>OX451370.1:2466641-8434604 GCA_949629185.1 Apamea crenata
ACGAAGCCGAAAGTTACTTGTTCGACCTATTATTATAATTTTTTTTTTTGTACTGGACCAGACTGCATGGGAACCTTCTATTTAGGTACGGCATAGATATAGAATAGACGCCACTTCTCCAGTTTTTTACATTTCTATGATTTACGGAGATCAGCACCCTAATCCGCGGAACTTAACTATCAATCTCAATCTGAATATGCTTCTGTTCGTAAAGTCAGCTCAACAACGTAAATAACGCAATGAATGTTATTGAACTGTCAAAATGAAAGCCATTGGTAGGTACAGCAGTGCGATTCATATCTCACCGTGAAAAGTTAGGTGAAGTGAGCGTGGAGTGAGCTGTCATTCCAAATAATACTAGGGATTGACACTACTGACAACTCACATCAAGCTCACTTCACTTGAGTTTTCACGGTGAGATTTTTACAGAATCGACCGGCTGACGGCTGATAGTGCTTTACACAATTACCCCGCAGGTCAAAGTTCCAACGTTTTTTTTTAAATTATTTGACGAAAACAAGTTTTCAAAGTTGAATTAACTTTAAATACTCCCACGACCTCTGTACAAAGCATACAACAATAAGCACAATGTTTTACATGGGTCACATTGCGCATTATCGTAAGACAATAAAATTTTCACACCAAAAATAAAAGTAGTTTCGCAACAATAATTTTTACATAATGTTTGTTCGATGGTGCGTAAATGACGGCTTCGTGATGGATCTTTTTAAACTCGGCATTAAATCGTGGAAATACGACCCTGTAAATTAATTTCAATTGTTAAATTTTGAAACGGCTGGTTGACAGTTCCCGTGACTCAAGGGCTGGCTTTTACCTTGGCCAGAGGCTAAGCATTGCCATACAACGTGGCAATGCAGCCAGTCTCTTGGGTACATTAAGAGTCGACAGCAATGCGGATGAATTTTTCGACGCTATATTTTAGTTTGTGTATAGTTTTAGTTAAGATAGGATTTAATTTGATTATTTTTATTTATTAATTAGGTTTCACTTGTCATTTGCTAACTTATTATTTTATTTTATAGAACTAAAGGCTTTACTAAAAAAAAAGTTAAATTGTTAGCTGTACTCAAGTCAAAAGATAATAACACTTGCCTCCCTCTCTTTCCCACAGGTGTCCCATTCACAACAAAGGAGAGCCAGGCAGTGAAAGGCATGCCCCTGACGATGGGGCTCAAGTGCCGGCGCAATGAAGTGGCCGAGGAAGACAGTGAGGCAGTCAAGAGGCTGAAGGATGCTGGAGGCATTGTGGTAGCCTCTACCAATCTGCCTGAACTGCTTGTTTGGTAGGTCCAAAGACTTCAAGCAACCAAGACAGCCTAGACATGCTTTACATAAATGCGGAACGGTGGAGTTTCTTGCTCATTCTTCTCCATACGAAAACTACCTTTTGGAAGGGGCGACTAGAATCAATTCTATTTTATTGTAATTTTTGACGTTCAAAAGTGCCTTTTGTGTGGCTACTGGCGGCGCCTCGCGGTTTCACCCGCATAACCTTTTGAACGCCAGAGTATAAACGTACCGCCGCCGTACCCCTGACGCCAGGCCACTTTTTCTGTCAAATGACCTTCATAAAAAATAGGGATTCCAGTAATGATTTAAATTGTTTATTTCATAATATGGTGCGACGTGTATTTTGTCATATATTTGTGACGTTGGCGTTCAGGGTAAGATTTCGTTTGTCATATATACGTGACAATGGCGTTCAAAAGGATAAGTGTCTATCCCGAGAGAAAATCGGAATAAAAAGTATCCTATGTATTATTCTGATGTATAAGCTATATTACTGTAAAGTTTCATCAAAATCCGTTCAATAGTTTTTGCGTGATAGGGTAAGAAACATCCATCTATTTTCACAAACTTTCGCGTTTATAATATTAGTAGGATTTGAAATAAATGCTCTTGACTTTGACTTTAGAAGGCGGATACTCGGATGATGTAGCACAACTTGAGACTGGCTTATAAGCCTTGCCTTACCAGTAAATACTAATCAACCCTACGGCTGATTTCTATTCTGACGTAGTCGTCAAAGTCACTCAGATTCTGAAGGAGAATTGGACGTTTTTTTTTTTATTGACAATGGGCTCACTCTTGACCTCAATCCAGCCCAGAGGCAGGGATGACGACGGTGGAACGAGCTTGCCCAGAAGAAGCCTATTCACTCTCGCCCTGAAGAGATTATAGGGTTGTATGACCTCTGGAATGCAGACGCAGGCAGACAATTCCCCTCCTTTGCTGTGCGCATCAGAAAGCGCTTAGTGCGTATATATGGTACATTAACCAAATAGGGGTGGTATCCCGCAGTGCGTCTGGACTCTCGATGGTAAAAAGGTGAAGGCGGGATGAGCTCATGTAGCGAAGCTCACGTACTTAAGCAGAAAGGACTCAACCCACAAAAAGTTGTGTGTATTGCTGCAATGATATTGTATGAGGAATATTTTGAAATATTGTCACTTATGGGCAAATATACCAATGTTTTTATGAGTCAAGTTGTATTACATAGACTAACGCAATTTTCGAGTTATTGGGAAGAATGTGGGTTGAATCTTTTCTGCTTTACTACGTCCAATTATTGTTTGATCTCAAAATACTCAAGGAGATAAGGGGTAGAGATGTTTTAATTTCGACATGGATATTGGATTATTGTTACTGTAAGCCTGCTTCATCCCACGGCTGGGTAAAGGCTTCTCCCCATGTCTTCCAGCTCTTTCGATCCAGGGCTAAAGTGGACCACTGGTCGTTTGTTTTGTCCAGCTCGTCCCGCTATCTTCTACGGGGTCTGCCGCGACGCCTTCTAGCTGTGTCAGAGCTCCACGTTGTGGTTATTTTGGCCCATGGAGAACTTTAAAAAAATATATGGATCGTGCATTCTATCATGAGTTTATTGGACAAGCTTGCGGACTTTCATCGGCTCTTAAAAACTCATACTCGGCTGAAGAGAAGGACTTTATTCTAATACTTTCATGTTTACAGGCAAGAAACTCGCAATCCAGTGTACGGCATGACTAACAACCCCCACCACACCGGCAGAACTCCTGGCGGGTCCAGTGGAGCAGAGGCTTCGTTGACAGCGTGCTGTGCCACTGTCGTCAGCTTGTGTAAGTTATTCATATGCACCTGATTACACTTCTTTGTTAGGGTTCTGTACCTCAAAAGGAAAAACCCTTATAAGATCACTTCGTAGTCCGTCTGTCTGTCCGTCTCTCAAGACCATTTATCTTAGGAACGCGTGGAGTTATAAAGTTGAAATTAATATCATTCAAATACTCAAGGCTCTCACAGAGAAGAGGCCTGTGTCCCAGCAGTGGGAACATTATAGGCTGAGTATGTATGTAGTATGTAGGTACTCAAGGCTGCAATCCCTTGAAGCAGTGAAAAAATCAAACTTGTAAGTTAACGCAATCAAAAGATACGGGGCTTTACGTTCCGTTTATGCCGCGTATTTTGACACTCGCAAAGAAATCAAAACCTTTTTATGGTTTGTACTTCCCGTTGTCCTAGAATCATGAAAATTGGCAGAAGCAATGGGGATCCCTTCTTTTCGCATACTTAATGTTTTTTTTTTCCTAATATACTTTGACATACGTTAACTATTTTAGTAGGTATATTTTTTTTTTGGTTAATAATACTTTGCCATACTTAATTGTTTTTGGCATGCAGTTTATGTTGACATAATTATCTTGTCGACTAATTTGTTTTGGCATAATTTTAATTCGCATAATGTTACTAGGCGTAATGACTATTAGCATAATTAGTATTAAGGCATCAAAATTAATGGGAATAACGGAAACAAATTTAAGTTATTTTTAATTTAAGTTATTTTTACTTATTTATTTTGCATTTTCACGAAAAAGATTAATTAAACATAACTACAACCGATATTATTGCCCATATTATTTGCAGAACTACGAGTATAGCCAATATTAATAATAATAATATCCCTAGACATTTCACACAGCACCATTCGTTCCAAGCTAAGCAACCTAATGCTTGTGTTATGGTAACAAGATGGCTGATAAACTACTTATATACAATTTATTTGTATTTTTTTTATAATATATTATTTGTGTAATGTGTATCAATAGGTTCAGGTGCGGCGGGGATGGCCCCTGGGCCACCCCTAACCCGCCAATGTGTTACAAAACTTCTCTAATTAGTGCATTTGGTTCATGATTGTGATGTTGTATGTGTTTTGATAATATTTCATGTTGTAGGTTGTCGTTCAGTCTGGCAATAAGTCGAGAGTTACGTTTGTTATTCCGTTGCAATTTACACATTAATATTTACTATCATTTTCTCGATTTTTGTCATAAATATGCAACCATTCACATTTAATTTGATTCCGCCTCTTTCAGTTAAAAAGGTATGCACTGTATTTTCCATTTGTAAACTACAATTCACTTTATTTAAATGATTAAAGTACAACTTTGCAATAGAAGAAAGAAAAATGCGTTTATTGGCATTACACAAAATTAACCACCATTATTTTTCTTTCTTTTTATTATGTCTTAAAATTGTATGCAAATGGATAGGGAACCGAAGCGATGTCATATATGTAGCACAATAAAATTTTTAATTTTTCCAGAACCCTCGGTGCGCGAGTCCGACTCGCACTTGACCGGTTTTTTTAAGTCTGATCAAAACATGAGTAAATCTTATTCCATGGTAAATACTTAGTACTTGTGTCCATCTTACCCTGGTTTCATATAATTTTATGAGCGCTAAAAAGTCATAAGCCTGAACCCCGACCTTGTTGCTTAGATATGGCCAAAAATTACAGTGGTCCCTGGCTTTTGTTTGCAGCCAGAGTTCAATATTTATTGTACTAACTGGTGGTTTATTCTTTCAGGTTCGGATCTCGGCGGGTCTACTCGAATGCCTGCGTTCTACTGCGGCATGTTTGGACATCACCCTACCCCTGGAACCACAAACCTAAAAGGTGTGTGCTCCAACCAATTTTCAACTTTGAGCACCTCAGTAATATTTAGTGTGATAACTACCCGGTTTCACTTACTCTAGGCGGCTGAAAATCCAACAGTGCGCTTTTATTTGGGCATTCATTTAATCACAACGGGCATACCTCATGTAGGTCTTCTCAAAGTATCTGTTCTATAGAATTAATTTTCCATTCCCAGGTGTGTTCTTCCGTAGCGATGAGGACCAGGGATCCATGTTATCGCTGGGCTTCATAACCAAGCACGTCGAGGATCTGGCGCCGCTCACCAAGATCGTGGCCGGAGACAAGGCTCTCCTACTCAAATTGGATAGAGAAGTCGACTTTAAGGTACGTGGGAATCACCAAAATTCTTCCTCTTTGAAGTATAGACTGATTTTTTTTTCTGACTTTAGATAATAAGTAGGTACCTACATCCAGCCAGCACCCTTATTCCGTAACACACTATCAATCACAATCTGTGTCCAAATAAACGTTTTTCTTTCTTTCTTTCTTTCAATCTGAATCATTTTGATCCATTGCTTCATATGTTCGAAAAAAATGTCTACTCAACAACGTAAATAACGCAATGACGAATGTTGTTGAACTGTTAAAACGAAAGCGATTGCTACTCCTACTGTTAGTGTGTTACGCAACTACCCCGCAGTTCCAGATCCAGTATTTCAATAAGTACAAACGCCAGCAGGTCAAACTACCCGAAACTGTCATTTTTTCCCAATCAACCTTGAACCTTAATGCTTTATCGATAATGTTGAAAATCTATTAATGAAATTTGATAGATTGTAGTAGCTTGATGTGCGTCTGTATGTACATCGTTTGAATCGAAATTAGCGACTGCTTTGAAAAGTGTTTACATTGATCCAGTGTCCACTTGATGCCACACTGGATCAATGTAAATCAGACACTTGCACGTAACAATGCGGTTTTGTGCAGGTTTATAAACTAGAGGGTCTACTCCGAAGTAGTATCGGCCGAATGCTCGGCCGTTTCCTGCTACGAAGTTACTATTTGGTTCGGTCGGTTCCGATCCTACACTCATAAACTCTCTCGAATATTGACTATGGTCCCGACCCAACTGAGCCGATCCGAACTTTTTTCGCATTTTTCAATAATATTCGGTTCGGCCACATGTGTCGGTCCGATCCGAAAATTCGCACTTTGCACTTCGGAGTAGACACCCAGAACTGAGCTGGCTATCGATATTTTGTAATGTAAATCTGTATGTCGTGTTGCAGGATATCAAATTCTATTACATGGAGACCGCGCAAGATCTTAGTGTCAGCACCGTGAGGTCTTGTCTCAGAGGAGCTATGAAAAGGTAAGCAGATAAAAATGCTGATAAATGGCGGTAATGGCAAACATGGGCCACTCCTTTCCCATCCTTTGCGTGGATGTGACGCATATTTCCTCCCAACTTGTTCTTTTTTGTGTATGTGAATTTGTGTGCTTCCTTTGCGTCATGTATACGGGTATACTGCAAATAAATGTTTTTTTTATTCTTTCTTTTTCTTTCTTCGTATATAACCCGACATAAAAGTTGACTGAGATATTAAACAAATTGCAATCAAGCATAAAAGTAACGTGGTTACAACGTCAGGTTGAAAACCCGCAACTTGTCTGAAATCCAACTACCATCATTAACCCGCTTCTTCTTCCACCAGTGTTATAACCAGGATCAGCCAGGAGATCTCCTCAACAGAGAACGCCCCAGAGCCGTACTACCACAAAGGGTTCAGTCACATGTACAGCATCTGGAAGTACTGGATGACCAAGGAGCCTGAACATCTGCCCAGCCTCTGTACTGACAACAAGGGAGATGCTAATGGACTTCTTGAACTTCTTAAGAAGGTAAGGACTAAATAAATAAGGCCCAGGGTAAAACAAAATGGCGCCCTGGGCACAGATTACTAAATAGTTACTACGTAACCCTGGGTAGAAAATTGAATATGTTTTGGCTATGAAAGAGTATATTCTATGCTCCTCTATGCTCCTGAAGCTAAGAATTTAGGGTACGTAGGTACATATACTAACTGTGACAAGCACACGTAGAATGGCTACTGTAGAAACGAAAGAACCGAAAAACAAAATGACAGGTTGCAGTCGATCGATTCTGTAAAAATCTCACCGTGAAAAGTTAGGTGAAGTGAGCTGTTAATAGTGTCAATCCCTAGCATTAGTTGGAATGACAGTTCACTGCACGCTCACTTCACATAAGTTTTCACGGTAAGATGGTTACAGCCGAACGATTCTGTAAAAATCTCACCGTGAAAAGTTAGGTGAAGTGAGCTTAGAGTGAGCTGTCAATCCCTAGCATTAATTGGGAATGAGACTCCACGTTCACTTCACCTAAGTTTCGAATCGCTCGGCTGTTTTCTACAGCGCGATGTCAAAAATAAACATGAACAAGAATGTCTCACTTTGTAAAGAAATAGCTATGTCCCTTTCTTTGTAGGGAAGTGATAGAAGTGGACATGCTTCGTGTGGTGCCTGAAATATGTAAGGTTCAACGGACAACTTCCTCTAGAAAGCTTGGTAATTAAAAGACCATGGTTACTCTCGACACCCGTTAACCAGAAGATGATATAGCGTCTGCTTGCCAGGATATGCTGCAATACTAGTTCAAAAGTTTGAAACCGCTTACCTGATTTCTATCTCTCTAGGCTACCAACAATCCGGGAACATTGTCCTCATACGTCTTTGATTCTATCTCGCGTTTAAATCTCCCACAGATGGTGTGTATGAGTAAGCACTGCCTGTTCACCATCGTGCGTCTGATCGAGGAGCAGTACCTTCCGAAGGTGGACGCTGAGTGGGCAGAGAAAATCTCCAAAGAGCTGAAGGAAGACTTATTTGTAAGTTGTTCTTAAATTACTGGTATTTAGAAGCCGATTTAAATGTGCTGTGATTTGCTCCAGTACAGCAACAAAGCCAGTATGGTCATCATATGCGTGAGGGTTGGTTGACCACCAATCTGAATCTCTCCGATTCAGTTCAAAGCTTAGGGATTTTGACAAATCCTTGCCTTGCGCGTAACGTTCAGCTATCAAAATAAATTATAAACTGTACAATTTTATTTTCCCTAACGTAACTTTTGGATACGGATCATTTCATACGAAATCATTTATTTGCTTATGTCGTAGGTCACAGACAAACTGGAATAAAAAAAAGAAATGTTCAAATAATAGAATTAACGCGTGGCTTGCTCATGTTCCAGACTAAGCTAGGTGACAACGGCGTCCTGCTGATGCCGAGCGCGCCGCAGCCTGCCCCGTACCACTACTCCTGCTTCATGAGACCCTACAACTTCGCCTACTGGGCCATCGTCAACGCTCTCAAATGTCCGGCTACTCAGGTAATATTTTTAATAGACTGGCCTATTATTTAAGGCTCAGGGCGGCACGCGGCACGCCGCTAGGCATGACAAAGATTTTTTGTTAGCGGAAATGATTTCGTTTCGTTGATAGCGTCACAATTAGGTATGCCCGCGGGAAGCTGCGGTATGCCGCGGAGGGCTTCGGCATGCCATACATACGAGTATGTTGATGTTTTACTGTTTCATGTCGCGCCGTGCCGGCTAGTTACACAATGAATTATCAATTGTTTGTGACTCTCATGGGAGTAGGCAGTTGTCGACTTTCTAAAATATAATAATATAGTTAAATAAAATACATCTACCATATCGATACTGGAAATATGAAATAACGTAAGGGACAAAACTAAGGTTTTCAGGAGAGCAAAAATAAGATATTTTTCTTACAAAACTGGCTATAATTTTTTAACTATATGTTTTATGTAAAAAGTGTCTAGGACAAAGTTTCTTAGATTTCTTCATTCTTTGAAGCTAAAATATTAAAAAATCAATAAAGCCTACAGTTTCAAAGATAGCATGTCCCTTACGTTAAATAATAATGAATACGAGTGATATACGTTTACAAAATTTTAGATGTAAATAAACGGCATTGATGTATGGGACACTTAAGGAAATAAACATTTAGAGTTTTTCAAAGTAAAGGTCTCTTAATGGTACAGTCTATAATGTTAATGCTGTTAACAAATATAAAAAATAGAATTTTATACATTCGTGACCTACTATGCCTATGCCATACAGTTTAAAACTACTTGCTGACTCATAGGGATAAAAAATAAACGAATAAAAGAGATCAAAACTTTTATTTGTGCTCACTAATCCTCTTTTATAAACGCAATTTAGGTACTCTCATAAATTATGTTAAGTATAACATTATTAAATTCTGTTTTAAATCACAATAAAAATAGCTATTTTGGCTTACTAAAATTAGACTCATTGTCCCAAAAGAAAAATAAAATTCACTTAAAAAATAAACAAATCAGTTTTCTTAAGTAAATAGTAATCATTAAACATAAAAAAAAACAAATTAACTTCTTCCTTAATAGAAAGCCTACAGATAAATTGAAAAAGTCTCAAAAATTAGTCATTATCTTTGTCAGTCTCATCATCGTCGGTGTCATTGAGCCTATCTTTAATTATACTCTTATTATGAAGATACAAATATTCATTGTGAAACCTATTTGGAATTATACCATTGTCACATAATTTTTTGAGTTCTTTAAACTTTGGAACTGAAATTGGCACATCGGCGTCGAGGCAACGATGAGATACCTGGGTCTCGTCCTCGTCAGCCGGTGGAACTTCGTCGAGCATTTCCGACGTTTGGCCCCCAAACTGGAACGGGCCGGGGCCGCCTTAAAGCGGCTCCTGCCCAACCTGAGGGGGCCAAACGCCTCCTCACCTCCTGCCGGAGGCTTTACGCGGGGGTCGTGCGGTCCATGGCCCTATATGGGGCCCCGGCGTGGGCGCGTTCACTGCGGCTTCGAGCCGCACACTATCTGAACTCGCCCCAGAAGGTGGTAGCCACAAGGCTGATCCGGGGCTACCGCACGATCTCGCGCGAGGCGGCAAGCCTCCTTGCCGGACTGCCGCCATGGGATCTGGAGGTGATAGTCCTCGCGCGCCTGCATGACTGGCGCGCGGAGGCACTACGCCGGGGGGAAACTCTGCACCCGTGGCAAATCGGTGTGGAGCGGACGGACTTCCGGCGCGATCTCATGGCGGAATGGAAGGCGCGACTATCGCAACCCAGCGCAGGGCACGCCACGATAGTGGCGATAAGACCCCTCTTTGAGGAGTGGCTAGAGAGGCGTCACGGCATTCTCACGTACCACCTGACGCAGGTCCTCTCCGGACACGGGTGTTTCGGGAGGTTCCTGCACATAATCAGGCGGGAGGAGACGCCTGGGTGTCACCACTGCCAGGATCGCCCAGAGGACACGGTGGAGCATACGGTGGAGGTCTGCCCTGCTTGGGCGGAGCCCCGCCGTGTCCTCGTAGAGGCGATCGGCAACGGCGGCGACCTCTCGCGTCCGGCCCTGGTGCAAGCCATGGTCCGGGGCGAGAGCGAGTGGGAGGCAGTCACCTCCTTCTGCGAAGCAGTCATGCTAGCGAAGGAGGTGGCGGGGAGGCTGAGGGAAAACACCTCACGCCTCAACAGCCGCGGGAGACGCTCCGGGCGTCGGGAGCCGCGTAACGACTCCCGGGCAGCGTAGGCGCGGCGCGTAACTCACCGTCCAATCAGGACCAGGCCTGTGCCGGACGGCGCGTTGTGTTGCACGCGCGCCTCAAAGAGATGTCAGCAGAGGACGGGGCCCGATAGGGCCGAAGCCTGCCAGGGCGGCGGAATCTTCCGAAAGGGTTACCGCTGCCCTGGAAAAGAAAGGACTAAGGAAGGAACACGGGTGGGTTTTAGTCAGTAAGAGTCTGACACTCCCTTACGCTCCACCCAGAGCGGGAGGGGTCATTTGATGATTTCCCATCCTCAAAAAAAAAAAAAAAGGGTCAATATAATTATGATAATTTGAGTCACAATTTAATGTAAGGGACATAGTATTTGTACCTTCTCAGGGAACACTAATGTATAAGACAATAATAAAACATCTCAAATTATGGAGTAACTTAAGTGACCTGTTGTAAAATGTACTCGATTTTTATTTAATGTAAATACCAAATACTGTGAGTAAAGAGACTTACATTAGTTTTTATAAAAATATTAATTTATAATGTCATATACAGCCAGTTTCTAGAAAAAAAATGGTCTAGGCCTACGGAAAATATGTGATGTAAAGGACATTTTTTTCAAGATATCGAGATTTTAAATATACCAATCGATAGAGCAAAAAATTCCGAATCCAACGATATATATAACTCATTTTCGACCAAATGTCCCTTACGTTATTTCATATTTCCAGTATCGATATATATTACCTACAATTGCTTTTCCCCAGGTACCTCTCGGCGTGAACTCACAAGGTCTTCCTCTGGGCATCCAGGTGGTAGCAGCTCCCTACAACGACGCCCTCTGTTTGGCAGTCGCCAAGTACCTCAGCAAGGAGTTCGGAGGCTCCATCAAAGCTTGCAAATATAAATAAATAGATAGATAATAAAAGTAAATGTAATGTGTCTTTCTTGTTAATTGTATTTTTGGATGTGTGGCGGTTATTATTTTTGTACTTAATTAATAATTGATTAAATATTTTAGCTTTTAATTTTATTTTGACTACTTACCTACCCTATACAGGTTGGTTCTTTCTTCTTTAGTTCAAGCCTGTAATTGATATAATAGAGCCACTGCAAGTACATACAACAGTCGGGTGGGGAAACCCCGATGAACCACGGTGCGACTGTGGCGCCACATCGCAAACTACACCCCACCCCTTGTTGTGCTCTCTTTAAATGAATACCAGAGGGCAATTCTCAAGTCTCAATCTGTCAAAAATACCTTTAATTTTCCTTAATTGTTGACAAGTTTTTAACATTTGTTTGTCGCCGAGATGAGACTAGGACTAGATTTTAAACGTTTTAAATTACGAGAAATTGACCTTCTGCTCTATGGAAAACCTTTGCGAGAACACAATTACGCTGTGAAAATGGCCGAAAAGAACATAGGTACAAATAAAATGAAGCATCAATACTCTTTGATCGATACATCGAAGAAGCAGAAGTAACTTTAGGTAGGTATCAACTCAATTAATTTTAATAATTAATTTTAATGTTATTTGCATGAATATCTGTTTATTGTTTTACTCCGCCACATTTATCTGACAACTACCCACCAACGTCCATAAAATTGACTACCTACGTCTTCTCATTTTAGAAGATAAAGTGACTAGGTACGTAAATTAATTGTCTTATTATTATGTGCATAACTGCTTATCCCTTGTCTTATCTTACACCATTACATGCGTAGGCAATAATAAATAAGATAAGTATAAAATTAGCAAAGGCGAAGCTGATACGCGACTATAGAGTCGCGTTCATAAATTCAGTTGCGAACTATTGTGACAGTATTGATGATCGTTAAACTCAGGGACTTTATTGATGTCTTATTAGACACTGTATCTAGAAAGAGTACTTATCAATGTTCTTCCACGTATAAACAATATTTGATTAATCAATTTTAATATGAACAGAGGAGGTAAACAAACTCCTTATAATTCACCGAACGCATCATTAATATGACCTTGTTTTGACATTGGTTTGACACTTCTGACAATAGTTTTGTAATAACTTTGCGCGATCTTTCTGACCTTAAAAACTCCGATAATATATGTTATTTAATTAGGACGGAGCGTCGAGTTAGCTCGTGTTGTCGGCTAGAACATTACTTAATTCATAAAAAATGCCTAGTGTAGTAACTGTGAACACTAACCCTTTCGAGGGACAGAAGCCGGGAACAAGTGGTTTGCGTAAAAAAGTTAAGGTTTTCGTCCAAGAACATTATACAGAGAACTTTGTGCAGAGTATTTTGGATGCGGTTAAAGACTCCTTGGTTGGATCAACGCTGGTTGTTGGTGGAGATGGCAGATATCTCGTGAAGGAGGTTGTTGACAAAATTATCAAGATCTCAGCAGCTAATGGAGTAAGTTCTTATTTTTAATTATTTATTATTATATTAGTTACTTCTTTTTCCCACAAACAGTACTCAGAACTTGAAAATGTGTTTCTGTAGAGTTATTAAAATGTTAAGTTTGATTAGAGTCTTCCGATGTACAATAACAATGAAAACGGACTGTTATTTTTTTTAAATAAAAGGTCCAACTCTAGGATCAATGTGCTGTCACTTACAAGAGTAATTCTTCTCACCATAAAGCAAAACTTGAAAGAACACATGCCAATTTTCAATAAAAACCAATCCTTTCCCTATTAAAAAGTGCCTTTTCTCAATTTTCTTAATGTATATTATTTAGTTAGTAAATAGTTGGTAAGAAGACAATTGATATGATAATTGGTGATGATATTACCCAGTAACTAGGTTATGGAAGTCAGATAGGCAGTCCATGTAAAATACTGGTATTCAGCTGCGTCTGGTTAAACTGTAAGCTGACTCCAACATGTTGGGAGAAGGCTAGGCAGACGATGAATATTCCTAAAGCTTGAAACAGACTGTGCCAAATCCCATTCAGGGATAACCTTAAACCCTGATGGACCTTTGTACTGCAAGTTGAGGCTTCAGTAATAAAGGTCTTATTGATCAAAAAATATTTAAAATACAGAAGTTACCTAAACCGGGCACATTTCGGCCCAGGACGCTTTAATTACAATATGTAGTATGTAAATTAAAAAGAAAATTGTATGTGTGCCAAGTGCCATTCATTTCAAAGCAAATTACTCGAATTTGTTTTTAAAATAAATTACATTACTTAAAAAAACATTATCAAGTAGAATATCAATAATGAATGGCGATGACTAGCTCTTTTTTGTGATCAGCTGATTGAACAGAATCGCACTGCTGATAAAATTGTACCTCTTGTAGATTCTATGATAATATAAAATTACATCATGCATTAAATCTCATTTGAATCACCTACTGTTGAAAAATTTGAATATCATTGTGATTTAAGCAAAGATGTCTTGAATTCTCACAGTTTGAGTAAACCTGTCCCACCAGACGGCACTATTTATATTATAATGAAAAAAATACATGACAGGCTTGATACACGGTTTAGCGGTTACATCTACAAATGTAACCGCTAAAGATAAAACATTCAATAATGAAGAATCATATTTGTTGTACCATAGAGGGGTCTTCCCATCCACACTAAGAAAAGATTTTTAGAACCTTCACTCCTTAGCAGGACAGCTGAGAGTTAGAAGCTTTTTTAGGGTTCTGTAACCCAGAGGGTGCCAACAGAAACCTATTACTAAGGCTTTACTGTCCGTCCGTCCATCTGTCTGCCACAGAGTTGTGTCTGTTGATCCTACTAGGTTGACACTTGAAATTTTCTCAGTGTGTTTCTATGGCTGCTAGAACAACAAATAATAAAATAAAGTTAAAAATTAATGGGGTTTTAAATTTTTACTAAAGTATTTTAAATAAAAATGTAGTGTTTAATATTGTATGGTGGTACCCCTTTGTGTGCGACTCGCACTTGGCCGCTTTTTTTTAGCTAATGAAACTGCATTCAACCATTGATATTGAACATTTCTTAAAGCATAAAAGAAGTGTAATACTATTGTATTTCTTTCAGTAAAATGAGATATTGTTTGCTTACTTTATCAGTTAATTAATGTATTGTTTGAAATGGAAGTTTAATGTGTTATTATTACTTTTTTATACTGTAAGACTAAGATAAATGTTTATGACAGAGACATAAGCACAGGCACGCACGGGCGCGTTTTTCCCGCGGCGATCACGCACAGGATTTTCAACGCTCTGCTTAGCGCCGAGAGTTGAAAATCCAACAGTGTTTTTTTGACGCGCTAGGATGTGCTCTGTTTGGTTCTCAACGCTTGGCTCAACACAGAGAGTTGAATATCCAGTGCGCGATAAAATCCCACTGCGATATTTTTACGTCCTTGCGAACGTGGTCTAAGCATGTATGTTTATTCAAATTTTATTTATGTTTCAAATTGACGTTATTTCCAGTTAAACAAATATCAAGTTTATTTTTATGGCAATTAAGGTGATTTCAGAGTGACTAGCACAATTGAAAAGGTTATAAAAATGTTTGAAGTTGTAGCGTAAACTGTACTTTATTGTGTAGGAATTAAAGTTATTTTTCCATAAACTCATATATGTTTACATTTTTGGCGAATATGTCGTAATTTTATTTTAGGTATAGGTACTAGTTGTCTCTGTTATAGACATTTATCTTTGTTTATCTATTACTCACACCACTGCTCCTGCTCACCTCAGTATCTTAATGGCAGTAGCAATCTTTTTGTAATTGTTAAGTTTACAAGGTTTATAAAGTACGATTAGGGGTACTACTACCTCAATCAGCGTATACTTAGTCGCCTTACATTAAATACTAGCTTCTGGCCGCGACTTCGTCCGTATGAAATATCTTGTCCCCCGACCCACCCCGCCGCAATACATCGCCCGTCCGCACTATTACTTCGTTTAGCGTTCTCTCTGTTTTGTTGCTCGGTTCCCAAGGGCCCTAGCGTGATGTTCAGTAGCCTTAAGCCTTCCTCAAGAAATGGGCTATAAAATCCAAAAAAGAAAACAATCCGACTGGTAGTTTCAGAGATTAGTGCGGTCAAGCAAACAAACTCGTTAGCTTTACATATGATGATAGATAGAATATATATTAAGTAATACATACTTTATGTTCTAGGTAGCAAGACTGTTGGTCGGTCAAGACGGTATCCTGTCCACTCCTGCCGTGTCGTGCCTCATCAGGAAATACAAGGCTCTTGGTAAGTAACTCAGTTTTCTTTTGTAGAACCCGAGTTGCGAGTTCATCTAGTGGGGTTCTATTATTGCTAACTTTATTGTTCAATAAATAATTGGTCCCAAATAAGTGAAAATGGCCCGTTAACTGAAAACTAAGCGCGATTTCGAACGCGTTTGTTAGGTACGGCATTTTCGCTTCTATGCAAAGTTCCTATTATTTATTTTTCTATACTTTGACAAACAGATGAATCAGAAAAGTCCATTATCATAACATTTCAATTCCCTTCGTGTCCATCTTGGAGTTTGTGCTCATGAGGAGCCAAAACTGTCGGGGTTTTCCTTATTCCTATAGCCTCATTTAAACAAAAAACCGGCCACGCACAATGATGGGTTCCGTAGTTGGAATGAATTTATGTTGAAAATCATGTTCTCTCATACATTGCAACTGCAAATGTAAGTTGGTCGAATATTACTCGTAAACTTGTAAAGCCTACTTAGCTGTGATAGTTTTCCTTTTAACTTCGTTATACTATATACTAACTTTTCCTGTAATAATTCGCCTGCTACCTATGTGACTGTTGAACCCACATGGTGACCGACACCTCCAAAAAGCACAGTATCATCCTTATTATCTATTGATCGTTTGTCATACTTGCTAAAATAATTATAAACGCGTGACCATGAGTGGACGAGTACCATGATGATATTGACGACCGAACCAAATAGTAACTTCGTAGCAGTAAACGGCCGAACATTCGGCCGATTCTACTTCAGAGTAGACCCCCTGAGATCACAGTCTCTTTTTTGTCGTGTTGTGTCGGAAATTATCCCACGGGAACGTGTTACCGGGACAAAAAATTGTATATAAGTGACCATTTCCCACTTTTAATCGAGTGTAATTTTTATAAATTAAATAAAAAAGTTACATCTAACGTGAAAAATGATGATGTTAAGAAACGTATTGTATGGGGAAATAGGCAGCCAGAACAGATTAATAAGTATCATGACATGTGTCATTCTGGACTCCGTGACATTGATTTTCCTATGGAACTACACCATTGTTGTGATTCATCCTGTCGTAACCCGGATCATCACGTAATACTGGACAAATTATATATGAATATAACTGATGTACTATCCAGAGCTGCTATACAAAGTTATGTTGAAAAACAATCCGGTAGAAAGAGACAAGTTGTGGGGTGGAACAAATATATCTCCGGTGCTCACGGGGAAGCCAGAATTAAATTTCAAATTTGGCTATTAGCGGGAAAACCAACTAGCGGTATTATTTATAATGAAATGGTGGAAACCCGAAAGATTTTCAAGTCGAAATTAAAGTGGTGTCAGGATAGACAAGAACAGATAAGAATGGATATTCTTGCCTCAAATCATTCAAAAAAGGACTTCAGTAATTTTTGGAAAAATACTAACAAATTTAATAGTAAAACGGGTTTCCCCGTGAGCATCGAGGGTGTAACTGATCATAAAATGATTGCTAATTTATTTAGGCAACAATTTACTGTGCAGTCGTCCTTGAGTACTCCGCTTAGTACTGATAGCGATCCCAGGACCATCGTGACTAGAAAACAAAACATCACTTTATTCTCCGTGAAAAATGTATCCAGAGCTATTAAAAATATGCAAAGGGGAAAATCACCTGGTCACGATGGTCTCAGCATCGAACATTTTAAATATGCTGGTGTGCATCTGCCAAGAGTATTGAAGATGTTTTTCAATCTCTGCTTAAGTCACTCATACTTACCAGAGTCGATCATGCGTACAATAGTGGTACCGATAGTTAAAAATAAGACAGGTGACTCGTCTGACAAAACTAACTATCGGCCCATCTCGCTTGCGACTGTAACTGCAAAAGTACTTGACAGTGTGCTAAATGGCATTCTCGAACAACATGTGGGCTTACATGATGCTCAGTTTGGTTTTAGGTCAGGATTGTCCACTGAAAGTGCCATTCTAAGCTTAAAGCATACTGTCAGGTACTATACTGAGAGGAAGACGCCGGTATACGCGTGCTTCCTTGACTTATCGAAAGCTTTTGACCTTGTTGTATATGACCTTCTGTGGGATAAGCTAGGAGGTGCGGGTGTGCCGGCGGATACCATCTCCCTGCTCAGATACTGGTACTCAAACCAGAAAAACCAGGTGAGATGGGCCGGTACGTTGTCGGACGAATACAGGTCAGGAATGTGGCGTCAGACAGGGTGGGTTGAGTTCACCTCTTTTGTTTAATTTGTACGTCAACCAGCTACTTGAGAGACTCAGCAGCACTCATGTCGGATGCTATATCGACGGTACCTGTGTCAACAATATTAGTTATGCAGATGACATGGTCCTGCTGGGTCCCTCGATAAACGCATTGAGGAAACTACTTTATATCTGCGAGCAATATGCAGAAGCACATGGACTAAAATACAATTCCAAAAAGAGCGAGCTGCTGATCTTCAAAGCAGGCAAACATCGTCCTACCCATGTGCCTGCAGTATACCTCAATGGCGTTGCACTAAGGCTGGTGGACGAATTTAAATATTTGGGGCATATTGTGACGGATGACCTCAAGGATGACGGGGATATAGAGCGGGAACGCAGGGCGTTGGCGGTGAGAAGTAACATGCTTGCTCGCAGGTTCGCTCGATGTACAACTCAAGTAAAGATAACGCTCTATAAAGCGTATTGTCAATCTTTTTACTCGAGTGGCCTGTGGGTGAGCTATACGCGACGATCCTTTGACGCCCTGCGGGTTCAGTATAACAATGCTTTCAGAATGTTGTTAGGGCTACCGTGGCGCTGCAGTGCCTCCGGAATGTTTGCAGAAGCCCACACGGACGGCTTCAAGGCCATAATTCGTAAAAAATCGGCTTCTTTGCTGCAGCGTCTGCGGGGTGCTAAAAATAGCATTCTGAAGGTCATTGCTGCTCGATTTGACTGCCCCATTCAAAAGCACTGGGTGAGGGTAGTGAATGGTTTTGTTTAATAGGCTACTTATAGATAAGTACTAACAATACTAACATAATTGTAAGCTAATATTGTTGCTAATATATACTAACAAGATATGGATTTTAATTATCCGAAATAAATTATTCTATTCTATTCTATTCTATAAGTAGTTTATCAGCCATCTTGTTACCATAACACAAGCATTAGGTTGCTTAGCTTGGGACAAATGGTGCTGTGTGAAATGTCCAGGGATATTATTATTATTATTATCAATATCAGCACCTAATTGCGTACCACACTATCAATCTCAATCATTTTGAAGGATATTGCTAATCCATTGAATCATATGTTCGAAAATTGGTCTGCTCAACAACGTACATAACGCAATGAATGTTGTTGAACTGTCAAAATGAAAACCGTTGCTACTGATAGTTTCTAACAGAATTACCCCGCCGTTCAGTGGTTTAGTCGTGAAAACGTAACAAACAGTTACTTTCGAATTTATAATATTAAGTATGGATGACTATTATGATTGCATTAACTAATTAACTTATTTATATTTAATGTTTGATAAAGAACCCTTAGCCTTGACTGAAGTTAATAAACAAGATAATTATATAATATAATTACTTATCGACGTGCGTGTATAGTTTATGATAAATAGTAAATGAGAGAGATAATAAACATGACGTGTTAAGTCACTCTTGATAGATCAAAAGCACCCACAACTATGACTTATTACAAAATCATAGGCACGAAAATGTACACACGGCTACACATCAAGCTATACATTTCCAGTTTTAGCTGACCTCGCATTGTATAAGTTTTTCGTACAATCAGAACTCAGCTTATACTGGTTATGTATAGCTTGATGTGTAGCCGTTTGTACCTACGAAAAAAAAACAGATTCCACACGTTTTTACCATGCAGCACAGTTTCAGATATTCGTAATAAAAACATCACCGCCGATGTCGCCGTCAGGCAGTAAAACTCATGTATTTTTCACTCATATAACATCATGCCAGTACTACCCAAAGGGGTAGGCAGGGAAATCGCCAGTTATGTAAGTCGCATCTACGGTCACCAACAGTGATCCTGCTACGCCTACAAATCCTCATTTTACTTCTAAAACATTTCTATCTTAGCACTAAATTATACATTTTCCTTCAGGTGGAATCGTCCTCACAGCCTCCCACAACCCCGGCGGCATAGACAATGACTTTGGCATCAAATTCAACTGCGCCAACGGAGGCCCCGCCCCCGACGGCACAACCAATCAGATCTATGCCCTCACTACGGCCATCAAGCAGTACAAGATCGTCCCTGATATTGTCTGTGATATCAACAAGATCGGCGTCAGCAATTATGATGTGAGTATATGTCATGTTGAATAAATAAAACAGATAATGGTACGGAACCAAAGACTATAAAATTAAACCACTCTCTATGTACGGAACTCTTTGTGCGCTAGTCGGACTCGCACTTTGCCGGTTTTTTTTTTATAAATAAGCAAATAAATATCTATAGAAGTAGAAGAAGGAACATGCTCTTTCCTTCCGCTACATCTATAGTTTTTTAGCTTACGAAGCGCTAGACACGCGCTTTAATTGTGCAGACACGCGGCGGATGAGTGTGTAAGCGCAGAAGCTGTACCCTGAACATAGGTAGTTGACTGACTAGTCATCGCTGATTGTTTTTAGAGACAAGAGATATAATTATAATTCGCCTTCTGCCGGTTGCCTTGGTTTAATGTAATTACTTGAAACCCTATTATAAAAAAAAATTTAAAAAAATAAGTAAAGCCCTGAAAACCAGTTTCTCACACGCAAATGATCGCAAAATGAGCACGCGTAATCTGCGATGATTTGTTAAATGATTTATCTAATAACTGAACATAATAAAATTGTTAAAAGAACTCATTTTCAAATGGGTAAAGCCCTAAAGCATCAATCAACTCAGCCACTCCTGGATATAGGCCTGCGTCACAACACCCTCTCACCCGCCTTCCGCATCCAGTCTGTCCCAGTCACTTTCTTAACGTTGTCGGTTCATCTAGCTGGGGGGCGTCCCACGCTATGCTTGCCGATACGCGGTCTCCATCACAAAACATAATTATCCCATATTAAAACCATTTTTTCTCCCCCCAGGTCGATGGCCAGAAGTTCACAGTAGAAGTAATAGACTCCGTGAACGACTACATAGCCTACATGAAGGAGATCTTCGACTTCAACAAGATCAGGACTCTCATTCAGGGTTCTGAGCAACGGAAGCCGTTCAACGTGCTCATTGACGCTATGAATGGAGGTAGGTGGAAATCATGATTATTTCTCAAAAACAGTAATCTCCTTATTTATTTAACTGATGTGTCTTCTATGTCTGAAAGTGGTACCGGTAACTGAAAAGTTGTGTGGAATTCGGTTGTCATGGTATGGGCATGTGATACGGAGGATTGAGGAAAATGTCGTAAGGAAAGTTTTGAGTATGAATGTCTATGGCTATAAGAGTAGGGTAGGGAAGACCAAAGAAACGATGGAATGATGATATGGTTAAAAACTTTTTAACAAAAAAATTAAACCGCCGAAAAAACTCAAAAGCAAAAAATAATAAACCTTTTTTATTTAACCTTATTATCTAAGTTCTTAAACTAATGTAAGTATACCTAAGTAATCTTGAGTCGGCGCCAAACAATCAATAAACAAAGATCACTAAATTGCCTTAAATTTAAACGGCGCCGACTCAAAATTATTTCGGACTACTCTGTAAAAAGTTATGCGTAGTCGTACATAAAAAAAATATACGCGTCGACTTGAGAACCTCCTCCGTTTTTTTCGTCGGTTAAAAAGGGGGTGACAGCCGAGATGGCGGCTAATAGAGAAGTATGGAAGAAAAATACATGTTGCGCCGACCCCAAATAAATTGGGAGAATGATGATTTAATTAACAGATGATATGACAAATCTTATAATTATACAATATATGTAATTACTCTAAAATATATACATATAATAATAATCCAGACCGAATTTAGGCCAAAGCGACCAATCTCAGCGGAGACTAGCCTTCGGCGCGGGAAATAGTAAAGTGCAGGTGTGTGTGCGCAGACGCAGGTGCACTCTCTTCTCCCCCACTCTCATAGTCAGATAGGTCAGCAGCAGCAGGACACACGGCACACTGAAGCACGAGGGTATCACACCGCCAACTTCCAAGCTCGGCCTGTTACTGATAAAGGCCTCAGGAATCCGATGGATGCAGCACAGAACCGGTCGAAGTGGCGGTGCTTGGGGGAGGCCTATGTCCAGCAATGGACGTCTTTCGGCTGAAATGATGATGATAAGACAAATATTGAAACAAACTCGTGAAATGCGCACGCAGAGCATACTGATATCGTATGTTGCCTAGTGATATCGAAGCTTTAACGCCCCAAGTTCATGCTTTTATAAATAGATACTATCAGTCATCTTCACCAAAACACTTGTCTGCCACAAACCTATCGCATGCGTTATCACGTGCGGTGAAGATAATTCATTGTTCAGGAATACATCTGTGGTTTATTGACCCTGTGTTATTTGGTTAACTGTGGAGTAGGTAGGTAGATTTTATACCTACCATCCATTCTTGGGAACAAAACAAATATGGCTACGGTTATCATGTTCATAAATACTTCTGTCTAGAGACAGGAGGCCTGCCACAGGCTTAATGGTCCATAACACTATCAAATGTCTTTGTACCTTCTACTGCCGCTAATCGGCAACTTCAGAATATAATACCAAAATAATTACGAAAAGCCACTAGAAATGCACAACGGTGCATTTGTAGTGGCTTTTCGTGATTATTTTTAATCAAAACACTATTTTTTTCAGCCAAGGATTTTTTCAAATTCATTCCCTATTTAACGCCTTTAGGGGATGAATTTTCAAAAATAGTTTTATCGGAAGTTCGTCATTTTTGCCGATGGAAATCTTCAGATGGAAAATCCCATCGGGCACACACGGCTTGTCCTGTAATAAATATATTTTCCATTCCGCAGTGACCGGTCCCTACGTAAAGCGCATATTCCTAGACGAGCTCGGCGCTAAGGAAGGCAACGTACGCCGCATCGTACCGCTGGAGGACTTCGGCGGGGCCCATCCGGATCCCAACCTCACGTACGCTGCTGACCTTGTCAATGCCGTGAAGGGTGGGGACTATGATCTGGGTGCTGCTTTCGATGGAGATGGTGAGTTTACAAGCCCATTATTGAATAATTTCGAACTCGTTATTGAAAAAAAACTAATAAGAGATTCATTGGTCCTCATAACCTGACCAAGATTATGGCTGGATCTTAAAGAGACTGACCGCTGAATTGGTTTCAGTCTTTCTTCTAGTCGGTTAAGAAACACAAAAAACAAGACGAACGAGTTTTAAAACAAGTTATTTTTGACCTGTGTTTTTTTTAAACCAATTTACAGAAAATAAAAAAGAGTTTTGCAAATCGGCTTATAAATAATGGAGATATGAGGTAACAAACATAAAAAAAATGCAACCGAATTGAGATACTCCTCCTTTTTTTAAGTCGGTTAAAAATATAATTTATCATTGAAGTGGTCCTTCAATGATAAATAATAATTTTTATTATCTATACTCATCTCAGCCATCGTTTATTCCGCAGGTGACCGCAACATGATCATCGGTCGCGATGCGTTCTTCGTGACTCCATCAGACTCGCTGGCAGTACTAGCCAACAACCTGACGCACATCCCGTACTTCCAACGCACCGGAGTGAGGGGCTACGCGAGATCTATGCCCACCGCAGCAGCTGTGGACAGAGTCGCCGCTGCCACTGGACATGAGATGTTTGAAGTGCCCACTGGTACGTCACACATTGACTCTCTTTAATAAATTGTTCTTGTGATCACTAAATGTAATGTATGCGTGTGTGTATGTATGTGTGTTGCGTGCGCTGGGGCTCTGTCTCGTATAGGGTGTTAGCATTATGCTGAGCGATGGCCGTTTTGCGTGGATGTGGCGCGTGTTTTCCCCCATTTTTTTTTGTGTTTGTGTTCTTGTTACGCGTCATGTTTACCGCAAATGTAGTTTCTTTCTAAAAGTTTCAAAAACAGGACAGAACAGATCTTACCGACGAAGCTGCCATAAGTGTATGGCAGTTGCGGCGGGATCTTCCGAAAGGGTTACCGCTGCCCTGGAACAGAAAGGGCTAAGGAAGGAACACGTGTGGGTTTTAGTCAGTAAGAGTCTGACACTCCCTTCCGGTCCACCCAGAGCGGGAGGGGTCATTTGATGATTTCCCATCCTCAAAAAAAAAAAAAAAAGTGTATGGCAGTTTCGTCTCATTCTACATTCACCTCTTGTTTGAATAAACATAGATCGGGCAGGTTGCTACCTAACATTATATTTCTGAACCATCATTACTTGCACCTGTAGTAAAAATATTTTAGTTTCATAAACCATTGTGTGGGAAATATGTCTACTTATTGGCTAAATGTAAATTTTTAATAAACTTTAAAAAAATATTTATTATTATATCTACTTATAGCCAATGCTCGTTATGTGTAGGTACTTGACAAGTGCCTTTGAGCATTGAAAAGTGCGCATACGTATCAAAATAAATTCAATACTTGTTTACATATGTAATATATGAATTTTGTTTTGAAAGTTCTGGAAACTTCCCGGAAAAACGAAAACCTTATCTATATGCTTTGTGTTATGTGTATAAAATACAATAGCGCCAATAAAAAATGCATGCAAAATGCATGGGGAACAAATATTTTGAAAATGTCAAGTAATATAAAACGCTCAGCCAGACTTTCTATCTATTTATCTAGTACTTACTGTCTCTTCCTAAAATTCGATACCTACCAACTCTCCGGCTACTACTCGGCGGCATATATCAGAAGGCCAATCAATTCTCATACTTTTAGCAATAGAATAGAACAGAAAACTTTTATTTCAGACAGGAATCCATTTTTTTATTAAATTCTAGTGTTAGTGGGTTACAGACACAGATATACAATTAAAACTCAGCTTGGAGGTGCATCCACCTCCGCAACATCGGGGAATCCCACCGATCTGCGAACACACTGAGAATACTGTTGGTGCCGCCGCGAACACGCGTCATTACTTCATTAGGGATACGCATCTAATCCTAATAATGGCGGCAAAACCATTAATATTATTATCCGAAAACATCCCTGATGCACTACAACGCCACGACAGCCGCAACAGTACTCTCAGTGCATTATTATATTGAACGGGTTGTTCGCTGTATGCCCGCTGAATGAAGTTGACCCACAGGCTGCACGTGTAGAAGGACTGACTGAGCTTTGAATAGCGTAACTTTAACTGGTTTCGTACATCGCGCAAACCTGCAGGCCAGCATGTTACAACGGACAGCCAGCGACCTACATCCCTATCCTTTCCCCTGCAATAACCAATGTCAAAAACATGTAAAAAAATGTAGGGAACGCAGAGGATTTTTATAAACTGAGACTGAGATTAGAATGGAAATATTCTTAAAAATACAGGAATGGCCACTATAATATTTGGAACGATATAATAATTTCAAAATTTTATTCACCACCATCGTTTCCAGGCTGGAAATACTTCGGCAACCTGATGGACGCGGGTCGCCTCTCCCTCTGCGGCGAGGAGAGCTTCGGCACAGGCTCCGACCACGTGCGGGAGAAGGACGGACTCTGGGCCGCCCTAGCCTGGCTCTCGGTGTTGGCTGCTACCGGGCTCTCCGTCGAGGATATCTTAAAGGCACACTGGGCGCAGTTCGGCAGGAATTACTTTACAAGGTAAGGCTCTATTTATAATTATGTGAAAATATAAAACAAGTAAGCAGTTAAGAAAACACAAAGGGGTTTATTCATAAACGATGACTAAAGTTAAGTAACGTTTAAACGTCAAAAATGTATGGTTTAACAGTCGCTAATCACTGCTTAACTTTAAGCAACGTTTATGAATAAAGGGGAATCTCTTTAGAGCAACCGAACGAATCACTGATGTTTATCGCTTTTCTGGGGACGCGGAATCTCATCATCTACCTAGCCTTTTCCCAACTATATTGGGGTCGGCTTCCAGTATAACCGGATGCAGCTGAATACCAATGTTGTACACGGAGCGACTACCTATCTGACCTCCAAAACCCAGTTACTGGGTAATACGACCGTCGTCGTCGTCGTCAATGACCGCTGGTAGTATGGTCACTTGAATTAGATATCGATGCCCGATGGCGAAACTCCAGAGATGTCAGCAGATGACGGGGCCCGATAGGGCCGAAGCCTGGCAGGGCGGCGGGATCGTCCGAAAGGGTTACCGCTGCCCTGGAACATAAAGGGCTAAGGAAGGAACACGGGTGGGGTTTAGTCAGTAAGAGTCTGACACTCCCTTCCGCTCCACCCAGAGCGGCAGATGATTTGATGATGTCCCATCCACAAAAAAAAAAAATGGCGAAACTGCACAGACGTGATGACATCTGTGCAGTCTCGCCAATACTTAATTTGATCCTTATATCTAAACTGACATATAATTACAGATACGACTACGAGGAATGCGCAAGTGACCCGTGTAACGAGATGATGCAGGTGCTGGAGAAGAAGATTACGTCTCCTGGCTTCGTGGGCTCCACGCACTCTAGCGGCGGCAAGACCTACGTGGTGAAGCTGGCTGATAACTTCTCTTATATGGACCCCATCGACCAGAGTGTGGCTATGAAACAGGTGGGTTACAATATAATAAAACTATCCTTCTGTCCAAATCCTAATTATTATCCCGTAGCGGTATCTACAACGCATGCGAACAACGCGTCATACTGACGTCACGCAAATCCTGCATCTGGCAAGCAGAGCTTACCGCGCAATTAGCATACATACAACTTCCTGACATCAACCGTCGGACTATTGCCCGCCAGACACAACACCCGTCTGGTCGGAGGAGCCCTTTTGTATAGCGGATGAGTGGACTTTACGCCCTGTTCCTCATGCCTCCATAATCCATGCCCCCCCCCCCCCTCGGACCGCGTCTGCCTAGAAATACAAGCGCGTTCAAACAAACATACTTCAGCTTTATTATTAGTACAGTCACGAGCAAAAGTATGTATACAGTCGGCTTTATTCAAAAGCGATTTACTCCTTTATTTTTTAATGAAATGTTATGTTGTTACGAACATAGTATTTTCGAACCTATAGGTTTGTGTAATGTGTCGTATTTCTACGTTGCCGAGTGTTGACATATTGGTGCTCGTGACTGTACCTATAGATTTCGTTTTTCGGTTAACTTTAATGATGTTATGATCAATCTTTCAACAACCATTAAATCACATTATATATTGAGTTTTGGGTAAAGTCGGAACCGAAGACTCACTACATTTGGTAATCTTGTTCTCAGGGTCTGCGCATCATTTTCGAGGATGGTTCCCGTATCGTGTTGAGACTCAGTGGTACAGGCAGCTCGGGAGCTACTGTCAGGTATGTCACCAAAATTCTCTGATAAATGTACATACTTTCTAAAACAACGTGTGGGATTTACACGCATGCACCTTTACTTATAAACCGAATTGGTCCCTAGTAAAATTAAGAAAAACGGCTATGACATGCGTTCACCAAAATGTCTACGGTGATTAAAGTAACGGCTCGTGACTACCGAACTGACCGACTGACCTACTCGAAACTCAACCAGACGGAATTTCGTGATACCCCTCGTAAATAAAGCCACGAAAGATATTTGACCCCACATGAGTAATGCTGTAATAGTTATTAAGTGTATGAAATAATAACAATCCTCATTTCATTAAAAGCCTTCCAACGGTCCCGAGATATGTCAAAGACATTTTTAAAAGAATGATCATTTCCATTCCAGATTATACATCGACTCGTACGAGGCTAAGAACGTGTTAGGCGACGCTCAAGTAATGCTCAAACCTCTGATCGACGTAGCGCTGCAGGTGTCCGAGCTGCAGAAGTACACAGGACGCGACGCACCCACTGTCATCACATAAATATGGAGGAAAACATTAGATTACACATAACATAACAACATCACGCTTGTTTCCCTAAGGTTTGGGCAGGTGTACTTATAGTACACCCACATTTCGCCAGTTATGTTTAATAAATACTAACGGTCCATCTTTGTCAAGGTACTCAAGTTTTTTTTTTAATTCAATTTATTTCCACAAACTTTTCCGCAAAAAGAACAGAACAGTGTTCTATTGAGATTTTTGTTATCAATTTGGATTGTTTGACTATAAAGTCATTTTACAATATTTTTAATGAGGTGTTAGGAAAATAAATTGTTATTGTTACAGATCGTAAATATCTTGTGTTAAAGCTGTTGTCTTTAAAACCATAAACCAAGGGTAATGGCCATATCACCTAATGTTAATGCCATCGAATAATTTTGAAAGTTATAAAATCATAACCGTTCCTTTTGGCTTTGCCTCAGTAGGGTAAAAATGATATGTTCCTTATGGAGTGTTAGAATATATGTATAAATAATTAATTGTTAAAAAATAATTACGTATATTAAATCTCTCTGTTTTTAGTGTGCGCCGTTTTTAATAACTAGTGTTGCGCTAGTGATTAAAGCCATTTATAACGTATATTTTGCATTGACTGCCGCCGCGGTCATCGGTGACCGCCAACAATAGATTTTCTATTGTGTCTGCCGTCTGGCAGTCAACGTGTTAATAAAAATAGCATAATAAGTGTACAGTCGAATAAACAATTTGGTATACAGGCAAAATATAAATATCTTTCCACTACACTGCCAAAATTCATTGGACTGGTACGGAATTTTTTGTTCTTTTTAGGGTTCCGTACCTCAAAAGGTAAAAACGGAACCCTTATAGGATCACTTTGTTGTCCGTCTGTCTGTCTGTCTGTCTGTCTGTCTGTCTGTCAAGACCTTTTTTCTCAGGAACGCGTGGAGGTATCAAGCTGAAATTCATATCAAATACTCAAGTCTATGGTCTCTTGGAGCTGTGAAAAAATCAAACTTCTAAGTCAACGCGATCAAAAGATACTCCCGTTTATGCCGCAAATTTTCGATACTCGCAAGGGAATCAAAACCTACAGGGTACTTCCCGTGAACTCAGAATCTTGAAATTTGGTACGAAGCAACGTCTTATAACACAGATAAAGGAAAAATTGCGAAAAGCATAAATTTTTAGTTACATCATATAATAAAAATATTTTTAATAATTTTAAACTTATTACCCCTTTACTCATGAACGCGTATTATATTGAAATTCTTAACAAATACTCAAGTCTATAATATCTTTAAGCTGTAACAAAATCAAACTTCTACGTCAACGCAATCAAAAGATACAGCAATTAAAGCCGCATATTTTGAAACTCGCAACTACTCGCAAGGGAATCAAAACCTAAAGGATACTTCCAGACGACCTGGAATCTTGAAATTTGGCATGAAGCAACGTTATAAAGTACACATATAGGAAAAATTCCGAAAATCTTAAATTTTTAGTTACATCACATAGTATATTTTTTTTAATAATCATAAACTTACTAGCTGACCCAGCAAACGTTGTTCAGCGATTAAAAAAAAAAACAGATGTTGGCCGATTCTCAGACCTACCCGATATGCACACAAAATTTCATGCAAATCGGTTCAGCCGTTTCGGAGGAGTTTGGAAACAAACACCGCAACACGAGAATTTTATATATTAGACTTTTTTTTTCCACATTGTTATGTTATGGATTTCATTTAGCAATAAAAATACCATAACTTTTACTTATATACCTACAGGTTTGTACGGAACCCTCGGTGCGCGAGTCTGACTCGCACTTGGCCGGTTTTTTTTGTTTTTGGACACTTTGGAGACTGATGTAAAAGAATTAACTACTCGAATCAGTTTAAGAGTAGTTGCAGGCTTGCAGGTTAGCGGCCTGTATACCAAATACCTTTGGCGACTGTACATCCCGCGCAAAAACTTATTTTGAGCCGGTAACCACACGCAAGTGATGTAAATAAAACAATATAATTTTTGTAAGAGATAAATCACAATATACTTGTTAATACATACAAAACTGTCCGAATTGAGATTTTTATTTCTATTAAAAAAAGTACAAATTGGCCAAAGACATTTTGTATAAAACAATTGGTTTTAAAACTTTTATGTTTATAAATTAATATATTATGAAAACTATTTTAAAAATAAATGTTGTTTAAATGAACTTATCCTAGTTTCACTTATAATAAGAACTATGACTAGATATTTTTTAGCTTTGGTATTTACAGATTTCATTGGTACAACGCGGTATACAGGGTTACATTAAATTAGATAAAAAAACTCCGCAGACGAGATGGGTATCGGTATTTATACATAATAACACAAAAAAAAAAAATTATGACATTTTTTGGGGGTCATCGACCGCAGTTAGTATCGTCACTTGAAACATCAGTTTCTTTTGTGTATACTTCACAGAAGTATATATCTAAACACGATAAAAAAACAGATTTTCTAAAGTCAAACTTCAACAACATTCCCTGCAGTCGTTGACCCCCCAAATGAAAACGTCAAATATTGTATCGTCTGCAGAGTTTCGCTAGCTAATTTAATTTGACCCTGCATAAGATTAACTTAAGATTAGGTATACAATACATTGATATGATTCGTAAGTCTTAATAAATAAAATGGTATTCTTGGCTAACTCTTGAACGATTCAACAAGAAATTCATCATCATCTGCCATGCCTTTTCCCAACTATATCGGGGTCGGCTTCCAGTCTAACCGGATGCAGCTGAATAGCAGTATTTTACATGGAGCGACTGCCTATCTGACCTCCACAACCCAGACAGAATAAGAAATTACATAGCATACACAATCAGCCTATAATGTTCCCACTGCTGGGACACAGGCCTCTGTGAGAGTGCGGGTTGGTAGATGTCACATGTCTTCGAATTTTTGGTTCTAGGACATGTCGGTTTCCTCACGATGTATTCCTTCACCGTTTTGAACAAGAAATTGTCATACTTGAATTCTCAACACAAAGATGTAGCTGTTAGCTTAGGTTTTTATCAAACCCATGTCAAAGATATTTTCTAGTACGGGTCATAATTACGCTCATCTGATTTTTAATACAGAGTGTTTGGTAGAGCAATGTCGTTCTTATGGAGGCGAAAAAATGAGATAATTATCTATTCCTAAGTTTTTCAAACTTATTGTCAAAGGGCTTTGATGATCCATGCCTACCTACTGCCACGCCATTTTGTTTTTTTTTCAAAATGGCGGTCAACCTATAGAAATTGATATTTCCGAGATATTAACCTTCAAAGTTGATCACGTGACATACATATCAACTTTGATGTTTTGGGGTTTGGTCCCATAATGTTTTCTGTTTGCATTCATGTCAGCTATCGATTTATGAGGTTAAAAGCGTGGCCGCCATTTTGAACAAAAAAACAAAATGGCGCGACAGTAGGTATGCTAGCCTCCATATAAAAATCTTCAATCTCCTTTGTTTTTATTCCGTACATCACCCGTTAGCACCACACTCTGTCCCTACCCTTTCACCAACAACTGTCAAATCACTTTAAATTCTAGTGATATCACCTCTAAGACATTACCTCCTTCAAGTCCAAACCCACTACTCGTTAATAAAGAACTGCATGAGCAAGTTGACAGCTCCAAGCAGTACGATGCAGCAGTAGAACAAAGTCTTCCACCAGGTGAGCTTGCCTCGGATCTGCAGGGAGCGGATCTGGAGGAACGAGGGCAGCGCGAAGATGTGCACCAGGCCGCTCACCGCGCCTGTGTATCTGGAAAAGAGATTTCAATGACGTAAATTAAGTTATGTATTATTTTGCACATGTACAGACGCCAGCACATCAAGCTACTACAATCTGTCAAATTTCTTTAATAGATTTTCAACTTTATCGCTAAAGCATTAAGGTGCAATACCGATTGGGAAAATTTGACAGTTTCGGATAGCTTGATATGCTGGCGTCTGTACATGTATAAACATTAACGTTTTATTTTTACTATAAATTAACGTGATTTGCGGGATTTCGCCGAAGTTAGCTTAATTTCATCCTTGATAGATAGATGCACACATTGATGTGCGACTTGTTGAAATAGACTGTGTTCGTGTTTTAGCTTCCAAACATGTAAACAAAAAAAATAGTTTTTGATAAATCGACTTTAAAACCTACACAAACCTTTTCAATAGTAGTAATTCTAATAAACAAACTTAAGTTGATATTCGTTTAAGTTAAAATAACATCAATTGGAAACAAGAATTTGAAAAGACTTGGTTGAGATTTTTTCTTAACCTACTAAATTTGGACTTCAGTAAACCTGCAAACTAGTAATATTTGAGCGTTTCAGATTTATTCCCAAGTAACAGTATTTATGTGTAAAAATAATTATATAAAAGTACTACTGTTTTACAGGGCAGGGCAGGGCATCTTTAGTCTTTTAGAGAAAATCCTTACCTAATAATAGTTCCAATGCTGGGACAGAAGCAAGCCACCAGTATGCACATCATTATGATGGCGACGTTGATGAGGACGGTGTTGAGGCGCGTCTCCTTGAAGGGAAGCAGCAGGATGGCTTCCGAACGGAGCATGAAGGCGACCAGCGGGTATACTGTCACCACCTGAGAAAAAGTGGAAGGTTAGTGGTTAAATATTGCATGGTAATATTTTCGTTTCTGATATCTTTAAGCTGTTTTAGCTGATCGAGTTAATGTTCAGTCATGAAGTCATCCGTTAATATTCTCAGCACCTGAACTGAGACAAACGCGGAACTTGAGACAGTTACTGCCCGCATTCTTTTTTTTTTAAATTATAAAATGGGCTAGCTCTGACCTGGATTTCGCCGGGTAGAAAACGATGGATGAGGTCTCTCAAACTCAAACTCAAACTCAAACTCATTTATTTCAATTAAACCATTTACAGGCACTTTTGAATTGTCAAAATTAAATAGTCGGTCAGTTATTCAGAAAGTTGAAGCTAGTCGCCCATTCCAAAAACGTAGATCTCTATGGAGAAGAACGGGCAAGAAACTCCACGGACACTCTTTTAAATCATGATATTATTACAAAATCCTGGGTACATTATTCTTATTGCTTCTATATGTGAGAACAATGTAAAAAAAAAAGAAACAATTTATAACATTAAAAATAAGCCCTGGCAGTTAAGAGATGACCAGTCTCAACCAACGGTGCCCGTTCACGAACATGACGCGTGGATCAGCACCACCCAGCTCAACCATTTTGTAGGGAACCGAATGATCCAACACACGCGCCACCATCAGTGAGACATTTAAGTGAGCATGACATATTCTCAACTGCCATGCTCTTTCAAGTCAACATCAAAATATCATAAAAAACGGATCCATGGTTCTTACATTTACAAAATTTTAAAAATGCTTCTAAATTATACAAAACTATAGTTTGCAACTTTCTAACTAAAAATATAAGATAAGAAAAAAATATATATAAAAAGTTACTACCAATCTGGAAGAGGTATTTAATAGTGAAGTATTCAAAATTAATCTTGATTGAATAAAATAAACATTAAATTCATAATGTCAGAAACACAAAAATAAAAATAAAAAGGGGAAGCATCTCCTCCAAAATATAGAAATTGTGATCAACTAGTGAGCCCAAGTGCCTGTGGAGCAGGACCAGCATTTCTCTCTCTGATGGAACGAGCGTGCCCAAAAGATGCCTATCCACTCTTGCTTCTATGAGGGCTGACAGCGTGAAAGGGAACACAGACGCTGGCAGAAAGTTCCACACTTCACCCGTTCTAAATGCCTGGGCGTTCTTTTAAAAATTGAGATGTAAATGGCAGTGACATGCAGCTGTTTGTTACGCGAGGGTGTCCGGGAGGATGTTTGGTCTCACCCACTCCGATACTTTTAATACTTCAAGGTCTGCAGTAGAGTGAAGTCCATTACCGACCTCTAAAGGCCTATGCTTGTGGTGAAATTAGGAAGAGAAGAGTGACTAGTGAGTGAGTGTGTTCAAGATGATGATTCAAAATGAAAGCAGAAGGTGCTGTCTTCTGTCGAGAGTTCGTTGGTCCTGGGCGAGAGGCATTGTGGGCTGAAAGATGCTGTGCCTTATCAACGACATCTTGCTCCATCCTCCATCCTCATGCCATTAACATAAAGTACTTACTTGAAACAGCAGCAGTATTCTAGCCACTGCAGTCATCACATCATGCATTTCGAAGTTATTCAGCAAATTCTGAAAAGGAAAAAAAAAACCGTGGTTAGGTACTTACTTCATACGAAATTCTTATATACATCGTGAATGTTCACTACCACCACTACCGTGATACTGTTTCACTACTAAATTTAAAATGGTTTGAAATTTAATGTCATTTTCATACTAAGTACCTCATTTTATGGCAAATTGTTCCTATTGAGAGCCTATTATGTCGATAAGGATCATAAATTGTGGTAAGCACTTAGTTTTCTATTATTATATTTAGGCTTTAACAGACGCAATATAATATGTGATTGTTACTGTCGGCTATAAGTAGGTATATATTGTAATGTCAACAGTATACTTATGGTAATAAATTGTGCAAATAAATAAATAAATTTGAATATATAAAAAATTACAACCATTAAGTTGTGGGATTTGTGGAAGTAAAATTCTATCTTTCATAGTCAGGCAGATATTCAGCATCCATTCAGGAAAACTGCTTTCAGTTAAGGTAAAACTCTTGTTTCAGCTGTATAAGGAAAGCTTCTCAAGATGAATCGAATTCTTTTATCATCAATCCTGTCATAGACACGATTGATGGTAAAAGAAGGTAAGTACCCATAGACATATAAGAGTATTAGGTACTATTCTTTATATGGCTGTGTAAGTACCACCGTCAGCCACAAAAGTCTATTAACACGGCTGCTTATACACATTATCTAAATTGGCACAAAATGATTAGTTAATCTGCTATTAAGCTTGTCATATAATAGCCAAGAGTTAATATTCTTAATATTTTACTTCTGGTCCGATTTTAATATAGAACTTTGCTAAATCAATAGGATTTAGAAAACTGAAGTGTCAATCGACTTTTGTTGCTGACTGCCCCAACCCAACTTAGGTCCCTCCGCTATATTTACTATACATAATATGTAGGTTAGGTATAGGTAAGAAGCTGCATCCGGTTAGACTGGAAGCCGACCCCAACATAGTTGAGAAAAGGCTAGGCAGATGATGATGTATATAGGTAAGACTTACATCTTCAATACATGACTTGGCGAGAGGGAAGCAGATGTAGAACACAGCTCCCACCAGTGTGTAAGTAATGGTGACCAGCAGGAAGGCTATCGTCAAATCTCGGCCCTGAAATCAAATTGTATATTAGACTTTGGGTCCAAATCAGGGGGTCTATTCCGAAGTAGTATCGGCCGAACGTTCGGCCGTTTCCTGCTACGAAGTTACTATTTGGTTCGGTCGGTCTCGATCCTACACTCCTACACTCTTTCGAATATTGACTATGGGCCCGACCCAACTGAGCCGATCCGAACCTTTTTCGCATTTTTCAATAATATTCTGTTCGGCCATGTGTCGGTCCGATCCGAACATTCGCATTTTGCACTTCGGAGTGGACCCCCAGAATCATGCAGCGAATCCTATGTCGGAATAAATGCAAATAATAATCATGATACACCAATACAGTATGAAGAAGACTGCTATCCAACTTCCGGAACCCCTTGGTTAACTACTGATTTCTAACTGTCTCTACGGCGTCTACGAGACTCATAGGGCTTCTGAATACATACCCGTTACGGCTATTATGGGTCCAACCATACATTGAACCTGTTTGTAAATGCCCTCAATTCGAAATTATCTAAGTGACACGTAGAAATTGAAGTCACCTAACAGATGGTAAAAAAAATCTCCAATTCCTACTGATGCAGGTTTTGACCCCCGTCTCACAATAGACCCGACGCAGGATCGAAAGTTATGAAAGTAGAAAAAATTTTGCTCGATTAATGTAAAAATCTTACGTTCTTATCCTGCCTCGCATTATTGCTCATGATGGTGATGATAATGTTGTGTATATAGAAGGACAGCGCCAGCATGCCGCTCAGCACGGCCGCGTTCTTGATGGCGTGCGTCTCCGTGGAGATGGAGCTGATGTTGATGCCCCACGCGTAGCCTTTGGCCAGCACGAAGATCAGTAGGTACGCTACTGATAGTGTTCCTAGAAAGGTAGAGAAGGACCAATTCACTTATTTGTAATTACGTCTTGTAGTTAGGTTTTAATTAAGTTTTGGATCGGGGAATCAAACATACATAGAGGCCTGGAAACTTCAAACTGAATTGATTGCTGATCGCATTTGATTGCTAAATCCATAGATGATGTAATGTTGTCAGTTCTGTGTTCTCTACCATTTCCATAATGTCTTTGTACATTTTACCAGAACCACAGCAGAGGCCAATAGTTGACTTCTTTTCTGGTGAAAACATTTGGCAGCAAGACACAGACGAGCCCGAATCCATTCGGAAACGAAGTTGAGGACAATGCATTAACAATCGCCATTTGCGAATTGCATCTCATGTTTTCCACATACTTGGTGATTCCAAATTTATAATACTGTCGCCATGTGGACAGTGACGCTAAAACTAATTGTCAAATGAGAAACACCTTTGCTTTACAAATGAACATAGAACTTGGGGGAGCCGGGAGTATGGTGAACATAGGCCTATATCTACCACACTCCTGACTGAAACCATGATGAAAGAACTTACCCAGCGAATTAAACTTGGTGAAGAACGAGACATCTCTGAAGTTGAGCAGCGGGAACACGATGAAAGCCACGTACATGGGCACCGTGGAGTGCAGCCCCCAGTACGCGGAGTGGGCGCGCGGCTCGGCCAGCTGCACGGACGACGCGTTGTGCGGACACAGCAGGGCCGTGCTGTATACTGTTGTGTTGGAGCTGCTGAGATCTAGAGGAGACAAAAAGACATACAATTATAGTGGTCTGAGGAACAGGGTGTACAGATCACTCATTCTCCATAGAAAAGGGAGGATCCTCCGACCGACCAGACGGACGTTGTGTCTGGAGGGCTACTGCACGACGATTGATGTCGGGACGTTGTATATATGCTAGTTGTGCGGCAAATTGCTTGCGCGATGCAGGATTTTACGTGACGTGAAACTAGAGTGCGTACCTAGTTGATATGTGACGATGTAGATGCCGCCACAAGATCATTGAAAGGGTGAAGGTGTTTACGAGGGTCGTAAATTAATGTGAGAAGAAGTGGAATTAAGAGCCAATAATGCTAAAATTCAAGTCATTTGTATACCTAACTGCAAAAACTGCTTCGTTCTGTTAATAACAGCATAATTTTCGAGTTCAATAGCAGAATCTACCAGTTTGAATGGTTGGCCATCGCTAAGAGGAAGCAATTTCAAAAAGATCCACACTGCAATGCAAATGGCAATGTTCTCTAAGACTTACCAACAAAATAATTGACGGTGAAGTACAAGAAGTTGCTGATGAGTATCCAGTACACGATGTTGGCTCCGAGCAACACCAGCAGACTGAAGACATGCGCGACCACCTCCGCCCATTGACCTAGTAGAATGCGGCATAGTGCGGGGACTTCGCAGCTGCCACTACCTGGAAGAATAGAAGATTTGCAATGTTGTTAATACTGGCATGTTACCATAATCATTGAGCAATTTGGTAACAGTAGTGGCCGAGTGGTAACAGCCTCGATTTACGAGATGTAGGTCGTGGACTCGAATCCTTTTGTAAATACTTTGTAGGTACAGTAAATAATTCCATCACCGCTGCTCTAACAGTGAAGGAAAATATCGTGAGGAAACCGGCATGTCCTATAACCAAAAAAATCGAAGACGTAACATCTACCAACCCACACTGGGCCCGCGTGGTGGATGATGGTACTAACACGACGAAAACTGCTTCTTTATCTCAATTTTTAAATGCTTTTTAGAAAACTTAACAACAACTCACCACCCTTCCATCCCCCATCCACCCTTTTTTTTTTTTTTCTGGATGGGAAATCATCAAATGACCCCTCCCGCTCTGAGTGGAGCGGAAGGGAGTGTCGGACTCTTACTGACTAAAACCCACCCGTGTTCCTTCCTTAGCCCTTTCTGTTCCAGGGCAGCGGTAACCCTTTCGGAAGATCCCACCGCCCTGGCAGGCTTCGGCCCTATCGGGCCCCGTCCTCTATCCCCCATCCACCCTGCCATCTAATCTCTTCACCACCCTTGGTTGATTGGTAGAGAATGCCTAAGGCATTAAGTCCACCTTTGTACGTTTTTGTGCGAAAAGTTGAAATAAATGAATAAACTCACCATGATATTTATTAACCCTGAGTAGCACATATGCGGTGTAAAGACATAGCGCCGCCATGAACGCGATCAGCACCAGGGCAGCCGGCAGACCAGCTTGCTCGACACCCCACGCCATCGTCAGTAACGACGAGCCCATTATTGTGTTCCATACTGAGAAACTGAACAAGAACTGACGATCATTTCGAGTTACCAAGTGATGGAGATACAAGCTATGATGTCGTTACAATGCAGAGGTTTGACAGGTTGAAAGAGGCTCCCCGCCTGTTTCAACCTGTCGAGTCACCCTAGATTAAAAGGTTGTATTGGTGCTCAATCTGCCTTGCCTAACCTAAGCTAACCGGAAGCAGTTGAATAGAAGGGCTTATGTTTAACTTACCACCAGATATAGTAACATCAGACAAAAATAGTAAATGATCACCAAAATTAAACTCGCATTTTAATGTAAAATAACCAAAGTTTTAACATCTCGCTATCCTATTTAAACAAAATGACTCCAAATAAATGATGTTCGGTTCTCGGCAGCCTGCAAAAAATAATCTCTTTTTTTCCATATTTTTTTTTAATATAAATCTAGTCGTTTCTGGCACTCGCCGGCCGCTGCCGCGGCGCCGCTGGCTTCGCTCGCTCGGCTCGTGCGTAGGAGGTCACAGTTTTAACCTAACCTAACCATTTTTTTTTAAATTAACCTCGTCTATCTAGTTTGCAGCAAGCCGGAGACATAACTTAAAAGGTTGTATTGGTACTATAGGCAGACAATCGAATGCGTGACGCAGAATTGAGGACCTTTAAAAGCCCCGACATCTCTTTGGACACATTGTTAGAATTAATGGTCTGAAATATTCATTACAACAAGCGTGGTGAATAATGCTCGTTCCTTCTCAACTCCTTTTTGCATTCCTCCCCATAAGGGCTTAAAATTGTTACTTACATTGTGACTAGTGAACATTGTTTTTTTGACTCTGGCTTGAAAGTCTTCTCGAAAGTCTTGTTGAATGTGGATAGGACAGCACTCGATGATAGTTCTGCTGGGCCCTAAAATAAAATCAAAACATTATAGGAAAATCAGTTTTTCCGTGAAGGATAAAGGCGTGACTGCGTGAGACAGCCATCTCCTGAAGCTCGTACCTGAAGGCCAATTCGAGTAATTAATAACGTTGAGAATCTAGTCGCAATCTCATCTCAGCGACAATCAATGTCAAAAATTTATAAAAAATTAGAGGAACACACGCAGGACTGTCTCCTGCGAGTGTTCCTCTAATGTTTTATAAATTTTTGTGATTTGAGACCGAAATTAAAATGCGAACGTTCTTATAAATACGAGAATTGCCCTTCTCAGCTTATTGTATGTACTTGATTCAATTGAGGTTCTTTCTATACTGCAAAAGATCAAGAAAACTTTTTCGATACTTCCTTGTTATGAAAACGCGAACACGTTGACTCACACGCTAGCGACATAAGTCTAATCCCAAAATGTGTCGCTTATTGCTGATAAAGTTTATAACAAAGGCCTTTGACCACTCACGTATAAGATAAATGATGAAACGTAAAGTATTTGCTAATCATTTGTTACTACATCGTCATGCTCCTGGGAATAATGACGGAGATCTTAATTAGCTGTTAATTAGTTCAAATGATATTTGTTGTAGGTAAATATATTGAGGTGATTTTTAAACTATGATAATCGAGAGAATCGTGAGAAAGCACGTGAAAGCGTTGTTATGGTTATAATTTAAAAAAGCGATTAAAGAATTTGAATAGATGCCGTTTCTAACTACTTAATTACAATAATTATTTACAGGGGGTAAGGACATCTAGTCAACCAAGTCAATATGTCCTGTGGGGTAACTGCGTAACACACTATCTGTAACAATGAGCTTCATTTTGACAGCTCAACAATATTCATTGCGTTATTTACGTTGTTGGCCAGACACATATCCGAACATAACAATTCCGGTACTGCATCCGGCACCCCTGCTGAATGCCAAACGATGCTCTGACGAAAAACTTGCCTAATCAGCAACCAGGATATTATTCTCCAAAAATGTAAACCAATATGAGTTTATGGAAAAATAACTTTAATTCCTAAGTTCAGTTTACGCTACAACTTCAAGCATTTTTATAACTATTTCAATAGTGCTAGTCACTCTGAAATCAACTGAAATGCCATTAAAATAAAGTTGATATTGGTTTAACTTGAAATAACGTCAATTTAAAACAAATGAAAATTCTGAATGTATGTAGATGTCCTATGGGCAACATGGCGTTTTAAGGCTAAACTCTTTGTAATTTTTTCATCACCACTGCTCTCAACACGATGAAGGGAAACATCGAGAGGAAAACGGCATGTCCTAGAACCAAAAATTCGAAGACATGTAACATCTACCTGGGCCCGTGTGGTAGATGCCCACTTCCTCTCGAAGAGAGGAGGCCTGTGTCCCAGCAGTGGGAACATTATAGGCTGATTATGCTATGCCTCTTTTCATGAAGTGTCAATAAACCACAGTCCTCAGTACCCAGCAGCCCCGCTATTCCGAATTGTGACAACGACTCTGGTTACGGCGTGGCAGAGGGTACCAAGAATCTCCATCGCGAGCACAACTTGGATGAGGCGTGCACAAAAGCGTGGTGAAGTCGGGCTTATCCACAAACTACCTAAGCCTTAGGTCCTAATGCTATTGGGCTTCTTAGGTTAGGTAGAAGAATACCTACTGAATGGATCACCCCGTGGTAAATAGGTAATTACGCCAATTTATGGCCCAGGGGATGCAGATGGAATCGTAAAAGTCACAAGTTCGGTTCAAGGCAAAAGTTTAAAACCCTTTTATTTATACACTCGATGAGTAACTTATTGATAAATGATACATGTACGAGTATAAGGATGAGAGCTCACGAAAGGAAAGAGAAGTAGTCGGGGTCGCTGTCGCCGGATACGGTGAAGAGAACTATATATATAAGGATGACACACAATTATCCTACTGTATTTAATAAAACAATTTTTGAAAGTATCTTATACCCTACAGCTCTACACTATACATACCTATAAAATTTATTACAGGGTGGCCTCGACGTGCAAACTGAAACTATGAATTCCGCACGTCATTCTATAGAAATTTTTCGTCGATTACCAAAGAATCATGTACTGAATCCCTGATAACAGATTGCGCGTAGATGATGTCCCTCCCTGGCACCCTGTATAGTGCCTATTTTAAGCTCCCTACTTAATTAAGTCTTAATATAGTATCGCAAATAGTCAAAACACTGGCGTCGCATACAATTTAACTGAATCACTATCAGCGCATAGTATCCTTGACTAAATATAGATGGTCCATTTAGTTATTTATTAAAGCTAGTGACGGCACTACGATAATTAAACCAAGTCGTTAGTGTCCAGAATATTGGCGGAGATAAGTTTAATTTAATGATTTGATCCGGAAACGACTGATCTTGAAACGTGCGCCCCATCATAGATTAGAAGGTATTAAACATCATTGATTTAGTTAGTCTGTCTGTATGTTTGTCATCGTGTCATCCAGCCGTTTATGGGCCCGCGTGGTTGAGGATTAGGTTAGGTATGGCACACTCTTCACAGAGAGGAGGGCGAGGAGGCTTGACTCCCAGTAATGGAAATATGATTGTTTGCCTGTAGATCTCGTAGATAGAATATTTTATGTACTTACTCCATTTTACAGATATAAATGTAGAAATTTTACAAGGGGTGAGGGTGACACTATGGGCGGTCTTATCGCTAAAAGAGATTTTTAATGACAACCTGGATGGATTGAAGGGAGAAAGCAGAGACAATACTACACTTTTAAACTATCTTGCGTTGTTCGGTCGATGGTCAATCCTATGTTTGACGAACTCAGGATTCTTAACTAAAGAAGTCTTTATTACCAATTTCCTACGACAGTATTTTTATCTCACGAAGGGACGCGATCTTTACTTGTGGTTACCAAGTAAACAAACACGTTGTGAATGTGTGTATGCGCAGGAGCTCTCGGTACCGTCCAAGACAATGGTGAAGTCGGATGTGTGTGAGCGTGTATGTGTTATGTGGTGACGCTACTCGTCTTCACGAACACATTCACAGCGTGTTTGTACACTTGGTTACCACAAGTAAAGCCCTTGCTGACTGGCTAATAATCAGAGCGGCCTATTCTTAATTCTTAAAACACCTATAGTAGATTTTAATGGCGGTAGGAGAGAAAGCAATGATGATTTTGGTCACCAACTTAAATATTTTAGATCCAAATTGCTAATTATCTGAGCATAATTATTTCGGCAATACGTGAACAAAGCGTGAACTCTTTGTTCACGAATTGCCGAAATAATTATGCAAAATGAAATAATCTCTTTTTCTGATCGTCTTTTCTCAGATCTTACACAGATGTTCTTAGCAGACAAGGAGATGTCAAGTGAGATGTGTGAATCAAATTCTGGAGGGAGGTGGGCTGGTTGGAATAACCACCGACGGCCGCCATGGTCAATGATCCACCCGAAGGACTAAGTGCGTAACATAGAACATAGACTATATTGCTCTAGAATTTGTACGCCGATATTCAATAACTAAAGTAAGTTCGTAATGTTTGTTTACAATTTACATCAGTAATTTTTATTGGATGTTTATGTATTGGGCACGCGGCACCACACGCTCTCGTCTCAGATCGTATGTTTTAATAAGAAAATGGCAACAAATTAGGCAGTTAACAACTTCGCATTTTAAAGTCAGATGATAAGAACATCGCGGTTTGACCTCTTGTAACGATTCTTTTATCAATGTATCGTCACGTCACTGAATGCACAAGGCTACGCCCTCATGAGTCAAGCATTTAAGGCTAAAGCGACAGGGTAGCCCGCGAAATGCAATTATTCTTACGCGTTTCCAATTTGCAGTTTGTAGGCATGTTGATTTTTATTATGATTCGCGGCCGTGACAAATATTTATTTATAGAATTATAATCATCAATAATACATCTCTCGTAGTTCATACTAGCCTATTGAATTACTATTTCATGAAATCATGACATTTGAGGCCAATTTTAAGTTAAGGTGGTTGTATTACAGCATCCTAATTTCGTGAGGAGAGGATACTTAGGAGGATGCGATAAGGTAGCCCACGAAATTAAAATTTTCTTAATTTTTTTGCAAATTGCTGATGTTAGCGCATCCCCTAAATCAATTCAAGATAATTCTTTGAGATTTCCATGAAATTCTATCGTCATTCCTCAATGTAATATTTGAAAATATTACTTTCAAACCCCCCATAGTCAATAATCAATATCAAATCAAGCCATCGTATTTAATTTGTCAGAGCGTAAATGGTTGCCCAAAAGCAAAGTGTTTCTGTGTAGGAGGCTGGCAGAATGATTTATATGGGGCAGCCAACTGGTTTAATTAGCTGTTTACTTAACCGCCTAGCCTTTTAACTAAACGGCGGCCCTTCCACTAACGGCCTGAATGATATTCAATAAATTATAGTTTAGGTGTAAATGTAACCAATCACGCGCGAGCCGAATTGGTCGCAGTAACCAAGCCAGGGCACACCGACCAATTAGGGGTTAGGTTAGAACTGTCATCAACCGCGTGCGAGCCGAGAGAGCGAAGCGAGGCGAGTACCTACTACTTCCAAAGGCGAGGCGGTTGACTAAATGGCTAATTTAAACAGTTGGCTGCGACATATACACACCAGTGGCAGTGTCTAGATCATTCTGTGTGAAAGTGACATCATAACAACAAAATTATCTTATCTCTCTTTGCTAATACACACGAGCGACACGCATCGACGACAGAGGCAACAACAACCGCCGACTGCCGACTCGCGTTGACAGCTGTCACCGACACGCGTCGACGGTTGCAGTTGTGTCTGTCGTCGACGCTTGTCGCTCGTATGCACACTACACGACTGACATACAACGCACAGTCTAATCCAATGGGTCTAGAAGCATGAAATTTTGCACGTTGATTTTTGAAAGTTCATTCAGTTTGCATGGAAGTAATTTTTGCCGATGGCAAATCCCATCGAGCACACGGATTATCTCTTACGAGCTCGCGACTTCGTTCGCGTGGAAGTTTGATACACTATAGGTATACTAAAATAACAGCCATATTTTTACAAAGCTCCCTCGGCTCCCGACCCCGTCACATCGCATCGCCTGATCGCTATTACTTCGTTTTTGCGTAGCATTCTGACTTTTTTTTCCTTTTGCTCAGCTCCTAAGGGTCGTAACGTAATTTTAAGCCCTCCTCAAGAATTTCGCAAAAAAACAAGCAATCACTTCAGCTTTACTATTAGTGTAGATATGTAGATAATCCGGTTAGACTGGAAGCCGACCCCAACATAGTTGGGAAAAGGCTAGGCAGATGATGATGTACAATTCGGAGCTTTAGGAATGCACGAAAAGTAAACTCACCAAGGAATCAATACTTTCGATGCTGACCGCCCTATAGGTAGGGGTGACAGCACCCGCCTGCAGCAGCGGCTCAGCCTCCGCCCGACTCATCGCGCTGTAGTAACTGTGGCTCGTGATGCTCGGCGAATGAAATCTGTAGGAAAACATATAATGTAAAGAAATATCTTCCTAAAGTATGTCTAGCGGGGTAATCGCGTAACACACTATCAGTAGCAATCGCTTTCATTTTGACAGTTACACAACATTCATTGCGTTATTTACGTTATAAGCAGATTTTTTTTTCGAACATATGAAGCAATGTATTAGCAATATCCTTCGAAATGATTCAGATAGTGATTGATATTATAGTGTGTAACGCAATTAGGGTGCAGGAACTTTTTCTTCCTTGGTCTCGGCAGCCTGTCCACAGAGATAAGCCAACTACCTACGCATAACATAACCTCATGCCTGTATTCCCCGAAGGATAAGGCAGAGGTGTACCTAATAGGGTAGTTTCCTGGGTAAAAAAATAATAATTCCATTTAGTCCATCAGTTAGATTATAGAAAAATAATGGACACGTATTTTTTCTTTAGTCAATCAAACAAAAAATGACAAAGATAAAGCCCGTCAAAATTTGGGAGTGGGGGGTCGTGTCGTCATTTACTTGCAAAAGTGTCGCAAGCAAGTGACGTCACGCGGAACTTTAACGGGCGATATCTTCATCATTTTTTTATATAATTGACAAAAGAAAAAATACGAGTTCAATATTTTTTGATAATCTAACTGACGGACTAGTTAGAATTTTTTAGGAAACTAGCCTATATTAGTGTAGTACATTTCGACGGTTATACATAAGTCCCATGCGATAGGTGGTGAGTCTATTGCCATACTCCGGGCTACGACTGAGATACGAGTATCCCTTATGGAAAAACCCAAAACAGCTTTGCAAGACCTGGGAATCGACCCCAGGACCACCAGACCAACGAGGCAGTCCAACTACGCAGGAGATATTATTGTGCACATTGTGTGTGACTCAACACGGATGCACTTCCTCTTCCCATATCCGAATCATCATCATCATTCATAATCCGATGGGACGACAATCCCAGACACGACTAGCGAGAGGTTTTTTTTTTATTGACAATGGGCTCAATCTTGACTCAAACTCAAATCATTTATTTCAATTAAACCATTTACAGGCACTTTTGAATTGTCAAAATTAAATAGTCGGTCAGTTAGTAAGAAAGCTGAAGCTAGTCGCCACAATCCAGCCCAGAGGCAGGGATGAGATCTACGGTGGAACGAGCGTGCCCAGAAGAAGCCTATTCACTCTCGCCCTGAAGAGATTAGGGTTGTATGAACTCGGGAATGCAGACGCAGGCAGACAATTCCCCTCCTTTGCTGTGCGCATTAGAAAATATTGAGGACAGGGCACAGGACAGATTGTGCGCAGGTCTGAGGGCTTTACGTACTGCAGTTCGAAAAGCTGAGCTGTAACTGAGAGATTCCAAACGATGACACTTTGCTTGACCTGGGAACCGAACCTAGGACGTCATGCTATGACAAATAACACATGCTTGCATGCGTGACTGCCTGAAATGTATTTTGAGCTCTGATTAAAAAAAGGATCCATAATATTGACTAGTTCCAGTTAAAGATAAGCGTTTATAATGTAATTAACAAGATGAGTTTACAGTATTTAAATGCGCGTCTAATATGCGGATAACGTTGTGAGTATTAATAGTGTAGGTATTTGTTACCTCTATTATTAAGTTCTAACCTATGTTTACTTATTATTACACTACTGTTTGTAGTCCCTATACATATAAATAAATAAGTTTTTTTTTTTTTTTTTCTTATTTATTTATTAATAACCAACTTATATTAACAGTTTGCGCCACACATACAAGTTATTAGTCAATATTAGTAATTACACATTACAATCATAACATTAAGATAATGAAAAGGGACAAATTTTGATGAAATTAAATAAAATGAAACAAAATTTGTCAAAATTAGATAAAATTAGATAGAATTAGGATAAATTGAAATAGAATTATTATTAATAAAAAGAAACTGTTTTATATAATGTAATCTACTCCTAGGAGATTGTACTGGGAGTGGCAATGGACTCCAGGTATCGAGTAGCAGTGTTCAGGAATTCCAGTTCAGTACTCGCGAAGACATCTGAGGACTCATCCTATAAGTAACATAATATTGTTGATATGGGTGAGGGCTAGGTAGGTACAATGGGCTGGTCTTAAGGGTTATGGTACCGGTTTGAGGTATTTCGAATAGAGGACGTCGGCGAGTAATAATACGTCACTGCAGGAGATATCAGAATATTGGCGTAATTATAATATTTTTTACAAATTTATGACGTGTGCTGACACACAGAAGAAAAGAATGCGATGATTATTTTCATCGCATTTCCGAAGATTTCGTAAATAGGGGGTTTCGTTAAGCGGGTTGAACTCACTCTCAGAAAGTCTCAGGTGAAACGAAATTGTGAAACTGAGTGACACAGAAGCGTTAAAATAAGATGCGAACCGTTTCAATTCGTGTGGATTCATAATATCCATCTTTTGACTATCAATAACAAAACGAAATTGAACGAAGTCATTTCTCTGCCGGGTTCGGAAACACTCACGACGTATCTAAAACTAATTAATTGTTTGTAAATAATAATTAACAAAACCACTCACTTATTATAGCTATGTTTCTTGTATCGTTTTATTCTTCGGTCCTCACAATATTCACAGTCAGTAATGTCGGAACACGCACTCCCGAATATCCTAAAACAAACAAAAAAAGTTATAAGAATAATATTTAAGTAGTAAATGTAAAATCGAATAGCCAAACACTGAACTTATTTTTTTTTTATTCGCACAGTTGTATTCTAAAATTAAAATTAGGTACCAAAAACAACAGCTAAACTTTTTTTTTAAAGAACACAACAAAGCTAGGAATTCCTACTCATTTTCAAGGAACTTTTTTCTATTAGGTATTTATAAAATCACTACTACAAAACGTTTCAATTATGACTAGTTTAAAATAAAAATAACCTTTTTTCAAAAAGTTGTCGTAAATTGAATTAACTTTGGATATAACTGCGCCAGTCGGTATGTTGTCGTCAAGTGATTATCAATATTCACAGACAGTTTATTATTATGACAGTGCCGCTCCGCAATTTTTATCGCGCCATCTTTTTTACGTCAGAGACAGGGTGATTAATGGCTGGTTATTATGATTTGGCTTTTTTTTAAGAAGTTTAAAGGAAGAGTGAATTCGGAGTGAATGGCTTGCAATGTTGGGGTAGCTTGCTGTAGCTTTGGAGTTTTAGTGAACATAATTATACATATGCGTTATTAATTTATTATGCATTGCAATGTCTTGAAATATCTTGAATTTGAAGCTAAAGTGCAACAATAAAAGCATCCGTTTTGTGAAGATCCTGCCTATAGGTAGGTACCAATCATATTTTTTTTTTTAACTTTTTTCTTATGGTACCTAGCTTTTTCATTCATAAGCTTTAATGGACCTATAAATGTAGTCTTTACTCATGTGGTTAAAGAAATGAGAAGGTATGACATGTACCTATGTACCTACATACGGCTACCACATCAAGCTATACATTTCCAGTTTTAGCTAATCTCGCATTTTATAGGTTTTTCGTACAATCGGAAGTCAGTTTATTTATACTGGTTATATGCATAGCTTGATGTGTAGCTGCTTTATGTTAATAGAAACACAAAACTTTTAATAATTATGTTGAGTTCACTGAACCCATACGTAATCACAGCTGTTAAAATGTCTCCCTGAATAAACTGATAAATATGATAGGTAATGTAACGTGAATCTTAAATAATTAGCATTATTTTAAATTAATAAACTTAATTAGGTAGGTACCTAGGTACTTGTTGCTAAGATAAAAAAAAACTTAATTGTAAAAGCTCCATCGCCAGATAACTTTTATTCGAGGCATAAAATTGACGTTTGACAGTTTTTGTATGAAATAACTGTCAAAATTTCAAAATTATTCCTCGATTAAAGGTATCAGATGATTGAAAAATCAACCCTAAGCCGACTAATCTCATTGAGCGTGTCTAGAACCATTAATTGTTATCTCTGCTCTAAAAATATGCTTCAGGGACCGAGGTACAGTCGAGACGCCAGCAGATCAAGCTACCCGAAACTGTTAAATTTTCCCAATCAACCTTGAACCTTAATGCTTCAGCGATAAAGTTGAAAATCTATTAAAGAAAGACAGATTGTAGTAGCTTGATGTGCTGGCGTCTGTACATGTGCAAATACATTATTTACGTAAAATACCTGCTGGGTACCAACCCACGACTACATCTACGAAGCCGTTAAAATACCTATGGAAGGAGTCCTCGACTGGAGATAGCTATAACTCAATGGTTAGCCCCCATTTAGATGGACCTAACGTTAAAATAGCTAAACCTAGCTGGGGCACACTGGATTCGGAATTGAGCGGATATTGTTGTGGCGCAAATTGAAGACTTAGTTTGCTTTGAAGTAAAAAAAGAAAAAAAAAAAGCCACCACAAGTGCGTCCCTAATTAAGCTAATTAAATTAACGCACAACCATTAAAGCGAAATCTTTGTGTAACTTGATAGATCTGCAACAAAGTTGCAAAGGTTGTTATCAGAGGGACCTACAAGGCTTGCCGTCAGTCGTCACGAACTGACAGACGATCTGCCTTGATCCCATCAGTCGCGGCGGGTTGATGCATTCCTTTAGCCTTTTGAACTCTCTTGAACTGACTACAATGGAATGTATTGTGGTGGGTCAATGTTTTGTGATAAAAATACTCACTGATTATAAAATTATATTAACGTCAAAATCATCCAATTTGTTTATACCTACTTTTGTCAAAAAACTGATTTTATTTATTTATTTATTTCATTAACAATTTTTACATTGTGTCGAAAGGTATTACCATAGAAATTCTATGGGTATTACATTTAGATTTAAAATAACATGAAATACAATTCTTCATGAAATACGATTCGAGCCATGGCAACACTTGCCACTGCCAGGCAGTATACAACTGATCCCTATCTGCGTCTTAGGGACAGTTCATCTCATCTGCCTGCACCAACAAACATTTGGTAGACAAGATACAGACTAACTGTCTACTGTCTAGTTTGGGGCTCACAGGTTGGGTGTCATGGGACATCGACGCGCTAACTGTAACCATGCATTGACGGCACGGTTGGCGCAGTGGTTAAGCGATTGACTGCTGCGCTGCGTGTCGCGGGTTCGATTCCCGCACGGAACAAATATTTGTATGACCTACATGTATTTGTTCCGAGTCTGGGTGTTTTTCTATCTATAATATGTATGTATTTAAAAAAAAATGTATATAAATAGTTTATCAGCCATCTTGTTACCATAACACAAGCATTATAGGTTGCTTAGCTTGGGACAAAAGGTGCTGTGTGAAATGTCCAGGGATATTATTATTATTATATTATATTCAGAACATGATTCCTAGAATCACATGACAACCACCACCACCACGACCACCACCAAAATCTGTTACAATTTAAAATTTACGGCAAGCTTACATAGGCCCAAAGGACAGGTGGTTTAGTATCAATATAATAAAAGGAAACAACAAACTACCTGAAACACCGTATATTTATAAAAATAAATCTAAAGCAATACAAAGTGAACCTAAGTAAAAAAACTAATTTACCTTATCATCTCTCTTAATATTGCCAGCCAGCTAAAACAGCAGAATGAGCTCTAAGCACGATGATTGATCATGACCCTCTAGCGTAGAATTTTTCGTCGGTTATCCAAAAAATCTCTTGTTTTATAAAAGTGCAATACTTACGCGGTCAAAATGTCATCATCATCTTTCTAGCCTTTTCCCAACTATGTATGTTGGGGTCGGCTTCTAGTCTAACCGGATGCAGCTGAGTACCAGTATTTTACGCGGTCAAAATGTATAGAACAGCAATTTTTTTTTAAATTACTTACCGACGCAAAATTTCAACGCAGGTTGGTTCAGAATCATGTACTTACTGAAATTCATGGGAACTGATTGCGTTGCGCGTCGACGTCCCTGCCACCCTGTATATTATAACATTTATAACCTAGCCGTAGGTAATATTTTAATTTAATCATGTCGTCTCAATTTAGTGTTACCCTGTGAATCGCTGTGTTACCTGGCTGGACAGAAAAAAAAATCTAAAAAAAAAAATACTACAACAAGATGATGAGCGAAGGGTGGCACAGTAATTGTTAATCTATGATGTACAAAATATTTAGATAGACGCTTTCATCTTGATTTATGAGTTGTGTAATTATAGCATATTGACCGGGGTCGTGCTCGTGGCTGACGAAATAATTATCTAAGTTTCGTCATCTTAGCTACATTATAGTTTACAATTGTAAATATTGATAGTAATACTACGAGTATTGATATACTGGTATCGGGGAAGGAAGTTTATTCATGATTTGTAGTATACTGTGTCAGTGTGTAAGGCGGATCACATTCTACAAGACTACAACGCACCGCGCGACGGGGCGCAGATAACGCGCCCCGTCAAAATTCACAGCGCGGGCTGTGTATTTTTACATAGGTACAAATTCAGTAAAAATTAAAACGGGGAATTTGTTTCCGTTTCTCGCGCCTCCTCGCGTGGTGCGTTTTAATGTATTATCCGCCTAAGTACAAGAGTATAATAAAAGTATCGAACCAAAGACCAAACTTTACACAACGACACTGCGATAGACAGGGTTACCTACTCATTTGTCCTCCAGACTGTATTTCGGCCATGGCGTCACAGCAAGAGACTATTAGTCTTCGGCGCGGGAGATATTGTAGTGCATAAGTGTGTTTCCAAACACAGGTGCACTCTCTCTTCTCTCACTCTCATACTCTGTTAAGACGGCACGCAATCCGTCACAACCGGAGAGAGATCAGGCGCAGGAACACAGGCTTAATTTGTTTTCGGAATCACATCGTCAACTTCCAAACACCGGGTTATTACAAGAAATTCCTGATTGAAAAACCCAATAGCACTTTGCCCGACCTGGAAATCGAACCCCTGGGGGTCTACTCCGAGTGCAAAGTGCGAATGTTCGGATCGGACCGACACATGACCGAACCGCATATTATTGAAAAATTCGAAAAAAGTTCGGATCGGCTCAGTTGGGTCGGGACCATAGTCAATATTCGAAAGAGTGTAGGAGTGTAGAATCGGAACCGACCGAACCAAATAGTTAACTTCGTAGCAGGAAACGGACGAACATTCGGCCATCAATAGGTACTACTTCGGAGTAGACCCCCAGGACCCCACGCTCACCAGTCGCGCTTGCGACCACGAGACCAACGGGACAGCTACCTAACTACCAAAGTTATGGACACCGACTCTTGCCCTGTGTTGCCTTTGGTGCAGGGCATCCAAGGTTTTCTCTCAAAAACAAAGGTCTACCTACAAATTGGCATGCTTATGTGACTTATGTGAGTGTGTCGTATCACTCCACCGACGCGCGACGACGACGTGTTGTTTATTCGGGATAATATCATTAACTTACGGCTTGGATTCTGATAGTTATTTTCTCATGTAACCCACAAGGACCTACATAATTACACATTTTTATTCCTGTGAGCAAGATTAAAAGGTGACATATTTTTATTTTACGACTGAAAAGTGCAGTGACAGCCTGCAACTCTGCGGCTATGCTTGCTTCGCAGAGGGTTGCTAATTCGATTCCTATACGAAATACTTTAGCTTACCTATGTATAATTTTACTTACTGAATTTTATAGCGTCGAAGAGCAACACCGTCTGTATTTCACACGAGTATTGCGATATTGAAAATTACATAATAATATTATTATCAGAACTTTTCAATAAATATTTGCATCGAACTAATACAAATATCGCATTTATAGGTAGGTAGATATATTAATACCTACCTAATGCAACATTCTAACCTGTTGCATCATTATTTGTTTTAGATATCTCACTTTATAGCATACAGCCTTATTGACCGATGATAATTATGTAAATAATATTAAAGGTATATTATACCTTCACGGTTCACAATCTCTTTACATTGAAATTATTTCGCCCCCGACTACATGGGACTTATCATAACTGGCGAAATGTGTGTATAGGTACGCAGGGCTAACTATCAACATAAACTGCTCATAACCAATTTATGCTGACTGCTGATTGTACGAAAAACGTATACAATGCGAGGTCAGGTAAGGTGGTGGAGGTCAGGTGGATGCTCCAAGGTAGCCCGCGAAATTCAAATTTTCTTGCGTTTTTTGCATTTTTCTGGTTAGTACTAAGTTGTACGTTGATTAAAATATGATTCACGGCCGTAACAAATATGTATATTTACAGAATTATAATCGTTAGGGGTTATTGCATCCAAAACGAAGAATTTTATGTCCGCACGATATTCAAATTTTAAATCCATTTTAGCGAAAAACACACTAGACGTGTAAGACGTGTACCTACTGCAGTTGAAACTTGTCAAAGATCTAAATGACACGTGCACCCAAGCGGGAAATAATTATATTTTTTGCTGATTGGAACGCCATCTCTGTGTCAGGCCGAGAACTTTTCACCTTAGCCAGTATGTGGGTATAAATCTGTGATGTGGGTACCACAGACATATAAATATGTCTGTGGTGGGTACCTACACCTCTGCTTAGCCATTCGGCGGTTACAGGGGTCATAAATTATGACGCCTGTAACCAAAAATAAAACCCGCCGCCGTCCCGCCTGTAATATAGTAATATGTTATTGTTATTGATACATTCAGGAATTGAACCCGCGACTGCACAGCCACGATCGGTAAAAAGACACTGTGCATTCGGGTTGTCTGCGTATGCAGAAATCAAGCAACATTTATACCTGTTGCAACGAATTCCCACTCATTGCTTCAAAACACACGTAAGAATGTAAAGTACAGTGAAGGTAATATTATTTTGCTCTAGATACCTACATATAGTTCTATACCTACTCGACCGGAGAATTGAAGCCAGGGGCTTACCACTAGCTCTTATACCAGGGCAGAAGTTGAACTGCACTGCTTTTTTGTTCTATGACTAAGTAAAATAAAACCGTGCAGTTCATCAACTTCTACCCTGCTTTATGAGCTGGTGGTAAGCCCCCAGGGTGCCGTATTATAACGTTTTAATGCCATCATAATTCTAGTGTGCTGTGAGAGAAGAGAGATGGAGCTATACATGACCACCACCGTTATTGCACCATCTCTTTTATGGACTGAATCATGATGGCATTAAGACTTCATAACTCGAATCCAGCCGATCGATTCTGTAAAAATCTCAAAGTGAAAAGCTAGGTGAAGTGAGCTTAGAGTGAGCTGTCAATAGTGTCAATCCCTAGGATTAGTTGGAATAACAGCTCACTCCACGCTCACTTCACATAAGTTTTCACGGTGAGATGATTACAGAATAGCACTACATGACTTGTTCATAGCTACGCATAATATTAGCACGTCATATTATTGCACACATTGATTCATTGACTTTGATATCGGAATTCAAATCCTAATCCTTCTTGCTATCAATAGCCATGGCACGGTAATGTTATCGATATTACCGTGGCACACGATAACAGGCAGTGATTGGCCCAGTGGTATCTATGGACCCCGACTTATAAACTCTAGGTCGTCTCTTCGTGAGTTCGAAAACGGGCAGGCACTTTACTTTGTATAGGCTCTAAAAACTGTGAATGAAAACTTCGTGAGGAAACCGCCATCAATCAATATAAGCACTGGGCCCGCGCGGCCCACTCCCTCTCAGAGAGAAGACCTGTGTCCCAGAAGTGGGAATGTTTAAGGCTGATTGATTACGCTACACGAACACAAACACTTTAATCAAATACTCACTCGTAACTATCAACAGACCGCACTGAACTGGCTGCAGAGTCAGGCTCCCTTGTGTTCTTCATAATTTTGTCCACGAACCTCATCACTATTTATTTTTTATTCTCTTATTCTTAATTCAAATTATTGTCTGTGCTACTGATAACTTTTTAATAACTTGGACGTTAAGATTAGGAGGCAGGCGTTCTGCCCTGTGCTCGCACAGCGATTGGTAGATAACAATTTATTTGTCAAGTAATTTCACTGTTTATTTTATTCGTGGTCACAGCTGATTGTAAGTATTATTCACTGGCTAGATACTGGTAGTGCTGCTCTGATGATTTTATGTGAAGGCTGCGCCTCATTGTCTTAATATTATGCAGTTAATTAATTGTAGAACGATTTTATTTGAACCTCCAGCATGTAGTTGATCCACCACTGCCTACTCCTTCGGAGAATACGTGAAGCGCGAGGCGGACTCAAAAGAACGGCCATAAAGTAAATTATATTGGAAGGACAAGAGAATTGAACAACCCGGTATCTTATAGTACTCTTTGATTGAACAGCAGAGGTGAGTGTGGTGAGTGGTGACCGACCATTCAAATTGTAAATATTGCTGACGCTGTTGTTGTTCTTGGATCGGGATGAGTATCTACCTATTTAATCACGACGTACCATGTTTTATTATTATATTTCGTCACTGGTTGCAAGCGTCATGTTCACAGATAAAGTTTTTGCGGGTACTTACGTGTTTATGAGCAGCCAAAAAACAAAATACCTACTTATCAAACTACCCTGTACTTTTTCGTTTTAGGTATTTATGCGTTAGGTGCATACTATGCTATGCATAGGCACCCATTTTTAACTCAACTAGTGATAATCATCAGGATTTTGTAATGTCTTGATTTAAAGACCTGCGCAGACGACGGACTTTTCTCCGCGGCGGAGAAAAAAGTACGCATAAGGAGCTTACTTTTAATCCCTCGTTTGCGGTACCTACTCGATTAGGTACAGTTGTAAGCGATCTATTTTAGCGGACAAAAAAGTTCGCGGACAAAAATCCGTCGTCTGCGCAGGCTATAAAAGAGTGTCCATGGCGATTCTTGGTTCTTTTTAACCGTAGAGATCTCCTTGACACTTCAAAAGTGCCTGTAGGTAAACGTAAATGTTTTAGTTGAAATAAATGCTAGGAGTTTAAAAGTCCATAACAAGTTGGAGAAATACAATGGCGGCAAAATACAATGTCAAAACATTGTGATTTCTGTGCTATATGATATAAAAGGAGAGCAGTGGTGGCCCAGTGGTAACGACCGCGACTTACGAGCTGTAGGTCGTAGGTTCGAACCCAGACAGGCGCTTTACTTTGTGTAAATTATTTCATCACCACTGCTCTCAAAACGGTGAAGGGAAACATCGTAAGGAAACCGGCATGTCCCAGGAGCAAAAATTCGAAAACATGTGACACTGACATCTACCAACCCGCACGGTGGATTACGGCCATTCCCTCTCACTGAGAGGAGGCCTGTGTCCCAGCAGTGGGAACATTATAGGCTGATTATGTATGATATGTACGAGATAAAAGTTACACACAAACTAAGTTAAAGTATTTACACATAAACATTTCGGAATAAATGCTATAAAAGATGATGAAATCCGCATCAAAATCCAATGTGTACGTAAGTAGTTTAGAAGATCACAAGTCACCATGTCAGTTTAAAAACTTATTTCTCCAAGGTTATCATATCACACAGCCTTTATCTCTGCTTACCCTGGTGGTAATAACCTCATCTCATAGAGACAGTTAATCTAAAAGATGCTAATTAATTCTTAATTATCTATGACAGCCATTTAAAGAATAATACCTATTCTACGAAATTAACGTTTGCAAGATAAACTTTGTGACCCCAGATATAGTTAGAAGAAATTCGTCTGTAATTATTACGTAGTTGCAAAACTCATGATCATGATGTCTGGAGTTCGCGACCGCAGTCGGTGCAACGTGACTTTGCATTGTGACAAAATATTCGACATCTGCTTAGCCAAGGGGTCGGTAACCTTTTGAGAGTCGGAAGAGTCAAAAATTACAATTTACAAAGTTCAAAGTTTTTCAGTCAGTTTCAAAGTTTTTAAAGAGCCACAAAAAAAATTTCTTGTCAACGATAAATAGTAGGTACTAGCAAAAAATAAAGTTTTTGATAAAAAAAAATCTATTTATTCATATACAAGGTTATTTGTAAAACACCAACAACCTCCTAAGAGGTCATTGTACTCATCATTATGAACAACTTTTACTATAGGACCAAACCTGAAATCGCGAAAAAAAAATCAGCTGCTCCCTACATTTTGACGAGTTATGCGAACGTAAATGTAGGGAACAGCTGATTTTTTTTCGCGATTTCTGTTTTGGTCCCATAATTGACAGGCTTCGAGGTAGGCACTGCTTATATGCCTTTATGCAATGCACGCCACTGCCTGTACCAGAATTTAACATGGGCTTTACGCGCTTTCCGAGGCATGGCCACGTAAAGATGGTCACCCATCCACAATGCACAGACCAATCGCGGCAAGCATAGCTTACGTCAGTACTTATCCTTATCTATGCATAGCTTTCCCTAATTGATCGATCGACCCGTGCGGCTGTTATTACTTAGCCACAAGCCCCTCCCCGCTTGTCTATATGGCCGCTCTTCCCACAGCTGTTTGCTGTCAAGGACAAGGGATGGTCACCGAAATGTGTCATTTTCGATACGATAGCCTGGTGGATGGTTGTGCATAGCTATGCTGGTCTGCTTATTTAGGGTTCTAAGTAGTAAAAATAAAACAAAATGATAAAATAACAAACATTATATTTACAAATTACTACTAAAAATAAATAGAAGACGGATGAAGTACAGTCACAGATCTTTATGGATATATTATATTACTGTCAGATATAATAAATAGAATAATGATGTATTCTACTGCTACAAATATTATAATGCTTTTAGAAAACATGGTTTTAGCCATTCGTATAGCTAGAGATTTTGTCTAAGGAGGCAGCCGTCCTGCAATCAATCAATTAATGAGGGCCCAACTCTACAAACCTTAGATCTTGCTCAAAATGTATGACCTATAAGGGTTCCGTATTTTCCTTTTGAGGTACGGAACCCTAATAAAAAGTGAAGTTCAATACTGTCGATTTTTCTAGGGTGGGCAAAGAAGTTTCTAGAGTGGGCATTGCCCCCCCCTTAGCTACACCAATGGCTTTAGCATAGACATCAATAGTTTCTGAAGAAGATAGTTTTGAAGGGAATGATTATTTTTTGACCTAAATTCCAAATGGCAAACTAATCAATAGAAGAAAGGGATAAATGTCATCTTTGGCAAATAAATAACAAGCTTCATTAAGTACAGTGAGTGAAAACTTAATTATAATGAAATGCATTCCTCATGATCATTCATACAATATTACAATCTAACCAAATACTATTAAATATATTGTTAATGGCTAACAATATTTTCAAAGTTAAAGCCTTCTTCTTCTAAATTTTTCTCCAACTTCTAAATTTTTCATGATTTTATAAATCTATATTTTTTACAAAATTCTACGGAAATCATTCACTCTGTTAATTACTGGTAAATAATGGAAATGGCAGTTTAACTTCAGCACTCATGCTCCAACATAAGCACGATGAATAAAAACCTGACTTTTCTCTCAGATTAGTGCAAGACCATATTGTGGTAAGTTTGTAAGGTTGGTAGCGGGGTGACCAAATACAAAGACATTAGAGATATTCATTCTTAACCTATCATATGCTATGATTATAGACACAATACAGTTTCCTGTGTGTCTTGTCCTTCCAGCATAAAATGGGTTCATGGTGGCAGAAATTTATCCTAGCCACTAATCATCATGTTTCTGCCATTACAGGATATCACCACTAAATAAAAGAACAATTTAAATAGAACTATGTAAAGAAATCATAGTTAGGTACACCTTCTCGTCCAGCCTCATGCTGCAGTGATTAGATGTTGAAACCCATCTTCCTCATGCAGGCTTTGTGTTCTTCAATCAGGGGACCACAGTTCTCTTCGCCATTTTCAATAATGCTGGAATTAAAAAAAGAAAAATGATTATTTCTATGATGAGGAAACTGTTCTGAAGTTTTGAGTATGAATGTGGATGGGTATAAGAGTAGGGGAAGACCAGAGAAACAATATATGGTCTGTGTGAAAGATAATATGGCTAGAAAGATGGTGACTTCTGAGATGACGACTAATAGAGAAGTATGGAAGACGAAGTCATGTGCCAACCCCAAATAAATTGGGATAAGGGCAAGGGAATGAAGACGACTATTCCTATAAAGTTTTCTGAATAAAATTGGTAAGTAGTATCTTTCGACAAGCTGAAACATGTGCTTCAAACTATTATAAGAACAGCGGTGTAATTTAGAGATAACGGGACAGGTATGTTAACGAAACATCTAGTATTGTTTTACAATTTGACCATAAGGAAAGTCAATATCATTTTCCTGATGACGGATACAACAACTTTACACCTGAAGAAATTTTAATTTAGTAACATGATTTAGCTTTAAAATTCCTTCATATTTTGGTTTTCTATTGATTCTATTAACTGAACTTAGGAAATAGTTTAAAAATGAAGTAACTTCATGCGGAGTTAACCATTTCATAACAATTCAGATAAAATCCTAAAATGTGTGCACATTGTTTCTGAAAATAACGATTACCTACTATAGGTACGCCAAGTTGACCATTTTCTAGTGTAATATCAAATTATCATGCATACTTTAATTGCCTGATCATCTAGAAAATCCGCTGTTGCGTAATAAAAATAATTTGTTCATAACCTTACCATGCATCTCGCACCCTCTTAGTTTCCGGGCAAGCACAGCATGGCTTCAGCTTAGGTTTCTCAGCATTCGCCGGTGCTGGCGGCTCCGCTACTTTCACATCCACAGCTTTAGCACTTGCATTACCCATTTTATTGTAAATTAGGTACCGAAAATGTTTATGATGCAATAGTTGCACGGTTGCACGCCCGACCCAGCCAGACCTTCAATAACAGAATGACATTGACAGATGTCAAAATACTTGAAGGTCGTTCTTGTCAAAATATTTCCGGTATTTTGTGCGTTTATGAAGATAAATTTGTTTTATTAATTTAACAATTAATTAATAATTTTGAGTAGGATTAATAAAAAGTTCGATTTTTCTAATTATGTATGTAAGTTATAAGTAAAAATATTTGCGTTAAATTACCTATTATATTAGGGTTTTTTTGCCTTAACTTATAAAAGAACAATTTTGATTACTGTAATGCATGCAGTGTCACCTCATTCGTAAACGAAATTGCTATCTTTGTTGTTTTGTTTTGACTTTTGGGTAAGCAGGATTTCAAGGGGTTCATGCATGTTGAGACCTTCGATTGGCCCCTTGGGCCATCATGGTGACTTCTATGGTGGAATTAGCAGGAAGTTCAAATTAAAGACAATTTTTAGCTACAAACTTTAATCTGACAAGCAAAACTTTAAATAATTGTGCAAAAAAAATCCTTAGGTACTTCTTGGAATAAAATCTAAATATAAAAAACAAAACTGAACAACCTGACACCGAGATAGGTAACTTAAACTAAACCTTACGAGTTAAACACATACGTATACAATTAATTAAATCTCATAATCATACTTTAAAACAGATTGATCAAATCACAAGTTCATGATTAAAACAATAATAAAGTACATTTTATGATCTAAAAAAGTATCATAGAGTAAACGGAATGATACATAACTCCTTGGTGAAAAGATCATACAAAAATGAAAATGGAACAGTGCATTTATTTAGGTTCGCAAAGGTTATGTATCAAAACGTTACCATAGACTATGTAAACTACAATCTAAATTCTAAAAAAAAAGCATTCACATTAAATTAGAATGTTAATATGGTTAAAATCAAAAATGCAGTAAAAAAAACTTAAATTCATAATCACAAACACATAATGATTGGGTGATAAATGTTAAAATGTTAACTGATTAAAATGCAGCAGGGTGACGCCTCGATATAAAATACTTACTAAAATAGTCACCTTGATCATTGATCGCTGAATGGTTTACAAATTAGTCGTACCTATTTAAAATCAAGTCAATTTTAGCTGTCCAAATTGTTTTTGCCGATCGTGCGGAAAATGACGATTAAAATAGATTTTTGTATCTAAACTGAAAAACATCACTTCGAATGGCCAGTACCACTAGCCAAAGATAAGTCTATACGTGAATTAAGAAAAAATAAGAAATCAGAAGTGAGATTTTTCAATTTGGACCTTATCAGCGTCCTTGAAAATCATATTTCACAAAATATGGAATTAGAAGGAACGCACGCATGATTCCGAATACATTTTCCTAAGCACTAATTAATCAAATGTTAAAAGCTGAATATGATAATCAAAATAGTCTGAATATACTGTTCTTAAAACTATGTAAATGATGGTTAAAAAATAAAACATGCTCTCCTTATGATTAAACATTCTATAAAAAGGTAACTTAGAACTATAATTTTACGGCGCTTGGCCCGTTTACTTCAACAATTGTCTATGGAGATCTAATCGTCGTATGCTTTTAGCTATCGTAAAAAACTTTATAAAAAAAAAACAACTTACAAAACTAAATTTGATATAAAAATCTAAAAAAATCAACGAGATATAGAGAGCTCATTGCAATCAATTCTAGAACAAAGGTAGTTCTAATATCATATAATTTCAGGAACTCATGAAAATTTTTATAGTTTTCTATAAGTGCATCAGTCTTAGTGAATAAGTCTACCTTTAGTAAATTGCATATGCATTGAGATTCTCAAATTATTTCCTGCCTTTTAGTGAGGTATCTATACAGGAGAATTACTTACCTACTTAATATTTTTGTACTTTAATTAATATTTTGTACTCTTCCAGAATCAGTCTCTAGAGTTTACCTTCAGTCTTTCAAAACTACGTATATTTATGTGTAGGCATATCGTAATATACAATAACTCATTAAGTTTTGCTTAACCCATAATTAATACATTTATTGAGCAGACAGCAATAGCTTAAACACTTTATCTTAAAATCAAAAACGCTCATTTCGTTTGCACTCATTAATCCATTAGGTACTTTAAAAATTGATAGTTTAATAACACATGCGATTCAAATATGCCTTGTTTTCTGTAGTTTCATAATTTAACATAATATACGTAGTTTTATTTATATTTATGTGTTGTTGGTCTACCATTTGTCTTGAGTGAGGGTCGCGAACTGAGAAGGCGATCCCACCATCTTGCGTTCAGCACCGCCCGAAGAGACGGGGAAGTTATTCTTGGAGGCTTTGAGATCTGGAAATAGAATGTTAAGTAATATTGGAATCGCGCAGTCGTTCATCAACACGATGGACCGATCAGGTGAAGGAAGCATCGTCCTCTAAATTCAGGTAAGGGATGCGCTGGACAGAATCCGGTGGAGGCGGATCATCCGCTCCAGATGTAACTCCGAAGCTGACCACGATCCTCAGACATGAGGGACCGACTACACAGAGAGAGAATATTAGAATTCGTTGATTTTCTGAAAACATTTGATTCTACTTTCTGATAACATCGTGAAATTATCAATAAGACGCCTGCCAAATATGTTATAGTTTTGCAGTGGAAGTCGGCGAAAGTCAACATTTAGGAGTTAAACATAAGGTATAGATAAATTCATGTTTACAATTGATGATATTTCAAGTTAAAAAAAATTAAAGTTATTTTTCCAATAACTCATACAAGCTGTTGTTTTGCATCCTCGTCAAATTTCAGGAGACTGTTATGAAAGACATAAATAATTTAATAAAATTACGATCCCTGGTAAATAATGAATACATACTTGTTTTTTTTAGTTTGTTTGTATTTCAGAATACACCACTTTCAAAGAATAGAATTGCGTTACGGTATCGTATAAGCAGCCGCGTTGGGCAGTTACAGCGCGATCTCACACAGGCCGCCTTTTAAAATGCGTATCCCACACATGCCGATTTCCGAAAATTAGAAAAAAAAAATACCTACTTATTTTATTATTGATTCGTGTCGAGAATCAGTAGCATAGTCACCTCCTTGAATTTGACGAGGATGCAAAACGACACCTTGTATATGTTTACATGTTTGGCAAATAAAATGTAAACGCAGGGTAACATGTTTACCAAATTTTCAATTGCAGTGTGGGGTATAGACCTCGGTGCCTTACACCAAATTTAGTAATTCAACCCTGAAGGCCACAACACCAGCAGACTCCAGTGCTTCAGATTTTATAATATTCTTATAAATTATGTTTATGGTGATGTCTTAGTGACAGACGCCAGCTCATCAAGCTACTACAATCTGTCATATTTCTTTAATAGATTTTCAACTTTATCGTTAAAGCATTAGGTTCAAGGTTGATTGGGAAGACTTGACAGTTTCGGGTAGCTTGATGTGCTGGCGTCTGTACTATAATATACTGTATGTGCCGGTGTGTTAGTGAACTGCAGTAAGTTAAGTAGATATAGTTACCTGCTATCAATAGCAGCATCTTCCTGCGAGCTCCGAAGGCGGTGACTCCGATCTCGATGAGATCAGCCTCGTTCAGCGATGCAAACGTAGACATGTCTAACTCATGTTTCTTGAACAAATCTGAAATATGCATTATTGATTGATAGAGGTATGCCATTGGCTGATATCGATGTAATTCGTGCAAATACAGCAGAAGAAAAAGGAGGAGCATATGGGTCAGCACACTAAATCGCAGCAAATTATTATTTTTAGGTAAGTAAGTGGACAAGGGGGCTTGTGGCTAAGTAATAACAGCCACGCGGTTCGATCGTTCAGGTTAAGCTACGCTTGTCGAGGTTGGTCCGTGGATGGGTGACCATCTTTACTTAACAAGACCCCTCCGTGCCTCGGAAAGCACGTTAAGGTGTATAGAGGGCTCGCTGACCTTGTGCATGTGGGCGGAGCTAAACGCTCTACTCCCGAAAACGTAAAATGCGCGCGGTGGCGCGCTGAACTAAAACGACGATCAAAGAGTATGCAGAGGCGCAGACATGCCGCCCGCAGGTCGCTATTTTTGCCTACGATTCCAGAGGGGATTTGCGGATGCAAAGCTGATTATTATATTTTGTATAGATTGATACTTATGTTACGTATATTTTAAGTTTTTACTGGACATATTTTAGCATTTATTCATATAGAAATTTCGATTTTGTTTAAAATCATACGTGAGAAGGAACTTAATTCCTGACGGGGGTAAAACTTTAAAAATGATATCGAGTATTTTCTTAGGAATAGAATAACATTTTATTTGCATAGACTGCAGGTCTTCTTAGGAGGACTTACATAAATATGAGATTTTATAAAAATGTGATCCTGTTTCATCAATTTGAATTATTATAAATCAGTAATAAACCTAGCGATTTTCGACCTTATTGACATTTATGCAAACACCGGATTTTAATGAAGGAGCAATGTTAGCCAACGAGAATGTGAGAAAAAACAAACTATATTTTAAATGTCAATAAGGTCGAAAATCGCTTGAACCTGTTTTTTTTGACTTGCTTAACTTACTTAACTTTAATTTTAACTTGCTATCGTTAAGCAAGTTGGCTAACATTGCTCCTTCATTAAAATCCGGTGTTTGCATAAATGTCAATAAGGTCGAAAATCGCTAGGTTTATTACTGATTTATAATAATTCAAATTGATGAAACAGGATCACATTTTTATAAAATCTCATATTTATGTAAGTCCTCCTAAGAAGACCTGCAGTCTATGCAAATAAAATGTTATTCTATTCCTAAGAAAATACTCGATATCATTTTTAAAGTTTTACCCCCGTCAGGAATTAAGTTCCTTCTCAAGTATGATTTTAAACAAAATTTCGACCTTATTGACATTTAAAATTTAGTTTGTTTTTCTCACATTCTCGTTGGCTAACATTGCTCCTTCATTAAAATCCGGTGTTTGCATAAATGTCAATAAGGTCGAAAATCGCTTGAACCTTTTTTTAACTTGCTATCGTTAAGCAAGTCAAAAAAACAGGTTCAAGCGATTTTCGACCTTATTGACATTTAAAATTTAGTTTGTTTTATCTCACATTCTCGTTGGCTAACATTGCTCCTTCATTAAAATCCGGTGTTTGCATAAATGTCAATAAGGTCGAAAATAGCTTGAACCTGTTTTTTTAACTTGCTTAACGATAGCAAGTTAAGAAAAAGTCAGTCGCTACAGCGTCATTCGAAACTAAGTACCGGAACCTAAGAACTTCGTTCCATCCGGGTGTCCCTTGACACCTCTCAAGTTTTTTTTTTTCATAATTTTGCTCTACTAAAACTTGTACATTTTGATTTCCACAAATGAAAAGAAAGAAAGAAAAACATTTATTTGCGGCAAACATGACCCATAAAAAATAACATAAACACACAAAAAAAAAATAACAAAGTTTGGGGGTATGCGACATATCCACGCAAAACGGCCACCGCTCAGCATTATGCTAAGACTCTATACGAGACAGAGACACTCACTCATGCGGTCTGGTGATAAGAAAACATTGTTTATTTGGCAACTCATCACACTATTATTATTGTCAAATTAGTATCGTGTACCTAAAATGAAGTAATCATTAGTTACTTATTAATTTTAGTTTGATCAGAATAACTCAGGTTATTCGAAGTTCCTTATCACGTATGATTTAAAACAAAAACAAATTTTTGCAGCCGCCGTCTTGGATTTACATTGTGAGCTCATTATCGGCTCTAAAACCCTCGAAAAGTATGAAAATGATACCCATGATGAAATATTTGAAAATTTAAGCAGCCGCCATTTTGGATTTTCATTTTGACCTCACTATCGGCTTTATCACCCTCGAAAAGTATGAAAATGATACCCATGATGAAATATTTGAAAATTTAAGCAGCCGCCGTTTTGGATTTTCATTTTGACCTCACTATCGGCTTTATCACCCTCGAAAAGTATGAAAATGATACCCATGATGAAATATTTGCAAATTTTTGCAGCCGCCATTTTGGATTTGTATTTTGACCTCACTATCGGCTTTATCACCCTCGAAAAGTATGAAAATGATACCCATGATGAAATATTTGAAAATTTAAGCAGCCGCCATTTTGGATTTGTATTTTGACCTCACTATCGGCTTTAAAACCCTCGAAAAGTATGAAAATGATACCCATGATGAAATATTTGAAAATTTAAGCAGCCGCCATTTTGGATTTGTATTTTGACCTCACTATCGGCTTTAAAACCCTCGAAAAGTATGAAAACGACACCCACGATGAAAAATTTTAAAATTTTCGCAGCCGCCATTTTTGAATTTTTATTTTGATCAAATCCAATCTTTTCTCATTTTAATATTAGTTAGATAATAATATGCCTACTACGTACTACTTGTATTTACTATCGTTAGCATCCACGCGCACAATAGAAAGAAATGGGCCATCTGCAGCGAGCTAGTCAATAAACGCACACTGATACAATTCGTTCGTAAATATTTGCACTAACACAGACAAACGCGCGTAGTCGGTCGATAGCCGGAGCGGAGCAGCGAGCGACACAGCCATCCCGTCTCAATGCTAACGCACGACTGCCGCCCGCGCCCGCGCAGAGCCCCTCTGAAGCTTGATCTTAAAGTGGGGACATTTTCTTTGCAAATGTTGATTGATTTACATGAGATGTTACAAATCTGTAGTACCTCTAACCATCAATTTTTCAGTGTAAAAATATTTCGAAAAATCAAAGCCGTTTAAAAGTAATATCGAATATTAGAAAAAAATAGCGTGTTGGTAAATATTTTTTTAAGGCAAAAGTTTTAGCCATACGAAAAAAATTCTTTTCGAGAAATGTTGTCCATGAATCTATAGCAAAAATATTTTTTTTTCAGATCTTTTAATCAAGCCGTTAATGAGGAATATTCTTCATAAAGTGACCGTGTTACGGTAATAAACGAGAGTAAGGCCCTTAAGCCGTTGGTCCCGTCTCAATCGTGGATCTTTGGCAGTCGTTACAGGTCGTCAGAAGCCCGAAAGTCTGACAACCAGTCTTACCAAGGGGTATCGTATTATCCAGTAACTGGGTTGTGAACATAGTTGGGAAAAGGCTAGGCAGATGAGATCAGAGGGATCGCAGGCAGTTCCTTAAATGCAAATTGATTGCAGTTTTCATTGTTCCGCTAATTTTGAGAACTCCAACACCGAGCTTGGCACTTATACTCGATTTGGCATTACATATATTGATTCATGTCTGTTGTAGTTAGATTAAATACAACCAGTACGTCTTTAACGTGATAACAGCCAGATGGGGGTATCTTTCATGGGGGTAGACCGCCCATTGTGTCACCCTTTGTAAAATTTTATGTATTGTATTTATGTTCTGTAACTTGTATGGTGTACAATAAAGAGTATTCTATTCTATTCTTCCTTTTTCGCTTGTCAACATCACACCTCATTAAGTACTTACTTATTAAGTAATTTCTCAACATTAAAGTCTTACCAATATACTTGTGCAGTCCCACATCCCTGAGCAGAGCAATCAGCTGTTGGTAGCGACAGTTGTTGTTTGGAGGAGTCTGCACTTGCGCCTGTGGCGGGGAGACTACGGGCTCGGCGATGTTCGGTCGCACCAGGTCAGAACGGTTCCAGCCTTTTTCCGGCTGAGGAATTAATGAATCATATTACGACTCTATACTCATATACACCGCTAAAATCTCCTTGTTTTGGACAAACTGATATTTCACGGTCTACTGAAACTAGAAATTGAAAACCGTCGCTGCCTAAAAACGACAACAACAACAGAGTTTGCCGATACGATACAAAATCTGCCTAAGAGAGAGAGTCTGAATTAACGTTGGTAATAAGAACGGTGTTAGGTACCAGGTGGATCTCATAAAATGAAAGTACGGTTTTGACAGACTGGATTCGCGAAAGCCAGCTAAAGATGACGTCTTTATTTTTTTAGTCTTTTGTTTTAGGGACTTTTGTTCTTGTAAGAACATGTCAGCCCCGTTAGGTCACATCTAATTATACAACATCATAAACAACATGGTTTCAGTACAAGGTAAAGGTATCGATAACAAGACCTCACCGACGCGCGCCTCATCTTAAATAAAGTGGCGGCAGCAGGTGACGTAGGATTTGCTAGAACTGATGTAAATGTACCAACATCCATTATATTTAATTTAAATTCACGCATCAGTAATTCCCTGTCTCTCTTATATTTTACACAGTATAAAAGTAGGTGTTGTACATCATCCAACACCCCACATAACTCACAAGATGACGTCTTTATTTACGTCGTCTTTACTTTTACAAAATCAGTAAGATAGATTTAATTACCGTGTTGGTATTTACACAAAAAGTATAATAAAACTTACAGTAACAGCATCGTTGCCGTTGTTATCATTCAGGTTGATGGGTCCTGGCGAGGTGTGGCTGAAGTAGTACCCGGCCCAGCGCGTGTTCGGCACGCGGTATCCAGTGCCTACACTCTCGCGCATCGCCTGGTGGTCAAGAATTTGATTCGAAATAAATGTTGCGTTGTCACGTAATGCCGCTGACTTACGAGATATTCCTAGAACATATACTATAATACACATGCGTAACAGTCACGAATATTGAGGCAGGGACACCTGATATGACCCCGAGAAGGAAATAACTGCCCAGACAACTATGTAGCTAGTTTGTGAGCATTACATAATGTAGGATTGCAACTGCCACTGCAGCCAGTCTAGTATGAGCATAGAAATATAAAAAACCGGCCAAGTGCGAGTCGAACTCGCGCACGAAGGGTCCGGTACCATAGGTAAATTGCGGTTTACGATTTATGACGTATTCAAAAAAAAAACTACTTACTAGATCTCGTTCAAACCAATTTTCGGTGGAAGTTTACATGTTAATGTAATGTACATCATATATATTTTTTTAAATCAAATCAAATCAAAAGTCATTTATTCAAATTAGGCTGAGAATCAGCACTTTTTGAACGTCAAAATTACAAAAGACAGTCCCCCAAAAACGCCCGCCCTTCACCACTTCCTAGTGCTATTGCTGGGAAGAAGAAGTGGCGCAACAAACTCCCCAGCAGCACAGCTGTCTGTTCAATTTAAAAAAATACTTGAATGTATACAATACTAGGTACTTATATTCGGTAATTAACATTACAAAACCAGAACATAAAATTTAATTATTTGCCATAATATGTCAGCTAGCCACGCCAATATACCAACAAATATAATAAAAACTATACGTACTCAAGCTAAAAAATAATGAATTAAAATGTAAATAAAAAAACTTACTACCCAAATAAAAGCCTCCAGGCATAAAGGGCGTGACAGCTTACACATTTATGCATTGCTGGGTTCTGCAGTAAGCTAATTCTGGAGAAGGAACATAAACATTGTCTTGCGTTAAACTAGGGTGACCAACTATTCTTATCGTCTAAGTAGTCGTGGATAGAATAGTATGCCTTTGAACAAAGGTTGGATTTTAGTTGAGCTTTAAACGCATTAAAAGGCAAGTCTAGAAAAGAAGAGGGTATCTTGTTATAAAAGGTTATACCAAGCCCAACAAATGAGTTATGAACCTTATGAAGCCGGTGAAAGGGGGCACGTAGTTTGTCCTTATTTCTAGTGTTAACACTGTGAATATCACTATTTTTAGTGTACAAGTGTAAATTTTGCCTAATATATAAAATGTTGGCAAGGATGAATTGTGATGCAACTGTGAGAATACCAATATCTTTAAAGAAATCTCTTAGAGAAACTCTGGCACCTAGCTGGTTTAGTTTTATCATTCTCTTATTTTAGAAGTTACAGGGGGCGGGGGGACACACATTTTACCACTTTGAAAGTGTCTCTCGCGCAAACTATTCAGTTTAGAAAAAAATTATATTAGAAACCTCCTTTATTGTTTTTTTTTCTGTTCACATAACACATCTAGGTACTTACCAAGTTTCAACAGTATAGTCACGGTACTATCTTATTACCGTGGTATAGTTCTTATAAGTAGTTTCGGAAAAAACTGGCTGTGACATACGGACGGACAGACAGACAGACTGACATGACGAATCCATAAGGGTTCCGTTTTTTGCCATTTGGCTACGGAACCCTAAAAACAGTATGAGAGTCAGCTCTCTGTTCAACATCTTGGCGCAGTTGTTAAGCGATTGACTGCTGCGCTGAGTGTCGCGGGTTCGATTCCCGCACGGAACCAATATTTGTATGACCTACATGTATTTGTTCCGAGACTGGGTGTTTTTCTATCTATAATATGTATGTATTTACAAACAAAAAAAAAATGTATATAAGTAGTTTATCAGCTATCTTGTTACCATAACACAAGCATTAGGTTGCTTAGCTTGGGACAAATGGTGCTGTGTGAAATGTCCAGGGATTTTTTTTATTTATCTTGCCTGTTTTTGGTGAAACCGCACCCTAAATTATGACCGCTGGGCAAAAGAGTTCCTCGAACGATTTGGGGGAGGCTTTTGTCCAGCAGTAGGGACAGTACAGGCTAGCAAAAAATTGGATGCGGTTAAAGCAATAGTTTGCTTGGCAATAACTCCTAATGCCTTCAACTAGAACTCTGAGCCTGGCTCAGTTGTATCTTACATACATATACATACATACATACATAGTTCTAAAGGCCTATTCAGCTCTGTTCAGCTTTTGTCCATAGAAAACAACGATTTTGTATGGAATGCGTACGCGGTCGTAAAGCTGAACGGATGCGTATGCATTTCGTATAAAATCCATGTTTTCTATGGACAAAAGCTGAACAGAGCTGAATAAGTGTGAGTAGACCCTAATGGTCTCCCTTACTACTGCGACTTATAGGCGCCGTCAAATTGTGTGTGATTGACTCTACAACTACAAAGCTATAGAAGCATCTCAAGTCCTTGATGCAAGCATATTATGTCATCTACCCTCCTGTGCGTAAATTAACTCTCAAGTTCTTTATTCCGAACACTTCAAGACCTTGATATTGACAGCTCCCTGATAGGACCTAAAATGCATTATGCATGCGTGTAAGTTAAGGTAAATGTATAGTTACCATTAACTTGTAACTTGTAACCTTAACACCATTGGTTGACATGGCATGCATTCGTTTGATTCATTAGCGAACCTTGGGAGTAAAGTACTTTGTTTATAAAATAATTTGGAAGGGCCGAACACGAAGTTTTTTTCCCTAAACTCTTGCCAAAATCGTCGTATGGTAATCTACACCTGCCAAAATGCAAGGTTATTTAAGTACATAAATACTTATGGTATGCTGCAATGAGGATACTCGAGGTAAGTTAAGTTACTATGTTCTGTTGTGAAACGAGTTGGGAAATAAGTAGGCACACGTGGGCGGTGGGCAGGCCACCCTATGAAAAATGGTCCATCTCGAAGTCGTTTGCCGAACTTGACTTCTTCCAACATTAGAAACAATGTTTATTGGCAATTGCCTGGAATGAACAATATTCACCGTTTTTTTTTGTTTTAAAGAGCTTTAGTAGGTAAGTCATTGTAATATAACTCTTACACAATTGTAATAAGGTATAAACCAGAATGACGTGAGCTTTGTACAACTCTCAGCAATCATTATAATTTTTTTTTATACTTTAACATGAATGTGCTCCTTAGAACTACCACCCACCCTTCGGTTTGGTAACTGACTATAAAGTTATGCAGGTGATACCGATAGGTCATGGATGATTGCTTAGGTACAACGGAAACTCAACAGAAATAGGTATGATGGTAGAATTTCTCGGGATGGGTGGGGATTTTCATGAGGTGGGCAGTCATCTTACCTTGCCAGCTTCAACCTTCATCTTCCTGTACTCCGACAGCGGCGACAGTTTGTTGAGCGTCTCCAGAGTCTTCTTCTCACAGCCCACCGCGCGACGATCAGATATTGGCAGGTCTGATATTATGCTCGCTAATTCTGGGAAACGATTGTATTGTTAGATTGTACCGTAATTTTAACTGATTAATTTGCCGATAAGTTTATCAAAACTAGATCTGAGGGGCAATTCTCGTATTTTTAAGAACGTTCACAGTCTGATCTCAGTCTCGATCTGTCAAAAAAACCTCTCCCTACATTTTGACGTTTTTGACATTGTGTTGGTAGCTGAGATGAGATTGCGACTAGATTTTGAACGTTTTAAATTACGAGAATTGGCCTGCAGATAGACTCATGCTTTCTTCAAATGGGAGGAGGCAGAAACTACAGAACGCCACGCCACTTGCTACGATCCTGGCATAATCCTTTTGCTTCATTTACCTACGATCATACATCAGGTCATACACGTAAGCCGGTTGCGAGTACCTGCCCTTTCTGAAGAACATCAGCAACCTTGAGACTTACCTTGGTGTGAGCGTTCAGCGTCAGTAGACGTCGCGGGACTGTGACTGCTGTGGTGCTTGCTGATCGGAGACACCGACGGAGACACCATGTTGCTACCGTCACCGCCACCTACACACAAATGAAAAACAAACCAAATGATTAACAATACCTAACGTTAATTATTCAACCCTTGAAAACCAGTTTAATTTCTTTTTCTTGCAGTATATTTACAGCAAAAGATACAGCCTTCCAAAGGTTAAGGTAAGGGTAAAGGTATGTAGCGGGATCGTCCGAAAGGGTTACCGCTGCCCTGGAACAGAAAGGGCTAAGGAAGGAACACGGGTGGGTTTTAGTCAGTAAGAGTCTGACACTCCCTTCCGCTCCACTCAGAGCGGGAGGGATCATTTGATGATTTCCCATCCTCAAAAAAAAAAAGGGTAAGGTATGCGCGCATCGGGAGTCATCGTGTTTCCGAATTAGCACGAACGTCGCGCCACAGAGGCAATGCTTCTAAGTTTTGTATTACCGCGCTTTACAGTACCACAGATTACTGAATAGTTACTACGACAGTACAGTCCTTTCACAGTGATCTTTATTCTCATTCTAAGGTTGCTGGTGAGTTGTTGCTGTCAGAGGTAAAATAACTGTGAACGAACTGTACTGTGTGTGTATCATTGCATATGAAGTTTTCTCTCTGTCGGATTACCTACTCCGATCTCAGGTCGTCATTTCTCACTCAAAAGTTTTGAAAAGTTTTTTGGAATTGCATAGAGTTGCTAATTTATATATAATTTTGTGAAAATGGTAATTACAAAATAGGCAATGCTTCCACGGTTGTAACAACTCTATATTAGATCTCATCGTCGCGCGAAGATAGACGATGATTCCCGAAATGCCTACTTTTCCTTGGAAAGCTTTTTATTGAATACAAATATGGTATACCAGAAATGTTCTGTGTGTCCAGCGACACCGAGCTGCCGGTGAAGTTGCTCTGGTATCCACTGCTTGCTTGAGAGCTAGAGTTCAGTATCTGACTCAGCGTTGTCTGTCAAAATTCAACAAGTATTGTTAAAAATATCAGCTTCAATAATAATCTTTACACGTGTCATTTGCGCAAGGGAAGTACAAAATGTAATAAGTATCACATTGGCACGCCGATTCCCTTGTTGACAAACAAATTTAAGTTCAGTGCATCTTTTTTCTTTTTTTATTTATTTATTTATTTATTTAAACTTTTCGCACAAAAAAGGTACAAAGGCGGACTTAATGCCTTAGGCATTCTCTACCAGTCAACCAAGGGTGGTGAAGAGATTAGATGGCAGGTGCTTTGGTTGAGAGGGACAATGATAAAAAACTTAAAACTATGTATATAAATAGGTTATATTATACACATACATACTATTACTATAATATATACTTATAATATATATATATATATACAAAATCAAGGAAGAGAGGTATTAAGATGACTCTACGCTATTTTTTAAATTTGTTTTGAAAATAACTCTGCAATTTCCGCTTTTTTTTCTACTTCATTAAGAAAAAAATAACTCGTCAAAATGTAGGGAACACCAAATTTTTGTTTCGCAATTTCGGGTTTGGTCCCATAGTAAAAGTTGTTCATAATGCTGAGTACAATGGCCCTCTAGAGTTATAGGATATAAAAAACACGTTGTATAACTCCCAGTATTAATTTAAATGGTGTTTTAGGCATTGTTGCCATTATTTTGAAGATACTTACGTGTCTACCTTCAGCAGGCATCTGCTGGTATTGTGGCTGCATCATCATAGGCTGAGGGAGGCTGACCATCTCTGCGCCGTTCGTCATGGCTGCAGTGAAAGCATAATGTTATTTGTGTCATCCTTATTATCAAGCATAGGTTTCTTAATGTGGCTTAATTATAACAGCTAGCTAGCAGCTAACAGCTAGCTAGCAGCAGCTAGGTGGATAACCGTAAATTAGATACAAAGACCCGTCCGAGCCTCGGAAACCACGTTAAGCCGATGGTTGCCTTTGGTCCCGTCTGTCATTTAAAGACCTTTAGAAGCCTGAAAGTTTGACAACCAGTCTTACGAAGGACACCCCAGTTACTGGTTGTGGACACTTGTGGAAGTCAGATAGGCAGTCGTTCCGTGTAAAATACTGGTATTCAGCTGCGTCCGATTACACTGCGCTGGAAGCCGACCCCAACGTAGTTGGGAAAAGGCTAGGCAGATGATGATAGGTTTCTTAATGTACTGTAATTACGGTAAGGTTTACGGTCTTAAACCGTCCACACAATTACGTAGACCACACGAATTACAATAAATTAAAGTATTTAAGATGAATACACAAAATATACATTGGCATTATAAATTAACATTTTTGAATACTCACGGTTCCACGATCCACCTTGATTCTTGTACATAACCGAATTATTCATAACCTGATTCGGGAGCAGATTTGGATAATGGAACTGTCCACTCCTGGGCTGAGGAGATGGCACCATCCAGGAGGTAGGATACACAGGTGGGGTCAATGCTACCGGAGACAATGGGCTAGGGTACCCACCAGGGGTTGGCGGGTTATGCCCATACATTGGCGAGCCAAGGTTGGCGAAAGACGCCAACTCCGAAAGCTGCAAGTTGTATGGAGAGCAAGGGGAATTTCCCAGGTTGGTGGCATGTGTTGGCGAGAACGGATTGAAGACGCCAAAGTTGGGCATATTGTTAGCGGATAATGCGGGAATGTTGTAGGATTCAGGGATTTCTGCGGTGATGGAAGGTTCCTTGTCGGCTAGGAGCTCGCGACGGGCTTCGTAGATATCGCCTGAGGAAAGACGATTATATTAGCATTTAAATATTTAAGTGGGTGCCTGTCTTCTGCATTTAAACTTTAGACTGTTGCGTCGTTTGAGGTCTTAGTAAACTACCTAACAGGCTAGTTATAAAATAGTAAAACCTAGAAAGGCTACAAAATCTTGCCAAAGAGGCTAAAATATCATGCATTTAAGGATAAATCATTTTTTCTTGTCAATAGTACTTTGCTTTTTCATTGTTTCAGCTCAGTAGGTGGCCATGTTGATTGTGGCATTATTTAGGTCATCAAGATACAAGTGAACGGACTAAGTCTGTGAGAAGTGCTCACAGAAGCTCTTACTGACAATTACCAAAAATAAATCCTTCGTTCTTGTCTAGATGTTGGAGAGTTAAGGAATATTACAGGTACCTGCACAGCGCTCGATGCCCTTGACGACGATGGAGGTGATGCCCTGCTTGGGCTTGCGTCGTATGTTGATGTACACGTTGTACTTCTGCATCAGTTTGGTCGCGTGCTCGGTGTCAATGCGACAACCTTCGTCTGATACGTCGAATATTACTACGAGGGGGAGGCTGCCCTGTTGCGATAAATGGATGGATTAGTGAGGGAATTACTTAAAAATAAAATTGAAAATAAAAACTATAGACACGCTAATAAAGGATAATTATATTCTTTCGATTATGTTATTGCCTATAAAAATAGTTCTAACTAACTCCTGTGCAAATACTTGACCTGGGTCCGGAGTCTATTTAAAGACTTCCAGGTTACCCAAGCAAGGCAACTCATGTGCAGGAGAATGTGGTGCTGTTCCATAAACGATGGGACACTTAATATCATGTCCTGAGTGTCCTGTCAGCTGCACGTTTCAGGAGCTATGGACGCTAGTGATGGCGCCAAACACGTAGCCGAATTCTGGGTCGGACTCGGCCCAGAATTTAGATTGCCATTGACTCGCTAAGAAGAAGACCCCACAGCGCCCAGTTGCAGCAACCCCCTAATCATTTTAATGTCTGCGGAAAAAAATTACTCAAGTACCTTTCCAACATCTAATGAGAGACTTCATAGACGTCTCATTACTACAATAGCAGAAATAATAAGTTAGAATTGCTGAAAGAATCTCGGACTTACCACTAACTGCTGCCTTGCCGCATAAACATCCTTGATATTTCCAGTAATAGTCACGCAAGACTTCTTGATGACGGGAATGTTAGGGTCATCAGCGTCGGGGAACATTATCTGTGTGTTGGTTCCCTTCATGATGATCTTCAGCTGTTCAGCTCCACGACCGACAACGACGCTGTGGTGCATTGGGGATATCTCGAGGGACATCTGCACTTGGGTTTGACTCTGAAAAGGATTTGGGATGTTAGTTTTTGTTGGAAAAAGGTTCCGTTTAATCGACTAGCGTCAAACTGCTCATCACTGATACTATCTCTGTCGGACACGATGCCAGGTGAGACAGTGAGTTTGACAGACACCTGTGAGTTTGAGCTCGCGACTAGTTTGCTCCTAAGGTCAGAAAAAGGCTAAGAAAATACATAAATAGTGTAAATACTGAGAAATACACAATTAAAAACAGATTATTGGAGTAGACAGCATCATTTCGTTAGACGAAGCGAGTTAGGTTTCCCTTCAAAAAGTGTCAGGCGTTATAAAAATCATTCGTAAACTCTGTAATGCTCTAATGGCAATTTTGTCTCCATCTTTGGAAACCTCAGTGGGCCATGCGACAATCCTGCACCCTAATTGCGTAACACACTATCAATCTCAATGTGAATCATTTTGAAGGATATTGCTAATCCATTGCTTCTTATGTTCGAAAATTTGTCTGCTAACAACGAAAACAACGCAATTAATGCTGTTTTAATGTGAAAATTAAAGCCATTAATTGCTACTGATAGTGTGTTACACAATTACCCCGCGTTACAACCACTGTAACTCGTGTAAGCCAGAATCTACAGTGGCGAGAAATGAGTTAGCTGCCTTAGAAGCTTAGGAACCAATGGAGGACTGCGAAAACTTGATCTCTGTTATTACTATTTATTAGTACATACTGCTAATGGTCCGCACATGTAGTTCATGAGCAGATTGGTCGCCTCCATGGTAGCCTTCACCTCCCACTGCACCCCCTTCACCACCAACAAGTTGGCGTGCAGCTTCGGACGGTTGCGCAGCATCACCTGGGAATCAGAACTTACTTTAGCAAAGACTTCTTGTAAGTTTAATATATTTTGGCCAAAATATATTAAACTAGCTGTCGCTCGCGGCTTCGTCCGGGTGGTATTCGCCGATGCGATAGGTAGCTAAATTGTTACATAGCATATACATATGTGCTAGATAGTTCGAGATTTGTCCGTTCAGTCACTGGTTCTAAGTAGTGAAGAGTACTCGAGAAAAGCCAAGTACGTTGCTTCACATTACGACTATATTCACAGAATGGTAATTATTACTAGGTCCTCTGCAAGAAAATGATAGGCAAGAGCTCAGTGTATCTCTGCTCTGATGTAGTGGTACATTACCACCCCACTGGTTTCTACATAAGATGTAATGAAAAAGAAAAAAAAGCCCAGCAGTTTACTAAAACCTTATTAATGCGCTTACCTGAACGTTGTACTGATCCTGAACGTTTTGCACGTACGGCGAAGTGATGTCCGGTAGCGGCTGTGAGCTTGGGACTATCGGCAGCTCGAAGCAAAACACCAATGGAGTCAGGGCCTGACACATATGTTAGAGGTAGTGTCAGTGTTTGACGATAAAGATTCCTAGATACAGTTATTTTACGACTGTCAGCAATCAAACAGCAATGAGAATAAAGATCACTTGTAATTCAAAATCAGAAGTAAAATAACTATGCAAGGAGTGTAACTAATTAATTTTATTTGACATCAAAAATGTGTCCGATGTTTGATTTTGAAGGCGTCATCGGTCATACTCACACTCACATTTCGAATCATTCATCGTCAGAAATGGATCTTAGAAATACATTTGAATCGAGTTTAAGGGTCTTTTTCTACTCTGAGTGAACATAAGAGAGGTTTTTATGGCGTCAAATACATTTTAACTTCTCCATAGGAATTTAATATTATCTATCCTTGGCGCCATGGCCATCAAAAATAATATTCGTGACAAAGAACAATAATTTCACGATTCACCATGAAGATTAATTCTCAAATTGCTACTGCAATTTCGTCAGAATGCGTCTAGACTCTTGTATATCACATTTTTAGCAGGGGCGATGCAAATGCGAGTTATCTTTACGTACTTCATAACTACTAAGAGGTCAGCGCCAGTAGTGAGTCTGGCTATACAAACCTACATGTATTGTAGTACTGTACTGTACTGTTAGGCCCTCGCAGTTTTTTTACGGTACGCGGCGTATAAACCGCACCCTGACGACCGTACCTACACACGGCGTAGAAACCGCACCGTACAAAAATCGTGTCCGTCAGCAAGCTTTCAACTATGGAAGCTTCGTCCGTGCCTACACACGACGGATAAACCGTAGTTTTTCACGGCAAGAAAAACGTGCGTGTACAAAGGGCCTTAGGGATAGAGCCCAAGGTATACCAGTTATGAAAAAAATAAGGAAAAAAATCCATGTCACTTAGTCAAGCGATAATAGACATTTTTCGAAAAAGTTGAAAATTTGACACCCTTGGTCGCATTTTTAAGTACTGTGATCACAATTTTTATAATTTTAGTGATTTTTTTCAATACTGTAATCTTAAATAACAGTGCTATTAATCGCAACCACTGATAACTCAGTAATATAAATTAAGTTTTGACGAGTTATGGTTTACAAAATTATTGTCAGTAACTTTGACACTACATGTTGGAAAAAAATAATGATGATACCTAGGTATGTACTATCGCCAAAGCCTATATTAAACCATTTTGAAAACAAAATCCCGTGCACGTGATGACCACAGTTGCGTCCGTAAGTAAAACAAAAGAGGAACCTTTTTAGGTCGACTAATAATATGCGCTGCAAGAAGGAATAGTCCTTACGGTGGTCAGATATAGATTTTGTCGATAGTACTACAACACAGTGCATAGATAGATCTACTACCTCCGTCATGCTTAGCACACTTGCTTCTAAACTAAATTACTCACTCTAACTCGTGCCCTGGCCCGCTCCACCCGCTCCATGTCTCCTGCGATGGACACCTGGTTGCTCTTCTCTACAGTGCTGGTGCGGTTCGAATCCGGGAAGTGGATGTGGCAGCCAGTCTCCTCCATCACTCGCTTTATTGTAAGCCCACCCTTTTGGACAACAAAGTAGTATTTAAAAGATTTTGCTTTGGACTCTGCAAGCCTAAATTTTATGCTAGCGAAACAACAGCGATTGATTTCAATAATATACTGAATAATAATAATTGTTTATTTATCTAAAGTAATACATAGACACAGATTCAACACAGTGATAGACATGCAATAATCGTGAATGGCTGTTTATACATAAGTATAATATGTTTCTATGATTGTTCTTCTTTAGCATGAGATTAGCTAATGGCATGGTGAAAAGAGCCAGCCATCAAGGGTAAGTGCTGCTAAGTAACGAAAGACAACGTCATTCGCCTAGATTTTTTATTTGGCCGTCTCCCTCATTCTAGTAGCATTCTAGTAACTATTCAGTAATCTGTGATTCTACTCTAGATCCAATCAACACTGTTTATTCCAAAATGTCAACAATCTTAATTTCTCGTATTGCAATTTGCAACATAAATTATATGGGAACAGCTCATGCTGTGGGGGTAGTAGCTTAACACACCAATAGTAGCAATGGGTTTAATGTTAACAGTTCAAAAACATTCATTGCGTTATACTTGCCGACCTCATCTAGTTTTAAAATATGATTGACGTGTAAAAGTGTTTGTACAAACCTACTTACAAAATAAAATCATTTATTTATCACTTACGTTATTGAGCAGATAGATACATTTTTATAACATACGAAGAAATGGTTTAGCAATATTCTTCGAAATAATTCAGATTGTGATTGATAGTGTGTTACGCAATTAGGGAGCTGGTCATGAAATGGTGGAAAGCTTCTTTCTCATATGGAACAACGAACTAACACCATTTAAAAAAAAAATATATATTTTTAAACCATTTAGAAAATAAACTAGCTGACCCGGCAAACGTTGTTTTGCCATATTAGGAATTTTTTTTGTATGAAAAATAGATGTTGGCCGATTCTCAGACCTACCCGATACGCACACAAAATTTCATAAGAATCGGTCAAGCCGTTTCGGAGGAGTATGGGAACGAACATTGTGACACGAGAATTTTATATATTAGATTAGATATCACATATTCGACGTATATATTCCTATATATATAAGGTATATATATTTTATATTATATTAATTTAAATATCGCCTCGTGAATGCTATTTTAGTGCACCCATATCAATAAAGATGCAAGAATCAAGGCTATTTTTAAACATTCTAAGTAGGTACGTATGTATTTTATTACCTGAAGATCCTTATAGCGGATAATTAGCGGACGTGTTTCAAAGATAATCGTAATTACTCTATGGATACCCGTATTTACCATAGAGAATCAAGGTAGGATACTGACGCACGGAACAATAATTTGTTGTGTTTAATTTTATTGTTGTTATGTTTCTGAGACATCTACTTATAGCAATAAGTAGGTACACATATCACGTGAAGATCATAATAATAGTAATTTACTGACGTAAAAACATAAAATTTTATATTTTCTAACAGGAAGGAGCACATCAAGCTACTACAATCTGTCAAATTTCTTTAATAGATTTTCAGGTTTATCCCTTAAGGTTCAAGGTTGATTGGGAAAATTTGACAGTTTTGGGTACCTAGCTTGATGTGCTGGCGTCTGTACATATGAGGTAGGTAGGTATTCACATGCTTAGGTGAATTCATGCACACTATGCACAGCTACCTACTGTGAGATTTGTCACTGAAGAAACCTTAGACCATTTAACCTCGAAACAAAAATATTTAAGTATATCTCGAACCAAGCCCTAGTAGCTGTCTACGAAAATTCCAAGTTTGTGAGGCTGGATTTATGTGTATTGTCCGTTGTCCGTTATATGTAGTGTCCGTGGAGTTTCTTGCCCGTTCTTCTCCATAGAGATCTACGTTTTTGGAATGGGCGACTAGCTTCAACTTTCTGACTAACTGACCGACTATTTAATTTTGACAATTCAAAAGTGCCTGTAAATGGTTTAATTGAAATAAATGATTTGAGTTTGAGTTTATGGATGAATAGATGTTTGTAGTTACTCTTTCACGCAAAAACTACTGAATGGATTTTAATGAAACTTTATATACATGTGGCTTATACATCAGAATAACACATAGAATACTTTTAATGCCGATATTCCCACGGGATCGACACTTACACGGGTGAAACCGCGGGGCGCTGCTAGTAATGTCGTAAACGCAATCAATATTTTAATTTCTGCGAATGTCTTCTGTCTGTGAGCCAATTTAGAACCACATATACCTACTGTACTGTGCCAATGCTCGAAATGTTCGTACATACCTAATGGTACCAAACGTGCATAGTTCAACTAATCTAGTTATTAAAAAAGTATAAACCGGTAATGAGTTTGAAAACATGGCGTGTTCAATACTACAAAACATTGCAAGGAAGTACACAGTGCTATTCTTCATCATGCATAAGCATACGAGTAATCAGCTTATAACGTTCCCACTGCTGGGACACAGGCTTCCTCTCTGTGAGAAGGAGTGGGCCATAATCCACCACGCAGGCCCGGTGCGGGTTGGTAGATATAGAATGTCTTCGAATTTTTTGGTTATTCTTTACCATAACTTGAGTTAATATTAAGTAAGTAAGTACACATATTTATATAGTAGGTACCGCAAGGGATGGATCGAGCTCGCTCTTGAATAGGATGCCTGGAAGAATTTGCGGGAGGTCTTTGCTCAGCAACGGAACAGTGGTGTCAAAAAAAATAAAGTAGGTAAGTACTTACATAAATGAGAAATTCTGTAAAAGACTGAGACAACTACTAGAAGGTATTACTAGTGGTCGGGGAAGTAGCGTTTGTATAATACTTGTCTCGGGTGCACGGGCAGTGCAGGGGCAAGGCAAGGGCAGTGGGGGGACAGTCGCGTGCGAGCCGTTGGCGAGAGCGGACGTGTTGGCCTTAGCTGCTGGTGACGTAACGAGCCAATACGTACCCCTGTGTTAGTACAAGTACTACAGGGGAAGTTTTCTCCTACCCTCAGAAATACGGGATACATACCTATGTCTTACGTGGGTCAGACCAGCGGAGTAATTGCATAACACAAGTCACACCAGTAGTAATGGCTTTCATTTTGATACTTCAACAACATTCATTGCGTTATTCTCGTTGTTGAGCAGGCAGATTTTTCGAACATAAGAAGCAATGGATTAGCAATATCCTTAAAAATGGTTCAGATTTTGATTGAAAGTGCGTTACCTACGCAATTAGGGTGCAGATCCTAGTAATGAATTAAAGCATTTAGCATTTCGCTACTGGCTGACTCAAACTCTGGCCCTGTATATCCTTAGGGTATGAAATCTACTTAGGTCGAATTTTACCAAACTTTTATACCTAGAATAAATTTTGAATTTTTGACAGTTTTTCCAACGCCAGATAATGTTATCGGAGGAATAGTTTTGAATTTTTGACAGTTCTTCCATACAAATACTGTCAGACGTCAATTTTATTCCACGAATAAGAATTATCTGTCGATTGAAAAGTCAGCGCTTAAACTATCAGACGTCAATTTTATTCCGCGGATAAAAGATATCTGACTGGCAAAAATAGCCCACAGAAATAAAATCATTTATCAATGGAATCAGTGTGGGTCGATTACAGCATGATACCATGAACAGTATACAACCTAATAGCTATGCACCACGGAGCAAATACTATGCACTTATCAGATAAAGTTCTGGCGTTTCGTTCTCAGAATCTATCTAAGAACGTAACATGAGAACGATATATTTCTCGTGCTCACAAGTAATTGATGTGAAATCGTTAGGTTCTCGTAAATACCTAGGTAACCTGGGCTCTCATTAACGCGACCAGTTTCCCTGTCACCCTGAGATATTTGAGCACTCAGCGAACATTTAGCCAGTGTCCCTGATACCACTAAATACTTATTTTAGTACTTAACACGACTGGCGAGGTAATTTAGTCAACGACTACTCGCTTCTGATTAGCCTAATGGAACTATTGAATCAAGATTTTATCGTCAAGTTGCTAAGTTAAGCTAAGTACCTACTTACTTTCACAAGATAAAATAGTTGTGTTAAAAAAAAAACCGACCAAGTGCGAGTCGGACTCGCGCACGAAGGGTTCCGTACCATTATCTATAAAAATTACGTCTGTTGTATAGGAATAAATAAAAATTTATTTTAATTTTATTATTTAAGTAAGTAAAAATACAACTGAGTATTTTGAGAATATTTCAAGTGCCTACCTGCAGTGCGATTCTGTAACCATATCACCGTGAAAACTTAGGTGAAGTGGGCGTGGAGTGAGCCGTCATTCCAACTAATGCTAGGGATTGACACTATTGACAGCTCTCTGTAAGTCTGTATGCTCACTTTACCTAACTTTTCACGGTGATATTTTTACAGAATCGATTGGCTGTTGCCGTTATTGATATCGAGCAAAAAAGGGCAAAAAAAAAAACGCGTTTGTTGTATGGGAGCCCCCCCTTATATATTTATTTTATTTTGTTTTTAGTATTTTTTGTTATAGCGGCAACAGAAATACATAATTTGTGAAAATGTCAACTGTCTAGCTATCGCGATTCTTGAGATATAGCCTGGTGACAGACAGATGGACGGACAGACAGCGAAGTCTTAGTAATAGGGTCCCGTTTTTACCCTTTGGGTACGGAACCCTAATTATGGTAAAAAAAACTACGTCATGGTCGTCGTATGTTTACATAATTATCATCAAACAATATACATAAAACGAAGAGTCTCTCTCGTTGGTCTAGTGCTCGCTAGGGCATGCTGAGCATGAGGTTCTGTGTTCGATTCCCGGGTGGGGCAAAGTGTTATTGGGTTTTACCATCAGGAATTTCTCAAAAGCAGTCCTGAGTCAGGATTTCTACCCATTTAATGCCAATAGGCTCGCCCTCTATTACATGGAACTCAAACAAAACTGTCGATATGTTGGTGAAGGTGCTATAGGTATACATAGGTATGCCTCTGCCTAATATTTCGAGGAATACAGGCAAATATAATAGTATGTTACTTAAGTACTCACGACTCATCAACGCTCAGCCTAAACTCTTGGACATAGAATGCTGAAATGCACAAAGGTTCCCTTTATGATGTTGTCAAGGAATGTTTGGAATTACCATGAGATAATGGAATTCACGGAAGGGTGAAGTCGATGGCAAATTGTTATTAAATTAGTAAGATTTGTCATTCAGAATTGAAAAAAAAAACAACTAATACCTAGTTAATCAGTAAGATTAGGTACAGCGGGGTAATTGCGTAACACATTATCAGTACCAATGGGTTCCATTTTGACAGTTCAACAACATTCATTGCGTTATTTACGTTGTTGTGCAGACGAATTTTTCAAACATATGAAGCAATGGATTAGCAATATCCTTCAAAATTATTCAGATTGAGATTGATAGTGTGTTAGGGTGCTGTTTTAACATAAAATTGATGTACAGATGCAGGTCAAGCTACCCGAAACTGACAAATTTTCCCAATCAAACTTGAACCTAAATGCTTTAAAGATAAAGTTGAAAATCTATTAAAGATTTGACAGATTGTAGTAGCTTGATGCGCTGGCGTCTCGCCTGTGCTATGAGGTTGAGTTCCAATCGATATTAATAAGCTTCAGATTACTTATGCAGTTTTTTGTCACTTCAACGGAATTTCCCAGTCATAAATTATTAAAGGTAGGTACTTATGAAAATTGTTTTTTTTTTTTCTCACAGTTCTCAAGTCGGCAGCATTTGAGACCCAATTATTATGAAACATGATTGCTTTTATGATTCTAATTAAAAAACAGACACTCACGTGAATGCAGAAACGTGACAGGATCGACTTCTTGATTACAATATCGTAATTATGAGGATCAATTGGTTTGATCTCATAAATAAAATGTCTGTCTGATAAAGTAATCGAGGAAAAAACTATGCTAATAATAGATGTGAACATTACAACTAATAGCCTAGTTAAGATGTTTTGGTTCGAGGATGGGTGACCATCTTTACATACCAAGACCCCTCCGTGCCTCGGAAAGCACGTTAAGCCGTTGGTCCCGGCTGTCATTCGTGGATCTTTGACAGTCGTTACAGGTCGTCAGAAGCCCGAAAGTTTGACAACCAGTATTAGCAAGGGGTATCGTATTACCTAGTAACTGGGTTGTGGAGGTCAGATAGGCAGTCGCTCCATGTAAAATACTGGTAGTCAGCTCAATCCGGTTAGACTGGAAACCAACCCCAACATAGTTGGGAAAAGGCTAGGCAGATGAGCCTAGTTAAGATGTTCGAACAAATCTTACAATAGCTATTGGCTATTCTATTTTTGCCCGACAACGGTAAAGTCAAAGCAGGGTTATGATTTTAACATGCTAAGTACATTTTGTGTTGTATTTTCATCTGTTCCCATAAGAAAAGTGAGCTTGTATTGAAAACTGCACCCAATTCCTGTAATTAAAAACGTCAAAATCTAGTCGCAATTTCATCTCAGCGACAATCAACGTCAAAAACTTGTCAGATATGTAGGGAAATTAGAGGAATTTTCGACAGATTGAGACAGATCCGACTGTGAACATTCAACACACTATCAATCTCAATATGAAACATTTTGAAGGATATTGCTGTGAATGTTGTTGAACTGTCAAATGTGTGTGTGTTGTGTGCCATTGCTACTGAAAGTGTGTTACGCAATTACCCCCCTGATTTACCTAAACCTGCACCCTAATTGCGTAACATACACATTTTGAAGCACATTGCTAATCCATTGCTCCATGTACGGTGCACGTACATGGGTTTTAAAATATATTTATTACAATAAGTTAGCCAGTAGGCTCGCGTATTTGCACTTTGGACGCGACCTACATTTGGCAGTGCATTGACACTGACATATTGCATTGTTCCTTGCATTTTATGTATATTACATTTTAGTGTTCAATTAGACGTGGTTTGAGTCGGACAACTTGCATTTTTATTTAGATTCATCCCGTTGAGCATTCATTGACATTTTCTGCATTTAAGTTAAGTTTGACATTTTACATCTGCATTGACATTACTTATGTTAGGGAAGCACCCTACATAGTTTTTTGGTCCTTCGAGCCGGATAACTATGTAGGGTGCTTCCCTAACATAAGTAATGTCAATGCAGATGTAAAATGTCAAACTTAACTTAAATGCAGAAAATGTCAATGAATGCTCAACGGGATGAATCTAAATAAAAATGCAAGTTGTCCGACTCAAACCACGTCTAATTGAACACTAAAATGTAATATACATAAAATGCAAGGAACAATGCAATATGTCAGTGTCAATGCACTGCCAAATGTAGGTCGCGTCCAAAGTGCAAATACGCGAGCCTACTGGCTAACTTATTGTAATAAATATATTTTAAAACCCATGTACGTGCACCGTACATATTGCCACAACACAGAAAGAGAATAACAAATTATAACAATCCCAAAATATGTATTTCTATGAAGATAAGAATGTAAAAAATAATGTAAACAATGTAAAGATGCAGGAATCTAATGTAAGTATAATTGATTGACGACTACTATTAAGAAATATAACTAAAGTCTATAAATAGAATGTCACCATAGTAATAAATTAGCACACCTCACTATGTTTTTCAGTGTCAAATTTCACTTCACTTGAGATAGGGTTAGCACACGACACTTTATTCACTTTTGAGTCCCGTTTGTCGATCTTGCTGTACCCGTCTTCGATGTCATGATCTTCTTCTCGTCTGCTTCTGCTTCTCGCGTCTTGCGGACCCCCGCTGAATCCTTCTTAAAATTAGAATGGATTCTCTTTCAATGGACCCATGTACGTGCACCGTACACTCCATAATTAGGTATGTTCGAAAAATGTTTCTGCTCAACAACGGAATTAACGCAATGAATGTTGTTGAACTGTCAAAATTAAACCCATTGCTACTGGTAGTGTGTTAAGTACAAAGTTACCCCGCTGTAAACTGTAAAGAAATACCTAAGTATTTACATACATTACACTATTTTTGGATGAGGCTGGCACAGGAGCGTGAGGATAGCCACAAGAGAGGCTCAGCAGCGAGTGAAGTCGCGCTGTGGATGATGATGATGATGTGACGACACATTTTTAGGGTTCCGTACCCAAAGGGTAAAAACGGGACCCTATTAAGTACTAAGACTCCGCTGTCCGTCTGCCTGTCTGGTGACAGACAGGCAGACTGCTGTATCTCATGAGTGAGCCGTGATAGCTTAGACAGTTGAAATTTTCACAGATGATGTATTTATGTTGCCGCTATAACAACAAATATTAAAAACAGAATAAAATAAATATTTAAGTGGGGTTCCCATACAACAAACGTGATTTTTTTGCCGTTCTTTGCTTGATATTAATAACGGCAACAGGTAGATGCTTGAAATATTCACAGAATAATTTTGTTGAATGTTCACTTTAAAAATAAATAATTCAATTAAAATAAAGTAAATATTTACTTTATTTTAATTGAATTATTCCCATACAACAGACGTGATTTTTATAGATATTTTAAAAATAATTATTTTATAGTACGGAAACCTTCGTGCGCGAGTCCGACTCGCACTTGGCCGGTTTTTTTTACATTTTCGGTGTATTTTGTACTTATACAATATAACATAATTAACACAAGATCTCATACTTGGGGTGTATGCAATGACTATAAAACCTTACTGAAATCGATTCAGTAGTCAGTAGTCAAATATGAACTAACTACTTTTAGGAATTGCGTTTATTACACCTTGTAGGCATATGTATGTGCTTGTTAATTTGCTAATAATACAACTAAGCAAGTTACCTATGTCTTGCAAGTTGACAGACGCAAAAAAAAAAAAAACAAATCGAGGGCAAACAAACTCGCATGCGCGAACAGTTAATTATAATTACTGATTAAAAACATTAACATAACAAAAACGTTTTGTAGATTGATGCCTTTGACAGATTTAGAGTTAATCCGCCAAGTGCGAGCTACGTATACAGTAGGATTCCGTAGTCGTCAATAAATTATGGAAATAATAAAAATAGATTTTAGCTAGCTTAGTGTGGGATGCCCCCCAGCTAGATAGACCGACGACCTTGAAAAGGTGGCTGGGCTGACGTGAAAGGCTGAGGACAGGGTATTGTGGCACAGTCTGTGAGAGGCCTATGTCCAGCAGAAGACTGTGATAGGTTGATAGCTACGTTCAGGGCCGCTAATCATGTAACAACAGTTGAACAGGAACCTAAAATTTTGTGTAGTCGCCAGAGAATAGTAGTCGCAAACTACAGATCAGCACTATCAATCAGTATCTGAATCATTTTGAAGGATATTGCTAATCCATTGCTTGATATGTTCGAACAATTTATCTGCTCTTCAACGTAAATAACGCAATGAATGTTGTTGAACTGTCAAAATGAAAGCCATGCCTATACTGTTATGTGAGTTATCTACGCAATTACCCCGCTGGAAGCTGGAAGAGTACGTAATCTGCGGTCCAAACTCACTCACAGACTCACAATCCCCTTATTTAAAGGTAGACGCTTGCTTCATAGGTGTGATTGAAAAAAAAATTCTGTCTTTGGATTTGTACCTAAACTTGCATGTCTTTAAGGAACCCTAAAAAAAATACTTAATTAAAACCAGCTCACCTTTCCAATGATATGCGAATGATCTGTGTAACTGACATCGATCTTCATCGTAACCCGGTTATTCTGAAAAAAAACATTATAAATTAGTTCACGATTTAAAATCACTTGTAGGTGCGATGAGACAAGTGTACCTACTCTAATTACCTACTAGCAAATGAACGGCTCTCTTGCTATTTGCGCTTGCGACAGTAACCTAAGTACAGTCACGAGAACCAATATGTCAACACTTGGCAACTTTCAATTACGATTTTTTCGTGAACTAACGAATGCAACGTTGAAATACGACACATTACATAAACCTATGGGTTCGAAAATGCTATGTTCGTAACAACATAAAATTTCATTAAAAAATAAAAGAGTGAATCGCTTTTGAATAATGCCGAGTGTGTACATACTTTTGCTCGTGACTGTACATTAATATGCAAGATATTACACACGAGACAAAAGGTATGTACCATATTATTCTTCTCTAGTATCTGTTCGGGGCTGTTAGAGCCTTTAGGTTAAGCTAAGCTTGTCGCGGTCAGCCCGTGGATGGGTGACCATCCATTACTTACATATCGAGACCTATCCGTGCCTCGGAAAGTACGCAGCCCCAGCTGTTATTCGTATCTTTTACATTCGTTACGGGTAGTCGGACGCCCCCAAAAGTAACATCCGATCTTACCTAGTGGTATCTTGTTACCCAGTAACAGTTGTGGATTGTAGAGGTCAGATAGGCAGTCGCTCGATGATACTGGTATTCAGCAGCATCGGGTTAGACTGGAAGCCTATAGCCATAGTTGGGAAAAGGCTAGGCAGATGAATTACCTGCTAGCTACTGCACGGACTCAATCTACTTATGTAAAATAGTAAAAGCCCTGTCAAATGGGCTACTAATTTCCCAAGCGCAAGCGCATGTCTTGGTACCTAAACTATCTAAACCAGCGACACTATACCTATCATAGCGTCTGTTACAGTTAATTTGCAAACAAAAAAACCTATAGCTTTTGCATTCAATAAATTATAGTTCCAGCGGAACTTACCTACGGCATTATTGCAGCCCGTACAACAATATAGTACGGCATCTGTTTCCTCACATTTAGCAGTTAACACTCATAAAAACGTGTAAACGTACCAAGCCATCATACAGTGCCGCCATTTGTAGATGAACCAGTCAGCATGTTGGCTCAACTGACGACTCCAAAGGGTCAGCCGGACGAAAGCTTCGTAAGTAGGTACCGTCACTCACGGAGGCTTTATTAGGATATAACCACCAACACGGACGCGACATCGGTCACCGACCATCTGGTTGCCTAGCACCGGCACAACATCCTCCTTAGAGGTTTTTATCCAGCAAACGACTGCAGTCTCTGAATGATTGGTCGTCGGCAATCGGCAGTAGGTCTTACTCACTCAACAGATTGTACTTACTCGAGGATGGGCTAAGAAGGTAGTCCTCATGGATAAAGGTAGGTAGTGATGGTGATATGTAGTGCTAGAAAAACAGTTCTACTACCCACACTCCTAATTACACTTCCATAAATTATCATGAACATAGTTTGGTTTGCCTCAAAAAACTACTGAAATAGTACTGCGTGCGGGATTGCTTGATCCCTGCTTGTAAATCAGCGTGAAAATAAGGATATTGTCTAGGTAGACAATATCCTTATTTTCACGGCTGATTTAGGTAAATCAGCCGTGAAATGATCGATCAGTAATTAATTACACAACAACGAATTGTTAGCACTTTAGAACAAAATAAACTACGTACCCTTGTGTCTAATAACTGGATTATTTTTTCCCGAGCCAGCTTCACGTCATCAGGTCGACCAGCGACTCTCACATGTGGGTCTAAATACAATAATACACACATTAAATTCGTATAACCACCAAACTATTCACTTAATTTATCCTCACCGCTTACCAATTTCAAAAAGATCGATAAATTTATTATCACGTAGTTTTCTAATAACATTGTAAACTAAATCGTCACTATAATCGTCAAAAATCATTGTTAATTCATTAAATATAATTAATTGATTGATAATGTTAGTTCATGTAACGGACACACGCGCGAATACATCATAGAATAAAATTTTGAAGGAGCGCGCCAGGCTGGCGCCTCTACGCTAGTCTATTTGGCGCCAGCCCGCCAAAAATTACGACGATTAATGCAGGTGTTCCGTTTATTTTTAAAATTTAAAAAAAAATTGTGCGTTCATTTTTTTACGGAATTTATTTTTGCGATTCTATTTAGAGTTGCTAGTACTTATAGTTATACCTTTTTTAGAACGAGCTCCAATTTTGAGACGAGCTGGCCAATTTATTAAAGTATTGGTTTCAGTCATTACCTGAAATATAATTATTTTTAACTTTTGTATTTAGTACCTATAAAGGTAGTTGTTGAAGAAATATATTTAATATTTTCCTTACCCGGTGGAAGAATGCTTGGGCTGTTTGAGTTTCATCCAAGTTATCTGCAAAAGTTAATCATTGAATTTCTATTCTTGCGCCTAATCTTTGAGAAAATAATAACTTACCAGCAAGCATAGCTTCCAGACGACGTCGGTCAACACGGAATCTTTCCTGGTACACATCTTCAGCACTGTTTAGCCCAAGAATCACTGCTAATTTCTGTAGGTCTTCTGCTGACGTCACAGAATTACTCGTTCCACTTTCGGAAGCCTATAACGTTTATTTGTAAAGGGGTTGAAAGACAAAGGTAGGACTCTCGATGATTATTTACACAGTTTGGGGTGTTTTTTCTAATAATTTAGTACGTTGGTCAATGGTGAATCAAAAAGGCTGTGGTCTTCAAAATGGCGGAGATTGTATTAAAATGAGGTTCAATAATTTTTAGTCGTTAATAACATTACAAAATAGCAAAAACTTACTTCACTTAGCGTATCTTTGTCTGAATTATGTTTAAACTCCGATAAATGCGTTTTCACGGTTAAAAAGTTGGTCGATGCCATGGCTAATTGCGCAACAGATTTATATTATTAACAATATAATTGCAGTCAATTAGAATATAAATATATCAATTAATGAATTAATAAAATAAATTGTCTAATGAACATAATAATTATTGCAATACTTAAAATTATACCGTGGTTTTGTATACCAGAACTACTTCACGTATTGCTTGACCGGTACCGAGTGAACTGTACTTCATAATTGCCTAGAGGAATTCAAAAAATACATTCAGTAACTGAGGGTAGTTAACTTGAACGTTAGGTACATACATCAAGTAACGTTCAAGTTACATACCCCCAAATGTTGTTATATTTTGTCTATTACTCTAAACCATAAAGCAACGTTAGACGCTTATGTAAATAATTTCATTTCATATATATTTCTATATGAACCACTTCTGTTCAAAAGAAAACTTTTACGCGCAGTAAACATGCATCGTTTGCAACATGGAGGCCCGTCTTGAAACAACCAATAAGAATTCCTCCCGCCGCGCCGCGCGCTGGCGGCGCGGCTGCGGCGTCGAGACGGCGCCAACTCTTTAATTTCTCCGCGGACTTTATTTTGCACCTAGATAAAAAAAATTGTAGCCAGGTATATTGCAACTTTAGTATCATTTTTTATTCTTATATTTTACTTTTTGTCTGTCCTTCGTGCACAAAGTTTTAAATAAAAAAAAAACATTTTTCGTCAAGAGATGAGTTTATTAAACATTATAAATATTAGATTAATAAGACAATTCGACTTATGCAATTAATTCATGATGCTGTTGGCTGTGTTTTTTATTAGGGAAATAAATCACAAATTAATATTATTATCTTCCTTGAGAATGAATGAAACCATTATGAAACGGAACGTTCCATAAACATTATTTTGAACGACGCCGCGTGAGGTCGCGCCAGTCGGGTTTCTGCGCTTGCCGGTGTTGGGTGTGCGTCCTCCTCGACTCTTGAATTCGTGTCATAGTTAATTTAAATCTCATATTTATAAATTAAAATAGCATTAACAGTATTTAAATCAATTTAAGGACATAGTGTAATCTTTATTAAGTGTGTTCATTTTACGTCAAGTGTGTATTTAACCTCTATTTATTTTAGTGTTTAAAAATAAGACGGTGAGCATCAAATTGTTAATTTATTTTATGTAACTGTCCACTACTCTCTAAATAAAACTTTTACTGTATTTCAATGAAGCGAAGAATACAAAATAGCCGTTGTATGGTTCGGAGACGAACAGCTGTTCGCGGCCCAACAAGGCAAGAACGCGGCATCGGATTATTGTTACCAAATTATTGTATTGAACACGTTTTTTATACCCAAATTCTTTTGCAAAACGTTACGAAAAATAAGAAATGTTAAGGTCTATCAGTGCAGTGATTTTTATACAGTAATTATTTATAATTAGTAAATCGATCGGTAATAGGAATTATACAGAAAACGATAATTATAATCCCGGTATTATTCTTACGAGTGCCGGTTCTAAGCTTTGTTAGAATTATCATGTGTGGGTATTATTACTAAATACCTAAGGTACCTACTTGAATTAAAGTTACTTAGTTCATGTTGAAACTTAGCCTCAAAATATACATGTTATTTTGTGTGCTTTATTAAGTGACATGGTGGTTAAACCTTGCTAACATGGCCCCATACATAGTAACATACTGTGCGTGCAAGAGAGTATGCATAAGAATGATCCAAAAGTAGTTGGGTTGGATAATAAAAAAAAAAGTTTAAGGGTTTGTAACTGCGTTTTTTATGTGAGAGTTTAGTTTTTTATACAATCTTGAATGGTTATTGAGGGTCGGATTTCGGATTCAAATTGAATACTTCTTAATCGATTATTAAATTCGAGCTCGCGAAATATTTGACAAGCAAGTCAAATGACAAAAATCACTGGACAAAAATATCAAAAGGCAAAACTTCTAATGTCAAGTGTCGTGTGATCGTGACATCGTGTCATTCTCATTCTATCTTGAAATATTACCAGCCGAAAAAAATGTATTGAGAAATTAGGGAGCTTTTTAAAAAATGCTTTCGTGTACGTTATTTCTAACTAACACGAGAAATACTATACAGCTTTAAAATGCACAATATGAACAAATAATGTTATTCATATCGCAGGTTATGATGCTTTCAAAAATTTGGGAAAATAATATGATTACGAGACCCTATACGTTGTTTTTAGTTTGTTTCTCGTTCTCGTTCTTTCTAGCTACAGCAAAAGTAAGTGTCGAAAGGAAAATGGCATTTTTTTAAACCTAATCATGCATAAATCATAAAATTCCTCTACACTAGCAACAGTGGCACTTTTTCCTGTTGTAATCATAGTTATAACCATCGCAATGTTTCCACTAAAGTATTCTAGGAACCAATACAGGTGGGTGACATGTAACAATTTATTATTTGCATCCGATTAGCATTAACGTTTGTTATTGAGACATTGTTCGGTGCCTTATGTGGACGTGCATTCGATTATAATTAATGAAAAGTATCACAATTGCTTTTACTGACAGTTTTATCCGCTTCTAGAGAAAGGGCGCACCCTTTCCAAAGAAAAGAATAATGCAAAATGCTACAAATGATCATGAAGGGGTGTATTAGCATACGTATCTAATTCACTATAGGGTGTGAAAATACAAATCTATTTCCTACAAATTATTCAAATTAGTACAATTATTACAAAACACCCCATTTTTACTCCTTCGATACGATTGAACCGTGGTTGACAGCTTAATCCGCATGACGGTTCATTGACATTTCTAAATCCCTAGCAATTAGGCATTATTTTGAATATTTTCTGAAGTTGAAAACCAAATTAAGTACATATACAGGGTGACGGGGAAACTCGACGTATTCCTTGAAAGGTGTTATACTAGAGGTCATTAGCAAGAAATTAAGTCCAGTGAACTAGGGGCAAAACTGGATGGTTAAAAAATAAAAAAATTGCTATTAAAGACTTTTTTTTCGTGAGATTATGTAAGTTTTGCAAGCATTTTTTTAAAAATGATCGCTCATGTTTCAACTTTCAGAAAAGTATCAATTAAATGTTTGGAGTGGAGTAGTTTTTTCTCATAATTAATTGTTTTTGGTAACAAATCAGACAATTTCTAAAAAATCCAAGAACCGACACAGCTCGGTAACCAATCAATTTGAACCCTAGTTCACTGGACTAAATTTGTTTCTAATGACCTCTAGTATAACGTCTTTCAAGGAATAGGTATGTCGAGTTTCCCTGTCACCCTGTATACAAAGTTTTATTTATACGCATTAGGTGTATTTTCCTTACGTTATAATAAGTCGTGATTAAGTCATGCAAATAGGCAATCTAATAAGAAAACTATAAATTAAATACACGCTTTTTAACCTTCACGTATGTAATCGACATCAAAGCGAAATGAAATGTTAGTGCGCCTGCGCCTTCAATGTCGTAACTAAATCAAACGACATAAGAGCGGAAAGAAAACAAATTACGGAAGGACATGACTACATGAGGAAGTGGTTTACCAGAGATAAGAAGCTGGGTATTTGTTTATTTTTTCTTGCTGCCGCTTTGACAATACTCAATCTTATCGCAAAAAGCGCTAAGATGTATTTCTAATGCTCTTCTTTCTTGATTGGTTCTTCACAAAGTGACCAAGTTAACATTATATTGCCTCTAGTATGAAACTATGACAAAAAATAGTAGGGTTTATTAAACGCCATTTGCTTGATCCTGACTTACACCCACTAGTAAAAAATCCTGCATGTTCAATTCACAGAGTCACTCGGTTTTTGTTATTTTTTTATAGTCGTACGTTTTATTGGACGCTATTTACTTGGTACTAGAGGTAAAAAAAAACTAGTGATAAAATCCTAAATGTTTAGTTCACAGAAAAAACCCTTAATGTTCACTTCACAGAATCGGTCACTTATACTTAAGTGTTCATAAAACCTACTTATTAAATGTAAATTTTAAGGTCGATATTATTTCAATGACATAATTGGGATCAGATAATGTTAACTATTAGCCTAGTAGAAGCTGTAGGGCGATGATCACACGCAAGACACGATTTATCCGACCTTGAACGGTCTGTATCGAAATAGATTTGTGCAAATTAGATTCGCGTTAGATTCAGTCGTTAGTGTGTCATGCTCCAGGGTAGTAAAAACTGTGAGTAATTTACTTAGCTACTTCACGATAAGGTTCTATGACCTTTTAGTTCAGCTTCAATTTTTCAAGCCGAATGATATGGTAATGGATATTTAAAGCAGGTTACTGACTCTAGGTTCCTTTGGTCACATCTAAGCAGTTCAGAATTCTACACACAATTGTTATAAATCCGCAGGTATTTTTTGCAGCGATAGATAAGCATACATATTTGATTCATCAGTTCTCAGTGTGATCAGGTGGTTACACTTATTACATCCAGAAATCGATTTTGAAATGTTCAGTCATAGTAGGATCAGGATATCGGTAAAATCCCTGACACTAAAGTAAGGATCATGTTATGATACACAGAAATGCAATAAAAACTTTTATTGCTTTACGACATAGTTAGCATTAAACGAAGATCATAGCAATAAAACATGTAAACCTTTTGTTGTCAATTTCTTTATTGGCTAAATTAAAAGGTACAGTAAGTTCAACAACCCTGCAGACGATCCCATCATCTCTTTCATTTCACCTGAAAAAGAAAGGTACAAAATGATGGTCATCTTGCAGATGTCAATTTGCACAGCCCAATGGTAATTAAAGTAAGATTTTTTCGCCTGGCCGACCGCAAAAGGCGTCGACTCTCCGTTATAGGCTGGCGCCAGGCGATCGGGCGCTAACTTGACGTTCAACGGTGAATTTTATTACTTGTAACATGTTTAATTTGATGCCAGTGGGGGTAGCAATATTATCTGTTATGAGACCATTTTAATCCCAATTATACAGCTGTCGAGTTGCCATCGGAGGTATTTCTAAGCTACAACTTTATGTAGTACCAATTAAATTCATTTGAATCCTTATTTAAGGCCGCTTAGTGGTAACTGCTGTCGTCTACGGGTGACTCAATGACGCCTGCTTTGTAATTTACATAACTATCTAGCGAGGAGGAAACAATACCATTCGTAAGACGTACATTGTCAAAGTTGGACATCCTGCTGTTCTTTGTAAATAAAACTTAAATTTTATTTCCTAGTCGTTGAAACAGGAGTTTATTACTTCGTAGGTACTGCTATTCGGATTTGTTTTCAAAACATGCATTTTCAGATAAAATTTATTCGGAAATGAGTTTTCGTCTTGAATTTCAAGCTGTACTGCCGTAACAAAAAAGAATACGTTCGACAATTATTTGCTAATACTAAATGTGTCATAGCAAGAATATGCTCAGCCACATTAACACTTCAGGGTCCATGTATCTTGACATGCATACTTTCTTTCGAAATGCAACGTCATCCGTTCATTAGCAGTATTAACGCATGCTTCAACAAAGTACCTATTGAATGTTTAAAAAACTTGTATGCAAATACTGTACGGTTGGTCTCGCACAGTAAAACCCGATAGTATGTTATTGCGAATTAGACATCGCTTAGGTATTTAACTTTCTCGTCTCACTTGCCTACATGTCAATCTCATTGAGGTGTTGGAGAAGACGAGTTGAACCATAAATGAAGTCTGTTAAAAATGTCGTCACTTATGTAGCGGAAATTACTGTTTGCTAATTTAATCTAGCATGTCAGTGTCCATCACTTTTTAATGAATAATTATGCCAAATATGTCCAATGGAATGTTTGTATTGAGGTTACTATGGCATTTTTTATTAATAATATAAGCTTGATTGCACATTTGTGACTCAGTTTTTCAACACGATTAACAATAAAGTATTTTTTGCTTATTAGAAAAATCATTAAGTTAGGTTCCGTGATTTCATTAAATATTCCTGGTCAAAATAAATAATATTAAAATAGTTTAAACAGTTTCATAACTTTTTTAACATTTTTTTATTTTATTTCAGATTCTCAAGTCATTCCAAAGGCGTGCACCATGGCCAAAACAGAGAAGTCATTTCCAAGAAACTTTACAGGTAAGCTGCGTTGGCGTGTGGCGTGACCTAACACTTATACCTGAATATTTAAATACGTTTTTGTGATTATTCAAAGCGTTCTAAGAACATTCCGTATTTGTACCAGATTCGATGTTGAGAATCGTTATTTCTAAAATGTTCTAGCTACAATTTCCAATAATAAGTGGGTAAGGGACAGTTGAGTTGGCAACATTTTATGGCGATGGTGACTCGTGACGTACACCGTATATCTCCCCGGGTTTGGCAAGGCGCCATCTTTAAAAATAAACGCGCGAAACTGCTCCATGTCTACGTGCATAATCGTATTTCCGGTCTTCCGTAAGACCTCGATCTCGATTTTTGTGTAATTTCTATTTATTATCTGTACGTCTGCGGCAGTGTCTAGACGTTTAAAACGATAAGTTATAAACCTGTCGAATTCGATTACGTGCCAAAAGATAACAATTAATAAAGATACAATAGGCTTTTCTACTACTTACCATTGCTTTACAAAAAAAGTACTTTTCAAAAGAACCACAGCATTTAGCGATGCTTGTATTATTTGTATGCAGTTTATTTATTTATTTAAACTTTTCGCACATAAAGGTAAAAAGGCGGATTTAATGCCTTAGGCATTCTCCACCAGTCAACCAAGGGTGGTGAAGAGATGAATATTTGAATATATTTATTGAATAAACAAAATTACATGGTAGTCAGTCCCATAAATGTGTTCCTTTTCGTTTCGTCCTCTGTGGTTGAAGAATACAACCGCCATAGTCAGAGGCTTTGTATTCTGTGACTGTGTCAATAGACAATGTTAAAAAAAATAGTATCCGCCCGTTTCATAGCATTCTTTATTCAAAATTAAATGAATAAGTGTTCACCGTGGGACCGTATCTATCGCGACATGCAAAGCTAACGATATTACAAGGTTATTAATTAAAAGTTAGATAACCAGAAATTGCGCGAAAAATGCCTAACAATTAAAATGCCGTATTGGTTGGTTGGTAGTAATCGATTCGTCTACAATTTATTTTGAGCGGGATTTCTTATGTCACGAGTTTGTATTAAGTTTATGTAAGACTAAGCGCGCGCCACGAAATTATCCCGATGCGAAAAACAATCGCCAATCAATTCTGTGAACCTTACTAATATACGAGAGTCCGCGCACTGCGGTAAAAAATCGCTTGAGAATTCGCTTTCTTTGCGATTTTATTTCGCATGAAAATGCGATTAATAGTAGAAACTCATCGCGGTCAACAGTGCGCGCTTAGCCCAAGCCGAGCTTTTTACATGAATGGAAAAAGACGTAATAAAGTTTGGCGGCAAAATTGTCCCATCCACGGCCGACAATAAATAAATTGTCGTCATTGCATGTTTATCGCATCGCGAATGAATCATGATGAATCATTGGGTCTTCCTTAGTAACTGCAGACCTTAGCGAATCGCTGATTTAAATCTTTTGGCATTCGGACTCAACTTGCATACATAATCAGCCTAAAATCTTCCCTCTGCTGGGACACAAGCACTTCAGTCCTTCTAGTGGACTAATAATCTACCACGCGGGCCCAGTGCGGATTGGTAGATGTCACATGTCTTAGATTTTTTTGTTCTAGGACATGCCGATTTCCTCACGATGTTTTCCTTTACCGTTTTGAGAGCAGGGATGATTAAATTAATTACTCAAAGTAAAGCGCCTGCCTGGGTTCGAACCCACGACCTACAACTCGTAAGTCAGGTCCATTACCACTTACTGGGCCACCACAGCTCTCAACTTGCATAAATTAGGTGAACTGCGCAAACTTGCCCAAGTTGTTCTGTAAAAGTAAAAACTGAATGATTTATGAAGGGCGGTTTATTCATTTCACAAAAAAAAAACGGCTATCTTTTATACGAGAAATAAAATTGACGTATGACAATAGGGCGGTCAGTGTCATTATTATCTGCTGTGGAATATTGACACAGACAGACAGCTTTTGAACGCGGTTTAGATGACGGTGATCGGGAGCAATATCATTGATAAAGTTCGCACTTTCTTTAACTTCTTAAAGCCTGGTCGAATTCACCCTTAAATAGACTGCTTTTATCACTTCCAAATAGTAACAATAACATTGACGAATTAGTACAATCGTGCCAACTTTGCTGAATTTCTGCACACCAATTCTTTATACAAAAATCCATTCGATCCAAGAGAAGACAAGAATTTCACAAGATCCATTCGATAACTTAACATACGGAATACTAGACGCATGCGTACTTGCGAAGTACGAACACCTACATAAGAATGGGGATAATTTATTCACACTTTGTTAAAATTTTGATGCGTAAGCACGTGCCAAATGTGGACAGGCACCAATAGTTTGGCAATACCATCACAGCAGACCTTTGGTGCAGTAACCGGTGTCTGCTCAACAACTAAGATAACGCAATGAATGTTGTTGAACTGTCAAAATGAAACCCATCGCTACCTGATGATAGTGTGTTACGTAATTACCCCGCTATGCTGTTGGTGGCTCTGTGTAAAATTTATCTGTTATTTTAATTCATTGGAAATCAGTGCTCTGACATCATCTCAAGAGCTGACTCGAGACTTTACAACAAATGAAATACTTTCAGTATGTACAGGGGTTACTTAAAGATGGATGGATGGCGAAAAGCACAGAACTGAAGGCCAATTCTCGTAATTGAAAACGTTCAAATTCTAGTCGCAGTCTCATCTCGGCGACAAAGAAATGGCAAAACTTGTCAAAATTTAGGGAAATTAGAAGTATTTTTTGACAAATTGAGACTGAGATCAGAGGTGTGAACGGTCTTAAAATTACGAGAACTGCCCCTCTGACGTGTGACGAACGTTCTTGGATTATTATGGTGCTGTGTGAAATGTCCAGGGATATTATTTATTATATTATTATTATTATGAGAATTGCCCTTCTGGTCAAAGTGGCGATGCTTGGGGGCCCTTGGTACAGCAGTGGACGTCTTTCGGCTGAAATTACGATGATGAGATGGAAGTAATAGCAAGTAGTTGTCTATCGATGCTAAGTCGTTACTGACCTTCAAATATTTACTGCTTCAGTTCTAGACAGAATGTGTGCCCGTAATGTATGATTTGGCAAGTGTACCTATCATTAATTGAAATAAAAAAAACGGATGGCGACGCGCTGTCAATCTAATAACAGTTATTATTTTCAATTGGGAGCTGTCAAAAGCTAACAAGCTTGTCATGGAACTGGTTTGGGTGAGAATCTTTCACCTTGACATAACAAATTATAAGCTAAGTGAGATCAGTTGAGTTTCGTATACCGTATTTCGATGTCCCTTGGTGAGCAGCCTTCAGGGTGTGGCAGCAGGCATGAAGCGCTGTAGATGCTGCCACCCTCTGAAAGCTTCTCACCATCTACATCGCCTCATGCGAACAGTGATACGCATTGACGTCACGCCAAATCCTGCACCGTGGCAGCAGTATTTACCGCGCAACTAGCGTATATGTATACAACGTGCAACGTCCCGACATCAGTCGTCGGGCAGTAGCCCACCAGACACAACACCTACCTGGTCGAAAGATCCTCCCTTTTTCATGGAGGATGACAGATCTCCTCATAACTTTACACCTAATTCGGGTTGGTCTCAAGATTCTACATTGAAAGTACGAGTGGGTTGGGAATTGGGATGGTTGCAAATTCATCATCATCTCCCTAGTCTTTTCCCAACTATGTTGGGGTCGGCTTCCAGTCACACCGAATGCAGCGGAGTACCAGTATTTTACATGGAGCCATGGCCTATCTGACCTCCACAACCCAGTTATGGTTGCAAATTGAATCTTTTAAAAATAAAAAGATCGCTTAGGAAAAAAAACTACGTGAGGAACTTCTTCCTAGCAGGTCATGATTGGTTATGTTCCTATGTTATTATCATAAATATAACTCCTAAGCACATTTATTTAGACGTAAAATTAGCACCTTGCTTAAGTTTCCCACTAAAGTTAGTTAGATAATAGCTCCCGTCAAACCTGGCGGTTGGACTAGGGTGACCATGGTGCATGATTTCTTTAGATATATTTTATTTTATTACACGACTGCCCAAAAAGGAGTGTAATGTATTCAGGGTTGATGTGTGTTTGTATGTATGTGAGTTTCTTTATTCCACCATAACTTTTAAATCCCTGAACAGATTTGGATGTATGGGGTATAGTTAGAATCTAAATTGTTCTAAATTGGTAGTGAAAATTTTTTTTGTTACTTTTTAGTTCGTTTTTTGGGTTTTTTTTTAATTTGTAAATGTCGCTGTCACTATTTTCTATTGCGCTACGGATTTATTTTTTTATTGGCGAAATCGTGATCCAAATCATCTGGGGGCACGGTTTTGCCCCCATCAAGACGAGCCATTTTAATTTCTCAAATGTTTTTCTTTAATAACCGCACCCTTTTAGTGACGCAAGTCATCATCTGCCTTGTCTTTTCCCAACTATGTTGGGGTCGGCTTCCAGTCTAACCGGATGCAGCTGAATACCAATATTTTACATGAAGCGACGAGTATTTTTCAGTGACGCAAGTATGGAAAATATATTATCCAACTAAACATTTTATAGAGTAGAGGAAAATTTTAGTATTTAAAGTCTGTTGTAGCTGAGCTTATCCGTAAATTCTCGAGGAACAAAGTGTTTCTTCGCAGTCGAACTATGAGCTACGATTATGTACTCAGCGGTAAGCAAAGTGCATGCTAATAGTCGCTGGCTAATTGCAATGGTCATGTGAAGTGGCTAACGGTACGCCACTGCCGGCTGATCGGTTATTACATGCTGTGCTGCTTGAGTAAGACATTGACTAACTTTAGTGCAATCACTCATTGAAGAAATTATTCTTACTCTGTCGGGAATTGTAGATGAAATAATGTTACTGTTAGCCTGCATCATCACACAAAGGCCTCTTGCCCCCATGCCTGCTCTGAAATGAACTTATTATACAAAAAATATAAAAGTTGTTGGGTTTTTGTAAGGATTGATCAGGCTAAGCTATGCTTGCCGCTGTTGGTCCGTTGATGGGTGAGCATCTGTACATACCGAGACCCCTTATAATAATAAATCTTTATTGTCAGACCATAGATCCATAACTTAAAATTAAAATAAAAAATAAATAAAAATAAAATATAAAATAAAAACTACAAAATAAAACCTAAGAAATAAACCTACCTCACAAAATATATCTGAATGACGGTCTGTGTGCCGCCATCCAGTGACCTATTATTTGGCCATCCACCCTGCCGGCTACAGTAGCCACGAGCCTGTTGGGGCTGCCGCGCACCCGACGCATCAGTGATGCAATTCGCAGACACAGCAGCGAACCGAAATCCGGAACGCGTGCGTCCGCGAACATCCCCGACGCGCTACAGAAGCGCGGCAACCCCAGCATTACCCGGAACGCGTTGTTATATTGGACTCGTAACGCATTGTACGAGCCCTGTGCATAACTGACCCACAGGGCGCACGTGTACAGCGACTGGCAGTAGGCCCAACCCTTAGTGCCTCGGAAAGCATGTTAAGCCGTTGGTACCGGCTGTGTCACTTGTGAATCTTTGACAGTCGTTACGGGTTGTCAGAAGCCCGAAAGTCTGACAACCAGTCTTTCCAAAGGAATATTACCGGGTAACTGAGTTATGGATGTCAGATAGACAGTCGCTCCATGTAAAATACTCATATTCAGCTGCATCTGGTTAGACTGGAAGCCGACCCCAACAACATTGCAAAAATTCTAGGCATGATGATGGGTTTTTGTAAGATAAAAATAGAAGATATTAAAGGTTACACCAAAGCACTATGTTGACCATTAATTTGGTAATCGTAGGAAAATTATGTTGATAGTAAATAACCATGTATCCTTATGCAAACGCATTTAGATAATTACGCTGCGTGAAACCAGACTCTAACGTCACTTACTTTCGTTTAAACTTTCCAAAGAGGCTCTTTGAAACTATTCTTCATTAATCAAGTTAGTTTCTATGTGATTTGACAGGCAGATCATGCTTCGTTGGTTAAGTCAAGTTAAGCTGTTAACAGTGAAGTCAAGTTTATTTTTCATTGGATTTTATAAAATTTTCTGCTAATGAAGTTCCTTTTGTGATTCAGAGCATGTTTTAACGCCCGACAATAACAGAGGGGTGTTATAAGTTTAACGTGTGTATCTGTGTCTGGCTGCGCCATCATAGCTCCCAAATGGCTGAACCGATTTTGATTTTTTTTTTTTTGTTTGACAGGTAACTTGTACCTTTATTTTTTTGGTTTTTCCACACACATACATACAAAAACTCACGCCATGGAGGTAGACAGGAACTGCAGAACCCTCACACCTGCTACTATTCTTACGAACTCCTTTTATTTTATTTACTAAGGCACCAAGTCTTTTGCTTTTATTTTCCACTAGCGGACCAGACGTCGTCCTGCTCGAAAAAGTAGCGCCACCTACCGGGTCCAATTGTGTATACAAACCTTGTCCTGACAATATCGAACACAAAAAAAAAATCCAATCGGTGCAGTCGATCGGAAGTTACGCGCGTACATACATTTCGGTGATTCATTTTTATTTAAATGGGTTTAATTCTGTAATTAAGACAATCCCGAAAAGGAAAAAACCCTGTGTAGTGTGAAGAAGCGATCTTTTAATCTTACTATGACGCGGGTAGATTAGAAACTGCCATTACATCGCCCGTCACGAATCACTGCATGAAAAATCGTGTCTCTGGTTCTAGTTGAAAAATACACAATATAAGCACGGATATAAGCTTGGTGTGGCTAACTGTATGGTATTGTTTAATTTTCCAAGAATCACACAGGATCATGGCCGTTTAGTTCCGAGTTAGCAATATCATTATCTGCCTAGCCTTTTTCAGTTATTTTTGTGGTCGGCTTCCAGGCTAACCGGATGCAGCTGAATGCCAGTGTTTTACATGGAATGTCTGCCTATCTGACCTCCAGAACCCAGTTACTGAATAACCCGATACCCCTTGATAAAACTGGTTGTTAGACTTTCGGGCTACTGACGACTCGTAACGTTAAAAATCCACGAATAACATCTGGGACCAACAACGGCTTAACGTTCTTTCCGAGGCACGGAGCGGTGTCGATATGTAAAGATGATCGATATAATATGTATATCGAGCGGCAAGCTTGGAGCCGTGCGGCTATTATTGTTAGTAATCTATATATATAAAAGAAAGTCGTGTTAGTTACACTATTTATAACTCAAGAACGGCTGAACAGATTTGGCTGAAAATTTGTGGGGAGGTAGCTTAGAACCAGGAGACGGACATAGGATACTTTTTTTTTTTTTTTGTAAAGTTATATATTGTATAGTGGCACAGTGAGTACTATCTTGCTCATCTATGTTTGCCTGGTACTTTGATTCCCAGATATAATATGAAAGAAGGTCGTGTTAGTTACACTATTTATAACTCAAGAACTGCTGAACCGATTTGGCTGATAATTGGAGTAAAAAAAAAAAAAGATGGACATAGGATACCTACTTTTTTTTTTGGAGTAGGGTAGGAGTAGGGTAGGAGTAGGTTAGGAGTAGTGTAGGAGTAGGTTAGGAGTAGGATAGGAGTAGGGTAGGAGTAGGGTAGGAGTAGGGTAGGAGTAGTGTAGGAGTAGGATAGGAGTAGGGTAGGAGCAGAGTAGGAGCACGGTAGGAGTACGTTAGGAGCAGGGTAGAAGTAGGGTAGGAGTAGGGTAAGAGTAGGGTAGGAGTAGTGTAGGAGTAGTGTAGGAGTAGGGTAGGAGTAGTGTAGGAGTAGGGTAGGAGTTGGGTAGGGGTAGGGTAGGGGGTAGGACACCACGCGAACGAAGTAGCGCCGGGTAGCTAGAAATAATTTATATGGCAAAACAACGTTTGCCGGGTCAGCTAGTAATATATAATTATGAATTACATTATCATTTTTTCATTTAATTTATTTTGCTACTACCAACTACACACACAACTATTATGGCAGAATATTGATCATACTTTCAGCAATCATTATTTTTTTCGAAACGAATTTATCCTCGATCGATTTTAGTCATTAGCTCTATAAATAAATACCGAAACAACGAACGGTTCACTATTTTTATAATGAAGACCGTATCAAGTAGGTCAAACAGCTGTAAACTCTAGCCAGTGAACCCGGACACAATATTGTTCTTTGCAAAAAAAAACCTTGATAATAACTGCATATAATTGTTTAAAAAAATCTAGGCTGAAATAGGGGAAATCCTATTCGTACGCAATCAAAAATCGTTGATAAGAACAGAGGATCAAAAATCTCGTAAATCTTGATTTTTATTATCTTTACATCATTGATCATGAGTCACTCGATAATGATAACCAAATTGCATGCACAAATAAACCGTCCACGACTATGTGAGCTGAATAACTTGCTTCTATGATTATCTTTACATAAAAGAAACGCTAATTTAAAGTCAATTTGTCTTTCTCATTGAAAGAACCGTTCTTACGTTCCTTTTGTAATTTTATGGCAAGCAGTGAGGTATTGATAGACCAGCAGAGATTGAAACAGTCGATCGATTCTGTAACCATCTCACCGTGAAAACTTAGGTGAAGTGAGCGTGGAATGAGCTGTCATTCCAACTAATACTAGGAATTGACACTATTGGCAGCTCACTCTAAGCACACTTCACCTAACTTTTCACGGTGAGATTTTTACAGAATCGTATCGACTGTTTTGTGTTGAGCATTGCTCATGCAAAGATGTTCTTTTATAACTTCCCAGTGCTGAACATTACTTTGTGTGTTTAATTTCATCACCACTGCTCTCAAAACGGTAAAGGAAAACATCGTGAGGAAACCGGCATGTCCTAGAATCAAAAATAAGAAGACGTATGACATCCACCAACCCGCACTGGGTCCTTACAGGAGGCCTGTGTCCCAGCAGTGGGAACATTATAGGCTGATTATTATTATTGTAATAACTATGAAAAAAGTAATGTAGAAATGAAAGTGTTGTATGCATCACGTATGACACTTGCAGCTTGACGTAAGGATCGAATATGTTAATTAGATACTCCTCAAGAATACGAGCACCTTAAAAAAGGAGACTAATTAATTAATGCAGGCGCCTGTCTACTGTACGTTGAATTTATAGCTGACTATCTTCTGCTCGCGACATCGGTCGCGTGAATTTTTTTATTTTAACTTAAAATACATCCTGTGATACTTGGCAATACTCAATTCAATAAAATTTTTGTTTATTTATGGCAACTAGGCCCAATTGTTAGTAACATTGTTATTAAAAACTATTGTTAGTGAACAAAAACTCAGACGAAAAAACAAGAACGAACAGAAAATTGTAAGGTTAGCTGGGGCTCTTTAGTCAACTGAGGCCGCTCGAACTTATCCCGCGGGATGAGTTGACTGTGGGGTCTCCTGACCAGCACCTCCACAGCGTGCGACAACCAAGGTGCGTCGTACTTTTCCATCAACATACTTAGGATGCTGTTGGAACTAGACCGCGCCCTTGACAATATGGAATTTGTTTTTTTGCGCATTATGGCGTAAAAATCATCGGTTTGCGCAAATGCGAACATACCGGACGCACTACAAAAGCGCGGCAGTCCCAACAGCATCCTGCATACAGTAGCTTCCCATTAGTGAAAGAATTTTCGGCATCGGATCTGTAGTTCCGTAAATTAACCCTATAAAATGTACCTCTTGATAAATTGGTATAGATAAGATGGTCATCATCTGCCTCGCCTTTTCCCAACTTAGTTGGGGTCGGCTTCCAGTCTAACCGGATGCAGCTGAATACCAGTATTATACATGGAGCGACTGCCCTCTGACTTCTACAATCCAGTTACTTAGTTGACAGAATTTCGGGCTTTTGACGACCCGTAACGACATTTAAATATCCGAGAATGACAGCCGCGCTTTCCGAGCCACGGAGGAGTATTATAAAGATAAGGCATAGATAGTAAAGATGAGTATTATCATTATTACTATTCATTACTGCACTACAGTCTTTGTCTAGACGAGAACCCATCCTGCGTTTTTTTTTTCTTCAAATAAATATATTTAAAAACGCAGAAAATCGTCATTCACTAGTCCGCGAGTCTAGTAGACGTTCCATTGACAATTTACACAAGTCTGCAACAAACTTTACGACACTTGCGTGGGCGCTGTGCTATTTTCGGAAATGTCATATAGCTTTTATTTCGCGTATCGACCGTGGCACACTTCTTTTGTTTTCATTTAATAATCTTTCGATAACGTTGAACGTAAATACGGTTTTTTGGCAAAAATGTCCTCGAATATTTGTTTGTGTGTCCTGTCTCATCATCCATACTAATATGTAATAAAGCTGAAGAGGTTTTTTGTTTGTTTGTAGGAACGCGCTATTGGAACCTACTAGTCGGCTTCGAAAAAATATTTTTGCATTTGATAACAAACTTTTACTTAGCTTCTTATGGAAGGCTAGGATCAATAATAGGAACCGAGCTAAAAGAAAAAAAGTTGGAAACGACGCTAAGCGAAAATGAAGTAATAGGGACGGGGAGTTTTTATAAAAATGTGGTTTTAATTTTAGTATAAGCATTGTGTATGCTCAAACGGTGAAAGAAAACATCGTGAGGAAACCGGCATGTTCTAGAACCAAAAATTCGAAGACATGTGACATCTACCAACCCGCACTGGGCCCGCGTGGTGGATTACGGCCCACTCTCTCTCACAGAGAGGAAGCCTGTGTCCCAGCAGTGGGATCATTGTAAGCTGATTATGATTGTTATGTATTGTGTATCTTACGACTTCCACGCGAACGAAGCTGGTATTAATATATTTTCTATTTGCTCTTACGGATTAATGTGTGACGCAAAATAAATTCTGTCTGTGTGTTATTTTTGTATTTTACTACAAGGGCAAACAATTTTTATATTTTAATCATTGAGCTGTCACAAACTTCCGTAAACAAACTAGTTTTTATGAATTACTTTCAATATTTTTCTGCATGTTTTACGTGGCGTAAGTAATTCATAAGTTTTGATTGATGAAAATAATACAAAATAGAGGGTGTGTGCTTATGATATGAACACACGATAGAAATGAAAACTTACAACTGGAGCTGAGAAGATTCAGCATCGGTGACGTTAAATCGCGTGATAAGAAAGAGCGCAAAGTGCGTATTCACTTAAAACATAGCAGTCACTTAGAAACTTCTTTTTTTTTAATTATTATATCCAACAATACTCCCCTACCCCCCACACGCTAGTTTCATGTATGGAGTGCCAAGGCCCCCAAACAGTTTTTTCCTAATTTTATAACACCCATGGCTTAGCGGTGCTCAGAATACACCTTGCCAATTTTCATCCATATAGTGCCAATATTCTCCGAGTAAAATGGCTGCTTCACATCCGGACGGACGGACAGACGGACATGGTGAAATTATAAGGGTTCCGTTTTTGCATTTTGACTACGGAACCATAAAAACATCTTGTACTGTTAATAAAATGACATACCACTTCCTTTTGTGGTGGGTATAACTGATATGATAACGCAAAATTGCCAAATTGGCACAGAAATGGTTCTGTTGTCACACCAAAGAAATAACTGAGTTGTCAAACGTAATAACTGAGACTGGTTTTTAAGATAATTTTATTGTGTTGTTTGATAGTAAATGTTAATTGAAGAATATAGGTTACATCACACAAAGGGATAATTGCGTGACGCAATATTAGTAGCAATGGCTTCCATTTTGACAGTTCAACAGCATTCATTGCGTTATTTACGTTGTTGAGCTGACTAATTGTTCGAACATATGAAGCAATGGATTAGCAATATTCTTCAAAATGATTCATATTGGGACTGATAGTGTGTTACGCAGTTAGGGTGCAGGGTGTGAAAATGGTTTGTTATTTTTTTCACGTCTATCGTCCATTTATACAGGGTGGCAGGGACATCAATGCACAAACTGTAAACATGAGTTCAGCACATGATTCTAGACCCCCAGACATTTTTCATCGGATACAAAAAAAAAAAACTTAGAAAAATGCAATTCCTACGCCGTCAAAATGCAAGGATTTTAAATAACCGACGAAATTTTGTAACTCATGGGGGTTCAGAATCATGTACACACGGCTACACATCAAGCTATACATTTCCAGTTTTAGCTGACCTTGCATTGTTTAGGTTTTTCGTACAATCAGAAGTCAGCTTATACTGGTTATGTATAGCTTGATGTGTAGCCGTGTGTACGTACTGAATCCATAGTAACAGGTTCCGTGTCGATGTCCCTGCACCCCGTGTAGAAATGAGAAAAAAAACGTGAACTTTTAATAAAATTTAATTTTGTCTAACTTAAACTTAAAAAGTCGTTTCAGTAAAATCAAGAACACGTTGTGCAAAGAAAAAGCTTCAGATTATTTTAATAACAGTTGTAACGGATTTGCATACTGTTTACATACTGCTTACCGGTTTATTACCGGTATTGTATTGACCCAACATTTCGGTACCCTAGATTTGACAATATGACAGCGACATACAAAACCGGTTATATTTGTTTCACGAAAAAATTTCAACAAGTACTGTCACGAGCATAAGTATGTTTACACTCGGCTTTATTCAAAAGCGATTTACTTCATTATTTTTTAATAAAATTTTATGTTGCTACGAACATAGTATTTTCGAACCCACAGGTTTTTGAAATCTGTCGTATTTCATTCTTGTTTTCGTTATTTCACGCAAAAATCGCTATTGAAAGTTTCCAAGTGTTGACAAATTAGTGCTCGTGACTGTACAATAGTATTTTTTTTTTAATTTAAACACTTAACTGGTAATAGTGACACTGCCACAGTTTTCAGTATATCATTTTAAAGTGCATTGACACTGCATTAACTAAACATTGACATGCAATTTCGATTCAGAAACAAGAAATAATAAACGGAACTACGTAATGAAAATAATAGTTTTGTAATAGCTCGGTTGTAACGGCAAATAATAGCTTGATAACCGGTAATGGCACCGCCCCAAACTCGCGATAGTCGTTACATCACTATGATTGTGACGTCACGTCATGATATCATCAAAATAACGGCTACATCACTTACGCTCGCGTCTCAATTATTTAACGTCTATTAAATACGTTAAAACGTCTAATTATCACACTTTTTTAAATCGCATAGTAACGTGGTGATTGTCTAGTCTGTTCTAATTTGTAAATTAGACTCATGACATGGCGAGTTTGTGTGTGACGTTCGTTATAGTAGGTACACTACATTCCACTTAAATAAATTATATATTATATTTAAATGCTTAGAAACTGGTTCTGCAGTGTTTTTTTTCACTACTAAAGACGCTGAGAAAATAATTATTTATAAATAGGGTAACCAATTTTTTTATATTTTTTTCGGGACAAATTCGGAAAACAAAAATAAATTAAAACCGCTTATTTATGACATTAATTTGACTACAGCACTAGACTAAGATAATAATATGTGATTTTAGTAAAATCACATAAGTATCTTTTACTCGTGGAATAAAATTGACGTCTGACAGTTCTAGTATCGAAAGACGGTCAAAAATTCTAAATTTATTCCTGGGATAAAACTCATTCTAGGTATAAAAATTTGAGGAAATTCGCCCTTAATAGCGAAAATAACTTTATTATTTCTTATCTTACCTACTTCTTATTTACCATTTACCTGGATCGATTCCTTGAAAATGTGCATGCGCGTCAATTTTCGATCGTCGCGATTAAGTGGCCGTGTTTACGCTGGCTCCGGCTAGCCAGGGTCATAATCCAGCAGGTGGACTGAATGCCAAGATTAGCATACGTGCATAATATAATAACACGTGCTTATAAAATCAGTCCATTTTGTGCTGCGGGCACAATAATTTAGCTCGTTTTTTTATTTCTATTGTATTAAAAAGCCTGAAGGATTTACTACTAGCCGTTGCTGGCGACTTCGTTTGCATGTATTTCGTATTTCATCACCTATTAGTACAAAAATCCAGGATGAAAAGTAGCATTTATGTCTTTCTCCAGGTTCCTGCCGGGTAATTGCGTAACACACTATAGAAATGGCGTTCATTTTGACAGGTCAACAACATTCATTGCGTTATTTACGTTGTTGAGCAGACTAAGTTTACCAACATAAGAAGCAATGGATTCGAAATATCCTTCAAAATGATTCAGATTGTGATTGATAGTGTGTTACGCAATTAGGGTGCTAGTTACCTATCTATCACATTTAGTAACGATTGGTTCAGTGGTTTAGGCGTGAAAAGGTAACAAAAAGTAACTCTTGTTTGCAATTCATTAGTCTACTAATGAATTGCTTAAAGAAACATTCACAACATTATGAGTTTACGAGTACAAGTAAATCGGTATGGATAGCTTGTGTATGTAACTAAATGTAGACAAGGCGATAATATTGAGTCCAGTACGAACCGCAAACTTTTGTTATCAAAATATGGATTCATAAAGGTTATACTATGTCCTTTTGTGTACAAAACAGTTTCGTGTCTGATTGACCGACTGACAGACCACGCACAACCTAAACCATTATTAACAGAAACTAGACAAACGTATGCCTTATAGAGAACTCGCAAAATTGCATCTCAAGTTCATCCCCAACATGGGCAGAAACATCAGAAGCCAGGTCGTTTCCTATGTAGAAGAGCCGACAAGAAACCCATGATACTCTTTTTTAAAATAATTTCCTTTTACAATGTTTTCAAATTATATTGTTAATAGGTATGGGACGACAGTGTGTCAAGTAGTAATAACAGAGAAGATGGATGGATTCTGTGAGCGATAATTATGAAAGAAAAAGTAGGGAATGATAGTGACGGCTGACATGGGAGAATGGAAGAAAAACTTGTTGCACCGACCCGAAGTAACATAGGACACGGGCAGGAAGATGATGGTGACCCCTTAGTGGAACAAAGAAGGAATCGAAGTATGAATACTAGTGAAGTAGCGCGTAATTGCTAGCAATACTACAAAGCTTAGTTAGGCATACTAGCAGTTTTTGTTATCCCTATTAGGCATTGGCGCCAGCGCCTGAACCATGCCTAAGCCTACATTTGGCAAACAAGCTTTTATAATCTAGGTATGTCGAAACTCGTTGCTATGATCATAAGGTACCTACGCATTTGGCAGGGCTTGTTGCGGATTAGTGAAAGTAAGATGTTGAATCTCAAGTTCTCAACCTTGGTTTATAGGAGTATGAAAGTAATGATGCGAGCACAGCATACAAACCTATTAATATCGAACTTCATTACTGGGCCGTGACAAATAGCTGATGTAAACGGTACAGTACGAACCCAGACAGGCGCTTTACTTTGTGTAAATCACCCCTGCTCTCAAAACGGTGAAGGAAAACATCGTGAGGAAACCGGTATGTCCTAGAACCAAAAATTCGAAGACATTTGACATCTACCAACCCGCACTGGGCCCGCGTGGTGGATTACGAACTGCCCACTCCATCTCGAAGAAAGGAGGCCTGTGTCCCAGCAGTTGGAACATTATAGTCTGATTATGCTGTTGCTAAACGATACACTTGTCATCTCAAAATGTGGTGACCATGCTTTTGATAAAATAAAAGTTCAAGGATTTTTTTTCTCTTACAATCGTAATATCACATTTCTATTCTCCGTCGATGGTAGTAAAGCTTTCTAACATTTAATTGGCAGTTATTTTAGTTGCACGCGCACATGTTTGCAGCTTGCGTTGCCAAGTTTTTTCGCTAGCATTTCAGAGCGTCGTGATAATTGCTGTCTCGTAGGATGGTCAAACACGTGAAACATAAAAACGTGCGCTTGTGTCGTATTGCGTAGGTGTTTATTTTTACAATTTGTATGAAAATAGAAGTGTTTGTTAATTCATAATTCTCAGTTTTATTACATAACTTCACGCGTTGGCTCCCCAGAGGGTTAGGCAGAGGTGTACCTATAGTACCTATGTACAGTATCAAGATAGGCTCACATTTCGCCAGTTATGTTTAAGACCCATGTAATAGGGAGCGAGCCTATTGCCAGCAACCGGAGACAAATCCAGTCTCCGGGCTGCTACTGAGGAATTCCAGATGAAAAAACCCAATAACATTATTCCCGATTCGCAAACCGAACCCAGAACCTGATGCTCAGCAGTAGCATTTGCGACCACTAGACCACCGAGGCAGACTCTCATCTTCTCAGTTTTAGAGACCTGCAAAATAAAATCGTGGGTCGGAAATGACGTTAGTGTAATTAAAATTCCTAAAATCCGCCTCGGGCATCCTCGGGTTTTGCCAATCATCATTGCTTGTACTGCAAAAAATGCAATTAATTTTTGCTCATGCATGTTGGGTAATGAATATTCTGTCATCCTTCCCAACCAATTACGGGTACAGTTAAACCCTTAAGCCTAAAACAAATCCACAGATGATAAAAGATCCGATATATCGTCCTTGTATCAGATATTAAAATTCGTCATCTGGACTTGCGTAATGTGAACAATATTCATAATGTATGGTAATGCCTAGACCGGTCCACAACTGGGTTGGTTAGATGCATCAACCTTGACTCTATAGTCTACACCTATTTCGATATTTAGATTACCGATTAACGGTGTATACCATAGGTTCTCAACCTTTCCGCCTACCAAGTGACCCCAGGGAAGACGGTGGCACAGTGGTCACGTGCTGCTGTGCATAGCGAGGCTTTGGGGAGGCCCCTTTACAGTCTTCCCAGGGTGCCTTACAGGCGTTACGCAAGTTGGTTCGGGAATTGGTCTTTTAAGGGGAACCGGGACCACCCCTATGTGCGGATGGTGATCACCGGGGTGGTTTTAGTGAGGTAAAAATCCCACACTCCCCGGAGGGAGGCCGGCTGCCTTTTGAAGGTTTCCCCCGAAAAAAGAAGGTTCTCAAGTCTCAACCTTATTTTATTTAGCCCACCGCCTATATGTGATTTTTTTTCCCTTTTTCTTTTTACTTACATATATATCATAAATATACATATTTCACAAATTTTAAACAGCTATTGCCACTAAATATTTAAAAGTGTAATATTATATTTGGTCGTTACCTATTAGTAGAGAAACGATTTTGCGCATTGTTTATTGCTTTAGAGTTTAGAGTAAGACACGAGTAGGTATATCACAAGATATACAGGGTTGCAGGGGGTACTTCGACGAGCAACCTGCTCCTGCCTCTCTGTGTAGTATGTATTAGTAGATAATTAGAGGATATTTTTTTTTTCGTTAACCTACATCGTGTCCCACTGCTGGGCAAAGGCCTCCCCCTTTTTTTTCAAAACCTCTATGTCTTTTGCGATCTCTGGCCATGTTGGCCCTGCGAACGTTACCAGATCGTCACACCACCTTCGCCGTGGTCTACCTCGACGGCGATGTCCTCCCTCAGGCGTCCAGTCAGTGGAAATCTTTGCCCATCTCTCGGGGTGCATTCGCGAGACGTGTCCAGCCCACTCCCACTTCAGTCGGGCTGTTTTTTTTTGAGTTATGGAACGAACTAGACGATCACAAAAATTAAATCTCAAACTCTTCTAAGAGCTTTGCAACCACAATAGAAATTATATCTATTGCAACTACCAAGTCCTGTATATACCGTTGGTCCCTTATGTGTTTTGTAAATTGATGACCTATTGTTACATTTTTAAAAACATGATTCACCAGATCTAACAATGTATAAAGACTAAAAATAGAAATTCCCACGGCGATCGTATTCTTAACTGATGTAATAATAATATGCTAACAAGTTTGGACGTTAATTTGTTTGAATAAAACCGGACATAGTACTTACTCCTATAATGAAAACGACGTATCAATGTCATGAATGTTGCTCGTTGGGTTGTTGTGTCGTCGTGTTGTTGCGTTGACTGCGTTGTCCAGTATTTCGATTCGATTTGACTTCGGATTTGATTTCAATACCGTGTGAAAAAAATAATTCGTGTTTTATCTTCCTGTATTGCGAAAACTGCTAAGAAGAAGCCTGAAAGTGGCACCGGTAACTGAAAAGTTGTGTGGAAATCGGTTGTCCTGGCATGGGCATATGTTACGGAGGAATGGGGATAATGTCGTGACGAAAGTTATGAGTATGAATGGCTACAAGAGTAGGGGAAGACAAAAGGATCGACGGATGGACTGTGTGAATGATGATATGGTTAGAAAGGGGGTGACTACCGAGATGACGATTAATAGAGAAATATGGAAGAAAAAGACATGATCGACCGACATAACTGGCCGTAAATATGTATATTATGTAAACAGTTTTTGCGATATTTTGTCTGAACACGAGCTGATGTCAGAACAATAGCATGATAAAATTTTAATGCCATCGTGATTCCTGTGCGAGAGTGAAACCCAGCTATATTTGGCAGATAGCACCATCCCTTTTTCGGACTGAAATCATGACATGGCAACAAGGGTTCATGTCATGATTTCAGTATAGGCAATACGGCCCCAGTTAACAAACTCCAAAACCACGATGTCAATCTCAAAGCATTTATTTCAAAAACTAATTACAGGCACTTTTGAATTGTCAAGGGGTCGGTCAGTCAGAAAGATGAAGCTATGCCCATTCCAAAGCGTAGTCGGTTCCTATGGAGAAGAACGGGTGAGAAACTCCACGGACACAATTAAATCAAAATATTGTTCAAAAATATGTGTCCGGCATTCACTCAATAAACTTATTTTGTTATTAAATGGACAGTCTTTTGTTAATAACCAATTAACAAAAGACTTAAATTAAAAAACGTGAATTTAAATACGTTTTACTTACCAGTCGCTATTGTGACCATAAATTACTTTTTTTTTTGGACAAGTCTTGATATTTTTATAGCTTCTGTTGAAGGAAATATTGTTTTATAAATATATTCAATGCGTTTATATTGAATGCTATTATTATATGTATATACGACGAAAATTCTAGTAATAAGCACTATTATTATTATTGTATTTCTCATGTAAGTGACTGTAGTCTTTTATGAGAATAAATTTCTGTAAACACATTATAAAATGTAAACGTATCATAAAATGTTTTTCCCGTAAATTAAAGTACAGACGCCAGCAGGTCAAGCTACCCGAAACTGTAAAATTTTCCCAATCAACCCTGAACCTTAATACGTTATGGATAAAGTTGAAAATCTATTAAAAAAAATTGACAGATTGTAGTAGCTTGATGTGCTGGCGTTTGTACTTTAGGTACTTACTTGGCTTGCATGTAGGTAGTCGATGATTTAAACTAACTGGGCCAGCGGTAGTCACCATGATTCATGTAACTGTGATAACGTCTAAGTACATACAATGTTAATGAATTTAAGCTGGCATTAACTGCCTAGATCTTTCATAGATCTTTCCTAGATTTCTCATAGATATGATTCATTTTGATAACAGATTTGTGTGAATATTTAAGTACACTGAATTAAATTAGTATTTGTAAAACAAGACGATGATAGATGTACTTTCTAAGTTTATCTTGGACATTACTGACATCGGTGAAGGAAAGACATCGTGAGGAAACCAGGGACTCTAAACTAATATTGTAAAGAGAAATTATGCAATTTTTGATGAGAAGATGTGATTATTTGTATGTTTGTTTGTTAGGTTTTCACGCTAAAACTGCTGAACGGATTAGGTTGAAATTTTGCACATGGGTAGAGCGTGATCTGGAAAAGGCCATATACTTTTCATCCTGGATCGCAGACTTAGTCGCGGGCAACACGGCTAGTATTTAAAATAAGTCTAAAATCTAACCCTAACCCGTCTTGAGCAAGCGTGGTGATCAATGCTCATGCCTTCTCTGTATAAGAAGAGGTATTTGCCTTGCAGTAGGACAATGCTAGGCTGGTATTATAATTATTTATTTAAAACAAGATGCGTGTTTAAGTACCACAAAGTAAAATGGAGTCAAATGTCGGTCATAATTTAACACGCCCGCATTTACAAGAATGAAACAGTAAATAATGTTATTTACACCGATTAGTAATTATTATCACTGAGTAACGAATGTACTGAATCCTATCCCATTAATATAATATACTAGCTGCGCCCCGCGGTTTCACCCGCATAAGTTTCGATCCCGTGGGAATGTCGGGATAAAAAGTATCCTATATGTTAATCCTGGTTATAAACTATCTGTGTGCTAAATTTCGTAAGAGTAACAAACATCCATACATCCATACAAACTTTCGCATTTATAATATTAGTAGGATATATAGTATTATATACGTGAAAGTTTGGATGGATGGTTGTTTGTTACTCTTTCACGCAAAAACTACTGAACGGATTCCCACGGGATCGAAACTTATGCGGGTGAAACCGCGGGGCGCAGCTAGTCATTATTATTATTGACTTTATATAACAATCGTGTTACTAATTCCTTCACCAGTTTCACCGTAACTTTTCCGTGGAATGGTCAATAAAATATTTCTCGTACCTATTCTGTGATCAATTTTGAGACTAACTGCTCTCAGATCTTATAGGTATATAAATAAAACAATGTCGGCTTTGTCACACCATTTATAGCATAAGAATGGTTGGACATTGGACTGATTTTTATGATCTTTGATGTGATGGATTTGTCTCCGCCTCGAATAACTATTAAAACATGGGAAAAAACACGCAAACAAAAAAATCTGAGGCGGTACAAAGTCCGCCGGCTCAGTTAGTTTAAAATATTTGTCATTTATGTAGGTAGTAACGATACATTACATACAATTTACATGAATGATTATCTATCTTTGCATGTTGACCGCGGCCTTGATAACTGAAAACGTCGCGAATATCGCATGCACGGCACAAAAATGTGGGAACAGCAGTGAAGTTTGTCAAAATACTTTAATACCGTTTAATAGTTTATCTTAGTTAACTTCAAGTCTCGAATTACTGTATTCTGCATCAGCGAAAGCGTTTAGTCTAACGCTAACCTATTACATCAAAGAAAAAGAAGTTAACATCATCAGTACTCAAAGTCACTTGTTAATTCTATCCTTTTTGTCCCAGGTTGTCTAACATGCGTCCAAGTGCTGAACATCATGGTCCTCCTCGGCTTCATGTTGAACTACGCCCTCCGAGTGAACCTCACGATCGCAATTGTGGAGATGATTTACGATGACAATGACAACATCACCGCTGCCATGAACATCACCCACGGCCCCCACAACGTCACTGAGGTAGAAATTACTGCTTTCTTCAAAATTTATTGCCTTGGAATCATTGAAACTGACATCGCCAGATTGCCCCCTAAGACCCAAGAGAATAAGGAAACGTGTCAGTCGAACTTTCTAGAATTGTTGAACTAATCTTGGATGTTTTCATAAATACGGTGTTCGTGAGAAGTCTGTAGATGCAGTAAGAACTAAGAATGTTATTAAAACAATTATGTTTTAAGTAAATAATTGGTGTTTTCAACTTCTTTGGATCGATTAAATCTCCGATTCAGTGTTTTTCCAGAAAATAATTTTAGTTATGATATCTTGGGTTTCTTGATACAATTATGTATTTTTTCTCCTACTATTGTTGGTTTAAAGTCAAACTCATGGTTGTAAAGTAAAAACTTGATAGAAACCAAACCAATACGCTGTGGTGCAAAGGCCGGGTTATTCCCGTATTACCACAATACTGATAGTCACTTCCTTTTGTTTTTGCCACATGTCGGACGGAACAATAGAATTGTACTTATTTATAGAAACAGGATCACTATGATGCTTTAAAACTATTAGTCAACTATTGTTTAAGAATAGAATTTAATTTTTGTTCACACATCAGTGCACCAGCAGTCTTAGAGTTCAGTTTGAAATCTGAAATATAGGTTTTTCTCTTGCAGCACCCAGAGCATATCGAGCAAACTCGTTACCACTGGGACACGAAACAGAAGAACCACCTGCTGGGTTGCTTCTTCTGGGGATATGTGCTCACAGAACTGCCAGGCGGCAGACTAGCAGAAATCATTGGCGCTAGGTAAGAACCACCATCTATTTTGCAAGCGTTTTCCCTCAAAAATTTTAGGAGATGCCAGTTTTTTTATCAAAAATCTACCTGTAAGTAATCCTGTTGGGAAACGGCTTCTGCAGCTAGAGTTTTGGGCTTGCCTGTGAGTTATACTAGTTTGTTGTTGTGTAGTTATACTCCATCCGAATAGTTTTAACTGCTCTTCGAGGCCCCTCCAGATTTGCACGTATCGATAACGTGCTGCAATGTTGCTTAACCTCAGGGATCAATTTCCATAAAGTCCTCAAATAACATGTTATCTTAGTTTCCTTACAAATGCAATGTTCAACAGGTTATTCGCACTACCTAGAATTGAATAAGTAGGCCAAGTTCTTTAATAGTACTTTTACCATGTTTGATGTCGACAAATCAGGATTATAAATAATAATAAATATATATAATCGTTATGTTTGTCGGCTGATGATAGGCAAAAAACAATGAATCAGATGATAATGGATATTATTTCATAGTAATATTATAGTAAATACTCAATCATTTTCATATGAGCCCAGACATGTGAATGAATAAATTGTTGAAACGCCTACGCTCGATTATCCCTATTTTATTTCGTCTAGTCCTAAAAATAACGGTCTCGTGCGAAAGACACGTTTTCCATACGAGGCGATCATCCATATTCCAGACTGAATTATAAAGAGCATTTGGCAACTGTAACTGCATCGTCACAGCTAATCCCAGGCTCATCTCCGGCGGAATGCCGACCAATTTGCAAATAATAGCTGCTATTGTGTCAGTTTACTACAAAAACTTGGCCCCTGAATGGTAAACTCCTTTTTTTTCATTACGATGTCATTCATTGTGGCATCACTAATTTGGTGAGGGACGGTACATAAAAAAAAGTCTCGCGTTGCAGAGGGCGGCATCCGAACGCTGCCGCATGAAAATTTGCATTTCGAATTTGAAATATTAGTGACCATGCAATTCGCATTTATCGGGACCGGTTCCGACATTTTATTTCGCTCAATAATTTAAGTTCGACGTTAGTATTTTTTTTGCGATACAATCAAGCGTACGCGCGTTATTTCATTTTAAATTATACATGTCTGGTAATTTGTGTGTCCGAATAATTTAGCGTCGAACTTTCTAGACGCTGATAATTAAAGGGTCAGGAAGAGTCAACGAAGCTGATTGGCCTGAAACTTTTGGTCCTTGCCATCGATTTGAACTATGATAATCACTCATAATAATAGAACAGTTGACCAAGACGCCATTATATTACTAACAATAATTATGACAGCTATGATTTCATAACAATGTATGACTCGCAAATTAATTACGTTCAGTGGAATTAAAAACATATCGGTAGCAGTGTGAGCAATCGATATGTTGTTCTTACCTATAAATGCTCTCATAAAAAAGCGGGTTAATGTCACGATAGCAACCGCAACGTGTTTTGCGATTCCAATCGGGACAGATAAAAATAGCGACTCTATTATCGACAGTTAATGCAATTAAAAATATTACTTATTGAATTAATGTGCCGGTGCGCCGGCGCTCGTAGATTTTATCAGGCTTTCGGAACCGGTTAGTGACTAATTGTGTGAATAACACTATATTGAGGACGCTGAAATCAAGTTTATCAAGTTTTTGGGCTGTTTTATTTTGATTGAAGTCGTTATCCCAACGTGGTTTTGTTTACTAGTCGAGAAACTTTCAACGCTGAAAATTGCGTATTCAGTGAATTCAGTGACTTTGGGCTCACGTGGTGGATAACGGCTTCCTCTTTCTTCTCTCACAAAGAAGAGGCCTGAATCCCAGCACTGGGTGTTAAATATGTACGGAATCAGTGTAAAAAATTGCGAAGTCAGCGAATAACTGATGGCATACAATGCCTTAAAAAATGAGATGTCGGGAAATGATTCACGCGGAACATTCTCGCAGCATATGCGGGTTTGCGCCACGATTTATTAACGTTATCGTGTAACTGAGCGTTGTGTGATCATTCGTGAAATATTCGCGTGTCAGTTTTTGAGACGTCGATACGGGCGGCGGATTTTTGACATGCCTCGCGTATTGAATTGCCTGTCATATCGACACGCAGCTTTTAATGGATGATGATTATGATTTATGTATACTGAATTGGATTTATTGTTGAGTCTTCATGTTTCAGCTTTAAACGAATTTGTCCGTCGAAAATTACCTTATCGAGCTTAATTTCGAGCTCGACTTTAATTTTTTTATCTTCAGCAACTATCTAATGGATTTTTTTGTTTCGTCACCAGGCGGGTGTTCGGCTACAGTACTCTGCTAGCCAGTATCCTTACCCTCCTCACTCCTGGCTCCGCAGCCATCGGCTTCGGGTGGATCGTAGCTTGTAGAGTCTTACTAGGATTCCTCCTCGGAGCGACATGGCCAGCGATCCTCCCAATGGCATCCAAATGGATCCCACCAATGGACAGATCGAAATTCATGTCAAATATGATGGGTAAGTGTTCTTAAGATAATTATAAACAATTGAAGTGGGAGTTCTGAGAAGCTATAATTGTTGTGTACTAAATGTCTTGCTTGAATAATAGTCTCGTGAAGATGACACATTATCGTTTGTTGCATTAAATGATACAAACAATACTGGCGGATGACGTTCGCGAGGTTCTAGAGTTCAAAGAGGGCGCCATAAATCTGTTTTACAGCCTGCCACAAGCCCGCCTTGACCGGCCCCCGTTTCTCTCCGTCATCTGACGTTTGCCAGATATCGATATCACAAATATAACGTACACATAAAGAGGGCTCGAATTGTTATCGGCCTGTGTCGCCGCGCAAACATTTTACAGTGATGCGTGCATTTGAAAGCGACAATATGGCGGCGGAGGCGCGCGCAGGCGTGGTCGCTGACGTCACAGCATTGGCGCCCTGTGATTGGCTGTTATAAGTTGACCGCGCGATTTAACCTTGCGCAACCGTTGCCATGCTGCAGTTAACCAGTTCCGAGAAGCGCGGCTTAGTATTATTTTAGTACGGGACGTGTGGTCACGTGGTGGTTATGGCGACTATGATTGTAGGCAAGGTTAGGAATCTGCGGCGGAATCTATTATCGAATGCAATTAATGTGATATTGTCCTGTGATGTAATGTACCCACATTAGTTCCGAGGTTCCGACGTTCCGAGCATATTTTAATTCAGATTGCAGATTTGGTCTTTAAAATTTTAATGTGGGAATCATGATAAATAGCTTTGTTCGGCTTTAGAATTACAGTAATGTTTTGCAGAAATACTGAAATTACACCAGCGTGACTTAGATTCTGATCAAAAGCGCAATTACATTTATCTGCTTACTAATTCATGGTTACTGCAACCTTGGTTACAAAACACGTAGGTAATGCATTTCCTAGTGTAAGCTGTATAAATAAAATATTCACACGGAACATAGGTACGACGTAATAATAAACAATAAACTCTTTATCGTCAACAATATAACTTTAAAGGAAATATTTTTATGTTTTTCCTTAGCTGTTAGTAATCGCTTTACTTAAAAACAGAATATTTGTTTCTGATTGTTCGACAACTTGACAATTCAAAAGTGACAGCAAATAGTTTACTTAATTGTAATGAATTTTTCGAGTCTGAGTTTGAAAAGACCAAGTACCTGTATACCTCAAAAACAAAAGAGATGCACATTATTTCGTTTGGTTTAACTGGGTTTAACACAAAAGTTTGACGTACGGTATTATTTTTAATTTTAATCATCCAATCAGTAAACAGCTTTGCATATTGTTATTACAGCTATAGCTCGGTGACGTCAAGACTCTTTCAAATATTCAATTGAAATGCGTTTATTCTGTGAATAGGATATTGGAAACACTTTATTAAGTCATGTAAAAACAAAAATACCATATATGGAGTCAACACAGGTAGAAAATTTCGATCTCCATCTAGCTTATTTTTTTCTCTCAAGGGTTCTCACCCCTAGGACGAAATCTCGAAACAAACTCACTGTCTTCAAGTCAATAGACTTTACATCGTATCAAACGAACGTCTATCTCTTCTATAATATGGGTCGTGCTCGAATCATATCAATCACAAATGTAAATCAAATAATTGTCAGTTCTCAATAAAACTTTATCTCGTGTTTACTCGATTCTACAAGAGCTTCCTTTTACTGATTATCAGTGATTGCTATTACGTTATTAACTTATTATGTATGAATAGCGGGCGCTAATGCAATCAAAAGTAAGTTTTGCATTTGCGTCGAGGTTTGTATTGGAATGTTTAAGGCCAGAGGTCGGGAAGTAACTTATGCGTACTGTTATTAATTACTTGTAAATTATTGACAGTATTTTTTCATTATCGCGCTTTTATACGTATATGTATGTCTTTAGCAATATGAAATTGAGAATTTTATGCTATGTTTCGTCCGAATCCGAATCATCTGCCTAGCATTTTCCCAACTATGTTTGAGTCGGCTTCCAGTCTAACTACTGGATGCAGCTGAGTACCAGTAATGGAGCGACTGCCTATCTGACCTCCTCAACCCAGTTACTGGGTAATACGAAACCCCTTGGTAAGACTGGTTGTCAGACTTTCGGGCTTCTGACGACCCGTAACGACCGATCCGAACGGATGCATAAAAACGTAAAATTAAATTGTCAAAAATATTAATGGCTTGTCCGTGTTACAATTAAAACATGGTCACATTACTTCTTTTAACTGTACGAACAAAAGCTTAGTGCGTAACTGTAAAACGAAAAGTGAAATTAAACGTAACATGCTTTACAAGTGTAAATTTTCAATTGATACAAATTCGGCTTTCATTCATGCAAAAAAACACGAAGAAACTATTTCGATGCTTTTAGAACAAGTAGGCGCATTTGACGGCAACTTTGACGTACGCGTTTAGTAATGAAAAAAAAAAAAACTACAGACTGGACTCGAGTATACCCGATTCTGCGTCACCGACCCGAGCGTAGCGGTTCAGTTTCGTCCACTGCTCAGAAAGAGCGCAAAGTGCGAAAAAGAAGTTTTCACACCAAAAAATAATGTCTCAAAAAATTCAAAAATCATGGTGCCCCTTTCGCTGCAGTACTAAATGATTAATGAATGAAATGAAATCGGTCCACTACGAGCATTGTTCGTAAATACCAGGTCAAGAGTTCAGCAAGGTAGAAATGCAGTTGATATGGACCTTATTACGTCTGCTTAGAGGTCATTTTGCAATTAAAAATATTTATGCTTATTTTTGCAGTGGTAAAATGTGTAGTTTACTTGCTGGATTTAAAGTTCACGTTGACGCGATAGTTTTAGTAGTAGTGATTTTGATGTGACAGTTTAAATAAGATAGGGTTAGATAAGAATTTGGTTAATGTTATCTTCCAAAAGTTCTAGAAGTTTGATTATTTTTATTACAATGTTAGCGTCGATATACGTATGACTATGTAATGTATTATTTTTCTATGCAACAAAAAGTAATTAGGTGTATTAAATTAATGAATGAAGTACATATAAACAAATTATGCATTTAAGCAATTTTTGTTGCTAGTGCATTATTTCAGACTGACGAATAAATAGTAGGTATACTATCGCCAAAACCTATATCTGATCATTTTGAAAACTAAATCCCGTGCACATGATGACCACAGCTGCGTCCGTAAGTAAAACAAAAGAGGATCCTTTTTAGATCGACTAATAATATGCGCTGCAAGCAGGAATAGTCCTCGCGGTGGTCAGATATTGATTTTGGCGATAGCACAAGGTATTCTCCATACTCTCGAGCTTGTAAAACAATATTTTGTTGTCACTGTATTGACGTCAAACCTACTGACTATCTAAGTACTATTGTATAAAGTCCTCCAGACCGAAATTCGGCTATGGCGACCAATCTCAGCGAAGACTAGCCTTTGGCGCGGGAGATATGCTGCACAAGTGTGAGCGCAGACGCAGGTGCACTCCCTCTTGCCTCACTGTCGGCAATCCGACACGATGGAGAGAGATCAGGCGCAGGACCAACGGCCTAACGTGCTTTCCGAGGCACGGGGGTATTGAACCAAATTCCAATCTCCGGGCTGTTACTAAGAAATTCCAAAACTAAAAACCCAATAACACTTTGCCCGACCCGGGAATCGAACCCAGCACCCCACGCTCCACGAGACCAACGGGGCAGGTAATAAAGCAGAGTACAATAAAGTAAGGTAGATACCTATATTCCAATTTTATTTCAAGTTAAACAAATATCAACTTTATTTTAATGGCTGTTAAGTTGATTTCAGAGTGAGTAGCACTATTGAAAAAGTTATAAAAATGTTTGAAGTTGTAACGTAAACTGAACTTTATCTCGTAGGGATTAAATTCATTTTTCCATAAACTCATATTTGCTTACATTTTTGGCGATTATGTCGCTGTTCAAAGTAAGTACTCTTACAAGTACCTTTTCTGCTGTGGAGTTTCTTGCCCATTCTTCTCACGAAACTACCTTTTGGAAGGGGCGACTAGAATCAATTCTATTTTATTGTCAATTTTGACATTGAAAAGTTCCTTTTATGTGCCTATTTGAAATAAATGTTTTGACTTTCCACAAACTGACCCAAGTGTTTCCAAGAATCCGATTTCTGATTTTCGGAATATTATTACCTCATTTGTTTGTCGGTAATATAACCTTTTGTGCTTTTTTCCGGTCGTAACTGGTAATTATTTTAGGGTTCCGTATTTACTAAGGGGACTACCTGTGGGACGCACAGAGAGCCTGTCACAGGGGTGAGGGGCTTGTGGCTAAGTAATAACAACCGCACGGGTAGATCGATCAGGTTAAGCTACGTATGCCGCGGTTGGACCGTGGATAGTCGACCATCTTTATATACATACTAAGTGCCGTGCCTGTGAAAGCCCGTGAAAAGCTCGCTAAGCCGTTGGTCCTGGCTATCATTCGTGGATCTTTGACAGTCGTTACAGGTAGTCAGAAGCCCGAAAGTCTGACAACCAGTCTTACCAAGGGGTTTTGTATTACCCAGTAACTGGGTTGTGGAGATCAGATAGGCAGTCGTTCCATGTAAAATACTGGTACTCAGCTGCATCCGGTTAGACTGAAAGGCTAGACAGATGATGTTACGGAATACGGAACCCTTCGTGTGCGAGTCCGACTCGCAATTTTTTTTTACTCTAGTCACGACACATCGCCCTTCAACACGTCCTTAATCAACTGGGTCTAGGCATTTCGGAGGAAAACTGCAGCCTTTGTGAATAATTATATGTTTTATAACACCTTACGCCTTGAACTTTCGATATATAAACCAGTTTGCAGTGTTGCCATTGGAAAATATTTAATTGTCGGTTCAGATATGGGATTATTAGAATATTTTTTTTATCGTTATGATTTTATGAATCATAATTGAAAATTAAAATGTATGAACAATGAAAAGCAAAGCGGTGATTTTTAAGATATCTACGGCATTTATTTCCATTCTGTGAAAAATATATTTTCTAACGTCGCGAGTTAAACGCACACACGATTTGAGGTGCACACAGTACACCTCAAATCGCAGCATGTGGGCGTGTGACGTTAACGTTGCGCTTGCGTTCAGCGGATGTAACGCTTGCCACTAGAAACTCGCGAGTCTGCGCTACGTTGGCGCTGCGCAGACGTTGGAGAAGCGCCAACGCTCGTAAAACGCCAGTGGGATAGCGGCCTAAGAATGTACTGTTACTAGATAAGGAAATTCGTAGAACCCCGTTCGTGGATACCTAATTATATACCATTTTCTGCCGCTGAATAGTTTTTATCATGGTTTTATCGCTTTTTTCGTAGATCTTTAGCAGTCTGTAATTACGGGTAGTCAACCCAAAAGTCTGACAACCAGTCTTACCGACGGGTATCGTATTACCCAATTACTAATAATATAATAATAATTTATTTCAAATTCAAGTAAGATCATCATAAATAAAAACATATCATAAATGAGCTTATACTAACAGAAATTCGACAAGACATCTGTGTCTGAACTAGATAAATAAATATCTGTATTTCAGACAACAGCGCTATTTCCTATAAATTATACATTTAAACTAGCTTCTGCCCGCGGCTTCGCCCGCGTGGATGTCGGAAGTTATCCCACGGGAACGTGCTACCAGGATAAAAAGTATGTGCTTCCCCAGGATGCCATCTATCTCTTTGCCAAATCAGAAGTTCAGTGGTTTAGGCGTGAAAATGTAACATACAGTTTCAAGTTCAAATCCTCCCCTGAAAACCGAATTACCGCTTTTTGCCCCGCCAGGGGTAAATTTTCGACAACTTTACATACTTATTATTAATTATTTTCTGTCGAAAGTATCAATACTGAGTTTCGAGTTAATCGGACCGCGCATTCAATTTCTTCCACACAAACTTCAACACCCCCCCCCCCCTTCCCCTTCCCTTTCCCTTTGAGGGGTAGTTTGAAAACTTATAATGATAAACTTTATTACTTAGGCAAGTATTGTTACCAAGTTTCAAGTTTATTAACTAAATTAATAAGATTTTTCATATAAACTGTATCCCTGCTTTTCACCCCGATAGGGGTGGAATTTAAAAAAAAATCATAAAAATTCATAACTTGACTCAAAGATTATTTATACCAATTTTATAATTAATCAAGCCACTTATTATAATCCTCCCCTGTAAAATTAACTACCTACCCCTTATTACCCCGTCAGGGGTAGATTTTCGAAAAACCCTCATACGTGTTATTATTTATTTTTAGTCTTAAGTACACACACAGTACACTGAGTTTCGAGTTAATCGGACCGCGCGTTCAAATTCCTCTTCTTCCACACAAACTTTACCACCCTATATTCCCTTTGAGGGGTAGTTTTGAAAAACTAATAATGATAAACTTTATTGCTTACTTAGGCGAGTATTAATGCCAATTTTCAAGATTATTAACCTAACGAATAAGATTTTTCATATAAACTGTATCCCCGCTTTTCACCCCCACAGGGGTAGAATTTTGAAAAATCATTTGGGATGTGTACATAACTTGACTCAAAGATTATTTATACCAATTTTCGAGTTAATCAAGCCACGCTGTAAAATCCCGTGTAAAATTGACTACCCCTTTTCAGGCCGTCAGGGGTAGATTTTCGAAAAACCTTGATACATAATTATTATTCTTTCCTTTCAATTTTAGGTATAAATACTGAGTTTCAATTAAATCGGACCGCGCGCTAAAATTCTTCCATACAAACTTTGAAACCCCCTAATCCCCTTTTAGGGGGTAGTTTATAAAAACAAAAAATGCCCAACTTCATAATTTACTTAGATAACTATTCGTGCCAAGTTTCAAGTTTATTAACTCAAGGAATAAGATTTTTCATACAAACAAAATCCCCCCATTTCACCCTCTTAGGGGTGGAATTTCGAAAAACTCTTTCTTAGTGGATACCTACTCTTCACGAAGAATACACCCTCCAAATTTCATGTCTCTAGGACCAGCGGTTTAGGCTGTGCGTTGATGTCTCAGTCAGTCAGTCAGGACTTTGAATTTTATATATATAGATTAAAAGCTTACAAGTTCAAAGCTTTAATTATGTACAGGTATTTCGTTATTTTTAGATCAACTAGTAGCAAAAAACATAAAAATACAAATAAAGTAAAATTAAATAAATTGGAGTGGGAGAGGGATGGGGGGGGGGAGGGGGTGGGATGTGGAGGTCAGATAGGCATTCGCTCCAAGTAAAATACTGGTATTCAGCTGCATCCGGTTAGACTGGAAGCTGACCCCAACATAGTTGGGAAAAAGGCTAGTCAGGTGATGATTCAGTAGATTATTAGTATCTATTACCTTCTGTCCACCCTGAGTTCGTTCACTTCTGGCTTCTAAATAATTTTATTGACAATCAAATCACAGTGAGTGGTTTCAGTTTTATGTGTAGTTCGCAGTTAAACCTATAAAATATAGCATAGGAAATGGTATTATTTCCTGTCTGTCACTAAACTCTATCTATAAATGTTGATACGCGCCATGAAATTACAGCAAATAAACATTTGCTGCATTAGCTTAGAAATTACGTTAATACATCCTTACTTGCTTTTGCCATCGACTTCGCCCGAGTGAAGTTCGGAAATTATTCCACAGAAACGTACTACCAGGATAAAAAGTATCCTAGCCTATCTCAGCAGACCTATTCTGTAAAGATGTCACTTTGGAAGCTTAGGTGAAGTGAAGCACCTGCCGTCTAAATTCTAATCTCTTCACCAACCTTGGTTAGGTAGAGAATGCCTAAGGCATTAAGTACGCCTTTGTACCTTTTTTGTGTGCGAAATGTTTATATCAATAAGTGAGTTTAAAGTGAGCTGTCAATAGTGTCAACGTTTCACACTTGAAGCTCGCTTCACCTAAGTTTTCACGATAAGTTAATTACAGTGTAGCGGTATCTACAACGCCACATGCGAACAACGCGTCATACTGACGTCACGCAAATCCTGCATCTCGCAAGCAGAGTTTACCGTGCAATTAGCATAGATACAATTTCCCACTATCACATTGGGCATTTGCCCGCCAGACACAACACCCGCCTGGTTGGAGGATCCTCCCTTTTCTATAGAGTATGAGTGAACTTTACACCCTGTTCCTCATACCTCTAAAGTGTCAATGTTTCACACTTGAAGCTCGCTTCACCTAAGTTTTCACGATACCTAAGTTTATTACAGAATAGACCGCTTGGTCATGGTTTACCTGTGTGCCAAACATCAAAATCCGTTTAGCCGTTAGGGCGAAAAAAGATAACATACAGACAAAGTTACTTTTTCATAGATATAATCTTAGTATGGACTAGGTGTGTCCGCGACTTCTTTCGCGTGCATGTCGGAGAACAAATTTAATTTCATGGGTTTTGTTAATTTTTTTTTCATCAATAAAATTAGTCACTCCTTATAAAATCAGCTATCTGCCAGAGGAAGTCCCGTCAAAATCGCTCCAGCCGTTTCGAAGATTAGCTTACCTCCAAAAGCTGTTATTTTGGAATTACAAACCGACACTTCAATTTTATTTATTTGCATATTAAATTTATAAATAATACGGCTCAAAGCAAATAGGTATTAGTAGGTAAATAAAAAGGAATTTCAGTTAGCAACAGTTTGGCCTGACAGTTTGAACTAGACCAAGAGATACGTCATTCTGATGAGTTGACCTCATACGAGCAAGAAACTTTCCTACGAACCGACTAGCAAGGAAAATTTTGCTGTCATACATACATTCATTATAAGGAATATTGATTCATTAACGTGTGAGTTATGTTATAAGTGAACACTTACCCCTTTATTCATAAACGTTGCTTAAAGTTAAGCAGTGATTAGCGACTGTTTAACCATACATTTTTGACGTTTAAACGTTACTTAACTTTAGTCATCGTTTATGAATAAACCCCTTAGGTGTTAGTAATAAAGCTAAAAAGTAGGCACTTTATATACCTAACCTACTCACTACACACACTACACATTTGACAAATTATGCATTTAGCATCTGCGGGGTAATTACGTAACACTCATCAGTAGTAATGACTTTCATTTTGACAGTTCAACAACATCCATTGCGTTATCTACGTTGTTGAGCAGACAAATTCTTCGAACATATAAATCAATGGATTAGCAATATGCTTCAAAATGATTCAGATTAATAAGTGTGTTACGTAATTATGGTGCTGCACAGTTTTTCCTGCGCCAAAAAACGATGCCGCAAAACGTGTTTAGTTGCCAGAAATACAACATTTAAAGGCAGTATTTTGCTACCCATCATTTACTTACAACAACCAGCAGTATATACATATTATTATATAATACTAGGAACTAAATCAAGATTACAGCTGTTAATTGATCTAGGTATGTACCTTCAGCCTACGAGTCGTTTTACAAGTTACAACACAGAGACTCCTCTGTTCTCTGCCCTCAAGTGAGAAAATCTAGCTGTTAGCAAATCTATGTCACATTGAAGCTATCTAATATACTTACCTCGCTTACGGCCGCATTCTCAAACGCTCCTAAAACATTGTTGCAACAGAATGAAGTAAATGTCGTTTGAAGATGCAAGGGTCAGATATTTTGATACTCTACGTAACGTATAGGTATTTAGTACAACAATTTACAAAAATCATCCCAACAACAGCCGATTTATTCTGTAAAAACCTCACCGTGGAAACAGGTGAAACTTCACCTAAAGCTTGAAGTGAGCTGTCAACAGTGTCAATCCCCTAGCATCGGGTAGAGTGACAGCTCACTTCACCAAAGTTTTCACGGTGAGATTTTTACAGAATAGTCCCACTGGACGTATAGTAAAGCTGCGGTAACAGTTACAATGCTATACGTCAGTTACAATGATATACGTCATATACATCGAGGGGTGTGGTTGGCAACGCGGCGTGACCTACTCGGGACCATTGCCAAGTTCATGATTAAATAAACGCAGCCATTTTTGTTACTATTTGTCTATTGCTCTAATCTACTTTAAATAGCTGTGGAGAGATTTAGGTGAATGATTGCTGGTATCTTTAGACTTACTGACCTGAAAAGTTAATAGTGTTTATAAGAACAGAAAAAGATAATGGTTGGAGCTAATGTGCGCTTTTATAATTTCTAACGTGGCGATATTATCGTGGACGTCCACTCCACGATAACACGGAAGTAAAATGTATGGAAATATACGAAGACGCTTTTCAATTTCCGTCCACGATAACTTATACGTTTCCGTACCCGTATTTCCATACATTATATGTACGTGGACGTCCACAATAATATAGTCCCAGAAATTATAACAGCAATGGAAACCGTGCACCTAGCTTCTAACGTTTCATAAGTGCCCATGTAGGTTTATACGTGAAATAGAAAATTTTGAATTCGAAATCGATATAGGTAACAAGGTGTCGTTTTGCAATTACCTTACCTACTTGAATTTGACGAGGATGCAAAATTTGCATCCTCGTCAAATTCAAGTAGGTAACTATGCTACGAATCAATAATAAAATAAGTAGGTTTTTTTTTTCTAATTTTTGGAAATCGGCATGTGTGGGACACGTATTTTAAAACGCGGCCTGTGTGAGACCGCACTGTAACTGCCCTTTTACATAGGTACACATAAAAACGCAGCCGCTTATACGACACCATGACGCGATTCTGTTCTTTGAAAGTGGTGTATTCTGAAATACTGTCAAACTTAAATAACTAAAAAAACAAGTATACATACTTGTTTTTTTAGTTATTTAAGTTTCATTATTTACCAGGGATCGTAATTTTATTTTTTATGTCTTTCATAACAGCCTCCTGAAATTTGACGAGGATGCAAAACAACAGCTTGTATAGCATTTTACCTCACATCAAACAACCATTTCCTAAAAGAATATAAATTCAAGTTATTTTAGTTGCACTGTTGAATAAAGCGTTTGTCACCTCTCCAATTAAAGCATTTCATCCATTTCCTTGTGAATTTCTGATAGAGCAATGCGTGGGAAACCTCTCAATGGCTGATTCAATGAGGGCAATAAACGCGTTTACGAGAGTGTGAACATTCTTTATAACGAAGGATAAGCTGCTTTAGTGCACTTCAATAAAACATTAACTTTATTGGCAACAAAGATTTCAATCGTAGACTCGCCCTGCCGCGGCAAAAGATTGTCGCTTTTCTGTTTCGTTTTGACACCTCCGAGTCCTTCTGACACACACAATTTCGCAGAAACTCCTGATTGTCATGGTAACGTCATTATTATTGTGTGAGCTTACGCGTCTCAGTATGAACACATTGTGGTTCACACAGTGTCCTTGGAGTTTCTTTTCCATTCTTCTCCATAGAGATCTACATTTTGGAATGGGCAAGTAGCTTCAACTTTCTGACAAACTCACAGACTATTTAATTTTGTCAATTCAACAGTGCCTGTAAATAATATAATAATATCCCTGGCCATTTCACACAGCACCATTTGTCCCAAGCTAAGCAACCTAATGCTTGTGTTATGGTTACAAGATGGCTGATAAACTACTTATATAATTTTTTTTTTTTTTGTAAATACATACATATTATAGATAGAAAAATACCCAGACTCGGAACAAATACATGTAGGTCATACAAATATTGGTTCCGTGCGGGAATCGAACAGCAGCAGCAGCCAATCGCTTAAGGCCCAGTATTACGCCGTTGACCTTGCTCAAATGGGCGTTACCGCTGAAAATGCCCCGCGCGCCCCTCATCATACTTACGCGCGAAGCGGTCACGATGTTTCTATTTTGTAGGGCTGCTGGCTGCCATAGTGTCATGCATGATGCGCGACGCTCACATAATTATAGGTAGCCAATAGCATATTGCAGAGCAGTGGTGTATAAAATATATATATTTTTTAAATAAAGAATTCCTTGCAATGTTAATAAACTAGAAATTATTATCAATGTAACCGGGTGGAGAATTTAGACAGTTATTATTAGCTTTTCACTACGATTTCGCTCACAAATAAAAGTGAATAAGTTAGTACCTACCTACTTACTATTTTTTTAACGCAGAATAGATCGAGTAGAAATTCTGAGCAATACCTATACAAATCTGCCAGCCATCTGTACCGTTTGCACGAAGATCAAAGGCCATATGGGGTTCATGGAGCCCATGAACCACAATGCACCCCATATCGATACCTAGGGGCTCAAAGGATGAACACGACTTTTCACGAAATCCAAAAAATCGATAGAGAAAGATAAACTGAACAAGATGGTGTAAATAACTCTAATTGGCCAAAATATGCTATACGCCCTTTGAGCCCCGAAGTATGGAATTATGGTTTGTGGGACCTGTGTATAACCCGTGACCCCCAATTTAATTTATTAACCAGAAGTTTATCTAGAAGCCACAAGCGTTCGTGGGCTCGGAACTTTTTAGTTCAATAAGGCTGGCCACACATACGGACGGAATTCCGTTGCGGAATTCCGTTTCTAAATATCGATTCGGCATTTTCGAAAGCAAAGAATCAATACAAAATCAAGGAACTATCTCACACGTACAATAAATAAATTCTAAGGTAGAAAATTTTGTACGGAACCTACCCGTACGAAATTTTCTGCCTTAGAATTTATTTTGTATGGATTTGCTGACTTCGAAATTCCAAATCGATATTTCCGAACGGAATTACGATTTTGCCAGCCGAATAAAGACTATACAGGTTGGTCCATTTACAGGGTCCCATTTTCAGTTTGTAATGAAAGAAAAAGAGGAAGAAAGCGAAAGTGAGAGAGAAAGTGTATTGAAAAAAAAATCAAAATCAAAAGTCATTTATTCAAATTTATTGTAGGTAGAAGTCCAAGAGGACAAATACATAAATTTGGAATGAACAGAATAAAGCGACTGAAAAGATCTAATAAATAGGCAGACAGACAGACAGTTTAGACGTGATTAAAAACATGGGTACTAAAAATACGTCAATTTACTTCAGGCGCTGACTTATTTGACAGGTAGTCCTGTCAAATTAGTCAGCGCCTAACGTAAATTGATGTAGGTACTTTTACTTAACCTACCCAACTAATATTTATATTCTGTCCTTTTCTTACCATAATATCATTTGCTTTCAAAATTTTGAGAAGTTTATTTGTCTACAACAAATTCTTTTTGCATTTAGTTTGTCTATAATATAATCATAATCGTCAATGTCCTCTATTAATTCATTGTCGTCACTTTCATGTTCAAACTCAAACTCAAATCATTTAATTCAACTAAACCAATTACAGGCACTTTTGAATAGTCAAAGGGTCAGTCAGTCAGAAAGATGAAGCTAGTTGCCCATTCCAAAGCGTAGGTACCTATGGAGAAGAACGGGCAAGAAACTCCATGGACACTCTTTTAAATCATAAAATTGTTACAAAATATTTGATTACATCATTCGTGTTGAAATTAACCATGTGAGAACGATGTAGAAAGACGTGCACGTTTGAAGCGTCCGTTATAGAAAACAAAAAAACAATTCAGAAATTAAAAATTACAATAAGCCGTGGCAGCTAAGAGATGACCAGTCCCTACTGACGGCGCCCGTTCTCGAACATGACGTATGGATCAGCACCATTCTGCTCAACCATTTTGAAGGGAACTTAATGATTAAACACACACGCCACCACCAGCGAGACATTAGAGTGAGCATGACATACTCTCAGCCGCCAGGGCACATTCAAGTCAATGAAAGACGTACCCAGTAAATGGTAGCTATTTACTGGGTACGTCTTTCATATTTATAGAAAGTACATAGTGCTCACACGTGTGCTATGCAATTATACAATACTAAACAATTGAGTTTATACAATGCAAATATAGTTTTCTTCCAATGTTCAGTAGCTCCAACTATGTTTCCGAATGCTAATTAGTTTATGCGCCCCTGTGGAGCTGGATCAGCATTGAGCTAAGCATTTTTGTCAGCGATGTAATCCCGTGACTTGTAATATGCTTGGCTACATAGTGTGCGTTTAATACAAGATTTAAATTTAGTTTCATTCAGTTGGAGTATGTGGGGAGGAATTTTATTGTAACATTTTAAACAGTACCCCATGAAGGTTGAGTCTACTTTAGCCAGTCTGAAACCTGTTTGAACTAATTGGGCCCTATTTCTGGTCCTATAGTTGTCTTTCACCTCTTTTGTTGAATAGATTAAATTTTTTTCTTTCGTACATGATGTTTTCATAGATGTATTGACAAGGTACCGTCATGATGTTAATATCTTAAACAGTTCCCTTAAAGAATCGCGCCTGCGGAGGCCATGTATTTGGTTATTTTCCAAAGACATTGCAATAATTTCTTCTTGCTCATGTGTATCCTTTATTTCTTCCACATTATTTTGTGTGCACCTGCTAGCTACATTTTCTTTGTTTTCCCTTCGTTTTCTTTTTATTTCAATTGCATGACTTATGTATTCGGGATCTCTTATTGGCATTTTTCGTGGGTGTCGAGGATCAACTAATTCGGGTAAAATACACTCTGTGTATAATGTGAGTATGTCCACATCCTGCTGCTATTGCACCAGCTACGGCACATGTATTTAAATTCATTTCTTCTGGGGGGTTGTCTCCCTCTATTGTAAAACTCATGTTGCATTTTAGTTTTAATTTAGTCATCAAACCTGTCAAACGTTCAGATACGATTTCAATTGACTTTAAACCGCAGTCTAAAGGTCCGTGGCTTGATATTTCTCGGAGTGATTTAAAAAAATGACTGATGTTTACTATACGCCTACCAATCGATAATTTTTCAGTTTCCCTAAAACAAAGTAAAACATAAAATTCAGTTGAAATTGTCGGCTTTAAAAATATTATATAATATTCAAACAGGCAGGTTTTGATCAAACAAAATGCACAATGTTGAAAATACCTTTCAGCTTCATATGTCGTTTTTTTTTTAATAACCGACGAAAAATTTCGACACTATGGGGTCTAAGCTCGTGTGCTGCTAAATCCCACAGGACTAAAATAATAATATGAAATTCGAAAAATTACCTGTCTTCTTCTTGAAATGCCTTTTGATTTGCTTGAATATTGTGAACAATAGATGATGATGGCTTTTTAATAGTAGAACTGGAAAAATACAATATTTATTAAAAATACACTAGCTTATGCCCGCGAATTCATCCACGTGAACGTATAAAAGGTTACGTACGTAAGTCAAAAAAAAAAAAAACAATTCCGAACCGATATTTCGAAACGGATTTCCGTAACGGAATTCCGACTGTATGTGGCCGGCCTAATATTATTACCCCGTATTTAACAGTCTGATTGTGATGAGTAATAAAACAATAATACAGGTTGAAATTAAATTAGCTAGCGAAACTACGCAGACATGATGGGTATCGATTTCTACTAAACACGACAAAATAAAAAATGATGATTTTTTGGGGTCAATGACCGCTGGTATTGTTGTTACTTGATGTGTGAGTTGATAAAATCTGTTTTATCGTGTTGAGATATCGATACCCATCACGTCTGAAAAGTTTACTAAAAAAAAATATTAAACGGATATTTTAAGTGACTACACTACCGACGGTGGATGACCCCAAAAAAGTCCTAGCCCAACTAGAAACAACACCTAAAGTTGCTATTCCCCGTGGGAATCGAACCCGCGATCGAGAAGATAGCGCTCTCACCACTAGACCATGGAGGCATTCTATTGTGTAGTAGGCAGGTACTTACTCAACATCGAATCGAGAAGCTGTATCATCCAGTTCTTGAGTAGCAATTCGCTTGTTCGCCAATCTAAAATAACAAAATCATTGAAATACAATTGGAAGCACAGCTGACCCTACTGTAGGTACTTACTCTGTGGCCTTCGGTGAGCCTCAGGTCACTCAGGTGATGATGTGATTCGGTAAATCGATTTCAATTTAGTAACGATGCCTATAATAGAGTGTACTCTGTATATCTATAGGCTTTATTACTAAGTCAGAAGTATTAAATTCACGAGAAATATATTTTTTGTTATCATTCTTTATTTAGGTAGGTACTTATAATAAAGTTTCTTACCGTCTTCGTGCTATATTCTGCAAACTCTGGAGTAAACGCTTTCGACGAGCAGCTTTCCATCTCTTCCCACTATTATCTTTATTTCCCATTTTTATTTTCACGGTACAAAACGTAAAAATTCCACTGCGGAGAAAAGCGACACAGGTCCGTTCTCAACAACGTTCCAAGGAACACTGGCGGGTGCAGGCAGCAAGAAATGAGCAAGCGTATGTCGTAAAAATGTACATAAAATCGTATAAAATTAAATATTAACTATTTATTAAAAAATACTGGATCACTGGATGCAGTTTGGCATTACAAATTTTATGGTATATTTTTAATTATAATTATTGTTGTTAATAAAGGGATAAACTGCTTTTAAAGACAAATAAGAGGTTTGTTTGAAGATTTTTTTGATGCATTAATGTATGTTTAATTATGATTTGAGTTGGATCACTGTATTAAAAAAAGACTTGAAAATATCATACTTTTTTTTCTGGTCCTAATTATTTACGGTTTAAGAGATACACTGCTTTAAAAAAACAACTTTTTGACCGTTTTCAAGAAATCTTCGCCTTAACCACTGCGCCAACCGTGCCGTCAAAAAAAATTTAAATGATTTGAGTTTGGCACTTTTACGCACGATTTTTAGTGTGGATATACACGAGCGTTACGGCAGAGGCAACTGCAGCAATGCCGTTGACACCTTTCGACGTGTCGGCGACTGCCGTCGACAAGGTACCGCTAGTGTATTTGAGTACGGTGCTCAAATACACGAGGGGCATGTTGCCAATGGCTGTCGCATCGACGGTGTCGACACTCGCGACTGTAGTTGCCTATACCGTTGACGCGTGACGCTCGTGTGTATGAGCACATAGTACGGTGCGGACAAATCTAACAATCAAAATCTTTGGTTAAGTTAAGGCTTGTGGCTAAGTAATAACAGCCGCACGGGTCGATCGATCAGGTTAAGCTACGCTTGCCGCGGTTGGTCCGTGGATGGGTGACCATTTTCACATACCAAGTCCCCTCCGTGCCTCGGAAAGCACGTTAAGCCGTTGGTCCCGGCTGTCATTCGTGGATCTTTGACAGTCATTACGGGTCATCAGTAGCCCGAAAGTCTGACAACCAGTCTTACCAAGGGGTATCGTATTACCCAGTAACTGGGTTGTGGAGGTCAGATAGGCAGTCGCTTCATGTAAAATACTGGTATTCAGCTGCATCCGGTTAGACTGGAAGCCGACCCCAACATAGTTGGGAAAAGGCTAGGCAGATGATGCAGATGATGATGGTTAAGTCAAAGTTAATCATTGCTAATAAAGTTAACAGTTTATTGCTAGTGTTTGAGTGCACTAAAGCGGCTTATCCGTATGTTATAAAACACACAGATAATCCACCTTCTTAGCTTAGTTACGACACTTTAGACTTAGCACAGTAATCCCATTACTGTATCAAAGGAACAAATACTCCGTCTTATGGTCTATTTCAACAATTTGTACTGTAATATAAGCTAGCTACACTTTATCTTATTGTCCTTATGGCGTACTTAGATTAAAGTACAGGAAATTCACACTCCTATGTAAACGAGCTTGTGTTTATCGATTTAGGTCGATGTAAATAGTCGTATCTACAACACAGGCCCGTATGAATGGACTGTGAACGAACCCATTGAATCTTACAGAACTGCGAATGACTTTTGTGATTATGAAATAAAAAGTCTATATAAGCACTAGTCTAATAGTTGTTTTCATCTTTTGACGCGTGACCAAAATTGGAACTAAAGCCGCCATCTTGTTTTTTAATACATTTCACCAAAATAATTTTACAAATGTTCACCAACAGCGCCCGCCTGTCAACGTCATTCGAGTGCCAACATATCCTATCACTGAAGCTCCTTATGCTGTTTGTTTCAGATGAACATAATGTTAGGGTTAATAGGAGACACCAAAGCAAAGGCCGTTCTAAGGATTTCAATAATACTTTTATTATCCTTTTATTTATACATTGAAAGGTGTGTTTTAGTAATATTACGTGCGACGTGTGATCCCACCCACACAAGGTTAAAATAATACTACAGTCACAATAAGTTCTCCTTGGGCGTTCGGTTTTAAGATAGATCTGTGAATCAATCCCGCGCAAGATTCACATTCCCATCATAATCAGATTATTTATCTTGCAGCGTCATCCTTGGGTGCAGCGATGACGATGCCAATCTGCGGCTTCTTGATCGCCCACTTCGGATGGGAGTCGGCTTTCTACTTCACTGGTAATGTATAAAAACCTTATTATCTACATACAAGTTTTATACAGGTTGGATTTTTGAGATGAGGCTGTAAAGGTCTTGAAACTACTGGTAAACGGACCTGCATAGCTATTCGCAACCATTCGACAGGCTATCGTGTCTAAAATAACACATTTCGATTACCTCATTTGCCTCGCTGCTGACAGCAAGCAACTATCGGAAGAATAGCGATCATCTACATATTTGATATACCTAAACTGAAAAAAAATCGTTTTTTAATTGTGAACAGCGTTTAGAGGATTGAAGTTCGATTCGGCACGAAAGTATTTTGAGTAATTGCTAACTGCACACACGTTTTGTTTTTATGATCCCAATCACAGTTTCGTATAAGGCTTTAATACTCCTCTGGACCAACTGAGTAGCAACCTCCATAAATGAATAGAGCGAGTAACACTTAGCCTTTATAGACGCGCTAAGTATCAACAGAGCTGAGAGCTCAAATATACCGTGATCTCGAGGGATTCTAGCGCAGGCCGTAATCTTTTTAATGACATGTGATAACAGGGAAGATATTTTCCAAGAAAATTCTAAAAGAGCTTTGAAATAAAAAACGATCCTACCTTTTCCCTACAGTACTTCGAACGATAATTTTTATACATTTTTGCGAAATTCTACAGCCGATCTATTCTATAAAAAATCTCACCGTGAACACTTAGGTGAAGTGAGCATAAAATGAGTTATTATCCCACCTGATGCTTGAGACAAACACGCTGGCTGTCGCTGAAAACCAGCACTGAGGCTCTGTCTCGCATAGGGTCTTAGCATTACGCTGAACGATGGCCGTTTTGCGTGGATGTGACGCAAATTTTCCCCGAACTTGTAATTTTTTTGTGTTTGTGTTCTTTTTTTGCGTCATGTTTTGGTAAACATGACGCAAAGAAAAAAACACTAAAAAAAAATTTGTAATAAACATGACATCATGGTTGTCATGTTTAGCAAATAAACTTATTTTCTTCTTCTATTGACAGCTGACTTCAAGCTCACTTTACGTATGTTTCCACTGTGAGATTTTTACAGAAAGCACCGGCTCTTCTCCAAGTGCGTTTAAATTCAAATCAGCTACCACAACACGAGTTTTATAGGCACATTAACACGAGTACCTAATAAAGGATCCAATATCAATATACTGTATATCGTTGATTATATCGGAGCTTTCCAGCACTCCTATTAAAGTGGACCCGTTTTGCTTATATCTACGCCGTCGTTACGATATTGAAAGGTGTTGGGGAAAGCTTCTGGTGATATCAAACTGGACATTATATTGAATTTTTGTTGTGATTGGAAAGTGGGCATTGGGCTTTGAAAACTATTTGCGCACTGGTTCTAGGTTATGGTTTAAAGCACTTTTGTTATTATGTGTCACATCACGTATTACCTATATCCAAGCAAATACTTAAATTATTTGTCTTGAAATAGTCAGACATTTTTGCCTGAGATTGTGGTGCGCGTTGCTCATAATGGCGGGTGATTTCACGTCCACTTTTCGCACGCGTATACGTCAAAAATGGCGCTAACTATCGTCAAACCAAAAAAATAGCGTTGTTTCAAATTGCAATTACAGAATTATGGCCGTTAATATTTGACGTACGTATGTTACGTTAGCCAACCGCTCGATACAACCGGCCCTAAGATGCAAATGTAACTGTTAAAACGTTTTCAGTTTCAAAACTATTGTTGCTACATTTTTGCCTTCTCCGTTTGCTGCTAGTTTATATCCAGTGCACACTCCAGTAGCGAGGATGACGTAACGTGGCAACCCCAACGGTATTATTTGTTAGATTTGGTAGGAGAAAGACTACCTCAGTTTTTAATGGTGTTGGCCTATAAAAAGAAGGATTATAATACCCCGGTATAACACAAGTATTCCGTCCTGTTTCTGTGTCCATGGGTTATGATTTTCGTTATGATGCAGTAAGAATTCGAGTTGAATTGACTAGTCTAGAGTGATAAGACGTTCTAACAGTTCTAACCCTGTTTTCCCCCACAGGTATAATCGGCGTGATGTGGTCGGTGGCATGGTTCGCGGTGGTTTACGACACACCAGGCCAGCACCCTCGCATATCGGAGACTGAGCGGAACTTCCTCCTCAAGGCGCTGCCTCAGGATAACAATAGCAAAGGGGTGAGTGTTCTTATCAGTTAGTTTTAATAAAGAAATTGTTCATAAAACAACGGTTTCCTTTTAGCTACGTTTTCTGGGCATAGGCCTATTGTCTCCTTCCACCTCTCTCTGTCCAGCACACTAATTGCGTAACACACTATCAATCTCAATCTGAATCGTTTTGAAGGATATTGCTAAAAATTAAAAACGTGTCTGCTCAACAAAGTAAATAACGCAATGAATTTTGTTGAACTGTCAAAATAAACCAGCGGCGCTGGGGCTCTCTGTCTCGCAAAGGGTCTTAGCATTATGCTGAGCGATGGCCGTTTTGCGTGAATGTGACGCATGTTTACCCCCAACTTGTTTTTTCTACTGATAGTATATTACTCAATTACCCCACAGAGCCAAATCTGCCAAGGCCCAAATCTTCGTTAAAGGAGTCCATCTAACCCCGTTGTCTCCGTCTGGGCCTACTGCGATTTGGGTTCTAAATCATCAATCATCATTCTTATGAATATCCTGCGTGAACGCCTACTAATCACTTTGGAGCAGGTGGCCCGGTGGAAAGGGCCGCGACTTACGATTTGTAGGTCGTCGGTTTTAACCCTGACAGGCGCTTTACTTTGTATAAATTATTGCGTCACCACTTCTCTCAAAACGGTGATGGAAAACATCATGAGGAACGTGTCCTAGAACCAAAAATTCGAAGTCATGTGATATCTACCAACCCGCACTGGGCCCGCGTGGTAGATTACAGCCCACTTCCTCTCACAGAGAGGAGGCCTGTGTCCCAGCAGTGGGAACATTATAGGCGAATGATGCTAATCACTTTGATACTTTTCTGCACGACCGTACACTTGACATCACCATAAATTATTTCATGGGCAAACCTGCATGGAAACCACAAATGCATTATACCTACTTGAGGAAAACCCTCACATGATTTATAACCCTTATCAACCACACCAAGGGAATTTTGGCAACAGTCACGGCGGCGCCGAATTAAAATTCGACGAACATAGTAAAAAAAAACGTACCTATTCAAATAAATCATTGGTAAAATGTATGCGCAAAAGCACTTCAAGGCTTATCATTTGAATATAATCGGTATTGGGAGACTGTGTACTTATTTAATTAGCTGATTAAAGCACCTATTGTTTCAATATATTTACCTATTGGACTTTAGCAAATGTGCAATTTAGGCTGTTCTAGAGAAGTAATTATTTCGTGTTCAGGAAGCTAATTCCCAGTCTCTAAAATTGATATGAAGTCGAAATCGACCCAAGATTTGTAATAAGTTATCTCTTGTTCATCATCTGTCCAGCCTTTTCACAACTTTTTTGGGGTTGGATTTCAGTCTTACCAGATGCAGCTGAATACCAGTATTTTACATGGATTTTTTTTTTGGACGAAGCGACTGCCTAATCTGAAATCCACAACTCAGTTACTGGGATACTCCTTGGTAAGACTGGTTGTCAGACTCTAGGTTGACTACCCGTAACTACTGACTACCAAAGATCTACGAAAAAAAGTGATAAAACAAAAAAAAAATAGTTATCTCTGTTCTACGAATTTCCTTATCTAGTAACAGTACTTTCTTTCCTATCCATGTGATCTCACGATGGCCTGCCTCAATTGCACACAAAATAAAAGATAAATCATATTTATTTCTGAAAAATGGTTCAAAAACACACGCCAAAATTAATTTATGTTTATAAGATTTGAGAAGAAACACCAAAACAAATACAAAGGTCACAGTCTCTTTTAAAGTCCAGACATAATCTTGGTCAGGCCATATAAGAACCATGCAGATTAAAAGATAAGGCTCGAATTCCAACTCTGCGGAAACAAAGTAATTTCCCTCACTGTATCCAAGCAATGATGGGGTCCCATTAATTTAATCTTATATTCCCATCAAAATAGCTAATCTATGAATCAGAACAATTCTGCAAAATCGCCCACTTCCTCTTCACAGGAAACAATAGATGTACATTGTACGTAGTACACAACAATGTGTGAACCTCGCCATAATGTAACGCCGCTCACTCACGTCACCGGTGCGCCGGCGCATAAATTTAGATTTTAGCCAGATTTGTAATGATTGTGTTTGAACAAGTGGACCGTTTAATGAATGTATTGTGTTTTGCTTGTCGCTATTAAACACTTGGGCGATCACGTGAGACGATTTTTGAACTGAAAATTTGAAGTTGAGAACTTAACTTTACTTATATGGTTTCTTCAATATAGCAAAACCCAAATTCGATATTACTTACGTTTCATATATGTATATAAAACGTAGGTTTGGGCCGAACGCGGGCTACGTTGGACATAGTACGAGCGGCACGCGCCAATGCCAGAGGCAACTGCTGCCGTCGAGGCGTCGGCGACTGCCGATGCCGTACCGTATTTGAGTATGTTGCTCATGATCATTGTTGATGCGTGTCGCTCGTGTGGATGAGCACTAACCAATTGAAGGACGCTGAACGAGACACAATAGAAGTCATACTGTTATTACGTCTGGGGGCGTTTAGTGGTAATTAATGCAAAGGTAAAGTTTGACTCATGACAAGTTTTTAACTTCATATTCTCGATTCAGAAACTGGGAGTTTATTGCGTATGCGTAATCAGCCCATAATGTTCCCACTGCTGGGACACAGTCCTCCTCTCGGTGAGAGGGAATGGGCCGTAATCCACCACGCGGGCCCAGTGCGGGTTGGTAGATGTCACATGTCTTCAAACATATGCTTCTAGGACATGCCAGATTCCTCACGATGTTTTCGTTTACCGTTTTGAGAGCAGTGGTGATGAAATAATTTACACAAAGTAAAGTGCCTGTGTGGGTTCGAACCTAAGACCTACAACTAGTAAGTAGCGGCCGTTACCACAGAGCCACCACTGCTGAACCAAATGATGACGATCTTGCTATTCAACTGAAACAAAAACAAACAAATGGCAACAATTAGGCATTCAATACAGACTGTAAACATAAACAATAACAACAGAGAACAATTATTTTGAAGTAAGTACCTACAGATAACAAAAATAATAACTGTTAAGGACTTTATTATCAATATCAAACCACAATATGACATCAATGCTGTGATCATAGTTATGAGGGGCTCGTGTCTAAATAATAACAGCCGCACGGGTCAGCCAGGTAAAGGTACGCTTGCCGCGGTCGGTTCGAAGATGGGTCACCATTCATTACATATTGAGACCTCTTTGTGCCTCGGAATGCACGTCAAGCCGTTGGTCCCGGCTGTCATTCGTAGAACTTCGGTATCTTTGACAATCGTTACGGATAGTCTTATAGAGGTATGACTTATGAGGAACAGGGTGTAAAGTACACTCATCCTCCATAGAAAAGGGAGGATCCTCCGACCAGACGGGTGTTGTGTCTGGCGGGCAATTGCCCAATGACTGATATTGGTAAATAGTATCTATGCTAATTGCACGGTAAACTCTGCTTGCGAGATGCAGGATTTGCGTGACGTCAGTATGACGCGTTGTTCGCATGTGGCGTTGTAGATACCGCTACAGTCTAAAGCCCAAAAAGTCGAACAACCACTCTTACCAAGGGGTATCGTGTTACCCCAGTGTCAGGTAGGCAGTCGCTCCAAGGAAAATACTGGCATTCAGCTGCATCCGGTTTTACATAGTTGGAAAAAGGTGAGGCAGATTGATAGAGACTTTATTATCAGTAACAAACCACCGATGACATCAACGCTGTGGTCATAGCTTTGTGACAAAAAAAAATATCATACACATGTCATTTGACTGACACGTTTAATATAGGTTCACAATATGTCTTAACTTTATTGAGTGACGCTGGCAGAATAGTCGACCACGGATCAGTTAGCAACAAAGAAAAAAAAAACGATTGAGACAATTCCTATTAAATTTCCGCGTTCTTTGTCTATTTTTTTTATTTTATTAGACAGGATGTGTCTAGCGTTCTTGACATGGTAACAGATGTACGATAAAAAAAAAACTAAGCATCTGTAATTTATTATTCATGTCACATAGAATTTATACGTTTAAAATTGATGCTGATTAAAAACTCTGCACGTAATTTCAGCGAGTTGTAGACACGCTACACATCAAGCTTTATGTAACCAGTATAAGCTGACTTCTGATTGTACGAAAAAACTATACAATGCGAGGTCAACTAAAACTGGAAATGTATAGCTTGATGTTGCCGTGTATACTGACATTTTAATAGTTATTACAGCATTTGTAATGGTACAGACACCAGCAGGTCAAGCTACCCGAAACTGTCAAATTTTCCCAATCAACCGTAAACCTTAATGCTTGAGGGATAAAGTTGAAAATCTATTAAAGAAATTTGACAGAATTGTAGTACAAAAAATATAAGGTAAAGGACAGAAGATAATTATTAGTTTAGTCCTGTCAAATTAAGATACTCCATAGAGAGTTTAGACGGGATTAAAAACATGGCCGCCAAAAAAACGTCAATTTACTTCAGGCGCTGACTGAACAGGACTAAACTAATATTTATCTTCTTTCCTTTTCTAAAGAAATAGAAAGGAAAAATGCACTGTACTTAAATTTAGTTTAGTTTGTGAACAAGGGAATCGGCGCCACTTGTTACGCAGTTAGGGTGCTGGGGATAGAACCCAGGACTCCATACACAGCAGTAGCCCTTGCGACCACGAGACCAAACTAGACAGGCGACTAACATTATAATAGTGTTAATTGCAGCCTCTGCTATTTTACGTAATGCAGAGATTTATGTTAGTTATTTTTAATTAAAATTCCACTGCGCATTACACGGTCGTAATAATGGTTGTTCTAAGTTTTTTTCCTTACCGAGTAAATTCCGTGCTATTCTGAGACTACGAGTACTGCGAGAACTGCGACGTATGTCGATTGTAGGGTTGCCAAGTCTTTTTTAATGTCAAATATAGTATTTTTGAAGCCATTGCCTTGCCTCTAAAAATTTTCTCTCGTTTTTTCGACATTGGCAGAATTATCGACATCGGCACCATTGCCATAGAGAAAAATATAATAGAAACTTTACCTAACTACTATTACACATTGTTACAAGTATTTCCTTGGCAAAGTGCCAGTAAAGGAGCAGGTGCAGTGCCAATTGGCAAGCACATTTCTAGTTCCTCCATTCATGGTGTTTCTGGCTTTACGTGTATGCTAGAACGAAACAGCACAGATTTTGGCAAAAATAAAAACCACGTAACACAATTGCGTAGCATGCTAATGCTAACACTGGTAATGAGTTTCATTTTGACAATTCAACAATATTCATTGCGTTATTTATGATGTCGAGCAGACAAATTAGTCAAATATGTGAAGCAATGTATTGAGAATTTCGTTCAAATCGAGATAGTTGCAACTTACTGGGACTGCTTCAATTTATGTATGTTTGCATAATCACAATCAGCCTGTAATGTTCCCACTGCTGGGACACAGGCCTCCTCTCGGTGAGAGGGACTGGGCCGAAATCCACCACGCGGGCCCAGTGCGGGTTTAGTTTAGTTTGTTCAAAAAAAAAAAACTATTTACATTGTGTTGAATATATGGTAGGGTTGATGGATGTTTGTTTGAAATCAAATAAATATTTTTGTATATGTGTTTAATGTGTATTACGCAATTGAGAAGCAGATATGGGTGTAATTGCTGTAGGTTGCTTCCAATTTTTTTGCTTGCCATAGTAGTTGAGCTCTCGAGAAGGGTTGCTAAAACAATCTCAGGGCGATAGTCTTTTATTTAAAAATCAAAACCAAGTCATTTATTCGAATTAGGCTGCTAATCAGCACTTTTTGAATGAGTAAGTCGTAAATCTAGACAGTCCTCCAAAACGCCCGCCCTTCACCACTTCCTAGTGCTTTATCTGGGAAGAAGAAGTGACGTAACAAAATCGGGATAGCAGCATAGCGTTAGAACTTGCACTTACATTTACAAAAGTCCATTTGTGTTTTTATTAATATTTTCAATGATGAGTCACATCATCTGTGTTCAATCTGAAGGTCAATTCTCGTAATTTATAACGTTCAAAATCTAGTCGCAGTGTCATCTCGGCGATAAAAAAATGTCAAAAACTTGTCAAAGTGTAGGGAAATTAGACGTATTTTTGACAGATTGAGACTGATATCAGACTGTGAACGTTCTTAAAATTACGAGAATTGCCCCTCAGACTGTGAACGTTTTTAAAATTACGAGAATTGCCCCTCTGATAGTCAGTGATGTTTCAATAGTAAAAAGTGCAGCAATAATGACATCATCAGTTGACTCGACTCGGAATGATAAGCAGGTGCATGTACGTATCTGATTCAATTCTGGGAACTAGAAACATGGAAAATCGATTGTTCACGGAAGAATGTGTGAAATTTAAATATTATGATGTGTGTGTTATGTTTTGTTATTATACATTTTTCTTTCCTACATTGCATGTTATGCAATATGTTATACATATTATAACGTCGTTATAGTCGCTTTTAGTGTGACAGTGTGACCGCGGTTCAGCAATATTTAGAGACAATTTATTCCGGAAGATTTATAGTATATGTATACATTAATAATAAACTTACATAAGAAATCTGGAGGTTTGGTCGAGTCGTATAATAAATCCAGCCCCTGGAGACCCGCCTCTGGGGCGGGTACCCTGTCCATTAGGTAAACCGTTTTTTGACAGATGGAACTAGTGATTGCAGCAACAAACAATACATTGATTGATACACGTACGGTATTATAATGTATGTAAGAAGCCATAAACAAGATAATTCAATAAGATAAGGCAGTTAATATATTTATTGTATTCCGCATTTTAAAGTTAACTTTTACGTAATCTGGAATATGTACGTTCTAAGACAGCTGTCAAAAAACGGTTTAAACTTATGGACAGGGTATAGTCATGTTATAAAAAAAAACTAGGTACGTAAGTAGTTAAAAGATTGCCATAACTCAATTTCCTCACGACATTTTCCTGACGAATACACATCAGCTGCCTAGCGTTTTCCCAACTATGTTGGGGTTGGTGTCCAGTCTAACCGGATGCAGTTGAATACCGGTATTTACACAATACATATAATACACGAATAACACACACTACTACTACCATACTTATGTACAGACGCCAGCAGGTCAAGCTACCCGAAACTGTCAAATTTTCCCAATCAACCTTGAACCTTAATGCTATAACTATAAATTTGAAACTCAATTAAAGAATTTTGACAGATTGTAGTAGCTTGATGTGCTGGCGTCTGTACTATAATATCTCCCGCACCGAAGGCTGGTTCCGCTAAGATTGGTCGCCATGGCCGCAATTCGGTCTGGAGGACTTAGTTATTTACTTTTACTAGCAGCACCCGGCGGTTTCACCCGCATAAGTCTCGATCCCGTCGGAATATCGGGATAAAAAGTATCCTATGTGTTATTCTGATGTATAAGTTATATTAAAAGTGTGAAGTTTCATCAAAATCCGCAGTAGTTTTTATGTGAAACATCCTTCCATCCATCCTCATTAATTTTCGCATTTAAGTATAATATAAGTAGGAATTAGTAGGACTTAGATAATAATTGTAAAACTCACCTAGTAACAAAACTTCTCTCTCTCTCAGCACATGCCAGTGCCATGGAAGAAGATGCTGATGTCTCCACCAGTATGGGCCATCATCATCACTCATGGAGCCTCAGTCTTCGGCTACTTCACCGTCGTCAACCAGCTGCCGAGCTACATTGAGAGCATCCTGCATTTTAACATCAAACATGTAAGAATTTTTCTTTAATACAGGTTTCTGCTTGGACCTCCTAATATGTGGATTTATTAAGGATTTTAATGTGACGTTTAAGGGTGAAATTCCAAGAGTCTTAAGAAATAATCCTCCTCATGGTGGTGGTGTCCTGTTATCAGGCGCGATTTTTGCCTCTAGTGTATTAATTGTTCACGTCACCAGTTTACCGGCCTTACGGGTGAGGTAGGAAACTGTCAAACGAACGAACTTTTCCCAATCAACCTTGAACCTTAATGCTTTAGCGATAAAGTTGAAAATTTATTAAAGAAATTTGACAGATTGTAGTAGCTTGATGTGCTGGCGTCTGTACATCTGAATGAACGTCAAATTAGAACAGCTTGGCGGGTTCTGGCTACCCTCGCCAAAGTTATAAAAATGTTTGAAGTTGTAGCAGAAACTGAACTTTATTATGTAGGAATTTAAGTTATTTTTCCATAAATTCATGAGTTTACATTTTTGGCAAATAAATCGCAAATGCAGATTAGGTATTGAAGTAAACCTGTCAAAATTTCTTTGTGTATTTATAAAAAGACGAGTCTCATGAAAAGTCTAATTATTAACAAAAATTTTACATCACTCTGCTATTTTGTTTGTCAACTCAATGTCGTATGCTAATCAATATTGACAATGGCCATCGTTCACAAGTCTAACGAGCCTGTCATTTTGCAAATGAGAAGTATTTTCGGTAACGGTCAGAATTACCGTGATGAGCTCTTATTGCGTCTTTAACTTTTAGTTTAGCATACTTAAGGCTTTAAGTGTCTTAAGAAAAACCGGCCAAGTGCGAGTCGGACTCGCACACGACGGGTTCTGTGACAAAAGAAAAAAAAACGCAGAAAAAAACACGTTTCTTGTTTGGTAACCCGCCTGATGTTTAAATCTTTATTAACTTTATTTTACTTGTTGTTATAGCGGCTATTAAAAGACACACTGTGAAAATTTCAACTGTCTGCCTACTACGGTTCATGAGATACAGCCCGCGCAATAAACGCCGAAAAAAACAGGTTTATTGTATGGGGACCCCTTTTCGTTTTTATTTTTGTTATTTGTTGTAAATAGCGGTAATAGAAATACACACTCTGTGAACATTTCAACGGTTCATGAGATACAGCCTGCTGACAGACAAACGGATGGCCAGCGGAGACTTAATAATAGGGTCTCGTTGGCACCCTTTGGGTTTGGAACCCTAAAAACTAATACTTGCAATATACATATACACCTAAGTATTAGTTTAACAGATATTGCATAAAATTAATAGCCAATCAAATAATTAATCAGTAATAAACCGGGAAATATTAGCAAAAGTAGAAAAAAAAAATGAGAATTCAACGTCCATAATTACTTCAGACCTTCGTGTTACTTCGCGTTATAAAACCTACAATAGCAATCTGATAAAATAACAACCTTTAATTTTCAACTTTATGTCAAAGCAATAAGGTTTATATTCAATGTGCATTTTGTCACCCCACTACGAAGAACGTCGCGTCACTTACGATTTCATAGGGTGACCATACTGAGCGCAGAGAAAGGACAGTTCTTGCTAAATAATATTTATTTGTTTTGCAAATGATTGCACGGTTGTGTAACATTTAAATAATAACATGCCTTTTGGAGATTTTGAATGGTGTTTACAACCCATTTAATAGTTTTATTTTATATTTTATTTTTTCAATTCGAACAGCTTTACGGCATTTTCAAAACCTCTGTTCTGTTATGTACTGTGAAATCGTTATGCATAAGAAGGGTAACACAGTTAATGCCTATATAATGCTCTAAAGTTTCAAGTGTCGGCCATTTTATAAAACTGTGTCGTCAAAATGGCGAACAAGAGGCTCAAGTTACAAGTAAAATTACTTTTTTTTAAATCACCTAGCGTTATTGATTCCTATTTTTCACCTGCTGTCTTTACTTAACTCGGTCTTTGCTATTAAGTTTCTAGATCGAAAATGATCGCAATATTTATGTGCCAATTTATCAACAGCCAACCTGCACTGCATTAAAATTTTCTATTTTAATGCAGTGCAGGTTCAATTCCTGGCTAAAGCTAATTATATGTCCGACTATTATATATGGCTATAAGCTGTTTAAGATTATATACACTTTTAATTAAAATAACCAATAAAATCTGTATATTCATGAAACTATATCAAATTGCTATGCATACTTATAAAATGAAGTGGACTATAAGATTTCGTTTGAGAAACTGGCCCTATGTCTTGATAAGAAGAAATACTCATCATAAATAAAGTTAGTACTTTGTAGCCAAAGTAATTAAAAATTGTCTTTGTATTTAATGTTGCTTCGTTATTCTGTGTCAACTAAGTCCGAGTTAATTATTACTACATATTTATTACTCCACGTGACACGTGTTTCTAGCTATTAAACCTATTTGTATCACTTCCACGTGTGGGCTATTCAAAGGAGTTTACTGTTTACTTCAATTACTAGAGCTTACGCTAATTAGGTCTTGGAGACAGTAACGTATTTAGATTTACCTAAATGATGGTCTTTAATGAGTTCGTGAGCTACCTGACATAATATTCCCATGACGATTTTGGCTATGGGTTACGAGTTTACAAGTGTGTGCTCCTCATGTGGCTAATGCAGCCTATATTGGCTGAGAAGTGACGTGTACAGTGCGGACACTGTAGAATACTATTTTGGTAATGGTATTATAGGTTTGAGGGTGGCTTATTATTATTCCTGACATAACATCACGCTTGTATTCGCAAGGAAGGCAGAGGTGTAAGGGACCCTCCCACATTGTATATTTTAACATTTTTGAGTTGCCGCATAATATTATTTTAATCGACGTCAAGTCATAGTTATCTATTTCAATGAACACTTACATAATTATTTAATATTGCTTTAACAATTGTGACAGAAGTTCGTTGTGTTAAGTTAGCAATATTTACTTCTCATTGTGTAGAAAGGGCAAATAATGTATTGAGAAAGTACTACTAAAGAATTATTTATAGTTGCTACTTAAACATGTTTAAAAAAAACGTATGCAAAATAAACTACTCGCAGTAGTAACACCGACCTACCACCGCGTGACATTAATAAAACTAGAATCGGTTTTGCCAAAAGATCCAACTAGTTATATCTGGATTTTATGACATCCTTGTGAATATATTCATAATCTATTTGAATATTAATAGAGTGACCAAATTAACAGATTCGGATATTATATTATTTTTGTCAAATAAGGTTGAAATATTATAATCGGCCGATGTTTTTGAAATTATTAAGACTCCTTTTTAATACCTATTATTGTAATTCTTACTAATAGCGTTGCTTTCCTAAAGAGATTAATATTCCTATTTCGATACCAAAAAATATCAAAACAGGTTCACATTTTTTTAGGAACCATTACTCCATTTATGAAATTTACGTAATAATAATAAGATGACTGTGGTTGAAGATCTAGTTAGACGGCGTGCATTGTTAAAGCAAATTGATCCGCTATATGCGGGAGATGATATGTATACTACTGCCCACCAAAAACATTACTTGGAATCCGATAGTTTAGGTTTATTTAGCAAATCACTAATCAATTTAGGAATTTACTCATTCATATAATCACAAAAGCGCAGGTAAATTATGCTTATAGGCCTAGCAAACAAACAGCTGCTTTGACCAAACCTCAGTTCTACTAGCAATTTTAACAGTACAAACGTCCACAGCACATTAAATATTGCTTTTTATTACAAACCTTTTGCAAATTACAAGTTGTTGAAGCTTATTAGAACTTATTTTGTCCAAGCCGAGGTTGCACAAGGCATTTATAGGTAGTTACATTAAATTAAAAACCCAGTTATATCACAAACCTGTGTGAGATTGCGATCAGGTTGCTACCTATGTGTGTGTGTGCTCAAATGACACGAACTGGAAGTCCAACAGTTACCTAAAGCAAACCCCGATATACAATTTTCACCTTTTTATCAAAGAGCCGTTGATTTCATCTTGCTTGATCGCTTATGAACTTGCAAAGGATAAACAAGCATCACGCAAGCAAGCCACCCTATTGCATCAGCCAAAAAGTTGACAACCTCAGGTCGATTTTATAGCAGCAAAAGCAAGTTGCCACACCTCAATCGATGTGGCAAACGTTTGAAAACCATCGACTGTGGCTCCTCATGCATATCTAACGCACAAACACTGAAATAAGGTTGTTTTAGAGGTAAAATCTATTGAAATGTCATTGCCAAGATAATAAAAAACGTAAAATTTATCGTGTTTTAATAACATTTTGTCCAGAATGTGTTTTTTTGTTTGATAATAATTATGAATTTAATGCAATCTAATATTTGATTATAATATCAAAGTATATCTTTAGTTTCATCTCCATAACTTTAAATGTTGTGTTGTTTTACAAAGAATTCGGAATAATCAAATCTCTTGAGATTTCTCTCTCTTGAGAAACTCTGTTTGCTGCACCTTAGAATTGAAACTCATTTATATTCCTCAAATGCAACTTTTACTTGCCGTATAACTCACACTTACGTACTAAGTAAATATTAATGTCTGTCGTCTGTCCTGTAAAACTTGTTTTTTAAATAATTAATATCCAGGCAAAGGCAGTAAAAGTAACAGCATATTGATTTGCTGGAAATTGAGCGATGAAGGTAGACATGACAAGATACAAGATACGCTACTGTTTTCACCAGAAGAATGTAGCAAATTGCTTTTAAGCGTTAACCGCGTCTGCGACATATGTTTCATCTAAACAAGCATTTTACCAAAATGGATCTGCTTATGAGAAGAGCGAGCGTTGAGCGTTTGAGTAGATATACCGATTTGACAAAAAATATCAAAAACTCAACTAGATTAAGAATAAACTAAAAACTATGTTTTCCTCACAGGTATTAAAAAGCGTACATTTGGTGCACAAACTGTTACCTAAAACACCTAGCAAGCCTACAACATCCTTTAAGCTGCTGCCAAATTCTAAACCTCAAAATGATATTTTTTCAAAATAAAAGTTATCTCGGCTACATTTTTGATGAGGTTAACACTTTCAATGACAGTTATTTGCTGACATCTAGTCAATTTAATTAATATACCATCTGGATTAATTAAAATATGCGTTACCTTCCATTTAATAACTTAATTTAAATAATATTTTTCAACATTTTATTTGGCACATTCATTCTACGGTTGCATGAGTCACCACGCTTGCCACTGAATTCGGACTGTCCGAGAAATGGTTACCAACATGGTTACCTTATAAAAAGGCTTGCATTTTTTTTCTACGAATGTGTCAGTGAGACATTTATTTATATTACTGACACATTCGCGAATATTTATTGTTTTTGAATTATTTTTATTTCTTTTAGGTTTTATTGATTGTTTCAAGTGTTAAGAAATGTAAACATTAGACGACTACGGGATGACACATTGTATGTAATATTAATATGCAATAGGCCTAAATATGGTAGAAAGGAAAGGATACCTTTACTCAGCATTGGGCGATTCCAGGCTGATAATGACGATAATTGCGTTCCAATATTCTTGCTACCGAATTTATAGCTCTTACAAGCATGTTGTACACACGGCAGTTTTAGCTGACTTTGCATAGTATAGGGTTTTCGTACAATTAGAACTCGGCGGTGTTGTCTTGGGTACAAAATTACTTGATTTGTACAAAAGCAACTACTTCATGCGAAATATAAAAAATAAATTATGATTTCAATAGCTCAATGCAACATATTTTAATTTTGAAGCAGTAGGTATTTGCAAAAACTTAATTAAGGTACCCAGAACGTGTAAAACCAGTAAAAAGTCTCACACGACCTCTCAAAGGCAGTTTAAGCCGGTTAAGACTAGATTAAACCATTATTACACCAATAAAACTTAGATTCGGATATAAAGCTACGTCTAGGAGTTTTTCCAGACTGCGCAGTAAAATTCTTCACATGACGTCATGATCTAAGTCTTCATAGTTTTACGAGGATTTTAATTTAGGGTTTAGGGTATAATGTCATTTGCTTTGTAGTATGTACATATGTTCGATGTAGCTGCTTTTCATCCCTCTTTTATTATATTTACGCCTGTCAATCAAGATCACAGTCTATTGATGGATACTTTCCTCAGAAGCGCTATTTCTTCCAACCTTTATCCGCCAGTCATCATCTTCCTGCCCTTGTCACCTGTGACTTGGGGTCGGCGCAATACATTTTTTTCTTCCAATCCCTCATGTCAGTCGTCACTCTATCATTCACTTCTTTTTCTTTCATATCATCAAAATCAAGTCATTTATTCAAACTAGGCTAAGAATCAACACTTTTCGAACGTCAAAATTACAAAAGACAGTCCCCCAAAACGCACGCCCTTCACCACTTCCTAGTGCTTTCGCTGGGGAGAAGAAGTGGCGCAACAAACATCCCTCACACAATCTATCCGTCTTTTCTTTGGCCTTCCTTTAACCGCTAGTAATAATACCAAATATAGTTCACATCGAGTAGGTAACTCTTCAAAACCTAGTCTGTCTTACTACGAGTTACGCCCGTCTTGGATGTGCGTTTTGGCGCTGGCTTCATGCATTTAGCATTGCCAATAACTTATCTCTTCTACACTTTTACTTCTATTAATTTCTGGCCGCTTAAAAATGGCCGCTTATCCACTCGGTTGAACTTAGGTTATCAGTCACCATCGGATTAGGTTAGTAGCGAAATTAGTTCGCTATCTGATAAGAGATAACCCTCGAAGCTTCCATGGTATATCAATCGGTTGATGTAATTAACGATAATGTTGCTAGTAGTAAGTTGTATCACTATTGCTTCAGTTTTTATTATCTTGCAAGAATTCGGTGTCTTCGGGTGTCATTTTTTCAATTCCATGATGTCTTTGGCTAGCATTGAAGAAAACTGCCGCCGCTGTGGCCGCAAAACAATTTAATAAAAAGTTCGGTGAAATAATTTACTTGTTTCTGCATAGGATTTAAATATTTTTGCTCCAGTGAATTTTAAAGAATCACTTACGTAAGCGCAAAAAATACAAATTGAATCTGACAAAAAAAGGTTTGTATAATTTGCATAAGTTATTTGGAGGGTATTTCCAGTGTGATAGAGATTTCTTCTCAGACAATCCATTACAATGTAAGCTTTAATTTAATATTATTAGGTTTTAAAATCTGCACAAAAAAGTGGATTATCCCAAGAACCTCTGAAGCGTGGTCACATTATAAATACGTCAGTTGCAATACAAGTTGCTTGACCTAAAATGTGTGGGATGTGGTCTTATATGGAATGTAGATACCCACAAACCTAACACATTTTTTTTGGCAAGTTTTAGTATGCTAGTGAAGAGATTAAGTTGATTGAATAACTTACTGTTACCGTTAGCCTGCATCATCCCACAGCTGGGCAAAGGCCTCTCCCCATGACTTTTTTGACTCCAGCTCTTTGTTTGTTTGCTTTGTTTTTTTTTTAAAAACGTTGCTCCACACTAGGAATTACTCCTGTATCGTGGGTGCGTTTACAAACATTTAAACTCACATACAGTCACGAGCACCAAATGTCAACACTTGCCAACTTTCAATTGCGATTTTTTCGTGAAATAACGAATGCAACGTTTAAAAACGACATAAACCTATGGGTTCGAAAATGCTATGTTCGTAACAACATAAAATTTAATTAAAAAATAAAGGAGTAAATCGCTTTTGAATAAAGCCGAGTGTATATATACTTTTGCTCGTGACTGTACAACTACCTGTAGGCAATACAAAATCTGTTCCGTGCGGGAATCGAACCCGCGACATGCAGCGCAGCAGGCGATCGCTCAACCACCGCGACAACCGTGTCTTCTCTCTCTCTCTCCAGCTCTTTCGATCCAGGGCTAAAGTAGACCACTGGTCGTTTGATTTGTCCAGCTCGTCCCGCCATCTTCTACGGAATAACTTGAACCAATTTTTAAAGTAATTAGAATATGTGTATGATGAAAGAAGCTGCATAGACATGAACTCCTATTATCTCAATAAAAACTTATGTATTAATATACCTACTAGGTGTTGCCCGCGACTTTGTTTGTGTGTACTTATCCTATGTATGTATGTCATGTTTCATCATTTTTAATACAATTATTCAGGCTGAAAAGTAGCCCATGTCAGTCCTACTTATCTAACAAACTTCACGATGAGTCCTGAAAAGGTAACAGGCAGAGTTACTTTCGCATGTATAAGTAGGTATAGATGTGTTTGTACTTAATGTTAAAATAACAGTTTTTTACTAAATGCATAATATGAAAGTACTTATATTGTATTTATAAAAAAAAGCAATTTTTAAAATGTATGTCTGTTTGTTCCGGCTAATCTCTGAAACGTCTGGACGGATTTTGATGAGATTTAGTATGGGGCTACTTTAACCCCTGGGGGAGAACATAGGCTTTTTGACTTTTACATACCACGACATACCGGGCGAAGTCGCGGGCGGAAACTAGTTTATATTATTAGTACGGATAGTATTGATGGCCCTCTCTCTGGAATCTGCCATGACTCATGAATGTCTACTCCGCACCACTTCACGCCAGTATCAATAGGAAGTAACTCATGAGCGCAGGATGCACCAGATCCAAGTGATTAAACGAGAGCCCTATTGTCGGACGGACAGCTGTGAGAAATTGTTACAATAATGACGTAATAGATTAGGGCCTAAGGGTCGATGAAACTGCAGTAAGTTGGCAAATAGCCATAATATATACAGGGTGGCGGGACATCGACGCGCAAACTGTAACCATGGATTCAGCGCATGAGTTTAGACATAGCTTCATTTAGAATTCATGGTTACTGTTTGCGCGTCGATGTCCCTGCCACCCTGTATACCAATAGAAAGAGCTTTGCTTCTAACACGACTTTTGCCAATAGTTAGTCATTTCTGTGTTATTAATGGTGGAGCATATTTGGTACCAATTAAAGAAACAGCAAAACAACAACAAGATTTCATCTATACATGAATACTATACACGCTCTTTATTATGTACAGACGCCAGCACATCAAGCTACTACAATCTGTCTTTAATAGATTTTCAACTTTATCGCTAAAGTGTTAAGGTTTAAGGTTAATTGGGAAAATTTGACATTTTCGGGTAGCTTGACCTGCTGGCGTCTGTACTTACACCATATAAATTAATTACAGACGTAAATATATAGAATTTTTTTACGTGGTACCTATGAAATAAAAATTCGTAGACATGTGTGAGATGTGAGTATGTGACCTACCAACCCGCACTAGGCCCGCGTTACAGCCCAGATCTCACAAAGAGGCGGCCTGTGTCCCAGCAGTGGGAACATTGATTATGATGAAACATAACTGGCGAAATTAGTAATTAATTAGTACACCACCGCCTAACCATTTGAGCACAGGCGTGATGTTATATTAATATCTTTTAATTGTTAATAATCAATATCCCATTGCCAATCATACACAATAATTGTCAAGTAACATCACCTCGCTCCTATTAATAATAACATTTCCTAAGTTCAATAATTCGCTAAAGTCTTCCGGCACATTAAGCGGTCCCTTACAAGGGCAGACACCAGTAATATAATTGACCCATTTATCATCACAAGGCTACTCACAAGTGCGAATGCAACAACACTAACGCTTACGTCATCATAGATCCTACTTTCCTTGGGTAAGATGGAAATGTGGTACGGTATGGGAAAAGATTAGTTATGGATAGTCAAAGTTCTCAATCGCTTCATGTAATGTACTGGTATTCACCTGCACCCGGTTAGACTGGAAGCCGACCCCAAAATAGTTGGGAAAAGGCTAGACAGGTGATGGTGATGGACAGTCAGTTCTGTATTTTTAGTTGATTTTCTGGGAAACCTGAGAGAATTTGCGGGGGCAATATTTGGGACACAGTCACACAGAAGGCTATACGATACTCTGTGGGCCAAGCACGAACGCCCGGAGTAAATGTAACGTGAGTTCGATCGAAATACTCTTTCCGCACCTAATATTTACTTATTATAAAACTATTTTTTAAATGGGTGATACAGCCCGATTCGACCTTTATGGCGGCTCGGAACATGAGGCGAGTTGCTGCGCAGTAACAAATTCACGTGTCAGCGGGGGTGAGGGGGGAGGTACTGCGCAGAGAGTAGCGCACTTCAGAGCCGCCATAAAGTTTGAATCGGGCTGTTCTTAAGGTGGATGCTCCAAGGTAGCCCGCGAAATTCAAATTTTCTTACGTTTTTTGCAATTTGCTGGTCAGTACTAAGTTGTACGTTGATTAAAATATGATTAGCGGCCGTAACTAATATGTATTTACAGAATTATAGGTTATCATTAGAATCAGTAATACAACTTGTTAAGTTAGCATAATCCTAAAATGTCAAGATTGACATTTTATTGAGACAATGAAATAGTCATTCAGTAGGATTACTTGATCTTTGAGAGTTCTGTTGATGACTTTAATGATTATAATTCTGTAAATACATATTTGTTACGGCCGCGAATCATATTTTAATCAACGTACAACTTAGTACTGACCAGCAAAGTGCAAAAAACGTAAGAAAATTTGAATTTCGCGGGCTACCTTGGGGCATCCACCTTAATGATGCTTGTAGATATTTTTTTTTAACCAAAATACTATAAGATAGTGGAAGAGTATGGGGAAGTCTTTGCCCAGCACTGGGACAGTATAGGCTAAAAGAAAAAAAAAACTATGAGATAGTTGTGTTTATAATTAAAAAAATCGTTCTGATTTACGGTACATTACCGCCTCGCGTTCGTGCTACAGCCTCAGTCATCCTTATGTTACATTAACAGAGACAATAGACCAAAATCCAATTGTAAACGATGATGCCACACAAGAACAATGATACAGCACGATCGACAGCTCAAATTCTATAAACAGCTATCATATATTTCTTCATTCAACGTTTTTCCCAACGTTTTGTCGTCTCCATGTTTCAATATTATTATTACAATCCTTGCTAGGATTGCGTAATTAGCATTGCCTAATGGCCTAGCTAGGTGCAATCATCGTAAGTGCTGAAGATTAGGGGCCTGTGCCCACTGGCGTCACGGCAAGGGATTTTTATGCGATGAATAGAAATATAACTTAATAGTATTACAATAAAATTAACATTTTAATGATAATCGTCGTGGACACAAAACAAAGCTACGGTATGCTTAGGTTGGCAGCGTTCGGGATACCTCGGCATCCCTCGGAATACCTCGGCATATCTCGGGATGCTTCGGCAGCCTTACCGCCCACATACGCACGGAAGTAAAAGTATCGTGGAGGGATTTTATCGCGCAATGGATTTTCAACCTTCGGTGTTAAGCCGAGCGTTGAGAATCTAACAGAGTGCACCCCAAAGCGTCGAAAAAACACTGTTAGATTATGAACTCTCGGCGCTAAGCAGAGCGTTAAAAATCCAGTGTGCGAAAAAAAATCGCCCTTGCTTATCTGGGCTGACTGTTATGAAAAGAACGCGCGAGCGTTATGTCGCGTTATCGCGTAGTACGCTTCGGCTTGCCTCCTTAGGCAAGCCGAAGCGCCGCGACGCGCCGCGACGTCCTTACGTCGCGGCATCGTTGCCGGCAGTATGCTCTTGTATCTTGCCGAAGGATCCCCTGCCGTGCCGTGCAGTGGGCGCAGATTCTAAAGCACTAAACTACTACGCAGGAGTAATGACTTCTCGGAAATTGTAAGACATACTAAGTGCACGCAACGTTGTCATTTTGACTTGATAAAATCATTCGAATCTTTCGATCTAAAATACCATTTTACATGGCGCCACATTGATTCCAAGAGGTGGCAGAGTGTGAAAGTCGTTTGAATTTCATGAATATGTGAACTTAGCTACAATTTACATAATATGCGTCGGCTTCCAGTCTAACCGGATGCAGCTGAATACCAGTATTTACATAGAGCGATTGCCTATCTGACCTCCACAACCCACTGGGTAACACGATACCCCTTGGTAAGACTGGTTGTCAGACTTTCAAGTTTCTGACTACCCGTAATGACTGACACATATCTACGAATGGCAGACGGGACCAACGGTTTAACGTGCTTTCCGAGGAATCATTTGAATCTTTAGATCTAAAATACCGTATAACGTGGCGCCATGAGAGGGGAATTCCAAGATGTGACACTATGTGAAAGTGGTTTGAATTTCATGAATAAGATATCTCAGAATAGAATACTCTTTATTACGCACGCCATAAATATTACAGATAAAAAACAGATCAGAAAACGAAATCCTGTTTTAAAGTTGTTCATACTCAGAAAAAATAAAGTCTGAATAAGGTTTTTACGGAAAGGAAAATTGGAAAAGTTGCCTGTAAAATTAAAAATTCGGGAAAAGCTGAAAGTGCTTTTATACTGGTTTTTTTTAAAGAATTATTGAAAGGACAGGACAACGTCTATCGAGCCAGCTAGTGTTTTCATTCAGCTTCTCTTCAAAGCAATGTACTGAAAAACTTCCATGAGGTTTTAGTTATTATAATATAATAGAGCATAAAGCAATCATAGAACGACAGGAAAAGCAAATAGTTATGTAGTTTCCTAGTTGAATAAGCCATTTTGCGGTTGGTTTTATGGCCTGTTTACAGGAGGCATAATAATTTAAACTTAATAACTACAAGACAGTTAATCATTCACACATACTTGCAACCAACTCGTGCCTAACAAAATTACTCAAGAATTACGTCTAGACCATCTTCAGATATATTAAGGGGGATGCGCTGAGGTAGCCCGCGAAATTCTTTACTTACGTTTTTTACAATTTGCAGGTCAGTGTAAGTTGTATGTTGATTAAAATATTTTTTAAATTAAGAATTATAATCTTTAGAATCAGCCGTATAGTAACTCCTTAAGTTAGAATATACCTCAAATGTCATGATTTCATGAAATAGGTAATACGAACGTAGAGAGATGGATTGATGATTTTTATGGTTATAATTCTATAAATAAATATTTGCTACGTTTCATATTTAAATCAACATACAACCTGAGGGCCGTGATTGCGCAATACACTAAGAATAGAAATGGTTTTCCTTTTGTCAGTTCAACAACATTCATTGCGTTATTTACGTTGTTGAGTAGACAATTTTTTCGGACATATGAAGCAATAGATGAGCAATATCCTTCAAAATGATTCCGATTGTGATTGATAGTGTGTTAGTTGATACTGACTTGCAAATTGCAAAAACCTAAGAAAAACATAATTTCGGTAACCCTGACGCCGTCGCCTTAACTGCGTCTCCATAAAACTTTACTACATGTTCAAAATTCCTAAAGTGTAAGATAGAACCGGTAATTTTTCTCAACGCTAATGTTAGCTGTTTGGTCTATCTTTAGCCTGGGAATGTAGACCCGAGTCGCGACGTGATGAACAGTTACTACTAAGTTGCTATGTGCAGTATGTACTGTAGGCCGCACATCAATGGTAACGAAACCAGTATGTAAGCTGACCTCTTCTCTCTTTACTTCAATTGTTTACTATTTCATCACCACTGCTCTAAAAACTGTGAAGGAAACATTGTGAGGAAACCGGCTTATCCTAGAACTAAAAATTCGAAGACCTGGGGGGTGACCACCACCTCTTACAGCAATATTATTATAATCTTACTTCCGTGTGTGAAAGAGATGGAGCTATACATTCCGTATAGCTCCATCCTTTTCCCACACGAAGTAAGATTAAAATAATACTGCTGTAAGAGGTGGTGGTCACCCCCCTGACATCTTCCAACCCGCACTGGGCACGCGTGGTAGATTACATCCCACTCACGAAGATAGAAGGCCGGTATCCGAGCAGTGGGTTCATTATGGGCTAATTATATTGTACTACGCAAGGCTAGCTCAAGATCAAAGTGTTACTACCAACGTGCAGCCTACTGTACGTACGTGTTCGTAGTAAAGATTAAGATGGAAAAAAGATAGAAGCTTGTGGGTGGCTCCTGTACTGGTTCGACTGGGTTTTAAGTCGATTACTGGATAAGTGACTGACCTTAATGGTTCTGTGGAGTCCGTGTTGTCCGTGCTCATACCTTGCAAACTCTGAAAGGTATTTAGGTCTTTAAATGTACAGGTGACAGGGAAACTCGACGTATTCCTTGAAAGGGGTTATACTAGAGGTCATTAGCAACAAATTAGGTCCAGTGAACTAGGGGTCAAAACTGGATGGTTAATAAATAAAAATTTTGCTAGTAAAGACCTTTTATTTCTGAGATTCATGTAAGTTTAGCAGGCATTTTTTTTTAAATGATCACTCAGTTTTCAACTTTCAGAAAAGTATCAATTAAATGTTTGAAGTGGAGTAGTTTTTTCTCATAATTCATTGTTTTTGGTAAAAAGTTAGAAAATTTCTAAAAAATCGAAGAACCGACACAGCACCATCCAGTTTTGAACCCTAGTTAACTGGACTAAAATGATTTCTAATGACCTCTAGTACTGGGTGGCGCAAAAGTAGTGGCACTAAAGAAAATACCTTTTTTTTTTTTATATGACATTTTCTGTCATTCTGTTGTTGAAAATTGTGTAGTGAACAAATGTAAAATACACTGAAAATAAACATGGACCGTTTTACTCCCCAAGAACGTGGAATAATTGTGTCAATGTTCTTACGGAATAATTCATCAGTGATAAGAACACAACGTGAATTTCGTCGACGATTTCCCCACCGTCCGGCACCGATTGGTCGCACAATTCGACGCTTTGCCACACGCCTTGAACCAACTGGCTCAACATTGGATAGACCTAAGTCTGGGAGACCAAGAACAGGCCGTTCAGCTGAAAATATCGATGCTGTGCGCGAAGATGTGGAAGAGTGTCCAGAAACATCAACGAGGCGACGTGCCACGCAAACGAGAACGCTACAGAACCATGTTACGTGAGTTTTTGATACCCAGTTTGGACGAATTGGGGCTGGAGCACATCTGGTTTCAACAAGACGGCGCTACGGCACACACAGCGCGCGACACTATGGACTTAGTGAGGGACGCTTTTCCAGGCCGAGTTATCTCTCGTTTTGGCGATTTGCCTTGGCCTGCAAGATCACCCGATCTGACCAGTCCAGACTTCTTTCTTTGGGGTTTTTTGAAATCTCGGGTGTATGTGAACAAGCCACAGACTCTCGCAGCTCTAAAAGAAAACATTCGTCAAGAAATAACGAACATATCGCAGGAAGTGTTACGGCAAGTTATGCAAAATGTCATAAATAGGGCTCAAATGTGTATCAACTCTGGAGGTCACCATTTAAAAGACATCATCTTTAAATCCTAATGGTACGAAATTTAATGGCACAAATATACATTTAAAAAAATCTAAATCTAGTTTTCTAATTTAGAAAAAATGTTATAGCTGAACCAAATAGGGTCTTTACTTTTGCGCCACCCAGTATAACGCCTTTCAAGGAATACGTCGAGTTTCCCTGTCACCCTGTATATTTACCAATAGAATTATATTTTCGTGTCGTACTGTCTCACCTGCCTCTTTGGTCTAGTGGTCGCAGTCTAACTGCTGAGCATGAGGTCCTGGGCTTTGAGTCCCGGGTCGGGCAAAGTGTTATTGGGGTTTTCCACCTGGAATTACTCAGTAGCACCCCGGAGACTGCATCTGTCTCCGGAGGAACACATCTGCCTAAGGCTAAGCGCGCACTACGCATTTTAATCTTTGCGAAGAAAATTCGTCAATCTGTGACAATAGAAATGTACTACAATCGGCGCACTGCGAAAATACATCGTTTGCGATTTAAAATAGCAGATGCGAAATCGTACGTATAATTTGTACCCTATAGAAGCGGTACTGGCTTCGCGCATTGCGGAAAAAGTCGCAAGCGCAGCGGTTGGTCGACTTGTGATTTTTGACGATGTCACGTGGCACAGTGACTGTCTGGCCCTGGTATTTCGCAGGCGATAATAAATCTTAGTGCGCGTAGGAATTATTGTCGTTTGCGATTTTATTTCGCACTTTAAAAGTCGCAAGGAATAAATTTCGTAGTGCGCGCATATCCTAACCCTTCGTAGAAACAAGGCGTATGATGATATTTTCGCGTTGATCTGCTGGGATGTTTAAATGTCATATTTATAATGGTTAGGTTAAAAATAGTCCATTCGACATCTTAACGCGTTTGTCATGCGTAGACTAGGCGAAGTGCAGCTAAGTGTTTCTCAGAAGCTGTCCTAGGACTGTATTCATAAGTCATCTTGATCTCAAGGAAGCATTGTTTAATCTGATTTATAGTTCAACGTGACAAGATTTGTATGTCTCTGATGGACTAAGTGCGGTGTGAGAGGCCAAGATTTTATGTCCCCATTGTATCACAAATTTTAGGCCGTAGGATTTTCACGTGGTTTGGTGATGGCAGCATGGATTAGGCTCGTCCCCCTATTAAATGGAATACTATTATACTATAGGTACACGTCTGCCTAACCCTACAGGGAATACAGGCGTGATGTTATGTTATGTTTTTTGTGGTGTGTTGTTACGCCAAGACTCACTAAGATTTTATTTTCCTAATACGACGCTACACCGAGTTTTTTTCTTCTAAAATACAATTCAATATTCCAAAGACTAATACTACTTTTGGGCTTGAATTTTTTCACTCCACCTACTTGGCTGTGTAAAATATCCTACTCAGCATAACGGCTTTATAAAAACCGCTATAGTAGAAGGGTCGTGAGGGAAAAGTAACAGTTGTGCCGGATGGATTTTACTGCTTCACTGGAAAATACGCAGATGGGTGGGCGCCCTTAATTGTATACTGAGAAACGGAGGCTAGGGTGGCCCCATAGACGCCCGGACTTTGTTGTGGGATCGATGCTTCCGGGGGTTGAATGTAGCTTAAGGCAATTGAAGGGAGGGTGACGAAATTGATTCTGCATGAGTGGAAGAGTTTTAGGGTTCATAGTATTTGCGTTCAGGTTCTAAAGGAAAGAACGCTTTGATTTGTCAATGATCTCTCTCTTGTCTATGCCTTTTATTAATCATCATCATCAATCATCATCATCTGCCTAGCCTTTTCCAGAGTGTGTTGGTAGATGTCAAATGTCTTCTATTTTTTGGTTCAAAGACATGCCTGTGATGCCTGTTTCCTCACGATGTTTGCCTTCACGGTTGTAAGAGCAATGGTGATGAAATTATTTACACAAAGTAAAGCGCCTATCTGGGTTTGAACCTACGAACTACAAGTTGTAAGTCGGGGTCGTTACCACTGGGCCACCACCACCTCGCCACGCGCCATGCCACCTTAGAATGTTTGCCAATCATGCTGGCGGTCGACCTTGTCTTGTTTTTTCCCAAACCCATAATAATTTTAAAATTTACTAAGTAAAAGTCATCATCTGCCCAGCCTTTTCCCAACTATATTAGGGTCGGCTTCCAGTCTAACCGGATGCAGCCGAGTACCAGTATTATACATGGAGCTACTGCGTGTCACCTGTCTGTCCTCCACAACCCAATTACTGTGCAATACGATGGCGATCCTTGGCAAGACTGCTTGTCAGACACACGGGCTTCTGACTACCCGTAGCCGTATTTTTTTATACAGATTTTAATATTTTGTAGTTTACGTTAATTTGTAGTTTACAGAAGAAGTTCAATATCTGTGTTAAATGGCATCACTTCCTTTATTCAGCGTCCTAACAGCCAACAGTTCAACTTCAATAGAGTTTTAATTACTAGTCAAGGTTTATGTGGAGCATTCGCATAATTTCACAAGAGCACATGTGACGCACACTCAAATAACCTTGCTGTTCCCATAACTGTTGAAGGTAAAAATGACCTTCAATGAATCAATTCAGCCTATCGCAGCCAACTTCTGGACTCCTCTCCCAGGCTGCGCCACAACACCCTGTTCTCCGCCTTTCGCATCCAGTCTGTCCCACCTTCCTTACGGTCCATCTAGCTGGTGGGCGTCCCACACTACACTTCCCGATACGTGGACACGTCTGCTCCACCGGCCATCGGCCCTTCGACAAACATGGCCAGCCCACTGCCACTTCAGCTTGCTTACTCGCTTGTGAGTTGAATGAAAGTGGAGAATTTCCCTTTTCCCATAATCTCTGACTATAAATTGTGAGATAAATAATACGTGGGCGATATTGTGCTGTTGAGTGTTTGTGTTTCAAGTAATAACATTCAGAGGTAGATAGAATGGCAATTTAAAAGATAATATTGTCTGATATAGGAATATAGGGCTGTTTGTCCGACTAGGGAAATCTAGGCTGTTGTGAGCACTTTCCGGTTAACATACCAAGTGGATAGTCAAATATAGTGATGCATTCGTCGGTAAACAAATGTTGGTTTCATTTCTAATACCTACTAGGTTTTCGTAAAACGCTGTAATTTTAATGTCATTACTGCTAAGAGGGGTTTGTGGCTAAGTAATAACAGCCGCACGGGTCGATCGATCAGGTTAAGCTACGCTTGCCGCGGTTGGTCCGTGGATGGGTGACCATCTTTACATACCAAGACCCCGACGAAGCCGGTGAAGGAAAACATCGTGAGGAAACAGGCATCATAGGCATGTCCTTGAACCAAAAATTCGAAGACATTTGACATCTACCAACCCGCACTGTGCCCGGGTGGTGGATTACGGCCCACTTCCTGTCACAGAGAGGAGGTCTGTGTCCCAGCAGTGGCGACAATATAGGCTAATTATATGAGTTTATATGTATAGTACAGCAATAATAAACTACAGTACCTAAAGTCAACTGCAATTCATTTGAAGTTGATCCGCAGAGCGCTACATTATAAAATAAGCATTAGGGGACACTCATCTTTTGTTGCTAACCAATCACTGTCAGTGTCAGACAAAAACGATACATAATAAAACACTGTCAATTGTCAGTATTATTGTACAAGAAGGATTATTTAATAAAAAAACTTTTTTACAAAAAAAAAACAACCGACTTCCATAAAAACACTACAAAGTAAACAATAACTTTAATTTCGGAAGTCGGTGTCTTTGGTTTTTTTTATTACGTTTTTCGCCACCGACTTCCGAAATTAAATTTATTGTTTACTTTGTAGTGTTTTTATGGAAGTCGGTTGTTTTTTTTTTGTAAAAAAGTTTTTATTTTTCACTTTTTTGTTGTGATCATTTTTTTGATTTTTGTTGATTTTTCAAAAACCGCTTGTCCGATTTCGATAAAATTTTCATGGGACCATTTGGGAAGTGTACCCTATCCAACAAAAAAAGAATTTTTCAAATCGGTTGCCAAGCGACGGAGTTATGCCCGAACAAACATAAAAAAAAAAAAAAATACAAACATCCGAATTGAGAACCTCCTCCTTTTTTAGAAGTCGGTTAAAAAGAAACCTCATTTGTAATATCGACGTGTTTTTCCTGTAACGGGACAAAGATGGAATCCCGAGTTATTCGGGCCCTTCACAGGTCAAGTAGTTGTTACAGGAAAATGAACATTAATATTCAGTCGCACTTAGGGTTACCGTCCGTCTGGAGTTGTCAGACTTTTTGGAACTCGGTCCGGGCTTGTTTTTTGCCGGAACTTTTCGACTTAGGCAGTTGTTTTTTAAAGCGAAAAGATTTATTAGCGGCCAAATCGGCGAGTCGCACTCGGACACAAAGGTTTCCATATCAAAAACACGTTTCTGCATGGAGACTCCCTTTAATTTATAACTTTATTTTATTAATATCATTTGTTGTTATACCGGCAATAGAAATGCACACTCTGTGAAAATTTCAACCTATTACGGTTCATGAGATACAGCCCGCTGACAGACAGACAGACGGACAGCGGACGCTTAGTAATAGGGTCCCGTTGGCACCCTTTGGGTACGGGACCCTAAATAAAGATTAAAAACTAAAAAGTTCGGCTTTTTGTCAGAACTTTGGCATGGTGTAGATATGACAACCCTATCATCAGGTCAAGCAGTTGTTAAGGGAAAATACATAAATATTCAGTTACATCTTGTTACGGAATCCGTCGTACCTAAGTGATGACTATGTGAATCAGCAACATACATAGTATTATAATTAATTCGGTATTTCAAATGCTCACTCCTGCACGATTGTGGTTGACCGCAATGACCACATGTGCATTGTTGGGAAAATAATAAATAATAGGCTTATAACAAATAAATAGCTATTAGCTGATTAGAGTGTTGTGAGTGTGTGACCCATGGTAGGTACTGCCTGAATATTTAGGTAGTCATAATTATCGAATCGACTGGTTTATAAAGGTATTGATTTGGTCTTCGTCAAGTAAATTAGTAAGCTAAGTATACTAAACATCACGATACGGTAATACATATAACTGACAGCAGTAAATTATATATGGACAGTCCACTCTGTCACCTATCTTTTTTAAAGGCTGGCCATGACTCGAGCATATTAGACTTCGTAGTTCTGCATAGACGCAGGGATTAAATTGCAGACTCATTACAAAATTTATCTTAAATAACAAAACTTGTTGGAAGGTTTTCTTTCCAGACTATGATATTACTTTTATCACCAATCACACTTTCTCTTAGATAATCATTAAATTCAATTAAACACCCACATTCCTGGTAGCAGCTATAAAATAAGTTAACGATCTGATACAGCGATAATCATGCGCCGGCGGCGGCGCACCGAATGGATCATAAAGACATAAGTTGACCGTCCACTGATTCGCAAGATGTGCATGGAGAGGTTTGCTACGTTAGCTGCGCGGTACATTTTGTTTACCAACCACATTTATGCATAGCGAGGCCGTGGCTCGCAAATAGTCGCAATGGATGATCTTCAAGCAAAACTCGAAGCATTTGTTTCAATTAAACCTGTATTACAGGCACTTTTGAATTTTCAAGGGGTTGGTCAGTGATAAAGTTGCCCATTCCAAAGCGTAGTAGTAAACCTTTGGAGCAGCACGGGCAAGAAACTCCACGGACATTTTTTGTATATCCAATCCCATCTCCTATATTGTCATACTTGCTTTCTTATTCCCGGACCCAGCTGTCGCATCACCTCGCCTGCTATTACTTCGCTTTCGCTTAGCGTTCTTTTTGACTTTCGTTCGTTTTGCTCTGATACTAAGGCTCCTAACGTGATGTTATATAGCCTATATAATCGTCAAGAATTGGGCTAACAAACGCAAAAATAATTTTTCAAATACAGTAGTTCCAGAGATTAGCGTGTTTAAACAAAGAAACTCTTCAGCGTTATTTAAAGTGTTTTCATATAAAGCGACCTTTACGACGACCGGTCCGCTCCAGAGATTTTAACAAACAATAAAAAACCGGCCAAGTGTGAGTCGGACTCGCGCACCGAGGGTTCCGTACAACTTAAAATTATTAAAAATATTTTTATTATATGATGTAACTCAAAATTTTCGATTTTCGCAATTTTTCCTTTATCTGTGCAAAAGACGTAGACGTTGCTTCGTACCAAATTTTTCAGGTTTTGATTCCCTTGCGAGTGTCGAAAATTTGCGGAAATTTGCGGAATAAACGGCTGTATTTTTTTATTGCGTTGGCTTAGAAGTTTGATTTTTTCACAGCTCCAAGGGTCAGTAGACCTGAGTATTTGATATAAATTCCAGCTTGATACTCGTACTTCCACGCGTTCCTGAGAAAAAGGGTCTTGACAGACAGACGGACGGACGGACAACAAAGTGATCCTGTAAGGGTTCCGTTTTTTCCTTTCGAGGTACGGAACCGTAAAAAACAAACTCTTCAGCTTTAAAGTGTTGTCATATAAAGTCAAGCTAACAAGCCATAAGCGTAGTTTAGCCGTGGCCTACTGTGTAGCAGCACCGCCTTAATACAATGAGAACATCCTCACCGACTAGACGGTTGACTCATCTGAGGTTAACGCTCACAGCGGATATGCGAAAGGAAAAGTGATTCGTCGCCATATTGTGGCTTAATTTATTATGGACATAGTTAATGTTGAAATATCGGGCAGTGTGTGTCATGGTCATGAATGGTGTGGTGTTTAAACTGAAGGAGTAGGTATTTAGTTAAGTATTCATGCACATAGGTTTATTTGATATTGCGCACTTCGCGCATTATAATTTGAGTAAATATATTTTAGTTTTGCTTTAGGTTAATATGTCTTAATTTTTTTTAAAGATGTAACGTTATGCTTGTTAATTAAAGCGCATATATATACCATATGCGCTTTAAATTATTGTTTGGTCTCATCGTTTAAATCCTGTGTATTAACACAACCAGGATTGACACTCTCATTTGTTACTTTAGCATGATTGCACACAGAGCTGTGGTGATCCAGTGCCAATGGCCCCGACTTACGAGTTGTAGGTCGTAGGTTCGAGCCCAAATAGGCGCATTACTTTGTGTGAATAATTTCATCACCACTGCTCTCAATACGGTGAAGGAAAACATTGTGAGGAAACCAATTGTTCTAGAACCACTAATTCGAAGACAAGTGACATCCACCAACCTGCACTGGGCCCGCGTGGTGGATTACGGCCCACTCACTCTTCACAGAGAGGAGGCCTGTGTCCCAGCAGTGGGAATATTATAGGCTGATCATACTATGCCACTGGGTCACCAGCTCTCACAAAATAATTTTGCCAGTCGTCAAAGTTAATGAAAACGGTTGCGAATCACTTGTGCGCCTGCATTCCCTTATTCGGTGTCCGGTTACTGAGTCAGCTCTTTAGTAATTCGCGCGGACGCTGCCATCATGGCGGGCTTCTGAGGAGATGCCAGGAGCTATTATTATTAATTCCAACCTTTTTTCAATACACGTTAAATATTAATAAGGTGAAATATGTCCAAGTTCTTAGAATCACAACCGAAATTTAGGTGGAATTTTAATCTAAAACCTAATGTTTGTGGCACATAAAATATACCTTCTCTTTATACTCGGTACCTCGGTGCTGAAGATCCCATCTTGTTGATGTGTTATCTTGGATCGACACTATATGAGTCGGTCTTGGCTCCTGGGCAATTCTTCAAGCTTGCAGAAAAGATAGCCCCAGAGCCTGGAGGATCGGGTGGGTCTACCTGTTTGGGCGTCGACCAGTTGATTTTTTCCATAGAAGTTATATCTATGACTTTCAAGGGCACTATACTGCTTAGCCGTTATAACTATAAGACTTCTATTGTCTCGTTTTCCGCGCCGGAACCTGGTAATTTTTTTTTTGTCAGCCTGTACTGTCTCTGCTGGACAAAAGCCTCCAAGTCGTTCCAGGAACTCATTTCCCGCGCCAACTTGAACCAGCCCTCGCGGTACCCGCCCAGGACATCTCGCCATCTCTTTCTGGGCCGGCCTCGGCGGCACCGTCGTTCTTCAGGCACCCAAAACTGTTTTAGTTTGGATAGTTATATTAGTTTTTTTCACTTAATTCCCACTAGTTTTATATAGATTAGATAGAGCTCCCTTATAGTATTTTATTGAATGTTTGAGCTCATTTTAAGCCTGCTTGAAAAACTATGCATCAAGATTATTATATAAAATTTAACTTAAACTGCAATCTAACATTCCGTATACCTACCCTACACTTAGCTGGGGAAAATGGTCGTCAACTGTCTGCTATAACAATAAACACTAACTTTCTATTCTAGCGTAGGCATTACGGAACCCTAATATTGTGCAAGAATCTGCCGTATGCCCTGTAATAATATAACACATTCTCTTTCCTGTTGATGTCGTATAATGCAACTGTAGGATTATGTGAAGAGGATGGGGAACCGCTTTCTGGGTGCTGGTTATAAAATTTTCTGCGGTCAGTATAAATAATAAGATAGTGTAAACCATCTATATCTAATAATAAGTAAAATAGGCATAACTTGTGTAAGCTATGCTTTACATCAGCTCTCCAAAAAATTGCTAAATGCTAGGCAGAATGGTTTATACGAGACTTTTGCCTGTTTGAATTTGAATATTAGAACGTCATTCTCATCTCATTGGAGTATAGGTACTTTTTGGCGGGAAAGTGGCATCACGTATTTTCAATGTATTTTGTTAATGTGTTGCTGTAGGTAATTAAATAATTAATGTGATAAATCGCCTAAAATTTGGGTAATTAGTGTTATTCTAATCTATTTCTATAAATAGGTACTAATCATTGACTTACTCTAACAATAATAGGTCTATCCAAAATCTTAGATCCAAAATACACAACTGCAGCCAAATAAACAGATTCTGACAAATATTTTTGAACTTGATCAACAAAAAGAATTTATGCAACAACTTCCTTAGCGCAGCAACTATTTAAGTTCGTATTATAAGGTAAGGAAAAAAAAAGAGGATAGTAGGTATATTCAATTTTTTTTTGTTTCAAATTGACGTTATTTCTAGTTAAACAAATATCAACTTTAAGGTTATGGAAATTAAGTTGATTTCAGAGTGACTAGCATTATTGAAACAGTTATAAAAATGTTTGAAGTTGTAGCGTAAACTGAACTTTAGGAATTTTTCCATAAACTCATATTAATTTGTTTGGCGAATATGTCGCGATATTAGATTAGGTAACCTGTGGTAAACCTCATTAATTAGAACAATTGATATTTAGGTATAGACTGAAGATACGAAGGCGCCCGCCATAAAATGAAATAAAAGTAATAATCAAATACCTACTACAATTTTTTCAGCCTTTTTCCTCAACCTGTGGTACCTTCTAAGAATCACTTTCATGTTGGTGGCTATTAACTTTGAGCAATCAATAATGACCTCTATTTACTTGGAAATTGAACTCATCAAATGTGAATATCCTGTGCAGTAACAACGGGGTTTTTCGAGTGTTTTCATTCTGCTAATCGTTTAACACTTCACACAAAATTGTTTTGGCAACAGAATACTGAAAAACACGCGAAATATTGGTTTCGAGTGGGACATCTGTTCTAACAAATTTTAGTTTATTGCTCTCTACACATGGTTTAATACTATAAAAGTTCAATGACATTCAAACCCACCCTGTATATGTATAACAGGGTGGCAGGGACATCGACGCGCAAACTGTAACCATGAATTCAGCACATGAGTTTAGATCCCATAGCGTCGAACTTTTCGTCGGTTATTAAAAAAAAATACTGCTGTTTCATACATTTTGACCGCGTAGGTATTGCACTTTTCTATGAAACAGAAGATTTTTTTTTGATAACCGACGAAAAATTTCTACGCTACGGGGTCTAAACTCATGTGCTGAATACAGTTTGCGCGTCGATGTCCCTGCCACCCTGTATACCTTTTGTGAGGGACCCTAAATTAATCCCCTATATTTGGACGTCATCATCTGCCTAGCCTTTTCCGAAATATGTTGTTGTCGGCTTCCAGTCTAACCGGATGCAGTTGAATACCAGTATTTCACATGGAGCGACTGCCTATCTGACCTCCACAACCCTTGGTAAGACTAGTTGTCAGATTTTCGTGTTTCTGACGACCCGTACCTACGTAACGACTTTCAAAGAATCACGAATGACAGTCGGGACCAACGGCTTAACGTGCTTTGTAGGCACGAATCCCCTTTAAATTTGTTAAAACCAAACGCTTAAATATAACAAAGTAAATTAATATTTTAGATTTTTTTTTAAAAAAAACGTGCCCCACACTAGGAATTACTCCTGTATCGTGGGTGCGTTCACAAACATTTAAACTCACATACACAAACAGCCAGACCCGAAACAACTACTTGTAGGCCATACAAATATTTGTTCCGTGCGGGAATCGAACCCGCGACACGTAGCGCAGCCAACCGTGCCGTCAAAGTTCCATCACACAAGTACATACTCGTAATTATTCAAAAACCGTTTCCCACATCAACGTAAACCTCGTTCTTATAAATCGGCTAGCCTTGACAATGTAATTTGACAATCACCACTGGGTTCATCGATCAAACTTTTACGATGCCATATTACGGCTTCAGTACAATACAACTGTTATTGGAGCCATTCTACTGACTGATTAACTGAATTCGGTTGACCTCTTTATACAAATCTAGCTATGGTCATTAGTCCATAGTGCGAGTGTGGAGCCACATCACAGACGATGCCTCACCTCTTGCTTGCTTGCTGTGCAATAACGCCTGCACCTTGCACTAGAACGCAATGGCCTAAGCTAACTCCAACAAAGTGACTGAATCCTGGTAGAAGCTTATTTAAAATATCTATATTTATACATATAAATGGAATCATCGTCACGACGAGGTAGTCCACAGGTGTAAAATTGTTTTTTTTCTGTATCATAGCCCATATGTAGATACAAACTTTACATCACATGCGTAATAGGTAACCTAACCTTTAAAAAGAAGCGAAAATATCTATCACAGTGACGTACTAAGGGGTTTATTCATAAACGATGACTAAAGTTAAGTAACGTTTAAACGTCAAAAATGTATGGTTAAACAGTCGCTAATCACTGCTTAACTTTAAGTAAAGTTTATGAATAAAGGGGTAAGTAAGTAGGTATTAGTAGTAAGTAGGTAGGTACCTGCGAAAGAAGCAAATCGAAAAGCGAGCCTATAACGCATTCAAAAACAAATACAGGGAGGCAGGAACAGCGACGTGCAACCTGTTACCATGGATTGATTAAAGGATTCTGAAGCCCCATGCGTTGAAATATTTGCTGTTTTTATTCGATCGCGTAGGTATTGCACTTTTCTATAAAAAGGTTGATTTTTTGTCTTATAACTGGCAAAATATTTCTACGCTAAAAGGGGTCTAAAATCATGTGCTGAATTCATGGTTACAATTTGCGCGTCAATGTCCCCACCCTGTATGTATACACCAAAGCGGACGATTGAAGAGGATACTCTTCGAACCACGAAGGTCAGTGATCCGATATTAGCAAACAAACAGTCAATCAATCAATATATTTATTTACAAAACGTTCAGTGAATTAAGCACAACATACTAGATGTAGAATATTAGGCTTGTTTTGATAAGGAAGAATTTGCAGTGGTCTTCTAAACAAATGCTGTAATGTCTGTACCTAGTAAATTAGGTAAATACATGTGATTTGGAATTTGTCACTTTATAGTGTACGGGTAAGCAATCATGGAACTGGTTTGAAATTATCTGCTAAGAATATGGCCAATGTTTTTTTTTTAAACTATTAGGAACAGACGCCAGCACATCAAGCTACTACAATCTGTCAAATTTATTTAATCGATTTTCAAGTTAATCGCTAAAGCATTAAGGTTCAAGGTTGATTGGCAAAATTTGACAGTTTCGGATAGCTTCGTTCGTACTTACTAATACTTAAAGTTTCTAAAAATATGATTGCGTAGTTGTGAATTAAACGCAAATGGCTCCTATACTACCTAAACCTGGAAGGGAAAAAGTTTCCTTTTGCAGTTTAGGTACCTGTTACTACAAGGATAGAATAATTAGGTATACAGGGTGACAGGAACATCGACGCGTAAACTATAACCATGAATTCAGCACATGATTTTAGACGCCCTAGCGTTCAAATTTTTCGCTGGTTATTAAAAAAAAAAATGTAACTGCTCCAAACATTTTGACCGCGTAGGTATTGCGTTGTACTATAAAACAGTTGTTTTTTTATAGCTGTATAGTTTTAGGCATGAATCAGGTGTATCTGCTGATGGTTCGTTAACCTACATGATTTTGTTTACATATCACAGGAAATTCCTCAATTTTATAAAATTTTCATTGATCCTAAACCGGATATAAAAAAAAAAAAAACTTTGTACAACATAAAAGGTACAAAAGTGTACTTACCTCCTCAGGCATTCTCTATCAGTCAACGAAGGGTGGAGGTACAACATGGCAGGTGCATCGTTGGTGCGTGGAAAGACATGAATAAAATTACATCATAATTCTAATCTTCCTCTCTACTTGTCCACAGAACGGCCTCCTGTCATCTCTGCCATACCTCGGCAAGTACCTGTGCGCGTTGGCATCATCAGTGTTGGCCGACTCGCTGAGGCGGAGCGGCAAGCTGTCCACCACAGCCGCTAGGAAACTGTTCACTGGATTCGCTGTAGGACTACCAGGTAAGCATTGGCCTATTTAATAAATGCTGGCCAAAGACGGGGGGGGGGGACGATTAATACAGAAGTATGAATGAATGAAGAAGAAGATATGTTGCGCTGATCCCAAATAAATTAAGAGAAGGTCAAGAGAATGGTCATGAATAATATGTATTCGTTTTCCAGGTCTGCTGATGATAGCTCAGGCGTATCTCGGCGGCGACCGTGTCTGGTCCATCGCAATCTTCACGTCAGCGCTCACCATCAACGGCGCCGTGACTGCTGGCTACCTCGGCAACGGACTGGATATCGCGCCCAACTTCAGCGGTTAGTACTGAAGAAAAGTCTTGTTTTAAGCTTCTTTTCTGGTGCATTTTATTGAAAGACTAGCAGCGCCCCGCGGTTTCACCCGCATAAGTGTCGATACCGTGGGAATATCGGGATAAAAAGTATCCTATGTGTTATTCTGATGTATAAGCTATATGACTGTAAAGTTTCATCAAAATCCGTGCAGTAGTTTTTGCGTGAAAGAGTAACAAACATTCATCCATCCTTGCAAACTTTCGCGTTTATAACATCAGTAGGATAACAGGAAATGTTAAAGAATAGGTTTTACAGCTTGGAGGATTTTATTTTATTAATAGATGTAACACATGTATTTAGACTTGAATATAGGTTCTAATTATTATTATTATTATGTAATGTTACAGGTACAATCTTCGGTATGGCGAACACGCTGTCGTCTTTCGGCGGATGGCTGTCCACTTTCATGGTCGGAGAACTTACGAAGGAAACTGTAAGTTGAACTTCTTTTAATACCTAAATCAAGAGTCAACAATTTAATTAGTTACTACTTAAACCAATTCGCTAGAAGAAGGGCACGCCACTTATGGACGATGCAGCAAATACTCAATTGAGGTTGTCTTGGTATTTTTTTGGACTGGCTGACTATATTCTGCTGCAGCTGTCATGCGGCTACGGTCGTTGTGGGCTGCCCGGAAGTTTAATAAAAATATCTGGATTTTTAGCCACACGTTAAAAAAAAATATTTCCGCTAGCCTGGTTGCGGAGATCGAATAATAAAATTAAATCAACAGCATAATTTCTATCATCTGTGATATTATTTTTTCTATCATCTCATTCTTGATAAAATACTTTGGCATACAAATAAAATCTCCTATTTCTCTCCCCAGAACACCCCCGAACAGTGGAAGATCGTCTTCTACATCCTTGCAGGCACATACATCACAGGCGCCCTCTGCTTCGTCAGCTTCGGCTCCGGGGAGCTACAGCCCTGGAACAACTCCAAGCCTACCACCGAAGTTGAGAAGCAGCATGAGGAACAACCCCTCAATGAGGAGAAGGCGTGAGGAGTTTGGAGGAAAGGAGTCAGACATGCTGTTAAGGTGACTTGTTGATTGTGATAGGTGAGATCAGCAGTTGGTCATTGCCTTCGATTCTGGCTACAAGAAATTCAAGTTGTATTCAATATATTATGCTAGCATCGTTAGCTCCCGAGTTACAGTATAGTAACTCGGGATACAAGCGCCTTACAATATTGCTTCCAAAACGCGATGACCGACTGTATAGGAGATCTTTGGTCTAGAAAGAAGGATCTTTTGTTAAAAAAAGGATCTTTTGTTAAAAAAAGACAATTTTCTACACATTTATTATGAAGACTAAAAGACTTTTCTAATGCCCTGTGCAATTGCCAAGATAAAAAAAAAACGATTATTGGGTATACAGGGCAGCTGTAAAGACACCTTTTTGAGCTATTTATAATCTTTCTAAAAATGTACACTTTTTATTATGAGCACTAACTAGCATGTCTGACGTTAGATTATTGTTAAAGCACATATTGTTACAATTTTCACGTACTATCACAAATCGTATGGCGTTGCGAGATTCTGATTCGCGTGCTGCGGATCGAGACTAGTTACATTCTATAAAAATTGTTATTTGTCTAGGATGTTAGCAGTTTTTACAAAAAAAAAAAACCACATAAGGGCAAAAAAGTAACATAATATGTTATTGAATCATTCCTGTAGTACCTAAAATCATCTATTTGCCTATAAGAGACTCTAGTTAAAAAAAAAAAATTGGAGCTAGTCTATGTGACATAGACTTAAAAAAAATGTTAACATAAATAGGTTAAAAAAAAAATTGCTGGATATGTCTACATTCTGTTTAAGTCTACTTACATTAATTTCTGCGTTTTTTAGTTCTATCATAGACAAGTCACTTAATATCTTTTTAGAAATCTATATTTTAGTTTCCATGAACAGAAACTAAACTGCTAATCTCCTAGAACCATTAAAAAAGCAAAAGAAATAATTTTCCCACTTCTAATATGATTACAAGTGAGAAAATAATTCCTTATGTATTGTTAAAAAGTAAATAAAGAAAAAGAAAACTCAAAAAAAGGCTGTTTAGTGTGTAAATATATATTGTGATGTATTTATATGGAACCGGCGCGCTCTTGGACTTTGATCACGGTTGGTTCGTGAGAAACCCGACTCAGGTGTAGTTATTAAGTATAAGTGTCAGGAAATCGTGCGTATGCGCACGATGGTGCGTTGTGGCGGGTAAATGTAGGAAATGAAAACTCGCTTTATCTAGTGTAATTTGATCATTTCAGAAAATAATATTTAAATTGTTTATCTAGCCTCAAAAACAAAAAAAAAAAGAATTGGACGTTTTAAACATGTTCAAAATTCGCAAGTTTGTAATTGAATCATTACATATTTTTTTAATCATTAGCATTTCGCTTTTAGTTTTGGTTTTTTTTTTTCGTGAAACGATGCTAATTCTACCCACCTACATTTGAACGCAACAACACAAACTTTAATTTAATTTTGTTGCTTCAACGCTTTTGGTAATGCGAGCATGTTAGACAATTTGCGAGGAGGACGCGAGATGAAATGTAAACGAGACGAAACATATCTGTAGTCAATGTTTCTGATAATCCACATAAATCCAAAACCAGAATATTTTAAGATTTTTTTTTTAACAATTTCAGAAAATCATTTAAAATTTCAAGATGGTTTTCTGTTCTGTATCCAAATATGCATGTAACAACAAGATGGCAGGGACATCGACGCGCAAACTGTAACCGTGAATTCAGCTAAAGCTTACGTAGAAATTTTTGCTGTTTAAAAAAAAAAATCAGCCGTTTCATAGAAAAGTGCAATACCTACGCGGTCAAAATGTACTGAACAGCAATTTTTTTTTAATAACCGACGAACAATTTCGACAGGCGGTTTCAGAATCATATACTGGATCTAAGGTACAGGTTGTGCGATGATATCCCTGCTAACCTGCATAGCATTGACTAAGGATTACTGTCAACATTTAAAATGCTCGTTTGTATTTCATACAGCTGTACCGGTGTTAGTTATCAAATAGATTAGCTTACCAAATTGTACTGATAGACGTAAGGCGCGGATCTGATCCGGGGACCAAAGTTGAGGACAACAAAATATTAACGATTTTTTTGTGTCTGTGGTTGAGACTGTGAGAGTATCTTTACCTTTAAAAAAATCAATAAGTACTTCAAAATCTATATGTATCCCATTTGAAGACTAATTTAATCATAGAAATTATTATCAGTCTTAAAACGGTTACAACGGTCAATAGTTTTTCTGGTCTTGAGAAACAGGTAATTTGATTTAGGACATAATTATTATTACATGTCAGTGTTTTAATGATATTTTTTTAACACTAAGTCTACTCGCTTTGGTAATTAACTGAGATGTGATGTGTATAAATGATTAATAAATAGTTTCAAGTTTATAGAAACTTTGAAAGTAATACTATACCACTGTTGAAGTGTTGACCATATCACATCATAATTGACTTCCAAGCTGTACATTACCCTAATCATATCTCTGACATATTTTAATATTGTATCTGTAATAATTTAGTTATCATTGTAAAAACCCACTTGTCTTCTTACGGTCGCACTCAGAAACATAATTGCCTGTTAAGAATGGTTCATGAACGTTAACTAATGTTTCTGAGAGTGGCTATAGTAAACATTTAGTAGAGTACAGACGCCAGCACATCAACCTACTACAATCTGTCAAATTTCTTTAATAGATTTTCAACTTTATCGCCAAAGCATTAGGTTCAAGGTCGATTGGGAAAATTTGACAATTTCGGGTAGCTTGATGTGCTGGCGTGTGTACATTAAAATCTTAGCTCAACTACAGACACGAAATCAATGATTTCTTGAATAATTATAATTTTGTAAGTATTTTTTATTAAGTATCTTATTTATTTTTCTACGTCGAAGGTTTAGGAAAATTCAGAGCCATGTAGCTAACAAGTGGAGCGCATAGCTTTGCTCGCAACCGACCATAGGCAAGTCTCGTTACTTTTTTTACCGTAAGACATAGATATTAAGATTATGAGGGTGGTCCCACTGCGTTATGGTATTGGTTATTATTTTATCTGCTGATTTGAATATCTTTTCGAACCTAAGTGTTTTTCTGGCTGAGAAACTACACTTTTTTCTCTTGTATCACAGACTTCCCACGACTGGATAAAATATCGTGATTTCTTTAATATGAGTAAATTTAATATCAGTCTATTCTACACATAAACCTCAGGAATACATTTGTCTAAATGACAGTGAAAACCGCATCAAAATCCGTTGTGTAGTTTAGAAGAACAACGCGGTCACATAGACAGACACAAGAAGCGAATTTATCGATAATAATGTCTATACATTATTATCGATGACTAGTCATATTTTCTTGTAACAAGTCAGACGCATCTATATGCGTCTGACTTGTTACAAGAAAATATTACTAGTCAGAAATATCTATAAAAAAAATAGTTTTGTCCATAAATTCAAAATGAAGTCATTTATTCAAATAAGGCTAAGAATCAGCACTATTCGAAAAAGAAAATTACCTAAGATAGTCCCCTAAAGCGTCCGAACCACTTCCTAGTGCTTTTGCTGCGGAAAAGTGGCGCAACAAACTCCCCAGCAGCATACTTTCTTCAAATAATAATTGCCTAGACAAAGCGGCACAGTCTGACAGTTATTGTACCGTTAGTCGTACCCTTTATATCCTTTTATGTACTTATAATAAAACAGAAACCAGCCCACGTCGGTAGGACCACCCGCTAAGCCATGTTCGCACTTAGCTTTATTACAAGGGACGATGCATTGTTTTTGTGTGCATTTTAACAGCTGTGATAAAGAGATTTGTCTATGGCGTTACTCGCTAGTGTCCTTTATAAACGTACGCTCTCCAAATTGTATGAACTAAAGTGCTACAAGGAACTTTTGGCGCCTTTAGTGACATTGAGAGGTAGGTTGTTGGTAAGTGTCACAAAAAAAAAGATGGCGCGGTTAGTTCCAATTTTGGCCACGCGCCAAAATATCCTTGTACCGTTGTTTTATGAAGTACTGAAAATAAAATCATATTTGAATCTTTTCACGGCTATTTTGTAGTTCCTAAATTACGATCAGTATTTCGTAAAGGTTTTGTTTTTTTGTCCATTTTTTTTATTGTATGAAATATGGAATAGACGGATTTTTTTACCTAGTTAATTGTATTGAATTATGAAAATATCATGACATAGTAAGTGGTGATGTTCGCCTATTTATTGTAAACTTCATATATCGGATTCAATGACTTATTTATTTTTATATTAGTTTTTATCTCTCTCTAGTTAGCTTAAATATACCCCATGCCACAAAAAGTGCCTTTTGAAAAACACATTACAAAAATCTAGCAAACAGTTTCATCTAATCATTCATCTCTCAATAATTCTCGTGTCGTATCTACTTTTCTACGAGCAATTCAATTTCAAAAGTTGTTTAAAACTATCTAAGTCACTTATATTGGCATGGATTTTTTAAGCTACACATTTTGTATCATTGTTATATACCATAGTGAGTCCGTCTATTCCCATAAACAATTTCCACAGACAATCGACCGTGTCCTTCCAACGATTGCAGGGTAACTAAGTCCATAGAGTACATTTTATAAACAAAATAATAATAACGTAAGTAAGTAAGCTTGTCTGTGGAAACTTGCAGTATGTTATGTTAGTTTTATCTGTGTATATCTCATATTTATAACTATGTTTAAATTTGAGGTTTTTCTGCATGAAAACTACCAACAGTTTATAAAACGATAACGTCATTATTAACGCCTGATTTTCACGGTGTGAAATATTGCCAGTGACATTACCATACGTTGAAGCAATAATGTCTAAACAGTGTTTAGAGTATGCAAGTAATTTGTTGCTTCAATTTTATTGTATGCCACACGCAAGAAACTTGCATCATGTAAAATTCTCTCTATCGACTTCAAATAATTGACAGGTTGTTGGCCAAGTCGTTCAGTGCTTGCTGCAAGTCAAGTCCAACGTTTTCAGTCATGTCGATCGTGTAGAAGAGCCTTTTAGATTTATTAATTTTATTATTATTTGTATCTGATGAATAACAAACATCACATCAATACCTAATTGACGTTTCAGAATTAATTTTAACATCTTTAAAACAAAAACTACTCAATGAATTCCGTGAATTATAACTTGGGTTTAGGCTTCCATAAATTGGTTGAAATTACTTGTACCTAGTCCTTTTCAGAATTAACTTTAGAAAAGTGACCTTAAAACCTGAAAAATGTTCGTCAAGTATGTATTAAAACTATCGTATAAAGTATTCTACAAGTAACTACTATCAAAGTTGAGTTTTTCTCTCTCTTTTGAAGTTTTTTTAAGTTTAAGTTAAATAGTAATGGCACCGCATCACACTAGTAGGTAAGATCGTATTGGAACTGGAACAAAATATATTCGTTTTCAGAGTATTAACGTTTGTAAAACTGCAATTTTAGTTTGATTTCTTTTTTCACAGCTACGTGCTAAAACGAGATATAAAAAGTTTTGCCAAAATATTTTTTCAGCACCAATTTTGCAACCAACCCTCGCTGGGCCCGCGTGGTAGATTACAGCCCACTTCCTCTCGAAGAGTGAAGCCCTGTGTCCCAGCAGTGGAAACATGATATACGGGCTGATTATGTAATTTTGCAAAGTAAAGTTAACAAGCATAGCTTTCTTTTATCGTATCAAACTAAAATGAAGGTCGTATAAAAGTCGCGTGTCGTATTATATTTAAAACCAACATGAAGATGTTTATAACTTCGTATTTACGGCAATAAAACCATAACTTATGTAACTAAGACAGAATTATAGAAATGTATAATGAAGGGACGAATTCAGTAAAGAGGATGAATGTAATGCATGTGTTCAGTGTAAGTAAGGCAATATTTATGTATTTTCGTATAATAATGCATGTGGAAAGTAACATTTGTTGTGTCTTATGACAGCTCTGTAATTTTGTGAACCATTTTCTTTTTTGAAAATAAAGATTTTACCAAAATACCTTATTGTTTCTGTTTTTATTCTCAACTGAAGTCGAATCAAAACCTAACCAACTCAAATACGCATAGTAGAGATACCAACTTTGTTTACAAAAAATGGGTAAAGGATGTACCATTGTTGCTTGTTCACCAACTCAACAAAATTGTTTAGTTGAGCTCCTATTGCTATTTTCTTAACGTCACCACGCGAAAATCAATGTTTTTTAAGCAAAATTCTTAAAAGAGTTTAGTTCGTGCACAATAGCATAAGCACCATTTTCTGGCAACTTGAAGCATTCACAGCCACGTTGTGAATGTTTCGTGAAGACAAGTAAGTACCGTCAGCACATAACACATAGATACACACATACTTCAGACTTCTCCTGCTCCTCTTGAGAGCTTTGCGTTTACACACACATTCACAGTGTGTTTGTACATTTGGTAACTGTTATTGGCAACTGTATAAGCCCATGACTGTTATTTGATATTTTGTATACAGAAGCTGTTGGTGTACCTTTATAAATAAATAAAAATAGCAGCGGTCCCCCGACGCGACATTTAATAAAAAAAAATAATACTTACGTAGGGTCATAATTTCAAGGTTATTTTGTTCTTTTTATAGGGTTTCACGTTTACTTATACCTTTTTTGTAACCTACTATTTTTATTATTTTGTGTTGGGGGTTTTTAAATTTATTTCATGCTTTTTGTAGGGATTCCTTAATGTTTTATTTCATTTCTTTTATTTTCTTGCTATTACGATTCAGGTAATTTGGTGTTCTGTTTTTTGTAATTCGCCATTTTGTGGTGGCGGCCATCTTGCATTCTCTCAAGCCCTTTCATTTGATACCCATATTGAGGGAGTTGTGAAAAAAATATTTAATCCACCATTTTGTGGCGGCGGCCATCTTGGCATCTTGGACCGATTTTCATCAAACATAGTTTTAAGAACACTCCCGACTAATTCACCTTTCAAACAAAATCAAAATCGGTTCATCCGCTCGGGAGCTACGATGCCACAGCAGACACACACACACAGACACGTGAAACTTATCGTCGTACTTGCGTTGGGGGTTAAAAAAAAAATTGGTACGTAATAAAACTCATTGCTGGGTAACTTACAATATGTTTATTGAAGAAACATTACATGTTAGCACAGCCTAGCTGTTCCTACGAAGCTCCCGCTCCTCACTACCGATACAAGGCATGGTGACTGATTACAGCTCCGACTTATTATGTTACATACGTTTGTTCGCTTTGAAAACATCATAAATACAACAAAAAGTCAATATGTAGAAACAAACTTAACATAGAATCTGATTTTATAGTAACATGCAGTTTAATATTATTTTCCTTGTTTTTAACATAATTATATATTCCAAATAAGTCTTTTTGATTGAAATTTACCAACTGGGAAATAACTGTAATTTTGTGCATATTTTTTGTCAAATAAATTACATTACTTCAGAATTTCCTCTAGCCTAACTGGTTACAGACACTTTAGAGATCTCAACAATTTTACTTAGCTTTTTATAGTAACTCAATACCTACAAACGGTCAAACGGCCGGTCTGAAGGTATTGAGTTACAGTACCATCCAACGGGATGAGTAGGGATTCAGGGATGAATCGGGACGAAACTTGAAAATGGATTTTAACTTTGAAATAATAGTTAGTTGCCATTGAATCGTCCCGATTTACTCCTGCATCCTTATTCACCCGTATAACAGTACTGAAATTAAGGTTCTGTAGGCAATGTACAGTCGGCAAAAGAAATAAGTAACCAGGGCATCGGATTTAGTTGAAGTTTAGTAAGAAACCGTTGGATATTATTTAATGAAATTTAATTTGATAAATAAACTATTTGTTTTCTATCAATGAAATTAAATTTCATTCGAAAACATCCATCAGTTTCTTGCCAAACTTCAACTATATCCGACGGCCCTGGTTACTTATCTCCTTTGGTGACCGTACATAATCAGCCTATAACATTCCCACTGTTGGGACAGGCTTCCTCCGCGAGGAGTGGGCCGTAATAAATAATAATACTGTAATTATTTACGTTGTTTCCGAAGCGATCAAACCGAAATGTGAGTGTAGTGACTAGACCTTCGTCTTATCACAGGTATTTGTCTATCATTACATCAGTGAAACGTAAGCATTTTTACAAGTAATTATATTTCCATCCCACATTCTGACATCACACGAAAAATGTTACACATTTATCATTTTTCATAAGTTTCATAGCAATGTCGAAATGTACGATATATCTTTATGAATAAAACATGAATTAGTGAGACATAGTATTCAGTAAATATCACATGAATGAGTGCATTTTATATTAATTGAATTAAAATCGAAATGTTAATTGGATAGCTGTGATGTTATTTTAGTTTTTTGTCCAAATTCGATATAAAAAAAATAAAATAAAAAGGAGAATTGTGGCCAATATAATAACTGTTTATTTGTTAATAATGTTGATACCAGGTTGTTAGAAAGTGTCGAACAATCTGATATTAACATCATAAAAAAACAAACATTATTACAGGGTGAAGGCCTCTCCTTAAATAGGGGCAATATCATTCGACATCACATTTGCAGCAATATTTGTCTGTACAAAAAACTAATAAACATCACAGTTATTCATGTAAAATTTCTAATACTAGCTATGACTAGGGTTATTTGGGCACAAAACTGTAACAATGGCTTAATTCCAAAAAAAAAAAACATTATTTCTAGACCAAGAAGCCTTAGGACATTTCTTGCCCATTTTTGCATAGACATATTCCTGCCCGATTTTTGCCCGGGCATAAATTATTGCCCGTTTCTTGTCCGGGCAAGTGTTGCGCATTTTTTGTGGAAATAAAGCCACCGTTATTTGTGTGCCGCCTAATATAAAACTAAGGTATAATATAACTAACTAAATGTATCAGCTCGAGCTGTCTTAGCCTTAGCATTTGTACTAAAGCATGTATCACCGTCCCTGTTACACGCCCGAACACCATCTATACTTGGCTTAACTGTTTATTTAATACATGCAGACTTTTTGTGGTTTTCAAAATAGGGAAGTGCTCTGTTAATGGTTTTTAATTGTATTTTTTAACTTCACTCATGTTTATTTTTAAAATAATGTAATTCATTGAACAAAAATACGTTCTTCGGCCGTGACCATTACGTTTGCGTGATGGAGATCCAAATCGAGTCGGCCTAGAATTTGGCTACGAGTTCCTGTAACGTGGAGACATCAAGACACGATAGTGTCCTGTCGTAAAACTGGCAACAAACAGATACCAAATTCGAATTCCGTACAAAGTCGAATCGATTTGAATCAGGCGAAGTTTGGTTGTTTACACCTTACAAAAACTTATCTATCATCATTTTCCTGCCCTATCCTAATTTATTTGGGTCGCAACATGTCTTTTTCTTGCAAATTTAGTCGTCACCTTATAAAAACTTATATTTCCCAAAAAGAAAGAATAAACCTTGCTTTTCAAAAACCACAAAAAGTCAGTGTGTTTAGTAAAATTATGAAGATTACAGACTGATTCTAGTTAATCTATTGACTGACATTATTATTGTATAGCTATTAAAAATATTCTCATTGATTTCACTAAATAATTGATAATACTAATAACCTGAGGATTGAGATAGTTTCAAACGATTTTGCAAAGTTTTATAATAATGTGGGTTTAAAGCAGTGATTTTGGTGCTTAATAAAAACTAAGAATAATAAATATATTACCATTTTCCTTCGCATCCCTGATTTTAAAAATTCGCCCGAAAAATCTTGGCCGGTCTGAAAATAGGCTTTCCGAACTTTTGCGCATGTTCTCTTACTCAGACTCGTCTCATGTCACCATTTGGTTCCTAAAAATTGTTACTGCGCATGCGCAGCCTTCAGCGCAAAGTTCGAACCGGCCATGATTGTTTGGTCATATGGTACACTTGTTTGTTTCGAGACAGCCCGTCTATACTCCAATTCTAAATCTCAGATAATTTATATCCATTGCCTCTTACTCAACTTTCTACTTTACGGTTGTTTATTCTAAAGTTGATTTTTGAGTGACAATTTGTAACAAAAAGATCCTAAATAAATTTTGGTTGCAATGGAATTTGAACTTTATTTTCTTTGCTATAGAGTTTATTGTTCCAAAACTTAATAATTATCTGAGATTTTGCATCGAAACTCGATCTGAGCATATTTTCAAACGAAACAAACACATAGACACGAAAATTATTTCACAAACATAATTTTATTACATTGATTTTTCAAGCCTCTTTGACTTACTTTCTCAAACATTGTTTTACAATTCTCACATATCATCCAAGCCGTTGCCGCCACACATAATTATCGTTCAGCGACCCTTCTATTTTGATCCCAACATTCAATAACACCAATTAATTAAGAAAACATCCAATTATTTCACATTTAAAATTTTATACAATTTACTAATCATTGTACTTTATGAGAGTTTATTTTATTCTGTGATGGGAAAATTATTTACAATTATCATACAAAAGTATTGAAAGAGGCCTTATTATATTGCTGCATGGGCCCACTCTTGTCCCCGATCACGCCTGATAGAAAGCGATGCATGAGATCTATGATGGAACGAGCGTGCCCAGAAGATGTCTGTTCACTCTTGCTTTGAAGGCAAACGAAATGTGGAGGGAACACAGACGCTGGCAGAAAGTTCCACACTGGCTGTGCGCATAATACATGCCTTGGAAATAACATAAGCTCGTTATAAAAGAGTAGGAAGTATAGTAATTAGTTTAATAATAGGACAGTCTCCTCAACATAATTCGTTGTCTTTAAAGAAAGTTGTAGTTTGAAGTCGATTTTATTCGATGATTTAATACGCTCGCCCCTATTACATGGGACTTAAACATATAAGGCGAAATGTGGGTGTACTATATAGGGTTAAATTAAATTAGCTAGCGAAACTCCGGAGACGTGATGGGTATCTAATGACGATAAAAATAAAATCAATTCCTAATAAAATAAACTCTTAATTTTAATTTACTACAGTGGCTACGGGGAAAACTGCCACACGGTAGTGTAGTTACTGAAAATCATCAGTTTATTTTTTTTATCATGGGTAGATATCGCAACACCACACTGCGCTCCAAAACAGATTACGGACGTTTCTCTAAAAGCCGCTAACCTGAAGTGGGACTGGGCTGGCCACGTCTGACATATGCCCAATCAGCTGTGGGCCAAAATAACCGCCACGTGGAGCCCTGACACAGCTAGAAGGCGTCGCGGCAGACCCTGTCGTAGATGGCGTCGCGGCAGACCCTGTCGTAGATGGCGGGACGAGCTGGCCCAAACCCCTGGGCAGAGGTCTCTGCCTTTTCCCAGCAGTGGGATAATGCAGGTTAACAGTAACAGTTCAGATATCGATGCCTATCACGTCTGCGGAGTTTCTCTAGCTAATTTAATTTGACCCTGTATGTATACTTCTGCCGAACCCTTCGGGGAATACAGGCGATGTTATGTTTATTAAATGAGATTTGTTTTTAAACAATAGAAATAAAGACAGCGATGCCTCAAACAAAAAAAAACTACAAGTAAAAACTACAAGTAAAAAAAACACTCTAATTGCGTAACACACTATTACTCTCATTTTGAAGCATATTGCTAATCCATTGCTCCATATGTTCGAAAAATGTGTTCACTCAACAACGTAAATAACGCAATGAATGTTGTTGAACTGTCAAAATGAAACCAATTGCTACTGATAGTACGTTACGCAATTAACCTGGGTCAAAGACATCACGGTATAAAACAAACTCCCAAGCACATCAAATAGAACTAGAAATAATACATTACAACAATTTATTAACCACTTAAACAACAATTTGGTCAAACAACACTTAGTAGACGAAATAACAAAAAAGACGACATTAATAGAAGAAAATTTGTTAGTTCCTTATAATTGACACAATTAACAAGATATAACGATAAAATGTAGAATGTTAATGTAAAAGGTAATGCTTTAAGCCAATCATGATTTAAAGAATTAATTTATATTTAAAATTTTGTAACATTGTAATGTTCGCTTCTATAATTTCTTACGTGATTATATTATCGTGGACGTCACAACACAGGGAAGTAATATGTATGGAAATACCATAACCTGTTTGGGTTAAAGGGAACTCCAAAGGAAAGGCTGTTCTAAGGATTTCAACAATACGTTTGTTCTCCTATTATTTAAAAAGCGTTATTGGTTAAATATTAACAACCTCTCAGGACTATATTACTAACATCGTAAACATCAACTTTTGTTCTATTACTTTTATTAATTCATTAGACTTTCATAAAAAAATAAAAATATTTCATTTCAACCAATAGAAATATTCGATTTTCTGTTACGAACTCTACGCGAAGCAAAATAAAGCGCTAGTTAGGTAAACAACTTGTCGTGTCTAGTACAAAATTCAGCAGCGGGGGTTAGATAGAACAACGAAATCTTAAAAGTTTGTTTTTGGTAAATGTGTTTTGTAAAAAGTCACAGAGCAAAAGTTGTTGTTTATGATGTTAGTAATCCAGTCCTGCAAGGTTATTAGCGTTTTACCAATAACCCTGTATATTGGAAGGTGTGTTTTACTTTAACACTACTCTTTTAGCTTTGTGTGGCATCACACGTCTCACGTAATATATCACATTTGATCATATACCATTTATATTGAACACAATTCAAATGTTACAAAATAATTAAATACAAAAATTTACAAAATTTTAGGCATTTTTTAATGGAATCAGTGTGTTCAAGCCGTGCTCAAATGCGTTAAAAAGTTAAGTAAAATAAAAGCACCTTCTTCGTTAAAAACTCTATTATTTATGGACCTACTCAATCCCTTTAGGAACTCCCAATGTGCAAAATAACTAATATCTCGTGTTTTACAAGCCTCTGAATACATATGTGTACTTATATATCTATTTTTATATCAACTGTATAAGGGTAAGGGGTAATGCAGACATTGCCCGGTTGGTGTACGTGAATCAATACAACTGAGTGAACGTAAACTGACCGGGTAATGTCGACATTGTCGCGATAATCACACCTAATGTTATTATTTTAGACTTTAGAATAGATTGAGCCCTATTTTTTGACATTCTAAGACTTGTTATTTATTTAGCTAATACGTTCTATTATGCATGTCATTTTGTGAATTATTTATGGGTAATTTTCGTTAGTACCAAGTTTTATGTGGTTACAACTTTACTTCAAATTGAAAATATTTTCCTACACGGGCACATATGAAACGTCAGAAGCTAGGTGCACAATTCAAATTGGTCGTTTCTTATGGAGAAGAGCCGGCAAGGAAAACCACGGTTACTCTTTGAAAATATTTCAAATTACAGTGTTAATAGATATGGGAGGACAGTGTAGGCCTGTCAATAAGTACCAGGTACTTCACAAAATAGAAAATTGTGGACATAAATTGAAGAATCTATGAGTCTGGTTTGAATGGACAAGACGCCTTGTACGTACTTGTCCATTCAAACCGACACGTTGCTTGGTATGTTAATCAGTTGAAAGACACTGAACGAGACAATAGAAGTTGTATTGTTATTAATGAATTTTATATATGCAATGCCATTTGCTTACTTTGTGAAGTTTTATATTATTTTAATTATTGTGAATGTGAAGACTATGTGGGTCATTTTATTTATTTTTAGTTTTAACTGTTCTTTTAGTTTTTGTCATGGTCTGGCAGTTTGAGTAATTTATGTGGCCTACCCAAATGTCTTTTCTTTGGTATTTTTCGTCGAGTTGTTGTTAAGTTTTGAGTTGAGGCACACGATTTCTGACAAATGCGTGCACTGACTGGACAGGTCCACTCAATCTTTGTGGTTCCTTCCTCAAAAGGCCATCTCAGACCTCAATCTACATGGTCTTCAAGATTATGTCTGGACTTTAAAAGAGACTGACTGAGTGTGTGTCTGAGTTTATTTCGGCCATTCTTCTCAGACTAGTCAAATAGGAAACGCCTCATCTAGTTTTTAAAATATGATTAAAGTGTAAAAGTGTTGTGCACACCTACTTACAGAAATAAAATCATTTATCATTTATTAAGTCTGGGAGCGTTTAATGTTAAGTATTAGGGCTCAATCTATTCCATAGATATATCTAAACAGGCCTTAAACTAATTAAAGGCAATGTCATGAAAGCATAATTATTGTAATAACTATATTTAATTATCAACTGCTTTACACTATGACTAGATGTTTCGTGAACCCACCGGCTAATTTGGTATAAAACTATATTTTTATGGTAACTAATGTTTTTTTTTTGTTAATATCATTACGCCAAATCCGTATCGGGGTAGGCTAAGTAGATAAAATTATAATCGTTGTAATAAATTAGCTTTTGAAGCTGAATAATTTTTTTTTGAAGCGATGGTTAAATGCACCATGTGTTTCAATAGGGGAGAAAACCATTGACTGTTTATGTTTTTTTTAATCCCATAAATAGGTTTGGAAAAATGTAACGATGTAAATACTGAAAAAATAGCAAAATAAAATAAAATATAGGTGTTTGAGTATAAAATTAAAATGGGTGAAAATAAAATATAGGTGTTTGAGTATAACATTAAAATAGGTGAAAATTAAATATAGGTGTTTGAGTATAAAATTAAAATGGGTGAAAATTAAATATAGGTGTTTGAGTATAAAATTAAAATGGGTGAAAATTAAATATAGGTGTTTGAGTATAAAATTAAAATGGGTGAAAATTAAAGCATAATGAGTACAGTTGATGCCCAAATTAGTATTTTTCATCCGAATATTTTGAATTTAACTGTAGAGGCACTGCAATATTGTTTATACAAGGAGAGACAAGAATAATTATAACTTCAGTAGCTGCTCGTTCAAAATTAAAACATTATTATATTTTACTTGCAAGTATTTATAATTATCAAGCCTCTTAAGGTTTTAAGTATGTTTATGGTATGTATTACTTAAAAGTTATGCCATAGAGTCTAGAGTATAAACATTAGGTTATGTCAGATTATAATGTAAGTTTGAAAATATAATATTTTATAATAGTATGCGTCAATATTTTAGTTAAGTATATTATTTATTATAATAATTATGGAGGAAGAAAAAGTGTGGGACGACGGTATTTTTACACAAAAATAAAAATATGTATTTTTGATAAATTACTGATTAGTTTGGTAAAATTGGAAGTGGGCTGTGCTCTGTAAATTTTTGCGGGTATTTTGGATGACTTTTTCTGCTTGTTAATTCCTTTATTATAACAGTAATTAATATTGACGCAGTCGGAAGCATTTCAAGAAGGCTTTATTATTAATTCATTATTACCGAAATTTATGAAATAATAATAATTGACAAATAATAATAGGGAAGTAATGTATATGATCAAGAATTCTTGCTTCTAATTTTCCATAGACATGAGTTGATAGTTGATATCTTTATATCAACTCATGTCTATTTGATTGAAGATTTTTTGCTTCTGGCATACCAACAGTGTCCGCCATTTTTTTTTTTCATAATAATCCATATTTTTTTGAACTTGCGTACGTCTTGTTGAAAGTAAACAGCTATGCAACAAGACGTATGCTAGTAAAAAACTATGGATGTCACGTGATCAAGTTTGGACGTTAATATCTCGGAAACGTGACGCTTTAGGGGGTTTAGCCCTATTATGTTTTCTATTTTCATTGAAGTCAGCTATCGATTTATACAAGATTCAAGCGTAGCCGCCATTAAAAATAAAAACAAAATGGCGGACAGTAGGTACGCCACAGATCTTCAAAGCAAGTTTATAGTACAAAGGAATTGAATATCACTTTCTTGAATCTAATTTTTTTTAAATACAAAAAAATTTTAGATCAGATATTGACTGTAAGAGATGATATTGATATTTCTAATAAAAATCGTATTTCACAAGATTCAATACAAAAATTAATCTCATAATTTCGCTGAAAATCACAACAAATAGGTCAGTTTCTAAATTAATTTGCTGATAGGCACGAATGAAGGTAACTTTTAGCACTAAATATCGTCAAAAATATTTATAAATGACATCATTTTAAGCAAAACATAATATTGAGCGGCGTACGTTAGCTACCGACCTGTTGAGCGGTCGAACGGTTGAGTGTTGAGTAAAAACGAGCAGGTTGTTGAGTGGGGACCCGCCCCGCTCACCTGTCCTATGGAATGCGGACTGATTGAAGGACTTTGCTGGCCTGGAAGATGAGAAATGTATTTGTTTTAGTAACATATTTGTAAAATATCTGAGGGGTAATTCTCGTAATTTTAAGAACGTTCACAGTCTGATCTCAGTCTCAATCTGTCAAAAATACCTCTAATTTCCCTATATTTCGACAAGTTTTTGATATTTGTTTGTCACCTAGATGAGACTGTAACTTGATTTTGAACGTCTTAAATTACGAGAATTGGCCTTCTGGTAACACGAAGTTGAAATGGTAGTCTTGTGGCTTCGTGGAGGGGCTTATGTTAAGCTGTATGCTTGTATTCCTACATACAAAGGGGGTACATTGTTGTGTGTTGGGTAAGTTTATACGGGAAATCCCATCCTGCTAACTACTTGGCGCGCAGGGCCGCCGCGCTGCCGCACGACACCTGCCGCACCTGGGGGGGGGAGTATATGTACCTCATACTCCTTGTCGTCCCCGATGACGCCGCTGACGCACAGCAGCTGGTACTGCTTGGCGCGCAGGGCCGCCGCGCTGCCGCACGACACCTGCCGCACCTGGGGGGGGGAGTATATGTACCTCATACTCCTTGTCGTCCCCGATGACGCCGCTGACGCACAGCAGCTGGTACTGCTTGGCGCGCAGGGCCGCCGCGCTGCCGCACGACACCTGCCGCACCTGGGGGGGGGAGTATATGTACCTCATACTCCTTGTCGTCCCCGATGACGCCGCTGACGCACAGCAGCTGGTACTGCTTGGCGCGCAGGGCCGCCGCGCTGCCGCACGACACCTGCCGCACCTGGGGGGGGGAGTATATGTACCTCATACTCCTTGTCGTCCCCGATGACGCCGCTGACGCACAGCAGCTGGTACTGCTTGGCGCGCAGGGCCGCCGCGCTGCCGCACGACACCTGCCGCACCTGGGGGGGGGAGTATATGTACCTCATACTCCTTGTCGTCCCCGATGACGCCGCTGACGCACAGCAGCTGGTACTGCTTGGCGCGCAGGGCCGCCGCGCTGCCGCACGACACCTGCCGCACCTGGGGGGGGGAGTATATGTACCTCATACTCCTTGTCGTCCCCGATGACGCCGCTGACGCACAGCAGCTGGTACTGCTTGGCGCGCAGGGCCGCCGCGCTGCCGCACGACACCTGCCGCACCTGGGGGGGGGAGTATATGTACCTCATACTCCTTGTCGTCCCCGATGACGCCGCTGACGCACAGCAGCTGGTACTGCTTGGCGCGCAGGGCCGCCGCGCTGCCGCACGACACCTGCCGCACCTGGTGGGGGGAGTATATGTACCTCATACTCCTTGTCGTCCCCGATGACGCCGCTGACGCACAGCAGCTGGTACTGCTTGGCGCGCAGGGCCGCCGCGCTGCCGCACGACACCTGCCGCACCTGGGGGGGGGAGTATATGTACCTCATACTCCTTGTCGTCCCCGATGACGCCGCTGACGCACAGCAGCTGGTACTGCTTGGCGCGCAGGGCCGCCGCGCTGCCGCACGACACCTGCCGCACCTGGGGGGGGGAGTATATGTACCTCATACTCCTTGTCGTCCCCGATGACGCCGCTGACGCACAGCAGCTGGTACTGCTTGGCGCGCAGGGCCGCCGCGCTGCCGCACGACACCTGCCGCACCTGGGGGGGGGAGTATATGTACCTCATACTCCTTGTCGTCCCCGATGACGCCGCTGACGCACAGCAGCTGGTACTGCTTGGCGCGCAGGGCCGCCGCGCTGCCGCACGACACCTGCCGCACCTGGGGGGGGGAGTATATGTACCTCATACTCCTTGTCGTCCCCGATGACGCCGCTGACGCACAGCAGCTGGTACTGCTTGGCGCGCAGGGCCGCCGCGCTGCCGCACGACACCTGCCGCACCTGGGGGGGGGAGTATATGTACCTCATACTCCTTGTCGTCCCCGATGACGCCGCTGACGCACAGCAGCTGGTACTGCTTGGCGCGCAGGGCCGCCGCGCTGCCGCACGACACCTGCCGCACCTGGGGGGGGGAGTATATGTACCTCATACTCCTTGTCGTCCCCGATGACGCCGCTGACGCACAGCAGCTGGTACTGCTTGGCGCGCAGGGCCGCCGCGCTGCCGCACGACACCTGCCGCACCTGGGGGGGGGAGTATATGTACCTCATACTCCTTGTCGTCCCCGATGACGCCGCTGACGCACAGCAGCTGGTACTGCTTGGCGCGCAGGGCCGCCGCGCTGCCGCACGACACCTGCCGCACCTGGGGGGGGGAGTATATGTACCTCATACTCCTTGTCGTCCCCGATGACGCCGCTGACGCACAGCAGCTGGTACTGCTTGGCGCGCAGGGCCGCCGCGCTGCCGCACGACACCTGCCGCACCTGGGGGGGGGAGTATATGTACCTCATACTCCTTGTCGTCCCCGATGACGCCGCTGACGCACAGCAGCTGGTACTGCTTGGCGCGCAGGGCCGCCGCGCTGCCGCACGACACCTGCCGCGCCTGGGGGGGGGAGTATATGTACCTCATACTCCTTGTCGTCCCCGATGACGCCGCTGACGCACAGCAGCTGGTACTGCTTGGCGCGCAGGGCCGCCGCGCTGCCGCACGACACCTGCCGCACCTGGGGGGGGGAGTATATGTACCTCATACTCCTTGTCGTCCCCGATGACGCCGCTGACGCACAGCAGCTGGTACTGCTTGGCGCGCAGGGCCGCCGCGCTGCCGCACGACACCTGCCGCACCTGGGGGGGGGAGTATATGTACCTCATACTCCTTGTCGTCCCCGATGACGCCGCTGACGCACAGCAGCTGGTACTGCTTGGCGCGCAGGGCCGCCGCGCTGCCGCACGACACCTGCCGCACCTGGGGGGGGGAGTATATGTACCTCATACTCCTTGTCGTCCCCGATGACGCCGCTGACGCACAGCAGCTGGTACTGCTTGGCGCGCAGGGCCGCCGCGCTGCCGCACGACACCTGCCGCGCCTGGGGGGGGGAGTATATGTACCTCATACTCCTTGTCGTCCCCGATGACGCCGCTGACGCACAGCAGCTGGTACTGCTTGGCGCGCAGGGCCGCCGCGCTGCCGCACGACACCTGCCGCACCTGGGGGGGGGAGTATATGTACCTCATACTCCTTGTCGTCCCCGATGACGCCGCTGACGCACAGCAGCTGGTACTGCTTGGCGCGCAGGGCCGCCGCGCTGCCGCACGACACCTGCCGCACCTGGGGGGGGGAGTATATGTACCTCATACTCCTTGTCGTCCCCGATGACGCCGCTGACGCACAGCAGCTGGTACTGCTTGGCGCGCAGGGCCGCCGCGCTGCCGCACGACACCTGCCGCACCTGGGGGGGGGAGTATATGTACCTCATACTCCTTGTCGTCCCCGATGACGCCGCTGACGCACAGCAGCTGGTACTGCTTGGCGCGCAGGGCCGCCGCGCTGCCGCACGACACCTGCCGCACCTGGGGGGGGGAGTATATGTACCTCATACTCCTTGTCGTCCCCGATGACGCCGCTGACGCACAGCAGCTGGTACTGCTTGGCGCGCAGGGCCGCCGCGCTGCCGCACGACACCTGCCGCACCTGGGGGGGGGAGTATATGTACCTCATACTCCTTGTCGTCCCCGATGACGCCGCTGACGCACAGCAGCTGGTACTGCTTGGCGCGCAGGGCCGCCGCGCTGCCGCACGACACCTGCCGCACCTGGGGGGGGGAGTATATGTACCTCATACTCCTTGTCGTCCCCGATGACGCCGCTGACGCACAGCAGCTGGTACTGCTTGGCGCGCAGGGCCGCCGCGCTGCCGCACGACACCTGCCGCACCTGGGGGGGGGAGTATATGTACCTCATACTCCTTGTCGTCCCCGATGACGCCGCTGACGCACAGCAGCTGGTACTGCTTGGCGCGCAGGGCCGCCGCGCTGCCGCACGACACCTGCCGCACCTGGGGGGGGGAGTATATGTACCTCATACTCCTTGTCGTCCCCGATGACGCCGCTGACGCACAGCAGCTGGTACTGCTTGGCGCGCAGGGCCGCCGCGCTGCCGCACGACACCTGCCGCACCTGGGGGGGGGAGTATATGTACCTCATACTCCTTGTCGTCCCCGATGACGCCGCTGACGCACAGCAGCTGGTACTGCTTGGCGCGCAGGGCCGCCGCGCTGCCGCACGACACCTGCCGCACCTGGGGGGGGGAGTATATGTACCTCATACTCCTTGTCGTCCCCGATGACGCCGCTGACGCACAGCAGCTGGTACTGCTTGGCGCGCAGGGCCGCCGCGCTGCCGCACGACACCTGCCGCACCTGGGGGGGGGAGTATATGTACCTCATACTCCTTGTCGTCCCCGATGACGCCGCTGACGCACAGCAGCTGGTACTGCTTGGCGCGCAGGGCCGCCGCGCTGCCGCACGACACCTGCCGCACCTGGGGGGGGGAGTATATGTACCTCATACTCCTTGTCGTCCCCGATGACGCCGCTGACGCACAGCAGCTGGTACTGCTTGGCGCGCAGGGCCGCCGCGCTGCCGCACGACACCTGCCGCACCTGGGGGGGGGAGTATATGTACCTCATACTCCTTGTCGTCCCCGATGACGCCGCTGACGCACAGCAGCTGGTACTGCTTGGCGCGCAGGGCCGCCGCGCTGCCGCACGACACCTGCCGCACCTGGGGGGGGGAGTATATGTACCTCATACTCCTTGTCGTCCCCGATGACGCCGCTGACGCACAGCAGCTGGTACTGCTTGGCGCGCAGGGCCGCCGCGCTGCCGCACGACACCTGCCGCACCTGGGGGGGGGAGTATATGTACCTCATACTCCTTGTCGTCCCCGATGACGCCGCTGACGCACAGCAGCTGGTACTGCTTGGCGCGCAGGGCCGCCGCGCTGCCGCACGACACCTGCCGCACCTGGGGGGGGGAGTATATGTACCTCATACTCCTTGTCGTCCCCGATGACGCCGCTGACGCACAGCAGCTGGTACTGCTTGGCGCGCAGGGCCGCCGCGCTGCCGCACGACACCTGCCGCACCTGGGGGGGGGAGTATATGTACCTCATACTCCTTGTCGTCCCCGATGACGCCGCTGACGCACAGCAGCTGGTACTGCTTGGCGCGCAGGGCCGCCGCGCTGCCGCACGACACCTGCCGCACCTGGGGGGGGGAGTATATGTACCTCATACTCCTTGTCGTCCCCGATGACGCCGCTGACGCACAGCAGCTGGTACTGCTTGGCGCGCAGGGCCGCCGCGCTGCCGCACGACACCTGCCGCACCTGGGGGGGGGAGTATATGTACCTCATACTCCTTGTCGTCCCCGATGACGCCGCTGACGCACAGCAGCTGGTACTGCTTGGCGCGCAGGGCCGCCGCGCTGCCGCACGACACCTGCCGCACCTGGGGGGGGGAGTATATGTACCTCATACTCCTTGTCGTCCCCGATGACGCCGCTGACGCACAGCAGCTGGTACTGCTTGGCGCGCAGGGCCGCCGCGCTGCCGCACGACACCTGCCGCACCTGGGGGGGGGAGTATATGTACCTCATACTCCTTGTCGTCCCCGATGACGCCGCTGACGCACAGCAGCTGGTACTGCTTGGCGCGCAGGGCCGCCGCGCCGCGCCGCAGCAGGCGCAGCGCCGCCGCGCACGACGCCGCGCTGCCGCACGACACCTGCCGCACCTGGGGACAACACTGTTGTGATGAATCGTTCGGATCTTTTTAACCCCCGACGCAAAAACGACGGAGTGTTATAAGATTGACGTGTCTCTCTCTCTGTGTGTGTGTGTGTATGTCTGTCTGTCGTATCGTAGCTCCCGAACGGATGAACCGATTTTATTTTGTTTTTTTTGTTTGAAAGTGAATTTGTCGGGAGTGTTCTTAGCTATGTTTGATGAAAATCGGTCCAAGATGGCCGCCGCCACAAAATGGCGGATTACATATTTTTTCACAATCCCTCAATATGGGTACCAAATGAAAGGGCTTAACTAGTAGAATACTATACACTATAGAATAGAATAGAATTGTCTTTATTCGAGTAACAGAGACTCAACCAGATTGTTAGTAAAACTTACGACTATGTTAGTAAGCACAGACACTAAACAAAAACAACGAAAATTAAACAAAAAAAAAAAACAATACAAAAAATAACGGTCGGTCACCGTTGCGACATCCCATGAGAGACGACACAACAGTGACCCACGTACACACAGTCTAGGCGACTCGCAACCATGCTTAAGACACTGTGACAAATTTCAAATCAAGATGGCCGCCACCACAAAATGGCGAATTACAATTTTTTTTCACAACTCCCTCAATATGGGTCCCCGTCGGGGGACCGCTGCTATTTTAAACTTTAACAGAACGTTAGGCTAATAATTAGAGCGGTCCCCCGACAATACCTTTTTGTTCTCTTTGTGGCTATTTTTGCAATCGTTTTTTTTAATTGTTTTAGGCTTTTTAAATTCATACTATTTTTATTATTTTTTTTTTCCAGTATATGTACCGACCGGATAACTAGTTTTGGCATAACTAACCAATATAATTATAAGATACTCACTTGAGCGGGTGAATGTGAAGGGTCCAGCACTAGAAGCGTAGCCTTGCCATCTTTGTGCTTCTCGTAACCTATTATCGTCCGCGAGTGACCTGCAAACCATATTTTATTTATTAACTGAATATTAAACCATTTAAAAATGACAAGTATCTTAAAATCACAATATACCCTGTCCATTACGTTAACCGTTTTTTGGCGCCTGTCTTAGAACGTACATATTTCAAATAACGTAAAAGTTAACTATAAAATGCGTAATAAAATAAATATATAAACTGCCTTATCTTATTGAATTATTTTATTTATGGCTTCTTACAGACATTACAATACAGTACGTGTATCAATCAATGTTTTGTGTGTTGCTGCAATCACTAGTTAAATCTGTCAAAAAACAGTTTACTTATTAGACAGGGTGTAGTTAAAAACTTCATGGAGGTTTTAGCCAAGAAGTCAGAGAATAAAGAAAATAAAATTGTCTTTTTACACACATTAGCTACGTTAATCATTCAACATCCAATTTTGTTCTTTTTTTAATAAAATAAACAGTACTTTTGTGCTCTGTATTCTATAAAATATGTGTTTTGTGTGTGTGAGGAACTTCTACAATCTACTTTTTGGAAAAGACCGAGTTATTCAGGAGTCGTTATCGATGGGTTATCCGATAAGGTCATCATCACACTAGATACTGTTTATCATACCTTGATGCTGTAGGTACAGAGGAGCCTTGAAGCCAGTCGGCTCCTCCGTGAAGTAGCGCAGTACCCAGTCGAACAGCGCTGGGTGACTGCCGTCCGCGCTCGTCGGCTTGTGGAAGTCTATTAGTTGACATCTGGTGAGAAATACAATTTATTTACAACTTTGATTGGTTAATCAGAATTTAGAATGATTGAATCGGTATTTTTCTAATTTTTACGAGGGATATCGAAGCTTTTCTTAATGCAGTGAAAGCAGAACGAAGATTGTACGAACTAGGGCAAATATTCGTTGCCAACCGCATTCGCAATTTTATAGGAAGAAGCGTAGTTACTATTAAAAAATGTCATGCATTAACATCGGTGCATATTGAAGATGCAGCATTCAAGCCAATTTGTCATCATCATAAAATCGTTCAAAGTCAAAACGACCTTTGTCAGAGCAAATCAATTCATTTATGTGTGAGGTATATATCGGCTTACCTTATCCTGAGCGATGACAGTACAGTGACTACTTCGCAGGCGCCGATCCATTTCCGCGTGTTGTACAGTTTGGAGCCAAGCTGTTCTGAACCCTGCATTAAATACCATTCATTACACACATACACTAAGGTAAATCACACAAAGGGTGGATTTTTGATATGGGTCCTTAAGGGCAGGGACCTTAACCGTTATAGCTACAGGGAAACGGTCTTAAGAGACTGTCCTTACTTTTTTGAGAAATATTTTTTTTTAAAGATTTTTGAAGACCCATTTTCACAAAAAACTTTTTTTATGCCAACCGATTTATTTAATACTTTACACACAAATGACGTTCTGTAAAGAAAACTACTAAGGGCTAAGGGCTGATCTTTCAATCATCTGATAACTTTATTTGAGGAATAATTTTGAAATTTTGACAGTTATTTCATACAAAAACTGTCAAACGTCAATTTTATTCCTAGAATAAAGGTTATCTGGCGATTGAAAAATCAGCCTTTAAAAGAAGATAATTTTATCCGAGGAATGATTTTGAATTTTTGACATTTCTTCCATACAAAAACTGTCGGACGTCAAATCTTATTCCACGAATAAAAATGATCTGTAGATTGAAAAATCAGCCCTTATATCAAAAATTCAACCTCAAGGTGATCTCAAATTATTTAGAACTTTCAGACCTGTATGGGAAATGTTAAAAAAGCTTGCAAATTGCAAAACACGTAAGAAAATTTTACGGGTTTATAGGCTTCAACCTCTGTTTTTCAATAAATCGGGTATTTATTAGGGATACTTTCTCGACCCATTGATACCACTTTTTCTCAGTCTACCTGTGTGTCAAACCCCAGTTGCCAGGCCCTCTCCACCAGCAGCTGTAGCCGCGGTATGGACGGCACGCACTCACACTCGCGCTCTCGCTCCAGCGTACAGCTGAGGAGGGTGGAGTACTGCGGGTGACGCATCAGCGATGATAGCACCATTTGCATGTTCCTGTAAGAGTTAAAATACATAACATTTCAAACATTCACTCGCTATGGATAGATAAATGGAAGACAAAGACATCAACATTTTATTTTTTGTTTGCCGTATGTCATTTCTTTTCCGGAATGCGGCATTTTCGGGTGTACCGTGCGTACCGGCATGGAAAATTAATTTTTCAAAAATCTAATTATATTATTTTAGTTTTAATCTAAATCGACCCAAAGACTCCTTTGAGCTTTTTTCGCGTTTTTTTTTTCTTAATTTTATACGATCGGATTTGGCCACGCACTCTTGAAAAATTCGCCCTGTACCTACCTAAAGTATTTAATTTTATTCATCATCTACCTAGCATTTTCCTAACTATGCTGGGGTCATCTTCCAGTCGAACCGGATGCAGCTGAATACCAGTATTTTACACGGAGCGACTGCCTATCTGACCTCCACAGCCCAGTTACTGGGTAATACAATACCACTTGGTAAGACTGTTTGTCAGGTTCCCGTAACGACTGCCAAAGATTCAGGAATGGCAGCCGGGACCAATGGCTTGACGTGCTTTTAGATTTTTTATTGTTATAATATATTAGATTGGCATAGAACTCTTTTTACCTGTACCCGCAGCCCCAGCCCCTGTCTCCGTAGGTGCTCGCGTAGTGGTCCACCGCACTGCATAGGTACGTCTTCGATATACTGGTGTTCTGAGCATTCAGTTGAGCTATCCTCTCTAGGAGGCCTGGAAAGATGGAAAACTCAGATAAATGAGAGTTCAGTAGAATATTCAGCAGTAAAAAATTGAATAAGCATATAGCATATCAGCCTATAACGTTCCTACTGCTGAGACACAGGCCTCCTCTCTATCAGAGGGAATGGGACGTAATCCACCACGCGGGCCCAGTGCGGGTTGGTAGATATCACATGTTTTAGAATTTTTCTAGGTTTTGAATGGTTCTAGGACTTCGGGGTCACCACTGCTTCTTCAATGATTGAATGATAGAGTGGAACTATGTCCAGCAATACTGTATTGCCAACAGTAATAGTCACCCACCTGTGGTCCTTGATGAGCCAGTATCAGTTCCCGAGGCCGCAGCCCTACGGAGGCCTAAGCTTCGTTCGTAGTAGCCCGCTACCGATAGGGCTCCGCTGTACACGGCGCGCTTCAAGCTGTTCGTTGCGCGGTGAGTGTAGCCTTCATCATCATCTTCTTCCATACCGTACTGTGCCTGTGAATGCAGAAGGAAACTTCAAATAAGAACGGGAGGTGGTGATGGTGGACGGGCGGGTGTGGTGACGGGAGGTGGTGCTTGTAAAAGAAATAAAATACCAAATTTGGATCGTCCGGTGTAGACCCGGATCCAAATTTGGATTGGAGCTCCACGATCTACGATCGACATGTGACATCTACCAACCCGTACTGTGCCCGCGTGGTAGACTATGGCCCACTCCCTCACCACCTCGGCCCACTCACTCCAATCACCAAGAGGCCTGTGTCCCAGCAGAGGGAACATTATAGGCTGATTATGCTTATGGGAAAGTGATAAATGCTATGCTGTTGGGGAGTTCTATGTCCAGCAGAGGATTACTATAGGATAATAACAAGGTATAAGTTTCTCTCTAACCAATTTCTGAAAGTAATCTTACCCGTAATAACTGAAATTCATGTTCCTCCCTGTTCCTCTGAGCTTCTCTCTCGGCTGTTGATAGTCCTGAAGTCTCTCCACACTCCTCTCCTCTCTCAAAATGTTCCTCAATGTGTTGGATCTACATTGAAAATAAGCATAATCTTAGTGAAATAAAGTTATAACAAAGGAATAAACAATTTGCTTTGGATATTTTTGGCTAACTGGCCACCATTATCTTCTAACTAAAATATGGTAGCACAAGCAACACAAGAATTTAAAAATATTCTGGTTAAAATATTAAGGAGAGGCTCGTGGTTAAGAAATGACAGCCGCATGGTTGATCGATCAGGTTATGCTACGCTTACCGCGGTTGGTTCGTGGATGGGTGACCATCTTTAAATACCCAGATCCTTCCTCAGAAAGCATGTTAAGTCACTGGTCGCAGCTGTCATGCGTGGATATTTGACAGTTGCTACGGGTAGTCGGAAACCCGAAGGTCTGACAACCAGGCGTACCAAGGGGTATTGTATTACCTAGTAACTGAGTCGTGGTGGTCAGATAGTCCGACACTCTATAGTATCACCCAGGATTCACCACATAGCACTGTATTTTGAGAGATAAGAGTATTTTTTTTTTTGCCATGTATGTAGACATGCCCTAAAACTCCGCTTGTTGTATAATACTCCTACATAATCCTCCAAAATACTGGTATTCAGCTGCATCTGGTTAGACTGGAAGCCAATCCCAACATAGTTGGGGAAACGCAGATGATTCTGGTAATTCTTTCTGACAACTTTAGCAGGTGTAGCATCTACTAAAGTTGTCCGTGTGTCCGGTGGAGGCACAGAAATACTAGTTTTTGAAAAATATACAAAATTGTCTCGTATTGGACATAAATGAAACCCACGGATAGTTTTAAGCTTGTATTTCGACACAGAATAGGTTTTTTACAATAATTTTGTGGAGCGATCAATCGTTTGCAAAGATGAGAATTAACAAAAGGTAATGTAGGGTAACTTAAAAAAATTAAGAAAAAAATAGTAAACTCCTAACTATTTACAGCGTCTCATATGAATGACGTCGTTGTTTTGAACGTTGCTATGAATGTAGCACTAGGCGCCAACATCCTCCCGCCGTTGAAAACTTCAGTTTTCAACCCTTTATTTCATCTGAGGAAGGCAGAGGGCAGAGGCGCACCAAAGGACGTCGTACAACACCCCGTTGGGTCTTCACATCAGCTACTCGAGAAACTCCGTCTGATCCAGGAAATAATTTCTGCACTCGTCCCAGTCTCCAACACAGAGGCGGCGTATTATCCTCCTTCAGAAGGACTAAATCACCGATGTTCAGGCTTGACTTGTCGGTTCTCCACTTGCTACGTTGCTGTAAGTCAGCGATATATTCACTCTGCCACCGACGCCAAAAATGTTGATGAATTTGCTGTATTCGTTGGTAACGTTGTAGATTGTTGGAATTGCGGTCTTCTAAGGCAGGTGATGGAAGAGCAGTAAGGGGCCGGCCAATAAGAAAGTGACCAGGGGTGAGGCAAAGAAGGTCATCAGGTGATGAGGATAACGGGCAAAGCGGACGACTATTCAGAATGGATTCTACATGTGCAAAAAGGGTAGATAGCTCTTCAAAAGTTAAATGGGAATTCCCCATCACACGTTTTATATGGTACTTAGCCGATTTCACACCGGCCTCCCAAATTCCACCAAAATGAGGGGCGTAAGAAGGCGAGAAAATAAAATTGATCTCTTCCCCGCTTGCAAAATCAGAAAGAGAGTCCGCGTTAATCTTAAAAAAATGATTTATCTCCTTAGCACCGGATACAAAATTACGACCATTATCGCAAAATACTTCCATTGGCCTTCCTCGTCGTGACACAAACCGACGAAAGGTAAGAATAAACGCGTCTTTAGTTAAATCACTTATTTCTGATACTCTATTCGCAACAAAAGTTTTAAGATTCTTAAAACTCGAATGAAGCCATGCCAGCACAATACTGGAATCACTCCAATAAACCTCACTATTTACCTTATACCGCAAGGAATCTCTGACCGCCTTGCACAATCTAGCGGCCAAGAGCGCAGCACAAAGCTCCAAGCGTGGGATTGTTGTAGGTTTAGTGGGTGCAATCTTGGATTTAGCACATAATAATTTTACAGTGACTTCATTAGCAGAGTTTACCGATCGTGCATAAATACAAGCTCCATACGCACTTTGGGAAGCGTCACAGAAACAGTGAAGTTCTATAGATATTGGCTCATCACAGAGTACATGCCTTGGAATTTTTATGTTCCCAAGTGCGGATAGAGAATCAGTAAACTTAGCCCAGGTCAAAGCAATATTTTCAGGAATCGAATCATCCCAGCCTAATTTCTCCAACCAAAGCTGTTGCAATATAACCTTGGTTTGCATTACACATGGACTGAGCAAACCCAAGGGGTCGAAAATTTTAAATAAGTTAGATAATATTGAACGTTTAGTTGGACGATTGCTATTCAAAGGAACTGGGAATTGCATTGGAAAATGCAGTGTATCCGTCGATGGATCCCAGCCCAAACCCAGGGTGCTAGAAGACTCACTGAGTGTTAACCTTTCATTAACATCTAAAGAACATGAGTCAAAAATGCTAGTTACATTAGTTTTAAGTTTTCTTAGATTAAAGCAACCTAGTTTAAGTGCCGCGGTAACCCCTTGCAGAATATGCTTTAGTTTGTGTTCACTGTCACTCGAAGTTATCATATCATCCACATAAAAGTCGTGCTGAATTACATTTTTAATGGTTTCATCTGGATTTTCTTCGCCAAGCTGCCACAGACAATGTGTACTCAAATAGCTGGAGCTTGCCATACCGTAAGTTACAGTATTGAGTCTTAACGTTTTGATAGGTTGGGACTCATCTTCTCTCCACAGTATGAGCTGGAGATTTCGGTCTTCCTCATTAATTTGCACCTGGCGATACATTTTCTCTAGATCGCCGGTCAGGAGGTACTTGTGTTGTCTAGCCCGTACTAGAATGGAGAATAGAGAGTCCTGTATATTTTGACCTGTCATAAGAATATCATTAATTGACAATCCAGATGAAGTAGGAGCTGATCCATCAAAAACAACACGAATTTTAGTGGATTCGCTACTTTCTTTAAACACGGCGTGATGACACAAAAAATATGATATATTGGGTCTTAATACATCAGATTGTGAGAGATGACCCAACTGTTCATACTCTTTTATAAAGTTGACATATTGTGATTTAAGTTGTGGGTTCTTTCGGAATCTTTTCTCTAAATTATAAAAACGTTTTTTTGCTAGTGTATATGATTCTCCAAGACAATTAGGTGAATCTATAAGTGGTAATCGGACAGAAAATCTGCCGGTATTTAATCGTTTCATATGAGTTAAATAATGTTTTTCACATAATTTTTCATCGTGACTCAATGGCGATTTTAATGGCACTTCTTCAAGCTCCCAAAACTTTGACATTTCTACATTAAAATCATTTTCCGATTTAACTGAAGTCAACGAATGATGACATTGAATATTGGATATATTATTTAAATCGTTTATTTTGATTGGGCCAGAAACAAGCCAACCAAATTGGGAATTTCTTAAAGTGGGATTATTAGGGCCTAGAGAACGCTGCTCGCAGCCAAGAATATCCCAAAACAAATCTGCTCCGATGAGTAGGTCCACAGCGGAGGATTGATTAAAACTAGGGTCAGCAAGGTGTACCTCAGTAGGTATTTGCAGTTGCTGAGTGTTTATTGTGTATCTGGGAATATTACTTGTTAATTCCGGTAATATTAGAAAAGTTGTTGTGACGTGAAACGGTTTAATTAACGATTTTAACTGCGCCACACAACTCTCTGTGACTTTACTATTGACATGATTGCCGATACCGACAATGTTAATATAATTGTTAAATAATGAATTACCTGATAAAGATAATTTGTCTCTAAGTGATTGCGTCATAAAAGACGATTGACTGCCGCAATCTAACAAGGCACGTACTTGTTCTGTTTTATTTGTTGTAGGGTTACACACCCCAACTAAGGCAGTAGATAGTAGAATATGTTTTGAACCCTGTGTAGTATGATTAGCTATCGTTCCACATGATGATGTGGTAGCTGCAGCATGGGTAGTGGTGTCTGCAGCAGAGGTTGTGGTGCCTGCAGCAGAGGTTTCGGTTGCTACCGGAATGTGTAAAAGAGCGTTGTGCTTCTTCTTACACTCTCGGCAAGGTCTGAGGTAGCAGTTTCGTGTAATGTGCCCGGACCTTAAGCAATTTGAACAAAGATTTAATTTATTAACTTCAATTATACGATCTTCCACACTCTTGGCCTTAAAAATAGGACAATCGTAGATTCTATGTTCACCCTGACAAACAACGCAACCTGAAGAAGATGAAGAATTACCTTGAGAAGCAGATTGGCATGTAACAGATTTATTATGCTGACGTTCGGCTTTATTGTTGGTACCTTTAGATGATGTAGAAGCCGATGCCTTATTATTATTATTATGGTTTGATGAAGAGTGGTTTAGAGACACAAGTACATCTGCTCGATCAATTAAAAATTTATTAAATTGTTGTAAGTTAGGTATTAAATCAGCCAAAGTGCCACGCCATTCTTCCCACTTGGTAAGAGTACGGTTATCTAGCTTAGAACACAGTATATGTATTAATAAAACATCCCAATTATCAACACGTAGCCCCAAGCCAGACAAAGCTCTCAGATTCTTGGTAACGTGGTCCACCATAAAGCGAAGTGACTTATCTGATTCGCGAGACATTGGATTTATGTTTAATAAAGAAGACAAATAATGGCTTATTAACTGTCGTTTGTTATCATATCTGTCACATAGCAATTTCCAAGCAATACTATAATTAGAATTGGAGACTTCCAAGTTACTCACTATTCTAGCTGCATCTCCCTCCAAATAAGATAATAGATAATGAAACTTATTAATAGGGGCAATGCGCTCATTATTATGTATGACTGACTTAAATGTGTCACGAAATTCAAGCCAACGGAAGAACGTCCCGTTGAATTTGGCTATTTGTATCTGTGGCAGTTTGAACCCTACTTCGTGATTGCCAGCATTCAAAGGAGCAGCTGAACCATGGCTAGAATTGAGCATGTTGCCAGATTCATCGTGACGGTTATTAGGCTGATGATCTTGAATGAGACTCTGAGCATTGGCAATGTTTGTTATGAATAATTGTTCGATATCATCCCTTTCATCAATCTCGATGGATAAATTACTCGAATTTAATATCTCAATCTGATTCTGCAAGTCGTCGAAGCGAACGGACAGTGACTCAAATTTACTAAGTTTAAGTGTTAACTCGGCTAGTTCAATGCGTGTAACAGAATCCTTTGTCAACAGACTCGTTAAATAATTCCTAAACTTAGTAATTTGGCCCTTTATTGAACTACGTTTAACAATGAGATCTTGTAATTCTTGCACAGAACCGTCATCCTTGCCCATTGTAACAATAAACAAAGCAAATAAAAGAAATGTGTATTTTTTTTGTAAGTAATAAGAATTATATAATATATGTACGGTAAAACTATGCAAGAACACAATGAACTATTAATAAAATATTTATCTTACGTCCCTCTTCCTGTGTCACCTGTGGTCGGGAAGTACCGGTGCTGAACCCGACAGTACTCCGTGGATGAGGTACCGTGGATGAGGCTTGACTATATTGGAGGCCCCGGCCGTCTCAAATGACGTCACCGTTCCTGGAATGTTCGGCGAAACAATCTTAATGACTTGCAAAAAATATTATTATTTACCTAGGCTCGAATCTAATTGTTGAAAATATAATAGATAATACTTTAGACTGTAAAGGTATCTACTTGTAGCTGTGATAGATACAATGTATCTTGTAAAATAAGTAGGTCATTCAAACCGGTAAGACATTGACGTAGGTACTTACGCCAAAAAAACAATATGAAGTCAATGAATTCTATGTGTGTAGATATTTATCTTAGGAATTAATCACTGCTTAATTAGTTATTCAAGTACCTATCTGCATGAAATAAGCACATGTAAAGTCTCGGGGTTTATGAATTATAAAGGATCAGTAGAGAAAAAACGTAGGTATGTGTGAGTAGGTCAAGGAAAGGTCACTTAGCTGCATTGGCCAGGCTGCTGTACGGCGACTTCGGTTGATATCACTGTGTCCAGACCGTAAATCAGGTGTAGGCTGCAATGGCTGAACCTCCAAATACTCCAACATATAGTTTTTTGATGTAGCAGATCTGTAGCTTAGATGGTCAAGCTGACCGGGCTTCGTAATTTCTTGATGTTTTTTCGTTTTGCGAAAGGTCCTGTCACGGTCGCCAAATTTTATGTCTCGTATTGGACATAAATGAAACCCACGGATAGTTTTAAGCTTGTATTTCGACACAGAATAGGTTTTTTACAATAATTTGCGGAGCGATCAATCGTTTGCAAAGATGAGAATTAACAAAAGGTAATGTAGGGTAACTTAAAAAAATTAAGAAAAAAATAGTAAACTCCTAACTATTTACAGCGTCTCATATGAATGACGTCGTTGTTTTGAACGTTGCTATGAATGTAGCACTAGGCGCCAACAAAAATATTAAGCCTGTTTTGAAGTTGCTGATGTTGATCAAAAGTAAGTTTAACACAAATAGTTTTTCACCTTTTCTAACATAGTAATAAATCAGAAAGATTCTATAAAATGAAAGAATCTTACAAGTTCATGTTGTGATAGTGGTAGTGGCTGGCAGCAGACGGGACAGTTGCTGACGGGACTCTCCTCCATCATCACCACATCCTCGTTGCATGATGCATTGTCTACTTGGTCCTGGTAAAGGGAGAATAACATAGGTTTTGTTTTGAGCTAACCTTTTTGTTTTTAGTTATGAAAGCTAGACTTAATACATATTTTGGATTACTTTACAGTATTTAATAATGATAATAATTTGATATAATAATGTTTATAGCACTGCGTGACCTAAACCTTTACTTAAGTCAAGCTTTTCTGTGATTTAAGCAGTTTATTGTTACTTAAGCTATAAAATAATATATGATTTGTGTGCCTTATGCAGTCTGTTAATGCACAGCATTTAGTGCCCTCACTATGCTATGCCAGAATGGACTACTAAAGACACATGTATCATAGTGTACTACCTACATATTTAGAAAATACTCAGCCTTCAAAACCTTAACACTCTTAATGCCAACAAGTAATTGCATCATCAAAGAAAAAGCCTTTGAAGCAATTCTTGTCTAACCAAGTTGTAACAGTATGGAATAGGCTCCCGGAAAATGCTGTGACGGCTCCCACACTGAACTGCTTAAGGAATCAACTGGATATATCAAATATCTCCAAGCTAATAGATACACATTCATCAGCTAATTAGATGCTAATGTGTCTAACCAAATAATAATTAAATAAACAAAACAAATGAGAACTTTACATTTCCCCTGTTCAATGAATGTGATCTTAGCGGATGGATAAGTTGTTGATAATGATTCAATTCTTATTAGTATTTTAATATACTTACTGCTTTCTGTGGGCTCAATATATCTCGATGCTCCACATTGACATGAACTTCGATATCATTCGCATGAGCAAATTCTCTTTCACAAATCGGACATTGATACGTCGAACTGTGGGGTCCAGGAGACATAGCCATTGCACTCAGCGTCAGCGTCGGATTGTCCAGAGTTATCGTGGGGTTCGTCAGCCCCAAAGTTGGATTCTCGGAGTTAGCATTGGCATTTATAGACGGCGATGTAAGATCGAAGTGTGCACGATTTATATGTTCCTCCAATTTTCTCGGACATGTTGTCGTGAAATCACACAATAGACACTGGAAATTAATTTCGTATGATTACTTTGGCGAAATAAGTTGGTTTTAACACTATTTTAATTTAGGTTCAGACAGTAATTTGGAAAATACGTTTTGAAAACAATCTTGGCGGTAAACAAAGAATTCAATCTGACATTGACATTTGATTGACACAGTCAGAATGATGGGCCATTTTATTTTGTTGAACATAAACAATGCCAAGGACAACATTCACAATTCCTTTACAAATAGTTTTATAGTTACCTGCACGGAAGGACTTGGCGTAGGGGCACTTTTTTTTGGTGTATTAGGTTTTAATTTTAAAGCTAATTGAGACCTAAGAGGTGATCCTTGTCCGGCACTAGCCATAGACAACTGAAACGAAGTAAATTCAAGTTAATTTAATTTGGTTTAGCTTTACAAATTTTAATCTACATTTTTCTCTAGAAGAAAGTTTACCTTATTTTTATTAGGTGATCCCTCATAACTACCAGAACTATTATGACTTGGACTAGATATGGCACCTGAGAAATAATGTTTGTTACTCGTAAACGTGCTTCATAAAAATGATTTCATCTAAGTTTAGAAGAAAGGGTGTCGGTATACCTTTTCTGTCAATCCCATTGACCTCACCGTCATGAGAATTTTGTCTGCTTTGAGCCTTTTTAGGAACCACACCATTAGTAATATTGATATTTTTCAGTCCATTGACAAGATTTATATTTTTCGGTGACCTTGAACACTTTTCTTCCTCTTTCTCACTTCTGCTGTAGATTTCCTTTTCTTGGTACCCATTGTAATAGTTGATGTTTTTGGATATTGCTCCGTTGTGATATTGCGTGGAGTTGTCAGGACTGTGCCAACCATTTATGGACCCTGGCGTATTGTAACTGCAGCTGTCTGTGGTCGTCATTTTAGAGTCTTCGTCGAAACTAGAAATGTGAAACATTTTCAGCATATAAGCAAGTATGTTGTGCTGTGTAAAGTTTCCAAAACTTTTAGTTCAGATCTTCGTATCTAGCGAAGTTAGTGAGCACAAGTTCTACCTGAAGGAAACCCTATGTTACACAAACTTGTGTTTTCATTTCGAAGTTAGGTGGGTATCTCCTACTTATTTTATCACACATAATCGCCATTTATCCTTTTTTTATTTATTCAAAATCCGTATTATTAACTATTATTAGTATTAACTTACATAAAGTCTGCCAAACTGCACAGCAGTTTGTTGGAGTTGTTCTCGTAGCAATAGATTACAAATTGTGAATTTTGAAAATTAATGTGCTTGTGTAAGTAACATAATTATGCTAAGTAAATAAACTATATATAACGAATATACAGTTGAGATAAAAAAATCTCACATTTTACAAATCCTAGGCGTTTTCGCCAACGTGAGGTTGCACATTGAGAGATAATGTTTTTGTAGAACTCTAAAAGAAAGGGAGAATCTTCGCGGGGAAGGGAAGTTCAAAGAAGTAACAGTTCCTTACCTCGGGCTCTGATCATCAATGAACGCCATCAGTTCCCTCTCAGGCGTCAGATAGTGCAGGTGGGCCTTCTGAACATGCCCCACTAACTGCGGCTGAGGCACCGCACAGTCACAGAAGGGGCATTCTGGTCTGCCATTGACATGAGCTTCCAAGGTATGGGACCTCATACCCTCGTCTGTAAGACCTTCGCACCCACAAAGCTCACAGGTATAGGGAAATGGGCTGGTGGACATTTTGCTTGATGAAGGAGACACTTTATTGGTTTTCGAAGTCATCTCTGGAAATTTGGAAAAAGTATTGTATATATTCGACTGTTTAAAAAAAGAATAGATACCTATGGTACCAATTTAAAAATAAAAATGCGTTTAATAAACGATCAAATAACAGAACTGATACTATGCTTTGCTGCTTCTAGCTTCCAAACAAAGAATTCCATAAATATCCACAACAAAATGATCTTATGTAGAACCAGAGACACCTAAGCAGAAACACCGCTGCTAAAGATTAAATGAATGTAGGAGCTCAGCCTGCAGTGAATGTAGACAGGGGATGCGGAAAGCGACGACCCGGGTTAAGGAAGCGACCTATATCCAGTAGTTGGCTAAGTTAACTGGGATAGGGATAAGTTATTAAAGATGATGTAATGACAAACGGGCTTAGGAGACTTCCTTGCGGTATCCTGTTCCGAGACGATTTCATTTTGATCGAATAAAAACGTTTAAGAGTTTAAGTACGTAATATTCGCTACACAGCTTTTATGTTTCGGTACGTCGTTATGGTAGATAGTTTTTAGCTAGATGTTTTAAAAAGTGACGGAAAGAAGTTTAAATATTAGGAAATATTAATCCAGGAAGCCGCAGTGTTTTGGATAGAGTTCCAATGTCGACGTGTTTTCGTAAAACGCGCACATGCTGTTTCCCACAAAAAAATATTATCTAGTCGTACCGTATTAATAACATTCTAGGTTGAATCTTATATTGACCTAAATAAATAATGTATGTAGGTACATAACTTTAGCGAACAAAAATAGAATAAAATATTGATTCAGTAATATACGACGTACTTATACAAGACCTTGATTCTGACCTTAAGTGTTTACAGCCATAATGATCTAAAAATTGATTTATTCTAATGATGAGTTCGCATAGAAACCAACCACAATAACTTTATTAGGGCGAAAGTGTCAAATCGATAAAATTACCGCAGTTTTGTTTTCAAGGAAATCGCGGAAACACCAATGACTAGCAAATAAATTATCACCAGAATTTAAACCTCTTTTTACTAACCTTTGCTCGGGCTGGCAGAATAACTGCGATACCATTGCGTAACATGCATTATTCCGTAATAAAAACATCAAAATAGAGAGGATGTACTCACCGATTACTTTAGTATTTTATTGTCATAGAATAATCCAATTCCACTGTTTTTTTTGCGAGAACACTATCTAATTGGTACAATTTCGTTAGTATAAGTGATTATAACTAGCATTTTCTAACACTAAAATTACAAATTATATTAATACTAGTGGCGATAGGTTGTGATTGCCGTCATTCATGAATTTTTTGGACATTGAAAAATTAGGACTGCTATTACGCATGCGTGCGTGCGATTGACACGCCAGTGCCCAAAGTGTGTGTTTTTGGAACTATTTATTTTCTAATCCACATACAATTACGAAAATTAGTAGTTATTTACGATTGTAAATTGTGTGTGTTAATTTTAAAGTTTACACGATTCTGTCGTGATATGAAGATGTGTGGCGCCCTCTATATGATATCGCGTGAACAATTTTCCTGAAGAAAAGGTTTGTAACTGAACTTCCATGAAAGTTACATACAGCCTGAAACGTAGCGCGGTAGATGGAGCTGATGGAGCACTTTTATATCCTTTTATACTTTATACAGGTTCAAATTAAATTCGGTAGCGAAACTCTGCAGACGTGATGGTATCGTTATCCAGCGTACTTATTTATTAGAGGTCAGTGGATTAGACGGACGAAAGCTGGTAGTCAATTAGCTAAACAATTATCCCATTATTCATAAACGTTGCTTAGAGTTAAGAGCCGTTTATGGACTAACCACACTTATCTGTTCAGCTTTTGTCCATACAAATACGTCACTTACCTACGTCATATCCCGTAAACGTCAAAAATGTATGGTTTTAAACATTCTCTTACTTAATTTAAGCAATGTTTATAAATAAACCCCTTAATTTCCTTGACTTTACGGTCACCAACAAAAGCAAATTAACCTTTGTGCTTGCACATGGTTTGTAGCCAAGACCCAAGGGCCCGATGCAGAACGGATAGTCAGTACCTACGTAGGTACTTATTCCAAGCTCATTGGTACAAAACGTTATGGAAGTTCCTCAAAATTATACCGAGAATTATTAAAGCAGCTTAAACCTTAGTGGTTTTTGGTTGCTATTTAATATCATTCTGATCCTGTATTCTTTTGTTTAAATGATAAATAAATAAAAAAATAAAAAAAGTGAAATTTCTTAGGCGGTGATTCGATAATTGGACAAGAATTGAGAGTGAAACAAGGATGCGTCATGTTTAGGCACACGAATTACATGAGAGAGAAGATAATTCTGTCTGTTTCTCACACCACTTCTATTACGTGTACAGCACGAGCAATTATTTTTCAAACCGTTTTTTTTGACAGCTTAGAATGGTTGTGTATAAACATTCGTATTGAAAAAGCGCGGGAAACTTCCAACTTGGCGGACGCGTCCTTTTTGAACTTTTCTCAAAAAAATTAATAATATAGTATCAGTAGTCGTAGTTTCTTTATTTATTTAATTAATTTTAGTTTGTGTGTATATTCTTCGGTAGGGGTAAGTTTTTTACTATTTTACATATAGCTGACAATGAATGATCCGCCTGACCCGGGGGTCTTTGTGCCCCCGGTAGGCAGTTACGTTACAATTTCCAATGAATCGGGGATGGAAACCGATGGGTCGTCTACGACCAAATCACTAAAGAGAAATCGTGTGCATGTGTGCAAGCACTGCAACAAACGACGTCGTACCCGCAAAGGCCATGGATCCGAAACTTCGGGTTGTGGTTGTATGGACTCAAACTTGAGTACGGAACAAGAAATAAATTCACCCACCACCGCTGGTATATTACCTGTAGCTCCAACTCCAGCTCCTTCAGTTCCCGCTCAAATTGGGCGTAAATTTTATGAGAAAACAGACAGCGCGCCTTTTGTTATACATGTCCAAAAAAATTTTATGTCTGAAAATGATGGAATAACATTGCATCCTATCACATTTGGGAAGTTTTTGAAACATAATGCCTTCCAAAACATCATCAACGGGAGTGTTAAGAAGATCGGGCGTAACAAAATAAGTATTTCTTTTTCAAATTTCATAGACGCAAATTCTTTTATTGATAGTACCAGTCTTGAAAAATACAACTATAAAGCTTACATACCCACTTTTAATGTGACTAGAATGGGCTTAGTGCGTGGAGTCCCTGCGGAATGGTCTCCGGAGGAAATCATTGAAAATATTTCAGTTCCAATTGGTTGTGGTCCAATTTTAAAAGTGAGACGTCTTAATTTTAAATCTATTGTAGATGGCAGTACCACATGGAAACCTTCCCAATCTATTGTTGTTACGTTTGATGGGCAAATTTTACCCAAAAGGATTTTTATGTGTTACAACGCATTACCTGTTGAATTATACATTTTCCCGACAGTACAGTGTTTTAACTGCTGCCGTTTTGGTCATACAAAACTCCAGTGTAGGTCGAAACCTAAATGTTTTAAATGTGGCCAAGGACACATTGGGGATAACTGTGAAACTGATCAAGAAAACGCATCTTGCTGTCTTTGTTCTGGTTACCACTTTGCGACAAATAAGTCTTGCCCAGAATTTTCTAGGCAAAAATTAATTAAAACTTATATGGCGCAAAGCTCTGTGTCATACGCTGAAGCAGCAAAAGTTCACCCACCAGTTTCAAAATCCTATGCAGACACACTCTTAACTCCACCATCCAAAAATTTAACTGAAAATTCTTCAATCCCTTTACCTAATAGAATGTCTGCATCAACAAGTTATAAAAAGTCTGTCTTCTTCAAACCACGTTCTCCTCCCAAATCTGTACCAGGCTATAATAAAGAAGCGCACAATACTATTATTAAAGATTTTAACATCCCCCAACCATCAAATGGTTGTGCTATCTCTAATATTGAAGATAACGACACTAATTTCTCCATAAATGATTTTCTTTCTGCATTACACAATCTTCTTTCTCAGTTCAACATTTCACCGTCCAACGTTGCCCCCTCTTTCAATGTACCTCAATCCATTCGTAATGGACAACACATCCAAAATAATCCAATGGAACTGCCGCAGTCTAATAAATAAAAAGAGTGATGTGATATATTTGCTAAATAAATATGAGCCTATTGTCTTTGCTTTAGCAGAGACTTGGCTAAAATCTTACCACATTTTTAAAATCAATGGTTATTTAACCATTCGAGAGGATAGATCTGATGGGTATGGTGGAGTAGCTATACTTATCAAGAATTCTATCCCTTTTTCTATCATTACATTGCCACCTCATAGTGAGGAAATTTCAATTGTAGCTATAAAAGTGTATAATACTTGTCTTGTCTCTATATACATTCCTCACCCTTCTTCTTCTGTACTTCAAGAGATGAATAATCTCTTTTCCTTTCTTCCAAAGCCATTCTTAATACTGGGGGACTTTAACTGCCATCACCAATCATGGGGTTGTTCAATTTCGAATAGTTATGGGGATGAATTACTTGATATAATAGATTTTCATAACTTATGCATCTTGAATTCAGGAGCACCCACTCGACGTTCAGATCCTAACCAAAACCAAAGCGCAATTGACCTTTCTATATGTTCTCCAAACCTAGCCTCTTCTCTTACTTGGTACACCCTGTCCTCTACTTATGGTAGTGACCATTTTCCAATAGTCATCTCTTATCCTCTTTCAAAACCAAATGCACATATTAGGAGATCAAACCTAAAACATAAATTACCCCCTAGTAATAGTAGTGACTGGGACAAATTTAAGGACATTGTTGACAGAAAGCTTTGTTCTTTGCCTGTTATTTCTGATGGTAATGAAAATAGTTGTGCTGAAGCTTTAGCATGCTTATTGATTACAGCAGCGGATGAAGTTTTTCCTGTAAAAAAGAACAATATTAGTTCAATTCCGTCGCCTCCTTGGTGGGACTCGGAGTGCACAGAAGCGATTAAAAAACGTAAAGAGGCTGAATATAAATATAACCTCGAAATGTCAAATATTAACTATGTAATTCTCACTAAAATAATTTCCGAAACCCGCAAACTATTTAAAAAGAAAAAATTTGAATCTTGGCGTAACTTTTGTTTATCTATTTCACCGAACACTCACCCTACGATTGTCTGGCGCTACATTCGTAGATTTAGATCAATTTATAAAAACCATTCTCCTATCCCTGATTCGTTAGCCAGCGACTTTTTAGATAAATTAGCTCCTCCATGGGTTCCCGAGGCTAACCTATCTCTCATACCCATTAGTCCCAATAACCAAAATATTAATTCGTCGTTAGATCGTCCATTCATTCTCACTGAATTGAAGGGTGTTATTAATAAAACACAGGATTCAGCCCCAGGCACTGATGGCATACCGTATTCCTTTTTTGCTCATATAAATGACGACGTTCTTAGTTATTATTTAGAGCTCATTAATTCTATTATGATTTCAGGAAACATTCCTGTTGAATGGAAACGTCAAATGGTGTTGCCATTCCTAAAACCAAATAAAACTCCTGCTGATGTTTCTTCATACCGTCCCATTGTTTTGTCTTCAATTCTGATAAAATTAGCGGAACACTTAATTAAAAATCGCCTAGAATGGTTTGTTGAAAGTAAAGGTCTCCTGGCAGAATCACAATATGGCTTTAGAAAAGGCAAAAGTACCACTGACTGTTTAAGCATTTTAACATTGGATATTCGTATTTCATTTTCTAATAATCAATCCACGGTCGCGGTTTTCCTCGATATTAATTCAGCTTATGATAATGTCGTATTATCAGTTTTACAAAATAAATTAAAAGCCTTACAAGTTCCAATGAACTTGTTGAATTTCATCATTAATATCCTGACTGAACGGTCTGTTAACATGTTAATAGGGGATCATGAGGTATCTCATATTGTATGGAGAGGTCTCCCACAGGGTTCTGTGCTCAGTCCCCTTTTATACAATATTTACACTTTTGATTTAGATTCGACCTTGCCTAATCCTGTTAAAGTTCTTCAATATGCTGATGATTTATTGTTATATGCTACAAGCCAGTCTATTGAGCAAGCTAGCTGCTCTATTAATTCTGCTTTATCTGCTTTGGATTCATGGTTACATTTAAACGGTTTGGAGTTATCAACATCTAAAAGCGCGGCTGTTTTATTCACCCGGAAGAGAAATATTCCCGGAGTAAATCTTTACTATAAAGATACCCTTATTCCAGTCAAAGACAATTTCAGATATTTGGGTGTAATTTTAGATTCTAAATTAAGCAGTGTTCCCCATTGCGATTTTATTGTTAATAAATGCGAAAACCATTTAAACATGCTTAGATGCCTATCAGGCGTGTGGTGGGGTGCACATCCTTTTACTTTAAAATTAATTTACAACGCTATAATCAGAAGCACATTAGATTACGGATTATTTGTCCTGGAACCGGGTAGTGTAATGGCTTTTAAAAAATTGGACCGCATACAGTCTAAAGCATTACGAATTATTTCGGGTGCTATGAAGTCGAGTCCCATAAATGCCTTACAAGTTGAATGCGGGGAAGCCCCTTTATATCTTAGAAGACAGTTCCTTTCTGATAAATTTTTGTTCCGAATTATTCAGTTCTCTACCCATCCTCTCATTTACAAACTGGATACTTTAGTGACGTTGATTGAATCTTCAGATTACTGGTCCCATAAACGTGCTCCTTGTTTAGTTATAAGCTATAAAAAATACCTTTCCCTATCTTCTCCAGTTCACCGTTCCAACAAACTTCCCATATTTAGCAGTAGTTATGATAGTTTACTTTTTAATCCCATCATAAAATTTAACTGTGCAAGTAAATCTGACCCCGTTTGTCATTTAAGTTTCAACAATTTTCTGGTTGAACACGCTGAATACCATCACATTTTTACAGATGCTTCCAAGCGTTCTCCGACGGGTTGTGTTGGGATTGGCACTTACCACTCTCAATACAACATCGTTCAAAAAATTAAACTTCCTCCGGAGACTTCCGTGTTTACAGGAGAATGTTTTGGCATCTTAAAAGCCATTGAATATAGTCGGATATTTAAGCTCAAAAAAGTTATCATTTTTTCAGACTCTCAAAGTGCTCTTTTAGCCATCAACAAATCTCCTCTGGCACATAAATCCCAATTTCCGATAACTTATTTAATAAGAGAATTTGCGTACAGAACCTTATCGGAGGGCAATGCCCTGCAATTCGTGTGGGTTCCAGCCCATGCTGGAATCGAGGGCAATGAAGCGGCGAATTCTCTCGCCAGTGAAGCGGTGCAGTGTGGGGACATAGTTCCATATAAAACTTTCAGCTCAGATCTTGTAAATTTACCCAAAACTTTTCTTTTGGACACCTGGAAGGTGGCCTGGGAAATCAGCAGTAGACAAAAGGGTCGTTATTTTTCTCTGATCCACCCCGGCGTTTCGGAAAAACCATGGTTTGGCAGGGCTAAGTTTGGCAAGATGGAGACCTCCGTTCTCATACGGATGAGACTCGGTCACGTTTGCTCTTCAGCTCATCTTGCCAAACTTAAAATTATAAACGATCCCAGTTGTTCGTGTGGCACACATGTGGGCGACTTGAACCACATTATTTTCTCCTGTCCCCTATATGACCGTTCTTCCTTTCTCAGTAACCTATTGTCTCTCCGTATTCCTTTTCCTACTTCAATTCTTTCTTTATTGTGTACAAATAGTTTACCTGTATATAAATGTATAGCCTCATTCATTACCACTAATATTATTAAATTGTAATATATTTTTTTGTCAACGTATTGTATATCCCACCATTCATCATTACTATAGTTAGTTATAATCCTACTGATCCTATAACCTAAATTCCGTTTTAAATAATATTAATAAATTCCAGTTTCCCTACCTTTGTCTCCTACAATAAAAATCCTACTAACATCAAACATGACATTGGCTAAATGCACAAATCGTGCGAAGCCAGAAAGAAGAAAAAAAAAAAAAAAAAAAAAAAACATTCGTATTCACCGAATGTTTATAAAGGCATTTTTTTTTTGTTTGTTTCCATAATCCTCCCCTACACCAGCTTCAAATAATACCAAAGTATTACGAGCCGAAATAATAAAACGAACTCGCTAGGTAAAAACGTAAAAGGGACTTATCTAGTTTGTGTAGGTAGGTACTACTGTGTTTTAGTATCATTTACCCAGCCTGACACGATTACATATTAAATTCATTTACAAAAAGAGAAAATAATACTAAAAGAAAAACTCGTTGAAATAGCGGGAAAGCGGGCCGCCATTGCATACATAGTGGACGTTTATGCTAAACACCTCTTGTCACTCAAATAAAATAAAATATTGTTGCATTTTTGTCTTTGGAAGGTATTCTCGTCTCTGTACCGACGCGACGCCGATTTAAATGCAGATAGCCTTGTAACAGATAGTAGGATTTATGCTTTGTTCCGGAAACTTGATGCTGAATTTTTAAGGGTGGCGAATCCCGCGATTATTTAAGTTTGGAATAATTTTTGGGTCCAATTAGCATAACACTGGCAGTATAACGAATAAGGAGGTTGAGGAGCGAAAAAGAGGTCGGTTGAAAATGAAAATGGGGGCCGTGTTTGCGGAGGATAACGAAATCTGAAACAAGCTTACTGCCGAAAGTTTTGTAATAAGTGCGCAGGTATTTAGACCAGCATAGCTATTCACAACCATCCGACAAGCTATCGTATCGTATCGTATCGAATGACACATTTCGATAACCTGATTTGCCTTGCCCCCGACAGCAAACAACTGTCGGAAGAAAAGCGGTCGTCTTTTTGATTTAAACTGGCAACATTTTCGGGTTTTGGACTTGTGAACAGCGTTTAGCGGACTCCTACGATAACATTGATTGATGTTCGATACGGTACGGAAATGTATCGAGTGGTTGTGAATAGCTCGAATTGCGTAACACATTTTGAATCACAATCCGAGGCTTTTGAAATAAATTGTCCTGTCTGTCCGTCTTCTACAGACTGTACCTCGGGGAGTGTGCTCAAGAGCTACATGAGCTCATCCCGCCTTCACCTTTTTACCATCGAGAATCCAGACGCACTCCGGGATACCACCCCTATTTGGTTAATATACCCTATATACGCACTAAGCGCTTCTCATCATCTTTTCTGATGCGCACAGCAAAGGAGTGGAATTGTCTGCCTGCGTCTGCATTCCCGAGTTCATACAACCCTAATCTCTTCAGGGCGAGAGTGAATAGGCATCTTCTGGGCAAGCTCGTTCCACCGTAGATCTCATCCGTGCCTCTGGGCTGGATTGAGGTCAAGAGTGAGCCCATTGTCAATAAAAAAAAAAAAAAAAAAAAAATTAATAAAACATTCATAGGTTTGAAAAAATCGTCTGCTCAGCAACGTAAATAGCGCAATGGACGTGGCTGAAAAGTCAAAATGAAAGGCATTGCCATCGTATGCTATTGTATGTGTGTTATAGCCCGCTTCTAACTTTATGGCGGCTTGGAACATGAGGCCAGTCATTGCGCAGTAACCAATTCATTCGTGAGGTTTGAGGGGTGGGGTACTGCGTAACGAGTAACGCACTTCAGAGCCGCCCTAAAGTTTGGCGCAAACTATACGCAATCAGGCAGGTTCATCATCATGCATTTGGACAATTAATTCATTTTGTTGATGTAGCATTATGTATTTAGCTTGACCATAGATTTAATAAGAAAAAGGAGATATGGCCAGGTAGTTCCACGCGCCACTACTACACATGCAGTTCAGTAAAAGCAATAGATACGAAGTCGCGCACACACTCGCAGTTCATAAATTCAGAGCGTACAATCAATTATAAACCTTCACTCATCAAACCCAACATTAAACACACGTGCATTTACCATGCACCGTTCAACTTACTCACATAAAACATCTGTGGCTATCGTTGTACTTTTTTACATTTTTATGAGCTTGACTAAAAGTTGTAGGTATTTTTGTACTATATTGATGCTAAAATCTAGAAAGACTTTCGGCGGCTCAATAACACATTTACAGCACCTCCCCGCCATAATTTCCTGTACTCTACCATACCGGAAAAGAACCTGTTAGATAAGAAAGTAGTTGTGCGCGACTGTACCGGATTTCCGCTTACCTATCTTTATTCTTTTTACAAACCCACTTACTTTTTATTTAACTGAACTGCGGGGTAGTCGCGTAACACATTATTAGTAGGAAAGGAATGGCTTTCATTTTGACAGTTCAACAACATTCATTGCGTCATTTACGTTGGCGAGCAGACACATTTTTCGAACATATAAAGCAATGGATTAGGAATATCCTTCAAATTGAGATTGATCGTGTGTTACGCAGTTAGGGTGCAGAATCATGTATTGAATCCATGGTAACAGGTTGCGCGGCGGTTCGTGTCTGTCTGTATAACCGTGTTGTTCTTCTAAACTTCGCAACGGATTTTGATGCCGTTTTCAGCATCATTCAGAGAATTTATTCTGAAAGGTTTATGTATATACAACGTTATTAATAAAACTACATATACAAAAAAACATAGATTAGATTAAATCTCAATTTTTTGTCAAGTTGTAAAAGCCGAGCGATGCAGGGGCGGGTCATGCATAAAGTAGGGCCAAATCCAAGCCTATGCAAATGTTTAATATTCAACGAATTATTAGAAAGAGCCGCACGTTACCGCTAACCTCGGTTCTTGAGTGTTTTACTTAATTTGAATTGATGACTTGCTGCCAAGGGGCTGAACGGCGACCACCATAATTATTCTGATTTCGGGAATGGAGTGATTCTTGATTAAAATTGAGAGGAAGATTAACACAAAATGTTAGGATGATAACGGCCGGGACGTATGAATTGTAACAGTTGCGCTTAACACTTTACTTTTTGTAAATTAATTCATCACCACTGCTCTCAAAACGGTGAAGGAAAACATCGGGAGGAAACTTGACATGGTATGTCCTAGAACCAAAAATTTTAAGACATGTGACAATATCAACCCGCATTGGGCCCGCGTCGTGGATTACGGCCCACTCCCTCTTACTGAGAGGAGGCCTGTGTCGCAGTGGGAACATTATAAGCCGATTATGTATGTATGTGTCTTAACTAATATAGGTACAAGCAAAAGTTGGTTTTTGTGTTGTATACTCAATTTTTTTTTGCGTATGGCATCTCGAACGTCGTCCTGGCTGCTAACTGGGATATCCTGTGGATGCCTTAATATATTCAGGCGCGGGGGCATAAAACTTGCGACTATACGCTAAGGGCACGGGGCACCCCCTGTGGGGTACGGAGCTCGGCTTAGGGCTCACTGGGGGAAGGCAACAAGGGGCAGGCTGGAACGGATCGGTTTGATTTTCAAGAAACTTAGCACCGGGAGCACACTCGGGGGCACACTCGGGGGCAACTGTCCAGCTGAAATAACCACAGTCATTTAATCAGAGATCCTATATGACGCCTCGTAATAAATAATCCCACCAAAAATATTTCATGAACGTAGGTTTCACTGTTAAAAAGTTATCAGATCTAATGTAGAGCCGAGCCCTAACTCTACTGTATGTAATTAATAATATGGTGTACATAACAGAGAGTATTCTATTCTACCAGGCCTAACTCTACAAACCTTACATCTTGGTCAAATGTCGGCTCTAATAAGAAGCGATTACAGTAAGTTATTTTTCAATACTGTCGATTTTTCTAGGGTGGGCATTGGTCACTCTTGCCCCGCCCATGCTTAGCACGTAGTAGCATTCTGGGTAATACCTGTTAGCAACTGGCTTTGTAGAATAGAATAGAATATTCATTTATTTGCACGGAATGTACGTATTTACAAAAAGGTGGCTACATATGAAAGAATCCTTGTACGTTCTACCATTTTGGCATGCAAACATTGATGCAGTTCGTCATCAAACATACAGACATAGATACAACTAAAATGTATCAGCTAGAAAATCCGATACGGAGTATTAACATTTATTTAATAGAATTGCAGTTAGTTTCTTTTTGAAAGTTGTTACTGGTTCCTCTTTTATGGAATTAGTAATGTGGTTAAAAATAGCCGGTGCCATACCAGAAATACTTTTCCTCAACAAAGCAGTCCATAGTAATAGTTACATTATGGAGATTAGTATTATTTTTTTCTGTATATAATATGTATCATAAAGTTCTATATAATTCGCGGAAAAATGCTAGTAGATACTTTAACAAAGATAAATTGTTTGTTGTCTTCGGACAGTTGTTCAGAAGTTGTGTGAAAGTTTGGCAGTTATTCACTGTGACGTCCTGTTTTCCCTAAGGGTTGTTTTGTGGTTCAGATGACAGTACTTCTCGTAAAACTGGGTCATGGGACAGGAAAACGGACGTAATAATGACCGTTGTGAGCATTTTCTTTTTTTGAAAAGCAAATCTTGGTGGTTGGGAAACTGAAATATGACTGAAAATATATCTTGTTGTAATATGAATGAAACTGCCTAGCCTTTTCACAACCATGTTGGGGTCGGTTTACAGTCTAACACCCTGTTAGACTCACAGCTCTGACTACCAGTATTTTACATGGAACGACTGCCTATTTGACCTCCACAACCCAGTTACTGGTTAACATTATCGTGTTATCCAGAACCTTTTGGTAATTCTGGTAGACTTGGGCTTCCAACTACCCGTAACGAAGATCTACGAATGACAGCCGGGACTAACGGTTTAACGTGATTTTCGAAGCACGGAGGGGTCTCGCTATGTAATGTATGGTCACCCATCCACGAACCGACCGCGTCAAGCGTAGCTTAACCTTCAATAAATTTAAAAATGCATTTGAAGACAGTCTATTCGATCTTCTTTGTAACATATGTCCTTCGCCAGCTAACTTTTAAAACTCCGAACTTGGCAACACTTTCGCGTACATTTTTGTTATGCAAAAGCGAACAAACTATCTAGATGTACAGAACTTGGCTGTTGAAACTTAGCAGTTCTAGTATCGCTTTTAAAGAAACACAAGCTAGCTAGCTTGCGAAACTATGCAGCTTGCTAACTTTCAACATTGAAATTAGATGAAGGAGGAGGGGTGTGGGTGTTAGGTTTCATCGAGAGCTGAGCTAAGCTAAGCGACTGCCCTCGTAGGGCGTGAGGTCCTGGGTTTGATTCCTGGAAAAAGTGTTTTTGGGTTTTTTATCAGGAATTTCTCAGTAGCAAACACATTACACCCACATTTTTCCAGATATGTATAAGTAAAACATGGTCACCCATCCACGGACCGACCTCGACAAGCGTAACTTAACCTGCGATCGACCCGTGCGGCTGTTATTATTTGGCCACAAGCCGCCTACCCTACTACCTAATAATTTCTAGTTATATGAAACATCAATTTTATCAATCATTCATCATAATTGCGGCCATAGTAACCGTACTCGTAGAACCGATGATCGACGTGTTCTTGAGTGAAGACCGCGAATCGGTTAACGTAAGGTGGGACGCCCTCAGGCTAGGTTGAGCGACGATCTTCGCAGGATAGCTGGTAGCAGCTGGATGAGCGTTGCCCAAAATCGAGTTGAATGGCGTGCAATAGGAGAGGCCATGTCCATTAGTGGACTGCAGCTGTAGGCTGATGATGATTCATCAGTGTCGACGAAGCACTCAAATTAAAGTGAAAATGAAACCATCAATAGGAATTGAAAATGAACCGCGTCAACTGGACCACACCGTGGAAATTGTGGAAGCAGTTTAGGAGAGGGCATTATATTCGTAATTAGTTGGGTCAGACATTTGTCGTTTCTATTTAAGTATTTTTTAGTGGAACCTAGAAACAATTTTAGCCTTTGAATATATAATTATGCAATGTGGAAACAGTTGAATTTTTTTAGGACACAACTACGCAATAATTTTCACAATCATCTTTGAAATGTAACGTGCTCGTGGCTATATGGTGCTAGCTTAATCCTTGCGGGGTAATCTACGCTTGCTGCGGTCGTTTCGGGAATGGGTGATCATCCATTACATATCGAGACTACTATGTGCCTCAGAAAGCACGTTAAGCCGTTTGCCCCAGCTGTCATTCGTGGATCTTCGATAGTCGTTAGGTTGTCAGAAGCCCAGAACTTAGACAACCAGTCTTACCAAGGTCTTACCAACGTCTTGCTCCATGTAAAATACTGGTATTCAGCTACATCCGGTTAGACTGGATGCCGACCCCAATCTACATAGTCCGTGGAGTTTCTTGCCCTTTATTCTCCTTAGATACCTACTACACTTTACTATGCGCAACTAGCTTCATGTTTCTGACTGACCGACCCCTTGATAATTCAAAAGTGCCTGTAATTGGTTTATTTGTAAACTTCTTTTGACACATTCTATAAAAGGCAAAAACTCACAAATTTCTCCGTAAATTTCTCCGTAATTATATTTAAGGATAATATGGGCAAATCAACATAACCACTAACTAAATCGAACTAAAATACCTACCGTTTATCTCAGAATAGTGAATATGTCACTTAGCGACTTCATGCAATAAGCCGACGAAATGCTTTGAGTTTGACTATAAGTAAATATGTCGTCCTGCGTACAAGCTGTTCCATGTAGATACTTTTCTTGAATGCAATCCTCTAACCGCAATTTTCTCGCCTTTTGTCGAGGATATTCGTATTTCTTTAGAGGATCCTTACACCTTTTGAGGAATCTCAACGTCACATTAGTGATAACAATTTAACATTTACAGCGCCTTTATGTCGCAGTATCTAAGGGCGATTTTCGTAGTGCAAGTGTTACCACTAATATGCAGTAGACTGTACGTGCTCAAGTTGGTAGGCTCAGATTTGGTAGGTCAGAAAGCGGCAGATATTCTGTTTTTATACTAATGCTGAGCAATGGTGGCTCAGTGGTATCAGCCTCGACTTATAAGTTGTAGATTGTGAGTTCGGACCCAGAAAGGCACTTTACTTTGTGTACTTATTTAATTTCATCACCACTGCTCTCAAAAAGGTGAAGGAAAACGTCAAACAAAAAATTCGAAGAAATGACATCCACCAACCAGCACTGGGTCCGCGTGGTGGATTTTCGGCCCACTCCCTCCCACACACAAGAGGCCTGTGTCCCAGCAGTGGGAACGTTATAGGCTGATTATGATATTAATACTTATACCTAGCATAATAAACGATGGTGGAATTCAGAATCAACCATTCGCTGCTACATGCTTCAGTGAAAGAATGGAATTGAATTGTAATTGATCAATTAAAATGCAACCCATGACACTATTCATCTATTTTTAGCATGCATTTGTATCGCACTGCTGGTGTAGTGGTATCATGCAAGATTCCCATTCTTGCGACCCGGGTTCGATTCCCGGGCAGTGCAATCTCTTTTGTGTTTTTTCTACCATTTTTATTTTAATCAAACGAGTCTCCCGGGGCGATGATCGTTGGTACTGGTTATTTTCTCTGTCCAGTTTGTAATCTCAAATTCTTGGGCGCCATTTTAGTCGTTTGGCGGCAAATCCCGGCTGAGCCGCGCGTTATTAGCGGACAACAGTTGTGAATGGTGTGATATCCTATAATATGCTTGGCTTTAATCTCGGTGCTACCTAAAATTGGGGTGACAACACTTGTGAAGGTTTGAGGACAAAGGAAGGGTATTGGCATTACTTATTCAGCCTATAATGTTCCCACTGCTGGCACACAGGCCTCCTCTCTGTGAGAGGGGGTGTCTCATGTACAAAAAAACACTACAACAACACAACAGCAACCAACTACACAACACAACACAAAACAAAAACAATACTTAAAACAAAACAATACTCAACAAAACACAACAACAACAACACTACAAAAAACCAACACAAAACAAAAAAACCGTATCAAACGTCCGTATTCAATACTTTTTCTTTCTTTCTTTCTTTCATGTCTTCGAATTTTGGTTCTGGGACATGCCTTTGGCATTATAATCATTGTTGTCAGTTTTTTATACTTACTTTTAACGTGTATTTTTTTGCTGTAATGCCAAAAAACGTATTTTTCTTTCTTTCTTTTTCATTTGGGCGATACCAAATTATAACTGTTAGATCATTTGGTAAAAGCGAAGCCTTTAGTTGTCTGACATAAATTATGATAATATATTTTTTTTCTGAACTGTGTTATTCTGTAAAAATCTCACCATGAAAGGTGAAGTGACTTTGAAATGAGCTGTCAATAGTGTCAATCCCTAGCGTCGCGGGACTTCAAGCTCACTTCGCCTATATTTTCACGGTGGGATTTTTACAGAATAGGACCATAGTTCAGAAAAAAAACCAATACTATTTTAAGCATTTTCTGTTTTTGTGTGAATATTGTGTTCTTGACTTACCTTGGGTCAAATATACTTATATTTTTTTTCTTTTCTTTCGAAGTGATGTGTCAGAAAAATACTAACGGTAACACATCTTAGGTCATTGTTTCCATTACTAATTAAAGCCGTGTACGCACGAACGAACAAAAACATGGTGAACACGAACATCCAACACTTTGTTCGCTCGTGCGTACCACTAACGAACACACTATTTGATGTTCTTTAGTCTGTTATACAGTCAACAGCAAAAGTAGATGATCAAAATCAGAAATTCAATACTAATTAACGGAGTTCGCGTCAGAACTGTGTGGCGTCGAAGTGATTCAAAAGTATGTCAGACTCAGTGTCATACTTTTGAATCACTTCGACGCCGCACAGTTCTGACGCAAATTCCGTTAATTAGTATTGAATTTCTGATTTTGATCATCTACTTTTGCTGTTGACTGTACGCACGTGCGAACAAAGTGTTCGATGTTCGTGTTGGTCTTCATATGATCTGACCAAGATTATGTCTGGACTTTAAAAGAGACTGGGACCTCTGAGTTTGGTTCGGCCTTTCTTGAGAAGAAAGGCCGACTAGTCGCCGACCTCATCTAGTTTTAAAATATGATTGACGTGTAAAAGTGATTGTACAAACCTACTTACAAAATAAAATCATTCAATCATTTATCATTTACCATGTTTTTGTTCGTTCGTGCGTACATTGCTGAAAATACAAAAAAACTGATAAAAAACATCGATTTACTATAAGTTTCACGGGCCACGGGACGACGAACAGCTGAATTTATTCAAAGATTTCCTAAACTGTTCAACATATCAGATAAAAATCACATCAACATTCGCAACAAAACGAAGCAGACCAGTCTCAGATAGCATCGACTTTGTGGGGACCCTAACATCGGATGCTTATTGGTACGGACCCCGGATAGCCCCTACTGGAGTCGTTTCTGTGATAACCTGGTATTTTCTCCTGATTTTATATTTGTTTTTCTTGCTGATCCCTGTTTTTGGCTCTCAGAGGTCACTGTTTACTTATTTAAAATATCATTTGTATGAAGGGTTCGGTGTGTTGGACTAGTTTTTGGGTATCAGCGGTTTTGGGGGCTGTTTAAGGTCTTCGAAGATCTGTGGCATATCTACCCTGTCCGTGATTACCTACTTTAAACTTTTTTAATATAATAACCTCCTGCCCCTGCCATTGCCTGCTGATCATAATTCATGACTACTCAATGATTCCTTACACGAAAACCACGTCAATTCCTTAGCTTATCACGCCATATGGTAATAACGTAGGTATTATCTATGACACAATGAACGAAGCCGCGGGAAATGCGAAGCTGGCGTGGTTTGAACTGTCAGAATAAACTCAAACGCAACTCAAACTCAAATCATTTATTTCAATTAAACTATTTACAGGCACTTTTGAATTGTCAAAATTAAATAGTCGGTCAGTTAGTCAGAAAGTTGAAGCTAGTCGCCCATTCCAAAAACGTAGATCTCTATGGAGAAGAACGGGCATGAAACTCCACGGACACTCTTTTAAATCAAGATATTATTACAAAATCCTGGGTACATTATTCTTATTGCTTCTTTAAGTGAGAACAATGTAAAAAAGAAACAATTTAAAATTAAGCCCTGGCAGTTAAGAGATGACCAGTCTCAACCAACGGCGCCCGTTCACGAACATGACGCGTGGATCAGCACCACCCAGCTCAACCATTTTGTAGGGAACCGAATGATTCAACACACGCGCCACCATCAGTGAGACATTTAAGTGAGCATGACATATTCTCAACTGCCATGCTCTTTCAAGTCAACATCAAAATATCACGCTACGCACGTACGTGGTAATATTACGCGGAAAATAGTAGTTACCATACAGAATTAAGGCCCTGATATCCTCACCAAGTTTCCCTGCACCGTAACTCGGGTATCTCATTAAAATCCGCCAAGTAGTTCTCGCATGATAAGAGTCAGAAACAGGTTCAACAACTTTTCGTTAACTTTTCATTAGGATAGCTGAGGACTTATGTACTGGGGGTTTGTTAAAATAAAACTGGCTCATTTTCTAAGCTATGTGAACTTGGGTGGAGCACTAGTTAGGCATTACAGAAAGTTGGCAACGTCAAAAATGAATCCCTATTTCCCTTGGTCACGTTGTGACGTGACCAAGGGAAATAGGGATTCATTTTTGGAGTTTACTCCTTAAGAAACGATTTGAGTTATAAGGCCCGGTACGGAAATTTTATGAGGAGTAAAATCAAGTGTAACACGAAAAGTTGAGTCGTTACGTAGAAAGAGACAAACATATATATCTGTAGCATTGAACGTGTAAAAGAATGAGATGGAATACATTACACAGCGTATCTCATTCTCGGGGTCTCCTCTTTGTTTACTTTTTATCAAAATAAAACCTTTTTTGAAAATAAATGCCAGTAATATACTTTTTTTATAACTTGAAACCTTATTTTAGTACAGTGTTTGATTCCACTGCCACGATTTTTACAACTAGGTTGAAGTATTAGATAAGCTTACTGCAGGTACTAATATTTTTTATGTACGTCTAAGATTTAGAAGTAATATAAATAATCCGAATAATTACAGATATATGTTTGTTTCTCTTATCATTTTAGCAGATGCGTTCATTTACCCTTTTTTTCTATTCGATATAATTATATCATAATTATCGTTCGTAAGGAGTAAACTCCAATCGTGCGTCGTAGCTGACACACACACACTTTTTATATAATAGATAGCTCCGTAGTGAATAAATCATTAAATATTGAAAAATAATAATTGCCTCATTGGTCTAGTGGTCGCAAGCGCTACTGCTGAGCATGAGGTCCTGGGTTCGATTTCCGGGCCGGTCGGGCAAAGTGATATTGGGTTTTTCCATCTGGAATTTTTGAGTAGCAGCCTGGAGTCTGAGTTTGTCCACGGTTGATGGCAATAGGCACGTTCCCTATTACATGGGACTGAAACATAACTGGTGAAATGTGGGTGTACTAAGCTACAACTCTGCCTAACCTTTCGGGGGTTACAGGCGTGATATTATGTAATTAAAATGGCGAAATATTTAACAACTTTTTACGACGGTGACTATTTCTGAATGAAAAGTTTCATAAATACTTACGTCATCATCATGTGCCTAGCCTTTTCCCAACTATGTTGGGGTCAGCTTCCAGTCTAACCGGATGCAGCTGAATACCAATATTTTGCGACTGCCTACCTGACCTCCACAACCCAGTTACTGGGTAATACCATACCCTTTGGTGAGACTGGTTGTCAGACTTTCGGGCTACTGACGACCCGTAACGACTGTTAAAGATCCACGAATGACAGCCGGGATCAACGGCTTAACGTGCTTTTTGAGGCACGGAGGGGTCTTGGTATGTAAAGATGGTCACCCATCCTCGGACCAACCGCGGCAAGCGTAGCTTAACCTGATGAATCGACCCGTGCGGCTGTTATTACTTAGCCACAAGCCCCTCCTTCATAAGTACTTACGTAAACTCTATTATTTCACAAAATTTATCTTGTAAGAATACCTAGGTATAGTACGGTCCTGAATTTCAGCGGAACTAGACCTCAGAATAAAATGGGACTGTCTCAAAAACTAGACACATCAGAAATAAAGGATCATTATTCAAAAATACCTCTCATACATCACGTCTTTTCATACCACGTTGAGGATACTATAACAGCCAAAATATGTTCGTCACATTCAGCGGGGTAATCGCGTAACATACTATCAGTCCTTAGCGATGGGTTTCATTTTGACAGTTCAACAACATTCATTGCGTTATTTACGTTGTAGCAGACAAATTATTCGGACATAAATGAAGCAATGGATTAGGAATATCCTTCAGAATGATTTAGATTGAGATTGGTAGTGTGTTCCTCAATAGGCATCATGTTCTGAATAATGTTTTTACTGTTTTTATGACTTCATGTTGGTTTATAAACCAACGAAACCGCGAAACCGTCGCTCATCTTAATTACCATGTTTTTCCTCATAGGATTGAATACTAGTATTCTTATTAATAGAAATAAATTATCTTAAACCGTAGTCTGCTCAGTGTCAAATGCTTATTTGTGTCCTCACTTGATATAGGAAAGAATTTGAAAACAGATAAATATACATATACTTAAGCGATTTGACTGTACAGACGCCAGCAGGTCAAGCTACCCGAAACTGTCAAATTTTCCCAATCAACCTTGAACCTTAGTGCTTTAATGATAAAGTTGAAAATCTATTAAAGAATTTTGACAGATTGTAGTAGGTTGATGTGCTGGCGTCTGTACAAGCCAAGCATAATTTCACACCGTGCTACCGTCGCCCTCTGGCGTCACATGCGTAAAACGAAACGCTCAACACAGCGGCGTAATACTCGTATCATGTGGCAAAGACTGATGAATTGACTATTACGTTGTTAATTTGTGGGTAATGGAGTGTTGTTACAAATTGGGTTGTGTGAGGGTGGGTATATACATACAATGGACGAGTTTGGGCCATCTGAGGACATCACTAGCTAAAGCACATTTCGTAATCCTAAATTTTACAATGAAATGCCTCTGTGATTGACGCACCAGAGCAAGATTTTGTCATGCAATTTGGCGTATAGTTTGACATGAGTAAAGATTTTTTTACGGGCTAAAGGCGGGTTGTTTCACGTCCACTTGACGCACGTGTATACGTCAAAAATGGCGCTAACTATCGTCAAACCAAAAAAAGCGTTGTTTCAAATTACAGTTACAGAATTATTTCCTTTTCTATAATTACGATAACGTACTCGTTAAAATTTGACGTACATTGTTATGTTAACCAACCGTTTGAAACAACCGGTCCTAAACGTGGAAGGAAACACAGACGCTGGCAGATAGTTCCACAATTTGGCTGTGCTCATAATAGAAGTATGTAACCCTTAAGTATCGTCCTATCTTGCCGTATATGAAGAATAAAGCTGCCACGCAATGTAGTCGGCAAAGGGATAGAATGATGATGTTATATACCTAAGGCTGGATTTGCGAGCTCGCAGCGAGTTCGCGACGAACGCGCGCCGAACACGCCACGAAGACGCGGCGGGCGCTCGGGTCTTGGAAACAACTGAAGTGGGATGGGGCGGCACTTAAAACTTAAAAAAAAAAGATGTAGTACTTGACAGCAATTTAAAAGAGTATTCCTAGTTAATTTGGTCATGTTGAGAGGATGAATATAACAACGTTGATATTTACAAACCAGATGTGGAGATATAGTGACCTTATTGGTGATGTCCTTCAGACAGGTACGTAGGAGTCGCAACCGGCGTGCGTGTCTGAACGTGAAAAAAGCAAAAGGAGTATGTAAGCATCGTAGATCGAAGTATCGGTCGTCCGGCGGCGAGATGGGTGGACGATATTGTTGCCATCGCCGCGCCGGTAGAACCTTTGGAGGTATGAGGAACAGGGTGTAAAGTTCACTCATCCTCCATAGAAAAGGGAGGATCCTCCGACTTGACGGGTGTTGTCTGGCGGGCAACTGCCCAACGATTGATCTTGGGAAATTGCATCTATGCTAATCGCGCGGTAAACTCTGCTTGCGAGATGCAGGATTTGCGTGACGTCAGTATAACGCGTTGTTCGCATGCGTTGTAGATACCGCTACAAACCTGGATGAGGCTGGCACAGGAGCGTGGGGAATGGCACATGAAAAGAGAGGCCTATGTTCAGCAGTGGGTGCCGTCGGGATCTGGATTATGATGATGAAGGATCGTAGCATGGGAAGAAGGCTTGAGTTCATTCATACATATGTGTAGTTAGAACTTAAGCAGCACTTTGCGATATTTCTTGGGTGACTGGTAGATAATGCCTAAGGCATTAAGTCCGCCTTTGTACCTTTTTGTGCGAAAAGTTTAAATAAATAAATAACTATATTTTTTCCTCTTCTTCCCAATAGAATTCCTTTCAAAACAAAGCAACAGCACAATACGATTCCAGCTTATCCTTTTGTGAACCTAGCTTAGTTCTAAAACAATTCAAATTCTAGACGTTTCTATGCAAATACTAAACTTGGTGATTGCTAACACAAAGCGGTCTGTACAATGTTAAAAAGCGCTGACAAAAGTTAGGTCCCTAAACGAATTTTAATACGGAATATTCTGAATTTTACACTCTAGACATTGAACGGTTAAGAGTTGGTTTGAATAGATAACTTGTGAAGAATATACATATATATTGAAGGATCTATTGTATTTGCCATACAACGTGGTAATGCCACCAGTCTCTTGAGTACACTACCATTCGACAGCGATGCGGATCAATTATTCGATGCTATATTTTAGTTTGTGTAAGTGTAGTTTTTGTTAAGTTATCATTAAAAGCCTGTGATGCAGAGCAAAGGCCCCCCTACTCTCTTTCCAGTTCTCTCTGTTTAAAGCCGTCAAGGACCAGTTCTTGTTGAAGGAGTCCAGCTCATCCCGCCATCTCCGTCTGGGCCTGCCGCGATGTCGCTTGCCATTAAGAGGGACCCATTGGGTCGTAAGTTTGGCCCATTGGTCGTCTGACAGGCGGCAGATGTGTCCAGCCCAATTCTATTTTAGCGTGGCAGCTTTCCAAGTGACACCAGTCCAGCTGCCAGCTTCCGGAATACTTCCTCCAGCACAGCCGTGAACAGTTCCGGAGGCAGCGGGGTTAAGTTAGGTTATAATTTTGTTATTTTTATTAATTAATTAGATTATAGGGTATTTTTTGAATGTTAAATAAGTAGGTACATATTTTTACTACTTACAGCAAGTTTTCATGTTGTTTTAATTTTAATATGCGGTTTTTTATGAATTAAGCGCATGATTCTAGACTAGCGTAGAAATTTTTCGTAGGGACCAGGAACAAACTAGATGAAGAGTATAAGTATAAGGAGTATAAGAACAAAATAGTGTAGAGTTCTCTCCGAAATTTCGAATTACTTTCGCACGGATCCTTATTTTCATTGAATGACAGATTACCACCCCAGAAACGCATAATAGTATTGTAGCAAATCATAATGAGTTGTGGTGAAAAGTGGAAACTGTGGATTGTCGCAACTTTAAACATTCATCAAGCCACAATCTAATTACCTAACTGAAATTTTACACTTCAGGCAGCAGTCAGCCACTGAATAAATGTTATTAACCCAAAAATTAAAATGAACACAAAAGTGGAATGCCCAGAACTCTCCCAAAAATGTCTAAACTTGTGAATTATGTGTTTTACTGGTTTTTGCGTAATTTTTATCCGTTTTTTTGCTATGCGTTGCTAATTTATGTGACAGAACATTTCGGAGTAAGGACCCGAGAAAAAGGAAAGGATGTGTGCCCAAATACGTTTGCTTATTCTGTTAAAAATAATGAGTTCCGCGCGATAAAATGGAGGCAAAGAGCTGAAGAATGTTTTCGTGTAAATTTGTTTGGAGAGACAATGTCTGTGAGGTTTTTTACTGTTTTGTTAATATTAATGAAATTGATGTCGTTTCGCATATTAATATTAGTAGCGTTAGGTAGTTATGTACCACGTTAATAAACCAGCGGGGTATGACACATTAACTTTCATTTTGACAGTTCAACCACATTCATTGCGTTGTTTACGTTGTTGAACAGACCAATTTTTCCAACATGTGAAGCAATGTATTAGCAATGTCCTTCAAAATGATACAGATTGATAGAATATTACGAAATAATAAGGGTGCTGCTCGATTTCGTTGCTACCATTTCGGGTAGGTACTGTTACGTAGAGAGCCTTTATTATTTTTTTTTTTTTTGGATGGGAGATCATCAAATGACCCCTCCCGCTCTGGGTAGAGCGGAAGGGAGTGTCAGACTCTTACTGACTAAAACCCACCCGTGTTCCTACCTTAGCCCTTTCTGTTCCAGGGCAGCGGTAACCCTTTCGGACGATCCCGCTACCCTGGCAGGCTTCGGCCCTATCGGGCCCCTTCGTCTGCTGAGATCTCTTTGAAGCGCGCGTGGAACACATACGCGCCCTCCGGCACGGGCCTGGTCCTGATCGGACGGTGAGCTACCCATTACTCATGGCATTTCCATGAAACCTCCACGGTTAGCTTATAAGTTCATGGCATCCTGAATGTGTTTTCAGACCGGTGGGAGTGGGACTCTCCCCTCTTACGTAGGTGGGTAAGAGTCCAGACACCCTTAATTTAAATTAAATTAATACTAACATTAGGCTAAGTTATACTAACATTATATGGATTTTTATCTGAAATAAAATTTGAATTTGAATAAGGGCCCGAGCATACGTACCACAACCACACCACGACAACAACATGTGGACGGGCGCTAATTTGTATAAAAATTAATAGTTTATTAGCACAGACCACGTTCGACCGTCAAAATAAACCGAGTGGGCGATACCGACCACATCAAGGACACGCCGCAGCCACAACGCGAACACGGCGATCTGTCTGTTTGCAAACACTAGTCACATCGCAGCTACTAGCGACAAGGACAACACAACTGCAACCACTGCTTGCCCACATTCTGTCGCTGCGATATGGTGTGTATAGTGGTACGTGTGTACGGGCCATAATATGAGACAAACTCTACTATATATATATTGAAGTTAGAAAACAATTAAAGAGCTCATATAAAATGTAAATGAATATAAAGTAATTTATATAATTATATCATAAATAGGTACGTGTTAAGTTAGTTAGGCTAAATATTTATGTTGATACACGATACGACTACATAAATATTATGCCTAACTTCTCATTTCCTGGAATCTCTCTCTTCGCCTAGCCTTAACACATTTAAATTTAAATTGAACAGACAGCTGTGCTGCTGGGGAGTTTGTTGCGCCACTTCTTCTTCCCAGCAATAGCACTAGGAAGTGGTGAAGGGCGGGCGTTTTTGGGGGACTGTCTTTTGTAATTTTGACGTTCAAAAAGTGCTGATTCTCAGCCTAATTTGAATAAATGACTTTTGATTTTGATTTCATTTGAGATTTGCTTTCCTCGTCATTCTTCACCAGATGTTTCGGTTCTGGTCGTCGTGAGTGACCACTGGGATTGCTTCAGGTCGTTGCTGACTACAGACATCCAAGTGAAAGGGGTCTATCTGACTTCTTTGGACCTGAATTCATGTGTGTGTGAATTCAAGGAGGTTCTCATTTTCTAGAATCTTCGAAAAAAACTGCCTCCTGGATTTCTGGATCCCACTTTAACTATGTAAGTATATTGTAACAGTTTTTGTTGAACATAAACCTTAGGTCCTCCTATTAAAGAATGTATGACACGGGTTGAATTCATTTACTAAAGCTTAATGGAACATAAAAGTCTCATTAAAATTTAACGAGGCGTTTTTGTGAACACGGAGATGTGTGGGAACTAGTATTACCCGAGTATCTGTGTGTGATTCCGTAGAAATTCAATTTTGTTAAGGGGTCCTATTAACTGATGAAGAACGCTGACTCGTAAAAGTACCTTTTATAGTTTCCTTCACACATAAGTACCTATAGTTTTTTTTAAAACACCATCGGTAGGTATGTGGGTATAGTTACCGCTTCCATCAAAAACTGTCATTTTTACTAGAGTGTGCGGAAGGTAAGTTGCGTGCGACGTTTGACCTTTAAGATTATATTCCTGCCACTTTTAATCACTTTCGGCATGATGGTGGCGATTATTTACTTTGGTAAACACGGAACGCAGCACACTGTTGACACGATACCTATAAAAGTCAAGATGGCGGCAAACTATTAGTTCCGATTTCGTCCGCGCGCAGACTTATTTTGCGCGCACTCTATGTATAGTTCGTTTTTTAAACCCCGATACTAATTGGACAAGTTTTTAGTATGGAAATTTGACATTATCAAATTTCCATACTAAAAAACGCAAACACAAAAGGCTTGAATATCAGATTAGTAAAACCGAACTTTAGTACCTATTTGACATTAAAATGTTCACTACTTTCATAGGACACCAAATGCAACAAAATTAACACAGTCAATGACAGTTCCAAATTTTATACCACGCAGTCAGACCGCGGCCATGTTTCCTGCCTGATTTCGCGCCAACTAGAGAATTGCCGCAACTCCACAGACAATACAGTTCACGATTTATGCGCCCACTTGTTTTGTCTTTGGTTAAACTACACCAAAGAGATTGTATATCTTCTGTTTAAATGTTATCCTGAGTGTAGTTTGCTGTTCGTAATGTGTTGGTAGTGTGTTAAAGTCTTTTATGTCCCAAGTTATTCTGGATAGTTCTGACTTGTGATTTAGGTAAATGATTTGGTATTTATGCGAATGTGCTGTATCTACTCTCGGTGTTTGCAAGAGTACCTACCTAGTGAAAAAGTAACGGGGACAATATTTGAACAGTGAACGAAAAAGACCGGAAGACGTAGCGTTGGAAGGCCTTCCCACAAGGTGGACCGATTACCTTGTGAAGGTAGCTGGAATTCGCTGGATGCGAGAAGTACAGAACCGGTTGAATTGGCGATGCTTGAGGGGAGGGGAGGTTTCAAAGACGTCCACCGCTGGACATAGACAGCAGTGGACTTCTTTCGGCTGTAATGATGATGATGATGAACGAAAAAGGCCGTATCTTTTTAGGGTTGCGTACCCAAAGGGTGTCAATTTTCACAGAGCGTGTACTACTATGGCTGCTACAACGTCAAATATCTTACTTATAAACGCGAACATTTGTATGGATGGATGGATGTTTGTTACTCTTTCACGCAAAAACTATTGAACGGATTTGGATGAAATTTGGAACACTGATGGTTTATAACTAGGATTAACATCGGATACTTTTTATCCCGATATTCCCACGGGATCGAAACTCATGCGAGAGAAACCGCGGGGCGCAACTAGTAAAAAAAATTAAATTAAAGAGGACTGCACGAGAAACGTGTAGTGCTAGATATTGTACGATGGGGCGGAACCCTTCGTGTTGCACTTGGCCGCTTTTTAACGAGTCTCCTAACTTTCTCTCTTTCTTTTCTTTTTATTTTTTTCTTTTCTTTTTTTTTAACGTTGCCCCACACTAGGAATATCTCCTGTGTCGTGGGTGCGATAACAGACATAAAACTCACATACACAAACAGCCAGACCCGGAACAACTAATTGTATTTCATACAAATATTTGATACGTGCGGGAATCGAACCCGCGACACGGAGCGCAGCAGTCAGTCGCCTAACCACTGCGCCAAACGTGTCGTCTTTATATTCCTTATTCTTAAAATCTAGCATGATGTTAAGGAACTCAGCAGCACAGCGCATGTTTTTCGCGTGGTCCTGCCTAGTTCCTCATTAAAGTTTCAACACGCCCGGTTTGAATATTCATTCATGTCGCTTGTCTATCTTGCTGGTACTGTGACGTGTTCGTCCTGCCGAGAGTTAGGCTTTGTGTGGTGTACACTGCCTGTTTTAGACAGTAGTAGGTTTTTAATAGTGGTAGTGGAGCTTCGTTGAATGAGCAGGTGGCGTATGACGATGTTGTAATGCCATCATGATTCCTGTGTGAGAGAGAGACGGAGCTATACATGACCGATAGCACCATCCCTTTTTCAGACTGGAAGCATAATATGTTGGCATTAATACTTCACAATACCCTGGGAAGTTATAGAGTTGCGTTAGTGAGGGGCTTGTGGCTAAGTAATAACAGCCGCACGGGTCGATCGATCAGGTTAAGCTACGCTTGCTGCGGTTGGTCTGAGGATGGGTGATCTTCACACAACAACCCCCTTTAAAGTCATCAACACTACTCTCTAAGATCAAGTAATCCTACTGAATGACTATTTCATTAAATCTTGACCTTTTAGGATTATGCTAACTTAACAAGTTGTATTACTGATTCTAATGATTATAATTCTGTAAATACATGTTTGTTACGGCCGCGAATCATATTTTAATCAACGTACAACTTAGTACTGACCATCAAATTGCGAAAACGTAAGAAAATTTGAATTTCGCGGGCTACCTTGGAGCATCCACTTTAAGCAACGTTTATGTATAAAGGGGTATATTATGTCAGATGCACCGATTGTAGGTAATAACGCCTTTCATGATCATTACCTGCCTAGCCTTTTCACAACTATTTTTGGGGGTCAGCTTCCAGTCTAACCGGATGCAGCTGAATATCAGTATATTGTGTGGAGCGACTGCCTATCTGACCTCCACAACCCGGTTACTGGGTAACACTATACCCCTTGGTAAAACTGGTGGTCAGACTTAACGGGTCTGACGATCCATAATGACTGTCAACGATCTACGAAGGACAGCCGGGACCAACAGCTTTATGTGCTTCCCGAGGTACGGAGAGGTCTCGCTCGGACTCTCGGTATGTAAAGACGGTCACCCATTCCCAGACAGACCGCGGCAAGCGTAGCTTAACCTGATCGATCGACCCGTGCGGCTGTTATTACTTAGCCACAAGCCCCTCACAAACCCAACTCTATAACTTCCCAGGGTATTATGAAGTATTAATGCCAGCATGATTCCAGTCTGAACGCTTATTTATTTATTTCAGGCGACGCAGGTCCATAGAAAAATACCTTAACCTTAACATACATATTTTTATTATAAAAACTTCACTTCACTAGCTTGTTCTTGAGCTGTTCTGTGGTACTTGTCCGCGTAAGCGACGGAACACCACGTCCTGCGGCCAGAAGTCTTCTTCCATGACGACGGGCAGATAGCAATTCGGTACGCGCACCACGAACGCCTTGAAGTTGACGTTGCGGTGCGATTCCAGTAACTGCACCCTCGGCGTGTACCTCGTCTTCTGTCGCACGTACTCCACGATGTCCTCCGCATTAGTGGTGTAGTGTAAGCGGGAGATGTACACCGGTGTGTTCGGCTTTGCGGCACGCAAGCTAACTTCGGGCTCCGTAGGAGCTTTGCCGCAGCGGTTCTTGTTCGTTCGCGATCGGCGCTTCCTCCTTTGCACCGTCACGAAACCATCATCATCAGCCCTATTCGGTGCCTAACTTGAACGATCGACCCGTGCGGCTATTAATGCTTTAACACCGCCACAAGCCCCTCGCCCATCGCCTTTCCTGATATGAGAGTAAATTCCAAGGACAAGTACAGCTTCCAGTTTCATTCCGTTTCTGAACGATATCGAAAGGAAAGATATATATTTTGCTTGGCACGTGTAATATCAAATATTTATAAAGATTCCAGATTATAGGGAAACATCTCCAATAAATAGAATACCGAAAATATTATCCTGTCCTAAGAAAACCATTAAAATGAATTGGAGAATTATTTTCGGTTTTACGTATTTTGATTTCTACGAGGGGCGTTAAATAAAATAATAAAATGTGATGAAAATTCTTTGTAAGTTGTAAAAAGTAAATATTGGCTGGTAAAGCTGGAATATTTACCTACTCTTATACCCTGTAACCTTTAACCGTTTTTTGATAGCTATCTTAGAACTAACTATTCCAGATTACGTAAAAGTTCGCTTTAAAATGCGTAATAAAATAAATATATAAACTGCCTTATCTTATTGAATTATATTATTTATGGCTTCTTACAGACATTATATAAATCATAATTATATTTATCTTTACATTTATGAAACATGTATGTTTGTGAATTGTGAGGAAGCATGAGGAATTGTTTAGTAATGCGGATGATTTATATCCTCGTAACAGGCTCGTACTGGATATCCTTCCGAGACTAGCTAAATATAAATAAAATTATATCTATGTGTGTACAGTCACGAGCAAAAGTATGTATACCCTCGACTTTATTCAAACGCGATTTACTCCTTTGTTTTTTAATGAAATTTTATGTTGTTACGAACATAGCATTTTCGAACCCATAGGTTTATGTAATGTGTCGTATTTCAACGTTACATTCGATATTTCACGAAAAAATCGCAATTGAAAGTTGCCAAGTGTTGACATATTGGTGCTCGTGACTGTACGAATATATAATAAGAAACATTGTAATCTCAAGACCTTATGCATGAAATTATACAAAAATAAATTGCATGATTGGTAGTGTAGTCATAGTTTTTATAGTGTTAAAGACTTCTTTGACAATAAATGTAAAATAATATGCTTGTGAATATAACTATTCAGCAAAAACATATTTTACCATCTTTTTATACCATGTCCCATACCAGCAAACCAAGTCACCATACCAGCCAAATAAATATTATTCTATTCTATAATACCGTACATGTATCAATGGTATGTGTGTTGCTGCAATCACTAGTTCCATCTGTCAAAAAACAGTTTACATGGACAGGGGTATAAACACGTTGTCTACATCTCATTTTATTTATGTACCTACTCTCCTGTCGCAGGTATGCTGGAAGAGATTTGAGAGAAGCTTCACCTTTGTACGTATTTTTCTGTTCCTTTCTTCTCCGTGTATACATGTGTACATAAATGGTTAAAATAAAAATAAACATTAAATAAGTAAATTATAATTTTATTAAAATATCTTATGCTGAGATTCACAATAATACGCATGTCCTTAGGCTATATCCATTAGGCGGTTAGCGTGCTAGTCTTGCTGTTGTCAATATTTTCGACAGAAAAAAAAATTGTGCTATTGGGACAGGCCACTGTCCAGCACTATACGACATACGGCTATGATAAAGGAATTAAGGTTAGCTTCTTCTATAGTGTGCACTCTTCGTATCTCTTGAGCCATCTCCTTCCATTCACCGACCTGTTTAAGGGAGAGGTACACCCGTATCCCCCATTACCGTTCACCATCATATAGTCATAGCAGTTTGTGACGCCATCGCTGTTGCAGTCCTGGAATTAGTAGATTAGTTAAGTTACGTTCTGTCAAGAAGTTTTTCTGTCCCTACTGGCATTTACAGTTATACAGTTTTTGGAAATGAATTATCCACGTAAAAACAATATAACGGGTATAGAATTATGTAGTTCTAGTAGAATACGAGAGAAGCAGTCTTCTCTGAATCGGACTCGCTATGAATAAGTCGAAGACAAAAGGTATGCGCATCGCATCGACAGAACCGACCATGGAGAGATGGCCGGTTCTGTCGATGCGCATGACTTGAACGGGACATGAACGGGAGAACTCGCAGGTCTAGAATTTGCCGGCGAGTTTACATACCTCACTACTGACCAGGGAGGAGCCGAACGAGAAATTAAGAGACCGGAGGTGTTGCTTTTTACTGGGCTCACGCACCCAAGAAAATTATTGCGGCTTTTAATAGTTTGAAATAGTTAATGGCCTAGGTACTACTGAACAAAAGCCTCCCCCATGTCTTCCTGTTATTTCGCTCTAGGGCCAACATGGACCATTGCGGTTGGTTGGACCAGCTCGTCCCATCATGGTCGCCATGTTTGGTGCGACACTTTTTAGCTATGCCAGAGTTCCACAAAGTGCCATTGAATCATACTACTAAAACTATGTATCACGCTTGAATGATTATATCTATAAACGTACCTGTCCAAACTTCTGCAAATATCCTTCAATGATTTGTTTTGCGCAGTGGTAACTCCTCGCACAGTCTGACCAGGCTGAAAACAATATATAATTAGGTTACCAATCGTGAATAAACTTGTGGGTCTAAAGTAAACATCTAATTTTACACGGGTGAAAACATTAAGGTAGCGCTGGCCGCTGGGGCTGTCTCGCATAGGGTTCAAACTCAAACCATTTATTTAAATTAAACCATTTACAGGCACCTTTGAATTGTCAAAATTAAATAGTCGGTCAGTTAGTCGGAAAGTTGAAGCCCATTCCAAAACGTAGATCTCTATGGAGAAGAACGGGCAAGAAACTCCAAGGACACTCTTTTATCGGTCTTAGCACTAGATGAAGAAGAAAGAAAATACGTTTATTATTGGTAAACATGACGCAAAAAAGAACATTAAACACAAAAAAAAACAAGAAAGGGTTAGGGGAAATATGCGTCACATCTATTGCTCTGCAGGCTATTGCTCAGCATTATCCTGAGCTATGGTCGTTCTGCGTGGATGTGACACATATTTTCCCCTAACTTGTTCTTTTGTGTTTGCCTTCTTTCTCTGCGTCATGTTAGCCGCAAATTTACGTTTTTTTCCTGTTTGTTCTTTCTAGGTAAGACTAAAATAATGAAATAATTCAAGAGCAAATTGGGCTTGTGGCTAAATATTAATAACCGCACGGAACGATATTCAAGGTTAAGCAAAGCTTCCCGGCTGTCATTCGTAGATCTTCACAGACAGTCGACATTGGTAGTCAGAAGCCCGAAAGTCTGACAACCAGTCTTGGGGTACGCCTGAATGATATTTTAGCAATCACTTGGTAATTAAGTTTAGATTCATCGCGTAAGGTCTTAAAACCTCATTCTTTCTGTTGGGTGGGACATGACCATGGGACAGATAGACATATAGCGGTACAAGGTTCGTTTGGTGCCTGGACGACATTGACAGAGGGCGTTGTTGGTACAGTCCGTTCAGAGTTATTTTACCTCTAACAGCAGCAACGTAACAGCAACCTTGTTGGGACGAGAATAAAGATCACAATGAATTTCGCAGACGTGTCAGTGGTAGCAAACCAATAGCAACCTTATTACAAGGAGCATAAAGATTAGTGTGATTTGCACAGTGATACAAAATCAGAGGTAAAATGATTGACAATGGACTGTAAACATTGTCACAGAAACTGTATTAAAAAAAAAAGGTCCCGTGTGAAGTTGCTTCTGTGGTGTTAAAAATACTCGCAGAATGGACAAAAAAAAACCAAAAAGGCTTTGTAATAAACCCACCATGATTCCTCTCCGGATCATCATCAGGCAAGACGACCCTCCCAGCGTCTGCCCAGTAGACCTTGGAGATGTTGAAGGGTCCGCAGTAACCCTGGGTACACCCATGTCCAAGGTCGCATCGGGTTGACACGTAGCAGAGGCATCTGTAGCATCGTTCTGTCAGGTTCGGGATGAAGAGACCTGGAATCGAGAAGGTGGTTTATCTGTCACTGGATTTAAATAGGTATTGGAATAAAATTGCAATACAGTATTTTTATTTCACGAAGCGATGCGCGCTTTACTTGTGGTTACCAAGTAAAGTTGGTACCGTCCGAGGCACGGAGGAAGGGAAACGGTTTTTTACTTGTTTGAAAAACTTTTTTCCAAATGTTTCTTTTGTTTTTAACCAAATCTGATTTTTGTTTCTATTAAATCAACGAAATATTGAGAAAAGCAATATTTGATTAAAGTAACAAATATAAATGATTTTATTTTGTAAGTAGGTTATTTGTACAAGCACTTTTACACGTCAATCATACTTATTTTAAAACGTTTTCTATCTGACTAGTCTGAGAAGAAAGGTCGAAACAAACTCAGAGGTCACGGTCTCTTTTAAAGTCCAAATTCAAATTCAAAATATTTATTGCTCAACACAGTACATTTTGTACATTTCCAGATGTTAAGTGAATGCGCAGTCCACTGTATTGTACCAATTCAGGCATGTACAATTTATAGTTATACAATTTCATAAAATCCCATTAATCCGTTACATAATGTCATAAATTCAAAAAACAATACCTTGTACAATGAAATAAATTCAAATTAATAAGTAAACAATGTCATAGATTCAAATTAAAAGGTAATGTCAGAGTATATAAATGTCAAAATAATTAAGGGAATTTACCAAGTCATAATTTTATTAAATAGTCCAGACACAATCTTGGTCAGATCATATGGAGACCATGTAGATCGATATCTGAGTTGGTCTATTGAGGAAAGAACCACACAGATTGAGAGGACCTGTCCAGTCAGTGCGAGCATTTGTCAGATATCCTGCAGCTCAACTCAAGCATATTTAATTATTAGAGCATGATTAGGTATTTGGTACATACATCACAAAATGCAAATAAACAAGTGTCTGGTCAATCAAGTTTTTAACTGACCTTTGTAAAAATCTTATGTTTTTTATCGTTTAGGGTAAGTTTAATATTGTTATTATTATTTTCATATACAAACTTGAAGAGTTCTGCAGATGTTAATTTAGAATACAAAAGCCGTGCTACTTAGGGATGAGTAGGTAGCTAACAGGTTATCTTTATCTTCTACTAGCTACGCCCCGCGGTTTCACCCGCATAAGTTTCGATCCCGTGAGAAAATCGGGATAAAAAGTATCCTATGTGTGATTCCTGGTTATAAACTATCTGTGTGACAAATTTCATCCAAATCCGTTCAGAATCAGAATCAGAATGCTTTATTTGTAAACATAGGTCAAATTACAATAGTGTGCGTGTGTAACAGATAGGTATATCCTCTATGTTTTGCCCAGAGGCGTACAAATATATTTAATTAACATTGTCGGATTTTTTACTCTTAACACCAATTTAACTTTTGAGATATTATAAAGTAGTAGAATTGTGTAAACTTTCGCATTAGTAAAAATCAATATTAATACGTACCTACCTACATACATGCATATCAATGCAAATCGAAAATAGAATCAATTTCAATAAAATATGTCAAATATATTAAAACCACCTATTTTTATTTATTTATTTTTCTTTAAAATAAAAATAAATAAATAAAAATAGGTGAGGTGATGTCCAATTTTCTGAAGCAGTAATTATAGAATTATCGTCCAAATATTCCTGTAGTGAGTAATAACTTTTATTTATCGATATTCTTAGTAGTTCGGTTTTGAAATGGTCCAGTCCAGTACGTTTTTTATTTTTTCAGATAGTTTGTTAAATATTTTTTTGGCCATATAGAAGGTACTTTTATTCATTAGTGCAGTTTTGGCATAAGTCACTTCAATACAATAGTTTTTGCGTGAAGGAGTAATAAACATCCATCCATCCATACAAACTAATATTCAAGTCTTTAAATAAAGGTTTTTATTTGGAAAACCATCGCAGATTATTTCATTTTAGTCATCACCGCATGCACGATTATGGCTGGGCAAAAGTCTCTACACAATGGATGCCTGAAAACGGTGCCGCCGAGGCCTGGCCAGAAAGAGGTGTCGAGACGACCTGGACGCATACCGCGAGGGCTGGGGGTCTACTCCGAAGTAGTATCGGCCGTTTCCTACTACGAAGTTACTATTTGGTTCGGTCGGTTCCGATCCTACACTCCTACACTCTTTCGAATACTGACTATGGTCCCACCCAACCCAACTGAGCCGATCCGAACTTTTTTCGCATTTTTCAATAATATTCGGTTCGGCCATGTGTCGGTCCGATCCGAACATTCGCATTTTGCACTTCGGAGTAGACCCCCTGGTTAGAGGTGGCCCTGGAGGTTTGGAAGGAAAAAGGGGAAGCATTTGCCCAGCATTAGGACACAGTATACACCATAGGTTTTCAACGTGGGTGACAACGCCCCCTCGTGGGCGTTCGAGACTTTCAGTGGGGCGTAGAAGACCTAGAGAAAATTATATATCCTATCTTACGACTATATAATATTACACGTTTAAGTTTATGTAATCGTTGCAATAGCTGTTTCAGATTCGTGACAGATGGTAAGTAAAAATAATTGGCGGGCTCTAGAAAAAAACAATTCAGCCAAAATAAGGTTAAGAACCTATGGTATAGACTAACAAAAAAATAAGTAGGTAGCTAAACTCAAGATGATGGATGCTCATGCAAGTCTACATCAGCGAGTAACAGGAAAACATAATAAATTACTTGCTTTAAATTAATTTTATTTCTATTTGTCTGAGTCTGAATCGCCAAAAATTCCCAGAGAGAGACAATCGTGATAAATTACGACTAGAATGACGCACATCCAGTAATAAAGCTTGCTTGCATTAAAGCAAATCAGATATTCTCATGAAAAACACATCATACAATTGGTTTTAATGGTTTTTTTATATTTTACTATCTTTTGCCCGCGACTTCGTCCGCGTGAAGCATTCAACAGCAACTTTCTTACATTTTTTTCCGTAAGAACCATCCTCGTACTTCAAGGAATAATTATTCTAAAAAAAGAATTAGCGAAAACTCAACTCGAACTCAAAGCATTTATTTCAAATAAACCAATTACAGGTACTTTTGAATAATTGTCAAGGGGTCGGTCGGTCAGTCAGAAAGATAAGCTAGTTGCCCATTCCAAAGCGTAGTAGGTACCTATGGAGAAGAACGGGCAAGAAACTCCATGGACTCTCTTTTAAATAAAAAAAAATATTTATCTTTGATAGATTATTTTATATTTTGTAAATGTGAGAACGTTGTAGGCCTTGTAGACTGTACATTTGTAAACCATTTTCTATTTTATTAAGTACTAATTGTGGACCGGCCTACACTGTCCTCCCATTCTTATTAACAATTGGAAACGTGCACCTAGCTTCCGACGTTTCATAAGTGCTCATGTAGCCACGCATAACCGCAGTGATGAACCGCAGCACGTGGGGGTAATACAAAGTACTAAAACTCAAGAAAATTTTAAAGAGGTAGAAAAAAAAATGGTTTTCTATTTTTGTTATAAGATGAGATTACTTGATACTTTCATTGTTTTAAAGAACATTTGATTGTCTATCAAACACAATTTATTTTAATTAAGCAAGTATTCTTAGTTTCCGAGACTTTCAGGTATCTTTATGTGACTCTAATTCATTGCTCTCGAGTGTATTTTGATGCCTAGTAACTTTAGGAGTTTATTACGTACGTGGTGAATTATTTAAATCTCTTTGGCTACAACGACTCATGTAATAAGGTTAAACTTCTCCTAAGTAAGTTGGTTTAACCTTTAATTATTAACACCGAATGATATTTTATGTAAAGAGATTATCTACTTATAATATCATTGTCAACACTCATCTCATGACCCCATCTCTCTCCTTCTCTGTGCGAGTTTAGGTACACATTTTCAATTTTATCGCTAAATCATTAGGTTCAAGGTTGATTGGAAATATTTGATAGTCTCGGCGTCTGTACCTACCTAGCCACCTACATCATCTTTGCCTGAACCTTCAGGGAGAAAGAACAGGCGTGATTTTATGTTCAGGGCTCATTTATATGTAATAAGCACGACGACTTTTCTCTTGGATTAAATAGTACAGCCTCAATTGTTTTTATTAAATACCAGAAGGCCAACTCTCGTAATTAAAAACGTTCAAAATCTAATCGCAATCTTATCTCAGCGACAATCAATGTCTAAAATTTGTAAAAAATGTAGGGAAATTAGAGGTATTTTTGACAGATTGAGACTGAAATCAGACTGTGAACGTTCTTTAAATTACGAGAATTGCTCCTCTGATCGATGTCAGTCGGTTTGATTATTTTTTTTGTTTTAATATATGAAAAATACCCTCACCATTTGAGCCAGTTATCCAAAAGACGAAGACGCCTGATAAACAAATTGGGATCGCTAACATCGGTTTTATGTACATCTTTGTTATTTTCTTGTGTATCTGAAAAATTAAGAGAAGTTTGTAAAATACTTAGATAATAAAAATAGGTGTGCGGTCGGGGGATCCCCATCAGGAACGAAGTTCCTTACGCCATACTCGCACGCACACACAAACTCGTATATACCTAGGTACAGACGCCAGCACATCAATCTACTACAATCTGTCAAATTTCTTTAATAGATTTTCAACTTTATCACTAGAGCATAAGGTTCAAGGTTAATTGGGAACATTTGACAGTTTCGGGTAGCTTGACCTGCTGGCGTCTGTACAATAGAAAAAGACAGAGAGAGAGCGAAAGTCTCCTTAAGTACACTTTCTACAGTCAACTCCTACTGCAACCCGCGTCAAGGAACCTCGTTCCAAAAAAATGATCTTTATCTAGTGTGTAACTAGACCTAACATCATCTTCACCATATCTCCTGTCCATAACCCAATTTATTTGAGGTCGGTGCAACATGTCTTTTTCTTCCATACTTCTCTATTATTTTTCATCTCGGTTCTCACCCCCTTTCTAACCATATCAACATTCACAGAGTCCATCAATTGTTTCTTTGGTCCTCCCCTATTCTTATAGCCATCGACATTCATGCTCTAAACTTTCCTCGCGACATTTTCCTCATTCATCCGTATCACATAAACATACCATGACAACCGATTTCGACATAATTATAATATTAAGCCTATATTGGAATTCCTAAGTTGCAAAGATCTCGACTAAAACCTCTGTGACAAACAGACTAGACTACTATCGTTTTCCTTTTAATGATAAATGATTTTATTTTGTAAGTAGGTTTGTACAGACGCCAGCAGGTCAAGCTACCCGAAACTGTCAAATTTTCCCAATTGACCTTGAACCTTAATGCTTTAGCGATAAAGTTGAAAATCTATTAAAGAAATTTGACAGATTGTAGTAGCTTGACGTGCTGGCGTCTGTACAAACACGTTTAAACGTCTATCATATTTTAAAACTAGATGAGGTCGGCGTGTCCTATCTGACTAGTGAGAAGAAAGGCCGAAACAAACTTAGAGGTCACAGTCACTTTTAAAGTCTAGACATAATCTTGGTCAGATCATATGAAGACCATGTAGATCGATGTCTGAGATGGTCTTTTGAGGAAAGAACCACACAGATTGATTTAAGTTGACGTACTACCTAAGCACGAAATTCGTAGTTTGGGCCGAAGCTACGGGCGTTCCCGTACTCAGTATCACCTGCGGACTTATGTATAATTTGAGGCCCGCACTAAGAATGAATGACACCACGATTTGACAGTTGTCCGTACTACCCGATGTGTTATTGCCCGTCCGAAAAGGTAACTAATCGGGTGTAGGGTTCACTCCGAAGTTTCGAGATACTTTCGGATGGGCCCATATATCTTCGTTAACAGACTTAGGTAGTATGCTCCCAGAACTCTAAAAATAATAATAAATTAATGTCTGCTTGCAATTGTCCAGATACAGGGCAAAAGCCTCTTAGATCTAAATTCAGCCCAATTATGTCACAATTATCCAATTTCAGTCCGTGCACGCGTTTCTGCCTACTGCCTTCCGTGAATAACCAGATTTACGTTTCAGTGCACGACATTCACATGGAACATCGCTAACAGTGGTCAGTCAAAGCTGATCGACATTGCGCATCACTGCACTGAACACGTAGGGGACGGACAATGTCGACTGATAATAATCGATTTAAATTACAATGTTGAAAAATATTCAAATCGAATGTCAAAGAATTATTTTCGAATTTTTGAGATTCAATATCGATACCTATTGAAGTTATTGATGGTTTTCTGAAATGTCGTTCACTAGGTGACAGCACTCAGACGTCAGGTCCGGGCACCTGTCAGAAGTGTCATAGCGCCTACATTTTCTTTAGAGTCCGCGCAAACTAAGTCTGCGCGCTATCAAAATTTGAAAATAATCGTTTGCCGCTATCTCGACGTTTATATCAAGTGTCAAGAGAGTGTGCTGTGTTCCGTATTTTTGCGCGCACTCTAGTCCTGAACTCGTGACTTAATGATGAACGAATGATTAACGTTATCATATAATTTATATTCATTGTCGAAATGGAAGATCTCTTGTCTGATCTCTTGTCTCATGGATGCCGGCCGGCAATGAAAGACCTAAAAGCAAATATGGGGGCAGGGATTTTTTTGGCAAGTGAGCAAGATGTATTGCTATTTGACATTCCTACCAAACAAAACAATCAACCAGTCCTAGAGCAACAAAGTTATTGTAAATGATACCTATATAATGAGTTAAAAAAATATAAAAATCCGAATTAAGAACCACCTCCTTTCTTTGAAGTCGGTTAAAAAGCACTTTGGATAACACTTTCACAAAAATCTAAAACAACCAAATACCACTTTAGATTTCTAAATGTATAAAATTAAAATTGGTGCGCATAATCTGAAATTTAATTTATATCAACTCCTCTATAATCGCTTCTCCGGTTAATCGATCTCATATTCCCATCTCTAATTTTTCATTCACGGTTTAGACAATGCCGTGAGAGACGTGGCAACACTGGCAACGTTGCCAGTTGTACAGGCACTAAGCCAAATACGGATTTGGCACAAATAACCTGTCGAGATAGGTGTGAGCTTATCTGTTAGATTACTTCAGTCCTAAGCTTCAGAGAGCAGTGGTGGCCCAGTGTTAATGGCCAAGACTTACGAGTTGTTGGTCGTAGGTTCGAACCCGGACAGGCCATTTACTTTGTATAAATTATTTCATCACCACTGCTCTCAAAACGGTGGAGGAAAACATCGTGAGGAAGCCGGCATGTCCTAGAACCAAAACTTCGAAGACATGTGACATCTACCAACCCGCACTGGGCCCGCGTGGTAGATTATAGCCCATTCCCTGTCGAAGAGAGGAGGCCTGTGCCCCAGCAGTGGGAACATTATAGGCTGATTGTGAAGCTTCTGTATTTTGACAGCTGCCTTTAAGCCTTTAATGGTTCATGCGCTATGGTTCGTGGATGGGTGACCATCTTTTTTTTTTATAGCTGAATGGCCCTACTCTTGACCCCGATCACATCAAGATCCCTCCGTGCTTCGGATAGCATGTTAAGCCGTTGGCCCCGGCTGCCATTTGACAGTCGTTACGGAGAGCTAGAGCCCGAAAGTCAGATAACCAGTCTTACTAAGGGGCATCGTTTTAACCAGTTGTTGGGTTGTGGAGGTCAGATAGGCAGTAGCTCCATGTGAAATACTGGTATTCAGCTGCATCCGGTTAGACTGGAAGCCGACCCCAACGTAGTTGGGAAAAGACAAGGCAGATGATGAGTCTGTGCTAAATAAATGTATTTTCTTTCTTCTCCTTTTTTCTAAATCCCACAGTGGAACTAAAGGTTCAAACTCAAAAAAACTCAAAGTATTTATTTCAATTAAACCAATTACAGGCACTTTTGAATTGTCAAAGGGTCGGTCAGTCAGAAAAATGAAGCTAGTTGTCCATTCCAAAGCGTAATAGGTACCTATGGAGAAGAACGGGCAAGAAACCTTCAGAAACGTTCAACACAGTGCTAACTATCACAATGTCAACTTGATTCAGTGTTGCACTGTAAGTAAGTAGTCTGTGTCTCTACTTAATTGTAGATTAAACGGAACTGTATTTATTGCAGCCATTTGTTACTGAAACGGTTTATTGATTCCGATTGTTTTTTCCGGTCCTGCGGGCAACACACAATGGCTTCCCTTTTGACAGTTCAACAACATTCATTGCGTTATTTAGGTACGTTGTTGAGCAGACTAATTTTTCGAACATTTGAAGCAATGGACTAGTAATATCCTTCAAAATGATTCAGGTTGTGATTGATAGTGTGTTACGCAATTAGGGTGTTGGTTCTATGTTCGTCTGTATGTATTTTATTTTGTGTATTGTGTGTTCTTCGATTTCGAAACTCTCGCGGTGATCCTATACAGGGTGGCAGGGACATCGACGCGCAAACTGTAACCATGAATTCAGCACATGAGCTTTAACCACATAGCGTCGAAATTTTTCGTTGGTTATCAAAAAAAAAAATCTTCTGTTTCATAGAAAAGTGCAATACCTACGCTGTCAAAATGTATGGAACAACAATATATTTTTAATAACCGACGAAAAATTTCGACGCTATGGGGTCTAAACTCATATGCTGAATCCATGGTTACAGTTTGCGCGTCGATGTCCCTGCCACCCTGTATAAATTATAAATTTTATTAACTTTGCTTTGGCAACTTTTTTTTGAGTGTGCTACGTATAGGATTCCACTTTGGGTATGTAGAAGATGTTATGAATATTTCTGGCAATGTTAAAGAGTAGTGATGACATTGTGATGTGATGATGATGTAGATGAATTTATGTGGGGTAGGTGCGACAAGTAAAAAGAACAAACGACTTCCAAAAAAAACAAAGTGAAAAATAACTTTAATTTCAGAAGTCAGTGACAAAACCAGACACCGTTTTTTGGAAGTCGGTTTTTTTTTTGTATCAGTTTTTTTTTAAAGTTTCTTTGGATAGGTACAGACGCCAGCACATCAAGCTACAGTCTGTCAAATTACTTTAATCTATTTTCAACTTTATCGCTTAGGCATTAAGGCTCAAGGTTGATTAGGAATGACAATTTCAAGAGTCAATTCCGTCAAGAATTGACAGTTTCGGATAGCTTGACCTGCCTGTTGTTTCACTTGTGGAAACTTTGTGTGTGGTCTTAAATTGTATGTGCAAACGATTTTGATGCGTATTTCACCATCATATAGATAAATTATATCGGAACGTTTATATGTAATAGGTACCTATTACATATAAACATATAAACGCATAGGTAGCTTAGAAGAAATAACGCAGTCACGCAGACAGACACGAAAATCTATAGATGTAGTGGCACACGTTCATAAACATGTGACGTACTTACGTTTTTTCTGGTTTCCAAAACGTATCATTTTCCTTATGTTGAGATTAAGTTTTCTTTAACTATAATTATGTAGGTATGTTTACAGGGTGACAGGGAAACTCGACGTATTTCTTGAAAGGGGTTATACTAGAGGTCGTTAGCAACAAATTAAGTCCAGTGAACTAGGGGTCAAAATTGGATGCATCACATAACATGCACATTGGACCATATAAGTAAAACCAATTCTTCGAAATCGATTTAAAAAACACGAAAGAAATTGCCCAATCCAATCAATCATCAATTCTTAGCTCTTGGTAAATGTCAAAATTTCGAAGTCGAAATACTAGTTCGTAATAGTGTCTTCTCCTCGATACTGAGTCTATAATTGCTACAACTGATAGCACATCATATCATCTTCCTCATCGGAACTCATTACGACATCTACACAATGTATATATCTACAAATGTGTTATGAATACAAAAGTATTTTAATAAGCAGAAAACAGCTTGTGTATGAAAACAAAATATGTTTATGTGTAAGACTTTTGTCTAATCTTTCGAAAAACACGCACAGGAGACACGGCTTTAGGTATAAATAACTATAGGTTTCCCACCATTGTGAGCCGTAGAAAATAACACTTAATACATAACGCTATTTTATGTAATAAACGCAGATGATTACGATTTAATTACTATTGACACTATTGACAGGTCACACGGTGAATAAACCTGAGTTTTTCACGGCAAGAAAAATGTGTGTACCTATACTAAGGGCGTTATGAGCTTCTTTTTAATAGTTTTATTCCCTGCTCCTCTGTAAATAATTTAAAAAATACTGAGTAAGTGTACAGACGCCAGCAGTTAAAGACCCGAAACTGTAATTTTTTCCAATCAACCTTGAACCTTAACGCTATAGTAATAAAGTTTAAAATCTGTCAAAGAAATTTGACAGGAAATTTTGCCGCCCTCAAAATATCGGGACGAACAGACTGTTCAAAATAATCTCACCAACTAAGAAAAATAAACTTTATCTCAATTGGATTAAGTTCTTGTCGGAATAATGACAGTTGTCGTGTACTGTCTTCATTCTGAAACATTCCTTGTGTCCCTGAGTTAATATTTCATTTTCATAGTTATTTAGATATAATATTGTTGAACAGTCTGTCCGTCCCGATATTATTTACGCTGACTGTAAAAAGGTCTAACGTACTAGGTACTGCATCCATTTTGGTTTGTTTTGACTGCACAGCAGTAGTGTGACTGTAATTTACGTGATTTTAATTATTTTTGGGATAAAAAATGTCCTATATAAAAAATTACAGAAATCGATTCAGTAAACGATTCTAAACAAACTGCTTTCATAATGTACATTAATTCAGTTACACATTGTATATGTTTTACAATATAATAACACAGATTACTAAATAGTTACTACGATAATAATCACATTTATTACAAACATTCTTATGAGTACACGTGTCCTCGTAATAATGACACTTACATTAATATAACAGGTATAGAACACTTATGATTACCTATACCTAGACGATCATCAAGAATAAGTTATAAGCGAATTGGATATTAAACGCAAATCGACTTCCAATTAGAACTACGACGACACTGTTAATGTTTATATATTTATTAAAAATTATTATCATCATCATCATTCTCCTGCCCTTATCCCAAATTATTTGGGGTCGGCGCAACATGTCTTTTTCTTCCATACTCCTCTATTAGCCGCCATCTCGACAGTCACCCCCTTTCTAACCATATCATCATTCACACAGTCCATCTATCGTTTCTTTGGTCGTCCCCTACTTATTAAAAATTATTATACTTGTTAAAATTAAAAACAAAACTTCTTGATTCAACTTTTTTATTCATCTACTTTTTTTAAGAGGGAAGTCTATTATTGCACTATCAATGTCTATATAGCATCACACAACTCTTGCTCAATAGACAGTATAGTCCAGATTGGTCGGTCCGAATCGTAGGTGCGACAAAAATATGAAATTGTTCAAATATTTACAAATAATGATAAATAATTACAAATAATGGTTCAAATATTGTAATAGTTCAAATATTTACAAATAATGGTTCAAATAATGATACATAGTATTATTATTTACTAGCTGCGCCCCGTGGTTTCACCCGCATAAGTTTCGATCCCGTGGGAATATCAGGATAAAAATGCCATGTGTTAATCCTGGTTATAAACTGTCTGTGTGCCAAATTTCATCCAAATCCGTTCAGTAGTTTTTGCGTGAAAGAGTAACAAACTTCTATCCATCCATCTATCCATACAAACTTTCGCATTTTTAATATTAATAAAAGTAGGAAATAGGATTAGTAGGAATGTGAAATTTGGCCGCTCCTGCCGCGTCTACTACGCTATGCTACTGGAGTAAAGAGAGCATAGAGAACATAGAGTAAAGTACCAATATACAGCGTGGCGCTTTAATGGCGACATTAATTTATCACACGTATACGGTTTCGCGTTTTAGTTTTATGAATATATTTTAATTTAATTAAACATTAATATTTATTTATTTACTAACAATTTTCTAAAATAGCATCTTGGAGCAGCCTGACTTAAAGAACTGAAGCGCAGGGGTCATTTGCCAGGGTCACGGATCATAACATCGCATCAATGTAATTAAAACAAATAACGTGCAAAGAGAAGGCGAATTGAAGGAAAGAGAGAGAGAGCCCTATGTCGGCGAGCGGCGCAGGTGGAAGTTTTCAAGTTACGATATTTTTTATGTTGTTATAATTTTTATGATTACTGGCCAATAGCCCTACCCGTGTGTTAAATTAATGTCGCCATTGTAGCGCCACGTTGAATATTAGTTAGAAGTACTAGATATATTTTAGCGTTCTTGTACGAAGAACGCTAAAATATGTATATCTCCGAGGGCCCTCGGTCGGTGGCGGCGGGCGGGCCGGATTAATAAAACTCTTCACGGGCCGCAGTTGACCCGCGGGGTAGATTGTCTATCCCAGCACCCTATTTGCGTAACACACTATCAATCTCAATCATTGAGAAGGATATTGCTAATCCATTGCTTCATATGTACCCAAAATGTGTCTCCTCAACAACGTAAATCACGCAATGAATGTTGTTGAACTGTCAAAATGAAACCTACCTTCTGATAGTGTGATACGAAATTACCCCGCTGGTCTATATCTAAAAAGATTTCGTAAATTTGCCCACTGAGTGGAGCTCCGTCGATCGGTCAGTGGCATCTTATAACAATCGGCATTAAAGGTGATATTGAACCTTTTCCTTATCGAATCAAAACGATTTTTTGGGAAAAACATAAAACAGGTATACGCTTGAAGACTCAAGTTCTAAAAAATAAGACTGGTCTTTCCAGATTTTAATGTGGGTATTATGCCCGCCTTTTTTGATACCAAATATTGGCGCAGTGGTTGGCATTATACAGATTCGTAAGCAGGCAAATGACGTTGTGACTTTTTCAGCAGATTATCAATTAGTACCAAGGCATTGAAAAAATTGAGAAGAAATAGTCTGAAACCAACACGCAGCCTTTCTCTACGCGGCGTCTGAATACCAGTACCTATTTTATATGGAGCGACTGCCTACCTGACCTCCACAATGCGCTAACTGGGCAATACGATACTCGTTGGCAAGACTGGTTGTCAGACTGTCGGGCTTTTGAAGATCCATAACGCCTTCAACGATCCACGAATGACAGCATGAATGTCAATAGAACAACAGTAATTTGTTAACCAAACACAACATATTTTGACGCCTCCTGAGGGGTACATGAACAGTACATCCACAATTTATCAGTTATGTTGAAGTTACAACCATGTAGGTAAGCCGACGTTCGCAGTGACGTAAAAATATCGCGCACTGGATTTTCAACTCTCAGTGTTCAGCCGAGCATTGAGAATCCAAACGAGCGCGTCCCAGCGCGTCGAAGACACTGTTGGATTTTCAACTCTTGGCGCTAAACAGAGCGTTGAAAATCAAATGCGTGAAAAAAATTCGGCGTGAGAAAGACGCGCCTATTGCAATCTACCGCGCACAAGTCTAGAATACTTGCTGCTACTGAGAAATTCCTATATTTAGCTCAGTTAGATAGGTTATCAGGGATTCCAGTAGTGGAAAAACCAGCCTAAAGGGCAGTCACACACACAAGGCAGACACTGAATCTCCGTCGCATTCCCGGACGAGTTCATATAAAATGTACTTATACACCGATATTTTTTTGAGCCCTTGATGGACCCCGGTTCGTCCACGTCCCGGACTCAGCCCTGATAAGTATGGATAGAAATTTAAAGTTTATATAATACAGCAGTGTGATTCTGTAACCATCTCACCGTGAAAACTTAGGTGAAGTGAGCGTGGAGAGAGCTGTCATTCCAACTAATGCTAGGAATTGGCACTACTGACAACTCACATCAAGCTCACTTCACTTGAGTTTCCACAGTGAGATTTTTACAGAATCGACCGGCTGGTTATGGTTGAAGCGACATCTTCTCGATTCGCGACGAGATTAAAATAATTTACATTGCATTATTATTATTGAACTATTAACACAAGCGTTGATGACTCAATAACACTACATTAGATACTATTATTTCCTTCAAATTCAAATTTCAAATTTGAAATTCCTTCCATAATAAAACTATGTATATTTTTATTATTTTATGAACTAAAGCAAGTATTGTTTTTATTCTACAGGCCGTGTAAGATCCTGTTCCGGGTTGAAAACCTGAAGTATGTTGACCATATTGTAACTTGTTCTTGATAAATGCTAAAGATATTTTATTTCTTTAAATTTTATTATTTAAGCACTTTAATACTTACCTACTTACGTCAAAAAGTTATTAGATGAAGTAGATGTTGATGATGTGACTAGGTACTCTGAGAAAAAACATCGAAACTAACTCAGGGGTTGTCATACTTTCTAATCGTTACAGATTTGATTAGAAAGTAGGTATGGCTTCGAGTTTGTTAGGCTTCTGGGAAAATCTGAAGTTTTCGTTTGCAACTGCGTACACGCAGGGTGATAGCGTGGGGATCAATGCATGTTTCTTTTCTGATCTAAAAACGCCTTTGCTCACCAATAGGACAATCAACGCTGACATTATTAGCTTCGAATAAGTAAACGTCGCGTCTGTGTAAATTCACAGCGACATTTAATTTAATAATAAAATTACTACTTAAAAATATATAAAAACCTGATACCTTTTTGAATAAATTGACCTCAACCGCTGGACACTATTAAACATTTATCAACAACGACACTTCCGCAATAATCCTTTCACTTTTACTATTATTATTTTTTTCAAATTATTATGACGTTTTCAAAAAATATTAAAATAATAATTATTGTTTGAATATTTTATCTTAAATTTTACACAGTCTGTCCTTCCCAAGAGTATGGCGACTACTGTATCATTGTGCTTTGTGTATGTATTTGTTCTGTGAGTGTGTTTTTGAATACATGTGTGTGTGTATATAGATAATAATGGTGGAATCAGGTTTGAGTGTCCAACTTGACAGGCTACTCGATCGCGCGGTCGGATTCGTAGTGATATCAGCTTTTTGAGTTTTAAAGCTGGAAAATACAGAATTTTTAAAGTACTGTTTTGACAGGGTCACTGGAGCATAATCAGCCTATAATGTTCCCACTGTTGGGTTAGAAGCCTCCTCTCCTCGAGTGTTAGTGGTCTGTAATCTGCCACACGGGCCCCGTCAGATGTATGTCTTCCGGCGGTTGGGTCTCGAGGTGGCATTGCACAAGTCCGAGGCCATGTCCTTTCATGGGCCCCGGTACGGGCCACTTTCGGGATCCCAACTGATGGTAGGAGGGGTTGACACTCCCTTCCGCGCCACCCAGAGCGGGAGGGGTCATTTGATGACTTCCCATCCTCAAAAAAAAAAAAAAGTTGTAGGTATGTCTTCGAATTTTTGGTTCTAGGATATGCCGGTTTCCTGACGAGGGTTTTCTTCACCGTTTTGAGAGTAGTCGTGGTGAAATTATTTACACAAAGTAAAGCGCCTGGGTTCGAACCCACGACCTGCAACTGGCTACTGGAGGCTTGAGGTAATAGCTAGTTTCACAGTACCAGGATAGGGACGTTGGTAAAAGAATTAGATGCAGTAACTGCTAGATAAGTTACCCGGGACTTATTTGAAGGTTGTGAACAGTCTATTTCTATTAGAAACCCAAACATTTTACAAGCAATTGCAAATGCGCTTAAAATGCTGGTATTCAGCTGCATCCGGTTAGACTGGAAGCCCCCAAATGAACCAGTTTATCAAGATTTTTGACAAAGTTAGATGTTTTGGTTCTCCGTAGCCTAAGGTTTGCGAAGAAGAAAAGGTTTACATGGGTAAACCTTCTCAAAAGTAGTCAATATAAAGAGCCTTGGCCATACACATTTGGGTATGTAAACACGATGTTTTTGTTTTCCGAGCTTCATAGAAAACATTCCCCGCGCGTCACAGAACAGAACACGTCACGTCTGCACATCCGACCATAGAAGGAAAACAATTCTTTAAAATCTGCTTCAGACACACGAAAGAAATCGCCTAAAATGCAAACCGGTCATCAAACAAAATTTCACAGTCGTGAATACGTTTTTTTATGATATTTTGATGTTGACTTGAGAGCATTGCAGTTGAGAATATGTCATGCTCACTTAAATGTCTCACTGATGGTGGCGCGTGTGTTGGATCATTCGGTTCCCTACAAAATGGTTGAGCTGGGTGGTGCTGATCCACGCGTCATGTTCGTGAACGGGCGCCGTTGGTTGAGACTGGTCATCTCTTAACTGCCAGGGCTTATTTTTAATGTTATATTTTAAATTGTTTCTTTTTTACATTGTTCTCACATATAGAAGCAATAAGAATAATGTACCCAGGATTTTGAAATAATATCTTGATTTAAAAGAGTGTCCGTGGAGTTTCTTGCCCGTTCTTCTCCATAGAGATCTACGTTTTTGGAATGGGCGACTAGCTTCAACTTTCTGACTAACTGACCGACTATTTAATTTTGACAATTCAAAAGTGCCTGCAAATGTTTTAATTGAAATAAATGATTTGAGTTTGAGTTCTGACTCGATATATTTCGAAAAATTGAGTCTATAATTGCACAACTGATAGCACATCATATCATCTTCCTCGTCAGAACATGTGGTCAGAACCTACGACATCTACACAAAATGCGTTAATGATGTAAAAAATGTTTAATCCGCAGGAGACAGCTTGTGATGAACTAAAAACAAATGTATAAATATTGTAAGTTCAAGTTAGTTAGTTGTTGTAAGTTAGTTTTTCGTGTAATGTTTCTTCATTGTTTTCTTTAGACACATGTTGTAGGTATGTTTCAAAGTATTGCAATAATTTTGCTATTAGCATTTAGGTAGGTCTTTAGATACTGTTATTTATTTTCCTGTTTCCTTAATGACGTCACCACGACACACGTTTATATATCTGCACTTGGTTGTTGTACCTAATCAATTGTCACCTATTCATTAAGGGTTAAAAAAACATACGATAACTAATATTGTTTTGATTAACTTGATAAGAGAGCTCGATGTGAGTAATCATTACATGTTGCGACTCGCCGAAAGATGAACCAATTCGATTTCAATGTGAGCCAGGTGGGGTGCACATGCTACTTGTGTTTGTTGGGCCTTATCAGACTGGCGATTTGCAAGCGAGTCCAAAGCGAGGCGAGTGCGCAGCGAGCTCGCGGCGAACCCGCCGCGAAGACGCTGCGGGCGCGCAGTGAGCCGCGAATAGCGTCGTCGACGCCATTTTGTACCCTCAAGTTCAATAGCCCGCCTCACCTCATTTCAGTTGTATCAAAGACCCGAGCGCCTATTTTCAGCTTGCACGTCTCATAATTTCATCTTTACCCCCGTTTGAGATTAACGCTCCAAGATAAAAGGTTTGACATAAGTACATAAATTATAAACTTTCGAAAATGAATACGTAGTAGGTACCTACTTGATTTTTTTATTTTTGACTGTGTTGTTTTTAGTTTGTGATCTTCCTGTACGAGTTGCACTAAACACTTTTTCCTTCTTTCTTTTAGTATTAAGGAATTTGGGTACAGTTCACAATTGATCGACATTTTACTATCCTGCGAGATAGATTCTAAAGTCTTGTCTTCATTTGAACGACCTTGAGACAAAATTAATGATAAACAAGGTAGTAGTCCACTTGACTTAACACCTTTGACCCTGACTGATAGTTGGATCAACACAAAAACGGAACTTGTTTATATGTATGTTGTACTTAAATGCTCTCATAATACGAGTTATGTTAATCATCTGAGAACAGATGAATTGTAAAAAACACATTAAGCTCCTACAATCTGTTTTCAACTTTATCGCTGAAGCATTAGGTTCAAGATTGATTGGGAAAACGAGAATGACCAAAAGTCGCATGCATCAAGATCAAAATATTATAGTAATTAATTTCGTATTTTTTTACGATACAACGCGTCGGGGATTTTTTTTTGAACAGGGAATTTAATTTAAAGTAAAAGAGTGTTGATATTGTTTTATTCCCTTTACATGGAGTTCCGTTTCAAAAGATATGTTTAATATAATCTTGAATTTTGAAAATGTCATGATCACGTCTTTCAAAAAACATGTAAAAAAATAATACTTTGCCGATTCTACATTAATTAAAAATAACTACATAGTATAAAATAGAATAGAATTTTTATTTCAACGATTATCATTTTTCGTGTATGAATGTTAAACAAAATAAAGTACCTAGTTTTTAGTTTCTTTTGATTTTTTTTTAAATCTCCGAAACTCGGGTTTTGTTTACAAAAGGAACTTTTGTTTTGGGTTAATATGATAAGTGTAGTCTATAAAAAAAAACAAAGCTTGACTTTGATGCAGCATGGTACGGGATTCCATACATCCATGAGTATTATTTTCCTTTGACAGTTTCGGGTAGCTTGATGTGTTGCCGTCTGTCCAAGTTTTCATTAGTCTTGAAAAGCGCGGAAACTTATCTGAAACATTCATTTGTTTTTTTCATTTATATTTTTTAATATTCTATTTGGTTTTTTAATACTAAATTACGCGTTGTAACAGTTTTAGGAATAAATGAAAAGGATTTGATAACTTTTTTTTTAAATACTTTTTAAGTTTTTACTAAATATTTTGTACAACGATATTAATTCAATTTTAATTGCAAGTCTTATTCAATATTATCTGTGATGTTGCCAACTTTCAGAATGCACTTTAATAGACATGTCCCACCTCTAGGTACGCTCCTTGGTAATGACCGGCGTGCGATGCCATTGGAGCATCGATCTGTAATTACATTGCGTCTGCGCAACTCGTTGTTCAGCTCTTTGTAAGTACCGACCACTGCACGCCAATGGTAACAGTTTGGTCTTTCTTAGAATGTTTGTTTCGTATCAGTAGAGGTGGCTTTAGTAGTTCAAGTTTTACCACCGACTGTACCGGATTCATTTATAATGCTGACAATATTGTTAATAGTTTATTTTGTTTTGGTTGGATTAGCTCGGCGTCTTCAACCAGTTTGCTCAACCTGTTTGATAGTTGTGTGGTATACACCTGCAATGTGGTTCCTTGCCGATATAGTCTGTTAATAAAGTTATTAGAAGTGTTGGAATTAACACTAAATTAAGACGAATATTCTTCTTCATCTTCGAAAAGCACGTTAAGCCGTTGGTCCCGGCTGGCATTTGTGGGTCTTTAACGGTCATTACGGGTAGTCAGAAGCCCGAAAGTCTGCCTAGCTTTTACCCAACTATGTTGGGGTCAGCTTCCAGTCTAATCGTATGCAGCTAGATACATGTATTTTACATGGTGCGACTGCCTATCTGCCCTCCACCACCCTGTAACGGATAACACTAAACCCCTTGGTAAGACTTGTTGTCAGACTTTTGGGCTTCTGAGTACCCGTAACGACTGTCAAAGATCTAGGAATGACAGCGGGGACTTACGGCTTAACGTGGTTTTCGAAGTACGGAGGGGGCTCGACATGCAATGAATCAAAGACATTAAATTATTTTCTTAACGATAGGCAGGACATAACGAACAAAATCGTGATCCGATACATTGGTCCTAGTGGTCAAAAGTCATTCAGTCTATTGTCTAGTGTGGTACGCCTGCGTGTCAAGACGCATTCGTTTCCAACTGTCCACCAAAAGAAAAATATTTTTTTCTACGGGTTTTTGGACCTCGCCTCGGTTATTTGTGTATCGATATAATAAGATTTACAAATATTTGCGAAGTGTAAAAAAAAAAAATTTGCTTAAAACGAAAAGCAACCGACAAACAAAAAAAAAATGCGCTTTATGACATAATAGGTATGCTTTACACAAAAAGCGTAATAAACTGAGTGTTATAATAATTCGGAGGCAAAGCACATTTAAAATTATTTTATTTTAAAATGTAAACTTGAAAATGATACCTAGACCACAGATTACTGAATAGTTACTCCTAGACGGTGACACGGCAATGAATAGTAGCGGATAAAATTCTAAAATAGTTTTTATCGTCGGAGACAAGTTTTGCTTAATTTGTTTAGTTTTCAATATTTATTAATTTGATTTGAACTATAGGTTTTTTAGGCCACGGATTGAAAACTACACTAACACTACACACTAATGAAAAAGTTGTAGTTGTAGCGTAAACTGAACTTGTGTAGGTATAATAATAATAATATCCCTGGACATTTCACACAGCACCATTTGTCCCAAGCTAAGCAACCTAATGCTTGTGTTATGGTAACAAGATGAGGAGGATGAGATATTAAAGTTATTTTTCCATAAACTTATAATTGTTTACATTTTTGGCGAATACGTCGCGAATGCAGCAGTCAGCAGTGCTATTCTGTAAAAATCTCACCGTGAGAACTTAGGTGAAGTGAGCTGTTATTCCACGATAACGTCAGGTGGAATGACAGCTCACTTCACCTAAGTTTTCACGATGAGATATTTACAGAATAGATCGACAGATTATGTATGCCCCATACCTATGTACAGACGCCAGCAGGTCAAGCTACCCGAAACCGTCAAATTTTCCCAATCAACCTTGAACCTTAATGCTTTAGCGATAAAGTTGAAAATCTATTAGCTTGATGTGCTGGCGTCTGTACATTTAAATCGAGAAAGACTAGTTTTGCTTAGGATCTAAGTCTTCAAGCCATTACCTGTTCTAAGTTTTACTAAAAAAACGTTTTGATTCGTTAAGGAAAAATATCGGCTTATATCGAAAGGAAAAATATCGGCTTATTCGCATGAATTTTACACAATAATATTATTTTCTTGTCGAGTTGCCCCATAAATTAAAAAAAAATTAAACACACTGCTTAATAGGTACATATTTCTATAGTTGTCGACTCAAATTAACTTCGTGCGAGTCACCTATAATAGAAAAAATAATATTATTTAAAAGTGACGATTCGCCCGTTACGGGCGAGTAAATTCGTGCGAAAAGACTAATTACTCAAAATTGATTGCACCTACCACTGTTTGTCTCTGTTTGTCTCTGGTTGACTGGTAGAGAATGCCTATGGCATTAAGTTCGCCCTGTACATGTATGTGCTTGAAGTATTCAATAAATAAATATCACCTTTCATGCAGATTTTTATAGGATGTTATTAGTCTGTCGATGTAGCTACTCAGATGGTAAATCCGCACACCAAAATTTTTAGATTTAAACCGGGGATGGACAATCTACCCGGCGCGGCGGCGGCAGCCCGTGAAGGGTTTGTATCCGGCCCGCCAAATCAAAATAAAAAGTCATTTATTCAAATTAGGGTAAGAATTAGCACTATTCGAACGCCAAAATGACATAAGACCTCAAAACGGTCCCTTCACCACTTCCTAGTGCTTTCGCTGGGAAGAAGAAGCGGGGCAACACACTCCCCAGCAGCACAGCTGTCTGTTCAGTTAGAAAATCTTGCTTCTATACAATAGTGAGTATGTAATGTAATTAAAATTACGAGACACAGAACATAACATTAAATTATTAGCCATAAGTGCGTATGGCGCCAATTGACTTAATCACAAACTAAACTAAATTTAAATTCAGTGCATCTTTTTCTTTCTATTTCATTAAGAAAAGGACAGAAGATAAATATTAGTTTAGTCCTGTCAAATTAAGATACTCCATACAAGTTTAGACGTGATTAAAAAATTGGCTACTAAAAATACTTAAATTTTCGTCAGACGCTGACTAATTTGACAGTCAGGGTTTGAGTAACGGTCGGGAGGCTATTATTATTTTTATTTACACATAAATAGTATTTTTAAATATTAGAATGTAAAAAATAAAAAAAATAAAATTAATATGGCTAATTATTTCACACACTTGCCTGCTATCTCAGTTCTAGTCATCCTTAGAGTCTGGATTGCTACCGCAGTTTTTAACAACCGGCGTCACCCACCTGCTCCATAGGTCGGGTAGTCCCGCGGAACCCAAGAATTACACACCACGTATATCACGTATTTATTAATTATACAACACGTATATCACGTATTTATCGACGGTCTATAAACTTTTTACATTCATCTTGAGAGCGAAAATTAATACCCACATTGACAATAAATCCATTATGCCTGCCTCTCAAAATAGACGAAGGAACGGGTCCCGTGGTGCTAAAGAGCTTCTCCTCATAGACATGGCCATTAGCCAACACGTTCGTCGATGTCGCAACTCTCAAGGATCTGTCGACATGTTGGATAGATTATAAGAAGGCCTATGACTCGGTGCCACATACATGGCTCAAGAGACTGCTGGAGTAGTACAAGATAGATGCAACTTTCCACACCTTCCTTGAGTCGTGTATGGGGCAATGGAGGATGGTTCTTCACTATCCAGGGTGTCGACAGATCCAGGGGAATGATGAGCATTGGAGCCCAGTGGTAACGCCCCACTTACGAGTTGAAGGTCGTGGGTTCGAACCCAGGTAGGCGCTTTGCTTTGTGTAAATAATTTCATCACCACTGCTCTCAAAACGGTGAAGGGAAACATCGTGAGGAAACCGGCATGTCCTAGAACTAAACATTCGAAGATATGTGACTTCTACCAACCCGCAATGGGCCCGTGTGGTAGATTACGACCCACTCCTGAAATTTGGCACACAGAGGGTTTATAACCAGGATTAACATATGGGATACTTTTTATCCCGATATTCCCACGGGATCGAAACTTATGCGGGTGAAACCGCGGGGTGCAGCTAGTATAGAAATAAAATCAATAATGTGTTTACCCATTCTTCAATAAAAGCAGTAACGGATGGTAACTGTTTAATAGCGCAATCATATGAGCACTTCACTAACTTCACCATGGTTTTAATATCGATAAAATATATCGATATAATACATCCATAAAATATACAAGAAACTTATTTGGACGAGTCATTTAATAGGTAGGTACGTATGGTTTTCCCATACTTCTTTGTAATCCAACAAAAAATCTGACAAATTTCTTTAAAATAGATTTTCAACTTTATCACGAAAGCATTAAGGTTCAAAGTTGATTAGGAAAATTTGACTGTTTCGGGTAGCTGCTGGCGTCTGTACTTTAAAAACATGTTTTTTATGATTTTTTCCTCGTCATAACTAATCGGGAATGCAGTTGTCTGGTTTGTCGCTTTTTCCTACACCTACCTCGTACGTGATAGTGTGACCCATCAGCAACAATTAAGCACCCCATAAAGCCTAGGCGAAAATTCACGGGATTCAAGAAAACCCATTACTTTTAATGAATTTTTGAGAATTTCCCAGAATTCGTAAGTAGATATCATTTTTCTGTAAACTCTCAAATTGAATGGCCTTCATTGCTATTCCATTGGATAGCAGGAAGCTTACCACCAGCTCTTACAGAAGGGGAGAAGTTGAACTGCACTGCTTCTTTGTACGAAGTCGTAGAACAAACAAACAGTGCAGTTCAAGTTCTGCCCTGCTTTATAAGCTGGTGGTAAGCCACCTGATACTATAGATAACTAGCCTGCCGATAAAAGCACGGGAAACTTCTAATATGGCGGACGCGTCCTTTTTGAGCTTTATTTACTTACTTCCAACTCAAGAAACTAAATTTCACGTTTAGCTTCTTTAATTCGAAGAAAAGGCTAAATACACAAAACGTGAGCAGCCAAAAGGAAAAAACAACTAACTAGCTTGTCAAGTTGCAAACTCAAACCTGATTCCACCATTACTACACACACAATCATGTGTTTAAATACACACACACACAACTCTTACATTATGTATTTACACAATTCGAAATGATACAGTAGTGTCCATACTCTTACGAAGGACACGCTGTGTTTTTAAGATCGAATTATTTAAATAATAATTATTAATTCAATATTTTTCGGTGAAGTCACAATTTATTTAAAAAAATAATAGTTAAAGAGAACAAATTATTGCGGAAGTGTCGTTATTAATAAGTGTATAATAGTTATCAGCGGTTGAGGACAATTTATTTAAAGGTACGAATCAGGTTTTTATATTCTTATAAGTAGTTAACAGTATTATCATTCTCCTGCCATTAAAATCCAATTTATTTGGAGTCAGTGCACGGGTCAATCGATTAGGTAAAGCTACGCTTTCCGCGGTCAGTCCGTGGATGAAAGATCATCTTTACATACCGAGACCCCTCCGTTTCTCGGTAAGCACGTTAAGCTGTGGGTCGCGGCCGTCATTCGTGGATGTTTGACAGTCGTTACGGGTCGTCCGAAGCCCGAAAGTCTGACAACCAGTCTTACCAGGGGCTATCGTGTTACCTTGTTATATTTATTTTTATGAAAATCGTCTACTTTTACAATGTTTGTAAATATCTGTAACGACTGTCAATGATCCAGGAATGACAGCACTGAGGGGTCTTGTATGTAAATATGGTCTCTCATCCACGGACCAACCGCGACAAGCGTAGCTTAACCTGATCAATCGACCCGTGCAGCTGTTATTACTTAGCCACAAGCTTGCCCGTGTATAAAGTATTAATTCTACTAATATTATAAATGTGAAAGTTTGTATGTTTGTTAGATACTCAATCAGGGAATTCACGAAAACTTTTTATGTTTAGACCAGGGGGGGGGGGGGGGGGGCAAATAGTAAAAGAGTAACTTGACGTGCAACTTTAATTAAGTATATTACAAACTTTTCTTATTTTTTCAGATACACAAGAAAATAACAAGATGCACATTAAACCGATGCTAGCGATCCCGGTTTGTTTATTTGGCGTCTTCGTCTTTTGGATAACTGGCTCAAATGGTGAGGATAGTTTTCATATAAAAAAAAAATATATATTTGTTGTTATAGCGGCAACAGAAATACATAATTTGTGAAACTATCAACTGTCTAGCTATCGCGGTTCTTGAGATACAGCCTGGTGACAGACAGACGGACGGACAGACAGTGAAGTCTTAGTAATAGGGTCCCGTTTTTACCCTTTGGGTACGGAGCCCTAAAAAAGGATACAAATAGTTAACAAAAAAAACATGTAGGAAGATTACTTCGTACAAAAACGATTCAAAACAGAAAAAAAAACTTGATTGACCAGACTCACTAAAAAATAAAATAAAGACCTAATCAATACAGACGTCTCTTGGAATAATATTTCGACATTCATGCTATAAATATATTATTATTTCAATCAACAGTTGCTATTTCTAATAGGTTCCTCGTTGTAGAATAGAAACAGAAAATCAGATTTGTTTTAATAAAAAGGTTTATAAAATACTTTCAATCACAATCTGAATAATTTTGAAGGATATTGCTAACCATTGGTTCATATGTTCGAAAAATTTGTCTGCTCAACAACGTTAATAACGCAATGAATGTTGTTGAACTGTCAAAATGAAGCCATTGCTACTGTGTGTTACGCAGTTACCCCGCTGTTACTGTAGGTGGTAGGTACACACGGCTACATATCAAGCTATACATTTCCAGTTTAAGCTGACCTCGCATTGTATAGGTTTTTCGTACAATTAGAAGTCAGCTTATACTGGTTATGTATAGCTTGACGTGTAGCCGTGTGTACAGTACTCTGACCTTGACCTGGCCTTGTGTAGTACGAAGTTTCAATGGAATACGAGTCCAGCTCAAATACTGGTTTTTTTTACGAGTGACGGTAGACTGCACGTAAAACCGCGTATTGCAATTCAAATACATAGCATAATGTTCCCACTGCTGGGACACAGGCCTCCTGTCTTTCAGAGGGGGTGGGCTATAATCTACCACACTGGCCCACTTTATTTCTTAAATTTTATTCTATGAAATACAAAAATTATTAAGTATTTTTATTTAAATACTTATAGTTTTTAGGGTCGGCAATTCAGTATTGAAAATAATCTTAGACAAATTCACCATGCATGGCAGTTTTTCATGACGTTTTCACACATTTCCTGTGTTATTTCAGTGACTGTGTCTCAGATATTTTGTTTTAATTCTTGAAGGTTCATTGGCCTGTTAGCAAAGACACGTCCCTTTAAATAGCCCTACAAAAAAGTCAGGAGCTGCCAAATCCGGGGATCTTTGGGGTCAATCAATGTCACCGTTTCTCGAAATTAATCGAAGCGGAAACGTTTTTTTCAATGTCTCGATTATGACTCGTGCCGCATGACATGTGGCCCAGTCTTGTGGAACCACATGTTTCCTAAGCCCAACTGATTCACTTGATGTAAGAAAACTGCTTTATCTGTTGCAATACCATGCTGCTCTTTAATCACCAAACTAGTTATTGTTAGCCGCGAAGGTAAGTGATTTCTACCAAAAATTGGCCACAATTTACTTAGAGTTTCCGCAATACATGATTGGATTGAGAAGAATGTTTTAATAATTAAAACACGTTGTTCAATCGTAAAACGCTCCATAACAAATTTGCCGTATCTACACAAAATAATTTTCATGAAACAACTGTCATATTTGCCACCAAAACAAAATGGCGGCAAAAAAAAGTTGGATACCTCCAAGGTGCGGGCGCCCGCCTGTACAGTCACGAGAAGTATGTATACACTCGGCTTTATTCAAAGGCGATTTACTCCTTTATTTTTTAATGAAATTTTATGTTGTTACGAACATAGCATTTTCGAACCCATAGGTTTATCTAATGTGTCGTATTTCAACGTTGCATTCGGTTATTTCACGAAAACATCGCAATTGTAAGTTGCCAAGAGTTGACATATTGGTGTTCGTGACTGTAGATGTCACATGTTTTTGAATTTTTAGTTTCGACATGCCGGTTTCCTCACGATGTTTTACTTCACCGTTTTGAGAGCAGTGGTGATGAAATCAGTTCCACAAAGTAACTCCACCCCTAAGACGACCCACTGACCCCAAATTGGGGTCTAACCCATTACCAAACGGGGCCGTTATCTCTGGGCCACCACAGCTCTCTTTAAATCCTACATATTTTAATCAAAAGCCAGCCTTCATCTCCCTTCCATCTCGATTCCAGGTGTCTCTATCCCGAACCTGACAGAACAATGCTACAGCTGCCTGTGCAACGTGTCAACTCGATGCACCCTTGACCATAAGTGCACCGGAGGTTACTGCGGACCCTTCAACATCTCCAGGATCTACTGGGCTGACGCTGGGAGGGTCGTCTTGCCTGATGATGACCCGGCGAGGCCAAGCGGTGGGTTTATTACAAATATTTTTGTTTTTTTTTTACCATTCTGTGGGTATTTTTAACACCAGAGACGCAGAGGGGATCTTTTGGCGCCAAATCGAAACTTATCGCAGCCATTTTGTTTTTTCATTACAATTTCTGTGACAGTGTTTACTGATTTTCGAAAAGGTCAATACTTGTCTATTTGGAATACCTATACTTTGTTTTAGATCACGAATATTACCTACCTAATGATGTAACTATAGTAAAAAAGTCATTTTTGCCATTGCAGTATTAATTCATTATTTTAAACTATATAATTTTTCACCCGTGTAAAATTCAATGTGAACTTTAGACCCACATGTTTAGTATAGATTACTAACTTAAGTGTATACTGTATTTCAGCCTGGTCAGACTGTACGGAGGATTATGAGTGCGCAAAAAAAATAATTGAAGGATATTTGCAGAAGTTTGGAAAGGTAAGTTTATAGAAATAATCATTAATTGGCAATTTATCATTCTAGCATGATAAATTGCTTTAGTATTATGATTCAATGCTGGCAAAGCTAAAAAGTGTCGCGCCAAACATGGCGACCACGATGGGACGAGCTGGACAAAACCAACCGCAATGGTCCACGTTGGCTCTAGAGCGGTATAACTGGAAGACATGTGTTTAATTATTTAACGTGGATTATTATATTACCACAAATTCCAAGACACGTGACATCTACCAACCCGCACTGGGCCTGCGTGGTGGATTACGGCCCACTTTTTTTTTTTTTAACTTTTCCCCACTCTAGGAATTACTCCTGTATCGTGGGTGCCAGACTTCCTCTCACAGAGAGGAGGCCTGTGTCCGAGCAGTGGGAACATTATGGGCTGATTATGTATTATATATTATGTCTTTTAGTAAAATAAATAATTACTTACTTACTATATCCCTTTCCAAAAATTGTGAAATAGGGTCAGAAACTTCTTGACAGAACGTAACTTAGCGTAACGTGGAGGGGCTTGTGGCTAAGTAATAACAGCCGTGCGGTTCGATCGGTCAGGTTAAGCTATGCTTGCCGCGGTGATCATCTTTACATACCGAGACCCCTCCGTGCCTCGGAAAGCACGTTAAACCGTTGGTCCCTGCTGTCATTCGTGGATATTTGACAGTCGTTACGGGTCGTCAGAAGCCCGAAAGTCTGACAACCAGTCTTACCAAAAGGTTTCGTATTACCCAGTAACTGGGTTGTGGAGGTCGGTAAGTAGTCGCTCCATGCACAATACTGGTATGCAGGTGCATCCGGTTAGATGGGAACCTAAGCCCAACATAGTTGGGAAAAGGCTAGGCACATGATGATGAGAACGTAACTAATCTAATGTACTAATTCCAGGACTGCAACAACGATGGCGTCACAGACTGCTATGACTACATGATGGTGAACGGTAATGGAGGATACGACTGTGCCGCTCCCTTGAATCGGTCGGTGAATGGAAGAAGATGGCTCAAGAGATACGAAACCTGCATACTATAGAAGAAGCCATATGTCGTCTAGTGCTGGAATAAGGCCTGTTCCAATAGCATAGTCAATTCTTCACTCTAAAATATTATCAAAAGTCACTCTTTGTACATGTGCACTCTGTGGGTTCGATATACGCAAAGGGCATACAACTCCCTCAGAGTTCAGTATAATAATGTCTTCAGAATGTTGTTGGGGCTTCCACGTTACTGCAGTGCATTATAAATGTTTGCCGAACATACAGGGCCCTAATTCACTATGACCACTTAATGATTCCTTACTTCGAAACCACGTCAGTTCCTTAGCTAATTATCTATGATACAATGAGCGAATTCGTGCGAACAAAACGCGAACTTGTCGTGGTTTGAACTGTCAAAAACCACGCTTGACACACGTACGTGGTAAGATTACGCGTGGAATAATAATTACCATGCAGAATGGGGGCCCTGATGGCTTCAATACCATCCTGCGAAAAAGGATTGCGTTCATGATGCGCAGTGTGCGTGGGGGCGTCAACGGCATTCTGAATGTCATCAGCGATAAACTGTAGTGGTATCTACAACGCCACATGCGAACAACGCGTCATACTGACGTCACGCAAATCCTGCATCTCGCAAGCAGAGTTTACCGTGCAATTAGCATAGATACAATTTCCCAATATCAATCGTTGGGCAATTGCCCGCCAGGCACAACACCCGTCTGGTTGGAGGTTCCCCCCTTTTCAATGGAGGATGAGTGAACTTACACCCTGTTCCTCATGCCTCCAAAAAACTATGTTGCGCCATTGGGTACATGTCCATATGTTCAGGTACGTGCGTCAGATGAGTGCAACCAACATATATGAACTAATATGCAACAAACATATTAAATTAGTGTCCTAATATGGATCAAGGACTAAATAAAAAAAATAAAAACGGGTTGCACTCTGGGAGTGCCGGCAGAAGTGAAATCTTGAATATTAACGTTGTGCATTTTTGATATTTTGGAATGCGGTCTACTCTCCCTCCGTCTTACGAGTTTTCGATCAGGTCACGTGTCCTGACGCGAGCTCCGTCTTAAGAATTTTCGATCAGGTGACGTGTCCTGACGGGAGTTTAACATTTTTTACCCATCACAACAAAAGTGCACAACGCCGCTAAAGAAGTTTTCACTTCAAAAATGGTTTTTTACTAGACTACGCTGTCCCCCCACTCCTGGGCGAAGGCCTTCCTCCACTCCTTCCATCTTCCGCGAGCCCGCGCGTCCTCCTTCCAGTTTTGACGGACCCTATCCAGCTAGTCCCGCCATCTACGTGGTCTTTTTTTATTTATTTAAAAGCAAGACAAACACGCGGCTAATACATATTAACGGCTTGATACATATTGCCTAAGGACATTATTGTGAATCGTATTACATACTTTAATAAAAACTTAATTGTAATTTAATTGTTGGATGTTTTTCTTAGAACAGGAAAATATTCTCGAAATTCTATCCTTCTCGTATTACCTATAATCTAGAACACATAAGTATTTGTTATGACGTGCCAATCTAGTTAATATATCTTTTCTAGAGGAAATTGATTTTCCAGGCTTGTGGCTAAGTAGTAACAGCCGTATGGGTCGATCGATCAAGTTAAGCTACGCTTGCTGCGGTTGGTCCGTGGATGGGTGACCATTTTACACACCAAGACCCCTCCGTGCCTCGGAAAGCACGTTAAGCCGTTGGTCCCGGCTTTCATTCGTAGATCTTTGATTACGGGTCGTCAGAAGCCAGAAAGTCTCACAACCAGTCTTACCAAAAGGTTTCGTATTACCCAGTAACTGGGTTGTGGAGGTCAGATAGGTCGCTCCATGTAAAATACTGGTACTCAGCTGCATCCGGTTAGACTGCAGCCGACCCCAACATAGTTGGGACAAGGCTAGGCAGATGATGATGATCTGGGCTACAAGGATGTGTTCAAGAAGCATAAAGCGCTTGCGGTATTGATATATATATATATTGATTCAACAGGTTGGGAGAGGCTCTCTTCACATCTATAGGTCGTCTTGGCCCACTTACTGGTGCCGATTCCCTTGTACAGTGCATCTTTTTCCTACCATTTCATTAAGAAAAGGACAGAAGATAATTAATATTCGTTTAGTCCTGTCAAATTAAGATACTCCATAGACAGTTTAGACGTGATTAAAAACATGGCTACTAAAATACGTCAATTTACGTCAGGCGCTGACTAATTTGACAGGACTAAACTAATATTTATCTTCTGTACTTTTCTTAAGGAAATAGAAAGAAAATGATGCACTGAACTTAAATTTAGTTTAGTTTGCGAACAAGGGAATCGGCGCCATTGTCTACAAAACGTAAAAAACTTAAAAAAAAAGCGCCTGGATGCACTTACCGAAAAACGCCAAATACATAGAGGGAAAACTATAAATCTTCTTTTCAGCGTGCCGGTGGCAAAAATATAGGTTTTTTCTTAAGTTTTGGGCCAAACAGGCTCAAAATTCAGCAACGCGGATACCGTTCGCTGACGAAGCCATTATGACCTCACGTGTGCAGGTGACGGCATGCGGAGCAAGATGGGAGGTGAGCCATTGTCTGTGGAGCCCGCATACACACCGGAGGCCAGAGCCTTCCATGAACCCTCACTTGTGGAGGTTGTCCTTGCTGCGATCATACCTATAGGTACCTTTAACTCTGCTGGCAAACACTATTTCATTAGTAATTGTGACCGGGTATTTAAGACCTGACGCACGCACACTTTAGGATATAATCATTTTAAAGGGTTGCCGTTACCGAAATTGATAAGGCGGACAATAAATAATATATACAGGTTGACTTTTAATTTGACGTATTCCTTCCAGAACGTGATAGTGTGACCCATTGGCAACAATTAAGCACCCCATAAAGCCTAGGCGAAAAGTTCATGGGATTCGAGAAAACCCAACGTTTATGTATTTTTGGAAACCCAGAATTCATCACCAAATATAACTTTCCTCCAAACTCAAATCAAATGGCCTTCATTGCTATTTAATTGGGTGTCTAATAGTTTAGTGAACCTTTCGATGTAATTAAACCTACATTTTGTATGAACCATCGCAGACTACAGCGGGCCGCATTGGGCTGCAGCGCGACGCACTGGAGGATCGCTCTATCAACTCAGCCTATTGCAGTCCACTGTTGGCCATATGGCTCTCCCAGGCTGCCACAACACCCTGTCCTCTGCTCTCCGCACATGACATATTCTCAACTGCCATGCTCTTTCAAGTCAACATCAAAATGTCATAAAAAACGGATCCATGGTTCTTACAGAATTTATAAATGAAAAGGTTTTACGAGTATGTGCATCTTGTTATTTTCTTGTGTGTCTGAAAAAATAAGATATTATGTAAGTTTGTAAAATTAAAGTTGCAAGTCGATGACTCTTTTACTATTGTCTATCTCTAGTCTAAACATCGTGCGTTTACGCGACAAGGTAATGGCATCCCATAAAAATAATATAAAGTTTTTTTTTTAGATAAAAAAAGGTGACATTGAACTTTTTTCCTTATTGAATCAAAACGAATTTATGTCAAAAACAAAACAGGCGCACAAGCACAAACAATCGCTTGAAGATATAGGTCCTAAGTAGATCTAGGGGGCAATTCTCGTAATTTTAAGAACGTTCACAGTCTAATTTCAGTCTCAATCTGTCAAAACTATCTCTAATTTCCCTACATTTTGACAAGTTTTTGACATTTGTTGGTCGCCGAGATGAGACTGCGATTAGATTTTGAACGTTTTAAATTTCGAGAATTGGCCTTCTGGTATTTCTGAATTATGTTAGCGCCGTGGTTGCTCTTAGCAACTTGCTGCTGAGAAATTCCTATAATTAGCTCAGTTAGACAGGTTATCAGAGATGGTAATGGTAAAACCACTCTTAAAGTTTATGGAATACAGGTTATGATTGAAGTGACATCTTTACGATTTCAGACGAAACTTTGAATAATTTGTATTATTATTTTTATATTTTTACATATCTCTGGACCATGGGGTACGGCAAAATAAACTCTACCAGCACAGACCTAGAGTTCAGAGCGCGCAAGCCCCACCACGACGTCAACCTAAAGATACGGCGCGACGGTGGGGAATTATTATTATTTTTTATTTTTATTGCCGAATTGGTCTCCCGACCTTATCATTGAACTATTAACAAATTGACTATAATTCATTATCATTACTATTATTTGCTTGCATAATGAATGACATTATGTACCTATGTATTACAAGCTCGGTTTGTCGGTTGGTGGGTGTTACGGTTTGATAAATGTGTAAGTAGGTTTGTACAAACACTTTTTCACGTCAATCAGATTTTATAAACTAGATGAGTTCGGCGTTACCTATCTGACTGCTCTGAGAAGAAAGGCCGAAACAAACTGGGAGGTCACAGTCTCTAAACTCCATACATAATCTTGATCATGTGAAGACCATGTAGATTGATGTCCCGCATGCATTCCCGAGTTCATACAACCCTAATCTCTTCAGGGCGAGAGTGAATAGGCTTCTTCTGGGCAAGCTCGTTCCACCGTAGATCTCATCCCTGCCTCTGGGCTGGATTGAGGTCAAGAGTGAGCACATTGTCAATAAAAAAAAAATGTCTGAAATGGTCTTTTGAGGAAAGAACCACACAGAAATCACTAGACCCCCGTCTGTTAATTTGTCAGTAAGTTAAACTGCACGATGCAGCTTAACTCAGAACAGAAGAAGGAGCTCAACGATTCGACGACTGATACCTTCGAGTTAGTAAACTTCTATGGAATTTCACGACGATATTTAAAAAAAAATGCTTTTGACAGTTGACAGTTGTCTTAAATATATAAACTGCCTTATCTTATTGAATTATCTTATTTATTATGGCTTCTTACTTACATTATAACACCGTACTTGTATCAATCAATGTATTGTGTGTTGCTGCAATCACTAGTTCCATCTGTCAAAAACGGTTTACCGAATGGTCAGGGTTATAATAGAGAAGTATGGAAGAATAAGACACGTGGCACCGACCCCAAATAAATTGGTATAACGACAGGAGAATGATGATGCCGATGACTGCTTAATAAATATATAAAAACTTGGTACCATTAAATAAATTGTCCTCGACCGCTGGTCACTTCTTCTGAAAAACATTGGGTTACTAATCGATCTTAAAAACAAAGTCTGTCTTTCATAAGACTAAAGACACTATTGTTTTATTTTGCTTTGTGTAACACATATATTTATATGTGTTGTGTGTGTGTATTTTAAATATTCTATAAGTAAATATATCATTTATAATAATGGTTAAATCAGGTTTGAGTGTACAACTTAAAAGGTTAGTTATGTCAGTCAGTGGAGTGACCCCTCCACTGACTTGTTAATTGATATCTACCTAATGTCAATATTTTTATTAGACTATTTTGATTTCGTTGGATTAGAAGGATGTTTTTTACTCGGTTGACCTTAGGATTGTGTGAGGCATACATGCCATTCGATAACTTTTACTAATAATCTAGTATAATGAACAAATTATTTACATAATTATAAAAGCTAACAGTCTTCAAATAATAATATGTATGTACAAGTTTATAAAAAAGTAAGGGAAATAAACAAAGGGCATCAAAAAAATTAGTACAATCAGACAGTATTAGCTAGCTTTCAAAAAATAGTTTAGTAATTGTATTATGCTTTTAATTCAATTCTCTAATTATTGTGGTCTTGCGTTAATTATGTTAAATACATATTGTACTAGCTGCGCCCCGCGGTTTCACCCGCATAAGTTTCGATCCCGTGGGAATATCGGGATAAAAAGTATCCTATGTGTTAATCCTGGTTCTAAACTATTTGTTTGCCAAATTTCATTCAAATCCATTGAGTAGTTTTTGCGTGAAAGAGTAACAAACTATCCATCCATCCCATCCATTCATACAAACTTTCGCGTTTATAATATTAGTAGGAAGTAGGAAGCATAGGATAGGATATACCAACCATATTATTTTCGTCTCCCTCCCACTCTTTCATAACCAACCATAAAACGAAATGACGATACATGTAGTTCTACTGCATACACGTTTAATCAGTAGGATGAATGGCATCCATGTACTCTTTGGGGAGTTTACAGGTGGTTACATTTTACATCGCTGTGCAGCAGTAATCATTGAATTTCTGTTCGCGGGAACGAAATTTTATCGAAAATAAAATAGTATCTCCGTCTTGGGTTTTTGGAATTCTATCATAGCGGTGTGGAGTTTGGTTTTGTGATCATTCGATAGCAATAGAATCGCCGCCTAAAACTATTCCACATCAAACCAGATCGAATTTCGGCCATGGTGGGCCAATTTCAGCGTAGACTAGCCTTCGGGGCAGGTGATATTTTAGTGCAGGTGTAGGTATGTGCTCAGACACAGGTGCACTCTCTGTTCCCTCACTCTCATATTCCGATGGAACGGCAATCCAATACGTCTTCCCACACGATTCAATGAGATTCGTGTGCCTTTGTCTAAAAGTAAGCGAATCCATTATGTAAAATGGATGGAAATCTAAATACATTAAGTAATTACAGAGGACATTAGTCGGACATCTTCAATTCAGTCTTCGTCCTTACAAAACTGGTTTATTATACTTTACTGATTTTTTAGGGTCCTGTAGTTTGTATGGATATTTGGTATTTTTTGGTTCAGAAGTCGGTAACGCATTGATAACTAGCGCAATCTACACCATCATCTGCCAAGCCTTTTCCCAACTATTTTGCGGTCGGCTTCCAGTCTAACCCGACGCAGATCTGCATTTTACGTGGAACGACTGCCTATCTGACCTCGTAGAGCTCAATCTACACCAGTGACAACAAAATCTGTAGCAAACCCTAAGCTATTATAACAATATATTTAGGATTTCATTAAGAGAAACCTGAAATATTGTTTATACCGTAGCTGAGGCCCCCATAACCCTTAAGACTGACATATTGAATTAATCTGTATTACTTTAGAGAAAGTATTATGAGCAGTGGTGGTGCACTAGTAACATAACGTAAGTGGTTACTTTGTGCAATTGATTACCACCATATTTATTTAACCACTGGAAAACATCGTGAGGAAATCAGCATGCCCTAGAATCAAAAGTTTGAAATTGTGGCGTCTCGACCAACCCGTGCTGTGCCTGGGTGGATTAGGGCCCACTCCCTATCACAGATAGGAGGAGTGGTATAGGCTGATTATTCTATATTTTAGTGAAATAGGTTATATTTAAGTTTGTGGCGGCATCTACATCGCCACATGCGAACTATGCATCACGCTGATGACACGCAAAATCCTACATCGCACAAACAGAGTTTACCGTGCAACTAGCATATGTATACAACGTCGGGCACTAGCCCACCAGAGACAACACCGAGGGGGTTGAAAGAACCCTCCTTTTCTATGGAGTATGAGAGAACATCACACCCTGTTCCACATACCTCTATAAATTAATTGACACGAAAAAAGAACACAATGAAGATAAGTCCTCTGTTTTTTATATATTTTCTACAGCAAACATTCTCATCTAAATGTAAAGAACCCACTTCATAAATACGATTAACACTTAGCCAACTCTCGACAAAGAAAAGCCTATCAAAGTGTACAAAAATACGAAAGAAAAAATCCCTGAAAACCGCGTTTTTAGTAAAGAATTAAAACACAATGAATGCTGGCCGCGGCGGCACTTACTTAATGAAAAAGATTGTATATCATTATGCAATAGGGGAGGTCAGCTCAAAGCGGCCACCTTAACTTTAAATTAAGAAAAAACCTATAAAACGATTAATTTTTGAAAATAATTTTATACTAATAGGTAGAGAATTTATTTAATTTTTGTAATTTGCAATTTAAATTTCGCGCAAATTTAAATATAAGCCTTAGATTTGTAGATTACAAAAACTTGTCAAAAAACCGCTTTGCCCGAGGGGTCGCCCAAAGCGGCCATGGTGGTAAGGGCATAGAGGCCACCCCAAAAATTCTGCGCAAATGTTTATTTTTTGTTGAAATATATCGTGCTAGACAAAATAAAAATAAAAAATATATATATTAAAACCATTATTAAACATATTTTTAATAAAATAATCAACATTTTCTACCCGTTTTAATCACAATCAGTCTTAAAAGTAATTTAACTTAACTTTGTAATATTTAGTTAACATTTTAGGAACTACTGCTACCTAGCTATTAGGTTGATACTTGAAATTTTTATTAATCACAGTTAGGTACTTCTATTACTTAAGTCTTTCAACAGTCTTTATCTTTTATCAAAAATTATCCTCTTTTTTTAATAAATCAATTAAAATTAAATTATAACAACAGAGATCAGATTTCTTGACAGTTATCACAGTAGTAAGCTCTAGTTCCGGAATATGTCGTACACGATTCATGAGCCCATAACTGGCAGTCATCACAGCGAATCCAGTCCTCCACGGGTGGATCTTCATATGGCTCCATGCAAATCAAATAAAAATAATTTTAATTTTAACTTCATCCCAAGACGCCTGGGTAGTTTTAAGTTTGTAATTGTTGACCATCTAAACAAAATAACTGAGCATATCAATCGAATCATAATATTTTAATAAGGGCAAAGCGGTCACCTGGCCACTTTGCCCGAGCCGCTTTGCCCTTATCGCCCATTTTGTTATAAAAATTAATTACTCCCACATTATTTATCAAATTTTGGAGCTAATACTAAAGAAACAAAGCCAAATAGACAAGTAACAATACACGTGTAATGCAAGCATTTAAACTTAATCAGGTTTGACCAAAACAGGTTAAACTTACCTTGTATTATTTTAACAAAAGACGCGAAAACGTATTTTTCGTCACTAAGTGCCACCCGCTCGCTCCCACCGCTACCGAATGACTTATCGGCACGGGGCGGGAGGTGTATTACGCGTGCAGAAAGGCAACGTTGCGCTATCACTTCAAATATCCGAAAAATGAATCGTGGCCGCTTTGCCTTCTATGGCCGCTTTGAGCTGACTTCCCCTACAAGGGGATTTAAATAAACGCAAAATTGAAGTAGGTGGGTAGTATGAAAATTTTGATAACTTTGGCTAAGTATTACGCTCTTTCTTCATAAAATTTGTTTTTTTTAAGGCTAGGTTCAAATGAATAACATCGCTTTCTCTGGGTTCTCTGTAGCACTACACAGGGTGGCAGGGACACCGACGTTGTTACCATGGATTCAGTACATGATTCTGGAACTTCAGTCGTTGCAAATTTAAGTCAGTTATTAAAAAAAAAATGTTATTCCACACATTTTGACCGCGTAGATATTGCACTTTCGTAGGAATCAACTGCTTTTCTTTAACCGACAAAAAATGTCTACGCCATGGGGCACTAGGTCATCCATCGGCATCCATCGGTTTCTTACTAAACTTCAACTATATCCGACGACCATGGTTACTTATCTCCTTTGGTGAACGTATCAAAAATATTTTTTATACAGTCTTCCAGGGGTCTAATCGCTTCATAAAAACTAGGACAGTGGTTAGCCAGATTTTAAAACTGCCAACTCCGCAGTTTTTTAATTTCATCCCTTCTTAAGTTCAGCATAAGGGTAAGCTTCATATCATTCCTAAGGATGAAACACGTCCCTTAGCATACTCTCCAGATCCACACCTTGTATAGAATGGTTAAGTAGAGCAATAAATATCCCGATGTGGTTCCGCAGACGTTTTAATGTAGCCCTTTAGCCCATTACACGCACATTTATTCAGATAATCCTGTAATTTTGAGATCGTAATTTCTATAATGTATAATACCCTTTTTTAGGGTGTAAATTTAAAGTTGCGTATACACGAGTCGTAAGTAAGCTAAAAATATTTTATGAAATGATCAACTTTGTTAGTAATTCTTGAAGAGAACTCGCAAAGATCGTCGGGGTTTGATCATTAGTCTAAAGTGTTCCTGTTCAATTATTTTCCCTCCTAATAAATAGTCCATAACCAACATCTCCTCTTCATGCTTCACAAACACACATACGAACTCTCTCACAAGTCACAACACACCATCAAATCAGTTTCATGATTGTTATTTTTGTACTTAATCTTTAAAAAATGTGCCTTTTGTTTTTTTTTTTTCATTTTTTTTAGTAACCAACGACATACGTAATAACTTTTATAATGGAGGAACACTGACTCCCACGTCACACACCCTATCGTACGTCATAAACCTAGTTTGAGAGCCAGGCTTAGGATACTTCTTCTTTACTCGTATGTTGTAAATGTAATATCTGTAACAATGTTGTCACTTTTTTTATTTAAAGAAATTAAGTATTTGTGAGTGGTTGACCAAAAAGGGACCTGGAGGGATTGGAAACCGTTAATTTTTTTTTTTGAATTTTTTAATCTAATTAATAAAAAAAATTAATAAAATTTAAAATTTACTCGAAATCAATTATTTTCCCTTGAGGTCCCTTTTTGGTCAACCACTCACATTTATTTACTAGCTGCGCCCTGTGGTTTCACCCGCATACGTTTCGATCCCGTGGGAATATCGGGGTAAAAAGTATCCTGTATGTTTATTCTGGTTATAAGCCATCTGTGTGCCAAATTTTATCTAAATCAGTTCAGTAGTTTTTGCGTGAAAGAGTAACAAACATCCATCCATCCATACAAACTTTCACGTTTATAATATTAGTAGAAGTAGGATTAGTAGGAAGTAGGATTAGTAGAATAGTAGGATTTATATCTCTCTTCATTTTCCATATTTTTTTTTTCTATTAAGGCCCATTTGCACCACACATCACTGATTACGCACTAAACGTGTTTAAAACATCATTCTGTTTCTGGCAACCATTTGAAGACGACAGAGACAGAATAATTGCATGTGAACTGCACCCTTATTGCGTAACACCCAATCAATCACAATCTGAATCATTTTGAAGGATATTGCTAATCCATTGCTTCATATGTTCGGAAAATTCGCCTGTTCAACAACGTACATAACGCAATGGATGTTGTTGAACTGTCAAAATGAAAGCCGTTCCTACGCAATTACCCCGCTGGTGTGGGGCTCATGCAAACCTTTACGTATACAAAAGAAAACACAAGGAATACAGAATACACAAGGTGACATAGCTAGCTAGAATGGTCATCCATTCTAGCTAGCTATGCGACCTTGTGTATTCTCCACTTTAGATTACTGTATGGTCATTCGGGGTGGGTAAAGTCGTATATCTTGATAAAGTGAGTCTACATCATTCTTACTTATAAAATTATGGTAAAGCATTTAGGAGAAGAAAGGTTACCTCACACACAGAGATCAGCCCAGACTGTTGTGAGTTGTTTCTGGTATATATGTATATTGGGTGGCCAGTGGCAGACCCGTGGCTAAATAATAACAGCCGCACAGGTCGATCGATCAGGTTAAGCTACGCTTGCCGCGGTTGGTCTGTGGATGGGTGACCATATTTACATACCGAGACCCCTCCGTGCCTCGGAAAGCACATTAAGCCGTTCATAAATCTTTGACAGTCAGACAGAAAAAGTTTTTGCTTGTTTTCAAAAATGCGTTTTTAATGGTATTTGAAACAATAATTTGACTAAGGGCTGATTTTTTCATCGCCAGATAACTTTTATTCGAGGAATAAAGTTGACTTTTGACAGTTTTTGTATGGAATAACTGTCAAAATTGCAAAATTATTCCTCGAATAAAGTTATCAGGCGTTGGAAAAATCAGCCCTGAAATCATGTAAATTCAACACAAAAATAATCAAACATAATCAGCATATAACGTTCCCACTACTGGCATACAGGCCTTCTCTCTGTGAGACGGAGTGGGCCGTAATCCACCACATGTTCTAGCACATGCCGGTTTCCTCACGATGTTTACCATCACCGTTTTGAGAGACCTGATTCTCTATGATACAATGAACGAAACTGCGCGTAATGATCGCGAGATTGGCGGGAAGTAATAAGGAATCGTTAAGTGGTCATAGTAAATTAGGGCCCAGAGGTGATGAAATAATTTAAACGAAGTAAAGCGCCTTTCTGGGTTCAAACCTACAACTCCTAAGTCGCGGCGTATCCTATTAAAAGTTCTAATTAAATTCATAGTAAAATACCAGAGGGGCAATTCTCGTAATTTTAAGAACGTTCACAGTCTGATCTCAGTCTCAAACTGGCAAAAATACCTACAGCCGGCTGCGACTCGATTTTGAACGTTTTTAATTACGGGAATTGACCTTCTGATTCAATGTAGGTACCTAATGAAAAAGTAGAACGTATAGATAATCTGAATAAATGAGAAAATTGCAAAAAAGTTGGATTCACGAACAAAACCGTTTCACGTTAATTAGTTACAGAAAGGTATTTTCATCGGCAATTCCATTAGGGTAGCCGTACACTGAACCAATTTTACATTTTCAGCTGTTCTGTAATATGGTCGCGCTACTTTTGATGCTTCATGTTATGCAATGGACGTGTGAGGATAAATGACAAGCAAGGTTTTTAGGGTTCCGTACCCAATGGGTGCCAACGGAACCCTATTACTAAGCCTCCGCTGTCTCTTATGAACCGTAATAGGTATAGACAGTTGAAATTTTTACAAAGTGTGTATTTCTATTGTCGCTCTAGCAACCAATAATAAAAATAAAATAAAGTTAAAGTAGCAGTACTAGTACCTAGTATTTTACATGCTTGAGTACGAGGCTTTTGACTACGTTGTATGTGTGTAAGTCTTTTTTATTTTTAATGTGCGTAACATTTTTTTTTCTTTTCTTTCTTTAAAATAATATTAAAGGGTGTCTGCATACAAGAAACGGGTTTTTTTTTCGGCATTTTTGCCCTTTAAAACGGAACCCTTCGTGTGTGAAGCTTAGCCGGTTTTATAAATTAATTGTTTAAGATTTTTCTTATTTTTTTTTGTACTAAAGAGAACGTTGGTACGTTTTCATCGTCTCGAATGGCGCATGTTTAAATATGTGTTTGCTGCTTAGATAGCAAAATTGTTCCAGTGTTTTGCTTTCAGATGACGTCGTATTCTAAGCACGAATTCGGAAAATAAAGAAACACAAACTAAAGTTGAATTTGATAATTTTGCAACCTAAGGGATAATATCTAATATTAGTACTAACGATGGGGTCCGCTAGGGCCGATGCCTGCCAGGGTCGCGGGTTGTTCGAAAGAGTTACCGTGGCCCCTGAAGGCCAACTGAAGGAACACGGGTGGGTTTTGGTCAGTAAAAGTCTTACATTCCCACTCCGCCCAGAGCGGGAGAAGTTCTATGATGATTACCCACTCTAAAAAAGAGAAGGATAATATCTAGCTGAGGAAATTGGTTTATCAGGCATTTTACCAACCAAACAAAAAGCAGAAGAAAAACTTAACACCGTCTAGTTCCATTTCAGCGAATTTTCAGCATAGCTTTCACTACCTACGAATAAAGTTCATACTCCGTTGTGAAAAAACAATATGAGCCGAGTTCCTAATTCAGGGTACCTACAAAAGCTTTGTAATCATAGTTAGTCCAATGCCCAGCGGCCCTAAAGGAGCGATATCGCGAAATCTCATTAGTGTGAATGAGAGAGACCACAAAAAATAATGAGTCAATTTACCATCTAGCTGTTCTAGCAAAATTAAACCAGCCCAACTTTATTTTTCAAATCATAAAGTTCAGTTTTCCGTACACTTTATTTTTTGGATGGTAAATATAATTTTGCTTTTCAATAAAAAGGTTTTAGTAACAGTAAAGTCTGTAAAATAGGCAAGTATGTTTTGAGCAGAGACAAGGGAGAATTTCGTTTGACGAGTGTAGGTTTTACTTTTTATTACACTATGTCGTTCTGTTAGTATATTTGATTCGGGTCGGATAGACTCCGAGAAAGGGTAATTTTTTTTGTAATACTTTTCTGTTGTTCCAACATTTTTTTGGGGTCATATCTGTAATACAATGTAATAAGTATATTCAAATTGTGTTTCATAACTGTTTGCCTTTTCTTGTCCTTTTACTGTAGGTAATATTATTGTGTTATCCTATGTTTTTTTCAGAATATTTGAGTCCGTCCGGTTTAAAAAAATATTCATGAACATGGTGGTCTGCACTTTAAAGTAAAAGCTTAATGTGATTTTGACGATTTTCATTAAGTTGGTACTAGTTAAAGCTTACTAAAAACTAAACTGGTAATAGAAGAAGGATTTCTAGCTCCAATTTTCTGAACGAGCACAACGATATTCCGTGTATCAAGCTACTCTTACACTGTTATTAAATTATTTGGCAGCGCGCCGCAGTGCCATTGAGTGTTGAGCGCCTGTGAAGTTGAGACGAGCAATACGTTGGCATAACACGTGTGATGAACTGTGTAAAATTTGCAGGCGCTTAGTTTTGAGTAAGTCACTTTGTAGATGTGGCGAGAAACGGGTTAATGTAGGCCAGGGTTAATAGTAAATTTATTATACACGGGAAAGTAATATCCAATTCTCATATTACATAGGTTTGATTAGTTATTACATTCCTGCCCTTATTCAGGTAGTCGTGGAATGTTACCAGCTAAATATTCTACATAATTCTAAATGAATTACTCAATACTCAATTCTATATTGCATTCCACAATGTCAAGAACATTTGCTGCTCACAAATACATAGCTGCAGTCATACACCCGGCACATAAATAGATACTCCCTTTTCCTGGTTAGGTATAATAAATTTAAAACCATTTTACTTTCTTCCCCCAGTTTATTTTCCTTGAAATGAATTGTAGTATTCTAGTTTATTTTTACAAAAGTGCACATTACTAATAATTACATAAATAAATTAAATACCAACCCGCACTGGGCCCAAGTGGTGGATTACGCCACACTCTCACAAAGAGTAGGCCTGTGTCCCAGCGGTGGGAACATTATACGCGGATTATGAACATTACTAATTATAAAGGGGCTTGTGGCTAAGTAATAACAGCCGAGAGGAAATGCGGGTGGTGTTTTTTCTATAGAGACGCTCTCGCCTGTTTTATTTCTGGTTAATGACCATATGGCTATGATTGTTTACAGAATAATAATTAATATTAGTTACTTGTATGTCCCTATGTTTTCCTTTTTGATAATACATTATTTTTATAAGCACTAGAACCCTCAAAAAATGCTCAAAATTGCCTATTTAGACCGCTGTTAACAGAGGCCTAGGGTGCTTAATGAAAAAAGGAAAACATGGCGACACAGTATAGATATATCCTTCTTATCCAGTTATGAAATATCTTTTAAATTGGTTCAATATTGGTGGAGAAAATAGGCGAGAGCCAAACCTCGAAAATGTGACTTTTTACTTAGGCTATTCAGTCGGATCTGCAGTTGTTCTTATCGCACGCTTATTGGGCGGCCGGACGCCGAGCGCTCGCAGAGCGACAGCGATAGTTTCTTCAAATACCTAATTTTCAAAAGTCTTTCCGCCCGCATTTCCTCTTAGCTACGCTTGCCGCTCGCTACGCTGTCCGTGGATGGGTGATTAAATTTACATACCAAGACATATGTAGAAAGCACGTTAAGCTGTTGCTCCCAGCTATCATTCGTGGATCTTTGACAGTCATTACAGGTTGTCAGAAACCCGAAATCTGACAACCAGTCTTACCAAGGGGTATCGTATTACCCAGTAACTGGATTGCGGAGGTCAGATAGGCAATCGCTCCATGTAAAATACTGGTATTCAGCTGCATCCGGTTAGACTGGAAGCCGACCCCAACATAGTTGGGAAAAAGGCAGATGATGATTTGATCATTACTAATTTGTAACTATTTTAACTTTCATAATAGATGGTTGGATGATCCCTGTAACACAGGTTTTTATTAGTATGGGTGTAATTTATTTTGTTCAGGCTAAGTATTTGCACGCTTAAATTAAGTGCCAGCCTCTATTTCTGCGTACTTAGTTATGCCAAATAAATGTTACCGTTACTATTATTTATTTTATTGATAAAGTCGACAGTATACATGTGTTTATGACTGCGGTTGCTACATTATATTTACAGCTCCTAAACTGGTTTACTCTTAATTTCGAATCTATTGCAGAGTTGTAAACAAAATACTGCAACTATGTCAAGATTAATTAATTGATCCCAACATAGAGAGTAATAAAGAAAAAAATAGAGTATGTATGTTTATTTGTCTGTATGTAGTATATTCTCATAATTTTTGTTTAGTTTTTTAAGTGAATTGTTTTTGTTTTTATGTATTATTTTTTTTTGTCTCCTTTACTCTTTCACACGCTGTCTACATCTCTCTATCTATTGTCCTATCGCAGGTATGCTGGAAGAGATTTCGAAATAAGCATCACTTCTGTACCTATTTTTTCTGTTCTGTTTTTTCTTGTCTGTTTATATATATGTATGTACATAAATGGTTAAATAAATAAATATGCTCGTTTTACAATCGCAAAATCAGTAAACCTGCTAAACTAATTCCTTGGCTTTTGATTGTTCATTCCCAAGAGCATAACTTTGTTATCAAACAATTCGGATTGCATCATAACCGGAATAGCTTTTCCGTTTTATTTCGAGATATAAAATGTTTGATATTTTGGTTTATTATCCTGATGATATTTCTTACCAAGTGGTATCGTGTTACCCAGTATCTGGGTTGTGGAAATCAGATAGGCCCCAACATAGGTAGTTAGGAAAAGATTGATTGATTTTTGGTATTTCCTTAAGATTTAGAACTTCCGACTTTACTAGTATCTATTAGGACATTTTCAATGGCAGTAATATTAGATTGCTTGTCATCATGCAAACTGGATGCTCGATTGCTCCCTTTGTTACATGAAAGGCATAGCTTTTGTGTTGGTCTAAGCAACCGATGACCTTGTGAAGACCGCAGGAATTCGCTGGATGCGAGAAGCACAGAACGAAGTGGCGATGCTTGGTCCCCCAATTGACCTACGAGTATGTCCAGCAGTAGACATCTTTCGGCTGAAATGACCATGATGATGATGAAGCGAGGTGATACGAAAAATGAGAAAATCCATAAGAGATGGCTTCGTCAAAGTGGTCATAAAATATTTGCGAACATAACTTTGTTTAAAAACAATAAAAACATCCGTTAGTTGTATTTTATTGGAGCCCAGCTGGGTTGGTTTTTATAGAGTATGATTTTAAAGTGACAACTCATAATTCGTATGTAATTATGCATTTAATTGTATAAATCTCAAATTATTATTTATATATGTATATTCACCGTCGGTAGGTATACTAAATACGGATAGCCCAGTTGGGCGCCAATAAAAATCTATGAATGGATTTTTTAATATAAAATGTTCAATATAATATTATACTCAACATTTTATATTCCGTTCATAGAAATATACGTTAAACTCGTAGCTATTTCGTTTGGTAGAGCGAAGGATCTTTGTATCGCTCATAAAATTTATACAAAAGGTTGAATTCCGCCTGTCCTGATTCAAATTGTTGTAAAATGTTGCTTTCCTCTGCTTCATTGTATAAGGAACCATGCGATCTTGTATTTTATTTCCTAAACTTTAAACGTATCTTGTATTAAAAACATTTTGTTCGAATACCTTTGTACATAATAATTTTATTGACCTCATACACATATGACGTCATGACGGTTGACTGCTGCGCTGCGTGTCGCGGGTTCGATTCCCACACAGAACCAATATTTGTATGACCTACAAGTAGTTGTTCCGGGTCTGGCTGTTTATGTAAGTGAGTTTAAATGTTTGTAAACGCACTCACGAAACAGGATAAATTCCTAGTATGGGGCAACGTTTTATTAAAAAAAAGAAAAAGAAGATATCCTTCCTATCGATCCTTCAAAAAGGTCTATCCTATTTAGATAACATTTGTGAAAGCGAAAATTGAATACCTCAAATTTCGTTCAGTGAAAATAAATCACGAAATATTCCAGAAATAAATCTGTAGACTCGTCGTTGACAATGCTACACCTTGTGCGGCCGGGTGCACGTCATTTGTTTTTACCCGCGTACACTTTCACCCGCTAGGGCCGAAAACTGTCACCAACGAAATTGTCGGCCGGACTCGTAAGCAACATGTAATCGCACCAAATTCGAAAAATCGTTGCAGCACTACTTGCATACACTCTATTTGTGCAATTTATTTCACCACCACCCCGCATTGGGCGATCGTGATGGATTACGGCCCACTCCCTCTTACAGCGAGGATGCCTATGTCCCAGCAGTGGGAATATTATAGGCTGATTATGCTTAGGCACCTAGTTGTCCCACCACCGGCCAAGTGAGTAGAACTATCAACTAAAATTGAGTTGGCGAAGCACGAGCGGCGAGGGACGGTGACGAGTGATTAATCGCTGGTATGCGTATGTACCAGGCTTGAGTCTCTCAGCGAGTGTTTACCTACCAAGCGAGCGTCGCTGAGTGGAGTACGCTCTTTGATAGCTCTTACCGCTGCGACAAACGAGTACTCGCCGGCGGGCGGTGTGAGCAGTTAGCGATCAACTATTAATGTATGTATCTTGTTTAGATCCTCGTTTCTTGAGCCAGAAAATCGTTGATAGTCGCTTCCTCATTGCCGGTGGGACAGGTGCCTGATGGTAGTAGGGCTTCTTCTGAAAGAAGTCATCCAAACAAGTAGGTACTCGGACGGTACCAATTTTTGCCGCAAATCAGTATTTGTTGTATCCGGATTATGAAACAATAAACAGAATGAATCTGATGATCCCTGCAGCATTATAATTTGAGTTTTGACACACATTTGAAACCACATCCACCGCACTGTGGTGTGCGGTATAGCGGAATAAAGATATTTTGAATTTGGAATGTCATTAATTTTATCACATTAATGACATTCCGCTATATCTACCTATTAGTATTAGTGATTTATCTATGGTACCAATAATGTAGGAATATAATTATATACAAGGTGGGGCTAAAGTAATCAACCGATATTGTTTTACTTTACATTTTTTTAGCAATGAAAAATTTTTGTTCTTCTTGTGGATTGTTTATTTAATGAACTAGCTTCTACCCGCGATTTCGTCTGCGTGAAATTTCGGCCCATCGCTCGCCCGTGCTACTACTTCGTTTTCGCTTAGTGTTCTTTCTGACGTTTTTTTCATTTTGCTCTCCTCCTAAGGGGTATAGCGTGATGTTAGATAGCCTATAATCTTCCTCAATAATAGGGCTATCAATTTTTTTAATCTGACTGGCAGTTCCGGAGATTATCACCTACATACATACAAACAAACAAACAAATTTTTCCGCTTACCTTTTTTTCTCCTCTCTTTTTTATAGTATAGAAGTATAGATTAGAATTATTTCCATCAAGTCGAGAAAATGATATCGGTCAAGTAGCCGCCATCAAAATTGATGACCATACGGGCTCGTTTCATGGCATTTTCCATCACTTGTGTCAGAACTTCCGGCGATAGGGTCTCGCATTCCTGTGGGATATTCTCTTTAAGGGTTTCAAGACTCTGAGGCTTGTTTACATAAACCCGAGACTTCAAGTAACCCCATAATCTGTAGCGGTCAAATCGGGTGATGCCGGTCAGTGCAAATCGCCCAAGCGAGAGATTAGACGAATGGAAACAATTATTCCGCGTTCTTGAGAAGTATTAGCTTATGAGGCGCATGGCTTATTGACGTGTATTCTGTATCTGTTTACTTCACAAAAATGTCAAAACAGTATTGACATTTGCGGCCATTTGCAAAAGTTATGTGATTAATAAAAAATAAATAAATAAAAATAGTTTTTTGGTAAAAATAACATTTTGTGATTGGATCCTCCTTTTAGGCAGATAGTGCCTGTGTTATCAGAGCCCACTCTTCCATAGTTGTGTTGTTGTGTTATACAAATAGCAGAACGTATAATTTTTATGCTAAAACTATTTAAATTAAGATTATTTTTAAGATTAAATTACATTAGATCAAATGTGTGTATGAGTGGGAGTAAGTATGTGTGTGAGTATGTGAGTGAGAGAGAGAGAGTGTAGCCTGTAGGTGTGAAGAGTGTACATGAGTCTGAGTGTGTGTATGTGGCAAGGTTTCAGAAATTTTTCGGTTTCATTGTAGGTACGCGTTTGTATCCATTATTTTTTTTTTTACTGTCATGTAATACTTTTTGGGATAAATTTAGATATTTTTATTGATTTTATTTAGCGCAGCGGATCGTTTGCTATATTGCGTACTGGCGAATAGAGTCCTTGTCCTAGGGATATTTAATATTATGTCTTTCCTTCTTTTTGTCAGTATGCCGGGCACCATAGGAAAGAGAATTATGTTTTTATAATACAATTTGTGTAATGTAAAGTTTCCTGACTGAGAGCAAGTTACTAAGTCGAAATAGGTCTACAGTAGGATATTTCTTTTTTTTAAACACATGCACCTGATAAGAGCGCGTTGTGTCCTTTCCACAGCTAGAAATCTTGTCTTGGCTACACCCCCACCTCTCCCCCCAGGCAGGTATGCAATAGGAAAGTACTGACTGGACTAGCGCAATATAAATCATTTTAAGATTACTTCTGCCTCACCTTGTATACAGGGTGTTAGGAGAACGCTTCCGAAGCCAGAACGTAGATTATATACAACCTTTATGCAAACGGATACCACTAACCTTTCGCCTGAAATTGATTATTTTCAAGACTTCATATTTCGCAAACACGCAATGGAAACCGTACAAAACGTGAGGTCACTGACACGCAATGCAACGTCGCGCCACCGCGCTTCTCGCGTCGCGTGCGCCGAGCGCTCCGTACGGCCGTCACGGGATTTATACGAAATTTACAAACACCACTGTCAAAATCCCTACCCCTACAACACTTCACAAAATTTTGAATTTTAATCGCATTCGTAGCCCACTTTTAAACATTAAAGTTGACAGAGGCATTTTACGTACCTGTTTTTGCGATCTTATGAGGTTTGGCTCGAACTGCGCTCCATACATTTCAATACATAGGTAGCTAGGCCCGTCCCTGTGTCGAGCCGTGAACACGAGGCATTAGTGTAGGATCCTCAACACTTCTGCACGTAGTTTATTAAACACGCTCACTATTCTGCCCCGCATTCCATCAGCACTGTCACATTCCCGATCAAACACTCTTTCTTTCACATACCCCCACAAAAAGAAGTCCAAATGTGTTAAGTCGGGTGAACGAGCTGGCCAGGCGTGCGGCCCTAGCTTTCCGATCCAGCAGTCATCAAAAAGCTCAGTGAGACGCGCGCCACGGGCTTCTCCTAAACACATCAACATGTTGCCGTATTCACGAGCACTGTACACGTATGTCTCAGGCATTGTTAAAAACAACAAAAAAATATTACTAAAAAACAATAAAACAGCACTAAAAACGTAACAATAATAACTAAACACAAAACTAACAAAACAGTAATAATACGATTCAATGGCTATCGATCGATTAACGCACGTTCGCTCACGAACCGAGTCAGAAAGGAACTAACTAGTAACTAGAATACTGAAGAAGTACTATGAAGATCAAACATGCCGCCTGCATGCGATGCCGGCCGACAAAAGGTACCGCCACGCGCTGCCGTCGGCGCGGCGACGACGAGTCAGATAGCGGTGTCTTTTGATGTGCAAAGATTAACAAATTACAGAGGAGAAAATGTTAAAAGAATAATTATGAAATCAGAAAACAATTAATTTTAATTGTTAGGAAATTGTAGATACTTATGCTTTATTAGGTACAAACTGTTTTCATTTTCTAACTTTAAAATAAGATTTAACGGGTTTATTAGATTAAATTAATTTGATTATCCACTTTAAATTGATTGGGTTTACTTACTAAATGAAGGATACAGTTATTGTAATAAATGAGCGCGCGTCGTGTCACTCTAATTGCATTGACATAAAGTTCAAATTCAATTGAATCACGCGCGCTAGTTGCTTCAAACTGTACACGCGATCTTTTACTTTATTTCATTCACTATCGATTATCGACTTACATACAAAACTTATTAAATACACGACACATTGCATCAATTTAAAACTGTTGACGCCTCTGTAATGTTTCTTCCTATTTATTTTGGCGGCGCGTCGCATGGCGCGTCACGTGGACTTGGGGTCGTCAGCCGCACAGCTGTCGGCGAGCGCGCGCGCACTTTGAACTTGAGGTCACGCGCAAGCGTCAGATGATATTTATTTACGAATACATTGCTTGTTAGAGTTGTAAAGAAAAAAAATGTGTTTAATAGCAAATAATGGTTTAATTTAACTGTTCTCACAGCATAGTGTACGAAAAATGCTAAAAAAAATAGGTAAAATTGTTCATTTTTTTTTCTAATTTTTTGATGGTATCGTATCGAGAATCAGTAGCCCTATCACCTGTCTTCGTTTTCGGAAGCGTTTCCCTGCCACCCTGTATGTTGTGCTTCAGTGTAATCGTAGCAATTTTTCAGTTTTTGCAGCTTTTTAGAGCCAACAAGAAGGTATAAAACCTCTTTTTATATTTTATTTTTATTATTCTTAATGCAAAATACTTTTCATCTTCTTTTGTTTTTTCTTCTATATATGACCTCTTTATGCACAAAAGCTAAATAAAATTTTATTTAGTATTTCATTATTTTGTTTGCTTATGTCTAACACAGCACAAACCAAAAAAACTTAGATAATGCTTACACACGAAATTGCTGGCCTGGAAAATGAACACAGGTAAGCACCTAGATAATATTATACCGTGTGTCTGTGATAATACAAGCACGTATCCTTTTGTAAGCAAAAATTGTTCCATAAAATAAATTGATGACCAGTCAGCGTTAAACTATTTACCCAGCTTCTATAAAAAGTAAATATTTGCACTAAAAGCTTTGTTTAACAAATCCCGGTTCTCTCCTAAAATACGTTTATTGAAATAGTCGCGAAAACACAACATTTGTTACAATACCGCAATCGGTGGAAACGTCACGTTTCAGAGCGAATCAAATACACAATCGTGATTTAATCGATTTGCAAACACTATCGGAACCTGTACTCGATAACTGCATTCGGATTTTGTACGAATATATGAACTTTTGGAGCTGTGGTGGCCCAGTGGTGACCCAGTGGTAACGGCAACGACTTACCGAGTTGTAGGTCGTAGGTTCGAACCCAGACAAGCGCTTTACTTAGTGTAAGTTATTCATCACCACTGCTCTCAAAACGGTGAAGGAAAACATCGTGAAGAAACCGGCATGCCCTAAAACCCAAAATTCAAAGATACGTGACATCTACCAACCCACACTGGACCTGCGAGGTTGATTTGAAATTCATAATTGAAAAACCCAATAAAATTTTATCCGACCTAGGAATTGAAACCAGGACCCCACGCTCTGCAGACGCGCTAGTGACCACAAGACCAAGGGACAGTTTAGTCTCTAATAAGTAGTTAGTAACGACATAACAGATCCGCAGAGTCATGAAATGCTTATAATTCAGCAAAATATCAAATAATAACAACCTATACTAATCTAAATCCACGCCATTACCATATTTCCAAACCCAAAAACGTAAAACACTCACAACCATTCAAAAAAAAAACCAAAAAAAGGTTTCAATATTGGCTGTATAAACCGTTGCGTGTGCCATCGCAGCACGTTGAGAGGAAACTATTTCGCGTTTAGAAACGACGCCATTTCCTGTACATAACAGTCGGGGAGCACAAAATGGCCGCCGTATTTGTTCGGGGCCAACGTTAAACGATATTGCATTGATAATTTCGTGTTTCGGTCGAGTATTGATATTGTATTTTAATAAAGAGTTGTTCTCGCATGTAAATTGGTTACAAATAGGCTGAATGGACGCCATTACGCCTGTTGAAAATTGCCGGGATATTTTTGTGTTGTCGGCGTAGGTACAGTCACCAAAGGAGATAAGTAACCAGGATGGTCGGATATAGTTGAAGTTTTGTAAGAAACCGATGGATGTTTTCGAATGAAATTTAATTTGATAAATTAACTGTTTGTTTTTTATTACCTAAATTAAATTTTATTCTTAAAAATCCATCGGTTTCTTACTAAACTTCAACTATATCCATCGGCCCTGGTTACTTCTCTCCTTTGGCGACTGTACATAAATGTTTATTCTGTTTAGGCAAAATATGAATAGTACAGAGGGCTTGTAGCCAAGTAATAACAGACGCACGGATTCATCGATCAGATTAATCTTCACGTACCTACCATGTTTGGTCCGAGGATAGGTGACCATCGTTACATACCAAGTCCCCCTCCTTGCCTCGGAAAGCACGTGAAACCGTTGGTCCCGGCTGTCATTCGTGGATCTTTGTCTGTCGAGACAGTCGTTACGGGTTGACAGAAGCCCGAAAGTTTGACAACCAGTCTTACCAAGGGGTATCGTATTACCCAGTAACTGGGTTGTGAAGGTCAGATAGGCCGTCGTTCCATGTAAAATACTGGTATTAAGCTGCACCCGGTTTGATTGGAAGACGACACCAATATAGTTGTGAAAGGTAGATGATGATGAGGCAAAGTATGAACATAGAGAAGGCTATTTAAGGCTTTTTTCCTTTTATCTTAGAAATTAAAACAGACAGAGTAATTGAAAGTATTAATTTATTGAAATGGTACTAATTACAAAAGCACTGTTGCTACGCCTCTGCTCTGGGTACCAACAGGCGATAACGTTATACCTAAAGCCTATTCAAACTAATGTTTCAAATTGATGTTATTTCAAGTTAAACAAAAATATCAACTTTATTTTAATTGTACTCGTAATTGTATTGTGACTAGCACTATTGAAAAAGTTATAAAAATGTTTGATGTTGCTGCGTAAACTGAACTTTATTAAAAAAAATACAGGTAATAAGTCAGGGTAATGCTTTAAAGTCAACATTCATCATAAACATAATATAATAATAATATCCCTGGACATTTCACACAGCACCATTAGTCCCAAGCTAAGCAACCTAATGCTTGTGTTATGGTAATAAACGTCTCCATGGTACCCTTAACAATCAAGAAACACAAACTCTGTCAATTCTTCTCTTCAACAAAATTTGACCTACAGACGTCCATCGCAGACAATTACATGAAAATACAATCATTCGTAACATTCGCAGAGGAATTCTAATTGTTCGCCGTCCGAAGATAAAAGCGTGATAATTAAATTAACTAACTATTCCGGCGAATTTCAGCAAATGAGTTGTCACTATGAAAGTTGAAGCAGAAGGTCGGCTCTTAAAAACATATTATACAGGGGGTTAGCCAAAATATGTATTTCCTAAATGGGTCTACCTACGAACCACCCTTGTTTGGCTAAACCTCCGCCTTACACCCTCTAGTAGAGCGAGACTCAAGTGACTCAAGTCTAGTAATCTTTTGAATATACTCTTTAAGCAAAAATATATTTAAAAAACTTCAGCTGCTCAAAATCGTTGTGACAATTTCACAGTGACGAGCATTACACTTTCACAATGCAAATAGTGTGTGCAGTTTAAGTGTGTAGTAAAGCACAAGATTCTTGTAGAAAGCATAAAGTTTTTTGTCAATAAAATTTTTCTTTATAGCCAAATCCACGCTTTGGAGTCTCAACTACATAATTTGACTTACTAACCAACTCCTCGAAAGCTCGAAAATACCTACCTAAAAAATATTTAGTAAAAAAATGCTTTGAATAATTTGGTACCTAGTAATTAATAGTGTCGTGATGCATATCGGGTATGGCTCTGAAATCCTTCCCTATCCTACGGGCACGTCTTTCCTACCATTACCGCGCCCCCTGGTCTACTCCTTGATATGCAATGGTCGCTGTAGCACCATGAAATATGAGGCTACAGGGGCTAGTGCGAATCTTGGGGCTCATTCGATTAATCGAGTCTGTTTAACCACGCTGGGGTCGGTGCATTTCATTCATTCATAATTAATAGTGTCGATCAAAAACTCAAAGTATGTTCTATGTTTGAAACCAAACTTTCTAATCTAATATCGCGACATATTCGCAAAATGTAAACAAATATGAGTTTATGGAAAAATAACTTTAATTATTACATAATAAAGTTCAGTTTACGCTACAATTTCAAACCATTTTTATAACTGTTTCAATAGTGCTAGTCACTCTGAAATCAACTTAATTTTCATTAAAATAAAGTTGATATTTGTTTAACTTGAAATAACGTCAATTTGAAACATAAATAAAATTTGAATATAGATTTGATTTCCTGCATAGTGCTTCAAGTGGGCCAGGGCGGCCTTCGGTGGTTATTCCAGCCAGTTCATCTCCCTCCAGAAGTGCATTAAGTCTCCTGGTCTGTTGAGAACATCTGTGTATGATCTGGGTATCCCGAGGGTTGTGGCCTAATCTGGTTGACACCTGTGCACTCAAAGAGCACATGCGCGATGATTTTATCAACCTCCATGCAACCCTGCACAAGAGACTTGTCGATACAGTTACCCGTTCAAGCGCCTTGTGTCATTCTAGTATTAGGTTCGATGTGATGTCTTTTTTCCTTAGGGATTGGAGGACTGAGGCGCTGTCAGAGAGTATGCGAACATGGGTGTCCATAGCTCTCCTGGCTGCTATGGCATGAGTCGTTTGTATTATGTCCACACACTCCGCTTGGTAGACCGTGTTGCGCATTCCCAGCGTGCTGGATAATATGTTTATATTGAGGTCGTGTAAGAAAACTCCGACTCCAGTTCCGCTGTCGGTGTTTGATCCATCAGTGTAAACTCTCAACGCTTTCGGGCCTGAGTAGTCGTACTGCTCTACTCAAAGTACGTATAGTGGAGCTTCTGAATCACGTTAGCGAAGCGAACTGGGAAGGCGGGAGTGAAATGGCGGCAGATGACACTGTGAAAGCAATCCGCCATTACAGTGACGTTATGAAATTGTTATACTATTTCGTTTTAGTGGTTTACTTCATGGAAACGATTGCTTTTTGTTTCCAAGTAACTGAACGAGTGTTCCAATAGTTTCCATGTTTTAAAAGGTAAACAGTATTATGTTGTTGGTTAAAGTTTTATCTCTACTAATTAGGGTGTAACGATGTCTTGAATTCAATTCGGAAAGAAAAGATGTACTTTCTTTCATATACGATCTTAAAAAAAGATAAAATCAAATTATAAAAGACTAGCCTCTGCCCGCGACTTCGTCCGCGTGAAATTTCGGCACCTGACCTATCGCGTCACATCGCATCGCTTGCTACTACTCCGTTTTCGCTTAGCGTTTTTTCTGAATTTTTCTTCCTTTTACACCGCGAAAGCGCGAAAAAAAAATCAGCTGTTCCCTACATTTCTGTTCGCATAACTCGTCAAAATGTAGAGAACACCAGATTTTGGTTTCGCGACTTCGGGTTTGGTCCCATTTTAGAAGTTGTTCATAATGATGAGTACAATGACTGAATAAATGAATGATTTAAAAACATGAAAATGAGCACTAAGTACCTAATATAACAACTACGTCTTTTAAAACCAGTCTTTCGAAGATTCCGGCTGTTACTTGTTTTATTTTTTTTATTTAGCCCACACTGCTGAGCAAAGTGACGGAAATAATACCTCCACAAATACTTCCATGCATTATTTTCTAGCGCCACCTCAATCCAACCCTTGTGGTACGCGTCTAGATCGTCTCGCCACTTGTTCCTGTTCCGGCCGCGGCGGCGCCGTCCATCCTCAGGCACCCACCGTGTGGTAACTGTTGCCCAGCGGTCACTATACATGCTGCTGACGTGTCCCGTCCTGTTTATACCTCCATATATGCTTTACATATTACGTATATACTTTATGTATGTCTGTATTTATTGTATATGTAAAGGTTGCACCACTACCTACAGTATTGTTTCTCCTTCTCTCTTTAAATCCATCTAAGGGTTGTCTTTAAAAGATTAGAATGCTATAAGACCGCCCATTGTGTCAAAAATTTCCACATCTATAATAAATCGTATTGTTTACGTAATATAGTGTATTCTATCTTACTTTTGCACGCCTTAGTACGCCTTAGACAATACAAAGTCAAAGCATTTATTTCAAATAGGCCCATAAAAGGCACTTTTGAACGTCAATAATTACAGTAAAATAGAATTGATTCTAGTCGTTTCCAAATTGTAGTTATCGTAAGGAGAAGAATGGGCAAGAAACTACCGTTACTCTTTTAAAATATTTTTCATCTTGGAGGATCACACCCACGACCTACCTCAGCATTCCGACGGCTTAGCCGTTGTTTTTATGCCGCTCTAATACCTTAAAAGAAGGAAAGAAAGAAATAACAAAATAAATGGAAAAGAGCTTATCTACAGCAACTGCCTAATTATTCGTGAAACGGCCGCCACTACAATAAACGTGAAGTTATGACACGAATTGAGTACAGGACTATCGATGATCATTTATTTTTACGGGTTTTGGGAGAATTATCTACCTACTTTAATAAATTTCTCTCTGCCTCGTTGGTCTGAGTGGTCGCAAGCGCGCTGAGCACTGCTGAGCGTGGGGTCCTCGGTTCGATTCCCGGGTCGGGCAAAGTGTTATTGAGATTTTTCATTAGGGACTTCTTAGTAACAGTCCGGAGTTTGGAAGTTGGCGATGTGATACCCCCGTGTCTCGGAAAGCATGTTAAGCCGTTGGTCCTGCGCCTGATCTCTCTCCGGTCCTGTCGGATTGCCGTCCCATCGGACTATGAGAGTGAGGGAAGAGGGAGTGCACATGTGTCTGCGCCCACACTTGTGCACTATAATATCTACCGCGCCGAAGGCTAGTCTCCGTTGAGATTGCCCGAACTACGGCCTGGAGGACTTTATTTATTTATTTAAGTGTTCGCGAACGCTACTGCTGAGCATGAGGTCCTGGGTTCGATTCCCATATCAGGCAAAATGTTATTGGGGGTTTTCCATTTGGAATTTATTAATTATGTCTAAGAAGTATTTTGCCATAATTTTAAGTAAAGTAGAAGTTAAAAAAAAATCTTAAGAATAGCTCAAGATTTTTTTTTTAAACAGGATTAGGTACGCACTACGCGGGAGTAAGTATTGAGTATTTATTCCAACTTTTATAATATTTTTAGTTGGTACCTATTAGTGACGACACGGTTGGCGCAGTGGCTGAGCGATCGACTGCTGCGCTGCGTGTCGCGGTTTCGATTCCCGCGCGGAATAAATATTTGTATTGCATACAGGTAGTTGTTTCGGGTCTGGCTGTTTGTGTATGTGAGTTTAAATGTTTGTAAATGCACCCACGATACAAAAGTAATTCCTAGTATGGGGCAATGTTTTTTTTTTAATAAAAGCAATGATGCTTTTTTTTTATAAACTGAACTGTACAAATATGAACTTCTAATTCCCCAAAATAGTCCAACAATTTTCATACCGAATTTGTTCCCGGTGACCTCGAAACTGACTTTTTTAATATCATGACCCAAAACGTTCGCGGAATACTGTCACGTACTAAACGAGCCCTAATATCGGTCGCCGTGTCTCAGGAATTGCCGGGCCTAAGTTCCTATATTTTTAATAAAAAACTTTTATGAATTACGCTAAAGTTTTGGGTTATTGGGCATGACGCTGCGAATACGTGAGGGTAGATGGAAAGTCTAGGCGTAATGGTTACTTTTTCTTTTGACAGGTTCATTTGGAAAAGATATATCCTAAATTCTGGGGCATGAGATTGTGACAGATATTGAATGTGCTCCTAGGGCCTAGGGAATAAGTAATGTATCTATGCCTCTTGAAACGCATGAAGAATAAGTACTAGCTTTTATGTAGGGTTTCGATTCAAACCGTTTTTAGGGTCCCGTACTTCAAAAGGAAAAACGGAACCTTTATAAGATCACTTTGTTGTCCGTCTGTCAAGACCCTTTTCTCAGCAATGCGTGGAGTTATCAAGTTGAAATTAATATCAAATACTCAGGGCTGCAATCCCTTGAAGCAATGCAAAAATCAAACTTCTAAGTCAACGCAATCAAAAGTCACGGGCGTTTATGTTCCGCGTATGCCGCATATTTTGACACTCGCAAGAGAATCAAAACCTATTAGTACTTCCCGTTGACCTAGAATCATGAAATTTGGCATGAACAAATGTCATGTAGCACAAGTAAAGGAAATCATCCGAAAACCGTTTTGTAGTTACTTTGTACGGAACTCTAAGTGCGCAAGTTCGACTCGCACTTGACCGGTTTTTAATGAGTGAAATGTTCTGAGCCTTTGACCAACCAACCTTAGTGAACTCAGGATCTTAGCTTGGATCCCCCAATTCCTGAACAACGCGATCGGTCGCGCGAATATTCGGACACGTCCTTACTCTGGGAGAAAGCATAATCAGTCTACAATGTTCCCACTGCTGGGACACAGGTCTCCTCTCTGTGACAGGGAGCGGGCCATAATCACCCACGCGGGCCCATGCAGTTGATAGATGTCACAAGTCTTCGATTTTTTTATTCTTAGACATGCCAGTTTCCTCACAATGTTTTCCTACACCGTTTTGAGAGCAGTGGTGATGAAATAATTTACAAAAAGTAAAGCAGGCCTGGGTTCGCACCTACGACCTACACTAGTCGCGGCTACTCGGCTACCACCGTGCTCCATTGGGAGAAAGGCGGATGGTAGAATAATGTTAAGTCATGTAGGCAACTTCCCGTTGATCCACGTGGTCTAGAAACCAGTACCTACTACAATCATCATCAGCCGAAAATGTTCCCACTGCTGGGACACAGGCCTCCTCTCTATGAGAGGGAGTGGGCCGTGTTCCACCACGCGGGCCCAGTGCGGGTTGGTAGATGTCACGTGTCTACAATGTTGATCAAAAATTTAATCATAACACCTTCTCCAGTAGCCTATGCAGAAGTATAAATATCTTGACCTAAATATATCTTAATTTAAACTTCAACCATTCCACTCAGCAGCCATAAACGAGTTGACATGCTATATTCCCCGTAGTGATTCCATAAAAGAATCCCATAAACGGTTCTGTGGAGTTATTATCTCCATTTCACCATTCCTCCACCCGCGCTGTTGTCACGTGCGCACGTTCCAACTTATTGTCAATATAAAACAGATTATTTTGTTTTTCCCGAGTAACCATGTGGTTTGAGAGCTCGGGTGTCAAGGAAAATAATAATCTCTAGATCCTATTAAGTTTCTTGCGTATGACGGAAAGTACAACTGGATGATCGCCGATTCAGACTAGCCCAAGTAACTTAGTAGCTGTTGTTACTAAGTTATTTGGGGATGACTACCCCCGAATAAATAACGGCCGGTTGCCAAGTGGTAATGGCCGCGACTTACGATTTGTAGGTCGTATGTTCGAACCTAGAGAGGCGATTACTTTGAGTAAATTATTTCATCACCACTGCTCTCAAAACGGTGAAGGAAAGCATCGTGAGGATACCGGCATGTCCTAGAACAAAAAAATCGAAGACATGTGACATCTACCAACTCGCACTGAGCCCGCGTGGTGGATTACGGCCTACTCTCTCCGCCTGTGTCCCAGCAGTGGGAACATTATTTTTGCTGATTATGCTTAATGTAAACTATGTACGGACTTTAAGGCGCTGACAGAGAATTAATATTTGTAAAAACAAATTTTGTTTTTCAAGAAATGAATGTTTCCTGACATTAGTCAGCTCTGAAATGCTCTCATCATCATCCGAGCCTTTTCCCAACTACGTTGTGGTCGGTTTCCAGTCAAACCAGATGCAGCTGAGTATCAGAATTTACATGGAGCGACTGCCTAACTGACCTCCACAACACAGTTACCGGGTAATACGATACCCCTTGGTAAGACTGGTTGTCAGACTTTCAGGCTTCTGACTACCGGTAACGACTGTCAAAGATCCAAAGACCAACGGCTTTGCGTGCCTTCGGAGGCATGGAGGGGTTTCGCTATGTAAAGATGGTCACCCATCCAAAGACCAACCGCGGCAAGCGTAGCTGAACCTGATCAATCGACCTGTGCGGCTGTTATTATTTAGCCATGGGCCCCTAATGCTTGTGGTTCAAATTTTGACGAAGTAAGTGATTTCCCAAACACATTTTTATATTCATAATTAAGACCTAAAATAAACAGCTGTAAGTAATTTAAGGACTTAATGTTTCAGTTGTGTTCGCAATCTTGTTCAAAGCCAACAAACATTGCCTAGCCATACATATTATTTGAATGTCGTGAGGAAAGTTTTGAGTAAGAATGTCGATCGATACAAGAGTTGCGAAAGACCAAAGAAACGACAGATGTAATCTGTGAATGATACTTAATATCACATACACACTGAGTGCTGCTGTATTAATGTTTTATTTTATTTTTACTTTCCTTTTTTTAAACACTTTTCTCACTTATTAGCCTCATCGTTGTTATCATTTAAGGGAAGAGCAAGACGCTCCCACACGAGTACTTTTGTAACTCACTGGGGCTGCCTCAATTTATCAATCAATCAATCAATCGTCTTTTTGTAAACATAGGTTACAACAGTGTGCAAGTTGTTCCAGTCATTGTTATACATATTATAGATTCTCTATGTTTTGCCATTTGGCGTACAAATATACATTTAAAGGAGGCTTTTGCCAATCAAGTGTATAAATTAGTTACTTATATAGGTAGGTACTAGTATTACAAAAAGAAAGGTTAAATTAGTAATGTCAATATCAATTTTAATAAAATGCATTAGGTAATGTCAGGTAATGCCAATCTTTAATGAAATACGATAATGTCAATATTAAATAGATGATGCCAAGAAGTTACTGCTAAGAAAAATGCTTAAAATTGATATTGTCCACAGTGTTGTGAGAGTCGTCATGCTTTTATAGTCAAGTTACGAGTATACATATATGTTATATCAAAGAACTGTCATCAAAGTAGTCGCTGAGAGAATAGTATCATTTTCGTACTAATATAGTATACCTATACAGGCTGGCAGGGACATCGACGCGCAAACTGTAACCATGGATTCAGCACATGAGCTTATTCGCTCGGTTATTAAAAAAAAATATTGCTGTTCCATACGTTTTGACCGCGTAGGTATTGCACTGTTCTATGTAACAGAAGTTTTTTTTTTGATAACCGACGAAAACTTTCTACGCTATGGGGTCTAAACTCATGTGCTGAATTCATGGTTACAGTTTACGCGTCGATGTCCCTGCCACCCTGTATAATTTACACTTGAAATTGACTAAATTTAAATTTTTTATTGAGCAAGGTAACTTATTAAATATTCTTTGGGCCATAAAAATAAAGCTTTTCCTCATTAAGGCCATAGTATACAATGTCCCACAGCTGAGTCTGGGCCCTACTCTCCTACCCGAGATGACGACTAAAAGAGAAGTATGGAAGAAAAATACATGTTGCGGTGACCACAAATAAATTACTATTTATATTTATATTGGGTCTATTTTAATATTATAAATGCGAAAGTAACTCTGTCTGTTACCTTGTTACCTTTTCTCGCCTTAATGGCTACACGGATTTGGCATACAGGTAAACCGGGGTTAGGTCGTAGGGTACTTTTTATCCCGGTACTACCCGTGAGATATTTTCCAACTTAAATGAGGGCGAAACCGCGGTCAAAGGCCAGTAAAAATATAATTGGCTGTTACCTAGTTCTACCTTGCTTCCACAAACCAATTACTGGTTAAGGGAAATCTTGACATACTTCCTTTACCTTTAGAGGTACAAATGTCTCGTTTAGGGTACAATTAGTACATATGTAGTACAAACATTTTAATGTGATACATTTTAAATTGGACACTTGATCCCGCCATTTTGACGCTCACTAATATCGATACGAGTACCAATTCCGATACCCTCAGGTAACTTGTTGTGAAACGTTCGGGTTTCTGACTACAAATTACTTCATAGAAGTGCGAATGGGTTTAGTTGGTTTCATTTAGATTTTAGAAAGCAAATTACTTGTGAGAGGGTCTCGTGGCTAATTGTAATAACAGCCGTACATGTCGATCGAGTTAAGCTACGCTAGCCGCGGTCGGTCCGTGGATGGGTCATCTTAACACACGTAAGGGGCCGTGCCTTGGAGAGCACGTTAAGCATTTAGTCCCTGCTGTCATTTTTAGATCTTTAGCAGTCGTTACGGGTAGAAGCCGGAAAGTCGGACAACCAGTCTTTCCAGGGATAGCGTGTTGCCCAGTAACTGGGTTTGTGGGAGTCAGATAGGCAATCGCTCCATGTAAAATACTGGTATTCAGCTGCAGTTCAATGAAATGAAATTGAAACGGAATGATAAATGATAAATGATTTTATTTTGTAAGTAGGTTTGTACAAACACTTTTACACGTCAATCATATTTTAAAACTAGATGAGGTCGGCGTTTCCTATCTGACTACTCTGAGAAGAAAGGCCGAAACAAACTCAGAGGTCACAGTCTCTTTTAAAGTCCAGACATAATCTTGGTCAGATCATATAAAGACCATGCAGGTCGATGTCTGAGATGGTCTTTTGAGGAAAGAACCACACAGATTGAGAGGACCTGTCCAGTCAGTGCACGCATTTGTCAGAAATCAGTGCAGCTCAACTCAAAACTTAAGGAGCTCGACGATTCGACGAACAATACCAAAGAAAGGACATTTGGGTAGGCCGCATTAATTACTCAAACTGCCAGACCATGACAAAACTAAGAGAACAGAGAGAAAAATAAAATATAATAAAAATAAAGTGACCCACATAGTCTTCACATTCACAATAATTAAAATAATAGAATACTTTACAAAGTAAGCAAATGTCACAGTACTTATATATAGAATTCATTGATGTCAAAGTGTATATAAAAAAGAAAAACAACAACAAAACAGAAAAATAAGAACACTACATAGGTAAAAAATTGGAAGCATTTCAATCCCAAGCCTTTTTGTCCTCGATATAATCCTTAACGGTATAAAAGGCTTTCTGGCACAACTTACGTTTAATGAATGATTTGAATTTATTAAGGCTTAGATCTTGAACGGGGCTTGGAACTTTATTGTAAAAGCGTATACATTGGCATCTGAACGAGCCACCTATTTTCTTGAGCCTTGTTATAGGTACAACAAATTTGTGTTTGTTCCTAGTATTTATATCATGGATATCACTGTATTTTTTAAACAATTTTATGTTTCTATGGGCATATAAAAGATTTTCATAAATATATTGAGAAGGCACAGTCATAACATTAATCTCTTTAAATTTGTCTCTGAGCGAGTGTCTCGGACTTAATTTATAAATTGATCGAACAGCTCGCTTCTGCAAAACAAAGATAGTCTGAATATCGGCGGCATTTCCCCACAATAGAATACCGTACGACATTACACTATGAAAATAGCTAAAGTACACTAAGCGGGCTGTCTCTATATCAGTTAAATTACGAATTTTTCTAACAGCGTATGCTGCGGAACTTAGCTTTTTTGACAATTTATCTATATGTGGACCCCACTGAAGCTTAGCATCCAAAGTTATGCCCAAGAATACTGTGCTGTCTTCAGGATTCAATTCTTCGCCCTTTATCAACACATTCGTTTTCACCTGCCTAACGTGAGGTAGCGTAAACTTAATGCATTTAGTTTTTTTCTCGTTTAAAAGTAAATTATTAACATTGAACCAGTGGACTACTTTAGAGATCGCGCTATTTACATCGTCAGTAACCAGCTGCTGACGTTTAAGTTTAAATAAAAGTGAAGTGTCATCGGCAAACAACACTATATCATGATTATCCTTTATGAGGTACGGCAAGTCATTTATATAAATAAGAAACAAGAAAGGACCAAGAATTGAGCCCTGTGGGACTCCCATTGTTACTATAGATCCGGGAGATCTTTTTCCATTAACGACAACGCTCTGAATCCTGTTACTCAAGTATGAAGTAAGAAGATTCAGAGCATTGTTCCGGATTCCGTAGTGGCGGAGTTTCCTGATTAACGTTTCGTGAAGAACGCAATCGAATGCCTTGGACAAATCACAAAAGATGCCCAAGGCATCGCATTTATCTTCCCATGCATTATAAATATGTCCTAAAAGTTCAACACCGGCATCAGTAGTTGAACGACCCCTTGTAAAACAGAACTGTTTGCCATGTAATAATTTGTGTTTATTAAAAAATCTTTGCATTTGTTCTAAAATTAATTTCTCAATAATTTTACTAAAGGTAGGTAGTACAGAAATAGGTCTATAATTTGTGGGATCTGATGTACTACCCGATTTAAACAAAGGTATTATTTTACTATTTTTCATGAGATCAGGAAACTCCCCACTGTCTATACAACTATTAAAGATAACAGCTAGAGCAGGTGCCACAATGTCAATAATAGACTTAGCAACTTCTACAGAATTACCCCACAAATCTGCAGTCTTTTTAACATTTAAAGTGTGAAAGGTTTTAATTATATCTCTACAGGTAATATGTTCAAAATGAAATTCCGAATCGCAACCATTAACATTTTCCTTAAGCAAAGACTCAGCAACAGAAGGTGATGAGTTTAGGGATTTAGTAGTTGAAACGGGAATATCCGAAAAGAAATTTTCAAATGCCTTGGCGACTTGTGAGTCAGATTTTATTATGTTGTCATTAATAGACAGGCTGTAGTCAGTATCTCGATTGCTAGATCTCCCCGCTTCACTATTAATAATAGTCCAGGTCGTTTTAATTACATTACTGCTGTTTTTAATCTTTGAACCCAAATAACGTGACTTGGCCATATAACAAACTTTTTTAAATAATTTTGAATAATTTCTAACATACAAATTAAATTCATCAGTGTTAACATAAGACCTTTCATTGTACAGTTCATAAAGCCGTGTTCTACTTTTATGAATACCAATGGTAGCCCAATCACTGAAAGATGCGTTACTATTAACCGAGATAGTCTTGGGTATGAAGGTGGAATCAAATTGTTTACAGTATATATTAAAAAAAATATCATAAAGATTATTAGGATCAGCATGAGTTGACAAAACTGGTAATTTATCAATGAGTTTAACTTTAAAAGCCTCCAAGCGACTCGCAGTTTTGGGGTTAACAGTGATATCCTTTTTAGCCACTTTTTTGTTTTGGTTTTGAATAGTAATCCTTTGCCCGCAATGATCAGAATCTAGTAAATTTATAATTTCTTTGTGGCTTGGTATAATATCTGTATAAATATTATCTAGGCATGTGGCACTAGTAGGTGTTATTCTTGTGGGCTCCAAAAATAGGTTTACAAGATTGTAGGACTGAAACAGGCTTAAAATTTTACTACAAGAACCTGAGTTTTCTAACAAATTGACATTAAAATCACCACAAATGATAACGGACTTGCTTGAATTACAAATCCTGTGTAACACTTCATCCATTACCTTTTCAAAGCAGTCATACAATCCTGAAGGGGGTCTGTACACACTTAATACAACCAAGTGCTCCAATTCTATACAGGCAATTTCAACTGTACGCTCAACAGATAGGCTCACAATATCGTTACGATCTTTAAATTTGAGCTGGTTACTTACTAAAATTAAAGAGCCACCATGTATAGCATTTATTCTGCTGAACGAACTACCAACCTGGTGATTACTAAAATTGAACAAGAACTGGTGACTTTTCAGCCAATGTTCTGTTAAACAAAGAATATCAATACTATTAAAATTCATAAATAATTCTACTTCTAAATCTTTGTTCATAAATCCTTGAATATTTTGATGCACCAGGTTGATACTATTTACTGATTCTAAACTTTTTATTGAGTTGTTTTTGCCATTCTGAACATTATAGCAAGAGATTGCCTCTATTGTCTTAATTTCTAATTTAAATTATTGGCAATGTCAGTAATTGTGACCAAATTATTTATACTGTCATTGCATTGCTCAAAAGAAGCAAGTTGTTTAGCCAAATTTTTGGCTGTGATAGAAAAAAAATATGATAGCGACATAGCTATCTGTCTCTTATAATATTTAGGAAGATAGTACATAACAATGTTATATCTATCTTTTGTCAAATATAAATTATTACTAACATAATTGTTAGTATCAATCAAATGGAACATGTTATCATTAAATGTCAAATTATGCATTGTCATATTCAATTTAAACCTTAACCTATTTTCTTCCTGTGGCAAACTGTTACTGTAAGGGAATGTAAACAACACAACTTTTCTTAAACTAAGTTTGCATAATGTTCTATGATACTCAAGCAGTTCTCCTTTGTTTACATTTCCTCTATTACCCATAAAAATTAATAATGCTGTATCCTGGGTAAAGTTACATTTAGTAATTTCTTTCATAATATGAAACAAAGAACAACCAGGCATACAGTAATTTAATATTGAGTGTCCCGGATACTCATGTGTCAATAAGTGACCTAAGTCTTTACCTATCTCATCACAAAATAACACAATATCATCCTTTAGACTTTGTTTACAAGGTTTATTGGAGCTATTAGTAGTAGGAATTATCAAATCAACACAGGGCTGCAGTAAGGAGGTGTTGCATGTTGTCAATGAATGATCCGGTGTAAGAACAATGGATGGTGTCAGACAATGCTCACAGTTGGTTTTTTGTGAGTTTACCAGTTCATTCATTGCCAACACATATTCCCTCATTAGGTCTTCAGAGGTATTATACTTATTAGTCATTGAACTAAGTTTCTCCTGTAGATGGTCAAGTTCTGATTGCATGGCATCTGTGTCAATGTTGTACCTCCTAGTACTCTGCTCCAAGTTATAGGAATACATGTCTAATTGTTTGAGCAAATTCAACCTTTCTCTATTCAATTTAACATTTTTGATAAAGAACCTTTGTCTTTTTATCATTTTTTGAGTTTTAACAATGTACTTATTAAGAATGAAATTGTTTATTCTGTACAGAGGATATCGGAAGCACTTATTCACTTCATATTGTAAAAAAATAAGCTAGATGGAGTCGACATTTCATATCTGACTACCCCTGAGAAGAAATGGCGAAACAAACTCAAGGTTTAAAGTCTCTTTTAAAGTCCAGACATAATCATGGTCAGATCATGTGAAGACAATGTAGATAAATACCTGAAACGGTCTTTTGAAGAAAGAACCACACAGATTTGAGTGGACCAGTCCAGTTAGTGCAAGAAAGAAAAATAAATAAAGAAAGAAAATACATTTATAGGCACGTGGGTAGATATATCAGAATCCATCTTAAAGGGGGAAGTCGCGCGAGGTATTCTTGAAATAACTACACAGGTCTTCGATCAGCAGCCTTATAATTAGGAATCTGAATTTAGATTACAAAAATATCACCACTATAATCAGATGAAAACGGATTATGATTTAGGACGTAAGCGATCCGTCGTGACCGTCTCGACCACCGTTCGCTCAAAAACTGCACGAGTCAGATAGCCGCCTGACGTTCATGACGTTCCGCTAGAGTGACAGTTGGAGACAGTAGTGACACCACCGTTGCCCATTGAGATAGGAATAAACATGGAGACGCCGCGATAATCTATACATACATTTGCTTATACAAATATGAGTGAAATATGATTCAGAATTTGAAATATCGTTATGTCTCATTCTTTCTAGTGAGATAATCTTATTTGATAAAAGAGACAACTATATTTTAAGTTGTTGCTAATTATGGCAACCTTTTGTCGTGACGTAGGGACAGTTGTAGGTAAGTGCCGTAGCAGCCATCTTATGCGACGAGTTTCGTGGTAGTTTTGCTGTCAAATGGTTGTTTGTTTTTTGTAAAGTTGAGATTTGCGAGAAAATTACGAGGATTTTACCTTTTAAAACTGCATGTAAATGTTGGAAAATAGAAATTGAACATGCCTCTGTGTTGTATTGTGAAGTGTGGTGCAAGAAAGAATGCAAATCAACCTCAATTGTCTTTGCACAGGTTAGTAACCGGTTTTCATACATTAATACATACACTATTACACATTTGATGATACAATTGTAACGCGATTATGAATTTATGGCTAAAGTATTGATATTTGGGTTCATTTCCATATAACAGGCCTTTTTATTATATTTGTTAATTCATTCGTTTGTTTACAAACATATGTCGTAATGGAATAGTGTTGTACCGTTGCCTACTTGCTGTAATAGTTTCCGAAACTAGTTCCTCCGCTGAAACGATATCCGTATATTCTGCGATGTTAACAAAAATAATCCTGCATCTTATTCGGTCCGAGTGACCTAGCTAGCCGCTAAGTCCGGCCTGTGGTGCACACTAAACTTTACAGCACCAAAATAAAAATAATTCACATAAACCTACATGGACACTTATGAAACGTCAGAAGCTAGGTGCATGGTAACAATTGGTTGTTTCCTATGGAGAAGAACCGGCAAGAAACTCCACGGTTACAGTTTTAAAAACAATTGGCTTTTACATTGTTTTCTATTTTGTTAAGTACCTGATACATGTTGACAGACCTACACTGTCCTCCCCTACCTATTTTTTTTCTTAAAAGTATTGTTTAGACGATAAGCGTTTAGTAAAAAGCTATTATTTTGACATTACCAACAGACACTTAAATTTTATTTATTTGTATAGATAACAGAAGGTAAGATAACCTACTCATCTTTTTCTGTTACAATTACAACGGACTTTAAGTAAGTACATAATATTAGGTATGATCCAAACGTGATAACTAGTAAAACTCGTATTTAGTATCGATACTCGTTATAGTAACACCGATGTTACTTGATTGACACAACCCTAGCAATGGCAGCCATTTTATGAGACAATACGAGTTGTAGGTATGCACCCTTTTTTCGTAGGTATTTCCAGTCCATACTTTTCTTAGGTCAATGCCGTTGCCACTCTCGTCGTTAATCAATGTCACAATAAGGTTGTTTAATTAATCCCACTAGATGGCGCTAGGGACGCGCCTTCAGATTTATTTGCGGCAAACATGACGCTTAAAAAAGAACATAACAAAAAAAAAACAACTTGGGGGTAAACATGCGTCACATTCACGCAAAACAGTCATCGCTCAGCATAATGCTAAGACCAGCGCTGGTTTTCAGCAAGCATTTGTCATTTGCCTGCTGTTACTAGCTCCCGAACTAAGAGTAGGTAAATGCCTTATTCTAACCGTAACCGTTTACCATAGATAGTTGTTGTTTACCGTTTGAGCAATCTCGGCAGGATTCAATAATAATACCCTGAAGCTATTTTCGGCTTAATTTTCTTTCATAAAGTTATCCAATATTGCGTGGGAAGGTGTTAAGGCGAACATTGCAAGTTTTACTTATTTATTTTTAGATGATCTTCGGAATTAACGGAGAGTGGGGTAGTGTTTTCGATAAGTAATTTGATGTAGATTTCCACGAATTATTTTATAATGAAAATTGATATAAAAATACATTGGCCAAAGTTCTGAAGTTAATTATTAACCAAAATAGATGTAGTTAGGTATTTTCTTTTTAATTCGCGATCATTTTGCTCTTCAAGATTTTATACAGCAATAGCTTCACCCCGCGACTTCGTCCGCGTGAATTTTCGTGTACGGGGGTGCACGTGGGTCGGGGGACACAGCCCGTCGCATCGCATCACCTGCCCGCGCCATAGAGCAACACGGGCCACCGGCGGCGGACCGGAGTGGTCCGTCCGGTGGCCGGTTTCACTTCGTTTTTTTTCCTCTTCTTCTTAAGGGTCATAGCGTGATGGTATATAGCCTATAGCCTTCCTCAAGAATTCGGCCATCAAATGCAAAAAGATCTTTTTAAATCTGACTACCAGTTGGATTTAAAAAATCTTTCTGTTCCAGAGTCGTCCCATACATTTGGGTCGAGAGGGTATTGAAGTTCTGATTATAATATTTTTTTTCGCGATTACGATGTTGGGTCCCATAGACAAAGATATTCAGTGTGATGGTTGGCACACCCTCAAATATGACCACACATTTTAGAATAGGATACTCTATGTTATACAATGTGTAACCGAATTAATGCACATTATGAAAGGAGTTTGTTCAGAATCCTTTACTGTATCGATTTCTGTAATTTTTAATATAGGTCTTTATCCCAAAAATAATTAAAACTACGTAAATTACTGTCACACTTCCACTGTACAGTCAAAACAAATCAAAATGGATGAAATACCCACTAAGGTAGACCCTTATACGAGTGCGACTGTGTGTATGCGTAGATTTGCAATGTGACCATAATTTTCTCCCACAATCAGTATAACTAATTAGTTAAAAAAACAATGTTTTTTACATAATAATAAAAATTCAGGGTATGTATTATGATTGAAACATAATATTCTAATTGGGGTGTCTAGTGGAGAAATTTCGGGACATGTTGTATACTGTATACACCATATAAATTACAGACATAAAAATATTTGAAATTTTACAAAGGGTGACACAATGGGCGGTCTTATCGCTAAGAGCGATCTTTTAAAGACAACCTTTAGATGACCACATTTCCATTAACCCATTTCTGATACATCAACAGTTAAGTAAACTTCTAAAGTTACCTACTTATGTCGAGTTACAAGTCAACGAAGGACACTACACGGTCCACAGCTTAAATTAACTTAAGTACAACTTTGCCACGTCTGAAACTTGGCAATCAATGTTTCAGGCACCCGTTTCTATGACCAAACTTAGACCTTTGGTCTACACCTTCGAACCGTGTCATGTTAACCCAAAGCCATTAACCACGCTGTAGCGACCACAAAACTACTTGTAAGTTGTAAACCACATTAATATCGTAACTTAATGTCGTTTAAACCTGCTAAAACATTGGGCCGCAAAGAAAGCGGGTCGGTTATAAAAAATGCGATAACATTTTAAATATTTGAGCAATCCTTTTAAAATAAAAACTAAGTTAAAGTTTATTTCATTACAAATATAGGAAAAAGTAGAACCTTCTAACTACTTTTTGGTGCTTTATTTTGTGTAAATTATTTCATAACCACTACTCTCAATGAAGGAAAACATCGTGAGGAAACCAGCATGTCCTGGAACAAAAAATTCGAAGACATGTAACGTCTACCAACCCGCACTGGTCCTGCGTGATCGATTACGGCCCACCCACACTCCCAGAGAGGAGGCCTGTGTCCCAGCAGTGAATATTCTACATGGTGGCAGGGACATCGACGCGCAAACTGTAACCATGGATTCAGCACATGAGTTTAGTAAACCCCATAGCGTCGAAACTTTCGTCGGTTATTAAAAAAAAATCTTCTATTTCATAGAAAAGTGCAATACCTACGCGGTCAAAATGTATGGAACAGGAATTTTTTTTTTTAATAACTGACGTAAAAGTTCGACGCTATGGGGTCTAAACTCATGTGCTGAATTCATGGTTACAGTTTGCGCGTCGATGTCCCTGCCACCCTGTATGCTGATTATGCTTATGCTTGTATATACTTTTGTTTTTTATTTCTTTTCATGTTTCTATGATTGTGTCAATCTGTTTAGTGTGTGATTTTTTTTTATATGTATTGAAGAAAAAAAAAAAATTGTATGGAAGAATTTTAGCGCGCGGTCCGATTAACTCGAAACTCAGTATTAATACTTTTGACAGAAAATAATTAATAATAAGTATCTAAAGTTGTCGAAAATTTACCCCTGACGGGGCAAAAAGGGGTAATTCGATTTTTAAGGATTTGAACTTGAAACTGTATGTTACATTTTCACACCTAAACCACTGAACTTCTGATTTGGCAAAGAGATAGATGGCATCCTGGGGAAGGACATACTTTTTATCCTGGTAGCACGATCCCGTGGGATAATTTCCGACATCCACGCGGGCGAAGCCGCGGGCAGAAGCTATATTATATATTAGGCAAAAGGACGCAGGTAAAAGAAGAAGGTATAAGCAGGTGGCGTTCTGTAGTTTCTGCCATTAAATACATGACAGTAAAAAATAGTTTACCAAGAGATAACCCATTTTTCAACGAGAAGCACACGCAACGACATTACTCCATCAATATTTAGCAGACATCTTGTAAGATGTTATAGTATATAGCTTATAAGCTCGGAATTGGCACTTAGGGAGACGTGTTCGCTCCCTCGGTTGTAATAAAACGAACTGCCACTAGAAGGAGGTTATGTTCACTGTGTAGGGACCAAAAAGAAGGTTCATGCATTCAGAAAAAATAATACCTAGAACCCCATTTCCTCGATGCAAGTTCATTACAGGTTTATTCTGTCAGGCAGGGCGACACCTCAAAATTTTCCGTGTTTTTCAATTCTAATGTAGATAAATGTACTTTGAAAAATCATTGAGTTTCAAAAATTCACAATGAATGTGCGCAATGCGGAAAGAGTGATGGGGCTATGGAGAAATGCTGCACTTACACACTGCGTGATGGTGCGTGATCCATCGCCACTCCTTCGATGTCCACCGCGCACAGGATGGTTGGAAAGCAGCACATGAAGTGATTTTGCTCCATTGGTGTAATTGCCGTTTGTCAATTCCAGTGTGAGCAGAAATAAATAATAAATAAATAAATTGCTTGTGGAAGATTGAAGCAAGAAATGACTTACATCGTCTAAACACTGTCTGGACGTTGCAACTTTTACTTTTGCTTCAATTTATGGTATGTCACAGGCCACAGTTAATTCAATTTCACAGTGTAAATCGGGCTTTATTTATTTACTAGCAGTGCCCCGCGGTTTTACCCGCATAAGTGGCGATCCCGTGGGAATATGGGGTATAATATAAGAATCCTATGTATTATGCTGATGTATGAGGGACTGTCTTATTTAATTTTGACGTCCAAAATTGCCGATTCTCAGCCAAGTTTGAATAAATCACTTTTGATTTTGGTTATGCTGGTTTGCCACCTTATCCCGTATAATACATATCTATAGCAAGTTCATTACGTACCCCTTGATATCAAATTTTCATTCCGGGTAGATAAAAAACTTTTTTACAAAAAAAACAACCGACTTCCAAAAGTTTTTATTTTTCACTTTTTTGTTGTGATAATTTTTTGATTTTAGTTGATTTTTCAAAAACCGCTTGTCTGATTTCGATAAAATTTTCATTGGACCATTTGGAAAGTATACCCTTTCCAACAAAAAAATAATTTTTCAAATCGGTTGGCAAGCGACGGAGTTATGCGCGAACAAACATAAAAAAAAATACAAACATCCGAATTGAGAACCTCCTCATTTTTTTAGAAGTCGGTTAAAAATAAACACCGATACAAAGTCAGACAATTGTTAATTAAAAAATGAATAAAATAGCCTGTCGAAAATATTATCTTTCATGAAGGTTTATTAATTGGTAATAAAGGATTCTTGTCGAAATAATTAAAAGCCAGGCAATGTATTTTATTATTCATGCCTGACTCCAGAACATGAGAGTGTAATAATAACGATATAATAATTATACCTACAGAAGAAAAACTCGCAAAAGTATTTCACTTTAAGAAGTACATATTTATTTCGTTTTTAGACTAGATGCTGATAATCCTGGCTGCAGCATCAGGCCAGACATATGTCAACATTGCATTGAACTTAAAATTTAGTCCTGTTTAAAATGAGCCCAAACACGACTACGGTGCTGTAATTTCAAGGTTTTTACTTTTTCTGATGCTCCTGGCTTCAGCATCAGGTCTCTATGTACTTCGGTGTTCCTCATTAACAGTACGTTTATCCACACATCGAGCCCTTTTCAATGAGCCTAAACACGATATATCTGCTGTTAGTTGTCGAGGAGTTAGGTACTCTGCAGACTATCCTGATTGCAGCATCAGGTCATGACTTGATGATCATGAGACCCATTAATGTGGCAAATGCCCTATTAAACATCAAAACAATTTACTAAAACACTCCTTGCCTGTTCGAGTAACTTCTTACTGTTAAGGAGTTGTACCTTCCATCATCAGCCCAGCTACCTGAGATAGTGACAACCATATGCAAATACACAAGATACTTCATAAAATATGCGAAAAACAAGTGAGCCTATAAAATTTGAGGGTTGCCCTCGATTTCTCTAAGATCCCATCATCAGATCCTAACTTGGTGACAGTGGGACCACCTCAGAACTAACTACTTTCGAACAAAAAAAGAATTTTGAAAATCCGTCGACAATTGGCGGAGTATTCGATGAACAAACATACAAAAAATAAAGCATACAATCATCCGAACATAGTACCTCCTCCTTTTTGTGAAGTCGGTAAAAACTGTACTTCTCACTGAGCGATTGCTATTTGCAACTAACATGGTTCAAGTAATCTAATATTCTTTCAGCTGAACTACTGGTTAAATGTGTACTGTGGCTGTCTCTAGGTTCACATAGCGCTGTTACCACGACATGTTGTTTTGTTCAGAAAATTATATCAACCAGTAATGTGCCTGACAATACAAGGTCGTTTGTACGACTGGGAACGACGAACTATAAAATATGGCACACACTATGCGACACGACTGAGAGAGCTCGGCTACTAAACGCAAGGACAGGCTGCGTTCGACAATTTTCATATAAGTATCTTGTTCAAGGATCTGAAGTGGTAGTGCGTAGGCACCATGTTGGCCAAAGGACCGATGGACGATGGAGCAGACCAGTCCTGGAGGAGTGGAGACCGCGTATCGGCAAGCGTAGGGTGGGACGCCCCCCAGCTAGATGGTCTGACGACCTGATAAAGGTAGCTGGGATAGATTGGATGTGGAAGACGGAGGACTGGGTGTTGAGACGCTGCCTGGGAAGGCCTATGTTCAGCAGTGGACTGCGATAGCCTGAGTTGATTGATCATGTTCAAAGCTCCGCACTCTTTGCTTCGAGTTGCAGAGTCGTAACGACAAGTTCCGAGTCGATCGTCTTTTTCGTCGAGTCGTTTGTTTTTACCTGGACGAAAGGCCCATCTGGAAGACGCATATAAAACAGAAAAGAGAACAAGTAAACGCCAAATATAAAAACTTGTATTGGTTGATGGGTCGTAACTCAGTCCTATCTTTAGACAACAAACTCCTGCTGTACAATTCTCTACTGAAACCTATATGGTCATACGGCATCCAACTATGGGGAGTGGCCAGCAAAAGTAACATAATGTGCTTCCAAAGAGCTCAAAACGCCATCTTGAGGAATATTGTAAATGCACCCTGGATCACACGGAATGAAGAAATCCAGTATTATCTCGACACTCCTACTATTCTTGAGGAAATTGATAAACCTAAAAGGCGTTATGCTGATCTTATAGCCACCCACCCAAATCCCCTGTCTGTTAAATTGCTGGACAGCAGTGAATCTGTCAATCGACTTAAGTCAAGTAATATGAAGAGGTAGCAGTGGGCAATGGCCCCTGTACCTGAAACGCCACTTTATTCACGCAGCGAAACTGGGGTCTACTCCGAAGTAGTATCGGCCGAATGTTCGGCCGTTCCCTGCTACGAAGTTACTATTTGGTTCGGTCGGTCCCGATCCTACACTGCTACACTCTTTCGAATATTGACTATGGTCCCGACCCAACTGAGCTGATCCGAAATTTTTTCGCATTTTTCAATAATATTCGGTTCAGCCATGTGTCGGTCCGATCCGAACATTCGCACTTTGCACTTCGGAGTAGACCTCCTGATAATAGTCCAGAAAGGACTGATGGCAGTTATTGAAAAGGAAAAAAAGAAATAAAAGTTCCGAGTCACACACTCTCACTACTTGTTGCAGCGACTATTTAATATACGTAGATGCAAACGACAATTATACGTCTTTTTATAGCGACTACACGTAACGACAAGACGCACAGTTTGCGCTGGCAATAAAGAATATAAGCGAAAATGAAAAAGTAAAAAATGCAGGCAAATAAATTGCATTAAATTACCGAAAAGCTTATGTCAATCCTGTTGAAAGTCGTTGTAGACATACATAACGCTTTGAAAGCGATTGTCATTTATTTAGCCCTTAGGTCCAAAATTCTGGCGATAACCAATTTTCCCGATATTGATATAATAAATCAAAGCCTTTTTTAATAACATTTCCTAACTAGGTATAAACATTGCAACAGCTGTTTCAAAATATATCACATTCAGCGTTACTCTTTTAATAAACTTTTTAACACTTTTATGTAAAGTAGGTTTTAGTCCATTTCCATTTTATCTTACTAATATTATAAACTCGAAAGTTTGTGAGGATGGATGGATTTCACCCAAAAACGACTGAACAGATCTGAATAAAATTTGGCACACAGAGAGTTTATAATCAGGATTAACACATAGGATACTTTTTATCCCGATATTCCCACAGGATCGAAACTTATGTGGGTGAAACCGCGAGGCACTGCTAGTCTTGTATAAGTTTGCAAGCCTCATCAAGTTTGCCTACATAATTTCATCAGCCACACTCAAATCTCTTAGGCATCCCAAGATCATTTCAAATTAAATAACTTATAAACTTCGTACATTATACAGTCCCCCATATTTCTGAAGTTACAGTTACTAAGACATACCAAGGTTAAATAATATATTAACCCCTAAAACCTTCAGGGACACCTTGACCTTTTGAAGACAGTAATATCAAACTGCGTTGAAAACATATTTCATGCCTTCTCACTTACACAAAACAGTTTTGAATTCGACTGATAGGTTTTTGTTGAGCATGCATAATAGAAATATTCTACGCAGTTGAAAGTCGTAGCCAATTCATTGATGAAGTATGCGGGGTCAAATTAAATTAGCTAGCGAAACTTTGCAGATGTGATGGGTATCGATCTAAATATGATAAAACAAAAAAAAAATTGATGATTTTTTTGTGCGGTCATTTTCGACTTGGAAGCCGATCAAATGGTTGTGAATGCAGGTAGCATATGTGCAGTGGTGGCCTCGACTTATGAGTTGTAGGTCGTAGGTTCGAATCCAGACAGGCGCTTTACTTTGTGTAAATTATTTCATCACCACTGCTCTCTAAACGGTGTCAGGTGAAGGAAAAACATCGTGAGGAAACCGGCATGTCCTAGAATCAAAAAAATCGAAGACATGTGACATCTACCAACCCGCACTGGGCGCACCATGGGGTGGATTACGGCCCACTCCCTCTCACAGACAGGAGGCCTGTGCCCCAGCAGTGGGAACATTATAGGCTGATTATGTATACAGTATGTATGTTATGTATGCAGGTATATTGCATCCTCGTCAAATTTCAGGAGGCTATTATGAAAGACATAAATAATCAATAAAATTACGATCCCTGGCAAATAATGAATACATACTTATTTTTTTAGTTATTTAAGTTTGACAATAATTCAGAATATACCAAGTAATATATTCTTTGAAAGAAAGAACATAATCGTGTTATTGTAACGTATGAGCGGCCGCGTTTTTATGTGCGTGTAAAAAGGCAGTTACAGTGCGGTCTCACACAGGGCGCGTTTTAAAATGCGTGCCCCACACATGCCGATTTCCGAAAATTAGAAACAAAAAAATACCTACTTATTTTATTATTGATTCGTGTCTAGAATCAGTCAAAATTACCTCCTTGAATTTGACGAGGATGCAAAACGACAACTTGCATACAGGGTGGCAGGGACATCGACGCGCAAACTGCAACCATGGATACAGCACATGAGTTTAGACCCCAAAGCGTCGAAATTTTTCGTCGGCTATTAAAAAAAAAAAACTTCTGTTTCATAGAAAAGTGCAATACCTACGCGGTCAAAACGTATGGAACAGTATTTTTTTTTTTAATAGCCGACGAAAATTTCGACACTATGGGGTCTAAACTCATGTGCTGAATCCATGGTTACAGTTTGCGCGTCGATGTCCCTGCCAGCCTGTATAAGGCGCATTGGGTACGTGTACATGTAGCCTGTACATAATACCCGGTGCGTCTGGTGAGTGCAGCAGATATATGAATTAAATCTTATTTTTCGTTTACATCACATCGATCAAGGTCTGAAATAAAGTTATTTTATTTTTATTTATTTATTAATATTATTATTTCTTATATCATCACTCTTTTCTCTGATGCTAGAGATCAGAGAAAAGAGTGATGATATAAAAATAATTAGGAATGAAAAAAAACTGCCTTTCACTCTTTCTTACGGCAAGAATAAATCGTAGGGACTTAACGATACCGTACTAGAAGGTATTCGTGTCAAATGTACTCGTTCAGGGCCGTAAGTCATTGTAACAGCCCATAAATATCCCGAAACGTCTAATGCCGAACATAGGTCTTTCCTATAGGCCGTTACGACTAACAGATCTGGGGGAATATCCTCACCGCAGGGTAGAGGATCACCCTAAGATGTATTTTCTTGATAGATGCTCCCATTTCTTTAATTGGATTGGTATGTAACGGTTTTACTAGAAACTTTTTTGGTTATCTAAAGCTTTAGGAATATAACGGGGCCTGTTCGCGGCGCTACCAGTGCATACCCACACTGCTCGTTATGCTCCCACAACCCAGGCGATCAATCTGCTGAACGCCCTGATTGCCCAGGAGCCGGAAGTTGACATATTTATATATAGCAGTAAATCTATGTTTAATGTCTGTACGAAGTTTTTTTTTGGCTTGTTGCGCGCTTTGGTGTCTACTGTAAGTGCAGCAATTGATATATAAATAAATGGTGATTCGGGTTTAGAAAACGAAGAATCATTAACATCTTTGTCTAAATCTAAAGTATAAGATAAAAGAGAAAAGATTTTTTTTCTTGTGTTTGTTTGTTACACTTTTACGTTGTAAAAGCTGAACGGATTTGGTTGAAATTTGGCACATGGGTGGACCATGACCTGTATTAGGACCATATAGTAATAATCAGCTGTCCCATACAAAATTTCAATACTTACTCGATCCAAATGTATGGGGCAGTTGTAAGTAGGTACTGTAGTTTTCTCTTTGTGAAATTGTTTGTTATTGATAATGGTGGATATTAACCAGTTAAATGCAGTAATTACAGAAGCAATTAAATGGCAATTTTGTCTCGCGCGGATCCACGTTTGAAGGGTTAAGGGAGGTGAAATAAAAGACAAATGTCAAAAACACTGAACGCTATATTCGATATCTAGAAACAACATCAAAGTGCCCTAACGTCAAGTTAACTCGTCTAATATTAAAAACATTGTTTAGATACACAATAAAGAAATAACATATAAGGCATTTGTAGAAACTCTGACGTCATTTATTATAGAACTTTTTTTACATATAAATTAAAACATTTGGGTGAGGCCTTTGCTGAGCAGAGGGACACCACAGGTAAACAAAAAAAAAAACTGTTAATTCGATGGACACAAAGTAGAATGAAATAATTAAAGTTTTTACGATGAGAGCAGGTCCCTATTGCAAAGTTCTGAGGGGCAATTCTCTCCTAATTTTAAGAACGTTCACAGTCTGATCTCAGTCTCAATCTGTCAAAAATACGTCTAATTTCCCTACATTTTTGACAAGTTGTTGACATTGATTGTCGCTGAGATGAGATTACGACTTGAATTTGAACGTTTTTAAGTACGAGAATTGGCCTACAGATTGTTTAAAATTAAATACTTATTCTATAAGATATTCTGAGTTGAATAAAATTTTGAAAAGAGGTGCTTTCTGCAAGGCTTTTACTTTTGGTTTTACCTTTTTTGTCCATTTTTACCCGACGTCTGCAAAGCCAGAAGGGCGTAACCTGCACCTTAATTGCGTAACACACTTTCAATAACATTCTGAATTATTTTGAAGGATATTTATTGTTAATCCATAATGTTCGAAAAAATAGTCTGCAACAACGCAATGATTTCGTTGAACTGACAGAAGGAAAGTCATAGCTACGGGTAGAATTACTTTGCTGTACGACTTATGCCGTAATTACCTACATGACTTAGTAATGACGCGTGAAAGTTATCAGTTATTATTTTTTTTGTTATAACTTTACTCGAGGAATAATTTTGAAATTTTGACAGTTATTTCATATAAAAACTGTCAAACGTCAATTTTATTACTCGAATAAAAGTGATCTGGCGATGGAAAAATCAGCCCTTAGCCTTGCTAAAAGAGACCTGTAACTAAAAAGAGACCTGCTGGTCTGTGAAAAGATTCTGTGAAAATCTCACCGTGAAAACTCAAGTGAAGTGAGCTTGATGTGAGTTGTCAGTAGTGTCAATCCCTAGCATTATTTGGAATGACAGCTCACTCCACGCTCACTTCACCAAAAGTTTTCACGGTGAGATGGTTACAGAATTGCACTGCTGTAACTAAAAAGCATTTCTAAAATAGTAACCCCAATGCTTAAAATCCAATTACAAAGTTGAAATGAAATTGTAATCTCATTTCTTATAGAGAATGAATCTAGATAATTGAATGTCAGTCATCGTATTTATTTGCTACGATGCGTCCAATTTAAAATAAAACTGTTTTCCAAATAGTTGAATCCATTTATTGACATTTCTTTTTTGCATATTAATTAAATGTCTTTGAATAAGAAGATATTATATCGCCTCTCTCGAAGAGCCAAAGTTTTTTTTAAATATTTCTTTTTCTTTTTTCATAAATGAAGTCAGAGTTCATAATTATACAAAACTTACATGATATGTACATTTGTTCATGAAATAATAAAGAATGTGGTACTTATATAAATTAAAATTTAGTCCGATAATCGCCTTTAATGAAAAAAAAAATTACTAAAACTACATGTTTAAATATTTAAATACAACGATAATTAAAGCTAACATTGAATTTAAAGCTTGATATCGACTTACAATACTTTAAATAATCGAAAATAATGTTAATAAAATTAACACTTAATTTGTTCAATATGAAGAATTTTTATTTTTTGTTTACCTAACTAGAAATGTACTTACTTTGAAGAATACCTGATTTTGCCAACAATCAATTTAAATTCGTCATCGTCATTGCAGTATAACCGAATGCAGCTCAATACCAGTATTTTACATAAAGCCTATCTGTCCTAGCAATGGTTGTCAGACTTTCGGGCTTCTGACGGCCCGGAACTACTGTCAAAGTTTTATGAATGACAGCCGTGACCAACGGTTTAAAACGTGCTTTCCGAGGCACGGAGGTCTTGACATCTAAAGGTCACCCATCCACGGACCAACTGCGGCAAGTATCGCTTAACCTGATCGATCGACCTGTACGGCTGTTATTACTTAGCCACAAGCCCTTCGGAGAATTCATTTAGACTATGTGACGTAATATCGATACTTAAAATTACTATTAGAAAGAGTAATTGTTTTGTGGCAGCCTTATGGCACTATGAGCTATTAACGGGGATGCGCTAGGTAGCCAAAATTCAGATTTTCTTACGAATTTTGCATTTTGTAGGTCAGTGTCATTTTGAATGTTAATTAAGATATGATTCGCGAACAAATAGGACTTTGCAGAATTATAATCATTAAAATCATCAATACAACCCTCTCAGTTCATATAATCCTATTTCATGAAATATCAATCAATAGGAACATAATATGAACTTAGAGGGTTGTATTAATGTTTTTAATGATTATAATTCTGTAAATACATGCTTGTTACGTCCGCCAATCATATTTTGTTCAAGATACAACCTGACACTGACCTGCAAATGGCAAAAAACGTAAAAAAAAATTAATTTCGCGGGCTACCTAGCGTATCCCCCTTAAAACAAATTATTATTCAAACATTAAGTTTCCTCAAATACAATAAAACTCGTGGTATGAATATTTTCATGACTTATTTTCATTTTTAGTTTTACTTTGCATTAGGGAGCAGAAAAGCAATCGCCTCGCTCCCGACGAGGTCTCGCCTTGGCCACGCGTGACTTGAAAACCTGATTATGAAACTCAATAGCCGCCTTTATTATTATTTGACATTTTAGGCTGCGCGACACAAAAACGACATCCATTTTTATTCATAGAATGATCAAGCAATTTCTCTGAGACGTTCTACGTAAGGAAAAGTGAAAACGATTGTTGGTAAAATCAGCGATGTACATTTTAAATATTATATTAAATATTACGATTTTGAAAACTGAAACTCGGACTTTGTCACATAATAAAATATATTTTACAGCAAAATATTTTTTATTCCCACGATGACAAGGACAGGTGATCCTAATTATGAAATGGTGTACGAACTTCTACAGGCAAGCAACATTTAATTTTTCATATTGTAAACGTACAAAAATCTAACACCTATAGCAAACATGGACGTGAAACTAACTAGCATTATGGACCTCCGTAATTTAGTATTGTCCACCATTGTGCATTTTATTTTTATCAATTACATTTACGTATGTATATCACAAAGAAAATGTTTAGCTCGTAGCTTTAAAAACAAAAAAGCTACTGCATTAAATAAGAGCAACATTGGTCCTACACAAAACAACGGAGCCTCGTTAATTTCCATTACACTCTATACATATGAAAATGCTATCTTATAGAAAAACATCAAGTTATACTTACGTCGTTATGTCAATGTATATGAAAACACGTATTTGTTCCTAACTAACATGATTCTTTATTCTTTACACTAATGTTTCAACTGTTAATGATGATAAAATGCCAAAATGAGCGTCGTCTCGCCTTTATAATTCAATCTAAAACGTTTCTATTTTTTCTCGCGAATTTTCTATGTTTAACTTTATCACAGGCTCACGCTCCAACCCTGAGGGCTATAATTACATTGCACCTTTTTATTTTACTGATACCTTCACCTAAAAATCCAAAGAACTTAGTTCCGCTCCCTTTAAAATTTACAGTACATTAATAATAATAGTTCTCTATTAGGCTTTTGATAATGAATCACACTTAGAATTATTATTTGATCACTTTGCACGTAGTTATTTCACATAAACATTTTAAATAATGACACTAAATATATGTGTCGTATTTTGTAGCCTCCTATGTATGAGGGGAACTCGTCAGTGAATATTTACGTCGGGTGTTCCGCAAGGCGTATACTTAGGCCCTGGTTTGTTCCTCTGAGGAACGGTTGGGTTCAAGAAGAAGGGCGGTGGTCGCCTAGCAGTCGTGCGGCCACCGGGAGGGGTGGCCGGCGACGGATCACATGACGCAGCAACTCTTCGCGCGCCCTTTTAGCTCGGCTTTCAGATCGCGCTTGCTTTTGCTGCGGCCCACTTGTTTCTGTTGGGAAAAAGTATTATTTTATTTTGTTCTTTTTAAGATTTGTGAATGGAAGTTATTTAAGATTGATATGTAAGGACTTCCAGATATAATAAATTGTTGGATATAGCTATAAGCCTTGTCTACGTACCTACTTTAGAATCCGCTTGGAATGCTGTCCAGCAAGTTAGGAAAAAAAGAGGGGGAAGATAAGATTAAAGTAATATTATGTTGTGTATAGTGATATGAAAGGTTGTATACCTGTTGTTTCATCTGCTGCTTGTTTAGTTTTCCGAGGGCAGCCAGTGCAGCTACTTCGAAGGCATCTTTGACGCCTTTTGTAGAAGCTCTAGCTGATGTCTCTACATAGGTCATCGCTCCCAGCTGTCTTGCTACTGATAAAGCCTGTGAAAATTTAAGACCATGTTCAATATGCATTTGAAATATGTATTGAAACGTTATCCTACTAATATTATAAAAGCGAAAGTTTATATAGATCGATGGATGGATGTTTGTAACTCTAAAAACTATTGAACGGATTTTGATGAAATTAGGTGCACAGATAGCTGCTTATAACCAGGATTAATACATAAGATACTTTTTATCTCGATATTCCCACGGGAACTAAACTAATGCGGGTGAAACCGCGGGCCGCAGCTAGTACATTCATACAAAACAATTCAAAATTTGGTGAAACAAATAAATAGCTATTTGGCCCTGGAATTACAAATGCTTACTCTATGGCTTACTCATATACATTATTTCCGATTGTTAATAAGTAGGTATGCGAGTCATAATACTAGTCATCGTGATGCATCACGTCAATTCATGACAGCATCATGAATTTCACAACATAACTCGATCCATATCAAAAACAATGAACATACAAAAATATCAAATAAAATTGAAGTCACAACTTCTCAATTATTGAAACGATTCACACAAGAGATCGCTCCAAGGAGCCTCAATGTCAGACCGATCCGTGAGTCCATTCGATTCATTCATGGAACGAGCCAATTACTCTGCCCCCATTTACCAAATGGCAACTAGTTGAATAAGATCTCTAATTAATACGGACGTCCAGCCTGAATTTGCGACCGAGTTTTCAATTGCTCCGTTATACAATACGTGTAAATGCGTCAGGATGTTTCAATTTAGATTAGGAATTCTGATGAATGAAGTTAAATCGCTTTGCTAGGGATCGGAGCTTTCCAATTTGAGATGTTGGCGAACTCCGTGAAATTGAGGAGGCTAAAATAAATTCGGGACCATTAGAAGATAGCCTAAATTATTGGTAGCATGTGTTTTAGAAGTCTGCGTAGGTAGGATTTTGGTTTTGCGTGGAATTAGAATGATGAGTTTATGTTCGTGCTTCTGGGGAGATTAATTAGATGTCTATATTTAGAGTAATACGATGGCCTCAATTCTTATTGCTTACGGTAATCTGTGTAATGAAATTAAGGGCTTATTTTTGTGTTCTTTTTCATCATACTTTACCTACGCGAAAAAGATTTATAATATAGGGCGGCATCCCATGGACGCGCAAACTGTAACCATGAATTCAGCACAAGATTCTAGAACCCTAGCGTGGAAAATGATTGCCGGTTATTCAAAAAAATCTTCTGTTTCATAGAAAAATGCAATATCCACGCGGTCAAAATGACCTGATTCCTTTGTAGATGACTTTAAACTTATATCTTTAAGCAACTTTTCCTTACCTCTTCACTGGTGACTGGATGAGTTCTTAGCTTGGACAGCATGGTGAGCGTTTCCTTCTCATGTCTAAGGTCTGCCTTGCAGCCGCAGAGCAGCACGGGAGCCGAGCCGCCATGGGTTCTTACTTCTCTGTACCACTGTAAATAGAGATCATTTGATTATTAACCTTACAAGAGAGATGAACGGGAGAAACCTAAAGAGAGCTCCTCTCTTAAAGAGAACTCCGAATATTCTTAACATTGATACACAGGTTTGGATTTTGGGAGCTAGACATTAAAACACAAAATATCATCTACAGGCGTCTGTGATGTTACCCAGCGTTAGTTAGCTATATCTATAATAATGTCTATAATCTCTGTTTGCAATAGAGGTGAAGTTAACATTGTTTTTTTTTTATAATAAAATCAGTAAATACCTTAGCGGCAGCGTTGTGTAGGCTCTCAGGTTCGGCTATGTTGAAGCACAGCATGAATACTCTGGCGTCCTGGTAAGCGAGGGGTCTGACTGTGTCGTATGCCGTTGTGCCTGTCAACAAACAATATAAAAGTTAAATTAATGCATGAACAAAATGTTCTATGTTGTTGGCCGTGAACCGTTTTCCAATATTATGATGTAGGTAGTCGAAGATTACATAAATAAATGCAAAAACCTATATACATATACCGGCAGATTTTTTAATTTACAAAAAAGGGTACCTTTAAAAGGTGAATGGAGTAGGAGCCTGTGGCATGGAAATTTGTTTTTTTTTTCAAAAACCTAAAATGAAATGAATCTATTATTAAATAAGCTACTTATTTGAAGTAAACTTTTCATACTAAGAGCTGATTTTTCAATCGACAGATAATTTTTATTCGTGGAATAAAATTGACGTCTGATAAAAATAAATAAATTAATAAATCCCTGGACATTTCACACAGCACCAATATATATGCCTGATATATCTATTCGTCAGAAAGTTTTTTTAAAAAAAAAAAAAACGTTGCCCCACTCTTATTGTATTGTATGGAAAAATTGGAAAAATATATCGACAAATAATATAAAAAATCAACTTTTAAGCATCCATTCTACGCGGAATTATCAATGAATTCGTATCGCGACATTCAATGAAATAATTAAACTGGAAGAAAAAAAAAATGAAAATCCGAATTGATTCCTCCTTTTTTGAAGTCGGTTAAAAAAGAGTTTTTTTTTTGAGAAAAAAAGTGTGAGAAGAAATAATTATATCTACATTATGTTTCCAAGACGTCTAACACCATTACAAATACAAGTATTCTTTAAACAAAGAATATTCGTTCATTCACTAATCCATAGGAGTAAAGTAAACTCTTTAAATAACCCTAATCAGGAACCGATTGTGATAAGAAACAGATAAGCATCGACTTCTGCTCGCATGTAGGTACCGGTCTGTAACCTAGTTAGATTGATCGGCTGTAACACGGTAATGGTTTCCGACAAGGCCACTTAAAGAATGAGTCGGATAAAGTAAATAAGTTAAAAAAGGCAATAAACGTAAACATTAAAACTAGGGGCGTTTTGAGATATTTAGAACGGGTAGAAAGTTTAAATTAAATTGAGTTATGTAAATACACAAACAATAACTAAACAAATCATTACAAAATTATATTTTAAAAAAAATCGTAAATATTTTTTATTAGCCATTAATGTCCCACCGCTGGGCAAAGGCCTCCCTAATCTCTTTTACATCTCTGTCCAGAGCTGCTTAGCATAAAAAAAATAATGAAAAAATATCACACTAGATGGCGCCACTAAACATTGTTGTTAGTAGTAGTACTGCAGGCAACGGAAAATATTTCCGCAAACTCATTGAAAATAAGCTAAATAAAACATTTTACTATGGCAAAAACGGCTTTCTAATTAAAAAATAAAATAAAATAGAATAATAATTTACCAAACATTGAAAGAAAACGCAAAAAGTATCTGCCGAAACCAGGGATTGAACCAGGGACCTTTAGATCTTCAGTCTAACGCTCTCCCAACTGAGCTATTTCGGCTGTGACAAGTTGAGCAAAATACTCGCTTATATAACGTGTACATTGATGATGACGTCACGTTTTTTTAGTGTGGTAATAATGTTTTCAAGGTTATTTTCAATGAATTCAGTTTTTTTATCAACTTGTCTGGTCCACCTTGAACAGATGTGATAAGAATTCTTTAGTTCTTATGTTAATATTTTTTTGTTTGCATAATACAGCCCTGGTACCTGCCTACTTATGATTTATTTATGAATGATAAACATTTGATCTTTATATTAATCAATTATTCATTAATCAAGATTGCCTTTTTAGTCAGATAGTAACACAGTAGGTACCCACCGGCGTTTATGTCCTACTAGATTCAATTTAGAAGAATTTATTTAATCTAACTTCTTAAGTTAAAATAACCACTGTGGAATGAATTAAAAAAGTAATTGAAGGCTTGGAGTGGTTTGAAAAATCTTAAGTGAATAATTGTGTTGTAATCAACTTCATAGAAATTGGCGCCGATTCCCTTCGCGTTGACTTATCTGACAGGACTAAACTAATATTTTTCTTCTGTCCTTTTCTTTTGTTGAAATAGAAAGATAAAGATGCACTGAACTTAAAATTAGTTTAGTTGGTGAACAAGGGAATCGGCGCCACTGTAGCAGTGTATAATGTAAACTATAGATATGGAGAGATTTATCAATCTAGGTACATCCTATACATACATAATCAGCCTATAATGTTCCCACTGCTGGGACACAGGCCTCCTCGAAATTATAATAGTAATGACATTATCAATTACAATTTTTTATATATTCTCAATCTGACATTTTATTGAACTTTATCTCTTGAACTGACATAGGTATAACTTTGACATCAATTAATTAATTTGTTCCTATAAATCCTTAAGCATGAGATCTTATTGTTGTTGCTGTCTATTTTAATTTTATTTTTATGAATGTACCTAATTACATTAATAACATTTTGAAGGTTAAAATAGATTTGATTAGAAAAATGTATGGAAATTGGTAGACAGATTTATTTAAGAGTATAAAAAGATATACACCGGATAAACATAAAAATATTAATAACCTAACCTAAACAATTAAAAAACTAAAATATGGCGTCGAAAAATTCCTCCTCATCGTTGTCGACAGTTAGCAAACTGTTCAACAAACATTCCTGCTAAGTACGTAGAGTAACCTGAGTAGGAAGACTACACTCTTAGCATAATTATCCGTGAAACTTGAAGACCATGATAATTTATATGAACCCTAATCCTTGTGGGTGGACACGCCATGATCAGACGGACAGTAAGGTGTGGGAACTACATTGCACAAGCTCAGTTTCAAATTGCAGCCGTAGATATTAACTGTGATTGTTATATTAAACTAATACTAATAAACCGCAAAGTCAATGTGATTGTTGTAATTTGCGTTGATTTATATCTCTATTATGTTTGTTTTTGGTATGCAGCGTTGAATATTATTTATTAGGTGTGTCATATTTAGTTAAAAGCGACGGTGATTTAACAGCTTTGGTTTAAAATTGGTAAGCGATAGTTGTATCTCAATTCGATCACGAAAGGCAACAACAGCATAAACTCACGGGTTCCTCCCATGGGGATAGGCAGAAGCTACTGGACGCTACCTACTACGATCCTGTGTCCAAATAAAATTTTTCTTTCTTTCTTTCTTTATCCTTACATACCTACTCCTCTTTCTTCCTTTACGTAGGTACCATCAGCGGGGTAATTGCGTATCACACTAACAATAGCAATGGCTTCCATTTTGACAGTTCAACAACATTCATTGCGTTATTTAGGTACGTTACGTACGGTAAGCAAACAAATTTTTGGAACATAATGAAGCAATGGATTAGCAATATTCTTCAAAGTCTTTCAGATTGAGATTTATAGTACCTATGTGTAAGAAAGTTAAGTCGTTGGTCCCAGCTGTCAGTCTTGGATCTTTGGCAGTCGCTACGGGTCGTCAGAAGCCCGAAAGTCTGACAACCAGTCTTACCAAGGTATGTCGTGTTACCCAGTAACTGGGTTGTGGAGGTCAGATAGGCAGTCGCTCCATGTAAAATACTGGTATTCAGCTGCATCCGGTCAGACTGGAAGCCGACCCTAACATAGTTGGGTGTGTTACACAATGAGGGTTCTGCCGGTCGATTCTGTAAAAATCTCACCGTGAAAACTCAAGTGAAGCGAGCTTGATGTGAGTTGTCAGTAGTTTCAATCTCAATTATTTGGAATGACAGCTCACTCCACGCTCACTTCACCTAAGTTTTCACGGTGAGATGGTTACAGAATCGCACTGCAGGTCATACACGCACACCGGTTGCAATAAAGTCACAACATGTTCTTCTAGACTCGTCCAACAAGGGATCCACACAGACTTGTAACAATCCGAATACGAGAAATGACGGTCCGAAGTAGCCATAGTACTATTTGTATGTCCGTCCGAATTTAGAACATTCCCAATTCGGATTGAACTCGGATCTTGAATTCGGATTTGGATCGGATGTAGTGCGAAACCGCTCTAAATCTCGTACTTTAAACCGTTCAAATTCAAGTTGCAATCTCATCTCAGCGACAATCACTGTCAAAAACTTGTCAAAAATTTATTGTATTTTTTGACCGATTGTGACTGATATAACAGTGCTGCCGTCGAGACTCGGCGTTCCTGACTCCTGTCAGTACGACAATTCTAGTAGCCAATAAAGATCAAACTCGCAAAACACGTACCCGTTTGTTTGAAACTGACAGCTGTCAAGAACTCATTCTCTCGTTGGCCGCACTTTAGAATGCCAGCGTTTTTTAAGTACGGGAATTGTCGCTCCAATAAGTTTGTTTAGTAAGTGGTAGCAGCAATACTAGTATTAAGTAATAAGGTAAGGAGGTAACTAATCTAAGATCATTGCCGACAGTATTAATTCTAAGATCGAGAAAAAGGATAAATATTTCACATTCGAAAAAAAGATTTTCTAAACGATCATGTTTATTTTTCGAGGATCTACATACGAGATAATAATAGAGCTGAAGAATTTGTTTGTTTGAACGCGATTACCTCTGGAACTATTGACGGTCTATTCTGTAAAAATCTCACCGTGAAAATTTAGGTGAAGTGAGCTTAAAGAGAGCCGTCATCACCTAACGCTAGGGATTGACACTATTTACAGCTTACTTCACCTAAGTTTTCACGGTGAGATTTTTACAGAATAGCATTGCTGGTCGGATTGGAACGAATATTTTTGCATTTGATAGATTAATCCTTGGGAAAGGATATAAGATCTATTTAACATCACGCTAGGATCAATAGGAGGTGAGCAAAAAGATCGAAAATCAGAAAGAACGCTACGTGAAAATATTGTGTATATTTATATCATTATGTATACTTCCATGCGACCGAAGTCACGGGCAGAAGCAAGTATTTAATAAAACCCTTTGTTTACACCAAAATAAAAGTTTCGTTTACATATAATATACGTTCTAAAGTTCTTCATTATCACCGGATTACCTAACCCACGGACATCGATTTTTCATCCCTAAAAGCATTTCCTAGTGAGGTGCCACGAAGAGCAACAAGCTCTTCGTGGCACCTCACTAGGAAATGCCTCTATAACAGGCCAGCTAGTTATGTAGCGAGGTCATTCAATCAATATTTTAGCAAATAGCACTCCTATAACATCCATTTTTAACATCAAACATTTCAGCCGTACATTGAAATGCAAATAAATCACACTATTGGAATACCACAGTCCAGTTTAACATACATACATACACGTACACATTTTATGTACATAAATGTACGTACATTTGTGTATTGGCCAGTACGAATCACTGATCTATACGTATTCCTGTGTAGCTCAGATTGTACACTTGAGTACAATAAAATGCACCAATTTTCTGAATTATTAACTTATCTGTTTCTACTGTTTAATATAAATACTTTGGCAAGTGGTCGCTTGGGGGTTGAGAAAATCGGTTTATTTTGGTCGTGAATTGTCTCATGGGATTTTGTTGGTGAACTGTCTACTGTAGCAGTATTCGAAAGTGTTGTTCAATAATTTTCAGGTCAAATAAGTGTTTAATTTGAGTGTCAAATTGTACTTTTGTGTCACTCTTAAACGTCGGCTGTTGGTATCGTTTTTACGGCTCGCAGTGGAGGCCGCGCGTGATGTTCGATGCCTGTAATCTGCCTTAATCGCGGATCGCGATATTAACATCAATTGTGCATTCAAATTTCTCTAAAAGTGACGATACATAAATGCACCCATAAGCACAATGCGTGCGTTACATTGCACACTGCCGCAAACAGCAATTTTTCACACCAAAAATAAAAGTCGTTTCCCAGCAGTTGTTTTTGTGCAATGTTACTTAGTTTGATGTACAGCACCCCAATTGCGTAACACACAATCAATCGGAATCTGAATCATTTTGAAGCAAATTGCTAATCCATTGCTTCATAAGTTCGAAAATATGTCTGCACAACACGCAAAAAACGCAATGAATGTTGTTGAACTGTCAAAATGAAACCGATTCCGATTGATCGTGTGTTACGCAATTAGGGTGCGGAATGCGTAGTTGACGGTTATGTGATGTGTCTTTTTACACCTGTATATTAAAACTGATTAATGAGAGAAGTGGTGACCCAGTCGTAACGGACGCGTCTTACGAGTTGTAGGTCGTAGGTTCGAACCCGGACAGGAGCTTAATTTTGTGTAAATTATTTCATCACCACTGCTCTCAAAACGGTAAAGGAAAACATCGTGTGGAAACAGACATTTCCTAGAACCAAAAATTCAAAGACATGTGACATCTACCAACTCGCACTGGGCCCGCAAGGTGGATTACGGCCCACTCAGAAGAGGCCTGTGTCCCAGCAGTGGGAACATTATAGGCTGAAGTATGTATGATGGCAAATAATACGTACACCCGCAGGCAACACCTCAAGCTAACGTAATCAAACAGTGCGTACTGCACGAGAGAATTATTAGATTACCTAGTGTATCTAACGTGTCTATACTTAATTACTTACGCTGTCAGTTCAGAGCTAGATATGGATTTATGTCAATAAGGGCTAAGATGGCGCGTGAGCTAGGAGAAGGCTGCATTTGCATATTATTATTGCTCCGCAAGACAGATGTTGTATTGTTTTGAGTTGCTGATTTGAGTAGTGTATGTGTTTTAATAAAACATGTGGGTGTTTAGATAAAAGTTCGTGGTTTTAGTGATGGCCACTTTTTTGATGTTACTGAAATGGTTTGTCAAGTACCAGTACTCCCGTACCTACTGTAATTAGAAAACATTGTAAAAGCCAATTCTTTTTTAAAGAGTACCTAACCGTGGAGTTTCTTGCCGGCTCTTCTCCATGGGAAACGACCAATTGGAACCGCACACCTAGCTTATGACGTTTCATAAGTGCCCATGTAGGTTTATGTGAAATAAAAGATTTTTATTTTAACAAATTACGCCCTGTTACTAAAGTTTATCTAGTCTAAGGTTAACCTGCACCCTAATTGCGTAAACACTATCAATATTAGTCTGAATCGTATTGAAGGATACTGCTCCATGGCTTCATATGATCGAAGAAAATGTCTTAACGAAAATAACGCAATGAATGTTGTTGAACTGTCAAAATGAAAGTTTATGTTGTTGAACTGTCAAAGTGAAGAGGTAATTGCGTAACAAACTCTGATAGTGTGATACGCAATTATCTCACTGTTTGATAGTAGTTTTACTGATTAAAGTATGGATTTGGCTTTCCCAATACCGAAGAGAAGATAGTAGGTACAAAGTACGTCTTGCGAGCATTTTGATTTGATCTTTTCCCAAACTTTATACATATTCGCTCTACATATGCAGCTCTTCTCAAAAACCCAGCAGTCTCACCTTTAATAATTAAACATAAAATTAAATTCAGTGCGCATGCAAATGGTCGGCCATTTGTCACGCTCGCAAGTGCGTGCCGCCCGAAGATAAGAGTCGTGTCAGCGTGTGTAGCCATTTGTTCAACCATTAACAATTTCACCCTCCACTGTTTTATGAAACATCTACAACTGACAATGCGAATACCACATCTGGAGTCAGACAGATAAATAGAACATCTACTCTTTAATATGCACAGACGCCAGGACATCCAGCTACCCGAAACTGTCAAATTTTCCCAATCAACCTTGAACCGAATGCTTTAGCCATAAAATTGAAAATCTATTAAAGAAAACTGACAGATTGTACTAGCTTGATGTGCTGGCGTCTGTACATATAAATTACAGATAAAAATTTTGAATTTTGTTTTTTTTGATTTTGAAATTTTACAAAGGGTGACACAATGGGCGGTCTTATCGCTAAGAGCGATCTTTTAAAGACAACTTTTACGCAGACATTCTTTATTAGACTGCCACACGGATCGGTCGAAGGTTAAGCTACACTTGCTGCGGTCGTTTCGTGGATGGGTGATCCATTAGATGATTAGACGATGTACAGTAGTGATTTATTTTCCCAAAACTATCCTTGAAAGGCGGTGGAGGTATTAAAGTTCGAAGGGGAAAGTACGAAATTCTCGCGGACGAAGTGCTATAAACACCTAGAGGACTGAAAATATATTTTAAGACGAAAGAAATTGCTAGAAATACTGTCCTAGAAATGTAATTTTGATTTTGTTCACATACTTTTCCACCTTTTCTGACATTACGTTCGCCTACCTAGTACGTAGTCGTTACGTACCAACGTCTACGTGAAATAGCACTTTACTAACATATTTTAAGAGAGTCTAATAGTAGCTTTCTTTCTTGATAAACGATAAAAAGCTTTGAAAGAAAAAGTTTTCATAACTTTTAGTGGAAAAGTTATAAGTTTATAAAATAATGGGCATGTTTATGCCTCCACAACGCAATTACTAGGTAACACGACACCTCTTGGTAAGACTGGTTAGATAGGTCAGACTTTCAGGCTTCTGACGACACGTAACGACTGTCAAAGATCCACGAATGACAGCCGCGACCAACAGCTTAACGTGCTTTTCGAGGCACGGAGAGATGGTCCCCCATCCACGGACCGACCGCGGCAAGCGTAGCTTAACCTGATCGATCGACCCGTGCGGCTGTTATTACTTAGCCACGAGCGCCTCAAAAAAAAAGGTGAAAGGTCTCATAGGTCATCCCAGACACCACTGGAATTACTTATATACCTATAGAACCTAATTAAAACGCCAGGTCAACAAGGCAGGACATGTGCCCTAGGGCTCGACACGTTCCGAATAATATTAACCTGATCGATTGATCCGATTAATATTAAACTTACGTAATAAAATAATAAAGAAATTTTAAGTCGTAAGAACCGTTCGAAGCAGGGGCGGGTCGCTAGTGCTTTACAAAATGGTGCATAACCACCCTATAATGTTCCCACTGCTGGGACACAGGCCTCCTCTCTGTAAGAGTAAGTGGACCGTAATCCACCACGCGGGCTCAGTGCGGGTTGGTAGATGTCACATGTCTTCGAATTTTTGGTTTTAGGAAGATCCACACGATGTTTTCCGTCATTTTGAGAGCAGTGGTGATGAAATAATTTACATAAAGTGAACCGCCTGTTTGGGTTTGAACCTATGACTTACAACTCGTACGTCGCGACCGTTACCACTCGGCTACCACTATAGTGCTATTCTGTGAAAAAATCTCACCATGAAAACATAGGTGAAGTGAGCTTAGAGTGTAGCTGTCAATAGTGTTAATCCCTAGCATTAGTTGGAATGACAGCTCACTTCACGCTCACTTCACCTAAGTTTTGACGGTAAAATGGTTACAGAATCAAATTGCTGCTCTCTGACACGCAAAATACTGGAAGAAATTTAAACCCTGAAATATTAGTTACTATGCTTCAGTACAGTTTCAAACGAAGCAGCTAGATGATAAGTTACCACCGTTAACTTTACAAAAGTTAAGTTAAGCTAACGATGCACCGCGAAGGTTAGTCGTAACTTACACAGCGTTCACAGGGGCGCAACATTGAGCGCGTAAATAAAATATTATTATCGCCTTCACTAAATAAACATCAGTTAACTTTAGCTGCGTTTTACGACGTTGTAAACCACTGACATAGAGATCTTATTGTTGTATTCGCAATTTTGTGCGGTTGTACGATTATTATGCAACTGTCATTGATATTGATTTATACTTGCATAACACACGAAATAGGCGGCAAGCCTTTTGTCATCAACCAGCCACGAATCCAGACTCCTGAGAAATTCCTGACGGAAAAAAACCAAATCAAAGAGTGATTTGGTTTTTTCCGTCAGGAATTTCTCACTCAGCCGACCCGGGAATCGTACCCAAAACCTCACGCTCAGCAGTAGTGCATGCGACTACCAGACCAACCAGTACCTATTGGTAATTTATTCATGTAATATCCGGCTTTTTCACCTCCTCAACCCATCTATCTCGCATCGTCATCAATACACCCCACCTCCACATACTACACACCACTCTTCACTCCATCTCCATCTTTTAATTGCTTGTAAATATATATTTAATTGATTTCTACTTCTCTTTCTTTAATTTGACTTTAAAGTTAAGCTTTTCTTGTCGCTACACGACATTTTGGCATACATTTATCAAAGCACAGTTCATCAACACCTTTTTTTTTTTTTTTGTCGCTGAGAAATGCTTTATGCATGCCCGCCTTACGGGGGACGAGACGGGGTATGTGGGACTCCCTGTCAGAATGACAGTATACCCACTAAAACTCAGCGGTGTTCCCTCATTCGCCGTGATGGGAGGGCCACGGGAATAGGCATAGCCTTTACCTCCATAGCCCTCCCGGCGCATGCCCGCCTAGATAGTATGGCGGGCCCCGCATGCCCCCCACATAGGGGGGCTACGAGAATGGCCGGGAGCACCTAGCCATTCCCGTCCAACACTGGTGGAGGCCTGTGCAATGCAGGCAACGGTGCCCCCGCACCCGTTGCCCGCTGGCCCCCACGCCCGCCTGAACGGCGGGCCCCGCATGCCCCCCAGGATGGGGGGCTACGGCCGCAGAGGATAGGGAGAGCGGCAACGACACACCGACACTCCTCTTCCCCTGCGGCCCCACCGCGTCCGCCATCGAACGGTGGCGGCCCCGTCAAGGCCGCGGAAGGAAGGGAGAGCGGCAACGTATCACCGACACTCCTCCCCCGCCGCGGCCTCCAATCCTCAGCCGCGACGTCTCTCTCACGGGGGACATCGCGGCCCGCCTCGGGTAGATTGCGATGTCGCACAAGCGGCACCGCCACCTACCCGCCGGCCGCTACGTCGTCGGCTTATCCGCACAGCCTAGACGAGCGGCCGCTCCTCGGGTTCCTCTTAGCTTCACCGTGGCCCAATCCACCACGGCTACTGAGCCCCCCCGCCTCGACAATGCGGGAACCCATCGGGGGGGGGAACCCATCGGGGGGGCAGTTCATCATCAACACCTGCCTAATCTTTTCACAACTATGTTGGGGTCGGCTTCTAGTCTAACCGGATGCAGCTGAATACCAGTATTTTTTATGGAGCGACTGCCTATCTGACCTCCACAACCTTGTTACTGGTACCAAGTAACTGGTTAATTACTAACTTAAATGTGTAGCTAGCGGGGTATTGCGTAACACAATAACAGTAGTTATTTACGTTGTTGAGCAGACAAATTTTGGAACATATGAAGCGATGGATTAGCAATATCCTTCAAAATGATTCTGTTTGCGATTGATTGTAGGGTATACTCCTTGGTAAGACTGGTTGTAGATGACCCGTAACGACTGAAAGCATAGTTATAATACCCAATTGATCAAAGCATTACACTCCTGTACACTACAACGCCTTAACAAACATTGATTCAGCAACCACTCTCTCAAAACCACAACCAATTGCAAACCACATCACATCATAACTGCAGCGGTTAGAAATTTGATTTCGTCGTTTATGGTACGAGTTTAGTCGTATACAGTACGACTTTCATACGTATATACATCGTATACGGCGTAGTCGTTCCATCCAATGTTTACGTAGTATATAAAAACACGCGAATATTGCGTACTATGAGTTTCGAAACGGCAGAAAACTAACAAATTCGTTGCGTTTATTTAACAGATTTGTTTGTAGTTGAAGTTGCTTGTAAATACACAAGCTTTGATGAATATTGTGTCTTTTAAATAACAAAATAGTGCTGAGTTTATTAAAAGCCTTCAGTGTAATCTGACAAGTAATAACGTGTAATATGTAATGTGACGAGTCCTGGAGTGGAGACCGCGTATCGGCTAGCGTGGTATGGGACACCAGCTAGATGAAACGAAGACCTAAAGAAGGTGACTGGGGCGGACTGGATGCGGAAGGCGGAGGACAGGGCGTTGTGGCGCAACCTGGGAGAGGCCTATGTTCAGCAGTGGACTGCGATAGGCTGAGTTGATTGGTTGATTGATTTATTGTAATATGTTCTGTGGCAATTTAGTCTTTTAGAAACTATTTAAATGCCCTCTAGTGGTAAATGGCAACGGATAGTTGATCATTCTAACCTTAAGCTGCAAGCAGAAGTAACCAGTTGCTAACTTAAGACACCAATGTGTAGCCAGAATTTCAATGCATTGGTATTCCAATGGCGCATAGCAGTCTGTACACGATGACAGGAAGCAGGATGCACCGTGTAAAATACAAATAATCTTCAAACAGAGTGAAACGAATCTCGCTCGAGATGCGGGAGGACGTGACGCAAGATCTTTAAATTAGATTAGTTGGATACAGCAGCTTAAACCATTGTTTCTTATTAGAATAAGGTGCAAAGAAACACAAAAGGGCATTGCCAATGGCGTGTATCATCATCATCATCATGTCATCCGAAAGACGTCCACTGCGGATATAGGCCCCAAGCACTTCCAGCGGTTCTGTGCCTTTCGCATCCAACGGATTCCTGCGGCCTTCACAAGGTCGTCGGTCCATCTTGTGGGAGGCCTTCCAACGCTACGTCTTCCGGTGCGCGGTCGCCACTCCAGAACCTTTCGGCCCCATCGGCAATCTGTTCTGCGAGCAATGTGCTGCCCACTGCCAATCCTTCGGGCTATGTCGGTTACCTTGGTTCTCCATGTATAACACCCAGCTATAACTATGATCATCTGATTTGACCGGAAATCAATCCTGACATAGTAGAGACGATCAATCAATCTGCATCCTGCCATGCCATGCCACACCAGCTATGCCATGCCATGTTGGAGTCAGCTTATTTAACATGGACTGCCTATCTGACCTATAACTTGGTAAGACTGGCAGTCAGACTTTTGGTCTTCTGACTACACGTAACGACTGTCAAAAATTCACGAATGTCAGCCGGGGTCAACGGCTTAACGCACTTTCCAAGGCATGGAGGGATCTCGACACGTAATGGATGGTCACCCATCCACGAAAGGACCGCGGCAAGTCATAAAGAGTTGATCAAGTTAAATTAAGCTTATTTATGAAACCTTTGTAAAAGAAAGTTAACGCTAAAACAAGCAAGTAAAAACTCCAACTATTAACTACACAGTCTTCTGAAAGCCAATTGGTGGAAATTAGTTATTGTAGTGAACTCGACAGATTGGCTGTGCGCCATTATAAAGTGCATTACAGACGAGTAGTACTTTGTGATCAGTTTCTTTGTTGCAAAGTTGTCAAAGTTAGCTTTAACGAGACGAAGCGTTTTTGTAAAAGGAGTGCTCATTTTCAAATAGAAATTGGTATAAGAAATTTGTTGGTTTTAATTTTCTTTGAGAGGATTTTATTGATAAAGGATTTTGTTTTTGTGTGCACGAACACTTTTACACGTCAAATAAATTATGTTTTCAAACCGAACCCATCTAGTGTTCGGTGTTTCCTGTCTAACTACTCTGAGATTCCGAGACAATCTCAGGTCACAGCCCCTTTTAAAGTCCAGATTTAATATTGGTCAGACCATGTCGATAAGTGTCTAAAATTATCTTTTGAGGAAACAACCACACAGATTTGAGTGGATCTGTCCAGTCAGTGCTCGCGTTTGCGCAGTAATTTGGTAGTAATTTGGTTGTTTCATAAAACAATCAGTGTTAATTCGGTGCAGGAAACTGGCGTGAAACACGAATTACATAAAAAGGCCAATCGATGCGAAAAATCCGTGAATGATGGTTATTAATTTCTTACTGGAAAATGCCATAAATACCAATATCTAACGATTAGGAATTGAATTAAAACTGGTGCTAAAAATAACTCTTAGTTTTTAGCACTGGTGGTGTTCAATCTAGTGAATGAATAAATGATATCTTTTCTACCGCTCAGCAGTATGAGTTTATATTTAGCATTGGACGTTTCTGTATTTATGCATACTACTACTGATTGTGTAGAATCAAGTTCTTCTAACTTAACAGACAGGTGTGAAGCTGGGGAGTTTGTTACGCCACTCCTTCTTACAGCTAAAACGGGCGTTTTGGGGGACAGTCTCATGAAATTTTGACTTTCAAAAAGTGCTGATTCTCAGAAAAAATATACATAAATAAAATAAAATTTATTTAGGTCCTTTTACAAAGTAATACATTTACAAACTTAAAATTACTTAGAAATGACGCTTGATTTTGATTTTTGATTGACCACCTAAAAGTATGCTACTTGATTACAGATTTAAGTACTAACAATGGAGCTAGAAATTGTAAATACAGAATCAAGGCTTTTTGTTGACGGTTATTCCGGTAATAGTAAAGAAGACGGACTTACCCGATGTGTCCCACACGGAGAAATTAACTCTGTAGTCGGCGACTGTACATGAACAGCCATACTTCTCGAAGCCGGTCGGTGTGTATGCCTGTAACAATGGAAAACAAAATATATTTTGTGTTAAAGATAATTGAGACAGTTATTTCGATGGTGCTCGTGGCTAAGTAATAAACAGCCGCATGGGTGGATCAATGGTTAACCTACGCTTGCCACGGTTAGACCGTGGATGGGGGACCATCCATTTCATACCGAAACCCCGCTAAGTCGTTGGTCCCGACAGTAATTCGTAGATCTTAGTCAAAGGCCCAAAAGTTTGACCACCAGTCTTATCAAAGGGTATCGTGATACCCAGTAACTGGGTTGTGTTGTGGAGGTTAGGTAAGCAGTCTTTTTATGTAAAATACTAGTATCATAGTTTTACTAATGTCACGCCACCCTAACACAATTTCAGTAGCAACAAAGTACAGACGAAACGTGGTATATCCGTCCACCAAACAGTAGTTATATGAAATATAAATAATGAAACGGTTATACATTGTCATCTACGAGCTGACCATGACCGTAGAGGATACTAAAAACTTTACACCATACTCGCAGACGCCATTTCGCAATACACTGTTTAAGAGAAAACTGGGTTATAACTCAAATCATATATTATCAAGCTCACGATATCAAGGCGAGTAGTGAGTCATCTTGATATGAACAAGTAAGTTTCCATGTATGGCTGCATACTACAAGGCGCCATTTATAGAAACACGTATTGACAAGCAATCGGAACACATCAACGCCGGATTTGACAAAGAGGTCCAAATAGAAACCGATCGTTTTTGTCGTGAGTATTTAGACCATATGGTTAAAGAATATTTAATAATGGTCAATTGGATTATTGAGTTAGTTCCCATGCTTTGGAGCGAGGCTGTCGCCATTTTGTCGGCAGATCTCATCATTTTAATAGAAAAATTGTATTACAATTCCAGGCTGGAGATTGTAGGTACTGCTAACATGAAGCTTTGTTATTTTAAACCTAAGTTATAAAAATGCCAGATAAACTAGGACAGGTAGATAATTATTGTCATAGGCCCCATGGCTATATACATAATCAGCATATAACGTTCCCACTGCTGGGACACCGTTCTCCTCTCAAAGAGAGGGATCCCATGGCTATATACAGGATGAAATTGAATAGGTGCGCCAAATTAATATATCTAATTCAACGTGTTGTAAAGTAAATTTAGAGCATGTCGTTAAGGAAAAGGATGCACTACTTGCGCATAGGCGATTTGACAACGTCGTCACGCGCCCTTTTTGTCGTCACAACGGCCAAAATTTGAAAGAAAGAAAGAACTAAAATAAGTTTATTTGGAGCAAATTTTGGTAAGTACCGCTGGGTCAACTCTTTGCCAACTTGCTTCATGTCGTAAACTCTTCGATGAATGGATTGCTTAAAGGCGCGCGCTAAAATTTATATGTATATTTGTCTCTTGAAACCAATAACTTAGTCAGCACTAGCTTGTATCTAAGACGATAATTACACGATTTTTTTCAAGAATTTACATTAGGGAAATTATAATTTATAGTGATTATGTAACAGTTATAAACAGTAACAGTTATTTACCAACTCGCACTGGGCCCGCGTGGTGAATTATGGCCCACTCCCTCTCACAGAGAGGACGCCTGTGACCCAGCAGTGGAAACATTATAGGCTGATTATGTAACAGTTAATGTAACTCTTTTTTCTATTTAGCGCAAGTTTTCAATTCCATCTTGTATAGCTTGAAGGTAGACAAAAATTCAATAGCCATATCAAGTAGCCAAGTAACTAAAATAACCTTTACAACTTTGTCCCTCCTTCCAAAATAAAATACATACCCCGGAGATAAATAACTGAACTTACGAAATAACTCACGAAAGACATATTAAAGTTGGAATCTTTCTAGTCCAACAGACGTGTTGAAAATGCCCCACATTTCACCCTTTACCGTTGTTAATCTTCACAACTTTACCTTAACGAGAACCACCCTTGTAAACGGGTGCTATGCCGATATATATTTTGCAGTTAATATTTATGGTTTTCCCATTCTTCTTTATGTATTTTTAATACTCTTCCTTGAACGGTAATGGTCCGTGTTTATCTTGACAACAGCGGTTCATAACGCATTAGCGATAATTTTCGTTTTAAAAACCTTTACAGCCATGGGAAAACTGATTTTCCATTATTTTGAGCACAATTTTTTTTTTGACACGAATCAAATCTTTGTCAACTTTCTGTCTGAGGTCGGGTTATTCCGAACCGGTCGAGGTCGATACTTTCTTAGCACGTGGGTACTTAGCTTAAGCGTTATTATTGTCACTGTCAAACTGCAAGTGCAAGATAGATACGACCACATGTCTGTCTAAGTGAAAGCACGAACTAAGCAACGTTTATACATCTCGACCTCGGCGACGAGTAAAGTTCAATAATAATTCATTATGTTATATTTTTAATATATTTTAATCTTTTTATCTCCTTTTAAACAGAGCACCTGCCATCTTGTCTCTGCACCACCCTTGGTTGACTGGTAGATAATGCCGAAGTGCACACGAGCGGTACGCGTCAACGACACTAGCCGCCGACACTCGTCGACGGCAGCCGTCGTGTACCTTATTGTCTGCAAGAAGTTTAAATAAATAAATAACAAGCACATTATCCTAAGTGTTAAGTCGGCGAAACTTATCAATAGCTACATATTATAAAGCACTGCAGCCGTGAAAGAGATATCAAGGGGTAATCTCTTTCATATCTATTGTTAAGAAGTTGAACCAGCAGACACTACACTGCCATCATCCATCCGGAATACCTAAGTACTCAAAATCCAATGTCGAAGTTTTAAAATGATAGGCATCCATTTACAGGCCGACCTCATCTATGTAGTTTTTTTTAAATATAATTGACGTGTAAAAGTATTTGTGCAAACCTACTTGCAGAAAATAAATCATTTATCATTTATCAAGACTTTCAGCGTTCTCTTTAATATTACTTAAAAATATAAAATGGTTATTAAATACATACTTTAAATAACCCTGGTAAATATGCAGAATAAATGCTCTCAAGAATGGCTTCTACAATTTAAAATGTTTAAAGATCAGATTTGGTTATGTAGGTTTTCTGCGCTATCGTGATGTTGAAATCCAGTATAGTTATGGTGTAAAGCAGGAGATGTAGCGTGTTGCGAATAAAAATATCCCTGAACATAAGATTCATGAAAAGGTTCTTCTGTCCAGACTGATCTGTAATACCAATAAGAGGCATTTAACCCGTTGAATGCCGTAATTACAGACACAATTAAAAAGCCATTGTGTCTGGCGTGGATCTACGTTATGAAAGGTTAATAAAGTTTTGCCAGACTTTTGTCTGTGGCGGCCTCTACATCGCCGCATGCTAACTACGCATCATTCTGACGTCACGCAAAATCAACGTCTATAGCATAGCATATACATATATATAAAACCCAAGTTGGGACCCGTGACTAAATAGTAATAGCCGCACAGGTCGATCGATCAGGTTGAGCTACGCTTGCCGCAGTTGGTCTGTGGATGGGAGACCATCTTTACATACCGAGACCCCTCCGTGTCCCGGAAGGCACGTTAAGCCGTTGATCTCGGCTGTCATTCGTGGTTCTTTGACGGTCGTTACGGGTAGTCAGAAGCCCGAAAGTCCGACAACCAGTCTTACCAAGGGGTGTCGTATTATCCAATAACTGGGTTGTGGAGGTCAGATAGGTAGTATTCCATGTAAAATACTGGTATCCAGCTGCATCCGGTTAGGCTGGGAGCCGACCCCAACATAGTTGGGAAAAGGCTAGGCAGATGAAATTATCTATAATATAAAAATGAATCGCTGAATTTGTTGCTAAGCGCAAATATAAAAATGAATCGCTGAATGTGTTGATAAGCGCAAATCTCGAGAACAGCTGAACCGATTTCGCTAATTATTTTTTTAGAATATTTCTTGAAGTACGAGGATGGTTCCTATGCATATTTTTTTTTTTAAAAATGCCTGAAAAAGTCTAAAAACAACACTTTTCTATACCATACAAACGAATACAAATTTTGTTTCGGGGTGGGTCGGGCCGGTACAAGAAATTTCACGCGGACGAAGTCGCGGGCAGAAGCTAGTTTATAATAAAACATCTCGACATCAAACATCGGACAGTAGCCAACCAGAGAAAATATCCATCTGGCCGGACGATCCTCCCTTTTGTATGGAGAATGAGTGAACTTTATACCATACTTCACCATAAGCCAGATTCCCTTTTAAATTATCGTAGATTTACTACTGAAAGCGCAGCCGTGCGAGAGGGCACGCTATGACAGAATTCCATTTGTTACTTTTTATGTTGGTGTACCGTGCGTGTTTCATGAGCTGTTGCCACACAAATACATACTTTTCTTTCTTCTTTACTCTTCTTTGTATTTACCTACGCTATTCTAGAATTAACGTAAATCAAATGAGCTTGACGGTATAGTTGCCTATTCACCTTCTTCTAATAAAAATAGTAGATCGTTAGATTTTAGCCTTAAATCGAAAAGAAACCACATGCGAATGCATACATGCGTATACATACATTAATCAGCCTATAATGTTCCCACTGTTGGGACAGAGACCTCCTCTCTGTGAGAGGGAGTGGCCGTAAACCACCATGCGGGCCTAGTGCGGGTTGGTAGTAGGATATACCGGTTTAATGACGATGTTTTCCTTCACCGTTTTGAGAGCAGTGGTGATGAACACCTGTCTGGGTTTTGAACCTACTGCTTTTTTTTGTTTTTGGGAGGAAACCTTCAAAAGGCGCCTGGACTTTGGGGAAAAAGATCAGGGAGTGTGGATTCTTACCAATTAAAACCACCTTGGTGATCACCATCAGCACATGGAGTGGGTCCCGTTATCTCTTAATACAGAACTACGACCTACAACTCGCGGCATTCGACTGGACCACCACTGCTCATGTAGTATTAGTATGCCTGGTGAAAAGGTCTTAATGATCCTTCATGTTATAACCATCTTCCGATAGCAAAAATCTGCCACCTCCCAACTAACTTCACTGATATTGAAATTTTCCACCACTCCCTCTTAACTTGCACCAGCTTCAAAAGTGCAATGCTCTACAGTTATTGCCCGGGCATCTCGGCTACGTGCAAGAGGGCTTCCAGAGCAACGTCCACACCCAATGGTTATTCGAGCGGTCAACTATTCAAGCGTATATCGAATTTGGCAGGGTTATAATAATGAGATACTGTTCTTGAATACGAAATCACGCGATTTCTAGTTGTAGAATGGTTTTCGGAGAAGTTGTGAAGTGTGTTGTATATGCTTTAGATATTTATATTGTTTGTTATGTTGTTTTTTTTTTTGTTATCATGTGTTCATCGTCTTTTTCCAACTATGTTGGGGTCGGCTTCCAGTCTAACCGAATGCAGCTCAGTACCAATATGTAACATGGAGCGACTGCCTATCTGACCTCCACAACCCAGTTACTGGGTACTACGAAACCCTTAGGTAAGACTGGTTGTCACATTTTCGTTCTTCTGACGACCCGTAACGACTGTCACAGATCCACGAATGACAGCCGGGACCAACGGCTTAACGTGCTTTCCGAGACACGGAGGGGGTCTTGGTATGTGAAGATGGTCACCCATCCACGGACCAACCGCGGCAAGCGTAGCTTTAACTTGATCGATCGATCCGTGCGACTGTTATGCCCTCATGTGTTACGAGCGATCAATCCACGAAGAGCAATAAGCCTTAGTACCATTACCACAGTTAGATAAACTATTGGTTTCTATGAGTACCTATGTTAACAAGGAACATGGCAGATCAGAATAAAAGAACCTGAAAAGGTAAATGATAAAGCCAAAAAGGCTGTGCAGGAAGGTACTTTGTGTAGTATTTCCTCGTACGTTAGATCGATCACCAAAAGTGATATGTTAAGAGGGTCGTCGTAGTTGAAGTTTAGTAAGAAACCTTGGATGGATGTTTTCGAATAAAATCAGTTTATTTAACAAATTAAATTTCTTTTCCGACGAACCTTCGTCGCGTCGGTTAAGTTACTTCCTATCTCTTTTGGTGACTGTACATAAATATGACGAATTCAAATCTTGCATTTTCACCAAAATACATGTATTATGAAAGAAAGAAAGAAAGAAAAAGTATTTATTGCGACTCGTACAGGACCATAAACTAAACTCAGTTACAAATCAAAATAAAACAAAATTATATTAAAAAAAAGTAACAAAAGGAAAAATGAAACAGAAAGTCCTATACGAGGCCAAAAGGCTCCTATCCTATCTCAGCATGATGCTTCAACATTACGATTATTTGCTTTTAAATCTTAATGATTTAGTGAATGAATTTGGTTAAAGATTAGTTTGAAGTTACTTCACACACAAGACTTAGAAATCTGGAATAATTTAGTGTCCTAAACAGTCAAGTATACATCAACTAGGCTTTAGTAAGTTTCAAAGCAAGCCAATGTAACCCTAAAACCACAACCAGTCAATTATCGCCGATCTCACATCAGACGATCTAGGCCTTTGGCCTCTTCAAAGGCCAGCCCCCCCTCTTAGAATAATCTAAGGCTGTTGTCACAGTGTCAGAGACAGGGTGACACGTGTCGTATGATTAATTGTCCTTAATATTATTCGGAACGTGTCGTGCGCTAGGGCACATGTTCTGCCTTGTTGACCTGGCGTTGTAGTTAGGTTCGATAGGTATATAAGTAATTCCAGTTGTGTCTGGGATAACCTATGAGACCTTTCACCTTTTTTTGGGGGCTCGTGGCTAAGTAATAACAGCCGCACGGGTCGATCGATCAGGTTAAGCTATGCTTGCCGCGGTTGGTCCGTGGATGGGTGACCGTCTTTACATACCAAGACCCTTCCGTGCCTCGGAAAGCACGTTAAGCCGTTGGTCCTGGCTGGCATTTTTGGTTCTTTGATCGTTACAGGTCGTCAGTAGCCTCAAAGTCTGACAACCAATCTTACCAAGGGGTATCGTATTATTTTTTTTTTTTGCATCTAGATTATGGAGTCAGATAAGTAATCACTTCATGTAAAATACTGGTATTCAGCTGCATCCGGTTAGACTGGAAGCCCACCCCAACATAATTGGGAAAAGGCGAGGCAGATGATGACCTTTCTTAAGAATATCGGTGCCAATTTTAGCATGTAATAGTAACATTACGTAAGTAATAACGTAATGTTATTATTACATGCGGCTTTTATTGCTTAGCTACAAGCCGCTCTATCTCCAAATCTAGCTCCATAACCAACAGATAAAAATCTACAATACGCTTGGAATGCCTTTATCAGTAACACAAAAGATATCTTTTTGACTACAACTACTATCGAGATAAAAACGAGTTTATTTTTCTAGATGTATTGGACTCTCATTATCCCGTTAGCTGTGTGTACATAGCAAACTAGTAGATAAAGTACATATGTACTTAGTCCGGTGGGTAGAGGCAAACGTTGACCTTAGCGAACAGGGATCTGTAGGGAATGGAAGAGATAAATTGCATCCCTAATTTTTGCAAGAGCGTACCTACCTAAACCTGATCTAGTTTGTGTTACTTTCTGGTCTCATGTTGTGGTGATTGGTTGATAAAATGATAGCTGATGAACCATGGAATTAGATTTTATAACCCAACTTGTGCTAAAAAATAACAGCCGCACGGTTGGTTCGATCAGGTTAAGCTACGCTTGCCGCGGTTGGTCCGTGGATGGGTGACCATCTTTACATACCAAGACCCCTCTGTGCCTCGGAAAGAACGTTAAGCAGTTGGTCCCGGCTGTCATTCATGGAAATTTTTGACAGTCGTTACGGATCGTCAGAAGCCTGAAAGTCTGATACCGTTTTACCAAGGGGTATCGTCGTATCACCCAATAACTGGGTTGTGGAGGTTAGATAAGCAGTCACTCAATGTAAAATACTGGTATTCAGCTGCATCCGGTAATACTGGAAGCCAACCCAAACATAGTTGGGAAAAGGCTGAGCAGATAATGAACCCAGCGGTCGATCTAAAGCTGGAAATAAATGACTACCTCGAAGACCCAAGATATTCATAAAAGAAAGATTAAGTAGGTTGTTTAATTACAGAAAGTGTTCAGAGTGAATAGGCATCTTCTGGGCACGCTCGTTTCATTAAAGACCTCATCCATCGCTTACCGTCCGGCTTGATCGAGGTCAAGAGCACAGTAATAAAAATAAGTACAAATACTCGTACAGGGTTTATGTTCAAAGACCAGCCAAATTTAAGGGTGTGGTACAGACCATCCAACTGAACTACTTTCTCTATGGGACCAATATCGAAATCGCGAAAAATGTATCAACTGTCCCATAGAAACCTCAATACCTACTCGACCTAAAGGTATGGGACGGCTGAATTTTTATACGCGATTACGATGTTGGTCCCATGGAGAAAATTGTTCTGTCTGATGGTCTGTACCACACCGTTCAATTTGGCTGGTCTTTGAAAACTAACCCTGTTTAAGACGTGAACATGAATTTCTTCATTTAGTTAGAGCAATGCTGTTATGTAAAAAGTCATCATTAGATCGCAATAGTCATTCTGTCTACAATCCAATAATTTTACAACATTATGTTATTCAGCTCAGTTTCCTTAGAAAATTCCACAAGAAACTTCAGTATTCCTAGGTCTTTCTTCTTTACGATAACGACGAAGGGTTACTTAGGGTGCCACTAACATAATTCTGTCATTTGTATTCTAAACTTAGGCGTTTTCTCCCCGAACAATGTTTCTATCTAGGCCTAGGGTAAAATATGGTCCTTGTAGTCTTAATTTTAACTTTATGGGTTAGAATACATCATCATTTAAACAAAGAAATACATTTTTCGGACGTTTTTGGTTTCAGTTTTGCACAAACTCTATAATGCAGTATAGGTATATAATTTCAGATAACAACGTTTTGAAGGATTACTGCGCACTTCACATACTCAGTCTATAATGTTCCCATTGCTGGGACACAGGCCTCCTCTATGTGAGAGGGGGTGGGCCGAAATCCACCACGCAGGCCCAGTGCGGATTGGTGGATGTCACATGTCTTCGAATTTTTGTCAACCAATAACTCGAAAGTGCCTTGATTTTAACCTGCTAGAAATAAGTATCTAGAAATTAATTCAGTTTTCTTATTGAGGAAAGTAGACAAGTTATCAAGCTTGCAACTTGGCATAAAAAGGTAACAATAACTTGGAAAAACGCCCTGCTAGCTTTAAATAAGTAATAAGTAGGTATAGGTGATCATAAAAATTTTCACTCCAAACGTAGACGTTTTGTAGACCCAAAAAGTCTTGAATTTGTTTAGATCTGCTAGAATAACAAGATAGGATAGGTGCTAAACCTTTTCCCTGCGATACATTTATGACGTTGTGCGAAAGTGACATTGTGTGAAAAAGACGTTTTGCGAAAATGACATTATGCGAAAGTGATCAAATTTTTCACGATGTCGTTTTGCGAAAGTGACGTTCTGCGTCAGTTTTACGAAGGTTCTACGAATGCTATATCCTTGTTAAAAGCAATGACCTGCTGTAACAGGGCAGACGGGAGATAACGCTCGTTACACGACAACACTTGTAATACTTTCTGTTCCACACTCCACAACGCTGGAGAAACTTCAATTTATTGCACACTGTATTGTTAGACTTCGAAATGGCGGACTTCAGTTTGCGAAACTGTTTTTGATAAAGCAAGATGGCCGACGATGTTTGAATGTCAAAATGTTTGATTAACGAATGAATATTTCGAGGGAAATCAATCCTTATTGAGATGATAATTATTATTTACATACCGCAACCTAATAACAGATTAATCTCAATAAAATAAAATTTTATATTTACTTATTGAATGTTAATAACACACCTATGTATTTAAAAAATTGCTTATTGTTAATTTATTTATATTTAAAGAATTAATTTTATACTTTTTGCTGTGCCCTACAGGGTCCATAATAATTTTACCTTAGCTTTTTTTTTTTTTGAGGATGGGAAATCATCAAATGCCCCCCCCCCCCCGCTCTGGGTGGAGCGGAAGGGAGTGTCAGACTCTTACTAACTAAAACCCACCCGTGTTCCTTCCTTAGCCCTTTCTGTTCCAGGCCAGCGGTAACCCTTTCGGACGATCCCGCTACCCTGGCAGGCTTCGGCCCTATCGGGCCCCGTCATCTGCTGACATCTCATCATGCTGACCTTTGAGGCGCGCGTGGAACACAACGCGCCGTCCGGCACGGGCCTGGTCCTGATCGGACGGTGCCACCACCACCACGTGGAGCCCTGACACAGCTAGAAGGCGTCGCGGCAGACCCCGTAGAAGATAGCGGGACGAGCTGGACAAAACAAACGACCAGTAGTCTACTTTAGCCGTGTATCGATAAAGCTGGAAGTTATGGGGAGAAGCCTTTGCCCAGCCGTGGGATGATGCAGCTTACAGTAACGTATAGAATGGTACCTCTAATAATATAAATGTATTTATTTTTAAATAGCAAATAAGCACTCGCCAATTACGTCATTATCTATCTAAAATGTTGTAAATTACACAAATAAGTACCTACAAATTAAATGGTATTGCCATTTGATAAAAATATGATTCGTATTTGTATAGTGACTGATATTCGTACAGATAAATAATTTGTTGAGTCAGTTCAATAATTATTTATTTTATTACCTATTTCAATATTTGCATATTGCTCCAATTACTCCAGTTTATTAGGTAAACCAATGACTGAAATATTTTGCAAACGTTTAAAAATTCTAGAAATTTAATTCGTAATTTTAATTTCAAATGCTGGCAACTAAATGGACGTCGAATGTATTCGTTTGTAGGGTTCCGTAGTCAAAGGGTGCCGACGGACCCGACCCGCACCCTAATTGCGAAACACACAATTAATCTAAATCTGAATTATTTTGAAGGATATTGCTAATCCATTACTTCGTATGTTCGAAAAATGTGTCTACTGAACAACTTAAACAACGCAATGAATGTTGTTGAACTGTCAAAATGAAACCCTACACTACTGATAGTGTATTACGCAATTAGCCCGCTCGACCCGATGACTAAGGCTCCGGTGTCCGTCCGTCCTTATGTCACAGGGCTGTATCTTTTGAACCGTACTAGGTAGACGCTTTCACAGAGTGTGTACTACAATGGCCGCTGTAACAACAAAAATAATAAAAATAAAAGTAAATTCAAAAGGGGGTTCAAATCAAATAAATGTAGAGTTACATATTTTACGGTGGTACGGAACCCTTCGTGAGCGAGTCCGACTCGTACTTGGCCGCTAAATACCAGTGTATTTTTCGTCTAATTGGCCAGTACAGCGAAAATCCGATTAAAAATTCCGTCGTAATCATATCGAGTCTTGTTTTTATTAAACATCAAAGATAAATTGATAATGCTATTAGACCTGATTGGCTCAATGTCCGCCCAAGGTTTTATATATTGGCCGTAATACGCTTTAGTATTGGAATTATGTCACGGGCAATATTGGAGTTTTTTTAAATGGGTCAACACAATCTGTGAATTGTTTTTTTTTTCATCGGTCAAAGTCATTAAAACCCAAGAATATAGCAACAACAAGGAAGGACACCATTGATACATCGAAATGTGATAACGGTTTTCATTATCTTGTTGCGTCATAATAAAAAAAGTAATGCCACTTGTTTGTCGATATTTAACTACTATTTCGCCGGTACCATCAGTATCCCGTATGGTCTAGTGGCTAGGATACCTGGCTTTCACCCAGGAGGCTCGGGTTCGATTCCCGGTACGGGAAATTCTTTTTGCGAGTTTGCCGATTTTTTGGACGATATTGCTTACATTTCTGTACTTTGCACAGTTAATCTTGTTATTAATTAGTTGTTCATAATTTACTTTTATGATTTCCGTAGACAATCAGTTCTTTAACCCATAATTTCATGGCCGTTATTTTTTTAACATAATGTCTTAACTTTCTCACGGATGTTCAACACATTAACGCAGGTAGATATTTTTTGTTTCTAAAAGACCATTCGAAAGTTGCCGACGACGCAAAAAACTCAAGCCATTCTTCAATAACCGACAAAATGCTAATTTATTGGCAGAGTCATAAATCTGCCAATTAAAATTTAAACCTCTTTTGATAAGCGCCTGTTTAAGCTATGAGATGACACAAAACTGACCCACTTAAAAAAAATCCCTTAATTAGAGTGTTGAAAATCTAGCCGCATTCTCATCTCATTGACAATCAATGTGAAAAACTTGTCAAAATGTAGGGATTTTAGATGTACACGAGCATTTTTTACAGATTAAGACTGAGTTCCGAGGGGAAATTCTCGTAATTTTAACAACGTTCACAGTCTGCCCTCAGTCTTAATTCAAAAATACCGTCTTAATTAATAAATAAGTTTGTGACATTTATTTGTCGCCGAGATGAGACTGCAGCTAGATTTTGAACATTTTAAATTACGAGAATTGGCCTTCAGACGTGATCGTTCTTCAAATTACGAGAATTGCCTCTCTGTTATTTATGTATCTTCAATTTAAACATTTCTCTGAATATATACGGTACACGGTAATTTAATTGCATTTACGATTTCAAAAGCCGTAAATTACTTCTGTCATAATTTGGCGCCAAAAAGTTATCACTCCGCCATTCCAAGGAAATGAACTCACTCTGCCTCAAATCATTTACTCATTCATTTAATTCGGCCGTCTTTTAATTCACTGCTATCGGTCTCTATTACGTCAGAATAATTATTTACACTTGACTGGTACTATACAGTGTTAAATTAAATTAGCTAGCGAAACTCTGTAGACGTGATAGGTACTTAGGTATCTATATCAGAACATGTAGAAAAAAAAGAGTTTTTTGGGGTCAACAACCTCTGGTAGTTCGGTTACATGAAGTATGAGTTGAGAAAATCTGTTTTCTTTTGTTTTACCGTATTTAGATATCGGTAACCCATCACGTCTGTGAAGTTGACACACAAAAGACAGATTTTTTAATCAAGTGACTACACGAACTGCGGTCAATGACCCCGAAAAATATAATTAAATCCTACTATTCTACTCATATTATAAACGCGAAAGTTTGTGAGGATGGATGGATATTTGTTTCTTTCACACACGGATAGTTTATAACCAGCAATAACGCATAAAATACTTTTTATCCCGATATTCCCACGGGATCGAGACTTATGCGGGTGAAACCGCGGGGCGTAGCTAGTTAGTACTAAATCTACGGCTGCAAGGATCTTTTGACACTCATGACGTTGACACGGGAGCGCTGTTTGTAATCATTTGTGCAAATGTTTTGTGAAATGTATTAATAACACAAGATGGTTTTCCCAATCAACCTTAATGTTTTAGCGATTAAGTTGAAAATCTATTAAAGAAATTTGACAGATTTTTGTAGCTTGATGTGCTGGCGTCTGTACCAATTTTGCTTTGTTTGCTATAGGTACGTCAGAATGTTTATAAGCAGCCTATAATGTTCCCACTGCTGGAACACAGGCATCCTCTAAGTGAGAGGCAGTGGGCCGTAACCCACCACGCGTGCCCAGTGCGGGTTGGTAGATGTCACAAATGTCATCAAATTTTTGGTTCTAGAACAATCCGGTTTCCTACCGATATTTCCCTTCACCGTTTTGTGAGCAGAAATGTCAGAAAATTTATTTACATAATATTAATAAATGTAACCGTAATTTGTAGGTACATCTCCAGCATGAATATTTCAAAGTTTGAGAGCGCGCGAAGCGGTCCCTAAGTGCGCAAAAGTTTGTCCAATTTAGTTATACACCCATCTACATATATTTTGAAGACAATGAATGTCGGCATAAATTAGTAGTATTTCATGTGGTTGCTATTTCAATTTACCTTAATCTCCCATGATTTAGTGGCCGTTAAAAGGAAAATGGAACGCATTAAGAAAAAAAAAAATGAATATATATACTTGGACCATTTGTTTCAATAGGTTTTCGTATTGAATAAGAAAATTTCCCAGAAAAACGTAGTCAGGGAAATTGATTGTAACGCAAACTGACATCCTTCGTCAATTTGCCGTGCCATATAGCCAATTCATACAACTGTCAAAGAATGACAGGTGTGATTGCAATATACACATTAAAGGTTGACAATTAATTTCTCTGACATTACAGCGTTGTTAGTTACCTAGACTTAGCTACAACATTTCAGACGAAAGGTGTCCACTGATGGACAAAGGCCACCCCATGTCCCAGACCTCCATCGACCAGCACCCTAATTGTGTATCACACTATCAATCTCAACCTGAATCATTTTGAAGGATATTGCTAATCCATTGCTTCATATTTATGTTCGAGAAATGTGCCTGCTCAACAACGTAAATAACGCAATGAATGTTGCTGAACTGTCAAAATGAAACCCTTTGCTACTATTACGTAATTACCCCCCAGTTCTATGCTTCCCGCATCCAGCCAAATCCTGCAATTTCACAAGGTCTGCCTTGTGGGCCCGCTACGTCTTCCGGTACATTAACAAAATATGATGAGGAGTGAGGACCTATCAAGATTCGATCGTTGAATTCTTTAGGTCCTTACATCAAGTCCTCCTTGCACAAAAAACACAATTTCCCTCCATTCAAACAAAATCACATACAAAATTATCGATACCGTTTCATTCATATTCAAACTTCAATAGCGAGCTGAAAGCCATATTTTCAATAGCAAAAAATCTTTGCCGGCAAAGCGTCAGTTGGGAGGCGAGTCAACGATGGCGGTCCGAAGACACCAGTTTACCATGACCTGTCTAGCTGTTCTACAGACAGGAAGCAAGAGATCAATGAATTTTGAATGCACTATGTAATGAATGCACTTGGCTGAATGGTAGCGTGGGAGCAATTCGTGGCAAATGAACTGTAATGGAATGGAAGTAATGAGTGCTGGGCACAGCCGCAACCGGGTAACGGAATGTGTAGTGATTTTTATGTTAAAATGAATTGATGAAATATTTGCAAAGGTTTTGTGGAGTGAATGAATTTATGCTGGGTTGAATGCATGGAAAGAAAGAAAGAAAACGTATTTATTGCGACTGTACGGGATCATAAACTAAACTAAACACAGTTAAAAATAAAACAAATTCACGCATGCATGTATGGTTGCTTTTGAAATAGTATGTGATTGAAGGAAAGGACGAGGATTGTTGAGCTCTCAGAGTCTCAGTTTACTTCTAGTGGGATATGGATATGAATAGTATCGTAATCATCTTCGATGTCCTTGTCACCGTTCTAGCTTCATTCATTCTTCTTTCTTTAACCAAGTCATCTTTGGAATGCGCTCCCTCTGAACATCAGCGTAGCTATTCACAACCACTCGATACGCTTCCGTACCGTATCGAACACCAATCAATGCTATCGTAGGTGTCCCCTAAACGCTGTTCACAAGTTAAAAACCCGAAAATTTTGTCAGTTTAACTGACAGCTCTCTGCATCACCCTAAGGTTGACTGGTAGAAAATGCCTACAGAAAACTGTATTTTAAGCCATTGCTTTTTGGTTTTTTTTTCACTGGCAATAAATGTGGGTGTACTATAGGTATATCTCTGCCTAACCTTTCGGGGAATCAGGCGTGATGTTATTTTATGTTTGCAAAGAGACTACACTGATTTTGATTTGCCTTTGATCTCTGACGACTGGAAAAGTTAGAGATCAGACCCCTTATTTTTGGTTGAAGACTGCCCGAAGCGAAAATGTTTGTTTGAATAATCCAAACATCAATAAATTAAACACTCTTTCAGAATCGAAACAAACAACACCCCACGTCAATTTCCATAGACTAAAATAGTAAACTAGAGTAATAAAACACTCGATACTCAATCTAGGCTGTTTTATTTTTGATCTGTGCGTTGTTCTGTTATTTATGGGCGCGATACCATAGCGTGTGATTTACAGTACGCCATATAATATCATGGTTCAGTACACAAAAACCTAACATAATGTACACGTAAATCATGTGAAATGTACTATGCTAGGTTTCCGCAAATAAATTATAAAAGGGGTCATTTAATTTTCACGCTTGACACTCTGTATGATTATGAATTAATTACGCATTTATTTATCTCGGCTTTCATGCTGTTTGTAATTTAAATTCAATACCAGTTTATTTCACCAAACCTGAAGCTCTGACTGGGCTCCAACTGATTCATTCAATAATTCAATAACGTTCAGTGAAGCTTAAGCGTGAGCTGTAATGGCCCAGTAGTGGTAACGGCCCCAAATAGTTGTAGGCAGTCGCTTTACTTTGTGTAAATAATTTCATCACCACTGCTCTCAAAATGGTGAAGGAAAACATGGTGAGGAAACCGGCCTGACCCAAAACAAAACATCCGAAGACATGTGACATCTATCAACTCGCACTGGGCACGCGTGGTGGATTACGGCTCATTTCCTCTCACAGAGAGGAGGCCTGTGTCCCAGCAATGGAAACATTATGGGCTGATTATGCAGTGTACCTACGTAATCTGCGAATAAACATTCTCCATTGAAAATTTAAAAAAAAAAAAATCAATTCACATTCGAGGAATCTCGCTCCTCATTCAAAAAAAGAAAGGACACTCCACAGATAAAGTAACCCGCGCTTTTTTCACCGCAAAATCAGTCTGTTTTCTGTTACCCGTTGTGGCTGTGTTCGGGAACAGGGTATGAACAAAAAGGCTAATCACCACTGCATACACCAATGAGAACAAAACAGGTAAGCGACAGCCAACTTATTGTTCGCGTTTGAAATCCATGTGACGTTCACATTAAAGTCGAGTTTTGTGTAGCATGAGTTGTAAAATAAATTGGCGTAAAGCTCTCTACAGCGTAGATTTAGTTCGGAAACGTTGGAGTGTTTGCGAAGGCAATCAGCACGTACGCTGTATTGCAGGAGTTTTTTAAAAGCGATTTTATATAAAATGTAATTATTGTGTCTGCTTCAGTTGCCTTTTAGTGGAGTTAGTGAATAAAAGGATTGTGCTGGAATGATAGTTTTTAATTGAATGAGAATTGCTTGACGTAATTGCAAGCTTTTATTCTGGTTCCTTTTATTTATTTTTTTGTTTGGAGTAGATAAACGGAGACAGCCATTGCTTTTTACCCGACTAAATATTGGCTTATCATTATCATTCTCCTGCCCATCCCAATTTATTTGGGGTGGGCGCAACATGTCTTTTTCTTACATACTTCTCTATTAGTCGTCATCTCGGTAGTCACCCCCTTTTCTAACCATATGATCATTCACACAGTCCATCCCTCGTTCCTTTGGTCTTCCTCTACTCTTATAACCATCGACATTTATACTCAAAACTTTCCTCACGACATTTTCCTCATTCCTCCGTAAATATTGAGTAATATCAATCAAAATAATATATTTGATAATGTAATAAGTGTTTTTTTTTTTAATATTTCATTTACCACAAATGGACTTGGTACATCTTACCTATTCCAATTTGGAATAGTGCGACTCTACCCTACCCCCATAAATGCAATCTCAAGACCAACGCATCTCCAAAGAGTATTAACTGTTTATCCCATAAAGGCTGAATGGACCACAACCGGCACTCCCGTGTTAAAGGAAGTGATATATTAGAGGGGCTTCCTAGAATTTGGCACTTAGCGAGAATTCGGGGAAGACGCTCCATTCAATGGGCTATGGGTGGTATTTGGTTTAGGACACTCTTAATAGGGTACGATGTTGCTAGGTTTATTTGTCCTTTTTGGAATGTGTTTTGCGGACTGGGTATGGTTAGATGAACGGATGTCGACGGTTTTATGAACATACTAGCTACGTCCCGCGGCTTCACCCGCATAAGTTTCGATCCCGTGGGAATATCGGGATAAAGAGTATCTTATATGTTAATCCTGGTTATAAACCCTCTGTGTGCCGAATTTCATCCAAATCCGTTCGTAGTTTTTGCGTGAAAGAATAACAAACATCCATCCATTCCATCCATCCATACAAACTTTTACGTTTATAATATTATAGTAGGATTGAAAATTACGGTTTCTAGACTTTCTAGTAGGTACTTATTATTTTATTGGTGTTTCCAATAAAAGATGTTTGTTAATATTTTGTTAATATCGCTAAAATCTATAAACGTCACTACGTTTATGCTTTGGTTTAGATGTTCCCGTCTTTACTTTGTAGTTTGACAGTTGTGCGACTTATCCGTGTGACAGTGACAGGAATAATGCTAAGCCAAGGTACGTGCTGAGTAACAGTTATAGATCGAGATCTAGACGGGGGCACTTGGGTTTAAGATAATTTGAATTAAATATGGTATCATAGAGAGGTCCCTGTATTCGACAGTGAGTTGATAGAGGCTAAAAAATTATGATAAAAACTAGCACGAGAATATACTGGCTTAGCCAATGTTAATGCGAGAAATTACTCGGAAAAAATAATGTACTCGTAGCTTCAACAATATTTTTAAGCGTTACCATCCAACATATTCCTGGCGCACTGTACTGTGTGAAATAAATCACAGTCGGCGGGTGTGAACCGTCCTTTTGTCCCCGTGCGGTGTAACGCGCACTGTATTTACAAATTGCTGCGTTTTAGATGCATTCCTATTTTGAAATAAAAAATGGGAGTGGAGATTGCACTGTTGTTTTTTGTGGAAAAATGTTATGCAGTTCTGTTTTAAGTGTTGATAAAGTATCTCCCGGTTTCCGAAACCCTGCTGTATAGAATCTGTGGGGTAATTGCGACACACACTCACAATAAAATTCCAATGCCTTTTATTTTGACAAATCAACAACATTCATTGCTTTATTTACGTTGTCGAGCAGACGAATTTTTCATACGTAAGAAGCAATGGATTATGAATTTATTTCTAAATCCTTCGGATTGTCATAGAAAGTGTGTTACGCAATTGAACCTGGTGCTGTCTAATTTTATAACAACTCATAAAATTGGTTCTTTTATTTTGGTTTAGAACCCCTGCCTCGTGAAGATTCTGTTATATAAATAATCTCTACTTATTCTCAAATGTAAACATCAATCATTACATTTAAGAATAACCACTATTTTTTACATAGATCACCATAGAAATATCATCGGTCCATACACCACAAATTGTAAGCGTTCTTTCGTGGAATGTCGGCGCCATGTTTTTTTTTAATGCCCCTTCGGTATGCCAGCCAGTATATTTATTGATCCAAGAATAGATTATTAGTTGTTGTGTAGAAGAAAAAACTGTCGTTATGTTATTGATAAATAAATACAAGTACCTAGGTATCATGGTTTATTTATGGTTAAATACATTTATTTCTCACTAGAGAGAAAGTAAGAACATTCGTTTATTTGCGGTTAACATGACGCAGAAAAAGAACACAAAATAAATAACAAGTTGGAGGAAAACATGCGTCAAGTCCACGGAAAATGGCCATCGGTCAGCATAATGCTAAGACCCTATAAGAAATTACAACGACTTCACTGACTTGGGAACATTTTTAGAACTTAAAATATCTATGCTAATAATAAAAGAGAAGAGTTTGTTTGTTTGAACACGTTTATCTCTGGAACTACTGCCGATCGATTCTGTAAAAACCGTGAAAAGTTAGGTGAAGTTAGCTTAGAGTGAGCGGTCAATAGTGTCAATCCCTAGCATTAGTTGGAATGACAGCTCACTCCACCTAAGTTTTGACGGTGAGATGGTTACAGAATCGCACTGCTGCTGGTCGGATTTGAAAAATTCCTTTTTGAGTTTGATAGTCCAATTCTTGAGGAAGGGCTATATGCTATTAAACATAACGCCATAGCCCTGAGGAGCTGAACAAAAACAAAAAAAGTCAGTAAGAACGTTGAGCAAAAACGAAGTAATAGCGGGGGCAGGTGATGGGATGCGCATGCGACGCATTGAGTCTGGGGCCGAAATTACACGCGGACGTAGTCGCGGACAGAAGCTAGTAGTATAATAAAATTCTACTAATATTATAAACGTGAAAGTTTGTATGGATGGATGGATGTTTGTTACTCTTTCACGCAAAAACTACTGAACTGATTTGGATGAAATTTGGCACATTGGTGGTTTATAGCCAGGTATAGGATACTTTTTATCCCGATATTCCCACGGGATCGAAACTAATGCGGGTGAAACCGCGGGGTGCAGCTAGTAAAATTTAACTATTTTATTTATGGTAAGGTACCTGTAGTTAGGTTCGACCTTTGCAAAACTTGACTAAAATAGTTTCGTCATTTTAATTAGTATCTACTGTAAACAGAAAATCTACCCACCTAAAACTAATTAATTAGTGAGTAATTTACGTGATCTAAATAATGAAGGGCGCCATGAATCCTAGAGAATTTTCGAACTTAATATTCTACTAATTATTAAGGTAGAGCCTTATATTACTAGCTGTGTCCACGGTTTCACCCGCATCAGTTTCGATACCGTGAGAATATCGGGATAAAAAGTATCCTATATGATAATCCTGGTTATAAACCATCTGTGTGCCAAATTTCATCCAAATCCGTTCAGTAATTTTTGCGTGAAAGGGGGTTAACATCCATCCATCCATACAAACTTTCACGTTTATAATATTAGTACCTACGAGTATACGAGTAATTAGCTACTACTAGCTGTAATACTGAAGACAATAGACGTTTATTCTTTTCTATTCATGATCATCTGCCTATCCTTATCCCAACTATGTTGGGGTCAGCTTCCAGTCTAACCGGATGCAACTGAATATCAGTATTTTACATGGAGCGACTAGGAACTGACCTTCATAACTCAGTTACTGGGTAACACTGGATACCCCTTGGTAAGACTGGTTGTCCGACTTTTGAGCTTCTGACTGCCAAAGATCTACGAATGACAGCCGGGACCAACGGCTTAACGTACTTTCCGAGGCATCGGAGGGGTCTTGGTATCTAAAGATGATCACCCATCCACGAACCGACCGCGGCAATTGTAGCTTACCTTCGATACTTTCTGGAATTCTAAATGTGTGAGTACCTATGTATGTAAAGAATTCATTTACTATCCGTTTTAGAAAAGACTGACGAGATGTTTTTGTTATAAGTAAATAAACCTTTTTCAATCCAATTCGTGCCGCTTTTTACCTTATTTCAGCAGAAAAATCGAGGTTGGATTTTCACTACGTACCTACCGACAGGTATTTATGTAAATAATATCTACAATGCGATAATTCTGCCTAAAGCTTGTTGCCTTGTCTTTTTTAAAACCTTGCGGGGTAGTTGCGTAACACAGTATCAATAGCAATTGCTTTCATTTTGACAGTTCAACAACATCCATTGCGTTATTTACGTTACTGAGCAGACAAATTGTTCGAACATATGAAGCAATGGATTAGCAATATCCTTCAAAATGAATCAGATTGTGTACTACGCAATTAGGGTGCTGTACCTATCCTAGCCACGCAAGAGAGTTGAAAAGGAAGGAATGGTCACCCATCAATAAATAACTTCAGAGGGGCAATTCTTATAATTTTAAGAACGTTCACAGTCTGATCTCAGTCTCGATCTGTCAAAAATACGTCTAATTTCCCTACATTTTGACATTTGTTTGTAGCCGAGATGAGACTGCGACTAGATTTTCAACATTTTAAATTACGAGAATTGACTTTCTGAAACCTTACATCGATTCGTGTTGTTGCTATAATTTTAGCTAAGGGTTGACAGGGCAGTTTTTTATATTTATTAAATTGACACACTACATCAATTATTAGTCGTAATATTTATAGGCATTTTACATATCTGTCAATGAATGCCATTTGTGATTCGAATATCATCATCTGTCTAGCCTTTTCCCAGCTATGTTGGGGTCAGCTTTCAGTCTCACCTAATGCAGACCAGTGCTTTACATAGAACGACTGCCTATCTGACCTCCTCAACCTAAAGTACGAGTATTCAAACTTTTGTACAAGTGTTACAAATACCAACTTTATTTTAATAGTAATTGTAAAAGTAAAACTGAACTTTATTGTGTAGGAATGAAAGTTATTTTTCCATAAACTCATATTTGTTTACATTTTTGGCAAATCAATCGCAAATGCAGATTAGTTACTAGGTAACATATACCCCTTTATTCATAACCATTGCTTAAAGTTAAGTAATAATTAGCAACTGTTTAACCATACAGTTAAATGACATTTGAAGTCACTCAAGTTTAATCATCGTTTATAAATAAACCCTAATATCTCTTGGTAGGTAAGTTATTTATAATTCAAATACGGACCATTTTAGGTGATAGACAATTTGATAAACAATTAATTTCCTTGACTTTGTAATATTGCTCTGAGTGTACCAATAAATAATAATGCTATTATTTAAAACAAGACGGAAGTTTCTCATCGTAATAGTCAAAGAGAAACAACGAATCAACTTTAAAATTGAGTTTGCCTTTTAATTAATTTTCTCTTTACTGTAACTTCTTGGCAGTTAGAAACTCTACTGAAAATAATTAAATTAGTTTCAGTATCTCTTTATTATTGTGTTGTTCGGTAAAATTCGCGGAGCGGTACACGTCACATGCTACCGACAGCGTGCTGTGACGTCACGACAGATGACCGACACGCTGCCGGTTGCCAAAACGTTCGTTGCCACACTTGCCACCGTCGCACCTTGCGGTCGCGGACGGCATGCGACTCATGCGAGGGTTTTTTTTAATGAATGATATCTCGCAGTTCAACCTGACCTGCAGTGCGATTCTGTAACCATCTCACCGTGAAAACTTAGGTGAAGTGAGCTGTCATTCCAACTAATACTAGGGAGTGACACTATTGACAGCTCACTCTAAGCTCACTTCACCTAACTTTTCACGGTGAGATTTTTACAGAATCGATCGGCAGTTATCGTCTGCTTAACCGGGCTTGCCTGTGAATGCTTCAATAAATTAAGGCCTGCAGCCAGGGCTTAAAAAACTTGAAAACTAAGCGACTACACGCTAAGGGCACCCCCTGTGGGGCACGGACTTCGACTTAGGACGTCGCTGGGAGAGGGCAATAAGGGACAGACTGGATCGGATTTATTTAGGGACAAATTTAAAACTACAAGTTCAGCGGCGCGGGCTGGCTCGGCAAAGGTCAGGGCGGAGGCCTGCAAGTGAGACCGCGTTTGTATATTTACAAACACAGCATGTCGCTGGTCGCGGTCAGCGTGTGGTCATAAAGACCACAGTCTAAGTGTGATCAGCGCATTACATCTATCACGGGCCACCTGTCAAAGCTGTCCATCATTTGCCCTCGGACGCTTCGAGAGTCCACTACTCCCGGAAATCGGTTGGCCGTAGAACCAAAAATTCGAAGACAAGTGACATCTAGCAACTTGCACTGGGTCCGCGTGATAAGTTACAGCCCACGCCTTCCCAACGAACGCAGATCTGAATCCCAGCAGTGGGAACATTAAAGGCTGATTGTGCTATAATAAAGACATTTCGATGTTTTGTAGAGTCTGTAAAACCGTTTGAAGCAGGGGTGAGTGGCTTCTTAAATATTTAACGTATATTTAAGCCTCATAGCCAGAAGTCTACGCATTCATGCTGTTAATTCTGTAATTATTTACTAATAACCTCCTGAATTGCGGTCAGATCGTCTAGACCAATTTCAAGGAATTTTTGGCATCTAAGTAAATACATAACGTTAACATTAAATTAGTTTTGTAAACAAAATAAGTACCAATTCCAGATTTCAAAGGTTTAATTAGGTATGTACATTTTAGGGCTGATTTTTCGAATAGTTTTGAATTTTTGACAATTCGCGCTGCGTGTTGGGTTAGGGGGAAACTGACCTCTGGTCCGCGGCCCACATGACACGGAGTAGGAACAGTAGTGGAAAAGTCGGTCGAATGCGTGGGCCAGAATACGATGGGAAAAAAGTATCGTAGTTAAATCGACCCATTGGGATTTAATGTCATCGCGGGTTCGATTCACGCACGGAACAAATATTTGTATTGCCTACAGGTAGTTGTTCCGGGTCTGGCTGTTTGTGTATGTGAGTTTAAATGTTTGTAACCGCACCCGCGATACAGGAGTAATGTCTAGTGTGGGGCAACGTTTAAAAAAAAAGAAAGAAAGAAAGAATTCTTCCGTACAAAATCTGCCAGACGTGAATTTGATTTCACGAATAAAAATTATCTGTGGGTTGATCAGCCCTTTTTTTTTTTTTTTTTTTTTTTGTGGATGGGAAATCATCAAATGACCCCTCCGTTGTTGATCAGCCCTTAGATAGGTAATATCGATTACTTACGAGTATATATGTGCCTCGTTAGTCTAGTTCTCGCAAGCTTTATTGCTGAGTATGAAGTCCTGGGTTCTGAATTTCCAGGTCGAGCAAAGTGTTATTGTTTTTGCATCAGGAATTTACCAATATCAGAAGGCGTATTCTCGTAATTTAAAAGCGTTCAAAATCTAGTCGCAGTCTCATCTCGGCGACAAACAAAAATGTCAAAAACTTGTCAAAATGTAGGGAAATTAGAGGAATTTTTGACAGATTGAGACCGAGATCAGACTGTGAACGGTCTTAAAATTACGAGAATTGCCACTCTGCCCGCAGCGTGGATTTGCGCCCGGGTGATAGCAACAGGCTCGCCCCCTTTTACATGGGACTTAAGCATATCTGACGAAATGTAGGTGCACCTCTGCCTAACCTTTCAAGGATTACAGGTGTGATGTTATGTTGTGTTATGTTGAAGAATAAAAATAATACAGGCAGCCTTGTCTGCACACAAGTGCTGCAGAATGTAAAGAAAAACCAGTCAAATGCGAGTCGGACTCGCGCACCGAGGGTTCCGCACAGATTTGTGGGTAGGTAACTAAAAATTTAAGGTTTTCGGAATTTTTCCTGTACTCGACATTGCTTCTCGCCAAATTTCATGATTCTAGGTCAACGGGAAATAGCATATAAGTTTTGATTCCGAAACATAAACGCCCGTATATTTTGATTGCGTTGACTTAAAAGTTTATTTTTCCATCGCTTCAAGGGCTTTTTCATCGCTTCGTATTTGATATTAATTTCAACTTGATAACTCCACGCGTTCCTGAGAAATAGGGTCTTGACTGGCGGACAGACAGTCGAACAACGAAGTGGTCTTATAAGGGTTCCGATTTTCCTTTTGCGGTAAGTATAGAACTTTAAAAAACAGACCACAAGAGCGAGTTTCTCCAAAGAATTTTACGGAAATACTTCAGAAAACTTAAATCCTACACCCGAATGAAGTAAGCAGTCGTGTCTCAAAAAGTACGTTTACGTATTACGTTTTAAAACGAATTATGAACTGTCTTCTAACAAGCATTTCACTTAGTTCTCTGTCTCTTTCATTTACGTTTGTCTGAATATGCCTTCTCTTTTCTTCCTCCTTAATACATCCACCCGTATTTAGAATCGGTTTCTTTTCTCGAAAATTATACTTGTTTGTGTAATATGATTTGTTGTTCTTTTCTTGTTCTCGAATTATAATTTTGGGATAGTAGATGTGTAGGGGCTTGTGGCTAAATTACAACAGCCGCACGGGTCGATCGTCGAGGTTAAGCAACGCATGCCGAGGTCGGTCGGTGGATGGGTAACCATCCATTACATACGAGACCTCGCCGCGTCTCGGAAAGCTGTTGGTCCGGCTGTAATACGTAGATCTTTAATGATAAATGATTTTACTATGTAAGTAGGTTTGTACAAACACCGCGTCAATCATGTTTTAAAACTAGATGAGGTCGGCGTTTCCTATCCGACTAGTCTGAGAAGAAAGGCCGAAACAAACTCAGAGGTCACAGTCTCTTTTAAAGTCCACACATAACCTTTGACAGACGCTACGGGTAGTAGTATTTTTGACAGTTTGAGACTGAGAACGTTCGTAAACGTAGCAAATGAGTGTGTAAGGATCGAAGCAGGTGTTTTGTAGTTTCAGCCTTCCGCAGCGGAAAAAAGCGTGAATGTATTTATGTGTATGTAGCAGCTTCATCAACAAAAACACCGTCCCTCTTCTCAACAATAACATTATTCACCGTCTCGCGTCGCTTTTTATAGCCTTACGAAGTAACTGCTCATGGGTACTTATTTTTATTCTAACATCTACTAAGAATGTTTATCAAAATACTGGGTAGAGTAACCAGCTGAGAAAAGATAGTCCGGACAGAATATTACAAGAATTTATGGGCTAAGATGCCTTACGTACTTTTACTCAGATGAAAATAGTATTATGCTTACGGAAAATATGTACCTAGTGTCTCGGCCATAATGTGGGTTATGCCATATATTTATTTGAACTTGGTATTACAACGATGGTTGGACTGTCTGAAAGATGATAATAATATGGCTAGAAAGATGGTGACTATCGAGATGACGTTTAATAGGGAAGTATGGAAGAAAAAGACACGTGACTGTGGCAGGAGAACGATCATCGTTCTCGTCAATGATCATGGTCGTGTTCAACGATGATTTACGTTTCATAGATTTCAATTCAACAACGCAAGTAAGGGAAGCTTGGTTTTGGTAATTCCTTTGATCACTGATGGTGTAATTACCAGATAAAAGGAAGATAGTAGATCTTTGACAGCCGTTACGGGTAATCAGACGGTCAACAGTCTGAGAGCTAGTCTTACTAAGGGGTATCATGCTAACTGAGTTACGGAGGTCAGATTGGAAGACCATCCCGACAATATTGGGAAAAGGCTAGGCAGATATTATCAGAGAAAAGGAAGTAGAATATGGCTATGATGGGAGAAAGAGACAGAGAGAGTCAGAGTAAAGTTACTTCAGAAACTTGTGTTGCTATGTCTATAGAAATTATTAGAATAGTGTTAGTTAACCCTTGAAGTTCGTACATTATGTTTGTGGCTTAAATAGTTACCAAAATATTACTCGTGTACCTACATTATTTGCTTATATTTACTTAGTAGTGATTAAAAGCAGTGTGGCTATAGTAATGTGAGCACCAATACAAACCAATTCTGATTTAATGGTTCAAAACAAATATGAACCTGTATAAAAAATGTATGTATAAATAATAATTATACATGAATGGAGGAGTTTCTGCAGGATTCAATGATTCATCATCATCTGCCTAGCCTTTTCTCAACTATATTGGGGTCGGTTTCCAGTCTAACCGGATGCAGCTAAAAACCAATGCTTTACATGGAATGACTGCATATCTGACCTCCATATAAACAACATCAAAATTAATTTATTATTACATATTCAAATTAGGCTGGCCACTTTTTGAACGTCAAAAATTAGATAAGACAGTCCCCCCAAACGGCTGCCCTTCACCACTTCCTAGTGACTTCGCTGGGAAGAAGTGGCGCAAGAAACTCCCCGTACAGATAAAAAAGAAACTTGCTTCTATACCATAGTAATTAACATTACGAGATACAGAATATGAAATTAAATTATTTGCCACATGTCAGCTAGCCACGCCATAGACCAGTTACTGGTGAACAGGATCCGTTTGTAAGACTAGTTGTCAGACTTTTTGGGCTTCTGACTAACCGTAACGACTGTCAAAGATCTACGAATGACAGCTTAATGCTATGCTATACATGTATAGTAAAAACCTAAAGTCAAGAAAAAACACAGCTATTCTGGGTAACATAAATCTATATGGTTCTCAGTCAAACACAAAAAATATCACATCTTTAAACGAAACAATTGGTGAAGTCTATCGAAGCGTTGTTTCACCAAAATTTTCAGTCCAGAAACTTTGTACGATAAGAATAGAAATCAATCCTCCGATCCTAAATAAACACAACAGACGATCAGCTATCATTAAGAACGCCATTTCTCCTCTCCAAAGATTTTACTTTCAATGAAACACAAAAACGGTGGTCAATACCAATATCACGATTGATTGCACATTGATCTATCATGTAGAAAATGGTTAGATTCATCCTAAATATTTGTCGGTTTTCGTTTGTTTGTGGCGAATTTACGATGTCTAGAATTGTTCAAGCGATTTTGATAGTGTTTGTACGGAATTGTACATAGCAACTGATAACTTCATCGTAGATACACGACGACATATAAAGCTATACATTTCCAGTTTGTGTAGGCTTTTCGTGCAATGAGAAGTCAGCTTATACTGGAAATGTATAGCTTGATATGTTGTCGTGCGTACTTTACAACGCCGAAAAAATTTTGCTAGCGATACTTCATAGATATGATGGGTATACATACGTACATCATGCCTGTATTCCCCGCAGGGTAAGACAGAGGTGCACATAGATATGTGCAGTAGTGATGAAATAACTTGTCTGCCTGCGTCTGCATTCCCGAGTTGATTACAACCCTAATCTCTTCAGGGCGAGAGTGAATAGGCTTCTTCTGGGCAAGCTCTTCCCACCATAGATCTCATCCCTGCATCTGGGCTGGATTGAGGTCAAGAGTGAGCCCATTGGCAATAAAAAAAAAAAAAAAACTTACACGTAATTAAGTGCCTAGAAATCGTAGGTCACGGCCGTTACCACTAGGCCATGAATACCCTTCGAACTCTTCTTTCAACCTGTAAAGCATCATAATTCATCGTTTGCTGTCATTTTTTTTTACCTACAACTTATAGAGGTATGAGGAACAGGGTGTAAAGTTCACTCATACTCTATAGAAAAGGGAGGATCCTCCGACCAGACGGGTGCTATGTCTGGCGGGCAACTGCCCCACGATTGATGTTGGGAAGTTTGTATAATGCTAATTGCGCGGTAAACGCTGCTTGCGAGATGTAGGATTTGCGTGACGTCAGTATGACGCGTTGTTCACATGTGTCGTTGTAGATACTGCTATTAACTTTTAGAATGTCCCAAACACCGTGCCACCTATATCCACCCTCCTTGCTTCCTCCCGAGTACTCTCGAACGGCATCGTGAGGCGCTCACCGAAGTCCTTTCCGCTCACATCTAACCCATAAATCTCACTTATTTGTAGGTACATTACTACGTGGGATAGGAGAGGGTCACTCAAATTGTACCTTTTATTGTGGGGCTGAAGGTTTTTGCTAAGACATTTGCGTGGTTTTCTATTTAATTGGAATTTTCTTGTGGGAATACGACAGTAAATTAAACTGCGTATGTCTAATGCCAGTTCCCAGTCTCATCATCTGTCTGCCTTTTCCCAACTATGTTGGGGTCAGCTTTCAGTCTAACCGGATGCAGCTGAGTACCAGTATTTTACATAGAGCGACTGCCTATCTGACCTACACAACCCAGTTACTGAGTAATACGAGACCTCTTGGTAATACTGGTTGTCGGACTTTCGGACTTCTGACGACCCGTAACGACTGTCAAAGATCCATGAATGACGGACTATTCATGGATCTTTACCGGATCATCTTTATCTTCATGGTGTTTCATGGATCTTTATCTTTTTAACGTGATTTTCAAGGCACGGAGGGGTCTTGGTATGTAAAGCGAGGGTCACTCATCCACGGAACAATCGCGGCAAACATAGCTAATGCCGTTCTCAGTCTGCATACGAAAATTCAATCAAATATATCCAATAGTTTAGTCACTATAGCTAGTCAGAGATTTGCAAAACCCACAGTCGGCCCATCATTATTTAGTTAGATTGAGAAAACACTTTTTAATTTCGATACTAGGATTTATTTGATTGCTCTAAAATACTCTTATGCATTAGTATTGCCAGAGTTTTCATTTATTGTCGTATTTGTTTTTACACATTGTATAGGTGATCGATATTACCTATCGAAGGGCTGATTTTTCCAACGCCAAATAATTTTATCGGGGGAATAATTTTGAATTTTTGAGTTCTTCCTTAAACAAACTGTCAGATGTCAATTTTATTCCGCGAATAAAAATTATCTGTCGATTTAAAAATCAGCCCTAAAAGGTACACAAGTAATTAACTTGAAATCAGGAATATGTACTCATTTTGTTTACAAAACTAATTTAATGTTCTTTTGCTTAGGTGCCAAAATTCCTTGAAATTTGCCTAGATGTTCGGACCGCAAAGGTACCTAATTAGTTAATAATTACAGAATTAACAGCATGAACGCGTAGATTTGTGGTTATGAGGCTTAAATATAAGTTATTTATGCATTCGTATTTCTAGAGTTATTCATTTTGTCGTATTGTTGTCTCCACATTAGGTATATAAGGAAAAAGAGAGACGTACCTACTTATTGTTGCTCTAAGCGATAGCAAGAAACGATATTTTAGGTGTACAGATCTGTCAGAACTGAGATGATTAATTTTCTGTCAGAAAGCGAAATGATGATTTTTCATCATCATCTGCCTAGCCTTTTCCCAGCTATGTTGGGGTTGGCTGCCAGTCTAACCAGATGAAGCTGAATACCAGTATTTTACATGGAGCAACTAACTATGTGACCTGAAGGCTAATTCTCGTAATTTAAAACGTTCAAAATCTAGTCGCAGTCTCATCTCGGCGACAAACAAATGTCAAAAACTTGTCAAACTGTAGGGAAATTAGACGTATTTTTGACATATTGAGACTGAAATTAGACTGTGAACCTGAACATTCTTATCATTACGAGAATTGCCCCTCTGCACCACTAAAGATTATTAAAACCATCAATTGCAAAGATTCATTACAGATTTTTCAACAGCAAATGACTTGTATAACAGAAGAGGCTGTAAAATGCATTCAAATTAAAGCCTTGTGCCTGAAAACTTAGACCAACAAATCGAGTAGGTCTGTTCAAGTTTATATGATGACAAGCTTGCTCGTGACTTCGTTCGCGTGAAATTTCTTGCTACCCAACCTTCGTCGTATCGCATGGCCTGCCCGTACTATTATCCTTTTCGCTCAGCATTCTTCTGACTTTTTTTTTGTTTTCCTCGGCTCCGAAGGGTCCTATTGTGATGCTAAGCCTAGTGTAGCCTAAAGCCTTTCTCAAGAGTTGGGTTATCAAATGCAAAAATATTTTTTCAATTTCATTTGGTAGTTCCAGAGATTAGCGCGTACAAAATAAAGTCTTCAGCTTTATTATTAGTACAGATGGATAGATTGGTTCAATTCCAAATTCATGCGACACACCAGTCTGAATACGGACCCTTGCTAAATTCCATTCGTTCACATAGATAAATTTGTCAAGCATCAAACGAAAACGATTTCGAAATTCCCTGTAAAAAAAACTGTGGTTAAAATGTGAATAACCATGATAGGTCAGAAGGTCAAGTTCGCCAAAAATTCGATTAAATGGTCATGCTGAAAGCCATAGAAGTAAAAGGAAATAAAAAGATTATTGAGTGGACGTCTGACATAGTCTACACAGTGAGAAGATGTAAGTCCGACCTGGTAAAGTGGGGCTACCTTGACGGATCGCCAGCAGGGTGTGTTTGTGGAGCTACTCGTATGTCACAAGCCATGCTCCACCTCCTATCCTGCCCTCTGTCTCCCAAAACATGCAGTTGAAGTGACCTCTGCGCTGCCACCGACAACGCCGTGGAAGTGGAAAAGTTTTGGGAAAACAAGATGATACAGTCATGCAACACGAAGATGAAGAAAGAAGTGGACGTGAAGAAAATACACGAACCGAAACGGATCGTAAACGGTTCGCAGTCAGGATGCTATAATCATTTTTCATTGAAGATCATTACTACTGAAAAAGGTGTATATATTTGCTAAAGTATGATGTTTGAACTTCACAATGCAAAATTTTACTGTCGTCATCACCATCATCAGCCTATAGCAGTCCACTGCTGGACATAAGCCTCTCCTATTGCACGCCATTCAACTCGATTTTCGGCAATTCTCATCCAGCTCCTACCAGCCATCCTGCGAAGATCGTCGCTCCACCGAGCCTGAGGGCGCCCCACCTTACGTTTGCCGATTCGCGGTCTCCACTCAAGAACACGTCTACCCCAACGGTCATCGGTTCTATAGCTAATATGGCCGGCCCATTGCCACTTCAGCTTGCTTATTCTGTGAGCTATGTCGATAACTTTGGCTCTCTGCCGGATCACCTCGTTTTGGACTTTCTTTACTGTAACAGTATGCAAAACCTCTGGTTTTAAAAGATTTTCTTGCAGATTTATTTACTAATAGTTTTGATAAGGCATTGTGCTCCTAAATCGACTGATTTGTTTCACTATCAAAGCCCCTTTGACTTCTGTTACCTTTTATATTTTGTGGTGTTAGGCCGTAAAATCGATAGCACCGTTCCATTGCTGGCCAATTTGTTAGATTGCATTGTAATTCAGTCATTTATTCTTGTCGAACCATCAATGTAAAGCGCACATTTTTTTGTGTCAATCAGTGTCGGGTGCTCGTTAAAACAGTATTAATGGTGACAAAGTGAGCTTTCATTTTTGTTGCTGATCGCATTGTGGGTGCTATCAGCGCAGTGTTTAGTGGATCGCGTCAATGGATTGAAATATGAAAAGGTTTTGGAATGTTTAATGTTATTTTTCGAAGGTTTTCTATTTAACAACACGTCGTATGGAAGGGAGAGAGGCATAAATCTATGCCGATATTATAAAGAGGTAGAATATGTGAGTCTAACAGCCATGCCAGTATTTTACATGGAGCGCCTTTCCACAACCCAGTTACTGGGTAACATGATACCCCTTGGTAAGACTGGTTGTCAGTTTTTGGGCTTCTACCCGTAACAACAGCTGTCAAAAATCTACGAATGACTTAGCGCGTTTTCCGATGCACGGAGGGCTCTCAATATGTAATGCATGGTCACCCATCCACGAACCGACCGCGGCAAGCGTAGCTTAACATTCGATGGACCCGTTCGGCTGTTGTTAGCCATAAGCCCCTTTTATAATATCTATCTGCTATTAATTTTATTTAGTGTTTGTGCATTTTTTAATGAACGTTTTATCCACGTGTTTTTTCTTTCGATGGACCCGTTCGGCTGTTTTTATTTAGCCACGTATCCCTCAGTGAAACTATGTTTTTCAACCCAAACATAAAAACTCAGTCATGTAACAAATCGCGAACCCATGTCTGTATGGTAACGTCATTCATAAACATGTAAACCGGATTCTTACGGAGTTACGGCTTCCACAAAACGTGCCGGATGTTTATTTAGGACGAAGTAAAACACTTGACGACTTGTTTTTTTTTTTTTGTTTTTACACATGTCTCTTGACGGAGTAATGAGAGTTTTTGTTTCTAGCTCTACGAGTATTTTACGTTAAACATAGATGTTAGAGGATTATATCTGTTTTGGTTCAAACGCGCATCCTCATATACTTCGGACATGTCTCGAGGCGTGACGGCACTAGACCACGCGGACGCTCACCCATGAGATGGACTGATGAAATTAAATCCGCAGTGGGCGATCCCTTGTATGAGTACACAAAAAACACTAGAAATCGGAGTACGTGGCGAGAAATCGTGGGGCGAATTACATCAGCCTCTAGACAAGAAACTACATGAGGACCACGACCACTCTGACTAGAATCCTATGAAGAGGAAAAAGAAGAGGATTATAGACAACATCCTAAAACTTGTTTATCAAATTATCACATGAAATTTAAGTAATTTTGCCGTGTTCTGAGTATTTTCACGGTCGAGTTTCGTTGACGACAGGTCGTATGTGGCGGGTGACTGCGGTGGGTGGCGCACGGCGAAAATCGACTTAGTGCAAGTTAAGACTAGAGTGAATATCATAGTGGCAATCACATGGACAGTATCCTTCTTGTAGCCTTCGTGGAATATCTCAAAGCAACCCGTCACCCAGCTAGGACAAATTAACGACAGGATGTTATCTTAGGCTCAAACTAACTTCAAGTCTTTCTTTTGCATTCTCACGTCCAAATGAGACGTGTGAAATTGTTTCTTGGTAAACGTGATGTTTTTAATAAAAGAGGGGTTAAAATACAGGGTTAGTTTTCAGAGACCAGCCAAAAAGGGTGTGGTACATACCATAAAACTGAACAACTTCCTCCATGGGACCAATAGAATAGAATAGAAAACTTTTATTTCAGACAGGGTTAGTAACAATTTTACCAATATCAATCGCGAAAAATTTATCAACTGCCCCATAGAAACCTTCAATACCTACTCGACCTAAACGTATGGGACGGCTGAATTTTTATTCGCGATTACGGTGTTAGTCCCATGGAGAAAATTGTTCAGTCTGATGGTCTGTACCACACCCTTAGATTTGGCTGGTCTTTGAAAACTTACCCTGTATAAAATATGGCGTGATGGAGACTTTTGTGAAAGTAATATTGTAATGTTAGACTTGACACACAGGTTTGAGAAATAATTTCAGAGAATATTGCCATTTTAGTTCTAACTTACCCGTGACTTTAAAGTATGAGGTGGGGAAAAGCTGGACTCCTTTAATAAAGATTTTTCCTTGGCAGCTCTGGACAGAGAGAACCGGAACCGGAACCTAAATGTGACTTTCATAACAATCAAATCAGAATCCTAAAAGGACGAAAACTGTGTGTCTGTGTGTAGTGTCAACCATAGGACAGGAAACACCCATAAGATTAACACTATATTGAGGCAAACAAATGTGATTTATTAATGTCAAATACATCTTGACATTGACAGCCCACTGACATTTCCTTTCACTCAATCACCAAGAAAAAAACAAAAGAAAGAATAAAAATGCAAACAAAAAGTAAATTCCCATTCCCCAATTTCATCGCGACCTTTTCATCTCTCGATGTGCCACCAAAACATGTTTACTTCGTAATTTTGCCGAAACAACTTGCCAAACTGTCAGTCAGAACTGTCAGGAATTAGCGTGTGTGAAATTTAATCTCTCTCTGTCTTGTGTTATCAGTAATTGTGTAGATTGAGTTGTGACAGCTTCCTCCAGCGAGATATGTTTAAGAGAATTAGACGTTGGTTTGACTGTATTCATTTGGTGTCAGACTTACAACTTCCTTATCATAGAGTTTCGACACAGTTACGGTGTATTACAATTCCCTACATATATGTAGACCCCTCCCTCTTTAGGTGGGATGTACACAACAAAAAAGTGAAAAATAAAAACTTTTTTACAAAAAAAAAAAACAACCGACTTCCATAAAAACATTACAAAGTGAAAAATAACTTTTATTTCGGAAGTCGGTGGCGAAAAACGAAATAAAAACCAAAGACACTGACTTTTTCACTTTGTAGTGTTTTTATGGAAGTCGGTTGTTTTTTTTTTGTAAAAGTGTTTTGAGCTCTGTTTTAGGATTGTTTTATCATGATACTATTTTATTTTTCGATAAGTCTTTTCTTTGAACATTTAACTATACGCTTCATTTCTTTTCTGCTGTGTAATATGTACCAATACGCTTAACTGTGCGACAAAAAACTGAGCGTTTTACGGTGTCCTGCGTTTGGGCAGCGCGTTAATTATCTATTTTAGAGAGCACTGGTGACCCGGAGATAACGACTTCGATTTACGGTCGTAGGTTTGAACCCAGACAGGCGTTTTACTTTGTGTAAATTATTTCATCACCACTGCTCTCGAAACGGTGAAGGAAAACATCATGAGGACCAAATGTCCCAGAACCAAAACTTCGAAGACATGTGACATCTACCAACCCGCACTGGGCCCGCGTGGTGGATTACGGCCCACTCCCTCTCACAGAGAGGGGGTCAGTGTCTCAGAAGTGAGAACAAAGGCTGATTATGTTAACCATCCGTAATTAATAAGAAACGATTACATTTCGGATATTTAACACACTTCAACGTCAGGATCTTCATTTATTAGTAATTAAGCGTCTGTCAATAACATGATAATTACTAGATTTGCGTTAGACATAATTATAATTGTATCGCTTATCTGTGTTCTGGGAGGTTATCTAATTAATTTATATGTAGGTGTCAGTCAACGGTAATTTAGTAGTACTTTGCATATTTTACCTGTGAGTTGTTTTCGTAAATAGTTAGGTATGCTTTTTTCTTTAGAGAAACAGTTTATGAAGTTAACTGCCATATTCTAAAGGAAAATTGTACCAATTAGCCATATCATTTTCCTTGCGAAATTACAAAAAAAAACGCGTTTCTGAAGACAAAGCATGATCAGCCTGTAATTTTCCCACTGCTGGGACACAGGCCTCCTCTCTGTGAGATATGAACACATAGGTTACTAATGGATGACTAAAAAAAAAAAAAAAGAAAAAGAAAGAAAGAAAATATGTACATTTTTTTGCGGCAAACATGACTCATAAAAAGGAAAAACACACAAAAAAAAAAAAAAACTAGTTGGGGGTAAACATGCGTCACATTCACGCAAAATGGCCATCGCTCAGCATAATGCTAAGACCCTATACGTAAATAATAAAAAACGTATAGTAAAGTTATTCACATGAATAAAGGTCTTACAATAACGGACCTCCTTCCTTCTCTACCGCCGCTCGATTCTGTAAAAATCTCACCGTGAAAAGTTAGGTGGAGTGAGCTTAGAGTGAGCTGTTAATAGTGTCAATCCCTAGTATTAGTTGGAATGACAGCTCATTCCAAGCTCACTTCACCTAACTTTTCACGGTGAGATGGTTACAGAATCGCACCGGTGTTACGCTTTTCGTGCCTGTCTATGACCGCTTAGTTTTCATCATTATTTAGATAATTTATTCTGGAAGGTTTATTTATAATACATAAATTGTAATGAAATTACACCGTTGCAGTTTTTAAAAGAAGAGTAAACGAATACTATATTTCCACTTCATCAAAGCTGTGTATGTATTTATTATTTTGATTACGTTATAATTATTTATAGTGTACTGATATTTATTTTAGAAGTATGTATGTTTATTTGTATGTATGTAAGTATATTCTCAAATTATTTGTTTAGTTTCATTTAGTGAATTTTTGTCTCGTTTACTCTTTCACACGCTGTCGACATCTCTCTATCTATTTTCCTATCGCTGGTATGCTGGAAGAGATTTCTTATGAAATAAGCATCACCTCTGTACCTAATTTTCTGTTCTGTTTTTTTTTGGTTTTAATAAATATATTCCTAATACATAAATGGTTAAATAAATAAATAAAATAAATGTCGATGTTTTGATATGTCGCCATTGCCCGTGCAAATAGATATATATCTAAACAACTCAATAGAATAACGAGAATTGGTAAAAAATCCCCTTTCCTCCCGTTATGACAAAATCAATTTACCTAAAACATGAAAGACTTACCTCAATAAATGTGTCGGAGACGAACCTCTGCACCAGCGAGGTCTTCCCGCACTGGGTATCGCCCACCAGCACCACTTTGATCTCCTCCTCCGCAGACGGAGTGCTGGCGTTATTGCTGTCGGTCTTCTTAGCTGACCACATTGTTACGCTGGAACAAGGAGAAGGTGGAATTAGTTTGTGTTGCTTACGATCTTTAGTTTACAGTTGGTTTTTGAACTACAGTATTTTTAACCGACTTCTAAAAAAGGAGGAGGTTCTCAATTCGGATGTTTGTATTTTTTTTTTAATGTTTGTTCGCGCATAACTCCGTCGCTTGCCAAGCAATTTGAAAAATTCTTTTTTTGTTGGAAAGGGGAAAAAAAGGTAAAATGGTAAATGGTCCCATAAAAAAATTATCAAAATCGGACAAGCGGTTTTTGAAAAACCAACAAAAATAAAAAAAAATATCACAAAAAAAAAACTTTTTGAAGTCGGTTGTTTTTTTTTGTAAAAAAGTTTTTTATCTGAAGAGAGAGATTTTAATCTTGAGAGCAGTGACCCAGTGATAACGGGCCCGATTTACGAGTTGTAGGTCGTGATTTCGGACCCAGGTAGACTTTTTACTTCGTGTAATTTATTTCATCACCACTACTCTCAAAAACGGTGATGGAAAACATCTTGAGGAAACCAAGGCAGGAAAAAAAGGCATGTCTTAGGACAAAAATTCGAAGACATGTGATATCTACCAACCCGCACTGGGCCCACGTGGTGGATTACGGCCCATCCCCTCTCACAGAGAGGCTTGTATCCCAGCAGTGGGAACGTTATAGGCTGATTGTGTATGTATTTTATATCACGAAGCGACGTGCTTTACTTGTGATTACGAAGTGTACAAAAACGCCATGAATGTGTGTGTAAGCGCATTTTTTATGCCAAGTTTGGTTTTCGATTACTTAATAATCGAAAATCAATCTTGTGTCTACCTAAATTTATTCAACGTAAAAAGCACTTAAGTGCTGGTTTTTCAATATTCAGATAACTTTTATCGGAGAAATAATAATATATTTGTATAGAATATAATTATGTCAAACTGTCATCTTTATTCTTCAAATATAAATTATCCCCCAAATTTAGTCCTAAAGAAAATAAGTAGGTCGTGAAACTTAAAAAGCTTTTTATGAAAACGATAAAACTAGATTTTGGAAGATAAGTTGAATAAAAGTATACCATAGCATAAAAAATTCAGAAGTCCAAGATTCAAAGACAGTAATTAGACTAAACTACCTAGGATAGACAGAATAATCAGCGTGTATTGTTCCCACTGCTGGGACACAGGCGTCCTCTGTGAGAGGGAGTGGGCTATAATCCACCACGCGGGCCCAGTGCGGGTTGGTGGATGTCACATGTCTTCGAACTTTTTGTTCTAGGACATGCCAGTTTCCTCACGATGTTTTCCTTCGCTACCTAAGTTCAATAATATTGTATAAGTACCTGATTTATAAATTTATAATTACTTACTCTATAATTAATAAAGCATCACTATACCCTGTCCATTAGGTTAACCGTTTTTTGACAGCTGCCTTAGAACGTACGTATTCCAGATTACGAAAAAAAATAACTTTAAAATGCGTGATAAAATAAATATATAAACTGCCTTAACTTATTGAATTATCTTATTTATGGCTTCTTACAGACATTATAATACCGTACGTGTATCAATCAATGTTGTGTGTTGCTGCAATCACTAGTTTCATCTGTCAAAAAACGGTTTACCTATAAATGGTCAGGGTATAAAAGGCGTATTATTATTATAACTATATCTTACTGCTGCAGTAGTTTGATTTGATTTAGGAATATAACTAATTTATGCAGTTTTAGACAGCGAACATCATTGTATTAATAATTTGATCATGTTTAAACATACTAAACCCTGGATACTGCAAGCATAATCTATGCAAATCTAATGTTAGCTGCAGGCTGTGATTGGTTGATCTAATCTAAATACTTACATCCACAAATAGTTTAGCGTAACACACTAACAATTGCAATGACTTTATGTTTGACAGTGCGACAACATTAATTGCGTTATTTACGTTGTGGAGCTGACGATTCTTTCAAATATATGAAGCAATGCATTAGGAATTTCTTTCAACATTTTTCGGATTGTGAAAGAAAGCTGTTACTCATTTGTGATGCTGTTTCATGATTTTCGGATGCCAGGGTAGCATAATCAGCCTGTAATGGTCCCACTGCTGGCACACAGGCCTCCTCTCTGTGAGAGGGAGTGGGCCGTAACCCACCATGCAGGCCCAATGCAGGTTGATAGATGTCACATATTTTCAAATTTGCCGGTTTACTCACGACGTTTTCCTTCACAGTTTTCTAGAGCAGTGGTGATGAAGTAATTTACACAAAGTAAAGTGCCTGTCAGGTTAGAACCTACGGCCTAGAATTCTTAAGTCACGAGATCAGTCAGAGGTTTAAGAACCGGGATAGTTAGCAGGCGTAGGCGTAGCAACATTATTACATATTCAGGCGAATGAGTGCACTAAACATGCTGGACCGTCACATTGTTCATCATGCTTGCGCTTTAAAAAACCGAGCAACCACAAAACAGGCGATCAAGAATGCCCTGCAAAGAAAATAGCTGAGACAAGATACGTCAATTCTATCTATATATATAAAATTCAAAGTCCTGACTGACTGACTGACTGACTGACTGACTGACTGACTGACTGACTGAGACATCAACGCACAGCCTAAACCGCTGGTCCTAGAGACATGAAATTTGGAGGGTGTATTCTTTGTGAAGAGTAGGTATCCACTAAGAAAGGGTTTTTCGAAATTCCACCCCTAAGAGGGTGAAATGGGAGGATTTTGTTAGTATGAAAAATCTTATTCCTTGAGTTAATAAACTTGAAACTTGGCACTACTACTTATCTAAGTAAATTATGAAGTTGGGCATTTTTTGTTTTTATAAACTACCCCCTAAAAGAGGATTGGGGAGTTTCAAAGTTTGTATGGAAGAATTTTAGCGCACAGTCCGATTTAATCGAAACTCAGTATTTATACCTAAAATTGAAAGAGAAGAATAATGTGCATCAGAGTTTTTCGAAAATCTACCCCTGACGGCCTGAAAAGGGGTAGTCAATTTTACAAGGGAGGAACTCGAAAATTGGTATAAATAATCTTTAAGTCAAGTTATGAACACATCCCAAATGATTTTTCAAAATTCCACCCCTGTGGTGGTGAAAAGCGGGGATACAGTTTATATGAAAAATCTTATTCGTTAGGTTAATAATCTTGAAAATTGGCATGAATACTTGCCTAAGTAAGCAATAAAGTTTATCATTATTAGTTTTTCAAAACTACCCCTCAAAGGGGCTATAGGGGTGTTAAAGTTTGTGTGGAAGAATTTGAACGCGCGGTCCGATTAATTCGAAACTCAGTGTGTGTGTACTTAAGACTAAAAATAAATAATAACACGTATGAGGGTTTTTCGAAAATCTACCCCTAACGGGGTGAAAAGGGGTAGTTAATTTTACAGGGGAGGATTATAATAAGTGGCTTGATTAATTATAAAATTGGTGTAAATAATCTTTGAGTCAAGTTATGAATTTTCATGAATATCCTAAAATTCCACCCCTGTGGGGGTGAAAAGCGGGGTACAGTTATATGAAAAATCTTATTAATTTAGTTAATAAACTTGAAACTTGGCAACAATACTTGCCTAAGTAAGTAATAAAGTTTATCATTAAGTATAGGTTTTTCAAACTACCCCTCAAAGGGGGATATAGGGGTGTTGAAGTCTGTGTGGAAGAAATTGAATGCGCGGTCCGATTAACTCGAAACTCAGCATTGATACTTTCGACAGAAAATAATTAATAATAAGTATGTAAAGTTGTCGAAAATTGATCCCTGACGGGGCAAAAAGGGGTAATTCGATTTTTAGGGGAGGATTTGAACTTGAAACTGTATGTTACATTTTCACGCATAAACCACTGAACTTCTGATTTGGCAAAGAGATAGATGGCATCCTGGGGAAGCACATACTTTTTATCCTGGTAGCACGTTCTCGTGGGATAAGTTCCGACATCCACGCGGGCGAAGCCGCGGGCAGAAGCTAGTAGATTATAATGACGTCGCGTAAGACCGCATAAGTTTATCTATAAGCCTTTTTTACTTTATGTTATATAATTTTTCTTATTTTGTCTTTTACTAGTAAAAGAAAAATATCCGTAAAATTAATTTTAGTTTTTACAATATATCTTATAAGTAAACGTGCAATATTAACATTTTGTTGACACGGCAAAGTTTTCTGTATGACAAAATAAACACCTTATTAAAAATGAAACATTGCAAAAATTATAATATAATTTGAATATAAACATAATTAAAGTAGATAAACTATTTACTATTTGTAGGAATTTTAGATAATACTCATGTATTAAGCACTTGAGTGAGATACCTGAGATACAAGTTTATTCCTAGCTCAAGTAGAATCCAATTATTTCTTACCTACCTCTAGTTTTAGGCCCTATTTTGTAAATATTAATGTAAATCAATTATTTCAATAAACGATTTCAATATTATTTGAGTAGGATGTGTGGTAACTTAAAACATTGATTTGGAGATACTGTATTCATGTACACTGTGCACCCAGTTGTTGTTCATCGCTTGAAAAGTTGAGACATAATCGTTATTCCGTAACAGGCGCCTAATGGTTCTTATCTTTTGATATACAACCTTTTTTGTACACATTTTCGCACAGATTTGTAAGTAATATTTTGGTATAATATTCGTTTGGAAATGCGGCTTTGCTTGGCATACGGAATACCAAAATGGCGTGTGTTTATGACAAGAATTTGAAAACAAGGATTTGCGTGGATTTGTTCGCATTTTTTTCGCTGAGAACATAGAAATCGGTACACCAACTAAAGCTTTGGTTTCCTAAGAAGGCAGTGAACGGTCACACAAAAAGGCTCTCTAAATACATCTTCTATACGACTTTGTTAGTCTGCCTAGCGTTTTTCCATCTATGCTGGGGTCGGCTTCCAGTCTAACCGGAAATACCAGTATTTTACATGGAGCGACTGCCTGTCTGACCTCCACAACCCAGTTATTGGGTAATACAATACCTCTTGGTAAGACTGGTTGTCAGAATTTCGGGCTTCTGACAACCAGTAACGACTGTCAAAGATCCATGATTGACAGCCGAGACCAACGGCTTAACGTGCTTTCCGAGGCACGGAGGGGTCTTGGTATGTGAAGACGGTCACCCATCCATGAACCAACCGCGGCAAGCGTAGCTTAACCTCATCGATCGACCCGTGCGGCTGTCATTAGCCACAAGCCCCTTTTATAATATTTATCTGGTATTATTTTTATTTAGTCTTTGTGTATTTTTCACGTAACGTTTTATCCACGTGTTTTTTTCCGTTTAATAGAGTTATTGGATATTGCTGTTTCGATAATTATTTTTTTTTGAAAACTGCTGGTGATCGAAAACATATTTTTTACTGACAACTATTTTAGGAATTTAGATATCAATTTACCGTACCGTGATATTTAATGTACCGTGTATCAATTTCGGTTATTTCCGAAACAAAATATATGTATTCACATTCTATTTTAACCGACTTCAAAAAAGCAGGAGGTTTGTTCAGCGATATCTTCGTCAATTGTATACTGATTTCGATGACTAGTTTTTTGTTTGAAAGAGTATTTTTTCGAGGTGGTCCCATATAATTTTTACTAACTTTGCTTGGGTTGTTTTTGAGTTAGTTTCAATAATACGTATTTAATTCACTTGGTGTAAATATATAATGTTGATGATGTGTTATAACTTCCTGAAGTTGTTGTTTACAATAGCAAGCACTAGCCGTTCGTTGCTGACCGTCAGTAAAACAAACTAATATCGAGAAAGAGTATTAAGGTGCCGAACAAGTTATAATCACACCGCGCTTGCGATAATGTTGCTTACGGTACAATAAGGGCGACTCAGAGGTGCGGTGGGCAGTTGGGGGGCGGGGACGTACATTCCACGGATCGGCAAACTTACAAACGATATTAGTGGGATACGAATTTGTGTAGGGCAGGTACCACAACTAACAACTGACAAAAATAAAACGTTTCTTGCATGTGACTTTCAAAATTACAGTAATTTTTCACTTTGTAGTGTTTTTAGGGTTCCGTAGTCAACAAGGAACCCTTATAGTTTCGCCATATCCGTCTGTCTGTCTGTCCGCGGTTTAGCTCAAAAACTATTGGTACTAGAAAGTTGTGATTTGGCATGAGTACACGTTAATGACGCCGAAAAAGTGGTAAAATAATTTTTTTTAAAAGCAATTATTTAGTGTACCTCCCCTACATGTAAAGTGGGGATGAAAAATTTTTTTTTCGTCCGTCCTATAATGTGGGATATCGTTGAATAGGTCTTTTAAAAATATTAGGGGTTTGGGAAGACTGTTTTTTGATTAAGTAAATCGTTCGAGACTTATCAAGCTTTAAAGTACCAATTTTCGTTATGAGTCAAGTGTCCCCGCCTCTACCAACTAAACGGTTGTAGTTAGGAATTCAAATGTCACGGCAGTAGTACCTATAGTATATAACGAAATATAAAGGAAAACTATCACACTTAAGTGGGCTTTACAAGTTTACGAGTAATAGTCGACCAATTGTATTTGCCTCGAAAATTTCGAACAACTCCAGAGAATTCCTCAATTTTTTTTTTGTGACGAGTGAGTAGTGTAGCTGCTATGACAAGTCTTATCCAAATCTCAAAAAAAAAAAATTAAAACTTTGTATAGGAAGTCAAATTAGTGTAGTCAATGTTTAGCTTTTAGTTAGAGCATGGTACGAAACTAGCAGTCAGCGAATACGACCCGCACTTGGCTGTTACAAAAACTACGGAACCCTACACTGCGCGTGGCCCGACACGCACATGACTGTTTTTTTTTTTGTAAAAAAAAGTCTGTCCGTATGTCACACCCCTTTCTTGGAAGACAGTTAGACGTTGGAAAGTTGCGATTTGGCACAGTTTTAGGAAGTCATTCTACCCTCCCGATTTTAATTTGTCACTACCTCTTCCGACAGTTACATGGAGACAAGGGGTTGTTTATTTTCAGAAAGAAACAACCAAAAAATGTTTTTTTTTTAAACCTACCCGTACCTAAATATTTTTTTCCTAAAACTGTTTTCGGGTTGTGTACCTAAATCCAACGTTTTAATTACAACTATCAATTCTAGGTTTCGTTAAACAATTTCAAACTGATATATTGATATAAGCAGAGAATTGGTGGCCTAGAGGTAACAACGGCTGCGACTTTCCAGTCGTAGGATTGAACCTGGACTGGCGCTTTAGTTTGTGTAAATTATTTCATCACCACTGCATTTAAAACGGTGAAGGAAAACATCGTGAGGAAAACGACATGTCCTAGAGCCGAAAATTCGAAGACATGTGACATCTACCAACCCGCACTGGGCCCACGTGGTGGATTACGGCTCACTCCCTCTCACCGAGAGTGCCTGTGTGTGACCGCCTGCGTCCCAATAGTGGGAACATTATAGGCTGATTATGATGATAAGAATGATCTAAAAGCAGCCGTTTAGAAATAGAAATCAGGTGTTAATCAGAGTCAGACCGTTAGGAATATTCCTTCATTAGGTGATTAGCCAATGTTTTCAACAAAACATCGCTAATTAGGAATGAGTAACAACAGTGGCTGTCTGATCATAATTTGCAAGAACATACGTATTTTGTGGATAATTGAATTAATAACAATGTTACTCATGGTGCTTACTTAGTAAGTTGTGGGCTTCTGGCTAAGTTATAACAATCGCACGAGCTGTCATCTAAGGCTCCATAAAGTGTCACCACATAGTGTCCTCCTCATCTTCTTCATAGCGTGTCAAGAATAGCACGAGGAAATAAATAACGATTTTTTCATTTGTTTAGCCCAAAATTCAGCAACGCGGACACCATTCGCTGACGCAGCTATTCGGTCTTCACGTACGCAGGTGACAGGGCATGTGATGTAACAAGATGGGAGGTGAGCCATTGTCTCTGGAGAGACGCCGCATACACACCGGCGGACTGAGCCTTCCAGGAACCTCTCTTGTAGAGACTCCTTGCTGCGGCCTACTTGGGTGCGAAGTCTATTAAGTTCTCCTCATGACAAGTAGTGAGCAGAGTGGTGGCCCAGTGGTGACGGCCGCGACTTATGAGTTGCAGGTCGTAGATTCGAACCCAGACAGGCGCTTTTACTTTGTATAAATTATTTCATCACCACTGCTCTCAAAACGGTGAAGGAAAACATCGTGAGGAAACCGGCATGTCCTAGAACCAAAAAATTCGAAGACATGTGACATCTACCAACCCTCACTGGGCCCGCGTGGTAGATTATAATCCACTCCTTCTCGAAGAGAGGAGGCCTGTGTCCCGATTATGATGACAAGTACAAAGAACAAGCCTCATTTACAAAGAACAAGCCTCGAAGGAAATTACAAACAATCACACTGATGCACAAACACCGATACTTTTACAAGGACAATCAATAGATTACTCAGTTTATCCCCTTTCGAGATACACCGCAGAATCCGTCGTGGACTGAAAGGCAATCAAGTGTCCAAGGATAAAAAGTCCGAAGCAGCTTTGTGAAGAAAAGTCATTTTATCTAGTGTCGTGTCTTGTCGGGCAATATCGGGTGCTTGTTGGAAAATGGTTAAATTGTGTTTTAGATTATTTTTTGTTCAAGTTATTTTTATTAGATCCAGGGTGGCTATTGTAGATCCAGGGTATTTTGTAACTAGACAATTTGAAGCTAATAATAGATTTTGTTAAGTAATGATTGCAACATTGTCCTTAATTGTTTTTATTGGCAACATTATATATGTGTCAAATATTGTATGTCAAAATATCCTCTTTGCTTTGCCGCGTAAATTATAGGTATTCGTTACAATATTTCACCCCGTGGTTTTATTAAAGGTCTTCACCATAATTTCAGCCGAAAGACGTCCACTACATAGTCCCCTAAGCACTACTTCGACTGGTTCTGTGCTTCTCGCATCCAACGGGTTCCTATGGCCTTTTATTAAAGTATGTATTCACAAGTAACCCAACACCCATCATAAATCTTCAGATTTGGCGCGGTCACGTGGTCGATTTGTTTTTTGGCCTAATTATACAGGGTGGCAGGGACATCGAGGCGCAAACTGTAACCATGAATTCAGCACATGATTTTAGACCCCTTCGCGAAGAAAATGATTCTAGCGTAGAAATCTAGTCGGTTATCAAAAAAGAATCTGAGGGGCAATTCTCGTAAATATAAGAACGTTCACAGTCTGATCTCAGTCTCAATCTGTCAAAAATACTTCCATATTCCCTAAATTTTTACAAGTTTTTGACATTTGTTTGTCGCCGAGATGAGAGTGCGACTAGATTTTGAACGTTTTAAATTACAAGAATTGGCCTTTTGATGTTTCACAAATAAGTGCAGTACCTACACAGTCAAAATGTATGGAATGAATGCCAACGACCATGTGATCACGTTTCCTCTTAAAAGCATGTTAAAGACACTTCTCTGTACGAGAAGAGCCCTTCGCCCTGCAGAGGGACCATAAAAAAAATATTTTTATGTTTTTTTTTTTTTTTAAACGTTGCTCCACACTAGGAAAAAAAATATATAATTCTGTGTCTTTGCAGGTTTCAGGTAAAGAAAATCATAACGGAAAGAAAGAAAGAAAGAAAGAAAAAAGTTTATTTGGACACAGTTCGTGAAACACAAAATACAAAATTAATAAAATAACAAATAATGTTACAGACAACAACAGTGTGTGCCTCACGGCTGCGCCAAAAAGGTTCATTTCAGCATTAATGCCAGACAGATGCTGTCTGACGCTGGTTTTCTAATAAACCTTTAGGGACAAGTGACGGGGAGTACACACAGTCTCAACATACCTAATACATACTTATAAATAAATAAATAAACTAGTAATCACGTACATATTATTACAAATACAAATAAGAAAAAAAACAAAAACCAAACAACAAAGTCTCAGCAAAACCTGTTTTTCTCGATCAACGTAGATTAGATTGATCCGTAACGGATGGTTCATAAATGTTTTTTTTTTTACTGAAAATAAGAGCTAGAGAAATTGCAAGAGTCCTGCAATTTGCAATATAGGATAGAGAAGGTACCTTCTGTGTTCAGCAAAATATGGGTTATTATTTTTGTATTTTTTTTTGTATTCTATAATTATGTTTGCAGGCCCAACATGACCAGATATCGCTCAAAACAGAGAGATTTCGATGGAAAAAGTTAGGCCTATATCCAGCAGTTGGACACAATATAAGCTAACGAAAAAAAAAGTATTCTATAGAAACATATTGTACCTACATAATTTTAGCACAGAAATTAACTTAAAAACGACCTACAGAAACTCAACTTAGTTAAAACTCGAGCAGATTTCATTTAAACCATTTACACACCTACTTTTGAATTGTCAAAGAGTCAGTCAGTTAGTTAAAAAGTTAAAAGCTTGCTTAATTTCAGATTTAGTGTTTTACATTGTACCACGCCAGTACCGGTCTGCATTTCAGAAGAAGATTTAATCAAATTTCACCCCTACCACATCAATTACACGAGCGCTAATCGCCTGGTGGCTGGTTTTGGTGAGCCTGCTTTACTCCATCATCGGTTTAATATTAATGGGCGGGTACTTATCTAAATTGGTAAAGAGGTATTTTCGGTTAGTGTAATAGAGGTTTGTGAAACTGTTAACGGGGAATTCGATCTACGGGGAATAAAAGGCGCTATCACAATAATATTATAAAGGCGAAAGTTTGTGAGTGAGGGTGTGTTGGTATGTTTGTTACTTCTTCAAGATTAAATGGTTGGACAATTTTTTATGAAATTTGACACAGATATAGTTTATACAGGTGAAACCGGGGCGCAGCTAGTCGGGGATAAAAGGCGCAAAATGATGAGATTTTGTATTTCACGGACTGTCCCCAATTAATTCTTCCTTTCTTTCTTTTAGATCAGTGCGATTTTGGATTTAGTACAAGAAATAGAAGAAGAATTATTTTTTATTTGGGTCACACACAGGAAATACAAACAGTAAAAAAAGGAGCATTTGAAACTAACAAAGTTACACTAAAAACAACCAGAAAAAAAAAATACCAAAGAAAGACCTGTGCGTGGCCAAAAACGCTCATATCTCAGCATAATGCTATAATAAATAATGCTGCGATATTTAAAAAATAAATAGCGCAGCTGATATTCTGATAGGGCCCAAAATGTTGACTTTCAGATGGGTTTTAAAAACTGTCCCCAGAAAAATGTGAAAGCACTCTACATCTATATTTTTATCAATCTATAGGTATATATACATATTATAAACTAAACTTGTTTTGTTGTTCTTTTAAACCACACAATAGATTTCCATGCGATTTTCACCATTATTTAGAGAATTGGTTCCAGAAGGTTTATGAGTATGTTAAACTTACAACTAATAAAAAAGTCTCGATGTATTGTCAAGTCGTCAAAACAGAAGCAGAGGCGGGACGCTAGTTAAACTATAAAACGAAGAATGCTGTTCAAGAAGGGATGGTAAAAGATTTTACAGCGATCAAAAAACAGTAATTAATTTGGAAACTCGCAATCATCATCTGCCTAGCCTTTGCTCAACTATGTTGGGGTCAGCTTCCAGTCTAACACAGCTGAATACCAGTATTAATTTAGCAACTAACACTTAAAACAATCTCAATAACTCAACACAAAAATATAAAACGCTTTGATTCTAAGTCATCATTTCCAAAACGTAGTCAAAACTAAAACGCCTCTTAAATTCTAAATGTGAACTTCAGCACGAACTCAAGGGTAGCACTTAATAAGTTTCGACAAAATCGGCTGTTTAAAGCTAAAGGGGGAGGTCTCAATAACTCCAATTTGTCCCATCAACTTTAATGGGTTTGGGATTTTCTGAGCAATTTAAGAGGTACTTTACGCCAACTGGACGCCGATCGATTAATAGGCTGATAGAGTAATGGGGCAATATTATAGCCTGTTAGATTGTTGAAGGTTTTAGGTTTTCGAAGGAAAATATTGTTGTTAAATAAATATTATTTATTTATTTATTGGATTTCCAACAATTGTTTATAAAAAACAAGAGGGGTTTGTGGTTAAGTAATAACAGCCGCCCGGGTCGATCGTTCAGATTAAGCTACGCTTGCCGCGGTTGGTCCATGGATGGGTGACCATCTTTACATACCAAGATCCCTCCGTGCCTCGGAAAGCACATTAAGCCGTTGGTCCCGGGTGTCATTCGTGGATCTTTGACAGTCGTTACGGGTCGTCAGAAGCCAGAAATTCTGACAACCAGTCTTACCAAGGGGACTGTATTACCCAATAACTGGGTTGGTTATTGAGTTCAGATAAGCAGTCGCTCCATGTAAAATACTAGTATTCAGCTGCATCCGGTCAGACTGGAAGCCGACCCCAACATAGTTGGGAAAAGGCTAGGCAGATGATGATGTTTACAAAAACAGGGCCAAATACAAATGGAAGCTTTCAATTACAGGAGACCACATCATTCACTCATAATCTAGGTTCTAGGTGGCTTCTATCTATATATCGTTTATTTGAATAACGATGAAGTATGGTGGCTAACAACTACTTAAAGTGTAAATACTTGAGCCTTTTTTAAGTTTTTTTTTTTTACTTATAGAACATTTTATTTATCGAACTAACACTAATATATACTATATACAAATATATACAAGTATTTAATAAGAAAAAATATAGAAAAAGGCAGGAGCTCATTGGGCATCAAAAAATTCGTCCGCATCACTGTCAATGGGATAAGTGCCCAAAAGGCTGGCAGCATTACCACGTTGGATGGCAACGCTGATTCTTTGGGCTAAAAATAGGCCAGCCTTCTTCTTCATTGAGCTTTTTTGTATTTTTCTATCAGACTAAAACCAGAAGAAGTATCTATCCAGGCAACTCTTTAGGAAAAAATCTGTTTTTGTCTGAATAGTTAAAAACTTTCTCTTTTAAATCTATGTATAATCTATCTATCTAAAAATCGCAAGCTTCCGAGGGTAAAGGATTTAAGCCAACTATCATTTCAACAGTATCAGAATTGAGGAATTACCGGTCTATGCTGTAAAATGTACAAAATTAGGTGAAGTGAGCTTGAAGTGAACAGCAGTGCGATTCTGTAACCATGTCACCGTGAAAACTTAGGTGAAGTGAGCGTGGAGTGAGCTGTCATTCCAAATAATGCTAGGGATTGACACTATTGACAGCTCACTCTAAGCTCACTTCACGTAACTTTTCACGGTGAGCTTTTTACAGAATCGATCGTCTGTCATTTCACTGATGCTAAGGATTGACACTATTGATAACTTCAGTTCACCTAAGTTTTCACGGTTTTAGCAGAATAAATCCGCAGATCATACATCAACTTTGTACTTACAATTAAATGCTATACGCAACCCTGAGAATAAAAGCGTCATAGCATTACAAAATTTACTAAATCATTTTTAATATCGTTTCACAGCCAATTACAGCCGCACCATTTTATTAGTAAAGCCATTACACATTCTTTGCACGGTCGGGTAACCACCTAAAGACATCTGTTTCATGTAATATATTACAAAACGGAACGAGCTGAAACTGTAAACAATGTTTGACCCGGTTCAATGTTGAACCCGGAACGATTGCGATAAATTATAAACATTTATAATATCCGGGGCCTTTATAGCTTTTATTATGACTACCTTGTAGGGATTTTTGTAATTGGATGGCTTTGTGTGGAAGCTTTCACTTAGTTCTCTTGTTTTAGCATGGCTATAGCGGTCACTGCCCTTTCCCTAATTATCTCCCTATAGGCACCCAAACAATAATAAAAATTAGCACATGTCTAAGATCACGATATATATTGATTCTGGACGTTAATGGACTTTATTTACCGATTCTTGTTTCGGTTTGGGCCTTTTTGGTGCAGCCGTGTGGTACACTTTCCTGCTAATTTCTTAAATCGCACTTTTCACTTTTTATTTGTATTTCTGTTCTGTTTTTATCTGATCTATATTATGTTGTGTGTCTTTTAGTCTGTGCAAAATAAACGTATTTGGTTTCTTTCAGTTTTTTTAAATAAAAATGTTAGAAAATGTAGGTGGGTCAATGACCGCTATGTGAAAACTACACGATGAGTAGTATGTAGGTAACACCTCGGTTCTGTCGTTAAACAGCATTGCTATGTTCCGGTTTGAAGGTCAGAGATACCGATGACATTATAATCACACCAGCACAGTGGTTAGGGCCCGCCTCTTATGCGCGAGGTTGTGTGTACAAATCCGGGCCAGTGTACAAGTACCAGTGTGACTTTGTTTTTCTTTCCATCAGGTTGAAACCACTGACCCAGTTACTGAATGAACCCAACTGATAGAGAAATGCAGTTCTTTATACAAAAATGACAGCTTAGTTCGGTGCTAAGTTGTCATTTTAGTATTAAGAACTTTGCCTAAATCGAAATAAAGTTCGAAATACAAGTACTGGCTCAATAGTTTAGAACTAAAGTTAGGTTTCGTTTTGTAATAAGACGGTCTGAGTTTATCATGGACTTTACTGTCATCGGTGAAGGACACCATCGCGAGGAAACCTGGACTTATAGTCAATGTAAGTCTGAAATTCAGAATTGAGATTCGGCCTTAAGAAGGTTGCTGGGTCGGATTGAATGGATTGATGAAGGCGGAGGACTGGGTGTTGTGGCGCAGCCTGGGAGAGGCCTATGTCCAGCAGTGGACTGCGATAGGCTGAGTTGATTGATGCAGTCATTGGTAGGACGCTAAGTAATTTTAACAAGAGATTCTCTCATCTTGATATATTTAATACCAAGGAATATTCAAAAAACAATTAATAACGCCAGTATGTGACGAACTGACAAATAAATCTAATAAAATTAAATTGAATAGAAGATAAACAGACAATCACTACATATACCACTATAACATATTCGCACACCCATTCGCAACTCCTGCACACTTACCTGATGCAGCTGAATACCAGTATTTTACTTGGAGGGACTGCTTATCTGACCTCCACAACCCAGTTACTGGGTAATACGATACCCCTTGGTAAGACTGGGCTGTCATACTTTCGGGCTACGGACGACCCGTAACGACTGTCAAAGATCCACGAATGACAGCCGGGACCAACGGCTTAGCGTGCTTTCCGAGGCATGGAGGGGCCTTGGCTTGTGAAAACGGTTACCCATCCACGGACCAACCGCGGCAAGCGTAGCTTAACCAGATCGATCGGCCCGTGCGGCTGTCATTACTTAGCCACAAGCCCCTCTGGTATGATTAAATCTATACAAATAATAAAGCTGAAGATTTTGTTTGTTTTTTTGTTTGGTCGAACGCGCTGATCTCGGGAACTGCCAGTTGGATTGGAAAAAATCTTTTTGCATTTGATAGCCCAATTTTTGAGAAAGGCTATGGCTACATCACGCTAGGAACCTTAGGAGCCGAAAACAAAAAAAAAAGTAAATAAGAATGCTAAGTAATGTAATGCGATACGATGCGACGAGGTGGGTCGATTTAACAAGAAATTTCACGCAGACAAAGTCGCGGGCAGGAGCTAGTGTAGTAGGTAAATCATGCTACAAATCTTTAACACCATCTTTGCCCATTCGTGGCTTCCACAAAGTACAAAAAGTTGAATTACACTAACGAAGAAAAGAATGCTGTAAAAAATACAGAACCTTCTTTTATCACCACTGTAGTCGGGTAATAAATAAAGGAATCAACAGCACACGCTTCGTAGCAGTAAATATTGTTCGAGTCGGGTATCGAACCGGGAAGCGAACGGTGTTGTGCGGAATTCACACCTATTCCTATTCCTAATATTTATGGTATCTGCTGCCGTAGTTTATTTTACTAGAGTTCAGTTAAAAACGATCGGTTTCAATAACCTTTAGTGGTGGTTAACCTACGAATCGTAACAAAATCAAAATCAAAATCAAAAGTCATTTATTCAAATTAGGCTGAGAATCAGCACTTTTTGAACGTCAAAATTACAAAAGACAGTCCCCCAAAAACGCCCGCCCTTCACCACTTCCTAGTGCTATCGCTGGGAAGAAGAAGTGGCGCAACAAACTCCCCAGCAGCACAGCTGTCTGTTCAATTTAAAAAAAAATACTTGCTTCTATACAATACTAGGTGCTTATGTTCGGTAATTAACATTACAAAGCCAGAACATAAAATTTAATTATTTGCCATAATATGTCAGCTAGCCACGCCAATATACCAACAAATATAATAAAAACTATACGTACTCAAGCTAAAAAAATAATTAATTAAAATGTAAATAAAAAAACTTACTAGCCAAATAAAAGCCTCCAGGCATAAAGGGCGTGACAGCTTACACATTTATGCATTGCTGGGTTCTAAGACCTGGCAGTAAGCTAATTCTGGAGAAGGAACATAAACATTGTCTTGCGTTAAACTAGGGTGACCAACTATTCTTATCGTCTAAGTAGTCGTTGATGGAATAGTATGCCTTTGAACAAAGGTTGGATTTTAGTTGAGCTTTAAACGCATTAAAAGGCAAGTCTAGAAAAGAAGAGGGTATCTTGTTATAAAAGGTTATACCAAGCCCAACAAATGAGTTATGAACCTTATGAAGCCGGTGAAAGGGGGCACGTAGTTTGTCCTTATTTCTAGTGTTAACACTGTGAATATCACTATTTTTAGTGTACAAGTGTAAATTTTGCCTAATATATAAAATGTTGGCAAGGATGAATTGTGATGCAACCGTGAGAATACCAATATCTTTAAAGAAATCTCTTAGAGAAACTCTGGCACCTAACTGGTAAATTGCTCGAACAGCTCGCTTTTGAAGGACAAATATATTTTGTATATCAGCGGCTTTGCCCCACAGCAGAATACCGTAGGACATAACGCTGTGAAAATAACTAAAATAGACTAAACGAGCTGTATCAACGTCAGTGTATTGTCTTACTTTCCTGACGGCGTAGGCAGCCGAACTGAGCCTTCCTGCTAGACTTGATATATGAGGTCCCCACTGAAGTTTGGCATCTACTGTTAGACCTAGAAAAATTGCCGAGCCTACAGTTTCAAGCACCTCTTTATCTAAGACGATGTTGGGTCCTAGGTTTCTAACATTCGGTAAGGCGAACTTTACACATTTGGTTTTCTTGGCATTGAGAACTAAGTTATTTGACGTAAACCAATCTGTAACTATTGAGAGTGCACTGTTTACGTCGTCAAAATCTTGTCTATTCCTGTCTACTTTAAAAATAAGAGAGGTATCATCTGCAAACAGTACAACATCACAGATGCCCGTCAAATGGAATGGTAAATCATTAATGTAAACTAAGAACAAGAATGGACCCAGTATTGAGCCTTGCGGAACACCTAACTGAACTGGTAGCCCGGATGATTTCACACCATCAACATCTACACATTGGACCCTATTATGTAAATACGAAATAATTACGTTGAGAGCTTCGTTTTGGACACCGTAATGACGTAATTTACGCAAAAGCGTGTCATGGTGCACGCAATCAAAGGCTTTGGAGAGATCACAGAAAACTCCAATAGCATTCTGTGATTTCTCCCATGCGTCAAATATGTGTCTCAACAGAGCAACACCCGCATCTGTAGTTGAACGACCTTTTGTAAAGCCATATTGCTCATTATGGAGGAGGCTATTTAAATTAAAATGTCTTAGCAGCTGCTTGAGTATTAACTTTTCAAATATTTTGCTAAATGCAGGTAAGATAGAAATAGGCCTGAAATTGCCAACGTCATTCTTATTACCTGATTTAAATAATGGTATGACTTTACTACTCTTCATGAGGTCAGGAAAAGTTCCTAAATCAACACATTTATTAAAAGTAACAGCTAGATAGGGGGCTACGATGTCTATTATATTACTTATAAGTTTAGTGGAGATGCCCCAATAATCACCGGTGTTTTTAGACTTAAGTGTATTAAAAACATTAACTACATCACGCGGGGTTACATGTTCGAAACTAAATAAGGGACTACATTTAGGTACACTACTGTGCAAAAGGTTTTCAGCTTTAGACGAGGACGAATTTAAGGAGCGAGTCGTAGTTATCGGTATGTTGGCAAAAAACTCATTAAATGCCTCAGCTACGTCAGCTGCTTTATTAACTAATTTGTTGTCGACCATAATCTCAAGTAGTTTTTCTTGTTTAACCGATTTTCCCGTTTCATTATTAATAATTTTCCAAGTGGTCACACTTTTAGGAATAGATTGTGCTCCCTTGTGTTTTGTGTTCGTTCGCACCTGAATAAGTATCTTTATTCACAAACTAGGGCCCGGGGTTTCGCCAGCGTGATATGCTGATAAAAAATAGCCTATTGCCATATTAAATTTTATCACAATCTGTTCAACCGTTTTGGAGATTAACCGGAACAAACAAAAAATAAAAAATAAAGTTCTTTCGTTAAGTACCGTATACAGTGTGGCGATGAGGTTATCACATGAATTGAAACCACGTATTCTACATAACGTATATTAAACATACACAATTAAAAGAATTAATAACAATTGACATTTAAGTCGTGGGACCTATTTTGTTTGTTTTTTTTTTTTCTATTTTTAGTTAAATTTTATTATTTTAACAGATTTTTAACAACTTGTAATGACCGCTGTACTATTTCATGTGATAACCTAATTGCCACTCTGTATACATTATGCATTTAGTAAAAAGCTGTTATTTTGACATTAAAAAAAGACATTTCACATACACTTTTTATCGACACACATCGAGGGCAAAGTCGCGGGCTAGTATAACACATAAACACAGGTGAGTAATCAATTTCCATTCTTGTTATACCTACAATTCAGTCGGACATAGCAGCTCACCATCAATACATACCCAATCAACTTTATTTTTACTCCCACGTCTAACAAACCACTTCAACCCCTCGACAATCACAAAAAAAGCTTTTACTTTGTGTCAAATAAATTCAGCTTTGAACCTAAAACAGAACGTTCAAATGCTTGTCACATTTACAGCAATTCGCTAAAAGGGTTCAAATTGAACAGGGGATCTGGACAGTTGCGCACAGGTGGGAAACAACGGGTGAGGTAATAAATCGTTTTGTAACTTGACTGGCTAAATTAAAAGGTATTTTGATGGTACGCTTGCGTAGTTGGATGGCGGGATAACGGAAATATCTAGTTGATTTTTGAGAAAAATAGTTTTTTTTGTTAACTTATTCTGTCATACTGCTGGGTAAAGGTATTATTTTACTTCAGGATTTTTTATCTATCTATATACCTACTAATAATACAAGCTGAAGAGTTTGTTTGTTTGAACATGCTAATCTCTAGAACTACCTAGGATTTGAACAATAGGGTAGTTTCTTGAATAAAAAAAAAATAATTATATTTAGTCCGTCAGTTAGATTGTCGAAAAATAATGGACACGTATTTTTTCTTTTGTTAATCAAACAAAAAATGACAAAGATAAAGCGTGTCAAAATTTGGGAGTGGGGTATCGTGACTTCACTTGCTTCCAAAAGTGTCGCAAGCAAGTGACGTCACGCGGAACTTTAACGGGCGATATCTTCATCATCTTTTATATAATTGACAAAAGAAAAAATACGGGTTCAATATTTTTTGATAATCTAACTGACGGACTAATTAGATTTTTTTCGGAAACTAGCCTATACTTTTAGCATTTGATAGCCCAATTCTTTAGAAAGGCTATTTTACCTTTAAGTGCCGAGCAAAACGAAAATGTGACCAGTGAAAACCAGCAGGCAATGCGATCCGTCCGTTAACCGGCTTTTAGTTGTTAACAACTTGAATTCCGCCTTCCAAAAGTTAGTTGAATTGAAGTATATCATTTCTGTGTATTTACAATATTTACAGGGTTGTAACAACTATTTAATTTAAATTGCACTAGCATACCGATATTTTTAAATTAGATTTAGTTGTTGCGAGGGCTTTTGACTATATTCTGGAAAAATAATGGCTGCGAGTCAAACATTATCCATAGAACTAAATTTTAGAGGGCATTTTACTTTACTAAACCATATTATTAACTCGGCCTGTCTCAGAAGTGTCAATTACTCAACGATATCCTTCACCCAGCTATAAATAAATATACCCTTGAAACAAACCCAACGCTATGGACATTAATATCTACGTGTTGTGTTACCAAGAGTCACGGTCGTGTAGACAAGAGTGTCATGAATGGACATCGAATGGGAATGAATGGGAATGAATGGCCCATGAATGACCAGCGACGGATTGACGGTCTCTTTAATAAATTGACGGAGATACAGATTGCCGATGAATGGAATCAGTGTGTATCCTGTTATTAGATTTATATGAATAAGTACAAGAATAAACGACGGAATTTCAACACCAAAAATATCTTCAAGCCAGTTTCACAGCTCTTCCCAACATAATAATAATAAAATATATGTAATATGAGGATATTACATATATTTTATTATTATTATGTTTACTGAACTTTTCGTTAAATCAACTACGGTAGAGGTACCGTAGTTGATTTAACGAAAAGTTCAGTTATTGGAAAAATAACTGACTGACTGACTAATGAGGACTGTTTCATTATTATTGAATTATTATCGCTTCCGTCAGCAGATTTTTTATCTCATTGGCCTTTGCTTGTCGTGTACATACAGCTTAAGTTCACCCGGCAAGAGGAAGTGTCAAAAATAAGTACGCGCTATCTCAAAGACAAACTAAAAATACTCAAACTCCTTGCAGCGTGCGACTGGCCGGACACGTCGCCAGAGCTCAGCCATACGAAAATAAAACCAGACAGGTCAATGACGTTTGACCTGTTATCCAACTTTATCCAACAAACAAAATATCAACTAAATAAATCATACACAATGGACATAAACGAAGACAAACTCAAGGAAGAAGTCAGCAGCTTTTTGTCCTCACTGCAAAGATTACTCCCCAAGAAGAAGGAGATCATTGTGGTCCAACCACGCAGGTTAAAAATAATCAAGCTATGTGACGTTCATGCCGAAGCGAAGGGTACGTTCCCGAAGTGCTTCATCGGAGCCAGGCTCATCATCCTCAGAGAAATCATGGACAAGGTCAAACTCGTTCAACAGTACAACTATGGGAAGACTAGAGAGTCGTATAAGTGTTTCTCCCAGTTAATCCACAAGGAAATGGAACCAAAGAGCACCGGTGAAGGGCTCCTGATAGACTCAGCTGGCTCTGCGACAGCCACGTACAGGGAAGTTTTAGAAGGATCGTACGAGATGCGACTGACGTCGAGAATCAGAGACTTGGTGTCGTCAGAAACCGAAATAGTTTTCGAGAAAGATAATGACAAATCAGTGGGATCAATTTCTTGTTCTGTGAGAGATGTGGACCCTAACACACTACGCATGGTGACACAGTGGATGTACAAGGTTCTGCCAGACGTTTGTTTCGGCACGGAGATTGGATTCAGGCCGCTTGCGTACCCGCCGAGCCCGGAGTTCTCGATCAGTGCTCGTTACGACAGACCCAGTTTCACGTTATCATCTACGGTCAGCAAAGCCGGCCTTCAGTTGTGTCTTTACAAAGCGTTTTCCCCAGAGTTGCGATTAGCGACGATAATAACCGAGGGTTGCCGAGGGGCGCCGACACATGTGAGCTTGGCGATGCACAAGAACTACCAGAACGGGTCAGAGCTGAAGATATTTATTGATTCGCAGCGCTGCGGCGGCTTTACGTTCCAGAGGGACATTTTGTTTTATGAGCCGCATAATGAGATCCGCGTGTTGCGTCTCATTGGAAGCACTCTGATAGATAAACAAAGACGTGTACGTTTTGGTGTCGGTTTTCATTTGGACTTTTGACATATTCCGAGTAAGTTACACGCTTCAACTTAGCCTTCGAATAAATTGGCAGTTTCTATGCAGTTGACGGGGTGTGCTTACATTTTTTGTAGATTTATTCATTTGTATATAAGTATACATAGGTTTTAGTTATTGTTTTATCTTGTGAAAGTTTGTTCCGCTACGTGGTTTAAAAATTGCATTAAATTATTGAAAATATAGTCTACGGGTTGATGGGTTTATTGTTGTTTTACTTGTTGTTCTTTTTGAATATGTTTTACGGTGAATAATAGATTATTGATTTTTATATGATATTTGTAATTTTCTATATAATATATATTTTATTATTATTTTAAAATATATTTTAATATAAAAGCGATACAACTATGCTCAGCTTTGTTGGTCTAGTGTTACTGCAGAGTATGAGGTCCTGGGTTCAATTCCCAGGTCAGGCAAAGCCTTAGTAGTACTCAGCCCGGTGTCTAGATTTGTGCCTGGTTATAGGCAATATATATTTTTATTTTATTTTATTTTATAGGCAATAGGGTCACCCCCTATTGCAGCCGAACATTTCTCAATTCTCCATAGCGCAGTTGGTATTTGGACGATGAAAACATTTAATTTTTCCCATATACCAATAGGGTAGTTTCCTAGGTAAAAAAATAATGATTATATTTAGTCCGTCAGTTAGATTATCGAAAATAATGGACATGTATTTTTTCTTTCGTCAATTAAACAAAAAATGACAAAGATAAAGCGCGTCAAAATTTGGGGGTGGGGGTCGTGACGTCACGCCATGCTAAGAAGTGTAGCAAGGCGTGACGTCACGCGGAACTTTAACGGGTGATATCTTCATCATTTTTTTATATTATTGACAAAAGAAAAAATACGGGTTCAATATTTTTTGATAATATAACTGACGGACTAATTAACTAGATTTTTTCAGGAAACTAGCCTATTGGTCTTCGACTTCCGAAATTAAAGTTATTTTTCAATTAGTAGTGTTTTTTTTGGAAGTTGGTTTTTTTTTTGTACCTAAAAAAGTTTTTATTTGCACTTTTTAGTTGTACCTACCTACCCCACACAAAATCATATATACTTGCTAGATTAGAGGTACCCCAAAAATGAATTAAGGCCAAACACAAGGTAGCTACTGTAAGCTGTTGAGGAGTTCCCTTAACTGTCCTTCGTCTTCATCATCAGACTCCTAATGACTGTCACAACCCATCTAGGTGTATAGTTCTCATCAATACAAATTAATCAAGACCAAACACAAGATAACTGCTGTAAATCGTTGAGGAGTCCCCTCGACTGTCTTTCGGCTCCATCATCAGATCGACTCCAGACCTTCATTGAATTGTAGTGCTTTTAAATACCTAATCAAAAAATTAACAAACGCACGTATCGTAGCTAGACTAGCCCCTACGATTTTTTAATGTTCCCCTCGATTTTTCTGGGATGCCATCATCAGATCCTGGTTTCCTTATCATAGAACCACCGTTGGGATAACTCCTTTCCAACAAAAAAAGAATCATCATCGGTTCATAAACGACGAAGTTATCCGCGAACACACACAAAAAAAAAAAAATGTTTAAATACGGTCGAATTATAATAATAATAATATAATAATAATAATATCCCTGGACATTTCACACAGCACCATTTGTCCCAAGCTAAGCAACCTAATGCTTGTGTTATGGTAACAAGATGGCTGATAAACTACTTATATACAATTTTTTTTTTTTTTTGTAAATACATACATATTATAGATAGAAAAACACCCAGACTCGGAACAAATACATGTAGGTCATACAAATATTTGTTCCGTGCGGGAATCGAACCCGCGACACGCAGCGCAGCAGTCAATCGCTTAACCACTGCGCCAACCGTGCCGTCAAATGAAGGAATTAAGAAACCTCCTTTTTTGATTTCTGTTAAAAACCCAAATCTTTAAACACATCTGGGGCAAGTTTCCTTGAAAAGCTCAGAGTTACCGAGTTCTGTCTAGAGATACGAGATAAAACTTCTCTAAAAATGAGCAGTACATCTCAAAAACTTGAGACAAGTACTCGTAGTAGACAGAGATAAGTACAAACTTGGAGCCTCGTTATCAAGTGACACGAGATAGCACGAGCTTGTGTTTTATTAAAGTTTTACTCAATCATACAATGTGTACAGCGTGTGCCCCGTTAGTCTCATGGTCGTAAGCGCGACTGTTAAGCGTGGGGTCCTCGGCTCGATTCCCAGGTCGGCCAAACTGTTATTGGGTTTTTAATTAGTAACAGGCCGGAGTTTGAAAGTTGGTGGTGTGATAACCCCGTGCCTCAGAAAGCACGTTAAGCCACTGGTTCTACGCCTGATCTCTCTCCGCCCGAAGAATGGGACACCATGACCATGAGAGTGAGGTAAGAGAGTGCACCTGTGTCTGTACATGGTCGAAGTACCGTCTGGAGGAGAGCGTGTATCAGAAATGTGAGGTCATACTGAAGGGTTCGGTAGAGACTATCAAACTGAACAACTTTCTCCATGGGACCAACATCGTAATCCCGGCTGTCCCATACATATGCGTCGGTATTGAAGTTTTGTATGGGACAGCTGCTTATTTTTTCGCGATAGCGATGATTTTGTCTCATGGAGAAAGTTATTCAGTTGAATAAATGACTTTTGATTTTGATTTTGACAGTCTGTACACACCCTATGTATAAGCAGGTTTTAAGGTTGAGCCCTAAAGCTCTCCTTTATCCCACTTCCATCCAGGTACTGTTCAAATTTTAACATAATCCATATTCCATACTAATATTATAAACGTAGAAGCCAGTCTGTCTGTCTGTCAGTCTGTGTTACCTTTCCACGCCTTAACAACTGAACTGATTTCGTAAAAATTTGGTACGCAGGTAGAACACAATCTGGCTTATGCCATGAGATACTTTTTTGCCTGGTATATACGGTCCCGAGAGATAGTTTTCGGCATCCACGCGGGCGAAGCCGCGGAAGAAAGTTAGTCTATACATACTAATACTAAAAAGCGGAAGTTCAGATCCGATTGCAAAATTTTTCTCTAAGGAGAAGCTACAGTATTGCCAAGTGTCATGGATATTATTATTTTACTAGCTGCGCCCCGCGGTTTCACCTGCATAAGTTTCGATCCCGTGCGAATATCGGGATAAAAAGTATCCTATATGTTAATTCTGGTTATAAGCCATCTGTGTGCCAAATTTCATCCAAATCCGTTCAGTAGGTTTGGCGTGAAAGAGTAACAAACATCCATTTATCCATCCATCCATACACATTTATAATATTAATAGGATGTTAAAACAAGAAATTTTACGCGGACGAAGTCACGGACAAAAGCTCGTATATTATAATAAAGAGAGAAAAACTGCGTGCAGCCTTTGCTGTGCAGTAAAGTGGGTTTCCTTGTCCGTAACCTTTCAGGCTGAAAGTTGCTGAAAACGTGCCATATTTCGGTAGGATTACATGCGTGTAGACTTCTAATATTATAAAGGGTTCGTGCCTTTTTCAAGGATCCAGGATTATGACGAAAGCCTCGTGGTGGTGTTGCAGAGATTTTTGTGGTTTTTTACAGTTTAGTCCTCCAAGCCTCGTGTAGGATTCGCGAGATTATTACTTACTTAAATGAAACTGGGAGAATATCAGGGGTTATTACTGTTCGTGGAAAATTGTAAAGATTTTTTGGAGTAAAATAAGATTCTTGCTAATAATCTGGGTCGTGATCTTTTGTAATATGCTGAGCACTCTGTGGATTTAGTCTGTTGATTTCAGTTATACAAAATACTTCACTTTTCTTTTCACGATTTTTTGTGATATTTGCTATATACAATTTTGTTAATATCACAAAAAATCGGAGAACATTTTTATAAAGTCTTCTAGAAAAACGTTGGTTAATAATTTATTTATTATTGTTTCGGGACTGGTGGAGCAATGGCGGACTCGACGACTTTCGATTTGTAGGCACGACCTAAAACTCGAAAATCGAGTCGCGTTTGAGAGTAATGGTGACTTAATATGACGAATGACGAATTTACACGAAGAAGAATTTATAAGACGAATTTACATAAAGTAAAGTGTCTTCGTTAGAACTCACGGGTTCTAACGAAGACACTTTACTTTATGTAAATTATTAAGTCACCATTACTCTCAAAACTGTGAAGTAAAACATCGTGAGAATCCAGTCAACCCCTTTACACCTGGCTCCCTCTCACAGAGAGAAGAGTGCATCGTTCTCACATGCATAATTTCTAACATGAATGATGTAACCAATACTTTGTAACCATATTATTCTGATTTAAAAGAGTGTCCATGGAGTTTCTTGCCCGTTCTTCTCCATAGGTACCTAATACGCTTTTACGCATTTTTCTGGCTGACCGACCCCTTGACAATTCAAAAGTACCTGTAATTGGTTTAATTGAAATAAATACTTTGAGTTTGAGAAGGCCTGTCTCTCAGCACTGGGAACATTATAGACTAATTATGTTATACGTACTGTAGCAGAGTAAGCACTGCTCAGTGGTCATCTCCGGCTTTCAGACGCAAATTTCACTACACATTTTCTTCATACCTTCAAGCTTATATTCAGAACCTATATAATATCATACTACCCAGTCTTTCCCCACTACATTCTAAAACATGAGAGATTGAGGACCTTATAACGTTCGTCGTTCATATCACATGTCGGAGCGCTAAGCCGGACTAAGAGCTTTATATTGTGCCCCACAAGGATAGACAGCACACTTGCATGGGTGGGTGTGGGGGTGTGTGCACATGTGTTAGGTATCGGGTCAAATCGGGATTTTGATCAGATTCTATGAAGATTACATTGTTTTTTGTTTCGGTTTGGGACTGATTTTCAATCGTTATATTTTTTATTTATGGAATCAATTCGGCGGCTTGACAGCTATTATTGTGAAAACATAGGCGGTCTCTTCTCTAATGAACTCATGAATTTTTGTGGGGAGCAAAGATAGTATGTGCGGATGTGGCAGGTGACTATACTTTTATTAGTGATGTTCATGATGCTACAGATAAAAGTTATCTGACCATTTAATAGTCAGCCATTAAGTACACAAAACTTAAAAAAAATAAAAACACTAGAAAAACACGCTTTTATAAATGCACGATGCCAGTGCGTATCTTCCGGCTTCATCATCAGACCTTGAAACCTAATCGTGGTCAAATTTCATTACCTACAAGACTTTTCTAAGAAACCCAAAACAGCTATGATACGATTTTCCATCATGAAGTTCCAGTTCATATCTTCCGGCTCCATCATCAGATCAGTTCGACAGTACCATATTATTGTATTGTCATCAGAACTACATACAGCTGCCAATTTTCATTACGCTACGACCCTTGGAAGATGGTTAAATTAGTTACCTTAGATTCCATCACATAGTTACATACAGGACGACCTAAAAAAACAGACTAATGACTATACAACAGGGTGGCAGGCACATCGACACGCATTCTGTAACCATGCATTTAACACAGATGTTTCCTGTACCCCGCGTAGACATTTATCATAGGATATCGAAAAATTTCATCACCCACACAACAGCTCATCTCCCAATCTCTCGCTCGCTTCTCTTGAGCAGCTAATTATTTTTTAAATAACCGACGAACAATTTCAACGCAGGGTGGTCAGGGTCAAGTTCCTTTTCATAAGTTTTATCTGCTGTCAATCTCACATTAGCCTGTAGATAAATAAAAAAAAAAAAAATTAAATATATTATTTAGAAATATGTTAAAGTGCTACCTACGTTTTAAGTGTGAAGTTTAAGTAGTGTATAAAGACTCGCCAGACCCCACAGTCAAACCACTACTACGGTTTTGTGGGGCTACTTTAGTTATATTGTTTAGTATGCTGTTAACTTATAATAAATAATAATGTCTATAAAATATGATCAGGCTTTTCCAGAATTAAAGGGTAAAGTACCCACACACACACACATATTACACACACACACACACACACCCTTACACACACATATCGCCAGTTATGTTCCAGTCAAACAACAAATCCAGACGGGCTCAATTTATTTGCTCTGCAATGTTCATGGTGATTGCAAATTCCCTCACGATTTTGTAGATAAAAGATTACAATCCAAAAGGACAATGTATCACATCCTAACTTACATAATAATCCTCTAGTTTCGCTCACACACAAGCCCACCCTCAAACACACACACACACACTCCATCCTAAAATGTTTGCCGACAATCTTGATGCAGACTTTAAAGCACAGTTCGCTTACATACGCTGCAGCTAGTGAAAAAAGTAATATATTGGAATGGATGCATATAAAAATATGCGAGAGTGGCGGACGAGTATTAAAATCAAAATGTTGGCTGTAAAAGAAAACGTTGAGCGTTTAAAAGAAGCGAATCTGTGATGAACGCAGTTTTTTGTTGTTCAGAGATTTTATGTTTCAGCGAAATGATTATCAACCCTTCGTCTTCACCCTACCTGAACGTGGATCCACGCGAGACATAATGGCTTTTTGATTGTTTCTGTTATTACGGCATTCAACCGGTTAAACAATTAGTTTGTTGGACATAATATAACACAACTTCACGCTCAGTAACTAATGGTGTGTGTAATTTTAAAGGTAATCCTGCTTCTGTTTTTTTTGTCGACTGATATCTTCTTTTAATAAAGAAGATATCGAAAAAAAAAGGACTCCTGACCTGACCATTTAGGTCAGGAGTTTTTCCTGTATGAGTAGTTAATGTATAACAAGATCAAACGACTTGCTTAACGTGTTGATATTTTGGTTATCTAACTACAGCATGTACTGGAGGTGATTAAAATATTTTTTTGCGGATTACCAGTTTTATACTCGACTTCGGCGAAGCCTAAAATTAGGGTAACGTTTTTGATACCATACATAATAAGTAGTTGTAAGACTCACAACGATGTCAGAAGCCCGAAAGTCTGACAACCAGTCTTACCAAGGGGTATTGTATTACCCAGTAACTGTGTTCTGGTTTTGGAGGTCGTATAGGCAGTCGCTTCATGTAAAGTACTGAGAGGCAATTCTCCTAATTTTAAGAACGTTCACAGTCTGATATCAGTCTCAATCTGTCAAAAATACCTCTAATTTCCCTACATTTTGACAAGCTTTTGACGTTTGTTTGTCGCCGAGATGAGACTGCGACTTGATTTTGAACTTTTTAAATTACGAGAATTGGCCTTCTGGTATTCAGCTGCATTCGGGTAGACTGAAAGCCGACCCAAACAGGCTAGGTTGATAATGATATACTCGTATGTAGTTGTAAGACTTTACTTGACTGGGTATGCTCCCAATTTTCTAAACTTGTATTAAGTTGCACTTGGTCCTCTGCTAGACTCTTTGTGATAGAACTGGAACAGACATTAACTACACCAACTAGTACTATTGTTGCAAAACTTCATAAAACAACCTCGCGTTTGTTACTGTATATGAGCAGGGAGCTGACGGCTTATAAAATATTGTCATCTTGAAAATTCTTTGGCCATTGACTAAAAAGGCCTATGTGTCTGACGTTCAATACAATATTGGCATCTATTGGGACAATTTCGTTAGAAGTTTATTGATTAAGAGGGCCAGTTTGTTTCCTTAATTAATGGGTGTGGGCGGCCTACAAATAATGAGGGGGTAATTAGAAACTGCACCGTTGTCCGGTTGGTGTTCATTCACAATTTGTTACAAAAACAATTTAGAGGTACCTAACAGGATTATTCAACTGACAGATATGTTTGTGGCGGGCTCCCCGACAATACTATTGTAGGAATGCTAAGTTTTAAATGAAACGCCTAGACCGAGGTAATTTCAAGTAGTTCCCTACTACAGCTCGACTGCATATTGTACGTTATTTGTTATTTTAACTGTTACTTTATGACTGCTACATAGTATAAAACGAAGGAGCGTGTCTGTCTGTATGGCCGGTCAGCTCTTTAAACCACACAATGGCTTTTGAAACGGTTTTCACAAGCATGAGTAGAGTTGTTTAAAATACTTTTTATTTTTATTTTGAAGGGGCTTATGGCTAAGTAATAACAGCCGCACGGTTCGATCGATCAGGTTAACCTACGCTTGCCGCAGTTGGTCCGGGGATGGGTGACCATCTTTGCATTACAAGACCCCTCCGTGACTCGGAAAGCACGTTAAGCTGTTAGTTCCGGCTGTCATTCGTGGATGTTTGACAGTCGTTACGGGTCGTCAGAAGCCCTACCAAATTTAACATACAGTAAATTACAGTAAATCTTACATAGGGAAATTAAATTAAATTTAGATACCTAAATAATATATTTGCCACTCACTATGGTTATTTTTAACTTGTATAATTCGCAGCTGCCTTTAAACCCTTCTACCCATAGAGAATATTCTACCACTTTTCAATTCTATTCTTGATTCTGCCAAAAATCCCGAAACCTATCGAGGAGGATACTTACTTCCACCCTTTTGTTTTAACATTCAAAACGAGAGTGTTAACATTAATCATGATAGAGGAACTGAATCCTATCTGCTTATAACTTTGATTTAACTTAAATACGTGCAGTGGCATATTTATGGCTGTTTTATTTTATGGTATTGTAGATGGCGTTACAGACATATTTTGTAAATGTAATGTAGCTTGAAGAGGGAACATTTTGAAGCCTGTAAGCCCGTCATAATATTTATTTAAAAGGTAGTCGTTAGCGCGAATGCTGAGCATGGGATCTCTGGTTCTATCACCGAATCAGGCTAAGTGTTGCGTTTTTATTAGAAAATTCTATGCCCGGAGTCCAGATTAGGCCCGGTAAAGGGAAATAATACTGTTTCTGAGAGGGAGTGGGCCGTAGTCGACCACGCGAGTCCAGTGTGGGTTGGTTGAAGTATTTTCTCTTAGATTTTTCAAATCAAGGACATGCCGGTTTCCTCTCGATGATTTCGTCCACTGTTTTGAACTGAATAGGTATCATTACTGAAGCTTGCCCAATATTTGAGATAAGCAGCCTTTTCAGGCACAAAAAAACCTCAGGAACGCAGTATCATACTTTCAAAGATACATTTTATACATGTTGTGTTTTCTAAGAATATTACAGACAACTTTAATAGAAATTAATGGGTTAATTAAATGGGTAATTAAATTTACCATGGGAAACAATGTAAGAAACGAAGCATGGTATATAACGTACTATTATGTGAAAATTGTGCACATCTCTGTAGGGAATCTAGCAATTATGTTAGACGAGAACAGTCGCAAGGGAATGGTTAGCGTGGAAAGTAGTTTGTAGTGTTTATTATTAAAATAAAGGAGTTTTATGCTTCTTTATGAGGAAAATATCATAGAAGATCGTAAGAATCTTCATTAAAATCGTAATATAAATAACTTTTTGTTTATTTTTATTTTTTTGAATGCCTGGATTTAGCCCGTGACTTCGTCCGCATAGAACACAAATATAGTGAACAATATTATTTCACCATAAAACACATCCGCATTTACAGCTTGCTATCAGTGACAGATGAGCAATGGTGGCCCAGTGGTAACGGCCGCGAATTACGAGTTGTAGATCATAGGTTTGAACCCAGACAGGCAATTTACCAAGTGTAAGGTTATTTCAACACCACTGCTCTCAAAACGGTGAAGGAAAACATCGAGAGGAAATGGGCATGACTTAGAACCAAAAACTCGAAGACATGACTGTGACATCTCCTAACCCGCACTGAGCCCGCGTGGTGGATTACGGCCCACTCCCTCTGACTGAGAGGAGGCCTGTGTCCCAGCAGTGGGAACATTATAGGCTGATTATGCAGTGACAGAATTTTTGTAATTGGAACGATACCACCTACAAACAAACTATTTTATACAATCTACAGTCTCGAGCACTAATATGTCAACACTTGGAAACTTTCAATAGCGATTTTTGCGTAAAATAACGAAAACAACAATTAAATACGACAAATTACAAAAACATATGGGTTCGAAAATACTATGTTCGTACTTCGTAGCAACATAAAATTTCTTTCAAAAATAAAGGAGTAAATCGCTTTTGAATAAAGCCAAGTGTATACATACTTATGCTCGTGACAGCACCTCTTTATTTTACAAGACCAACGACTTGCCAAATCCAGAGATTTTACTAAAAAGCGTGCCATTAAAATTCAAGTAAAGTGCCTTACGAAGAAAACCATTTTCGTAGCTGTTATGTTCAAGCTTGCATTCTTCTATAGCAGCTTTGTGTGACAAAGGGAGGAAAAGGCTAGTTTTTTACGAGACACGGCACTTAACTTTTTACCATATTTAGCGGTATGTATGAGCGTGGCTTATCTTGCTGAAATGCTGAAAATTTTTGGCTGAAAAGTTCTCTTCACACAACTACCACGAAACCGTATATTTTTATTTCAATTACTAGCTGCGTCCCGCGATTTCACCCGCATAGGTCTCGATCCTGTGGTAATATCGGGATAAAAATTATCCTATGTGTTAATCCTGGTTATAAACTATCTGTGTAACAAATTTCATCCAAATCCGTTCAGTAGTTTTTGCGTGAAAGAGTAACAAACATCCATCCATCCATACAAACTTTCACGTTTATAATTATTAGTACGATTGTAGTTAAATCTTCCTTCGAACCTAGACAAGTGGCAATCACTTTCAAAGCGTTGCGTATTTTTACAACGGCTTTCAACTGCACCCTAATTGCGTAACGCACAATCAATCTCAATCTGAATCATTTTGAAGGATATTGCTAATCCATTGCTTCATATGTTCGAAAAATGTGTCTGCTCAACAATGTAAATAACGCAATGAATGTTGTTGAACTGTCAAAATGAAACCCACTGATAGTGTGTTACACAATTACCCCGCAGGACTGATATAAGCTTTTCGGCAACTTATGTCAATGCCATACATTTTGATTTTTCCACCATCGTTATTGCTAATAGAATGTCACTTTGTTTAACTCCTGATGGTACCCGCTATATTAGACACATCTACTAGCTTCTGCCGGCGACTCTGTTCGCGTTAAAAATTTCTTGTTCCTACAAGTCTAGAATCACGTGCTGAATTCATAGTTTTAGTTTGCATGCCGTGCATATGTGTCATCATCTGCCCAGCTTTTTCCCAACCATGTTATGGTCGGTATGGTTCAACCGGATGCAGCTGAATACCAGTACTTTACATGGAGCGACTGCCTATCTGACAACCCAGTTACTGGGTAATACGATACCCCTTGGTAAGACCGGTCGTCAGGCTTTCGGGCTTATGACGACCCGTAGAGACAGTCAAAGATCCACGAATGGCAGCCGGGACCAACGGCTTAACGTGCTTTCCGGGGCACGGAGGGGTCTTGGTATGTGAAGATGATCACCCATCCACGGACCAACCACGGCAAGCGTAGCTTATCCTGATCGATCGACCCGTGCGGCTATTATTACTTAGCCACAAATATATATGTGTGTCCCTGTATATAAATGGAATCATCCATACGACGAAGAAGAAGCACGAAATCACGCTTAAAAGCTGCATCTCAAAGATCCCAATCTTTCTATACCATGCTACAAAGTCTATCTTGTTATCAGCATCTTGATTAGAAGGTTATATCTGCGGGCTACGTAAAAATTTAGCATTTTACGACTTCCTTATAATAATGAAAATGAAAGCCATAAAGAATGATCTCCCTTTTGAGTTTGCTCGTAAACTGCTGTGTTGTAATTTGACACCTTATGAATTATGATAATATAGCTTCGAGGTTTGCTTTCCTTAGTGGGTGGGTAGAATTGAAGGGGAAATCGAAATAAAACAATTTTTTTTTAAATATTAGATAAAATTATTGTTTGTGTATAATAGGTAATCCAAGGAAGATAATAATCATCAAAAAAAAAATCTTCTGTTTCATAGAAAAGTGCAATACGTAATATGTATGGAACAGCAATATTTTTTTTAATAACCGACGAAAAATTTCGGCGCTATGGGGTCTAAACGCATGTGCTGAATCCATGGTTACAGTTTACGCGTGGATGTCCCTGCTACCCTGTAGATATCAGCATGCAAAGTTTTTACTTACAAGTATTCTAAAAGGCTTCAACAATACACAAGTCCCCTAACCTAAAATAACTTTCTTGGTCGACACTTATCACAAGCAGCTCTTATAAATAATTGGGACTGTATCGAAGGACCTGCAATTTTGTTCGAGCATTCGAAACCCACTAAAATCGCGAAAATGTGAAGTACTAAGTACACATAAACATACATAAACTCACGCCGTGTTTCCATGAGGGAAGGTAGAAACACAGAAGCCACATATGACGATCCTTACAATACTCGCTTTGCTTTGTTTACGTTGATCCATCTGAAGGCCAATTCTAGTAATTAAAAACGTTCAAAATCTAGTTGCAATCTCATCTCAGTGACTATCAATGTCAAAACTTTTCTTTTTTTCCTTTTTGACAACTGGTGTCAAAAACTTGTCAGAAATGAAGGGAAATTAGAGGTATTTTTGAAAGATTGAGACTGAGATCAGACTGTGAACAGTCTTAAAATTACGAGAATCGCCCCTCTGGTCATACACGCACGCCGGTTGCGAGTATTACCCACCTGACCTTTCAGAAGAACATCGAACGTCTTCTATAGCGGTGTTCATAATCTCGGATAATTTACATTCCAGCGCCACTTAATCAGTTATCTACTTTAGTGAAATGTATTCTAAGGTGATTTTTGAGTGACCATTTGTAACAAAAAGGTCCTAATAAGGTTTCGCTAGCAATGGAATTTGAACTTTGTTATGTATGAGATTCAGTTTGTTGTTCCATAACTCGAAATTTATCTCAATTTTTAAATTGAAATCTTTTGTTACCTTTTTTTTTTTGATCGTGTTCGTACTAAGTAATAAACCTTTTAAAACTTTCCGACACATTTTAGGAGGCACAAAACTTCAAAGTCATTTTGACCTCAATAAAATCCAAAAGCTTCAACTCCTCAAGACTACATTCAGGGGAAGTATGAAGCGATGATAGACGTGCATTTAGGTCAATCGTGAGCTTGAAGTTAGAAGTATTAGGCTTTGAGTGAGGGGGTGAAACTAGGGTAAGTCTAAGTTAGGCTGACAGGCGAAGATGGGGCAGTTTATATGTTTGAAAGAATGTTAAGTGATGCTGTGATCTTGTTTTATTTTTGAGGAGTAGCAGGTATTGTGTGTAAGAATTGGAGTCGTTTTCTTGGTCCACCCAAGTAAGTTCTTACCAAAGGTCAAAGGTCCAAGTGAAAGCATTTATTTCAAATAGGCACTTATAAGGCACTTTTGAACGTCAAAAATTACAATAAAATAGAATTGATTCTAGTCGGTTCCAAAAGGTGGTTTTCGTATGGAGAAGAATGGGCAAGAAACTCCACCGTTACTCTTTTAAAGGAGAAAAGGAGCTTATTCAATAAATTAAGCTGTCAAATTAAACGAGCTTGAAGACAGAGGATCTACAACCTTCTCGTAATTTAAAATGTTCATAATCTAGTGGTAGTCTCATCTCGGCGACACACAAATTTCAAAAAAATTACAAAAATGTAGGGAGAGGTAATGTATTTTTGACAGATTGAGACTGAGATCAGACTGTGTATGTGTGTAAGTTCTTAAAATGACGAAAATTTCCCCTCAGACATCCATTTCAACTTCAATATCCATTTTTAATCCCCGATGAAAACACGTGTATCGGCAAGCGTAGTGTGGGGCGCCCCCCCAGCTAGATGGACCGACGACCTTAGGAAGGTGGCTTGGACAGACTGGCTGCGGAAGGCGGCGGACAGGGTGTTGTCGAGCAGCCTGGGAGAGCCCTTTGCCCAGCAGTGGACTGCGAAAGGCTGAGTTGATTTATTGAGGCTTGTGATCTTAAATACAAATACGTATCGCATCAACTTTTTTTTTAACGTTTGTTTATGCAAAATGTATTCATTTCTAAATGCATGGGACACAAGTTTGATACCCACTTCATAAACAATCCTACTAATATTATAAGTGCGAAAGTTTGTATGGATGTATGGATGTTTGTTACTCTTTCACGCAAAAACTACTGAACAGATTTTGACGAAATTTAGCACACAGATAGTTTATAACCAGGATTAACATATAGGATACTTTTTATCCCGACATTCCCACGGGATCGAAACTTATGCGGGTGAAACCGCGGGGCGCAGCTAGTAAATTATGAAATCCTTAAATAACAATATACATATATACATAAAAATGCACCTTAGTTAGAAACAAATATATTATAAAAATGCACATGAATCCAAGGCTACACAAAATAATAATAATAAATTGTTTATTGATCAAAAAGGTTCAGATGGTCAGATTTGATTTGATCAGAAAGGTACAGAAAAACAAAATTTACAATAGTTACTAGAAAGATATACAAAGTTATGTAACTACATTAAAACAATCGCTCTCATATCCAAAAAGAGAAATAAAATCTACATCTCTTACATATTTACGTAACCGAGATACAAACTAAACGTATCTCCTTACTTACGAATAAACAGACAAACAGATAAACAGACAAACAGATAAACAGACATATAAACTTTCGGATAGACAAAGTAACATGTTGGCTGGCAATCTAAATAATGTAGATTTTCAACGAGTTCTCTTGCCACAGGTAATGAAGTGGTTTTATCATACAGGATGTTCAATTGTATGTACACTGGAAGTGTTGTTAACTAAAACATAAAATCTTCTGATTAAAATCGAGGAAGAATTTAATATTATAATATTTAGGAAGATAGATAGATCAGGCATTACCGAGGTCACGAGCAATAAAAAAAATGGTCTCCTGGCTAAGTAATAACAGCCGCACGGGTCGATCAGGTAAAGCTACACTTGCCGCGGTCGGTCCGTGGATGGGTGACCATCCATAACATACTGAGACCCCTCCGTGCCTCGCTAGACGTTGGTCCCGGCGGTCATTCGTGGATATTTGTCAGTCGTTACGGGTAGGTATTCAAAAGCCCGAAAGTTTTACAACCAATACTGCCAAGGGGTATCGTATTACCCACGACAAAATTTCTACATTATGTAATCTGATTTTGTTGCCATTCAATATGGACCTTTCCGTAATTAATTTGGGCAACGTTAAAGCCCTTAAATGATAGCCTTATTGAGTTAACTTTTAGTCTCAATTAAGTATGACAAAATTTCATTCATCAATTTGACTTGGCTGGCCAAAAAAGTACCAACTGAAAATCTCTTCGATATCTTTTTAGTGTTTTTTGCTGAGAATTCTTTAAGAATTGGTGGATCACGTCGGGGTCACAAACATGCTAGATGGGTAGGAAATTAAATAGAGTATTAAAATGTAGAAATAATAAAATATATTTCGTCGCAGCCAATCCCAATTTGCGTTAGCCTTTAAGGTACACTCCTTTTTTGGGCTTGCTCTTGATTCAAGAGTCTTCCAAATAATAAACACCCTGTATATAAAGGTTTTAACACAAAACGTCCCTAAAGACCAGTCCGGACAGGCCTTCCCTTAAGTTCTGTCTCATTCTGCTAATGCCTTACTAGTGGCTTTATACTGAATTGCTTGTAGGTGAATATTTACAAGCCCTCTTGCAGCTTTTAGTATAACAATGTAGGAAGGCAGTCTGGGTGATTGGATGGGAGTTAATCCAGGTAACTTTAATAAAGCTATCAATTTTTGGAAAATTGGAATTAGACCCCTCCGTGGCTCGGAAGGCACGTTAGACAGTAGATACGGGTAGTCAGAAGCTCAAAACTCTGACAACTTAGAGTACCCAAGGGGAATGCACTTCACAACCCATTACTGGGTGTTACCCAGTGTAGCGGTATATACAACGCCACATGCGAACAGCACGTCATACTGATGTGACGCAAAATCCTGCATCTCGCAAGCAGAGTTTACCGCGCAATTAGCATAGATACAATTTCCCAATATCAATTATCATTTCAATCTATATAAGTATATATAATGGGTTGCGAAGGTCAGACAGGCAGTCGCTCCATGCAAAATACTGGTATTCTAGCTGCATCCAGTTAGATTGGAAGTCGACCCCAACATATTTGGCGAATATTTACTAGGCCTACTGCAGTTCTTAGTATAACAATGTAGGAAGGCAGTCTGGGTGATTGGATGGGAGTTAATCCAGGTAACTTTAATAAAGCTATCAATTTTTGGAAAAATGGAATTTAGTTTTTGATATTGAGTTTCTGTTTGGGCTTTTGTCATCTACCCTTTTCCCAACTATGTTGGGGTCAGCTTCCAGTCTTACCGGATGCGGCTGAATACCAGTACTTTACATGGAGCGACTGCCTACCTGAACTCCACAACCTAGTTACTGGGTAATACGATACCCCTTGGAAAGACTGGTTGTCAGACTTTCGGGCTTCTGACGACCTGTAACGACTGTCAAATATTCACGAATGACAGCCGGGACCAACGGCTTAACGTGCTTTCCGAGGCACGGAGTGGTTTTGGTATGTTAAGATGGTCACTCATCCACGGATCAACCGCGGCAAGCGTAGCTTAACCTGATCGATCGATCCATGGGGCTGTTATTACTTGCCCACAAGCTCTTCTGTAATAGCCAGAAAAAAAAAAGTTTTCTTAGACAAGAACTTAAATTCTTTCTCTTCCCAGAAAAAAACACTCAAACAAAAGCAGGACACCGATACACGCCGGCGGAAAACAATAACAGAACTGGGCCACTCTCAGTCCCATGTCATTCATATTCCATCCAAAATTCAAGTTTCGTGAACAATTTTCTGACGCACATCGGCGCCGCGGATTTTGTCTTACGTTTTTGGCAAGCAGCCCACTGTGCAACGTGCAGAGAAATGATGGTCCCCGCATCGCGAATTCACGTAGTTGTGAGACAAAAGAGAAGTAATAACTGTCTTTTGTGGCATGATAAAATATTATATAAAAGGATATTATGCTGGTATTTTGTGTTTTGAAATATCTTTATGGTTGTCATTATGGGCGGTAGTTTTAGCTCGGTCGGAGATGTGTGTTGTCTGGTATGTAATGTCATATTAAGGTTCTGTTATTGTACTTAAGTATGAGTAACAAAAGGAAGGATAATAAAACGAATGAGTTCCTACAAAATAGGTCTTATTCTAAGGGACAACATCTTTTTGTTTGAATATTTAAGCTTGCAACACCCTCACGGTCTCCACTCCAGCACAAGCCTGCTGAGTATTATTATAGCAACTCTCTTACTGCCTATCCCATCTCATTTGAAGTTGGCTCTCTCCGTCTTTCTTCACAAGTATTTTTATAACAACGTGTTTTGTTAATAAAACGATATAAGTAGCGTGCTCCTCCTCCAATCTTAACGTAAACACTTCACTGACAGACTATTTACATAGGAAAAATACGCAAAAATCAACAGTTTTCCTCTCGGCATAACATTTTACCTTTTACCTCACAATAAAGAATACACGAAACTATGTAAATATCCTAACATTTGGCGAAGTTTCTCTGCAAAATAGGTACAGGCAGCGAAAAAAGTCGATCGACACTTCAGATCATAAAATCCTCATTTTTAAGCTATAAATATTTAATTAAACTCGGTACAGAAGTTACATTAGCAAAAAAGTGTAAGGTTTATGATTTTTAATAGAAATTAATAAAACATTTTAAATAATTAAATAAACCGAATATCAATAGGAATAATCGATTTGAGAAATCAGAATCGATATGATGACTTGACAACACTCGGCGAGCGCGGGAATTTTTAATCTGTACGGCCGTACGGCGCGAGTTTTGGATAGCTGTATTTGGTGGTGTAACATTTAGTTGTATAAATAAATAATTGTAAAACATAGTGACCTGAGTTTTACTACAAAAGGGTAACAAATATATTAACAAAGAAGGGCAATAAAGAAGGGTAACTATTATATGAAACGCGTAGTAGAGGCTCGTGACTGAATCCATTACATAGCAAGTCCCCTCCATGCCTCGGAAGGCACGTTAGACCGCCAATAGGGGTGGGTAGTCAGAAGCTCAAAACTCTGACAACTATTATAGTGTTACCAAGGGGTATCGTGTTACCCAGTAATGGGTTGTGAAGGTCAGATAGGCAGTCGCTCCATGCAAAATGCTGGTATTCTAGCTGCATCCAGTTAGATTAGAAGTCAACCCCAACGCATTTTTGAAATTTCTAGGCAAATTGATTGTGTTAAAGTATCAGTGTTAATCGAATTTTGTCTCTACCCGTACCTAAAATTACAACGGCAGGCCATCAGGTGAGTTCAGCACCATTATTGAACATAAAAAGGGGTGGGTAGACTGTGTAGTCAACGAAATATATTTGCAACTACCCTACTCGGAATTAGGACAATATATTGCCTTCATTCTGTCTTGTGAACTGTAACTCACGGTAAAGACCAAAGAAAGGGGTCTTTTGGAGAATTATTATGCGAATGGTGGGTTTTATTATTCGAGAAGAAGATAGAACTCTGTATACTACGTTCGCTGTTTAGTTTCCAAATATGTAGGTAAACAAATGTGTGTGTTATTTATTTGTACACCAAAAAATACACAACAAAAAAATCAATTAACAAAACATACAATGGGTGGCCTGACCGCTTTACAGTACTACTTACAAGTCATTCTGAACTCACCTTAATTTACTTAGTATAAAGTTGATATTCATAAAATGGTAATAAAATCAATTGGAAACATGGATGTGCGTAGACTTGTTTCACTAGAGCTAAGAGAGTGGCAAAAGTTTGTTTAGTTTTTGGTCTTAAATATCATTGCAGATGTTAAATACCGGAACATCACGCCTGTAATCCCCGAAGGGTAGGGCAGAAGTGTACCTATAGAACACCAACATATCGCCAGTTATGTTTAAGTCCCACGTAAAAAGGGGGGGGGGGAGGGGCTGCCTATTGCCATTAACCGGGCACAAATCTAGACTCTAGGCTGCTTTCGAGAAATTCCAGACACACTTTGCCCGACTCGGGATTCGAACCTAGGACCTCATGCTCAGCAGTTTCGCTTGCGTCTACTAGACTATCAAGGCCCACATGACAGGTTTTGCTGAGACTCTGTTGTTTAGTTTTTTTTTTCTTATTTGTATTTGTAATGATATGTACGTGAATTATTTGTTTATTTATTTATTTATAAGTATGTATTAGGTATGTTGAAACTGTGTGTACTCCCCGTCATTTTTCCCTAAGGGTTCATTAGAAAACCAGCGTCAGACAGCATCTGTCTGGCATTAATGCTGAAATGAACCTTTTTGGCGCAGCCGGGCCGTGAGGCACACACTATTGTTCTCTGAAACATAATTTTTTATTTTATTAATTTTGTATTTTGTGTTTCACGTACTGTGTCCAATTCAACTTTTTATCTTTCTTTCGTTCTTTCTTTCTCTCATAACACACATAACCCACATTATTTAAAAAAGTTAGCCAAAAATATTCGCTTTGCATTTACAGATCACTTTACTTTGTAGGCAAAATTAAGTTATATGCAAATCTCTTCAAATCTCGTTATTTATTTTTTCTACTTTACATGTATTATTCATTATATGGTAAATTGATCTAAAAGTCTCAATGTCTGCGAAAAAAGTATCGGTTTAGCAATTTTCTAAGAGCTCTGTGTAATATCAGGAGAAAACTGTAGCCTAGCATATTAAGTATATTGAGTTGGGAATTTGGGAAACAATATCTTTTTAACTTTTTACTCTACAGGGTCCGTAATTATATCTTAGCTTAAAGCCATTGTATGATTTTACAAAAATTATATGGAACGAAAATAAAGGACATCCTCATCTGTCTAGCCATTTCCCAACTATATTGGGGTCAGCTTCCAGTCTAACTGGATGCAGCTAAATACCAGGGGGTCTACTCCGAAGTAGGTACTACGAAGTTACTATTTGGTTCGCTACACTCTTTTGAATATTGACTATGGTCCCGACCCAACTGAGCCGATCCGAACTTTTTTCGCATTTTTCAATATATTTTTTTAGTTCGGCCATGTGTCGGTCCGATCCGAACATTCGCACTTTGTACTTCGGAGTGGACCCCCAGTATTTTACATAGAGCGACTGCCTACCTGACCTTAAAAAGAAACCACGCTAAGCCGTTGGTCCCGGCTGTCATTCGTGGATCTTTGACAGTCATTACGGGTCGTCAGAAGCCCGAAAGTCTGACAATCAGTCTTACGGGTTTCGTATTACCCAGTAACTAGGTAGTGGAGGTCAGATAGGCAGTCGCTCTATGTAAAATACTGGTACTCAGCTGCATCCGGCTAGACTGGAAGCCGACCCCAATATAGCTGGGAAAAGGGGCAGATTTTGATGTAACAGGACGCGGGGCGAGCCTACCGCCTTCAATCGAGCACAAATCCACATTCCGGGCCACTAGGTACTGAGAATTTTTTACTGAAAAATATTATCCATAGTATGTAATCCTACTAATATTATAAACGCGAAAGTTTGTATGGATGGATGGATGTTTGTTACTCTTTCACGCAAAAACTACTGACCGGATTTGAATGAAATTTGGCACACAGATAGTTTATAACCAGGATTAACACTTTTTATCCCGATATTCCCACGGGATCGAAACTTATGCGGGTGAAACCGCGGGGCGCAGCTAGTCATTAATAGCTAAGAAATAAATGGGAAGATAATAATTAGTAGATACCTACCTAATATTCCTCTCGAACCATTCTTAGTTATATTGAAGCTTATTCTGGAAAGGTTTCTTCAGGGCGGAGGAATACCTTTTGCTATACCTATCAGGCATTTAAAGATCATGTTTCACTGTGTAGCATAATCAACCTATGATGTTCCCACTGCTGGGACACAGGTCTCCTCTCTGTGAGAGAAAATGGCCCGTAAACCACCACGCGGGCCCAGTGCGGGATGTCACATGTCTTCGATTTTTTTGGTTCTCTCATGCCGGTTTCCTCACGATGTTTACCTTCACCGTTTTGAGTCTCACTATTTAAAAAGTATAAAAGTCTACTTAAAATATCTCAAATTGTTTTTATGAACTAATCTATTAAATTAATGGGTACGTTAAATACTTACCAAATAACTTAAAATCTTATAACACCAAATAAGTCAACCTCACGCGTTTTTTTATTAAGAGCCTACAACGCACAGTGGGCAACATGCCAGCGATTCCAGACATAATAAATGACACTACGAATAGAAATTAACGCTCGTATTTTGTATAAGTCTTTCTCTAACAGATGTTTGTGTCAGGATGTGTTCCGAGTGGCAGCACAGTGGCGATTGTATTTACCTGTAACAAGAAGAAAAACATTTTGTTAATATTATCATTCATAGTTTGGTAGGTATTGTAGAAATTATGATCTGCATGGTTTGTGGCATGCAACCTTTTTGGTAATCTATATCTGTACTAATAATAAAGCTGAAGAATTTGTTTGTTTGTTTGTTTGTTTGAACGCGGTAATCTCTAGAACTACCCAATTTTTTTATAGCCCAATTCTTGAGGAAGGCTATAAGCTATTTAACATCACGCTATGACCCTTGGGAGCCTCATGGACATGTGTATTCTTCCCGTCTTAACCTATGGTGCACAAACTTGGTCTTTGACTAATATCCAGAAGTCCAAACTCAGGTCTGCCAACGAGCAATGGAACGCAGTATACTAGGCGTTAAGTTAACGGATAGTGTTCGAAACACAATACTGCGCTCCAAAAGAAAAGATAGCTGACGTGGCTCAAAAGGCTATCCAACTTAAATGGGACTGGGTAGGACATGTCTGCCGTATGCCGGACAAACTGTGGGCCAAAATAGCATAGAATTGGTGCCCTGAGACAGCGAGGCGAGATTGCGGCAGACCACGTAAGAGATGGCGGGACGAGATGGATAGGTTTCGTTAAAACTGGAAGGAGGACGCGCGGTACACGAAAGATGGAAGGAGTGGAGGGAGGACTTTTCCCAGGAGTGGAACAGCGTAGGCTAACATAAAAAAAATATTGCTAAGCGAAAACGAAGTGATAGCGCGGACAGGTCATGCGATGCTACGGGGAGGGGGGTTGGGAGAGCAAGAAATTTCACGCGGACAAAGTCACGGGAAGAAGCTAGTTAGAAGATAATGGCATAACATTATAAGATAAACGACAATACGAATTGAGAAGGCAGACAACAGTAAGCGGATTTGGCTGACAACCCAAGAGACAAGGAAAAAGATGTAAAAAAACGCGAATGGATTCCGTAATCATTATTTTCTATAATCTGAAAGATATTGTTTTACTCAATGTACAGGCTCTGCTACAGTACTGTTTGTTTTAATGATGAGATTTTAATCTGTTCTATAATGTTGCTGAAGCTGCAAACAAAATTCATTTTCAATTGCTTTACCAAGGTTTGCTTTTTTTTTTGTTTTCCAGACTCCGGACTGCTACTGAGAAATTCCCAATAGAAAATCCCAACAACACTTTACCCAACCTGAGAATCGAACCCAGAACCTCTTGCTCAGCCGTAGCGCTTGCGACCACTAGACCAACGAAGCAGTCTGTCAACTGTCAATTATAATGTTAATTATAATTCCTCTGTTTATCCAAACTATCGTAATCCTCACTACTATTATAAATGCGAAAGTAAGTTTGTTTGTTACGCTTTCACGCTGAAACGGCTGAACGGATTAGGATGATAATGTACATGGGAAGACCATGACCTGGGTTAGGACATAAGCTACTTTTCATCCTGGATTGAGAGATTGAGACGCAGACAACAGCTAGTAAACGATAAAGCATAAAAATAGACCTTATCAAAAAAATTGTTTTGGGGAACAATTGGAAAAAGTAGGCGCAGCTCCTAACCATTTACCCAAATAGCAGCACTTCCAAGTTCCCTAATGTGACCCTTAATGACGGTCAAATAAAAAAATTAACGCGAACTTTGCCCGAACAATGGCACTATTCAGACGACGAACACCCACTAATGACCTCTAGTTAAAATATATAGACGCCATTATGTGGTTTATTTACCATTTACTGAACAATACCAACTTGATAAAGACCTGGGTCTAATGAAGTATACTCAATCTGCCTAGCATTTTAAAACTGACAGCTCCATCATCATCTGCCTAGCCTTTATCCAACTATGTTGGGGTCGGGTTCCAGTCTAACCGGATGCAGCTTAAATATTTTACATGGAGCGACAGCCTATCTGACCTCCATAACCCACTTATTGGGTAATACGATACCCCTTGGTAAGACTGGTTGTCAGACTTTCGGGCTTCTGACGACCCGTAACGACTGTCAAAGATCTGACTGCCAGCCGGGACCAACGGCTTAACGTACTTTCCGAGGCAAGGAGGGGTGACCCATCCACATTGATGGTCACCCATCCACGGACCAACTGCGGCAAGCGTAGCTTAACCTGACTACTAGACATCATCTTTGGTAAGACTGGTTGTCAGACTTTTGGGCTTGTAACTATCCGTGACGACTGTCAAAGATCTAAGAATGACAGCCTGGACCAACGGCTGGACTAACGTGCTTTCGATCGACCCGAGCGGCTGATAGGTATTATTTAGCCACTAGCCCCTCTCTATATGAAATACTAGCTTTTGCTCACGGCTTCAGATATCAAAACATAATTATCACATGGGAACGTATACTACCGGGATTAAAAGTACTTAAGAGGAATAACTCCGTAATACATTATTTTCGCGGCGCACGCCAGTAAAGCTCCCAGTCGGCATGATTTTTTCGACATCTTCAACAATCATCGTCATATTTCAGCCAATTTACACAAAACCTTCATGAATTATACACCTACACCTTCCTCACGAATCATTCTGTTCATTGGTGAAAACCGTATGAAAATTCGTTCGGGCGTTTTTGTATTTATCGCGTTCAGACAGACAGACTTTGTTTTATAATATGCAGTGATACTAAACGCATGAAATAACTAGGTTTGAAAATCTACAAAAACTTAAATGGTTGATTACTCAACGTTCTATTATACGAAATTTCAATCTAAATGTTTACCTTTTGTGTCTACTAAAATATTTATTACAATATTCCCGGTCTGTTTTCCAAGAAATCTGTCTCGAAAATGGGATTGTTAAAATATTTACGTTACACTGACAATATTTGTTACAATAAATAGCGAAGGTTTTTTCCTCAAAAATAGATGTCGTCGCACAGTGGGATTTGTGTTAAAATGTGAATTATTTTATTCATATCATAATAATAATAATAAAAATCTTTATTTCCAACTTACAATTCATAATGTCACCGATGACATAACAATATTTATACAAGTTTTAGTTTTAAGAATTGTACTTGATACAGACATACACTACTGACACCCAAGCTAAGATTGAACTTGTATTATGGGTGTCAGGGCTCTCTAAGTTCACTAGGATAGTAAATACAAAAAAAAGGAGTTTGGTACACGTCAAACAGGAAACAAAGACTAAGGTGTAAAAAAAGTATACAACTAAATATTTTTTTTTTTTCAGATTACAAAGATCCTTTGTTTGAAAGGTTAAAGATATGTTTTGTAAACTCATTTAACCGCCTGAAACAAGCGCGAGACGCTAGCACTCGTATACTAGTAAAATTAAAGACATCTTTCAGAGCATCGCGTTTGAGCCAAAAAATATATTTCAAGTACATTATTACTGAGTTGTATTTGTTTTTTATTTAGTGAACAGTTTTTCCATTGAGGAATGGTAACGGTTCAAACTGATGAGTTGTAGGTTGTGACCCAGGCAGGCGCTGTACTTTTTGTAAATAATTTCATCACCACTGCTCTCAAAACGGCGAAGGAAAACAACGTCAGGAAACCGGCATGTCCTAGAACCAACAATTCGAAGACATGTGACCTCTACCAACCCGCACTGGGCCCGCGTGGTAGATAACCATATAGCCCACTCCATCTTAAAGATCCTGTGTCCCAGCAGTGGGAACATTATAGACTGGTTGTGATTTCTTTTTTATTACATTGCGTTTGTTCACCTTACAAAAAACATATAACTCGTTAGAAAAAGTCCTTTTATAATTGAAAAGGAAACAGAAATAATATTTTCTATTAAGCAAATCTTATCTTTAGCAAAATATCTTATCAATGCAGTTCGGAGAACTTCTATTTCCCAGTAACTTAGTATCAGTGGAGATAGAAAGAAATTCTTTATCAAAGATGGATAATTTCTCTACGAAACCTACGGGGGTTGGCATTTTCCTAGAATTTCCCTTTACATAACTTTGAACGAATATAAACGATTCTACTAGGAAAAAGTATGAATAATCTTTTGAATATGTTTGTATAAATCTTTTTCAATAACTTGCAACAGTTTTGAAACTGACCTATGAACAAATTAAGAATTTTTTTTGAGTTATCTGGGGCGCACCCAATGTTATATTATTATATTACTAGCAGCGCCCCGCGGTTTCACCCGCATAAGTTTTGATCCCGTGGGGACATCGGGATAAAAAGTATCCTATGTGTTAATCATTAACTATCTGTGTGCCAAATTTCATCCAAATCCGTTTAGTAGCGTGAAAGAGTAACAAACAGCTATCCTCACAACTTTCGCGTTTATAATATTATAAATATATATAAAATATATAGTACGAAGTAGGATTGATCGACCCGCATATTAGCGCGTGACGGAGTTTTAGTACCTAACGGCTGAATTTAGTGATATTAATTAAGTACATACGCGTAAGCGTAATTGCTGCATGAGCATTATTGGTACATAGTGCCTAAAAAGCAGTAAGGTAAAATAGAAAACGGCTCAATTTTGTACGAGGTCTGAACTTTAACCTACGAATCAATAGAAAATATTATATGTACATAGTACCAGAGGGCCTGGACAAAAGGCAATTGCTTTCAAAGCGTTTCATATTTCCACAACGACTTTCAACGGGCTTGATCTATGCTCTTCTGTAGCTTATGTCAATTGCATACATTTTGACATTTCCATCATTGTTATCACTGAGAGAATGTCATTTTGTCTAGGCTTGAGGGCACAATAGGTATAAAGTTATCGAAAGAGTCCGTTAATTATGATTGACAGACACGATGCTGTCTAAAGTAGAACTTTTGAACCGAACAATTCGAAAAAAATAAAAAGAAAATCAAACATGTAAGCCGCACACGAATGATATAATATAAAGAGGGAATGAATTGAAGAGGAAGTCTTAAGGGGGATGCGATATGATAGCCCGCGAAATTAAAATTTTCTTACGTTTTTTGCATTTAAGAGGTCAATGTCAGATTGTTGATTGATATATGCTTCGCGACCGTAACAAATATGTATTTACAAAATTATAATCCTATTAGCAATACAACTTTTAAGTTAGAATTGTCCTCAAATGTTATGATTTCATCAAATTGTCACTAAATAGAGTAATGTGAACTAAGAGAGTTGTTTTGATTCTATAAATATCTAAGTACAGTCTGTTGTCAACATTATCTGACCCACCCTAAAAACAAACGAATTTGGACCCTCTACCTGTAACATTAAGGTCTATTCAATTTATATGAGCTTAGTAGACAAGTGCTCGAGGACTAGATGAACAAATACAATAATAATACAGACACGCAAATTTGATCTTTATAACGTTAGCATTAAGTTATATGTTATAACTACTTGTTATAATATATTTAGTGTAATAGCTTATTTTAATGACTACGATCAAGTAATTCTGGTCTCGTGGTCTGTGTATAAGACTGAGAAAAACAAGTTGCGAGATCAAATCCTGCGGCGATGATATTGTTTTGCTTTCAATTTAGAATTTATTCCAAAAGTATTTCTTGCATTATTGTAAAGAACTATAGACGGATAATCTTCAAATATAAACTTTCTAAAATGGTAATATTTTCGCATGACTTGTAATAAGTGGGTAGTTGAAAAATAAATATTCGTATTCAGTATAAAACTGGTATTCAAATGCTACTAAGGGTATGCGGTGACTACGCGCAAACATATTCTTGCTTTATAAAATTGCAAAAACAACGTCTCTTTACAATTTTTTATTTTCTATTTTGTAGGTAGTTTTATTTATTATCATGTCGCAATGGAGTGATTATTTAAAATAAAAAATAATTATTTGCAGGAGGAGAAGGTTGGCTACTTGTGCTGTGCAAGAATAAACTTTATGATAGTATTCTATATGGTTCAAATTCTTTAGAATATTCCGTCTAGCATTACAACTAAGATCAAATTTCAATACTTCTTACAAGAGTTGAGTTGGTCTTGTGGTCACTAAGGTAGTGCGGTGTTCATCGTTGTCTGCGTTCGAAACCAAGTTTGACCTAAATATAGCTTTTTGCTCTGGTGTTTTTTTTTTTGTTATTTTATTACACTTTTTTTACATTTATTTAATGGATGACGTAGGGTCTCGTCTTTTTAAACGGGCAGTTTGTAAATAAATAAAACTAAACAATTGCAAGTTTAAAATGTTTATTATTTCATTACAACACTTAGGTAAGATAAAGTAAGTAAATGCTCATATACATATTTCCAAATTAATATACATTTTATATTGGTATGCCATAATCAAATCTAACCATTTATAAACATTAAGAAAGGCATGCTTATGCTTAAAAGTTTGCTATCGAGAAAATGAATTCATCTGTGAAATGCTTTACAGATTTATAGCTGCCTATATGTAGTGAATAAACATGTTATTTAGATAGAAAAAATCTATTTGTAACAATAACATCACCACATAATCTGCAACCTTTTAATTTTTCAACAATCAATCCATTGAGCATTTACGTGTTTAAAAATACCTACTAGATTAATTAGTAGCGGAGTGGCGCACCGTCCCCTGTTATAACTTGCTGTAAGCGGCTACGCATACCGCGCACCATATTCCAACACAAATCTTTGCCTCTCATGTGCTCCCAAGTCGATGTCACAATCTCAACCAAGTTGTGTTTGTTTCGGACTTCCGTTGTGTCCCAATTTAAAACCATTTGACCCCATAGATGTCAATGCAATTTTCTGTGCCGGTTTATAATTCCATATCCCAGCAGCATGTAAATGCCTTCTCACTGTTTCCACTGAAATATTGTGGTTTATTGCGCTTACACGAATGGGCAAAAATGGATTGGCGACATGGCTTGAAACAATGGCCCGGTGGCGTTCGAATTCGGGACTATACTTGATGGCTTTTGCTCCTGGACGAATCCGCTGAATGTTGAAATTGTCTCCATAACGTCTTAGCCATAGTCTGACCGTATTTCTCTAAAACAAAAAAAAAATACATTTTTGGAACCGTGTATGTAACTTGTAAGGAGTAAATGTAATGCTTAAATAGCCAACTACACGTTCATTAATCACAATCAATCAAATAAAATAGAAATAAAAAAAACACTTACGTCGACGACCAATCTCTCTAATTCCAACATTCTGCTCATGTAAAAATATGATTTTATGTTTGGTATAGTCATTAAGTTGCGACATGATGCTTTTTTTACAACAAATTGCTTAAAAATACTTAACAAGTTATGTGAAACGATTTACAAATGTGTGCGCAGTCACTGCTATTAGGCGTAGTGTAACTTTTGTCACTTAGATGAATTTATTATCTACCTCACGGAGCAAATATATTATGTTTTACTTCGTATCCAACCATTCTTGGTAAATATAAATTCTGTGAACTTAAAGTTTTTTTAATTTACCCACCTGTTTACAAGATAAGTTATTAGGCGTAAATCATATTGGTCGTTCTTTAATAATGTAAGATATATTAAAGAAATGAAAACAAATTAAAAAAGAAACTGATGATAGGTGGACTGTGTTTTCGAACCCACATGTTGTTCGTCGCCAATCCAGCATCAAACCGCTAAGCCACATGAACTTGTTAGATATACGCGAAATTAAAGATTCGTTTGTAATTATGAAGTGTGACTTATAAGCTTTTCAACTTTAATGTGAACGAGATAATGATTAAAATAGCTTAACAAAATGATATATAATGCCGGTGGCACCGACATTGTTAGGTGGGTTTACCTTAGTGTTACGTGTTAAAGATCAAATTTGCGTGTCTGTATTGTTATTGTATTTATTCATCAAGTCCTCGAGCACTTCTCTGACAAGCTCATATAAGTTGAATAAACCTTAATGCTACAGGCAGAGGGTCCAAATTCGTTTGTTTTTAGGGTGGGTCAGATAATGTTGACAACAGACTGTACATATTTGTTACGGTCACAAATCATAAATTTAGAACAACGGTGTAGGTACCTCCTATTTACCTGCGTCTTGCAAAAAATATAAGAAAATTTGAACTTTGCTGTCTACCTTGCGCTTTCGCCTTAATATCCGTTTCAATAAATGCTCCAAATAATAAGAAAATTGTGTTAAACTTGATAAACGTGTGTCTGCTTTAACGTAGGATTTGATTCGATTCCAAATTCGAGGAAGCAGTCATATTTGCTTCAGATTTCGGAGATCCCATTGTTCTTGATTCCATTTGGAGAATCACGTTTGCACGTGGACTATGTGATTTTGGATTGAGGTATCACTTTATAAGCCCGGGCTATAAAGTTACATCGAACTCTAAAGTAAAATACTTTAGGTCGTTTTTATTTTATTTTAATTGGCGTGTTTTTTTTTTTACAAATGTGGTAAAAGAGGAAGAGAACACAGACACTAGCAGAGAGTTCATTTTAGGTGGCGCAGGATGAGAGGACGCCTGTGTCCCAGCAGTGGGAACATTATATAAGATGATTATGTGTAGGATGAAATTGAAAACTTGCGACAAATCGAAATAGGAGGTGCAGTAACTGTTACATAATCATTATAGGTATTGTTATATTTTTTTAATGACATAAACTAGTGTTTGACTGCGATCCCGCCTGATCGAAAGCAGTGATGCTATCGTTGATGGTAAAGCGCACCAATTTATTATGAGCCTATTCACTCTAGCCTTGAAGACACTTTATAATCGGACGACACAAATTATAATCGGACGGGAAGATCGCTGCAGGCAAATTGTTCCAGTCCTTCGATGTACGCGGTAAAAACGACGAGGCAAAACGCTTCGACCGGATATAAATACATAAATCTAAATTCTTGAAAAAAAAATCGTGGCATTATTGACTTAGATAGTGCAAACTGAGTTATAGCCTTTAATCAGACACGAATTATTGTCGTTCAAATTATGAAAATTAATTAATAAAAAAAAATATGTAACAATTTTAGCGCGCGCCCGATAAGCAATCCATTCATCGGTGAGTTCACAACATGAAGCAAGTTGGCAACGCATTGAACTAGCTATTTACCTAACTATGACCGTCTATACGAAAAAAAGAACGCGCGACAACTTTACCAAATCGCTCGCCAACGGGCACGTTGTGCACGTTGTATTAGATATTTTAATTTGTAAATAGATACTTACAAAATAAGTTATAAGTAAATAGTTATAATTAGTATTTGAATATAATGAGTCCATTTCGAACAATTTCAAGTAATATCCGCGAGCGATTGCCGTTTTGCGTGAATGTGACGCATGTTTACCTCACACTTTTTTTTTGTGTGTTTGTTCTTTTTTTTTATGCGTCATGTTTGCCGCAAATAAATGTATTTTCTTTTCTTCTTTTCTTTTATATTCATCTAGTCCTTCTTTAAGGAACTAAAGTAACTGGGAAAATCATAAAACATAAGTCGCGCTATGCGATCATAAATCATTTGAGTAGCTCAAGAATTTTTCTTCTACCCCTTTTAGATAGGGTTGAACGTAACCCTTTTAGCAATTTTCTTGATAACGGTAACGTTTTATTATGGTAAATGGTGACGGGGTCTTTAAGTCATTTTGAATTGAGTTATTATGAATTCGTCGAAGAGAACTCCGATGAATTAATAGCGTTATGAATTGTTTTATTGACAGATATTATAGAATGGATTATGGAAAGATATAAATTATGGGCAGGTTTGTTTCACGTCTACTTGACACACGCGTATACGTCAAAAATGGCGCTGACTATCGTCAAACCAAAAAAAGCGTTGTTTCAAATTACAATTACAAAGTTGTGGCCTGGTATTGACTTACGTCAAATAATTACAATAATTACTAAGTAAAGAGCTGATTTTTCAATAGTTACATGAATTTTATATGAGAAATAAATATGACAGTGTGAGTTTTAAGAAATTATGTCAAACTGCCATTTATATTTTACATGAAAGTTATCTTGCGATTGAAAAATCATCCCTTAGGGCGCATTCCACCAAACTTTTTAAGTCTCATCCTGAGTTTTTTTTTTATAATTTTTGACAGATTTTCCATACGAAAACTGTCAGACGTCATGAAAAATCAACCCTTAGCCGTATAATATTTTATACTTACGACTAATAAACTATGAAGAGTACAATAAACGATTGAAATCGCTTCTTACTTTGTCATTCTCCGGTGAGTTCACTGATAGTTAGGGCCAATTTTCCCCTCGTTTTAAAAGCACAACAGCAATATTTTATCACACCAATCAAGTGGTGCCACCCCTAGGACCCTAAGTCTATAAATCTTAGGTCACATATGTGTGTGTTAGTGCTCTTAACCCCCCTTACTGTTATAGCGGACTATTTTCTAGGAAACACAGACTTACGCCTTCCATTTAAGGGTCTAGAGAACTTATTCCGTAATAAATACCGTCCGATGCCTTGCCTTGATAGATATTTATAGTAAGACTAATAAACTGCGAGGCACTTCTGCCCCAAATTTTCTTTTCATCCAAATCCGTTCAGTAGTTTTTGCGTGAGAGTAACAAACATCCATCCATCCATCCATACAAATTTTCACGTTTATAATATTAGTAGGAAGACTAATACTAAAACTGCGGAGCACTTCTGCCCCGCGGTTTCACCCGCATAAGTTTCGATCCCGTGGGAATATCAATTATAAAAATTATCTTATGTGTTAATCCTGGTTATAAACTATATGTGTGCCAAATTTCATCCAAATCCGTTCAGTAGTTTTTGCGTGAAAGAGTAACAAACATCCATCCATCAATCTTAATAATTAGTTTCTGCCCGCGACTTTGTCCGCATGAAGTTTCGTGTACCCGCGACCCACCGCGTCGCATCGCATCGCCTGCCCGCGCTATTACTTCGTTTTCGCTTTGCGTTCTTACTGCTTTTTTCCTTTTTGCTCGGCTCCTAAGGGTCATAGCGTGATGTTAAATAGCTTATAGCCTTCCTCAAGAATTGGGCTATAAAAATGATAAAGAATGTTCTAAATCCGATCGGTAGTTCTAGAGATTAGCGCGTTCAAACAAACAAACAAATTCTTCAGCTTTATTATTAGTATAGATATAGGTTACCAAAAAGTATCTATTCTTTCTCGAGAAATGGCTATCAAATGCAAAAATAATTTATCAAATTATTTATCCGACGTCATGTTAGTCCCAGGAATTACCACTACATATAAACTTACAAACAAAAAGAAGCAGTAGTAGTACATATAAATTGAGCAAAATCATCATCTGTCTAGCCTTTTCGCATCTATGTTGGGGTCAGCTTCCAGTCTAACCGGAAGCAGCTGAATACCACTATTTGACATGGAGTGACTGCCTAACTGACCTCCATAACACACCTCCAATTGAGGGCTTACAATCTGCATCTGCCTAGCCTTTTCCCAACTATGTTGGGTTCGGCTTCCAGTCTAACCGGATGCAGCTGAATAGCAGTATTTGACATGGATTGACTGCCTATCTAACCTCCACAACACAGTTACTGGGTAATACGATACCACTTGGTAAGACTGGTTGTGAGACTTTTGGGCGGTAACGACTGTCAAAGATCCACGAATGATAGGCGGGACCAACGGCTTAACCAGCTTTCCGAGGCACGGAAGAGCCTTGGTATACCAACTTAAATTTGTCCTCAAAACTCAAATTACAACTGTCATTCTTTGACAGTTCTACAAAATAGTTATAACAAAGTGTACTACGTGAGCTCGACAAATGGATGTGCGGATAACACTTGTGTGTTTTGATTGATGACATTGTACTATTTTTATTTTTGTTTGCTATATGTTTGATTATTGCTTATCTGTTATGGTTTAAAAAGTAATTATTTTGTAAAATTCGAACACAATGTAAATATTGTTTGATGAATAAATAAATGAATGAAATGAAATGTGCGACAAAACTGTACTGCAACTCACGCTTGTGCGACAAGCAATAATATTAAGTCTTCGACGTCAGAGGCACCCCGAGGTTCGGTTTGGTTAGGTTCCTTTAAACCCTGCAGACAGAAATAGGGGCTCCGCGAAGCGGGGCTCCGTCGACTATGTCTTGATAATATGCTTGTTGCACAAGCGTGCATTCGAACTATGGTGAGTCGCAGTACAGTTTTGTCGCACAAGTGTTATTCTTGACGTAGCGTAGGGTGTAAATTTGCTTGCACAAATAATTTCCCTGGCAGTACATAGTGCATTATTTACTCTATAAACACGAACAATTTAATTTAATAGCAAGTTTCCCGATAGTGCGCCACTACATCAGCCTGTATCACCCTGTTCATTCAGGAAAACCGCCAATTTCCTTTGTAACCGCTCTTCCGACCAAATTAATAAATGCTTCGCTACTAAAGTGTATGGGTTTGCCTGGGATATTATGGACCATAGATTAGATTTCAGTACGTATAGCTTGCGGAAGGCACTCTGCATAAAATTATCTAAATGATAACACGCCTGTAATCCACGAAGGGTAAGGAATAGGTGTAATTATAGTAAGTACATCCACAATTCACCAATTATGTTTTAGTCTCATAGAATCGGGGGCAAGCCTAATGCCATGAACCGAGTACAAATCCATACTCCGGGCTGCTCCTGAGAAATTCCTAATGGAAAAAACCACCTGACCTGGGAATCGAACATCCTCATGGTCAGCAGTTGCGACCACTACACCAACGAAGATTTGTATCTATAAGTATTATATAAATTCTAATGAAAGACGTATCGTAGGACGTTCAATATGATCATTGAGGGTTGATGGTCGCTACGAGTCTCGCAGGAAACTTTTTAATCGCAAAAATCAAGCTATATTTATAACCTTACTAGTTTCAGTCCGCAACTTTGTCTGCGTGATTTTAATTCCCATCGCATCGCATCACCTGTCCTTGCTAGTACTTCATTTTCGCTTAGCGGTCTTTCTGACATTTTTTTATTTTGCTCGGCTCCTTACGGTCTTCGCGTGATGTTATATAGCCTTCCTCAAGAACTTGGCTATAATTTTTCAAATCCGACATGTTTTTCCGGAGATTAACCCCTACATACAAATAAACAAACAGTGGCGTCGATTCCGTTTTTCACAAACTAAATTTAAGTTCAGTGCATCTTTTTCTTTCTATTTCATTAAGAAAAGGACAGAAGATAGATATTAGTTTAGTCCTGTCAAACTAGTCAGTGCCTGGCGTAAATTGACGTATTTTTAGTAGCCATGTTTTTAATCACGTCTAATTTGTATAGGTATGGAGTATCTTAATTTGACTACCAAGGTCGTCGGATATAGTTGAAGTTTAGCAAGAAACCGATGGATGTTTTCGAATGAAATTTAATTTGTTAATAGAAAACAAACAGTTTATTTACCAAATTAAATTTCATTCAAAAACATCCATCGGTTTCTTACTAAACTTCAACTATATCCGACGCCCTGGTTACTTATCTCTATTGGAGAATCTTAACTCTGTAAAATTACTGTCTGTCATCACCTTTTCATTTTTTCTTTTTTTTTTTTTTTTTAAACGTTGCCCCACACTAGGAATTTCTCCTGTGTCGTGGGTGCGTTTACAGACATATAAACTCACATACCTACACAAACAGCCATTTTGCCTTTTTGTATTTTGTTTTTGTGATAAATTTCGAATTTTTGACTATTTTATCTTGTCTATTACTAGAACTGACAGACGTCAATTTAATTCCACGTATAAAAGAGAGACTATGGTAAAATCATCCCTAAGAAGTATCAAAAACAAACTGCTACTTCTATCTGGTCTATGGTGTGGGGAGGCGTGCCTAAAGCAATTACCGTGAACGTAATTACCCATCCCTTAGCTATATCAATTAATTTGTTAGCTATCACAGACATTGATTATTTTGAAGATGCTAAAGTAAAGAGGAGGTTACAATGATATTTTTGTAGGTTGTATTATAGCTATGATTCCGATCTTGCTATTGTCATACTGCAAGGCAACCGCTTTTTCGTACGATTTCGATGCCCGAAGTCTGACCACCAGTCTAATCAAGGAGAATATTACCCAGTAACTGGGTTGTGGAGTTTAGATAGGCAGGCGCTCCACGTAAAATACTGGTATTCAGCTGCCTCTGGTTAGACTGGAAGCTGACCCCAACTTAGTTGGGAAAAGAGTAGGCTATGCAGATTGTAAGCCATCAATTTATGTATATCTAATACAATGGTTTAATAAGAATTATTGTATTTAGTTTTTTTTAAGAAGGAATGAGTATTGATCCGTCATACTTACTCACTAAGTAGTTACAGATGTAGAATTATTTGTATATTCAATTTACAACTGTCATTATTTGACAGTTGCAAGAAGGCACATTGACATACGTGTCAATTTCCTTAGCAATTGATTTTCCTGACTACATTTGCAATTTAAGACTATTGAGTCTAGCACCCCAGTTGCGCAACACACTTTCTTTAACAATCCGACGGATTATGAAGGATATTTATTGCTAAACCATTGCTTCATATGTTTGAAAAAAAATTCTGCTTGACTACGTAAATAACGCAATGTATGTAGTCGAAATGTCTAAATGAAAGGCATTGACGGCACGGTTGGCGCAGTGGTTAAGCGATTGACTGCTGCGCTGCGTGTCGCGGGTTCGATTCCCGCACGGAACAAATATTTGTATGACCTACATGTATTTGTTCCGAGTCTGGGTGTTTTTCTATCTATAATATGTATGTATTTACAAAAAATAAATAATTGTATATAAGTAGTTTATCAGTCATCTTGTTACCATAACACAAGCATTAGGTTGCTTAGCTTGGGACAAATGGTGCTGTGTGAAATGTCCAGGGATATTATATTATATTATATTATATTGCTTTTGTTAGTACTTATATTACGTAATTACCCCGCAGGTTTACAGTAATTTACCTTTACCATAATTCCACAATTTATAAATGAATTTCCTTTTAAAAAGGTTTTTATATCAAGAAGCAATTCAATAGGTCCAAAAGAAACTTCTGGAAGTTTTATTTTTCCCATATTAAAGTAGAAAAACCGCGAGAACCTACAAACACCCGTTTAAAGCCTGTATGGGAACTTCCCTTGCTAACAATAAATTTATAAGTGCTTACAAAGTCACCAATTAATTAATATGTATGATGTTATTTACTTCCTGGCTACATTAGACAATCATGGGATACTTACTAATGTTGGGAAAATTCACATAGTACATAGTAACAGGTAGGCATTATTCGTTACAATCTATAAAAATAGGCCGTTCCTTGGTAAGCGCATCGCTTCAGAACGGCTAGACCAATCTGGCAATTTTTAGTATTTAAATGTTCGTAATATTCCGAATCATCGAACCTATTCTGTAATAAGGTCACCGTGATAATTTAGGTGAACCGCCTAATTTTTCACGGTGATCTTTTTACAGAATAGCATTACAGGTTCGTACAGAAAGAAAAATTTGTAAGCTTGCCGGGAAAATTGAAAAATTTGGGAAACATTCGTCATCGTCCCCTTTTCAATTGGAGTTTTTACGAACTCAAGACGACAGGACGTCGTCTGTTTGATCGGAGGGGCAATTCTCGTAATTTTAAGAACGTTCACAGTCTGATCTCAGTCTCAATCTGTCAAAAATACCTCTAATTTTCATACATTTTTGACACTGATTGTCGTTGAGATGATATTGTGACTAGATTTTGAACGTTTTTTAATACAGGAATTGGCCTTTAGTTAGTTACAATATAAAATTAAAGCCCTTAGAACTTAAACTCGGCCAATAAGCTCAGGAAATCAATGAAGTTGCTCATAAAAACTCATAAGAGATAGAGGAGTATAAGCTAGTTTCCTAAATAAATCTAATTAGTCCGTCAATATTAGATTATCAAAAAATATTGAACCCGTATTTTTTCTTTTGTCAATTATATAAAAAAATTAAGATAAGAACTTTAACGGGCGATCCGTTAAAGTTCTCGTGACGTCACTTGCTTGCGACCCTTTTGCAAGCAAGTGACGTCACGACCCCCACTCCCAAATTTAGACGCGCTTTATCTTTGACATTTTTTGTTTGATTGACAAAAGAAAAAATACGTGTCCATTATTTTTCGATAATCTAACTGACGGCCTAAATATAATTATTATTTTTTACCCAGGAAACTAACCTATTAACACAGGCACAGAAGTTGTTTCGTTTCTATTCATGTTAATTTTGTTAGTTCTAACTGCTCCATTTTTTACTTTAGAGAACAGATATCGAAAATTATAAAGACAGAGAGGCGATGATATTGATAATTAAGTCTATAATTCGACCTCCATCACAATCTGCGCTGCATTACACTACCATCCCAGAAACTCCCTCAAAATCCCGCTCCGAAATCTTGCCTTCTAATAAAGAGCGACTTTTTCCGAGTCCTGGCGAAGTTTGTCGGTTACATGTCGTTAGGATAGCCCACACATGCTGCGGTCTCCAACTGTGCCGGCAAGAATGATAGTTGTTACAACTTGTGTTGATTACTGTACGTAGTCCGAGGATTTGACCTAATTGTGCAGTTGTCCTTGTTTTTGTGAGTTTTGTGGTGAAAGTATGGGAAGTAAAAGTTTGGAAATGACGAGTCAAAAAAGTGGCTAATTGCGAGCCGGACTCGCACAGTAAGGGTACGTTACCACTGTAAAATATTTAACAAAACGTATTTTTTGCAAATACTTAAAACACGTTTCTTGTTTCAAAAATTAAAGCCCCCTTTAATTTTTTATTTAATTTAATTTTATATTATTCAAATGCAGGTTAACAGTAACTCAATATCAAATATAGTGTCTGGGCGAACATAACTTGAGGTTTAATTTTAGCCAAAATCAGAAGTCTGAAAAACAGTCACATATCCGTTGCATCGAACAGGACGAAAAAACCGAGGTGAGGTTTTAATTAAGGTGCGTAGTTTTTATTTAGTTTAATTTGTAGCCGAATATATTTTATTTATTATGTCTACCAACAATAAAATTGTTCACACTAATCTACAAACAAAATTAAACATGCGTTTAAACTCTACATAGTGCAACAATTACTTAAAGGTAAACACCACATGAACAAAACAAAAATAAGTAATTATGCTAGTTGTAAGCTACATATTGTGCAAGTAAACTTAGTAAAATATATAACTATGTATTACTAACATGTGCTAAATATCAAAAGCCTCATTTCTTTAAAAAGTTACGTACACCCAGTACAAAAACTTTTACAACAAATCTGATAAGCAGTTCAGAAATTTACATATACAGGGTTATTGGAAAAACACCAACAACCTCTTAAGAGGTCATCAGTTGGTGTTTTTCCAATAACCCTGTATATATAAGGTCCCATTAAAATAGGTGGACAAACTTTTAGAAATCATTCAGACCACCAAAATAAGGACAATGGTAAAAAAAATATATAAGAAAAACGCATTAGATACTTACAATTAAAATAATCAGCTAACAAAAATACACTTATAAATGTTGGTTACCCAATGCATAAACACTTTGTTAAATATAGAATGATGTAAGGATGTAACAGAACTGACTATGTACCTACTTACGAGCTTGCGCGCAGCGGGGCGCGAGGGCAAGTATCTACCCATTATTTTAGGTCAAAATAATATAATCATTATAATCAGTGTTTTTTTTTGCTTGGATATCTTTGATTAGACGTACTGAGCGCTGTGGTATTTGTCCACCTATTTTAATTGGACCCTGTATAGCCCGAGTTAGGTACTAGGTTTTGGAAGCTAAAATGAAATAAAGGTTAGGTATGTTTTGGAGTTTGGGCACCAAAAACTTCTAAAGAACATTGCGCCAGCTACATTGAGGACCGGATTCATTGAAAAAGTATGGCATACCTTAGTCATCAACTGTCTAGCCTTTTCCCAATTATGTTGGGGTCAACTTCCAGTTTAACCGGATGCAGCTGAATACCAGTATTTTACATGGAGCGAATGCTTATCTGACCTCCACAACCCAGTTACTGGGTAATACGACACCCCTTGGTAAGACTGGTTGTCAGATTTTCGGGCTTCTGACTACGCATGAGGCTGTTATTACTTAGCCACAAGCCCCTATGGTATACTCTACTCTCTCTCTCTCTGGTGTATGGTATGGTATACCCTGTGGTCTGAAACAGAATATTGTGACCACGAGCTTTTTCGGTTGCTATTGTCCTGAACAAAATTAGCGACACTAGTTTCAAGGTAGGTAGTTTTAGTCAGAGAAATCAATTATTTCTCTAAATAACGCACTACGTTAATTTGCCGTGTTATACCCATTTCATACAACTGTCAAAAAAAAGCTGTTCCATACATTTTGACCGCGTAGGTATTGAACTTTTCTATATCTGTTTTTTTTTTAATGTGAATGATAATTTATAATGATTATGTAACAGTTATCCAACAGCCCGCATTGGGCCCGCGTGGTGGATTATGGCCCACCTCTTCTCACAGATAGGAGGCCTGTGTCCCAGCAGTGGGAACATTATAGGCTGATTATATCTGTTTTTTTTTTTGATACCCGACGAAATATTTCTACACTAGAATCATGTGCTGAATTGATGGTTACAGTTTGTGCGTCATCGATGTCCCGCCACCCTGTATAAGTTAGAAGTCAATTTACTAAACCACTATCTTTCCCTGACTACAAAATAGTGTCTCGCTTGCAGCCAATAGAAATGAGGATCAAGTTAGTTTTTTTAATAAAAAGCTGAGGAAAATACAATAAACCTTTTAGCCAAGAGGATCTTGAGTGCAACAGACTCAGAATGCGATGATGAATACGAAAGTTAAGCTAATTGGCAAGGTAATACTTTGTGTAAATCTAGGCACAAAATGAATCATTATCAGTATAATGATGTTTTCTCTAGGAATTAAAATATACCATTGTAGACCTCATCACCGCCATTTCAATACCTACTGTTCAAAGGTAAGCCGTTATAATTTTAAAATGTTTAAATTTTTTGCAGTGGCCATCTTGGATTTTCATTTTGACCTCGCTATCGCTTCAGAACCCTCGAAAACCATGAAAACGACATCGATATGGAAATTTAAATGAAAAATCGCAGCCGCTACCTTGGATTTTCATTTTATCCTCACGATTGGCTTCAGCACCCTCGAAAACTATGAAAACTATCTGTTTTTGTACTATTTAAAATATAAATTCGCATAACGCTTTTTCCAGTTTACTCCTATTGCAAGCTGCGTTAAAGAACTTCGTTCCAAAAATAATGAAAATAAAAACAGAAATTCATGTACCCTAATTGCGTAACACACTATCAATCTCAATCTGAATAATTTTAAAGGATATTGCTAATCCATTGCTTAATATGTTCGAAAAATGTGTCTGCTCAACAACGTAAATAACGCAATGAATGTTGTTGAACTGTCAAAATGAAACCTATTGATAGTGTGTTACGCAATTACCCCGCTGTAGGCAAGAAGCCTAAAGGGCCATATATAGTACATACGTAGATATATACGACCACATCACACTGTTCGTACGAATCAATTAGGGCTCAGAGCACTACCCGACCCGTTTCACTTGGCATTAACTAATAAGAAGTGACGGATCGTTAGACCTTCCATGTGACAAGACACAACCATCTCCTATATTGAGTTACACCTATATTATATTATATTGAATGCCAGTAGGAATAAATTAGTACACTTAACGTAATTATATGGTTTTGTAGTTTCCTAGCACTTTCTTCATCTTCTTTATTTTTCCACTCTGCAATTGGCATTTTGTTTTGCTTATTGTTGTTTTGTTGTCATCTGCCAGTGTCGCGGGCGCATCACGGATTAATTTATATTGTGAATGTCAATTTAATGTGTGTTATCTTTGGTCCGTGGACCTAACATCAAGCAATGGACAAAATTACAACTATATACCTCCTCCTCCTATTCCTATATCTACAATTATCTCAAATCTTACCTAGAATATTACCTCAAATCTTAACTAGAATGGTATTTTATGGATGGTGTGGCCTTTATAACTGTCACCGTATGACGTATGTACGTTTTAATGAATTGCCGTTAAGGTACTGCTAAATGTGAAGAAACAGATCCAATGCTACATTGTTTACCCAATATCTACCTCATCAGTAGCGCTTGCGCGAAACCAGGAGGCAGTTTTATTTATTTAAGACTTAATTACCTATACCACACCCGAGGGGCTTGTGGCTAAGTAATAACAGCCGCACGGGTCGATCGATCAGGTTAAGCTACGCTTGCCGCGGTTGGTCCGTGGATGGGTGACCATTTTCACATACCAAGTCCCCTCCGTGCCTCAGAAAGCACGTTAAGCCGTTGGTCCCGGCTGTCATTCGTGGATCTTTGACAGTCGTTACGGGTCGTCAGTAGCCCGAAAGTCTGACAACCAGTCTTACCAAGGGGTATCGTATTACCCAGTAACTGGGTTGTGGAGGTCTGATAGGCAGTCGCTTCATGTAAAATACTGGTATTCAGCTGCATCCGGTTAGACTGGAAGCCGACCCCAACATAGTTGGGAAAAGGCTCGGCAGATGATGACCACACCCACTAGGAAAACATGGTAGCCGTTACCTAACAGCCAAACAGAGCTAGTTCAAGTATTTGCCTGAAATTCTGAAACAACTCCAGATTGATCAGGCTCCACATTGTTACACTTCAAAACGAAACTTCTCTACTAACTAAACTTTGATTTACAAACTTCAATAGTTCTGTTAGTTCATAGTTAACGCTATTATTTGAAGGAGATCCCGCAGGGTAGACGCCACTGTTTGCCTGGGTCTATTCAGATGAACCGTATTACAGCAAAAATGTGGTCAGGCAGTGGTCGTGTCGGGCAGTGAGCAGTGTTGTCCCAATGGAAACAGCCGCGACAATACGAGTTGTATGTCGTGGGTTCGAAGCAAAGCAGCCACATTTGTGTAAATTATTTCATAACCACTGCTCTCAAGACGGTGAAGGCAATCATCGTGAGAAAAATATGTCTTAAAACTAAACATTCGAAGACATGTGACATCCACCGACCCGCATTGGGCAGCGTGGTGGATTCCGGCCCACTGAATTGTGGTGGAGTGGGCCGTAAAATATATAAAAATTCAGGGAAATTGTTCCCGGACTTTTTTATATTTTTTATTTGATGGCAGTCAAATTTATTTTATTTTTCTTTCAAATTGTCTTACATCTGATTGGGAACTTCGCGTCTAAGTACAATTTTATGGTGACATGCTTGCGGCCGTGCAGTGGTGGTGGCACGTCTTATAGGTCCCTATGATTGTTTCAGTCTATCGGTAGGTATAGGACTTAGGTATTCACCGGGCACAGTTTTCCGATAATTTGATCAGGTCTTGAAGTGATAGCGAGCTAGCTACTTGATATTTATCGGTCGTCGTTTCACACTAGTGTTATTACCAAAGAATTCGATTTCGCTCGTGACGGGAGGAGGTTTACGAGAAGTGCTTATGCTGTGGTGAACACAAGGAAAGTTAGTAATGGGGTTGACTGCCCGAGGTGCGATGTTAAAACCTTTATCGACAACGTTAGCGTCAGCTGGTACATCTTGTCTTGTCATCTGATCATTATGCTGGACTGAGGTCCTTTTGGCATTCTATTCATTTTCCGTTTTTATAGTTTTAAGATGTAAAGTAAAAATACATCTTAAAACTATAAATAAATGCGTTTATTGATACGCCTTTTTCTTTCTTTCTAATGTTACTCATGAAGATTCTTAAAAAGCATCACCTTTAAAAATACATTCATAATTATCACAAACAGTTCCATTTTCATCTAAATATGTCAATATACCCGAAACTGTCAAATTTTCCCAATCAACCTTAATGCTCTAGCGATAAAGTTGAAAATATATTAAAGAAATTTGACAGATTGTAGTTTGATGTGCTGACGCCTGTACTGTGAATCATGATTCAATTCATTTCATTCATTATTTTTTACTGTTTTCATGATTTTGTTAGATTTAATGTTCTGTTGTATTGTTTGTGTTATCATGACAAATCGGAGGTGGCCTTAGCTTACGGACGGTGATCATGGATAACCTAGAAGATGATTTCACATCTTTAAAAGTGCCTTAGGATAAAATATGTTTTATGGTATGGTTAACTCCCGTCGAAGTCGTTGTCAGAAACTGGTCTATTATGAGGCCATTCCATCCACAAGTCTGAGGCAACACAGTTTAAGGTTTGCCCGGCTTGGGCGGACCACCGCGGCGTCCTCGTGGCGGCGATCGGCGGCAGCGATCTCTCGCGTCCGGCCCTGGTCCAGGCCATGGTATGGAGCGAGAGAGCATGGGAGGCCGTCACCTCTCATGCGAAGCAGTAATGCTCGCAAAGGTGGAGGCGGAGCGCGTGAGGCGCCCTGGACGGGAGTCAACAGCCGACTCCCGGCCACCGCAGGCGCGGGCTTGCGGGCGGTAAGCAAAGGGCAGCTCGCCACCCGGTAAGGACCAGGCCCGGGTCGACGGCACGTTGTGTTCTACGCGCGCCTTAAAGAGATGTCAGCACGAACTGACGGGGTCCGCTAGGGCCGATGCCCGCCAGGGCCGCGGGTTATTCGAAAGAGATACCGTGGCCCCTGGCACAGGCAACTGAAGGGACACGGGTAGGTTTTGTATTTCTGTCTGTCGGTCTGACACGCCCTTCCACTCAGCCCAGAGCGGGAGAGGACATTTGATGATTTCCCACCCTAAAAAAAAAAGGCCATTCCATCCCGAATAACAGCTTCACTTTTATCCGAGCTCGCTCATTATCCGAAATTCAGTCTAGCCAACAGAGTAACTCCAAGTAACGTACATAATATATTCAAACTGGAACTACGAAACTCGGTCATAGTTGATAGTTAATTACTCCTTAACTCAATAGCAGTTGGTTCGATCAGTTTGTTCAACAAATATCAAGTTCTGGGGGCTACCGGAGTTTAATGTGTTATTGTACGTTTAACTGTTAGTCTGTAACCACGGTTAATAGGGTACTGGGAGTTACAAGTTTTCGAGAACTGTTTGTGATTTTGTTTGTGAAGTTCTTTGTTTTTGGTTTCGGGAATTCTGTGTTGTTGTAACGCAAGCATTCGTTAGGCAAAATTGGGTCACTAACATTTATTGGAAATGTTATTAGAAGAAAAAAAAAACATCAATAATAATACAGTTTATTCATCAAAAAGTAGCAATACAATCGGACATGTTCGGTAAGCCTGAAACTAAGCGTCGCTTGTCACGCGATACTCCTTGGTAAGACTGCTTGTCAGACTTTCGGGCTTCTGACGACCCGTAACGCCTGGCAAATATCTACGAAAGACAGTCGAGAGCAACGGCTTAACGTGCTTTCCGAGTCTAGGAGGGCACGATATGTAATGGATGGTCACGACCCGACCGCGGCAAGCGTAGCTTAACTTTCGATCGAACCATGCGACTGTTATCATTTTGCCACGAGTAACTTCTAAGGAACTAATTACAGCCCGCAGCAATCAGCAATACATGTAAAAAATACAAATACCCATTTTGCCAAGCGACTTTTTTCCACCATCCACCCTGCTTACTAATACGGGCCTCTATTTTCCTCTGGCATTTCTCTACCTACATGATTTTGTCTAGTTTTTGTAACAAATAGTCTTGCTTGTTAGTAGTTGTTCAAAAGGCTACATCGACTGTTCATCTGAAAGAACAATGCGGAAATAAAAACAATTGAACATCACAAAAATGCCTTAACGCCCGGGTTACACGAGGCTAGTTTTTGAAGCTAGAATACCAAGATAGTGCTAGTAAGCTAGCAAGTTAGTCACTCTAGCCTCATCATCAGCCCATGGCAGTCCACTGCTGGACATAGGCCTCTCCTATTGCACGCCATTCAACTCGATTTTCGGCAACTCTCATCCAGCAGCTACCAGCCATCCTGCGAAGACCGTCGCTCCACCTAGCCTGAAGGCGTCCCACCTTACGTTCACCGATTCGCGGTCTCCACTCAAGAACACGTCTACCCCAACGGTCATTGGTTTTACGGCTAATATGGCCGACCCATTGCCACTTCAGCTTGCTTATTTTGTGAGCTATGTCGACAACTTTGGTTCTCTGCCAGATCACCTCGTTGCGGATTCGATCCCGGACTCTAGCCTTGTGTATACAGAACTAACCTCATTTTTAGGCTAGTCAGAAAGATAGTAAGGTAGAGTGATAGTTTATTAGTTTGGAGTTCTATTTCTGAGCTAGTAGTGCCACCATCGATGTTATTAGCGTCGCTTGTGTACTAGCCTCTTGTGGCTGGCGCAGATATTACCCAATCGGATTATTTTACTGAAACAACTAAGTCACCGCAAAACTATTATTGGCTTAACTAGTATTGTGTATACAGCACTAGCATGTGCCAAGTCAGGACAGTAAGCCAGGATAGTATACAGCGGTTCTAGCTTGCTACACTGGGTTTGAAAACTATAAGCCTCGTGTATCGCGGGCATTAGATCTAGTGTTCTTTGTCTGGCCACAACAAACGGCCTGAAACTGCCTGAAAGTGAACAATTGGCATTTGATGTTAGGTTAGACTGTCTGATAAACCGGTCTATCAGCATTTAAGTCCGTTGAAAGCTGTGAAGTATGCTGATAGCTTATAGTCCATCATCATTTTTAGCCTGTAAAAGTACTCTCCTGATTATGGCCCGTCAATGAATGGTAACCATGATGCCAAAATCCACTTTGAAGAACCAGTTACTTAGCAGACAAGATGAAAAAAAAAAGATTTTTCTAGGTTTTTCTCTAAGTAATCCTTTTTATTATGACATTGACTAAGTATGTCAGTCATTACGGGTCGTCAGAAGCCCGAAAGTCTGACAATCACTCTTACCAAGGGGTTCGTATTACCCAATAACTGAGTCATGGAGGTCAGATACACAGTTGCTCCATGTAAAACACTAAACTATTCAGGCCGCTAGCCGAACAGCGCCGTTTAGTTAAAAGGCTAGGCAGTTAACTGAACGGCTAATTAAGCCAGTTGGCGGCGACACGTACCAATTACAAACTAAGGTCTAATTAAATTTACGTTTCTAATTTATGTTATTTCAAGTTAAACAAATATCTACTTTATTACAATGGTAATTAAGATGATTTCAGAGTGACAATCATTATTTAAAAAGTCTTAAAAATATTTGAAGTTGTATCGTAAACTGAATTTTATTGTGCAGGTATTAAAGTATTTTTTTCAATAACTCATATTTGTTTACTTGTTTGGCAAATTAATCGCGAACGTAGATAAGTTAACAACGGGTTATTAACTTGCGTAGTGAAGGAACCGCCATTGAAATAAAAGTGAATTGAATAATAAGTGCTGTGACATTCTGGCTACTCACTGGTTACTGTTGAGTAGCGTCGAGAACGACAGGCCTTAGAAAAACATGTCCTAAAACCTACACAAAGCTAAAGCTGGCGTTGGACAGCGCCACCCGTTTCCGCACCACAAACACAAACTAAAAGTGCACAGTGAGACATAACTACTAACCCACTTCTAACTGTTTTGACACAAGTTGCTCACTTTGTGTGGTGTGGGTTAGTTGGTGGAGCACTGTGCTTATTTTGTTAGAAGTGGGTGACGTATGTATAGAATAGAATATAATCCTCTTTAATATGTACACCATATAAATTACAGACATACATATAGTTTTAAAAAGGGCGACACAATGGGCGGTCTTATCGCTAAGAGCGATCTTTTAGACAACCTTTGGATGGATTAAAAAGGGAGGAAAGAGAGACAAATACTGCAGGTAGTCTCAATCAACTCAGCCTATTGCAGTCCACTGCTGGACATAGGCCTCTCCCAGGCTGCGCCACAACACCCTGTCCTCCGCCTTCCGCATCCAGTCTGTCCCAGCAACCTTCTAAAAGGTCGTCCGTCCATCTAGCTGGGGGGCGTCCCACACTGCACTTGCCGATACGCGGCAAGGCAGTCTGTGGTGTACCATTTACATAATACAATAAATACATACGTAATGTATATTATACTAATCATGATCATATATGTATGTACCTATATTTATTTACATTGCAGTATTATTCTTTGACTATTTTGTAATCATTATATATAGAGTGTGTTGATGTAACTAATGTGGATGGATAGTTTTGATTTTGGTGTTGCCATTGCGACTAGAATATGTACTACCTACTTATTAAGTTAGGATATTCTAAGAAAAATGTTGGATATCTATACTAATTTATTCTATAAAGAAAATTAGTACCTAGTATCAATAGTTGCGTCAAATATTGTAAAAGTTATGTAAGCAAACCAATAAATATATTTTTTTTCTTAATAAATTCGAATGCTGAAAGAAAAAATAGTTGATTTTTTGTATGTTTGTTTGTTCTTCTTTCACGCTAAAACGGCTGAACGGATTTAGATGAAATTGGCACATAGGTAGACCATGTCTTGGATTAGGACCTAGTATACTATCTACCCCGATATTCCCACGAGATCGAGACTTATGACTCATAATATACATTTTTTTTTCATTTCTTTTTTTTAATATACTTTTTTATACTTTTTTTTAATTTTTTTTATTGGATTATGTAAATGATACACCACAGACTACTTACAGTATTTGTCTCTTCTTCCTCCCTTTTTAATCCATCTAAAGGTTGTCTTTAAAAGATCGCTCTTAGCGATAAGACCACCCATTGTGTCACCCTTTGTAAAATTTCTATATTTATGTCTGTAATTTACTTCTATATGGTATACAATAAAGAGTAACAATGAAGATAGTATTTTTTATTATAAGTATTCTATGCGGGTGAAAACGTGGGTCACAGCTAGCTATTTATAATTTAATCAAAGTATATATAGATCATGTTTCAATACCCGCTTATGTACGTATTTTAAACGATTCTTCGTATCTTATATAGAGCGTCTTAGTAATACTGTAACTTTCAGAAAACAAAATACTTTGAAGTAACTAAAAGCTTTGGAAAATTGTGTTCAACTTGACTTAGTAACAGTTTGTCTCGTTTAGAAACTGTTTAATTATTTATTTACTCGAAGAGGGCACTTTATTCTCACAAATTGAAAGTTTCTGTAAAACACGTTATATAGTGTCTTGAAATCATTTATTGAATACAATTTTATTTTTTGCATAATCCTACTATCCTAATAATACTCGTATTATATAAACGAGAAAGTTTGTGAGGATGGATGGATGGATGTTTGTTACTCTTTCACGCAAAAACTACTGAACCGATTTGGATAAATTTTGGCACACAGATAGTTTATAACCAGGACTAACACATCGAACACTTTTTATCCCGATATTCCTACGGGATAGAAACTTATGTGGGTGAAACCGCGGGGCGCTGCCAGTCAGCCTATAAATATTCCCACTGCTGGGACACAGGCCTACTCTCTGGGAGAGGAAGTAGGCTGTAATCCACCACGCGGGCCCAGTGCGGGTTGGTAGATGACACTTTTCTTCGAATTTTTGGTTCTAGAACATGCCATCCTCACGATGTTTTCTTTCTCCATTTTGAGAGCAGTTATGATGAAATAAGTTACACAAAGGCGAGCGCCTGTCTGGGTTCGAACCTACAACTCGTAAGTAGCGGCCGTAACCACTGGGCCACCACAGCCCCTTTCTTTTTCTGAGTACTTATTAATTTGAAAAGTTGGACGTTTTGAAAGTAAGTTTAAAAGAAATGAAAGAAATTTGAAAACTTCAAACGATAGGTACTGTTTCCGAGAAGGCAGGAAATAAGTAATGCAGAGCCTGATGAAGCAAATTACCGAAATATTCGGAACAAAGTGCGTGGGCTACTTTTGCACCCCAAAGTTTCTAAATATAAATTTCTTTAGCATAAATGACAATACAGTTTCTGAAAATATAAAGTATTTTTTTTTAATAAAAATGAGAGTTTCCTGCCTGTAACTCATTTAGCAATTTTACTAAAATTTTATGTTTCTTAGGTACATTCTAATACAGGGTGGCAGGGAAATCTACGCGCAAACTGTAACCATGGAATCAGTGATTCTGCACCCCAATTGCGTAACAGTTAACACACAATCAATCGGAATCTGAATAATTTTGAAGCAAATTGCTAATCCATTGCTTCATAAGTTCGAAAACTTTGTCTGCTCAACACGTAAATAACGCAATGAATGTTGTTCAACTGTCAAAATGAAACCGATTCCGATTAATCGTGTGTCAGGCAATTAGGGTGCCGAACCCCCTGCGTAAAAGTATTACGTCGGTTTATTAAAAAAGAAATTAGCTGTTCCATACATTTTGACCGCGCAGGTACTGTAGTTTTGTGTAAATTTTCATGCCGGTTTCCTCACGATGTTTTCCTTCACCGTTTTGAGAATCATGGAACTGAAATAAATTACGCAATGTACTCGTAAAGCGCCTGTCTGGATTCGAACCTACTCGGAAGTGGGGGTCGTTATCGCTGGGCCACCACTGCTCACCAAAGACAGCATTTAATTTCATTTATATTATAGACTAGCTTCTGCCCGCGACTTCGTCCGCGTAAAGCAACTTTCTTAGAAAACTTTTTAAAAAAATGGATGAAATCGGTAAAGTCGTTCTCAAGATAAGGCGTGACCAAGGGAAATAGGGATTCATTTTTATATATATATATATTATAGTTTTTGTTACATTAAGTGCTTTTGTGTCCTTTTTTCGATCGAGCTTTTCTACCTACCTAAAAATTAAGAATAATATCTTTAATAATATCTTTATTCACCAAGCAGCAGACTCCTCTAGAATATTATATCCAAAAAAAATCTTCCACGAAAAAGTACTCTAACTTGCGGAAATATCGCAAAAGAAATAATATCTTAGCTGAAAATCTTTATTTTTCAGCCTAGCTGAAGTAAAGTTTGTCACAGGCGTTATTAATAGTCCATGGCAGGTGTCAAAGTGATAAATAATATCTTCGGAATTTATGGAGCATTTGGCAAATAGCAAGCGGACTTGAAATTACTGAAGCGTTTGATTTTCGTCATGATGCGACATTTATCTTGTGACATTTAACAGAATAAAATCTAACGGGAATTTGGTGAAAAAAACATATTGACGTATGCTGTTTTGTAACGGTCTTGTCCTTGAAAAAGGTCCTGGGTTCGATTCCCAGGTCGGTCAAAGTGTTAATGGATTTTTCCATCCGAAATTTCGCAGTGGCAATACTGCGTACCGGCAAGACGTAGCGATAGAAGGCCTCCGACAAGGTGAACCGACGAACTTGTGAAGGCCGCAGGAACCCGATGGATGCGAGAAGCACAGAACCGATCGAAGTGGGGGTGCTTGGGGGAGGTGTATGTCCAGCAGTGGACGTCTTTTGGCTGAAATGATGACGGTGATGATGGCAATTAGGCGCGCCCCCTATTACTTACGACTTAAACATAATTGGCGAAATGTGGATGTACTATAGGTGCACCTCTGCCCAACCCTTTGGGGAAACAAGGCGTGATGTTACGGAATTTGGCGTAAAATATTTACTTAAGTATTCCTTCCTGGAAAATAAGTAGGGTAGGGTATCTCATTAAATTAAATCCTCGTAATTAATTTGATTGTGACTAAGGGTTTTAAAAGCTACGCTGTAACTTAAAAAATACGGGTTTCTTAATACCTTGCTGAAATAACATTAATAAATAATACCACCAGCTTTCAGTATTGACATACTAAAAAAGTAGGTACTGAAACAGATTCACGTAAATTGAAATACTGCTAGAAAATATAACGTATTTTTAATGGCATTTAACCCTCGTCAGCCGTTTCTCCTTATACAAACTTACTTTCTTAGTCCCTTTGGAAAAACCTAAAAAAGAGGCCGTGTGCTTATGGCCGTTCGACAGAACTGAAAACTTCCGACTGGAGACGAGTATACCCGATTCAGCGCCAAGTATAGGTACCCAATTAAGCGTCACCGGCCGACTGGAGCCGAGTATACCCGATTCAGCGTTGCCGGCCGACTGGTGAGTAGACCCGATTCAGCGTCACGGCCCGACTGGAGCCGAGTATACCCGATTCAGCGTTAGCGGCCGACTGGAGCTGAGTATACCCGCTTCAGCATCACCAGCCGACTGGGGCCGAAGAGCGAGAGAAAGAGGTTTTCACTTTAAAAATCTCAGCAGTATTGAGGGTAGTCTAGCTGTGTCTCTTATTAATTGATCGTCGCAGCTGCCTCGCTGATCCAATTACACTTTATTGACAATTCCCCCGGGAGCCCCCCGATCGCGACGCCTAATGAAATCTACACCCCATGTACTGGTTATTACAAAAGTGTTTGGTTTTTGAAAAATAGGATGACTTCAAAATTTCTTAAATGAACATCAACACAATATACGAGGTTGATTATAATTGGAAAACTTCGCGATTCATTAAATGCAAAACTCATTATAGTGCAAGTCATAATTATTATTCAAAATAAGCTAAGTATCATCAAAACTTAGTAGGTGCGTAATAAACTCATCCAATGCATGATCTCCCTGTTTTTGAAGTCGGTTAAAAAGTCACCGCTAACATCCTACTTTTACAGTTGCATAGTCTTTAGAAGCATCGGCACAGTAATCTCCCCAGCAACTGATCTCTGCCTGTTTTCAATTATATCATAGACAATTACAAATGTTATGTTCTAGCTTGTGATTTCATAGCTTTGGTTATAGTAACTCAAGTATTTAAAGGCTACTTAGCACGTACTCCGGCTAATCGTTATGCCTGTCACTGTCACACAACTGCCAAATTACAAAGACAGAGACGAGAACATGTCCTGTCATGTCCTTTTGGCCGTACAGCGGGGTAATGCGTAACACTACACTTACAGTAGGCACGATTTTCATTTCGACAGTTCAACAACATTCATTACGTTATTTACGTTGTTGAGCAGACAAATTTTTCGAACATTTGAAGCAATGCATTAGCAATATCCTTTAAAATGATTCAGATAGGGTGTTGGACTTTGTTGTTTCTTTATTACAATCTTTTAAATACAGCACCCCAATTGCGTAACACACGATTAATCGGAATCGGTTTCATTTTGACAGTTCAACAACATTCATTGCGTTATTTACATGTTGAGCAGACAGATTTTTCGAACTTATGAAGCAATGGATTAGCAATTTGCTTCAAAATGATTCAGATTACGATTGATTGTGTGTTACGCAGTTGGGGTGCTGGTATTTTTCTGTTTGTGTTTTAAAATTTAGCCTGTGTTCTTCCTGTTCGAGTCCCAATAAATACTTTTTCTTACCTTCTCTTATTCAAAGTCAAAGCACGTGCTTAGTAAGTTTTTATACAGCTCAGTCTAAAAGAGCAAGCAGTTCTTCGTGAAATTAGTCTGCCATGGTCGAGAAGGTTATGAGGTTTCTAGACCATGTGCAACGGACCGCGGTGCCATCTTCACACCAGCTCCGAGACGTCTTGCGCTTTGATATCCGTGTCACGACATTCCTTTACACGCGTTTTTTACTATAGTCTGGAATTATAAAAGAAAAGTACTTACTGAAGATTTCAGAAAAGTAAGAGGGTATAGAAAATTGAATAGTCAAGAAAGGAATTATTTTTTGTTGTCCCAGAAAAAAAGGAAAGAAAATAGTTACTGTTTTATTAGTAAGGTATTATTTGTTATTTATACAGAGATTAATATTATAAGCGTGTTCTAAACGATATAGCAATTATAAAACTATGATTCTCTGGGGTTTAGAAGGTTTATTGGCAAAGGGATAAACCAATCCAAAAACAACAAAACTTTCTCTCGTCCAAATATTATCTTTTCCCAAACCTTTTATATAAAGTTTGTTACGGTCTAAATCTAAACAAAAAACTATTTCACGCTCACACACCAAAAAAAAAAAAATACAATTTATACGCAGAAAATAACTCACATTTTGACACAAAACCACAAATCATTTAATTTATATTTTCCACAACAAAGCACTTGTGTTCTCGACAGTAGAACACAGCATTACGTTATGAGCCTTATTTATTACATCGTATTTTAAAAAGAAGTTCACTTTCACAAAACGTGGAATCTACTGAGTACTGGACAACTTTGTCTGGGCTTTATATCAAATTTTATGCGATAAGTAATGGTTGAACACAAGTTATATTTTTCTTCTGGCAACATTGTGGGGTAGATTTTAAGTATAACTTATTATTTTTCTTCTCGAGGTTTTAGCACGAAGACGCGACGGAAACGCGTGTATTGATGGAAATTCGAACTCAAACTCAAATCATTTATTTCAACTAAACCAATTACAGGCACTTTTGAATTGTCAAAGGGTCGGCAGTCAGAAAGATGAAGCTAGTACTTAGCCCATTCCAAAGCGTATAGGTACTCATGGAGAAGAACGGGCAAGAAACTCCACGGACACTCTTTTATACCATTTTCGTATCGAAATTACAATTATCCGATAGCATTTTAGTTTACGCACGGCACGATAAAGAAGTTGCCAAGCATATTTTTCTTTATATTTCAGTAAGGGCTAATTTTTCAATCGACCGATAATTTTAATTCGTGGAATAAAATTGACATCTGACAGTTTTTGTATGGAAGAACTGTCAAAAATGAAAAATTATTCCTCCGATAATGTTATCTATCTATCGTTGGAAAAATCAGCCATAATAAAAGTACAGAAGATAAATAAATATTAGTTTAGTCTTGTCAAATTAGTCAGCGCCTGACGTAAATTGACGTAGTATCTTAATTTGACAAGACTAAACTAATATTTATCTTCTGTCCTTTTCCTACTGAAATAGAGAGAAAAAGATGCACTGAACTTAAATTTAGTTTAGTTGGTGAACAAGGGAATCGGCGCCATTGTCGAAAATAAACTATCCAAAAAGGTCAAACCCGAAGTTACCCTAAATTGGTTCTCACATTATATGGAACCACGAGATATTGACTACAGACCTTGACCTTTGACTTAGTTCCGGCGTTTCTTATCAGAATAAGCTGGGAAAGGTCATATACATAATTATATAGAAAATGGAGTGAGCGCTAGCCTCACAAAAGTGACCATTCCCTAGAAAGAGACAAAGGGGCTGTGCGGCGTACCTGAGAACAGTCCATAATAAGAGCGTTTACAACGTACGGCATTTCATACAAACTTTCAAGTCCATGTTTTTCGAAATGCATGAACCGATTTTAATGAAACTTCATACGCATAAGCAGGATAAAGGTCTAAAAAGTTAGTAAAGAACATTTTCGAAATGTCTTATTTAAAAAAAGATAATTGGAAATCTCTCTCTCTATGGAATCTAAATCTATGGAATCTGAATCTATCTCTCTCTTCTCTCTCTCTATGGAAAATTTAAAATCGGTCGAATTTAGCTGTAACACTATTTTTCGAAAATGTTCTCTTAAACTTTTTAGACCTATGTATATTTGTATATATTATCCTGCTTATGCGTATAAAGTTTCATTAAAATCAGTTGAATGAGTTGAATGTATGTCCAAAAATAGCTTCGAAGTTTGCCTTTTTCAATTTTGATTAAAAAATGGCTGCCAAAAATATGACAGGATATGTGGCGCCATCTGTCAGTTGAGCATGAGTTAGTGGCGCAACTGCACATAGGGTGTCAACCATTTACCTCAGTGATTAAGTGCCAGTGTTTCCGCGGTATGAACGTGCTTCCACGGTTTGTTCAGGCAGTACTCGTAGAATTAAGCAGACAGGCTAAAGGTATTAGTAGAATTGGAACATTAGCAAAAGGTGAGATACATATTTTCATACGAAAGTTCAGGAGCCACTGCTTATAAGTAGGCAATTTTGAGTAAGAAATCGGTCAAGGCAAGGCCAAAACTGATTTACTAATGATAAAGACAGATGAGCTGTCTTTATCATTAAAAATTAAATGCTGTAAGCGCTTCACTTGAAAACGGCTGTACCAATCAGGCTATACAAGCTGTTGTTATGCATCCTCGTCAAATTTCAGTAGGCTGTTATGAAAGACATAAACATTCAAATAAAATTACGATCCCTGGTAAATAATGAATACATACTTGTTTTTTAGTTATTTAAGTTTGACATTGGCGCCGATTCCCTTGTTCACCGACTAAACTAAATTTAAGTCAGTGCATCTTTTTCTTTCTATTTCATTAAGAAAAGGACAGAAGATAAATATTAGTTTAGTCCTGTCAAATTAGTCAGCGCCTGACGTAAATTGACGTATTTTAAGTCGCCGTGTTTATAATCACGTCTAAACTGTCTATGGAGTATCTTAATTTGACAGGACTAAACTAATATTTTGTCTTATGTCCTTTTCTTAATGAAATAGAGAGAAAAAGATGCACTGAACTTAAATTTAGTTTAGTTTGTAGTCAAGGGAATCGGCGCGAGTATTTCAGAATACACCACTTTCAGAACAGAATCGCGTTATGGTACGTTTAAGCGGTCGCATTTTTAAGTGCGTGTAAAAGGCCAGTTACAGTGCTGTCTCACAGAGGCCGCGTTTTAAAATGTGTGTCCCACACATGCCGATTTCCAAAAATTAGAAAAAAAATACATACTTATTTTATTATTGATTCGTGTCGAGAATCAGTAGCATAGTTGCCTCCTTGAATTTGACGAGGATGCAAAATAACACCTTGTATTTTGTTTTAAAATCTTTGTAGTAGTTTAGGAGTTTGTTGCGCCACTTCTTCTTCCCAGCGATAGCACTAGGAAGGGGTGAAGGGCGGGCATTTTTGGAAGACTGTCTTTTGTCATTCAAAAAGTGCTTATTCGCAGCCTAATTTGAATAAATGACTTTTAATTAGGATTTTGAGGAGCCTTTTGGCCTCGTATAGGACTTTCTGTTTCATTTTTCTTTTTATTACTTTTTTTTATTTTTGACTGTGTTTAGGTTGTGATCTTCCTGTACTAGTCGCAATAAATACTTTTTCTTTCTTTTAGTTTTAATTAGTTTTTTATAGAAGGAATTTGAACTTGAATGGAATTTGAACATTTTCCGAGAGACTTTTCCAATTTGGAAAAGTTTCTCGGAAAATGTTCAAATTCGGGATAAACTGAACGTCTTTTTTCGTCAACGTCGGGTCAGCTAGTAATTAATAAAATAAAATAAAAAACTTGCATACATAAGATTCTATACTTTTTAATGTCATGTCAAAAACGGCACCTTTCCACCACTTTCCAGTATTTCCGCTGGAATGGTGATCCGAGTTCTTGTTGGTATACCTACGAAACAATATCATATAATAAAAAACGATCCGGAAAATAGATACTTAGCTCGTGCTAGTGTGAATGGGCTAGCCTACTAATATTGTAAACGCAAAAGTTTGTATGGATGTGATGATGATGATGATGCGATGAATGGATGGATGGATTTTTGTTACTCTTTCACGCCAAAAAAACTGAACGGATTTGGATGAAATTTGGCACAGAGACTTTTTATCCTGATATTTTCACGGAATCGAAACTTATGCGGGTGAAACCGCGGGGCGCAGCTAGTACTGCTATATGGCTATAAGGTATCGTATAGGCACGAGCTATTCGTTTGGAGTGTAAAATAAAACGCTATGTCCGCTGGAACCACGCAGGTTAGATGGCCGCCTGGCATCCAACCATTCGGGAAATAAATTCATTTTTCACACCTTTTTCCCAAATTCAATATTCATTCGAGTTGCGTGGAATTGGTGGTTTTTGAACAGGTTAGAAGTGTAGAGTAGAGATGAAACTACGTACTTGGTAAAGCGTGCATGTTTAGGTATTATATACTAGATTTAGCTCGCGACTTCGTCCGCGTGAAATTTCTTATTGGGATGGATACCCCATCCCATCGCATTGCATCGCCTCGTCGCGCTATTACTTCTTTTTCGCTTAGCGTTCTATCCAACTTTTTTTTGATAAGGACCCTAGCGTGATATTAAATAACCTTCCTCAAGAATTGGGCCATTAAATGCATAATTTTTTTATATCCTTCTGGTAGTTCCAGAGATTATTAGCGCGTTCAAAGAACCAGACTCTTCAGTTTTATTATTATTGTATACAGAAATTTTTATTTTTACGATGATGTAGAAAAAAAAAATACGCGACACTTCTGCGAACCCTATTTGAAGAAGAGTAAGCTGCATAGAGCTTACTCTTCTTCAAATAGGGTTCGCAGAAGTGCCGAATAAGTTCATAAGTTACTTTACTGGCTTAGAACTGACGTCGAGAATACTGGATGGAATGTGAATCTACAGCCTGCATTTTAACAACGGGTATAAGTTTGATAGCTGTCGTTATCGAAAAAACTAGAAAAAGAAAAGTTTCGAGACCTTGAAACACCATCTTGAAACTTGGAATTCCTAAAACAAACGCACAATAATTCCTCTCCATGATAGTCCTAGCGATCCCTCTTCATTGTCCCCACTGTGGGCGGCCTCCGCCTGTCCGCTGGACAAAATACGCTAAAATTAATGATGTTTCGTCCATGTCCCAGACATGTCAAGGAGACTGGTACTGGGCCGAGATTTTGGAATTAGATAATGAAAATTATTTACTGGAAGATAGATGGGTAGAAGCTTGTGGCTAAGTAATAATAGCCGCACTGGTCGATCGATCAGGTTAAGCTACGCTTGCCGCGATTGGTTCGTGGATGGGTGACCATGTTTACCTACATAAAATTCATAAAAATCATAAATCATAGAGTTTATTTGTTAATAACAATAACAACTACCGTAGTTGGGTTTGTTGTTGGTTTGTTTTTTGGTTTGGTTTTTTTTTTGGTTGGTTGTTTGTTTTTTTTTATACCAAGATCCTTTCGTATCTCGGAAAGCACGTTAAGCCGTTGGTCCCGGCTGTCATTCGTGGATCTTTGACAATCGTTGCGGGTCGTCAGAAAGCCCGAAAGTCTGACCACCAGTATAACCAAGCGGTTTCGTATTACCCAGTTAGGGTTGTGGAGGTCAGATAGGAAGTCGCTCCATGTAAAATACTGGTATTCAGTTGCAGCTGGTTAGACTGGAAGCCAACCCCAACACAGATGGGAAAAGGTTAGGCAGATGATGACATGGGTAGAAGCTTGCTTTGATGGTGTGGTTGACCGGAATTTGGCAGACGGTTGCATACCCACTTTAAATAAAGATGGCGACAAGAAAAACAGAAAAAAGGTTTTATAAAGTCACAATTATTCGGCGTGTTGCATTAAAACCGGCTGATACGTAAGTTACAATAACTTACAATATTATTATTTCATTGTATTTAATACTAGCTGCCCCGACTGACATTGTCCTGCGGGGTAGTTGCGTAATGCACTGTCAGTAGCAATCGGTTTCATTTTGACAGTTCAACAACATTCATTGCGTTATTTACGTTGTTGAGCAAACAAATTTTTGGAACAAATGAAGCAATGGATTAAAAATCATTATGATTCAGATTGTGATTGAAAGTGTGTTATACAATGAGGGTACCGAGAAGTTTTTGGAATATTTGAATCTACAAAATTCATCAAACATTCCTCTGCTCAACAACGTAAATAACGCAATGAATGTTGTTGAACTGTCAAAATGAAATATCTTTCATTACTTTCATTATTGTTATTTACAAAGTCTGTATTTCAGAGAATTTAATTAAAACAAGTTGTCAGCTTATCCCGGATATAAATAGAAATAATAACTAATACAATGTTCATACTTCGTAGCAAGTGAACTATTAAAGAAATACGGACTTCTTGCTATTAATAAAAGCGGACTTAAGGAAGTGCAAGACTGGGGAACTTAAAACGACATAAGAGTTGCAAGTTTCAAAGTAAGCGTTGATACATTTAAAAGGGTTCGTTTGAACGCTGACAATTGCTGGGAAACCGCCTTCAGTTTCCCAGTAACTGTTAATGTCTCATGGCAACTAGATTTAATAGCAGTATCTTTAAGCTTCACGTGGAAGAGATTTTCCGGGAAATATGTGCTATGTACCTACTTATTTCAATCACTAAGCAACATTGTATTAGATCGATTTAAAGTGTATGTACAGTCGCCAGCACATCAAGCTACTACAATGTGTCAAATTGCTTTAATAAATTTTCAACTTTATCGCTAAAACATTAAGGTTCAAGGTTAATTGGGAAAATTTTACAGTTTCGGGTAACTTGATGTGCTGACGTCTGTACCTACATGCCCGTTATGATTGGTACACCCATCGTTAGGTAAAGAGAGCCACCCAGCCAGTCGTTTAGTGAGAGGGGCTATTTCATCACATGCAACACACAAAATAATTTGGTTTAGTCAATTTTGTGAAAACAGTTTGCTGTAGAAGAAACGTTTACTAAAGAGTACACGCCATCACTCTCTCAAATTTTAGACAAAAGTTCTTTTCAGTATTTTTAAAGAAAATAAAATGTTTAAAGTTTTAAAGGAGCAACGTGTTTCAAGCCAGATGCATCCCAACCCAGTGACCGTCACTGATGTCATTTTAATGACAGCAACCCCAACATAATGTCCTGAAAACTGCACAAAACACCGCTTTTCCGTAAATATCTACCGTCAAAGAAAATAAACTTGGAAGTCTCGGTTACAAATCGGGTCCTTAAAGTATTTTGCGAAGTTAAATGGAATACCTGGGTAACTTCGAGACCGCGGAACTCATCGTCACTTAGCTTATAAATATGTTAAAACTCTTGGATTCCTGCCATGTTGTAAACGACGTCAGTTTACGGTGGGTATCTTCTACGACTTTCTTAAAAGAACTCTTTAGTTTTCTTGCCAATTTTTTGTATTTTATGGGGTTCTGTCGAGAATTTAGTGATTCGTACGATTAATTTCTTTCGCACTTTAAGTTCCGCATATAAGGATGGGTTGTTTCACGTCCACTTGACGGACGTGTAATACGTCAAAAATGGTACTAACTATCGTCAAACCAGAAAAAGCGTTGTCTCAAATTACAGTTACAAAATTATGCCCTTGCCGTACGTTAAATAATAACGAGTATATTACGTTAATCAACCGTTTGAAACAACCGAAACCTAAGCTAGAAATATAAATGAAAGGTTTATGCACTGCCCTAATGATAAAATATTGGTAAGCTTCAAACATTTTTATCCATTCTCTGTTATTTGACAAAGTATACTTCAGACATACAATCCTTTGATTAATACAACCACTAAGAACAACAAACAACTCTTAAAATACATCCTACTAATATTATAAATGCGAAAGTTTGTATGGATGTATGGATGTTTGTTACTCTTTCACGCAAAAACTACTGAACAGATTTTGACGAAATTTAGCACACAGATAGTTTATAACCAGGATTAACATATAGGATACTTTTTATCCCGACATTCCCACGGGATCGAAACTTATGCGGGTGAAACCGCGGGGCGCAGCTAGTTCAGAATAAAAATACATCTGCAACATTATCTATATCAAAAATTGCACAGTGCAAACAATGACGACACTCATATATCACATAATTATGACACACAAAGCCACGGTCGTCGCACAGTGTGACGACGTGTCACGGGACAAAATCTGCCCGGGCATTGGCACAGTTGCCCAGTGGACCAAACACGTATGAAATTAATGATCAACGTAAACTAGAAATTAAGCGTGGCACACTGTGCAGTAGTGAGTGTTTCATATTTTGAAGGAATGGTGATGGAATATTAATTAAACGTTATCTGGTTCCCCATTAAGCTTCGTAGAAGAGCGGTGTTCGCCACATGCGGCCGTAATACCCAAATATAGAGCGCTTTTTGACACCTTTTAATCAAGTCAAAAAGCGATAAGGGGCTTGTGGCCAAGTAATAACAGCCGCACGGGTCGATCGATCAGGTTAAGCTTCATTTGCCGCGGTTGGTCCGTGGATGGGGGACCATCTTCACATACCAAGACCCCTCCGCGCCTTGGAAAGTACGTTAAGCCGTTGCTCCCGGCCGTCACTCGTGGATCTTTGACAGTCGTTACGGGTCGTCAGAAGCCCGAAAATCTGACAACCAGTCTTACAAACAGGTATCGTAGTACCCAATAACTGGGTTGTGGAGGACAGATAGACAGTCGCTCCATGTAAATTACATAAAGTCCAGTATAGCTTAGGATAAACCGATTTAATACATTATTATTTTACGATATTATTTGATATTAAAAAATCTTGGAAAATATTGAAGATGGTGCGAAAATGTCTACAGAAAAACCGAAAGCGGACAGTTCAAAGTTTGTAACAGATATAATATTGCCAGTATTTACAGCACTGAATAAAATATTAAAATCACAAGTAGCTAAACACGTGTGCAATTATTTAAATAACCTTAAAAGCCTTCAATCTGTATCGTTCCGTTTCACTTCAAAGGCAAACCACTTAAAGACCATTGAGTAAATGCACGACCCGGACATCGAACCGAATACAAGAAAAATGGCAACATAGCTATTAATAACAGGGTGTTGCTTCCACCCGGCGCACAGTGGAGCGATGCCAAATTTCGTGGAAAAAATGGCATTTTAAAATTTTGAAATTTTCATCTAGGTATATGAAGTGTTTTGCTTGAGACTGTGATTTATTAGGTTCAGTTTTATGAATAATAGAATTTTTATCTCGAAAATATGAATAACTAAGTACTTATACACATTTTTAAATTCATAGCAATATAAAATATTCATATTTATTACAGTTTTCAGCGTATTCATCACGTCTGGTTGGAATTTTAAAGGTTTTAGCAACCATTATTAAAATCTCTGATAGAATGCTTCTAGTATACCTACAAGGTGTCGTGTTGCATCCTCGTCAAATTCAAGGAGGCAACTATGCTACTGATTCTCGACACGAATCAATAATAAAATAAGTAGGTATTTTTTTTCCTAATTTTTGGAAATCGGCATGTGTGGGACACGCATTTTAAAACGCGGCCTGTGTGAGACCGCACTGTAAATGCCGTTTTACACACACATAAAAACGCGACCGCTTATACGATACCATAACGCGATTCTGTTCTTTGAAAGTGGTGTATTCTGAAATACTGTCAAACTTAAATAACTAAAATTGAAAATGTTGAGAAGTGCTATTAATTGTACGAGTATTTAATACATCTAATGGTATTTGTAATTGTATTTTTTAATTGTTTTTATTTTTAATTGTAATTTTGATTTTATTTTTAATTGTGTTAATTTAATTGTTTTAATTTATTCAGGATTGTATTTTTAATTGTAATTATGATGGTTGTTTTTAATTGAATTCTTTGGGTAGTAACATCGCATTGGCGTTATAGTTGTTAAGGTGTTATTTACGAAATTTGGTAATAAATAAATAAATAAAAAAACAAGTATGTATTCATTATTTACCAGGGATCGTAATTTTATTTGATTATTTATGTCTTTCATAACAGTCTCATGAAAGACGAGAATGCAAAACAACAGCTTGTATAGTAATTTAACGAGAAACAAAAACCAACACGTAGGTAAATAAAATAAAGAAGAAAACATAAACTAAGTTTCCTGGGAGCAGCATTATCTTTTTTAATAACCGACGAAAAATTTCGACGCTATGGGGTCTAAACTCATGTACTGAATCCATAGTTACAGTTTGCGCGTCGATGTCCCAGCCACCCTGTAGGTATTGTATATTACCGTTTATCTCCTTTATTTCTTATAAATACCTTTTACATACCAAGACCCGTCCGTGCCTCCGAAAGCACGTTCAGCCGTTGGCCCCGGCTGTCGTTCGTGGATCTTTGACAGTCGTTACAGGTCGTCAGAACCCGAAAGTCTGACAACCAGTCTTACCAAGGGTTATCGTATTACCCAGTAACTGGGTTGTGGAGGTCAGATAGGCAGTCGCTTTGTGTAAAATACTGGTATTCAGCTGCATCCGGTTAGACTGGAAGCCGACCCCAACATAGTTGGGAAAAGGCTAGGCAGATGATTATTTCATTTAAATACTTATCAATTACATTTTTAAATATTTTTATAAACAAAATAATAAAAAAAAACATTATAAAAAAATAAAAAATAGTAGCCCACCGGTATCGGGAACAGGGTCCAAGCTACCTATTATTATTATCAGCCATTAAATTCCCACTGCTGGGAAAGGGCCTCCTCCCTTTCCCAGCAGTAGGATATTAATGGCTCTTTTTCCACCTCTCTCTGTTCAGACCTGCGACCGACCATGTTTATAATATGATCAATTTAATATTGTATTTATGCATTTTAATATACTTACCTGTAAGTATATGAAATAAAATCCCTAAATAAAAAAATCAGTTATCGTGCGTTAGTGTTGAAAATTTGGTAAGTTGTTGTGAGAGGGGTTGCCAACAAAAAAAATTAAAAAAGTGATATATGCATTGCAATACATGGCATTAACTAGTAACTATAAGTACATTAATGTCTACATACCTACAACAAGAAACCTTTAACCATTCATTTTCCCTACATAACGAACAAAAACTATTATTATAATTTTTTATATCAACCACAGACAATACAGCGCAAGCCACATTTTTCCACAGGATAAGCACTACGATATTCACAAAGATAACTACGTACAGACTTGGTGTTGCCAACGGAAATACGAAGACGCTACATTTGCAGTGAGCTGGCAACACAACTTTTAATTACAGCCGAGGACTGGTAATGTACAGTGAAGTACAGTTGGGTACTGCATTTTGTTGTTTCATTTTAGATTTCATTGAAGATAGTGGAATTGTTTGGTTATTTAGGTAGTGGTTTTGTTTGAGTAAGGAGATTTTATTTAATTGTAGTGTCTGAGGGTTTCTTCGCGTATTAAGTTTTTAATTTTCTGCGATGTAAAGTAAACTATTATACTTTAGATATGAGGTATCAAAAAGCATCGTGAGGAATCCTGGACTTATAGTTAATAATATTATAAATCTGAAATCGTCAACCCGTCTCGAACAAAGGGCGTGTTCAATGCCGATTTCTCTGTGTGTACATTTGCCCAGCAATGGGACGGTAATGGGTGGGTATGATTAGTAGAAGCTATTTAGCTGCTTTTGATGAAGATCAGTGTGATCATACCAAGACCCCTCCGTGCCTCGAAAAGCACGTTAAGCCGTTGGTCCCGGCTGTCATTCGTGGATCTTTGGCAGTCGTTACGGGTCGTCAGTAGCCTGAAAGTCTGACAACCAGTCTTACCAAGAGGTATTACCCATCGTATCGTATCGTATCGTATTACCCATTAAATGGGTTGTGGAAGTCAGATAGGCAGTCGCTTCATGTAAAATATTGGTATTCAGCTGCATCCGGTTAGACTGGAAGCCGACCCCAACATAGTTGGGAAAAGGCTCGGCAGATGATGATGATGATGAAGATCAATGTGGAGTTTGAGTGTTACCTACACAAACTGATTAGAAATACAGTGTCTGATTTCTCCTTAAAAGCTTTTTTGATGCAGCATCTTTGAAGCAGAAATATTAAATTATATTATTTTGTTTAGTAAGAAACATGTTGATGAAAGACTAAATCGGATTCGTCCCTTTTAATTAATAAAACTTTTGGCCGAAACTAAGTTCTAAAGATAAAAGTCTCATTAGTTAGATCAGACAGACATAAAATTTAATAAAATAGAAAGGAAATATTAATACCTAAACCCCAAGTCTAAAAAACAACCTAAAACCGTGCAAACAAAACAATTAAAACAACAACAAATCAAGACATGAGCATCGTACGGGGCCGAACTTTTTAAAAACAACTGGAAGCTGACCGTAATGCCGTGCCCCCATGTTGTCCAACCTCTGGCCGAAAGCCAAGAGGCCGAAACAGAGCCAGCACTTTAGGGATAATGGCAACAATTTACAAATGGTGATGGATGGTGATACTTTGGTAATTAATAGACTGTTAGGAGTGGATTATCGCCGTATGAGCAGCATTAAATAGGTGGATTGGAGATTTGAGATTTAATTGCAAAAAAATATTTACGTAACGTCTTATCCACGGTAAGGTTATGTTATGTTAATATTAAGTTCTCTGAAAGCAGTTTTGTAACTAAGCAAACAAAGAAAATAAGTTTAGCTTATCAGAGGGCAAATTCTCATAATTTTAAGGACGTTCACAGTCTGATCTTAGTCTGAATCTGTCAAAAATACATCTAATTTCCCTTCAGTTTTGACATTGATTGTCACTGAGATGAGATTACGACTAGATTTTGAACGTTTATAATTACGAGACTTGGCCTTCTGATGTTTGAGGTAGGTGCAAAGCGACAAAATAACTCGGCGTGTTTAACATAATATATACTTATTCATGCGTTCTTCCCTTGGGGGTAGCCAGGGGGTCTACTCCGAAGTAGTATAGGCCGAATGTTCGGCCGTTTCCTGCTACGAAGTTACTATTTGGTTCGGTCGATCCCGATCCTACACTCCTACACTCTTTCGAATATTAACTATGGTCCCGACCCAACCGAGCCGATCCGAACTTTTTTCGCATTTTTCAATAATATTCGGTTCGGCCATGTGTCGGTCCGATCCGAACATTCGCGCTTTGCACTTCGGAGTAGACCCCCTCAATATACAGTACGCCACCTGGTACGACCCTTACGTACCTACTCGTTTTGCTTCGTTTACGTTCGTTTATGTTCATTATTGTTACGTTCATACGAAGTCTAAGTCCAGATGTTATGCTATATTTTTATCACCATGATTTCTAGATTTAATCTATTACTGAGAGGTCGATTGTAATAGTCAGTTGGGACACGAGTACTAAACTTTTCACACTTACCTACTCCGAAAATTCAACTGAGTTTCATCACCGAATTTTCGGCCTCAACCAAATCTTTGCCGTTCTCGTCGTTCGGCAGACTCAACAACCAGTCCATCACTAAATGAAAGCCTTTAATATCCACAGCAACAAAAACTGACGGGAATCAATAAATTCATCAGCGAATCCCGAACCGGGATATTTACCGGAAAACTTTTCACTGATATTTAATCAAATTACTTATTACTTCCTGTTTTTATAACAAATAAAAACAGGAAGTAATAAATTGTTAAAAAGCTCCTTTGTTTTTGATATCAGTGTTCGATTTCATAATTAATTTGAAGTTTTTCACAGTGTTGAAGTTGTTCATGTTCATTATTGTTAAGTATGCTTTTGGGAATCATTATCATCATTTCAGCCGAACGACGTCCACTGCTGGACATGATAATAATCAAAATCAAATGTCATTAATTCGAATAAGGCTGAGATTAGCACTTTTGGAACGTCAAAATTACATATGACAGTCCCCCAAAACGCCCGCCCTTCACCACTTAGTGCTTCAGCTGTTATGTCTATGTTGTTAATAGTGTTGAATGTATTAAAATTTTGAGAAAATCAAAACTTGTCAGGACTTTTTGCAACGCCGTCTTTCTGTAAGCCGTGGTTCTGTCTCTATAAAATGATGGAAAAAGAATATAAGCCGATTGAGCTTTAAAATAAAACTAATTGCACCGACCACTGTTTGTCTCTGCGTCACCCAAAGGTTGACTGGTAGAAAATGTCTATAGCAATTTAAGTCCACCTCTGTACATTTAGGTATGTGTTTTTTTTTAAACTTTGCCCCACACTTGGAATTTCTCCTGTGTCGTGGGTGCGTTTACAGACATATAAACTCACATACACAAACAGCCAGACCCGGAACAACTAATTGTAGGTCATACAAATATTTGTTCCGTGCGGGAATCGAACCCGCGACACGCACCGCCGCAGTAGTCAATCGCTTAACCACTGCGCCAACCGTGCCGTCCAAAAAAGTCCAAATTAAAGTGTTAAATAAATAAATAGTTGTGATGCACGCAGGGTTCCTTATTCTCTCATACTACCTACGAGTATAAGTATATGACTACCTTTTGGAGTTTTTTGCCCCTAAAAGTATCTACGTATTAGTTGAGAGTATACTATACCCCTCTTCAATGTATGAAACAATTGTGTGAAATAGGAGTCTGTTTTCACGCTAGGTGATTCCATAATAAAATGCCTAAATAAAATAGGTGTATTTAGGTGACGCCTAGTGTTAGTGAAAACAAGAAGTAGTGAATATTTTACAAAAACATGCAATGAAATGAAGTCACCGTATTACACTAGCAGAATTAACCACATTAAAACAACATAAACTCAGATGAAAATAAATTCCCTCCATTGAGAGCTTAACGTCAATACATCCGTTATAATAAGGATCACCATAATTGCAGAACATATCGGACATGACCTGTAAAATATTCAGTGGCTTGACTTTATTCGAGAAAACTTGCGAGAAGCAATCGATCATAATTATTCGATAAATTACCTTTTCAAGCAGAACCCAAGTCACGAAGGATTACAAAAGGACACCAGCGGTACCTGAAACACAAAGCTTTATTTAAACACTGAAATTAAATTAAATGAATTAGTTTATTCTGTAAATAGGATATCAAGAATCACTTTTACACGTCATATTATAAAAAAAACTAGCTGCGTGTGTGGTTTCACCCGCATAAGTTTCGATCCCGTGGGAATATCGGGATAAAAGTATGTGTTAATCCTGCTTTTAACTATCTGTGTGCCAAATTTCATCCAAATCTGTTCAGTAGTTTTTGCGTGAAAGAGTAACAAACATCTGTCTATCCATCCAGCCGCACGGTTCGATCGATCAGGTTAAGCTACGCTTGCTGCGGTTGGTCCGTGGATGGGTGACCACCTTTACATACCAAGACCCCTCCGTGCCTCGGAAAGTACGTTAAACCGTTTGTCCCGGCTGGCAGTCAGATCTGTGACAGTCGTTACGGGTCGTCAGAAGCCCGAAAGTCTGACAACCAGTCTTATACCAAGGTGTATCGTATTACCCAATAAGTGGGTTGTGGAGGTCAGATAGGCAGTCACTCCATGTAAAATACTAGTATTCAGCTGCATCCGGTTAGACTGGAAGCCGACCCCAACATAGTCGGGAAAAGGGTAGGCAGATATTGATGAGTATGGATTCTTAAAAAAATCATTAAATTAACTTTATAGTTTAAAACATAAAAATCTGACAGTTATTTTTAAGAGTATACCTAACATATTTTCAGATTATCTTAAACCAGTATACAGACATTACTATTTCTATCTCAACTCTACGACGAATAGGCATATCTCTTTCCATAAGAGACATATTTTCATTTTTCATTTTTGACATACCGCTTGGGTATTCAAAACCCTTTTAAAAACCGGTCTCCCGACACTCAGAAACATGGCAACCCCAGCGATAATAGCGGTACATATCCTGTCCCGACAGCGATCGTATTTTCACTTCCTCACTGCGCCAGCGCTGATCAGTCTTGAGAGAAAGTGCTGAGTTATTGCACAGAACTGGATTTATTTTATGGGCAGGTACTGTTGGTAGCGTCGTAGGTACGAACCTGCCCGTCGGCTAATTACAATTTATCTGAAAGTGATCGTGTTAAACTATTGTTAGTTAAAACGATATCGGTTGTTTGTAAGTGGTTTGTTAAATAGAGGGTTTGATGGTAAAGTATCTATCTAAAAGTTATAGGAGATATTATTTTACTAAACAAAATTGACTGTTAATAACCTAATAATATGTTTGTTTGTTTTCTTCATCTTCCTAGCCTTTTCCCATCTTTGTTGGGATCGGCTTCCAGTCTAACCGGATGCAGCTGAATACCAGTATTTTATATGGAGCGACTGCCTATCTGATCTCCACAACCCAGTAACTGGGTAATACGATACCCCTTGGTAAGACTGGTTGTCAGAATTTCGGGCTTCTGACAACCCGTAACGACTGCTTAAGATCCACGATTGGCAGCCGGGACCAACGCCAACGGCTTGACGTGCTTTCCGAGGCACGGACGGGTCTTGATATGTAAATATGGTCACCTATGCACGGACCAACCGCGGCAAGCGTAGCTTAACCTGATCGATCGACCCGCGCGGCTGTTATTACTTAGCCACAAGCCCCTCAATAATCTCTGTCCTGTAACCTATTAAATATTTTGTACCTTATATTTGCACGCCATACTTGGCAGAATGTGATGATACCATTGACTAATGTTAAGACCATATTAATGTACCATATAACTAATAATAATAATTATTATTATTATAATTAATGAATATGTCAGCTCTATGTTAGCGTCGTAATGAACACATGCCCGTTTTCACCAACACTAAGTTACACTTACATAGTTCTACATAATATGCCTAAATAAAGTGCGTTGTTGTATTTTCAACGCTCGATGTTACTGGAAACGGGGAAGGCATTTATGGTAAACTTTTTTTGTGTAACAGTTGATCAACATTGTTGATGAGTGGCTGGAAACAAAGTTTATATCAATATGTCTTGTTGTCACATACCAATTTGCCTTAAAATGTTGCCCAAGGAAGACGTAGTGTTCTTTATTTCTTATTTTTAAATCGTTACCCCACACTAGGAATTACTCCTGTATCGTGGGTGCGTTTACAAACACTTAAACTCACATACACAAACAGCCAGACCCGGAACAACTACCTGTAGGCAATACAAATATTTGTTCCGTGCGGGAATCCAACTCGCGACACGCAGCGCAGCAGGCGATCGCTCAGCCACCGCGACAACCGTGTCGTGTGTTGTTGTGTTCTCAGTATCTATGTAATGTGTTCCACACTAATTCTACTGCCATGTTTATAAGCTGCCGATCGATTCTGTAAAAATCTCACCGTGAAAAAAGTTAGGTGAAGTGAGCTTAGAGTGAGCTGACAATAGTGTCAATCTCTAGCATTAGTCGGAATGACAGCTCACTCCACGCTCACTTCACCTAAGTTTTCACGGTGATATGGTTACAGAATCGCACTGCTGGTTGTAAACACGTCCACACGCATCAACAATTGTTGATTAATAGATGTTGTCGCTCGTCGAGCGAGAACTTGCCAACATATCGTGATCAACTCTGCAACACGCAGTGTTGCTAGCAACTCAGCAACATGTTGATTAAACGTTGATGTACCCCACAGTTTGTACTGGGTATGGTGGGGAATAATGAGCTCAAGGTTCACCGGGAGTTCAGGCTTGATGCGTATGTAGCACTTAACCCGGTACTGCTGCGTCAACTGTCGGATCGGTATGTGTGGAGGCGGCGACGCCCGCAATTGCTAAACGTGCCCGTGGCCAGAACCAATCTACTGGCGAAAGCACCCCTCACCCGAACAATCCGTGTGGTGAACGAAATTCATGAGAGACTGGATATTTTTTCGTGCTCTTTGAGTGAATTCGCAAGAGTTTTATTAAATACCAGCTTTTGCCCGCGGCTTCGTCCGCGTGAAGCAACTTTCTTACATTTTTTTCCGTAAGAACCATCCTCGTACTTCAAGGAATATATTCTAAAAAAAGAATTAGCGAAATCGCTTCAGCTGTTCTCGAGATTTGCGCTTAGCAACACATTCAGCGATTCATTTTTATATTATAGAAGATAGTTAGTTATGTAAGGTAAATGTAAGGTAAACTTGTATTACTTTTTGTTAGGTATCTATGTAAGGTCAGATGAGTTATTTTTTAAGTTGATAACTTCACTGTCGCATTAGGTTAAGGCCTGTAATGATAGTTGTAAGGATGACAAAGAAATGTTTACCATGAATACGGGGCTCAAGTTATAATAAGAACACAAAGCAAACAAAACAAGTTCCTTAGGTACCTACTTAAGTTTTTTTCCATTATTCAGCAAACAACAGTTGTAAGAAAGTGTCTCAAGTTAAAATAAAAATAGTATTTATTTTCTTTCATTTCCATTATCCGCAGATCCCAGAACCAGGATAATCTTTTGCTATTCATTCACGATATATTTCCCGCCGAGGGAACTACGTCTGCGATAAGATGGGTATTGTAATGTAAAGCAAAGGGTTTTGTGGAACAACTATATTCTTAGTACAATAAACGATGAAAGCTAGGTATAGGTAAAAAAAATGGCCTTTTCTACAAAGGTATGTTCAACGTTATATGAATATATATATATGTATAATGAATCAGCATATAATTTTCCCACTGCTGGGACACAGGCCTCCTCTCTGTGAAAGGGAGTGGGCCATAATCCACCACGCAGGCCCAGTGCGGGTTGGTAGATGTCACATATGTTCGAATTTTTGGTTGTAGGACATGCCAGTTTCCTCACGATGTTTTCCTTCACCATTTTGAGAGCAGTGGTGATGAAATAATTTACACAGAGTAAAGCACCTGTCTAGGTTCGAACCTACGACCCACAACGGCCACAACTCGTTAGTCGCGGCTGTTACCACTGTATATGTACATGGTATATTAACCAAATAGGGGTATATTTGGTTAATATACCATTATATACGCACTAAGAGCTTCTCATCATCTTTTCTGATGCGCACAGCAAAGGAGGGGAATTGTCTGCCTGCGTCTGCATTCCCGAGTTCATACAACCCTAATCTCTTCAGGGCGAGAGTGAATAGGCTTCTTCTGGGCAAGCTCGTTCCACCGTATATCTGTATATCTCATCCCTGCCTCTGAGCTGGATTGAGGTCAAGAGTGAGCCGATTGTCAATAAAAAAAAACGTAGGTACTATGTAGCATTGCTTAAAAGTGAGAATCGAGAGACCCGGGCGGCAGTAGCTCCATGTAAAATACTGGTATTCAGCTGCATTCAGTTACTCTGGAAGCCGAACTTAACATAGTTGGGAAAAGGCTAGGGCAGATGATGACGTAGATACTATGTGGATAATGATAGCATAGCACCCTCATTCATCCTTCTCACAACACATAACTCACAATACGCGGGACTCGACTGCCTACACGTCACTTCTATTGTACGTAATACATTTTAACATGTTTAAAACACAACTTTATGTGTTGCAATAAATTCTACGTGTCCCCAATTCAGGTTTGTTTGTAAATTATATTTTATTTTCGCGTCTGTCTGGCTTTAAGCCTGAATTTTCTCGTGTTAACTAAGTTAATAGAAGAACTAAAGTCTATGATGTTTTATTTTAATTACGTTTAGGAAATAATTCATTTTAAATCGCAATTTTAATGGCTAGGTTTTAAGCTTCCTGTGTGGCAGGTTGAGATTTTACACCAAGCAAGAGAAAATCCAAACGAAAAAAACCGGCCAAGTGCGAGTCGGACTCACGCACCGAGGGTTCCGTACAATTACAATTTATGACGTATTAAAAAAACTACCTACTAGATCTCGTTCAAACCAATTATGTGGAAGTTTACATGGTAATGTACAGAAAGCGTCATAGTAAACGACCCATCCCAACACTTAAAGATTATCGCCCGAGCGACGGCAGGCGAGTCACGTGACTCTGGCCCCGAGCAGCTCCCTCCCCGGCCGCCGCACCCATATCTGCCCGAGCATCCACCGATCCACCGATCACATATTATTATTTGCATGTTTTTAATAATATGGTCTTTTTTCGGCTTCTGGCCGAACCATATACCAAGAATAACTTTCAAAAAGACACTTTACGTACGGTTGAGGATACGAACCCGCATCATCAGACGCCAGCCGATCATTTAGACCGCGCCTTATACCACTAGGCTATTGGCTCAGTTGTCAATCTCAACGAAAATTCTAACAGCATTACTCCTTTTATCGAACAAGGTTGATAACGGCCTAATCTTCGAGGTATTAAGGTTTAAATTTCAACATCCACGTAACTCCTCAATTAACTAAAAGATAAGGTTGAAATTAGCATAGATTTCTTGTTTGGTTGAATAGAATGTGCTTGATTCCGATTATTGCACTACCGTCATTTTACTTCAGAAACTTAACTGCTGTATGAACTGCGAGTTAAGGTTGAATTTAGAATACTTCTTCGCCTTATTTACTAAACTGTGATTGAGGGTATAATTACTTTACAAATCGTTTCGTTTTCGTGCCGATCCGCTTGTGTGTAATATCTTCGTCGTAATATTATCCGATTTATTAAGTTTTTGAACAGTCGATTTTATTAACCGATAGTATGGTGCGATTAACTACTTTTTTCAAGGCTAAAATTGTTGTTCTCTGAGAACAGGAACAAAGCATAAAGAAAATAGCACGAGATATGGGCATAACGGTAAGATTTATTGCACTATTACTTACAAGTTGTTTTTTTTTATGTATTTCTAATATTATCATTTTCATTACAGAGAAAAACAGTTCGTAGATGGATACAAAGGTATCAAGCGACGGGTGATGTGAAATGTGATCGCCAAGGCCCTCGTCCAATTGCTTACACTAATGAATCGGAGCGACACCGTAACATTGTGGAAGTTCACTCGGTGGAACCCTTCAAAACTACGCGTTCAAGTGCTGAAACTTTTGGAGTGTCGCTTAGCACTGATGTAGCGTGTGTGCTGCATGCTTTAATATGGTTTTGGGCACGAAGTCCTCTTCAAGAAGTAATAGACAGTGACGGTCATCCTCTTCGTTATTATTAGGGTTTTACTCAGCAGATTCATTGTGTAACTTATCTGATAAAATTTCATTGGAACATGATCAAGTGTTAATAATTCCCAATATTTGTGGGATCATTAGTAATTAATCAAAAATAAACAACCTTTATTAATATTAATCCAGTTACTCCTGTTTACAAGTAGTCTTTTAATGTGTTAACGTCAGATGTCAGATGGTGCATATCTGACCTCACATATTTTTCTATAATATTGTGTTAAATGGGTTATAAGAAAATGTGATAAAAGAGAAAGATGTATATTGCTATACTGTATAGTTTAGCATGTTGGTTCTTCCTCTGTAATTCACAGGCACGAATGACAACATTTCATTTTTTTAACAAGGGTTTTTGTCCCATAAGATCATACAGAGTATAAAAAATTATGTTTTCACAACTTTAAAAATACATAGCACGTTATTTTTCTCTATACAACGTGTCCCAGAAATCAACGTCAAGCCGAAAACGGGCAATAGGCCAAGTAGTGACAGTTATTAGAAAAATATAAAAAAACATCTTAGTCATGTACTTTTCAAATTTTATGGATTCTAAAATAAATCTCAAAAAGTGACACCCTGTGATGATCTTTCAAGTCCTGTGACTACAAATATTAACTTTTCCTCAGTTTTTTTTCTGTGACGTAACCATGAATAACCCTTCTGTAAATTACAGTTAAAAGTTAAAACATAACTACCTCAGTTTTAAATAAAATGTTAGATTTTTGCCCAACATTAAATTCAAAATTATTACATCACCCAACTTTAACCGCGTGTATTGTAAAAAAAATGTACTACACTATTTTGGCAAGTAACTTTAAAAGATGGCGCGTTTAGTCTGGATTCCAAAATGGTATGCCACTTACTAATTTACTACTTCTTAATTGAGGAAAAAAATGTTTTTGTTAGTTTTAGGTGCGTTTGAAATAAAATTCAGTTGTTGGATTTCTTTAGTTATAATTTTTATTAAATCAGATTTACCACATTAAATGTTCGAACTGTTTGCCTTCAGCTGAAATGCAAGCTCTACATCTCTTTAAAAATGATCGCGTAATAAGACGGGCATATCGTCTCGAGTTGACGTATTCAGCGGATTCTGCAACTCTTTGACGCAGCTCGTCTAAATTTTGTATTGGTTTAGAGTACACGATATCCTTTATCGTACCCCAGTAAAAAAAGTCTATGGTGTTTAAATCGGGTGAACGAGCAGGCCACGAAATTGTACCACCCCGGCCTATCCACCTATCGCGGTATTCATGATTGAGAAACTCACTTACTGTTCGAGCATAATGCGCTGGGCAGCCATCTTGTTGGTACCACATGCTGCCGTAAATGTTCAGTGGCACTTCTTCCAATAACTCTGGTAATTGGTTTTGTAAAAAGTCCAAATACCCCTGGGCATTTAAGTTCTCCGGCAGCTCGATTGGACCAATAACTTTACCATTTAAAATTTAATGTAACATTTAATGTGGTAAATCTGATTTAATAAAAATTATAACTAAAAATCAAAAATTATAACAAAATCCAACAACTGAATTTTATTTCAAACGCACCTAAAACTAAAAAAAATTTTTTTTTCCTCAATTAAGAAGTAGTAAATTAGTAAGTGGCATACCATTTTGGAATCCAGACTAAACGCGCCATCTTTTAAAGTTACTTGCCAAAATAGTGTAGTACACTTTTTTTACACTACACGCGGTTAAAGTTGGGTGATGTAATAATTTTGAATTTAATGTTGGGCAAAAATCTAACATTTTATTTAAAACTGAGGTAGTTATGTTTTAACTTTTAACTGTAATTTACAGAAGGGTTATTCATGGTTACGTCACAGAAAAAAAACTGAGGAAAAGTTAATATTTGTAGTCACAGGACTTGAAAGATCATCACAGGGTGTCACTTTTTGAGATTTATTTTTGAATCCATAAAATTTGAAAAGTACATGACTAAGATTTTTTTTTATATTTTTCTAATAACTGTCACGACTTGGCCTATTGCCCGTTTTCGGCTTGACGTTGATTTCTGGGACACGTTGTATACTTTTATTTACATTTTATCGAACTAACACTAATATATACTAGTATATACAAGTATATAATACGAAAAAATATAGAAAAAACTGAAACAACTTTAAATAAATAAATATTGTAGTTATGTTTCTAGAAATATCTATAAACGAACCGTTATACCTCACCCAGGGTATTTATTTTGTGTTTAGTTAATATTCTAAGTAAATAACCCCAATTTAACACAGATAGAAACCTGTATACTCAACCAGGAAGTGGATTCCATGAAGTCCTAGAAATGTAAATAAAGAAATAAATGAATATTGTTTATGCAACATGCCTAGCTTTTCTTACAAACCTCATTCCTAATTTAACATTTGATTTCTTAAATAATAATTAACGAAAATCACATAATAACCTAAAAAATAATAATAAATAAATAAATAAAGAACTTAAATTAGAAAAAATCAAACATCTCATTCGCGGATTTGAACTCGTGACCATCGTATTGCTAAGCCGCAGTCTTAACCACTAGACCAACGCGCCATTCACGTTATACCACAAAAAACTTAAGCGGTTTGATGTCATTAACCAAGGGGGGTTCCGTTTCTCTGGAGCTTAGTGTACATCATATTTTTTTTTTAGTTTTATAATTCCCTTATTTTAGAAGTTACAGGGGGGGGGGGGCACATTTTACCACTTTGGAAGTGTCTCTCGCGCAAACTATTCAGTTTAGAATAAAATTATATTAGAAACCTCAATATCATTTTTGGAGACCTATCCATAGATACCCCACACGTATCGGTTCGGTTCACAGAATACATCTACTTACCAAGTTTCACCAGTATAGTTCTTATAGTTTCGGAAAAAAGTGGCTGTGACATACGGACGGACCGACAGACAGACATGACGAATGCATAAGGGTTCCGTTTTAGCCATTTTAAATCGCAATTTGGCTACGGAACTCTAATTAATTTTAAAATCCAATAACGTTACAAGCACGAAGTTTAAATGACAACCCATTAATTCTGTCGCTTGATATATTCAGTCTTCAAATTGAACGTCCCTTTTACGTACCAAAGAAAATGTACCGGAAAAACATTTTCTTTAATATATTGCTGACATATATCTCCTGAGCTGGTCGTAGTCTAAAGTTTGCAGTTTCACTAAGACCGGGTTCCTATAAAGAAAACTATTTTTTTCCGTAACGATAGTGGGTAATAGATATATTTTTAGCTAGAACGCGTGATAATAACTTTAATTCACAAAATAAACATACGGGTAAATACCCTTCTCGTTTTTAGGGTTCCTTACCTCAATAGGAAAAAACGGAACCCTTAAAGGATCACTCATGTGTCTGTCTATCTGTCCGTTTGTCCGAATCTACTGGACCGATTAAGTTGTTTAAATACGTGAAAATAAAAAAAAAAAAATAGTTTATTTCTGGAAATCACCGATTAGTTTTCCAATTGTAGGTACATTTTAGATACAGTTTCCAGCGATTCAGCTTTGTACAAGGGCCTAACTTTGGCATACACGCTTAGTTGGACAGCTTAACACAAATGTTCAACCCACATTGGTAGATTTTTGTAATGTATAACTTGAAATATTAAAAATATAAGTATAACTTGAAAACGCGCGTGGCAACGAAATGTTTTGAGTATGGTAAGATAAAGGTGTCTGTAGTGAAGAGTATGGACTCTTCACTACAGACACCTTTATCTTAGCCTTTGTTTTAGCACCCGAGTTGACCCGAGACAGTGAAAACATCCACTTCCTTTTGGTTACAAAATCCCACTTTATATGCCCCTTTCTGGGAAACTGTGTAAAGGTACGGAAATTCCTGTGAAAACATTAATTCAATTTCCTTAAACAGTCATTCGCCTTTTCAAATAGAATGACAAAAGCGACTGCCAAGTTTTCCTTGAAAAGCGGCGGCCGCTATACAAAGCTTCGGAAAGCGGTGAGCGGTCAGAAAATATCGACTGTCCAAATACTAATCTTGATTGAGGTAACCATCTTACTCTTTGGGAACATCAAAATTTTCTTATAGATCCCATTTAAACATTGCAGTTTACTCTTTACTCCCTAAATGCTACCCAAGATCACTTGACAAATACAAACTCCTATAACCATGTGCAACCAACAATACTAAGCGCCATTACACGATATTTTTATTCAGCAACCTTTCCGAACTCAATCACGATAACATACAACTTTATTATAAACTCAATGGGAACTCCACAACAGAAAAGGGTTCACATATTCAAGTCAATAAAGACGATTCGATGAACAGAAAATAAAATTTTATTGGACATGTTCACCCTTCATAAAATTGGTGAGATACTCGCCTATTTCGGTAAATATGAAACTTGCAAGAAATCTCAGGAAACGTTATAAGGAAAGGAAGGTACAGACGCCACCACATCAAGCTACTACAATCTGTCAAATTTCTTTAATAGATTTTCAACTTGATTGCTAAAGCATTAGGTTCAATATTTTTATTCTTGTATGAAATTTTGATGAGTTAATAAAAGTCATAGAACAAAAGTTGTTGTTTATGATGTTAGTAATATAGTCCTGAGAGGTTGATAATGCTTTACCAATAACCCTGTACAAGGCTGAGTCGGCAAAACAGATTCTATCGAGCAATGAGCAGAATATATTTTCAGTGTGACTGTACTTCATTCAGGGAAGTAAAAAATAAACAGCTAACCACTTTTGTTGAGAGCTGTCAATCGCATGAACCTTCATAGGAATAACAGTGGAATGGGTAGTTCTTTGTTTATTTTGCTTAGGGCTGATTTTTCCAACGTCAGATAATTTTATTCGAAGAATAAATTTGGAATTTTTGACATTACTTCCATACAAAATCTGTCAAACGTCAATTTTATTCCACGAATAAAAATTATCCGTCGATTGAGAAATCAGGCCTTATTTGAATAGGGTACCAACTGTTTATTTGCGTAGTGTACAAATACCGCTAAAATTTTCATAACGTTACCTTTACTTGGCAGAGTTACCGTTACTCTTTACTCTTTTACTTACTACTGTCGGCATCACCCCACAGGGCAAAGGTGACTTCCAGCTCTTTCGATCCAGGGCTAAAGTGTCATGAGGAGGAAAATAGACAGTAAATCCACCACGCTTGTCTAATGCGGGTTGGTTTTATTAACGTTAAAATTTTATCGTTATTTTTAAACGGTTAAACATTTGAGGTGGATGAAGGGGTCGCGCCGCGCTTTGATGCCGTGCCGATCAAATGTTGCCTGATTCTTACGCATGAGAAGTTGAAAATGACGGAAATTCGAATTTGATTATTCGTAAAATATATAAAACGAGTTTCTGCTCACAACTTCCGTCCTCGTGGATGTCAAATATGCTATAAAACATCCCCATAACACTCAGAAATGGTGTAGCTTTCCATTAGTGAAAGAATGTTTGTAATCGGATCAGTAGTTGCAACGATTACCTCTTTATTTCTGGCATTTGTTTAGATATAAATCTTTATTAATAAGGCTTTTATATGATAAGCTGCAATAAACCATTACCATGTAGGTAATTGGTAAACTATTTCTTGTCTTAATTACAAGTTAACAATTATTTTCGCAAATATGAATAGTGGCTTCGATCTATTCTTCGCAAGCGCTAATAGTGAGCATGAGGTCCTGGGTTCGATTCCCGGGTCTGGCAAAGAGTTATTGGTTTTTTGGAATTTCTCAAAAGCAGCCAGCCTGGATATGTGCCTGGTTGATGGGCCCAAAAATAAAAAGCTTACACCAATTTCATTTCAGTAAAAAAATAACGTATGATTTGACCTAAAGCCTGAAGGAGAAAAATTGAGGGTTCAGGACCCTCAATTTTACCAAACAATAATAATATAAAAGCGCCAAACGAGAAAAAAAGCTAAGTTCTTTATTGGTTGGACCTAACATAAAGCCGGGGGTTTACGAGGACAGATCAAAAAGAGCTGCGAATGATACCTACCCTTGTTATAAATGACGTTATCACGTTAGTCCTGGTACTATTGTTATTCGATAAAGGTCTAAATTGGTAGATAGAATTTACGCTTAAGTGGATTACAGGAATAATGTCAAAGTGGTCTATAGAAGGAATAATTAACCTATAATGTTCCCACTGCTGGGACACGCCTCATCTCTTCGAGAAGGAGTGAGCCGTAATCCACCACGCGGGCCCAGTGCGGGTTGGTGGATGTCACATGTCTTCGAATTTTTGGTTCTAGGCCATGCCGGTATCCTCACGATGTTTTCCTTCACCATATTGAGACAGTGATGTTCAAATTATTTACACAAAGTAAATTGCCTGTCTGGGTTCGAGCCCACGACCTTAAAACTCGCAGGTTAGTCGGGACTGTAACCACTGGGCCACCACTATCAGTCAGTCTATCAGATAGCGGTTTTCTCAAGTTACTAGGGAGCACAAAAACTGACCTGAAACATGTTTTTTTACTAATTTTCATCTTAATACCGCACAAAACTGACAAACTCAGTATTTCTTTTACTCAACAACAAAGAAGATTATTCTTCCGGCAATAATTTCTAAATTAAGACCGTATAAACGGTTTTAAACGCTAACAAAAGTCCAGTTATGACCATACCCTTTTATAATAAGTCTCATAAAAATGGCGAAATTAAGGTCCAATGCAAATTCTGCGTATTAAAAATACTGTGGCTAAGGGACACTGGCTATTTACATACAAAAAGTGCTAAAAAGCTGAATATTATGTTAATGTCTTGGACGGGAAGCATCATTTAACATACGGACTTTTCCGTTTGCCAAACATTTTGGTAGCAACACATTTTATGCTATAATTTGTTTACAAAAGCTTCTAAAGAATTAAGACCAGCAGTAGCAGCTGGCAACCTGCGTCAAAGTCTAAATCTTCTTACATAATCAGCCTATAATGTTCCCACTGCTGGGACACAGGCCTCCTCTCTGTGAGAGGGAGTGGGCTGTAATCGCACGCGGGCCCAGTGCGGGTTGCTATATCTTCTAAACACATAGTAAATTAAACTCACTTTTCGTATATGTCTGTAACCGCGTAGTCATTCTGATCTTGGTGCGGTTTTCAACATCATTTAGCGAATTCATTCCGGAAGGTATATGTGTACAATACAATAATATTTAACTTAGATAAAGCACATAAATCTTGATATTTTAAGATGTCGCCATTGCACTCGTGCGAAGCAAGCGTGGGTTCGCTAATAAAATTAGACAATAGCAAATACTTTTTAATCTGGGTGCGCGAATCAGTTTTGAATAACAGATACTCGGATAGGCAGTATTAAAATAGGTGTCTACCTACTGATTTTTTAATCAGCCTATCAATTTTTTTCACCTACATACTCGTATTTCGAGAATGTAACTAGAAACTAAACGGACACGCTTGGGCTCTATACCACACAACATTTAAAACGAAATAGGAAGCTTGTTTTAATATACAACGTATTTTTTTTTATATCCCGTAAAAAACTATCAGCTGTTCCCTACATTTATGTTCGTATAACTCGTCAAAATGTAGGGAACACCAGATTTTTGTTTCGCGATTTCGGGTTTGGTCCCATAGTAAAAGTTTTTCATAATGATGAGTACAATGACCCTTGAGTTATGGGATATAAAAAAAAACCCGTTGTACACTTTGTACAGCTTTACAGAGGCTGAAGTTAATTCCGAAACTTGTATCTAACATATTATGTAATATTGTTTTTTTAACCTCGCATTGCTTTTAGGCTTACGACCGATTTGCGAAAGAGATGGCCCATGACATGTTTTCAGAGGATTCCGGCGCTAAAATCGTCTGATATTGACGGTGCGCGTGGCGGTTGAAAATAAAACAAACCCTTCACACGCGCGGGGAATGTTTTCCATGCAGCTCGGAAAACAAAAACATCGTGTTTTCATACACAAATGTGTATGATTATACTACTATTTTGACCGATTACAGTAGCTTGATATGCTGGCAACTGTACTAGCGGAATATCGCACACTTGTACCTCCCGTAAGCATTACATTAGGAAGAAGAGTGGGGCGCGTCTTCGTGGACGGCACTATCTGTCTGTACCCACAAATGCCAAGCGTATGGCGATGACTTAGTTCGTGGTTGGAAGAAGTTGATTTTGTGAATACCTGCAGCTCTAAGATGGCCTACGCCTTTACACCTTAGATACAAAATGTGACATAAAATATTGTATTTTGTAATCCAACAGCGCCCTTTTATTTTGGTATTCATTTAGGACACGCTGAGATGGGCTTGTGGCTAAGTAATATAATAAAAACAGCCGCACGAGTCGATCGATCAGGTTAAGCTACGCTTGCCGTGGTTGGTCCGCGGCTGAGTGACCACCTCTACATACCCAGACCCCTCTGTGCATCGGAAAGCACGTTAAGCCGTTGGTCCCGGCTGTCATTCATGGAAAAATATCCATGATAACGACTGTCAAAGGGCAGTTGTTACGCGTCCTCGGAAGCCCGAAAGTCTGACAAACCAAGGTCTTAAATAAAGGTCTTACCAAGGCTTTTCGTATCACTCAGTAGCTGGGTTGTGACAGTCAGATAGGCAGGCGCTCCATGTAAAATACTGGTACTCAGCTGCATCCGGTTCGACTGGAAGCCGACCCCAACATAGTTGGGAAAAGGCTACACAGATGATAATACATATAGGTCACGCTTAGTGTTACTGAAAACGGGCGTTACTCTCATATGATTATAGCGTAATTTATCTAACTGGCCGCTTTTAATGGGCATCTCCTAAAACCTAATTAAGATAACTGGGTAACCCAATTCCAGCTATGAATAAGTGAGAGTGAGACATTCTCTAGGTTTACGATGTAAGGTACCTCAGTTATCTCCGAGACATCGGTCATTTTCCGGGATCACACCGGATCCCGGGATCCCGGGGTCTTCCCGGGCCGAATACAAATGAAACTATTATCTACTTGGCCTTAAAGATGGGCCACGGAAACAGCGGAGTGGAGTTTGGGACCCCCATTAATTAGGCTTAAGGGTTAGGCTGTTTTTCCTTTTTATGTAGATGCAGTCACGGGAGTAGGTCAGCTTTTAAATCATGTTTTTTTTTCTTATCAATTTCTATCAATATTTAACTGAAAGCCACAGAGGTCCGCGTTTATGTTTATAAATTAAAGCCGGTTTTCGTGTCTGTCTGTGTGACCGCGTTGTTCTTCTAATTTCTTACACCGGACTTCACACTTTTTATTTAATCTTTTTTTTTTTTTATTGTTTGTTTTATCTGATGTATGTATCTGGTGTATTGTGTCTTTTAGTTTGTGCTAAATAAGTGAATTTTCTTTCTTCTTTCTTTCTTCTTCTACTCGTACACTATGCAACGATGTTTGATGCGGTTTTCACCATCATTTACTTAGATATCTTATTCCGGAAGGTTTATGCATTATGCATATAAAACTTACACATACTAGAATAAAAAAATCAAAGATATGTGACATCTACCAACCCGCACTGGGCTCGCGTGGTGGATTACAGCCCACCTTTCATTGAGAGGAGGCCTGTGTCCCAGCAGTGGGAACGTTACAGGCTTATTATGGTACACATACATATCTAGTCAATTCGTAAAAACCGTGCGAAGCAGGGGCGGATCACGAAAATAGTATCAATCTAGAAACCTCTTTGGCTCCCCAGAGAGCGGGGGCTTGTACCCCACGTCTGAGATCATATTGAGTCTAGATCAAAAAACATCTTGGAAACGACAGATTTATTCACCAGACATTGAAAAATAAAAAAAAGAAGCACGAAAGCAGAGTCTACGACGTTTGAAATGAATTTTATAGTATAACCAGTCTTACCAAGGGATATCGTGTTACCCAGTTACTGGGTAGTGGAGGCAGGTAGTTGCTTCATGTAAAATTCTGGTATTCAGCTGCATCCGGTTAGAAAAGGCTATGCAGATGATGATTATAGAATTCAACTTACTTGAGTAGTGTGTGCGTTACCACTAAACTGGAGACTCTTTTAAGATTGCCAATGTTACGGTAGAACAAGTGGAAAAATACTACTTTGATTGATACATAATTTATAAGAACTCGGCAGAATTGTTTTGGTGGCACACAGACAAAAAACTGGTGCAAAAGTCTGTCACGCTTCACCGCGTCGAAAGAATGAAAGTGACCGGGATACGGTAATTAATGATCTTTGACGTACTGTACTAAGTAGGTTGGAACAAAACAGTCTACTATGTGCCACTGGTTTCCTCGAGTCTCTATATGTTGCGTACAAAAATGAAAAAAATATTTTTTATTTATTTTTTTACCATTTAAGTACACACACGTATAAATAGACTATGAAAAATAGAACAGGAAAAGTAGGTACAGAGGGGGTAACCCGTTTAAAAAAAAAACTTATAGTTGATATAAGCCTGAAATCGCCAACTCGTCTTGAGCAAGCATCATCATCATGCATCATGCTGAGTGGAAGCCTTCTTGTCACACTCACGACACGATGTGCCGCTGACGACTATTTTCGTTTTGTGCTCGTGAGATTATGGCGAAGTGAAAGAAAAATGTGCCTGACTGTACTCGGTCGTATTCATAGACAGGACCCAGAATAGAATAGAATAACATTTATTATAGATCTATTTTGTTTTTATCTTATTTTTAAAGTTAATTATCTTTTTGTAGGCACGTGTTTCTGTGGCAAATAAACCTATTTTTCTTTGAAGCGTGATGATCGATGCTCGTGCGTTCTCTGTATGAGAAGAGGCTTTTACCCTGCAGTAGGGAAATAATGGGCTGTTATTATTATATTATAACTAGCAGCGCCAGGCCGTTTCACCCGCATAAGTCTTGATCCCGTGAGAATATTGGGATAAAAAACTATCCTATGTGTTAATCCTGGTTACAAACTAATATATTTCATGCAAATCCATTTAGTAGTTTTTGCGTAAAAGAGTAACAAACATTCATCCATCTATCCTCACAAACTTTCGGGTTTATAATATTATAGTAGGATTAGTAAGATAGGATTCACGGTCAACCTTACCGCTGACTTGGATAAATAATAAGTAGGTCCAACGTTTGAAAGTGAGTATAATTTGGTTTCTGTCCCTCTCTTTAACGTACCCAAGTCATTTAGAATTTTTGGAAGGGATCATCCCTAATATATTTTATGATGAGATCGGAAAGAATGGAAGGAAAGTGGCACTTTTGTGGAAATTGTTGAAATGGTGGTTTTTATACCCAATCAAATTTTAGTGTGTTATTGGCGAGAAAAAGGAAATCATATTTTATTAATAAGTTTATAGTTAAAACATGTTCAGGATGTGAAATTTAATGAATAGTAGATAGCTATTTTTTTAATGTTATGTTTAAAACAGTTGTTATGAAAATATGATTTTTGGCATTTTCAATTTCAAATAGCAGCCGGGGGGTTAATTTTAGGCTTTCGATGTAATAGTAAAAAATGCTCAAGATGTTACTTCCCATATAGACCAGGGTAGAAGCCTTTAAAAATAATAAAAAGTGAAAAAAAATAATAGTAGGATAAAACCCATTAGAAAAGGAGGGGAATATTATAAAAATGAAAGGAAAAATAATTTACGGGCGATCTGAGGTCGGGAAGGGGATGGGGGTGAGTTTTTAAGGGTAAAAATCGGTTTTTCTTGATTTCCGGCAAATCTAAAAGTCCTATCGAAAAAAGTCAAATGGCAAAGTTGTAGGAAATAAAAAGATCTAAAACTTTTGTATTCACACTTTTTTCACATAACCTCAAAATTTATGTGAAAAATTCAAAAAACCAAGTTTTTGGTTTTTTATTTTTATCTTTTACAAAAATTATTGTTTTTTAACGAAATTTGGTGAAAACTTACCTTTTTATGTCTCAAATACGCTGTAATTTATTTGATTAAAAATATTTATTATTTCACCTTATTTTGAATTAATATCGAAAAAGCACCCTAATTTTCAATCGAAAATTCACCCGTCAAAATATCAGCTTTTTTCAAAAAGTTGGTATGTTTTCTGTTCGTTGAAATCTCTACTTTCCGATGGTGCAAAAAAATATATATGTTACTGTAGTAAATCTTCTCAGAAAATGCAAAAAATCGAAAAAAACTCGAATTCGATAACTGATAATCTGAAAAGACAAAATCGAATTATTAATGCCTTCACTATTTTATCGTGAGTATACCCCCATGAAAAAACAATATTAAAGAAATAAATGTCAAAATGTATAAAAAATATATTAAAAATCTATAATAAATGTATAAATATATAAAAATATGTATAGTAAATATATTTTTAATAACTAACTTTTGGCCGATTTTCATGTATATTTCATATATTTCAAATATATTTCAGATATATTCAAAATATATTTTTTTTATATTTTTAGCTATGTTCTTTATGTCTTTTAAGATATATTTTGAATGTATTTAAAATATATTTAAAATATATGAAATATACATGAAAATCGGCCAAAAGTTAGTTATTAAAAATATATTTACTATACATATTTTTTATATATTTATACATTTATTATAGATTTTTAATATATTTTTTATACATTTTGACATTTATTTCTTTAATATTGTTTTTTCATGGGGGTATACTCACGATAAAATAGTGAAGGCATTAATAATTCGATTTTGTCTTTTCAGATTATCAGTTATCGAATTCGAGTTTTTTTCGATTTTTTGCATTTTCTGAGAAGATTTACTATAGTAACATATATTTTTATTTTCACCATCGGAAAGTAGAGATTTCAACGAACAGAAAACATACCAACTTTTTGAAAAAAGCTGATATTTTGACGGGTGAATTTTCGATTGAAAATTAGGGTGCTTTTTCGATATTAATCCAAAATAAGGTGAAATAATAAATATTTTTAATCAAACAAATTACAGCGTATTTGAGACATAAAAAGGTAAGTTTTCACCAAATTTCGTTAAAAAACAATAATTTTTGTAAAAGATAAAAATAAAAAACCAAAAACTTGGTTTTTTGAATTTTTCACATAAATTTTGAGGTTATGTGAAAAAAGTGTAAATACAAAAGTTTTAGATCTTTTTATGACCTACAACTTTGCCATTAGACTTTTTTCGATAGGACTTTTAGTTTTGCCGGAAATCGAGAAAAACCGTTTTTTACCCTTAAAAACTTACCCCATCCCCTTCCCGACCTCAGATCGCCCGTAAATTATTTTTCCTTTCATTTTTATAATATTCCCCTCCTTTTCTAATGGGTTTCATCCTACTATTATTTTTTTTAGTTTTAAAAATTATTGACCCTGGTCTAATAAGTGTAGCGGTATCTACAACGCCACACGCGAACAACGCGTCATACTGACGTCACGCAAATCCTGCATCTCGCAAGCAGAGTTTACCGTGCAATTAGCATAGATACAATTTCCCAATATCAATCGTTGGGCAATTGCCCGCCAGACACAACATCCGTCTGGTCGGAGGATCCTCCCTTTTCTATAGAGAACGAGTGAACTTTACACTCTGTTCCTAATACCTCTAAAGAAAATAGGATTTTTTTTTGCTTTAAAAGTTTTTTTTATTTTGGGTACAAAATGTTCGACACTTGATTGATCTCCTTTGTGCGATGGGATACACAGTGCACTGGATTGGAGAGTGGATTTTAGACAGGACACTAGTCACTGTGAAGATGGACGGTGGAACATGGTGGAAGTTCTTAGTTCTCAGGTGGCGAGTACTTTTCATTATGCTTGATGAGTACGAGACTTTTGACTACGTTGTCATCGTCATCTGCCTAGCCTTTTCCCAACGATCTTGGGGTCAGCTTCCAGTCCAACCGGATGCAGCTGAATACCAGAATTTTACATGGAGCGACTGCCTATCTGACCTCCATAAACCAGTTACTGGCTAATACGATACCCCTTGGCAAGACTGAATGCTGACTGTTTTTGACTACGTTGTATGTATATATTTTGTGTTTTTTTTTTGTAATGTGCGTTTTGTTTGTGCAAATTCCCGCACGGAACAAATATTTGTATGACCTACAATTAGTTGTTCCGGGTCTGGCTGTTTGTGTATGTGAGGTTATATGTCTGTAAACGCACCCACGACACAGGCGAAATTCCTAGTGTGGGGCAATGTTTAAAAAAAAAAATTAAACAATTTTTCTTTCTTCTTTTCTTTTACTAAACTCTACTCAGTCGACTGTCTTGTAGCAGCTTAATAAATAAATGATCTATTCATTGCTCAGTATCAGCTCGGAGTCTGAATTTCTGGTACATGGAACTTAAACATAACTGGCGTAATTTGGGTGTAGGTACACTAGATATATCTACATCTACCTAACCTTTCGGTGAAAACAGGCTTGATGTTTTATAATGTTATTATGTGAATAAATTATTGATGATCTTGATCATATGCAAATTGACGACCTTGATATTTTAGTCTACGATTTAGAGTAGAGCACCATTTTGTGTGATTTGGTATATTTTACTAAGACGAAAAGGTCAACGTCATCACAATCATCTTTCTCCTTCCCTCCTCCTTTCAATTTCATTGGCTTAGGCGCAACATGTCTTTTTCAAGTTACGCTTGCCGCGGTTGGTCCGTGGATGGGTGACCATATTTACATACCAAGACCTCTCCGTGCTTCGGAAAGCACGTTAAACCGTTGGTCCCGGCTGTCATTCATGGATTTTGACAGTCGTTACGGGTTGTCAGAAGCCCGAAAGTTTGACCACCAGTCTTACCAAGGGGTATCGTATTACCCAATAACTGGGTTGTGGAGGTCAGATAGGCAGTCGCTCCATGTAAAATATTGGTATTCAGCTGCATCCGGTTAGACTAGAAGCTGACCCCAACATAGTTGAGTAAAGACTAGGCAGCTGTTAGTCGTCATCTCGGTAGTCACCACCTTTCTAGCCATTATCATCTTTGACATGGTCCATCCATCGTTTCTCTGGAAAAAGTTTCAGGTAAAAAAAAAACAATCGCTTTCATTCGCGTAATGGTTAGAATGTTTCAACATTAAAAATACTTTCATGCTAAATTAATGTATGAACACACTCTCCACACGAATTATGTAAATTTTAATTGTTACCCTTTTATCGAACACGATAAACATTACAAATTATCTCTGTCTTTAATAGCCGGAGATATGCAACAGTAATTAAAGGTGTTGGCAACTACATTATTTCTGTAAATTTTATTTACAAAACAGGAAATAAACACTGTTGTGGTTGTCTTTCATTTTGACAGTTCAACAACAACGTGAATTTCGCCCCTTGTAACATCTATAAGAATTTGCTTAACAGATAGTAATACTAAGTACCATATACGAAATGAAATTTTATTCTAATAAATCAGCCTCTATTTCCGGAAGTTTCCGGAGAAGTGTCAAACTTTCAGTCAGGATCTGTCAGTCCTATTGCGTCAAATCCGTTTATGTCTGACCCCTCAGAAGCCGTAACTCATGAATTCGTGCCTCTTTTACGCTGATGTTGTATTTTTACGTCGCCTTTTGAGCTCTTCCTCTCCAAATTGTTAATTTTCTTGATAAGATCTTCTAGGTAATAAAATTGTTTTGTCTATTTATTTTGTTAAGTTGTTTATTTGCGAGTTTATTTTTGAGACGGTTGATTTCGGACCAGTATTTTTGTAGTGAATACAAAATTTTTGGTTTGATTTTTGTGTCAGTAAAAGTATGAAAATTTCTTTTGTACTCCTAGATTGTGAAGAGATAATATACGCTCTAATTCATGGTAAACACACAAACTATGGCATTCAATAATCAAAACTGGAATGGTTATGAATGCGATAAGATATTTCTGTTCACCCCCTTTTTGGGCTATTTTAAGAGTAGCGTAGTCGCTATTATAATGCCTATTAGATATTATAACATAATCAGCCTATAATGTTTCCACTGCTGGGACACAGGCTTCCTCTCTATGAGAGGGAGTGGGCCGTAATTTTCAACGCGGGCCCAGTGCGGGTTGGTAGATGTCACATGTCTTCGATTTTTATTCGGTTTTCTCACGATTTTTTTCTTTACCGTTTTTGAGAGTGATGAAATAATTTACAAACAGTAAAGCGCCTGTCTGGGTTCGAACCCACGACTCACAACTCGTAACAATGGACCACGACTGTGCCTCACGGCTGCGCTAAAAAGGTTCATTTCAGCATTAATGCCAGACAGATGCTGTCTGACGCTGGTTTTCTAATGAACCTTTAGGGACAAGTGACGGGGAGTACACACAGTCTCAACATACCTAATACATATTTTTTTTACTTGTAATTAATATATATATTACGGCGGGATTTTATCTTTGCTGTACTGGATTTTCAACTCTTGGAAATCCAAAATCAATCCAGTGCGCCAAAAAAAAAAAATCACCGCGAGCAAAAACTCGCCCTTGCGAACCTGGGGTCTACTCCGAAGTAGTATCGGCCGATTATTCGGCCGTTTCCTGCTACGAAGTTACTATTTGGTTCGGTCGGTCCCGATCCTACACTCCTACACTCTTACGAATATTGACTATGGTCCCGACCCAAATGAGCCGACCCGAACTTTTTTCGCATTTTTCAATAATATTCGGTTTGGCCATGTGTTGGTCCGATCCGAACATTCGCACTTTGCACTTCGGAGTAGACCCCCAGGGCTTAGCCATTCGTCAGTAAGTATTTACCCAGTGCAGAACTAGGTAGTATAATCAAGACTTGACCAAATACTCAAGCTATCATAATTCACAGATAATAGTTTACTTATCAATAATTAATTAGTCCGTACAAGTGTTTGTCTATGTGAGCAATATGCAAATACGTGCGCAAGTGTCTTTGAATATCTGAGGTACCTACTCGAGTCTTCAGTTCCTGATTAAATTATCAGGATTACATGAGTGTTGAGGAAGTGATACGATATAATTTATGACTCAATAATTAGGTAACTGTATAGGTAGGTAACCCTGTACAGGTTGGCAGGGACATTGACGCACAACCTTGTTACCCTGCATAAAAAATGAGTCGGTTATTTAAAAAAAAAAATCTGTTCCATACATTTTGACGTAGGTATTGCACCATTCTATGAAACAGCTGTATTTTTTTTAATACTGGCGAACAATTTCTACGCTAGGTGGGTCTAATCTTTTGCTGAATTTATTCATGTTTACAGTTGCGAAAGTAACTCTGTCTGTCTGTTACTTTTACTCGCCGAATTGATTGTCATGAAAGATCACACTGTCTAGTAGCCTGGGACTTAAGCTACAGGCTATAGGCTACTTTTCAAGTTGGATTGCAGACAAAGTCGCGGGCAACAGCTACATAATTAATACACATACACAGGTACAACAACAACAGGTACATACCTAATAGATTGTTGCTTTTGATCGTTTAACAATGTTGAAGAGTACGAAAGACTACGTAACATTTTATACGATGACTTTTTTAAAGTGCATATGTCAGCCAACTGGTTTAATTAGCCGTTTAGTTAACCGCCTAGCCTTTTAAATAAACGGCAGCCGTTCAACTAACCGCCTGAATAATATTTAATCAATTATAGTTTAGGTTGGAACTGTATATAACCACTCACGTGCGAGCCGAATTGGTCGCAGACGTAACTAAGCCAGAGCACCCCGAGCAAATGAGTTAGGTTAGAACTATGATGAATCGCATGCGAGCCGAGAGAGCGAAGCGAGGCGAGCACTACTTCTAAAGCCCAGGCGGTTGACTGAACGGCTAATTTAACCAGTTGGCTGCGACACATACCTACAAGAGATCAAATTATCGATAGCTAAGCAATTATTGACACTTTAAATGTATATTATGTCATTGTTAAACAATGATAAGATTGGAAAACACATTTGATTGTTGTGAAATTAAAACAAAAGGCTTTATTAACCCGGCTTCAACATTTCCGCTAATTGTTTTACGTCTTTCTTTCTTCATTAACAGCTAAACTGGGTCTCATAGACACTGTTATTAAATGCGTTGTTTTAAAATTACTTAACTTTCCTAAACACCCATTGTCTTAAAGATCCTGCTGTGTTAAACCACAACCTTGGGGCATAAAAAGGCCACTTTGGCAGAATCATAATAGGATTACAATATGAATTATATTAAAAATCGTAAAATGGTCACAAACTGACAATTCATAATAATATGATCTGTGTGCAATTCATATTTGCCTGCATACATATCTATTAGTTTAACTGTAAATGTACAATGTATTTTTGGAGTATAAATGTGGTGCTGTTCCACAAATGATGGGACACTTAATATGGTGTCCTGCGTGTCCTGTCAGCTGCACGTTACAGGAACTGATGGACGCTGGTGATGGAGCCAAACAAATGGCTGAATTCTGGGCCGAATCCATTTAGATTGCTATCTACACGCTAAGAAAAATAAGTTTGACTGTACCAGTATATCCAAGTAACATTATTCATGACGTCATCGAGGAAACGTTTAAAAGATATAAAAGATAATGGTGTCTCCACAAATAACGGGAGTCCTTGCCATGGGCTATCTACAGCTTTGTCAACAACATTGTTATGGTAATGTCTGTCGTTGGCATGATCGGTGCTGGTATTAAAGCTATTAGGTGTCTTACAAATTGTTGATAGTTTTGAAGCTCAGCCATTTTGTAGGTGTTTAGTTTTATGATATTTTGGTTGGTAGCGAAAAGCATGGAATAAAGAATTTTTATTAACATTCCAATTTTTCTATACAAACTGAGATAATCTTTTTTTAAAGATATATATTGATTGTCCTTCGAAGAACTCAATAGTAAGTGGCACAAGAAATTGGCCTATATTTTCTGATCCATTTGTTTACATTTTCACGTTTTGGAACATAGCATACTCATCACCATCTGCCTAGCCTTTTCCCAACTATGTTGGGGTCGGCTTCCAGTCTAACCGGATGCAGCTGAATACCAGTATTTTACATGGAGCGACTGCCTATCTGACCTCCACAACCCATTTACTGGGTAATACGATACCCCTTGGTTAGACTGGTTGTCAGATTTTCGGGCTTCCAATGACCCGTAACGACTGCCAAAGATCCACGATTGACAGCCGGGACCAACGGCTCAGCGTGCTTTCCGAGGTACGGAGGGGTCTTGATATGTAAAGATGGTCACCCATCCACGGACCATCGGTGGCAAGCGTAGCTTTACCTGATCGATCAACTCGCGCGGCTGTTATTAATTAGCCACAAGCCACTAGCACTACAAAAAATAAAAAATAGCACTGGATATAATGTGCCCAGTGCTGATCATGGCCTTCCTCAAAACCCCATGATTATGACACAGCCCGTCCTGAATACAAATCCCATATGAAACAGTGTCCATTTATGAACTGCTATCGATCCCGACGTCGCAATAACAGCGGCATCCCCACGGAATTTGGGATTAGGGAGATATTGCACGTTTTGGCTGATAAAATGTTATACTAAGAGAAAGAATATCGAAAGTCAAGTCAATTCGGTAAATGGTTGTCCGTATTTCAAAGAACTGTTGCAATTATGTTTTTTTATGGACTAAGAGAGGATTTAAAAATTATAATCCTCCAGGAGGCTTTGCTTCAGTATATTTATAACCAACTTCATAGAAAGGAGAAGGTGTTATTGTTTTTCCTGATGACGCTATTTTTATACTTCCAGCCAAATAATCAGCCACCCTTGTGCGTATCCTATAGAAATTACGATAGTAATTAAATCATATTTATAGATGATATTTCGTCTAGTTTAGATAAAAGTTCGCAATCGCTTCATGTAAAATACGGGTGTTCAGCTGCATCCGGTTAGACTGGAAGCCGACCCCAACATAGTTGGGAAAAGGCTAGGCAGATGATGATGAATGTGATAAAAGTGTTTCTTGCTCTGCGATCACCATTTCAATTGCCAACCATGGAATATAATGGCTACTGAGATGTTTATGAGCTAAACGCAGAATTTATAATGGCTTTAATTAAACTAAAACTAATACCACTATAGTCATAAAACATGTAATAACTAAAACCATAACAACAAGAAGTCAAAGTGATGCCATTTTCATGTTTAAGACCACTCAGCAGTATTCAGCTAACTACCACGAAAGCTATAAAGTTTATTGATTCTATAACAGTATTTATAGCACTGCTTAGCAGCGCTGCAGCGGATGCGGGCTCATAGAGCGTATTATAGCAGTATTAATATTTGATTGGGAGGTCATTGTTGTGTGTTATGTGGGTAGTTTTGAATGGAGTTGTGATGTATAGAGGTATAGTTTGATGATACAATGGGTTGGCGAGATGTGTGGTGGAAGTTAACAGGTACAAAGGACCGCTATTGAATTAAAATTATTACAAAAGAAGGATTGTCTTTAAACCCAGGTTTAAACCGACGAGCCATTTAAAATTCTAAATTAGTCTGACGAAATTAAACTTCTAATTACAAAAACAAACGTTTAACTCGAGTTTAAGTTGTCAATTTTGTATTAAGAGCTTTACACTTGGGTTTACATTTGGGTTTGAACTAAAGTTCGAAATCGTTTCGTAATAACGTGGAAAGAATTTATTTCAATTGAACCGTTTACAAGCAATTTTGAATTGTCAAAGGATTATTATTATGTTAGAAAGATGAAGTTAATTGAAAAAGTAGATTTTTGAAGAAGGGTTAAATTTAGTCTTCAAAAAAGAGCGTTCTTGGTAGACTAGACTGTAGTATTAGCACAGGTTTCTTTTAAGGGCAAATGGTTTATTTACATATTTATTTCTTTAATGCACAATGTATGTACACAACCAATAGTACACGCTAGGCTTAAACTAGTGAGTACATGACCCTGTTAGGACCTAGCAAGATAACTTAAAACTAACAGTATTGTAGTGAGTATCCATTATCTAATTTATGCAAAACATATCCAGTATATTTTGGTGCTTCGAGCCGGATACCTCCCCATTTCCACCAAGAGACGTTACGTTTTAAAATATGTAAAGAATAGAATAGAAAACTTTTATTTCAGACCGGAGTCCATAAGGTTAGTAACAATTTCACTTAACTTCTAGTGTTAGTAGGTAAAAATGATGACAAAATAAATTGGCCTTGATAACTAAGAAATGCAAATATGAAGAATGAAGATTGTGCTTGGTCAAAAAGCAGAAAGTCAACTTTCAAAACGTTCCAAGGAATCCTAGACGTTTTATTTCTCAAATGAAAACCGTAATAAATTTTACTATTGAGCAGTTGAGCTAAAAGAAATAAATGAGCCAGAATGACTTCGAACAGTACCCAATGGAGGGTAGTTTGATCCGTAAATTCCTTTATACCTTAATATTTTGTTGGCTTAAAGCAGCTTTCTATAAATACTCGCTTTATTGTTCAGAGCGATACGATAGATTTACTTTTCAACCGTCTGTTCCAAATAAGGGCTGTTGGCAAACTGACCGACTTTTTTCTACGTCTTTAAAGCATTGACGGATATTAACGCTGACAGGAACTCATGGACACTAGTGATGGCGCCAAACACGTAGCCGAATTCTGGGCCAGTCAAAAAGAAAAATAACGTTCATAGGCGTTATAACAATAAAACATTTATTGTGTCTCGTTCCATTAGGGGAGGGGCTTGAGGCTTATTTATAACAGCCGCATGGGTCGATCGGTCAGGTTAAGCTACGCTTGCCGCGGTTATCCGTGGATGGGTGACCATCTTTACATACCAAGACTCCGTGTCTCGGAACGCAGAAGCCCGAAAGTCTGACAAACAGTCATACCAAGGGCTACCGTATTACCCAGTAACTGGGTTGTGGAGGTCAGATAGGCAGTCGCTTCATGTAAAATACTGGTATTCAGCTGTACCCAATTAGACTGGAAGTCAACCTCGTTCCATTAATCTAGTCAAAAATATAGCTTTCAATACAAGTTGTTTACTGTGAAACAAACAGTGAAACAATAGTGGCTCAAGGATATGCTTACGTTAGACATTATCTAATTAGGCGTTGCTAAACTGTGACATTTGTGAATACAATGATTTATAATGTGGTCACTGTTTTATTTAACATAATAAACTAAAAGGAGCACGTAATTTTTGCAACGATTTCGTTGACTTCGAACTCGTTAAGAGCTCTTGCATAAAAGCTAATATATTTAACAATAACATCGGTTGTTAATAACACCACCTGCTAATTTACCGCATCTGGTGCACACAAATGACCTAATTAAGTCTAAAGATTTAGATACAGGATCTACGTATTATTATGGTCACAAGAATAATATTATTAGCAACTAAACTCAATCTGGATGGCTGTGCCGTAGGTACGCCTCTGCCTAGCCCTTCATCTGTCATCAGGGGGTGGTTTTTCGTTTGAAAGATCATCATCATCTATTTGCCCAGCTTTTTGCCAACAATTTTAGGTCGCCTTCGTGTGTAACCGGTTGCAATTGAATACCAGTATTTTATTATTATATTTATTTATTTTACCATTTATGTAAGTACACACATCACACATATACTCGTACATATAAACACACAAGAAAAACATTCACAAGCCTACGCTGTCCCACTCCTGGGCAAAGGCCTTCCTCCACTCCTTCCATCTTCCGCGAGCCCGCGCATCCTCCTTCCAGTGTTGACGGAACCTATCCAGCTCGTGCCTCTCATCTCCTACGTGGTCTGCCGCGACCTCGCCGCGCTATCTCAGGGCACCAATTCTGTGCTATTTTGGCCCACAGTTTGTCCGGCATACGGCAGAAATGTCCTGCCCAGTCCCATTTCAGTTGGGCAGCCTTTTGAGCCACGTCAGCTATCTTTGTTTTGGAGCGCGGTATTGTGTTTCGAACACGATCCGTTAACTTAACGCCTAGTATACTGCGCTCCATTGCTCGTTGGCAGACCTTGAGTTTGGACTTCTGGATGTTAGTCAAAGACAGAACAGAAAAAATAGGAACAGAGGTGATGCTTATTTCACAAGAAATCTCTTCCAGCACACCCGAGACAGGACAATAGATACAGAGATGTAGACAGCGTGTGAAATAGTAAAGGAGACAAAAAATACATACAATCAAAAACAATTCACTTTAACATGGAACGACTTCTTATCTGACTTCCACAAACCCAGTTACTGGGTAACACGATTACTCCTTGGTATTATTGGTAGTCTGACCTTTTGGACTTCTGAATACCCGTAACGACTGTCAAAGTTCTACTAATGACAGCTGGTACCAACGGATTAACATGCTTTCCGAGGTACAGTCACGAGCAAAAGTATGTATACACTCGGCTTTATTCAAAAGCGTTTTACTCCTTTATTTTTTATTGAAATTTTATGTTGTTACGAACATAGCATTTTCGAACCCATAGGTTTATGTAATGTGTCGTATTTCAACGTTCCATTCATTATTTCACGAAAAAATTGCAGTTGACAGTCGCCAAGTGTTGACATATTGGTGTTCGTGACTGTACGTAGGGGTCTCGCTTGATGAGTAATGAATGGTTACCCATTCGCAAACGTACCGCAGCCAGAGTAACTTAACCCTCGATCCACACATGCAGCTGTTCTTAATTAGCCACGAGCCCCTTAATGTTACCGACTAAAATGTGAAATCGAAATATTGATGATGATGGAAAAAAAAAAAAAAGGGAAATAAGTAATGGAGGAATATCCCATCCGCATAAATTATTATTATTATTAACTTCTTTAGACATTAGTTGACAGCTATCACTATTTTCAATAAAAAGCTAAAATCCATAAAATAGACTCATACGCGTAATAAATACTCATTCGAAATCCCCGACACGACTGGTCAGCCTGCGACTAAAAATCGCAAATCCCTCGCTACCCTTATCACAGGTTTACTGGATTTACTCAATGATGAATGTGTCCCTTCTGAATCCCGATCGTGACGTATATCTATTTCCGTTAACGGAAAAACTTTTTCCTTAGATTGCTTTTTCCGGAAAATTATTTTTGCTCAGAGCGGAAAATTCGGATCACAAGTTAGTTAGGTAGTTTCGTTTGATATGTTCACATTAAATCTTTCAATGTCATTTTGGGCGATTTTACCTGTAAGTGATGAGTGGCACAATCTTTTGGTAAAAAGTTTTGGGTATCTGAATGCTTCGGGATGTAACTTTCGTTTTGTATGGAAGTTTTCTTTTTGCTGAATCGAGATTGAATCAGGTCATTTTATAGCTACGGAAATTATAATCGTAATATATTTTATTCTTTTTTTTTTCAGTTAACATTTACTTTTTTCACCTTTCTTTGTGCAGTGATTCCTCCGTCCAATCGGTTAGGAACGAGTCCAAATTGCTTTCGTCTATTCTAAGATTTTTTGTCAGACATCGTAATAAGCTTTTTACCCCGGGTCGCTGGTACTGTAATACTAGCAATCCGTCCCTGCTTCGCACAGGTTCAATGGCGACATGTGAAAACTTCGAGATTTCTTGCTATAAGTTAAATATTAACATAAACCTTCCGGAATAAAGGCTCTAAATGATGGTGAAAAAAAAATTGTGTAGTTAATAATAATATGTAAGCGGTCACACAGACAAACACGAAAAGCGAATTTGTTTTATACTATGTAATAGAATAGAGATAGAGATAAGAATCTAATCATAGATCACCATCATCTGCCTAGCTATTTCCCAGCTATGTTGGGGTCGGCTTCCAGTCTAACCGGATGCAGCTAAATACCAGTATTTTACATGGAACGACTGCCTGTCTAATCTCTACAACCCAGTTACTGGGTAATACGATACCCCTTGGTTAGAGTGGTTGTCAGACGTTCGGGTTTCTGACTACCCGTAACGACTATCAAAGATTTACAAATGGCAGCCGGGACCAACGGTTTAACGTGCTTTCAGAGCCACGGTTTCGGTACGTAATGGATGGTCACCCATCTACGGACCCACCTCGGCAAGTGTTGCTTAACCTTGCTGTTATTATTTAGCCACAAGCCCCTCAAATCGAATCTCTTTAATGTTACTCTTTGCTGTTGGTCTTTGTTGTTGTTCTTTGCTGTTATTGTTGTGAATAAAGAGTAATCCATCTTTACGTTGCTGTAAATTGCAAATCTGTGATAATCATAAAAAAAAAACTTTCCCATCTAACCACATGGGTAATGAATGCGTTGCCAACTTTTTCCATTACTCGTCCATACCAAGCTACATTTACAAACTGCGAGAAATATATTCTGCCAACTATTCATTTTCGGCTGAAACTGAAACTACGCGTTTCATATTACAGAAAATTTTGATGAAATTCTTGATATCAGGTCATTGTTATTACTTGAATAATTATGTAGGTACAGTTACGAGCATAAATACGTGAGGTATTTACTTACGAAAGATTCAAAAGAAAGAAAGAAAGAAAAATCCTACTAATATTATAAACGTGAAAGTTTGGATGGATGGATGTTTGTTACTCTTTTAATAATGAGTAATATCAGCGTAATGTATTTTGTACTGAGCTTCCTTGTCCGTTATAAATGATACACTTCTATGGCATGGAAAAGTTATAATAATAATAATATCCCTGGACATTTCACACAGCACCATTTGTCCCAAGCTAAGCAACCTAATGCTTGTGTTATGGTAACAAGATGGCTGATAAACTACTTATATACATTTTTTTTTTTTTAATACTTACATATTATAGATAGAAAAACACCCAGACTCGGAACAAATACATGTAGGTCATACAAATATTTGTTCCGTGCGGGAATCGAACCCGCAGTTAGATTTTACATGCTAGTTTTTGAATGATCAGCCTATTAAAAAGCGTGGAACTCTCTGCCAGCGTCTGTGTTGCCTTCCACATTTAACCCGTCTACCTTCAAAGCAAGAGTGAACAGGCATCTTCTGGGCACGCTCGTTCCATCATATACCTTATCCATCGCAAGCCTATTCAACAATAAAAAATAAATAACATAAATATGTTGTACTGTTGAATAGTTTGAAAAAAAAAAAGGTTTACCTTTAGCTTCACATAAACAGGATTATAAAGTAGTAGGTCCTCTGTTCGTCCGTTTCTGCAACAAAATAAAGTTATTATGAGTTAGGTACAATGTTCAGCGAAAAAGAAAAAAAACAACAACCAGTCGGAACTTTTAAAGTGAAAGCACGTGAACATATCCGTCAGAAGTTGGCTGAAACATCCCCAGCGCTGATTTGCTGGATTCGTTTTCTCCTCTACCGATCGTTATTTCTCCTGACAGTTCATTTTATTTATATGTATGAATCTATGTAACGGGTGATTTTTTAAGAGGTATAGGATTTGATTTTCAAAAAAACACAAAAAATTTGAAAAATTAGATGAAATCTTTATTGGAATCGATAGAACGATCAATATAATTTAATGTTTGAAGATGATTTCATGCAAATGCTGGCCGCGGCTCCGGTTTAGATGGCCCATTCGCAAGGCCCAATTTCGGCACACTCTCTCCAACATATCAGCCGGTATATCACGAATAAATGCTTCAATATTGGCTCCCAGTGCGTCAATCGTTGCTGGTTTATCCCTGTAGACATGAGCCTTAACATGGCCCCACAAGAAAAAGTCCAAAGGCGTTAGATCACACGATCTAGGCGGCCAATTGACGGGCCCAAAACGTGAGATAAAACGTTACTGTGAATGGCGAGCGCTACCGTGTGATGATTGGCGATTTTTTTTTGCCCAAAATGGAAGAATTGGACGTGCCTGACATGTGGTTTCAACAAGACGGTGCCACATGCCACACGGCACGCGAAACAATGGCCCAATTGAGAGCCGCCTTCGGTGAACAGTTTATCTCACGTTTCTCTCTGGATCACCCTAAGGTTGACTGGTAGGAAATGCTTCAGGCATTAAGTACGCCTTTATGTAGTATTTTTTTATTTGTGCATAAAGTTTGAATAAGGACTGATTGTTTCCAACGCCAGATAATTTAATTCGAGGAATAATTTTGAAATTTTGACAGTTACTTCATACAAAACCTGTCAAACGTCAATTTTATTCATCGAATAAAAGTTATCTGGCGATGGAAAAATCAGCCGTAAATTAATAAACTACAGCGATTTTGAATGACCATTCTATACTAAAAATATCATCCTGCAAACCTATATTTACTATAGTTGATCCCATAGACATAGTCAGGTCTATAGTTTTACATAATGATGAGTACAATGACACCTAAAAGATTTCTGCTATTTCAATTATGTACATCTTTTGCCTATACTTTTCCACATCAAGCCATATTATATACCACCCACCCGCACCAGCTTTTATTTCAGCGAAAATGACAGCAAAAACAATACCTGTCAAGTAATAGACACAAACTTCAGAAGTTCATATAAACAGCAGTTTATTTGACAAGACTTATTATAAAATGTTTATACAGTTGGTCGGGGAGATGTAAATCGTTTTATGAAATAGATATGTAGGTATATACCCTCGATCCGAAAATCTCGAGACGAGGTCGTTGAACCTTCTCAGTTGACTTTTATTAAGATTTCCTTGTTTTGTTTTCTTGATTCTGAAGATTATTATTTCTTTGAAATGAAGGTACTTCTTGATAACAATTTTGCTAGGGATTTTATTAGATTATTCAGGAAAGGGTGAAATAGAAAATGTGATGTGTTTATATGGACGATGAATAGACACCATGAAGAGAGAGAGATCTCTATTGCGACTAAGATGATGATACAGAGGATAGGCAGGCAGCATCAGCATAAGTCTGAGCTAAAGAAGGCTCTAATAATCTAGGGCTCTCAATAACAGGTTGATTAAACAATAAATACATACAAAATCTCACGCTTTATGCCCATGGGGGTAGGCAGCTACTACAGAACGCCCCTTGCTTTCATACATCTGATCATACACGCACAGTCATGGTCATAAGGCCAGATTAATTTGCAAAATTGTAGTTTCCTTGAATAATATACGTTGTTCAAAACTTTGTTTGGTGTTATTTTCACTAAAACAAATATCCACTTTATGCCAGTGTTAATTAGTGGTATGCAACTGCATCCCGTAAGACGTGAAGCGGACCCCATTGTAGTTGGGAGAAGGTTATGCAGATTGTTTGAATCCAGTGACTTTAAGTTGACTTCAGAACAACTGGTACTATTGACAAAGTCATAAAAATGTTTGAAGTTGCAGCGCAAACCAAACTTTACGTGTGGGTATTAAAGTTATTTTTCTAAAAACACATAGGTATAGTTGTTAAGATTTTTAGACACTAAATTACGCAAATATGGCCTGAAAGGTTACTTTATCCCTAACGATTGTCGAATCCTAATAATTTATTCGTAATTACTTACTTAATTACAGTTGGGAAACGCAATTAGCGTACGATTTGGGGGAAATTGGTACCCAATTAATGAAAGTTCATAAATTATCACATAATCTCGTATTAATTAAATTAATGACAAAAAACTGACATCTCTGCCTATACCTCCGAGGAATACAGGAAGAGAGAAGCATATAAAAGCAGGAAAACATGTTGAAACTCGAAAATTACACAAACTAAAATAGTATGACAAATATCATCATCTGCCTAACCTTTACCCAACTATGGTGGCCTACTAACCTACTACTACTGGCCTACTACTGGCCCCTTGGTAAGTCTGATTGTCAAACTTTCAGGCTTCTGACGACCCGTAACGACTGTCAAAGATCCACGAATGACAGCCGGGACCAACGGCTTAACGTGCTTTCCAAGGCACGGCCCCTCCGTGCCTTAGAAAGCACGTTAAGCCGTTTTCATTCTTGGTATGAAAAGATGGTCTCCCGTCTACGAACCAACTGCAACAAGCGTAGCTTAACCTGATCGATCGACCCGTGCGGCTGTTATTACTTAGCCACAAGTCCCTCCTCAAGTAAAATAAAAAAAATAACATAGCTAATACTTACGTTTTATATTTGTACGCCGTTCAGGCAAAACATGACTGTCAGTTAATTTGATGTAAAATCTTGCATGCCATGTGTATGTATACTCATGTTTTGGACAAATAAAAACTCTTATCATAAATCTTATCTTATCTTAACTTATGTCTAATTATGTGCCTTAGAAGTGCACATATAAATTATTTATCGAAACTCAACCCCTCAACGGGTATTAAACAGGAAATCAGACAACTTAAGCGAACCAAGTCGTGCGTAACGGCTAGTGCTAACATAAATCGTCTCCACCACAATCCAGTAACTTCAGACACAATTTACAAGATGACTACAAGCTATCGACACAACTCGAGCACCCAATTTAACGGTTGAAGAGAGTTTTTTTCAATAAAATCACTCTTGGGGGTCTGTGGGGGACCGATAGGGTACTCTCGGTTATTTGTTCTTTACAAGAAAATGATTTATTTAGCGTGGATACGACCTGGTGACCGATAACCCCTCCGTGCCTCGGAAAGCACGTTAAGCCGCTAGTCCCTGCTGTCATTTGAAGATCTTTGACAGTCGCTACGACTGTATTACTGGTTGTCAGACTTTCGGGCTTCTGACTAGAACCCCGGATGTCTGACAACCAGTATTACTAAGGGCTGTCGTGGTCCCCAGTAATTGGGTTTTGTAGGTCAGGCAGGCAGTTGCTCCATGTAAAATACTAGTATTTAGCTGCATCCGGTTAGACTGGTAGCCGACCCTTTCATAATTGGGAATAGGCTAGTCAGATTATGAAGACTCTTTCAAACTAAAAGCAACGCTTCATGACAGATAACATTATATAAGACCACGCCTGTATTCCCCGAAGGGCTTGACAGGGGTGTCCCTATAGTACTAGATTTTGCCAGTTATGTTTAAGTGCCATGTAATTATAGAGGTATGAGGAACAGGGTGTAAAGTTCACTCATACGGGTGTTGTGTCTGGCGGGCAACTGTTCCAACGACTGATGTCGGGAAGTTTTTTTGTATATATTATGCTAATTGCGCGGTAAACTCTGCTTGCGAGATGCAGGATTTGCGTGACGTCAGTATTATAACGCCGTGTTCGCATGTGGAGTTGTAGATACCGCTACATGATTATTGTCATCGACCGGGCACAAGTTCAAACTACGGGTTGCTACTGAGAAATTCCAGATGGAAAACCTAATAACACTTCGCCCGACCTGGGAATCGAACCTCATGCCCCGCAGTGACGCTTGCAACCACTAGACCAACGAGCCATGACAGATATATTAATAAGTTTATTTATTTTCTCTCACAATGGTTTGTAGTACTTAACAGTTATGTACAACATAAATTCACATTGTAAGAGCTGGTGCCTGAAGTAGGGTTTAGAAAAAAAAACCTGTATTACAGTCTACAGATCACCAGGGCCCACTTAGTGACATCAAACAAATAAACAGGTAGGAGACATGTATTTCTACTAAACACATAAGATAAAAAATAAAAAAATAAAATTATAAAAAAAAGATAACAAAAGCAGTCAAAGAGTGTATGGTGAGTGTGTAGGTGATTGGTGGTGAATGTGTAGGTTGAATGGAGATGAATGTGTAGGAGAATGGTGGTTACTGTGAGGGTGAATGGTGGCGGGTGTGTATGTGAATGGTGGTGGATGTGTAGGTAATTATTTGAATACAAGTGTTATTTGATTGAGTGGAGCAATTTCTCTGTGTCCTCATAAAAAAGATTTTTCAAGAATTCAGTTACTTTTTGCTTACAACTGAGCTTGTGCAGGGAATAAATATTTTGACTTGAATATAATGCTGCCATTGCTGGGACAAAGGTGTCCTCTCTGGAGTGGGCCGTAATCTATCACGAGGGCCCAGTGCGTGTTGGTGGATGTCACAATAAGTCTTCGAATTTATGGATGCTTTGCTTCACCGTTTTGAGAGCAGGTGATGTCATTAAATACACAAAGTAATGTGCCTGCCTAGGTTCGAAGTTACGACCTACATCTCGTTAGTCAGAAGTTTAGGACCGATACCACTGGGTCACCACTGCGCCGTGCATGTCAGATATTACTATGTTATAACTTCAACGCACCCAACTATGTCTGGAAAACTTTCGTAAGGTTAAACACAACGTGTGCGGTTAAAGTTTATGTTAACCCAATGCCTTAACTCCATAATTTAGCGGCTCCGTTTAATTAAGTGTTTCAACTTGCGTAGGTGACAAATTGGCGCCTAGCAAATATGTCTGTGAACTTTGAGACAGGAGACTGAGTTGTGACACCACATTTGTGACACATGCTGTGACAAGTAGGAACCGCTTTACTTGGTGGGTATATTATGTTAGAGTTTAACACCCGAATACTGAAACGCCACTCAAATCTCATAATCATCTAAAAGCTACTTAAATATAAGCATCCCTCTTTAAATGGCATACACAAACGCCACTCAAGCAATTCGAAACCATGATTAGCCAAGCAGTCCTCAAATGTTTACGTCATGGCAACATTCTGCTCAAAAATTGTTATCAGCACGTTCTCAGTTACAAAATAATTTAGTTTAAATCTCGTATTCGTTTTACGCAGTCTTCTTTGAACAAATATTTTCTATAATTATTAATCAGTTGAAATATAATGTAAGTTTGATTTGAATTACGATTGAAATTATGTATTTATTTACATAAAGTACATAAATATCAAAAGAAGACGTCATAAGAAATGAAAATTTCTTGAGATAATTATCGTAGATTGGAACGTCACACTTGACATTTTACGCGCGATTATTTAAAAAGATTTAATATAATTAATTGATTCACGATGGAGGAGAAGAAGAAACGTGGATGCAATTATACACCTGCTGAGAAAGATATGCTCTTGGAACTGATAAAGAAGTAAGTACCTACATAAACAATGAAATACTGTACTTTATACTTATTTAACCGCAAGAGCCTGGTTCATGTAATAGTTTGTTAGTATACAATACATGCTTATAACATACTCGTACATAGCCAGGGGTGGCCAGGGCAACCGTTGTCTTATCAAGCACTTACTTACCCACTGAAACTTGTGACCACTTACCATCTGAAAGGCTCAGAAAAAAAACAAGATTTATGGTATAAATACTTTTATTCCTTCAAGTAACCTCATTTTTAAGTATATAATTGCACATCGCGGTCGCTGTTTAGTTCGCTACCTCGATGTCACATCCATGTAAAACAAATGCATGCTAATAGACACGCACGCACATGCTAGGCATCGAGGTAAACCCCCAAGCAGTCCGCAATGTATCCCAGTGAGATATTCTTCGGCATGTGCGTGCGTGTCGGAATGCATTTGTTTCACAAATTACCCTTTTTTTGCGGATGTGAAATCATCAAATGACCCCTCCCGCTCTGGGTGGAGCGAAAGGGAGTGTCAGACTCTTACTGACTAAAACCCACCCGTGTTCCTTCCTTAGCCCTTTCTGCTCCAGGGCAGCGGTAACCCTTTCGGACGATCCCGCTACCCTGGCAGGCTTCGGCCCTATCAGGCCCCTTCATTTGCTGACATCTCTTTGAGGCGCGCGTGGAACACATACGCGCCGTCTGGCACGGGCCTGGTCCTGATCGGACGGTGAGCTACCCATTACTCTCCGCCCGCAGGCCCGCGCCTACGGTGGCCGGGAGTCGTCACGTGGCTCCCGACGCCCGGAGCGTCTCCCGCGGCGGCTGAGGCGTGAGGTTCTCTCCCTCAGTCTTACCGCCACCTCCTTCGCTAGCATGACTACTTCGCAGAAGGAGGTGACTGCCTCCCACTCCCTCTCGCCCCGGACCATGGCTTGAACCAGGGCCGGACGCGAGAGGTCGCCGCCGTTGCCGATCGCCTCTACGAGGACACGGCGGTGCTCCGCCCAAGCGAGGCAGACCTCCACCGTATGCTCCACCGTGTCCTCTGGGCGATCCTGGCAGTGATGACACCCGGGCGTCTCCTCCCGCCTGATGATGTGGAGGAACCTCCCGAAACATCCGTGTCCGGAGAGGACCTGCGTCAGGCGGTAGGTGAGAACGCCGTGAAGCCTCTCTAGCCACTGGCAGACCAATAGCCAGATGAACGACCCACAGAAGATCGTGGGGAAGTCCCGGATGAGATTGAGACATACCCGGGAAGCGTGGCACAAAAGGGTGGAGGTATAAACTCAGCAGTGGGTGAAGATGACCGAAAATTCGAAGACATGCGACATCCACCAACCCGCACTGGGCCCACGTTGTGAATAATGGCCCAGTCCCTCTCTCAGAGAGGCCTGTGTCCCAGCAGTGGGAACCTTATATGATGATTATGCTAAAGAAATATGCAATGTGGTTCGGTAGCAGAAATAATGAAGCCTTTCACAAGGAGCTATTACTACCCACAACACAACTTATAAAATCAATTACGACACATTATTCATTCAAATAACCCAATTAGTGTTAATATTCCTATCACAAGCACCCACTCTCCATCAAAGGCGATCTTTTACTGAAACTACCTTCCAATATGAATGCTATTTCGGTATTTTATGCGTTTTAGTGAATTCATTCCAAGCTCCTGAACGACTTTGAATTCTGAGTGAGGGTAGATGGAGAATGTAGGTATTGAGACACGGGTTCTATAGTTAGTAGGGGGACGGTTAATGGGGGGTAGTATTCGTCTCTGCTGTGTGAACAGTAATATTTGTTTGATATATACAGGGTGTAAAAAGACCCATTTTTTTTTTTTTCTGGATGGGAAATCATCAAGTGACCCCTCCCGCTCTGGGTGGAGCGGAAGGGAGTGTCAGACTCTTACTGACTAAAACCCACCCGTGTTCCTTCCTTAGCCCTTTCTGTTCCAGGGCAGCGGTAACTCTTTCGGACGATCCCGCCACCCTGGCATTACATAGCCCTCAACTAGGCATTCTGTAGGTACATCAAACTATGTAACATTGCACAAAAATAATTGCTGGGAAACGACATTTATTTTTGTTGTGAGCTGTTTGCGGTATCGCGCAATGTAACACACGCAAAAAATTGTGTATGCAACTGCACGGAGGTCGTGGGGGTATTTAAAGTTATGTTATAACATTAAACTGGTTTTCGTAAAAAAAACGTCAGTAGAAGTTGGAACTTTGACCTTCAATGTCTTCGTAACCAGAAGGTACCCAGGTATGGTCGTGGACCAAAAAAAATATTGCAATGACGGGGAGTATAAGTAACTCTCGGCTTCGTTATGTGACTTATTACACCCGTTAGGTGCTACGTTGTTGTGGAGGTGGAATGGTTTGGTTTAACCTGAAAATAATGAAGTATTCGAGGTGGTCAAGGTTTACATGGTGCAAGGGACACCGACGTGCAAACTCTAACATGAATTATCAGCACATGATTGTAGAACATCCCAGCGTCGAAATTTTTCGTCAATTAATTAAAAGAAACTGCTGTTCCATACCGTGTACCGTGTAGCTTTTGTAAAACAACAAATTGTTTTATACCGATTTCTACTCTGGAGTGTCTACAATCATATGCTGAATTCATGGTATTAGTTTGCGCCTCGTGTCCCTTACATCGTCTATACTATCCAAGTCTAAGAGAGTTGCTAACGTGGCTTGGAATTTCTTTTTGAATGCTTACTGAACCCGTTTTGTTGAAGGGCTATTTAAAAGTAGTTTCAAACGTCCTTCGTAATAGCAATGTGCCCTTTCAACACGAGGTAAAAATTAGGTGAGTTCACTTTAATTTATTTTATTTAATGTGTAAAATTAGATAGTTAATTAAGTATGTTGTTGTTGTGCATATAATTATGTATATCTAAGCTAATAATAATTTTCTAGCACGGTAACCACAGAATTTTTAGCTTTGTTTCTTTAAAAAATCTGACATATTTCATGCATGAGGTTCACATACAATAAACCTAAAAAAATACTAAAACATTGTAAAAAATGCAATTGAAGAGAGTTGATACCAGAACTGATGTTAGTACCAGTTTTTTGGTTCATCTCAATGCGTGTAGAATTGCATGACGCTAAAATGAATTAACCTATAATTAGACACAGCTATGCAATATACAATTTGTATGCTTATTTTACGCGGAATGAGCATGAATCACCTGCGAACTCGTAATCGGAGCAAAAAGTTGAAAACTATTGAAAAGCTCGTTCTACTTATTATTTCGGGGTCTACCTATCTATCATTTACGAAAAGTACGGTCACCAAAAGTGATAAGTAACCACAGTCGTCGGATATAGTTGAAGTTTATTAAGAAACCGATGTCGTTTTTAAATCCCACAGTAATATCAATGAATTACTTGCTCAATTGTATTTTATTATTTGTTTAATTTTATAAGAACCGTGGTGGTCCAGTGGAAACGGCCGCGATTTAACAGAAACCCGTACGAGTGGCTCGTAGGTTCGAACCCTGATAGGCGCTTTACTCGTGTAAATTATTTCATCACCACAGCTCTCAAAACGGTGAAGGAGAACATCTTGAGGAAACCAGCATGTCCTAGAACCAAAAATTGGAAGACATGTAATATCTACCAACTCGCACTGGGCCCTCGTGGTGGATTACGGCCCACTCCCTCTCACAGAGAGGACGCCTGTTTGGCCAGCAGTGGGAACATTATAGGCTGATTATAATGTTATTTTGGTTTTTTATGGGTAGGTGGTTGTCTATCAAAAACATGTTATTTTATGATTACTGGTCTAGCTGTTACCGAGGTTAATTTCAGCCTGACTAGCTAAATATCACAATTTTCCTCAGACCGTTACAAAGTTAACTTGCCGAGATGAGATAGTGTATGATGAAACTTGCATTGTGGGAAATAACGCTGCTCCAATTTTCTATTCACTTAATTTTGCTCTAACAATGTAAACACTTTATTAGCTTAGATATTTCTTAAGGCGGATATACACACGAGACACGGACATTATCCATTATTAGATTTATTGGATGAACGCTTGTTATTGTATGGACAGGACTGCCACATTAAAATGGTAGCGTTTGTCTAGATCAGCTAGCTCTTCCGAATCAAGGGTACTTTTAATGGCTTTAAAGGAAACACACACCATCCACCATCCCCGTGCAAAACATTTTAAAAGAGTAGAGGCGGAGATTCTTGCCCATTCTTGTCCATACGAAACTACCTTTTGGAAGGGGCGACTAGAATTAATTCATTTTTTTTTTGGTAATTTTGACGTTCAAAAGTACCTTTTGTTTGCAAATTTAAAAAAATAAATGAATTAAATTTGACTTGCTCCATGTCACTCTACGCAGAGTTCCTAACTGACAAAACACATCTGACATTGGTAGAAATGTCGACATCGGCACCATTGTCATAGAGAAAAATAAAATAGATCACTCTTGCGATACAGGAAACAATTATCAAATTCAGCTCAAATAATGAAATATTGAACGAATAACGAGAAATAGCGTTGCCGGTAAAAGCCGTCTTCGACGTCAACATGAGCTTAACAAGAGATTATGTTCAGTTTTTCTGAAGGTCAAAGGAAAGTAGCCAAGTAGACCTGAGTACCTACCTAATCTTCTATTGTCATCAGTGTGTGGGTGCTTTATCTCCGACGGCGGAACTTCGTGCGTTGAACCCGAAGCCATTTAGAGAAAGTGTTCGGCTGTTCGCCATTGTATCGCCATTCGTTTCGTAAGCGCACGCACCGCTCGGTGCTCATGACAATAAGATGAATCAATTTGGTGTCGATTCGTTTTAAAGTGGGCAATTTTTATGAAAGTTTTTATAGTACTGTGATGGCTTTATTTTGAATGGCGGCGAGTTTTATAGCCTGTGATGCAAGAATGTAATTTTACAACTTTTATGGCTATTCTGTGAAACAGGCCCTTCAAAATGTTTATTGAAGAAAGGAACTGCTGATTTATTCTGTATAAATCTCACCGTGAATATTTAGGTGACGTGAGCTTGAAGTAAGCTGTCAATGGTGTTAGTTCCTTGGAGTGTACTACGTGAGATGGACAAATGGATGTGCGAATAACACTTATGCGACAAAACTGTACTGCGACTCACGATAGTGCGAATGCAAGCTTGTGCGACAAGCATATTATTAAGACTTAGTCGACGGAGCCCCGCATCGCGGGGCCCCTATTTCTGTCTGCAGGGTTTAAAGGAAACCTAACCAAACCGAACCTCGGGGTGCCTCTGACGTCGAAGACTTAATATTATTGCTTGTCGCACAAGCGTGCATTCGAACTATCGTGAGTCGCAGTACAGTTTTATCGCACAAGTGTTATTCGCACATCCATTTGTCGAGTTCACGCGGTACACTTAGTTCCTTGAGTCAGGCGGAATGAAAGCTCGCTTCAAGCTTTTAACTAGGTACTTAAATAACCTTGCAGGGAAGGCACAGTTTCAGCCTAGTTCAGTCCTTCACCGTTTTCAGAGCAGTGGTGATGAAATAATTTACACAAAGTAAGGCGAACCGTCTGGGTTGAAACCTATGACCTATACCCAAAGATAAAGGGGTTCTTTGGCTGTGCTGCGACAACGACTACACAATCTACTCATCCTGTATTTTTATCTCTACTAAATATAAAAGCATCTTGAACACACCATACTAACAGTTTGACGGCACGGTTGGCGCAGTGGTTAAGCGATTGACTGCTACGCTGCGTGTCGCGGGTTCGATTCCCGCACGGATCAAATATTTTGTAAGGCCTACAAGTAGTTGTTCCGGGTGTGGCTGTTTGTGTATGTGACTTTAAATGTTTGTAAACGCACCCACGATGCACGAGAAATTCCTAGTGTGGGGCAACGTTTACTTTTTTTTTTTAAAAGGTCTTTGGCACGTAAGTCGCAGCTGTTTCCACTCGGCCACCACTGCAGTATCAACATCACGGCTGTAATCCCCGAAGGCCTAGGCAGAGGTGTACCTATAGTTATTATTATTATTTCTTTATTAAAGGTAAGTTTACAAAAATCTTGCTTATAAACTATGCCCCACAATACCGTTTTCACGGTTTGTCTGTGGGAACGGAACAAACAGTACAAAATAACCAGATTTACAAGTGCCGCCACTTATTTTCCACTTAATAGCCTTACAAAGTAGGTAGTAAAGAAACAAACATGGTTTACAAACTCTTGAGAAAGAACAGCCTAAGTAATTTGGCAAATTTCCCTTTTATTTTCAGAGTTCTTATATCAGCAGGCATATTGTTGAGAAGGTAAGGTACTGTTTTATCAAGCGTTCGGTCGCCAAAAGAATTCCTTATTCTCGGTAAGTAGGTACATCAAAACCTGCTTATACTGTCCTAGTTGCATGGTTATGAGTAACCATGACCGTTAATCAGATGCCACTCACCCACCTGCCCCGGTTCCTATGTCTGGTTAATTATTGCAACTGGTTCAACCCCTATAACACTATCCCCCTTATTCATAAAAGTTGCTTAAAGTTAAGCAGTGATTAGCGACTGTTTAACCATACATTTTTGACGTTTAAACGTTACTTAACTTTAGTCATCGTTTATGAATAAACCCCTATGTAACTCCCTAAGTACATTATTATAAACCTCTGCTTACTTCCTTGGGAACGCAGGCGTGATGCTATGTTATGTTTATAACCGGATTTCTAAGAGCTATTACCCCAGTAATTTCTTATTACAGCTTGCTATCTGTCGCAGATACTCTCTATAATTTCTCCAACAAGTTCGCACGGTGCAGCCTTGGTGGAGCGGTGTTACCACAATCTATCTCGCTCTAATTGCTCTGAGAGATTGAAACGTAGACATATTCCCCTTTATTCATAAACGTTGCTTAAAGTTAAGCAGTGATTAGCGACTGTTTAACCATACATTTTTGACGTTTAAGCGTTACTTAACTTTAGTCATCGTTTATGAATAAACCCCATTAAAGCTGGCTAATGTCTGTTCCAAAATTATCTGATAAATGTAATCTCTGTTCAAGTTAAAATCTTACGCAATACTTGACTAAAGGGAAATACAACATATTCATCACTGTATTTAGAAGGTTTTTAACTTTATATCTCATTAGATTTTCCAACAATTATTGTTTGATTAATACATATGATTAAATTATAATTGAAAAATCATAGAAGAAAAGTGAGGTTAGGAAATAAACCTCAACTGTCGAAGCCAAACGAAAAACCACTTTAAGGTGATTAAAATTAGAATTTTGGATTTAAATATTAAGACCAAAGCACCAAATTTAATAAGTGACAAAAATTGGCATCAGCTACTTTTACAGGTACACTTTCTGATCCATTTGTTTACATTTTTATCACATACTTTTTGAACAGACCATAGATACATTACAAATAGTTAAATCGGCCATGTGCTACAATTATTGTACCTCGTCGGAGCATCGAACCAACTCGCGGCCGTAATTGATTGATCGATAGAATCCTTGCGGAAAATTGGGTGATCCATCAATTATGTCGATACTTATGTTTTTGATGTTTTTTGTAGAAATGTATGATTGGGGAAGCTGAGTTAGTATGTCGTAAATAAAAAAAATTACTGCCTACTGAAATACTGACTCTTAAAATCTTCATTACTTAAAACAAATGAGAAAAACTCACAATTCACGAATAAAATAATAATAATAAAATAATAAGTGCTTTCCTCCTAGTTATGTCTCCACAGACTTAAGTCTGTGTACCTATGTCTCCCAATAAGTACACTTCCGTTTCTTCAATTATAATTTTAATTCGATTATATTAATTGCCAAAAGCTTTAAAACCTGTCATAAAATTAAAAGTCAACATTATTTTGATAAATTAACGCGATGTAATGACATCAAAAGAAAATAAACTTAGCCCGAGTCTCGTTTTATCAACCTGTCAGTGCAACTTTCCCGCCGTTTCAAAATGGCGGCAATATTGACGCAGCGAAAAGTTTATTGCGGGTGGAATTAAAAAGTTTTAAACTTGGAATGCGTTCGATCTGTTGAGCTTGAGCTATTGGTTCGTTCAGTGTTCGTTATTATTAAAATAATGGCTGTTTTTATCATAATCATAGATCCTTTATGGCATAGAGGATTTCATGATATTCAAAATCATAATCATAAATCTTTATTTATCTCAACATCATATTGCAGGCATTGATTAATAGAATGCACAGTCTTAAATAGAGAAAGGTGTCTGAGATGGGAGGGTCTTGAGTGTTGTCCTGAGTTACAGTTCACCCTTATAAGTAGATATCACTGCAGAGTGCGTCAAAAAAATGTTTTACCCATGTTTGAAACTAGAATTAATTCTATTTTATTGCAAATATTGAAGTGCCTTTTAACCTCTCAGGGACGAGCTGGTACAATTAATGTCCTACTAAAAATTAATTAATAGACTTTTACCATAGACTTATAAAAAAAGATGGACTCCGCGCCACGCATATCAAAAGTGAAGCACAGTAAGTATGCTGGGACCGTTTGTACAAACACGCCTCACGCACACATTTACATCATAGTATGCCGACCGGCCGCTATTACGTGACAAGACAGCGTCTGTGCAGGTACTAATTGCGTCAAGTAATAAAATAAAATAATGCCATCTTGTGTTGTGAAAAAGTGTAAAAATAGTTCTACATCCCAGAAATTTATAAGATTTAAAGAGATTTTCATTCATCTGGTATCCCTCAAATCACGCACACATAGATCAGTACGGTGCTTCACTTTCGAGTATGCGTGGCGCGGAGTCCATCTTTTTTATAGACTTTTACTTTGAAAACTCGTAGCGTTCTAAAACTGCATTTGAAATATAAAGCCTTTTTTCGGTTATTGTATTATATAGTTCCCGGAAAAGGAAAAACCATCAAAATATAAAATTGAAGTTTTCATTGACAAAGTATTTTCTAATTAAAGTTATAAAAACAACACCACACACACGACTTTAACGGGATTAAAAAGTAAAGCGTGTTACACACCGCTATCACGTTGCTTCGAGGATGAAATAAAAAAAAAAAAAACAAGAGACTTGGAACTTTCATAACATATTGTTTTCAACGACAATGAGTAAATTGAAAGTGCTGTGGGGAGTATGGACTAGACTAGTACAGTTAATGACGAAAGTGCTTAGGTTTTTATGGGATAAAATGGGATTTTGATGGCTCTCTTCATCTACATTAAAGACTTTTTCTGCCCGTTATGTTACATGTCTAGTGTACTTATTTTGCTGTGTTGGTTGGTGCAGTGCAAGTCAGGGAGGCAGGACCTCGACGCGCAAACTGCAACCATAAATTCAGCTCATGGTTCTAAACCACCTAGCGTAGAATCTTTTAGTCGGTTATTAAAAACAAAAACTGCTAAGTAAATGCAACAGTACTTTTTTTTAATAACCATGAAAATTTGTAACGCATGGAAGTTCAGAATTATGTACCGTACCTACTGAATCAGTGGTGAGAGATTGCTCGTCGATGTCCCTGCCAATTGAACTAGATCCCAATTGTGCGTCTGTGTCTGCCATTTGCAAACATCATATATTTCATTCATTTCATTTCAAGAAGTTTGTGACTTTCTGAGCTAGTCAACATTCAAAGCTAATAATGCATGAGGGATGGGAATATACTGTGCTTTAAGTACAGTCAACTAAAGAGATAAGTAACCAGGGTCTTCGGATGTAGTTGAAGTTTAGTAAGAAACCGATGGATATTTTCGAATCATAGGACCTATTTGTATGACCTACATGTATTTGTTCCGAGTCTGGGTGTTTTTCTATCTATAATATGTATGTATTTACAAAAAAAAAAAATGTACCTATATAAGTAGTTTATCAGCCATCTTGTTACCATAACACAAGCATTAGGTTGCTTAGCTCGAATCAAAGAACATCATGCTCTCATCTTATGGGAAATGACCTCTTGAGCACTTTTTGCTATTACAACGAAGTCTACTATTAATCCCTCGGCTGCTATTTGAGATTGAAAATGCCAAAAATCATATTTTAATAACAAGTTTATAGTTAAAACATGTTCAGGGTGTTAAATTCAATTAAAAGTTGGTATGATCGACACTTGAACGATGTCCTTTAATTTGATAAATGAACTGTTTGTTTTCTATTAATTAAATTGTCTTGTGTGGATTAGAATGTTGGGCCACAAAAGGGATGAATGAAAGGCAATTGCATGTAGCTGAGATGAGAATGCGAGATGAGAGGGATGTGTGGTGTTACACGAATGGGTAAACTAAGAAATGAGTACATGAAAGTGGCACCGGTAACTGAAAAGCTGTGTGGAACTCGGTTGTCATGGTATGGACATGTGTTACGGAGGAATGAGGAAAATGTCGTGAGGAAAGTTTTGAGTATGAATGTCGATGGCTATAAAAGTAGGGGAAGAAAAAAGAAACGATGGATGAACTGTGTGAATGATGATATGGTTAGAAAGAGGGTGACTACCGAGATAAACGTCCAATAGAGAAGTATGGAAGAAAAATACATGTTGCGTCGACCCCAAATAAATTAGTATAAGGGCAGGAGAGTGATGATGTTTTCTATTAATTTAATTTAATTCGGAAACATCCATCGGTTTCTTACTAAACATCAAGTATCCGACGACCCTGGTTACATATCTCCTTTAGTGACCGTACCTACCGTTCGTTATTACAGTTTAGTTGAGTAAGTTCGCTTTACTATTGACTTGCAGGAGTTCCGGTTTTGATTGATATCGGTTATCTATATCTACTAGCTTCTGTCCGCGACTTCGTTCGTGTAAAATTTCTTGCTCTACGACCCACACCGTCGCATTGCCTGTCCGCGTTATTACTTCGTTTCGCTTAACGTAGGTAATCACGAGCACAAAACAGAGATAGTCGATAGCTGCACGTCATGACTGTGACAAGAGGCTCCCACTCAGCATGATGCTGTGCTAGGGGCCTACCGCACAGCGCTGATTTTCAGTGGTTACCCGAAAAAGACGTACGGAAACCAAGTCAGGTTTAATGATTGGTGATGAAGGTAAAAAAAAAAATAACATTAAAAACAATTGTTACATAAAATATTAATTTCATTCACCGCTTCCCAGAATTCGAGCATTGAAAAAGGAAATAATAATAATATCCCTGGACATTTCACACAGCACCATTTGTCCCAAGCTAAGCAACCTAATGCTTGTGTTATGGTAACAAGATGGCTGATAAACTACTTATATACATTTTTTTTTGTAAATACATACATATTATAGATAGAAAAACACCCAGACTCGGAACAAATACATGTAGGTCATACAAATATTTGTTCCGTGCGGGAATCGAACCCGCGACACGCAGCGCAGCAGTCAATCGCTTAACCACTGCGCCAACCGTGCGGTCAAAATAAACATTAATAACAATTAATTACATAACATGTGGGATATGGACTCAGCGATCATTGTGCAGATAGTCGAGACAGCCAATGTGTTAATAGCCAAGAGCCTCGACCAACATCTGAGGAGGCTCTCGTTGGGCAGCTGGATCAAGGGCTTGATTCAGAAACAGGTACTCCTGGACACGGCCCGCATTGTTAGGACGTTCCTCTCTCTGGAGCCCTGACCACATAGCTTATACCCGGTTCCCGATACCGGTGAGCTACTATTATTTAAAAATATAATTTATGTGTAAATAATGAAGTAAAGGGAATAAATTACATAAAATACTAGCTGACCCGGCAAACGTTGTTTTGCCATATACATTATTTCTAGGATTTTTTTTCTGTATGAATAATAGATGTTGGCCGATTCTCAGACCTACCCGATTGCACACAAAATTTCATACAAATCGGTCCAGCCGTTTCGGAGGAGTTTGGTAACAAACATTGCGACACGAGAATTTTATATATTAGATTAAATTCATTCAAGCGTGCCAGAATTCGTTGATCGCAAGCTAACACGTACAGTTTGGTTTTATATAAATAAAAATAATTATGGAGTACATTCCGAGTAAGCTCACGGGACTGTCGGGAAAATATTTAATGTTCTTTTTATCGTAACTGCAGTGAAACGCCGCTTTGCCGTTTTCACGTTTTTTGTCCCTTTGTTAAAGCGAGGCTATTAGTATTAAACTGAATGCTTGTCGTTTCTTTTATAATTAACAGGGACAATACGGGTACAATGAGAACCTCCTCTTTTTTTCGTCGGTTAATAAAATGATACGATTAGATTTTCAGTGGATGAACACATTTATACATGATAGCTGCTTGCGACTTCGTTCGCGTGAAAATTCTTGATCCTCCGACGCACCCCGTCGCATCGCATCGCTTACCCGCGCTTTTACTTCGTTTTTGCTTAGCGTTCTTTTTGTTTTGTTTTTTCTTTTTGCTCGGCTCAAAAAACTCAAAACTCAAAGTACTTATTTCAATTAAACCAATTACAGGCACTTTTAAATTGTCAAGGGGTTGGTCAGTCAGAAAAATGAAGCTAGTTTCCCATTCCAAAGCGTAGTAGGTACCTATGGAGAAGAACGGGCAAGAAACTCCACGGACACTCCATCTTCCATAGCCCCTACCCTCAAGAATTGAGCTATACCTACCTAAAATATAAAAATAATTGTTCAAATCCGACTGGCAGTTCCAAAGATTAGCGCGTTCAAACAAACAAACTCTTCAGCTTTATTATTAGTAGTTTAGATTGAATGCAAATTATTAACAAAGGCAGATTCATTGGAATTTAAAAGTCAACTAACTGTAGGTACAGACGCCAGCAGGTCAAGCTACCCGAAACTGTAAAATTTTCCCAAACAACCTTGAACCTTAACGCTTCAGTGATAAAGTTGAAAATTTATTAAAGAAATTTGACAGATTGTAGTAGCTTGATGTGCTGGCGTCTGTACATAAACGTAAATCTCCATATTAATTTTATTAATAGATTATCCACAGACTCAGTACAAATTAGTAGACAAGAAAGTCAATTTCCGTAATTAAAAACGTTCAAAATCTAGTCGCAATCTCATCTCAGCAAAATCAATGTCATAAACTTGTCAAAAATTTAGGGAAATTAGAGGTATTTTTGACAGATTGAGGCTGAGATCGGTGAACGTTATTATAATTACGAGAATTGCCCCTCAGGTATCTATACTTAAGGAAAAATACCTTTATCGTATATTACCCAAATTGGCACGAGCAAATTTTGTCCCGCATCCCGCGCGGGATCCGCCTCAGTTTCACCAAAGCTTTATAATCACGGGACTAATTACACGATCGCATGGACATTATACTTTTAAGCGTTAGTAGACGTACAAATAGGCTGAGAAATTCCGTTGGGAAAATATTAACGTTCTGTATTTAATGTAACTGCTGAAAGAGGCACTTCTTTTTTCCGTGTGTTTTCCATCTTTTTGTTAGCTTTCGGTAGACAGGCTATGTTGTTTTTTTTTTATTTTGTTTGCTTTTAAATTGTTTTGAGGTAGAATTTTAGTAGCTATATTTCTTGTCGTAATTTTTTCAGAAAACGTTACTTGTGTGTATTCTAAAGATGTTTTATATTGCAATTAATATAGGTCAGTACATGTTGATATAGCAAAATAAGTGCAGCCATATTTTACTCAGTGCCGCATGCTAATGTAACAAAAATATAAACAGTCAATGTATCAATTTTTTTTTCAGTAAAGAATTCATTTACGCTATAGGATTAAAGATTATAACTTACAGGAAAGACAAAAATCGGGCAAAACAGGCTTCGTGTCTGTTCAAGTAGTACAGTCGCCAGCACATCAAGCTACTACAATCTGTCAAATTTCTTTAATACCTAACTTTATCGCTAAAGCATTAAGATTCAAGGTAGATTGGGAAAATTTGACAGTTTCAGGTAGCTTGACCTGCTGGCGTCTATTCATTATGAATGTTGATTATAATAATGATAATAAAGAGGTAAAATTTGAGAATTTGTAAGTAGGGGGTTATTCTTCAGAACTACTGATCCGATTCCGAAATCATCACTAATTCAAAGCTAGGATATATTTTATGTGTAATTACAGAAATAATTAAAAAGCTATTGTGTCTCGCGTGGATCCACGTTCATACGAGTTTTCACGCGGACAAAGTCGTGGCCAGAAGCTAGTATCTAATGACTAAGATAGAAACACATCGTAGTAAAAAATAACAAAACTATTGGACCGCAAACTAAACCAATCAGTTAATTCAAGCTCCGGTGCATCGATTTTAATTATGAACTTAACTGAACCGTATAAAATTAGACTTAACTGAAACTGAAGCGAAGTTGGTAATAGGATTAGCACAACTAGGTATTATCTATAACCTTTCGACCGCTAGAGCACCAAGTTAGGGCTTCCGAGCCAAAGTTCGGGTGCTTCAGAGTCTGGCTTTCATGTAATAACTTAATTATTAGCAACGTGACTGCATTGTTCTGATGGTGGAGATGCTTTTGAACGTGAGATCTTAGATTTGAAGAACTTTTTTTTTTTTTTGTGGATGGGAAATCATCAAATGACCCCTCCCGCTCTGGGTGGAGCGGAAGGGAGTGTCAGACTCTTACTGACTAAAGCCCACCCGTGTAGTTCCTTCCTTAGCCCTTTCTGTTCCAGGGCAGCAGGGCACCTTTCGGATGATCCCGCCGCCCTGAGATTTGAAGCCCTGAGTTGGGCATTGGTTAGATTATGCCTGAGTTGAAGATTGCAGTCTTAAAGGCTGGCTAAACGTGAGGTGAGTTCTGCCGTGTCGAGGTTTAAATATTAGAAAGAAAAGAAAAAAAATGTATTTGGGTATATGTCCCAAATCCTACTAATATTATAAACGTGAAAGTTTGTATGGACGGATGGATGTTTGTAACTCTTTCACGCAAAAACTACTGAACGGATTTAGATGAAATTTGACACACACATGGTTTATAACTCGATCGAAACTTATGCGGGTGAAACAGCGGGGCGCAGTTAATACCAAAAATATAAACCCAATTCTAAGCCCCTGGCTAAATTACAGTGATACCTAAATAGCGAAAAATTTTCGCCAACTCGATCTCCTGCGACAGGATAAGTAACTGCCACATTTTTTTCCTCAATTCGCAAATAACTTAGGAAATGGTGCCATTATACCTACCTTTCTTTTAACATAATTTTTTATTCAAGAATCCTCTTTTCTCCACACCTTCGCCACCGGATTTTTAACTCTGTTACCTAAGCACAAGGAAGGTTTTTCTTCAGCTGCTGTAACTTAATCTCGAGCCCGAAATAAACAAAGGGTTTTGAAGTAAATTGAAATAGATTTATTGTGATATAACTTAACCAGCTTTATTCAACTAATAATTGAACCAATTTATCATTGAAATCTACTAAGATTTCTTGGACATTTCTGTTATCTTTTAATTATAAGTTTGTTTTAGTTATTTCAGGTTTTAACTGGAAACTGGTAGTAGGTAATTGGTGACTTTATAATTTAATTAACTTTATATAATGTTCAATTTGTTGATAGTAGGTATTGTTGGTATTAAATCCTTCTATCCTACTAATATTATAAATGCGAAAGTTTTTATGGATGGATGGATGGATGTTTGTTACTCTTTCACGCAAAAAGTACTGAACGGATTTGAATGAAATTTGGCAAGCAGATAGTGTATAACCAGGAATAACACATAGGATACTTTTCATCCCGATATTCCCACGGGATCGAAACTTATGAGGGCGAAACCGCGGGGCGCAGCTAGTAAGCTATATAATCAGGCAATTCAAGGTTTTTCCATTAAAATAATGTTGATACCTATTTGTTTAACTTGAAATAACGTCAAATTGAAACATAAATAAAATTTGAATATACAGAGTTTCGCTAGCTAATTAATAATTTGAGCCTGTATGTTTTTAGTTTAGTTAAGTGGCGAGTAAATTAGTAGTCAGCACAAAATAAATAATATACACATTTTCTCGTAAGTATACAATTATACATTTACTACTTCGTCCTCGTTTATAAACCTATTTACGTTTTATTGTGTACCTCATTATTAGGCACTTAGACTAATTTTCAACCTTGTAAAGGCAATTTGTTTACAACACATGACATGCCATTCTACAACTGCTACGTAATTATTAGAGCACCATTATTTTCCTCATATCTTTGTTTTACGGTTTAAGATAATTTTATTTCACTCAAAAAGAATAAGTACTATTAATCACTCCTATGAGAAAAAGCGAGAAAATTGAGATAGGCGACGGGTTATGAAAAATTAAGTTACATAAATAAAAATAAAATAAAGAAGAGTACAGACTTACAATTCAAACATTATTCTGAAAATGGCGTTTTAGCAGCCTTTTAAACGTTGGAAGTGATTTTGGTTCCTTAATTAATTTAGGTATAGAATTATAGAGTTGTGCCCCCTCATATACGACAGTCTTTCTACCGTAGTTTGTCCTTCAAGATTATTTACTTGTGGAATTGTGGAAACATGAGTATTCATACAGAGCGTGCAAGTTATCACAATACATTAATATCCTCGAAACGTGGAAGTTGTCCTCTGCCGGTCCTTTGTCCAGATGATGTCTTTGCCTTCCACAAAGATCTGAGGGGCAATTCTCGTAATTTTAAGAACGTCCACAGTCTGATCTCAGTCTCAATCTGTCAGAAATACCTATTATTTCCCTACATTTTTGACAAGTTTTTGACATTAGTTTGTCGCCGAGATGAGACTGCGACTAGATTTTGAACGTTTTTAATTACGAGTTGGCCTTAGTTCTGAGTTGCCACCGTCCGATGGCTACATTTTGTTGGCCATCTTTCTTGATGATAATAACAGGAACTGATATTGAGTAATTTATAATAATAATTAACATTCATAGCTACCTATTTAAAAAGTTACTTAAAATAGTAGTTTTTAGTCTCATAATTTTTTTATTTATTTAACCTTAAATTAGATAAATCTTCACTCCCAGACTGTCCCTAAAGAGATTAATTTGTCAACCCTAAAATGTTCCACAAAATCGATGCTTTACCTAAACACGTCTCACTTAATCTTACTAGCTTTGGTTAAGACTGGATGTCGAATAACTACGGTCAAAGTTAGATTTAAGTTGTATTTAAGTTTTCGTGTGTTCTTCATACAATTGTCTTGGCTAAAGTTAGGATATATATGTTTTGTTTGCCGCATATTGCTGGTTTTCGATCGACATTTATTGTTTTTTGAGCGTTTTTTTACGGCGTCAAAATACGCTTTCTTAGAAAACGCTCCAACTTACTTTCATAAATAACGTTACAGTGACGTCATTCGCCGGCAATTTGCGGACGCTATGTGGCGGCCACCGCTCTTCTACGGAACCGCAACTTTATTCCTCTACTTGCTACCAAAAAATACATCTAAAAACAAACGCAATACAAAATGAAGCAAAAATCACATAGAAGACTTTTTTGTTTTAAACGGGATTTTTGTGTTCAATTAAGATTTAACATGAGTTAGGGTATGTACCCTAACTCATGTTAAATCTGAAATGAAATGTTTATTTTTGTTTGCTTGTTTTGTCATGTTTATTCATAAGTGCTCAATAATGTTATTGAGCACTTATGAATAAAACAACGAGAAAATCCCTTCCCTTCTTCACCCCCTATAACATGGGACTTGAACATAACTGGCGAAATGTAGATGTACTATTATTACTATTATCGAGGGCAAAAGCAGGCCCATTTAGCAATTTAAAAAAAATGTAGGTATTGTCCCCAAAAGAGATAGGTAAGTAACCAACCGGATATATGTAGTTGAAGTTTAGTAAGAAACCGATGGATGTATTCGAATGAAATTTAATTTGATAAATGAAATGTTTGTTTTCTATTCATTAAATTAAACTTTATTCAAAATCACATCCATCGGTTTCTTACTAAACTACTTATTTCCTTTGGTCATCGTACACCTCTGCCTACCCTTCGGGGATTACAGGCGTAAGGTTATGTTATGTAAAATCCCTTCAAGAATTTATAACCGCAAATGAAACCGTCCTAACATTAAGAGATGTATTTTAGAAACGTTAAAGCATCTAATTTAGCTTTTGGTAGTCTGTGGGGACGTGGGATCCTAAATTGGTTTAAGCCCGGGGCTAGCATCGTTATACGCATGTTTCATATTTTAATTTAATGAATTTGTCAAAGGTATAATTTAAAAAAATCTGTTGAAAACGGCATGTATTTAATCTCAAATAATTCCCATTTTGCTTTCCTAAAAATATTATTGAACACTCTAATATAATGAATGCGCCTCTTTTTGTGAACCTCTAACTGCGACCAACTTGTAACGTAACAGAAGATCAATTCTCGTAATTTAAAACGTTCAAAATCTAGTCGCAGTCTCATCTCAGCGACAAACAAAATAATGTCAAAATGTAGGGAAATTAGAAGTATTTTTTGACAGATTGAGACTGAGATCAGACTGTGAACGGTCTTAAAATTCAGAGAATTGCCCCTCTGATATGTAGCGGATTTTCACGATTCTAACCTAACCTAACCATTTCATCGCGATGCCCTATATTCGTTACTGCGACGCAATTGGCTCGCGCGGGGTTCCGTAGTTCTAACCTAACCTGTTCATCATCGCGAGTAAAAAATGCAATAAGACAGTATCAAATCGCAGATACTGTCGAAAGTGAAAACAAAACAAAAATAATATATAATCACAAACCAAAAGAAAGATCAAAACCAAATAATCGCAAAAAAACCTAACCTGTTTTGTCGAGCCCTAGCTTAGTTACCAACTGTGAGAAAATGCCAGAAGTATAAAAAGAGATACATGTATTAAAACAGTGTGCATAATTAGAAGCCCTAAAAGTTTTTAGAGGTTCGATCATTTAAAAAAGTGTCCATTGTTAGAAGGTCGATAAGTTTTTAGAGGACCGGTTAAATATATATACCCTATTTCCCATTCTCAGCCTAATTTGAATAAATGACTTTTGATTTTGAAATAAGTGCCTAAAACCGACTTTGAGTAATAGGTACTATTTAGATATTGAAGTTTAGGTAGCCCAACAATATATATTGTAATTTATGCATACTTTTTGTTTAAACATTGTACCAAAAAATAAACGCAATGGATAAAACAAATGAGAAAAATATCCTAAAACTTATGATAAGACTCTTTGGACTTCAACTTACTATAAAACGCACTACTTTGTTAAAGGTCAATAGCTTTTAAAAAGTAACATTTACACATTAAGTGAACACATTGCAAAGGGCACCTAAAGATAAAAATCAATCAAAATCAAAATCAAAAGTCATTTATTCAAATTAGGCTGAGAATCAGCACTTTTTGAACGTCAAAATTACAAAAGACAGTCCCCCAAAAACGCCCGCCCTTCACCACTTCCTAGTGCTATCGCTGGGAAGAAGAAGTGGCGCAACAAACTCCCCAGCAGCACAGCTGTCTGTTCAATTAAAAAGAAAATACGTGATTGGATACAATACTAGGTTACCTAGATGTTCGGTAATTAACATTACAAAACAGAACATAAAATTAAATTATTTGCCATAATATGTCAGCTAGCCACGCCAATATACCAACAAATATAATAAAAACTATACGTACTCAAGCTAAAAAATAATTAATTAAAATGTAAATAAAAAAAAAACTTACTACCCAAATAAAAGCCTCCAGGCATAAAGGGCGTGACAGCTTACACATTTATGCATTGCTGGGTTCTAAGACCTGGCAGTAAGCTAATTCTGGAGAAGGAACATAAACATTGTCTTGCGTTAAACTAGGGTGACCAACTATTCTTATCGTCTAAGTAGTCGTTGATGGAATAGTATGCCTTTGAACAAAGGTTGGATTTTAGTTGAGCTTTAAACGCATTAAAAGGCAAGTCTAGAAAAGAAGAGGGTATCTTGTTATAAAAGGTTATACCAAGCCCAACAAATGAGTTATGAACCTTATGAAGCCGGTGAAAGGGGGCACGTAGTTTGTCCTTATTTCTAGTGTTAACACTGTGAATATCACTATTTTTAGTGTACAAGTGTAAATTTTGCCTAATATATAAAATGTTGGCAAGGATGAATTGTGATGCAACCGTGAGAATACCAATATCTTTAAAGAAATCTCTTAGAGAAACTCTGGCACCTAGCTGGTAAATTGCTCGAACAGCTCGCTTTTGAAGGACAAATATATTTTGTATATCAGCGGCTTTGCCCCACAGCAGAATACCGTAGGACATAACGCTGTGAAAATAACTAAAATAGACTAAACGAGCTGTATCAACGTCAGTGTATTGTCTTACTTTCCTGACGGCGTAGGCAGCCGAACTGAGCCTTCCTGCTAGACTTGATATATGAGGTCCCCACTGAAGTTTGGCATCTACTGTTAGTCCTAGAAAAATTGCCGAGCCTACAGTTTCAAGCACCTCTTTATCTAAGACGATGTTGGGTCCTAGGTTTCTAACATTCGGTAAGGCGAACTTTACACATTTGGTTTTCTTGGCATTGAGAACTAAGTTATTTGACGTAAACCAATCTGTAACTATTGAGAGTGCACTGTTTACGTCGTCAAAATCTTGTCTATTCCTGTCTACTTTAAAAATAAGAGAGGTATCATCTGCAAACAGTACAACATCACAGATGCCCGTCAAATGGAATGGTAAATCATTAATGTAAACTAAGAACAAGAATGGACCCAGTATTGAGCCTTGCGGAACACCTAACTGAACTGGTAGCCCGGATGACTTCACACCATTAACATCTACACATTGGACCCTATTATGTAAATACGAAATAATTACGTTGAGAGCTTCGTTTTGGACACCGTAATGACGTAATTTACGCAAAAGCGTGTCATGGTGCACGCAATCAAAGGCTTTGGAGAGATCACAGAAAACTCCAATAGCATTCTGTGATTTCTCCCATGCGTCAAATATGTGTCTCAACAGAGCAACACCCGCATCTGTAGTTGAACGACCTTTTGTAAAGCCATATTGCTCATTATGGAGGAGGCTATTTAAATTAAAATGTCTTAGCAGCTGCTTGAGTATTAACTTTTCAAATATTTTGCTAAATGCAGGTAATATAGAAATAGGCCTGAAATTGCCAACGTCATTCTTATTACCTGATTTAAATAATGGTATGACTTTACTACTCTTCATGAGGTCAGGAAAAGTTCCTAAATCAACACATTTATTAAAAGTAACAGCTAGATAGGGGGCTACGATGTCTATTATATTACTTATAAGTTTAGTGGAGATGCCCCAATAATCACCGGTGTTTTTAGACTTAAGTGTATTAAAAACATTAACTACATCACGCGGGGTTACATGTTCGAAACTAAATAAGGGACTACATTTAGGTACACTACTGTGCAAAAGGTTTTCAGCTTTAGATGAGGACGAGTTTAAGGAGCGAGTCGTAGTTATCGGTATGTTGGCAAAAAACTCATTAAATGCCTCAGCTACGTCAGCTGCTTTGTTAACTAATTTGTTGTCGACCATAATCTCAAGTAGTTTTTCTTGTTTAACCGATTTTCCCGTTTCATTATTAATAATTTTCCAAGTGGTTTTTACTTTATTAGTAGAATTTTTTATTGTATCGCCTAAAAATTTTGATTTAGCAAAAGCACTAATCTTTTTGAATAATTTTGAGTAAGTTTTGACATACTCTAGGAAGGGAGTATCAAACCTGTATTTTTTCAAACCATATAACTCGTATAGTCTCGCTCTACTTTTATAAATACCGGGAGTAGCCCATTGGTTAAAGCCAACAGAGGATCCATTAATGTTAATAGTTTTGGTCTTGAAAGTGGATTGGTATTCTTTTTGCACAACATCAAAAAGGGCACCATAAATTTCATTAGGATTCTCGTATTCTACTAAAAATACACATGCCCTTCACATTGCACGTGCCATTTAAATTAATTTCAACGAACGCAAAAAAAAAACTTCTACAGGATGAAAACAAATTATAATTAACCATCTGGCATGACTTAGCTAGCCATGTAAAAGTTTTTGTAAGAAACACGGAAGAAGAATTCTTCTGAACTAAACTTTTCAATGATTCCACTTTGTTAACTGAGTAAGAAGTTGCATTACGAAAAACAATAGGATTTTGCAAAAAAAAAAAAAAATTCTTTGGCGATCTTTTTGGCATGCTTTATTTATTTCACTGCACGGTTGGCGTAGTGGTTAAGCGATTGACTGCTGCGCTGCGTGTCGCGGGTTCGATTCCCGCACGGAACAAATATTTGTATGACCTACAATTAGTTGTTCCGGGTCTGGCTGTTTGTGTATGTGAGCTTATATGTCTGTAAACGCACCCACGACACAGGAGAAATTCCTAGTGTGGGGCAACAAAAAAAATTTAATACTTCAAGCACATAAATGTACAGAGGCGGACTTAATGCCATAGGCATTTTCTACCAGTCACCTATAATGTTGCCACTGCTGGGACAGGCCTCATCTCTTCGAAAGAGCCGCATTGGGCCCGCGTAGTAGATTATACGCCTAATCTACTACGCGGGCCCAATGCGGGATGGTAGATATCACGTGTCTTCAAATTTTTGGTTCTATGACATGCCGGTTTCCTCACGGTCTTTTCCTTCACCGTTTTGAGAGCAGTGGTGATGAAATTATTTACACAAAGTAAAGCGCCTGCTGGGTTTGAACCCACGACCTACACTTGTAAGTTGTTGTCTTGATTAAATCTATGTTTACTTGATTTATTTAACCAATAAGATGCCCCTTCTTTTGGGCGTCGCCATAGTCGGGAACCTAAATAAATGATAGTCCCACCATTTATTTTTCAGAAAGAATTTTTGACGCAAAAAAGTTTTATGCTACTTTTTACTCGTTTAATGCTATTTTACGCAACTTACTGTGTGGTATCGGAGTCCCAAAACTGCATGCGGTCTCAGAACTACCAGCAATGAAATCACGACTTGGTAGCAAGATTAAGATTTCTCTGGTCACTAATCGGGTCCCGTTTAACTCAGCAAATTGGCCATTGAGCTAAGCTTTTCACTTCCACGAGACCGAACGTGTAGAAACTTAAACTACCCCTCATTACGACTTACAGTAAAAACTGTCTGTTATAACGCGCAACAGTTTTTTGCCGCCATTAGCCAACAGTTACCGACAGTTACCAAGCAACGGTTACAGAGCACCTGCGTAAATGTCACCCGTCGGTAACAACGCGGTAACGAACTAGTTTAAAATACCAGCGGTTGTGTAAGAGCACAGTAATAAAAAAGTGAACAAGTGCGAGTAGGACTCACGCGTGAAGGGTTCCGGTCCACTATCAATCACAATCTGACTCTTTTGGAAGGATGTTGCTAATCCATTGGTTCATATGTTCGAAAAATTGGTCTGCTCAACGGTGATGGGATATTACAGGTAAAAACTACACAGGTTCTACTATATATTTTAAAAAAATACTTTAATATAATAAAATACTTTACTTGTATGGGGATCGCCTTTTTTTTTTTTTGGATGGGAAATCATCAAATGACCCCTCCCGCTCTGGGTGGAGCGGAAGGGAGTGTCAGACTCTTACTGACTAAAACCCACCCGTGTTCATTCCTTAGCCCTTTCTGTTCTGGAAGAGAAACAGCAGCCCTCTAACCCTTTCGGACGATCCCGCTACCCATGGGGATCGCCTTAAATGTTTAACTTTATTTTATTTGTATTATTTGATGTTATAGCGGCCGTACGGTAGTAGTCCACACTCTGTGAAAATCAAGGATCTACCGATTACGGCTCAAAAGATACAGCCCTGTACCAGGCATACAAACAGCGGAGTCTTAGTAATTACCCATTGGTACTTTTTGGGTACGGAACCCTAAAACGTGAAGTATTATTACCTACGCTGACGTTTTGCGAGGGTGCTCAAAAGGTTATGCGTCAAAGCCCTAACTGACTACTAATTAAAGCGCATAAAAAGTGCCTCCACGTGTAACGAAACTTATTTAAGTACAGACAGCTGCATTAATTAGGTATCCCTCACGCATTAAAAACCTCAAAGAAAGGGGTTACTAATGTATGCAGCCGTCAGTACGTCCGGTGCATCGTTGGTAGTTAGCATTACACAACATCACGCCTTTAGCCCCCGACGGGGTAAGTTAGGTATAAATTACGCATATCTTCTATCTAAATATATATAACTCAAAGGTGACTGACTGACTGACATAGTGATCTATCAACGCACAGCCCAAACCACTGGACAGATCGGGCTGAAATTTGGCATGCAGGTAGATGTTATGACGTAGGCATCCGCTAAGAAAGGATTTTGATCAATTCTACCCCCAAGGGGATAATATAGAGGATGAAAGTTTGTATGAAACTTTGTCAAACTATACTTCTTAACGCGAGCGACGCCGCGGGCAAAAGCTAGTTTATATTATATTTTCGAGCCGTTTGGGGTTGAAACCCTCGGACATTGGGGTTCGAGTGCTCATGGTCTTTTTAAGGATGTCGAAACGGCTGGTTTGATACTTCCCGTGACCCAAGGGCTGGCTTTTACCTTGGGCAGAGGCTAAGCATTGCCATAAAACGTGGTAATACAGCCAGTCTCTTGGGTACATTAACAGTTGACAGCTATGCGAATGAATTTTTCGAAGCTATATTTTAATTTGTGAATAGTTTTAGTTAAATTACGCATAAGCATAAAGTATACACTGAACATAAAGTACAGAAAAGGTCGTGGCTTCGAACCCTGACAGGCGCTTTAATTAGTGTAAATAATTTTATCACCACCGCTCTCTAAACTGTGGAGGAGAACATCGTAAGGAAAACGGCATGTCCTAGAACCAAAAATTCAAAAACTTGTGACATCTACCAACCCGCACTGGGCCCGAGTGGTAGATTACAGCCCACTCCCCTCTCATCGAGAGGAGGCCTGTGTCCCAGCTGTGGGAACATAATAGGTTGATTATGTATAAAGTACACTACATACGTCGTAATTACGTAAGACCTCGCTCAAATATTTCTTGAAGAAACTGTTACTAAGCGTAAGTAATATTTACTTTCAAATCATGATAAAGATTTTTTCCGCTCGCTTTTGCCCGTAACCAAAGGAAAGTACGGGATTTCAGGAAATTGAGATCGAGAGTTCCCGTTCCCGGAAACTATACCCTTCCTGTGTGAACCGGGGTTTATTTCATTTGTACGTTTATAAAGGATAGCTGATGTTAAGGTCTAAACTCAGATTTTTAATTTGCTAAACCATTATATGACCGCAGCTGATCATTTTATTATAGGCTTATACTCATAAAGGTTTTATAATATTACTAGCAGTGCCCCGCGGCTTCACCCGCATGTCTCGATCCCGTGGGAATATCGGGATAAAAAGTTTCCTATGCGTCATTCTGATATATCATCTATTAAAGTTTCATCAAAATCCGTTCAGTAGTTTTTGCGTGAAAGAGTAACAAACATCAAGCCATCCATTCATCCATCCTCACAAACTTTCGCGTGTATAATATTTGTAGGAAGTAGGATTTGCAAGCAGTATAGTTTTCATGTTACCAGTATTTCAACTAACTTCTCCTTAACAATGTAGAAAGTATATTTTATTACTCTATTACTTGATCACGCTTGTACAAAACAATAGACAACTTTGCATACAGGAAGCCGGTGTCACGGAAAGCGACGCCGGCGCAGTGTTGGTACAACTACTTGCTTTGTTTGCCTTTAAGTATATCAACTACTTTTTTTCTAGTTGCATAGGAATAGTTTGTTTAAATTAAGTATCTATTGCAAAGCATTTGCAATTATTTATGCTCAAAACTTTAAATAAGCAGTTTTATTTTTTTGATTTATGTTCAATATAAAATCAAATAAACAATAAAACTTTAACGAGCAGAAAATAAATTTCGCCAAATATTGCAAATTAATTTGTAACACACGATGGTGAAAGCGTAAAGTAACAACGTGTAGAAACTGCCAAATACGGTAAAAGCGAATTCCAATAGTTATGAATATTATGAGGAAACATGCTTATTATTCAAAGTTAATCACTCCACTAGCGTTTCATGAATAAAACAAGTCCCGTTTTCCCGTCTGTCTGTCTGTCTGTGCGAGTTATGGTTAGTAACCGATGGACGGTATTCATTCAAGTCTGTGGTGTTGGATAGATTAAATAAGGAAACGTATTTATTGGTGTATGTGGGCTTTATCTTGTGGTTTTTAGTGTAACAGACCAGAAAACAGTGCTCGAACGTAAAACGAACATCCTATACTAATATTATAAAGGCGAAAATTTGTATAGATGGATGTTTGTTACTCTTTCACGCAAAAACTACTGAACGGATTTGGATGAAATTTGGCACACAGATACTTTATAACCAGGATTAACACATAGGATACTTTTTATCCCGATATTCTTACGGGATCGAAACTAATGTGGGTGAAACCCTGGGGCACAGCTAGTATTTGTATAAGACCAAAACGACTTCCATCAAATGGTCAGTGAAGCCACACACACATTATATTTACGCGTTTTTCATACCGTCTCGGCTTGCGTATCCGAAGACCGCAAACTTATCTGCTTAGGATAATCAGCCAATCCCAACTCAGGGACATAGACCTCTCTGTGAGAGGAAGCGGGCTGTAAACCACCACACGGGCCCAGTGCAAGTTTGTGAATGTCACATGTCTTCCAAATTTTGGTCCTAGGGCAGGCCACTTTCCTCACGATGTTTTCCTTCATCGTTTTGAGAGCAGTGGTGATGAAATTAAAAGTGCTTTTCTGGGTTTGAACCCACGACCCACATCTCATGAGTAGGGGCCGATACCACTGAGCCACCACTGCTCCAATGTAACTTATCTGCTCGGTAAAAAAGAAAGAAAAGAAAGAAAGAGAAACGTTTATTTGGTAAACAAATATGCATAGTTATCTCGATTCAATAATATTGTAAAAAAAAATGGGTTTCTGTCCCCATGACATCACATCCTACATCCATTTAATGACATACAGTAATAAAGGAAGGAGCCTTCTTTCAGAACCATACGACAGTCCTAATAAATGATAAATATTACTCAACATGGGTAGGTACTTAACATTCGCAATTGATCTAACAGATGATTAAACTCGCAGAATGTCCTTGCTACAACTTATGTATAATTTATTCCGTCGAACGTTGGTGTATGCCTTGGTATGTGGTAGTCGTACACGGTGAATTTACATCTGGTATCGATGAATCAGCTATCTGTTTCGCGAATGTAGAAGGGATTTATCATCTATCTTGCGTCCACTTCAGCTTGCTCATTCTGTGAGCTATGTCGACAACTTTGGTTCTCCGTCTCTGAGAGCACCACCTGAGAGCACCCAATTGATGTTTACACTTAGGTATGTAAAAGAATATCAACTTTATATTTATAATGTTAATTAAGTTAATTTCAGGATGACTAGAACTATTGAAAACGTAAAAAAATGTTTTAGCTTTAACTGATTTTTATGTGTGTTACAAGTAATTTTTCCTAAAACAAATTTGTTGACATATTTGGAAACTAAACAGCGCACGCAGGATAAATGCATGACCCGATAGGTACCTCATTAAACACCTACAAAAAATCCAGCTCGCTTCACTTCGCAAAACATGTTAATACATCCTAATTATCACCTTGGGTGGTCTTATTACAAACCACGCAGTGTCTTAATTAACATCAGTCACTCCTTCCACTAAACATACCTTTTGAACAATAACCTCACAATAGTTTCCACAGCGGAAATGACGTCAAACGGTTATTATCACCCACGTGAACACCTTCGTCTAACATTATTCGAGATAAATGCTCATCGTGCGATCATTCTCAATTTAACTCAGAATTACTGTCATTACGGAATTGTGTGATGTCATATTATGCATACTAAAATATGGGAGATTAGGTTCGTAGTGTTTACGTAAGCTTTATCAGCCTATAACAGTCCACTGCCGGACATAGGGCCTCTCCAATTGCACACCATTCAGCTCGATTCTCATCCAGCTACTACCAGCCACCCTTCAAAGATCGTCGCTCCACCTAGCCTGAGGACGGACGTCCTACCTTACGTTTTCCGATTCGCGGTCTCCACTCAAGAACACGTCTACCCCAACGCTCATCGGTTCTACGGCTAATATGACCGGCCCATTATCACTTCAGCTTTCTTATTCTGTAAATTGTATTGTTTGCCCTAAAATACTGATGAGTAATCAATGCTTGCCACGTCCTGGATCGGTCTGGTGAATATTTATCCAGCGAAGGTTTTTTTTAACAGAAATGTTACCTCGTTGGTCTAGTGGTCGCGAGAGCTACTGCTGAGCATGAGGTCCTGGGTTCGATTTCCAGGTCGGGCAAAGTGTGATTGAGTTTTTCCATTATGTATTTCTAAGTAGCAGCTCGGAGTCTGGATTCATGACCTATTGATAGGCTCGCCGCCAAACATAAATTGCGAAATGTGAGTGTACTATAGGTACAGACGCCAGTGCATCAAGCTACCCAAAACTGTCAAATTTTCCTAATCAACTTTGAACCTAATGTTTTAGCGATAAAGTTGAAAATCTATTAAAGAAATTTGACAGATTGTAGTAGCTTAATGCGCTGGCGTCTGCACAACTATGCCTTACTCCTCGTGGGTCAGGTGTGATGTTATGTTATGTTCAGTGCTTGCTGTTTAGTCATGCGTTTATGCAAACACACGTTGGTTGCTATTTCTAGTTTATGACTAAGTAGCCTTTGACTTAGGACTATTTTGTGGCTATATTTAATAGCTTTATTGTTTACAAGATTTATCATAATTAATGTTTTGACTAGAGAATATCTGAAGAATTCTGTGGGCACTGCAAGTTTGGTAATCAAAACACCCTTCCCTCAAGCGTAGTGCCTGGGAAATGGCTGTGGCCAGAAGTGGACTGCAATAAGCTAAGTTTATTGAGTCAAAACACAAGTTTTAGCTCTTGATTGGAGTCCGACAAAGCCTCCCTTCTTCCCAGACGAAGAGTACCATAAGAATTTAACTCATGAAAAATAAAATGACTTAAATTGTTAATGATAATTCATCTGCCTACCCTTTCCGAAATATGTATGTTGGGGTCGGCTTCCAGTCTAACCGGATGCAGCTGAATACCAGTATTTTACATGAAGCGACTGCCTATCTGACCTCCACAACCCAGTTACTGGGTAAAACGATACCTACCCCTTGGTAAGACTGGTTGTCAGACTTTCGGGCTACTGACGACCCGTAACGACTGTCAAAGATCTACGAATGACAGCCAGGACCAACGGCTTAACGTGCTTTCCGAGGCATGGAGGGGTCTTGGTATGAGAAAATGGTTACCCATCCACGGTCGTAATAACAGCCGCACGGGTCGATCGATCAGGTTAAGACAGTCGTTACGGGTCGTCAGAAGCCCGAAAGTCTGACAAGTCATACCAAGACGTATCGTATTACCCAGTTACAGGGTTGTGGAGTTCGATAGGCAGTCGCTCTCGCTCCATAACAAAATGGTATTCAGCTGCATCTGCATCCGGAAGCAGGATAGACTGGAAGCCGACCCCAACATAGTTGCGAAAAGGCCAGGCAGATGATGAAACTTTGGGCTTAACATGATCCAATAAACATTTTCGAATTAGTTAATATCTTCCAAAATAATAATATCAAAGTTCTCATACCTCACCCGTTTCAAGTATCTTACCATGTGGAAACCTAGACACGAGGCGCGATTATCATGTCAAGTAGGACTGACAGTTCTCTAAGGACTGATCATATGAAGCTTACCTATGGCACGTGTGTAGCTGGCTGTCCTTGTAGATAACAATGGCCGATTATTGAGCGGTTTTATATGTTCATGGCTTACTTTGTTATATTTAAGGTGTAGGTAATTAGTTATGTGAGGGGAATTTTAAGAACTCATATTCAGCATTCAGGCAATTTTGAATTGACAAGGAGTTGGTCAGTCATAAACTTGATGGCCATTTCAAAACGTGGATCTGAATGAAGAAGAACGGACAAGAAACTCGAAGGAAACTCTTATTAAATCAAAGATATTACAAAATCCTTGACATTATTCTTGTTGCTTCAATGTGTGAGAACAATGTAAAAAAATAAATTGAACAGAAAAAAAACAAAATATTAGATTCAAACTGACCAGTCTTAATGGCAGTATCGCCAAAATACACAGGAGATTACACAGTAAAACAACTAGAAATCGGCGAGCGACATCGAGAGCATTTAAAATATTGGATCTACTGAAAATACAGATCAAACACTTGATCTCATCTCGATTGTCGATCAGATGAAAAATATAAGCTTAAAAATACAAGTGAACCATTGCTAAGGTATATAGGCTATTGCTAAGGTTGAACACCTAAAATACCCCAAAATACCCCAAATACCCCATCTATACATAATATTATAAATTTTTTCTCACTCGTCTGTGTGGCCGCAGTGGTCTTCTAAACCGATTTTGGTGCGGTTTACCATTATTTAAAGAATTTATTCCGAAAGGCTTATTCGTATATTACATTATTATTAAACTTATAAAGAAATCTCCATTTTTTTGTCAAGTCGTAAAGACTGTGTGTATGTTTACTTACATGGGACCTACAATCTTTTGTACGTTTCTTGAGCGACAAAATCAGTGATGGCTAGTCGCTTCCTCGTCGGGGTAGGACAAGTGCTTCAAATAGAAATATCCCACACAACTATGAGGGCAACTCAACTTTCCAACTCGTAATACCATGTAAACTACCACTAAACAACTGCCAACTAAACTCCCTTTGTTATCCAATCGTGTAGCGGATGCGCTAAGCACTGGCAACTTACAACTTAGCATGATAATATATTCGCTCTGTTTGAACTTCATTAGTCCTAAGCTGTCAAGTTGAAGTGTTCATTAAGTTGAATTATGTGAAATGTCGAGTTTTAGAGTCTTTGAAGTTTTATAATTAAGTACGTGTTGAAGACGTATTTTATAATGAAGAGGAGAATATCAATCAATTGTCCTAGCCTTTTAATTGAAACAAAGTTCAATACGGGGGGTAGCTGAATACTATTCGTGTAAAATATTGGTGTATTTTACATGAACCGGTTGCCTATCTGACGTCCACAACCCAGTTACTGGGTAATACATATTTCTTGATAATAAAGCTATCATTTGTGGATTTTACTGTCGCTTACTCGAATCAAATCTTATAGAACACTATATTGACTGTGTGCTATGCTGAAGGGTCCCTTAAAAATCCTCCATTCCCTTGTGGTCGTTACTTAAATGGAAATTTTACAGAAAATTCCACTATCTATACTAATAAAGTTATAATTATTGTGAAAGTAACGCTGTCTACCTGTCTATCTATAAACCTTCGGATTTAAATGAAATTTGGCTCTCAGGTGGACCATGGCCATAAGGACATACTTTTTATCCCGGTAGGATATTCACGTGGAATATGTTTCACACTCAACGCGCGCGAAATCTAAAGAATAAGCTGCTTTTATATATCTACAACTTGAAAGGAAGAGACAGTGCACCTTTGTCTGCGTACACACCTCTGCATACCTCTCGCGCCGAAGGCTAGTCTTCGATAAGGTTGGCCGTAAGAGCAGTGGTGACCTAGTGGTAATGGACACGGCTTACGAGTTGCAGGTCGTAGGTTCGAACCCAGACAGGTGCTTTACTTAGTGTAAATTATTTCATCACCACTGCTCTCAAAACGGTGAAGGAAAACATTGTGAGGAAACCGGCATGCCCTAGAACAAAAAATCCGAAGACATGTGACATCTACCAACCCGCACTGGGTCCGCGTGGTGGATTACGGTCCAATCCCTCTCACCGAGAGGAGCCCTGTGTCCCAGCAGTGGGAACATTCTAGGTTGATTATGCTATGCTTATGCTATCTCTAAAATTCAAAATGGTAGGTCAATCTGAAAACTTACTTTATTTAATTTCAATACTGTTCTCTTAAGTAACCGTCCTGCGTCTTGCTATCGACTTCCCGTCAACAAACGACCATAAAAACGAACCGAAACTTCAAACACAGCGTAACAAAAACTAGGTCGTTTTTACAACATGGCGTCCTCAAGCTGGTCGATCTCACAGCTAAACTAAGTTTGACAAGTTAACGGTAGTTTGACATTGTGGTGGCACGTCATCTGGTATTGAAAGGACCAGCGAGCTATGATTAAAGGACAGAGTTTAATACTCTTCCGTGCACATTAAAGTAGACCTCATCATCTGCCTAGCCTTTTCCCAACTATGTTGCGCTCGGCTTCCAGTCTAACCTAATGCAGCTGATTACCAGTATTTGACACGGAGTGACTGCCTATCTGATCTCCATAACCCAGTTACTGGGTAATACGATACTCCTTGGCAAGACTGGTGGTCAGAATTTCGGGCTTCTGACGAGCCGTAACGACTGTCAAAGATCTACGAATGACAGCCGGGACCAACGGCTTAACGTGCTTTCCGAGGCACGCGGTAAAGATAGTCACCAATCCACGGAGCAACCGCGGCAAGCGTTACCTAAGCTGATCGATCGACCCGTGCGGCTGTTATAACTTGTCGCAAGCCCCTACTCGTAATACTAACCCCTACAAATAGTATAACGACTAATTTATCAAATTAAATCGATCATTGGTCTGTTGGTCGCAAGCGTAACTGCTGAGCATGAAGTCCAGCACCCTAATTATGTAACACACAATCAAGTACAATCTGAAGAATATTGCTAATCCTGATTCAAATGTTCGAAAAGTCTGCTCAACAACGTAAACAAAGCAATGAATGTTGCTGAACTGTCAAAATGAAAGCCATTACTACTACTCTTGGTCAGATCATGTGAAGACCATGTAGATTGATGTCTAAATTGGTATTTTGAGGAAAGTACCACACAGATTTGAGTGGACCAGTCCAGTCAGTGCACGCATTTGTCAGTAATCGTGTAGCTCAACTTAGATCTTGAGAAGCTCAACGACTCGACGAATAATACCTACCAAATACCTGGCCTTTGGGTAGGCCGCATAAAGTACTCAAACTGCCAGACCAACGTTAAAACTAACTAAAAAAAAATAAAGGAATGACCCAAATACTCCTATTAAAGTGAAATAATACTTTGCAAAGTAAATATTCATGTCACTTTGTACGATTATTTATTATTCGTCAATGTCAATATGTTTATAAAGTGGTGTAAGTACTCGTATAATGATGAATGTGAGCTCGGCTGTCATTGTGCCGATTGTCGTATCAGCCAATGGACTAATGGCCGAAAGCCTCGATCAACATCTATCGAGGCTCTCGCTAGGCAGTTGGATCAAGGGTCTGATTCAACTCAGTACTCCTCGATACGGCTCGCATTGTGAGGAGGTTCCTGTCTCTGGAGCCCTAACCACCGGTAGCTTGAACCCTGCTCCAAACATCGGTGGATCACTATTTTTTTAAATATTTTTTAATGTTTTTATACCTATTTTTTATATTTTAAGAAATAAGTATTTAAAAATGTAATTACTTACGTATGTAAATAGATAATGATGATTAAGTAACAGTTATGATTTGAATATAATTATGGTCAACTTAAGTTGGTACTACATAATGAATTTCCCTGACATTACGAATACTTCACTGTATTCTCTGAAAAATTTAATCAGATTCAAAACGCTTAGTAACACGACGTTAGATAGGTACTTTTTACCTTGAACTTTTCGGTTTCCCTTTTCCTATTCTATCTTTTTTGTCTCTACTTAATTAAGTAACTTGTTGGTTTGTTTGTTATCCACGTTGGCAACCTATAAAGTTACAAGAATACCACAGACTCCAGACCACATTCGTTGTATAACCACGCAAGGTTGCTGGTTTCACTCTGCCATGTTTGTGGTGTCATTAAAGTGGGAATTTAATATTATAACTAATGAGAATTGTGTGTATTTCCTTCCCTCGAATTAATGTTCTAGGATTCCGTTATGTGGGACCACTTTAGAGTTCCGCCCTGGGTAATAGACTGCTTTTTTTTTTTGCAGGTTATTCAACTCTCTGAGTGAGGGGCCCGTGGCTAAATAAAACAGCCGCACAGGTCGATCGATCAGGTTAAGCTACGCTTGCCGCGGTTGGTCTGTGGATGGGTGACATCTGTACATACCGAGACCCCTCCGTGCCTCGGAATGCACGTTAAGCCGTTGGTCCCGGCTGTCATTCGTGGAACTTTGACAGTCGTTACGGGTAGTCAGGGCCCGAAAGTCTGACAACGATGAACCAGTCTTATCAAGGGGTATAAGTTAATACTTATACCCCTTGATAAGACTTACTACTACTTACTTACCCAGTTACTGGGTAATCCCAGTAACTGGGTTGTGGAGGTCAGATAGGCAGTCGCTCCATGTAAAATACTGGTACTCAGCTGCATCCGGTTAGACTGGAAGCCGACCCCAATATAGTTGGGAAAAGGCTAGGCAGTGATGAGTCAACTGTCCGAATCATTTACTACCTAACTGCCTGGCTTACCTCAACTTACACCTGACTATCTGGTAAACCTACGCATAATAAGAACCAAAATTTTTGAATTGCCCACCAGTTTCTCTGATAGAAACTCTTTAAGTAAAGTAAACAAGTTTATCTCAAATAGTCTGTTCCAAAAGTACGTGATGAAAATGTAAACAAATGGATCAGAAAACATACATGTGGATGTTAATTTGTGGTGCCACTAACACATTGAGTGTTTTGATTTGATTTTTTCATTACTTAAACCAGATTGTAGGCTCGTCAGGCTACTATTCGCATCAGTTTGGGTGACGCAGTCGGTGCAAGCGAATATCCTCTCTCCCGCATCCCGCACGAGATTGGTCTCAGTTCGGTCAGAGCTTAAAACCGTGACAAGGCGAACATGTCACATAAAAGATAGCGTTAGTGCAGTTTCTAGTTCATTCTCATCATAATCTATCATTGTCGTTGAACTGCACGCCTAAGATGTGTCCTACCCCTACCACTTACTTTATTTTTATTGTATTTCGGTATTAATAGTTTGTATGTATTGTGTCGCGTTCTGTGCGAAATGTTGTCTAATAAAGGCTGTTTTACTTTTGATAAATCTATGCTTATTATAATCTATGCTTTTCGTGTCTGTCTGGGTTTGATGCGGTTCCTACAGCCTAACAAGTCACCTAGCGAATAGCGAAGTGAAACGAAATCTCTAGAATGTTGGCACTGCGCGCTTGGCGCCTTTGCTAGTCACCTAGCGAAAAAAGAAATATAAAGGATGTTAAGTCACTGGACTTTAGGCGGTAAGCAAGCTCCAGTCGGGGGTGCGGCGAATGTACAAGTATCTCCCAGGCCCCCGACTCATGGTACTAGACGGAACAGTGGGGTTTGAGTCGGCAGGAGTCCGACATACCCGCCCGTTCTTCCCAGACGGAAGGTATCCATGAGTATTTCCCCACAAAAAAAAGGCGCTGAGCAAGCCACCTGTCAGTGCGTACGTAGCCTTAGAGAATTTATTTCGGAAGGACTTACATTTATTATAATAAGGAAATATTTTATCAAGTCGTAAAAATCACTAGTTACTTTTAAAATAATAAATTTTCTTTAATCAGTCTCACTGGTGTACTAGGGGCTCATAAACGTCCGACAGTTGTATGCAATGCCATGTTTATTTCATGCGTCCTCCATGGCGCTAGTAGTAGGTATGTATGCTGTATCGTTGGATGGATTTATACCCTGGAATGTCTGTTGGCTGTTGTTTAGGATAATATTATGCTGAAGATGGTTTTAGTTATAACGAACGGATACAGCACAAATTCGTCAGATTTATTTATTTAAAGCTATATGGGAGATTCCCGATACCCGTTACTGTATCCTACCTTATTCTGTCTCGGTATGGTGGGCTACTATAAACTAGAAATTAGGCGTGAAGTGGCACTGGCTACGTATATTTTCAAAGTTTAGTTATACAAAACTCAGGTATACTATCAGAAATAGGGTTTAATTTATCGGATAGGTACGTGGAGGGAGCGGCGACGCAAGCCGCAGCTGCAGCAAGCAGCAGCACTAACCTATTAGGGCGCGCACCGCTGACTCATGCGCTGCGCCTGCGCACTCTACGGTGGCAGATGCCATAGACATATTCACCTGTACACTGGGTGAGTTCACAAGGGCCACGTACTGTGTGGCATGTAAGGTATTTAATAGTTAAGCATATTTTAAGTTACCTTGTCGCATTAGATTAAATATCTGTAATATCAAAGGAAACATGTGATCAATAAATAAATAAACAAAAAATTGTATGTTAGTTCAGTTAGGAGTCATGAGTTAACTACCTCGTTATAGCTGAATATTGGATATGAAACATAAAGTCCTCAAGACCGAATTTCGGCCATGGCGACCACCGCAGCGGAGACCAGCATTCGGCGCGGGAGATATTATAGTGCACAACTGTGTACGCAGACACTGTGGTGTACTCTCTCTTCCTTCGCTCTCATTATCCGATAAGACGGCAATCCGATACGACCGGAGAGAAATCAAGCACAGGACCAAGCAACGGCCTAACGTGCTTTCCGAGGCACGGGGGGGGGGGGGGTATCACTTTACCCGACCCGGGAATCGAACCCACGCTCAGCTGTCGCACTTACGACCACGTAAGTGCCGTGAATGTAAAACTTAAAGCAAGTCTTCTTTACGAGCTATTTGAACTCGCACTAGTTCTTTTCAATCTAGTTAATTAAAGTTACTTACTAAGAAATCTGGAGACGACGCCTTGGATTTATGACGTCAAACAGAGTTGCTATCAATAAAAAATCTTGATTATGCGCTACCATTAAGCTTTTTAATCGCCTTCGAAAAAAAAAAAAAAAAAGATGTCCAGCCTAGGCCTAGGCTTCCAAAGCATACAAGAAACCAAGATTTCAGCCAGAAAATGAAGCTAGAAATCTCAGCGTGTTTACCTAGAACCTAGTGAGTCAACTGAAGTGTAGTAATATTTATCAGACCGGCGACACGACAAGTCGACAACGCATAGAATGCTGCACTTGAAATCGACATTGCAGACTATCTAGTATTTATGCGCGCCTGGTACAACGGATACGTGGAGCGGAGCTTGTCAGTGTGAATGCCGTTGAACGCTTCCCGTGAACGAGCCCCTTTTACCTACAGAAAAAGTAAGTATTTTCTAGTTTTCGATTATACATTTTTACATTACATATTTTATATTTATTTGTGTTTAATATATGGTTCTGGAGTGGCGGCCGCGCACTGGCAGACGTAGTGTTGGAAGGCCCCACAAGGTGGACCGATAACATGGTGAAGGCAGGCAGAAATCCACTGGATTCGGGAAGCACAGAATCGCGGGGTAGTTGCGTAACACACTAACAAGTAACAGTAGCAATGATTTTGACAGTTCAACAACATTCATTACGTTATTGACATTGCTGAGCAGACAATTTTTTCGAACATATGAAGCAATGGATTAGCAATAACTTCAAAATAATTTAGATTGTGATGGCGGTGCTTAGGGAAGAGAGGGGGCTTATGTCTAGCAGTGAACGTCTTTCGATATCTAGAATGAAAAGGTAGCCTGGGTCGTGGAAAAGGCTACTTTTTAGGGTTCCGTACCTTAAAGGAAAATACGGAACCCTTATAGGATCACTTTGTTGTCCGTCCGTCTGTCTGTCTGTCAAGATCTTTTTTTTATGTACGCGTGGAGGTATCAAGCCCTTGGAGCTGTGAAAAAATTAAACTTCTAAGCCAACGCAATCAAAAGATACAGCCGTATATGCCGGAAATTTCCGCAAATTTTCGACACTCGCAAGGGAATCAAAACCTACAGGGTACTTCCCGTGAACTCAGAATCATGAAATTTGGTACGAAACAACGTCATAAAGCACAGATAAAGTAAAAATTGCGAAAACCGTAAATTTTTAGTTACATCAAATAATAAAAATATTTTTAATAATTTTAAATTGTACGGAACCCTCGGTGCGCGAGTTCGACTCTCACTTGGCCGGTTTTTTTTGTCAATTTTTTTCCTGTCACATTTCAACTTTTACAACGATCCGTTCAGTGGGTTTGGCGTGACAGACCGATAATATTAGTATGGAATGGAAGTATGAATGTGCTGCGCTGACTCATAAACGAAAAGTCCGTACGGTCTTGGCCAAGGCTAGTTCTATTTCTATCGCTTTGTAGACCACTTTAGAACACCGTTGTATCATACTTTATCGATCGCCTACACCTATTCAAAATGAATGGAAATCATAGAAATAGCCGTAAAACCGTGTGTTTCCCGAATCGCTTTGGCTTGGCAATATCGGTCATTGACCCACCTACATTTTCTATTATTCTTTATTTAAAAAACTGAAATAAAGTCCGTTAAGTCTGCCAACCAGTCTTACCAAGGGGTTTCGTATTACCCAGTAACTGGGTCGTGGAGGTCAGATAGGCAGTCGCTGCATGTAAAATACTGGTATTCAGCTGCATCCGGTTAGACTCGAAGCCGACCCCAACATAGTTGGGAAAAGGCAGAAGCATGATGATGAAATAAAGTCAGTTAACGTCCTAAATCAAAATCTATCGTGATCTTCAACATGTTTCAAAAGTGAAAAACCATTATAGTTTAAAGTTTGGGATCCTAACCTACGGAGAGATATTTATGTATTTATTTTATTTATTTACTATCACAACTTACTTTATTTTTACAGGTGAGAACCCAATATAACAATGTAGTCACAATTTCCACACTCAGAGACGTCACCCAGAAACCAATTACACACCAACAATTAATGTTTTACTACTGTCAAATGACAATGTCTGTCAATAAAAGGACAATGACCGCTAATGCAACGCTAAAGCGATTCGGGTATAGAGCTGCCTCTCTGGCGTGTTGTGTCGTGGGCAGTCTACAAATGGTGTGGTAATATAAATCAATCCGGCAATGCAGTGTATAGCCTCTAGCTTCGCAGGCAGCACATGAAATAAACATTGTACACTGTGGGTGCGTGTGACTCTCACACCGAGTGATTTTGAAACGAAACGAAACAATTGGAGTTCAGGATTTCCGTGTTCTTTTTTTGCTTCATAATCTTTTTAGTCTTGCCAATTTGTATTGTCTTCTTTTTTTAATCATTGTTTTGGTCTTATCAGGGTAGAAATATTTGCTTTAATAAAATAAGATTTAGGTATATCAGTTTTACTTTTCATAAGAGCTATAGAATAAAAAAATTATTTCGCTAAGATTACTTTCAAATAAATTGAATTCCTATACCTCCATAGGATTCCCTGTGTTGTGAGGTCCAGGCTCCTTCGTTCCGTTAACAATTACTTTCATATAAAAAAGGTATATTTTTAAAACATAAAATAGGCACTTATAAAACCTATGTATGCATAGTAGTGTGTGGCGTTGTAAGTGTCTGTGTGTTATATGTATATTATTATGGTAGCTACAAAACGTCAGAAGCTAATCTAATCAAAGCTTCATAATTCAATAAAGAAAGTCCATTCTAAAACGTAGCTGTAAAAAAATCTAAACAAACAAAAATATTTTGACAAAATCTGTAAACTCGGTGTGTGACCCGGACCTCAAGCGGCGGCGCCTACATCTAACTCTTTAACAAGTGGGTGGAAGACAATAAAATAAACAATAAAATTATAATACCCACACTTCGGTGTGATACTCAGCCCACACAAGTGCCCGCAGTCAAACCGTTGAACTTGAACAGTTTGATGATAATTTTAAATTAGTGTTTTTTATTTCATGTTGTGTGGGAGGACTTGCAATGACACTTTGGTTCGTAATAAATTAGAGTTCTTTTTATCAGATTTACTATGATTGATGTTTTTGTCGATAACCGTCTCCGGACACAAGTGGGAAGATGGAACTCCAACTTGTAAAGTGGGGCTACCTCGGCGGAAAGGTGTGGAGCTATGTCGCAAACTATTATGCTCCACCACATATCCTGCCGTCTGTGTCCCAAAACATGCAGTCCAAGTGACTTCTGCGCTGCCACAGACGACGCCGTGGAAGTGGCGAGGTTCTGGGCCAACTGAAATACAGTCGTGCCGCCGTCAAGGAGAAGAAAAGAAAGAAAGAAAGAAAATGCATTTATTTGCGGCAAACATGACGCATGAAATAGACGACTTTGATTGATTGGGTGACATTAATGTTCTTCGCTAATTTTAATAGCCTAGAGCCTGGCCTCGAAACTAATTAAGTATTGGCAATGGATGGGTAAGGGATGTTTTTGTTTTATCTACACTCTACTCTAATTTTTGACATTATAATGTACCAAAATTGCGTAACATGATGTCCAGAATAAGTTTTTTTTTTCTTGCAGAAAGAACTAATAATTGTGAAAGTAAAAACTAACTAGATACTTGTACAATCAATGTGGCTAGCCCAATTATCTTAGGATCGGCTTCCAGTCTAACCGGATGCAGCTGCATACCATTTACATGGAGCGACTGCCTATCTGACCTCCACAACCCAGTTACTGGGTAACACGATACCCCTTGGTAAAACTGGTTGCCAGACTTTTGCACAAAGAAAATCGAAACGGAAATAATTAAATAAAGTGTACCTAAAAGGAAGGCGGTGATACGCTTCGGTGTAACAGGAGGCCTCACATCACACGCATCACGGAACCTGCACTTTATAAGGATTGCCGCTCCTTTGTGCTAAAAATATTGTCCCCTCGGTGTGCCAGAGTCACTGTATTTTGATGTGATACGAGTACATACATAACGCCTATACTTTCCGAAGAGTTAGGCAGAAGAGCACCTGTAGTACACCCACATTTCGCCAGTTTCGTTTAAGTCCCATGTCCATGGGGAAGTCTTTTGCCATTAACCGGGAAAAAAATCAGATTCCGGACTTACTTTCTTATTAGCCGTTAATGTCCTGTGTCCTGTGTTACTGCTGGGCAACGGCCTCCCTACTCTCTTCCCACCTCTCTCTGTCCAGAGCTGCCAAGGACCAATATTTATGAAAGGAGTCCAGCTTATCCCGCCGTCTCCGTCTGGGCCTGTCGCGATGTCGTTTGCCATAGACTCCGGAATGCTTTTTATTTATAAGTATAAAAAGTACTAATAGGTATGTTGAAACTGTGTGTACTCCGTCAATTGTCCGTAAAGGATCATTAGAAAACCAGCGTCAGACAGCATCTGTGAAATGAACCTTTTCGGCGCACCCGTCGTGAGGCACACACTATTATTGTTGTTTGAAACATTATTTTTATTTTGCAATATGTGTTTCACGAACTGTGTCTAAACTTTGTTCTTTCTTTCTTTGCTCCTGAAAAATTCCCAAGCGCACTATGCCCAACCTTGGAATCGAACCGAGGACCTCATGTTCAGCAATACCGCTTTGCGACCACTAGACCAACGAGACATTTGTTGTAAAATAATTATTATCATCCGAATTGTACACTTATTACCTGCGCTGTGGTATGGGACCCTAGTTAGGGGTGAGAAGGGTATACGGCACGACCGTCACGGCAATCTAGCAGTATTTTATATTGTTACGCATTATTGGATTTGTATTTTATGTTTGGGTATATATTTTATGTTTTACAAGGTCTGTTTAATCCGAAATGTATGTATTATGATCCAAAGGCAAATATTCGTATGCCCGTTGTTAGGTAACACTAGGCGACACCTAAATGTAATGCCTACCTAAATATTATTGTACATATGGATTATACATGGATTTTCAACCTTCGGCGGCAAGCCTTGCGGTGGAAATCAGGGACAGGTGGACTCATTACAAAGGCAAATTAGCAACTGTGCGCTATTTTTAATTGTTAAGGTAATCAATGTAAAATGTGTTCCCTTTTTATAAATAAACGATTTATTATTATTATTATTATATTATTATAAAGATCAGAACAAAGAGAGGTTTTATAGTCATTGGATCAGAATGACAAAAAAAAATATCTGTGAAATTCAAGTTTAGTAAAATATAACAAGACGTTGACTTGTCGTCTTGTTAATCACCAATTCGGGGAAATCAGGGAAATCCTGGGAAATTACTACCTACTCGGAAATACACAACAAAATAAGCCTGGCCCAAGAATCGTCACAGCAGCAATGCAGTTTACAATGTCAGAAGCGGTCAAACACGTATTCTATATAATGTGCCGTCGGAAGATGTGTTCGATAGTCTGCCGAAATTTGTGTTAGGAGCACAAAGGTGCATTGAAGGAGGCATGATATTGTTATCTTTACTATTTTATTTTTATTGTTGAATTTTATGTTTGTATAGTTTATTAAGTGTGTATAAAATCATCTTGGAATACTGTACGATGTTGTACCTACTTATTGGTGTGAATAAATATATATACTCACAGTACTCTTAAGTACTCCCACATAAGTAACATAAACATTAGTATCCACTAACAAGAATGCAACCATGTCAGGAATTCAAACTAATACCGTAATAAGAAATTCTAATTATTTGTATGTATAAATGCTAGATAGAAACATCGGACTTAAAAACCGGTTATTGGTGAATACCGGTTTGTAGCGATCTAGAACTGGGTACCTAACCTAGTGTAACAGTTCTTCTAAACGAATTGCAATTACTGTAGGTACAGACGCCAGCACATCAAGCTACTACAATCTGTCAAATTTATTTAATAGATTTTCAACTTTACCCCTAAAGCATTAAGGTTCAAGGTTGATTGGGAAAATTTGACAGTTTCGGGTAGCTTGACCTGCTGGCGTCTGTACATTAATTAAGGCAAACGTATTCCAATTAGGGCTAAAATATGGCCTTAATCGAATATCAACTTTAAGTAAATTAAATTAATTTCAGCACTATTGAAAAAGTCATAAAATGTTTAAAGTTGTAGCGCAAACTGAACTTTATATGTGGGGATTAAAGTTGTTTTTCTAAAAAAAACATATTTGTTATAGTCTATATTATGACCTAGGTACTATTAGTATTAATTTCTGTTTAGAAAATGGACTGTTTTATTTACGACTAGCTGTCGCCCGCGACTTCGTCTACGTTTATTTCATCATTATTATACTAAATTAAAAGTAACCCTTCTCTAGGTCCAAGACTACAACATTGCGAAATTTCATTAAGATCGGTTCAGTGGTTTAATCGTGATGGGGTAACAAACAGACAGGCAGAGTAAACTTTCGCAGTTTATAGCCAAACAGCTGTTGCGTGTATTCATAATTATTGATGTACCTACTTATTTCATTTTTTTTTTATACAAATATCCGGAATCAAAACAAGCCCATTCCTTGTCGAGCCGATCGATTCTGTAAAAATCTCACCGTGAAAAGTTATGTGAATTGAGCTTAGAGTGAGCTGTCAAGAGTGTCAAGCATTGTCCGGTTTGTGACCTAGCATTAGTTGTAAATGACAGCTCACTCCACGCTCACTTCACCCAAGTTTTCACGGTGAGATGGTTACAGAATCGCACTGCAGGTCGGAACAAATTTCATTACGATCGGTTTTAGTCGTGATGAGGTAACAAAAAAACCGGCCAAGTGCGAGTCGGACTCGCGCACCGAGGGTTCCATACAATTACAATTTACGATTTAGGACGTATTAAAAAAAACTTATAACTAGATCTCGTTCAAACCAATTTTCGGTGGAAGTTTACATGGAAATGTACAACATATTTTTTTTTTAGGTTTATAATTCCCTTATTTTAGAAGTTACAGGGGCGGGACACACATTTTACCATTTTGGATGTGTCTCTCGCGCAAACTATTCAGTTTAGAAAAAAAAAATATTAGAAACCTCAATATCATTTTATTGTTTTTTTTCTATGTTTGTGTGAAAATCTTAATGCGGTTCACAGAACACATCTACTTATCAAGTTTCAACAGTATAGTTCTTATAGTTTCGGAAAAAAGTGGCTGTGACATACGGACGGACAGACAGACAGACAGACAAGACGAATCCATAAGGGTTACTTCTTTGCCATTTGGCTACGGACAGATATGACGAATCCATAAGGGTTCCGTTTTTGCCATTTGGCTACGGAACCCTAAAAAGCAGACATACGACCATTATTGATCGAAGCATACGACGTACTATCTCATTTTAGCCTTTATACATAAGTATTAGAACGGGTGATTTTTTATACAAAACCTAACATTTTTCTCCTATCAAGTTATTAACAAATACTTTAGATTTATAGGCACACTTTTAGGCAATATTCCCTAACTGATTGCCGACTGAGGCGTCACTATGATAGATTACCATAATATTTCGCAGGCAATCTATCAGCCTTGACGTTCAGAAAATGACTAAAAAAACTAGGCCGAATGAAAATATGCTCTTAAAGAAATATCTGTTACGAAAATGTGGAGTTTTTTCTGTTTCTATTGTGAATGGGAGAATAAAGTTTTGAGTGACCAGCCATTTAAAAGCCATCATAGGCTTCTGTGGTTTTTAGTATATGTATAATAATTTAAACTCTGCGATATACATTTTGAACATTAAAAAAAAACTGGTTGCACTCCGGGAGTGCCGGCAGAAGTGAAAACTTGAATATTAACGTTGTGCATTTTTTTATATTTTGGAATGCGGTCTACTCTCCCTCCGTCTTACGAATTTTCGATCAGGTCACGTGTCCTGACGCGAGCTCCGTCTTACGAATTTCGATCAGGTCACGTGTTTAACATTTTAACATTTTTTACCCATCACAACAAAAGTGCACAACGCCGCTAAAGAAGTTTTCACTTCAAAAAAAAATGTTAGACTGTCGATGGCTATAAGAGTAGGGGAAGACCGAAGAAACGATGGATGGACTGTGTGAAGGATGATATGATTAGAAAGGGGGTGACTACCGATATCCACCGTAGATCTCATCCCTGCCTCTGGGTTGGATTGAGGTCAAGAGTGACCCCATTGTCGATAAAAAAAAAAAGAAATGAAGAGTAATAGAACATCAGAATCATCTGCCTAGCCTTTATCCCAACTATGTTGGAGTCGGCTTCCAGTCTAACCGGATGCAGCTACCAGTATTTTTCATGGAGCGACTGCCTATCTGATCTCCATAACCCAGTTATTGGGTAATGTGATACTCCTTGGTAAGACTGGTCGTCAGACTTTTGGGCTTCTGACGACCCATAACGACTGCCAAAGATCCACCAACCGGGACCAACGGGTTAACGCACCTTCCGAAGCGCGGAGGGGTCTTGATATGTAAAGATGGTCACCCATCCACGGACCAGCCTCGGCGAGCCTAGCTTAACCTGATCGATCGACCTGTGCGGCTGGTATTACTTAGGTACAAGCCAAGAATAAAATGGAACAAAAAAGTATTTAATAGAGTACCTAACTAAAACTAAAGGGACCACTTTATGGAAACAACAAAGTCCACTGATAAACAAAATGTGTATTTATAACCAACACAATAAGTAATTAATTACTCATTTAAATAATAACAAAACCACAGTCCGCGTTTAATCAGTACAGAAAGCTATCCCAAACTGTCAAATTTTCCCAATTGAATATGGACCTTATAGTTTTGTAATAAAGTTGAAAACCTAACAAAGAAATTTGACAGATTTCTAGAGCGACGATATGTACATTAAAAACAAAAGCCATACGACCATAGGTACCTATTATTGACAGCTAACCGAAACCAAACCACATGCCTATTTGCAATGGGGTTAATACGCATACATTTTCCTTGAAAAAATAGGTATTCCAAGCAGGCATTTCACCATTTTTGTTCATATTACATTTTATTTGGCGCGTCCACAAAACTAATATAAACGGACTAACACTTATAAGTGTTAATATCAATGATTCTGGAGGAAAATACAGAAGTTCCGCTATGAAAGAAATAAAAGACAGACGCGAAAAAACTTGCGCAATCTGAAGACCAATCCCCGTAATTAATAACGTTCAAAATCTAGTCTCAATCTCATCTCACAATTAATGTCAAAAGCTTGTCAAAAATTTAGATTATAGAGGTATTTTTGAGAGACAGATCAGATCAGCCGATTGATTTTGTAAAAATCTTACCGTGAAAACTTAGGTGAAGTGAGCTTAGAGTGAGCTGTCAATAGTGTCAATCCCTAGCATTAGTTGGAATGACAGCTCACTCCACGCTCACTTCACCTAAGTTTTCACGGTGAGATGGTTACAAATTCGCACTGCAGACTGTGAACGTAATTGTGCCTCTGAATTTGTGAAGAACAAACGCCAGTTAATCATTGGATCATTTTGTTCAACCTAAACGTGATATTCCTATGGTCCTAATAATTATGAGTAGCATCCATGGGTTCCCATAACGTACATATGCCAGCAGGTCAAGCTATCCGATTCTGTCAAATTTTCCCAATCAACCTTGAACCTTAATGTCAAGTCTTGCCGTCCACAGTGATAATAATAATGACATAATTACGTGTGAACTGCTATGACGCGGCATCTAATGAGCCTTCTGTTCTGTTTACTCTGCCTTTATCATAAACACACGGCGATAAGTGCCAAAGCCGGTAAATATTTGTCTGCCAGTAATCTGTAGCCAATATTCCCATCCTGTAGGTAGGTACTCATTCTATAGAAGTAAGATAGTGCGTACACTTCCACGTTTTATGAGTTGATTTGGGTTTTTAGTTCGGTCAGCAACAAAAAACAGTGTCATTTTTGTATACAGGGTGGCAGGGACATCGACGCGCAAACTGAAACTATGAATTCAAGACATGATTCTAGACACCCTAGCGTAGTAATTTTTCGTCGGTTATAAAAAAAAAACAGCTGTTTAATAGAAAATTACCATACCTACACGGACAAAATGTGTCATGGCAGTTGCATAAGGGCCGTAGGCCTAAGTGCGAGCGAGAGATCCGATTAAAATTATTTATGATTATTTGCGTTTGTAATGACATGATAATAGTATCAAAATTAAAACAAATTCTATATGGGAAATGTACGGAATCGCCCCTCTGATTAGTAAATTTTAAGTCAGCTGTTCGAATAGTTGACCCAAATAACAAAACATATGTATAAAAAATTAATATTTACTATGAAAATGGTCTCAAAAACGGTGAAGGAAAACATTGTGAGGAAACCGGCATGACCTAGAACCAAAAATTCGAAGACATGTGACACCCGGCCCATTTTCTCTCACAGACAGGAGGCCTGTGTCCCAGCAGTGGGAACATCAAATATGCTGATTATGCTCATGCTATGAAAATGGTCTTATCAGGTTTTTTAACCGCAGTATTATAATTATTATGTTATAAGTTTATAACAGTAAAGTAATACAAGGTTCGTATAAATTTAAATTTTATTGATAATGACAGCATTATGCAGGCGACGTGAATTAATGTTAGTGCATTTTAAAAGCTTAGCATAAGCCTAGATTCCTAGATACATGCGTCAAGGCATTTAAAACACAATCATTAAAGCATAATATCTTAATAAAATAATCAAACAAGTAAATCAAATTATACTAAAAAGAATATCACCTATGAATGAGCACAAATTTATAATAATTTACCATCCTACATAAAAATGTAAGCTCTTTCAGTGGTTTTAAATCAAAACTGTCACATCACATTATGGAAACCACTCACTAATAATGTTACTAGTCTAGCCCTAACTACATAGTTAATAATAAAACCCAACAAATTTAAAAACAAAATAATTCTAAGCCTATTGTATTGAACTAGTAACCGGTACACTATCTATTTAGTAATCTGTGCCGGTACCTTTTTTTTTTTTTTAGATTAAGTTTATTACAATAAAAGTGGCTTTTTTGTCCTTTTGAGAATAAAGTATTTAAACCTAAACCTATATCGCTAGTAGAGCTAAAGAACTAAAAAAGTGACGATACCTAAGCTATTTATAGCGAAAATATAGATAGGTAGAATACTCTTTAGTATGTACACCATAAAAATTACAGATATATAATAGAAATTTTACAAGGGGTGACGCATAATTCCGATCCAGCTTGTCCCTTGCTGCAATCGCCAGCGGCGCCCTAAGCCAAGGTCCGTATCCCACAGGGGGTGCCCTTAGCGTATAGTAGCTTAGTTTTTAAGTTGTTTTAAGCTCTAGCTGGAGGTATTAATTTATTGAGGCCCCCACAGGCAAGTCCGGTTAAGCAGACCTCTTAGGTTGAAATGCGAGATGCCAATCCCCAAAAAAAAAGGGGTGACATAATGAGCGGTCTTATCGCTAAAAGCGATCTTTTAAAGACACCGATAGAAAGTTGATACAGTGTCTTTAGACTTTGATAAATAATAATCAAATTCTAAGCTATAGACAAATTCAAACTTCTCCCAAATCACTTCATCTTTTTAGCGTATGGATGGCCAAAAGTTCAAATATTTTTGACCCATAATTCATTAGAACTCCGTTCATTAACAGTCATAAGGTCATCAAGTGCACAGGTGACAGGGCCATGCGGCGCAAGATGGCAGGTGGCCCGTTGTCTGTGAAAAGGCGCCGCATATGTACTATTGCCAAAAGCTATATCTAACCATTTTGTGAGCAAAATGCCGTGCCCATGATGACCACAGCTGCGTCCGTAAGTAAAACAAAAGAGAATCCTTTTTAGGTTGACTAATAATATGCGCTGCAACCAGGAATAGTCCTTACGGTGGTCAGATATAATTTTTTGCGATAGTACATACGTACTTTAGACCTGGGGGCTTACACTATGAGTCCATCAACGAAGATACGGGCCCGAGCGAGTGCAAACTCAAACAATTTATTTAAATTAAACCATTTACAGGCACTTTTTAATTGTCAAAATTAAATAGTCGGTCAGTTACTCAGAAAGCTGAAGCTAGTTGCCCATTCCAAAACGTAGATCTCTATGGAGAAGAACGGGCAAGAAACTCCAAGGACACTCTTTTAAATCAAGATATATTATTACAAAATCCTGGGTGCATTATTGTTATTGCTTCGAAGCAGTTCGAAACTTCGAAGTTAACCATAGACCCGATTAATTATCTTTCTCAGACGGGCCATACCACATCAGGAGTAGAGACGTGAAGAATCGTGTTGTCATTCATTCATAGTTCGGGCCCCATATTAATCTTATGTCCGTAAGTGATAAGTAGGAAACGCCTGTCGCCGTCTATGAAACTCCAAGGTTTGATATTGTCTTTGCTCCGGCCGACTTGGGTTAGTCACTGATCATACTGTTCCCACCTGACTACTAAGAGTTTACGATCAAAATATACGACGCGAATCGAATGAGTCACGTGCGAGTTGATCAACAAAAAAAGATAAACAAAGACGTTACGACTTTAACAGTAGTTACGGTGTCTGTTATGATATTATTCACATCTGTCGGTTACGACTTCGATAGAAATCGAATTTGACTCGAGTAGTTCCGGAATCGGAATCGATTGTAGATTGTGGATGATGTTTTTGGGAACAGAATTGAATTGTATTTTCAGATTTCCATCGTTATAGTGGTGGTAAATGTGGCTACTATAGGTACACCTCTGCCCAACTTTTTGAGGAAATAAGACGTGATGTTATGTCATGTTAATTGTGTTGTTCATCATCATCAGCTGCTCAGCCTTTTCCCAAGTATGTTGGTCGGCTTCCACTCTAGCTGGATGCAGCCAAATACCAGCCTGCCCTCCACAACCCAATTACTGGGTCAAACGATACCCCTCGGTAAGAGAGTTTCGGGCTTTGGACTACACGTTACAACTGTCAAAGATCTACCTCTTATCTGATTTGACTTATCTAGATCTGTTGTTCATTTTTTTTTGTAGCTTTTTTTGGTCCTTTTGTTGGGCAAAGGCTTACCTACTCTCTTTCTACCTCTCTCTGTCCAGAGCTGCCGAAGACCAATCTTTATTAAAGGAGTCCAGCTTATTCTATATGGTTCTCAAGCATGGTCTTTGACAATTCAGCAGGAGTCCACGCTCGAGGATTGCCAGAGAGCTATTTTTTATTTTTATTTGTAAAACAAACAGTGACACATTACATTTTATAGGGAGAAATACAAAAAGATACGGCCAAATGTGTAACCAACCACATTTTCCACGGAATGCACATAAAAAGCTTTGGAACGGAGTAGGTACACTGTTGTTCATTAACAATGATAACATTTCTATTTCAAAATTCGCATAGGTAAGGCATTCTTCTTGTATCTGGTGTAGTGCCAAGCGCCGAATTTTATCACTGAGTTCTATACCATCGTTTTGGTAAGTAAATATTTGGATGTTTCCAATACCATCAAATTGTACTTCTATTATAGGTAATCAAATAGATCCTGTACTGTCGAGCCTAAATTGGCCATAGATTGTCGACCAATCTTGTGATTGATCGGATTGATAGATTCCCATAATCTTTCGTAAGTATCTAACAATTCCAGAAATTCATATACGTAATTGGACATTGACAAATAGGTTTCATAAAAATATCTTATTTTTTGTTGTACTGTTACTTCTGTCGTACGTACTGTCCAGCTAAGGTATCCATAAGCAATCCGTATCCGTCGTGTGGTAAAAAAGTAATATTTCATCATAATTCCATAGAGGCCCACCTATCAGGCTGACCTTTGTCTTCTGTGAACAAGACCTTCATCTATTATACGAATGACAGGATCTTTGTTATAAATATTATATTTGTATCGTCCTTTAAGCATTTTTTTATTATACTTTAGGTATTTCTTGTCACACTCTCACTACAGGGCAAAGGTTTTTTTTTCTTTTTCCCTCTGTGCGCGAGTACAACTTGCTTATTGCCAGTTTTGGGTTCCGTATCTAAACACTGCCAACTCGGGTGCTAAGGCTCCGCTGTCCATCAGTCTGTCACAGGACTGTATCTATATTTTGAACAGTAATAGGTAGACACTTGAAATTTTCACACAGCGTGTACTATGACCGCTATATTAAAATAAAATAAAAATTAAAGGGGGTAAGAAACGTGTTAATTTTATATTAAAGTAATATATAGGTACGTAGTGTGTCGCTACTAGTGGCGACGAGACGATGTAGACGCATACCGCAAGACTTTTTTTTTTTTTTTTTTTTTTTTATATTCACCCGTAATCACAGGGCGTTGCGTATTCCCTCTGACATGATCAGAGACCTTTTTTTCTTGGGGGTATATTTATTTATTTTATTATTTTAAGACAGTCCTTACAATTTACCTTACTTTAGACACACACTTATTTTAATATTCAAAACAGAGTTTTTCGACGGATTCTTATTTTCTACTTACATAAATTTTATCGTTTAACTTAAATAATACTTATTACCAACTTTACATCTAACAATATTTTTATATGGTTCTTACAATAAGTTTTATATTTCTATATTTTTACATTTACTGGCTTCAAAACAAAGTAATTCTTACTGATTTCTTATCATCTACTTATCTTATGTTTTTGTGTATATTAAACAATATATATCCAACATAACTTATTTAACTATTTTTACTAACTATATTTAACAATTTTATCTTGATTCCTTGTCTTACTCTGCGCTTTACTTATTTTTATTTTTTGCTTTCTTATTTTTATATGTTTATGATACATAATTTACCAAATATATATTAAACATAACTTATTTATCTATTCCTGTTTACTACTGTCTTTACTATATGCACACAGTATTCTATAAATGTTTTTCTTGATTGCGTGTTTGCCATTATCATTTGTATGTTCCCGGGTTTTATATCACAATCAAGTGCTTGCTCTGTCTCAAATCTAAGCTTTGTGTAGACCGGACAGCTAAACAGGAGGTGTGGGACAGACTCCGCGACCCCCGGTTCGCAAATGCACGATGGGTCCCCCTTACACTTGAACCGGTGCAAGTATTCTGAGAACCCACCGTGCCCCGTCATCACCTGAGTCGCCAAGCCTGCCGGTTTGATTTTCCTCACCGTTTTGAATCCTTCCACCGCAAGACTTGGATCTAGGTGGCTCTAGAGAAGGTTGCATAGAAGGATTTGGGGGAGGCCTTTGCTCAGCATTGGGATAGTGTGGTAGTGGCTAAATAAAAAATACGTAGTGTTCAATATTGTACGGTGGTGCGGAACCCGTCGCGTTCGAGTCCAACTCGCTCTTTGCCGGTTTTTTTTTTGTTAAAAAATCAGACATTCTTAAACCGGAAAGTGATGTAGCTAAAATCTGTAACCTCAATCTGAAAGCTTATACATTTTGAGAGATAGTTACTCGTAAAAAAGTGATTGAAGGTCATCTGCGTGTCGAGAATTAATCATAAATAATTGAGAATGAGTATGAAGAAGACTGCTACTTTTATTACGTACAGACGCCAGCACATCAAGCTACCCGAAACTATCAAATGGTCCCAATCAATCTTGAACCTTAATGCTTTAGCGACAAAGTTAAAAATCTATTAAAGACATTTGACAGATTGTAGTAGCTTGATGTGCTATCGTCTCTACCTAAAGACTTAATGAAACCATGGTTCTTCGATGAAGACATGTGTGAAAAAATAGGTCATATCACACCACACTTTAAAATTATAATTATGAAACCATACTCCCGCTGTGATATAATTTTGCTATTTATAACAAACGTCTTTGCACTATTTCCGGAGTTAGAACATCTGGTAACATTGGAAGCTGCACACAAGTCAATTAGAGATGAGATAGCACGATGTGGGTGTACTATATGTAGCTAAAGACGCCAGCAGGTCAAGCTACCCGAACCGTCAAATTTCCCCAATCAACCTTGAACCTTAATTCTTTAGCGATAAAGTTGAAAATCTATTAAAGAAATTTTAAGTTTGATGTGCTGGGGCTGTGTTGTGCTGGGCCGTCTGTACACTTCTGCCTAACCCTTTGAGAATATAGGCGTAAAGTTATGTTGTACCACTATGCTTTTAATTATGGGCGTAAATCGACGGTGATGGTAGAAATTACTTTTTTTTAAACAGTTGCTAAAGGGGATTCAATATTTTTATATCGAACGTTCAAAGTTGATCACGTGACACAATCATTACTTAACTGTTTTCTGAAAGATGGAACTAGTGATTGCAGAAATTAGTAACATTTCGATTATATACATACATTATAATGTTTGTAAGAAGTCATGAATAGGGTAATTCTATAAGATAAGGCACCATAAACTATAAATATTTATTTTATTACGCAAGTTAACTTTTACGTAATCTGGAATAGTTACGTAAGTAATAGGCAGCTGTCAAAAAACATAGCCTAACATAGTGGACAGGGTATAATATCTCGGGAACGTGACACTACGGTGTTTGGTCTTATTAAGTTTTTAGGTCCCATGCGAAGCCGCCATTTTCAAAATTTCGCGACAGTAGGTATTTCACGGATCTTCAAACCTTTCAACGCTGATTTAGGGGTTAAATTCATGGGAAATTAATAATTCAAACTGACACCCTACCTACGTACTAGCAGCGCCCTGCGGTTTCACCCGCATTTGTTTCGATCCCGTGGGAATATCGGGATAAAAAGTAGCCTATAGATGTGTTAATCCTGGTTATAAATTATCCGTGTGCCAAATTTCATTCAAATCCGTGTAGTTTTTCCTTCCATCCTCAAAAACTTTCGCGTTTTGAATATTAGTAGGATTATAGCCTATTTCATTGTCAAAGAATGACAGTTGTGATTTGAAATTATATAGGGACCAAAGAGATTTAAGATAGGTACAAGTAATAATTTAATGTCGTTGATAGGGACAAATTAACTATATTCAAATTTGATTTATGTTTCAAATTGACGTTATTTCAAGCTAAACAAATATCAATTTTATTGCAATGGTAATTAAGTTGATTTCAGAGTGACTAGCACTATTGAAAAAGTTGTAAAAATGTTTCAAGTTGTAGCGTAAACTGAACTTTATTGTGTAGGAGTTAAAGTTATTTTTCCATAAACTCGGATTTTTTTACATTTTTGGCGAATATGTCCTAATTGCTGATTAGATAATCAATTTGTTTGATTTCCCTGACTAATACCTATACTAAATCCAAGGTAAAAGTTTTCGTTCCTATGTTCCTTCACAAGTACATAAGGTGGCAAGCAGATTGCCTAGTTAGTCTAGTGGTCGCCAGCGCTACTGATAAGCACGACACGAGGTCCTGGGTTCGATTCCCGGGTCGGGCAGAGTTTTATTGGGATTTTTCATCAGGAATTTCTCAGTGGCAGCCCGATGTCTGGATCTGTGCTCGGTTGATGGCAGTAGGCTCGCCCCCTATAAGGGACTAAAACATAACTGGTAAAATGTGGATATACTGTAGCGGTATCTACAACGCCACATGCGAACAACGCGTCATACTGGCGTCACGCAAATCCTGCATCTCGCAAGCAGAGTTTACCGCGCAATTAGCATAAATACAAACTTCCCGACATCAATCGTGGGGCAATTGCCCGCCAGACACAAAACCCGTCTGGAGGATCCTCCCTTTTCTATGGAGGATGAGTGAACTTTACAACCTGTTCCTCATACCTCTAAAATACTATAGGAGCACCTCTGCCCTAACCTTTCGTGAAATTCAGGCGTAATATTATGTTAGAACGAAATAAGTCTAAAGAAAATAAGAAAGAAATCAAAATAATTGATACTACATTGTTATGCTCCTCCGAATTGACATAGAAATGTTATCACGTTAAAGATAAGGTCACAATTATTGTCGGAACATTATCTGATAAGGAATAAGCTTGATAAATATTTGATTAACTGTGCTAATGTAGGCAGTCAGAGATAACAGTATTTGTTTTGATAACAGGAAGACGCTTCGGGCAAAATGGTATTTTTTCCTGTTATTTGAGTTGGCGAAAATGCCTGATAACATTTTTCATCATCTGCCTAGCCTGTTTCCAACTAGGTTGGGGTCGGCTTCAAGTCTAACCGGATACAGCTGAATACCAGTATTTCACCTGGAGCGACTGCCTATCTGACCTCCACAACTCAGTTACTGGGTAATACGATACCCCTTGGTAAGACTGGTTGTCCGACTTTCGGGCTACTGACCTGGCGACCCGTAACGACTGTCAAAGATCCACGAATGACAGCCGGGACCAACGGCTTAATTTTTTTTTCAAAGCACGGAGGGGACTTGGTATAAAGATGGTCATCCATCCATGGACCAACCGCGGCAAGCGTAGCTTACCCTGATCGATCGACCCGTGCGGCTGTTATTACTTAGCCACAAGCCCCTATTAAGTTGGCGATGACGCCTGATAATATTTTTATCAGCCCAAAAAGTGATTATTATTTCATTCAACCTAATTTTGGAGAATTTTCAGAATGGGTGTGACGGGTAGATTTTGATGCTTATAGTCGAGTGTAGCAAAAAAAGTGGAACGGTGTTTATAGTGGACGGATTTTCATGGGAATTTTTGTGTTGAAAAATTTCGACGGCAACGACTGTTTATTTTTATTTTCCGTTATTATTTTCTGAGTTACTTAAAATTTGTCTAATTCCTGTTATAGTGTTGTCACACTATAACAGGAATTCGACATACCTACCTATCAAATAGGTGGTGAATTGTGTCCCATTCACTAGGTACCTATTTGATAGGTAGGTATGTTTTCGAAAATTTGGGATTTTTAACGTTTTCGCAGAATGGTTTTTTTTTCATTATTCCGAATTTATTTCCATTTCAATACAATTTAGGTAGAAGGTACCAATAGGACGACTCAATACAAAAAAAAACAATCTTGAAATCTCAGAGAAACCTCCATTTTGTAAAAAAATGTACATAACGAAGTTTTTCATTATGCTGATTCGGTAGCTGATTTGTAACTGTGTGGTACTGCTAGCTAATCAATTTGGTACACTAATGTTATCTTAACCGATTACCTACATATTGTATCATTGCTGCAATAACTAAATACACTGGCATAAGGTGCAGCAGTCCATATCAAAAACCTATTAATTTATCTGTCAAGATTCGATTTCGGTGCAAAGATAATAGTGCTGAAGAAAAAAAATCTAAAACACCCCTTTATCCATATTCTAGCAAGGTTGTTTATATATACTTACTTTTATGCCTAAAAAACTACAGGTTTTTTTTTTCAAGCCAAGTGAGCTCATTGGTTCCTGCCAGCGTTTTTCTCTATGACTTCTAGTTTAAAACTTACCAATACTGGCTGAAAAGAAATCACCCTGTCATAATGGAGCAACTGATCTCTAAATAAATTACCCCTATTTACTTGTTAACGGAATTAAATTAATCTAAAATAGAATTAAAACAAGGGAAACACTAACTTAAGCTAATGAAATGTGTAAATTTTAAAACTACATAGTAGATAGGTACTGTAAAGGTTGTCTGCTAAATTCGACCTTATGTAGTGCAGGCTGGCAATAGAATAACTCTGGTTGCATTCGAACAGTCGAGCGAGTTTAGAATGAGCTTCCAAATTTTTGTATTATGTTTTTGTTTCAAAGGTAACATTGACAATTTACCGGGAGTGGTGTAAAGACGTCCGCTTGGAATAAACGTAGAAAATCATAACGTTGTATTGTGTATTCTTACACTACTTCTCTCTAAAGACTAAACCTATTTGGTGCTTATACCTACCCTGTCCATTAGGTAAACCGCAACACACAATACATTGATTGATACACGTATGGTATTATAATGTAGGTATGTGAGAAGCCATAAATAAAATAATTCAATAAGATAAGGCAGTTTATATATTTATTTTAATACGCATTTTAAAGTTAATTTTTACGTAGTCTGGATTATACGTTCTAATTAAGACAGCTATGAAAAACGGCTAACTTAATGGATAGGGTATACCTATACATGCTACCTCCGCGAGTTTGTTAAAAGTTATTGGCATGAAATACGAGACAAATAAGAGATAAGCCGTCAGATTTGGCTGACAGGCCAAATGAAAAAGGTATAAAATACGTAAAATGATTTGTAGGAATAATGATTGAACATACGTTTTATGCCATACCCATATTAGCAAATAAATGATTTTGAATTTGAATTTGAATTTGCCGTGGTTTAATTTATTCCTCCCGGTACCCTGAAGATCGTAGAGAGCTTCACAGTACCTAAGAAAAGACAACACGACTGCTTTATCAAGCTTCTTTCATCCATCTCTCACTCCTTTACCTAAGTTTGGCAATTAAGAGATGAGTAAAGAGCCAAGTATCCAACCTCCACGTGCTACCGAAATTGAGCCAACAATCCTCAAAATTAATTTAATTAACGCGTTCCGTGAGCAACACACACAAAATAAGAAAACAACCTACAAGGAATTGTGTTGATATTAATGAATTTTAGAAATCAAATTTATTGAAGCCTATAGATATTACGCTAGATCTAGTAGACGATAATAAAGGTACTGATGATGCAGCAATCAGTGCAAATGACGATAATGATGATACATTTAAGAGCGTTCTATGAACGGTAGATGGAAGTACCTAAATAATTATTTGAACGAGGGAAAAAACCAATACATTATAATATGGGTGAGACATTAATGACGTACGCGATGAATCACAAAATAATGATGCACAACAACTTGTAATCATAACAAAGCACGCAAAGAAACCAAGAAGAAATATAATAGGTATAGCTTGAATAACAAAGTTAGTTGAAAGAATTCGTAAACACAAATAAAGTTTGGTTGGAACAAACACAAAACCAACATCATAAATAACAGAATTGAAACAACAAATTAATGAGATATATTCAAGTAATCTAAAATTGTATCCGTGAAAACAATATTAGAGAATAACAAGCCGATCGAAACAATGCAAGACATGAAATTGCAAACGAAATACCTTCCCACGGTTGACCGGACGAAAAACCGGTTGTTGCATTCAGAAAGGAAATCATTCTTGTACGTTCCTTACTAGTAATTATTAAAAACTAAAGAGAACTGGTTGACATACCTTCCACACAGAAATCCGATAATAATGAAGCACCTAACACAACACTAGAACTTATAAACACACATGTTTTTAAACTTCACTACGAAAGATTAAATATGTGAGTGGACTATCAATAGTCACTTTCGTTTTGATTCTATCGCACACGCGGTTGCCGGCTTTCGGCGAAATTTAGCGCACACGATCACTCTCCACCAAGTCTCGGCCGACACTGAGTTTGCTGTTGTGAATGTGAGCGGACCCATTCTCGAATACTACGCTACGGCCATTCAGGTATGTGAACAACCTCTGAGATGGGATCACTCCAATCGAAAACCAACTATACTCTCTCGAGAATAAAGGTAAAATTCATACAAAGGCGTAGTAGTGATAAGGCTGCGTCGATATCAGAGCTGCGTCTAGGATTCCAAACAGAGAGAGACGGGTGACTAACGCGGTGAAGTGTGAAAGAGAGAAGAGTATTTCGACATTAAGATGATTGGAGCGTGAAATTTTTATATTCAGTTTGCAGCAAAAGCGCAGCATCAGAACAATAGTGAGTACCGGAGACTGCAAGGCTTCTTTGTCTCATAGTTTATTTAACGATGGAAAGAGACGACGTTATTATTCATTGTTTCAAAGCGGCTTTTCCGAGAATACCGAGCTCCTGTTGACGGTCTTCGTTAACATTATTCCCGAGGGTTTGGAAATGAAAATATGCATTTGTTCGTCTGGATTTTCCGATTCATCAATTCCTCGACAGCTCATTTGTATGGAAAAAGTCAGGGGATGCCTGGTTGACTCATGCTATTCCGACAAAGTAAATACTTATAGGGTCCTGTTTTTTTTTTTAATTTTCTTATTTCATTCATTGAATCGTCAATACCCGAAATTGTGTTTAGACACTATCAGTTAGCGATGGGTATAATTGAATTGACAGTTCAACAACATTCAATGCGTTATTTATGTTGTTGAGCAGACACGTTTATCGAACATATGAAGCAATGGATTAGCAGTATCCTTCAAAATAATTCAAATTGAAATTGATAGTGTGTAACACACTATCAATTTCAATTTGAAATAAGTGTGTTACGCATTTAGGGTACAAGTTACGAAATCCTTATCGTTTAGTTTAATTTATCATGCCCGGATAGCTGATAAAAATAAGGAAAAGGTGTTCGTTTTATAATTACTTTTCATTTTACGCTACGTGCAAATCTTGGTTGCATTGAATTTTCTAGTGTTTAAGGAGTTCACGTATATTCCACTGTTTTGTATTCTACAGATGTAGCAGTAGTATGTCTTCATTTATTTAAAAGCTCGTCGTGGAAAACAACTTCTTACAAGACTAGCGCCAATGGTATGTTTTTATTATCTTTTTATTATATTTATAGACTAGCTTCTTTGCAGACGGAATTTTTAGCAACCAGCAGTAAATAATATACTTAGCTGTAACTCTTTATGTATTTTGAGCACACATGTAGCATAATCAGTCTGTAATCTTGCCACTGCTGGGACACAAGCCTCGAAGAGAGGAGTCTCTCCGAGAGAGAGTGGGCTGTAATATACAACACAGGCCCAGTTGGAATTTTCACATGTCCTCGAATTTTTGGTTCTAAGACGCGCCTGTTTGAGAGCTGTGGCGATGAAATTGTTTACACAAAGTAAAGCGCCAGCTTAGGTTCACACCCACGACCTACTTCTCGTACGTTGGGGCCGTTACCTCTTTGAGCATAAAAAAATATCGGAATCCTCAGCGAATAAATCTGTATCTTTAAAGCAACAGTGGATTATTTGCTTTTGCTGAACCTATGAAGAACCGACGCTGCCATCAATATCATTTTCTTAGAGTATCGATGGCAATCTAAGTGGATTCGGCCCAGAATTTGGCTACGTGTTGGGCGCCATCAATTTCTGTAACGTGCAGCTGACAGGACACGCAGACTCCCATCGTTTGTGGAAAAGCACCACATTTACAACCTCAATATTATTATGAAGATTCACGTGCAGGCATATTAATAGTCGATTCGCATGATTTTACTCGCCCGGAACGTGCGAATTGTCACTTTTAAATATTTTTTTATTTCTATGGCGACCCGCACGAAGTTTAATATTTGTGAATTTTATGCAATGAAGTTAAGGAAAAAGTAAAATTAAATTCGTGCGAGTTGCTTACAGAAAAAAATACATTGTTTAAAAGTGACGATTCACACTTTTCGGGCGAGTAAATTCGTGCAAATCGACTTATATTATAAGCCACAATGCAACTTTCTCAAATTGGATCCAATAAGTCATTACTTGTCCAACCAATATTCATTTCATCTACATTGAAAGTCTTAGTTCCCACGTTTACATACCATAATAGCTTAGGATCCTTTTTTTTTATCCCTCTGAGATCAGTCTAAGAATAACAGAAGAGGTACCTGTCGTAGGAAGATCCCAAATGAAGGGCAAAAAATGTTTGGAGTGTTACCGCCTTGCACCCTATTGACGCTTTTGGGATACTTAATAGTTTAACTTCACTCAATTTTGGTAATAATACAATAAAATTGATGAATGCATTTGTTATTTCAACAATTCCGGGAGTACAGAATAATTTGTGAAAACTTGAGTGGGATAGAAAATAGAATAAAATAGAATTAATTTGTGACTTTGCTACAATAGGGATAACAAGAGGGCCTCGCAGCTAAATAATAACTGTCACACGGGTCGATCTTCAAGGTTAAGCAACGCTTGCTGAGGTCAGTCCGTGGATGGGTAACCATCCATTTCCTATCGAGAGAACTCAGAGCCCGAAAGTCTGGACAATAAGTCTTACGAAGGGGTATCGTGTTAAGTGTGAAAAACTTTTTTTTGAAAATTAGTTGTTAAAACAGTTGGGTTGACAATAATAGTGATGATGTATCGTTAACCTGTAGAATAAGATAACCCAAGCATTGTTATTTAACGATGCTACAATAGATGCCGATGTTCCAGTAATTAATTAGTGACATGATGGCTAGATTGCTATGTAAAGATGGTCACCTATCTACGGGCCAACCGCGGCAAGCGTAGCTAGAAAAAAGCGAAGCTCTATGTAAAATGTTGGTATTCAGCTGCATCCGGTTAGACTGGAAGCCAACCCCAACTATGTTGGGAAAAGGCTGATAGTGAGTAGATGATAATGATGGCTTGATTGGATGAATTGTTAAGTATCTTTTTAATAACTTACGGATTATTACAAATTAAAATAGTAATATGGTCACACGCAAACTTAATTAAAACCCCATTTTAATCATGTCCATCGGTTAAAATGGACACAAGCAAAAGGTTTTATTTTTAACGACTATCAATTTATTATATTGGTTATTCGGCCCTTCGATTAGGAATTTCAGTAGCATTTTTGCTTGGTCGACGGTAATAAGCTATTACATGGGACTTAAATATAACTGACGAAATGTGGGTGTGTTATACAGGATGGCGGGGACATCGACGCGCATACTGTACCCACAAAATCACTACATGAATCGAATTAAATTATCAGCAGTACGATTCTGTAACCATATCACCGTGAAAACTTAGGTGAAGGGAGCGTGGAGTGAGCTGACATTCCAACTAATGCTAGGGATTGACACTATTGACTCACTCTAAGCTCACTTCACCTAACTTTTCACGACAAGATTTTTACAGAATCGATCGGCAGGTTTACATGAGTGTAGAGGAAGTGATACGATATAACAAGACACAATAAATAAAGAACTATAAATACAGAATACAGGGTGGCAGGAACACGCGCAATCTGTTACCACGGATTCAGTACAATATAATCCTGCTCCCCAATTGCGTAACACACAATCAATCGGAATCTGAATCATTTTGAAGCAAATTGCTAATCCATTCAAAATCAAAATCAAAATCAAAAGTCATTTATTCAAATTAGGCTGAGAATCAGCACTTTTTGAACGTCAAAATTACAAAAGACAGTCCCCCAAAAACGCCCGCCCTTCACCACTTCCTAGTGCTATCGCTGGGAAGAAGCAGTGGCGCAACAAACTCCCCAGCAGCACAGCTGTCTGTTCAATTTAAAAAAAATACTTGCTTCTATACAATACTAGGTGCTTATGTTCGGTAATTAACATTACAAAGCCAGAACATAAAATTTAATTATTTGCCATAATATGTCAGCTAGCCACGCCAATATACCAACAAATATAATAAAAACTATACGTACTCAAGCTAAAAAATAATTAATTAAAATGTAAATAAAAAAACTTACTAGCCAAATAAAAGCCTCCAGGCATAAAGGGCGTGACAGCTTACACATTTATGCATTGCTGGGTTCTAAGACCTGGCAGTAAGCTAATTCTGGAGAAGGAACATAAACATTGTCTTGCGTTAAACTAGGGTGACCAACTATTCTTATCGTCTAAGTAGTCGTTGATGGAATAGTATGCTTGCATTGCTTCATAAGCTCGAAAAAGTCTGCTCAACACGTAAATAACGCAATGAATGTTGTTGAACTGTCAGAATGAAACCGATTCCGATTAATCGTGTGTTACGCAATTAGGGTGCAGAACCCCATGCGTTCTAACTTTTCGTCGGTGATTAAAAAAATATTGCTGCTCCATATTTTTTTACCGCGTGGATATTGCACTTTTCCATGAAAAAGCAATTTTTAATAACCGACGAAACATTTATATGCTAGGGGTCTAAAATGTACGCTGATTTTATGGTAACAGTTTGCGCGTCCATACCACCCTGTATAGGTACACCTCTGCCTAGCCCTTATCGGAAAACAGGCGTGATTTTATTTTATGTTATGATCATCATCTGCCTAATCTGTTCCCAACTATGTTGTGGTCGGCTTCCAGTGTAACCGGCTGCAGCTGAATACTAGTATTTTACTTGGAGCGACTGCCTATCTGACCTCCACAACCCAGTTACTGCATAATACGATACCCCTTGGTAAGACTGGTAGTCAGACTTTCGGGTTTACTGGTTTATGTAATGTTATAATGGATATTTGTCGCACGATCATCGAATGATAAAACGGGGGAAATGAGCCAAACATGGAGGGTATGATAATCCTACTAATATTATGAACGTGAAAGTTTGTATGGATGAATGGTTGGGTGGATGGATGGATGGATGTTTGTTACTCTTTCACGCAAAAACTCCTGAACGGATTTTATAACCAGAAGGCTAATTCTCGTAATTTAAAACGTTCAAAATCTAGTCGCAGTCTCATCTCAGCGACAAACAATTAATGTCAAAAACTTGTCCAAATGTAGGGAAATTAGAATTATTTTTTGACAGATTGAGACTGAGATCAGACTGTGAATGTTCTTAAAATTACGAGAATTGCCCCCCTGGATTAATAAAATATAGGATACTTTTTATCCCGATATTCCACGGGATCGAAACTTATGCGGGTGAAACCGCGGGGCGCAGCTAGTTTAAAATAGTGAGAACCACAACCTTACCTACCTAAATATCCATGAAAATATAAACAGCTAGCGATCACTTAAATGCGTCATTTCACATTTTGGTAATCAGATATTTGTTCAGCAAGGATGCTTGTGTACACACCTGATTTGTTTGTAATTTAACACCTGATTTGTTTGTAATTTACCCCATGGCACACAGGGAATTTGAAAGCAGACTTTGTTTTCCTTTGGTTAGTAAGCGTTTATTTTAGTAATTAGCTCCGAGTTCTATGTATCAAACCTGCATTGCTGTGAAAATAAAAGCATTTAATCATGGTATCTATCTAAATCACCATCATCTGCCTGCCTTTTCCCAACTATGTCGGAAAAAGGTCGGCTTCCAGTCTTAAAGGATGCAGCTGAATACCAGTATTTTACATGGAGCGACTGCCTATCTGAACTCCAAAACCCAGTAACTGGGTAATACGATACCCCTTGGCAAGACTGTTTGTCAGATTTTCGGACTTCGGACGACCCGTAACGACTGCCAAAGATCCACGAATGACAGCCAGGACGCTATGGTCACCCATCCACGAACCAACCGCGGAAAGAGTAGCTTAACTTGATCGATCGACCCGTGCGGCTGTTATTGCTTAGCCACAAGCCCCTCTATCGTATCATAATCTATCTGTGTCTTTATCCGTACCAATAATAAAGCTGAAAAGTTTGTTTGTTTGAACGCGCTAATCTTTGAAACTACCAGTCGGATTTGAAAAAAACTTTCTGCATTTGACAACCCAACTCTTGAGAAAGGCTTTAGGCTATTTATCACTAGCTGCGCCCCGCGGTTTCACCCGCATAAGTTTCGATCCCGTGGGAATATCGGGATAAAAAGTATCCTATGTGTTATTCCTGGTTATAAACTATCTGTGTGCCAAATTTCATCCAAATCCGTTCAGTACTTTTGGCGTGAAAGAGTAACAAACATCCATACATCCATACAAACTTTCGCATTTATAATATTAGTAGGATCACGCTAGCACCATTAGGAGCAAGAGGAAAAAGTCGGAAAGAATGCTAAGCGAAAACGAAGTAATATGAGCAAGAAATCCTTTCATCCTTCATTTCGTAACCAAAAATTAAAGTGGAAGAAAAGCAAGAAAAAAAAGTATGGTCTTAATATGAGAAATAACATCCCGAACATGTTTTAATTATAACAACATAGATCTAAAATCAACTCAAGCCATTTGAGTTTGAAAGTACCTACCAAAAATTATATTTTTCCTAACAATCATTTTGGACATCTTCATTCTCAATATTATTTTATTGTGTAATTTATTTTGTAAATTGTTTAAAAATAGATAGATAAACAATTAAGACAGCACAACACACAAAAATACATGAATATAATATAAAAACAAGGTGCCAATATAAAAACAAAAAGAAAAACATACATTATCGAAGTAAAAGTGACACAGTGCGGCGTCTCAAGGTTGCACCAAATGGGAGTCCAGCTCAGCATGTGTCAGGCTCCCTGCAGGGACTTGCGGCCGTTGAGCAGACGAGATAAATTGGTAAAAATAACACTTTTACAAACCAATTTTTTTAATTCAAACTAGATGCGGTCGATGTTTCCTAGCCGAATGATCTGAGTAGAAACATCGAAACAAACTCTGAGGTCAGTCTCATAAATACCAGACAATGATATGTAGGTTGACGTCTGAGGTGGTCTGTTCAGGAAAGCTCCACACAGATCGGAGTGGACTAGCACCCCAATTGCGTAACACACTATCAATTATAATCTGAATCATTTTTAGCCAAAAGAATCAGCATTGCCATCCAATGTGGTAATGCTTCCAACCTTATCCTTTTTTTTTATTTTTTATTATCATCATCTGCCTAGCCTTTTCCCAACTATGTTGGGGTCAGCTTCCAGTCTAACCGGATGCAGCGCGCTGTCCAGACTGATAGTGTGTAACACAATCACCGCGCTGTCCAGACAGTGCACACGTGTGCACTGTCTGGACAGCGTGGTGATTGCGTCAATTTTCAGCATTTCTTACTAGAAATGCTGTGTTTTCATAAACTTGTTAATAGCCAACCGACCCCTTATCCTTATCGATCAAGTCGGTTACCATAGGAATTCAATTATCTCAATGAATGCACGAACATTAGGCCGAAGTATTTTGCGAACATAAGCAGAATTATTTAATTTATCATCAGTGAAGCCGTTTCCTAATTCCATTGGGGACGATTTTCAGCAACTCTAGATGTGGTCGAATATTTTGCAAATTTTTCAATCCAAATATTATTAGTATTGAAGGTATTGGAAAGATTGGTCCTTGGCAGCTCTGGAAAGAGAGGGGTGGAAAGAGAGTAGGGAGGCTTTTGCCCAGCAGTGGGAAATTAACGGCTAATAATAATAATGAAGGTATATAAAAGACATCAACACAGACAATTTCCTACATACATGATCAAGACATGTGACATCTACCAACCCGCACTGGCCCCGCGTGGTTGATTAGAACCCAGTTCAGACCTGTGTCCCAGGCCCAGTAGTGGGAACATTATTGGCTGATGCTATTTTGGCTGGAAATAATTACAATGATGAAAGCCTGTATACAGGGTTATTGGAAAATCACCAACAGCCTCTTAAGAGGTCATTGTACTCGTCATTATGAACAACTGTTACTATGGGACCAAACCCGAAATCGCGAAAAAAAAATCAGCTGTTCCCTACATTTTGACGAGTTAACCGAACATAAATGTAGGTAAACACCAACACCCTCTGTGTTGGTGTTTTTCCAATAACCCTGTATAAGTGCTTACTGCATAAAAGAAGCTCAAAAAAAGCTAGCGCGCGAATCGGATACTCATTTCCGTTACCAAAATTACTGACTGACTAACCTTTTTACTTCTAGGTATATACAGGATGAAATTAAATTCATTGGCATTCTTTTAAGGGGTCATTGTACTCATTATTATGAACAACTTTTACTATGGGACCAAACCTGAAATCGCGAAAAAAAAATCAGCTGTTCCCTACATTTTGACGAGTTATGCGAACATAAATGTTGGGAACAGCTGATTTTTTTTTGGCGATTGGCTTGGCTTGGCGATTCGATTTTGGCGGCTGTAGAGAAGACCGCGCACCGGAAGACGTAGCGTTGGAAGGCCTCCCACAAGGTGGACCGACGACCTTGTGAAGGCCGCAGGAACCCGTTGGATGCGAGAAGGACAGAGACGGTCGAAGTGGAGGTGAAATGATGACGGTGATATAGAGAAGAACTGGACAAGAAGGAAATAAAGAAGAAGAATCTGGAGAATCTGGGGAAGATATCTTTCAGTCTAACTAGGTATCAATAGCATTCCTATGGCATATAACAGCTGATACTAACATATAGAGGGGCTTGTGGCTAAGTAATAACAGCCGCATGGGTCCATCGATCGGGTTAAGCTACGCTTGCCGCGGTGGTCCGTGGATGGGTGACCATCTTCATTTACCAAGCCCCTCCGTGCCTCGGAATGCACGTTACATCGTTGTTGGTCCCGGCTGTCAATCGTGGGTCTTTTTGACAGTCGTCACGGTTCGTCAGAAGCCTGAAAGTCTGACAACCAGTCTTACCAAGTGGCATCGTATTACCCAGTAACTGGGTTGCGGAGGTTGGATAGGCAGTCGCTCCATGTAAAATACTGGTGTTCAGCTGCATCCGGTTAGACTGGAAGCCGACCCTAACATACATAGTTGGGAAAAAGCTGGCAGATGATGATACACAGCATAACATACTCAAACAGTCTCACATACCATGTCAAAAACTAATTCACACTCGTGCCGAAACACTTATCACGAAGATGTTTATGAGAATTCTTGTAGGTACAACACTGTACACTTTTAGACCTTCAAATGTGAACTACAAATAAAGTCGGTCTTTGTGTCCACAATGAGGCGTAATTGAGGCAATTGATAAATGGACGACACAGCAAGTAAACAGTGCTAAGATTAGATGATACGTTCTGATGATTCCTGTCCACTTCATCATAGTTGTGTATGTATTTATTATTTTGAGTATGATATTATAATTATCATTCTAGTGATATTTATTTTAGAAGTATGTATGTATGTTTATTTGTATGTATGTTAGTATATTCTCGTAATTTTTGTTTAGTTTTATAAGTGAATTGTTTTTGATTGTATGTACCTATTATTTTTTTATCTCCTTTACTATTTCACACGCTGTCTCTTCACTCTCTGTACTTAATGTCCTGTCTCGGGTGTGCTGGAAGATATTTCTTGTAAAATAAGCATCACCTCTGTACCTATTTATTCTGTTCTGTTTTTCTTGTCTGTTTATATAAGTGTACATAAATGGTAAAATAAATAAATATTTTTTTGTTAAATAAAGTTTCCCGTTAACGTTTAAAAGGGAACACATATTTTTTGCTAGAATATTATTAACTTTTATTTAATTATGGACGATAATTATTTAAATGATATAAGCTAACATTTAAAATAATGATATGTACACGTGAAAAAATAAGAAGAAAAATAATAAATAAGAAGAAATAACAATAGAATAGATAGGAAGAATATTATTTAGTTTTATATTTTATACTAGTGAAGTGAAATTTCGTACATGTAGCACAAGCACAATCAGCCTATAATGTTCCCACTGCTGGGACACAGGCCTCCTCTCTGTGAGAGGGCGTGGGCTTTATCCACCACGCGGGCCCAGTGCGGGTTGGTAGATGTCACATGTCTTCGAATTTTTGTTTCTAGAACATGCCTGTTTCCTCTCGATGTATTCCTTCACTGTTTTGAGAGCTGTGGTGATGAAGTTTTTTACGCAAAGGAAAGCGCCTGTTTGGGTTCGAACCCACGACCTACAATTCGTAAGTCAGGGCGTAGTTACCATTGGGCCACCGCTGCTCTCTACATACATCTGCAACTGGTTACTTTAACTAATAATTACTAGCGACCCACCCCTGCCTCGCACGGTTTTTTCAACTTGACAAAACATCGCGATTTATTTATAATAGGAAAGTTTAATAAAACATAAACCTTCCGAAATAAATTCTCTAATTGATGGTGAAAACCCATTGAAAACCGCATCAAAATCCGTTGCGTACCTACTTACTTTATAAAAACAACGCAGTTCCACAGACAGACACGAAAAGTGACTTGGTAGTTTATGATAATTATATTATCTAAATTAAAAATATATGCCAATGTCGCCGATTCCCTTGTTGACAAACAAAACTAAATTTAAGGTCAGTGCATCTTTTTCTTTCTATTTCATTAAGAAAAGGGCAGAATATAAATATAAGTTTAGTCCTGTCAAATTAAGAATAAGTTACTTCATAGACAGGTTAGATGTGTGTGTGTGTGTGATGTGACATGGCTACTAAAAATACGTCAATTTACGTCAGGCGCTGAATAATTTGACAGGACTAAACTAATATTTATCTTCTGTCCTTTTCTTAGTGAAACAGAAAGAAAAAGATGCACTGAACTTAAAGTTTTAGTTTGTGTAATTTATTTATTAATAAAATATGCAGTTATGGGGACTGCCCTTAACGTAACGTAAGGTGTGGCACGCCCTCAGGCTAGGTGGAGCGACGATCTTCGCAGGATGGCTGGTAGCAGCTGGATGAGAGTTGCCGAAAATCGAGTTGAATGGCGTGCAATAGGAGAGGCTTAGGTCCAGCAGTGGACTGCTATAGGCTGATGATGGTGGGGACTGCCGACAGAATCGAAAACTTAAAACTATAAAATAGTGGTCCCCCTTATAGCTACATATATACTGTTCATATTTTTATAGCATATCGGTGACGTGAACCCATAAGAGTTCCAACCCTACCAAAAGTTTGACTTCAGTTACAATGACATTTTGCCATTTCGCCTAAAGAATCTGTAGGTACAAAGACAATTACCACCAATTGACACCTAATCGTTGCAGATTCCGATCTAGTCGCTCATAGAGCTCAGTGTTCGGCCAAAATTGTAAACGAAGTTAGGCTTTCCGCTTTCGATCTGGCAATATTGCCTGGGACTGCAATTAGGGTTGCCAATTTAAATTCAAAAAGTCCTGATAAAAAGCTGGATTATTTGCGAAAATGGGACATTTTACTTATACACAACATAACATCATGCCTTGTTTCCCCGAAGGGATGGGCAGACGTGTACGGTCACCAAAGGAGAAACTGATGGATGTTTTTGAATAAAGTTTTATTAAACTAATAGAAAACAAACAGTTCATTTACCAAATTAAATTTTATTTGGAATCATTAATCGGTTTCTTACTAAACTTCAACTATATCCGAAGACCCTGGTTATGTTAATTTTTATTTATCATATTGATTTACTAACAGAAATCCTCTTAATTCGAAAAGTTCGGACAAATGGCAAGGTTGGACAAAGTCCGGACAGGTGCAAAAGCCTAACAAGTCCGGATCCCGGACAAATCCAGACGGATGGTAAACCCTACCTGCAATCAAAATTGCCTCATTCAAAGCGTCAATTTCACCCACCTTTGTGTCGCTCACAACAATGAATCGTCATGGAACAGGTACGGACATGAGCGGACATGAGCGAACATGTATCTACGTACATGTTAAACTATGTCACAGTACACATATAGTATTAACATACAGTATTTCAACTAGGAGCGATTGAGAAGGAGCTTGGACTGGTTTGTGGCTAAGTAATAACAGCCGCACGGGTCGATCTATCAGGTTAAGCTACGCTTTCAGCGGTTGGTCCGTGGATGGGTGACCATATTCACATACCAAGACCCTCCGTGTCTTGGAAAGCACGTTAAGCCCTTGGTCCCGGCTGTCATTCGTAGATCTTTGCCAGTCTTTACGGGTCGTCAGTAGCCCGAAAGTCTGTCAGCCAGTTTTACCAAGTGGTATCGTATTACCCAGGAACTGGGTTGTCGAGTTCAGACAGGCAGTCGCTCCATGTAAAATACTGGTATTCAGCTGCAACCGGTTAGACTGGAAGCCGACCCCGAAATGGTTCGATTGGTCGTACTCACTCCACACGAGTTTACAAGAAAACTAAGCATAGGTACTTCAGACAACCATTAATTTAAGTCATGAGGATGTGGCTTCGAGACAAGTGGTGTGGTTTACACGTGAAGTGCCAGTGCAAAAGTCTTCTTGTATTCATGTAGAACGCTGGTAACCGACGCCGAAATGCGCTTGTCCGTGTCAAATCAACGCCAACCGGCGCCAACTAATCGTTTTTTTTTTTTGTTGGAAATCGTCAAATGACCTCTCCCGCTCTAGGCGGAGACTGTCAGACTTTTACTGACTAAACTGTTCCTTCAGTTGCCTGTGCCAGGAGCCACGGTATCTCTTTCGAAAAACCCACGACTCTGGCAGGCATCAATTTGGACTGACATCTCTTTGAGGCGCGCGTGGAACACAACGCGCCGTCGACCCAGGCCCAGTCCTTACCGGACGGCGAGCTACCCATTGCTCGCCACCTGCAAGCCCGAGTCTACGGTACCCGGGAATCGGCTACTGATTCCCGACGTCCAGGGCGTCTCCTGCGGCGACTAGGGGCGTGAGAGCGCAGAGATTACCTTTCCCTCACACGCTCCGCCTACTCCTTCGCAAGCATTGCTGCTTCGCAGAAGGAGGTGACGGCTTTCCATGTACTCTCGCTCCGTACCATGGCCTGAAGAATGCCTGTGTTGACAACCAGCGTTTGTCAGCGCTGAAAAACGCTGGCATATCGGCGCCGGTTACATGATTAGTTTGAATACATTATAATGCCAGTTGAAGCGTAGCTTTTGTTTTACAAAAGGGGCCTTGTTGATCATCGTTATACTGTGACTATGTCTGGGTATAATGCACGCGTATGCGGACTCACGCACGCTTTAGCATGCACCGCGTGATTGCACGCATTCAGTGGCCGACGTTTTTGCGAGCAAAAGGGATGTTTTTTTGTTTTTTTTTTTTGCTGTTGATTTCGTTTGGGGCTAGTACGTATGTCAACGTTTAGCTTAGTGAGCGGAGTTTGCGCAGCTGAATTGTGGTTCAAAATTTTTCGAACTTTTTGCCATCGACGCGCTACGAAGTTGAATGTTTAGCAGTAAACGTTTTTCGGCTGATTTGATGATAAATTCTATCAGTAATACTACTTGAAATTATAATTTTCGCTTCAAATACAATCTCTGGAGTAGAGACCGCGTATCGGCAAGCGTAGTGTGAGACGCTCTCCAGCGACCAAACACGACCAAAAGAAGGTGGCTGGGACAGACTGGATGCGGAAGGCGGAGGACAGGGTGTTGTTGCGCAGTCTGGGAGAGGCCTATGTCCAGCTGTGGACTGTGATAGGCTGAGTTGATTGATTGACAATCTCAAATAGACTATCAACTATTTCACCCCATATGGTTTTACGATTTTAGAATTGATTTGTGCAAAGCAACAACCTACTCGTTCTCGAATGGTCTTCCAGTAAATTAATTCAAATTAAATGTTTATTTATGTAAGTTGAAGATCTACTTACATAAATAAACATTCCATTTGATTTAATTTTAAGACACTTTTACACGTCAATATTTGGTTGGTTGGTGGTTAGTAAACTAGATGGCGCCAGCATTTCCTATCTGAATGATCCCTGAGAACAAATGCCGAAACATACCCAGAGGTCAATACGAAACCCCTTGGTAAGACTGGTTGTTAGACTTTCGGGCTTCTGACAACCTGTAACGACTGTCAAAGATCCACGTATGACAGCCGGGACCAATGGTCTAACTTGCTTTCCAAGACACGGAGGGGTCTTGGTATGTAAAGATGGTCACCCATGCCCGTGCATGGGATTAGAGCATGGCATAAGATTAGATAATAACGTTTGCCCCGGTTGTTCCGTACCAACCGGGGCAAACGTTATTATCTAATCTAAAGGCTAACTAAGGAAGACACACACGACACATTATTTATGTCAAACGCTTATTGACGCCTAGACTATCTATCAGGCAAACACTTGCTATAAACATTTTACAAGGCTGTATGCGTTCTTACAATTTTCTAACAAAACATTCTAAATTTGTTTACCAACTATTTCACCCCATTTTGTTTTACGATTTTGGCATTGCCATGTGCATAACAGTTAACTTGTATTAAAGATTTGACTGATTAGTAAATAACTAATAATATTATTTGATGTTGCATTATTTGTTGATAATTCCGCCTTTCAATCACAATCATTACAGCAAACGTGATATTTCACAGCTATAATGTATACCTGCTGATATAGAAAGAAAGAAAAAGTATTTTGTTTTTATATGACACGCAGTATCTTCTCGTCCCACATACCGCAGTGTCTCAAGTCGAAAATCTTTGACCAGTGCGTGTTGCCAGTGATGACCTATGGCACTGAAACTTGGCCGCTCACAATGGGCCATATTAGAAGGCTTAAATTCACTCAAAGGGCAATGGAGAGGGCTATGCTTGGAGTTTCCCTGCCTGATCGAATCAGAAATGAAGAGAACCGCAGGGGAACGAAGGTAACCCACATAGCTCGAAGAATTGCCAAACTTGAGTGGCAGTGAACGTCTTGCGGCTGAAATGATGATGAAAATGATGAGGACACTTAACCAAGCTTTCTTTATTTACAGTTTGAGGCATTTATTCAACTATCATATAACACAATTTGAACCACTTTTTACCACAGGTCTCAGAATAAATTTCTTTTAAATCGTCTCCTTGCTTAACTAATTTGGCTGTAATTTCTATAAATGACATTTTTTTTTTTTGTTTATTACTACTGAATACATGTTCTATCGCATGAAAGTAATTTTATAAATGTTATTTTCTATAGTATTTGTGTGTATTTGTAAAATGTGATTATTTCAAACTTCAACTCATATACTCTGGAAAATTATGTGATTTGGGGTGCGAATGGTATAAAAAAAGTATTACACCGTTGGTGCCCATTATTTTAAAAGCCTGCCTAAATAATGCCGATTATAAAAAGTACAGACACATCAAGCTACCTGAAACTGTCAAATTTTCCCAATAAACCTTGAACCTAATGCTTTAGTGATAAAGTTGAAAATCTATGAAAGAAAGACAGATTGTTGTAGCTTAATGTACTGGCGTCTCTACAGTTTTAACTGGTTCCGTAATTTAAAATGGAAAGTTAAAGCCATTTTTATTGAAAAGGAACTGAATTTAAAAACACATAATTTCATTTAAATTCGTTACAGGTATTGCAAAATGTTGTGGACCAAATACAAAAAAACATATTTTATTTTAACTTTTTAAGTTATTTTAGGGACCACTATTTAGGCCATATCCTGTATTTCCTCGGCTTCTTTCAGAAAAAAACATGGCCTCATTAAACCTTAAACAATAATTACTTAAAGTACATAATTAAAACTTAAAACAAAAGTTTAGAGCAACGTTCTCGCTGTCCGCCAACTTGCAGTTAATTACAAGTATAAAGCTCAAGGAAATAAGCAATAATTTACTTTATTATAGGCATAAATAAACTTTATGTTACGAGGAAAGTGTTAGATTCTACTAGGGAATTTTCCGAGGATGCGAAGAACGTAAGACTCAGGGGCCAATTACTCGGAAAACCTCTGGAGTACCTACAGCTGAGAATTTCGGATTATTAAAAAAATGAAAAAATATTTTGTTGACGGAAAAATGTTGAGCACTCCTGCTTTTTGTGTGGGGTATAAGATCGGTAGGATTTAATGTAGTTCGGAGGGTTGTGGCTAAATAATAACAGCCGCACGGGTTAGTCGAAGGTAAAGGTACGTTTGCCGCAGTCGGTTCGAGGATGGGTGACCATCCAATACATATCGGGACACTCCATGCCTTGGCAAGCATCTTAAGCCGTTAGTCCTGCACCCCAATTGCGTAACACACAATCAATAGGAATCTGAATCATTTTGAAGCAAATTGCTAATCCATTGCTTCATAAGTTCGAAAAATTCGTCTGCTCAACACGTAAATAACGCAATGAATGTTGTTGAACTGTCAAAATGAAACCGATTCCGATTAATCGTGTGTTACGCAATTAGGGTGCCGGTTGTCATTCGCAGATCTTTGACAGTCATTACGGGTACACTATATAACCAGAAGCCCAAAAAGCCTAACAACCAGTCTTACTAAGAGGTATCGTGTTAACCATGGTTGCTGGTTGTGGAGGTCAGCTAGGCAGTCGCTGCATGTAAAATACTGGCATTCAACTGCTTCCGGTTAGACTGGAAGCCGACCAGTATTTTACATGGAGTAACTGCCTATCTAACTTCTTCATCGCAATTACTGGTTAACATGATTCCCATTGGTAAGACTGTGCCTCGAGCCTCTCTGGAATTGATTTATAATAATAATAATAATATCCCTGGACATTTCACACAGCGCCATTTGTCCCAAGCTAAGCAACCTAATGCTTGTGTTATGGTAACAAGATGGCTGATAAACTACTTATATACATATTTTTTTTTTTTTTGTAAATACATATTATAGATAGAAAAACACCCAGACTCTGAACAAATACATGTAGGTCATACAAATATTTGTTCCGTGCGGGAATCGAACCCGCGACACGCAGCGCAGCAGTCAATCGCTTAACCACTGCGCCAACCGTGCCGTCAAAGATTCCGGGTGCCAGACAAAATAATAATTACCTGACGGTCTTAATCAATAATTAAAAACCTCGTCTACATTCAATCAACTCAGCCTATCGCAGTCCAGTGCTGGACATAGGCCTCTCCCAGGCTGCGCCACAAAACCCTGCCCTCCGCCTTCCACATCCAGTCTGCCCCAGCCATTCGGTCCATCTAGCTGGAGGGCGTCCCACACTACGCTTGTCACTACGCAGTCTGAACTCCAGGACTCGTCTGCTCTACCGGCCATCGGTCCTTCGACAAAGGTGACTCTGCATACGATGTCAGTAGCTCCGGTTCTTTGCCGGATAATTTCATTTCTGATTTTATCCGTCAAATAAAATCCGAGCACATTGCTAACATTCATGAATGTTGCACAGAACTAGTTCCTACCCTCATGTTAATAGTTTTCCGAACAACCAGGCCATTTGAGTCCACAGTTGCATGTAAACATTGAATTTAATTAAAATTCATCCGCCCATACACTAACAGACTATGAATATGGGTCAGAGGTTATTGACCTTTTGGTCTGTGTGTTTGTTTATGTTCGTTTATTGTCGACTTTGCCTATTTTTCTAAACTTTTGAAAGTTTATAGTTGAACTAGCTGCGCCGCGCGGTGTCACCCGCATAAGTTTCGAACCTGTGGGAATATCGGGTTAAAAATTATCCTATGTATTAATCCTGGTTACAAACCATCTGTGTGCCAAATCTCATACAAATCGGTTCAATAGCTTTTGCGTGAAAGAGTAACAAACATCAATCCATCCATCCATACAAACTTTCGCGTTTATAATATTACTAGCTGCGCCCCGCGGTTTCAAAAATTGTAATCAGGAAACAAATAAAAGCGCTCTTCCGGTCTCCTACTTATTTAAAATTTAACTGTGCCCGACAGGGTCCATGATGGTTCCTATTGATTAATGCTTTCCACCTGTATGTACATTATGGATTGTAATAAATACTAATTGAATTGAATTGAATATGTACAGACGCCAGCAGGTCAAGCTACCCGAAACTGTCAAATTTTACAAATCAACCTTAAACCTTAAGGCTTTAGCGATAAAGTGGAAAATCTACTAAAGAAATTTGACAGATTGTAGTAGCTTGATGTGGTGGCGTCTGTACATAGTGCTGACACATGTGCTTGCGCAATTATACAATAACTAAATCACCTAAGGTACCGACTACTTCTACCTCCATTTTCTAATTCAATGAAAACAAAAAAATAAATTTACTCAGCGCTCACATACTCTTTGGAAAGTTCTCGAATGCGCTCAGTAATAAGCCAGGTGAGCACTTACCTCAGTTTATTAAAACTTCAGCTGATATTTTTAACTGAAAAGCCTCTTAGACTTCCAGTGCAGACTCTCAAAGAGGTATTTTCACCCTATCCTATAACTTTCCTTCTAGTTCGGACCATTCATTCCTGTTTTACTGAAAGTAGTTTTAATTTCGAAGTTCTGAAAAGGAGGTCTAGCGTCGAACCTTTTTTAAATTATAGTTTGGGACATGTTTTTAGGATTCCGTACCCGAAGAGTGCCAACGGGACTCTATTACTAAGGCTCCGCTCGCCGTCTGTCTCAAGGCTGTATCATTTGAGCCATAATAGGTAGGCACTTGACATTTTCACAGAATGTACTACTATTTATTTATTACTTTAAGCACACAAATGTACAGAGGCGGACTTAATGACATAGGTTTTTTTATTTGATATTGTATTTATGATTTGATGACATTGTATTTATTTTTATATTGTGATTGTATATATCTCGTGTTTCGTGATTTGTGATTGTTATATGGGAGAACCTGAAATAAATGTTTTTTTTTTTATAGGAATTTTCTACCATTCAACCTTTGGGTGATGCAGAGACAAACAAAGGTGCTATTGTGAAAAAATGAGAAATAAATATTTTTTATTATAAAGGGAACGCAAAAACCTATTAAAACTATAATGTAAGCACAAATAAATAAATATCTCAAATAAGTAAAGGATCACTTATGACAAAAATTAAATAACATTATACAGGATAGCCAACAGAACTAAATACATTGTACACTAGAGAGTATATAACTAGATGTACTTTTATTTATATTTCCTTTTTGTATTTTCTTTTATAATATACAAGTAGTAGGTATGTTGTTTTGGAAATAAGATGATAATTGGGACGAGCTTGTTGTAAGAATTGATAATATGATTTCACGAGTATCTTTATAATAATATAGAATATCAAAAGCAGTGCGATTCTGTAACCATCTCACCGTGAAAATTTAGGTGAAGTGAGCGTGGAGTGAGCTGTCATTCCAACTAATGCTAGGGATTGACACTGTTGACAGCTTACTCTAAGCTCACTTCACCTAACTTTTCACGGTGAGATTTTTACAGAATCGGTCGGCTGTATTTAAACCGTATTGAATAATAACTACACTGATGATACATCTAAAAACCATACCTACGTCTACATGATATTTAATAATTGATTAATGTATCAATAATGGTCACTGCCCGTCATTTTCATGCATTTGTCATACGTCATTTATGTTTTACACAGAGTTAAAACTAACATAGAGGAGGCATTAAAAGATAATGCTACGCAATATTTTATTTTTCTTTTTTTCTATACGAAACATCCTGTGTTAGAAACCTCATCCATCATCACCCCATCCCCATCCCTCTCCTCATCTCTCATCCTGTGTGTGTGTCCCCTTAGTGCTTTTAATAAAATGCCATTAGTTATTTTTGACGATCCCAATAATATGACTTATATATGACCGTAAGTGAGTGTTGCACTATCTCATACACACTTACATGTTACCTTTAGCATAAACCAGTAAATATTTGTTAGAGCACCAATAAAAATAAATAAATGACCGTGGCAGGGTCATAAGTCATATTTTTGGAATCTTCTCCTCGAGCCCTATATTTTGACGTAAGTACTAAACACATTTTTCACGAATATATGTACTAACTAATATTATAAAGGGGGAAAATTTGTTTGTTTGTATGTATGTAGGGGGTAATCTCCGGAACTGCCAGTCGGATTTGAAAAAATATTTATGCATTTGATAGCCTAATTCTTGAGGAAGGTAATAGGCTATTTAACATCACGCTACGAGCCTTAGGAGCTGAGCAAAAGGAGAAAAACTCAGAAAAATTGCTAAGCGCATACGAAGTAGTAGCACGGGCGAGGCGATAGGATACGACGCGACGGGTTGGGGGCTAAAATTTTACGCGTACGAAGTCGTGAACAGAAGCTAGTTGGGTTATAAAGTCAGGCATGTTGATTTTTGTGAAACATCACCTATAGAATTAAGAATTTCCTTTAAAATCCTTCGGATTGCGATTGAAAGTGACGCTGGGCGGTCACCACAATCCTAACGACATGGAAATCATTATTACAATGCATCCAGACAGACATCTGGATGCTATGAAAGAATAAAGAATCCCACATAAATACATAGAGCATAACTCAAAGACATGAGCTGAAACATAATCCTTCTTCAGACACAAAGCACACTTCGTGTTCCTTCTTCCTTCTTCTTCCTCCTTTGTCAGTCGGGTTTGGGGGCTTTCTATTTGATTCATAACTCTGTGGTGCCACGTGTGACAGCATCATGAATGTTTTGTTGTGATTTCTTGTGATTAGTTCAAAATGTATAATTGGCTGTGTTTCTGGTTATCTTTTTTGCATTTCTGAGTGTTTTAGCCTCTCTTGGACTATGGATTTTTGCATTGCAGTTTACCTCGGCTACAATAACAATACAGACCTATAAGTCGCATCTCGGACAACTCTGATTTGCCTCGTTTTCTACGGAGATCTGACATTTTATATGCTGGGGCAAAGCGAATGAATCATTTGTGATACAGTCGTTTGATTTGAGTGAAATTCAATCTAATGGAAGACAGTGGATTACTCCGTGATACAAAGTTTTTTTTTTTTTTTACAGGTTTGATGTCATCAGATGTCGCCTTCCCACATCTGATGAGTTCTTACTCTTATGGCCCTTCACTAAGTTTTACGACGAACAAAAATATACTGGGTTTTGAAACAATATTATTTCTTCATAATACATTTAGTTTTATTTGTGTCCATTTCTGGGCCAAGCTTGTACTCGTATGGGACAAGAATCCATCTCCAGATAAAGTCATTTAATTCCTCTTTTTTCTAACAATTCACAATTTTCGAGCAACTAACCTCCATTTTTTTAAATATTAAGATTACATTTTATACATATTGGTAATTAATTTATAAAATTATACGTATTATTTTCAATGTGGTGATTTCGTATTTTCGCTACACTATCTAAGTATTAGGCAGCTATTTGCAACTTTTCCAACTTTCGCGGAAACGCGGTCTAGTGGTGTGGCCGTGGTCGTTGGCGTGCTTTCATCACACGCGAACACATCGAGACGCCAACGACCACATGACAACGTTTCCTCTTAAGTTCTAATAACTACAACGACCGGTAGATTATCTCCAACCTTAAAGTATTTGTCGAAAGTAAAATCATTCCTCGAAGTATCCATCTTCATTCGGCTGTGTAACCTTCTTTTTATCAAAGACTCCTTGTTGGGAAAATATGTGAAGTAGTAGACGGGGTCTGGGAGACGGTTGGTCTTTAGCGTAACTATTTCAATTGGTTCTGCTGACTCGGTTCGCGTAATTTGTTGGAAGACTGTAAAGAGGAAACTTGATTACTCAAAAATCATTAATTTTATTCATATAAGTACTCGTACCTAAGGCTAATCAGCACTCTTTGAACGTAGATCAGTGGTGGCTCAGGGGTAACGACCGTGAATTACGAGTTGTAGGTCGCAGGTTCCAACCCGACAGGCGCTTTACTTTGTGTAAATTATATCATCACCGCTAAACAGTGAAGGAAACATTAGAACCAAAAATTCTAAGACATGTGACATCTACCAGCCCGCACTGGGCCCGCGTGGAGGATTTGGCCTTTCACAGAGGAGGCCTATGTCCCAGCAGTGGGAACATTATAGGCTGATTATGCATGCATGCATTGAAGGTCTAAATTATATAAGAAAGTCCCCCAAAACGCCCACACTTCATCACTTCCGTGCTTTAGCTGGGAAGAAGAAGTAGCGCAACAAACTCCCCAGCAGCACTGCTATCTGTTAAGTTAAAAGAACTTGTAAGAACAATATTGCCAACCAGCGGGGTAATTGCGTAACATAATAATTGCAATGGCGATGCCTTTTATATTGACAGTTCAACAATATTCATTGCGTTATCTACGTTGGCGAGCAAACAAATTTATCAAACAAATGAAGCAATGAATTGGCTTTTCCCGTTAGAATTCTTCGGATTGTAATTGAAAATGTGTAGAGAACACGACATGTGACAACACACATGACACACACACTCGACGTATGTGTCGTGTGTGTGTGTGTGTTGAATGTGTAGGGGTATGTGTGTGGTGCTGTGTGAAATGTCCAGGGATATTATTATTATTATTATGTGTATGTAAAATCGGTTGAACGGACTGTACAAACGGTTTATCTATATGTCTAATCTTATTCCAAGCGGAGTATAATACAGCCAGCCAACGGCAGGACAAAGTCTTGCCGTTCTTTCTTACAAATTATCTCTAATGCACTTACAGGGGTCACGGTAAACCATACCCATAGCTTCTTGCTGCATAAGGCTGTGTCGATCACGAATTCGCGCGAACGAACTTTTTGGTTAGGACGCTGGGGTACCTATAATTATGACGTACTTTTGGTTAGAACACAGGGTACGCCTATGACTAACAAAGGCAAGTGCCAATAAATTTAAAAAATAATCTTGCAAATTTTGAAGAGGACAAAAAAAATCGTATGTAGATACATACGACTTTTTTTTTAGCCTATTTTGTGTCCCACTGCTGGGAAAAGGCCTCCCCGTTTTTCTTCCAATCCTCCCTCCTCCCAAATGATATTAGATCGTCACCACCACCTTCGCCTTGATCTACGATCTTTGCCCATCTCTTTGAGTGCATTCGTGAGACGTGTCCGACCCTCTCCCACTCCTACTTATTACAAGTTAAATATAAAAACTTTTTTACAAAAAAAACAAACGACTTCCATAAAAACACTACAAAGTGAAAAATAACTTTAATTTCGGAAGTCGGTGTCTTTGGTTTTTTTGTATTTCGGTTTTCGCCACCGTATGGAAGTCGGTTGTTTTTTTTTGCAAAAAAGTTTTTATTTTTCACTTTTTTGTTGTGATATTTTTTTTGTTGTTGTTTTTGTTGATTTTTCAAAAACCGCCTGTCCGATTTCGATAAAATTTTCATGGGACCATTTGGGAAGTAAACTCTTTCCAACAAAAAAAGTATTTTACAAATCGGTTAGCAAGCTAGCAAGCGACGGTGCGTGTGATTTGTGCGCTTAACTGCACACAAATATAAAAAAAAAATACAAACATCCGAATTGAGAACCTCCTCCTTTTTTTAGAAGTCGGGTAAAAAAAAACTTACTTAAAAATAGTAAAATATTTCCAACCGTAGCGAACATTTTGAAATAGATTCTAGTACATTTCCGATAACCGATATTGAATGACTTTAACGTGACGGTTACAAATTCATGTTAAATTCAGTTTTTTTACGATGCATAAAATATGTGTTACTTTTCTATTAACCTATTCTGTTATAGTATAGGAGAACAGTGGTATTGGTCGCCACTTACGAGTTGTAGGTCGTTAGTTCGAACCCAGATAGTCGCTTTACTTTGTGTAAATTATTTCATCACCACTGCTCTCACAACGGTGTAGGAAACCATCGTGAGGAAACCGGTATGGGGCCCCGGGGCACACGTCCTAAAACCAAAAATTTGAAGACATGTGACATTCACCAACCCGCACTGTGCCAGCGTGGTAGATTACAGCCCACTCCCTCTCACAGAGGGACGCCAGTGTCCCAGCAGTGGGGCACAACACACATGTCGCATATCTTCGAATTTTTGGTTCTAGGACATCCGTAGTTTCCTCGCGATGTTTTCCTTCACTTTTTGAGAGCAGTGCTGATGAAATAATTTAAACAAAGTAAAGCGCCGTTACCACTGGGCCACCCACAAATTATTATATTTCATTTCGTAAATTACAAAAGGTAAAGGTATCTTAGGTATACGATAGTGTAATGTCACCCTAACGCGGTGTCCTGCGTGAGCGACGAATACGACGCGACGCGACGCTGCGAACGCGACGAACGCGATCAACTCAACGGCGTACCCTACTTGCGGCCTATATGAGTTATGACAGTCTGCGGCGAGACGCGACGTAACGCGTACTTGTTTTGAGGGCGACTAAACGCGTCACTTCAACTTCAAGCAAAATTGTACTGTGCTTCTCCATGATTCGAGAAGTAATGACCAAAATCACGTAGGACACTTGTCGCGTGTAGCATCGCGTCGCATTACGTCGCGTCGTGTTGCGTCGCGTCGCGTCATATTCGTCGCTCACGCAGGACACCGCGTAAGGGTCAGTTCACACCGAGACGCGACGCGACGCGACGCTGCAAGAGAGAGCTGCACGGCGCAACATATTCTGAACTCTCACAATGCAATGTGTACGTTTTCGTGTAGAAAATAAAGTATATTTTGAGTCACTCTTTTAAAATGTGCGCGCAGCGTCGCGTTGCGTCACGTCTCGGTGTGAACTGACCCTAAGTAAGCATTTAAAACATAATTTTATACAATAAGATAGAAACAAGTTTTCAGAAAACGTATTACTTCTATCTAAATGTAGTATCAATGTTAAGTTGGACTCCGAACACCATAATACACGAAATTCTAAAAGTTTAAACGTGTAGAGATAAAAACCTTACAGAGTTTCATCCATTATGAACTCTATACTACACAAACGCCCGTATCTGTCTGAAATAATGAAAGAAATAGATTTTTTTTAAAATAATGTTGTCTTGATTTTAATAAACTTTCATTTTAAACCATGATAAAAACGCTGATTATTTATTAATAGAAAGTAACGTGTATCTTTTCAAGCTGAAATTAGACAAGGCTATAAAGATCATCATCATTTCAGCCGAAAGACGTCCACTGCTGGACATAGGGCTCCCCCAAGCACCTCCATCCACTTCGACCGGTTCTGTGTTTCTTGCATCCAACGGGTTCCAGCAGCCTTCACAAGGTCGTCGGTCCACGTTGTGGGAGGCCTTTCAACGAATATTCATTAGGATACGGATATATATTTGGCAAAATTTACACTTGTACACTAAAAATAGTTATATTCACAGTGTTAACACTAGAAATAAGGACAAACTACGTGCCCCCTTTCACCGGCTTCATAAGGTTCATAACTCATTTGTTGGGCTTGGTATGTTATACCAAGCCCAACAAATGAGTTATGAACCTTATAACAAGATAACTTCTTCTTTTCTAGACTTGCCTTTTAATACATTAAAGCTCAACTAAAATCCAACCTTTGTTCAAAGGCATACTATTCCATCAACGACTACTTAGACGATAAGAATAGTTGGTCACCCTAGTTTAACTCAAGACAATGTTTATGTTCTTTCTCCAGAATTAGCTTACTGACAGGTTATTGTTATTAACTTATTTTACTTCGATGGTCTTACTTTATCTTTTTGTGACTTCAAGTGACAGCTATGTGAACAGAACCCAGCAATGCATAAATATGTAAGCTGTCACGCCCTTTATGCCTGGAGGCTTTTATTGGGGTAGTAAGTTTTTTTATTTACATTTTAATTAATTATTTTTAGCTTGAGTACGTATAGTTTTTATTATATTTGTTGGTATATTGGCGTGTCTAGCTGACATATTATGGCAAATAATTTAATTTTATGTTCTGTTTTGTAATGTTAATTACCGAACATAGGCACCTAGTACTGTATACAATCAAGTATTTTTTTTTTAATTGAACAGACAGCTGTGCTGCTGGGGAGTTTGTTGCGCCACTTCTTATTCCCAGCGATAGCACTAGGAAGTGGTGAAGGGCGGGCGTTTTTGGGGGACTGTCTTTTGTAATTTTGACGTTCAAAAAGTGCTGATTCTCAGCCTAATTTGAATAAATGACTTTTGATTTTGATTTTGAACGCTACGTCATCCTGTACGCGGTAATAAAGATACTTGTTTTATATTAGTTAGTAGATAAGTGAATGATGAAGACTATGATGTTGATAATGATAACGTAGCGTTGGAAGGCCTCTCCCTTGTGAAGGCCGCAGCAATCGACGCGAGAAGCCCAACCGGTCAAAGTGGCGATGCTTGGTTGAGGCCTAGAGCCAATTATGGATGTCTAAACTGAAACGATGATGATGAAGTGAATGATGTAGTACAACATAGGCATGACATATGTATTGTGATTGCACAAGCTCCAACATAACCTTGTTTTATTATAAAAAATATATTTTTTATACCAACAGACAGACTTTTAATAAACATTAAACATACATTTATAAGATAGGTAAATCACTAATGTCTCCGCAGTGTCTACGGACAATATAAAAGCTGTTCAAATGATTTTCACAGTCAAAACGGCTTCACAAATCTATGGAAATAAATAACAAAAGAATAAGCGAAGACCAAGACGCATAAGGCGGCCATCAAAGGAGGAGCGCTGCACCAAAAAGAAACTCTTCATACAAGAAAAATGTGGAACAACGTTGTTTACTGTATTTTAATTAACCAATTAAAATACAGTTAATTTGACTGCACGGTTGGCGCAGTGGTTAAGCGATTGACTGCTGCGCTGCGTGTCGCGGGTTCGATTCCCGCACGGAACAAATATTTGTATGACCTACATGTATTTGTTCCGAGTCTGGGTGTTTTTCTATCTATAATATGTATGTATTTACAAAAAAAAAAAAAATTGTATATAAGTAGTTTATCAGCCATCTTGTTACCATAACACAAGCATTAGGTTGCTTAGCTTGGGACAAATGGTGCTGTGTGAAATGTCCAGGGATATTATTATTATTAATTTTTTGGTGTTCACGGGTCCAGAGATATTAATCTTATTTTACCAGAGATTTACAAAATAGAAACTAATAAATTCCACTCCATAACTAATTGTATAAAAGCCATAAGTGACCAGGAATTATATTTTAGACCTACTGTGGCAATATTAGAGCAAGGAAGTGAAAGAACTAAAGAAAATGCGTTCATTATTGAATTGATTGACAAATTAGCGGAATATAACATACCTCAAATAATTACAAAAGAAAGTCTTAATGAGGAACATCATGATGTGCTTATTAACTCGTTGACAGTCGCCTTTTTCAATACGTGTGAAGATGTCAGCAACTTTGATTTTATAAGAATCGATGAACACATGAGATTTCTTATAATAATATCAGATCCTACAAACGAAAGCTGTCTCGAAAAACTAGAACAAATTGGAGAAAGTGTAAGCAAATGTGCTGTCACATTCATCATTCAAGATTTCCAAGCAGACAAAAATAAAATGTTCACTCTATTCCCGATAATAGATGGAAATACGTGTAAAGAGGTCGTTGACAAACCAGCGCATATAAATACTTGTGTCAATGGAACTATAGAAAATAAAGAAGTTTTTCCAATAAAGAATCCAGGGAATCTAAATAAATGTCCATTTAGAGTTGGCATGGCTACACTGTTTCCTTTTTCCATGATACCCAACAAGGAATCACTTAAAAATTACGATCGTGTCGAAGACATCAATGGATCCGATTTTGAAATAATGAAAATCATTACTGATTATTTCAATGCTACTTTAGATATACATTACATTTACAGAAAAGAAGGAAATCCTTATGCCAATAGGAGATTTATAGACTTTGTACTGAATGGAAGCCTGGACGCCTGTGCCGGGGGCCTGTATAGAATATACGGTGACTTGGTTGAATATTCAGGCATATACGCCCGTCAAAGTGTTTTTTGGGTCTATCATGCCGAAAGAGCTGAAAGATCTTGGGAAAATTTAGTAAGTAAACTGAACGACGTGTACTTCTTTTTTATAGTTTATATAACCTATTCATTTGTATGGTTTTTCATTTCTCTGTTCGATGGAGATTCTATGTCATTGATAACTACATTATTGTATGGCTGGGGGGCACTTGTCGGCGCTACTTCCCTGCAGGACGCAAGATCTAGGAAACAGAAATTTTTGAACTTAATGTATTTAATCATGTGCATATATTCTTCTGCATATGTAAGCATGCAATTTTATTCATTCCTTACTATTCGGGGGCCACCACAGTTGCTTAAAACCAACAGAGAAGTCATGGAATCTGGAAGAACTCCATACTTGAATAATTCCTCAAAGTATTTCATAACGGATGAGAAATACTCCAAGTTTGCGGCCACGTCTGAGAATTGTGCATCATTTGAGGACTGTGCCGAGAAAACATTAAAATACAACGGATTGACCATTATATTACAAGGTAACTTTTATATTTTTCAAGCAGTTTCAGCTGAGAATGATGAAGCTAGAGTTCTAAGAGCAGCAGAGAGTATGCTGACAGTTTATAATGAAATGATAATTAGGAAAAACAGCTCTCTTGTGGCTAAATTTCAGAGAGTGACGCAGCGATTATTTGAAGCTGGTATAACAATAAGATTGTTTACTGAAGGTATAGGTATTTCATGGGTGTCTAAAGCAAAGAGTGCTTATTCTAATATGATAACCAATAGTTACAGTTGCCAAGCCGGTTGCTCGATAACGTTGTTGCAGTTCGCCGGAGTGTTCTACGCATGGATGAGTGGCTGTGTGATATCCTGTTCGATTTTTATGATTGAAATAATTATGAAACGTCATGAAAGGCTAACGTTTGTAAATTAATTAAATACATTGAAAATATTGTATGGTTATCGTTTTGTTAATCACAATCTAGAGTAGCTTGTGCACAAAAAAATGATTAAAGAATAATGTTAGAAGTATATTGTTATTTTTCTTGTTTTCCTATCTATGACGACCGTAGCTTCACCTTTGTCTCTATAGCTCTAGAGTCAATCTGCCAAGCCTTTTCTCAACTATGTTGGGTTTGGCTTCCAGTCTAACCGGATGCAGCTGAGTATCAATATTTACATGGAGTTACTGCCTATCTGAACTCCACAACCCTAACTGGGTGTATGACTTTTGAGCTTCTGACTACCCGTAACGAATGTCAAAGACCTACAAATGACAGCCGAGGGTTTGAAGTGCTTTCCAAGGCATGAAGCGGTCTCGATATTTATTTGATGGTCACCCATCTACGGACTGTCCTCGGCGTAGAACCTTTGATCGACCCATGGGGCTGTAAACGTTTAAAAAAATTTATATGTTTATTTTACCACGAGTTCCTATAACATTCTGAGTAAGAAACAAAACGTTTAGATGTTGACACAATGTTTTATTAAACATGGAAAAGTTGTAAATAATTTAGTACCAATTAAAAGTCTATTGGTTTGTTCAACAATCTGGTTATCAAAACATATTTTCGTATTACCTTCAGATATGTTGTAACATGACATATAATATAACAATAATACAGTGGTTTCATAAACTTTAGTTTGGTTTCTGTTAGTATTTTTTTCATGGCACTTATAATTATGAGGAATAAATAGGGTAGAAGTAGAACTCGTTGGGGTCTGAAATGGCAATGGGCGTTCCTCAAGGTTCGATATTGGGCCCATTCCTCTTTTTAGTTTATATTAATGATTTACCCCAATTGCTTCAAAATCCACCGGAGATGGTGTTATTTGCAGATGATACATCATTGATCTTTAAAATAGACCGACAGTCACAAAATCTTGACGACGTGACTAACTCTATCCCATTTTGTTTTTTTGGATGGGAAATCATCAAATGAGGGGTCCCGCTCTGGGTGGAGCGGAAGGGAGTGTCAGACTCTTACTGACTAAAACCCACCCGTGTTCCTTCCTTAACCCTTTATGTTCCAGGGCAGCGGTAACCCTTTCGGACGATCCCGCCGCCCTGGCAGGCTTCGGCCCTATCGGGCCCCGTCCTAATAACTCTATCCTTTAGGTCCAAGATTGGTTTACGGTAAATAATTTAGTACGTAATGCAAAAAAACCAAATGCATTAGATTTAATTTACCTAATGTTAGAAGTAGCGAATGTGACATCATATTGAATGGCCAAAAACTAGAATTTGTTAATCAGACAGTTTTCCTAGGAATCACGCTAGACGAGAAATTACAATGGGGAGCTCCTGAAACATCTATTGCGGGGCGGCTAAACTCGGCCGCATATGCTGTTAGAAAGATAAGACAGTTAACAGATGAATAAACCGCGTGTTTGGTCTATTTTAGTTACTTCCACAGTCTGTATTATGTCATACTAGCTGCGCCCCGCGGTTTCACCCGCGTAAGATTCGATCCCGTGGGAATTTCGGGATAAAAAGTATCCTATGTGTTATTCCTGGTTATAAACTACCTGTGTGCCAAATTTCATCCAAATCCGTTCAGTAGTTTTTGCGTGAAAGAGTAACAAACATCCATACATCCATACAAACTTTCGCATTTATAATATTAGTAGGATGACATTTTAATGTGGGGTCGGGCTGCTGACATTGAATCTATTAGACATATATTTTAAAGAATATTTTTTGGTTTTCAGTTTTTTCGGCGGTTAAATTTTTTTGTTAAAAAGTTTTACCTATTGTTGTAGGTATAGTAATTTTATTTTTAGGTGCATCGTCTTCACATATAATTAAATAATTAATGTATGCAAAATATTGTAAAACATTTTAAAAGAGTAACGGTGGAGTTTCTTGCCCATTCTTCTCCATACGAAAACTACCTTTTGGAAGGGGCGACTTGGATCAATTTTATTTTAATTTTATTTTTGACGTTCAAAAGTGCCTTTTATGTGCCTATATGAAATAAATGATTTGACTTTGACTTTAGAAAGTTCCTCATCCTCCATTGAAAAGGGCAAGGTGCATCCTCCGATCAGACGGGTGTTGTGTCTGATGGGCTGTTGCCTCATGGTTGCTATAAATCTTCTGTATGTATTCTAAATTCGCAGTAAACTTTGCTTGCGCGATGTAGGATTTGTGTGACGTCAGATTTCATGCATAGTTCGTATACCACCCCATACATCATCGAGGACGACGAGGCAAATAACAGACGAGGGTGGTGACGACCTCGTAACCACCCTCGTCTGTTGTTTGCCTCGTCGTCCTCTCTCGTCCTCTCTCGTCTCGTCTCGTCGTATGCGTGGATCTCCAATTTAAAGATCACGCATGGTATTAGTTGCAGTTGTAGTCTAATCGCTTCTTAGATAAGGAAAGTGGTGCTCTCTTTCATTAGGAAGAAAAAAAGGATTTTTGTAAAAACATATCCTCAAGGTCTTAAACAGGGGATGAAAGTTTGTTTGGAACTTCGTCATTAAAATACCGATGGGAAACACCATCGGACGGGTGCACGGCTTGTCCGTCAATAATTTGAAAGAACCATGCGAAAGTCACATTGCTATCAACCTGCATTGGTTTTGTGATCCTAATATTATAAATCAGTTTGTAATATTCCCAATTGGTACTAACGTTTACAACGTTTCCATATACAATAAAACATTGTGATACAAATGTTTTATTTCTAACTCTGAATGTTATAGGGACTTGTGGCTAAAAAATTACGGCCCCATGGGTCGATCAAAGGTTCTACGCCAGTCCGTAGATGGGTGACCATTCATTGCATATCGAGACCGCTCCATGCCTTAGAAAGGACTTCAAACCCTCGGCTGTCAATTGTAGATCTTTGACAATACAAAAGACAATCAGAAGACCAAAAGTCATAACCCAGTTTGTCGAGTTCAGTCAGGCGGTAGCTCCATGTAAAATACTGGTATTCAGCTGCATCCGGTTAGACTGGAAGCCGACCCCAACATAGTTGAGAAAAGGCTTGGCACATTAACTCTGGAGTTATAGAGACAACGGCGAAGCTACGGTCGCCATAGATAGGAAAAAAATAATAATATACCTATACTTCTAACATAATTCTTTAATATTTTTTTTGTGCACAAGCTAGATCGTGCAGCCATTAACAAAAAAGATACAATCTTCTTCAATGTATTTAATTAATTTACAAATGTTAACCTTTCTTCACGTTTCATAATTAATTCAATCATAAAAATGGAACAGGATATCACACAGCCAATCATCCATGCGTAGAACACTCCGGCGAACTGCAACAACGTTATCGAGCAACCTGCTTGGCAACTGTAACTACTGGTTATCATATTAGAATAAGCACTCTTTGCTTTAGACACCCATGAAATACCTATACCTTCAGTAAACAATCTTATTGTTATACCAGCTTCAAATAATCGCTGCGTCCCTCTCTGAAATTTAGCCACAAGAGAGCTGTTTTTCCTAATTATCATTTCATTATAAACTGTCAGCATACTCTCTGCTGCTCTTAGAACTCTAGCTTCATCATTCACAGCTGAAACTGCTTGAAAAATATAAAAGTTACCTTGTAATATAATTGTCAATCCGTTGTATTTTAATGTTTTCTCGGCACAGTCCTCAAATGATGCACAATTCTCAGACGTGGCCGCGAACTTGGAGTATTTCTCATCCGTTATGAAATACTTTGTGGAATTATTCAAGTATGGAGTTCTTCCAGATTCCATGACTTCTCTGTTGGTTTTAAGCAACTGTGGTGGCCCCCGAATAGTGAGGAATGAATAAAATTGCATGCTTACATAGGCAGAAGAGTATATGCACATGATTAAATACATTAAGTTCAAAAATTTCTGTTTCCTAGATCTTGCGTCCTGCAGGGAAGTAGCGCCGACAAGTGCCCCCCAGCCATACAATAATGTAGTTATCAATGACATAGAATCTCCATCGAACAGAGAAATGAAAAACCATACAAATGAATAGGTTATATAAAATATAAAAAAGAAGTACACGTCGTTCAGTTTACTTACTAAATTTTCCCAAGATCTTTCAGCTCTTTCGGCATGATAGACCCAAAAAACACTTTGACGGACGTATATGCCTGAATATTCAACCAAGTCACCGTATATTCTATACAGGCCTCCAGCACACGCGTCCAGGCTTCCGTTCAGTACAAATTCTATAAATCTCCTATTGGCATAAGGATTTTTTTCATTTCTGTAAATGTAATGTATATCTAAAGTGGCATTGAAATAATCAGTAATGATTTTCATTATTTCAAAATCGGATCCCTTGATGTCTTCGACACGATCGTAATTTTATCCCTATATAAAGCCTATGTCCAGCAGTGGACGTCTTTCGGCTGAAATGATGATGATCTTTATAACCAAGTCTAATTTCAGCTTGAAAAGACACACGTTACTTTCTACTAATAAATAATCAGCGTTTTTTATCATGGTTTAAAATTAAAGTTTAATAAAACCAAGACAACATTAAGTATTAAAAAAAAAATATATTTCTTTCATTATTTCAGACAGATACGGGCGTTTGTGTAGTATAGAGTCCATAATGGATGAAACTCTGTAAGGCTTTTATCTCTACATGTTTAAACTTTTAGAATTTCGTGTGTAATGGTGTTTGGAGTCCGACTCAACATTGATACTACATTTAGATAGCAGTAATACGTTTTCTGTAAACTTGGTTCTATCTTATTGTATATGTTTTAAATGCTTACTTCGAGGATATTTCACTATCATATACCTAAGATAATATCTTTTATTATATATGAAATGAAATATAATAATTTGTGGGTGGCCCAGGGGTAACGGCGCTTTACTTTGTTTAAATTATTTCATCAGCACTGCCCTCAAAAGGTGAAGGAAAACATCGCGAGGAAACAGATATCCTAGAACCAAAAATTTGAAGATATTATGTGACATGTGCCAACCAGCATTGGGCTCTCGTGGTGGATTACCGCCCACTTCCTCTCACCGAGAGGAGGCCCGTGTCCAGTAGTCGGAACATTATAGACTGATTATGATAGGAAACATAGTCCCTCCCGTCATGATATATGGCGCCGAAACGTGGACACTGACGGTTGGGCTGATCCACAAATTCAAGGTCGCTCAGCGCGCTATGGAGCGAGCTATATGCTCACTCCGAGCAAAGCTCGCTCCATAGCGCGCAGAGCGACCTTTGAAGGATAAAATCAGGAATGAAATAATACGGAAAAGAACCGGAATTACCGACATAGCTCGGAGAGAGCTATGCTCACTCCGAGCATAGCTCGCTCCATAGCGCGCTGAGCGACCTTTGAAGGATAAAGTCAGGAATGAAATTATCCTGAAAAGAACCGGAATTACCGACATAGCTTGCAGAGTGAGCAAACTGAAGTGGCAGTGGATGAAGAAGGCGGAGGGCAGGGCGTTGTGGCGCAGCCTGGGAGAGGCCTATGTCCAGCAGTGGACTGCGATAGACTGAGTTGATATGATAGGAAATATATAATTGCTATACCGACGCTCATAAATCAATCATAACTGTATTGCATTGTTATATTTTATCTATTATAATAATAAGTGTAATAGTTTTACATCTCCTTATACATAACATAACACACTTATAATTACATTAGGTACGTAACAATACTAAAGAAATTATATTAGAATCTAGGTAATAAATAGAAACCCTACACACGTGAATATATACCTAGATATATATATACACATATCTCACCCTCGTATTACAAGTATATTAGCTGGGTAGGCCGTCCCCAGAGCCGGTCGTGTTTCTCAGAGCGACACATAAATCATAGCTGTTGACTACCAGAATACTGAATCATTGCTGCACATATGAAATTGTCCGAGGTTAGGCAGATGTGCACCTATAATATGTAGCCACGAGCTAATATGTCAACACTTGGAAACTTTCAATACCGATTTTTTCGTGGAAAAACGAAAACAACAATGAAATATGACACAAATTGCATAAATTTATGGATTCGAAAATAATATGTTCATATCAACATAAATTTTCATTAAAAATAAAGGAGTAAATCGCTTTTGAATAAAGCCAAGAGCCATTCTCATGCTAGTGATTGTACAGTCACGAGCAAAAGTATGTATACACTCGGCTTTATTCAAAAGCGATTTACTCCTTTATTTTTGAATGAAATTTTATGTTGTTACGAACTTAGCATGTGCGTTCTACTTAATAAAGATGCGGTTTTTTCCTCATTAAATAATGTCGTAGGTCTATAAGTAATATGGGGACTCCTCAAGTTTTAAAATGTTATACTGCTATAACTATAACAAGACGAATTTGTTACGACTTATAATGAATACCTTCAAAAAGCGCATGGCTTGACGTGGATTTGAACTAACGTATTGCCCAATGCCACCTTTCGGGTTCGAATGTGGAAAAACTGTTTCTCGGAATTGAAACTCTCAATCATAGCCGCTTCAAGCGATCTTAAAACGCCCGACCTAACTAGACTTCTAGTGTACTCGTATCGTTACCTACTAATGAAACACTTTAAAAAAAAATCGTAACACCGATAGCACCAAAACTTAAAATTCATACCACCATATCACTAAATCATAGACAATTTCGAGCGGCCATTGTTGTTTACATCTTTGGCGAATTTAGAAACTACGGACTTTACCTACGTTTTGTGATTCATTTGTTTACATGTTCATCAGATATTTTTGGAACAGATCATAATATGCAGCACAATATTGATAGTAATCAACTATGTGTGAAACCTACGGTCTCGGCGATACAGCTCAGTGGTCCAAACAGTCGAGATATCGATAGCACGCCTTTGAATCAGATAGCGAGCCTACTGCAATATACCTACAATCTAATGTGAAATGCTGTTAGTTGGCGTCTTAGTAATCTCTGACTGGTCCATGGCTTTGGGGAAATGGTTTACCCAGGTGAAATTATATTAGCTGATTGACAGACTTTTGGGCATCTGATTACTGCATATTTCCCACGCAAAAAAAAAAATCAAAAACGAAGACGTCCAGCAATACGTCCAGCAATAAAAAAAAACCTAAGTATAACGGAGCATTTTAGCAATAGGAATAATGTTATCTTCCAAACTGTAGGGACATTAAAAGCTTATCGATTAAAGTAAAAAGTGTAATGAAAATGGTTTGAGTTTGAATAAAGAAAACATGCCAGATTGTAATAAATAAACCATTTATTTACAACGGGAATACGTAGCACTTATTATATTTTTAGGAGATATTCTTCAAGAACACGTAGGGTAGAAAAAATATAAAATCTAACGCTTCTTTGAGCTTTGTACAAAAGGTGGTAACAACTGTTCATCTCCTGTGAGGTTTCTAATTAACTTTAATACTTAAAATGCCTTTCAATAACAGTTTTGTACGATCACATTAAGCAAAATAAAAAATCTGAACAAGAAAAATGTTAAAATAAATTAGGGTGAACTTGGCGGCAACACTGCCGTGCACCCGACTTAAACGAACAGAAGGCGATGATAATACAAAAAATACATTAATACAGATTTATTTAGAAAGATACTTAAAAGTAGGAGAAATGACTAGAATCGTGGGTATCACTTTGTGAGGAATTGTTAACCAAAACATTAGCGAAAAATAATAAACAATTTTCACGCGAACTTTTCGGAAAAAGTTATCCAATAAGCGTAAAAATTAACAAATGGAGATGCTGGGACTATAATCAGCTTGCGACAATGCTAATAATATTACTAATATAATGCAAAAACGAGAAAACCAGACCACGGTTTTATTACATCTAATGAAAAGGAGCAGCAAATCCTGAATGAATTTATTAATTTTTTATCACTTTTCAAGAATTCATAAAACTGTGTTTTTAGCTGAATTCTAAAATATTATTAGGTCTTTTCGAGCTGAAGTGCCAATATTGCAAAAAAACCTAAATTTGTTTTCGCCTCTTCATTATTTCACATTTTTGAGGTTATAAATACGGTCAGTCGTTTGAAATAAAACATGCTTAGTTTTTTGTTAACTTATTACGGTGTTAAATTACTTGAGAGTTATAACATTTTCACTTTTATATAATTATGACCTTTTTGGTCGTCACTAGACTTGAACATAATATCATTAGCAATTACATAACTAGCCCAGAAAATATCCCAGCATAACCCCAGAAGATTATCGTTAAAAGAGTAATTTTAATCTTCTTTATCAGCCCAAATGCTGTCTCCGTTCGCTACACTGGTGGGTGCTCTGACGTATTTCTGAATGAATGGTAGTTTGTAGAGGTAGACTGACAGGATAGAACCCGCGCAGGCACCTATCCAGTAGACCGTGGCGTGTTCCAGCAGGGTATGACCTTCGCAGCCCGCTTTGAGTGATGTGGCCAGGACAGGGTTGAAGTAACCACCGGAGTAGTCGAAAGCTGGAATGAGAAAAGTAGGCGTCTATGAAGCGGTTGTAAAATAAAAAGTATTTACGAATATTTGATTTTCTTACAGTGAACTAGTTACGTAATACGGTGTTTAAGACCGTAATTTCGAAACGACATTTAAATTAAATTATTTTTTTGTTATTTTTTTCGAAAATCAATAATGCAAATTCATTTTTTTTAATCAAATTATTGTAAGGAATCTATAGATTATAAAGTGTAAATTTTATTAATCGAAGTAATGCTAGGTACAAAATATATGCTAAAAAAATAAGCCACAACTACCTACAAAAGTTCTAGAAGAATGAATGATATGAAAAGTGAAATTCTGTACAGTGAGAATGACAATGTTGACAATAATTATAATGACAATGAAATACGTAAAGAAAATGATGCTGATCCATGCACACCTACTGAAGCAGATAGCATTAAAGTTAATGGACATTTAGTTACACAAGTATGTACCTTTTCCTAAATGTACTTTGCAAAAGATGGACACGCTTAGGTCCGCATTGGCACTATTGTCTTGGTAGCGGTAGACGAAAACTGTGTGTCTAGTGAGGACCCCTGCAACATGGATAGCTACGAGTGAGTATGTGTGAGTGAATTAATGATTATTGGTGAATGAGTTGATATTGTTGAGTGAGTGAGTATTGAGGTAGTGAGAAGCGAGGTTGACGTTATGGGGAAAGCAGATTGGACGACCTATTATTACTATGTGTGATGAGTAGACTGGTGTTGAAGTGTCTTGTGTGTAAGAGAATCAATAAGAATTAGTTGATTCTTCAAGAAATCCGACCCTAATACTACTCTGGCTGTAGTTTGGCTCAAAGAAAAGTCGTAATTTTATTGAGAAAACCAATTATATAAAAACTTTAAGGAGTAACAAACACGGTAATTATAAAATATATAAATCATGACCTAGAAGAAAACTAGAAGACAAAACATATTTCGTGTTTGGCTTTGTTCAGAGTGAGTAAAATGAGTGCACAGTGGTTAAGACTGTGAACATCAGTATCAATGTACAAAAAATAATCTTAGCAATAAAATTAAACTTACCAGCAACGACGAGGGATGTGCCGATGAAAGAATCGATGGCTGTGGCGAACCGAGGGTTGAGGTCACCGAGGGATTTGGAGACCAGGCGACAGAGGCAGGTGGCAATGCCTTCAACCACAGCACCGTAGATTACTGGCACCTGATTAATAAGCAACATTAATTATGTTATATCCAAAAGTATTTATTATGATTTTGTCATAATTAAATAGATTATCCACTGCTCTCGAAGCGGTGAAGGAAATATCGTGAGGAACCGGCATGTCCTAGAACCATAAAATCGAAGATATGTGACATCTACCAACCCGCACTGGGCCCGCGTTGTAGATTGCGGCCCACTCCCTCTCACAGAGAGGAGAGGAGGCCAGTGTCCCAGGGAGGTCTAGAATCATGTGGATGTGTACATCAACCCGCAAACTGAAACTATGAATCCAGATAGACTCAGTTTGCGCGTTGATGTCCCTGCAACCTGTATGTTAGTTTGTTTATACCTGCAAGTAATTTATCGCATGTATGATTATCTATGTATGCTTTTTGGTACTATTCCTGTCACTCGCATTACTTTCACTTTTTATTTTGTTACTGGTATTTGTTTCACGCACTGTAACTGCAACGATATTCTTTCTTTCTTTCTCCTATTACTACTGGGATTTCGATGGATGTATTCCCTAGTCACGATATTTCAGTTTTTGACATCGACGCGCAAACTGTAGAGTCCACGCAAACTAAGTCTGCGCGCTGTCAAAATCGAATAATCGTTTGCCGCCATCTCGACGTTTATATCAAAAGTCAAGAGAGTGTGCTGTGTTTCGTGTTTTCCAAAGTAAATATTCGCCATTATTTTGCCGAATGTGATTACAAGTTGAGTAGAAGCTGGCAGAGATATAAGTCTTGAATTCCACCGTCCACCGTCGTCGGTTGTAATAAGAGAAAAATTTTAATGGGTTCAGAATCCGGAACTAAATCCATGGTAACAGATTGCGTGTCCGTGCCACGTTGTATTTTGCTATAGAGAAAGCGTTATACATATCCGTTTCAGTTTGTACGAGAACGGCCAAAAGCTTTGTCTGCATCCGACGTTTCACCACGTCTGAAATCTATTTCCTCGGTCACGATTCGCATTATGTAATCTTTGCATGTTCTGACAAGCAGCGCCCCACCATCACTCATTGAACATCGTGCATTCAGACGCTTTTATGCAGCTAAGCACCATATTCAGAGATCGCACGACTTGCTTTTATAAAATTAAAATGGCAGATTTTGGCTGAATATTGTATTTCTGAAACACCATGCCCGTCGCCCACACGCCGCTGCTATAATGATAATATTGTTACCGTCCATTTAAAGTATCTCTATCTACCTATTTAGATGTTTAATCAGATTGTTGATAGCAAATATTTTAAGAGGAGCGCTACTCCTGCCACAACACAACCTGTCACGCAGTTTGGCAGGTTTATGATATGTGTTTGGTCCAAAATAAATGATTTATTATACCCTGTCCATTAGGTAAACCGTTTTTTGACAGATGGAACTAGTGATTGCAGCAACACACAATACATTGATTGATACACGTACGGTATTATAATGTCTGTAAGAAGCCATAAATAAAATAATTCAATAAGAAGGCAATATATAACTATCTTTATTTTAATACGCAGTTAACTTTTAGGTAATCTGCAATAGTTAGTAGTTTGACAGCTGTCAAAAACGGTTATCTTAATGGACAGGGTATAGTCAATTTATTTTTTAGACTTCAACAAGGACCAGTTTCAAACTTCTGCGATTGATTATTGATAACTTATTCCCAAACCAATCACGGCAATTTTACCCGCGCTTGACAATTTGTCATATTTATTTTGCGCTAATTTTCGCTAGAGAAACTAACTTCCTAAAAATCGTCTTCTAAAATGATTTTAGCAGCTTGACAGCTTGAGGTTGAAAAACAAACTAAAAAGTGCAAATAGATAACTTTCAAGCAGTCTGAGGAGAGTGGTGGCCCATTTATAATGGCCCCGACTGAGTTGTAGGTCGTGGGTTCGAACCCAAGCATGCGCTCTACTTTTTGTAAATAATTTATCACCGCTGCTCTCAAAATGGTGAAGGAAAACATCGTGATAACACTGGCATGCCCTAGAACCAAAAATTCGAAGACATGTGACATCTATCAACCCGCAGTGAACTCCCTCGAAGAGAGGAGGGGCTGATTAGCAAGTAGTCTGAAGCAATGAGTGACATCAAATCTAACATTGAACTTCAAGTACTGCCACCAACTGCCTACTTAATCTTGCTAGCTTGTGATCTTTACTGTGCCCTGACGGACTCTAGGCTAACATTTATCAAAATGCAGCCCTGTCTGGACAGGACATTATAATATAGCACCTCATTCTCAAACCATCGCCATTGAGGACGTGGTTATTTGTTCAGTGCATCGCGGAGAACTCTGACACTGTGCAATTTTATTATTTTATTTTATTAATTACTAGGAGAGCCCCGCGGTTTCACCCGCATAAGTTTCGATCCCGTAAAAATATCGAGATAAAAAGTATCCGATATGTTAACTCTGGTTATAAACCATCTGTGTGCCAAATTTCATCTCAATCCGTTCAGTAGTTTTTGCGTGAAAGAGTAACAAACATCCATCCATCCATACAAACTTCCGCATTTATAATATTAGTAGGAAGTAGAATAAATATACATAAAAGTCACGCCTTTTCCCATTGAACCAAGGCAGAAACTACAGAACAACACTTGCTACGATCCATAAAAACTTCTTTTACTTCGTCTACGATCTTATCGATTCGATAAATTATAGTTTCAGCGGTACAACTTTATTGTGGCCCGTACAAAAATGTAGTATGGCATCTATTTCCTCACAGTTAGCGTGTTTTAATATTCATAAAGAAAATAGGCAGTCATGGAAGCTGCCAACAGAACGGAAAACTTAAAACTATAAAATAAAAGCGTTTTTTATTATTATTCTCAAACTATTTGTGGTATTAAAAAATAATATTTCATAATTTGTAAATTAAAATTATGCTTACACTGCTGGCCAAACGCAAGAATCTATCTAATTTTGATTAATTTTCTTTAATTTTGTTTAATTTTATCTAATTTTTTCTAGTTTTATATAACGTAGCCTAATTTTATGATTATATCTGTAACTTCATAGTAGTATTGACCGATAACTTGTACGAGTATGTGTACTGCAAACTGTATTTATGTATAAGTTGGTTACTAATAAATATATTATAAATACAAAATAACATGCTATACTCATAGCTACTGATATACTCTTAACATTAGCAAGTCAGTGACGCGAACACATAAGATGTCCCCTACCAAAAATCACATTTCACTTCGAAAATATACAAACGTCACAAAGGTGGTGTGTCGTTCTTTCCTCAAGAGAGAGAGAGAGAGAAGAGAGTTTCCTCTTTTCTAAAGAGCATTTCAGATATCAATCTACATGGTCTTCACATGATCGGATCAAGATTGTCTGGACTTTAATAGAGACTGTGACCTCTGAGTTTGCTTCGGCCTTTCTTCTCAGAGCAGTCACACAGAAACACCGAACTCATCTAGTTTAAAAAATATGATTGACGTGTAAAAGGGTTTGTACAAACCCATTAAATAAATAATTTATCATACAGTGCCGCCATTTTAACTTCATGCCAAAACATTCTTGCTTCTGCTGCTAGTTTCTAGTCTAATCCTTATATCAGCAATACTGCAGAGGATTTCGTTCGTAGACAAGTAAATTCCCTAATATGAATAGTTAGTTATTCAACCAGACATCTTGTTTGTGCATTGCGGCTGCCAGATTTTGAACATACATCTCCAAGACGTCAGTTAATCTTTCATTTAATTAACTTAAGACGTATGAGTGGGTCTGTTTATTTGAACTGCAGTGTAGAAATTTCAACAGTGTAGTATTTTGACTAAAAGTTTAAGTAGTGTAACTAAAAATCTACGGTTTCCGGATATTTTCCTTTACTTGTGCTACATGACATTGCTTCTTGCCACCATGATTTTAGATCAACGGAAAGAACCCTATCCCCCTTATTACAAAACAAGGTTTTTCTTTCGATCAGGTTTAAGCCCCTGACCCAGTTGTTGAATTAAGAACCCAACTGATAGAGAAATGCCGTTCTTTATACAAAATACATACAAAAATAACAGCTTAGTTCGGTGCTATGTTGTTACTACTAACTTTGCCTAAATCGAAATAAAGTTCGAAATACAAGTACTGGCTCAATAGTTTTGGCTAGAACTAAAGTTAGGTTTCGTTTTGTAATAAGACGGTATAGGTTTTGAGTCCGGCACATAAACGCACGTATCTTTTGATTGCGTTGATTTAGAAGTTTGATTTTTTCACTGCTTCAAGAGAATGCAGCCCGTAGTATTTTATATTAATTTCAACTTGATAACTCCACGTGTTCCTCAGAAAAAGGGTCTTGACAGATGGACAGACAGACAGACAATGAAGTGATCTTATAAGGGTTCCGTTTTTCCTTTTGAGGCATAGAACCCTAAAAATGGAGGATATGATTTTATTTTTTTGTGGTCCTCGAACCCATGTGGTTTAGTTACTTGAAATATCAGTTTTTTTTCTAAACTTCACTGACTGATTTTTATCAATATCTAAACACGATAAGACAATGTTTTCTAAAGGCATACTTCAAGTAAAATACTCCAAAAAAATTTCATCAAATCTTTTGATTATTTTTTGTTAGGTAGGTATTATGTTAAGATGTCGATAGTGGAGTTTCGCTAGCTTATTAAGTTTGACCTTGTATACACAAACTTTACTCTTCAGCAAAACCAGACAACGTATACCTGCAAATCAGCTTTGCAGTCTTCAAATGCCCTGTCCTTATGTGTCTCAGAGATCTCCAGAGCCCAGTACATTTGGATATATTTGAAGACCAGGATACCACCAGCCAGCTCAGCCCAGGTCTTCAGGATAGCCTTGCGGATTTCACCCTTGCCTGGAAGTGGTAGAAACAAATTATACACATATTATTTTTGTTTCTATTAATAGGTATTTTAATTTATGTAATAATTAGCACGCCGCAATGTAAATTGTAGCCGATTTCATTAATTTATGTACTTATAACATCCTTATCCTCCTCCTTATCCTTATCCTTATCTTATACCTGTACCTACATTCGAAGCAAATAAAGTTCTGATTCTGATTCATAACAGACAAGAGTTTCTTGTGAAAATCAAACAGTTTCAAAGTGACATCTGCGCTGCCACTGAGAGGTCGTGGAAATGGCGAAGTTTTGGGCCAACAAGATCTGAGAAAGTCGTGCCAGTGGCAATCTGACGAAGAAGGGCTCCACACAAGTAGCGGTCATTATGGCCCACAGCTCATTTGTTCTTATTCTAGTCAAAATAACAAGAATTAAAAAAAAAATACCTTCAATAACATCTTCAATATGTGTGTACGGACAGGCAGTAGCCTCTCCCCAGTTGAGCGACCACCAGATCGTCAGCGCGAACAGGAATATCGCATACGTCCCTACGCCGAAGTTGTCAGCAACTGAAATTATGTAGAGAAAAGGTTAGATCCAAAAATCCCCGTTTACACGACGCAAATTTCTTGCCTATAAAAAAAAATAAAGAAAGAAAGAAAATACGTTTATTTGCGGTAAAGATGACTCAAAAAAGAACTTAGAAAACAAATAAAGAAAAAAACAATAACAAATGGTTGACATGCGTCACATCCACGCAAAACGGCTATCGCTCAGCATTATACTGTTATAACTTTCATTGTTGCTTCAAGTTACGGTATACCACGGGCAATTAAGTCGCAGCGTGTAAACCAGGCTTAATTATATGCCGATAGTAATATCTCTTACACGAAGTAAGTAATTATTTTTCAAGTAATAACTTAATACCCTATCATCATCATCAGCCTACAGCAGTCCACTGCTGGACATAGGCCTCTCCTATTGCATGCCATTCAACTCGATTTTCGGCAACTCTCATCCAACTGCTACTGTAGCGGTATCTACAACGCCACATGCGAACAACGCGTCATACTGACGTCACGCAAATCCTGCATCTCGCAAGCAGAGTTTACCGTGCAATTAGCATAGATACAATTTACCAACATCAATCGTGGGGCAATTGCCCGCCAGACGCAACACCCGTCTGGTCGGAGGATCCTCCCTTTTCTATGGAGGATGAGTGAACTTTACACTCTGTTTCTCATACCTCCAAACTACCAACCATCCTGCGAAGATCGTCGCTCCATCTAGATTACACGCAAATACAATATAGTTTGGAGCTACATCAAACGTCTCCATCATCACCATCATCTGCCTAGTCTTTTCAAGGCTTCAAGCTCCTGTCTTTCACTGCTCCTGCAGCGGCTGCCTGTCTGATCTCCATAACCCAGTTGTTGGTCTCCATAACCCGATACCTCGTGGTAAAACTGGTTACACCAAATATGACACCCACGACAGTGTATCGAAGGCTAATAGCTTTTGTCACGGTTATGTATCCCAAAATACCAAACTTATTTATTCAAATATATTTACAGTTCTATCAAATCATATAGGTACTAGTTCTACGAACTCCCATGAAGTCCCATCATCATTTGCCTACCCTTTTCCCAACTATGTTGGGGTCAACTTCCAGTCTAACCGGATGCAGCTGAATACCAGTATTTTACACGGAGCGACTGCCTATCTGACGTATGGAAGTCAGATAGGCACCCAGTTACTTGTTAACACGATACCCCTTAGTAAGACTGGTTGTCAGACTTTTTTCGACTCCCATTTTGTTTATTTATTTATTTAATTATAAACAGAAACGAAAAATAGAACAGAAAAATAGGTACAAAGGTAGGTGCAAAGGTTTGTTGTCTGTTGGTGAAGTTGGATGGATTGTGTGAGAGATGATATGAAAGAAACAGAAGAGTGATTAGAGTGACGGCTGACAGGAGAGAATTGAAGAAGAAAACGTGTTGCGCCGACCCCAAGTAACGTGGAACAAGGCCAGGGAGATGATGATTACATTTTGTTGTCTATTCATTATTGCCTTGGCCATAGCCCACTTTACTTGGTTGGCACAACGTGTCTTTTCTTCCACACTTCTCTAGAAGTCGTCATCTCGGTAGTCACCCCTTTCTAACCATATCACCTCACACATTCACAGTCTTGTAGCCATCCAGCATGTTTTCTCATTTAGGTAATCAGCCCCTTTCTTTCTAGCATGTCATCTTTCTCACCGTCGAATGGACTATGTTTCTTTGGTCTTCCCCTACTACTCATACAGCATTTTCGTAAAATGTATCTTCTTTGAAATTCTACACTTTACTTTAACTTACTTATGATAAGTTCAAAGCAGCACCCGCATAGCTCAGCCGCGGCTATGGCCTCCTCAAACAGTAGCCTGATGAAGGGTTCTGTGACCACCTTCTGGACAACCCTCCTTGCACAGTGGGCTAGCAACGACGTGAGGAGGATGAAGAGGGTTGATACCACTAGTGGCGCGAAGGTCACTTTGTTTACCTGGAAAGAGAATACGGGATTGTTATGAACCTGTTACAGCATCATACCTGTACCTTCGATAAAAGGGGAGGCGTCTATTAAAGAGACCCACTTTTATTAAGTTGTAACAACCGATTTCTGAATTGAGACTTGTCAAAGTCTACTTTAGCATTAATTTCGGCGGAAACCCGCGAAATTCCGTTTTTTTTTTTGGAAAAAAGTAAGACATTTTGAAATTAACTGGCTGCATTGAAGGAATTAAGAAAAGGTAATGCTAACTTAGATAAGTTCACATTGTGGAATGGAAATAAATATTGAGTAGGTATTGATTAAGTTCTCAACTTCAAATTCTCAATTTAGCAACCTGGTGTTAGTCTCATTTTGAATAATTGGGGAATTATTGCAAAGAAAATGTGGGTGTACTAAGGTACAGTCTCGAGCATAATTATGTATACACTTGGCTTTATTCAAAAGAGAAATACTCCTTTATTTTTTAATCAAAATTTATTTTGTTATGAACATAGTATTTTCGAACCCATAAGTTTATGAAATGTGTCGTATTTCATTGCTGTTTTCGTTATTTCACGAAAAAATCGGTACCTATTGAAAGTTTCCAAGTGTTGACATATTAATGCTCGAGACTCGAGACTCTGCCAGATCCTTCGGGGAATACAAGGCGTAGTAATGTAGTTATCTGAAATGAATGATGAGCTCTCAAGTACAGTACAAGCCTGACAATAAAATATCATTACGAAAGCCTTTCACGAAAAAGTTAGAAGCACATAAAAGCTAGTTACTAAAAGTGTCAAGATTGTAACAACAACTTCAATTTTAGAGACAGAGAGTTTATAAGTAAAGACAACATCATTTACATCTCCCCGAGTTCCACTAACTTCTACCAAGTGTTATTCAAATTGTTTATAACTTTGAAGTACGTTTGCTAAGAGTTCTCTTGTATTCTTGGGTTACAATAATGAAACGGGTTCATTGTTTTTACCTACAATAGTTGGAAGGGATTCATCCAGAAGGCGAATTCCTGTATTAATCCAGGCTTGAAATAGATACCGGTATTTTTGGGATCCGGTATCCATATACCACACTAGGTAATGTATATTTATTTTATTTCTTACAAGAATTATAAAAATTTGCATTAGATTAATATTTTCTGACATATGAATTTATCTACTAGCTGCGCCCTACGGTTTCACCCGCATAAGTTTCAATCCCATGGGAATATCGGGATAAAAGGTATTTTATGTGTTAATCCCGGCTATAAACTATCTGAGTGCCAAATTTCATACAAATCCGTTCAGTAGTTTTTGCGTGAAAGAATAACAAACATCCATACAAACTTTCGCGTTTATAATATTAGTAGGAAGTAGGATTTTGTTTGTTGTTTTTTCTTTATATCTAATCGTATGCTGCACCAGTTGACGTCATCACGTCAACGTCGGCTGTCGTTGAAAACCAGCGCTGGGTCTCGTGTAGGGTATTAGCATTATGCTGAGCGAGGGCCGTTTTGCGTGGTTCTGACGCATGTTGCCCTTCAACTTGTTATTTTTTTTGTGTTTTTGTTGTTTTCATGCGTCTAGTTTACGGCAACTAAATGTTTTTTCTTTCTTTCTTTCTTTATATCGGTACCAGAGTAGTACCTGCACTATTGGTACCGTCACCAGACGTAGTACCTGTACCTACTATTGGTATTTCTAATCAGTATCGGTACTGCACCGTAACAAATATTTCAGTAACTTAGAGTGGGATAACAGATACAGTACTTACTATATTATCTGTTTTCTCACTCTGTCTACTACATTATTATCATCATTGATCATTTATTCTCTGAAGATGAAGTTGCAAGTTGCCAACCGTACAAATATGAGATTTGTGGTATGCGCCTGGTACCTACTTGAACGTGGAACCGCTAAGTACCGGTATACAGAACCTGTACTTTTGGTGCCAGTTCCAAGCCATGTCTTGCATTGCTTGCATGCAGCTGATTCCCAAGATTCTCAACAAGCCATTGGTCGACGATGGTTTCGGTTCGCATAGTAGAGACGACGACGACGACGACGACGACGTTTATGAAAAAAGTGCAATATTGTAATGATAACCCGCTCAAACCATCCATCCTGTTTTTTTATTAGCCTAATATTGTGTCGTGTGTCAATTCTGGGCAAAGGCCGCCCGTTGTTCATTCCAAATATCCCTGTCTTGTGCTATTTCTGGCTATGTTAGCCCTGCATACGTTATCAGATTGTACACCACCTTCGCCGTAGTCTACTTTATTGTTGCTAAGCAAAAATAAAAGAAAACGAATCCTTTATTCCCAAATAGGTAAATATCGGAAAAGATTGAACAAACAATCGATCACTAGGAGAAATTCCTAGGAGACAGAATTTATTGACACCACAAAATGTTGCAAAAAGTCAAACACTAAAACAACTTTCTTTCATCAATCAAAGTCGAAAAACTACAACGAAATTAAAAAAAAAACAACCTATCAATGTCAAGAATTTGTTAATACTCTGCAAACTACCCGACAACTCCGGGGAATAACCGGATATAAACAAGTAGGGGCAATATAAATAATGGGTGTAAACGAAGTCGTAGGTAACTGAAAACGTTATATCCCCGGGGTATAACTGAGAGCGGATAAACACGGTATAAATAATGTGTGTCTGGGTTGAGAACCCGACAACTAATGTTATGTGTCTTGTGTCTAGCTAAGCTGGCTAGATGAGATGCTGCTCTATGCTTTTGGAGTTGAAATGCTTACAGATACAAAGTTCCAACAGCTTAAAATCACTCATGCTACGGCTACAGTGTCGTGATAACGTGAACGAGTCGAGAGGTGTGCTAGAAAGCACGCGAAGTGTAGTTCGCGTTTATTGCGACAATGTGGCCCCATTATCTAGATATAGAAGACTTAAAAAATATAATTTTATAAAATCTTTTTTTTTTATTCATATTACTTCATCACTCATATTCGCGTCTTTGAAGATTTTCCAGCTAATTGCAAGAGAGCCTGCATTATCTATTTAATAACCAAACAAGTTAGCTAGAACCTAAGTATGCGGAGATGGAGTAACAGGGTAGTATACGTACTTATACCCTGTCCAGTAGGTTTTCAGTTTTTTGACAGCTGCCGTGGAACGTAATGATTCCAGATAACGTAAAACTTAACTTTAAAATGCGTTTATAATACCGTACGTGTATCAGTTTTGACAAAGAAAATATAATTGTTATGCGTATTCCATCTGTCAAAAAACGGTTTACCCTGATATACCCTGTACCCTATATACCCTGTTGGTATATTAATCTTTACAAGGCCAAACAGAGCTGACATTTGTGCGAAAAAATATAAAAGATATTTACTACATACTCGTATATATATTTTTTAACCTTTTGTTTAAATATTTAAACGCTAGCGTTCCACGAAAATAAAAAGCTTCGCTGTCAAATCTGGTTGAAGATGGTTGAGTTCCAGTTCAGTTTAAGCATTTTTAGGGTTCCGTGCCTCAAAAGGATACAACGGAATCCTTATGTGATCACTTCTTTGTCTGTTCGTCTGTCTGTCAAGAACCCCCTTACCCCAAACACCTAACATCTTGAAGACCATTTCACTCAGAAAAGCGTAGGCGGTATCAAGATGAAATTAATATCGAATACTTAGGTCTATTACGGTCAGTCAAAAAAATTTTGCGACATAATATTTGGTAGGTACTCGAAAATATTTGGTAATCAAAATCTATAGAGTACTTTCCGTTGACCTAGAATCATGAAATTTGGCAAGAAGCAAGGTCTCACAGAACAAATAAAAGTCCAAAAATCGTTAATTCGTAGTTTCATTTCATTTTTTTTAAATGCAAATTGGGCCAGTCTTATTCTCGATCTCGTTAAATTTATTTTTGGAATAAATTCATCCAAACTACGGAACTTGAACATTGTGCGCGGTCCGATACGAACTTGGCCGGTTTTTATTATAAAACCCTATGCCAAGAACGCTTTCAAAAGGATTAAGACGAGATGGATTGGTTGTTAAATTCTGAACTAGAAAAACCTTTTTCTTAGGCCCATCGTCCACGACGCTTTTTAAAAATTACTTTTCACCAATGAATAAGTAATTGCAAACTCAAATCACCAACGGCTAGCCAGAATGCCTGAAATAAAATGAATAAAATTTGAAATTAAGTTTATCTGGCGAATATAGGTACTCACACTCAATACTCTACTCTACGCTTTAATTCGTAAAATGGATTTCATGATAATATAATTGATTAGATTTTGGTTGATTTATATTTTGTTTCGATATTATTTCTTATTACTTATTATTTTGTTATTTAGTTGATCTCACGCTGACGATTTTATTTTGCTTTGTTTGATCTCGTGCTGATGGCAATGTATATTTGAAGTGTTTTATTTTAATAATACGTATTTATTTATTTCTGTAAATTTTAATAATAAGTGAATAAATAACAACTAATTCCTAATTAATTAATAAAAATAACAAAATTATATCCCAACTTAATTCAAACTAAAACTATACACAAACGAAAATATAGCGTCGAAAAATTCATCCGCATCGCTGTCGACTGGTAATGTACCGAAGAGATTGGCGGCATTACCTCGTTGTATGGCAACGCTTAGCCTCTGGCCAAGGTAAAAGCCAGCCCTTGGGTTACGGGAAGTGACAAGACTTTTTTCATTGATTTTCCTTTAGTTTCATTTTAGTTCATGTTTTCCTGTCATGCAAAAATCACTTTGACCATGTCGCAATTCCGACCCCCAAATTCCAATGCCTAATGCGAATGCCTAGTTTTGGGGGTCACCGTCCTATCTATTCTTGTGCATTTTTTTTTTCTTTTTTGTTTGCCTACATTGTGTCCCACTGCTGGCCATAAGCCTCCCCTTTTTCCTTCCAAACCTCCCTGTCTTATGCGATCTCTGGCCAAATCGCCGATCTCTCTTGTACATACCATATTATTATTAAAAAATAAATTTGAATTTGAATTTTGGATTGTTCTCCCCTGAATGTCAAAGCTTTAATTAAATTGTCTTCAGTACCGGTTTCCTTTCACGGAATTATACTGTTTTCAGTCGGCCATTTTCCCTATAGCCAGGTATGTTTAATCAGGGTTAATAGTCCTATTGATTGCTTTAAACAATGGACGGTTTTAGGTCACTGTTGAGACCTAGGCTTCCTAGAAACTAGGAGAACAATTAATCAGTTGTGGCATTCACAAGTGAGGGTGCCTAGGTGGGTCGTGTTTGTGTTGGGCAAATGTTGGCCTAAGGTTTGTAGGAGATATTGGTTTGGCTAGAGATTGGTATGTTCATTTGAAGACCAGAGCACACTATTAAAGTGCTGTTGGGAAGTTTGGAACGCCACTTCTTCTTCCCAGCGAAAGCACTAGGAAGTGGTGAAGGGTGTTCATTTTGGGGGACTGTCGTTTGTAATTTTGACGTTCGAAACGTGCTGATTCTCAGCCTAATTTGAATAAATGACTTTTGATTTTGAAATACTTTTAAGATTCACTTTTGGGACTGTCATATGCATTGCAGTTGTAAGTCTCTTATTAATAAATCGATTTTTATTTCTAATTAAGTAAAGAAAAATAACCCCGAAGGGTTGGGCAGGGGTGTATGCACACCCAATATTTTTTTTGTGTTGTTAAATGTGGGTGTAAAAAATGTTCACATCATTTTAATTTATATCATCAAGATGCAGTAACAGTAAAAAAAGCTACGAAAACTTAAGTGAATTCCATCAATTTTCTTATACCGGCTTTTGTAGGAAATACAAAATTACAAGCTGAAATCCTCGACCAATATTAATAAAGATTTTTTTTTCCAAAATAACAAACATCGAAATCGGTAGACAGGTTGAACAGGTTCAGTTGAAAACCAGCGTCAGGCACTAGTTGTCTGGCATTTTTGCTGAACTGAGCCTTTTTGGTGCAGCCGTGAGGCACACTTTCCTGCTAATTTCTTACATAATATATGTTTTATACTTTCTACTTGTTTTCTTTATTAGTTGCTATCTGATGTATGTATCTGATATGTATTGCGTCTCTTTTGGTATGTGCTAAACAAATGTATTTTTCTTTCTTTCTTTCTAGACGTGGTAAAGAATTTTCGCTAAATATGTAAATAAGTTTCCTAAGAATTGAGAACTTCCTCCTTTTTTGAAGTCTGTTTATCTATGTATCTTACTAGCGGTTGGTCGACTCTTCATGTTACCAGAGGGTTTGCCTCTTTTTAGGAAAAATAATCAGCAATGCCACCTAACGCTACCAAACTTTGGGGCTATTGACAGCGATGCGGACGAGCTCATTGAGCTCTTCCGTTTTTTTTTATATACTTGTACATAATATACTATATTTTAGTGTAAGCAGTATATTGTATTTATCTAAGCTGATGATTGAAATAAAGTTATTAAGTTAAAGTTATAATTAGAAAAAATTAAGTCTTACAAACTAAACACACCAGTCGACGTAACAAAAAAGAATAAACTCTTATTATTCCAAAAACCTTAACTTAATAAATCAAAACACGAATATTCTCAACTAATAAATTATCTAGCACTAAATTATTCAGAGCCCAGGCAAAAACTGACGGCTTTATGAACTAGATTAGCTTTCGCTAACTAGCTAAGTTTTTGCAGCCTAAAAACTGTCTAACTTGTTCTTATTGTATATAGCACGACAGGGCTAAAATTTATTTCGTGTTGAATATTAATAACACGAATTTTGGTAGTACTGTTTAAGAATAATGAACATCGTGAGGAACCGGCATGTCCTAGAACTAAAAATTATATACATCTACCAAGACATATGACATCTACCAAGCCGCACTGGATCCGCGTGGTAGATTATGGCCTACTCCCTCTCACAGAGAAAAGGCCTGTGTCCCAGCAATGGGAACATTATAGTCTGATTCTGCTGTTAAACTGTTCAAGAATATACAGATCTCCAAGGAAAAGTATTCGCTTCGAGAATCATCGTGTATCTTCGGAAATACGATCGAGCTATGATGAGATCTAATATAGAGCACTCACAACCAAGGAAGTACTTGCCTATTTTGTATTACCATGATTACAAAATTATATATAACATCTCTATGCAGTTCCAATAAATATTTTGTAACAAAATGTCGATCTGCGACCGTAAGTTTTTGTAAACAGTTTCCCACACATGCTCACCAAAAATAACTTTTTCCAGAATTATAAATTGCAATTCCATAACATTCATTGTTCCGCGAATCAGTAATAGTATACAATATTTTTAAGTCCTTAAAACCAGCCATCGTATTTTAATTTAATAAATAAAACTTCAATAACGCTTCGTTGAGGTTCATCAAAAATATGGGCCAGTGGCAAAGTTGATAAAAACAGACACAAAAATATGCCTGAAAAAGTTCCTAGTTCTCGTTTTATTAACTCCTGCCTTCGTAACTGTTATACAGAAGCCAAAAAACGTAAAAAAGGCGATTTTTATGGACACGGGCCACTGCCAACGGTTTTGAAAAGAGTTAAAAGCATAACGTAAATTTTGAATTTAGTGTTTTAATAGTTTTGAAAGATTTTGGATCAATGTAGCGAAATTTGCGAAATATTACACACCATTTGCCCTGAAATTGTTTTCAACTAAAAAGTAGTTAGCAGCAATATCATCTACTATTTACGAATACAACTTTAGTTAATAAAAATACCTATTTGATATAATTAAGAGTGATATTTCCTTTTTTTTTCACTATCTTAACTGGACGCTTTTAAATTAACACCCTATTCATTAGTTAATTCAAGATTTCTTTTTATCACAACCCCCTAGATCAAATTTTAATATACCTACCAAGACAGCGTTCGCGATTTAATTTCCAAACGTATGTAAAGTTATGTATTTTTGGAAATAAACCCTTTATAACCCATACTTACATAAAGTTTAGTTTGCACTAAAACTCAACCACTCAACAACTCTACTCAATAAATATAACTCTTTCAATAGTACTAACTAGTTATTCTAAAATCAACTTAATTTAAATTACGTCAGTTGGAAACCAGGATATGAATATACTATACTACCGTCTACGACACACACCTCTATGCTTTAGAGCTTTCCACCAATACAAGTGCAACTAGAAGTGCCATCTCTATCTGTGTCTATCTACATCGAACTAACTAACAAATCTAGTTTCAGCCGCTCTGTGTTTACCAGCCAGTTGAGTGATTGACAAAATTTGGACGAGGACGAGGACATACGGGAGCTTATTGTGAAAGGCTACTGCTGCCATTGAGCTTGCTTAGTTCTTCAAATATTTTGGTTGCCCATATATTTCAGGTTGTCCACGGATATTATTATTATTATTTCATATAATTATAAACGCAAAAGTTTGTATAGATAGATGGATGGATGTTTGTTACTCTTTCACGCCAAAACTACTGAACCGATTTGGATGAAATTTGGCACACAGATAGTTTATAACCAGGATTAACACATAGGATACTTTTTATCCTGATATTCCCACGGGATCGAAACTTATGCGGGTTAAACCGGGGGGGCGCAGCTAATCGAATATGTTTTAAAGTTGTATCGTTGGAAAAACGCACTCGTTTAAAGTTTGGTTCTATTTTATTTTATCATCCATAAGGAGTGAACTAAAAAAAAAAAGTGCAGCCGGGGTCCACCGTCAGGAACGAAGTTGCTTTCGCGATACTCACACGCACATGCACTCGTATATACCTAATAGAAAGAGAGAGAGAGAGACAGTGTCAATTTAATATGCGTTTTAATACAGAGCGATCTAGTTTAGGTTTTTAGAAGCTATCAAAAAGTTGTCGCCATCTTGGATTTTCATTTTAACCTCGTTATCGGCTTTAGCACCCTCAAAAACCATGACAACAATATTAAACCCATGATGAAAAATTTGAAAATATGCCGCCATCTTGGATTTTCGTTTTGACCTCACCATCGGCTTTAAAAGTAGCACTCTCGAAAATCTTGAAAACTAAGAAAGTCGCATATAGGAAGAGAACTCTTTTTCGTTACGTGACGGTTTACTTCTACCATACCGTTAAAGAACTTCGTTCCAAAAAGTGTCATACAAACAGAAATTAATGCTAAGTCATATTCAAATAACAGAAGGCCTATTCTCGTAATTAAAGACGTTCAAAATCTATTCGCTATCTCGTTATTTTAGTTGTTCTAACGATGTTTATTCGCTAGTTAAACGATTTACGAGTGTTTATTAACGTAACAGACACGTTTGCTACATTATTCACTTTATATTAGCAGAACTGTACTATGTATATTACCGACTTTATTATTTACCTTAACTAAAGAAAAGAGCACTGGTGGCCCAGCGGTAAAGGCCCTGGTAAGGACCGTCTAACGAGTTGTAGATCATGGGTTCGAACCCAGGGAGGCGCTTTACTTTGTGATAATAATTTCACCACCACCTACTCTCAAAACGGTGAAGGAAGACATTGTGAGGAACCCGGCTTGTCATAAAACCAAAAACTCGAAGACATGTGACATCTACCAACCCGCGCTGAGCTCGCAGGGTGGATTACAGCCCACTCCCTCTCGCAGAGAGGAGGCCTGTGGCCTGTGTCCCAGCATTGGGAACATTTTAGGCTGATCTACCACGCGGGCCTGTAGCGGTATCTACACCGCAACATGTGAACTACGCATCATACTGACGTCACGCAAAATCCTGCATCTCACAAGTAAAGTTTACCGCGCAACTTACATATAAAAATTGTATATAAGTAGTTTATCAGCCATCTTGTTACCATAACATAAGCATTAGGTTGCTTAGCTTGGGACAAATGGTGCTGTGTGAAATGTCCAGGGATATTATTATTATTATTATTTACAACAGCCCGACATGAATCATCTGGCAGTTGCCCACCAGACACGGCACCCGTCTGGTCGGAGGATCCTCCTTTTACTATAGAGTATGAGTGAACTTTACACCCTGTTCCTCATACCTCTATAGGCAAATGGGCAATCCAGCAATGAGGGCTGGTAAATTATTGAGTTGTTGCTAGCTGGCCCGCACCAAACAAGCCTTCCTATGTTTCTGTCCTATTCCGACGTCTGTGTATTCGACACCGGATCGCATGGTAAAGTAGTTTCCATTGGCGCTGATAGACAGCCTCACAGTTTGCAGACCTTGATGAAGACCGTCAGACTCTAGGATATAATAGTGTGAATGGATATTATACAGTCTAGCAATAAACATGCATCCCCCGACCCTTAAAGTCAGATCAAAGATCATATTGGGCTCAAAATCGAAAATAGCCGGCCTTTAGAAAGATCCAACTAAGCCCTCTCGTCTGCTGTTTTGTTAAGTTAGTGCATCACTTTCTTAAAAACTGCACAGTTGATATTGTTGACCTATTATTCTAAACGGGTCTAAGTGCGAAGTTGATCCGATTTCCTTAAAATTGAAAACTATTTTCCTGAAATCAAATGTGCATCGTTTCGACCGTATAGTTTTCCAATACTTTGATAAAATATATTTAGGATTATTGTCTCGTTTAAACACTTTATTAACCGACTTCAAAAATAGAAGGAGCTAAATTCGGTTGTATTTTTTACCTCAGAGCTCCGCCCTCTATGAACCGTTTTGGACAATTCTTTTTTTATTTGAAACGATATAAGTAGGTACTCCTGAAGTAGTCCCATAAAAATTTGATCTAGTTCTGATGAGTGGTTTTTGAGTTAGTTTCATAATACGTATTTTTTCCACTTAGTGTATGTCGATAATGTTATAATAACTTGCGAATTTGTGTGGGGTATACCACAACGAAAAAGTAAAAAATACAAAATTTTTACAAAAAAAAATAACTTTGAAAAAAACAGAATAAATGTGAAAAATTACTGAAAACACAAATAGAAAACCAAAGGCTCTCACTTTCTAAATTAACGATATTTTTTACTATGTAGGGTTTTTTCTATTTATACGATGCAACTCATATACCTATTGTTTACTATTTATAGCCAATTGTATAAGAAAACAACAATACATCAATAAAAGAGTCGTGCACCTTCTAGTTTATCATTATCATAACAGCGTGACTGTTTCTTAACTAGCCAGCCTCTAACTTCGTTCGCGTGAACCGACCCACCCCATCGCATCGCATCGCCTGTCCGGGCTACTATAATTTCGTTTTCGCTTAGCGTTATTACTGTCTCGTTGCTCGGCTCCTAAGGGGTTTAGCGTGATGTCTAGTAGTCCTATAGCCTTCCTCAAGAATTGGTACCTATATTAAATGCAAAAAGTTTGTTTTGAAATTCTACCGGTACTCCATTTTTAGGGTTCCGTAGCCAAATGGCTAAAACGGAACCCTTATGGATTCGTCATGTCCTGTCCGTCCGTATGTCGAAGCCACTTTTTTCCGGAACTATAAGAACTGTTGAAACTTGGTAAGTAGATGTATTCTGTGAACCGCATTAAGATTTTTACACAAACATACAAAAAAAACAATAAATTTTGGGGGTTCCCTATACTTAGAACTGAAACTAAGGTAGTTTTTTTTTAATACGTCATAAATCGTAAATTGTAATTGTACGGAACCCTCGGTGCGCGAGTCCGACTCGCACTTGGCCGGTTTTTAAAATACGAGTCGGATTTGAAAAAAATATTTTGCATTTGATGGCCCAATCCTTGAGAAAGACTATAGGCTACTTAACATCACGCTAAGACACTTAGGAGCCGAGCGAAAATAAAAAACGTCAGAAACAACGCTGAACGGATTTGGATGCAATTTGACACATAGACCATGACCTGAATTAGGGCATAGCATACTTTTTATATCCCGATGTTCCTACGGGATCGAACCTTCGTGGATGAAACCGCGGGGTGCAGCTAGTCTTTAATAAACGATGCATCACGCAACGAAATACATTAGATGTTAGATGATGCATCCATCAAAGCAAACTTTTGACCTATTTTTAGAAAAAGATGGGGTGGTCTATTTTTTACCGTGATCTAAATGGCGGTGGGTAAGTCAAGTGTATGTGTGTTGTTAAAAACTATACATCAGCGAGTCTGTTTGGTTGCCAATCTTGATTTAGCTCAGTGTGGGTGTTGTTTGGCTTTCCTATGTTTTGGTTCGGAGTCCACCAAGCGTTCGTGTTTCAATTTAAATCGTAGTTAAATAATGGTATTAGATGAATGAACGTTATTATTCTAAATATCTATTAATGGCTTGGATTAAATAACCATAAATCTTTTTATTACTTAGTTATTTCTTATTTGTTCATGCTTGCTTGGGATGGTATTTTTAAACATTGCACATGTAAACATATTTACGCTATTTTCCCGTTTCTATGTATTTATTTGTAGGTACTAGGTAAAAATGTATTTATCCGATTATTTATGTTTGTTTGTAATTCCTGGGAATTTAGTTCCGTTAAGCACCTACCTATTAAAGAACCTACGTGAAAATTAAGGATTTGCCCTTAAATTTGACCACACTTTACTGATACATGCTGTATAATCACAAATTATGCGTGAAAATCAGTAAATACTTACCTTATGAATAGGTGTTTACCCATGTTAATAAAGTCATTAAACGTTAATTCCAAACTATTTTCGTTACCCAACAATAACAAATTAGCAGGAACAGCAAATCGCTGAAAATACCCCGAAGCTCTACTAATTACTAAACATCCAGTTTGGCAACACTACTTGCGCAAAGTTGGCGGGAAAGCATTAAAATCGGATCAACTCCAGAAGTCCGTTCAACTTAAAGCCGTTTGAGATAAATTCGAAATGAATACTTGCACTTCACAGTTTTACTCATAATTGCTAGCAACGCAAAGTTTCGCGAATTGTTGGCGGTTGTAATTAAACAATACGTGAAACGAACGCGCTTTTGTATTTTCTTATATTCATTATCTAGCTGTGACGTGCGTATGCAGATTAATAATATAATTCTGTTGTCTGTGATTTTTTGAATTACGAAAAGGAGGTTGTAGATTTTAAATGTGAAGAAAAAGTTTTATTGACGAGGACATCTAAGTCCTGCTCACGCGCGTGTGATCAAGCATGCTCGAGCGTGCTCGCAGCCGAATTATATCTTGCACGATGTTCAACTCTATTTCAGTTGCGTTTAAGTTCATTATTAATTAATCAATGAAAAAGGCTCGACCATCCTTTTTTTTTTTTTTTTTTTTTTTGTGGATGGGAAATCATCTAATGACCCCTCCCGCTCTGGGTGGAGCGGAAGGGAGTGTCAGACTTTTACTGACTAAAACCCACCCGTGTTCCGTCCTTAGCCCTTTCTGTTCCAGGGCAGCGGTTAACCTTTCGGAAAATCCCGCCGCCCCGGCAGGCTTCGGCCCTGTGGGGCCCCGTCCTCTGCTGACATCTCTTTGAGGCGCGCGTGGAACACAACGCGCCGTCCGGCACGGGCCTGGTCCTGATCGGACGGTGAGCTACCCATTACTCACCGCCCGCAGGCCCGCGCCTACGGTGGCCGGGAGTCGTCACGCGGCTCCCGACGCCCGGAGCGTCTCCCACGGCGGCTGAGGCGTGAGGTTCTCTCCCTCAGCCTCCCCGCCACCTCCTTCGCTAGCATGACTGCTTCGCAGAAGGAGGTGACTGCCTCCCACTCCCTCTCGCCCCGGACCATGGCTTGCACCAGAGCCGGACGCGAGAGGTCGCCGCCGTTGCCGATCGCCTCTACGAGGACACGGCGGGGCTCCGCCCAAGCAGGGCAGACCTCCACCGTATGCTCCACCGTGTCCTCTGGGCGATCCTGGCAGTGGTGACACCCGGGCGTCTCCTCCCGCCTGATGATGTGCAGGAACCTCCCGAAACATCCGTGTCCGGAGAGGACCTGCGTCAGGCGGTACGTGAGAACGCCGTGACGCCTCTCTAGCCACTCCTCAAAGAGGGGTCTTATCGCCACAATCGTGGCGTGCCCTGCGCTGGGTTGCGATAGTCGCGCCTTCCATTCCGCCATGAGATCGCGCCGGAGGTCCGTCCGCTCCGCAGCGATTTGCCGCGGGTGCAGAGTTTCCCCCCGGCATAGTGCCTCCGCGCGCCAGTCATGCAGGCGCGCGAGGACTATCGCCTCCAGATCCCATGGCGGCAGTCCGGCAAGGAGGCTTGCCGCCTCACGCGAGATCGTGCGGTAGCCCCGGATTAGCCTTGTGGCTACCACCTTCTGGGGCGCGTTCAGGTAGTGTGCGGCTCGAAGCCGCAGTGAACGCGCCCACTGCTCGACCATCCTGAAGTTATAACTGACTAGTTACAAAAAAACTTACTTTACCATTTTATATAATAAAAATAATGAGCCTCAAAATGTAAATTTTAACACAGCCTAAAAAAAAAAAAACTAAAAAATATAACTAGACCACAGCACAGCACCAGCAACAATAAACGATTGATTTAAAAACATAAACTGCTAGATGCAACCGAGTGTGTCTATCAATTGAATATTTCCTCATTGTGTTGGCTCTGTGAGTTACTTCTCAGGCAAGCCGGTTGCAATTGGTACGCTAGGGTATATTGTGATGATTATTCTCGTAATTTTTGTTTAGTTTTTAAGTGAATTGTTTTTTGATAGTTCTATGTATTTTTTTTTTGTCTCCTTGGCTCTATCACACGCTGTCTACATCTTTGTATCTATTGTCCCATCTCAGGTATGCTGGAAGAGATTTCTTATGAAATAAGCATCACCTCTGTACCTATTTTTTCTGTTCTGTTTTTCATTGTCTGTTTATATATGTGTGTACATACCTAAAAGGTAAAATAAAATAAATAACACATTGCCCAACCTACGAATCGAACTTCATGCTGAGCTTTCAATTGCGACCACTATAGTCCATCGAGGCAGCCTAGCCTAAAATATAAAGATCTTAGAAACATTCAAAACAGTGATCACAAAGATACATTGGAAGACTAGCACTATCAATCTCAATCTGAATAATTTTGAAGGATATTGCTAGTCCATTGCTTCATATGTTCGAAAAATTTGTCTGCTCAACAACTTAAATAACGCAATGAATGTGAATAAATGAAAGTCATTCCTTCTGTTACCTAGTATGTTACGCAACTACCCCGCAGGCTGGAGAAAGACACAGATGAAAGATCGCAGATGAAGTCGGGGCCAAGAGTTACATAGTTTTATATAAATAAAGGGTTATCAGTACATAACTTACGAAGATAATTCGATTGAGGGCAAGGACTATTTTGCTCCAGTAAGTGCAATAGTAACCCTCGGGCAATAAAATTATACGACTTGGCGACTTGGACCAGATAAAGAAAACGAACATAATATCACAAGACCCTTGTAAATCGTAGGGATTTTTTTCTCAATCTGTAGGTATCTTGTTTGTAGAGTCGACCGAGAACGATTTCTTTTTCAGCCTAAATTCAAAAGGCCTGCGGATCTATTTTGTAAAAACTCTCCGTGAAAACTTAGATGAAGTGAACTTTCATTTCCATCTAGGGATTGACACTGTTGACAGATCACTTCACCTAATTTGTCACGGTGAGATTTTTACAAAATAACATTTTCGGCCGATAACCGAAAAAGGAAATATAATTTTTTGGCTGACAATAGATTTAAAAGAAATGTAGTGTTAGTGTTTTAATCATTATAAACCGTTTAAACTTAAATCACAAGAAACATACTTTTCTCAAAGACTTAATTATAGTTTATTAATAATCAAACAATACCGTACTTAAGTCACGCTTATATCTGACTTAAGTCATCCATTTTTACACAGAAAACCATGACTTAAGTGCGAAAAGTATACGAATATAAAAAAGTATACGATACGTGTGACACCGTACTTAAGTCCCACGTATCATAATGTACTATTTTGTGCATTGTTTCAATTATTGTGCTTTCACTTACTGTAACTATAAATTTTCTCTGAATAAATGAATTAAAGTATTCAGTTTTTCTCGACATTTTTATTTCGGCAGTAAACGCTGTTTACAAATCCGAAACCCGAAAAATTTGGGGTTTCCGCTGTTTTTCCGGCAGCTATCTGCTCTCGGTGACTATGAAAATTACACATTTTAGACTGACTCGGAAGCCTGTTGAATGCTTGTGAATAGAAAGAAAGAAAGAAAAATTGGTTTATGTATAACTATGTGATTGTTGCCTGTCAGAAACATTGTGCACGATAGTCAATTGGCTCTTAATACTTGTACTAGATACACAGCTGATTTACGATCCCGCGGGTCAGTTGAACAAAATAGGTCACATGTAAATTATGGACTTACGTGCCGTACAACATGTCGTTAGGTAGATATCTACTATTGTTTCATTGTGATAACGATTGATTTAGGTAAATTGCATATATCTCTGTCTTTCATTTGGTTTCGTCCATTTCAGTTGTTGTATTTCACAGTTTAATTTCCACTAGCGTCCCTGTCCCTACTTCGCACGGTTTTTACGACTTTACAAAACATTCGAGGTTTCTTCACTAAATGTTATTTAAATTTTAATGTATTTTACACAGAAATCTTCCGAAATAAATCCTATAAATTATGGTGAAAATCGCATCAAAATCCTTTGCGTAGTTTAAAAGAGAAACGCGGTCACACAGAGAGACAGGAAAATCGACTTTAATTTATAATATATATAGATATAATGGCTCGATTTAATGCTTACCTAACCTAACAATTACCTATGGCTCGATTTAAATTGCATTTTAGCGCTGATTCTCCATTAGGTAAATTTAATTAAATTAAAATTAATTGTATTTCAGTCATTTTGAAATATTTGCGGAATAATATAAAGATCATTATAAAAATATTTTACAATGCGAAAGAATATTTAAATATTTTATAGCTTAGGTATTTAATTTAACTTTACTTTCGTAATTAAAATAAACTAGAAAGTATAACACGGCAATAAACAAAAAAGCTACATCTGCTTAAATAGACGATAATGTTAGGAATTCACATCAAGCTACTACAATCTGTCAAATTTCTTTAGTAGATTTTCAGCTTTATAGCTAAAGCATTAAGGTTCAAAGTTGATTGGGAAAATTTTACAGTTTTGGGTAGCTTGGTGTGCTCGCGTCTGTACCTTAAAGATAGAGCTCATCAGTCAGTGACAGACAAACAGAAGTATTTACACATCGACGTCACACATTTTCTTGAACTGTTCGAACGCGGAATTTCTAAAATTAATAGAGATTTATAATTTTATTTTGGGCCACATTAAGGGCGTTCTACTTTTCTTGAGTTTTGTCAAAATATAAAAAAGAGGGGAAATAATCAAACGGCATCAAAAAATTCGTCCGCATTACTGTTAATAGGTAAAGTGCCCAAAAGGCTGACATTGCCACGTTGTATGGGAATGCTGATTCTATGGGCAAAAAATAAAATAACTAACCTTAACGACGACTTTAAGAAAAATCCCCAGAACGTCAATGGTGAACTTCATTTTGACTTCTTCAGTGATCACCACACGATTATTTTCACTTTATTCTCACTTTTCAGACTGAAACATTAAGACGAAATCCAATTAGAGCACGATTCAGCTGATGATAACTGTTACGCGAGCATTTTTATTAACCATGTCTTAAAAACGTCCAGCTTTCAAGTACATCTATTTTAGTCACAAATCGAACTTACCATTTTATGAAAAAACGTCCGAAATATTTATCGTATCACAAAAATCACATGAAAATTTATGTGATGTCGGTTTAAGTCGGGTTCGTCGGAAAAATATAATATGTACTACGTTTGGTTTTTATTGTGTGAACGTTTGCTGTGCGCACACGCATCGTGCGAGGCCAGACGAAGGCGTTCTTAATATAGAAGCGAACGAAATCGGACTAGAGATCCGATCACCCAGGGATTTAGTTTTATACCGCTCAATTGTAGGGAAAAAGAATTAAAAATACGAACAACGCCTGTGGTACCACATGTGCTGTACCGAGTTGTCAAGTATAATGACGATAAAATTATAGTTTCCGAGATCTCCGGGGGACATGCGGAGACATAGAGTAGATATTTTAACAGAGTGAGAACTATGTTGGGGTTGGATTCCAGTCTAACCGGATGCAGCTGAAGTTCATTATTACTGCTTATCTGACCGCCACAACCCAGTTACTGGGTAACACGCTACCCCTTGACAAGACAACAGCAATGGCACACCACAGCAGTGACAGCTAACAGAGCGATTATTAAAAAAATGATTAAAAATGTACAGTACAAACTCGTTGTCATAATTTTTTGGCCCTTCGATCCTTGCTTGATATTTTATTTATCACAAGAACTATCACCTACTGAATAATCATGACAATACTTGTAATACCTATAGAAGCCCTGGTGTCCTATCAGTTCACCAAAAATTAATTTACTTGACAAGCAACGATTGGCAAAAACGTGATTTGTCATTTCATTATTATACAAAAACAAGTTTGCCAAATAATTCACTTAAGAAAATAATAATAATTATCTTATAAACTTTATTTTAATATCGTTTTATTTGACATACAATTCATTTTTTTTTTTATTTTATCTCACAAAATTGTATTTTTTTTTTATTAATAATTAATTAATTGTATTGTGTTAATAATTATTTTATTTTAATTGCAAGTTACTTGCTAAAGATTTCAATAACTTAATTTCCGAATAATTTTCTTTTTGCACCAATAGAATACAATATATTATTTATTATTTAAAGTTAAATTGCTGCTTAAAGCTAAATTAGTCTACAGATACAATGTTATACTTAATTTGTGGAAGACTGGTGCCTAAACTAAGTTTTTTACAAAACCTGTAAGTCAGGTCACCAGCAGTGTGATTCTGTAACCATCTCACCGTGAAAACTTGATCAATCCCTAGTACTAGTTGTCATTCCAACTAATACTAGGGATTAACACTATTGACAGCTCACTATAAGCTCACTTCACCTAAGCTCACTTCACCTAACATTTCACGGCGAGATTTTTTCAAAATCGATCGGCTGGTTACAATTTATATAATTCAAGTATTGTACTGAAGACGTTTTGTTTGAAATCACAATATTAATTAATTATTTCCTTTATTTGAATGTAAGTTATATTTTTTAATATTAGAATATAAAAAGTATAAAAACATTTAAAAAATTAGCAGTCCACCGGTATCGGGAACAGGGTCCAATATGCCGGTGGTCAGGTTCTAGAGAGAGGAACCTCCTGACAATGCGGGTCGTGTCCAGAAGTACCGCTTTCTGAATCAAGCCCTTCATTCAGCTGCCTAACGAGAGCCTCATTAATTCATTAATTATTATGTCATGTTGTTGGCGTAAATCTGCTATTTTTTACGCAGGGGATCTGGTTCATGGTTGTGGTTTTGGGGAAGTTTTGATGCAATATGCTCACTTTTGTCATTTAAAGTGGTTTTCAACGTAATTTTACACTGATATATCTCGTTAATTCGCTTTTCACACGCTCAGAAAAAAGTTTTATTCTTTGAAGTTATTTTGTTATAATTAAGTATAGCCATCCCTATCTGTAGACTTTAATTCCATTTCTATTCGATTTAAACACTTCACAAATTAAATTACATCTCATTTGGCAATACAACACTTGTTTGCTGAATAAAATACTGTACGTCTCGATAACAGAATGATTCACATCTACTTCGTATGTCAGTGCAATAATAGTTTTAGGGAGGTAGTTCAGTAAAATTATGCAAAACAATGCCGTCATGATCACTTTGTGACTGGTTTAGGAAATGTATTATAAAACGATATTTTGTATAAACGTGATTTTTCCAAATGAATCTAAATATTAAATGAAAAATTATTAAATATCATCCGAATCATTTGTAAAGAGAAGCATTTGCCAAATAAATGTTTGTAAAGCGAGTGTTTATCAAATAAAACATTTGCGGAATAAGTGGTTTGTGAAATAAATAGTATACGAAACGTTTCTTATAAACTAAACATTTGCCAATGGTGTTTTGATGAAACATTAGTGAACCAATATTAGTGGGATCTTTTTTTTTTAGTTCAGTCTTTAGAATATGGACTCTGTGCTTTTGCATACTCTTTGGCGCCCCGTTGGTACGACTACTGATGCTATAATTGATATTCACTACACGGCCCGTCTGTATATCCGATGTTCGTTATCATATTTATACCCTCTATGGCCACGTTACGTCTCTATGGCCAGTCAACGATCCCAATACAATAGATATGGAATTATTTACGCATATTATGACGGCATCTATGTGTCGGGTAATAGATACAGTCCTTTCACGGTTAACTCTGACAGCAGCAAAACCAAAAGCAACCTTAGTAAAAAGAAAATAAAGAGCATTTTGATTTTAACAGACTTGTCAGTGGCCGCAAGCCAACAATAACCGTGTTACAAGGAGCATAAAGATCACTTTGATTTTGACAGTGATTTAAAATCAGAGGTAAAATATCTTTGAATGAACTGTAGACTATAAGTCAAAATGATTACAACAACAACTCGTAAGTTAGTGAATTAATGAGTTTCGATAACCATACAATTACAATAATGTATAACCTATTAGCTTTTGCTTGCTTTTATTCTATCATTATTAGAAAAGGTTGCATGTCACAAACTACGCATAATTTCTACAGTACTGCACTCCCATAGGCCCTTTGTACCACAATCTGTCTTTATTTAATAGACTTTCAACTTTATCGCTAAAGCATTAAAGTTCAAGGTTAATTTTATTGGGAAAATTTTACAGTTTCGGGTAGCTTGACCTGGCTGGCGTCTGTACACACATGCCGTGAAAAACTGCGGTTTATTCGCCATGTCTAGGCACGGTCGTCAGTGTTGTATGGATCACTATGGAAGCATAATACGGACACGTTTTTGAAGTGAAAACTTCTTTAGCGGCGTTGTGCACTTTTGTTGTGATGGATAAAACATATTAAACTCGCGTCAGGACACATGACCTGATCGAAAATTCGTAAGACGGAGCTCGCGTCAGTGTGATGTGGTGATAGTGGATAAGCCTGACAGCCCGTTCCTGGGGCACTGGGCCCGTATACACAGCTGCTGCTGGTCTGGTGCAGCGGGAGGCGGACTTAGTGCTTGACCACCACTGCTCTGCTCAAAATCCACAGTATGATAAAAAATTGTCTCAAAAAAACACTACATAATGTGACACGACTTAAAGGTGATACTGGATAAGCCTGACAGCCCGTTCCTGGGGCACTGGGCCCGTATACACAGCTGTAGGTGGTAGCTTTTATAATGTACAGTCAGCTTCTCTATGTGGGTACCCCCCTTGAAAGCACCTACGTTCGAACCCACGATGGGCATAGCATGTTTTGTATTTTTAACCGACTTCAAGAAAGGAGGAGGTTCTCAATTTATATATTTTTATTTATAGGTTTCTAGATATTTTTTTATTTTTATTGTAATATATTTTCAAAAAGTTTATAAATAAACAACAATGCACAAGAATATTTTAGACCTGTCAGTAATAGTTGATTTGGTGTAGAGGTTGAGGATATGACATGTGAAATTGCTGACCCTGGTTCGATACTGGCAGTCTGATAATTAGGTTTTTGTTTTCATCAAATTTTATTTTTCTCTAAGTTATACTATTTATGCAACTTTTTCTTTTTATATATTGTTATAACTACTACTACTACTGTAGGTAATATTAAAATTAAAGAAATATTTATTTTTGCAAAATTTATTACAAATTGAAAAACTTAACTACATATTATATAACAATAGATAACTGTAACATATAAAAATATTGTATCACTTCACTGCGAATACAACAACTACTTATTATATAATGGTTGACAATATTTACCTTTCAAACTACACTGAAAAAAATAATTTCTTTTAAGACTTTTACTGACTTTATACAGTAGGTAAGAAGATGTGTTTGTAAAACAGTAAAAGACAAAACAGTAGCTTTTAATGATTGAACATACTATTTAGTGAAAAAAACAACAAAAAAAAGGAAAACCACCACTACTGTAATATATAGGTATATATATTTGTATATTTCATAATATATATATATTATACATATTTCGTGACCTTTTAGCCACTTAAAACGTTTAAGTTTACTGTCATGACGGTAACATTTTGCCTCAAGCTGTTTTCGGATCAGTGTAAAAAATACTGTTTTGAACGTTATGCTCATATGGAACTGTTTAAAGCAGTTCAGATCAATGGTTTTTCATTTTTATTTACTGCTTATTTCTTTCAGTGTAGTAGAATAATTTTCTTATTTAACGAGTGAAAAAACATGTTATCATTAGTTAACATTCTAATGAATAAACAATTTGCATCTCTCGTAAATCATAAATATTATCTACCTCCAATTACCACTAATAAGTAGCTATAAATCAGAAAAATGAAATAGTGAGGTCAAATGATTTATTTTATGTGTCAATGTCGACACTTTTTTTATTATATTATAACAATATACACCAAACGGGATTAAGGGATCAAAAATATATAGGATGATCGCAATTAGGACCTATTTACCTATTTACTATAAGTCGTTTTGTTTTTAATGTTTAAATGTCAATAGCGGAGGGGATGACCCTCACTGAGTATTATTTGCTGTAGTCGGCTTCTCATTTGAGTAACCATATTCCAGCCTATATTCCTACCACGCATCAATTCCCAAGTCCTTATGACTTCTTGTTGTAAATTGTCCTTGGACTTCAATTCACTTGAGTCCCAATTTAAAATCATTTGACCCCACATATTTTCAATAGGATTAAGATCCGGACTTTTAGCTGGCCAGGCGATAACAGTTATATCAGCCTGTAAACTTAGCCACTCCTTCACCATTCGGGATCGATGCACAGCACAGTTATCATGGACGAAGTATATTTGTCCTTCTGGGTACGCAACACGCACTGTAGGCAACATAACCTCTTGCAATATTTGAAGATATGTCTTGCCATTCATGCGCCCGCCTACTTCTGTTAATTCGCCCGGGCCCATAGATGACATCCATCCCCAGTAACCTGAAAATAAGTTTTTTTTTAGTAACATAATATTAATTTAATAAGTAAGTATAATGTTTAAGATATTGTGGTGATAAACATTGCTATCTGTCATAATCATAACATGGATATGGAATCAATTATTTATATTTACTTAATAAAGCCGTTTATTTACCTAATGATATTCTACCACTGGACCTGTTCGGTAATATGTTTTGTGGATTGTAGCGTTCGTTAGGTTTCCGCCACAGTATTTTTCTCCCATCATTATCGGACCTAAAAGTTTTTTCGTCCGTGAAAATAACTATGTTATTTTCCCAGTCGAAGTCCATAAGCTCCTGTGCGAATCGAACTCTTGCTGCCCGATGAGCTTCTGATAGTTGAATTTTCTTCGCTGGACGATAATTGTGAATGCCTGCTGCGTGCAAATGCCTCCGCACTGTGGCGATTGAGATGTCATGTCGTTGAGCACTTGAGCGAGTGGTTGCAAACGGCGAATTCAAGTGAACATTTACTATATCACGGTGGCGTTCACACTTGTCTGTATAGATGCCTGAACATCTCCGCCCAAAAGGTTTTGACTTCACATCACCAGTATCCAAATAACGTCGCACCCACAAGCGCACCGTTTTTCTCTGTGTAAAAAATATATTTTAATTTAATCAATCCAGTGACAAAGTTCACGAACCATGCAATTTATTTTATTATTATGTAGATAATATTTGATTTACCGCTATGCCCAGCTGCCTGGCAATCCCTTTAATGCTTGCATTTTGTTCGTAAAGAACCACAATCTTTGTCCTCAAGAAATTATCTATCATTTTAATTTTGTTAACACAAACACGTATACTAGTATGCGATAATGCGAAAGGTGAAACAAAACTAGACTCATCAGACGGTAACTTCATTATAGATTAGTAAAATGTATGCATAACTACCCTCAATTAACAACAATGCGTTCGCTGCGAGTTCATTATATCGATTAGACAGAGACAGAATTATAACGCCAAGTAGATTGATAATTCATCGAGTTAATAACTACTTATCTGACTTAGTTGGTATGAGCTCGCGGTAATCAAAGGATGACCAATGATTCGATGGTTCGAATCTCGTCCGGGCCTAAACACTTTTTGTATTATTCTTAAGAATGTATAAGTATGTTTGAATTGCAAAGTTGTAGCAAAGTTAATTTTAATACAACTGGGGTACCCAATTGATGCAGCCCACTGTACATACCAAAATAAATAAATAAAAAAAAGTTTCCTTTCAGCGAAAATAAAATATAGTAAGTAAGTAACCAAGTAAGTAACTAAGCAACTGTACATATGTTGGAGCTTAATCCTTTCAAAGCGGTTGGTGTCATACCGGGTTCACACGGTTCGATTTTAGTTGAACAACTTTTGTTGTTCAACAAAAAATACTTTGAATTAAAAAAATCAATTTGATTGAAACTCTGTTCAGACGTTTCAAATTGGTTTCGACCAGCGGGGTTATTGCGTAACACATAGTAGCAATGGGTTTAATTTTGACAGTTTACCAACATTCATTGCGTTATTTACGTCGTTGAGCAGACAAATTTTTCGAACACATGAAGCAATGGATTAGCAATATCCTTCAAAATGATTCAGAATGTGATTGCAAGTGTGTTATGCATTTAGGGCGCCAGTATTAGAAGCGTCTTTGTACTGTGAGTATGTTCGTGAATTACGAGTAGCTTGTTTAATTTTCATCAAAAAATTACACGACAAAAACTTTCCATTGAGCGAAAATAAAAATATAGTATAAGCTAAGTAAACTTAACTAAGCAACTGTGTATTGGAGCTTAATCCTTTCAAAGCGGTTGGTGTCTAGCAGCGTCTCTGTACTCTGAGTGTGTTTGTGGATTAACTGGTTTAGTAAACTTTCTGGGAAAAAGATAAGTAGATGGATACTTCATTTAATTACCAAATTAAATTGTTTCTCGGAACTGTATTCTATAATAGTCTTCATTTATTTTCGTTGCTTATATATCTAGTATGTATGTGTCTTTTATTTAGGATATGTATACATATGTGTATCTATTTTAGTATGTTATTGCACCAACGACAACCCCATATTATGCCCAGGCAATTTCACTGTACATTCCAAAGTTGCCTGGAAGAGATCGCAAAAAGCGATAAGGCATAGTATATTTTTAGTGTTCAATATTTTTTTTTGTTATATATTTTTGTGGTGTACAGTAAAGTATATTATATAACTACTTATAAAAAAATAAATACACTCGAGAGCAATGAATCCGGGTCACTTAAAGAATGTTAAAAATCTCGGAAACTAAAAATGATAGGTTAATGCAATAAATTGTATTTAATAGACAATGTAATACTCCTTAAATGAAAGTAAAAAAAATATGAGTCACCATACATTTTATTAACACAAAATTACATAAAGAAAAAAACTGCTGATCTCTCCTTAAAACAAAAATAGGAAACATGAAATTTTTGAACTTTATTACGATTTTCTTGAATTTTAATACTTCGTATTGCCTCCTCGTGCTTCCATTACTGCGTTTACGCGGTTTGGCATGCTGTACACCAAGTTCCTTATACGATTTTGGGGAATATTCTCACATTCCTCTGTGAGAGCAATTTTGAGCTCACGAAGCGTGATTGGGGGAGGGTTTCGTTGTTTTACGCATCTGCCTAGCTCGTCCCAAGCATGCTCGATCGGGTTGATATCCGGGCTGCGCGCTGGCCACTCCATACGAGTAATGTTCATCTCTTGAAGGTAGTCATTCACAATCCTATCTGTATGAGGTCGGGCATTGTCATGCATAAATATAGCATCCTCACCTAAATTGACCATAAATGGACCAATGTGATCATTGAGGATTTCTTCCACATATCTTACGCTAGTTAAAGAGCCGTTTTCTATGATCACCAGCTCTGTGCGACTTTCAGAAGAAATTCCGGCCCACACAAGTACAGACCCACCACCGTAGGCTACTTTTTCTTCGATGCATGCTTGCTTGAATCTTTCCCCTGGTCTTCGATACACTCTGTGTCTTCCATCGTGCTTGTAGAGCATAAATTTTGATTCGTCGGAGAACATAACTTTTGACCAATCTTCAATACTCCAATTTACGTGGCTCTGGGCATATCTTAGTCTTGAAATACGATGCCCACGCTCCAGTTTAGGGCCGTTTGCAGGTCTAAGGGGTTTTAAGTTAGATTCAGCAAGCCGACGTCTTACTGTCCATGCACTTGGGTTACTTCCTCCGAGGCGTCGAAACTGATTTGTGAGTTCAGTTCCTGTGAGAAAGCGATTTCGAAGCATGGTGTTCACCAAGTATCGGTCTTCTCGTGCTGTGGTACACCTGGTTCTGCCCGTTCCTGGTCTGCGTAGGTTAGAACCAGTTTCTTCGTAACGTCGGAGAACTCTTTGTACTGTTGACAGCGACACACCGACAGTCCTGGCTGTATCGCGCTGACTCCGGCCGGTTTCCAGCATTGTAAGTATTCTGGTGCATTCTTCAGGCGTAAGCGACATAATTTCAGCTTGAATAATGAATATAGAGCACTATCAACATGGTTTATGTACCCACATAAATGACAGATTACAAACAAAAGCAAAACCAAATGCTGTAATTTCGTAACTTTCCATCTTCGAAAGTGGCCCTTTTTCAAATTTGATTTTTTTATGATATAACTTTACAATAACTAAGAAGTTTTAATAACTTCATTTAAGGAGTATTACATTGTCTATTAAATACAATTTATTGCATTAACCTAGCAGTTTTAGTTTCCGAGATTTTTAGGATTCTTCAAGTGACCCGGATTCATTGCTCTCGAGTGTACCTACATTTGCAGACGTGATTTTTAAACATTTAATTTTTTTTTATTCATAGGTTGTTTTATATAAGAGGGTAAAAATATAGACACTAAATAAACAGAGGGGTCTTGGCAAAGAGTATAATAATAATATGGGTCTTGGTATGTAAATATGGTCACTCATCCACGGACCAACCTCGGCAAGCGTAGCTTAACTTAACCTGATCGCTCGTCCCGTGCGGCTGTTATTACTGTCACTGCCACGACTGTATTTTAAATCTTGTTTTCTCAAAACTTTGCCACTTCCACGGCGTTGTCGGTGGCAGCGCAGAGGTCACTTTGACTGCATGTTTTGGGACACAGAGGGCAGGATAGGAGGTGGAGCATGGTTTGTGACATAGCTCCACAAACACACCCTACTGCCGTTCCGTCAAGGTAGCCCCACTTTACCTGGTTGGACTTACATCTTCCCATCTTCTCTTCTTCTTCTTCATTACTTAGTTAAAAGCCCTAAAATAAACTATAAAAGGCCAAGTGCGTGTCAGGCCACGCGTAGAATAGGGTTCCGTAGTCACCCATAATGGCACTTTACAAGTTAGGCCTCTATAACTCCTGAACTAACAAAGTTATCTAAGCCGTAATAGTTTTCCTTCAAAGTTCATCACATGGACTACCATCATGAATTTTTTCAGATTTTTCGAGCCAGCCGTTTAGCTTTTAGAGGGAGGGGGGGGCACGCCGTATTTTAACAAAAAAAATGCGCTTTAAAGTTGAATATCTCGCTTTTGCCCTTGACTTCGCCCGCGTGGATGTCGTAGAATATTCCACGGGAACGTACCTACTTCCGGGATTAAATTTAAAAGTACCGTATGTATTACTCCAGATTATAAACTATCCAAATCTGGCCACCCGTGATCCCGCCAATCAGGAACTTAAATATAGACAAAACAAAAATTCTAAAAAGTATATTTTCGGCACTGGAATCGTTCCCAGATCTCGTAGCAATTCCTTTTTTTTAATATTCAATGTACAGTTTTTACTTAGTTACTATTTTATTTGTTAATATGTATAGACTAGATTCTGACCGCGACTTCGGCCACGTGAAATTCCTTGCTCCGTCGCATCGCATCTACTGCCCACGCTATTGCTTCGTTTTCGCTTCCTTTCTAACTTTTTTTCATTTTGCTGAGCTCTGAAGGGTCTTAGCGTGATGTTAAATAGCCTCTAGCCTTATTGAAGAATTGGGCTATCAAAAACAAAAAGGTTTTTACAAATCCGACTGGCAGTTCCGGATATTCGCACGTTCAAACAAACAAACTCTTCAGTTTTATGACACTCGCGAGCAATGAAAAAGTTCCAGTGACATAGCACCAAATTTCTCCTAAACGGGAAAGGCTAGCTTAATGACGCCGTCTGCAATATTGAAGTACATGTAACAGCGCATCAGAATATTACCAACTAAACACGTAAATATTGTGTTCAAATTTTAAATTACGGCAAGGGCATCGGCATCATCTTTTATCGGCATTTTATGGTTGGAACTTTTTAATAATATAATATCCCTGGACATTTCACACAGCACCATTTGTCCCAAGCTAAGCAACCTAATGCTTGTGTTATGGTAACAAGATGGCTGATAAACTACTTATATACATTTTTTTTTTTGTAAATACATACATATTATAGATAGAAAAACACCCAGACTCGGAACAAATACATGTAGGTCATACAAATATTTGTTCCGTGCGGGAATCGAACCCGCGACACGCAGCGCAGCAGTCAATCACTTAACCACTGCGCCAACCGTGCCGTCAATTTTCATTGCTCGGCAGTGTAGTTTACATAGATAGATACCTATCTACCTACCCTACGACCATCTCCCCTCTAAATCGAAACACTAACATAACTTATAACAAAACCACTCCAACTCTAAGAATCCGAGCAGCATGTTAATGGAATCTGGTAGAACTTAATACAACTTGTCCTGTTCCGTCCCTCGTGCACCATTAAGCTGAGCGCGTCGTTCATAGAAACTGTTTCCTTGACCTCAGCCACCACACACGTTGGGGGACACTGGACACCGGTTTAAGTGAACTGGCTTACATAATAATTATTATTTAGCTATTGTAGTATTGAACACTTTCGAGTTGTAGGTCGTGGGTTCGAACTCAGGCAGGCACTTTACTTTGTGTAAATAATTTCATCACCAGTGCTCTCAAAATAGTGAAGGAAAACATCGTGAGGAAACCGGCATGTCCTAGAACCAAAAATGACAACCGAAGACATGTGACACCCGCACTGGGCCCGCGTGGTGGATCACGGCCCTCTCCCTCTCACTGAGAGGAGGCCTGTGTCCCAGCAGTGGGAACTTTATATGATGATTATGCTATTATATGCTGTAGTGTATTGAACATAATATGTATGCGTAATAACATCTAGAAGGTACTCAAGGAAAATAAAGGTATTTATTGTATAAATGAATATAGATATAGAAGATAGGATCTTCTTCTATATCAATTAAAGTCGTGTTTCGTGTTTCTCTGTATGACCGCTTAGTTACTTTAAATTATGCAACGGACTTTGATGCAGTTTTCACGATCATATTTTAATGAATTTAAAAGGTAAAATGCAGATTTTGCTCTGAATAATAATCATCCTGCAGTTTCCAGTTCAGTTTTTAAGATAATTTAGCTGAAGCATTTCCACAGCGTTGTGTTGAAGATTCTTTTAGTAGTAGTTTAATCATCTACACTTACTGCTAATATTTAGGGGCTTGTGGCAAAGTAATAACACCCGCAGGGGTCGATTGATGGGGTGCATGTTGAAGAGCCTCCTCGTGGCGCACCCTGGGCAACGTCGGCTCCAAGTGCCCACCAGATTTTGGTGGACACTTGGGGCTGGCGGCTAATCTTCAACAAACGGGGAAGGGTCACGGTTCCAATCACCGATCATCCTTGATGGTCGGTGAAGGGAACCGGGCTACAGTACGTCCACTCCCCCTCTGCTTACAGAGGAAGGTGAGTGGGCGTAGACTGGGGAGGGGCGGCTCGCGCCGCTGCACCCACGGGAGTGTGGGTCGTGAAGGGAGTCCATGTCCGCGCTGCGTCTGTCCGGTATCCGGCGGCAGCGTGGGGACGCCGGGGCGGCGGTTGGTTTTGCCCAGCCGTCGGCCACACCGTAATCCTGAGTTCAGGACCGGGGGTCCGGGCCACTGAGGCCCGGGCCGCGAGGAAGACAACCTCTCTAAAAAATCACCCCAATCCCAAGGTCTAGCGTGCCGAGGGGATGAATGGCCGGAGGGGATCCGGTCATTAGCGCGAATAGGGACCTCACCCTTAAAAGGACAACATGAAAAAGCAGACTAAAGGAATTATTCCCCAGGCGGGCAACCTCCTCAAGGAGGCACAATCCCGTCCTTCTACGGAAGGCAGCCCCACCGTATATGGGGGGGGCACCGATAGTCTCGTGGGCCGGCACACCACCGCCGACCCGCGTCAACCTGCGTCGCAAGAAAAGGAGCTCCGGGCTAGCCTGGAGCGCCTGTGCGACGCAGAGGTACCGCGCAAGGAGCGCACAGAGGAGAGGAGTGATGCGGGGTCGGAGTCCGACGCCGCATCGGGAGGATCGAGCACGGAAGGCTCAGGGAGCCCGTGCCGCGCGGCCGCTGCTAATAGAAAGGGACGAAGCAAGCGGCCAAGGTCAGTGGGCGGCCAGGGGTCGTCCTCTGACTGGGAGCTGGCCAGGAAGATCCCCGCCACGAGGCGGGGAGGAGTCCGGGGCCGAGGCACAGGGAGGGGCCTCACTGCTCGGGAGGCGGCCGAGCGTGCGGAGGAGCCCGCAAAGGAGGGGGAGACCGGTCGCGCGGTCGCCTCGGAGCCCTCAGGTGACGAGGCGGTTGAGGTTGGCGGCCCCGAGGCGGACCGGAAAAGGAGTTTTGCGGCGGTCGTGGAGGCCGCGATCCGGGACGTGGGTCTAAAAAAGCGCCAGGACACAAAGAACAAGGCCATGGACCTGGCAAGGGCCTCCATTATGGCGGCAGCGGAGGCGGCCAACTACGCCGGTCCTTCGGCCGGCGAAGTAGCCGCATTGCGGGCGGACGTGGCTCGTCTGACGGCTGCCACGGAGCTTCTCCAAGAGGAGAACCGGAGGCTCCGTGCAGACCTGGCCGGCCTGAAAGTCCCCGACAAGGAGAGGGCGGAACCGACAAGCCGGCCCGTGCCGGTGGAGAACCAGGTGTTGGACCTGGTTCGGAAGGAGCTGGCGACCTTCCAGGCGCGTTTCGACGTCCTGGAGGGGATCGTTCTGCGCCCCCCCTTGGCGGGTAGGGCGGCTTCGGGGCCGAAGGCGACCACGTATGCCGCCGCTGCCGCCCCTAAGCCCGGGCCGTCTGGCCGGGCCCAGGCGCCGGCCAAACCAACGTCGGCAGGAGGAGCCCCGGCACCGGCGAAACCGGCGCCGGCGAAACCGACACCGGCGAAACCGGCGCCGGCGAAACCGACACCGGCGAAACCGGCGTCGGCTGGCGGAGCCTCGGCGCCAGCAAAACCGGCGCCGGCCCATAAAAAGAAGGGCAAAACGGCTGGGAAGGCGAGGGCCCCAGAGCCTTCGCCTCTCCCAGAAGAACCTCCCACGACCAACGCAGAGTGGCAAGTGGTCGGGGAGAGGAGGAAGGCGGCCAAGGCGGCCAGAAAAAAGGCGCAAAGGCGGCGCCGCAAGGAGCGAGCCGTTGCGGCTAGGCTTCGCTCCCCTAAGACCGCGGCTGTAGTCATAACACTACAGCCGGACGCGGTTAAAGGGGGGGTGACCTACGGCGACGTGCTCACGAAGGCAAGAGCGGCGATGAACCTCCAGGAGCTGGGGATCACCGGGGGCCTCCGGTATAGGGTGACCGCCACTGGTGCCCGCATGCTGGAGATCCCCGGTGCGATGAGTGGCCCCACCGCTGACGCCCTAGCTGAGAAGCTGAGGGCGTCCCTCAATGCGGACGAGGCTCGAGTCTCCAGGCCCGTCAAGTGCGCAGACATGCGCATTATGGGCCTGGATGACTCCATTACGGAGAAGGAGGTGGTAGCCGCCGTCGTCGGGACGGGCGGGTGTCTGGCCGACCAGGTGAAGGCGGGCACCATACGTCCCGACTTCACGGGCATGCGAACCATTACGGTAAGCTGTCCCGTGACGGCGGCGCGACAGATAGTGGAGGGTGGAAGACTCCTGGTGGGCTGGGTGTCAGCGCAGGTCAAGCTGCTGGAGCCCAGACCTCTGAGGTGCTATCGATGCCTCGTGGGACACCATGCGAGCGCCATGTGCACCTCGGAGGACCGCAGCACTCTGTGCTTTCGCTGCGGTAAGCCCGGACATAAGGCCGGCTCGTGCAACGCCACGCCGCACTGCGTCGCATGTGCGGCTGCTGGCAAGCCGGCCGATCACCGGGCGGGGAGCAAGTCCTGCGCCCCACCCACCGAAGCCAGGAGGAAAGGCAGGCCCTCCGCCGCCGTCGCCACCACCACCACCGTCGCCGCCACTGCTGCCGCCGCCGCCACCGCCGCCGCCGCCGCCACCGCCGCCGCCGCCACCACCGCCGCCGCCGCCGCCACCGCCGCCGCTGCTGAAGGGCCTCCTCAAGAGGCCCGGGAGGGGGTTGAAATGGAGGAGTAATGGCTCCTTTACGCCTCCTCCAGGCGAACATCAACCACTGCGCCTGCGCTCAGGACTTGTTGCTCCAGACCATGGCGCAGTGGTCGATTAATATCGCCGTGGTCGCTGAGCCGTACTTTGTCCCGCCCAGGGATGACTGGGTGGAGGACCTTAGCGGCTCAGTGGCCATAATTTCGTCGGCTGCCGCCGGTACCCCGTCCCTCGAATGTGTCACGAAGGGACAGGGGTGCGTAGCAGCACGGTTCGGAGAGATTGTAGTAGTGGGAGTTTACTTCTCTCCGAGCCGAACTCTCGCCGAGCTCCAGAACTCTTTAACAGAGTTGAGTGTCGTCGTCGCCAGGAACCATCCCTTCTCCGTGCTAGTGCTCGGGGACTTCAACGCCAAGAACTTGGCCTGGGGTTCCCGGTGCACGGACGTGCGGGGCAGGATGGTGGAGGACTGGGCTCTGGAAACAGGCCTGGTCGTCCTAAATCGGGGTTCTGTTCCTACGTGTGTGCGGATGCGGGGCGAGTCGGTAGTGGACATCTCGTTCGCCAGCCCCGCTCTGACGCAGCAGGTCATTGACTGGCGCGTCATGGAGGAGGTGGAGACCTACTCCGATCACCGGTATATCCGGTTCGATGTCTCCGCCCAGACCTCCAGCGCGCTGGTCCAACAGGCCCCGAGTGGTCCGCGGTGGGCGCTGAAGCAGCTGGACCGGGAGCTTCTCCTGGAAGCCTCGATCGTGCAGGCCTGGGTGTATTCACCGGACAGGCCTGCTGATATCGACGATGAGGCGGAGTGGTTCCGGGAGGCCATGTCCGAGATTTGTGACGTGGCAATGCCCCGAGTCCGGCCAGGACGCGCCCGACGTCAGGTGTACTGGTGGTCGCAGGAGATCGCGGCGTTACGCAAGGCGTGCGTCGACGCGCGACACCGGTACACCAGGCACCGCAGGCGCCGCATCCGCCCTCCGGATGCGGAAGCCACGGAGGCGGAGCTGTACGGGGGGTACAGAGCGGCGAAGACCGCCCTCCGAGAGGCTGTCCAGCGGGCCAAGGATTTGGCCCGCGAGGAGATGCTGGAGACTCTGAACAGAGATCCATGGGGGCGCCCTTACAAGATGGTGCGGAATAAACTCCGCACCTGGGCCCCCCCGCTGACACAGAGTCTCCGCCCACAGCTGGTGGAGGAGGTGGTGAGCGCTCTGTTCCCTTCACGGGGGGAGCATACTCCCCCGCCTATGGCTCCGCCAATAGCGGTGTCCGAAGCGGACCACATGGACGACGACGACGACACACCCGAAGTGACCGGGGTAGAGCTGGGAGCGGCGGTAGGCAGGCTGAAGGCCAAAAATACCGCCCCAGGACCCGATGGCGTGCCGGGTAAAGCCTGGGTCCTGGCCTCGACGGCTCTCGGGCCTCGACTGGAGGCGCTCTTAAGCGCATGCATGGAGAGAGGCCAGTTTCCACTCCGTTGGAAGACAGGGAAGCTGGTCCTCATTCAGAAGCCAGGGCGCCCTGCGGACTCTCCGTCCGCATACCGGCCCATTGTGCTGCTCGACGAGGTTGGCAAGCTCTTCGAGAGAGTGATTGCGGGCCGCCTCGTCGGGCACCTGGTGGGGACAGGGCCGGATCTTGCGGATAGCCAGTTTGGTTTCCGCAAGGGGCGCTCGACGGTGGACGCCATCATGCGCGTTAGAGCCCTCACGACGGGGGATGCGGTGTCCCGGGGCGGGGCCGTCGTGGCGGTGTCACTCGACATCGCCAACGCGTTTAACACCCTGCCCTGGAGTTGCATTGGGGAGGCACTTCGGTATCACCGGGTGCCGACCTACCTCCGTCGAATAGTCGGGGCGTATCTGACGGATAGAGCCGTCATCTACCCCGGTCGCGACGGGAACTGGAGCCGGCGAGAGATGTCGTGCGGTGTCCCACAGGGATCGGTTCTGGGGCCGCTCCTGTGGGACATCGGTTACGACTGGGTGCTGCGGGCAGACCTCCCTGATGGCGTCAGTGTAGTTTGCTACGCTGACGACACGCTGGTCCTGGCGCAGGGGAGGTCGCATCAGGCGGCGGCCGACGCAATGACACGCGGGGTTGCGATAGTCGTGGATAGGATCCGGCAGTTGGGTCTCGAGGTGGCATTGCACAAGTCCGAGGCCATGTCCTTTCATGGGCCCCGGTACGGGCCACCTTCGGGATCTCAACTGATGGTAGGAGGGGTTCACATCGGCGTCGAGACAACGATGAGATACCTGGGTCTCGTCCTCGACAGCCGGTGGAACTTCGTCGAGCATTTCCGACGTTTGGCCCCCAAACTGGAACGGGCCGGGGCCGCCTTAAAGCGGCTCCTGCCCAACCTGAGGGGGCCAAACGCCTCCTGCCGGAGGCTTTACGCGGGGGTCGTGCGGTCCATGGCCCTATATGGGGCCCCGGTATGGACGCGTTCACTGCGGCTTCGAGCCGCACACTATCTGAACGCGCCCCAGAAGGTGGTAGCCGTAAGGCTGATCCGGGGCTACCGCACGATCTCGCGCGAGGCGGCATGCCTCCTTGCCGGACTGCCGCCATGGGATCTGGAGGCGATAGTGCTTGCGCGCCTGTATGATTGGCGCGCGGAGGCACTACGCCGGGGGGAAACTCTGCACCCGCGGCAAATCGCTGCGGAGCGGACGGACCTCCGGCGCGATCTCATGGCGGAATGGAAGGCGCGACTATCGCAACCCAGCGCAGGGCACGCCGCGATAGCGGCGATAAGACCCCTCTTTGAGGAGTGGCTAGAGAGGCGTCACGGCGCTCTCACGTACCGCCTGACGCAGGTCCTCTCCGGACACGGATGTTTCGGGAGGTTCCTGCACATCATCAGGCGGGAGGAGACGCCCGGGTGTCACCACTGCCCGGATCGCCCAGAGGACACGGTGGAGCACACGGTGGAGGTCTGCCCTGCTTGGGCGGAGACCCGCCGTGTCCTCGTGGAGGCGATCGGCAACGGCGGCGACCTCTCGCGCCCGGCCCTGGTGCAAGCCATGGTCCGGGGCGAGAGAGAATGGGAGGCAGTCACCTCCTTCTGCGAAGCAGTCATGCTAGCGAAGGAGGTGGCGGGGAGGCTGAGGGAGAACACCTCACGCCTCAGCCGCCGCGGGAGACGCTCCGGGCGTCGGGAGCCGCGTGACGACTCCCGGCCACCGTAGGCGCGGGCCTGCGGGCGGTGAGTAATGGGTAGCTCACCGTCCGATCAGGACCAGGCCCGTGCCGGACGGCGCGTTGTGTTCCACGCGCGCCTCAAAGAGATGTCAGCAGAGGACGGGGCCCCACAGGGCCGAAGCCTGCCGGGGCGGTGGGATTTTCCGAAAGGTTAACCGCTGCCCTGGAACAGAAAGGGCTAAGGACGGAACACGGGTGGGTTTTAGTCAGTAAAAGTCTGACACTCCCTTCCGCTCCACCCAGAGCGGGAGGGGTCATTTGATGATTTCCCATCCACAAAAAAAAAAAAAAAAAAAAAAAGGGGTCGATTGATCAGGTTAAGCTACGCTTGCCGCGATTGATCTGTGGATGGGATATTTACATATCGAGACCGTTAAGCCGTTGGTCCCAGCTGTCATTAGTAAATCTTTGACAGTCGTTACGGGTAGTCAAGAGCCTAAAAGCCTGAGAACCAGTCTTACCAAGGGGTATCGTATTACCCAGTGACTGGGTCGTGGAGGTCAGATAGGCAGACGATCCATGTAAAATACTAGTATTCAGCTGCATCCAGTTTGACTGACGACGGAAGCCGACTCCAACATAGTTGGAATAAAAGCAGATGATGATATTGACATTTATTTCTATTGTTATTTATTATTAATTAATTATTATCATGAAATGAATGAATGAATTATTCTTTACAATTGTTTTTTTTTTATTGTCCAGGCTTATTTTAATTTTATTTTAGTATCAAAACTTGCTGGCTTGATTACTTAATTACAACCATTTGTACACACGGCTACACATCAAGCTATGCATTTCCAGTTTTAGCCGACCTCGCATTGTATAGGTTTTTCGTACAATCAGAAGTCAGCTTGTACTGGTTACGCCCTCTGGCTTATTGTAGCGCACCCTTTATTATCTTTTACTTTACTAGCTGACGCGGCAAACATTGTTTTGCCATATACATTATTTCTAGGATTTTTTTTTGCATGAAGAATAGATGTTGGCCGATTCTCATACAAATCGGTCCAGCCGTTTCGGAGGAGTTTAGTAACAAACTTTGCGAGACGAGAATTTTATACAGTGTGGCGATTAGGTTATCACATTAATTGAAACCATGTATTCTACATAACGTATATTAAACATATATTGACAACAATTATTCATTCTAGCCGTGGGACCTCTTTTTTTTCGTTTTATTTTCATTAAGCTTAATATGTGATTATTTGGTAACAATATCATAAAGTTTGTGTTGAATTGTTGATACCATTGTCCCGCGCGTGTCTAGAACCTTATTATCGATGGTGGTTTATTTCATGACAATTTTTACTTAGGTATTTTATTTGTTTTTTTTTTTCTATTTTTAGTAAAATTTACATTTTATTTTTTTAACAGACTTTTAACAACTTGTAATGACCGCTGTACTATTTAATGTGATAACCTAAACGCCACTCTGTAGACTAAATTCTGTCCGTGACTTCGTCCACGTGAAATGCTATGCATATTGACACGTTGCTATGCTATGTATATTGACACGTTTAGTTTTTATTAAAGACAAAATTAGTGGCATTAAAGGATTTTTAGGCATTAAATGATAGGGTTACTTTTTCGTACATAAGTGTGCGAGCGGCGGGACCTCCTGGCGAGAGCGTCAGTCGCTCGCCTACGTGGAGCATGGGACTGGCATCATCATAATTTCAGCCAGGAATCATCTACTGCTGGGTACAGGCCTCCTCTTTCTTCTGCCATACTTCCCGATTCCGTGCGTCCCTCATCCAGGTGATTCCCGTGACTTTCACGATATCGACTGTCACCAAGAAAAAAATTTACGCAGACCAAGTCATGGGCAGAAACAAGTAAGCAATCATTATGGCAACTTAAAAATAGTAGGGTGAACTCATCTAATTCTGTGACTCGCCTAATTCGGTGATATTTGGTTTTGAATTTGAACTTTATCACAGAGGCTTAAGGTTGTATTTCAAACCATTGATTTCACTCGTATAGCCCTATGATAGCGCTCAAACCAAATATCACCGAATTAGGCGAGTCACAGAATTAGATGAGTTTACTATACGTGGTGCTTCGAAACGTAGGGGACAGTGGGGTAATTGAGAATGGCGGGTAATTGGGAATAGTAAGTTGTAGTAATACTTTCCCCCGCACTACACCGCTCCGCACCCGTTCAACAGACGCGTCTAGCCCCCCTCAGTGCGTACGCGACAGTTGAACGGGTCCGGAGCGGTGTAGTGCGGGGGAAAGTATTACTTACCTAGCTATTCCCAATTACCCGCCGTTCTCAATTCCCCCACTTTCCCCTACTATCGCCAAAACTTGTGACCACTTTGAAAATAAAATCCCGTGCACATGATGACCACAGCTGCTGCGTCCGTAAGTAAAACAAAAGAGGAGCCTTTTTAGGTCGACTAATAATATGCGCTGCAAGCAGGAATAGTCCTTACGGTGGTCAGATATAGATTTTGGCGATAGTACAGTCACGAGCAAAAGTGAAAAATGCACTCGGCTTAATTCAAAAGCGATTTACCCCTTTATTTTTTAATGAAATTTTATGTTGTTACGAACATAGCATTTTCGAACCCATAGGTTTATGTAATGTGTAGTATTTCAACGTTGAATTCGTTATTTCACGAAAAAATCGCAATTGAAAGTTGCCAAGTGTTGACATATTGGTGCTCGTGACTGTACATACATCATCTGCCTACCCTTTTCCCAAAGCTTCCCACCTAATTATATAAATGTCACTTACCTACTGCTTTCCAATACAGTAAACAGTTTATTACCAAGCAACTTCTTTACCAAGACTATTTTAATATGATACAACTACCTACAAGTTAATGAAAGCAAATCCTTGGAGGCGCCTTTGAGTCCTCGCGGGTATGTCTAGCACTAATCACATTAGTGTCTGCAGCCTGCCGACACCTGCAACTACGGTGACATTGCTTTCTAGCAATTCAGGATAAACTGAAGGCTTTTTTTAAAAAAAAAACGTTGCCCCACACCCACACAATTTCTCCTGTGTCGTGGGTGCGTTTACAGACATATAAACTCACATACACAAACAGCCAGACCCGGAACAACTAATTGTAGGTCATACAAATATTTTTTCCGTGCGGGAATCGAACCCGCGACACGCAGCGCAGCAGTCAATCGCTTAACCAATGCGCCAACCGTGCCGTCAAGCTGCTTTCACAGCAGTCAGCACCTTAATTGCGTATCACACTATCAATCTCAATCTTAATAATTTTGAAAGATATTGCCAATCCATTGCTTCATCTGTTCGAAAAATGTGCCTGCTCAGCAACGTAAAAAACGCAATGAATGTTGTTGACCTGTCAAAATGAAAGTCATTGCTACTGATGATGTGTACGCAATTACCCCACAGTACACGGGATTTAATGAGTGATTAAACGAACTTACCTGTAAGTGAAATTCTATCATAATTATCCTTTAGCCTCGAACTGTATCTCACATAGTATAATCAGTACAGGGAAATCAATTACACATAATATCACGCCTGTAATCCCCGAAGGATTAGGCAGAGCTGTAGTTAGAGATAATAATAATAAATAATAAAAAGTGTTTATTTCTCACCACTAGCCAAAAAACAACAATACAAACAATATTTTACACAACAAGAAATAGCTGACGTTTTTTTTATTGTGGATCGCTGGTGCCTGGTGTGGTAGGTAGGTAGTAACACCTGTAATTCTGGTCACCAGGTCCCCACTAGTTTATGGTTACATATTTGATAGCTTACATATATCACAGCAAGTAACAAAAGTTTCAAACAATTAGTGAGCTTATTATTAGAGTAAAAATAAATACAAAAACGATTAAAAAGTAAAAGTATGCTGAGAGGTTTTTATGAATATAAGTTTGTGTCTTTGTGTGTGTGTGTTTGTGTGTTTGAGAGATTGTTAGTGGATGAGTCTGATTAGACTAATACGTCAAAGAGAGCTTCTGTGGCAGTATATGTTTGGCTTCGAAGCCAGTGGGCTACTCCGTTACCGCTGCCCTGGAACAGAAAGGGCTAAGGAAAGAACACGGGTGGGTTTTAGTCAGTAAGAGTCTGACACTCCCTTCCGCTCCACCCAGAGCGGGAGGGGTCATTTGATGATTTCCCATCCAAAAAAAAGGGGGTCTACTCCGAAGTGCAAAGTGCGAATGTTCGGATCGGACCGACACATGATGGCCGAACCGAATATTATTGAAAAATGCGAAAAAAGTTCGGATTGGCTCAGCTGGGTTGGGACCATAGTCAATATTCGAAAGAGTGTAGGAGAGTATGGATCGGATCGGAGTAGGTTTGTCCCAGCAGTGGACACAATAAAGAGGCTGATTATGTATGATGTATGTATGTAAAAGTTTATAATTTATTTACTTTTTCATTAAAGCTGTTATTTGACTAGTGGTAGTCGCTTGTTTTATTCGATTACGGTAAAGCAAAAGGAGGGTTATGATTTTAACAGGCAATGTAAGTATGTTCATCTGTTCACTCGTAACTCCTAAATTACTTGCTTACTGTGTGTTCTTAGTTCTTCTTTTAATTGTGCCACACTCCCAAGTTGCCTACATTTTTATTTAGTTTTCGATTAATTAGTGATCGATACAACACATACACAACAATGGTGGTTTCTGGAATAACAACCCTACAGTTTCAGTTTTACCCCATTAGTTAGACAATTAATTGATTAATTAATTGATTGGTGGTCGAGTTTACAATGAATGCTTCTCATTCTCATATCAACTCGGATAGGACATCACCCGTTTCTAAACGTAAACTTCACAATGTTTTCCTTGTATGCACAGTATTCACATTTTCCTTCATATTTACATTTTGCTTCCTACATCGTTTCCCCTCGCGCATAATTAAATTATAGAAGGTCCCAGACTGTTATCATACTCCATGGTTACCCTCGCTAGTTACACTGTAATTTGCGAAAAGGTAAAATGCAGATTTTGCTCTGAATAATAATCACCCTACAGTTTCCTGTTCAGTTTTTAAGATAATTCATGGATCTTTGACATTCGTTACGGATCGTTAGAATCCCGAAAGTCTGACAACTAGTCTCACCAAGGGGTATCGTATTACCCAGTAACTGGGTTGTGGAGGTCAGATAGGCAGTCGCTCCATGTAAAATACTGGTATTCAGCTGCATCCGGTTAGACTGGAAGCCGACCCCAACATAGTTGGCGATAGATGTAGATGATGACTTACCGCTCATACCTATTTACAGAAGTTTGTTAACATTCTTTAGGCAATGGTTTTAATTTTAACAAGCCGTGTGCATGATAGATGTATTAATGTTTTCTTCATAAAACGGTGAAGAAAAACATCGTGAGGAAACCGGCATGTTCTAGAAGCAAACATTCGAAGACATGTGACATCTACCAACCCGCACTGGGCCCGTGTGTTAGTTCCAGCCCACTCCCTCTCGAAGAGAGGAGGTTTGTGTCCCAGCAGTGGGAACATTATAGGCTGATGAGAATCCTATCGGGCATCGGATTCCAAGTTTTATCCTCTGTTTAGCCCTTTTAACCTTTCAAACGTCCTTCCTTAGTAGTCAGTTTCGTTGCATAAAGAAATCTTGTGCAAAATTTCATGCTTTTAGACCCAGCGGTTTAGGCTGAGCGTTGTAAGTGAATTCAAGATTTTTATTAATTAGACTGAGGTAGTTACAAGTAAATATTTTTGCGCAAACTATTCTGGGGACGTACTAACGCCAAGCTGCGTTGATCTGTTGCGGGTCTATTATGTAAAATTCTCGCCGTAAAAACTTGAAGTGAACTGTCATTGCTCCTGATGCTAGGGATTGACACTATTGACAGATCAGTTCAAGCTCACTTCACCGAAATTTTCGCGGTGATATTTTTACAGAAAAGTTAGTTTTTTTGGAAAGTATGACTGCTGATAGTGTTTCATTCAACTAAATCTGAGCTTATGATACGCTTATGAACGCTATGTACATGTAACTGATATAGTCTTGAATGGTACCCCTTTAAAAAGGGTTACTAAATTTAAGTATTTAAATCATTGGGTCACTGAAGATTTAAAGGACAGTATCACGAGCAAAAGTATGTATACACTCGGCTTTATTCAAAAGCGATTTACTCCTTTATTTCTAATTGAAATTTTATGTTGTTACGAACATAGCATTTTCGAACCATAGGTTTATCTAATGTGTCGTATTTCTACGTTGCATTCGATAATTCACGAAAAAATTACAGTTGAAAGTTGCCAAGTGTTGACATATTGCTGTTCGTGACTGTACTGACATTGAGAGAGAGCGCAGGTCGTTGTCTGTTCGATGCAACATGCTGGCTCGCAGGTTTGCACGCTGTACAACACAAGTAAAGGTAACGCTTTTTAAGGCATACTGTCAATCCTTTTACACGTGCAGCCTGTGGGTTGGCTATTTGCAGGGTATACAGTGACCTGCGAGTGCAGTATAACAATGCGTTCAGGATGCTGATGGAGCTGCCGCGGTATTGCAGTGCCTTCGCCATGTTTGCCGAGGCCAACGTCGACAGTTTTGCGACAATCATGCGTAAACGTTGCACCTCGACCCTAACTCGCATGCGAGCTAGTTCCAACAGCATCTTGAGCGTATTGACGGACCGGTGGGATTCTCCAATGCTTGAGCGCTGAATGCGGCTGCACGCAGTGAAGTAGCATACATGCGTTCTGGTGTCGGATTGTCCTAAAATCTATGTTTTAATTACATTTGTTTGGTTTACTAACATTTGCTCTTAAGTATTTTCGTGTTGCTCACAATTTATATGGAGAAATCTGAAATAAATGATTATTATTACAGGCACATTATATTTTAGTTTTGTCTCTGGGATTGCCGATCCTTGACCACTTACCATCATGTGTAATTGTTTGCCAATCCATCATCATCCACAGGCCGATTGCCCCACTGCTGCATAGGCCTCTATTTTCATGTGCCAAGGACGCTCCTGTGCCAGCCTCATTCTACCCACGATGGTCATAAGGTCCTCCACCCATCTCGCCGCCAGACGTTTGCCACTTACATAAAATAAAACGCTACATGAGGTCAAAAAACATGTTCATAAATTTTTCTTGTAAGAGATATCGACGCACAAGCTGGTACTATGAATTTAGTACTTACTTACATGATTTCTAGATCCACCAGCGTTGAAGTTTTTTGTCATTTATAAAATATAACAGCGGTTCATAGAACAAAGAAAAAAATTCAATACCGGTACTGTAAGCTACCATACCGTAGTTACGGTATTGAATGAATACAGAATGCAAGCAAAATAGTCACAGAAACGCCTACATGAATAATAAAGAAAAACAAAATGGATCTATCATCACGAGCACAGGACAGAAATAGTCGGCATCTGCATGTCTTGATGGTGACAAGTGGATGAATGCTGTGCTATGCTGAAACCCACCGCTGATTTCAGTAGTCACCGGAAAATAAAGTTACAAAGTCCGGTTTAAGCATTTGTACAGAAATAGATAATAAAGTAAAACAAAATACACAGCTGATTATTCGGCGGAATCATGTGCTGAATTCATGGTATCAGTTTGCGCGTCGATGTCCCTGCCACCACTGTAATCTAGCCACACTATTATTCCGGTTTATTAAGGGGCTTGTTCATTTCCTCTTCCTTCTTTTTCATTTTCAGCAGCATCTTGAGACGGTTTACGAAGAAGTTCGGTGGGTACGTCACTTGTTCTGACTTGAACGATCCTGGGCCCATCTCTACGCTAGGTTTCTTATCAGTCGAACGTCTAGTAAGACTGTTCAGCATACTAGTCATGAAGCTAACCACATCCCATGTTACCTGACAATCATATATCATTAGATTTTATTTTAGTTACAGTTGCTACGTCTTTATAAATAAAAATGAAATGCTGTTCGTTGGTGAGCATAAGAAAAATTGGAAAAGGGTCCCTGAAAAAAAACAAATTTGGGAAAAAATTACTGGTCCATTTAGGGCTTGCGGAAGGATCGTACATTCCCGCGACCGGGCGTAGGTGTGAGATGGAACCCCGGGGTGGTTTTTAGTCAGCCGCCCACCAATTTGCCACTAGGGCAGTGGACATCCATGAGGATTGTCCACCCCGGGAAAAAAAAAGGAGATGACTGCATGGTAGAAATAGTCATGTAAGGAAAAAGCACTATGCTCCCTCCATGCGACTTGCTCTCTTTCTCTTTCTATTATACGAGTGTTTGTGTGCGTGCGAGGATCGCGATCGCATGGCGTAAGGAGCTTCGTTCGGATCCCCGACCGCACGAGACCTTTTTTCTATGCGGTTTTTGAAGACACGACCATAACTTATAATCTAAACTATGGATATGCGTAAATCTATTTTTTTTGTGTATGGTCATGGAAAAGTTGGGTCAGATGAACATAAATGGATGTAAAGGAAGAGGTACCAAAGATTGAGGTCAGCAATGATTTGAATGAAAAGGGAGTGAATGCAAACGTGACAGAGAAGGGAAAAGAAAGAGAAAATATTATGTGCCAACTTGTTAAAGTATAAATAAGAATCAAAATTATATACACTTGGCAACCATTTTATACTTTACTAGCGTCTGCCCGCGACTTCGTCCGTGTGAAGCAACTTACTTAATTTTTTTTTCCGTAAGAACCTTCTACAAAGTATTAGAAAACTTAAAAAGAAAGATAGATGAAATCGGTAAAGTCATTCTCAAGTTATGGCGTGACCAAGAGAAATATAGGGATTCATTTTTATTTATATACATATGAATTACATAAGATAGCAATGACATAAGTACTAAGGACTCAGTAAAAAAAAATGGTGACTGTGCTCAAGAAAATTGGTACAAATTCAGGCAGAAGAGGAATGACAGTTTCTACCTGATAACTTTTTTTAGCAGCTTTTTGTGGTCATTCAAAAAAATTGGCCCTGCATTTATAACGTTTGTTTGGTGGCTCCAGAAAAACTGCCAGCGGGTAAGTCAGACGAAAAATATGCATAGAAAGACCAACATTCGGGACACAATCAAATGAATTCTTATCGGTGTACAGACGCCAGCACATCAAGCTACTACAATCTGTCAAATTTCTTTAATAGATTTTTAAATTTATCGCTAAAGCATTAAGGTTCAAGGTGGATTGGGAAAATTTGACAGTTTCGGGTAGCTTGATCTGCTGGTGTCTGTACTTAAACATCTTTTTGAGGCTAACTGTGCTCTTGAACCAATGCTTAAAGCAAAATTTTATGCTTTGTAAAATAAATAGATACCTTCTGAATTTCTTTTGCTAACGTTGAACCTGCACCTTCCGAATCCGTATCCGCATCGAAATCCGGTGATGTTGGTGTGGAGGTCAAAGCTTCAGTAGAACTCAAGCCTTGTGTTGCCATGCTGGTTAAAGTATTCACTATGGATGTCAGATCGACTGCATAGCCATACTCGTAACAATATGCTACGCTTAACATTGTGGTAAGGGCGTAGATGATCCCTGAAAAATGTCATTTATTTTATCTATATAACTGTTTATGTATGTAAGCCTCCTCACGAAACAGATTCTTCGACTAACTAAACAACAGCCGCATATAGTTACAGCTGCTGGCCACAGGTCATTTAATAAACACCTCTTTGACATAGGAGTCACATACAGTCCGTTGTGCAGGGCCTGCATAGAGAACGACGAGACAACAGCACATGTGCTTCTAAACTGCCCGGTGGCCGCCATGTACAGGGCAAAGGTCTTCGGAAACTCATGTACCTACCCTCCTTGAGACGTTCAGTAACATAAAGGCGTTGCTGGCATTCTTTAAGGAGCTGGGGTAGATCGAATAAGTGGTGTTCACACACGTACGCAAAATACTCGCACAGCAACGTGGGGTTGCGGAGACCAGTCCGTATTACCAACTACTTATGTCGGTACACACATACAAACAGACAAAAGAAAATAACAGAAAATACGCTACACGGATTTCCATACGGTTTTCACCATCATTTAGCGAATGTATTCCGGAAGATATAAGTGTACAAAACATTAATATTAAACCTACATACAGTAAATAAATCACGATGTTTTGTTAAGGCGTACCTAAAAACCGTGCGAAGGGGCGGGTCGCTAGTTTAAATATAAAACATCAAACGATACACTTACTAAAAGCACCCATTTCTTCCACTTAACAAAACTTAAGCAGCGATTAAGTACACATCAAACAGAAAATTCCTTTTAAAGATCCCAAAAAATGTTAGCCTCCTATTCTTTAGGATATTCAAACTTGCACAGATAAGCGAACAGATAGGAAAACTAATCAACTTTAAACGAGTATTTTTAATTAGAATCTGAATTTTCCGACATTGGTTACGTCGTGAGCACCAGATTAGCCTCGCCATTTTTCAATTTACCGATAGGTATTTTCAATGTGGACATTCTTTGGCGAGATTTTGACAATGTATTCATTTGCGTATCAAAGAGTTTTCGAAACTATTGCTTCTTTGATCCGATAATTATATTTTGGTAAGGGTTGTTACCTACGCGGTAGGTAGGTATTGGGCGCTTTTGTAAATTCTAACCCAATCTAATCTAACAAGCATGTATTGTCCCACTGCAGGCCAAAGGCGTCCCTCTCCTTTTTCCACACAATTCTGTCTTTTGCTAGAGCCGGGCATTATAATTTCTAAAGTGACGATATTAACGTGGACTTCCACGGCGACAACACATGGGAGTAAAGTGTATGGAATTATATGAAGACGCTTAGGACGTGCAGTGCACGTGTTTCCATATATTTAACGATCTGCGCCCCGCGTTTTCACCCGCATAAGTGTCGATCCCGTGGGAATATCGGGATAAAAAGTATCCTGCTATATTACTATTATTTATAATACTGTAAAGTTTCATCAAAATCCATTCAGTAGTTTTTGCGTGAAAGAGTAACAAACATACTTCGTCCATCCATCCTGATAAACTTTCGCGTTTATAATTTACTAGTAGGAAGTAGGATGTACGCGGACGTGGCTGTCCACGATTTATCGCCACGTTAGAAATGATAAAAAAGCGCACATTAGCCAAAGATTTTTGAAAAAGAAACATAATGTGTCTTTATGTGATAACAAACCTGGGGGTCTACTCCGAAGTAGTATCGGCCGAATGTTCGGCCGTTTCCTGCTACGAAGTTACAATTTGGTTCGGTCGGTTCCGATCCTACACTCCTACACACTTTTTAATATTGACTATGGTCCCGACCTAACTGAGCCGATCCGAACTTTTTTCGCATTTTTCAATAATATTCGATTCGGCCATGTGTCGGTCCGATCCGAACATTCGCACTTTGCACTTCGGAGTAGACCCCCAGATTCCTAAGGTCATTTTCCATCGGATCGGCAAAAATGACGAACTTCCATAAAAACTTTCATAGGTTTCTTTTATTTTCAAAAATTCTTAGTGTTCACTTTCACTTTTTAACCATGAGGTGGAAGCATGAGAATCCCATGCTTCTAGACTCAGCTGTTTAGGGTGTGCATTGACTGTCAGAAATGTTAGTGAATTAATTTGTGAATTTTATTAAGTTCGTCTAGGAACGGTTCTCAGAATGAAATGTGGGACTCGACTCGCGACCTCTACTTTACTCAGTGAGAAACAGATACTGACATTGTAAAGAGTGTAGTTTTATGAACTACATCGGCTTTGTGAGAGGGAAATGGAGCGACGACCTTGTGAAGGCCGCAAGAACCCGTTGGATGCGAGAAGCACAGAATCGGTGGAAGTGGCGGTGCTTGGGGGCCATGTCCAACAGTGGACATATTTCGGCTGAAATGACGATAATGATGATCATCAGTTTCTTATAGGTTATCCGATTACTGCTAGCCTGCATCATCCAGCTGCTGGGCAAAAGCAGGTAACATAACATCACGTCTGTAATCCCCGAAGGGTTCGGCAGAGGTGTATCAGTGGTACAGACGCCAGCACATCAAGCTACTACAATCTGTAAAAAACCAACTCGCTACTAAACTTTATCGCTAAAGCATTAAGGTTCAAGGTTGATTGGAAAAAATTGACAGTTTCGGGTAGCTTTACACCCACATTTCGCCAGTTATGATTAAGTCTCATGTAATAGGGTGCGAGCCTAAAGGCTATTGCCATCAACCGTGCATAAATACAGCCTCCAGGCTGCTACTGAGAAATTCCTGATTGAACAACCCGATAACACTTTGTCCGACTGCAAATCGAACCCAGGACCTCATGCCCAGCAGTAGCACTTGCGACCAACGAGTCAGTCTACCTAATCTATTTCCATGAAAACCAAACTTTAGTCGTTAGTCAAGCATGATGAACAAACTACTAAATTCAAAGGTAATTGAGGCTAACACAACTTGTAAGTTTGTTTTATGTAAGACTAATACTTGAAGCACTAATGTATTCTAAGTGCCAGCGCAAACTGTGCGTCTTGTCACACCTCTTCTCGACTCGTCTCGTCTTGTCTTGTCGCGTGCATCTGCGTCTTGTCTTTGCGACTAGACGTAGACCTGCCGTTTGCGTCTGCCACTAGTTTTTCGAAAGAGATTGTATTAAACAATCTCTTTCGAATACTCGAAGAAAATGATCTTATTGGTCATGACATGACCAATAAGATCATTTTCACGCACGCCGATTGTGAGTACAACGCACCTGACCTTTCTGAACAATGTTCAGTATATGACCAGAAGGCCAATTCCCGTAATATTTTTTTTTCAAATGTCAAAAACCTGTCAAAATGTGGGGAAATTAGAGGTATTTTTGGCAGACTTGACAGATTGAGACTGAGATCAGAGGGGCAATTCTCGTAATTTTAAGAACGTTCACACGTACGTACACGTGCACCTTCCTCAGCGCTCACAGCAAGACTGATGCTGCCCTGTCGCATGCGGCTGTCGTCGGGTCCGCGCGTGCACCATGCATCTCGCTGTAAAAAGTAGCGAGATAGGTTACTCCCTTAGCCTTTCATTGTGACTCTGCAACTTGCCACCAAGTGGGCATAGCTTTGAACAAAATATATGTAAATGTATACAGGGTTTATTTTCAAAGACCAGACAAATTTAAGGGTGTGGTACAGACCATCAAACTGAACAACTTTCTCAATGTGTACGTTACCCCAGCAAGAAAGTGTCTCCTAGGGTTATAGGAGTAAAACGTATAATTTGTGCCCTAACTGCTGTAAATGTGCCCCCACATAAAAAATGTGTGCCCCCTGTCGTTTTGGAAAAAAACGGAAAAAACGATTCCTGCTGGGGTAACGTTTTTCTAGCAGGAAAATTCTAAACGAATGATCGGAGAGAGAAAAATTGTGCATGGCCAGAGAGCTTATATGTGTGCTAAAATGTGCCCCCAAAAATAAAATCTGTGCCCCTTCAGGTTTTCGAGATATTGCATTTCCTGCTGGAGTAACGTTTTGATGAATCGTATATCTCTACAACCATTGCATGTGCCCCTGTGGAATAAACATACACGAGTAGCTCTTAATGTGTGCCCCTATGTGCCCCCAATTAGATTTAAGAAAATATTTATAGTTTTCAAGTTATCGCGGTTTCATGAAAAACCGAAAAAACATCGCAGCGCCTAAATTAGACAAGGCACAAGTTCGCTGAAAACTGTATTCGGTCCTTCTTGACGCTAATAATAACCATACAAAGTTTCAAAACTGTTCATGCATGCGTTTTTGAATAATCTTGCTAAAAGTCAAAACGATGGTGTCATAACTTTGACGGCAAAATACAAGGAACCGGCTCAATCCCAGATGTGTAGGTGTAAACCAAAATCATGTGCCTTTATTCAAAAATATATGGTGAAAATATTCAGCTTAGAATGTTTCGTATTAAGTAAATATTAACAAAAAACCAAAATATGTAAGCAACGGCTGGTTATCCGACCAAATTTGAATGACTACTAAAAAGCGACGGATTCATACATATCGATGACCTTCTTTACTTTACTCACCAACCGGTTCACACGTGTTGTGCCTGAGTACACTGACTTAGAAAAGTAATAAGTAATAAAATAAAGTTGTTATTGGATTATATTCTACTAGCTGTTTCTATGACCTTACACATGATTAAGTACCTACATTATAAATAGTAGCCTAAGTGCTATTCCAAGGTAAGCTATCTTCTCGATTCTAAATTTCATTAAAATACATACAGTAATTTATGTGTGAACGAAAGAAATACATCCAGATATTTGCCAGGCCTTTGACCCAAAATTTGATTGCTCCCAATGTTTTAAAAAAAATATAGTTCATGCAATGTGTGATGAATACCTGCTACTAAAAAGAGGTAACTCTTTTTTGTATATAAATATTCTTGCGTTTTTTGCAATTTGCAGGCCAGTGCTAGGTTGTATGTTGATTAAAATATTATTCGCGGCTGTAAAACGTATGTAGTTACAGAATTATAATCATCAAAATCACCAAATACAACCCTCCAAGTTCATAAAGGCGAAGGAACAAAAAAAAAACAGAAAAAAAATTAATTTTGCGAGCTGGTTGGAGCATTCACCTTACTTAATAGAAGATTCCCTTTTTTCGCCTCCCCACACCGCTGCATATATCTCTGGCCCCGCGGCATCCGCTGACGTCGTGTCGCAAGGAGTCGCTTTGTCTAGCTTGGAGAAAGTGAGACAGCTAGTACGCGTACGGTGTTAGTGTGACAGAGACAGTTACGTGTAACGTCGCTCTATTATGAATAATAGGTACGAAGTAATAAAAATAATAATTTCCACATCAACAAGCTGTTTCATTTATTATAGTCACAGGGTGCATTTAATATATTTTTTGATTAGCCCCCAAAACTTTTGAACGCGACTGTACGGACAACAGCTTAGGTATAATTCGTCCAATAAAGAAGGTCATCGATATGTATGAATCCGTCGCTTTTTAGTAGTCATTCAAATTTGGTCGGATAACCAGCCGTTGCTTACATATTTTGGTTTTTTGTTAATATTTACTTAATACGAAACATTCTAAGCTGAATATTTTCACCATATATTTTTGAATAAAGGCACATGATTTTGGTTTACACCTACACATCTGGGATTGAGCCGGTTCCTTGTATTTTGCCGTCAAAGTTATGACACCATCGTTTTGACTTTTAGCAAGATTATTCAAAAACGCATGCATGAACAGTTTTGAAACTTTGTATGGTTATTATTAGCGTCAAGAAGGACCGAATACAGTTTTCAGCGAACTTGTGCCTTATCTAATTTAGGCGCTGCGATGTTTTTTCGGTTTTTCATGAAACCGCGATAACTTGAAAACTATAAATATTTTCTTAAATCTAATTGGGGGCACATAGGGGCACACATTAAGAGCTACTCGTGTATGTTTATTCCACAGGGGCACATGCAATGGTTGTAGAGATATACGATTCATCAAAACGTTACTCCAGCAGGAAATGCAATATCTCGAAAACCTGAAGGGGCACAGATTTTATTTTTGGGGGCACATTTTAGCACACATATAAGCTCTCTGGCCATGCACAATTTTTCTCTCTCCGATCATTCGTTTAGAATTTTCCTGCTAGAAAAACGTTACCCCAGCAGGAATCGTTTTTTCCGTTTTTTTCCAAAACGACAGGGGGCACACATTTTTTATGTGGGGGCACATTTACAGCAGTTAGGGCACAAATTATACGTTTTACTCCTATAACCCTAGGAGACACTTTCTTGCTGGGGTAACGTACACTTTCTCAATGGGACCAATATCGTAATCGCGAAAAATTTATCAACTGTCCCATAGAAAACTTCAATACCTACTTTTTATTCGCGATTACGATGTTGGTCCCATGGAGAAAATTGTTCAGTCTGATGGTCTGTACCACAGCCTTCAATTTGGCTGGTCTTTGAAAACTAACCCTGTTAAGTATCGCATAGTGTGCGCCATGTCTATGAATTCTCATTAGGGACGGGTTGCCACGAACATGCTTTTATATGAAACGAAAACACGCGATCGTCTATTGTGCCTTTCTTCTGTTTTAATGATGACACAATGAATCATATGAAATGAAATTTATTTGCAAGAATTGCAAATGATCGGGTTTTTTTATTTAACAGTTTATATACCTACTGTTTAAAAAATTATTGATCACATTAATTAAAAAATAAAATTGGTACATAAATCATAGTTATTAAATTTGAAATTTCAAGTATTTGTGAAATTATAATAGTAAGACGTCGTCAGTGCGAATTTTTTAAACTCTAAATACTCATTCACAGATTTCAAATGTACCTACAGGATTTTTTTTTAACCAGAGCGCAAACTGTAGTGAATACAGCAAATGATTTTAGACCCCCTAGTGTAGAAATAATTCGTCGGTTATCAAAAAAAAAAATAACTGTTTCATAGAAAACTACAACACCGACGCTGTCAAAATGTATAGCAGATCAATTGTTTTTTAACAACTGACGAAAAATTCAACGCAGGTGGGTTCAGAATCATGTAGGTACTGAATTCATTCAAAGTTTAAACCTTCCCTGGTCTACGACAAACATTTCAAAACCAAAATCTGCTAAATCAGCCCAGCCGTTCTTGAGTTATAAAATTACAACGAAAAGTGGCATTGATTTTTATAACAGAAGAGAAGATAAACAAAAGCAGAGCAAGTAGATACTGGGGATAACAGGGCATACTTGACTGCTGCGCTGCGTGTCGCGGGTTCGATTCCCGCACGGAACAAATATTTGTATGACCTACATGTATTTGTTCCGAGTCTGGGTGTTTTTCTATCTATAATATGTATGTATTTACAAAAAAAAATTGTATATAAGTAGTTTATCAGCCATCTTGTAACCATAACACAAGCATTAGGTTGCTTAGCTTGGGACAAATGGTGCTGTGTGAAATGTCCAGGGATATTATATTATATTTGTTGGCGCCTAGTGCTACATTCATAGCAACGTTCAAAACAACGACGTCATTCATATGAGACGCTGTAAATAGTTAGGAGTTTACTATTTTTTTCTTAATTTTTTTATGTTACCCTACATTACCTTTTGTTAATTCTCATCTTTGCAAACGATTGATCGCTCCGCAAATTATTGTAAAAAACCTATTCTGTGTCGAAATACAAGCTTAAAACTATCCGTGGGTTTCATTTATGTCCAATACGAGACATAAAATTTGGCGACCGTGACAGGACCTTTCGCAAAACGAAAAAAAATATCAAGAAATTACGAAGCCCGGTCAGCTTGACCATCTAAGCTACAGATCTGCTACATCAAAAAACTATATGTTGGAGTATTTGGAGGTTCAGCCATTGCAGCCTACACCTGATTCACGGTCTGGACACAGTGATATCAACAGAAGTCGCCGTACAGCAGCCTGGCCAATGCAGCTAAGTGACCTTTCCTTGACCTACTCACACATACCTACGGTTTTTCCCTACTGATCCTTTATAATTCATAAACCCCGAGATTTTACATGTGCTTATTTCATGCAGATAGGTACTTGAATAACTAATTAAGCAGTGATTAATTGATAAGATAAATATCTACACACATAGAATTCATTGACTTCATATTGTTTTTTTGGCGTAAGTACCTACGTCAATGTCTTACCGGTTTGAATGACCTACTTATTTTACAAGATACATTGTATCTATCACAGCTACAAGTAGATACCTTTACAGTCTAAAGTATTATCTATTATATTTTCAACAATTAGATTCGAGCCTAGGTAAATAATAATATTTTTTGCAAGTCATTAAGATTGTTTCGCCGAACATTCCAGGAACGGTGACGTCATTTGAGACGGCCGGGGCCTACAATATAGTCAAGCCTCATCCACGGAGTACTGTCGGGTTCAGCACCGGTACTTCCAGACCACAGGTGACACAGGAAGAGGGACGTAAGATAAATATTTTATTAATAGTTCATTGTATTCTTGCATAGTTTTACCGTACATATATAATTCTTATTACTAAAAAGTACACATTTCTTTTATTTACTTTGTTTATTGTTACAATGGGCAAGGATGACGGTTCTGTGCAAGAATTACAAGATCTCATTGTTAAACGTAGTTCAATAAAGGGCCAAATTACTAAGTTTAGGAATTATTTAACGAATCTGTTGACAAAGGATTCTGTTACACGCATTGAACTAGCCGAGTTAACACTTAAACTTAGTAAATTTGAGTCACTGTCCGTTCGCTTCGACGACTTGCAGAATCAGATTGAGATATTAAATTCGAGTAATTTATCAATCGAGATTGATGAAAGGGATGATATCGAACAATTATTCATAACAAACATTGCCAATGCTCAGAGTCTCATTCAAGATCATCAGCCTAATAACCGCCACGATGAATCTGGCAACATGCTCAATTCTAGCCATGGTTCAGCTGCTCCTTTGAATGCTGGCAATCACGAAGTAGGGTTCAAACTGCCACAGATACAAATAGCCAAATTCAACGGGACGTTCTTCCGTTGGCTTGAATTTCGTGACACATTTAAGTCAGTCATACATAATAATGAGCGCATTGCCCCTATTAATAAGTTTCATTATCTATTATCCTATTTGGAGGGAGATGCAGCTAGAATAGTGAGTAACTTGGAAGTCTCCAATTCTAATTATAGTATTGCTTGGAAATTGCTATGTGACAGATATGATAACAAACGACAGTTAATAAGCCATTATTTGTCTTCTTTATTAAACATAAATCCAATGTCTCGCGAATCAGATAAATCACTTCGCTTTATGGTGGACCACGTTACCAAGAACCTGAGAGCTTTGTCTGGCTTGGGGCTACGTGTTGATAATTGGGATGTTTTATTAATACATATACTGTGTTCTAAGCTAGATAACCGTACTCTTACCAAGTGGGAAGAATGGCGTGGCACTTTAGCTGATTTAATACCTAACTTACAACAATTTAATAAATTTTTAATTGATCGAGCAGATGTACTTGTGTCTCTAAACCACTCTTCATCAAACCATAATAATAATAATAAGGCATCGGCTTCTACATCATCTAAAGGTACCAACAATAAAGCCGAACGTCAGCATAATAAATCTGTTACATGCCAATCTGCTTCTCAAGGTAATTCTTCATCTTCTTCAGGTTGCGTTGTTTGTCAGGGTGAACATAGAATCTACGATTGTCCTATTTTTAAGGCCAAGAGTGTGGAAGATCGTATAAATGAAGTTAATAAATTAAATCTTTGTTCAAATTGCTTAAGGTCCGGGCACATTACACGAAACTGCTACCTCAGACCTTGCCGAGAGTGTAAGAAGAAGCACAACGCTCTTTTACACATTCCGGTAGCAACCGAAACCTCTGCTGCAGGCACCACAACCTCTGCTGCAGACACCACTACCCCTGCTGCAGATACCACATCATCATGTGGAACGATAGCTAATCATACTACACAGGGTTCAAAACATATTCTACTATCTACTGCCTTAGTTGGGGTGTGTAACCCTACAACAAATAAAACAGAACAAGTACGTGCCTTGTTAGATTGCGGCAGTCAATCGTCTTTTATGACGCAATCACTTAGAGACAAATTATCCTTATCAGGTAATTCATTATTTAACAATTATATTAACATTGTCGGTATCGGCAATCATGTCAATAGTAAAGTCACAGAGAGTTGTGTGGCGCAGTTAAAATCGTTAATTAAACCGTTTCACGTCACAACAACTTTTCTAATATTACCGGAATTAACAAGTAATATTCCCAGATACACAATAAACACTCAGCAACTGCAAATACCTACTGAGGTACACCTTGCTGACCCTAGTTTTAATCAATCCTCCGCTGTGGACCTACTCATCGGAGCAGATTTGTTTTGGGATATTCTTGGCTGCGAGCAGCGTTCTCTAGGCCCTAATAATCCCACTTTAAGAAATTCCCAATTTGGTTGGCTTATTTCTGGCCCAATCAAAATAAACGATTTAAATAATATATCCAATATTCAATGTCATCATTCGTTGACTTCAGTTAAATCGGAAAATGATTTTAATGTAGAAATGTCAAAGTTTTGGGAGCTTGAAGATGTGCCATTAAAATCGCCATTGAGTCACGATGAAAGATTATGTGAAAAACATTATTTAACTCATATGAAACGATTAAATACTGGCAGATTTTCTGTCCGATTACCACTTATAGATTCACCTAATTGTCTTGGAGAATCATATACACTAGCAAAAAAACGTTTTCATAATTTAGAGAAAAGATTCCGAAAGAACCCACAACTTAAATCACAATATGTCAACTTTATAAAGGAGTATGAACAGTTGGGTCATCTCTCACAATCTGATGTATTAAGACCCAATATATCATATTTTTTGTGTCATCACGCCGTGTTTAAAGAAAGCAGCGAATCCACTAAAATTCGTGTTGTTTTTGATGGATCAGCTCCTACTTCATCTGGACTGTCAATCAATGATGTTCTTATGATAGGTCAAAATATACAGGACTCTCTATTCTCCATTCTAGTACGGGCTAGACAACACAAGTACCTCCTGACCGGCGATCTAGAGAAAATGTATCGCCAGGTGCAAATTAATGAGGAAGACCGAAATCTCCAGCTCATACTGTGGAGAGAAGATGAGTCCCAACCTATCAAAACGTTAAGACTCAATACTGTAACTTACGGTATGGCAAGCTCCAGCTATTTGAGTACACGTTGTCTGTGGCAGCTTGGCGAAGAAAATCCAGATGAAACCATTAAAAATGTAATTCAGCACGACTTTTATGTGGATGATATGATAACTTCGAGTGACAGTGAACACAAACTAAAGCATATTCTGCAAGGGGTTACCGCGGCACTTAAACTAGGTTGCTTTAATCTAAGAAAACTTAAAACTAATGTAACTAGCATTTTTGACTCATGTTCTTTAGATGTTAATGAAAGGTTAACACTCAGTGAGTCTTCTAGCACCCTGGGTTTGGGCTGGGATCCATCGACGGATACACTGCATTTTCCAATGCAATTCCCAGTTCCTTTGAATAGCAATCGTCCAACTAAACGTTCAATATTATCTAACTTATTTAAAATTTTCGACCCCTTGGGTTTGCTCAGTCCATGTGTAATGCAAACCAAGGTTATATTGCAACAGCTTTGGTTGGAGAAATTAGGCTGGGATGATTCGATTCCTGAAAATATTGCTTTGACCTGGGCTAAGTTTACTGATTCTCTATCCGCACTTGGGAACATAAAAATTCCAAGGCATGTACTCTGTGATGAGCCAATCTCTATAGAACTTCACTGTTTCTGTGACGCTTCCCAAAGTGCGTATGGAGCTTGTATTTATGCACGATCGGTAAACTCTGCTAATGAAGTCACTGTAAAATTATTGTGTGCTAAATCCAAGATTGCACCCACTAAACCTACAACAATCCCACGCTTGGAGCTTTGTGCTGCGCTCTTGGCTGCTAGATTGTGCAAGGCGGTCAGAGATTCCTTGCGGTATAAGGTAAATAGTGAGGTTTATTGGAGTGATTCCAGTATTGTGCTGGCATGGCTTCATTCGAGTTTTAAGAATCTTAAAACTTTTGTTGCGAATAGAGTATCAGAAATTTGTGATCTGACAGACGTGAATTCTTGGCGTCATGTTCCAACATCAGTTAATCCAGCTGATCTCATATCTAGGGGGGTCAGCCCTAATAATATTAAAGATAATTTATTGTGGTGGTCGGGTCCACAATATTTATTGCAATCGGAAGACACTTGGCCTGTTTTAAATAACAATGAAGTTAATGTAAATAACTTACTGGAAACCAAACAGAATTCTGTAATTGTTAACTTAGAAACCTCAACAGAATACTTTATCAATTTTCAAAACTATCAAAGTTATGATCACTTAAAACGAATATTTGCATACGCGATACGATATATTAATAATTTAAAATTAAAGTCTTGCAATAAATCTATAGTCTCAGGTACTTTAAAAACAAATGAGTTACATAAGTCATTTATTAACTTGTGTCGTTTAGCACAGAAACAGTCATTCCCAAGTGAATACAAAACACTCGCCAACGGCCGCTCATTAAAATCTAAATCTAAACTTTTATCATTGTCTCCTTTTTATTGCCCCAATGATAAACTAATTCGAGTAGGCGGTCGTATTGATTCCTCAAAATATCATTATGATAAAAAACATCCCGTGTTGCTTGATGCATCTCATCACCTCACGAAATTAATATTTCAATATGAACATATTCGTAATCTACATGCTGGCCCACAGTTGCTGCTGGGCATTATTAGAGATTACATTTGGCCTATTAATGGCAGGCGTCTCGCTAGGTAAACTGTTCGTCATTGCGTCAAGTGTCGGCGGTTTCAAGCTAAGCCGTTGGAACCTATAATGGGTAATTTACCTTCCCAAAGGGTCACGCCAAACTTCCCATTCACTACTGTAGGCATAGATTTCGCCGGTCCTTTTTTCATTTTAAATAGGAAAGGACGCGGTTCAAAATTAGTCAAAGGCTATCTTTGTCTTTTTGTATGTTTAACGTATAAATGTTTACACCTTGAAGCTGTAAGTGATTTAACTAAAGACGCGTTTATTCTTACCTTTCGTCGGTTTGTGTCACGACGAGGAAGGCCAATGGAAGTATTTTGCGATAATGGTCGTAATTTTGTATCCGGTGCTAAGGAGATAAATCATTTTTTTAAGATTAACGCGGACTCTCTTTCTGATTTTGCAAGCGGGGAAGAGATCAATTTTATTTTCTCGCCTTCTTACGCCCCTCATTTTGGTGGAATTTGGGAGGCCGGTGTGAAATCGGCTAAGTACCATATAAAACGTGTGATGGGGAATTCCCATTTAACTTTTGAAGAGCTATCTACCCTTTTTGCACATGTAGAATCCATTCTGAATAGTCGTCCGCTTTGCCCGTTATCCTCCTCACCTGATGACCTTCTTTGCCTCACCCCTGGTCACTTTCTTATTGGCCGGCCCCTTACTGCTCTTCCATCACCTGCCTTAGAAGACTGCAATTCCAACAATCTACAACGTTACCAACGAATACAGCAAATTCATCAACATTTTTGGCGTCGGTGGCAGAGTGAATATATCGCTGACTTACAGCAACGTAGCAAGTGGAGAACCGACAAGTCAAGCCTGAACATCGGTGATTTAGTCCTTCTGAAGGAGGATAATACGCCGCCTCTGTGTTGGAGACTGGGACGAGTGCAGAAATTATTTCCTGGATCAGACGGAGTTTCTCGAGTAGCTGATGTGAAGACCCAACGGGGTGTTGTACGACGTCCTTTGGTGCGCCTCTGCCCTCTGCCTTCCTCAGATGAAATAAAGGGTTGAAAACTGAAGTTTTCAACGGCGGGAGGATGTTGGCGCCTAGTGCTACATTCATAGCAACGTTCAAAACAACGACGTCATTCATATGAGACGCTGTAAATAGTTAGGAGTTTACTATTTTTTTCTTAATTTTTTTATGTTACCCTACATTACCTTTTGTTAATTCTCATCTTTGCAAACGATTGATCGCTCCGCAAATTATTGTAAAAAACCTATTCTGTGTCGAAATACAAGCTTAAAACTATCCGTGGGTTTCATTTATGTCCAATACGAGACAATATTATATACTCCTCTTTTTAAAATCACAATAGAGATTAAAATAACACATTAATACTTACCCATAGTTTGCAACCATCACAAGACCAAAGCATTTTTTCCGGAGAGCTTACGTACGATATACACACATCAAAGGCTGCCTTATCCGTAGTAAACCGATCCTACGCGTTCACAGAAATCGCCTCAAAAGACCACAAACTTTAATCCGATCCTTGTAGATTCCTATCGCCAACCATAAGGATCAAAGGGGTAAACAGAACTCAATTCCTTAACACACATGACGACTCCAAAATTAACTTCGTTCACATTTGACACATTTTTTCTTGGGGTGTATCCACGTACAGTCACGATCACCAATATGTCAAGACTTGGCAACTTTCAATTGAGATTTTTTCGTGAAATAACGAATGCAACGTTGAAATACGACACATTAGATAAACCTATGGGTTCGAAAATGCAACATAAAGTTTCATTCAAAAATAAAGGAGTAAATCGCTTTTGAATAAAGCCGAGTGTATACATACTTGTGCTCGTGACTGTACACAGCTGATAACCGGCTGTCCCGTTGGTCTCGTAGTCGCAAGCGCGACTGCTCAGCGTGGGGTCCTGGGTTCGATTACCGGGTCGGGCAGTGTTACTGGGTATTTCCATTGGGTATTTTTTAGTAACATCCCGGAGTTTGCAAGCTGGCTGTACGATACTCCCGTGCCTCGGAAAGCACATTAAGCCGTTGGTCCTGCGCCTGACCTCTTGTTGTGGTTGTCAACAATGGCCGCCCCATCGAACTATGAGAGTGAGGGGGAAAGAGAGCAGTGTCTGCGCACACACTGGTGCACTATAATATCTAGGGCACTATAGGCTGGGATTGGGTCGACAAGGCCGAAATTCGGTGTAGAGGACTTTTTTTTTAAACTTTGCCCCACACTAGGAATTTCTCCTGTATCGTGGCTACGTTTACAAACATTTAAACTCACATACACAAACAGCCAGACCCGGAACAACTACTTGTAGGCCATACAAATATTTGTTCCGTGCGGGAATCGAACCCGCAACACGCAGCGCAGCAGTCAATCGCTTAACCACTGCGCCAACCGTGTGCGGTCAAATATTATTTATAACCGGCACCGGTAATACCTATAATGCCACCGTTAGTCGGCGCTGACAAACGCTGGTTGTCAACGCCGGTCGGTGCAAGCAGTTTTCATACGTTTTGCCAAGTTAGCTTCAACTGTCTGTCTGTCTGTCTATCTGACTGTCTGTCTGTCTGTGGCTGTCTCTCTGTCTGTCTGTGTGCTGTCTGTCTGGCTGTCTGTCTGTGCTGTGCTAGTCTGTGTGTGATAAGCACCGACAAGTTCCTGTTTGAATTATTCAAAGCCGGTTCACAGTGGTTGCATGCACCAACAGTAGCAATGACTTTCATTTTGACAGTTCAACAACATTCATTGCGTTATTTAGGTACGTTGTTGAGCAGACAAACTTTTTGAACATCAGCCGATCGATTCTGTAAAAATCTCACCGTGAAAAGTTAGGTGAAGTGAGCTTAGAGTGAGCTGTCAATCTCTAGCATTAGTTGGAATGAAAGCTCACTCCAGGCTCACTTCACCGCACGCGCACTGCTGAAGTAATTTATTAGCAATATCCTTCAAAATGGTTCAGATTGTGATTGATAGTGTGTTACGCAATTAGTGTAAAGCTTTCTAAGTGAATACACCCTTAGCCCGGACCTTGTTGGAAGTACCTACATCGAGATAACAAAAGCCAATCTCATTTTGGTCGGCGAAGTATGTACCATCCCTTCGGAGTTCCAAGTTTGCGATACAGATGTATTGCGAGGAAAGTAATCTCTAAATTGGATACGTTGAGGACTCGCGGAGTTTGTTATAATCTCGGGGATAGATTTGTGTGTGCACACCTTTTCTTCTAAGTGGTTTAAGGTTTAAGCACAGCTGAGTACAAGCCCCTTAGTCTGTTAATTAACGAAGTTAACATTTCGAGGTTAAGTTTTAAGTTAACTTTTAAAATTGTTAACTGACTTAACTTCCGTTAACTTTCTATAAGTTAGTTAATTAAGTACATAATATTGGCCAAAAAAATCTGCTGTGTCATGACATTTTAAGCGCGTAGGCATAGTAGTTTTTTTTTTAACTAAGAATTTATACTCTAGTAGGTCTAAAATCATGTGCTGACTTCATGGTTACAGCTTGTGCGTCGATGGCTCTACCACCCTGTATACATACCCACTTAGTTCCTTAGAAAAGCGATAGGATTTTAAACCGTCATCTGCCTACCCCTTTTTCAACTATATTAGGGTCACCTTCCAGTCTAACCGGATGTAGTTCAATACCAGTATTTTATATGGAGCGACTGCGTATCTGACCTACACAGCCCAGTTACTGGGTAATACGGTACGCCTTTGTAAGACTGGTTGTCAGAGTTTCGGGCTTGACCAGTAACGACTGTCAAAGATCTACAAAATGTCAGTAAGGACCAAAGTTTTCACGTGCTTTCCGAGCCACGGAGGGGTCTTGATATGTAATGGATGGTCACCCAACCATGGACCGACCTCGGCATGCGTCGCTTAACCTTTGATCAAACCGTGCCGCTGTTATTATTTAACGACAATTGAAAATCACTTTCGTAAATAAATTGTGAAAGCCTAAGCAGGGTATTTGCAGGGCTTTAATTTTGACAGCTCAACAACTTTTATTGCGTTATTTATGTTACTGAGCAGAGAACATTTTGGAACATTATGAAGCAATGGATTAGCAAAATCCTTCAAATCTTTCAGATTCTGAGAGTGTGTTACGCAATTAAGGTGCAGGTCCGAAAAACAGTACCCACCTATTCATTTTCATTTGGTCGTTCGATTAATGGTAAAAGCATTCAAGTAAAATAATTTCACTCCCAAAATTGCAAGTTACGGTTAAAAGTTGGAGCAAAAATAAGACAATACTTTAAAAGCTTTAAAAATACTTGGGAAAAATCCTATTTTCGCAGAAGCTGGCATAGGCACAGCTCATGATTAGTATGACCCCATTTCGCGAGCTGTCCCATTTTCCGAGATTCTACGATGCTTTCCGATGACACCCCAAAGAGTGCTAAAAGTTTTTTTTGTTTGGACACCTATGCATAATCTTAAGAGAGAAAACCGATCTCCGGAAACACTCAAATTTAAATCTTAGCAAAACGCCGATAGCGTACATTTTGGACAACTCTTTTAAATGCCATAACATTTTGCCCGAATAGGTAATTGTTAGGGATAAGGTTTGTGTTCAACAGGCAGGCCACAGGGTTGAAAATTAGGTACATTTTATCATCGTCTGTCTGTCCTTGTGCCATGTAACTGAGAGCGACGCAACACGTCTTCTACTTCCATTCTCCCTTGTCAATTACTGTCATGCTATCATTCATTCCCTTTTCCGTCTTCGCTGACGAAGTCGCGAACAAAAGCTAAATAAATATTAAAAAAACGTTATTTTTAACTAGCTGCGCCCCGCGGTTTCACCCGCATAAGTTTCGATCCCGTAGGAATACCAGGATAAAAAGTAGCCTATGTAATAATCCTGGTTATAAACTATCTGTGTGCCAAATTTCTTCCAAATCCGTTCAGTAGCTTTTGCGTGAAAGAGTAATAAACATCCATCCATCCATCCATACAAACTTTCGCGTTTATAATTATTAGTAGGATAGTAGGATTCCATACAGAACTATATGGAACCCTACCACCCTAATAGAAAAGCAATTAGTTAAATTAGATTAAAAATGAATCGATACTGAACTTGTGTTGTGCTATTTCTTTTGTGTGCTCCAAATAAATGGTTTATTTATCGATCTGTCCGTCTAACTTGGTAGCTGTTAATTTTAGGGATGAAATTACGAAATTCCTAACCGTCCAAGAAATTCTGGTGAGGTATTTGCCTGCAAATTCCTCTAAAGATTGATTGGTTTTATATTAAAATAATTATTTAAATACCTACCTATGATTAATGGCGTTATTTATGATGGGCACATACCTAATTTAGAGTCAGTTAGAAGATTTTGGAAAATCGAATCCATCAATCACATAGACGCTGAGGATGAAAACAATAATTTTAAGAACTACGAGTACACTCACTGTATCACTGAGTCTTGTAACTAGGTAATTAAAAAGCCCCATTTGCCTAAAACTTCATAAAAATAATCTTCTGGTGAGCGGTTACGCTACTGCTCATCACCGATTTGGGATGAAGGGGGTCTCCATAGTCAAACTTACCGACTTCCCCACATATCATCATCTACCTAGCCTTTTCCCAACTATGTTGGGGTCGGCTTCCAGTCTAACCGGATGCAGCTGAATACCAGTATTTTACATGGAGGGACTGCCTATTTAACCTCCACAACCCAGTTGCCGGGTAATACGATACCCCTTGGTAAGCCTGGTTGTCAGACTTTCGGGATTCTAACGCCCCTAACGACTGTCAAAGATCCAAGAATGACAGCCGGGACCTACAGCTTAATTTGCTTTCCGAGGCACGGAGGGGTCTTGGTATGTAAAGATGGTCACCCATCCACAGGACAACTGCGGCAAGCGTAGCTTAACCTGATCGATCGACCCGTGCGGCTGTTATTACTTAGCCACACACATCTGTTTTCAAATAAAAAATACACTCTCGAACATTGGTCTGATAGCACAACGGTACCTACATGAATAAAATAACTTCAAGTAACAAGAAGTAAAGAATCAATTACCAGAATGTCTCACCCCTTTCCACCATTTTACATAAATCTTGGATGCGACGCAGTAAATTTTGAAAGTACCCTTATTATACTTTGAATACGTAAGCAGAAATCTTTTATCTCTGTCGCAATTCGTTCTAACGAATAATTATGTTGAAGAAGTGGGGTTTAATTTGTGGTATTTCATGCTACAAATGACAGATGCATAATAAGGTATATGTGTTAGAAGCGTTTTGCGGATAAAAAGGATCACAACCATGCGTTTGACGGGCCGTAAGACGCAATGTGAAATATTACAGCTTACAGGCTTACGTGCATTGCTTTCCATCAGGCGAGATCGAGGTATGGAGCGCGAGCGGTCCAATTCGATCAAAAAAAAGAAACATTGATAAAAAAAACCTCCTTAATGACCTTTTTGCTCGCAGCATGTTCTGTTTAATCGGTTGACACTTTGTGGTTTCCGTAGATTGCAAGCGTCAACGAGAAGAGGAGAGGTGAGGGAAGGGAATGGCTCCTATTTGTAATAATGGTGTACTTTGTCACTTGGTCATTGGTGATTGGCACTGTGTCAATGAATTCTGGTTTACTGTGTCTCGTCCTGGGGCGGGGCAGCGAAATCTCACTATATTCAGATCGAACGTGCGCAGAGAGCGGTTCTTAAGGTGTGCTGTTTCAAGCCAAGACTTTAGCCCACCGTCAAGCTCTATGAATATTGTCAAGTCCTTACGGTTAGGCAATTGTTTGTACTGGCCCCTGCTATTAAACAACATAATATCTCCAGCTAGGTATTCCCAGCAAACCAATCGCCTTAACCATATAGTTGCCTTGGCTACTCCTCTCAAAACTTCTTTCAGTCATATAGATTCTTTATTTTCCTTCCTTTACAATAAATTAAACCGAATTCTTTCCCTACAGTCCTTGAACAAACATAATTTTAAAATCACCCTACAAGCCTGGCTTCAAAGCCAAACATATACTGCCACAGAAGCTCTCTTTGACGTATTAGTCTAATCGGACTCATCCACTAACACTCTCTCAAACACACACACACACACACACAAACACAAACACAGACACACAAAGACACAAACTTATATTCATAAAAACCTCCCAGCATACTTTTATTTTTTAATCGTTTTTTTATTTATCTTTAGTCTAACAATAAGCTCACTAATATTGTTTAAAACTTTTGTTACTTGCTGTGATATAATATGTAAGCTACCAAATATGTAACCATAAACAGGTGAGGACCTGGTGACCTGTATTACAGGTGTTACTACCTACAACAGGCACCAGCGATCCACAAAAAAAAAACGTCAGCTATTTCTTGTTGTGTAAAATATTGTTTGGATTGTTTTTTTTTTGGCTTGTATTGAGAAATAAACACTTTTATTATTATTTATTATTATTATTACTTTATAGATGTTCAAACACATGCGGTACACATTTAAGTACCTACATACAAGTATCCACCACCGCCTCAACTCATACGATAAGTTATCAATTTCAAGTAAAATGCAGACCATGCCCCACTTGCTGGAGTGCCATAAATGCCCATTCACCTGCTCCTTGGATGAGTTAATGAATGTCACTGATGCCGCAATTAACGTCGCCTCCTAATGGGCTCAAACAATATTTTATTAACGAAGAAGTACTTACCATCGACACGAAAAGAAGAAGTAAAATGCTGCAACCACATGCGAGCACGAGGAAATAAAATATGGTGTAATTACTAAGTAGCTGGGAATGATGGCATAACTAAATAATTGATCAACAGATTACAGGTATCAAAATAGTAAACAGCTGATTGTAACAAAACTTGTAAAAAAAGAGAAACTAGACATTTTTCATGAATATTAGTCTCACCGGCCTTGCTAGTGGAAGGCTTTAAGGAAGAAACATTTAGAAAAAAAACTATTTGAAAAAAAAACGTTTTAAATCCTAGTCTGAACGCATTATAATAATTTTGCAATATGGCAACATTATAACCAAAATTATTGACATGGGCATCTGTCTGTCAGTGTAAAGTGTAATGTCAAAAATATTTGAAAATCATAACAACGCGCCGGTCGTTTTCACAAAACATTTCAATTTACAAAGAAAATGTCGGCTTTTCATGGATTTCCCGACCTCCCAGGCCCAGAGGAGATTCCCTTCTGCAAATTAAACGAAGTTTTCTGTTGTGGGAGTGCACGTTACGGAAATATTACTACGTTTACAAACTCGGTAAGGTTAGCTTCAATACTTCGCAATTATCCATAATAAAACCTTAGTTAACCAGTTTATGTTTGTTTCAGACGAAAAGCCATCCCGTGATAAACGTAACCCGCGATATATACCACCACAGAACTTCAGATGAAAACATTTCTATGTATATTGACGTTGAGGACAATTTGCTCAAGAAAATCACTAGTGTGTGGTACAAACAGGGGTTTTTAGAGGCTTTAGGTGTTGCTGCTGACCCCTCAGTGAACCGCGAGAGCCAGGTCCTAGCTGTTGCCGCGTCATACGTGTTAAAAGTTGCAAATGTATTCACAGCATTCCGATACTTTTTGCAGCCACACCTGAAGGATATAGGGCCTAAGATCGTTGCAAACTATTCAAGAACCAGGAACTGGGGGAATGGTCCAATCAAATGTATAGCATGGCACCCTCATACAACCAAAATGGCTGTAGCAACAGTGGACGACAATGTAAGAATATACTGTTCAGAAGTTTCATTCGTATCTACGCTCAAGTGTAAGGCACAAGGACATGTTTCTTCGTTAAGTTGGAGACCATTCTCAGCTTCTGAGCTGGCTGTGGGGTGTGAGCAAGGTGTGATTGTGTGGACCGTAGATCCTAATTCTATGTTTACTAAACCTTCTTCTAGTAATGCTGTGGTTTTGAAAAGGTATGTACTATTTTCTAAAATTAAATTTTGATGTTTAAAAAACATATCATATACCTACATTATGTATAATGTGTATGCACATTATAAAAAAATAAAAAATAAATCCTTTGGTGACCCTCTGACCGTTTTTACCACCAATTATTGTTATTTTATGACTTTATTCTGTAGCATTTATCAGTTTTTGGTGTTTTTCAAGGCATTATGAGCTTGTAGTCTTGTACTTGTTGTCTTGTCTTGTTTTTATTATGTTTTTCATCAAAATCTTGAAATTTGACTTTATTTGCCTTCCATAAACATAAGTAGTATCATCCTGTGATATTTAAACATTATTGTTATAATTTTCTCCCAAATATCGCCATTCATACTTACTACAGTTCTTGCTCTCAATTACAGGCCCGACCACAGCCCGGTCACTGATGTAAGCTGGTCTCCCAACGGTGACTTACTGATCAGCTGTTCCGGTGCAGACACGTCCATGTTAGTGTGGGACGTCTCCATGGAAACTGCAGTCCCACTCCGGAGGGTTGCTGGTGGCGGCATCGTGTTTGCACGCTGGTCATTTGACGCAGGCAAAGTGATCGCCGCTACTTCTTCTATTATTTTTAGGTTAGTATGCAATTCCATAGACTTAGAGAATGGACTGAGCAATAGCCTCACAAAAGTGACCACTATCTAAAAAGAGATCCACAGTGACTTTGCGGCCAATACCTGTTTCCTTTCTTCAAACCTGTAAAAGAAAATTCAGTTTTAGCACATTGACAAATCCAAGAGTATATTCACGTCAGCCGCATGCACAGTGACCGTTGTGCAAGTCTCTAATAGGTGGGTGCCTGAGGATGGATGATGTCGCCAAGGCCGACCCAGGAAGAGACGACCGAAACACGTACCGCAAGAGCTTTATCAGGCGGCTCTAGAAAAGGATGTCTGGAAGGATTTGGCTGGCCGCAAATTCGCTTTGTCTCTCTCGTACGTCAGTATGGTCAGTATTCACTGCACACTGAATACAGAATGCTCAGTTCATTCTCTATGACGATTTCCAATTATTCTATACTAACATTATAAAGAGGTGGGGAGTTTGTTGCGCCACTTCTTCTTCCCAGCGATAGCACTAGGAAGTGGTGAAGGGCGGGCGTTTTTGGGGGACTGTCTTTTGTAATTTTGACGTTCAAAAAGTGCTGATTCTCAGCCTAATTTGAATAAATGACTTTTGATTTTGATTTTAGGTAAAATTTGTGGGTTTGTATGTAGGGGGTAATCTTCGGAACTACTGATCCGATTCCGAACATTTTTGCAATTAAACGTTTTAATGCATACAAAACACTCCACTTTGTTATACATATTGTAAGAGATTTTTTTCTTAACCCACCTTTTTTAATATTTTTTACAGAGTATGGGACACAAAGCGTTGGACGCCGGAACGTTGGTGCGCCCGCGGCAACCGCGTGGTGGCGGCTTGCTGGGGCCCCAACGATATACTGCTGTTTGCCGCCAAGGGAGAGCCCATGGTGTATGCTCTTACTAATACTGGGCTAATGAGTGGTCAGTATTATTCTTAGATTTTTACCCGATTACGGCAAAATCTGGGTTATGATTTTAACAGGCTATGTATGTAAAGTGCGGCCGTCGAGCGAATACTTTCCAGACACCTGTCAGTGCGACAATTCTAGTAACAAATAAAGATCAAATTCGCAAAACACATAGTCTTTTAAAATAATTGTCTCGTCAACAAACACAAAATTAAAATAACATCGGTTTTCGTAGACACACACACACACACGTCATTACTAAATAATAATATGTAATGTAATTAAGGCATAAATCGTACAGATTACGTATGACCGGGTATACGAAAACCTCTTGCTTCGTTTACGTTCATACACGCACGCCGGTTGCGAGTACTATGTACGCACCCAACCTTTCTGATAAACATCACCAATAAGGTCACTATTAATTATGTCCTCCTAGGCGTCCCCTCCCGGCGTGTCCACTCAAATCTGCCTTGTCACCTTTTGTTAATCGCCTTTCATTAATACTCTCAACCAAACCATCTAATCTGTCTTCGCGATTTATTTGCCAAAAATGTAAACAAATGAGTTTATGGATAAATAACTTAAATTCCTACACAATAAAGTTCAGTTTACGCTACAACTTCAAACATTTTTATAACTTTTTCAATAGTGCTAGTCACCCTGAAATCAACTTAATTACCATTGTAGGGAATTTACTGGGTCCAGCGACTTACCCGCTTCAACCTTCCCGCAGCCACAATCCGAGGGTCCTGGCCTGGTAAAACTTCGGGGCTTGTCGGCAGAGCACACCACAGGAAATCTCCAGTTAATAATCCCAAACATATAGGTCCATAGGTCACTTAAAGCTTAAAGCACTATCTTCCAGAAAGATGAAAGGGGAACTTTGATTATAGGGAACTCAATCAAACGGGAAACACTAGCACTGCATATCGGCGACGCAGGCGTCCGCGACGGTGTCCGTTTTTTACTCACTCGTGGTGGTGCGAGCTTCACACACCGAAAACCATTTCTCAAGGAAAGGATGCGTTCCAGTCGACGCAGTTTATCGTCGACCCAGTATACAAATAAAATTAAAAGAACCACGTTTATGAACCAAATTGTGTCATCTTATCCTAACACGAATAAAGAAATATAAAACAAAATATAAACAAAAAAAAACCTGTTTCGAGACGAAACATGCCGCTCACCTTAAAAGCACGTATTTGCTTTTAACGCCACTAAAGTCTAAACTAATATTGAAAAGAAGCGTAACTTAAAACTAGGATTTGTAATGATGCTAATTACTCTAGAGGAAGAGGACATATTTTAACGACTGGTCGTTTATAAAGGGAGTTTCCCATTTTCAGAGTCACTACGCGAGTGACATTGTCAGAGCCGGGATGTAGAGCGTGGATGCGCGCCAATTTCCATTGCAAAGGAGGCAAATGGTCATCGCATACCACCACAACAGTGCCTTCACGAAGGGTAGTGCCTCTGTCCTGAAGCCACTTGCTACTCTGCTGTAACTCGTGGAGATATTCTTTGCTCCATCTTTTCCAGAAGTGCTGGACTGATTGTTGAATCCAGCGCCAACGAGTGAGACGGTTCGGCGTCTCATCAATTAAGGAAACATCAGGCAAAGCCGTCATGGGTTCTCCGATCAAGAAGTGAGATGGTGTTAAGGGTAGGGGATCCGACGAATCCGTACTTAAAACGCAGAGGGGACGCGAATTTAGGACTGCCTCGACCTGACATAGAAGGGTATGCATCTCGTCATATGTTTGAGTGCGTGTACCTACTACACGATGAAGATGATGCTTAAAAGTTCGAACTCCGGATTCATGAAGACCTCCAAAATGGCTCGCGTAAGGGGGTTGAAAGTGCCACGTGATACCTTGCTGAAGGGTCTGCTGGTTAAGCACACTTTGCACCGCGTCATTGCGTAAAAACGCGTAAAGTTCTTTTAAATAATTGTCACTCCTAATAAAATTCTTTCCACAATCTGAATATATATCAGTGCATAAGCCACGTCGGGACGTGAAACGGCGCAGGGTTGCTAAAAAAGCTTCTGTTGAAAGCTCGGAAACTAACTCGAGATGTATCGCCTTAACGCTCATGCACACGAAAACTGACACATAACATTTTATAATTTTTGCGTTGCGCACTTTATTGGCGCGAACGTAGAATGGTCCGGCAAAATCTACCGCGGTCTTTATAAAAGGTCGCGCGGGGCGGACGCGAACTGCAGGGAGCGGTCCCATGCGCGGTTGGTTGCGAGCGGGTCGTGCGCGGAAGCACGGCACGCATCGGTGGATACGCTGACGAACGATGTCACGACTCGATAAAATCCAATACCGTTGCAAAAGTGCATGTCGCACGGACTGCGGTCCCGCATGTAAATTACACAAATGTGCGTCATCAATAATAAGATCAGTCAAAGGGTGTTTCTTAGGTAAAATCAGTTGGTGCTTAGATTCAACTGGTAAAAGCGACTTGTGGATCCGACCACCCACCTTAAGTAATTCGTCCGTATTGTCCAAGAATGGCGTTAAGCGTCGTAAACGTGTAGACGGTAATTTACCCTGTGCTATCTTTGATAAGTCTTCATAAAAAATGGACTGTTGTGTTACCTTGATAAGTCGCGTTAAAGCGAAATTATATTCGGGCACAGTAATGTGCGTCGGAAAGACTTGTTTTGCTCTTTTACATTTATTAACGAAACGAAATATAACCGCTGTGACGCGAACAAGTTTGCCGAGTGACGAAAATCGTGAGATAAAATCAACATCCTGTATAGGCGGTGATGTAGACGCGCTAGAACACGTTGTTACGTTACGTTTTTCTTCGCCCGTGTCCGCTATCGGGGTTTGAACTGGCCAGGAGTCTGGACTTAGACGGAGCCATGGGGGTCCATGGTACCACAAGTCGTGGTGTACCAGCGCGGCGGGCAGCAGGCCACGTGACGCGGCGTCGGCGGGGTTGTCGGCCGACGGGACGTGGCGCCAGCAATCCGCGGGCACACGAGATACGACCTCGCTGACACGATTCGAGACGAAGGTTTTCCACTCGTGCGGTGATGAGCGTAGCCATGCTAGCACGATGGAGGCATCGGACCAAGCGTAGACCTGGTCGAGGCTTACATGATTACTGTAGGTAAGTATTACCTTTTCGAGTAATTTAGATAAAAGGACAGCGGCCATTAATTCGAGGCGCGGAATGGTAAGGCACACACGCAACGGTGCAACGCGGGTTTTTGCCATAATGAGATGAGTTTGAATAAGACCATCATTATTCAGATAGCGTATATATACACACGCTCCAAACGCTTTACTGGAAGCGTCAGCAAAACCGTGAATTTGGATTGGCGTTGAATTATCATTTTTAAATATGTGACGCGGGAACGAAATTTGTGATATGAGTGGTAGTTCAAAAACGAAAGAGGTCCACGAATTGGTTATGTCAACGGGCGGCGCATCGTCCCAGTCCACGTTGGCTATCCACAAAAGTTGGATCAAATGTTTTACAAATAGTGTAACCGGTGATAATAATCCGAGAGGATCGTAAATTTTTGCTATCTCAGAAAGAATGACACGTTTTGTACATTTTTGAGATGAAACTTGCACTTTAAAATTAAATGAATCGGACTTAGGGTTCCACTGTAGACCAAGGACCTTGACCCTTTTGTCATTTTCCATTTCAGCGAACGTAACGTTCTCCGGCCGCTCACCATGAGACTCTGGCGGTAGCGCTGCAGCGAGTAACGCAGGCGCATTGCTATGCCACTTACGCAGTTCAAATCCTGCCGTCCTACAAATACCTATTAATTCTTGCTGCAGAGCGAGTGCTCTGGCTACTGAGTCTTCGCCAGAGACGACGTCGTCCACGAAGACGTCATTGAGTAAAACGGGCGAGGCTAGTTTAAACCGGTCAGCCTCATCGCTAGCGAGCTGTTGAATAGTACGCAAGGCGAGATAAGGTGACGCGTTCACGCCGAATGTGACTGTACGCAAGCGGTAATCCCGTATGGGATCATCTGGTGATTTACGCCACACGATACGCTGAAAGTCCCTATCACCTTCACGAACTAGTATATTACGATACATTTGTTTTATGTCGGCCGTAAGCGCGACGGAATGGACACGAAATTTAAGAAGTACATCTACTATGTCCCGGTGAAGCTTAGGACCCGTTAGTAGAACGTCATTTAGCGAATAACCACTCGTCGAGCGACACCCGGCGTCGTATACAACACGAGTGGGCGTCGTGCTAGACTCTTTGACCACGCAGTGGTGTGGAATGTAATAACATTTGTCAGCTGGAGGTTGAGCATCGACGGGCTCCATGTGGTTGAGGTCCACGTACTCCTGGAGGCACGCGTGATATTCATCCTTCAGCTTAGGGTTACGTTCTAGCCGATACTCCAGTTTACGGAACCGTGCTAGCGCAGTAGGCCGCGACTCGCCGAGGGGCGGTGCGTCGGGCTTGAACGGAAGGGCGACCACATATCGCCCGTTCGTGTCACGAGTGTGCGTATTTTGATAAAATGATTCACATATCGTTTCTTCGGGAGTGTAACTCCGCTTCTCTGGTATTGACTCCAGCTCCCAAAACTTCTGAAGATTGTCGTTGTCAAACGAGCTAAAACACACTTGGAGTGGAGTCGGAACAAAATTATCGAAATTTAATTTACCTAAAAGTAAATAACCTAACACACTATTCATAGCGATCGGCGTACCCGGCGGGCCCGATATAATGTTGCCTAGTAACACGTGGGATAGTATGTCCGCTCCTAGTAACATCTCCACGGGCTGCGGCGTATGAAAGTCCGGATCGGCTAAGTTTAAATTTTTTATGTGTGACCATCCCGAATAAGGCAGTGGTACACTTGGCATTTTCGAAATTAATTCAGGCAATATTAATGCATTAACTGGAATGACGGGCTGTTGTTTACCTATCGGCGTAATTGAACACGAAACTATACCCTTTGAATGGACGGGCTTGGTGTCACCAATACCGTACACCGGCACATTGCTATACCTACGCGCTAAGCCGAGTCGTTGTACACATGCTTCCGTAATAAAACACGCCTGGCTACCGGTATCAACTAAGCAACGCACCGTAGATACTTTTGTGTGATCCACGCACACATCAATTAACGCGGTTGACAATAAAACAGTCTGTGTGCGAGCGAGAGGTAAGTTAGATGCACAATTTCCATGAATCGCAACGGAAACGGGTATTTCCTCCGTAGGGGGTAGCGGGACACCTACAGGTTGCGCGACTTCGTTTATGATCGGTAATGCTTGAGTTGAAAAATGAATTAAACTATGATGTCTTTTATGACACGTTCTACACACGAAATTTGATTTGCAGTTTTTTACGTCGTGCCCGACGTTCAAGCAATTATAACACACATTTTTGTTTTGCACGAAAGCGTGCCTATCATGTGGAGACAGATTTAAAAACTCTGAACATTTTGTCAACAAGTGCGAACCGTTGCACTGCACGCAAGATCGGACCTTATTACTATGGACGGTAGGTTGAGTTTGGTCTGACGCTTGAACATTCGCGGGGAACGCGCGTTTTGCCGAAGAGACACCGTTCGCATTGATGATACAATCTCGTCCGCGGTTATTTCACGTTGCAAGTATGAAATCAGCGTGTCCACATCGGGAATATCGGACGGACTGGCTACCGAACGCTCGAAACCCTTTCTCAGACTGTTAGGTATTTTACGTAGTAAAATGTGCAACAGAACGAAATTCCACTGCTCAGTCGGAAAGCCCATGACTTCTAATGCCTTAATGTTTTCCGGGTAGGTATTTAATAATTTTCGTACATTAAACGAAGATTTTTCGGAGCACTGTTCTATGTCTAAAATTCGATCTAAATGTTTTGATGCAATAACCCGTTTGTTTTGATAGCGGGTTAACAAAATGTCTAATGCGATGGCATAGTTATCTTCCGTAATAGGTATCGACTTAATTAGGTTAAACGGCTCATTTTTAACGGTAAGAAGTAGGTACCTAAGTTTCTCCGTATTCGAGTAGGCATTGTTGCTATGCACAAGTGATTTGAATAAATCGTAGAATGATGGCCAATCTGTAGGATCGCCTTTGAATTCTGGTAAAGGTAAAGTAGGTAGGTTTCGCCTATCGTTACCTATCGCCTCAAAAGAAAAATTACTTGAACGATTTAGACGCCTTTTTCGCTCCTCGTCTGCTTTTAACGAGTTTAAATGACCCACTATTTCGTAGTACAAGTCATTAAAATCATTACGAATTTTTATGTTCTCATCTTTGCAAAAAGATTTGGATTTAATTAGCGTCTTTTCAATCTTAGCTTGAACCTTATTGAACTTTCTTTGGTGGGCCAATAAATCTGTTGTTCGCGACCGAAATTGTTGCTCATTTGAATTCGCAAGTAACAGAATTCTTTTGAGCTCATCCAAAATTAAGTCCCTTTCGAAGATGTCTTGTTGGCAAGAAGATGCTTCGTCATCCGGCATTTTGTGAAACAAAGATGGCGAATTTTACACACCGTAACCGCGCGATGCAAGACGACACAATTTGGAAGATATTATCCGGCTCGAAGGACCAAACAATTATGTAGGGAATTTACTGGGTCCAGCGACTTACCCGCTTCAACCTTCCCGCAGCCACAATCCGAGGGTCCTGGCCTGGTAAAACTTCGGGGCTTGTCGGCAGAGCACACCACAGGAAATCTCCAGTTAATAATCCCAAACATATAGGTCCATAGGTCACTTAAAGCTTAAAGCACTATCTTCCAGAAAGATGAAAGGGGAACTTTGATTATAGGGAACTCAATCAAACGGGAAACACTAGCACTGCATATCGGCGACGCAGGCGTCCGCGACGGTGTCCGTTTTTTACTCACTCGTGGTGGTGCGAGCTTCACACACCGAAAACCATTTCTCAAGGAAAGGATGCGTTCCAGTCGACGCAGTTTATCGTCGACCCAGTATACAAATAAAATTAAAAGAACCACGTTTATGAACCAAATTGTGTCATCTTATCCTAACACGAATAAAGAAATATAAAACAAAATATAAACAAAAAAAAACCTGTTTCGAGACGAAACAACCATTATTATAAAGTTGATATTTGTTTACGAGCCCAAAAAAAAAAAGTATACATATACATAACAGTGCCCTCCAAAAGTTAGATGTTCAAACTTTAACTTGAAATAACATCAATTTAAAACATTCGAGTATACTCTTTAAATTTTTAGTAACTACTTTGTCACTTAACCCTGAAAGTTTTAATAAATAAACTACTATTTCCTCAGGATCACAAACCAGCAAAGCGCTTCCAGTCCTGGATGTGACAAAGGTAGAACTATCATCAGGGGACACCGTAGGAGGGCCCATTCTTGATATGTGCTGGGACCCCACTGGCAGATACCTGGCCATTCTGTTTGAGGAGTCGCACCTGGTCACAGTCTTCTGTACCACGCGGTTGATGCTGCAGCTTAAGATTACGCCTTGGTGAGTTTTGTTTGTTTGTACAGTCAACGTGTCGGCGTCGAAGTGATTCAAAAGTATGTCAGACTCAGTGTCATACTTTTGAATCACTTCGACGCCACACAGTTCTGACGCGAACTCCGTTAATTAGTATTGAAATTCTGATTTTGATCATCTACTTTTGCTGTTGACTGTACTAAGGGGAGAGCAGTCATGTACAAGTTGTAGGTTGCTGGTTCGAACCCCGTCAGGCGCTTTACTTTGTGTAAATTATTTCATCATCAATGCTTTCATAACGGTGAGAGAAAACATCATGAGGAAACTGGCATGTCCTAGAACCAAAAATTCGAAGATAGTGACACTTACCAATCCGCACTAGGCCCGCGTGGTGGATTACGGCCCAGTCCCTCTCACCTGGAGGAGGCCTGTGTCCCAGCAGTGGGAACATTATAGGCTGGTTATGATTATGAAGTACTAAGCGGGATACGCTGAAGTAGCCCCCTGAAATTGAAATTGGTTCGAACATTTTTCTATGGAAGCTGGCTATCCACTCTCATTTTGTTTTTTTTTTCGGGGACACACACCAACAAAATGACGTCACAATACAGAAACGCCGCAGTAACTTCGCGTTATGTAAATGCCTTTATACTTTATATATATAAATAAATAAACCGTATTGTTTCAGCTGCTTCATATGCGGCATCGACGTGGAAGTTCCCTCCACCATGGCCTTCCAACAGAACTTCAGCGAAGGAGCGTGCCTCACCATCGCCTGGTCAAGCGGAAGAGTGCAGCATTTCCCCATCATTTACACCGATACCTATTGATTCCTTCTGTAGTTTGTGGCGGTTACGTTAAGCTAATAGTAGGTCTATTGAAACAAGCAAGCTTCACGTAACCTTAAGTGTCCTTTCACACAAACCGTCTCCGAGAGTACATTTTTATTGCGTTTAAAAAAGAGCTGTGGGTCATTGAAATAAGGTTGATTTTTTCATGTCACTGCGCGTTAGGTCGGCTCCTAAGCATTCTCATTAAAAAAAAACCGGCCAAGTGCGAATCGGACTCGCGCACAAAAGGTTCCGTACCAATAGATAAATTGTCATGATTTTATTTTTAAAATTTTACATGTTTACTTATTATTTCGTTATTTATGTACGAAGTTTTCCAAGTAAGCGCATTTTACAAGTAAGGCCTCTATAACTCCTGAACTAACAAAGTTATCGAAGCTGTTATAGTTTTCCTTCAAAGTTCATCACATGGACTACCATTATGAATTTTTTCAGATTTTTCAAGCCAGCCGTTTAGCTTTAAGAGGAAAGGAGGAAAACCTATTTAAAAAAAAAAATGCACTTCAAAGTTGAATATCTCGCAAACGGATACCTAAATCAGCGCGACGCGTAGACGCGAGAAAAAAAATCATTCCCACTTTACGTGTAGGGGAGGTACCCCAAAAAAATATTTTTCGTGATTTTATTTTAGCACTTTTGTCGACGTGGTAAATACACATAACCATGCAAAGTTTCATCATTCTGGCACTAACTGTTTGGAAGGTAAGCCGAGGACTGACGGACGGACGGACGTGACGAAACTATAAGAGTTCCGAGACGTGAGCTACGGAACCCTAAAAAGAAGTGACATGAAAAAATCTACCTTATTTCTATGACCAAAAACTCTTTTTTAAACGCGATAAAAATGTACTCTCCTCTCCGAGCCGGTCAGTGTGAACGGACACTTAGGGTGGTCGCACATCTGACGGAAGATGCGTCGGGCATTACTTCGTTAGTATACTCGACTCACTAACGCATTATCGGTTATATCGAGTGTGTAAGGTTGAATGTTTTTATTATCTACTTGTCCGTTCTAGTGTTACGCGACCGACGATACTCTACGCATCTTCCGTCAGATGTGCGACCACCCTAATACACTAATCCATTGGCAGCCATTGTAAACTTGAATTTAGAATATTAGCCCACGTACGCACGAACGTAAAAATATCGCGAGGATTTTATCGCGCTCGGGATTTTCAATTCTCGGGCCTATCTTTGAGAATCCAACAGCAGCAACGTTGAAAGTTCAGTACGCAAAAAAAAATCGCCACAGGAAAAACGCGCCCGTGCGTTTAATTACGAAACACACTATCGATCTCAATCTGAATCATTTTGAAGGAAATTTATTGCAGATTCGCCCTACTTCCTACTAATATTTTAAACGCGAAAGTTTGTATGTTTGGATGGATGTTTGTTACTCTTTCACGCAAAAACTACTGACCGGATTTGAATGAAATTTGGCACACACATAGTTTATAACCAGGATTAACATATATGATACTTTTTATCTCGATATTCCCACGGGATCGAGACTTAGGCGGGTGAAACCGCGGGGCGCAGCTAGTTGCTTCATATGTTCGAAAAATGTGTGCTCAACAACGTAAATAACGCAATGTATGTTGCTGAACTGTCAAACTGAAACCCGTTGCTACTGATAGTGTGTTACGTAATTACCCCGCTCGGCTTTGATCGTGAGCTACGGTTTTTAACAATTGGTTGAGTTTAACTACGGATCAAAAGACCAGCCTTAAGACGAAAAAAATCATATTTATAAGTATAAATATTATAAGTGTGGATAAGATAATAAATGGGACATTTTCTATCTTTTGTAAAGTATGTATGTTAATTCCGTTATTTTCAGATGTTTAATCTTGCTTCGATTCAATTATAAGTTAAGATAAAGTAGGCGACGAAAGTTGATGAACAATATATGTATTTGACAGTCCTGCTTAGGTGTGATAAAATTGTACCGCTAAAGCCAAGCAGAGTTAATTAAAACAAACAATTAAAATCATATACAGGGTCACTGGAAAAACACCAACAACCTCTTAGGAGGGCATTGTACTCGTCATTATGAATAACTTTTATTATGGGACCAAACCTGAAATTGCGAAAAAGCAATCAGTTCTTCCCTACATTTATGTTCGGTTAACTCGTCAAAATGTAGGGAACAGCTGATTTTTTTTTCGCGATTTCAAGTTTGGTCCCATAGTAACAGTTGTTCATAATGACGAGTACAATGACCCCTTAACGAGGTTGTTGAGGTTTTTCCAATAACCCTGTATAACAAACAGCCTAAAGGCATAATATAAAATACTTGAAGGTCTAAAACTTATGAACAAGACTGCCAGCGGATGTACAGACACCAGCAGGACAAGCTACCCGAAACTGTAAAATTTTCCCAATCAACCTTGAACCTTAATGCTGTAGTGAGAAAGTTGCAAATCTATTAAAGAAATTCGACAGATTGTAGTAGCTCGATGTGCTGGCGTCTGTACTCTGCAAAAATCTCACCGTAAAAACTAAGGTGAAGTGAGCTTCAAGTGAGCTCATTCAACCTGATGCTATGGATTGACACTACTGACAGTTCGCTTCAAACTCACTTCTTCTAAGTTTTCACTGTGAGAGTTTTACGGAATGGATCGGTTAATATTTAAACGCACAGGTGTAAGTATTGTAAGCAAATAAATACAGCAGTTTTCAGTAAGTAAATATTTTTATTAAAAAAACTGATCTACCATCCCATTTTCACTGCTGACCACACCGTCCGTCGTAGCAGTCGAACTAATAGTAGTCCCAGTTACATTTAAATCACTATATTTCTTTCGGTCAATTGCATCTATCATACTTTTGCCGAATCGATGACTCGTGTCTCCTTGCCAAGGATTCAGTCTCTCCTCGGCAAAACGGAGTAAAGGATCCTTCAAATCGTCGTTAAAACTCTCTTGTGCTACGTGGACACCCTCAGGATTGTAAGCCTGTGGGTTATTAAATCTTCTGGGCCCGTGTGGGTTTACACCATTACACAGCATGAAATACCCACAAATTTTATCTGCAAATTGATGACTTAAATTATCAATGTCTATTCTCAGATTTAGTATTAGATCATCTCGTATTTTTGTAAAAAAATCAATTTGTGCATTGGTCAATTTGTCATCTATAAACTGGCTAATGTTACTTTTAGTTTTACCTGTTGTAGCTGTTATGAACTTGTTTATATGTTCGAAGTTCGCTGCCTTATTTTTATTCTTGTCTAGAGAAAGGTGTCGTAATTCATTTAGGAATACTTCTTTGACTTTAGTTTCTGCCGATTTTCTTAAATTTAATAATACTGATTTCACAATATCTTTGATGGATTCCGTATTATTGTATGTGTCTGCGTAAGTACTAAAGGTGCCGACGACGGTATCGTTCAAGTAATTGTAAGTTATTTTTAAGAAGTATCTCAGTTCATCCGAACAAATTATGAAACTATTACATTGATTTTTATCTTTGTCATCTCGATTAAAAGTTTTGTCAGTTGAGTGTATGCGGGCACGGGGGTATGCGGGGACGACGGTGTGGGGCCCAGGTTCGACGTCGGGATCTTCCTTACGGCTCATGTAGCATCTTAATTTATGTTTGTCTAATACGTCCCACGTTGACAATAGTAACTTACTGGAGAAACGTTTTAAGTTGTTCACGTATTCGGGTGGCTTGCCTTCGCGGGTTTGATCGATAAACTCGAGCCCTCTCAAGGGCTCCCAAGACTTCCGACTCTCTATCAGTTCTTGCATTACAGTATCCACACTTTTCCATTTGCACTGCCTTTCTATCAGCGTATCTAACATATCGTCCATCGTTTTCGTCATCATCTTCTTCGTTGAAATTGGAGTTATTACGTCTAGCAATGTTGTTAAGTTTTGCTTTAACTGTTTGTAGTATTCGATCGTTTCTTGTAGTGTGTCTTTTAGCTGTTTAGTTTCTTTGGCCGCTGACGTTGTGTCTTTTATGGTTGTTTTATGTTTTTCTTCTATTTTTGTGTTTAAATTATTTTCTGTATCTTTTTTTGTATTAGCATTGTGATCGGTGTCTTGTAGCATCGGTTTCAGTTCGTTTACTTTTAGTTTAATTGCATTTTCTACCTCATACGATATTATAATTTCTTCAGGCCTCGGCTTGTCATTGATAAGTTGATTGTTTTCTATGTAATTTTTTATGATTTTTTCTAAAACACTTGCTGTTATACGTTCATCTGACCGAATTCCTTTCACGTTTTCTGAACTGCTTGACGCTATCAATAAATTCCATAGTAAAAGTAGTACTGAAAACAAAAACTGGCTTTTATAACATAAACCCTCCTTTATCATTTTGAGTGATTAAGCGAGTTGGGAATGGCTTCTTTGACAACCTCTGGGAATAAGAAGGATATAGTACGACCCTATTACAACCCGCTTAGGCCTCGTAATGTCCAATGACCTGCCTGTGTCTGCATACACCAATTAAATATATTATAACTAATTTGAAGACATTGTATAAGCAATTATTTTTAAAAGAGTATCCGTGGAGATAGTCGCCGGTTCTTTTCCATAAGGATAGGAACAGATAATATCTGTTCTGTGTAATTACCCCGCAGTACAAAATCAAAATTCATTTATTCAAATTAGGCTGAGAGTCAGCACTTTTTGAACGTCAAAATTACAAAAGACAGTCCTTGAAAAACGCCCTTCACCACTTCCTAGTGCTACAAAAATTATGTATATTATTTCACTTGTATTACATAGGTACCAATTTTACTTAAGTTTTGACTTACAATGTTTAACCCGAAGGCCATTTAACATGATGCCAAATCGAGTGTGTGCGAATAAAACCTGGAGCCTTCCATCAAGACCAACCCATTTCGCTGCATTTTATGCATTGCATTGCATTTTACGATATTCATAAAATTGCATATTGTTATGTGAATTTAATTTTAACTGCTACGTTTGAGCTCGGAGACGTTTAACGATTTATTTTTAGGTCTGTTGCAATTTCTGGGAATCGTGTTAGGTTTTTAAATAAAATTGATGATACCTAAAGCGCCCTCCGATATACGGATACACCTTTGACATACTTAGTCGAGAGCAATAAATTAGGGTCTCCAACAGAAATCTAAGAAAACTAAGAATGCTAGCTTATTACGAGTTTTAACACATATCTATCAAAGACACAGTCATCACTGCACTTGATGATCTTATGAATGCGTCAGTTAGCGGAGTTCGTACGGCTGATTTTTGGGCCAAAGGCTTTTTGCTATCGATACGCTAAAAGAAAGACACAGTCACCATGACCAATGAGCACGAAACACAGGGTCGAGGTGGAACGGCATGATTTTGTCTGTAAATATGACGTTCAGTAGTATCTAAATACTCACATTTGGGTCAGGGAAACTTGTTTGAAAACCGGCAAGAATAAAGACGAATTCAAATTTCCAGGGATATTATTATTATGTCCTTTATTCAAAATTACACATATAAATTATATTTTTAAATATTTGAATATAAAAATTATAAAAACATTTAAAAATATAAAAAATAGTAGCCCACCGGTATCGGGAACAGGGTCCAAGCTACCGGCGGTCAGGGCTCCAGAGAGAGGAACCTCCTGACAATGCGAGCCGTGTCCAGAAGTACCGCTTTCTGAATCAAGCCCTTGATCCAGCTGCCCAACGAGAGCCTCCTCAGGTGTTGGTCGAGGCTCTTGGCTATTAAGCCATTGGCTGTCACGACTATCGGCACAATGATCGCTGAGTCCACATCCCACATGTCGACAACCTCGCGAGCCAAGTCAAGATACTTGATTTGTTTATCTTTCTCGGCCTTCACGAGGTTCCCATCATGCGGGACGGTTATGTCAACAATCATTGCGCGCCGCTCTGATCGATCCACCACCACTATATCAGGCTTATTGGCAACAATAGTCCTGTCAGTGATGATGGATCGATCCCAGTACAATGTGATATTTCCATTTTCGAGAACTGGGTCGGGCACATACCTGTAGTACGGCACCTCAGATTCCACAAGGCCGTATTTCAGAGCAAGTTGCTGATGGATTATCCTGGCTACAAGGTTGTGTCTATGCAAGTACTCTCCGTTAGCTAGACGAGAACACCCGGAGATAATGTGCCTGATTGATTCTCCCGGCCGGTGGCATGCCCGACAGATGTCAACCGTACCGTCTTTCACAATAAATCTCCGGTAATTGTTCGTCATCATAACTTCGTCCATAATTGCACAGACAAAACCTTCGGTTTCTCCAAAGAGGTCACCGAAACGCAGCCAGGCTACGGACGCTAGTAGATCTACATCGGGTCCAGTTAGGGCCCGGTAAAAGCGTCCGTGAAGCTCCTTACTCTGCCATACTTCCATGCGATCATTGGTGTCAAGCACTACTGGCTTGCGCCAGTTCTCTTTAGCCAAGGAAAGCGGGGTGAGGCCCTTATCCACTGCGACTACATCTCGATGCATCCCCACGTCGGTTTCTAGGAAATATTCCCTGAGACTGCATATCTCGCGATTGTGGAGAGTCTTAGCGTTTAAAAAGCCTCGACCTCCACACTTTCGCGGGATATACAGCCTCATTACCGACGACCGTGGGTGATGCATTCGATTTGCAGTCAGCAGCGTCCGGACCCTCCTATCCAAGGCGTCTAGTTCGGTTTGAGTCCATTTGAGTATGCCGAAAGAGTACATCAAAACCGGCATGACCCAACTGTTGAAGGCACGCACCTTGTTTCCGCCTGATAGAAGACTGTTAAGTACTTTTTTCAGGCGGCCAAAGAAGCGCTCCTTCAACGATTGCTTCATGTCAGTAACATCGATGCCTAACGCTTCCGACATACCCAAATACTTATAGGTTTCGGATGCGGAGAGGGTTCTAAGGTTTGTGGAATCCGAGAGTTGGGTTCCCACGGATTCCACAATCTCCCCTCGCTTTACATGCATGACCGCACATTTGTCCACACCAAATTCCATCCTGATGGCGCTACTGAAAGTTTCAGTTACTTTCAGTAGCTCCATCAGTTGCAAATTGTTTGGAGCAAAGAGTTTCAGGTCATCCATGTAGAGGAGGTGCGATATAACCTGACCACCTCTCCTCAGCCGATAGCCTAGACCTGAATCCTCCAGCAGTGTGCTTAGAGGATTCAAGGCTAAGCAAAACCAAAGCGGACTCAAACTATCGCCCTGAAATATGCCTCGTTCGATCCTTATCGGTTCGCTGTTCCTCTGAATATTTCGACATCCTGGATAGCGAAGGACCGTCCTCCATTGCCCCATACACGACATCAGGAAGGTACGCAGCGTTGCATCTACTTTATACAACTCCAGCACCCTCATGAGCCATGTATGTGGCACCGAGTCATAGGCCTTCTTATAATCTATCCAACATGTCGACAGATCCTTTCGGGAACGACGAACCTGTTGGCTAACGGCCATATCAATGAGGAGTAGCTCCTTAGTACCGCGGGACCCATTCTTACATCCGTTTTGAGAGGCAGACATAATGGAGTGGGTGTCTATATGTTTGTTAATTTTAGCTCTCAAAATGGATGTAAGAACTTTATAGACCGTCGGTAAACACGTGATCGGCCTATAATTTTTGGGTTCCGCGGTGCTACCTGATTTATGGAGCAGGTGGGTAATTCCTGTCGTTAGGAATTGGGGTAGCGAACCAGACTCCAAAGCAGTCTGGAACTGAGATGCCAAGCGAGCGTGCGACCTCGAAAACCATTTAATCCAAAAGTTGTGCAGCCCGTCCGGCCCTGGAGACTTCCAGTTAGGTAGCGGACGGACTGCACGAGCTACATCTTCGGGGCAGATGGTAATAGCCTCCATTTCTGGTATTGGATCACAGGCTCGCTCGACTTCCCGAGCCCAATCACCTTCGGTGTGACTGACAGGCGCCGACCAGATACTACGCCAAAAGGAACACATAGCATCATCATCCGGCAGGCACGTGTCAGCCACACCTTGGTCCGGTCGCTCCCAACCCCTATAAACCCACCTTTCATCGCTCTGGAAGGTGCGATTCTGAGTGTATCGCTCTACTCGCCGCTTATACCGACGAATACGATTCGCCCATGCATACACTTTCTGCTTCAGGAAGTCGATGCGCTCTGTGACACAAGACATATAGTCTTGAGGACTGGTATCAGTCCCTGAGAACGCCCGTCTCACAAAGCGCATCACTCTAGGGCGAGTATTGCCCTCCCTGAAGCAGATTAGTTTGCCGATGAGCGCCCTGGCCCCATCAATACGGCGTTCAATCCTGCATTGCCAAGCTGGTACGGTTGGTTTTATTATTATTATTATTATTAAATTGCTTGAAAACGCTTCTAGGTCGTTTAAGAACACTTAAAGGGAAGTCTCCCATTTGCTCCGGACCGGCTGCGGCTGTCGCGCGCCTGTGCTTCGTAATGCGTGTTCGCGGCCCCACCAGTGCGTACCCATGGGTACCTACTGTTCGATATGCTTCCATAACCCAGGCGATCAATCTGCTAAACGACCTGATTGCTCAGGAGCCAGATGTCGACATATTTATGTATAGCAGTAAATCTATGTTTAATGTTTGTATGAAGTTTTTGTCAAATGTTATGTTGTTGGCTTGCTATTCGCTTTAGCGTTTACTGTAGGTAAGTGCAGCAGCGTCTTTACTAAATGTACCTTGTGGGGACGCCAGTGACATCACGGACCTGGTCGACTCCGGGTATAATTAGAAGATCACATTTTCGAGTGACTACCGCTAAATGTACCCTAACAAGACACCGTTACTCTGGTATATCATTACTAACAATGAATCATTACTAACTAAACCCTATTTCAATAGAATAACTTGCTTGAAAAATGGCGGGCTTGGTGCATAGTGCGAGTATTTAAGGTGGGGAAGATCACATGGCGGGTCTAAGTTGGTTTACAAACAATAATAATAAGACGTAGTCGACACTATTTATTTCTACAGGGTTTAAAGGAACCTAACACAAGGGGATGACGGGGGCTCAAGTGAGCGAGTAAAGCGAGCGAACGAGCTCCCGTCATCCTGCAACCTGTCCGAGTCGGGGTGGCCAAGTCCCGAGCTCGCTTCGCTTCGCTCTTGGACCGACACTTACGAGCACAAAGCGGTCCAGCACAGACTATGGATGTCTGTGGTAGGTAATATACATTCTGGCATTACGCGGCCGGGTATATTTAGTGGTACGTAATCACGCTGTATGTGTATGTAGGTACGCTAGGTCCTAAATTATACCCGATTATGAAACTCTAACTCAAGTTGTAACTGATGGTTTTCATTTTCTATCGATATAGTCAGAAGTCCGGGAACAATCCCTAATGCCATGGAACCACGGGTGATTAAAATTACCCATAGACCCGGTAATCGGTCGACCCACCGGGACCACGGGTACCTAACGAGTGGTATATTTAGTAGTTGGAAATTTCGAAAGCCTCATGCTAACTATACCCGACCAAAACCCTATGGGGAGTTTCCACAAGGTACATTTAGTAAAGACAGTGCAGCAAGCACTGCAGTGTTATATAAATTAACTAGCTGACCCGGCAAACGTTGTTTTGCCATATAAATTATTTCTAGCTGCCCGACGCTACTTCGTTCGCGTGGTGTCCTACCCCTATCCAACTCCTATACCCTACTCCTACACTACTCCTACCCTACTCCTACACTACTCCTACCCTGCTCTTAGCCAACTCCTACCCTACTCCTACACTACTCCTACCCTACTCCTACACTACTCCTACCCTACTCTTACCCTACTCCTGCCCTACTTCTACCCTGCTCCTAACCTACACGTACCCTACTCCTACCCTACTCCTACCCTACTCCTATCCTACTCCTAACCTACTCCTACACTACTCCTAACCTACTCCCTACCCTACTCCAAAAAAAAGTATCCATGTCCATCTTTTTGTTCAATTTTCAGCCAAATCGGTTCAGCAGTTCTGGAGTTATAAATAGTGTAACTAACACGACTTTATAAATAGTGTAACTAACACGACTTTATAAATAGTGTAACTAACACGACTTTCTTTTATATATCTGGGAATCAAAGTAAGTACCAGGCTAACATAGATGGGCTATAAAATATATTGCTTTACAAAAACAAAAAAGTATCCTCTGTCCGTCTCCTGGTTCTAAGCTACCTCCCCATAAATTTTGAGCCAAATCGGTTCAGCTGTTCTTGAGTTTTAAATAGTGTAACTAACACGACTTTCGAAGATTAAATAATACCTACCTACACTAAAGAAAATACTCATCGACATGTGCACATTGCTCGTGCTAACCTATGGTCTACTTACCTACTGTTAAGTAATAGAAGTTCAAACTCAAGATTTGTCAACGAGCGAGCGTAAAACTCAAGTAGCGAAAGCTAGAGAAAAAACAGCCAGGCTGCACGAATGCACATGGAGATAATTATGAGTAGGTAAAGATCGTCACTCACTAGACGCCTGAGAGAGGATATCGCCTTCGAAGTAAACAAGATGCTGCATTACACCTACCCACAAAGTATTTCGGAGAAACAAACATTGTGTAGCAGATGCTGGATTGTTCCATTGTTCATCAATGCACTCTTGCGCGCATTTTTAAGATGACATAAATACTGTGTAATACTGGCTGAAATCCGGAATAAACAAAACGGCCTAGAGTGTTGCCATCGAAAAAGTTAAAATATCGAATTAAAAAAAAATAAGGTAGGTACCTACTATACTAGCTCATTCCATATTCGGAATGAATAGGTAGTTCTACCTATCGAGAGAGTTTTGGCGAGATAATCACTTAGTTTCAGTGGATATATTAATTTTGGTAATTAAAGTGAACAACCAAGCCTTAGCATTAATTACCTTATTACTACTAGGTACTGGGGCTTGTGCTGTTCGCGTTCGCGCTCATGATGCTATCAAATTCATCAAAAGGGTAATTATAACACACTAACAGTGGAGTGGCTTTCATTTTGACGGTTCAACGACATTCATTGAGTTATTTACCTACGTTGTTGAGCAGACCAATTTTTAATCAATCAATGCCTAATAATTTTGAAGGATATTGTTAAGATAAGATAAGATAATATTTGTAACTTTTTTATTTTTTGTGTTTGTTAATCACAATATCCTCCATGTTGTATTTTTTTTCATTCGGGGTGTCAAGACAAATCTAATGATGAAATTCTGACAAAACACACAAAACTGTTTATGCTACAAGACTAAAAACAGAAATAAACAGAAATTTATTGTGCGATGTGTGATTTTTCGTGCCAATATTTAAAATTTGTAAATCGCCATCGAGACAAACCACGGCGGAGCTGGTGTGACGACCTGATAAGGTTTGCACAAGACAGGGAAGAAGGAAAAAGGGGAGCCCTTTGCCCAGCAGTGGGCCACAGTAAATGCTAACAAAAAAAAACCCTATATAGTACCTACTATTTTAAATTGACTATGGCAACACAAGTTTTTAGATAAACGTTATAAAAGCCACCTTTGTATGTGGATGTGGTAGTCTGTACAGGTACAGTGCCCAAGCGATAGTTCGTGCGCAAGCTCTTTACGTTTGTGGTTTATGTAGTATTATAACAAGATGCGTGTATGGTGGTATGTATTATAATTTATAATCGTATTATGTGAATGTAGTGGTAACGACTCCGAATTACAAGTTGCACGTCGTGGGTTCGAACCCAGACAGGCGTTTAATTTGTGTATCTAATTTTTATTTCATCACCACTTCTCTCAAAAACGGTGAAGGAAAACATCGAACCAAAAACTCGAAGACATGTGAGAGGAGGCCTGTGCCCTGCAGTGGTAACGTTATAGGCTGAATAGGTATGCTATTAACGTAAAAATATACCCACTCCAATATGTATGTATTTAAAAAAAAAAAATGTATATAAGTAGTTTATCAGCCATCTTGTTACCATAACATAACACAAGCATTAGGTTGCTTAGCTTGGGATTATTGGTGCTGTGTGTCCAGGGATATTATTATCTCCTTTATTTAAAATTAAACATATAAATTATATTTTTAAATATTTGCATATAAAAATTATAAAAACATTTAAAAATATAAAAAATAGTAGCCCACCGGTATCGGGAACAGGGTCCAAGCTACCGGCGGTCAGGGCTCCAGAGAGAGGAACCTCCTGACAATACGAGCCGTGTCCAGAAGTACCGCTTTCTGAATCAAGCCCTTGATCCAGCTGCCCAACGAGAGCCTCCTCAGGTGTTGGTCGAGGCTCTTGGCTATTAAGCCATTGGCGGTCACGACTATCGGCACAATGATCGCTGAGTCCACATCCCACATGTCGACAACCTCGCGAGCCAAGTCAAGATACTTGATTTGTTTATCTTTCTCGGCCTTCACGAGGTTCTCATCATGCGGGACGGTTATGTCAACAATCATTGCGCGCCGCTCTGATCGATCCACCACCACTATATCAGGCTTATTGGCAACAATAGTCCTGTCAGTGATGATGGATCGATCCCAGTACAATGTGATATTTCCATTTTCGAGAACTGGGTCGGGCACATACCTGTAGTACGGCACCTCAGATTCCACAAGGCCATATTTCAGAGCAAGTTGCTGATGGATTATCCTGGCTACAAGGTTGTGTCTATGCAAGTACTCTCCGTTAGCTAGACGAGAACACCCGGAGATAATGTGTCTGATTGATTCTCCCGGCCGGTGGCATGCCCGACAGATGTCAACCGTACCGTCTTTCACAATAAATCTCCGGTAATTGTTCGTCATCATAACTTCGTCCATAATTGCACACACAAAACCTTCGGTTTCTCCAAAGAGGTCACCGAAACGTAGCCAGGCTACGGACGCTAGTTGATCTACATCGGGTCCATTTAGGGCCCGGTAAAAGCGTCCGTGAAGCTCCTTACTCTGCCATACTTCCATGCGATCATTGGTGTCAAGCACTACTGGCTTGCGCCAGTTCTCTTTAGCCAAGGAGAGCGGGGTGAGGCCCTTATCCACTGCGACTACATCTCGATGCATCCCCACGTCGGTTTCTAGGAAATATTCCCTGAGACTGCATATCTCGCGATTGTGGAGGGTCTTAGAGTTTAAAAAGCCTCGACCTCCACACTTTCGCGGGATATACAGCCTCATTACCGACGACCGTGGGTGATGCATTCGATTTGCAGTCAGCAGCGTCCGGACCCTCCTATCCAAGGCGTCTAGTTCGGTTTGAGTCCATTTGAGTATGCCGAAAGAGTACATCAAAACCGGCATGACCCAACTGTTGAAGGCACGCACCTTGTTTCCACCTGATAGAAGACTGTTAAGTACTTTTTTCAGGCGGTCAAAGAAGCGCTCCTTCAACGATTGCTTCATGTCAGTAACATTGATGCCTAACGCTTCCGACATACCCAAATACTTATAGGTTTCGGATGCGGAGAGGGCTCTAAGGTTTGTGGAATCCGAGAGTTGGGTTCCCACGGATTCCACAATCTCCCCTCGCTTTACATGCATGACCGCACATTTGTCCACACCAAATTCCATCCTGATGGCGCTACTGAAAGTTTCAGTTACTTTCAGTAGCTCCATCAGTTGCAAATTGTTTGGAGCAAAGAGTTTCAGGTCATCCATGTAGAGGAGGTGCGATATAACCTGACCACCTCTCCTCAGCCGATAGCCTAGACCTGAATCCTTCAGCAGTGTGCTTAGAGGATTCAAGGCTAAGCAAAACCAAAGCGGACTCAAACTATCGCCCTGAAATATGCCTCGCTCGATCCTTATCGGTTCGCTGTTCCTCTGAATATTTCGACATCCTGGATAGCGAAGGACCGTCCTCCATTGCCCCATACACGACATCAAGAAGGTACGCAGAGTTGCATCTACTTTATACAACTCCAGCACCCTCATGAGCCATGTATGTGGCACCGAGTCATAGGCCTTCTTATAATCTATCCAACATGTCGACAGATCCTTTCGGGAACGACGAACCTGTTGGCTAATGGCCATATCAATGAGGAGTAGCTCCTTAGTACCGCGGGACCCATTCTTACATCCGTTTTGAGAGGCAGACATAATGGAGTGGGTGTCTATATGTTTGTTAATTTTAGCTCTCAAAATGGATGTAAGAACTTTATAGACCGTCGGTAAACACGTGATCGGCCTATAATTTTTGGGTTCCGCGGTGCTACCTGATTTATGGAGCAGGTGGGTAACTCCTGTCGTTAGGAATTGGGGTAGCGAACCAGACTCCAAAGCAGTCTGGAACTGAGATGCCAAGCGAGCGTGCGACCTTGTAAACCATTTAATCCAAAAGTTGTGCAGCCCGTCCGGCCCTGGAGACTTCCAGTTAGGTAGCGGACGGACTGCACGAGCTACATCTTCGGGGCAGATGGTAATAGCCTCCATTTCTGGTATTGGATCACAGGCTCGCTCGACTTCCCGAGCCCAATCACCTTCGGTGTGACTGACAGGTGCCGACCAGATACTACGCCAAAAGGAACACATGGCATCATCATCCGGCAGGCACGTGTCAGCCACACCTTGGTCCAGTCGCTCCCAACCCCTATAAACCCACCTTTCATCGCTCTGGAAGGTGCGATTCTGAGTGTATCGCTCTACTCGCCGCTTATACCGACGAATACGGTTCGCCCATGCATACACTTTCTGCTTCAGGAAGTCGATGCGCTCTGTGACACAAGACATATAGTCTTGAGGACTGGTATCAGTCCCTGAGAACGCCCGTCTCACAAAGCGCATCACTCTAGGGCGAGTATTGCCCTCCCTGAAGCAGATTAGTTTGCCGATGAGCGCCCTGGCCCCATCAATACGGCGTTCAATCCTGCATTGCCAAGCTGGTACGGTTGGTTTTGGTCGTGTAGCTCTAGAGTCATTGGCAAATTTGACGTGAGCTACACGACATGCCGCTACAGCCGCACAATACAAGATTGAATGAGTATCGATGAGGTCTTCGCAGGTATCAAAATAGTTTGACAACTGCGAATCCAGGACCGCCACCAGCGCCCTATTTTTGTTATGCATGGGTAAACGAGGTAAACGTGGCCTAAGTTCAGGCGACATTAGCCGATATTCCTGAATCGCACCTTCCAAAGCACTCCTCAATTCCTCATTGCACTGGGTACTTACGTTTGTAGCCGTGTCATTACTCCCCTCGTCAGCCTGACTCGTGTTGGACTGCGGTAGCACTACAGCAGTCTGCGACTGGGGGGCGATGACATGGCTACTCTGCATTTCATTTCGCAGGCGATCAAGTACAGTGTCATCTAGCATGTGATTACGCTGGATGACCCGCACCTGATCCGATAGTCGTTGTGCCGTAACGTTGACAGCCGGCTCAAGCACCTGAAACAGAGAGAGCATCCGAACACGGTATGCGGTCAGATTGTTTCCCCCCTCTGTAGCCCCATAGTATGAGCGCATGACATTTTCATTGATGGATCGTGTCCATCTCATGCGCTGCACACTTCCGCCGGGAGCTGGGACCCTATCAGAGGCCGGTGGGCCTCGAGGTCCTAAGCCGTCCGGCGGCCGGCGTCCTCCCCGTCGACGAGCAGGTGGTGGCGTCGTGGGCGGAGAGAAATACTCGTCGCTTGAGCTCGACGCAACTGCCGCGGCCGGTGTCGTCACAGCACTCACAGTGGGGCTGGGTACCGGCGGCGGCGAGGCGGAGCTGAGCGAAGAGTCCGGTGGTGGTGGGCGTGCAAGTCGTGCGGCTGCTCTTGTCAACATTTTTGCATTCTGATATTATATTTCTTGTGTTTTATCGGAGGTAACATATGCCATGACAGATGTCACCTCCGGTTCGGCAGTTTTTGGTGAAAGTTTATTGCATTATTGTTCATTGTATTTTTTTAAAAAGGAAAATTGGTTGGAGTATTCTGTTTTTGGTTGGTAATTCACAATAACTAGGTATAAAAACTGCTTCTGAAAATGTATTTGAATAAAATATTAAAATATCTGGACGTTGACTTGTTGACGTTGTTGTTGTTGTTGTTATTATTATTATTACTCCTTTAATTTGTTACCTACTGTAGAATCCTGTTGATTCCATATTTATGTTGAATATACACTTCACTGGGCACACTACCACACCAAGCGCCATCGTATTTAACCTGCTTCACTTTGTCTGTTTCCCGCCATTCCTCGTGACTGACAGATGACATTAGTGACAGCAGCTTCTGTGAATGAGACAGTGTTTACTTAAATCTATTAAATAGATACACTAGCCCTATGATTAGAAAAATATTTAAAAATATTATTATTTTGTTACAGTTTTCTCTGAAACTGTAGGTAGGTTACCCTACCTTATTTTGGTTGTGGTTTTGTTAAATTTTACGCAACCTTACCCTACCTATAATTTCAGAGATAACTGTAAGGTTAGTCTACCAGCGCCCAAATCGTACTTCCACAATATCAGCTCTCCTGTTCATAAGAAACTACCATTTAATGCAGAGTTACGCTGGCTAATTTTATTTGAAGTTGTATAGTTAGCTTCTTCTTATTAAATTGTCGCCGTGACTAATCTTAGTGTGATACGAACGACACGCTTCAACGGCAGAGGCAACTGTCAACAAGGTGCCTCTCGTGTATTTGAGTACGGTGCTCAAATACTCGAGCGGCAAACTGTCGCCGGCTGCAGTTGCTCTGTCGTTGACGCATATCGCTTACCTATGTGTATTCGAGCACTTTTAAAACTGGCCCTTTTAATCATATCAACTTTTTGCGATTATTTCAGGTTTATCTCGATTATCGTTTATTTATTCAGACCATCGTATTCATGGTGGTGGGGCACACCCGATTATCCATGGATGGAGAGATATCATTATCCTGGCTTCTATACGTCGACCCCATCGCCGTACGTCAATGGAACAGACACGAAAATATCCGATCCAGAAGATACACCCGATTATCGTGTTGAAGAACCAGATTTTACAATTCGCAAAGCAAGCGATCCGATAGAAATGGAACGGCCGTACAGAAATTCGCCGCCTTTTAAACAAGCAAAAAAAATCTGGAATCTCTATTGGCAAGTCAGTCCAATTGCTAGATTACTTATTATTCACCAGCACCTCAGTTGCGTAATCACAGTCTGAATAATTTTGAAGGAAGGGGATTACTGCAAACTAAAAAAAAAAAAAAATGTATTTAGGTAGTTTATCAGCCATCTTGTTACCATAACACAAGCATTAGGTTGCTTAGCTTGGGACAAATGGTGCTGTGTAAAATGTCCAGGGATTTATTATTTATTTATTATTACTGCTTGATTTCGAATTTCATATGCCCGATGGCTAATTCCTCGAAGTCATCAGATCGAACCTCCGAATGGCCGAAATAAATAAGAGACGCGCAAATATGTAAATAAGAGACCTAAGGTAACCGACATAGCCCGAAAAATTACCAAACTTAAGTGGCAGTGGGCATACATTGCTCGTAGAACAAATGGCCGATGGGGCCGAAAGGTTTAGGAGTGGCGACCACGTACCGGAAGACGTAGCGTTGGAAGGCCACTCACAAGGTGAACCGATGACTTTGAGAAGGCCACAAGAATCCACAGGCTGCTAAAAGTACAGAGCCGGTCGAAGTGGCGGTGCTTGTGCGAGGCCTATGTCCAGCAGTCGACGTCTTTCGACTGAAATGATGGTTATGATGACGACTTATTCCTAGAACTTCTTTCACGTGAATTTCGTATTTTACCTCACAAATTTTAGCACCCCTTTTACCACTCCCGTAAAAAATCAGCTTTTGAAAATGAATGGTTGGTTTGCTTAGCCCTACTTCATTTCAGGTCTTTTTGTTTTTCAACTAAGAATTTATATTTTTTCGATTTACTTTATATTGTATTCCACAGAATTCTGAAAGGCAGATGGGCTGTTACTGTTGTACCGTATATAAAAAGTTTACTGTGCTCGCGGGTTGTGCAGTCATAACCTCCCGGCACATTCTTACGACAGCGACCCCCACTGCACTGATATTAAGGTCCTATTCTCACCTAAAAAGATTGGAAGGTGTTCTCGGAGGCTGGTATGATACCGACGTCAACTCTTATAACTCCAGCATGTATATGACTCCTGCGAGGATACACATTCACCCGATGGTAAGTTTTGCGAAGCATTTATTCTAACAGGTATAAAAAGACGCTTAATGAAGCCGAGATAAACTTGTTCTTCCTGTCATTGTGATCTGGACAGGACCATATCTCGCACTCAAAGCATTTACTCTAATAAAATTGAACCAAATTATGTAGGAGAGAGGAAGAACATTGTATTATTCTAGTTTATTTTTCGTTTCTGGTTTTTTCATGCGCTCTCTTCAAACTCAGAGAGAATGATGATGGAAACATTCTCCAGTGATGACTAAATCCTATGATGACTAAAAAAATTGTATATAATACTAGCTTCTGCCCGCGGCTTCGCCCGCGTGGATGTCGGAAGTTATCCCACGGGAACGTGCTACCAGGATAAAAAGTATGTGCTTCCCCAGGATGCCATCTATCTCTTTGCCAAATCAGAAGTTCAGTGGTTTAGGCGTGAAAATGTAACATACAGTTTCATGTTCAAATCCTCCCTTAAAAACCGAATTACCCCTTTTTGCCCCGTCAGGGGTCAATTTTCGACAACTTTACATACTTATTATTAATTATTTTCTGTCGAAAGTATCAATACTGAGTTTCGAGTTAATCGGACCGAGCATTCAATTTCTTCCACACAAACTTCAACACCCCTATATCTCCCTTTGAGGGGTAGTTTGAAAAACTTATAATGATAAACTTTATTACTTACTTAGGCAAGCATTGTTGCCAAGTTTCAAGTTTATTAACTAAATTAATAAGATTTTTCATATAAACTGTATCCCTGCTTTTCACCCCCACAGGGGTGGAATTTAAAAAAATTCATAACATGACTCAAAGATTATTTATACCAATTTTATAATTAATCAAGCCACTTATTATAATCCTCCCCTGTAAAATTAACTACCCCTTTTCACCCCGTTAGGGGTAGATTTTCGAAAAACCCTCATACGTGTTATTATTTATTTTTAGTCTTAAGTACACACACTGAGTTTCGAGTTAATTGGACCGCGCGTTCAAATTCTTCCACACAAACTTTAGCACCCCTATATCCCCTTCGAGGGGTAGTTTTGAAAAACTAATAATGATAAACTTTATTGCTTACTTAGGCGAGTATTCATGACAATTTTCAAGATTATTAACCTAACGAATAAGATTTTTCATATAAACTTTATCCCCGCTTTTCACCCCCACAGGGGTGGAATTTTGAAAAATCATTCGGGATGTGTTCATAACTTGAATCAAAGATTATTTATACCAATTTTCGAGTTAAGCAAGCCACGCTGTAAAATCCTCCCCTGTAAAATTGACTACCCCTTTTTAGGCCGTCAGGGGTAGATTTTCGAAAAACCCTGATACACATTATTCTTTCCTTTCAATTTTAGGTATAAATACTGAGTTTCGATTAAATCGGACCGCGCGCTAAAATTCTTCCATACAAACTTTGAAACCCCCCAATCCCCTTTTAGGGGGTAGCTTATAAAAACAAAAATGCCCAACTTCATAATTTACTTAGATAAGTATTCGTGCCAAGTTTCAAGTTTATTAACTCAAGGAATAAGATTTTCCATACAAACAAAATCCCCCCATTTCACCCTCTTAGGGGTGGAATTTAGAAAAACCCCTTCTTAGTGGATACGTACTCTTTACGAAGAATACACTCTCCAAATTTCATGTCTCTAGGACCAGCGGTTTAGGCTGTGCGTTGATGTCTCAGTCAGTCAGTCAGTCAGTCAGTCAGTCAGTCAGGACTTTGAATTTTATATATATAGATATGTTCTGTTGTTCTGAGAGCAGTGGTGGCCCAGTGGTAACGGCCCTGACTTACGAGCTGTCTGTCGTGGGTTCGAACCCAACTAGGCAAGTGCTTTACTTTGTGTAAATAATTTCATCACCACTGCTCTCAAAAACGGTGACGGCATCGTGAGGAAACCGGCATGTCCTTGAACAAAAAATTTCGAAGACATGTGACATCTGCCAACCCGCGCTGGGCCCGCGTGGTAGACTACTGCCCATTCTCTCTCTCTCTCTCTCAGCAGTGGGAAAATAAGCTGATTATATATATATATATATAAATATACTGTTATTCTGAACGGAACTTTTGCAACGATTTCGCAGCCGCATGTCTGCATCGTTGGTTTTGCATGCGTTATATTGTGGGAAGCTGTCTGCATCCGCGTATGTGCCCTGTCTTCGTACACATATTTTGCCGTAGGTAGGTACCTTTATTGGGAAGACGTGCTATGTTTTTTGGACTCATGTCCGTGGTTCTGGTTTATTTACTAACTATAGCTTGTTTGTTTCAGTATGTATATGATTATCAAGTAAATGTTTCCCATCCTATACCAGCTATGTACGATCTTTCGGTCTGGGCTGCTACATACCCTTTTTATGGAGGAACTTTCTCGTTCACTACTACCATAATCTGTCCGCGAGCGGCATCTGGCTGGTAAGCTAATTCAAAACCCAGAGTTAAATATATCATATTAATTCTCCTAATTTATTATAACGGACACCACTGAGCTATATTATGTAAGTACGCTGGACATTATACTATCGATGACAAAACGAAGACATTTGATTTTCGCCATTTTGGCGCTGATAACAACGTGAGCGTCAGTGGAACTATTTTGATAGTGAGTTTTACAAAATGCGCATACACTCATGATACAAATGTTCTAAATATCTCGTAGTAAACACAAATTACACAAAAAAGTAGATTCCACGCTTTAGAGCTAAATCATCAGAGACATACGACGACACGGTTGGCGCAGTGGTTAAGCGATTGACTGCTGCGCTGCGTGTCGCGGGTTCGATTCCCGCACGGAACAAATATTTGTATGACCTACATGTATTTGTTCCGAGTCTGGGTGTTTTTCTATCTATAATATGTATGTATTTAAAAAAAAAAATGTATATGTATAAGTAGTTTATCAGCCATCTTGTTACCATAACACAAGCATTAGGTTGCTTAGCTTGGGACAAATGGTGCTGTGTGAAATGTCCAGGGATATTATTATATTATTATTATTATTATACCAAAACAACACCACGACCATTTGCAACAGGCAGTGTGTCAATTTTAGTTCCTGAGACGCTCGAGCCCCCTGAATCTGCACAAAAAACAACTGTCATTTTGTATAATATATTTAGTCCAGCGTACTTGTTTATTACAGGTCAGTGACGGACACATCATTTCCCATGTGTTTTATTCTAGCGTATGGCACCCGTGGGTTGCAACTGAAAATCAGCGTCAGGTGGTACAGTCACGAGCACTAATATGTTGACACTTGGAAACTATAGCCATTTTTGCGTGAAATAACGAAAACAACATTGAAATACAACACATTGCAAACACCCTATGAGTTCGAAAATACTATGTTCGTAGTAGCATAAAATTGTATTAAAAAATAAAGGATTAAATCGCTTTTGAATAAAGCCAAGTGTATACATACTTTTGCTCGTGACTACACCATCTGACATGATGCTGAGCTGAGGCCCTTTTGGCATTATAATCTTTGTTTTCTATTCTTATAGTTTTAAGGTATATTTATTTTGCTGTAATGCCAATAAACGCATTTTTCTTTCTTTCATTGCGTTATTTACGTTGTTGAGCAGACAATTTTTTCGAACTTTTGAAGCAATGGATTAGCTCTTCAAAATTATTGCCTGCCTTTCGTGTGTCTGCGCACTAAACTAGACACCAACAGCTTAAAATTATCCAATTCGTTTTTTTTTTTGTTTACAGGTTTGAGTATACTTCGACTATTCCACGATATTATGATATCAGTATGGTGGCTGGATTCATGTTTATGAAGTCCTATAAACGCCGACCGCTGCCTTGGTTTAGGTACATCGTTAAAACACAATCTCATTTGTGGCCTTGTCCGAAGGTATTGTCTCACATTGAACTAGTTATTTATTATATTTTAAAATAGAATTAACACACTGAAAACACACCTACACGTTCGAGTAGGTACTCACACCCTTTACCTACACTACACTCACCACACACATTCACCCCCTACATGTTCCAGTACACACTCACACCCTTTACCAACACTACACTCACCACACACATTCACAGCCTACATCACACTACATACACCATACACATTCACTGACATACATAACTCACCCGTCAAGTTTTATACTTATGTAACTACTTCCTAAGTTTAATTTTGGAATTGTCAGGTGTGTGATTTTTTAAGTTTTACACCTAATCTACCACGGAAGACCACTGATTTCCAAGATACAGGTTTTTACCTAAGTTGGAATTCAGGAGTTCATATTATAGTTTTATATATTATAGTTTTAGTCTACTCATCTACATTATTTGTGTCTAGTTCTTAGGAATTTCCAAGTTTCAAATAAACATTTTTTTTTTTAAATATCTCTAAGGTCCGGCTTTGAAAGGCGTACTAGGGGCCAAAGCCAACTCGCAGAGGCCTTTTACACAATTTTAAAGGATGAGGTGCCTCCTCATCATTTAAAATTGTGTAAAGGGCCAACTGACGATTATCCCTGTATGCACCATGCAAGTGAACCCAAGGACAACCCCCGGTTGGTGCAGGACTATTGTAGAACATGGAAACAAAATATACTGGGCTATGGGTTTGGGTGGCTATAGTGGATCGGTTACCTTGAAGTACGGAGAACTAGCTACTAAAACCGAGTTATTTGTTTATTATTGTACTCGCTAATTCGATTAACTATTAATATTTATAAATAAATTTTATCTGTTCCTGACTGCACACGGGATCTTTTGTACGTTTCTTGAGCGAGTAAATGCTCGACAGCTAATCATTACCTCGTCGGTGGCAGGACAGGAGCTGAACTAATGTTTGACTGGGCGTACCTATTGTTATCAACCGGGCACGTCCAGTCTCCGGGTGGCTACTGTTCTCAGTTTTTTTCTAGAGCTTCCTAGTCCTAATGGAAAAAAACCAATAGCACTGGAAATCGAAAATAGGAGGAGCAGAATAAACCTTACTTTCTTTCTTCACACGCTCACCACTACTCACCAGTGTCTAAGTCTTCACTCGCTCACCACTACTCACCAGTGTCTAAGTTTTCACTCGCTCACCACTACTCACCAGTGTCTAAGTCTTCATTCGTTCACCACTACTCACCAGTGTCAAAGTCTTCACTCGCTCACCACTACTCACCAGTGTCTAAGTCTTCACCCGTTCACCACTACCCACCAGTGTCTAAGTCTTCACACGCTTACCACTACTCACCAGTGCGTAAGTCTTCACGCGCTCACCAATACTCACCAGTGTGGAAGTCTTCACACGGTCACCACTGCTCACCAGTGTCTAAGTCTTCATTCGCTCACCACTACTCACCAGTGTCTAAGTCTTCACCCGTTCACCACTACTCACCAGTGTCTAAGTCTTCACACGCTTACCACTACTCACCAGTGTGTAAGTCTTCATGCGCTCACCACTACTCACCAGTGTGTAAGTCTTCACACGCTCACCACTACTCACCAGTGTCCAAGTCTTCACACGCTCACCAGTGTCTATGTCTTCACACGCTCACCAAAACTCACCAGTGTCTAAGTCTCTAAATCCGTCCCAGGGGGCGTACTCTCTAATGGCCGAGCAAAATTACCTATATATCACCAGTTTTGACATACTGGAGAGGTAGAAAACCTATCCATATCTGTTTTTAACGTTCCAATAATGTATATCAGTAGCGATCTGTATGATTATATGTTTTATAATGACAGTTAATAATAATTATGCTGGCTACCATCAGTAGCGATCTGTCTTTAACTCAAAATAGGTTATTGTGTTCGGCCGTTAGTCCGTCAACGAAAATACGTGCCTGTCATAAAATAGTTTGATTCTTCGGAATGGACTCTACTCCCGATTAATTAGCTTTTTCAGACGAGTAAAAACACATTGGGTAAGTAAACTGTAGAATCGTGTTGTCATTTAATTTTTAGTTCTGTTCCCGAACTAATCTTAAGTACAAAGGCGAAAAGGTGTAGGAAACGCACGAAACTTTGACCGAAACTACGGATTTGGGCTTAGAGTAGACCTCCAACGCACGGCACGTGCGCATGGCCTGTCTAAAATTTGGTTTTTATTTAGAAGTGACGAGATTTTTGTAATTTTTTAACAATACCGTTTTGATTCCAGAGTGATTGGCACTGGTTCCACTGCATTATGGGCGAATATTGGGGCAGATATGGATTCGATTCAGGTGGTGGTATGCATACAGCTTATAAGAATGAAGGGTGGCGTAGAGATGGAATGGCGGGTATTTGCGCGTTTTCTATGAAACTCAGGTCAAGGCAAACCACACATTATTTTACTGTAGTTGACACCTACCCTGTGTTGGACTTCATGTATGATGCTTTTTTGGGGCTTTCAAAATGTGTGTTTTTGGACGAACGTTTCGCTGATTCAAAGTGGTCGGCACCTATACCTTGGTGGGGAGAATACATTTGGTATAATTACACGTTTGGTTACGAGGTGTACTACGACGCCGGCGATGTGCCTAAATATCGACGCTGAACAAATCTGTATTCGTATAAATGTGAATGTGACTGGTGGGTTGCATTCATAGATATCTACCAAAAAACTATTTTATGTAACTAATTAAGTAGTTAGTCATGCTGCAAGCTATCAGTCAATAAAATTGTTTAATAAACTACCTTTAGAAATTAAAGTCCATTTATAATTTAAGTCAGTTTAAGAACCAGCTAAAGTCCTTCCTGATAGAAAAATGCTATTTCTCAGTGATGTGTACAACTGGACTGTTGACATAATATTTTTTTTTTCTCTCTTGACATTTTTATCGGTATATTGAATTGAAATTTATTTTTATATAACAACATAATATCAGTGGCTTCTGGATTTTGAATTGTTTAACTACGAAGATTGTTTTAAAATTTGTCACTCATGTAGGATGTATTCATAATATTTTTTATTTCTTATCTTTAAATTGTATTTCATGTTATTTTAGATATAAATGTAATACATTTCGACACAATGTAAAAATTGTTAATGAAATAAATAAATAAATAAGCGCAAAATGTCACACGGCCTCTGTTTAACCCTTCAGAGAAAACAGGCTTGATCTTACGTTTACTATTTTTAACCAAGTTCAGAAAAAGGAGGAAGTTATGTATTTGGGGGTATTTCTTTTTTAATTTTATATATATGTACCATTGTACCTACACCGATTTTTCCTTCATTACTGGACCGTTTTACGTGATTCTTTTTCATTTCGTAGAGGACAAAAAAAGTTTTTTTTTCAAAAAAAAAAGCAATCTACTTAAAAGCAATAGAAAACGAAAAATAACTTTAATTTCGGAAGTCGGTGTCTTTGATTCTGCATTTTAGTTTTTTCGCTGTCGTCACCAAGCGACGACGACAGTTGTAGTTGCATCTACTGACGACGCGTGTGTATGCACACCAATGTACAGACGCCAGCACATCAAGATACTACAATCTGTCAAATTTCTTTAATAGATTTTCAACTTTATCGGTAAAGCATTAAGGTTCAAACTTGATTGGGAAAATTTTACAGTTTCGGGTAGCTTCACCTGACCTGGCGTCTGTACATGGTGTCGCTTATAGGCTGTATGACGTTCTTTCCATAGTCATAAGACTGTATGCATTTTAATGTCTGTAATATAATAAATATACTTCCTTCCGTCTTGGCAGTCCAGCTCGGTTGTTTTATTGAATAAACCTAAATACAAAATATCAATAACATTGACAAAATTGCCCATTGTATATTTTGTAGTGTTTGATGTATTTTTTATGTTATGTATTTTTGTGGCTTATAATAACTTGTATATTTAAATAAATAAAATGTATTTTGTTATTATTTTGATCTTATGACGTACACAACGTATATCAGGACAAATTATTATTACAAATTATTATTGACGACACGTTTGGCGCAGTGACTGAGCGATCGACTGCTGCGCTGCGTGTCGCGAGTTCGATTCCCGCACGGAACAAATATTTGTGTTACCTACAGGTAGTTGGTCCGGTTCTGGCTGTTTGTATATGTGAGTTTAAATGTTTTTAAACGCACCCACGATATAAGAGCAAATCCCAGTGGGGCAAAGATTAAAAAAAAAACGACTTTATTATCTAAATCGCGACTTATTCGGCAAAAATGTAAACAAATATGAGTTTGTGGAAAAATAACTTTAATTCCTACACAATAAAGTTCAGTTTACGCTACAAATTCAAACATTTTTATATTTTTTTCAATAGTGCTAGTCACACTCTGAAATCAACTTGGTTACTATTGAAATAAAGTTGATATTGGTTTAACTTGAAATAACGTCAATTTGAAACAAATAAAATTTGAATATTAGGTTGGCTTACCTACAGATTAAAACAATAGTTTCAGTACAAGGTACGCGCTACTCGTGTCGATACAGTTGATGAGGTCCTTGTCGACGCGAAATCCGAGACCTTCTTGGGAGAGCTGATCACCTTCGCGGAAGAATAATAGGCGGCTGACTCTGGAGTCAGCCGCCAGAGAACGTGTCGTGTGAACGTGTGTCTCTTACTGTCTAAAAACCACCCCGGTGTTCTATCTCACACCTACGCTGAGGGTCGCGGGAACGTACGATCCTTCCGCAACCCTCGACTGATGCCGGCCCGGGCCTCCTCGGGTCAGGGGGGGGGGGGAGTGAGGTGTTAGACTCCCCCGCGACGTCTAAGAGGGGCGCGCGTGGAACACTACGCGCCGCCACCTCAGGTCCTGATGTGTGGGGGGCGACGGACGTCCCCGAGTCCTTCGCCCCTGAACCCATTTAGGGGGGCTGGAAGAGGGCCTTGTCTGCCCTCCGCCAACGCCCGGTGCGCCTGCTGCAGGCCGGGTGAGTGGATGAGATCTCCCTCTCCCTTTCCGCAGCCTGCGGGACGACTGTTTCGCAGAATTCTTCGCTGCCGACCATCGATACACACACACATCGACAGGTCACTGCCTACTTCTGAGATGAGGGCACGGCGCGGCTCCACACAGGCGGCACACTCTGCCAGCGTATGCCACGCCATGTCCTCCCGGCAGTCAACGCAGTGGTGACATCGGGCGTCCGGCTCCCTGTTTATGCGACACTGGTACTGCCCGAAGCAACCATGCCCCGAGAGCACCTGCGTCACCTGAAACGACAGGGAGCCGTTCCTCCTCCCGAGCCAGCGCTCGAGCACCGGCCGGACCGCCTCGATGGTGACGAGGCCAGCGGTAGGGTGTGTTAGCCTGTCCCGCCATTCCGCCACCAGGAACTCGCGAAGCTGAGACCGATGCAGCTCCGTGTGTCGCTGCATCGGTCACTCACCCCGCGCCCTCGCTTCCTCGCGCCACCGATACAATGACGCGAGTACTTTCGCCTCGAGGCCCCAGGGCGGGGATCCAGCCAGTACGCAGGCCGCCTCGTAGGAGTTCGTGCGATATCCCCTGATCACTCTGTCGGCCATCGCTCTCTGCGGTTTTCGCAGTATTGCGATACTGCCATCCGTCAGGTCAGAGGCCTAAACCAGGGCCGATACAGGGCCATCGATCGCACGATCCCCACGTAGAGCCGCCTACAGGCGGCGCTCGTGCCCCCCAGATTGGGAAGCAGCGTTGATAGCGCCCCAGCCGCGCCCAACAACTTGGGCGCCAGCCGCCGGAAGTGGGGGCTGAAGTTCCACCAGCTGTCGAGCGAGGATTCTTCGCACCCCCCGTCCCGTCGTTACCGCGATCGCTACCTCAACCAGGACAAGCGGGAACTGGGGGCCGTCGTTGTGGCACTTTGTTCATTGGAGGTTTAATGCCCGTAGTCACCACGCTGGGCATTTCGGTTGGTGACTGCAGAGCCTTTCGCAACGATGACGCTGCTGCCTGTTATCGCTGTTGAGAATTTAGGTTGGCTAGTTGGATGGATATTCCGCCATCGGTCGGTCACCAGCGCCACAGCGCCAGACATTTGGGGAGTCCGGTTGTTGTGTGCACCCCCGTACGCAATGGTCTCGGTAAAATGTCTTTTTTTTCCTAATCCAAAATGGCCGTTGTTTTTTTTTTTGTTATAAAAACGTGACAATTAACGTTTTCTTAGCTGGATGTACTATTTTTCCGAAATCTGAGAATGAAGTTGGTAGTTGGCACTTACTCTGTAGCTACAGCGGTTAGCGGGTACCTGCCCTTGCAGCCCCGCTTCAAAAATAGTCTGTCGTCAAGCATATATAATTGAACGCACGTTGTAAAATAGTCGAGGGCTAAAACTTATGAACAAGACTGCCTGATATTTTTGTTATTTATTTAATACTAGCTTCTGCCCGCGACTTCGTACGCGAATCCAGCCTCTTTCTCGTTCCGATAGGAATTTCGGTAAGAGTTTGAACTGTGCGTTGATATGTCAGCCAATAAATCAATCAAAACCGATGGAGGATTTCGATTAAGTTTGGTATAACTTAGATTGAGTGTTGTAGACTGGGTAGGTAGGTTATAACTTCATTAAAATATAAAGGTAGAATTATTTTCATTCCGAAATTATAAAGCGACATTAATATCAATTAGTTAACATTACTAATTTTTTTTTAATCTTTATAAACTATATTGTTGGTTTTTCCGTATTTGAGGAACATCAACTTTGAGTCTTATTTTATGAGCAGGGAGACCACTCATCGCTGTGAGTGAATTGAGGAACTCAACTGGGTAATTGGTGACGTCGTCCTGATCGTCTACGTTATCAAAAGAAGTGTAAACGACTTCATCTCCAATAATTACCCCCAATTTTTTTTCATTTATTGATGCAACTTGTTCGTTTTTTGGGGTCGATATGGCGCGTTCACATAACCACGATTTTTTCTGGTTTCTTATGCTCTGAATGTCCCCAAATACTGATTGTATAAGTTCCTCTTCGGAGGCAACAACTTTTCCAAGTATATCAGGAACAGTCACTAGACCTGTGCAGGAAGGAGACCTTCTCCAACTTTTAATAATGTTTCTGAAAACTCTTGGGCATGTGAATTACCACCAAGCTGGGCTCTCATATTTATTGTTAAAAAAAGTAAGGCCATAGATACGAATGTTTTAATGAGGCGTTAATCTCATCTGCCCTAGTTATATTAGTAGGTATAAAGTGATTTCCACATCAAATGTTCCTGATCCTTGATTTTTATTATCTCGGCGGAAAATACTCATCAGACCAAACAAATTTTGCTAAAATGTCATGTCTGTATATGCCATAGTTTAGCTGTGCTCTCCGAGTTCCACATCAGATGTTTCAATCTTCGAATTTTATTCTCTCAGCAGAAAATACTCATCAGACTGAACAACTTTTGCAAAGATGTCAATCTTATATATGTTATGGTTTAGCTGTGCTCTTAGAGTTCCACATCAGATGTTCCAATCCTCGAGTTTTATTCTCGCAGCAGAAAATGCTCATCAGACTGAATAACTTTTGCTAAGATGTCAAACCTATATATATTATAGTTTAGCTGTGCTCTAAGAGTTCCACATCAGGTGTTCCGGATCTTCAATGTTATTCTTGCAGCAGAAAATGCTTATCAGACGCAAAATTTTTTTTAAGGCGCCATTTTTGTAACTCTTATAGTTTAGCTGGTCTGTTGCGGTTCTGCATCAGGTGTTCCAGTTTCCAAAATCAATTCTAGCCTATATGTTGCCCAGGTTTAGTAGCTTCATAACAAAAAAAGTTTCATTCAAATCTGTCCAGTAGTTCCGGAGATTAGCGTGTATAAACAGACAAACAGACAAACAGATAAACAGACAAACAGATAAACAGACAAACAGACAGACTTTTTTTATTAGATTCGTGTTCTATTACTGTTTCTTAACCCCCCTCAATTATTCTTTTTTAAATTTATTCAATGTACAGACACAACTTTTTTACATTCTTATTATAAGTATAAGTATATAGATTAATATAACACCTGCATCGATTTAAAAAATATATATATTTTATTTAAAAAACTGCTCTACTACCCCATTTTCGCTGCTGACAATACCATCCGTCGTAGCAGTCGAACTAATAGTAGTTCTAGTTACATTAACATTACTATACTTCTTTCGATCAATTGCATCGAACAAACGTTTACCAAACTGATAAGTGTTATCTCGTTGCCAAGAATTGAGATTCTCCTCGCCAAAACGGAGTAAAGAATCCTTCAATTCGTCGTCAAAACTCACTTGTACTTTAACATAGACATTTTCAGGATCTTTAGGTCTTGCCCGTAGTTTATTAATCCCTGTAGTTTCGTGTGTATTTTTACTATTACACACTGCGAAAAATTCGCAAATTTTATCTTCAAACCGCTGACTGAAATTATCCATGTCCATTTTTAAATTAACTCTAAGATCATCTTTAATTGTTTTAATAAATTTAATTTCCAAAGCACTCATTTTGTCATCTACAAACTGGCTGAGGTTATTTTTAGTTTGACCTGCTGTAGCTGTTATGAAATTGTTGATATGTTCGATGTTCGCTGCCTTATTTTTATTCGTATCTAGAGTGAAGTGTTCTAATTCGTTTTGGAATACTTGATTGACAACCTTTTCTACAGATTTGGTTGCATTGTCTAATAAACAGGTTATATCATCATTGACGAATGAAGTTTCTTCTTTTATGTCTCTAAGATACATAGCAGCGTAATTTGTAAAAGTGCTGACGGCGGTATCATTTAAGTCCTTGTGAGTTAATTTTAAGAAACGTCTTAGTTCGTCTGAACAAACTATGAAACTGTGGCATTGATTTTTAACTCTTGTGTCATTTTCTCGATCAAAAGTTCTTTTTGACTTTATGAGACTATACCCAGAATAGCCGGGATCGTCATTAAAGCCCGGCTTGCCATTCTTATCTCTACGTCTCATGTAGCATGTCAATTTATATTGGTCTAATTCTTTGTCTGTCAGATTTTTCATTGACTTGCGTGTGTTTTTGAGGAGTTGATTCAGTAGATCTCTTGAATCTACACTTTTCCATTTGCACTGCCCTTGTATCAGCAGAGATAACATTTCGTCTAACGTTTTTGTTATCAGCTTATTAGTTAATCTTGAAGTGTTTTCTTTGCCTAGCAATAATGTTATGTTTTGCCGTAGCTGTATGTACTTTTCGATGTTTTTTTCTGTGTCCTGTTTAGTTTCCCTTAACGCTGACTTTACATTAGTCCTTCTGTTTCTTTCGGGTACGAATTCTATAATGGTTGTTTCATCGTCTGTTTCATCATCTATTTGTGTTATTTTTTTAAATTTATTTGAATTTTTTGTTTCTGATTTTTTTCTTGTATTATTATCATTGTCTTGTAGCATCGGCTTCAATTGAATTACTTTTAGTCTGATTGCGTTTTCAATATCATTTAATATTATAAGATCTTCTTTTGCTTTCATCCTGGCCGCCAGACTCGGCTTTTCATCGATAATTTGATTGTTTTCTATATAAGGTTTTATGATTTTTTCTAGAAAACTTGATATTATACTTGCATCTGACAAATTGACCTTGAAATTGCCAGAACTGCTTGAGGCCATCAATATCGTCCATAGTAAAAGTGGAACTGTAAAAAAATCAAAAATATGATATGACTTTTAAGGTGTATAGTAGACTAGCCCCGCCACAAGGTTTCAGCCGCATAAGTTTCAATCCCGTGGGAATAACGAGATAAATGTGTGATGTGTTAATCCTGGTTATAAACTATCTGTGTGTCAAATTTTATCCAAATCCGTGCAGGAGTTTTTACGTAAAAGAGTAACACACATCCATTCATCCCTCCATCCTCACAAACTTTTGCGTTTATAATATTAGTAAGATTAGTAGGATAATTGGCTTGCTTATAAGATGGTGAGCGCATGGCCCAGTGCGGGTTGGTGGATGTCACAGGTCTTCGAATTTTTGGTTCTAGGACATGCCGGTTTCTTCACGATGTTTTCCTTCACCACTTTGAGAGCGTTGGAGTTTTTAGTCGAAAATAATGATTTGATCCACCTCAATACTGAGTATAGACTTATCTGGTGAATCGAGCATCATTTAGGAGTTCATTCTAGGTTTTTAACGGACCTCGCCGCCGCCAATGCGGACTTCCGCGTAAAATCGTGTCACCGTATCTGCATCCGTCTCAGCAGAGACGGATGCTGATGATGATGTTTCAAATGGAGTTGTTACGGAGGTCAAATAAAGAAAATCGACTCCAACTGAGCTGCACTTTAGTGAAACCGGTTTAATTTAATAACCATTAATAAATCACAATAAAAACACCGTGAAGAAACCGACATGTACTAGAACAAAAAAAAAAACGAAAACGAGCAAAGCGGTGACGGAAAACGAGTGTACGACTAAATGCCGATATCGTGAAGAAACCGGCTTAACCTAGAACCAACCAAATTGCGAAGACGTGTGACACCCCAACCCGCGCTGGGCTCACGTGTTGGATTACTCGGCTCACTCCCTCTCACCAAAAGGAGGCCTGTGTCCCAGCAGTGATAGGCAGATTATGCATCAGACTACTTGAAAAGGGCGTTTGTTGTTTTTTTTTTAGTTGCATTGTGCTCTTCAATATTAAAAAAAATATATTAATAAGTATTTCGTACCTCTAAACGGCGATACAAAATGAAACATGACTAAATTTGGAACCCATTCCGATGCATTTTTCGATGTCCATAAAATTGCTGCAGCTTGATGAGAATTTGATAGGTAGGTATTGAATTTGTGCTCAGAAACGTTTTATGATTCATCTTTACGATTACAATTTATTTCTGATGCAATTTTTTGGGATTGCTACACCGTGTAAAGTCGTACGTGACGGTTTTGCAAACCTACTCTCCACGTTCGTCAACAAAGATACGGGCCCATCTGAAGGTAGTTCAATACTGAGGAGTGAGCCCTTCGCCCGATTAATTAACTATTTCGGACGTGCAAAAACACATTGGAAATAGGGACAACTGTCAAATCGTGTTGTAATTAATAATAATAATAACCCCATCGCCGAATCTCTACGTTGACGTCCGTCGTGGTGGGGCTTGCGCGCTCTAAACTCTAGGTCTGTGACGGAAGAGTTTACTTTACCGGATCTGGTCTAGGGTGTGGAGCCAGACCAAGAGAGATACAAAAACCCGCAGGGCAGCATGTGGCGAGCTGTTGGGCAGTAGCGACCCCACGGACCCTCTCTCCCGGGAGAAGTCTTGTTTCTCACCACTGACTTGCCTTTATTGCTGGCTTGAGTTTGTTTCGCCATTTCTTCTCATGGGTACTCAGAGTGTAATAGAGAATGTCGGCTCCATCTAGCTTTATTTTATTTTCTTAATGCGACGTGTAAAAGAAACAAAGAAAGAAAAAGTATTTATTGCGACACGTACGCACGGCCTCACATCAAGCTATACATAACCAGTATAAGCTGACTTCTGATTGTACGATAAACCTATACAATGCGAGGTCAGCTAAAACTGGAAATGTATAGCTTGATGTGTTACCGTGTGTACAGGAAGATCATAAAAATAGTTCCGATGTCCTATTTACAGAATAAACAATCTCATTTATTTTCAGTGCCAGTGTAAAGTTAACTTTGCCAACGTCTTCCCAAAGGCAGTTATAATTGATCTTATTTTTGACGCAACTCACGTTAAAGTCATGAATGTGGTCAATCGGAGGTCATCAGCTTTATAGGGTGGCAGGGACATCGACGCGTAAACTGATACCATGAATTCATGCACATGGTTTTAGATCCGTTTTAGACATAATATAGTTACGTGTACAAAATCGACTTATATGCCGAGAATTAGCGTCCAACATTCTTGTAGCGGTATTTACAACGCCACATGCGGACAACGCGTCATACTGACGTCACGCAAATCCTGCATCTCGCAAGCAGAGTTTACCGCGCAATTAGCATATAAACAAACTTCTTTCTTCGTCTTGTGTCTGGTGGGCAATTGCCCACCAGACACAAGATTGAGACTGAGATCAGCACCCTAATTGCGTAACACACAATCAATCTAAATCTGAATCATTTTGAAGGATATTGTAAACCCATGCTTCATATGTTCAAAAAATGCGTCATTTGTGTCTGCTCAACAACGTAAATAACGCAATGAATATTGTTGAACTGTCAAAATGAAACCGATTCCGATTGATCGTGTGTTACGCAATTAGGGTGCTGACCGTGAGTATGCTTAAAATTGCGAGAATTTCCCCTCTGGTATTTAGTAACTAGCAAAAACGTGCTAGGTAAACCGTTTTTTGACAGATGGAAGTAGTGATTGCAGCAACACACAATACATTGATTGACAAGTACGGTATTTATAATGTCTGTAAGAAGCCATAAATAAGATTATTCATAAGATAAGGACTGCCTTATCTTATTGAATTATCTTATGGCTTAATGCTTAACTTTAAAATGTGTGATAAAATAAATATATAACAGTTTATATATTTTTTCATATTCATATTTTTTTTTTTGTTTATATATATTTTTTTTTTTTTTTTTTTTTTTTGTTTATATATTCATTTTAAAGTTAAGTTTTACGTTTATAGTTCGTTCTAAGACAGCTGTCAAAACATGGTTAACCTAATGGACAGGGTATAATGTGAAAACTCTAGACACTTTTTATGTGTGTTTAACAGCTGTTAGAGTTCTGTTTCAGAAAAGTATATATCAGTCTTTAAAGTAGAATAAAACAAGTTTTAAGCAAATAGCGTTTTATTTAACAACATTACAATAAGATTCAGAAGTATTGAATAAAATCAACACACGTAGGTAGACGTAATAAGTAGGTCACACAAATTTTATTGCAGAAGCCCACTTTTTAAGCTTAAAAACTAATATTGCAACATTGGTATCACTTGCATTATAAAAAAAAACCCTAACAGTTTATATTTTTAAATAATTATATTTTTCGTAACTAAATCTTTAATATTCTCGCTGATATGACGACTTACATTTAAGCCAACCAGTCTTACCAAACTGTATTACCCAGTAACTGGGTTGTGGAGGTCAGATAGGCAGTCGTCCCATATAAAATACTGGTATTCAGCTGCATCCGTTTAGACTGGAAGCCGACCCAATCTAATTGGGGAAAGGCTAGGCTCAAATTGTCGATGTTAGTTTTTTTGCATAGAAAGTTGTTTTTATTGTCTAGCTTGAGCAAAATTTGTTACTTCAGCGTTTCATGTCGTTTTTAAGATAATCAATATAGCTTCTTTATAAGACTGGACGGTATGTTTATCGAGTGTCGACCTCGTGGCATTCTTGGTCGAAATAATTTCTCGATTTTTCCACAATATTTATTCCGTAGAGATTTAAAATAAGTAGTATAGACCATATTCTTTATATCGATAACTAGAATATATTTAAAACTTGTTTAAAACCATCTATAAGTAGATTTACATTTTTACATGACTACAGTAAAAATAAGTACCTACATAAATCATTTATTTTTAATCGTTAACAAAATTGTATATACTAAATTTAAAATACGTATCTTTTTCCACCAGATACATATGAAAATTTAGTTGAAAAATAATATATAAAAGTTAACGTCAAATAACAAACAAAACATACAAAATATATTTTTTAATATAAAACATATTACTAAAAAATCAAATATTGTTGGAGTTACTACTTTAGTCTAAATCTACTTAATCGACTCGGAAAAAACTTGCTTTCATCTTCATTTCTTATAATAAATGTCGGTTATCAATAATGTACGATATATTTTCGCTTATCGATCACTTCAACAATTATTTGGACTCGTTATAATATTAGTTTTATATTTATATCGAGCAACGAACATAACGTACTACACTGAATGGCGTTGCTTCACGAATGCTGAGATAAAAATGTGACTAAAATATTTAGCCTACAACCGCAAGTAAACCGCGCGGCATTTAGTCACTTTGGGTTTGTGTTGTTCTTCCACGTACATATTGCGAATGCTCTTAAAATTTCGAAAAAGTAGTACAAAATAATAAATAGCAATAATTACACAAACTAACCTAAATAAATTAAATTTGAGAGCAACTGAGCAGTATTTCTTCGTATTTGACTATGTTTGCCAACCCCCCTTAAGCCGCGCGGTCCACACGCGGCGCCTCTCGAGGTGGGCGACACTTCGGCTCCTGTCTCCTGTGTGAAGGTCTACTCTCTTCGGTTCCTGTCCTGTGTCTCTACTCTAGGAGGTTTAGCTTGCTGTTGGTCTTGCGCAGTTGTGCTCGCCAGGGTATAATTTTTGCCTTCTCTTCTTCTTCGTCCACATGTTTTCCGTTAGACGTGGAATGACCTGCAAGTGCAATATAAACGATAAGTGCATAGCAACATAGGGTGTCTTTAAAATACCATATTGACTACTGATTTCAGAATTCGAGACTAGAATTCATCACTATCTCAAATCTAACGCCCAAAATAATAAGCCGCTCTCGTTCAGGAACCCTGATTTTTGTTTAGTGAACTTTCAAATGACGTTTTTAGCTGTACAAGGATACCAGGGAACCCGCAAGGGGACCCCCTAAAATAGAAATTTTTCGTAGGTTATCAAAAAAAAAAACGGCTGTTTCATATAAAAGTGCAATACCTACACAGTCAAATTGTATGGAACAGCTAAAAATAAAAAATAAATTGACTTTAAAATAAGTGAAGAAAATTCTAAAATTCTCTTTTTAAAGTAAACAGGTCTTCTAATTACAAACCGTTACAATGATCACTGGACATTTTGGCCTCTGATGGCGCCCGCATGGGTTGCGCAGGAGTGTCGTAACACATGCTGATGTTGTCTATGGACACGGCCCGCTGCGTCCCGCTCGGGTAAGCTCGCCACTCGCCATTTTGCTGCCCATTCGTCTCTTCAACCTTAGGAGTATATATGGAATGTCTGGAATGGTAAAAGAAGAGTTTAGAGTCAAGGAGAGAAGAGAAACTGAATTGGTTTTTTCTCAGTCACTGAAGTTTCCTCAACTATAGACTGAAGACTGTTCACCAGCAAAAAAGATTATCACAACAAAAGGATTTCAATTATCTAGAATACTAGCTGCGCCCCGCGGTTTCACCCGCATAAGTTTCGACCCCGTGGGAATATCGGGATAAAAAGTATTCTATATGTTAATCCTGATTATAAACCATCTGTGTGCCAAATTTCATCCAAATCCGTTCAGTCGTTTTTGCGTGAAAGAGTAACAAACATCCATCCATCCATACAAACTTTCACGTTTATTTAGTAGGATTTCCGGAACTATTCAACCCCACAATATGCTAAGTCGATATGTTAAAGACACATCTTCCTTCTTTTTGGCATCGAACCAAAAGCTCCCATTTTTCAAACTCAAACAGATGACTGTCGCTTATAAGCTTATTCGCTCTGTTGAAACCCAGTAGTTCTGGTTTTTAGCCCTCTCCCATGCCCTATCCAAAACAAAACGGACCTCAACCTGCTCTCAGCCTCTTCTCTCCGCTGCAACAGCTGCCTCTTCCAAGCAGGCACTGCCGCCGCCCTTCGCCTCTCTGCTTCCCCTGCCAGCTCCCTCTCCAGGTCCTTTCGGGCTTTTTCGGCAGCTCTTCGGGCCAGCATCTGGCGCTTCCAGGCGGGGATGACGTTGCCAGCTGCGTCGCGCTCCGGCACCTGCGCACACCTCTGCCAATCGACCAGCCGTTTTTGATTGTTAAAGCTTGCACAGTCTATTTTTAATGTGGAAGTTTTTGAAGTTGACTTTTGAGAAATTAAATGTTTCTATGTTGTCTGTGACAAAGTTCAGTTTTAGCTTCAGAACAGCATAACCAGCCTATAATTTTCTCACTGCAGGAATTCAGGCCTCCTCTCTGTAAGATGGACTGGGCTGTAATCCACCCGGGTGTAAAGGTGGTTGACTTCTGAATAGTATCTAACTAATTATGTCTTACCCTTCGCCCGCATTTTATCACTACTCAAATCGTGATAAACGCACGCGCAGTAAATTTTTGGGGCCTTGCTAGATTTGGATCGTTTTGGTTTGTAGTTTTCGCTAGTGCAGATACAAGGCTTTTTTTTGTGGATGGGAAATCATCAAATGACCCCTCCCGCTCTGGGTGGAGCAGAAGGGAGTGTCAGACTCTTACTGACTAAAACCCACCCGTGTTCCTTCCTTAGCCCTTTCTGTTCCAGGACAGCGGTAACCCTTTCGGACGATCCCGCTACCCTGGCACAGATACAAGGCTCCGAATTACTTTGCGTCCAATTTAACGACCAGAGAATATAATATTTCTTCTGCGAATGTGTCACATCACAGAGATCCTTCGAGATCTTTTGAGTTATTAAATCCCAAAACAGCGGGGTAATTGCGTTACACACTAACACCGTCAGTGTGGCAATGCAACCAATGGCTTTAATTTTGACAGTTCAACAACATTCATTGCGTTATTTACGTTGTTGAGCAGACAAATCTTTGAACATATAAAACAATGTATTAGCGATATCCTTCAAAATAATTCAGATTGTGACTGATAGTGTGTTCCGCAGTTAGGGTGCAGATGCCCAGCTGTTTGGTTACACACCAAAACGACACAAATATAGACCAGTATTTCTGAAATAAAGATTACATGACACAGGATGTCCACCCAAAGTTAAGCATGTCACAGAAGCTAAGGCTGAACTCACGGTCTTGTGAAACTTTCTCAAAACAACTTAATTCCCACTGTGTTACAGAATCATTGAGCAACCATGACGAATTTTAAATTAGTAGTATATATCATCAATTTAAAAGACCTAAGTTTTGTATGCAACAATGTTAGAATATTAATTAGTTTTGTAACGATTATAATAATGGCGCAAGGTAGACTGTGCTTGCTTTTTCATCTTAAGCTGTGCGCACACTAGATTGAATGTGGGCCAAGAGCCAATACACGAAATGACAATTCAATACAGTCAAGTTACAAAACGACAAAAATGTCTAGTGTGCGCACTCACTTTAGAGGTTTGAGTATGCAAGAGCGGATGCTGTGGATTATAACACCTAACTGTATAAATAAAGCTGAAGAGTTCGTCTGTTTGAGCGCACTAACCTCTAGAACTACCTACGTACGATAAAAAAAAAGTTTTGCATTTGATAGCCCAATTCTTCAGGAAGGCATATAGGCTTAACATAACATCACGCTACGACCTTTAGGAGCAGAGCAAAGCCAAAATATGGCAGAAATAACGCTGAGCAAAAAGGAAGTAATAACGCGGGCATGATGTGACGGAGTGGGTCGGAGTCCGAAATATTGAGATATTCCACATTAGGCACCCGCTTAAATGGCACCTGAGTGATTGACATCGAGGTATTCCACATACGGCACCTTTAAGCGGATGAAGACTTAAAAATAACGTTAAAAATAGTCTCAAAAAGAGTTGACAAACTCATCGTGAGCATAATTTTAAGAGAATTATTATCGCAAGAATAATGTATTAATCTGCTCCGAAACCGTGATAATTAATAGTTAATCTTATGAAACGGAAAATCATACAAACGGACGTGTTCTTTAGCGGTTTAGACTACCACTCTAGGAGCAAACCGTCATAAACTAACTGCCTTTTTTCTTTCTTTCTTTCTATAATGTCTTCAATGTACCAGCGAATGATGTCACTGAAACGCTATTTATGAAAGTAAGTTAGTGTGTTTTTCTATAGAGCATTTTTTGACACGGTAATGTCAAACCCTGCTGCCACCTCTCTTCTATGAAACCGTAGCTTTAGGTATGGTCAGCAGTAGACGTTTTCAGATTTATTATGATGAAAAGGAGTTTGCATAATATAATGATTGGCTATCAGTTTAACGTACACGTCTAACTATTAGGCATTTGGGTATTGTGAAGACGACTGGGTGGCTACCCTCTAAGTCCGTCAACGAAGATATGACCTCTTCCGAAAGTAGTTGCATCCGTCAAAAAATTGTCAAATTCAATTTTTCTGTCAGGCAAATTGTGCTGTCATTCGTTCTTAATTCGGGCCCTGAACTAATAATATGTCCGTAAGTGATACGGAGTAGGAAATGCCCGTAGCTTCGGATGCAACTACGGATATATGCTTAGGGAGTAGACCTCCCGCGGAGTAATTTCGTAACACACTATAAGTAGCAATGGGTTTCATTTTGACAGTTCAACAACATTCATTGCGTTATTTACGTTGTTGAGCAGCCACATTTCTCGAACATACGAAGCAATGGATTAGCAATATCCTTCAAAATGATTCATATTAAGATTTTTCCTCATCCGGTCAGACTGGAAGTCGAATCCAACATAGTTGGGAAAAGGCTAAGCAGATGATGAGTGTGTTACGCAAGTAGGGGTGGTTAGTAACTTAATTCAATAACTCTGCATTATCAAGTACCAGGCAATCATAATAAATAAAGAGGTGATGTTCCTTCTAGCATATAGTATATAAATACAGGTACAGCTAGAGCAACTGATTTACCGGATAGTTACGTAACACGCGAGCCGGCGCGGTGACCGTGACCGTAACGGGATCCTGCCGGCTGCCCGGTACCGATTTGTGATGCACATTGGCGGGAAGGGTTGTTGGACTTTTAAATAAAATAGTTTCGGCTTCTCCATAAGAACCTATTCCGTTTTGAAATGGGCAACCAGCTTCATTTCTTTAACTAACCGACTCCTTTGGCAATTCAAAAGTGCTTGAGAATGGTTTAGTTGATATGCGTTGAGTTTTTTAATACTAGCTGACCCGTGCTCTGATTCGTGCACTGGTTTCAGCCGGTTGTCCACATCGCTTCTTTTTGGAAAACCCTACGTTCAGAAATTGTTTTTCCTAGTAATCTTCTACACTCTAGGTTTTTAGTGCAATCACAGTTTCCTTTTACTATATAATTGAACTGTTAATAACATATCCTAAAATTAATAATTGCAGGTATTTAGTTAAGTATGACATTTACTTAAATATTTGTACACCATTATTTTATGGTAGAATGTGTTAAAATATTAACATCATAGGTACTATATAAAACATATATTTCGTACGTGGCAATGCTGCCAGCCTTTTGGGCACGTTTCCGATTGACAGCAATGCGGACAAATTTTTCGATGCCCTTTGATTATTTCCCCTGCTTTTTATATACTTTTATAAGACTACATTCTTACAAATAAATAAATACTGATTCAGATTTTTTTGAATTTATTTAGAGATAAAAAGTGTTGATGCCCAGTAAGTTAAAAACCCTGTAATTTTGCATGCTATGTTTTATCCTAGCTAAACATATTTGTACCATTATTTATTTATATATACTTTATTGTACACCACAAAATACATAACAAAAAATTGATCGACGATCACTAAAATACATACTATAGGCCCTTATCACTTTCTGCGACCTCTTCCAGGCAACCATTATATATTTCTTTTAACACCATAATTGGATACCATGTTTTATGCAAATAAATGATTTAGTTTTATTATCTGATTATGCAGTTTGGCCATGATATTACAAAACTAACTAACCCAAACATCTTCAAATTTAAAACACACTATCTCAAACTTTCATATTTCATAAACCAAGAGACAGTATTAACGCGATTACTAAGCATTAAGCAATCGCAGTGTTTGAATTAGATTTCTTTTGAAAGTCGCTTGCACTTGAGCAAGTAGGTAGACATCTACTCCATTTCACGGATAAGTATGAGTGTTATGCCCGTTTTCACTACATACTTTTTGTTAAGCCGTCATGGTGATTATCTATTTTTTTAAAGGAACAAGAGAGGAATGTTCCCACTGGCCGTGAAAGGGAGTGAGCCATAAAACCACCATACGGGCCCAATTCCGGTTGGCCGATGTCACAAGTCTTCGAATTTTTGGTTGACATGCCGATTTCCTCGCGATGCTTTCCTTCGCCGTTTTGATGCAGTTGTGAAGAATTAATTTACTCAATACTCAAATCCTTATTGCATTCCATATGTGTTACATAGATGGTATATACAAGGTAAAATATCAATAATTATGGACCCTGTCGGGCACAACAAAATTTAGGAGAGAGGAAGAAAGCTAAGTGGCAATTCAAACAATTAAATATTATTACATGTGCTTAATTGGGTGTATAATTATGTGTACCTATATATATATAGTTTTGTGTATATAGGCATAGTATATTAGTTATTTTATGTATTGCGTAATAATATGCAGGTAATTATTATGTCATTCTTAAAAGTGTTTTCATTATTATAAAATTATATTATTATTTATGTATTCATATTTTCATATCTATATTAGATTTACACAAAGTAAAGTGCCTACCTGGGTTAGAACTCACTCGTAAGTCGCAACCGATATCACTGGAGGACACTGCTCTCACAGCAGTGTCCTCCTTACTTCTTGTGAACTGAAATCACTGATGTTTTGCTCATTGTGGTGATAACATCTTGGACAAGAAAGAAACACTACTTACAGGGTGTTAAAAGACCCATCATATAGTCTTTAACTACGAGTAACATTGAGCAAACTTCTGGCTGGGAAACGACTTTTATTTCTGGTACGAAAAATCGCTGTTTACGGCAGCAATGTTCCGCACGAAAAAAATTAAGCTTATTAATGCATGAAACGGTACAGGAGTTGTGAAAAAGTTAAAACTTTGACCATAAATATCTCCGTAACCAAATGGTTCCTAGGCATGGTCCAGTACCCACATTACATGATCACATTGACGATAAAAACAAGGTGATTTTCAGCTTCTTTAAGCGTCTTTTTACACCCGTTAACCCCAGACAACATGGATAGATAAATATTTTCTCTACTTTTGTATTCCTATGAAAACATTTTAATCAGGCTAACGACTTTAATTATCCCAATCTTATTAATTCCTTCCACGACATCGGAATTTAATCCAATTAGCATAGATCTTTTAATTAGGAGTGAACAATCTGGCAATGAGCCGGTAAAAAAGTGAGGAAGAATGTAAAATCGCTTAGATTATGCGCATGAGTAGCGACACGTAAGATAACAATGTTTGTATTGTTTGTGTGTCCGTTTTTATCTATACAAATCACTGCTTCGCCGATTTTTACGGCGACGAAAACATCGAGATTATCATCATTATCATCATTATCTGCCTAGCCTTTGGGGCCCTGGGGTCGGCTTCCAGTCTAACCTGATGCAGCTGAATACCAGTATTTTACATGAGGCGACTGCCTATCTGACCTCCACAACCCAGTTACTGGGTAAAACGATACCCCTTTGATACTCGTTGTCAGACTTTCGGGCTTCTGACGACCCGTAACGACTATCAAAGTTCCCCGAATGATAGCCGGGACCAACGACTTAACGTGCTTTCCGAGGCACGGAGGAGTCATGGTATGTAAAGACCGCCGGTATGTCACCCGTCCACGGACCAAACGCGGTAAGCGTAGCTTAACCTGATCAATCGACCCGTGAGGCTGTTATTTCTGTATTATTAGAATATGTACCTAATGTGGAATTGACGCTAACAAAAAACGAACAGTATGAAAAATTCAAGAAGACTGTGGCTGGAGGGCTGTCCTATTTTTAGGCCAAAGAAACATTGCCATCCAACGCGGCAACGCTGTCAGCTTTCTGGGCACTTTTCCCATTGACAGCGATGCGGACGAATAGTGTTAAGATTGTATAATAAACTGGCGGGCCCGGCAGACATCGTCCTGTCCGACCAGGTCCAATTGTGTATTCAAACCATCCAGGAACCCGTTGAAATATACACAAAAAATTTCATCCAAATCTGTTGAGACGTTTAGGAGGAGGAGGTGACAAACACACGTACAGAAGAATTATTATACAATGTGTAACTGAATTAATGCACATTGTGAAAGTAGTTTGTTCAGAATCGTTGACTGAATCGATTTCTGTTATTTTTATATAGGACTTTTTTTATCCCAAAAATAATTAAAACTACGTAAATTACTACGTAAATTAGTGACATTTCTGCTGTGCAGTCAAAACAAACCAAAATGAATGAAGTACATACTACGCTAGACCCTTGTACGTATGCGACTGTGTGCATGCGTAGATTTGTAATGTGACCACATTTTTTTCCCACAATCAGTGTAACTAATTTAATAAATAAACAATGTTTTATAGATAATAGTAAAAACTCATTGTATCTATTGTGATTGTAACATAATATTCTAATTGGGGTGTATGGTGGTGTGCGTTAATTCCGGGACATGTTGTATTTAAGATTTGTCAAAATAAATGATTGAATATGCAAGAAGCTGTTGAAACATATTGGAAAGTGAAGTCAGCATTAGATAGTACTTAAAACACGTCGGTATAGCCACTACATATGCAATCAAATCTAAATCTTGGATGATACGACTTGCAACATAGATCTAGGTATATCTAGGCAACCAGGTTAAACTGATATCATCAATATAAAAATTAATGTTGTTTTTGTAAAAAATAATACCAAGTTATGTAACATAATATATGTTGCCAATTCAACGATCAACAAAATATCTGACCAAGATTATGTCTGGACTTTAAAAGAGACTGCGATCTTTTTTTTTTTTTTTTGTATGGGAAATCATCAAATGACCTCTCCCGCTCTGGGCTGAGCGGAAGGGCGTGTCAGACTTTTACTGACTAAAACCCACCCGTGTTCCTTCAGTTGCCTGTGGTGCCAGGGGCCACGGTATCTCTTTCAAACAACCCGCGGCCCTGGCAGGCATCGGCCCTAGCGGACCCCGTCAGTTCGTGCTGACATCTCTTTGAGGCGCGCGTGGAAGACAACGCGCCATCGACCCGGGCCTGGTCCTTACCGGGCGGCGAGCTGCCCATTGCTCGCCGCCCGCAAGCCCGCGCCTATATACGGTGGCCGGGAGTCGGCTGTTGTCTCCAGTCCAGGGCGTTTCCTGCGGCGACTAGGGGCGTGAGGGCGCAGTGATTACCTCTCCCTCACGCGCTCCGCCTCCTCCTTCGCGAGCATTACTGCTTCGCAGAAGGAGGTGACGGCCTCCCATGCACTCTCGCTCCGTACCATGGCCTGGACCAGGGCCGGACGCGAGAGATCGGCCCCGCCGACCGCCGATGTCCACCGTATGCTCCACCGTGTCCTCCGGGCGAGACTGTGACCTCTGAGTTTGTTTCGGCATTTCCATATACTTTAAAAAAAAAATATGATTGATGCGTAAAAGTTTTTGTACAAACCTACTAACAGAAAATACATCATTTATCATCAACGGGTATCGTACGCCGGCTAAATCATTTCAATTCAAACCGGAACCTCAAAAAGAGGGTGTGTGCTTATGACCATACGATAGAAGTGAAAACTTACGCCTGGAGTCGAGTATACGCGATTCAGCGTCACCGACCGACTGGAGCCGAGTATACCCGATTCAGCGTTACCGACCCGAGCGTTACGATCCAGGGGGTCTACTTTCTAACTCCGTAAACGAAGATACGGGCCAGTCCTAAAGTAGTTTGAAACTTCGTATTGAATCCTAAGCCCGATTAATTGGGTTTAAAGATTATTTATTTATTCTTAAAGAACATACATAGTTCACGTAACTTCAGCCGATACTACGGACTTCGTGCCTTAGTAGGCCTCCAGTTTCCTTCACTGTTCAGAAAGAGCGCAAAGTTTTCACTTAAAAAATGCTCTAAAAATTACCACGATTAAAGTCGTTAACGCGACTCAGATCCAATTTAAAAGAAGCGAAGTTAAATTACATAAAATACGGCTAATTATTAACAATATTTTGAAAAGATTAAATATAAAACGTGACAGTGCGCACGACGCGCAGACCGGCGCGGCGCAAGCGCAGAGAAAGCGTGAAAACTTATACACCTCTCATTTTGTATAAAAATATAGTAATTTTTAATTCAAATCTTGCTAATTGATTATCAGTGTTGGCAAAAATAAAGGAAAGTAATCTGAATGTCAATAAAACATTCAAATTCAAGTTGCAATCTCATAACATCGACAACCAATATAAAAAACTTAGCTTTTTAATAAATTAAGTTATTAGCTTTTTTGTGACAGATTGAGTAGATGTATGCAGTGGTTCAGCCGCGACTAACGAGTTGTAAGTCGTAGGTTCGAACCGAGACAGGCGCTTTACTTTGTATAAATTATTTCATCAACGCTGCTCTCAGAACGGCTAAGGAAAACATCGTAAGGAAACCGGCATGTCCTAGAACCAAAAATTCGAAGACATGTTTGTGACATCTACCAACCCGCACTGGGCCCGCGTGGTGGATTAAGGCCCACTCCCTCTCTCTGAGAGGAGGCGTGTGTCCCAGCCGTGGGAACATGACAGATTGAGACAGATTAGAATGCGATCATTCATAAAAATACTCTCTTAAGTAGGTACCTTCTAAACGAACTTTGTGTCGATATCAAAAACCAAGCCTTTGAGCCGAGCCTTGGACTTTACTTCAGAAGAGTTGTCATTGGCTTCAACTACGACCGGATCCCTAATTGCGTAACACACTATCAATCTCAATCTGAATCATTTTGGAGGATATTGCTAATCCATTGCTACATATGTTCGAAAAATGTTTCTGCTCAACAATATAAATAACGCAATGAATGTTGTAGAACTGTCAAAATGAAAGGCATTCCAATTGTTAGTATGTGACACAACCACCCCGCTGGTTTAATTTCAAGGCAGCTGAAGAATTAATCGTGATAATTTTTTAGGTATAGACGCCAGTAGGTACATCAAGCTAACACAATCTGTCAATTTTTTTAATAGATTTTCAAACTTGATCGCTAAAGTATTAAGGTTCACGGTTGATTGGGAAAATTTGACAGGTTTGATTTGATTTGGTAGCTTGACCTGCTGACGTCTGTACCAATACCTGCATTAAAGTTCCGTGTTCGGCAATACCTTTGCAATTAGCCGATTATATTGAGGGAGCCTACAAAATCAGAAGCTTTTTAATCCCTTAAATTAAACTGATTAGGTTAAGTTACTCGAGGGATCGTGGCGCACGGGTCGATCGAAGGTTACACTTGCCGCGGTTGGTTCGTGGATGGGTGACCATCCATTACATATCAAAACCCCTCCGTGCCTCAGAAAGCACGTTAAGCGGTTGGTTTCGGCTGTCTGTCCTTCGTAGAGCTTCTGACTACACGTAACGACTACTCAGAAGCTCAAAAGTTTTACAACCAGTCTTACCGAGAGGTATCGAGTTACAAAGTGACTGGGTTATGGAGGTAGGCAGTCGCTCCATATAATACATTGGTATTCAGCTGCATCCGGTTAAACTGGAAACCAACCCTTACATAGCTGGAAAAATCCTCGGCGAATTGAAGGTAGGTATCGGTGCTTCCATTTATTTTCTGAAGAAAACAGATCATCATCATCATCATCTTTCATATAAATACTATGATATAATAAGCAACTTTGTATTTTATGTTATAAGAAAAGTAACTGCGTGATTGTTGTCATAAATTTACATGATCTTATGGCGAAGAAAGTGAAACGTTACCGCTTGCCATTTCGCGGAAATTGTAAGAGTTTTATGATGGAAACAGGTTACTGTAACGGTATAAGAATACTAATTAGTTTATATGAGGTACGTACATAATATAATACTCTGCATTATATACACCATACTATGTCGTCATATCTCTATTGAGATAACGACAAATAGAGAAGTATGGAAGAAAAAGCCATGTTGCGTCGCCCACAAATAATTTGGGATCAAGTTCAACATGGCCGGAGATCGCTCAAGATAGGGAGGTTTGGAAGGAAAAAGGGGAGGTCTATGCCCAACAGTGGGACACAATATAGGCTAAAGAAAGAAAAACGGCTGGAGAATGAATGATGACGTATACAATAAAACATACAGATAGAAATGAAGAAATTTTACAACACATTGGGAGGTCTTATCGCTAGAAGCGACATTTTAAAGACAACCTTTGGATTGATTAAGGGAGAAGGAGAGACGAGACTTTGTCATGTTCCCCGATCCTGGGCAATGGGTACACCTGAAAGCTATAAGCAAATAGCTTCTGTAAGCTTGATAAGCGCCCCAATTGCGGTACACACTTTTAATCACAATTCGAAAGAAATAAAAAAGCTTACAGTATCGTGATGGAGCAATGGTTAAGGCCTTGCATCTCATGAACGAGGTTGTGGTTTCAAATCCAGGCAAGTACCAATATGACTTTTTCAAATGTACTTCCGAGTTTGTTTGTCTTGGACAATACTGATATCGGTGAAGAAAAAACATCGTGAGCAAAGCTCGACTTATAGTTAACTAACAGCGCCCCACAGTTTCACCCGCATAAGAGTGATCCCGTGTGAATATTAGGATAAAAGTATCCTATTGAAAAAAAAAGAAAAGTATTCTAATGTATAAGCTGTATTACTGTAAAGTTTCCATTCTATTATCCCTCCATCCTCACAAACTTTCGCGTTTATAATATTAATAGGGCTGGATGGATGTTTGTTAGTATTTCACGCAAAAACTCCTGAACGGATTTTGATGAAATTTGGCACACAGATAGTTTATAACCAGGATTAACACATTTGATAATTTTAATCCCGTTTTTCCCACGGGATCGAACCTTATGCGGGTGAAACCACGGGGCACAGCTAGTAGCATATAAGTCTGATCCCGTCGATTGTGTGAACTTACTTACAGCACTACTTTACATTACTTACTTATTTTTAAATAATCAGGTAAAAGAAAAACCTTGGGCATTCTCGTTAACACCTGCTTATCAATCATGCCTATCCACATCACACATTTTACCAAGCATGACATTCAAGACACTATCTTTATGAAATTAATGCTCCTTGCATTTTCAACGCTCTATGGAACTGCCATAGATAATCAAGAGTATTAATGAGACTTGGTTATAATGAGCCTGTAATGTTCCCACTGCTGGGACAAAGGCCTCCTCTCTTACCACGCGGGCCCAGTGCGGATTGGTAGATGTCACGTTTTCGATTTTTTGGTTCTACACATTTTTGGCCGGTTTGTTTCCTCACGATGTTTTCCTTCACCGTTTTGAGAGCAGTGGTGATGAAATCATTTACACAAAATAAAGCTGACATATTATGGCAAATAATTTAATTTTATGTTCTGTTTTGTAATGTTAATTACCGAACATAGGTACCTAGTATTGTATACAATCACGTATTTTCTTTTTAATTGAACAGACAGCTGTGCTGCTGGGGAGTTTGTTGCGCCACTTCTTCTTCCCAGCAATAGCACTAGGAAGTGGTGAAGGGCGGGCGTTTTTGGGGGACTGTCTTTTGTAATTTTGACGTTCAAAAAGTGCTGATTCTCAGCCTAATTTGAATAAATGACTTTTGATTTTGATTTTGAAAAGCGCCTGTCTGGGTTCGAACCCACGATTATCTGCTTAGCTTTTCCCCAACTATGTTAGGGTCGGCTTCCAGTCTTACTGGATGTAGCTGAATACGAGTATATTACATGGAGGGTACGTAATACTCAGTGAATGAGGAATAAGATATCCCTTGGTAAGACTAGCAAAATATAACTATTGAAGTCGGTTTTCGTGTCTGTCTGTGTTCTGTGTGACCGCGTTGTTCTTCTAATCAACGCAACGGATTATAATGCGGTTTTCAATATCTTTACAAGCTTTTATTTTTTTAAGAACTTATTTCAATATTTATTAAATTTTTATTATGTTGTGAAGTGAGCTTAAAGAGAACTGCAGTGCGATTCTGTAACCATCTTACCGTGAAAACTTAGGTGAAGTGAGCGTGGAGTGAGCTGTCATTCCAGATAATGCTAGAGATTGACAAATAATGACAACTCACATCAAGCTCACTTCACTTGAGTTTTCACGGTGAGATTTTTACAGAATCGACCGGCTGTCAATAGTGTCAATCCCTAGCATCAGGTGGAATAACAGTTCACTTTAAGCTTACCTAAGTTATTGCGGTGATATTTTTACAGAATAGCACCGCTGCACACTAGATTATCTAAGCAACATAATAAAAACCGCTAGGAATTCTGTTCACCCCGTTACGTAAACCGGTGATGTAATTATCTTCTAGCCAGGTGTATTCCAGTTTAACCAGCCGAGCTATTCTGCAAAAACCGTCAATTCGTCAAAAGTGTCAATTCCTAGTATCAGGTGGAATGACTGCTCACTCTAAGCTCACTTCACCAAAATTTTCACTGTGAGATCTTTACGGATTAGACCGGCTGATTAATAGAGATAAATGGAAGAAACACCTAAATAGAACTAATATTTCAAATTGATGTTATAACAAGTTAAACAAATATCAACTTTATTTTAATGGAATTTTTTGGTGGATTTCAAAGTGACTAGCACTATTGAAAAAAATATAAAAAGTGTTTGAAGTTTTAGCGTAAACTGAACTTTATTGTGTAGGAAAGTTATTTTTCCATAAACTCATATTTGTTTACATTTTTGGCAAATAAATCGCGAATGCAGTTTAAATGGCGAAGTTTTCACTCTTATAGTTCTGGTTAAACTAAAGCGAATCCCGCGCTGGATCAATCTGCCTAGTCTTTTCCCAACTATGTTGGGGTCAGCTTCAAGTCTTACCGGATGCAGCTGAATACCAGTATTTTACATGGAGAGTCTGCTTAACTGACCTCCACAACCCAGTTACTGGGTAACATGATACCCCTTGGAAAGACTAATTGTCTGACTTTTGGGCTGCCAACTACCCGTAGCGACTGCCAAAGATCTACGGCTATAATGACAGCTGGGACAAATGGTTTACGTGCTTTTCGAGTCAAGAAATCTCGGATCGACTAGATGTGGGCAAAATTCGCTCGCTATGAAACCCAGTTCAATATTAATAGAGAACCAGCTATTTGAGATTACTTTACTGTCTTTAAGTTAAAGAAGTATGAGCCTTCTCTGCAAACCACTACATTGAACGGTCTCACCAGATTGTCGTAATTGCATAGCTTGGAAAACGGATTTAACCACAAACCACACCGTACCGACAAAGCTGTTAGTACATAAGTATGCCACTGTATATCCACGAAATGATTTCAAATAGGTGTAAGTAAAATAAGTATCAAAACGGTGAAGGAAAACATCGTGAGGGAACCGGCATGTCCTAGACCCAAAAAAATCGAAGACATGTGACATCTACCAACCCGCACTGGATTACAGCCCCCTCTCTCTGAGAGGAGGCCTGTGTCCCAGCAGTGGGAACATTATAGGCTGATTATGCAAAATAAGTATCTGGCTATAAAAGTAAGAGAAGACCACAGAAACGATGGATGGGCTGGGTGAAAATGGCCCAAAAAGAGAGTGACTATCGAGATGACGGCTAATAGAGAGGTATGGAAGAAAAAGACATGTTGCGCCGACCCCTTATGCTTAAATTGAGATACATATTGGGTCGACGATACCGTCAGTCGCAGGAAATACCTGGTTGAGAGACGCACAGACAGGGAAGTATGGCAGAAGAAAGGCGAGGCCTATAACCTGCAGTGGGTGATTCCGCCCTGAAATGATGACGATGACGAGATGGTGCAAGAGAATGATGATGATGTCCAAAAGAAGAAAAAAAAAACTTGTTCTTTGAGTTAAATCTGAGGGGCTCGATGAAGTGACTTTGTACCAGCGATAACGATGATGGAAAGGTCAGAAATTTATTGGATTGCCATAAGTTACCGAAACCGAACCGCATTGGAATGGGCAACTAGCTTCATTTTTCTGACTGACCGACCCCTTGACAATTCAAAAGTGCCTGTAATTGGTTTAATTGAAATAAATACTTTGAGTTTGAGTTTGAAAAGCTGCCAGCGTCTGTGTTCCCTTTCACGTATAACCCGTCAGCCTTCAAAGCAAGAGTAAATAGGCATCTTCTAGACTTGCTCGTTCCATCATAGACCTGATCCATCGCTTCCAACCAGGCATGATCGAGGTCAAGAGCTAGTAGCCCATTTTGATATAAAAAAATAAATAAATTACATCAAAATATTTTATTTTACATAAACCTACATGGGCACTTATGAAACTTCGGAAGCTAGGTGCACGGTTCCAATTGGTCGTTTCCCATAGAGAAGAGCCGGCAAAAAACTACACGGTTACTCTTTTAAAAATAAAAGGCTTTTACAATTCTACACAAAAGCTAAAGAAACAGCTTATATTGTCAATCATGCTAAAATACGAAACGCTTTGAAAGCGATTGTCAGTTGTTTAAGCCCTGTCTAGACAGCGTTCAGTACTGTGATTCAGTAATGCCAACTTGCGTGTTTAGTCGGGTTTCGTGAATAAAGGTAGAGTTTGTAAAGTTAAGGAATTAAGTAAGTCATTAACATTTGAGTTAAGTACCTAATTAACATTTGAACTCTTATGACGCGTTGCGCCAATAAAAAGTAGCACCGGGTTAGTTAACTAGACATTAGTGTTTTTTTTAAATAAAATTGGGAACATTGCAGTTTAACATAAAATAGAATTGCAATGTCTATGCCCAGATATGTAATCCGACCAAAAATGTGTGATCGGAAATTGTAAACCCATCTCTCTTACACTACATTACGATACGTGCCACTTTCATGTCTTTTACGACATGAAAGAAACATGACATTTTATTTTAATCGTAAGTATGTGGTTTCGTTAGAGATTTGTTTTATTGATCGTCAGATAAGGTAAATTCTAAGTTAATGAGGAAGATTGTTCGTCGAATCGTCGAGCTCCTTAAGTTTTGAGTTGAGCTGCACGATTTCTGACAAATGCGTGCACTGACTGGACAGGTCCTCTCAATCTGTGTGGTTCTTTCCTCAAAAGACCATCTCAGACATCGACCTGCATGGTCTTCATATGATCTGACCAAGATTATGTCTGGACTTTAAAAGAGACTGTGACCTCTGAGTTTGTTTCGGCCTTTCTTCTCAGAGTAGTCAGATAGGAAACGCCGACCTCATCTAGTTTTAAAATATGATTGACGTGTAAAAATGTTTGTACAAACCTACTTACAAAAATAAAATCATTTATCATTTATCAAACCTCAAAAATAACGACAACATCGAACAAAACTTACAAAGTCATTTAAACTAAATAAAATAATGATGCAACGATCTATGAAAGGCAAATCTATTTTTTGTCAAACTCAAACAATGAGGATTATTCTCATCTCCCATTCACTGTAGATCGTCACGACTTGGCTGCAAGGTAATTAGCAGATCGTCTGCTGTATTGTAGTGAACAGTATTGTTACAGCGAAAGTACCGATGTTATGTCAGGGTTATTATAAGTTTTGGTATTTAAAGATGAGCGTTGTCTCGTTAGTCTCGAGGTAGCAAGCGCTACTGCTGAGCGTGAGGTCCTGGGTTATATTCCCAGGGGCAGTGTTATGGGATTTTTCGATTAGGAATTTCTCAGTAGCAGCTTGGAGTATTGCTTCGTGTATAGCTTCGATAAAGGCGCAGGGCCTGACCTCACAAGGCTTTTACTGTTGTTAGCAACGCGTCCCCATAACAAAAACTGCTTGGCCGCGCGGCCCTAGTGGGGACGCGCCTTTACGTCCTCCTAAGACACATGACTTGTATAATATGTCTAATGCTAGCAAATTAAGTTATGAATCAGGTGACCAGTAGCTCTACCCGTTCATAGCCTTGTGTTCCCCAGCTAATTTACTATAATCGGCATTTTTTTCCAAAAGCAGCAACGAATAGTGGATATCACATAGTTCTCTACTTCTCTATTCCTTCCTAAGATTGTTTTCTCTTCTCTATGACTTTTTTGCTTGATTTCAATATGGCGGTTAGTCACATCTGTGCCCGGATATAGGCTCACTCCCTACTACATAGACCTTCAAATAACTTTGACCAAATTTGGGTATACCGACTGAGAAACTCTACAGGAATATACTTGCAGGGTTTCTTTCTATGTATCTCCACAAAAGTAAGGTTTTGTTTTATCAAAACACTGCAATACTAATGACTAGCTGCGTCCAGCGGTTTCACCCGCATAAGTTTCGATCCCGTGGGAATACCGAGATAAAAAGTATCCTATGTTAATCCTGGTTATAAACTAGGTATCTGCGTGTCAAATTTCATCCTAATCCATAAAGTAACAAACATTCATCCATCCATCCGTCCATCCATCCTTACAAACTTTCGCGTTTATAATATTATAGTAGGATTATAGTGTTTTATCAAAACATGACTCTTATTTTAGTCGTTTACTTTCTATGAATACAGTGTTTTGTGAATACAATCTACAAATTCGAAAGATGCTAAATACCGTGTTTTGCCTAGTCATCCAGTAGTAGTGCATCTAGTACCTATAGTACTAGTTTAGTACTAGGTTTAGTTTTTTTCTCTGTAAGGCTATTTAATTACATAACATTTCCAATATTCAAAAAAATCTGACACAAGATTTTATAGCCAATTTCCCAAAAAAAAAACCACTGCGATTCTGAAAAATGCTTGTTTTTAGATAGGTTCAATGTGTTATCGTTGCACAGCAGTCAATCGAATCATAAGCACCTTACACGGGTCAGACTCTGAAGAAGGAGCGCGTGAAGTATTTTACCTAAAACGCCATTATCTGCCAGCCTTTTCCTATGTTGGGGATGGTTTCCAGTCTAACCGGAAGCAGCTGAATTCCAGTTTTACATGACGCGACTGATATCTGACTTTCACAACCCAGTTACATGGTAATACCATTCACTCATATTAATTCCAAAATTACCCCTACCAATTGGAGATCAAAACGAGCAACGATTATGACCACACCAGAAGCGCAACCCATAAATTAAACCACACATTAAAAACTATAATTTATCAACAATTAATCACTAAAAACTATCGTTATGTATCGCAACACATAATAAGTCTGCAATCTCTTACGTCAGACGAAACGGTGTCAGATATTTTGCGGTTCAACAACATTCTGGCCGTTCGTGTGTCCCAAATTCCATTGTGTCCTCACCAGTGAACGGTGAGTCGTCCTCAGATATAATTGTTGCAGTTTTTACTTCGCTTTGAACGATGATATCAATGTTTCGAATGACTACGATTACTCAAAATGAACTTTGTGCATGTAAAGTTAATGTCCATATTTGTATAAAACGCTAGATGTCAATCACTTAAAGGAATATGCACATTAATGTCTTATAAATAAGGTTAATTTTTGTGTGTACCAAGCTTAAGTAAAGTCTAATTTCGCTCTGTACACCTAAGTCATTGTTGTGTTTTTAATGTTATTTTTAGATTGATTCAACCTCAATATTGTATTGTACACTTTGCTGCCAATATGGCCCAGTACTTTAACAGCTAGCTTATAATAATTATATTGATCAATGAGCCGTATCGATGCACATGAACGTATTCATTTGTTCTAATGGTAAGAGAACTTTTTTTACTGATCTACCTAGCCTTTACATTGGGATCGGCTTCCAGTCTAACTGGATGCAGCTGAATACCTGTATTTACATAAAGCGACTGCCTATGTGACCTCTGGGTTAGACAGAAACCCGAAATCTGAAAACCAGACTTTCGGGTTTCTGAAGACCCGTAACGACTGTCAATGATCTACGAATGACAGCGGGGTCCATCGACTTAACGTGCTTCCCGACGCTCGGACGGGTTTCGCTTTGTAATGGATGGACACCCATCCACAAAATGACCGCGGCAAGCGTAGTTTAACCTTCGATCGACCTGTGCGGCTATTTAGAGTACGTTTCAGGTAGATAACATAACATGCTACTTCCTACTTCATATTATAAACGTGAAAGTTTGTATGGATGGATGGATGTTTGTTACTCTTTCACGCAAAAACTACTGAACGTAGTTGGATGAAATTAGAGGCACACATTGTTTATAACCAGGATTAACAGATATAATACTTTTTATCCCCATATTCCCACGGGATAGAAACTTATGCGGGTGAAACCGCGGGGTGCCGCTAGTGTCTTATAATTTTTAACAACAATTCCCAGTGAATTGAGATTTTACTAACTGTCGCATATACCAAATAGACCAGGTAAAGTGAGCTTAAAGTCAGCTGCCAATAATGTCAATCAAACCAGCGGAATGACAGCTCACTTCAACTAAGTTTTCACGGTAAAGTTTTTATAGACTAGATCACCTGGCGTTTTATGACGTACAAAATGACATACTTTCACTTCATTAATATTATTTAAACCACGAGATTAATTGTAAATGTAATGCGCATAAAATAACTCGTAACTTCTTTATTTCAACTAATTTCTTCAGTCGCACAATGTAAAGCTGTTTCCGGTTAGACTGGAAGCCGACCCCAACATAGTTGGGATAAGAGAGGGAGATGATGATTTCGACAAGTGAAAATGAAACTCTTAAAACTGTCAAAACTTTTTTACCACAGAGCGATAAATATCAGAAAAATCACCTTTCAAAAAACTATTTCTACGCCGAATGTACCCGCAGTTTCGTCAAAAACGCGAATCATGCGCATTTCACGGCTGTTACACATGAGACGAGCATTCGCAGAGATAGCTCCGAATGGTGGGGGAAGTAGATCACTGGGTTAGATGCAGCTGCTTCAAGGAAATGCGTACGGTACGCAAGTCGTGATAGTATTTTCTTCTACGATTCTTTGAAGAAATGCAGGTTGTTGTTATTTATCGATGTTAGAACTATCAGAAACGCAGTTTCACTCGTATAAGTCTCGATCCCGAGGGAATATCGGGATAAAAAGTATCCTATGTGCGAATCCATCCAGGTCATTGTGTACCCATGTGCCAAATTTTATCCAAATACGTTCAGCCGTTTTAGCGTTAAAACGTAACAAACAAACATACAACAAATCTAATCTTTTCTCTTTATAATATTAGTTCAGAAAACTGCGAAAGGTTGGTTAAATGATATTTATTTTTGTAAATTGGTACCCTGACACGTCAAAATTCAATTATTTTTTAAAACTAGATGAGTTCAGTGTTTCCTAATCGACTAATCTGAGAAGAAATACCAAAAGAAACTCAGGGGTCACAGTTAAAGTCCAGACATAATCTCAGTCAGGCCATAAGAGGACCATCCAGATTACGAGTCTGAGATGATCTTTTGGAGAAAGAACCATACATATTTTAGTGGACCTGTCCAAAACCAAACTTGACTACTGCAAGCTTCCTCTCTCCTACTATTTTGCTGTGCCCGGGAAAGTCCATAATGATCTCATTCAATTTTAAGTAACCACCTAAGCATATATTATGCAAGCAATGATTGAGTATAGAGTATGTTTTCGCGTAAAATTTGGAAGAATATGGGAGAACTAATACTGAATTTCTGAAAGCCGGCTGAAGTGTGTCAAATAAACTGTGTTAATGTCATGGTCGATTGTGATTAGTTGACCGAAATCGGAAAGAGCAATCAATGAGATGACCTACGATTTGACAACAACAAATCGATTTGAAGTATAGCTCTGAAAACAGGGTCAGTTTAGGTGCTTGTTCTCCGACAAAATGTTAGTACTTTCAGGTGGCTGAAACACCAGCCAGTGTTTTTAAAACCTACATTTTTTTTGAGAAGAGCAGTATCAGTTGAATGCAGCTTGAGGCTATTTTAATTGGATTCGACACGGTCAGTAAGAAATTTTCTTTCCACCCAAAAACTGTGAGAATTTAATCTATCCGATATAATTTAACTTCGAACAACTAATTCTCAGATAAACCTAACCCTATAAATAATAAATAAACTCAACTATCTTCATAATCATTAGTAAGATAGATAGATGACAGCATGATTTATGTTTGTTAACATAAGTATAAATTATTACTCAATTACTCGTAGAAATGTTAATTAGAAGTTTCTAATTTTCAGAATTCAATAGTCTGAGAATAGACCGTGTCTTGCAAGCAGTAACTTGACCAGTGTTACTACAATCTACTGATGTCATCGCGAGCCATTCACAAAATGATTTATATTCACCTAATTATGCAACTACTGATTTTAAATCACTGAGGTTTATTTGCAAAAGTCAAATTGAATATAAGGAGATATTTCTGCGACATTCTACTTTCACATTACACTATTGAAAAACAGCATCCACTCTTTTGCATACTTTGATGAGATGTCAATACAAATAAACATATAGTTCACTGACCTGTTCCACAAAGTTCTCTGCGGTGAACCTCTTGGTGAACTCCGTGAAGGTCTCCTTATCCTGGAGGCTCTCCCGGCGCGCACGTTCCACTTTCAGCTTCTTGATCCCCGTGATATCCTTGGACATCTTCAGTTCCTCTATCAGATCCGTTTTCGCGTTTTTGTATATTTCCGCGGCGCTCGGTAAGCATTGTAGACTGACTGAGCGAGCAGGGGGAGGGGCTGATAATGTCTTTGTGGCTGGTGCTCGGAGTCTGACAGCTGTGAGTTCGGCACTGCTGATGGCTGCTAAAGGCTGGATGCTGGTGACGGGCGGCTGCGGCGGAGGCGGCGGCACGTTGTCGGCTGGCACCGGTGGCGGCGGCGGAGGACGCGCCTCCGCCGCGCTGTCGTCCCGCTTGCACGGCGCCGTGATTGTTTTCAAATACTCCGACGGTTTGATAAGACGGTCCGGTGCGTTATGCGGGAACGCGGGAGGCACGAAGGGTAGCACCGCTTGCTTGTTGACGAGGTTGGCCCCGCGCGGTCTGTCGTCGTCTGCGGACGCAGCCGAGCCGCGTCGCCCCGCTGCAAGATTTCAAGATGGCTGCCATTAGGGGGGAGAGAAAGTCCGCGCTTCGGCGCGCACGCACCCCGCGCGAACGATGCGCTGCGTGTACAGTCGGTGCCGCAACTGTTTGATGCATTGATCCGATAATATTTGGATAATGTTTTAATTTTGCATAAATTAGTATGATCTCTTGTTATTATGTTATTAACGGCTGCGGCTCCGATTGTACACGCTGCAGGGCAGGCAAGATTTTTGTTGGATATGAATTAGAGATATAATAATTGTGACAGTTTATTTAAATTATATGTTCCGGAAGTAAATATAAACATAATCTAATCCTTTCTTAGCCTTATTTCTCAAAGTGATGACATGTGACTTCTAGTATGTTTCCTGCGTGTTTACGTGACAAGTGTTCACCACTCAACGTTGAACATTATTACCGAGACATCTCAACGCTTAGATCGGTCGTTACGTGAATTTCTAAAACGTGTGTGATACTGCTTAATTTCATTTAACTTACCTACCTATTACGATCTTTTCGTCTGACAGCACGTGTAGCTTAATTTCATGGCTATATAATAGCTTTGTAAATTCGTTTCTTGGTAGGTCATAAGTATTCGAATATATAAGGCCCGTAAAAGCAAATCAAAGGCTTTAAGTTGTAAGGGCTGGTGGAGATAGTATAATTATCAAGGTAGAGATTCATAGACGACTCCGCCTTGGAGTTCTGCTGGGGAGTTTGTTGCGCCACTTCTTATTCCCAGCGATAGCACTAGGAAGAGGTGAAGGGCGGGCGTTTTTGGGGACTGTCTTTTGTAATTTTGACATTCAAAAAGTGCTGATTCTCAGCCTAATTTGAATAAATGACTTTTGATTTTGAGTGTAAATGTGGTGCTGTTTCACAAACGATGGAACACTTAATATCGTGGCCTGCGTGTCCTGTCAGCTGCACGTTCCAGGAACTGATGGACGCTGGTGGTGGCGCCAAACAAGTGGCCGAATTCTGGGCCGAGCCCATTTAGATTGCTATCGACGCGCTAAGAAGAAGGAGAAATTGTAAGGGCTGGTCTTTTTTACTCGACTGTGCGGACGGTTTATGGTTTAAATGCATGTGGTTGAAACTCTATCGAAGAAGGAAGAATTAATGAAAGTGACTGAAGTATGAATTCCGCCGTTATAAGGTAAAGAAACAATATTATTTTGTGAAAAAATATGAAAATAAATATTCATCTAAAATACAGCTTAAGCTGCTCGCTTTTGCCCGTGACTTTGTCGCTGTAAAATTTCTTGTTTTAACATAAAATATATCCTATGAGACTCGGCAAAATCGTAGCTACTCATTAATGAAATAATTTTCGGAATCATATCAGTAGTTCCGAAGATTACCCCCTACATACCCCTACCTACCCTACCTACCCTACCTACCCCCTACATAAACTCACAAATACCTTCTTACACATAAAATAAAACAATAACGAAGAGTTTTCCGTTTGTCTGGATGTATAATTGGGATTGTTGTAAAAATGGCTGAACAGATTTGGATAAAATTTGACACACAAATAGTTTATAACCTGGATTAACACAGAGTACTTTTAATCTCGGTAGTACCTACGTCCTCGTGGGCCAATTTCCGATATCAACGCGGGTGAAGCCACGTGCAAAAGCTAGTATGAGTATAAAATGATTTCTTATTGATATCAAGAGCATACAATATCACAGCCAGTCATGTCGCATCATAACACAAGTCTGTGTCGTACTTTCATAAAGCTAAATCTTGTTGCTCACTTTTTCACACTTGTAGATCGTAATTATAATGATCTATCTATACTCTACTATGGTCGAGTGCATCCTATACTTTTATGGTTGAGTCTGTTTTCGTGTGATTTTTTTTTTCCTGTATAAACACAGGAAAAAAAATTACCAGTGCGCAAACTGTACATACGAACTCAGCATATGATTCTATGTAGACCAACTACCTAGCGTCGATATTTTTGGTCGGTTGTGATAAAATATATTAGTTGTTTCATATATTTTGACCGCGTAGGTATTGCAGTTTTCTATGAAACAGCGTTTTTTTTTTTTTTTGATAAACGACGAAATGTTTTTACACTAGGTCTAGAATCAAAAAAAAAATCGAATTATTCAAATTGATTGATAAATTTTTTTTTTGTCGAATTATTTATTTGTGTTTTTTTGTTATGTGTGTTCTTTTTTTTAATTATGTTGAGCGCACTGGTTATTTTCTGACGGAATGACAACACAATTTGACAGCTGTCCCTACTCCTGGTGTGTTTTTGCCCGTCCGCGAAATTGAATTTGACAACAAAACTTGTTTTGACGGATCTACTACTTTCGGACGGGCCCGACGACGACGATTGTCGACAATTTGACGTCTGTCACAAACTTTATATAACTTATTGTTCTCATGTAAGGGACTATGTGTCACTCTTGTGTGTGTGCCGAATCACGCCGACCCGAACATATGTATAGCACCCCTTAGGCCCTTACTTATCCTGGCAAAAAAGATTTTATTTAGCTTATGATATCTGGCTGATGACTTTACAATTAAGTTACTTCTATTCTAACGAAGTTTGTGGTAAAATGGCGTCATTGTTGATCGTAGCTTCAACCGTGAAGTAAACATTACTGCTCACACCGAGAAGTAAAATGTTAAGATAGTCTGCGATACCATGATACCACAGTCTAACAGTAACTGTAGATACTAACATAACGTTACATCACGCTTGTTTTCTCCGAAGGTTCAGCAGAGTTGCACACCCTCATTTCGACAGTTACATGTAATAGAGGGCGAGTTTATTGCCAGTCAGCCAGCCAGGCAGAAATCCTGACTCCGGGCTGCCATTGACAAATTCCTAGTGGAAAAACCAAATACTTTGACCCAGACCCAGAATCTCATGCTCAGCATAACGCTTCCGGCCACTCTAGACCAACGAGACATTCTGGGTAGATACTAACTTCGCAATTATTATAAAACCGGTAATATTCTAACATGACTGCCTCTTGGTCTAGTAATCACAAACGCGACTGCTCTAAGCGGGGGGGTCCTCTGTTCGGGCCCCGGGTAACGTGACAATGGGTTTGCCCATTAGTAAAGAAAATGGCTTTTTTTTTATATATGGATTACAACTGGTTGGCATAAGAATAAAGACAGGTACTAGGTACATAATTATGCTGTAACCACAAGGTCTGTACATGAATTGGGTGAGCCCTGCCTCTTAAACTAGGGTGACCTGTATCTTAAGAGACAGTGATCAGCTATTAGACTCGTTATTCACTGGCTTGAGGGAGGATATCACCATTGAGGTAGACCGCGGCGAAGGTGGTGTGGTGATCTTAATCATGATTGCGGGGCCAACATGGCCAGAGATCGCACAAAATAGAGAAGTTTGTGTTTTTAATTCACGTTAACTCTTTAAAAAATAATTAGCTTTTACAATATTTTCAAATTACAGCGTTAATGGGTATGTAAGGGACGATTGTTATTTGTGAACGGTAACACGGTTGGTTTGTATGGAAAGTGGTCACCGAGATAGATAGATAGAATGCTCTTTATTATGTACACTATAAAAACTACAGATATAAATGGATTTTTTTTTACAAGGGGTGACGTAATGGGCGGCTTGTCGCTAAAAGCGAACGATTAAAGACAACATTTGGATGGATTAAGGGGACAGAGAGACAATACTGAACGTATTTGATCCAGTCTGTCCCTTGCTGCCCTCTTCCAGTGACGCTCTAAGCCGAAATCCGTACCCCACAGGAGGTGCCCTTAGCGTTTAGTCGCTTATACCCTGTCCATTAGGTAAACCGTTTTTTGACAGATGGAACTAATGATTGCAGCAACACAATACATTGATTGATACACGTACGGTATTATAATGTCTGTAAGACGCCATAAATAAGATAATTCAATAAGGTAAGGCAGTTTACATATTTATTTTATTACGCATTTTAAAGTTAACTTTTACGTTATCTGGAATACCTATGTACAGTCACGAGCACCAATATGTCAACACATGGCAACTTTCAAATGCGATTTTTTCGTGAAACAACGAATGCAACGTTGAAATACGACACATTACACAAACCTATGGGTTCGAAAATGCTATGTTCGTAACAGCATAATATTTCATTCAAAAACAAAGGAGTAAATCGCTTTTGAATAAAGCCGAGTGTATACATACTTATGCTCCTGACTATACGTTCTAAGACAGCTGTCAAAAAACAGTTAACCTAATGGACCGTGTATAGTTTTTAAGTTGTTTAAGCCCTGGCTGGAGGCCATAATTTATTGAGGCATCCACAGGCAAGGTCGGTTAAGCAAAGGACAACCTCCTAGGTTGAACTGCGAGATGCCATTCCCAAAAAAGAAACTGCACGTAGTCTGTGGTGTACCATTTACAGAGGCGTCTCCCTGATCCATTGGAAAGGCAAGTTATATGTTTGCTAACTTCGCAAAACCACTGAAGGTCGGTATAGTATTTAAGAGCTGACGAAACTAGAATTCTTGATGACGATTACCTACTGCTTACCTTAATCATTTAAATAAACGTCTGTGTCGCAAGACCGTGAAATACACTACTATTTTTTTTACTGTTAATGTCTTGAAAGGCGATTATTTATGAGATAAGGTTAGGAAGAATAGCAGTCTCATCTGGCCTTAGTCGATACGGTACGCAAGCGTACCGAGTGGTTGTGAATAGCTATGCTGGTCTAAAGAAATGACGAGGTCAAGATGACCTCGTAATTGTCTTGACCCCTTTACCCTCAGATTGAATGTCACATATGCACATCATATAATAAAACGACAAAGTCTATTTGACAATAGATAGTTTCAATTTTAGAAAAGTTTCTCGTATTTTCTGGGAATGGTTATCAAAAGTGAAAAGAAAGAAAATACGTTTATTTGCGGTAAACATGACGCACAAAAGAACAAATAAAGAAAAAAAAAACAATAAGAAATAGTAGACATGCGTCACATCCACGCAAAACGGCTATCGCTCAGCATTATGCTGCGACCCTATGCAAGACAGAGCCCCAGCGCTGGTTTTCAGCGACAGCCGGCGCCGACGAAAACTGCAACCGCTATCGCCGGAAGTGCGATAAGAGTAGGGGAAGACCAAAGAAACGATGGATGGAATGTGTGAATGATGATATGGTTAGAAAGGGGGTGACTACTGAGATGACGACTAATAGAGAAGCATGGAAGAAAAAGACATGTTGCACCGACCTCAAATAAATTGGGATAGGGGCAGGGATGATGATGGTTGTCAAAAGTGGTGAAGCAATAACGAGATCAAATTTACCTACTGCCATCACCAACCATCATCATCTGCCTAGCCTTTTCCCAAATACGTTGGGGTTGGGTTCCAGTCTAACTGCTGTGCGATTCTGTAACCATCTCACCGTGAAAACTTAGGTGAAGTGAGCGTGGAGTGAGCTGTCATTCCAAATAATGCTAGGCATTGACACTACTGACAACTCACATCAAGCTCACTTCACTTGTGTTTTCACGGTGAGATTTTTACAGAATCGACCGGCTGGATGCAGCTACCACCAGCAGACCGGACCAGTATTTTACATGGAGCGATTGCCTATTTGACCTCCACAACCCAGTTATTGGGCAACACGATACCTCTTGGTAAGACTGGTTGTCAGACTTTCGGGCTTCCGAGTACCGTAACGACTGTCAAAGATCTACGAATGACGGCCGGGACCAACGAACGTGCTTTCTGTGGCACAGAGAGGTCTCGATAGGTGATGGATGGTCACCCATCCACAAAGCGACCGCGGCAAGCGTAGGTTAACCTTCGATCGACCCATGCGACTGTTATCATTTAGCCACGAAGCTAGACATACCTAAATATCAGATTATTTCGGAATAATAATTTCAAAATGGTGGCTATCGAAATGACCAAATGTCACTTGATGTCGAAATACTCGGACCGACTCGACATTATCAAATTGCTCACTTAGCTTACGTTCACACAAACGTAAACGGCTGCATTCCGAATTATACCATAATCGCTCAAAGCGCTAACATCAATAATTTTCGTTCCGATTTAGAAAAATCACGATTATGACAACTGAGAGCTGTCAACAATTCGGACCGCTCATGAACGCGCTCACAGTGCTCGCTCAATGTCAAAACTGTATTCACTTGAATACTCATTTACAGTATTTCTGTATGACACCACATTTCTTCTTCTTTTTTGGTTAGGTGGCGACTGTCAACCAGAAGCACAATTTCGAAAATGCCACGTTAGTTTAAAGATATGATGCAACTCAAAACAAAACATCACCACTGTCACTTTTGATAGCGCTCACGAGCGCTAGCGATATTTTATGGCATGCTCGGCGTTATCGCAAGATGACGCCTGTCATGACGTCATCTATGACGATTCACGGGACATCACCTCGCGCTCACGCTACTTCGGAACGGGAATAAGCACGCTCAAATCGATTACAGCGCAACTCGGAACGCACCCAAAATATCGCGGCGGGATTTGATCGCGCATTAGATTTTCAACTCTCGGTGTTGAGCCGAGCATTGAGAATCCAATAGAGTGCATCCCAGCGCGTCAAAAAACCACACTGTTGGATTTTCAACTCTCGACGCTAAGTAGAGCGTTGTAAATCAAATGCGCGAAAAAAAATCGCCGCGGGAAAAATGCACCGGTGTTGGGCTTATGGACGACGTAATCGACTTCCATTTAAATTGACAATTGGGACTAATTAAATTGACAATTAAGATCTTATTGTAATACCTGTGTTCACAAATAAATAATGATTGATTGATTGATTGATTGATTGACTCGTGTGTTCGCTTAACACTTACGACAATATTTTGTTACTTACATAACTTAATGGGTTTATGTTGTAAAGTGTTAGTTAATAAACTGCAACTATGACAACAGAAGTCAGGTAGTACCTACTTTACTGCAAATAAATAAAAAAGTTATACTATTTTCACGTTTAAAAAAAAACGGTGGTCTGTGGTCGGTGGTTTTGTATTCACCAACATAACATCACCCCTATATACCCCGAAAGGTTAGGCAGAGACGCACTTATAACACGCCCATATTTTGCCAGTTATGATTAAAACCCATGTAAATGGGAGCGTATTTTATGGTACCCCGGCAAAAAAGCGAAAATTGGAATCAAATGTTAAAAAAGATAGTGTAATTTTCCGTAATCCTGAAACTTTCACAGTAGGGTAATGTCACCTACTTTTTAAATTACAAGGAGTAGGTAGGAATATTGTAGAGCCTTCCCAAAATTGGTCACGTTCTTGACAGGACAAACATATTTCTTTTGAGTTTATGCTAATGGTTACCCTAATTTACATGGTTCAGGGTTGATTTTTTCCAACGCCAGATAATTTTATCGGAGGAATCATTTTGAATTTTTGACAGTTCTTCCATACAAAAACTGTCAGACGTCAATTATATTCCACGAATAAAAATTATGTGTCGATTGAAAAATCAGCCCTAAATGACATAGTAGTCAGAGGCACGTTTGACTGGCTCCTTGATCTAGTGGTCGCCAGTCCTGCTACTGAGCATGAGGTCCTTGGTTCGATTTCCGGGCCGGACAAAGTGTTATTGGGTTTCCTATCAGGAATTCTTCAGTAGCAGTCCGGAGTCTGGATTTGTGGTAATGGGCTCGCCCCATGTTACATGGGACTTAAACATTACTGGCGAAACGTAACTGTACTAGAGGTGCACCGCTGCCCAACCCTTCGGGGAATGCAGGCGTCATGTTATGTTGTTCTTATATGGTAAACCGATTGGTTTACAATACGAGGTCAAAATCAATAAAAAAAAAAAAAAAACAAAATTAATATTGTATTGTATGTGTTTTATATGGGCCTTTATGCCTGAAATAAATGGATAAATAAATAAATTAGTCATTTATTCAAATTATGCTGAGAATCAGCACTTTTCGAACGTCAAAATTACAAAAGACAGTCCCTAAAAACGCCCGCCCTTCACCACTTCGTAGTGCTATCGCTGGGAAGAGGAAGTGGCGCAACAAACTCCCCAGCAGCACAGCTGTTTGTTCAGTTAAGAAATACTTGATTGTATACAATACTAGGTAGGTACCTACCTATGTTCGGTAATTAACATTACAAGACCAGAACATAAAATTAAATTATTTTCCAAATGTCAGCTAGCCACACCAATATACCAACAAATATAATAAAAACTATACGTACTCAAGCAAAAAAAAAAAAAATTAAAATTAAAATGTAAATAATAAAAACTTACTACCCAAATAAAAGCCTCCAGGCATAAAGGGCGTGACAGCTTACATATTTATGCATTGCTGGGTTCTGTTCACATAGCTGTCACTTGAAGTCACAATTGACAAACTAAGACCATCGACGGTCAACTACACCTACCCAAAAAAATCCATAACTTCATCTCAATTTGTATTTCACCAGGTGAATTACAATTAGAAAGCACTCGGACACCATTCCACTGGGCAATCTCTCAAACAGTTAACATAATGGTGATTTAATATTCAGGTGTAAAGCTGAAACCGTTTCACTCTGTTTACTGAAACTGCCTTGATTAACTAATTCATGCGCCGGCGCCGGTGAAACCGACTTAAACTAGGTATATGGCTTCGCTGTCAACTTTACATAGGTATACTAATTTTTCTTTGGTCTTTTGGACATTCTTTATTAAATACTAACTTTTTCCGTTGGGTTAGCTCGCTTGGGGTACGGAAATTATCTCACGAAATCGTACTACTGAGATAAAAAGTATCCTATGCCCTAACTCGCTCATTGTCTATCCGTATGCCAAATCCTACGCTGAAGCATTAAACGTTTCACGCTGTTAGGGTAGCTGCCGCGATTTACGAGTTGTAGGTCGTAGGTTCGCACTCAGACAAACGCTTTACTTTGAGTAAATAATTCATCACAACTGCTCTCAAAACGGTGAAGGAACACATCGTGAGGAAACCGGCATGTCCTAGAACCAAAAATTCGAAGACATGTAACATCTACCAATCCGCACGGGACCCGCGAGCTTTGTGGATTACGGCCCACTCCCTCTCACAGAGAGATGGCGTGTGTGGCTGGACTGAGTCCCAGCAGTGGGAACATTATAGGCTGATAAGGTAAGCTAACAAATATTTTTATCAAAGTCATGTTCGTTGCAGTAAACAACTCTTACATTGAATAATTGTTTTAAAGAGAGATTCTACTGATATTAATCAAAATTATTAATATCTAGAGAAAAATCTAAGTATTTCCTACAGTATATGTTGGTAAAACGAGGAAATAAAGCCAGAATCTCATTGCAGCCATCTTGGATAAGGGAGTCGTGCGGTTCCTAATAAGGGATTCGATCAAGGGCCTGATTGTGCACTTTGGAAACAAAGGGACCTCTTACATTGTCGAGGACTTTCTGTAATTGGCTTCAAGATGTGTACTTTGTGGGATTATTTGAAAAACCTTACATAGAACAAAAGTTATTGATGGCAGGGGTGATGTTGTAATTAAAAGTTAGTACTACAAGTTGGGGGACAATATGCGTCACATCCACGCGAATCGGACATCACTCAGCATAATGCAATGCTACTACACTATCGCTGCCCTATGTCTGAGTATCATGTTACCCAGTAACTGGACTGTGGATATCAGTCACTCCATGTAAAATCCTGGTATTCCGCTGCATCCGGTTAGACTTGAAGCTATCCCCAATATAGTTAGCAAAAGGATAGGTAGATTGAAATCTGTTCGAAATATACAAAAGGTTCACTTATTACAAGTTATTTACGTAAAATCAACAGCATGTATAATTCGCCATTAAATAAACTTAACCTACTCAAATTGCACAGAGCAGTATTAAGGACCACCGTTTAAAGATCTTTCCTCGATTTTTCTTCATTCAATAAAGTACGTGCTCTGTTACATAAAAGTAAATAAACTATACTTTTCTGTGGCAATAAAGTCAAGTGCAACTCGCTCACGGTCGCTTTCTAACTAGTAACTACCTATAGTGTTTGTATGTGGCAACACTGAATAGACTGCGTCATTCTCTGTTTTATAATAATAGCACAGGGTGTATTTGATCTAGAGGAGCTCACTGGTAGAATACTTCGGAGATGAGTGCTGTATGTGCTAGAGCAGTGATGGCCAAGTGGTATCGGCGCCGACTTACGAATCAGACGTGGGTTCGAACCCAAACAGGCGCTTTAGGTTGTCTAATTTATTACATTACCACTGGTCTCAAAACGGTGGAGGAAGACATCGTCAGGAAACCGGCATGTCCTAGAACCGAAATTTCAAAGACATGTGACATCTACCGATCCGCACTGGACACGCGTGGTGGATTATGGCCCACTCCCACTCACAGAGAGGAGGCCTGTGCCCCAGCAGTGCCCCACAGATTGTTTCCATAGAAACAGAGATTTCCAATTATCTTTTTTTAAATAAGACATTTCGAAAATGTTCTTTACTAACTTTTTAGACCTATGTATCCTGCTAATTAAACTTCAAACGAATAGTTTGAAGTTTAATTGAAATCGGTTCATGCATTTAAAAAAACAAGGACTTGAAAGTTTGTATGAAATGCCCTAAGTTTTTAATGCTCTGAACCCATTTGCAAAGCCCAGAGAGCTCGGAATCACCGCGGGGTATCATCATAATCATCATTGTAGCCGAAAAACGTCCACTGCTATACATAGGCCTCCCCAAGCACCTCCACTTCGACCGGTTCTGTGCTGTTCGCATCCAACATGCCGCAAGCCGCGCAGTATTATAAAATTGCATTTTATACAACAACAACGTTGAACGACCACAAGCCTAAAATAAACTAATTTATTAAACTTTACGTGTAAATAACTGCTTACGCAAGAAAAAGTGATAATTTTTTGACCTTACATAAATTGTATTGTTATATAAATCTCTGAAAAACACGTTTGCCCACGTACGCATGGCGGGATTTTATCGCGCAATGGATTTTCAACTCTCGGTCTGGAGCCGAGCATTGAGAATCCAACAAAGCACTTTCCAGTACGTCAAAAACACACACTGTTGAATTTTCGACTCTCGGCGGTACGCAGTAAAAACGCGACCGTGCGTACCCGGGCGTGCGGGCCCTGGGCTTAAGCCGTTGGTCCCGACTGTCATTCGTAGTTCTTTGACAGCCTTACCAAGGAGTATCGTGTTACCCTGTAACTGGGATGTAGAGGTCATTCACCCCATGTAAAATACTGGTATTCAGCTGCATCCGGTAAGACTGAAATCCAACCCCAACATAGTTGGGAAAAGGATAGGCAGGTTAAAACTCTGTTCGAAATATACAAAAGGTTCACTTGTTTCAAGTTGTTTGCGTAAAGTGAACACCATGTATGATATGGCAACTTTGTTACTATTAAAGTACTTATAAATACGTGTAGGCATTGCTGTACTTAAGTTTCAAAGCGGATATGACGAGGAAATTCTACTGGTATCAGCCGCGTCATGGCAGTGTGTTGAAAGCTTATGATAATATTGTAAGATATTACAACGGGTGTGAAGAGGCGCTCAAGAAAGCGGAAAGTCACTTGTTCTTCCTGTCATTGCGAACTTTTTTTTTTTGCTAGGACAATACCTGGGAACATTCTGGTTACGGAGATATTGAAGTTCAAGGTGCCAACTTTTTTTTACGTTATTTAACGAAAACAAATTTTTAAAGAAATAACTTTAAATATCCCCACGAACCTTGTACAGTTAATTATTCCTGCTTAGATAGTTCAGCTATCTAAGCATGAAGCAGGCTCGTTTATAAAGCCACCCAAACAACATATTTATAGTCAAAATCAAAATTCATTTATTCAAACTAGGCTGACGCAGCACTTTTTGAACATCAAAATTACATAGGGAGAGTCCCCCAAAACGCCCGCCCTTCACTACTTCCTAGTGCTTTAGTACTTTTTAGGGCTTTTTAATTTGAATTTGAATTTTGAGAAGAAGTGGCGAACCAACTCTCTAGCAGCACAGCTGTCTGTTCAGTTGGTCGACGTGTTAGTCGACTTCGTAATTGCTATCACACTAAGGTTGAATGTCGCTTGTATGTCATAAAACGACAAAGTCTATTTCTCTATGTGACAGCTATATACTTTCAAGCTTAGTGACGTTTCAATTTACCGGGATTTTGTTGTCAAAAGTCGTAAAGTAAGTTGTAATAAGAAAGACAGACAAATAGGTTTATTTGTTACAAAAATTTGATTAACAAACTATTTGTTTTCTATTAATGAAATTAAATTTCATTCGAAAACATCCATCGGTTTCTTGCCAAACTTCAACTATATCCGACGGCCCTGGTTACTTATCTCCTTTGGTGACCGTACATACGAGCACAGAACAGAAATAGTCGGCACCTGCACGTCGCGTCGCGTCGTGACGGCGATAGGCTTCTCGAGGGACACAGCATAATGCTGACCTACAGCGCAGTGCTGATTCTCAGTGATCACCCGAAAATGAGCTACATAAACCAAGTCAGATTTTAAGATTTGTACAGATCTATACTAATAATAAAGCTGAAGAGTTTGTTTGTTTCTTTTTTCATCTCTAGAACTACTAGACGGTTTTTTTTTTTTTTTTGCTTTTGATAGCCCAACTCTTGATGAAGGCTATAAGCTATTTAACATCACGCCAAGACTCTTAGGAGCCGAGCAAAACGAAAAAAGGCCAGAACGGAAGTAAGTAATAGTGCGGGCAGACTATGTGCAGACAAAGTCGTGAGCAGAAGTTAGTAAGTAATAAAGTAAAATTACGACTTCGACAATACAAGTAGGTAACACAAATTTATCTAGGCGTTTTTTTTTTACAAATAATAACTGTTTTTACCGTCTTGGCGCCAGTGAAAACCGTAACTAATCCCACCCAGTCATTTAAGAAGATAGCTCAAAATACTGCTGCCCCAGACAAAATTGATTAGAATACACTTAATTAAAGTCAAATTGCGCTTTTTCAGTTTGCACTAATTCGGTCTGATAGTCTATATATCATCATCATCATCTGCCTAGCCTTTTCCCAACTATGTTGGGGTCGGCTTCCAGTCTTACCGGATGCAGCTGAATACCAGTATTTTACATGAAGCGACTGCCTATCTGACCTCCACAACCCAGTTACTGGGTAATACGATACCCCTTGGTAAGACTGGTTGTCAGACTTTCGGGCTACTGACGACCCGTAACGACTGTCAAAGATCCACGAATGACAGCCGGGACCAACGGCTTAACGTGCTTTCCGAGGCACGGAGGGGACTTGGTATGTGAAAATGGTCACCCATCCACGGACCAACCGCAAGCGTAGCTTAACCTGATCGATCGACCCGTGCGGCTGTTATTACTTAGCCACAAGCCCCTCGTCTGATAGTCTATATATACATATAATAAAATAGTAACGAAGTCTAAACCGTACATTGAATATTTTTGAAAAAAAATAGTATTTGCTACGAGGTGTGGGTGGGACGAGTCAGATGCCGAAAATATCGTTTTTAGAATTTCCGTCCGTTTGTCTGTTTGTTTGGGTGTATGTGTCCGATTGGCGCAAAAACGGCTGAACGGATTTGGATAAAATTTGGTGCAGCGATCCACGCGGGCAAAATCTACATAGTAATAATTAATAGCATCATATTTTTTAATAGCTCATATTTTTTATCTGCCATCACTTCAACAGCCTAGACATTTGCTTAACAGGGAGTAATTCAGCGCGCTGGGTTGACGATACCGTCAAAGTCGCGGGAACATGTATGAGAGACGCACAGAACCGGGAAGTATGGCAGAAGAAAGGCGAGACCCAGCAGTGGGTGATTCCGGCCTGAAATTATGAGTAATTCAAAACAACTGAAAACCTCATACGAGGTCATGGTACCGTCTTATCATTATAAACAACATGTTCGCATAAGTCTCATATGATTTTTAGGGTTCCGTACCTAGAAAGGAAAAAACGGAACCCTTATAGGATCACTTTGTTGTCCGTCCGTCCTTCCGTCTGTTTTTCTGTCAAGACCCCTTTTCTCAGGAACGCGTGGAGGTATCAAGCTGGAAATACTCAAGTCTATTGACCCTTGGAGCTGTGAAAAAATCAAACTTCTAAGCCAACGCAATCAAAAGATACAGCCGTTTATGCCGCAAATTTTCGACACTCGCAAGGGAATCAAAACCTACAGGGTACTTCTCGTGAACTCAGAATCTTGAAATTTGGTACGAAGCAACGTCTTATAGCACAGATAAAGGAAAAATTGCGAAACCCGTAAATTTTTAGTTACATCATTTAATAAAAATATTTTTAATAATTTTAAATTGTACGGAACCCTCGGTGCGCGAGTCCGACTCGGACTTGGCCGGTTTTTTTTTCAGCTGGCCTTGTATATCTGTTTCTGGGTCAACATTTAGAATTCCTTCCTTTGCACTCACCTTTGATATATCAAGAACTCTTGTGCAAAATTGTATGCTTCGACATAGACCCAACGGTTTAGGCAGTCCGTCAAGTCGATTTTTAATGTATACAGGGCTAATTTTCAAAGACCAGCCAAATTGAAGGGTGTGGTACAGACCATCAGACTGAACAATTTTCTCCATGGGACCAACATCGTAATCAGTTCAGTTGGATGGTCTGTACCACACCCTTCAATTTGGCTGGTCTTCGAAAATTAACCCTGTATATCCGAGATAAAACGTAGTCTAGTTCTTCACCAGGTCTCAGGCTATCCTATCGGTCAAATTTCATAAGAATTGGTTCAGCCGTTTAGGCGACAAAAAGTGACAAAGTGACAGAAATGACACAGAGTTACTTTCGACCTAGAATGAGTCTTATCCTGAGAATACATTTTGGATTTTTGACATTTTTTCCATACTAGAAGTATCGCACGTCAATTAAGGTCATTTCTTGTAATTGAAAACGTTCAAATCTAGTCGCAATCTCATCTCAGCGACAATAAATGTCAAAAACTTGTCAAATATGTAGGGAAATTAGAGGTATTTTTGACAGATTGAGACTCAGATCAGACTGTGAACGTTCTTAAAATTACGAGAATTGTCCCTCTGACTTTGGTAAAATCAGCATGAACTGAAAAAAGTGTATTTGATATTACCTCCTCCTAAATGGTAAGTTAACATTACTCCGTAACCCACATACAAACAACCACCGCACTTAAATATAAGTAAGTTATTGTGGTCAGTTCAGTATAAAGCTCAGTTAGATCGCAGTTTATTCTAGTTTCAAGTAGACACCGGCTAGTCTTAATGGGTCGACGCGTTAGCTTTCGCGTGTAATTAATGGTTTTCCACCACTTTCAACATCTACAGTAAAACTGAGCACTGCACGGTATACTTAGTGTTTTATATCTAGCTATGCCGATCTATCGAAGGTATGTTCGCTTCACTAGATCACAACAATAAGGTACGCGGGCCTAAGGACCAGCACCAGTTTTAGTAAAAAGTGGTCCGGGCTGTCATCAGATGTTTGACAAGTAGGTCGTCAGAAACCCGAAAGTCTGCCAACCAGTCTTAAGGGGTATCTCATTACCCAGTAACCGGGTTGTGGAGGTCAGATAGACTTTTATTTATATCAAAGTGTTATTCAGGTTCTAGATGTGGATGATAAGAGTAGGGGAAAGACCAAAGAAATGATGGGTGGACTGTGTGAAAGATGATATGGATAGAAAGGGGGTGACTACCGAGATCACGAGTAAAAAAGGACATGATATTAATTGAGATTTGTTACAGTTGTAATCATGTAAGGTTTTTAATTTAAAAAGCTAATTATTTTTAAAATAGTAACCGTGGAGTTTCTTGCCGGCTCTTCTCCTTAAGAAACGACCAAATTGGAACCGTGCATCTAGCTTTTGATGTTTCATAAGTGTCCATGTAGGTTAATCTATAATATAAAAATGAATCGCTGAATGTGTTGCTAAGCGCAAATCTCGAAAACAGCTGAAACAATTTCGCTAATTCTTTTTTTAGAATATTCCTTGAAGTACGAGGATGGTTCTTACGTAAAAAAAAATGTAAGAAAGTTATAACTTGAGAACGACTTTAACGATTTCATCCATCTTTTTTTTTAAGTTTCTAATACTTTGTAGAAGGTTCTTAAGAACCTAAGAGAAAGAAAAATTAAGAAAGTTGCTTCACGCGGACGAAGTCGCGGGCAGAAGCTAGTGTGAAATAAATATAGATTTGGAAAATGAGAAGTATTGTAGGAAAAAATGTTGAGCCGACTTCAAATACATTGGAAAAAGGGCAGGGGAGAATGATGTAATTTAGGTACTGCGAGACACAACTCTCACAAAACATAATTTGGGGAAAATACCAGCTCCTTAATCCGCGAAAAAATTACCGGTTCTTTTAAAATGGAAAGTACAACACAAGTTTAAATCCGAGCAAGTCGTATATGTTTTTATTGTTACCGTACAATCAGAACGTTACTAACAGCCCATTTCGGTAGAAAGTAAACGCATTTCATTACCGCTCATCTTAATTTATTTCTATTAATATTAATAGGTGATGTCAAATTTTCTAATTAAGACACAATTAGGTATTACAATGAGGTGTATGTTAATTTTGCGGAGGTTTTTTTTTGTGTTTCCGCTGATTTGGGTTTGAAAGGGAAAAGAGTTTAGGTGTGTTGTTTTTTTTTTAGATTGTGTTTGATAGAACTAAGCAAATTGGGTGGGTTCTAGTATGAACATACTTAATTTTGCGGTTTATTTTTCTTTGAAATGATTATTAGTGTCTTGGAAAAGAGATAATAAACATAATTATACAGGGTGGCGATTAGGTTATCTCATTAAATAATACAGCGGCCATTAGAAGTTGTTAAAAGTCTGTTAAAATAATTAAATTAAAATTTTACTAAAAATAGAAGAAAAAAAACAAATAAAATAATTAGCGTTAAATTTGTCATGAAATAAACCATCCTTGATAATAAGTCACTAGACACGCGTGAGGCAATGGTATCAAGATTTCAACACAAACTTTGTGTTATTGTTACTAAGTAAACCCAAATTAAGTTTAATGTTGTTAGGTAAATACTGAAACTAAAAAAAGCTCACGACTAAAATGTTAATTGTTATTAATTCTTTTAATTGTGTATGTTTAATATACGTTATATAGAATACGTGGTTTCAATTAATGTGATAAGTTGATAACCTAATCGCTACACTGTATTATTTCCTGCGAAAATATTACCCTGGCAAGTTAAGTAGCCTTCATATCGTCAGCCCGACTTCACTTATAGCTGGGTGAAGTCTGGCTTTTCTTTTCTTGTGCCAATCACCACGCTCCTGCCTCCACCAGCCTCATCCAAGTTTTGCCCGCGATGGCAACAATGTTGTCCGCCCATCTCGTCTTACAAGTGGCCTTATGAGAACTTATTTTTAACTGGGTGGCTGGGCATAGACAAAAGCAACAGCCTACCCAACGCGTATAAAGTGTAATCTGTCTGATCCCTCATGTATAAAAAATACACATTCCATGACTTCAAGGATTAATTAGCTGGATATTTAACTGCAAATAACACCCTTTCTAATAACTCAAAGCATTGGATGGGTGTACCATAATTGATACAGTGACGATTGTGTCGTACTTAGCTTAAAATCACTGTTCTCATTGAGTTGTCAGACGTTGTATCTTTAAACCTAATCCTACCTTAAAATTACTTTTATAATTATAAAGTGTAAGTGTTCTCCGCTCGTTTTCTCATTTTATGACCAGTGTAAGCGAGTCGAGACACTCTAAAATTAATAACACAGAAACTAAAGCATTAGGGGTGCGTCTAGCGTGACGTTTATTATAATTAAATTCTGTGCCAAACGCTTCATGTCAGTCTTGTAAACGCAGCCTAACCTCGTGCCCTAACACCACCAATTGTTGCGCGAATACGCGATCTGACTCAAACTCATATCATTTGATTATTGAAATTAAACCATTTACTGGCACTTTTGAATTGTCAAGGAGTCGGTAAGTCAGAAATATAAAGCCTGTTTCAAAGCGTAATAGGTTCCTATGGAGAAGAACGGGCAAGATACCCCACTGACACTCTCTGAAATCAAAAATATTGTCAATTGATCGTCGCGCCCGTCCTTCAGATGCACCTTGCAGGTCGCATCTTAAAACCTCAAGTCCCCTCCACACTCCACCGATTTCTACTTCTACTCCTTCACAGTGCACGCGGTGCGATTGTGGAATTCACTACCGCCTGACATTAGGGACTGTCAAACGGTTGCAGTCTTTAAAAGAAGAGTGAAAGAACACTATCTGTCCACATCATCATAGTTGTGTATATATTTATTATTTTGAGTATGATATAATTATTGCCATTCTGGTAATATTTATATTCGAAGTATATATTTATGTATGTTTATTTGTATGTATGTTAATTCAGTCTCATAATTTTTGTTTAGTTTTTAAGTGAACTCCTTTGCACTATCACACGCTGTCTACAACATCTCTGTATCTATTGTCCTATCTAAGGTATGCTGGAAGAGATTGAGAGATTGAGAGATCTCATGAAATAAGCATCACATCTGTACCTATTTTTTCTGTTCTGTTTTTCATTGTCTATTTATATATGTGTGTACATAAATGGTAAAATAAATAAAATAAAATATTTTCCGGAAATACGTATTTCCGGAATTTTTTTTTTTTTTTAGTCACATACCATCATTTATGGCCGTCAAATAGATGTCTAAACACTTAGAAATAGCGACACAAGGTTCTTTTGGCGCGTGGCCAAAATTGGAACTAATACCGCCATCTTGTTTTTTTAACATTTTATGACATTTTACAAATGTTGACGAACCGTCAACATCAACCGAGCTCCAAAAGATCCTTCTAGCAGTGTATGACTAAAATCACGAAAACCTATACAATACAGTCCCATACCAAACAAAAACAATTCCACTGACCTAATCGGCTCCTCAGCTCCGAGGGCTTAAGCGCGGGCTCCTCCAGCACGACGGGCGGCGGGGGCGCGGGCGGCGCGGGCGGCGGGGGAGGGGGCGGCGGCGCCTCGTCCCCCGAGCTGCCGCCCGACGACACGCCGGACGACGCCGACGCGGCCTGCACCACCGCCGTCTCGTCCGACACGGACGCGCGGCGGCTGCCTGCCGCGGAAGACAGGCGGCTGGCCTGAGGGTAAAAAATTAATTAACATGTGAATCAATCAACTCAGCCTATCGCAGTCCACTGCTGAACATAGGCCTCTCCCAGGTTGTGCCACAACACCCTGTCCTCCGCCTTCCGCATCCAATCTGTCCCTCTGTGCCAACATTTTCGGCCACCATCTAGCTGGGGCGCACACTACGCTTGCCAAATACGCGTGCTCCACTCTAATAAATGTGAATGATGAAGGTAATATCGTACACTATTAATCTCTATGAAAAGTAATTATCGTCGACTTTGTAAATTGCTTCAACACTTTTGACAACAGTTACCTAATTTGAAACTTCATTGAAGTTCAAAGTGTGTAACTGTCACATAGACAAAATATACCTTAGGGGTAATTCTCGTAATTTTAAGAACGTTCACAGTCTGATCTGTCTCAATCTGTCAAAAATACCTCTAATTTCCCTACATTTTGACAAGTTTTTAACATTTGTTTGTCGCCGAGATGAGACTGCGACTAGATTTTGAACGTTTTAAATTACAAGAATTGGCCTTCTGGTCGGTTTTATACCCTGTCCATTAGGTAAACCGTTTTTTTGACAGATGAAACTGGTGATTGCAGCACACATAATACATTGAATGATACACGTACCGTATTATTCAATAAGATAAGGCAGTTCATGTATTTATTTTATTACGCATTTTAAAGTTAACTTTTACGTAATCTGGAATATGTACTTTCTAAGACAGCTGTAATAAAAAAACGGTTATTAACCTAATGGACAGGGTAATAGGACGTGAATGAGACAATCACCTTGAGAGTAATAAAGCAATAATGAGATTGGCTCCCTACGCCTTGGCCTTGACCTTGGCCTCGGAAAGTCGTTGGTCCCGGCTGTCATTTGTAGATCTTTGACAGTCGTTGCGGGTAGTCAGAGGCCCTAAAGTGCCAACCAGTCTTCCCAAGGAGTATTGTGTTACCCAGTGACTAGGTGGTGGAGGTCAGATAGGCAGGCCATCTATGTAAAATACTGATAATCAGCTGCACCTGGTAAAACTGTGAGCCGACTCCAACATAGTTCAGAAAATACTAGGCCAGACTGGACAAGAAATTACATGAGGTAAACTTACGAAATTCTGTGCCTTGTGTGTCAGAGCTGCCAGTTTGGTTGCTATCGTAGACTTGGTCTGTGCTTCTAATGCTGGAGTCACCTCCTCGTAGGCTTTGCTCGCGCTGCGTAAAAGAAAACTAAGATTACAAACTATTACATTTACAAGTAAGACTAACATTCTACCGAAAATTACAAAATGCATTTAGCGCTAAACTTATTTAAAACGTCATTCTGTCTCTGACATCTTCAAACGATTGATAGAAATAGAACGATGTTTTATTATATGTACATATATATATTTTTGGTAGGGAATGCCTTGTGGCATTAAGTCCGTCGGTCTACACTATAGTTAGGGAAATTAATTGTTTATCAAATAGACATGTTGCAACCAACTGGTTAAATTAGCCGTTTAATCAACCGCCTGACTTTTGGAAGTAGTGCTCGCCTCGCACGCGGTTGATCACAGTTCTAACCTAACCCATTTGGTCGGGGTGCCCGGGCTTAGTTACTGCGACCAATTCGGCTCGCATGTGATTGGTTACAGCTCCAACTTAAACTATTTGCGAAAGGGACATTTTGCTACCAGTAGTCATTTTGAGAAGTGGTCATTTTGCGACAGAGCCCTATAATTTATTGAATATCATTCAGGCAGTTAGTTGAACGGCCGAAAATTAAACCAGTTGGCTGCGACAGACACACGGTGACACACTACGTCAATTTGCCGTGTCACAGTCAATTCATACAACTGTAAAAGAATGGCGGTTGTGATTCGAATATACAGATAATTTAAGTTGGTAGTCAATTTTCTTAACAATTCATTTTCGTGACTTTACCACTGTTTTATATTACTGGTACATGAAGGTTTTTTTTGCCTTTAATTTACCACTGGGACCAATCTTTATCAAAGGAGTTCAGCTCATCCCGTAGTGTAGTAACATGAAGTTTAAATAAATAAAAGTAAATAATAAACAGCCTTTATTTTCCTCCTACGACTGTTTTTATTTAAAACAATAGTTTAATATTGAGAAATAGGTATTCTGGATTCATATTGTGATTCAGATCTTTGAATCATTCCATAATATTTATTCTTTCATAGCCTGTACCATAAGATTCTGTTTTAACACACCATGTTGAGATGGCGTCATGTATTTTAATGGGAATAACTTCTTACGTGTCAGTATTGTCTTTGGTGTTGTAGTCGACCACGAGCGCGGCGCTGCCGGGGCGACTGTGGCTGCCGGAGTCGCGAGAACTGCTCCTGATGAAAGACAATGAAAATTATACAAAATATACGGTAAAGTATGCGAGGAATAGAAGGAGTCATTACTTTAATATTTCTGCCTGCAACTTCGTCTGCATAAACGGGATTGAAAATATTCATACGGAGCCTGGCATAACTATCGCGCCATTTTGTTTTTTCAAAATTGCGGCCACGCATGAATTGATGTCAGCTATCGATTTATATAGGTATGTAGGTTTCATAACTGGCCGCCATTTTGAAAAGAAAACAAAATGGTGGACCAAGTTATGCCAAGGACTTCAAACCCCTTTGTTGTTCACGAAATTCTATACAAACTTTCATCCCGTATTTAACTCATTTAGCAGATGAATTTTCGAAAATCCTTCCTTAGTACTCACATTCGTTGTATTAGGATCTCTTGTGCAAAATTTCATACTGCAGATCTAACGGTTTAGCTTGTGCGTTATTGTCTGCCAGTGAACGAATGAATTTAAGATCTTGATTATGTAGAAAATTTCAAGAAAAAAAACAAACCAACCTTCTCCTCTGATGTTCCTCCCTGGGCATGTAGATGTCCTCATAGTGATGGTCACGGCGGGTAGCCTCAGCACCACTGTCACTGTCCGACTGCTCCTGCGCAGTCGTTGCCTCCGCTGAGCCGTGGATCTCTGCTTTCACTGCACAAATAGAATTATCGTGAGAAAGGTTTATGGAGTTTGGTAAGTATGATGAAGCGGAGTGTTGAAGATTGAAGATTCATAGGTAGTTCTTAGCCCAAGAAGATAACAAGATTTGCCTTTGATTGGTGCTTTGTTGGAGTGGAAAGCAGGTTTTAGTGGAAACCAGTATTTTCAAAGACAGAAACAGTTTCATGAAGGCATTGAGCATAAGCTGGCTTGTTTCCTAGTGGTGTTCGATTTTTTTTTATTGCCTGCGCCCACTACGCCTGATAGAAAGCGATGGATAAGGTCTATGATGGAACGAGCGTGCGCAGAAGGTGCCTTTTTACTCTAGCTTTGAAGAAAGACACGGGTTAAAGGTGGAAGGGAACACAGACGCTCGCAAATAGTTCCACACTTTGGCTGTGCGCATTATAAATGAGGAGGAGAAGTGATTTTAAGCTAAATGAAGATCACGAGTTTCGCTATAATTGATTAAGCTGCTGCCAGGCGGTCCAGATTTAAGACTCATCGTAATTTATTTTGGGAAAATTGTGGTACTAAGTAAAGTTTCACATTTTGTTTTATCATCGGTGAGTCAGCTGTCCGGTCAGATGAGACTGAATAATAAACTGTGTTGACGACGACTCAATGTATTTTAAAAGTTATACATAAAAGCATCAATAAATCAGCAGATTAACAGAATAGTGAGAGAATACAGTTGAAGTTCCAGAAATGGATGATGAGCTGAAGCTTGCACCAATTCCTTAACTCCTTACCGGTCATAATGGAGTCTTCCGGCTCTTCAGACTGCCTCGACCCTGGACAATAACGTTATTCTAACTATTGGCAAATTGAAGATTCAGTCATGGGATTCATATTTTATCTTTTCCATTCTTATCAATCAGCTGCAATTCAATAATCATCTAACTTGGTCCTATTACAATAATTGTGGTCTTTCCTAATCAGTTGCTTTTTTGTCAGGGACATCGACACGTAAACTGTTACCATGAATTCAGCACATGTATTTTTAGACCTCGGTAGAGTAAAAAATTCTGTAAAGTCTGTCACTGTACTTTTTGTAGTGTGAACGACAAAGTAAGAACTACAAAATATCTACAGACACCAAATGGGCAATTCTCGTAATTTCAGGAACGTTCACAGTCTGATCTCAGTGTCATCTGTCTACATTTTGACAAGTTTCTGACATTTGTTTGTCGCCGAGATGAGACTGCGACTAGATTTTGAACGTTTTAAATTACGAGAATTGGCCTTCAGAGTTTTACCACTCCTATGTAATTTATTGTTTAGATTTGGCTCAGCTGCATCTAAATGCTTATACATCTTATGATGGTGGCGTGCGCTCACTGGCTCTTCAACCCCTGAAAACTTAAATTCTTCTTCTATCAGCTTTTAACACTAATATTATGAAGTCTTTCACCAGTCATTGCAGGCGCCTCCTGTCCCTCGGCCGGCACCCTGGGTCCCGGTGAGCGCGTGTGGAACAGGTCACGCACGCGCTGGTACAACGCCGCCGGCGCTCCCGAGCTGCTGCTGTTGTTATGTAGGAACCAGCCGTTTGCGGCGTGGTCAGCGTCTGATGCGGAGCAGGCTAGGGAGGAGAGAAAAATATGAAATTAGATTTTGGTCATATTGGGCAGGATGTAAACTTTAGAAGAACTACATAATGTAAGTAAGCTGGTGTGGGACGGGACAAAAATACACAATTAATGAAAGAAAAAAGAACGATAAACGTATCACACGTATAATGTACACTCATGTATGTGTTATAATAACGTAAAACAACATACAACATTTCAGTGTACAAACAAATTGATCGTACATTTTTGATCCTTCGAGCCGGATAGCCGCAGCTACTGGGACATACAGCCCTGCAATATTTTGACTTTGAAGTTTGTGATATTGGGACAATGTAGGTACTGGAATGAAGTAACAGGGCAAATAATCTGGTTTGGACTAGGTGGACCGATAATGGCAATGATAAATAACAAATCAGTAAAGTGTGAGGAACATACATGGTTACATGATATGTTATGTTGTCGTGGATTTATCTTGCACATTACGAAAAAAAGTCGAAATCTGCAATCGAAGATCCAAGGTTTCGAAAATAATAATGTTTGACAGCATGGTTAATCTATGAATAGAAATGATATTTATTGCTTACGAATAAATTAATAGCTAATCACTTCTTTAAATTAAAAGCATTCGCCTCTTTTGTATAATCCTGAGTGTTCAATTTGGAATGGGCTTATGTCCAAGCATTAGACTGTGATAATCCTACTGATTGATTGATAACAAATTACCTAGCGTGAAGCCGCATTATCCGACTCAGGTATAAGATTACATAAAACCATTGCTTCATGTGCAGTCAATCCAAACTATGATTAATCACCTTACACCTACGATTAAGTACATATATTGCGTAAATTGTAAAGATTGGTGGAAAATTGCAGTATTATCGGATCATATGCTGTGTTATGTATGTGTTAGGCAAGATACTTTTACTTAACGGGAAAATCAAGATTGTGATTACTACCCAGTATATACAATATTTCATCATCGTCCGTCTAACCTGTTCCCAACTATTTTGGAGTCGGCTTCCATTCTAACCGGATGCCTTTCTGACCTCCACAACCCAGTGACCGAGTTATACGATACCCCTTGGTGACCCCAGATAACGTATATCTGGGGGTCTTACCAAGGGATATCGTAAGCATCATAGTCCATAATAGCACCTAAAACGAAATAGTCTAAGATGGACTAATAGGAGATTCTGACAATGGTATGTGTTATGAAAATTCATTATCATACTGACACACTACCTCACTTTGCCATATTATAGCCGTTACATACAACTGTCAAAGATTGTCATTTATGATTTGAATATACGGACAATTTAACTTTCTAGGCAATTTGATGAACAATTCATTTCCCTAACTTTACTAAACTGTTCTTCATGCATATGATGTGGCTGTACTTAAATTAATTATTGAATGTAGTAGTATAGATAATAATTTATGAATATATACATTAGCAAAACGCTCATTTTCAACGCATAAACGGCTTTAACGACCCAGGATATCCAGCTGTTTGCGTAACACTAGACACTGCTCGAATTTCCAACTACTTCAGTGCGGTTGATAGCTCTTCCTTCTTCCCCTATCTTTGTTATGAACATATAAAACAACCAATATATGCGTAGGTATAATAGATAATGTGTGTTTCTTGTTCTCTCCGTCATATATAAGATTTCTTTTGCATAAAAAAACGGACTCTGTTTCCTCTCAAACATATTAAGATACATATAATTGTCAATACATGAGATTTTCTCGTCAAACTTTTTTCAAGAAGAAAATATCAAATGTTGCCTGTAATATGATACATATAGTGTACTTAATAATAAACTACATAAATACAATACACTACCTATAACTGCTTATCCTTTTCCGAAATACATAATATAGATAATATTCGAAATTAATCACTGAACACACCGTAATCTAAATCTATAACATCCACCCAGTCTTGTATCAAAGACCTCTTGACCACATCCATCTTGAATTGCTCAGAAATCAAAGACCATAGATTATAGACCCGACACTAATAAAAATATTCACTTCTACAAAAAGCATATAAAAAAGAAACAAGAATAAAAGCGATGTGCACCACACATTGCTAGTATTCTCTCTATTTTTCAATACAGGAGCGCGGAATGCACGACCGCTCGCGACCGCGGCAGGAAACCAACTGCTCAATGGGGTGCATCAGTTACCTAAACCTGCGTACGCGCTTCCTGGCGATTCACTTCCGTCGTGTTTACAATTAGATGCGCTCGATTTTTCACGCGCTTGCTCGTCTAATGTAATGGTATATGGGAGCTGTGATTATACCTACATGTCTGTCATGCTGTGAAAAAAACTTAGAGGGATAGACAGAATGAGGTTCCCGATAAATGTTTTGTAAGTTGACCAAAAGTACGGTTGGAAGATAAATTAGAGGTATTTGTTAAGCAGTTTTAAGCGAAAGAGAAACAAACATCCATCCATCCATACAAACTTTCGCGTTTATAATATTAGTAGGAAATATTATAAACGCAAAAGTTTGTATGGATGGATGGATAGATGTTTGTTACTCGTTCACGCCAAAACTACAGAACGGATTTGGATGAAATTTGGTACAAACATAGTTTATAACCAGGATTAATACTGGATCGAAACATATGCGGGTGAAACCGCGGGGCGCAGGTAGTTAAATAATAAAACCATACTCTATTACACATGGAGCTTAATTTGAAAACTTTTTATGGAATGTTCGAATGTCCCAAACAATGTGTGTGAACAATAGCAGCATTTTTTGGCCATCCTGTTATATTGAGGTAACTTTATTATTATTCTCGAACCTACTAGAGTAATAGTCGTAGCCATACTTTTTATTATTAACAGACCAATAACCTCAACAATATAAAATACATAACATAACATCACGAATGCTTTCCCCGATGCGTTAGGCAGAGGTGGATCATAAGTACAGACGTCAGCACATCAAGCTACCCGAAACTGTCAAATTTTCTCAATCAACAGTGAACCTTAATGTTTCAGCGATAAAGTTGAAAATCTATTAAAGAAATTTGACAGATTGTAGTAGCTTTATGTGCTGGCGTCTGTACACCGACATTTCTCCAGTTTATCCCCTTTATTCATAAACGTTGCTTAAAGTTAAGCAGTGATTAGCGACTGTTTAACCATACATTTTTGTCGTTTAAGCGTTACTTAACTTTAGTCATCGTTTATGAATAAACCCCATATAATATAGCCTATTGCTAACAGCTGGGCACGAATTCAGACTCCGGGCTCCCTGATAGATAAGCCCAATAAAACCCCGACCCGGGAATCGAACCCAGGACCTCATGAATCATGCTCAGCAGTAGCGTTTGCGATCATTAGACCAAAGAGGAATAGAAAATTTATGCTTGCTTCATATTTTGCCTCTGTAATAGAGAATATAGATGATGACGGTATAATTGCGTCGGTACTGAAATTTATGGCCGCAGAAAAACGTATGAAGTAACGCAAAAGGAGTGTCTGTCTGTTGGAAAATTGTTCTTGGAAATGTGGATAATTATTACGTATTTTTACACTTTTGTTTCTTACGTGAATATTACAGTTTTAATAGGTAAGAAGGTTTATTTAATAACACTTTAGCTAAACTTCAGCTACGTGATTATTGAAAACATAAATGTACTAGCTGCGTTCAGCCATAGCTTCAGCTACATGAATATTTAAAACATAAATGTACTAGCTGCGCCTCGCGGTTTCACCCGCATAAGTTTCGGTCCCGTGGGAATATCGGGATAAAAAGTATTCTATGTGTTAATCCTGGTTATGAACTATCTGTGTGCCAAATTTTATCCGAAGCGATTGCCCTGGTCCGCCTTCTAGTTAATCATTCTGGACCAGTATCGCTACCGAGTGCGACAGCGATATCGCTTAGAACTGAATTGGCCTTTACGCGAACATAAATGTATGGAACAGAGGGGCTTGTGGCTAAGTAATAACAGCCGCATGGTGCGATCGTTACGGTTAAGCTACACTTGCCGCGGTTGGTCCGAGGATGGGTGACCACCTTTACATACCAAGACCCCTCCGTGCCTCGGAAAGCACGTTAAGCCGTTGGTCCCGGCTGTCATTCGTGGATCTTTGACAGTCGTTACGGGTCGTCAGAAGCCCGCAAGTCTGACAACAAGTCTTATCAAGAGGTATCGTATTACCCAGTTACTGAGTTGTGGAAGTCAGATAGGCAGTCGCTCCATATAAAATACTGGTACTCAGCTGCATCCGGTTAGACTGGAAGCCGAACCCAACATATTTGGGAAAAGACTAAGCAGATGCTGAAATGTATGGAGAAGCTGATTTTATTTCGCAAATTTAGCGTTGTTCACTTAATAAAAAGTCGGTCAAAATAACCCCTTAGGAGGTTTTCAGTTTACAAAATTACAACATAAGTATATAGACTGGTTCTAAAACTGATAAACGTTTTCCTACTATCACTACCATACATGCGAATTAACATTTCGTAAATCAAAATCAATAAAATAGTAAGAACTCTAAAACCGGTTGTGCCTCCACCCTCTAGTCAGAAATACCTATCTCTAATCTATCACGATCATAGATAACCTGTTCTCATCGTAATAGTATTCAAAAGAAAACCAGTTGCGTCTTTAGTAAACGTACGGTACCTATGTTACGTTGGTGTGCTTAAGGACGGGCGTTAATATAATATATAGCAGCGAGCAGGGGTGGCTAAGCAGGCGCATTTACTTTGTGTAAATTATTTCATCACCACTGCTCTCAAAACGGTGAAGGAAAACATCCTGAGGAAACCGGCATGTCCTAGAACCAAAAATTCGAAGACATGTGACAACAACTAACCCGCACTGGGCCCGCGTGGTGGATTATTTAGCTCACTCCCTCTCGAAGAGAGGAGGCTTGTGTCCCAACAGTGGGAATATTATAGGCTGATTGTGTTATGTTAAACTGCTCAAAAGAAATCCTACTAATGTTATAAATGCGAAAGTTTGTAAGGATGGATGGATGGATGTTTGTTACTCTTTCACACAAAAACTTCTGAACGGATTTGGATAAAACTTGGCACACAGATAGTTCATAACCAGGATTAACACATCGGATACTTTTTATCCCGATATTCCCACGAGACCGAAACTTATGCGGGTGAGACCGCGAGGCGCAGCTAGTAGCCCATTCCCTCTCACCGAAAGGAGGCCTGTGTCCCAGCAGTGGGAACATTATAGGCTGATTATGATGATGAAGTATGGTGTTAATTACGAACATTCGTTGCCTTAACTGCTGAAATTAAACCGACGACTACCCATAGTTGACGTCATCACGTCAACTATCACTAAAATCCAGCGCTGGGGCTCTGTCTCGCTTAGGATCGTAGCATTATGCTGAGCGTTGGCCGTTTGCGTGGATTTGACGCATATTTTCTCCCTACTACATAGTTCCTTTTGTGTTTGTGTTATTTCTCTGCGTCATGATAACCGCAAGTAAACGTGTTTTATTTCTTTCTTCTGTTGTTTTCTTAAACAAATACTGAGGTTGTGCTTCAAAGATAAATTCTTTACCTGCCAGCCTGCCTACATAAATATATCCTAGGTAAGTATCAAACTAAAGAAAATGCTGCGATAAAAATCCATAACGGTGACAGTGTACCTTTCAGCACATTCCATCCAGGCAGGTCAGCTTCTTATTATTTATTGCACAATATTATACAGACAGTTAAACCTTGAATTGGAGTTTCTTTCAAAAGAGGACAGTTACTAATTGCACAATATCCAGACTAAAACTTTCATGTTCTGTGAGTTATGTCGACAACTTTGGTTCTCTGACGGATCACCTGGTTGCGGTGCGTTGTTTACTGTAGGTATTATAATTATGGATTACCCTTGTTGGCAAAAAACTATGTTATTTCAATGTTAAAATCCTTTTTAAAATTTCTGCATCCCTATTCACCCCCTTTGACGGTACTTAATTTACTTCGTGGTATTCAACTGCATCCGGTAAAACTGGAAGCCGACCCCAATATACAGGGTGGCAGGCATCGACGCGCAAACTGTAACCATGAATTCAGCACATGAGTTTAGACTCCCAGCGTAGAAATTTTTCGTCGGTTACCAAAAAAAAAATATTCTGTTTCATAGAAAAGTGCAATCTACGCGTTCAAAATGTATGGAACAGCAATATTTTTTTTTAATAACCGACGAAAAATTTCGACGCTATGGGGTCTAAACTCATGTGCTGAATCCATGGTTACAGTTTGCGCGTCGATGTGCCTGCCACCCTGCATTTATTTGGGAAAAGGCTAGGCAGATGATGATTTAAGCTTGTAGTATAAAGTTGTGTAACACAATGCGTGCGTGCTCACCGCAGTCAAGAACCGGCTCAACAGTCTGCGACCGACCTTGCGACGTAATAAAGACCTCCGGTTGACTCTTACTTTCATCTCGGGACGCTAATCTCTTGTGTATTGGAAAGCAAAAGTGCCTAATATAACAGTTTATTATGAGAAATCCGGAATTCATTGCCGATTTCTCATACATTATGGTTGAGACCGGTATGAGATTTATTTATAGAAACTTGTTATGGTGCTGCTATTAAAGTTGTTTTGGGTGAGTATACCTACTTTTCATATATGGCGGAACTGTTCTGGTATTTCTGCTAGGTCACTTGCAATTTGCTCAAGTGTAACACAATACAAAAAATTATGATTCAATTCTTGTACTTCTGCTCGGGTACCTACACCAGTTTTAAAACCCGCCTCAATCTCCGTAAACTCACCCAAACTTGGTCTGGGATTTAGATTGGTACACATGTGTGTGTACCAATGGTAGCTTGTAACACCAGAAAATGCTTTAACAGTTTACCTGAGGTCTCTTCCTAGATGAGCTACAAGTAATTCATCAGACTGGTAGACGTGTCCCTCTGTATTGGGTTCACATACAGGCCGTCAGCGGGCCCTGAGCGAGCAGAGCTGACCGAGACAACGGTGGACGGCAATGACTGATGCCGCCCCTTCGTCTTACTAGCAAATACATTGACGACAGAAACTGCGAAATATTACGTGTTACGATGTTGCACACTCTTTCTAACCTAAAACCCTGATCTTTCTGGAGTACATCCTAATCAAAACTCACCACACCGGAAAAATATCCAAAATAATCGAAAAATTACCTGAGCTCTCCTCTCCGGAGGAGCTATGATGCGTCACACTGGTAGATGTGGCCCTCTGCATGGGGTTCACATACAGGCCGTCAGCGGGACCCGAGCGAGCGGAGCTGACCGAGCCCACGGTGGACGGCAATGAGCCACGTCGCTCCTGCACGGAATTGCGTCGCTCTCGCTCCGGAGCGTGCAGGTAGAAGGGGGAGCGGGTTCCGTTTATGTTGATGCAGTTTGGTAAGGCGCACTGGAATTTGAGAATTCGGGGAGGGTTAGTGAAAGAGAAAAAAATAAACTAAAGTCTTCAATGAAATTAGGCCAACCGGCTTTCGGGACTATAATCATTCTGTTATCGTTTTAATCCTTAAAAGTCCGTTCAAACTTTGAACGTGAAAAAAATATCCGTTGATCCATATAGATTTATGTTCGCATAAAATGTATGGATCAACTGATTTTTTTTTCACGATTTCAGTGTTGGTCCCATTGTAAAAAATGTTCATAATGATGAGTACAATGACCCCTTTTAAGGATTAAAACGATCAAAATTTATCAGTGTATTTGGGGTCGCCACAACATGTCTTCTACCATACTTCTCTGTTAGCCGTCATCTAAGCAGTCAAAAAGGCTTAGACGACGACTAATAGAAAAGAAGCGACAAATATCGATACCCATCACGCCTGCGGAGTTTCGCTATCTAATTTAATTTGAACCTGTATTCGAAAAAAATGCAAACCGAAGGACGTCCATCTGTTGCTAAGCAGAATCTTACGAAAATCATTAACATCGTCTAGAATGCATATTGTATAATACAAAATAAAATAGAAATGATAAAGAAAAAATTTCGTTACCAAATGCAAGTACTTGCGTAACTCAACAACTCTGGCAATATAAACAAGTTAAAAACAAAAATAGCGTTGAAAATAAAACAAAATGAAGTATAACAAACACAAGTTAGTAACAGTAGTCGGTGACTGAGGTCGCAGGTTCAACCGTGGGCACCGGTTCCACTGCTGAAGAGGAAGCGACTAACTACGTTTTTGCTTGCTCAAGAAACGTACAAAAGATTGTAGGTCCCGTGCAAGTAAAAGAGATACATATATTAATAGTTTATCGCTGAATTTAATTAATTTATTTATTTAAGTATGTATACACACGTCACGTTGCAGTATAAAACTGATTTATATCCCTCACCTCACACATCAGGTCCAGTTGAAAACCAGCGTCAGGCACTAGGTGTCTGGCATTTTTGCTGAACTGGGCCTTTTTGGGGCAGCCGTGAGGCACACATCGAACTTTACACTTTTTATTTGTTTTTATCTGATGTATGTATCTGGTGTATTGTGTGTATTTTTATCTGATGTATGTATCTGGTGTATTTTTATCTGATGTATGTATCTGGTGTATTGTGTGTATTTTTATCTGATGTATGTATCTGGTGTATTGTGTGTATTTTTATCTGATGTATGTATCTGGTGTATTGTGTGTATTTTTATCTGATGTACCTATGTTTCTGGTGTATTGTGTGTATTTTTATCTGATGTATGTATCTGGTGTATTGTGTGTATTTTTATCTGATGTATGTATCTGGTTTATTGTGTGTATTTTTATCTGATGTATGTATCTGGTGTATTGTGTGTATTTTAGTCTGTGCTAAATAAATGTATTTTCTCTCTTGTCTTTCTAACTGTTCACTGGTGAGTACTCGTTTGTCAGAACTATAAGAGCTATCAGAGTACTCGCCCAGCGACGCGAACTTGGCGGAGTTGGTGGGCAGAACACTCGCCGAGAGACTCCCGAACATAAAGCGAGTAATCGCTCGTCACTGTCCCGCACTCGCTTGATGTTGCTCGCAAACTCGTATTTAGTACCTCTACTCGTTAATCGCCAGCAGTGGAACAGGTGCCTGTCTGTGAGAAGTGGTTGTGGTAAACCGCCTATTGAATAAGCACGGTGAGCAGTTGGATACTATAACAGACTTTTTTATATAATTATTGTCAACCAACCACAGCTCGGAATGTTAAATTCTTTTATTTCTGAAAAGAAAAGGAGCACAAACTACTCTTTTTATAAAACGTCGCTTACTTTTTATCAAGAGTTGCTCTGAATTTCAGGTAGACGGGTTCTATTTCTGTCTCAAAATACGACTCGCTAGTCGAACCTGTGTGGCATTCTCTTATTCGATTAAGCCTTATCAGAATAAATCCATTAGGTGACAGTATTGAAATAAATAAGCAACTTCAAGAAATGAAAATAAAAACGTTTTTTTTTTAATATTCACATACATATAAACAATGTGTAAAGTGTAGTAACTGAAAACGTCTTCAAGGGACACTGTAATCATCATGAAAAACCGATTTACGGGTACAACTATTAATAATCAGCCTATAATGTTCCCACTGCTGAGACACAGGCCTCCTCTCTGTGGGAGGGGTACAGCCATGAAATCGACAAAAATATCAGCCACTCCATACATTTGTGTTCGCATAACTTAACAAAATGTAGGCAACAGCTGATTTGTTGGTCCCATGGTAATACATAAAAGGTTATACGAGCTCGTGTTCGCAACTCCACGTCAAAACGCGTATTTTGCGTACTATAGTCCCATACTAAAAGTTGTTCTTATTATGAGTGCAATCCCCTTTACAAATTTTCATTTATTTCAATATTCCCACATATAAAAAAGCAGTGGGAACATTATAAGCTTATTATGATGGCATAAGTATAAAAGATTTTACTCACTCGTGCCTCCCCCGGCGCACATGCGCAGGAGTGTATCGCCTTGTAGGAGGAGAGCTGCTTGTTGTCGGCGCCTGCTGCGCCCGCGGCCACCAACACGTTCAGGCACTGTGGAAGAAAGAAAGTCTTAGTTGTAGAATGACGGTTAAAAATATTGAGAGGGTGGAAAATTAGGAAAATACACAACATGCAATAATTTTTAGTTTACTATTTTTTTTTTATAAATGAAATACTTTTCTTTCTTTGCTACAGCTGTAATTCACACAAATAAACTGACTAACATGTACAACTTTTCCCAATCCTTCCTGGAATAAAGGGCATGATTTTATGTCCTGGAAAAAAACTGAAAGTGTGTAATGGGCAACTGGTATTTCTAAAAATAAGTAGTAATTGGTTCAATCATTAAGCTCCGTCACTAAGTTGTGTATCAAATCAAATCAAAATCGATCATAACAAGTAATGCTGAATTAGTGCTGACCGCGATCAAATAAGTCTTTTAAATTATCTTTAACTAGCTAAATTTCACGCGATTTTGTCCGCGTGAAATTTATTGTTCCCCAGTCCCACCCCGTCGCATCACCTAACCTGTCCGCGCTATCACAACATTTTCACTTAGCGTTCATTCAGACTTTTTCTTTTTGCACAGCTTCTAAGGGTCATAGCGTGATGTTAAATAGCATATAGCCTTACTCATGAATGCAAAAAAAAAACAAATACGACTGATAGATATGTAGTTCCAGTGAATACATACAAACCAACACACATTTTAACTCTTTATAATATTAAGTATAGATAGTACAGATGGCACAACATGTAGCTTATTACACATTATAAGTCATATAAATAAATAATAAGTAATATTTGTTTACTGTTTTTATAGTCTTAAGGTGTATTAATTTTCAACCAAACCAATGCCAATAAACGCATTTTTCTTTCTTTCTTTCTTTCATATTTTACGAAATAAATATAATTATCTTTATCGCAGTCTACCATTTTTTAACCGACTTCTAAAAAAGGAGGAGGTTCTCAATTCGGATGTTTGTATTTTTTTTTTTTTTTTTTTATGTTTGTTCGCGCATATCTCCTGCGCTTGCCAACCGATTTGAAAAATTCTTTTTTTGTTGGAAGGGGAAGAAAAACTTCCCAAATGGTCCCATGAAAATTTTATCGAAATTGGAGAAGCGGTTTTTGAATAACAACAAAAATAAAAAAAATATCACAACAAAAAAGTGAAAAATAAAAACTTTTTTACAAAAAAAAAACAACCGACTTCCATAAAAACACTACAAAATGAAAAATAACTTTAATTTCGGAAGTCGGTGGCGAGAAACGAAATACAAAAAAAAAACCAAAGACACCGACTTCCGAAATTAAAGTTATTTTTCATTTTGTAGTGTTTTTATGGAAGTCGGTTGTTTTTTTTTTTGTAAAAAAGTTTTTAAAACTCCTCTGAATTAGCTACCTATTCTACTTATTTGCTTCCCGTTTACGTCCCTATCACTTAAAATATCTTAGTGCCTATACTATACAGGGTTTCAGGGAAATCGACGCGCCACCTGTCACCTATCATGGATTCAGTAAATGATTCTGAAACGACTTCTGAATCGTCGGTTATAAAAATAAAAAATAAATTATTTTCCATAAATTTTCACCGCGTAGGTATTGTACTTTTCCATGAAACAGCTGTTTTTTTATAACCAATGAAATATATATACGCAATCATGTGCTAAATTCATGGTTATAGTTTGACCGTCGCGTCGATGTCCCTAGGCTGCCACTCTGCAAAACCTTGTTTTTAGTAACTTATTCAGTACAATTTAGCCCTGACCACCTTTAGCCTAAAAATGTTGTGAATCTAACATTGACATTTTCGCGAGTTTTCCTCATATTTCAGCTGATATAATTTCGATAGAATTACCCATTGTATCGAAATAATAAAGTGACACTGACCTCACCGAGTCAGCGTTGTGTATGACGAATAAAATTGGTGTACAATTGGTAGCAGGAAGTGACCTGTGCTATTGTTTCGTACGTCTGCTGGTAGAGGTCGTTTAAGGTCAACTTCAGTGACCCATAAAATGACCAATTAATTTGGCAGAAGAATGTGTAAGGTCCCGATTCAGGTCCCTCGTTTAAAGGCACATACTTTAAAGGAGTTTACTAAGTCCTCATGAAGTTGACATAATTATATTATGGCACGAACTCAAAAAAAAATCTGTTGTTCCCTACACTTTGATCGCGTGGGTATTTTTAAGAAAACAGATTTCTTTTTGTACTTCAGAGTTAGTCTAACGGTAAAAATTGTTCAATATGGATACTGGAAATATGAAATAACGTAAAGGTATTTTGTCCAAAATAAAGTTATATTATATAACAGTTTGAGTCAGAATTCCTTGCACAAAAATAATTGCTGGAAAACGACTTCTTTTTTGGGTGAAATTTTGTTGTTTGCAGTAGTTCGCAAAACATTGTACTTACCTATGAGTGCATGCAACAGCCGATCGATTCTGTAAAAATCTCACCGTGAAAAGTTAGGTGAAGTGAGCTTAGAGCGAGCTGTCAATAGTGTCAATCCTTAGTACCTATTAGTTGGAATGACAGCTCACTCCACGCTCACTTCACGTAAGTTTTCACGGTGAGATGGTTACAGAATCGCACTGCAGGATAGGGGTCATGAGGGTATTTAAAGTTGTGTTATAAGTTATAACATTAAAAACTAGTTTTCATAAAAAAAAACGTCAGTAAAAGTTGGAATTTTGACCTCCAGTGTCTCCGTAACCAGAATGTTCCCAGGTATGATTCAGCATAAAGAAATTATTACAATGACGGGGGGGACAAGCTTCGTAAAGTAGTCCTTGTGACTTTAATTATCATAGGAATCATATTGGCCCTTACGTTAAATTGTCAGCATCGAAAGCTATTTAAATACAGTAACTTATATAATTTATATTCATAAGCCTATAGGCTTTCGTCATCACAAAATCACGCAACACAATTTATTACCTATTGAAATAACATTGCTTATAATTATTAATTAATGCAAATTGAAAGCCTACGAAAGTTAGAGCTTATCCAATAGAGCCTACCTACTATAAATAATCAATGCAATGAATGCAGGAAGTTGAGGAAGTGGGTTGTTAAAATGGAGCTGTTTTAAATATTTATTACCTAACAATGTTTTTCATTAAATCATTAGATCCTGCTGAGTAATTGCGTAACGTACTAAGTAGCGATGAGTTTCATTCTGACAGTTCGGCAACATAGATTGCGTTGTTTGCGATATTCAGCAGACACATTTTTCGAACATACTATGTAGTAAAGGATTAGAAATATCCTTCAATATTATTAAGATTTAGATTAATAGTGTGTTACGCCATTGGAGTGCTGTTCTTAGTACATATTTAGGTGTTTATTCATAAACGATGACTAAAGTTAAGTAACGCTTAAACGTCAAAAATGTATGGTTAAACAGTCGCTAATCACTGCTTAACTTTAAGCAACGTTTATGAATAAAGGGGTTACGGTCTAACAACGTTGTCATTAATTTATCGAGTCTTGTGTTCCATGTCTGGTTAAATTGTACAGTAGTTTAAGAATTAAAATAATTAGTGGTTTCAAATCTGGGCCAGTACTAATGTGACTTTTTCAATCCAAATGTACTTTCTGAGTTTATCGTGGACATTACTAACGTCGCTGATGGCAAACGTAATAGTTAATATAAGTGTGATAATAGCAAACCCGTCTCGAGCAAGCGTGGTGATAAATGCTCATGCGCATTTTACGCAGGCTAAAATTAAATATTTGCCCACCATATCGCACTCCGCTCAAATGGTGTCGTCAGTCAAAAAATCAAATTTTCGAGAAAAATGTGTTTGAAATTTGATTTTGAAGTTTTCTGAAACGAATGGTACAATAAAAGAGTTGGAGAGGTTAAGAAAACATATTCTGATGCCTACAATTTTTTAGTATGAACGTAGTAGTACCTACAGGTGACAAGTGACCTCACCAACTGGCTGTCATGTCTCCCGGCTATAGCGCGTAGAATGCTGCTGGGGCTGCCACGGAGTCTATTTAGCACAGACCATGGTACCATTCGTTTCAGAAAAGTTCAAAATCAAATTTCAAACCCCTTTTTCTCGAAAGTTTGATTTTTTGACTTACGACACTATTTGAGCGGAGGTGCGATATGTAATGGTAGAATGTGAAGGAGCCATTATAGTTTTAATATTATAAACCTACATTCTGGCAAATAAATGTGTAGCGGTATCTACAACGCCACATGCGAACAACGCGTCATACTGACGTTACGCAAATCCTGCATCTCGCAAGCAGAGTTTACCGCGCTGTTAGCATAGATACAATTTCCCAATATCAATCGTGGGGCAATTGCCCGCCAGACATAACACCCGTCTGGTCGGAGGATCCTCCCTTTTCAATGGAGGTTAAGTGAACTTTACACCCTGTTCCTCATGCGTCTAAAAATGGATTTGATTTGATTCATGCCTAAAAAAACGAAGCTAAAAAAGTATATAAGGATCGTAGCAGATGTCGTTCTGTAGTTTCTGCAAAGCCCTATGGGAAAAAGGATGGAAAAAGGCATGAGGCTATGTAGGTACCTATGTATGTAAAAGTGAAACCAAAACAAACAATCATTAAAACATTATTCACTAATTAGACCCTCGTCACAGTTCTAACAGACAGAATAAAAACGAAAAACAAAACACGCATATCAGATTCATATCATAGTTTTACTTTCATTGACTTGACCGGTGTGAATAATGAACAATTAAGTATGCGCGTGCGCCGAAAACGACGCAACAAAGTGTGACCAGTGAAAAGTGATACTTTCAAAACGTGAGCTTTGGTTGTTGTGGACATGTATAGAAAGTGGACGGTGCTGCAACTTATGCTGATTCTTTTATGAGGTATTACTAGTGTGGTTTGTTCCAAAAGTGTCTGAGGAAAATGTAAACAAATGGATCAGAAAAAGTACCTATGGGTGCCAATTTGTGGTGATCGGTGTAAGATGAATAGCTAATTGGCAGCTGGTTAGGTAAGTCGCAGAACAGACAAATCAGGTGGAGCCTGACCTAGACATATAATGTCTTTACCTGAGGACAGTTTTTTAATGTTTATAAATTCATTCACTGACGCACAGTCACATTTTGCACAAGAGTTCTTATATGTAGAATGAAGGTGAGCACAGAAGGGTTTTTGGAAATTCATCCCTTAAACGGGTTAAATAGGGGATGAAAGTTTGTATGGCAGTTCGTAATTTTTTGCCGATGTGAAATCCCATCGGGCATCCAAGCGCCTGGGTCCGAATCCTCGTAAGTCGGGGCTCATTGAAAGAAAATACATTTATTTAGCACATACTAAAAGACATACTGTACACCAGAGACATACAAGAAATAGAAACAAATACAAAAGTTTAAAGTCCGATGTAGGTATTAGCAGGAAAGTGTGCCTCACGGCTGTGCCAAAAAGGCCCAGTTCAGCCAAAATGCCAGACAACTAGTTCCTGACGCTGGTTTTCAGCTGGACTTGATGTGTGAGGTGACGAATATAAATCAGTTTTATACTGCAACGTGACGTTATTGCTCTCAAAATGAACACGAAATGAAATTGCAAAATGATTTACTTCGTATCAAAAACAAATACGATCAAAACAATTGACACACTACAATCTTTATGATACGTTCGAGACATTATACAATACTTGGAAACTCGGAAAGGCGAAAGAAAACTCGAGACAAAGACATAATTAATACGTTACTCCCTTGTTGCTCGACTTAATTGTACCAGTAATGACTTGATGTGGTTATAGCACACTTTCTATGGCTACTGGCAACGCGAGAGGTATGGAGGAGTGTGCTCGATCGTTTGTAAATTTGTTAAGATTAGAGATTCTATCTAGGCGTTGATTTAGTTGCAGAAAAAATTTTTTTTTGCTATAGTCTGTCCAAAAATCTTTTGATGAAAATGCAAACAAAACAGAAAATGTACTTATGGATGATCGTGAATCATGGTGCCACTTACAAATTGAGAGATTTGATTAGATTATTTGAATACTAAAACCCTAAATTCTTATTTTAAACCACCTTAAAGATATTTTTCTTTCGACAACTGAAGTTATTTTTATAACCTCAATTTTCGTCGACGATTTATCAAAAACAATTTAATAATGTTGTCCAAACAATAAAAATAATTTATGTGATGGATAAAAATTGACAACTTTTGTTTAGGAAATATGTCAAATCAATACTTATTCTCCAGAAAAAAGTAATCAGACGATTGAAAAACCGGCTCTCAAGGTATTTTATTTATATTAATGCCCGCCCATAAACACATTTTCTTCCTTATACTCTTAGGTCTCACCTCCAAATGATGGTTCTCAGCTGCATCATTGATGGGGCTCTTCCCATGCCTGTCCAGGTGTAATCTGGCACCGTGTCGGAGGAGCCAGCGGACTGTGCTGAGGTGTCCCCTGGACGCAGCGAAGTGTAGAGGAGTAGCACCGTCTCCATCTCTAGCGTTGGGATCCACGCCGCGTTCCACTATCTAGAAAAGATGAAAAGAAAAATAAATTATAGTAATAACGTAGTATTATGCTTGTCTCCACGGGATGGGCAGTAGTATGTACTGGTAAAGGTTATTTGCAAAAGGTAACCTTACTTAATGCAGGCCGGCGGTAAAATGATTCTGGATGGATTCGATCAAGTGAATTTAGAATTACTTTGAAAATTGAAAAAGAGGCGTTTGTTTAAGTCCCGAAAAAAGAACACGTTTTCTTGATAAAATTCAGCATTGGCGGTCGCATATTCATAAGTCTAACAGTACACGAAGATACAAAGGACACAACCCACCATGTAACACAAGACCAGGGGGCCTAATAAGGCCACTTTGGCAGAATCATAATAGGATAACCATATTATGCATCATATTAAAAATCGTAAAATGGTCACAAACTGACAATTCATAATATGATCTGTGTGCAATTCATATCACGCAATTTACCTGTTTGACCGTTTTGTATGGAAATCCGTAAAATGGTCCACCAATGTTTACACCAAATATGATTGATATGAAATGAATTGTAGGTGATTAAACTATTATGTGTAACCATTTAACGAAAATTAGAGGAATTGCTAATGATCTGCTGGGAATTCAGGAAATGAATAGCTTTTAGAGGTATTGCTTAAAGTGGCCTTTTTAGGCCCCCAGAATGGGACAATTGTGTAAGAATTAATTATTCAAACTATATTTGCAAACGATCAGTAAATCGTTGTAAAATTATTCTTTTAATATCCAGCTAAAGTTACCATACTCGTAGTTATCAACTATGCTATGTGGATTTTAGACATTGGCATATCTCTACGATCCTAGTGTAAAAAAGAATATTGAACACAGAACTCTAACACCCCTATGACAGTGTTTAGATATTACAAGTCATTTGTTACTTTAATTTTATAGCATGCCACAGGCCGGATAGTTCCATAGTGTTAATGGGGGCTGATTGAAAAAAAACAGCTCCACTAAATGTATCTAAGAACTATGAAAATAAAACACTTGTCATGACCACATATCATTATAACAAGATTACAATCATTTTTACTCCTTTAAACAGCTGTAACTATGATTTACTTTCATAAATTCTCGATATTTTCACTCAAACGCAACACACAAAAACTGCCATATTTTACCCGCTAGCTAACATGCGTTTGCGCATTCAAATAAAATGATATGACGTTACAAGATTTCACCACAACATTGTAACTGCGATATCTATGTCGTAAATATTTCAATGAATTTACAATCTTAGTATTTCTATCGCGGCGATTTTTTTCGTGCATTGGATTTTCAAAGCTCTGCTCAGTGCCGAGAGTTGAAAATCCAACAATGTGTTTTCTTGACACGCTGGGATGCGTTCTGTTCGATTCTCAATGCTCGGATCAATACCGAGGGTTGAAAATCCAGTGCGCTGAAAAAAATCGCCCATGCAACCTGAGCTTAGGGTTCCGTGAGTGAGGTAAATAAACGTTCAGTTTTGTTACGGAATCTGTGTTATTGTTGAATAGATTCGTGTGATCTAATGATTGGATATATTCATTTGAATGGATTATTATTGTGCATGAATTACTTGAGCATATACGTAATCATTAACAGAATACAGTGTTACGTATGTCTAGTCCCACTGTAATTGTTTATGTCTAAGCCTCGAGTTTTACTTATCTGATAAATAAATTCATGCACTAATATTCTTCTATCTATTGCTTTGGTATATTATTCTTTCGGTGACCAACTTCACATACCAAGACCAATCCGTGTCTCGGAAAGCATGTTAAGCCCGGTCCCGATTGTCATTCGTGTATCTTTGACAGTCGTTACGAGTCGTCAGAAGCCCGAAAGTCTGACAATCAGTCTTACCAAGGGATATCATATTACCCAGTGACTGGGTTGTGGAGGTCAGATAGGCAGTCGCTCTATGTAAAATACTGCTATTCAGCTGCATCTAGTTAGACTGGAAGCCGACCCCAACATAGTTGGGAAAAGGCTAGGCAGATGATGATTATGAAAGACTCAGTCACACAAGACTCAAGACTTAAGTTACGATATACACAGAAGCGGTTGGTGTACCTTAATAAATTTATAAGAGGAGACCAGCTAGGCATCATTGAAAATGTACCTATAGGTAGTGAACACTATCTTTCTCGCACTAATTTCCACAAAAAAATCTACTTAAAAAAAATATTCAATCATTCATTCATTCATTCACTGGCAGACAACGCACAGCCTTAACCGCTGCATTTTACACAAGAGTTCCTTATAAAGAGTACTAAGGAAGGATTTAGAAAATTCATCCCCTAAAGCGCTTAAAACGGGGTGAAAGTATATATCAAAATCAAAAGTCATTAATTCAAATTAGGCTACGAACCAGCACTTTTCGAACATCAAAATTACATAAGACAGTCCCCCAAAACGCCCGCCCTTCACCTATATGGAAGTTCATCACTTCATCAAGTTTGCCGATGGAAAATCCCATCGGGCACATGGCTTGTTCTAATACAACAAAACATAGCAGAGCCAAACTTGCGTTTCAAGAAAATGCCACTTAACACAAGTTTATTACAGTCAGTACAGTCGACAACTATATTATCATATTATAAGCAAACTCATGTTTCCACACTGATTTCGCTAACTAAATGCGCACTTTACCAGTTATTCAGCAAGTAATGGTCACAGCTGCGTCAATCACGCGCTTTTCTAGCGCAGTGGTGAAGCCAACCGGACTAGAGTACCTCTAAATGAAAGTCTGATTATAACAAGACTAAACACTAACACGAAAGATGATAAACTGTTATCAGAAGTTCTACTTCAAGTCGATTCGGATAAGGAATTGTCAGAAGGAAGACATAGTACCTATAATCAATCAGCCTATGAGAGGAAGTGGGCCGTTATCCACCACACGGGCCCAGTGCGGGTTGGTAATGTCTCATGTCTTTGAATTTTTTGTTCTAGGGCATGCCGGTGTCCTCACGATGTTTTCCTTCACCGTTTTAAGAAGAGTGGTGATGAAATAATTTACACAAAGTAAAGCGCCTATCTGGGTTTGAACCTACGACCTACAACTCGTAAGTCGCAGCCGTTACCACTAGGCCACCACCGCTCTTCGAATCGAAGAGCAGTCACTGCTCTTCGATTATCGAGTAACTAAAGTTGTTTTCGCGATTTCAGGGTCGGTCCCATAGAAAAAGTTGTTCGTAATGATGAGTACAATGACCCCTTAAGATATTTTCAGTTATTTCGATTACAGCTTGTTACCTGGTTTCCTAGAAGAGCGGTTCCTTCATATTAGAACATGAAAATCTGTCATTTTCACCATTATTTGACAGCTGACAGATGTCAAAATCGCTCTGTATTTGGGCAGCCATTATTATGTGTAACCTAAGCTTTATCGCTATTAGTTAAGAGCAAGCCTTCTGCTGTTCTTGAATATTATTTTTAAAATCAGTTCTATCAAGTACCAACCGGTATTTGACTAGAAAAGCAGCCTTGTTTAAATGCTTGCACAACTTACTATGCATTTGTGAAGCAGTAAAGTGCTGACTTTATAATTTTATGTGTGGTCTCAGTGCTCATAGCCTTAGTTATTATGTGCAGTTTATCTATAATTTATTTACTTACTTATCTAGAATGTTCTGAGAAAACTGTTGCGGTAACCGTGTATAATTTTCTTTTAGAAACGTTGCCTCACAAGTTATTTATTTTATTTATTTATTTAAATAACATGGGAGACTTACAGCTAAAATAGACAGATCAAGGACAGTAAGCTAGTCTGAAAGCCCCCACTTATTTAAAATTAAAATTACAGGTCTCCACTTATAAAATACAGAGAAGAAAAAAAGTAAATTCTAAGGAAATTCACAACAAGTTACTATATACTACAGCATAATTACTATGTTGCTCGCACTGCATAACAACTATCTAGTAGTTCATACTGTTTAGTGAGTGCAAGCTCAAATCTGGCATAAACAAAAACTCGAACCCGGTGCTAGAAGGCCTACCTAATAGCTTTCTGTAGCTAATCCTAATAATATTATAAACGCGAAAGTTTGGATGGATGGATGGATGGATGTTTGTTACTCTTTCACGCCAGAAGTACTGAATGGATTTGGATTAAAATTGGCACACAGATAGTTTAAACCAGAATTAACACATAGGATACTTTTTATCCCGATATTCCCACGGGATCGAAATATAAGCGGGTGAAACTGCGGGGCGCAGGTAGTACAACACTAATTTCTCCCATGTTTCGCACAGGTGCAATCTACTGATGTGAAGACATTTTAAAACATCAAGATTTCTGCTATAATTATCTAAGTTGAATACTTCTGGAATCAATTTTTGAAATTTTGGCAAAAACTGCATGTGAAGTTAAGAAGAACTGAACCCAATATTATTTATAGGTTAGGCAGATGATGATGTGTTTAGATGAACGAAGACACTTTGTTTTATACTCACTACCTACTTACAGATAAACTGAGCGAAAATTATATTGATCAACAAATACAAATCACAGGCTTTGTTACAATGGTCATTGGATCTCAAGAATATTTTAACAACAGACATCAAAGCATTCAGAAACATTGCATATATGCAATGCGTCAATCTCACACATGGTGAAATTGTAATGATTATAAGAGAAAACATGAAGTAAACGTTCTTGTAAAACGATTACATCTATAGAAACTTAATTTCCGATCCATTCATCACAGCTGATCAGGAACTAGGAATTGCTGCGACAGATCAGTGAATGTAGACGCAGACGATATGTGCTGCGTGACTGACGTGCGTTTCCTTAGACATTGGTGATTGTGGAGACGTAAGTTTTATACAGTGGTGGCCCATGTCATAGAACTAACTTCACCTTCCTGTAGGTAGATTTACATTATAAATTTGGATCATATCAAGAGTGGACAAAGAGTGAGTGTTGGCTTAAAGGAAACAGCAGTGCAATTCTGTAACCATCTCACCGTGAAAACTTAGGTGAAGTGAGCGTGGAGTGAGCTGTCATTCCAACTAATGCTAGGGATTGACACCATTGAAAGCTCACTCCAAGCTCACTTCACCTAACTTTTCATGGTGAGATTTTTACAGAATCGATCGGCTGGAACCTTCTGAGCACACTCGTTCCATCGTAGACCTCATACATCGCCTTCCATCAGGCGAGATCGAGATCGAGAGCAGGACAGTCAGGGAACAATCAAGATTGAAAGATATCTGTAAAAAAATCTTGCGTTGATGGAAACGTCTCACCAAGGCTGACCATGAAATCCATGCGAAATATGATATGTGAAGATTATTAAGTATAAAAAGTCAAGAATGAAGGCCAGCACAAAAGAAACAGGCAATAAATTAAAAATGGATTATGTGAGAGATGGTGATCATCATCATCTACCTGGCCTTTAATACATGGAGCGCCTATCTGACCTCCACAACGCCGTTACTGGGTAACACGATACTGGAAAAACTATGTTGGTAAAACTGTTATATCTAAGACAAGAAGTGACCCTAAACAAAAGACAAAAGATAGAATAGAATAGTCTTTGTTATGTACACCATAAATTACAGACATAAATATAGAGGGTGACACAATGGACGGTCTAATCGTAAGAGCGATCTTTTAAAGACAACTTTTGGAGGAGTTTGGATAGAGTTGTAAGAAAGAAAAAATACTTTCGTATCTGAACAACTAAAGGACAACAAGTTGATCACTATTTCAATAATTTAAAATGGATCACAACTAACACAAGGAAGACAAAATTACCGACAAGAGATCATCGTATGAATCAGTAGGTAATACGGTGCGTGACTACCGCACGTTTCCACACGTAAGGTCATTCAACTCACAGATGATTTTCACTTGTTACACTTGTTAATGTTTAAATATGATTCATATATATGTATACTCTCTAGATAAGGAGGGGCTTGTGGCTAAGTAATAACAACCGCACGGGTCGATTGATCATGTTAAGCTACGTTTGCCGCGGTTGATCCGTGAATGGGTGACCATCTTCACATACCAAGATCCCAATCACCAAATACACCAATACCCTTATGTAGACACAACTTTGACCAATTTGTCTGTGGCGATTTGAAACATGGTCGATAGTGCATTATGAAGTCTGTTTCGTCATCTGTTACTGACATCGTAATTTAGTTTAGAGATCGAAAAGCTCAGATGAATCTACTACTGCAATGAGGACAATATCTAAACAGATAGAATCTTCACTTAATGTTGTAATTAACTGCCAAGCCTTTTATCAAAGGTGAATCTTTGATACAAAAGTAATGATCTTTTATTAACCAAAGCAGATTGTATCTATTTTTTATTATTAGCCAAAATAGAATTATTGTTCCCATAATCTTTCTTTCACAAGATGTTATATTTCGTTTCTTTTCAAAGTTATCTAACAGGCCATTTGCACAATGGCTTATTGCGAAGCAATATCCATTACCTCTCATTCATTCCTCACAACATCATTCGGTCAATGCATGATCAGCCTAATAGAAATCTAAAGTCCACCTTTGTATCTAAAATCTGTTCTCAAAGTATATCATGAAAGTGTAAACCAGCAATCAGCTTATAATGTTCCCACTGCTGGGTCCTCTCTTCGAGTGGGCTGTAATCTACCACGCTGGCCCAGTGCGGGTTGGTACATGTCACAAGTCTTCAAATTTTTAGGTCTACGACATGCGGTTCCCTCACGATGTTTTCCATCACCGTTTTGACGGCAGTGAGGATAGAAAAAAAAATATTATTTCAAAGTGACGTTGCGCCTGTTTCAGGCGAGTAAATTCGTGCGAATCGACTAATAAGCAGCAATAAATTGGCATCCATATAGCCTGTCCGTTATGTAAACCGTTTTTTTGACAGATAAAACTAGTGATTGCAACAACACACAATACATTGATTGATACACGTACGGTTTTATAATGTCTGTAAGAAGCCATAAATAAGATAATTCAATAAGCTATGGCAGTTTATATATTTATTTCATTACGCATTTTAAAGTTAACTTTTACGTAATCTGGAATATGCACGTTCTAAGACAGCTGTCAAAAAACGTTTACCCTAATGGCCAGGGTATAGTTACGTTTTCTGTTCGTATGTTACATTACACACATAGTACATTTTTATCAGATACTTTTGGAACACACCATACCAATCTTACTAATTAAAAGAGGAACAAATAATAACAATAAATCAACTCACCATCCACTTAACGCAATCCAGGCAGCCGGTCTGCGCAGCCGCATGTATGGGCAGCATCCCATCTCGAGCCCTCGCATCCAGCCGTCCTCCTGCCTCCAGCACCAGGTATTTGAGGACGGCCAGGTGGCCCTCCTGGGCTGCTAGGTAGACCGGCGTCACATCGTTGTCCATCGCCGTGTTGGCACTGTGAAAGAGGAAATTTTTTGGTTAGTTTTAAAGTATTAAGTACTGTTTTTAATACGCTTTTATTGTGCAAATACAGGGTGTATGGGGGCAAGAAATTTCAACGCTGGTGGGTTTACAATCATTGTACTGAATTCATAGTAACAATGAATGTGTTCCTGCTGACACTTGTCAGTGCGACAATTCTAGTAGATAATAAAGATCAAATTCGCAAAACACGTATTCGTTTTTAAGAAACAGACAGGTGTCAGGAATGCATTCTCTCGTCAGCCGCACCGTAGTAGTGTAGTAACTTGAAATTATGAGTTTAGAAAATACTTATACATTTTAATGTCATCGTCATCAGAAGGAGAATCGTAATTAAAAACGTTGAAAATCTAGTCGCAATCTCATCTTGGCGACAATCATTGTCAAAAACTTGTCAAAAGTGTTGAGAAATTAGAGGTAGTTTTGAAAGATTGAGACTAAGATCAGACTGTGAACGTTCTTTAAATTACGAGAATTGCCCCTCTAATATCGATATTCATCTGCAGTGCGATTCTTTAACCATCTCACCGTGAAAACTTAGGTGAAGTGAGCGTGGAGTGAGCCGTCATTCCAACTAATACTAGGGAGTGACACTATTGACAGCTCACTCTAAGCTCACTTCACCTAACTTTTCACGGTGAGATTTTTACAGAATCGATCGGCTGGTCTGTGGAGCTTCATCGGCTTATTCATTTTGACAATGTATAAGTCACATACTTGGTTTAGTTTTATAATATGTATGTGACATATAGGTACAGCCCGAGCAAAGACAACTGTCGAACATACAAATATTTTGCCCGAGCGGGAACACCAGCGAACTGCTGAGCCCCTGTGAGCTATCAGCTCTCAGCTCTTATTAATGGATTAAAGGGATTTAGAAGCTTCATCGCAATGCAATTTGTTTGTGTTAGTGATTTTCGATTAAAACCTTCAACTTTACTAAAGGAAATGCAAATGGATGATTTGCGTAACGATTGTTTCCTTGCCCGGAGCGCTGTTTTTTTTATTTATTTCGAAAATATTTTACTGGCTTAGGTAAAGATATGATTAAAAAACAATTACAGTTAAGATAGGTTTACAGCCAGATGACAATAGTTAATGGTGCCTTCAATCATTATCAAACTCCTTACAAATTAGAGACACAAGACACAAAGGTTCAATCTCACAAAACATACCCTTTTCTAAAACGATGATATCCTTCAAAACTACTGCTTTATTTCTATGCCACTGTTTAGCACCATTTTTCTAAACCACAATATTTATAAACACACAAAAAACAAACACATCACAAAGTCTAGATCACAAATACACAACTTATTAAAATAATATAACCACAATTCTCACACCACCTTCGTATAAAATATCTTCACTAAATACAGGTGCTTTAATAAAAACTAAAAAGTTAAGACCCAGTCGACCTCCATATTTTAAATAAGACTTTCGAAATCATAATATCTTGGTTCGGTCGGCGAACGAAATCAATAGCAGTACACTAGATTTATGTAAATGCATGCATTTATAATTATTCGTAACAACACTGAATGAATTGGAATGGATTTGTGGGTTAATTAGTTTTTTTTAAGATATTATTTTGGTAAATCTGTGTATTTTTAGATCAGTAAGGTAGCTACTCTTTTTTTTAAGTTATATAATATAGCTGGTCTATAAATAGATTCAGTAATTGCATCTATAATCTTTAGGTACCTACGTTTAATTGGAATATTATTATCGGTAGTTAAATCTTATTATCTTATAATTTATCTCTATACTTGTAACTTTATGACTAAGGGAAAGTGGTTCTGATACAGCGTCCAATGTTCAATAAATAGACCTCTGGAAAGCCGAAGGAAATAATAATAAATCCACTTCCTTGGCAAAATTAATTGATATCCACAGTAAGATAGTTGCAAGTTACGTTACTTTACGCAAGTAATGTTACTTGCTATACAACTATACAATGTGTAACTGAATTAATCCACACTATAAAAGTAGTTTCTTCTTCTGTTATTTTCTGTTATTTTTATTAAAAAAAATTTAAACCAAATTAATTCAAACTACGCAAAAAAAAGGTCAGTACAAAATACTTATAACATAAATTAGGAAACAAAATAACACGATCGATTAATACAAACTAAAAATCATTCAGACGCAAACAATTACTTTTCCAATATATACTGTAGATATTATTATAGGTACCTAAGCCTTCTCGTTCAATTTCTCAATCGAGTAAGCACTTTAGTCTACAGCGTTCATTCTCCACGTAAAGTTTGGGATCGGAGTTCATAGTGCATCTTGCACATTTTAAATGTCACAAACGTTGCACGCTAGTAATGAAATATTGACAAATTGTCAAAGGTTTAGTACTTACTATATTCAAATGTTAAAAGTCATTACACATAAGGCTGTAAAATATTTCAAGACAATCTATTACCTAGATTACACACACACACTCACATACAACCCACGACATGGACTGGCTATATATAAATGTCTAGAATAGTTTAGAACTCTAGATACTAAACCTTTACACTTATAACTTTGAAAGCAAAGAGGGCTGGACAAGTGACAATCGCTTTCAAAGCGTTTCATATTTCTACAACGACTTTTAACAGGACTGAGCTTTTCGGTAGCTTATGTAAATTCAATACGTTTTCAACTTTTCACTCGCCCTTATCGCTAACATACACAAATTGACATTCTATAATGATAGAATGTCAATTTGTGTATGTTCTGTTCAAAAAGTATCTGTTGAAAATGTAAACAAATGAATACATCAGTAAAATTAGAATGAAAAAAAAATAAACAGATAGAATTTCGGTTTTGAACTCGAAATTCTAATTATAAATCACCATAAAGACATTTCATTTGACATTGAGGTTAGTTTTATAACCTCAATTTTCCTGGATGACTTTTCAATTACAATTTAAAAATTTTATTCAAACAAAATTACAGAAATATAAAGTTGTAACCTCCCTTCTAAATACATGTGAATGGGTTACTAATTCTTTTTAGCGAGTGATTGCGTAAGAATTTAGCCTGAAAAGGCTTTGTTTACACTTTCTTCTGATACTTTTGGAACAGACACTAGACCTTGTAGTAACTTCTTTTGCTTCAAGTTTATATGACACTAATCATAGTATCAAATAGCAATCTCACAACATCAAACCAACACTACCATAATATTATTACAAGTGAAAAAGATCGAATAGGTATTCAAATAACCCATCTTTCACTTTATCCCACGCAGTTCACACGAGTCGATTGTATCGGCAAGGCCGCGGGCCGCGGGCAATATTTACAAATACTGCAGATTTCAGATTAGAATCTAATGTTAGGTACATTTGCTGACCGTTGGATTGCACCTGATGTTTAATGGTCAGTGTGAGATCATGATTAGCGTTTTATTGTGTAGGTACCTATTCGAGTATTGGCTAATAGACAAATACACAATACGTAAATGAAGGTAATTCTGAAATGGGTTATATTTTTCGTCCATGTAATCCATGTAATTACAAACCATGAGGGCAGAAGACGTGCCCTGTTCTGATGAAAACATGACTATAAAAACATGCTGCAATATTAACGTAAGTCAAATAATACGGTGAGAATGAATCTTTAACAGGTTCCGGCGCGTTAAACGAGACACAATAGAAGTTTTATTGTTATGACGGCTATAGCCGTATGTATAGGGCCCTTGAAAGTGTTAAGTCTTGCAATTCTTGTGCTTCGGTAACCCCGGTAAAGTTTATCGCAAAATTAAGTAGTTCAAAATTGAACCAGAATCGGTGACTTATCTCAGGCATAAGTTAGTAAGTAATTCTGAAGGCATCGTAGTTGCGAGCTTTTAACCAAAAAGTGCTCAAACAAGAGAATGTTCTCTCGAACTAAGAGGTATACAAGGTGTAATTTAAATAACAAAAACCTGAAAAGGTGACAACAAAAAAAAAACTGCTGCAGCCGCTACTTATTCTATTGTATAGTTACGTGAAAATAAAATTAAATGTATGGAACCGCTGGAGCTGCTGATATTTTTTTCACGATTTCAGGGTTGTTCCCGAAGTAAAAATTGATCATAATGATGAGTACCAATAACCCTTTTTCAGGTTTTCAGTTTATTGATTGTAATTAGTGAGTCACTTTATCCTGATTGTTGTATATCAATGTTTATGAGGAACTTTGACTCTTGAAATACAAGTATATTTTTGCTTACTGATTTTATAAACTTTTTTTTTTTGTAGGCCGGTTGTAGCGAACTGTAAATACCATTTTACATCTATTGTACCTATAACTTGCAAATAAATATTTCTGATTTCTTAGTTCAGGAGCCAGCTGTTTAACCTGACTTTGCCCACTGCTTGTACAATCAAGTTTAATGTAGGTATTTCTAATCTTATGTGGTTTTTCTTTGTACAGACGCCAGCAGGTCAAGCTACCCGAAGCTGTCAAATTTTGAAGTGAAACCTTCTTTAGCGGCGTTGTGCACTTTTGTTGTGATGGGTAAAAAATGTTAAACTCGAGTCAGGACACGTGACCTGACCGAAAATTCGTAATACGGAATTCGCGTCAGGACACGTGACCTGATCGAAAATTCGTAAGACGGAGGGAGAGTAGACCGCATTCCAAAATATAAAAAATGCACAACGTTAATATTCAAGTTTTCACTTCTGCCGGCACTCCCGGAGTGCAACCTGCTTTTTCCCAATCAACCTTGAATCGATAAACTTACTTAGACTTTACTTACTTATACTTTATCGCTCAAGTATTAAGGTTCAAGGTTGATTGGATAATTTTGACAGTTTCGGGTAGCTTGACCTGCTGACGTCTGTACGATAAACTTATTATTTATTATTATTATTTCAATTACACCATGTACTTAGTTGTAATTTTCATTTTAGCTACAAAGTCATAAATGTATACAATTTCAAGACACATAACAAAATTCCGAATCTAACAAACCCATCTCCACACCTCCCATTGTTCAACGTAATCCCATGCTTGTACCACATTCGGCAACTATTACAAAACTAAGTTATAATCACTTGTAACTTGTAAACATTAATTTGTTATTAGATTACGTTGTGTTATGTAACGTTAATTATTGTTATAGGTTAGATTATTGTTCTGAATTCTGCTGTAAAGAATTTTGTTGTAATTAAAGTATTACGGGTCATTACGGCCGTAAGAATTTCGTTCTTTCATTATTAGATTTGGTCGTGGTGAAGTTTTGATTAGGTAATTTGTCTCGAAGTAGTTATGTAACATATATTTTAATTACATAGGTAAGCTACCTATAAGAAATAAAAGTTGTCGATATAGCTCACAGAATAGTTGAAGTGGCAATGGGCCGGCCACATTAGCCGTAGAACCGATGATCGTTGTGGTAGACGTGTCTTTAAGGTGAGACCGTGAAAGGTAAACGTAAGGTAGGATGCCCTCGGTGGAGCGGCGATATTCGCAGGATGGCTGGTAGCAGCTGGATGAGAGTTGCCGAAAATTGAATTGAATGGCGTGCAATAGGAGAGGCCTATGTCCAGCAGTGGACTGCTGTAGGCTGATTGATAATAATGATGAGAAAATAAAAACATAAAAACTCCATCTTTTTATGAATTGGGTTGAAAAAGTGATAGTCATTTATTAAATTTTTTAATCGTCAATCTGTGTGTCAAAGATATTTCACCAGTTTATTTCGCCTTTGGCCACTAAACAGCTCGAATTCTAGTTCGGTAGCTTTGCGAAATTCTAATGATTTGTGATTCTAATTTTATAATTATGTTACTAAGTTATCTCTAAGTTCAGATTACCTTATTGAATGAGTATTTAATGAAATCATGACATTTGAGGCTATTTTTAACTTAAAGAGTATTTCTGAATCTAATGATTATAATTTTGTAAAGCCATATTTGTGACGGTCGGTGAGGCATATTTTTATCAACATACAGCCTCACACTGCAAAAAACACTGCAAAAAACATAAGTAAACTTGAATTTCACTGGCTACCGGAGCGCACCCCCCTTAAGAATGAATACCGTCATTTTTGTGTGCTCAACAGTCGATAGTTAGGTATCACATTTCAGACGCTTTCAAGAAAATACATAGTGCAGTAATAACAACCGCACGGATCGATCCCAGGTCATCAATTACATACCGCGACACCTCGGGGTCTTGGTTGCGGAGGTCAGATACGTTAATTATCTGTAATTCTGTCTGACCCCGCCGTGCCTTGGAAAGCACGTTATGCCATTGGTCTAACGGCTTACTTTCGTAGATCATTGACAGTCGTACGAGTAGTCAGAATCGCAAAAGTCTGAAAACCAGTGTTACCAAGGGGTATCATGTTACTTAGTAAATGGGTTTTGGAGGTAAGATAGGCAATCGCTTCATGTAAAATACTGGCATTAAGCTGCAACTGGTTAGACTGGAAGCTGGCCTCAACATTTGGGAAAAGGGTAGGCAGATGATGCTGATTTATTAATTCCCCAACAGAAAAGTAAAATACGAATAAGTACCTTATATTTGCATGATTATTCTAGAAATTGATATCTCCATTTCCACCGCTTCTTACTTTACATACAAGTACTTGGATTCAAGTGATTGTTATTACACCAATACATCGATCTCGCGGTCTCACGTTTCACTTTTATTTTCTCTTTTCGCTAAGAGCGTTGCTAGGCAACCGCGTCTGACGTCACACGGTCGCCTAGGGTTGGGTTGAATGGTCTGCGACAGTTAATGTTACTACACGTTATGATAATGTAAGTTATATAGATGTGAGAGTGGCCTTTGGAGGCCGTCTTGTAGGCTTATGTCATCTGTATAAATTTGTAATGATAAGTGGGCCTCGACAAGTGGCGATCGCTTTCAAAGCGTTTCGATTTTTTAAAACTTTCAACAGGTTTAACATCAACAACTTTCAACATTTAAGTTTTCCGGTAGCTTACGGTTTCTGAATTGAGAATTTTAAATTGAGAACAAGCCAAACTCTCATAAGATTTTTGCAAAAAAAAAAATCGTGGACGCCGAGCCTAGTACCAATAGCTCCCGAACACAACGATTCCAAAGAAACGTATCAAAATTAAAAAAATCCAATATAATGTACTTACCCGAATGCTTGCAAATTACAATAAAATCAAGAGCTACGTTAAAAAAGGAGTTCCAGCTGTTTGAAGCACGGAAAACGTACCTAACGTTTGGAACTACTTTCCAAAGCTTTAAACACAATAAAATCGACAACTGTTGAAATCTAGAGAGTGTTCTCAAAAAAGCGGGCGAGTTCGAACTAGGGATAAGTATGAACGAACCCCCAATAATGTCTACAATAAACGTCGTCTCGTATAATAGTACTTATTTATGAGTAGACAAGACCTAAATCTTAAGGAACATTTTCTAGGCTACGATCTGAAATGCCATCACATTAAACGTAACATACTTAATAATGAGTAAATTAAAATTTGCAGCACTTTATCATTCTGTCTCTTATCACCTTCAAACGATTGACGGAAACGGAACGATATCTTAAACTCATTTACTGCTAAACTTATTTAGTGACCTATACTTAGTGCAAGCAGGCTAAGTGTACGTAGATATAAATTGCCCAATCGCTGTCGTTAAGATAAGTGACATTATCATACACTTATGTTTACATAATCTCACTATTCTGTCGTGTGGAAAGTAAAAGATTTCATTGTAATTGTGTAACTTAAAAGTAGGTACATAATCAGCTTATAATGTACCAACTGCTGGGACACAGGCCTCCTCTCGATGGGAGGAACACGCGGGCCCAGTGCGGGTTGCTAGATGTCACATATCTTCGAATGTTTTGGTTCTAGGGCATGCCGGTTTCCTCACGATGTTTTCCTTCACCGTTTTTGAGAGCAGTGGTGATGAAATAATTTACACAAAGTAAAGCACCTGCCTGGGTTCGAACCTACGTCCTACAGCTCGTAATTCTCGGCCATTACCTCTTGGCCACCACTGCTCCCTAAAAGTAGGTACATAAACACTCAATGCAATACCAATACAACAAAAAAAAAACAATACAATAATTTTTATTTTTTCTTTTAAATCTTGAAAGTTTTCGGGAATTTCTACGATTTCAATTTCAAATTCTAAGATTTGACTGGTAGGTATCGGAATTTAGAAGATGTGACAATTATAGATAAACCCCTTTATTCATAAACGTTGCTTAAAGTTAAGCAGTGATTAGCGACTGTTTAACCATACATTTTTGACTTTTAAACGTTGCTTAACTTTAGTCATCGTTTATGAATAAACCCCAATGTGTGTGATTTATTAACGGTGAAGGGTGAGCCTTTTGGGAGACTGTACCTATTATGTAATTTTGATGTTCGAAAAGTACTGATTCTCAGCCTAATTTGAATAAATGACTATCGATTTAGATTTGAACGTTGGGATTTTAAATTAAGAATTTACAAATAAAAAATTATATTTTCAGTTTATTCATCATTCACAGATTGTATAAAAACCTGTAGGCTAAGTCTTTTCCATTTCCTCTAATGTAATCTTTCACTGATTTCCACAATCTTACAAACCTGCAGGTCGAAAGAACTGGGGCCTATTTAATAAAACCGACAGGCGACTGGTAACAGGCGATAATCCGACAATCTGACAATTTCACAAGATTCTTTCATACTTTTCTGCGACGACACGCTTAATTAAGTCTACGCTATCAAAAATATTGTTGCTATTCGGAATTTCAAAGCTTTAACTGTTATATCTATTAATTTAGCATTTAAATAATATCTAATGTAATAATATGTAAATAGTAAGTAAATAATGAATTAATAAAAAATAACAAAATTATAACCTAACTTAACTAAAACTATTCACAAACTAAAATATAGCGTCGAAAAATTCATCCGCATCGCTGTTGACTGGTAGTCTACCCAAGAGACTGGCGGCATTAAGCTTTTATAAGTAAAATCTTTAAGATGTTTGATTAACTGTTTGTTTCTTTAACTGTTTACTTTTAAGTAAGTTAATTAACTACTGTTTACAAAACATAAACACATATATTTACCGTTCCCTGCCCGCATATGTGCCCGCTTTGCTCTTGAGCCGTTTGCCCTTCTTGTTCTTCCGCCCAAACAACTTGCTTGTCACCCGACTGTAAGGCGGGGTTGCATGGTTTAGTGTCATCTCACTGTAACGAACCCCAATCAAAGAAAAAATCCCAAAAAAAAACTCAAAAAATTTCGATCTAAATTTTGAATCAACACAAAATCGAGAGAAATGAAATCACCTCATTACACACAAAGTCACTGTTACACACCCATAATATTTACGAGTATCGTAAATAATCGAAGCCGTTTATTTTTGAAATTCGATTTTCGAACGCGACGTTTTTTAGTGCGCGGGCGCCGACCGCGGTTGCTTCAATCTTACTGCTGACTGCTGAGCCTAAGGCTTGCGCGCGATTTCGACGAGAAAACAGCGAAAGTGCCCATTGTGTGGCAGGTTTATTGGTCGATCGATGTGTGCTGGTATCGTGCACAGATATCGGTTGTATGGTGTCTACAATATTGTCAGCATCGCAGAGAGTGAACTAATATTTATATAATTATCATTGTTTTACGAGAAACGCTCGCTTTACTACTAAAATCTATGATATTGATGATAAAAAGCTTTTAGTATATTCCAAAAAACAAAGATTTTATTAAATGTTTTTGTTTGTTTTTGTACATAATGCATAATCAGCTTAAAATGTTGCCTCCGCTGGGACAAGCCTCCTCTCGGTGGAAGGGAGTGGGCCCAGTACCGGTTGGTAATGTCACATGTCTTCGAATATTTGCTTCTAGGAAATGCCGGTTTCCTCACGATGTTTTCCTTCACCATTTTGGGAGTCAAATTGTGGTGACGAAATAATTTATACAAAGTAAAGCGACTGACTGGGTTCGAACCTACGATCAACAACTCGTAAGTCCACCACAGCTAATAACCCATATTGAAACCAACCATCCTTATATAATTTCCGCCAAAGACACTCTACAAACAACTAAACTAAATCCAACATATTCTTGTAAACAGTAGGAAAGAAAATGAGTATCGATTATAATTATCTATCTGACACGCTTTTCTCTTTAATAATCAAGTGTGGGTAGTAAATAATATCCTAAGACTATATACTTCGAACGCGTAGATCGTTAAGTCATAACTTACAGGAAATACAGGGTGGCAGGGACATTGACGCGGAACCTGAAGGCCAATTCTCGTAATTTAAATCTACGTTCAAAATCTAGTCGCAATGTCATCTCGGCGACAAATAAATGTCAAAATGTAGGGAAATTAGAGGTATTTTTGACAGATTGAGACTGAGATCAGACTGTGAACGTTCTTAAAATTACGAGAATTGCCCCTCTGTTACTGTGGATTCAGTACATGATTCGGATTCCCACTGTCTTGAAATTTTTCACCGGTTATAAAAAAAATGCTGTTACATACATTTAGACCGCGTAGGTTTTGCTCTTTTCTATGAAACAGTAGATTTTTTTTATAACAGACGAGAAATTTCTACTCTAGTGGGTCCAAAATCATGTGCTGAATTCATAGTACCAGTATGCGTGTCGATGTCTGATGATATTTGAAATAAACTTAATTGATTTTAGTTATCAACTTTTAATTAAAAAAAAAACGAAATTTGCGATGCTATGAATAAATAAATTTCAAATTCTATAAATCTAGGCGCTTTGATGACCCCAAGAATGAGGAAGTTGTACAAAAAATATGAATATGATAAAAAATAATTATTGAAACAAAGCTTCCTTAATAAGAGGTTTTCATAAAACAAGATAACGTATCGAATTACATAAGTATCTTGTTAATTCTTCTGATCTCTACGAGATATGTGACGTATGACGTCTATATTCAAATATTTACGTTTCAAATTGACGTTATTTTAAGTTAAACAAACATCAACTTTAATTTTATGGTGTTTAAGTTGATTTCAGAGTGACTAGCACTATAGAAAAAGTTATTAAAATGTTTGATGTTGTAGCGTGAACTGAACTTTATTTTGTAGAAGTTAAAGTTGTTTTTCCATAAACTCAAATTTGTTTACATTTTTGGCGAATATGTCGCGAATGCAGATTAAAAAGGCCTGTTTCATCTCAAATTATTCATCATCATCATCTGCCGAGCCTTTTCCCAACTATGTTGGGGTCGGCTTCCAATCTAACCGGATGCAGCTGAATACCAGTATTTTACATGGAGCGACTGCCTATCTTACCTCCACAACCCAGTTACTGGGTAATACGATACCCCTTGGTAAGACTGGTTGTCAGATTTTCGGGCTTCCGACGACCCGTAACGACTTTCATCTCATATTATTATTGATTGATTTTCTGGCCCTTTAGTCAACTGAGCCCGCTCGAACTTATCCCGCGGGATGAGTTGACCTAATGAATGTTTTGAATCGGTCAACTGATCCCACTAATACAAGTACAGACTTGAAAAAAGTGTTAGGACATTAGATTTACAAAAACGATCAATAATATAATCACGTGAGGTCACTTTCTATGTTATGGGTTTTGCCCTAACTATCGATACTGATAATTTTAAGTTACTTAGGAGTATCTTGCACTATCTTTTGTTAGTTTTAAATTCTCTTTTTTTATTTCCCGTGCGAGACCCAATTTTTTTTTCTTTCTTTTTAACCAGCGACCATTGACTCCGTAATCAGTTGTTTGAAATTACGAGTTTAGAAAATCTTTTTGTATTTTAGGTTTATCATTACATTCCATACCGAAACCCATCACGATTTTGAGGTTTCGCCAACTAGTTTAATTTGATATATAGATAGATATACTCGGCTCGAGGTGCACGTGGCTAAATGATAACTCGGGTCGATCGAAGGGTAAGCTATGCTTGCCGCGGTCGCTTCGTGGATGGGTGACCATCCATTACATATCGAACCCCTCCGTGCCTCCGAAAGCACGTTCAGCCGTTGGTCTCGGCTGCCTTCCGTAGATTTTTGACAATCGTTACGGTTCATCACGTGCCCGAAATTCAGACAATCAGTCTTACCAAGAGGTATCGTGTTACACAATAACTGGGTTGTGGAGGTCAGATAGGCAGTCAGTCCATGTGAAAAAAAATACTGGTATTCTGATTTCTGCTGCATCCGTTTACGCTGGAAACCGTCCCCAACATAGTTGGGAAATGGCTAGGAAGATTGATATTTTACATACATTCCTAAAGATCTATCTATTTTTAATCTCACTATCTTTATGAGATATCATAAAGATTTCAAACTAATATGCAACAGATTTTGCAGCTATGTTGAAACGAAAGTGGCCCCTATTACACCGTAACAAGTGCATGTGAATTTGAATGCTATAATTATTTCGTCTAGCGTTAATTACGTATCGATGTGTCATTTCTATGTTCATTTTTTGGTGCAAGTGAAAAGCGTATAGCGGGAATATGAGATTACAAGATGGTGATACCTTACAAAACATCCAAGAGGGACTTTCCCGTAATTTTAAGAATGCATATCGTATAACGAGAGTTATCGATCGTATATCGCACAGAACCGGTAAGTATGGCAGAAAAAAGGGCGCCTTTTGAAAGTATAGAAAAGATTAGACATAAGAGGCAAGCCATTTGCCCAATCTTAATACGTAATTACTGCAGCATCGTTCCCTTCTGCAGAAAGCCCAAATTGCAACCAATCTGTCTTGTTTAGACGACCACCGTTTTGGCCGAATTCGCGAAATTATAACTCAAACTTGAACACAAAGCATTCATTTTACTAATAGAAAAGTATAAATAAAAGAAGATAACATGTTGCGCCGAATCCAAATAAATTGGGATGTGGGCAAGAGAAATGATGATGCTGCCTACTTTATGCTCATAGTATGAAATATCGAATACGGTGGTTGCACATATCAATGATGCCATTGCGTCAAACGTTTCACATTCGCAATCATTTCCACAGTCCGTCAATGCTCATTGTATACCAAATGTTTTTAAAACATAATTTCGACTGTGAAAGCATTACGCAATTATTTAATAAATATTATGGATACTCCTGGTATGTATTTTTTAATCCGTTTGCCAATAACATGGCTTTAAAGCCAAGCGCACTTTACAGCCGCATCGCATTTCAATACCAGAAAAGGCTCCGAATAGGGCTGATAGTTAGGAGGGTTTCGTGCCGGTGCAGAGAGGAAGTGTCGTTTGCAGACTAACAAGAACAGCTGCGGCAAAGCTCCTACGGGGCCCAAAGTAAGCGTGTCGCAAAACTGAACACACCGGTGTACACCTCCCGCCTACACTACACCACTAAGGCGGAGAACATAATGGAGTACGTGCGATATAAGACGATGAACACGCCGAGGGTGCAGTCTCTGGACTCGCGCCGCAGCGTCAACTTTAAGGCGTTCGTAATGCGCGTACCAATTTATTATCTGCCCATCGTCATGGAAGAAGACTTTTTGCCGCAGCGCCAGGACGCGGTGTTTCGTCGCTTCCGCGGACAAGTACCGCGTGTTTTTGTACTAGATTAACACAAGTAAAGCGCGTGCCGCTTCGTGAGATAACCAACTACAGCAGCCTTGTGGTACCACATCCTAAAACTCACTACCATTCATAACTTGGACCGCAGCCAGTGCGTTTCACCGGAACGTGACTCTGTCGGAACATGACAAGCGTTTTACGACCACTTTCGCTCGAGCCGCCGAATATTGACACTTTAATACGTAATAATGTTGAGAAGCGTAAAATCGTAACTGTTACATGTTTGTGCTGTTTTTAGATCCTGAGGCAGTAAGAGCAGTTGAGGTAGGTTTGAGTAACAGGTTGTTTGTTGTGTCGTGTTACATATTTCGTTACGTTTCAAAGTCAAAAGTCAAAGTAATATGGGGTTTATTGTTTTTCTTTTTTTTTGTTATATCTGTTTATTTTTTGTTGTTTTGTTTTTGTTGGTTTTTGGCCAGTCAGGCTCACAATGTTTGTAAAAATTTGGTATGTTCGATGATACCTAGAAGATGTTTCGACACTTTGTTTCATAGTACGCTACGAAGTGATGACTACATAGACGGTCTCTTATAAATCTGCGCTAATTTGACGTTGTGAAATACAATGATGGTTTAAGTAAAAAACAAAAAAAAAGTATATACGTAACCCCTTCTTCCCAGGCAGATACTACAGAACGACACCTACCAACTAACATACTCTTTTAGCATCGTTTACATTCTGTTGTGAACGAACTTTCTGTAGAATATCACCAAGAAGGTCACTCTTCTTCTTCTCACGTGTAGATGGCAAAAATATAGTTTCTTTCTTAAACTTATTTGGCCCAAAATTCAGCAACACGGATTTTTCATTCGCCAACGCAGGCATTAGGTCCTCACGAGTGCAGGTGACAGGGCAAGCGGTGCAAGATGGGAGGCGAGCCATTGTCTGTGGAGATACCGCATACACAACGGAGGTCTGAGCCTTCCATGAACCCCCACCTGTGGAGGTTGCTATACGTCCTTAAAGGGCCCTCCCAGCCTCACATCAATCATGTTAATATTTATCGTTAGTCGCGTTTCATTCATTCTCTCAACATTACCCAACCATTATATTGGTTCCAAAACAACAAACAGATATATACATAATTATCTAACCAATAACCTAAATATTCCATATTTATGTCGTTTTAACATGTAAAAGAAAGTGTCCCCGTACTACGACTTTATGTTAAAAGCGATTACAAAGTTAACTATATCATAACAATAGTGCACTAAACAGCGGTTTGCGTGTTAACTGACTGACGTTTTTACCACCGTTTAACTATTTAAACGACTCTTTGTTTAATAGAAACTGACTATCAGGGTCAGAAACGTAGAAGATCATTCATTTTATTGTATTGAAAAGAGAAAATCTTGTCACAATATACCTAATCACATTTTTTTCCGACGATAATTGTTTCTATTCGACGCTAGATGGCGCTGTAAGAAGTTTCCTATTGTGTGATAATGAGGGTTTGTAAGAAGTGTTTAATCAATATGTAGTGTTTGTTTATAGTTCGTTACATTATATTATAGTGTTAATTGATTTATGTTGCGTTAAGTGACAGAAATTGATTGACTTTGCTGGTAATTTAGCACATTAAAATGTCTATTTAAAACTTGCCACGTCTTTAATTACCTACTACGATCATGATTTACAAGCCCATCCGCAGCAAAGTTTATTACACGTTAATTGACTATTTCCACCTCGATATGAACTATTATTGTATCAAGATTACCTAGTCTCAGTAGTATCTAACAGCTTAAAAAATATCTGTAAGTATCTATACTAATAATACAGCTGAAGAGTTTGTTTGAACGAGCTAATCTCTGAAACTACCCAATAAAACTAGCCCAATTCTTGGCAAAGACTTTAGGCTATTTAACATCACGCTGCGATCCTTAGGAGCCGAGCCGAACTTTTTTTTTTTTACTCTAAGGGGTATTCCCCTTAGAGTAAAATGAAAAAAACCCGCGGCCCTGGCAGGCAAGAGAATCCTCTTGCCTGCCAGGGCCGCGGGTTGTTCGAAAGAGATACCGTGGCCCCTGGCACAAGCAACTCAAGGAACACAGGTGGGTTTTAGTAAGTAAAAGTCTGGCATGACCTTCCGCTCAGCCCAGAGCGGGAGAGGTCATTTGATGATTTCCCAACCGAAAAAAAAGGGGGATTCTCTTCTCTTCATCTTTTTACCTTCGACTTTTCTTTTTACTCTAGCAGCCGAGCAAAAAGACTAATATAAGTCGAAAAGGACGCTAAGCGAAAACGAAGTAATAACGCGAGCAGGCGACGCAATCTGAAGGGGTGCGTAGCATTCTTTTCGGCATTTTTTCCTCAAGATTTGGGCTATTAAACACAAAATAGAGGCATAGACATGGCCTGCATGATATTTGTATTTGTATTTATTTATTTCTCAGTATTATGGTGCATTGAGGTCTTATATTAAACATTGTTTCACACATACTACCATTGCTGGTGTAGAAATATTAAAAGGTATGTTACATGCAGACTGGTTAAAATTTATCAAAAATGCATTATTTGTAATGTCAAAATATTAATAGTTAAATCTAAAATAATTGTATGTCAAAATGGCGAAAATATAAATCATAATGTCAACAAATAAATCATAATGTCAAAATAAAAATTACAATGTCCAAGAATTCATAATAATGTCAAAGTACTAATGTCATTATTAATCTTAATTAAAATATCAAAAAGTATGATTTGAAAATTCATTGACGGAATATAAACACATGTCTAAGAGCCAAGCAAACATTTTACATTTGAACTTATTAATTGGTAACATACCTACTCATGATTCTCACATTATTCATTCAGTAATAAATTAGCAAGTTTTACAGTTTCGTTCCATTAACGAATTCATGCATATTTAAATAAAATCACTAGGTCACCGGTGTAGGTACCTACGTACCGTGACCATGATAATTGTAAATCAACTGTAAAGTATTTTGTGAGTTCAGACACCTGTAGGTACCTAAATTATACATAACTACTTGTTGCTTGACTTGCGTAGGTTTATCATCAATGATCAAGTAAGGGTTGAACTGGTTGAGCTGAATGGCGCTAATCCATATGTCTTGTCGCGAACGGGCGCCATCAGTAGGCACTGGTCATCTCTTAGCTGCTACGTCTTAATTTAATTATTTTCCGTTTCAATTGTTTTTTTTTTTATTTGGATATCGTTCTACATCGTTCTCAAATATATTTGTAGTTTCAACATGAACGATGTAAGCAAAATACGTTCTTCTCTATAGGAACCTACTACGCTTTGGAATGGGCAACTAGCTTCATCTTTCTGGGTGAGACGTCAATTAAAGCGCCTGCCTGTGTTCGAACCCACGACCTACAACTCGTAAATTGGGGCCACTGGGCCACCACTGACTCCAATGACTCTCCATAATAATGTGTCATTAAGACTCAACAAGGAACAAGTGAGATCCCAATTCAACTAATTCTACTCATCCTCCTTTCAAAACAATATAGTTGCTCTAAATCTGCTTTTATTAAACATATACATACACATCCACTAATATAACAAAAAAACTTAAACAAACATTGAACACATACGTAATACCTCTATTTCCCTGTCATATCACTTTCTCTGAGGAAATTGTGAAAATTATCTCGTCTACTTCGAGATCCGACAGGCAATGCCACGGGGAAGACGGTTATACGACAGTGATCATTTAATTGACAAGAAAGTTTGTCATATTGATATGAAGATTGTATGTTATGTGGCGGTCTTAAGAACAGAGTTGTGTATCCTATTGTTTTTGTTTAGACAGCGTTTGTAATCTTTGGGAAAAGGTTTACGTAGGTAAGTTTAGAAATGCAGTTGGGATGCGCAATAGCTGAGTAACTGCCTGCTTCGTTACGTGTCTTGATTCGATTCCCACATAGATTTAATAAGCGCAGCTCAGCACGGACGGCTTTCAGGCGGTTCTTCGCAAAAGAATGGCCTCCCTGTGGTCTCGGGTAAAGGGTAGCACCAACACGCTTCTGAGTGTGGTGTCGGACAGAGTGGACAGCCACATCCTGAGGCATTGGTCGCTAATGCATGTCCAGAATAATAATTATTATAAATTTTAATATCGTAGCTGTAAGTATCCACCTACTAACATAATATGGACTTGTATCAATTACTGTATAATTGGCCTAAAAAGGCCACTTTGGCAGAATCATAATAGGATAACAATATGAATCATATTAAAAATCGTAAAATGGTCACAAACTGACAATTCATTCACATCTGTGTGCAATTCATATCACGTAATTTACCTGGTTCACAGTTGTGTATGGAAATTCGTAAAATGGTCCACCAATGTTTACACCAAATATGATTGATATGAAATGAATTGTAGGTGATTAAACTATTATGTGTAACCATTTAACGAAAATTAGAGACATTGCTAATGATCTGCTGGGAATTCAGGAAATGAATAGCAATATTATTTCAATAATTTCATGGAGTCTTGCCCATTCTTCTCCATACGAAACTACCCTTTAAACAACTAGAATCAATTCTATTTTCTTGTTAATTTTGACATTCAAAAGTGCCTTTCTATTTATGCCGAATTGAAATAAATTATTTGAGTTTGACAAAGCAATCCCACCAGGATTGCTTTGTCAAAGTTAAGAATGTTTGATTAGAAGAAACAAAAAATTACAACACGATAACATTGTTTTATTAAAAATGGAAATACAATAATAAATGCTAATGAATGAAAACCAATTCATTTGTAAAATGCAACACTGAAACTAAACGAGTTGCAGTGAGTTCCAGAACGGAACGAACCGTTACTATGGCGTGTGGCTGTTGCCTCAGCACATCATAATTATGTGCACTCCATTGAGCTAAATACTTTTAAAGCTCTAACATCATCATAATGAATGCTATTGATAACAGTCAGGCCAAGTCTGACTGAGGAATGGCCTATCGAATGTGCGCTTTTATACTGTCTAACGTGACAATATTATCGTGGACGCCCATGTCACGGCATGCGGCATCGCGGTCGATAACACAGGGTAGTAAAATGTACAGAAATATATGAAGACGTGGAAGTAGACATCTACGATAATATTATCGTGGATGTCCACTTCCACGTCTTCGTCTCGTTAGAAATTATAAAATCTCTATTACAGTCCACTCCAACGGATAAATTCCGCCCATTTCGAACTGCTGCCGAACCAAACCAAACCGTGTTGGTCTTCAGCACATGAGAATGTCCGATGAAATATTTGATGAAACAGACAAAGGTACATCATACTATTTTGTCTACTCGTTTTTAATCATCGGTGGATGTAAAAAAGTACGACTAAGGGTTTTTAGTCAACAAGTCAACACAAGACAGGCCGAAAGTATCAAACCGCGTCCTAACCGACGCGTCGGGACGATAATCACTCTATTTTATAGCAACATAATCGCGCGATCAATAAAGTCGCGTTTGTACGTCAAAATTTATGCAAACGATCGCGTCACGTACTCGCGCGACGATCGCATTTAGGACGTGGGGTCATACTTATCCTTACCTTGAAACATCAGGTTAGTTACTTAAGTACCTAAAAAACTGTAGAAATCGAATGGCCCAGACTGAAGGACTAGTGTCCAAGGACCAACGTCCAACATGGTTCAAAAAGATAATTAATATAAAAATAAAAGTATTTTTTTAAACCCACCTGATTGTACTCGCAGGTACCGTCTTGGAGTACTTCAGCCTCGTAGACGCTGACCTGGCAGGTCTCTCCCTCCTCGGGCACGTCGCCATCTTAGTTTTTATAACGTCACAGTTCTCCATCACTCAATGCATAGTTCGTTCGTTTTCGTTTTAAATAGTTGTAAAACTTTTTCGTTTAAAAAAAGTTCTGCGTATGTTTTGTTGTTTTAATATTTATTTTATACGGTTTTTTTAAAAGCGTATGTTCAGCTGTAGCTGTTTTAAAGGAAAAGATTTAGTAGAGATTTGTTATACAAAAGATTTTTTTATAAAGATAAGCAGAAGATTTCGGTGTTCACAAGAATTGAAAAAGATATACTTAGATCAGGTTTCTGAATTGAGAATTTGATGTTGAGCAATAACCCTACTTCAGCAGTACTTAAGCTTAAGTTTTAATATAATGCTTCCACCTTTAGGCAAAAGCGTCTGGGTACCCCGCGAAATTATAATTTTCTTTTTTTTTTGTAATTTGCATTTCAGCATCAGGTTGTATGTTGATCTAAATTAAATACTTATGATTCACGGCCGTAACAAATATTTATTTATAGAATTATAACCATAAAAATCATCAACACATCTCTCTAAGTTCATATTACGTTATTGAATGAGTATTTCATTAAATCCTGACATTTGAGGCCAATTCTAACTTAAGGCTATTAATTAATAGGTATATAATTCTTAAAGCCATATTTGTTACGGTCGCGAATCATATTATAATCAACGTACAACCTGTAGGCCAATTCTCGTAATTTAAAACGTTCAAAATCTAGTCGCAGTCTCATCTCGGCGACAAATGTCAAAAACTTGTCAAAATGTAGGGAAATTAGACGTATTTTTGACAGATTGAGACTGAGATCAGACTGTGAACGTTCTTATAATTACGAGAATTGCCCCTCTGATGCTGACCTGCAAATTGCAAAAAACGTAAGTAAATTTGATTTTTAGGGGGTACCTTATCGCATCCCCCTTGAGTAATGCTAGATTCTGACAAGCTCTCAGCTTCGAATTATCAATTCAGAAACTGGGTAATAACAGTATCTTTTAGAGAAGATGAAACTTTTAAACAGCCTTACAGGTATTGATACATAAGCGAACAAGAATTTTGAGCAAAGATAAGAAAAGAAAGAAAAAAAATACGTTTATTTGCAGCAAACATGACGCAGAAAAAGAACAAGCTGGGGGAAAATATGCGTTACATACACGCAAAACGGCCATCGCTCAGTTTAATGCTATAATATATAACAGATTCATCTCTGTCTCGCATAGGGTCACCTATGCGAGACAGAGATGAATCTATTTTGACACAACTTCAAGACTCGGCAAGCATAGAGCGGGAAAATAAAAAGCTAGACAATAAAATAAATTCTATTCAGCAGGTGTAAAAAAACAGTAGAAGGCATTTTAATTAAGACGCTCTAGTCGTAAAATGGAAAGCAGTATTATGAATCTGATTAAAATATAGCCTAGAAAAATTAATTAATGACGCAGAATTTATTCCGCAAGACATGTTTACAACCCCAGCAGTTCTGCTTGCTAAATGAGACTATATCTGTCACAATAAAATTGATTTACTAAAGTCGGTATTTATAGAACGCAGATCGGAAGACGATTTTGTTAGGTAGGTAAATCTTTCAAAAATAGAAATTAAACTTAAGGAATGGGAATGGGAATTCCTAAAGGAAAGCCTAAATAAAAGTGTACTGTTGGATTTTCGGCGCCAAGCCGAGTGTTGAAAATCGAACAGACCACTTTTATTGAGGCATTCATTAAGCTCATCTAGTATTAGTTAAAACGGGCATTCAAGTTAAAAATAAATAAATTCTTAGGCCTGATTTTTCAATCGACCGATAATTTTTATTCGAGGGATAAAATTGACGTCTGACAGTTTTTGTATGGAATAACTGTCAAAAATTCAAAATTATTCCTCCGATAAAATTATCTGGCGTTGCAAAAATCAGCCCTTAACCAATTAAAGCAATGATAGACCGGACTGCTCTAGTTAAATTCTACTACAGCCCTAAAAAACCACAGATTCCTATGAAAATATACCTCTTATCTAAAATAGTTAAATTATCTTCATGCTCCTTACTTCTTACAAAGCATAAACTCCCATGCATCGTAAAAATCATAATTAAGATAGTCCGTCTTCAATAAATAATGCAGAGAAAAAAAAACCATTGCACCAGAAACGCGAAACCGGTAATTACCCCTGTCAAATTATCGGCTCTCGAAAAATAGTTTGCTTTTTTCTCATTGACAGCTTACCCGTCTACGATTACTGGCAACACGAAAGTATTACTCTTACGATATGCGCATTTCATCACGCGATTACTGTGACAAGACATTTATATCAACGGAGTATGTGGTAAAGAATCGGAAATTCGATCTGTCAGATTGCGCGGTTTAAGTTTGAATTCGGGATGACAGCTGTTTGAATTTCGATTAATGTTGTGTCATTCCGAACGGTTTTTATTTTTAAATGGAATGCTTTTAGGCAAATCAAATATTGTTCTTACATGTTTTAAAAGGATTTGCTGACAGATTTTCAAACTCATGCTAACTGAGGGGCAATTAAGAACATTCATAGTCTGATTTCAGTCTCAATCTGTCTAATTTCCCTACATTTTTGACATTTTTGACTGCGATTAGATTTTGAACGTTTTAAATTACGAGAATTGGCCTTCTCCTATGATTCACCGACTGAAATGCAATGCTACAACAAAGTTATTTTGGCCAGTGGCCAAAATCGCGACTAATGCTGCCATCTTGTTTTAGACAATGACAGTGACAATTTAAAAAAAAATTATCAACAACGTCGCTGCTGTCAATGTCATTCAGGCGCCTAAAGATCCTTGTAACACTATAAAAGGAAGGAAGGAATTTACTAACACAGTGGATCTTACGCTGTCCGAAATAAAGAATGTATTATTATTATTATTAAACAACAGCCAATCAATTCATTTGATATAAGTTTGACAATTTGTCGGTATTTTTTTTTAATCCTGATTGGTTTTTGACCAGTGTTAGTCAATGATTTTGTGTGATTTCATCAACTAACACCGGGTAAGTCTTGTTAAAATTAGTGATAAGATATTAGTAAAGATTTATTTACGACCAATCGGAAATTACAACTATGTTAAAACACAGTTACTGAATTATTCTGAAAATTAACTTAGTCAAGCGTCATAAAATTTATACTTTTACTACAAAATATATTTATTTATGTAAATATTTCGATAAAATCAGACCATTTTATTGCACCGTTGTGTATTAATTGTAATATCAAATAGATACAAATGCGTCAGAGATGTCAATAAGTTTTTTTTTTACATACAGTGACCTCCAAAAGTTTATTGACATTTTTGCACTTCAACTTTGACACACCACATTATGATTTAAGTGATCCAAATGTTCTAACTGACATAAAAAGTTTATTGACTAATTCAACTACTTTTGACTTATCAGTAAACATAATCAAGTAATCCTTTAGGAGTACCTGATTACTTTAAATTATACTGTGGCATCACAGCTGAAGTGGAAAAATGTAACTAACTTTTGGAGGCTTTTACGTCATGATTAGCGACAGGAATAAAAATGTTACATATTGTCCGGTATTAAGAACCATTCCTTATTGCTCACCTACGTTACATAACGAACTCTTGGGCAAAGGAAAATGCTCAAAAATCATTCCTTATTGCTCACCTGCGTTACATAACGAACTCTTGTGCAAAGGACAATGCTCAAAAACCATTCCTTATTACTCACCTACGTAACATAACGATCTCCAAGCTTTTGGACCTAGCAGCGGTTTAAACTGTACTTTGTCTGTCAGTGAGTAAATTTAAGGTTTTTATTAAGTAGAATACCTTATGTTTATGGTTTTTTTTACTCCAGATTTATCGGTTTCTTTTTACCGTTTTCTTGTGCTTACTGTTCAGTATGTGAATTTAAAGCGGATATTAATGCAATACAGCCATTTGCAGACATAAGTTAGTACCCCATTTATTACGGAGAGCTATCTTGACGGTTTCTTGATTATTTACAGAATATATGGTATCCTTAATTAAAACCATGGTTTTTATATTGCTTTTTAGACTAGAGAAAACCAGTCATTGAAATGAAAAAGAATGATTTAAAGAAGTTTGAAAACTTTTCGTAAAGGAAGTTTGGCTTTTTTTTACGAAACGTTTATAAGTAAATATTTTAAAAATCTCAAGATTTTATATTTATTCATTCAGTTCTGGGTCTAGAAGAATGAAAGTTAGCTCAAGAACAAACGACTCGTACGTACGTAGTAGTATATAAAAAAGCGAGCTCTATGGAAAGATTTTTAAAAAATCATCAATAAAAACTGTTCAAACTTTTGTATGCTTCATTATTTATTAAGGAATTGGGTATTATCAACAATAAATACTGAAAATATGGTATGTGTATTGAAAGTAAACGGTGGAAAATAGTGTACATGGTATGTGTATTGAAAGTAAACGGTGGAAAATAGTGTACTTATACACCACCTAAGGAACACAATGGAATCGTCAAACAAAATATAGGATTACGCGTCTTAATTGGTCATATCAGTGACGTTACTTACATAGATCTACACATTCACGCACATTCGCACAATCACCGTGCCAGTGAAACACGCAATTAGATTTAGAAACATCCCAACTTCAGTACATTTGTGAAGCAAACGTGCATATTTCGCTCGGTGTCTCGCTTTCCTTCACTTTCGAGAGTTAATAGCGAATATGCTAATTTGAACCAAATTTGATCGTATCTACGGTAAGGCTAAATTTCACTGGAGTAGTGTAGTAGCCAAGTAACCACATCCGTTTTGTAATCTGTGATCAACATTAGTTAATGGTTAATGGACAGTTTGATCACTGTTGCCATGGTTTGAGGAGTTAATGTAGTGTATTTATATGCTTGGGTAATCGCGAGCCTTTAGTGAAATTGATTAGATTAGGTAATATTAAGAAATTTAATTCATAATGATCCATATCCTACTAATATTATAAATGCGAAAGTTTGTATGTATGGATGTATGGATGTTTGTTACTCTTTCACGCAAAAACTACTGAACAGATTTTGACGAAATTTAGCACACAGATAGTTTATAACCAGGATTAACATATAGGATACTTTTTATCCCGACATTCCCACGGGATCGAAACTTATGCGGGTGAAACCGCGGGGCGCAGCTAGTAGCACATATTTTGTTGACGTACCAGTTGAGTATTTTATAGGAGAACTATTTTTATTATGGTTTTGTTTAGCATTTTAACATGAACGTAGATTTATGGGAGACACGACATATGGTAAATTATTAAGACCGCGAGCGGTTGAAACATTCGAAGATGTCATAATATTACATATGAAAATTCACCCTCCCAGCAGTCCAGTAGACGTTGGAAGTTTATACTAAAATACGTGGTTAATTGATTGTAATATAACTTGAAATAACCTAAGAAGTTCCCCTCTTATTACATGGAACTTAAACATAACTGGCGAAAGGTGGGTGTATTATGGGTACACCTGTGCCTGAGCGTGTGTATAACTTAATTTTAAAGCTAAAAACCTGGCGCTTCTGCAGTTTTTTTAAGAGAGGCATTAGAACCAAAATGGCGGATGTTGGGTACATCACGCAGTAAAGAAAAAAACATGAAGATAAAATTAATAAATAACAGTCGTTAAGTTATTCAGTTAGATACCGTTACTATCTGATCTATCGTATGTTTATTCTAGCGTGACTACCAAGAAACTATGCATTCGTTTCTTATGAGCATATTTTTCATTATCTGTGATCGTAAAATGATACGTGGTTACTGAAAGATACAACTTGGAACAGTCTAAGACCAGTCTGTTCTGTAAACATCTCAACATGAAAACTTTGGTGAAGTGAGCTTGAAGTGAACACCACAGTCAATAGTGTCAATAGGTGGAGGAATGACAGCTCACTTCACCCAAGTTTTCACGGTGATTTTTTTACAGAATAGACCTGTGCACCTACGTATAGAGAATTAGAAATAATTCATTGACAAACGGTCGCTTACCCTAAATAAGACGATGTCTAACAAGTGTAGCTACCACAAGTCTTGAACACAAGGCTTGAAGATATAGGGATAGCAAAATATCTTTAATGACATCACAGATGGTTAAGATAATATATAGAGCCTGCAACGAAAGAGCTAAAAGCAGTAGAATCCCATATTCAAATTAGGATGAAGAATCTCCGAATATAAAATAAAATCAGAGGGTCGAAGTAGTATTGGTCGAATGTTCGGCCGTTTCCTGCTACGAAGTTACTATTTGGTTTGGTCGGTTCCAATCCTACACTCCTACACTCTTTCGAATATTGACTATGGTCCCGACCCAACTGAGCCGATCCGAACTTTTTTCGCATTTTTAAATAATATTCGGTTCGGCCATGTGTCGGTGCGATCCGAACATTCGCACTTTGCACTTCGGAGTAGACCCCCTGGAACTCATTAACGGAGGCAAGTACAAAGGAGGAATGGAAAAGTAGCAGTCTTAAAGGCAGAAAGGGTAATCATGAAACAATGTAAGGAAAAGACATACCCGTAAACACTATAAGTACATCTTGTTAAGCACCAACCTACCGCATATTGTTGTTGACAATCAAGTTCATACAATGCATGACTAATGCAAATTATTATTATTAATAATAATCAAAACACCATAGCATGAAGGTCAGGTCGCGATGACAATACTCGTACATCACAATGAACAATAGTTATGCATTATATGCTGACCCAGATATACATATTATATGCAGAATCAACCGTGAATATTGACCCACAATCAATGTGACAATGCACTGTCAGCAAATCCCGCTCGGTACACACAACTTTGAGAATGAAGCCAACAGAAGGATCCAGTTGGGTTGAGCAGTGTTTAGAAAACTCCGTCAAGTCTTCTCGTCGCCTATCCCGCAGTGTTTGCAGACTAAGGTCTTCAACCAGTGCTTCCTGCCCGTGCATAAATAAAAATGGTGCCGAAACGTGGACCCTGACGCTCAGGCTGGTCCACAAATTCAAGGTCTGTTTGAAGGATAAAATCAGGAATGAAATTATACGGAAAAGAACCGCAGTTACCGACATAGCTTGCAGAGTAAGGAAACTGAACTGGCAGTGGGCTGGCCATGTTTGTCGAAGGAACGATGGCCGGTGGAGCAGACGAGTCCTGGAGTGGAGATCATGTATCGGCAAGCGTAGTGTGGAACGCCCCCCAGCTAGATGGACGGGCCGCCTAAATAAGGTGGCTGGGACAAACTGGATGCGGAAGGCGGAGGACAGGCTGTGGTGGCGCAGCCTGGGAGAGGCCTATATCCAGCTGTAGTACCTTTGTCATGGTTAGGTCACATCGGGTTGTTGATGGTTATATAATTAATAATTTCTCATCATAAAAGTTGTTGTTGACAGGAAGTGCTTAATGTAAAAAATAGGATTAACATTTGTGAGAGACTGGTACCCGAAAAAGGCATAAAATACCTGTTTTACGGGTCACCAGTGCTTGCCCATAGGTCTATGGAGTTTCTTGCCCACCTTTTCTATAGAAACTACTACGGTTTGGAATGGACAACTAGCTTCATCTTTCTGACTCACCGACTCCTTTGACAATTCAAAGGTGCCTATGAATGGTTTAATTGAATTACATGCTTTGAGTATGAGGTCCTTTTGTCCAAAAGGACCAGGTTCAATGCCAATTATAACTCAGAAAGACTAGAAACTGAGTTTTGTAGTAAAGGATATAACTGAAATATGACTAGAAAGGAGGTGACTACTTAGATGACGACTAATAAGAAGTATGGGAGAAGAAGAATAACCCCATCCACTGACCACAAATAAATAGGGATAAGGGCAAAGATTGATGATGATAGGAAGGAGACATAGCGTAGATCGATTTCCCCACTATTTTCTAACAAGTTGGCTAATAGGAAAAAGTTAAATATTTACATATAAATCCTATCATAGATATCAAATGAACCCCCACCAAACCCCAGAAAAAGAAATATTACTATAATACAACAAATTCCAAATACATCAAATCCGACCACAGAGTTATCACGTTCACAATAAATCCCGAACGAAATCACTTGAAAACGTATTTCCGTTCAGAAAATGGTTCAATCGCGAACTCACGCGCACATTGCACTCGAGACGAGTACACGGTGAGTAGCATCTCACTCGACTGAGTGAATTACTACTAATGTGTAATACGGAGCTCTACTTATTATTGGTAAGGAGGTAGGTGATGAGCGGAGCGATAAGCGGAAGCGGGCGCGATTTTGTTCTATAATTATTTTTAACCCCAGACACATTATAGTATAAGTATGCAATCGTTACCATTTCATGTCAATTTCATGTTTTTTTATGCGCAACTGTGTTATCAGCTGATATGTTGTGACCTCAAATTTTGTTAATATAGCATTTAATGTTCAATCTAAGTGCGCATTAAGCCATTTTTATGAAAAAACATAATTATAACATGAAAATCTTAATAATACGAAATTCCTTATTAAAACAAATAACCACTATGCAATACTAATTGCACTCGTATTGCAGAACTACACGGTTGTGAAAAGTTTCAACTCAACCCAATTATCTTGAAATATCAAGTTTCACTAGTTTGTATGTTCCATACTTACATGGCATTAACATAACTTCACGCCTGTTTTTCCCGAAAAGTAAGGCAGAGCTAGCTGCTGCGAGCTATGTCTTATGTTAAGATATCTCGCAGGCAATGGGCCGGTCATATTAGCCGTAGAACCGATGACCGTTGGGAAAGACGCGTTCTTGAGTGGAGACCGCGAATCGGTAAACGTAAGGTGGAACGCCCTCACTCTAGGTAGAGCGACGATCTTCGCAGGATGGCTGGTAGCAGCTGGATGAGAGTGGCCAAAAACCGAGTTGAACGGCGTGCAATAGCAGAGCCCTATGTACAGCAGTGGACTGTTATCTGCTGATGATGATGACGAAGGCAGAGGTGTACCTTATAGTACACCCACGTTTCGCCAGTTATGTGGTGGTAACTAATACGCAATCGCTACCAGTAAGCTACTATCGTCATGTTGAGCTTGAGCTTGCCCTCTCCGCTCGTCACGATGCCACCACCCTTATCAGTGCAAGAGACCCACTTATGGTTGCTTTCTTTGCAGTATACAATTATGTTTTTATTTGCACTCCGACGGGTTTCCTTAAACAACCCGTTATTTTACTATATGAGGAAATCATTGGCTTAATTGAAATTACCGTAAATTGAATTACGAGATAACGTTGGGTGGGGTTTATTTTTAATAGCATTTATGGCAATGAAATTAATTAAGCCATTGTAGATTATTTAACCGTACAATTTTATTAGGTTTGGTACAATATGAACGTGACGTACCTTGATTCCCGGAACATACATATAACATTAACACGACCAAAACTGTTTCAGTTATTCCTTTAAATGAAACTTAGTTATTACTTAAGCATCTTCAGAATCAGAATAAAATAAATATTTCTGATTCTGATTCGGATTCTGATCTTTTTCTTTTTGTTAGTCTGTCGTGTCCCACGGCTGGGCATAGTCCTCCCCCAAATTCCCCTGAACTCTTCTCCCGCGCCACCTCGTACCAGCCCTCGCAGTACGCGTCCAGAAGGCCAATTCTAGTCATTTAAAACGTCCAAAATATAGTCGCAGTCTATATCTCGGCGACAAACAAATGTCAAAACTTGTCAAAATGTAGGGAAATTGGAAGTATTTTTGGACAGATTGAGACTGAGATCAGACTGTGAACGTTCTTAAAATTACGAGAATTGCCCCTCAGGTCATTCTCGCAATTATCAAATTCTTAACAAACCATACTTCAACAACATGTGTGTCGCTTATAAGTTAACACATATCCAGATTCCTTTTACCTAAGCAAGCAAGCAAGTCTTCATTTGTTTCACAACACATCACCGTATCAAAGAACCAGATAACAAAACACTGTCGCCCCCCCAATTACCAAACCACGTTTAATAAGGTTTTAAAAAACATTTAATAAAGGCGTTTCATAACTGGGCTTCGCTCCGGAAACTCCGAGGCATTTGACTTGCTCAACGGAACCGCGATACCTGGTACGAGCTATGGAGCTACAAATTGCCTGTAATTGTGATATGTCTTGCAATGTTATCGCTTATGGAAGTGGTTGACAGATTAACTTAAATATATCGCGAGTTTCTTAATGGTAAATGGCCTTAATGTGGAGCGAGACTCAGTATTGCAAGTGTGAGGCAAGTAATTCACACTGTTCTGTGTAATAATTTTGCTGTAACAACAGTACAAATCGTTCTCTACATTTTCATTATAAAATAGAAGACTATAGACGTTTCAAACGTCAACATAACATAAGATAGTCCCTCAAAATGCCCGCCCTTCACCACTTCCTAGAGCTTTAGCTGGGAAAAAGTGGCGCAATAAACTCCTCAGCAGCACAGCTTTCTGTTAAGTAAGATAAACTTGATTCTAACATTACGAAACACAAAAGATTAAATGAAATTATTTGCCATATGTCAGCTAGCACACTCCAATATAGTACGACTGTCCACAATAAGCTGGTTGAGCAAATTAGGGGCTTAGGCACCGAAAATCAAGACCTTTGTCCCAATTCGGAGGTGGACATTGAAGTTACATATTTTGAGCACCATATCTTTGCTTTAAATAGAAGTCGACCGTAGCTTGATGCTGGAATGAAAAGCAATCTCCGGCACTGTTTGGATGCTAGAACAGCACACGTAATAGACTTTTAAACACAATCCGAAAGATTTTGAAGGAAACTGCTAATCCATTGCTTCATGTTTGAAAAATTCGTCTGCACACCAGCGTAAATAACGCAATGAATGTGGTTGAACTGTCAAAATGAAAGGTGTTTCCATTATAAGTGTTTTATGCAATTACCCCGTAGAAGGTAATATTTAGTAAGTACCCAGGGCCCTTATCGTCACAATCAAAGGTGAAGACACAACCACGCTAGCCCTGAATCAGAGTAGAAAGCGCACAGCAACGTGTAAAGCCGCGGTTTCCGTTAACATAATTTCTATAATTAGAAACGAAGGTGCAGTTCCAAGTAATAAAACCAATTGCTTATTGGTTTCACTTAAAATAAAAACATTTGTATCAAGGCTTATAATTATGTCGTTGCAATTGCAAGCAGTTATTCATACTCCCTATTAATATTATAAATGCAAAAATAACTTTGTCTGTCGGTCTGTCTGTTACCTTTACACGCTTAAACCACTGAACTGGTTGTTTTCAACCTTATATCATACCACTTTTTCCATTAATAAATTGTAATTAAAAAATCCTCGACTAGAGTTGAGGTTTATAAACTAAATTAATCTCAATTGTCAAAATCATCTTTAAGCATTTATGGAATTTTGGGTCTAAGTATTCAAATAATAAAAAAGGCGATGTTTTAAAGGTTGTCTTTAAAAGATCGCTCTTAGCCATAAGACTATAGTATTCTATTCTATAATCACCACTAAATAATCACAAAACACAGTTATATTTTCTGATCCATTTGTTTACATTTTCTTCAGATACTTTTCGAACATACCATACCAGTTAACCTCCCCCACCTACCCCATTACCAAATCTAGCGTGTATTTTACTGTACACACCAAACTATTTTTATTGCCACATAAATGTGTCGCAGGACGGCTGCGCAGGCGCGGGCGTGAAGATCGCAGATGAGCGCGCTAGATCGCGGATAACAGCAATTAATCCGGTAACGCTTTCTCTACCCGTCTCACTGAGTGTGCGCTAGGATTTTTCTTTAATTTTTGAGGTGTATTAGATTAAACAGTCAAATGGTTTTATGGTTTTTTCTTACTGTTCTGCGGGGTAGTTGCGTAACACGTTATCAGTAACAACGGGTTTCATTTTGACAGTTCAACAACATTCATTGCATTATTAACGTTGTTGAGCAGACAATTTTTTTTAACATATGATTCAGTGGGTTAGCAATATCCTTCAAAATGATTCAGTTTGAGATTGATAGTGTGGTACGCAATTACGGTGCTAATTGTAAGGCCATCTTGAACACAAGTTATAATTTATCTGTTTTTAATCCATGTGGGGACGACCACACGACAATAACGTACGTTCTTACATAGGTAGTATGTTTATATTTAATTTATAGAAATATTTTTTCATTTTATGTATTTTGTTTTCCTTTCTACTCTTACACACGTTGCCTTTTTATCTCTTCTCCTATCGCAGGAATGCTGGAAATGATTGCTTTATAAATAATCTTCACCTTCTTTTCTTTTTGTCTGTGTGCGCCTCGCGCCCTGCGCCTCGCGGTTTTACCCGCATAAGTTTCAATCCCGTGGAAATATCAGGATAAAAAGGATTTTATCAGTTACTCCTGCTTATAAAATATCTGTGTGCCAAATTTCATCCAAATCCATTCAGGAGTTTTGGCGTGAAAGAGTAACAAACATCCATCCATGCATACAAACTTTCACGTTTATAATATTATTAGGAAGGATTTTATTTGCGCCTCCTTCAGGCCAAACGTCTGTATTTCATAAAATTGTGAATGTAGCTACGAAATACAGATAGATGTCAACTAATGTAAAAGGTTAGTTCCTTACTTTGTGTCTTCCTGCATGATCGGCGGCATGATCACTGCGTGATCAAACCCTTAAATTTACTAAATAAATACTTTTTTACATACCAACAACTTGTAACATGTACGTAACATGAAAATGAAAACGTAAATGTCGTTGGTATATAAAAAAAATATTTGAGAAAGTCTACAGAAAAAAAAAAACTAAAACAATTGCTTGCACCTATACACTGCATTCCTCAGTGTGCAAGGCTATTTACATCGGTATGTAGTATTCTATGCCTGATATGGCATCACCTAATTATAGTAGGTAATTGACTAGTTTGCCATGCGTGTGTTAATAATAACTATATTTTGTGAAAGATAATAATTGGAGAGACCATAGTGTTTGTTACTTATAAAATGAGTAGCGGTCCGCCCCTGCTTACCACGGCTGCAATGATAAATAAATGATAAATGATTTTGTAAGTAGGTTTGTACAAACACTTTTACATGTCAAACATATTTTAAAAACTAGATGATGTCGGCGTTTCCTATCTGACTTGTCTGAGAAGAAAGGCCGAAACAAACTCAGAGGTCACAGTCTCTTTTCAAGTCCAGACCAGAATGGTTTGGTGACTGTGCTATAAATAAGGTAAATATGAATGACAAACTTTTAAGGTTTCAAATACGAGGCTTTTGACTACTTTGTATTTAGTATGTGTATTTTTTTTTTGTAATTTGATTCTTGTTTGTGCAGAGTTTTTTTATTTCTTTATGTATTATATAAATAAAGCTTGCAGAATAAATGCTCCAATTGAAGGTGATAACCACATCGAAATCCCTTGTGTAGTTTAGAAGATAGCTAAGCGGTCACACAGACAGACACGAAAACCGACTTTGTTTTATACTGATAAGATAATATTGATAACTAAATTACTTGCAATTGGAACAGCTTATACTGGTTGAAAATATGTTCAAAATTAGGGTATAAAACTTTTATGTCAAAATCTTGTTTAATATAGTTATTATGGTATTTTATACCTTTGCCTAGTATTGGCATAAAAATTATCAATAAATCATCAATAAATTTATAACTAAATATAAATTTATACATTTGCATCGCCCGCTCTACTAAACAGTAGAGCGAGCGATGGAAATGTATAAAATTATATCCCTACCGATATATAAACCCTACCGATCATTATACATGACCTAGCCAACACAAAACAGATTGCATCTCATACAAAACAAAGCTGCGCGTACGCACCGAGAACGATCACTCGATCAGTAACAGTAGTTCGTACCGTTAGCTCCCGTGACTGGGCAGTTACGGACAGAAGACCAGTTGGCAAAAAAACCTTACACGAGCTGATTAGTTGCTTGAAAACGAGGTTCCGTACAAGAAACACGCCTGGCTAACTGTGGTAAGAAAAACAGCAATCAAGTTTAAACCTGATCAGTAGCCTGGACTTTGTTCCAGGTATGGCTTGCAGTCAGATACGATTAAAAATCTATACCCATAAATCGCAAAACCAAATTCAAAATCAAAAGTCATTTATTCAAATTAGACTGAGAATCAGCACTTTTGAACGTCAAAATTACAATGATAGTCACCTAAAACGCCCGGCCTTCATCACTTCCTAGTGCTTTCGCTGGGAAGAAGAAGTGGCGCAACAAACTCCCCAGCAGCACAGCTGTCTGTTCATGTTATTCAGCTTTCGCGAAACTTAAGCGTTATCTTGACTGACTCAGACGCGTGGGTGCATGTCTGGGTCAGAAGGGGAGGATGTAGCCATAGGCCTTAACGTATAAATGTGGATAGTGCAGAAACTACGTACAAACAGCAATCAGTTTAAACGTCATCACGAGCCTGTACTTTGTTCTAGGTTGGCTTGCAGCTGACTGCAAGGGATTATAGTTTTTTTTTTTTTATGGATTTTCAATCGCATCTGAATGCGATTAAAAACCTATACCCAGGAACCGCGAAAATAAAATTCAGCCTCTCCAAATTCTAGATTCACTTGATTTTTACACACAAAGTACAGTCAACCGCAAAATACGTGGTAACAATTTCACATTGAAAGCGGCATGTCCTAGAACTAAAAAAATCGAAGACATGTGGTATCTACCAAACCACAGTGGGCCTATGGGCCACGTAGTTGATTACGGCCCTCACCCTCTCACAAAACGGAGGCCTGTGTCCCAGCAGTCGGAACATTATAGGCTGATAGTGTAAGCGTTACCACTAATGTTTGGTAGACTGTACAAGCAATAAACCAAAACAAAAACCACTAAACGTCTTAATTTGCATTCAAATTATTTCAATTTTCTCAAATTGACTCCTAACATGTCGACTACCGATAAGTCTCGCTCAGTTGCGCCTGATCTCGCAGATCTGCGCACGCGCAATGATGTGTGACCGCTTAATGAGTCATGTGCGAATGTTTTATTGCCACCTTAATTGATTATGTCTTACATCAATCTTATTGCTATAATAAATCTTACGGAGATTGTGGAGAATTATGGTATAGTTTTCACCATGTTAAATGGTGTGGAGGTAATAAGGTCACCAATGGTGCTGAAGATCCTGCTCTGAGTTGAATGGAAATACAGCTGTTTCATACAAGAGTGCAATACCTACACGGTCAACTGGTATGGAACAGATGATTGTTTTTTTTATAAACCGATGATAAATTTCAACGTTGATGGGTACATGATTCTAACCCGTCAGCGTAGAAATTCAAATCGTATAATTATAATTATATCAAGTACTAGATCGTTGGAATTTATAAGTTTGTATGCTATTTTTTTTACACTTATTTTGGTATTTACTCATACAAATTGACATCAAAATCAATCTGCCTACCCTTTTCCCAACTATGTTGGGGTCGGCTTCCAGTCTAACCGGACCCAGCTGAATACCAGTATTTTACACGGAGCAACTGCCTATCTGACAACCCAGTGACTGGGTAATACGATACCACTTGGTAAGACTGGCTGTCAGACTTTCGGGCTTCTGACTACCCGTGACGACTGTCAAAGATTCACGAATGACCAACGGCTTAACGTGCTTTCCTAGTCACGGAGGTTATTTTCTATTTGCAGTATCTACTTATTACGATTAAATATTTTTATTTAAGAGTGAATGTAAAAAATAATTATAAATACTAACGATCTAAGCTATAAAAAATAGTACTTTGGTTTAAATTTAATAATATAATCACGAAGAACGACTTGAAATGCGACGTTGCCACCCCACGCGGGATGAGTGCTCTTCAGTTTAGTGTATCCAATAAGTGCTCAGTATGAGATAAGGAGCTGTAAATATAGCTGTATACTCACGACACATCAGGCGTGGTGTTGGTCAGCAGCCGCACGCAGTCGAGGCAGCCTCGTGCGGCCGCGTAGTGCAGCGCTAACGCGCCGTTGTTGGCGCGCGTGCCCGCCGCTGGCATGGCGCGCCCGCACCACCAGCCCTCGACAGCTAGACGACCGCTCCTGAACAACAGAGGAAATCTTATAGATCTGTTAGCTTTTGCTCGAGGCGTAGCCCGCACTGTTGTCTGAAACTATCCCATGGGAATGTACTACCGGGATAAATCCTATCCAGATCATGGTCTATCTGTGTGCTAAATTTTATCCAAATCCCTTCAGCCGTTAAGACATGAAAAGGTAACAAACAGACAGAATTACTTTTGCATGTATAATCAACAACCGAATATCTGTCAAAAAGTCTTTTTTCAACATACTGTTTGTATTCAGTTAGTTTAGAACTTACTCGTAAATTAGGTTTATATTTTGATAAAATCCTTTACGCTCAACAAAAGACATCAACGCGCTAAGTACCGCAACAACGCCATCTAGTAGGCGATAGTTGAACAATTCAATCGATACGCTGTAGTGAGCACAAGCGAACAAGCGCTAGACACGAAGTACTCATGAAAGCGATTTACATCTAGTTTCCTCTACTACGTGACAGATGGCGTTGTTTAAATTAAGCATATAAATAGGAAACATTATTTCTTAATTTAAAAAATTATAATATTCTTTACAATCAATTCAAATGGATTTATTACTTAATTATAAACATATCGTAATAAACACATCAAAAAAACATGCAAACTGAACATTATTTAGGTATGATTCTTTAAGTTATGTTTTTGGCAGCTCTGGACAGAGAGAGGTGGAAAGAGAGTAGAGAGGCATTTGCCCAGCCCAGCCATAGAGCATTAACGGCTAATAATATTTTTTTTAAAGTTACGTTTTTCACGGAATTGACATTTCGAATCAATTAATTTCGAAGGTATTTCTATAAATTGCAAAACTAGATCAAACTATTAACTATCTGACCTTCGGAGTAGTAACATTCCTCCAAATACATCAATCAATGTTTTATTGAAATCATAATAAACTTTTTAATTTATTTAATACGAATCTGCCGGAACGATTCTTCACGAACAAATAGGTATGCATCGTGAAACTTTAATAAATAACAAGTTACTTCCAAAAGTTGGGCTATTCAACCACTTTTATTTAAATGTGTGATGGCAAATAATACTTATACGTTTTTACATGATTGCTTAAAATATAGTAAACAGTTTTTTTGTTTTAATTTATTTATTTAAGATTCATGCACAACATTACAGAATTTAATTCCAAGGCGTTTTACAGCGCAATTTGGCAGATTTGGACTCATTTTAGCTACAACTAACTTCTGCCCGCGACTTGGTCCGCGTGAAATTTCATAAAATATATCCTATGACCCTTGGCAATACTAGTATAGCTTCCCAATAGTGAAAGATTTTTTGGAACCGGATCAGGAGTATCGAACATTACCCCCTACATACAAACTCACACATTTTACCTCTTTATATACTAAGATAAAAGTTTTTATGGCCGCAGACTATTTGTCTTCAGGACTTTTACATAAATTATGCTAATACGTACAAATAAACACATTTATGTTGTATTCCATTTTTTTCGTATTTTTTGCAAATGATTGAATATGTTATTAAAGCTGAAAATAGAAGTTTATAAACTTACATCAGACATAATAGTTCTTCAATTACACACACATTAGTAATGTGTGTGTCGTACTCGGTGATAATGATGGCTTGATGGGATAGTGTGGCATAATAATCGAATCAAATCACAATCACACCATAACATTAGTTTCATAAAATCTTGTTTTCAAATAAAGCTTTAAGTATGTATTTCACAAACGACCTGAGAAGGTTTAATCCATATTGTGTGTGATTTTGGGAGTCGTCAAATCGTTGTCATATTAACAAACTAGACCCGCCCATGCTTTGCACGGGTGCAATTTACTGTTGTGGCGAATATTAATGTATTATACTCATAAACCTTCCGAAATAAATTATCTAAATGATGGTCAAAACCGCATCATATTCCGTTGGGCTGGTTGGGCAGTTTAGAAGAACTTTGCGGTCACAAACACACGAAAAGTGACTTTATTGTATATACTATGTAATATTTATAGGTAAAGATAGATTCAATGTGAGAAGAAGGATAACCAAAGTGGTTCATACTGTCACGATTTAAAATTAGAAGAACTGACAAAACTAAAAAAAAAAAAACGAACCGACTCAAAGAAATGATACAAATGAAATCGAAATTTCAAGTCAATCTTTTTGAAGTTGGTCAAAAATAGAACGTAACATAGTGCCTCATCATTCCGCGAAATGATCTCCTAGCATCAGTTGCAGTAGGTAATTTTATATATCATTCATAATGGTAACAATTTGAAGTGTAAAATTACGTTTTTGTACACCGTCGTGAGCGAAATATGTCTAATCAGTAATGTTTTTTGTGATACATGTTGGATAATACTATTTGGTTAAGTTTTATGATAGAACTTTCATGAGACATTGCAAAATTATTCGAGTTTATTATTATTTTCAATTGGACTCGAATTTTTTTTTCCATAATTTTCCGACTAACAACATCACAAGCGGCCGTAACAAATATGTATTTACAGAATTTTAAACATTAGAATCAGTAATACAACTTGTTAAGTTAGCATAATCCTAAAATGTCAAGATTTAATGAAATAGTCATTCAGTAGGATTACTTGATCTTAGAGAGTTGTGTTGATGACTTTAATGATTATAATTCTGTAAATAGATATTTGTTACGGCCGCGAATCATATTTTAATCAACGTACAACTTAGTACTGACCGGCAAATTGCAAAAAACATAAGAAAATTTTAATTTCGCGGGCTACCTTGGAGCATCCACCTTAAACATATCTGGCGAAATGTGGGTGTACTATATGGAGGTCGCTTCTGCCTTACCCTTCGGGGAAGATAGGCGTGATATTTGGTTATGTGTACAAAATAAATTAAAAGCTGACATGTAAAAGTAACAAACAATATAAAATGACTAGAAACCGCATTCTACTGACAAAGCAGAAATATTTACAAGTTGAACAAACTTAGTGTCAATGACATTGCAATGTGTGTACACTCTATAAATGATTAATAATTACATGATTTTTACATGATACTACGATGTAAGAATTCATTCTGCCCGGGAGTTCGTCAGCGTGATTTTTTTTGTTTTTACATAAAATATCTAGGACACTTGGCCATACTGCAACTTTCCATTAGTGAATTAATTTCGGAATAGTTCCGAAGATTTCCCTCTGCATACAAACACACTACCAATCTATAATATTAGAACAGATGTACAGATTTTTCTTTTGTAAGTTAGGCAGGGGAGTTTGTTGCGCCACTTCTTCTTCCCAGCGATAGCACTAGGAAGTGGTGAAGGGCGGGCGTTTTTGGGGGACTGTCTTTTGTCATTTTGACGTTAAAAAAGTGCTGATTGAGAATAAGCACTTTTTGAATAAATGACTTTTGATTTTCATTGGTTTCATCTTGATAACCTCTGTATTTGGCAAACAATTTAAAAAAGAAAAGCCAGGCTCATAAGTATTTTGCGTAGTTAGGAAAACTCAAGTGGCCAAGTAGAACAGTTTACGAGTTGTTGTAGGTAGTAGGCTCGAATCCAAACACGCACTTTACTTTGTGTATTTAATTTCATCACCACTGCTCTCAAAACGTTGAAGGATAACATCCTGGGGGAAACCGGCATGTTCTAGAACCAAAAATACGAAGACATGTGGCATCTACCAACCCACACTGGGCCCGTACGAGGCCCGTGTCCCAACATTGGGAACATTATAGGCTGATTATGCCCAAAACCTACTGAAGTAACAGAAGTCAACAACGCCCTCAAAGGATATTTCCTATCCTGGCCTAGCATAACATCACGCATTTGTTCCAAAGGGTTTGCAGTGCTGGTAAATCGTAGGACAACCATACTCCACAGGGGTGAACATATGTTACATAACATGTATGTGAACATATTGTTTTATCTTTATAATTGAATGTAATCGAATGAATTTTAACCTAACAACAATAATTTTATTTTATAACTAACTTATTTATTTTTAATGCAATGTTTTTAATGTGTAATTTTTTATGTATCTAATTTGTGTTGTATTTGTACTATGTAATTTGTAGTGTTTAATATGGGAATATATTCCTGAAATAAATGATTATTATAATTTATAAGGCTATGACATAAACAAGAGAAAGAGAATAAGCAGAAATCAAAGTAAACCAAACTGTAAAAGGTTCATAATGTAACAGAAATTAAAATACCAAACAGTAACTTCACGTAGAACATTCACTTAATAAACAACCGTGTCGCTTCTCATTCATCAAAATTAATTCAGTTCCAGTTGTTTCTATGTTTATGTAATCGTTTGAAATTCTTTAGTCAAATTCTTCCAGTACAAATGACTGAAGAACTTGCTTCTTTTGGTACGAGTATAACATTTTTAGAATATGTATGAATTAATTATTTCCAGTATACATAATGGGATTTATTCATAAACGATGACTAAAGTTAAGTAACGTTTAAACGTCAAAAATGTATGGTTAAACAGTCGCTAATCACTGCTTAACTTTAAGCAACGTTTATGAATAAAGGGGAGTATGTATAGTGTAGTATACCAGTTGTATGAATGATTTGGCATCACAATCTGGAATTAATGTTATTGTAGCTTAACAAAGTATAAATAACTATCAGCGCCCCGCGGTTTCACCCGTATTTGTTTCGATCCCTTGGGAATATCGGGATGAAAAGTATCCAATGAGTTAATCCTGGTTATAAACTATCTGTGTGCCAAATTTCATTCAAATCCGTTCAGTAGTTTTGCGTGATCGAGTAACAAACATCCATCCATCCATCCATCAATCCATCCATCGCGTTCGCGTTTATAATATTAGTAGGATTTCATACCCTGTAAATACTTTTTATATGCACAACTTAGTATTGTACAAAAGCGAACTAAATGCTGCTATAGGTATTAACCTAGAAAGACCACCTCTGGTCTTAAATAATAGACCATCTCAGGCACTAATCTGCATGTTCCTCATATGAACTGACGAAGATAATGCCTGCACCCTAATTGCGTAACACACAATCAATCGGAATCGGTTTCATTTTGACAGTAATAATAATAATAATATCCCTGGACATTTCACACAGCACCATTTGTCCCAAGCTAAGCAACCTAATGCTTGTGTTATGGTAACAAGATGGCTGATAAACTACTTATATACAATTTTTTTTTTGTTCAACAGTTCAACAACATTCATTGCGTTCAAGAAATGTGTCATGTCTCTGCTCAACAACGTAAATACGTTGTTGAGCAGAGATATGGCACATTTATTGAACATATGAAGCAATGGGTTAGCAATAGTCTTCAAAATGATTCAGATTGAGATTGATTGTGTGTTACGCAATTAGGGTGCTGGACTTTAAAATAGACTTTACGAGTATATGACTTTTGAGTTTGTGTCGGAGTTTCTTCTCATTCTCAGAGTGGTCGGATAGGAAACACGTACCTGATTTAGTTTTGAATTTGAAAAAAATTGTTAAAACTAATTTACAGAAATAAATATAATTTGTCATCATCATCATTATTTTATGATAGTACTATGTACACTACCAAAATCATTATTGTGGTGCAATACAGACTGATATCATATTATAAGGGCACAACTGCAGCTGTCAGACTTTCAAAATTAGTCACTAGTATAAGGACAGCAGTGCGATTCTGTAACCATCTCACCGTGAAAACTTAGGTGAAGTGAGCTGTCATTCCAAATAATGCTAAGGGATTGACACTACTGACAGCTCACTTCACCTGACTTTTCACGGTGAGACTTTTACAGAATCGATCGGCTGTTCCACATGTGACAGCGGGGGGACCGTCGCGTCGAGTTAATTTTTTCTCCGAAGCATGATGGACCCTTCTCGATGTGACAAGAATAGTCTCCCAATATCCATCCTCTCAATGAATTTGGTAAGCACAACTTAATCCCAGAGATTCGTCCTTAAGACTGCTATTTACGTACTTAACGGCTAAAAGTAACAAAATATGTCACAAAAACCATTACATTTTTTGGTTCAACAATTTCGCATGACCGCCGACCGCTTCATATTTATCACAATGGTTGTCAATAACTACGTCCACTGTGTACCAGTATTAGTCACCCAGTAATATAGGGGACTGAACGACAATAGCGTAACGGTAGGCTACCCACATATCCGGAGGTAGTGCACAATTTCTAAATTGTGACCTTTGATATGGATGACCTCAAATAGGGAATTTAGATTGATATTTTTTTGTTTGATTTATTTGGTTTAGTAGGTATATCTTTGTGTAGTTAGATGGTAGAGTAACTGTAGATTATATATATGTAGATATTTTTGATCAGGCACATAAGTATATAATTGATAATCACGTAGACCGGAGAAATATATAATTTTTTTAATTAATTATAATTATTTATTTTTTTATAGTTAATTTATATGAACGACAGGCATGACAGTAACAGTAATGCTCGTCTGTAAAAATCTCATTGTGAAAACTTAAGACTCTAGATTCCCTAGCATCACTTGGGATGACAGTTAGCTTCAAGCTCACTTCACCTAAATTTTCTCGGTGTGATTTTTCCAGAATAGACCGGAAATTGCTATGTATTTCTAAATAGCTAATTATACACATATATAGAACATAATACCTCTAAAGACCAATTATTATATTAACACGTATTTAACGTTAAATAAAAAGTGTTGGATTTTCATAATTTCAAAACGTCGTGTCATCAATTTCAAATTAGGTATGCATTTTTACTGGATAATATTTGTGAAAACTTTGTATCGGTTACCTATTTAAAAACCTATACAACAAAAACAATAGAAAATAATAAATTAAATACAGCTGCGTTTACCATTACTTAGCAGCTAAGCAAGCAAAGATCTACGCAACTAATAATGACGAAGCCATCTCCGCTGCCACTTTCACTCTCAAATCTAACATCTAAAAACTTGTAAAAAGCATTTACCTAAAATTACCGGCGCGTAACGCAATCTGTAGCGTATCGAGGTCCTCTTCATAGTCGTGGCACAGCTCCATGGTGGAGTTCCTTGCTTCATGGATATCAAACAAAACCGCACCATCCCCTAACTTATCAGTCATCACACTTCTATAAGACCGAGTCCCGAAACTAGACGTGACAGAAGCCCCTCTAGGAAACCTCCTCGGAGGAACATTCACGTTCTGCGAAGCCTGCAAGCCAGGCTTCTTCATCCTCCTCTTCATATATCTCCTCATTCGCAAAGACAACATCACACGAATCCGTATATGCCTCTTAATATTCCTATCGTAACGTAATTGCTCCTTCATTTTCTTATTTCGCTTTTTCCGATGCGGGATCTCGTCTATTCGTTCGAGTTGGGTGTGGTTCCGCTCAATTAGCCGATGAGAATCGAGGGTAGGGGAGCGGTTGAAGAAATCGGAGTTGTTGTTCCGCCACGCTTTGCTTAGAGACCAGTTCTCGCCGCACGTGGGGGTCTTGACCTGAATCGGTTTCTCGTAGATGTCCTCCTCTAAAGCGAACATTCTTCGGGAGAGGAGGAAGTTGTCGATGTTTCGTCTGAGGGTGCTGCTTTGAGAACTGATCGTTGTGTTCACTAAGTTTGAAGTGAGAGTTTCAGAACTTTTCTGGAACGTGTTGCCGTAGGTCAGTTTCGGCGGCTCGGGGACTTCCCTCGTTTTTCTCTTCGCGAGTGATGTAATTCTCCGTCGCATCGCAGACATGTTCGTGAGTTCGCTCTTCAGCAGTGGCCCTTTCCGTTTGTCTGACGTCATCTCCGGCGACCACGTGCCGTTCTCCGAGCAACTGCAGAAGTCCTTAATGAGCCGCGCTATAGCATTACAGTCGCCGTCGTCTGAACGTTCCCTAGGCATTGTTCATCGCCCACAATCGTTCTTGTTCGTTATTTAACTGTCACTACTAAAGTAAGAGCACAGAAAATCACTGTTACCTACGAGTCAAGGGTTAATTTGGTTACACGGCCGTATTCTGTAACACTTCCGTATTCTGTATTCTCATCTTTTTTTTTTGCGGTTAGGTTACGTAATTGGTAAACTCGACCGCGTCTCGCGAAGCTGGTCGCGTTTTTAACTCCGTGTATGCGTAATTGCGAGTTGTGGCCGAGACGATTAACGGTGAATCTCTATTTACGAGTTGATCGATTACTTAATCAATAGTTGTGGGCGTTCCGTGTTAATTAACATACACTTTACTATGTAGGTTAAGTGGTAGAAACTTGTTAACTTAAGCGGGATTATTAAAATGCGTAATTTCACTAAATAGCTAGACTTGTGACTTAACGTGTTAATTCTTCGGAGAGAAGAATTATGAATAATTATTGTGATATAATACGAGTATATATCCTTTTTAATTTATTGAAGATGATTAGATAATAATTTTAGGCTTCGAATCGGCCTACTTTTACTTCAACAGTGTTGTCTAATATAAACTACTTGTATAGTCTTTACAAATTTAGTTTCGGGACTTTTTCCCGACACGATATTTTTCGTGCACTAGATTTTCAACTCACTGCTTAGCGCCGTGAGTTGAAAATTCAAGAGCGTGTTTTTTTGGAGCGCTGGGATGCGCTATCTTGGAAACTCAATGCTCGGCTCAACAACGAGAGTTGAAAACCCAGAGCGCGATAAAATACCCCAGACGAGACGTAAGCACACAGCACATAATACTTTCCTCCACGAATACAAAAACTAATGAAATAATAACACCCTCACTAAACACTCCAATTAATTCCCACAAACTAACTAAATCAATTAATCATGAGCATCAAATTAATGTGTTAAAAACTAACAAGTTACTCTTCATGAGGTATCCAGTACCTGTCACCACAATACCGAACGTGACAGCACGATTCGAGTTAAATATCACTTCCTGCATGTTTTACCGATTATTTTTATCGATTAATTAGTAGGAACTTCACTAGTGCGGTGTGCTATCTAGATTGTAATTAGTTTATGGTGGTGGTTTACTTTCTTTGTAGTTTTCATGTAGTTTGTTGGTTTTATGAACGTTTTAATAGTCGTTTCTTTACATTTTTATTGTCTTCTTGATTTTTGTTGTAATGAGTACCTTGTTATGTTATTGCTTTTATTACTAACTTATTATTTTTTTGGTTTATATTTGAGAGAGTATGGTGGACTGCCTTCGTCATCATGCGAACATTAATATAGCATAAGCTTCAAGCGTAATCAGCCACTGCTGGGACACAGGCCTCCTCTCTGTGAGAGGGAGTGGGCAATATACCACCACGACCTACAACTCGTAAATCGTGGCCAACACTGGTCCACCACTGCCCTCTCAAACATCAATAAAACTCTTGGATGGATGTTTGTTACTCTTTCACGCAAAAACTCCTGAACGGATTTGGATGAAATTTAGCACACAGATAGTTTATAACAAGGATTAACACATAGAATACTTTTTATCTCGATATTCTTACGGGATCGAAACTTATGCTGGTGAAACCGCGAGACGCAGCTAGATTTATCATAATTGCCGCACAGGTAATGAATTTTGATCAGCATGCCTACAACGTAAAACAACGCCGCCATTTGCAAAAAACGCGGGCTACATTGAAGGAATCATATGAATGATTTCGACTCTATTTTTATAATATTTCATACTGAAATAGGTATAGCCTTCGTTATTAAATTACTTACTAAAATAAATATTAAAAACTTTATGAGTGGCTTCCTCACAAAATATCGTGTTGAAAACATATTGATACGCATGCTACAATTAATGTTTACGCTTTATTATATGTACAGCGCTCCGTTGCGCTCTGCAACGCAAAGCGCTTTCTTTGTCATGTTGCATGCAAATGTAGTAATACATATATTTATTATCTCTTTTACGATATAGTACGGCGAGAATGTGAAGAAATTATGTAAAATATTTTGTTTTTATTTATCACTAGGAGCGCCCCGCGGTTTCACCCGTATAAGTGTCGATCCCGTAGGAATATGGGGATAAAAAGTATCCTATGTAATAATCCTGGTTCAGTAGTTTTTATGTGAAAGAGTAACAAACATCCATCCATCCATCCATACAAACTTTCGCGTTTATATAATATTAGTAGGATTATAGTAGGAAGGAATTTAGTATAATATGCAGCGTAGCTTTTGCACGCTGCTTCGCCTATATTCCCCGGGTTAAAAGTCCTATAACCTAACCCAGGTCGTGGTCTACCCGTGTGCTAAATTTCATGCAAATTCGTTCAGTCATTAAGGCATGTAACAGACTATCGCATTTATAATATTACAATATCCATCTAATGCCATATAACATTATTATGGATATTTGTTTTTATTTATCATAATTTCTGATATATTCATCCTCATTTGGTTACATTTCGCAGCTGTTACTGCTAAAATTCTTTGGATATTATCATTGTTTCTAGGTATCAATTTCTAGGCAAGAATTTTTTCAGGCGTTAACTCACATACGGATAGAATTTGTGTCCAGTCACGAGCAAAAGTATGTATACACTCGGATTTATTCAAAAGCGATTTACTCCTTTATTATTTAATGAAATTTTATGTTGTTACGAACATAGCACTTTCGAACCCATAGGTTTATCTAATGTGTCGTATTTCAACGTTGCATTCGTTATTTCACGAAAAAATCGCAATTGAAAGTTGCCAAGTGTTGACATATTGGTGCTCGTGACTGTCCATTGTTGGTCATATCACACAAAAGATCAAGTTCTCTTGAGTATGATAGAGCCAGTTTTTGTACTGTAGTACCAATAATTATTATTGTAGAACAAAGAATTAATTAAGTATTCTAAAATTCATATTTCCTAGTTTAGAATCATAAGGAAGACCTTTTCAACTGAACTTAAGATCATAAAATTGTGTGTTAATAATCTTCAAATACCAACCGCTAAATATATAGCTAGATAAATCGTTTAAAATCACCGTAATTTTGAATGTAATCATTTCAGCATAATATGTCAACATTTTATGCATGAAAATTGCATTTTTTATTGAATTAACAACTGACAAACTCATCAATATAAATGAATGAATATAGATCAAAATGATGATTTTTGTGACAATATTTGATGCCTTTACATATTTATTAGTGAATTTAATTAGCTGAGAAATAAGATGCGTAGGCTAAATAAACCTCTTGGTTAGGTATTTACCTACTAATGATTATTTAAATTTAAGTGATGTTTCAAAATCAAATATGTATGGTTAAACAGTTGCTAATCGTAACGTTTATGAATAAAGGGTGTATACGTCAGAGATACAGCTTCAACAGTTAAAATTTCGAATTTCTCCCAAATGACGTCACACTGTTTGCAGAGTATCATCGTATCTACTCATTATGCAAACCGCGGCCAACGAATTAAGTAATTATCGTAGAAGCGAAAGGTAACAATTACTATGCACATACATTCATGATGCTACGTTTTGATTGAGTTCCCAACTTTTTCTACGTATTTTCTAACCATGTACATGTTTTCTCAGCTATCAAACTATTGTTGCATTAATTCCTGTAAGAAAGCATCTCTGCACAAATAAAAACAATGGATACTCTTTGGGAAACAGGCCACAACTCAGATTTACAGTTTTGATTGTGATAGATCATATTTTTTTATCGATGAGTGTTACAGTATACGCCAATATAAACATCGTAAAATAATTAAAATTACGTGTTAACATCCAAGAACCGATTAAAATAAATTAATCGTTTTGAATGAATTCAAAAATAAAGTCGTAACAAAACACAAGAATTCAACAAAAATCCATCTCGTGAACACCGAAGATTTTTTTAACGCTTACGCAATAGTTTCACATTCACTTCATCACGATACTATTAATAAAAATGTTAATTCACTTTCATACACGAAACACGTTCCTATAAATCATGATGTGTATAGTCTATGGTATCGAAAAGCGCGCGAAAATTTGACGTTTAATTTTTTTTCTCGAGTGACGCGTCGCGTTCAGATACGCGCAATTGTGTTTTGATCACATACGCTCGGTGCACGTAATTATGTACAGTTGACCATGTCGAATTGCGCGTGTGGAGCGACTGCCGCCGCGGGCACCGGCCTCGCTCTTTCTCCCATTCCTACATAAGTGATATGATGATCCACTATGCTGATGGTAATTAACGAGCGCCCGTGCTTTACATTGTCACTGATTTTGACAGCTGTTCGGGCATCGCACCATGACACGTTTCCGAACCGGTTACCTGCTTAAACAAATGAGGTTTTACTCGCAAAACTAAGTGAAAATTACTAGAAACTTGTAGAGTTGCATAATTATGGTAATTTCTCTGGTTTACACGCTACATTGGAGTTGAACTTGTGATTTGCTAGCGCATTATTTATGTTGAGTTATTGAGTATATTATGAATCCCATTGATAAGTGCACGTTTTCTTGAGAAAAGGAAAAGTTCTTATTTGTCGTGTGAAAATCAGTTTTACTTATAAATGATTATAATAATTGATGCTAATAGCAGCAATAATTCGTTGATTGGTGTTAATTAATCTCACGATATTTTTCATCGAAATAATTTTCACTTTCCCTTGAATTTTCCGTCAACATGATAACAACCATTTTACATGAACGCCTAGAAAAAATATCCCACGTTAATTTAATAAAAAAATAAATCTAGTAGTTATGACTATGACCATAAAATGTACCATCACAAAAATAATTAATCCGGAAGCCATTCACTGGTCTTTACATCAATTTATAATTATTTTACACATAACACCAACGCGCCTACACAATGGCTTTTTAAATCATAGACAAGAGTAACTGTCAAAATCGTGAGGCGCTAGTGTCGCAATGATGGCGTAAGAATTTGAGCACGTAACGATTACCTATATTATGCAAAGATGCGTTTTAGAGCGGAAATACAGGTGTTAGGAAAATTCCTAAATGTAGTCGGATTTTACTTAGCCGTCATGCTTTTACGAGTAGACCCCGAAAAAGTCACTTAGTCAGCGATAACAGACATTTTTCGAAAAAGTTGAAAATTTGACACCCTTGGTCGCATTTTTAAGTACAGTGATCACATTTTTTTTATAATTTTACAGTGATTTTTCTAACAATGTAATCTCAAATAACAGTGCTATTAATCGAAACAACAAATCAAAGTAACAAACATTGATAACTAAGTAAAATAAATTAAGTTTTGAAGAGTTATAGTATATAGTATATATTACAGAATTATTTTCAGTTAACTTTGACACTCCATGTTGGAAAAAAAATGCATTTTTTTTTCATAACTGGTATACCTTGGCCTCTCGCCCGGTACCAGGTTATCGTTGAGTTTCGGGACACCCTGTATATAGGTACAATAGTTGTATCATCATCATCATCATAGTTTCAGCCGAAAGACGTCCACTGCTGGACATACACCTCCCCCAAGCACCTCCACTTCGACAGGTTCTGTGCTTCTCGCATCCAACGGGTTCCTGCGGCCTTCACAAGGTCGTTGGTCCACCTTGTGGGAGGCCTTCCAACGCTACGTCTTCCGGTACGTGATCGCTACTCCAGAATCTTTCTGCGAATTATTTTGATTATTAGAACACCAGCCTGTCCTTCACTGTTGTTTATTACATAAAATAAGCTGTCCCTCTCACTCCTTAATAAGTTAATAGGTAGAAAATCACTCAACCAGCCAGTCCATCAATCGACTCGGTCAATCGCAGTCCACTGCTGGGCATACCTACAGAGACGTCTCCCAAACTACGCCACAACACCCATCAAGTCCAAAAATAAGATTATCAAGTCTACCATCAAGCCATCTTTGATCATCATCATCTGCCTAGCCTTTTCCCAACTATGTTGGGGTCGGCTTCCAGTCTAACCGGATGCAGCTGAATACCAGTATTTTACATGGAGCCACTGCCTATCTGACCTCCACTACCCAGTAACTGGGTAATACGATACCCTTTAGTAAGACTGGTTGACAGATTTTCGGGCTTCTGACGACCCATCACGACTGTCAAAGATCCACGAATGACAGCCGGGACCAACGGCTTAACGTGCTTTCCGAGGCATGGAGGGGACTTGGTATGTAAAGATGGACAGCCGCACGGGTCGATCGATCAGGTTAAGCTACCTTAACCTGATCGATTGACCCGTGCGGCTGTTATTACCTAGCCACAAGCCAATTTTGATCGTTGGTTAGAAATCGTCAGCTGAAATGAAAATGGCCTCAAGGCAGCTGAAAGTAATGGTCTTCGTATAGATTGGTGATTACAGAAACTGTAATAAACGCAACAGAGCACCCTTAATTATAATTCTTGTGTTGTTTTATCCTTTGCCAGTAAACACTGAAGTAGGCAAATTAATAGGTGTCCAGTCTACTGAGCACTACAACAATTTATTGTCCCCAATCAATTATAAATACATCACGAACACTGACACAAGAGGTTTATCATTATAAATAAATCAATAAATATGTCAAACTCTACACCAAAGATGTGGCAGCCACCAATTTGGTGTGTTCGTGTTCACGTGCAAGTATTCAACGTCGTTTTGCCACAGAGAATACACAATTTATTTAGAAAAAGTGTTTTTCACTTGAAGTGACGTGACGTAGGTGACAGAGAGAATGTTATGCAATTATATTTTGTTTGTGTATTGTTTGTTGAATTTTTTACTTAAATGTTTGCTGTTTTAATTAATTAAGAAAGGCCTAAATTCTACCTACTTCATGTAATCTTGAGTTAAAAATCTCAGAAACAAATGATAAAATGGCTGACTTTATTTTTAGACTATGTAATAGAAATAACAAAGAAGTGTTTGCGGAAATACGTAGATAAATTAAAATTACCTTGTTTAAAATTATATAAACAATGAAAATGTAGATTTAAGAACTCGTATCTTTACTAAATAAAAAACAAAAATCAAGTTAGAAAAACACAATGACAACTGAAAGGAAGTGTTATTATAAAGGGGATTGAAGGATTGAAGGATTTTGTAATGATATCTTGATTTAAAAGAGTGTCCGTGGAGGGTCTTGCCCGTTCTTCCCCATAGAGATCTACGTTTTTGGAATGGGCGACTAGCTTCAACTTTCTGACTAACCGACCGACTATTTAATTTTGCCAATTCAAAAGTGCCTGTAAATGGTTTAATTGAAATAAATGATTTGAGTTTGAGTTTGAAGATTTTTATATGGAGCCCGTAAAATAGCGACCACACATGAAAACTTTATAAATCGACTAGCTTTTGCCCGCGGCTTCGCTCGCGTTAAGAAGTATAGTTTGACAAAGTTTCATACAAACTTTCATCCCCTATTTTATCCCCTTGGAGGTAGAATTGATCAAAATCCTTTCTTTTCTTAGCGGATGCCTACGTCATAATATCTACCTGCATGCGAAATTTCAGCCCGATCCGTCCAGTTGTTTGGGCTGTGCGTTGATAGATCACTATGTCAGTCAGTCAGTCACCTTTGAGTTATATATATTTAAGATAGCTGACATCAATACAAACAGATAATTCAGATCCAGCCTGTCCCAGCGACGCCCTAAGCCGAAGTCCGTACCCCACAGGGGGTGCCAGTCGCTTCGTTTTTAAGTTTTTTAAGCCCTGGCTGGAGGCCTTAACTTATTGAGGCATCCACAGGCAAGCCCGGTTAAGCAAACGACAACCTCATAGGTTGAACTGCGAGACCATTAAACCATTAAAAAAAAAGAGAACAATGCAAACAAAAAATAGTATTATTGCTAACCCCGTAAAGTGTCACGTTCACACGTCACAAAATGGCGGACAGGGTAGTAGTTCTTTCAAAATCATTAAATGTTTTTCATAGAGATATCAACTCATTCTATCGCAGTCCACTACTGGACATAGGCGTATCTCAGACTGCGCCACAACACCCTGTCCTCCGCCTTCCGCATCCAGTCTGTCCCAGCCACCTTCTTTAGATCGTCCGTCCATCTAGCTGGGGACTTCGCACACTACGCTTGCCGATGCACGGTCTCCACATCATAGAGATATAAATATTTTTATTAATATTTTCAGTAAGTACCTACTTTTTATGCTACTTCAGAATTGCAAAATGTTCTGGAATGCAGCGTTGTGTTAATTCAATTAAAATAAGCTGCAACATTTTTAACACTCGGAAGAATCATAAATTATTCTGTTATTGAAACTGCAATTATTTGTATGATCTGTTTGACATGTATGTCGGATTTTTATAGTGATTTATAATTTTCAAGTTATGGAACAACAAACTGAATGTCATAATACTTAACAAAGCTCAAATTCCATTGCAACAAAACCTTATTAGGACCTTTTTGTTACAAATGGTCACTCAAAAATCGACTTAGAATACATTTAACAAAAGTAGATAACTGATTAAGTGGCGATGGAATGTAAATTATAAATTATCTGAGATTATGAACACTACTATTAATTGGATTTACAACACAGAATGCAGGGTGTATTCTCTGTGTTATTATGTTATAAACGGAGTTTCCAGAACGTTTACGACCTCAGTTAAAGACAACAGCACGAGTATTTAATATGTTACATGGTAATAGTTAAACCAACATAATGTAAATTCGGGAATATGTATTGTTAAGTATATAATACTAGGTATAATAATACTAAGTATATAATACTAGGTACTAACTGAAATTGTCCGTATAACAAATCACAAAATAATGTCATTCAACCACAACTGTAGTATGAAATTACAATTTGCTTTTAAAAAAATCCCCTACTATACACTACACTATACATACTAGTATGTACCTACTTACAAGTATGTAGAAATAGAAAACCAGAAGCGCAAGCGCAAGTACATTACGTGTATAATCATCACAAGTTTCCTAACAGTTCTTAATCTGTTACACTTCCTCAAATGATGTTTATCACACCGTGTTAAAGTAATTGACATGATATCCTATTTGTGTATGCTAATTTGTAAATAGGGCTCATAAAAGAAAATAAAAGTAGGAAGAAACATCACGCCTGTAAACCACACACCACAAATCCGGAGAATGGATTTGTGGTGAGTGGTTTGGGTGCTGTGTGTTGGTTTTCTGGGCTGCTACTGCGAGAAATCCAATAACACTTTGCCCGACTCAGGAATCGAACCCAGGACGTCATGCTCAGCAATAGCCCTTGTGACCACTAGACCAACGAGGCATGAAGGGAAAATGGAGGAAAACATGTTTTCCAATAAGGAATTTTAGAAATAGTTTTCGTAGTTTTAGCACATAACCACCTAACCTAACTATTAACAGGAAGGACCCTTTAACTAATCTGCGTTTGCGATTGACTTGCCAAATATAAACAAATATGAGTTTTTTGAAAAATAATTTTAATTCCTACACAATAAAGTTCAGTTTACGCTACAACTTCAAAAAAATTTATTACTTTTTCAATTAGTAATAATTAAGTTGATTTCAGAGTGACTAATCAAGTTACTCTGAAATCAACTTAATTACTACTGACATAAAGTTCATATTTGTTTATATTTTGGTGGAGGCTAGTTAATTTATCAAGATTTTTAACACGACAGATTCCTACATGTGATGTGAACGTGTTTATCGTAATAAATAGTCCATCACACGAAATGATAATGAATGCTAAAACCTCTGGACATCATCCTAAACAAATATTCATACATTCAAATTCATTTAAAACTTGTCTCCAATGATTAATTAATCAATATGAACCACGACAGACGCTTTAAACGTGTAGGGAATCTGACTATAGTGTAATTCTCGTTAATTGTCATATTTGGTAAACAAACAAAAATCTATCTGCCTAGGTATCTAGGGGTCCGCATGCAGCTGAATACCTGTATTTTACATGGAGCGACTGCCTATCGGACCTCCACAACTCAGTCACTGGGTAACACGATACCCCTTGGTAAGACTGGTTGTCAGTCTTTGGGGCTTCTAACTACCCGCAACGACTGTCAAAGATCTATAAATGACAGCCGGGACCAACGGCTTTACGTGCTTTCCGAGGCAAGGAGGGTAAAGCAAGTCATATGTCCACGTACTAATCGCGGCAAGCGTGGCTTAACCTCATCGATCTGATCGATCAAGTTAATTCGCCACGAGCCCCACATTTTGTAAACTAATGTGGTACTAACATCACGAGATTTTGCAACTATCAAGGTACAAGTCCATAGTAGACTGCAAACGACAGCAGCAGGCGATATGTCACCGTGAAATATGTGGCTGACGACGCGACGTATCGCTAGCTACGGAAGGTATTTCATAGAAATACATAGAAACCAGTACTGTCGCGACTACATGTCGCCTGCTGCTGCTGCCTGCAGTCGGCTACGGACTTGTACCTTAGTACACTGTACGATACACAGAGCACGGAGCCGAATCGTCGGCTACTGCTGGAGGCGGCATCGTCAACACTTTCCAGACAAACCTAGCCACCTTCTACTCACACTACTACACAACTGACGTATAGAAACTGATGGCTTTGAAAGCAATCAATCAAGTTTGCGCTGAACGCACTTTTGGTGACACGAATTTAATAAGTAGATAAATGCCGTCTATAGGACGCGGCGATTAAGTGCTCTGTAATATCTCCTTAAATTTCATATTTGGTAATTAATTAAACGGTACTAAAATCACGAGTTTTCGCATCAATCACACATTTTAAGACAAGTATGAACGTCACTTGATCTTTGTAAAGCCAAGACCCCACCTGCTTTGTGCTGTCACCAACACGTGTTGCTGACAAAAGTACAATTACTGACAAAAGTATCAGTAATTGACTAGTAGTAGTCAATTACTGATACTTTTGTGTAGGTAATTATTACTAGTTAATTGGCAAACTAATGTCGATAAACGTGTTTCCGTTTTAGGTGGTTTTAGGCGATAAATATTTAAGAAAATACATAATAGATACGCGTATTTTAGTCCAACTGAAATGTTCTTAAAAATGTTATCAACTTTGGAAAAACAAAACGTTGATGATTTTATGAAGACGTACTTAAAAAAATAATTGCGGAAATAATTGCCTACACCAAAAACTGCTTCAAATTAACCGTTTAAATACATAAAGGCGATTGGGCTAATCTGCCCTAACACCCAATAGAGTTAAAATATATCGGCTATAAACATATACATCCCTAGAAGGAGCATAATCAGTCTATAATGTTCCCACTGCTGGGACACAGGCCTCCTCTCTGTGAGCAGGAGTGGGCCAGAATCCATCACACGGGCCCAGTGCGGTTGCCTCTTCAAGGAGAATATTTCTTATTGTAACGAGTTCTGTCGATTTTTAGTCAGTGAGGAGCTACAGAGCTCTACATGTGACTAAATCATAGAGTATCATTTAAATTCTAGTACCTATTTCGTAAATTAATTAACTTTTATTAATTCTGAGCCTTGAAAATATAATCTTTTAAGCCTATAAAGGTCATTTTTTTTTAATTGCTGACTTGACCTGCTCTTGAGCTCGATCTCGCCTGGGCCCTAATTCAATGTCAATTCTTTAGCTAATCACACCAATCTCGCGTTCATTTTGCGCGGTTTCCTAGATGCCGTTTTAGGACATGCCCATAGTTCGCTGCCCATTCTCCTTTCCTCAAATCGAAATCTAAGTGCGCCATCTTTGTTTACCAAATAAGACAAATAAAGAAAGATACACTTTAGCTATGCTAATAGCCCGACTCCGTCTGCCAATAAGTCACGCTTTGGCGAATGTTCCAAGAAAAGACGTTAAATTAACATCGATGCGCAGACGCATACAAAAAGCGTGCTGATTACTTTTTTTTATTTGTTAGAACGGCTGCTAACTTGCCAGTTTCAGATTGATAGATAAGTTAATAGTAGATTGTTTTACTTTTATTTGTCTTAGTGGAGTTTCGTGGTGAATTTTTGCTCTGACTAAATTAATTAGTTTGCACGAAATCGTAAGTTATAGTAAGGTACTTACGGCCGCTTGGTTTAATTATATTCGCAGTTTATCGACTGTTTTGAGATACTTTATGATCCGCTTCTGCCCGCGACTTCGCCTGAGTGGATGTCGGTATACAGGGTGGCATGGGACATCGACGCGCAAACTGTAAACATGCATGCAGCACATGAGTTTAGACCCCATAGCGTCGAAATTTTTCGTCGGTTATTAAAAAAATATATTGCTGTTCCATACATTTTGACCGCGTAGGTCTCTTTTCTATGAAATAGAAGATTTTTTTTTTGATAACCGACGTAAAATTTGTACGCTATGGGGTATAAAATCATGTGCTGAATTCATGGTTACAGTTTGCGCGTCAATGTCCCTGCCACCCTGTATATCCCATGGGAACGTGCTACCGAACATCAGTTATCTGCCAGTGAAATCTCAAAATCGGTCCAGTCGTTTCTGAGATTAGCCAGAAATAACAGACAGACAGGCATTTTAATAATATTTTTTTTCTTATAAGTACCGTATATATCATGTGCATTTAGTAAAATGCTGTTATTGTGACATTACAAGCAGACACTTCAATTTTATTTATTTGTATATAGGTATTTCGACTAAAACTTAGAGATTCTAGACGTTAAAAAAATAAACATAATATCACATAACGCCTGTAAGTCCCGAAGGGTTCGGCAAACGTTTACCTATAGTCGAGTACACCCACATTTCGCCAGTTATGTTTTCGTCCCCTGTCATATTGAAGTAATGTCTCAGAGGTGTGTCGTCAGGAAGTCGACAACACTGAATGCAACTTTTAATTTCGCATTAAACATAGACTATCGTTGTCAAAAAATAAAAGGCTCGTTTTGACATTGACAGTTCTAGTAGTTAATAAAGATCAAATTCGCAAAACACGTATTCGTTTGTATGAAACTGACAGATGTCAAGAACGCATTCTCAAATGTCAAAACGGGCCTTTTATTTTTTGACAACTTTACTAAACACGATAATATTCAACTGATTGTCATTTGATGAATTCCGACTTTTACGACTCACGCAGAAACACACACATGAACGTTTCCTTGAGTAGTTGAAATATGATCTCATTGTGAATGAGTATAGTATAGTCGTAATAACTCATCATATTAAGATCGCCTTTAGAATTTGGCATAGCTTGAAGATGCATTTGCACAGACAACTAATTGCGCAACTTTTTGGGTAATATGTCCCGGTATCACCAATATTGTATACAAATTGCCAAGAATGGCACAATTTTAATTGTTCATTTAAGCGCGCCACAATATACCAGTAAACTAATATTATACAGAGAAAATACTTGATTTTTTGTATGTTTGTTTTAAAATGACTGAACAGATTTTGATGAAATTTGGCGCATGGGTTGACCATGACCTGGATTAGGCTAATTTTACAGGATACTTCTTTTTTACAAATGAAATTATCACAAAAATTTCATCAGTTATGCAAGCTTAAATTATTAAATGCCTCATGCTGTAATAAGTTTGTAACCATCACTATTGTACTTACTTATTACTTATAAAGGTGATCCTAGCCTAAAGTGTTGTTTGTAATATTATTATAACTGTTACTTTATTTTTAAGTAATACAGGTTGAATTTAAAAAACAAACAACAGGATACGTTTCATCCCGATATTCGCACGGAATCGAGACTCATGCGGGTGAAACCGCAAGGTGCAGCTAGTACCTTATAAAAAACGACAGTGAAAACTAACTAGCTGAAAATTGCCCACAACAACCACTGTCCCACCTAGACAGTTCATAACCCAATTCACATACCACAATAAAGAGATGCATCTAATGCCTAATTCATTCGTCATTACCTAATATACAATTAACATAATCTACTATAATACATAACATGCCTCACTTTGTACCAAAAACCCATTGTTACTTATGAAGCCATTAATTATTTTTTTCGACAAACTCCATGTTTAAATGACTCCCAAAAAGCGTGGAAGTAATAAACTACATAAATGACTAACAATATAAAAATAAAGTCATAATTCTTACCTGCACTTTGCTACGAGATGTCTTACGTTATGTCAGACACATGTGTTCTCAGAACGCGATTAGCACACAATTGGAGTCAGACAATGAATTAGAAACGATAGCAACCCAGTTTTTAGTTCTTACCACCTACTTTCATGTTAGTGTAGCGTTACACGAGACGAGTCTGTAGAAATGACAGCTGTCGATATTGATGAACAATGGTTCGGCAACTTGTCAAATTGAAATTCTCAAAAGAGACCGATGTCTAACAGAGAACATCTTTTAGTTGCAATGGTTACTGTTAACCTGCATCATCCCACTGCTGGGCAAAGTAAAGCTGGGCAAGCTCCCCATGACCCCAGCACCCAGCGCTCGATCCAGGGCTACCGGATCCTGGAGGAGCACTGGTCGTTGGTTTTCTCCAGCTCGTCTCGCCATCTTCTACGGAGTCTGCCGCGACGCCTTCTGGCTGTGCCAGGGCTCCACGTAGTGGTTATTTTGGCCCACAGCTCATTGGCCTCGCGGCAGACGTGGCCAGCCCAGACACACTTTAGCTTAGCAGCCTTTTGAGCAACGCCAGTAATCTGTGTTTTGGAGCGCAGTGTGATGTTGCGAATATGGTCTGTCAATTGGACGCCTAGAATACTGCGATCCATGCGTTAAAATGGTAATTGGAAAAAAATATCTAACTTAAAATCACGCCTGTTTTCCCCGTAACCCATCATTTCGCCAGTTATTTCTATGTCCCTAGTAGGGGACGACCCTATTGCCATGAAACGGTTACTCATCCAGACACCGGCACCCTAATTGCGTAACACACGATTAATCGGAATCGGTTCCATTTTGACAGTTCAACAACATTCATTGCGTTATTTACGTGTTGAGCAGACCAATTTTTCGAACTTATCTTGATAAGTTCGAAAAATTGGTCTGAAATCATTTTGAAGCAAATTGCTAATCCATTGCAATGGATTAGCAATTTGCTTCAAAATGATTCAGATTCCGATTGATTGTGTATTAATTGGGGCGCTGATTGTTACTGAGAAATTCCTAATGTAAAAACCCAAAAACACTCTACCCGATCTGGGAATCTAACCCAGGACCTCATGCTCGGCAGAAACGCTTGCGAGCAACGAGCTAGTCATCTGAATATCTTAAAATAGAAAACAAAAACTAAAAAGAAACAAAACAACTTATAACACAATGACTTGGAGTGTGTGATAAAGTTGTTTACTCGAATACATTGATGAGTTTGACTCGTGTACCCTACACTATTAGATATTGAGGAAAAATTACAAAATGAATGATATCAATGAGGCATGTTATGATAATTGAAAGAATTAGCCTTTTTGTCTTTGCAATGGAATGTCTTTTACATAATCAACGAACAGACACTGTTTGAAAGCATCTATTTGCACCTACTTGTTATGGTCACATATAAAAAATACGAAGAAAAACATAGGAACAAGTGTGATCAAAATTAATTTCTTAGCTGACTCATCATCTGCCTAGCCTTTTCCCAACTATGTTGGGGTCGGCTTCCAGTCTAACCGGATGCAGCTGAATACCAGTATTTTACATGAAACGACTGCCTCTCTGACCTCCACGACCCAGTGGTAATACAATACCCCTTGGTAAGACTGGTTGTCACAGTTTCGGGCTTCTGACGACCCGTAACGACTATCAAAGATCCACGGATGACAGCCGGGAACAGCTTAACGTGCTTTCCGAAATGCGGAGGGGTCTTGGTATGTAAAGATGGTCACCCATCCACGGAACAACCGCGGCAAGGGTAGCTTAACCTGATCGATAAACCCGTGCGGCTGTTATTACTTAGCCACAAGTCCTTAATTAATAATTTCTTAGCTGACTAACAATAGAAAATACTAGAGTAGGTAACTAAATCAATTGGAACCTATTTCAGTAAAGACGAACCTTTTTCAGAGCTTTTTATTCCATTTCCAATGTTACTGATTTTTACATCATTCATTGTTTTTCAAGAAGTATTGTGAAGGCAGTGAATGAGCAGTTATTGAAATAAATAAATTGAATAGCTTTGTTTACATCGATACTAGTACAGTGATACTAACCATTTCACATTGAAAGCGCCTTTATATCGAAGCAGTAAGGGCGATTTTCGTAGTGCAAGTATTACCACTGATGTGCAGTTGGCTGGACATTCAGAACTACAGTGAGATTACTGAATGCTTCAGATATTACTTTAGTAACTTTATTTGACTTTACATCTGGTAAGCCTGGAAGCCGACCCCGACATAGCTGGCTGGCTGAATAAAAGGATAGGCAGACGATATTTTGTCTCGCGTGGTTTTCGTTATCATTACAAATTATTATTATTTCTTTATCAAAGTATGTCGTTATTCATGCACTTGACTTTTAGTATAAGAAATAGTTGGAGCTATAATATGTAGTAAGAAATCGAAAGAAATCCATTTTTTCATCGAAATGTTGTCGTTCAGGCATTTGTCTATTAAATAGAATATTATTAGTATTATTTCTTATGTCTTTTACACATCTTGGCACCCTGGGGACCCGGACCTTTGGAAGGCCAGGGGCCTAAGCCAACTCGCAAAGGCCTCTTAGACAATTATTATTTTAAATGATAAGGAGGTGCCAACTGCATAGTGCATTATGCATACAGGGATAATCGAAATCCCTGTATGCAGTATGCTAGTGCACCCAAGGACAACCCTTCCCCGGTTGGTGCAGGACTATTGCAGAACATGGGAACAAAATATATTGGGCTATGGGTTTAAAGGATTAGCCCACAATCGCAGTACACCGGGAAAAGTGAAAATAATATGAATAAGCATTAGTGCAATTAATGGTATGCGCCCTGTTTTGCATTCTATTGTAATTATTTTAAATAAAAAACGCAAACTACTCCCATCATTTACCTACTAGTTTTTGCTATAGTTACTCGAACTCGATATAAAACATAGCTTCTACCCTCTTCTAAGAGTTGTAAGCTCTGCTGACACCGAAACAAAACAACTGTGAAGATGCTTCAATGTTCCCAAAACAGTAATTAAATCATTATAAAACTGTAACTACTACACAATAAGGAAAAACAACCCGTAGGTATTTCACACGACTTCAAAAACAATTACCCTAGTTACATAATTAACCAAAAAAAAAAAACTAAATACTAACATTTTGACGCAGGCGTGCGACACTGACGCGTGTTTCCGCCGGAAGCTCTCCAGCAGCCATATTAAAAACAATAGTATTAACATAAACCACATCACTGCACAGGTTTGTATTTCGAACACTCCAAAATCACAGAGCAACACACGATATCAGAAACAGCATCCTTTTTTTTAAAGTCTTTTTTTTGTTGTTTATTTTTTCTTAATTAAATTATGTAGTGCATGTCATACGCATGAAGACTAAACGGTAACTAAACAATACAATAATAGAATCGATGTAAACAAGTATGCGTGTGAAAGCAAGATACATACAAGTAATGTGCGCAAGAGTGGCTGACGAGTTAACATCCGAACGGCGGCGCTAGCGTCGCGAGAAATCATAGTGTAATAAAAATGAGTTTTCACATGAAATTCTTTATTTTTCTCATGATAGGTATTATTTATATAAAGTAGGTAAATTAGCAAATGTGTTGATTGATTCAATAAGTGTAAATTACTATTGTATATTGAAATTGTTGAAATAGCCAGTAGTCACGCACAAAATCAATTAAACGCATATTAATGAGTGTTAAGACAAGTGTAACGATTGGGATAACTGTTTATAGGAAGATTTTATCATCTAGTAATTTATTTTGTTTCGATTTTTAGGGTTTTTCAGAAGACCTAATACATAAGATAGAGTAGGTAATCTCCGCAATTATGTACCTAGAAAAGAAAAGTACATCAATCAATATGTGAATACCAGTATTTAACATGCGAGTGACTGCCTATCTGACCTCCACAACCCAGATTCTGGGTAACATGATACACTTTGGTAAGACTTGTAGTAGAACCAACAGCTTATCGTGCTTTCGAAAAGGAAGGAACATGCTGTATATCTACTTATATTAATTAGGCATGAGATCAATGATAAATGCATGATTGATGAATGTGGCTAAGTTATAACAGCCGCACGAGTCGATCAATCAGGTTAAGCTATGCTTGCCGCGGTTGGTACATGGATGGGTGACCGTCTTTACATACCAAGACCCCTCCGTGACTCGGAAAGCACGTTAAGCCGTTGGTCCCGGCTGTCATTCGTGGATCTTTGACAGTCGTTACGGGTAGTCAGAAACCCGAAAGTCTGACAACCAGTCTTACCGAGGGGTATCGTATTACCCAGTAATTGAATTTTTGAGGTGAGATAGGCAGTCGCTCCATGTAAAGTACTGGTATTCAACTGCATCCGGTCAGACTAGAAGCCACATAGTTGGGAAGAGGCTAGGCAGATGATGTTCAATGATAAACGTATCACCTATAATAAAACCATACATGCCAATAAAAACGCAAACGAATCAACGTCCGAAAAAACTGGAATCTCTACATCCAAATTACTCTACGCGAATCGCTCAAGCGCACAAATTAAACACAAAATCATCAATCTTGTACACATTCCTCGTTACTTAACTACTTAATTTAATCTCTACAATATAATTATAATTATCTCCCTGTTCCAAGTTGATGATTTTAATTATTTAATTATTAGATAATCCCCAAACAGGTTGCCATACGACATAGTGTGGACACTTTCACAGACAACTTTTACTTTTTTCTTCGGTTACTTTAATACGAGTGAGTATCGATTAAACTGGTATCGGCTTCGGTTAAAGGGATCGAGTTACTTTTTATGGTGATAAGACCCTTTACTGCGGTTTTAATGGCGTTGTTAATTAACTGTAACGGTCGAATAAGGAGAAAATACAACACGATGGTATAACACTTTCATAAGATATTTTTTTTCTTTTGCAGTGCATATCATAAGCCTTAAAAATAACTACATTCCTCTCTTTTAAAAAAGAATACCCAAAGAAAATTAAATAAACTAAATAAATCTCTCGACAAACTAGCGCCACCAAGCGGCTAGACACGTAAACGCGATGTAATTTTCCAGTAGCGTGAACACATTATACGCGCACGCGCATAACAAAGCCTCGTTTGTTACAATTTGTTAGCTTCATGCGATAGATGGCATATACATACTAGTTAAGCATACTGTTTGGTCATTATGGTTCTGTGGTTGGAAACGCAGGAGTTGAACGGGGGTCGATTTCCGATTCGGTCATAGTAATTTTCAATATCATTTTGTAATCTTATATATCTATTATGAAGAGAAAAGACTTGATTTTTTGTATGTTTGCTTGTTATGTTTTCATGCTAAAACGGCTTAACGAATTTGGGTGAAATTTGGCACATTGATAGGCCATGACCTGGATTAGGAAAGATAGATTAGGATACTTTTTATGCCCATTTTCCCCCGGGATCGAGACTTATGCAAGTGAAACCGCGGGGCGTAGCTAGTTTCATACAATCCGTCCTCGGACAACCCAATAGCACGTGACTTTACCTTGGTTTGTCAAAAATGGGGAATTAAAAACTGCAACTCGTCTGTCCATACTCAGCAAACGAATTTTGAGAAAATGATAGGTAATGAAGGATTAAAAATCATCCATGATCTTGGAAAATTAAATCTGTACACATTTTAGCCGTGGGCTCAATCATAACGGGTGTCAAAAACGGCTTAAGGAATCATAGAGTCACTTGTTCTCCCAGACATTGTGATATTTTTCTTATACGGGACCATGGAAACCTCTTGGTAACGGAGACACTGAAGGTCGACGTTACAACTGTTTTTTTACTTTTTTTCACGAAAACAAGTTTTAAATATTTTAAGTAACGTTGCACACCACAAATAAAAGTCATTTTCCAGCAACAATGTTTGTTAAGTACCTATTACTACTTAGTTTGATGTACAGAATGTGTAAGTAACGGCTATGTGATGGGTTTTGTTACAGCCTGTTAAGTAGTTATACAAAAACATAATCCTACTAATATTATAAACGTGAAAGTTTGTATGGATGGATGGATGGATGTTTGTTACTCTTTCACGCAAAATCTACTGAACGGTTTTGGATGAAATTTGGCACACGGATGGTTTATAACCAGGATTAACATACAGGATACATCTTATCCCGATATTCCCACGGGATCGAAACTTATGCGAGTGAAGCCGCGGGGCGTAGTAAGTACGAAAAATCGTTGAAATATCCAAATCAATATGGCGATCGAAAATCACATCGCTTTAATGTTTTTGTCACAGAATAAGTAATAAAACCAAACCGTCTCCTGACCACCATACGAAAACCATAAAAATAACGTTCTAGACTAAAAAACTGCAAGACTATTTAACACTCTAGTTTACGATCATAGTCATAGGAATAGTTTTCCGTGTAACTGACGGAGCGGTTATAAACAGCATGGTTTAACTTGGAAAGTAGCCGGCTCAGTTAGTTTTTACTTCATGTCTTAAGTGCGTTAGTGTTGAAAATTCTTCTTCTATCTGTCGCAAAATAGTTCAAGTATCAAGGTTGGACTGCCCGGAATGCGAAGGATGAACTCAAGCATCGCCACTGACAGTACCTATTTTATAGGGGCTCTAAGTCGTCAAAGTAGGTATGAGGTGTTATACCATCATCCCTTACGAGTTGTGGGTCGTAGGTTCGAACCCAGACAGGCGCTTTACTTTGTGTAAATTATTTCATCACCACTGCTCACAAAAACGGTGAAGGAAAACATCGTGAGGGAACCGGCATGTCCTAGAACCTAAAAATCGAAGACATGTGACATCTGCCAACCCGCACTGGACCCGCGTGGTGGATTACGGCCCAATCCCTCTCACTGAGAGGAGGCCTGTGTCCCAGCAGTGAGAAGATTATAGGCTTGATTATGTGTATTTATTACCCCTTGACAAATGGACCCTTGGCAGATGGATTGATAATAATCGCTGCAGATACTTCAGAACGCCACCTGCTGCGATCCTTACAATAATCTTTTTGCTTCGTTTACGTTCATACATCAGGGGGTCTACTCGGAAGTAGTATCGTCCGAATGTTCGGCCGTTTCCTGCTACGAAGTTACTATTTGGTTCGCTGGGTCCCGATCCTACACTACACTATTTCGAATATTGACTATGGTCCCGACCGATGTGTCGTGTGTCGGTCCGATCCGATCATTCGCAGTTTGCACTTCGGAGTAGACCCCCTGGTCTTACACGCACGCCGGTTGCGAGTAATTTCTACGCACTTGACCTTCCTCAAGAACATAACCTTTAAGGTCAGCGTATTATACCCGTCTATGGCGTCCCCTCCCGGCGTTTCCACTCACATCTCTATTGTAAATACTTTTTGTTACTCGCCTTTCATTCATCGTCTCACCATGATCTATTAAATTATAGTCACTACATCGTTTAAACTGCAAAGTTGTCCTATCACATCTATGTTCTATGTTATGGGTTTAGTTTCCGCACTTAGTCCTACAAGTGGACCATTGTGCGTGGGCCATGGCGGCCGTCGGTGGTTATTCCAACCAGCCCACCTCCCTCCAGAAGTTGATTAAGTCTCCAGGGGGTCTACTCCGAAGTGCTAAGGGCGAATGTTCGGATCGGACCGACACATGGGCGAACCGAATATTATTGACAAATGCGAAAAAAGTTCGGATCGGCTCAGTTGGATCGGGACCATAGTCAATATTCGAAAGAGTGTAGGAGTGTAGGATCGAGACCGGCCGAACCAACTAGTAACTTCGTAGCAGGAAACGGCCGAATATTCGGCCGATACTACTTCGGAGTAGACCCCCTGGCCTGTTGACGACCTCTGTGTAAGATCTGGGTGTCCCGAGGGTTTCTGACCTAATCTGGGTGACGCCTGTGCACTCAAGCACATGCACAACGGTTTCATCGATGCAAGCCCTACAGTGTCTTATCATATCATTCATAGTTACACCATACATATTTCGTAGGAAACGCATTTGTATAGCATTTATTCTACTACCCTCTTCAGGTTTCTTTGTAAAAAAAGAGTAAAAGCTTACTTCTGCCAGCCCTATAAACATAGCTAATCTAAAAATGTACCCTTCCGTACAAGCGGTACATAAAAGGCAAGGAAAGTAATGTTGTCCTGCGAGTTTTTACTGCCTGCACTTATTGCATACTCTCTCGCGGTCAATGCGCGGGCGCAGCACACGTGGTAAAACAAGATGCAAGGTACTGCCAGAACAACATGTTTAATGTTTATGAAAGGACGTTTATAGAAGTCTTGTGCGAATTTATTACTTACTATTTTTATTTATTTATAATTTCCAACAAACGATATACACAATCTTCATAAATAGTTGTCAACATCAGAGGGACAATTCCCGTATTTTTTAGGAATATTCGCACTCTAATCTCAGTCGCAATCCGAAAAAATATTACAATACATATATTTTTGACACGTTTTTGACATTGATTGTCGCTTAGATGAGACTGCGACTTAAATTACGAGAATTGGCTTTCAGGTATTAATTATGTAGGTACTACTTCACTTATTAAAGATAGGGGGGCAGGGAAGGGTTAGGGGATTATCGAGTGACCAGGTTTAACTGAAAATATTGCTATTTATATTTTACGTATATTATCTTAGATAAAATGCATGTGGCTAAAATTAGGCTGGACTAGAACTTCAGATTCCGTCTTCGGAGCATCACTTACATTCAGGCGAGATAAAGCAAACGGGTTTCATTGGATGAGTGACCATCCATTTCATATCGCGATCCTCCGTGCCTCGGAACGCACATTACTCCGTTGGTGCCGGTTGTCATTCGAAGATTTTTGACCGTCTTTACGGGTAGCCAAAAACCATAAGCTCTGACAACGTCTTACTAAGAGGTTTCTTGTCACCCAGTAACTGGGTTGTGCAGGTCAGATAGGCAGTCGCTCCATGTATTCAAAACACAAATATTCAGCTGCATCCGGTTCGACTGGACGCTGACCCCAACATAGTTGAAAAAAAAAACAGATGACGTACTTATACGGATATAATAGAGCCTGTACAGACTGGCTCTGTCTAAGTTCTAGCAGAGACAATTAATAATATCAATGAAAATCAAAATACATATTTTATTCCACGTAAACCTATATGGGCACTTATGAAACGTCAGATGCTAGGTGCACGGTTCCAATTGGTCCTTTCCTATGGAGAAGAGCCGGCAATAAACTCCACGGTAACTATTTTAAAAAGAATTGGCTTTAACAATGTTTTCAAATTACAGTGTAAACAGGTAGGTATGGGATGATCAATCAATCAACCAGTTACACAGACCTATTAACATAAATCTAAGCTTCTTGGCTATTTTTAGTACTTCAGTTTTTGTTTGATTTCGTTGACTAGCAGTTTTTGTTACTTATTGATATACTGGCATTAATTTAAGAAATAGAAATTTTCACCGCAGACAAGACATTTATAATTCTAAACATGTTTATGAGGACAAAAAACTAAGTTTTTTGTGTGTTTGCTAACACTAGAGTTAGAGCGTCTTTCTCTTTTATTAATTAGAGAGAGATACTTTGTCTCGCTAGTGGTTTGACTTTGTAATTGATATGGTTAGAAGGGGTGTATAATACACAAATGTCGGCTGATAGAGATACACAAGTTGTAATGTAATTGAAACTGAAATCCTGAAAAGGGGTCATTGTACTATCATTATGAACAACTATCGGAACAAACCAGCAACCTGACTGCGTAACACACCATCAATCACAATCCGAATAATTTTTAAAGGATATTTCTAATCCATTGCTTCATATCTTCGAAAAAATTGTCTGCTCAGTTTGTTGTGTGTTAGTGTGTTAATTAACCTGCAGAAATTGCGAAAAAAAGATGTAGGAGACAACAGTAATTTCTTTTTCATGATTTTAGACTTGTTCCGGCGCGTTGTGTTCCACGCGCGGCTCAAAGAGATGTCAGCACGAACTGACGGGGTCCGCTAGGGCCGATGCCTGCCAGGGCCGCGGGTTGTTTGAAAGAGATACCGTGGCCCCTGGCACCACAGGCAACTGAAGGAACACGGGTGGGTTTTAGTCAGTAAAAGTCTGACACTAAGCCCAGAGCGGGAGAGGACATTTGATGATTTCCCATCCAAAAAAAAAAAAGACTTGTTCCGTAACAAAAGTTGTTCATAATGATGAGTAGAATTACTGGAATCTAGGAATTTCAGGAAATCAGTTATTTCAGTTACATCATGTAGGTATACCTACCATGGACAGTGACGATGTTGATAGCATCAGTTCAAAAGATCTTATAATGGCAATTCGTGACAACAGGATGGCTTATTATCGCTCCAGCTCGTAAATATCTTTTGCTTAATAAAATAGCTACCTACACGTTAAGAGTAAAGTATCTCGGAAAGTATTGTTAACATCGTCACACGACATTGTTCTCTTACAACAAGCATTCTTCTCTTCTAAGGATTTCCAACAGCCGCATAATGCAACTCAATCCAATTCACGGAAGCTGCAAACCAAAACAACACCTAGGACATGTTATATACGGAGAAAGGCTTCACTTACCGACACACGTACCGGTAACAACTCAAACTTGTGTCGAACACGGACCAACACTTCACTCATTATCACGATGTGATGCAACACATTACAGACCAGCACTTAGCATGCCTGTCTAGTGTTACCTAAGGTATTGTGTCAGGACACAGAGTAGATACATGATAATCAAGAGACGGAGAAACAGCAGTATTGATAGTATCAACCGGTAATTATTCCATTGCAGGATAAAGACTCTTTGGACATGTTACATGTTGGGCATAGATTACTATCGCGACTAACGAGGTAGTCAAATCACACAAATCAGTAAAATTACATACCGCACACACGAACATCCTGCCTATATAGCCTTTTCCCAACTATGTTGGGGTCGGCTTCCAGTCTAACCGGATGCAGCTGAATACCAGTATTTTACATGGAGCGACTGCCCATCTGACCTCCACAACCCAGTTACTGGGTAATATGATACTTCTTGGTAAGATTGGTTGTCAGACTTTCGGGCTTCTGACTACCCGTAACGACTGTCAAAGATCCATGAATGTCAGCCGGGGCCAACGGCTTAACGTGCTTTCTGAGGCACGGAGGGGTCTCGGTATATAAAGATGGTCACCCATCCACAGACCAACCGTAGCAAGTGTAGCTTAACCTGATCGATCGACCTGTGCGGCTGTTATTATTTATCCACGGGCCCCTCTGCACACACGAACATAATACTATAAGTGCTGGTAAACATATACACAGACCACCAAATAACTACATCATTAGCTAAATAACCAGTCATTTGTATCGTCACTATGTTATTTGTATCGTTATTCGTTATTTTGTAGGTCAGTGAGAATTGTCACTGTAATTGACACAATTCGCGCTTTCGTGGCGGCGCGGCGTCTGTGTCGTGTGTCTATTGTTTTTTGTTCCATTTGAAATGTTGATTTAGCTCAAAAATGTGAAACTATGGAACGCGACTAGAAGGTACGTGCAGGTCGCGAGATGGCTTGGAGCATAGTAAGTTATCGTAAACATAGTATAATATGACGGCTGTATTCCCCGAAAGGTTAGGCACAGAAGTGCTATTCTGTAAAAATCTCACCATAAAAACTTAGGTGAAGTGAGCTAAAAGTGCCGATCCCAAGTAACAGCCGATCGATTCTGTAAAAATCTCACCGTGAAAAGTTAGGTGAAGTGAGCTTACAGTGAGCTGTCAATAGTGTCAATCCCTAGCATTAGTTGGAATGACAGCTCACACCACGCTCACTTTACCTAAGTTTTCACGGTGAGATTTTTACAGAATCGCACTGCTGGTGCCTTTTCACGGTGAGATGTTAACAGAATAGCACCACAGGTGCACCTATAGTACTCGTACACCCACATTTTGCAACTTATGTTTAAGTCCTATGTGATAGGGGGCGAACCTTTTGAGAATTTTTGAGAAATTCTACATAGAAAATCTAATAATTCTTTGCCCGACCCGGGAATCGAACCCAGGACCTCATGCTTAGCAGTAGCGCTTGCCACAACTAGACCAACGAGGTAGTTAAATTATTACGTTACCACCTTTCTAAATGTGGATGCCATATACAGGATGGCGATTTAGCCACCTGCATCCGTCCGGGAATCATTCTAAGCATCATGTATGAAAAGTTTTTTTTTCTCGAATCGGAGATGAGTTTAGTTTATATGAGTATAGCGAAAGTTGTTTATTATGACGGGTAGAATCACCCTCTTGATGGATGCAGGTGACTAAATCTCCACTCTGTATAGAGCTTCGGGATGAGTTGAGAAATATTAGCCACCTGCATCCGTCCGGGAATGATTCTATGCATCGTGTAAGAAAATTTATTTTTTCTCGAATCGCATATATGAGTTTAGTTAACATGAGTAAAGCGGAAGTTGTTTATTATGACGGGTAGAATCATCGTCTTGATGGATGCAGATGACTAAATCACCACTCTGTATAGAGCTTCGGGATGAGTTGAGGAATATTAGCCACCTGCATCCGTCCGGGAATGATTCTATGCATCGTGTAAGAAAATTTATTTTTTCTCGAATCGGATATATGAGTTTAGTTTACATGAGTAAAGCGGAAGTTGTTTATTATGACGGGTAGAATCATCCTCTTGATGGATGCAGGTGACTAAATCACCACTCTGTATAGAGCTTCGGGATGAGTTGAGGAATATAGGCTGATTATAACTTACGGTATACTTAGTGATTTTACAGCTTTAGAGCCTTTTACGAATTTTTGTCAGTAACATTTAAATGCAGACATGCATGCGTACCTTCAGGAATATAAAATACCGGTAAGACTATACAACCTTATAAACTCATAAAATAACTTACATAAACATATTAATCTAACAAACTGCAAACATTAAGATTAACACATCACTCGAGAGCTGTAAATAGATTGCGTGTGATTACACCACGGAAACGGATATTGTATTGGATGCACAAGAGCAGGTCAAACGAGGGACCTTTCCCCCTCTATCTAGTTCACTGTTGCCAATTATTGACATTGACTTTTATTTTACTTTGAATATTTTAATTATAAAGAGACGAGACAGTGTAACCAATGGTTGCCAAAACAGTGACTGTCTTATTTTATGGATAGGCACAGACGCCAGAAGGTCAAGCTACCCGAAACTGTCAAATTTTTGCAACCAACTTTGAACCTAATGCTTTAGCGATAAAATTGAAAATCTATCCAGCAGTGGACTGCTGATAGGCTGAGTTGATAGATTGGAAGACTATTTGGACAGTGCATTTTTTATTGTTGGTTCAAACTATGGAACTTCACAGACAACTGTGTAAATCAGGCTTTAAAGAAAACTAGGGTCAGCGATAGTTAACGATGACTTTAAAGTGAACTTTATCTCACCATTACGCTCAGTGTAATCACCTTCATTTTCTACTCAGTAAAAGTTACGGGTCATGACGTTATAAATAACGTTAGTTATATAACATTAATATTAATAATTCGCTGAAACCATTCCGTGTTGGTGACGGGATAATTGTGGTGCCATCATAACATTATGGGTTTCTCTTCGATTTATCTTAGCTGTTGAGCAAGTTTGAAATTGGTGAATGAAATTTATTTATTTAGAACTAGCAGTGACCCGCGGTTTCACCCGCATAAGGCTCGATCCCGTCGGAATACCGGAATAAAAAGTATCCTATGTGTTAATCCTGTTTATAAACCATCTGCGTGTCAAATTTCATTCTAATCCGTTCAGTAGTTTTGATTTATTGGTTAAATCGTTTGTTAACCATATAGTGTTCTTTCTTACATTTCCTTATAAATATATAGTAGAAAATAAATTACTCCTAAAATTATTGTTACTAGGGAAACATAATTTTAATATTTTAACTTATGGACTCCACACTAGGTTTAGCCTGTCTCGTGGAGTCCTTGAGAGATTTTCAACAATTTAGTATATTATACTTACATATTGGTATAAAAAGTAAAGAACATCTATCCATCCATCCATCCTCACAAACTTTCGCGTTTATAATATTAGTAGGATAAGCACACCAACAGCAATGTCACTTACAATTTAAATTAATTAACGTCTAAAATTGGCATTTCAGTAACCATGGAAATTAACAGAAGAAGAATGAACAGAAGGCCAATTCTCGTAATTTAAAACGTTTTATATCTAGTCGGAGTCTCGTCTCGGCGACAAACAAATGTCAAAAACTTGTCAAAAATATAAATAAATTAAAGGTATTTTTGACAGATGACAGACTGAGATCAGACTGTGAATGTTCTTAAAATTACGAGAATTACCCCTCAGGTATTATGCATGACATTGCCATATGAAAATTATGTAGAGATTTATATCGTCAGGTATGCATGGATTTTTAATTACTTTAATAAAGTAAGATGTTATAGAGATTATATAAAAACTATACCGTTATTTTAAGGCGTGCCTGAGGAAGTGTGATTTGTCTCTAGTTTTTGTTTCATTCATTTTCGAAATTGGTTAATAATATCGTAAGGTACCTGTGCGTGATTTCTTAGTTACTTTTATTAAGAGCGTTCATCCCGCGCAGGGTGGCAACAACGCATTTCTAGTGGTTTTCGAGATTATTCTATTAAATTTAAACCAAAGTAGGTACTATTTTTTACAGCCAATCATCGTTGGTTATTTTTGTATTTATAATTATTTTTAACATTTAGGTATCTCTTATTTAATAGTTTATGTAGTAGAGTATTTAGCATTTATTGCGATTTAATATTTTTATTTAAAAATATTTTTTATGAATATTTTAATATTGAATAGTAGGTAATACTCGTAAATGCTACAAATAGAAAATAGTTGGCAATATGTCAATTTTTATGAGTAAATACCAAAATAACTGTTAAAATTACCATACCAACTTATAAATACCATAGTACAAAAATAAATAAATAGACACCTAAAAAACCTAACCTGGCCTCCCCAGGTTAGGTTTGTTAAGTTTTTTAGATGCTGACTTCTGTTTGCTATAAATAAAAAAACAAAAAAAATGTCGTAGACAAGACCTGCTTTATCTTTCATATGATTTACAGACCAGCTTCAAAGAATTTACTAGAGAAAGGTATTCAAAAAATGCAGGAAAGTCAAATGGATGGAGTTACCACCACAGCGGGGAAGTAATGCTGTGGTCAGGTAATGGCGCAATTTGGACCAATATCGCCGATCTTATAAGAGAAATGTATCATGTCTTGTATAGAAAATATTTCTGTAAGCCTAAGATCGCACGGGCGGTTTAATATCGCGGCGATTTTTTTTCGCGCAATGGATTTTTAACCTTCTGCTTAGCGCCGAGAGTTGAAAAACCAACAGTGTTTTTTGACGCGCTGGAATACGCTCTGTTGGACTCTCAATGCTCGGCTCACTGCTGATAGTTAAAAATCAAGTGCGCTATAAAAAAATCACCGCGGTAAAATATCGCGAATGCGTGGAAGAATATAGGTATAATGTACAAGGTTAGTTTTCAAAAACCAGCCAAATTTAAGGGTGTAGTACAGACCCTCAAACTAAACAACTTTCTCCATGGAACCAACATCGCAATCACGAAAAAATCAACTGTCCCATAGAAAACTTCAATACCTACTCGACCCAAACGTATGGGACAGCTGAATTTTTATTCGCGATTACGATATTAGTCCCATGGAGAAAATCGTTCAGTCTGATGGTCTGTACCACACCCTTAAATTTGGCTGGTCTTTTCTTCTTTCTTTAACTATCCCTGTATATAAGAATAGGAATGGAGGTACGAGTAATTAAATATTGGATTATGTAAACTTGATTGTTGACTCAGTCAAGGATGTGTAGGCATAGTGTGTTTACTTAGTTTGTCTGATAGTCATTGCATTGTTTTTTTAAACGTTGCCCCACACTAGGAATTTTGCCTGTGTCGTGGATGCGTTTACAGGCATATAAACTCACATACACAAACAGCCAGACCCGGAACAACTAATTGTAGGTCATACAAATATTTGTTCCGTGCGGGAATCGAACCCGCGACACGCAGCGCAGCAGTCAATCGCTTAACCACTGCGCCAACCGTGCCGTCGAAAAGACTTGTTAATATTTTACATGGAGCGACTGCTTATCTTACCTCCACAACACAGTTACTGGTTAACATAAGGCTCTTTCATCACATTCTCATGAAACCATATGAAGTCATCATAATAAATCCTCTTTCACAAAATAAACGCACACCTCGCATCATAATCTACATCACAAATCCGATCAGGCATATTATATAGAAGCCATTATAATGTGCTACAATCTCATCAGACGCATGCTCCGGCACAGAATGCGCGCGCGCAACGAGACAAGTATTAGCGTCCGTTATGGTGAAATTGGCGTGCGGCGTATGCGCGAGGAACTTATATGATATACATACATAGGTAAAGTGGTAAAAGTTCTACAGAAGTTTAACTAACTCAATCATGTTTTCTGTATTATAATTAAAATGCAAAAACGTGGAGTTTGAAGAAGAGAATGGAACCTAATAAAGGATATAGAAAGAAAGAAAGAAAACGTATTTATTGCGACTCGTACATGAAGATCACAAACTAAACTAAACACAGTCAAAAATAAAAAACCAAATTATATTAAGAAAAAAGTAACAAAAAGAAAATGAAACAAAGTCCTCAACGAGGACAAATGGCATCTATCTCAGCATGATTGATATGAGCAATTCCTACGACCGCGACGATTAAGCTCAGGGAGTTCACTTTAAAGCGATAAATTCAAAGTATTTGACATCTTCTCTATGACACAATGAACGAAGCCGCGCGAAATAACACGAGATTGGCGGAATTAGCTAAGGAATTGACGTGGTTTCGATTTGTAGCGGTATCTACAATGCCACATGCGAACAACGCGTCATACTGACGTCACGCAAGTCCTGCATCTCGCAAGCAGAGTTTACCGCGCAATTAGCATAGATACAATTTCCCAACATCAATCGTCGGGCCAATTGCCCGCCAGACACAACACCCGTCTGGTCGGAGGATCCTCCCTTTTCTATGGAGGATGAGTGAACTTTACACCTTGTTCCTCATGCCTTTAAAGAGTAAAGAATCATTAAGAGGTCATAGGGCTCTGTTCGACACTCTTCCGAATAGTGACTATGGTGCCGACCGAACTGAGCCAATCCGAACTTTGTTCGTGAATGCAACAATGCAAGCTCCGGTCGTGTTTCAGTCGGTCCCCAACATTCGGATGTGTCACTTCAGAGTTAAGGTTACGGAGGAAAATCTCGCGAGGGAGCTGGGACGAAATTCGCTTGTATCAACTAACCCAAGCCATAAACCGGGCAAAAACTCGAACTCCGGGCTGCTACTAGGAAAAACCTAATGGGAAAACCCAATAACATACGACAACAAAGAAACAGTAAAGAAACTAGATTTTCTGCATTTTTCTTTCACTTCTCGTGATGGAAGTACAAGCGACTACAAATCTTAGACTAGAGAGCTTTAACTTGACAAGCTGTCACAACAGGATGTTCGCATAAGTTTCACTTATAATTTTGCAAAATAAGTAATAATGGCAATTAATAAATCAGTATACAGACCTATACATTAGAAAGAGTGAATAATTTCCAATCTGAATACAAGTGATTGAAATTAAATGTAGACTTTATATATTTTTATAAGTTTTTAAAGCTAGAATAGAATAGAATAGAATAGCATTTATTTGCAAATATGGGTAATACATAAGTAGATAGTAGTAGGTATAAATCAGAGTTCTGCCATATTTCACCATTCGGCATGCAAACATTTCATTATACAAAATTGTTAAAATTTAAATTCTCATTAAAAACATTAAATTAATATTATTACATGCAATAAATAAAAATATTAAAATTAAATTGTCATTAAAACTAACTTAATTATTGCATTCAATAACAAAAATTATTAAAATTCAAATTGTCCCATTAATCCGTTACATAATGTCATAAATTTAAAAAAAAAAAAAAAACAAAAAAACAATACCTTGCACAGTGATATAAATTCAAATTAATACGTAAACAATGTCATAGAATCAAATTTTAAAAGGTAATGTCAGAGTATATAAATGTCAAAATAATTAAGGGAATTTACAAATTATAATTAATTAAAAACTTATAAGGTTCATACCACGATCAGCCACTAGGGCATACAAATGATTACATAATAAAAATAAAAATATAATAAAAATATGATTCTAAGATTCGAAAGATGAATTGAAGCTGAATGAAATGTTTCGTAATTAAAACTATCGCATACTTATTGCTTATGCATCTACCTACTTATTGTATTGCCCTTGTATCCTATTGTATCCAAATAGCCTATCTACCTATGTGGAGCAACATGTGTACAAATATGCAATTGTATACATCTAATTCAAAGATTAGCTATGATATTAACGTTGTAATAGTATAATTATCGCGATAATTAGAGTTTTATTGCCTTTACGAATTTAGCAATATATTGCTCACACAATATTGTGTATGTATATATACATATATGCAACACGATTAAGTAAAAAGTCTTCATGTTTTTTTTTGGAAGGTCAACGACCGTTAATGTTATTACTTAAAGTATGAGTGGAGGAAAACTGTTTTCTTAGGTTTTATCCTGTTGAGGTAGTGATATTCATCACGTCTGTGAAGTTAACACAAAAAAACCAGATTTTTTGAACCGATATTTCAAGTGACTACCTACCATAACTGCGGTCGATGCCCCCAAAAATTGATCTAATTATTATTATTTTTTACCCTTTGCCCAGCTGTGGGACACAAGGTAGGCTATAAAAAAATAAAAAATAGTTTTATCATGTTTCGGTATCGATATATTATACCCATCGCATCAGAATTTAGCTAGCCAATTTAAAATAACCCTACATATTGGTTCACACAATATAACAAACAACAGAATATACAACATAATAGTTGTGTTTTAAACTAACAACTTGTACCAACTTATAATTCGTGGCCAACAAGAGATGAAGATTCGATACGATAAGTCATAATCACACTGAGGTTCCTCACAAACCCAACAATAGTACTTACATTATATCACAGTATATATATAACTTTGTGTATTGTTATTCAAAACATCAGTCACAGACATCAGTAAATACTGACAATAATGACAGTACCATCAAGCATTATCTACAATGATTGGCATTATCTATAATTATCTCATTATATATAATTATTAACTTGTTTATACGTATGTATACCACATTATCTTGTAATATTGCTACAACAACCTGTATATGGAAGCTATACCTCAAATGACGAGTCATTGGCATACTAACAGGTGAACATGGGCAATTTATGGCATAGCACCAGGCACCATGGAAGATTTCGCCATTGGAATAGACAGAAATGATCATAGAGTTTCCATAGAGAATTTTACATGTGGCAATAGTCGTAAAACATTTATTTTTCTTTCTTTCAGTTGCTGTTTTCTTATTTAGTTTTTCCGTTGCATAATCAGCCTATAATGTTTCCACTGCTGGGACACAGGTCTCCACTCCGTGAGAGGGTGTGGGCCGTAATCCATCACGCGGGCCCAGTGCGGGTTGTTAGATGTCACATGTCTTCGAATTTTTGTTTCTAGGACATGCCGGTTTCCTCACAATTTTTTCCTTCACTGTTTTGAACTCTGAACTTTTGAACACTGTTTTACTCCGCCAATTGTGGACCGATTTTCAAAATTCTTTTTTTGTTCGAAAGGAGATACTTCTGAAGCGGTCCCATAAAAAATGTATCAAAATCGGACAAGCGGTTTTTGAAAAATCAACAAAAATCAAAAAAAATATCACAACAAAAAAGTGAAAAATAAAAACTTTTATACAAAAAAAAAACAACCGACTTCCATAAAAACACTACAAAGTGAAAAATAACTTTAATTTCGGAAGTCGGCGGCGAAAAACGAAATACAAAAACCAAAGCCACCGACTCCGGCACCGAAAAAAAAACCCATTTTTCTTTCTTTATTTTAGGCCGTGCTTAATCAGACAATCAGTTACGGAACTATTTTTTAAATAATACAAGCAGAAGATTTCTGTTACATAACCTCAACTGATTAATAAATAAGGTTATTTTTATTATTCATATTTTTTTATAAACTATTTATAGTTTCCGGCCTTTCTTTTTTTTATAATAACAGATTGGAGGAGGTTCGCTGTTCAGCACCAACCGGTAGTTTAGTTTTAATACTTGTTCTGTCAGCAGGAAATTATGCATGAAATATAGAGAGAAACTGATTGGTTATGGAAAGAATAAATTGATTATTGTAAAGTTATTTGTTTTGTTCCTTCATTAAAAACAAAATACTGACGCGTATTTTGTTTTATATGTGTAAAAAACAAAAACATTTAAAAATATAATAAATAGTATCGGGAGCAGGGTCCAAGACTCCAAGCTACCGGTGGTTAGGACTCCAGAGACAAGATCCTCCTCAGAATGCGAACAGTATCAAGACGTTACTGCCTTCTGAATCAGGCCCTTGATCCAACCGCCTAACGAGAGCCCCGAGAGATGTTGATCGAGGCTTTTGGCCATCAGGCCATTGGCCGATACGCCAATCGGCACAATGACATAGATTTTTATTCTTAACATTCTCTTGTCACGTGGGTGCTTTTACTAACACATTTATCTCACATTCCCAACAATTAAATTTGAAAATACTAGATTTCTTCAGAGCCATTTCGGTACCTAGTAACTATTTTCAAAATTAATTGTTGTAAACCTGCAAACTGTAGTGCGAAAGCCTATCGCTCAGGCACTGCGCTAAGCTAACTGAACCATCGGGTTCTTCAAGGAAATCTATCGGATAAAGCTGAATAGTGTTCTTGTTGTATTTTACCGGCACTTGACCATTTGACCGATATGTAAGACTTGACGAAGGAGTTCCGAACTAGGCCTCCTTGCGGTTTCAGCGGTAATAGTTGGCCGATCGGCCATAATTATGCAGTGACACCAGAGGGGCAATTCTCTTAATTTTAAGACCGTTCACAGTCTGATCTCAGTCTCAATCTGTCAAAAAATACTTATAATTTCCCTACATTTTGACAAGTTTTTGACATTTGTTTGTCGCCGAGATGAGACTGCGACTAGATTTTGAACGAATTTCGAGAATTGGCCTTTTGGTTTTGGTGTATTCACTTAAATATCCAGGATGGTGGGAAGAGAAGCGAGTTTAAGTATGTATTTGGGTTCGTAAGGTCAACAAAAGTTGAGAAATATTTTGTGATTTTGAAATAATTTTCTACATTGATCTTAGGTTTTAAATAGATGGCAGTCCATCTATTTAAAACCTAAGGAATAATCCTCCCTATGAATAGTATTATGTTTGCAATTCAAGTGCAGACATTTGAATTGCAAAAATAATACTGAGTGCAAATTGCATTTGGATGCAGTTTTTATAGTTACAGTATATTTGTGCAGCTGGCATATAGTTCAAATGCAGCACGTCTTACATATAAGATTTTAAGTTACTCCTATAAAAATCCCGGTGAAAGAAACAGAGATATTTATTTCTCTACAATCCCCATACCTTTATTGCTAATGTGGGCAACACCGAGTGAAGAGACTTCGAGCGTTGGCAGTTAAGTTTTGAACGAAGGAACTTCCCGCCATTATTTTTTACTCAAATCGCGAAATGCATTTGTTTTTGAGATTGATATTGTTTTCGGACTAATATAATGCTTATATAAATAGCTAATACATTTTTAAACCCCCTTCGTGTAGAAATAGTTAACACTAAATTCAATCGCAAATCATTTAAAAAATAGGTACAGGCAATTTATACAGCACAAATTAAGGGTTTGTAAGTTAAAGTGTCAAGTTCTCAATAAAGGCCTATATATCATGTTTTGCCATAGATAATGGCGATAATTATCAATGACCCTTGTCGCTACGCGAGTTCAATAGTTGCGTGTACAAGTATCAAGAAAACTCGCATTCGACACGCGTTTGATACGAGCTCTAATGGCGAAAGTGACATTATCATGACGTGTCACGCGACCTAGCACCCATGACATAAAGTTACACCATAGATACAAAAAAATGGCCAAGTGCGAGGACTCGCACACGAAGAGTTCTGTACCACCGTACAATATTCGACAATGCATGTTTTTTTTTAACACTTTTGGTACGTAGTTCTTTAACCCGGCTTGCGGTAGGAGTAAACTGGTAGAAATCGTGACGTAACGAAAAAGTGTTAAGCGACTCCATGCGACTTTCTTTCCCCTATGTATACATAATAGAAAGAGACAGAGAGATAGGTTCCTTGGTGTTCGAGGGTACTAAAGTCGATAGTAAGGTCAAAATGAAAATCCAAGATGGTGACAGCTTCACGAAAGCTTCTAAAAACTTATACTAGATGGCTCTGTATTAAAAACGCGTATTTAATTCACACTTCCTCTCTCTCTCGTTGTCTCTACTTATTATATAAGTGAGATAGGATGGGTGTACGTAAAAAAAAAAGTTTCATGAATGGGGAACCTCTTTAATTTTATCTTTATTGAATTTTTTTATTGCTTGTTAAAGCGGCCACTGCAGTAGTACACACCCCGTGAAAATTCCAAGTGTCTACCTATTACGGTTCAAAAAAAATAGCCCTGTGACAGACGAACGGACAGCGGAGCCTTAGTAACATTGTTCCGTTGACACCTTTTGGGTACGGAACCCTAAAAGACAAGCGATTTCTTAACCCATTATAGACTAAGTGCATTGAATCACTGAACCGTTGATTATTGCAGTGTTTTGTTATTTTTATGACTTGATTTAAGAACTGTTATTGTTGATCTTTATTTGCTGTTTATCCTCGATTTTACGTACGTATAGTGTAATAGAGTTCTCTCGAAAGATTTCGTCAAAGCTTACCGAAACTGCCGATCTATTTTGTAAAAATCTCACTGTGAAAACTTAGGTGAAGTGAGCTGTCATTCCACCAGCGGGGCAATTACGTACCACACCAACAGTAGTAATGGTTTTCATTTTGACAGTTCAACAACATTCATTGCGTTATGTACGTTGTTAAGCAGACACATGTTTCGAACATAATTATGAAGAACATGTGAAGCAATGGATTAGCAATATCCTTCAAAATGATTCAGATTGTGATTGGAACTGTGCTGCGGAATTAGGGTGCTGATGCTAAGGAATGAGACTATTTTATTTATAATAATAATAGCCTCTCGATCGATTTCGGTCACGGTGGCCAATCTCAACGGAGATTAGCCAGGTATGCAGGAGATATTATAGTGTACTAGTGTGTGCGTAAACACAGGTGCACCCTCTGTTCATTTACTCTCATAGTCCGATGGGACGGCAATCCAACACGATCGAGGAGATCAGGCGCAGGACCAACGGCTTTACGTGCTCTCCGAGGACCTGGGAATCGAACCCAGGACCTCACGCTCAGAAGTAGCGCTTGCAGCCACGAGACTAACGAGGCCACGCACTGCGCGCTCCTGCTGTTGTTGGTGTCATTTTATTTATGCAGCTCACTTCACCTAAATTTTCACGGTTAGATGTTTACAGAATAGAAACATAATTTATACAAATGAAAAGTCAATGAAAAGAATTCAGTAGAAATTCCACTATAATGATCCCACTGCTGGGACACAGACCTTCCCCAGGAGATTGAGTGGGCTGTAATCCTACACGCGGGCACAGTGCAGGTTGGTAGATGTCACATGTCTTCAATTTTTTGGCTCTAGGACATGCATGTTTCCTCAAGATGTTTTCCTTCACCGTTTTGAGAGCAGTGGTGACGAATTTACACAATTAATTGACGAAAACTGTCAATTTGCTTAACAATAATTTTCCCTGACTGAATAAAGGTGGCTTGTTATTTTTTATTTCCGGAAGACACAGCAATTATTTCCCGACGTTTAATTTTTCAATTAAGTTTTTAATTAAAGTTAGTAATCAACGACTACTTAATATTTAAAATGATAATCGCAGTTAATTTACAAAAAAAATCACCTCGGCAACAAAGCTTACGCAAGCGACCGGATGGAGCGACGACATTGAAAGTTTCGCAGATTCACGCACTTTTTTACATATACTGCATAATGACCGGAGAACCTTGATAGAGCGAGATTCCTTTCTAGAGCATAACACTTTTAACCGTTATAGTTATGATGTGATATATTATGGTGCGAACATGTTAGTTAATTAAACATTTTAACATGTTCATATTATGCTGTAATTACTTACGTGTAAGTATTCCAACTGCTGCAATATTATTTCGAAAGGGTTAAAGTATTTCTTTCGACAGCCTCATTATTTTTGGGTTTGTAAATCAATGCAGAATTTTTCTTTGTTAATAATACTTAGCGAATCGGTTTAATTGATGCGGTATACGCATTTCAAAACGTAAGAAACAAATGAGGGCTTAGACAAGTGACAATCGCTTTCAAAGCGTTGCGTATTTCTAGAACGACTTTCACCAGGATTGCCTTTTCGGTAGCTTATGTCAATTCCATACATTTTTGACTATTCCATCAGCGTTATCGTATCAACGAATCAGAAATGAAGAGATCCGCAGGAGAACCACTGTAACCAACATAGCCCGAAGAATTGCCAAACTTAAGTGGCAGTGGGCAGGGCACATTGCTCGCAGAACAGACGGCCGTTGAGGCCGAAAGGTTTTGGAGTGGCGACTGCGTACCAGAAGACGCATTGTTGGAAGGCCGGGTGGACCGACAACCTTTTGAAGACCGCAGGAACCCGCTGGATGCGAGAAGCACAGACCTGCACCCTAATTGCGTAACACACGATTAATCGTAATCAGTTTCATTTTGACAGTTCAACAACATTCATTGCGTTATTTACGTGTTGAGCAGACCAATTTTTCGAAATTATTAAGCAATGGATTAGCAATTTGCTTCAAAATTATTCAGATTCGGATTGATTGTGTGTTACGCAATTGGGGTGCCGATCGAAGTGGAGGTGATTGGGGGAGACATGTGTACAGCAGTTGACGTTTTTCGGCTAAAATGATGATATCGCTGATAAAATGTCACTTTGCCTAGGCCTTAAAGTTGTGACTGAACTGAAAACTGGTCTAGCTTCAACTAGCATGTAGAACATTCTTGAGGAAGGTAATATTTTATAAACTTTAGATGTTATGCAACGTTTTAAACTAATCAAATGTGATGATACATGATTATGGCTGAGTTTCACACTAGACTACACCTGCAACTGCGTCATTGGTGTAGTGGCCGAAAGCGCTACTGCTAAGAATGATGTTATGCGTTCGATTCCCGGGTCGGGCAAAGTGGTAAGTCGGTTTTTCTAACTGGAATTTCTCAGTTTGGGACTTGGGATTTGTGCCTGTTTTCTGGTAATAGTCTCGACCCTATAGTACTACGACGAGCAGTGGTGGCCCAGTGGTAAGGACCGTGACTTGCGACTTGTAGGTCGTAGGTTCGAACCCAAGCAGGCGCTTTACTTTGTGTAAATTATTTCATCACCACTGCTCTGAAAACGGTGAAGGAAAACATCGTGAGGAATCCGGCACGTCCTAGGGCCAAAAATTCGAAGACTTCTAACATCTACAACCCGCACTGTGCACGCGTGGTGGATTACTGCCCACTCTCTCTCACAGAGAGGAGGCATGTGTCCCAGCACTGGGAACATTAAACAGCTGATTATATAAGGTGCTCCAACAAGAATTCAAGTTTGAACTAGTACCTACATACATACATAGAAAAAATAACAGCTACGTGAATTAAAAACATAACACTAGCACGACCGCAGCCTAGCAGAATTTCATCGCAATTAAACAAAGTACTGAGCAGCTAAAAACGCTGTGGCACGCTCCAGTTACTACCCATAGCCATCATGTTTAGAATCAACCACAGCACAGCGCAGGCGCACACGTCTTGATGAATATTATGTTTTTGTACTACTGCAATTATTGTGCAGTGCTATTTGCATGTGGTTGGTTTGCAATGGTTGATAAGGGTAATATTTGATTGTGATGGTGTGCCTATCAGTACACCCACATTTCGCCAGCTATGTGTAAAGTCACATGTAATAGGGAATATCAATGAAGGTAAATAAACAAGGTGAAAATAAAATAACTGGTAAAACCTCTTAAACTCATCATTATGAACAGCTGATTATTTTTTTCGATATTTCAAGTTAGGTCCCATAGTAAAAGCAACTAGTAGAGATGGTTCAATAATTTTTTTTTTTTGTATAATTTAGACCTGTTGTTTCGTAGTTAGTATAGATTTTAGGTCAGGCTGAAATCTCTCTCGTTATAAAAGAAAGATGTAAGTACTTTCAGCTGCAATTACTGAAAAATTATGGAATATAATCTAGGTATTGTTCAATCTTATGTCTAGTAATATGACTAGACGATGTTATTGACGGCACGGTTGGCGCAGTGGTTAAGCGATTGACTGCTGCGCTGCGTGTCGCGGGTTCGATTCCCGCACGGAACAAATATTTGTATGACCTACATGTATTTGTTCCGAGTCTGGGTGTTTTTCTATCTATAATATGTATGTATTTACAAAAAAAAAAAATTTGTATATAAGTAGTTTATCAGCCATCTTGTTACCATAATACAAGCATTAGGTTGCTTAGCTTGGGACAAATGGTGCTGTGTGAAATGTCCAGGGATATTATTATTATTATATTATTATTATTATTATTGTAGTCAAACAATCAAAAGTTTTTACAGTAAATAAAAATGTTTACCTTTACAAAAAAGTCACAACTAATATGACATTTGCTGACAGTTACCTAACTAAAACCAGAAGCTTGATTAACCTCGTGAAGTCTAAACGAATGGATTTTAATGTTAGTAAGAAGTTATGGATCCATATATGTACGCGACTTCCACAGGCGGAAGTTTAGCTAACTCACTCTACTCTAAGCTCAAGTAACAAAGAATCCAGAATAAAATAAACACCCGTACTCCTAAATCGGAAGTACAGTTCAAAATAATGATAAGTCAAAGAAAGGCTTTGTATGCAGTTTTCAAGTCACACACACTGCCTATAATGTTGACGTTATCGTTGTTCCACAATCCACAACACAGTCAAAAGTAGTCGACCTTTATACAATAAACTACAGGGTGGCCCGATTTTGGAGACTGGAGACTGCCAGTGTATTTTTTCTCGTGTTCTATCAACCTAACCGCACTGGGCACGCGTGGTGTTTACGGCCCACTCCCTCTCTCAGAGAGAAGGCCGGAGTCCCAGCATTGGGAACATTATGAGTACATTATAAATGAACATTTGTTTTGGCTAAAAGTCTTCCCATTCTAAACCAAAGAGACAGTGAAGGAGGTTTAACCTTAATTCATAGACAAAAAAGCTACAATTAAGACGTTAAAATTAACATTTGCTCACTAATGACTAACTCCGAACACCCAGTTAGCCAACTGACCGAGAAAAGTGGGAGACGCTTCAAAATCTTACGTTTTCGCGGAATAATCCGTTGTATTTTGGGAGTTAGAAAGAACTGTTTATAAAAGATACGATTATTTTATTTTATTTTAATAGAAGCAAAATAAAAGCGCACCAAAAACTTAGTGCGCATGAATGAGTAGGTTGTTTTTCGACAGCTGTCAATTCAAATCTTCTTCCATTGATTTTTCGAACGTCAGCTGTCAGCGTCAGAAGTAGATTTTATAGATATTTTACCTGTGGAATAAAATTGATGTTTGACAGTTCTTTTATTGAAAAACTGTCAAAATATCAAAAATAGATATCAGGGGGCTTACGAGCTGCTATAAGAGCTGGTGGAAAGCCCCCTGGCGTTGGGTAAAGCAGCCATAAGTAGCATGACCTGCTTACTAAATAAATAACCCAGCCTTAAATTCTACAAGCATACCTATCAGTGATAGATTTTCTGTGTATGCAAAGCCCATCCCCAAATTATGATTTTCTCACGATAAAAAAGTGTCATTGATACGTCCATCTCCATATTTCTAGCCAATTTTCAGACAAATAAAATCCAAATATCATGGTTTACAGTTAGATAACCATGTTTTAAACATTACTCTGACAACTTATCCGTTCTTACGGGAAGTAAATCGAGTGATACGCTCTATAATTTCAATCGATACCTGGATCAGTGGTAACGATACATTAAACACGTCAACTTTGATTTATTGATTGGCAACACTACTGTTTTTATGTGTACCAATTTTGAAAACGTAACGAATGGTTTTCAATAGTTGGCAACACTTTGATGTTGTAGGTATTGAGAAAAAGTGGTATAACTTTTAAAAAACTATAGTTAATTGTGTTTTGACACTAGAAGGTGCTTAATACATTGAGTGCATTAATATAGGCTTCCAAATAACTTTACAGTTTAACTAATTAAAGTCTGTAAGTCCTGCGTGTGTCCTCCATACTAATTATGTGTCTTATTAATTTTCTTTCCGTTTTTGTGACTGTGCTCTGCGATTCTATATGACTATTCTAGTCTATTCTATTTTGTGTCAGTATGTAAAATTAAGATCGTTACAAATAACCCACAAAATATAGGTTAATAGTTGTCATAGTTGAGAGTTCCATTAATTAACTAAAGTTAACAATTAACACACATGTAATAAAGTAAATTACAACAAATCATGAACAGCGTTACGCTCCCAATTATCTATTACGAAATTCAAACATAACGTTTTAATTTTCTACACACTAATTAACTGTTCATTTTATTGTAAACGCACTTTAATTATTGCAACCGAAAACGGTTATAAGCGTTTAAAATAACGAGTAACAGTTACGTTATATAACGTTACGTGATATATGCAATGTGCATTGTTTGAGGACGGCCCTGACGTCATGGCATGCGTCGTCAGGTGTGAACTTTGACACATTTTTAGGTGTCTAGGTATGCAGGCATAGTTTTTAAATACACTGTTGGTTTTGGCATGTATGTTATGATTTTGATAGTGACTAATTAATGCAATATTTGCATATTGGCGCTCAAATACATAGATGCAATTCCTGTGAGTTTCTATGTGCAATGAAGCTAGCTACTATACCGTCCATAATAGTCCTAGAAGTTATCATTTTTACCAGTTTTTTGCTATGCTATTTTTTTTCGGACTGTCCTAAAAGGGCTATTAGCTAGCTATTTGTTTGTTACTCATCTAGTGGCACGAACTGATAACTATTATTAATTTTTAATCTGTGGATAATGTAGTGGCAGCAACATTGCTTCTTGATACTAGCGACCCGCCCCTGCCTCGCACTGATTTGATGAATTAAAAAAATGTGAAGATTTCTTTATTATATCCAAGTTAAATATTAACGTATTAAACACATAAACCATCCGGAACAAATTCTCTTAATAATGTTCTAAACCGCATCAGAATCCGTTGCGTAGTTTAGAAGAACAATGCGGTCACAGACGCGAAATGCGACTTTATATGTATAGATGTTGTAGCTGTTTATTACTTATCCTTTAATAAATAAAAATAAAATAAAACAGTGGCTGTAACTGTAAAAGAATAATACCTACTTGTGTGTACGCTAAATGGGTAAACGTTCCAAACGTAGCTCAATATAGAGTAGAATCAATGAAGTAGTATCAATGAAGAGTAGTGAAACCGCTAGAAAACATTAAAGTTTATTTTTCTCTTACACATGAAAGTAAAGCATAAAGCTTTACTGCTTGTCATTCGCATAATAAGCAACTTCTAATAAGTAATAGTAGACCGGGGGAAATGCATTACCACGCAATAAACTCTTCAATGATTTATGCTAGTTAAGATCAACTCCATGAAAACAGATTTATGAGAAACTTTATTACGTTTCTGAAACGAAATAATGTATTTCACTGGTGGGTATTTCCATTTTGTTTTTCATTTTATCAGTCTGCTTCATCTTACTTTCAAGGTCGTGAAAATAATGTCCTTGATCTCAAAACGTTATAGAATTACATAGCTTATGTACTGAATCTAGGTGGAATAAATAAATTGTTGTTATTGTAATATTTGGTTTCTGTAAAAACCTCAATTAAAGCGTTCAGAATACGAGAAATAGACTAAAAAGAACGATACGAAAATGTTCACGCTTTTCCAAAAAAATAAATGCAAAACGCAGCTTTAACATATTAACCACTAATTACAATAATAATAAAAACACACAGTTATAAAACCAAAAATAAATCATAAACAAATCACTTACAGGCCCAAAGTCAAATCCAAAACAATATCAAATCAATTAGTAACAATTTCACAGCACTAAAAAGTTTTCAAGCACTGGCACTATACAAAAAAAAACAATTGCAAAAAAAAAACAAAAAAACAGTCATGGCCGCAATTCAATTTGCGCGGGAGACGCGTGGTCGCGGCGTCTGACGACGTTCGAATGCGTGCACATGCGCGAACGAAGATTATCTCGCTGTAGTATCGTATATTATGTTACGTAGGAGTTACCGTACGTCTCTGCACTTTACCGGAGTTACGGTAATATTTGATTTTTGATACACATTATAGGTCATTCTCATGATGACTAAGAGTGATGTGCTTTAGAAATTGATGTCTGAAATGTGGAGCGTTTTTTCTTTTACAATGCCCATGCTTTTTGTAAGAATTGCAGAATAAGTATTCAATTTGTCTGTGGAGACACTACGTAGGAATCCTCAAATAAGAAGGTCGAATACTCTGAAAGTTCATGAAGCCTAATTTTATTAAACTCTGGCTTTTAATTTGCTAGACCAAAATGATAAAAAACGGTCGATAGCGGCTCTGTCATTTTATTTTAGCAAATTAAAAATGAAAGTTTATACGAAAATAATCAGAATAAGAAAAAGTAAATAAAAAATACTCAGCTGATCTTAACACTAATGTCCTAGAAAATCTGCTCGGTTAAGATTACATATTATGTGTTGATATGCAGAAAACACACATCATTATAGAATCTAAATGCCATTAAATAAACACTTTCTCTTGATTTAAAGCTATAGTATAAAAAATACTATCAATATACTGCGTCACAGATAATAAATAACGATGAAATCGAGCTATTGTCTATGGTCGATAAAATTTTCTATAAAACCCACTGACTTAATGTCGTGTCAACATAATTACAGATTGTAATTATTAGTGTAACAGCTTAACCCTCGGCTTCTCCCGCGTGGATGTAGGAAATTATCCCACGGGAACGTGCTATAGGGACAAAAAGTTATCGAAATCCGTTCAGTGGCTTAGGTGTCAAAAGGAAGCATTCAGACAGTTACTTTCGAATTTATACTATTATACTATTCGCATTATTACGAAGCACGGAAAACCTGTTCAGGCGGAGATTCTTAGACGACTCCACCTTGGAGTTAAAATGTGGTGCTGTTCCACAAACGATGGGACACTTGTCTTAATATCATGCCCTACGTGTCGTGTCAGCTGCACGTTACAGGAAGATGGACGCTAGTGATGGCGCCAAACACGCTGCCGGATTCTAGGCCGAGTCCATTTAGATTATCATTGACACGTCAAGAAGAAGTTTGGATTACAAGCCCTTTAATTCCGAACATTTCGCGTTGTGATATAGTTTTAGTTCAGAGAATGTCTCTTAGTCCAAATGCCTCTTGACAAAGCCCTCCTCTTATAACTTCTACTGATTTGTATCTCTCGTAACTCTTCACCAATTTGGATCCCCTGTGAGCTTTACTTCGTCTTCCCATCTTTTGCATTGTCTTCCTCCGTTAATTTTGCCATCTCAATTATTAGTATTTACAATTTAATTAACTTTGCACATTACATTCTTTACTAAAAGGCTCCACCTTGAACGAGTTTCCAAGTTCGTAAGCAAATAATTTTTATACCCGATTCGGGGTCAATCACATTAAATTATATTGCAGAGACAAGACTAAAACTGCAACAAGAAATTGAACAATTTGAATTTGTATCAGTTTCCTCATCATCATCATCTGCATAGACTTCAGTCTAAACGGATGCAGTTGAATGCCAGTATTTTACATGGAGCGACTGCCCTCCACTCTATCTATCTCATACATCTATCCTCCACGACCCAGTTACTGGGTAACACTACGCTACTCCTTGATAAAACTGGTCGTCAAAATTTCGGGCTTCTAACAACCCGTAACAACTGTAAAAGATCTACAAATGACAGCCGGAGTCAAGGGTTTAACATGCTTTCGCACGGAGGGATCTCGGAATTGAATGGATGGTCACTTCCATCCACATCCACGGGCCAACCTCGGCTAGCGTTGCTTAACCGTTAAGATGCAGCCGTTATTATTTACCCACGAGCCCCTCATGAAACTCGAACAATCCGTATCTGTATCAGGTTCTTAAATACCTATTAAATATCCAATCGATTCCACCAAACTTTATGTGAAAAGGAATTTCGTCGGTAAATCGCATTTTTGCTGAATTTTAATCGTATGCAAATCTTTGTCTATATCTACTAATACTAGATCATTACCAGTGTAGCTGTTTCCTATGTTGGGGTCGGCTTCCAGTCTAACCGGATGCAACTGAATATAAGTATTTTACATGAAGCGACTGCCTATCTGACCGTCAGATCATATAGGCAGCTGTCACTGGGTAATACGATACCCCTTGGTCAGAATGGATGTTAGACTTTCGGGCTTCTGACGACCCGTAACGACTGCCAAAGATCTACGAATGATAACTAGAACCAACAGCTTAACGTCTTTTCCAAGGCACGGACGGGTCTTGATATGTAAAGATGGTCACCCATCCACGGACAAACCGCGGGAAGCGTAACTAAACCTGATCGATCGACCCGTGCGGCTATTATTACTTAGTCACAAACCCCTCTAATCTACTAACACTAGATGTTAAGTTAAATTGTTCCTAACCATTATGGACTCTGTCCGAAATCAAAGTGTTCTATTTTATTAATTACGATTGATTTAATTACCATGTAAGTGTCAATTTGTACTTTAAAAAGACAGAAGTATTTATGATGGTTTAACCTAAGTATGTCGCGACGATTCTCAATGTTTTTCTTATCTGTGAAAATGTTAAACGATACTTCCGGGAGTCTCGCATCAAATTATAATGTAGCAGTGACCGCCTCTGCTTCGCACGGTTCAACGACTTGACCAAACATCGAGGTTTCCTTATTATGTGCAAGTTTAATATTAATGTATATTCACATAAACCTTCTGGAATAAATTATCTAAATGATGGTGAAAACTACATTAAAATCGGTTGCGTAGTTTAGAAGAAGAATGCGGTAACACAGACAAACGAACGGCAACTTTAATCTAAACTTACTAATACTAAAACTCAAGAGTTTGTTTGTTTGAACGCGCTAATATCTGGAACTAGCAGTCGGATTTGAAAAATCCTTTTTGGATTTCATAAACTAACTCTTAAGGAAGGTTATAATCTATATATCATCACGCTACGACCCTTAGGAGCCGAACAATAAGAAAAAAAGTCAGAAAGCGGAAGGCGCGGCTGGTACGGGAGATCATGACATTTTACGCGGACGAAATCGCGGGCAGAAGTTAGTTTATAATAGCAATTTATAGATAATAATACAGATTTACAGTTTAAACTAGGAGAAGATGTAGGTGATTAAACTATTATGTGTAACCATTTAACGAAAATTAGAGGAATTGCTAATGATCTGCTGGGAATTCAGGAAATGAATAGCTTTTAGAGGTATTGCTTAAAATGGCCTTTTTAGGCCCCCAGATGGCCAATTCTCGTAATTTAAAACGTTCAAAATCTAGTCGCAATCTCATCTCAGCGACAAACAAATGTCAAAAACTTGTCAAAATGTAGTGAAATTAGAGGTATTTTTGACAGATTGAGTCTGAGATCAGACTGTGAACGTTCTTAAAATTACGAGAATTGCCCCTCTGATGTACACCTCTGCCCAACCCTTGGGCAAACAAGGCGTGATGTTCTGTTATGCTCATTAATTGTGTCAAATGAGTCGACGCTTGATTAATTAAAAGCTCCTTAAAATTCATCAACTAATGTCCGAGTACAGACGCCAACACATAAAGCTACTACAATCTGTCAAATTTATTTAATAGATTTTCAACTTTATCGTTGAAGCATTAAGGTTTAAGGTTGATTGGGAAAATTTGACAGTTTCCGGTAGCTTGATGTGCGGGCGTCTGTACCTTAAAACGCAAAACAGACAAGTAAAAGCTAATTTAAATACACAACCACTCCATCGACTTACTAACCTGTTTGGAACTTGTAAACCGTGAAAATAAATACGTATAGCAACCCATGCATAACATGGTGTATCATTATTGCATATAAACATCTAATTATGCATCAGAACCTAGTGGTCTGGTGATTGCAAGCTCAGTTGCCGATTCGACGCCCTGGATTTGATTCTCATGAATGAGATAGTGTTTAAATTAATTTTCCTATGTATTATTCAAGTGCAAGATCATCATCGTTTTATCTGTATTACTGTGATGGTCATCTTTAAGTGTAATCACCATCATCATCATTTCAGCCGAAAGACGTTCATTTCTGGACATAGGCCTCCCCCAAGCACCTCCACTTCGGCCGGTTCTGTGCTTTCCCGCATCCAACGGGTTCCTGCGGCCTTTTTGAAGTGAAAACTTCTTTAGCGGCGTTGTTCACTTTTGTTGTTATGGGCAAATAATGTTAAACTCGCGTCAGGACACGTGACCTGATCGAAAATTCGTAAGACGTAGGGAGAGTAGACCGCATTCCGAAATAACAAAAATGCACAACGTTATTATTCAAGTTTTCACTTTAGTCTATTTCCACCTAAACAGCTGCATGTAGATTTTAAAACTGTCTAGGACGTCTGCTACCATGATACCCTGTTGGAGTACCTTTTTCAAACTTTACAAGATACACATAGACATAAAAAAGAAAGAAAGAAAAATATGTATATTTGTCACAGAAACCAGTGGTTTAAATATTATCACTTAATCAGCTTATAACGTCCCCACTGCTGGGACACAGGCCTCCTCTCTTCGAAAGAGAGTGGGCTATAATCTACCACGCGGATCCAGAGCGGGTTGGTATATCGAGATAATTAATAAAAATAAAATTATTATCATCGTTTTGTATGCCTTAAATAATCTTAATTATTTAAGTCATACACAACGATGCGACAAGTAACAAATAAGTTGTATCAAATGTATATCATACCTACCGTACCCCCGAAACTATAAGCCAGGTTTTATAGCTTAGAGTACCTACCACATGTTTTTACAAAATAATACATATTTAAGTATTTGCCACAAGAAAATATTCATGATTTCGTAATCAGACATTAAAGACTCTTCATTCTATATTTTTATTATCAAAATCGGTTCAGCCGTTTGGGAGCTACGATTGCGCAGACAGACACACAAATACACAGATACACTCGTTAAACTCATAACTCCCCTCTGTTTTTGTCGGGGGTTAAAAATATTTGTTGTCATAAACATCCGTAATATCTATAAAAAAAATAAACAAGTAGGTAACATTACCAATGACGCTCGCATTTACAAACTATCAGTGTCCAAGAATTAAAATACAAACAAACACCGACAATACCAATTGTTGCAATTGTTGACATGGCGAGTTTTAGAACAATAGGCCGATGGCCAGAAATCTGTGTTTGCATTCATACAGCCATTTCGGTAGAGAGGAGACATTTACCAGAGTTCTAGAAAGGAGACCACGTATCGCGCAGTGTAACGCCACACCCAGTGCGCTACAACTTAAGTGAAGTGAACGTGGAGTGAGCTGTCATTCCAACTAATGCTAGGGATTGACATTATTGACAGCTCACTCTTAGCTCACTTCACCTAACTTTTCACGGTGACATTTTTACAGAATAGATCGGCTGGGCGATACGAGGTCTACTAACCTACCTAATTTTTACCAGACTATTCTGTGGTTGTTTTAAGGACTTAAAGCCTCCAGCCAGGGGCGAATAACTTCTAGTACTAAGCGACTGAACGCCAAGGGCACCCTCTGTGGGGTACGGACCTCGTCTTAAGGCGTCGCTGGGAGAGGACACACCCAGACTCGGAACAAATACATGTAGGTCATACAAATATTTGTTCCGTGCGGGAATCGAACCCGCGACACGCAGCGCAGCAGTCAATCGCTTAACCACTGCGCTAACCGTGCCGTCAAGATGGGACAGGCTGGATCATATTTGAATTATTATCAACTAGCTGCGCCCCGCGGTTTCACCCGCATAAGTTTCGATCCCGTGGGAATATCGGGATAAAAAATATCCTATATGTTAATCCTGGTTATAAACCATATGTGTGCCAAATTTCATCCAAATCCGTTCAGTAGTTTTTGCGTGAAAGTAGGATAGGGGAGTGTAAAGCTATAGGCTCAGCTACGGGCGGGCTGGCACTTCATCGAGCAAGGGTCGGAGGGGACAATTACGTGGGGGTCGTCGCGAGGGGCCTCGATCTGCGGCGAGGTCGGAATGATACTTTTTTGTGTTGGTGCACTGTACTAGTGGTCCTACTGCTCTGCTGGAGAAGGGTTATGGAGTCATCAGGGTCGGTGAGAACGCCTACGCAGCTAGGTTTTATAGATAGCGTACCTCTTCTTATTGGACTGCCGACCTTAAACCTTCAGCTGGGACAGACTAGATGCGGAAGGCGGAGGACAGGGTGTTACTTTATTTTTATTTTATTTTATTTATTTGGGACAAAAAAACAGTTATACATTACAGCATTTACAAAAAGTAGTTATATTACAGTCGAGAAAACGTATAACCCACACTATTGTCCACGAAGTGACATCGGAGTATGATAACGAACGCGTGTTAAATGAGAGAAAAAAATAAAAAGAACATATTTAAGAGAAAAACACTATACATACATATACCGACGAATTGAAGGAAGAGCATCTGACTTATGGGTGACTTGCAAGAGATTGTGAAACCATTTTTTTTAATTTAGATTGCGACAGCGCGAAAATATCAAGATCTGTGAATTGTGAGTTATAGGTTTCTAAAAGCCGGCGGAGAGGGGCTCGCACCCCGGCCTTCGTTCTATATCGCGCAGTGTAGAATAGTCGAGGTGCGCGCACCTCTCGCCGATTAACAGATCTAGGTACAATGTAACACAATCTATTCGAGAGCTCAGGACAATTAAATTTGTTATTGCATATACCGTACAGCATCACAACCATGATCAGTGAACGTCTGGAATTCAAGTTCAATATTCTATAATGCTTTAGCAAATCTGCATAGGGAATCCTTGTACGGAAGCACTTGCTGCGTTACGGCGCAGCTTTGGAGAAAACTATGTCCAATAGTGGACTGCTATAGGTTAAGTTGATTGAATATGTCAGATAGGTCTTTGAAATGAGGAATGCAGTATTGGCAAATAGTGGACTGGATCAGGAAGACAGAGGCCCTAATGTCAGAGACGCAAAAGGAAGGCTGGAGTTTGACACCCAGCAGACTAAGCGGTTTAAAAGCTCTCTTATTTCGTGTTAGCTTTTGGAATTAGATTACCAACAGATTTGAAGTGATTACCTCTCATGAATTAGAAATAAATCTGCATCATCATCCTCGATACTATCCTAAATTCTTTTAAATTCTCGATGTCATCTAGTTCACTCACATTTCTCAAGATTGTATTACCACCACTCTAACGTTCATAAATTTCGTAAACCAATGTTTGTACAAGAAATCGAACGTCATTTAACTTTTTCATTCCAAAAACGAGATTATGTAGATTAACTTGAACGTGTGTAAAGTAGACAATTCATCTTGTCGCAGCAAAAGTAAAAGTCCCTTGTCGTGACGAAAGTTTACTTTTACATAAATTATAAAATTAATTATAATTTTCTTCGTCGGTTACTTCATTGGTTTTTATTATATAAACAGAGTGAAAGATTCAATTCCTTTTAAAGCTAAACTTGATCATTAGGTCAAGGTTAGCTTTGAAAGGAATTGAATCTTTCACTCTGTACAGGCCCACTAAAGAATATTAGTTGTATATGAATATCTCCACTTTCACATCCAACGGGTTCCTGTGAAGGCCGCAGGAACCCGTTGGATGCGAGAAGCACAGAACCTGTCGAAGTGGAGGTGCTTGGGGGAGGTGTATGTCCAGCAGTGTCGACGTCTTTCGACTGAAATGATGATGATGATGTCAGTCGATTGATTTTATTTATTAACAAGCCGTGTGCCTGAAGGAGTTTCCCATCGGCAACTTCTCAGGATTCAAAAATGACGAAGTTACATACAAATTTTAATACCCATTTTACCCATTTTCAGGGCGGGCGTTTTTGGGGGACTGTCTTTTGTAATTTTGCGTTCAAAAAGTGCTGATTCTCAGCCTAATTTGAATAAATGACTTTTGATTTTGATTTTAACCTCTTTATCGATTTTTTTTAATACTTTCTTAGTGATCACCTTCGTTACTAGGATTATTATTAAGTAAATACTCCTATCATAAATATGAGTCTCAATCAGTAGAAATGATTAGTAGATATCTCACGGGTACCGGTATCGTTATATAAATTCAGAAATTCCAATCAAAGAGATATACACACACAAGCAATGATGATTCAATCAATCAAATACTCAATGAATCATTCATGATTTACTGCTGAACATTTGGCACAAACCGATACTAAAAGCACAAAGAATCTAACGAATGAATGTTGCCAACATAAAAATTAAACGATGCATCTTTCCTGCACACCCGAAAGTGGACACGTCAAATTGTTTGACTCACTCTTACTTATTTAGCATGCAAATATTCAACACACAGACCAATTAATTACGAATAAATTTATATTTAGCATAAATAAACATTTCTCTCGTAAATAAAAAACCAATTCAAACAGTTGGAGTTTTTAAAAGAGGAGGAAAGAATACTATCTTTCCACTTCGTCACAGTTGCGTATTATTATAATTTTTTTCGTTTCGATATATGGTACTGTTACTCGTTTTATTTTTATTTGTATATAGTTTGTGCCACGTTGTTTGCGGCATTATTTAGTTAGGTCATCCAAGGTGCAGCTGAACGGGCACTTAGGACACTCCAGCAAGTGGGGCATGGTCTGGTGATTTTTATCTTTGTTATATTTTTTTGTTGTTTTGAGTGTGTATTTTAAATGCATTACAATTTTTACGATTCTATTTATATTTATTCTAGAAGTATGTATGTGTGTAGGTATGTAAGTAAGTACATAATATTTGTTTTATTTTCTCATATTATTTGTTTTATTTCATTAAGTGAAATGTTTTTGATTTTATGAACTTTCTCTTACACATGCTGTCTCTTTATTTACTATTTCAAGTGACTACTCTTATTGCGGTCAATGACCCCACAAAAAACATTTTTTTTTTTTTACTGTTTTAATATCGACACCCATCACGTCTGCGGAGTTTCGGTAATGTAATCTGACCCTGTATACAGTATGTAACAAAAACCCTGATGTTCCTTGTAGGAGCGTATATATATACCTATAGGCTTACCATTATTGAAGTTATAATTTAAAAAAAAACCATGGTGGCCGAACATTGTCCATAATCAGATAGTTTTTAAATTCGATACATTGTTACAAAATGTTTTTAACATCTGAACTTACAAGTACTAATGGATCTAGCCTACGGTCGATAAAGATTGCCGCCGCCGGCGGCGGCCCCTTTGATTCGCGATAGCTAGACAGGTTGGCGCCAAAACACAAAGCAGGCGGCACGCACAAACTCCCTTTGTACGACCGCCACTAGCCGATTGTCGCCCTCACTGCCCCTCAGTCGCCCGCGCAACTTACTTCGGGACGGATGTATCGTACGCGTTGACAGCATTAGAAAAAGAACCAAATTATTGTGACTTTGTGAGTGAATTCTGTGTGTGCGTTTTTTCCAAAATTTCTTATTCAAATGAGGAATATTGTAGTGTACCAAGAACATAACTTTGCGTCGACGATGGCTTCCCAACGTCTCCACATACAGACGTTCAACATTGGGTCTGTGCACGGTCGAGACCAACATCGTATTGACGAAGGATAACCGAGGACTCGAGACCATGACATTGAGGAAGAAATCCTCGTGATGTTTGAAGAAGACCCTACGGAAGTACGTGCTCTGTGGGTAAATAAATTAATTTTAAAGTGTTAGTTATGTCACAAATGACTAAATAGTTACTACGTAACAGATACTTCACTTAGTAGAAAATTACCTACTGCTATAATAGCCTACTCCGTCTCGTCAGCAACCGCTGCATGCTAAAATGTGCCTAAATACTCAAACGTACAGTTGTGATTGCTTCACACCGCGCGATTCCCGTATTATTATTATACTCTTTGGCGCGATCCCACAGCACTGAATTTGGGCCGCAAACGGCCCGGCCTCTCGGCCGGGCGGTAGGTAATTATAACGTGCAAGTACATGGAGTGACGGAGGCCTGGTTATGTGTTTATTGTATTATCAATCGTCAAACTTGATAAGCCAACTTTTTGAAAAATTCAAACTAACGTTCCCAAAGTGTTATCTATCAGTCAAACAGCTGAGTGATGTGAACGACACGTGACGAGTTCATGACCTTAGTGTAGTATGGTAGTGTGCGGCGCGGCGGGCGGCGACAAAGCGACCGGTCGCTACCTATTTCTCTTTGCAGGGGTGAGCAATCAGTGTTACTTTTCAAATATTTATTATAAAATATTTATTTTGATTTTTTTTTCTTCAATATTTTTTTAATTGACTTACGTAATTACCATCGGATATCGATTCTGAAAACGTCCCTACTTGGAACAACAGGGTTTTTGTTACATACTGTATAAATGGTTAAATAAATAAATAAAATTCAAATTATTTGATGAATCCGAAGAAAACATCTGTGGCGTCCGTCTTGCTTAAGAAATTCAAATGAGGCAGGTATTACGTTCGGTCGAAAGTGAAAATGACGGCTGACAGTTTTCTAATATTCTTCAGATCACAAATATCGGATTGTACGGTGCACTGGCACGGTGAAACTCACTGGCCCTACAACTTTTGCTTTTCTTTGCTTTTTGCCGAAGCGATTTTCATCTTTGGCATTTTTGCTGAAGACCTTTTTGGTGCAGCCGTGAGGCACACTTTCCTGCTAATTTACATCGGATTTTACACTAAACTTTTAGTTGATCTTTATTTTTATTTGTTTTTTATCTGATGTATGTATCTGGTGCATTGAGTGTATTTTAGTACCTATGTGTTAACTAAATGTATTTTCTTTCTTTCTTCTTTGTTATTATACATAGCTAGCTGACCCGGTGAACTTCGTACCTCCTCATATCATCAAGAAACTGGTGCTATACAAAATGTATGAGAAAATAAATTTCTTCATGATGTTTCAATAGTTATTCTGCTATTCGGGGCGGAGACAATTCCGACAAATCAGCAGTCCAGCCGCTCTTGAGTTAAAAATGGAGTAACTAACCAGACTTTCTTTTATTTATATAGATACTCGTATATAATCAGCCTATAATGTTCCCACTGCATGGACACAGGCCTCCACTCTGTGACAGGGAGTGGGCATCCACCACGCAGGCCCAGTACGGGTTGGTGGATGTCGCATGTCTTCGAATTTTAGGTTCTAGGACAAAACGGGTTTCCCCACGATGTTTTCCTTCACCGTTTTGAGAGCAGTGGTGATGAAATGAAAAACGCAAGGTAAAGTGCCTGGCTGGATACGAACTCACGACCTACAATTTGTAAGTCACGGTGGCCACTGGGCCACAGCTCTCGTTAATATTTGATCAACATCATTTCTCGTTATGGCTAACTATGGTTCATCTCATTTTTAAAGTTGGTACGTTACAGCGATTTTTTTTAACAAACAACTTTGGTCCTGCCCTGTAAGTAACACCGTTTCTTAAACGGTTGAATGCCGTAATTACAGAAACAATTAAAAGCTATTATATCTTGCGTGGATCCAGGTTCCGAAGGGTGGGCTGTGCCTGACAGGGTCCACAATGATCATATTCTGTAAAACCTACTACCTACTGCACATGTGGAAGCAGTAAATATGTTGAGTATTGGGTTAAAGTTAAGAAACGTTTACTCGTCAAAAAAATTATGGTTAAGTAGACATTAATTATAAGCTACATTTTTATATACAGGGGATAATCTTTAGACCATAAGTCTTAGCCTAAAAGTTATCATTAACTTTGGGACTTCTCAACAAGGCATTTCAGAAAACCTTGAAAGAGTAGCAGAGTACTAGAAACCGTACGAATCCCACCTTATTAACCCACCCAGTCCAGCAACATTATCCCACCATACCATTTAACTCAATAACACACCACCACATCGTTTAGCACCACTTATTAGAAACCTGAAGCCAAGCGAACCACTTCTGTGTTCGCGTGTACTTCTGAAGAAAGCGACCCTGCGCAACCGGTTGTGCGGGATGCGCAACACCTACAGTGCAATAGATACAGTAAACACTTGAGTTTGTGAGTGTACGCTGCATTCGTTATTTACTTTAGTTTTTTTTTTATTTATTTGCAGAACATCTGGCAGGAATTGCAACGACCTTGTCTTTATAGGTTCGTTTCAAACGAAGGGGAAATGGCAATGTTTGTGGTTTTTAGCATTTTGGCGCTGGGGCTCTGTCTCGTATAGAGTCATAGCATTATTCTGAGCGATGGACGTTTTGCGTGGATGTGACGCATATTTTCCCCCAACTTGTTCTTTTTTGTGTTTGTGTTCTCTCTCTGCGTCATGTTTACCGCAAACGAACGTATTTCACGTGGGTAGTTCAAGTTATGGGGCGTAATAAAAATTTACTGGTAGTTCCAGAGATCGCATTTAAACTAACAAACAAACAAACAAAAAACAGATACCTCTTCAGCTTTTATAATAGTATGGTGAGTGATCAAACTTCATTGGCTACATGAATAACGCCCTCTACCAAGCCACCAAGATTGGACCATAAATAATAATTAAGTACTTACAAAGGGTCAAACTCAGAGACAAAGTAGAAGAGAGGCATGTATCTTTACATTCAAAATTCAACACAGAAATAGATACTGCTATGCAACGGACAAATGGGGATGTTCCTGAAGAAATTTAAAGAGTGTCTAAGGAGTTTTATTGTCCGTTCTTCTTCATAGGAACCTACTACGCTTTGGAATAGGCAACTATGTAACTTCACCTTTCTGACTGAATGACTCTTTGCTGACGTGTTCCTGAGTGCAGACCGCGAATCAGCAAACGTAAGGTAGGACGCCCTCAGGCTCGGTGGATCGACGATCTTTGCAGCTGGTAGCAGCTGGATGAGAGTTGCCAAGAATCGAGCTGAATGGCATGCAATTAGAAAGGCCTTTGTCCCGCAGTGGATTGCTGTAGGTAGACTGATGATGACTCCTTGACAATACAAATGTGCCAAATGTGTGTCATGTGTGTGTGTAATTAGTTTATTTATAATTAATGTTTTGTGTTTGAGTTTCAGAAACTCCTTTCCTATCTGTTTTAATAATATTCCGTCTGTAACTACCGGAATTCATGTCAAATACATGTAGCCTACTATTTCAATGTAAGCTATTAACATGAGCATAACAGTGAATCTTCTGCCAGTAATTGTATAGGCTCGGCTCTCAGTTACCGGCAGCTGTCAAGTAATTAGACCATAGAGCCGATACCTCTACTATTAGAACATACCAACGGGATGCTGTACTGTGGCTGAGAAAAATGAGAAAAAACGTAATATTACTGGTTATACAGCGGCCTCCAAAAGTTAGTTGCAATTTTTTCTCTTGAACTGTGGTGACCACATAAAAAAATTATCAGCTACTCCTATGGGATTATTATTACTTGATTATTTTTTATGATATTATAATTCAAAGGTTGACTTAAGGCTGATTTTTCAATCGACAGATAATTTTTATTCGTGGAACAAAATTGACGTCTGACAGTATTTGTATGGAAAAACTGTCAAAAATTCAAAATTATTCCTCCGATAAAATTATCTGGCGTTGGAAAAATCAGCCCTTAGTCAATAAAAAAGTTTATAGCACTTCAAACATTTGGATCACTACAATTTTAAATCACAATTTGGTGTGTCACAGGTGAGGCGGAAAAATTGTCAACTAACTTTTGGAGGTCATCTAAAAGTAATTTCACAAAGCAAAGGGAGCAATTTGTCGGTTATTTTTACTATCGACATTATAGAATTGTGTTTGAATACTATCTCACCTGGGATCTACCTATGTATTTGATAAAACCAATACGCTAGAGGTGACAGGTGAAAGGTGCTTTATCGAGCAGCACCTGTCGGGAAAAGTGACAACTTTGTAATTTTAAACACATAAACTAGTTGACTCGGGGAACTACGTACCACCTCAGAATTTTTTCTTTCGTGAATTTTCCGTGTTAGTTATTCTGCTATTCGGGGTGGAGACAAATCCTACAAATCAAAGAAAAAAAAAAGAAAAATTGAAAAAAGAATGATCGTAAAAATCGGTCCAGCCGATTTTGAGTTATAAATGTTGTAATTAAACCGACTTTGTTTTATTTATATATTTTTTTGTTATTGAAAGAAAGAAAAGAAGGAAAGATAATACGTTTATTTTCGGTAAAACATGACGCAAATTACACAAAAAAAATGCATCACATCCACCTTATTGACATCGAGAATTCTGTTTGAACACTGTCTCACTCATTGGAACCTATTTGATAAAACAAATTAATCGAGAGGAGACAGGTGAAAGGTGCTTTATTAAACAGCACCTGTCGAGATAAACTGATTAATTTGAAATCTATTTCTATACCTACATCTCATAATCTGCCTTGCCTTTTCCCAACTATCTTAGGGGTTGGCTTCCAGTCTAACCGGATGCAGCTGAATACCAGCATTTGACATGGAGCGACTGTCTATCTGACCTCCAAAATCCAGTTACTGAGTAATAAGATACCCCTTGGTAAGACTATTTCTATACATTTATACAAGTAAATAAAATTGAAGTGTCTATTGTACTAAATGCATAATTATGAAAGTATAATACTCGTAAGTACTGTACTTGTAACAAAAAAAAAACAATTGTTAAAATTTTTTTCTGTCTGTTGGTTCCAGCTTATCTCCGAAACAGCCGGACCGACTAAAAATAACGAGTTTTTTTATTGTATTTTTGTTGAGTTATCACTATTATCCTAGCTAATATTATCTATAAATGCGAAAGTGAATTTATAGTGTGTTACTCTTTCACGCTAAACTGGTTGAACGGATTTGGATGCACATGAGTACGTCATGACCTGGGTAAGGATGCTTTTTATCCCGATATGCCTTCGGGATTGAGACTTGTGCGGGTGAAACCATAGGGCGCAGCTAGCTCTTAATAAATGTTGGGTCAACGAAATACTCTGTAACCAACTTAACGTGAAGGAGCCTTGGGCAGTCAACCCCGTCGGTGACCTTGCGAGCTTTCTCATATTTTCACTACTTGCATCCAAAACTGATAATCATCCTTATTCATTAAGAGCTATCGACAACTATGATTCATGCTGCAAATTGGTACGCAGTTCATCATCTGCCTAACCTTTTCCCAACTATGTTGGGGTCGGCTTCCAGTGTAACCTAATGCAGCTGAGTGCCAGTATTTTACATGGACCGACTGCCTATCTGACCTCCACAACCCAGTTACAGGGTAATACGAAACCCCTTGGTGAGACTGGTTGTCAGACTTTCCGGCTTTTGACGACCCGTAACGACTGTCAAAGATCCACGAATGACAGCCGGCACCGACGGCTTTCCGAGGCACGGAGGGGTCTTGGTATGTAAAGATGGTCACCCATCCACAGACCAACCGCGGCAAGCGTAACTTAACCTGATCGATCGACCCGTGCGGCTGTTATTACTTAGCCAAGCAAATCATCATCCTTATTCATTAAGAAGCATTTTTGTCTATTTGAAGCATAGTTGTCGATAGGACCACTATGCTTCATGCTGCAAATTGGTACACAAGACAATGACCAAAAGTCGTACCAAAAATTCTCATGCATCAAGATAAAAATATTATAGTAATTATTTTCATATTTTTTTACGACATTACGCTTCGGGGATTTGATTTTTGAACAGGGAATTGAATTTAAAGTAAAAAAGGTTTGATATTGTTTTATTCCGTTTACATGACGTTCCGTTTCAAATGATATGATTAATATAACCTTAAATTTTGAAGTGTCATGATCACGTCTTTCAAAAAACATGTAAAAAAAAATAAAATTACACTTTGTTCGGCTCTACATTAAATAAAAATAACTAGAATAAAATAGAATAGAATTTTGATTTAAACGATTATCATTTTTTTAGAATAATAATGATACCCTAATAATAAAAATACCTTTTCAGGTCGTTTTCAGGTTATTTCGAAAATCTCCGAAACCCGGGCTTTGTTTACAAAATGAACTTTGTAGGAGTTTATGGTAAGTGTAGTCTATAAAAAACAAAGTTTGACTTTGATGCAGCATGGTACGGGATTCCATACATCCATGAGCCATCCTTTGACTGCTCTTTGAAAATAGACCCTGTAGGTATAGTACCTACACCCACATTTCGCCAGTTATATCTAACTCCCACGTATTAGAGGGCGAGCCTATGTAGCCATTGCAATTTTATCTTCTAGGAAAGCAACTAAATACGCACAAAACAGTTATGTATTACGCGCTAATTAAAATATACGCATGTGATGTAAGCAAGATAATAAATTATATAACGCATAACAAAAATTCGGTATGAAACTATATCACATAAATATTTATAGTTGGATTCAATTTCTAATTAGATTAATGAGAACTTTTATTTTTCTGTCTCGCACCTAATTAGATGTGGTTAGTGAATGAAATATGTGATGATAGAGATCAAGATCGTCATCATTTTTCAAACGCATTAATAATCCAAGACTAGGAAGGCAAGGAATACCAAAGAAATTGATTCTGAACGGTTAGGGTGCCGTTCAGAATCAATTTCTTTAACTTTTCTTGTCTCTGCGTAACACACGATCAATCGGAATCGGTTTCATTTTGACAGTTCAACAACATTCATTGCGTTATTTACGTTGTTGAGCAGACACATAAATGACACATTTTTTTGAACATATGAAGCAATGGATTAGCAATATCCTTCAAAATTATTCAGATTGAGATTGACTGTGTGTTACGCAATTAGGGTGCGGATTGTGTCGAAATGGCTAGAGAGGATGTGACACTAAAGCATATTCCGCCACATGCAATTCGATTGACAATCTATTCGAATTACCAATCTAATTGTCTCAGAGCTGTGGTTAGCGACAAATTTAATATACTGGGCCGCAAAGAAAGCTGGTTAGAAGAACCTCAATAACTTCCAAAATTGTATTTATAATTGTGTTTGTATTTATTTATTGAAATCTTACCTACAACTACCATTACAGATCAGCGATCCAATGCGATAGCGAGGCCAAATATTAGAGCTTTATGAGATAAAGACTGTATTATGGACAATTTTAATGCATAAATCAATGTCATAAAAGTACAAGATTGTGAAGTTAATTTTATTAAGGGCTGATTCTCAATAAACAGATAATTTATATTCGCAGAAGTCTGACAGATTTTTATGGAGGAACTGTCAAAAATTCAAAATTATTCCTCCAATAAAATTATCTGGAGTTGGAAAAATCAGGCCTTAGTAAGGGCTGATTGTTCCAATGCCAGATTATTTTATTCGAAGAATCATTTTGAAATTTTGGCAGTTATGTCTTACAAAAAAAGTTACCTGGCGATGGAAAAATCAGCCTAAGGGCTGATGTTTCCAACGCCAGTTAAATTTTATTCGAGGAATAAAATTGACGTTTGACAGTTTAAGCATGAAATAACTGTCAAAATTTCAAAATTATTCTCGAAGAAAGTTATCAGGGGGCCTAAAAAGGCCACTTTAAGCAATACCTCTAAAAGTTATTCATTTCCGGAATTCCCAGCAGATCATTAGCAATTCCTTTAATTTTCGTTACATGGTTGCACATAATAATAATAATATCCCTGGACATTTCACACAGCACCATTTGTCCCAAGCTAAGCAACCTAATGCTTGTGTTATGGTAACAAGATGGCTGATAAACTACTTATATACTTTTTTTTTTTGTTGTAAATACATACATATTATAGATAGAAAAACACCCAGACTCACCGTCACTCTCTCAGTGTAATCACCTACAATTCATTTCATATCAATCATATTTGGTGTAAACATTGGTGGACCATTTTACGAAGTGGCATACAAAACTGTCGAACAGGTAAATTGCGTGATATGATATTGTTATCCTGTTATGATTCTGCCAAAGTGGCCTTTTTAGGCCCCAAGGGCAGGAGTAAAGGACTGAAGAAATAATTTACACAAAGTTTACTTTGCATTGGCAGCCCCAGACGAACCCAGGTTCGTACCCACGACCTACAACTCGTACGTCGCGGCCGATATCACTGAGCCACCCATGCTCTACGACACACACTTAAACATAACAGGTGAAATGTGGACGTGTGATGGTACGTATACTTGTGCCTAACCCTTAGTAGGATACAGGCGTAATGTTATGTTTATTCAATATTCTTTTGTTTACAGCCAACATGGTTGCACAATGCAAATATCAACTCATCTGTAGGTACCTCTTGAAGCAAAACTAAATAGAATTTAATGGCCATTCTTTGAAACAAAGAAAGTATTTAGATTATTATCTATTAGATAGACAGAGCCTAAGAGTCTACATGATACACAGTATGAACACTCGTTTAACTTAGAACAATAAGGGGGCCTAAATAAAAAACGATCATTCATGTATCAAATTAAAGTTCATCCGAAAATATCCATCGGTTTCTTACTAAACTTCAACAATATCCGACGACCCAGCACCCTGATTGCGTAAAACACTATCAATCACAATCTGAATAATTTTGAAGGATATTGCTAAGCCATTGCTGCATCTGTCCGAAAAATTTGTCTACTCAACAACCTAAATAACGCAATGAACGTTGTTGAACTGTCAAAATAAAACCCATTCCTACTAATAGTGTGTTACACAATTACCCCGCTGGTTACTTTTCTCTTTTGGTGACTGTACCTATTACGGAACTATTCCTCTTAAAAAGATCTATTAAACGTGTGATAACTTCCAAAACCCACGCTTTAGTATTTAAACAATATCTACTGAGGAACCCTTAAAAACGACACCGACTTCCGAAATTAAAGTTATGGGTTTGTCACTACTAGACGCCGGTGATGTAGGCGTTTTATTAAGTAGCCGTAACCCCGAGTCACGCTTTGCATCGATTGTTTGATCCATTATATTTAAAGCTAACTGCTGTACCCAATTGCTTCCTAACTACCCTTCTTGTCAAAGCAAGTAATAAGCACCTCGCTCACAAGAACATTTAGCTGAACCCCCGTTACCAGCCGTTGATAAAATAAACAAATTATAATGGAATTACGTATGATTCTGGAACGCGGCGGCTCCACAGACTACAGTTAGACCGAACGGGACCCCAAGTGTGTGGCCACCTTAACGTATACTTATTTATAAGATATAATATATAACTATAACATCACGCGTCGTATCACTTGTTAGGTGAGTAGAGCAAGGCTGTAGCCTAGTGGAACAGTTTTCTTTTTAAATCATCTGCTGACGGAAAGTGGTTATAGCAGACTATCAGTGTGTTACCTACTCTGATTCCAACTGTTGGTACCTACTGTTATTTTAAAGTTACACACAAATCTACATTACTGGATCTCAGTTTTAGAGTAGGTACCAGATTTTCATTCTCTTTTCAACATTTAAATATCGGATAATTTGAAATATGTAGGTACTTAATTTACCTACTGCAGAGCACCAGCACTTTCATATTTTTCTCTTCTTATTCTAATACAATATCGTCTACCTACTTATTTCTTTTTCATTTCTCCTTTCACAGGTCTGCTGGATTTTTTTTAAGAAATAAGCAGTACCTTTGTACTCTAACTAATGTTATATGTCGTATCTGTGTATATTTTACTGCGTAAATAAACAAAAAAAGTATTTTGTCCCGAAAGCTAAAAAATGACATTTAATGAAATACTACAAAAATCTAATTGGACTCTCCCAATCATTGTTAACACTGACTCATTGATAGTTTTTGTTTTTTTTTTCACAAAATTAAATTGACAAGAATAACATTTTTGCGATGTGACTCTACAACTTAGATGTTTTTTCGAAGCGCCATCTATTATCACACGTTCCAACTAAACTAACATACTAGTTCAGCTGCTCGATAACAGATGGCGCTGATCACTTTCTTCGTCATTTATGTCCTACGAAAGTTGATGCAATAAAGTAGTTTAGTTAAATAAAATAATGCAACTAGAAAGTGGTTGAGTAATATAAAATAATAAAAACAAATGGTCTTGATCGATAATAGTATTGGTTAAGAAGCCGCTTTTCCAAGTTGCGAAGAGGTAATTGAAAACCGAGTGAAAAGCGTTTTCGTTATGGTCTACCGAATCGACAAACTAGTACTTTCGTCGAGCAGCTGCCCTTAACATTATGGGCTATTACCCCGGCGATATTAACTATAAACCAGTCCGCAAGTCAGCTGTAAACGTTCTAATGTTCTTTATTACTTGTTAAAATGTCCATGTTTCTTGCAAGTGGCAATTGACACAGTTTTAAGGTTATTTTAGCGAGTGTTATGGTCAATTTTATGTTCATTCTTGTTTAAACACTTAGGTACTTTGAGTCAGTTTTAGATACTAAGAAGCCCGTTAGTTCCCGAGAACCTGCCTACATTAGAAGCTATTTATTCAAAAACCTATTACCTACTTAAAAATCTTAGGGCTGATTTTTCCATTGCCAGATAATTTTAACCGAGGTATAATTTTGAATTTTTGATAGCTTTCCATGCAAAATCTGCCAGTCTTCAATTTTATTGCACGAATAATAATTATCTGTCGATTAAAAAATAAGCCCATAATAAAATAAAGTATATGTTACAGCTGTTACAATAAACTTAGGGGGAGCGGGGGGTCAACTTGGCTCAAGTCTATAGGTACTTGCCCGAAGCCAAGTTTCAACGTTATATCCACAGTTATATCTCAGCAGTTTTTCCAACAATAACTTTTTGAATAACATTATTAAATTGTATTTGAAAAGACCTCGACGAAAATTGAGATTACAAAGTTAACCTCAAATGTCAAAAGAAAAGATTCAATTTGAAAGTGACAATACAAATTGACTACAATTGAGAGCAGTAGTGACCCAGTGGATACGGCCGTGACTTACGAGTTGTAGGTTGGGAGTTCGAACTCAGGCAGGCACTTTACTTTGTGTAAATTTTTTCATTGTTACACTGCTCTCAAAAAACGGTGAAGGATAACATCGTGAGGAAACCGGCATGTTCTAGAACCAAAAATTCGATGACATGTGACAACAGTCGACGGCCGGTGTCCCAGCAGTGGGAACATTATAGGCTGATTATGCTATATTTTGTGTTACTAACTAGCAGATTCTAAATGTTATTTGATTATCTGTTTTGACTTATCTGAATATGGCAAAATGGATAAAAAAACGTACCTATAGATGTCAATTTATAGTTACGTTTTCTGATCCATTTGTTTACTTTTTCATCAGATACGTTTGGAACAGACTATTGTAAAAAGTGCAGGTACCTACTGCGAATGATTTAGGTACCCTTGAAGGAAACGCCAACACCCTAATTGCGAAACACACTCTCACAATCTGATTCTGTTTGAAAACATTTTCTACTCAGCAACGAAAATAACACAATGAATGTTGTTGAACTGTCAAAATTTAAGCCATTCCTACTGTACGCAACCACCCTGAAGAAGAATTATTGCGAATGATTTAGGTACTCTTGGAGGAAACGCCTGTTCAATACAATAACTCAACATTTATGTACTACTACGAAACTTCATTAGCACCTACGTACAGTTTTTTAACACACCACCAGCCTGGCACCACCAGCACCACCGCTGCCAATTTGTAACATATGTAGATTTGCGAGTCAGGGAAATTTATGGTTAAGCAAATTCTACCAACTTACATACATGGTCCATATATCCGAATCCCAACAATCATTATTTGACAGTGTTGTCGAGAGCAGTGGGCCTAAAAAGGCCACTTTAAGCAATACCTCTAAAAGCTATTCATTTCCTGAATTCCCAGCAGATCATTCAATTCCTCTAATTTTCGTTAAATGGTTACACATAATAGTTTGGTTTAATCACCTACAATTCATTTCATATCAATCATATTGGTGACCATTTTACGAATTTCCATACAAAACTGTCAAACAGGTAAATTGCGTGATATGAATTGCACACAGATCATATTATGAATTGTCAGATTGTGATCATTTTACGATTTTTAATATGATGCATATCGTTATCCTATTATGATTCTGCCAAAGTGGCCTTTTTAGGCCCACAGCTGTAGAGGCCCAGTGGAAACGGCTGCAACTTACGAGTTTTAGGTCGTAGGTTCGAACCCACAGGCGTTACATATATCATCACCACTGCTCTCAAAACGGTGAAGGAAAACAACGTGAGGCAACCGGCATGTCCTAGAAGCAAAAATTCGAAGACATGTGACATCTACCAACACGCACTGGGCGCGCGTGGTGGATTATAGCCCAGACTCTCTCAAAGAGATGAGGCCTGTGTCCCAGCAGTGGGAACGTTATAAGCTGATTGCATATTATGTAATCATTCTTTGACAGTTGTATATAAAATGGCTAGAACACGGCAAATTGACGTGGGTGTCAATTTGCTCAGCAATTAACTTCCTTGTCTGTATTTATTGGTCGATGCAAGCTCCTCATCGGACAGGCGTTATTTATGATTCAAAGACATGCATGTTCTATCATTATACATAGGTGTCATATATCGGCGTAAAATACTTATTTTTTGCAAGAAAACAAGTCAATGGACACAGAAATCACATTCATGAAACTGTTTGAGAATTAATTTGTGAAAACCGATGTCGTTTTAGCAAACTGTCAAGAATAAGAAGAAGAATTAAAAACGTCTAAAAAGGTGTACATGTTGCCAACAGTAGTAAATTTCCCATACAATTAATTATAATGCCTAAAAATAAACTAAAACTAAAATATTTTTTATTGCAGGTGCAAGTACCTACTGATGGTTCGGAATTAGGTAGAGACCCACCCGAACTAGGTTTATTCAAACCTGTGTTTCAGGCCATAACTTTACATTTAAATTTAATTGGGGTAGTACATTTTTAAATAAAACTGGTAATAAATAATTAATTAACAACTCTGAGAAAAACATTAATACCTAATACTAGGTCTATTTGAGCATACAAAAGTAACTACTTACAAGGGAAAAAATTATGATCGTGACCAAATTTCTGGAAGTTTTTCTGTGGCTGTGTTATTGAATATCGCTAAGTACGAGGAGGCTGCTGATGATTTTGTTACCGGGCTTTACAGACAGGCGCGAATCGACAATGTAGAACTTTTTCTATCAAAACTTCATTGAAATTTTTCTACCAGAGTCGTGTCGCGCCTGTGAGCGGTAGCCTTTATCTAGGTAGGCACCCACCTGAAAGAAGGACTAGAAGAAGGAGAACTGTCACAATCACGTGACTGATGTTTTCGTTGTCACACTTCGTGTGACATATAGAATACATTTAGTTGAAAGGTAGAGACATGAGGAACAGTGTGTAAAGTTCACTCATCCATGGGTGTCCTGTATGGTGGGCAACTGCCCTGGTGATTAATTTCGGGCCGTTGTATATTTAGTTATGCTGTAAACTCTGCTTGCGAGATGCTGGATTTTGCAAGACTTAAACACAGTACGACGCGTAGTTCGCATGTGGCGTTGTAGATACCGCTACAAGTTCAACGTCAAACCCTGATCAAAACACAACAAATAATAATTGTTTGTAAGAACCAGCTCTTTCTAAAGTAGTTCTAGGTAGCGACTACTTTATCGTCTTACATAATCAGTTAAATTTTTTACTAGGTAGGTATTACTTATTTGTTAAAAAATAAATCATGCTAGTTTTTTGTCTATTTCAGGCACGACATTTATAACAGGAAATTCTAAACTTTATTCTACAGAGAGCTAGGTAGCAAAAGATCATTAAAATACTTAAAAAATAAACTTAAATAAGTCGAAAATGAAAGCAGCACGTTTTCGTTGCGTTACAATTGTAATTTCGTCGCTGATTTGGTTTTCTTCGATGGTTGTTGATTTAGCTAAGTTAGCTACGGTTTACCAGTAACAAACCAACAAAACTGCTCTATAAACGTTAACGTCCATTCACTTATTTTGCTTCATTAAATGTTTGTGGGTCTACGGTCACCAAAAGCACTAAAGAACCAGAGTCGTCGGATATAGTTGAAGTTTAGTAAAAACTGATGAATTTTTTCGAATAAAATTCAATCAATCACAGATACAATGGTCATATGCCTCTCCCAGGCTGCGCCACAACACCCTGTCCTCCGCCTTCCGCATCCAGTCTACCTCCAGTCCACCCTCTTTAGGTTGCCCGTCCATCCAGCTGGGGCCGCTGGGGGACGTCCCACACTACGCTAGCCGATACGCGGTCTCCAATCCAGGACTCGTCTGCTCCACCGGCCATCGGTCCTTCGCCAAACATGGCCAGCCCACAAGCAATGTCGGTAACTCCGATTCTTTTTCGGATAATTTCATTCCTGGGGGTCTACTCCTAAGTAGTATCGGCCGAATGTTCGGCCGTTTCCTGCTACGAAGTTACTATTTAGTTCGGTCAGTCCCGATCCTAAACTCTTTCGAATATTGACTATGGTCCCGACCCAACGGAGCCGATCCGAACTTTTTTCGCTTTTTTCTATAATATTCGGTTCGACCACGTGTTGGTCCGATCCGAACATTCGCAATTTGCCCTTCGGAGTAGACTCCCTGATTTTATCCATCAAAGGGACTCCGAGCAATGAGCATAGCTCGCTCCATAGCGCGCTGAGCGACTTATCTTTTTTCGTACTTCATTAAAATAATGTTTGTGGATAAGATTGCTGCCACCTCACGCTTGGGACGAAGAGAGAAGAAATTAGCTGTTCTGCTCTTACATTTTGCTAGGTGCAGATTTTGGCACACTGCCCATTGACCCATAACGGTCGAAATATCTCAATGACTGAAGAATCTACAGGTAAATCCACTCTAGAAACAAAACCTAAAACCGTTCATAACTTTTAAGCGTAAGTAAGCAAGTGGTTACATGTGTGGCCTGCTTTAGAAAAGAATTACGGTTACCTTCCGATCATTTTCGATGTCTACAGTAAAAACTTCTTTTATGGGGTACTGTGTGAAATGTTATAATAAAATACCACTCGATATTCTTCAACTAAATGAGAAAAAATTTAAAACATGCATTAAACGCACACTCTGTAGACAAGCATAAGTATTATAAGCTGGATGAGTATATCGTAGATAAAAATGCTTGGCTTAAGGCTGGTCCTACTCCACATGCAGTTGGGCTCACTAGTTGATCACAATTTCAATATTTGGAGGAGACGCATCCCCTTTTTTGTTTTTTTTTTTTGTGTTTCTGAAATTTGAACTTAATGTTTATTTTATTCAATCAAGATTAATTATTAATACTTCAACATTAAATACCTCTTCCTGATTGGTGGTAATTTTTTATATTTTTTTTCTTATCTCTTAAAAAAATTGCAAACTATAGTTTTGTATAATTTAGAAGCATTTTTAAAATTTTGTAAATGTAAGAACCATGGATCCGTTTTTTATGATATTTTGATGTTGACTTGAAAGCGCATGGCAGTTGAGAATATGTCATGCTCACTTAAATCTCTCACTGAGGGTGGCGCGTGTGTTGGATCATTCGGTTCTCTACAAAATGGTTGAGCTGATGGGTGGTGCTGATCCACGCGTCATGTTCGTGAACGGGCGCCGTTGGTTGAGACTGGTCATCTCTTAACTGCCAGGGCTTATTTTTAATGTTATATTTTAAATTGTTTCTTTTTTACATTGTTCTCACATATAGAAGCAATAAGAATAATGTACCCAGGATTTTGTAATAATATCTTGATTTAAAAGAGTGTCCGTGGAGTTTCTTGCCCGTTCTTCTCCATAGAGATCTACGTTTTTGGAATGGGCGACTAGCTTCAACACTCTGACTAACTGATCGACTATTTAATTTTGACAATTCAAAAGTGCCTGTAAATGGTTTAATTGAAATAAATTATTTGAGTTTGAGTTTGATCGAATTACTTAATTGTCTTGGCTCTGTGTCAGCATACAACAGCATACAACATAAATAATAAATGATTTTATTTCGGTTAGTAGGTTTGTACAGACGCCAGCGCATCAAGCTACTACAATCTGTCTAATTTCTTTTCATAGATTTTCTACTTTATCGCTAAAGCATTAGGTTCAAAGTTGATTGGGAAAATTTGACCGTTTCGGGTAGCTTGACGTGCTGGCGTATGTACAAACACTTTTGTAGGCAAGAAACATGTAGCAAAGTTCAAAAACTTCAAAATTACAAACCTCGCTATATCTACGATTGGGGCTATCCATGAAAAAAATAAACGCATCTTGACTATTCTTGATGCAACCTCTACCTACTTAGGTAATAGACAAGAAAAAAAAAGTGGGCCCAACTGGTAATGAACGGCACGGAGCGCCAAATCAGTTGGCACTATTTACAACATTGTATAATCGACTAAAATCAATTCGATCCCAACACTAAAGTCGGCCAACTTTTCTTTTTAATTTCGTACGGACGACACGGTACGGAAACATTACAGTGCGACTTATTGATAAACCTTTTTTTATGTAGGTAACAATAGAATGTCTGTTTAGTGAAAAAGTTTGGCATGTTAGCTTATTTTTACAAACTTTTTATTAACTTGCTTCGTTCGTTTGTTTCCGGTTACTCTCCAATTCCAATCCATTTTTCAAGCACTCGGAATGCGCACCCTCAATCCGAATCATTTTGAAGGATATTGCTAATCCATTGCTTTATATGTTCGAAAAATTTGTCTACTCAACAACGTAAATAACGCAATGAATGTTATTGAACTGTCAATATGAAAACCATTGCTAGATACTGATAGTACCTATGTTACGCAATCACCCCGCCGATTGAGCTGAAACTTGGCATGCTGAAACTTGGCATACTTTTAAGTAAACAATCATCTTTATTAATACGTATTTAGCAGCATTGTGTGTTCCAATTCTAAGTTAAAGGTTCAATGCCGATGAAATTGGAGGAACTTATGACTTTCAAATTCGTCTATAAAGTGATACATATAAATTGTTGTGTAATTATCTACCTACAGACGCCAGCACATCACGCTACTACAATCTGTCAAATTGTTTTAATAGATTTTCAACTTTATCGTTAAAGCATTAAGGTTCAAGGTTGATTGGGAAAATTTTACAGTTTCGGGTAGCTTGACCTGCTGGCGTCTGTACCTACCGTCTCTTAAAACCAAACAAAAATATCATAAAATTCGTTGCTTCCAGACCACCTGCGCCTCTCAACTTTGCAGGTCCACTTATAAAATTCATTTATTTCAATTAAACCATTTACAGACACTTTTGAATTGTTAAGGAGTCGGTCAGTTAGTCAGAAAGTGGCCCATTCCAAAACGTAGATCTCTATGAAGTAGAACGGGCAAGAAACTGCAAAGACACTCTTTTATTTTTTTATAAGAATAAGAATAAATTTATTTGCTATATGTCATGATATATTAAGGTCTTATATATAAAGTTATGGTCTTAAATGTTGGACATGAACTGGCATACAAATATTTAAACAATAGAGATAATATATACTTATAAATATTTAAACAAATTTAAAAAATAGCGTAGAGTCATCTTAACACCTGTCTTCGTTGATTTTGTATACATATATATATATTATAAGTATATATTATAGTAATAGTATGTATGTGTATATATTTATGTACCTACATAGTTTTAAGTTTTTTATCATTGTCCCTCTCAACCAAAGCACCTGCCATCTAATCTATTCACCACCCTTGGTTGACTGGTAGAGAATGCCTAAGGCATTAAGTCCGCCTTTGTACCTTTTTGTGCGAAAAGTTTAAATAAAAAAATCAATAAACATGTTACTTTAACGTAACTAATTTAACACATTAATATGTCAAAATTATATTTATAACATTTCTAATAACATTGGTTATTAGGGTTTCGTATCTACTTGCACACTTAAGAATAATATACAAATAAAGTGATATAATTAAATCTCAGTAAGTATCATAATCTTTAATCTTATATTTATCTGCTACTTTTTTAACAAAAAATTCCATTACACTATAAAAACAATTACCAAATGGTCCAGTTCTTGACCACGATCTCGCCTGGTGGAAAGCGATGACATCAAGAAATCAAGATACTCGTATTACATAATACTTGTATAGTACTCTCTTGAGTCTCGGGTACAGTATTCTTATTGCAGACCACGTCTATCACACAAAACTCTCGTCAGCTTGATACGGAACCCGACAGTCACACCACAAAGCAATATATTCCGCTGCGTGGATGAATAGCTGTTTTCCCCGGAAAAACTTATGATAAAAAGATACAGCGAGTGTAACGCACTGCTGCCATTCCGCCGACGTTATTGACAGCACTTCTCGCTGACACGCGAAATAACAAGTTAAGAGCATATTAACGATTAGCTGTCATGTTGATACTGTTCATAAGAGAAACACCTGTGCGAGTGAGGGGTAAGGAAATGTCGATGCTTGTCATTGTATAGCTGGCGAGATTTGGAAGTAGATAACTGACTAACTAATTCTTATGAGGAATGCAGATGTGACAACCTACGAGGTAATTGAGTAACACATTAATCAGTAGCAATGATTGCCATTTTGACAGTACAACAACATTCAATGCGTTATTTACGTTGTTGAGCGGACAAATTTTCCGAACATATGAACCAATGGTTTAGCAATATCCTTCAAAATGATTGAGATTGATTGTGTGTTACGCAATTAAGGGCACTGACTCTGAACAAGTAATTAACGGTCAAAAACTGATTAGGGATTTTGCGGCCATTTGCAAATGATCACTCATTCATTGTTTTTCTAGTAGTTCATATTAAGGAGCTGAAATGACAATTTCTAAGTAGTTTTAAATAATGTGAACACATGACACGTCAAACGCCACTAGCATCTTCATTATCTTTTGCTTTTGGATTCCATACAGGCCTTAACTTGATCGAAAGGCGTTCATGGAAAAAAGTTCCAACACCAAGAGCTCATCATCTGCCTAGCCTTTTCCCAACTATGTTGGGGTCGGCTTCCAGTTTAACCAGATGCAGCTGAATACCAGTATTCTACATGGAGCGACTGCCTGTCTGACCTCCACAACCCGGTTACTGGGTAATACGATACACCTTGGTAAGACTGGTTTTCGGACTTTCGGGCTCTTGACGACCCGAAACGACTGTCAAAGATCCACGAATGACAGCCGTGACCAACTACTAACGTGCTTTCCGAGGCACGGAGGGGTCTCGGTATATGAAGACCCATCCACAGAGCAACCGCGGCAAGCGTAGCTTATCCTGATCGATCGACTTGTGCGGCTGTTATTATTTAGCCACGGGCCCCTCAGACACCAAGAGCACCTTAAGTAAGCAAGAAGTCTGACTATTAATAACGAATACGTCCGACCAAACGATGCGTAGAAGAGCGACAAAATAAATGGCTATAATAAATTCATCGCATATTTAGGTACTCTTACGGACGGTAATGGACAATAACCATCACTGCAATAACGATAAATACCGAATCGCGTTATAACACATCAATTCAGACTTTTAAACGATAAAACAAACGTCTAGATCTGTCTTGTATGTCATCATAAATGCTTGAAAATAACGATCGATAACTACATAATTAAACTACAAGTAACTGACGTATAAACATTTTTTTAAATTTAATATTTTTGACTTACAGGAGGTCTGGGGGGTGACTTCCGTGTGTGAAAGAGATGGAGCTATACATTCCGTATAGCTCCATCTTTTTCCCACACAAAGTAAGATTAAAATAATACTGATGTAAGAGGTGGTGGTCACCCCCCAGGAAGGAAAAATAATGGAGTTTTCATTGTCACAATGTCAACAACAAATCACTGCGCCGAGGGCAGGTGGACGACAATTGATTAATTTTGGCGGGAAACCAGTGAACCTCAGAAACTATGATCAAACAATAGACTAGAGTATCTCCAATATGTGACTGCAAAAAAACGAAGGGAGTCGGTGAAAGTGCAAAATCTGGCAAAAGAGAGAGATTAATTAATAAAACTTCGCCTCTGTGTAACTACACTTTTAAATACGTCATTTTAACGAGGGCCACATTTTCTGCATTTGTTAGTCCGTCATCATAAATACATATTATTATGTTACATATCATAATGAGCAAGCTAACACGCAATCCCACAATGTTTGGATTCCGTCAATCATCATGACGAATAATTGCAATCCAGTGTTGCCACCATTTATCTGCACACACATACATATAATAAGCGATAATATACGCCTTGCAATGGTAACACCGTTATTTTAAGTTTATGTAGCTTTCTATTATTTTTATGTAAGTTTTAAATAAACACAGTTCTCGGTGTAGTTTTCGAGAAACTAGTTGTAAATTGTTACAAGCTTTATTTTTGTCAGAGGTAACATATATACTCATAATAATAACGGAAGCGCGTATAATATTCTTAGAATTTAAAAGTAATTTACTTCTTGGTAATAATGCATATTATTTATTCATCATAAACCAACAGCCGTCCATTTCTACGGGGTAGTTGCGTAACAGACTAACAGTAGCAATGTATTTCATTTTGACAGTTCAACAACATTCATTGCGTTATTTACGTTGTTGAGCAGACAAATTTTTCGAACATATCAAGCAATGGATTAGCAGTATCCTTCAAAATGATTAAGATTGTGATTCGAAGTGTGTTGTGCAATTAGGGTACTATAGTGTGATTTATTTCTTGGTATTATTACATACTATTTATTCATCATCAATTGCCTTCCATTGCTATTCAAAGACTTCCCCAATTTTACGCCATTCGGCTCAAGAACTTGTCTACCGGCTACCTACGGCAAATGTCGTCTACTGCTTCCGTAGTATAATTCCGCAGTACAGTCTGTGTGGTTGTTTACCCGGCGTTTCCTTGATCGTAAAACCCACTCGTTGCCCGATAATACGTGATACTGTATAGTGTTAGTACCTACATACATAAACAGCACAAACATGAAAGCTACAAAACTGTTTGTCCGGAAATATCTGATGTATTAGTAAATTAATAGCTTAAATTAGCTTGTTTGTTAGCTGTTGTATATGGTAATTAATAGGGTGTCAATAGTAGGGTTAACACTTTCCAGATTAATGAAGATCTTTTAAATTATATGAAAATGAATAGCATTAAAAATAAGAGTGAAAAACAAAAAGAAAGCAGGGCCGAACACCGACCCTTGTGAAACATAAATGTGTTATATCCAGGCTAGTCCGAATTGTTTACTTCTTAATTCACGACATTTTTATATACTTAATTCGCGATATATGTAGAGTGATTACTAAAACGGTCACCTCCTATAGTTACTTACCTATAGTTAAGTCAGTACATAATAAAAACAAGTCTTTTAAAAGATTTGCATTCAAGGAGTCAAAAGCCGATTACAAATCACTACAGCAAGTAGCAGATTCATTCTTTGATTGAGCAATTGTGTAATAAACGCCATTTATTAATTTTATTGGCATGTCGGAAGTACCTACCTACTACTATTCACCTCAACTATATAATTTTCTATTTTCTCTTTTATGTTTATATTGCCTTTAATTATTTTAATTGGATTGGGATTGACAAGTGAATAATAAATCTTTAATCCAAAGGACACTCAGCAACCCTGAACAGGTCCTACCAATTAGTCTTAGTTTCATAACATCGTAGGATATTAACCTCTTGCAAGAAGCATTCAATGCATATGATGCTCATCGGAGCATGAATACGCAATGAAATAAAGGCGACGCTTGTTTCACGCGAGCATTGTTTGTCTTAGCAGTGTTTTCTGTACACAATGTGAGATTCGTCACGAATAGTATGTTCTTAATAATTCTATGGGTGGTTAGGCAGAGGTAAACTTGTGCTTAGATTTAGATACAGTAGCAGTTACGAATTGCAAGTAGCAGTGGTAACGGTGCATTTTTATATAAAATAATGGAATTTATTTACATGGTGATAGTCATAACTCATAAGTATAGGGGTCATAGGTTATATGGGCATGTGATACGGAGGAATGAGAAAAATGTCGTGAAGAAAGTTTTGAGTATGAATGTTGATGGTTATAAGAGTAGAGGAAGACCAAAGAAACGATGGATGGACTGTGTGAATGATGAAATGTTTAGAAAGGAGGTGACTACCGAGATGACGACTAATAGAGAATTATGGAAGAAAAAAACCATATTGCGCTGACCCCAAATAAATTGGGATAAGGGTAGGAGAATGATGACTGATAATGGTGATAACACACAATAGCGTGTCTTACTCCTAGATAAAGACCAAAAGCACTTTAAAGCATAATTTCTGAACAAAAAAGACAGGTTCTTCTACGCTCAAGATTAGAATCTAACTCTCATCGCAAGTGATCCGGTACTAATTAACGGCCCCTTCACTTGATTATTATAAAGTAGTATGTAAATACACTGTAAGCAAGACGTACTTACTCGTACATTTACGACACAACAATAAAAAAATATACATTTATTTACAAAACATGAGGAGAAAAGTCAAGATGACGCAAAAGATGGTGAAACAAATGCGCATCTGATTAAAACAATGGTGGATTACACCATAACCCCTCTAATAATGTCACGCTTCGAAACCAGAGTTTCAAGTGATTATCAGAGACGTTTACTGGCAATTCATACACACACAGTGTGGCTGTGAATATTAAGGTAGGTATACGTCATGCACGGAGGGCGTATCACCATATTTCCTCTTGTTATCCACATTGATGATAAGTTCCATAAATAAAGTCCCGCCGTCATATGACAACGGGACTATCTTCAAACTCACCCTAAAACCTTCCCTTTTTTTGATGGGAAATCATCAAATGACCCCTCCCGCTCTGGGTGGAGCGGAAGGGACTGTCAGACTCTTACTGACTAAAACCCACCCGTGTTCCTTCCTTAGCCCGCTTTCTGTTCCAGGGCAGCGGTAACCCTTTCGGACGATCCCGCCGCCCTGGCAGGCTTCGGCCCTATCGGGCCCCGTCCTCTGCTGACATCTCTTTGAGGCGCGCGTGGAACACAACGCGCCGTCCGGCACGACCTTCCCTTTAGATAACTTAGGGTGGATTACACCAATGAAAATTAACGCAATCAGCACATCTAAACCTCGTTCAAGAGCTGTCAGTGTCATCATTGCTAAATAATATTGACACTGACAGCTCTTGAATACGGTTAAGATGTGCTGAACGCGTACACTTGCATTGGTGAAATTCATTGTTTGTGTTAAAAAAATCGAACTGAACAAAAACAAAAGTTTATCGAAATCTTCTCATTCTATTTCCATTTAATCGTATGAAACAACAGCTACCTTTATCAGAACATGTGCAATAAGATGCACAGTGCACGCTTTCCGAGTAAGTAAGTAATTAACAGTTCATTATTATTGCTAACCACGTGTTGCGTTTATGATAATTATTAGAGACCAGTGCAATGATGGACAAATTACTGTTTTACACGAGAAGATTATAGAAGAACAACGTGTTTTGGTATGTATAAGACATCATCAAAAATACCCGCTTTTGGATACCCGATAATAAACCCCGAAATACCCGATATTAATAATAAATAATAATAAACGTTTATTTCAGACTTTCTGTCCATAGGTACACTTACAGAAACATACACTACACTACACTACTTACTTGTATATTGCTAATCCATTGCTTCATATGTTCGAAAAATGTGTCTGCTCAACAACGTAATGAATTTTGTTGAACTGTCAAAACGAAACCCATTGCTACGGATGGTGTGTTACGCAATTACCCCGCTGACACAAATCAGTAAAGAAATTTTCGTGTTCATCTCATTCAAAGGTTGACTCATCAAGTCAAGTCATCAACCATATCCGGCTGGACGGATTTATCGAAAATCCGTAAAGTCGCTGATAAAGTGCTAGTAACTAATATAAAGAATTCAATTGAACATTCCATATAAAAATCCTTTACCTACTTGTTCATAAACGCTGCTTAAAGTTTAGCGTAGTAGTTTAGATTAGCGACTGTTCAACCATACATTTTTGACGTTTTAAACGACACTTAACTTTAATCATAGTTTATAAAATTAAACCCATTATATTGTATGAAAAACTACATAGGTACTACCATGTTTACTGACTATCACCTCAAGTTCTATTGTAACTTGAAAAGTAAAAAGTTGACAATAATAATGAGTGTACGGCGCGTTTCCCATAGATTCTATCCACCATTACTTACGATAAGAGAACAATTACTTACTTTTTAAAATACTGTATGAGTACAGTAAGAATATTGTGGATGTATTTATAAAACAGGCTGAGAGCGGAAAAGAATATGAAAATTTTCCTTGCTTCGCACTTCTTTTTATAGGTAAGGCGATAACAAGAACAGATTATAACTAGAGTAATTAAAAACTAGATTAAAATGGGTAGGTATGTAGTGTGTATTTTATGAGCTGAAGATTAATGTTGTGAAGAATCACCCAAGGACACGGTATATAGGTGAGATACGCCTGCAAATAGCAGAAAAAAAAAACACCAAGGAAGAACTTTTAAGTAAAAGAAAAACACTCACCCAAAAGTTCCGGGATAGCAAATAGGATGACAAACATGCATATTCGGCGTTCTTTTCCCGCTAAAATGGTGTCCGCCATTGAAGATCACCTCCGAGCAGCAAGGCGAAGAGCATCTCCCACTGTCCGTGCACTCCGATCCACAGCAGGACCTGGATCCATCCGTGCTGCACCAGTGGTCCTCACACGGCAGGGAATACCGCCACTCAGGAGACGGGACCCTGTAATTATATCTCCGGTCCCAGTGCATCGAGCTCAAATCCGTACATCTCTCCACGTAAGCCCCGGCCAGCTGCTCCATGTACTGCTTGTACAAACGTTTCTGCCTCTGAGTCTGCGACACGTGCAGACGCAGCACGTTCAGGAAGCACATCTTGACAGCGCGCAGGATCCGGGGGAGCACGCCCGCGCTCTCCACCAACCGGTACGTCGGCATATGCTCGACTACCAGAAACGCACGGGCCAGACGTCCGCGGAATCTCAGAGAAAACAGATTTTACTGTCGCTATTAGACCGCATTGCAAACGCGTCGTTAGCAAAGAATTCAACCGTGATTTATTAATTTCCCGTTCGCTTTTGTAATCTTTTTAGTGTTTGTTTCAGTAACTCGATTGTTTTTAATATCGTTTGCTATCTTTTGTCATAAAAGTTAACAAAGATGTTGTTTTTTTGTGCTGTCGAAAGGTTTGTTACATTTTAAATTTCGCGCCAAACGTCACGGTTCCATTTGAATGGGCGCGAGTGCGCGGGAGCGCGGTTCGTGTCTGATGGCGTACTGCGCCTGCGCAGACGGCGCGACCGCCATAATCGCTTTACGTCAAATTAACTCGCATTTCCCCTAGAGGTGAAAAAACGGAACAGTTTAAGAAGTACGGAGAAAATACGGCACCACTGAAAATAATTGGGGTTATATGCCGTATCCAAATGCGACCTACCGCCCGCTGGTGTTTTGATTGCACACAACCGTGTTTTGCAATTGTTTTACGTAAAGGGCCCTCGAAATGATCAATTGCAATCAATTGCTATTGTAATAATATTGTAAATCGCTTCAATTGCATTTGGAAGACGATCGAATTTGTAATTGATAATTTCGGGGATCCTTTACCCTACAAGTAAAAGGGAATGACATAAATGAAGTAGAGACGTAATGATTATTTATTTGTTTTATTCTTAATCCTAATCACATGCCGCAGCTAATAAATAAGAGGTTACAGTAGGTATAGGTACAAAGGTAATAAAAAGAATCTTAAACTAAACCCAATTTTGTATTCGATACCTATTTATAATTTACATGCTTATTAAGAAAATCTTAAATACAATATACAACCTAACACTAAGATATGTATATAATATACATTATATTATGTACAATTTTATAAAGGGCAAAAAAAGGAAAGAACTCAATTGAGCATCAAAAAATTCGTCCGCATCGCTGTCACTGGGAAAAGTGCCAAAAAAGGCTGGCAGTGTTGCCACGTTGGATGGCAATGCTGATTCTATGACCGAAAAATAGAGTAGCCCTTTGGTCACGTGAAGAGTCGACATATTTAACTAAACACAATAAATTAATTTGTACTGTCAAAAAAGATTATCATAAAGTAGAGATAGTTAAAAAAAACTGTATTTTTTTTATAAAGTCTTTCAAACTGCATAACAGTTTGTCACCAGTTGCTCTCGTTAATGTGCCTGTGTAAATAACTTAGGGCTGATTTTTCCAACGCCATTATGCTAAGGGCTAATTTTCCAAACATCTGATAACTTTATTCGAGGAATAATTTTGAAATATTGACAGATACAAAAACACACAAACAAAAAAACAAAAACACAACAAACAAAAACAAAACAAACAAACAAAAACAACAACAAACAAAAACAAACAAAAACACAAACAAAAACACACAAACAAACACAACACACACACAAAACACACAACACAACACCAACACACCAACACTTCATACAAAAACTGTCAAACGTCAATTTGATTTCTCGAGTAAAAAATATCTGTCGATTGAAATATCAAACCTTAATTGATGCTAAAGGCTGATTATTCAATCATCTGATAACTTTATTCGAGGAATAATTTTGAAAATTTGACAGTTACTTCAAAAACTGTCCAACGTCAATTTTATTCGTCGAATAAAAATTATCTGGCGATGGAAAAATCAGCAGTGCGATTCTGTAACCATCTCAAAGTGAAAACTTAGGTGAAGTGAACGTGGAGTGAGCTGTCATTCCAACTAATGCTAAGGGATTGACACTATTGACAGCTCACTCTAAGCTCACTTCACTTAACTTTTCACGGTGAGATTTTTACAGAAGCGATCGGCAGCCCTGTGAATAAACTATAATAAATATTTATAATATACTGACGGCTCGGTTGGCGCAGTGGTTAAGCGATTGACTGCTGCGTTGCGTGTCGCGGGTTCGATTCCCGCACGGAACAAATATTTGTATGACCTACATGTATTTGTTCCGAGTCTGGGTGTTTTTCAATCTATAATATGTATGTATTTACAAAAAAAAAAATTGTATATAAGTAGTTTATCAGCCATCTTGTTACCATAACACAAGCATTAGGTTGCTTAGCTTGGGACAAATGGTGCTGTGTCCCCCCCGGTGGGTTCCCGCATTGTCGAGGCGGGGGGGCTCAGTAGCCGTGGTGGATTGGGCCACGGTGAAGCTAAGAGGAACCCGAGGAGCGGCCGCTCGTCTAGGCTGTGCGGATAAGCCGACGACGTAGCGGCCGGCGGGTAGGTTGCGGTGCCGCTTGGGCGACATCGCAGCCTACCTGAGGCGGGCCGCGATGTCCCCCGTGTGGGAGACATTGCGGCTGAGGATTAGAGGCCACGGCGGGAGGGGAGTGTCGGTGTTACGTTGCCGCTCTCCCTACCTTCCGCGGCCTTGACGGGGCCGCCACCGTTCGATGGCGGACGCGGTGGGGCCGCAGGGGAAGAGGAGTGTCGGTGTGTCGTTGCCGCTCTCCCTATCCTCTGCGGCCGTAGCCCCCCATCCTGGGGGGCATGCGGGGCCTGCCAATCAGGCGGGCGTGGGGGCCAGCAGGCAGCGGGTGCGGGGGCACCGTTGCCTGCATTGCACAGGCCTCCACCAGTGTTGGACGGGAATGGCTAGGTGCTCCCGGCCATTCCCGTAGCCCCCCAATGTGGGGGGCATGCGGGGCCCGCCATATCATCTAGGCGGGCATGCGCCGGGAGGGCTATGGAGGTAAAGGCTATGCCTATTCCCGTGGCCCTCCCATCACGGCGAATGAGGGAACACCGCTGAGTTTTAGTGGGTATACTGTCATTCCGACAGGGAGTCCCACATACCCCGTCTCGTCCCCCGCGAGGCGGGCATGCATAAAGCATTTCTCAGCGACAAAAAAAAAAAAAAAAAAAATGGTGCTGTGTGAAATGTCCAGGGATATAAATTATTATTATATTATTATTAAATATACCGTCGAGATCATAGATATTTCTATGGTCGCGATAAAAATTTCACATTTTTACAAATTTTCGCCAACGTGAGGTTTGTTACAATCATATATATCTTTGGAGACATTCCAGAGGTCGTGTGAGGAACATTACAGAGTTTTTCTCTATTATAATAGCTATATGTAATTAAAAATAGTTACTTAATGACCTTAATGTAAGGTAAGACTACTTATAGGTACCTACTTAAATCTATAACAATTATTGTATGTATTCTCTAAACCTATGGCAGATTTTACAATCATCAGATATATTTTATCTGTCGACTAAATATAACAGTTTGACATATTTTCTATACAAAACCTGTCAAACCATTCTATTTATTCCTCAGATAAAAATAACTGACGATTAAGAAATCTGTCCTAAACAATTAAATTAATAAATGACTCGTTTAATAACAGGTACAGTGTGCTAAAATCTAGAGTAAATAAATAAATGATTGCCTATTTTTAGGTCAATGAATGAGCATTGCCATCCAACTTGGCAGCGCTGCCAGGCTTTTGGCCACTTTTCCCTCTGACAGCAATGCGGACAATTTTTTTTATGCTCAACGAGTTATTTCCTTTCCCCTTATACATATACATATTTGTATATTACATATATATTTTAGTGTTAGATTGTATATTGTATTTAAGATTTCTTAATAAGCATGTAAATTATAAATATTTATTTATTCGATTTTTCAACAATGAGTACAGTCACGACCAAAAGTATGTATACACGCGGCTTATTTCAAAAGCGATTTACTCCTTTATTTTTTAATGAAATTTTATGTTGTTACGAACATAGCATTTTCGAAACCTTAGGTTTATGTAATGTGTCGTATTTCAACGTTGCATTCGTTATTACACGAAAAAATCGCAATTGAAAGTTGCCAAGTGTTGACATATTGGTGCTCGTGACTGTACACTGTTACTTTATAATTTGTACATTGCAAACTTATGTCTAACTTAGACTTAAGGTAAATGATGAGACGTTTAGACTGTCTAAGCGCCTCATCACTTACAGAAAAGCACAGCATGCACAACATTGACGGACGGCACGGTTGGCGCAGTGGTTAAATGATTGACTGCTGCGCTGCGTGTCGCGGGTTCGATTCCCGCACGGAACAAATATTTGTATGACCTACATGTATTTGTTCCGAGTCTGGGTGTTTTTCTATCTATAATATGTATGTATTTACAAAAAAAAAAAATTATATCCTAAGTAGTTTATCAGCCATCTTGTTACCATAACACAAGCATTAGGTTGCTTAGCTTGGGACAAATGGTGCTGTGTGAAATGTCCAGGGATATTATTATTATTATTAAACATTATGCGCAGATTACACACAATCATTTAAATAAAACAATTAATAATAATAAATAGTTTGAAAATAAAAATAAACTGTTAAAGCTAAATTGATTACAATGAAACAATAACATAGATTAAATTAGATTAGATTAGATTTTTGAAATTTTTTATTTAAGATTCGATAATCATTTGATTTTAGATTCGAGAAACCCTTTGGATGGCAAGCGCGACTTTTTTTAGAGCAGGTACTGATGAGTGAAAGAGATCAATGTCCACTTCGTGCTCTTCGTATGCAGCATACATTCTAGACAGTGGATAGTAATGCCTTAAATTGGTATGACATCTTGGCATGCAGAAAAGTATTTTAATAGAACTTCTTGGCAGAAATATCGAATAAAATAATTAGGTATGTAATATAATTAAAAAAAAAAACAAAGTTTACTTTAACCTACGTAAGGTTGCTAGGGTTTCCTAAGACTGCGGTGACCGCCACAGCGTCCGCGAATTACCGTCAAATGACTACGTCACTGAAACGTTTTTTATGGAAGAAAGTTCCCCTAGAGAGCGTTTTTTGACACCTTAAATTCAAACACCGCTGCCATCATTTTGAGTTTTACAAACTAATTTTGGACCACTTCCTCCTTGCCTACCGTGTTACTTTGTGTACTCGTTCCGTTCTCATAACAATTAAAAACATCATTAACTTCATCGTCAACCGACTTGACAACTAATGATTTGAAAATGTTAGTTTTCGCAAACACTTTGGCTACAGCCAAACAATTTTCGAAACCAGTAACAACAGTTTTATACGTCTTCAAACAAACTGATCCACTAAACCTATTTTCCAAATATTGTAGCAATTCTTTTTTGTTATCCATAAATAAAACTGCGTTATAAATAAAAGTAGCATTGTACGTATCATGGTATGCAGTACAGGGGAATTTTTGACCGCACAATTTATTTAAATAATTCATATGCTGCAGGCAATGCTGAAATTCAGATAAATTGTGCACAACTGTAGGATTATAGTTTAGCCTTAAATTAACTGGTTTAAACAAAAACTGCAAGCCATTAAAGAAGGTTAAAGCGTCCTTTGCGGTATTTGATACTGACGAGCTCTGACCAATCTTTTTTAAATTAGGTTCGGTTTTTTTTAATTCAGTCTTTTTTATTTTGCCTACTAATCTGGATACCGGACCAAGCATTACATACGATAGAAGAACGCAGTAAGCGCCATTGACGAATTCCTTATTTTTATTATGGACGTAATACACTAGAGTTAAAATAAGAATCCAGCATTCCTCAGGTACAGTCTCGAGTGGTTTCTTATAATCATATCCAGCAAGAACTTCCTTAAGAAACTGGTCGAAAACCTCCGGCTCCTTCGTTAATAACTTTAATTTATTCCCAACACGGTGTTTCGTAAATATATCTCTATTTGATATTTCTTTATCCCATTGACTTTTAATCTCCTTTATTGAACTTTTCTTGCCCTCTCTCCCAATGAGATGAATCGTTGAATGATGAGAGTTTTTCAAAAGACAATGGCTGTAAACGATTATGTCAATAGCTGCTAGCAAAGCATCGGGGCGCTTGCTGTCATTCATTAACAAAGAACCGCATATTACCCCTTTCCTCTTGAGATTGATGTACGGAACCGCTATCCTGCCATTAGAGACGCCTTTCACAAACCATTTCTTATCATCTTTGAATAAACCATGAGCTTTCTCTCTTTGAAAATATTTCACGACAAGGGTGCATAACGGGTATAAGTATATAGTCTTAATTTTCTCATAAACTTCTTTAAAAACTCTAATTTGATCTTCGTCATCAATACTCCCTGCCACTGTGCTGACGACAGTTGCTTCCTTTTTCTGTTTGACATATCGTATTACCATTTTTATATCATCGCTATCTCCATCTCCAATTCTTTCAGCCAGCTTTTCTAAGTAGTCACCACTTTCGTTCAATAAAGCCAGCAAAATCGGCATTTTATTATAAACACCTATAGCAGTTTTAACTTTCTCATGGTTGTAGATTGTACAGTTTAATTTGCCTGCACCTTTGTCCAGTGAATTCGGCGTAATACAAGATACGCCAAAACAACTATACTCTATATTATTAGTTAGAACTGGACACTTTAACTTTCTGGCTAACCCCACAATGGCTTCTAAAGAATCATATTCGCATACAAAATACTTTATCTCCATTTCATCTAAAACTTGTTTTTGGACGTCGCTAATGAAGAGGGGCTGAAAATATCCTGCCATGTCTATTCGCGCAATATCATATCGGTCATTAATGATGCGTTCATGAATGACTTTTCTTCTGGCTGTATCGTGGTTTGTGCCTCCACTGAAGATGACGTAGCATGTGACAACGTTGTCGACGAACAAGCTGAGTTTGTTAATTATGAAGTCTGCGTACCGATCGCAGTCAGGCCCCAGGACGAACTGACAGCCGCTGTTTTTGTATGTATCCCTAAAGAAACTGTCGCCATCGATGATGAGTGTGCAGTTTTCCAGAAAGTGAGGTGACGACAGATTTTTCTTCATGATGTACCGTCGCAGTGCTGTGAACTTCATTTTGATATATCTGAAATGATGATAACATTCCGATAAATATTTTGCCAGAAAGGAAATCGGATTACGTACTGTCGAGGAAATCCCAAGGTGGTATTTGTAGGTATAGATCGATAGACATTACAGTTCGTCCGTCGAGAGAATGCATTCCAGACACCTGTCAGCGCGACAATTCTAGTAAGTAATAAAAGTCGAATTTGCAAAACACGTACATATTCGTTTTTATAAAACTGATGGGTGTCAAGAAACCATTCCCTGGACGGCCAGACTGTAATACTCAATATGACCTTAAAAATGTCACATTTGAATTAGAACTCACATCAGGCAACTTTCGGGCTATCACGCACAACCTATCCACTCCTCCTATGACACTCGGCTCAGCTCAGCTGGGCTTCCCGTTAGTGAAAGAGTTTTCGGAATCGGGTCAGTTGTTCCTAAGATTACCCCCTACATACAAACTCACAGGTTGTACCTCTTTATAATACGAGTATTAGTCTAAATTAGGTATTCGACAAGTTTAGTAAAGATAAAAGATCGTGGAAAGATATATAGTGAATACACATGAGCAAGCATGATGGGCAAACTCCATAGTCGTTCCATCTAATATGTATTAATGTATACAGGGTGGCACCATGCAGGCAAACATGGATTCAGCACATGAGTTTAGACCCCATAGCGTCGAAATTTTTCAACGGTTATCAAAAAAAAATCTTCTGTTTCATAGAAAAGTGCAATACCTACGCGGTCGAAATGTACTGAACAGCAATATTTTTTTTATTAACCGACGAATTTCGAAGCTGTGGGGTCTAAACCCATGTGCTGAATCCATGGATACAGTTTACGCGTCGATGTCCCTGCCACTCTGTATAGGGGGGGCAGTGGTGGCCCAGTGGTAACAGCCGCGACTTACGAAGGTAGATCGTAGGTTCGCACCCAGACAAGCGCTTTACTTTGTGTAAATTATTTTAACCCCACTGCTCTTAAAACGGTGTAGGAAAACATATCGTGAGGAAACCGGCATGTCCTAGAACCAAACATTAGAAGTCATGTGAATAGCTACCAACACGCACGGGGCCCGCGTTGTGGATTACGTCCTACTCCCTCTCACCAGTCTCATCAAAGCCTGTGTCCCAGCAGTGGGAACATTATAGGCTGATTATTATGCTTATGCTACATAGGTGGGGATTTTATCCTAAGTGCTAGTGGCACAAATTTAACCACATCGTGGGACATCTCGACCCCCAGTTTTCAAAAGAGGTAAAATGTTCATCATGTCTCCACCCGCCATAAATCGGTACGAGAATCTGAAGACGGAGTTGGTGCGGAGACTCTCGGCCTCCCAGAAGCGGAAGGTGAAGCAGCTGCTGATGCACGAGGAGCTGGGAGACCGGAAACCATCACAGTTCCTTCGCCACCTGCAGGGATTGGCAGGACCAACCGTGCCAGAAGACTTCATGCGACTCCATCCCCTCCTGGCATCACAGCCCCACAGCACCCTGAAGGCGCTAGAATTGGCTGACCGCGTTCAGGACATCGTCGCGCCGGCAAGCCACATCGCAGCAACTTCGGCAGCAGGACCCTCGCTTAATGGGATAGCAGCCGAGATCGCCGAGCTGAAGCACGTCATGAAGGACCTGACACTGCAGCTGCGTGACAGCCGTTCGCGGGACCTCTCCCACAGCCGTGGTCGAGACGCGCGACGGCACTCACGCAATCGTTCATCAACTCGCTCGGATTCCAGCTACCGGCAGCCCCCTGTGTGCTGGTACCATGCGATGCACGGCGAGAAGGCGAAGTGCGGCATCAAACCCTGCGACTACCGGCAGGGAAATGCAGCGGGCAGTCGGTAATGGTGACAGACGACTGCCCTCACTCGACTGGTCGCCTGTTCGTCACGGATCGGAGCACCAAGCAAGACGCAGTTTCTGGTCGACACTGGTAGCGACCTCGGCGTCTACCCGTCGTCTGCTAAGTGACCGTCGTGTGTGCACAAACTACCAACTTCTGGCCGCGAATGGGACGCCCATTAAGACATTTGGTTTCGAGCAGTTAAATGATTAAATTATTACTAATAATAAATTTTCAGTACAATAGACCTAGTGAAAGCCTATAATCAGATACCTGTCAGTCCAGACGACATTCTGAAGACGGCGATCACCACACCGTTCGGCCTGTATGAATTTCCGTACACGACGTTTGGTTTGCGCGGTGCTGTGTACGGACATTACAAAAAAGACTGTGACCTCTGAGTTTGTTTCGGCCTTTCTTCTCAGAGTAGTCAGATAGGAAACGCCGACCTCATCTAGTTTTAAAATATGATTGACGTGTAAAAGTGTTTGTACAAACCTACTTACCTACTTAAATAAAATCATTTATCATATTTATCATTTACATTTTTCATAACTTCTACATTGACTTTTGTTTCTTGTTCGTCCGTACATTTCCTTCGAGAACTAAAAATGTATGATGTATGGTAATCGTCTGGTTCTAAAAATAACCACCCTTAACGCATTTATGAACCTACGTATTTCACCAACTACAGATTATTTTAAAAAGAAGGTTCGCTAAGTGGATATTTATAGTGTGGCAGGAACATCGCCGCGCAACCTGTTACCATGGATTCAGTAAATGCATGATTCTGGCCCCTGCGATAAAATTTTCCGTCCTACGCTCTGGGGTCTAGACCCCAGAGCGTAGGACGGAAAATTTTTTTTGAAAATTAACTTAACTTTTTTTTGAATTCAGCACATGATTCTAGAATCATGTGCTGAATTCAAAAAAAAGTTGGCAAGTCTGCCATCGACTGCGACCCCTTGTAGTCCGAAAGCTTTTTAAAAGAAGTACCTTGTAATCCAACTAATTACATAGGTACTTACATCCTACTTATAGAAATGGTAAGATAAAATCTATATGTAAGTACTCTACATAATATACGATAAATAGTATTGAGACAATACGCGTCGAGCAAAAGTCCCTGACAGGACAGCTGTGCTGGGTGCCGAACTGCCGATACCGCGGACAAGTCACAACTCACAACATGTATACGCATGCATGGCGAAGAATGAATAAATGTGCTTTGTATACTGTCACAGGCATGTAGGGTTATAGGGGGTTAAGACATGAGCCAGATTCGTTCCACCGTAGATCTCATCCCTGCCTCTGGGCTGGATTGAGGTCAAGAGTGAGCCCATTGTCAATAATAAAAAAAAGATTACCGCAGGTCAACAATACTTTTTTCCAAAAAAAACCCTACAAAGTGAAAAATTACTTTAATTTCGGAAGTTGGTGTCCTTATCCATTAAAAAAATAATTTTGCAAATCCGTCTATATAAAATGGATTTATTTACATTTTTTTTTAAATGTAGACGTCTGAATTGAGAACCTCCTCCTTTTTTGAAGTCGGTTAAAAATGCATGAGTTTGTTTACATTATTGCATCACATTACGTGCTAAATGGTGGGCACAATCATCTAGAATAACCTACCACACTGATTTATTCAATAACTGTGATGAAATAACTACATAAACCTAAACGAGTTTTTATACACTACCTACTGGATTGGTTGCTCACCTCAATGGAGGTAAATAGCCGCAAAGATAAAAACCTTATTAGTATATTAATATATATCATAAAGTACCAAATTAACATACATGTCACTACCACCGAGCACATTTATATATAACAATAAATAAAAACATACATAATAAAAATGCAACTTTTTCTTACCTCGATAGTTGCTATTTTCACTCAAAAGTTATCTCTGAAACGCTCCAGACTTCAATGTATTATATTGTAGTCTGTGCTTCAATGTATGAACTGATAACTGGCACGTCGTTCACTCACAGAACACAGAACCACATTGACTGACGGTGACGGGCGACGCGGCAAATAAAATGACGCAAGCCAAGCACAGAGGAGGCAAGTAATTTTATATGTTAGTCATGCATTCGTGCTATATCTATATGCAGCTTGGTAGCTATGTATATCCTGTGTAGGACACATCATGCTCATTTTATCTAAGTCCCGACCATAGACTAATCCATAGTAGGTACGTTTTTTTCACACAAGCTAGATATGAGGCTTGTTTCTTGAAAATAATCAATTTATACTCGTTATTTTTTTACAGTGAGCTTGATGGAGCAGATAGAGCTTCTGTGAATCGAACACACGACGATATATCAAGTTATACATTTTCAGTTTTAGCTGACCGCGCATTGTATAGGCTTTTACAATGAGAAGTCAGCTTAAATACTGGAAATGTATAGCTTAATATTTCGTTGTGCGTACAATTGGATATTCACAACTATTCCAAATGGTTACAATAAGTTGTAGAATATCAACAACTCATTGTTTAGGATACACTTTTCTAAAAGAAAACGTGAAACCATTTATACTACAGACATATTTTTATTCGAAGATGTTTTGTATGTACCTAACGTGAACATGAGTTTTTTTTAACCATAAATAAAGTTTCAAGTATTTATTACATCTATTTGAGATACTTGAAAACTAGTTTTCATGGAACATCGAGACGGTAAGGCCAATTCTCGTAATTTAAAACGTTCAAAATCTAGTCGCAGTCTCATCTTGGTGACAAACAAATGTCAAAAACTTGTCAAAATGTAGGAAGTTAGAGGTATTTTTGACAGATTGAGACAGATCAGACTGTGAACGTTCTTAAAATTACGAGAATTGCCCCTAGTATAGCAATTCCTAATTCCATACGTGTTGGTTTTTGATGTGTTATCAGAATCTACTAATACACTCTATGGTTGCCTATCTGACTGCCACTCTGCCACTGTCATGTAAGCTGTCAAATGAGAATTTGAAACAATCTCTGTTTTTGTTTTGATTGCTCGATTCCGCCAAATTTTAAATAATTTATCTGATAAATCTAAGAAAATATGTCACCAATCTGAAAATATCATGATTTTCGATTCATACGAAAATATTAGTACGATCATAAATGGAACAAGAGAGAGGTGAGCGGGAAGCTATAGAAAAATTTGATATCAAGTTAAAATCGAAGCCAAAGGACGGTGTCATACTACAGCTGCATCATACGGTCCGCGGTTCAAATGGCGAATGCCGCAGAATTCGATTCTCCACCGGCGTGTTCGACGATAAACATGACAAACTCGCGTGTGCGGACAACGCCGGCAACATTTTTATTTTGGACTTTTCCGACCTAAAATTTTGGAAATTACCAGGAACTGGGCCGTGCACTGCCGTACAATTCGTGCCAAACAGACAGGACACGCTGATCGTCGCCATGGCGAAGAAGAATGAGATGAACTTTCTGGACACTGAGACTGGACGAATCTCTCTCACGCTGGCAGGACACACAGCACCAGTAAGACACATTGCCTTCTCAAACCATGTAAAAACCAACAATCTTCTGACAGCAAGCCCTGTAGAAGCTATTCTGTGGGAGCTACGCAACTATACCAAATATTTCACCTTAAATACGTACTTGGGTACTCAAATCCAACAAATAATGTTTTCTCCTGCTGGTGACTACCTTGTGGCATGTTTTCAAAATGACACGGTACAGATATGGAAACATGAGAGCATGAAATCTGTGAAGCAGATAATACCGAGTGAATTGAAGCACATGAAAAGTATTGCTTTCACAATGAATGGCCGTGCGATGGCCATGGCTGGTCTCGCACACATGTTAATACTCTTCAGTATGGATACATGGAAAGCCCTAAAGTCAATAAACTTGTCTAAATACAACATATCTGGTGCTCTTCAACTAGCATTTATTCCACAGTTATTTGATGGTGGGGCAAACAAAATACTTGCTATATTGAGCAGTGATTGTATTCTTTATTTACTAGATTTAGAATCATTAAATATAATACATGTTATACATCCAGAATCATCGGGTATTCGTAGGTTCGTTGTCAGCCCTACAGGGAAATACTTCCTATGTATACTGCAACTCGGTGAAGTCAATATCTACAATTGCTCCTATGTAATGGATTCAGTTCAGAACTGTCAAAACTGTGTAGTAGAAACTAATAGGAAGGAGATCCCAGGGACCTCAACATTTAAAGTTACTTCCCAGGAACAAACACATTCAAAATCCCAAATTGAACAAAAGATGCGTATTTGTATGGATAGTGCTAGATTAAGGAGAATATTGATGCAATATGGTGAATATCCTGATAAGTTCCGCTCAATCATCTGGAGGTCACTGTTGGATACTCCACGGAACAAGGCTGCATATGCTGCTCTTATTGATAAAGGCATTCATCCAGCTTACAAAGATATAGAGAAGCAGTTTACCATCCACAGTGCAGTGACACTTAAAAGCTTGAAACGTCTGCTGTCCTGTCTCTCTCACTGGTGTCCATTATTTGGTGTGATGAAATTCTTGCCTGGTTTTGTTTTCCCATTTGTGAAAGTACTTCAAAAAGATCCTCTTCTGCTATATGAATCTGTAGCCAGTGTTTTATGTAATTATTGTCAGCTATGGTTCGAGTATGCTCCGTTTCCTCCAATAAGTGTGTTGGCCATCGTTGAAAATATTCTGGCTGAGCATGATCAGCCACTGTTGAATCATTTCTGTGAAGTTGGCATCACAAGTCAGACATATGCTCTAAAGATACTTGAAACAGCTTTTAGTGAGGTACTAACATGCTCCGAGTGGCTGATACTGTGGGACCATATACTCAGTAATGAGCCAGCATTCATTCTTATGGCTGTAGTTTCATACAACATTGTGCAAAGAAATGCATTGAAGAGGCTAAAGTCTCATGACCAACTTGAAAATTTCTTCCACATGCAGAACCCTATTGACAAGAAAACATTTCTGAAGAAGGCTTATGTGCTTTTAAATGAGACACCAGAAGACATACACCCAAGGAGATTTTTCAAACCTTTTGTGTCACTAGAAAAAGGAGGATGCTATCAGCAATTCGTGGGATACCCTAAAGCAACAATTTGCCTCAAACTAGCTAAAAAAGATAGGAGAAAAAATTTAAACACAGAAAAGTACACTTTAAAAGAGTTAACCACTAAGACTCAGGAAAAGGAAATTAATAATAGAGCAAAACATGAACTGTCATCAGATCATAAATCTGTGCATAGCGATGAGGAAAGTTTACAAGACGTCTGTATTGAAAAACATAGGAAGGTGAAAAAGAAGAGTCGTGATTCTGTACAAAACAGAGGAGATTTTTGCAAGCAAGCAAGGGAACAATTGATTGAAAGTATAATTTATCCTGCTACAATTCATCTACAGAGAAATAAAAGGGCTGAAGAAAAAGCCTATAAAAAGGAGAAGGAAGCCAAGCATTTAAAATCAAAAACAAAAAAAAAAGAATACAAGACTGAATTTTTAGAGAAAGAGGTGGAAAAATTAATAAGAACCTATTCTGATCCATCTGACACTTGATCCACTGTGTTGCAAATATATTATGTGTAATATAGGATGTTACAAAATAACATAGTATATTTAAATATTAGTTTATTGTAATCACTGCCCGCTAAATAGTTAGGTTCTGCATTAAACACTTTTAATTTTTATAAAAATGATGAGTTTTTATTCTTTCTTCGAAGGTCTTGGTATGGTTGATTTAATATGACTATATTTCTTTTTTGATGAACTGAGACCAGGGCTTCCTTCCATGTTTGAGCGAGGAGTGCGGACTGGTGTTACTATTTTTGGCTTGAATAGACCTGCAAAAATGTATGAACGATGTATGTAGTTAATGAACGATACGCTGTACAGCCTGCAGGTCAACCTACCCGAAACTGTCAAATTTTCCCAATCAACCTTGAACCTAATACTGTAGCGATAAAGTTAAAAATCTATTAAATAAATTTGACAGATTGTAGTAGCTTGATGTGCTGGCGTTTGTAGCTGTACATTAGTTTGTGAGCTCCTATTTTTATTTCATCTAGAGCTACAATTTATGTAAAACGAGATGAAAAAAAAATAGCAGCCCGTTTTCGCTAACACTAGGAAACATCGATACCGATACGAGTATGAACACCAAAAAATTATTGCATTTTGTATTTTCAACTCTCGGCGCTAAGCGAAACGTTGAAAAACGCGCTTTTATTGATATTTATACATGACACCCCTATACCCTGTCCATTCGGTTAACCGTTTTTTGACAGATGAAACTAGTGATTGCAGCAACACACAATACATTGATTGATACACGTACCTACTGTATTGTAATGTCTGTAAGAAGCCATAGCTATAAGATAATTCAATAAAAGGCAGTTTATATAGGTATGTATTTTAAAGTTAACTTTTACGTAATCTGGAATATGTACGTTCCAAGACAGCTCTCTGTCAAAAAACGGTTAACCTAATGGACAGGGTATAGTGTGGAAACTTACTGTTAAGTTTACTTCTCGCATCTTGTGCCTTAGCCGCACTCGGAGATTCTTTCTTCCCCTTAAAAATATTAGGTGATATGCGGCGCAGTCGGGAGGTGATCTTTTCTTTGGCAGTTCCTGACTTAGGGGCAAGATTGGACGTTGAAGCGCTTTCAAATCGCTTCAAGTGGCTTTTTGTGAAGTCTTCCTTAACAATGCCTATGCCGGATAGATTTGGGCTTGATGCAAATTGCGCTTTAGATGCCTCTGGACACTGTAATGGGGATAAATAGAAGTTTTTATTGCAGTTTTTTTTTTTGCTACCAGAAATGAGAGTGTGGATATAATAAACATTGGGTACTACATAACATCACGTAATATCTGAAGGGTAAGGCAGATGTGTTAGTGTACCATAGTACACCCATATTACGCCAGTAATGATCAAGTCCCATGTAAATAATGTGAGTGAGAGAATGAGTAATGGGGGACTGTCTTTTGTAATTTTGACGTTCAAAAAGTGCTGATTCTCAGCCTAATTTGATTAAATGACTTTTGATTTTGATTTTGATAAAGGCCTCCAGACCACGTATTTCGGCCACGGCGGCCAATCTCAACAGAGGTTAGCATTCGGCGCGGGAGATATTGTCACACGTTACCATGTTATAGTGCAGGCGTGTGCGCGCAGACACAGGTGCATTCCCTCTTCCCTCACTCTCATAGTCCGATGGGACGGCAATCCGACAAGACCGGAGAGGTCGCAGGACCATGTAATAGGGGACGAATCGATTGCTATCAACCGGGCGCAAATCAAGACTCCGGACTGCTACTTAAAAATGCCTGATGGAAAAAACCTAATAACACTGCCCGACCTGGGAATCGAAGCCAGATAATTATAATAAGTTAGTGTTAGATAATGACGCTCCCATCTTTGGCAGCCAGGTATTCGGCCCAAACCGAGTATAATAAAGGGTGACACTAAAGTACAGCCAAACGAGCTCTTCCAAGCTGTTTCCCTACGAAAAACCCACACAATCTGAAAAAATTAAACCCACCACATGACACACAGTCAGCTCTATTTCTACTGACTAGCCGAAAATACATAACACTAGCTGTTGCCCGCGACTTCATCTGTGATCCAGGATGAAAGTAGCCCATTTCCTTCTCCAGGTCTTGGTCTACCCATGTGCCAAATTTCATCCAAATCCGTTCACCTGTTTTAGCGTGAAAGCGTAACAAACAAACAAACTTAGGTACTTTCGCATTGATAATATTATATTTCGGATAACATCACGCCTGTTTTCCCAGAAGGGTTAAGCAGAGGTGGACCTATAGGTACAGTCAACAGCAAAAGTAGATGATCAAAATCAGAAATTCAATACTAATTAACGGAGTTCGCGTCAGAACTGTGTGGCGTCGAAGTGATTCAAAAGTATGACACTGAGTCTGACATACTTTTGAATCACTTCGACGCTACACAGTTCTGACGCGAACTCCGTTCATTAGTATTGAATTTCTGATTTTGATCATCTACTTTTGCTGTTGACTGTACTACACCCACGTTTCACGAAGGCCAATGCTCGTAATTTAAAACGTTCAAAATCTAGTCGCAGTCTCATCTCAGCGACAAACAAATGTCAAAAACTTATCAAAATGTAGTGAAATTAGAAGTATCTTTTTACAGATTGAGACTGAGATCAGACTGTGAACGGTCTTAAAATTACGAGAATTGATCACACCCCTCTGTTATGTTGATCACACAAAAAAGGAACTTCTGTTAAAAACCCTTATTTAATTGTTTATACCTTCAGCAACGAAATCTTGGAGACGTCCAGCGTCAGCGAGGACATCGATGAGTCATGTTTACCGTCCTCCATGAAATCTCTGATGATGTATGTCAGCTTAGTATGCAGCTCTTCTGCAGCTTTCTCCGCTGCTATCAAACTTTCTAGTAGAGTACTTTGCGAAGCATGTATGGGGCTGAAAATATGCAGGCTTATTTATTTTTCATACAAGGGTATTTGATACATGTTGATAATTAGCATAATCACTCTATATCTATAATGTTCACACTGCTGGGACGCAGGCCTCTTCTCCGTTAGAGGGAGTGGGTCATAATCCACCACGCGGCCCAGTGTGAGTTTTTATAAAGATAGATACAAAAAACAATCATTTTATTTAGGTAGGTAGGCCGGTACCGGTAAAGACCGTGGTCATACACTCGAGAGCAATGAATCCGGGTCACTTAAAGAATGTTAAAAATCTCGGAAACTAAAAATGATAGGTTAATGCAATAAATTGTATTTAATAGACAATGTAATACTCCTTAAATGAAAGTAAAAAAAATATGAGTCACCATACATTTTATTAACACAAAATTACATAAAGAAAAAAACTGCTGATCTCTCCTTAAAACAAAAATAGGAAACATGAAATTTTTGAACTTTATTACGATTTTCTTGAATTTTAATACTTCGTATTGCCTCCTCGTGCTTCCATTACTGCGTTTACGCGGTTTGGCATGCTGTACACCAAGTTCCTTATACGATTTTGGGGAATATTCTCCCATTCCTCTGTGAGAGCAATTTTGAGCTCACGAAGCGTGATTGGGGGAGGGTTTCGTTGTTTTACGCATCTGCCTAGCTCGTCCCAAGCATGCTCGATCGGGTTGATATCCGGGCTGCGCGCTGGCCACTCCATACGAGTAATGTTCATCTCTTGAAGGTAGTCATTCACAATCCTGCCTGTATGAGGTCGGGCATTGTCATGCATAAATATAGCATCCTCACCTAAATTGACCATAAATGGACCAACGTGATCATTGAGGATTTCTTCCACATATCTTACGCTAGTTAAAGAGCCGTTTTCTATGATCACCAGCTCTGTGCGACTTTCAGAAGAAATTCCGGCCCACACAAGTACAGACCCACCACCGTAGGCTACTTTTTCTTCGATGCATGCTTGCTTGAATCTTTCCCCTGGTCTTCGATACACTCTGTGTCTTCCATCGTGCTTGTAGAGCATAAATTTTGATTCGTCGGAGAACATAACTTTTGACCAATCTTCAATACTCCAATTTACGTGGCTCTGGGCATATCTTAGTCTTGAAATACGATGCCCACGCTCCAGTTTAGGGCCGTTTGCAGGTCTAAGGGGTTTTAAGTAAGATTCAGCAAGCCGACGTCTTACTGTCCATGCACTTGGGTTACTTCCTCCGAGGCGTCGAAACTGATTTGTGAGTTCAGTTCCTGTGAGAAAGCGATTTCGAAGCATGGTGTTCACCAAGTATCGGTCTTCTCGTGCTGTGGTACACCTGGTTCTGCCCGTTCCTGGTCTGCGTAGGTTAGAACCAGTTTCTTCGTAACGTCGGAGAACTCTTTGTACTGTTGACAGCGACACACCGACAGTTCTGGCTGTATCGCGCTGACTCCGGCCGGTTTCCAGCATTGTAAGTATTCTGGTGCATTCTTCAGGCGTAAGCGACATAATTTCAGCTTGAATAATGAATATAGAGCACTATCAACATGGTTTATGTACCCACATAAATGACAGATTACAAACAAAAGCAAAACCACATGCTGTAATTTCGTAGTTCCATCTTCGAAAGTGGCCCTTTTTCAAATTTGATTTTTTTATGATATAACTTTACAATAACTAAGAAGTTTTAATAACTTCATTTAAGGAGTATTACATTGTCTATTAAATACAATTTATTGCATTAACCTAGCATTTTTAGTTTCCGAGATTTTTAGGATTCATCAAGTGACCCGGATTCATTGCTCTCGAGTGTAGTTCACAGTATCCGGACGGGCTACAATCTGCTAAAAACCTAAATAAAAAATTGGAACAGATTTTTATTAAATTAACTGCTACATAACTTAACCGGAACTGGTTAGATAAAAACGCGGCCAAGTGTGAGTCGGACTGGCACACAAAGGGTTCCATACCACAAGGCAAAAAACGCGTTTCTTGTATTTTTTTACTTCATTTTATATTTTTATTACTAGTTGTTATAGGAGGGATATAAAAAGTGGAGCCAATAGGTAACGTAGGCAAGTTCAAATTTTACAATTACCTTGATGTTTTGTTTCGAATTCTGACGCTGCCAGGAGTGGATGATAGCGTGTATGTGCTCTGTCTGCGACACATAATCTGCTGGAAGTATATAAATATATTAACAAGTAAAATGTAGGTACCTAAGCAAAGAAAAATTCAGAAGCTGGAATCAAACGCGGGATGATCACATCGTCCACAGGATTTTCAGCTATACCAACTAAAGGCATCCCGGATGATGGCCGGCTGTCATTCGTGGATCTTTGACATCGTCACGGGACATCAGTAGCCCGAAAGTCTGACAACCAGTATCACCAAGGGGTATCGTATTACCCAGTAACTGGGTTGTGGAGGCCAGATAGGCAGTCGCTCCATGTAAAATACTGGTATTCAGTTGTATTTGTATCCGGTTAGACTGGAAGCCGACCCCAACATAATTGGGAAAAGGTTAGGCAGACGATGAGAGTGGATGTTTGAGATGGGCTTGTAGGTTATGCCAGCAGGTGCCTTAACCGTTGTCGCTACGGTGTTCGAAGACTGTCCTTAACTTTTTGAGTCATTTTGACCTGACCAGGTTTTGAAAAAAAATTACAGCCAGCAAGACAATGTGCAGTTTTCACAAAAACTATTTTTGATGTCAATCGATCCTGTTTCTTATAGCATAGCATAATCAGTCTATAATGTTCCCATTGCTGGGCAACGCGGGTCCAGTGCGGGTTGGTAGCTGTCATATTATGTCTGTTTCATATCCGCTTGATCGGACCTGTGTCCTTTAGTACCAGATTTTTTAAAAAATCCTAAAGGTTGGTCCATTATTACTTTTTTACTGAGGTTTGAGTACCTGCCTACTAAAAAATACCGAAGCCGAAAAAAAAAATACTGTTCCCAACATTTCATAAGTAGGTAATGTCATTACATTACCTACCTATGAAATGTTGACTCCACAGTTCCAAACTACTTGTTACGATGGATAGACTGGCCGAATTTATAGTAGGTATATTTGCAACAGTGAGTGTGTCATTTAGGTCCTGAGACGCTCGAGCGGGGCGCTTTGAATCGGCACAAAAAACAACTGACATTTCGTATAGGTACCTAGTATATTTAGTCCAGCATACTTGTTGATTAGAGGTCAGTGATACTAGATATGTAGGTAACATGGATATAATTATACCTTCTTACTCTCATCACCAGACGCATCAGCGAGATCTACCTTCTGCAAAGGCCCAGGGTCAGGGAGAGGTTGTTCACACTCCTTCTTATGTGCCGTGAGGGTATCCAGAGATCGGTACCGCGTAGGCGTCTCGTTTTTTATCGGGAAGTCCCTGAAAATAAATACGAAATTCGAATCCGCTCAACTTCGATCAATAATAGTAGGTACATTGATCGAAACCGCTCAATGTTAATAAACTTTGTTACATTTAACCTGAGGCGCCTGACTTAATAATTCAAAACAGGATTTCTTCGTTAAACAGTTATTGGAATACCCGTAGCTATAGGCAAACTCAGGGAAATTCATTGTTATAGCCATTTAAATAAAATTGTCCGTCTAATTATTCAAATCACAACCCATTTTTAACAGTTACGCAAACTAACGTAGTAACGGGGGGGTAGCCCCTATATGAATTTGATAAAAAAATAATTAAATAAATAATATTAGATCCCGAATTCCTGATTGATGATGTGAAAAACTGGCCAAGCACGAGTCGGACCTTAGGTACAATATTTAAAACTACATAATTATGTAGGTATTTTAAACACGTTTCTTTTATGGGGGACCACCAATATTTTTTAAGTTTATTTTTATTATTTGTAAAAAGTGTTTGTAAGCGGCAATATACCTATTACAGTTCATGAGTTAGAGCCCGCTGACAGATAGACGGACGGACAGCGGTGGCTCAGTAATAGGGTTCCGTTGGCACCTTTTTGGTACGGAACCCTAAAAAATAAGGTTCGAAACTTCTTACCTAGATTTCAAAATCAAAACCTACCGTTTCTCAGGAGTTTTCAGTTCAAGCATGCTGGCAGATTTATTTTCTATAGGTTCCTTAGGTATGTCAGCATCTGACTCATTGTGCTGCTTGATGCATCTGATCATCTCATGCAGCTCCTTCGAAAGACGTTCGCGGTGAGTCTTCGGTAACGAACCCAGCAAGGCGCATCCAAATTCCTAAAACAGGAAATTGTTATCAGGTAACCATGGCGACCAATCTCAGGGGAGATTAACATTTATGATTACAGCCTTCGTCGCGGGAGATATTATAGTGCACAAGTGTGTGCGCAGACACAGGTCCACTCTCTCTTCTCTCACTCCCATAGTCCGTTGGGACGGCAATCCGACACGTCTGGAGGGAGATCAGGTGCAGGACCAACGGCTTAACTTGTCTGCCGGCTCACGGGGGTATCATACCGCCAACTTCCAAACTCCAGGAGGTTACTAAGAAATTCACAATGGTAAAACACAATTAGTATTTAATGGTTGTGTTAACAGCAGGGTAGTTGCGTAACACACTCAGTAGCAGTTCATTTTGACAGTTCAACAACATTCATTGCGTTATTTACGTTGTTGAGAAGATAATTTGAAAATACATATGAAGCAATGGAAATGGAATGGAATTAATTTCCCTGACTATACATTTAGCATAATCAGCCTATAATGTTCACACTGCTGGGACATAGGCCTTTTCTAAGTGAGAGCGAGTTACCCGTAATTCACCACGCGGGCCTAGTGCAGCCGATCGATTCTGTAAAAATAACACCGTGAAAAGTTAGGTGAAGTGAGCTTAGAGTGAGCCGTCAATAGTGTTAATCCCTAGCATTCGTTGGAATGCCAGCTCACTCCACGCTCACTTCACCTAAGTTCTCACGGTGAGATGGTCACAGAATCGCACTGCAGGTTGGTATATCACATAATCTTTTAATTTTTGGTTCTATGACATGCCAGGGGGTCTACTCCGAAGTAGTATCGGCCGAATGTTCGGCCGTTTCCTGCTACGAAGTTACTATTTGGTTCGGTCGGTCCCGATCCTACACTCCTACACTCTTTCGAATATTGACTATGGTCGCGACCCAACTGAGCCGATCCGAACGTTTTTTCGCATTTTTCTATAATATTCGGTTCGGCCATGTGTCGGTCCGATCCGAACATTCGCACTTTGTACTTCGGAGTAGACCCCCTGTATCCTCACGATGATTTCCATCACCGCGCACCGTTCCGTTCTGTTCATCAAAGGCTTCTGTGGTTTTTAATATATAAAAATTCTAAACTCTGCGATATACATTTTGAACAACAAAAAAAATTACACAAAGTAAAGCACAAATGTCTGGGATCGAACCTATGACCTCTCGTAAATCGCGGTCGTTACCGTTTAGCCGCCACTGCTCTACTTGGCCACCACTGCGCTTTATACATTCTAACCATGTATTTGTAGTCAATGATTTCTGAATTAGATTTACCGCTGTATACTTACTGTGACTAAACGCTCCGTGCTGACGAAACCTCATATCACCTGCATAATTAGGTATGTATGTAGGTACATTTTACGCAAATCATTATTAGTTTCATTGTGTCCAAAAATAACACGCTTTCATTAAACTAAATGGATACGGGTTAACAGAAAACAAACCTAACCATGGACAATAGTAGAAATGTCAAGAAAACATTAAATGGTGCTTTCCCAGCGGCCAGACCGCCAGAGCGAATGCCCCCCCGCTATACGGGAGTTCCCGGGCAGTTGTTGAAACGCTCATTTAATTTCAACATAACGTGGCGGTATTTTAGTGGAAACCCATTGAAACAATCTTTTTCCACTTACGTAAGTATTTCCGATACGGATGATATTAAAGTATCTACTGTAAATATACGAGAACCTACAACATGCGAACTCATGAGTAAGTTGACGAACGCATTCTTAGGAATGCGATAGTAAGTACCTACTCATAATAATATGTTTAATCATTACCTACTCTTAAACATATATAATTTACATTTTTTTTTATTTAAAAAGTAAGTTTATGCTTGAGTACGAGGCCTTTGACTATGTTGTATGTGTAGGTATATTTTATGTCTTTTTTATTTGTAATGTGCGTTTTATATGGGTTCACACTCAGAGCATTTAAAATTTCAAATAAACCAATTAGCTACTATATTACACTTTTGAATATTGTCAAAGGGTGAGTCAGTCAGAAAAATGAAGCTAGTTGCCCATTCCAAAGCGTAGTAGGAACTTGCCTATGGAGCAAAACGGGCAAGAAACTCCACGGACACTACACACTTATATTGAAGTCTGTGACGGACACTCTTTTAAATCATATTTTTTTTTACAAAATATTAGTTCATCACTCATGTTGAAATTAAACATGTGAGAACGATGTAGAAAGAAGTGCACGTTAAAAGCGTCCGTTATAAAAAAGGTAAAACAGAAATTAAAATAAGCTGTGGCAGCTAAAAGATGACCAGTCGCACGACGATATATCAAGCTATACCTACATTTCCAGTATAAGCTGACTTCTCTTTGTACGAAAAGCGAGGTCAGCTAAAACTAGAAATGTAATAGGCTTGATATAATGTGTGTAACAGCTTGTGGCCGTGTGTACAATCACGGAAATAATTGCTAAGCAAATTTACACATCTGTTTGGCATGTTAGAGCCATTTCACACAACTGTCATTGTGATTTCAATGTACGGACAATTTAGGTTCGTAGTCAATTTGCTTAAGAAACAATTTCCGTGACTTTTCATTCAACTCACAAGTCACAACATAGGTACATACCTTATCAAATTGTTTTCCGCCAGATATGCCAGACACCTGCCAAATGCCACTGTTCTGCTGGTTGCTGGTAGTCGGACACGAGCACGACAGGCTCGGACTTTCCAGCACTACATGCAGACCAGATGCCTGAAAATATTATCTTGTTACCTATTGTTTGTCAGTATTCAAGGTTCAAGCAGTGTAAAATTAGTTGGATATTTGCAGAAAGACAGCTGAAAACGGGACATCTGTTACTTACTTTTGTTTTGGCCAAATAAACTTATTAAAATTGCACGTGAAGTATTGCAAATAATGAGCTACCATGCCCCAATAATTTCAACAAAAATAGAAATTCAACCAATCACACGTAAGTGCGTGCTATTAGCAATTAGCTTTACTATATTGGTAATAAAAATTCTTCATAACATGCACGAGATGAGCTAAGCAGGTAGGTAGTATAGGAACCTACATTGTAACATTTGTAACGACATTCGTGATCCTATCCCATTCTCTTTACCGGAATTCCCCGCTTCAAAAACGAAGGAAATATGTGAATATTAATTTAAAGTAACAACACTTCTTGATTGACTTGATATCGTAGGTGCCTACTTAAAGCCATACAGTACAGTAGGTACCTACTATGAGTAGGTAGGTATCTACATCGGAAATGAGTCATAAAATTATTGATAACGTCTTTCTTTACCCTCCGTTAGTAGGGGGAGTCCGGGAGAGTTTAGCAGGGGGGAGACAATAGCCACTGATCATAGAATCCCTGTATAACTAGATATTGCGACGTTGCCACACTTCTCACAGCTCATAGGCGCCTCCCACCTAGCTCACGCGGCGATGTTGCGATCAGCAGTTTCGTTTTGACGTTACAAGTGAAAACACGTTTTTATGCCCGGAGAGTTAATTTTTTCAATTTTCGATATTTGATTACTGTTGTTTACTGTTTATAGATTCCAGCATGTCATGCATACATATCCTTAGTGTAATTATCCTTGTTACCTTTACGATAGACAGTTTTTGCTTAAAGATTATAGTTTTTTTTGTAAATTAAATAACGGACAGCTTGGCGTGGGGTGGGAGACATTACCATGGCGACGGGAGGAGACTTTACCCAGGGTAATCTCTCCCTCTGTTTCTCTTGCAATAATATTTTCTGTTAAAATAAAAAAAAAAAAAAAAAAAAAAAAAAAAAAGACTGATTATTATGATTATTTTTTTATAAGGTTTTGTTTTGAATTTTACTTTTGTTCTTAATTTTGAAAGTATTTTTATTTTACTGACCACATACATGGTGTCCTACTTTAAACTGATTTGCAATATCTACTTTTAAGGTTTAACTATTTGTAAGTTTGTTATCTAGTTATGACGTAGATAGAATAGGCTCAGACTATTATGTTTGCTATGAAGATACCTAAGTTACCTTTGATTTTTCTCCATTTTGATAAGATATTGTTAAATTTCTAAGATATTTTGCTGTAGAAAGACTGAAATTATTATGCAGTAACAGTTGGTTGTGAAAGTTCTTATTAATAAGGTTATAAGTTATGTTAGAAAGAGTTTCTAATGGTAAAAGTTTATAAACACTCACTGTTTTAAACGCAACTACTTATCTTAAGAAATATAATATGTGATAGGTACTTAATTCCTCACTACCTGTATGTCAAAGATACTCAAATTATATAGTTCGTGTTATCATTTACTACGTATTATTATGTGCCATTTTTTTTATTAAATTTCTTTATTTAATTATAATTTATTATTTTTATTTTGCCTAGTTTTAAACCCGGGTAAAGTCTCCCTTCTTGGGGGTCAAGTCTCCCACCTAGGCGGGAGATATTAGCCAAATCTCACTTCAGTAGAAATCGTTAATTACTCATAAAGTATTAATGATTTATAAAACTTTCTTAAGAAAAAATAAAGCTTAATAATGCAGCTTAGGGTACAATTTGTAGAAAATAGTTTTTTGTAAATATAAAGCGATTTATGAGCATTTTAGTCGAAGGCGGGTAAACTCTCCCGGACTCCCCTTGTTACTCTTAGCGATAAGACCGCCCATTGTGTCACACTATGTAAAACTATACATTTATATCCGTAATTCGTATTGTGTACGTAATAAAAAGACCTATTCTATCATTCACCTGCCGTTTTCAAGTTCAATTCATTCAAGATCAGCGAGCCATAATTGCGTAACACGATCATTAGCACTAATTGCGGTATTTAAGTTGTTGAGCTGACAAATTTTTCGAACATATGAAGCAATGGATTAGCAATATCCTTGAAAATGATTGAGATTGATAGTGTGTTACGCAATTAGGGTGCTGATCTCAGTCTCAAGTCTCAATCTGTCAAAAATACCTACCTCTAATTTCCCTACATTTTTGACAAGATTTTGACATTGATTATCGCTGAGGAGACTACGGCTAGATCTTGAACTTTTAAAATTACGAGAATTGGCATCTGAACTTTCTGAACAACATCACCATTAAGGTCACTATATGTCCTCCTAGGGCGCCCGTCCCGGAGCTTCTACTCACATCTGCATTGTACAGACGCCACAGCACATCAAGCTACTACAATCTGTCAAAATTCTTTAATAGATTTTCAACTTTTTCGTTAAAGCATTAAGGTTCAAGGTTGATTGGGAAAATTTGACAGTTTCGGGTAGCTTGACCTGCTGGCGTCTGTACATACCTTTTGATAGTCGCCTTTCATTCATCCTCTCAAGTCTCAACATGACCAAACCATCTAAGCGTATTATTTAATAATATTTATCTATTATTGTTTTTACCTGACAATTAATAACAACACTCCTCGTTCCGCCATCCTGGCTGATGTTGCCGTCGCTTGTGTCCAGAGATTTGACACTGAACCCCAGACATTGCAGCAGGGCACACAACTCCACCACATCCGTGTACGCTTCCTGAAAAAAGTCGTATATACATTTGGCCGCCCACGTCCGATAATCGGTGACCGATTTTTGTAGGAGAAAAATAGAACGAACTGATGGCAATAGTGCAGCGTACAAGTCCTACAAAAAGTCGATCAGAAATAAAATCGGTGCATCCCGACAGATCCGATAATCGGTGAAAAATGGAACGTTCAGATACATTTCCGAACGTTCCATTTTTCACCTACTCACCGACAGTCGGGCGCATGCACTTGCTAGGGAAGGACGTTGTGCCACAGACAATGAGACAAAGTGACGGACGTGTACGTTGAGTCGGTCACAAAATCGGTCATAAGAATCGGAGGAAAAATCGGCCCGATTATCGGTGCTACAAAAAGCATGTGGGCGGGCAGCCTATAGGTAGGTCCTATCTGACGGACTGATGTAAGGGTGCGTTTACACACAGGCATAAACATAGAGCTACCAACTCGTACTGTTCCCGCCTGGTGGAGTATGGCCCACTACCGAGAGATACTCTGTGAGAACAGAGAAGATACCTAGGATGTGTCACTGTATCCCAGCAATGGAAGCAGATTCATCGTCATCATTCACCTAGCCTTTTCCCAACTATGTTGGGGTCGGCCCAGTCTAACCGAATGCAGCTGAATACCAGTTACAGGGTAATACTGTGGTAATACGATACCCCTTGTTAAAGGCTGATTATGCTAACGTCTGGTGCTGCAAAATGCCATCTAGCAGCTTTGGACTCAGTGGAGCTGAGGCGTGCGAAGAGGCTAATTGGTGATCCAGATTTGGTTGAGACCAATCTACAAAGCCTGGAGCACAGGCGTAAGGTAGCCAGCCTTTCGGTATTCTACAGGATGCATTCTGGAGTGTGCGCGGGAATTACATGACTTAATTCCGCCATCAACGTTCCATCATCGGACAACCGTTCGTACGGCGAGTGTCCACCCTTACGTTGTTGACACTGCCGCGATCCGGATGAAGCGTTTCGCCTCGTCGTTTATACCGCGTACATCAGACTGGAACAATTTGCCTGCAGCGGTCTTCCCGTCCGATTATAATTTAAGTGTCTTCAAGGCTAGAGTGAATAGGCTCATAATAAATTAGTGCGCTTTACAATCAAAGATTGCATCACTGCTTTCCATCAGGCGGGATCGTAGTCAAGCACTAGTTTATATCATTAAAAAAACGTAAATTATTTTAATGTTAGTTTAGTTCAGTGTAAAAGAGAATCGGCACCACGGCAACGCTGTTGGCATGGCCGTTAGTTGCTCGGTGTAGCCGGCACGTTATAAATGTGACCACGTTTGCCAAGCATTGCACCGATAATTGATGTTGTAAATACAACAAGAACTATGGGAAGTTTCGAAAGGACTAGCGCTTCGGTATTTTTTGCTGAAAATAACCCTGATTTGATTTGGATTAGAGGTTCATAATGGCAGTTTTCCAATTATTATTTTTGAAACTTGCCCGAATGTAGAGACAGCCTACGGATTTATAAGAGACTTTTCAACACATACGGTTAATATTCGAAAATGTAGTTTGTACATTATTGAAGTTACTTACATTATCACTCACAATCTGCGACATTTTGCGAACAATTCAACAACAAACTACTGAAACAACAACTAAATAAACATGCTTTTAAACGTCTTAATTTGCCGCAATTTACGATCACTTTGTCGTCACTTATTTTTCGGTTACTGCTGTCGTTCGTACTACCGCCTCTTCCTATAAAGTAATTGCCATCATTGTCATCAATATGACATTATAACTTTATTTTATTCAACCACCCTCATAATGTGGTAATTGGGTAACGTGCATTTGTGAAGCAAGTAAAGGTCATGGCACATTATACCGGCACCGCAACAGCACCGCTCCAAACCAGCATTTAACTTGTCATTCAATTTAGAGCATTAAATTGTATGTAGTAAAATATATTTCATAACGTCAATATGAAAAAGCCAACGGCGGGCAGTCAGCGCATTTGCCGCTACCATACAACTCGACTCGCAGCTTGCGTGCTGCAAGCGAGCGGATCATGTGCTTACAGCGCGTCGACCGCATGCTTATTACGCGCCGACTCCGAGTCGCCAGCGAAACAACGTCACTGCGCCGTCGCGCGTCGCCCGCGCACCACCGCCATATATGCCATATAACAATATTTAGTTCGCGGTGACAGCAAGCTTGCACCTCGCGACCACCGCGCGGACTGTGAGCTTACAAGTTGCGGCCGGCGCGCGGACTGCGAGCTTGCACCCTGCGGACGACGCGTAGTTAGCGCGCTGGCAGCTAGCCGTTGCCTAAATTCGAGGCGACGCCGTGCTGCAGCTGTGCAGTTGCGGTGCCGGTGTAATGTGCTATAACCTTAAACGACTGTGATTTGTGTACAGACGACGGCGCCGCTTCGTTGCCACTAGTACAATTATTAACAGTTCCATGATGGAACTACTGATGTTTTTTTAATCACTAGCTCCATTTTAAAAGAATTGTTTTTACACCTTAAAAAATTTCACAAGTGCCTAAAATAATAATGTGGAACTACTGATTTAAAGAAATTAGTCAGATTGTAGTAGGGTTGTGAGCTGGCGTCTGTACATAAGAAAAAAATGCACTCGAAACGACATTGAATATAATCTTGAAAACCGTTGAAGCTTACGAGAAGGCGGCTTGTACGCGGTCGCTTGACAGGATATACAGCCATGGAGTAATTGATAATAATGCTGCGTATTAGCTCAAAATCTATAATTTAACAGCCTTTTAGTATCGCATAATCTTTTTGGGGTTCCGTACCTCGAAAGGAAAAAACGGAACCCATACAGGATCACTTTGTTGTCCGTCCATCTGTCTGTCAAGACCCTTTTTCTCAGGAACTCGTGGAAATATCCAGCTGGAATTTATATCAAATACTCAGGTCTACTGACCCTTGGAGCTGTGAAAAAATCAAACTTCTAAGCCAACGCAATCATAAGATACAGCCGTTTTTGACGCTCGCCAGGGAATCAAAACCTAACCGAATCTTGAAATTTGGTACGAAGCAACGTCTTATAGCACAGATAAAGGAAAAATTGCGAAAACCGTAAATTTTTAGTTACATCTGAGGGGCAATTCTCGTAATTTTAAGAACGTTCACAGTCTGATCTAAGTCTCAATCTGTCAAAAATACCTCTAATTTCCCAACATTTTGACAAGCTTTTGACATTTTTTTGTCGCTGAGATGAGATTGCGACTAGATTTTGGACGTTTTAAATTACGAGAATAAAATTGGCCTTCTGATAATAAAAATATTTTTATTAACTTTAAATTGTACGGAAACCTCGGTGCACGTGTCCGATTCGCACTTGACCGGTTTTTTTTGTTCAGTTTAGCTATACTGTCCCACTACTGGGCAAAGTCTTCCCCCCCAAGTCCTTTCAGGAACTCCTTTCCCGCGCGACCTCGAACCAGCCCTCGCGGTACGTGTCCAGGGGTCTACTCCGAACATCGGCCGAATGTTCGGCCGTTTCCTGCTACGAAGTTACCATATGGTTCGGTCGGTTCTGATCCTACACTCTTTCGAATATTGATTATGGTCCCGACCCAACTGAGCCGATCCGAACTTTTTTCGCATTTTTCAATAATATTCGGTTCGGCCATGTGTCGGTCCGATCCGAACATTCGCACTTTGCACTTCGGAGTAGACCCCCTACACTCTTTCGAATATTGACTATGGTCCCGACCAAACTAAGCCGATCCGAACATTTTTTCGCATTTTTCAATAATATTCGGTTCGGCCATGTGTCGGTCCGATCCGAACATTCGCACTTTGCACTTCGGAGTAGACCTGCTGGTCATCTCGCTACCGCTTTCTGGCTCATAATCTTATGTAAATTATTTTTAACATCTACAAACTGTTTACACTTCGAAACGGGAAATCGTTATTGACAATAAAAAGATAAGTATTTTACAATAAATTTTATTAGAAATTATTCAAATACAATATCTAAGTTATGTTTAAAGGAACAACATTCATTACACACATTATCTGTGGTAAAATAACCGTATTATTCAGATTAATCCGCGTACATAATGAATGCAATCCGCCAGTATCTGGGTGCTTTAATCATTACAAAGACGAAATAATGTTAACAAACAAAACTTCATGTAAAAACAGCATAAAACCAACAATCTATACAATGAAAAATGCACCCAGATCACATACAAATAAGGCATTTAGTTGTAAGTCATGTAGCGTGGAGTTGCGGAGAACTTGGCGTAAGACTTGATGACTTTGTTGACTGCTTCTAAGAAGTCTTTTTCGGTTGCCACCTTACGGCGAGCGCGGATCGCGAACATACCAGCTTCCGTGCATACAGACCTGAGAAAAAAAGATATGGTTAAAGATTTCCAAGTGTATAATAATATCAGCGTTTAACTGCCCAGCACACTAAATGCGTAACACGTCATGATCAATCACAATCTGAATGAAGGATATTGTTAATCCATTGTTTCATATCTTCGAAAAATTTGTCTCCTCAACAATTTAAATAACGCAATGAATGTCGTTGAACCGTCAAAATTAAAGCCATTGATACTGGTTAGTGTAATACGCAATTACCCCGCTGCTGTCTGTCCAATTTCTGTTCAACAGTTCAATTTCTAGAAATTGTTTAAATTTTAGTGACATCTATCAGTTCGATTTCAAAAGATATTCTTAATTATTTATTATCTTTTTTTTATACGTGCACTGTGCTTTTGAACTAAGTATTATGTCATCATTATGTATAATTTTTGTAAAGTGCGTTTTATTTGTGCAGAATCAACTATGTTTTCTTATCTAATATACAGGGTGGCAGGGACATCGACGCGCAAACTGTAACCATGGATTCAGCACATGAGTTTAGACCCCACAGCGTCGAAATTTTTCGTCGGTTATTAAAAAAAAATATTGCTGTTCCATACGTTTTGACCGCGTAGGTATTGCACTTTTCTATGAAACTTTTATTTTTTTTTAATAACCGACGAAAAATTCGACGCTATGGGGTCTAAACTCATGTGCTGAATCCATGGTTACAGTTTGCGCGTCAATGTCCCTGCCACCCTGTATAAAATTCTCGTGTCGCAATATTTGTTACCAAACTCCACCGGAACGGCTGGACCGATTTGTATGAAATTTTGTGTGCATATCGGGTAGGTCTGAGTATCGACCAACATCTATTTTTCATACAAAAAAATATTTCCTAGAAATGTACCTATATGGCAAAACAACGTTTGCCGGGTCAGCAAGTTTTTATATAATAGTAAAAATATCAGCTAGTCGGCAAGTGTCGTACGAACAATGTTATAAAACCTTCACAAATTCGTCATCTGCCTAGTTTTCTTCAAAATATTTTTGTCAACATCAAAACCTAGGCAAATAATACATACCTAATTTCAGCGCCAGTAGAATTAGGGCACAGTCTAGCCAGCAGGTCAAACCTGATGTCTCTTTCAACACTCATGGACCTGGCGTGAATCCTGAAGATGTGTGCGCGACCTTCCAGGTCGGGTAGACCGAACTCCACCTTTCGGTCCAAACGGCCGGGACGCATGAGGGCAGGGTCTAGAGTATCTGGTCTGTTAGTGGCCATCAGGACCTGGGAAAGAACATTAGTTTATTGCTAGATGTAAGTACTTAAATAAATAAATGTTTTGTTTTTCGTATTTTATTGTTTGCAAGTTGCAGCAAAAATTAGACTGATAAACGTCAAAATAGGAAATAATTCATTCAAATTCAGCACTTTTTGATGACCAAAACTTACAAAAGTCTTTCAGTTAAACATGTCGGCGAAATTGTGTGAAAATCTCGAACATGGTAAAAAAAAATACAGAACTCAGGAGATAATGTGAACGACACATAGAGCTTTAGAAAGACTCTCATAAAGGTACAGTATTTTTATCTCACAATACACACACATTTACAGCGTGTTTGTACAATTGGTAACCACTAGTAAAGCGCGTTTCGCTTCGTGAGATAGAAATACTGTATCTAATCACTATTAGAAATAGTAGTAATAGTATTTTACAGCATTATTTATTATTATTAGAGCATTATTTTTTATTATTAGAGCATTATTTTTTATTATTATTTTAGAGCATTGTCTCTATCACTATAGAGACAATGCTCTACACTCTCAAGATGCTATATCTACGGGAGGGTACTCTACATACCTTGATGTTACCACGGGGGTCGAAACCATCGAGCTGGTTGATCAGTTCCAACATAGTTCTCTGGACTTCATTATCACCACCAGCGCCGTCGTCGAATCTAAGGACACAAACATTATTAATACAATGAAATAAAAAAGTAAACGTTAGCAGCTAGGAGTCTCGTTTTGTGGCCGGTTTATGGCAATAGGCTCGCTCCCTATTACATGGGACTTAACTGGCCAAAGGTGGGTGTATTATTAATAGGTACACCACTACGTACCCCTTCAGAGAGAACAGGTGTGATATTATATTTAAAAAAAAATTGTTTATAAGTACAGTGTACTCGTTCTCCTGCCTTTATCCCAATTTATTTGGGGTCGGCCGAACATATATTTTTCATCCGTACTTCTCTATTAGTCGTCATCTCCGTAGTCACCCCCTTTCTAACCATATCATCATTCACACAGTCCATCGTTTCTTTGGTCTTCTTTTAGCCATCGACATTCATACTCAAAACTGTCCTCACGATTTTCCTCATTTCTCCGTAACACATGCCATGTAGTAGCGTAAATTAAATAAAATATTTTAGATTTTATTGGTTTCGAAATCAATCATCATTCTAAGAGGTCGGCGCATTATGTGTTTTTCTTCCAAACATATCTACGTTTGGTATCAACAAACGAATTAAAGAACAAAAGTGCAAATTTATAAAGAACACCTCACCTTGCACCACCAATAGCGTCAATTTCATCAAAGAAGATAAGACAGGCCTTCTTGCTACGCGCCATCTCGAACAGTTCCCTCACCATCCTGGCGCCCTCACCCACGTACTTCTGGACCAGCTCCGAACCTAAGAACAAAGGCATATTTCAATGAAAGAAAGAAATATAACTGCTGCTCATCATAATCTTTTTTTGCGTTTTTTATGTTGTCTATAGGCATCTATACCCTGTCCATTAAGTTAACCGTTTTTTTACAGCTGTCAAAACGTACATATTCCAGATCACTTTTGAGTTAACTTTAAAATGCGTAATAAAATAAATATATAAACTGCCTCATCTCATTGAATTATCTTATTTGTGGCTTCTTACAGACATAATACCGTACGCGTACGTGTATCAATCAATGTATTGTGTGTTGCTGCAATCACTAGTACCATCTGTCAAAAAAATGGTTTACCTAATGGACAGGGTATAGATGCCTATTTCTAAACTAATATTATAAAGAGGAGGCCTGTTTCCCAGCAGTGGGAATATTATAGGCTGGTCATGTCATATTTATTATAAAGAGAAAATATTAGATTTTTTGTATGTTTGATTGATAAGCTTTCACGCACAAATTGCTTTGGAAACGGATTTGGATGAAATCTGGCACATGGGTAGACAGACAGACCATGACCTGAAATAGGATACTTTTTATCCCCATATTCCCACGGGATCGAGACTTATACGAGTGAAACCGCGGGGCGCAGCTAGTATTTCATTTTACTGACAATGCAACATATTTGTTTTGTTCTTCTTTACAAAATTTTAGCAGAATATATTAAATAAACTTGTAAATTGTCAGATTGTTCCCTATTGGTTTTATTATATAGGCCTCTGGTCGTGTATAATAAAATCGTAGCTGAAAAATAGCGCTCGTCTATTTGATTCAAATCTGTATTAAAAAAAAAAACTGTTTTTGGATTCGTGTGTATTTAGAGGACTCTCTGGAAGTGTCTCGAATAGTTGTGAATAGCTATGCAAGTCCGAATTATTACATATAGAAAAAAAAAAAAAAAACAATTCATATAGATAATTATGTTCTGCAATATGTGTGTTCGTGTTGTCATAAACTTAATTTGACAAAGTAGAACACTGTTGCAGATAATAAATTTACTCTAGGGGCGCCTCCCCTAGAGTAATATATCAGAAAACTGTCTGAACTTGTGGAAAAACTTTTTTCTTAACTCCCCATAGAAGGACATTAGCTTCTGCCCGCGGCTTCTCCCGCGTGGATATCGAAAATTATCCCCAGGGCACGTGCTACCGGGACTAAAATTCAATTAGATCAGATACTCACCAATGACCCTGATGAAGCAGGCATCGGTTCTGTTGGCGACTGCTCTCGCGCACAAAGTCTTGCCGGTACCGGGGGGCCCGAACAGCAACACACCCTTGGGGGGCTCGATACCTAGTTTCACAAACTTCTCGGGCTGGAAGGAAATGTATAAATTGTTAGTACCTGCAGTAAATTCTGTTACGATGGTACTCCATCAAGAGTCTAAAATGAGAAAGTCTTATTTGAGAGAAACTTCAGGTAACAATAAAAAAATAATCTATGATTTTGTATTTCACGAACTGTGTCCAAATAAACTTTATTATTTCTTTCTTTCTTTTCTTTACTCTAGTAGACATAGCATAAAACGCTGTCCCACTAAATTCGGACTCAACCGGATCCCTTTAATCCGCAAGAAAATAGAGAGAATCGTCTTTCGAGTCGCTGGCACAACAGTATCTCGATGGCAGCGCAGAGGTCAGAATTTAAACAGAAATTCCCGCCTGACATTGTTTCTAAAAATAGATAATTAGAGCCCAATAAATCCAAGTAAGAACTCACATGTAAAAGGGGAGTCTCCACGACTTCCCTGAGCTTCTCAATCTGCTCCTTGCATCCTCCGACGTCAGAGTACGTCACGTCCGGTTTCTCTTCAACCTGCATCATGGTCACCGTGGGGTCGATCTTCGGAGGCAGGGGGATGTGGATCTGGTACTTGTTGCGGTCCACACTGATGGGGTTTAGGCAGATTTTAGTTGATTGATTACAGAATATTGCTGACTAGGACTCTTGACTTTCTTTTCTGGTGAAGTTTTTGAAGTGATAACTTCTTATGGGAGGGTAAACCGCTTCGTAACGTAACGCGTTACGGCGCCAGTATGTCTGGCTTCCCTTTCTCTGACGCATACGGCAGCGGTAGGCAGGCTCTTCCTCTCTCACTCTAAGCCATAGCGCTAGTCGTATTTCGGACAGACGCTTCCCCCTCTCTCTAGTCAGTGTTTAGTGTGCGATAGACATATACCATAGATTAGTTTAAGTTATCAAATCTGTCGGGCATCCCGTTTTTTTTATGAAGTGAAGGTCACATACGATCGTATTTGCTGCAAATATGATTAAGGGGGGTTGCGCTAAGGTAACCTGCGAAATTCAAATTATCCTACGTTTGTTTGCAGTTTTTAGGTCAGTGTCAGGTTTTTGTTGCTCAAAATATGATATGCGACCGTAACTAATAAATGTATTTACAGAATTAAAATCATCAGTATAACTCTAAGACCAAATTACCCTATAAATTTTATAAAATCATCTGTCGCGTATATTTTGATCAACATACAACCCAATGCTTACCTGTAAGTTGCAAAAAATGTAAGAAAATTTTAATTTCGCGGGCTACGCTGGCGCTTTCGCCATAATCAATGGTCATATACGATCATATTTGTTGCAAATATGATTATGGGTCTATCCACACATATCGGGGCAGGGTCTTTCAGACTTCGGACTGTCCGAGTCAAAATTCCCGCCGTTGGGCTCATACATTGTACGGACGCCAGCAGGTTCAAGCTACCCGAAACTGTCAAATTTTCCCAATCAACCTTGAACCTACCTACCTTAATGCTTTAGAGATAAAGTTGAAAATCTATTAAAGAAATTTGACAGATTGTAGTAGGTTGATGTGCTGGCGTCTGTACATTATATCTTGTACTTCTTGTAAACTCTTTTGCTCAAAAATGTTTGTGACAAAAATGACCGTCTGTGACAAAGGCGACATTTAACTTTTGTAAAATCTATTACTGGACCTAACTCTTGTATAACTTAACAAAACACCACAACAATTCTACCATTCCTTCTAACCACAGTCCGTCCGGCCGTCAAGGAAATGTGGTCCTGACACCTGTCAGTGCGCAAATTCTAGTAGCTAATAAAGATCAAATTCGCAAAACACGTATTCGTTTGTATGAAACTGACAGGTGTCAAAAACTCATTTTCTCGTCGGCCGAACTGTAGATCTACATTATAAGATATTTGTGGCTCAAGGTAATAATCTGACACGAAGCTCCAACATATCAGACTTTTCCAATGAACCTGAGGATGCTCTCGGAGAATGCTATGGAAGTTGCCAATGCTTATAACAACCACCTGATAAATGTCTCCTTTATAATTACTAGGACTGCGAAAATATCTGTGGTCTTGTCTATAAGGATTGTAGCAGGTGGCGTTCTTTATTTTCTGCCTGCCTACCCCCATGGGAGAAGGCGTACGTTTATATAGGTTTATGTGTTGTCTTCAAAATATTCATACATTATGCCACATTGTGTATTTTATTATATTTTTACACAAGCTTTTATTTATTTATTTATATGTGTAGGTATACTTTATTGTACACCACACAAATACATAGCATAAAAAATACATGAAACACTACAAAATTGGGTGGCCGGTGGCCTTATCGCATTACTGCGATCTCTTCCAGGCAACCTTAGAATGGACAGTGATTTTTTTAAATTCTTTTATTTAGTTTCAATTGTTATTATTTGAAGCTTCTTACAAGCTTATTTTTGGGCAACTTTTTCTAGTCCTAAGTTTATCCTAATGACAATTTTATTTTTTAAAGATTGTTTGCAGTCATGTTCGTCACTGTACAAGGGAACTCTTTCTAAAGTTACGCGGGGATCAGTGGCATCTTCTTGAAATTTAGTATGTATAGGTACACATTGAGATTGGATCTCAAAACGTAACTTCCTAATGATGACTTGCAAGATTTCAAGTCCACAAATATTGTCGTCATCTTAAACAAACATTTAAGAGAAAATCAATGCTTTTAAAAGAACACAAAGCTTCTACTTATTTCCACAAAAGCATTGGCTGGTCTACTTAATAAGCATTAGCAACTCAAACGTCTCAGCGAGGCCAACAAAAATTAAAAATATATTCCTTTTTCTGTCAATCGTTTGAAGCTGACAGAGACAGAATGATGTTTTAAATATGTTTAGCATTTAGGGATTCGTGGTGTAAGCAGGTAAAAGCAAATATGTAATACTTAAAGGAGGATGCACTAAGGTAGCCCGCGAAATTCAGCTTTAGCTTACGTTTTTTTGCAATTTTTAAGTCAGTGTCAGGTTGTATGTTGATCTAAATATGATTCACGACCGTAACAAATATGATTTTACAGAATTATGATCATTAGAATCAGCAATACAACTCCTTTAGTTAGATTTGTCATGATTTCATGAAATAGTCAATCCATAGGGTAATATGAACTTAGTGAGACGTATTGATGATTTTTATGGTTATAATTCTATAAATAAATATTTTTTTTACGGCCGAGAATCATATTTAGATCAACATTCAACCTGATACTGACCTGGGGGCCTAAAAAGGTCACTTTAAGCAATAAGTACCTCTAAAAGCTATTAATTTCCTGAATTCCCAGCAGATCATTAGCAATTCCTCTAATTTTCGTTAAATGGTTACACATAATAGTTTAATCACCTACAATTCAGTTCATATTAATCATATTTGATGTAAACATTGGTGGACTATTTTAAGAATTTCCATACAAAACTGTCAAACAGGTAAATTGCGTGATATGGATTGCACACAGATCATATTATAAATTGTCAGTTTGTGACCATTTTAAGATTTTCATATTGTTATCCTATTATGATTCTGCCAAAGTGGCCTTTTTAGGCCCCCTGATGTAAGAAAAATTGAATTTTGGGCTACCCTGACGCCCTCACCTTAACATAATACCTTTTATCTATCATGGCTTAGCTGTTTCAGTATGGGAAAGAACATAATTTAATCGTAGCGTTATTACATCTCTACAATAACAAAACTATTGCTAGCTGACTTGATAGCAGAAGATAGTACCTATGTATGTCCCTCATAATATTAGTTGCATAATTCAACGGTTAAGGTACTGACGAACAAAAGTTGGCCTGGTCGCTAACACAATCAGGGGTTTCTGAAATAACGTTCACTAGGTGGCAGCACTGAGACATCAGGTCCGAGCACGGCGAGCACCTGTCAAAACGCCTATTAAGGTGTATAGAGGGCTCGCTGACCTTGTGCATGTGGGCGGAGCTAAACGCTCTACTCCCGAAAACGTAAAATGCGCGCGGTGGCGCGCTGAACTAAAACGACGATCAAAGAGTATGCAGAGGCGCAGACATGCCGCCCGCAGGTAGCTATTTTTGCCTACGATTCCAGAGGGGATTTGCGGATGCAAAGCTGATTATTATATTTTGTATAGATTGATACTTATGTTACGTATATTTTAAGTTTTTACTGGACATATTTTAGCATTTATTCATATAGAAATTTCGATTTTGTTTAAAATCATACGTGAGAAGGAACTTAATTCCTGACGGGGGTAAAACTTTAAAAATGATATCGAGTATTTTCTTAGGAATAGAATAACATTTTATTTGCATAGACTGCAGGTCTTCTTAGGAGGACTTACATAAATATGAGATTTTATAAAAATGTGATCCTGTTTCATCAATTTGAATTATTATAAATCAGTAATAAACCTAGCGATTTTCGACCTTATTGACATTTATGCAAACACCGGATTTTAATGAAGGAGCAATGTTAGCCAACGAGAATGTGAGAAAAAACAAACTATATTTTAAATGTCAATAAGGTCGAAAATCGCTTGAGGGGCTTGTGGCTAAGTAATAACAGCCGCACGGGTCAATCAATCAGGTTAAGCTACGCTTGCCGCGGTTGGTCCGTGGATGGGTGACCATTTTCACATACCAAGACCCCTCCGTGCCTCGGAAAGCACGTTAAGCCGTTGGTCCCGGCTGTCATTCGTGGATCTTTGACAGTCGTTACGGGCCGTCAGTAGCCCGAAAGTCTGACAACCAGTCTTACCAAGGGGTATCGTATTACCCAGTAACTGGGTTGTGGAGGTCAGATAGGCAGTCGCTTCATGTAAAATACTGGTATTCAGCTGCATCCGGTTAGACTGGAAGCCGACCCCAACCTAGTTGGGAAAAGGCTAGGCAGATGATGATGAAGGTCGAAAATCGCTTGAACCTGTTTTTTTTGACTTGCTTAACTTACTTAACTTTAATTTTAACTTGCTATCGTTAAGCAAGTCAAAAAAAACAGGTTCAAGCGATTTTCGACCTTATTGACATTTAAAATTTAGTTTGTTTTTCTCACATTCTCGTTGGCTAACATTGCTCCTTCATTAAAATCCGGTGTTTGCATAAATGTCAATAAGGTCGAAAATCGCTAGGTTTATTACTGATTTATAATAATTCAAATTGATGAAACAGGATCACATTTTTATAAAATCGCATATTTATGTAAGTCCTCCTAAGAAGACCTGCAGTCTATGCAAATAAAATGTTATTCTATTCCTAAGAAAATACTCGATATCATTTTTAAAGTTTTACCCCCGTCAGGAATTAAGTTCCTTCTCAAGTATGATTTTAAACAAAATTTCGACCTTATTGACATTTAAAATTTAGTTTGTTTTTCTCACATTCTCGTTGGCTAACATTGCTCCTTCATTAAAATCCGGTGTTTGCATAAATGTCAATAAGGTCGAAAATCGCTTGAACCTTTTTTTTAACTTGCTATCGTTAAGCATGTCAAAAAAAACAGGTTCAAGCGATTTTCGACCTTATTGACATTTAAAATTTAGTTTGTTTTATCTCACATTCTCGTTGGCTAACATTGCTCCTTCATTAAAATCCGGTGTTTGCATAAATGTCAATAAGGTCGAAAATAGCTTGAACCTGTTTTTTTAACTTGCTTAACGATAGCAAGTTAAGAAAAAGTCAGTCGCTACAGCGTCATTCGAAACTAAGTACCGGAACCTAAGAACTTCGTTCCATCCGGGCCATTCCTTGACACCTCTCAAGTTTTTTTTTTTCATAATTTTGCTCTACTAAAACTTGTACATTTTGATTTCCACAAATGAAAAGAAAGAAAGAAAAACATTTATTTGCGGCAAACATGACCCATAAAAAATAACATAAACACACAAAAAAAAAATAACAAAGTTTGGGGGTATGCGACATATCCACGCAAAACGGCCACCGCTCAGCATTATGCTAAGACTCTATACGAGACAGAGACACTCACTCATGCGGTCTGGTGATAAGAAAACATTGTTTATTTGGCAACTCATCACACTATTATTATTGTCAAATTAGTATCGTGTACCTAAAATGAAGTAATCATTAGTTACTTATTAATTTTAGTTTGATCAGAATAACTCAGGTTATTCGAAGTTCCTTATCACGTATGATTTAAAACAAAAACAAATTTTTGCAGCCGCCGTCTTGGATTTACATTGTGAGCTCATTATCGGCTCTAAAACCCTCGAAAAGTATGAAAATGATACCCATGATGAAATATTTGAAAATTTAAGCAGCCGCCATTTTGGATTTTCATTTTGACCTCACTATCGGCTTTATCACCCTCGAAAAGTATGAAAATGATACCCATGATGAAATATTTGAAAATTTAAGCAGCCGCCGTTTTGGATTTTCATTTTGACCTCACTATCGGCTTTATCACCCTCGAAAAGTATGAAAATGATACCCATGATGAAATATTTGCAAATTTTTGCAGCCGCCATTTTGGATTTGTATTTTGACCTCACTATCGGCTTTATCACCCTCGAAAAGTATGAAAATGATACCCATGATGAAATATTTGAAAATTTAAGCAGCCGCCATTTTGGATTTGTATTTTGACCTCACTATCGGCTTTAAAACCCTCGAAAAGTATGAAAACGACACCCACGATGAAAAATTTTAAAATTTTCGCAGCCGCCATTTTTGAATTTTTATTTTGATCAAATCCAATCTTTTCTCATTTTAATATTAGTTAGATAATATGCCTACTACGTACTACTTGTATTTACTATCGTTAGCATCCACGCGCACAATAGAAAGAAATGGGCCATCTGCAGCGAGCTAGTCAATAAACGCACACTGATACAATTCGTTCGTAAATATTTGCACTAACACAGACAAACGCGCGTAGTCGGTCGATAGCCGGAGCGGAGCAGCGAGCGACACAGCCATCCCGTCTCAATGCTAACGCACGACTGCCGCCCGCGCCCGCGCAGAGCCCCTCTGAAGCTTGATCTTAAAGTGGGGACATTTTCTTTGCAAATGTTGATTGATTTACATGAGATGTTACAAATCTGTAGTACCTCTAACCATCAATTTTTCAGTGTAAAAATATTTCGAAAAATCAAAGCCGTTTAAAAGTAATATCGAATATTAGAAAAAAATAGCGTGTTGGTAAATATTTTTTTAAGGCAAAAGTTTTAGCCATACGAAAAAAATTCTTTTCGAGAAATGTTGTCCATGAATCTATAGCAAAAATATATTTTTTTCAGATCTTTTAATCAAGCCGTTAATGAGGAATATTCTTCATAAAGTGACCGTGTTACGGTAATAAACGAGAGTAAGGCCCTTAAACAAAATGTTTAGCCGTGACTGAATGATGAACGAATGAACGTCGTCATGTATTTTCATTTTCTTTTTCATCATATAGATTCATTGTCGAATTGCCCTTGCCCCAATTCATTTGGGATCGGCGCATCATCTATTCTTCTTCCATACTTCTCTAATAGTCATCATCTCAGTAGTCACCCCTTTTCTTGCCACATTCCACAGTCCATCCATAACCAGAAAAATATCGAACTATGAAAAAATAAATTATATAAAAAATAACTTACCCAACCCTCATGCCTTCTTCAATGTCAGTAGGAGCGACTGAGTCAGCGAGGTCCACCACAAACTTGGCAAACTGCTTCACGTTGATAATGTACTTCGGGTCGTTTGAGTCCGCATTGATGATCTTTGTGCATCTCGCTACCTGTCACAAACATTGTAATAAAAAAAGAGGATTCTATACTTTATTAAACACAAACTAAAGTGTATTTCACTTTACTTGCCCTAAGGTGTGGTCAAACTGAGGCAAATCGCGCGCGGGGTACGGGACAAAATTCGCTAGAGCGGACTGTGTCAACTAACTTTCTTTCTTAATCAATAAAACAATCTATTCGCGGAGTCGTTTCCCACATTCCGCGCGGGATTCGACTTAATGTGGCCAGAGCTTTAGTAAACAAATATGGACAAGAATTTTCCATTAATTTACCAAATAAATGCCAATTTCACCAATGCAACTGAACGCGATTAGCACAACATCTAAACTGCGTCCAAGAGCTGTCAGTGCCAATATTCCACCAGGGGGCTTACCACCAGCTCTTATAGCAGGGCAAAAGTTGAACTGCACTGGATTTTTGTTCTATGACTAAGTACAAAAACGCAGTGCAGTTCAACTTCTGCCCTGCTGTAAGAGCTGGTGGTATGCCCCCAGTAATGCTAACACTAACAGCTCTTGAACGCAGTTTAGATATGCTAATTGCGTTCAGTTTCATGGATGAAATCCGCCCTAACACATGAAGGAGAAATACACTGTACTACTACCAAATAGGTGTGGCTCAAGGCTATTAACTAACACAAAGCTTTATTGTGTCAGTCTAAATATCAATGAACCTGAGTGACTATGATCTAGGAGAGTTAAAAAGAGATTGCAAAGTTTATAGCAACCACCCCGTAAATGTCTCCATTGGGTTAACCAAAATATAAGGAAAATATCTGTGTGGTTTATATAAAAAATTACCCAAAGTATGTCCCATCTGAAGGCACACAAAACATTACTAATTATACAATATTGCAATTTTCTCTTTATATACACTTAGTCATAATTTAACGGCCAAACTTGTTAGTCAACAAAGTAATATTTCACATAAAAGAAATGATTTTAAATTCAATTTCTCTCAAAAAATGCATTATATCAACTACAGCATATTGTGACCAAACCAAACGCATTTGTGATCTGGCCTGGCTTTTGTGATACAGGAACTCCTAGTACAAGAACCAAGGTTACACAACTGTTTGTCACCTGAAGTGAAAATATATTAAATTATCGAACCCACAGATATTTCCATCATAAAGAAGTAAAAAGCCAATCATGCTAGCAAAACTAGCAAAAGCATTCTAAAAGCCTGATAAAATCTCATGTCCATAAATGTTCATTTTATTTGTGTAGATTATTTTTAGTAGAAACCCTCCTATTAAAAAGAAAGTACTAAAAATAGGGTAATCAGAATCCCAAAAGACCTGGGCTGAGCGGAAGGGCGTGTCAGACTTTTACTGACTAAAACCCACCCGTGTTCCTTCAGTTGCCTGTGGTGCCAGGGGCCAGCCACGGTCTCTCTTTCGAACAACCCGCGGCCCATGAACAACATGCTTTGACCATAAAACAGTACCCATTCTACCCTTTCTATTGCTATCATACAGTAATAGTGCTTTTTTTAATAAACTGTTATATATGCATGCACTATGCTCTACGCATAATAGCCATTCTCAGTAGCCACAAGAGATGTATTCAGCGTGCTACAGACTTGTTTGGGTCGGTACTAATCGTAAAAATTTAATACAATTATGTAGTATAATTTCTTTGAGTCGGCTTAGTTGTGTAACATATACTGCCAAAACAAACAAGTGTGTAACACACCTTAGAACAACATGGGGCTTGCCCCATTCATTGTATGAACAGGAGACCAATTCACGTAATTAAGAACATTCAAAATCTAGTCGCAATCTCATCTCAGCGACAATCAATGTCAAAAACTTGTCAAAAATGTAGGGGAATTAGAGGTACTTTTGACAGACTGAGACTGAACATTTTTAAAATTACGAGAATTGCCTCTCTGTTCCAAACATATCTGATGAAAGTGTAAACAAACCCTGCTAAAGTTCAATTCTTACACAATCACTCACTAGAGGAAATTAGTACACACATTTTGTATTTATAAGGTTTCAAATTTATATCTCACCACTTTATCCAACAATTTTGGTTTGAATGACATTATGAAATTATAATTGAACAGTCACCAATGAAAACTGAGATATCAGATACTTTCTGAATAGACTTGTTAACTATTCAGGGCACTTATTCACTTGTCAGACCATTTTTTGAAACAAAGTTCCTTATCACATGTTTTTCATTCGCCAAGTCATTCCACACGCCACAGTGTGCAATATGGCGCACACATTCCTGTGCCATTTCCCACACTTAGCAAATGAAAATTAGACCAAAAATAGTGTAACATTTTGACTGTCACAACACTTTTGTTATGTAAGTATGTCTATGTCTCATTCGCCAATTTAATGTACTGCACGATTTTGATTTTTGCCTGTCAATTGGTTTAGTTTGACAGCTGTGTATGATGCAGCCACAATTTGCTGTTGGGGAGGTGTATAGAACTCTGCTTAATCTTTACGGCAGAGTACTTTGTATACTCCCCTGTTAGAGAGTTGACTATGACATGAGCCATGTCCAGAGTTAGTTGAAAGCATAAATACTAAATGCAAATATATATAAGGAAACTGTGGTTAAAGATGGACTGGCTAAGAATTGGTTTGCTTTTATACTTAACATTGGCTGAACAAGAGCTGAAAAGAAAATAGATTGTCGACTCCCAGCCTAATTCTATAAACTTTTATTAAGAATAATCACAAACAAAAATAAAGTTTCTATGTTATTGTTATTAATAGGTATGTTAATGTTTGAATACATATTAGACACATTTTGTAAACTAAAATAAAGAAAATACCTGCAATGGCTGCTCATTTTGAAGAGTCTGTTTGTCTGCTGCAAGATCCCATAAGGCAGGAGGGGCCAGCCCAGTATCTGACTCCTTGATCCCCGTTAGCTCATTAACCCTCTTCATCACAGTCTGTATACCATCTTCGACCTCTTTGATGATCTTCGTGTATTGTCCTTGGCCCTACAATTCAAATGAAGACAATATAAAAAAGTAAAGAATTGAAAAAATGCCAGTCATCAACATCCTTTCTCCCCTGGAAAGTACTTGTTATTTTACTTACATATGATTTTAGAAGGGCTATATCACCTTCATCGAGAGCTGAAATACATAATGCATGATTATTTCTTCTGAAAATACAGCGGTAACTCATTCATGGGTTATAGAGTAGGTAACTGCAAGTGCATGATGCAGCTATTAGTCCTACTTACATTTGATTTCTTTTTCCGGCTCCTCTGTAGTATCCTTGAGTTTACGCATATCATCTCCTAAATGGTCAGGCATTTTCGAGTGTTTCTGATAGATAAACTATTATTTTGTAAAAATGAGCACAAAGACGAACGCTCGTCCGTCACCAAATCAATAATTTTTGCGACACTCCTGTTTACGCTTTCATCTAAGCTTAAGCTATCCGTCAATTATTTTATCAACATATGTCTAACATAGTTTTGGGGTCGGCAAAACATATCGTGTAGCGAAACGTGGGACTATAATTTTCCGTTTCATGTAGCTTGTCAAAGCTTCGTTCGTGTGTAATGTTGTTGATATTACTCTATAAACCGACAAGTACTGGCAAAATATATTTTAGCTTATTTTTTCGGTCTTATTGTAAAAGAAAACTTGAATATTGTTTCTTCTCACTGATTAAAATTGGTCTCATTGAAATAAAAAATCTACGTAAAAAGAACTGCATGTAGAGATGACAAGCAAAATAAAGAATGCGTTCAAATTAGGAAAATATTTCGACATTTACTTTTTATTTCCTTTTATTTCTCTCTGCTGTTATATTAAACTTACTAATTAAATCTCTTTTTATTCATAAATTTATTTTACGAATGGGTTGTATGACTAAACAAAATTATCTTGAAATTCTATTAAAATCAAACGCATGAATGCATTGACAATGTTATGTACCGTGCGCCACCTGACAGCTAATTTCAGTACTAAAATTTTGTATTCGTAGTGCTGAATGGAGAATCACATTTTTTCGTGTTTTCCATGAACATATTCTTCTGAATTAGCGAATATTTTCTTTTAGGTAAGTGTGAAAAACTATGAAACAAAACTTTGTTTGCTATGACTGTAATTTACATGAAAAGAAATGGCTGCTTCAGTCTGTCCCTCCGGTTATGACCCACAACCTAATGTCAAAGCCCGGTTTCATTGAACATTTTCATTGTATTACGCACTGTTTTACATTTAATCGGATGCGGTTATTATGCATTGGATAATTGCTCAACTGAGTTATTCGTGCGTTTGAATTAGAGGCGGTAAGTAAATATGACCGAATGCGTGATGTCCCCGGTATGCGATTGGTACTCTAGTCTAGTTTTTCAACACAAAAATCTTAGTTTTTATCTTAACCTTATCTTTTATGTTATCGATCAATCGTGGATCATCTTCTTTCAAAAATTATGTGGGTATTCAATGGCACACTATTGCCATGTTTTGCATTCTCAGAAAAGTGAGTATTTTAGTGTTCTTTGTTTAGAATTATTTATTAATTTGCGCAACATGCCTTTGTGTTCTTGTTCTGCCTTTTAAAAAAACAATACACATTGTTTATTACATCAGTTGTGGGTAAATTTTGTATGGTCATTTCTTATCAGAAATTTGTAATGATAACCTTATTTGTTTAACCTTACACTAAGAATATTTATTAGTTTAATTCTTGCGTTTGGTCCATCCACCTCTGAATCTCTGGTAAGTATTTTTTTAATTATTTTCATGAACATTTTTCAGTATCAAAAGGCCTAATTATGCTGTATGTTTATAATGGTTATCATTTTCCAACAAGATATAAAAATACAGATTGTTTGACTGATTGATTGATCTTTATTTTATTTAAACAAACAACTTATTTTGGAATTTTTACAATCTGTTACTGTTAACATTCCATTCTGTCTGCACTGCAAATCCACATGATATTTTTCATTGCATTTTCAGTTTTTGTCTATTGATTTTTTAAATCAAATAGTCACACAGTCATGTTGATTCAAATGTTACTATTCATGTCTGAATTGTATAAAAATAGGTCAAGATCACATAGAACCTCTACCTTAACACTTATTCATAGATATTTATGTATCAAACTATACATATATCTAATAATGTTATTGCTGAAAATTTACTACAGCTGCAAACGTCAGAAATGTTTGTATGTACAATTACACTTCACGTGGGATGCTTTCTATAAATAACCATTGACAACGTAGACTAATGAAAGCACAACACAGTTTCTGTGCAAAGAGGTTTTATATTTTATTAAAATCACTTTTTTTGATTATTATTTTTGTGTTAAAAAGACATTCATGTGGTGATAGTTTTTTTTTTATGTAGTGTTGTGACAATGATGTTCATAAATATTTTTGGACGTACTGTGGACTTGTGTTTTTTGCATTGTAATGTTTGGTTTTAGGAACATTTTCTTCAAGGTAACTAGGTAACAATGTTGTGCACATTTTTTTTTATATTACTAGGTAGACAAATAAAATCTCCTCAAGAATTTACTGTATGCTTTTTGTTGTTATTGTGCTTTGAAAGTCATTGATGAAGATCAGAATAATCAAACAAAAGGAATAAAGAACTTCCCCTTTTATGAACAAAACAAAACTAAAAATAACTTATAAACTGGCAATTTGTCACAATACACACAATTGGCTATGGGTTATTGAGCAAATAGCTTTATCAACTAAGTGCAATAATCAGTAATTACTCACTGATATGAAATTCTACTTTCGTTTTCTAGTAGTAAGCTTTGATAGAGTTCTAGTGTTACTGTATTGTTTAGTTACTAACTCAATGTTGCTACCTAACAATTTATTGAACAAATCAGGATATTAAAAATAGAGAAAAAAATAGCAGTGTTTCCAAATAATCCATACTTGTAACTGCCTGGTATTATAACGATTTATATATTTATTTCTGACACTCAATACATAAAATTGTTACATAGAAGGCAATAATAAAGAAGAGAGGTGGAAGGAAAGTAGGAAGGCCTCTGCCCAACAGTGGGACGGGCAAATGGCAAAAAAAAATAAAAAGAAGGTGTTAGTAGAGGCATTATGTTAATAATAGGCAAAGTTCTTACAACTACTTAGTACGGACCTCCTTTCTTAACAAACATGCAAAGTTACTGACCCTCCGCTGTCTGCAGTCAAGCCCTTCATGAGTTACAAATCTTGTTTCTATGTAGTATAATAGGTGAATGCTGATAGACACTAGAGTTAAAATGACGTGCGTAAACAACTCGAGGTTAAATTTCGGCGGGAATATTACGTCTGACTCGCGCAATCGGCAATGTTTACGCGCCCTTGTGCATTTAGGGACGGCCAACCAATGATGTTTGCGGCCAACCTTTAATAAAATTCCTCCAGTAATAATTTATTGATTTGGGGCTATGCCGTAATCGCGACATTTAGTGGCTGGGGGAACTATGCACAGCAATCCTGCAGTTAACGTGTTTTATCTAGACTAAAAAATCATCATAATCTTCCCATCCTGGTCACAATTGATTTGTGATAGGCGCAGGTTGTGTTTTTACCCGGCTACAGCAGAGAGGATGAGTTATGAATGTCACTGGTTCTTCCATACAGCTCTATCTAGCCATCATTCATATTCCAAACATAAAAAGTTACTAATTTTTTTTTTTTTTTTTATCTAGTGCTGCTGGCGAGTCGGCGAGATGCACACAGCCACTGCAGATGGGCAGTTCCGGAGTACCAACGGTGCCACAAACGGACGTGACAAGGTCGCCATATTGGATGCTGGATCTCAATATGGGAAGGTAATTAATTATCAGTTACAGTTTATACTAATGGACTTGTATGTTTGACATTGCTGAGCTGATGGTCGCCGTTGGTGGGCGGTAACTTGAGCATGTTAAAAAAGTAGGTAGGCAGGCATATTTTTTTTTAAATCGTCTCTGATTTGGATTTCTTTATTCATACCAAAACTTGTAGACAAGGGTGCTGGCCAGCACCCTTGTTGCGTAACACACCATCAATCACAATCTGAATGACTTTGAAGGATAATGCTAATCCATTGCTTCATATGATCGAAAAAAAATTCTGCTCAACAACGTAAATATCTCAATGATTGGGGTTGAACAGGTTGAACTGTCAAATTTACCCCGCAGCTCAATGTTGAAGGTTGACTGACTCTAACTTATTTCTAAATTTTATTTAACGATCATGCTACGTTTACCAGTCGCGCGTGGTCAATGTCAAAAATTTATGGAAATTAGAGGTATTTTTCACAGATTGAGACTGAAATCAGAGCGGCAATTCTCATAATTTTAAGAAAGTTCACAGTCTGATCTCAGTCTCAATCTGTGAAAAATACCTCTAATTTCCCTAAATTTTTGACATTGATTGTCGCTGAGATGAGACTGCGACTAGATTTTGAACGTTTTTAATTACGAGAATAATTGGCCTTCAGAGTGGGAATGTTCGTAAAATTACGAGAATTGCCCCTTTGATGTATAACTATAAACCCAGGTTCGCAAGGACGATTTTTTATAGCGCACGGGATTTTCAACTCTCCGTGTTGCGCCTGATCTCTCTCCGGTCGTGTCGGATTGCCGTGTGTACTGTAATATCTAGTGTCTATAATACCTCCCGCTTGTCTCCGTTGAGATTGGCCGCCGTGGCCGAAATACGGTCTGGAGGACTTTATTTGTTAAGCCGAGCGTTGAGAAGCCAGCGGAGTGCATCCCAGCGCGTCAAAAAAATACACTGCTGGATTTTCAACTCTCGACGTTGAGCAGTGCGTTTAAAATCCAGTGCAAAATAAAAATTCGCCGCGTTAAAAAATCGCCCAACAGAAAATGAAATTAAACTCATATCATATCTTAGTAAATAAACACATAATAAGTATCTAAGTGTCTATAATATAAAAGTGAATCGCTGAATGTGCTAAGCGCAAATCTCGAGGACAGCTGAACCGATTTGGCTAATTCTTTTTTTTAGAATATTCCTTGAAGTACGAGGACGGTTTTTACGAAAAAAAAAAAAAAGAAAGTTGCTTTACGCGGACGAAGTCGCGGGCAGAAGCTAGTTAATAATAAAACTGAAGAGTTCGTTTGATTGAACGCGCTAATCTCTGGAACTACCAGTCAGATTTGATAAATTCTTTTTGCTGTTGATAGACAAATTCTTGAGGAAGGCTATAGGTTACTTAACATCACGCTACGACCCTAAGGAGTCGAGCAAAAAGCTAAAACGAAGTACTAGCGCGGGCAAGTGATGCAATGCAACGGGGTAGCCCAGGGAACAACAAAGTTCACGCAGACAAAGTCACGGGCATAGGTTAGTCAATTAATATTACGCCAGACTATTGTTATCTAGTTCTGTAAGGTCAGGGTCGGGTAATCAATTTTATCTGAAGTCCATATTTCATAACTTTACTTCGTAAGCGATAAGATGGCCCTCAAATAAAACTACTCTTCGCATAATTATTTAAACTAATTCCTTAAATCTAGTGGAAGTTTTACACAGAAATAGAATGATCAAGAAAATAGAAAAGTTAGTTTTTTTTTTTCTAAATTAAACTAAGAGCTGATTTTTCCAACTCCAGATAACTTTATCGGAGAAATAATTTTGAAAGTTTTGACAGTTCTTCCATACAAAAACTGTCAGACGTCAATTTTATTCCACGAATGCTTAGTGAATTTATTTTGTAAGTAGGTTCGTACACACGGCTACACATCAAGCGGATATACATAACCAGTATAAGCTGACTTCTGATTGTACGAAAAATCTATACAATGCAAGGTCAGCTAAAACTGGAAATGTATAGCTTGATGTGTAGCCGTGTGTACAAACACTTACCTGTCAATCATATTTTAAGACTAGATCAGAAGGCCAATTCTCGTAATTTAAAACGATCAAAATCTAGTCGCAGTCTCATCGCGGCGACAAACAAATGTCAAAAACTTGTCAAAATGTAGGGAAATTAGACGTATTTTTGACAGATTGAGACTGAGATCAGACTGTGAACGTTCTTAAAATTACGAGAATTGTCCCTCAGGTCGGCGAATAAAAATTATCGGTTGATTGAAAAATCAGCCCTAATTAACGACTGTTTACTAGTGTAACAGTTTTCGTAACATTGCGCTACAAAAACAAGGAAACATAAAATTGAAACCATTTGAAGTTTGAGTGAACTCAAACTCATGCTGTAATCGCGGTAATCGTAAAATATTACATTGGCACTTCAGCGGGTTCTCATTATTAAGTTTCGTTCATGAAACATACCAAAACTTAGTAAATTGAATTAATGTGAAATACTGCTTCGGTGTCGGGGCTTGTGGATAAGTAATAACAGCCGCACGGTTCGATCGATCAGGTTAGCCTACGCTTGCTGCGGTTGGCCTGTGGATGGGTGATCTATCTTTATATACCAAAGACTCGTCATACCTCAGAAAGCACGTTAAGCTGTTGGTCCCGGCTGTAATTCGTGGATCTTGACAGACCGTACGGGTCGTCAGAAACCTGAGTCTGACAACCAGTCTTACCAAGGGCTATCGCATTACCCAGTAACTGGGTTGTGGAGGTCAGGTAGGCAGTCGCTTCAAGTAAAAAACTGGTATTCAGCTGCATCCGGGTAAAATGGAAGCCGACCCCAACATAGTTAATATTGTAACTTTTCATCACGATTTTTTTGCATCGTCTTCCTCTCCATCAAACAAACTACAGAATATTCTCCATAATTCCATTTTCAAAAGTCTTAACCACAAATAATGTCCACAGGTAATAGACCGTCGCATCCGTGAGCTATGCGTGGAGTCGGATATCCTGCCGCTGGATACGCCTGCTTACCATCTGAAGGAGGCTGGGTACCGCGCCATCGTCATATCTGGCGGACCTAACTCCGTGTACGCCGAGGATGCGCCGAGATACGACTCCGATATATTCAAGATTGGCCTGCCTGTGTTAGGTCAGTTGGTTTCTTTATTAATAAATCCAATATAAAATGTACAGACGCCAGCACATCAAGCTACCACAATCTGTCAAATTTCTTTAATAGATTTTCAACTTTATCGCTTAAGCATTAAGGTTCAAGGTTGATTGGGAAAATTTGACAGTTTCGGGTAGCTTGACCTGCTGGCGTCTGTACAAAGACGGGTTTAATGCTTTAGACATTCTCTACCAGTCAACCATAGGTAGTGGTGAGATAACATGACAGGTATATCGTGTAAGCGTGGAAGAAAAAACTAGCTAGTAACATAGCTCAAGGTTTTTTACCCGACTGCTGCAGAGCCCAAAAGGAGGGTCATGTTTTTTTCAGCAGAAACTATAGAAAGCCATTTTCTTACTTTTGCTCAGACACGCGCGCCAGTCAATCAGCTCAGCCTATCACAGTCCACTGCTGGACATAGGCCTCTCCCAGACTGCGCCACACCACCCTGTCCTCCGCCTTCCGCATCCAGTCCGTCCCAGCAACCTTCTTTAGGTCGTCCGTCCATCTAGCTGGGGGGCGTCCCACACTATGACACTACGCTTGCCGATACGCGGTCTCCACTCCAGGACTCGTCGCGCGCCAGTAACGAGAATGAATTCTATTTACGGGTCTATGTTTTCATAAATGAAAGTAATAAGGATGAAAACTGATAAAAAAAAGTTAGAAAAAGATTAATTATTTCGCCTATTCAGCGTAAATCTGCAAAAACATTGCTAAAAAAAATTATGCACCCTCAAAACCCTCGTACATTTATTTTTATAGCTCACACAAAATTGAATATCAATTTAACAGCAATAAAATAATTTTATTGTCAACACCAAGTCAGCTGAACAAAACTTAAGTTTTTCTGTTCTAATAATTTCATTCAATTTCAATTTTTTTCTCGTACAATGTTATCGCAGTAACAGCAACAATTTGCATGTGCGTGTTGACACGAATCCGGTTCAAATTAAATATTAGTCGCTCCGTGTGACCGCGGTTGCATGTTCTAATGACCCTTGTTTTGTTAATTGTAGTTTACTTCTTGCAATTATTTCTCTTTGATTGATTGACGTAACAATGCAAACTTGGAAGTTAATGGTATATTTGCTAGTGCTCACCTGTAAGACACAAATTGAGAATTGAATATCTATGCGTTCCAAGTTTTTTTTTTTACTAACCGCACCCCGCGGCTTCACCCGCATGAGTGTCGATCCCGTGGGAATATCGGGATAAAAAGTATCTATGTGTTATTCTGATGTATAAGCTATATTACTGTAAAGTTGCATCAAAATCCGTTCTATTGAACGGATTTGCGTGAAACAGTAACCAAACATCCATCCATCCATCCATCCTCACAAACTTTCGTATTTATAATACTCGTACTTAGGATAGTAGGATTGCTAAATGGGCCTGCTCTTGACTATCATATAAGAAGGAAATTCATTTCAATTTGTGGATTGTCCCGTTCCGATCGTTTCTCTCCTGTTCATAGTAAAAGAAAAATCTACCCGGACTTTGCCTACAAGCTAGATGAACATAAGTAAATAAATAATAAATGATAGACAGCAAAAAGTTCAAATAAATGGTGTCAATTCTCTTGCTTTAAAAGTAAAAATGGGTGTTCCTCAAGGCTCGATTTTAGGTCCTTTCCTCTTTTTAGTATATATTAATGATCTACTCCATTTAATAAAGAACCAACCACAAATGGTGTTATTTGCTGACGATACTTCCTTAATTTTTAAGATAAATAGACGTGCACCAAATATTGACGACGTAAATAACGCCCTACAGCAGGTACTAAATTGGTTCACTGCTAATAATTTGGTATTAAATGGGAAAAAAACTAAATGCATAAGATTTGCTTTACCAAATGTTAAAAGTAGTGATTGTGACATAGTATTGAACAAAGAGAAACTAGAATTCGTCGATAAAACTGTTTTCCTGGGGATCACGCTCGACTCAAGGCTGCAATGGGGTCCTCATTTAACATCTCTTGCAGGAAGGCTAAGTTCAGCAGCTTACGCTGTAAGAAAAATCCGTCAAGTTACTGATGTAGATACCGCGAGGCTGGTCTATTTTAGTTACTTTCATAGTATCATGTCTTACGGTATTTTACTATGGGGACGGGCTGCAGATATCGAGTCCATTTTTATTCTGCAGAAAAGAGCCATCAGAGCAATATATGGCCTCCGCAGGCGCGATTCTTTAAGGGAACTGTTTAAAGATATTAACATCATGACGGTACCTTGTCAATACATCTATGAAAACATCATGTACGTAAGAAAAAATTTAAATCTGTTCAACAAAAGAGGTGAAAAACACAACTATAGGACTAGAAATAGGGACCAATTAGTTCAAACAGGTTTCAGACTGGCTAAAGTAGACTCAACCTTCATGGGGTACTGTTTAAAATGTTACAATAAAATTCCTCCCCACATACTCCAACTGAATGAAACGAAATTTAAATCTTGTATTAAACGCACACTATGTAGCCAAGCATATTATAAGTTAGGGGATTACATCGCTGACAAAAATGCTTGGCTCAATGCTGGTCCAGCTCCACAGGGGCGCTTAAACTAATTAGCATTCGGAAACATTGCTGGAGCTGCGGAACATTGGAAGAAAACTATATTTGCATTGTATAAACTCAATTGTTTAGTATTGTATAATTGCATAGCACACGTGTGAGCACTATGTACTTTCTATAAAGCTACCATTTATTGGGTACGTCTTTCATTGACTTAAATGTGCCCTGGCGGCTGAGAGTATGTCATGCTCACTCTAATGTCTCGCTGGTGGTGGCGTGTGTGTTGGATCATTAAGTTCCCTTCAAAATGGTTGAGCTGAATGGTGCTGATCCATACGTCATGTTCGTGAACGGGCGCCGTCAGTAGGGACTGGTCATCTCTTAGCTGCCACGGCTTATTGTAATTTTTAATTTCTGAATTGTTTTTATGTTTTCTATAACGGACGCTTTTAACGTGCACGTCTTTTCTACATCGTTCTCACATGGTTATTTCAACACGAATGATGTAATCAAATATTTTGTAAGAATTTTATGATTTAAAAGAGTGTCCATGGAGTTTCTTGCCCGTTCTTCTCCATAGGTACCTACGCTTTGGAATGGGCAACTAGCTTCATCTTTCTGACTGCCCGACCCTTTGACAATTCAAAAGTGCCTGTAATTGGTTTAGTTGAATTAAATGATTTGAGTTTGAGTTTGAGTTTGAACATTTTCGACTAAAGATTCACTCGAGGTTGCCGTTTTAATAATTTGAGAGTGGAAATGAATCAATATGAATGAACGCCTGGGGCTCTACTATGCATACTATGTATCGGCCGTTTCCTGCTACGAAGTTACTATTTGGTTCGGTCGGTCCCGATCCCACACTCCTACACTCTCTCGAATATTGACTATGGTCCCGACCCAACTGAGCTGATCCTAACTTTTTTCGCATTTTTCAATAATATTCGGTTCGGCCATGTGTCGGTCCGATCCGAACACTCGCACTTTGCACTTCGGAGTCTACCCCCTGGTTGTTGGCATCATCATCATCATCATCTTTACTCTGACTCAGTTGAGGAACGTCTTACATCTAGTCTAATCTAACTAGTCTGTATTGACCACTGCAGGTTCCTCCCTCTCCCTTTTCCACACAATTCTGTCTTTTGCGGCCAGTTCCTACGGTAGGAGCCAAGCTCGTCCCGCCATCTTCGCCTTGACCTGCCGCGATGGCGTTATGTGTTAAGTGGGACCCAACCAGTGGTTCTCTTAGCCCAATTGTCATCCGACATGCGGCAGAGGCAGACATGTCGGGAACACGTACACGTCTTACATCAACTTAGAATAAAGGTGGCTCTTCCAAAGATGTCCGTAGATGGCTACATTGCCTCCTGTTGCTGTCATAAAGTTACATAGAACTAGTGTCGCTGCAGTCTGTCATTGCGATTAGGTGGCGTTGTCACTGCGGTTTGCGGTCGCGGTCGCCTTCGGAAAGGCACCTTATTTCCTAGGTTCAATACTATAAATTCTAAAGTGTAAATCAATCTCATTTGTTGTGCAGGAATATGCTACGGCATGCAAATGTTGAACAAGGAGTTCGGCGGCTCGGTGCTACGCAAGGAGGCGCGCGAAGATGGCCAGTACGAGGTGGAAGTCGAGACCACGTGCCCGTTGTTCAAGTGAGTTGATAATCTGCGAAGAAAAATATCAAATGCATGGAAGGACTTCGGCAATCCCACGAAGATCGATTTTATTTGAGTCCGATATATCTGCAGGCCAATTCTCGTAATTTAAAACGTTCAAAATCTAGTCGCAGTCTCATCTCGGCGACAAACAAATGTCAAAAACGTGTCAAAATGTAGGAAAATTAGAAGTATTTTTTGACAGATTGAGACTGAGATCAGACTGTGAACGTTCTTAAAATTACGAGAATTGCCCCTCTGATTGTTACAGCAATCAGATTGGTCAAAACTGTCATAAAGTTTTCGGGCTTATTCGGGCTTCGCTGAATGATTATTGCCGGAATCTATGCCCGAGAACTGTTACCTAGGAGTCTGGTATATATAGGTCACGAAAAAAATCTTAAAATTGATTTATGTTTTTGTACTCGCTCCATTATATGTTTTTGACCAATCCTTTATTTTCTTCACCAGCCGTCTAGAGAAGCTGCAGCCAGTACTTCTGACACACGGCGACAGCGTGCAGAAGGTTGGCGATAGATTCCGCGTCGGCGCACAGTCTTCTAACCATCTCATCGCCGCCATTTACAACGAGCAGATGCGACTGTACGGCGTGCAGTTCCATCCTGAGGTGAATATGAAAGCGAACTTCCCTTTTTTCTTACGGGATTTTTTTCTCACGAAGCGACGCGCCCTTTACTTGTGGTAATCAAGTGTACAAAGAGGCTGTGAATGTGTGCGTAAAGACGAGTAGCGTCAGCACATAACACACACACGCACACAATCACACTTCTTACTTCGCCATTGTCTCGGACGGTACCGAGAGCTCCTGCGCTTACACACACCTTCACAGCGTGTTTTTACACTTGGTTACCACAAGTAAAGCGCGCGTCGCTTCGTGAGATAAAATAACTATACTATAAATATTAAAAATGAATGCCCTTGGGTTAGTCTCAACACTCGAAAGTATTTTGGTAACCTTAAAATCTTCAAATAATGACGTTTAGACAACTTCTATAATTCTGGTGGGTTATGCCTTGTTCTATCTTTTAAAAAATATTTATAGTAAATCTCTTTTAAACTTCCATGTGTCATGTTTCTTCGCAGGTGGACCTAACCCCCAAAGGCAAGCAGATGTTGTCAAACTTCCTGTTTGACATCGCGGGCCTGACGCGCTCGTTCACGCTGCGTTCACGTCGCGACGCCTGCATACAATTCATACGGGAGACCGTCGGGGATAATAAAGTTCTGGTGAGTAAACATAACTACTGTTAGCTTACATCATCCTAATGCTGGGCAAAGGCCCCCATGACTTGCAACTTTTCGATCCAGTGCTAATGTGGACCAGTGGTCGTTTGTTTTGTCCAGCTCGTCCCACCATCTTCTTCTTCGAATAAAACTACAAGGTGTAAAAAGAATCAGGGGGTCTACTCCGAAGTGCAAAGTGCGAAAGTTCGGATCGGACCGACACATGGCCGAACCGAATATTATTGAAAAATGCGAAAAAAGTTCGGATCGGCTCAGTTGGGTCGGGACCATAGTCAATATTCGAAAGAGTGTAGGATCGGAACCGACCGAACCAAATAGTAACTTCGTAGCAGGAAACGGCCGAACATTCGGCCGATACTACTTCGGTTCTAGGTTACTTACCTTGAAGTTGTAAATATACTCTACCTATTCCGATTTCTGCTGATTAATTTACAATACATTGGTTCATTAACCAATGAAAAAGTACTCTAAAAACCATTGTTTTGTCTATCAGGTGTTAGTAAGCGGTGGCGTAGACTCCACTGTATGCGCGGCGTTACTTAGAACCGCTCTCCGCGAAGATCAGGTCATCGCCTTACACATTGACAATGGTAAGTTAAATTACAGCCCAATTCTGCGCAGTACCTCACCTCTCACCCCCCGCTGACGCCTGGATGCGCAGTAACGAATCGACTCGCGACTCGCAAGCGACTCGCCTCATGTTCCGAGCCGTCATAAAGTTTGTATCGGGCTGTTACATTTATTTCCTCAGAATACTGTGAGACTTGAAGAGTATTCCCGGGATCCCAGTGCTACTAGCTACTAGAATCTCAAACTATGATATATCAGTATAAAATTATTACTAACCATCGAGTATTTTATATTTAAAACTAGCTTTTGCCCTAAGCTTCGCCCGCGTGGATGTCAGAAAATATCCCACAGAAACGATACCGGTATTAAAATTACCCTTTTGTGATCTGTGTGCTGAATTCATCCATATCCATTCATCCGGTTTTGCGCCAATCAAGACAACCGCGACCTCACAAAAATTCAAAAAACTATATTGTCGGCATAAGACTCGTTCCGACATCTCGTAGCAATTACTTGTTTTGCATATTAATAGTAAATTGTAATTAAGACACAATGTAATCAACTTTTATGGCCACTAACATTCTAAATTGACTCATAATAAAACAAAATATTACTGTTTTTGTCTTTAGCAAAGCCAAGGACCCAAAACTGAGTTAGACATTTCACTCAGACTTTATTTTAAGATCATTGAGGAAAATGTTCTAGAAGAATTGCAATTCAGTTGTAATGTAATAACCAGTATAAACTGGTATCTAATTCTATTAAAACTCTACACTAAACTAGGCCAACACCAGGTAAAGACTACCTATGGTGCCCTTTTTGACAACAATAACACAGATTATTTCTTTTACAGTGTCAAACAAAGTCATATTTATATAAGGGCTGACCTTTCCATCGCCAGATAATTTATTCCGAGGAATAATTTTGAATTTATGACAGCTCTTCCATACAAAAACTGTCAGACGTCAATTTTATTTCACAAATAAAACTTATTTGTCGATGGAAAAATCAACACTAATAAAAACCACTTGCTGTTTATTTGGTTCCTGTTCAAAAATGTGCAGTTTATCAATCAGCCATCTCTTTGAATATTTTGAATGAAATTGTTTTATTTCCAGGTTTCATGCGTAAGAACGAGAGTGCTAAAGTGGAGAGGTGTCTCAGAGAGCTGGGTGTTCGTCTACATGTGGTCAATGCGGCTCATCAGGTATGATAGTTTATCATTATATTGTACAGTAAGTATAAAACGCATGTGTCATCATTTTCTGCACCCTAATTGCGTTACAGACTATCAATCTGAATCATTTTGAAGGATATTGCGAATCCATCGCTGCTGTATATATAAAAAAAAAATTATAATGTTCATACACTAACGCTGGTTGCGAGTTCTATGCACCTGTCCTTTCTGAAGAACATCACCAATAAGGTCACCCTATGTCGTTCTAGGGCGTCCCCCCCGTGCGTTTCCACTCACATCTGCCTTGTAAATACGGTTTGTCAGTTAGCTGTGTATGCGTTGTGTAACTCCCCGTGGGCGCAGTTCCGGCAGGGCAGCACCGCGGTGCGCGAGGCGGGCGGGCGCGCGCGCCACACGCCGCTGCTGTGCCACGCGGCCGCGCCCGAGGACAAGCGGAAGATCATCGGCGACGTGTTCATCCGCATCGCCGAGCAGGCCGTGCACGACCTGAACTTGCAGTGAGTATTCGATTCATCATCATAGGCCTCCCCCGAGCGCCGCCGGCTTCTCGCATCCAGCGGATTCCAGCGGCGTTCACCAGAAGGCCGATTCCTATAATTGAAAACGTTCAAAATCTAGTCGCAATCTCATCTCAACGACAATCGATTGTCAAAAATATAGGAACAATATTAAGACTGAGAATGTATGTTCTTAAAATTACAAGAATTGCCCCTCGGTCATCGGTCCATCTTGTGCGAGGCCTTCCAACGCTACGTCTTCCGGTACTAGGTCGCCACTTCAGAACCTTTCAGCCCCATCGACCATCCCTTCTGTGTACTCAACTTCAATGTACAGACGCCAGCACATCAAGCTACTACAATCTGTCAAATTTCTTTAATAGATTTTCAACTTTATCGCTAAAGTATTAAGGTTCAAGGTTGATTGGAAAAATTTGACAGTTTCGGGTAGCTTGACCTGCTGGCGTCTGTACTCTGCCCATTTTTAGATTGGTTAAAAGTCAAGGTAATTTACTAAGAAAAAAGACATAAACAACCCTTGTTGATTTTATACCCTCTTTTTATATTCAAGTATCTAAATTCCCCCAACTAAAATCATCACTTTCATCCACAGGGAAGACCAAGTCCTCCTCGGCCAGGGCACCCTCCGGCCGGACCTCATCGAGTCGGCCTCATCTCTGTGCTCCAACAACGCGGCCACGATCAAGACTCACCACAACGATACTGAGTTGGTTCGAGCGCTGAGGCAGCGCGGCAGAGTCGTCGAGCCTCTGCGCGACTTTCATAAGGATGAGGTAAAGACCAAGTCCTCACAGGAGTAGGACAGAGCACACTAAGGAACCTGTCCCACCGACGAGGAAGCGGGTAGTTATCAACGACTTTTTCGCTCAGGAAACGTACAAAAGATTGTAAGTCCCGTGTCCAGACGCGATGCAGTCGATGACCCCATAAAAAAACATCAAACCCTTTTATTTTATCGTATTTAGATATCGACACTCATAGTGTCTGCGGAGTTTAGCTAGCCAATTTAAAATAACCTTTTATAAATGTCTCTTATTTAATAGTTAATTTCACGAGAAAATCGATTCGTATTTATGCTGGTGACCAGTACATTGAAGCTTCACTTGAAACCATCTATCACATTGGTCAGCAAAAGGACCAGAGACAATTTTCTCTATGAGACAATGAACGAAACTGCGCGAAATTGGCGTGATTAGATTAACTAATGAATTGACGTGGTTTCGAACGTGGTTTGGTACGATATCATTAGGCCCTCGATATTTTAAAATACTGGTATTTAGCTGCATCCCGTTACACTGGCAGCCAACCCCGACAAAAGGCTAGGCAGATGATAACGATAACGTTTGTTGGGCAGGTGCGCGTGCTGGGCATGGAGCTGGGCCTGCCGACCGCGCTGGTGGAGCGGCAACCCTTCCCGGGGCCCGGCCTGGCCGTGCGCGTGCTGTGCCAGGACGAGCCCTACGCTGAGCGGGACTTCGCCGAGACGCAGGTATTGTACATAAGATTATTTTTATTTTGCAAATATGGATACAGGTCAATCGTGTTTCCGAATTTGTACGAACGTCGCGCCACAGAGTTCTAAGTTTTATACGACCGCGCTTTGTCACAGTGTACCTATCATTGCGCGTTTATATGAAGTTTTGGTCTCTGTCGAGTTAAGTACTCCGGTCGCAGATTGTCATCTATCACTCAAAAGTTTTGAAAAGCTTTTTGGAATTGCATAGTTGTTAATCTATAATTTTGTCATCATGGGAAGACAAAAAGGCAAGCACTTCCACGGTTGTAACTTCCCTATATTAGATCTCATCACGTTTCTGAAGATAGACCAGTATTTCCGAAGCGCACTCTTCTAAAATCCATTTCAGTTTAAACTACAATTTATACGACGTTTACAGTTTAACTATGTTGTAGATATCTTTTCCATCTTTATGTGGGCGATAAAAATTACCTCATTATGTCAATTCAGCAAGGGTAGATGCCCAGCGGGTTGCCGGTCGGCACGAGTTTAATGAAAGCCGAATACATATAGCATTTGCTTCGGGTCGGAAGTCGATATTGACAAATATCTTCCACAGGTGATAGTCAAAATAATGGTGGAATACGCGTCGATGTGCGTGAAGTCGCACGCTCTGCTGGGCCGCGTGGCCAACGCCAGCACGCCGGCCGAGCAGGCCGAGCTCAAGCGCATCTCGTCGAAGTCGCCCGTCGCCGCCACGCTGTTGCCGCTTAGATCTGTTGGAGTGCAAGGTATATTAGATAGCCAGAGGGACAATTCCCGTAACTTTAAGAACATTCGCAGTCTGATCTCAGTCGCAATCTGTCCAAATTTCCACCAATTGCACAAATATTTACCAACTGCGCCGAATACGACGAAAATTTCTACGCTAAGGGGGTTCAGAATCATGTACTGTACATGGTAACATAACAGCACCCTATTTGTGTAACACACAATCAATCTCCATCTGAATCATTTGGAAGGTAATTGATTGCTTCATATGTTCGAAAAATGTGTCTGCTCAACAACGTAAATACCGCAATGAATGTTGTTGAACTGTCAAAATGAAATCCATTACTACTGATGGTGTGTTACCTACGCAATTACCCCGCAGGTCGCGTGTCGATGTCCCTGCCACCCTGTATATTATTTCAGACAGATAACACTAACGATATTGTTATTTGTAGGTGACGGCAGAACGTATAGTTATGCAGTAGCTCTCTCGACTGAGCGCTACCCGCCCGACTGGAAGGACATGCACTACCTCGCCAAACTTATCCCGCGCGTCTGCCACAACGTTAACAGGTATTTACCAATTAAAACCAATAATTACCCACCAACCATTACCACCATTACCCATTATTAACCTTTTTATTAGCATCTGTGTGTTGATTTTTTAAGTGACTTAAAAATTATGTTAGTAGATTTAGGTACAAATTATATTATAAGTAAAAAAAGTATAAGTACTCTGATTTTTAATTTGCTAGACTAAAATTATATTCGGTGGGTTGCCACTTTATCGTAACAAAAAAATAGTGTTGTAACTTGAGTAATCGAGTATTAAACGTGTGATTCAATAAAAATAAAAAATCAATTTGTCTATTTATCATCACCATTTTAGTCGAAAAAGTAAATGGAAAAAATAAAAAAGGATTTCGAGTAATTCTGTAATAAATAAAATAATTTACCAATTTATTACCATTTTTCCAGGGTTTGCTACGCTTTCGGAGGCATAATCAAGGAGCAAGTGACAGACATCACGCCGACCTTTCTCACACAACAAGTTATCTCAACTCTACGCCAGGCAGACGATCTTGCCACACAGGTAAAAAGAGTTTATGGGTTTCTTTCATGACATATTGTTTAAGTTTGTTCGTAATTTCTTTTTTTTATCTGTAAAATAAACCGAAGGTTGTGCGTTGACGATCTTATGTTTGTGGGGCCAACATGACCAGAAGTCGCACAAAATAGAGATTTCGAAGGAAAAACAGGAGCCCTTTGCTCAGCAGTGCGCAACACAAGAACCGTTTAAATAAAACTGTATAATATAGGTTCTCGTAAAATGATTTTATTAGGTTGAGGTAATGAAACTATTGTTGGCAATTTCATAAGAACACCGCAGCTCGCGCGACTCATCAGCGATGTTGTTGTTCTTTGAATAGTATGGGTTTACAAAATCATATTTCTTATGATTTATTATTAACCAACGAAAAAAAACGGAGGGGGTTCTCAAGGGGGTTAAATATAATGACCACCATAAAATGCTTTGATACCCTTAGTTCTTGCACTTCAAATTGTATTCGAACACCAAATGTAGTAAATGATCACTAAATCGTACTCTACTCAGTGCCACATATGCCTGCCTGTCCTTTGGCAAACAGTTAGTAGATTATAGCCACAAAAAAATTTAAAATAAAAACTTTTTAACAAAAAAATTAAACCGCCGAAAAAACTGAAAAGCAAAAACTAATAAACCTTTTTTATAAAAAGTAACTTTTTTTTTTAATTAGAAAAGGTTTTTTTTTTTGCTATTCAGTTTTTTTAGATATAGATTTATGCTTCTCCAACTAATAAAAACTTACTTTTTCTACCCCTCAGGTGTTAATATCAAGTGGCTGCGCGTCCCGCATCGCACAGATGCCAGTCGTAATGATCCCGATCCACTTCGATCGCGACGCAGCAGTACGTGCGGCTTCATGCCAGCGCTCGCTAGTGCTGCGTCCGTTCATAACGTCCGACTTCATGACGGGCATCGCCGCCCTGCCGGGGTCGGATGCTATGCCGCAGGACGTAAGTACACTTCCACTTAAATAAATACGTTGCGTACAGTAACAGCTATTAAACAATGTAAAAAAATCTTAAAAGTCAATTTTAACCTACTTCTAATGGTCGTATCGAAATGAAACTTTTTATGTATACATAGTTCGGATGACAAAACTATAATTTGGTATCTTGGAGCTGATCTGATAATGGAGCCAGGAGGTGGATGATGGAACTCTTCAGTGCGTTCTAGTAAACGGGTTCGGGCTTACATTTGTGATTATGGTCCCAGATACGCGCTTGTCAAATAATTCAGGAAATCAAAGCTAGACCAAGCTGATAAGACGATCACCCCATCGGTCTGCCTGTCATTACATAGCTTATTTCGGAATGTAATCATATGTGTTTGTCAACAGGTTGTAGACAGAATGCGCAAAGAGCTGCTGAGCGTGCCGGGCATCTCGCGCGTGCTGTACGACCTGACGCCCAAGCCGCCCGCCACCACCGAGTGGGAATGATCGCCGCGGCTCTCACACTTTTATATATTTTTTTACTGAACGAACGCACCCACGGGCAGTGGTCGCCGCCATGTTGTTTTATTTGATAGAAGGCATCCGCAACGCAACATAGTGAAGGCAACGAACTCGAATAGACAGAAACACTATTGTTATAGTAAATGACTACTGGAAGATTCTTGACTTATGCTATCGTTATTCAAGTGCCTAATCAGTGCGGTATCGATCTCGAGAATTGTCATTTCTGTTACATAATACTCCCCGCAATTTCTCTTCCTCTTCACGAAATGTAAATTCCCGAAATCGGTTTACAGCACAACTGTTGTTCATTTTTAACTTTTTAAACTGTCGTTACTATCGGGCATTCGTCCCTATGACTATTTTATACGATTTTTCGGTTGAACATAACGTTGATTTATTTTGTTATTAGTGTTTTAGCTGTATCGAGTTTTAATTTATCATTTCTAAGTTTGAATGGTCGCACCACTGCCCGATATAAAGAAGTTTTTGTAAATACATTGGTGTCACATGTTATAATATTATCTCCACTGATCAGTTTTGTAACATGTAGTAATTTATTGTCAAAGGCTGTGTAAAAATTTATAAAAAAGCCCACAATTATTCCGCGCGACAAGATTGTTATAAATGGATCTTGTATGAAATCGAAGACACATTGTGTTTTATGGAATGGTTCAGTGTTATTGACTGGAAGTTTCATAATAAAATTATATTATGCTTTATTTTCATATTGGATTTTATTTGAAACCTTTATCACAATTCCATATAAATATTAAAAAATAACACAGAATAAAAACATTAAAATATCAGTCAATGTTAAAAATATGTCACAGCCCAATAAAAAAACCTCAACTATCAGGCACCAATAAATTAATATTCTTCCCTGAAGAAACTTGTCCACCTATGAAGGTTTCTTCTTCACCCCTGATGGACAGACCCTCAGAAAGCGCCACTTTCTTTTCATTCATCATTGGCGCTTTCACCCAGCGTGTGCTACGACATTTACCACATGGATGAAGAGGTATAAGTTCTAAGGAAACTGTTCTGTTATTACAATCACCACATTTGAAGAACCTTTTGAATGAGTCCAAGACTTTCAGAGGATGCCTTTCATCCTTGCATATCTGTGCTGCTGAGAAAGCAGTGTACTTGCATTTCACACATCTCACAGCTTTGCAAGCCAGCTTGAAAGTGTTCAGCATCTTCTCTTCCATCTGTTCCTTTTTCTCAAGTTTGTGGAAATACTTTTCTTGTTCGTCATCCTCATGCTGCTTGATCAAGTTGGTGTGAGCTGAAGTTGCTTCCAGTATTTTCTTGAATCTCTCCGACATCACAGTCTTAGGTTTCTTCAGTTGTGATCTTTGCTCATCATCATCAGATCTTGACTTTTTGCCCTCATTCTCATCACTGCTGGAGCCATTCAACCTTTCTAAAGCCCTTTTCTTACCGGCTTGTGTCCCTTTGATGTTATTTGGGTCTGCCTTTGCAAGACCACCATTTTGTTGGATCAATCTGAATGCATTTGCTTTGGCGCGTTCTGCAGACTTTTGGCCGTACGTCGTGCTTAAATCTATAGTGCCACTGCCTTTTAGGCCGAAAGTACCTCCTCTGCTGAGTTTAGGGGAGCTGCCAACTCTTTCTGCCAAGCTTAAGTTTTGTGTCTTGGCATTCTGTGGACTGGCAGTGAGTTTGTTAAGCCTTTCTGTGTCACTTGTCCTTGGAGCTGCAGGGCTATGCAATATTGCGTTATTCTTCATGGGACCCGCCCCCTGCGGAGCCCTATTCATCATAAACTTGTCTCCTTCAGACTTATAGTACTCGCTCAAAGACATCAATCTATTATTGTCCCTCTCTTTCACTTTAGCAGTGTTGCCAGATGGTAAAGCAGAATAGGCTTTACCTCCATAAATTACTGTACTTTTACCAAGAACTTTGTTTTGTAAGCTAACAAGTCCTTTGCCCATAGTGGAAGACTGCAGTTCTTGTCTCCTGGAGTACTGCTGATACTCCTGCTTCACATGGTAAATGCACACATCACATTGGCTTAGATTAACAAATGCTGTGCATTTCTCACCATTCTTTTTCTTACTCTTGCAAACACCAAGATCCTTGGACTGTCCCAAGATCATCACTCGGTCAGGATTTTCAACACTGAGACTGGCCTGTTCAGCACTGTTTTGTGACCTATCCAAAACATTCGGATTTAGAACTGCCACTACAGTGCCCTCTGGAGTTTTCCATAAGTCATTGTAAGCTTTTCGAAATAAAAACATTGAAACAGTCTTGAAATCATCTTTTAGGTCACAAAGAGTCCATATCAGGAATTGGTTACCTTTTGCAGACTTTTTGGCTGCACTTTTTCTCACAATAACACCGCCTATCACCCAGTCTTTGGAAAGATCTTCATTTTCTACATGTCTCTTGACTCGTAGCATGTTAATAGCTTCCCTGCCTTGCATGCGGTCCAAGAGTGCAGTACTTGATATCAATGGCTTGGTAATTCTAATACCGAATACTGGATCAGTATAAATGTCTGCAGCCTCTTTGTTCTTCTTGGTTTCAGGTGCACAAAATGTATTTTTGTTTACCTGTTCAGCCGGCTTTTTAGTTTTGAAGTTATTGTTAGAGATCTTGATGTCCATGTTAGTTTGTCGTAACCTCGTTTCGAATTCAAGCCTCTTGTCCCTCTGCTCATGTTCCTGGTGGTCCAATATCTTCTTAACCTCTGAACCATAGTTACTGTACTTACGTTCAGTGTAATTCCTTTGTTCTTCATCATCCGATGAATCTGTATCGCCATTGTGGATAGCAGAATTCTTAACAGGCTTACATTCATCAGGTTTCTCTTCAACTTCTACGTTACTGCAACTTGGCTGGAAAATATCAACTTCACGGATACATGCTTCCTTCGTGTCGTCATTTTCAGCCTCGTTCAAATCCGCACACAATAATTCTTCTAATTGTGCTAGTTCATCATTCTCGTCCATTGTTTCCGAGACTTAAATTAGTTGTCGTTAGCACAAATCATCTAATAAAATGCTACTTAGCAAAATTGGCGCGAACCTTTTATTTATACCGAACAGCGAACTTGACAATTGACAATGACAGCTCAGCTGCTCAGCACAGCACAGATCAGAGACAGATAACCTTATCACATGACAGATAACTAGACGTTCAGAAATAATCATATTTTAATGTACATACATACTCTGTGGAAATAATCCAATTCAAAGTGGCCGTGGCCGACCCCTACATACTCGAAGTTGGAAAAGGCTAGGCATAAATGATGATGATTAAAATCGAGTAAATCCATAGATTTACTCGATTTTAGTGATTCAGGGCTGTTTTAGTCGACTATACTTTGGCAATAATTACATTTATTTTAATTATTGCTAAAGTATAGTCGACTAAAGATATCTGATTAATGTGCTGCTTCTTTTTTTTTCAATTTTTATCTGTGTTATTGTTGACAGAATAATAAGCTGGCTGTCATATTTTGTGATTTCAAGAATTCCCATTAGAATTTCTCATGAGCCGCGCTGGATTTCTGAAGAAATAATCTAATTTAATTAAATATTTGAACGTGTGTAGTAAAAAACATTACAGAATTATAAATCATAATGGCAGGTATGTAGACAGTTCGTACTTTACCGAGTGTTTATTTAATGTAAAGTTATTCATATTCCTTGAAATTTACTTAAAATTCAATGTTTATACAATCAAGATGCACCGGCAGCTAGCAATCAAGCTAATACGAACAAGGAGGCGCCAAAAGAGGGTGCTGCAAGTAATAATGAGTCACTTGCGGAAGAAGTACCTGCAGAATCACCGCAGCCCGACGCTACACCTCCACCTGCCGACGAAGAATGCCAGGAGATCATTATAGTGAACGAGCAAACTGAGGAACTAGACTTAAACCATGGCAGGATCGGAAAAATAGAGAATCTTGAGCCTTTGAAGAACTTACAGAGGTGAGTCATGTTTCCAACCTGTTTTTTGAGAGCTCATGGACTTCCAATACTTCCATTCTCTTTTTCTTAGTCATAAATTTTATTATTACACATCAAATAAACTTATAATAACAAATCTTTCATTATAAGCAAAATATAGGTGGAAAAGTGTTTGATAGTGTCCAAACCTTATCATTGTATGATAATGTAAGATGCTAGTACAGTTTAACTATTGTTCTTGATCTTATCAGTGTTCCGTTGAGTGGATAAGATTATGACTTTGAACTTGGACTGGTCATAAAAGTAACTGTACTAACAACTTCACAGTTACTATGAAAATTATTCTTTATTAAGCCAATTATTATTCAGATAATTTACAATTATTTTACTACGCTTTTTGATTCTGCACATTTGACAGATAATTAAACTTGTTGGTAACTAAACTTTTCTGGGGTAGATAGAAACTAAAACTGCAGGGTAATTGCGTAACACATTATCAGTAGCAATGGTTTTCATTTTGTCAGTTCAACAACATTCATGATGTTGAGCAGACTTTTGAGAACATATGAAGCAATGGATTGGCAATATCCTCCAGCTTGAGATTGATAGTGTGTTAGGTACACAATTAGGGACTGGCTTAGTGCAAAAATCAATTATATTCCTTTATTTCATTGAAATACTTATAAAATACATTTTTAAATATTTTTTATAAACAAAATGATAAAAAAAAAATATTTAAAAATGTCTTGCTGCAAACATCAATTATTATGGCCTTAATCATACTCATAAACTGTAGTTACTTAACTATACCCCTAAACTAAAGATGATAATAAAAAAAATCAGTGAATAACCACCATTTTGCTGTGATCAAACAATTAACAAACACATTAGACAAAAATAATATTAGCTACCTATAGATAAATGAATGCCTAATCATGGGCTGATTAGGCATTCATTTATCTATACTAATAAACTAACTAACTAATTATTACTAATAAATATTTTAACTATAGTAGATCATGTTTACACCTCAGGGGCAATTCTCGTAATTTTAAGAACATTCACAGTCTGATCTCAGTCTCAATCTGTCAAAAATACCTCCAATTACATTTTGACAACTTTTTGACATTTGTTTGTCGCCGAGTTGACACTGCGACTAGATTTAGAATGTTTTAAATTACGAGAATTGGCCTTCTGATAATATTATGTTTTAAAGAACTTTTGTTTTTTTTTTGTATTCACTATATTCGAGAAACTAAATGATTTGTATTTGATATTCATCTGTCCTACTGAAAGGTGGACAGAGTGAAAGTTTTTATAAGGAGAGCTAGTTTAAAAAAAAAATGTGTGCGTCGTGTGCGTCTCGGGTCGCCCGACAGAAGTGATAACTTAAACTAATCAATGGTATATGTCTATCGCACACTAAACACTGAGTAGAGAGACAGGGAAGCGTCTGTCCGAAATACGACTAGCGCTGTGGGTTAGAGTGAGAGAGGAACTGCCTACCGCTGCCGTAACGTGTTACGTTACGAAGAGGTTTACCCTCCCATAAGAAGTTATCACTTCAAAAAATAAAAGGTAAAAGCAATTGTGTTAAGTAGACCTATACAATAAAGAGTATCAATTCTGTTATTTCCTTATTGCATATTGCTATTTATTTAGTTTTGAAATTAGACAACTCTTTGTATGTCTTATTGTTACAAATAATAAATGATTGATTGATCGTTCGTCTACATATTATAAAACAAAGCCGCTTTTCGTGTCTGTCTGTGGGACCGCTTAGATTTTATAAACTACACAATGGATTCTGAAAGTTTCTCATTTGAAGGTTTTGTGTGTATAGAACATTGATATTTAACTTGGAAACAACACAGAAATCTCAGTTTTGACATGTTGCCATTGCGACCGTGCAAAGCTGGAGGGTGTCGCTTGTTATTGAATAAGTAAAAGATGTGTACTCGTACAGTCACAAGCACTAATATGTCAACATTTGAAAACTTTCAATAGCGATTTTGGCGTGAAATAACGAAAACAACAATGAAATACGACACATTGCAAAATGGGTTCGAAAATACTACGTTCATAGCAACATATTTCATTCAAAAACAAAGGAGTAAATCGCTTTTGAATAAAGCCAAACTATACATACTTATGCTCGTGAATTTACACACTTTACGTAAGTGCAAATTGAATATAGTTGTGTGCCATACACATTGGCATGTGACCACAATAAGTGAATGATATCACACATCAGTGGCACAAGATAATCAATAAAAAATGTCATTGTGCTGCTCCCACTTAATAAATATGTTCAATGAATCGAATCTCCCATTGAGCTGGGTCAACAATTACTTACTGTTCTGTCAGTCTGCCAATGTAATATCGAAATATTACATTGGCTTTTGACGTGGGTGGACGTCATTCGGGCCTCCTGAATAAACGGCATTCATGCAAATGCCGTCTATTCAGAAAACCAATGCCTACCTACAAACAAAGGAAAGCGCTGGTAGTGTCTTATCCCAATCAGGGTGCTATACTAGAAAGGGTGCCGATGGGACTATTGCTAAGACGACGCTATATGTCTGTCAATTGGCTGTTTAATGCTACTATGGCTTATATATTGCTAGCTTCTGCCCGCGGCTTCGCCCGCGTGGTTTTCGGAAATTAACCCACGGGAACGTGCTACCAGGATAAAAAGTATGTCCGTCCCCAGGATGCCATCTATCTCTTTGCCAAATCAGAAGTTCAGACTGACTACCCCTTTTGAGCCCGTCAGGGGTAGATTAATTAGAAAAACCCTGATACACATTATTCGTTACTTTCAATCCTAGGTATAAATACTGAGTTTCGAGTAAATCGGACCGCACGCTAAAATTCTTCCATACAAACTTTGAAACCCCCCAATCCCCTTTTAGGGGGTAGTTTAGTAAAACATAAAATGGCAAACTTCATAATTGGTTTAGATTAGTATTCGTGCCAAGTTTCAAGTATATTAACTCAAGGAATAAGATTTTCCATACAAACAAAATCCCCCCATTTTACCCTCTTAGGGGTGGAATTTGCGGCGGCTTGCGGCGGGATCTTCCGAAAGGGTTACCGCTGCCCTGGAACAGAAAGGGCTAAGGAAGGAACACGGGTGGGTTTTAGTCAGTAAGAGTTTGACACTCCCTTCCGCTCCACCCAGAGCGGGAGGGGTCATTTGATGATTTCCCAACCTCAAAAAAAAAAAAAAAAAAGGGGTGGAATTTCGAAAAACCCTTTCTTAGTGGATACTTACTCTTCACGAAAAATACACCCACCAAATTGCATGTCTCTAGGACAAGCGGTTTAGGTTGTGCGTTGATGTATCAGGCAGTCAGGACTTTGAATTTTAATGTGGCTTATACGAGTATATTATGGCCAACCAACCAAACATCACTTAGATACGAGATAGTTAACAATTTCATTCAACTATCATAACCAAAAACTAGAGTCCGACCGAAACTGGTTTTCCAGCCGAAACCGAAACCGAATATTCGGCCGTGGCTTCAGTTTCGGCCGAAACAAAAACCGAAACTCACGTGGTTAAGTATTAAATTCCTTAAAATACTGAAATTTGGTGCATTTTACCCATTATTCTGCTTTAATTAGGACATGAAATGGAAACACAGTAGGTATATTCATTTTGTTGTAATCATTTATTTAATACTAGCTTCTGCCCGCGGCTTCGCCCGCGTGAATGTCGGAATCCCACGGGAACGTGCTACCAGGATAAAAAGTATGTGCTTCCCCAGGATGCCATCTATCGCTTTGCCAAATCAGAAGTTCAGTGGCTTAGGCGTGAAAATGTAACATACAGTTTCAAGTTCAAATCCTCCCCTAAAAACTGAATTACCCCTTTTTGCCCCGTCAGGGGTCAATTTTCGACAACTTTACATACTTATTATTAATTATTTTCTATCGAAAGTATCAATACTGAGTTTCGAGTTAATCGGACCGCGCATTCAACAAACTTCAACACCCCTATATCCCCCTTTGAGGGGTAGTTTTGAAAAACTAATAATGATAAACTTTATTGCTTACTTAGGCGAGTATTCATGCCAATTTTCAAGATAATTTTTTTAATAATTTGGGATAGGGGCAGGAGAATGATGACAAACTTTGAAACCCCCCAATCCCCTTTTAGGGGGTAGTTTATAAAAACAAAAAATGGCCAACTTCATAATTTACTTAGATAAGTATTCGTGCCAAGCTTCAAGTTTATTAACTCAAGGAATAAGATTTTTCATACAAACAAAATCCCCCCATTTCACCCTCTTAGGGGTGGAATTTCGAAAAACCCTTTTTTAGTGGATACCTACTCTTCACGAAGAATACACCCTCCAATTTTCATGTCTCTAGGACCAGCGGTTTAGGCTGTGCGTTGATGTCTCAGTCAGTCAGGACTTTGAATTTTAAATACAATTTAGATAATATAAAAAAATATTGATAATATTTTTATTATTTTTTCAAATTAAGTTCTCATAGCAAAATGTTTATCAGTTATCAATAAATCAAATCACTAATTGTTACTGTTTCGGTTTCGGCAAAAGTTTCGGCCAATTATGGCCGAAACCGAAACTGCCACCGAAACTTGATTTTTGGCCGAAACTCGGCTGAAACCGAAACCGAAACCGAACTTTCGGTCGGACACTACCAAAAACTCCTTGGTAAAGATATTAATTTAAGATAGAAGTAACTAAATCCAATAATTGAACGACTCTTCATTCTCGCATCCTTACTGGCCTCAATCTAAGTTAATTTACGCGAATTAACTGTGCTAATGGAGAAAAGCAATTCCATTATTAACAATTTGTTACCGCCTACGAAGCTCCTATAGTCTTTAGGCGATAATTTATTAGTCAATAGTAGTATATAATGCTCAGGTTTAATTCGCTAATTGAAAAGTCTTTCTAAAAATATTATTATATATAAATATTCTGTTTTACTGGAATTTCTCGTGTATCCACTCCAATTTGATACAGCTCTGAAAAAAATCGAATTGAATTTGCAAACTTGACTAAGTAGGTACCCCCAATGTATATGCGGGTGAAACCGCGGGAAAATCTAGTTATAGCTAACTAGCTTTTGCTCGCGGTTTCACCCGCTGGTCCCCGGGATGTTGGGATATATAATCCCACGGGAACGCACTACCGGGATAAAAAGTAGCCCATGTCAGAAGTTGATCATGGTATATCTTTGTGCCAAATTTCATCCAAATCCGTTTAGCCGTTAAGGCTTGAAAAGTTAACTAACAGACAGACAGTCATTTTCGCATTTAAAATGTAAGTATGGATATAAACAAATCTCTGGACCACTCTGTATGTCTTCAGGAATAGAATCTTTCCACCAAAGGACTCATTATCATTAGCCTAAAGCAGTCCACTGGTGGACATAGGCCTCTCCTATTGCACGGCATTCAACTCGATTTTCGGCAACTCTCATCCAGCTGCTACCAGCCTGCGAAGATCGTCGCTCCACCTAGCCTGAGGGCGTCCTACGGAAAACCCAAAGGACCCAATGAAACAATATTCTTGTGCCTATTTTTATGTTTACTTTCTAAACTAATTTTCTATTTTCAGACTATTCTTAAGATGGAACCTGATCAAGAAAATCGAGGGTTTGAGCACATTGAGCACACTGGTGGAACTGGAACTGTATGACAACCAAATTGTGGTCATGGAGAACTTGGATGGTCTTGTTAACTTAGAGTAAGCTCTTCTTCATTCATCTAAACTTATAGCATCTTTCAGCAAATTAAACGAAACATGCTGTAAGTTTATCAAGGCACCCCCTTGGATATTTGCTTGTCAAGTCAAATCATTTATTCCAAATAGGCAAAGAAAAGGCGCTTTTGAACGTCAAAAATTACAGTAAAATATGTAGAATTGATTCTAATCGCCCCTTCCAAAAGGAGTTTTCGTATGGAGAAGAATGGGCAAGAAACTCCACCGTTGTTACTCTTTTAAAATGTTTTTCAATATTTTGCATACTATAATTCCTATATAATAAAATGTGAAGACGATGCACCTAAAATAATTGTCTTTTAAATTCTCCATTTTTAAAAGAAGAAAACAGTCTAGAATCAGTTGGTTCAAAGAAAACTGATTTTATAGCTTAATTCTCAATTATCAAAAAACACATGTTGGGGCGAGAGCTGTGGTGGCTTAGTGGTTTCAGCCCCGACTTACGTGTTGTAGGTAGGGAGTTCGAACTCAGGCAGGCGCTTCACTTTGTGTATTTAATTTTCGTCACCACTGCTCTCAAAACGGCGAAGGAAACATCGTGAGGAAACCGGCATGTCCTAGAACCAAAAATTCGAAGACATTTGACATCTACCAACCTGCACTGGGCCCGCGTGGTGGATTATGGCCCATTCCCTCTCACAGAGAGGAGGCCTGTGTCCCAGCAGTGGGAACTTTATAGGCTGATTATGCGTGTTGCGGCTGAGACGCAGTAATCTCTAATTAAGTTCAGTAAATTTTATGCTGTAGCCCATTTCTGCATAATCTTTTGCTTTGAGTCGAAAGCCATCTTCCTTATACCAACGTTGCACTGTTAGATACCATGTTAACCAGTTATTCCTCTCATTTCCAGAATGCTAGACCTATCATTCAACAGAATCAAAGAGATTGGCGGCTTAGAGAAGCTGGTAAACTTGAAGAAGCTGTTTCTCAGCTCCAACAAACTGTCGGAGATCAAGAACGTCAATCATTTACCGAAAATAGAGTTGCTTGAGTTGGGAGACAATCGGTTGAGGGTAAGTTTTGAGATCTTTTGAAAATCTTTTCAATTACATTCCACAATAAAATGTTTTTCACCCTAGAATGATACATTTAAAAACAAGCTAAACACAAATATAAAACTAGCATGGAAACTACTAGTTTGATAGCACTTAATTTCTTCAAAAACTTTCTTACTCTATTATTGTCTCTCCTTCTTCCTTTAATCCATCCAAAGGTTGTTTGTTAAAGATCGCTTTTAACAATAAGACCGCCCATTGTGTTACCCCTTGTCAAATTTCTACATTTATATCTGTAATTTTTATAGTGTACATTATAATGAGTATTTTATCTAACCGTCTACATATATATATTGTCCCGTTAGAAAATTTTACTAAAATAAGTACCTAAATAGGTATTATTAATGTATAACTAATGCATGCCCTAAACAAGCAAAATATGGACTGTGTGTAAACCACCAATTTTTACATCCGAGGGGCAATTCTCGTAATTTTAATAACGTTCACAGTCTGATCTTGGTCTCAATATGTCAAAAATCCCTCTAATTTCCCTACATTTTGACAAGTTTTTGACATTTGTTTGTCGCGGAGATGACACTGCGACTAGATTTTGAACGTTTTAAATTACGAGAATTGGCCTTCTGGTAAAACCTGTATTTTTATTAAAAGTCGGCGAAAATCAGCACCGCCACCGGTTATGCAACATTTTTCAATCTCAGTGTAATTATTATCCCTTCCTTTCAGGAAATCAAAAATCTAGAAGGCATGAAAACTCTGAAACAGCTGTACCTAGGAAAAAACAAAATAACTAAAATACAAAACCTGCAAGAATTAACAGCACTCGAAATATTAGTACTACAGAGTAATCGTATTACAAAAATAGAGAATCTGGGCGAACTTTGGAACTTGGACCAGTTGTACATTTCCGAGAATGGAATCTCTGCAATTGAGAATTTGGAAAGTCAGGTCAAGCTACAGACTCTGGACTTGGCTACCAACAGAATTACTGCCATCGACAATGTAAGGCATATGGTCGATTTGGAAGAACTATGGGTGAGTTGAATTGCTGTCCGCGACTTCGTTCGCGTGATTTTCATACCTTCTGATTTTCTTTTTTTTATAAAATTTGCCTAAGTCAGTCCTTATAACATCAGCTATGTGCCAGTGAAAGTCCTGTCAGAATCGTTCCAGCCGTTTCGGAGATTAGCCGGAACAAACAGACAGACAGATTTTTTATTTTTATGTTATCTTACCGTACTTTCACGTGCATTTAGTAAAAAGCTGTTATTTTGACATTACAAAAGACACTTAATTTTTTTTTATTTGTAGATTATTTTATTCATTTTATTACTCAGTTGGAACATACAGGTTGGTGAATTTACATTTTAACCCTCAACAAAAACAGAGGGGTATTATAAGGTTTTTGAATTTTATTATTGAGTTTGATACCCAACTGAACAGTGGTGGTTATTTTTATTGGAGCAATGAGTATAGTATCTTGTCTTGAAAGGAGGAAATTGATATAATAAATAAATATGTACCTCCAAAGTTTATTTTAGTTACCTTTTTCCTGGTATTGATGTAGGATTCATTAAAATTAACCGGTTTAGATTTATCTGCAAACATCATATAATATTGTGAAACATTATGAATCATTGGTAAGACTTGATAGAAAAAGACACGTAAATACGAAAATCACTCTTACGACTACGGAATAAAGGTGCGGTTTGCTGTACCTGCTTTCTGACCGGTATTATGACCATTTCTCTTTTAACAGTAATCTCTTCAAATTAATAAAATTTAAGTGTCTGTTTGTAATCTCAAAATAATTGCTTTTTACTAAATGCATATGAAAGTACATATATACGGTACCGTACTTATAACAAAAATATATTTTAAACATTTTTGTCCATCTGTTTGTCTGTTTGTTTCGGCTAATATCCGAAACGGCTGAATCGATTTTGATTAAACAATTTGTGCGATGGGTCACACAATGCGCTGGATTGGAGGGTGGAAATACGACAGGACATTAGTCACTGTGAAGATAGACGGTGGACCACGGTGGAAGTACTTAAATGAAAAATAGAAACTAGTTTAATAAAATAAGAATCATTAAACCGCTTAACATCACGTAAAATTAATATATTACATCGCATTTCAGTTAAACGACAACCAGATCACAGACTGGTCATCAATAGACTACCTGAAGGAGAACAAGAAGATCACAACAATATACCTAGAACGTAACCCTGTCGCCGCCGACCCCGCTTACAGGAGGAAGCTGAAGCTAGCCCTGCCGTCGCTGCAGCAGATCGACGCGACTTTGTGTAGATAAGAATTTTTGTTTCATTGTTTTTGTAGTTTAGGGGTTGGTGTTGAAATAGTAAAAAAAAAAATCGTTTATTCGTCTAAACGGGAAAAAGCTTGGTAGATGATGCCAAGCTTTTTCCCAACTATGTTGGGATCGGCTTGCAGTCTCACCGGATGCAGCTGAATACCAGTATTTTACATGAAGCTACTGCTTATCGGAGCTCCACAACCCAGTTACATATTTCTACTATGTATTTTTGATTAAAAAGACCTTAGAACATAATTGATATTTCCGAAAAGCTCTTTACAGAGCATTTCTAATTATATTTTTTGAAAGGCACCATTTTTTATGCTTTCTCAAAGTGGGTCTTTTGCGAGAAGCGTCCTTGAATTGCCATTTTAAAAAACAAACTGAATGATTGAACTTTGTAGTTAGTAATAACATTACGTCTGTTTACCCGAAGTATCACCAGAGGTATTAGTAGTGGAAGTATCATCATTAGAGGTTCACCTTATAGTACACCCACAATTCGCCAGTTATGTTTAAGGGACTTACCACACATATCCAGCTCTTTTCAGCTTTTGTCTATAGTAAACAACGATTTTGTATGGAGATATGTACGCATCCGCTCAGCTTTAATCGACCAAATCGTTGTTTTCTATGGACAAAAGCTGAACAGATCTGAATAAGTGTGTGTTAGTCCTATGCAATACGGCTTGCGTAAAGCCGCGTCCCCACGAGGGCCGCGTTGCAAACAATAGCAATAGCCTCACGAGGCAGGGTCTCGCGAGGCTTTAAGGCCGCGCGGTCCGTAGTGGGGACGCGCCTTAATAAAGCGTTAAAATACACTAATTTGAAGTCAGTTGAAAGTAGAAACATTTATTAGCCATTGTAGAGAATATAACACAACACCCCAAGTAGTAAATTGGATATGTAGCCGAGATAATGAACTAGAAATGATGGCGCTATCGCGTACATACGATCTGTAAAGCCTGATTTACACGATGTCATTTATTTGCCTGTGGCTCACCATAAGTTCCAGCAACAATAAAAGTTGCATCGTCTAAATAGTGTTTAGTCATTCGGCATAATCAGCCTATAACGTTCCCACTGCTGGGACACAGGCCTCCTCTGGATAAGAGGGAATTGGCCGTAATTCACCATGGGCCCAGTGCGGGTTGGTAGATGTCACATGTCTTCAAATTTTGATTCTCGTACGTGCTGGTTTTCTCACGATGTTTTCCTTTCACCGGTTTGAGAGCAGTGGTGATGAAATAATTTAGACAAAGTTAAGGGCCTCTGTGGGTGCGAACCTAAGACCTTCAACTTGTAGGTCGCAGTCGTTACGGCTGGGTCCTGCACCCTAATTGCGTAAGACACTATCAATCACAATCTGAATCATTTTGAAGGATACTGCTAATCCATTGCTTTATGTGTTCGAAAAATTTGTCTGCTCAACAACGTAAATAACGCAATGAATGTTGTTGAACTGTCAGAATGAAACTCATTGGTACTGATATTGTGTTGCGCAATTACTCCGCTGCTCCAATGCAAGTCATTTTTTTGCCTCAATTTTACTGTATGCCACTGATAAGTTTGCATCGTGTAAATGGCACTTATACCTCAACTTTTAATCGTATTCAGTAACTTGACAGTTCAAAGAAAAATAATGTTACCATATAAAACTATAGTGTTGGGTTAGTGAACTATTTTGCGTAAAGAACGAATGATAAATATGATTTAATTTAAATAAAACTTTAAATATTCGTGTGGATAAGAATAATTATTAATAAAAGTCGTTACTAGTTAAGTAAAGTAGTAATTTCCTTTTTTTATTTTCTTCTAATAGAAACAAAACAAAAATCATGTTATTTTACCTTTTTACTTTTGTCATTTTATTTCCTCTGGCAACCCTAGACGTAGACGTCATTCTTATTCATTTTTAAGACATGTTATTAAATTTAAAATAAAAAGTTTGCATTTAAGTACATTATTTAAGTTCATTTCAATTTCGTTCATTCTTGCACCACCTCACTACCTTTTTTTGTCAAAACCTGGTAACCCTTCAACTGTCAAGTTACTGAATACGATTAAAAGTCGAGGTATAATTCAAAATCTTGTGGTACAATGTAATTGTATGTATGGTTTATGTAATTAGTTTTAGATGTAGAAGTAGTATTCCGATCAACAGTCAGTGTACTAATGAACTATTAACTTCATAGGTTATTTATATTATTCTGTATTGTATAACGGTTGGGGTCCACAACCCACGTCCAAGCGCTTATTTTGCGTACGAGTGGGGAATCAATCATTCAGTCCACCTCAGCGTAAGAATCTGCTATTCCATGGAAAACTGCAATACCTGCTCGGTCAAATTTACCTGCCATCCTGTATTAGTAGTTATATTATTTTATAACTAAACAGTTATTATTAAACATTTTATTTATTTATTTGTGGTTTCTAAATAGAATTTAGAAACCTAAAATTTTAAATGCATAACATACTTTCATTCTGCTCTCGTTATTAGAGCGAATATCATATTAAAACGATCGATAGGACCCTTTGGTAATAAAAATTGTATTTTATTTAGTACTAGTTATTTAGATTTACGTTACAATCTCGCAGTAGTAATTTTTTCTGTTGATTTCATGATATAGGCGTATACGGTATCGTTTTTATTGTATGCCAAGTTACGATAAATATAAGTAAGTGCCTATTTCAAATTGTCCAAATTCTAGTAGAAAATGGTAGAATGTTGTGCCCTTTATATCATTGTTAACATTTCAAAAACTAAATAGGAAATAAATAATTTTAACGTACCTACAGACGCCAGCAAGTTAACCTACCCAAAACTGTCAATTTTTTCCCATCGACCTTGAACCTTAATGCTTTTGCGATAAAGTTGAAAATCTATTTAAGCAATTTGACAGATTGTAGTAGCTTGATGTGCTGGCGTCTGTACATCATTGACAGTGTAAACTTCTAGAGTAATACAGGGCGGCAGTGACATCGATGCGCATCCTGTTTCGAGTACCATGGATTTCAGTACATGATAAGTTAAAATTTTTCGTCGGTTATTAACACGTTTACTGTCAGGTCAGATAACGGACACAATAGAAAATCTAATATTGTTGGCGGACACCGTGTGACCGCAGTAGCAGATAATGACTTAAAAAAAAAAAATTGCTATTCCATACATTTTGACCGCGTAGGTATTGTAGTTTTATATGTAAAAGCTGTATTTTTTTTTATAACCGACTAGTACCTACGCTAGGGAGTCTAGAATCGTGTGCTGAATCCATGGTTATAGTTTGCGCGTCGATGTCCCGGCCACCTGATACACTTTTCATGCATTTTCGTCCAAACTAGCAACATACAAGAACTAAAATATAATATACTTGTGTTATATATAGTATTTATGTATAACATAACATAATCCTAAGCATTTATATAACAATTGTACCAATAAACAAGGATTTGATTATAGATTTTATACTGATGTAGTGTATGTATGTAATCCATATTTTAATTGTCGTGGTAGACTTCATGTATGTATGTAATATTATGTATTTGTACCATAGCCAATGTTGAAGGTGGGGTTTTAGAGTAGAAAAAAAATAATGATTAAATATATATAATTGACAGTCAAAGTCTGAATAGTTGAACAATTTGCGGGAATCATTAATGCAATTTAAGAGACAAATATAATTTACACGAATTTTGGATACAATGGCAATTTTTTTCTTCAAGGATCAAAAATGAAATGAAGTAGGTACAGTCAGCGACAAAAGTCGATTAACACTGCCACTATACACCATCTGAATTGACACAAAATTATTCGAAACATCGTATTTCAACATTTAAAACAATAGCTAAGACTTAATATTTTAAGGATAACCGCTGCCCTGGAACAGAAAGGGCTAAGGAAGGAACACGGGTGGGTTTTAGTCAGTAAAAGTCTGACACTCCCTTCCGCTCCACCCAGAGCGGGAGGGGTCATTTGATGATTTCCCATCCACAAAAAAAAAAAAAAAAGACTTAATATTTTTAATTTACTTCTGTTCCGATTTTAATTGAATACTTATTGTTAATTGACTCTGGTCGCTGACTGTACCTATCAGAAGCAAATGACTTTCAAGTCAGTTGTCTTTTAAAACCACAAATTTCATGAAACACTTCACTAATTCCAATATGTTCCTGTGAGTCTATAGTTTGTAATTTACATAATTATTATTATTTATATCCTAACACATCAAGTAATGTCATAGTAGCATAATATTGAATGTTATACAATAAAACGTGTTAAAATAATTTATTGGATTTGAAATGCTATTCCGATTAACCAGTCCTTTCCTAATATAAAAATTTTCACTCAAACTCTTAGTAAACACACCTTCCAATATATAAATATAAAAGGATAATAAACGTATTATATAAATCCTTATAACAGCCCTTCCTTTGGTGTTCCTCCATTTACCCTAACAGGCAGTGGCGTGCATTGCATAAAGGCATATAAGCAGTGCCTACCTCGATAAATCACCATAAGCCTGTCAATTACATTTTAGTGTGTGTGCCCCACAATTAAGAAACTCACAGAATTATCATACCTAGCAAAAAATAAAATCTTCATACAAACTCGCGCGGCAGTAGGCAGTCGCCAGACGGCCTACTCGGCTCCCGTACTATTCTCACATTACCATTGGCATTTACTCGTTCAACAACTTGAACGAGTAAATACCAATGGTAATAATATATAAAATAAATAATAGTAGTTGTTGAGCAGACGATTTTTTCGAACATGGGAAGCAATGGATTAGCAATATCCTTCAAAATGATTCAGATAGTGTGTTACGTAATTAGGGTGCTGTTTGGTGTTGTGTTCCTCGAGTTATTACTCAGTAAAAATCTATTTAAGATTTTGTAGTAGTGTAATGTCACAAACAGTACTGCAGATATATTATTTCCAGGCAGTCGCGGACTCTCGCAGCAGTCTGTCAAAACGCAAGGGGAACATTCGCGGAGTGCTACGTAGCCCCAATACGGTACTGTCTAAGGTGAATTTTAGGATGTAAATAACTATAATAATAATGTGATAATAAATAAACAGAAGTTTTAAAAAAAAATCTTTTGTTGGGTAGTTTGGAACTGTAGCTTACCAGTCCAGAGCAAGTAGTAGGTACACTTGAACTGTATAAAAAGCAAGTGAAATCATTATCTTGACCTTCGCCCAATCTATTTGGGGTCGGCGCAACATATTGTATTCTTCCATACTTCTCTATTAGTCGTCATCTCGGTAGTCACCCCTTTCAAAACAATATCATCATTTACACAGTCTATCCATCGTTTCTTTGGTCTCCCCAACTCTTATATAAAAGAAAGTGAATTGCTGCTCTTATGAGCGTTTACAACGTACGGCATTTCATGCAAACTTTCAAGCCCTTCTTTTTCGAAATGCATGAACCGATTTTAATGAAACTCCATACGCATAAGCAGAATACATAGGTCTAAAAAGTTAGTTAACAACATTTTCGAAATGTCTTATTTAAAAAAAGATAATTGGAAATCTGTTTCTATGGAAAATTTAAAATCGGTTCATGCATTTCGAAAAACAAGGACTTGAAAGTGTGCATGAAATGCCGTACGTTGTCAACGCTCTTACAAGCATTTTCGACATGTTTACAACGTCAAATTAAATTAACTAGAGAAACTTCTGGTGTCCTGAAATACAGGCCTTACGCCTAGCTTGGGCACCAGTCTCCCACAGTATCATTAAAACCATTATGTATTGTCCTTGAACATTTGAAAATTTACTTATATATTGTGCTGAGAAATAAATCATTATCTTACTTCACAGACGTAGTGTGATCTTGTAAAAAAATAAAAATAATGGCATAATATGACTGATTTTTCAATCGACTGATAATTTTTATTCGTGGAATAAAATTGACGTCTGACATTTTTTGTATGAAAGAACTGTCAAAAATTCAAAATTATTCCTGTGATAAAGTTATTTGGCATTGGAAAAATCAGCCCTTACTGTAAACTACCGTGCTTACTTGAAATTATTACATTTCAAGTAAGCACGGTATCTAAAGCTGATTACGGGGATCTAAATAGCCTCGGCCCAGAATTCGGCTGTTTGTTTGGTGCCATCACTTGTGTTTATAAGTTCCTGTAACGTGCAGCTGACAGGACACGATATTAAGTGTCCGATCTTTTGTGGAACAGCACCACATTTACACTCCAAGGCGGAGTCTTCTATGAAGACCTGAAAGGTTGTCCTTGCTTCGGCCAACCGGATCCGGAATGTTTTTAAAGACTTTCAGGTAACTCATGTCCAGGTGGCAGGTCTTCAGTGGGTGGAACGAATGGTTTGGGTAAGGAAGCACTGTCTCGCCATAGCATCAGTAGGTATCGGTTGCTAGTAAGTTAGTTTCTTGCATGTACAATTGGCATTTATATTTTGTAGGTTCAATTTTTAAGATCAGAATTCAGGACAAAAATCGAAACTATCACTACATATTATAAAACAACGTCCCCCGCCGCATCTGTATATACGAGGAAGGGTAGGTAGGTATAATTAATAAAGGTTTTGTGTAAATTGAAATATGGCGATGATTGTTGAAGGTTGAAACCTGGAATATTTTCCGAAATCCACGCGGGCGATGCCGTGGGCAAAAGCTAGTGAATAATAAAACAGAAAACGGAAAAGTGTTCAAAGCAGTTTTCTTTCACCGCAGAACGCAAGAAAAACGATCTCTTTCATTTAATTTTAAAGATACACCTCTCGTGCCTTAAATATAAATAATGTTATCACTTATCTCCGTTCATATTTATAGAGGAGAATTCATATCATTCGATAACAAATTCATTACATTCCTCTACTTAACCTAAAACAGTCCCATCTAAAATTTCCCTTTCATTTTCATCAATCTGTTACTTATACTGTACCTATAGGTACATAATACCTACATACAAAAAATCATTTGGTAAATATTTTCCCTTGATGAAGACCTAGCGACCTTGACTTTGCACACAACGGGGTATAGTCTACTGTTCCGGCAACTAAACCGGCTAGTTCAGTTGTCCAGTAGTTACATTTCCATAACAACTTGCTGCGGCTAGTTGAAAACACATTCCGATTGTCACCCGACGGACGAACACGTATCAGAATGAAATCGTTTATCGAATATTCTCCGAGCTCTGATTTCCCTATTGAAAATCTTCCGTATGGTGTTTTTACCACGCCTAACAATGTAAGTACAGTTTTGTCGTATGATTTTTTGCTGTAATTATAAAAATGTTTGGTTATTTGAAATTAGTTCTTATGTCTAAGCAATAAGAGTCATGTAGATGCATGATTATTGACCGTACTCAATGTCTTCTTTTTGACATTGCAAATAGTATAACACTACCAAATTGGGAAGTACTGCCGCATGATAGCGAAAGTAAAAAAAATTCGTACAACTTAATTTGGAAGGATTTGCACAATTGTATCTTGTTGTCGAGCTAAGTTGGGTTTATGGATATTTTATCGTGTTTTTTTAATGTTTTCAGAGCGAGAAACACATCGGAGTGGCAATCGGCGAGTTCATTTTGGATCTGAATGTGATCTCAAACTTATTTGATGGACCCTTACTGAAATCTAAGCAGAATGTTTTTAAGGTAAACTTAGTACCTACATGGGTAGTTGGTACTTTATATTATATAGCTATGAATATCAAGGCTTGTTGTTTATAGATCAACAAATAAGAATAACATTATCATATCATTAGTATGTAGGGCGTAAGCAGACTTGTAAACAGTTTTGTTTTTCATAAAATAAAGCCATGCCATTCTAATAACTTGAAACAAGTAAGGACTTAATCAGAGCTTAATTAATGGAAATCCATTTACATAAAGTGTAAACAAGTCTTAAGCTTAGTAGTTTAGTGCCATAACCACCTATGTAGGTACTTATAGTTATTTGTTCATTAGAATCTAATATAATAAATTCGATTTTGGATAGACTGGTAATTGTAATCTCCATTGCTCCTAGTGGTTTAGAGCGTGGTTGTCGACCGTTCGGCCTTAGGTTTGAATATGGTCACTTAACTGGTAGCATAATCAGCCTATAATATTCCCACTGCTGGGACACAGGCCTCCTCTCCACACCACACCTCACCACGCGGGCCCAGTGCAGGTTGTTAGATGTCAAATGTCTTCGAATTTTTGGTTCTACGACATTTTTTTCACGATGTATTCCTTCGCCGTTTTGAGAGCAGTTGTGATGAAATAACTTACACAAAGTAAAGCTCCCAAACTAGTAGAGGTACTTTTAGTGCACCCGACTTAAACTAAATGGATATGGCGCTGATTCCCAAACTAAAATAAATTTAAGTTCTGTGCATCTTTTTCTTTCTATTTCATTAAGAAAAGGACAGAAGATAACATATTAGTTTAGTCCTGTCTTGGCTGTTATTAGTTAGCCACAAGCCCCTCAGTCCTAAGCTATTATATCTATATATATATATATACCTACTATTTAAAAGTTTCATCAAAAGTGAATGCACAAGACACACCTCCCCTAACTAATATGACTATAAAACAAGTTCAAAAACTTCCGCGAGACTTAAATATACATTGTGTTGAATATAAATTGTGTTAGAACGGCGACGTCAATTACTTGTTTACAATTTAGATATATTTCTAGTTTATGCTAAACAGGTTTAATATTACACATTATTGTGCAATAATATATGGTCTGATTAGGAATCAAGATTTTATTGGAATATGAACTTTTTGTCTTACGTACCTTTACGTAACTTTTGACATATGGAGAGCTATGTATTTAAGATTTTTTAGATGAACTTATCGAATCCGCAACGAGGTGGTCCTGCAGAGAACCAAAGTTGTCGACATAGCTCACAGAATAAGCAAGCTGAACTGCGAAAGTTGTCGACATAGCTCACAGACTAAGCAAGCTGAAGTGGCAATGGGGCGGCCATATTAGCCGTAGAACCGATAACCGTTGGGGTAGATGTGTTCTTGAGTGGACACCGCGAATCGGTAAACGTAAGGTGGGACGCTCTCAGGCTAGGTGGAGCGACGATCTTCGCTGGATGGTTGGTAGCAGCTGGACGAGAGTTACCGAATATCGAGTTGAATGGCGTGCAATAGGAGAGGCCTCTGTCCAGCAGTGGACTGCTGTAGGCTGATGACGATGACGAGATGAAATCATATACCTACTCTTTGGTTTAGATCTTCAAAAGAATTCCTAATACTTTAAGCGAGAATGCCTCAAGAATCACGTTTCAGGGTTCTGTTATCTTAATATACCCGCCATGTCCTTTCTATGCCGTTCGTCCTTTTGAATGTAGGTCTGGGTCACACCCTTCTTACTCGCAGACTGAAAACATGCCAAAATCAAATTATTTTATTTCACATAAACCTACATGGGTACTTATGAAACGTCAGAAGCTAAGTGCAAGGTTCCAATTGGTACGAGTAGTTTCCTATTTAGAAGAGCTGGCAAGAAACTCCTCGGTTACTCTTTTAAAAATAGTTGGCTTTTACAATGTTTTCAAATTACAGTAGGTATGGGAGGACAGCGAAGGCCTGTCAACAAGTACCAGGTACTTGATAAAATAAAAAATGGTCTTCAGAACTAAAGTCTACTAGGTCTAACATACAAGGCCCTAACCCTACAAGGCCTGCCCATGGTTATTCACATTTATATCACTTTGATTATATTTTGATTTCAGCAACAAACACTCAATGCCTTCATGGGTCTCACGCGTCCCCATTGGCTGGAAGCAAGAACTACACTACAGAAACTTCTAGACGCTGGTAATCCTACACTACAGAATGACAGTGAACTTAGACAAAGGTACAGTCAAACAAATGTGTTTAGGGAAATATTCCCATAGTTTGGCTCAGGTAGTTTGTTAAGTTTTTCACAGCGCTAAAGGAATTTACCTTCTCGTACACCTTTACAAGGTAAACAGTTACGTAAACTACGAAATTGCCCTACGATGCTATATTTTCTTTTGCAGGGCATTCGTCAAACAAAGTGAAGCACAGATGCACGTGCCAGCTGACATCGGCGATTACACAGACTTCTACTCGTCGCTACACCATGCCACGAACGTCGGGATCATGTTCAGAGGCAAAGACAACGCGCTGTTGGACAACTGGTAAGTTAAATTATCGACTATAACAAACCGAAGAACAGACGCACGTGCCGGCTAACATCGGCGACTACACAGAAATCTATACCCACATGAACATCATCCTTAATTAATGGTTTTTTCTCTTTTGTGTATTAATTGCTCTTGTTAATTATTACGTTCTCAGGAAGCAGCTGCCAGTTGGCTACCACGGTCGCAGCAGTTCTGTCGTCATATCTGGGACTCCTATCACAAGACCATATGGACAGACTTTACCTGTGGAAGGTATAATCTTTACGTTCTTATAAAATCACGGTGGACTGATTTATTTCTATGTTTTTAGTTAGTTAAAGTTAAATTCAAGCCACCGAACCAAAACTTTAAAAGAAAGAAGAAAGAAAATACGTTTATTTGCTGTAAACATGACGCACAAAAGAACATAAAACATATACATAACCATAAAACGAATTAGTGCATTCATTGCCATAGTATTTCCGAAAGACAATCGCTATGCCCTTCGTAAAGGGTACTACAATGTCAGAAAGACTATTAATCGATCCACACTTTCCCAGATTACAGTTGTAACGAATTTTTTTGTTATCTTACGTGTTTCCAGGAGCCGCCCCCCACTTCGGTCCCTCCCGTCTGATGGACTTCGAACTAGAAATGGCGGCCTTCATCGGCGGGCCTCCCACTACCCTCGGACAGAGGGTCACGGCCAAGGAGGCTGAGGAGCGCATCTTTGGACTTGTGCTTATGAATGATTGGAGCGGTATGTATCACAGGTGCAAAAAGACTATCCTGTTATCAAAAAAACAAGTTTTAAATGTAATTGTAACTTAACTTTAAATACCTCTATAACTCCTGTTCCGTTACATGCACCGTTAAGCACAATGTTGTGCATGCGGTTACATTGCGCATAAATGTCCGTTTCCCAATGCCTAGATAACGGCTATGCGATGCAACTTTTGACACCCTCTGTGTATTAACTTAGAGGCTGCTTTGTAAAGTACGATGACTGACTAATGTAGAAATGGCAGCTTAGAAGCCCAACTGGAATAGTGACTGAAAACAGCCTTTCGATTGTCGTGAAGGGTTATAATATAAGGACAAGCCATGCTTCCCCGTCTCTTTCTACTTCTGTCTGTTAGTAACTGCCAGCGCACAAATTCGACGACATATAAAAAAAAAAACTTCCTAATATTCTGTTTTTATTTGTTTCCAGCTCGCGATATCCAGAAATGGGAGTACATACCCCTGGGCCCCTTCACAGCCAAGAACCTGGGCACCAGCATATCGCCCTGGATTGTCACCATCGAGGCCCTGAGACCTTACGTGACCGACAACTTCCCACAGGACCCCAAGCCCTTCGCGTACTTGAGACATGACGATAAATTCAACTTTGATATTAATTTGGAAGTGGACTTGAAATGTAAGTGGATTTTTTTGCTATTTTATTGTTATTTATTGTAAGCCATTAATGTCCTACTCCCAACCCGCCTTCCCTTCCCGCTAGGCAGATGATGATATGATAAATGTCCTACTGCAGGGTAAGGTGCTCCATACTCACCTTGTACTTCTCTCTGTTTAGGGCTACTGCTATTTTATGTTTTGTTGTAGTCATAGTTTCGAGCGGTAGATTGCGGCGAAGATCTCCAGTAGGTACAGCGCCCAAAAATAGTTTTGGATCGCTGGATCAGTCATGACAAATCACAAAAAAATATGATAGGTCCTAAAATATAACCTTGCGATACCCCGCCTTTTGACTCCTACTCACAGATGTGATTGTCGATCTACCTATTTTAAATTCATAAAGGACGATTTCCACCAAACCTCGCATCGGATCGGAAAGGATACGAACGGATGCGGCGACAGCTGATCGCGTCCGGCAGGATGTCGAGGTATACGATCGGCTCTGTATCGTCGCTTGAGAACGTATCCGTTTCTACGCCTAGTCAAATAGTTTCATTCCTACCGTGTTGACGTGTTCTAAAGCCGATATGATTCGATCGGATACGATGACAGACGAACGGAGCAGATCGCGCGCCGCAGCATACTTTCGGCTACGATCGCGTGTCGTGGAAGACGCCCGCGGTCAAGCTGGTGTGCGCGGCTTGGTAATTTATGTATAGACTTTAAATACTGTTTACACGATTTAATATCGTTTAAAGATTGTAAAATCCGTTCCGATCCGGTCCGATGCGAGCCGTTTGGTGGAAATAATCCTTAGAAGAACGGTAACATTTTTTTGTATGTTTGTCTGGTTTGTTTAATATTTTATTTATTCTTTTTATTTCCACAGCCGAAAAATCTCCAGTAACCACGACAATCTGCCGGTCGAATTACCGCTTCCTGTACTGGACGGTGAAGCAGCAGCTAGCTCAACAGACCGTCACCGGCTGCAACCTGCGAGCCGGTGACCTGCTGGGCTCTGGAACTATTAGTGGAGAGGTGAGTTCCCTATAAGTGCCATAACAATCCGTAGACATCTGTAAAAGCATATGCATCGTAGATGTGTTGCATCTCAGTAACTTAAAGTAACGGAGAAGGGATCATCATCAAATGTAGCTAAGAAACATCCTGATTAAACTATCTCTTTTAACTCTTCGTATCGAACGTGGGTCCATGCGAGACACCATGGTTTTTTTAAATTGTTTCTGTAACTACGGAATTCAACCGGTTAAACAAATAAATGTCTATGAAATTGTCGGGATGAATGTCATCCAGCGGCCTTATTGCCACAATCAGACGGAGGTAAAGACTTAAATCTTTAACATGCCTTGTTGCTTTAAAAACGAAGAGGCTCTTGGGCCTAAGCACCTTAAAAATAAAGGGTTAAAAAAGTGCAAAGCAATGAGAGATATACGTATTAAAACTTTTCTTGATCTAATAAATCTATACATCTTTATCGCTTTTACCTTGGCCAGTGGCTAAGCAAAAGCAAATTAGTCAGCGCCTGACGTGAATTGACGTATTTTTAATAGCCATGTTTTTAATCACGTCTAAACTTGCTATGGAGTATCTAAATTTGACAGGACTAAACTAATATTTATCTTCTGTCCTTTTCATAATGAAATAAAAAGAAAAAGATGCACTGAACTTAAATTTAGTTTAGTTTGCGAATAAGGGAATCGGCGCCATAATTTTGTTATTTTAGTGTTATCTGGTAAATGAAAATATAATAACTTTACAAATAAATAAAATGGAAGTGCCTGTTTGTAATGTCAAAATAACAGCATAATACTAAATGCATATAAAACTATATACGGTACCTACTCATAAATAAAAAAAACTATTTTTAAAAATGTTGTCTGATTTTATTCCGGCTAATCTCCGAAACGGCTAGACTGATTTTTACAGATGACTGATGTTAAAAGGAGTAACGTAGGCTACTTTTATTTAGAAATGAATTAGGTCCCGCGCAAAAAAATGTAAACCCATAAAACTCAATTCGTTTTCCGACATGCACAGTGATACATATTTTTCAACCCTACAGGTATCAGACTCCTTCGGAAGCATGCTAGAACTATCATGGAAGGGGACCAAGCCCCTTCGTCTGCTGTCAGGCGAAGAAAGAAAGTTCATCCAAGATGGCGATACGATCACGCTTCGCGGTTTCTGCGTCGATGACAACGGCACTAGAATCGGCTTCGGAAAGTGCGAAGGCAAACTGTTGCCTGCCATACCTTTTGATGAATGAATTTGAAATATAAACTATGATGTGCCTTTTTATAACCGTTTTATTATGTTGAATATTAAATGTATTACATATTATATCATTTTGTTTTTATTCTTTAATTACTATACCCTGTCCATTATGTTAACCGTTTTTTGACAGCATTCTTAGAACGAACTATTCCAGATTACGTAAAAAGTTAACTTTAAAATGCGTAATATAATAAATATAAAAACCTTAACTTATTGAATTATCTTATTTAGGGCTTCTTACAGACATTTTAATACCGTACGTGTATCAATCAATGTATTGTGTGTTGCTGCAATCACTAGTCCCATCTGTCAAAAAACGATTTACCCAATGGACAGGGTATAGTAAATTTACCACTCTGTACTATACAAAAAAAAAATGAACATCTGTTATACGGACACTACAAAGCAGGTAATCGTTGGCGCCTTAGGTGTACTTTAGATATAGAAATATCTCCAAGCACAGTTGTGACTTCAGCTTCATAATACTATTGCCCATTGCACATCTGGTTGCCATAAAATAAATAATAAAAGTGAGGTCCCAAAAGAACCCTTAGAACAATTGAGAAATTGTACAAAAAGAGCAATAAATCTATTACGCAGAACATGGGCTAAGCGTGGTGATTTTGTATATCCAGGAAACGAAGGCAGGGCAGTCTCGGCAGTCGGTTTCACACCGGAATAAAGGACGGTCGTATATGTAGTGATAGTTATGAGACTTAGTTAATACTAGGAGGCTATCTGGCTATGTCCCAGTGACTCCGGTTAGGCTAGAAGTTTTGTACCTATTTTAATAAGTTTCAGTCCAGCTTAGAATCAACTTGTGTAGGAAAGTGTTTCTCAGGGTATGTGTTGGGTCCATTTAAATTATCGGATCGCACGTTTATCTGTAATAAATGTATAATAATTTATAAAACGCAGTTTATGGGCACAAACATAGACAAATATAAAAAAAAAACTTGTATAAAATGTGCTAGACCTCTGTGTGTGGCTGTCGGTGAGCGAGTGGGTAAGTGTTTCATTATTCATATTATAATTGTGGTTATCGTAATTGAGTAGACTACTTGATCTTACGTAATTGAGTAGTAGAAAAATGTCCCCGAGCAACGCGTTAAAGCCCGCCGGTAGTCCTACCTTAATAAATTATGGATTCTAACAAGGGAATAAAACTTATAAACTAAGCGACTACACGCTTACTGGGCACACGGCGTCGCTGGGGGAAGGCAGCAAGGGACAGGCTAGATTCGATAATCGGAAAGCTCCCTTCACTACTTCTTATACATTGGTGGTCCCTATAATTTCAAAACGATGAATCTGTATAACCTGTATGAAATATGTGAACTGTCAAAAATATTATGTTGTCAATGTCAAACTCGAAGCAACAAAACATTTTGTTTGGGCGCCGGCGCTAACTTGCTTGTGTGTGAAAACCTGTGGCGAAAATCAAAATAAATAATTCGAAATTGTAGAAATAATTTGGCATAATTATGCATGCAGTGTTATTTATTTCCGTGTAAAAACAATCAAGGATTATTTAATTGTATAAGTAAATTCAAACCTACCTACATCTTCCCTATTTTATTTTGTTTTACCTTTTCTTTTCTATTTAAACTTATTTTGTAATTTTAAGGTTAATAAATTATGCATATGGGTTGCTTTTGTTGGCTACTAAGTAAATACCTGTTATTCCATTGAGAGCACTGGTGGCCCAGTGATAACGACCGCGACTTTCGAATTGTAGGTCGTAGGTTCGAAACTAGACAGGCGCTTTACTTTGTTTAAATTATTTCATCACCACTGCTCTCAAAACGGTGAAGGAAAACATCGTGAGAAAACCGGCATGTCCTAGAACCGTTCGAAGACATGTGACATCCACCAATCCGCACTGGGCCCGCGTGGTGGAGTACAGCCCACTCCCTCTCACCGAGAGGAGGCCTGTGTCCCAGCAGTGGGAACATTATAGGCTAATTATACTTATACTATTCCACTGGTAAGTGGTTCCTCCCTTCAACATACACATAAAAATAAAGGTTTGATAAAGCTGCTTATTTATCATTTTAGTCCTTCAAAATGGACGAGGCAAAGGAAATGATACTGGACTTCAAAGCATTAGACGTAGAAGCTTGCAGGATATGTTTGGCTACAGATGTCAAGCTGTACACAGCTCTTCAAGGTACTCATCTGGGGATTTGCATGGAGTCTATTGGTGGCTTTACCGTAAGTAATTAAACGATTTCAATGTTTATCAATTTGTTTGGATGCTAACTACCTACTATTTAATTTTATAAATATACTAACTTCTGCTCATGACTTCGGCCGTTAAATTGATTGTTTCTGACTATTTTCATTTTGCTTGGCAGCTAAGGGCCAAGCTAAGCTAGCTAAGCTTTTTGTTTAGTTTTTAAGTGAATTGTTTTTTGATTCTATGTATATTTTTTTGTCTCCTTTGCTCTATAACACGCTGTCTACATCTCTGTATCTATTGTCCTATCTCAGGTATGCTGGTAAAGATTTCTTATGAAATAAGCATCATCTCTATACCTATTTTTTCTGTTCTGTTTTTCATTGTCTGTTTATATATGTGTGTACTTAAATGGTAAAAAAAAAAATAAGTTAAGGGTCATAGCGTAATGTTAATAGCCTATAGTTATTCCTCAAGAATTGGGCTATCAAATGCGAAAAGAATTTTTCAAATCCCGGTAGTTTCAGAGATTAGTGCCTTCAAACAAGCAAAGAAACAAACTCTTCAGCTTTATTATTAGTATAGATATGTTTATAAATAAATAATTATTTAATACTTTTATATTATTTAAATCTTTGGGTGATGCAAAGACAAAACAGTGGTAGATGTAATAATTAAAATTTACAAATAAATATTGTCTCTTTCAGAAATCCTATGAAGGTCTACCAAATTATGTCTGCTTTGAATGTGCACCAATTTTGATAAAATGCAGTAAACTAATAGAGAAATGCAAAACGGCTGAGGCTACACTTCTTGATATATTTAAGGAGCATGGACAGGTAAAATAAAATTAGATCAAGAACATAACATATATCCCGCAAGAGTTAACTTGAGACCTGAGCAGCCTTATTATATAAATTTATTTTTCAGATAAATAAACCTCTCATTCAAGAACAGAAAAAAACAAAACTAGACTTGCAGTCACCATTAGACAGCTATTTATTACTAAATTACTTCTACATCAAATACGATGATGACAGCAACACTTCAGACTTTATTAAAATAGAGTCAGATCCCAATGAAAAAATAAACATTAATTTAAAAAATGAAATTAAAGAGGAATCTTCGGACGAGATGTCAGATTCAGGAATACTGACAATGCTTAAGGAAATGAGTAAGGATGAGGAATTGGACAAGGACGATGATGTTGAGGCAGGCAAGGACAGTGACGTTGAGGCAGACAAGGACAGTGATGTTGAGGCAATAGAAGTGGACGTCCCTGTAGTAGAAATAGTGTCTGATGATGAAACAATGGGTGATGATTTCATCAGTTTGAAGTCTTATAAAGTGAAAATGGATAATGTATGTAAATGTTTTTTTTTTATTGTTCACATGCTTTATCAACCTACACTGGGCCGGCGTGGTGGATTACGGCCCACTCCCTCTAACCGAGAGGAGGCCTGTGTCCCAGCAGTGTGAACATTATAGGCTGATTATGTACCTATATACATTTAATCTGCATCCGTCAAGGGGGTGATTCTACCCGTCATACTAAACACACACTTTCGCTATTTTTTGGTTCGTGGATGGGTGACCATCTTCACATGCCAAGACCCTTTCGTGCCTCGGAAAGCATGTTAAGCCGTTGATCCCAGCTGTCATTCGTGGATCTTTGACAGTCGTTACGGGTAGTCAGTAGCCGGAAAGTCTGACAACCAGTCTTACCAAGGGGTATCGTATTACCCAGTAACTGGGTTGTGGAGGTCAGATAGGCAGTCGCCCCATGTAAAATACTGGTATTCAACTGCATCCTGTTAGACTGGAAGCCGACTCCAACATAGTTGGGAAAAGGCTATGCAGATGATGATGATGACCCAAATAAAAAAATACTTTCATACATGCGTTGAACTAGTCGGTCTACTGTTGTATAGGAATTTGTTTTTAAATTTTTAAATAAATTGGACAAGTGACCCCCTTCACGGATGAAGGTGACTAAATCGCCACGGTGTATACTGAAATAGATGAATGCCTACATCTTTTCTTAAACTGTGATTTATTTTTCAGCGTGCAGGTTTACATGATGACATTCCTCAATACCATAAAACAAAAAAAATAAAACCAATAGGCGCAGCGAAGAAGGGAAATAAGAAAAAAAAGAAGAAGACGGTTCCCGTAGGCCCTTCACCTTTTGCATGTAATGTTAAACATATGCGGAGGTACTTCAATGTTCGTCCTACGGTGGGTTTTTCATCTTAGTATGTCAATTGTTTTTTTTTTAGCTTCCGCCCGCGGCTTCACCCGCGTGGTAATTCGATAAAAAAAGCCTATGTTTTTCCCCAAGGTTCAAAGTAAATATAATATAATATACCAAATTTCAATGAAATCGGTCCAGCCGATTCAGAGCTTAGCCAGAACAAACAGACAGACAGAGAAAAATGGTGGAAATTGATTTTTTGTTATAAGTACCGTATGTACAGACGCCAGCACATCAAGCTACTACAATCTGTCAAATTTCTTTTATAGATTTTCAACTTTATCGCTAAAGCATTAGGTTCAAGGTTTATTGCGAAAATTTGACCGTTTCGGGTAGCTTGATGTGCTGGCGTCTGTACTTTCATATGCATTTAGTAAATAGCGGTTATTTGGACATTACAAACAGACACTTAAAATTTATTTGCGTAGATTATTTTTAATGGGCCCTTAGTTTGGCGCGAACACTAATCATTATTTATTTCATTATCGTGCCCTTATCCTAATTTGCTTGAAATCGGCGAAATACAAAAAAAAAAAATGTTTCTTGAAGAAAAGCCTAAGTAGGTACATTCTAAATCAATGTTATATAACTGAGTGGTCATGCTAAGCACAATACATTGAGTCCCTGATCTCCAAACTAGGGGTGACCCTGTATCTTAGAGATCAGTGTCCCTCTGCAGCAAAGTCACAAGCCAAAATTTGTGACTCATTGGCACTTGACAAAGTATTTCTATATTTACTACTACTAAGTATTTTTATACGCCCTGTTCTTCCATACTTCTCAACTATTCGTCATCTCGGCATTCACCCCCTCTTTAGCCATATCATCTTTCACTTTGTCCATCCATTGTTACACCGATTTAATTTGATCCTGTTTAAATTAAAACTTCAATCTAACGGCATCTATTTGATTCTAGCCATCAATATCGGACCCTATGGAATACTCCTGCAAACGCTGTCCAGAGAGTTTTAAATATGTGTAAGTTTTATGAACTTTTATAGTAAGCCTATTTATTTGAACATACGCTACATTGCAAAGAAAGAAAGCAAATACATTTATTTAGCACAGACTAAAAGACACACAATACATCAGATAGCAACTAATAAATAAAAACAAATAGAAAGTATAAAGACTTATGTAAGAAATTAGTAGGAAAGTGTGCCTCACGGCTGCACCAAAAAGGCCCAGTTCAGCTAAAATGCCAGACAATAGTGCCTGACGCGCACCCTAATTGCGTAACACACAATCAATCTCAATCTGAATCATTTTGAAGGATATTGCTAATCCATTGCTTCATATGTTCAAAAATAACGCAATGAATGTTGTTGAACTGTCAAAATGAAACCGATTCCGATTGATCGTGTGTTACGCAATTAGGGTGCAGCTCACCATAGCCTGTTTACATACTGTGCTGGCTCGCTTCTTTGTCCCAGACAATTACTGCCGCGGCAGGAAGCACAGGCTGTTTGCTGTAGGGCGGCGGGATCGTCCGAAAGGGTTACCGCTGCCCTGGAACAGAAAGGGCTAAGGAAGGAACACGGGTGGGTTTTAGTCAGTAAGAGTCTGACACTCCCTTCCGCTCCACCCATAGCGGGAGGGGTCATGTGATGATTTCCCATCAGAAAAAAAAAAAATGCTGTTTGCTGTACCTCCATGTCGCACCGTTGCGCGTGCTAAGTCCCCAGTACCACGTACTCTGGCCGCACTTAATGATCTCTTGGACGAAATCCATCAAACGATCTGTTTGTTGACGAATGGACGAAGATTTTGTTGGCATGAAGTAATGTGAAAGGGATTTATGAAAGTGTGGTTAACTTTTTACACCATTAAAATAAAGTTGATATTTGTTTAACTTGAAATAACGTCAATTTGAAACTTAAATAAAATTTGAATTATATCTATTACTAGCTTCCGTCCGCAACTTCGTCATCGTAAAAGTAGTTGTTCCCCCACCCCGTCGCATCACATCACCTGCCCGCGCTAGTACTTTTCGATTAGCGTTGTTTCAGAATTTTTTGGGTCATTTTTAAATATTATATTATAATATAAACGAAAAGATTAAAATAGCATTTAAAAATATTTAAAAAACTATAATTATAAGATATTTTTTTTATTATTACAAAAATTAATAATACGTAGAATGAAAACGAAACTGGGCGTATCGTACGCCTACTAAATCTATGTATATAGTATTATTATCTCACGAAGCGACGCGCTCTTTGCTTGTGGATACCAACCTTACAAACACGCCGAAACTGAAAAAAAAACTAATAACCAAATTCTAATTCCAGGGATGAGGCAAAAGACCACACTTTAATCGGCTGCCAGAAACCGCAAAGAAGTAATGGCGATACGTCCACTGCTCCAAATCCTGGGCCTGAATCCAACAGTGTCCCTAGTCAACCGCATATCTGGAAAGAATGGCCTGGCGGCAGTAAATAGAGAAGTTTTATTCTACTATTAATTATACACTCCCGAACTCTTAAATCGAGCCACCCTGCACCCTAATTGCATAATACATTATCAATCTCGAATCATTTTGAAGGATATTGCTAATCCATTGCTTCATGTGTTCGAAAAATGTGTCTGCTCAACAACGTAAATAACGCAATGAATGTTGTTGAACTGTCAGAATGAAACCCATTGATAGTGTGTTTAAATGGTTATGAATTCAATTGGAACAATGATGGCCAGTATGTCGTAGTGTAGTAACTGCATCAAAACTTTACGTTGACAATTTTTTTTTTTTCCTTTATATTTCCTTCATAGTAATTGTAACATGTTAATACACAGATTCTCGATTTAGGAGTCCGGTAGTCTCTTAACACGTTGACTGACAGACGTTGGCGGTCACCGGTGACCGCGGTGGCGGTCAATACCTTAACAACTCCCACGGTGAATTAAGCTGCTATTTTAAACTAAAATTGTACTAAACACTTACGGAACTGTGCTCGAGGTATTTGAAATACCGTTAAGATACTGTTAACTAAAACTGAACTGAAAAAAATGGAACGCGATTACTGTCGCGACTGACTGAAGTAACTGACGGAAGTGACTGATGCTGATGGCCAGTAAAATTCTTCTTGTTTTAGTAAGTAGGCATTAGTACTCTGTTCAAATATTATTGTTTAAGAAAACATCAGATCATCAGTTTGTAAAGGTTGATGAATGTTCACTTGCATCCTGCAAGTAAGGGGTTAGTTTACACCGTCTTACTTAACAAGTTACTTTATAAAACATAATTTTAATAATAACCGATTTATGAAATAAAAAGTCACTAGCCTGTATGGCATAAATACTAGGTACGCTTGACATAATCATTTGGCATTTTCTAGTCTCTACTTGTACCTGTAGGTATATTACTTATTAATATAAGGTATATACTTTACAAATATCGCAAATGTTTCATTTGATTTTCCTATTTTATCCTCTTTCACAGCAAAAGACACACCATCGTTTAAACTTAGTTTAATGAACTAAAATTAAATAAGAATACAAATTATTAATCCTACTAATATTGTAAATGCGAAAGTTTGTATGGATGGATGTTTGTTTGTTACTCTTTCACGCAAAAACTACTGAACGGATTTGGATGAAATTTGGTACAGAGATAGTTTATAACCAGGATTGACACATAGGATACTTTTTATCCCGATATTCCCACGGGATCGAAACTTATGAGGGTGAAACCGCGGGGCGCAGCTAGTACTACATAAAAACCGGGGATAACACACCAGTCGTTATGAATTAAATAGATTTATTCACAGATTCTGAAAGAAGAAAGTAGGTAAGCGTTGAGTTTGAATCCAGCTTTGAGTAAACATGACATGCGCATTGCTTGGCGTGAAGCCTTTTTTTAGAATGTGTAGAGACTAACGCTGGCGTCCATTTTACTGGGTGGCTGGGACATCGACAAGCAACTTGTTCCCATGGATTCAGTCCCTGCCACCCTCTATAGGTAGGTCAGGTCAAGAAGCGATTCTTTTCCCATCTCCCTTTCACTATCGGAGTACTGGACTTTGTTTCTGCACTTTGTTGATATCCCGATTAGTCGTACTCAGCGCTTCTCCTTCACATTTATTATGCGCACGGCAAAAGTATGGAAATTGTTATTATATTTATTTGGCTCACCAACAGTTGAATACACTGATACAAAGACATGAGATACATCCAATAAACTTATAGAATAGTGTACCAATTTCTTACAGGTAAGCACATCATGCATTACTTATTTGTCGATTGATATCGAGTGAGTTCATTTACTCCCCGAATATAATTAGTTTTTCAACCAAATTCCAAATTAAAATCACATGCAATCAAAATCAAAGTTAAAATAATAAAAACTTTTTTACAAAAAAAAACAACCGACTTCCATAAAAACACTACAAAGTGAAAAATAACTTTAATTTCGGAAGTCGGTGTCTTTGGTTTTTTATTTCGTTTTTCGCCACCGACTTCCGAAATTAAAGTTATTTTTCACTTTGTAGTGTTTTTATGGAAGTCGGTTGTTTTTTTTTGTAAAAAGTTTTTATTTTTCACTTTTTTGTTGAGATATTTTTTTTTATTTTTGTTGATTTTTCAAAAACCGCTTGTCCGATTTTGATAAAATTTTCATGGGACCATTTGGGGAGCATACCATATCCAACAAAAAAAGAATTTTTCAAATCGGTTGGCAAGCGACGGAGTTATGCGCGAACAAACATAAAAAAAAAAAAAAAATACAAACATCCGAATTGAGAACCTCCTCCTTTTTTAGAAGTCGGTTAAAAATATAATTAAATAATCTCTGCCAAAGTCTGTGTTCCCATCCACCTATAACCCCTCAGTCTTCAAAGTAAGAGTGACAGGCATCTTTTGGGCCCGCTCGTTTTATCGGAGACCTATGAATAAGGTCTCGTCGCTCTCTATCAGGGGAGATCAAGGTCTACAGCAAGCTCATTGGGCAATAAAAAACCTTTCCCATCCTATAACCCATCAGCTTTCACAACAAGAGTGAACAGGTATCTTCTGGGCTCGTTCTATCGTAGACCGCATCCAACGCCCTCCATCATGGGAGATCCAGATCAGAAAGCTAACCCATTGGACAATGAAAAACTGTGTTCCCACCCATCCACCTATAGCCCATCAGCTTTCAAAGCAAGAGTGAACATGTATCTTCTGGGGTCGTTCTATCGTAGACCACATCCATCGCCTTCCATCAAGGGAGATCCAGGTCAGGAAGCTAACCCATTGGGCAATAAAAAACTGTTCCTATCCTATAACCCGCCAGCTTTCAAAGCAAGACTGAACAGGCATCTTCTGGCTCGCTCTATCGTAGACCTCATCCATCGCTTTCCATCAGGGAAGATCGAAGCCAAGAACAAGCCCACTTGGCAATAAAAATAAAGATAGAAAGCGGGCGCTTGTCGAACTGTAATTTTCGTTAAAAATGTTGGTCATGACGTAGTCGAAAAAATAAGCAGGTGTAAGTAAAAATTCAACATAAGTTTCTTAACATCTTTATTGTACGATTAATCATAAAAATACTTTGATAGACATTCAGATTTTAAAATTGTTGAAAAATAGTTGCTTGTTTTGTGAAACCAAGGTATTACTTCTACAATATACAAATAACAATCCTACTAATACTACTGAACGGATTTTGATGAAACTTTACAGTAATATAGCTCATACATTAGAATAACACTTATGATACTTTTTATCCCGATATTCCCACGGGATCGACACTTATGCGAGTGAAACCGCGGGACGCTGCTAGTATACAATAAACCCCCCTCCCCACTGAAGATCGCCTGGACATGAGTTGCCTGGGGTAACCTGGGACTCTTTAAACAGACTCCAGACCCAGGTTGGCCGAAGCAAGGAAAACCTAGGCTGTTCAGGTGACTCCGTCTTGGAGTGTAAAGAGAGTGAGAGTGTGGTGCTGTTCCACAAACGATGGGACATTAAAATTTAATATTAATATCATGTCCTACGTATCCTGTCATGCATCACATGCATGTTACAGGAACTTATGGACGCTAGTGATGAAGCCAAACATGAATTCTGGGCCGTGTCCATTTAGATTGCCATCAACTCGCTAACAATAAGAATATACAATACTTACATATTAACATCAAAAACACACAATAACAATTATACAATCATAGACTTATAAAACAAGATGGACTCCGCGCCACGCATATCGAAAGTGAAGCACAGTAAGTATTGACATATGACATGGATACAGACCGTTTGTATAAACACGCCTCACGCACACATTTACATCAAAGTATGCCGACCGGCCGCCATTACGTGACACGACAGCGTCTGTGCAGGTACTAATATTGCGGCAAGTAATAAAATAAAATAATGCCATCTTGTGTTGTGAAAAGGTGTAAAAATAATTCTACATCCCAGAAATTTATGAGATTTAAAGAGATTTTCAAAATTATTAGGGGTTTGGAAAGACCGGTTTTTGAATAAGTAAACCGTTCTTGACTTAGGCCTTTGTGACTTACGGCCAGTTTCTTCATCAACACAATCATTCAAAGTATTAACTTTTACTTGACCTTTACTGATACTACGGCAAATATTTTCTTCATTCAAGTAACTGCTAAAATAGTGAACAAACAAATTTAACCGTTACTTTGACTTAACAAATACGAATTAACAAAAGACTGACGAACCAATCGCGTGCAGCCTCGGTGCCCCCCGCCTTCTTCATTCCGCCAAAGAGACCGAAAAATGAACTACTGCGCAGGTGTCAGTTTGTGCTCACGACTCATGCCGGTTACTATTCCAATTTTCGTTAGAGTCAAGTATCCCGCCCCCCCCCCCTCTACCAACTAAACGGTTGTAGTTAGAAATTCAAATGTCACGGCAGTAGTACCTACCTTTATACAATAACGAAGTTTAAAGGAAAACTATCACACTTAAGTGGGCTTTACAAGTTTACGAGTAATAGTCGACCAATTGTATTTGACTCGAAAATTTTCGAACAACTCCATAGAATTCCTCAATTTAATTTTTTTGTGACGAGTGAGTAGTGTAGCTCTGTGTCCTGTATTTAAATTCAAAACACCGTCTATGACAAGTCTTATCCAAATCTCAAAAAAAAAAAATTAAAACTTTCTGTGCAAAAACTACGGAACCCTACACTGCGCGTGGCCCGACACGCACTTGACCGGTTTTATAAGTCTATGTAGGTATACAATATATTATTATTTAATCATTTAAAACGCGGACCACTCCCTCTCACAGAGAGGAGGCCTGTGTCTCAGCACTGGGAACACAATGCTAATTATGCTTATTTACCTAAGTAATTTGAACCTTTGACATAACTTTGCTAAGTTTTCATTAGTTATAGTAAGCGATTCATGTTCATCATCAAGAGCCATACGTACCTATGGGATGAGTTTCCAAAAATCGATAATACAGCTGACGTCTACTTAAAAAAAGAAGTCGTAAATTTCTAAATAAAAGACAATGACCAAAAGTCGTAGGCACCAAAAAGTCTCGTGCATCAAGATCAAAATATTAAGTACAGACGCCAGCACATCAAGCTACTACAACCTGTCAAATTTCTTTAATAGATTTTCAACTTTATCGCCAAAGTATTAGGTTCAAGGTTGAATGGGAAAATTTGACAGTTTCGGGTAGCTTGACCTGCTGGCGTCTGTACTTATAGTAATTTTATTATTTTCATAATTTTTTACATTACGCGTCGGTGATTTGATTTTTTAACAGGGAATTTTAATTTAAAATAAAAAAGTGTTGATATTGTTTTATTCCCTTTACATGACGTTCCGTTTTAAATGATATGATTAATACAACCTTGAATTATCGTCTTTCAAAAAACATGTAAAAAAAATTATACTTTGTCGATTCACTACTTTAATTAAAAATAACTAGAATATAATATTTATTTAAAAGATTATAATTTTTTAGAGCAATAATGGCCGTTCGTGTATGACAACATGTCAAACAAAATAGAGTACCTAGTTTTCAGGTTATTTCGATTTTATTGAAAATCCGGGTTTTGTTTACAAAAACAAAAGTGTAGTCTATAAAAACAAAGTTTGACTTTGATGCAGCATGGTACGAGATTCCATACATCTATGAGCATTGTCCTTTCATCCCCTATTTAACCCTTAATGGGAAGGGTAGAATTTGATTGTCATTACAAAAATAAAATAATATGATAGTTTACGCTCAAAATTATTTTTGAGAATTATGCGACGAAAAAGATTTTTTCGTATAAGCGAATGTAAGCAAGCGCTTCATACGAATATGGAAATTAATGTTATCCAAATAAATTTCATATTCGTATGAGAAGCTAACTTTCCAAAGTTGGTCTGCCAATTTCGCACGTATAGTCTTTTTCTCTCCTTTCTATCACTCTTTCTACCAGTGCCTCTGGTACCAGTTCCTGCGGTTCCGAATCGGTGACGGCTGGTTAAAGGGAACAGCCAGAAGGGGCCTCGGTCCAGGTATATGAGGATTTCTAATACCGAAGAGCCCCATGGCCCCAGCACAGACAGAGTTTTTGTGGGCCTTTGCATCATCCCTGTAACAATTTACTTTGATTAAAACTATTTGTTTATATATATGTATATACTTTATTGTACAGACGCCAGCACATCAAGCTACTACAATCTGTCAAATTTCTTTAATAGATTTTCAACTTTATCGCTAAAGCATTAAGGTTCAAGGTTGATTAGGAAAATTTGACAGTTTCGGGTAGCTTGACCTGCACACCAAAAGCAGAAATTTAACACAAGAAAACATACAATGGGCAGTCTTATAGCTTTCTGCGATCTCTTCCAGGCAGCTGGGTGGCAGATTCAGTTTGCGCGTCGATGAAAAAAATATTACTTACATTTCGTTGAACACCATCGGACAGAATTTGCAGCAGAATTTATTGGCGTGTACTCTTTGGCTGTGATACTCCTTCGTTCCAATTGTCGGGAAACAGAGTAGGCACACCTCGCACTTTACGTTGCCATGAATCTGGTAACATTAATGAAGTAATTAAATAATGGCGTCTATTTTTTGGAGGTATTAGATATGGGATGGGGAAGACATCTTGCGCCGACTCCAAATAAATTGGGATACGGGCAAGGGAATGATTAGGTCTATGGTAGACGAGCCCATATTTTCCATACAAAATCTGTCAAACCGCGATATTAATTCCTCAGATAAAAGTTAATTAAATATTGATCATTCATCCCTTAACGGTAACCGATTCTCTCCGACTAATATCGGCAGTTGTCGGATAAAAACTTGCCGACATAAAGTGGAGGCCTGCGTTCGGCCTATCCAGACCTACAATTAAGGCGGCACGGCTGGCGCAGTGGTTAAGCGATTGACTGCTGCGCTGCGTGTCGCGGGTTCGATTCCCGCACGGAACAAATATTTGTATGACCTACATGTATTTGTTCCGAGTCTGGGTGTTTTTCTATCTATAATATGTATGTATTTACAAAAAAAAAAAAAAATTGTATATAAGTAGTTTATCAGCCACCTTGTTACCATAACACAAGCATTAGGTTGCTTAGCTTGGGACAAATGGTGCTGTGTGAAATGTCCAGGGATATTATTTATTATTTATTTATTTAATTACTTACATACTCTATGGTTCGGCCTTACCCAAACCCTAAACTATAGCAAATTGTAGGTAGTTTATTCACATTAACCCAGGATCGAAAAAGCTAGAGGCTCTGCCCATGACTTCCAGCTTTTTCGATCCAGCGGGTTAATTGCGTAACACACTATCAGTAGCAATGGGTTCCATTTTGACAGTTCAACAACATTCATTGCGTTTTTTACGTTGTTGAGCAGCCAAATTTTATTTTTATTTATTTCTTCACAAACAATTTACATTGTGTTTGAAATCGTACCATATGATAAAAAAAATGATTTAAAGCAAACCACATTCAAAATACAAGTACTTAAGACATAAGAAAAAATAATAATAACAATATAACTCAACTAAAATTACCTACAATAACATTTTCAATGTCAACTCATTATGAATTTAAGGATTTAAGATTAGAAATAATTTAACATGATACAAGTATCACATTTAAAAATTACCAACATAACTCAACTAAAAATTACAAACTACAAGAAAAATTTCAATTTTTCGAGCATATGAAGCAATGGATTAGCAATATCCTTCAAAATGATTCAGATTGTAATAATTGAAAGAGTGTTACGCAATTAGGGTATTGGATCGAAAAAGCTGGAAATCATGGGCCTAGGCCCAGCTGTGGGATGATGCAGGTTAACAGTAACAGGTAGGTACTTTACTTACACTAGGGTCGTGGCAATTAGAATGTGCTTCATGAGACTCGGCATTCGCAAATGACTTTTCACAGACATTACATATAAATCCACTTCCGACGTATTTTACCAAATTCTGTCTCCATTCTGTGACTTGTTCGTGCACCTGGAACATAAATATAATGTAAGGTTTCACCACAGTAGTAAAAACATAAACGAAGCCGTGAGTATCTGATTCTTCCCGTTATTATGATAAATATTTATTTTTTGTCTCCTTTTACCCTTTCACACGCTGTCTACATCTGTGCTTTGATTAGTACCTATATAATCAAAGCATCTGTGTATAAGCATCACATCTGTACCTATTTTTTCTGTTCTGTTTTTTCTTGTCTGTTTATATGTGTGTGTACATAAATGGTAAAATAAATAGATTTTCAAATACTAGGTACTTCATAAAATCAATCAATATTTGAATATTGCAATGTACAATAAACTACATAGGAATTATTACCGGTATGTTGACTACATTGAAGTATTGACGAATATCTCTTAGTTCCATTACCAGGGAAAGATTCGAATCTCTATTATCTTTAAATTCCTCTGTCGGGTAGATATTAAATTCTCTCTTAACTTTAATTTCCTCTTTCGGACAGTTATTCGAATCAGGATTATCCGTCATTTTTCTCTTCATAACTCTCATTTGCATTTCGGGATTTTTCGGTTTAGGTTGAAATTTCTGTGATATTCCTTTGAGGCACTGAAAAAAAAACCATAAAGTCAACCGGGAGAAAAAGGCAACCTTTACGTTCATACATCATCGGGGTAATTACGTAACACACATAAAATGACAATTGATCGCAATGGCTTTAATTTTGACAGTACACCCATTTTCATTGCTTTATTACATTATTGCACAGACGAATTTTTCAAAAATGATGTCGACTGTAATTGAAAGCGTTACGCATTTCGAATGCAGCACCCTAATTGCGTAACACACTTACAATCGTAATCCGAGAGTTTTGAAGGATACTGCTAATCCATTGCTTCATATGTTCGAAAAACAATCTGCTCAACAACGTAAACAAGGCAATGAATGTTATTAAACTGTCAAAATGAAAGCCATTAAGTATATTAGTGTGTTACGCAGTTACCCCGCTGGTCATACACACGCCGGTTGCAACTACCTACTACGCACCTGACCTTTCTGAAGAACATCATCAGAAGCACCTTCCACCTTGTAAGGTGTTAAGCTTATGAAGTCCTTCTTTGTGAAATCCTCTGTCAACTGATTCTCTGCTGTTACTTCTTCAACACTCTCATCAAGTCCAACTTTCTCACCTTTCCCTTCTTTAATTTGGACACCTGGCTTTTGATCTTCCACTTTATTGGTATTTTTTTCGATGAGAACGGATTTTGTTTGAATAAATCCTGATTTGTTGGTGTCGTCATCATTGTTCATGGCGTAGTAGTTTACTAACAAATAGCTATCTAGTGAAGATTGCAGGTTGAGTTCCGATCTGTTCTGGTCTTTTATAAGAGTTTTGGTTACCTGTAAAATTACGAAAGACTTATTAGATTTCTTCTGTAGCTTATATAGTCAACCTCAATAGGTAAGATGGACCTATACGCGGACAGAGATTAATTTGATGGTCCTCAAGCCTATACAATAGCTACAAAGCTTGTATAATTAATTTCAGGTATACATAACCAGCTTAAAATGTTCCCACTGCTGGGACACAGGCCTCCTCTCTTCGAGAGGGAGTGGCCTGGAATCTTCCACGCGGGCCCAGTGCGGGTTGGTAGATGTTATGTCTTCGAAGTTTCGATGTTTTTCTTCATCGTTTTGAGAGTAGTGGTGATGAAATTATTTCCACAAAGTAAAACGCCAGCTGGGTTCGAACCCACGACCTACAACCCGTAAGTCGAGGCCGCCACTGCTCTAGAGCAATTTCAGGTATCTATTTATACCATAGAAATGTAAAAAACAGGAGAAGTGGCAAGGAGGCATATCTGTGTCGTCGCGATGTGATCAACGCGATCATACACTAGGCAAATGCCCGTCTTCGCGAATTAGTGCGCTTTCGACCGTGATCGTGATAAAATATAAAAATTGTTCCGTGGTTTCCTGCAAAAACCGAAGTACAAATAAAAACTTCGTATCTCATGGAATCACTTACTATAAGTAAGTACAAGTATTTTACTGTATTTGCCTTTAAAATCATGAAAAACAACAAATCTTAAAATATTTCTTGGTTTTACTACGTAATTTTTTTTTTAAATATTGCAGCGGCTGTACTATTTTAGCAGTAAATACATTGCTCCTTAACCACTATCTAAGTATGTCGCAAAGTGAAGTGGACAAGCAGTGTAAAAATTACTCAACGATACTTTATTTACGCGGAGCGTCGCATAGTACAGCCGCTGTGTCTTGCCATGCTCTGTGTGTCTTGCGGCGAGCTAGTGATGTGGTTTTGTTGATCAACTAACGTAGGCTATCGACAACAATGTCCTATTCCAACGAATATACCTATAGTTAATTTTACAATTTGTCAACCGTTTTAACCCAGTTGGAAAACCTAAAAAGAAGAACTTTAAATTAGGTTGGAAGACCCTTGAGAAGATGTAATATAATGTTAAAATTTTTTATTTACAAACATTTTTTTTTTGTTGCTATTTTTTATTGATTTATAATATAATATTTTCTGGACATAGCGTTTTTTATTTATTTTATTTTCAGAACCCCTAATTTTTTTAGTACCATAATAAGAGAATCGATAACTTTCCGATTTAGTCAATCGATAGCGTATATGTAAAATAAATGACTTTTGCACAGCACAACGATAGCGACAGATGTTTTTGTGTGAGTAAGTTGTATGGGTAAATGCACGTTGTGTTTGATGAGTTAAGGTTTATAATTGATTGTGTACTACGTTCTGCACCCTAATTGCGTGACACACGATTAATCGGAATCGGTTTCATTTTGACAGTTCAACAACATTCATTGCGTTATTTACGTGTTGACCAGACAAATTTTTCGAACTTATGAAGCAATGGATTAGCAATTTGCTTCAAAATGATTCAGATTCCGATTGATTGTGTGTTACGCAATTGGGGTGCTGATTTATGAACTGCAAGTGTGCACGTGGCTTTGTATATATTGCTTTTACTGAACTACATGTGTAGTAGTGGCGCGGTGGTAGGATCGACGTAACGACATTGAGTTATACATTTTCAACAACCGGGGCACATCTCCATCTTTCCTATCTACACTCGAGAGCAATGAATCCGGGTCACTTGAAGAATCCTAAAAATCTCGGAAACTAAAAATGCTAGGTTAATGCAATAAATTGTATTTAATAGACAATGTAATACTCCTTAAATGAAGTTATTAAAACTTCTTAGTTATTGTAAAGTTATATCATAAAAAAATCTAATTTGAAAAAGGGCCACTTTCGAAGATGGAACTACGAAATTACAGCATTTGGTTTTGCTTTTGTTTGTAATCTGTCATTTATGTGGGTACATAAACCATGTTGATAGTGCTCTATATTCATTATTCAAGCTGAAATTATGTCGCTTACGCCTGAAGAATGCACCAGAATACTTACAATGCTGGAAACCGGCCGGAGTCAGCGCGATACAGCCAGGACTGTCGGTGTGTCGCTGTCAACAGTACAAAGAGTTCTCCGACGTTACGAAGAAACTGGTTCTAACCTACGCAGACCAGGAACGGGCAGAACCAGGTGTACCACAGCACGAGAAGACCGATACTTGGTGAACACCATGCTTCGAAATCGCTTTCTCACAGGAACTGAACTCACAAATCAGTTTCGACGCCTCGGAGGAAGTAACCCAAGTGCATGGACAGTAAGACGTCGGCTTGCTGAATCTAACTTAAAACCCCTTAGACCTGCAAACGGCCCTAAACTGGAGCGTGGGCATCGTATTTCAAGACTAAGATATGCCCAGAGCCACGTAAATTGGAGTATTGAAGATTGGTCAAAAGTTATGTTCTCCGACGAATCAAAATTTATGCTCTACAAGCACGATGGAAGACACAGAGTGCATCGAAGACCAGGGGAAAGATTCAAGCAAGCATGCATCGAAGAAAAAGTAGCCTACGGTGGTGGGTACTTGTGTGGGCCGGAATTTCTTCTGAAAGTCGCACAGAGCTGGTGATCATAGAAAACGGCTCTTTAACTAGCGTAAGATATGTGGAAGAAATCCTCAATGATCACGTTGGTCCATTTATGGTCAATTTAGGTGAGGATGCTATATTTATGCATGACAATGCCCGACCTCATACAGGTAGGATTGTGAATGACTACCTTCAAGAGATGAACATTACTCGTATGGAGTGGCCAGCGCGCAGCCCGGATATCAACCCGATCGAGCATGCTTGGGACGAGCTAGGCAGATGCGTAAAACAACGAAACCCTCCCCCAATCACGCTTCGTGAGCTCAAAATTGCTCTCACAGAGGAATGGGAGAATATTCCCCAAAATCGTATAAGGAACTTGGTGTACAGCATGCTAAACCGCGTAAACGCAGTAATGGAAGCACGAGGAGGCAATACGAAGTATTAAAATTCAAGAAAATCGTAATAAAGTTCAAAAATTTCATGTTTCCTATTTTTGTTTTAAGGAGAGATCAGCAGTTTTTTTCTTTATGTAATTTTGTGTTAATAAAATGTATGGTGACTCATATTTTTTTTACTTTCATTTAAGGAGTATTACATTGTCTATTAAATACAATTTATTGCATTAACCTATCATTTTTAGTTTCCGAGATTTTTAACATTCTTTAAGTGACCCGGATTCATTGCTCTCGAGTGTATGATTGATACATACAATATTATGGAAGAATGATTGTAGACAACATGAATTCTTGTCCGTGTATGTATCTTATTGAGGCTGACTTTACAGTACCTACTTGTGACTTCTTACCTGTCCATTCTTCTCAAATACTTCGAAAAGTGTAGCCTGAGCTGTTTTACTTTTCTCTATTAGTTTATTGCTCTTTAACAAAATTGGCGCGCATTCATAGCAGACATATTTTGGGAGACCCCCATAGGGATTCTGAAAGAAAAACATTATTGTTTAGGAACTTGCGGATTCCGAATAAATCTGCAAGGTGTAATTTAAAATAACTGAAAACCCGGTAATAGAGGTAATTGGTAATTGAACTTATCATTATGATCAACTTTCACTATGGGACGTGAAATCGCGACAAAAATAGAGCTATGCTATATCATGGTGACAGGTTGCGCGTCGATGTCCCTGCAACCCTGTATCGAATAGCTGATGTCCTTCTCGATTTCAGTTTTATCTCATAGTAAAAATTTACATAATGATGAGTTCAAATAGCGGTTGGCGCAGTGGTTAAGCGATTGACTGCTGCGCTGCGTGTCGCGGGTTCGATTCCCGCACGGAACAAATATTTGTATGACCTACATGTATTTGTTCCAAGTCTGGGTGTTTTTCTATCTATAATATGTATGTATTTACAAAAAAAAAAAAAATTGTATATAAGTAGTTTATCTTGTTACCATAACACAAGCATTAGGTTGCTTAATTAGCTTGGGACAAATGGTGCTGTGTGAAATGTCCAGGGATATTATTATTATATTATTAAATAGCCCTTTTGGGATTTTCAATTATTATCTTGTATTTATTTGGTTTTAAATGTATGAGGCTATGAGGTAGATACTTACATTAAAGCCACCAATGGACTCCACACAAGTCCCCAGGTGTGTATCTTGAAGACTGTACAGCTTGACATCTGTGGCCAAACATATCCTGCAAGCTTCCACGTCGGATGCATTAAACTTGACGTCTCCCTGGAAATGATTTATTTTATATGTCAGTATGCAAAATATCATCAATCTTAGCGTGGAATGGACGTGATCGAGAGCCATATGACAACCATTGGGCCTTGCACGAACGCGCTTCGCAAACGTTACTTAAATTCGAACGAAATTAAAATTGAAAATACTCGTTCCGCTCGTAATATTTACTTAGTTTTAAGATTGTCATATCTGCAGAGAGAGAGCAGTGGTGGCCCAGTGGTAACCGTCGTGGGTTCGAGTCCTGAAAGGCGCTTTACTTTGTGTAAATTATTTCATCACCACTCCTCTCAAAACGGTGAACGAAAACCATCGTGACGAAACCGGCATGTCCCAGAACCAAAAATTCTAAGACATGAGACATCTACCAACCCGCACTGGGCCCACATGGTGGATTACGGACCACTCCCTCTCACAGAGAGGAGGCCTGTGTCCCAGCAGTGGGAACATTGATTATACATGTCCCGTACATATTTATGGGTGATAATAATTGTGCTTACACAAAAAAACAACACCAAACTGCGAAAGGATGGTTGTATTTCTGATTCTGGGGGCTTACCACCAACTCTTATAGTAGGACAGATGTTGAACTGCACTGCTATTTTTTTCTATGACAAAGTACAAAAAAGCAGTGCAGTTCAATTTCTGCCCTGCTATAAGAGCTGTGCCGATCGATTCTGTAAAAATCTCACCGTGAAAAGTTAGGTGAAGTGAGTTTAGAGTGAGCTGTCAATAGTGTCAATCCCTAGCATTAGTTGGAATGACAGCTCATTACACGCTCACTTCACTTCAGTTTTCACGGTGAGATGGTTACAGAATCGCACTGCTGGTGGTAAGCCCACTGAAATCTTTCGTCTTAAATACAAATTACTTACGCTTGCTAACGGTGATAGACTTTCCTTCTTTATCATCTCTTCTTTTTATTTATTTACAGATTCTGAAAGAAGAAAGTAAGCGTTGAGTTTGAATCCAGCTTTGAGTAAACATGACATGCGCATTGCTTGGCGTGAAGCCTTTTTTTAGAATGTGTAGAGACTAACGCTGGCGTCCATTTTACTGGGTGGCTGGGACATCGACGCGTAACCTGTTGCCATAGATTCAGTACCTACATGATTCTGAACCTCAGGGGGGTTGATTTTCGTCGGTTATTTTCTTTTTATGAGCTGTTTCATAGCACAATGCAATACTTACGCGGTCAAAATGTACGGAATAGCATTTTTTTTTTAATATAACCGACCAAAAATGTCAATGCTTCAGTTAACGGTTTCAGCATCATGTACAGACGCCAGCACATGAAGCTACTACAATTTGTCAAATTTATTTAATAGATTTTCAACTTTATCGCTAAAGAATTAAGGTTCAAGGTTGATTGGGAAAATTTGACAGTTTCGGGTAGCATGACCTGCTGGCGTCTGTACCTACTGCATCCACGGTAACAGGTTGCGCCTCAATGTCTAGCTGCCGCCCAGTATACGTTCTCAAACAATAAAAACATTTAAAAAAATTATACAATAGGTACCTACTCCATATTATGGGATTTACCAATGTCCTTAAAATTCAACTTACATACAAATGGGAATGTTCTAAATTCGGACGGACTGAGTTCGGATGTATTGCGCAACCCCTCATACAAATATGTAGTACTATGGCTACTTCGGACCGTAATTTCTCCGTATTCGGACGGATGCAGTGCAGAACCGCTCTAAAACCCTATATAATGCTCTCATCGTAGCACAGTCTGATCTACGGCGTAGCACAGTATGAATTACGGCGTAGCATAGCGTGGGCTATGTCGAAGTGCAGCGTGGGCTACGGCGTAGCACAACGTGAGTTACGGCGTAGCAGTGTCCGCCACGAGGACTTGACTAGATATTATGTAGAGCTACGTTGTAGTAGCACCATAGATATAAGATTTATATTTCTATGAGTAGCACACACTGAAATTTAGTGAACTACGCGAGTAGACCGTACCTAAAGCTGTGAATGGCTGTGATGAAATATCATGTTATAAAAAGTCTTTCCATACTTAATATTATTCATTCGAAAATAACTCTGTCCGTCTGTTAATTTTTTACCGATAGAAACCGAACTTTTTGGCGGAAAGTTTTATAGGAAGTAGCTACGTCTGTCAAGACGAGACCCTAGCTAAGAAGACAAAACGGTGTAGATGTGGCGCAGCATAAGCCAGCAGCATCCTACTCTAATATTGTAATGGTAATTTATAACGACAGGTACAGGAGCAGCAGGACTGAAGAATAGTCATCAAATTCATTGTGGCCAGTCCGTCTATGATGCTCCGACCCCCCAGAAACAAAAGAACGAAAGAGTAACGACTGACGAAGAATAAATTGTCAGTGTTTCCAGTAGGTACTTAATATTTAAATTTTTTTGGTGTTTCCTTATCAGATAATTAACACAGGAAAATGTGTACATAGAAAAACTCACCGTATAGAAGTACAAAAAAAAAACACTGTTTTTCACATAAGTCTACACTGTTTACTTTTATGTAATTTCCGAACTGGCTTCTTGATAATTACATCGTCCACTTCACTCCTGCTGTGGTCTTATATGACTGGCTGACAGGCAAATACAGCCCCAATTCCTGCCCATCATGATCACGTGAGAATACTGTAAGGAAAGTACGCACACAATGTATTTGCGTTCAATATTTCAACATTGTTTTAAGACCATTTTTCGCTCCTTTTCTTGCAGCCAGATGTGGCGGTTTTATTGTGTGTTTTACGCTAATAGGTAAATAAGTATTTCGGAAATATTGAAAGGAGCGTCTGTCTTAGAAATAAATCTGACCTTCCTCTGAGCTTAAATTATTTAAAAAATAAACCAATCAAGGTTTAGGTATTTTTTAAATCGTTTGTACTTTAGACGCGTACATACCTACAATCAGTTTGATATTATTATTAAAAACATAAACTACGTTCTATTCTGATAAATCTCAATTGTTTTCCTCAAGCTTGTTAGGAAAAATTTATACGATATTCTCCTTTGTGCAAGTGCAGCGCCATGACTGAGGAGTTTTGTACGATAAATTATGCGCGCGCAGAGAAGCCGTGGGCGGGCTCACGGTGCTCGCGTAAACACGATGTTAGTTGACCCTTTGAGGTAGATGTTGTGTATACACGTTGTATTTGATACAGACGCAAACACCTGTTACACGATCCTTACTCCAGATAACCGGGTGATTGTGAAGCCAGGAATTTCTGCCTTTGTTTCGCAATATCTTAGGAAGTCTCTCGCAGTCTTCGGCAGAAGCGGTTCGAATTCGCCCCACCAACACTTTGATAAACACTAGCTAAATTATTTTACTTTGGGCCTAGTTTTTTTCCGATTATTTGCCATGTGCTACTAAACACATAACGCTGAAGGATCCTGGCGGGTCCAATACCTACCTGAATAGAAAAAAGTTTGATATGATTTTGAGATCACACGCCAGTTTCATTCATACAATAGGTATGTACCAGCACATGTTTTTAACCGGATGAACAGTAGGATGTTGACGTGTGATCCCAACATTTTGCTGTAAAATATCCTACACTAGAGATATTGTCATGAAACTGGTCCAGTGTTTGTTTTGTTATTGGCGTAACAATAGGGTCCTTTGGAGATCGGACAGAGGAAATACCAAGCTGGTGTGAGGTGTCCATCTTTCAGCTGGTATGGCCATGACTTGAATTTTTGAATGAATAAGGTAATGAAAAGGGTTAAAAATCGAAGTACACATTCGTTTTACGTAAATACGATTAGTCGTCTACAGATTACACGTGCATGTGAGTGACCGATGGGGATGTCAGATTTCTGCAACTGGTGCAAGCACAAAACAAGCAAGATGGTATGTACCTGCCGAAAGGATTTTTGAACGTAAAGTGCTAAATACCGAAGAGCTGCTGCTCTTCGGTTCACAGAGCGAGAGTGCTAAATACCTACATGTATAATAAAAGTATTGAGTAATACGGTGCCGACCAAGAATCTTAAAACTTATGTATATATTGGTGTTACCTGAAGAGCTGAGGATTACATGTTCAGTGCGAGTTTTTTTTATATCTAGTCGATCGCGTTTACATTATTGTCGCTAGACGGCGGTACTTCAGTTTCAGTACATTTCTCGCGAAAACTCGCACTAAAAGAGCTAGGGCCTTCTGTGGCATTCTGTTCCACAAAACGTAAACCTGAATAACAACAAAAAGGGCAAAAACACCTCCCTAGAGTATATAAATGTTCCTTGCAGAAACATCGTGATCGTGCGTGGAACAGAGAGATTTTATTTATTGTCATGTCAATGTCATTGTCAATTTGTTTTGTCAGTGTCCTATGAAGATAATTTTATTATGTACTACTTATTCTGTGATCGTTTAATATTGTAGTATTTATTTGTAGATTTATAGAATATTGACTATTAAAAAACATTTTATTCTGCTAAGTGGATAATGGTTTCATATTGCTGTGTTAATGGTTGCGGTAATACCAGTAAAAATAAAAAGAAAAATCCAAATTCAGCGGTATCGTTTCACGTGTAAGTGTTTACATTTTTTATTTCGATTTACACATTATTTAAAAATGCAAGCTTATACGAATTATTTCGTATAAGCTTGCATATAGAAGACTACTGAACTCTGACATAAAGCACAGTTTGGCAAATTACTTTGTCAGTAAATTCAAAGTAAAATTTGTAAGTCATAGGATAAAACTTAATTTTGACTACTAAACCAATTTGAAAAATTCCTCATAGGTTTCCTGCAAATAAGGAACTTAGAAGTAAATGGTTGAGAGCTATAGGGCGTCCAAACTGGTCGCCTTCGAACCATGCTCGAATATGTAGCGCGCATTTCACCTACGAACAAATCAACCACGATGGCTGCAAAATAAGAATAAAGGATGATGCTATACCTGTTTTATTATTACCTGTAAGTAATATTAAAATACTACTGATCCACCCCAGCTTTCCACGGGCGAAATATGAATACCTATGTCATATCAAAAATATCTCAAAATTATGATAATATTATTGAAATAACAGACAACAACAACAATGTTTAAGTGATACGATATAAATACTTAAGTAACGAATAAATACTTAAGTGATACGATACTAGTTTCCTAGGTATCCTGCTACAATAGTTAATTGTAGTAATTTCTTTTTTCTCAATATGTGACTGTAATTAAATCATCATCATTCTCCTGCGAAATTTATTTGGTGTTGGCGTACCATGTAATTAAATATTTATAAAAAATGAGGTGGTTGATAAATTCCTGTTAACACAGATTTGCAAGTTTATATAAATTTTGCAGCATAAAATAGAATATACTTTATAAAAATAATAATATAATATATTTTATTTTATTCAAGTACATAAATAGTAAAGTAAAAATATGATTTACATTTACATCTCAATAGCTAATTTCTTCATCATGATCTGCCTAGCCTTTTCCCAACTATGTTGGGGTTGGCTTCCTGTCCAACCAGATGCAGCTGAATACCAGAATTTTACATGAAGCAACTGCCGATCTGACCTCCACAACCCAGTTACTGAGTAATACGATACCCCTTGGTAAGACTGATTGTCAGACTTTCGGGCTTCTGACTGCCCGTAATGACTGTCAAATATTCACAAATGACAGCCGGGACCAACCACTTAACGTGCTTTCGGAGGTGTCTCGGTATGTAATGATGGTCACCCATCAACAGAACAACCGCAGTAAGCATAGCTTATTCTAATCGATCGACCTGTGCGGCTGTTATTACTTAGCCAGGGGCCTCTCCTTCCCATCCTCTCTATAGCTAAGTGTAATCTTTTTAATAAGTGTAAATTGTAAAATGTTTTCAGCTAAATTCCAACTTTGAAGCATCTAATGTGGAAGTTTGCAGGATTTGTTTGGCCACAGACGTCAAGCTGTACAGTCTACAAGATACACACCTGGGGACTTGTATGAAGTCTATTGCTGGATTAAGTGTAAGAATAATTATATATGTATATGTTGTCAGTCACAATAAAAAAACTGCTACCCCTTGCTCGCTTTCCACAACAATTTTTAAGATCCTAAAATGTCCAATGCTCAAATTGTCACTGGCAATTGAATATTTTAGAATTGGTCAATCTGTAAATTGAATGTTTGATAATTGGTCATTCTGGTAATTGGATATTCTCTGAATATGTCATTCTGAAAATTGACCATAAGTTGTAAATTCTCTGGGAATTGGTCACTGTCTCTCTCTACTTTATTTTCTTTTTTCACTTCTTTTTCTTCCTGATATTTTATTGTTGTGTTATAGTGTATGAAATAACATGTTACATTTATCATTTCCAGCAAAATGGAATGGATTTGGAGGATATGCCACAATATATTTGTTACCAATGTGCACCAAGCCTGATAAAATGCAACCAACTCATAGAGAAATGTATTACCTCTCAGGCAACTTTACTGGATATATTTGCTAAGAATGGACAGGTATATATTTATTCTCAAATCTCTGTGCATGATGGGATTTCCAATTTGTCAAAATGTTGAATTTCCATACTAAATTTCATCCCCTTAACCCCTTTAGGGGATGAACTTTCAATAATCCTTCCTTTACGCTCAGCAGTGTTACAAAAGGAAATCTTGTGCAAACTTTTGTTTCTAGAATGAATGTGAATTTTGTTTTGTTTTTTAGTTTGGGCCATGCGTTGTCTGTCAGTGAATCAATGAATGAATTAAAATTTTTTATAAAGTAGGATTTTATTTTTTTAGCCTAGAGATATGTCAAACTTAAAATAGTTCTTTTTTCGTAGTTTACGAAACTATACAAATAATCCAGATTGAAACCACAAAGTAAATATTTGAAAGACACTGAAGAAACTCACATATCTTTTGTATATTATTTGTATTTCTTGATTATTAAACTGTTACATAAATCTTATGCCTTACTGAATAAAGCCGATGATGGTAAATTCAAAGTTATAAAATACTTTCAGATATCAAGAGATCTGATAAAAGAACAAAATAGATCCCAACCGATCTTGAAGTCATTACAGAGCAGTTTTATATTAAATGATTACTTGCTGAAACATGATGATGAGAACACTCCTTCGCTATTTACTACAGAAGACTCCCTAGACAATGATCATAGTTATTTAAAAAGTGAAGATGGAACAAATACTGATGCAGCGAAGCATGCCACTAACAAGGAGTGTGAAGTTGAAGCAAATGAAACTGAATTTCATGAAGTTAATGATGCGGTGGCGGAAGAAATTAAATTAAATTGTTCTAATGATGTTATTGCAAATGGCGATCCTAATAAGGAGGTATGTTTTGATTTTATAATTAAACGTTTTGATATAATTGAACTGTTTTGATTTTATAATTTTCTAGGTGTACAAAAACAAAATTGAATCATGAAATTACTGATGACTGCCTCATTGGTCGATTGGTTACAAGCGCTACTGCTGAGCATGAGGTCCTGGGTTTAACTCCCGGGTCGGGCATAGTGTTATTAAGAAAGAAAATACTTTTATTTAGCACAGACTAAAAGAAACACAATACATCAGATAGCAACTAATAAAAAAAAACAAATAGAAAGTATAAAGACCTATGTAAGAAATTAGCAGGAAAGTGTGCCTCACGGCTGTACGAAAAGGGCCAGTTCAGCAAAAATGCCAGACAAAAGTGCCTGACGCTGGTTTTCAACTGAACCTGATGTGTGAGGTGACGGATGTAAATCAGGTTTTTCCATAGCAGCACGGAGTCCCGCTCCGTTGATGGCAATAGGCTCGCTCCCTATTACATAGAACTTCAGCATAACTGGCCTGCATGGAGGATGACGAGACAGCCGCGCATGTGCTGCTAAACTGCCCGGTGGTCGCCACGTACAGGGCAAAGTAATTCGGCAACCCAGGTACCCTACGTGAGACGGTCAGCAACATCAAGGCGTTGCTGGCCTTCCTTGAGGAGCTGGGGTGGATCGAATGATCGATTTTCCCACCCGTACGCAAAATACGCGCATTGTCGTGGAGTTGCGGACTCCAGCCCGTTTTACCTATTACCAATTATTAAGCATAACTGGCGAAATGTGGCTGTATTATAGGAACACCTCTGTCTAATTTTATGGTGTTATGTGTGAAAAAGATATGCTGAATGGCTATAATTATTTTTCAGGAATTCAAAAGTCAAGTAATGCACACAAAAAATATATCCGGTGAAAAAATCCTCGAATTAACTCCAGATGAAAGAAATATGCTGAAATACTTCGATATTGTCCAATTATCAGTAGGTAACATAACATTATTTTATCATTAGACGTTTTGCCCTATTACGATAAAGCAAACATGTTTAACTTATACTGTATAGACTATATAGGGTGGTGATTAAGTCACCTGCATCTTAGAAAGGGGTGTTTCTACCCATCGAATTGAACACCTTTTACTATGACCATTTTTTACCCCGTAATGTTAAATATCAATGAATCTATAGCTTTTTTGTGACCATGTGTTGATAATTGTTTATTGTAATAGTAAAACTATTTAAATATTTCCAAATGCTTTCAGATAAATGAACAGGTAAAAGAATGGGAAAAGAGTACAGTTGGTCGTCCTCTAACAAGTGACACTAAACTACAATGTGAGATCTGTAACAAATCATTCGCGAGAGTCGACTCTCATCGCGTTCATATTAGACACCACGAGCCGGTAAGTGGCCGATCTATAATTTTGGATTTGTATATCACTGTGTATCTATTTTATTGTATTGTATACCTACACAATATTTGCACCAACTTCCCATTTTATGTCCAGGAAAATCACTGTCCATTCTGAGGTTGCCTGAAAGAGATCGCAGAAGCGATAAGGCCGCCCATTGTATATTTTGTAATGTTTAATGTATTTTTTGTGTGTATTTTTGTGGTATACAAGTATATTATAAATAAAATAAAATAAATGTATCATAATAACATAATTAAAAAAATCTGTGTGTTTTGTCTCCATGTAGCAACTTAGCAAGCCAAGTATCTGGGGCCAAGATTAATAAATGTTAATTAGGGCAAGCTACCAGCCAACGCGCTAGCACTTTAAGTTGCTAGCGTTTCATACGAATATAAACCATATTTATAAGCAGATAATGTTCATATTCGAATGAACATTTAGCAAAAGAAAAGTGCAAGATAAACCGGGAGAAATATCTAAGCCAATGGACGTGCTATGTATAATGTTTATTATACATATCATTTATATTCTTTTTCGAAAGACATTAAACCAATATTTAATATTCGGTTCTATAATTTTACTTTGGAACAAAGATCGTATGAGATCTTAAAAAGTCGTACCAACAATTTTTTTAAGCTCTAAATGATCTCTAAAAACTGGTTTTCAATAGAGTTTTGGTCGAGCGCAGTGCCCTATATGCAAGCTACGGTTTAAAAGCACCGCGTTGGCGACTTCACACTCCAAACGCGCACACAGCAAGAAGTTCTACTGCAAGATGTGCCCGAAGGCTTTTAATAATGTGTGAGTATTATACGAAAGTTTTAAGAGGAAATGCGGGCGGAAAGACTTTTGAAAATTAGGTATTTGAAGAAACTATCGCTGTCGCTCTGCGAGCGCTCGGCGTCCGGCCGCCCAATAAGCGTGCGATAAGGACAACTACAGATCCGACTGAATAGCCTAAGTAAAAAGTCACATTTTTGAGGTTTGGCTCTCGCCTATTTTCTCCACCAATATTGAACCAATTTAAAAGATATTTCATAAACTGGATAAGAAGGATATACAGTGTGGGGAGGACAATAGGATCATAAATGAAACTTCGTATAAGTCATGATATTCCCAACCGTCACACAAAAAATCAAATGAATATATCCAGTAGTTTAGCCACAGGACTTTATTTTTCATTTTAAGTATTTTCTACACGATGTATTGTAAACAGAAAAGCACGCGACAGGTTAACGACAGACGTTGCCAGCTCGCTACTATAAAAACTACGTCTTTTCATTCAAACTTATTTTCTCAATGCAAATTATACCTACTTTATGCCCGAGCCATAAGAGTCATAAAGCGTGTCATCACAGCTACTATAAGAAAAAATGCATGCGAAAGTTATTACTTTGCTGTTACGCACTCTTGTCAATCGCAAAATATGTATGTGCGAAAGAGATAGCTAAGTTTTCTTGTTCCTACTTTGCTACTTGTCGGCGTGTCTCGGTTACGCCTTCAGTCAGTGAGTCACCGGACGTGCTTCCTGCCTGTGACGCGTTTTGTTTTTCTCTGGAAATTCGGATGCGCCCGCGCCCGCCCGTTTGAAGTCGCCGCGCGAGTGTTATCGTATCATTGTTGGTTGTGTTGTGTTGTGCGAAATTTGACGCTTTGTTTTAATAGTGACAGGACACATAAACGTATTAACGTACTTAGTTAAATAGCGAAGTAAACTTAGGTAACTTGAGGATACGGGAAAATCAATCCTTGATCCCGCACGTAGATGGTGCTCCTCCACGTGCAAATGTGATTTCAGACGAAATAATTATTAATTATTATGATCGCAATCCGACGTGCAGTCTGCGTAATGCAGGTCGACATTTTCGTGTAAATCACAAAACTATTCAAAAAGTTTTGAAACGTGACAAACGCAGACCTTATAAGTACAAGAAAGTACAAGCATTGTTACCGAGAGATAAGCCAATAAGAGAAACTTTCTGTCGCTGGTTGGAAACCAAACATCTCGAGAATCCTGACTTCCTGTACAATGTGCTGTGGACTGACGAGAGTACATTCACAAGGAATGGTTTATGGAACCGACAGAACCTTCGGTACTGGAGCCGCGTGAATCCGCATCTAGTACGGGAGTCTTCGCACCAGTAGGTACAGATTTGCGGTCAATGTATGGGCTGGCATACACAGGAATACCATTATTGGTCCGGTATTTATTGATGGCAATTTAAATGCTGTAAAGTTCATTGAACTCCTCGACGGATCCGTTTCCGAGTACACGGACGAACTTTCGCTGGACGTGTACAGGCAGATGTGGTACCAGTTAGATGGAGCACCAGCTCATTCAGTGGTGTCTGCAAGAGAGCGTTTGACTCAAATGTTCGGACAGCAGTGGATTGGCCGTTTTGGACCAGTGCGGTGGCCAGCGAGGTCACCAGATCTCACGCCCCTGGATTTCTTTCTGTGGGGTCACATAAAGAATGAGGTATACTCAACAGAAGTTACTACCGTTGAGGAATTATAAAATAGAATAATAATATCTTTTAATAAATTGAAAGAAATTGCTGCTAATGGTGACCTATTATCAAGAGTGAGAAATAACATTATACGTCGGTGTAGTTTATGTATTCAAGAACACGGCGGACATATTGAAAATAAAAAAATTTAATAACTGGCGACATAATTATGTGATCGAAAAGTGATTGTGAATAATAAATTGATTAGTGAATAATTCGCGGGTGAATGATGCCCGACTATTTGGTTAATATTCTGTGATTTGATTTGTGTAATTGAGCATTAATAATAATAAGAATACGCCAAACATTACGTCGCCGTCGTCCGCGTCGGCCACAGCTATAACATGAATGAAACCAAGCTGCGTTGCCATTCTTATCGCAGGTCAGTGTACCAATTTTATAAATGGTGTTTTATTTTGTTTGCAGTTTTAAGCTATTTAGTTTGTTAGAAAAAATTGTTTTTTTAATTTCGATGTTCGGATTTATTTGGTAGTTTACAAATGTTTCTATAAACCAGTATTGCCAGTGTTTTCATTTAAAGTCATATTGTCATCTCCACATTGTATACTGTGTCGCCATGTTTTCCTTTTTTCATTAGTAGTTGTCAAATTTGTACCCTAGGCCTCTGTTAACAGCGGCCTAAATAGGCAATTTTGAGCATTTTTTGAGGGTTCTAGTGCTTATAAAAATAATGTATTATCAAAAAGGAAAACATAGGGACATACAAGTAACTAACATTTATTATTCTGTAAAAAATCATAGCCATATGGTCATTAACCAGAAAGAAAACAGGCGAGAGCGTCTCTATAGAAAAAACACCACCCGCATTTCCTCTTAAGTTTTGTTCTATGCCACGCATCGTCGCATCGGACGTAAAAATATCGCGACGGGATTTTATCTCGCACTGGATTTTCAACTCTCGGTGTAGAGCCGAGCATTGAGAATCCAACAGAGGGCATCTCAGCTCGTCAAAAAAACACACTGATGGATTTTCAACTGTAAGGAAGGGTGATCCCAGTGCCAATGTTCCCGAGTTACCGAGTTGTATGTCAATTATCATATCATGGTTCGAACCCAGACGAGCATGCACTTTTATTTCATGCAATTGATTTCCTCGTCTCTCAAAACGGTGATGATAAATATCGTGTGAAAACCGAAGACATGTGACATCCACCAACCGCACTGTGCCCGTGTGGTGAATGACGCTCTTCCTCTCACATAGAGGAGGCATGTATCCCAGTAATGGAAACATTATAGGTCCATTTCAAGTCAAGTTCACATAACGACGGACTACTAGCTTTAGTTTAAAATAAGCAAACAGCATAACATCACGCCAGTTTTCCCCGAAGCGTTAGGCAGAGGATTTTGCCAGTTGTATGTATTAAACTGCCATTGAATAGGGGGGCGAGCCTTGGCATCAACCAGCAAATCTAGATTCCGAGCTGCTAGTGAGAATTTCCTGATGGAAAATCCCAAAAAATTATAATTTAATTTTTTACAGAATGGTAGCCAAAAAGCACCAGCGCTGGCATTCAGGCTACCTATACAAATGCGATTCATGTCAGTTCTCAACGTTACACGAGTCTTCACTGGGCATCCACAAGCGGCGCGCGCACGCTAACGCGCATGCGTGCGCGCTGTGCGGACGTGCCTATAGTACACTGAGAGGATTGGACGCGCATATACATACCGCACATAGTGATATAAAGGTTGGGCTCTGAAATCTATGTGTGATAATAAAATCATCAATAAAATAATAAAATTGTACCGAAGTCAGCCGTGAGGGAACCGGCATGTCCTAGAAGCAAAAATTCGAAGACATGTGACATCTACCAACCCGCACTGGGCCCGCGTGGTGGATTATGGCCTACTCCCTCTCATCGAGAGGAGGTCTGTGTCCCAAGGTGGCTGATTATTATGACCGAAGTCAAAACAGTAAATTGAATATTTTCGAGAAAAAAAATAACAAATTCTACGGTGTCTGGGAACTATTCTGATGCCGAAAATACAGTTTTTAGAACTAATGATAAACTTGTAATTTCTTAAATGTCAAATCGAAAATAACGAAAGTGGCTGATAAATTCGATATTTTCTCATGTTCACTGAGCGAGTTCGCAAAGGTAACGTTACACGTGATATGTTTCTAAGTGTAAATCTTATGTTGTAAATTATTCTGTTAACCTTCTTCATTACATTTTGTTTATTTTACAAGTGTTATTGTATTGTTTTGCTTCGTTAATTTTATTATTTCCTTGTGTTATTTTTTTAAATTGTATTTTATCTAACCTACTTAGTATGTTAATACATAAATTTAAAAAAGTTTAGTTTGTAAATTGCGCTGTAGGTACAACGCCTTGGGATTCAATTCTGTAATGTTGTGCATAAATCCTAAATAAATAAATAAAAAAAAATTCGTAAACACCTAGTCACCCTGGGAATAAGGTAAATTCCCATAGTGACATATGTTTAGGGAGTTGGTGCCAATAAAAAATCAAAGCCACCTATTTCCTTAAATGTTTCACCCATAACTGTTATATTCATATCTTTGAACTCCTGTTTACTTATTTTCAATAATCATCCAACATTTGCCAGGTTAAAGACATCAAATTCAGTAAGGAGTATCGTTGTGAACAGTGCAGTATCGACTTTGCGTCGGAAGGCGCAAGGCGAATACACATACTTACATCCATTCAACATAGGAAGAAGCATGATTTGTGGTGAGTACTGCTGAGGTGCAGGGTGGCGGGGACATCGACACGCACACTGTAACCTTGAATTCAGCACATGATTCTAGAGAATAGGATATTTTTTCGTAAATCTCAAAAAAAAATCTGCTCTTTTATATAAACGTGCAATACCTACGCGGTCAAAAAGTATGGAACAGCATTTTTTTTTTCAATATTCGACTATAAATTTCAACGCAAGGTCGTTCAGAATCATGTACAGCCGATCGATTCTGTAAAAATCTCACCGTGAAAAGTTAGATGAAGTGAGCTTAGAGTGAACTGTCAATAGTGTCAATCTCTAGCATTAGTTGGAATGACAGCTCACTCCACGCTCACTTCACCTAAGTTTTCACGGTGATATGGTTACAGAATCGCACTGCAGGTCCTGATTCATGGTTACAGCTTGCGCGTCGATGTCCTTGCCACCCCATATTATCCTAGAAGTTTACACTTTTAACCTTTTGAACACCAGAGTATAAACCAAATACTACTCCATAATTTTCCAAATCTACCCAAATACTAACACTAGTTTTTAAGATGTGCATGTATACTAAACTAACAAAGTGGATTGTATGATCTGATAAATAAATTATTATTATTATTATTATTATAAACGTACCGCCGTACCCCTGACGCCAGGCCACTTTTTCTGTCAAATGACCTTCATAAAAAATAGGGATTCCAGTAATGATTTAAATTGTTTATTTCATAATATGGTGCGACGTGTATTTTGTCATATATTTGTGACGTTGGCGTTTAGTGTAAGATTTCGTTTGTCACATATACGTGACAATGGCGTTCAAAGGTTAATGATGTAAAAATTCTGTATACAGACATTCCTTTCACAATTACTTAACCTCTGATTTTGCATCACCGTCTAAGTGTCAAGTCTTTATTCTCAGCGCATTAAGGTTACTGGTGGGTTGCTGCGAGAGCTAAAAGTAACTATCAAAAGACTATAGTTAGTTTACAAACTATAATTCTTTGACAGTTGCTGTCAAATCCTACTCATATTATAAACGTGAAAGTTTGTGTGGATGGAGGGATGTTTGTTACTCTTTCACGCAAAAACTTCTGAACAGATTTGGTGCAATACCTACGCGTTCAAAATGTATGGAACAGCAATTTTTTTTTTTTATAACCGACGAAAAATTTCGACGCTATGGGGTCTAAACTCATGTGCTGAATCCATGGTTACAGTTTGCGCATCGATGTCCCTGCCACCCTGTACATACTTACTAAACTGGTACTTTTCACTTCACTGTCAGTACCCATTTCTTGTAATCCAGTTAACCAGTTGAATGCAGAAATAATTAAAAAGCAATTGTGTCGCCTGGATCCACGTTCGAATACGAGGTTCCGTTGCGAAGGATTAACAAGGCTTCAAACTATTTCTCATCATCAGTTTTCATAACCAAAAATCCTCTCACAGCGACATAGCCATCCAGGAGCCGAACCGACCCAACATTTGTGAGAAGTGCGGCGCAGAATGCTCTACGGCCCGAGAGTTGTCTTGGCACAAGAAATCTGAGCACCCTCGCCCTCGGAGTAAAGACCATCTGCCGCGAGGATATCCTCAAGACTGCGAACTGGTAAGCCAATCTACCTAGCCTTTTCTCAACTATGTTGGGGTCGGCTTCCAGTCTAACTAGATGCAGCTGGATACCAGTAATTTACATGGAGCTACTGCCTATCTGACTTCCACAACCCAGTTACTGGGTAACATACCCTTTGGCAGGACTGCGAACTTGTGAGTAGTGCATAATGTTTCATCAGCCTATAATGTTTCCACTGCTGGGAGACAGACCTCTCAGTGAGAGGGAGTGGGCCGTACTCTACCACGCGGGCCCAATGCGGGTTGGTAGATGTTACATGTCTTCGAATTTTAGGTTCTAGAACATATCAGTCTCTTCAAGATGTTTTCCTTTACCGTTTTGAGAGCAGCGTTTTGTAAGTAATGCGGAGTGTTTTTTTTTATATTAGCAGGAGTGGGAAATCCTCATGGACGCCCAGACTGCCTCACTTGTGAACCAGTCTGGGCAGCGCCGGACTCTTATCGGCTAAAACCCACTCCTGCTTTTGCTCAGTGTCCCTCTGACATGATCAGAGCCCTTTTTAGACATGTGTCCTGCTTGTTCCTGTTCGCAATCAATTCAAAGCAGTCCCGTTTTAGGAAGTGGACATATGTTCTTGGAAGCATTCACCTCACTTCGTACTAAGTTAACTACCTATTAAGTATTTAAACGAATTTCTTTACATTATTAATGCGGAGTATTAATACCTATTCACTTGTAAAAAAAATTGTGGGAAATAAACATTAATCTTTTTTACTAACTTAAACCAGAACCTTTCAAAAAGGAAGGACATCAACATTATAGATAATAAAAAAAATCCACACAGGTAATAGACCATGATCAGGATCATCTAGGTTAGGAATTTTTATCCCGTTAGTAACTTCCAGTGAGATATCTTCCGACCTCCGCATGGACGAAACCGCGAGCAAAAACTAGTAATAAATAAATGATATTGGGTGTTTTAGTACCCTCACCCCAACAGCAATAATTATTGTAGTGTCGTTGAAAAGGTCTCCCGCAGAACCGTTAATTCGATATTAGTGAACCATTAATAGATAATAATAAAAAAAATAGAATTCAAAATAACTCGAAACCGACAACAAAACAAGCACTAAAGTACCTATACATAAAAATACCTTTATAGTCATATAAACATTATTGTTGTTGGAGCGGGTACCAGGTTCCATACTCTTTACTATCAAGATTTTGTCGTTTTTTCGTAGTGCGGGGAAACGCTTCCAAACCGAAAAAAACACTGGCACCACGTTCGAAAGAAACATCCCGAGAACACAGAGAGCTACAAACGGGTTCAAACCATCACTTGTATTTGTGATACCTGCGGGAAAGGCTTTCAGGTAAATTTATTTTTACAATGAGTTCTAACTTTAGTCCAAAGCTAGGGACGTTAATAGCCAGAGTCTCGTCACAAATACGCTGTGTAAATCGTACGCACGTGCCTGTGGGTGCCTCTATAAATAAAACCTCCAGACAGGGCTTAAGAAACTTAAAAACTAAGCGACTACACGCTAAGAGCACCCCCTGTAGGGTACGGACCTCGGCTTAGGGCGTCGCTGTGGGTGGGTAGCAAGGGACAGGCTGGATCGAATCCTCCTCACTCCTTGTAAAATTAATACATTTATATCTGTAATTTTATGGTGCACATAATAATGAGTATTCTATCTATCTATTAGGAAACCGAAGGATCTTAATCTATTCCCTTTCTGCAGAACTCCACAAAGCTCCGCCTCCACCAACTCCGTCACCGCAGCCCGTCCGTGCGCTGCGCGTGCTGCGCGCGCGTGTTCTACGACGAGTACGCGCTGGCCGCGCACGCGCGCACGCACCGCGCCGAGCGGCCGCACCAGTGCCGCACGTGCGGGGCGACCTTCAAGCAGCGCTGTAACTTAGACAGGCATTATAGAGTGAGTCCACTGTTTTTTTAAAGAATAATAATGATACCAGCCTATTATTGTCCCACTGCAAGGCAAATACCTCTTCTCACTCAGCAAAAGTTGAATTCATGAAATCCAATATAATAATTTCCGAAATCCACGCGGGCGCGGGCGGGCAGAAGCTAGTCACAAATAAAAAGCCGTCACTAACTAAATATTTCATTATTTTCTTTTATTTACAGGTTCATTCAGACATCGCTACATTCGAGTGCACGATTTGTGGCAAAAAGTTTAAATACTCGACAAGCTTGAAACTTCATGTGAACTACGTGCATAACAAGTTACCTTACCCGAAAAGGAAGAAAAGAATCAAATCCGTCAAGGATACAAGTGATTCGTAAAAGTATAACAACGGCAGGCCTGTCGCACTTTGCGAGGGCCGCGGGTTGTTCGAAAGAGATACCGTGGCCCCTGGCACAGGCAACCGAAGGCACACGGATGGGCTTTAGTCAGTAAAAGTCTGACACGCCCACCCGCTGCACAGCGGGAGAAGTCATCTGATGATTATTAACCCAAAAAAAGGCCTGTTGCACTCCGCATTTTAGCTATGAAGCTACAAGTACGCGGCGGTTCGCGGCGTGTTCGACTTGTCAGGCCAATTCATTGGGCTCTAACGTAGTCGGAAGAGATAAGAGATACGCGATAGAAAGAGAAGCAACTTGTAGGTGAATATAACTGTAGGCAATTAGCGCTTTGCGACCTGAATTGCACTTTATTGTGTCGTTGCAAGAGTCGCTACTTATTTAAATGATTTTGCGGAGTGATATGTTCTGTGATAACGGTACAATGTTTCTCAAGACCATATACCGGATATTATTTCATTTTACAGAATTGCACTAGAGGATCCATCGACTATGTTTCATTTTGATTTACAAACAGTACCTAGCTGAATTAGATTTTGAAGCATGCGGTTACGAAGTACATATGCCACCTAGCAAGGATAGAAACCGTCTGCAGCTATCAAGGTTAGCTAGGTTCAAGCACGGAGCAAATACAATCAAGCGTGACTTCAAATTTCTACGGGTTGGTAACTGTACCTAATAGGTCCGTTCCACACATGTTTGAACATTTCCGGATTGTTGCAGCACTGATCAAAATCAACTGCTCAGTGGCGTAGAGTGGGTATCGGCTGCCCGGGGCGGAAGACAATTTTGCCGCACTCTTAATTAGGTACTTCAATTTAATGTATACTATACATTATAAACATTAATTCTAGATAACTTTTCAGCAAGAACAGTCATCATTATTTTGAATTATACAGGTTAGATTTTAAATAAAAAGTTTATTTGTTTTATAATCACGTTTATTACCCCGCAAGTCAGTAGGTATAGAAGGTGTTGCCATTCGCTACGAAATATCATTCAAAGAAAGGGGATTCCCCGAATTCGTCACAGAATAAGTAATGAAAAATTCCGTGCTCTTTTCAATCGATCCGAATTTATAGTTGCATTAAAAATATGAAATGGTACAAATATGTTATTATTTACTCTGAAATTTTGTCGTCCCCTAAAAAGTGCCGCTCGTACTACGAAACGCAAAGTTTATGTCCTTGATACCTTCATGAATTTGAAACAACAGAAGAACGAGAGATAAGGAAGGCACCCGTAGAAAATACCTTTCAAAGGTGTTAAATGATCAATCGGAAGTTCAATGTTGTGAAACACAGTCCACAATATCAATAGTTAATTAAAATTATTTAACACATTGCCTTTAGTTCTGAAAATCACGGTCCACGTTAGTTTTGTTTGCCATTGAAGATTTGCAGTTCCTATCTGATTATTTGGAATTATTCTATGATTTATGTAATTGAATTAATTTTGTTCAATGTTGTTTGTTTTTGTTTTCTGTGTAATTTAATTTATAATTCAGATACCTACAAATGATTGTTAATGAATAAATGACTATGACTATTACTGGTGTTTAAGAGGACGTCGCACTATTGAGACGTGTGCACATATCATATCAATCTTATGGTACAGACGCCAGCACATCACGCTACTACAATCTGTCTTTCTTTAATAGATTTTCAACTTTAGCGCTTAAGCTTTAGGTTCAAGGTTGATTGGGAAAATTTGACATTTTCGAGTAGCTTGACCTGCTGGCGTCTGTACTTATGCTGGGCTCGCCATCAGGAAGATTTCACACCGCCAGCAAACCCCCCCTGAACAATTTTACTATAGATACTAGCATCATGTAATACCGTATTTTTAATATCCTGTAATAAATCAGGATTTTCAAATTCTTCTTTTGTTTTCTCTTTTTCTAAATTGAGCCAGTATCAAGTACTATCTCACTATAAGTTAGATAAGATATTATAATCTTTTCATTAGCATAGTTGGCGTTAGTGTTGAGTAGGTAGACTAAAGTTCATATATTTTTGCCCATTCCAAAACGTAAATCTCTATGGAGAAGAAAGGCAAGAAACTCCAAGGACGCTCTTTTAAATCAAGATATTACTAAATCCTCGATAACTTGCAACTTAAACCACAATAATAGGTTTAAGGCTGCAAGCCTCAAGCCCACATAAGCCAAGCCAACGCCCAATCCACAATGTTAAAATGGAGTTAAAAACTGAAACTTAGGCGCATGTGGCAGCACTGTTGTTAGTCCAGAAACCTTAATTGTTTTTAGGTACAACAATGCCACTCGTCTTCTAACCCCCACTGTACGTATTTACTATTGTGTCGATCACAAATTAAACGAAAACTAGATAAAAAATTTATGCTACTTGGAGCTTGGAACTTACACCACAAGAGCCTGTAATGAAAACAGACATGGTTCTCAGTTTATTATGATAAGGATGCTTTTTGTTTACGATTTTTCCCATAAAATTCTTTAGGTTTAAAATGGATAGCAAATGACAAAATAACGGGATTCCATTTTTTTTGGGAGAGGTTTCCTCCAAAGTTTTCGTTTTTTATCAGTTTAGTTCCCTAAGCTACGATACGATACGAATACACGAGTCCCCGTGATTTTTTAGTCAGTCGTAACAGCTGAGCAACGGGGCATATTATTTATTTATGTAACTTTAATTAACACGATTAAAAACCAATTACAATAATTATAGGCAGAGACACATACATATAAATTATTAACTTCAGGTAAAAACAATAAAAATTAACAATACTTTAGTTAGTGAATCCCTTGCATAGTAAATGTAGTAATTGTTCTGACATGCCAATAAAATCTTTGTCCGCGTATCGTGAGCGGCCAGAGTGTGAGGTACTGGGGACTTACCGCACGCGGAACGGTGCGACATCGACTTAGGGGCACAGCAAACAGCCTGTGCTCTTTGTACAGACGTCAGCACATAAAGCTACCCAAAACTGTTGAATTTTCCCAATCAAAATCTGTACATTGCATCTATCTCTTCCTGCAGTGTTTTTTTTTTTTTTTGAGGATAGGAAATCATCAAATGACCCCTCCCGCTCTGGGTGGAGCGGAAGGGAGTGTCAGACTCTTACTGACTAAAACCCACCCGTGTTCCTTCCTTAGCCCTTTCTGTTCCAGGGCAGCGGTAACCCTTTCGGAAGATCCCGCCGCCCTGGCAGGCTTCGGCCCTATCGGGCCCCGTCCTCTGCTGACATCTCTTTGAGGCGCGCGTGGAACACAACACGCCGTCCGGCACGGGCCTGGTCCTGATCGGACGGCGAGCTACCCATTACTCACCGCCCGCAGGCCCGCGCCTACGGTGGACGGGAGTCGTCACGCGGCTCCCGACGCCCGGAGCGACTCCCGCGGCGGCTGAGGCGTGAGGTGTTCTCCCTCAGCCTCTCAGCCACCTCCTTCGCTAGCATGACTGCTTCTCAGAAGGAGGTGACTGCCTCCCACTCCATCTCGCCCCGGACCATGGCTTGAACCAGGGCCGGACGCGAGAGGTCGCCGCCGTTGCCGATCGCCTCTACGAGGACACGGCGGGGCTCCGCCCAAGCAGGGCAGACCGCCACCGTATGCTCCACCGTGTCCTCTGGGCGATCCTGGCAGTGGTGACACCCGGGCGTCTCCTCCCGCCTGATTATGTGCAGGAACCTCCCGAAACATCCGTGTCCGGAGAGGACCTACGTCAGGCGGAAGGTGAGAACGCCGTGACGATCTCTAGCCACTCCTCAAAGAGGGGTCTTATCGCCGCTATCGCGGCGTGCCTTTTCCTGCAGTGCTTGCAGTGCCAAACAGTCACGCTCGGAGTTTATTTCGAGTTACAACTTCAAGTCTTCAGCATATAACAGACATGTTGCATGATGGAGAACTTGGGGAAGATCGTTTACCATGATTAAAAATAATAAAGGCCCCAAAATTGAGCCCTGACTAACTCCTGAACGCGTGTGGTAGGTGTTTGGTTTGCACATACATACCGAGCCTAACGAACTGCTGGCGATCGCGTAGAAAGTCTGCGAAGAAACTTAGTAGATGTGGTGCATAACCTATTTTGCTAAGTTTCATCAACATTAACTCTATCGAAAGTCGAAATAAAGTACGTCTACCTGACGCCCGCGATCCAAACTAAACGAAATATAATCAACTAGTGTCAGAAGATTCATGTCAACTGACATCTTACTTCTAAAACCATGCTGCTCATTACAGAAATATTTGTTAAGTTCGTATAAGGCATTGTTAACAATTATAAAAGCATAAATAACAATGTATGGATAGCGGCAGATGACAGGTAGCTCTCAGATTCTTGGACTAGTGATTGTAGCGATATCTGAAGTAAGCTAGTGGCAGTTTTTATCACCATTGTTTAGCGAGCGTGTGGAACTGGCATTTAAACCGTAAACTTAAAAGACATGTGCTCAAAACTACTGCAAGTCTGTAGATTTCGCATGCTCTGTGCAGAAAATTGTCATTTGTCATTTTGCTGCGATAATCGTTTCACGACTTTTGTTTTCTTGTCTCAAAATAATCCCGAATAAGTTCACGTGTTCCATTAACAACGTTAAAACTCAGTTGCGAGATCGAAATACACAATAACATATAATTAGTTATCAATTCGGTTGTGGTATATGTGTGAACGGTCACAACAATGGAGAACCTTGATCTTAGCAATAACAAAAACGTGTCTCTTAGTTTGATAGCGGAGTACGGCGGCTCAGATTCAGATTCGGATGATACGGAGACTCATTCGAACGATAATGCGACAGATTCTGATGCCGCAGATTTAACTGAGATGGTGTTGAAGAATAATATAATAAATGCGTGTGCTCACGGGCCGTTGTCGAGGCCGAGCGGCCGTGACGAAGCGGATGTTAGCAGACACATGATAATCGACAGTGCGGAGAGTGGCGTGGTGGAGTACGAGGTGACGGAGTACCGTGACGCGGACAGCGACTCCGACAGCGACTCCACCAGCGCCTCCAGCGACAGCGATGTGGACTCCGTGAAGGACATCGAAGAGGTCTCTAGTGGGTGAGTACTTACAAGTACCTCTTACAGTTACAACACAATTTTAATGTTTACAGTATTTAGAATGCATGATAAATTTGTGTAAAAACTTAGCTTCTACTTACACAGCTGTTTTTTTTTTGTGTATGTTATGCAAAACTTAAGGTTAATGAAAATCATAATTTTATTTTTGAAAGTGGGAGGTATGATGAAATCTTGATGCATTTTGTTCTTCTGTTATATTGGATTCCATTATGTTCAAAGATAAGAAGTTATTGTTTTAGCAAATACCTTGGTCAGCATAGTACATTCTATTAGCTGTACTATGGCTGGAGGCATAAGATATTTATTGATAAGGCAAAGTGCCTAACAGAACTTGCCGTAGGTTATGTATATTGCATTGTTGTATGTTCTTCAATAAAATACTTAATTAGTTTCTTGTGGAAGAGTTTCTGTTGAGAAGCACTGCTTATCTATTTCTGCCACAAAGTTGCAATCCTGAATTCTGAGAACATAATTATGTTGAACATTCTTAGGCACTTTTTACACTAAGAAAACCTTCAAGTTTCATCTTCTTATGTAATCTGTCTATTTTAAAACTGCCATAATGACCTTTGTTTTTTTTTTTCCACATTGGGGAAGCCAAGTAAAGGCAAAAATATATACTTGTGGGGAGCCTAATGCCTGCAGTAGACTATATTATTATTCTAAACTGATTATTGATTCATAAACGAATACATAACAAGGTTTGAGATGGGTTTTAAAAACACTAACATGAGTTTTATAAATTGTTCACTACAAGGACAGACATGATAAGTTAATAAATACCTAATTAAGTATGTACTCAGCAAGACACAAAGACGTAGCGTCTTTCAGACTGGCACTGCAGAGTATTAATGAAGGGGTTCATTTATTACTGGACAAAACCAGTTACTGAATTTATGTGTGTTTACATACTTCAAAAATTCTATTTCTTGTTTTATTTTAAAAAAAATAGATTTTTTGTCTGTTTTTATCGGCTAATCTAAGAAACGGCTTGACCGGTTTTGATGAAATTTGGCATGAGGATACTTTGAACCCTGGGAAGGGACATAGGTTAGTTTTCACCGGAAGCTAGTAATTAAATAATCATAATATTCTAAAGTACCTGGTAGTGTTTACCAATTGATTTGATTACTTTATAATCCATAATTTCAATACATTGACATTGTTTCAAATGCAAATGTGCTTAAAAAGGAGATAAGAGCGAATTGCATGTTTACAGTATGGGTTTATCATTTAGTGTGTTGAATGTCATTGTTGTTGGCTAGATTGATTAGGTATCATGCTTGTAGTCTAGGTGCCCTAGTGTTCGTTGTTTGTGTATTTATGCAATTTGAAAAATTTATAACTAGACAGCGGAGTAATAACATAACACACTATCAATAGCAATGGCTGTAATTTTAACAGCTCAACAACATTCATTGCGTTTGTGACTGTTCCTAAATTACCCTAGGCTGATAAAATTTTCGATTTTCCTAATTATGTGGAACTGTCAGGGAAAGGCTCTGTTGTTACACGTTATTTACGTTGTTGAGCAGACATATTTTTCAAACATATGTAACAATGGATTAGCAATAGCTTTCAAAATGATTCAGATTGAGATTAATAGTGTGTTACGCAATTAGGGCCCTGATTTTAGATATTTATTACAGCCTGATTAAGACTTTATAGCTACTCAGAAGAGCACTACTCGCTGCGCAGTAGCCCACTCCCTCACCTCTGATGACAGGTGAATTTGTTACTGCGCAGGGACTCTCCTCATATTCCGAGCTGCCATAAAGTTTCAATCTGGCTGTATCTATAAATGACAGCAATGTATTTTCTGAAGGTGTAGGCAGAAATATAAATATTTTTCATAAATTGCTAGAAATCATATAAAATACTGGCACTAACTTTATCAGCATTAATTGGGCTTAAGTCAATTACTCATTTTTATTATTAGAAGGATCTATTTGGGACAGTCCCACAACTATTATATATAATAAAAATGATTAATTTTTATTACATAAATAATAAATGTGGGACTTCTCCCACATTTATTATTTATGTAATAAAAATTAATTATTATTACATTACATTATTTTTATTCGAGGGGGAAGCCCCTCGAATAAAAATAATGAGAGATAATAATAGGTACTTCCATACATTTATTTAAGTTCATTTATTTTCAGAGAGGAATTCGAAGGACAAAACAAGACTGGAAAGACGGAGACTCCAAAAGTGAATGGTGAAATGGGCCTCGATGACTTGCCTCCAATAGAAGACCTTGCCATCAGCCTGCCAGCCCAGGAAACCACCAAGATTGGAACCATTGCCAGCATAGTTGATAGATTAGGTAACTTTCTCGAAACATTTTTAATATAAAAATATGATACTTATAATATGTTCTGGATTCTGCAGTCCTTTGTCTGATATTGGCTTAGGTACAGTCAACAAGGTAAATCGGACATAACTACACATCATAATAATTAAAAAATTTGAATATGTTGGGGTAAGTTTGGTGCTGAATATTAAATATTTTTATACTAGCTGCGCCCCGCGGTTTCACCCGCATAAGTTTCGATCCCGTGGGAATGTCGGGATAAAAAGTATCCTATATGTTAATCCTGGTTATAAACTATCTGTGTGCTAAATTTCGTCAAAATCTGTTCAGTAGTTTTTGCGTGAAAGAGTAACAAACATCCATACATCCATACATACAAACTTTCGCATTTATAATATTAGTAGGATGTATAATAATAATAATAATAAATCCCTGGACATTTCACACAGCACCATTTGTCCCAAGCTAAGCAACCTAATGCTTGTGTTATGGTAACAAGATGGAATATATTATAAAGTATTCTGCCCTTACTTCGTGTAGCATTAAAAAATAATGCCAAATTAGCCGGTTATTTTAAACGTACGGTTTTGTCCCGAACTTACCACAACATATACCTTGTACTTAAATACAAATTCGTGACTACATAAAATATAAAAAACTCATAATCTATATCTATACTAAATAATAAAGCTGAAGCTGTTTGAAACGCGCTAAATGACGGAAACTACCAGCCGGATTAAAAAAAAAATCTGTTTGCATTTGATAGCCCAATTCTTGAGAAAGGCTTTAGGCTACTGAACATCACGCTAGGAGCTTTAAGAGCCGAGCAAAAAGGAAAAAAAGTCAGAAAGAACGGCGAAGTAATGACGTGCAGGCGATGCGACGGGGTGGGTCGGGGGAACAAGACTTTCACGCGGACGAAGTCGCGGGCAGTAGCTAGCTATTAAAATAACAGTAATTTTTTGTTGACCATAGGTTCCATGCTAACTCTGTGCCAAATTTTATCAACCCGGGGTCAGAAGTCAGGCTAGGGAAACGCCAGAGTGTCTTATCTTCAGCGCTATAGTCGCGGGCATTTCCTGATAACTAAGCGTTGCTTGTCCTAGCATTCATCATTTAGCGGGTCGGGATTTTTAGGTGACGAATTTATGTATAGTACTTAACATAATAATAAATGTCATAATCCGTCAGTCAACTGGGTCCGCGTGGTGGATTACGGCTCACTCCCTCTCACAGAGAGGAGGCCTGCGTCCCAGCAATGGGAACATTATATGCTGATTATGTTATGACATAATAGTTGACATTTTAATTTACCTATAAACCTCAGGCCTTTGCTACAATAATTTTCTAGTAGCATAAAGCCTATAGTCTGTTCCAAAATTATCAGATGTAAATGAAAACAAATGGATCCGAAAACGTACCTTCGGATGCCAATTACAAATTGTGTGCTTTGAAATTCTTATTTTAAATCACCTTGGTAATGTTTTTAATTTGACAATAGTTGAGGTTAATTATAAATTCAATTTTCGTTGAAGATTTTTCAATTACAATTTAGGTATAATGACACTAGCTGACCCGGCAAACGGTTTTTTGCCATATACATTATTTCTAGGAAATATATATTTTTTTTGTATGAAAAATAGATGTTGGCCGATTCTCAGACCTACCCGATGCACACAAAATTTCATACAAATCGGTCCAGCCGTTTCGGAGGAGTTTGGTAACAAACATTTCGACACGAGAATTTTATTATAGTAGATGATCTAAACAACAATTGTTAGGAAAAGTGGTTTCAAGTTGAAACCTTCTAAATACAGATGATTGTGTTAAGTACTAGTTATTTAGAGAGTGATTGCGTAAGAATTAAACCTGCGTAATTACGTAACACACTAAGAGTAGCAATGGCTTTAATTTTGACAGTTCAACAACAATCACTGCGTTATTTACGTTGTTGAGTAGACAACATTTTCGAACATATTATGAATATATGCTGCAATTGGGGTGCTGTACAAGTTTTGTTTACACTTTCATCAGATTTCGAAACAGGCTACACTGCCATAGTGCACACCTACCTAAAAAAATATTCACCAAAAAACGGGTCAAAAGTTCAAACTCGCAACCAAAGCTCTCGCTTTATCGACCTCGTAAAACCATGTAGTTTAGAGAAACATCGATTTTATCGCAGACGTCGCGTACAAGTCACGGTGTGTGCCCTTGACAGCAGCAAGCTTTTTGCCATGACCTCCATTGATTTCCGCATCGTTATTGCAATCGATAGCAACACGACCTTTCTTTGTACGAGTTGTTTCAACTGTTGTTTCCGATTAAATACTTTTTTGTTCAAATATGAAGCGTAAACGGCGTAATACACACGCAACTAGAAATTCTAAGATTTTTAAGCGGAGATGTACAGTCACGAGCAAAAGCATGTATACACTCAGCTTTATCTTTATCAAAAAGCGATTTACTCCTTTATTTTTGAATGAAATTTTATGTTTATATAAACATAGCATTTTCGAACCCATAGGTTTATGTAATGTGTCGTATTTCAACGTTGCATTCGTTATTTCACGAAAAAATCGCAATTGAAAGTTGCCAAGTGTTGACATATTGATGCTCGTGACTGTACCTACTTAAGATCATAGATTTAAATCTCTGCTTGCGATGAAGTTAGAAAGCACTGCATGCACCGCTGGTGGTGTGGCTGTGTGATTAGCTGCTGCGATACTAATACGGGTTCGGTTACCGAGCCGAATAAATATTTAATTGGCCTACTGATAGGTGCAGTTGATATATCCTCATAATAAGCATAAAAAATTGGTAACAACAATATAGTGGTGAAGGGCGTTTTGGGGGACTGTCTTATGTAATTTTGACGTTCGAAAAGTGCTGAATCTCAGCCTAATTTCAATGAATGATTTTTCATTTGGACAAGGAAACTTCTAGAATGGCAATTTCAGACATGTGTCAGACCATTTTGGGTCGACCAGCCCCAACAGACAGCCAACCTGTCCAGTAAAGACTAACACAATAACTAAGCTAGCCAAAAGTACACCATAAACTAAATGATTTCTATTATCATCTGCAGTGATAGTTCGTGCACTGCCAGAGACACCAGCCGTGGACTTAGACAGCGTGCTGTTCTTGGAGAATGGCTCCAAAGCATTAGGAAGAGTCTTCGATGTCTTTGGACCCGTAAGTAATGACAAGTCGTATGCCCGATATAGGATCTTTCATACAAACTTTCATCTCCTATTGAACCCCTTTAGGGGATCATTATCATCTTTGTCAGCCTTGTTCCACCTACTGCCGAGCTGCCTCCTCCCCTTTTGTGCCATGCCTCACTGATCCGTACGAGGGATACATTTTCAAAAAATCCTTCTATGGAGCTCAGTCGCGTTATGTAAGGAAATCTTGTGCAAAATGTCAACCTTCAGACCTAGCAGCATAGGTGTCTAACAATTAATGAATTAATTTAAGAGTTTTATTAAGTACATAGAAGATACCTTGCAAGTTCTTGAAAGCACTCCTGGTTACTGGTAGTCTAATCAATTCGTTAATCAGCGAATCTTATATGCGGGGTAATTATTAGGGGTAATTAACGTACCCACGATACAGGAGTAATTCCTAGTGCGGGGCAACGTTTAAAAAAAAATGCGTAACACTATCAGTAGGAATAGCTTTCAACAACAATTCATTGCGTTAGTTACGTTGTTGAGCAGACAAATTTTTCGAACATAATATGAAGCAATGGATGAGGTTACGTGATAGTGTGTTACGAAATTAGGGTGCTGGACTCTTATTAACTTGTTGGTGACCTAAATACAAACAACCTGTGAACATAAGTGGACAAGTGACCCCGCATGAAAATTCTGGCCCACTTTGCATTTTTTTGTCCTTGTAAGAACATATAAATAAGTACCCACTGCATGCGACACTGTGTCTTGGCTTAATTTCAAACTTAGCTTGACGCAAATATACGCAATACTTTACAAATAACCCCACGGGGTCAAAAAACTGATTAGGACATCAGCCAATTTGCTGGCCTTTTAAAAATGGTAATACTTCATCTAGGGTAGTATAAAATATGCCTGGCGATCATCCAGCGGCCATATTGTCTTCAATTTTTCCCTAATTTATAAGGCACTTTGTGTCTACAAATACCACGATGATGGCAATAATTTTCTAAATGGGTATACGGAAAAAATCACATAAAAATATGAATACATTCTGCTAAAGTTGTTAGCGACTTTGAATACCCTTGGAGTTTCATAAGTAAACTGATATTTATTTATGAGTATGCATGAATGAGATTTATTTTTATGGCTATCTATTACTATAGATGGTAGTTATTATCATAATGATGGGCTTCAACATGACTTTTTTAAATAACTACGTCGTAATGTCCGAATAGTGATGTACTCGTAGCGACGTTCGAAGGAATATTTTACAACGAATTGAGAAGCAATTCTCGTAATTTTAAGAACGTTCACAGTCTGAAGACATTTGTTTGTCGCCGAGATGAGATTACGGCTAGATTTTGAACGTTTTTAATTACGGGAATGGGCCTTCTGATTTTGTCATGACACTTAGGCACATCTTAATTGGGCCTGACATACGATCTTTAGCAGTTGTAACAGCCAAAAGAGTTGGAATGTTGCCGAATATAATACTGGCCTATCCTATCACAAAAGTACTGGAGCTCCTCCCAAACTACTCCACGATATGCCATTCTCCACCTTTCGCATCCAGCTTCTTCTCGTTCGTATCTCGTTGGGGTCTCTTCAGAGGTCACCCGAATCAACTTCTGTCATGCTTTTCTTCATTTCTGGATAAAATAAAACGAAACAAAGATCTTTTGGTCGTCTATATTGTCTGCCAAGAAAAAAAAACGTGCGCTCTTGTGTATCGCTTCTATAAATGTCAAGGGTCAAAGTTGCTTGTAAATTGTTGCATTTTGCCACCAGATAGGCGCATGAAAAGGAGGGAATATCTACTCTAATGTAGTCCTCCCTACCATGCGTATACTCCAGTTTATATTGTGGTCGGTTTCCAGTCAGTTAGACCCGACCTAAACTCAAACCATCTTATTACAAAACGAAAGCTAACTTTAGTTTTAGCCTAAACTATTGAGCCAGTACTTATATTTCGAACTTTATTTCAATTTAGGCAAAGTTCTTAATACTAAAATGACAACTTAACACCGAACTAAGCTGCCATTTTTGCCAATTCAATAACTGGGCCAGTGGTTTAAACCTGATCGAAAGAAAAACCTGGTTTTGTAATAAGGGGGAAAGATTTTTTTTTTCAATTAAACCATTTACAGACACTTTTGAGTTGTCAAATAGTCGGTCAGTTAGTCAGAAAGTTGAAGCTAGTTGCCCATTCCGAAACGTAGATCTCTATGGAGAAGAACGAGCACGAAACTCCATGGACACTATTTTAGATCAAGATATTGAAAAATCCTGGGTACATTATTCTCCTAATTACTGCAATATAAGTATCAATCTGCCTAGCCATTACTCAACTAGGTTGGGGTTGTCTTGAAGTCGTACCGGATGCAGCTGAATGCCTGTATTTTACATGGAGTAACTGCCTGTCAGACCTAATTACTGCCTTACTTTACATAAATATAATGACTTTCACAGATAACAGAACCCCACTACTGCGTGCGCTTCAACTCAGTAGAACATGTCCGCGAGCGCGGCGCACAGCCGGGCATGGACGTGTTCATCGCGCCGCAGAGCCAGCACACCAACTACGTGTTCCTCACGGAACTTATGAAGTAAGTTACAACTTTTTGATAGTGACGGATATAATTATGCATTTATGGTGGTTTCATGGTAAAAAAAATACAAGATGAAAAAACGGACTGCAACTAAAAAGTTCAAATCAAGCTCACTTGTCAAGCTGAGAAATTGAGGGTATAAAGAAAACATAACACCACCCTGTCCCGCAGTCGGGTAAAAATATATCAGTAACCCGTTGTAACAGTTTCCCGTTAAGATACACCTTCAGCAAATTATTTTGCGTGTGGCGACATCTACAACGCTACATGCGAACTACGCGTATCTGACGTCACGCAAATCCTACATCGCGCAAGCAGAGTTTTCCGCGCGATTAACATGTATACAGAAGCCCGACAACAACCGTCGGGCAGTAGCCTATCAGGCATCCTTGTCTATGGAGAATGACAAACTTCACACCCTGTTCCTCATGCCTCTAAATGAGTGTCTATTACTAACGATGTGTCGATATTTGGGGAGTAAAGAAAGAAGCCTGTCCATAAGTTTAGACAGATTTCTGATACACCTCCCCTACAGTAAACTATCTGCGATGAACAACATTGTCAAATTAAGTTTATTGACAAAGCTACATGTTGCAGAACAAAGCTTCTTAAGCTTATACAAAAAGCGTGGTTGTTATAAAATGTAAGTGTTAACTTACTTTCGTTACTAATTCTACCAATCTAGTTGCGTCTAAGGCTGGTTTTTCCAAGGCAAGATAACTTTACCAGAGAGATAAATGTTATTTCGATTTTTTAGCAGTTTTTCCAGAAAAAAAAAACACGTCAATTTTATTCCACTTATAAAATCTGACGTTGGAACAAATCATCCGTTATAACGGTCAAATATGATCTTGAACAACGCTGCAGGGACCTTGTAGTAGTTACCATACAAGATTATAAAACGTTATTTTATTAATTTTCAGAATAAAAGGCTCGGATGCATCGTGGCTGCACGACGTGGAGCCTCCCCCGCATCAGATCGAATACTCCGACGACGAGGAAGAACGAAGAGCGAACAGAGCGAGGAAAGAGCAGCGGAGAGACAAGACGGAGGAGTCGGAGGACGGAGAGACCTCCAAGAACGCGAGGAAAGTCCCCGAACGACGCAACCAAAGACCCTCAGAGTCCAGCAGCCGGTTCGGCAGCGGACCCAGCCGGGGACGGAACCCATTTTCAGCAGGATCTAGGAGAAATAACCCCAATGTGTTCCCACGTGTTGGCAGGCCCTGGCCTAGCAATATAGGCCTCCGGACGCCTCCCCCACACCCTAACGGAGACGCGGGAGCACACGGACCCTACAGCGCACCCCCCAACTTCACAGGACCCCCAATGTTCCCACCCCCATTCAATCCCAGCACACCACCTCCCTTCATGGGCAACATGTTCCAGTTCGGAGCGAACAGGATGGCCGGCAGCCCCATGCCGCTGTCCATGGGCCCCCCCCTGCCGCCCTTCCGCCACAACATGCCGGTGTTCGGCTCCAACTACTGCACAGTAACAGGGCACCCCCAGTGGGTCAACAACGGCCCCCCTCCTCCTCCAGGAACCTAATGCGCAACAATTTTTTATTAATAAGATCTATCTCATAATAATTAGTCGATAGTTAGTGCAGTAACATGTCTAACAATACTAAAGTGTGGTTATCCAAAAATAAATTTATATTTATATGGAATAAACAATGATTATTACAGTATCCTGTGTTTAATTTGCTTCTGGAAGACCACTAAGATAACATCGAAATAGCAGTAGTAATCCCAAACCATTCTAAACATTGATTCACAAAAGTATCCAAAAGTGGTTATAATTTAGCATTTACCTCTAAATCGGAACCTAATAAATTACCTCTATACGGGAAATCTGTGGGTCAGTCACACCAAAAGGTCGCTGGATGTCCAGCGCATACAGTATAACAACATATTCAGGATGATGTTGGCGCTGCCTCGCTTCTGTAGTGACTGATAAATTCTGATATTTGGCGACAAATTTCGACTAATTGGCGACAATTTTTTTGTGTTATCAAAATTAAAATCCCTGATGGTGGCCCTGCCAAAGTCAGTGACAGGCAGGTCACCTGGTGCAGTGATGACAGGTGGAGTAAGGCAGTGACCGAGTGCCGTCCAAGGGCTGGAAGATGAAATGTCGGTCGTCCGGCGGCGAGATGTGCGGACGACATTGTTACCATCGCGAGTAGAACCTAGATGGGGCTGGGCTGGGGCATGCACACGATCAATACCAAAATCAACAGCGACCAAAAATGAAGATCACTTCATTTTCGAAATCTGAAAGTGGATTCCTGACCACGGCCTAAACCTGCAGGCTTATCTGGGCTCCCCTGCCACCACAAAGATAAGACCGAAATGGTAATCAAATATAAAAATCAAACCCAAATATAATTTTGTGATTTCTTTATTAAATATTTCATGTTAGAAATTAACTAACGATCGAATTTCATAATGTTAAAATAAAAAAAGTTTTTATAATAATAAAGATTACATCTAAAAAATACTGCTCTCGGACTATGCAAACATAAACGTATACATCTGCTGCCCTAACTGACGAATCGTCAAAGTAAACTGGTTAAACATATAATAATTTTGCACTCAAATGATCACAACGTAAAATGATGAACATTTCACAAAATACAGGAATATAAAACGTTCAATAAAACTAAACATAATAATTATACTATTTGTCTAAAAACTATCCGGTCGTAAAATATATCATTTTACGACAAATTATCAATGGAAACATGTTTTGATTGGGGAAGTACTACACATAGCTCATTTCGCGTGATATTTCTTTACTTTTATTTAGAAATGTCAATATCTCTCCGGTTTCGATAGGATATCGCTTCGATAACATTGTTTTAGCTTTATTATCGATGTAAGTGTTTGTCTATATGAATGTAAATGGGTATCGAAATCAGAGCTACATCAACATTAGGGTACACCGGGTTTACAGGCTGTTAGTACAATTAAGACTTAAAATTATTGCCAAATAGCTGCATAATAATTGCACTTCTTCATTGAACACATTAAAGAGTTTGGTGGTAGCGCTGTGTAGCAAATGCAGGGATCATGAAATGCGTTACTGTAGGCTTAGGGAGGGGCGACCACGAGCAACTTCTACCCAGCAACTTATTTGTCTCACATCAAAACTATGAAAGTGTTGTCTTACTTCAACTTTCTGCCCACTTGATGAGAGAGGCAACAGTTGCTCGTGTTTTTTTTTATGGCATCTCGCAGTTCAACTTAGCGACTACACCTGTGGGGTACGGACCTCGGCTTAGGGCGTCGCTGGGAGAGGGCAGCAAGGGATAGGATGGATCGGAAATACAGTTGCTCGTGGGTGCATTCCCCTAATAAGTAGATGGGGTTACGAAATATCCATGCTAATGTATGCTATGTGTAGTATAGAAAAACAACTTTATACCAAAGTAAATAATTACAATTTTGGAGGAGTGATTGGGTATACAAATAATCTCTTGCTAAAGCCCTTATAAAAGATTAGGGATCAGCGTACAATCTTTTTATCGTCATAGACAAATAGGGTTGGAAGCTTAACACGAGTTCCCAATGATGTTTACTATCCGACCAAGTTAGACAAGAGTTTTACGATGACATTTGACAAGTATTTACCAGGTTGTAATAAGACGAACGCGGGATCTAAGGGCAGGCGCGGTCGCAGCCCAAGATTTGGGTCACCATGGATACCGAGGAATATTTTAAGGGAGCTCGTTGGTCTAGTGGTCGCAAGCGTTACTGCTGAGCATGAGGTCCTAGCTGGGTTTGATTCCTAGGTCGGGTAGTGTTATTGGGTATTCCCATCAGACATTTTTGAAAGCAGCCTGGAGTCTTTGAATAGTCCCTGTTTTCTCGTAACGATCATACAGAAAGAGAACTTACTTTATCGATTATGACGAAAATCTTAAACTCGTTTTACAGCAGTTTAGGTTTTGGTATCTGGTCTTAACTTAAGCCTTTCAAACCTTACGTATGAGCGGGGTGCCCAATATGCCGAGTTTGCGCGTTAAAAAAGCCACTGGCATTTCATAGTTTTAAGTTTTTACTTCTGTCGACAGTCCAGTGTCATGTCTCGAATTATTTTGGTCATGACCACCACGACCCCCCCCCCCCCTCGGACCCCGTGGGCCATATTGTCATTGTTGCCATCGCGGGCAAAACCTGAATAAGGCTGGCCCAGGAGCGTGGTGATTGGCACAAGAAAAGAGAAGCCTGGCCCAGCGGCGGGTGGAGTCGATGTAGATGTAAAATAAGCTGGCTAGCTAACTACGAGAACTCATGTTGAACCTCCTGGGCCCTAATTCACTATGACCACTTAACGATTCCTTACTTCGAAACCACGTCAATTCCTTAGTTAAAAACGACATCAGAGGGGGAATTCTCGTAATTATAAGAACGTTCAGTCTGAGGGGCAATTCTCGTAATTTTAAGAACGTTCACAGTCTGGTCTCAGTCAATCTGTCAGAAAATACTTCTTATTTCCCTACATTTTGACAAGCTTTTGAATTTTTTTTTGTCGCCGAGGTGAGACTGCGACTAGATTTTGAACGTTTTAAATTACGAGAATTGGCCTTCTGATCTCAGTCTCAATCTGATAAAAATACCTCTAATTTTCCTACATTTTGAAATTTGTTTGTCGCCGAGATGAGACTGCGACTAGACGTTGAACGTTTTAAATTACGAGAATTAGCCTTCTGCCATTAACGTATTCTCTATGACACAATGGCGTGGTTTGAACTGTCAAAATACATATTATCCGTACGGTTGACATTTCGATTCCTTTCCGTTAACAAGACTCGATATTGACGCGGTTTGCACGTGGTAAGATTTCGCGGGGACATAATTGGGGCCCTGATTTTATAAAAGATTTGCATTTTCGTGTACAATAACTAATATTTTTAGACAGCGTATACTTATAAAACAATTACAATTTCTTCAAATATCCGTTTCAAACAATAATTTTGTAACATATCGCACCAATACAAAATAAATATAAATGCAATTCTTGCTCTCGTTTCTAACGTCCGATTATAACCGTCATATTGCCAAAACTTATGAACCAATCAGTATCTACATATATTTAAAACCGTCTTTATCTAAGACTGAACTCCAAACACTTGAAAACATCCCTTTTTTGAGACAAGTCTTTCAGAAGAACAAAATGATTTAAATATTATTCAAGAGCTTTTTAATTGCTCAGTGATTTTATGTTAAAATTGACAATATTTAGAATGTAACCGAAATAGGCTTTTTGCCTTTATTAAAACTAGGCAATTTTTATAATAGATGCCTTTATTTTAGATTTAAAGCGAAGCAAGATATCTTGATTACCATCATGACCTAATTACCACACGTATCAATCTTCTAATTATTGCTCCTCTACTCCTACAGTACCAAATGCAGATATATGTAGATAATGACCGTCAAACCTTGAAGGGAACACAAAAACTTAACGACAACGGAGCCAATAGGCGATTGTAAACACAACTTAAACACAGCTTACTATACTATTACGTGTGACGGGAGTAACTGATTACTGTATCAACTTATCTTAGTATCGTTATAAAAATACAGATTCCTATATTAAAATAATTCTCAATAAGCTTAGCTTGCCGTCTGAGACTCATGATTACATGCCTCTTCGGGGCTTCATTTATGTCAAAATGTTCACAATAAAAATAAGTAGGTGAGGCTCGTTGGTGTGGCATTTCGTACACTGCGATTGGAGCTAACTTCCGCTTATATATGTCACAGAAGTTAGGCATAAGTACCCGCAATTGAAACCTATCCAGTCACATTCGTTGCGTTTAGTCGCACGCGATTTGTCGCAGCAACGAGTGCTCACCTCAAACGATACACGTCAACAGAAAACGAATCCGAGCAGTCTTCCATTAAATACGTAAAAATATATCGTAATGATACTTAAACAAATCGACGACTATCGCTAATAGTGAATACTAAAAAAGATATACTCAAAGTTTGATCATAATATAAACTTAATTCTAAATGATTAAAGAAATATTACGTCTCATCTACTTCATTAATTCAAGGGTTATAGTTTTGTATCGATTACAAGTTAGGAACTATATCTACTTCTGTACAGATTATAAAGAAAATAATGATTATGATTTTTCATAATAGTGAGTTTAATACTTTTTATTATTACACCGACATTAACTTCTACAATAGTCTCTAACGAACATAACGAGGAACTAAAATGTGTTTGTTCGAAAAATATCATATGAGTCGACGTCGCCCGTCTCACGGGCCGCACCGTCGACAACAGCTGTCTTTAAAATATGTGGTTATATATTGCGCACTATCTTCATATATAGAGCTACGATACGTTATCCATTGCTTTTACAGGCAAAACTATTAAAGAAATATATTGTTAATATGTCGATACAATATGTTTCTGCTAAAAATATGTAGCTTATTCGTATCACTTGTCCGTGTGGTGTTGTCGAGTTAATATTTAGAATATTAAGTTTTTTATATTCATCTAAGACACTACGTACTACATTCTAATATTCACAGAGATTGATACAGTTAAGAATATGGAAAAGGCGAAACTGCGTGTGCCCTGCTACACAACGACTAACTATAAAATTAAAATAAACGTAAAATAGACAACCAACCAAATGCTATACGTCCGCACGAGGAGCACTGCTCAAAAATATTTCCTAACCACGTAATGGAAGTCAGTCTCTCGTTTTATTAAAAAAATCAGATCAATCGAGAGATTTCGCGTGTAAAAAAATAGAAATACTTTTGAGGAGTGTCAAATTAAGTCGGTTCTGACACCACCGCGACTGTTGTACTGGTGGGTTTAATCAAGCCGACTCTGTGTCTCGCGGTGGTGTGTACACCGTCCTAAACGATTAAAACAGTGAAGGCAACGATAAGTGCACATTAGGATAAACATCGCGTATCTAAATAGTGTCACTGTTACAATTATTACTCAGTAAATATGCTGCCTCTATGTAGATATTCGCAAAATACACATCTATACGTAAAACTTTTTGTTCTGTCATGTACTGCGCGGGAGTCGAACTATTTACGTGAACACTGAAGTAATTATTTCCTTTATTAATGTTACTTCGTATTGTGTAAACTTTTTTCAGTTGCATAATATATATAAGAACAGTTATAAACACTGTCTTCAAATAATCATTGGGAATAAGCACCTTTTTATGGCAACTATGAATTTCTTGTATCATGCACTCAAATCTATAAGATAGTAGTAGATAAGGCAGATCCACACCTGCGCATACGCAGGAACAGTGCGGTTCGCGTGCATATTGAGAACATAGTATGGACATAATAATACAATTTGGACACGTTCGCGAGAAGTTTGCCTGCAAGTTGTAATATTCGTGGTTTCGCGAAGTATTCTCGAAAGCGTCCATATTAAATCAGTCAATGAAGCACAAACAATTCGCACACATAAATCCTCGCGACCTGCGCGTAAGCTGTTTGCGAAATGCGCGTATGCGCGGTGTGTGAGGCGTCCATACCTGTGAAAGGCGCGTAGTGCGCACGCGTGCGCATGCGCAGGTGTGGCAAAACCGAATTACCTTGCCAATGTATTGAATATGAAACGCCCCCACGCAATACACAACACAACAACATTGTGACAATTAATATTTTGTTCTGATAAGTATACAAGTCGTCTAATTGAGTATCACGATTAAAATTATGTAAAGCTTATGGCATTATGGTACATTAGTCGACCAATAAAATAAATATTTCATCACCACCAATTCTAAATGCATTTTTGACAGTCGCTTGAAATCTTTTTTTTTTTCTTTTTCTTTTAATAGTTATAAATGAGTATCATTGTAGTAGCATTACCGTGTTTAGGAAGACTTTTATGTTAAACTTTAGGGTAGTTGAAAGTTTTAATTATTTTTCTATATGTGATCATTTGATTTGACCTTTCTTTTGGAAGTAAATGTTCATTTTATTTATTTATTTAATACTTCAAGCACATACATGTACAGAGGCGGACTTAATGCCATAGGCATCAGTCACTTGTGGTTGATACAGAGACAGTGGCAATTATATCATAAGTATGCGCATTTGTTAATAACAAATATTCTGTCGCTTTGCACCGGAAGAATTTAAGTGTCATCACTTTCTAAGGCTCTCCAGATAAAGCACCGACATTAAAAAGTAGTCAGCTTGGCCTTATACTTGTGATTGCGACGAAGAAAATGTTCGAGTCCATTTTGCGGTAGCTCGATCTCGAGACATCCCTATTCTGATTTTAGTACCAGGCTGGTCTATTAGGTATGCAGCCAGCCTAATGAAAAAATTCAACTGCAAGAACCGCCGTGTGTACTCGACCACTTAATTCCAAAGTGAATGCTACCACAATAATAAAATTACTATAAAGTCTACCCCATATTGTTTACTTTCCTACGACACCTCGAAAAAGCCGCAATTTAGAATTTCCCAAATGCAGATACACATTAATTGCAATGAAAAAACAAACACTTTTTAACACAATATGGTGTTACGTAAAACATTTTAAACCGCATATGATTTTTCATCAAAAATCGCAACATATAACTATAAACTTGCATTGACTCTCAATCTGAGATCTTGCAAAATATAAAAAAATCATAGAACCTTCGTTACTCACTCACAATCATCGCTAAATAACAGTCTGCAGCAATAGGCTCATATCTTCAATCCCGTACATCACCGAAGTATACGGGGTAGACGAAAATGGGTGTGAAATCTTATGTGTTCTCAACAGGCCTGATGGTACAGTCACCTACAGTTGTGATGGGCGTGATCGTCACCGAAGACGGTGTTGACGACGACACTGTGCTGGTCTCCACGATCTGTTCCATCTTTTCTTCCTTTTCATCGTTATTGGGGGGTAGTTTCACGATCTGGCAGTCTCCTACGGTCATGATTTGTGTTTCCATGGCGACGGATGGGACGTTGTCATCTTGTTCGACGCGGGAGTCGTCGTCGTCTGAAGAGGAGTCGGAGACGTCGATGGTTCTGTCGTGCGATTGGTCGGTGTTGAGGCTCTGGTCGGTGTCCACGTTGCGGTCAGGGTCGACGCTGGTGACGCCGTAGGAGCCGTACGCCAGCGGGTTGTAGATCATTTCGGTTAGATAGGAGAAGTCGCCGAAGGGTAGGTTGGTCGCGTTGTAGTTTTCGTTGGGTCGTCCGTCTGGAAGATTTGACATTTTATTTAGATTTTGTGACTTATGACTACCATTTTATATTAGTTTTGTTTTGGGTGCATCGACATTCATGAAGCCGCCCGGATATTTTCACAGTCAGTGTTTCGTGATTGATTAGGAAGCATGCGAAAGCAAACAAGATGTATAAAATAAATACATATTCTGACAATATTTACCGAACTGCTGTGTAATATATAATTTATTTATTAGACAAGTTAATAATGGTTAGTTTTGTTAGTAATTTAGTTCAATATTAATGCAGACCGAGCATCGTAGCGATTATTATGTTATTAGGATTTGATCTTTTGGACTGGGTTTTACTAATCCATCATAATATTGTATTAACTATACAGGGTGGCAGACGCAGTAGCATAGACGCACAACCTTCTACCATGGATTCAATACATGATTCTGGAAAAATTCAATGTGTTGAAATTTACCGTCAGTTATTAAAAAATAGTTGTTTCATACATTTTGACCACGCCAGGTATTGCACTTTTATAGGAAACAGTTGATATTTTTTTTATTAATCGACGAAAAATTTTATCACAAATTTTTATACCCAGTATCATGTATTGAATTCATGGTAACAGGTTGTGCGGCGATGTCCCTGTCACGCTGTAAAAGATTTATGTGACAAGAAGAATATTTGATTTGATGTCCGTAAATCTTGATTGTAAACTCTCGAATGGTGATTGAAACTGTGTTACGCAATTAGAGTGCTGATTTCAGTTTCCATTACTGATGTCCATTTCAATAAAGAGTTTGCTGGTTTCTTTCGGCTCTGATAGGCCAATTTTCTATGAGAATGTACTACTGTCAAACGGGGTGAAGGGGTGAATCGGGACGAAATTTTAAAAGGGATTTTAATGTAGAAATAATATAGTTTGTTGCCAAAAAGGACTCTAATGTGTTTACTGTATTATAATCAACGATTAAATAGCCTTGTTGCCAAGAAATTATTATTTCTACGTTAAAATCCCTTTAAAGTTTCGTCCCGATTCACCCCTTCATCCCTATTCACCCCTTTCGTAGGTCCCCCCCACGTCATAAGCGCATTTTTAGTCGCGCAAGTTTGTCCATAAATTAACATACAATTTTGCCACCACTCCTCGTAAAACCCAAGCCAATAACAACTAAAACCGATTAGTACCGACGTTGTTCCCAATTTTGTCAAGTAATTAACTATCATGCCTCAAAAGTGGTGGATACTAACAAAACTTGTTGATCGCGAGCCCGTACTGCGTCGATATATCCATATCCATACCTAAAGAGACATATGCGTTAGCTCGCGGTAGCGTTGAACTTAATCTCATTTAACTTTTGTAGAGTTCATTTATTAACCGGCTTCAAAGAAGGAGAAGGTTATGCTTTCGACTAGTTTTTTTGTTTCAAGTATGGAGACGCCACATCAAGCTAGTACAATCTGTCAAATTTGTTTAAGAGATTTTCAACTTTATCGCTAAAGCAAATTTGACAGTTTCGGGTAGCTTGATGCGCTGGCGTCTGTACACTGCTTGTTTTCTATGCTTGTTGTTGCTCTGCAGTGGGGCAATATTATAATTATAGTAATTTATTTTTATACATAGTTTTTTTTTTAATACTTTAAAATAGCTACAGGCTATAGGAAAAATCTTGATGAATTTCAATCAATGGTTTCTTTTGATTGAAACCATAAAGCAAATGTCCTAATAGGTGTTCACTTTAGATATTATTTCACAAAAAAAAAAATATCGTCACTTTGTTTTATTATTATATTTTAATATGTTGAACTTTTACGAACATTTGGTTTTTACCAGTTCTATTTGAATTATTCCTTTTATAAAGTAAACGAATAAAAAATATTGCCATGCAGCAAGAACGAGGCGGAAAATTACGATGTTTGAAGCCAAAAATAAACAAAATACTCGGAAGCAAGAGAATATGTCCAACGCAATATAAAGCATAATGCATAAAGGCAACATTGTGCGGACATCATCTAGCAGCTCATTAAACTTTATCACCTTAATCATTAACGTGGATTTTTGACGTTTGAACGTCAGTTAACTTTAATCATCGTTTATAAATAAACTACAGGGGTTTCTAACTTATTATTTTTTCATAAAACCCTATTATTATTTCCTTCTATTTTAAAATAGCTACAGTGAGGTTTGGAAGGAAAAAGGGGGCGCCTTTGCCCCGCAGGGACAATGTAGGCTAGCAAAAAAATACAGGGCGGCATACATCGACGCGCAAACTGTAGCCATGAATTCAGCACATGAGTTTAGACCCCATAGCGTAGAAATTTTTCGTCGGTTATAAAAAAAAAATCTTCTGTTTCATAGAAAAGTGCAATACCTACGCTGTCAAAATGTATGGAACAGAAATATTTTTTTTTTATAACCGACGAACGCTATGTGGTCTAAATGTGCTGAATCCATGGTTACAGTTTGCGCGTCGATGTCCCTGCCACCCTGTATATTAAAAATAAAAAAATGTTGCCAACCGGTATCAGGAACAGGGTCACATGTACCAACGTCTCCAGAGAGAGGAACCTTATAAAACCTTTTATTATTATTATGACAAAAACCGCAGATATTGTTTAAGGTTCATCTTTGTTTTAGCCAGAACCATCAAATACCAGCTTTAGCAAGAAAAACCTGGCATTTATAAACATTCCATCAATGCTTATTAAAACTCAAACAATACTTGATTATTTCTCCTTTTAATACATTCCAAGAAAATAAAATACGTCTCAGAAATTGATAAAACTATTTAGAATTCAAGATGATAATAAAAACGTGATAAATTTAATGTCGTAAGCTAGATTATGTCCACGCAACACACACATACACAAAAACTGCAATAAAACACACACACACACATAAAACTTAAACAAAAACACGTGTAGATGAGTAATACAATAACGGTGGGATATTATTCATGACAAAAACATTCCGCACATGACTCAGAACAAATTGTATGGACTTAAATATTTAAATAGTGTAATTGTGACTGGAGATACAATAATGTATGCAAAAACTAGAATTGCGGGGATATTATAAAAATACGAATGGGGTTCGAACATTTTTCTATGGAAGCTGGCATATCCACCCACCGCCATTTTGATTTTTAGTATTATGGGTAGGGGACACTTAGGCAAACAAAAAATGTCAAGTAAGGACCAGAAACTGTGCGTATACACACGTAATTACTGCATTTTTTTAATGATTTTCATAGTTCTCTTATGGCGATCTGTACCTCCAAATATATCGGGAACGTGACATGTTATGGATATTACTTGACATTTTTTGTCTGCATAAATGTCCCCTACCCATATAAACTACATTCATTGTGCGCGGAAACTTGCGGAAAGTGTAGAGCAATATTTAAATAATTAGGGGCGCAATTAATAATATTATAGATAGATTACATTTTAATAAACCACTCTCATTTAAGATGACGATCTTAAAATCAATTATTTCATCTAATCAAAGACACTGTGATCGCTTCATGGCGTCGAGTAGATTCTCAAAGAGATATTGTATGAATTTTACAAGCCCGCATTTTTTTTAAACTGAAAATATAAAGGAGATCTAAAAAATAAGAGTTGGTTTTGATAATGTGGTAATGCTGCCAGCCTTTTGGGCACTTATCCCATTGACAGTGATGCGGACGAATTTTTTGATGCCCAATGAGCTCCTGCCTTTTTCTTTATTTTTTCGTATTATATAATTGAAATTTATGTGTTACCTTGGAAATTAAATAAAAAAATTGAGTATTAATTAAAAATAAGAGTGGTTTAAATGCAACATAGACATTACTGATTTTACTAAAAGTTTTGGAAATTCATTGTGTTCTTCCATCAGGAATTTCTCAGCAGCAGCCCGGAGTCTGATATGTGTTCTGATAATGAACTAAGTAATAAATTCTCTAATATCCTTGATGCAGAAGTACATACCTTGCCTAGGCAGCAGGTAGTTCTTCGGAGGACGGCCTCTCTTCCTCTTGAGCAGCAGCTGTTGTCCCGACGGTGTGAGGTGCGGCATCTGCGGGCTCGGGCCCATCACTGTGCCGCTTGTTAACACGCAGCCTTCCATGTCTGGAATGTATCAGGGAAAGATTAGGAAACGGACTTAATAATAATCTAAAATTGATTCATGCACTGTCTAAACCGCTCTAAAGAAAAAAGAGAATCTGGGTTTATCTGTCACAGAAACCGTCGAAAGAGAAGGATTAATTTGTCGTCATGTTTGCCGGTGGGAAACCCCTTCGGGAGCGCGGCTTATTATTAATTATAATTTATCTTAACACGTTGACTGCCAGACAACAGACACAACTACAAACTTTCCACCATCATGCCGCCAAGGAACGTCAGTGTGTTCCAGATCATGTATGGTTGCATATGAAAGGCCCCTGAGTCATTTTATCAGAAGCGTGGGTTACGAATCAGTTATCCCAGGGGAAAGCGAAGCCATTTACGAAAGCAGATCGATTTTGACGGCGTCAACGTCAATCTGTTTGCCAAATATAAATGCCAAGCCCGGCCCTTTGTCTATTCTGATAGATCTGTCCTTTTTTAGTACAATGGTCATTAACAAAGGACGATGGAACTTAGCGTCCCCAAAATTGTAACTTAGTCAGACTTGAAAGAGACGTATCTCATTTAAAAGGTCTTGTCTTACTGATCATTCTACGACCGACAAATGTATTGGGTATTTGCAGAAAAGAAGGAAATGTAATGGTACTACTGTAGAGATCGTCTAAGCTGAAATGACGCGCCCCATCTCCACAATTACGCACACAAGCAAATTTCAAATATGGACGCAATACACATAAACATGCAATTATACATACAGATCATAGTTCACTGAACAATCGACGCTCCCTCACAGATGAAGTGTCGTTATTAATATTTGCACTTGTGTGAGTGCAAACATTAATAACGACACTAAATAAACTAATTAAGTGGAGCGCGTCATTTCAGCTTAGACGATCCCTAGTACAAAATATCTTCTAATCCTTCGTGGAATGTATGTGTGATGTTTTGTTGTTTTATGTTCCATATTATATAAGGGCTGATTTTTCCAACGCGAGATAACTTTATTCGAGGAATAATTTTGAAATCTGACAGTTATTTCATACGAAAACTGTCAAAACGAATTTTTTGAAAAAAAAAAAATATCTGGCGATGGACAAATCAGCCCTAAGTCGGCAATAATTCTGTTTTATCTCTTTTAATGTGACGTAAAATGGAAAACCAACATCTATATTTTTGTTAGATATATAAAACTGAAATATGTTATTGTTTCAGGAAACCCCGTATTATTTTATTGTGACGTAAAATGGAAAACCAACATCCATATTTTTGTTAAGATATATAAAACTGAAAGATGTTATTGTTTCAGGAAACCCCGTATACTTACGACATTAAACAAACGGTTTGTTATTTTGTAGCTCGTAACGAAAAATATGAGACAAAATGAGGTCTGTTGGTTAAAAAAAAATAATTGGGGACGGGGCCTAAAGTACTTTGTCCATCGTCCTTTCTATTTCCAGAGATAAAGCAATTTGAAATGTATCAATATCAACACTTACCCATCGAAGTCTTAGGCGGGCGCCCCCTCTTCTTCTTGATCTTCGGCGTCAGTGGCAGCGGAGTCTTCCTGGGCCGTCCGCGGCCTCGCCTGGGGGGGTCCAGCAGGTTATCCGGGTTGATCTCGTTGCGCACAGGTTCCAGGGTAGAGTTCAGGACCACAGGGTTAGCGGCCGCGCGGGGAGGAAGCATGACGTCGCCGGAAGGAGTGAACACTAAAACACAAATTAAAATCATTTATTTGCGAAGAAAATTTTCTTCGGTTATCAAAAGAAAAATCAACTGTTTCATAGAAAGGTGTAAAAAATAACTACGCGATCAAAATGTATGGCAGAACTATTTTTTTTTTAATAACCGGCCAAATATTTATTTGTACGCAGGGGGATTCAGAATCATGTACTGAATTAATGGTTACCGTTTGCGCACCGGGTAATTTATCCTGTATAAATAAATAAACTCATGTACACTATAAAAGCATTTATCAATTAGTATTTGTGTTAAATTACCTAAGTGTCCAGATTCGCGGTGTGTAGTTCGCACCATGCCTGACATCACTTCCGAGTTGTTCTCGCGTTTCGTTGAGGGAGTATCGTTTGCCATGTCTACTGTTGGGTCTTCCTGTAATTTGAGAGTTGATTTGGTTAAAAATATTGCGTGAAAAGGAAAAAGGATGCATTTTTTTAATATTTTTATGGAACTGTCTGAGTTGAGCAATCGCATCTTCACCTTTTCGACTTTTGTAACTAAATAATTAATCTTTAAACAAGCTGTGTGCCTGATGGGATTTCCGATCGGTAAAAACTAAAAATGAAAGCCTTTCATATACTTAAGCTTTCATCTTTTAAAGGGACTAAATTTCAAATTGCTCACCTTTGTTATAAAAAGCATAAAATTTAATGCTTCTAGAGCCCAACGGTTTTGCCTGTCTCACCGTGCATTGTCTATCAGTGAAGGAATGAATTTAAGACTTCCATTAAGTAGAAAAAGCCGAGGCCTGTGACTAAATAACAACAGCCGCACAGGTTGATCGATCTGGTTAAGCTACACTTGCCGCGGTTGGTCTGTGGATGGGTGACCATCTTTACATACCGATACCCCTCCGTGCCTCGGAAAGCACGTTAAACGGTTGGCCCCGGCTGTCATTTTTGGTTCATTGACAGTCGTTACGGGTAGTCAGAAGCCCGAAAGTCTGACAACCAGTCTTACCAAGGGGTATCGTAATACCTAGTAACTGTTTTGTGGAGGTCAGATAAGCAGTCGCTCCGTGTAAAACACTGGTATTCAGCTGCATCTGGCTAGACTGGAAGCCGACCCCAACATAGTTGGGAAAAGGCTAGGCAGATGATGATTAAGTAGAGAAAGCGTGCGTATGGTGCGTTTTATAACTTGAGATATCAATTAGCGGCGTGACCACTTCCCTTCAATCTTATTTGTCAAAAGGCAAGTACAGATGCCGTGGCCGTACCTTCTCGCAGATCTTGGTGTGCACGCGCAGCTTGTCGGAGCGCGCGAAGGAGCGGCCGCAGCCGCCGCACGTGAAGGGCCGCTCGCCCGTGTGCGTCAGCTTGTGGCGCGACAGGTGCGACGAGCGCTGGAACCTGCGGGTAGCAACAGCATTAGTACACGCTGTGTCATTAAGCTGTTGGCGTCAGATGTCATTCAGGAGTCATGAGTTGACCCTAAGGAATTGAAGCCTGATTTCAAGCTGCGATTGCGTAACTGTCGACAACGCACCGCTGGCGCATTTGAGCACCGTACTTAAATACTCGAACGGCACGTTGTCGACGGCTGCAGTTGTTGCCTCTGCCATTGCGTGTCGCTTGTGTGTATGCACACTTAGGGCGGGTTGTTTCACGTCCACTTGACGCACGCGTAATACGTCAAAAATAACTAGCTAACTATCGTCAAACCAAAAAAGCGTTGTTTCCAATTACAATTACAGAATTATGGCCTTGACCTATGTCAAATAATTACGATTACGTACTCGTTAATATTTGACGTACGCATGTTACGTTAACCAACCGTTTGAAACAACCGAACCTTAGTCGTCTTTATATTTACTGTTAGCCTGCAATCATACCACTGCTGGCCAAAGTCCTATACCCATAACTTCCAGTTCTTTCGATCCAGGCCTAAAGTGGACCACTGGTCGTTCTTTTTTCCCAGCTCCTCCCATCAAACTCAAACTCAAAGTATTTATTTCAATTAAACCAATTACAGGTACTTTTGAATTGTCAAGGGGTCGGTCAGTCAGAAAAATGAAGCTGGTTACCCATTCCAAAGCGTAGTAGGTACCTATGGAGAAGAACGGGCAAGAAACTCCATGAACACTCTTTTAAATCAGAATAATATGGTAACAAAGTATTGGTTACATCATTCATGTTAGAAATTATGCATGTGAGAACGATGCAGAACATTAAAAATCCCATAGGTCTCCATCTTCTAAGGGGTCTGCCGCGACGCCTTTAGAGGTTTAACCACCAAAACGTTTTTCCTGGCAGTGTATGTGTGGTGTTAACTGATAGTTACCTGAGGTCGCACACGTCGCACACGTGAGGGCGTCCCTCCTGCGCGTCGTTGGTCGCGGAGTCGGACACCGAGCCACTGGAGTCTGTCTCCTCATCGTCATCTATTTTGTTGCCGCCTTTTTCTGTGGGAACATTATTTTATGTTAAGTTTAGGTCTAAAGTGGTTGGTGGTGATAATGAGTAATGATTGTGATGCTTATTTTACTATTATGAGTGATTTGTGTCCCCGGGGGGTCAGGGCAAACGCCTCCCTTCCGCCTTTTCATATTTTTATGTTTAATTTACGTATCTGAGGGGCATTCTGCCTTTATTTAGTTACATTTTGTTAGCGGTAATGTTTGTATTTCACACATTATGGATTTGTCCTACAGAAAGCTTTTAAAAATAATTAGTGTACAAAATCATTGTTTTCAAGTCAGGCACAGGCCTGTCTGTTTCAACCCTAATATGATGGTCTCCGTTTGTGATTTCATCAGGACTTGACTTACGAAATGATGCTGATGATGAGATGAGGGCAAAAGTAATAATAAAAGTCTTGATTTGATACCTAAAAAAAGCTCACCGTCAGAATCGTCCTGGTCGTTATTGGTTGGTTTCTGCAGTACTGCCAACTGCACCACTTTGATACCGCCGTGCTTTGGGTCCTCGTGTTTGCTTGATTCGTTACTGGTAGCGCCTGAGGACAAAAATATAAGGAACCTTAAGATTTTTATAATTATACACAAGCCGTGTGCGCCCAAAGGGATTTCCCATCAAAATCAAAAGTCATTTATTCAAATTAGGTTGAGAATCAGCACTTTACGAAAGTCAAAAATACAAAAGACAGTCCCCCAAAATGCCCGCCCTTCACCACTTCCTAGTGCTTTTGCTGGGAAGAAGTGGCGCAACAAACTCCCCAGCAGCACAGCTGTCTGTTCAGTTAGAAAATACTTGCTTGTATACAATACTAAGTATGTAAAGTAATTAACATTACAAGACAGAACTTCGGCAGGACGCAGAATTTTCATAAATCCTTCCTTAGTGCTCTCTCTCTCTACATTAAAGGAACTTTTTTCAACATTTCAAGCTTCTAAACCCTCATCGGTTTAGGCAGTGCGTTGTCTGTCAGTAAATGAATGGATTTAAGACCTTTATTCAGTAGCTGGTACTTTTACAAGTACTCATGAAAGATCCTTGAACCATGTCCAGTGAAAAACGCTGAATTTTATACAAACAAAAAGAAACTCCTTACAACTAGTTAGTACTGCATTAAAAGGAAATAGACCCGACTACCAGCTAAGTATCAATAAAGCCCCATCTCAGAAAGAGATAATATCGTATCGTTTAGCTTTCCCAAAAATTCCATCAGTTTTAGTATGAAACCACAAGCCAGCAGGTCAAGCTACCCGAAACTGTCAAATTTTCCCAATCAACTTTGAACTTTAATGCTTAAGCGATAAAGTTGAAAATCTATTAAAGACATTTGACCGATTGTTGTAGCTTGATGTGCTGGCGTCTGTACATAGAACCGGCTAGAACTAAATAAAGGGAAAGTAAGAAAAAGTATTTATTGCGACTCGGTAGGTACAGGAAGATCACAAACTAAACTAAACACAGTTATATAAAAAAGTAACAAAACGAAAATGAAACAGACAGTCCTATACGAGGCCAAAAGGCTCCTATCTCAGCATGAACCAACTACGAACTATAAGGACTCGACCTACGCAGAACCTATACAAAACACACAGTTATATAAAAAAGTAACAAAACGAAAATGAAACAGAAAGTCCTATACGAGGCCAAAATGCTCCTATCTCAGCATGAACCAATTACGAACTATAAGGACTCGACCTACGCAGAACCTACACAAAACACACAGTTATATAAAAAAGTAACAAAAAGAAAATGAAACTGACGAGGCCAAAAGGCTCCTATCTCAGCATGAACCAACTACGAACTATAAGGACTCGACCTACGCAGAACCTACACAAAACACACAGTTATATAAAAAAGTAACAAAAAGAAAATGAAACAAAGTCCTATACGAGGCCAAACGGCTTCTATCTCAGCATGAACCAACTACAAACAATAAGGACTCGACTAGTTTAAAATTCACGGAAATCTCATCTGACATTTTCTGGGAAAACGTTCCGTCATCGGGACGGAACGTTTTTCCCTTGTTAACTTTACAAGGAAGGCTTCGCTTTTTCATGAATAATATAATAAAGCATCGCATTTGCGATTCCCCGAACAGAAGGGTGTACCAATAGTACACCACCCACGTTTTCCTATAAATAAATTGGCTAAAATAATTAATCATAGTGTTCAAACCCACTTTATCATAAATAAACCACGTGCCCGATGGGGAGCTGCCATCAAGCCTTCGTTTAATTTTTGAGTCAAAAAACTTGACAAAAATTTTTTGTGTACGATTTTAGTTAACTTAATAAATAATTTTGTTATTTTTATTAATTAATTAGGTATTAGTTTTTATTTGCTTACTTATTATTTTAATTTACAGAAATAAAGACTTTAATATAGAATACTAGAAAAAAGAAAAAAAAATCTTGCCCTTTCGTAAATGCTGCATTTCATGACAAGCAACACGCTATCAACTCTTTTGTTTGAGCACATGGAAACCATCGTGCGAGGCAAGGGTGGGTCGCTAGCAAATTATAATTCACATATCGTGTGACCGATGGTTTGTTACCATCGACAAAAATAAAGAGCTTCCATTCAAACTTTCATGCCCTTTTTATCCCCTTTAGGAGATGAATATTCAAAATTCCATCCTCAGTTGAAAGAAGTTCTGTTGTACAAAAATTCATGCTTCTAGACCCAGCGATGTAACTGTTCGTTCCCTGTCATTAAAGTCAAGATTTTTATTAATTAGTATACCCACGCCATAAATCCGCTGTTAAGTCGTTGGTCCCGACTGTCATTCGTGGATCTTTGACAATCGTTACGGGTCGTCAGAAGCCCGAAAGTCTGATAACCAGCCTTACCAAGGGGTTTCGTATTACCCAGTAACTGGGTTGTGGAGGTCAGATAGGCAGTCGCTCCATCTAAAATACTGGTACTCGGCTGTATCAGGTTAGACCGAAAGCCGACCCCAACATATTTGAGAGAATCTAAGTAGACAGATGATGAATATAACCACGTCATTAATAAACTGTCTATAAAAGAATCAGCATTGCCATCCAACGTGGTAATGCTGCCAGCCTTTTGGGCACCTATCCCGTTGACAGTGATGCGGGCGAATTTTTTGATGCCCGATGAGCTCCTGCCTTTTTCTATATTTTTTCGTATTATATACTTGTATATATATACTTGTATGTATATATATTATAATTCGATAAATAAAAACTAAGAAACAAACAAAAGTCTATAAAGTAATTAATCTTCTTAACTATGATACACTTTAAGCACACTATTATCATAAATCTTAGTTTTTTAACCCGACCACGTGCACGCACTAAGCACTTCCAGTCAAATAACCAGTTTAAACGATTATGCTTATGATCTTTAATCTAAAATCTACAACTACTCGAGAATTAATTATGATGTAACTCATTTAATGATACGAATGAATCAGGAAGTAGTGAATTGTCTCGGTTAGCAACTTGTTTTATGTATGTGGATCATTTTGGAAACCTGTTTCTGAGTTGATTCATAATAATTTTAAGGAAAATTGATGGAATTTAGCTAGTAATGACACATCGTGAGAAAAAGCTGTAGGTACAGACGCCAGCACATCAAGCTACTACAATCTGTCAAATTTCTTTAATAGATTTTCAACTTTATCGCTATAGCATTAAGGTTCAAGATTGATTGGGAAAATTTGACAATTTCGGGTAGCTTGACCTGCTGGCGTCTGTACTCCATACTTTTTCATTCATCTTTGTCTACTGTCTTTTTCGGCCAATCGGCCAAGAACGAGTCTAAGACTAAAAAACTAGACTCTAGCCCCCCAAATTCTTAAACGAAACTTTAAGAAGTACTTTGTCTTTCTGACGCTAAAACAAAACTAGAATGACAGGGACAGCATGAGATTTATAAGCGTAGATTTGAGAAACGTTACAATTCGGCTGTGATAGTCTGAAAGCGTTAAACCACATTGTTTGAGAAAAGGCGTTTGCCCTGCGATGGGACGACTAAACTTAAATCATTTAATTCAACTAAACCATTACAGGCACTTTTGAATTGTCAAAGGGTCAGTCAGTCAGAAAGATGAAGCTAGTTGCCCATTCCAAAGCGTAGGTACCTATGGAGAAGAACGGGCAAGAAACTCCATGGAAACTACAAGGCGGTACATACATAAACTCACACCTTTTCCCGTGGGGTTAGGCAGAAACTATGAGACATGCTACGATCACCACATACGCCATCCGCGGTGTTTAAAAAAGTGGAATGAAAAAAATTTAGTTTGACTTTCCTCTGACATGGAATGGACAAGGAAATACAAGTTCCATCACAGGAAAAAATATAATAAGTTAATATCACAAGTTACAATAAGACCAGATATATTATGATGACACATTTCATCATAACAAGGCTTAATTGCTTTTCATCAGCTAAATAATACATTTTATTACTCGCGACCCGCCCCTTCGTAGGGGTGCAATGGACGTGTCCAAACATCGATATAACTGTGCTATATTTAAGTTGAATGTTTATGAATCTATACCAACTAATAAATCCTACTATGTAATATTATAAACGCGAAACTTTGTGAGGATGGACGGATGGATGTTTGTTACTCTTTTACGCAAAAACTACCGAATGGATTTTGATGAAACTTTACAGTAATATAGTTAATACATTAGAATAAAACATAGGATACTTTTTATCCCGATATTCAAACGGGATCGACACTTATGTAGGTGAAATCGCGGGGGGCATTTGATAGCCCAATTCTTAAGGCCAAAATCACGCTAGGACCGATTCTCCGCTTTCCACATGTGTGTGACTATTCCTAAATTACCCTAGGCTGATAAAATTTTAGTTTTTTCCTAATTATGTGGAATTGTCAGGAAAATGGGTCAGGTCCCCGTTGCGGGGGAGGAGTAGAGCCGAGCCAAAAAAAAAACAACTCCGAAAGAGCGCTAAGCGAAAACGAAGTAATAACGCGGGCAGGCGATGCGATACGACAGGGTGGGTCGAGTTTCGAAGTCTCACGCGGACGATGTCGCGGGCAGAAGCTCGGTATACACATAAACCTTCTGGAATAACATTTCTAAATTATGGTGAAAACCGCATTGAAATCCATTGTGTAGTTTAGAAGAACCAAGCAGTCAAATAGGAACGGAACGAGTGTTTGTTTTTGTACTATTTATAGATAAAGATTAATTACGAAACATACATAAACTCACACCCTTCTTCCCATGTCAGAAACTACAGTACAGTAAAAGATCGTAAAAGGAGGCGTTCTGTATGCTTCGCTAACGTCCATACATGACTAGTATGGAGTCTATGGACGTACAGAAAAATTATTAGAAGAAAATAAAATCCTAAATTAAACATGGATAGGAAAGTAGGAAATGAGTCAAGATCACACATTAGCACTTTCAATTAATTAACAACCGTTAAAATTTGTTCTTCAAACACTTCTTTAACATTTTAAGAGACAAAATCTAGTCGGAATTAAGATGTAGACAAAGACTATTTTTTTTATCGTCTAGATTTTTTGTTAAAGTACCGTATCTTGCAACTTTTGAACTGGCCGCGATTTTGGTTTGTTTTTCATGTCATTATAATTATTTTTAATGAGGGGTTCGTAGCTAAATGGCAATGGCAACAGCCGCACAGGTCGACCTCTACATATCAAAACTCTTCCGTGCCTCAGAAAGTACGTTAAGCCGTTGGTTCCGGCTCTCATTCGTAGATCTTTGACAGTCGTTACGCTCAAAAGTCTAAGAACCAGTCTGAGCGAAGGGTATCTGGGAGCTCTTGCGGAGGTCAGATAGGCTAGGTCACTCCATATAAAATACTGGTATTCAGCTGCATTCCGTTAGACTGGACGTCGCCGACCATAGTTGGGAAAAGGCTAGACAGATTCATTGATTTTTTAAATCGTTTTTAAGACCAGTATTTTTCTTGAGTAAATTTAACCCAATTTAAAGTTAAATAAAACCTGCAGACGTTAATGGAATGTTTGTCTTCCCGCGCAATTTGTACAAGACAGATCTAAGAAGGATACAGATTGTTATGACGCGCATTGTTAATAGCCTGACTACCTGTTCCTAGTACTATAATCATTTTAATTTAGATCTCGAGACAGCCGCGCAGCCGGGCTACTCTAGGTCGTAGCCGTCGCCAAAAGGACAAAAACCAGTTCAGTTAGCCCAGATGCGCACGCGCGCGTTTTTCCCGCGTCGATTTTGTTTGGCGCACTGGATTTTCAACGCACTGCTTAGCGCCGAGAGCTGAAAATCCAACAGTGTCTTTTTTTGATACGCTGGGATGCGCTCTGTTGGATTTTTAATGTTTGGCTCTACACCGAGGCTTGAAATTCCAGTGCGCGATAAAATCCCGTCGCGATACTTTTGCGTCCGTGCGCACGTAAGCTTATTTATTTCGACATTTGGATCAAGTTTCAACTAAATACTAATAGACCTTTTTTTTGGCTGGGAAATCATCAAATAACTTCTCCCGCTCTGTGCGGAGCGGGCATGTCAGACTTTTGCTGACTAAAACCCACCCGTGTTCCTTCAGTTGCCTGTGCCAAGGCCACGGTAACTCTTTCGAACAACCCACGACTCTGGCAGGCATCGGCCCTAGCGGACCTCATCAGTTAAAACATTCATAGCCCTAACATACTTTTTCCACCATGTTAAGTAGACCGTACAAGTAATTTTCATAGGAAATTAATCAAACAGAACTTAGTTCAAGTCATCATAATTTCGAAAAGATAAAAAAACCTCCTTTGTTTGTCTCGGTACGTTCACACGAAGCGAAGCATTTTTTATTGTCTATTTTATACATACTAAATATTATAATAATACTTGCAATGTCGGGTTTTACATTGTGAGTCATAGATAAAAAAATAGACTATCAGATTTTCGTAAAGGTAACGTTTATAATATTGCTGTAACTAACATTTTAATGATTGTAGATGTCGAACAAAAAAACAAGGTTCACACAATTTATTATAATTTTATACCGCACACACTTAATCAGCCTATAATGTTGGGACACAGGCCTCTCGGTGAGATGGAGTGGGCCGTAATCCACCCCGCGGGCCCAGTGCGGGTTGGTAGATCAGATGTCAAATGTTTTCGAATTTTTGTTTCTAGGACATGTCGGCTTCCTCACGATGTTTTCTTTCAAAATTTTGTACCGAGATAGCGAAAATACATAAAAAATGCGGGTGATACAGTACGAAAAACTAGTCCATAAAATAATGAAGGTATGTAAATGCGAACAATGGCAGAGTTAAAACAAATAAACATATACCACAATGGTTTATAACAGTGTGGGCCCATGATTGTGCAAAATGTTGCGAAAGGAAATTATACTAAATTATTGTCTTGCAGCGATCTATTGTGGGGTTTCTTGCCACAATATCGGCTGATGGCTCCGTTTGATATCAAACTTTTTTATTGCTTTACTAGATATCTATTGTATTGTAAAATAGTATTTTTCTATACATACAGGGTTATTGTAAATTGACTAGCTAAACTCCGCAGACGCGATAAAATAACTAATAAAACGATTATTGTTAGTAGTACTGTTACTTGAAGTACTTAATAGTCACGCCCTCTTCCCATGGCGGTAGGCAGAAACTACAGAACGCCGCTGCTACGATCCTTTATTTTTGGGTTGGAAATCATCAAATAACTGCTCCCTTCCTGATTTACATTCGTCACCTCACACATTAGGTTCAGTTGAAAACCAGCGTCAGGCACTATTGTCTGGCATTTTTGCTGAACTGGGCCTTTTTGGTGCAGCCGTGAGGCACACTTTCCTGCTAATTTCTTACATCGGTCTTTATACTTTCTATTTGTTCTTTTATTAGTTGCTATCTGATGTATCTGGTGTATTGCGTGCCTTTTAGTATGTGCTAAATAAATGTATTTACTTTCTATCTCCCGCTCTGGGCGGAGCGGGCAGTCATGTCACTTTTACTGACTAAAATCCACCCGTGTTCCTTCAGTTGCCTGTGCCAGGGGCCACGGTATGTCTTTCGAACAACCCGCGGCCCTGGCAGGCATCGGCCCTAGCGGACCCCATCAGTTCGTGCTGACATCTCTTTGAGGCGTGCGTGGAACACAACGCGCCGTCGATCCTTACATACTCTTTTTAATTCGTTTACGTTTATACATCAGAGGGGCAATTCTCGTAATGTTAAGAACGTTCACAGTCGATCTCAGTCTCAATCTGTAAAAAAATACTTCTAATTTCCCTACATTTTGACATTTGTTTGTCGCTGAGATGAGATTGCGACTAGATTTTCAACGTTTTAAATTACGAGAATTGGCCTTCTGGTCATACACGCACGTCAGTTGCGAGTAATCTTTGAAAAACTATTTTCTTTTGTTTTTATCGTGTTTAGATATCACGATACCGATTACCTTAACCCATCAAGTCTGTGAAGGTTACAACAACGAAAAACAGATTTTCCAAATTGATAGTTCAAGCGACATAGCGGTTGTAGACCTTCAAAATATTTTTATTTGTTGTTTTATAATGTACAGCAATCAGCAGCATCGACACCTATAGCGTCTGCGGAGTTTAGCTATTCAATTTAAAATTACCCTGTATTTTCGTACCAACATAGCATGTACGGTCACCAAAAGAGATAAGTAACCAGCGCCGTCGGATATAGTTGAAGTTTGGCAAGAAACCGATGGATGTTTTCGAATGAAATTTAATTTCATTAATAGAAAACAAACAGTTTATTTATCAAATTAAATTTCATTAAAAAATATCCATCGGTTTCTTACTAAACTTCAACTATATCCGATGCTCTGGTTACTTATCTCTTTTGCCGACTGTACCTATAAATAAGCTGGTCGTCGTTTAAGGCTCGGCGCAAACGGGCCACCAACCACAGCCACCGGTGGCTGTTACGCGCTACCGCCACAGTGTCAGAAGCGACCAACAGCCACCGGTGTTCGGAAGCCGCCACATTTTATAACCCGCTTTCAGCTGCGCAGTCTTACGATGGACTCCGACACGGAAAGTTTGCTCGCGTTATTGTTAATACGCAGACAACGTAGACGACGCCGTCGCCGCCTGTATTCGAATACAGATCAGCTGATCGATTCTGTATAAATCTCACCGTGAAAAGTTACGTGAAGTGAGCTGTCAATAGTGTCAACCCCTAGCATTAGTTGGAATGACAGCTCACTCCACGCTTACTTCACCTAAGTTTTCAGTGAGATGGTTACAGAATCGCACTGCTGAATGTAAATCCCAAATGGCGCGACGGCTAACTGTTAACTGCGCGGGGGGTGGAGCAGCGCGACAGTGGCGCGTATCAGCGTCTTGTGTGGCCCTACAGCGACCACAAGTGGCGAGTCGCCGACACTGCTGTAGTGAGTGACACTGCTGTGGTTGGTGGTCCGTTTGCGCCGAGCCTAATTGTAACAGCCGCAAGTGTCGATAGAAAGTTAAGCTACGCTTGCCGTGGTCGGTACGTAGACGGGTGACCAATTACATATCCGAGATCCCTCCGTGCCTCAGAAAGCACGTTAAGCCGTTGATCCCGGCTGTCATTCGTAGATCTTTGGCAGTCGTTACGGGTAACCAGAAGAACCAAAAGTCTAACAACCAGTCTTACCAAGGGGTATCATGTTACCCAGGTAACTGGGTTGTGGAGGTCAGATAGGCAGTCGCTCCATGTAAAATACAGGTATTCAGCTGCATCCAGTTAGACCGGAAGCCGACGTCAAAATAGTTGGCAAAAGGCTAGACAGATAGATTGGTATATTTAAATCTAGATTAGGATGAAGTCAGTTCCTGTATACTTTGCAAGTGTCACAATTTATATTTAAAGTATATTCAAACTTATGTTTCAAATTGTTGTTATTTCAAGTTAAACAGATATCAACTTTATTTTAATAGTAATTAATTCGATTTCAGTGTGACTAGTATTGAAAAAGTTATAAAAATGTTTGAAGTTGTAGCGTAAACTGAACTTTACGGTGTAAGAATTAAAGTCATTTTTTCATCTATAATATAAAAATGAATCGCTGAATGTGTTGCTAAGCGCAAATCTCGAGAACAGCTGAATCGATTTCGCTAATTCTTTTTTTAGAATATTCCTTCCGCAGAGAAAAATTAAAAATGCGAGTGAAACCGCGGGGCGCAGCTATTAGGGCGGCGGGATCATCCGAAAGGGTTACCGCTGCCCTGGAACAGAAAGGGCTAAGGAAGGAACACGGGTGGGTTTTAGTTAGTAAGAGTCTGACACTCCCTTCCGCTCCACCCAGAGCGGGAGGGGTCATTTGATGATTTCCCATCCAGAAAAAAAAAGGGGCGCAGCTAGTAATCTTATATTTGTTTTGGCAAAAAAGTCGCGAATGCAGATTAGATCGATGGGATCAAGTAGCGATTTCAACGGATAGGTAATATAGGTATGCATATTGTCCATAAAAGTCGCCGATACACGTCAGATTACAGGGTCAGTAGGTACTATGTAGGTGTGTATAAAGGAGCTATAACATTGACAGATAATATTTATTGTACTTTTAACTTTTTATTTTTTCATCAGAATGTTATGTACTCTGGGGAACTTTTTATCCGTCAATCACAGCGTGAATCTACAAAGGAGTATAACTACTATATAATTATACAATTTTATTTTTTTTCTTCTTTAATTATTTTTTGTCCGAGTCGAATTTGTAGTTAATTAGACCAAAAAAACAAGATCGTTTTTATTTAATTATGCACAAATTGAAAAAGCGGACTTGTTTTTTTTTTCTTCTTTCGACATCAAAAAGTAATAATTTTACTGTGACGGCTTTATTAAGGATATTGTTTATAAGAACCTCACAGTGAATGACAAAAATATAAAATTGATATAAAATGTGAAACGTTTAATTAGGTACCTACAACAGTCAACCGGTTTTATTAATTAAACGTATAAAAATATGTATTGATAAGCAAAACGAGATCAATCAAATGACAGACAATTAAAAACAAGAAATATTTGCATAATAAAGGCGACACATAAAATCTCCTAAAGCGTAATTATACTTTCGACCAAGAACAAAAAAAGAAAACAATTTATTCCCAGTGACATTTCAAAATTAAAAAGTGAATAAAACAATATTGCATTCTTTATTATTTCTCCAATATTTCTTGAAATGACAAGGTTTTAATTTCGCGAGTTGATATTCCGCATTTTTTAAATAAAGACAAGCTTTTACAACTTAAATGTCAACTTAAAAAGAAATCGGATGACTAAGGGCACGAGAATTCGATATTTAAAATTTTCGGAACGTGTTTTCTGCTTAAAATAATTTGTATGTTAGCATATTATATTTCGGAATTTCGAGCTACGCCCTATTCTAAAATAAAAACAAGAATTTGTTCGAGAGCTTGTATTGGGCATTCAAAAATGGCGGACAATAAAAAAGAAGTATAATATAAAAAGTAGCATTTTGCTTTAAATACGCAGGTGCATACTCATTCACATTGTTTAAGTTTTCATTATGTGGCCGCTGAATGAATAACAAACATCGTAATATAAATAGTTTAACTTTATAAATCGTATTGTTATTCGACGGAAATAATTATTAACGATCCAATCTAAAACATGGTTGTGTAAGGGCCGGTACACACTGCAAGGGCACATTCCATTAGAAACTAACATTCAATAACTCCAATGAATCAAAACTTTAGCAACAAATCTTGAAGAAAAATCAATACCGACCTCCTTTTATACACAAAATCTAAATACCTTTTAAAAAAAAAACTTAACGACAAGTTAGATCACTTAATGAACGGAAATAGGATAATAATGATGATTTGGGTCAGAATATTAAAATATTTTTATTAAAAAAAAAATGAATAAATTAAATACTACATTTATAACATCTAGAGTATAATTATCTATGTATTTTTTATAGACAAAGTGGTCATAATTTATCTGCAATCTATTTTGAAAATGACATCATTGCATAAATTACTATGAACATAGTACTATTATAAACACAAAGGAGATTAAAACATGGTATTTTATTTTACTTGTTAGATCTAAAATATATATATTTTAATGTGAATATTTCCTTTGCAACGAGCCAAAAAAGGTAAAATAACAATAAAAAGAAGTCAAATCTGATTAGAAATATACGAGTTCGGTTTTTTTAATAACTTTTAAAAACACTCATGAATATTTATGACCATAAGCTGCAGAAACAATTTTATACTAATATATTTTATTATTGTTATAATTTAGGGTTCCATATTATACAAGCGCATGTTTTATGTTAATTAGGTTCAATTGTCTAAGAAGATTTATATTTTTATTTACAAGAGTGAACAGGCATCTTCTGGGCACGCTCGCTCCATCACCATCATATACCTCATCCATCAGTTTCCATCAGGCGTGACCGAGGTCAAAACCATGCCCGTTTAACAATAATAAAAAAAAAAAAAAAAATGATCGAATTCGAAGACGTGACAACCATCAACGGTCCCGCGTGGTGGATTACGGCCCACTCCCTCTCACCGAGAGGAGGCCGGTGTCCCAGCAGTGGGAACATTACAGGCTGATTATGCTATATGCATGATGTGGGCACGAGCGATTGAAATGTATATTAATTTGTTCGAAGTGTTGTGTTGTAAACGCAAGGTGGGACGCCCTCAGGCTAGGTGGAGCGACGATCTTCGCAGGATGGCTGGTAGCAGCTGGATGAGAGTGGCCGAAAATCGAGTTGAATGGCGCGCACTAGGAGAGGCCTATGTCCAGCAGTGGACTGCTGTAGGCTGATGATGATGATCAATCTAGTGGGGAAGGGTCTTTAAAACAAGATTCCATTTGGCTTTCCGTTCTAAGCAGGGCATTTACAAGTTGTCTGTGAATTTTTGCTCTAGGAAAACTTTCACCTTTCGTCAAGTTTTCATTATACAATGGCGGAGTTAAATCATTATTTCTATAGATACGGGTGTATTACGCGTTCATCAGCCTCTCAAACTATTTCTGACTCAACAGCCTTCAATGGACATGGAATACGCCCACGTAGGCCGTAACACGCGGAAACTAATTAGCTCATCACGCACCAAGGGTTTTAAACTTTTTTTTTTAATAATAATCCGTGCCAGTACTTACTTCTAACTATAAAAACTTGATTTTAACTTTAACTTTAATAAAATTTTGAGATAAAAACAAAACTTTTTTTACAAAACCTGCATCTCGTTACAAAGCGCAAAAAAAAATGAACCCATATACCGAGATTCTGAGAATCTTGTTTTAGCTTCTTATTTTTTAAGTGAAGGGAAATATAAATCACGATTTTTTATTACGACGACGCCGGCCTGACTTCAGACATTTGGTCGTGACATTCAATATTAATTTATAAATATAAAAAACAAAATAATAATACCTACATCATTAGAGTTAAAAACAAAATGAGTGTTTTTTTTTTATTAAAAATAATTTAAAATTACTTTGTGGTTTGTGGTATCGTGCTACGCTTTGTTAATTTCTACTCGTAATAAAATGGAAAAAAAAAGTGGTACATATATTATATTATATATTTTTTATTAAACCAATCTAATTCGACTTTAATGGTTAAGACGAAGGTCGGACATAACATTTTATGATTAGGTAGGTAGGTACTTAAACATTCATAATATAAATATGAAAAACGAATTTAAAAAAATCTGAATAAATAACACTGTTTATTTTATCCCCACAAATTACATTCATAAACTAGTTATATGACCAGGTATTTTAACAAAATGTTGTAATTTTTGGGAGGTCTGGAGTCTAAAACTAAGCCTGTATTTTAGAACGCCTTTGAAATACACGTGACGAATAGGGGAGACTACAAGGAATTATGAAATCAGCGCACTGACGTGTAAAACGAGTAAGGTTTTTAATACAATGTATTTAAGCGACATTGGCGCCGATTTCCTTGTTCACAAACTAAAATAAATTTAAGTTCAGTGCATATTTTTTCTTTCTGTTTCATTAAGAAAAGACAGAAGATAAATATTAGTTTAGTCTCGTCAAATTAAGATAATCCATAGACAAATTAGACGTGATTAAAAACATGGCTACCAAAAATACGTCAATTTACGTCAGGCGCTGACTAATTTGACAGGACTAAACTAATATGTATTTATCTTCTGTCCCTATCTTAATGAAATAGAAAGAAAAAGATGCACTGAACTTAAATTTAGTTTGTGAACAAGGGAATCGGCGCCGTTATCGTTTGGAAACCATAACCCATTTTCGTGTTGATTTCAAGTACAAAGAAACCTTCGTACTGCTCATCACCTGCTACTAACTTCAAGCCAGTCATTTACAATGATTGGTTGAACAAAAATACTATCATCCAATCACAGCATTTGACATTGATTAAGTAGCACTTCAGAAACCAGGGTCACCATAGGAAAAAAAACATTAAAAAAATGACACTCCATTTAACAAATTATGAACTAAATAAAGTGCTTGACGTCAAACTGATGAGGTAGGTAGATTGCTGTTGTAGTTTTATTGTTCCTATTTCCTAATCAGGTTTTAACAACCCCCATGTGGTTAGGGCTATTTTTGTCACGCAGGTTTACACCACACAGCATGTAAAATCTATACTAATAAAAAAGCGGCAGTTTGTTTGAACGCGCTAATTTTTGTAACTACCGGTCGGTTTTGAAAAAGTATATTTTTAACCGACTTCTAAAAAAGGAGGAGGTTCTCAATTCGGATGTTTGTATTTTTTTTTTATGTTTGTTCGCGCATAACTCCGTCGCTTGCCAACCGATTTGAAAAAATATTTTTTTGTTGGAAAGGGTACTTCCCAAATGGTCCCATGACTAATAATTTTATCGAAATCGGACACACGGTTTTGGAAAATTCAAAAAATTGTCGCAATAAAAAAGTGAGAAATAAAAACTTTTTTACAAAAAGAAAAACCGACTTCCATAAAACACTACAAAGTGAAAAATAACTTTAATTTCGGAAGTTGGTGGCGAAAAACGAAATACAAAAAACTAAAGACACCGACTTCCGAAATTAAAGTTATTTTTCACTTTGTAGTGTTTTTATGGAAGTCGGTTTTTTTTTTGTAAAAAAGTTTTTTTCACTTGATGCCCAACCCTCGTGGAAGGCTATTTAAAAAAAATATATTTGGGCAGTATAAAAGAATTAACTAAAATTGTATCAAACCACCGAAAATACTTCTTTAGTCAGTTGAAATAATACTAATACGCTTTACATTTTAAATCCGATTTAATGCAAGTCAATGCAACATTGAATATTGATATATGCTAATCAGACCATTAAATTCTTAAATGCACAAATATTTAAGAGCAATTAAGACAGGAATAATAAAGTTCCCTTCAAAACAGAACTGTATGATTAAATTCATGGCAACCTTCTATTTTCATTAGAGGTACTTGTAAAGCATTTATTTCAAATAAACCGGTCAGTCAGAAAGATGAAGCTTGTTGCCCATTCCAAAGCATAGTAAGTACCTACGGAAAAGAACGGGCAAGAAACTCCTAATCTCCCAACCTATTGAATGAGACAGATCTATCATTACTCATGTCAACATACCACCGGTCGCAACCCTTTAAATAAATTTCGAGGGTTTAAGCCATCATTCCCTCTTTTTGTAAGCTCCTATTTCACACAACAAATGATAAAAAAAAACAAACATACTGGAGGAACTCAAACAACGGAACTCTTCAATGGCTATCCACAATAAGCCAGGAGCGTGTACTCAGCTTTTTCAGACATATTATACCTTCATCTAAGCATTGTCTGGAAAGGCTTATGACACTGTGTCGGGTGGAAGAAAACCGCGCTCGAGGCAGAACACCGGCTAGATGGTCCAACGTGATCAAGAATCAAGAAGGCTGTTGGAGGCAGCATCTACCGAACGGTCCACACTGCGGAAGACATAACTTGGAGACGCGTCATTATGTGGTCGTGATCCTCAGCATTGAGGGAACGAGGTAGAAGAATTCCTAACAACAGGGTTGTTGAAGATTACGTTATTAGACAATCCTGTAATCCTCAACCCTCTTTCTCCTTTTGCCTTAATCCATCCAAAGGGTTGTCATGAAAAGATTGCTTTTAGCGATAAGACCGCCCATTGTGTCACCCCTTGTAAAATGTCTACATTTATATCTGTAATTTTTATGGTTTAAGTACATTATAAAGAATTATCTATCTATATTTTATAAAAAGTTTAAGTTATTCCTCCGACAATAATAAAAAAGGCTGATTTTTCCAACACCAGATAATTTTAACCGAGGAATAATTTTGAATTTTTGACCGTTCTCCCATACAAAAACTGTCAGACGTAGATTTTGTTCCACTAATAAAAATGATCTGTCGATTGAAAAATCAGCCCTTAAGATAGTAAAGCCTTAAAAAAAAAACTTACCAGGCGAAGTGACCTTATGGCGCTCATCAGTCTTATTATCATCTTGGAAGCGTACAGTCATGGGTTTCTTCTTGGCCCTGAGCCTGTCATCATCGGGAGACAGGATGGAAGTCCGCTTCTTTGGACGCTCCTCCTCCACAATGTTCAGCTTCACATCCGTTGTTGTTGATGATGCAGCCACTGTTGGGACATTGAAGGTTTAATATACCCTGTAGGATGAATGATAAAGACTTGGTCCTTAGTAGCCCTAGACAGAGAAAAGTGGAACTAGAGCCTTTGGCCAGCAGTGGGAATATACTGTTATTGTTAGCTAGTATCATCCCACAGCTGGGCAAAGTCATCTCCCCATGATATGAGAGAATGTACAGGCTTGTAATAATAATTATTATTGTGTCCATACCGCCAAACTAGCAAATTAGGCCTATTCCCAGCAGAGACCAGCATAGTTATTCACAACCATTAGACAGGTTGTCGAATCCAAAATGACACATTTTCAATTACTAAGTTGCTTCACCCGTCAGCAAATATCTGTCGGAAGAATGGCCATCGTCTATTGGATTTAAACTGACAGTTTTTTTTTTGGGTTTTGGTTTTGTGAACAGCATTGAGAGGACTCTTTTGATAACATGAATTAATTCCAATTCGGCGCGGAAGCGTATCGAACGTTTGTGAATAGCTATGCAGAGGTTTAGAAGTGGAAATAGTGGAATACTAAGTTAGTTTTTTATCTATACATAATAGATAAAAACTAATACAGAAAGTGAAGAACACGTGGTAATTGGAGACTTAAAAATCTACGGCAACACTGACGCAGTGGCGAAAGCAGCAGACGGATTGGCATCTACACTAATTGGTCTCAGGTTCCATCCTCACACGGATCAAATATTGTTGCCGGTAGGGTATCAAACTACTGATAATCACCACGATACAATACGAGAAATAAAAAAGCGGGGCAAAGGTGAATCTCATGAACTAAAATAATAGGTAATATGGGCTGCTTCACTAAATTTTATTTCACAATGCATAACTCTCTAGGACGCACTTAGCCATACAAATGCTGTGCACTGCCAACAGCTGTCAGATGTACAGCTTTCCAAAGAACAGTATGCGCTTCGGAAATCCATCTTCTATCTTCAAAAATACGAAGTCGCGATGATGAGATCTAATATAGAGCTGTTACAATCATGGACGTACTTGCCTATTTTGTATTACCATGTTTACAAAATTATAGAGATTAATCACTCTATGCAATTCCAAAAAAAACATTGCGAAACATTTCAGTGACAAATGACGATCTGATACCGGAATAGGTAACCTGGCAGAGAAATAACTTCATAGAAACGCGCAATGATTCAAAGTCAAAAGTCACAGCATTTATTTCAAATAAAAGGCTCTTTTGAACGTCAAAAATTACAATAGGTAAATAAAATAGGATTGATGTCGCCCCTTCCAAATGTTAGTTTTTGTATGGAGAAGAATGGGCAAGAAACTCCACCGTTACTCTTGAAGATTTCACTACTTCAAAGCGCGGTAGTACAAAAGTTAGAAGCATTGCCTCCTTGGTGGGGGGGGGGGGGGTTGTAGGGTATTTACATGCCAAAGATGCCTCACTGCCATACCTCGCGGTCGCGGTTTAGGTCGTTACCTCAACGTCACCTCCGTGTCAAAAATGCATGCTAAAAGGCACGCACGCACATGCCTGGTAAACGAGGTATACGAGGTATACATCGAGGTAAACCCCCAAGCAGCCCGCGATAAATCGCAGTGAGGTATCCTTCGGCATGTGCAAACGTGTCTATTAGCATGCATTTGTTTGACATGAAAGAAGAGAGAAAGAAAATACATTTATTTGCGGCGCATAAAAATAACAAGTTGGGGGAAAACATGCGTTACATCCACGCAAAACGGCCATCGCTCAGCATAATGCTAACACCTGGAGGCAACACCGAGGTAGCGAGCTAAATCGCGACCACGAGGTATCGCAGCGAGGCATCTTCAGCATGTACTTAATTATTCTTATTCTGTGACGCGACGTTCATATAGGAAACGGAAAAACGGAAGATTACCTAAGCGCCTATCTCTTCTAGTTTACCTCTACCTATTTGATATATTATAGTTAGTGCTTAGTTTAAGACTTTCTTACTCAGAGGGGCAATTCTCGTAATTTTAAGAACGTACACAGTCTGATCTCAGTCTCAATCTGTCAAAATACCTCTAATTTCCTTACATTTTAGACATTGATTTTCGCTGAGATGAGATTGCGACTAGATTTACCACGTTTTTACTTAGGGGAATTGGCCTTCTGACCTGCGGGGTAATTGCTTAACACTCTATCAGTACCAATGGGTTTCATTCTGACAGTTCAACAACATCCTTTGCGTTATTTACGTTGTTGAGCAGACACATTTTTCGAACATACAAGGCAATGGATTAGCAATATCCTTCAAAATGAAGCCCATCCCTACTGATAGTGTGTTACACAATTATGATGCCGAGTTCAGTGCAAACGGGCAATAAAGAATGAAATCTCCAACTCACCCTGATCGTGCTCCGTCTGTATACTAGCAACGACTCTCTCCCCAACGATCCCGCGAGACGCATGCATAGCCTCCTCCATCTCCCTCGCAGCAGCCGCCAAGATATTGTTGACAGCGGTATGCGTGGTCGGCGCGTCCTCTCGACGACGTCGCCGAATCTCTTCAGCTCGCATCATGGATTGCTGGTACATGTGTATCTAGGAATTATTTGCGATGTAAGGTAATGGTCTGGATGATGGTTAGTTAAGCTTTGGTAGGGTTGTAAGCGTTAGATAGGGGTGGCTGTGGAGGGTTCTTTTGAGGAGGTGGTCCCGGTTTTTGCCCGTGATGGTGTTTGATGTGGGTTGTAGCGTTTTTAAACTTTCAAAATATTAACTGTTATTGTTTTTTTTTTTTACTTTTTCATTTTGGCAGTAGACATTGAATTTGACAATACAATCGTGGTTTTAAGAAAATTGACATTCAAATGTACGTTTTTTTATTCGTTTTAGTAACATCGGTATGTATTGGAAATATGTAAAATTAGCTCATAATTAAACTCATAAATTATACCAAAACTAGTTGTGATTCAAATCAAACTATATTTCACTAATTATCTCATCAATCTAAGTGGACACCTAAATAATTAATTTTATAAAAACGACCAAAATCATTCGAGTCACATTGATTATAAATAATGTATAATGTATTATCACGATTATTATAAAACTAGCTGTCGCGGGCACAGCTAGTTTTTCGTTTTGCTAGTTTGTTCGCATGCATGTAGGAAAACAATATATTGGGTTTCATGGGTTTTAATTTTTTGCGCGGAAACCTAATTATGTTCCTAAAATAAACGTAGCCTAAGTTACTCCTTATAACATCAGCTATCTGCCAGTATAAGTCCCGTCAAAATTCGTCCAGCCGTTTCGGAGATTAGCCGGAATAAACAGACAAAATTTTTTTTTTTTTTTTTTTAATTATTGTATACTATACTTTCATATTCATTTAGTAAAAAGGAGTTATTTGGACATGACAAACACACTTTTTTATTTATTTGTATACCTAGATCTAAATACAAGAATGAATCAATTCTCTTATGTAACTAAGAAACTGAAACAGGAAATGCTTTCATTAGTTTTTATAATGAATCATAACGGATACGTAATTACCTATGTGACTACGACATTGTTCTAGGAAAAATGGAAATACACACAATGTATTAGCCGCCTTATCATACCCGCATGCTATAAAAACCAGACGGGAGGAAAGGTTACTGCCCTTCGTTCGCCGCCAGACCGAAGGTAGGAAGAAAAACGTCGACCGTACTGAGGTGGCAACAAAATGTCGATCGTCTCGTCTACCAGACGTAGACGCGACGATCGACATTTTACTAATATACAGAGTAATCAAAAGAAAATGTAGTGACAGAAATTGAAAAGAGTATTCTTAGATAGTTTGGTCATGTTGAGAGGATGAATTAAAGGCAACTCACAAAAGGTATTTAAGTACGGACGTTAGTAGGTACATCAAGCTACTAAAATCTGTCAAATTTCTTTAATAGATTTTCAACTTTGTCACTAAAGCATTAAGGTTCAAGGTTGATTGGGAAAATTTGACAGATTCGGGTAGCTTGATGTGCTGGCGTCTGTACAAGGTCAGTGAAAACGGCGGGAGGGGACGCCTTCGAAGGACATAAATAGTGGACTTATTGGTGATGTTTTTCAGAAAGCACTGGCAACCAGCGTGTGTATATAACCAGAGGGGGGGCAATCTCGTAATTTTAAGAGAGTTCAGTCTGATCTCAATCTGTCAAAAATACCTCTAATTTCCCTACATTTTTGACATTGATTGTCGCCGAGATGAGATTGTGACTAGATTTTGAACGTTTTTAATTACGGGATTTGGCCTACAGTTCTACCACCCACAGCGCATTTGGTAAAGTAATAAGCCGAATTATTAAACGCAACATAAGTTAGTTGAGTCGGCCGTAAGCCTCGTGTTGTCTTAGCCACAGAAAGATTATTAATTAGGAAGTTTAAAATTAAGATTCGTTGTACGCCCGTTTTCAGTAACACTAGGAAACAGCTAAATTATCGCCTAAGTATTATCATTGCTCTGTTTGATTTTCAACGCTCACTTCAGCGCCGAGAGTTGACAATCCGCTTTATATAGGTATTAACTAGTGTTACTAAAAACTGGCATTCGGTTCGCATTTATATAGGTATTAACTAGTGTTACTAAAAACTGGCATTCGGTAGAAACATCAGTTTACCCATACCAATGTACGCTCAAGTTTAGTGGTACAAGGGTATGTATGTACAGACCACATGTGGTTAAAGCTGTATGCACAGTTCTGGGTCAAGGTCTTCCGGGCTCGAACTGCCCGGATCCCGGAAGTCCCTAACCCGGAAGTATTTGGACAGACCCCCCAGTAATGGTAGGTTTAGAGCACGACTATCGATCAGGCATCATAAACGTATTTAAATACGCATATGAAGGACTAGCAGCTGCGCCCCGCGGTTTCACCCGCATAAGTGTCAATCCCGAAGATATATCGGGATAAAAGTATCGTATGTCCAAATACAAATCTTTCTCTTTATAATATTAATTTAGATGAATGTTTGTATTCAAAATAAAAAGTATTAATTTTAACAATAATAGTAAAATATTATTCACACGAGTATTTTTCAACATACGTAATAATTCTCAGAAAAATCCACCGCATTCTAGATATAAAGATAGGGCGTTTAAAATAGACTTTATCGCGAAATTATTATATTATTTTTACTCCATAACCCAAAGTTATCTGAAAACAATATATTTATCTTGAATTTTAATATTGTTTAATATTATTAAATGGTGATAATAATAATGATTAACATAAATAGCCTACAATCACATCTTTTGCACGCATTTTAATGACGTTAAAATTTCGGACAGTCACGTGAAAATAGTTGTAGGTATGGTGTATGGTCACCAAAGGAGATAAGTAACCAGGGTCGTCGGATATAGTTGAAGTTAAGTAAGGAACCGATGGATGTTTTCGAATATTTATTTATTTATTGCTTGGATCGCCAACAGAGGCTACACAATAACATAAATGGGAACAAGTGTGCGCTTCCAATTACAGACCACATCATTCACTTATTATCTAGGTAGGTAGGTACAACAACTTTGGCAAGGACTAAATATTAAAATAATGAAAAATAATACCGAACCGGTTGTGAGGCACTAAAATAGCGTTCACAGATCTAAAGAGGCCCTTTATAATATTAAATAGCGCAATTTTAAATAAAAATAACGAATAAATAATTTTACTAACGTATTTTATTTTATAAATGAACTGTTTGTTTTCTATTGATTAAATTACATTTTATTCGAAAACATCCATCGGCTTCAACCCAGGTTTCTTGGCTCCTTTGGTGACAGTACCTACTATTTTCTACATGACCATCAGATTTTCTGAAACTGGCCAATTTATTTTGGCGTTAAAAATACATTATGTTAACTATTGACTGGCTAAACTAAATTATTAATTAAAATTCCGGTCATTTCAATTACACTTAAATAAAATAAAGTAATAAAAAAAACTAAAATTTGGCCATTTTGGAAAAACCAGGCTAAATTTACATTAAGTTAATTGTTGACTGGCTAAATTAAAATGCCGGTCATTTCAATTACACTTAAATAAAATAAAGTAAAAAAAAAACTAGTAAAATACGGTCTGGTTTTTCCAAAATCCGTAAAACCATCCATAATATTCTTAATTTGCGTTGTACATTTTAAATGAACAGTGTGAAAAAGCATAACGTACAATAACTGTTTATGAATGTACCCCACAGTTATGTACAGTCACCGACAATGACGGCGCGGCGAAATAATAAATGACTAAGATTTCTCGTTATTACAATTGCATGTTAATTTAATCATTTAAATTGTGTTTCGTACACGTGTAAGAACGGATTCTTAATTGGTATATTACACTAGAAAATAATAAATGGCCATGTACGTCTTTTTGTTTGTAGTTATCTCAAGAACAAGTAGTTGGTTTGATGTGTATGTCACTGGTAGAAAGTCTATTGTTAGGAGAGATGAAGCTATTGATGCGCCACTATATCCTGTTTTGTAGTTTTTTTAATGAGCAGTGGTGGCCCAGTGGCAACGGCTGCGACTTACATTCTGTAGGTCGAAGCAGGCACTTGACTTTGTGTAAATAATTTCATCACCACCAAGGAAAACATCGTGAAGAAACCGACATGTCTTAGAACCAAAAATTCGAGCACATTGTGACATCTACCAATCCGCACTGGACCCGCGTGGTGGATTACGGGCCACTCCCCACTCCCTCTCACAGACAGGAGGTCTGTGTCCCAGCAGTGGGAATATAATAGGCTGATTTATTCTTTTTTTTAGTTAATTTCCTGAAAATATTCAATTTCCGTGTAGTGTCACCCAAGAAGCCCACACACCATTTTTTATTATTATTTCCTTTAATAATCCTACTAATATTGTAAACGTGAAAGTTTGTATGTATGGATGGATGTTTGTTACTCTTTCACGCAAAAACTACTGAACAGATTTAGATGAAATTTGGCACGCAGATGGATTATAATAATAATAAATAATATCCCTGGACCTTTCACACAGCACCATTTGTCCCAAGCTAAGCAACCTAATGCTTGTGTTATGGTAACAAGATGGCTGATAAACTACTTATATACAATTTTTTTTTTTGTAATTACATACATATTATCGATAGAAAAACACCCAGACTCGGAACAAATACATGTAGGTCACACAAATATTTGTTCCGCGCGGGAATCGAACCCGCGACACGCAGCGCAGCAGTCAATCGCTTAACCACTGCGCCAACCGTGCCGTCGGATTATAACTAGGGTTAACATATAGGATACATTTTATCCCAATATTCCCACGGGATCGAAACTTATGCGGGTGAAACCGCAGGCGCAGCTGGTACTTTCTAAATATTTCCTAATAAATAATAATATTGAAACATTATAAAATATGAAAAATAGGGTCCGTCGGTGTCGGGAGCAGGGTCCATGCGACTAGTGGTAAGGCTCATCAAGTTATTCTAACTGAACAGACAGCTGTGCTGCTGCGCCACTTGTTCTTCCCAGCCGAAGCACTAGGAAGTGGTGAAGGGCGGGCGGGACTGTCTTATGTAATTTTGACGTTCAAAAAGTGTTCAATAAATGACTTCGAATTTTGATTTTGAATCCAGAGACAAGAACCTATTATTTTTTATACAAAAAGGAAATATCAGATTTAATAATAAAGACAAAATTATCATTTTAATTTTCTAAGCAGTAGTGTAGGTAAGAAAAAAGAAAGAAAAATTGTTTATGCTGCACAAACTAAAGGTACAAGGTACATTAGGTAGGTACTTGAATCTCAATTCTTATTCTTAATCATCACAGTTATTTCCTTAAAGATGTTTGATATTTCATCATGATGATGAAATAGAAATAACATTTTGTATTTTGTAAAAATTTTTACAAATAGATAAAAAAGTGTCTGTGTGTAATGTCAAAATAATAGCTTTTTACTAAATGCATATGAAAGTATTATATTATACAGTACTTAAAATTTTTCTTTTTCTTTCCGTCTGTTTGTATGTTCCGGTTAATCTCCGAAACGCCTGGACCGACTTTGACGGGACTTTTACTGGCAGATAGCTGATATTATAAGGAGGAACATAGACTTTTTAATTTTATTTTAGAAAAGAATTAGGGTTCTGCACAAAAAAAAAAAATACCCATGAAATTTCCGACATGCATGCGGGCGAAGCCGCAGGCAGAATCTAGTCCGTAATAAATTATAAATACCCGGATTTTACTTTTTTTTGTCATAGTTTCGTCAAACAAATCTATGTAAAAAGTATTACACAAATAAAGCACACCAACATACCTTTGCATGAACAATATTTATTCTTTTTGATTCGAAATTTAAATAACTATTGACAGTAATAAAATACCTGTTCAAGGCTACTTTTTTAAGAAAAATAATAAACTTCAAACCAAAATGGGCAAAGGAAATACCCGAATAGCCAGCACTTAAGCAAATAAAAAAGTTGAATTACCATGACTCAACGAGTTAACTCTAAATTACGTCATAATATTTATTTAATGATAAATTATCTGATTAACAAGAACATACTTGTAACAAGTACAAGCAAACTCAGTGTTTTTTTTTTTTTTAAATGGCCTCCCAGTGCTGGGCAATGAGTAATATTTTTATAAAATTTTACATATTACTGATGGTATGTAAAATTAAATAAGAATAATGAAACCATTCTAGTAGCTTCCATAATTTTACCTAAAAATATTAAGCATGGTGAGTTCAATTCAGGCAATTATTTTTAATTGATCTTAAGTGGTTTGCGGAACCTCCTTAAAATTAAAAATGTATCACCATGGGTTTATTTAAAATCCACTTCTGTTCAGCTCAATTTTATACTTCACTATATTTTGCTGGGGAGCTTGTTGCACCATTTCTTCTTTCGACATAAAGCACCAGGATGTGGTCAAGGGCAGGCATTTTGGGGGACTGTCTTATGTATTTTTGTCGCTCAAAAAGTGCTGGTTTTAACCTAATTTGACTAATTTACTTTTTTTTTACTTGACAAGGAATAGCACATAAGGTAAATAGGGTTCCATTTTCAAGCTTTCAGTATAAAATAATAATAAGCCAATTTTTTCAAATCAAAATAATGCTATATATGCTTAATACAGCTGACATTAAATTACACATATATCGTGTAAATGACCAATATTAATTCTTATCAACAAAATGATTCTATTATATATTAATTAATATGGACTTTTTATCTTAAAACCGTTATCCAACATCAAAACTGTAAAAACTGATGGAAAATATTTTTAGTTTCACCAATTAACACCTAAAAGTATTAACAACATCATGAGAAATATTCTGGTAGGCACATTTTATGTAAAACAGTTTATTATGCAAAACAAAATCTTGTCTATGGGTATCATTTTGATAAAGGCTAGATACTGGTAAAGATATGCAAATTAGTAATGTTTCTTACTATGTGAAGAAACTGAGTACAAACACAATGCCTAGCATCTAGAGTTAGGTCCATAATCCTACTATAATATTATAATCATGAAAGTTTGTATGGATGGATGTTTGTTACTCTTTCACGCAAAAACTACTGAATGGATTTGGATGAAATTTGGCACACAGATAGTTTATAACCAGGATTAACCTAAAGGGTACTTTTTATCCCGATATTCCCACAGGATCGAAACTTATGCATGTGAAACCGCGGGGCACTGCTAGTAATGTTATATTTTTATAGCTTTATACATATCTGTATTCCTAGCTAGACCACCTATTATTTTAATTAATTGTTAATTTGATAACAAGCCATAAAACTCACAGTATAAAGTTTTCTTTTAACTTTAATTACCTGCATTTGAATAGGAACAACTTATATGAAGATTTCATTATAAAGTGTAATGATTTCATATATATTTTTTTTTTTACAAATTTTTTTTGGCTTCTCCCATTTACGTTGAGACTTATTGTTTTGCCAGAATCAATGTTCATTGCCCAATGTAAAGAATATAGATCTTATGAAGCAAACCAACCACCAAACAGAATCCTTTACCTTCGGAACAAATGTTAGCCCAGCTTTGATGAATAATAATGTTAAAATAAGCAAAGAAAACTCACCTGTTTCAGCCTCTCCACATCAGTCCTAGCCTGTGAGTATGTGGGCTGTGCAGACACGGTAGTGGCAGGATACGAAGGATACTCCAAGTTTACGTTCAACATCTGTGCAGCATTATCTCTAGCCTCATACGCAAGCCCCCGGATCTCTAGCTCTGACGCTGTGTGCATCAGAGATTGCAGGTCCAGTTCTTGGACATCCACCGAGCCCTTGTACATAAACTCTACAAGGAGGTTGATCTCCGAGAAGGGGATCCCCTTCAGAATCACTATTGGATGTTGACATGGGTTGTCCCTAGCAAAAAAACAAACATATTTATCATACCTACATGTAGATGTCCTTTCATTTAAATATAAAACACTATCTCATTATTTATTAACCATACATATTTTTTCTTCTGATAGCACAAGATAATAAAAGTAATTATTGTATTTATTCGACTCCTATGACATTTATGTAACATTTCATATGTACATACGTTAATTAAATAGAATTATATTTAAAATTTCTCATTAAAACCCAGGCTGGATGCAAAATATACTTTGCTCATGTCTGTATACATTACAAGGTATTAAAAATAACTTCACTAGAAAAAATAATGATGTCATAATGACCAAATGGAACAGATTTAAAACTGATGTGTAATAAATACACAATTTTGTAAATGGAACCTTAGTACGAATGCGTTTGACAATGTAAAATGCGAGCACTCACTTGAATATCTGTTCGAAATACGGACTGCATGCTGAGAGCACGAGCTTGTGCGCCTTCAGGGTGCCGTCGCGGCAGGAGAGCGTCACGTCCGCGAGCGCCGACGACGAGTAGATGGTCGTGAACAGCTGGCTCAGGTTCTGCAGGTGGTTGTTCCACTTCAAGTGGAACGTCTTATCGCTCACCAGCCCCTGCATCTGCACCACCACATACACTTTTCAATCACAAATCACACTTCTTCACGACTGATGGTTAATCGACAGAAAACCGACTCTGCTGCGACCGCTACATAAAATTATAATTATTACAACTTATTTTTAGAACGATGCCCGTAAAAAACACTATACGTACGCGGTATGACAGTGTAATATACCGTAGGTACGCGCCGCCGACGGAATTTAGAGCTATAAAATTTTATTTATATTTTATTCGGCAAAACGGAATTTCGTCAAAAATCATGCCGGTGAGAATTTCTTACCTCTCAAATCTCTTTACCGACTTCTCGATTTTTCACAAATAACACCGAAACATTTCACAAAATTAATACAATAATTATGTTACACAGAAAGCCGTGTCGTAAAAAACAGAGTGGGGCACGCCGTGGCCCCCTCCTTGCCCCGGCCCCCTCGCACACAATCAATATACGGAATATGAGAGCGCGGCGCGCCCCCTCGCCCCCCGCATGCTTTATTATACCGTAATTAATATACAACTTTATAAATTGTATTATAGGCAAGCGGCATATCTTCTTTGTAGGAATGTGTATAATTTTATAGATACACTATAATATTAATTACATAGGTGTGTTCATACACAGATAAAACGCTAAAATAACAATACACGAAGAAATCGGAAATACACTAGCACGTACCGTGATGTTTTATTGACATAAACATTGAAGCAAAAATGTATCTGGTTGACTTTTTATTTGTTTTCGGCTCTAGTTAGACAAAAGAAACTTTAAAATGCCTGCGTTTTAAGTTTTTTTTCGAGTTTTCAACCCAATTTTGTGCCCCTTCCTTTAAATAAATTAGACAGAGTAGGTAGGTAGTACATTGTTAGTTAGTAGAGGTGAGAATGTGTGCGTGAGTACTTCAATCTCTTTCACATCGGCATACAGTAGGTAGTGTGTAGTTGTAGTTGTACACAGGTACACTGTATATGTACACATACACAAAACCACTACATGCGCAAACGGGAGAATAGAGGCTGACGGATTCGGATAGTTTTGTTTTTATTAGATTCCATCCTTCCGTCTACACGTTGGGATGAGTAATGTATTTATCATTTTGTATGGCATTATGATGAGCCAGTAATAAAATGAGAAGAACAGCACATTTACTGTTGGCTTGTGGCTCGCACGAATATTAAACATTTGGATTTGAACAAACATGTAATACCTACCTACCTATCTATTCTATAGCACATCACACTACGGTGGTTGTTGTGCCTTTGGTACTTTCTATGTAGGTATACCAAGTAGGTAGATGAGAGTGTGGGCGAGGTTTAGTAAATTATTAATGTATGTACATACTAAAGGTGTATTGTACGTTGTTATGAGAGAGCGGTAAAGGTAAAGTTATGGTATGATTATAGGAAATCGTGAATGTGTGCTGTTTTTTGAGCCGGTTTAGTTTTTCCAATCTTTTGCAGAATCGTAAATTTATAAATTCTGCAACTAATTGCAACACAAATTAAATGCTTCATTAATTACTTCAACTAAAAGTAATGCATGTTAATTTTAAACGTAGGGAAGACCCAAATATATTACAAATGATTGAATTGCATGAAAATAATGTAAATAAAATACCGAAATGGTTTGGCGAGGGCTTCAGGAGTCTCACACATAAACAATTAGTTGTAGTGCCCTCTATACAAAAATTAAAACAGTAGTAAGTTTTTGATAAATAATTAAAAATAACAAAAGCATAGCATCGTTTAAATTTAGATTTTTGGTTATCCTAACGAGAATATCTTCGACAAACAAATAATCAAGAAACAGATTTATAACACCCACCCTTATTGCGCCGGGGCAAGACTTAAGATTAAGGAACTATTTTCAATTCTGGCTGTGACAAAGTTATAATAAATTCTCCATTTCATTATTCATTTACACATAAAATAAGACTTTCAGAAAAATGGGAGAACTCTATAGTTTTTGGTTTAGTCGAGCTGCTATGCTGCTAATGGGCTAATGGGGCAACACTACGTTCTGTGACACTCCGCAGCACTATGCATGTACGTCAAAGACGTCAAGTTTGACTGCTGTGTGCTGTCATGTCATTTGAGGTGTTACGACTTATGTCAATTTTTTCCAATCAGATCACATTCTTCCACATTGTGTTGTCGGTCGGAATACGAATCGCTCGCTCATACCTTTGTCGATATTTGTTGGTGTCGGCGACTGAAATTTATTGAACATTAAATCTGTAAACCACGCCAACTGCGGCCACGTATTAACTAAATTCCTTTAAACAGAACAAGGCCTAGTTGAATTCGCAGTTCCTTGTGCTCTATTACAAAACGGGAAAAGAATTAGTACGCTGAAAATGGAAAAAACACCGTCTTTGGTTATTTCAAGCCCCAATATTAAATATACTGATGATTATATTTATTCGGACTACGAATATGAAGAGACTCTGGTGACTAGAAACGGCGACGAATTGACGGTAAGCATGTTTTTGTTGATACGCAAGTAAATACGTTTCGCGGCATTTGCTTTCGACGCCGTATTGATTTGTTATGCATGTTCCAGAAGGAACAGGTTGCTACTATAAAAGATACACATGTAAAGTGAACTAGAACACTTCATAAACAATATGAGTTGATCTAATAATAATTTAATTCATAATTTGCTGGTTGAGTGACATGTAAATCTAACTAATTTTAAAATCTGATAGCGCCTAACACAACCTGTTCATTACATCTCAGTGCAGGCAATTTTGAACTTTATGTCTTATCATGATTTGTTAATCCATGGGACTACAAAACAAATCCAATTATGCCTGAAAATGGTATTGACAATTATAAAGTCTGATGTATTGTAGTGACTCAAAAACCCACAGATCAAGAGAGATGGACTTTAGTCTTAAACACATAAGTCTTAGTGTAAATAACTCTTTTTTCATTCATTTTTTTATGTGGCAACTGCCTTAATAAATAATAATAATTTATTCAACAATACAATCTACCAAACAGTAACATGAAAAAAATTAACAGCTATTTATTAAAAATATTAACTAAAGCATTGATCATAACATTTTAAATCTCTAGACCCATAATTATAAGCCATTCTGAAGATCAACCTAAAAACAAACACTCCAGAAGACATTTGAATTTCATACTTTTTTCAAATGGAAACTAATTTATGCAATTAAGCCTGTGGCAAACCATAACTTGAAGCAGCTATATATATAAGTTTCTCCGCTTAAACAGTACAGTAGAGTCTCACTAATCCGGCACTTCAATAGTTTGGCACATCCAATAATCCGTCACCCACCGCCCCTATGTCCCTCACTGCGAGATAAAAATATAAACAAGGACTATGTGTTGCAATAAAAACAGACCTCAATTAAGGTTTATTACAAGACTTAGGGCTGATTTTTTCATCGGCAGATAACTTTTATTCCAGGAATAAAATTGACGTTTGACAGTATTTGTATGGAATAAATGTCAAAATTTTAAAATAATTATTCCTTGTATAAAGTTATCAGATGATTGTAAAGTCAGCCCTAAGACTAAAAGAGCAGTGGTGGCCCAGTGGTAGTGACCCCAACTTATGAGTTGTAGGGCGTGGGTTCAACCCAGGCAGGCGCTTTACTTTGTGTAATTTATTTCATCACCACTGCTCTTAAAACAGTGAAGGAAAACATCTTGAGGAAACCGGCATGTCCTAGAGCTAAAAAATTCGAAGACATGCTATTGCATGTCTTTTAATAATTTTTTTTTGAAAGGAAGCTTGTGTCCCAGCAGTGGAAACGTGGTAGGCCGATTATAAGACTAAAAAAAATGTATAGTACATACATGAATATAATATCCCCATTCTCTCTATACCTACTAGTACTACATACATATATAAATTCCGTTTATGAAATGCTTTATTTTATTGAAGTGTTAACTTCTTATGGGAGGGTAAACCGCTTCGTAACGTAACGCGTTACGGCGCCAGTCTGTCTGGCTTCCCTTTCTCTCACGCATACGGCAGCGGTAGGCAGGCTCTTCCTTTCTCACTCTAACCCACAGCGCTAGTCGTATTTCGGACAGACGCTTCCCCCTCTCTCTACTCTGTGTTTAGTGTGCGATAGACATATACCATAGATTAGTTTAAGTTATGACTTATTCACTTCTGTCGGGCGTCCCGAGACGCACACGTTTTTTTGTTATGTATTTTTCTACATACAATCCAGTAATCCGACACTCCTTAGTTTTTATTAGTGCCGTTATAATGAGGCTGATACTGATATACTGTATTTCATCATCAGCCTATAGCAGTTCACTGCTGGACATAGGCCTCTCCTATTGCGCGCCATTCAACTCGATTTTCGGCAACTCTCATCCAGCTGCTACCGGCCATCCTGCGAAGATCGTCGCTCCACCTAGCCTGAGGGCGTCCCACCTTACGTTTACCGATTCGCCGTCTCCACTCAAGAACGGTGTAGACGTGTTCTTGAGTTCTACGGCCCATTGCCATTTCAGCTTGCATTTATTCTGTGTACTTGCTTGTACTTGCTACTGTATTTAGACGATGCAAATCATTTGTTGCTTCAATTTATTGTATGCTAGGCTTAAGTGAATTGTTGATCTTGTAATGATTGTTGTTATGATACTAGCGCGAAGTATGTAGCCAATTGTAGCATTCATGTAACTGAGACTTAAGTTCACAAATAAACGAAGTTTTTTAATAGGGGCCAACTATGTGCTGAGAAATTCAATTTGTTCTACAATCTATCTATTTATTTATACTTTTAGCACATAGTATATACAGGGTGGCCGGGACGTTGATGCACAACCTGTTACCATGGATTCAGTGCATTTTGACCGAGTAGGAATTGCACTTTTGCAGGAAACAGCCGATTTTTTTTTGACAAAAGAATTCAAATTCATTCAATCAATCAATTATTTTTTTTTTCTCACGATGTTTTCCTACACCGCGGCCCCGTTTTGAGAGTGTTGAAATTATTTCCACAAGGTTAAGCGCCTGGGTTTGAACCTACGACCTACAACTCGTAATTCAGATCCGTTACCATTGGGCCACCACTGCTCAATAGGGTAAAAATAATAATTATTATATTTAGTCCGTCAGTTAGATTATCGAAAAACAATGGACACGTATTTTTTCGATTGTCAATCAAACAAAAAATGACAAAGATAAAGTGCGTAAAAATTTGGAAGTGGGGGGTTGTGACGTCACGCCATGCTAAAAGTGTAGCAAGGCGTGACGTCACGTGGAACTTTAACGGGCGATATCTTCATAATTTTTTATATAATTGTCAAAAGAAAAAATACGGGTCCAATATTTTTTGATAATCTAAATGAAGGGATAATTATATTTTTTTTAGGAATCTAGCCTATTTCTTGTTCTCCGACCCTCCCCGTCGCATCGCTTCGCCCGCCCGTGCTACTAGGTTTTCGCTTAGCGTTCTCTGATTTTTTTTTACTCGGTCCCTATGGGTCTTACCGTGATGTTATATTAGGGTATAGCCTTCCTCAAGAATGGGGTTAATCCGACCGCTGGATCGGGCGCGGTCGCAGCCCAAGTTTTTGGGGGCTAGTAAGTTAGTAAGGCAAGTAAATCATGCTTGCATACTCTCGATAGCTTGAATGTTTTTCGGGGGGGGTCATGACCCCCACGACCCCCCCCCCCCCCTCGGACCGCGCCTGCGGTGGATCCAGAGATTAACATGTTCAAACAAACAAACTCTTCAGCTATAATATTAGTTACATATTGCTGTTCCATACGTTTTGACCGCGTAGGTATTGCACTTTTCTATGAAACAGAAGATTTTTTTTTTAATAACCGACGAAAAATTTCGACACTATGGGATCTAACCTCATGTGCTGAATCCATGGTTACAGTTTGCGCGTCGATGTCCCTGCCACCCTGTAGATGCATACAAATAAAGTCCTGGCAATCAGAACACTGGTATTCTCTAAGAAAAACAGAAAAACTGTAGGCTTTGATTACATAAATTCTCATAAAATTATGAATGAAACAGCAAGTGAATGCTTCATAAATCTATATTCATTAGGTTCTGTGCGCTGACTATTATGAGTCCTCGTTTTTGTTGCTTATATTATGATCATGCTCACATATAGACTGGACACAACAACTGCAAAATTGGGGTTCGATATTGCAGGTGTTGTACAGTCAGCCCCAAAACCATCTGTACACCCTATGACCATAAAGGCAATCTACGTAAGTCTCACAAATATGTATGTATAGTAATCATTCAATAACGAGGTAAACAAATCTCAACTTCGAGAGGTAGTGTTAGATGTTTTGGGACAAAATGTTTTATTTTAAATTGTTTCTTTTTTACATTGTTCTCACATATAGAAGCAATAAGAATAATGTACCCAGGATTTTGTATTAATATCTTGATTTAAAAGAGTGTCCGTGGAGTTTCTGGCCCGTTCTTCTCCATAGAGATCTACGTTTTTGGAATGGGCGACTAGCTTCAACTTTCTGACTAACTGACCGACTATTTAATTTTGACAATTCAAAAGTGCCTGTAAATGGTTTAATTGAAATAAATGATTTGAGTTTGAGTTTGAGTCTGAGTTTGCTTTGGTAAAATAAATTGTACACTATGTTTTGTACCTATGCGGTGGATACAATGTTATGAAACAAAGGTTGTTGACAATCTTGGTCTACGCCATCCAACCATCTGTGCTTGGGCCACCTTCGACTTCTCCGGCCATCCGGTTTACTATCCAGTAAACTTTTGGGTGCTCTGGTCTGGTCCATTGTTGCGACATGTACTATCCATCGAAGAAGTCCTATTTTGATGGTTTAAATTAAGCTCGTCGTACATCTCGTAGAGCTAATGGTTGTACCGCGCCATTGCCCGTTTTCTAGCACTGTATCGCATATGCGCTTGAGGATTTTCTGTCGAATACAAACGGAGAGTTCTCGTCTGTTTTGCTTAGTACCCAAAATCAAAAGTCATTTATTAAAAAATTAGGCTGAGAATCAGCACTTTTTGAACGTCAAAATTACATAAGACAGTCCCTCCCTCCCTTCAACATTTCCTGGTGCTTTCGCTGGAAAGAAGTGGCGAAACAAAGTCCCTAATACCACAGCCATCTATTCAGTTAAAAAATCAACAGCAAGTTCAGCATTCCGAGCCTCCTCACAAATCATAAAAGTAAATAAATAAACGTCCAAATTGTGAACCCCCTCCTGTTTTGAAGTCGGTTAAAAATGGTCAGAGACTTCCTTACAGTTCCTGATAATGCTGTTACTCACGCTCACTGACAGATAGTATTTCTAAAAGATTTATGAATTGGGAATTCTTGTAGGTCTTATACATTTTTCGTGGCAAGATCTAATAACATTAATCTCTTGAAGATTTCATCTTGTTCATTCTGTAAATTAAAACCTTGACAGACTATTAGTTTTGATTAGATTCTACGAATTCCTGCGAATTATGAATCTTTATCTTTTATACTTTCTGGGACTTATTCTCTCAAAACTCAAACTTACGTGGATCCACGCGAGACATGGCTTTTTAATTGTTTCTGTAATTACGGCATTCAACCGGTTTAATCAATTACATACTTTTGAATTATCTAGCAGTCGGTCAGTCAGGAAAATCAAGCTGGTTGCCCGTTCAAAAACATTGCAAATAGGCTCACAAGCCCAATTATCATTCCTGCCTCCCATCTTCGAATACCATAAAAGATTTCTAAATGCCCACATTTCCCCAGGCGCGGCCGATCCGCAAATCGCTGGGCATCCGCACTGACCGGCGCGTGGGCAGAGTGGGCGTGATGCTGGTGGGATGGGGCGGCAACAACGGCTCCACCTTCACAGCCGCTGTGCTTGCCAACCGACACCAGCTGTCTTGGAACACTAAGAATGGGAAGATGGATTCTAACTGGTAAGTTTAGAATCAACCTAATCAAATCATGCGAAAACAAAATTTCTCGTCGACAAAACGCTCCTCCTTGGAGGGTCTTGGCACTCTATCGAGATCATAGACTCATCGTAGTACCAGGAACACCGTGGGTTTTTAAAAGAAAGAAAGAAAAAATATTTAGCACATACTAAAAGACACACCACCATACATCAGATAGCAACAAATAATAAGCAATTTTAGTTGGTAGGAGACTGACATATACCTCTTCATCGCTCTTCCTATCCTACTCCCTGTGCCCAACATGCAGTCAAAGTGACCAGGAGGTCTACTCCGAAGTGCAAAGTGCGAATGTTCGGATCGGACCGACACCTGGCCGAACCGAATATTATTGAAAAATGCGAAAAAAGTTCGGAGTGGCTCAGTTGGGTCGGGAGCATAGTCAATATTTGAAAGAGTGAAGGAGTGTAGGATCGGGACAGACCGAACCAAATAGTAACTTCGTAGCAGGAAACAGCCGAAAATTCGGCCGATACTACTTCGGAGTAGACCCCCTGTGCTGCCACCGATAACGCCGTGGAAGTGGCGAAGTTCTGGGCCAACAAAATTTCAATAACTGTCGTGCCGAATGTTCGGCTGTTTCCTGCTACGAAGTTACTATTTGAACCGACACGAAGAAGAAAACTCACGAGGAAAAACGAAGGTCTACTTCATCATGCTGGACAAACTCTGGACCAAACCCAGGAAGTCAGAGAACAACTAAAAACATTTTTTTCTTTCTTTTAACTTAAGATGGCCCCTAAAAAACCCGCCAGACATTTCTGTAGACACTGTTTTTACCCACTTTGTACAAGCACCCTTATATTATCTTACTTGTACATGTTACCTCTGCAGCTTATAATAGCTTACATAAACTCGTGAGGTATATTACCTGTAACAAACTACTGATTTCAATACATAATCAGCCTATAATGTTCCCACTGCTGGGCCTGTGTGGGCTGTAATCTACCACGCGGTGCGGGCTAGTAGATGTCACAAACATGTCTTCGAATTTTTGGGTCTTGTACATGCCGGTTTTTTTACGATGTTTATCTTCGCCGTTTTGAGAGCAATGCTGATGAAATTATTTATACAAAGTAAAGCGTCTGCCTGGGTTCGAACACTGGTAAGTCGAGGCCGTTGCCACTGCGCCACTGCTCTGTTCAATACATGGTTCCAAAACTCTGAAACTTGAATGGTAAGCGACATCTTGGCAGGCCCAGGCGGAGATGTCGGGATGAGCTAGAAACCTTCAATAAGAACTGTTCCTTGGCAGCTTTGAACGGAGAGAAGTGGAAAGAGAGTAGGAAGGCCTTTGCCCTGCAGTGGGACATCATGAGCTAATGATGCATCATCTTGATGATAATCTTCTTCCTGCCCTTATCCCATGTTACTTTGGGTCGGCGCAACACGTTTTCTTCTTCCATTCTCCCCTGTCAACCGTCACGCTATCATTCACTCCCGTCTCTTTCATATCATTCCTCACACAATCCATCCATCTTTTCTTCGGCCTTCTTCTCCCTCTCCATCCATCAACAGGTATATTCATTACTCTTTTAGTCACATGCGTTTCGTCCCTTCTCATCACATGCCCATGCCAAGCTAAACGATTTCCTTTAAACTTTCTGTCACTGGCGCCACTTTCAAACTTCCTCTTATATACTCATTTCTTACTTTATCCATTCTCGTCACTCCACACATCCATCTCAACATTCTCATCTCCGCTGCATGCAATCTTCTTTCATCCGTCTTCTTCACAGCCCAGCATTCAGACCCATAAAGTACCTACGACAGGCCTTATCACAGACTTATAAATTTTCCCCTTTAACTCGAGGGGCATCCGTGGGTCGCAAGTTGTTCCCTGATAATAATAATAAATAATATGTTTACCGACCGTCTTACTTAACGCAATTAAAACTAGGTGCTCGAACACGCCACGTAATTAAAACAGACGAAGCCGCATAACTTGTAATGTAATGGGATTTAGAACTTTCGTTGGAAGGTTGGATCTGTAGTTTAAAATCCTTTGTCCTATTCGCTCCTTTGTCCATAAATATCTTGTTAAAGACTTCGTCGTCGAATCGTAAGAGTAATTCAGCACCCTAATTTCGTAACTCGGTCACTATATAAAACATTTCGAAGGAAATTGCTAATCTATTGCTTCATTTATCATATCATCAAGCCTTTGAAGCAGTGATGATCTAACCGAGTTGTAACAGCATGGAATATGCTCCCGGAAAATGTGACGGCTTCCACATTGAACTGCTTCAGGAATCGACTGGACAGATTCAATATCTTCAAGCTATTTGCTTCACACGCATCACCTGGCTGCTAGAGTGTCTAACCAAAATAATTATAAATAAAATTGGTTTGAAAAATTCGTCTCTTCAGCAACGTAAATGACACAATGGACATTGTGGTATTGTCAAAATGAAAGGTATTGCCATTGTATTTGTGTTACAATTAGGCTGCTGCCCCTCGATTTTGAGGTGGATGCAAAGTTTTGGGCCAACAAGATATAAAATTCAGTCGTGCCATCGACACGACGGCACGGTTGGCGTTGGCGCAGTGGTTAAGCGATTGACTGCTGCGCTGCGTGTCGCGGGTTCGATTCCCGCACGGAACAAATATTTGTATGACCTACAATTAGTTGTTCCGGGTCTGGCTGTTTGTGTATGTGAGTTTGTATGTCTGTAAGCGCACCCACGACACAGGAGAAAGTCCTAGGGTGGGCAACGTTAAAAAAAAAAAAATACCAAGAAGAAAAAAAAAATTGATGGAAATTGCGGCTTTTCCGATTTGTATCTCATAAGCCTACCTCTATTTTTCTACCAGAAATTATACCCAGAAGCCAGACCTTGCAATGCAATACTTTGCGGCGTTGCAACTGGTCAGTTTACCTCTTATATCCCTAATTATCTCTTACTTCGACCTGAAAGAGGACTTGATGAGTAGGTATCTATGATTGTGTGCGAAGTCTCACATTCTGACTTAGCTTTATTAAATTAGGTATATAAAGGTATACGCGCAAATGAAATCAAAACATTTCCCTCTTGACTTAGAAATGCGAGAAAACATTAAATTCTGGTTGTTTACTTCATAAATTTGAAGTTAAATTAGTTGCCTTTGTAGTTCGTAAACAATTTTCGAGTGTAAACAGAGTCCTGACTCCATATTATTTGCTTAATACAAGTAAGGTTTCCAGTGTTACATAACCATATCTGTTTACAAAGGGAACTCGTAATACAACACACTCACTTACACACACAGTTACCAAATCTCATGAAAAGAGCCTGGGGGTCTACTCCGAAATAGTATCGGCCGAATGTTCGGCCGTTTCCTGCTACGAAGTTACTATTGATTCGGCCGGTCTACACTCTTTCGAATATTGACTATGTTCCCGACCCAACTGAGCCGATCCAACTTTTTTCGAATTTTTCAATAATATTCTGTTCGGCCATGTGTCGGTCCGATCCGAACATTCGCACTTTGCACTTCGGAGTAGACCCCCCTAAACCAGCCAACCTATTTAACAAAATTAAGTTTCGATACTCATTCGACGCATGGTCTCCTACAAACTATAATTTATTTGTAATACCAATATACTTTTCCTGATATAGAAGTCATATCGTCCATTGTAACAGGTGGGGTTCGATCACGCAAGCGTCGACAGTCCGCCTCGGTATCGACGAGAAAGGCAACGATGTGCACGTGCCGATGTGTCATCTGCTGCCCATGGTACACCCTGATGATTTGGGTAAGTTCTTCTATCAATTTATATATTTTTGGACCTAGATGTTGAATAAACTTGGGTCACACCATCAGCTATAATATAATTCTAGAAGTACTGCAACGAGGCTTCATTTTCTCTGTGTAGCATCTGGTTTGAAACGAATGCCGGTGAATTTCTCGCGTTTATTGGCATTACACGAAATGAATACAGGGTCTCAGTATGCAGTTAAGCCTTTCTTTAGTTAGGTGGACGAAAGACCTAGTGAAACCGTGTGAAAGGCGCAGGATGCGGGAACTCAGGACCGGACGTACGTCTATGCTATGCTCGGGGTAGGCCTATATCCAGGGGAGAATGTTTTCTTGTCCAGATTGATTGTCAATCCAAAAATTGTATAAAAGAACATTAAAGGATACATAATTATATATGTATATTTGTTATACAGCGCATAACCTTTGCTCGCGCTCTTGCTATTAAGTGTAAGTGGCTGATCGACCGGCCTTAAAACCGTCTCCAATTCGACGGCCTCCGACCAAAAAATAACTGTCCTAACCAAAAATCCCCTTCCTCAGTGATCGACGGCTGGGACATAAGTCCCCTGAATCTGGCGGAGTCGATGGTCCGCGCTAAGGTCATTGACTTCGATCTCCAACAGAAGCTTAAGAAGGAGATGTCATCCATGAAGCCGCGACCAGCCATTTACGATCCTGACTTCATTGCTGCTAATCAGGTATGTGGGGCATAGCATTGCATAATCAGCCTACAATGTTCCCACTGCTGGGACACAGGCCTCAGTGAGACGGATTGGGTCATATATCCATAATCCACCACGCGATGAATGATGGTGATCCTGATGATGGATAATCCCAGTGCGGGTTGGTGGATGTCACATGTCTTCGAATTTTTGGGTTTTGTTTCTTCACAATGCATGAAATGAACCATTTGCAGGCACTTTTGAATTTTCAGGGAGTCGGTGAGTCAGAAAGATTGTGCTAAGTAGTTCGTTCTGAAACGTAGTTTCTTTCATGGAGTTTCTTGTCCGTTCTTCTCCAAAGGTTCCTTTGGAGAAGAACGGACAAGAAACTCCATGAATACTGTTTTAAGCCGAAATATAGTTAAAATTATCAGTTTTACCTGTTGTTATTTTTGTTTCTTTCTTCTAGGCGGTAGCTCAGTTCAAATAAGTGTGCAAATAGACTAAGGTCTGATTTTTCAATCGACAGATAATTTTTATTCGTGGAATAAAATTGACGTCTGACAGTTTTTGTATGGAAGAACTGTCAAAAATTCTAAATTATTCTTCCGATAAAGTTATCTGGCGTTGGAACAATCAGCCCTTAATGAAGCGTGTATTAAGATAACAAATATTCCGAAATTTAAGACCCAAATTCACAGTTTGTAATTTTGTTAGAGTTTATTTCTGCATTGAAATACTGGTAACAGTTTTCTAGTAAACCTGATACACGCCATAGGTAATGTATTCCGGTTTTTTGAAGACGACAAAATTAGACATTATGCAATATTACTTTCTTGAATTATCAATGGAACGAGTAGAATCATACGACACGGTAATTCGATACTAATTTGATACAATTCAGCTATTAGAGTAATCTTCAGAGTCAGCGATTCATCATGGCCTCGCGCTGCGCTCAATGAGTGCGTCTACGCATGCTTGGAATTAACGATAAAGTGATCGTTAAGCGTACTTGCACATGGAATATTTTTAATAAAGACTGGCTGTTGTCCACGACTTTAGTCTGCGTGTATTTTGTACTCCATTTTTTTATATACAGAGTGGCGATTAGGTTATCACATTAAATAATACAGCGGTCATTACAAGTTGTTAAAAGTCTGTTAAAATAATAAAATATACATTTTACTAAAAATAGAAGGAAAAAAAAACAATAAAATAATAAGCGTAAAAATTGTCATGAAATAAACCATCCTTGATAATAAGTCACTAGACACGCGTGAGGCAATGGTATCAAGAATTCAACACAAACTTTATGTTATTGTTACTAAGTAAACACAATTAAGTTTAATGTTGTTAGGTAAATACTGAAACGCAAAGGTCTCCCACGACTAAAATGTTTATTGTTATTAATTCTTTTAATTATGTATGTTTAATATACGTTATGTAGAATACGTGGTTTCAATTCATGTGATAACCTAATCGCCACACTGCACTGTAGAAATGTCCAGGATGAAAAGTTGCGGTTATCTCCAGATCCCCAGGCTTCCTATCTGTCAAATAATTATCATAACAATCGGTTCAGTGGTTTATTTATATTAGTAGGTATGGATAGTATCCTTGACCTTGTGAAGGACGCAGGAAGCAGTTGGATGCGAGAAGCTCAGAACCAGTCGAAGTGGAGGTGCTTGGGGAGGCCTATGTCCAGTAGTGGACGTCTTTCGGCTGAAATGAAGATGTTGAATGATGATGGATAGTATGAGTTTAGAAAAAAAATGGTGAAGCAACGCGCATGGATGTCGTAATAAGCGAAAAACAAGAAAGATGCCTAGCAGCATCTTCTCCTCTTCCATAAAAAACTGAGCTCAGCCATTCGTCTGCACAAACATAGTATTTATGGCAATGGCGCCGATTTCCTTGTCCACAAACTAAACTAAATTTAAGTTCAGTGTATCTTTTTCTTTCTATTTCACTAAGAAAAGGACAGAAGTTAAATATTATGTATTATTATTATAATTTATATTATATTATTAGTCCTTTCAAATTAAGATACTCCATACACAAATTAGACGTGATTAGAAACATGCCTCGCAGTCGCGAGCACAGCTAGTGTGTCGGAAAACAAATTTTATTTCGTGGGTTTTAATAATACTTATACAAGTTCATGTTTTTTTTTGCGCGTAACCCTAATTATTTTTCTAAAATAAAAGTAGCCTATATATAATTATAACACTATCTGCCAGTGAGTCCCGTCAAAATTGGTCCAGCCGTTTCGGAGATTAGCCGGAGCAGAGAAACAAAAAAAAAATCAAAATCCTTTTTTTTGTATGCATTTAGTAAAAACTTTTATTTTGTGATTACAAACAAACACATCAATTTTGTTTATTTGTACAGACAGCTAACTGAACCAACTATATTTAATTAGTGTACTGTGGCCATGTAGTTTCTACACTGCGCAGGAGTCGATTTGGTGACAATGTAAAAATTGTCTGACAAAATGTCGTATTCCGTAGTTTTAGGAATGTGTGCTAAATACTACACTATACTATGACCCTGTTGCCATGTGAACTCTCATATAGTTCATTGACTAGTCGCTATAAACTGTTTAGTATGCATGTCACCACTTTTTTCTTGGTCATTTTAATACAAAAAATCGGCGATAAGCTAGGGTTGATACGTAAAGAAAATAAAAAGTTTTTGCTGGTTTTTTCTTCGAAGTTGAAATAAAACCCAGAAATTAATTGTTTTTCTCCCACAGCAAAATCAAAATGAGTGCGATTAGTCTCAGCTATCTAGAGCGTATTCAGCATAAACTCAAAGAAAACATTAAAACAATAAATCATTTTATTTTATTGAACAGTAACATTATTGTATGTATTGATAACGATAATTCCCTGGTTGTCCCAACCCTATACATATCAGGGCGGGCAGCACTAGCGATCGACAGAACAACGATCGATAGTCGAGTAAGTCGACTAGTATTCGGGAGTGCGCGGGAGAGTGACGTGTTGTGTTGATTCCACTCAATATACGTGTGATATTATTACAAGAATCCATGTTTTAATTTGAAGCCCCTCTAGCAGTATAGATAACTAACTACATATTTACACTAGGTACTAAAAATAAAATAACTAAATCAAATAAATAATAAAATAAAATAATTAATTAATATTAAAAAAGTCATCTTTGCTATTAGTATGTCATTTATTTCAGAACTAGATGTGCTCGCGTGCATGTTTTTTTTTTGCGCGGAACGCTAATTCTTTTTCTAAAATAAAAGGAGCCCCAGTTACTCCTTATAACATCAGCTATCTGCCAGTGAAAGTCCCCTCAAATCTGTCCAGCCGTTTCAGACATTTGCCGGAACAAACAGACAGATAGACAAAAAACTTTAAATGATTTTTTTTATAAGAATCGTATTACCTATAAGATGTATCTATTCATACACGACATATTTTAAGAGAAACATCTATCGGTGGTAAAGTACCCATAGAAACGAAACTATTTTTTTTAAGTTCATTACGGTCTAGTAAAAAAAAAAATATTGACACAATAAAATACTGGCTCCTTCTTATTTTTTCACATCCATTACGCTAGGGTCAACGTAATATGCCATTGTCATTGAAGCGGAGTAAAGATTTTATGCAAAATGTCTCAAGTCATTTTAAAATTAATATTTATTTTAATTAATTACTTACGTAAAAAAAAAACGCTATTTTTCCTTAAGAGAGTACTATTTACTATTTTACACGCACGCTCATGTAAATACACAAGTGTATAATTACATAAATTACCACACACTCTGCTTATACACAACACAACACACTTAACTGCTGCATGAACAGTCTGATGCATATTATTCACTCGTAAATGCAGCTTTTAAATATGTAGGTACTTTAATATAAGAAAAATATCCTCAAAAAAAGAGTAAAAATGTCACCCAAAATATACATTTGTAAAGCAAAGAAATATACATATCTAACACGTTTTCGCAGCAATATATAAACTTCCGGGGAATTCCAAATAAAACAGTCTGTTTTCAGAATACCTATTAGCTATCAGAAACAAGTAGGTACTAAAGTTCCTTCCTCTTGACATTGGCACACTCAGCGTTACACAAAAGCTATTTCTGTCCCAAACCTGCGCTTGCGCAACCCTAAATATTTCCTCAACTAAACGTTATGAATTATGTATTATTATTATTATTATGTATTTACCATAGTACAACTACAAATTAATAATTACCCACTATAAGTACGTACGGGCAGCCCTGAAGAATCTTAACAACCGGTAATTCTCAGAAATAGACCACACTTATGTAACGTGACGTTTGTTAATATGCGTCATGTGTGTGTGCGTGACGCGGGGTGACGTCATTTCAGCGTGTATGGCGTGATTATGGTGTGACTGACAATATTGTTTGCTGAGTTTTCTGCGTATGAGTTCATATGAATTAACTGAGTACCGCTACTGATGTTCGCGACTTTCTGGTTACCCTATTATCCTTGATCTTGACTGACATATTTGTAGTAAGATTAGTCAAGGTTAAGGGGTTCCACACAACGGCCGCGTCGGTCAATATCACCTGCCCCAGCGCAGAGAAGAAATTTTATTCCAAATATGCCCAGTTCAGCATACATTCCAGACAACTAGTGCTTGACGCTGGTTTTCAACTAGACCTTATGTTACGAAGGCGTTTTATGGATGTAAGTCAGTTTTGTAGTGTGTGTGTAAATACTAACAAAACGGATTATGTGAAAGTTGATATGACCAGAAGAGATGTGGCTACTGAGTAATTCATCTGGTCTAAGTTCCCGACTCCCACGGCCATTTGAAGGACCCAAACTCAAAACTTTCCTTGATCTTAAATGGTGCTCCGTAGGAAGACCGGTCAAGGTTAGGCCCGAGTGGAATCCACCCAGGGAGACGCGCTGTGCGGGGCGCAGTGCTGTCGATGTGCTTTTGTTTTGATTCTTGTATACAGTTGCATATAAGATCAAACGAACAGTCATTTAAAACCACACACACACTGCACTGTGCCTGATATGTGTGAAATTCCTGACAGTTTCATTTAAACAGTTTTGGTTTGATTTAAATGAGAGTTTGTTATTCAACCACTTGAGAGAATTAATAGTAATATACCTAGATTCTTCGAAAAATTTCTGGACACCTCTTTTTATTACTACTTAGAGGCTTGTGGCTAATTAATAACAGCCTCACGGGTCGATCGGTCAGGTTTAGCTACACTTGCCGCGGTTGGTCCGTGGATGGGTGACCATCTTCACATACCAAGACCCCTCCGTGGCTGGGAAATCACGATAAGCCGTTGGTGGATTGTCGTGGATCTTTGACAGTCGTTACGGGTCGTCAGTAGCCCGAAAGTCTGACAAACAGCCTTACCAAGGGGTATCGTATTGCCCAGTAACTGGGTTGTAGAGGTCAGATAGTCAGTCGCTCCATGTAAAATACTTGCATTCAGCTGCATCCGGTTAGACTGGAAGCCGACCCAACATGGTTGGGAAAAGGCTAGGCAGATGATGACCACTTTTTATTACTATTAATCCCGTAGGACGTACTTAACTCTTCGTTTTACGTTCAACTAAAGCTATTATAGCTAAGTACAGTAGGTTGTTGCTACTGCCATATAATCTCGCTCTACACCAGACCTTGTGAGTTGTGAGTAATCACGGCTCTGTATACGCTGAGAATTATCGGGGCTAATAGGTATAAATGCACTCGCGTCAGCCATTGTCACGGCCACTACTCGCTACAGTAGGGCGCCGGGTCGAGGGTATTTCTAAAATAAACTCTCTGCCTTACAAAATCTATCGAAATATCTATTTTAAACATGCGTTGCTGGCCATTTGGTTGGGTTATCGAACTAAAGATAGATCCTGCCGTTTTACAAACAGTTAAAACAAAAAAAAACCGGCCAAGTGCGAGTCGGACTCGCGCACCGAGGGTTCCGTACCTACAATTACAATTTACGATTTATGACGTATTAAAAAAAACTACCTACTAGATCTCGTTCAAACCAATTTTCGGTGGAAGTTTACATGATAATGTACATCATATATTTTTTTTAGTTTTATCATTCCCTTATTTTAGAAGTTACAGGGACACACACACATTTTACCACTTTGGAAGTGTATCTCGTGCAAACTATTCAGTTTAGAAAAAAAAATTATATTAGAAACCTCAATATCATTTTTGAAGACCTATCCATAGATACCCCACACGTATGGGTTTGAAGAAAAATTTTTTTTTGAGTTTCAGTTCTAAGTATGAGAAACCCCCAAAATTTATTGTTTTTTTTTTCTATTTTTGTGTGAAAATCTTAATACGGTTCACAGAATACATCTACTTACCAAGTTTCAACAGTATAGTTCTTATAGTTTCGGAAAAAAGTGGCTGTGACATACGGACGAACAGACAGACAGACAGACATGACGAATCCATAAGGGTTCCGTTTTAGCCATTTGGCTACGGAACCCTAAAAAACTTCTTATTCTTCAGTCGACAGCAATCTTAATGGACTCGGCTCAGAATTCGGCAACATGTTGGGCGCCATCACCAGTGTCCATCAGTTCCTGTAACTTGCAGCTGACAGGACTCGTAGGACACGATATTAAGTGTCCCATCGTTTGTGGAACAGCACCACATTTACACTCCAAGGCGGAGTCGTCTATGAATCTCCACCTGAACAGGTTTTCCGTACTTCGGCCAACCTGGGTCCGGTTAATTCATAAAAAAGATGATTGAACTTTGGACCTGTCTCTTAGTTGACGTATTTATACGAACATTTTGGGGGCTTGTCTAAACTTGTTTAGAAGTTTATGTTCGACTCAATTGTTCAGGTCTGACTTGTTTATGTCTCTTAAAAATAATCTACACTATTCTTGCAGATTTGGCACTAGTATGCCAGGAATCTATGGCTTGATCTGATATTGAAAAAAAAAATTAACATGTTAAAGAGGTACCCTAGAAATGTCAATAGTTTTTCCGTGCAAAAAAACAAGAATTCAAACTCTGGGGGTCTACTTCGAAGTGCAAAGTGCGAATGTTCGGATCGGACCGACACATCAACACATGGCAGAACCAAATATTATTGAAAAATGCGAAAAAAGTTAGAATCGGCTCAGTTGGGTCGGGACTCGGGACCATAGTCAATATTCGAAAGAGTGTAGGAGTGTAGGATCGGGAGCGACCGAACCAAATATATTAGTAACTTCGTAGCAGGAAACGGCCGAACATTCGGCCGATACTACTTCGGAGTAGACCCCCTGGTTTCACAGTAGCAGGAAAATGGCTACTACAACAAACTATCAGTACAGTAGGAATGGCTTTCATTTTGACAGTTCAACAATATTCATTGCGTTATTTACGTTGTTGGGCAGACAAATGTTTCGAAAATGCGCAGCAATGGATAAGCAATATCCTTCAAAATTATTCAAATTATGATTAATAGGTACGCAATGCGCACGTTCGCAATTTTACGCAATTATTGTGCTGATATTGAAAGTATCTCTGCGACGCAACATCGTGGCACGATACAATATGACCATCAGGAAAACATTTGACGTGTGTTGACAAAGGTACATTTACTTTATGGGTACCATTTAAATAGGTACAAATGAAAAGCATTTAGCTAAAAGGATTTGTCGCACGAATGACACGGGAAGAGCGGGTGGATGATGGGGAAGGGGAGGGGGGAGGTGCCCTTGACACCATTCGCGATATTATTATTGATGCGTGCAGAATATGTCAGGTGGGAAATGTTCTCAATTAATTTAAAACTAAGTGATTAATTGAAAGATAATGTTTAAATAATAAACTTTTTTTTTTTTAAATGTTACTCGTCCTTTCCTTGACTACTTTGCTCATAAGTTCACCCGATTTTTTTTTCTAGATTCTAGAAAAAGAATTACAAGTGATCATTTCTTAGTTTATGGATTCCTTAGAACTTACCACAAAGGCAAAGTTCTCGGTCGGTTTAGTCCCATCTTGGCGTCACGAATTTATTTATCATGCCCACGAAACGTTTCCATCTCGGCACCCTGTCATTAATCATTGTTAAGTACCAAGAGGCCTGACATACACAAAAAGAGATATTCCTATAACGATTTTGCGCAGCACTTTCATCAAATGGACACAAGATATAGGTTGACTATTTTACTCCATGACCTCAAGTATCGATTTGAACGCATCCCTGGGGCGCACTGATACACACCGTGTTCCGGACGATATACATAAAGTTCGACCAGACATTCAGACTATTTCAGACCATGGATATAAGCATTTTTCATTATGGACACATTAATGAATTCTCATTTTTTTAGTTTTTTGTTAATTTTTATACAAACTAAATACATACCTTGACGTAAATCATCCGATATGCATGCCTCTTTATCCGAAGCATTTGATAGATTTATCATTTTAATTGCACTAAGCGGCAACATAGGCCAAATTAAGACCCTTTCTTACTGCATAGCTCAATTAAATTTCTTTAATGAAATTGCATAAATATTTGTAATGAAGCCTTTTTAAGTAACTTCCTTTGTTAGATTTGAAAAAGCTATAGAAGCGTTTGCCAAAGTTTACGGATAACGTGAATAACACGGTGTATAATTAATTATAGTAAATCGATATTGGCTATTTGCTAATGTAAACTATATTGTAGGAACCACTGGTTAATAATGTTCTATTAAAGTACTAACATGTTGTTTTTCGTATTAATTTGCGTAAGGAGTGGTTTTTAATTCGTTCATTAATTAGTCTATGAATATTTTAATTCGGAAACTTGCTTTTTTGCATGAGACTAGAGAAACCAACAAGTTAAAAGTTTAACTGACTGTTTCACTTTCATGTATGTTCTAGAACAATCTACCTTCACACGAGTTACAATAGGAATGGTCTCAACAAAAGTATAAGTAGGTACAGACTAATTTATCTACACATTTATACAAATAAATTAAAATTAAGTGTGTGTGAAATGAAGTGTGATGAAGTGTGTGAAGTGTGTTTGTAATGTCGAAATAACAGTTTTTTCTTAGTTCTTTCTGTTTTTTTTTTCTTTTTGCCTGGCTACTAAGGGTACTAGCGTGCTGTTAAATAGCTTATAGCCTTCCTCAAGAATTGGGCTATCAAATGCAAAAATAATTATTCAAATCCGACCGGTAGTTCCTGAGATTACTCCCTACAAACAAACAAACAAATTTTACTATTAGTATAGATTTCTACGTTAGGGGGGTCTACAACCACGTGCTGAATTCACGGTTACTGTTTGCGCGTCGATGTCCCTACCACCCTGTATAAATGTAAGCCTTAAAATACAGGGTAGAAACTTGCAAGCATCTTTTTACTAGCGGGGACACCAAAGAGTGAAAAAATAAGCAGCTAAATTATCGATTTTAACTTTCTCAATATATTCTAAACGGTTTAGGTGATTTCTTTGCATTTATAATATCTTTCCGTATCACGTGGTAGTGACTAGAGTTTCTTTAACACTCATATAGAACAATAATTATTAAGTACACATTTAACATCATTTAATTATAAATTGTCTATTATTATTTATTACTATTACTACTGCTGTTTTCCTGGTTGTTAATTAACAGCTTATATTGCTTTGTCATCGTTACTATAGTGACTTGTTTCCGTTAGTTTTGCATTCATGTTAACATTCAAATCAATGGGAAAACCATCTCGTTCATATCGATACAGTTCCAATATGAAAGGTATGGTTTTACCATTGGATGAAAGGTATGGTTATCCAATCCCATAAAGTTACCCTTTTTTTGTTAAAAGAGGTGTAATATTTTTAAAAGCTAAACGTAAATAACGCAATGAATGATATTGAACTGTCAAAATTAAACCCATTGCTACTGCCTGCGGGGTAAGTGCGTAACACACTATCTGTGTTACGCACTTACCCCGCAGGCGTACTCAGCGCTTCTCCTTCACATTTATTATGCGCACGGCCTATGTGTGGAACTCTCTCAGCGTCTGTGTTCCCTTTCACATTTAACCCGTCTGCCTTCAAAGCAAGGGGAATAGGCATCTTCTGGACACGCTCGTTCCATCGTATACATCATCCATCAGGCTTGATCGAGGTAAAGTGCAGGACAATACAGCAAAAAAAAAAAAAAAAACTGCTTATTTTATTACTTATTTGCTGTTCGTGCTTGTAAAAAAATGGTTGCATGTTTCTACCCTGCGGTTTTTATGCTTATTAATGCAAAAATAATTTATCAAATCCGACTGGGAGTTCCAGAAATTAGCGCGTTCAAACAAACTCTTCAGCTTTATTATTAGTAGAAGATACCTATGTATGTGTGGTTTTATATTTATGACTTTAAGTACCTAATATATCGATGCATATCGGTGACTCACTGATAATGTTTAGAAGTGCCATACTTTATGTTTGAGTGAATGTTATGAATCGATAAGAAAAAAAAAACACTTTTATAATACAAACGTTCATTTAAGCAATGTAAGCCAGTGGTATCAAAGTCGTACAAACGTCAAACAAAACATTTTCGTGGTAAGCGCGTCAGTTGAGAACGGCTTGACTTTGATTTGGCTATTTTTAGTTTTAAAATGTTTTGAATAGTCTGAATTAAGATTTTATGAAAAACAAAATTGGAAAAGTTTCCTGGAAAATTTTAAAATTCTGGGAAAACGGAAAGTGTTTTTATAGCACTGTGTGACCTAAACCCTCACGTAAGTCATGCTTTTCTGTGACTGTGATGTGACCCAGAAAAGAGTGACTACTATAAAATAGTATACTATCGTGCTGTACTATTTTCTAAGAGATTTTTGTATGAACTCTTTAGTTACTAGAGGATAGCGCGTCAGCCTGATTTACATGATCCGATTTAATTGTCTGTAACATACCATAAGTTGAAGCAACGAATAAAGTTGGGCAGTCAAAACATTGTTTAAACGAGGCAAGTCAAGAAACTGGTGCTGTTCCACAAATGATGGGACACTTATTATCGTGTCCTGCGTGTCCTGTCAGCTGCACGTTACAGGAACGGATGGACGCTTGTGTCGCTGGTGGCGCCCAACACGTAGCTGAATAATTCTGGGCAGAGTCCATTTGGATTGCCTTCAACACGCTAAGAAGACCAAAACAATGTTTTTCTAGCAAATAAACGTTTGATTTGATTAACTTGCATCGTGTAAACAGGGCTTTATGCCTATATGGAAAATTAAATAATTTTTTACCAAGCTTATTCGCCTATAAAGATTGGCTAATAGAGCATTCTCTGGCAGTACTCCAGAAAGTCTTATCCTAAGATTATGAAGAATATGTTCCTATGATGATTTATGTTGGTACTTAATTCATTTGAATAAATAGCAACACTTATCTCATCTTATAAAACCAGCCATAAATGATTTTTTAAGTGTGGAAATATTCGTTATTTTTAAATCCATTGAGAAAAGAAATTTAATTCTGTTTAGCTAACGTTTATTGCCAGTTAAGTATTTATTGCTCTAAAAGTTTTAATTTGTGGTTTAGTATTTAATAATATCTATAAAACACTTGTAAACATTACAAGATTGTCATTTGACGCTTCCTTATGTCCGACAGTGTTCCGGGCTGATTGCCAAGACTCACTTTCTGAGACAATTTATTAACACAAGCTGTGAGTCCGACTCCGATGGCATTCCCTTCGGAAAAAATTATGTACTTCCATACAAACTTTCATCCCCTATCAACCCCTTTAAGGGATGAATATTCAAACATCTTTCCTTAGTGCTCACCTCCGTTGTCTAAGGAACTATTACGCAAAATTTCAAGGTTGTACCCAGCGGTTTAGGCTGTGCGTTGTCATACAGTGAATGCCTTTAAAAAAAAAATTTGCGTTTACAGTGCGGCCGACGAGAGATTGCGTTCTTGACACCTGTCAGTTTCATAGAAATGAATACGTGTTTTGCAAAGTATATCTTTATTAGCTACTAGAATAATATTGTCGCACTGACTGCGTCAGGAACGCATTCTCTCGACTCTCGGACTGCAGTCAAATTTTTGTCCAAACAAGTGCTTTGTCTGTGCAAATATTATTGATTCAGTTTACAGCATAATTATATCAAAATATTTCACACTACCGTGCGTAATCAGCCTATAATGTTCCCACTGCACTTACACAGGCCTCCTCTCTGTGTAATCCACCACGCGGGCCCAGTGCCGGTTGGTGGATGTTACATGTCTTCGAATTTTTGGTTCTAGGACATGCCGGATTCCTCACGATGTTTTCCTTCACTGTTTTCAAAACCACACTCCCATAGTCACATATACACATATAATTAAATGTCTTTGGCTTACACGTGTCTGATATTTATTAAAACAACAAATCTAGTCTCTATTTACTACTACAGCTTTGCAAAAGCAATATGAAATAGGTAGGTTTGTTTAAATACAGATAAATGGAAGTACAAGTGTGCTATGATTAATAGGAGCTTGAGCTTACACGGGCCTATTCAATATTTACAAACAATCTAGACCGTTCACAGATTAATAGTGTATATACAGGGCGTCCCACGGCTATGCCACATCGAGGGAAAGTACCTTGAATATTTTAGATGGAACATTTTACTGAAAGAAGACATTATTTTAATTTAAAAAACAATTTAAACTGGATTCATAGATTTTTAAATAATTACGTGGTTGAACCCGGAATCGAACCAGTATAAAAATGTCCACGAGCTACAAACCGAACTTAGTCGTATACTCGTATTATTCTAAATATCCACCACAACAAGATCTAAAAATCGACAGGGAGTGAAATAATCAAAAGAGTGCGACTTTGAATTCAACAGTATGGGACTCAATTTGAGCATTTGATACATTGATTAATTTTGTATTGAAAATGTTAAAATTCATGGTCTTCCTTTTCTGACACTATGTTATTTAGCAAAAAATAATCCTAATGACGAAGCCTTTCGATCGGTATCATAAAGCTACAGGGTAATTTTTTTTCTCTTGTAGCAGGTTCGATTCCCGGTTCAACCATGTAATCATTTAAAAATCTATAAATGCAGTTTAAATTGTTTTTTAAATTAAAATAATGGCTTCTTTCAGTAAAATGTTATCTACAATATTCAAGGTACTTTTCCTCCATGTGGCATAGCCGTGGGACTCCCTGTATATTACTACCAAGCCACGCGTAGAGCTTGAGACACGTGTGGGTCGCAGCCATTGTGTAGAAACTTTTTTTTTCAAAACACGTGTCCGCCTGTGGCGCCTGTTGATCATAAGCGGACAGTATGTTTACAAAGACCGATTGTCTATGAACAGCCCACAGTGGAATAATAAAATTTTCCATTGCCTTCGACGGCCTGTTTATAAAACAGTGTCAGTTCACGGGTTCGGATTCTTCGATATTTGAAAAATAACCCGCCTTTAATCGTGTTCTAGTTTCAAAATATAGGTACTCTATTATATAGACAAAATAAGTCTTCATTGTTCTAAATATTATTCTAGTTAATAGAAACTTCATTGTTAATCCTTTTTTTTTTAGCAAGAAACCATTGCTGTTGCTGAGCGTATTATTATTGTTAAATTGTTAATGCAGAATATACCAGTTTCACTTTAAATTGATTTGATCATTTTTACTTACTTTACTTTATCTTGGCAGTTGTCTTTTTCATGAACCAACCAGACGTAAATTACTTTAATAGGAGTCGGATCTCAAAGTTTAAATGTCATATCATCATCATCATAATTTCTGCTAAAAGACGTCCACTGCTGGAGATATGCCTCCCCCAAGCACCGCCACTTCAACCGGATACGAGACGCACAGAACCGCACCCTAATTGCGTAACACACGATCAATCGGAATCGGTTTCATTTTGACAGTTCAACAACATTCATTGCGTTATTTACGTTGTTGAGCAGACACATGACACATTTTTTGAACATATGAAGCAATGGATTAGCAATATCCTTCAAAATGATTCAGATTGAGATTGATTGTGTGTGCCGGTCGAAATGGCATATGATTTTTCCTAAATCTGAGGAACAATTGCGAAACACTATAAAAAAAAACCTGCTGCACACAGCCCACATCTATTTATAAATAAAAATGCATTTAACAGTATGAAAACAAACTTATTACAAATTACAATTAGATCCATTTTGCAATTTACTACATTGTATATATCTCCACATATAACCCAGTAATTGGCACCTCCACTGTAAGGGATTGCCAAAAATCGCATGTTACTATGGAGCCACCGATTATAGTGAAAGAAAGCGCTGAAAATAGTATCCGACTATACGATCGATCATTGGCCTTGAAGAGATAGAGTAATATGACATTATTGTATCGACAATTTTGATACCCGGCGCGAATAGTTTCTGAATTTATATTCAGTAAGGTTGCTGGGCTGATTACCCAGGGTGCTAAACTACATTTTACATTACAGTACATTGATTTAAGAATCTTCCTACATACGTGGAGTCTATTTCAACGCACGCCAAAAAATATCTGATACATTGTATTCTTTTATACGTATTAAGCCTAATTTACATTACGAAACTAGTTACGTAAACTTAATCAATTACTTAAACACAAATTACTTGAATAATTATCTCTTTACACCTGAAACTATCTTTTTTTGTCATGGAAAACAAAGTTCAGTTTTTATACAGGCTGGCAAGGACATCGACGCGCAACCTGTCACCATGAATTCAGTACATGATTCTGAAAATCTGAACACCCCAGCTTTGAAATTTTTCGCCGGTTATTAAAAAAAATAACTCTTCCATATATTTTGACCGCGTAGGTACTGCACTTTTCTTTGAAACAACTGATTTTTAATATAGGTATATATAAAATAAAAATGTATACACATAAACCTTCCGGAATAAATTTATTCTCTAAATGATGGTGAAAACAAAAACTACATCAAAATCCGTTGCGCTTGCGCAGTTTACAATAACAACGCGGGCACACAGACACGAAAAGCGACTTTAATTTATAATACCTATGTATGGATTATTATTAACTTAAATCGCAGCATGCATGAATGTTCCGTGAAAAGTTCAATAGATTCCTTATCAATGTATTACGTATGAGGAAAATTATTGACTATTCACAATATTACACATTCACATTATAAAGTTATCGCGGCAGGAAATACTTGTAACATGACATGATATATCGATGGCGACCATGCTGTGTCCTTGGCTCTGAACTTCAGAAATTTCCGTCGTAAAACGTTTGTAATGCATTTATCTTTTTAATTTGTGAAGCTGCTGCTACACAAGGACCACTTAGTATAACCACTTGTTCTAATTAATTACTGTAATAGTATACACTACGCTTGGCAAAGCTGTGTGGGATTTTTCCTCAAAAGACCACCACGAGAATCAGGGATCTGCGACAAAAAAAACCCATGACATCCTATTTGTTTTCCGAAATGCACGCGAACGAAGTTGCGGGCACAGCTAGTATAATAAATTGACGGCACGGTTGGTGCAGTGGTTAAGCGATTGACTGCTGCGCTGCGTGTCGTGGGTTCGATTCCCGCACGGAACAAATATTTGTATGACCTACATGTATTTGTTCCGAGTCTGGGTGTTTTTCTATCTATAATATGTATGTATTTACAAAAAAATAATTGTATATAAGTAGTTTATCAGCCATCTTGTTACCATAACACAAGCATTAGGTTGCTTAGCTTGGGACAAATGGTGCTGTGTGAAATGTCCAGGTATATTATTATATTATTATTATTATAATAAATACCTCTTTGCCTAATGCCTCTTTTTGTGAGCCTCAAATAATTTTTATTTTGGTCTCCTAACACAAAGTGTACATCATTAGAAGAACGATTTTTTAGAGGCACTTGTAGTAAACAAAGCGTACGTAGAAGGCTAATAAGTTTTTAATGGATCATAATTATAATAAATAAGGGGAATATTTCCCCTTATTTATTATAATTATGAAAATTCTTGGCGAACTGACGTCATTTCTTTCGTTTCAGGCGGACCGTGCCACCAACCTGATCCGTGGCACTAGGTACGAGCAGTACCTGCAAGTGCGCGCCGACATCAAGGACTTCCGCGCCAAGAACAAACTGGACAAAGTCATCGTACTTTGGACTGCTAATACTGAGAGGTAACTACATAAGAACATCAATCCTGTAATCAGGACTTTTTACTTTACTTTATGTCCAGTGAGATCTTGCTTTTTGCTGAAATTCCTTATTCTAGGTAGGATTTATTTCCGAGATTCAAAATGGCCGAATGTTTTTATTGCTTTGACATAAGAGCTTGATTTTTTAGAGCTCAAAGGGACCGTAGACCTACGTATTTGGTATTAATTTTATCTTCTTAGGGTCTTGACTGAAAGACGGACGAAGAACGAAGTGATCCTATAAGGGTTTCGTTTTTTTTTTGAGGTACGGAACCCTAGAAAGACAAAATTAACACATTTTCACGACAGGTGCTATTTAATTAAGTAGAAAATGTACGAAAGATACTTAATAAATAAATAAAAACTATTCCGTTTAGAAAAAAACACGGTACAATATACAAAACAAAAACTAGTAGCAGATTACAAGGAGCCTTACGTGGTAGGTTTTTACAAATGCCCTGGACCCCACACTAGGATTCACTGTGTCCTGGGGTCCAGTCTCTTCAGAAGTAAGACAAACATTTTCATTTATGTAAGAAATTAATTCGTAAAAAAAAAACGGGCACTCCGTGAGTGCCGGCAGAAGTGAAAACTTGAATATTAACGTTGTGCATTTTTGATATTTTGGAATGCGGTCTACTCTCCCTCCGTCTTACGAATTTTCGATCTGCAGTGCGTTTCTCTAACCATCGCACCGTGAAAACTTAGGTGAAGTGAGCGTGGAGTGAGCTGTCATTCCAAATAATGCTAGGGATTGACACTACTGACAACAGTCACATCAAGCTCACTTCACTTGAGTTTTCACGGTGAGAGTTTTACAGAATCAACCGGCAGGTCACGTGTCCTGACGTGAGCTCCGTCTTACGAATTTTCACGCGAATTTAACATTTTTTACCCATCACAACAAAAGTGCACAACGCCGCTAAAAAAGTTTTCACTTCAAAAATGAAAACAGTAGAAAAAAAATATAATTAAGAACTACACCACAAAGACTGAACTTGTAATATTAGTTTTATAAATTAGGCTCCGTTTCATTGATGTAAATAACAGTTATTGATACCCTTTTTTATTCGTCAGCCTAATCAATGTAAAGAATGATAGTTGACCGACCGCGTCACAAAAACGCATGGCAGGTTATATTTTTTTGCAAATGACAGATCTTAAAATAGACGAGTTCAATGTTCTAGTTAGAATGTTTGTGATAGTTGTGGTCAGGTGTTTCAAATACGCAAAGATTGCTTGATTTGCTTGATATTTTTATAAAATATGAATGGAATCTTATATATTAAAGGACAATTATATATTAGGCAAAATTTACACTTGTACACTAAAAATAGTGATATTCACAGTGTTAACACTAGAAATAAGGACAAACTACGTGCCCCCTTTCACCGGCTTCATAAGGTTCATAACTCATTTGTTGGGCTTGGTATAACCTTTTATAACAAGATACCCTCTTCTTTTCTAGACTTGCCTTTTAATGCGTTTAAAGCTCAACTAAAATCCAACCTTTGTTCAAAGGCATACTATTCCATCAACGACTACTTAGACGATAAGAATAGTTGGTCACCCTAGTTTAACGCAAGACAATGTTTATGTTCCTTCTCCAGAATTAGCTTACTGCCAGGTCTTAGAACCCAGCAATGCATAAATGTGTAAGCTGTCACGCCCTTTATGCCTGGAGGCTTTTATTTGGCTAGTAAGTTTTTTTATTTACATTTTAATTAATTATTTTTTAGCTTGAGTACGAATAGTTTTTATTATATTTGTTGGTATATTGGCGTGGCTAGCTGACATATTATGGCAAATAATTAAATTTTATGTTCTGGCTTTGTAATGTTAATTACCGAACATAAGCACCTAGTATTGTATAGAAGCAAGTATTTTTTTTAAATTGAACAGACAGCTGTGCTGCTGGGGAGTTTGTTGCGCCACTTCTTCTTCCCAGCGATAGCACTAGGAAGTGGTGAAGGGCGGGCGTTTTTGGGGGACTGTCTTTTGTAATTTTGACGTTCAAAAAGTGCTGATTCTCAGCCTAATTTGAATAAATGACTTTTGATTGATTTGATTGAATCAATTGCATCAAAAACTGTTCAATCGTGGTTTCGGGAAAAGCACAAATGCGCCTAGCAGAAATAAGTATGCTAAACGCAAAATAATTCACGAGCAGACACCAATCCATATTTCTGGCGTTAGTTCTTCGTGGAATCTTAATATGTATCTAAGTTTTTTATCTATCTATCTTTTTATCTAAATAGGTATATATATTATTTATTTATTTTTATTTATTGTACTTACAATAAATAATTAAATAAATAAATAATATATATAAAAAAAAAAACACAAATAATTGATTTGTGTGTTAACAACTCAACATACATAACCATCCTGCAATCCCCGTAGGGTTAAGCAGAGGTGTACATATAGTACACCCACAATTCGCCAGTTTAGCATATCATAATCAGCCTATAATATGTGCCCACTACTCCACTACTGCCCACTCCCTCTCGAAGAGAGGAGACACAGGCCTCCTCTCTTCGAGAGGGAGTGGGCAGTAATCCACCACGCGAGCCCAGTGCCGGTTGGTAGATGTCACATGTCGTCGAATTTTCGGTTCTAGGACATGCCGGTTTCCTCACGATGTTTTCCTTCACTGTTTTGAGAGCAGTGGAAATTATTTACACAAAGCGCCTGTCTGGGTTCGAACCCACGACCTACAACTCGTGAGTCGGCCGTTGCCACTGGGCTGCTCAATTCGCCAGTTTATGAGCTTATTGCCAACAACGGCTCTCAAATCCAGACCCCAAGATCTGCTAGATCAAGTATTCAGTTAATTCCACAAAGAGCTACTTCCTACAGAGCAGAATCATCTATTGGAGAAGGGGAGAATCTAGTTTTGCCCCCACTCCAATCATCTACTTGATGACTAACTCTGGCGATGACGAATAAACCCTTGTTATAACAAACTTATGCCCAGCATAATTGACTATGGTAGGCTGATCTTCCCTCGTTCTCTCCTCCTCCTCCCCGTTGGTCCCGGCTGTCATTCGTAGATCTTTGACAGTCGTTACGGGTCGTCAGTAACCCTAAAGTCTGACAACCAGTCTTACCAAGGGGTATCGTACTACCCAGTAACTGGGTTGTGGAGGTCAGGTAGGCAGTCGCTCCATGTAAAATACTGGTATTCAGCTGCATCTGGTTAGACTGGAAGCCGACCCCAATATAGTTGGGAAAAGGCTAGGCAGATGATGAGGCTGATCTTCCCTAACCTAAAGCGTATAATCCTTTTCCCTAGGTTCTGCGAGGTGAAGGCGGGTATCCACGACACCTCTGAGAACGTGGAGACAGCGCTGCGCGAAAACAACTCTGAGATCTCGCCCTCCACTATCTTCGCGCTTGCTGCTATTGATGAGAGCGTGAGTACATATGAAGAAAGAAAGAATATTTATTTATTTAGCACATGTAGTAAGTAGGTACGCAGACACAATATAGAAAACAAAGAAAAAGTACTTTTTTTTAAAATAAAAATAATACATGGTGACGGGTCATCGACGCGCAAACTGAAACCATGAATTCAGCACATGATTCTAGATCCCCGTAGCGTAGAAAATATGGTTGGATATCGAAAAATTTAATAACCGACGAAAAATTTGAACGCAGGTTCAGAATCATGTGATGAATTCATGGTAACAGGTCGCGCGTCGATGTCCCTGCCACCCTGTATATTTTGTACATTAGAGAGTACTGCTTGGCTTGCACAACAAATAACTAAATGCGTTTAGCGCTAAACGCATTTAGTTATTTGTGATGCAAGCGAGCCTCAGTGTTCGTGTTTTCCGACTCTGTTATCTCTCTCACTCACTTATCAAAATGTATTTAGATTTTCAATAATTGGAAAGCGTGGCTTTTAAAATGGAGTTTGACGACTGATTTGACGAACCTCCCATAATCCATTTTCTACTCGGTTAAGAATATAAATATGAGCCCAGAATTGCTCTTCATAATCTTTAAAAGCCATGGACACTACAAAGTGAGCCGGAGCAGACTCTTGGCCCTCGAAAGTGAAAAGTAGTCCCAAATGAATTCTACCTAATCGCGAAATCGTAAAACAAATTATAACTTGTATTTTCTTACAATTCCAGTGCATATACATTAACGGCTCGCCCCAGAATACTTTGGTTGCCGGGGTTGTCGAGCGGGCGGAGTTGCGTGGAGTGTTCGTCGCCGGGGACGACTTCAAATCCGGACAGACCAAGCTCAAGTCCGTGCTGGTGGACTTCCTCGTGTCAGCTGGTGAGTTAAGGATATTATATTGCAGTGGTAGAACACCCTCAGGCTATGTGGAGGGACAGCCTTTGGGGGGTGGCTGTTAGCAGCTGGATGAGAGTTGCCGAGAATCGAAGTGAGTGGCGTGCGATTGGAGAGGATTATGTCCAGCAGTGGACTGCTGTAGGCTGATGATTGTGATGGTGATAATGAAGGCTGAAAGCTTTCATAAAGAATGGTAGAAATCTGTGCATAAAATACATAATCCACATTTCTAGTAAATAAAGATGAAAGAAATCGAGTTGTTTCATAAACGCTTTGCTCAATTGACAAACACTCATAATAAATACATTTTTAGTACACAATAATTTTTTCTCTTCTCAGGTTTGAAGCCAGTCTCGATCGTGAGCTACAACCATCTGGGTAACAATGATGGCAAGAACCTGTCTGCTCCGAAACAGTTCCGTTCCAAGGAGGTTAGCATTCCCTACACCAATCATTTCTGTTAATTCAAGTTATTTGCAATAGTACTAGTTATTTAAACTTTTCGCACAAAAAGGTACAAAGGCGGACTTAATGCCTTAGGCATTCTCTACCAGTCAACCAAGGGTGGTGAAGAGATTAGATGGCAGGTGCTTTGGTTGAGAGGAGAAATTATTAAAAAAAAAACGATTAAAACTATGTAATTTGTATACCTACCTGTATTATTTTTCAAAATTAAATTATAATTGCAGATCTCAAAGAGTAACGTGGTGGACGACATGGTGGAGTCCAACCAGATCCTGTACAAGCCGGGAGAGAAGCCCGACCACGTGGTCGTCATCAAATATGTACCCTATGTCGGTGAGTAAACACAAACCATCTGAATTCCTTTCCTTTCATAGCACACATTATTTAAGGTTTGATGATTGCCCTCGACTTCGTCTGCGGTCGAGGATCCTACTCATATGCCAAATTTCATCCAAATCTGTCCAGCCGTTTTAGCGTGAAAGCGTAACAAAGAAACATACAAAACATCAAAACTTTTCTCTGTATAATTTTAGTTTAGGAGAACGTCCTTGCATTTAGATACTAAACATTATATCGGAGAGGGTAATTGACATTTCCATTTTGTGTCCATATAATTAGCAGTATTTATTTATTAAAACTTTATGCACAAGTAAAAATATAAATAGCAATAGAATAAGAAACCACTACGACGACGACAATTATTAAAATAATTAAAATAAAAAATAATAATTTAAATAATTAATTATTAAAATTGTATTGTATGTGTTTTATATGGGCCTGCCTGCATGCCTGTATGCCTGAAATAAATGGATAAATAAATAAATAAAAATAAAATGCTGTACAAAGGCAGACTTAATGCCTGAGGCATTTTCTACCAGTATTTCGTTGGGCGATGCAGAGACGAAACATGGCAGGTGCAACATACGGGATAAACAACTCGGAAATTACTATAAATACAAGAATAAATACTAATATTGTTTGTATGAACTGTGTTACAATTTTGATATCCTATCTATTTCTTTTTGATTGATTATCAAGTTATAAACCTCATCGCATCACCCTTCCTGCTTTATAATATTAATATTATAAACGCGAAAGTTGGTGAGGTCATCTATCCATCCATGGATAGATGTTTGTTACTCTTTTCACTCAAAAACTACTCAACGGATTTGGATGAAATTTGGCACACAGATAGTTTATAACCAGGATTAACACATAGGATACTTTTTATTCCGATGCCGGTGAAACCGCGGGGCGCTGCTGATAAAAGCATAAATATCACTCGCCCTTAATGAAACCTTCACCCTCTTCCTTCGCTTAACCCTCTAAAATTGATTTCATATTCACAGCGGACTCAAAACGCGCCATGGACGAGTACACATCGGAGATCCTGCTGCATGGCACCAACACCATTGTGGTGCACAACACTTGCGAGGACTCTCTCCTGGCAGTCCCTCTTATCCTGGACCTGGTGCTACTGGGCGAGCTGTTCTCTCGACTCTCCTTCCGTGACACAGACCGCTGTAAGTATATAGGGCATAGAAAACAGTCATAGACATGGGCTTAGGCGCCCCCTATTAGATGGGACTTTAACATAACTCGCGAAATGGTGTACGTAGGGTGTACTAGAAGTCAGCTCTTCTAGCTAACCCTTCTGGGAGAACAGGCGTGATGTTATGTGAATTCCAGTACGATCCTTACATAGGTACTCCTTTTGCTTCATTTACATAATGATAATAAATAATAAAAACTTTATTGTTCAGAAAAAGCATTACAATATTTGAATCACCCTGCGCATGCAATAATTAAACACAATATGGCCTCAAGCGTTACATTCATTTCATACAGTTTTTTTGACTCTCTTGTAAAGTAGCCATTTTTGACTTCCGTACTGTTAGAACTTCACTGACGCAGTGCATTTATAGCCGTTGTCCATCTTATTTACAACAAAATCAACTAGATTAGTGACTGCCTCCTCCGTTGACCTATACTTGCGGAAGCCATATTGATTTTCTGATACCAAGACGTTTTTCTCAAGGAAATTGAGGAGTCTGCTGTTCATGATCTTCTCTAGGATTTTGGATAGGGACGTGAGAAGAGAATGGTCGATAATTCGAAGGGACTGTTTTATCGCCTGATTTAAAGATTAGGCATACATTCGCGGTTTTCACTATCGTAAGAACTTTCCTAGTCGAGACACTTAAATTGCACAAGAAGGTAATTGGTGCCGCAAGGTAAAACACGCACGCCGGTGGCGAGGTGCGAGTACTACGCATCTGACCTTTCTGAAGAACATTACCAGTAAGGTCACATAATTATTTCCTTCTAGGGCGAATCGTTCTAGAGTAATTGTAAAAAATAAAAACTTAGGTTTAGGAAAGTGTACATATTTGTGGGGTAGATGACAGCAATCAAGCATGATTGCTGTCACATGGTAAGTTCAGGCTGTTAAAAAGCCGTATTCCGTAAGGTGTGTGTACAGTGCTAATATGAGAGTCCACCCCGCAGCGTACCAGAGCCTGCACGCGGTGCTGTCGGGGCTGGCGTACCTGCTGAAGGCCCCGCTGGTGCCGCGCGGCGCGCCGGTCGTCAACGCGCTGTTCAAGCAGCGCGCCTCCATCGAGAACGTCATGCGGGCCGCGCTGGCGCTGCCGCCCAACAACTATCTGGGGCTCGAGCATAAGGTACGCGGGATATATACAGTATTTTGATATAAAAGAGTGTCCTCGGAGTTTTTGTCTCTTCTTTTCCATAGGAACCTACTACGCTTTGAAATAGGTAACTAATTCCATCTTTCTGACTGACCGATTGCATAAATGATTTAATTGAAATAAATGCTTTGAGTTTAAAGTGTTTACTGCACAAGTAGTAACAGTACTCGAACGTTAATACGTCATACATCAAGCTTTCGAACGATACTGTGCAAAGACGGACCTTTTCTAAAACCCGAATTGTCATATTTACGACTGGATACTGTACCTTGCGAGAAGTATGTCAGATCGGTTGATCTAATGCAGCTATACTCTAAGTGTGTTCCGCGGAACCCTAGGGTTCCGCGATACCTCTGTAGGGGTTCCTCAAGAATTTAGAAAAAAAATCAAAACACCTCTCTCTGGTCGAACGTTTTGACACCGCGGCCGCGCGTATGTATATTTATTTATTTATATTTGTATAAACATGTGTTACAATAACTGGTACAATATCTCATAACTTTGGTATCAACATGTATACTTGTAGGTATACTTGTGAGCGCGCAGTCCCTTTGATAAAAGCCGCCTCTGTATTAGACGCTATAGTTGTCAACAAGCGACTTTCGACTCTAACTTAAAAAAATAAAGTCGAGATTGTTTACAACGTAATTTTTATATTTCTCTTTTTATTTTTGCTTTTTGTTTATCAAAGGCGCCGACTCGAGTATTTTCGAGAATATTCGAGATCGAGTCTAGGACTAAGTATAAAAGCGGCGATCGCGTGTCGCGCCTCGTCAGTCAGTTGACAATTAGCGTTCGGAGCGATAAGTTCCTGCCTACCTACTTATAAGCTTGCTAGCGAGAAACTAGTGTTCATTGTTCTACTGCCTGCTGTATTCGTTGTCTCAGTTTTATACATTTCTTCATTGTACTAAACTTAGTCTCTTATACGCAGTAACGATTGTGCATTATTTAGACCCCACTATCCTGACGTGTAACATTATAAATAAAGAAGAATGGAACGTTGGCTTAAAGGTGTTAAACGTGTTGCAACAACATCTTCTAATGACGCTGAATGTTCAAAAGCAGTACGCACGGAGAATATAGCAATCACCGATCCAGACGATGATGCCGCGACGTCAAGCTCGACGGTTTCAAAGACGAAAAAAAGGAAGTATGATGAATCATATATCAGTTTCGGATTTGTTGATTCCAACGGCTCACCTCTCTGCATGCTATGTAGTAAACTGCTTCCTAATAGTTCCATGGCACCTGCCAAATTGCGCCGACATTTAGAAACTGTGCACCCCGAGTCTAAAGACAAGAATAAAGAATTTTTTGTTCGTAAAAAAGATCAGTTATTGGAAAGTCAAAAAAATATGATGCATGTAACACAAACTATCAACGAAAAGGCCACGGAGGCATCATATTTAGTTAGCTATCGCATTGCACAAGCAGGTGAAGCGCACACTATCGCTGAGAATTTAATAAAGCCATGTGTATTAGACATAACAAAATGTATGCTCGATGAAAAATCTGCAAAGCATCTTTCTACTGTGCCGCTATCAAACGATACTGTTTCACGGCGAATCCATGATCTGGCAAGCTACGTCAAACAAGAACTAGTTACACGTCTACAAAAAACACGATTCGCCTTGCAAATGGACGAGTCAACTGATGTCGCTGGTTTGGCTATCTTGCTGGTTATCGTGAGATATCCATATGAAAGTTCTTTTAAAGAAGACATGCTTATGTGTTCACCGCTGCTCACAAACACTACCGGGGAAGAAATTTTTAATAAAATAAATATATTTTTTGAAGAAAATAATATCAGTTGGAACAATTGCATTGACATTTGTACAGATGGGGCCAAGGCGATGACAGGTAAAACAGCAGGAGCAGTGTCACGAATAAAAAATAAAGCGCCTAATTGTAGTTCCAGCCATTGTATTCTGCATAGACAAGCACTTGCGATGAAGCAAATGCCGTCAAATCTAAAATTAGTTATGGATGAAGCGGTAAAAATAATTAATTTTATCAAATCACGACCACTACAATCCCGATTGTTCTCATTATTGTGTGAAGATTATGGCAGCAAACATAAAACACTGCTGCTCCATACAGAAGTGCGATGGCTGTCTCGAGGTAAAACTTTAACAAGGCTATTTGAACTTAGAGCCGAGTTACAAATGTTTCTTTCAGCAGATACTTCTTTTAATTTGAAGGACCGTTTGTATGATAAAACTTGGTTGTTCCGATTGTCTTTTATGGCGGATATCTTTCAAAAACTGAACGAATTGAATTTATCATTGCAAGGTAAACAGACAACAGTGTTTCAGGCCTATAACAAAATAACTGCCTTCAAAAGAAAATTAGATTTTTGGATTATTTGCGTTGGTAAGAAAGAAATAGAAAGCTTTACGTCACTCAGTGAGTTTGTTAGCGATAACGACTCAGAAATGTTTCAAAATGATGTGTTTGGAGAATTGGTCCAATATCTCAGATCGATGCGCGCATCTTTTGAAAAGTATTTTCCCGAAGAACAGAATACAAAAATGAAACTGAATTCATGGATTCATAATCCTTTTTTACCTAACTTGGAAAAGCCCGAAAGTATGTCAAACGAGATATATGAATCTCTTTTAGAAATGTCATCAGACACAAGTATGGAGTCACTGTTCAAAACGACGCCTCTCAACGATTTTTGGTGCAGAATCCGTGATGAATATCCAATGCTTGGCAAAATGGCTCTGAATATTCTTCTCCCGTTCCCAACAACATATTTGTGCGAAACAGGATTCTCAACCTATGCAGCCACGAAAACAAAATATCGCAATAGACTGGACGCCGAACCTGATATGAGACTTCAACTGTCTTCTATCAAACCTGATATCAACCAATTGATGAAAAATAAAAAACAGTTTCATACCTCCCATTAGTTAGATTTTTTTCTTTTTTAATATCTTCTATTATTGTACTTGCCATGTGGTAAAGTAAGTAATAATTAGTAACTGTTACATTGTAATTTTATTATGCTTATTAATAAAGAATACACTTTTAAAAACTATTGTTTTATTGTAGGGTTCCATCAAGTATTTTGCTTCCCAAAAGGGTTCCGTCACCAAAAAAGTTTGAGAACCACTGATCTAATGTATCGATCTCAATATCTTCTGTATCTTAATATAACAATGTTAAATGATAATCAGAATTGACACCAAAGCAGCAATTGGCACTTTACTAAAACTGCGAACTTTAAGGTTCTCTACTAAACAAGTAAAAAAAAAGTCAAAATTCTAAATATACTTTGTTTTTCCCAGGTGCCCTTCCTAATGAAGGACCTCCACAGCGGTGCTCTCTTCAACTCACCGCCGAACAAGAAACAAAAACTAGCCCACGCGAACGGCGACCAGTGAGTGCCAGCATGCGCCATCGTATCCCATTCATAGCCATCATGTACACTCGCACCACGGCACAAAACTATTCACGAGCAGTCTCCATCACTTCTATGTACTGTCTGATTTGAATCCGGAATCTTAGATAATTATCAAATTTATGGAACTACAAACTCGATCACATTCAAGATAAAGTTCAAATTTCAATGAGGACCTGTATAACAAAAATAAACTTACTCTTCATAACGATAAAGTCGATACTTGAGTGAGTAACGATGTCATATCATTTTCCCCTATTCTGAATTCAAGTCTTAACGCCATCGGTGATCATTAATATAAGAAAGAGATCTATCATTACAAAGTATTTATTATGTGTATAAAAAATGTGTATTTTCTCTACAAGTAGTCTTAATTAGTAAACCAATATAGAACCAAGTAATAAGGGAAAAAGACAAAAAAATTATGTAATTTCAAGCAGTTCTTAAGGAAGTTCGTACTTAGATAGTATCTTACAAATATCAAGACATTCGTTGATGTGAAAACTCCTAATTTGCATAACGTGTTTGTTTACAAAATAAGACTTTTAACGAAAACAATATAGTTCCAAATTGATCATAAATTATATAATCTATTCATGTTACAAATTCGTGCTTTCGGTGCTTCTATAATGTATTAGAAAAAGTTTATTTATCTATTTGCTTCCTCTGCTCTGGATAGTATTATTTAGTTATGTACTTAGCACCTGCACACTCGCTTTAGTTTCAATTATGTTGGTTAAGTTCTGTGATAAAGTGTGATCAACGTTCGTACTGAGAAAGTATGACGCTAAACTAGACAAATTTTTATTTATATACAGATGTATTTGATACATCTTTACATAATGTCCTCCTGTGACTTATACCAGCGTATTTTTTGGAAAATATACACATATTTCTTCGAACCTTCATAGGTAAAAAAAAAAACTCATAAGAAAATATCATAGTCTACATCTTTGGGAGTATTTTTAAAATATGTATTTATTTATAGTATCATTATCGCTCGCTAATACCAAAAAATGTGTCAAAGTTATTTATTTAATTCATCTAACTATGACATTCCATTTCATAGTAGAATCTCGCATTTCAGTATTATAGATGCGTAAAGCGTTCATTAATTTATTGAGCACAGGTATTAAAATATTATATTTATTTAATTATGAATTTCATTGATAATCTCAGTATTTTTGCTAAGTTTACGAATGTATTGTACGAAAGCATTTACTTAAGTTATGTGATTACTGGTTTTAAGCACACGCTAACGTTATAGGGTACATTATGCTAATGTAAGGCAGTGTAATGTTTCATTAAATATCCTGTACTTAATTGGTCAATGTTCAATATTTTGCTTTCTTCCTTTGAACTGGTTTCAAAGGGAATCTTAATTTGAATTATTGTATCCTGTGTGTAATTATGTTAAAATAAAATTTTGTAATGGATGTTGATTTTTTATTTGTTAAATACCTTGCGCTATCCCTCAACATGAAACGCGAATTTAGGCTCAGGGAAATACCTGACCGGGCGACCGTATGCCCTAAAACTTAAGAGAAAACTGGTGTTTGAGTTTTTGTCAAATATCTCTGAAACCAGAGTTCGTAGGTAAAAAATAATGAAATTTTCGAACCCCCCTTGTGTGACACCCCCTGAGGCGAATGGAGACCAATTTATGTATATCCTTTGGTTGACCTTGACCTTGAATTCACCCAATTTGAGGTTGTGTTAACATAACTTTCCTGATCAGTGGCGTAGTTAGTCCTAAAGCCCTGTATCAACATTTGTTGGTGACCCTCTTTACCTGACTGCGACGAAGCTCCAAAGGAAGCTTTTTTAAAGCTGTCATTGTGATCTTAGAGAATGGAAGAGCGAGCTTGAAAATTGGAGCATAAGATTCTGGACCGGGATAGGTAGTTTTCATTGTGGTTTTACTAAGAGATTCCATGGCCGAGCGAAGTGAGCTAAAAATTTGGAGCATCTTGACTTAATAGACGCAAATATGTTAGATTTTCTGTGCTTTGACTAAATGAATGCGTGAGCTTGAGAACTCAACAGCGCCTGTAGCTTGAAGCCTTTGTAAGCCATAAACAAATAACGTAAATTTTCATATTTTAATTTGATGTTACGAATTTTTACATAATGTGCGCATAAGCTACGGTCTCATAGAGGAGCCAGAGTCAATTTAAATTATTGTCATTGTGTATTATTGACTTTCATTTAAATATTGCAACATGTGGTCAACTAGCGACCTCGATAATATTGATCATATTATTCTTGGTGGTGAAGTTGAAGATGGGCAAGGTAGATGGGGAAAAGACCTCGCGGCCGGTCACCTAACCGCTGGTCAGACCAAGTAACCGCCCTTACTGGACTCTGTTACGACCGCACTGAGATAATATGCGTACCGAAAGAAGTATAAGAACATCGTACATAAAGCCATGGAGGCCTTTCAGGGACCCGACCTTCAGTAACAAAGTACCTACGAGCGAGGAACAGATATTCTTGCCTGAGCATCCGGCAACAAGTTCGGCTTGCTCGCTTCGATGTCACTGCTTGCGTAGCGTCGGGGGTTGGGTTGCCCCTTTCCCTCAAATATGGCGAATATGGCCGATCTTTACGTTATGCTCGTGAACGGGTGCTGCTTGTGGTGACTGGTCGTCTTGCTGCCCATGGTTTTGTTACTTATTAGCAATGAACTGTTTATATATTAGTTAGTTTACCTAGTTTATCGTTTGTGACTCGAGCATATCAACCATATCGAGTGACATAGCTGTGATCATAGCTGGCGCGCGTTATCGTGTGCTATGTAATTGGTTTAAGGTTTAAATTGCAATTATTAACGCATACTTTTGCAAACGAAACGCAACAACAAGTAGGTACAGACGCCAGCACATCAAGCTACTACAATCTGTCAAATTTCTTTAATAGATTTTCAACTTTATCGCTAAAGCATTAAGGTTCAAAGTTGATTGGGAGAATTTGACAGTTTCGGGTAGCTTGACCTACTGGCGTCTGTATTTGGTAGATAATAAAAACACGAAATCTGATTAATCTTCTTTATTTTCAGTTAAGCATAGAATAGTTACAGTATCCCAATTTCTCCAGTCTAATTTGACAGTATGTCTCAATCACGCAACAAGTAATTCACAATGAAACCTTTAAGTAACGTACATTTATTGGTGTTTCACAATACAAGTATATACGGCCGAAATTAAATACAATAAAATCAACATACCTTATGTAAAAATCTATGTTTTATTATTCCTTACCGTAAACGGGGAATATTACATGCGAGTAACTAAAAATACTTAAAAACTAAGATACATAGTTTTGTTCTAAATTGCGAAATGTAACCGTTTAACAATTCCTCTTATAACTAATATAATTGTTAAAACGTCACTTGTCATGCAGTTAGTAAGATTTTATACATATTACAAAATTTTTGGTAATAAAACATTTATCATAGAGTTCAAACTTAACGTTTGACAAGACAACGTGCCGTTATAATTGATAATATTTAAAATGACAAAAACATGAGAACATATTGTAACAATACAACATCTATCCGCTGTGATGTCCGGAGGAAGGCGCGCTCCCCAGATACATGGAATGTTAACTAATTACATCTAAAGCGTTAATAGTACCACAATACTGTCGCTTACGAATAATTAAATACTTAACGATATAAATTATACAAAAGAACCTATACAGGCAGACGGCGAGGACCGCCGCGACAACAACACAATAGCACAATGTACATAATCATTTAATATCGTCAACACATTGATGAAATACAGTATTATGGGCAACGACAACACAGATATAGTACAGCATGGCCATCGAGTACCGATCCACGACACGCGTCACAACTTGCTCGCTTGTGATGATGTCCTGTGTACATGAGTACCGGCCAGTTTCTCGAACGAATATGACCGCACAATTAAGTGACAAATTGTCAAGCGTCCGTAAACGGCTGCGATTGGCTGTAGATAACACAGTCAACCAATCACAGCAATTTATTCGCGCTTGACAATTTGTGACATTAATTTCGCGATAATTTTCGTAAGAGAAACTGCCCCTATGTGACGCGGTCGGCAGAGGGATGGGTGACCGCCGGGAGAGGAACACGTCGCGAAGTATCGAGCGCAGACCGACGCGTGTCATTACAACTATAATATAATATCGGTGCAAAATGTCTAATAGATAGATACTACGCACTATTTAGAATAGTTTGTGGACACTTGAGCTCTCCTGCGACGCGCACCGTACACGATCCATTACGATAATATTTTTATATAATAAGTCTTTTCTTCTACATTAACAATAATTTGTTATAATATAACCGATGTATTTTACGGGTTTTTTTTTCATATTAATTTGTTTATAATGTACACGATTTTAAATTTGTTTCAGTGCTCAATATTATATATTTTTTATTTTAAAATTCGTTGGCTACCTAAACGAGTGGTGATAGCTATGAAGGACAACAGAATCTACATTAGGGAATGGAATATATTATACAGTCAGTGGCACGAAAAGTGGCCAGCTTAAGGAACGATTGAAGGACACTATGATAAATAATACGATCAAGAGATTGGTAACTTTCTGTGCCATTAATTGTATTATTATAGCAAGCATTGAAATGGCGCGCAGCATACAGTATTATTATTTAGTTTTATGTACACGCTGTTTTTAATACATAAAAAAAACGAATTAACAGAATATTCTTATGAATTTACTATTTTTTAATGGCTACTAAACGATCAGCTGTACAAGATTGTTTTCAAATAAACAGAAAATTATTGTAGTCTATGTAAAGTTAAGATGCCGCGCGCCACTCCACGCGTAGTATCATAGCTACGAATCTAGCTTATCTCTAGGTATCTAGGGAATACACTAATGTTTGATAAGGGCTAACAATACGTTCCTGAGACCGGTCGGCCATCAAAACTTCAACTACGTTTAATTCCTTACGTGCCTTTCATTGAGCAGTTCACCTGTCTCGCATAATTACAATACAATATTACTACTATATATTTTATTGCTCAGAAAACATAATGATTTGATAGAAAACGCGATCGTGTTCGACAATGCTGTCCGTAGCTCGGTGTAGCTTTGGAAGAGGTTCGACGGTTCAGCGATGTCACACGATCGCGCACCCTTCTCTCAGAAAGGTCCATAGATAGATTACTACAATAGTTTCAAAAATATTAAGTCTTATAATATTTTTTCGTATAGTATTATTATACATAGATGAATAATTTGTTTAATTTATGTACAGAAGCGTATGCCCCGTCGCTAGCCGGGTATTATTATGATAAGTGATCTAAATTTTAATAATAGAAAATGATGTGAATCGCTGCTCCTTACCTAAGTATTCAAGCGTTATGTTTCACTGACGCGCGCATTATATTATGAGCACCAACATTGGCTACTTTACATATGCATTCTTAGCCCTCATTTATTTAAAATCTTTAATCAAATCATGTATAATTTTAAGCTGTAGAAGAATATTCATCCATTGTATGGTGGTATTGCATCGATCAATTCCTTCAAGCAATAAATAAAGTCAGATCTATGTGTTTATACATTTGTTTTGTGATTTCAGGTGGAATGTTGATAATACTTAAAAAGGATAATAATAAAATACGTGATAGCCATAATTATACATATTTAGCTATTCATTTATAATTTTTCATCGGAATTTTTGGCATACACTATACACAAATAATACTTTCAAATACTCAAAATCGTGTTTCGTTCATTCTGGACCAATTATAGAATTAATGTTTTTTTTCTAAACTGTTTTCTATAATTTGGTTATCGTAAGTTTGTGTGACAAATACTATTGGGTTCTCTGTGTTAATTTTTAAATAATCATAATATTGTTAATTTCGACGGTGGATCAATTACAGCTTAATGACAATGATTTTGCTATCAATGTCACAAAATGTTAATATTTCATGTAAAAGTGCCTTTAGAAGCGATTCTGATCAATTCTATACATTTCTTCACAATTTTTATGTGAAATAAGCGAATATTTTGGTACATAAAGCCATTGACACCTAACAAACTTGTGCTATAATAATTGGCACTTTATGTGCGTCATAATTTTCTCAAATAGATATAAATATACCCAGTTTTACATGCTAATTTTACGCGAATTTAGTAATGCCACGAAAAGGGTAATTTATGTTAAATTGGGATGTACTCGTTCTGACACTGATTTAACTTAGAATTTAAGCAAGCATGATCTTCGAAGATCAAAAGTACGTCATGCCATATTTTTTTACATTATATTTTATTTACAAGTTTATCTTTACAAATGAGTACAGTCAGCAATTTATTATTTTTGCAACCGACCGACAGTATCTCTACCTAGCCCTTTGTATAGAGGCGTGATTATATTATCATTACGGAAATGTTTTAACGTATTTTTGAACCCAGCCATATGATGAATGCACACATAATTTTAGCATACAGTACTGGGCCAGAACCTTTCTTGCGTCAGGCCATTCAGACATAATGTTTGTGCCAGAGCATGCAAAGATTCGTCCGGGGGTCCGAAGTACCCTGGATTCGAAAGACGACGGGTCCGAAAGACACTGGGTTCAACAGATCCAGATCCAGAGATATGTAAAGTCTATTCAAACTAATGTTTCAAATTGATGTTATTTCAAGTTAAACAAATATCAACTTTATTTAAATGGTGATTAAGTTGATATTGAAAAAGTTATAAAAATGATTGAAGTTTTAGCGTAAACTGAACTTTATTGCGTAGGAATTAAAGTTATTTTTCCATAAACTCATATTTGTTTACATTTATGGCAATTAAATCGCGAATGCAGATTAGATAGACCAATTGTTCACTAGCACTTTACAAAGGGCATATTTCCTTCAATTTCAAAATGAAATCCCTATCATCAATGGCTTTAGTACTCGCTTAGTTTCGCTTAGTGGATCAGAACCGCTTGCTGGGGGCGGGTTGTCGCTTGTGTCAGTTGAGCGGGAGGCAGAACATGTGCTGCAGGAGAGTTGGCTTGCGCGGCGGTAACTCCGAGCATACGCTGTCGTAGTCCGATGACGACGATTCTGCACCGTAGCCGTATGTCTGGAGATTTGACAAGGATTTAAGTATAATGACGGTTATGTGGTTGGTAAGTTGATCTCATGGAGGTCGAAGTCGTCGGAAGAAGGTGGTGTTTGATAAAATAAAAAAAAAAACAAATAATTTATAACAATATTAAACATTAAAAAAGAAGTCGCTCTATATATTAAAAATACTGGTATTCAGCTGCATCAGGTTAGACCGGAAGCCGAACCCAACATAGTTGGGAAAAGGCAGGCAGATGATGATGATAAAACATTACAAACAAAGTAAATAAAATCGATGAAACAATTGAGGGTACCCGTATGATTTCGAAAGTTTACATATTATGTGGTTAGTGGAGCCTCTCCACTAACCACTTAATATGTAAACTAAAATTCTCTGTTTTTGTATGGGGCTGTTCATTTATTATGTAAGACAATTGTAACCAAATTCTGATCCCCCTCCACCCTACGTAAGAAAAAATAAGAATGAATGAACCCCCCCCCCCCCCCCTTCCCTTTGATTCTTACGTAAGATCAGTATCTACCAAAATCGCAAAGAAAACGTAGTAAAATTTATTTAAACTTATAATTTTTGCTGTTTTTGTGATCTTACGTAAGAATAATCCAGCCCCTTCCAGGTCCCCATGTAAGAAAAAATAAGACTAAGTCGGACCCCCTCCCCCCTGAAGTCGTCTTACGTAATAAATGAACAGAATATCGAGAGTCAAAATTCTATGGTTTTATTAAAAAGTTTTGTAGTTTCCCAGTCTCGTGAAAAATGGGGTGATTCTATGTAGGTATGTACTGAAACTTTCGTTAATTGGGTACCCCTCATACAAGTATCTTAACAAAACCCACGTATGAGAGTACAAACATCTTCTGGATTTACCCGTCCCAATTGTAGAACATCAATTGTATCCATTACGAGAGATGAAGAATACAGAAAAGTAGGGAATGCCAGATGAACAAGTCCCAGGGCCTACTCTATTGACTGGAAACCTATCAGAGGTACCCAAATTGTGGAAGCTTGTAAATGGCATTGTAAGCGCATTACTTACCTTTATTAATATAAGACTGCTTAAACTTTCTGAAGAATAAATAAATAAAACAAATTACCTGCGTGGGGTCGTGGTAAGGGTGCAGCAGACAGGCGTGCTGTCACACGCAGTCCTCCAGCGACATCAGCAGCGGGTTCACGTACTCGAAGCCCTCGAACTCCGACTGGTCGATGTCCGCGATCACCGTGCTGTGGACACGAGATAAAAATATGAATCAGAATAGAAAAACAAAAAGTTTGGCAGCATTTCTGTATTTTTGTAGTCTGGCAGCACCGAAATAACTGTCAAAACAATTGCAAAATTAACAGAAGATAGCGTGACAAACTTTGACAACCGAGCCAATAGAAGTGTTATCTAGTTTTAAAATATGAGTGACGTGTAAAAGTGTTTGTACAAACCTACTTACAAAAATAAAATCATTTATCATTTATCGATTTGTAACAAACGTGTAAACAATATTAAATTGTTTTCTTTTCAAAATAGTCGGCGTTTACTTCAGTTATTCACACTGCTTATTACATTGAATCAAAACACTTAGATAACACTGGCTCTTGTGATACAGGAACTCCTAGTACAAGAGCCAGGGCTACACTGATGTTTTTGTATCAAAGTGAAAAAAAAAAAAATATTATTATTAAAAAAATACTTTCGTACTATGGCTACTTTACCGCCTATAGATGAAAAATTAAAATTAAAATATTTCGTATATGAATAGATAGATTATATTATTTATAAGACCGAGTTTCCTCGCGATGTTTTCCTTCACCGATGTCAGTGGAATTGAATGTTTCATTGGTATAAAGATTTGATGCCAAAAAACCATTTATTATACTTACTCGTTATCAGGTGTGAGGTGTACTGGCTCGTCGGTGAACTCCGGCGGGAAGTTGGCCAGGTCTCGCTCGCCCTCCAGCCGCGGCTTGAATGGAGGTACCACTTGCTTCTGCTCCAGCTGGGAATTTAAATGTTCAGAAATTTGTAAGAACTCAATTTCAACAAGTGCAACAGCGGGTCGTTATCAGTGTAACCGCTCAATAATGATCAACTAGATACACAACCATTAATGATTTGAAATTATGATAATCTCTCTTTTTTCTTTCAAATGGGATAGTATAATTATGTTTGAGAGTCTTTGACAATATAATGGATCCTTACCAACAAGCCCGAGTCGATTTGTTAATCACGGCTTACAATGAAATAGTTACCGAAATTTTATCACTTTTAATAAAATATTAACTGCAAACATATGAAATAGGTAGTAGGTATGTCATAGTTTCAGTAAGAAATAAAACGATCATTATACTCGATTTATATAAAGGTAAATAATAAAGATGTCTGCTCACCATCTCCCATTCGATGCTCTTGAAGAAGGGATGGCTGACGATGTCAAGGAAACCGTTCTCGCCGCAGCCGAGCCGCTCCACCGGGTTCTTGTTAAGGAAGCCCTTCAGTACCGACGCCGCCTTCACCGACAGCGACCGCGGGATACGGATTGTTTTCTCTAAGATTACCTGGAAACATATGTATAGGTTTTAGAAGAAGGTTAACACGACTGATTGCTATAATTTGTAAACATTTATGTTCTTATGTCATGGATAAATAAACATTTATTTTCGAGAGATAATGTATTGAAATCTTTATTGTCTTGCTGTTATTCCAATCTATTTTGGGTTTATCATGGTATCTCCACGTTTATAGTAACGATAAAAGGTAAATGAGAAATAATATGATCATCAGCATAATATTGCAAAATATTGCTTCTATGTCTTGTGCAAAAACGCTTTTTGGTACTCATGAAGGTACTGCCACTTATTGATCAGTAGGCAGGTTTATAGTAGAACTATCTGTATAATTATCACAATTTTCACCACCTCTTTAACCAAATCAACTCACCTGGAACAAATAATCCTCCGTATTCTGATCAGGGTTATCCGCGGCCTGTGCGATGTCGAAGGGCGAGCGTCCGGCCAGCATCTCGTACGTCAGCACGCCGAGCGCCCACCAGTCCACAGAGAAGCCGTACTCCTCGCCGCGCAGGATCTCCGGCGCGATGTAGTTGGGCGTGCCGCAGAATGTGGACGTCGTGTCGCCGGGTCGCACACCCTCCTGGAAACAGAAATAATTGGTTAGTATATGAAAGTTTAATTACGTCTTTTTATTTATTAGTTCATTTGTTATGGTACCATCGGGCCTAAACGTGATCCCTGAGGGACGCCAGACGTTACCTCAAATAAGCCTTGTCTTAAATCATTGAAAATGAATAAAAAGGATCAATGACAATACTGACTCTATTTTGATTAGTGAATTACCCGTCAATAAATTTGTGCACAGGTTTTTTAATCAATATCATGTGATGAACTTTGTCCAAAGCTTTGTTGATGTTTGCATGAATTCGATCTGAATAAGAGTTAAAATTTGTCGTATAGTCTTCAGTTTCTTGTGTTACTTACCTTGCACATGCCGTAGTCAGTGAGCTTGATGTGTCCCTCATGATCCAGCAGCACGTTGTCCAGCTTGAGGTCGCGGTAGATAACGCCGCGCTCGTGTAGGAAGTGCAACGCTAGCGATATTTCCGCCGCGTAGAACCGAGCGTGCTCCTCTGGCAACCGTCGTTGGCGTTGCATGTGGAACCTGGAATAAGAGAACAGGAACACGTTCAAATCGATCGGAAATGACTTTATAAAGGATTGTGAAGACACGTATTTTGAGCTAAATTACTACAAGACGATGTTCAACGGGTAATACATCAGCAAGCAATGGCTTTCAAACGGAAAAGCTTTTAAGGCAACAGCCTTAAAAGCTTATCCGAATCCGTTTCTCTTGTTCTATGAAGTACAGCTACTAATATGATATATAATATGTAAACATTTGGATGTGTGTGGCTTTGTGAAATTATTTGCTGCTTAGTCACGGTTTAAAGTCTAAACCACTGACCTATAATAAACCAGTACGCTGGACTTCATACTATCGATGAAAAAATGAAGACATTTGATTTTCGCCATTTTGGCCCTGACAGCCTGACAGCAACGCGGGCGTCGGTGGAACTAATATTTTTGAGAGCGAGTTTTACAAGATGCGCATACTCTTATTATAAAAATGTTCTAAATATCTCGTAGTAAACACAAAATACACAAAAAAGTCTTATTCCACGATTTAGACCTAAATCATCAGGGACCAAAACAAAACGACGGCCATTTGCGGCAATGTGTCAATTTTTAGTTCCTGAGACGCTCGAGCGGGGCGCTTTGAATCATCACAAAAAACAACTGTCATTTCGTATAGTATATTTAGTCCAGCGTCCTTGTATAATATAGGTCAGTGGTCTAAACCGATTTGAATATTTGGCAAACATAGATCGAGACATGGATTAACACGTAGCATTTTTCAGAGTTCATAAAGTAGTTCTCCTTGAATGCAAATGAAACAACATATTTAAGAAGTATACTCACATGAGATCCCCGCCCCTAACGAACTCGATGACAAAGAACAATCTGCTCGGCGTCTGGAAGCAAGAGTGTAACCCCACAAGGAAGGGATGGTTGGAGGCGGTCTCGAACACATGCTTCTCCGTCTGCACCCAGTCGATGTCCTCGTCGTCCGTCACCAGCGCCTTCTTGATCACCTTCATTGCGTACACGCGTTTTGTGCGCTTCAGTTCTACCATCAGGACCTGGAAGGACATAACACAAGTTATTAAAAAGTAAAACGAAATAAAAGGCCGTAATCCACCACGCTGGCCCAGTGCGGGTTGGTAGATGTCCCATGTCTTCGAATTTTTGGGCTAGAATATGCCAGTTACATCACGATGTTTTCTTTCACCGTTTTGAGAGCATCACCATCTCTAATAGTCATTCAAATTCACTCAAACCTTTTCCATGTCTTTCTTATAATACCAAAATACTGCCATGGTTTTTCCCAACTATGTTGGGGTCGGCTTCCAGTCTAACCGGATGCAGCTGAACACCAGCATGGAGCGACTGCCTATCTTACCTCCTTAACCCAGTTACTCGGTAATACGATACCCCTTGTTAAGACTGGTTGTCACTTTCGGGCTCCTGACTACCCGTAACGACTGTCAAAGATCTACGAATGACAGCTGGGACGAACGACTTAACGTGCTTTCCGAGCACGGATCGGGTTCGGTATGTAAAGATGGTCACCAATCCACAGACCAACCGCGGCAAGTGTAGCTTAACCTGATCAATCGTACTGTAAAGCTGTTATTATTTATATATTATGTAGACATATAAACCATCGTTATATCAACCAAACATTGTGCGGCAATATTAAAAAGACATGCTTAGCAGTGGAAAATTACGGGCTGATAATAATATTTGGTTAACATGTACCTTAGCATAAGATCCTCGTCCAATAACCCTGATGAGTTCAAAGTCGTCAAGCGAGTACTGTCTCTGGGAGCCTGGTTCGAGCTCATCCGGCCGAGGGAGTGCTGGCGCAGGCGTGGGCGGCGTCTCGGGTAGCGGGGGCTCCACTTCCGCGCGAGATCTACATCGTACCAGTACAGCGTTTTTTAAAAGTTCTTGAAGTGTCACTCGAAAACGGATTAGGTCTTTCACTAAAAAATGAAGAGTCTTTAAGAGTTCGAACATTTCCGATCCGTTAGGCGTCTAATGAGACACCACACAAATAATAACGTCTACTGTTGAGTATAGTTCCGAGATTCCAGTGTCACTTTGTGTATTAAATTCTATGTCCCATATTTAGTTTATTATGTCAGTACGCTGTGTTCCCGACGCGGTTCAGTTCGATACTGGGAATTGTGTTGTGCCTACAATGCTGCCTAAATTACAATGTTTACAAACGAATTGATTCGGTTGACGGATTAGTAATGCTTATATCGCCCGGAAGGTTAAGGTGATGAAAAAGTAACTGATAAGAGGTCTAAATATATTTGAGAAAGAATACTGAGTGTAATATTGTTATGTTATAATGACACAATTTAGTTCATTATAACATAACAGACAAATTAAGATAATAGTTGTTAATTGGGGTTCATTTACAAAAGATGATTAGAGTTAAGTGGCGTTTAAACGTCAGCAATGTATGGTTAAACAGTCGCTAATAATCACTACTTAGCTTTAAGGAAAGTTTATGAATCTGGGTTCATCTTAAATTGTTATAAATAGCAGGTACTAAGATTCAAGGATGTCACTTTAAAAGTTTTGAGGCGTAGCATAGAGTGGCTGAATGGCATTGAATAATGAACTTTGTTGCTAGTAACATTAAGTGCAAACTTGTACGAAAAAACGAACAGATCTCGGGTCGAAGAGTAAATGTAGAAATCAGAGTTTAACAAAAACGGTATCGGAAGTATAAGAATATGGTACTAATGCTCTTTTTCACTAATACTACGGGACACCTAAATAAAGGCGCGCTGTTGGATTTTCAACCTTCCGCGCTGAGCCTAACATTGCAAATGACTTAGTGAAAACGGCCTATGTATAAGATTCACTCAAATGGCGCCAATTAAATATTTCTTCCCACAGTAGGCGCCTGCGCTATCGCCATTAAAAACAGCAAATTCGAATTAATCTTTAATCCATTTTTATTTCAAAGATAATAAAAAAGATAGCGAAATTCATTAAATGCATATTGACCTAAATACCGATACGGTACATGTACTACATAATATTTAATAGATTACGTCGGTATTCCTGTATTAATATCTTATCGTTTCGTCGGTAAACATGGTGCAGGACGCTATCAGCTCGTAGGATTGATACGAGCTATGGCACCGGTAGTTCATACAAATCGGAACGCGCAATATATTCCTAGTCAAGGGAGTTCTGAATTGAGCAAATATTTGTGTGACCTCAAATGAACCGACCAGCATATCACAGGGTAGTGATATTGGGTAGTGTTTATTACACAGGGTTATTGGTAAAACACTAACAACCTTGCAGGACTGGATTACTAACATCATAAACAACAAGTTTTGTTCTATGACTTTTAATAATAATTCATCAGATTTTATTAATTCATCAGATTTTCAATGACATCAATGAGGGGTTCCAAATCAATAGTATTCTGATTTAAACATTTTCCATATCACCACCAAAACGACGAACGTCGTTGTTTACCACCAAAAGTCCCGTAATTTGGTGCTAAAGGGCAATTACTATTTAATTAACTAATTAGGTATTAGTTGTTATTTACTTAAATCATATTTTAATTCTAAAAAACTTGTCTCAGCTAATTACCTATTGAAAGTGACAGCAATTAACTATGGTTAATATGATGGGTTTGGTTGTGGTTTGGTAGTCCTAATGATAAACATTACATTTATTAACAATTCGAATTTCGGATTTAAGTACTTAATATCGGTCAACCAGACATACCAAATAGTTTATCAGTCGAAGTAAATTATGAATAATAGGAATTGTTACCTGACAGAAGACGCTCTTCCCAAGGTGCCCTCTCCGTTAGCATCGTCCTTGACTTCGATGGGGTCCACATGTTCGTTGGAACAGGGTTTCTGCACAAGTTTGTGGCACTTCTTGTGCACCAGCAGCTTGCACTGGATGCACTTGAAGCCTTGCCGGCCCAGGCCCCAGATGCGGTCCTGGCAGAAGGCACAGAAGGCGCGCTGGAAGGGAGAGAGAGGTGGATAAGAAAGAGATGGAGATATGGACACGTAATGATATCGGATCTATGAATACACCAGCTCGTGACACTTTGGTAAATAAGAATAGTATAGACATTTAATGTATATTACAACACCTTTAGACATAAGCCAGTCTGATTATAAAACGAGTTGTAACTTTAATCCAAGCCCAAACTTTCAAGCTCGTTATTGTATTATAAACTTTATTTAGAGCACGTTAAAGTTTTTAATACAAAATTGACAAATTACTCTCGTGTTTGACGTAAGTCTTTGTAATTAGTACAGCAAAAATCACTCGATGGTTTAAACCTGGTTCTAAAGATAAACCTAGTTTTGTAATAAGGCCGATCATGTTTCGTTTTTAGAATAGTTTGCTTGAGCTCGCGACTTCGTATATTTGGAAGTCAGATACAAACTGTTTGATTTATCTTGTTTGCCTACACGTCACACGATATTAAAGCCTGTATTACAGCACCTCACTCAAGACTCGCGCATTACTTAGAACTAGTTTACTAGAAGCTAGTTTCAAGTGGGAAATTCTCGAGCCTTGAGTGAGGTTCTAATATGGGCCTAAGTTACAAGTTTAACACAGGAAATAGATATTTCCCATACAAGTCAATCAATCTGCCTCGCCTTTCCCCCAACTATGCTGAGGTTGGCGTCCAGTCTAACCGGATGCCACTGAATACTAGATTTTTACATGGAGCGACTGCCTATCTGACCCCCACAACCCAGTGTCTGTGTAATTCGATACTCCTTGGTAAGACTGGTTGTCTTTACTTTCGGACTTCTGACGACCCGTAACAACTGTCAAAAATCTACGAATGACAGTCGAGACCAACGGCTTAGCGTGCTTTCTGATCGGGTCTCGGTGTATAAAGATAGTCACCCATCCACGGACCAACCTCGGCAAGCGTAGCTTAACCTGATCGATCGACCCGTGCGGCTGTTAATATTAGGCACAAGCCCCTCCTCCCATACAAGTGTAGGTACATATATTTTGAGTAGTACCAACACAACGATAAAATCAAACGCAATAAAGCTGATTTCTCTCAGATCAAGTATTAGTTGCTGTAATGTGTGCTTTGTGAGGATTTTTTAACCTTGTTGACGAAGAAACATAATGGCAGTTACATAATTATGACAATGGTATACTCACTCTATTAAACCTCTTAGCCTGGAAGATGTGTCCATTGACGCGGTATAGCTTCCGCCACCGCCGCGCGCCTCTCCTGTATATGCTTCCTGAAAAGTAAAGAATGCATTATGAGTTTCTGCAAGCTAGAACAAGAACGACGCAAGAGTCTACGTAATGGTTAGAATATGAATAATTTATTTGCAGAACTGAACATAACTAGCAAGAAATACTCGTAGTAGATCTTAATAGTAGATAAAACATTTTTTATCAAATGTAGGTACATATGTATGTGTGGAAGTGAATTTGTTTGTAGGAAGCTAAGGGATCTACGAATGACAGCCGGGTACACGGCTAATGTCCGGTTTAACGTGCTTTTCAAGGCACGGAGGGGTCTTGGTATGTAAAGATGGTCACCCATCCACGGACCAACCGCGGCAAGTGTAGCTTAACCTGATCGTGCCTAGTGATTTTTTGAACTAACTAAATAGTAGTGCTGGACTGACTATGGGTTTTGCCAATCTTTGACTAGCTAAAGTGGCTAAGCTTTTGGATATATTTGATTGAATTATTTATGCAGACCGGGGACGACAGAAATTAAGAGATCCGCAGGAGAGCCAAGGTAACCGACATAGCCTGAAGAATTGCCAAACTTAAGTGGCATTGGCACACATTGCTCGCAGAACAGATGGCCGATGGGGCCGAAAGGTTCTGGAGTGAAGACGCAGCGTTGGAAGGCCTCCCACAAGGTGAACCGACGTCCTTGTGAAGGCCGCAGGAACCCGTTGGATGCGAGAAGCACAAATCCGGTCGAAGTGGAGGTGCTTGGCGGAGGCCTTTGTCCAGCATTGGACGTCTTTCGGCTGAATGATGATGATGATGATGAGTTTAATATATTGTTGTATTGCCGTACCTTGTATAACGCAGATCGTGAGGACTAAAGAAGCATTTTTGAATATACGTCCCCTAACGGGGTTAAATGGGGTGGAAGTTTGTATAGGAGTCCGTATTATTTGCCGATAGGAAATCCCATCGAGCAAACGGCTCATGTCCTTCAATAAAACGCCGCTGACATAAAAGCCATGTGTAAAATTCTCATACATTTACAATGATACGACACTTTGTCGAAAGGTGCTTTATTAAAAAAGCCTCTTACAAATCTATTCAAATTGATAGTGTAGCAAGTATCAAGTGGTATTCAGCATAAAATGGGCCAAACCTATGTCACTTCAGGAAGCTATTAATCTTTCGGCACGCGATCTAATTGCAATATAGGGGATGGCATCGAAACGAGCGTTTTTATAACCATTTGTACTTGGGGAAAGAGCCAGGTAGCTCGCACAATTCAAATTTTCTTACGTTTTTTGCAATTTGCTGATCACTCATCATCTGCCTAGCCTTTTCCCAACTATGTATGTTGGGGTCGGCTTCCAGTCTTACCGGATGAATACCAGCATTTTACATGGGGCGACTGCATATCTGACCTCCACAACCCAGTTACTGGGTAACACGATACCCCTTGGTAAGACTGGTTGTCAGACTTTCGGGCTTCTGACGACCCGAATCCACAAATAACAGCCGGGACCAACGGCTTAACGTGCTTTCCGAGGCACGGAGGGGTCTTGGCATCTGAAGATGGTATCCACGGACCAACCGCGGCAAGCGTAGCTTAACTTGATCGATCGTCCCGTGCGGCTGTTTTTACTTAGCCACAAGCCACTCTAGTATTTTTTTTAATTTGCATATCAGTGTCAGGTTGTACGTCGAACAAAAAACGATTCGCGACCGAAAAAGTATGTATTTAAAAAATTATAATCATTAGAATCATCAATACAACCCTCTAAGCTCATATAACCCTATTGAATGACTAATTCATGAAAAAGAAAAATCAATCATATTTTATTCAACATACTCGTACAATCTGACACTGAGCTGCAAATTGCAAAAGAAGTACGAACGTAACACTACCCTGGGGCTTCCTCCTCAATGGATGGCAGATATAGTGAGGCTGCCAGCAAAAGGACTGTTTATTGAGGGTGTCGAAGATTGAGATAAACAACGGAGAAGGTACGAGATCGATCTTGGAAACAGTTTCAGTCAGCAGCCCTGTTAAAGTTTTGATTATTGATGGGTTAGGCGATTATGACTACTTATGTAATTATTGTGTATTAATTATATGTTTGTGAGGAAACCATAAGGCCAATTCTCGTAATTAAAAACGTTCAAAATATAGTCGCAATCTCATCTCAGCGACAATCAATGTCAAAAACTTGTCAAAAATACCTCGAATTTCCCTAAAATTAGAGGTGTTTTTGACAGATTGAGACTGAGATCAATCTGTCAAAAATACCTCTGATGATGAATGATATAATAATTACTCTGTACGTGTGTTTGTCACAGAACTCCTTCTAAACGGCTGGACCGATTTGTATGAAATTTTGTGTGTATATCTCAATGGGTTTCGGGATGGTTTAAAAACACAATTGAACCCGTTAGGTAGCGCTGCTTTTCCGGGCAAGACGACGTCTGCCGGGTACGCTAGTAGTTACATAAGTCTGAAATCGCCATGTCGTCTGAATGCTCGTGCCTTCTTTGTATGAGGAGAGGCGTCTGCCCTGCAGTAGGACAATAATAGTTTGGCATTATTTATGTATGTTTACAAATGTTCCTACATCTGTCTGTACCTCCGGCAATAACAAAGACTTGTCGTGTGTGAGCTGTAGGTATAGACGCCAGCAAGTCAAGCTACCCGAAACTGTCAATTTTTCCCAATCAACCTTGAACCTTAATGCTTTAGCGATAAAGTTGAAAATCTATTAAAGACATTTGATAGATTGTAGTAGCTTGACGTGCTGGCGTCTGTATTTGTATTCGTGATTAAGTTACAATTTTCTACAAGATTGTCAAACAACACAGTTTGTCTAACTGCAAACATCATCAAATTCACTATCATTCACTTTCACAGTTCTCACTCCAATTCACTCTCACTCTTCCATTCACATTTTCATTGAAGAAAAGCAATCTTAATAAATGCTGTGTTTTGTTCAAATCAGATAGATTATCACTGTCATATTCGCGCACGCTGACTTCGTGGCCCCATCACCACAGGGTAGATGACCCAATTATCGATCATTACCAAAATAATTTCGAATATACCTTTTAACAGGTGCTTGGCGATGTCGATAGTGCAGGACATTTATTTTGAGTTCAGGACATAGTACCAAGTTTAGATACTGTTCCGAGTCGCGGCCGGTGCGATACTGTTGCTTATCGCTGGTTATCTAATCGAGTACAGCGAAATTATTGAATCACACAACTAGTAAGCTGATTTCGATGAATTTTTGTGCAAATAACTGCAATTCTGATATTTCGAAATAGAATGTTGCTAATCGCGTTTAGACTACTGTTATCGCTATTGTTTTTAAAACATAGGTTTTTGATTCTGTCTGTTTTATAAGGAAAACGATAGGTTTCGTTAGCCCGTTCGATGAAACCGGTTGCTAAAAGAGCGTTAAACTTCTATATATTCGAGATTTAACTTCCATAATTCTAATACAAATACGAAGACGTCACACGGTTTTTTTTACCCGACTGCGCGACGCAAAGGATTGGTAATGTGTTTTTTTGTGTGTCTATCTCGCAGGTTGTCGGCTGCCTAACCGGGCTATCCTTTAGACGCCTTAGTAAATTAAGGCCACCATCAGGGCAGAGAATAACACTTAAAAACTACGACACTACTACAGTATTTTTATTTTAGGAAACGACGCGCGCTTTACTTGTGGTAACCAAGTGTACAAGCACGCTGTGAATGTGTGCGTGAAAACGAGTGGCGTCAACACGTAACACACACGCATACACACTTCCGTCTTCACCATTGTCTCGGACGGTACCGAGGGCTCCTGCGCTTACACACTCATTCACAGCGCCACATACATTTGGTAACCACAAGTAAAGCGGGTGTCGCTTCGTGAGATAAAAATATTGTAGCACATGTTGCACTTGATGAAAGCCCAATCGCTTGACAACAAAAGGGCAATATTTACTGCACTGTAGCGGAGTCTGCAACATAATGGTAACAATAGAGGGTTGTTTAGTTGCGCGTCGGGCAAACGAGAATAAACTCAAATTGAGTGGCCAGGCTTTATAAAAGTCCTTCTATACGAACTTTTTTATATACGAGTATCTGGGCTAAAATTTTAGCCATATCAGAAAACTTGACTTATCTGATATATTGTAGTTATACTTTAAATAACTTATGAATTATTGATTCTACAGAAGAAGTAGCATTTCGAGGTACGTTTTCTTTGAAATATGTTGCATAAATAATGAAGCGTCAATGTAAAGTCTGTCAAGTTATTTGGAATAGGTACACTATAGTTAGGTACTCAAATCAAATCAAATCATTTATTTACTTGAATATGGGCGGGTACATGAGGTGATACATAATTACAACAGTTCTTTAAACCATATCCTACTTTAATAGGTGTGCAAATTCCTAATAAAATAAAATATACACATACATAAATACAAGCCTTCTTCCTATGGGGTTAGGCCTGGTTAGGCAGAAAACTACAGAACGACACCTGTTACGACTACAGCCAATATCCATTTTGCCTGTGCGTTCAAATGTGTACGAATAATTGTATAGTCTACCTACAAGCTACGCCCCGCGGTTTCACCCGCATAAGTCTCGATCCCGTGGGAATATCGGGATAAAAAGCATCCTACGTCCTAATCCAGGTCATGGTCTACCCGTGTGCCAAATTTCATCCAAATTCGTTCAGCCGTTTTAGCGTGACTTTATATATATAAAGAGAGTCATGTAAAAGAAACTACTCAGCACACTCACAACATTGTTTGAAAGTAGTTGCAAGTTAGCTGCCTGTATACCAAACACTCCAAATTGCTTGGTTGACTGTATCTAACGATGTTTTTGTATCTTTTTTCATCAGATACATTGTTGCACAGAAAACATTGTTAGATACATCAGGGTTTTCAATGTATATAGGTTAGCCAACAGTTCTCTACACAAAACATCCTACTAATATTATAAACGCGAAAGTTTGTGAGGATGGATGGATGGATGTGTGTTACTCTTTCACGCAAAAACTACTTAACGGATTCTGATTAAACTTTACAGTAATAGGTTATACATCAGAATAACACAGGATAATTTTTATCCCAATATTCCTACGGGATCGACACTTATGCGTGTGCAACTGCAGGGCGCTGCTAGTTTACAATAAATTCCTTAATATCTAACTTCTGGGTTCTGTCCAATAACAAGGATTTAAAGAAACAAAACGAATAACTTGCATATTTTCCATTCACAAAACATTTAAAAAACCGTAACGAAATCCTCTGCCTCTTAGTTTTATCTGTGCACAATAAACTAATTTTCTTTCTCTGTCCTCTTTTTAAACACAAAATCCTATTTAAAAAGAACCGCAGTCCAATTTAAGCGTGCCATTCCTAATGCAAGGCGGACATTGGTATGCAAATGTGAGAGCCTGTGGGCTGTGGCCACCGGAGAGCGGACAGTGTTCGCGCAGAGATTTTAGCAAATATTACCTCAGTACTGTACGTAGCCGACATTTCTACACCGTGGACAATAAAGCGGGGTTTACCTATATTATGAAACTGGTATCGTGAAACGGAAGCTTGACTGTTCTGTTTCGGGTCTTAGCTGGCTAACACCCGGTTTCGAAAAGCTGATAAATGCAACTAACACGATAGGAGTTAACGAGTTGGATACGGGGGGCGGTTTAAAAAAAATGGATATAAGCTGCAAATGAGGATTTGACCACATTTTTCATCTCGTAGAAGGAGGTTACTTTTCCTATTGAGAAAATGCGAAACATGGACTGATTATAGAGGATGGTAAACAGTGAAGTGAATTTATTAAGTCCTTGGTAACAATCTGTGCGCTATTGAACGAGATTCAATTAATTCATTAACGTTCTAATCGTCATCATCAGCCTTTTTCTATATTGAGGTCGGCTTTCAGAAGGCCAATTCTCGTAATTGAAAACGTTCAAAATCTAGTCGCAGTCACGTCTCAGCGACAAAACAAATGTCAAAAACTTGTCAAAATGTAGGAAAATTAGAGGTATTTTTGACAGATTGAGACTGAGATCAGACTGTGAACGTTCTTAAAATTACGATAATTGCCCCTCAGACTATAAGCCGTATGAAGCTGAATAACAATACTTTTTTTTGCCCATCTGACTTCCACAACCAAATCACTGGGTAACGGTCCTGCGCCTGATCTCTCCCCGGTCGTGTCGGATTGCCGTCCCATCGGACAATGAGAGTGAGGGAAGAGGGAGTGCACCTGTGTCTGCGTAAACGCTTGTGCACTATAATATCTTCGCTGGTCTCCGCTGAGATTGGTCGCCAAGGCCGAAATCGGTCTGGAGGACTTTATTTACTGAGTAACACGATAATCACATTTTATAAGTGACACACTGATAAACCATTCAACCCCCAGAGGGCGGCGGAAAATCGCTTATACCAATTTGGACTTCAAGCAAACACATCTAATCTCACAGAAATACAGCCACAAAATAAACAAAGAATTCGCAAATCCTTTGCGTTGCATCGGACGCATATCCGACCCTCAAAGAGTCGCATGATTAGACAGCAAATATGGCAACTACAACCTTGTTTACAGAACATTACACAGACTGGCGAAATTACACACATCTGCTGTTGGGTAAACTGGATATTTACTGGAGCTCCAGGCACCCCTGATGTGCGCTGTTGACATACTTCATCAGTGTTTGAGACTTTGGCAAATACCGCGTGACAAAGCATAACATCACACGTTTTCCACGAAGGGTTAGGTAGGTAGAGGTGTATTGTATATGTCTCAGAAGGATTGTCGAATCCGCTGTTTTACAAAACCGCTAGTGGTTTTACAAAACAGCAACTGAACAACGTTCAGCGGTTTTCATGATTACAGAACTTGAAAACGCTGCATAAACGTTTTGCATTTATCAATGCAGCGGGTCAGCGATTAGCGGTTTTGTAAAACAGCGTGAAATGAAACGTCAGATTGTAGATTTTAGTTCTAAATTTTGAACTTTTCAACCACTAGACCACCGACGGGGTCGATAACGTGTGTCGGTAAAGTCGGTACTTATTTGGGAAATGTGTACTACTCAGCGGGTTGACTGTTTATGTATTCCGTTTGATACGATGTGAGTAAATCTGAATGCATCAGCTATTTATGGTATTTGAGGAGTTGTACTTCCGACTTTCAAAAATAGTTAACCTGTACCGTGGTAAACAACAAGTCATGTTTAAGGTCTGCTGAGCAATTCTCGTAATTTTAAGAACTTTCACAGTCTGATCTCAGTCTCAATCTGTCAAAAATACCTCTAATTTCCTTACATTTTGACAAGTTTTTGACATTTGTTGGTCGCCGAGATGAGACTGTGACTAGATTTTGAACGTTTTAAATTACGAGAATTGGCCTTCTGATGTAAAGGGATTGTCAGACATGGTCTGTTCCAAAATTATGTAATTAAAATGTAAACAGATGGATCAGAAATGGTACCGGTAGTCGCCAATTGTGGTGCCACTTAAAAATGTGCTTTGATTTGATCATTTAAATTCTTAATCCCGAAATTCGGATTTTAAATCATCTTATAGTTGTTTTTAATTTGACAATTAAGGTTAGTTTTATAACCTTAATTTTCGTCGATGATTATTCAATTACAATTTAATTATGTTATTAAAACAATAATAGTTTGAAAAAAATGGTGAGATATAAAGTTGAATCCTTCTAAATACAGCTGAATGTGTTACTAGTTCCCTTTAGTGAATGATTGCGTAGGAATTTTACCTGAACAGGGTTTGTTTACACTTTCATCAGATATTTCTGGAACAGACTATATAGATACAAAATGATAACAAGGCTGCCATATTACTTCCTTAACTTCAATATTATAGTTAGATTCCCGGTATCCAAATGTTAGATTATATGTATGTTAGAGTTTCAATCTTCAAAGCTCTGAAAGCCGCTAAAAGCGCACGTGCCGTACGTACAAATATTATGATGATAGGTACGAAACATGACTGAATAGTATACCAGCCGTCGGCACTTCGTCGGCATCCGTAATGTGCATCATTTCGGCGTATTCACATGCTAATGCCGACTGTGGCGCTGTAGCGCCGGCCGCTGACAAATATCGCTTCCTCGCTTTTATATACGAGTTGTGAGTTGGTGTTTGTTGTTTGAGAGTAAAATATTGTTTGTTTTTTTTATATAAATAACATTGTTGCAAGATCTTTGAGTAGAGTTAGCAAAGTAACGTAAGGGACGTATAGTGACCTCAAAGAGATGTCAGCACGAACTGACGGGGTCCGCCAGGGCCGATGCCGCCGGGGCTGCGGGTTGTTCGAAAGAGATACCGTGGCCCCTGGCACAGGCAACTGAAGGAACACGGGTGGGTTTTAGTCAGTAAAAGTCTGACACGCCCTTCCGATCAGCCCAGAGCGGCAGAGGTCATTTGATGATTTCACATACAGAAAAAAAAACAAAAAGGGACATAGAGTGACTTCATATGTGATGTTCTTCAGAAAGGTGAGGTGCGTAGAACTCGCACTATGCATGTGTGACTATGACCAGAGGGGCAATTCTCGTAATTTTCAGAACGTTCACACTCTGATCTGTCTCAATCTGCCAGAAATACCTCTAATTTCCTTACACTACGACATTGATTGTCGCTGAGATGAGATTGAGACTAGATTTTGAACGTTTTTAATAACGATAATTGGCCTTCAGATGTATGTATGTGTGATCGTAAGAGAAGCAAAAGGACCATGTAAGGATCGTATCGTGTTGTTCTGTAGTTTCTGCCTACCTCCATGAGAAGGTGTGAGTGTATGTATGTAAGCAAAGGATGCCAGTGTTAAATATGTTGCAAATTATCATAGCAATATTTGTTTCTGCTATTAATTAATATCTGTCCATTTAAGTGTAATAATCAAATTAATCTGAATCACTGGTTGGCATTCCAAATACATAAGTACACTTTACGAAGTGAACTTCGCATTTCTCACAATATGAGCATAATCAGCCTATAATGTCCCCACTGCTGGGACACACGCCTCCTCTCGGTGAGAGGGAGTGGGCTGTAATCCACCACACGGGCCCAGTGCGGGTTAATAGATGTAACATCTCTTTTAATTTTTGATCCTAGGCCATGCCGGTTTCCTCACGATGTTTTCCTTCACAGTTTTTGAGAGTAGTGGTCATGAAATAATTTACACAAAGTCCCTGCTTGGATTCGTACCCACGACCTACAACTCGTAAGTCGGGGCCGTTACCACTAGGCCACCAATGATCACATTAATCGCAGGCAAGTACTCTAGGAACCCACATACTTCAACCTTCAACAAAAAAAAAAAACCAACGCTAAACCCGCTAAACCTAACTCACTAGACTAAACTACAGGCAAGTAATGAGCTAGCCAGTCAACGGCAAGTACTAAAGCTAGTAGTTACAGTAAGTACTCACTGTCTTCGCCGGCGCACGGCATACCAGGCGCAGCGGGGACATTCGGGAAAACTGAAACAAACAACAATATCATTAGGACACGCCACGAAATTACACGAAAATGAAAAAAAGGAAAGACTCTCGTTCCTCTGTTTCGTTTATTAGTTGGAAACAAAATTGCATTGCTTTACGGGGAAATAAGCTATGGTCGACGTCGGCTACACTCATTGTTGGCGACAGCGACCGTGCGACATTGCGACAACGGTGAGACATTGTGATTGTGCGCAGCCACAATTGCGCCTAACTTAATATTATTTGCGGAATTCTTTACAGTCTACAAGTTTGTTCGTAGACTATTTGTTTGATGTTACTTGGATATTGAACTTGTCTTGAAGATGAGTTGATTTTTATTTAAGAGCTGATTTTTCAAACATCTGATAGTTTTATTCAGGGAATAATTTTGACAGTTATTTCATACAAAAACTGTCAAACGTCAATTTTATTCCTCGAATAAAAGTTATCTGGCGTTGGAAAAATCAGCCCTAAGTCGAAAAGTATACGTTTAAAAATTATTTAGGTTTGAATTTATAAGTAGGTATTGTTGAGTTCCTCGTAATATTTACTTCGCCGTAAACTGAAACTGGCCGATAGTTTTTGATTAATTACTGATGAAAGCCTCTTAGAGTCTATTCAAGTACTTGTGTCCAATTGATGTTATTAATATTACCACTTAAACTAATATCAACTTTATTTTAGTTTAAGTTTTCTAAATTACTAATATTGTTCAAAAAGGAATACAATATTTAAAGTTGTACCAAATTGAACCATTAAGAGTCTAAACGTTGTTTTTCCAAAAACAAATATTTGTTTACATGTTTGGAAACTAAATCGTGAACGCAGGATAGGTATATGTGAGACTCAGATTTCAACCTTCTATCTAGCTTTTATTTAGCAACCAAACTAACATACCCATACACTAACTAAATAAATAACCCCACAGGTCATTTCCTAAGTTAGTGTGCTTGGCAATTGTCGGACCGTGGAGATAGACCCCAGATTTATTACAACATAAAGTGACTTGTTGTCTAGCAGTTACATTTTATCGCACACACGAGGCGGCCGCAATGTGGCGACTTGCTGCAATAAAATAGAATATTAACCAGAGCTGAGATATTGTAAGTAGTTTTTCTAGTACTCCAGTTGTGAGGAATTGCTTTTTGTAATGTAAAAATCAGAGTAAAGTAACTATAGTGCGTTCACTAAAGCTTGAGATAAAATGTAAACAAACACTACCCGCATTTCAATCAATCACGCCAGTATATGTAGGTAATTTAATAAATAATTACCTATAAAGTTTACGTTTTGTAACATGAAGTGACTTGTTGTCTAGCAGTTACATTTTATCGCACACACGAGGCGGCCGCAATGTGGCGACTTGCTACAATAAAATAGAATATTAACCAGAGCTGAGATATTGTAAGTAGTTTTTCTAGTACTTGTGTTGTGAGGAATTGCTCTGTGTAACGTAAAAATAAAAGTGAATTGACTATAGTGTGTTCACTAAAGCTTGAGATAAAATGTAAACAAACACTACCCTCATTTCACTCAATCACGCCAGTATAGGTTATTTAAAAAATAACTACCTAACTAAAAATAACAATAAAGTTTACATTTTGTATTATGCTTAAAATGATTGAAAGACGTCGTATAGTCATCAAACTTTCATATCTGCAAACGGCCCAAACCGGTATTATCGATGAAGTTCCAATTTTGTCGTCACATAAAGGAGAAGCTGCCAGACGATCCGACAATAGGCCTTTTGTTTTCATCTAAATAAAGAGCGGGAAAAAACCGATGGCCCCAAACAAGTTCGGCTTTATTCAAACTCCGCACTCGATACGCGAAAAACTTACAAGCGGGTTTGGAAATTCGGACACCTCGTTCGGAATTTCGAGGCCTAATGTTGGTGGAATTGGAAATTCGGAGTGTGGCATGAAAGCCGGAGAACCGTGTCGCTTGTTTTTGTGTTTGGAGGGTCGTCAGAACATCAAGGATTTACGTACGGGCACAAATTGGGCACGTGTGACGTTCGATTGGAATGTATTGCTGTTTTTTAACGGCTAGCGTTTTTCATTTATTGCGTGTGTCTAACGGAAATATTACACGGTTTACTATGTGTTTCAATTTGGATGAAGTTACGAAATCGAACTGTGTTCTTTGAGGGCCACACCTTTTGCTGCGCCTTTTAACCAAAGTGAATCCATTTGGTTGAACCATGCACTTATTGTCTTAACTTGCGAGTTTAATAGAGCTATGTGGATATAAGATTTTTGACAACATTCCTAGATTTCTACTTTAGCCTAGGTTTTATATAACAAAAGCCGCGGGCGCACGGCCGAAGAGATTTCTCATCGGCAAAACTGTCAACATTTCATCCCCTCAAAACCCTCCCAGTGATGAATATTCAGAAACCTTTCCTTAGTGCTCACATTTGGTATATGAGGAACTTATATATATATATAATTAGAAATTTCATGCTTCTAGACACAGCGGTTTAGGCTGTGCGTTTTCTGTCAGTGAATGAGTTAGATATTTATATTTACTAAAAGACGCTACAGCCTTTTTGACAGCAACATGTTATCGTCCAAGATATTTTCAGAAACAAGAAGTTATATAACATGTCCAGTTATATTTATACCATTAGTGTTGTATGACACTATCCGGATATGGGTTGTGTATCCGCAGCGGACATGTCACTGAGAGCAAAGTTAGTGACAGTCGCGCGGACACACCGGACGTTACGTCACATGGACATCATACAAGAGATAGAACGGAGAAATGTGATATTCTAATGGCCTGTATCATAGATATAACATGTTACAATAAGTTTTATTGAAAGAAAATACCTCTTAGTTTTAAACAAGGTGTAACAAGACCCTTCACTAAGCCGTCATCTAGACATTCTGTACATGAAATTAGTAACTTTTTGCAAAAATAATCACTTGGAAACGACGGTAACGGTAGTGGGCAATGTACCTAACGCACGCAAAACATTGTGCTTATCGGTGGTGAGCTGTATGTGCATAGTTATAAGTATTTACTTTATTATCTACATGTTGTTAGTGAGGGTACCTGCAGTAATAAACTAGCTTGAGAGCAAGACGGTTGTGTTTCATTAGTACCGACATACCAATGCAACGGTACACACAGCTACACATCAAGCTATACATTTCCAGTTTTAGCTGACCTCGCATTGTATAGGTTTTTCGTACAGTCAGAAGTCAGCTTATGCTGGTTATGTATAGCTTGATGTGTAGCCGTGCGTACAACGGAGTATTTAAGGTTAAGTTATAACACTTAAAACTTGTATTCGTAAAAAAAAAGTTAGAGTAATTCAAGTTAAAAAAAGATATCATAATAACTGGAAAAACAAGTTAATCTCGGCTTCATTAAAGGTATTTTACACCCTTTATAAAAATAAATATTCAAATAAAATATTCAATTAGATAGATAGATTAGTTAGATATTTCAATATCAATCCCATTTTTACTTTGAATTATCTACTGTTCGAAATCAGCAAGATACTTTTAACCTTAAACTGGAAAAGGCGGTTTTACTAGATCTGAAATACTCTGATACTCAAGATAACCATAGATAAGATATAGTTTCTAGTATTGACGTTATATGTACGTTATGGATGATTCAATGTTTATTAAGATTACTTGGGCAATGGGAGTTTCATGTGAGCGCTGTGGTTTTTATTTTTAAAATATCGCAGCATTATGCTGAGTCCCATCTCAGCAGCCTTTTTGGCGTCGCACAAGTCTTTTTTTTTTTTTGGTTTTTTAATGTACTTAACTTTGTTAGTTTTAAATGCTCCTTTTTCACTATTTGTATTTCCTGTGTGTGCCAAGTAAAATATTTTTCTTTCTTTCTTTTTAAGAGTGAAAAAATATTCTTCGAACAAAATGATCTCGGTTGGTGACAGTCAGTTTCACAAACCTTGCTGACAGTTTTTGATTAATCGTTTTATAACTGTAAATATTCTCCTAAACAAAATTAAAAGTCAAAGCCTATTTTCAGTTAGACAACTTACAGGTACATGAATACTGTTAAAATGTCGGTCGGTTTATCCGAAAATCAGTTTTTGCCGTTACAAACTGTAAAGAAACGCCACGGTTATTAAAATCCTAATATTTTGCAATACTGAGACAAAACCTTATTATTCAACACTAGCTGCGCCCCGCGGTTGCACCCGCATAAGGCTCGATCCCGTAGGAATATCGGGATAAAAAGTATCCTTTTACATAATCCAGGTCATGGTCTACCCACGTGCCAAATTTCATCCAAATCCGTTCAGCCGTTTTAGCGTGAAATCGTAACAAACAAATACACAAAATGCATTTTTTTTAAAATTAATAAATGGTCCTGCTCTTGGCATGGATCCCTGATGGAAAGCGACGGATGAGGTCTATGATGAACATGCCCAGAAGACGCCTGAAGGTCAATTCTCGTAATTTAAAACCTTCACAATCTAGTCGCAGTCTCATCTCGGCGACAAATAAATGTCAAAAACTTGCTCTGAAACACTGCACCAAGTTTCAGTAACCAAGTACATAGGGACTTTAAATTTAACCATTTTGCAGACAGGAGAAAAACAAGGGGGCGAAGGTTTATGGGAATATTCCGCGGTTCACTTGTGTCTAGACTTATTTGGATGAATCAACCAAATTGAAAGTAAAAGTGAATCATTTTGGTTGAACCGTGTAATATGGTCATCTTTTTTTTTTTTTTTTTTTGTTTTTTTTTGTGGATGGGAAATCATCAAATGACCCCTCCCGCTTTGGGTGGAGCGGAAGGGAGTGTCAGACTTTTACTGACTAAAACCCACCCGTGTTCCTTCCTTAGCCCTTTCTGTTCCAGGGCAGCGGTTAACCTTTCGGAAAATCCCGCCGCCCCGGCAGGCTTCGGCCCTATGGGGCCCCGTCCTCTGCTGACATCTCTTTGAGGCGCGCGTGGAACACAACGCGCCATCCGGCACGGGCCTGGTCCTGATCGGACGGTGAGCTACCCATTACTCACCGCCCGCAGGCCCGCGCCTACGGTGGCCGGGAGTCGTCACGCGGCTCCCGACGCCCGGAGCGTCTCCCGCGGCGGCTGAGGCGTGAGGTTCTTTCCCTCAGCCTCTCAGCCACCTCCTTCGCTAGCATGACTGCTTCGCAGAAGGAGGTGACTGCCTCTCAGTCCCTCTCGCCCCGGACCATGGCTTGCACCAGGGCCGGACGCGAGAGGTCGCCGCCGTTGCCGATCGCCTCTACGAGGACACGGCGGGGCTCCGCCCGAGCAGGGCAGACCGCCACCGTATGCTCCACCGTGTCCTCCGGGCGATCCTGGCAGTGGTGACACCCGGGCGTCTCCTCCCGCCTGATTATGTGCAGGAACCTCCCGAAACATCCGTGTCCGGAGAGGACCTGCGTCAAGCGGAAGGTGAGAACGCCGTGACGCCTCGAATATGGTCATCTTGCTCTAACTTCTACTTAATAAAAATCTTAAATTGGGATATTCACTGACAGACAACGCACTGCCTAAACCGCTAAGTATAGAAGCACACAACTTTGCACAAGAGTTCCTTATAAAGGGTGGCAGGGACATCACACACGCAACCTGTTACAATGGATTTAGTACACGATTCTGAACCACCGACGAACAATATTATATGCTAAAGGGTCTAGATAGAATCATGTGGTGAATTCATGGTTACAGTTTGCGCGTCGATGCCACCCTGTATAACGAAAGGGAGCACCTAAGGAAGGTTTTTTTTTTAATTTCCCCTAAAGTGGCTAAATAGGAAATGAAAGATTGTATGGAAGTTCGTCATTTATGTCGATGGGAAATCTCATGAGCACACAGCTTGTAATAATAAGTATGTAACTCGTGTCAGCATGAAATAGACAGTATTTAGACACTAATATAGTCTTTCTGCGAGGTTAAAACGCAATATTATATTTCTTTGATAAGTTTCATAGTTTAACTTGATTCTCCCAACAAACTAACTCTTTAACATTGCAGTAAGTTTGTGTCAACAACTGCACAGAAGACTTCAAAAGTTAAAATTAATCCATTTTCTCGAAGCGACGAAACAAAAACAAGAGACCCTCAATTACGTTGAAATACAGACTTCTTAAGTATCTACTGATGTCTTAGTGGCTGTCTGTCAAATAGTTTGCAAAGTAAATGCATTATATTTTGTTTTATCGCCAGATAATTTTATCGGAGGAATGATTTTGAATTTTTGACAGTTATTCCGTACAAAGACTGTTTGACGTCCATTTTATTCCACGAATAATAATAATTTTTCATTTATTCTCTCTTCACAAAGCTGACTTAAAGTTAATGTGTACAAAAAATGTCTCAGCTGTATTCCACTGGTGCCTGATATATGTAGGGTTTTAGGAAACCCCTGTGTTACAGGTCACCAGGCTCCACGGCTATAATTAGCTTTTTAATAATGAATAAAAATTATCTTTCGATTGCAAAATGACCCTAAGTTAGTGTTGCTGTTATTATTTGTAGTCGAGAGCGGCAGAAAGTGTATGTTCTGTGGCGGTTTTCAGATTTCAGTTGTTGCTAAAATATGTACATTTCACAATAAGTACTTACCAAAGTTTTACTAAGTGTTCGTTCAAATGATAATTTTTAGGTAAAATGCTTATTTCTTTTACCTATGACAAGTCTTACTCTGTTATGCTTTTTTCGTTTTGTATTTTCACAAAAAAGAATGCAGTGCATGTTTGTTTTGGTACTTATGCACATCTTTTGAAGAACTCGTCCAATTGTGTGTCATTATCACTTAGCAACGATGATTCATAATTATTCATACTTTTTTTTTTTTTTTTTTTTTCTCTTTATTTGTTTTAGGAACTTTTAACAATATGTTACGCTAGTTCCATCATAAACTAATCTAATTACAACAAACTTACAAATTAACCAATGAATATACCAATGCAGCCTCTGGCGACATTGGTTTTGCTAAGATCATATTAAATATACCTACATCTAACTTATTTATATTTAGTTCACTAACTAACGCACTTCTTTCAGGCCCATTCCTGACACACTCCACCAGGAGGTGATAAACATCTTCTACTTTATTATCACAAACTAAACAGAACGGAGATTCCACCTTCTTCATCAGAAATGCAAAGGCTCTTAGTGGCATGTGTCCGGAACGAATTCTGAAAGAAGTTACCAACGTTCTACGGCTAACTTTAAAATTACTAAACCATGGGATCCGAGGTGGCTCACTTTGGATGGTTTTATACCATAGCCCTTTGTCTTTAGATTTAAAATATTCTTTCCATTCATTATAACAATAAGTTTTGAATTTTGCTAAAATTTCTGAAAATACTGGTAAAACATAAACCTCTATACCTGTAGTTGCTGCTATCTTAGCTAATCTGTCAGCCTCCTCGTTTCCCTGCAGGCCAATATGTGACGGAACCCATTGTAAAGCCAAGTTAACATTATTCATCAGAATTGTATTAATTTTACTCAAAACAGCAAAGGCTATCGATACACCTCTCTGTCCAGAGGCGCATCGAGCCAAATGCTGGAGCGCGCTCTTGCTATCACTGAATATAACTATATTAGCGTGTTGTAATGTAGCAACGTATGACAACGCTTCAGAAATCGCATATAACTCCGCTGTCATTATGGAAACCTCAGATACAAGTTTAAAACATCCGCTAGTTTTACTGGTAGCATCATAAAAAGCGGCACCAATCTGAGAACTCTTAGAACCATCGGTAAACAATTTATGCCACCCATTGTATGTGTAATTTAATTCTTGCAAGATATCGTTTCTCAAACAGTTACTCTCATATGATTTCTTAGGCTTGTTAACAGTATCTAAATTAATTTTAATAACATTTTTAACTGACATGTAGCTACACCAAACATTTAATTTATACATATCTAAAGGGTTAGATGAATATATGTTTTCTTCTCTAATACTATTATATGTATCCATTAAAATAGGTATTTTTTTATTTGACCAGTACCTATGGGTTCTAAGAGCTCCAATATCGGACAAACATTTACTTGATACACAGTTGGTACACGACTTAACTTTAAGGCAAAACTTAAATGCTAAAAATTTACGTCTAATATTTAACGGGGGTAAGCACAACTCGCTCTCCATCACATGTATAGGTGTAGTTTTAATGAAACTACCAACAATTCTCATAGCCTTATTTTGAATTTTCTCTAATTTATAAATTCGAGACTTAACACTACTATCATAGAAGACACAGCCGTAATCTATTCGACTTCTAATTAAAGATATATACAAAAGCCTCAACTGTAATGGATGCATACCCCAATTGGAACCAGCTAATACTTTTATAATATTTAACATTTTCTGACATTTTTCATTAAGTTCATTAATATGTTTGCCCCATCGAAGTGAAGGGTCTAACCAGACACCTAGATATTTTATACTATCAGCCGGTACCAAAGGGATATCATTTAAATATAATTGAACATTTTGTCTTCGATATCCTCTACTGAATAAGCAAACTTGTGATTTAGACGTTGATAATTCTAAACCTATATTAGATAAAATCTCCACAATATGATTTAAAGATAATTGCATATTATGAACACTGTCACATATTTTTTTCGAACTAACAAAGAGGACAAAGTCATCAGCATATTGACATATTTTGATCAAATTACTGTTGTTAATTTTATTACAAATTTCAAGTGTTGCAATATTAAATAGCAGTGGAGAGAGTGGATCTCCCTGTGCCAACCCCCTATTAGTCCATCTTGTGATACCACCCTTCCCATCCGTGTCCTCTTTAACAATTAAATGTCTTTCCTTAAGAAATTCCCACAAATAGTTACATATTCGACTGCCCACTTTGAGGTTATCTAATGTTTTAACTACACTGTCGACTGAGACATTGTTGTATGCGTTCTCAATATCTAAGAAACACGCTAATGTGGTCCAGTTTTTAGTAAAAGCTACCTGTATATTGGTTATCAACTGTGCAAGTGAGTCCAAGCATGATTGGCCTCTGCGAAAACCGGTAGTATTGGGAGATAACACCCTGTTATGTTCAATAAACCACTCTATCCTTTTAGTTAGCATCAAATGGAAAATCTTACAAGGGCAAGAGATTAATGAAATTGGTCTAAGTTTGGAGTTATTCCCCACTTTAGGTATTGCAATTATTTTTATATTACGCCATTCATTAGGAATACAACCAGAATAAAATATTTTGTTGAATATACGGAGTAAAAACGCTTTTGCGACATCTGGAAGGTTAAAAATCATAGAATAAGTGATATTATCATCTCCAGGAGCAGTATCCTTCTTTTTGATACATGACTCTAATTCCTGAAATGTGAACTCTGACTCTAATAAAACATTATTTGAAGAAAATAAAGGTTTAGAGGCTAGAGATGAGTCAGGGGCTAAACTGTGCAAGAGCTCACTTTTTTTATCCATTGGAACAAAATAACCAGCTTGTCTATATCCCTTAATCCACTTCATTTTACACCACATTTCTGATGAAGTCACAGTGCCATCAATAGAGCTACAAAATTTTTGCCAACAATTTGTCTTGGCTTGCCAGATTTTCTGTTTAGCTTTTAAAGTTTTATCCTCCAATATAGCAAGGTTTGTCGGCGTAGGGTTACGTCTAAACTCCTTCAACGCGAGTCTTCTTTCCGCTACTACTTTAGAAAGATGAGAATCCCAGTACGGCTTAGGTTTGAAGTTATTTTGAGGATTATTGCACATTTTAATTATTGGGATATTTTTATCCGCAGATTTATTAATAACAGAAATAAGAGTTGAATACATTACCTGGATATCACATATATTAGAATCGACATTAGAGAATAACTGTTCTATATCTTTACGATAGTCCAGCCAATTAGACTTTTTAAAATTACGTTTACTAGTCGTATTAACTGTATCTTGATAGTTCATTTTAATTTTTATAATGAGGTGATCACTCCCCAAGTTATCACTTAACACTCGCCAAGAAAAATGTATAGCTATATCGGATGAAGAAAAGGTGATATCAGGAGATGACTGTTGTAAAACATTACTTACATATTTTACCCGAGTGGCACTGCCATCATTTATAGATATAAATCCATTTTCCAACGCTGAGTCCATAATTTGTGTACCTCTTGTATCAGTTTTATAGGACCAATTGGAGTGATGCCCGTTAAAGTCCCCGACTATAAGACTTTTTTGAGGACACAAAGAAAATAACTCATCCCAATCACATTGTCTCGTTTGGGCAGAGGACGGGCAGTAGACTGATACTATATTTTCTAGATATTTACAATTAATAATCTTAACGTGTAGCATTTCGATGCCAGTATTATTAATACTAGATAATTTCAATTTAGTTAATATCGATTTATGTACCATGATTGCTACACCCCCATAACCATCGGATCGGTCTTTTCTATAAATATTATATTGGGATATGTTTAAGAAGTTATGTTCCTCTAACCATGTCTCACAGATGATAGCTATATGGATTTGATCTTTAAACAAAAGTGATTCAAATTCAGTGATTTTAGGTCTAATACTCTGCGAATTCCATTGCAATATATTAAGAGCGAAATCTCGTAATTTGTTAGGATCCATCGTTAAATAAGGAAAATACTTTTTTCATCAAATCTCCCTCTCTCACGAATCCTAAAACAAATTGAACCATTTCTTCAAGAATAACACTAATTACTAACTTGATTTTAACAGCAATACTTGACTTGGAGAAGACAATTTCATTCAGTTTATCCATTATTTTTTTTAAATAAAATATATTCCTAGATGTATACGTCTGTTGACCTTCTGTATTTTCTTTTTTCTTAAAAGATTGCCCCATCTCATAGACTTCAGCCTTTTCCTGTCGACTATTATTAATTGTTTTCTTCGATTTTGAAGTAGTTTCAGAGATAGTAGACTCCTTCATAATACTATCTCGACTAGTCTCACCAGAATAATAATTTTTGGGTATTGAATCTATCCGTTCTGTATGATTGTGAACTTGTGACAACAAAACATCTCTATATGACTTTTCTTTGTCGACAGAGAGTGGGACTTGGAGGGTTTGAGTTATAGTATCCTCTTGATTAATACGTTCTTTAGTCTGATGCGAATTACTTTTATTGAGATACAACATCAATGCTCTTCTATAGGTACAATGCTCCTCGCACATGATTTGTCGAATGACTTTTTCTTTTTTAAAAATAGGGCACGATTTATTCATTGACATATGCGGGCCTTTACAATTAATGCATTTAAATGTGATGGTTTCACAATTGCTGTGATTTCCTCCGCACTTAGGACACAGTAACTTCTTAGTTGGGCAACTTTTAATCAAATGCCCAAATCTCCAACATCCCGAACATTGGCTAACGGGAAATGTGTAAGGTTCTACCTTAAATCTGCACCCATATATTAGGAGATACGGGGGTAAGGTAGAACTTTTAAAACAAATGCGAATAGTCTCGCTTTGTATCCATTCTCCACTATCAGATTGTCTTTTTAATCTCTTGACAGAAATAATTTCCCTCTCACATTCAATACTCTCTAGAATCTCTTTCTCCTCAATATCTAAGTCAATTTGTTTCACTACACCATATGACAAGTTAATTTCATCTATAAACTGACATCTATAATCCAGATTTTGAAACTTGCTGCAATTGATCAGACTCTCCGCGTCTTTTCGATCTTCAAATTGAATAAGTATCTTGTATGGGTTCTTATATTGTATTTTAAGAATATTTCCAATATTTTCTACTCTTAACAGTTTGGCCATGCCGAAAGGTTTGGGTAAAACCTCTTTCGACGTTACGCACACTATTATTTTCTCATTTGTTGATTTACCTGTATTTTCATTATTCTCAGTACTATTAGACCTCATTGACGGCCTCCTCAATGACCTCTTTTTGTCCTTTCGAACCGAGATAAATCCCTCATCATCTTCTATTATTTCTTCATTATCTGACCGTTGCCTTTTATCCACCTTTTTCCCCTCTTCCTTCGAATTCTTATTATTAACTAGTTGCTCACGCTTATGCACCATCTCTTCTTCTACTATATCACTTCCACTTGAATCGCAAAAATCTATGTTATCCATTATCGCGTAACATTTATTCAAAGAGGGTAGAGCGAAAAACCAAACTCGAACAAAATCGACCTCAGCTTATCGCGTGCGCTCACCTCGGCGATTCGCGCGAGACTGAATTATTCATACTTGAATAGTTTTATATGAAGCACAAATCACTTCACATTTTGCATATTTTATCCATTAGTTCATTAAATAATGCTTCAGATAACACTCGTAATTAGAATGGAAGGTAATAAATACCACTAATAAAATATGAAATAAAGAATATTTTACTTGAATTTTTATTTTATTAACTTTAAGCACATATAATTTAATTTGTGCGGGAGCTTTTTATTATTATTTGCTACAAATATTTAAATAAAGCTAATAGATAAATAAACATAAATAAAGCTAATAATATACTTGGACCTCGCATTTAACCCTTCGTATGCCGAACGTGGATCCACGCGAGACACGATGGCTTTTTAATTGATTCTGTAAATTACGGCACTCAACCGGTTAAAGTTCTTGACCCACATGTGAATCGTATTTTCGTATTCAGAGATTAAACGACAATAAGATCCTAAGCTAAGACATACCCAAGATACAGACGTTGGTTCCAAACAGTTACACCGATAAATTGGATCGTTCAGTACTATTGTGTGTACCCGCTCCAGTGGCCTTTACTTGGCTCAGCTATTATTCAAACCACTTCATATAAATATTGGTTTTTAATAAAACTCTCGGTAGAGCTATTAATAATATTAGTTTAATAAAATATAGGTTTATTTCAATAATTAAGAACTCTCTATACTTCGTTCCAAAACACAAATAGCGGACGCTGGCCGCACAGCTGCTGGGCTAAAGTGGAACTGGGCTGGCCATATCTGTCACATGTCGGAGCAGCAATATGCAAAAGCCACCACTCAGTGGATCCCAAATGGCAGGAAACGACTGCGCGGCAGGCCCAGAGAGAGATGGCGGGATGAGCTGAACTCCTTCTTAAAGGATTGGCCCACGATCGCAGTAGACCGGGGAAAGTGGAAGGAGGGAAGGGATGCCTTTGACCTGCAGTGGGACAACACACGCTCATAATATATATTTTTTTATGTTAGCCTACGCTGTCCCACTCCTGGGCAAAAGCCTCCCTCCACTCCTTACACCTTCCACGAGCCCTCTTTCCAGTTTTGACGGAATCTATCCAGCTCGTCCCGCCATCTCCTACGTGGTCTGCCGCGAACTCGCCTCGCTGTCTCAGGGCATCAATTCTGTGCTATTTGGGCCCACAGTTTGTGTGATACGGGAGACATGTCCTGCCCAGTCCCATTTCAGTTGGGCAGCCTTTTGAGCCACGTCAGCTATCTTTGTTTTGGAGCGCAGTATTGTGTTTCGAACACGATCCGTTAACTTAACGCCTAGTATACTGCGCTCCATTGCTCGTTGGCAGACCTAGAGTTTGGACTTCTGGATGTTAGCCAAAGACCATGTTTGTGCACCATAGGTTAAGACGGGAAGAATACATAATAAAAATAATAATACACGTTACTTACACGTTTAAAAAAAACAAAAATAATAAACCCTACAAAAAGCTGCAATATTAAATACATGTCCCATTGTCAGACAGTACATGCAAACAGATGAAAACGAAATAGGTCCTCATCACAACACATCTTCAACATAACACACCACACGCTGCATTTACTTGACTTCGGTCCGTAAATGTTGCAAAAACCAGCTAAATAGCTGAGAAGATAAAACACTCTAAAAACAATAATAGTAATAATTTCAATAACTGTTTACATACACATATCTTATAGGATATATTTTTTGTTACAAATGAATTAGACATCTGTAGCCGAACTAGGCGAAAGCCTCGATAATATCATAATTATATATAGGTATAAAAAAAATCTTTACAAAGGAATTTGATGAAAAACCTTTTTGATCGCTGCTTTAATTAGGTAAGTATTTGGTAATATTGTCTGTTGTATTTTTTTCACTGTACCTTCCTCTTAATTAGCATATTTAAGACATTTTGTTACGCTCAAATTCAAAACTTTGAAGAGCTTACACTCGCCATATTAATTTAAAAGGAAATGTAATTAGGTTATCATCATCATCTGCCTAGATTTTCATTCTTCTCCAAAACACGGGTTGTCAGACTTTCGTTTTACTACCTGAGATGGAGTTTGGGCGAGAATTTGATTGTGGCGTTGACGGATCATGCACTTCTGGGTTTGCCTCTAAATACTATGCGCAGCACACTGCCTCGTAAGTCTGGTAGAAAGCATGATAGCTGAGCGTGACTTTTTGGGCCGATCCCCGAGTAAGAATAGGTGAGAAAATACACTCCGTATTCGTAGCCCGAAGTAGTAATAAAGTATAAAATAAAAACCCTATCGCTTTAAATTAATTCAATGCCTTGCTTAGCTTTATTACTTCAAAACCCAGCACAAAGCTTTGAAAAACAAACCCGGCTGCACTTAATAAGCTGACGCCACTAATTTCCACGTCAGAAACTCGACAAACAAAGTGTAATGCAATTTAATTTAGCTGGTGAACGTCAAGAGTGAAAGTAAAGAGAGAAAGAAAAAGAGTAAATAAAATAAGAGAGACAAAGGGCAGGCCGGCGTCAAAACCAATCTCGTTGGTTGCGGGTAGAAAGGAAACCGGGTAAGTGCGATCCGGATGACCACACGAAGGGTACCGTTTCGTACCACTGTACAATTAACAATGTTTTAAACACTGACACAACTTACAACACAACACTGAACACACATGATCTACATATGTTCTATGTTACGGGTTTGGTTTCCGCACTTAATCCTTCGTGGTCCACACCATTGTGCGTGGGCCATGGCGGCCGTCAGTGGATATTCCAACCAACCCACCTCCCTCCAGAAGCTTATTAAGTCTCCGAACAGACATTAATACTGTGTAATATTTTATTAGTTAGATGTGTGTATGAATGGCTATTATTAAGATCGAACCAAAAACACCGAAAAAACACGTTTCTTGTATGGGGTATGTATCTTTAATTTTTTATTATATTTTTTTTTTATAGCAGTCATAGTAGTACACACTCTGTGAAAATTTCTAGTGTCTATCTACCTATTACGGTTCAAAAGATACAGCTCTGTGACAGACGGACGGACAGTGGAGCCTTAGTAATTATAACACTTTGGCACGCTTTGGGCGCGGAACTCTAAAAAACACAGGACCCACTTGACGGGTTCCGTACTATAGTGGTGTTTTCAATTCAATTCGATTTCTTTGTACAAGACAATTACTCGTGGCGTTCAATTGTTTTTCTCGGACAATAGGAGCGAAATTGTCGTGTTTAAAGGGACTGACATATTACCTTGAATGGACGTGGAGATGACTGTTTTTTCATTGTTGCAATACAACTACGAGAGTATTTACACTTTTCAGTAGGAAATAAAACCATGAAGATTTTTGGGAAGGAAAGTTGCATTCTTACTAAGCACAGTGTGGTTTTCCGTCGTATTATCTTTTTCTGCCACAGGTTGTCTGGCAGAAATCGTTATATAAATAAGAAAAACGGGAAATATAGGTTTTTCCTGTTTTAGTAAGCTCACCCCTGCTTCGCAAGGGTGCAATAGCGACATGACTAAATATCGAGATTTCTGTGTCATATCTAAGTTAAATATTAATGCAGTACACACATAATCCTTAATGCTCCAAATGATGGTGAAAACTGCATCAAACTCCAACGTGTCGTTAAGATAAATATAAGCGTTAACACAGAAAGACATCGAGTTCGTTTTATACTATTTAAAGATGTCGAAAACAAGTATTCTATCAAATCTCATTTATAGTGATAATCAGTTAATGTCGTTGAAAAACAAAACACAACACCAAATACACAATGTTTCCCGTTTAATCCGTGGCGTGGTCCTATAGGTACCTATTCCGTGTCAACCAATCACAAGTGCGAGTTAGACGAAGCGCTTAAGCCTAGTTTCGAGAGATATTTCCGTTGAGTCGTTACTTAGTTTTCCGGTCCGAGTTTAAGCCATGTTTCCAACTTAAGTAAAGAGCAGGGGCTTATAGTTATTTTAGTTTTAACATTAAAGGAAAAGTATTTTCTTTAACGTAGTTTTAATGTTAGAAAGAGGGATAAAGAAAAAGGAAATTATGTGGTTTATTTTTTACACTTTTATAGTTATTGTAGTTTTCAGGTTATCCAAAGTCAGGCATAAACAAAAACGTGAAATACGATACAGTCTAAATTAATCTAATGCCGTCTACATAAGTACCAAAGTTACCTAGTTATCTGAGGGTTTTCTCGATTTACTTTATCTATCAAAATTCACCTAGAAGATATTTATATTAATTATAGAACTAATTGATGAGGGAAACGAGCGCTTTATCCTGGGCCTTAATTCACTATAACCTCTTAACGATTCCTTACGTCGAAACCACGTCAATTCCTTAGCTAATCCCATCAATCTCGCGTTGATTTAGCGCGGTTTCGTTTATTGTGTTATAGAGAATCACGGCCCTGATATACCTACATACACACATACACTCATGGATTCTTCATGAGGGTAGGCAAACCACAAAACGCCACCCATTACGATCATTACAATATCCCAATGTCTATAGTTTTATGAGAAAAATCACCGGTTACACGACAAGGTGTCAAGGAGACAATTAAGTACCTAGGTCCTGGGGGTCTACTCCGAAGTGCAAAGTGCGAATGTTCGGATCGGACCGACACATGGCCTAACCGAATAATAGAAAAATGCGAAAAAGCGTTCGGATCGGCTCAGTTGGGTCGGGACCATAGTCAATATTCGAAAGAGTGTAGGAGTGTAAGATCGGAACCGACCGAACCAAATAGTAACTTCGTAGCAGGAAACGGCCGAACATTCGGCCGATTCTACTTCGGAGTAGACCCCCAGCCCTGGCTGGCCCTAGGTACGGGCAATTGTTTTGTACAGTTGAAGTGTTGACCGACGATAGCGATTCTTTATTTGTATTTGCTTTTAGTTTGACTATTGGACTTTGACTATTCTTTGCCGTTTTGGCGAAGAATGAAATGAGTCTGGAGGTTTGGCGTTCGTTCGATATAATGATGTAGAGTATAACTGAGGTTTGCGTTGTGAAAAATAGAAAGTTCATGTCTTTGCTTTTAAATGTTGATTTTTCTGTGGTGTTCGGAATTTTGGGCTGATTTTTCAATTGACAGATAGTTTTTATTCGTGGAATAAAATTAACGTCTGACAGTTTTTGTATGGAAGAACTGTAAAAAATTCAAAATTATTCCTGCGATAAAATTATCTGGCGTTGGAAAAATCTGCCGTTAGTGAATTAATACATAATAGTTTATAATTAACTGGTCTCCCCTACTTCATGGGAACGAGTGAATTGTAACATTTCTTTTTATTTGTAAATTGGAGAATTCGCTTTTCTTTTTCTACAACAGGTTTTGTCGATGCCTCAGACTAAAGGGAGCTGCTGGGGAGTTCGTCGCGCCACTTCTTCCCACTGAAAACACTAGATAGTGGTGAAGGGCGGCCGTTTTGTGGGACTCTCTTTTGCAATTTTGACGTTCGAAAAGCGCTGATTCTCATCGTAATTTAAATAAATGACTTATGATTTTGAAAAAAAAGAAAAGGGTCCCCACTCTCTGTTCTAAGGTAGTAAGTATACTAAAAAGGAAGTTTTACACAATATAAAAGCAGAAAGTGTTGCCTACAATTATATATTGTTTTGCAATAGGTTCTTTAAAACAAGTTTAAACACGTCATAGAACATTCAAACTGCAATCACCTTCCTCAATCTAATTCCACACCGATTCAATAAGACAAGCTTGTAATACAGGAAGATATCGTACAAACGTTCAGTAACCATTCAACTATTCGTGGATTATATTACAGCTGGAGTGCTTGATCCCTATGACAAGAGTGAATTGTTTGGTAAACGAGCTGACGGGAATAGACGAGCCTTTATAGAGAATTGTTGGTGAAATTAGAAGTGGTGGTCTTCAAGCGTTTGTCAGTTCCTGGCGAGTTTATTCCGCTACTTCTTCTTCCCAGCTAAAGCACTAGAAAATGGTGAAAGGTGGGTGTTTTGGGGGACTGTCTTATGTAATTTTGACGTTCAAAAAGTGCTGATTCTCAGCCTAGTTTGAATAAATGACATTTGATTTTGATTTCAACTTTAGTAAGCCAATAAAGAAAGGCCATTACTAAAACAATGATTTGTTTGATTGCCAAATGATTAGGAAAGCTACGTATTGCTACACCAATTCTAGGAAACAGCACACATGCTCACACAGTAACATTCAACTGTTAGTGAATTATATTACAGCTCGAGTGGTAACTTGGGCATAGTTTGATACCTATAACAAGTGTGAATTGTTTGGTAAACGGGCTGGCGGGAATAGACGAGTCTTGTAGCAAGGATTGTTGTTGAAATTAGAAGTGGATTGGTCTTGTCTTAACTTTTGTATGCTAAGGTTTGGATAAAGCCAACTAAGGTAACGTCTAGGAATAACTTTTATAAACTGTAACGTAACATAGATACTATTATTTATTACAACTTTATACAAATACGGCTCTGTTTATTTCGACAGCCAAAGTTCACAAACTGTCCGTTGTGGCACATGCAGGATGAATAAATGAGAGCAAGCCAGCCACAAGATGGGCTATCAAATATTCACGCTATTGCTCCTGCAACTTACATACGTACGCACGGTTGTGTTACAGGTCATTTTCAGGCGTTTTCAGTAAAGGTCGAGCCAAGGACGGGAGCATGAGTACTTGGCTCTGTTGAAAATGTCTTTGGGGTGACTGTGATCTTTTTAATATTTCCGTACACCATTTGAGCATTATAAGAATTGATATTAGACTATAGCAATGATTCATAATCTCAGATAATTTACATTCAATCGACACTTAACCAGTTATCTACTTTAGTGAAATGTATTCTAAGTTGATTTTTGTGTTAAGGCTGTAATAAAGCTGTGGCAATTGATCGTTTTATGCAGGTATCATACTGGTTCGCAACCATAGACTTTCTAGTTTTTACATTCAATCATAAGTAGCATTGTTTTCTATTGATAGGTAAGGTAAATTTTTATCAAGAGAGAAAAGAAGAAAATACGTTTACTTGCGATACATGACGCACAGAAAAAACAAAAAAAAGAAGAAGTTGGGGGAAAATATACATCACATCCACGCAAAACGGTCATCGCTCAGCATAAAGCTACGACCCTATGCGAGACAGAGCCCCACAACATACATACATAAACTAACACCCTTTTCCCATGGGAGTAGGCAGAAACTAAAGAACGCCACCCACTACGATCCTTAAATAAAATACTCATTTTGCTTCATGTAGGTACAAGTTAGAAAAAAAACCGGTTGCACTCCGTGAGTGCCGGCAGAAGTGAATAAGAACTTGAATATTAACGTTATGCATTTTTGATATTTTGGAATTTGGTCTACTCTCCCTCCGTCTTACGAATTTTCGATCAGGACACGTGTCCTGACGCGAGTTTAACATTTTTTACCCATCACAACAAAAGTGCACAACGCCGCTAAAGAAGTTTTCACTTCAAAAAACAGTACTAGAAGCTACAAGAAACCGATACGATCTTCAACAAAATATTCACAGAAATCTTTGGCAATATTGCCTGTGAACGTAGTAAGTGGCTATTCTCCACCTATCTATGCTGTGGCCGGGACAGTGTAGGACGCTTCCGAGCCATTTCCGCTACACACCTCGTTACGCTAACTTTACCGTACAATGTCGTTGCATAAGTTTGTAACTTTAAACTCGCGACAGCGTTAACATAATTATTATCATAGAGTACGCTACGTAAGTACGTTATTATATTTTGCGCTGAAAGGAGTTCTGTAGGTACGCGGTCGCCACTGCAGAACCTTTCGGCCCCATCGGCCATCTTTTCTGCGAGCAATGTGCCTTGCCCACTGCCACCTATGTTTCGCAATTCCTACATGTATACATATTATAATCCAAGTCCTTGTTCGTGCCTGTCTGTGTGAGCGCGTTATTCTTATAAACTCCGAAACGTATTATAATGTGGTTTTCACCATCATTTAGAAAATTTATTCCGGGACGTTAATGTGTTAGATTAATATCAAACTTAAATATAATAAAGAAATCTCAATGTTCTTATCAAGTTGTGTCTGCCTAGCCTTTCCCAACTATGTTGGGGTCGGCTTCCAGTCTAACCGGATGCAGCTGAATACCAGTATTTTTCATGGAGCGACTGCCTATCTGACCTCCACAACCCAGTTACTACCCAGTAACTGTAATACGATACGCCTTGGTAAGACTGGTTGTTAGACTTTCGGGCTTCTGACGACTGTCAAAGATCCACTAATGAGGCCAATGGCTTAACATGCTTTCCGAGCCACGGAGGGGTCTTGGTATGTAAAGATGGTCACCCAACCCATTCACGGACCAAACGCGGCAAGCGTAGCTTAACCTCATAGATCGACCCGTGCGGATATTATTACTTAGCCACAAGCCCCTCTGTTTTCCCAATGTTTTCCACAATATGATTGTAATGGAAAACAAGTAACGTTATACACAAAAAAAAGGTTTCAACTCAAAAACTGTATTTACACATCAACCATAACTTCCAAACACAAAAAATAAATAAAAGAATATATCGCTTCCTATTTAAATAAAACAATAAACTGAACGAATGCAAATAATGTTAAAAGAAACAGGCGCAGCAGAAGAGCGAGTGCGTCCAGTGAAACATTTAAACAAGTTGGAAATGCTGGAATTACAGCTTCCAATGGCAGCCTGTCTGTTTTTACGCTGTATGCTGTAGCTGTTGTAAATACTTGCATACGGGGAAAGGATTCCGAAATAAAAATAATAGCTTTTCAGGAATTTAACACATCCTTGTATCTGAAACTGAATTTTCTTCGGCAAAACAAAAGCTCTGTTTTATAGAATTACTAGTTTTTGCCCGTGAACTCGTCCGCGAGATTTCTTGTTTTATCATAAAATATATCATATGGCACTCGGCAATACATATAAGCTTCCCATTAGTGAACAAATTTACGGAATCGGATCAGTTGTTCCGAAGATTAGTATAGATCGAGAGTCCTAAAAATAATTACCTATCTTACAGAAATTAATATAGGCTAAGTGCCTATATTAATTTCTCAATCAATCATTAGATATTAAAGCGTTAGGTTCGCGGGGTCAAGCAAGAATGTAAAATGAATGCAATTTCTGCATTTTAAGAGATAAGTACGTAAAACTATGTGGCAAACAAAAAAAATCGAGCTTCCATCTTACTTCGTGTAACTTTTAGCTTTTATAGGAATACTAGCTGTTGTCCGCGGCTTCGTCTGCGGTCCAGGATGAAAAGTAGCCTATGTCCTTCTCCAGATTATGGTCTACCCATGTGTTAAATTTCATCTTAATCCGTTCAGCAGTTTTAGCGTAAAAACGTAATTCTTAAATTTTCTAATTTTCTGCGCAACTTTCTTATTTTTTTTCTTCCGTAAGAACCTTTTACAAAGTATTAGAAAACTTAAAAAAAAAAGATGGATTAAATCGGTAAAGTCATTCTCAAGTTATGGCGTGACCAAGGGAAATAGGGATTCATTTTTATATATATATAAGATGTGTCTGAAATAAGATATTTTATTATTACCCTTACTAATAATAAAATATCTTATTTCAGACAGTATTACAGTTCATATAATCACAATCACATCTGCCTAGCGTTTTCGCAACTATGTTGTAACTACCCGTAACGACTGTTAAAGGTCTTTGAATGACATACAATCACAATTTTAAGAATAATATTACAGCTAGCAATAAATGTAACATCATTTGCACCGATCGATCCTGCCATTAAATTAGCCCGCGCACACACGGCAAACTTTTATTTAGGTCCCACAATCTGTCACAATTTTTTGTAGGACGTGCGTTGGTATATTTGATCTCTACTGTTCCATTTAGCTCCTACAAAAAATCGGCCACCGATTGTATGTCACCCGCGAACGCTCTAACAAAGATACTAGACAACACATGGGTACCCTTTGTGTATCTGAATGTACAGATACGGCACAGACTAGGTATGTTTTGTCTGAACCCTTTGACAGACCACAAGTTCTTGTGAGCTTGATTGTACTAAGGGTTTTCTTGCTAGACCAAAGACATTAATGCCCGTTTTCACTAGCGTTAAGCGCCAGTTAACCTAATGCATAAATAAAAGCTCACTGTTGGATTTTCAACTTTCGGCGCTGAGCCGAATGTTGAAGACCAAGAGCACCTATACTTAGGTGTTGACTAGTGTAATTTTAAACGGGAATAAGATTGCCTTCTTTTTATGTGTGATTAAGTACTGTTAGCAGAATTCCCTTGCTTCGCAGAAATTAATTAAGCTAGAGTAAGCACATCTTCCTTTGATAGTATTTTCCAAGAAGTTATGTTCGTTTTATATGCAGTCTTTTCCGTATTTATTTCAAAGGACTGCCTTCTTTCCTGGAAATAAAATAATTAAGTCTCATTCCAGTTACTTATCATTTTATTTTCACCCGCCTTAGTCGAAACTAAAACGTTGTTATGAATATTTTTGTTCTTACTCTATCAGTACCTGATTGTTTTAACCGTATAGTTCGGAAGCGCCCCCGATTGGACCCGAACACACGAACCTCCGACAGCTCGGTACCAGGTCCCATTGGACCCAAGAATGACGACATACGACACCCTACATTGATTGTAAATATTTATTATACTACCCATCAAACGTATTGTGTAAAATAAGTGCGGTAACATATTTTTCTTAATAAATTCGAATTCTGAAAGTTGATGAAAATTCCTGAATTTCACGATGTAATTCGTAACATCCCGTCAAGTCAACTGATATGTCATGTGTCAAAATCTAGTCGAGCAGAGTGGTTAAAGCTGATTTAAAGAGGACAAACAATATTTATTCTTTAGTTAACTAGCACAGTATCTTTTATAACCATAGTTTTTCTAGTCTTAACTCCCAAAAGCGTCCTATAATAGCATATAAACTTTCATACGATAAGAAAACTGCTACGTTTTATTTGTACCGTCAGAAAAACAAGGTAAGGCTTCGTTTACACTATCAGACTGACGCATCAGAAGTAATGGAGGAGGAAGTTAATGGATCGATTAATTTGCTGACAGTACAATTAGGAAGATTAGATAAAAACCTGGATTTACTCACCATAAAAACTTCAGATGTTTTTAAAGTATAGTTAAAGGAACTTTGTCTCTGATTGAACTCTTTGTCATTGATCTTAATAGATAAGCTTCAAAACTTTTATTTTCAATAAAGCTATTTCCTGAAACGAACCCTCAAAACACACGTAAAGAACCAATAACACCAGTAGTTGCCATAAAAAAAAAACTTTTCAATAAAAACAGAACGATTCCGATTTCGTGTGTGGCAGCACTTAGGAGTCCGCCTAAATACTCTTTGGCTAATAGATTTACTTTTAACAAGTTTTCTTTGGAAGTTAATTCTTGGGTGGTTATTGGTTATCGTTGGGGACCATGGGGGCCCAATTATTTTGTTTAGGGGCGATATAAGAGGGATTTGTGTGATTCAGCAGTTTGTCCAGGAAATTATATGTTTTTTTTTTTTGTATTTTGCTCTGTTAGAAGGAGCGTGAGATTCAAGTTGAGCTGTAAACGGTTACGTTCATTGAATCTTTTAAATTTTGCCAATAAACATGAGACTTATGTTTATTCATTATGTTCTATTATTATTTATTATGTTCATTCAATCTAATGTATATTGCATGAAGGAAATGAGTTATTAAAAAAAAAATTAAGTTAAAAACTGTTAACTGGTAAAGGGTGTAAAGGGTTATGTAATAAAATAAGTTTTCGTCAAAACGAAATACTATTTACATTGGCACATAACATCACGCCTATTAAAACTTACTAGAAATACTGTATTAAAAAGAAAACAACGCAAAAATATTTTGTCAGCCAGATCAAAATACGTCACCACATGGCGATAGCTAAGTGCCAACATTGGCACAAACATTCCACAAACTATCTTACTCAATAATGAAACAAGACTCAGTTTCTTCAGGGTTGACATCGGAGGGTTAACTCGTGATAACTTGGCTCAAAGTGAAAGTTTCAGTTTACTTTTATGCTTGCTTTTCACTGGAGATATTTACTTAAAGGATGGATTTGTTCTGCTAATTTATAAATAGAGAAAATACTGTGGGGAATTTAGAGCAGACGAGTATTGGAGTGGAGACCGCGTATAAGCAACCGTAGTGTGGGACGCCCCCGCTAGATGGACGGACGACCTAAATAAGGTGGCTGGGACAGACTGGATGCGGAAGGCGGAGGACAGGGTGTAGTAGTGCAGCATGGGAGAGCCCTATGTCCACTAGTGGACTGCAATAGGTTGATTTGATTGATTGACTGTGGGAAATAGCGTTTTATAATTTTAGGATTTTACAAAACGTGTCCATAATCATCATCAGCCTGTACTATTTGTGTAACAACTTGATGGATTTTGAAGAATATTCTTCATCGTCTTCATTTTTTAATAAATTCGTCTGCTCGCAAAGTAAATGATGCAATGAATATTGTTGAATTGTCAAAATTAATGGCATTGTGAGTTTGACAGTACGCAATTACCCTGATGGACATAGGCAAATAGCACGCCATTTTTCCTGATATTTGGCTACTTCCATTTATCTAATTGAAGTGCTTTCAAAAAGAAAACATTATATCTATTTATGTAGCTACAACCTTTGTACAAAGGGGCACCTTTACCCTGTCCAGTAAAATCCTTTTGGTGCACTCTATCAGCGATAACTATGAGGGAAAAGTCAAAAATATATTGAATTGACACAAGATACCGAAAAGCTTATCTCAATTCTGTTGAAAGTTGTTGTAGAAATTCATAACACTTTGAAAGCGACTGCCACTTGTGTAGGCCCTCAGGTCCGGATATTCTTCCCTCTCACTCTTGCATCAAACTCAAAAAGAAACACTACAAAACATAAAAGCATCGTGAAATAAGCAAGCTGTTCTCAAAATCACGTTATTAGCAAAGTTGTTCGGTTCGAGCTGCAATTTGGCAAGCTCCCCGCGCACCCGGCGTGATGTATAGCCGATACTTTGGATATTTCGGGAAAACGATACTGGAGCAAAGCCTACGGGCGTTCAATTAGTGTTGCAGTTTTTAGGTATGTGGAGTTTGTTGAACTGTTTTCATTCAGTCTGTTAGCATTTTTTTGAAGAATAACAGAAGGCGTATTCTCGTAATTTAAAACGTTCAAAATCTAGTCGCAGTCTCATCTCTGATAAGTGTTAAATGTAAAGTAATATCGTTTTTTTTCCCAAATAAAATAAAATAAAAAAAATAATCTCGGCTATAAACAAATGTCAAAAACATGAGAAACATAAGCTTAGGCCATTTATATTTAGACAACCCATACCCAGAAGGTAAGTTCAATAAACAAGACACAATAAAACAAAACACAAATCACAAAATTAAACAGTGAACTATTTCGTAGCAACGGCTACGAACCGCCGTAGCCGTAGCGTTCGTAGGTGTCTACGACAAGTGCTACGAGCTACGACAATTCTAACTATTCGGAATTCCTCGACTGTATTGTGTACCTATATTTAGATGTTAGTAAGTATTGTGATAAATTAGATAGGGGCTGAAGGACTACTTTACTAAAATGTGTGATAACGGTATCAAATCAATTAGGCACTTCAGAGAAAGCCGAACCACAAAATCTGGAGCTCTTTGTTTTATTTGCGTTCCACTTTTAAAGCGAATGAGTATTATCTCAATAAAAGATCTGTTGGTTTTTTTGAGGATAACAAAGAAAAAACGAATATTAAAATAATAAAAAGATTGCAATATTTTTTATTATTTTCGATTTGAGTCTTCTCGTGGCGTTTTACAACTTTTTTTTTTAATTTGGCCTACTTTGTCCTAATGAGCAAAGGCCTCCCTCAAATCCTGACAGGCATCTTTTTCCTGTTATGCCTTTTGTAGGAAATAAATAAGAAAAAAAAAATGCAAGATTTAAAAAAATATCTCCTCTCTGATTCTACTGGAATTTTGTACATTATCACACACAAAACCATTCGTTATGATAATATCAATTAATTGAACGTTACGCTTCTGGGTAATAATCTTCTGAAGCTAACCAATTTGAGGGAAAGGAAATTGGTAGATTAAATAAGGATAAAACTCATCTCAGCCGATCATCATAATCCGTTTAAAAACGACATTTTGACGACAAAAACTTGTTATTGAAAGGCTTAAAATTTAATGGAAGATAATTAGGGATTTTTAATTTTATTTTTCGGTTTACGAGCTTAGTAAATTGGCTAAAGATTCTAAATTTTATGGTTAAATAATAAATGATTCACACGTCAATCATATTTTAAAAACTAGGTGAGGCTGGCGTTTCCTATCTGAGTACTCTGTTAGTACCTAACTTACTACTTCTTTATCAAAAATGTAAATGAAAATAAGTAAATAAGTAGGTTAGGCTAGGGCCCTCAGGTCGAGAAGTAGTACGCCCAGGTTCACTGTTAGAACAAGACTTCCCTTTTAAGGCAGGATTACCTAGACTTTCAGAAATGTTATTCCTTCTTTTTTCCGTTATAAAAGAGAATAATATCAATTGGTATCACTTCCATATAAAAAACAGCTGCCCAGGTCTCTCTGTGGATGGGTGAATATCCATTACGTTCATACCGAGACCCCTCCGTGCCTCAGAAAGCACGTTAAGCCGTTAGTCCCAGCTGTCATTTATAGATCTTTGACAGTCGTTGCGGGTAGTCAGAAGACTGACAACCAGTCTTACTTTAAACTGGCCGTCGCTCCATATAAAATATTGGTATTCAGCTCCATCCGGTTATACTGGAAGCCGACCCCAACATAGTTGAGAAAAAGGGCTGGGCAAACGATGATCAATGCAAGTAAAATACTTTTTTAATATAAATAATCTGATTTTTAACTGCGTGCATTGTTCAAGAAAGGTAAATGTTTTAAATGCAGCAATGTTAGCATACATAAAAAAGCCAAGCCAGACAGGTATTCATTTACACAACAGCATTAATTATCGCACCTCCCCCTATAATTAAACATGCAATTAACAGCAATTCACTTCTATCAAACTGAAATATCTTTTAAACCAACAATCCCTCCGTACAATTAAACAGTTAAATGTTGAACAGTTAAATTTTTAACCGAATGAAAAATAGTAACGGGACATGTATTTAACAAATGAGGTAGAACGCGGTTGTGAAAACTAACGACGCGACAGGTAATCGAAAACGTTGGCAATTTAAATTAATTTTATATGAGATTAACTTGTTAATTATTGGTGTTGTAGTGGGCGATAATTGAGATGTTTTAACGCCCTTTTTGTAATTGAGTTATTTTATTGTTGATATTCTGGAAACAATACTGAAAAAACTGAATTACCTAATAACTAGACTGTCACGTGAATAAATAACTATTTAATTGTTGCTTCAACTTGTTTTAAGGCTCCCGATTCTGGTAGAAATGTGACGCGATTCTGGTAGAATAGTTTTCATAACGTTTTCATAGAAATTGTTGTAGAGTCGCGTCGCGCCTGTCTGCGGGAGCCTATATTTATGGAATAATAAAATATCTTATGTTTACTTAATTTTTTTATATTAACTTTATGGATTTCTCAAAAGGCAAGATTGTATGCAGCAATATTGGCAGTAATATGAATGGACCATTTTTTAGTTTTTGTTTTATAATCATTAAAACTTCTGTTTTCAATTTGATTTGCTTTTGCCATGAATGTTTTCAATTAATAAAACACAAATGACTACTGGCAACACGAAAATCCGAAGTTTTTTTTTCATTGTCGCACCAGCCAACACGCTCTGCCACGCTATATCCCTTGCTTATATCCATTAAACGAATGTGGAGTTTTTGAATGAATCACAGAAGCTTATGTAAATAACTTTCCTTAATTGTTCGCACCGGGTGATATTTAAGTACATATAAGCACCTGGATTGCTTTGATTGTTTCACAGAAAAGCAAAGTCACCGGAATGTTAATATGTTATCGCTTTTATTTGAACTCTTTGAAGCAAGTAACTCGCTTTTGAAATAATACTTTGAAACTTTATGTGAATGTTATAAAAGGGGGACCTGGTATTGGTCGATTAGACTTTTCAAAGTCAGACAGACGACCGTGAATACGTGCAGACGTATTAGTAGATATGATATGAGTTTTACAAAAGCGTTAAGTATGACGTGAATTGTTTTTGATTGTATGTATTTTATTTTCTCTTCTACTCTTACACACGTGTCTACATTTCATATCTATTTTTCTAGGGCAGGTATGCTGGAATAGATTTCTTTAGAAATAGGTAAGCATCCACCTTTGTACCTATTTCTCTGTTCGAAATCAAAATATTTTATTTCACATAAGAGGTTTATGTGCACTTGCTCACTCACCATGGGCGCATCAGACGCTAAATGCACAGTTCCAATTGTTTGTTTCCTATGGAGAAGAGCCGGCAAGAAACTCCACGGTTACTCTTTTAAAAATAATTTGCTTTTACAATGTTTTCAAATTACAGTGGAATAGGGATGGGAGGACAGTGTAGGTCAGTCAACAAGTACCAAGTACTTAATAAAATAGACAATGGTCTACAAATCTACAGTCTTCAAGGTAATTATTTTGTTCTTGTCTGTTTATACATGTGAGTACATAAATAGTTAAGTAAATAACAGTAGAAAGCATTCACTATTTTAATTTACTTTTATGATTTTAAAACAACCAAAACGAAATTGAAAATAATAAATCAAAATACACAATAGTGGTGTACCCACACCAAAATGTCGACTAAACCATATCGCTCGGTTTTGTATAACGACAATTATAATAATAAAACTATCTGCATTTCTGTTTAGTCAACCGAGGCTGCGGTATAAACATGACAATGCTACACATTAATATTCATAATTTTGCAGTACGCGTCATTTGTTACAGCACAATAAAGTTATGTAGATCCCACTGATATCGGCTTTTGTATCAAAATAATAATTGTATCAGGCATTATCTGTGAAATAAATATTCAAAAGGCCAAAATTGAATAAGTTATAAATGTACAATCTTAAAGGTACTAACGTTGTGCGGCATATGACGGGGCTGAAATCACAACATCTAAACTCGGATACGGCTGAGATAGCAGGCTCTGAGCCGCGGCGAACTTCTCACATACATTCAGGCCGCAATAAAACGTCTGCCACGCGCACTCACGCATACACTCTGCCGTCTCCGACCACGACACCGACGGCATCCTCATATCGACTAACTACACCACTAACACAACACTATCACAGAACCAGGTTACTTTACAAACAAACTTCACTAAAACACAAAACATTTTCACATTATTATTTACAAATTTAAATTAAACACTGGAATACGTTCGGTTCGTACCGATATTATTGCATTAACTACATTTAGATTAGATAAGGTACATAACTATCCAATAGAAAATGTTCATTGACGCGCGTGATTTCGCGGAGGTATCGATATTTCTTGTTGTCGATAAGATAAAGCAGATGGTGCGAGGCGAGAGTGCTCATCTATGTGGAAAACGGCACTGATAGATGGTGTTGCTCTTTGTGAAGATCAGGTGCGTGGCATAGGCGGCATGACGTCTATTATCTCGCATTCAAAGATAAAGGCAATCGAAGCGATAGCGAGCGCGATAACTCATCGAGTTTGCGCAACGGTTTATTACCTATATGGAATGGAAAAGGAATATAATTTCAAGTGAAGGCCGAGTCCTTTGTTACATTAATATAAAAACAATGGAGGCGATCGTGCACGTCGATTTAATAATACGTACGATGGGCCTTTTTGTGTCTAAAATACAGATTTAATTAAGAAATTTCAAGGTTGAGCGATCAAAGCGAAATTTATTGGGGAAATTGGACGAAACATTTTTAGTTTGCAACAGATGTTAAAAGATTGAATTAGTTTTATTTTGTTTAACTTGCAATTGCCCTAAAGTTAGTTAATTGTTATTTTTCTCCTCCACTTTGCAGTTCTATTTAACCTGGCACACGCAACTCCACAAAATTAGCAGCTTCCATTTAATTAAAAAACACAAATAACTTGGCAACATTATAGAACTGTCTGTCCGTAATTAGGGATGGGAAACATTCTTGTTGCGAACAACCGTTTGTTTAGGACAGTTGTTCACTGTTGTTCCCTGTTTCCTTTGGTCAGACAACACACACGATCTTGCCAACTTACTGTACTTACGAGTACGACTTTATCATTAATTTGGCTGGGTACTGCTTTAATTTCCTTGGAAGTTTTGGATGAGAGGGCTCCTTTAGAGTAATTTAAATGTTAAGTTTTCGATTCCAGGTTTTAAGTACGCTATTTAGGGATGGGACATGTTAAGTTCCTTGTACGTTATCGATTGGCTGGAAAAAACGGTTACGCAACAGATTCTAATAGGTTGTTAATATATTTTTCGAATAAAATGGAGTTTATACAAAGGCGTAATCGACAATGAAGATTAGGAATAGGTGTGTATTTTTATCACTGATCATTGTCGCGGTTTTTAGGGAAGAGAAACCTAAAAGTTTCCCGGAAAAATCTTCAATTTTGGGAAAAACTGAACGTCCTTTTTTCTATAGGGATTTTATAGGATTTTTGAACAGAGCAACGTAACCACAAACAAAGTCAGTTCATTATTTGTTCAGTTTAATTGACGTCACAGTCACACATCCGTTAATCCGTAGGTAAGTATATCGGACGTCAGATGAATCAAATTTGATAAACGCTACCAAATTGATTGTGGAATTTATTTTTCTCAAATTCAATTTGTAATTGGTATTGTTTTGTATAAAATTGGTTGAGTGCTGCACTTTTGCAGCTGATTGTCAATATGAAAATGTCGGCTTATTTGTTTGTGAGGTCGGTTTACAGTATAACCAGGCGAGTTGTTGCCCGCGGTTTTGTCTGCGTGTATTTTGTATTTCATCATTGTTTTAAACAAATAAATCAAGGATGAAAATTAGCCTGTGTCCTTCTCCAGGTCTCAGGTTATCTTTCAAATTTAATAACGCGAAAAGGTAATAGACAGAGTTATTTCACATTTATCTGGCCTCTACAACCCAGTTACTGGGTAACACTGATTGTAGAAGTACGTAAATATCCGTAATCTTTCCTTTACTAATACTTCCTTGAACAACAAAACACTTCAACTTTTCTAGAAATTGTATTAGTCAGCTAAATGATTACATCGATATCGAAAATTGATTGACCTTTTAATTGTTGACTTCACATCCGTTTTATTTTCATTTATATGTATTTATGACAATTATCCATACAAAACGCTTAGATAAAAAAAAAACATTACTATTATTGTAGGTAAACACATTTTAACGATAAAAACAAAGTAGATAACAGAATGGAACTGCACAAGCAAATACTAAATTCTAATTTGGCAATGGCGGGAACATTTTAATTGGATTACACATGCATCTACGTGCACAAGTGAAATGTTTATTTGCACAACACTAGCGTAAGAGGATTTAGAACCGGTTAAATTATTCAACGAGGATTGATTCGGTTAAGGTTATTTTAATTGGGGGATTACACTAATTTGAATTGTTTAAGCTTAATGGCGCTGCGAATTATGGTAGCAATGATTGATACTATAATTCTGTATTGTTGTGGTTTTATGATAATATTAATTCATAGAATGTCTTATGAACCAGAGATTGGTCACATGAAAAACCTCTTTCGAACAAAAAATAATTTTGCAAATCGAAAAAAAGGTCTATATATGACGGAGTTTTGCCCGAAAGTACATTAAAAAATATCTTTGAGTGCTGACATGCAAACGGATTCTAGTAGGCGATCCTTTGACCATGTCAAGATCGTCGAGTGATGTGAAATGCTAATTAATGTTTGAGTGCGTTAATTAATTCGACATAAAAAATATGCGAGTGCATTCGTAAAATTAGATCAAGATAATATAATTTATGTCATTGTCGACAACAACTGATAATAGATAAGAAATTATTGAAAATACGGTTTGTTAAAAGATAAAAAGTATTATTCCGTGTATAAACAAGATTCGTCATGATTAAATCCTTTTAGCAGCGGTCATGGAACTATTTGTACCTATTGTGAAAGTACATGAGCTTTATCAAACAAAGGCTTCTCACGTTATCGTACAATGGACACAAAGCTAGAATAAAATTAATAAATACAAAATACTAACTATCTTCATTTGATTGTAGATCGAAAGGCGACAGCAAATCAATGGGCATCGACGGGAACGGGTGATTCGCGGCCGCGTTCAGAAACTCACTCCAAAACGTGTTCATTTTCATCGTTAGGTCAGTTTTATCGATATATTCAATCGATATCGTCACATCACTACCGTGGCGTATAAATATTGTTCCAATTTCGACCGTTATGTTGCCGTTTAGGCGCGTATTTGCCGTACAAATATTATTTTTCAGTTTTACTTTGTTTTTTCGGAACCGGCGAGTAGATACACTCGGGGACGCGCGGCCGGCGACTGTTTAGCTGTTATCAACACAGCGTCGTCTCGCCTATCGCAATGATAAGCCTCACCCACAACAATTAGGTGAAACAGCTGATAGTGCACCTGTTTGTCGGCCATGTATTAAAAAAGTGATTATTTTCGCAACATTGTTATTTTTGGTATCAACAGATAACCTGTTTTGGATAAATCTTATATTATTGAATCCTGAATATTATTTTACTGAAATTCTGAAATTATTTTATTTATTTAAATGAAGTGTTTTCAGATTTTTGTTTTAAAATAAAGCGGTCAGTTGCTTCAGGCGAATAAAAAAAATTAATGCTCGTTGCGTATTTCCGATTGATTCGACATCGTACATTTTCAGAGAAACTGCGAATATTGTACGTAAATACATCGTGATAAGCTGTTAATGTACCTACCAAAAGTAGGTCACCCATGATATATCGGTACTTATGTCGTATATTTTCTAATTTGTGTACGCCTACATCTGACACTGAAAGATAACGATGTTGATTAGACATTAACACGCACTGAGCCCTAATATTAACTTAACACTTAAACGTTAAGTCATCTTGATAAATAAACGAGCTGCTATATGCGTTCGCATGTTTGTTCATTAAAATAAAAAAGCATATTGGCCACAATTTACGACGCGAAAAGTAGAACAAATAAAGGGAATAAGGAAATCCTGCGTCCAATTTCGCCATGATGACATGAATCGTATGAAATATGTGATAGTATCAGCAGCCGTTGAATCGGGGCGTGTTGAGCGGGACGGGACGTGCCCGACGCGTTGTCAGTCCCAATTTGAATGTAACATGACATCTGAGACCAAGTGACACCAGCACGACTTCAATTAACCTGTGCGTCGAATTTCCAAATGTCATATTGACATATCGATAGTCCGAAGACCGTAATGATGCCGTACCGTATGTTATATCCTCGATATCACATTTCACAACACTACGCTTATGCATGTCCGGAAATTCGAGCTATAAATCCAAAATAAGAACTTAAAAACTTCCATAGCAATAAATATGTTCGTGTAAGATCGTAAATCCGAAAGTATCCGAAATAGAAATTCCAAAATGGGCCTATCTTACCTTGTTTTATTTCCTTCCTCCTATTTTGCACTGGGCCTTTTTGGGGACACAATAAACTAAAGAGTTCCAATAAACAGTGTTCATCTTTTTGGTGCACCATTTTGTCTATTATATGAACTCGTTTTTAACACATCTCTCAGAATATTATAAGCAAATGTTCATCACCATATTATTTTCCGTTTGTAATTTAGACAACTATTTCTAAAACGGAAGTAGAAAAGAGGTTCTGTAACAGGTAATAGGAAACAATGCAGGTTGTGTTACAGTATTTATTCTTAAACAGTGCTAACAGAACTATGCGGATGGGACAAGGTTCCGGTTGGCAACTCCTGCAGATAAGCGCGTAAAGTCAGGTGTCCGAAATTGTAATAATGGGCTTATCAGAGCATTTGTGGGACCCTAAAAAGGACTGTATTTAAGGAAAAGTCGTGATGTGGGTTTATTCGACATTACAGGAGGTAGACCCGAACGGTCAAATGTTTAATTAAATTAAATAGACACCACAATCGCAATGAGTCGAATTTCCGAGTTTTCTGTGTGATTGATAAAGGTACGCTCATTATCTTTTGTAAAGAGAAACATTTTATTTCCTAATTAATTCTTGTTTACCAAACTTCAAATAATATCAACATTGAAAATATCAAGACTTGCAAAGCCACAGATAGAACACACAAACAATAATTTTAAGTCAAATGACATACTGTGAAAACTGTTTTGTTTGACTGCATTGTTTAAGTATAAGACTGTAAATCTTCTATAAATAAAGAACATACATTCATAGTACATACAAAAGTATTTCACGACGATCTTCATACCTTCGATTATTTTTTTAATGTTATTGTACTATTAGGTACACCTCTGCCTATCCATTCGGGGATTACAGGCGTGATGTTATGTGTACATAGATGCAAACAAAAGTTTTTCACAACGACATTTTGTAGAAAATCAAATGTCATGTTGCTCCCAAAAAGATATATTTTTAGACGACACAAACTCTTTCTATTTCCGTCCACACAAACCACAGACGCCATATTGTTACCCATATCAAACATGCAACAAAAACTTGTAATAGAATTTTATTTTAAAGCCGAGGGTAGTCAGTATGCGTGGCGTGGCTGCGAGCAATCCGCTCGGTCACCTACACTGGCTGTGGCTATCTGATTTGTGAGTGTGCCAAACACTGCTCTATGGTTAGTGTGTGCTCTAGTTTTAGTTTTTAAAAGGTAGGAAAAATATTGTTGATGCCATTTGAAGTTATCCCCTCGTCTGTTAGGCAGGTAGTAAGTTCGGTAACATTAGAAAAAGGAATTGTCTCGACAGTGACAGTTGAGCTCATACGACAATCTTGGAATATGAGATTAAAAATGAAAAGAAACACATTATGGTGAGGAATAAAATTTGATAACACAGAAAAGGGTGGAAAAAGAAGGGAAAGGAATAAGAAGGGGGAAGGGGGAAATATCTCGGAACAAGAGATTAACAAGTACAAGAAACAAACAAGAGCGCCTGTTTTCATGTAGTTCTGATAAAATGGGTATTAACGCATTGAAGGACACTGAACGAGACACAATAGAAGTTTTATTGTTATTACGTCGAGGGGTGTTAAGTGTCCCGCAAAGGATTAATTGAAAAATATTAAAAATAACAAAATACAGACAACGATCTAAATATACGTTAAGATTATTAAGCTAATCTTTCAAAATTAACAAGAGATAAAGTTACGCCAATATTTGCGTTCACATAAAACTGAAGATAAGAAAATATGAATAGCTGCAAAAAATATACCAATTTAAAACTACGAACAGCACTATAACTATCGATACACATAGACGCAACCTTGTCACTTCACTAGAGTCCACAATAAATTCAATTTCCGAACACAAACACCGGGTGCCACAGAGCAGAAAAATACACAAGAAAAAAAAAGATATATCTCAAAGTACTTGGCGGGACAGAAATAAAATGGCAAATGAACAGTGATCGCGAAATATTGGGGCAGACGTATGCATATGTGGGACGTATCAGTGGCCTAGTTTTCGCCGATATCTGTCCAAGGCCACGGTGGTCGGGCTCGTCTAGTGTTTATCAATGATCGGCTACCTGCAATCTGATTTGTGGGGTGAAGATAGGAAGTGTCAGAATGCTCGATGAGCTGGAAGTGAGTTAGTTTGCGAGGGGTTGAAATTGTGTTGTGCGGGTTAAAAAATGAATCTATTCTGTTGGTAGCTTGACATGGTGTTTTTTTATGGTATTGGATCGATCCTGTAGTTTGATAGAGGTGAATTTGTATTAGAATTCTGCAATACAAAAAAAATGGCGTCTAAGTTTTTGTCATAATAGTCGACTAGCTGCGCCCCGCGGTTTTACCCGCATAATTTTTGATCCCATGGAAGTATTGAGATAAAAAGTATCTTATGTGTTAATCCTGGTTATAAACCATATATGTGCTAAATTTCATCTAAATCCGTTCAGTAGTTTTTGCGTGAAAGAGTAACAAACATCCATCCATCCATCCATACAAACTTTCGCGTTTATAATATTAGTAGGATGGTCATGGATATGGCGACCACTTTTCACCTTCCCTTAAAACTGTAATATGATCAATATGATCATAATAACGTTGCAGTAACAAGCCCAAGCAGCAGTGTATTTTCAGAACTCATAATAGACCTAAGTGTTATTGGTTAATTTGGTTCATATTATATTATTTTTGACAGTGGCAATAATTCTCGATCAATATAGCGTTTCCCCTGTTTCCCATACAAAGATCACTGCAGCTCAATGAAGCACATAACGAGTGGTGTCCGCACTAGGTGTGATGTTAAATGAGACGAGTAATCCTATCATTGAGCCACCACTGTTCCATTGTACTGTTTTATGGTGTAACTGATCCTGTTATTTTATTTATTCTGTGGTGAATGTGTCAGTAGTGGAAAGTTTAATAGGGTAGGTGGTTTGATGAATGAAGGTGTAAGCGTAGCAATCTTGGTTTACGAATTCCCGGTTTTTGGAAGTTGGGAATTTTAATAAATAAATATAGAATGTACTAGAAATATCGGGAGCAGTGGTGGCCCAGTGGTAACGGCCCTGACTTACGAGATGTAGGTCGTGAGTTCGAACCCAGGCAGGCTCTTTACTTCGTGTAAATAATTCCATCACCACTGCTCTCAAAACGGTGAAGGAAAACATCGTTAGAAAACCGGGATGTCCTAGAACCAAAAAATCGAAGACATGTGATATCTACCATAATGGGTCTGCGTGGTGTATCACAGCCCACTCTCTCTCGAAGAGAGGAGGCTGGTGATCTGTAGTGGGAACATTATAAGCTGATTATGTACCATTCTACTTCCACACATAGACCTGATTAAGGAGATATGAGGAAAAGACTTAACAAAGGTTGGAAAAAAATACGGAGCTTATCACTACGTTTTTATATCTTTGTTACTGAAGTAGTGTGTTGGTGGAATTGAAGTGTTAAACAAACTCCACAATAAAGATAATAAATCTAGGCCAACTATACCCTGTCCATTAGGTAAACCGTTTTCTGACAGATGGAACTAGTGATTGCAGCAACACACAATACATTGATTGATACATGTACGGTATTATAATGTCTGTAAGAAGCCATATAAATAAAATAATTGAATAAGATAAGGCAGTTTATATATTTATTTTACTACGCACTTTAAAGTTAACTTTTACGTAATTTGGAATAGTTATACTCTAAGACAGCTGTCAAAACGGTTAACCTAATGGACAGGGTATAAAAAATGAATGAACACGTCTCCAACTTAAATATTTTCATACAATCTTCTACACTACTTACCCCACAAAACAACATCTCCAAAAAGCTCCATATCGTTTCCCATTACCCCCATTTACATAATACACTATGGGGACGGGGAAGGGCGTAAATTAATACCATAAAGCTCGGAGTCAAATCACCATGGCGCTATGGTGATAGCTATAATCATTTATTGGTGTTGCCAATGTTTACAACCCCGGTTTGTTTATTGTTTGTTATATTAAAATCTTTTATTGTTTATGGTGGCTATAATCTTTCAAGGCTGCGTGGCGATTATGGGGAATTTTCAACGCCGTGGAAGAATTTTGGGGTGGTGCAATATTGGGTGAATGGTAATCTTTGGTTTGGGGGTTGACGAGATCTCATGTCAAGGTACCAATTAAGTCTTATGGCGCTAAACTCGATGCCGAGTCATATCTTGTTTTATGATTATGAGCCACAGATGTTAAGATGTAAGAGTGTCGAATCTTTGTTCATGCGTTTTTGCACATTCAAAATAATTGCTTCATTGAAAAATGTAAGCCTTAAAAAAAATATGTATATGATTGTTTATCAATATTTAATTCTGGCACATTACCTATCCAAATGTTTGTTAGTATTACTTTAAATATTTTAGTATAATTTACTAAGACATTTTCGTTCTTTTCATACCAGTACCCAGTACCAGTAGTAAAGTTTTATAATTACAGTTAATAATATTTTGAGATGTCAAGATACTTGTGTCTGCTTTCAAATCCATCGTTTCCGGTACTAAAGTGCCAAAAAGCGGTCCCGATTTACCGAAAAAAGGACATTCAATATCAAAATCTAAAAAACCGCATTATAATTCCTCAGCCCGATTCACGGGCAGTCATTCGTAGCAGACGCGGAGATACGGACGTCTAACAAATCGGCAAATAAAGAATCGGCAACTTCTATCCGGCGACGATAATCTGGAGCACGGTAGGGATGCCACCTGGCGGTTTGATTTGTGAGTGTCACACGCTAAGGGTTGTGGAACTTGGTAGTGGTTTAAGAGTGCAGGAATAAAAATGTTACTACCGCCCGGTTTCTGGAACTAAAATAATTTTTCGTTCATTTTTCTAGTGTTTTCGGGTGTAATTGTGACAGTGCATGCCTGTTGCGAGCACCAGCCACCTGACTTTAGTTAGTTAGGTTAACAATAAATAAAGTTCTCAAGTCCTGTAGGTTTAATTTCCTTGCAACTCTAGATTATTGTCATCTTCTCTACGTAGTAACAAGAGAAAACAAAAAACTACCTCGCAAGTCAAAATAACCTATTTCGGCAGTTTCGATCGTTGTTTTTCGTCGAGGCGTATGATGGTGAAATTGTACCACAAATGTATTAATTAGGTAGCCAATTAAAATTTTGCTGACTTGCATCACTATTAAAAATATTACATAACATAATCAGCCTATAACGTTCCCACTGCTGGGACAAAAGACCCCTCTCTGTGAGAGAGAGTGGACCATAATCCACCACGCGGGCCCAGTGCGGGTTGGCGGATGTCACATGTCTTCGAATTTTGGTCCTAGGACATAAAACATATAAAAAAATCCGTGCGAAGAACATCGAAAAATTCTAAAATATTTTATTAAAGGCGACAGCCCTAACCCCCTCCTGATTTCCGAACCCCCACCCTACAGAGCGCAGGTGAGAGATAAAGCTATAGTTCAATAGAGCGACATTCTTAAACACTTTCTTATACCTAATAAATTACAGTTACGGCTCAGATAAGGGTCCTGAACTGAATAAAGGAAGAAATAATGCATTCAGTAAAAAATGGTTTTGGGGTTACTGAACTAGGGACTCTTTTAACCACTTTGTATCGATGATATACAAAGGTTTAATTGTAGACTATGTTTAGGTCCTTCATGCATATTTAATAGGATTATTGTTGGTAAACAGCGTAAGTTTATATTAAACCTGGGAACATTATAGGCTGATTATGCATGTTCCCACTGCTGGGAAACAGGCCTATTCTCGTTGAGAAGGCCTAGTGCAGGTTGGTAGATGTGACATGTCTTCGAATTCTTGGTTCTTCTTTTTTCCTTTACCGTTTTGAGAGAGGTGATGAGATAATTTACACAAAGTAAAGCGCTGTCTGGGCCGCTCAAATGATAAATCCAGCGAGATTGTAAACTGGTAAAAATAACATAATCACCTAAAAAGTATAATCGACAGCAGCTGGTCTATTCTGTAAAAATTTCACCGTGATAACTTAGGTGGAGTGACCTGTCAATAGTATTAATCCCTAGCAAGAAGTACAATGACAGCTTACTTCACTTAAGTTATCACGGTGAGATTTTTACAGAATACATTGGCTGTACTGCGCTTTGGGAAATGTGATTTAATTTAGTACTGCGTATTCTCTCTCAATCAACCATGAGCGAATGATCCCTAGAGCCACGATTTAATGACGGTTTCCCCAGGCAACGATGTGTTATAATTACATATTGCACTGGCAACACTTTCAAATTAATAATATTTTACGTGCTGGCACTTATTAAACGTCAGAAATCACTTACAGCCCAATTTTTTTACCTCTGTTTTTTCATTACTGTCAAAATCACAGTGATCTTTACTGTCGTGGTAATACAATTGCTATTGGGCTACTGTCATTGCCATGTGTCAAAATGACAATGATCTTTATTTTCGTTGCAATAAGATTGCTATTGGGCTGCAGCTGTCAGAGGTAAAAATAACTGTGACAAGGCTGTCAGCTCAATGTGTTTTGTTCTTAAATAAAGAATTAGAGAGTTGTCACCAGCGATATTTTCAATTTTAAGAAATCTTCCTATTATCTGTTTCTGCCTTTTATAAACTACACCTTAATTTCGTAACACACTATCAAACACAATCTGAATCATTCTGAAGAATATTGCTAATCCATTGCTTCACATGTTGCAAAAAATTTGTCTGTTCAACAACGTAAATAACGCAATGAATGTTGTGGAACTGTCAAAATTACCCCGCTCTTCGTTTATAAAAGGCAGAGTTGATCAATCGACAAATTGTTATGGTACCTAAATGGGATCATTATTCTGGATCTGTAGGCCATGCACAAATTTGAATTAATTAGACCCACATCACTGTCGAATCACCAAATCTATTTATTGCTTTACCAGCTATTCCCTGTTCTAAATCAGCCAGCCAAATGAGCGAGCGATCCCTAGGGAAACTATTTAACTTCGTCGTCCTACGGGAGCAATGTGTTATTATTATTTTACTGGCAACACTGCCGACCATCCTCAGCTTTGAGACATGAAGGAACTGACTGTATTTTGTTCTAAAATGAAAGAATTTGCGAATAGGATTTGTTTGTCTGAACGCGCTAATCTCTGGAACTACCAGTTGGATTTGGAAAATGATTTTTGCATTTTATAGCCCATTCTTAAGCAAGGCTATTGTAAATCACTCTATGACGCTTAGGAGCCGAGCAAGGGGAAAAAAGAATGAAACGCTAAGTGAAAACGAAGTAACATCGCCGGCGGGCAATGCTATGCGAGCAGAAGCTAGTAATAATAAGAAAATCTACTTATTATTATTTATTTATTTATTTCCCACCATACAATTATCATTACAGGTTTGTCATCTAATGCGATAATGTAGACAACTTACAAACTACAGTTACACAGTTTCAAACTAATAATTGTAGATCATATTTACTGCTACTAGAAACACCATTTAATTATGTCTATGTCCTAGTAGGATCATAACTTATTTCAAAGAGAGCTCTCACTGTGAACCCACCCAGAGTGCAAAAAAATATGTATTACATCTATATCCTCCGCTATACTGATGAGGATACGGAATGGGAGAGTAACTCTGTTTTAGTCAGTGAATAAATAGCACAGTTGATTAATTGGCAAATTTTAGGTGTGCTTTTACGGTGAGTCGTACGCGGTCATATTTCTGACTAGTGTCTAGTCTAGATTATTGTCCCACTGTAGGGCAAAGGCCTGCCTCTCCCTTTTCCACACAATTCTGTCTTTTACAGTCAGTCCTTTCAGTATTTACATATTCGTCAAAGTTTCAAATGAAACACCACTATTAAATCGTCACCTCTATTTGTTTCATAATATTTCCTATTTTGTTTTCTCAATCAGCCAGGTAAACGAGCGAGCATCCCCGGAGGGCTATATGTTATTATTATTGCAATACTGGCAACACTGCTGCAGTCCGCGGCTCGGCGGCGGCGTGAATTATGAAATGAGAAGCTTTGTTCATGTGGCTTATTAGTTTTGAAAGTGAATTATGGCAACGCCTGCGATGGAAAATGGAATGCCTGATTATGTGTTCCTGCGATAGAGATAATACTGATTTGGAAAGTACGAAATATAAAGCAGTTACTTATTAGTAAGTTTTGTGTCAGTCTGCAAAGGGTGGGTTATGCAATGGTGCTTCCATGCCTCTGCGGGGCAATTACCGTATTTTTCGGAAAGTTCGCATTCTTAAGAACCTTATTTTTTTTTTATAATTGTCGCTGAATCAGAATGCGACTTGAATTTGAAGTAAAAGAATGGCCTTCTGGTATTACAGATGTCTATGGGTTGCGTTAAACGTTGTTGGTTCATTTGAAGGTACTCACAAGAATGTCGTCAAGATAAGTATATCCCAGGGAATTAAAATACCGTATCTTTCATAGGGTAAGAAAAAAAGACCTGGCTATTTCTTTTCAAATTCCATAATCTATGCGGTGAAACCTCATCATCTGTCTAGACTTTTCCCAACTATGTTGGGGTCTGCTTCCAGTCTAACCGGCTGCAGCTGAATACCAGTATTACACATGAAGCGGCTGCCTATCTGACCATCACAACCCAGTTACTAGGTAATACGATACCCCTTGGTGAGACTGGTTGTCAGACTTTCGGGCTTCTGACGACCCGTTACGACTGCCAAAGATCCACGATTGACAGTCGGGTCTTGATATGTAAAGATGGTCACCCATCCACGGACCAACCGTGGTAAGCGTAGCTTATCCTGATCGATCGACCCGCGTGGCTTTTATTATTTAGCCACAAGCCCCTACCAAGCCACAGCCCGATGCGGTGAAAACTGTCCTCAAATATTAGTGTACTTATACATATATAAAATACTAGCTTTTGTCCGCTACTTCGTCCGCGTGAAGCAACTTTCTTAAATTTTGTTTTTCGTAAGAACCTCGTACTTCAAGGAATATTCTAAAAAAAGAATTAGCGAAATCGGTTCAGCTGATCTCCATATTTGCGCTTAGCAACACATTCAGCGATTAATTTTTATATTATAGATAGATAGGGAAATCGTTAAGCTGATCGTCAAAATAAGCTCATGGAGGCGAAAAGTGTTGAAAGTCTACACGTCTATGTTTACATTTACGTAGCAACGCTTCATCAATCTTCATATAGACACAAGATGGCGTCTTACCTTCTAGAAGCTTCGATCAATCTAATGAACGCAGTCGAGAGGTCTGCTCACTACTAAATTTAAGATCAATCGACATTGAAGGCTAAATTTGCCCATAAGGAATTTATCCTATGGAAATTCATTCGGGGAGTCATTTGACGAACTGAAAACGATACTTAAGGAACAGAAGCCTCTTATTTTCCAGGACAAACAGTGAGCTAATTACGTAACACACTTACAGTCTCCATTCAGTCAGCCTTTCATTTTGACAGTTCAACAACATGCATTGCGGCATTTACGTTGTCAAGCAGACGAATTTTTTCAACATATGAAGGAATAGATTAGCAACTTCATTCAAAATCCTTGGAAAAAAAATTTTTCCTGCCATAGATTTTGACTGCGTAATTTTCTATGAAACAGCAGATTTTTTTTTATAACCGACGATAAATTTCTACTCTACATGTGCTGAATTTATGGTTACAATTTGCGCGTCGATGTCCCTGATGTATACCTATGTGTAGTTTTTGGGACTCAAATAGGTCCAAAAAGAACAATCTGTCAGTGCTCACAACAATACGAAGATGATCCCGATGTGAACAAAACTTATACAACTTGAGATAGAGAGAAACTTCAAACATATTCCCCCATTATATCAAGACGGTCAAACCCAAAACACACAACTGAGTTACGACTCGAAGTCTCGGATATAAGATATGTCTCCGACTCCCCGATACATAAATCTATACACACGGGCGGTTAGAACACCCAACATAACCTAACCGCCTTACTTGGCTCACGTCAAACTAACTTGCTAATCACATCTGGAGTACTTCGCATTGACTTGAGCGATGGCCTTCTAATACTGTGTGACATACAGATTAGGCTATGTTAGAGGATAAAGTTTTTGATTAAATTATTGTGGTTCAGATCTGTCATAATGTCATCAGCTATCGATAAGTTTGAACGTTTGTATTCGGTGCAGTTGATTACTTTGTGAAGGAATTACTTTTTTCCTTTCCGCATATAGCCCGTCAGCCTTCGAAGGATGAGTGAACAGGCATCTTCTGGGCTTGCTGGTTCCATCATAGATCTTATCAATCGTTTTCCACCAGGCGAGATCGACGTCAAGAGCTGGCCCATTGTGCATTAAAAAAATAAGCACTCTGGGAAACATATTGTTTGTTGCTTTAGATAAGTTTATTTTAGAGGTAGTTAAACATGTACGAGTACCGTCTTAATACAAAACAAAATCTAACTATAATTCTAGCCTAAACCTTTGGGCTAGTATTTGTATTTCGAACTTTATTTCGATTTAGACCAAGTTCATAATATTAAAATGACAACATAGCATCAAACTAAGTCGTAATTTTTGTATAAAGAACTGCATTGATATAACAGTTAGGTTCTTAACTCAATACCTAGCTCGGTGGTTTAAACATGATAATAATAATAATAATAATATCCCTGGACATTTCACACAGCACCATTTGTCCCAAGCTAAGCAACCTAATGCTTAGCTTGGGACAAATGGTGTGTGATGTTAGATCATCACACACCATTTGTCCCAAGCTAAGCATTAGGTTGCTTAGCTTGGGAGAAGAAGAAAAACCTTGTTTTGTAATAAGGGGGTTAAAGTCTATCTGTTTTTAAGGCTTTCTTTGTGTCTATTTCAAGTGATATTTTATTGAAGGCCCTTGATCTAATTTCCGACTTTACATGCGAGGTTCTAACAGCCCTGATTAGGTAATGTATACATACGCCACTGCCATCAGCACGCAGCACGGCTTGTTAATATTGCTTACCTGGAAAGAAAGAAAAAAAAATCATTAATTTATTATTTAAGATAATGAATCACATAATAACATCAAGTCTGTATTCAAATCTAAGCATTAACGCGCACTGGGCCCGCGTAGTAAACTATAGCCCAGTCCGTCTCCAAAAGAGGAGGTCTGTGTCCCAGCAGTGGGAACGTTAATGCTGATTATGCTAAGGTGTCAAGCTGCAAGTATAGTAAGTAGTTTGTTTTCTACATTTCCCCCACGAAATCCACCATCCTTTCCATCAGTATGTTCAGACGCGTAGAGGAACTTCAGCTCAAAGTTAATGGAACGCTCGCGACGCGAGCTACAGAAAGCTATTTGAGCGTGACCACTTGCCGTGTTACTTGTATATTGAGAGTGTTACTATGTATATATTTACATATTATACAGGGTGGCAGGGATTTCGACGCGCAACCTGTTACCATGGATTCAGGACATGATTCTGAACCGCTGCGTTGAAATTTCCAGACATTTTGACCTCGTAGGTCTTTTCTATAAAGCAGCAGTTTTTTTTGATAACCGTTGTATCTACTCATACTAATCATGTGCTGAATTCATCGCTTCAGTTTGCGCGTCGCGTGTGTATGTCCCTGCCAGGCTGTATGTGTTTGTACATGTGTATGGTGGAGAGCGAGGAGTGAGATCGATTAAGAAGGTAACAGACGATCAGCAGTGTGTGTCAAATAGGCGCGTGGGGCTCGCATTTATGCCACCACTCACCCGCCCCTGCTTCGCACGGTTTTTTCGACGAAACATCGAGATCTCTTTATATTAAATGTAAGTTTAATGTTTATATATTACATAAGCCTTCCGGAATAAATTCTCTAAATGATGAAGAAAAACGTATCAACATCCGTTGCGTAGTTTAAAAGAACAACGCGGTCATACAGTCGGTAAAACCCACTTTAATTTACGATATGTATAGAAAAGGTCCTTACAGAAAAAAAGAGCACACATGTATAGGTTTATGTACTTTACGTAAGCTTGATTTCACCACCTTTGCGATTGTCAGAAAATAATTAAAACGTCGTCAGTACACAATATGGAAACATTTAAAAATACATTAATAGTAAATCTATCTGATACTGATCAAATCGAAAACAAACCCGCACCCTAATTGCGGAACAAACTATGAATCACAATCTGAATCATTTTGAAGGAATAACATTTTTTTGCTAATCCTTCCTATGTTCGAAAAAACTGTCTTCTCAGCAACGTGAATAACGCAACGAATGTTGTTGAACTGTCAAAAAGAAAATTCGACTACTGTTATTGTGTTACGTAATTACCCTGTAACAAAACAACCTCCTTTCAAATCAGACATGGTTTACTTTGTAACCATCATGACATTTCAGCTAATTTGCAATTCTAATTCCGGCCAATAGGACCACTACGCTAATGCCGAAGCAAAGAGTCAAAGAAGCCGCATTTCCGGAAACTGCCGAACAAAGCCGATGATGACCGAACGTTTGGCAATACGGCTAATGAGCAAATAAAGGAGGCATGGTGATTAGCGCGACTGATTGATGACCAGCTCGGAATTACCTTTAGATTGTGAAGACCAAATTCCGTGTATGTTAGGTTATTTTTTGTGGGATTTAAGTTGTGTGGAGGAAAATGTCGAGAGGAAAGTTTTGAGTATGAATGTGGATAGCTATAAGAGTAGGGAAAGATTAAAGAAACGATGGATGGATTGTGTGAATGATGGCATGGTTAGAAAGGGTGTGACTACCGGGATGACGACTAATAGAGAAGTATGGAAGGAAAAGATATGTTGCGCCGGCCACAATATAAATTGGGTTAAGGGTAGGAGAATGATAATGATTAGGCTTTTTTGTTTTGATTGTGTTGGTATAAGAAAGTAGTAAACTGAGCTGTTTATTTGTTTTTTCGTGGAATATCTCGGCGAATTTGTTGTTGTTTTCATTCAACTAAAAGAAAAGTGATGGTATAGTTTTTAGATTGAAATATTAGTGAAAAATTATGAAAGGTTTTTCGTTTAATTTTAAACCGCAAAATACCAAGACGAAAGTTGTGGTGTATTTATGTGCAGGATCCAGTTTAGTTCAATCCCATTTTATAGTATTTTTGTCTCACAAAGCAACGCGCGCTTTACTTGTGGATACTAAGCTTAAAAACACGCTGTGAATGTGTGTGTAAGCGCAGGAGCTCTCGGTACCATCCGAGATAATGGCGAAGTCAAAAGTGTGTGTGTTATGTGCTAACGTTACTGGTCTTCACGCACACATTCACACTTGGTAATCACAAGTAAAGCGCGCGTCGCTTCGTTAGATAAAAATACTGTATCGTGGTAATTGTTACCAAATAGCTCCAGTGTACCCTCTTTCAAGGAATGCATCGAATCATATTGTATTTTACATATAACTAGATTTAGTTCGCAATATTTTAGACAAGTAATAAAATTAATATATTCTTACAATATAAAGATGGAATCTCAAAGACCTTTACTATATTTATTTCTAAACAAACTATGGGACAGCAACTCACCTTAGCAAAGCTTATGCAATACCTATAGGGCACGTTCTAGTCGGAGAGCTAAATGTTCAAGGAGCACACGCAACGCTCATCGATTAGTTGCGAATGGCGAACACGCAAGACGACGTGTGATGACTAATATACTCATATAATGCGCTGTCACAACGGCTGCTAACGAGGTGCTGGTTATTGATATTAGATAGGGATTGGGAAGGGGAAAACTAGAATCTTGATTAATCAAAGAGGGATGATAGATGCTAGATTAAATGGTGGCTGAGGGAGTGGGCCTTGATCTATTACGCGGGTCCACTGCGGGTTGGTAGATACATGTCACATATTGTCTTCGAAAATTTGGTTCTAGGACATGGTGGTTTCCTCACGATGGTTTCCTTCACTGTTTTGAAAGCAGTGGTGATGAAAATACTTTCACTAAGTCGGCTGCCTGGATCGAACCCACGATCTACAACACGTAAGTCGGGGCCATCACCACTGGGCCACCACTCGATTACTAATGCATACGAGTATTTTGGAACTATCAAAATAAATCCCAACATCGAAATTAACAAACAAACAAACGAAACAGTGGTAATGGATTTATGGTCGGGTTATCGTCTGCACCCTTGTACAACAACATTCAAAGTAATAATAGAAACGTGTATTTATGGCTCAGAAAGTAGTGCATTTACGTGACATTACCCACTATTTACGTCTCCTCGCGTGCAGGTCAACCTTCGACAGGTTGACGTTAATAATAATTTACGTGGGACATCCAACAGCTGATACGAGTAATACCTTTAATTAATAAGGTACGGCTGAGGTAATTGTATGTTTGTCTGTTAGCCTGCATTTTGTATATAAACTATAATTATGATTTTCCTGTTCAAACTTCAATACTTGGTTTCGGGAGTTCGATTTTGTAAACATATATACTCATCATCTGCCTAGCCTTTTCGCAACTATGTTGAGGTCGGCTTACAGTCTAACCAGATACAGTTTGAATACCAGGTTTTTTATCGAAGCAATTTTGCAAAAATAGTAACGATAATTACATTGGGTGGTTACTGAAAAAGAGACATATTATATAGGTATCTTCCAATTTTTTTTTGTAGTATTATTCTCCCTTATCGAAGCAAAAGGAGTATGTAAGGATCGTGATAGGTGGCGTTCCTTAGTTTCTGCCTACCCCAATGGTAAAAAGTCGTGAGTTTCTGTATATATGTATTCACTCTTTTGTGATTCAGTCATCATCATCATTTTAACCGAAAGACGTCCACAACTGGGCATAGGCCAGCAAGCATCGCTACTTCGATCGGTTCTGTGCTTCTCGCATCCTGTGACCTTCACAAGGTCATCGGCTTTAGTGATTGTGTATCAGTACACAATCAGTAACACTCATTAGCGACTGTTTAACCATACATTTTTGACGTTTAAGCGTCATTTAACTTTAATCATCATTTATAAAGAAAGGGATCTATGTGCAAACTGCAAACCCACACCTATATTAGTCATAAAAGTTAAGTAGAGAAAACGAAAAGGGTTTCCATGGCAATCGTACATCGGGGTAAGCATTCCATTACTACTAACTGCATTATTGAAATGTTTTGCAAGGCCACGCGACGCTATTACTATTTAAACTAAGGGTTCTGTTTACTCATGAGAATGAGAACTGGGATGGATAACATTATCATACTATATTTACTCGTAAATGTTCATTGGTGAACATAAAACTACTCTGAATATACTATAGCCAGTCATTAACTGATTTGGGAGCAATCTGCATTTGTTAATGTCTCTCTAGTCTGTCGATTATTTTGGAGTGAATTATGTAACCTGTTATAACGATAAACTGGTTCCTCTGGACCGCACGCTACGAAATTTTGTTTCAGTGCGGTTTGTGGAAGTGCTCAAGTCGGTTCGCGGAAGAGATGTTTTAATCAGTGCTATATGTGGAATACCTCGTTTTCAATAACAGAACTTGTAAGACTTAATGTCACCTGATTTAGTTGAAACCGATGAAATTTCCCATTTGCAAAAATGACTAACTTCCATACCAACTTTCATCTCCCATTCAACCCCTTTAAGGGTTGAATATCCAAAAATCCTTAAAAATCCTCAGGGGTCTCGGTATTTAAAGATGGTCACCCATCCATGGACCGACCACGGCAAGCGTAGCTTTACCTGATCGATCGACCCGTACGGCTGTTATTACTTAGCCACGAGCTCCTATATTAATTTAGAACTATTCGCGGTTATTATTATAATCACATGGACGCTTAAAATCGACAGACATTAGGTATATGTCCAGTGGACATCTACTACTTCTGGATTTACTCTTCATGGCTATTTATAATAAAGATTAAGAGGACTGAAATGAAAATATACAAGGTGTAATTGAAATAACTGAAAACCTCTTAAGTAGGGTGTCACCATTATGAACCCCTTTTACCACTCCCTCTCACAGAAAGGAGGCCTGTGTCCCAGCAGTGGGAATATTATAGGCTGATAATTATTATAATTGACTATGGGACGAAACATGGCATCGCAAAAAAAAAACAGCTGCTTCATCTTCGCAACCCGACAAAATGGAGGGAACAGCTGATTTGAAAAATTTATACGCTACCTAGACTAGACGGGAATCTAGAGTCATGTGCTGAATTCATAGTTACAGTTTGCGCGTCCCTGTCCCTGCCATCCAGTGGCGTGCATTGCATAAAGGCATATAAGCAGTGCCTACCTCGAAAAATCACCATAAACCTATCAATTACATTTTAGTGTGTGTGCCCCACAATTAGGAGACTCACTAAATTATCATACCTAACAAAAAACAAAATCCTCATATAAACTCGCGCGGCAGTAGTCAGTCGCCAGACAGTTTACTCGGCTCCCGTACTATTCGCACATTGTCATTGGTCTTTACTCGTTCAAGTTAATACGACGAAATTAAATACCTGCCTACCTATTCTGAAAACCAATGCACGCCACTGCTGCCATCCTGTATAGTTATGAACATACAAATGATAATGCAGAAATGTCGTGTCAAAGTGGCATCGTGATTTTCGGCCCTACCCCTTACTCGGCTAATCTCCTAATATTATCTACTTTAATTTTGCCGTTAATGTCCCTCAGCCTGGCAGAAGCCTCCCTACCCTCTTTCCATCTGTCCAAAGCTGCCAAGGACCAATCTTATCAAAGGAGTCCAGCTCATCCCGCCATCTCCGTCAGGGCCTGCCACGGTGTCGTTTGCCATTAATTAATATTATATACTACTTTATAAATAACTCACCTTCATCAGTTAGACAAGTTTCTACATAATACGCACAAAACGAGTTAAAATAATGTTAAATGGAAGTGTTGCTGGAAAACATTTCGTCCATTTGTTTTCGTCTAAACAAATGTTTTGACAAAAGAGTAATGAATCTGTCAGGGGCTGCTCAGTTCGCGCGCACTTCACTGAATTAGGCTAAGCTTATATTTTGGCTGTTTTGAAATTTAGTAAGTAGTACATTTTCGAAGTTATTTTATGGCCAAAATGTATGTTTGCGTTCGTAAACGAAGCAAAAGGGGTATGTAAGGATCGCAGCTGGTGGCGTTCTGTGGTTTCTGCCCACCCGCATAGGAATGGCGGCGGCGGCGGTGAGAATGTATTTGAGTGTATTTTTTAACCGACAAAAAAAAAACGGAGGAGGTTCTCAAGTCGACGCATTGTATATATATATTTTTTTAATGTATTACCACGCATAACTTTTTACAGAGTAGGTAGTCCGATTTTGATATTTCTTTTTTTATTGGAAAGGGTATACATACCCCAAAGCTGATTCCGAATAAATTTGGAGTGGAGTGTCCATGGAGTTTCTTGCGCGTTCTTCTCCATAGGTACCTACCTACTACGCTTTGGAATGGGTAACCAGCTTCATTTTTCTGACTGACCGACCCCTTGACAATTCAAAAGTATATGTAATTGGTTTAATTGAAATAAATACTTTGAGTTTGAGTTGAATTTGAGTTTTGGAAAAAAAAAAAACCAACCCTAAGGGTGGGAAAATAGGGGTGATTTATTGTTCACTCACAGATTTGAATGCTGAGTTGTGTATTATTACTCTACTCAGTGCCACATACCTGCCCGCGTCGTTTAAATTTAAAGCAATTTAGTCATCTTGGTTTATTGATTGTTTGGCGCCGACTCAAAATTACTTAGGTATACTTACATTAGTTTAAGAACTTAGTTATTAAGGTTAAATAAAAAAGTTTTATAATTTTTTGCTTTTCAGTTTTTTCGGCGGTTTAATTTTTTTGTTTGTAAAAAGTTTTTATGTGTCTTAACGAGCTAACAAAGAAATTCTTAACATGTATGTTGCAAGAACTACGGAGAGATTTTTAGCATCATAATGAGGTGGAGAGCAGTGGTGGCGGAGTGGCAACGACCCCGACTACGAGTTGTAGGTCGTGAGTTCGAACCCAGACAGGCGCTTTACTTTGTGCACATTGTTTCATCACACTGCTCTCAAAACGGTGAAGGAAAACATCGTGAGGAAACCGGCATGTCCTAGAACCAAAAATTCGAAGACATCTACCAACCCGCAGTAGGCCCGCGTGGTGGATTACGGCCCACTCCCTCTTACAGAGAGGAGGCCTGTATCCCAGCAGTGGGTTATAATCTACCACGCGGGCCTAGGGCGGGTTGGTAGATGTCACATGTCTTCGAATATTTGGTTCTATGTTTGATGATGTTTTCCTTCACCGTTTTGAGAGCAGTGGTGATGAAATTATTTACACAAAGTGAAGCGCCTGTCTGGGTTCGAACCCACGACCTACAACTCGGAAGTCGTGGACGATACCACTGGGCCACCACTGCTCTCATCGCACCATCTTCACATCACCTTATTCTTATAGTTGTCAATTTTATCAAAAACCTAAAACTCTATTTTCCAGTCTACCCTCTCTACTCTCCTAAAAATACCATCTCCTGAAACTTTCAGCTGCTTATTTATATACCAGTGAAATTTGAGTGATAACCCGAACTTGGGCAAGCGCGATGATGGATGGCGTGCTCCTCTTATTACATGATTATTTGTTAAAATTCGATATTTGACGGCCTGATGGATACTATAAATCTTGCCTTTTTAGGGCAGTGACGTCACGAAAAAAGATGGCGGGTGTATTAAAAGCGGAAGTGTGTTTTACGATCATTACGCCTCATGTTAACGTTGTGTCTTTAGATATTTCCGCAGAAAAACGTGTTGTTTATTCTGTGCGTTAAATATAAAGCTTTTAAAGGATTATAAATAGACACTGGCTTTTGGAAGCCGGTAATTAAGTCTCTTATCGTCAGCAATTATATTTTTGGAGCTCGTAATAGTAGTTGTGCTTGATTGACCAACATATAAACGATGAGTAATTTTATAAGTTAACTAGCTTCTGCCTGCGACTTCGTCCGCGTGATCTTGTTCCCCCGTCCCAACCTGTCGCATCGCATCGCCGGCCCGCTCTATTTCGTCGTTCTCGTTTAGCGGCCTTTCTACCTTTTTTTTGTTTTCCTCGGCTGATTAAGGTTCTATCTTGATGTTAAGTATAGCCTTTCTCAAGAGCTGTCTGATGCAAAAATATTTTTTCAAATCCGACTGATAGTTCCAGAGATTAGCGCGTTCAAACAAACAAACTCTTCAACTTTATTATGGGATGGAATGGCTTCTAGAAAATTGGGGTTAGCCTAAGATGAAAATCTATTCTTAGTCTAGATCTGGGTTATTCTTAACTACTGATTCGGGGCTAGATCTTTGGTCCAAGCTAGGTTGATTTATTTAAGATCATATTTACTTTAATACCAATAGGTACTAGTCGTTCGTATCACCCAGTAACTGGGCTGTGGAGATCAGATAGGCAGTGGCTCCATGTACAATACTGGTATTCAGCTCCGGTAAGACTGGAAACCGATCCCAACATAGTTGGGACAAGGCTAGTCAGATGATGAGTCGTTCCGTCCCGGAGTATTCAATTATATACTACCCGCTAGTCGCGTATTTGCCTCGTTATGTTTTAAAAGCCAAACGGTGGAACGTGTTTCCAACTAATTCTTGTCACATAATTCACAATTAAAACCCAGTAATTTAGATATATTTATACCTACATCCTTTCCCAAAAATAATAAACAAACAGAAACGAATCAGTTTGCCAGGACAGAGGCGTTCCCCGTAGGCATCACGGAATGATGGGGGAACATTTATCATGAGTAATATACGCGTAGGTGTAATATGGACCAGCTGACATATTGCCGCGTCTTCGGAACTTATTTATCTTTGTTATTAGAGTCGAGCTGTGAAAGGTTTTATTTATTGTGTGTAAGCGCCCGAACACACGTACCACAACCACACCACATCATCGCAGTGATAAAATGTGCGCAAGCAGTGGTTACGTTTGAATAGTGTGAGTTCTGAGGTATAAACATAAAACAAAAAAAATTTAAAAAATACAGCTGAATTGAGAACCTCCTCCTTTTTTTGAAGTCGGTTAAAAATCAAATCAAATGGTCGATGAAAGTTGTGTTTCCGCTTAATGATGAAAGATGTATGTAAGATAAAATAGAGGTATTCCACTCAGAGCACTAATTTCAACAGCTCTTGCCCGAACCGCAATTTTGTAACGTGCGGTTCGGAAGAACAGTTAATCAATATTATTTGCAGTTCCCGAACGGTACCTGCATAGTAACTAGATAGTTCTATTAATTAAAACAATTCATATTATGTGTTGAAACAGGTTGTTTTACCTTGCGAGGACGTTTTACGTCCCAAATTATGCGGCGGTTTTGTAATTTATCGTAAATGAAATGTTTTCTTGAAAACTTTTACCCCTTGAATATTGTCACTATTACCCAAAGATTTAAACTGTTAGATTTGCCCTCACCGTAATTAATCAGCTAACACATCCCACATGGGATACATATATTATTTTTCTGTATAAGTGAGCGAGACAGTAATATAAATATTTAGTAATTAACAGAAACTGAAACGTGACAATTTTCTGACGCAGACAGCCGAATCTAACGATTTAACTCTTTACTTTTACCCCCTCGCCACGTCACAACCTAATTGTTTTTTATTTTTAAAACTCCACAGTGCTCCCGTATCAACTGTTCATCTCTAAAAGTGATCCCGATCGGTTCATAAATAACGGAGTCAATTTACCGATACAAAGGCCCCGCGAAATTGTTTTCATGTCGCCGCGTCATCGCGTCAATTAAAAAAAAGCTGGTTAAAATTACTCTCTCGTGTTTATTTAGGGGACCTAGATATTGGTGATTTTGAACTTTGGACCCTGTAAACATTTCACCCCTTTGTTTATAAACGTTGCTTAAATTTAAGTAATGATTAGCGACTGTTTAATTAACCATACATTTTTGACGTTTCAACGTCTCTTGACCTAATCATCGTTTATAAATGAAACCAACAATGTAAACTGCATTCGCGATTTATTTGCCTAAAATATAAACAAATATGATTTTATGGAAAAATTACTTTAATTCCTACACAATAAAGTTCAGTACGCTACAACTTCAAACCTTTTTATAACTTTTTCAATAGCGCTAGTCATTCTGAAATCAACTTAATAAACATTGCAATAAAGATGATATTTGTTTAACTTGAAATAACATCAATTTGAAACATTCGTTTAAATAGACTTTAGGTGTTTTGACGGATAATTACCTCATCTGCTAAGCTGAGCTTATTGATTTTTGTAATACCTAAGTATGCGTTCGTTTACTGCACGGGTTTTATGTGCACGTCTTGATATTATAATGCTATTGGAGTGTAACTGAGTCGGGTGCATCCATTACTAATAAGTATTGATTTTTAGCGCAAACTTCAATCTCGTTTAAAACCAAATGCAAAGTAATTTCAGCGAAGGGAGTGATGCACAGCAAATAATGCCGACGCTGTCATAAGATCAGCAAGTGCACAGGTGACAGAGTAGGTATGCGGCGCAGGATGGAAGGTGAGTCATTGTCTGTGGGGACCTGCCGCATACGCACTTGAGCTCTGAGCCGTCCCTAAACCCCCCCCCCCCCCATGACGATTGTCTTTGCTCCCGCCAACTTGGGTTTGAAAACAAGAAATTTCCAAGTCGGCCACGAAGTTCACGCATCTGAATTTTGGGCGAAAGATGTTTCAACTTTTTGCCATCACTACGCTAAGAAAATGAAGAATAATACCGAGATGCGCTCGTCTGGCGTATCTCAGCATGATTTTTTTAGAAAAAGTACATTTTCAAAGAATAAAAACCCTCTTAACCTAACCATAGGTAACATACAAAAGGTAACTTAAACCCACACTTATCGCATACCCATCTCAAGTGCAGTTGCAAGAGAATCCACAAGAAGTAGGCTTAGTCTGGAGCCGTGGAGCCGGTCTTTATCTGAAGGCAGTAAGTTTGAGAGCTCTTTGCTACCACTAAGTTACAAGCCGGGCTTGCGGCTTCCGACACACACTAAAGTTGCGCTTACACGGGCAATTATTGCCGGCAATATTTGCCGGAAAAAGCTTAATTTCGAAAAATTGCAGTAAATATTTTGGCTTTATTCCTACAACTGATCCATATTTACCTAGTATCCTCCATATTGGCCAATTTATTAAATTCCACAAGAAGAAGGCTTTGTCTGAAGGCGGACTTTATCTAAAGGCAGTAATTTTGAGAGCTGAAATCTAGCACTAAGTTAGAAAGCCGGGATTTCAGCTTCCGACACACACTAAAGATGCGCTTACACGGGCTACTTTATCAGCAATCATTGCCCGGTAACGCTTGCTTAAAAAATGTAGTGGAGAGTTACAGAAAAGGGGGTGTGTGCCACTCCTATCGTGTTCTAATAAGACCATACGATAGAAATGAAAACTGACGACAGGAGCCGAGTATACGCGATTCAGCACCACCGACCCGAGTGTAACGGTTCGGTTTTGTTCATTCACTGTTCAAAAAGAGCGCAAAGTGCGCCTAAAGAAGTTTTCAGTTCAAAACCTCTGTGACAGACGCCGCAGACGGACACTAAAGTGATCAAGTTAATTAATTAAACTTTTTAAGATACCCTACAACTTCAACCTCCAAGAGTGTTTTATGCATGGTTGCGAGTCGCCTGGACTGTGTGTACGTTGTGTCGTCTCTCATGGAATGTCGCAACGGTGACCAACCGTTATTTTTTTTTTGTTTTCTTTGTTTTTGTTTAGTGTCTGTGTTTACTAACATAGTCGTACAATCTTGTTGAGCCTTGATTACTTTAATAAAGAAAAAATATATTCTATTCTAATGGTCTGTATTGCTAACCTCTAAAAGACGCTATTGTCTAGTGTAATAAGTTAGTTCATTTAACTTAATATGAATTGGCGGTCTAACTAATTGCTAACGTTGTCATCACAGTAGTCCAATTACTCGCTTAATGGTACTTGAGCATCTGAAGTTGTCCGTGTAAGCTTACCTTTAGGTAATCCTAGAAGGTAGCAAGTAGTGGCGTAGCAAGCGAGCTACAGATACATAGTCGATTGGGTAGAATAGGACGCTCGGAAATAGGAATACGTTGGTAGAGGTAGTTCAATAATGAGCACTTGTGTGCTGCCTTTGTATGATAGAAGCGGAGAACTCTGAGAAAGTGTACAGAGTTATCATTTATGACTATAACAAGGCGTGTACGCGATGGGATTTCCCATGGGTAAATATGAGGAACTTAAACCCACTACAGGATGACTTTTTTCGATCCTTTCTTACTGCTCACTTTTTGTTACAAAAGGAACTCTTATGCAAAATTTCATCGCTAGTTCGCGTTGCCAACTTGCTTGATATTGTGAACTCTGCGATGAATGGATTGTTAATCGGGCGCGCGCTAAAATTGATACTATAATTTACTTAATTGTTTTGATATATATATTTTTTTTCTTGAACGCCGATTATTCTTGTTTACCTCAAGGCAATAAGTTAGTTTGCACTATCTAAGGCGATAATTACAATTTTTTTTTTCAAGATTTTATATTTGGCATGACAATTTATAATAACAGTTATTGCACCTGCTATTTCGATCTGGCCACAATCGGGTGGCTATTTTGCCACCCGATTGTGGCAACCAGACCAAGTGCGTGCCGACCCGAAAAACTATTTAGCACCTAGAACTTTCCACAGATACCTACCAACCCTAACTAAAACCAACTAACAATAAGTAATTAATAATATCCTTCAACTCATAAAATAGTTTCAAGAAGTTTCCTTTTCGTATTAAAGCCAGTCCCCTAGATCCTGAGACTTGCAGCAGGGTGATATTTAAAAAGTTACCGTTAAAGTTAGCGGGGAGAGATCGAAGATGGACCAAACTTAAGTGCATACTAATTACTAGGGCGGAATTAACTTTTGGTTTTGTGTAATTATTTATATAAAAGACTCAGCTGGAACGTAGATAATGAATTTAATTATAACCTAACACTATTCTAATAATAAAGGGGCTTGTGGCTAAGTAATAACAGCCGCACGGGTCGATCGATCAGGTTAAGCAACGCTTGCCGCGGTTGGTCCGTGGATGGGTGACCATCTTTACATACCAAGACCCCTCCGTGCCTCGGAAAGCACGTTAAGCTGTTGGTCCCGGCCGTCATTCGTTGATCTTTGACAGTCGTTACGGGTCGTCAGAAGCCCGAAAATCTGACAACCAGTCTTACCAAGGCGTATCGTATTACCCAGTAACTGGGTAGTGGAGGTCAGATAGGCGGTCGCTCCATGTAAAATACTGGTATTCAGCTGCATCCGGTTAGACTGGAAGCCGACCCTAACATAGTTGGGAAAAGGCTAGGCAGATGATGACTATATACTAATAATAAAGCTGAAGAGTTTGTTTGTTTGAACGCGCTAATATCTGGAACTACCCGTCGGATTTAAAAAAATATTTTTGCATTCGATAGCCCAATTCTTGAGGAAAGCTATAGGCTACTTAACATCACTCTAAGATTCTTAGGAGCCGAGCAACAAGAAAAAAGTAATAAAGAACGCGCGGACAGGCGATGCGATGCGACAGAAGGATCAAGAAATGTTACACGGACGAAGTCGCGGGCTAGAAGGCGGGCGAAGAAGTTAGTGAAAGAGAAAGGAAGGGAGTGATAGATGCTATTGCAGCCAAAGATGTATGGCCATCATCATTTCAGCTGCTAGACGTCCATGGCTGGTCATAGGCGTTCCTAAAGACCAGCCAAAAATTATCTTTCGTGGATAAGGAATAAATTCACAAAACGTAACAGTAGGTATCTATGGTAAGTAATTATTTAAATCCCGCCCAGGAGCGGTCGCAGCCCAATATTTTAGGGGTGGGTCACCAAGTAGTAAGTTAGTAACTTAAACTAGTAAGGCAAGTAGAGAGGGGGAGAGGGGGGAGGTAGATTGTAGCAGATCTCATTAATTTATGTACTTATAACATCTTATACCTGTACCTACATTCGAAGCAAATAAAGTTCTGATTCTGAAGTACATCATGCAGACTCTCGACAGCTTGATTTATTGGGGGGGGGGGGGTCATGACCCCCACGACCCCCCCCCCCCAGACCGCGCCTGATCCTGTCAAACCCTACCCAACCACATTGATTTCCTAACAATTTCACAACTCAAAATATCACCATAAACATAGCTTCAATTTTAATTCGACATCAAAGTCATCGACTTCTCAATTCTAAACTAAATATAAATTCATAAGTCTCCAGAACTCCGCAGGCTGTCCACACGGACGGTTGTGTTTGTGCTACAACTGCTACAAGTTTGAGCAAGGAATAATATTTATGTTTCAACAGCCAGACTTGCTTTAAGTTTGATAGACGGAAAAATTTAAGGCAGATTTAGTTTGGGAGAAATCTGAGTAAGTTCAGCTTCGTGGTTTGATGGTCTGAAAGCTAGTGAAAATGCACGGAGCAAACAAGGTGATACTTAAATCCTCGTTCTTTCTCTCATCATCATCTACCTAGCCTTTTTCCAACTATTTTGGGGTCGGCTTCCAGTCTAACCGGATGCAGCTGAGTACCATTATTTTACATGGAGCTGCCTATCTGAGCTGCACAACCCATTTACTGGGTAATACGATACCCCTTGGTAAGACTGTTTGTCAGATTTCTGACGTAACGTAACGAGTGTCAAAGGTCCACGAATGTCAGCGGGGACCAACAGTATTACGTGCTTTCCGAGGGGTCTTGTTGTGTTGGGGGGGGTGTTGATTCCTCGTTCTTATTCTACATGAGAAAAAGTATTTGCAATGCATACAGTTACAAGTTGATTACTGGTTGAAAGTATAAGAATATTCAAGTTAATTAGATAGTTTCATTTCGCCTGAAAACGAATGCACACATGCAAAGTTAAGAATGTGCAACTTTTGCAAAAGCTTACTAACATTTTAAATATAAAGTGATGTACTTGTACGCTTTTTTTATCAAGCAAGTCTTACATTTTCACCAATATCTGTGGAAACCTTTATTTTTCAGCATGATAACTAAAACTCATCAGTCTGAAAGCACAAATATTATTATTTACTAAGTAACTGTGATTGCACAAACGCCGGTGTACCTACACTGAAGCGCTGAAGCACCGTTCTTCAGCAACTTATTAATTTATGTTTCATTTCGCCAAAGGCCTCCAGTGGGACAGCGAGTCCCTTGACCGCAGAGTAGCATGTACAGAAGGATCAATAATTACCAAGTTTGTTTTTAGTTTGGAGACAGGTAACCTACTTGCGTAACACACTTGCAATCACATGCTCAACAACGTAAATAACGCAATGAAAGTTGTTGAACTGTAAAAATGAAAGCCATTATAGTTAAATCCATACTGTTAGTGTGTTACGCAATTACCCCGCCGTTTGTAGTTATTGGGTGCTAAAAACGAGAGTACTGTTGCACAAATGCACGTCCCCTTGCCAAAACTACACACATTATCATGAGCTAGACAGACGCGCTATCTCCTTTTTTGTTACCACATGTAAACCTGGAAGTAAAGTAAACTGATCCTTCTTTAAATACCTACTCCATGACTCAACCCCCGGCAGCAGTAGCTTCCAATCGATACGGCGTTTTATTTAAATTGAATTACTTACTCTGCAAATACCATGGCTAAGGCGGGTTGAGTTTTTTTTTACAGGGCTGTTGTCAACGCAAGGGTGGAATGCTAAGACGTTCTGTCAGCGCCGCTTTATTTGATTCTTGGTAAAGAAAGGGTAATTGTAATAATGACAAAGACAATGGCATGGGGTGAAATGAAATGGTGGGAGTGATGTGAAATGAATGGAAGATACAATCAGTTTTCACATTGTAATGTAATTTTAAGCTTTATACGACAATAAGCTGTGATTAAATAAGGATATTGTTTTCGATCAGGCTGTATGTTTTCTATTCATCAATACTTTGTCTGCCTAAGGTCAGTCTCGGCGGCAAAGCTGCTAACTGGTCCTTAGCAGCTTTAAGCAGAGAAGTGGAAAGAGAGTAGAGAGGCATATGCCCTGAAGTGGAACATCTCAGGGTAATAATAAGAATACTTTGTGTTTATACTCAACATAAATGTTGAAATACACATGCTATTAAAAAGCATACTTGTTTGCTAGTCTTGTAAGTATACTTCCTATGCTCAATGTTCATTTACAACTTGCTCGCTGTGTGTGATAAATGATTACACTCCTTTCGTATAGCCATGCTGATTGTGCTAATACACAGCATGTGTATTTCAGGCTGTATTTGATTAAATAGTAGAAAGTAATTTATTTAATAATACTCATTAATACCTAAACACAAAACATTTAAATATTCAAGCCCAACCCCGGTCGTGCAGCAGTCATTTAAATTATTACAACATCAAACCGGATTTCCGGAAAGCTATTATGAATTTAATATTAAATTTAGGACAAATGGAACAGCTCAAATCGACGTCAAAGCTAATTAGGAGTCGTTTATTAATGAGGAGTATTTAACACGGAGCTCGAACATAATAACAACACAGTTTTAGCCTCATTTTGGGCTAATGAGAGAAAATAGTGCCACTGATTTGAAATACGTTGGAGGGGCTTGTGGCTTAGTAATAACAACCGCACGGGTCGAGCGATCAGGTTAAGCTACGCTTGTCGCGGTTGGTCCGTGGATGAGTTACCATCTTCACATACCAAGACCCCTCCGTGCCTCGGAAAGCAAGGTAGAGCCGTTGGTCCCGGTTGTCATTCGTGGATGTTTGACAGTCGTTACGGGTTGTCAGAAGCCCGAAAGGCTGACAGACAGTCTTACCAAGGGGTATCGTATTACCTATTATTGGTTTGTGGAGGTGGTAAAATAATGGTATTCAGCTGCATCCAGTTAGACTGGAAGCCGACCCCAACATAGTTGGGAAAAGGCCAGGAAGATGATGAGTTCCGATATATGATATTGAAAGCCATTTTTACCGCTTTTTTTATTGAGTCCTGGAGTGGAGACCATGTATCGGTAAGCGTAGTGTGGAACGCCCCTCAGGTAGATGGACGGACGACCTAAAGAAGGTGGCTGAGACAGACTGGATGCGGCGGCGTACACCATAAAAAATACAGATATAAATGTAGAAATTTTACATAGGGTGACACAATGTCGTAATCACTCAAAGCGATCTTTTACAGACAACCTTTGAATGGATTATAGGGAGAAAGAAGAGACTATACTTCAGGTATTCAGTGGTGTACCATTTACATATTAGAGCTAGCTAATTACAGTAGTTTATTAATGAAGACTATTTCACATGGAACTCGAACATAATAACAACACAGTTCGAGCCTCATTTTGGGCTAATGAGAGAAATTAGTTGTACTGATTGGAAATACGTTGTTCAGTTCCAATACACGATATTGTAAGCCCTTTTAATGATATATTGGCCAAAAACTGGACGGCCTGGGATGAATGGAATGGGAATTGTAATTACATTGCTGAAAAAGTTATGAAGTACCTAGTTAAAAGGTTTTCACAGTAAAACATAATTTGATCATAAAACTATCGTTAAAATTTCAGTCACATTTTTACTTAGAAATAAAGAAAATAGGTTTATTTGTCACAGAAACGTGTGCATACAAAAAGATAATTAACTCGAATAATAATTACATAAAAACAGAAGGCCAATTCCCGTACTTAAAAATGTTCAAAATCTAGTCGCTGAGATGACAGCGACAATCAATGTCAAAAACTTGTCAAAAATGTAGGGAAATTAGAGGTATTTTTGACAGATTGAGACTGAGATCAGACTTTGAAATTTCTTAAAATTACGAGAATTGCCCCTCTGAAATAGTCGAAAGCTGCACGTCATGACTGGCAACAAGGCTCTGGCATAATGCCGTGCTATGGGGGGACCCACAAAACGACGCTGATTTTCAGTGGTTACCCGAAAAGGAGGTACGGAAACCAACAACACGCCATCGAAGTGTTGGCACCTTTGTATATTTAACATTTTCAGTATTGTTTTCTTTGTTATATGGGACCAGTAATGAACACGAAAATCAAAACAAATATAGTCCGTAACAAACGGAAACTCAATTCCGCAATCAAAAGATGAAAATAAAATTATATACCATCGCCGAGTCGTCAGCAGAATTAATCAAGAATCAAATTTCGCAGACAATGTGAATGTATACTATGAGCAACTAATATTGTATATACTTATTCATGTACTTACATACAAAACACTTAACAAAGAAGATATGCATAAAGATAGATGAGCAAGAGTTAAGTACTGATTATTTCAACAGAAATAAAAATTGTTTGATAATTTGATATGGAAAAAACAAGAACTTGAGAATTAGTCTTGCATGGACAATCGACGGACAAAATGGGAACTTAGAATAATGTAGCTTATGGATGGATATTAAAATTGTGCCTAAATCCAGTCAAGTGACATGGAACAAAGACATTTTAATTGACAGAAACTAATATCAAAAAGGTGTAAAATTGTCAAAGTAATCTCTTTTTATTTTATTTTTGTAAGGGTAAAGAGTAGAACTGAAAGTACTGATCCGATTACAAAAATGATTTCACTAATAGACAGCTACACTATTGCCGACTGTCATACGATATATTTTTTGCGTGGACTAAGTTGCGGCCAGAAGCTAGTGTTAGGTATGAAATACTTAAAGTTCCAAACCCAAGAGCAACATTGCGGGCAAAGCTTGTATAGATATGATATAAAAAAAAACAGTGGAAAGCCAGAGGAAATTCAGTGAAGCGAGCCCGGGGCGCGGATTTATATAAACCGGAGGTCCCGCAGAATAGGGTCCGGTAAACTTGACAGCGAATAAGGGAGGCTACAAAAAATATGTGCTAGACTGCGTATGATTTAGAGTCTGTTGTGTCCTGTAGTTTTTATTTGGTTCTCTATTTTATTATTGTTAGGTACCGTAGGAAAAAAAAAATTGGGTGTCATATTTTTTGACAGATTTTTACTGATTTCATAATTTGATTCATTTAAATTATATAATACAAACCAAAACCAAATGGATTATTCTCAAGGCAAGAGACCTTCAGAAAAATATAACAGCCAGCAGGGCTAGTCACATATAACAACACGTCTGATTCCTCGAAGGAGGATCCAGAGAGAGGCACCTATAGTGCCCCCACTCGCATTTCGCCATTTATGTTTTAGTCTCATGAAACAAGAGGCATCATTAAGTTACATTTTATTAGATTCTAATTAAAGAAAACCCTTACGCAACAATCTTTTCTGCCTATCACAACCATGAATCCTCCACTCGCTTCTACAGTGACTCCACCTAATTTCTGAGACCGGCGCCGCGACGCCGGCGGTATACAGCGTCGCCGCATTTGCATAATAATGCAAGTTGCAGCTCCAGGCTATTTAATGAAATCGCTGTGCTCGCTAGTACCTACTGGCCACAATAAGCCACTTACTGCATCGAAACATTATAGTTCGCGATCTTTGCGCGACCACGACCCTTAACGACTTCCAAGTAGGTTATTGCAATTTTCACTGACTGCTCAAAATTACATACATAACCTCACGCCCTCATCCCATGGGGGTGAGCAGACACAACGGAATGCCACCTGCTACGATCCTTACACACTCTTTTTGCTTCGTTTACGTTCATACACCTGCACCCCAATTGCGTAACACACAATCAATCGGAATCTGAATCATTTTGAAGCAAATTGCTAATCCATTGGCTTCATAAGTTCGAAAAATTTGTATGATCAACACGTAAATAACGCAATGAATGTTGTTAAACTGTCAAAATGAAACCGATTCCGATTAATCGTGTGTTACGCAATTAGGGTGCTGGTCATACACGCACGCCGGTTGCAAGTATCACGCACCTGACCTTTCTGAAGAACATTATGAATAAGGTCCATACACCACCATATACTCTACCATATACTTCCCTAAGTGCTGACTTTTCGGCTCCATGTCCCGAACAGAAACCTCTGTCTGTTAAACTGCATAGGTATAGGTAATCAACACCGAAACTCGCAACCCAACTTAATCATACTACCCATAACATCAAAAGTCTCTTCACAAGATGACGTCACAAATCACATTAATACACCATGAAACCTTCAAATGTCGCGGCCGGGTCTCGGGGACCCTGGTCCCAATTTATGAGCTCATTAGCCAGGTTACCCTACACCTGGTCGCGAGTAATACCGCCCGGTTCGCCGGTAATACCGCCCCGGTAATTACCACCGCACATTCTTTGTTCCACATTATTAATTATTAAAGGGTATTTCGTATCTAACTGCTTGTAAACAAAAAACAATAAAGTTTAATTACGACATTAATGGTGGACCTCGATGAGATTATCATTTTTTCAGGATTAGCGCTCAGCCGCGCGAGATTGATGAGAATTTTCTATTTTTTGTTGTTTAATTAAAATATCTGCTTAGCATTTATGTTTTTTATGTTCATTATCCTAAGCACAAAATACAATAAAAATTCTGGCACGAGTAATGAATAAATAATGAAAAATGCGCATTTATTTTGCTTCCAACGAAAGAGCTATAGGGTTGTTGACTCCAAGAAACCTATTAACCCTGAAATATTAGAAAAAAATGTAACAACTGTAGCATAAAGCAGCAATATTTATTGTTGTTTTCAACGCACAATCGTTAAAATCTATTTATTTCTCGTGTAGCAAACAACGCCGGTAATTCTGGATGATTTACAGTTAATTCCACCAAAACTTGAAATAAACTTTCGAGTGGTATTAAATTACTTTTTGATTAGTCTCTCGTAGTGCCATTTGTTTAATGCCGGTAATTAGATTGTATCGCTAAATTAAATTTTGAATGCTTATAGGAAAAGTCCGTACAATAAAACTTGTAATTAACGAATCGCTGGCGGGGCAAGAAACACGATGGCGCTTAGAGCAACAACTATTAAACTTAACTAATGCATGCGATGACGATGGATACTCTACGGATCAATTCTGCTCACCCCATAGGGAATTTAGCGTCGAAGTTCGAAAACCCAACTACGCCAGCAAGATCGCGTGCACCGAAACAATATCCTTAGATCAAATACGTAAACTACGAGTAATTTAGTTATTGAAAATTCCTCCTGGGGCCCGATAGACCTAGCCCGATTTCTCAATCTAGAATAGATGAGAAATCGGGCAAATACTAAAGCTAAAGAGTTTAACGCTTTAATTTCTGGAACTATAATTCGGATACTTGCAATTGAGATTCCTATTTATCATCACCCTACAACCCTTGGAAGCCGTACAAAAAGAAATAGGTACAAAAATGCAGAAAGAACGCTAAGCGATAGTGCGGCCGAGAGATGCGATGCGACGCGGTTAGGCGGGGGCCGAGGGAGTTTTATAAAAAATTTGCTGTTATTTAGTGTATAACGACTTCCACACGAACGAAGTCGCGGCTAGAAACTAGTAGGGTCATAAAACACGAGCTATTGTTTTTCTAGGCTAAATTAAAACTGGTAAAATACATCAAAAGAGCGGAGGTACAAGCTATTTTTATTAGAAAAATTCCATTTCCAATGTTTGAATATGAAAAGCGTCCGTGAAATAGCTTCGGCATTCTCCGTGTTCCATTACGAATATCGAGTAATATGTTGGATCCGTACTTGGTAATACGTTTGGAGTATACTTTTAGGGTACCCTTTACCCAAAGAGTGCCAACGAGACCCTATTACTAAGCCCACACCGTTTTTCCTTCAACTTAACTCAAAGCATTTATTTCAATTAAACCAATTACAGGCACTTTTGAATAGTCAAGGGCTGGCTCAGTCAGAATGACAAAATATTGCTTACATCGTTTTTCTTCTTTTCGTCTATCATAGGACTGTGTTTTAAGAACAGCTAGCCAGTTGGCATTTTCACAGAATACGTGTTGCTCAAACTCGTAATAAAAATAATTTATAAAAAGAAATCTCGAATAATAAGAATTTCTTCATCCTTTTTTTTTACTTCTTTAATACTCCAAATAAAAAAAAAAGACTAATACTAAATACAATCAGTTATTTCACAGACATGTGTTGTATAGTACGGAACCTTCAGTATGCGAGTACGACTCGCACTTAGTCAGTTTTTATCCGGGCTGGGTCGTACGGGTGTGCAGTTCCGATGTACGTCGTTCAGCGATGATTTATGCGCAATGCTTTTAGTTGGAACTTCTGTTGTATTATTTAATTTTCCTAATGTATTGTACACTAGCTGCGCCCCGCGGTTTCACCCGCATAAGTTTCGATCCCGTGGGAATGTCGGGATAAAAAGTATCCTATATGTTAATCCTGGTTATAAACTATCTGTGTGCTAAATTTCGTCAAAATCTGTTCAGTAGTTTTTGCGTGAAAGAGTAACAAACATCCATACATCCATACATACAAACTTTCGCATTTATAATATTAGTAGGATTCACTGCGAATTTGTGAAGTAATATTTTAGGAATGTTGCCTGAATTTCGCTTTGATATTCGGTTTAACATGATTTGTCGTGCTTATTATAAATTATTCAACAATTATTTAATCAATAGATGGTCATCTTAAATATGTAATGTACAGGTATATAAGAAAAGGGGAAGATCTCATTGGGCATCCAAAATTCTTCTGCATCGCTGTTAATTGGAAACGTGCCCAAAAGGCTGGAAGCATTGCCACGTTGGTTGGAGTTGCTGATTCTTTGGTCTAAAAATAGGCTAAAAAATAAAATAAAAAAGCTGACATCATATCGGGACAGAAATATAGCTTCCCAAACCCTACATTAAATTTCGTTCCTCAATTTACCTACCCCAAATAAAAGTGAAATTCATAAACTACCCTACACAATAATATAAGTCACCAGACGTCTGGTGTGTCCGGGTGTCCGGTTGTCCAGCTGTCCGGATCCGGACGCGTTTGATTCATGATGTTTGATGTTTGACTAGCGGCGCGTTACTCGGCTTCCGAAGATACAAGCCAACCCAGTGTCGAACTCGATACAAAAGCTATACAAGCTATGTTTACAGTTCCTGTTTATTTATGTGAATGTTTAGGATTTCGGATTTAGTTAATTGATAGAGCTTTATTCGACCAAAAGGATGATTTAGGGGATTTGAATAAAATATTTTTAAGCTTGATTTTGCACTTGTGCTTTTCTGTGAATGACGTGTCATGGTGTTTCGTGTCCATAGATCATCCTCATAATTATAACGACGTTTAAAATTCAATGTTTTGCTTTAAACTCAGTCTATCGCGGTCCACAGCTGGACATAGCCCTCACCCAGGCTGCGCCACAACGCCCTGTTTTTTACTTTAAGTTGTTGGAATTCGTCATACTATGTAAGCAAAAGAAGTTTCCGATATAGCGTGAGTGATGTTTTAGGCATCTTGAGTTCAATTGGGTTAAGTCAGAATTAAGAACCATTCAGGGAGTAACAGTCTCCATTCCAGCTAGTTATTTCACTTACATTACTACTAATTTTCAGAATAATAATTAAAAGTTTTCATCAACTTATGACCCCCATGTATCTATGCTTGTATCTGTTCCAGATCGACGCATCCCAACACATGTATCTATACCTATGTACTCGTATATCTGGCCAACCCCGGACGGAGCGATGTTATCAGCGACGTATCTGCTCAAGAGCTCTTCTGCATGGTCAGTGGCTACGTGTATTGTTTACTGATTGAGATGCCTGATAGTGGACTGACGTCATTTGGACGGTCAGGGCACGGTGTGTTCATTATGTCAAGGTTTTGTTAGGATAAGAGCTATTCTGTCTTTTCAACAAATGCAGGATACTATCCTTGCATTAGCACAAAACACTGTTATTACAAAGTTTGGTAGGTCAAATTGCGCCGTTATAGCTGAAGCCAATTAACCGGTACAGTAGATAGAACGTCTATTAGTTTGGCTCTTTATTCTACAGACCGAATATATTGCATTTAGACGATATACTCGTACCTATTTATAGTAGGAACGATCTTGCAAACAAAAGCTAGCAACCCATAATTTAAAATAAACAACATACTGTTAAAATTCCACTTATTATTACTTCCATTAGAGCAAACCAATTATGTAAACAAACCGCTACGTTAGACAAGTACTACATTCAGCTGTATTGTATAGGCCACAATCTTCATATACCTTGGTCTTTGTCTTGCCTGGCCTTGCCAAATGTCTTGTGTCTAGTTTGTTTCCTAGAACCTGTGAAGATAATGTATTCTGCCCAGTCCGGCTTGACAAACAAAGTGTACACTGTGCAACACATGCGTTCTCAGAAAATCCATTTGGGAAATTGAAAGCAAGTTTGGATATATGGTTACAACTTTATTGGGTTACTACATGGTTGTTATATTTTCTACTCTATTTATCAATTATTTCGCGTTTTTAACTTATCGATTGTTATATCTATGTACTCCGTAACGTAAAACGGGGAAATCGGGAACACTTGCGTAAAATCCATAGTCCTTAATAGTAGCATTCCCAGAAAATCCATCGTGCTCAATGGACAAATCTATTTTTTTCCCTCATCCTTATTCCCTTGTTATTATTATTTACGTAATACCATGTAAACTAACACGTATCAATTCTTGAGCACTCTCGCACAATAGTTCTGTAATGTGTTCCATTTGATTGATGAGTGCACCCGCGCCAAGTCGCGAACTTCCAACGAATCAATCTTGTGAGAAAGGGTTCAACTGTACCGCTTACGGCACTTTGTTATAACAAACATAATATCCTGTTTGTGACAACGAACGTGAGATAGATACACAGTTTTTGTTGGGCGGAGTGAAACAACATACGAGATAAAATTTTTGGGGTAGAGTTGTTAAATTTATGACCTTAAAAAAAAAATACAATATTTTTAACGGATTAAGTATATTTGCTTTGGTAATTAATTATTATTACACCTTAGTGCAAATATAAAAAATATTATTATCTACATTTCCTTGACACAAGTTTCCGACACATAGGCAGGTAGGTCTGATACAGACATTTGACACATAAGGGACTTTAACAGACACAGGTCATTTCCAAAATCAATTCCCCATAACATTCGTTCATACGATTACATATGTATTGAGATCTATTTGATAGTCCATTGAAAGTTAATGGATTTGCAATAGAACTGCACAAAGAGAGTTAGATTACAAGAATACTCTGAAATGGACAAATAAGGGTTGCTACACACTTGTTCGAGTCGGTACATTCAGTTCGGCAGTATTTGTTGAACAACGAAGCCGACCCGAAGCAATGACTGCACTTATGCCGAATAAGTGCAGTCATTGCTTCGGGTCGGCTTTCATTCGGCGTTCCGATCGGCAAACTTCGTACAACATTTTTAGTTCGGGTCGGGTGGGCACAACTGAGCTAAGGCCATTTGTCCACCGCCACGTCAACGGGACGTAATCGACAACGAGATGACGGCGCCGAAGTAGCGATACATACATTCACTATACCACACGCCAACGGGATATTCGGTTGGAATTATCTCGTTTCTCGTTAACGTTTCGTAGACGATGGCGGTGGACAGACGCTGTAAGGCTTTGCCCAAACATATGTCTACATATATTCGAGATTGTCGCCCGGCTGTGCCGAATCATGCAACCTGAACAAGTGTGTAGCACCCCCTTCACTCCCGATACAATGGAATAGGTACTCTGTCCGCCAATTAACAGTTTGATATTTTTAAAACTAAAATCCGAGCCGACCTAAAAGCTTTTAGGCTTTTCCGTTACGTGTTTCTGTTTGTCCAGTTATAGTTAAAGTATTTTTGAACGGTTGTTGTTTTAGTTGGATGCTTTTGTAGGGAGAAGTGAACAGTAATATTTGTTGTTGAATTTATGAACACAGTTATTGTATTTATCGAAAAATATGTTTTGAGACTTGATGACTACGCCCGTTTAATTTAATTTTATGTTCTGGTCTTGTAATGTTAATTACCGAACATAGGTACCTAGTATTGTATACAATAGAGTATTAAACAGACAGCTGAACTATTAAATTGAACAGACAGCTGTGCTGCTGGGGAGTTTGTTGCGCCACTTCTTCTTCCCAGCCATAACACTAGGAAGTGATGAAGGGCGGGCATTTTTGGGGGACTGTCTTTTGTTATTTCGACGTTCAAAAAGTGCTGACTCTCAGCCTAACTTGAATAAATGACTTTTGATTTTGAAGGATGGGGCGGCTGCTTTCCTGCTTATAAAACACATTGTCGCACAGAAGTATTTTATACCTTAACCTCTATATAACATATTTATACATAATTTATTTATCTCATAGAAAACCAACAGCTTTACATATGTACAATAAATATACTGGAATAAGAAACATGAAGCCAATTATAGGTTTTCACGGCTAGCTATACAATAATACAGTAAGAGATCTTAAATATAAACGACAGATTGTCAAGAACATAAGCGCACCAACCATCAAATCGGTTCTGCCAAACATAAGGAATAAACTACAATAAAATTAAATAAGTACCAGGAATTAATTTTGAAGAAATCAAGGTTCAGCCTATTGCGTACGCTTGAGTTGAAAACAAGTCTGTCACTAACTTACGAGTTTAAGTCTATGACATGCATGTAGTGTCATAATAATTTCAATGTGAGGGTTGTTTTTTTCGTTAGCCACTGCTAGGTAAAGGTCTCCCCCATATATTTCCACGTGTGTCAATGCCACGAATGTCAAAAACTGTACGTGCGTTACTAGCCAGAACTTAAAGATTTTTTGGTGAAAACTAGTAAAATGATGCACGAACGCAAAAGATCTTATGCCCGTTTAAACTAACGTCATGTTTGGTAATGTCTGACGTACGCAGTTTCCTAAACAACCAATCCTTTGTCAGTAAGTTACCCGCAAGCTTCGAATTCTGCATTTGTGACACTTGTCTGTGGTTTTTGGTCAAGTTTGGTTTATGTTAATATTGATAGAAGTCTGTTGCTAAGCAAGCTATAAGATTGTCTAAGCCTTACGCATCGGTGAATCGGTGTGTGGTTTGTGTTGTCTACAAAACACATTGTTCAACTAATTAAGTCATAAACCAGACCCTGGCTTCATAACTATACAGTCTAGTTATTACCCTCGTGTCCAACAGACATTCACTGGACGTAATGTCCATTGGACATGTCATGCAGTCACAGCGTCACGACATGTTTCTCTCATCCGCGAAGTTCCGCGTTGATTGATGTTATGTCCAAGGTTACAGCTGACGGCCAATCACGATAAAGGTTGAGGTAGAAATGTATAGACAGTGATGATTTTTTTTTTTTAATAATAAAAAAGCGTTGTGAGAATCATTCTTCATTTTAGTGTGTTGATGGTGATCGTTCATAAGTTCTTGTAATGACGGTAACGTGCAGACAACAGAATACCCAGGCCAGGAATAAGTGTCCCATCGCTTGTGGAACACCACCAGATTTGCACTGAAGGGCTGCAAAGCCTGAAATGTTGACACTACTGGGAAGCAAGCCTCGAAGCTTCTTTCTATGAGAGGGACTGGGCTATAATCCACCACGAGGGCCCAATGCGGGTTGATAAATGTCACATGTCTTAGAATTTTTGGTTCTAGGACATGCGCTTTATCTTTGTCATTTTTTGTTTAATTGACAAAAGAAAAAATACGTCCATTATTTTTCCATAATCTAACTGACGGACTAAATATAATTATTATTTTTTTACCCAGGAAACTACCCTATAGAATTGTATTTATTTGAAGAACTGGTGTGACCAACAAGAGACTTTTCATAGTAACATTAACATTGTGTATTGTATGATTACATAGTTTTATTTTAAGCTTGTGCTTTATTTCGATTTATATATTTTTTCATCGTGTTGCGGCACTTTTTTTTGTAGTTTTTTTGGCTTTGATCGATGTTAGGATGGATATCTCAGCTGACAGCTCAAGGCCTATCATGATGAGGGTCTCGAAATAAGTGATTTTTAAATGAAAGAGCTTTAACTGAGACATTGGAATGTAGTTGATTTATTACGGATTATATTGTTTGTTCTTCTACCTAGGATTGGTCCTAATCTTATTATGTACTGATTTTCCTGACATCAAATGTTTAAGAAAATTCTGCTCAAAACGCTACTCCACTAACTTACCACTTTAAGTTATATTTAAATTACTTAGGAATGATTTTTCAATCGACAGACAATTTTTATTCGTAGAATAAAATTGACGTCTGACAGATTTTGTATGGAAGAGCTGTCAAAAATTCAAAATTTATTCCTCGAATAAAATTATCTGGCGTTGGAACAATCAGGCCTTAGTTAGTTAATAGGCTAGTTTGTAATGAGAAATTGTGACTTGTAACTGTGATACTTTGCAAGAGGGGAAAAATGTGCACACAGATGCAGGAACACAATTATTTCCACCACGATTGCCCAGGGCCCAAAGACGTGATTTTTATCATCTGACAGTTCAAGAAGCTTCATAAAATGATTGTCCTATTACCTAAGTATTCGCTATGAAATTAAGATTAAGGGCGCTACGTTTTATTACTGTTCACAACTTCTAAAAGCACCTCAAGGGTTGAGCGAAATCACAGCAGGCGACGTTCACACGAAAAAACAATCTATATAAATCTCTATATACCTTAGGCTGGGAACACATTCCGAGCCTAGAGCGGTTGAGTAAACCGCTATGTTAAACACTATGGACGCAAACAGCGAGTTTATGAACAATTTACTACCCTAAAATCGAGAAAAAATATCAACTGTGTGACATTTTGTCGAGTTATGCGCAAATAAATGTAAGGAACAGCTGTTTTTTTCACGATTTCAGGGTTGGTATCATAGTAAAAGTTGTTCATACTGATGAGTACAATGACTGATTAAAATATTTTCAATTATTTCAATTACACCTTATATATGATACTTAGAGCTTGTGGCTAAGTAATAATAGCCGCAGGCGTCAATCGATCAGGTTAAGCTACGCTTACAGAGGTCGGTCCATGGATGGGTGACTATGTATTCCATACACCCCGTGAGATCGCTCCGTGTCTTAAAAAGCACGTTAAGCCGTTGATCCTGGCTGTCATTTGTCAATCTTTGACAGTCGTTACGGGTAGTCAGAAGCCCGAAAATCTGAAGTCTTACCACGTAGTGTCGTGTTACCCAATAACCCAGTTATTGGGTAACACGACAGGAGTGGTGGAGTTGTGGAGGTCTGATGGGCAGTCGCTCCATGTAAAATACTGGTGTTAAACTGCATTCGGTTAGACTGGAAGTCGACCCCAACATAGTTGGAAAAGGGCAGGCAGATCATGATTTGATACTTCACACCCATCGCCGAAACACGCTTAACTCGTAATGTGGGAGCAGCCTAAGCAGGGGAGAGTTCCTATATCGTATATGGGCTTCTTATCGGGTTCGATAAAACGTGGCATAATTTACGATTACATTCGCGAACAAAACTCTTATTTATCGCGTCACATACGTACTGTAGTCCTCCCTAAAGACGAAGTATTATTGGCGTGTAAAGTTTGCAAGTATCGATTCGGCAGAAAGGGGTATTTGTAATGGTAGTGAAATATTTTATTTGAGTTTGTTATGTTTGTTTGTTTTTTTTATGTTCAGTGAGAAGAAAACAGAATGTTTAGCAGAAATCGTAAGACACGGCTTTATTGAAACAATTTATTTTTTATGTGCTTTATACTTACCTTTTACAACAATATAGAGAAGATATGTATAGTTATGAGTATGTATTTTGGGTATCTGAGTGATATGGGTTCAAGAATATAAATAAATCCTTTGTTGTAAAACTCAGCTTAATCCGACTCGAAGGATAAAAACATTTCTCACGAAAAATTGCTTTATCGTTATAAAATTAATATATAAGGCAGGTACTAGCTTCTGCCCGCGGCTTCGCCCCGCGTAGATGTCGGAAATGATCCCACGGGATCCTTCCCCAGGATACCATCTATCATCTTGCCAAATTTTATCTAAATCCGTTCAGTGGTTTAGGCGTGAAAAGTTAACATACAAATAGAGTTAATACAAATTACAAATAGTATAATATTCAGTATGAATTACTGTTAAAATTATTACTTCAAAATCAAAAATAAGTGTTAGATGTATCGACGTAGGGATAATAGTCCTTTATGATTTTATTGCCAGCAAATATCTCACTGAGCCTACCTCACTCATTATAAATCTATTAATATACAATACTAGCTGACCCGGCAAACGTTGTTTTGCCATATATAAATTATTTCTAGCTGCCCGGCGCTACTTCGTTCGCGTGGTGTCCTACCCCCTACCCTACTCCTACCCTACTCCTACCCTACTCCTACACTACTCCTACCCTACTCCTACCCTACTCCTACACTACTCCTACCCTACTCCTACCCTACTCCTACACTACTCCTGCCCTAGGGTGGACATCCCTTATCACTTAAGGGTTTGAAAAAAAAAAAAAAAAAATAGATAGTAGCCGATTCTCAGACTTACTGAATATGCACAAAAAATTTCATCAAAATCGGTCAAGCCGTTTCGGAGGAGTATGGCAACGAAAACTGTGACACGAGAATTTTATATATTAGATATATATATATATATTTATTTTTTCTCTATGCTGGAAGAGATTTCTTTACAAATAAGCATCACCTTTGTACGTATTTTTCTGTTCCTTTCTTCTTGTCTATTCATATGTGTGTACATAAATGGTTTTATAAATATACCAAATCGAAGCGTAAATCTTTTCAAAGTATATTTCCAGAAACACCAACACAAAGGCACACAATATACTTTATTCCTGCAAATTTTTTTACAGAGACTCTTTCCTATACAGAACACAAAAGGCATTGGTTGGCGCCATTTTCAGGTATTCAGTGGACTGTCGCAGTCGTCAGCAATGTATTCTTTTTTTTTTTTCATTCTTTGCCCCACACTAGTAATTACTCCTGTATGTACTCGTGGTGGGTGCGTTTACAAACATTTAAACTCACATACACAAACAGCCAGACCCGGAACAACTACCTGTAGGCAATACAAATATTTGTTCCCTGCGGGAATCGAACCCGTGACATGCAGCGCAGCAGTCGATCGCTTAGCCACTACGCCCACCGTGTCGTATTCCGTCCAGCCTTTCTGATTACGTATAAATATTTATTCGTATTTGGCTATAATGCGATGTATTTTATATTGGCGATGATATATTTTTAAATCAAGACGCATGACGCACGATGACGATGACGCATGTTTTCTCCCAACTTAGTATTATTTTTGTGTTCTTTTTATGCGTCATATTTGCCGCAAATAAACGTATTTTCTTACCTTTTTTTTTTCTTTCCAGCTTTTATATATTTGTAGAAGCTAGAAGGGTAAAATTCACTTACATAAATCATGTTTAGCAAATATATACTATAGGTATAATGCATTTGACACGTTTACTATTGTTTGTTATTTAATTCGACTTTTAACGCGTTAAAATTAATTATTTAAAGCCTGATTTACCAAAGTCAAATATATATTATCCGTGGAATAAAATTGACATTGACAGTTCTAGTATGGAACAAACTGTCAAAAATTCAAAATTTATTCTAAGGTATAAAAGTTTGGTTAAATGCCTTAAATCTCGCACATTTGGAAATCGCTTGCGTTTCATTTTTCACATGTCAAATGATTCCAATCCTCAAGTAAAAATGTAATAATTTCAATAGACTAGACTTGAGTTGAACGGAAGTTCAACAATCAATTCGGACAGTCTAACTGGATGTAGCTGAAGACCAGTATTTTATATGGAGCGATTGCCTCCACAACCCAGTTACTGGGTATCACGACACCACGCGGTAAGAACAAAGGTTGAACGGAAGCTGTTTGATCAATATTGAGGATATTACTACAGCGACATTTTCTTTGTATACAACAACCACTATGAAAACCGATTTCCTTTCCATCACTGCTTCAAACAAAAGCTTTATAAAACTACAATAATTTCTAAGAAAATCACTTTTGTTATCGTGTGTACATCTAGCGAAACTATTATTGTGTTTACTGCGAGGCTTTTAGACATGGCGCTCAGCTTGCGACATGCGACTGCGGACTGCGACAGTTCAGCGACTAGACGCAACGATAGCCTGCAGCAGACAATTTTTATATACAGTATTTATATTTTCAATGCTCCGCACACTTGGCGGCGAGTTGCAGAGTCGTAACGACAGGCGAGCAAACTGCAGTGGCAGTAGGAAGGCCATTTTTGTCTAAGGGCCCATGGTCAGTGGAACAGACGAGTTCTGGAGTTGAGACCGCGTATAGGCAAGCGTTGTGAAGGACGGCCCCCAGCTAGATGGACCGCCGACCTTAACGAGGTAGCTGGGATAGACTAGGTGCGGAAGGTGGAGGACAGGGTATGTGGCGCAGCCCTGGGAGCGCCCTACGTCTACCAGTGGACTGCGATAGGCTAGGGCATTCGCACGCTCTGAATTTTTGTTGCTGCGTCTAGACGCACGGTGCACGCGCACACCTGATGACAGTCGCATGCGACAGATCATCGTCTTGTCGTCGAGCTGTCGCATAGTGTGCGAGGTGGTTTAATCCTTTTCCACCGTGTACATTGACGCACAGTGTGAAACAAAGCCTGGCTTTGAAACTAGGCCAGACTATTACTAAGAGTTTATTACTAACGCGTACCGACAATGCACATGTGATATTTATTTAATTGTGAGTGGAAATCGCGCGTCGGGTAATGAAAATGGCGGACTCACAACAGCAAGAAAAAACGGCGTGCGTGTATGGACAGATGTTTGAACGTATTCGAAGCAAAAGGAGTATATAAGGATGGTTCTCTTCTGGTTCAGGATGGCGTTCTGTAGTTTATGTCATTTCCCCGTGGGAAGATGGCGTGAGTTTGTGTATGTATTAACCTTCCTAACAACCACGAAAACGTGTTTATCAGTTGTTTAGGCTAGCTTTACCGTGACATTTATGTTTGACATAACACTGAAATTAGATATAAATTGAACAATTTATCATAACATCATGTCTGTACTTACTCTCAGAAGAGTTACGTAGAGGTGTACATAATCGTACACCCACATTTCGCTGGTCATGTTTAAGTCGTATGTAATGTTGGACGAGCCTATTCCTATCAACCGGGTACTACTCCAGGCTCCGGGCTGCTACTGAGAAATTCCTGATGGAAAAGGTGTATAGTTATTATTTAGGCATTCATTTATATTCAAACTAGCTTCTGCCCGCGGCTTCGCCCGCGTGGATGTCGGAAGTTATCCCACGGGAGCGTGCTACCAGGATTAAAAGTATGTGCTTCCCCAGGATGCCATCTATCTCTTTGCCAAATCAGAAGTTCAGTGGTTTAGGCGTGAAAATGTAACATACAGTTTCAAGTTCGAATCCTCCCCTAAAAACCGAATTACCCCTTTTTGCCCCGTCAGGGGTCAACTTTCGACAACTTTACATACTTATTATTAATTATTTTCTGTCGGAAGTATCAATACTTAGTTTCGAGTTAATCGGACCGCGCATTCAATTTCTTCCACACAAACTTCAACACCCCTACATCCCCCTTTGAGGGGTAGTTTGAAAAACTTATAATGATAAACTTTATTACTTAGCAAGTATTGTTGCCAAGTTTCAAGTTTATTAACTAAATTAATAAGATTTTTCATATAAACTGTATCGCTATATGCTTTTCACCCCCACAGGAGTGGAATTTAAAAAAAAAACATAAAAATTCATAACTTGACTCAAAGATTATTTATACCAATTTTATAATTAATCAAGCCACTTATTATAATAATTCTCCCCTGTAAAATTAACTACCCATTTTCACCCCGTTAGGGGTAGATTTTCGAAAAACCCTCATACATGTTATTATTTATTTTTAGTCTTAAGTACACACACAGTGGTACACTGAGTTTCGAGTTAATCGGACCGTGCGTTCAAATTCTTCCACACAAACTTTAACACCCCTATATCCCCTTTGAGGGGTAGTTTTGAAAAACTAATAATGATAAACTTTATTGCTTACTTAGGCGAGTATTCATGCCAATTTCCAAGATTATTAACCTAACGAATAAGATTTTTCGTATAAACTGTATCCCCGCTTTTCACCCCCACAGGGGTGGAATTTTGAATAATAATTTGGGATGTGTTCATAACTTGACTCAAAGATTATTTAAACCAATTTTCGAGTTAATCAAGCCACGCTGTAAAATCCTCCCCTGTAATATTGACTACCCCTTTTCAGGCCGTCAGAGGTAGATTTTCGAAAAACCCTGATGCACATTATTCTTTTCTTTCAATTTTAGGAATAAATACTGAGTTTCGATTAAATCGGACCGCGCGCTAAAATTCTTCCATATAAACTTTGAAACCCCCCAATCCCCTTTTAGGGGGTAGTTTATAAAAACAAAAAATGCCCAACTTCATAATTTACTTACATAAGTATTCGTGCCAAGTTTCAAGTTTATTAACTCAAGGAATAAGATTTTTCATACAAACAAAATCCCCCCATTTCACCCTCTTAGGGGTGTAATTTCGAAAAACCCTTTCTTAGTGGATACCTACTCTTCACGAAGAATACACCCTCCAAATTTCATGTCTCTAGGACCAGCGGTTTAGGCTGTGCGTTGATGTCTCAGTCAGTCAGTCAGTCAGTCAGTCAGGACTTTGAATTTTATATATATAGATTTTATTTATGTTTCAAATTTACGTTATTTCAAGTTAAACAAATATCAAATTTATTTTAATGGAAATTATGTTGATTTCAGAGTGACTAGCACTATTGAAAAAGTTATAAAAATGTTTGAAGTTGTAGCGTAGGTAAACTGAATTTTATTGTGTAGGAATTAAAGTTAGTTTTCCATAAACTCATATTTGTTTACATGGCGAAAATGTCGCGATTCAAATTTAGGTATGGCCTGTTGTTAGTGGCGGTAAAACGGGCATACGTTTCTGTAGTAAAACCTTCACAATTTGTTTCGAGTAAAACTATCGTTTGTACGAACTTACGTTGATAAATTGAAAATGCAAGCAAGATAATTAATATTCACTTGAAAGTTTGTATTTTATCTTCGCATTAATAAAACCATTAATTCTTGATAAATTACTGTTGCCTCTTGTTCCAACTTCAGTAAAGTTGTTGTGTTCAGACCATTTGTCTGCCTCAAGAAAGGCTTGTGATATTTTAATCTTTTTTAGAACTTCTAGAGCACTTTGTAGGATATGTAATTTTTCCATCTTGCGCTTTTAATGACTCTTTTTATGACAGTTTGCATTTAATATAAAGAATAGTGCTAAAAGAAGATGTAGTGACAGAAATGTATAAGAGTATTCTTAGACGGTTTGGTCATGTTAAGAGAATTAAGTAAAGGCGACTAACAAAATGTATTTAAGTACAAATCAGATGGCGCCCTAGAAGGACATAAAGTGGACTCATTGGTGATGTTCTTCAGAAAGCTCAGGTGCGTAGTACGCGCAACCACCGCGTGTGTGTGACCAGAGGTGCAATTCTCGTGATTTTAAGAACATTCACAGAACGTTCATCTCAGTCTCAATCTGTCAAAAATATCTCTAATTTCCCTACATTTTTGACAAGATTTTGACATTGGCGCCGATTCCCTTGTTCACAAACTAAACAAAATTTAAGTTCAATACATCTTTTTCTTTCTATTTCATTAAGAGAAGGACAGAAGATACCTAAATATTAGTTTAGTCCTGTCAAATTTAGATACTCCATAGCAAGTTAAGACGTGATTAAAAACATGGCTACTAAAAATACGTCAATTTACGTCAGGCGTTGACAAATTTGACAGGACTAAACTAATATTTATCTTCTATCCTTTTCTTAATGAAATACAAAAAAAAGGATGCACTGAACTTAAATTTAGTTTAATTTGTGAATAAGGGAATCGGCGCCATTGATTGTCAGTGAGATGAGATTGCGACTAGATTTTAAACGTTATAAATTACAGGAATTTTTCTTCAGATGTATGAACGTAAACGAAGCCAAAGGGAGTCTGCCAGGGCGGCGGGATCGTCCGAAAGGGTTACCGCTGCCCTGGAACAGAAAGGGCTAAGGAAGGAACACGGGTGGGTTTTAGTCAGTAAGAGTCTGACACTCCCTTCCGCTCCACCTAGAGCGGGAGGGGTCATTTGATGATTTCCCATCAAAAAAAAAACCAAAGGGAGTATGTAAGGACCGTAGCAAGTGGTGTTCTGCAGTTTCTGCCAGGCTTGAGTTTATGTATGTACTCGTATATAGTAGCGGTGTCATGTCAGAGGTTCAAGATATCTCGTTCTAGAAAAGCTAACAAACCAAGATAAATATTTTCATTTTTCTGTTATCTTTGTGGCCAATACGAAACTCTTAACCAAGACGTTCCACAATTCTCGTCACTACCAAAGGCAGAAACTTCAGACAACTGCCAGGAGACAAAAATGACAGTCGAAACAAAATTTCAAATTCCTGTCTCCGTAATTCTCGTGGCGAATAAACGGTGCTCTTTTACACAGCGTGCGACAATTCCCACCCCATCATTACGTGAAGGCTTTATCTATTTCTGCACTGCAGTGTACACAACCGCGATATTAATTAACGCAAACACATTCGTGCGTAATGATATTAGCACTCGATATTTGGGGACTGGGTGTATAAATATCAAAGGACGTTTACACTTCGCTGGGTAAAGTGTGGATGCTAATTTCAGGGTAAGTGATATTTTTGGAACTCGTTTCAATTCCAGCTTTGACGTGGAGTTTTTGGGATGTCGTACGGATTTGGATTTCCTTTTGATTGATCTAAATATAGAGTTTTATTTTGGGTGGTTACGTCGGATTTATTTGATAGTTTTATGTACTTAGCATAATCAGCCTAAAATGTTCCCACTGCTGGAATACAGGCCTCCTCTCTTCGAGAGGGAGTGGGCTGTAATCTACCACGTGCTTTTTTTGCATGTACAGATGGTCACCCATCCACTGACCAACCGCGGCAAGCGCCGCTTAACCTGATCAATCGACCCATGCGGTTGTAATTACTTAGCCACAAGCACCTTTTATTATCAAAGGATGTGGCTGAATATTGTAAGACCCATTAGGATAGCTAAACAATTTAATTGCAGTTCGAAAGTGGCTTTGTAAACTTGTAAAGGAATGTTCCCAATACGGTGCAAATTGAATATTCGTAGTCCCCTACCGTTTCTATATCACTAAATCCAGGTATTAACGACAAAAGCCAATAACTGCATTCCCAAACAAAGTTCAATATCTCACAAGCACATAACAGGTGCGTTTAACAGAAGTTCCGATCTCTTAGGACACGCCCATTGCATAGATTGCTATGTTCCAAAGTTCGTCGTTGATAGTTTGAAGAAAACGAGTTATGAGGGTAGTCTGAAACTCCGATAGGAAGCTATCGGTAATTGGTGACTCACAGACTCACACCAAGTTTACATGTACGGAACTTTAATGCACTTGGGAGATGCGATCCGGGTTTTAATACAGTTTCATGAATATGGGGGATATTAATATACTAGCATAATCTATGAGTCATAGATATATCACAATGTGATATAGACATATGACTCATTTGTGAGCTTCGGCGTAATATATATTTCATATCCACACTGCTCAAGGTGGAACGACGACCTTGTGAAGGTCGCAGGAACCCGCTGCATGCGGAAAGCACAGAACCGGTCGGACCTGGGGGAGGCCTATGTCCAGAAGTGGACGTCTTTCAGCTGAAATGATTATAATGATGATCCATACTCCATACTAATATTATTCGAAATTAATCTCTGCTTGTCCGTTACCTTTTCAAGCCGGAACTGAGCGGCTGAAATTTGGCACACAGGTAGGCCATGACATTGGTTCGGACATTGGATACTTTTTTCTCCTGTGGTACTTTTCCATGGGATGATTTCGCGGGCAACAATTAGTATTTCATATAGGATAAAAGATACGATCCTAGATAGTATAATATCATATCACTTACTTGTGTTGTAGTTCAGTGGATGAAAGGAATGGAGACTTACCTGAAAAAAGAAGAAATTTTATTAGAACACAAAAGTAAATATCTTAGCTAAGTTTTTTGTTAAGAACTTGTAGGATTAATTAGATATCTTTAATTAGTTCAGACTTAAGAGAAGTTCTATTAGCTTTTATTAAGTTGGTAGTTGATTTTCTAATTTTAATTCAAAAACAATGGAAGACATCGTCTTACTACTTACTCGAACTTAAATAATACAAAAGGTCAAAACCGTGCGGTTAGTATGCGCAAGCGTTTCCCGGACCAAAAAAGCGTGTAACCCTGGGGTTCTACTTAGGTCCAACGTAGCAACATTATCAAAATCAAAAGTCATTTATTCAAATAAGGCTGAGAATCAGCACTTTTTGAGCGTCAAAATTACAAAAGACAGTCCCCCAAAACGCCCGTCCTTCACCTCTTCCTAGTGCTTTCGCTGGGAAGAAGAAGTGGCGCAATAAACTCCCCAGCTTCACAGCTGTCCGTCTGTTCAGGTGGTCTGTTTAGTTATACAGTTACGACATAGCAATATTATTCAATCACGTTTCAAATGTCCACATTACCAAATCAGAGACCTTCTTGTCAATTGTTAATTGTCAGAAAACATTATCTAAGGGTAATTTAGCCGCCTGTATTGTCCCTTCCTTTTTCTACTCAACTTGACCCTGAGCCAATATAAACCAATCCATCACATAGGCGTCAAGTTCGCCCCGCAATCTACGCCACCAGGCGAAAGACCACTTACACGAAAACATTATCGTAAAAAATGCAGACAGAATTTATACCTGCTCCATTACGACTTACTTAACCAAACAAAACAGAGATACACCCATCTCTCCCGAAGCTGTTATTTAATCACATCTAATAGGCTACCTTGTAACAGCCCATAACTTGGCTAATAGCTGGTACAGTCCGTTCTTTTACCTCTGACTGAAGCAACCGAATAGAACCCTTATTGCAACAAAAATAAAGATCACTGTCATTTTGACTGACTTGCCCATGGCAGCAACCCAATAGCAACCTTATTATCACAACAATAAAGATCACTCTGATTTTGATAGTGATGCAAAATCCGAGGTAAAATGACTGTAGTAATACTCTGTAAGTCCATCATCCCGCTATGAACAAAATTGAATTTTTATTCCCCCCTCTGTAGGGACATTTTATACCCCCTTCCTAGATGAAAGGTGAGGGTTATTTAATGGGAAATATTTTACTGATCTCTACTCTCTCTGATACTCTACAAACTTTTTTGGCTTCTAATGGACACTTTTTTAAATGGATAAACGGCTAAAAGCTTTTTGCACTTCTTGTGATACAGACGTTTTTTTTTAATAATTGAGCACCTTTTTAACTTTTGGGCCTTTTTTCTCAGTAGGCCGTAACTAAGCTACGGTACCCCGACCGGGTTAGGTTAGAACTGTGATCTACCGCGTTCAAGCCAAGCGAGCGCTACATCCAAGTTGTTCGCAGTTATTTGGCTATTAGGTATTTTTAGGACTCCAAAATAAGTTCACAAAAAGAAGCGAAACCATTATATTAGGATGTTCAATAATACTTTTAGGAGCTTAAAACGGGAATTATTAGAGATTCGATTAAAATACCCATCTTTACATACCGAGACCCCTCCGTGTCTCGGAAAGCACGTTAAGCCGTTGGTCCCGGCTGACAGTCGTTACGGGTCGACAGAAGCCCGAAAGGCTCACAACCAGTATTACCAAAGGGTATCGTGTTACCCAGTAACTGGCAGATACGCAGTCGCTCCATGTTAAATACTAGTATTCAGCTGCATCCGGTTAGACTGGAAGCCGACCCCAACATAATTGGGAGAAGGCTGGGCAGATTATTTGATTGACATGCTATTTTATCCCCCCCTTCCTAGATGAATGGTAGGGGTTATTTAATGAAAAACGGGACAGATTTAAACCATAATTACGTGGTTGTAAACGCGGTGTTCATGCTACATAATTAGGGCAGTGTCATCAATCAGTTCCTACCTACGTTCGTGATTTAATGTTATGCATGTTTACGTGTTAATTTTATGTATAAACTGCCTTTTTTTTAATGAAAAATGTGTTTGTGCTTGGCTTAAATGTCAACATGGGAAGTAATCCAAAGGTTGGATTTATATGACGTGCATTTGGTGTGCAATTATAATGGATAATAAAGACGTGCGTTCGCCCCGTTGCCCATGTCGCCAAAAGTCATTAAATTATGTAAAATAACTGATTATTAGCACCGCCAAAGAATAAGTAGGATTTGTTTGTGTGAGCTCGCAAAAATGATTTTGTAAGAAACTCAGGTTCAAATCAGTTAAAATTGAGACCAAGTCCGTAAGAGAATGGTTATTAAACTGATCTTTTGTAATTAGACCGAAAATGTTTATTTTCACCTGCACGCTAATTGCGTAACAGACTTTCAATCACAATCTAAATCATTTTGAAGGATATTCCTAATCCATTGATTCATATGTTCGAAAAATTTGTCTGCTCAGCAACTTAAATAACGCAATGAATGTTGTTGAACTGTCAAAAGGAAAGCCCAGATTACCCCGCTGCATGTGATTTGAATAAGTTGAAAAACTTTACAACAGAAGCATAAAGGAACATTGCATTCTTGTGTTCTTTTGTAGTTTGTTAATGTATCGAAAAAGACAGTTTTAAAAGTTAAATTCATAACTATGTTAACAAAGTACCTTTCAAGTCAAAGGGCCTTTTTTTTTTCGTTTCTTTTTTTTTTGCGGATGGGAAATCATCAAATGACCCCCCCTCCCGCTCTGGGTGGAGCGGAAGGGAGTGTCAGACTCTTACTGACAAAAACCCACCCGTGTTCCTTCCTTAGCCCTTTCTGTTCCAGGGCAGCGGTACCTAACCCTTTCGGACGATCCCGCTACCCTGGCAGTGTTAAAGGGCCTTGGCTTAAAACTTCTCTCCTTTACTACATTCTTCTGTAGTTAAGTGATATATTAAAAAGGACAGTTTTAAAAATGTATAATCAATCATTTTTTTTTACAAAATGTTACTGGGCTTAAAACTTCTCTCATTTACTGCATTCTTCAGCAGTTAGGTAACGTATCGAAAAGGACAGTTTTAAAAGTGACATCAATAACTTTAACTTAAAAAATGAGTGTTGATAGTCCCTTTACCGTCAACGCTTAAAACTTTCCCCATAACTGCACGCTAAATCGCGGAGATTTATAAAACGGGCGAAAATGGAGAATTTTCAGTTTTTTCTTCGACGTAGCGCGCTGCATTCCCCCGAACATAAAACCGGGGGCGATTGGAATTTTTACGAGTGGCGGCTGTAACTCTTTGCTTTGATTTGAAGCGAACAGGGTCGCTAGGATATTGGGACACTGTGTTATGTTATCGAAATGACACTTGCTGGGGCCACAAAACGTTATATTAACAATTGAGGGTGTAGTGGTATCTACAACGCGACATGCGAACAACGCGTAATACTGACGTCACGCAAAATCCTGCATCTCGCAAGTAGAGACAGTTACCGCAGGGGCAGTTTACCCCCCCCCCCCCCCCCCCCCGGTGGGTTCCCGCATTGTCGAGGCGGGGGGGCTCAGTAGCCGTGGTGGATTGGGCCACGGTGAAGCTAAGAGGAACCCGAGGAGCGGCCGCTCGTCTAGGCTGTGCGGAAAAGCCGACGACGTAGCGGCCGGCGGGTAGGTTGCGGTGCCGTTTGGCCGACATCGCAGCCTACCTGAGGCGGGCCGCGATGTCCCCCGTGAGGGAGACATCGCGGCTGAGGATTGGAGGCCGCGGCGGTGGGGGAGTGTCGGTGATACGTTGCCGCTCTCCCCACCTTCCGCGGCCTCGACGGGGCCGCCACCGTTCGATGGCGGACGCGGTGGGGCCGCAGGGGAAGAGGAGTGTCGGTGTGTCGTTGCCGCTCTCCCTATCCTCTGCGGCCGTAGCTCCCCATCTTGGGGGGCATGCGGGGCCCGCCAGTCAGGCGGGCGTGGGGGCCAGCAGGCAACGGGTGCGGGGGCACCGTTGCCTGCATTGCACAGGCCTCCACCAGTGTTGGACGGGAATGGCTAGGTGCTCCCGGCCATTCTCGTAGCCCCCCTATGTGGGGGGCATGCGGGGCCCGCCATAACATCTAGGCGGGGATGCGCCGGGAGGGCTATGGAGGTAAAGGCTATGCCTATTCCCGTGGCCCTCCCATCACGGCGAATGAGGGAACACCGCTGAGTTTTAGTGGGTATACTGTCATTCCGACAGGGAGTCCCACATACCCCGTCTCGTCCCCCGCGAGGCGGGCATGCATAAAGCATTTCTCAGCGACAAAAAAAAAAAAAAAAAAAAAGGGGCAGTTTACCGCGCAATTAGCATATATACAACGTCCCGACATCAATAGTTGGGCAGTTGCCCGCCAAACACAACACCCGTCTGGTCGCAGGATCCTCCCTTTTCTATGGAGGATGAGTGGAGTTTACACCCTGTTCCTCATGCCTCTTTAAGGGTATACAGCGACTGAAGGCTTATTTCTTCGTTCTAGGTCTTCTGCCTAGTTATTTACGTTGTTGAGCAGACGAATTTTTCAAACCCATGAAGTAATGGATTAGGAAAATCCTTGGATTGTAACTGAAAGTGTATTACGCAATTAGGGTTTAGGACCAATGTTGTCTATTTTCATCTAGCGCTAAATTATATAACGTCACTGTTTTCAACTGTATACTAGACTCTTATTCAAAATCAAATGTCATTTATTAAAATTAGGCTGAGAACAGCACTTTTCGAACGTCAAAATTACAAAAGATAGTCCCCCAAAACGCCCGCCTTCCACCACTTTTTACTGCTTTGTCTGTAAAGAAGAAGTGTGTCTGTTTAATTAGAAAATACTTGATTGTATACAATACTAGTTATGCAAAGTAATCAATATTACAAGACACGAAACATTAAATTAAATTATTTGCCAAATGTAAGCTATTCACGCCAATAGGTATTATATATATAGGTATTATATTATTATATATTTTTGTTTGCCAACAAAACAAGAAAAATTATACGTATGCAAAAAAATTATAAATTATAATTAAAAATGTTAACAAAAACTTACTACCTAAATAAAAGCCTGCATGCATAAAGGGCGTGACAGCTTACATATCTATGCATTGCTGGGTTCTGTTCACACAGCTGTCACTTGAAGTCACAAAATGATAAACTAGGACCATCGAAGTAAAATAAATAAACAAGTAATTACTAATAAAAACAATAATATTGTAGTAGTTGTGACCCTAGTGTTGTGGTCCGAAGTTAGTGTGCAGGGGTGCGACAGCCATATGTGTACAGATAGACGCAGAATTTACTCGTAAATGTTCATATGGTCTCGTGGTACGTCTCGAGTCCTCACGTTATTTAGGCAGGTACCGCATATTTTACGTAGATATTGAATTCACATTCTGTAGGTAGTACTTCAGATGCGGAGACAATTTTTTTTTGTTTTGTTTGTTCGCAAGACACATGTCTGGTTTTTGTGAGAAAGTTTATGGCTGTGATCCTTTTCTCACTAGAAATAGTTAAGGTTTACAGTCTTCCAAAACAGTCGTTATTTTTAGTAAAACTTTTAAGGGAACCGTAGAGATATAGTCGTGTTTGTGTCAAATTATTTTTGGTTTTGAGATGGACTCACAGTTAGAACTTGAAATATAATCAAGATGAACATAATAAAACATCACGCTTGTATTACCCGAAGGACAAGGCTGCGGTGTGCTTAAAGTACACCCACATTTCGCCAGTAAGATATGTTTCAGTCACATGTAATAGGAATCAAGATGAATTAAGCTAAATAAATAAATTATTTGATCACCACTGCCTTCAAAACGGTGAAAGAAAACATCGTGAGGAAACCGGCATGTCCTTGAACCGAAAAATCCGAAGACATATAAGATCCACCAACCCTCAATGGGCCCGCGTGGTGGATTACGGCCCACTCTCTCTCACCGAGAGGAGGCCTGTGAATCAGCAGTGGGAACATTATAGACTGTTTATGCTATGCGATGAATTAAGCTGTTAATGACAGCCAAGAGACCTTATGAAGCATCCATATAGTTCCCAGACCCTCAAAACTATATTTCCCATCACTCACAACCCTTTAAAACAAACACGACCTAAAATCCCTGCACTAGAATTAGTTCCCCGCTGCGTACCACGCACACATCGGGCAAGCGAGCAAATAGCTAATTTACGGCCGCATCGCCGCCCCAGCATGTAAGTGGCATCGGCATCGGCTGACTGCGCCACCAATGTAATGCGCAGTGCGGATGCCGATGCAAAACACTGCATTATCGTTCGTCGCCTATATTGCGGGCAATGTAGGTCGGCGTTTGACAATTGTGATTTTGTTATTTTGATTGGTTTGTGGGAATTGAGTTTGTTGGGGTTTTGTTTAGTGAGCGTGTGCGCAGCTTTGGAGTGGGTGTGACGCGATTGGACTGTAGGTACGCGGTGTTCTATCAAGTTAACATTACAAATACAGGTATGGTGTGTTCCAAAAGTATCTGCTAAAAATGTAAACAAATGGATCAGAAAGCGTACCTGTGGATGCCAAATTGTAATGCCACGTACAAATTGAGTGCTTTCATTTGCATACTTAAACTCGAAATTTTAATTTTAAATCGTTTTAAAGAAGTTTTTCATTAGACAATTGAGGTTCATTTTGTAACCTCAATTTCGTCGATGATTTCGATGATGATTTTAAAGATGCTTTGTTCTGCAACATGTCGCTTTGTCAATAAACTTAATTTGACAATGTTGTTGATAGCAGATAGTTTACTGTAGGGAAGGTGTATCAGAAATCTGTCTAAGCTTACGGACAGGCTTCTTTCTTTACTCCCCAAATATGGACAGAACACACACAATAATTGTTAGAAAAAGTGGCGAGATTTGAAGTTGAAACATTCTAAATACATAATTTAATCTGAACAGGGTTTGTTTACACTTTCGTCAGAGACTTTTCGAACAGACCATAAGATACGCGCACGGTGTTCTATCAAGTTAACAATACAGGTAGTAAGATGGATGACTCTTTAAACTCTTTATTGCATTCTGTAGGAAGGAAATACAAAAAACCTTGTTAACTTTAGTTTTATTTTTATTTTGGGATGTCAACCGAACGCCATTATCTCACCATCAATCTAAACCAGCCCATCGGATACCCGACTTTGCAGAAGAGAGAGGGAAAACAGAAAAGTTTCAAGGGAAAACAAATGAAAAAAAAAGCCATCAATCTAAACCAGCGTATAGGTTACCCGACTTTAAAGAGGAGAGAGAGACAACAGAAAAGTTTCAATGGAAAAACAAATAAAATAGAACCCAGTAGCGCACAGAGTCGCGAGAGGTCGCAAGTCAAGGGAACTAGTTGAATGAGTACAGCGAGTACAGCGCACACAATAGCGTAGTATTGTGATCTAAAGTGTCGCTTGTTATCGGGTACGTGACGTCTGGTGCCGATGCACCCTGTAAGGATATAAGATGGGGGCAATTAAACTAGTTTTGTACGGAATTGTTATGAATAATTGTGTGATTTAGATTTAGATTGTTAGTTTGATGAAAAACTTATTAGAATACCAGTTAATTAGATACTGCTTTTACCTTAATATTTATCGCAAAATCAAATGTATTTTACGTATTTATTTGTTTATTTTTGAGCTTCAGCTCAAACATAAATAAATGTATGTAAATCTTGGTTTGAATACAATTTTGATTATTATGACATTTATCATAGTCATTCTGTGCTTAAATCTAGATTTATAATGGGTATTTAAACTTCGTTTTAGATTTCTAGAAAGAAAGAAGAACCGAAAGAGTAAAGCAGTTTAAAAACGCAGTCATACGAGTCTAATGCTAACGACATTCTTTTACTTAATCCATACTAATAATTTTAACGCGAAACTAAATCTGTCTGTCTGCTAGCTTTTCACGCTTAAACTACTGATTAAATTTAACACAGGTAGCTTGTGATCTTGAGCAGGACGTACGCTAGTCATCTTAGATATTTATACTAAAAATATATGACGATAAAATGCAGACGAAGTTGCATACAACAGCTTGTCTTATAAAAGTGAGTTGCCTTCTCCACAGCCACCGAAGCAACAATTAAACACGACTATACTTTACTACCTTTAAAAGTTAATATTTTGAACGGTACTTGTGAGCCGTTTGAGAGACACTCTTGCTTGAGGGGTGACTTACGCGACTCTGCCGAGTACCACTTAAATTAAGAAGTCGTTGTAAAGTTTGCTCTTGGTAAGAAATCTTTTATTTTTTTGTACACTTTGTATGCTGTCATTACTTGAGAATCGGGGTTGTGTTGTTTCAATTTAAACTCGACTAAATCGTGAAGATTTGGAAGGAAAAGTGTTAAGTAACAGCTGATGTTAGATTACAGTTCCAGTGCCAAATGTAAGTATTACAAGATTGGGTTTTGTAAGGTTGACTGGTAGAAAAGCATCGAGTCCGCCTGTATACATTTTTTGGGATTAAGTCCGCTGTACATTTGTGTCCTTGTTATTTTTAGCTGATCATGTCATAGTTTATTTTAATTTTCCTCTTCTTCGTTGTTGTGTCGATGTTACAACATTTTTAACCGACTTCAAAAAAAGGAGGAGGGTCTCAAATCGGTAGTTTTTTTTGTGGTCCTTTTTTGTGATATTTTTTTTTTATACAAGACTGACAGATTTTATAATCATCTCTATTTTAATATAACTTTATCCTTGAGTATTATTCTAGAATACATGTCTAAGAAAACAATGAACAATCATATCTAGGAAAGCACAAAAGCCTAACTTAGCTTCCCAGAATTCTAGACACGAAAAAAGCCTACCTAAAACACTTTAGCTCCCAAAGACCCTTCGCATCCAAACTAACTCCAACTTTAGTCACAGACTCACATAAAGCAGGCTAGCAGCTGTCTCCTCAGCTCACGTAATGCCAATAGATTTCGAATCAAGTACATGAAAAAGCTCAACAAAAAACCTTGGACGATGTAGTCGGGAAGCCCGAAGTTTTTGCGTGTGGACAGCGAAGAGGCGTGGCTGCCTTATAGCTGATGACTAAAGGATCGATGGATCAATACATCTAAATAAGGTTTGAGGGTACCTAAAGGATTATTTTAAAAAGGTTTAGAGTCTGCCGATTCGTTTGATGTATGAATTATAGAGTGAATAATCTGGCAGTGGATTTGAGGGACCTTTTCAATCGTGAGGTTGGGGTTATGGAAATCGGAGATAAATTGTTTGCATATGGGGTGGCGTGTTGTCGACTGTGTAGAGAATAAGTTGTGAGTAGGAAAATAAATATTTTCGATTTAGCATTTTATTTTCTACAGTTTGTAACATTTCGCAGACAATAAATGGGGGAAAATACAACTGTCCCAAACATTTAAATATGATGCTTTTTTGGGGATATTTCCATCTTTCATCCTAAGAAATGTAATACTCATGATATTTATTTATTAATAGCATCATAAGCCTCGATTTCCCAAGACGATCTTCGCAGGATGGCTGGTAGCAGCTGGATGAGAGTTGCCGAAAATCGAGTTGAATGGCGCGCAATAGGAGAGGCCTATGTCCAGCAGTGGACTGCTATAGGCTGATAATTTTTTTTTTGTTATAATGAAAACCGTTGCCTCACACTAGGAATTACCTCCTGTATCGTGGGTGCGTTCACAAACATTTAAACTCACATACACAAACAGCCATACCCGGAACAACTACCTGAAGGCAATACAAATATTTGTTCCGAGCGGGAAACGAACCCGCGACACGCAGCGCAGCAGTCAATCGCTTAACCACTGCGCTAACCGTGCCGTCAAGGTTGATTATGATGATCATCAGGCTATGAAGTTGACACAGGCCTCTTCTGTGTGAGAAGGAGAAGGCCGATCCACTACGCGGGCCCAGTAAGGGTTAGGTTGTTAGTAACACTTATATTCATAGTTTGCACCAAACATAGGTACTACCTTACAACTCAACTGTAAGTACCAAATAATATCTAATATCACAAGAAGTTACTAAATAGAATAGCACTTGGCCCCAGCTTTTAGCAGATGTCGCTACAGAACAATACGGCGTAGTATGAAACTTGTCTAATATTAGAACCGCGAAGTAAAGGCCGCTGTCCATCAACCCGACTAGAGCAAACTCGAGCATTAAATTATCAAGTTCCACGTCTAAATACTTATTGTAATATTTGGTTCTCAACTTGCAGTAAATGTAATTTATGTAAATAGCATCACATACGAAACTCGTAAAAAAATTGAAACGATAAAAGTTATCTGTCTATCAAATAAAACTACTTGGAACCTATCGGAAGCATTTAAGCAGATGTACAGACGCCAGCACATCAAGCTACTACAATCTGTCAAATTTCTTTAATAGATTTTCAACTTTATCGCTAAAGTAATAGGTTCAAGGTTGATTGGGAAAACTTGACAGTTTCGGGTAGCTTCATGTGCTGGCGTCTGTTCAGTGGCCTCCAAAAGTTAGTTGTCATTTTTCCATTTCAGCTTTGACACACAACATTATGATTTAAAATTCTAGTGATCCAAATTTGTACTGCTATAAAGTTTTCATTGACTAATTCAACTATCTTTGACTTATCATAAAAAATAATTAAGTAAGTAATCCCTTTAGAAGTACCTGATTATTTTTTATTATTTTAAATCCTAATGAGGCATCACAGTTGAAGTGGAAAAATGTCAACAAATTTTCAGAGGCCACTGTAGCTAGATCTTAATAGGTACACTTTACCCCTGAAACGAAAGCTCGAAGTCATGGGGACAGCCCTCGGCCCAGCCGTGGAATGATGGGCTCTTTAGTCTACTGAGGCCGCTTAAACTTATCCCGCGGGATGAGTTGACCTGATGAATGTTTTGAATCGGTCAACTGATCCCACTAATACAAGTACAGACTTGAAAAAAGTGTTAGACATTAGATTTAGGAAAACGATCAATAATATAATCACGTGAGGACACTTTCTATATTATAGGTTTTGCCCTAACTATCGATACTGAAATATCGATATGCAAACACCATAACGCATATGCAGGGTAACAGTAACATCAGCACGGCAACATCAACAACAGTACATCAGTTAAAATGCTGATAATGCCTGGTGCACAATTTACGTCATAAGATCTACAAACAATTAACCATGCCAGAGCAAGCTCGAGCAAAGTTAAATGCTTTAATTTAAATGAGCACAGACTGCATGTGGCAGCTTTAAACAGATTTCTCGAAAGCAACATACGAAATACATGTGTGCCAAAATACCCGTGAAATGTGTGTGAACTTCGACCACAAGTCGTTTTAACTGAGAGCACAATTATTGTGAATGACGTTAACATATTTACATTGTAAGTAGGTAAACATGAAATTCAGTTATTCAGGAAATGCTTATTTTATTTAAATGAAGACTGATATTATCGGATAAAATTATCCCGTCATCATAACTGCCACTTTAAAAATAAACTCATTCATAAACGCTTGATGAAAGCTACAGAAATTTTATTAAAACAAAATGAATTTTCAACGTAACGTAACTTGGCGTTGTCAAAAACGAATAAAATGCATATAAGGTACAATCTTTAATGTAACGCGGACTTTACGATTCATAACGTTCTATTATACATCGTAAAACTCGAGCATACAATGCAAAATTTACATTCATGTAACATTATATTTACATATTTTCGCAGCTTATAAACAGTCGTATATGACTGGTGTAAGAGCTTCTAGAATGCTCCACCTGCCCTAATGCTCAAACAAAGCGTGCTCGTAATCTCAGCACATACAGTTGATGAATGGAGTCTAGTGGGAGTAAGCCTTAATGTAATATGAAACTTTATATTGTGCGAGGAGGAATCATCCCGCGGTATATAGTGCTGAGCTGCTAATATTACCAGATATGTGGGTCATAATTTGACGGCACGGTTGGTGCAGTGGTTAAGCGATTGACTGCTGCGCTGCGTGACGCGGGTTCGATTCCCGCACGGAAAAAAATTGTATGGCCTACAAGTAGTTGTTCCGGGTCTGGATGTTTGTGTATGTGACTTTAAATGTTTGTAAATGCACCCACGACACAGGAGAAATTACTAGTGTGGGGCAACGTTTACAAAAAAAATAAGAGTTGCTGCGTGAAAATGTGAATAGTAAGCATTTACTGAACACGTCATAACTTTTTTTTAAAGAAAGAAAACGTTTGTATAGGGACACGCACAGAAATATCACAAACTAAAATTAAACACACTCATGATAAATAAAACAAAAGTAAAATGAAAATAATAACCGAAAGTCCTGTACGAGGCCAAAAGGCTCCTGTCTCAGCATGATTCTGCGACATTTAAAAATAAGTGTCGTAGCGCTGGTATTCTGATTACCGGGTACCTGTCAAAAGGTGACAAGTTTTCGATATAAAGCTAGAAAACGGCGAAGAGATAGTTAGATCCACGATATATACGGGACGTTTAAATACAGAAAAATGACGTCGAAATCTCAAAAAAACAATATCCGAATAAAAAATTACCCACGCAACTTTCTACCAGCCAAACAGTAGAAAATGAAACGAGTAACTACAACAAACATTCACCAAACCATACGCGAAGAAAATGTTATGATTAGGAGACATAAACAACAAAACTTAGACAAGAATAAACGCAAGAACTATTTGCTGAACTTCCGAAGGAGTTTCATCTTTTCACGGAGCGTTTGGGGAAAATTAAAAAACTTGTATCCAACTCGCATTTAAGCTAGAACAAACGGATAGACAAAGTTGTGAAGAAAATAAACGTGGTCGGACAGTAGATAAAGACAATCTTTGAAATTGTTTACAGAAAACTCGTATTGGTAAAGGATGGGATTAAAAAAGTTAGCTGTGTGGATCGCAATGGCGGATTTATTATACGGATCGAATTATTAGTCTACTGAAAGAAACACATATAACTTTGAAACTGAATAAGAACTAGCTATGAAAGAAGTCTTTGAAAACCAAAGCAAGATCAAAGAAAACATATCCTTCAGTGACATCGAAGAACCTTACTTAGTCATAACAAAGATAAATAACATAACACAAAACTCAGAGGCAACAACTAAAATGTCGTCCAAATGATTGATTACAAAATATCGACCAGCAGGACAGACGAGCAACTGTAATATCATTACACCATCTAACCATTCCCGGATTGTGACGGATCCCGGGATTACGTCATTTTCTCTTACAAATACGCACCGTGTTGTCTATTTAGGTCAACCTTGTATCTCTATAGAATGTCAATGTCTTAAAAGGTTTTCCCTCAAAAAGTTCTTCATAGGGGTCCCTTAGTGAATAGGGAATAGATGCCATAAATGCCTTTGGTAAGTAAGAAGCATCTGAGCGGATTATTTAATTTGGAAATGAATAGATGATGGGTTTGGGTTAAGTTATCTTTTGGTTGAATATATTCTCATAACATGATGTCTTCATTGAGATTTCCTTTCAGAAAGATGTCTTTCAAAAGAAAGAAAGGAAACGTATTTATTGGGATTCGCACAAGAATATGATAAACCAATAGACATACAAAAAAGAAAAACCGAAAGTCCTGTCCAAGGCCAAAAGTATCTCAGCATGATGCCGTGATATTTAAAATAAGTGTCGCATCGCTGGTATTGTGATAGGGTCCCCTGTGATGCTACAGGCAGATACGGAAACAAATAAAATAGATATATGTAAATCGATGATGTCAAAACGATCTCATACAAAATTAAGTATAGTACAATTAAATCTAAAACCTCTTGAAACTTATCAATATTTTCCATCAGTTTATCGGCTATGAACGTGAAAAACACAGCCATTAGAGGACGGACCACTGAAGAGCCATAACCACTCGACGGGTGGCAGTCGAGGGCTATCGAGCACCAGTTTTTGCCAAAGGGTAGGGCGTGCCGATAACTACGCGTGAACGCACTACGCTGCACCAGTTTTTAATTACAACATGAACGATGCAGTTTTTAACACATATTAAAACAAAAGCGAACCTTTTTAGTGTTATAAAAAAGGTTGATATACATTCTACCATTTTTTGTTTACCGCCTAACATTTACTGAGTAAACAATTCGCTGAGCAAATTCGGGCCGTTTAATCTATTGGACAATACACATTTTAATTACGTTTACAACAGCGGCGTTTACGTCGGCAATATTTAAATTTAACAGCTTACAAGGTGCTCCTTAGTCCTTACCGTTACGGCGCCGGTATGACCCCTTTGCCGCTGGTAATTGCGTCGATTATCGTCCACTAATTAGGTATCCCATTCTGATCCAATAGGGGTCGGATTTACCTTACACTCCCCTTCGATGCTGTAGGAATCCTCCTCATTAATTCATCAGTCAGTACCTTCAGTAGCAGATGCCATTTTACGATCTTCAGGTTCTCCTTTAGTGCCAATGTTTTATAATTTTCTCGCGAATTTCAATTGTTCCCATAAAGTATTTCAAACTTTTTAATGTTTATGATGAATTCTAGGAACGCCTTTGTTAAAGGCTGTTTGCTAACAGAGAATTTGTTTTTCCGGAATCATTCAAGAATTTTCTGAACTTTTCTTACGTGGGTAGGTAAGTAAGGTTGGCAGTTTCCAAAAATAGACACCGATTCAAAGTTGGATTTTGGTAATTTGGTATTCTTTAAACTTTCGCAAAACCATTCATTACATCAAGAAAGTTTTGAATAACATTTAAAACCGCAAACCCTTTCGGAAACCACATCGCTTATTTTTATCGCTGGTTTAGACATAAATTCACATCTGAAAATGTTTTAAAATATTTTTATAAAAATGTTGCCAAGCATTACCTTAGTTTTTAGAGTTCCGTACCCAAAGGGTTAAAACGGGACCCTATTACTAACACACTACTGTCTGTTTGTCTGTCTGTCACCAAGCTGTATCTCATGAACCGTGATAGCTAGACAGTTGAAATTTTCAGAGATGATGTATTTCTGTAGCCGCTATAAAAACAAATACTAAAAACAGAATAAAATAAATATTTAAGTGCGGCTTCCATACAACAAACGTGTTTTTTTTGCCGTTTTTTGCTTGATATTAATAACGGCAACAGGTAGACGCTTGAAATATTCACAGAATATTGCAATATTGAATATTCCAATACAACAGACGTGATTTTTATAGATAATGGTACGGAACTCTTCGTGCGCGAGTCGGACTGGCACTTGGCCGGTTTTAACACAGTACATTCGTATAATTTTCCCTGGACATCAAGGTCTAAACGTGGCATGTATTATGCTCACGAATCCTCGGTTCCAAGCCTCAGTTAGTAACAGTTTAAAATTTAATCACATTTCTGCTCCTTTATTTATTTTCGTTGTGTGGCTATGTTTTAGAAATTAAAATGGGATTTTGGACGCTAGGGAAAATGTGTATTTTTTGTGGTAGTTAAAAGTTAGGAAATAGTTGATTAAAAATGAAGATTGTCATTAAGTCTTTTTCGCAATTTACGTGGTGTTTTTAGTCATGAAATCACAGATTTAATACTTTATCAAATCAGGTATTGCATTGGCAGAAAACTGGCCTTGGATTTTTATGTGAGAATACCATTAAATCTTTGTAACTCAACAATTGGCATACCTGCGCCTCAATTGGGCAACAAAAATTGTATCAAACAATTTTGAAGCAAGTTCCTAATCCATTACTTTATATGTTTGAAAAATTCGAATGCTAGACAACGTAAATAGCGCCATGAATGTTGTTGAAATATCAAATCATTGCAATCGTAATATGTTACGTAATTACCCAGCTGGTAAGCATCGTAAGAAATACATGTAGTTGATGTCTCTTTAAAGTTAAAAAGGTACTCGTATTTGTAAACAGGACAGTCCCATCAAATCCATCTCTCATGGTCACATTACCCGTGTCGTAGAGGTGTAGTCCCCTCGCGTCTGTGTAACGGACGAGAAAAGCTTCCATATTTATATTGTTTTAAAAATATTACACTGCGCGGAAACTTTTTTAGTAGAGTAAGGTCAGACGCAGGTCGGTTGGACGGCTAGGTTGTGTACTTGTAAGATGTGGACTTGACAAGGCTTAGAAAAAAAGAGGTTGGTTATAAATGGACTGAGAAGGCTGAAAATATTACAATGGCGTAATTATTAAGGCTTTGTTTAGTAAATGGAATGCTATATTGAGCTATAACAATAAATAATAATTTCCATTTATTTCGGACAGAATCCATATAAGTAAGTGTTAGTAACAATTTTCTTAATATCAATAAAAATAAAAACCGATAGAAATTTCTCAGTATTACTGTACTGTAGCGATTTCCTAATAGGACATTTTACTAAAGTGTCATTTTGATTATACATAGGTCGTTTTGCTATTAAGACCACTTTTTGATACAGAGGGGTTTTCTAGACATTTAATTAACTATTTATTATTAACCTAATTCATAAATAAAATAAAAATCATAATCATAATCAGCTTATAATGTTCCCACTGCTGGGACACAGGCCTCCTCTCGGTGAGAGGGAGTGGACCATAATCCACCACGCGGGCCCAGTGGGGGTTGGCAGATGTCACATGTCAATCGATAAAAGAAAAAAATAATAATAATAAAAAAAATCGTGTCAATTGATAGGTATATAAATAAATAAAAAATAAATAAATGTCTTCGAATTTTTGGTTCTAGGACATGCCGGTTTCCTCGCGATGTTTTCCTTCACCGTTTTGAGAGCAGTGGTGATGAAATAAAAATATAATATCCTAATTAAAACTATAAACCAATTAAAAAAAAAAAATTAAAGTAAAAAAAAATGGTGTGACCTTTTGCAGATTCGAAATAATTTATATAATACGAAACGCAAACATATTTTCATTAAGTCCGCCACCATTTTATTATTATCTCAGTAGGCGAACACGCAAACATCGACAGCCGAAACGCGTTAATGATTCAGAACAAAACACCAAAAGCTCAAATGAAAATAATTGATTCGGCAATAAATGAGTATCGAAATAATAATAATTTGAAACTCACCCTTTATTGGGAGCGTTCGGAGCGGTCGGCAGACCGTTTAGCGCATTTATAATATGAATTTATTGTCTATAATAGAGCTATAAATTGCCACCGTCCTCGCCACTCTCTATTATTAATTTCAACGGCGAGCGGCCGGCGAAAATTTATATTCTTTTACGAAATAATGAAGAGCTATCTTGGTGCAAAAAAAAAGGAATTAACGAGAACGTTGGTAGACAAAGGAGAGACCGAAGACTGGACAATTAGACCCACCGCGGATGGATACTGGCAATTTGCAAACTCATTTGCGCTATTAATAAGTCGCGTCCGAGGTGTTATGATGACAACAGTGATAGGAGTGGTCCTCGTCAAGTGACAGGACTATTGCGAATGATGTTTGTAAATGTGAGGACTTTGTAGGCCTTGTAGACTTTAGATCTGTAGACCATTTTTTTATCTTATTAAGTACCTACCTAGTACAGTCACGAGCAAAAGTATGTATACACTCGGTTTTATTTAAAAGCGATTTACTCCTTTATTTTTTAATGAAATTTTATGTTGTTACGATCATAGCATTTTTGAACCCATAGGTTTAGGTAATGTGTCGTATTTCAACGTTGCATTCGTTATTTCACGAAAAAATCGCAATTGAAAGTTCCCAAGAGTTGACATATTGGTGCTCGTGACTGTACTGTAATTGGAAAACATAGTAAAAGCCAATTCTGTTTAAAAGAGTAACCGTGGAGTTTCTTGCCGGCTCTTCTCCATAGGAAACGACCAATTGGAACCGTGCACCTAGCTTCTGACGTTTCATAAGTGCTCATGTAGGTTTATGTGAATTAAAATATTTTGATTTTGATAAAATATAGGACGTGGTCCTTCTCTTGTAAAAATTATAACATCTTAGAATATACAAAAAAAGGACCGATTTTCAACAAAAAAACAAATTCGTAGCTCACTACTGTTTAAGGTTCATGTTTTTAGAATCGGTTAAGGTGGCTACTCAAGCTTGCCCCAACGCCTGGCGACTCCTGAAGTGGCAGCCAATATCAATGTCGCGCCTGCATCCGCTCGTCAAGCTGCACCAACTTATGACCTTTCAGTACTTTCAATAAAATTTATCTTTTGGGTAATAAGCCGCTTCTAAAGCCAGATAAAAAAGAGAAAACCATACGTTGAAGAAACAATAAAATTTGAACTTAAACGAACGGAACGGAATAAAACTGCAACGTGTAAATGAGAGCTGTTTTGATATCACAGACAACCTCTTATCATGATTCATTTCAAATAAAGTGACGGGTCCTTAGGGACGTTAAAAGAGGCTTCGTGCTGATGTTAAATTAATATTTTCTTTGCCTCTTTTAGGCTACCATGTTCCAGTTTGTGAGCAGAAAAGACTTTCTCCGTGTCGGTCAAAAAAGACTAGGACTTAGCAGTGTTGATAAAAAAAAGTGATTTAATCAGAATCCTGGAGTCTAGACAAAGAGACAAAAGGTTAAAAACGAGGTATATACAGGGTGCCAGGGACATCGACGCGCAAACTGTAACCTTGATTTCAGCACATGAGTTTAGAACCCATAGCGTCGAAATTTTCCGTCGGTTATCAAAAAAAAAAAAAAATCTTCTGTTTCATAGAAAAGTGCAATACCTACGCGGTCAAAACGTATGGAACGGCAAGATGTGATCAAAATTGTCTCTGCTCTTATTCACATAATTTATTTCGCAGAAAATTACGAGTAGTTACCTATCTTTTCCTTGTTTTCTGTCAAATATTATTCTTACTTATACAGGGTGGAATTCATCAAACAAAATAGTTGGTTGATGACATCAAAAAAAAAAAAAACAAACGCATGTGGTGTAGTCACTTGAAATATCACTTTTTATTTGTGTAAACTTCACAGACGTGATTATGTATGGACTACAAGTCCATACATAATCACGTCTGTGAAGTACAATAAAACAAATAAAATAGATTTTCTCAACTCATACTTCAAGTAACAAAACCACCAGCGGTCATTAAGCCCAAAATCATCAACTTTTTTATTTTGTAGTGTTTAGATATCGACACCCATCACATCTATGGAGTTTTGCTAGCTAATTTAATTTGACCCTGTATTTAAAAATAATCAAACATTTAGACCAGTAAACTGTGAAGTGAAAAAAGCCAATTACCAAAGGCTCTTCAGAAGTCAAGTGCCCCCACACAGCGGGGACAAGAGGCTCGGGCATCCGACGTCTCTCGTTTACGTTATCAGACTTTTAAGTGGAGTTCACAACAGCGTTACTGCCTCAATGCTCCTAGATAAGGCCGTGTATACACCGCGTCAACAGGTGTCACAGCATGATAAACGTTTGAATAGTTTTTGCAGCGGTATCGAGGTATCACAATGGTACCAAAGATAAAACCGCAGTCGTCAACCTCCTTTTATTCTTACAATTCTTAACGCAAACAACGAGCGCCTCTTTAGAAGCTTTTCCGTGTAATGTCCTTAATATTTCGTAAATGATCCCATTGTTCGGGAGGCTGCCGGGTGAATAATGTCGGCAGTCCGACTTGAATGCTGCCTACCTTTTGTAAATGGGGACGTTTTGGTTGTTATGTAAGTTGATATCAAGGTCTCAAGTCTCATTAATATTTTTCGAGGAAATTCTTGATTGCGCACTCAGCTTTTATTTTTATACCGTAGGTATAACCACAACGTGAAATACTTTCAGTAATTCCCATTTCAGACACAAATATTCCACCTACGACAAAGTGCTACGACAGCACGTAGCGCTACGCTATCACGTAGCAGCGTAGCAAGTATAAAGTTCCGTAGACAGTCATTTATACCGAATAATTTTTATGGAATAATTTATGTGAAGATTTTATGAGAATTTTATACTTTTCTTAGCTGGGGTCACTTTAGTAGGTCAATTTTGACGCTAGAGATATTATGGCCTTGGATATGATACCATCAATACGTCTTTTTATGATTTTAGAATGGTGAATGATGGTGATGACAATAACTGAGTCCTATCTTTTTAGACCTAAACTAATAATAAAGCTGAAAAGTTTGTTTGTTTGAACGCGCTAATCTCTGGAACTACCGGTCGGATTTGAAAAAATATTTTTGCATTTCATAGCCAAATTCTTGAGGAAGGTTAGAGATTATTTACCATCGCGCTAGGATCTTTACGAGCCGAACAAAAAGAAAAAAACTAAGCGAAAACGATGCGATGCGACGGGGTGGGTCTGGGGGAACAAGAAATTTCACGCGGACGAAGTCGCGGGCAGAAGCTAGTTGTTTTATAGTATTTGGCAAGCCTTTAACACAAAAGAGTATCTTGGCGTTCACTTTTTGGCATCAATATAAGATGCGGTTCGGTTCTACCGCACCTTGTATTCATTGCCATTCAGGCCAAGGCTTACAAAGGTCATTTAAAACGCATTTTAAATAGAAAAACATAAAAAAGGTTTTCACAAAATGTTATCTCAATTTCTTTACAAGTTAAATTCAAACGACACAAACATTGAAAGGCTTTGCAAACAAAAGTACTTTCTATCTGAGAGCGCTTGCTGCATTAAAAGTAAAATAAGTAACATGATTTCATGTAGTTCCTTTTGTGTTTAAAAGCTGAAAAAGAAAAGAAGTAAAGAAAAAGCGACGTTTTTATAATTGCCGGCAAACCGAGAGTATCTCTTCGTGGAATAACAGAATTTTATAAATGTGCCCTGCAAACTTGATTTGTACTTCTGATGTTTCAACTTAGCTTATTGAATATTTTATTTTAATAGAATAAAAGCATAGTTATATGCTTTTATTCTATGTAATATTGAAATTCTATTCTATTTATGTAATATTGAAATGAATAACTTGCTACGAAAGTTATCAAGACTTACTTTATTTTACTTAGGGCCGATTTTTCCATCGCCAGATATGTAACTTTAACCGAGGAATAATTTTGAAATTTTGACAGTTATAAAAATAAAATAAAATTGTTTATTGTGTCTCAAACAGTTACTTTTGCAGATGTGATTGAGACAGCCCCAGTAAGTAATTAATAATACTTGTGTTGGGGTTGTCTCGCTCTTTCCCTTAATTGATAGGTTATACACTATTGAGACTCTGTAACAATTAAAATTAAACTAATAATACTAATTGAACTAATTTAGAGACAAAGAGAAAACAATGACATAAAAAGTAATTAACAGCTCTGTGTATTTTGTGAGTATGTGTTTGTGTGACTGTAGTGTGTGAGGGTGGGATGGGGTGTGTGTGTGTGTTTTATGTTGTGTGTTTGTGTTTATGTATGAGTTTATGTATTATCTGACAGTGCCATTATAAATCGAAGTTAAAGATACAATCAGGTGATCACAAATCATAACATACATTATGATAAAGAAGAGAAGTATTCATGTAAGTCTGACTAGAATCTAGAAAAACTGTTTCTTCATAATTTAGGGTTTTTAACCACTCGGTTATAACTTTTTTGCAGTGATGCGAGACCTCATGGTGGAACTTAAGTTTAGCGTTAATTTTATTGTATATGTAGGCTGATTGGCATACATTAGTTATTTCATACAAAATCTATTAGACATCAATTTTATTCTACGAATAAAAATTATCTGTCGATTGAAAAATCAGCTCTTAAGTGCGTATGGCGTTGTGTTTTTGACGTGACGATATTATCGTGACGATATTATAGTTGACGGTATCACGATAACACGGGAAAATAAAATGTATAGAAATATACAAGGTGGCAGGGACAACGACGTACTTTTGTAAGAAACAGCAGATTTTTGTTTTAATAACCAGCGAAAATTTTCAACATAGGGGGTCCAGATTTATGTACTGAATCCATGGTTCGAAGTTGTGCGTCGATGTCACTGCCACCCTGTATGAGACGCTTTTAAATTTCCATTCACGATAACGTCATATAACATGCACGTCCACGGTATAACGTAAAGGTATCGTAGCACAATAGGCTCGTCTTTGTATAATCTTTTTGATTTCTCTAAAATATAGAGTAGTTTTTAGGATAGTTTTAATAACAAAACAAAGCAGGAAAACGCTTCACTTTGTAGTTTCAATAAATTCAACTACAACATAATACCTTGCCTTGTTTCCCCGAAGGGTAAGGCTGAGGTGTATACCTATAGTACATCCACATATCGCCAGTTATGTTTAATTCCCATGTAATCGGGGGCGAGCCAATTCAGATCAACCGATCACAGATCCATCTAAGGATCCCAATTTGAAGTGTTTACTTGTTTATATTTGTCAAACAATGAAAGAGTACAATAAAATAAAAAGGTGCTATATACAACGTACAGTATTGGCCAAATAGAGCATTTAAAACAAGGGTTTGGGGTTCCCAGAAAGTATTCCGCTATCGTATACAATCACAAAGTTGCTCCAAGTCGGTAAACACGAAACCACAACTTACCAGTTTGCTATTTTACACTGAATTTGTTACTTTGAGGTTTTTGCATTGGTTTTTATAGTACCTTTAAAGGCGTATACTTTAAATACTATCAATTACATAGTATTTTAGGTGCTAGAAGTATTTTGTTGTACCATTTTTGTAGCTGCATCGAGGAGAAAAGAGTTTCTGTCTTCTTCCGATGACTTATTACGATGATCAGGGGCAATCCTCGTAATTTTAATTACGTTCACAGTCTGATCTCAGTCTCAAATTCTCAATATGTCGAAAGTACCTCCAATTTGCCTACATTTTTACAAGCTTTTATTTAACTTGCAATGTATGTATGTAACTATGTTTGTTCGGGTGGACTCTTGCAACTCAATTTTTTGACATTGATTTGTCGCTGAAGTGTGATGGCGAAAGATTTTGAACGTTTTTAATTACTCAGAATTATTTAGAATAGGCACTCTTACTACTCCTTAGGTGTTTTTGACCACACCATCATCATTTGTCTAGCCTTTTCCCAACTATGTTGGGGTCGGATTATAGTCGAACCAGATGCAACTAAATACCAGTATTTTACATGGAGCGACTACTTATTGGACGTCCAAACCCCAGTTAGAAGGTAACATGATACGTACCCTAGTTCATATGTTACAGAAGACCAACCAGCTGTCTACTGCTCTACTTTCACTGTTATCACAACAACAAAAAGTACAAAACAAGGTTAGTAAAACTAGTTCGCTGCAACGTTGCACCACTCTATTTCCGGTATATTGAGCGAACTTCGCTCCGAATGTTCCGATCGCTCGCAAGTTAAACGTCACGACTCACGAACCATTGCAGGTAGCAAGCGAAACGGCCAAAAACTGATGGCATGGAAAGGTTATGTTTTTAGTTTTGAAATTTCTATGTTATACTGTGACTAAATGGTGGCCATGGTTCGGCCAAAGAAACCAGGGCCATCCAAAAGCGCGCTGGGTTGACGATATCGTCAAAGTCGCGGGAAACTCCTGGATGAGAGACACACGGAACTGGGAAGTATGGCAGAAGAAAGGGGAGGCCTATACCCAGCAGTGGGTGATTCCGGCCTGAAATGATGATGATGATGATGAGAGAGATTTACTTCACTCCACACATAAAGTAATTGAGATTAACATAGTACAATTACCTTTTCTCGTATGATATTCTGCAACCTCTGTTAATTTAATATTGATTTATCTGCCTAGCCTCATACCAAATATGTTGGTGTTGGCTTCCAGTCTAACCGGATGCAGCAGCCTGTATTCTACATGGAACGATTTTTTTTTGCTTCGTCGTTTGGTCTAGTGGTCGCAAGCGCTGCTAAGCATGAAGTTCTGGGTTCGATACTCAGGTTGGGCAAAGTCTTAAGAAAGAAAGAAAAAAGTTTATTTGGACACAGTTCGTGAAACACAATATACAAAAATTAATAAAATAAAAAATAATGTTTCAGACAACAATAGTGTGTGCCTCACGGCTGCGCCAAAAAGGTTCATTTCAGCATTAATGCCAGACAGATGATGTCTGACGCTGGTTTTCTAATGAACCTATAAGGAAAAACACAAAATAAAACTGTTACTAGGTTTTCCATGCGGAATTTCTTAGTAACAGCTCGAAACCAGGATTTATGCACGGTTGATGGCAAGGGTCGCCCCTTTTACATGGGACTTAAACGTAACTGGCGAAAGGTGGAAAACACCTCTGACTAAACCTTCGGGGAAATCCAGGGGGTCTACTCCGAAGTAGTATCGTCCGAATGTTCGGCCGTTTCCTGCTACGAAGTTACTATTTGGTTCGGTCGGTCCCGATCCTACACTCTTTCGAATATTGACTGTGGTCCCGACCCAACTGAGCCGATCCGAACTTTTTTCGCATTTTTCAATAATATTCGCTTCGGCCATGAGTCGGTCCGATCCGAACATTCGCATTTTGCACTTCGGAGTAGACCCCCAGGAGATAAGTTATTTTGCAAAAATTTAACCATTGGTATACTATTTTTAACAATTGGTTGAATTTAACTACAGATCAAAAAACCGGCCCTAAGGGTCGGTTGCTTCAAACGGTTGGTTGACGTAACATACGTACGTCAAATAATAACGAGTACGTAATCGTAATTATTTGACGTAAGTCAAGGCCATAATTCTGTAATTGTAATTTGAAAGAACGCTTTTTTCGGTTTGACGATAGTTAGCGCCATCTTTGACGTATACGCGTGCGTCAAGTGGACGCGAAACAACCCGCCCTAAGCGGTTATTAGGTATAAGCCTCAAACTGCATAAAAAAAATGCCAGCTTGAACTAAAACGCTTTTACTTTCGATATAACAAAGCGCAACACTATTTTTCGCTATCTGGAGCTTGTTACAATCTCGCCGCTTTATTTCCGCCCTATTGTGCGAGTTTCACACATAACCGTTTTTAGCTTAGACGATCGAGGAGTATGTAGGCCAGTACAGTATTAGTATATTGTTACCTTTTGAGGACAACGTTTATTGTGTATGATTCCGTTGTAGGATATCAAATGATTTCTAAGGAACGTTGTTATTTAGTAACTGAAGTTTTGGGTCTTAATAGATATAAGACGAAAGTCTGACAACCAGTCTTACCAAGGGGTATCGTGTTACCCAGTAACTGGGTTGTGGAGGTCAGATAGGCAGTCGCTCCATGTAAAATACTGCTTCCGGTTTTTTTTTATTCAGCTGCATCCGGTTAGACTGGAAGCTGACCACAAAATAGTTGGGAAAAGGCTAGACAGATGATGATGAATACATATAAGAATAGCCTCTTCCTTCACCTTCCAGAATATCGATATTTAAGTAGGTACCAACGAACGGGGTGAATAGGGTTTCAGGGGTGAACGGGGGAAAAACTTTAATATAAATTTTAACGTTGAAATAATATAGTTTGTTGCCAACAAGGATACTTAATTGTTAATTATAATAAAGTAAACACATTCCCTCTTATTATAAGACAAGGCTCTTCTTTAGATTAGGTTTAAACCACCGCGCCAGTTATTGAATTAAGAACCTAACTGTTATAGAAATGCAGTTCTTTATACAAAAATGACAGCTTAGTTCGGTGCTAAGTTGTCATTTTAGTACTAAGAACTTTATCTAAATCAAAATCAAGTTCGAAATACAAATACTGGCTCAGAGGTTTAGGCTAGAATTAAAGTTGGATTTCGTTTTGTAATAAGATGGACAATGTTCTTTTTGGCATCAAATTATATTATTTCAATGTTAAAATCCCAAGTTTCTTCTCAATTCACCCATTTTTTTTGAAGGGATGTCAACTTCTCCCGCTTTGGACGGAGCGGGAGAGGTATGTCAGCCTTATACTGACTAAAACCCACCTGTGTTCCTTCAGTTGCCTGTGCCAGGCATTCCTATTCACCTTTTTTGACGGAACTTATGTTTAGTGCATCCCAAAATCTTAACATGAGTTAGTTTCGTACAGGTTGACACGAAAGAAAAAGACGAAGCGTTATCTATTACATAAATGTAGGTACAAGCTACAACGTAAAGAAATTAAAAAGGCATGAAAGGGTAAGTAATGTAGTACGTATATCCTTTAGAGGACGAAACGTAACGTAAATAAACAGTTTGATATACAATGCAGGTCAACTTAGGAAAAATTAATGATAGGAACTGACCCGATGACCCGCCGATGCCCGTTCATAATGCAACATTATTGACTTTTAATTCAACAAGTCTTTTCAAACGACTCGAAGTCGTAGCACGAATATGATCTGACCAAGATTATGTCTGGACTTTAAAAGAGTCTGTGACCTCTGAGATTGTTTCGGCCTTTCTTCTCAGACTAGTCAGATAGGAAACGCCGACCTCATCTAGTTTACAAATATGATTGACGTGTAAAAGTGTTTATACAAACCTACTTACAAAATAAAATCATTTATCATTTATGACTTTAACGAGGGCTATAACATAACATCACGCATGTATTTCCCGAAGGGTTAGACAGAAGTGTACCTTATAGTACACCCATATTTCGCCAGTTATGTTTAGGTAAGTACCATGTAATAGGAGGCGAGTCTATTGTGTTATCTACAACGCCACATGCGAACAACGCGTCATACTGACGTCACGCAAATCCTGCATCTCGCAAGCAGAGTTTACCGCGCAATTAGCATACATACAAACTTCCCGACATTAGTCGTTGGGCAGTTGCCCGCCAGACACAACACCCGTCTGGTCGGAGGATCCTCCCTTTTCTATGGAGGATGAGTGAACTTTCCACCCTGTTCCTCATATCACTATACCATCAACCGGGAACAAAACTAGACTCAGGGCTGCTACTGTCAAACTCCAGATAGAAAAACCCCAATAGCACTTTCTCTGACCCGGGAATCAAATCCAGGACCTCATACTCAGCAGTAGCACTCGCGACCACTATACCAACAAGGCAGAGAGAATGACGACTGTCTTACAATAAGAGGAAAAGAGAGGCTTCTACAAATCTTATGTCTCTTTCTCTCTTCCTTTACTTTGTCCAGTATGATATTAAATTCACTCGGAATTTAATAGAGTGCCATTACTGCTAAAGGGTAAAGTAATAAAATTTTAAGACAGCTAAAATTGCAGAACAGTTTTCACTAAAATGCGAAACTATTTCCCTAGCTCGTTTCTTTAATAACCATTCTTTAGAATAAAAGGTCTTTAATTAACAAAAATGCCATGGTTACTTTATGAGATACTAGTTTCTGCCCACGACTACGTCCGCGTAAGGTTTCTTGTTCCCCAACCCATCGCATCGCATCGCCTGTCCACGCTATTACTTATTTCTGTATGCTCAGCTCCTAAGAGCCTAGCGTGATGTTATATAGCCTATAGCCTTCCCCAAGAATTGGCCTATAAAATGCAAAAATATTTTTTCAAATCCGACTGGTGTTTCAGAGATTAGCGCGTTCAAACAAACAAACAAACTCTACAGCTTGCAGCATGCTGTATCATCCCACAAGTTGAACGACACTTGGCATTTCGTTCGGCGTACACGGTACTGGGATGCGCCATGATGGACATAATCCGTTTATATTCCGTCTATAGCCTGAAATGTCACCTGCCTGCTACTCGGCCTGTGGTACACGCAAGCCATTTTACAAGCTTTTATTTAACTTGCCTTGTAAGTTAGTATGTATAGCTTAAATCTTGCAAGCTGAATTAAAACCACTTCCTCCTATCCTACGCAGTTGAAATTTTACATATTGATTCCGTTTCGAAGACAGTGCATTTTTTTAGACTATAAAGCAATAGGTCTTGGCCTCTGCCTTAAAGCAAGGTAAGACTTTGGAAGCTCGTCGTCATCATCTGCCTAGACTTTTTCCAACTATGTTGGGATCAGCTTCTAGTCTTACCAGATGCATCTGAATACCAGTATTTTGCATGAAGCGACTACCTATCTGCCCTCCACAGCCCAGTTACTGGGTATCACGATACCGCTTGGTAAGACTGGTTGTCAGAATTTTGGGCTTCTGACTACCTGTTACGACTGTCAAAGATTTACGAATAGCAGCCGGGATCAACGGCTTAACGTGCTTTCCGAGGCAAGACCTGTCTCATGTAATTTTTAGTCACATTTTACGAAACAATGATTTCAGTCCTGCCTAAAAACAGCGCAAGGTAGTTTCACGACAAATGTCTCATGGATAATTCACCTCGGTGCCAACCCAGCCTGCGTTTACTAAATGAAAACCTCCATTTTATGCCTACCTCCTTTATTTTTTGTTTCGTTTTCTTGCAATTTAGAATACTCGCGGCAATAAAAAGGAATTTATTGGATATTATTCTTTTTTGCTTATTAAGAGTTGGGAGAAGGCGTTAGGTAGGATCGGGGTGAAGGTTTTGGGGATATTTAATGCTTTCATTATTATGCTGAGTTAACAAGAGTATGTATACAGGATGGGAGGGACATCGAAGCGAAACCTGTTACCATGAATTCAGTACATGATTCTATTTTGTCGATTATTATTAAAAAAATAAGCTGTTCCATACATTTTGACCGTGTACAGGGACCTATTGAACGTTTCTATGAAACAGCATATTTTTTTTTCTATAACCAGCGAAAAAACTCTTTCGAATCATGTGCTAAATTCATGGTTAAAGTTTGCGCGTCGATGTCCCTGCCAGGCTGTGTAGAAGTTGTAGATATCAATACAATTCTTATCATTAATAGCACTGGCATCATCAACTTATTTTAAGCCCATAGGGGTCTGTTACATAGGGAAATAGCGAGAGTGTATTGCCACAACAACCCTAATATGTTTGGTAAAGTGAGAAACATGCTTGATTGGTACAATCGACCAAGTCATCCACCGACATTTTGACGTAACAATCCGGCCAACACAACAAAGTTTAACATACCTTCCCAAACCACAGGTTTCCGACAAAACAATCCAAAATACTAAGCACACAACTACTTACATACCTACTTGAAACAAACAAGTTATCACTTAACAAAGTCTTAACGACTAACTTAGCTAACACTCCTGCTAATACTGAATGCTCTGGAAACTTCTCGAGTTTTACGAGCAATTCGTTTGTACCACTCAGGTATAGTAAAACCGTATTATCGGTATTACCGATGGATTGCTTGCTGTATCGTAAATAGGTTTATGAGAGGCCTTTATGTTATGGATATGAGGCAATATGTTAATGGGTTGTGTTGGTTATTCATGATTTTATAGGTCTATGTAATCAGACATAGCGAAAAGCTAAATAATAACAGCCGCATGAGTCGATCGCAGGTTTAAGCGCACTTGCTGCGGTCAGTTCGTGGATGGGTGACCATCCATTACATATCGAGACACCTTCGTGCCTCGGAAAGTTCCGGCTGTCATTCGTAAATCTTTGTCTAGTCTTACGGGTAGTCAAAAGCCCAAAAGTCTGACAACCAGTTTTACAAACGGGTTACCCAGTAACTGGGTTGGAGAGGTCAGTTAGGCAGTCGCTCCTTGTAAAATACTAATATTCTGCTGCATCCAGTTAGTCTTGAAACTGACCCAACATAGTTGGGGAAAAGGTTAGGCAGATATGTTATGTAATCAGGCATAGTGATTATCCAGATAACAGTTGAATGGCAGTTCTTATTATCGTTATATGCTACAGATGCTCGTGGTTTCTTTTCTCTTGTAACTAATGTCAAAAACCTCTATTACTATCTTCAAAAACATCAAAAAATAATATTTGACTTAGAATAAAATTATATGGGTTACTTACTTAGAATAAAACACAGTATCTTAGGTGTCCTCATAAAAGTAAGAAAGAGAAATGATATTACCATCACAAAATCAAACAACATAAGGAAAACCTCGTAAAAGTACATTTAAATAAGTACAGTAATACCCATCCAAAAACAAAACAGACATTTAAGCATTAAAACATCATCGTAACGATGAATAAATAAGGTAAAACCATAACACTCTTCATAAACTCGCCAACTAATAATTAATTCAACTCTTTTCGTTCGCTATGGAAAAGTTTAACAGTCAAATTGAGTGTAAAATAACATTAAATTAACCGGAAAGATACCCCGAACGGAAATAATGCTGAGTATTGGAAAATAGGATAACTCTAGCGTTTTTTTTTAATGAAATCGAGAATGCTTTAGGTGGAAACGGATGACGGTGTCAAAGGAGCATTGCATAGGATAAAAAGCATATAACACAAGCATCCTCTCTGTGAAAGGGAGTGGGCTGTAATCGACCAGTGCGCGCAGTGCTTGTTGGTGGAAAAGTGAAAGAGATGCGCCTTAAGGATCTAACCACACTTATTCAACTCTGTTCACCTTTTGTCCATAGAAAACCACGATTTTGTATGGATTCGTACGCATCTCCATACAAAATTGCTGTTTATTATGGACAAAAGCTGTACAGTTCTGAATAAGTGTGGTTAGTCCCTAAATGGGTTTAAAAAAAGTTTTCCATTTGGGGTGCATACGAGAGTGGTATGAATTTCAATCGGCTGAGTTTCTAAGAATTTCAACTTGATAAGGGACATCAATAGCACTCTCCAACAAGAGAAGGAGTGTTCGTTTGTCTTCTGAGGTATCTTAAGAAGCAGCTTAAACTTCCTCACTTGTTAAACCTATTGGTAGTTCCATTTCTCTTCAGCATATCGATGGCAAAAGTTCAAACATCTTTGGCCCAAACATCAGTTTTGCGAACTCCGCTCACTGACGTGCACAGATGACAGTGTATGCAGCACAGGAGGTTTCATTTATTTGTTACTTTTAAGGCCCATCATCTACAACATTATTAAAGGCAACGAACTCAAATCACCAATGAGCAGCCTAGCAGACTGTCACAGCACTAGTTTTGTAAGTAAGTAGGAACAGACGAGTCCTGGAGTGGAACCCGTGGATCGGCAATCGTAGAGTGGGACGCTCCCCATCTAGATGGACCGACGATCTTAAGAAACCGGCTGGGACAGATTGGATGCGGAAGGAGGAGGCAAGATGTTGTGGTTTTTAAGTAGCGGCGTGGATGATGGGCCTTACTATAAAGATCACAAATGTAGAAATCTAGTTACCATAACGAGTTACATACATCAAATAACAGCACTCCATATAAAACTAGTGAGCGCCATATTCATTCAGTTTAATGTCCTCTCTGTCTAGATAAAAAACTCGCGTAGTTTTTCCAACTGCCCGCTAACTAATGGTCAATGGAAACTCCATTAGTAGGGGCATTAAAATCCACTCGCTCATGATAATAAAATCATAATAATTATCATAAATACATATGCACGAGCATAAAGGTATAATGAAAATTTTCAGAATGTGTTTTGGTCATTTATACAGAATATCCGGTAAACGGAATTTAAAAGGCTTTCGTTCATAGGTTCGGCGTGGTGGATTACGGCCCACTCCCTAGCACCGAGAGGAGGCCTGTGTCCCCGCAGTGGGCACTTTATAGGCTGATTATGCTTATAGTTTATTCATATGAACAGCTCTGGTCTTATTTTAAGTGACAATGATGATATAATCACAACGAAACCCTCGATCCTGTGGTGTTTTACACCCATAAAACATAGATGTTAGGAATAATGACTACTGCCAATTACAAGTCACATCCAAACTTCGAGTCTTAAAAGTTGTCACGATTTTTCACGAAAGATGGCCCCGATAAAGCGACACATATCTAAGAACATTCTAGAAAGAATTTCCCCGACACGTACAGGTAAATAAGTGGGTGTGAGCTCGCGACTCGGTGTCGAGCACTCGATCTCCCCTTCAGGTAAGTGTATCGATTTACGAGAATTGGCACCGCTCTCGCATCCAGACGATTGTATTTACTTTAAATTGAACGAAGGATCAAAGTGGGGAGGAGTTTAGTAATTATAGAATTTGTTCTTATTTTTCACATAAGGGTGGACACAAGGCTAATATTAATAGTCGCTCAAAATGAGTCCAGTTTATTATATCAGAGGGGCGATTCCCGTATTTTTGAATGTGCGCATTCTAGTCCCCTCAGGCTGGTATCACATCTCTTCCGCGAAACCATAGTAGCGAAACAACAGTAGTTCCGCCATGACTTGTCCGTTGTAGGACAAGCGAAACTGACTGTTCTAACGCGCAAATTTGATTATGGTTCTATCTCTTTGCCGCATGATTTCGCTAGTTGGCTTCCGAGCAGATCGCAGCGTGTTTATACACTTGGTAACCACAATTAAAGCGCGTCGCTTCGTGAGATAAAAATACTAAGTATACCTATCACATGGGACTTAACATCTCTGCAGCTCTACGTACTTACGAACACAAGCGTGAGGTTATGTTTTTTATGACCCCACTTTGATCCTTTAATTCAATTACAATCTGACGTCAATAACTACGTCGTAGGCAGGTGATGCACTGACGTGATAAACACGTGTAATAATGTTACCCATCCATATTAGCGTTAAAGATATTTGAAAACCGCCAAGGATATTATTATAATTGCATACACCTGCGACTTTGTAATGGGCCTCAGCGAGATTGGATTGAATACCGCGAACTCGTTGAGTCATCTTATCCATTACTGGAGCCTTTTGGGGTAAGTACGTACACTCTTCATCATGTATGCAATTTCCATAAGCCTCTGCTTGGAAACTGTATGGTCCTGGAACTGGACCTGTTACTTTTATTTCAAAACCAAGGCAAATATTTTACCTCAAAGTTGTTTATCAAAATTTTGAAAGCATTTAACTTTTAAATGCTTTCAAAATTAGTAATTTAGTGTCTGGTTTGTCTATATAAACTTTGACCATCATCATTCCGTTAGTATTTAAAATTGCTTATTTCCCGGAATGCAAATAAAAAAAAACATAAAATTTTTGCAAAAGCTTTCAGTGTTTTGTGTGAGTGTGTTTTGTGTTTACTACCTATAACTAAATCAGCTCTTGTGAATAGCAAACTCAGCCTAAAATGTTCCCACTGCTGGGACAGACCTCTCTGGGTCCGGATGGATCGGGTGGATGTCACATGTCTTCGAATTTTGGTTCTCTTCGATGATTTTCCTTGACCGTTTTTGAGAGCAGTGGTTTTCAAATTAAATACATAAAGTTAAGTGCCCGCCTGGGTTCGAACTCACGACCTACAACTCGTAAGTCGGGGTCGACACCACTGGGCCACCACTGCTCTGTTTTTCGCAATTTTTTATCTTTGCTTTTATCTGTGCTATAAAACGTTGCTTCGTACCAAATTTCAAGATTCTGAGTTCACGGGGAGTCCCTGTAGGTTTTGATTCCCTTGCGAGTGTCGAAAATTTGCGGCATAAGCGGCTGTATCTTTTGATTGCGTTGGCTTAGAAGTTTGATTTTTTCACAGCTCCAAGGGTCAGTAGACCTGAGTATTTGATATAAATTCCAGCTTGATACCTCCACGCGTTCCTGAGAAAAAGGATCTTAACAGACAGACAGACGGACTGACGGACGGACAACAAAGTGATCCTATAAGGGTTCCGTTTTTTCCTTTCGAGGTACGGAACCCTAAGAACTACACAAAATTCCAAAATAATATCTACGTATAACTAAACACACTTTCAACTCACCTAAAATTGGCATATAAAAGTAATTCCGTACACAAAATATCGGCTCGTAAACGTTAACGATGGGACTCTATTGTCATCCGTTTTGTCTATGGGTTTGTCCAATACATCGTTGCAACGAACGACCGTCATTGGCGGAATGGCTATGTTTGGCAGGCGAATTGGTGATAGCAATATTTTGTACCGCTTTTGGCAGTCAAAATATTAGTCAGGGGAGCTCGGATACCAGAGGGGCAACAGCCGTATTTTTAAGAACGTTCGCATTTTGATCTCAGTCGCAATCTGTCAAAAATACCTCTAGTTTCCCTATATTTTTGACAAGTTTTTGACATTGATTGTCACTAAGATGACATTGCGACTATATATTGAACGTTTGCAATTACAGAAAACCCTCAATTTGCAGGCTGGTAAAATGTATACCATGGAGAGGAAAAGATCACCCCCATATATTTAAAGATAGAAACTTTTGACCAGCTGTGGTTTTCTACCGAATCTGTACAGATAAACAAATTGAAAAGGAACTTTGCTCTTCATGAATTCTATGCACTCTCCTATAGCAGGTATGCTGAAGACTTATTAAATAGAATATTTATTTCTTTAGAAATAAACTTTATCTGTGTACGTATTTGGCTGTTCCTTTCTTCTTGACTGTTTATAAGTGTGTACATAAATGGTTAAATAAACAAATATGAATTAAGAATTTGAAGTTGAGAACTTGTCAAACTCTAGCACTATTTAATCTTTTATTATTATTTTTTTTATTTCTTTAACATAGTCCGAAAAAGTAAAGAAATGTAGGAAAATTAAACATTAAAAACACATTTAAAATCGAATTTTGCGGGCTTTCACCTAAAGTAATGCTAAAGTAGCGTTTACAAGTTCACAACTTCAAATTCTCAATCCAGAAACCGGTTGCCTCTAAACTAAAACATATGTAGCTTAATTAAGTTACAAAAAAAGAAATATGTTACACGTGTTTATTAATCTCTTCTTTCGCTTTTACCCAGCATTTAACTATCGCTTTAATATCTTATTTCAAGTGGTTGGATTGTGCCAGGCGTTCATATTACCAAGTGGCAGTGTGGCACTGGATCCAAGACTGTAGCTGCAATTTGGCAAGGGTGCCGTCCACTTGTCCAAAGTCTTGTAAACGAAGCTTGGCATGCGGTGGGTAGTTCTATTGAGTTGTTTTTGGAGTTGGAATGGGATGAGTTTGAATGTTATGATAGTGATAATTTGAGAAAAAAATATAGAATTAATTCAAGACAGCTGCCTCGTTAGTCTATAGTAGTCGCACGTGCTACTGCTGAGCATTAGGTCCAGGGTTCGATTCCCGTGTCGGGAAAAGTGTTACTGCTTTTTTCTATCAAGATTTTTTCAGTAACAGTCCGGAGGCTGAATTTGTGCCCGTTTGATGACAATAGGCTCACTCCTTATTACAAGGAACTTAAGCATAGCTGGCGAAATGTGGGTGTACTATAGATACCTACACCACAGCCTTACCCTGCGGGGATTACCGGCGTGAAGTTATGTTTTTTATTTGTAAGGTTTCTGGTGCATATTTACCTATGCAGTTATTAGTAGTGCTCGAATAACTGGTGAACCATAGCCAAAAACATCAATTATGTTTTAATCCATTGTATAAAACGTAAGTACCTAAATAATGATGGTAATTAATTATTTATACTAATGTGAGTAAACCCAACAGTAGCCATACAGCTAACATAAAACCATTCAAACATTGTATTCATGTACCCAACAAAATACAGATGGCCACTGCATTACACCAACACAAATAAAGCCACACAACAAAATAGTCCAACTAACAGTACCCGGAACCACAAATACAGTCCGGCCGATCATTTAGCGAGATTGACCAATAAACACTCGGGGAATATCGCATATTCACATTATCGGACTAAAACTAGGTAGAGGTGCTCCACATGCCTATGCATCATGATATAAGGGGCCTTTAGGCCTCGTCGACCGAATAAATACCTTTTTTCTATATATTCGGGTCGGCATGATTCGGTGGAAAAACCGTTCGGTTTAGCTCAACAAACATTGGATTGGCTTCGGCTCGTGCCGAATGTGTATCGTAACCTCGGGACGGTTTTGCTGTTCAACAAATATTGCCGAATCGCATGTACCCGAACAAGTGTAAAGCACCCACTTTGTACGGAATGCTTGTCGATTTCCAAGAATTGCGTAATCACTCTCTCTACGTGCAGCTCCATTATGGTTGGTCGAATATCATTCACAACATCCAACAGTCAAGTGTTATATTCGAGAAATGAAATCGAATCCCCTTCGAATGTAATCAGAGACTGTTACCGGGCAAACTGCCAGGGACGGATAGTCGGATACTAGCCAGATCCAAAGACTTACTGGCACCGAACACAAACTACACAAAAAAAAGATAAAACCGAAACATCGGAACGAATGCTCGCCAGTGCAGAAAATGCGATTTAAATAAGGAACAGAATTAGAGGATTCATAATTTAGGGCTGATTTTTCAATCATTTGATAACTTTATTCGAAGAATAATTGTGACATTTTGACAGTTATTTCATACTTAAAATTGTCAAACGTCAATATCGACACCCTGTATATTCGGCGCATCTGCAGTAAAGATTCCAGAAATGACCCGATTATGCAGATCCGGGGAACTCCCTCACTATGATGGATGGACAACGCTTACGGTTTCGTATTGAAAAAAAGGGAAAACATTTTCATTATTTCGAGAGCATTTTTAGATGATAAACGACTTACCTTTTTTTGCTGTCTATCTATTTTGGGTCCCGCACGGTTTTTATCCGAAAGTAATTTCTTTGTAGACTTACCTAGAACAAAGATTGTTTATGGTTAGAATAGAGTTTTATTATTACAAGAAATATAATGTAAAATACTGTTATTTAGTTGCATTCGGTTATACTGGAAGCCGACCCCAACATAGTTGGGAAGAGGCTAGGTAGATTGATTATTACAAGAAATACAAAAATTGTTTATTCCATAATTTGTTTTGCTGAAAAAAAAAGAAGCCTTAACTTCTCTTCACTACAATTCATTTCATATCAATCATATTTGGTGTAAACACACTGGTGAATTTCCATACAAAACTGTCAAACAGGTAAATTGCGTGTATGAATTGCACACAGATCATATTATGAATTGTCAGTTTGTGACAATTTTACGATTTTTAATATGATTCATATTGTTATTATGATTCTGCCAAAGTGGCCTTTTTAGGCCCCCAGATGGCAGGATGAGCTGGATTCCTTCTTCTTCCTTCCTACGGCCCACAATCACAGCAGGCCGGGGAAAGTCGAAAGAGGGAAGGGAGGCCCTTGCCCTGCAGTGGGACAATACACGCTCATAATAATACGATTACAAAATAGAGGACATCAGAGGACATACTAACGTTCGCAAAAAAAATTAAGTGTTTCACATTTCCTTTCGTGTCCACGACAAAAAGGTCCCAGTCTAATATAAGATAAATAAAATGACGCTTCTGGGTTATCTCTTAGGGTTCCCAGTTGTAAAAACATGGACGCTGTAGAATCGCATATTTTATGGTGGGGTAACGTTTTTAGGGTTTTTTAAGGTACAAGATAATCCGGTTTAGGTGTGTTTTATTATTTTTTAGGACCCATTTTTATTCAGTCACATATATCAGACTGTCTTTTTAAAATAAACGTCCCTCAAGCATGACAAAGTCTGGGCAGGTGGGTTGGTTCGAATAGCCACCGACGACGGTCGCCATGGCCCACGCATAATGGTCCAGTTGGAGGACTAAGTGCGGAAACTGAACCTTCTAACATAGAACATGCCAAAGTTCACCAAGAGGTCATTTATGGGCGACAGAATCCCTCGGACACACATTTACAATGTAGTTTTAGTAGAAATTCTACAACCTAATCCAATTTAAAGTCCAATTTGCAGCACATCTACCAGACACCGACTATTAAAACCCATACAATTTCGCGAATGCACCGAGCGCCAACTACAAAGTGTGTTACAACAAAATTTGTTATAGGTACTTTGCCCGACAATTACCGTTAAAACTAGTACTTGGGGAAGGTAGCGTGTTGCCCACTTCTACGAAACTCCGACCTGCTCAAATTATCCGCTATCGTGTGCAGTTCCGCGACTTTCCACTATAATGCGAATTTAAAGTTTTTTTTTAAACTCTTTTCGGTACTTTTTAGGGTTCCGTAACCAAAGGGGCCAGCGGGACCCTTTTGCTCTCCGCTGTCTGACCGTCTGTCACAGGGCTGTATCTCTTGAATCGTAATAGGTACACACTTGAAAATTTCAGAGTGTGTACCACTATGGTTGCTATAACAAGAAATAATACAAATAAAACTCTTCTTGTATGAGTCTCTGAGTCCCTAAAAAGAGCGTTTTTTTTTTGCGGTTCGCGATGGTACGGTAGCCTTCGTGTGCGAGTTCGAGTCGCAATTGGCCACTTTTTCTAACAACATTCGTGGAATCGTGCTCACTGCGGTGAAGTCCAAATTTTTCCCCTTTTACAGCGATCGCGAATATCGTACAACTTTGAAGAGTTTTTTCGGGTTATTTGTCAAAGCATACTTGGAAGTCGGTTGTTTTGCGTGTAAATGTTTCGAATATACTTGTCGAGGGGTTGCGGTACGGGAATGTTGAAATATTTCCGTACTTTATGTTATTAGCTACTTCTTCTGGAATTATGTGGAGAACATTTTACCTTTATCAGTGTATTTTGAAGTCAGAAAAAACGCACAACTGTGTATTTTTTTAAAAGGGTGGGCCGAGTAACTGGGGCAAATACAACGCGGTAAGCAGAGTAGAATGCAAAAAAAAAGAGTTTTTTTGGTGGCCCTTTTTAAAATTATTCAAAATAACAACAAACAAATTATTCAAGTATAAAATAGCAGAGTATTTGATAGAACGCCTTCAAAGAATCCAGTGGCACTCAAATGGAAGCGACTTCTTTCTTTATTTCACAAAGCATTCAGACGATGATTCAGACGATGCCAGGACATGCCCTTGGCAAACCGTTCGAGCTTCAGTACTACGCACGACTGTATCTTTTTGGATAAGGGTCTTCTGCGTAACTGGGGTAAATTCGGCGCTGTAAACAGAGTAGAATGCAAAAAGACGTGGTTTCTGATTGCATGTCCTTGGTAAAAAAATATAAAGGCTTTAAAACAACAAAATAACAAATCAGCCAAGTACTTATAAAATACAAGAGCATTTGATAGAACGCCTTCAAAGAATCCAGTGGCAGTCAAATGGAAGCGACTTCTTTCTTTATTTCACAAAGCATTCAGACGATGCCAGGACGTTCCCTTGGCAAGCCGTTCGAGCTCCAGCACTCAAGGCACCCGCTATTAAAGATTTTACTTTTTTTAAACGTCTCAAAGTGTTAGCGGGTGTAAAATTCAAGTATTGTAGCGAAGTGTCTACTGCCATTCCGACCAAGTCTTGGATTTAAATTCAAGTTAAACGCTGTCTTCAGGAGATAAATTGGTTTAAGTCATTCCTTTTTTTGGAAGTGGAAGTATGGATGTTTATCGTTTTGGTAGTTTTAGAGCTTTGGTATTAGAATAATGTTTTTCTAAGGCAATCTGTCTACCCTTTTACTAACTAAATTGGGGTCGGCTTCCAGTCTAACCGGATGCAGCTGAATACCAGTATTTTATATGGAGCGACTGCCTATCTGACCTCCTCTTAAACCCAGTAACTGGGCACCGATACCCGTTGGTAAGACTGATCGTCAGACTTACGGTCTTCTGACTACCCGTGACTACTGTCAAAGATCTACAAATGGCAGCCGGGACCAACGGCTTAACGTGCTTTCCGAGGCACGGAGGGGTTTCGGTGTGTAATGCATGGTCACCCATCCCACAATAATGTTTTTCTATTACCTCTTTTTGGAAATGTTAGAATTTAAAAAGTTGAAAGGTCTAGCTATACGAATTACCTCTCAACAAAGACAATGTATGTAAGTGCCTAACATTCTACGGGTGGTGCCTCAAGCTAGTGTTTCGCAGGACAAAATCAATACTCCACTGTCAGGTGTCATTACCTTACCGCCAGGCGACAGTCGATAATGGCGTTAAACAGGTTTCACCGGCAATACGTTGTCTTTTTTCCAGTAAATAAAGAAAAATTAAGAGAGAATAAATCAAGCATGACAAACCCTTTATTTGATGTTACGGAAAAGGAGAAAACATTATCTCCCGAAAATAATTGACTCACCAGTCTTATAATTGAGCAGCAAGACATTGATACCAATACTATGACTATTTTGAAATATCATTCAATAAGATTATATGAACTTGGAGGGTTGTATTGATGATTTTAATGATTATAATTCTGTAAATACATACTTGTTACGCTCGCGAATCATATTTTGCTCAATATACAACCTAACACTGACCTGAAAAAAACCGTAAAAAAGTTTGAACATCGCGGGCTACCTTCACGCTTCCCCCTTAAGAATAACAGCTGTGAAGAAAATAAAATGAAAATCTCCATGTATCCCGCATAATTTTCCCTTAGGTATTATGTCAAAATTGATTCAGGTGGAGACCGACAGATGACGAAATCCAAATAGGATGGAGAAAGATGCGAAAGCAAAATTATCTTAATTCCTCCCCCGAGATTCAGCTCTCCGTTTTTTACATTACTAAGAGAAACCCTACAAGTTCTTAGTTAAAAATTAAATTATACTTGTCTTCTTCAGAATTATTAGCCCACTCAACTCCCGAGGGTAGATTGTATTAGGGAGCTGAATGAATTTGCATGTTAAAACCTTGGTAATAGCACTACAGTCTTATAAGCCGGAGAAGTTTACTGAAGTTAAGGGTACAATAGATTTGGTTTAAGTCTTATGTAAGTTGGTGTTAACTGTTGGAAGAGTTACATTTCAATTCTTTGTTAATGGCTGGTTAGGATATTACAGTTTTCTTTTGTTATGTCTGTAGCCAAAATAGCATTTTTGGGCTTCAAATCACAATATCGTGAATGATATTTTACAGATGGTAATTCGTTAAATTCGACCACGTCAATTGATTAACTTTGAGTACGAATGCCGATGGCTATAAGAGTAGGGGAAGACCAAAGAAACGATGGATGTACAACTTATAGAGAAGTATGGAAGAAAAAGACATGTTGCGCCGGCCCCAAATAAATTGATGATGTGATGATGAATTAATTATTTTACATTTTTATAAAATGTTCACATTCCACGAATATAGAATATCCACAGGGACTAAGTTCAATTAACAGGTTCGAAGCCTTCACTAATAAAATCTTAGGTTTGATTATTTCCAAGTGAAATGAACAAACTGTTCTCCAGGCTCAACGTTTTAATAACTTGATAGTAACCTCATTTCCTGTCTAAGAGCTAGCTTAAATGCTTTTAATCCATATTAAAGTACCTTATGACGCTCCTACATATACGATTTTAAGATCTAATTAACTAATATATAATTATTTTCTTATTTAAGAGTATTGATCCGCATTCTAGGTATTGCGTTACTTGTAAAGTAAACCACTAAATACTGTGATAAATATCGTATACTAGCTTTTGCCCACGACTTCGTCCGCGTGAAGCAACTTTCTTACATTTTCTTTTTCCGTAAGAACCATCCTCGTACTTCAAGGAATATTCTAAAAAAATAATTAGCGAAATCGGTTCAGCTGTTCTCGAGATTTGCGTCTAGCAACACATTCAGCGATTCATTTTTATATTATAGATAGATAGATTACTTTCTATTGGTTACAGCAGTGTGATTCTGTAACCATCTCACCGTGAAAACTTAGGTGAAATGAGCGTGGAGTGAGCTGTCATTCCAGCTAATGCTCGGGATTGACACTATTGACAGCTCACTCTAAGCTCATTTCACCTAACTTTTCACGGTGAGATTTTTACAGAGTCGATCGGCAGGTATGCAGAGAGGAGGTATGCAGGAGGAAGCAGCTAGCGTTCGGCGCGGTAGGTATTATAGTGTACAAGTGTGTGCGCAGATATAGGTGCACTCTCTCTTCCTTCACTCTCACATTCCGATAGGACGGTATGCAATCCGACACTACCGGAGAGGGATCAGGCGCAGGACCAACGTCAACGTTTTTTCCGAGGCACGGGCGTATCACACCGCCAACTTCAAAACTCCAGGTTGTTACTTTTAAAATTCCTAATGGGAAAACCCAATGGCACTTTACCCAACCTGGGAATAGAATCCAGGATTCCACGCGCTTGCAACCATAAGACCAACGTTTAATTACACTGTTAATAGGTATGGAAGGACAGTGTAGCCCTGTCAGCAAATAATTACATACGTTGAACGTTAACATCGTGACCAACAATGCTAAATTACCTGACTCCTCAGATATCGGGTGTGACGCTTGGCCAAATAAACACAGAACTTTATATTAAAATCCAAACTGACACAGTTGATAGAACCTAACACAGTATCAATACGCCATGTTTGCAAATCCTTCTGCGAGTTCCGAGTTATATTAACTCACTGAGTTTGCGAATATTTTTCTCGAGACGACAGTCTGAAGATATAAAGGCACATTCGAGAACACTTCCAGCCTCTCTGTGTTAAATCAAAAGACTTGGAGACTGACGTTTTGTATTGAGTTCGTCGTTTCTTTCAAGTCCTGTTTGTCATTTGTTTCATTATTGATGTGTTTGAAGTTAAATTGTTTGGAGAACTTATTAGCAGATGGCAATTTAATTTTAATGGTTGAGGAATTCGAGATGTTTATTTGTTATTTAACTTAGGGCTGATTTTTCCAACACCAGATAATTTTATCTGGGGAATAATTTTGAATTTTTGACAGTTCTTCCATACAAAATCTGTCAGACGTCAATTTTATTCAACGAATAAAAAATATCTGTCAATTGAAAAGTCAGTTATATGCTACTTAACATCCCGCTACGATCCTTACGAGCCGAGCAAAAAAATAAAATCAGAAAGAGCGCTAAGCGAAATCGAAGTAATAGCGCAAACAGGCGATGCGATGCGACGGGATGGGTCGGGGAACAAGAAATTTAGAAGAGTAGAAGCTAGTGCTGTGTGCATGCCTATATCACGGACCAGTTAACGGGGGCTAAGTGGCGAGTGACGTAGACCGATCGACTCCGGTATCTCTAGTGTTGGGACACAACAAATTACCCGCCTATTAACTGCGGGCCTTGTCCGCTATATGTAAACAGGACTGGCCCTTGTTTGATTTGAATAACGGGTGCTAGCGTACGGGATAAGGCGTATTGGAATTGAGTTGTTGAAAACTGAGGGGTACTATAGTGTAACTTGGAAAGGCAATAATAATAGTCTCATAACTCTTTGGGAAAAGTTTACGAAGAATTTTCCGATTTTTTCAAAAGAATTGGCCATTTTTGTAAAAATTGCAAGAACCTCAGTTGGCCAGAAGAGTCTTTCAATCTTTATACGATGCCAGTTGATACAGTGTCGTATAAATATTGAAATACTCATATCAATCAAAATATTTTATTTCACATAAACCTACATGGGCACTTATGAAACGTCAGAATCTAGGTGCACGGTTCAAATTGGTCGTTTTCTTGAGAAGAGCCGGCGAGAAACCCCACGGTTACTCTTTTAAAAATAATTAGCTTTTACAATGCTTTCAGTAGGTATGGGAGGACAGCGTAGACCTGTCAACAAGTAGTACTTGATAAAATAAAAAATAAAACGGAGAATTGACGATTTTCTGATTGATTTTGCAGTTAGCAATTACTCAATAAGATACGGGCCGTCTCCTTAGAATGTTTTTCAGTAGCTGCTCTTACCACTCAAAAATCAAAGGACATCATTCAAGTGTCGAACATTTTATACCCAAAAATTAAAGCTAGGGGGTTAACTGTAGACTTTCGTTATAATAGTAAAAAATGCTCAACATGTTATTTCCCATAAGAAAACATTACCTTTTTTTACATTTACAATACGCTGGGATTCTTGGGATTCAGATGCTAAGGAGTACATTGCTCGAGTCTGTTTTCCCGGTAGCTATAATCTTAGTCTTCAAGTCACGACAAACAAAGTTATATCTAGGCCAGGCAATGCTTAGAACATTAACGACAGCATTTCTCGTTCATCGTTTTAAATTAAGTTTACATGTTAAAAGAAGACCATAATAACAAAAATTGTAGGACAAGACTTTCCAACGCTACCTTCCACAACTCGGTCCCCAAACGTATCTCAGCAACGTTATTAATGATTGACGGATATGACGTCAGGTGCTGAACAAGGGTACAGTAATGTACGATGTTATCGCGATGTATGAGGGACAGTAGGATTACACAGGTAATTCGCGCCAACCTTCGCAACAAGCTAATATTTGATGGATGGAATCTCTAATGAGATTGGGATGTGATTTGTAGTTGCCTGGTCTATGGATGGGTTGGTAGTTGAAGTTAGGGGTTAATTGGGGAAACAATTTTGTGTCGACAAAATTGAATATACACGGAAAATGGAAGTATAGCATCCTATACTTCCATTTTCCATATATTCGAGTTTGTCATTGATCGTTTGAGTTAGCAGAGTGAACGAGAGAAAGAGAGTAGGGGGGGGGGGGGTGAGTGTGTGTGTTGTGAGTTAACGTAATACTGAACACCAAGAATTGATCAATGACAATATTACGTCAACTTTAATAGAAAACTTATCTATTACGATTAGCCGATCGTTACTTAAACTTCATATATAAACCGCAAATGCGCATCTGCGAATATCCCTGACGAACTACAGAAACGTGTGCGTGGGCAGCCCCACCAGTATCAAAATGTGGGTGTACTATAGGTGCACGTCTGCCTAACCCTTCGAGGATTACAGGTGTGATCTTATGTTATGTAACACTTTAATTGACCTAAATAATCGAAGCCAGGTGCATCCTCATTTTCAGTTACTGCCAGTAATCGCAAACCCATTTTCAAAACGAAACTTCTTTAAATATTTCTCAACGTTTTAAAGTTTTTCGTTAAGTTTGCGTTAATTTCGAAACTACTTTTAAATGAAGCCTTAATGTGCCTGTCAGGTGAAAAGGGGTAAGTTCAAAGTAATTTACTTAAAACAAACTTTGCTAATGATAAGTTTAAATAAAATTCAGCCCGTAATAAAGTTGGTTACGGTACGGGTAGCGGCATAGAACGTTAACTTAAATATTGTAGCAGTTGAGTTAGCAATTTTAATTTTTAAACCCAATTTGTTACTGGTTCACCTAGTTTAGTGGTTTTGAAGCGTGTATACATTTGGATTTAATAAGACTAAATGAACACATAATGGGCACATTGCTCGCAGAACAGATGGCGGATGGGGTCGAAAGGTTTTGGAGTGACGACCGCGTACCGGAAGACGTAGCGTTGGAATGCCTCCCACAAGGTGGACCAATGACCTTGTGAAGGTCGCAGGCAACCGCTGGATGCGGGAAGCACAGAACCGATCGAAGTGGCGGTGCTATGTCCAGTAGTGAACGTGTTTCGGCTGTTGTTATTGGGTGATTGAATGAGGAATTGTATCGCCACTCTCCATATTACAGCAATGATACACATCGGTACCGTGTTTTTTTTAAGGTGTATTCGCACATTTTTCATACTCAAATCCAACCGATTCTGTTTCCACTTAAGGAAATATCAACTTTATTATGATAGCAATAAAGTTGATTTCAGAATGGCTAGCGCTATTGAAAACGTCATAAAAGATGTTGAAGTTATAGTGCAAACTGAACTCTAAGTGTGGGTGGTAAAGTAATTTTTCCAAAAACATATTTGTTTACATGTTTGGTCACTAAATTGAGAACTGAGGATAGCCATTAGTGACGGCGGCGAGCAATGGGCAGCTCGCCGCCTGGTAAAGACAAAGCCCGGGTCGACGGCGCGTTGTGTTCCACGCGCGCCTCAAAGAGATGTCAGCACGAACTGACGGGGTCCGCTAGGGCCGATGCCTGCCAGGGCCGCGGGTTGTTCTAAAGAGATACCGTGGCCCCTGGCACAGGCAACTGAAGGAACACGGGTGGGTTTTAGTCGGTAACAGTCTGACACGCCCTTCCGCTCAGCCCAGAGCGGGAGAGGTCATTTGATAATTTCCCACCCAAAAAGAAAAAAAGGATAGCGATTAGTGACAGTGTATACCTATGTGAAATTGAAAAATGTCAATTGATGCAGCTCATGTTTATAGATATTAGGGAAATTATACCGTCCTACCTAACTATTCCATTACTACTCGTTCAGCACGAGTGCCTAAGCCAATTAAAAAAAAAACTTTCGTTCTCACCGTCCTCGAACATTAGCTTAACTATCGCAGCTCTCGGAATCTCTCCCATCCTCATTGTGCCCGGCTATCTCAGTCCCGCTTAAAAATAAATGTCAATGTTTACAGGAAATTGGACACGAACTGCTTTCTGAGCTCGGACGATGTCATAATGCTATCGTGACCTGAGTGCTTTTATATCGAGGGTAGTTCAGCTTTATCGAAGTATATTGGCGTTTTTTCTATTTATTTAATAAATAAGTTTGATGTTCGGTAGATAAAGGGAAGTGAACATACTATGGAATTCTGGATAGGTGGTATTGCCAACTACACATCAGCGGTAACACTTGTTTTACGAAAATCGCCCTTTCTGCTACGACATAGAGGCTCGCTATATGAATGTCAAATTATTACCAGTGAAGTGTCGCTTAACCACTTTTATCTTTCTCCAGCCCTTATCCCAATTTATTCGGGGTCGGCTCATCATGTCTTCTTCTTCCATACTCTTCTATTAGTCGTCATCTCGGTAATCACTCCCTTTCTAGCCATTTCATCTTTCATACAGTCCATTCATTTTCCTACTTACTATACCATTTCTAATTGCCTTATTGTATCTTCTCAATCTTGAGTAATCACTTCAGTGGTATGTAGATTATTTGAATAGTAATGGCAAACTGATTTGCAAATATAAGTTTCGTTCGTGCTCATGTCTTCCCAATTTAAATACAACATCATCCGCATGAAATGACTTGTTTAACCATAAAATATATCCATATGACCCTTAGCAATACTGTAACTTCCCATTAGTGAAAGAATTTTCGGAATCGAATCAGCAGTTCCGAAGATTGCCCCCCTACATACAATCTCACAAAATTGTACCGTAAGTTTATTATATTTCATCGAAAATCCATCCAAGCCAGCTCCGAGTGCAATATTATGCAAACTTATGTCGAGATCAATGGTGCCCCAGTTTTCCCCTTTTATGCGAATAATAACATAGGGAAACCCGAAGTAAACAGATATACGCCAAACTCTATTATTTTAGGCAAATACTTCAAAGGGTTTTCTTTTTGTTTACTGAGCCCTTTGAAGAATAAAGACATACAGTATGTTCAGGGAAAAATGTATAACAAATATGGTCACTGCGTACTTCGCATAGCCATAATATTATATATCGCGTATTTGGAGGTGAATCTATAATAAACTGAAGTCACTTTTCGTGTCCGTTTGTGTTGCGATGTTCTTCTAACCTATGCAACGGATCCTGATGCTTCTTTGTTTTTTGATCACCGCTGAGATTATTTCATCACCACTGAGCTCTCAAAATGGTGAAGGAAAACAGCGTGAGGAAACCGGCATGTTCTAGAACAAAAAATTCGAAGATACGTGACATCTACCAACCCGCACAGGGCCCGCGTGGTAGATTACAGCCCACTCACTCTCGAAGAGAGGAAGCCTATATCCCAGCAGTGGGAACATTATAGGCTGATTATGCTTCATGTTTAATAATAATAATAATATTTTATTCAGTATTCAATTGGTAAAATATTAACAAAGTCTTAGAAATAACTTACAAAGTTTTTTCAGTCTTACAACGTTTTGTCGAGTCGTAAAAAAAACCGTGCGAAGCAGGGGCGAATCGCTAGTACCTACTCAATAAACGCGAACACTGTCTGTTATAATAGTAATACTGATATTATTCAACAAATTGAATTCCTGTCGCATTATCCAAATATGATAATACCGGATTAATTAAAACCCGATTGGGAACATAATTTGCATGTAGTTCCGCTGTTCGATGCGCGGAACTCGGTATTGCATCAGAAACAGCACAATAAGCCCCTAAGACTCACAAAATACGTTGTAAATCCCGTACAGTTAAGGTGGCTAAGTAAAAACCGATTACCGCGATCCTATTAAATTATTCAGGGAGATAAGTACAGTTTGTATCGAGCTGAAAATGTGTTTGGACTTTGGGAACCGTTGTCTACTTATATGTTCCGCCGGGAAGGGATGTTCTAGAAGGAAATCCAGAGACCTTATGGGTGATGTTCTTCAGAAAGGTCAGGTGCGTAGTATTCGCAACTGGCGTGCGTGTATTACCAGAGTGGCAATTCTCGTAATTTTAAGAACGTTCACAGTCTAATCTCAGTCTCAATCTGTCAAATATACTCTAATTTCCCTTCATTTTTGACATTGATTGTCGCTGAGAAGAGATTGCGACTAGATTTTGAACGTTTTTAATAACGGGCATTGGCCTTCAAATGTATGAAAGTACACGAGATAAAAGGAGTATGTATCCAAGGATCGTAGCAGGTGGCTTCTGTAGTTCCTGCCTACCCATAAGGGAAAGACGTGTAAGTTTATGTATGTATGTTTATATAACGGGAACTCCAAAAGTTAGCTGACATTTTTCCACTTCAGCTGTGACAAACCACATTACGATTTAAAATTCTAGTTCCAAATATTCGCACTATAACGCTTTAATTGACTAATTCAACCAATGACTAAAAAAAAATAATAATCTAGTGATTCCTGTGATTATTTTTTTATTTGAAATCATAATTTGGCATCACAGCTGGAGTTGAATACTGTCAACTAACTTTTGGAGGACACTTTCCCCTTTATTCATAAACGTTGCTTAAAGTTAAGTAGTGATTAGCGACTGTTTAACCATACATTTTTGTCGTTTAAGCGTTACTTAACTTTAGTCATCGTTTATGAATAAACCCCTGTATGTTTAATATGAAGCCTAAAACTCACGTTGACGTCCCTTGACATACGGCTGGTAAGATAAATATTTTAAAAGGAATAACAAACCGTACGTCTGTTTGATAGCTTCCGGCAGCAATACAATTACAGCGTCGATAACGGAAGAAAAGATAGGGTATGTCAAACGTGACCATACGTCCCGGTTTGGGCGGGACAGTCCCGGTTTCAGGCAGTCTGTCCCGGTGTCCCCAGCGAAGCCAACATAGTCCCGGTTTTGCAAGCAGACCCAACGATAGTTTAAAATTTATTTTTTCCGCTCGAAATGCGTGCGCGTCTGCGGGAATCCCTTCCGCCCGCGCTTACCGATGTTCCGTCTTCCGTCAACGACTGCAATGTTTTGTTTTAGTTTAGTACAAGTCGGACAAAACGAGTATCGTACGCAACGCAACGCAGTGATTTGTAAAACAACAATAATGCCTAAACGCAAGTGTTTAGAGCTTTGATTATTTTGTGTCATTCTATCTTCTATAATAAAATACTAGTAAAACACAAAAAAAATATATTATATATTTGCGCCGATGTGTCCCGGTCTGACAAAATAAATAAATGGTCACGTTAGGTATGTGTCAAAGGATTGGCATTTGATGTTAGATCCAATATATCGATAGGTATTTCCGTATTTAATGTTTTCTCAGAATACTTTGAAGATAACTGATGGCTTCAAGTCTATTTTGCCATACCGACTTGACAATTTACAACGTAACATTTATTGGTTTATTTATCTATATTCTATACTAATAATATAGATAAAGAGTTTGTTTGAACGCACTTATCTCTGGAACTACCAGTCGGATTTGAAAAAATCTCTTTTGCATTTGATAGCCCAATTTTTGAGAAAGGCTATTAGGCTATCATGCTAGGACCCAGAACAAACGAAGCGTAAACGAAGTAATAGCGCAGGCAGGCGATGCGTTGTGACGGGGTGGGTCGGAGGAACGAGAAATTTCACGCGGAAGAAGCTAACGAATATACAGGGTTATTGGAAAAACACGAACAACCTCTTAAGAGGTCATTGTACTCGTCATTATGAATAACTTTTTCTATGTGACCAAACCTGAAATCACGAAAAAAAAATCGTTCGGTTAACTCGTCAAAATGTAGGGAACAGCAGATTTTTTTTTCGCGATTTCAGGTTTGGTCCCATAGAAAAAGTTATTCATAATGACGAGTACAATGACCTCTTAAGAGGTTGTTGGTGTTTTTCCAATAACCCTGTATATTGCACTATGTAGGTACACACTCACAAGCTATGTATAGGTTAAACTTAGGAGTGAGAGAGAAAGAACAAGAAGTGAAAGAGTATTTCATCGAAATTTCTGTTTTATAACAAAAGCTCAAGCACTTGAATTCGCCAATCAAATTAATGAAACAGCAAACACTACCTTAACAACACAATGTTTCGTACCACAAGCACAGTAACAGACATCACAATCATATTTCAAGTCGATTTCAATTACAACCGAGACTTGAGCCTGGGATATTCATAGCCAGCAATCACCACAGCTAATGAATACCGACACGTAAACAATTGTGCTGTTCGCAAGGCATGGATCGACCAACGTTTTTGTTTGCTATTCAAAACGAATGGGCAGCCGAGAAGGCACGAATAAAACCGAAGCGAATCTATAGAAATGTCAGCTGCAATATCGGTGAGGACCCGCGGGTGTTAATTCGATCGTTTATCATCAATGGGATGGAATGGATAAAGATAATTGGTGTTTGGGTGTTTTGTTATATTGTTCGTTTTCGTTTTTCTTGAGTGTCACGGCTAATTCTTCTTTTCGGCTTAGTTTAATTTGTTTGGTGAGGAATTTCGCTTATTTGTGTAACATTTTTGATCTTTGTACTCCATATTTATGCTCTAATCGCTTCACTTAGCTCGTGTTATGACGTCGTCTCTATCTAGCACTTATAGTTTAACATTTGTGCGACGGTGAAAGAAATAATGCTGAGCCAAAGTTAGTGCTAAGTAAAATTGTAGGTCTCGGTCTTAGTGCTAACATTTTCATCTCAAGGCACAGCATTTTTATCCCACGAAGCGACGCGCACTTTACTTGTGTTGGTAACAAAGGTGTACAAACACACGGCAAATGTGTGCATGAAGACGAGTAGCGTTAGCACATAACACTCACACGCAGAGGGAACACACACTCCTACGCTGATACACACCTTCACAGCGTGTTTGTACACTTGGTAACCACAAGTAAACAACTATCGCTTCGTCAGATAAAAATACTGTATCTCTAAGAGACTTAAACCTCTGCTTCTTGGTCGGATTCATCCCCCAGTAATCTTATACTGTGATCTCGATAAAATTCAGTAAATTGGTTCGCCCATTAGAAGCCTGCTACCAATTTAAAACGTGCGCGTTTAACGAGTTTCTAATTATATCAATTGGTCCGAACTCTTCTGAAGTAGTATCTTTTAAAACATTTTCCTTTCTTTCTAAGATTGGAATGGGAGTTCTTCCTAAGCTTTTCGAAGATAATAAATCTGTTTCTTGCGTTACCGGTTCTGTATAAGATTTATAGCTTCTAGAACTATCCAACGTCTTTGCTTAGTTCTCCAGGGTATAGTTAACTGTCAATATACGGAGAATATGTAACGAAAAGTACATTGAAATCCCGAAGGTTTTCTTAATGGAAATAAGTTCTTCGGATTTCGAAATGTGGAGAGGTCTGTGGCTAAATAATAACAGCCGCACAGGTCGATCGATCAGGTAAAGCTACGCTTGCCGCGGATCGTCTGTGGATGGGTGACCATCATTACATACCGAGACCCCTCCGTGCCTCGGAAAGCACGTTAAGCCGTTGGTCCCGGCTGTCATTCGTGATCTTTGGCAGTCGTTACGGGAAGTCAGAAGCCCGAAAGTCTGACAACCAGTCTTACGAAGGGGTATCGTATTACCTACCCAGTAACTGGGTTGTGGAAGTCAGATAGGCAGTCGCTCCACATAAAATACTCATACTCCATATAAAGTATTCAGCTGCATTCGGGTAGACTGGAAGGCGACTCCAACATACATGGGAAAAGGCTAGGCAAATGATGATGGATTTCGAAATGTAGTCTTTGTAACCGACTTTTTAGTCTTTGATATTAAAGATTCTTAACTCTTTTGATTTGAAATAGATGTTAGGAAAAGCGAACTATTTTTTTAAAGAAATGCATTCTTTCCCTTATTCGTTTCTTTTTTTTTTACGCGTTTGACCACTATCCTACTGCTGGGACACAGGCCTCCTGTCTATGAGAGGGAAACCACGCGGGCCCTTGCGGGTTGGCGGAAGTCACATGTCTTTTGAATGTCGCTCTAGGTCATGCCGGTTTCCTCACAATGTTTTCCTTCACCGTTTTTAGAGCAGTGATGATGAACTAAGCCATTACCACTGGGTCACTACCACTCTGTCTCTAGAAGCACCGTACCCTAGAAATAAGTAATAAATTTCCCTCTCCTATTTCAATAGTTATTCCCCATCGCTTAATATTAATGTCTTAGCTACAGGTACATAGCCTGCAGCCTCTTTATCTTACCTGTCATAACCAGTTATGTCCAGTTTGGAAGCCAGCCAGGCATTCGTTAATATAGCTGGAATGTCCTGCACAGTGCGCCAAACAATAGTCATTGACATGTACATTAGTGCGTCTAATATCCCACCGGCCATTACGCATCGTAATCACAGCCCTGAATTATTGTTCCACTGGGTTGCTCGTATATGTGTGTATTAGATTGTTCCAGTGAATAATTAGGGTTCCCTTAATTGTACGTGCCCAAGGTCTTATATAATGTCGTTTTAAGTGCTTCCCTTGAATGAATTACTCTTTCAGTTTATGAGAAACTAGCCTGAGAATTGGTCCGCGTGAAATATCTTGTTACCCCGACCGGTCCCATCGCATCGCCTGCCTGTGCCATTACTTCGTTTTCACTTAGCGTTCTTCCAGACTTTTCTTTTTGCTTGGCTTCTATGAGTTCCAGCGTGATATTAAATAGCCTTAACCTTTCTCATGAATTGGACTATCATATGCAAAAAAAACGGGTTGCAATCCGGGACTGCCGGCAGAAGCGAACTTGAATATTAACGTTGTGCATTTTTTATATTTTGGAATGCGGTCTACTCTCCCTCTGTCTTACGAATTTTCGATCAGGTCACGTGTCCTGACGCGAGCTCCATCTTACGAATTTTCGATCAGGTCACGTATCCTGACGCGAGTTTAACATTTTTTACCCATCACAACAAAAGTGCACAACGCCGCTAGAGAAGTTTTCACATCAAAAAAATTTTTTTTTCAAATCCGGTTGTTGGTCCTGAGATTAACGTGTTTAATTGTTTAGCTTTTTTATTAGTATAGATTGGTATCTTTTTTGTGTTACGCAATTAGGGTCAGAATGTAATAATCGTCTGTGTGCGTTTGTGAACTGTCTCTGTAATTAGTTCAACCTAAATTTGCCATAATTTGACATGACATGTGATAGGTATGTAGTATATGCCATACTACACTTAATAGTTTCAATGTGGTTTCAACTCCAATACACGCAACAAATATTGGAAACGACAAAATTTTCGACCGCATGAAATTGCTAACACGCCTAACACTACATAGTACCTATGTGTTGGGAATGAAACTGGACGAATTAGCACCAAATTAGGTTAGTTTGCGTAGTTTTCGGTCCGCGGTAACGATGAGCATTCGTTATCGTGTGTACCTGTAGGTACATGTAGGTGAGTGGTGTAGGTAGGAAAGCAATGAGTAACGATCACGCAAAATGTTCAATTATGTGCCTTTGATAACTTTTAACTTATACAGGGTCCAATTCAATAAGCTAGCGAAACTTTGCAGATGTGATGGGTATCGATAATATTTAAACACGATACAATTAAAATTAAAAAAAGATTTGATGGATTTTATTGGGGGTCACTGACCGCTGGTAGTGTTCTTACTTGAAGTATGAGTTGAGAAAATCTGTTTTCTTCTATTTTATCGTGTCAATACTCAATTGACATAATAAAAACTGATATTTTAAGTGACTACACAAACTGCAACTTTTTTGTTTTATCACCTTTAGATATTGATACACATAAAGTCTGCGGAGTTTCACTAGCTAATTTAATTTGCCCCTGTACATTTTATATGAATCCAACAAACACACACGACGTTTACGCACGCACGCGCGCGCGTTCGCACGTTTTTTTTTCTGTGACAAATAAACCAATTTTTCTTTCGTTCTTAATAATATCATTAAAGTAGTCAAACAAACCACACATAACAACATACATTAGCAGACTGTACTTAGCGATTGAATTTTATTTAGACGATTGATTTACTCTCTAATCCCAAACAGAGTACATAATTTCGAAGCCTAGCTCTATAATTATAGCGAAATAGTATAGTTGATTCAATTTAGCTAGCAGCCTAATGTAAACTAGTAATCAATTAAATAGATATGTAGTGATTTGATGGCCGCAATGCTGTACCACGCAGTAGATAGGTACTGATAAAGTCCACACAACTAGCGATAAATGCTTGCGAAACTCCGCAGAGGTGATGGATATCGAGACGACAAAACGACAAAATATCAAAAAACATATTTTTTATTTGGGGCTAACGTCCCTTGGTGTTACTTAAAATATGAACTGAGAAAATCCGTTTCATCGTGTTTAGTTCTCGATACCATCACGTCTGTTAAGTTTACACAAATAATACTGATATTTCAAGTGACAACACTACCTGCGGTGATGACCCCAAAAAAGCCTTTACTTTTTGGTAGGCTAGTTTAGATATCGATCGACGTCTAAGGAATTTCGCTAGAGAAGTTTTAACATCAACGGTAGAATAATGAAAGCGCACATTGGTTTGACATTGTTTGAGATGACCATACGCATGCCCCTGTGTGGCCCTGCGTGTGTAAAGATGTACGGTGTGTGAAGCCAGCCTTCTGTACCTAACTTCTTGGTGCCATACGGTCCGGGTTTCGTTACTAATGGCCAATGCATCGGTTCACCAATAACTTGGATCGCTGAACTTTAATTTGGTAATTAGACAGTAATCTGATGTACGGCGCTTGTTAGCGGGATAGGTTCGACTATGATTAGTGGTTATTTTACACGTATGCCGCGACTTACGTGTTGTAGGACGTAGGTTCGAAACCCAAGCAGGCACTTTACTTTGTGTAAATTATTTCATCACCACTCCTCTCAAAATGTTGAAGGAAAACATCGTGAGGAAACCGGCATGTCCTAGAACCAAAAATTCGAAGACATGTGACATCTACCAACCCGCGCTGGGCCCGCGTGGTAGATTACGCCCACTCCCTCTCAAAGAGGAGGCCTGTGTCCCAGCATTGGGAACATTATAGGCTGATTATAAGGATTATAATTATACATTTTGGGTAGCTATATACAAACATGCACAAACACACCCTAACACACACACCATAGCACAAGCATTAGGTTAAACCATTACTATTTTATTTTGTATTCAGAATCGCACGAATGATTTATTTTAAGTCTTACCTTTTTGTTTTGTTTTTATAACTATCTAATATCCTCAAACTGTAATGTTATCTTTATAACATTGTAAAATTGCAGTACAGAGCCACAAGCTACAGGCGACGCTTAGTTTGTGGCTTACCGAATCCGTCACATTGTATGTTTACTTTATGAAGAATAGACTTTATTATTTGCAATTAAATTAGTAACTGTGCCTACTATACATTATTCTCGTGGTTCTCGTAGTGGTAAATATCTTGATCTAAAACTCACTATTTGCCACAAAACATTCTAATTTCTCTTGGTTCTATTGACAACCAATTTAAACCGAGCCTCTATGACTAAAATTATGGGGTATACCACCAATCAAGTTGAAATGACGTGCTTAATAAAGTAAACTTATTAAACCATTGATTTAATTTGGCATATATTATACAATATGTCCCGAAATTAACGCACACCACCAAACACCCCAATTAAAATATTATGTCGTAATCGAAATACATATAATCTGCATTCGCGACATATTCGCCAAAAATGTAAACAAATATGAGTTTATGGAAAAATAACTTTAATTCCTACACAATAAAGATAAGTTTAGTTCTACAACTTCAAATATTTTAAAACTTTTTCAATAGTGCTAGTCACTCTGAAATCCACTTAGGTAATTGCCATTTAAATAAAGTTGATATTTGTTTAACTTGAAATAACATCAATTTGAATATAGGTACTGATGTTTTACTATTATGTATAAAACATTGTTTATTAATTAAATTAGTTATACTGATCGTGGGAGATAATATTGTGGTCACATTACAAATCTACGTACGCGCACAGTCGCATACGTATAAGGGTCTAGCTTAGTAGGTCCTTCGTCTATTTTGGTTTGTTTTGACTGTACAACAGAAGTGTGACTATAATATACGTAGTTTTTATTATTTTTGGGATTAAACATGATCCTACATAAAAAAAAAACCGGTCAAGAGCGAGTCGGACTCGATTCTGAACAAACTACTTTCACAATGTGTATTAATTCAGACACACATTGTATTTAAACTTATTACAAACCACAATAAAGTAATTAAACAAGGCGCTTCATATAAATACATTATTGATGACATTTAATCACCCTGAGAACAGTGCGGTATAGCCTCACCTGACAAATTGGGTATGAATTTCCAATGTGTTCCACGTAACGAGGATACGTCGAGACGCGCATATATATACCACAATTGTTTTCAGAGCCTCGGCTTACACGTGAAGCATATCATCTTCGTAATGAAACTCTCCTTGGTGTACGTAGTTACTTTGCTTTGCTATACTAAAATATACCTTAGAGCCCCGACAAGCAGGTTCAAAAGCGATTCGTATTTCTACAACAAGTTTCGTCAGGATTGACATACGCTTTTCGGTAGCTTATGTTAGCCAATCCCTTACATTTATTTTTTATTTGTTCACAAATCGGGCAATACAATATAACATACATACTGCTGTCTCTCAAGATACAGGTAACCCTTGTTTGAGAGGCAGGGCTCACCAATTTATTGTATACAGACTTCTGCAAATTCGTCCACTTGTTTTATACTTACCTCCTACCACTAGATGTAATAAATAATACCTTTTGATAATCTTTTAAATTAAGTCTGTAAAATGTATTATTATTATACTACGTAAACTTAAACAGGAAAAAATACACTGAATGCCCTAAAATAGAGAACACAGCGTGCACAATGTATGAGCTAGTTAAAATTACAATTAAACCTAGAAATAATACGTTAGTTACCATTGGACTAATTATTATTAGTTGAATGGCTGCACACCATCATTCGCCAGCCCTTATCCCAATTTATTTAGGGTCGGCCCAACATGTCTTTTACTTCCACATTTCTCTATTAGTCGTCATCTCGGTAGTCACCCCCTTTCTAACCATATATTCACAGAGTCAATCCATAGTTTCTTTGGTCTTCCCCTACTCTTACATTCATACTCAAAACTTTCCTCACGAGTCGAATGGCTGCACATGCTAAACTAAATTTTAATTTTGGCTGATGCTAAGGTCCCGGAGAAAATATCAAAATGCTACCTCACACCATTGTCGCTGAAAACATTATACAAAATGGAGCATGCTGCTTTACATCTGTTCTGCATTGAGGCATCACGAATGTGCGCCTAGCATAAACAACTGCTCTGGCATGGAACAGCAAGTTGAATTCTCTCCAGCAAACCTTCACAATCTACGTAGGCATTAATTAGCTTAAACAAGTAAACAATATCATTTTACATCATCGTTATCGCTGACAGAATATCACTGCATTTAGGTCCTCTGGTTTTAAAAGCTATTGTCGAAAAACCAACTATGGTATTCTAAAATATGAGAGTAAATTCAGAATAGGGATACTCATCATCTGCCTAGCCTTTTCCCAACTATGTTGGGGTCGGCTTTCAGTCTAACCGGATGCAGCTGAATACAGGCATTTTACATGGAGCGACTGCCTATCTGACCTCCACAACCCGAGTTAAATAGTTTTGTAATGCCACTTGATAATATCCCTCTTCTTACCAGTCTTACCAAGGGGTATCATATTACCCAGTAACTGGGTTGTGGAGGTCAGATAGCCAGTCGCTCATAAAATACTGGTATTTAGCTGCCCCCGGTGAGACTGGAAGCCGACCAACAGTTGGGAAAAGGCTAGGCAGATAGAAAAGAGGCTGTCATCAATCAGAAACAAGACAACGCTACATCGAAAGGCTTTGATTGTATAACTGTATACTGAATTCTCTATGTAACATAATTCCATTTTGATAACCCATCGGTTTGTCATCCATCACTTAGTTTCTGTGTGCCACCGAAGCGGGGAACAAACATAGGTGCTGTTTGTGAGTCAACATCGGAGCGGTTCGGTGAAGTTCGCTACAAGTGTACCGTTTGCATTGAATTCACTTGCTCACGTTTGTGTTTATGTTAGTGAGTGGTTCTAAGGAAAATATGTCTATTATTACATATTCAGTATTAAGGTACCAGGAGGTAGGTTAACCAGGATAGCTTCTTCATCCAGCCTCCACGAATATTTAAGACTAGCTGCGCCCCGTGGTTTCACCCGCATAAGTTTCGATCCCGTGGGAATATCGGGAAAAAAAGTATCATATGTGTTATCCACCTGTGTGCCAAACTTCATCCAAATGCTTTCCGTAGTTTTTCCGTGAAAGAGTAACAAACATCCTCACAAACTTTCGCGTTTATAATATTAGTAGGAAGTTAAGGGCAGAATGTGGAGATAAACACTATTTTATATTTATTATACAACATATTTTATTAAACCCGCGGGGTAAATGCGTAACACATTAACAGTAGGCATGGATTTAATTTTGACAGTTCAACAACATTAATTGCGTTATTTATGTTGTTAACCATACATTTTTTTTGAACATACGAAGCAATGGATTAGCAATATCCTTCAAAATGATTCAGATTGTGATTAATAGTGCGTTACGCAATTAGGGTGGGAGTATCCCAAGAGCGCTAAGCTGTGTCGTTGTAGGTACTTAAGTCCCGATTTATATCATGCAAAAGATCAAACCAAGTTTATATTCATTATTGCTAAGTACTAACATCCATTTAATTATGTCACGCAAGAAAAAAATTGGCTTCGTCGAGAATAAACTTAAAAACGAAAACTTGACTACGAACAGGAAAATTCAATCTTCCAAATATCTCAATTTATAAAAAAATCACATTACAGAGTCTTCATCAATCCGAATTATAACAAGGACAGCTAACCCATCAATCTTTAATACATATTTCCTTTTCGATTCGACATCAGCGTAATGACGTTTCATTTCTCAAGTCACACCGAAAAAAACCTCATGTAAATCTTATTCCCTCGACATCTCTTCAACGCTGTCGACATAAAAATTCGCCAACACGGAGGGGCACCCTCGCATCGAGAGGGTTTGAATATGCAAATTGTAAGGTGGCACTCTTATAGCCCTCCGACAAAAATGGCGGACTTCCATCTCCAGAGAAAATATTATCATTGGAAATTCTTTTAAAGCAAGTTATTTGCTGAAAGAAGATTATCGGTGAAAGGTAGGAATTCCGATGTTAATGTGAAAACGTTTTCGAAGGGCGATCAAAGGCAAATAGAAGGTGCTTACTCGTAATTTGGAAATCGTATGCTTATGTATATTTGAAGAATTCAGCAAACAAGATTTTTTGAGAGATATTTTCTATGTTTTCATACTACGCCGTGCATGTCTTGTACAGACAGCACATCAAGTCACTACAATCTTTCAAATTTCTTTGATATATTTTCAAATTTATCGCTATAGCATTAGGTTCAAGGTTGAATGGGAAACTTTGACAGTTTCGGGTAGCTTGATGTGCTGGCGTCTGTACAAATATGCTCACAATAATCTCACATACAGAATTGAGCAACCTTCCATAAAAACAAAAAAAATACGACAAAGGCAAAAGAAACAAATATTTATAAACATCAACCCGCGGCCTGTTGAATATCCCAAAACGTTTCAGAATCCGCATTCCGCCCGTCTGCGCACTTTACTACCCACAAAAGTAAAAATATTTCACCTTAACCCCGCGGTTATTTAAAAGGAAAAAATGTTAAAGGTACAGAGGTCGGCATTAGGTAGGTTTGCTTGAATTCAGTGCACGTACACCCTGGGGAATGGGGCGGAGAGATTGGCTCGTAAAGACACGACGTGGCCACCCCTCCCTAATTATAATCCGTTAATTGTGAAAAATCACAACCCGACCCACTCAGGAGTTAAAGGGGAGGAACTCTGTAAAAGTTGTATAAAGGTAAGGGTTAATCCGCGATTATGATGTTCTGTTTATAACTCTTTGTTTCAGACTTTTTCCTACTTAATTTTTCGTATAAAAATGTCCCCACGGAGCATTCCCACTGCTGTCATCAAGAAACGGTTGCCAAAAAAGTAATGGAATATGAAATGAATCTCGACACGTTGTATTTCATATTTTCTTAATTTCTTCTTCCCCGTCGCCGAGACGTAAATCTTGTATTTTGTGCCAAGTATTCTGTGCTCAAAATTAAATGAAGAAACGTTTTGCTAATGCGACTTTGAAAAATATGTCAATCTACACCCATTTTAGTGACGATGCTGTTTGGTTATGGAAATGGTCTTACATCGATCATCAATGTAAATTCTCGTAATCGTTCAAAATCTAGTCGCAATCTCATCTCAGCGACAAACAAATGTCAAAAACTTGTCAAAATGTAGGGAAATTAGAGGTATTTTTGACAGATTGAGACTGAGATCAGACTGTGAACATTCTTAAAATTACGAGAATTGCCCCTCAGGTAGAGCGTAAAGTGCGTCTAAAGAAGATTTCGCTTTAAATCGCCATTAAAGAAAAGTAATCACAAAAGTGTACCTAACCAAACTAAGACTCAAATCTTGGTTCATGAAACGTTACGTAACCATAATAGTAATGCGTTTTACGGCTATACCCGCTATATTGAACGTTCAGGATCCTCCGTATATCTACGGCAACGGTAATGATTCGATCGCTAGGCTTAACGTATTATCGGAAAAGATATAAACTTTTATTATTCCTAACCGTTGAAAAACTATAACCCTTGATGTTATTATACAAATAAAACTCATCTTAAACGAGAAATACGAGATATAGTTTCCGAATTGGTGTAGACAGTGCTGAGTGAATGGGAGATGACCATTCAATGGTGAAACATAATCATGTAAACAGCTATTTTTCAAGTTATTTGTATCATTCAATACTGGCTAAAAAATCTATACAATATACATCTATTACTAATAATAAAGCTAAAGAGTTTGTTTGTTTGAACGCGCTATCTCTAAAAGTAACAGCCGGATTTGAAAAAATATTTTTGCATTTGATAGCCTAATTCTTCAGGAAGGTTTTAGGCTATTTAACATGACTTTTTTCTTTTTGCATAAAGAATAAAAGCCAGAAAGAAAACGAGGTAATAGCGCGGGCAGGCGATGCGATGCGACGGGGTAGGTCGGAGAACAAGAAATTTCACGCGGACAAAGTCGCGAGCAGAAGCTATGCATCTATATACCAAAAAATAATCGTGTTAACAGCCCTATTTTTCCAGTTACTTGTATTACATCACTTAGTTTCTGCCTAAAAGTAATCTTCCATACTGTCTACATATTACACAAAATCTATATACAATATTCCTACCTACATGTTAGGCAACGTACTTGTAAAAACATGTCACAATTCACGTCCTATAGTCGAGTAAATGTCAATGGATGTCTATAAAAACAGGTAAAGCCCCCATGCGAGTTAGAACACAGACTTTCAAAGTTCACGGTCATTCAAGGTCAAACCCAACGAATTGTAGACTACCCTCGGAATACGAAATATCATGAAGTTTTAGAGAGAGATTATTCTCCCAGTTACCGGGTTCCTAACTCGTTTAAAGTAATAGCCAGCTTCGGGGATTAAATTAAAGACTTTTGGATTACCTAATATTCGTGGCTGTATCTTTTTAGTCTAATTGCTTTTCTATGGTTTCTAGTTTAATTTCTTTTCTGAGCAATTAAAGTTACCGAGCTATTTTGCTTAACAAATTTTTAATTCTTAACCATAGACTTATAAAAAAAGATGGACTCCGCGCCACGCATATCGAAAGTGAAGCACAGTAAGTATGAACGTTTGTACAAACACGCCTCACGCACACCCTTACGTCATAGTATGCCGACCGGCCGCCATCACGTGACACGACAGCGTCTGTGCAGGCACTAATTTCGTCAAGTAATAAAATAAAATAATGCCTTCTTGTGTTGTGAAAAGGTGTAAAAATAATTCTACATCCCAGAAATTTATAAGATTTAAAGAGATTTTCATTCATCTGGTATCCCTCAAATCACGCACACATAGATCGGTACGGTGCTTCACTTTCGATATGCGTGGCGCGGAGTCCATCTTTTTTTATAAGTCTATGTTCTTAACAATAAATGAAGTATTAAGTCTATCTAAATTCGTTGTTGGATCTTATTTACATAGTCAGCCTTTATTGTCCCCACTGTTGGGACACAGGCCTCGTCTCGGTGAGAGGGAGTGGGCTGTAATCCACACCACGCGGGCCCAGTGCGGGTTGGTAGTCTTCGAATTTTTTGTTCTAGGACGTGCTGTATTTGGTTCTAGGTCTATTTTCGGTTTCCTCACGATGTTTCCCTTCACCGTTTTGAGAGCAGTGGTGATGGTATAATCTACACAAAGTAAAGCGCCTTTCAAGGTTCGAACCTACAACTCGTAAGTCGCAGCCGTTATCACTAAACCACCACTGCCGTACCGGATCTTATTTACCAATAAGAAAAAACTTAGTAACAGGGTCAAGTAGGGCGCTTAACTAAGTTTGAAGCAGAACTACTTTTCCAAAGCAAAATATTCTTTCCTGAAGCTTGTTTCAGAACCCACTCAATACTCTCCAATTCGCTATAAATACTAAACAAGTTTAAAAGTTACAAAACCCAATGGAAAATGCAGTTCACAAACCAACCCATAAGTTCCAAATTAGGTTTTGCAAAGTTAGCCTTTTACATAGAGTTCGCAATTGAATTCCAACCCTAAGTAAAAGTCAGAAGGTTGGAAATAGTATGAGAAAGTTCCTTTCGGGTCAATCAGTTGGGCTTTTTATGGTCGGAAGTAATAATTACTTAGAAATTTAACAATTTTGTTGCAAAAATGGCAAGCTTTTTCCGACATCGATGCTTTAATTGCCATAATGTCGAATTGTTGTGAGAATCTTTGGGAGACCTGGCAGCTTATTAGTAGCCTAATTGAGCCAATTGTCATTCGCTAAATTGCTTTTATATTATCCTCATTGGCTTCAATCGACCTCAATAGCCACAAATTAGCAACAGAAGCTGATGATCCGTGGTATTTTGCATATTGATGAGTTAGAAGATAATAATATTTTGACTAGTTAATCAGCCTATGATGTTGCCACTGCTGGGCACATGCCTTCTCCTGGGCCATAATCCACCACGCGGGCCCAGTGCTGGTTTGTGGATTTTGACTGAGAATATGAAAGAAAAAATCTGTGCGTCCGGGGGACCTCCGCCAGGAACGAAGTTCCTACGCCTTTTTTTTGACCTCACTATCAACTATAGCGCCCTCAAAAACCATGAAAACAACTCCCATGACGAAATTGAATTTGAAAGTTTTCGTAGTCGCTATCTTGGATTTTCATTTTGACTTCACTGGTTCTACGACATATATCTCAGAGAGAGAGAGAGAGGGAGAAATTCGTATGGAGGGGGCATAACGACTTTTCGTTACATGGCGATTTCTACCAGTTTACTTCTAACGCAATCCGCGTTAAAAAACTTCGTTCCAAAAGAATTTCGAGACTTAGGTCATGTTTCAGAAGTGATCTTGATTCGTGACAAACAATGTACACAATTTAATTTCAGATCAAAGTCAAAGTCAAATCATTTATTTCAAATCGGCACATAAAAGGCGTCTTTGAACGTCGAAATTAACAAGAATCAAGAACGATCGTCTCGTACTGTCGCGAGAAAAATCGTTAAACACTATTAATAAACAATAAAAATGCCCTTGTAAACATGTCACGATCACGACACACAAAGCCAATGGGAAACTATTAACCATACTTCATAACGGTACAACACTGAACGATAAATGTTTATGTTAATTAAAAACATAAAGATCGCCCATGGGGAATGGCCACGAACACGCCATAGGCATTGTTATTACTCTGTACATGTAAAAAACCGTCTCTTTATGAAAATAACTATTTTTATTCTAATGAGAAGGCACAAAAGGCTTTTCAGTTTTCAGTTCAAGGTTGAGCGCGTGTGTTGAAGGCACTTTAGTGAAATGGTAAACAAGGTGAGCTCGACTGTACTGTATACAGGGTGTATATTTAGAGCCAGGCAAGCGTGAACGAGGTTATTGTGTAACTGATTGTGAACCTGAAACAATAAAAAGCCTCTCGACCTTGACCGGTTTCTTCGTGCGATGTGTGGAAGGTTAAGAAGTGGGGTTGGGTTCGAGTAAGACAGGCTCGTCAATTGATGAGGGGCATACGTCTGACCTAACCAGGAGGCCTGATTAATTGGAAAGATTTCGTTCGTACTAAGTATAGAACAGCGGGGCAATGGCGTAACATACTACCAGCAGGAATGGCTTTCATTTTGACAGTTCAACAATATTCATTGCGTTATTTACGTTGTTGAGCAGACACATTTTCCGAACATATAAAGCAATGGATCCTTCAAAATGATTCAGATTGTGACTGATAGTGTGTTACGCAATTAAGATGGCGATGAGCTACAATTTTTACATATTTCATGTAGTCGGTCTAAGATACTCTATTTCACTCAAAAATAATACAATTATTCACTCCTTTGAGGAAAACCTATAAATAAGTATTATGTTTAGCGACGGTTTTGCCGGGTAGTAACGACAATACGTACGTACGTATCTTCTTTCTAAAATTAAGGATACAAAAAACAAAAAACTGGTGGTAAAAACTTTTGATTCCTTAAGCACTTGAGGTAATTGCTATCTTGTATATCGTAAAAAGGTTTGTCAAAATAAAATTTGCATTGATTACAGATTGCCAATTTAAAAAAGAAAACTGTAAGCCATCTTCAGGTAATTCATTATAGATAACAGATATATTTTAATAAGTTAAATAAGAAAAATAAATTGTAACACAATACTTAATAATTATACTACATTAATAATAATGAAAAATGTTTAAGCGAGTAAAGTAATAAACAATATTAAATACATTTAAATAAATAATAAATGAATAGATAGACCTGCATATAAAATATTAATAGAGTAAGTGAATGAATGGAAATATAAATACATGGTAATAGGATGTAAAATAATTCTAACTTAATAACAAAGAAAATTAATAAAGCGCTCTTCCTCTCTCTACTTATTTAAAAATGTGCTGTGCCCGACAGGGGCCATAATTGTTTCTATTATTTTTCATTTATTTACCACCTGTAATTGTACATTATGGATTGCAATAAACGATTTGAGATTTGAGTACAGCTCCCTCATATACGGGAGTCCTTCCACTGTCGTTTATCCTCGGAGCTCTTCAAATTATATGTAGCGTGTGTTTCTTTCATAAAAAGTCTCAGTCTAAACATTGCGCCATGTAAAAAAAGAAGAAACATAAAATAAAAATATTTTTATGTGAAAAATCCTAGAGCAAAACTTCCACAATAAACCTTCAGTTCTCTTCAGGCTTGCAAAATATAATGCATGCATTCCGCTTAAGTACGCACACACTTTATATCCCCGTAATTTGTGCGTAGTTCAACGAATGAATGAACCCAGGAGTGAATGTAGGTCGTACTCAGGTCGTTTGTTGAGTTACATTCGTCGCCAGGTGAATGGGACGTTTAATTACATTCGCTGTAAAGCATTCTCGACGTTTTCATTCATTCAGTCGCTCTTCTGTTCATATCTCGGCTCGCGAATGCATCAGCCTGCTGTTTAAATACGATTGTGAATATATTTTAGCTTGATGTTCTTGCTTGATGTATGGGGGCCATTATTTTTAGTTTTATGTGACATTTACAGCCAATGATGCGCGTCGTTGATAAGAGCTTTTGGAAAACATTGATATTTATGTTTCGAGATTTTTGGCATTAAATTGTACTCCGTTCGGTACTCGTTTTTGCTATCGCTGGGTTAAATCTCCAAGTCGTTCGTTGAGATCTTTGTAGTAGACAAGATGGAAAGGGTTCGGCTAAATAACTAAAGATCGGCGCTGCGTAGGTATTCTATCAAAATTGAACACGACTGAGAGCAAGTTACGTACCGGCTACGTAATTTTTCTTCTATTTACAGAATAAATCGAAATCCAAACTCATCGTCATCATTCTCCTACCCTTATCCCGATTTATTTGTGGTCGGCACAACATGTCTTTTTCTTCCATACTTCTCAATTAGTCGTCATCATCACGGTAATCACCAGGCGGTGATTACCGTGAAACGATGCGGGCGGGCGGTGAAATGATGGCTGGATTGTGTGCTTCTAGCCATATCATCTTTCACACACTCCAGCCATCGTTTCTTTGGTCTTCCCCTACTCTTATAACTATCCACATTCTTACACAAAACTGTCATCGCGAAATTTTCCTCATTCCTCCGCATCACATGCCCATATCATGAAAACCGATTTCCAAAATCCAAACTATCTACCTGCTACACACAATCACACGAAATTTAAACGCACATGAAAGCACAAGCACACGAAATTTATTTTGACACTAGACAATTTCTAAACGTACCTTCGTTTCAAAAACCCGATAGAATACTCTTAGCAAGACAAAAAATAAAATCACATCCAACTCTCAGTTGTTACCAATTTACAATACCTAGTTCTATCAATTTTCCAATCGACTGTACGCCAAGTGGGGGAGACACTTCAATGATTAGGCGCTTGTTCTCGTTAGCCAATGACCACCCTGTAGATTGGAAGACGAAATAAAGTGGATCTATACTATGTAAGACTTCCATAGGAATAGAGCCCAATGAAAATATAAAACCCTACGTTATGATTGTAAGCAGTTCGTCATCATTTATTAAGTGATTATTGTTTTATTATTAGGTATAATTAAATGTATGTGCTTCGAATGGTAAGCAACGCATATAACGGCTGCCTCAGGCTGAAGGGCGGGCGTTTTTGGGGGACTGTCTTTTGTAATTTTGACGTTCAAAAAGTGCTGATTCTCAGCCTAATGTGAATAAATGACTTTTGATTTTGATTTTGAGGCATTTGACATACAAAAAAAAATCACTTACGGCGCATGCCTCGCTCTGTGGTGGTGGTGGTCTAGGTCACTCATCCCTTAGGTCCCATGGAAAAACCCAGTATCGCTTTACCTGAGGATCCAACGCAATAGTTGTGCTTGCGACTAAATCGAGGGGGGGAGCTGGTTAGTAATTCCGCAGTTAGCAAGACGACAAAGGAATAGTTGTGAACAGCCATGCCAGTTGAGTAACTTGTGTGTTTAGATACGTAGTCATGATAATTCATTTCAATTGTATTGTTTCAATAGCTATTGATTTGGAATTGTTTTGTGTAGATGTGCTGATAAATTTATTATGTAAGGTTTTGTTTTGCTGAGGTATTCCACTCAGAGCACTGATTCATCATTCATCAACGGCACTTGACTGAATAATTTTAACTGTTCCAGTAACCGCACTGAATCAAAGTGCGGTTCGGTGGAACAGTTTATTAATATTTACTATATTATTATTTGAATAAGTATAAGTAATATTAGTTATAAGTAAGATTTAAGTATTATTTGAATTTCACGAACGGCACCTACGTTGATGTGAATCAATGTTTTTGTGTGTCTGTCTGTTTGCTCCGGCTAATCTCCGAAACGGCTGATCCTATTTTCACTAAACTTTCACTGGCAGATAGCTGATGTTATAAGGAGTAACTTAGGACATGACTTTTATTTTAATAAAAATAATTATGGTTCTGCGCGCTTCACGCACAATGGTCCTCCTGAGGGACTAAGTGCTGAAAGCAAACCCGTAACATAGAGTGTATGGTTCTGTGCAAAAAGATTAAATCCAATTTGTTTTCCGACATGCACGCGAACGAATTCGCAGGCAGAGCTAGTTCAACAATTAAAATAAACTCCAACGATCCGCCACATATCCGAAATACATTCACTCAAGAACGTTTTAATGTAAAACACTCACTCCGAATGTACACGCTTAATCTACCACACGGAGCTGATTAGCATCAGTAAGAGGTCGCGAGTCAAAGTTAGGGGAATCGAGCGCGGGACGAATGTTCGGTACATTAGGCGGCAAATGAAAGTGCAAAGATAAATGTTCGCGACACAGTGTAAATAAATGCAAATATTTTGTTACCAAGTAATGCAGGCTTTTGCCGATTTGTGTGCATTAAAAGAATCAAGAAACGCATAAAACGCATAAAACACATTGGGGTTTATTAAACGAATTTTTACTTCCTACTAATATTATAAAGGCGAAAGTTTGTATGTATGGATGGATCTTGGTTACTCTTTCACGCAAAAACGACTGAAGGGATTTGGATGAAATTTGGCACACCGATAGTTTATAAACTTTTTATCCCGGTATTCCCACGGGATCGAAACTTATGCGGGTGAAACCGCGGGGCGCAGCTAGTCATTTATAAACTATGATTACAGTTAGGTTATTTTCAACGTCAAAAATGGGTTAAACAGTCGCTAATCACTACTTAACTTTAAGCAACGTTTATGAATAAAAGGGTTAATATGTCTAATCTCTGATTTGTTAAATATACATTGGAGGGGTTACAATGCACAAAGACAGTCTCAGAATTCTTCCATCCATAAAGAAACCCAATGCTGTATATAACTTTACCAGTTTTTCAGCCCAATTCCGTTTAGCAACATATAGTTGGATATCCCTCCCCGACTGAAACGTGTAAGTAATGTTACGAAGTTGGCAACACTGACCGGCCGCTGAATGCTCACAGAAAAGTAGGTCACCACGAGAGCTACAAATACATTAACGAAATAAGACGGAAAACTTTTATAATTAATGTAATACAATGCCAGAGCTGCGGGGAATTAATGACTAACTCCCTTACCAGATAATATTTCGTATTTTGATTGCTAGCAACACAATATCGCAGTAAAAGTTTGAACAGATGAAGTCGGCTATCGATTTAATTGAGTCTATTGAAGATGGGAAAAATAAATTAAACGGCTTACGGTCTTTTATTCTCATTCGACTAAAGGCGAATAAAATATTGAAGGCTATAAAACTGTCAGTGTTGCCAGGGGTAGCTTCGTTATTAGATACCGTTTTACGATCGTGACGACTTGATCGGTTGCAGCATATGAACTAATACGGGTATAATAACATACAGAAGCGAGTTATCTTCCCCTAAAATACAGAGAGAGGGGGTTCAAACAGCATGTCTCCACGTTATAAGTAAACACAAGCGGTCTCGAACACCATTGCATAGTGGCATATAGAATGTGATTTAGGAATCAGTAGCGATCGGCAGTGCAGATCAAAAATCTACACATATTTTTCAAGTCAAATCGTGGCTTCATTTAAGCAGTTTACACTTTCATAATATTTGCGCTAAAAACACACTACTTTTATACCTATTACATACCTGTAGCATAGGCCGGTTCAAGGTCGTCTTCGTCGTCGGTGTGGTGTCTGCTGGAGGCGTGCGAGTGCGAGTGATGTGCCACACCCACGTGCACCGGCTGTATGGGCTGCTCGTAGTGCTTGTGATGGTCCACGTAAACGCGGTGATGGTGCGGACACGGCGTCGGAGGCAAGTAGTCCGCCAGCGTACCACCTCGAGTCAACGTCGACCCCGCACTTAATGTCCCACCACCAGAACATGAAGCTAACGCACTCCGCACTGATCCAAGGTCTAAAGACGGTCGTCTAGATAGTTCGCCGTAACTCTCGCCAAAAAGCGCACTAGCTGGTACCGCGTGTCTGACTTCGTGCTGGTGGTGTGAGTGGCCACCGTTCGACGACGAGTGCGGAGACGCGGAGTGGTCGCGACTGTCGCGTGACGTGGACGCCGTGTGGATGATACTCTCGTCGTGCGTCTCCATGACCTCTCTCGCGGTCGGCGGGTTGGGGTGCACGTGCACCGCGGACGTGCCCGCGCGACGCGGACTCCGCCCGCGGTCCGGCAGCACCGACGAAGCCGACCAGTAACCCCACGCCATTTTCGTTCACTGTTTTTACACTGTTATTAATCAAGCGCTAGCCATAAACACGGACAAACGAAGAACCTACGGAAGGTGTACGTTCACAGTATGAGTGTCCACGTCTGCACACGAAGGCTTTAGAGTCGGGGTCGCGTAATCCAAAGCGTGCGGCGAGCGAGGTCGCGCGGTGAGCTGGTCGTCGGCGCCCGGTCGAGGGGACGCGACAATTGTGTAAACGAACCTAATCTCCTTTGACGTCGCCGCCCCGGGCCCACTGAGACAAAGCTTCGTGACCGCACACAACCGCGCACGTGACGTGTCCCAAAATATTTTGACAAGCGAATCGCTTCACTGACAGTCACGTCAGCGTCAACGTTGGATAGGTAATCGTGTAATCCTGTTTATATTGTAGTCAGTGAGTTTCATTTCATATCTCATTGCGCCGATAGGATCGGGCGCGGTGACGAGGCTCAGTAGGCTCTACTAATTCGGGTTGATTCAACTCGGGCCAGTTTCGGGGCCGACTAAATGAGATGGAAACTCCGCTGATATATAACGATAAACAATGGACGCCTAAACCGGTGAACCTGCATTGGTGGCTGCGAATTTATAGGCAAATACGTCTGGCGAATGAATTATGTTTGTTTGATTTGTGTTAAAGGACGGAGTCGGTAATTAGCGTTTGTAACATGCCGATAGTCCGGAAAAGAGCAAGTCATTTTGGAACATTAAAAGCTTCGCTAGTGGAAAATAGCTTTCCATAATTTCTTAACTTGTGAGCTGGCCTTTCGCACGCCTCATTAAACGGTAACCTATTTAAAGTGCAGTGGTGACGTCAGAACAGCCACGCGCTGGGTGTCGACGTCTATTGCTCCATGGGTCGGAAACCGCCGCGATACAGCCTGACAGTGTAAGCCCCTTCAGACGAGGGGTGCGTCGCTGCGGTTCCGCTGCGCCACTTTTAACCAACTCACTATAAATTATGTAGAAGCCAGATCAATGGGCAACATAATAAACAGAGCTTATACAATAAATTCGCTCCTTGTTATCTTCGCACATAAAACACTGTCACATTGTCTGTGCTGACATTTATAATTTGAAAACGGTGGATGTAATTCTGATATGCTTATTTTGTTACACAAAAGTTAAATGCCGCTGCGTTTGTGTGGGTGTAATATGAAAAGGGCTTGTATTTTTGGGAGCATAGTTAGCATTTTGAGCTAGAATTTAATTTGTTGGCTAGGGAGTTGGCATGCAAATGTATGCATTATCTTAGTTCAGTTAATACGTAGTTGTTATGCTACATTGTATTTACCTACATGCAGTGTGGAGCTTCTGGAGCCGTAAGCTACATATACTGACTGCGCTTATGTATAGAAATGTTGACGTAAGTCGGCATTATATTATGTGAGGTAAGGTGCTTGCAACATGTATTAGCATTAGACCGGACATGTCACCCATAAAGCTTAACATATTCGGAGCAGTAAACATCTATCTATCTATATCTATACTAATAATAAAGCTGAAGAGTTTGTTTGAACGCGCTAATCTCTGGAACTACCAGTCGGATTTGAAAAATTGTTTTTGCATTTGATACCCCAATTCTCGAGGAAGGCTATAGGCTATTTAACATCACGCTAGGACACTAAGGAGCCGAGCAAAAATAAAAAGAACGCTAAGCAAACGGAGTACTAAAAATTTCACGCAGACGAAGTTGCGGGCAGAAGTACTACTGAACAGGACAGGTACTGAATAGGATTTGAGTACGAAAGAAAATACAGCTGAGACTACCCGCTTACTCTAGCGTAGTCAACAGCCAACGGAGATTTTACTGTAAACGTTTTATTGAACGCAACCACAAGAGTGCTAATACGCGTTTTTATTTAGTCGTGTTAGTCACATATCTGCATTGCTAATGTCGCCACATCGTAATCCGCTTTTATTTTCAAACATAAGGTTTTATCTGGCTTGGAAATCTGTGAGCAAATAAAAATACCTTTTGTCGACGTAAATATGCAAAACTTACAACAACACATAAAGGCGATAAGAAATTCGGAACAACGAAATACGCCACACAATCAGACAGTCTGTAAAGGCATCTTTGCACAAGTTCGCAAGAAAAACGGACCGCGAAAACAGGCGAGAAATTACTCGTTACGAGCGAAGTGAACTTATTTCATTATGAGCCCTCTGACGTCGGCTCGGATTCAAAGACTTTTACGCCCCGGGATATATTGAAGATACATAACTTACGTGTTCGGTAATTAAATGCTGAGTCTTGACTTAGTACGCCGCTTTTAGAAGATTAAACTTTCTGTAGGCGTATATTCTCGCAGGGAAACTCAGATTACTTGTATTTTTACTTCGTTAATATCCTCACTTTTCAACTTTTTCATCGGGTCTGTTATTTAATTAAATAATTTTCCAAGAATGTGTTCTGAAGATGATTAATTAATGAAGAGGAGTATAAGTACCGCTGCGTCTACGAAAATATTAAGTCCATTTCAGGAATTTTGAACTTTAACCTGCACTGGGATTCACGAGTCGATAGTATCAATGTGTTCTGAAGATGATTAATTAATGTAGAGTATACCAAACATGTCAAGATTACCCAAGGTAATTTTTTTAGAGATCAGAATATTTCGTGTAAAAACCACCATATTAAATTTAGGGAGACTTTATATCGTAGCCTATGTCACCCGGAATATAATTACGAATCTATTGATACCTCATTCATCAAAATTGGTCCAGTAGTTTAGGCGCTATGGTGGAACATACGTAAATACAAACATACATACATACATAGGAACTTACCACACTTATTCAGGTTTGTTTAGCTTTTGTCCATTAAAAATCGTTGTTTTCTATAGACAAAAACTAAATAGAGCTTGTATAAGTGTGGTTAGTCCCATAGACTGCTAAAACCATAACCTTTCCTTTTGGCATTGCCGTAGTCAGGTAAGTACTAGTATAAAATACAAGTCCATTTAAGGAATCCTGAACTTTAACCTGCACTGCGATTCACGTGTCGATAGTATCACATGCAAGGCTATTAAAATTTCAAAATACGTCAATAAGCTCGAGTCCTGACTCAAACTACCCACTTGAACCCGAGTAACGAAGCGTTTCTGTAAATATGTCGCGATGCCGTGCGGATCAGAAAGTTTATGTGTATACAGTCCCTAAGGAGAAATGCGGCGTTTCTCCAATTTTATTTCTGGTAACTGACAGGCACGAAAATAAAACTGGTATTTCATATTATTGTGGAAATCTAATGTATTTTTTTGTAATATCCCGCAGGTATTTTATCTCGGCGTTTGGACATGCATAAAAAAGGCTTTCTTTTACACTTCAGTTTCAGTGTGAGTGCTTTTGTCATTTATTAGTGTAGCCCGGTACTTTGTACGAGCTCAGCCATTGGCTATATTGACATCCAAGGCATTTTAGAGGCTTGTAACGTTAAGAACGACATTACACGGCCGACTGACTCCATATAACGCTTCATGGCTACCTAAAGCCTGGTTAATATGGAAAATATTGTCAGGGAGGCTGCACAAGACAGTGTAAGGCAATTTGTGAGACGTAAAGTCATCATTCTCGACTTAAAAACGAACACAACCACTTTAATTACTGTTTAAGTAAAGTCAACGACAGTCCGGTCGTCGAGAGAATGCCTTCTCGACACTTGTCAGTTTCATACAAACGAAGCCGCACTGACAGGTGACAGGAACGCATTCTCTCGATGGCCGGACTGCAAGATACCTGAATACCAGGGTAGTACCAAGTGTACCGTTATTAATAAAACTGTAAACATGAAAAACGGAATTAACAATAAGCCGGGGTGGGGTTACTATCAGGAAAAAAAACGATAACACGCGGGCCTCCGGATCGAGTGATTCCAATACAATCACATTTGCATTCCCAAACGCGGATAGTATTCCATACAGATCAAAGCAATTTAATTTTAAAATTTATTTTGGTCATAGCCTGTATGGAGAACGAAAATATTTTTGTACCTACGTGAAATTTTAACAACTCACATTGGCATTGGATAACGAACATGGTAGTAATAAAATTGGTGAAGATATTTTATTACCAACAAAATGGATGGTTTCCACATGTTTTTCACAAACATGAATTCTGTGCTTTTTGATATAACATTTTTGACTCGTAGGTTGTTTATTAGTTATATTTGAGCCCGATGAATGCCTGAATAATTAATATTTTTGAATAAAAAGCTTTTGTTTGCATAGAATACCGTTGAAATGTAGTTTTACGCAAAGTGAAACAGATGTTTTTATTACTGAATCAATGCCAAACTTTACTAACCATTATCATGTAGGTATTGTATTATATGTATTTATTTTACATTTATTAATGTACCTATTTGAACAAACAAATTGCTATGCTACATTCAGTTTTATCTATGGTATATCCAATTAAATGACACTGTCCATCTTCCCGATAGTGACTATAAGGAACCAAGGACAAATGTAGACTTCTTGTCTTTTGCTAGATGTGATTAATGCTAGATTGAAGACAAGGTTCTCTTTTGCCTTAATCTTGCCGCCTTTGCCTAATCCACAAAAACAGAAGACAGTCTACTGAAACCTATACTATGTACTACATTTATATGATTAAAACGCACGCAAACAAACATAAAACCTTTATAAAGTCGACTCTACCCGCAAAGCCGTAGAAATAAAGTAACGGAAGCTTTTAGAGTAGTTTACGATCCGAATTGTGCCATAAAACTGTTGAATTAGTCGCCCCCCGCACCTGACGCACGTTTCCACTATATGACAGATATATTTCCTAAGGATTTGTCCCCCCCCCCCCTCCGCCCCTCTATTTATTAAGCCAGGCGGCTTGCGGCGTAATCTGTATGGGACGGCTGCGTAATTCTATTTGTATTGAGTTTATGTAGGCCCTTGTTTGTCTATTTATAGATTGTTTTGCTAAAGTTGTAGTGGTGGTTTACTTTTCTGATATTGCAACAAGTTCGTGGAACATGTTAATCAGTTTGCGTAAAAAATTAATCATTTATTTGATGCAAAGCTTATTATGTACAATTATTTACTATATTCTGCAGTGCATTGGTTTCAAGCAAAATGGGTACGTACTTCATAACCTATCTTAGATCAGTCTGCAACTTTTCCCAAACAAAGAATTTAAACGTAAACGCTGCGTTGGCACCGTCTATAAGCAATTAATAGCAGAGTTAAACGGCTGCAATGGTACATAAATAATGTCAAGCAAGCCTACCCCCTGCTGCCACCATAAGTAACAGAAAAGTAACGGAACGCGTTACGCTCAGTTGATTCTTTATGACTTGTGCGCGAGTTGCTTTCCTTTCACGTTTTCGGGGAGATAAAATAAATATATTATGTTTATCTTTAAAAAAGTGATATTGTGAAGATTGGAAAATAGAAGCACGATTAAGATTGTTCTTTAAAAAAGTTTAAGGACCACAGACACTTCTATTTAGACTTTAGACATTGTTCGTCGTAATAGATGCACTGTGACAGTTAAAAAAAATCTTAAAACTGAAATATCAGTCAATATTAAACATATCATGGTCAAACAAAATTATCAAATATTATTGGCGCCCAACCAGTCCCAACTGGGCGCCATTAGGAACAAAAGACCAAACTGTTTTTTACCTAACGAATACCTTATTATGCATAAAGTATAAGACTGAGATACAAACAATTTTCAACAAATGTTTCTCCAAAAGTTATCATAAAATAAGACAGTTCCAAGATACGGCACTCAATCTTTGTCGTAATTTAGGAAAACAAAATGTCTGTCACTGTCTATCTTTTGATTTGAGGAAACACACCGAGAAGGAAAATAATTATTATTTCGGTTCACCTGTTTCACAATCGGTCACATGAGAAGACGTTTAGGGGTTGTTTTTCAAGTGTTTATAAAAGTATATTTTTAGAAATGAACCGTTTAATATTCAGTAGCCATGTAAATTTCCCAACCTTCATAAAACGGTCCGGCAAGGCAGTTTTATCTAAAAAAAAATACGTATAAAGAATGGAGACCCAAATTACCCCAAACGTAATATGTTTGAGTGGACTACAATTTGCAGTAACTGTGACTACGGTTAGTCCCGGGTAATTTTGGAGAAATAATCATTATTATGAAACGAGTGGAGGCGACATAATCCCAACAAATTACAAATACGTTAGTACTAAAAGCACTCGTAATAGAGTTTTCAGCTCTTATTTCGAAGTACGGTTTAAATATTTTATAAATAACGGCGGTAAATATTTTTCACGCATACAGACACGGATTATCAGAGACAGAAAAAATACAAAAGATTTTGTTAAAGAAATTTCGCATAACATAATAGACTGAAGACAAGCAGTGTGCAAGATTTATGACCAGTCCTTTATATGCGAATATTACGAATTCTGAAGTGTTTTTACAACCACTCCCTATAAAAATAACAAAAGAAGTCAACAGTATAATTTTATTGTAATAGGTACTTAATTACATATTCAGGCAGCCCAGCCAGTAACGTATACTCATTAAATATAAACGATGTTTAAAAACTATAAAAACAAAGTCAATTAAAACATTCACAGGCAATTAGCCCTTAATTAGAGACGTTTCTAAATAAAAGCCGTCCTACAAAACTCTAACCAGAACGTTAAAGGACATTTGAAGTCCTGATGAAAAACCAACACAACTTTTAATGTGAAAGGTCACTTACAATTAAGGGACGTCGAAAGTACACGGCAACGTTGGGAACTATTAAGTTTAGTTAGGACTTTGTCTAAAGGCTAACACAGACACTTTCAGGGTACTTTTGGACCAAAAGTTAATATAAAGGTTTAAGTGTTGTAATAAGTTTCAAATAAATTATACGATCACGTATATTTTTACCGTAGTACATGAAGTCACACCTTCATTCCATAGGTTAGGCTGAAACTACAGAAGGACACCTGCTACGATCCATTTGCTTCGTTTACGTCCATACATCGAAGAACAATGCTGTCACATAGTTTAAAATCTATTTTCATTTAAAGCTGTAGCAAAAAGAAAAAATCTTTCTTTGTTCTAAAAATGAAGTCGCGTTATTGTATACTGTTTTTGTTTTATTCATTTTCGTAATCAGCCTTTAATGTTCCCACTGCTGGGACACATGCCTCCTCTCCTCGAGAGGGAGTTGGCAATGATCTACCTTGCGGCCCCAATACGGGTTGGTAGATGTCATGTCTTCGAATCTTTGGTTCTAGACTTTGTTTCATCTCTGACTACCTACGTGTCTAATAAAAAAAAAGTGGTCCTTTGAGCCGCGAGTTTAAAATTTCCAGGATATAAAAATCTTTTCGCTATCTTAATTAAATACCAGCGTTTCTCGTGCAATTTATTCTGTTCTCCGGGAGCCTGTGGCAGGCTTAATTTTGTTTGGGGCTAAATCCATTTGCTTCAATGAGCCACGAGCTGGCACACATCGACAACTGAACGCCTTTTGTGGTTTAACGTAATCTTACCGCTTTTGTTTAATCCACTTCAAGGTTTAAATGCGACAATGTGACTGCCTATATAGCCTGTTTCAATTATGTTTGGGGTCGGCTTCCAGCCTTAACCGGATGCAGTTCAATACCAGTATTTTACATGGAGCGACTGCCTATCTGACCTCTACAACCCCAGTTACTGAGTAACACGATACCCTTGGTAACTCTGGTTGTCAATCTTTTTGGCTTCTGACTATACGTAAAAGATCTATGAATGACAGCCGCGTACAACGGTTTATCGTGCTTTCCGAGGCACGGCGGGGTAATGATGGTCAATTTGTGATGAATGGTCACCACCCACGAAACGGCAGCGGCAAGCGTGGCTTAACCTTCGAAAACCCGTTGCTTAACCCGTGCGGTTGTCTGACTAAAACCATTTATCTAATATATCATTAAAGTGGAGGCTACTTCAAGATTTCTTTTAAGTGATTAAAGTAGTAATCTTAAGTGCCTATCTGCGTTATTCCGTTATTAAAAGTTGTCGTGACTACAGCTCATATTAACTGAACCGTTTTAGTTCCTATTCCTCAGTCTACAAGTCGCCCTACTTAAGAAATATTAAAATGATAAGGTATTACTTGGTAAACGACCTGCTTGCTAAGAAACGGTGGATAAAAAGAATGAAAGGTTATAGAAGCGAAGTTAAATAATGTTACATTTTTCATAGCACAAATTATTGTTTATCGTCGACTATAAAACTGGACTGGTCTCGATTAAGCGTTGAAATAAAACGGTGCTAGACTCTGTTAAAATTAAGTTACAAGAACATAACATTTTTCAACAAGGCACAGTTACTAACTGCGAATATATATGACTGGCTGTTTGCGCTTTTATGGGAACTGAGAATAACAAGATTTTTAATGGACCCAAATAAATTACTTCAGCTACAAAAACAGGGTATAGTTTGTGTTTGTTGAAAAGAGGCCGAAACTAATTCAAATGACCCCATGTAAATTTCAGCTTATGTCCCTACGTTTTATCTCTGCCAATGTAGCAGGTTAGCCAAGTTCCAGTTTTCTAGGTCATCAAGGGAATTTGGTAGAACGTGAAAGGATGTACGTTTAAACTTTTAAGTTAATTTGGTACATTAATATTGTAGCAGTTTGAAAATAGAAGGGGGTTTGACACTCGGAAGTTGTGGTCAAAATTTACGAAAGTTAAGAAGCGTTCTGATCGATGAGATCGCTGGCTGAGTGATTACACATATATTTGGGATGACCCTATGTAGTGTTGTGGTTACATGGAATGGTTGTGCGAAACTTTAGTCAAGGGTTGTTCAGTAAATACAAGATAAGCCAACCCCGAGGGAAGGACTACGATGGTGAGTGGATATCAGGGGAGAACCAATTTGTTCAAATAGCAACAATAATAATGCTGAAATTGGCTACTATTTCAAAACAACTAACCCGTCAAAGAAAGAAACAGTCCTGGCGCATTCGATCCGTTTTACTCTAACTTTGGTGGTTGATCCATTTGTAAGTTTTTCCTTCCTTCTTACCAATAAGAAGAAAACATGAGTAAGCGAAAAGATCCAATTTAGGTGTGCTTATAAAGATTTAAATGGATATTCCGTAGAGTGTCCCATGAGATATGGAAAAGAGGGAGAACATAATAATTGGGACTTATGGACCTTGTCATGCATGAGGGCTAAATAATTATAAATCAACGCTTACATATTAGGCTTGCTATAAAAATTGACCAGCCAGGCGAAGGAATCATTTTTTTTTTGCGGAAAAGACAAGAAATTGTTGAAAGAATTTAGATGAGAGTGACCTTTCTGGGATTCTTGATACGGAAATGCGAATAAATTATTCGCTACAATAATATTGAATTGAAAATTTGTAAGGAAAGGAAGACAAGGAAGAGGAGAAAAGTAACAATATCAAAGCTACTCGAGTGAGTAGAAATTGAACAAAATTGTTAGTAGCAAAAGAAAAATCTGTTATTTATGATTACTTTACTTCTGTATAATTATGGTCCTTCCAGTTTAAACTAAAATATAAGTTTTCACTGAAATATTCAGTGTGGCGTGATTGACCTTTACTGACCATGAAATTATTTTATTCGGTGCGTGACTTTACATTTGCGTTATAATTTTAATATTTTAGTAAGGATAAATTATTTCTTAACTGTTCTGTTGGGCCATTTAATATATTTTAAAGCAAAATATCCCTTTAAAATCCAAATGATAAATGTCTATTCGAAAATTCAAAAAGCTAGCACGAAATTTTCCGGAAAATTCTAATTTGTGAACTGTCAAGGGTCATTAATTAGGGGAAGAAGTCATTAGAGGCGATTAAAAAAAGTTGAGAGCCAGCCCCGAATATAAATTCGGCAAAACGAAGCAACAGCGCAAATACTACGTTAGCCTGGGAATAAAAAATAAGTATTAGGGCACAGCCAACATTTGATATACATATGTACGCGTTATTACCACAATTAATAGCGAAATAAATTATATGGTATGTTGCTGTGGAACAAAATTGATCGCCATATGAATATTGTTGCAAAAGCTACACATGAGCGATCCGATATAATTATTATGAAGATGTGCCTAAACGAACTAAGGTCATGGTTCAGCGGTTAATCCCCATCCAAGTTCTTTATCAGAGAACCATTAATACAGCAGTTTTATGGCTTCATAAACAAACAAGCTATCACGTTGGAACTTTCGTCCCAGAGCCGCGGTTTTAAGGTCAACCAGCACTTGCGTACTATAGGGTTAAAAGACCGCGGGCGCGGTCCGGATTACCCCATTAAAAAAGAAAGCCACTTCTAACCTCGCCGACACATCCAATACGATACACTATTTACTTCGGACGCGGTATAAACACACATGGAGTGCTCCCCGTATTCGCACGCCATGGCAATGATAAACACGGTGTGATCGATATTCAAGAACGTTTGTTTTTCTCGCGTGTCAATAGGAGAAGAGGTTCGTTTTCGGCGAGTTTTCGCTTTCCCGACTTACGCAACGGGATGGGCACGTGGACGACCTTCGCGGCTCGACAGTGGACACTCGGCGGGGTCGATCCGGCGTCGGCGGCGGTGATAACTGGGAGGCGTACAACACTCGTATTTGTAGGGGTCGTAGAACAGGCAGCGGGCGAGTCGCCGCCGGGTCGAGCGCCCGCGAGAGCGAAGTGCGGCGGGCAGCGCGGCCGGAGCGGGACTGGGCCGACGGCGGCCGCGCCTGCGTGCGGGCGCGCCCGCTCCTCCCCCGATTGATGTAATATTTATCTTGGATTAAGAACTAGATAAGGAGCCGTGGCGAGACACGCGCCGAAAGCGCTGCTTGCTCCATGTTTTGCCTTGCAGAAAAATATGTTTTTGGGAGGATATGCGAGTTTTGTCCTTAAACAAGTTTTTGATGGGTTCGGGTATTCTAAGTCGGCGTATTTTCGTACAAACAGCGATTGGCTCATTTGATTAGCGGCTCGCGGAGGCTCGCTCGGATCAATCCGTTGCGGTCCGCGAGTCGGCCGCGTTCGTGTGAGCCCGGCGGCGCTCGGGTTCGGCGCGCGTGACGTCACCGCGGGACGCACGCGCGGCGACAGGTGGGCGCAATGCGCCGCACCTATCATATGATTATGACGTTTCCTATTGGATTTGATGCCGGGACGTTTGGCTGGAAATTGGTTGCGGCAAGTTTGCACACAGCGATCGCCGAGTGGGGGTTGGGTGTCTATGCAATTGAGCCGGAAGAAGTTTTCAATTATGAGGCAATTTTTATTTGAAATCTGATGTCAAAGGGGGAGAAGTTGTTTATATCTTCGATCAGTGTTCTATTGGCCAGATAATTGTTCTATGAAAGTTGATTAAAGTTGATGAACAACTTTAATCAGAAGAAAGAATCTATACCTAGAAACGTTTTATGACGAGTTTGTTATTCCAGCAGGGATTGTGTTAGCCATGACGATAATAGAATAGAATATATTTTTATTGTAAAAACATGAGTATACATCATAACATGTGCAAGGTCTTATAATAATGGTTAGGTCTGCATGTTTTGCCATTTATGGCGTACAAAAAACAACATATTTGGTTTAAAGTAACCACAAAAGATTTGAGTCTAAACAACAAAACATTTTTTTTTTTCATCGTAATACTACTTAAAAAATAAGGAAATGTACAGATTAGGTTTTATAGATTTGAGATTAAATTGTAAAAATGTCGTAACTGCAGAAAAATACAATTAATTAATTGCGTTCATTTAAGAAATCCGATATGGTGTAATAGCATTTATTTACAAGATATTTTTTTAAATGTATTTTAAATAGAGCAGTAGGCATTTGTCTAATAGGTTTTGTCTAATAGGTTAGAGTTTCAACTTTCAACTAAAACGAATGGAATTCACACAAAATTCGCAATCTTGTTGGAGGTATGGCAGTCATCTAAATACCCTCCCATAAAGTTTTATAGCTACGACACACAAGCACGCTACAAGGCTTATTTGTTTTTAAAGCCGCTATTTTGAAAGATTGCTTCTACTTTAGGATTATGTTTAGGTATACAAGCACTCAATTTACACAAGTGCTAATGGAACTCAATATATTTACAGCAACATGTCTTGTACAATCAAGGAATGAAAAGGTAAAGACACCAGGCGGCACGGCGCGGCATGGCATGGCAAAGGATTTCCAGAAGCGAAAATGATTTTGAATCTTGTTTACATATAGACAGCACTCACATTTCGTTGATATCGTCACAAGGGGACTTGAACATACCCGGGTGTGCCGCGGAAGGTTTTGGCATCGGCCCGGCCATACAAATACTAACTCTTTGTCGTATCATGCCGCGTCTTTAAGCACCTTAAGGCGAACGCGTCAGGGTAGCCCGCGAAATTCTAATTTTCTTACGTTTTTTTGCAATTTGCAGGTATAAGGTTGTATATTGATCTAAATATGATTCGCGGCCGTATCAAATATTTATTTATAAAATTATAATCATAAAAATGATCAATAAAACTCTTTGACACTTGCATCACAGATTTCAGAACTTCTTGTTTTTTTTTTCCTATGAAATTCGTCGAATATCCTTTTTTATTATAATCTAGCCTAAAATAAATCAAATTTAACACGAATTGCTACGTAAATAACTCTGTAAAAGCCAATTAATTTTCCTAGTTCTGTTCTACTTCTTAGCGTGTCGGTGGGAATCTATCAGCCCAGAATTTGGCTATGAGTTTGGCACCTTCAGTAGCGTTTAACAACGCCTGTACCGTGCAGACAACAGGACACGCTGAACACGATATTAAGTGCCCAAGCCCAAGTTTGTTCTACAGCATCACATTTACACTCCAGGGCGGAGTCATCTCTCAGGGTCGGGTTGTTCGAAAGAGTTACCGTGGCCCCTGGCACAGGCAAATGAAGGAACACGGGTGGGTTTTAGTCAGTAAAAGTCCGCGGGACAAGTTATTTAAGGATTGCCCACCCAAAAAAAAAAAGGCCGGTGTCATATGTGAATCACCACCTGAGCAGGTTTTCTTTGCTTCGGCCTACTTGAGACCGAAGTCTATTTAAAGATTTCCAGGTAAGCCAAGGTTACTTATGTCCAGTTGGGAGATTTTCAACAGTTAGTTCTATTAACATTTAAGTAAAGGCACTTTGCTCATAACGTCTTGACTAACAACCAAATGTAAAAAGTGAGTGTTATTCGTGGGGTCGGGGTAAAATAACAGACTCCATAACAAATAACATGCAAAAGGATATGATTAAAACTTTATCCCCAAAATGGCTTTCACTACACAAACATTCCATATTTACAACAATAATTAAACTTGTATTACGTAAGCCTCAATTAAAACAACATAATTTTGGACAACTCATAAAAAGTTGGCCCACCATAGATCATAACTGTACTGATAGCGCCAACTTTCATTCACAACATCCGGGCCCCTGGCAATCAAAAAGTTTAAAATGAAATTGTAGTTTTCATATAAATTATAGACAGCTTTAATTTTAATTTGTTACGCATTTGATTACGTAGTGAGTTGTCGAAAGTAGAGCAACAGCTAAATGCGGTATTAATGCAAAGGAACATTCATGTGACAACTAATGTATGAATCATCATCTGCCTAGCCTTTTCCCAACTATGTCGGGGTCGGCTTCCAGTATAATTAGGATGCAGTAACCGGTATTTTATATAGATCGACTGCCTATAGCACCTTCACACAACCCAATTACTGAGTAACTCGATAGGTACTCCTTGGTAACTGTTAAAGATCACTCATCCAAGATTACGAATGTCAGCTGGGACCAGCGGCATAACGTGCTTTCCAAGGCACGAGGAGTATCAGTATGTAAAGATGATCACTCATCCACGGACCAACATCGGCAAGCGTAGCTTAACCTAACCGATCGACCCATATGGCTGTTAATACTTAGCCACGAGCTCGCCTATGTACAGACGCCAGCAGGTCAAGCTACCCGAAACTGTTAAAATTATCCAATCAACCTTAAACCTTAATGCTTGAGCGATAAAGTTGAAAATCTATTAAAGAAATTTGACAGATTGTAGTAACTAGATGTGCTGGCGTCTGTACCAAGTATGTATCAATATCGTAACTATGTATCACATTTCTTTAACAGATTTTTTTTTTAAACATAAATCGAAAAAGCCTCCGTTCAGGCTTTTTCTTTCTATTTTTTTTTTTTTCGTTAAGGATACAACTTTGTATCACATTTGTTTAATAGAATTTTCCAGTATATCCCATCAAGACATACGTCATACATACGCATAAGGAAATTCTTACCCTCGCTCGGGACACAGGCGTACCAAAAGACCACTGCGGTAAAAATGGAAGCAAACATCCCGTTATAGCTGGGGTTCTAAATTAAAAATAGCCGCTTGAAAATAACAGTTATTGTTTTAAAATAACGCAGACTACACCACAGACAGTACTCACATTGATTTAAACTGAAAATGGCGAACCTTGCTATTTTCAGAAAGGAAAAAATACCTTTCACCCCTCGGGTTTTTAAAAATAATACGTGTTTCTCTTTGTGAACTGTATTTGTATGGGCTGTTGGATCTCTTTTTTTTTTAAATAGCATGTTTAACGTATTTGACTTGAGGTGCGGTCTGTCAATGAAAAGAGACTTTTTCCTTTAATGGGAAATTTACTCTCGTCATTTTTGTAACTTAGGCTCTTTAGTGACCAATTAAAGGTTCCCAGACAGGCGCGACGCGACGGTGCGACGCGATTTTGGTAGAAGAATTTCCATGAAGTAGTAGTAGCCTATTCCCGTAATTAAAAACGTTCAAAATCTAGTCGCAATCTCATCTCAGCGACAATCAATGTCAAAAACATGACCAAAATGTAGGGAAATTAGAGGTATTTTTGACAGATTGAGACTGAGATCAGACTGTGAACGTTCTTAAAATTACGAGAATTCCCCCTCTTATACATCCACCTCTTACTAAGTAAAACTCTCCAACAAAATAGATCCAAGTGTACTGCTGTTAGTTATTAAAAGCACTTACAGTATTAGCATATAAAATGCAAGCACTGGCAACGCTAATCTATCGTCTAACTGAAGCGGAGTGTAAATCTTGTTACCTATATTACCCTGGAGGCTTCATTCACAGATGCCTTTAACATTATGCTCTGTGCACTTACACGTTTTAAAGGTAAGTAAGTGGTTTGTGTTAATTAATGAATAATGTATAGGTATGTATGTTATAACTTTTGAGTACTTACAGGCAATTTTTATCCAACTGAATGGGACGTTATTTTTTATTATTTCTTGAGATTTTTGAGAGAGGAGTCGCTTTTAGCAATTCAACACAGTCAAATCATTTATTTTAATTAAGCACATAAACTTTTGAACGTCAAAATTTACAACGAAATAGAATTGATTCTAGTGGCCTTTCCAAATAGTAGTTTCGATAGGAGTGATAGTTTTTTTTTTTATTTTTTTATTAATCACTTTAAAACAGTTGTTGCACCACCTTTTGTGTGCAAACTGCACTCTCGGCTCTCCCTCACAGCCCACCTAATGTATAGGTGTGCGGTTGCAAAGGATCCCCCTTTTAGTTACCCATTAGTTTAATTTACAGACATTGCACGATCACAAATTCCTTTCCACCCACAAAACTACCCTTATTAACAAATCCACTAACAAACTCATCACCATCAACATTCCTACCAAACTCATTAAACTATCCAAACACCCAAATACCGAAATTTAACAAAAAACGCTTTTAATAACGGCAAGCGATGAAGGGAAGCGATGAAGGCAAGCGATGTAGGCAAGCGTTCGCGAATTTGTTTTTTGTTTGCTCCAGTTTTAGGTAGCATCGTGATTAACCACCGCCTGTTGCTCGATTTAAATGTGTAGCGTTTGATTTATCGCGCAAAGGATTCGGCGGTAATGTGCCTGTGTTTACGACTCGAAGATTTTCGGAAAGATGTCTTTGATTGAGGTTGTACAATTTTTTAAAGGCCAGATTTTTCGTGCATTCTTTCGTTCATTATGGTGTGGAAATAAACGTTTGCAGTGGATGTTTTTTTTTTGTTATTTTACTATGTGTCCCACTGCTGGGCGGAGGGTTCCTCTCTGTGAGAGGGAGTAGACCATATTCCACCACGTGGGCCCAGTGTGGATTTGTAGAAGTCTTCGAATTTTGCACACCGCTGGGCGAAGGTCATTTTTCTTCCAAACCTTCCTGTCTTGTGCGATCTCTGACCATGTTGTCTGGTAACATTTGCAGGGGCAAACGTTACCAGATCTTCACACCACCTTCGCCGTGGTCTACCTCGACGGCGATGTCCTCCAGTGGATATAAACAGCTTAAACTCAAGTTTTATTTATTTATAGGCACTTTTGAAGTGTCACAGACAGTAACTTTCTGACTAACTGACTGAAATCAGTTAGTTCGAAACTTGAAGCTAGTTGAGCGTTCCAATAGTTGTTTATAGAGAAGAACAGCTCTAACACGTCATACAAAACATCAAGAAAATATTAATAATTTAGTACTCAACAAAAATATGCGATTTTGAGTATCAAATATGCAACAAAATCTAGCCTTCCACCAAACCTTGACCAAGCCACTTAATAAAAATGAGCATATAAAGATACGTAAATAAAATATTAAAAGTAATCTATTCCGAGTGAATTCTGTAACGATTGGCCGGTCTAAGCGGCCGTAGACGTGCTACGAATGCTACGCTGCTACGAGTGCTACGCGCTACGTGCTACGGTCGCTACGAGTGTGCTGTTTACTCCTACGTTTTATTTCAAGGACTATTTTCTTGAGCTACGAAGCGTAGTGATGTGTTTTAGAGTACTTGTTAGTGAGTCGAAAGTATTGCTACTCGATATTGCAAAGCTCCTACTGATATTATTGTCTGTGCTTACAGATATTGTATTGCTGATATTGCTTTTGCTGGAGATATTGGGTGCTAGTCGTTTTGCAGAAGGAATGTGAAGGGTTTTTGTTGTCCATTGTAAAAACTGCTCATGAGCCGTAATTATTAAGTGTGGATTTCACGTGTATTAAAATGTATCTTAAAATAAGTGTTGTGATAACAAAGCTGATGAAGAATTTTATAACATAGCTACAGCTAAGTTAAGAAATTTGCGGAAACGCAAAAAATTATGAAGCCTTTCAAGAGACTGAGTTTGTTATCCCTCAAGTAGACGCGAGTTATACGAAAATTGCTAATCTACTGAAAAGATCATCTATGTAATCTGAACGTTTTGTCAAACTGCGCTAGAGGTGTGTACAATAAAGTCAATCTTCACGGATTGCTGAGCTTAAGAGTGACCTAAAAGAGTTTGGCCTGTTTATATGTTTATTACTCATCCTAACCACACATGATTGACATACACATACCATACACCACACAAATAATTCCACCCAAACCGGAACCCTCGAAAATCTACCACACAACATTAAATAATCCGCATATATCTCGGTCTGATAATATAATTACAGAACAATTGCGTTCTCAAAGCGCAGTTGCAGCATTTGAGCGGCACTTTCGTTCAACGTGCTCATTTGCCGGGTTGAGCATAAAAGCGATATGCTCAAACAGTTGAGTGGAGAATGACGCTCAACCCGGCCACTGGCCATTGTGATGGGATTATGAATGTCATAATGATATTTGTGTGCCGTTTTTGGTCGGATTGCGAGCAGCCATGCTTGTAATGTGGTAGTGTAAATTTGATTTGGTGAAATTATATTGTTGGTTTTTGGTTGAGAGAATTTTCTTTCGTGCTGACCGCTTTGAATGAGTTGTTGATTCGACGAAATGAGGTGGAGGAAACAATTTGTTTGTTTTGGGAAAAATGCATGAATGTAAAAGGAATTAATTTAGTAATCACCAGTCAATAAAAATTGTAAGGCAGGTGTGGCCCAGTGGTATCGACGGTATCAGTGTTATGATACCGAGTTGTAGGCCTTTAATTTCATCAACACTGCTCTCAAAATGGTAAAGAAAAACATCGTGAGGAGACCGGTATATCCTAGAACCAAAAAATTTGAAGACATGTGACATCCGCTAACCCGCACTGGGCCCGCGTGGTGGATACCCACTCCCTCTCATCGAGAGGAGGCCTGTGTCCCAGCAGTGGGAACATTATAGGCTGATTACACACAATTGGAGAAGATTTGGGTAACAAGCTGGCTAGGCATAGACTGATTTATTGATGATAATCATGCAAATCTCGACACGAGATCACGAGTCACGAGTCTCTTCTTTCTGTACGAGTCGCAATAAATACTTTTTCTTTCTTTCTTTCAAATGTTTCCGTTATTGACCACAGGAGACTTGATTAATATTGGGACATTACCGTAGCTAAAAAAACAAAACATAATAGCACGCCCGTATTCTCCGAAGGGTAAAGCAAAGGTGTACAGTAACACCGAATTTTCGCCAGATACATACATAAACTCACACTTACCAAGTCTTACCAAGGGGTATCGTGTTACACAATAACAGGGTTGTGAATGTGGAAGTCAGAGGGGCCATTCTCGTAATTTTAAGAACGTTCACAGTCTGATCTCAATCTGTCAAAAATAACTCAAATTTCCCTACATTTTGACAAGTTTTTGACATTTGTTTGTCGCCGAGATGACACTGCGACTAGCGACTGCGTCGCTCTATGTATAATACTAGTATTTAGCTGCATCCAATTAGACTGGAAGCCGACCCCAACAAAGTTGGAAAAAGGCTCGACTGATTGACATACATAAACACACACCTCTTTCCCGTGAGGGAGGCAGAAACTACAGAACGCCACTTGCTACGATCCTTTTGCTTCGTTCACGTTTATATATCCCCCTTCGCCAGATCAAAATACATGTCACTGCTAATAAGCTTATTAAAATTCCAAACAAAACACTACAAATCAGAAAACCACTCCAAACTCCAAATATATTTAAAATATAATCCCACCACTCTCAGTACCCAAAAGTTTATTAGACGTCTAGACCAAAACTATATACCTAACGACTATGTGTATATGAGATTGCCTCACGCCTTCAGGAGGTCCTAATGAACGGCTTTAATGAAAGTCTAGGGCTTCATAATTATGAGGCGGGGTGCACACCTGGCGCTAAGATAGTAAGCTAAGACAGCTGCAAACAGTGGTTTTGTGAAGGTACTTTGGTTAAGGGTTGCGTAAAAGTGCTATTGGTCATGTAAGATACTTTAGACACTGACAGACTTGTAATTCGGGTACTCTTTTTGATATTGTATTGAGCTATGAGGTTCAACTACGGGCAAAAACAACCACGTTTTAGGTCCCAAACAACTACAAACGTCTTGGCGGCTAACCCAGAATATGGTAGAATGAGCTGGACTCATATTTAAAGGACTTTCCTCGAAGAAAAAAATATGGCATAGAGGGTTTTGCCCTGCAACGGGACGTCATTACGCTAAACCATAATGATAACGAGGCTATGATTCGAGAAGATGAAACAAAAGGGTCTTAGGAGTAATCATATAATGGCTCTGTTTAACAAACAACGAACCCTTATTTTAATTCCCCGTCTTTACAAAATCGTACGCACCTGTTATGCGTTTACACGAAAATCTTAAATGTTTCCTAACCCATACAAGCTCCTCGTTCAATGGCAGCCACACACCGTCCATTACGCCGCGGGGCAAGTTAAATGAGCTGCGAGTGACCAGCCGCCGAGCGTCGCACTAACTATCTTTAACTTTTCAACTATTCCCATTCATCTTCACTAGTTTCGAGGGTGTAATGCATTTGGGTATTTTTTTTCGAAGACGTGGCAAGATTTTTATGTTGTTTCAGTATCTGCTACTGTTAGCTCTTCTAGATTAGTCAAGGTTTGCCAAATGTAATTTATTTATTTATATATACTTTATTGTACACCACAAAAATACAGAACAACAACAACAACAAACAACCGCGAACAATATGTGCTCGCAACAATTTTTGGTAAATCCACAAATTGCTAGACTGTGTTGTTACTAAATATTTGATGTATTTATAATAACATATTTAAAAAAAAACACGTTTCTTGTGTGGGCCTTTAATTTTTTAAACTTTATTATTATAGCGGCAGTAAAAATAAGTACCTACACACTCTGTGAAAACAACTGTCTACCTATTACGGATCATCAGATGAGCCCGATGACAGACAGGCGGACGGACAGCGGCGGCTTAGTAAAAGGGGGAACCCTTTTACTAAGCCGACGCTTGGCAACCCTTGGGTACGGAACCCTAAAAGCAACCAGTTGGAAAAAACCGCCCCTGTTGATACATGGACAAGCCAAACAAAACGAAACGATTTGAAAAGTTACAAAATAATGCAGAAACAATAAACACTTAGTTAATTATCCAATTGTCGTAGTCCATACATTTTGCCGGACACCGTGGAGCAAGTTAAATGGGTTGCAAGTGACCGGTTCCCAAGTGTCGCCCTAACAGTTGTGAACTTTGTGTCCAACGCACAGTTTGTGACACGCATATACTTCAGTGGAACCAGTGTTGTGTTTAAACTAAGTAGCGCCTTATTTTCAGGGGGCTATAGGCTAACAGTGGCGAAAAATCTCCATTCAAACACGCGCGGCAGTAGGCAGTCGCCAGATGGCCTACTCGGCTCCCGTACTATTCGCACATTGTCATTGGTCTCTACTCGTTCAAGTTAATACGACGAAATTAAATTCCTGTCTACCTATTCTGAAAACCAATGCACGCCACTGTAGGCTAAGTACGTGTACACTAACCTTCTATTATTTTTTTTTATTTCAGGAAGAACCAAGTTTATACCTCTGAACATGCATAAAAAAGTAAGGCACTTCATAACACAGGAAGTTTTAACAACTTGTTGAAACTAAACAAAAATATACTCCCACTCAAATCTCAAGCGGTAAAAGCATTTTAAAATCCCCTCATATAGTGAACTACCCGTACATTTCTCATCACACAGCCCTGGATATGAACTGGCGACGTTTCTCTCGTAAAACTGAGTTTAAAGCCGCTGTGCTTGGCTATAGTATGCAGTAAAGTTATAAAACACAGGCAGAAAATGGATGGGTACAGAAGGCTGGCTCGATACAGCGAGCGTAAATAGGCGCGCGCACACATGGACGACTACGTACGAAGATCTCAAACTACAGGGTCAAATTAAATTAGCTGGCGAAACTCAGCAGACGTAATGGGTATCGATATATGACAGGTTACAACAAGAAGAGTTACTACTACGCTGGCAGCGTAGTTACTTTCAAAAGAAACTGTTTTTTTTCTTCCTTTTTTTTCTTTTGTTGTTTGATCGTTTTTTGATATCGATATCCTTCTGTGAAGTTTACACAAAAAAAAGTGATATATGAACTGGTGGATTTAGTAACTACACTAACTAAGGCAGTTGATCGCAAAAAAATCTTGATATATTTTATTTTATCATCTTTAGATATCGACCCACCGACCACCACCGACAGTGGAGTTTTTCTAACAAATTTAATTTGACCCTGAGTGTATATCAAACAAATGCCAGTCGCGAGTACGCTTGCACTCGCTGTACGTGAAGTGTGTCTATGTATGCGTGCGTATTCACTCGTTGTATGAAGCCGGCCTTCTGTAGAGTATCTACTCTGTGACACAGGTTTCAGTTGCAATTAACGGTGCGAGGCGTAGAGCACGTCTCGTTAAAACTTGTTCAGGGCAGGATTGTGTTCGTGTTTTAATTTTTAATGTTATGGTATGTGGGTTTGTCGGGATGTTATGAGATTTTTCGTATCATCTTCGTTCCTTACTTTTATTGCTAGCTCTAGCAAAGTATATTAGAGGGAGTAATTACCGTAATTTTAAGAACGTTCACAGTTTAATCTCAGTATCAAACTGTCAAAATTACCTCTAATTTCTATACATTTTTGACAAGTTTTAGACATTGATCGCTGAGATGAGATTGCGACTAGGTTGAACGTTTTTAATTACGAGAATTGGGTCTTCTGGACTTGACCATATAGTACTATTGAAAATCAAATTAGCTGTAGGAGTAATTATGGCTTAAAGGGAAGATTGGACTCACGACACCTTCAAATAAATTGGTCTCCTGCAGAAGTCCGACAAAATACAAGAATAACAAAAAAAAAAATACAAAAGGAAAATATGAATAGTTGTTTACAAAAATAGTAAACCACTAAGATATTGTAAAGATATATCATGTCGGCAATATTCGGCCTCCGTTAAATGTGTTTATCTGTGATTTATTGTCAGCTATTTATTTCTGAGATGATACATTTCAGTTAATTTTGATCACAACTGAGAATAACATATTCTTATAATACAAGGAGGGCCTTTATAACAAACTAGCTTCTGCCCGCGACTTCATCCGCGTGAAATTTCTTATTACCCCCAACCCACCCCATCGCATCGCATCGCCTGTCCGCGCTATTAGTTTGTTTTCGCTTAGCGTTCCTTCTGATTTTTTTTTTGTTTTGCTCGGCTCCTTAGGGTCGTAACGTGATGTTAATTCTTGAGGAAGGCTATAGGCTATCCTATAGCCTTCCTCAAGAATTGGGCTATCAAAAGAATTTTTCAAATCCGAATGGTAATTTCAAATATTAGCGCGTTCAAACAAACTCCTCAGCTTTATTATTAGTACAGGTACAACTAAAAACTGTTTGCTTTAATCCTACTAATATAATAAACGTGAAAGTTTGTTACTCTTTCACGCAAAAACTACTGAACGGATTTGGATAAAATTTGGCACACAGATGGTTTATTACCAGGATTAACATATAGGATACTTTTATCCCGATATTCCCACGGGATCGAAACTTACGCGGGTGAAACCGCAGGGCGCAGCTAGTATTTTATATATATTCAACATTGCATTTTTAGGTGGTACATAGACGAGTGGGGCTGCTTGCTACCAGACCTGTCGATCGACGACATCTGACTCATTTTGAGACATAAAACGTAGTATGAGTTAGTAATTTTGAGGCGACGGTCGACTTTGATCGACCGCAGTCTAGTTGCACCCTAACAACTGTCTTGAAAACTGACTTCATTTTAAATCTTAGAAAACCACCCCAGCTCAAACACTTAACAGGTCTTAAGACCCAAACTTTGTCCATTACAGACTTAAAAGAGTTTATCTCCAAATAAGCCAGCGACGAATATTCCAAAAAAATTGGCCAATTGGTAAAAACTGAAGAGTTGAAAAGTCTGCTGGGAATATGAAATTAAAGAAAATAAAAGAAAATGGCTCATCTCGAAAGTTCGTGGAGTTGAAGTTTCGGAACTTTGCTTTCCGAAATGGATTTAGAAGACCCGCGGGAGAGGCTTTAAAGTGTCGGAGATAACTCGGCGCTGGAAAAAATATGCCTTCTACTCTAAGTACCTGTAGTTTTATGTAGTCGTACATGTGTTAGGTTTTTATTAAGTTGTTCGCGAACTGAAAAGATTCGTATAGCAGCAGTAGGTACGCACGACGACATATCGAGCTATACACTTCTAGTATAAGCTGACTTCTTATTGTACGAAAAGCCTATACAATGCGAGGTCAGCTAAAACAGGGGGTCTACTCCGAAGTGCAAAGTGCGAATGTTCGGATCGGACCGACACATGGCCGAACCGAATATTATTGAAAAATGCGAAAAAAGTTCGGATTGGCTCAGTTGGGTCGGGACCATAGTCAATATTCGAAAGAGTGTAGGATCGGGACCGACCGAACCAAATAGTAACTTAGTAGCAGGAAACTGGCGAACATTCGGCCGATACTACTTCGGAGTAGACCCTCTGGAAATGTCCAGTTTGATATGTCATCGTGTATACTTTACCTGCACAGTGTGTCTCTGTAACCTTTCTAGACTGTGACTGAGATAAGGCTCGTGACAGACGAACTGACAAACGTCTCGTCGACTTAAGTGACATTAGTCGCGGTCGAATCTCGTTGCAAGCCTTTGACTAGGTATATACAAAAGCCATAAATGTTTTTAGGCATGTTTCTCATTCTTTCTGGCTCCCAAGATACAGGCAAATGCCTAGTTTGGGGGGTCACCGTCTATTCTATTCTTTAACAAATTGTGTTTAAGAAATAAAGACATTAGAATTCTAGAACCCAGTAGATACTTCACCCTGTCGTTTCATATACCTAACAGTAAAGAGCGTATCTTTGTACCTTATAAATCCTTCAAGATTAAGACTTACCTTTCGTACCTGAACCGGGTAACAAGCAGTTTCACAAATCGCCGGTCAGTCCAGTAGGAGTATGTAGCCAGTTACTTACCTGAAAAAAAAAACAGTTCATGTATCAGACTCACGTATGTTTACATAGAGACAAGTAGTATTAGACTCACTTATGTAAAGACAAGAATGTTTTTAGTTGAGATTATTTATGAATTTGTTTTTGTATGAACATATGTGATAAATTGAGTACATATGCCAGCACAACAAGCTACCCAAAACTGTCGAATTTCCTCAATCAACTTTGAACCTTATACTTTAGCGATAAAGTTGAAAATCTACTAAAGAAATTTGACAGATTGTAATACTGAATATTCTCAGAGTCTTGTGTGGGAAAATAATATAGATAGAACAAGGAAACCGTGGTTCTAGACCCCTTGCCTAGAAATGTTTCGTCAGTTATCAAAAAAATAATCAACTGTTTCATAGAAAATAGCAATACCTACCCGGTCAAAACGTATGGCGGAGCAAAAATTTTTTTTAATAACCGTCAATGAATTTCAACGCAGTTGCGTTCAGAATTCATGGACACAGTTTGCGCTCTGGTTAAAAAATATCCTGTATATAAGTACTAATGAAGTTAACATTTTTATCGAAATAGTCATGAAGCCGCCATCCTAATATTCTGCATTGATCCCTAATGACTCCTAGCTTACAACCAGACCTCACTAAAACAACAGCTTTTCAAACAGCCTAAAACTCCAAATTCAAATGCTGTCAATAAAACCGAACACCACAACACGCCAAACGCGCCCCACACTGACGCTCGATGCGGCTAATTGCCGCTGATTGTGAATGGTCGTCTTTTGCCAGCCGCTGAATGAGGGTGAGCAGCCGCTTTAGTCACGCGAGCCTTGATTGTATGAACACTGCTTAACATAAACGTCACGTCCGAGATAGGGGAATACTGTAATACTGGTGTAGGTAGATCTATCATTGGTTGTCGTGTGTGTGTGACTATGTGATGGTGTGTGTGTGTGAGAGAGTTTCCTCTGACGTCTTCACGCCTGTCGGGTTGAATAGGAATGATGGTCAGTCGTATCCTTCCGTATGATTTGAACGGCATACTGTGTCTCAATCACGAGTAGGTATGTGTTCACTTAGAATTGTAGATAAATAAATCGCTGGCTTTTCCAACAGGAGAACCCTTTCTGATACATGGCTTCCCGTGATTTGTCGTGAGAACTGCAGAAGCATTGTTTAAATAAGGTGAGAGATTAAAACCAACCACTATCGATACTGTAAAAATCTCACCGTGAAAAGTTAGGTGAAGTGAGCTTAGAGTGAGCTGTCAATAGTGTCAATCCCTAGCATTAGTTGGAATGACAGCTCACTCTACGCTCACTTCACCTAAGTTTTCACGGTGATATGGTTACAGAATAGAACTGTTGTTTCAAAGTGTACTTTCCTTATGCTTTATCATAATCAACCTATAATGTTCCCACTGCCGGGACACAGGCCTCCTCTCTTCGAGAGGGAGTGGGCTATAATCCACCACGCGGGCCCAGTTCGGGTTGGTAGATGTCACATGTCTTCGAAAATTTGGTTCTAGGACATGCCGGTTTCCTCACGATGTTTTCCTTAACCGTTTTGAGAGCAGTGGTGATGAAATTATTTTCGCCTGCCTGGGTTCGAACTCACAACCTTACAACTTGTAAGTCGCAGCCGATTACACTGAGCCACCGCTGCTTTATAACCACAGACTAAAAGCGAAGAAATCACTTTAAAAAACCTTGGACTTAAGTATATCCACAAATCGCCAACCCGCACTGAACAAGCGCATAATCAGAAAGAAAGAAAGAAAAATACATTTATTTAGCACATACCAAAACACACACAATACATCAGATAGCAACTAATAAAGAAAACAAGTAGAAAGTATAAAACATATATTATGTAAGAAATTAGCAGGAAAGTGTGCCTCACGGCTGCACCAAAAAGGGTCAGTTCAGCAAAAATGCCAGACAACTAGTCACAACAGTGCTCGCTCTTTCTTCGCATGCAAGCCTGAGCCCTGACGTAGGAAACCTACTGGTTGTTATTATTAGTACTTACAAAATTACATATAGGATAGACAGTGCTCGTTAAACTATTGGCTAAACTGACGATAATAATGTGAATAAACTTATGTGGGCCAAATGGAGGAAATGGAGCAGTGCGGTGCGGTCATGTGTGATGAGACTTATTGAGGTAATAATAGTATTGTGACACTAACTATTACGTTACTACAACTAGTGCGAATATATTCATTAATGATATTGTTGTGTCGGAATGTTAGGTATGTGATTAGAAAGGAAAAAAAAAAAAAATTTTTCTTTCTTTATTTTCTTTCTAAAGGACGGATGTTATGGTATAGTTATAAGAGTTTTTTGTTACCCAACATTTTTTGTTACCACTGCTGTTTAAGGGCCTCCCTGTTTTTCCTTACAAACCTCCCTGTCTTGTTGCTATCTCTGGCCAAGTTGGCCCTGCGAACGTTACCAGATCGTCACACCACCTTCGCCGTGGTCTACCTCGACGGCATACCCCCAGATTTATGAACGTTTTTAAAGTTCCGATCCCTAAAGGGTGCCAACGGAACCCTATAACTAAGCCTCCTCTGTCCGTTCGTCTGTCACCGGGCCGTATCTCATTAACCGACAATAATACATAGTAATAGATAGACAGTTGAAATTTGCAGTGTGTATTTTTATTGTCGCTATAACATCATATAAAATAAAGTTATTAAAAACTAAAGAAGTCTCCATACAAAAATCGTGGTTTTTATTTCGGCATTTTTTTCTTTGTGGTACGAAACCCTTCGATTGCAAGTCCGACTCGCACTTGGTCGGTTTTTTTTTTAATATTGCTGAAAATGAGTTCGTTCCAGACACCGTATTTCCAATAAAAAGTTATGAAACTTCATTCTGTTAAGTGAACGTATAGGTAGGTAATATAAATATTTCACCATCACTATAACACAATTTCCACATTTCCCAATTAAAATAAATGCACCTATTCAATCTTCAAACAAGGAATCAATAACGCGGCGGAATGAATATGGGTTGCCGCAAAAAACCGCCGAAACTGAACCGAACCCGTATTTCCCTGAAAATAATTACTTCAGGCAATATCGACATGCGAAAAAACAAGGCTATGCACACACTGAAGCAAGGCTATGAAGTATCATTGAGTGTTTTTGACTTTCAAAAATATAAAATACCAGAAAATTAGTTGGTACTGAAACTTAACTTTAAATTACAACTTGCTACAGTCATCATTTATTAGGAGAGTTCCTCCTGCGACTACTTGATTAATAGAATAGAATACTTCTTACAATGTACACAAGTATATAAATAAACTAGCTGACCCGGCAAACGTTGTTTTGCCATATATAAATTATTTCTAGCTGCCCGGCGCTACTTCGTTCGCGTGGTGTCCTACCCCCTACCCTACTCCTACCCTACTCCTACACTACTCCTACCCTACTCCTACCCTACTCCTACACTACTCCTACCCTACTCCTACCCTACTTCTACACTACTCCTACCCTAGGGTGGACATCCCTTATCACTTAAGGGCTTGAAAAAAAAAAAAATAGATAGTAGCCGATTCTCAGACTTACTGAATATGCACACAAAATTTCATCAAAATCGGTCAAGCCGTTTCGGAGGAGTATGGCAACGAAAACTGTGACACGAGAATTTTATATATTAGATATAAATGTAGAAATTAATGTCCGTAACACCATTACATATTACTGTGTACTAATATGATATAAAGATCATAATCATCACACAATATCCTCATTAATAGACAGGAAAGATGACAAGGATTTGCCCTGCCTAATGAACCACTTAGGGTGCAACAATTAGGTCGCACACACCTTGTATGTTAGCTTGAATGATAAGTCACGGTTAGCCAAAGATGACGATTTATTGAATATATTTAACTACCACGTAACTAATGTTATATGAATATTGTGTGAATGAGTACAGCTGACTATGAACGCCGATCGTGTACCGTCGAGTTACACTATAATTTGTGCAAGGCAACGGAAAAGTGCTGATCTATGCAATGCGCGCGTGCCATGTACGATACATGATTCGTACAGTATCAAATCATCATCATCATTCGCTTGCCGTTATCAAATCTTGAGTGAAATTCATAGAACTTCTGTGAAACGAGTTCGCGTATCACTGGTCAGTTTCCCTCAGTCGTCAGTTTATTTAATTCGCCAGTTTCGTTGATAAATAGCGATGGAATGCACTTAAATGTAATAATAAATAAATCTGTGCTAAAAGTTATCAAATAAATCTTAATATCTATTTAAATTAGCAGACCTGTGTGCAGAGTTCTACCGACTGTGGCTGACGAATTTAATAAAAACTGACGAATCGACGAAAACTGGCAAATACTGGAAACTGTCGAGTTAATGCAACTGTCTAATCGGTAAAACAGACGAATCAGTAAAACTGGTGAATTAAATAAACTGACGACTGAGGGAAACTGACCAGTCATACGCGGACTCGTTATGACATATAAAGTGCCGGCAGGTCAGATAAAAACTACTTTATCCCACTATACAACAGTAAGCACCACGCTTAATAGTGTTGTTGTGACACGGGCCCAAAAGACGTAACTTTCAATTTGGCCAACAGTAATTTTGTTGATGTAATTTTAACGGCGCGGGCGCGGCGGCCATAACGCAATGTGTTGTAATAAAGGGCGAATACATTTGTAAAGAGGAAAGCGACCAAACTGCCGTATATTTACGCGTTACAGACGATCCAGTTGTAAAACTGGATATGTTTTATATTAGTGTGGGAGTTTGTGAGTTCATAAAGGAGATCGAGCAGTAAATGTCATTTGTTACATTATACTACGAATGATTTTGACGTAGGAAACGAAACGATAGCCAATAAATTAAATAATGTACATATAATTTTCTATTTATTTAGGGCCGGTTGTTTCAAACGTTTGTTTAACGTAACATACGTACGTCAAATAATAGCGATTGCGTATTAGTTATTATTTGACGTAAGTCAAGGCCATAATTTTGTGAAACAACGCTTTTGGGGTTTGACGACAGTTAGCGCCATTTTTGACGTACAGGTCAAGTGGACGTGAAACAACCCGCTCTTCGTCTTCCACCATTTCTTCACAAAACAAAATATATAGTTGAATACTCTATGCCCAAAAAATCAACTGTAAACAGTTCATGAGCCTAGTGTGATCTCTCAATTTGAGGAGGTATCTGACAATTAGAGTGATATATTATTTGATGAGCTAAATTACATTTGAAGTGATCTGGTTCACGAAAATATGTAGCTGACTGTCTGACTGTCTTCGCAAAACTCATAGATACAATTCAACAAAGAGCTCATAAGATTCCGCATCGCTTTAAGACCCAGAACCCGAGACAGAGGATTGCGGTAAATAAAGGCCTTCTCTAGTTAACGATCCCGTGCTCAGTATCTCAGTTAAAGGCGAAAACAGACGGATTGAGCCGAAACAAACATATGGCTTAGAAACAAAACCTCATACGTTATCAGCTCAACACAAACAACGAAATTCACATCCTCCTCTATAGATATCACCGCATCTCTATCACAACGCAATAAGAACCAGATTCGAACGTGATGACATCCAATTCGGATTTGATGAATGCCCTCGGCGCCGATGCGAAATAATTTCTTCTATTCATCCGCTAAAATATTACGGCCGACTCTCTGACTAATGAATTCATTTCAATAGAGGCTCTTCAATCTGGACTGGAGCCATCGATAAAGATGACGAATAGTGAAATGGGCGGTTTAATTCTGACGGCAGATTAGTTTTGAGCTGAGAACTAATAGATTTAATCAATTATATCGAATCTGGGACAGAATTATGGGTGTGTAAGCGTGACTGTAACGAGTACGGCCTACTTACTGAAGGCCAATTCCCGTAATTAAAAACGTTCAGAATCTAGTCGCAATCTCATCTCACCGACAAAAACTTTATGGAACGTTCTTAACAAAATAGGGGAATTGCGAATCAGAAGGCCTCTCTCATTCTCTTAATTTAAAACGTTCAAAATCTAGTCGCAGTCTCATCTCGGCGACAAACAAATGTCAAAAACTTGTCAAAATGTACTGTCGAAATTAGAGGTATTTTTGACAGATTGAGACTGAGATCAGACTGTGAACGTTCTTAAAATTACGAGAATTACCCCTCTGATGTGTGGCTCAGATTAACAGACGCAATTTAATATTTGACTTATTCGGGACTTTGAACCCTAAACTAATGAGTGTGAAACGTTCTCGAACACAGCAAATATTAGCTCCTATGCAAAACTTATTGATGAATGGGCCTGTTCTTAACCCCGATCACGCCTGATGGGAAGCGATGGATGAGGTCTACGATGGAACTAGCGTGCCCAGAAGATACCTGTTCACTCTTACTTTGAAGGCAGACGGGTTAAATCTAGACGGCAACACAGACGCTGGCAGCATTTTGCACGTAACACAAAGTGGTAGCCAAACGAGGAGGCCATACAACAAAGCTCACGTTAATATCACCAATTAATTGTCAGGTTGCCAAGCAACGCCTATTTTCTGCACCAAACGTTCACCAATGATCTACCGTCATAATATGTCGCAAGTGTCGAGCGATATTTTACCACTCTCGAGTACCATTATCTCCGAAACTAGAGCCAAGAAAATTTCGGAACATTCCCGCCCTCACCGCGATAAATATCACCGCAGAGGTAATTATTAAGCCAAATGGATAGTAGCAACAACTAATTGCTGCTAATAAATCTGTATAGTGCATAAGAAAATGTACTCAAGTTTTGGTGTTAAATGGTGAAAATGGGTTTTAAGTGTGATTAAGGACAGGCGCTTTCTGCGCTACAGACAAGTGCAACTATTCGCAGTAAATTACAGGGAAACGGAAAAACTGCAGCGATAAATTTGTCTGTCTTAGGTTCCAAGTTCCGAGTAAATAAAGCGAGAAATAATTAAGTGCCGGCTGCTTCACATCTTATGCAGTAGGACCTTCTTGTTATTTCCAAAGTTTAGAGAGAAAGTTAAACAAATGTGGTCCAAGCGACCCTCGTGGCCAGCCGAGCGTTTACGACTTCGATACGACATGTCCAAGTCTTAGTTGTGCGGTAACATCCCGAAAATGTGAACACGAATAAACAGCGCGAGGTGAAATGTGGGTAGATTTTCCTGTAATTTTCCAAACGATTATTTACGATACGATCAAAATGTTATGTCCGGATATACATACGTCATGAGACTCTGTTGCTATGGAAGTATATAAACCCATAAACGCAACATTGCAGCACTATATTAAAGAGAACAAATGAATCTGAGCTGTTACATAACTTACGATCTTCAATATAAGTTAATATTGCCTCGAGAAAGGTGCGCATAAAGAATAATGGTTTTTGAATATCAAACTAGGTATTTCTAAAGCACCTAAAGTACAAGTTCCGATGCTGCCCTCGAACGTAACATTTTTCTTTTCGACGAGGAAATATACGCTTTCAGTTGATTTACGAATTGTTTGTGAATGCGGCAACGGGGATAAAATACAGAGTTCCTTAGTCTGATGTTATCTTGGTACAGTGAGACTGTTACTGCTGATTGGACGACTTCTTTGTACTTGTGTTAGTGAACGTAAGACGAGATTACGCTAATAAATTGCTGTCAGCTCTAATTACGGATGATTTTGTCATTGTTTTCGCTGATATCGGATTTCTTGTCCTTGTAGGTTTGTTCGTCCCTAAAGGTTGAGTTGGGTTTGTAAGTTTTAAAGATACTAACGATTTAAATGAATGAATGAAATGCACCTATCCCAGGGTGGTTAAACCAGCCTCGAGGCTCGATTAATCGTATGAACCCCAAGATTCGCACTAGCCTCATGATTTATGATGCTACAGCGACCATTTCATATCAAGGAGTAGACCGGGGGCGCGGTAATTTAAGAGCCATACCGGATATACATCTTTTCACGATACTAACGATTTAAAGTACAGAAAATAATGATTGATGGAAGAATCATGAAAAAATCATGATGTTCAAGCATTCAAATTCTTCCTTCCTTATCTCAGAAAAATCCACCCAACATGCCACGTCCAAACCAGAAATCTTCCAACATGAAAACGCTCCGTCGTTAGACTACCAACTAGTCTCGGCTAAATGTAGGTGAATACGGAATTCCCGGGAGTACCTACTGGGGATGCGACCACTCGTGAGCTGTGCGTGCTAAGAATATTCTAGCACACTCTTTATACTTGCTTGCTGTATTGAATTACTACTGCTTTCTGCTGTCTGAAATGTCGATGGGTTTATAGTGATGTTATTGTACTGCAAGACTAGGGATGGTTTGTTGTTAGGTATATGAGGTACTTTATATTTCCTCACGATTTCCTAGAAATCCTATTTTATACATTGTAACGGCAATTTGTAACGAAAAGTTTTATGTGAGCTACTTAACGATATCAGGGTAATACATTAGATATTTTATCTTTTCAAGACGTTATAAACTGTGTCCAGAACATCAAGCCAGGCTTTAGGCAGCCATAATAAAATTGACACAAACTTGCAACAAAGTGTAGATTATTACTTGAAACCGGAATCGGAGATAATTATCAAGTCTTGGAACAACAAACTCAATGTCATACACGACAGAATTCTAATTCCATTGCAAACAAAAATAAATAGAATCTTCTTATTACAAGGCCAGTTAAAAATCAAGCTAGAATCCATGAAGATAAAGGAGATAGTTGAGTAAGTAACGATGGAATTCAAGTTATTTTAAATTATGAGATCGAAAACTAATGCTGCCGCATGTCAGACGACCAATGGGCCAAACTTACGACCCAATGGTTCCCTCTTAATAGCAAGCGACATCGCTGCAGGCCCAGACAGAGATAGCGGGATGAGCTGGACTCCTTCAAAAAGAATTGGTCCTTAGCAGCTTTAAACAGGGAGAAGTGGAAAGAGAGTAGGGAGGCCTTTGCCCTACAGTGGGACATCGCAGGCTTTTAATAATATAATTTAATAATAATAATAATAAGCCAATAAGCCTGATATAGTGGTGGTGGATCGATCAGAGCGGCACCCAATGATTGTTGACATAACTGTCCCGCATGATGAGAACCTCGAGAAAGATAAACAAATCAAGTATCTTGACTTGGCTCACAAGGTTGTCGACATGTGGACTCAGCGATCATTGTGCTGATCGTCGTGACTGCCAATGGCTTAATAGTCAAGAGCCTCGACCAACACCTGAGGAGGCTCTCGTTGGGCAGCTGGATCAAGGTCTTGATTCAGAAAGCGGTACTTCTGGACACGGTTTGCATTGTCAGGAGGTTCCTTTTTCTGGAGCCTTGACCACCGGTAGCTTGGACCCTGTTCCTGATACCGGTGGGCTACTATTTTTTATATTTTTAAATGTTTTTATACTTTTTATATTCTTATATTTAAAAATATAATTTGTATGTGTTTACATTGATATAAGGGAGATAATAATAAAATATAATAGATTACTCCCTAAGAAGGAGAGACGTTCTGAGGAGAAGAAGTACGAGAGGGAAAAGGTTAAGCAATTATGCAATAACTAACCCCATTATCTTAATAACCTTTAATTGTCTAGCTGACCTAATGGGATAAATACTGTATTACACATCTATTTAGGTTAAGTGTTAATTCTGGTAATTACAATTATTTTCTCTTCATTTATATGCTAGAAACGTTTGCTTTTAGCACTAACAGCCCACTCGTGGCGGTTTATTTAATTTTTAACAACCGGAGTTTGTTTCTTCCTGTGTTATTAACAGAACATTTCCGTTGTTACAGCCACAGCAATAAACTTTAAGAAAATATGAAAATTACACTCATGTCTTCGTCCCATAAGGGTAAGTAAAAACTACAGAACGAAACCTGCTACGATGTATACATATACCTACTCCTTTTGCTTAACGTTCATACATCTGGTCATACACGGGAGTTGTTTATGGCAATATAATAGTGTATTCAGCTGCATCCGGTTAGACTGGAAGCCGACCCCAACATAGTTGGGAAAAGGCTAGGCAGATGATGATGAATAGTGTGTACAAGTTGTGTTCTGTGGTCAAACTAGCATGGACTGGAATATTCTTGCAATGGTAGGTAGTGTAGAGCTAGAGACTATAGCCTATTTGGTGCTAACATAAAAATAACATAAATTTTATCTTAATTATAATCTTAATATTATTATTTATTTATTGCATAATTTAAGTAAATGAAATTGTTTCTAATCCGATTTGGTTTTGTAGCTATAGCTATAGTCTTATAGTAACTTATTTATTTGTTTTAAAAAATTTGTTAATTTTGGTAATGCTCGTCTAGTGGCAACCTCTGACCTTTTAATAATAATAATAACCGTCCTATCTGCGGATAATGCAGTGGACTGCAACATTACTTCCTAAACTTTTGTTAACCTTATGTATTATATATAAATGTTGTAGTTGTTTATTATCCCGTAATAAATAAAATAAAATAAAACATGCAACCTCCCAGAGTTTGTTAAAGGTGTTTGGTATAAAATACGAGACAAACATGAAGATTCAAGTTTAGAAGAGTCTAGGCTGACAAGCCAAGGAAATAACATGTAAAATACGTAATATTGTCACGAAAGGTATGCGCTCTTTTAAGCGCTGAACAGTGAACACCAATGAGCCCAGAAACGTCATGGTCCAAAGTTACAAAAAAAAAAAAAGTCTTAAATGAGTATTTTTATATTCATACGTAAACCCACGCCTTCTTCCTAAGGGAGTGGCCGGAACTAGGTATAGAACGCCACATTGAGGATTTCCATCTGTTCCAATTCCTCCTCAAGTCCTTCCACGAACCCCTTCCCCGCGCCACCTCGAACCAGCTCTGAGGGTACTCGTCCAGGTCATCGTCACCACCTCTTTCTGGGTCGACATCGGCGGCGCCGTCCATTTCCAGGCACCCATTGTGTGGAGACTTTAGCCTTTTATTTGTCTATAATCCATTATTCAAATTCTAGAGCACTGATGAATATAGTAACAAAAACCACACAGATAAAAAACTAACATATCAGTTCTAGGGAACATGTGTGGTGGTGACGTCATCTAATTCGAATAGCCTAGCTAGGCCATCAGCTCATAAATGTAACATGATGAATCATTTTGCTATAACAAAGCATAACTACGGTATTATCGGAAACGCAGTAGTAAAATCTAGAAACTAGTGTACTTATGAGAACTTGATGACAAATCGATTAGCAAGCCAGTATGATAACAATCATTTGTTTGTACTAACGAATAGTTTCTGTTTTTTCTTTCGGGTTACACATACATACGCCTTTATTTTATATAATCAGCCTATAACGTTCCCACTGCTGGGACACAGGCCTCCTCTCGGTTGGAGAGAGTGGGCCGTTATCCAACTTATCCATCACGCGGGTCCAATGCGGGTTGGAGATGTCACATGTCTTCGAATTTTTGGTTCTAGGACATGCAGCAGTTATTTATAAACTTTGCTTAAATGTGTTGTCAACATAACATTACATCACGCCTGTATTCCCCTGAAGAGTTAGGCAGAGTTGAACCTATAGTGCTCCCGCATTCATTGCAAAAAATTCATCCATTTCATTAAATGTGTTATCGTTTAATCATAACTTAACTTTGAGCATTTTAACATCAAACAAAGACTCTTTAGATGATTAAGAGAAATATTTAAAAGTGTCGCAAAATACTTTATTCCTTTCAAAATCCCCATTCAGAAAACTAGATCCCTAAAGCCCGCTCCATCAAAAAAACATCAAACAAAGACTCGTCGATTCCGAGAATTCAAAACATTAGTCTCATTCACGTCTGCCTCCATTTTAAAACTTCCAATAAACTGCTATGAGAATAGGCACCATTTTACCATCGGCATTCTTTTTTCAGTCGATCGGAATTCTGGTACAGATCCAAATAGGTCGGATCGTCGGATCAGTCCTTTGTGGGGGGCGTACGTCCATTGCGAGTATCTCGATCACGATGCACTGGGGTGATTTACGTCTTAGACGCCTTTTATGAATGTAATATGATTATGGATGGTCAAGCTGATCAAACGGCATTGTGGACGCTTTGTGGGTTTTTGTATATGAATGGAGAAGTTTGGTTATGAAAGGGGACGAAGTTAGAAGTTTTTGGACACACGTTTCTGTACAAAGGCCAGGGGTATGTGAGGCTTAGTAATAACAGCCGCACGGTTCGATGGATCAGATTAAGCTACGCTTGCCGCGGTTGGTCCGTGGATGGGTGACATCTTAACATACCCCTTCGTGCCTCGAAAATCACGTCAAGCCGTAGGTCCCGACTGTCATTCGAGGATGGTTGTCAGACTTTCAGGCCGTCAGAAACCCGAAAGTCTGACAACCAGTCTTATCAATGGGTTTAGTATTACCCAATAACTGGAGGTCAGATAGGCAGTCGCTCGATGTAAAATACTGGTATTTAGCTGCATGCGATTAGACTGGAAACCAACCCCAGCATAGTTGAGAAAAGGCTAGGCAGATGATGATGACACAGGGGTAAATAAGCCTATGTTCTTCAACGAAGGATGGGCGGCAATATTGCCTATAGATAATACAACCTCAGGGAAAGCAAGAACCCCGTGAAGACCAAGCAAAACAGTCAGTTGTTACTTCTCCAAATCATATAGAAATGGAAAATTGTATGTAACTGAGAAGGACTGCAAAACAAAAGACCAACAAATACGGTAAAAGAGGTATTACTTGGTCTAAAGGAGTGCAATAAGCTATGTAAACTCTTGAATAAACAAGAAAAATGTCTCTTCACATATTTCTCTACAGAGCATTTAATACGTTTCCTAGGACGCAATATAAGCTAGTTAGCTGCTTGTATTTATATTAATATCCTTGTGCAGGTCTCCAAGTTATGAAGGAACAGTTGGTGCGCCAACTTAGCCAGTCGTAAAATGTTCATGTTTTTGTTGACTCGCAGCCTGACCGAAAGAAACTTGCTTGCAATATTGTTACAGTTGTGTGCATGGTTTAATAAGACAGTGGAATTTTGTGTCTTTAATGTAGTTTGTTGTGAGTGGAAATGTAAGTTGTTGCAAAATTTGGCGCATTATCTTTCATTTTCATGTCTATGAGATGTTGGTGCTACATAACAGAGCCAAGCAGATGAGATACTTTTTTACAAGCCATTGATGCATCACTGCTCGGCCAAGACATTTAGCCATTCTCAATAATTAAATTATATACCTAGAGTTTAGGATGCCAAGATTACTGTTTGGGATATCCTGTGTGAATCTTCTTAATTTTGCCCAGATTAAAGCTATTTTCCGGTATCGAACAGCCATTTTCCTAGGTTTTGCAAAATTGGTCCTCATGCAGTATTTTTTTGCATTGATAACGGAACACGCTTAGCGACACCTAACTATTCTGTATTTGTATACGAAGCGTAAATACCCATTCAAGATATCATTGCTTTTTACAGAAAAGCAATGATATCTTGAACGGGTATTTTATTTTTGTTTCAGACTAAAGAAAACTTAATTACACCATGAAAAGCACACCCAGATCACGCGTTTATATTATCACCATGCAATATTTGACATATTAAAAATCCAAAGAAGAAATATTATTCTCACCGGTGTGATAAATAAGGTAACATTGGAGCATCACTGCGATTTATTTCCGCAGCCTTTGGGAATAAGGAAACGCATATATCAATTAGACATCCAACACACGCCGATGTAAGAGAAAACCGAGGAACTGACTATGTGGATACACACTTCGTTTGCTGAAAAAATATATTCACAATTTACTTTCTTTGCTCCAGTCTGTCTCTCAGGGTTTTACTTTTATACCTGAGGGGCAATTCTCGTAATTTTAAGAACGTTCGCAGTCTGATCTTAGTCTCAATCTGTCAAATAAACCTCAAATTTCCCTACATTTTGACAAGTTTTTGACATTTGTTTGTCGCTGAGATGAGACTGCGACTAGATTTTGAACGTTTTAAATTACGAGAATTGGCCTTCTGGCTTTCAGTAGGATAATAACGTAACACTTACAATGGCAATGCCAATCATTTGGACAGTTCTACATTGTTAAACGTACGTATTTTTTTAAACATGAAGAAATGGATTAGCAATTACTTTCAAAATCCTTGTTAGCCACAGGTGATGGATCTCATCTTTAACAGAACGGCTGCTATGCCATTATCATTATCCTCATGGGGAAAATATCTATAACACTCTCAACCAATCGCAGTTCACTGTTGGACATAGACGCCTTCTAAGCTGCGCTATGACACCCGGTTCTTTGCCTTCCGCATCCAGACTTACACTCACAGCCACTTTTTTAAGTCGTCGGCTGACAGCTGACAGTCACATTAAAATACGTCAAATCCAAATATTAATGTCGAAATCGCGAGATACTTTACGTAATCCTAACATTACATCGACCACTCAAACACACAAGTTGCCATAAGTTATTTGCCTACATTATAACTCATTCACAATAAATTAGTAACCCACAACTACATGTGACACAAGCTACACAAACTAACATGTCCGAAGCAGAAAGTTATTCAAATTGTAAGGGAGCGATACAAAGTTGTGTTCTATATGGTTGGCCGATCGTTTGGTCACCAAGTTTGTGCGATACGTTTTACATTTGCGAAGTTTAACATAGTATTATACAACTGTGTTGCTGTTATTTATATGGTTTTACTTGCTTTAATTCTCCTGGATCCTGGTTGGATGTTAATTTTACGAGAATGATTTATGGAGGTATGAGGAACGGGGTGTAAAGTTCACTCAACCTTCATGGAAAATCATCCTCCGACCAGACGGGTTTCGCGTCTGATGGTCTACTGCCCGACGATTGATGTCGGGACGTTGTATACGAGTATATGCTAGTTGCACAGTAAACTCTGCTTGCGCGATGCAGGATTGCGGACGTCAGTGTGATGCGTAGTTCGCATGTGGCGATGTTGATGCCGCCACAGTTTGGTAGGATTAACTATACTACTATTACTATCAAGTCTAGTAATACTCTAGCCGAATTAAATTGATATCCATACTTATATAATACTAGCTTTTGCCCGCGGCTTCGCCCGCGTGTTTATATGTAATAAAATATCCAAATTATGTCATATACCGAGACAAAAGTATTCTTCGTGTTAAATCAGTTAATAAACTACCTGTGCGCCAAAATTCATCTAAATCCGTTCAGTCGATTTTGCGTGATTGAGTAACAAACATCCCCTCCGTGCCTCGGAAAGCACGTTAAGCCGTTGGTGCCGTCAAGCCCTTCCATGTAAAATTCATTCATCCGATGAGACTGGCAGCCGACCCAACTAAGATGGGAAAAAGGCTATGCAGATGTTGATCAATATGACAGATCAGAAGGCCAATTCTCGTAATTAAAAACGTTTAAAATCTAGTGGCAATCTCATCTCACCGACAATCAATGTCAAAAATGTAGGGAAATTAGAGGTATTTTTGACAGATTAAGACTGAGATCAGACTGTGGACTTTCTTAAATTTACAAGACTGTTCCTCTGATATAAACTAATATAATTACGTCATGGTATTTTGGTAAACTGAATAACATAAAATATGATTTTAAGTAAGTACTAGGCTATCAGGAACAAAGTGTTACTTCTATTTTTGCAAAAAAATGTTCACTGTTTGGGTCATATTCAGCTACAAATTTCGTTAAGTTTTGCTTCATACGTATCGTTCTTTGCAAAACCCACACTTCTACAAAAGTGAACACAGCTCGTATAAAAACATAATGAGTTTATCTTTCTCCCCCATGTTCATTCAGTACGAGGAAGTTATGACGGCCTATTGTTAAAGACTATTGTAATTCCTCGCTGTTGCTTATCTCATAATGTTTCATTTTATATCAACTTAAAACAATTGTTTTGTTTCCTTGTTAATTAAATAAACTTACATCTTGATTTTGAGCGTAATTTCTTGTCATGTAAGTCGGTTTTTATGATGTTAACTGACGGACCTACGAACTGCACCAACAGTTAATCTGATAGTTATAAGGAAGCATGTTAAGTTAGCAAGATCTTCTTTTCGATCTTTTGTAAAAACTTTACGTTTAAAAGATACTATTCACCTATATAGATACTACCATTCAGATTTATATTGGCTATATTTCAAACTATTGAGTGTCACTAAGCTCTTTTTAAATGGCTCATTTAAAAGTATAAACTAATGTGCCAATTTCACCAAAGAAACTGGAGAACAAAAAAGCAAGTGCAGTTTAACTTCTGCCTTGCTATAAAAGCTGGTGGTAAGCCCCTGGACGCGATCAGCACATTAAGACCGTATTCAAGAGCTGTCACTGTCAATATTTCATAACAATGATGACACTGAACGCTCTTGATCGCGGATTAGATGTGCTGATCGCGTTCAGTTTCATGGTAAAATCCGCTCTTAGTTGTGTACAAACTAAGGTAAGCATCTACTTCTTTTATTTTTTTGTATTTATCCTTTCTTTGTTTTGCATTTTTTTTTGTTCGACATAATGGGGGAAAACAACAGGGGGTGACTGGCACACTCATTAATGGGCACCCGAAAACGGTCGCTAGCACATAGTGTCGTAACGACAAGGGGGCAACATGTCCCGAGGTGCTTACGAGGAGTGGAGAGGTATTCCACGGCTATCAGGACAATCCCGGAAGTACGGTCAAGATCCCTGACCAGCATCTTAGTGGAAAAAAACGAAATAAAAATAATAAAATATATTAATATACAATGTGGCGCTACAATGGTGACATTAATTTAACACACAGTGGCCAGTAATCATAAAAATTATAACAACATTAAAAAAAATCGTAACTTAAAAACTTCCACCTGCGCCGCTCGCCGACATAGGGCTCTCTCTCTTTCCTTCAATTCGGCTTCTCTTTGCACGTTATTTGTTTTAATTACATTGATGTGATGTTATGATCCGTGACCCCGGCAAATGACCCCTGCGTTTCAGTTCTTTAAGTCAGGTTACTCTATGATGCTATTTTAGAAAATTGTTAATAAATAAATAAATATTAATGTTATAATTAAATTAAAATGTATTCATAAAACTAAAACGCATAACCGTATACGTGTGTTAAATTAATGTCGCCACTAAAGCGCCATGTATATTAATAATAATATGTATATATTATTATTTACTGTTTCTCATTGACAGTATCAAAAATACAACAAACACACGACATATTGCCTCAACTCTAAATAAATTCTGTTAAGGGCAGGAGAATGGTGATTAACAGTATCCAGCTATCAACGCAAAGTACGAACAGTGTCATCCCAAAACCCATCCCTGAAAATAAGGGCCATTTCTTTTTCAGACAGACGTTAGCGCATTAACCTGGTCCTAATCTAAGCACTAAAAACAACGATGACGCATCTAAAATCATTGACACATGTATAGTCGTTAATTTCCATCGTTAAATTTAATGCGCCGAATAACGGACGCGCGGAATAACGTCCGTAACGACTTTATTTACGATAGCGCGTTATTGTTAAAATGCGATTTATATTTCAGTTAACGATGCCTCAACTTCATATTGTTATGCAGAAGTTAATGACAGCAGTGAAGGAATACAATAGATTTCGCTTCTATTAAAGCTTAAATGAAACTTTGAAGCAATTTTGTTTGCAGTACGTAGTACTTATATATTATTTACTAAGGGCGAATTTCGCCAATGCAACTGAACTGCATTCAAGAGCTATCAGTGTCAAAATTCCACAACAATGATAACACTGACAGCTCTTGAACGCGGTTTAGACGTGCTGATCACGTTTCCAATTTTAAATGCATAGTTTTATTGGTGAAATTAACGCACAGGTGTATGGATTGAAAAAGCATTGGTTGAAACTTTGCTATTTGAACCATCGTGCATAAATTCGAAGACATGTGACATCTACCAACCCGCACTGGGCCCGCGTGGTAGATTATAACCCACTCTCTCGAGGAGAGGAGGCCTGTGTCCCAGCAGTGGGAACATTATAGGTTGATTATACATAATATGTTACGGTATGATTCGGTTATTGTTTAAAATCACAAATGTTGGCCTATATTATTCGGAATTGTTGGAATATGTTTTTCATGTCCAATTGTGAATCATGGTATGTAAGATTTTTACACTTATTGATGGCTTTAAAACGTGAGATACAATTTAGTCTAACCAGTAAAATAAGTAGCGCAATGCCCGCAGCTTCTTTAAGACAAGTTTTCTTTTTTTTTGTATTTTTCTTATGTCGCTACGATATCTTGGTCGTTTTACAAGCAGTGGGCTTAAAAGCTGATAAAATCGCGAAAAATAAAGAATAATTCACAAAATACCATTTTTACTTACCACACTACAAAGTCACAACTATTCGGTACGAAGAATTGGTCCTAAAAGAAAACCACGACACCAAAAAATGTCAAGTTCTCAATTTCCTCGCAACAGCAGCGTAATTAGAACCCTGGGTAGTAGCCAAAAGCTGTAAGTTTTCACCCGATGATAGGTTTTAAACAAGTTTCAGTACAAAGTTGGTGCATTACTACTGACCCATATTGTGGTAATGTTGGTAACATAACCAGCAGTTATATGGAGGTTTTATGTCTGTGCAAATGACTGGGTAGATATTTTGTGAGGTTGGTCGTGCTCGTTTGTAAATTGAGGAGTTTAAAGTTAATGCTAGTCATCATTTGTTTAGCCTTTTTCCAACTGTTTTGGGGTAGGCTTCTGGTCTAACCGGATGCAGATGAATAGTTTACATGAAGCGGATGCCTATCTGCCCCTCACAACCCAGTGTCAGAGTAACACACTTGGCAAAACTCCTTTCTCTTATATAAAACTAGCAGCGCCCCGCGGTTTCGATCCCGTGGGAATATCGGGATAAAAATTATCCTATGTGTTAATCATGGTTATAAACTATCTGTGTGCCTTATTTCATCCAAATCCATGCAGTAGTTTTTGCGTGAAAGAGTAACAAACATTCATCCATCAATCCATTCTCACAAACTTTTTCGCGTTTATAATATTAGTAGGATTATAAGTGTACATCATATTATTATAAATTATATTTTTATACACAAAAAGATAAAAAAAACATACTTATTATTATTTAATACTGTTATATTATGTACCTATATATTATCTTGTTTGAAATTAAAATTGACTGGTTGTCGACTAAAATAACCTAGTATCTACTTATTGATACTTTTTACGAACGTAGGTATCTAACGATTATTACTGTACGACCCATCAGTTTAACAGAGCAAGCTTTAGTACCTAGGTTTTATATTCTATTTACGAGTTTGGCCGTTCCTAGTATGTTGCTAAAATGGGCTGAAAATACGGTTTGTTAATTTGATTAGTTTTGATGTAGCACCAGCATTTTTATAGGGGTGAAAATACAGCGTGCCGGTTTAATGGCGACATTAATTTAACGTACTAATTATAATTTCAATAAACGTTACTTTTTAATTAACATTTTTTTTTAAATAGCATCTTGGAGCAACCCCTACTTAACGAACTGCAGCGCAGGAGTCATTTGCCGGGGTCACGGATCCTTAAATCGCATCAATGAAATTAAAACGTGCAAAGTGTAGGCGAATTGAAGGAAAGAGAGAGAGCCCTATGTCAACGAGCGGCGCAGGCGGAAGTTTTCAAATTACGAATTATTTTATGTTGTTACTAGCTGACCCGGCAAACGTTGTTTTGCCATATATAAATTATTTCTAGCTGCCCGGCGCTACTTCGTTCGCGTGGTGTCCTACCCCCTACCCTACTCCTACCCTACTCCTACCCTACTCCTACACTACTCCTACCCTACTCCTACCCTACTCCTACACTACTCCTACCCTACTCCTACACTACTCCTACCCTAGGGTGGACATCCCTTATCACTTAAGGGTTTGAAAAAAAAAAAAAGTACATAGTAGCCGATTCTCATACTTACTGAATATGCACAAAAAATTTCATCAAAATCGGTCAAGCCGTTTCGGAGGAGTATGGCAACGAAAACTGTGACACGAGAATTTTATATATTAGATAATTTTTATGATTACTGGCCACTAGCCCTATCCGTGTGTTAGATTAATGTCACCATTGTAGTGGCACGTTGTATACCTACAAGTGGTGTAAGCTGAACCCTGCTAGATTTTCGGAATGTCAATGTAAGTAGTAAGCCCGAAAGTCTGACAACCAGTCTTACCAAGGGGTTTCGTATTACCCAGTAACTGGCTTGTGGAGGTGAGATAGGCAGTCGCTCCATGTAAACTGTAAAGTACTGGTACTCAGCTGCACATCCGGTTAGACTGGAAGCCAACCCCAACATAGTTGGGAAAAGGCTAGGCAGATGAACGTGAGTAATTGTTTTGTCACAAAAAAAGTAGAGCAATAATAGGTATCTCCGCTCTGACAAGAGAACTCGAAACGGATTCGGTCGCGACACTTGAGCCACAGGGAATTCGAATAATCATAACATCATTATTATTTCAAAACCTTTACGCCAACTTCACCCTTTCTCCATTTTAGAATAATAAAGAGTAAAAAAGTACGTGAGGACTGTTCGGCCCGGAAGGGTGCAATCACGGCTGCCCCAAATTACATGGCAATACAATCACAATTCGACCGCCAGCAAATTGTTAAATAACGCCCTCTACCGGGACCACTTCATATTTATTTAACGACTTTCCTACGAGAATATCGTTATGATAAAAGTATTTAGTCATTTGGCTGGAATGGCTTTTGCAAGGTTACCTGTTTTGTGTGTTTACGCTAACTCAGGAAAGTCATACTAGCTTTCGATTAGCAAACTTTTTCTGAACAAAGAGGAAATGATATACCTATTCAATAATGCCTAACTAATAAAACTTTTTTTATTAAAACCTTGCCCTACACTAGGAATTTCTCCTGTGTCGTGGGTGCGTTTACAGACATATAAACTCACATACACAAACAGCCAGACCAGGAACAACTAATTGTAGGTCATACAAATATTTGTTCCGTGCGGGAATCGAACCCACGACACGCAGCGCAGCAGTCAATCGCTTATCCACAGCGCCAACCGTGCCGTCACACTTTTAACACTTACGGCGAATTTTACCAATGAAACTGAACGCGATCAGCAGCACAACCATCCAGGCTATCGTATCGCAAATGACACATTTCGATAACCTGATATGCCTTGCCCTCGACAGCAAACAGCTGTCGGAAGAATAGCGGTCATCTACTGGTTTTGGACTTGTGAACAGCGTTTAGAGGTCTCCTATAATAAAATTGATTGATGTTCGATACGGTACGGAAGCGTATCGATTGATTGTAAATAGCTATGCTGATTATTCTAACCGTGTTCAAGAGCTGTCAGTGTCAATATAACACTGACAGCGCTTGAACGCAGTTTAAATGTTCTGATTATACGTGAAGTTCGCCCTTAATATTTCAATTAAACCCAAAACCTTCCACAAATGAAACCCAAAAAACAAAAACTGGTCCTGCGAACGACTTAATCAAAACTCGTCCAAACGGTCAGCTGTTTCATAATGGCGCCGTAAGTTGGCCGCACTTGGCACGGCTGGGCCATGCATTAGGTGCATCGAATTTATAGTCACACTCTGACCCCAAAAATATACGGTCAGTATGGCTCACACTCCATGAATTGTTCGTTAATCGTTAGTGTTCCAGTTATTCAAGGCTTAAAATAATTGTATGTTCGTTCATTAAACATTTTTAAGTGCTGGTGTATGTTGCTCGTACAATGTATTAACATGTCTGTATTTTGCTATTGTTGCATTAAGTTTGAATCACACATAACATCATGTCTGTTATCCCCGAAGGGTTAGGCAGAGAGCCCACATTTCGTAGTTATATTAAATCCCATTTAATAGGGGTACGAGCCTATTGTCATAAATCAGAGACGAACCTAGACTCCGGGCTGCTTCTAAGAAATTCCTGATACAAAAACCCAATAACACTTTGACCAGCCCGACAATCGTACCCAGGATCTCATCGGTTGCGACCACTGGTGACAACTGACTATTTAATTGTGGTAGTACTATATAATACTCATCGTCAGTAGCGCTAGGGAAGGGCGGCGGGCTCGGCTATAACAACAATCGGTACAAATTTACAATCGGTAAAAATATAACAATCTATAAATAAATAAAAATCAAATCAAAGTCTTCCAGTCTTCCTACGAGGCAGTCAAGATTTAATCAACAAAAAAAAAGTTTTGGTCAATAATACAAAACTAAGTATCCTACGTTTCGTATTTATCGTCCTTTGCGTAAACAAAGACCCGCGGGGTAATTGCGTACACACACTCACAGTAGCAAAGGCTTATCTTTCAAGATTATGCAGATTGTGATTGATAGTGTGCTACGCAATTAGGGTGCAGTTATTTCTAAAGGAAGGAAATTAATGGAACTTCTTATCCACCAGTTTTCAAGAGGCACTTTTCGCTCTTGTAAGAATAGCGTCACGGTCGTAACCATAGATATAAGAATGAAGGTCGTAACAAAAGTAACTACTGAAAAGATAACCTACTTTTTTAAGTCCCAATGTACAATTACAATGTCGGTCAAATAAATTCTTTTACCAATTGTGACCACATAAAGGCGTTTTTACGACAAAAGTGCGGCTGTCCAATTCATCTGAGGTCCCCGTAGGCTTTTCATTATAGTATTGTGGATCATAAAATTTTAATCGCGGAAAATTCGGGACACCGGGTAAGGGCGGATATCAAATTAAATTTCTGTGTACTGTACTGTATTGTAGGGACGTTTTACACAGAAGATTGTTTTGACACAGCTTATAAAAAGCTTTCGGAGATTTTTACTGTAAACATTTTTTTTACTTTCATTCAAAAAAAATTAATCGTCGTATAAAAAGTGTTGTAACTTTTTATTTGAAATCGTTAGCCCTTTAAAGCTCTTATCCGTGTAATTAAATTTTATTTTTATCAGCATTATTAGGGCTTAATGAGCTTCGAGCATCGGCTAACGACAGACGTCATTTAGCTCCGTTTGCGCCTCTGGTATTCTAAAACGAAGTCTTGGAGCTGGTGTGAGCTGATACGCACTCACAATTATGCAGTGAATTTTAGTAGCTACTAGCGACCCACCCCTACTTCGCACGGTTTGTAAGACTTGACAAAAGATCATGATTTCTTTATTGTATGTAAGTTTAATATCAATGTAATGCGGGGAGCACAGAAGCGGTCGAAGTAGCGGTGCTTCGAAGTAGGGAGGCCTATGTCCAGCAATGTACGTCTTTTCTATATCTATAATCTATCTATGAAATGAATGAAAAATATCAATGCACTGTACACATAAACCTTTCGGAATAAATTCTCTAAATTATGGTGGAATTCGCATCAAAATCCGCTGTGTAGTTTAGAAGAACAACGCAGTCAGACAGACACGAAAAGCGACTTTAATTTATTTTCGAAAATTTGTTTCTAAAACTGTTCTATAGCGTTTTGAAGTATTGCCAAGAGAGTTTATCCAAGCCCATTGCACGTAGCGATCAAAAATGGGTAGCTAGTGGAAAGCGACAAAGGACCAAAAAACAGCACTGTGCCGTGTGCCATACGTATAAAAACCATGTCATTTCATCATCATCATTTCAGCCGAAAGACGTCCACTGCTGGATATAGGCCTCCCTCAAGCACCTCCGCTTGGACCGGTTTTGTGCTTCTCGTATCCAACGGGTTCCTGCGGCCTTCACAAGGTCGTCGGTCCACCGTGTGGGAGGCCTTCCAACGATACGTCTTCCGGTACGCGGTCGCCACTCTAGAGGCTTTCGGCCCCATCGGCATATCATTTATGTAATGGAAAAAATAAAGATCATATTTTACCCGAAGAAAAAAAACAAAAATATCAACTTATTATTGAATGTAATTTGCACGCTTGCTTGCAGGCAGAATACAATAGGCTTTAAGATCTTCCCTTGTTGAACAATGTATTTGATCTGACAAATAAATAATTTGATTTTTAACCTGACACATCCAATTATTCTCTCCTTTTAGCCATCAGACGTCAATTACCAAAATAATTGACTCACATGACACTCACAAAAAAAAAACCAGCAATTCGGTAGTTCCCACCCCTATCGCACGGAAATAGAGGAATATTATGAAAAAAATGCTTCCATAACCTTTCTGAGTGAAGTTGAACGTGAAATCAAATGGGGCTTCATTAGAAAACCGATTCAACGCCGAGGCATCCCTCCCTTCATTGTCACCTGCTTCCGTTGACTACGACTCCGCCCGGGGGAAATTCTATGGATGCGGCTGTATAGTCGTAGAGAATTCAAGATAATAATGGAGAATATGAAGGTGAATACCAAGTTATTGTGTTTTTATTGGAGGCTGCTGCACGTGTATAATGAAATAAAGTTTTATTTGTTAGAGGTAGTTGCGGAAACCACTGATAGCATTTGCATTTGCATTTGGTCCTTCGGTACAATAGTCCTACTTAGAAGTAATTTAATTAACAATGTTTTCGAAAAGGTGCGTAAAAAGATATCTAGTTTCTATAAACGACTTCGTCCGCGTGAAATTTCTTGTTTTAACATAAAATATACACCCACGGCAATAATGTATCTTGCCATTAGTGAAAGAATTTTCGGCATCGGATCAGTGTAGCTTTCCATTAGTGAAAACAAATTTCGGAATCGGATCAGTAATTTCGAAGATTGCCCTTACATAATTTATAACCACACAAATTTTACCTGTTTATATTTTTCATTAGTATAGATGAGAATCGCCTAAAGGTTTACTAGAACTACTCTGACTGGAGGACCACCTTCAATCATCAACAAAGAACACATAAATACATGGTAAGTACTTAAGTATATTCTCATTAATTAGAGAATTGTGTTGATTTTATGTATTTTTTTCACTTACACACGTTGTCTGCATCTTTTTTTATGTACTCTCCTATCGCAGGTATGCTGGAATTATATGTGTGTTTTTCTGATTCTTTCCTTTTTCTATTTATATGTGTGTACAGTCACGAGCACCAATATGTCAACACTTGGCAACTTTCAACTGCGATTTTCTCGTGAAATAACGTATGTAACGTTGAAATACGACACATTACATAAACCTATGGGTTCGAAAATGCTATGTTCGTAACAACATAAAATTTCATTAAAAAATAAAGGTGTGAATCGCTTTTGAACAAAGCCGAATGTATAAATACTTTTGCTCGTGACTGTACATAAACAGTTAAATAAATTTCTTAATGTCACTTAATACTCAACCATTGAAACTTAAAGCCCTCTTAACACCCCAAACAAGCCACAATAGGTTTCCATTATCAGCAACTTTAACACGTGGAAACCTTTCAAAGTTCCTGAACTTATCTTCAAAGTTAAGACCAATATGAGCTGAGACCAGTGAGTCAAACAGTGCTAAAACATCTATCTCCCTTCAGGACTTCGGACGAGAAGGTTTGTACGATACATGCATACGAAAATAGGCGGAGAATGTTACAAAGTTTCATTAATTAAAGTTCATTTCCCCTTGTTCCGAGGATTCCCTTAAGAGCGGCGAAGCTGGAGGCTCTCAGAATCTTTCAGGAGTTTATTACCTCGAGAATTGTAGTTGTAGAGTGGAATAATTAATGTGTGTTAAGCATCCATGCTTTTATTCCCTGAAGGTGGTTAAGTTGTTGTTGTACGTAATTTCACCTGGAGTTGGTCTAGTCTAGTTTCAAAGCAATAGCTTTGTAAGTAACGACACGTGTATTAAAATGTGGCTATATATTTTACATATCATTAACATGACATCACACCTTATTTTCTCCGAGGGGTTGACCAGAGGTGTGGTATATGTCTGTATTTATGTTATCTTTGTCTAGTATTTATTTTATTCTTTATAACCACTTCAGAATTCGAATGGTGACGCCACTCGAATTGACAGTCGAAATCTGCGTGATTTACTATAACACCAAAGGAATACACTTTCGAAACCATAAATGTTCAAAGTAAACTTTACAAAATGACTGTCAAAAGCTACAGTGTGGCGATTAGGTTATCACATTAACTGAAACCACGTGTTCTACATTACGTATTTTAGAGATACAACATTAAAATAATTTATAAGAGTTAACATTCTAGGTCGTGGGACCTTTTTTTTCGTTTTTGTATTTAACAACAATAAACTTAGTCTGTGATTATTTGGTAACAAGTAACAATACCATAAAGTTTGTGTTGAATTGTTGATACCATCGCCCGCACGTGTACTTTTTCGTGCCAATTTTTAAGCTATTTATTTTCTTTGAAAGATTCCGTTAGCTAGTTTTTAAAACACACTTATGCGATTGTCTATTGTGGGAACTGTTTCGATCCTGTTGCTGTTACTAAGAATTTCTTCACGAAAGTGACTTTACTTCTACCCGATTTTGATTGGTTACATTCCAAATATGTCTATATCACACATAAACACCACTAGATCGCCAAATAATATAATTAATGCGTCATAATGACTGATACAACCAATTAACTAAATTGCAATCTAAGATAATCCACGCATTATTGACATGTGATATAATCTAGTTTGTCAATAACAATCAATTGACCCACTAATGGCCTACTTGGAAACAAGATGGAGGACGTGACGTAATTAGGTACAATTAGGGACCTTGCTCGGTGATATACTAGTATAAGTTTTATGTTTACTATAAAGGCCTTGTAGACTCATAGATGTGTCGATTTAATATTGGTAATTTTTTATTCTGTTAAGTACATCATCATTTGTTCAACCTTTTCCCAACTATGTTGTGGTCGGCTTCCAGTCTAACCGGATACAGCTGAATACCAGTATTTTACATGGAGGGACTGCCTATCTGACCTCCACAACCCAGTGAGTGGGAAATACGATACTCCTTGGTAAAACTGGTTGTCAGACTTTCGGGCTTCTGACGACCCGTAACGACTGTCAAAAATCCACGAATGACATCCAGGACCAACGGCTTAACGTGCTTTCCGAGACACGGAGGGGTCTTGGATTGTATAGATGGTCACCCATCTACGGACCAACCGCGGCAAGCATAGCTTAACCTGATCGATCGACCCGTGCTGTTGTTATTACTTAGCCACAAGCCCCTCTTCTGTTAAGTACCTGAAGTTAAAAACGTTCAGAATCAAGTCGCAATCTCATCTCAAGCCAATCAATGTCAAAAATTTTACAAAGATGTACTTAGTGAAATACAAGGTATATTTGATATATTTAGAACTAGCTGTGACCCGCGGTTTCACCCGCATAAGTTTCGATCCCGTGGAAATATCGATATGTTAATCCTGGTTATAAACCATCTGTATGCCAAATTTCATCCAAATCCGTTCAGTAGTTTTTGCGTGAAAGAGTAACAAACATCCATCCATCCATCGGGGGGCGCAGCTAGTTAGCCCACAATGTTTCCACTGCTGGGACACAAGCCTCCGTTCGGTGAGAGGGATATTGTAGATACTTAGTGTGATGTTATGTTTATATATATACTTTAAGTACAACGGAGTAGTAACATACGCGGTTAGCCCACTACCGCTTATTGCCAGTATTCGCACTGTTTTTTGTTTTGTTACCGCTATGTAACCGCTGCGGTGCGGTACTGTACGTGACGTTGCTATTTACTACCGCACGGTTATAATACGCGTAGGTATTTCTTTTTTTAATCACAGAATAGTTGAGATTTTTTAGGAATGTGTCTTAGAAACTTTACACGGCATATTTTCGATTGAGAACGATGTTGTGGTTGTTAAACGTGGCGAAGAAAAGGGCACTCCTCTTACAGCGCGTGTTTGTCGTAAACTTCATCTCAAATAGATAACACACAACAGCTCTTTTGACAGCTATTTTATCAGTCATTGTGAGGGCCATCCTGGCAATCCAATCCCATAAAGTTGCCACTGCTGGGACACAAGCCTACTCTCTGTGAGCGACAGTGCACCATAATTCGTCACACGGGCCCAGCGCCCGCGTCCTAGCCGAGGTTTGGTAGATGTCACATGTCTTCGAATTTTTGAGAACGGTGATAATCAAAATGCAATAGAAAAAGTAAAGTGCCTGCCTCGTCAGTCGGGGCCACAGCTCCCAGTTCCAGTAATAAGCAGTGCAAATAAATGCCCCCTTGTAACAAAACAATCATCTGTCAGCCTGTCTGTCATGATTGTTTTAAGTTCTATTTGTACAAACGTGCATGCAACTTTACAAGGATCTTTTGGCATTCAGAACTAAAGTCGCCATCTTGTTTTGATATTGCGATTTCAGTGTTTACCAATAACGCCCTTCTGTCAATGTCATTCAAGCGTCAAATCACTCTTGAAACATTGTATGTTGTTATGCAACGTTCAAGAAAGACCACTGCTTTAGAACACACTGCACAGACAGCGGGGTAATTGCGTAACACACTAAAGAAATGGCTTTCATTTTGACAGTTCAACCCCATTCATTGCGTTATTTACGTTATTGAGCAAACTTTTTGAACATATGAAGCAACAGATTAGCAATATCCTTCAAAAGTAGGTTGCAGAATAAATTTACACGCCTTTCTTTTTCTTACACGAGTTATGTACCTGTTTGTTTTTCTAAGTTCCAGCAACTTAGGAAGTTTACGTGTGTTTTTCAATTTGTTTGATTCGTTGAAGTAAGTGAGTTATCCTAATGGTAGTGGAAGCTGAATTGGGACGTGTTTCCGCACTTTTATTGAGTTTATTTGGACTTAACATCTTATAGTCCAAAAGGGCCCGAATTAGGGACATGAATAATAAATGCAATAAATTTTGGATGTGTCAAGTTAATTCTATTTAAGAACCTTAGGACATAATCAGACTATAATGCTCCCATTGCTGGAACACATGCCTTCTCTCGGTGAGAGGGAGTGGGACGTATTCCACCACGCGGGCCCAGTGCGGGTTGGTAGATGTCACATGTCTTCGCATTTTTGGCGTTTCGGCACAATGTTTTCCTTCCCCGTTTTGAGAGCAGTGATGAGAAATAATTTACACAAAGTAAAGCACACATAACCGCAGTAATTAATTAATCAAAATAGAAAATGATGCCCAATGAGCCTTTTTGATACACGTACGGTATTATAATGTCTGTAAGAAGCTATAAATAAGATAATTCAATAAAAAAAAATAAAAAAATAGAAAATGTTTAATTTTTACTTATTTCAGAAACGTTCCTTTAAATGTGTGTCTCTGCCTAGTTTACTAACTCGAGCTAAATAGGGGCACGTCTACATACATGGCAAAAAAAAAAAAAAACTATACTCTTATCTCTCAAAATACAGTGCTATGTGGTGAATCCTGGGTGATACTACATTTAAGCGGAGTTTTGGGGCACGTCTACATACATGGCAAAAAAAAAAAAAATACTATACTCTTATCTCTCAAAATACAGTGCTATGTGGTGAATCCTGGGTGATACTATATTATTAAATCAGACATCAAAATGAACATCGACATTTTCCTTACTAGGAATCATAAGGTTACCGCTGCACATAGTTGATATGGTCTCAAACTGTCACTTTCATTTCATACTGTCAATATACGATAGCATCGAATTGAATCCAGCAAAGTTTTACTAATAAAGGTGTACGCTCTTTCACAGCTTACTCAATCATCTATTTATAACCATACTTTATTCGAAGTTTAACAAAAAGTTTATCAACATAGGAGCTCTACGGAATTTGTTTGTTACAAAAATAAAACTTCTCGTTCCGTCTCGACTTATTTCAGGATTCTATTTTAATTTTACTTAGGGCTGATTTTTTGAACGACCGATAATTTTTATTCGTGGAATATAATTGACGACTGACAGTTTTTGTATGGAAGAACTGTCAAACATTCATAATTATTCCTCTGATAAAATTATCTGGCGTTGGAACAATCAGCCCTTACTTAAACAAATTGGAGGATAAAACATTCACGCAATCATTTCCACCTATTTCGTCTCGAAAGACCAGAGCCGATGCTCTTGAGGACCAGATTAAGGTCAGGTCCGCTTAAACTTGGGAACTAATACAGTACATCACGACCTAAATTACCTCCATATACCTTTTGAAAATTTAATTAAAGACTACCCACCCTTCTATCCGGTGTGATGTCCGTTAAATTTTGCCGCGAGCCCTAGATTTTGCCGTTAGCAAGCAACACTAGGGGTATTTATAGTACTGCAAGTCTAAAGATACGATGTGGTTAGCCTACCCGCCTCTGAAATTCAGGCTCATATTTCAGTAACTTTAATTATCTCTGGAGTTATGGCGGTGTGAGTGAAATGCTGTTTACACACGGCTCAGTGTAACGTTATGAGGTTAACTGCCACTTTAGAGTAGGTAGGAATGTTAAGGAGTCATAGTCACACAGATCTAGTGTATAATTAACTAACGATCACAAACATACACAGTATGTTAGGATACTCATCTGCCTAGTCTTTTACCAACTATGTTGGGGTAGGCTTCCAGTCAACTTCAGTAAGTGTGAGATTTATTTTATTTATTAGATTTATTTTGTAGACTTAACAGGTCAACCCAAGGCGTCTACAAACAAGTTACAATTAGCAATATACGCGTACAGTTGTTTTTAACATAGGTATTATTGTTATTTAATACTAATGCTTAACTACTAACATAAAGTAAATACAGCTTAGCCTAGTTATGTAATACACGTATTCTAAAAAGATAAATAATTAAATTATCTTTAAAGTGGTGAAGGTTTTATAAAAATAGCTCTTTTTTGCACTATGCAATATAAACATAATCTAAAACATTCACATGTTACGTTATTAGGAAAAATGCTCTTGTGTAACTCACATTTTCGTTTTAGATGTGAACTCCAAGAGTGAGATGGAATACCTAGGTGGTTTTTAGTCAGTAAGAGTCTGACAGATCCCTCCGCCCCCCGGGGCGGAGGACATCCATGAAGATTTTCCACCCCAGAACAGAAAAGGCTTCCAGCCAAACCAGATGCAGCTGAATACCAGTATTACCTATAACCGTACTAGTCAAAAATATGACTAAGAAAAACTGCGAAGTTCAGTCATTTAAAGTGGCCATTACCACTAAGCATGGTGGTTGGTGAGCTGCGACTATAGAATTTAGATACGGCCAACCAGAAAGAAAAACTATTTTCGAATAAAATTATGTACGAATATTAGAAAACGAAAAGTCCGTCCGTTCTAACCACATGAGAATATTCAGAATACGCAGACTTGTCCAGAATATGTGCCTACGCAGTAAAAATGTAGGAATAACACTAAGCGTGCAAAGTGGATGGCAATGAGCGTGAGCGGTTGTCACAAGACTAACCCCATAGGTACAATTTATAGTAATACCAGGCTATTATTGTAACGCTGCAGGGCCACTTATATAGGGAGAAAGCATGAGCATTTATCACCACGCTTGCTCACGACATGTTGGTGAATTCAGACACATATTAACCACAAACGATGTTTTCCTTCAACTATGTGAGTAATGTCCAAGATAAACTTATAACCAGTCTATAATGTTCCCACTGCTGGAAAACAGGCCTCCTCCTGTCGGTGAGAGGGAGTGGGCCGTAATCCAGCACGCGGGCCCGGTGCGGGTTGCCGGATGTCACATGTCTTCGATTATTTGGTTCTCCGACATGTCGGTTTTTTTTTATTCCAACTGTCGGATCGAAGGGCTATCACCACTTGTGTTTTTACCATACTTTGCATGCTACTATTTTTTTTTTTGGCGCGGAAAGGTCAATTTATCAATGTTTAGACTATTCTAGATTTTGCCTTCTTAGGCAATAGCTACTTACGTATGCTTATAAAACGTTTATCGCTCTCGGCGTCACCAAAACCTGGGCCTCTCAATTTCCACGCCTGTCTCCTGAGTGTCATGTAGTTATGCATACAAAACCTCAGCGTGTAGCATCGCTGTTTTATTCATGATTAACTTAACAAAGGAAATTTCTTTTTTCCGGTGGGGTGGGCTAGCTATCTAGATTGTATTGCTAATGTTACCATTTTATCTCTTATTATTGCTGCGTGGCATCACGCCAGCAACAAACAAATAGAAAATCAATCCCAACTTTGGTATAATTTTATTTGAGACTACAATACTGAAAACTGTTCGTAGGAGCGTTGCGAATGAAGCTATTCAATAAATACCAGCAAGAGGAAATTAAAATGCCATACAAAACAACAGAAGTTAGACAACACTTGGTATTTTCATTTTAAAATGGCGTTGAAAATAAACCACCGCTGGGAACGAAGACCGTGTTTTCAATTACGCATTTTAATATAAATAGAGAGCGCGACGAAAAATGCGCAGTCAGCATATTTCACGGCATTTATTTTTTTTAATAAAAAACTTTTTCTATTAAACATTTGATATTTTGCCACAGCAAAAAACAATATTGTGCGAATACACAGTAACTTCAATTGATTACACAACGGATATTTTTCAATGCAGTTTCTGGCAATATTGTGTTTGGTTGCGAATAGATTTCGAAATGAAAAGTTTCAATTCATTGAACGCAAACAGCGAGTGTGGGAATGTTAGCTATTTCCTTTCGGTGGCTCGCTTAAACACGAAACATATCCACGTCGAGCCGTGATATTTGAGGAATGTAAAACGTAAACTGAGTTAATATTATAACTTATGTGAGATAATATGGGTTTCATCTGAGGTTAACCACCGGCCTTGCATGATGCCCAGGAAATAATTACAGAAAATCACACCTGTGGAAATCAATCCCATAGGGTTAGGCAGAAACTACAGACACGTCACCTGCTACTATGCTTACGAGTCTAGGACATAAATATCTGCGTTTGTGACAAAGGGCTGTCTATCAGGAGACAGGCAGATCTTCTAGCGTTTGTCTTCAGCCAAGGTTCCAGTTATTTCTACATTTATATCTGTAATTTATATAGTGTACATGATAAAGAGTATTCTAATCTATTTAAAAGACGTGTGAAACTCACTACCTACGCTTTGAACAAACGCACGGAAAAATCATTCTCTTATTGAATTGTGATTTCAATCTGAGAAACAAAACAAAATAAATAGACAAAACCCTTTTTCAATAAGGGAAATCTAACGAGATAATAAAACACAATCTGTAGAATAATGGTTTTCTGAAACAACGTTCACTAGGTGGCAGCACTGAGAGGTGCCTTTTCTTTGTCTTTTTGTCACCTGTCAAAAGTGTCAAAGCGACTATAATTTCTTTAGTTGTGACTCAAAGATAAACAAATGAATGAAACGAATGATAAATAGATAAACTACATCATATACACCGTGTTCCGGACGATATACATAAACTTCGACCAAATGTTCAGACCATGGAAATAAGCATTTCTCATTATGGACACATTAATGGATTATTAGTTTTTGATAATTTTCATACAAACTAAACACACACATACCTGGACGTAAATCACCCGATATGCATGCCTCTTTATCCGAACCATTTGATAGATTTATCATTTTAATTGCACTAAGCGGCAACATAGACCAAATTAAGACCCTTTCTTACTGCATAGCTCAATTAAATTTAATTAAACTAAATTACAAATATATTTGTATCGAAGCCTTTTTAAGTACAACTTCCTTGTTAGATTTCATTTGTAAAAGCTATAGAAGCGTTTGCCAAAGTTTATGGATAACGTGAAGAGCACATCATCTGCCTAGCCTTTTCCCAACTATGTTGAGGTCGGCTTCCAGTCTAACCGGATGCAGCTGAATACCAGTATTTTACATGAAGCGACTGTCTATCTGACCTCCACAATCCAGTTACTGGGTAATACGATACCCCTTGGTAAGACTGGTTGTCAGACTTTCGGGCTACTGACGACCCGTAACGACTGTCAAAGATCCACGAATGACAGCCGGGACCAACGGCTTAACGTGCTTTCCGAGGCACGGAGGGGACTTGGTATGTGAAAATGGTCACTCATCCACGGACCAACCGCGGCAAGCGTAGCTTAACCTGATCGATCGACCCGTGCGGCTGTTATTACTTAGCCACAAGCCCCTGAAGAGCACGGTGTATATTATATCCATGGTCGAAATGGAAGACCTCTTGTCAAAGTAACTCTAACTGGTGGCGTAAATGTTCATGACAACTCTCATAGTTACCAGTATACTTCACAAACAAGCAGTCTCCATAGCAACAGCCTAGATAAAAGAAGCCCCACACAATCGACTACAGTTCTAACTGAATACTCTGAAAGAAAACATGGAATCCTCTTTGTATGTATACAAAAGGATTACCTTGGATTACCTATCGTGAAAGTACACCGCAAGAAATGAAAGCCTACTGTTCAAACCATAGTGGCTTAGCAGAATTTATTTTATATTATTTATTTATTTATTTTTATTATTATTTATTTTATTTATTTATTTTTTCCGGACTGGATTGAAGTCAAGAGTGAGCCCATTGTCAATAAAAAAAAAACTGTAAATATTGGTGCCTGTTTTTATCGAAAAAATCTTAGGTAAATCTAGCAATTTTGGAGATTGTATCTAAGTTTGTTTTGTTACTAGAAGCCTTGCAGGACAGATGTTAAAGGTTAAGGTTTTGTGCTACGTTGTGTGTGTATATTTTATGTCTATTTTAGGGTCAAGAGGGTAAGATCACTTCGTTGTCCGTCTGTATGTCAAGACAAAGGGTCTTAAGGGGTTAGGGTTCCGTAGCCATATGGCTAAAACGGGACCCTTATGGATTCGTCATGTCTATCTGTCTGTCTGTCCGTCCGTATGTCACAGCCATTTTTTTTCCGAAATTATAAGAACTATACTGTTGAAACTTGGTAAGTAGATGTATTCTGTGAACCGCATTAAGATTTTCACACAAAAATAGAAAAAAAAAACAATAAATTTTGGGGGTCCCCATACTTAGAACTGAAACTTTTTTTAAACCCATACGTGTGGGGTATCTATGGATAGGTCTTCAAAAATGATATTGAGGTTTCTAATATCTTTTTTTCTAAACGGATTAGTTTGCGCGAGAGACATCCAAAATGGTAAAATGTGCCCCCCCCCCCGTAACTTCTAAAATAAGAGAATGTTAAAACTAAAAAAATATATGATGTACATTACCATGTAAACTTCCACCGAAAATTGGTTTGAACGAGATCTAGTAAGTAGTTTTTTTTTAATACGTAATAAATCGTAAATTGTAATTGTACGGAACCCTCGGTGCGCGAGTCCGACTCGCACTTGGCCGGTTTTTCTCAGGAACTCGTGGACTTATCAAGTTGAAATTAATATCAAATACTCAGGGCTTTTTTTTTTTTTTTTTTTTTTTTTTTTTTTGTGGATGGGAAATCATCAAATGACCCCTCCCGCTCTGGGTGGAGCGGAAGGGAGTGTCAGACTTTTACTGACTAAAACCCACCCGTGTTCCGTCCTTAGCCCTTTCTGTTCCAGGGCAGCGGTTAACCTTTCGGAAAATCCCGCCGCCCCGGCAGGCTTCGGCCCTATGGGGCCCCGTCCTCTGCTGACATTTTCTCTTTGAGGCGCGCGTGGAACACAACGCGCCGTCCGGCACGGGCCTGGTCCTGATCGGACGGTGAGCTACCCATTACTCACCGCCCGCAGGCCCGCGCCTACGGTGGCCGGGAGTCGTCACGCGGCTCCCGACGCCCGGAGCGTCTCCCGCGGCGGCTGAGGCGTGAGGTGTTCTCCCTCAGCCTCCCCGCCACCTCCTTCGCTAGCATGACTGCTTCGCAGAAGGAGGTGACTGCCTCCCATTCTCTCTCGCCCCGGACCATGGCTTGCACCAGGGCCGGGCGCGAGAGGTCGCCGCCGTTGCCGATCGCCTCTACGAGGACACGGCGGGGCTCCGCCCAAGCAGGGCAGACCTCCACCGTGTGCTCCACCGTGTCCTCTGGGCGATCCTGGCAGTGGTGACACCCGGGCGTCTCCTCCCGCCTGATGATGTGCAGGAACCTCCCGAAACATCCGTGTCCGGAGAGGACCTGCGTCAGGCGGTACGTGAGAACGCCGTGACGCCTCTCTAGCCACTCCTCAAAGAGGGGTCTTATCGCCACTATCGTGGCGTGCCCTGCGCTGGGTTGCGATAGTCGCGCCTTCCATTCCGCCATGAGATCGCGCCGGAGGTCCGTCCGCTCCGCAGCGATTTGCCGCGGGTGCAGAGTTTCCCCCCGGCATAGTGCCTCCGCGCGCCAGTCATGCAGGCGCGCGAGGACTATTGCCTCCAGATCCCATGGCGGCAGTCCGGCAAGGAGGCTTGCCGCCTCGCGCGAGATCGTGCGGTAGCCCCGGATTAGCCTTGTGGCTACCACCTTCTGGGGCGCGTTCAGGTAGTGTGCGGCTCGAAGCCGCAGTGAACGCGCCCACACCGGGGCCCCATATAGGGCCATGGACCGCACGATCCCCGCGTAAAGCCTCCGGCAGGAATACTCAGGGCTGAAATCCCTTGAAACAGTGAAAAAGTCAAACTTCTAAGTCAACGAAATCAAAAGATACGGGCGTTAATGTTCCGTTTATGCTACATATTTTGATACTCGCAATGTAATCAAAACCTATAGGGTACTTTTTTGTAATGTGCGTTTTGTTTGTTCAGAATAAACAATGTTTCATGATATTTTTCTTTTTTGTTGTTATACCTTAAGGGGGGGGGAATGGTCAGTGAGGCCCGCGAAATTCAATTTTTCTTACCTTGATAATTTTAGGTACTAATAAGTATTTCGAAATATCAATCAGTAGTGTTATAAGAACTTAAATGGTTGTATTGACGATTTAAATGATTATAATTCTGTAAATACATACTTGTTACGCTCGCGAATCTTACTTTGTTCAATATACAACCTGACACTGATCTGTAAACTGCAAATCTGCAATTTGTGTTTTTTGGGCTTTCACATCCCCCTTAAAGAAAAATAATCTGGAAAACCTGAAGAACTCATTTCAGGTATTTATGAAAACTGTTCCATTTCTAAACTAGCAGTGTGCCCCACAGGATTTTTACTTAACACGTTAAGGGGAGGAATTTTCAAAAATCCTCCGTGTTTTCATTATACAGAGTGGCAGGGACAACGCACAGGAGATTATAAAAAAAAAATGGTCTTCCTTACATTTTTGACCGCGTAAGAATTGCATCTGCGCGGTCAAAACTAACAAACTTATTTATGAAACAGCTATTTTTTTTTTATAACCGTCGAAAATTTTTACGCTGTGGTTCTAGAATCATGTGCTAAATTCATGGTTACAGTTTGCGGGTCGATGTCCCTGCCAACCTGTTTAAGGAACTCAAGCTTTTAGACCCAGCAGTTAAGGCTTTACCTAATCTGTCAGTGAATTAAAAAGTTAGAGAAGAGAAAATGTTATCAAGTAGTTTTTGCCAAGCTACAAACAATGTCACGATTCTAGTAACCTACATTGCCTCGAACAGATTTGACTACCCAGTTAGGGACCACCATTGTCTGGTACAACAGTATGAAATATGGCATTCTCGTCCAGGACGTCGTTATACCTATTTAGTTCCCCTAGTATGTGACGTCACCCACGGGAACAAACGAGCCTATTCATTATCAAGGCCGCCAGTACATAGTTTATAATCTAGGACTTACATTGTATATTCTACCATACAACATGTCTCGGAATTAACGCCCACCACCAAACACCGCAATTTGAATATAATGTTATAATCATAATACATACACTGAATTTTGATTATCCTATCCTACTAATATTATAAAAGCGAAAGTTTGGGAGGATGGATTGATTGATGGGTTTGTTACCCTTTCACGCAAAAATGACTGAACGGATTTGGATGAAATTTGGCACACAGCTAGTTTATAAACAGGATTAACACATAGGATACTTTTTATCCCGATATTCTCACGGGATGAAAACTCATGCGGGTGAAACCGCGGGGCGCTGCTAGTTATGTACAAAACATTGAGATGAAAACACTGAGATGACGACTAGTAGAGAAGTTTTGAAGAAAAAGACATTTTGCGCCGACCCGAAATAAATTGGGATAAGGACATGATGATGTAAAAAAATATTGTTTATTTATTAAATTAGGTGGAAGAAAATGTGTTGTCATATTACAACAAATTTTCACAATTTACAACAATATTTTTTTGTGGTGGGTGGTTATTGTGGAAGAAAATTTGTTGTCACATTACAAATCTACGCACGCACACAGTCACACACGTATTGTAAAGGTCTAGCGTAGTAGGTACTTTGTTCATTTTGGTTTGTTTAGACTGTGCAAGGGAAGTGTGTTTTATTTATTTTAGGGAAAAAAGATTACCTATATTAAAAATGACAGAAATCGATTCTGTAATCGATTATAAACAAACTACATTAATAGTGTGTATTAATTCAGTTACACATTTTATTTGTATACCTACATAGAAAACGGTTACGTACTGACGTGTGTGACGTATACGTGAAAAATGGCGCTAACTATCATCAAACCAAAAAAGCGTTGTTTTAAATTACGATTACAACACAAAATTATGGCCTTGACTTACGTCAAATAATCACGATTACATACTGTTAATAATTGAAGTACGTACGTTACGTTAACCAACCGTTCGAAACAACAAAGATTTTTGGATACTACACCAGTTAAAACGCCCGGCGTTTGTAGTTTGGAAGCCGAGGGAAACAATATATAACCCACTTACAAATTACTAACAATACACCGGTAGCCATCAAAACGTTACTTTATGATATTTTCATAAACAAAACATAATATTCACCCGGTACCGCTCGCTCGGCTTAGAATATTCAATTCGCCTGAATAATGGCACAACAACGCCTGAATTATGGAAGTGCGAACGGCCACTTTTACACAATGATGACGAACATACCGTTTATCTGCTAGGCTTTTGTTATGCTGGACACAACCTTGGAGTATGAATGAGGTGAACTTTCAGATAGAGCGTGCTGGTTTCTAGCATTGTCATTTGATCTTTTCTATAGTCCGTTCCAAAAGTATCTGACAAAAATGTAAACAAATGAATCAGGAAACGTATATCTGTGGATGTCAATTATTACAATTTTTAATCACTTTACAGATGTTTCACTTTTAGCAATTGTTAAATTTCAATTAATTTAAACAGTTGCGCAATCGCTTAATTTTCGTTGATGATTTTCAATTACAATTGAATAATGTTAATCAAACAAAATTGTAGCACAACGTTTTGAAAACTTGTAAATACAGTTAAAAAAAAAAGTTAATAATTCGCATTAGTGAATGTATGCGTAAGAATGTAGCCTGAATAGGGTTCTTTAAACCACTCCCTGAATAGGTTTTATTTCACTTTCGGCATATACTTTTCCAACAGACTATAGACTAAAACTGCGCTCGTGTCAGTTATGCGCAAAGTTTTTTAAGCACTTTTGTTCTGATTTCACCTTAGGAAAATAAGCAAGATAATAAAAGGAAATGTTATCCACATTGATAAGAAAATTTAATTTTTACGATTGGTTGAATTTAGCAAAGTATTACTGAAAATTAATGATCAATTACCCGATTTACACACTGACGTATAAGTCTGAATATAACGTTCAATCCTCAAGCATAAACAGGTGCACTGATTATGCTTCAGCCGACTTCCGTAGACGCTCTATTGCTCATTCATACTCGAACTACTAAATCTATTGTGTGTACCTACCGTTTGTCCTGGTTTACCAATGCAAATCCTTGGAATACAATATATCAGTTTTGTGACGCAAGCGCACACTAAGTGGCGATTTATTGTGATTTGTCTAAGAATAGATCTGACTGAGATATTGGACGTAGGAAACGGAATTGAATTCTAATGTGATACGGTATTATCCGTTTTAAGAATAGTGTACGAAGAATTAGATTATTCAGGCTAAACCAAAGTAATAAACGCAAACCTAATAAATATATTGTGTTTTTTCGCTTCTTTAAATAGAGATTGCTGGTCGTACCTAATCAGCCTAGATAATGTTCTCTCTGCTGAGACACAACACAGGCCTCCTCTCTAAGAGAGGGAGTGGGCTGAAATCTACCATGTGGGCCCAGCAGTGCGGGTTGGTGGCCGTCACATGTTTTCGATTTTTTTGTTCTATGACATGCCGGTTTCCTCACGATGTTTTCCTTCACCGTTTAGAGCAGTTGTGATGAAATTGTTTACACAAAGTGCCTGTGCTACCACTGCTCTATTATTTGCAAATTGTGAGAGTGATATATGTAAGCGATACGGTAACATGTTCCTGTTTTTTTTTATTATATAAACGCAGGTTCTGAAAACGGACAAAGATAAATAGATTATATATGATTTATGACACCCAGTATTCGTTCTCATACAATGTCAGGACTCGTGAGGTCAGTTAGTTTAAAAACAATATAATTTCTCGCGGGAGCGACGGCTGTCATAACTTCGAAAATTGAGTTTCGTTTCAATACGAGAGTAATGTGTGAAATTTTTCGATTAAACTCTGATTTATTATATCTGAAGTTTGCTGGATCAATCCTCGTTTTTATAAAAGATGGAAGATTAATAAAAGATTATGTCAAACTAAATAGGGTATCCATTCGTTACCAATCAGCTTTGCATCAAGTCCAAATTAAAATGATTTGGACTTGACGCAAAGCTGATTGGTAACTGTCAAAAATGTACGACGGACTTTTAATAACAGTAAGTAGAATCGATAGGGCGTCGGCAATACGAAAGTCAAATATAGTCCGGCTCTATACATTTATGTGCTTGAAGTATTAAATAAATAAAGTCAAATACGTTCAAGCTTTCGATTCACGAAGTTGAAGGGGAATAAAATCCGAACATAATTTCAAACAAACAGCCTGAGACAGCTACAATTTTATTTATCTTTATTCTCAACTTCACACCTTCGCAGAATCCAAAAAAACTAGCATTAACTGTTTTCATATTTAATGCTCCCCTGTCTGCCTGTTTATACTAGTATGAAGGCAATAATAAATGGCCGCGGACGCCTGTGAAAAATGCACGAGGCGTCTCGGGCCGACGCCAGCGTAATGCGCTCGAACTCAACAAACTAAAACTTTTACACTTTGGTCCTACGGTACAGAGTTCATCTTTGAAAGTAGATTTATGGGATTTTTACTACGGAAAAGATCGCATTATTCAAAGACTTTATACCCGGTTTATGGTAGGTTGTTTTATTAGACTAGGTTCTGCCCGCGAGTTCGTTCGCGTGAAATTTCATGTTCTCCCGAACCGTCTCATCGCATCACCTGTCCGTGCTATCAGTTCGTTTTCACTTAGCGTTGTTTCTGAATTTTATCTTTTTGCTCGGCTCCTAAGAGTGCTAGCGTGATGTTAAATAGCCTATAGCCTTCCTCAAGAATCGGGCTATCAAATGCAAAAAGAATTTTACAAATCCGACCGGTAGTTCCAGAGATTAGAGCGTTCAAATAAACAAACTCTTCAGTTTTATTTATTAGTATAGATATAGATAATTTTAATAAAGGCAAAAGGCGTTCGTTTATGTTTTTGTGCGAGGTTTTAAAGAGACGTTATTAGAGCGTATTTAGATATTACAATGCGTTAATGAAATCATAACGTGATTGTGACCTTGGTGAAGGCCGCAGGAATCCGCTGGATGAGAGAAGCACAGAACCGGGTAAGTGACGGTAGCTATGTCCAGTAGTGAACGTCTTTTGGCTGAAATGAAGACCCTTACATTTCTATTGAAACAGGTACTAAATTCTTTTCGGCTCCCTTTATTTACAATTTTCCTCACACACAGGTGGTATTATGGCGTTTTAATACCATTATGATTCTAGAGCAAGAGGGAGACGGAGCTATGCATGACTGATAGCACCATCCTTTTTTCAGAATGGAATCATGATGGCATTAATACTTAATAATACGATCCCAGGTATAATACCTAAAGGTATTGCTAATATGTCAAATGCCATATCTACATAGCCTGCACACGGGTAAATGGGAATACCATTCCCACTCCTCGGCATATTCCTAACGTGACCTTACACGTTAATTCATGTTCCATGTAACGTACGTATCCAGATTGATTAGACCATGTTCAGGTGGCTATTAGGCGCGACTGTGTGTTATAATCGTGCAACAGATGCGGACAGAAGGACCAGTTCCTGTCCAATTTGCGGGATAATGTTCTGGTAGAAACACGACACATAGTCTGCCGTGTAGAATTGTGTGAAAATGTTAACGATTATTAAGTCTTATATCAAATTATCCTGGGAAAGCACGTTAAGTCTTTGGTCCGCGCTGTCATTCATATAGATCTTTGACAGGGTTTAAGGGTAGCCAGAAGTTGGCGCGTTGTGTTCCACGCGCGCCTCAAAGAGATGTCAGCACGAACTGACGGGGTCCGCTAGGGCCGATGCCGCCGGGGCTGCGGGTCGTTCGAAAGAGATACCGTGGCCCCTGGCACAGGCAACTGAAGGAACACGGGTGGGTGTTAGTCAGTAAAAGTCTGACACGCCCTTCCGCTCAGCCCAGAGCGGGAGAGGTCATTTGATGATTTCCCCCACCCAAAAAAAAAAAGGGTAGCCAGAAGTTCAAAAGTCTGACAATCAGTCTTACCGAGGGTTATCGTGCTGCCCAGGGGTGGGGAAGAACAGATAGGCATTCGGTCAATGTAAAATCTTGGCATTCAGATGCATCTGGTTAGACTTAAATTAGGAAGAGGTTAAAGCACATGATTATGGTGGAGACGGTTTATTATTTTGATCAACATATCCACAAAAATGAGATTCTACTACAGAATTGTTAATCAGAGATACAATAAGGCTTTCCGAAATCAAAGCTAAGACTACTCTCCATGTCTATGTCATGTCCTAGAACCAAAAATTCGATGACATGTGACATCCACCAACCCGCACTGGGCCCGCGTGGTGAATTACGGACCACTTCCTCTCACCAAGAGGACGCCTGTAATCTGTATCCCAGTAGTGGGAAGGTTATAGGCTGACTATGCTACTCTCTACAATTTATAGTCTTCACTACATCATACACGATATGCATCTATTCTGCCTCACATCCATTGGTTCTTCTGTTCCACCTAGATATCTTTGGTGATATAATGTCATAGACTAAAATAGACCGTGATCGATCCTCCAGTACGACGTGATCTTTAACGGTTTATTTTTGAATAAGGAAGCGTGTCGCGTGTGCAATTGGAGCAGGTAATTTTATAGTGAAGCTCAAAGGGGACTTTTCTATTGTTGTCGTGTAAACAGTAAAGTAATACTGTTTATCGTGTTTTGTTTTTCTATGACGATTGGATTTAACTGGAGTATATTATTGGGTGATAGGTCACAAAAAACCGGCAGAAGACGTTCCGTTTATGCTTGAAGTGAAGTAGTGATTAGCGGCTGTTTAATCACACATTTTTGACGTTTAGACGTCACTTAACTTTAATCATCGTTTATAAATAAAACCCCAGAATTATAAGCTTTGTGCACATTCTTGTAGGTGTCATAATATTATGGTTTTTATATGGTTTAAATACGTTTTATTTTTCTATTTTTTTATATAGATTCTGTTCTATTATATGAATGTGAGACCGTTGTAAGCCTTGTAGACTCAGAAGCTTCGATTAATTGACACTTTTTCTATATTTTTTTAAGTAGCTGGCACAGTTTGTTGACAGGACTACACTGTGCTCCCATAACTATTAAGTGTAATTTAAAAACATTCTACATATAAGCCAATTATTTTTAAGGATTATCCTTCTCCATAAAAAATGACCAATTAGAACCGTGTACCTAGCTTCTGACGTGTCATTAGCCTCGTGTAGGTTTCAAACATAATATATAGTTGATTTTGTTCAACATTTAAAACATTTGTTCACATTAAAACAAACTAAACTGTCTATTACTAAAAACATTACCATCAATTTATGTTCCGATGGCGAATTTTTACACCGCTTTAACTTCGGGTCAACCACACAAGAGGACTTTTTGTAATAAAAATAATGATTATCGTTAAAAAGTTTCAGTTTAACGGCTTTTCAAAAGTCATTTATACTTTGGGGTATCATAAGTTACAAAGTCTCTGCAACGTTCATCTTGTTTTTCTTCTGCTGCAGATCTTGGGGGATCTACTTAGATAAAAAAATATATCTGAAGTAGATAACTTCAGATATATGTTTTTTTATGTAAGTATGGATTTTTATTGCCAAAATTTTGACGAGTAGTCTGTTAAACGGCCTACCACCAACTCCCTCTCACGGAGAGAAGGCCTGTGTCCCAGCACTGGGTACTTTATAAGCTGATTATGTTATGCTATGCTGTTAAACACCGACAGATTCAAATAATAATTAAGCTCCAGGGCAGCCCGCAGAATTCAATTTTTGGGGATCAAGGTCGTATGTTGTACAAAATATGATTCGCGACTGTAACAAGTAGGTATATATTTACAAGAGTAATGATCATTAAAATCACAAATACAACCCGCTAACATAATATCGCGACAAATTCGCCAAAAAATGTAAACAAATATGAGTTTATGGAAAAACAACTTTAATTCCTACAAAATAAAGTTCAGTTTACAACTTCAAAACTGTAACTTTCTCAATAGTGCTAGTGACCGACCCCTTGACAATTCAAAAGTGCCTGTAATTGGTTTAATTGAAATAAATACTTTGAGTTTGAGTTTTTATACCCAGCGCATCCCCTTATGTCATTACACTGACATGAGTCAGCTCAGTGACCAGTCATTTCGATTTTAAAATTCTATAACAGAGCTAGTAACATCAAGAATACATTTATTTTCCCATTTCACTTTCTTTGTCATACTGTTAGTTTTTCGACTGTGCCCATTGTATGTATGAATAATTGAGAATGTATGCAATATCACTATCGACGATCAAATTACGAACAATATAACGTGTGTGTGTTTATTGCAGTCCGTATTTTGGACCTACCGCGTCTTTTGGACCCGCCGCGTATTTTGGACCCGCCGTCTAGTAAATAATAAAAAAGCAACCATCGCCAGCCGGACTCGCACACGAAGGGTTCCGTGCCACAGTACAATATTTTACACAACATTTTATAAAAAACTATTGCCATAATTAAGATCGAGCAAAAGCAAAACACGCCGAAAAAGACACGTTTCTTGTATGGGGACACCCTTTCATTTTTATTTCATATTTCGTTATAGCTACGAGTAGTAGGTCTGTGAAAATTTGAAGTGTCTACCTTTTACGGACGGACAGCGGAGCCATACCAGTCGGGTGTTGATGGCACCCTTCGGGTACGGAACCCAGGAAATGTGAGTCATATTATGTCATTTCTGCATATTTGATCTGTGACCTGCGTGTTGTGTTCATTTCACTTTGTGGTTCAGTAATTGTGTTTTCCTAGTCTATGGTGGTAAAGAATGTAACGCATACGTTGTATGTACCTAACGCAGGTACTGCAAGAGAAATACATATAATGTTATCTAGCTGTAATTTTCGCCGGTTATGCGAAACTGTCCTTCCTCGTCTTTTTTATAATGTACTAAACACTTAATTAATTGATAGAGAGTTTGAATAAAATCCAGTACTTATAGTATCATTTTACAGGGGTTTTAAGAATTTAACGCCTGAACAATTATACAGTGACATCATCTGTCTAGCCTATTCCCAACTATTTAGTACCAGTATTTTATATGGAGCGACAGCATATCTGACCTCCACAACCCACTTACTGGGTAATACGATACCCCTTGGTAAGACTGGTTGTCAGACTTTCGGGCGTCTGACGATCCACGAATGACAGCTTAACGTGGTTTCCGAAACACGGAGGGGTCGGTATGTAAAGATGATCACCCATCCACGGACCAACCGCGGCAAGCGTAGCTTAACCTGATCGATCGACCCGTACTGTTATTACTTACCCACAAGCCCCTGTACAATTACACTGTGTGATAAATCAAATATTTAATTTACTAACCCAGTCTATAAATGATAGAATTCCGACTAAAACCAGCCGCTATTTACAGAATACATAATTCCTACTAAATATAGCCACTAAACCAATTAAAGTTTCAGTTAACATCACTATTTCATTCAGCCTCCAAACCATCCTTAAAAGGAAATGTAGGTTGAAGGGCAGTAAAAATAAACGTGAAAGATCCCCTGACAAATTAAATGAATTCATTAGGGAGAATAATTAATTTGACCGACCGTCCCTTAGGCTTCCAGTAATTGATGTGCCAATAATATGTGACTACTGGATGTGGATCTCTGTATTTATGTATACCTTTAGCTTGTGACGTCATCGAAGATTCTGGTACTTACCTGAAATAATAGAAATATAAGTGTTAAGTATGAGAGTGATACAATAATGTTAGGTACATAAATGGTATTAAAAAAATCTAGAAATTATAATAAATGAAACTCCAAGGTGTACAAAAAATGCCAAAAATGCTGTTTTTACGGTACTGCCACACGTTTTATGCCTGCCGCCTGTGGCTTGGGCTCTGTTTAATGGATAATAAATAGCACAATAATAATTTTCGAATTTTTTTTTTTTTTTTTCAGTATCTTTGGTCACGTTGTCGCAAGCGCCACTCCTGAGTGTGGGGATCGATTCCCAGGTCAGGCAAAGAGCCATTGGGTTTTTCCATTAGGAATTTCTTAGTAACAGCCCGGAGTAAGAAGTTGGTGGTGTGATACCCCGTGGCTCGGTGAGCACGCCCGGTTGGCGGTTGGGTCTGCGTCTGATCCCACTCCGGTGCGTTGCGTGCCGTCCTGCCGTCCCATCGGACTATGAGAGTGAAGGAAGAGAGAGTGCACCTTGTGTGACTGGACACACACTTGCACTACAATATCTCCCGCGCCGAACGCTCCGTTGAGATAGGCCGAAAAGATCTGACGATCTGGAGGCCTATTAAGTATTTACTAACAATTTATGGAATGTAAATTATTCTGTATTAAAATTAGTAATGCTAGTAAATTCTGGATTAGAAGACTAGAATAGAAGAAGGATAGATTGATGCTTCAAAGTATAATAGGAGCATAAACTAAACTACCCACTTTGTAATGAAATAATTCACCGACGTCTAACTTGTGGAAGTTCGGTGATAAATACAGAATGATTTATTAACGAAACAATAAGTTTCTATAGTTTCGGTCGCCTGTCTTACAATATACCTACCGCAAGACGTGTGTTTAAAACTTCAAATATAGGTACTCGCGTACCAACACTACCATCAAAGGGTGTGGACCTTTTTCACCCTTATGTGTGTGGAATAAGGTTGAAAAGTGGTCAACCACTATTGTCCGCGATGTTAGCTACCGCATGACTCTACCAACTCCATATACAATCCGTTTAAGGAAAGAAACGTGACTGCGTACTGGTTAAAATATAACAATGGACACAATATTAATCATAACAATAACAGATTTAATGATTGATTCAAGCATGATATACATGATGGGTGTATGACCTGTTAGATTATGGCAACTTAAATATAATACATGCATATATATGACAAGGACAGTTTTTAATATCTAATGTCATACACAACAGTTGGCTTTATTAATTTGACTAAATTCTACCTACGAGTATCTTGTTGACCGACCCCACAGCATACCCCCCAACCAGCCCAACATAACGACATCTGCCCAGGCATTATTTTTGTTTTTGTTCCGGAGTGGAAAATCCTCATAGATATGCTCCGCCCTGGGGCGGATGGAGAGTTCTGTCAGACTCTTAGTGACTAAAAACCACACGGTGTTCCCTTCCCACTCTTGGACCAGGGATCATGCAAACTTGTGCGCCTTCCACGATCAAAATCAAAATATTTTATTTCATATAAACCAACATGGGCATTTATGAAACGTCAGAAGGTAGGTGCACGGTTCCAATTGGTCATTTCCTATGGAGAAGAGCCGGCAAGAAACTCCGCGGTTAGTCTTTTAAAAATAATTGGCTTTTACAATGTTTTCAAATTACAGTACTTAGGTATGGGAGGACAGCGTAGGCCCGTCAACAGGTACCAGGTATTTGATAAAATAAAAAATGGTCTACAGATCTAAGGTCTACAAGGCCTACAAAGTCCCCAAATTTACAAAATATAGAAGAATCCATCAAAAGGACAGATAAAATATAAAAACCTATTAAAACCAAGTGACATGTGACTGCCATTACAACCACTAATAAAGAGTTGAAACTAGAATTGTCTGTATATAATGTCAAATAATAAAAATTATGTCAAAGAAGTATGTAAAAAAGAAATAAAAATCGTAATTTGAGAGCAGTTGATAGACATTTACGTAGTTATGCCGTTAATGAGGTGCCCGGGAAGCCACGTGTGCAGAAGAAATCGTTGCCAAACTACCTTGTCTTCAACGTAGTCATTAATCTTATAATATGCTTTTTTGATAGAGACATGTTTGATGAGGGTTTTGAACTTTCCATCGCTAAGTTCTGTAACCGGCATTGGCAACTTGTTACAAAAGCGCATGCTGTTTATAAGAAATGACTTGCTAGTTTTAGTTAATCTAAACTTAGGAATCACAATTTTATTTTTACTACGTGAATTTATATTCTCCTATAAAACTCCGGCTAGTGCGGACCCGCCTTTGCAGACCACCTCAAGTCCGCGGAGGAATTGAGGTGTAAGACTCCTCTCGTGATGTTCAATAGCCTCGCCCAACCTATGTAGTTGAGAAAATACTAGGCAGATGATGACGATTGTTGAAGGTATTGTCTCCCCCCCTTAACAATGTCTCATGTTTTTCCAAACATTTTTAACATTCATTCGTCAATCGACCTACATATCGACAAGGCATCTGAAGCGCCGGCGTTGTTGCGTAAACTCAGATCAATAGAGCGGTTTGATTCGCTTTCTCCCATTGTTTTAGTATCATTAGAACAATGCTGATCGCCGTGACTAGCGACTTTTACTTACGGTTAATTGGTACACCATCGGTAGAAGTGTTGGATCGTTAAATTGTGAATTAGAGTGCTGGTGCTGTGTGAGTTGTTTTATTTTTTTGTAGTGCAGTAAGAATGGTTCGAGCAAATTATGTGACGGACTGCGATGGTTGAAAGAAAAAAAACTGTTTATGCCAAAATTATCAGATCACATATTGAATTACAGCTTGTTAACCTTCTACAAGAAATATAAAATCTATCTGTGATAACGAGTTTTTGTTAGCAACGAAGCAATGTTTATTTTATTATAGATAGGTACTATCAGATATTTTGGCACATTAACATTATCATTGGTGTATTATTATTTATTATACTTCCTATTACCTACTGCAAAATCGAAATCAAAAGTAATTTATTTAAATTAGTTATTAATTAGTTAGTTACATAAGACGGTCCCTCAAAACGACCACCCTTCACCACTTCCTAGTGCTTTAGCTGGGAAGAATAAGTGGCGCAACAAACTCCCCAGCAGCACAGCTGTCTATTTATTTAGAAGAACTTGATTCCATACTAAGCAAATCTTCTTAAAAAAACAAACATATTCTTTAAAAACAATCAACGTTTAAATCTCATAACACAAACCCACTTTCACTACCATAAAAGCCTTTCATTCCATCGGTTAATACATGACAGTAACGTTTCGACTGCTCGCCTAATAAGGATGCAGCGGTTTCTGCACCGCAGCAGACGGACAATGGACCCGAAGTCCAGCGATTGGGCCACTCCCCAGATTACTATTGAAACGTCCCTTAATGGCGGCATGAAAGCATTCTCCAGAGATGAGAAGCTGTGAAATTACGAAGATTGCGGCGCTATTGTAGATTCGATGTAGGTGGCGTTGAGTTGAATGCAAACTACTTACTCACAAGTGACTGTGAATGAGATGGGGAGTGAATATAAAAATATTGTCTACAAGTTTTTTATGTCCGTATTGTGAAGATCTTGCTATATGAGCTGAATTAGCGTTTACTGCAGATACATGCACATTACTTTTAGGGCAGATTTTTCCAACGCCAGATAATTTTATTCGAGGAATAATTTTGAAATTTTGACAGTTATTTCATACAAAAACTGTCAAACGTCAATTTTATTCCATGAATAAAATTATCTGGCGATTGAAAAAAAAGGCCCTAAGCCGACTATTAAAAAGGGGAACGTTATGCATTTGGCTGATATCTCAAGGCTAATTCTCGTAATTGTCGCAGTCTCATCTCGGCGACAAACAAATGTCGAAAACTTGTCAAAATGTAGGGAAATTAGAAGAGTTTTTGACAGATTGAGACTGAGATCAGACTGTGAACGTTCTTAAAATTACGAGAATTGCCCCTTTCTTTTTCATGTAGGATGTACACCGATTTCTCCGGGATTACTGGGCCGATTTACGTGATTTTTCATTTGCTAGAGGAAGACAAAGCGATGGGCGTATACTTATAACTATTTTGTATTATTTTTTCTTGGGATAGAGTTAGCTTTAATAATATGTTTTTCGAATGCACGTCTAATAAGGATGCAGCGGTTTCTGCACCGCAGCAGACGGAGAGCTGTACCACCCTATAGTACACCTGTATTTCGCCAGTCGAGCCTATTAATAATTATTAATCCAATAGCTTCAAATATCATTAAATCCTATTAACAAACATAGCCGAACCTAACAAAGAACGGTGCCAACATAAAGCAACATGCCCGATTCCACATGCACTTGATTAATTACAATTTTAAAATCCACAACAAACAATAATTTCTCATATTGTGTCACTATGCAACGTGCTATGATTAATTTATTTGTACGCCGCCGTAGGTGCATATCTGTCTTTGAGATTGGGCTAACACTATGTGTGTGACTGTGTGTCTGTGTGTGTCTGAAGCCGAGTAATAACTCAGTTGAGACAGTGATGATATTAACCTATCTGTTTTAAGCCAAGGGAATTGCACAGAAAATCCCTCTACATCTTGCAGGTGATGAGAAAAATAAACGTGTTTGAAGTGGTGTTTACCAAATGGACTTCGTGATTTATGTTTTTTTCTTTTCGCGTATCGAAAGACCAACTTATGCGATAGGTTTTAGAGTTCATTTTTATTGTATAAATACATAGACAGTTGTTAGATTATGGTTGGAAGAATTTATTTATATGCACACATTACAGCGAAATTCATTGACAGAGTCGCAAAACACGTCATAAAAACATTGAATTTAGAACTACTTTTTTATAGCCAGTTTTTAGCCAGTTGACAGAATTGTAAAAGTATCATATCAAATAGTCGTCTATTTGATATGATACTTTTACAATTCTGTCAGTTTTGACAACATCCATTGCGTAATCGTTGGTATCAAAATGGTGTGATGAACATTTTTGACAGTAATTACACCTGTTATACTGTTCAATGAGCAATTGTCTGTTACGCAATGTGAGGACCAAACTAAAAGTAACAACAAGGATATTTTATGTACACGACAGTCGTGTAAAATGGTAAGAAAAAAATTTTAAAACGAATTACCGCATACAACCCTTCAAAGGACATAACATAATATCACGCCTATAATACACGAAGGGTTAGACAGAGGTGTACTTATAGTAATACCCACATTGTTTAAAGTCCCGAATATATCCCGATAAATAATATCAAAGTTAATACACACGAAAAATGTATTACAAACTCGTTTAACCCCGTAATAATGTGCGGTAACCCTTACTTTTCTCACATAAGGCGTAATATCTCCAATAACGTTTGTCATAACAATAAATCACATTCCGTTATAAGCTATAAATTAGATCGAGGAGACAAATATTGAAGATCGTTGAGAAACGATTCTGAACGGTATGCTATACGTGATAATTATCATAGTTGAGTGTAGTGGGGATTAATTACCTTTGGTTATAATACTAGGCTCTTAAGTTATAGATCTAAATTCAGATTATTTGTAATTGTTTATCAATATTGCCTACAGCTAAATAACCTTTATTATGTAGTTAAGGAAGGCGGAGAATCAGGTGGTCTGGAGAAACTCTGGAGAGGCCTATATCCAAAATAGGTTGAGTAAATCATAATCAGCCTATATTGTTTCCACTGCTGGGACACTCCCTGCAGGGGGAACTGCCTCCTCTCTTCGAAAGGGAGTGAACTATAATCTACTACGCGGGCCCAGTGCGGGTTGGTAGATGTCACATGTCTTCGAATTTCTGGTTCTAGGACATGCCGGTTTCCTCACGAGTCGAGTTGAGCAAGTTGGGAACCCAATGTATTCAGCAATTTCCACACTCAGATACCGTCACCCAAAAACCAATTAAACTCTACCATTATCAACATTTAAATGTTTATAATGTGCCCAAAGACAGATTATAGGTACCAAAGTAAACTCCTTGACAAGGCGCACACTCTATAGATCGCTAATTGATATTCTATATTGATTAGAATACCTAGAGATAGTCTATCATTTATTACCTACTGTAATTGCCCGTGACATCACAGCGGGCCCTATCAGAATACCAGCGCTGCGACATTTATTTTTTAAATGTCGAAGCATCATGCTGAGATAGGAGCCTTTTGGCCTCGTATAGGACTTCCTGTTTCATTTTTCCTTTTGTTACTTTTTTATATAATTTGTTTTATTTTTAACTGTGTTTAGTTTAGTTTATGATCCATGTACGAGTCGCAATAAATACTTTTTCTTTCTTTCTTTCTTTCTTTATCAAGTACTAACGTGACACATGTCATGTCTTGTCAATACTAGAACAGTAGGTATCGTATTCTCTATGAAACAATGAACGAAACCGCGCAAAATTAAGGCGAAGTTGGCGTGATTAGCTAAGGAATTCACGCGGTTTCGAAGTAAGGAATCATTGAGTGGTCATAGTGAATTAGGGTCCTGATCACACAGCCCCATCTTCTGACCGCGCAGCTCCTTCTGATACCTTATTCTATATGCCACAATGAAAGAAACCGCGCGGTATAAGCGCGAAGTTGTCGTGATTAGGGAATAGACATGGTTTCGAAATAAGGAATCATAGTGACTTAGGGCCCTGATGAAGAAGAGTACAATCGCCACGAAAAGAAGAAGATGGGCCCCGATGGGGACTATGTTGCACCCCTTCTTCCCAGCTAAAGGGAGGGCGGCGTTTTGGGGGACTGTGTTATGTTAATTTGACGTTTTAAAAGTGCGTGATTCTCAGCCAATAGGCTACTTTCCTGAAAAATTCTAATTAGTCCGTCAGTTAGATTATCAAAAAATATTGAAACCGTATTTTTTCTTTTGTCAATTATATAAAAAATGATGAAGATATCGCCCGTTAAAGTACCGCGTGACGCCACTTGCTTGCGACACTTTTGCAAGCAAGTGACGTCACGACGCCCCCCCCGCACTCCCAAATTTTGACGCGTGTCCATTTTTTTCGATAATCTAACTGACGGACTAAAAATAATAATTATTTTTTTACCCAGGAAACTACCCTATTTGAATAAATAACTTTTGATTTGATTTGAACAAGACAAAAACCCACAAAAGTATCCGTTACTTAGCAAACCTAGATAAATCACAAGTCACCGAAGCGGTAAACATAGTTAGGTACAACGTCCGACTTCGCACAACAAAAAATACGGAAAATCGTCATCAAAGAAAGACTGCAAAGTGAAACGGTTAGTTATTTAATAAAAACAAGCAACTTGAGCGTTAGTTAATTAAGATGTTCCGCCCGTTACGGTAATTGTCATTATAAAAAATATCTGACCGGTCTGGAGTAGTGATGGTAAATTCCCGAGAATATTCTCCTAGCGAGAACTTTGGTTTTTAGTTCTCGAGAGTATTATTTTGGAAGAGAACTTAAAAATTAAATGTGTAAGTACCTCATTTTTTTATAGTAAGGTTGTTGAGTGCATCTGAACGTTTTATGAAGTTAAAGTCAAAATAAGCTCAACAAGCTTCTTCTGAGCGAGCACATTCTCGAGAATAAATCCAAGAAAAATCTCCCCAAACTTCGTATGGTATTAATAAGGATTTCTGTATGAAGGCAAACTTTATGATTAACAAATAATCAGCTTTAAAAGAAACTTATAAAAAAATTATAGAAAAGGTAAAGGGATTTTCTCGGTAATGGGAACATTATATGATTTCTTTGACTTTGATTTTTGTAACTCAACATTATTTTGCCATTACTTACATTTATTGCCCCCTGCCAATAATAAGTAAGTACCTACTACTTTTAAATTCTCCATGTTCCGAGTATATTCTTCGTCGAAAAGAATACTGCAGAATATTCTCTCGACTCGTCATTAGGCTGGACAGGATGTTAGCCATTCAATTGAAAGCGCGCCATCCCGGTTTAATTTATAAACGTTTTAATCCGTTTTAATTCGCATCCAGTTTATTACACTCTTATTAATTAAGATGCAGGAAGTACCTAATGTTCATTTAATGAGCAAAGAAAACTTACAGTGATTAATAACCCTTATGGCGCGCGAAACGAAATTATTCACAAACACAGGCTTGGATGTTCCAACTGTACCCTGTCCATTAGGTAAACTGTTTTTTGACATTTGGAACTAGTGATTGCAGCAACACAATACATTGATTGATACATGTACGGTATTATAATGTCTGTAAGAAGCCATAAATAAGATAATTCAAATAGATAAGGCAGTTTATATATTTATTTTATTACGAATTTTAAAGTTAACTTTTTCGTAATCTGGAATAGTTACGTTCTAAGACAGCTGTCAAAAAACGGTTAACTTAATGGACAGGGTATAAGCAAACTTTCAATTCAATTGTGGTACTAATTAAACTACTGCACCCCACCACAACTTTACAAAAGAAGGCAAAAGTTTTTAAAATAAAAGATAAAAACAATTGGCATTCCGATATCTTTTGTACAGAAAATGTAATCAGAAACAGTCGCCAGCCGCCACTCCGCTCCAAAAGCTCGAATTCCGGAACAGAACTGAATGCCTTTCCAAATTAATTTAAGCTTAACATTTAAAAACCATCGGCGAATAAAGCCACTGAAAAACGGTGTAAAAATTAATTTCTCATTACAGTATGCTAATTCATTCGAGATCAACATTATGACCGCTGTCAGAATGATCCGGAATAATTTATGGAGAAAGGACAATGGTTTTCGGAAACAGAATTTGAATACAATCTTTTCCACAATCGAGATGATAGCGAATTATAATACTTTGTGCTAATTACAACGTTTGATAGCTGTACATAAATGTTTGGTCTCTCGATACGCAACTGCAACTATTTCTGACAAATCTTTTGTACCTACAGTAAAGCTGAGAAAATCGCTATAAATAAACATGGTACTGTATATCTACAGCATTTATCACAAAGGTGTCGTCATATAATGGTGTGGGTACAAACCATCCAACCCAACAACTTTCTCCATGGGAATCGCGAAAAAAATATCAACTGTCCCATACAAAACGTAATGTCTCCCCGATCTCTACCCAAATGATGGTTGACTATTTTTCGAGATTACGATGTTGGTCCCATGGAAAACTTGTTCAGTTTGATCACCACACCCTTAAAGATGACCACATCTTTCTGATACATGCTGTATAAACTGTGCTTCAAATCGCCACCTTGTGTCACCAACCTTACCCAATAACTTGCACAAAAACATAAAAGCAGTACAACTCTATAAGTACATAAAGATTCCCAAACACAGTTTCCACTTTTTAGTTCCACTTTCATCGAAACTCGCCTTCATTATTGTGACACACCCGAATGACATAGCCAATTTGGCTGATGGACCGAATCGGTGGCAAGAGGCGTGTCCACAAAGGAACTCTTACACTTTTGAGCGGTCACGCATGTCCGGCCGGCCGCACGTGAAAACATGAGTAGATACAGTAGAAAAAAAAACCAGTAGTTTAGATTCGTACGTATCGTTTACGCTTGCATAAGCAAGTGTTAGAGGGGACTAGCGATGAAACTGGGCCGTGATTGGTCGAGCATGGCCGATCCGTTGTGGATTATTGGCATCATATATAATCAGCCTAATATAAGTGCAGTGGTGGCCCAGTGGTAACGGCTGCGACTTAGTCGTGGGTTCGAACCCAAGTAGACAATTTAAACAACAACATAAGATAATCAGCCTATATTGTTCCCACTGCTGGGACACAGGCCTCCTCTCTTCGAGAAGGAGTGGGCTATAATCCACGCGGGCCCAGTGCGGATTGGTAGATGTCACATGTCTTTGAATTGTTGGCTCTAGGGCATGGCGGTTTCCTCACGATGTTTTCCTTCACCGTTTTGAAAGTGGTGATGAAATAATGTACACAAAGTAAAGCGTCTGTCTGGGTTCGAACCTACGAGTACGCACGAGTAGGCACATTACTTTGTGTAAATTATTTTGTCACCAGTGCTCCCAAAACGGTGAACAAAAACACCGTGAGGAAACCGGCATGTCCTAGAACGAAAAATTTGTAGACGTGACATCCGCCAACCCGCACTGGGTCCGCGTGGTGGATGTGGATTATGGCACACCCCCTTTCACAGAGGAGGCCTGTTTCCCAGCAGTAGGAACATTATTATTGGCATCACTATCGATTAGAAATTTTTGTCCGACACAAACATAAAATCAAACTTGTATTCCCCGAAGGAATAGGCAGAGGTGTTTATAACACACCCTTATTTCGCCAGTTATGTTTAAGTAGTAGTACGTGGCGAGCCTATGGCCATAGACCGGGCACACATGTAGACTCCGGGCTGGTACCGAGAAATTCCAGATGAAAAAACCCGGCGGATGAAAGATCCGGGAATCAAACCCTGGAGTTCAAGCTCAAGCAGTATCGCCTGCGATCATTAGACCAACGAGCCAGGCGTTTTTGGTCCTAATTCTACGAAAATTCTGAATCTAACTTTAGATATCTACTTTCGCTGGAATCGAATCTCGAAGTGAGGATAACACTAATTGGACTGCCATTATGGAAAGCTGCACTTAGCACTGGTAAGGTAGGAAGCAGTACGTGCTAAATTAAAACCACAGCTATCCATTTTCTTTGGGGACTTTTGTACCGTATCTGCGGTTAAACCGCAGTGTAAATAAAGCTAATTAAGGATTCTGCGGTGCAATGCTTTCGGAAATCGAGTTAAAACAGGTGTTTATAACCAAATAAAAGTTAATGACTGTGTTTTTGTGTGTTTACCTTTTTTAAACTAAAGTGTTTCTTTGGGGAATTGCGGCTGTTTTAAGTGAAGGAAAAATCTATTTTTTGTAATTGGCGAAGATATGTTTCTGTCAGTTTCAATCAATAATGAAAGGAGACTTTAAATGATAAATGATTTTATTTTGTAAGTAGTTTTGTACAAACACTTTTACACGTCATTTAGGACTTGGGCATAAAAGAAGTTTTCTTTTCGGATCGAAACACTAAAGTCAAAAATCTATCTGCCTAGCCTTTTGCCCTGAACTATGTTGGGGTCGGCTTCCAGTCTAACCGGATGCAGCTGAATATCAGTATTTTACATAGAGCGACTGCCTATCTGACCTCCCCTACACCTTGGTAAGACTGGATATCAGAGTTTTAGGCAGAATTTTACATGGAGCGACTGCCCATCTGAGCTTCACAACCCAGTTACTGGTTAACACCATACCCCTTGGGAAGACTGGTTGTCAGATTTTTGGGCTTCTGACTACCCGAAATAGCAGAGCAGAATTTTACATTGAGCGACTGCCTATCTGACCTCCACAGTCCAATTACGTGGTAACACGATACTCTTTGGTAAGACTGGTTGTCGGACTTATGAGCTTCTGACTACCCGAAATATCAAAGCATTTGCCTGTTAAGCGACCACGTAAAAGTCTCACTTAAAAATAAAGTTGTACTACTAAAACATTCCTGTATTTCGCACCACAAATGATTTATACAACATCGCTTGTGTAGTTTTTGTTGCTATTATCGTTGTGCGACACGACACGGATTATATCGTTACATATAAATGGCTTTAGCGAGCCATTACGCCGATATTTTGTGGGCATTTTGCTGTTATAGTCAATAATGTCCGCTAAAATCGAATTATCGTCGATATTTATAGCAGAGCATGCATGGAAATATGGGTTGAAGGTAAATTGTGGCCCTTTTGAAGGTAAGTGGGATACGATTATTGATATGTGAGCATAAAGGCCAACCAAATAGGAGTTTGGCTGTATGTATCTTTTTGCAGAAATGGTTTTCTTGGGGTTTTTTGTGATAGCAATTTTACTTGAGCATTTGGAATCTTGGTGAAAATGATTTTTCTAAATACATAAGGGCCACTGAATGAATTCCTTAGAAAAGTATACAGGGTTAGTTTTCAAAGACCAGCCAAATTTAAGAGTGTGGTACAGGCCATCAGAATGAACAATTTTCTCCGTGGTACCAACATCGTAATCGCGAACAAGAATTTAGCCGTCCCATACTATATAGTTTAGATCGAGTAGGTATTAAAGTTTTCTATAAGTAGAACATTTGGTTGATAAATTTTATGCGATTACGATATTTGAAAATAAACCCTGTATTGGTTAGTTGTTCGGTAAAACCTGCGGGGTAATGGCGTAACACACTAACAGCAGCTATAGCTTTCATTTTGACAGTTCAGCAACATTCATTGCATTATTTACGTTGTTGAGCAGACACATTTTTCGAAAATATGAAGCAATGGATTAGCAATATCCTTCAAAATCATTCAGATCGTGATTGATCGTGTGTTACGCAATTAGGGTGCTAGATGAGGCTGGCTTTTCTTGTGCCAATCCCCACGCTGCTGGCGCGGGGATTGGCACAAGAAAAGAATGCCTAAGGCATCAAGTCCGCTTTTGTATCTTATTGTGTGCGAAAAGTTAAAATAAATAAAACAGAGGCCAGCAGTGTGTGAAGTTGGGCTGTGGATGATGGTGATGAAGTAAGTTGTTCGCACTTGACTTTATTTTAAAACAATAGGGTAGTTTCCTAGGTAAAAAAATAATAATTATATTTAGTCCGTCAGTTAGATTATCGAAAAATAATGGACACGTATTTTTTCTTTTGTCAATCAAACAAAAAATTACAAAGATACAGCGCGTCAAAATTTGGGAGTGGGGGGTCGTGACGTCACTTGCTTGCAAAAGTGTCGCAAGCAAGTGACGTCACGCGGACCTTTAACGGGCTTTATATCTTCATCATTTTTTATATAATTGACAAAAGAAAAATACGGTTTCAATATTTTTTGATAATCTAACTGACGGACTTATTAGAATTTTTTAGGAAACTAGCCTATTGACACTTTATATGTATATGTTTATATACGTATGACTATATATCCTCATTTCAGCCGAAAGACGACCACTGCTGAACATAGGCCTCCCCCAAGCACCTCCACTTCGACCGGTTTTATGCTTCTCTTATCGAACGGGTTCATGCGGCCTTCGCAAGGTCATCATCATCATCAAGGCAAGGTGAAGGGCGGGCGTTTTTGGGGGACTGGCTTTTGTAATTTTGACGTTCAAAAAGTGCTGATTCTCAGCCTAATTTGAATAAATGAGTTTTGATTTTGATTGATTTTTTTATTTCATCGGTCCACCTTATGACCCCCATGTAATACCTAGCTAGCTTTAAAACAACCCTCCACAAAAAATACTACACTATAAATACAAACCTCAAGCCACTCCGACTTCAACCAACAAACATTTTACTCGTAAACCCAAATGGTAAGACTGAGAGAGCTCACTTATTTCTTACGTTTATTTACGATGTTCAAGGGTTAAGACTAACGAATGGCGCAGCGTTATTTCACGTCTGAACTCTGAATATAACAGTGGCTGCATGAACTTACTGGCTTTTCGTGCTTCCGGCTTCAAGGAATATTAGCACAGATATTATAATACTGCGGTGTGGTCTTGACTATGAATAGAACACTGAATGCTGCTTTTCTCCTACAATGACTCGTGAGCCACCAACTCATGTAAGATCTATTGAAATTCATGTTTCCAATTAATCTAGTGTAAATAAAGTTGATTTGCGAGTGAATAATAAAAAATGTCAAGTTTTAGTGTAAACTGAACTTTGTTGTGTAGGAATTAAAGTTATTTTTTCAAAAACTCTTATTTGTTTACATGTTTGGCAACCAAAACTCTATCTCAGATTAAGTTGAAAGGACTGGTAAAGTTATTGGTTATTAAAATATCAGTGAAATCTTATAATTAAGAAAGAATATAAGAATTTCTCATCGGTAAAAGTAACGAAGACATAAACGTTTTACAAATTTTTTAGGGGATGAATTTTCAAAGATTCTCCCTTATTGCTCACCTTAGTTATATGTACAAGGAACTCTTGTACAAAATTTCGGGCTTCTAGACACTGCAGTTATGGCTATGCATTGTCTTTCAGTGATTTAAAGATTTTTATTACGTACATAGATCAGTCTCTAGTTGTAGTCTAACAAGATGCAGCTAAATACCAGTATATTACATGGAGCGACTGCCGTCCTGACTTCCACAATCCAGTTACTTGGTAACACGATACCCTTAGTAATACGAGTTTAATTTTCGAGTCCCATGTAGACTACCACGAAAGCCCATCACTCCTCTAGTCCCACCAGTCCTCGACGGAAGGGTGGGCCCTTCCGTCGAACTAAGTCTGGTACTGGTTCCCCTATTCCACGGATGTGTAAATGAAAACAGTGATCTCAATGATATCCACACAGACACACTAGTAAAATTCATCCGCAATACTAATATACATAATATGATAAGTTAAGTTTAAGTTATAGTTAAAGCCAATATTCATGCTAGCACTTTCGTTTATATTATAATAAACTAGCTGACCCGGCAAACGTTGTTTTGCCATATATACACTCCCGGACTCCTAAATCGAGCCACTTAGCATAATGAGTTTATATCATCCATAACTTTAAAAAAATATACGAATAATCAAAAAGTTCTTATGCAGTTTTGTAGCTGGCATATTCAATATTAGGCTCATGTACTGCTGTTCTGAGTTTGAATACATTCTTTTTTTAAATGCACTTAAATGACCTAAGTGTTGATTTTGCCTTTGTACAGTCTAAGACATATATTGGATTTTTAAAGAAAATATGGTTTAGTCAAACAAATCTGTTTATTCAATAACTTGTATTGCCTCCTAAAGCATTATTGATAGCATTCATGCGATTTGGCATCGAATTAATTAGTGTTAAAATCGCATTTTGAGGGATGTTCTCCCATTCCTCTTCGATAGCAACTTTCAGTTCCTGTAGTGTTTGTGGAGCTGGATGACGAGCTCGAACGCGTCGCTTTAACTCGTCCCATATGTGCTCAATGGGGTTCATGTCGGGATTTCTTGATGGCCATTCCATTACGGTAATACCAACGTCTTGGAGATAATTTTTAACGATTCCTGCCGTGTGAGGTCGGGCATTATCATGCATAAAAATAAAGTTTGGGCCTACAAACTCGGCATACGGCATTACATGAGCCTCCAAACATAGGCGTATATAACGGTCAGCATTTAGTGATGGCATCCGAGGCCCAGACACAAACTCAAGTGCAGTTTTGCCTGCGGCGGAAATGCCTCCCCAGACGGTCCACGACCCACCGCCATAACTTACTTTCTCTTCTATGCAACACTGCACAAAACGTTCTCCCTGCCTTCGGTAGACCTTCCTCCTTCCATCGTTACCATGAAGCATGATCTTTGTCTCGTCACTAAAAAGTACCTGGCTCCATTGCCTTTGCGTCCAGCGTGAATGTTGGCACGCAAACTGAAGGCGCGACATTCGGTGAGCACGCGCTAATTTAGGCCCATTGTCAGGCTTATGCGGTCTTAGTCCACGTTCTGCAAGTCTTCTCCTCACAGTACGAGCACTAATAGAGACTCCATGAAAGTCTCGAAGCTGTTCCTGGATCTGAAATGAAGTTAGGTGACGATATCTCAAACTGGTCGCAACCATAAATCGATCTTGTCGTTCTGTTGTTACCCGAAATCGTGGTCCACGTAAACGACGAACATATCCCCCAGTCTCTAGAACCTGTGGTACACTCTTTGAACAGCGCATCGGCTTATGTGGAGTTGTGTACTTGCGTTCCTCTGGCTTAAACCGGACTGAAGAAGAGCCACAGCTTGAGCCGCTACTTCAGGCGAAGTATCCATAATTTCAACCCAGAAACGCTTTAAACATTAACTAAAGCAATTAAGGAACTTTTTCAATCCGTAGATACGAAGAATTCAATAATCAAAGCTCTAATTTTCAATTTCTAGTCTAGTTACCTAAAAAATTAACAACTGAAACTCTTAATTTTTTTTTCGAGATTACTATTTTAAATTTAGAACCAATTGCATGTCAACTAGGCGACAAATATGCCAGCTACAAAACTGCATAAAAACTATTTGATCATTCATATATTTTTTTTAAGTTATGGACGATACTAACTCATTAGGCTAGGTGGCTCGATTTAAGAGTCCGGGAGTGTATATATTTTTTTTGTATGAAAAATAGATGTTGGCCGATTCTCAGTCCTATCCGATATGCACACAAAATTTCATAAGAATCGGTCAAGCCGTTTCGGAAGAGTATGGGAACGAACACTGTGACACGAGAATTTTATATATTAGACTAGCTGACCCGGCAAACGTTGTTTTGCCATATATAAATTATTTCTAGCTGCCCGGCGCTACTTCGTTCGCGTGGTGTCCTACCCCCTACCCTACTCCTACCCTACTCCTACACTACTCCTACACTACTCCTACCCTACTCCTACACTACTCCTACCCTACTCCTACCCTACTCCTACCCTACTCCTACACTACTCCTACCCTACTCCTACCCTACTCCTACACCACTCCTACCCTATGGTGGACATCCCTTATCACTTAAGGGTTTGAAAAAAAAAAAATAGATAGCCGATTCTCAGACTTACTGAATATGCATAAAAAAATTCATCAAAATCGGTCAAGCCGTTTCGGAGGAGTATGGCAACGAAAACTGTGACACGAGAATTTTATATACCTATTAGATTGTACAAAATTTTTGTCCTTAGTAAAATAGAGTAATTGCATGTTGTGTTTACCTGTAATTGGGTGTGCAGTAGAACTAATATCTATTGTTATGTATTTTCTATGTATGTATCGCTGTAACATCTGTTGGTAAACCGTAATAAATAAATAAAAAATACATCTACCTCCTATGCGTTATTATTATGGGCAAATACTCCAAGATCGCTCTAACCTGTGCCAAACTACCAAGATATATTTATAACCATTTTTTTTGGAAGAAACAACGGCATTACACCTTGCCAACAAGACACAGGAAAATAGACTATTTTGGTATAGTATAGACACGACAGGCTTACGTAAAAACACGTACATCCGTTCCTCCACTGTTACAGGTCTCCAGGGAAAGCTTAAACCTGATGGAGTGATGTAATACAAATGTCTTGGCGACGTGCTTTATTTCTGACACGGATATCGAGGGGGAAAAGGAAGGGGAATATATGGAAGGCTTGATTCAAAACTATATGAATGGACTGGAATAAGAGTCTTAGCCTCGTATGTAGGACTTCATTTATTACTGTTTTTTTGAAGTGAAAACTTCTTTAGCGGCGTTGTGCACTTTTGATGTGATGGGTAAAAAATGTTAAACTCGCGTCAGGACACGTGACCTGATCGAAAATTCGTAAGACGGAGGGAGAGACCGCATTCTAAAAGATCAAAAAATGCACAACGTTAATATTCAAGTTTTCACTTCTGCCGGCACTCCCGGAGTGCAACCCGTTTTTTATGTATTTGTATCAGATATGACACAGTCACAGGCAGTGGTTGGAGACAGTAACGCACAAGGAACAATGGAAAGCTATGGGGGAGTCCTTTGCCCAGCAATACACTATATTTACTTTGAATAATTGTTTTCCTATGCAAGTCCTAATAAATACTTTCCTTTCTTTCTATCTAGGACAGGAAAAATATAAAAGGAATTGCAGGAGAATGATAAAGATCGCTGAATTCAGCATGTGGAATTAACAGTCTTAGGGCAAAAGCGAAAATGAGAGACATAGGTAGGTACCTACTAATATTGAGAGTATTCAAAGAAATGCAAATATGCCTAATCCCAAGAGAAAACGGTTCCATAACATGCCTATAAGCTGCAAATGCATTGTGCAATGGAAAAAAAAACACATACGAGAATGTGGAATTGAAAATAATAAAATGCATTTTCATTTCCCCATTTCCATAATTATTCGATTTGCAATGCAAATGTACGGCAAGTCTGATAAAAGTGTATAATATAAATGGCGTTAGATAGCGCGTTTTTCTCCATTTACGGTGGGACTGATCGTAAACACATAAGCATTTAGTAATAAGCTTTCGCTTTTCTCTCATAGTGTTACGGCAAAAGTGTGTTGAATATTACAGAAGGCCTCTCTTCTTTTCTTTAGAGCAGTGGTGGTCAGTGGTATCGGCGCACGAGTTGTAGGCCTAAAGTTGGAACCCAGACAGGCACTTTGTGTATTTCATTTCATCACCACTACTCTCAAAACGGTAAAGGAAAACATCAATCGAAGACATGCGACATCCACCAACCCGCACTGGGTCCGCGTTGGGTTATGGCCCACTCTCTCTCACTGAGAGGAGGCCCGTGTCCCAGCAGTGGGAAGAATATAGGCTGATTATGCGTATGCTAGGAGTCTTCCAGATATAAATCTGGAAGCGATTGTATTTATCAGAATTGTTAAGGCTGCTTAGAAAACGTTCCCTGCATGAAATAGAAATGATTTTGAACGAGAAAATGGCACTCGTTATCGTTTCTCCTATATCACAGCCTTAATTCTACGTACAGGTAAAATGGACGCTACAGCGGTACCAAAGCCGAGCTCCGCAAAACTTCGTGTCCAACGTAACTAACGAGTTTTTAACTTTTACGATTACCCTATTATATTACACTTTAGTAGGCACCGCGGTACGAAGTTATATTGTAATCCGGAATAAGGTGGTTGATAACAAAAGGAATTGGGGAAAAAGTTCGTGTAATTTAAGTGTTTGGCAATGAATTAGGATTTGTGTTCTGCGGGTAAGAATACTGTCGTTTGAGGTGGCTGAGACTTTGATTCAGGCTTACACACTGACAACGTAAATCTGTCAAATAGAGCAATAATTACAAATTGTTGACAGTTGGTGTGGTTTACAGGGTCAACATGACCAGGGATTGCTCTAGACAGGGAGGTTTGAAAGGAAAAAGGACAAAATATAGTCAAACGAAAAATAAATACTGTCGGCCTCGTGATTGTTTATCACCTTATGGTTGAATGATTGAATTTTACTTGCACGTCATAAAACAACAAGTTGTGTTTGTCTATAAATAAATAAAAACGTTTATTTCGGAAACAAAGGATCATAAGGAACAAAATTAAAAAAAAAAAAAAAAAGACTTCACATAAACATATTACAGACTACAATTGCTCAGTATGGGAGCCATACAAAAACTGGCTCAGGTACTGACAATCGAATCTCTGCGCGAATGCCCTGATGCCACTGGAGCATTTACGAGACTGTTAAATAATTTCAACCTTACTGAAGTATCAATTTGACTACCTTAAGAAGGTGGTTGGGGCAGACTGGATGCGGAAGGCGGAGGACAGGGTGTTGTGGAAGGCGGAGGACAGGGTGTTGTGGCAGCCTCGGAGAGGGCTGTCCAGCAGTGGACTGCGATAGGCTGAGTTGGTTGATTGAAGTATCAATTTAATGGGAATCATTGTCAAAAGTGATAAAGAGTGCTTTGTTATAACAGGTCGACTATACCTTCTCTGTCCATTTGTCGCAGTAAACAAAGTCGACAGTCAACAAACACACGTATTTCTAGTTTTATTTACCAACCAAACCTCAAAAGAGATTCCTCAAAGGAAATGTCACAGTAATTTCCACCCTCAACATCAGAAACCCGACACAAAAGTAAAGGACGACTTTCATAATGAAGATCCACCCATCACTCCTCAAAAGCACATCACTTTGTACAATTTTAATCTTTAGCTAAAATTTTCCGAGCTATTAAAAGCCAAATGCTGAAAGGAATTCCCACAGAGGCGAGAAATTCGCAGATGACGCGGCGACTAGTCAAAATAATTCGAAAAGCTAGACTGCGAAATAAACGTGGTGGATAGTTGGAATTTCTGCTTTTGAATAGATAGCTTGTTTAACAGGTGGTAACATACAGGCACACAGTGATACATAGTGATCTTATTAGCTTGTGGCTAAGTAATAATAGCCGCACGAGTCGATCTTGTTATGTACAGATGGTCACTCATCCACGAGTGACCATCTGTACATAACAAGAACCCTCCGTGCCTCGGAAAGCACGTAAAGCCGTTGGTCCCGGCTGTCATTCGTGGATCTTTGACAGTCGTTACGGGTCATCAGAAGCCCGAAAGTCTGACAACCAGTCTAACCAAGGGGTATCGTATTACCCTGTTACTGGGTTGTGGAGGTCAGATAAGCTTTCGCTCCACGTAAAATACTGGTATTCAGCTACATCCGGTTAGACTGGAAGCCGATCGCAACATAGTTGGGAAAAGGCTAGGCAGATGATGATGTTGACGTTCTTCCGAAAGGTTAGGTGCGTAGTACTCGCAACTGGCGTGCGTGTATGACCAGCGGGGTAATTGCGTAACACACTATAGTAGCAATGGGTTCCTTTTTGACATTTCAACAACATTCATTGCGTTATTTATGTTGCTGAGCAGACACATTTTTCGAACATATAAAGCAATGGATTAGTATTATACTTCAAAATTATTCAGATTGTGATTGATAGTGTGTTATTTCTAACTATAAGAAGTATATTCTAACTGAACAGACAGCATGTGCTGCTGGGGAGTTTGTAGCGCCACTTCTTCTTCCAAGCGATAGCACTAGGAAGTGGTGAAGGGCGGGCCTTTTTGGGGGACTGTCTTTTGTAATTTTGACGTTCAAAAAGTGCTGATTCTCCGCCTAATTTGAATAAATGACTTTTGATTTTAATTTGATTTGGTTACGCAATCAGGGTACAGATGTGTGAACGTAAATGAAGCAAAAGGAGTATGCGGGATCGTAGCAGGAGGCGTTCTGTAGTTTCTACCTACCCCTATTGGTGGAAGCCGTGTAACATTTCCTGTATTTGCGAATTGCACATAGAAGAACCTACAGTAATGTTCAGAGTGGAAGGCTGGTAAATAAAAAGCTAAAGGGAATACAAGTAAGGGTCCGAAGCAGGCTGCAATGTAATTAATTTTCCACTCTTAGCGCTTTAACAAGTGGGGCTTCATTAATTTTATAGTCCTTATGTAGAGAGGAAGAAAAACATGACATGATGTTTTGTGAGAACATTCCCAAATGATCAATTTTTGTTGTGTCACAATAATTGATCTTAGGGGCAATTCTCGTAATGTTAACAACGTTCACAGTCTGATCTCAGTCTCAATCTGTCAAAAATACCTTTAATTATTCTAGATTTTTGATCGTTGAGATGAGACTGCGACTAGATTTTGAACGTTATTAATTACGGGGATTGGCCTTCTGAAGTTCGGGTGGTTAGTAGTTTAATAGCATCTTAGATTATGAAGAAAACTAAACAACAAAACATAACATAAAAATTGTAAAAAGTACTTCTTAGTTTGTAAATTACTGTATACAATGCTTGCGATTCTATTCCGTAATACTGTGCATGTAAACTCAAATAAATAAAAGACAGAACCAAAAAAAGACGAAGTACCGAAAATTCTCACAAAAACATTAACCCAAACCGTTTAAAACGAATAGTGAACCACTAAACAGCAGTTACCGTATATACAAACGTTAAACAAGCTACACCGGGACTTGAGCGTTAGTTTACAACAAATAGTGATATCGACACGTGAAAGTTTGCTGAAAATTACCGAACTACCCGCGCTCTCGTAGTTAAGATAACGGACTTTGTACTTAACGGTTTATTTTTTTTGTGCTTTTTGTTTGAAATTGTTGTTGAAACTGTTTGTGGGTATGTTGCGATAAGCATGGGAAATAGTGAAATGTTTTTGCAAGTTTTTATTATTACACCGAAGTGTCTTTAATAAGGATAACAGTTTTGTGAGCAAACCAGTCTTACCAAGGGGTATCGTATTACACACTGGGTTGTGGAGGTCAGATAAGCCGTTGCTCCATGTAAAATACTGGTATTCAGCTGCATCCGGTTAGACTGGAAGCCGACCCCAAAATAGTTGGGAAAAGGCTAAACAGATGTTTTGTGAGCTGATATTCCAAGTACATCAAAATTTTAACCTGCAATAACCCGAAGTGAACATCCGAAATGGGGTTTTACGAGTTATTGCAGTTATTTTGGATAAACGCAAGCATTAGGTGGACCGTCTGTTACAACCGTCACGTAATCAATTTTTTTTTGTTTGTTAGCGTAACGTTTCCCAACACTTGGAATTACTCCTGTATCGTGGGTGCGTTTACTGACCTTTAAACTCACATACACAAACAGCCAGACCCGGAACAACTACCTTACCTACAGGTAGTTGTTCCGGGTCTGGCTGTTTGTGTATATACAAATATTTTTTCCGCGCGGGAATATTTGTTCCGTGTTAGTTGCTTAACCGGGCTATTTGTAGATGCCTTAATAAATTAAGGCCTCCAGCCAGGTCATAAAACTTATAAACTTAAGGCGTCACTAGGGGAGGGCAGCAAGGGAGATAAGACTTCAGAACCAAGTTCATAGTATTTTACAACTATAATGAGAAAAAATATTTTTTTCTCATTTACTTGCACTATCCTACTTAAACTAATACCTACCAACTCTAGTTACCCATAAAACGAGGTATAGGTACGCATTTAAAACGCGTTAATTAACTATATAATCAAACTAGAAGGTCATGTGAGCGCATTTGAGCATCTACTCGGACTAATACCTACTTGTATGAGGCAGTAAGTACGTTCCACTTGGCTGGTGGTAGCTCATGTTAGCAGGTTGCCAGACCGTGCAAATTGTCCGAATCGCTCTAAGGTTTTTGTCGATAGATTTAATTTAGATGGCTGTGTAGATAAGAGTAGTTGGAGTTCCGTTCCTGGAATACTACTCATAGAATTATATCAACAGTAGCAGCACCCCACGGTTTCAACCGCATAAGTGTCGATCCCGTGGGAATATCTGGATGAAAAGTATCCTATGTGTTATTCAGATGTATAAGCTATATTACTGTACAGTTTAATCAAAATCGGTTCAGTAGTTTTTGCGTGAAAGAGTAACAAACATCCATCCATCCTGACAAACATTCGCTTTTATAATACTACTAGCTGTTGCCCGCGACTTTGCTTGCGATCTAAGATAAAAAGCCTATTCTCCAGGTCATGGTCTACCCACGTGCCAAATTTCATCCAAATCCATTCAGCCGTTTTAGCGTGAAAGTGTAACAAACAAACAAACTTACTTTCGCATTTATAATATTAGTTAGGACTAGTAGAATAGCAGGATTCCAAAGCTTATAATATAAACTCTATTTCAAACAAGTAAATAACGTAATCTCGGTTGCATCATACATAAACATACAAAGTGAGAAGAACACTTTGGAAAATTGCATACATTTTGCTCTCCCCAAAATGAAGACATTTCTATTTAAATGAGATTCTCTCAATAACTTTACTCACTATTTAAAATTGAATGAACACACGAACTTTTAATACTTTATAAAACCAATTCAAAAGCTCCACTGTTATTGCCACTATCAGTAGCAATGGGTTTCATTTTGACAGTTCAACAACATGCATTGCGTTATTTCCTTGGTGAGCAGACACCTTTTTCGAACATATATGAAGCAAAGGATTAGCAATATCCTTCAACATGATTCAGATTGAGATTGATAGAGTGTTACGCAATTAGGGTGCCGAACTTTATATAAGGTGTGGTACAAATAACTGAAGACTTCCCAAGGGGTCATTGTACTCGCAGGAGACGCCCTGGACGGGAGTCAACAGCCGACTCCCGGCCACCGAAGGCGCGGGCTTGCGGGCGGCGAGCAATGGGCAGCTCGCCGCCCGGTAAGGACCAGGCCCAGGTCGATGGCGCGTTGTGTTCCACGCGCGCCTCAAAGAGATGTCAGCACGAACTGACGGGGTCCGCTAGGGCCGATGCCTGCCAGGGCCGCGGGTTGTTCGAGAGAGATACCGTGGTACAGGCAACTGAAGAACCACGGGTGGGTTTTAGTCAGTAAAAGCCTGACACGCCCTTCCGCTCAGCCCAGAGCGGGAGAGGTCATTTGATGAATTCCCAACCAAAAAAAAAAGAACAAAAAAAAGGGGTCATTGTACTCATCATTATGAACCACTTTTACTATGGCGCCAACACAGAAATCGCGAAAAAAAAAACAGCTATTCAGTAGGTAGCCTATGTGTTCACATAAATCGACAATTTGTTTTCGCCACTTCAGGAGGTCTATTTCCTAAATGCGACGTCCGTAGTTACGGCCGAAGTGACGAGCATGTCCGTCCTGTCAGTGCATGTCATGTGACTCCGTATCACCTACGGACATAAGATTAGTTTGGGGTTTGAACTAAGAATGAGTGACACCACGATTTGACAGCTGTCCCAACTACAGACGTGTTTTCGCCCGTCCGAAAAATTTAATTTGTCGCATTTGACGGATCAGCTACTTTCGGACGGGCCCATATCATCGAGAGCAGACCCCCAGGTGTGGTCCCTTGGTAGAAAGTTGTTCATAATGATAAGTACATTGACCCATTACGAGGTGTCGGAAAAGCAAAAACTAAACTTGTATACACAGGGAACGTCGACTTTATAATGAAATAATTTCCCGACACTAATCGGCATACCAGAGGAGGAGGGGCCTGTGGCTAAGTAATAATAGCCGCACGGGTCGACCGATCAGGTTAAGCTATGCTTGCCGCGATTGGTCCGTAGATGGGTGGCCATCTTTACATACCAAAACGCCTCCGTGTCTCGGAAAGCACGTTAAGCCGTTGGTCCCGGCTGTCATTCCATTCATTCATGTAAAGGCGCTCCCTCCCCGAGAGCATTCGCTTGTAATGTAACCTTTTTCCACGCCGTGTTACTTCTATCTATTTAATTAGTATGTATTAACCTATGCTGCTGGTTTCTACCTAGCAGTTGAAGTCGAAGGGGCTCATAGCTACGTAATAACAGCCGCACGGGTCGATCGATCAGGTTAAGGTACGCTTGCCGCGGTTGGTACATGGATGGGTGCACATCTTTACATACCTCCGTGCCTCGGAAAGCACGTTAAGCCGTTGGTCCCGGCTGCCATTCGTGGATCTTTGACAGCCGTTACGAGTCGTCAGAAGCCCGAAAATCTGATAACCAGTCTTACCAAGGGGTATCGTATTACCCAGTCACTGGGTTGTGGAGGTCAGATAGGCAGCTGCTCCATACTGGTATTCAGCTGCATCCGGTTAGACTGGACCCCCCAACATAGTTGGATAAAGGCTAGGCAGATGATGACTAATAGCCATAGGTACCAGAGAACTCGACATGTCGTCACGTCATAAAATGGAAACATAAGTAACACCGGAAAACTGCACGATGCCAGCCCACTAGGGCTTTAATTTAAGTTAGTTTATACATGTGCGCTCGTTCTACAAAACTGGAACAAAAATCTTTTGAAATTGAACGCTAGCTCTCTTCAGCTTTTTATTTTAATCCGTGCACTGAAAGAATTTTCTTTCCGTGATATATTTCTACAGTCCGATGGTTAAATTTAAAAATATTGTACATTTTAAATTTTAAACCGTGGCTTTAACAGAACAGATTTTTTATTTTTTTATTCTGCACTAACAAGACGCACATTACAAAAAAAGACATAAAATACAAACAAAAAAATACAAAGTAGCCAAAAGCATCGAATTCACCAAATAAAAATGTATTGTTGTCCATTGCTTGATGTCGTCACAATTTAATGATCACTCTTGAACAAATTAAGAAGTTTTGATGTTACTCAGCAATTGTTTGCAACACTTTTTCAACTGATTCAACACGTAACGGTGAATGCAATCTTTGAGTTAACTCACAGGGCAATACCGTTTCAATCAAATTGATTCGTTTCTATTCACTTCGCTTAGTCAACAATAAACAAAAGAAGAATAAATATCCACGATGCTGATAGGTTAGCTAGAACATAAAGGTGCGTCCAGGCAGTACAATAATAAACCTGAAGTGTTTGTTTGTTTGAACGCGCTAATCCCTAGAACTACCAGACGTCAGATTTGAAAAAATATTTTTGCATTTAATAGCCCAATTCGTGAGGGAGCTTATAGGATTTTTAACATCACGCTACGACTCTTAGGAGCGGTGCAAAAGGCAGAAAGAACGGTTAGCGAAAACGAAGTAACTGGGCACAGGTATCGGATATATTTTAAGTTACAATAAGAAATTTTACGCTGACGAAGTCGCGGGAAGGGAAGCTAGTTGTTTATATGTATAGCTGTGCAAGTATCTTTTGGCGTATGGCCAAACTCGGAACTAACGCCGCCATCTTGTTTTTTTAATACATTTCACGAAACAATTTCACCCAACACACCCAACACCATTGTTTTTTCAATTTTTTTTTTTCTTAGCACCGTATGTCAGGTGACAGCCTGAGGCACCTATCACATAAATGGCTGACATTAGGAGCACATGTCGTGCACAGTCTGGACGCACCTTAACAGACCCAGTTCTAGGTTTTTATTAGTCTAAATATACAATGATCGTGACGAAGCTCATCATCTAGTTAGCAGTTCGGAGTATTACGAGATTCGTCATCTGCGAACAGCATAAAAACTTATGTCCTTCAATTGGTTGAGACTACATTCGTGGAATACTACCCAATAAAATAATACGATACAAGTTCCCTTTTAGAAATTACTAGCAGCCAGATAATTGTAAAACTAGGTCCTGATTGCCCTGAACATATTAAAAACTTTGAATCTTCATCATTTTATCTTATCTTCTTCACAATTTAAAATTAAAACATAAATTTTAAAAAACTTTTTATCTTTGCCATTTAATATACGACCGCCATCGGCAATCTACATAATATTATGTACATATGTTCCAGAATCACAAGCCCGAAAAATGACAACAATATTGTAATAGCTCCATTACTCCAACATCATTCAATTCCAAATCAACACCTCAACCATTTTGCAATTACCCTCAAGTCTCACAAAAATCTTGAATTCTCTTATCTACCTCCTCGGCTCCTCCCTAGTAACCGCGTCTTCGTGCGATATTGATGAGGCACTCCCGTCTCGTATCTCGTTGACTCTATTAGCAAACGAACCACGCAACGGATTGATGATATCTTCCCCTGATTGCTGCTGCGACGTTCCGATTGGATGGTCACATGTGTTCTAAGATTAGAGTTGCTGGTTGGCTGTAACTTGTGGAGTGGAATGTGTCTATTAGGGGTATGGATATGGTGGTACGTAGTTTTGGTTATTAACTGAACATTTATGGGGAGATACAGGAGTTATAGTTTGTCTCTTGAATATTAATGAAACTTGAAACGTAGACGTTGCTTGCACAATTAAGTGAGGATTGAAGACTGAGTATTTTTCTTAGCGTGTTGATGGCAATCTAAATGGACTCTGCCCAGAATTCGGCTACGTATTTGGCGCCATCACTAGCGTCCATCAGTTTATGTAACGTGCAGCTGACAGTACATGTAGGACATAATATTAAGTGTACCATCGTTTGTGGAACAGCACCACATTTACACTTTGACTAAGAATTGACTACCTGGGATTTTGACAGACCATTGATTGGTGAATCGAAAGCCAACGCGGTAGTCGGAAAATAAGTATTAGTAGGGATTGGCTTAAAAAGATATGCAACACAAAATATTGCAGCAGATTCGGGTGTTACAGTTACAACAATGCTAATAGGATAATACCACCGCAAAACTGACACAAATCAAGTTTAATCCAAATACCAAACCGTTACAACCGACAATAATACCAAAATCCCACAAATCAGTAACACAAATCCGAACACAAAGCGCAACGTAATTACAAAAATATTGACGTAAAAAGAGTTAAAAATCAAACACGACATCTCTGCAGAATTTTATAGAACCTCCATTAGTTCCAATCGGAAACTGCGGGGACGACAAAGATAAAATTGTAACGTGTAACAAGATTTTACGACGGCCATCTCAATCAGAGCGGGAGCAATTTGCTACAATTGAAAACAAATAAATGACCGACACCATCTCAATTCGCTGCGATTCCGACCTCGGTGTTATTTTATAAGGCAGTGTCTTCTTTGAAATTGTTTGTTCTTCCTCATCTCGCAAGGTTTACTTACAATTTTATTGATCAACTATGAACAGTGCTGTGACTATTACGTCTTATCAAAGCCACTTGGGCAGAAGGACCACCTGGTGGGAAAGACTTTTACCTAAACGATTATGGGCAATGAGCAACAGCATAGTAGCAGTATAATTATGAAGCAAGTGTAGTAGTCTCTATTGACAATCAAGACTCCAATAGTTGTTGATAAGAATGAAGAAAAAAATTCGTCTTACCATTTCTAGATATGACCCTCCGCAGCAAGTGACCGAAGCGACGAGCTCCCATGCATATCCTCTGCTCCCGAACCACTTCATCCGTGCAGTCACTATCACTCGCCGTATCATCATCCGTGTCATCCTCTGACACGAGAGATTCGCGATTGACAGCTTTTGAATTAGAATTACTCTCACTAAAACTTAATGTCGGTTCACTGGCACCTAAACTCTTTGGCTCCACGTTCCAGCCATCCAGTTTTTGTACATCATTGAACAGATCGTCTAAATTAGTTTCTAATAAACCTTTGGCACTACATATCACTTTACTTTTGGCATCATTATGTGTTACGATGGCATCGACGCTGTTAGACAGACACTTGTCTCGTCTAGCACTTTTTGCATCGCTAGCATCGTCCATCTCATGGCTGACATTGATATTGTCATGAGTTTTCGTTCGTTGTTTTATTCTTAACGAATTTTGTGAAACTATTTTTGACTTTTCCATTTGTCCCGCACTTTTTTCTGTCGACATGGAATTCAAATCCCTCGGCACTATCTGATTTTGAGGGTGGCTCGCACGAAATATATTCGACAGCACTAACATTTTCACTGTTTTTAATGCTCCGACACTGGTCAAATATTCCATCACTGCATTCCTTTTTCATTTCACCGTTTCCGATGTGTGGCACTAAACGAAAAATAAAGTGGTTTCGTGTTTGTTCGTGTCGCATTCGAGAACTGCCTGTTGCAATACAACAACGTACATGTATGCAAATGCATTCTTTATGGAAAACTAGACATTATTCAAACGTATAGAATATTCTGGAGCGGTCCGGGTTTGCGTGATATTTCGCTTGGAGCGACGTTGGAGGACACGATACGACTGAATAAATAAAATCAGCAGAGAAACAATCCGGAGCCTTCACGAAGGTTTTACGCGGTTTTTAATGCATACGAGAAAAAGGTTTAAAAGTGATTCGAGTTCAAGGGACACAATGTGGTCGGTAATTTATTTTATGAAAGATTTACTGAGTGTCTGGAGCTGGGAGAAGCTTAGCTTATCTGTGGCGGTTGGATTCTCTTTATGAGATTGGTTGCGGAGCCACATCTGTCACCTAGGAACAAAGCTCGGCTGGAGGCGACACCGACTTGATAACATTTCTAGCCACGTAAAAGTTATCAACGTGAGCGGCTTTGGCTTTGCAGTATGTCAAAATTACTTTGAACATTGTATGTTATAGCTGGCTTTCTGTGTTATTTATAAAATTAATGTCTGTTGTATTTCTCTGGCAATTACAAGCTTCTGCAGCATTTATCAGAAAGCTGTGCTCAAATTTAAGGGTGTGGTACAGACCATAAAACTGACTGAACAACTATCTTCATGGGACCAACATCGTAATCGCGAAAAAAATATTAACGACTATCCCATAAAAAACTTCAATACCAACTCGACCCAAATGTATGGGACGGCAAATAGTTTTTTCGTAATTACGATGTTCGTCCCATGGAGAAAGTTGTTCAGTTTGATGGTATGTATTGTACAACATCTCTGAATACAGGGTGGCAAAGACATCAACGCGAAAACTGTAACCATGAATTCAAAAACTAAACTGTTATGCAGTTTCGCCGACTTTAAGTAAGTTAATGTTAATTTTAAATAAATAAATTAAATTTATGGAACAGCAATTTTTTTTTTTAATAACTGATAAATATTTTCAACGCATGGAGGATCAGAATCATGTACATAATCCATGGTAACTGATTGACCGTCGCTGTCCCTGCCACCCTGTGTAACCTGACATGCGCTGTATAAATCAATTGGTGCGTTACAAAACCTAAAACTAAAGTCTCCAATCAATTTCAATTGAATTCCGGCTTTGATATTAGGACCTTGACGTAAATATTCAAATATGATGACATGGCAGAGCACCAATTTGTGTCAATAAATGAAATCGGCATTGAAACAATCATAAGATAATTATCTATAGACAATTCGGATTGTATACGTCTAGTGTGTAGAAATAAAGTTGTTGTTTTCGAAATACGTCATTGACTGTTAATCAATTTAAATGTGAAAGTTTTATGTAATTTCGTAGAATGCAGTGATGGTGCACGCACTCCTCTTGAATGACTGATTAATTACATGAAACGGGCATGTTATATCGCTAAAGGAACGAGATGTTTTTATATGAATGTCGTCTGGGATATACGCGCAAACTGTTACTATCAATTCATCACATGATTCTAATACCCCCAGCGCAGAACTTTATCGATGGTTATTAAAAAAAAACCCCTACATATTTCATAGAAAAGTGCAATACCTACACGGTCAAAATGTATGTCATGGAAAAGCATTTTTTTAAGAATACCGTCTATGCGCATCTGTACTTTAAATTACTCTCTTACGTAATTACTCTCTTTATCTTATTTCTCCTCGTAAGTGATTTGTAATCTTGTGTATTGCCTACAGGTAGTTGTTCCGGGTCTGGCTGTTTGTGTATGTGAGTTTAAGTGTTTGTAAACGCACCCACGATACAGGACTAATTCCTAGTGTGGGGCAACGTTTAAAAAAAAAAAACCTGTCAAAATTAAACCCATTGCTACAGATAGTGTGTTAAGCAACTACCCCGCTGAGCCTCGTGATATAACATTACGCAATCTGACACTAACCCTCCACCAGCACCAAACATCAAATCGACCACAACCCTACAGCTCTCCTAACCCTCCCACCGTCGAGTGAGTGAGTTCGCCCTGTAGTAGTGTCGGACCGCTTGTCGAGTAGAGGTGTACCATCACCTCCATTATGCAGTGGCTTACGGCCGCCGCCCGGCTTTAGCTCTAATCTTGTTTAACGGACGTGTTTCGCATGCGCAAATTTTAAACAACTATTTTTCCCGTACGGGATTACCGCGATGACAGGCGCTTTAGTTTTCAGGAAAACTTGGGACACGTAAGCCGATTGATTTGTGTTGTTTTCCGGATAGATTGTAGATTGGAAACTGTTGCAAAAGCTTGATTTTGCATTTAAAGTGTTTGCGTTTGGCTTAGTAAAGAAATATGAACGCAACCTTCTGTCGTGTTGACGAACGCGCCGTTCTACCTAAACGTCCAATTTTATTTTTATTTAATCTGTGTCCTGCCTGCTTTGGAATACACGCTTTGCAACGATAGCTCCGCTTTATTATTTTAATCTTAATCTAGCCAATCCATAACTCACACACATAAGAGGGGCAATTCTCGTAATTTTAAGAACGTTCGCAGTCTGATCTCAGTCTCAATCTGTCAAAAATACCCCTAATTTCCCTACATTATTGACAAATTTATGACAGAAATTGGCTTAGTTTTACGAAATTCTCTATTATATATTCAGTGTTATCTCAAACGTTAAAATAATTTATTGAACATTAAATAAAGCTATAATTAATTCTTATACTATGCAAATAAAACAAGTCTAAAATTCTATGCGATAACACCAAAAGATCGATTGCATGACCAAAACGGGTTTATTTTTTCATGTTCCCATTCAACATTTAGGTAAGTTTGCATTGAAACAAAAACAGATAAACATCTACATAATTTATGGAATAAAGTCAACTTATTATACTTCTAGTGGCCACAATAAAGTCCTTCTGACGTTCTATGACGTCATGGCAAACAAACATGGTGGATGGCGGTCTACGAATTTGACTTTCAAATTCACACAGACAATAATAAGCACTTATTACATGTTCACACAGTTCTAAATACGATGTTAATCGTTTTGGCAATCAAAGTGTGTTTAAAAAAACTCAAGGTTTCGGGCAAGGTAGGTACCCAAGTTACGTCATTGCCCTTAGGCAGTCGTTACACCTACCAACTATGAACAACAAACTAATGGTCACGACTCACGACACACAATTATATCATATACGTTTATTATCAGTTGCAAAATATTAGTTAATCGTGGTAGCATAACACAAGGTCGTGTTGCAATAATCGTCTTTGTAGAATAAGCGCATTTTTCATCGACAATTTCACGCTTAATTTTAATTAGTTAAGTATCAGCTGTTCAAACACAATTACACTAGAGTATACTGAAAGAAATTCTTACGAAGGTCAGAGACGGAGTGTCAATAGGATATATCCTTCCCCTTTGTACGTTTACAATCTAGCAAAATCCATTTTATTTTTCATCAATGTCACATCCTGAGCAACTCTTCGTGATCAAAAACTCAAATCTCTATTTCCCTCATTTCTCTCTTTCTTTTTTCTTTAAATATGATAGGAAATCACACCGCACCGTATTCAAACTGCTATCTGTAACTTTCAACATTAAATTCTAACGCAGATTATGAAGCACCAAAATCAAAAGTCATTTATTTAAACTAGGCTAAGAATCAGCACATTTACATGCACCTTTCCCCCAAAACGCCCGTCCTTCACTAATTCCTAGTGCTTTATCTGGGAAGAAGTGGCGCAACAAACTCGCCAGCCAGATTAACATCAAGTAGTCGGCCAGTGGCTGATGTGTAGACCGCCTTAGCTTCGTATACATAGATATTATGCATTAGTCAATATCCTGGATATCTCGACTTCCCGAGGGGACACTGCGTCTCCCCCGAATCTCGATTAGTCGATTACCATTATATAATTCAACGCAAATCCGAATGTCGATCGATTTGGCACATTCGAGTAGTTTGCGGATGCTTGAGAATTAGTTTTGATTGGCATAATGAATCGGACTGTTCTTTATTCCAATTATAGCTCATCTAGCCTTGTTCTTGAATTTTAAATAGTAAACAGCTATTTGATTTAATTTCCACTTGATGATTTTAAGAGGTGTTATGAATGAAATACTAATGTGTCTGCATTTCAAGATAAAATTCATGTACTTAACAAAAATCGTATATTCGTTTACTTGCAGACCACGCACAGCCAGAACTGCCGGGTCTAGAAGTATGAAATTTTGCACAAGAATTAATAACGAAGGTTTACACTAAGGAAGGGTTTTTGAAAACGCATCCTATAAAGAGGTTATATAGGGGATGAAAGTGTGTATGTAATTTTGCCATTTTTGCCGATGGGTAACTCCTGGGAAGCGCACGGCCTGTTTCAAAATCCAATCCATATTTAGATAATTTACAGCTCCCTTTATGAGCCTTTGTAGCGCAAAAATGGACACAGTGCACCATTTTTCACAGATTTTCGAACAGAAAATTCGAAGCGTTATTTTTTCGCAATAAATTCGCTCTTGGAATGCAAAGGTCTGTGTCAAATCCGCCTAGTGCTGGGACCTGGGTGTTTACGAACTGGGTGCTCATAAATCGTGGCGATATTTGCGCGAATTTCGCGATCGTAAACAATGCTTTGATCTCGAGTTTTGGCGGGCAGTGTGAACCTTGTTTTTGACAAGTTACGTTTTCATGGTAGCTGAAACTTGGAGAACAGCCGATTTGTTCTGTAAAATCCCACCGTGAAAACTAGGTGGAGTGAGCTGTCGATACTTAGTGTCAATCCCTAGTGTCCGGTGGAATGACAGCTCACTTCAAGTCCCCTTCACCCAAGTTTTCACAGAATAGATCGGCAGTTGGGTCTGACGCCCACGCGACACGGCACGGGATTTTTATGCGACGAATAGGATGCAACTTAACATAATAATAATAAAATTGAAATTTCAATGATGATGCCTAAGGACGTCGCAGCATGCCTAAGGATATCGCGGCATCGTTGCCATCAGTATGCGCTTGCATGTGATCTTTTACCTTGTATATACCATCTATGTAACACATATGGAATGCAATAAAGTTTTGAGTATTGAGTATTGAGCCGAAGGATCCCCTGCCGTGTCGTGCCGCCATAGGGACAGGCCCCTAAGCTGTTTTTTTTCTTGTTTAAAAAAGTTTAATTGTCCGTTTCCTTCCGTTAATTTTTCATTTCCCATAAAAATGTCATAAGAAACTATTTGTAGGTAGAGAAATTCTAAGTCAATTACGCATGACTAATTACGTTATATTTGTTCGCATTCTTAAATGTTTATAAGATGTTTCTAAGAAAATTGACTGCTAAGCAAAACTACGCCATGAGATCATGTTCTATTAAAAGAAAAGTGTGCAATGTCTAATACAGTGGCCCAGTGTTGCAGCAATAGCAAGAATCCATATTAGTACAGAGAATTAATTGAAAGCATCGAATGTATCAACCGGTTGTCACTCCGCAGAAGTTATGCTAAGGTGAACTAGCAAACGATTACTTGGCAATCAGTTATTTGCAACTACAGTGCACTGTTTGTGAGTTAGTAAAGTTTACATGCATTCAAAATCTGAATTTGGATCAATATAATTGACATTGACACCCGTTGAATGCGAGAAGCACAGAACCGGCCGAAGTGGAGGTGCTTATGTCCAGCAGTGGACGTCTTTCGTCTGAAATGATGATGATGATGATGAATTGACATTTGTAAGGAACTCAAAATGTCATTCATCAACATTAGTATCGTGCCCTTATCCTTATTTGGGGTCGGCAGCGCAACATACTCGTATCGTTATCCAGCTCAAAATGGCAGTAGGTAGATAACAAATTGATATTTATAGAAAACAAGGAAAATACAAAAACGATTAGTCTTAAGTCATCGCCTGTTTTGTCGTTAGAGGCGCAAATCGTATCTTGGGAACCACTTTTGTCCTAACACAACATTAAAATTCTGAACGTCTAAAAGTCTCTGAATTGTCTCCGAACACAAGTGGGAAGATGTTAGTCCAAGCTGGTAAAGTGGGGCTACCTTGACGGAACGGCAGTAGGGTGTGGTTGTGGAGCTATGTCACAAACCATGCTCCACCTCCTATCCTGCCTTTTGTGTCCCAAAACATGCAGTCAAAGTGACCTCTGCGCTGCCACCGAAAACGCCGTGGAAGTGGCCAAGTTTTGTGAAAACAGTATTTTAAAGGCAGCGACACGAAGAATAATAAAATATTACGCACACAAAAATTCACTCACCGAATCTCATGATACCAAAACCTACAACGAAATAAGCAATCGTACCTCACAGACAAGAAAACCACAGTAAGAACATAACATCAGCAGTACTCTGCTGATGTTATGTTCTTTCTGTGGTTTTCTTGCACATACTCAATAATTAGATACGTTAATTACAAGTTCACGTATCCAAACTAACAGTTTACGTAACATTTCACAACTGAAGCGTTCCGATTCATGTTTACAATTATTTACCTCGAACACTTCTTACTGTTTGAACCGTTAACGTAAACGGTACATTGTAAAACGTTTTAGTGTTTATTGGCAAGACGAGATTTAGTCGTAAGGGGGGGATATCAAGCCTGCCATGGTAGCGGGATAGTCCGAAAGGGTTACCGCTGCCCTGGAACAGAAAGGGCTAAGGAAGGAACACGGATGGGTTTTAGTCAGTAAGAGTCTGACACTCCCTTCCGCTCCACCCAGAGCGGGGAAAAAAAAAAAAGGGGGCGGACATAATGGACACAACCTTGCAACTAATGTAATAATAATCCCCTGACCGATTTCAGTCACGGTGGCCAATCTCAACGGAGATTAGCCAGGTTCGCAGGAGATATTTTAGCGCACGAGCGTGTGCGCAAACACAGGTTCACTCTCTGTTCTTACTCTCATAGTCTGATGGGACGGCAATCCGACACGACCGAGGAGAGATCAGGCGCAGGACCAGCTGCTTAACGTGCTTTCCGACGCACGGGGGTATCACACCACCAATTACCTAACGCCGGGCTGTTACTGAGAAATTCCTAATGGTAAAACCCAATAACACTATACCCGACCTGGGAATCGAACCCAGGACCCCATGCACAGCAGTCGCGCTTGCGATCACAAGACCAACGGGGCAGTTTAGTGCAACTAATGTATAGTTGCATGGACAAGTATGGTTATTAAGGCGCCAATGAATAATCCAAGATTCAACTGTAACGGCTAGGGCTTTGCAAGTAGACCGCGCAGGCCGTCAACTGCTAGGAAGTCATCTACCTAGCAGTTGGGTCGTTGGGTCGGCTTCCAGTCTAACCAGATGTAGCTGAATATAAGTATTTTACATGGAGCGACTGTCTATCTGACCTCCAAAACCCAATTACTGGTTAACACGATACTCCTTGGTATGACTGTTTGTCAGACTTTCGAGCTTCTGACGACCCGTGACGACTGTCAAAGATCCACGAATGGCAGCCGGGACCAACGGCTTAACGTGCTTTCCGAGGCACGGAGGTATGTAAAGATGTGCACCCATCCATGTACCAACCGCGGCAAGCGTACCTTTACGTAGCGTAGCTGTTATTACGTAGCCATGAGCCCCTTCGACTTCAACTGCTAGGTAGAAACCAGCAGCATAGGTTAATAAATACTAATTAAATAGGTAGGAGTAAGACGGCTAGGTCGTGGAAAAAGGTTACATTACAAGCGAATGCTCCCGGGGAGGGAGCGCCTTTACATTTCCTTGTGATCGTCGATTGTTACGGTAAATTGAAGATCAATAAAGCGGTAAACGTCTTTATGTTTCCGTAAACGAAGATACGACTGACTTGTCACTTTCTTTAAAAGATCGCTCTTAGCGATAAGACCGTCCATTGTGTCACCCTTTGTAAAATTTCGATATCTACGTCTGTAATTTATATGGTGTACAAAATAAAGAGTAGGTATTCTATTCTCGTATTTGTCACCTAAAGTCTCCAAAACTCTAAATATTATAAAAATGCAATCTAAAACAAGATGCAATTCAAGCTCTAAAGATTATTCAAACAATCAGTTGTGTTATCTAATGAGTTCAAGATAAGCTAATTTCAATGTTGCAACTTGTTCCCAAGATATCTCTCTATTTGTCTTCGTATTCTCATTTACTCACGAATACTCACGATTACGTTAAAATCATATCTAGCTAGACACATCAAGCTGGTGCGGTGAGACGAACGCAAATTTTATGGGAAACCGCACTACTCTGTGTATGGTTTGAAAAAAATAGTAATTATGTACAAAGGTTATAAGATGGACATTTATTTATAACATAATGCTTGTTATCCCGAAGGATTAGGCAGAAGTGTACTTATAATAGAGACACCCACATTTCGCTAGTTATGTTTAAGTACTATTTACTTTTATTTAAACGGACTCATTTATATTGCGTTCAACCGGGCACACATTTAGACGGCGGAATGCTACTGAGAAATTTCTGACAGCAATACCCAACATCGCTTTGCCTGACCTGGGAATCGATACTTGCGACCACCAGACCAACGATTTACATCATCAACCACCGTGAAGGATGATGTAGTCATCCTTCACGATCGTAAAAGGCAGAAATTGACTGTTGTACAACTTGAATCTAAGTATCGATAGGCCAACTACAGGCTAAAATTAGCTCAATGCGAATCCTCTAGCTGCTATTGGGGATTTTATGGCAGTTGCCCTTTGGGACGAATCAAGGTCCTGTGTCAATGCGCAGTTAGATCTGGACAAGCAACTAGCAACAAATCAGGTTATTTTATGGGAAGCCATAAAGCATAATCAGCTGCAGCATGTTCCTACTGCTGGGACACAAGCCTCCTTTCAATCCACCACGAGGACACAGTCGGGTTGGTAGATGTCACACGTCTTCGATCTTTATGGTTCTAGGACACGCCGGTTTCGTCACGATGTTTTCCTTCACCGTTTTGAGAGCTATGGTGATAAAATAATTTACACAAATTAAAGCGCCTAACTAGGTTCGAACCTACGACCTACAAGTCGTAAATCGCGGCCACTGGGCCACAATTGCTCATAAGCCATATTGGACAGATTTAATAGTTGATAATGTCAAACAAATAAGAATTATCGCGTATTAGAGTGCGTGAAACATTCATCACAAAAGACAAACACAAGCATTTTCCATTAGACAGCTGTTGCATGATACATTTTTATGATGCACGGTGCACGCGTTGTCTTCCATTGACTCTCTCATATTACCATGAAATCATGCAGTAAAACGTAGAATCGTGTCGCAACGTGTAAAACACGCCTTATCCATTCAAAGGGCCTAAGAATTACAGTAATTTAAATAAACTTAAACGCCAATTGAACCGGTAAACACCGGTTAGAAATTGAGAATCAGACGCTTTTAAAATGCTCAAGTGGGGCTTGGGAGACAATAATAGTTCCTTATATTAAAATAGGCATTGTTATTTCAAGTGAAGAGGCCATATTGACTCTAAATCAGCAACGGTCCCGTTCAATTGTGTCCAATTATGTTCGCGAAGTCTTAGGCATGGAATGCACAGGCCGACTCCGCGACAAATTCAATAGCTTTTGTTCTTGTCCACTATGTGCAAATCGCAATTGATTCTTAGAAACATTTCCGCAAGAAATATTTAAAGCATCGCCACTACATTAAGTTAAGAGTGCATTGTCGCTATAATACTGTTAGTTTCAATAAGAAATATTTCAATGAAACCTGATAATAATCAATTTAAAAATAACGAAAGAATTTTTACGCTTCAAGTGTTCTGTTAAATTCGCCTGATTTATTTATCACGCTCGTCGTCGCCTAGCAACGGTTCAGAAAATCGCGCATGACTTTCGCGCGTTTATTTAACGGGAACCCGCGGAATGGCGGTCACGACCGCCCGGTGCGTCGGCGCCCTAATAAAGACTGGTCCAGCGCAGCGTTAAACGGTCACATTAACTGCAAGTGTTATGATGACTGTGACGTCATCAATATTCTTGAGTACTCAATATTATGCGAGTACTTTGCTATCCGAAGATGTACGAAGATCTTGTATATCGGAAAACGTATTATGGAACTCAAATGGAGTTGGGCAGGCACCTGGCAAGGCGCAGTGATGACAGGTGGAGTAAAGCTGTGACCGAATGGCGTCAATGGCCTGGAAGACGATTTGTCAGAAAACATTGTTGCCGTCGCGGACAAAACCTGGATGAGGCTGGTACAAGAGCCCATAGCATAGGACATAGGCCTCACTTTTCTTGCCCAGCAGATATGAATGGATGGATGTTTGTTACTCTTTCACGCAAATACTACTGAACGGATTTGGAAGAAATTTGGCACACAAATAGTTTATAACCAGGATTAACACATAGGATATTTTATATCCCAATATTCCTACGGGATCGAAACTTATTCGGGTGAAGCCGCGGGGCGGAGCTAATCGGCATATAAATAACGGAGTTCTGAGGTAACAAACTTAAAAAAAACAACCGAATTGAGAATCTCCTCTTTTTTTTGAAGTCGGTTAAAAAAGGCAAGTCTTGTGTGCCATTAGTACTGACTGGGCATCGAAATTTGACACTACCCATGTTTTGGTAATGGTGAACTAATCACCACAATGACCTTGCCCTGTTACAATACGTAGGCGAACGTACCTACGACATTACGACACAGCCTGCCACCATATTTTTTTTAATAATGTACGGACGCCAGCAGGTCAAGCTACCCGAAACTGTCAAATTTTCCCAATCAACCTTGAACCTTAATGCTTTAGCGATAAAGTTAAAAATCTATTAAAGAAATTTGACAGATTGTAGTCGGTTGATGTGCTGGCGTCTGTACGTACCTATACAATAAAATATAACCTTCCCAAGTACTATGCATGCCTACTATACAAAGTGGAGACGACACTAAATTAAACTCCGTATATTGAGATATACGAAACTTAATTAATTATTTTAATGACGTAGATACTGTCTGCTGACAAAAAATCCGTCAAATAGATATATCCAATAGTTTAGTCAATATTATATATTCGTCTGATCGGAAAAACCCATAGTCGACCCATCACTACTATTTAGTTTGGTAGAAAAAGTCACTTTTTTCATTTTGATTTTTAGATGTTACAATATTTAATTTCATCAAAATTTGTCCATTTTTATGATAACTTAATTTTTATGATTGTATGACATGTGTAACCATAATTTATTACTAATATTGACTAATAACTTGTATGTGTGGTGCAAACCGTTAATGTAAGTTGGTTATTAATAAATAAATAAATAAAAATATTTTTTCGAGTGTTTTCATTGTCGTCTCCATATTGTACAAGATTGTAAGTGTAGTGTACCCAGCGTGTTAGTCCTGTTAGTGTGAAGTTCTCTAAAAAATTGCAAAGTGTAACAGTGTCGATGGCAAAAACTGAATTACCGTTACATCAGAATAATGGCACAAGTGTCAATCAACCTATAAAGATCAATGCAACCTACCTACAGAAAAATAAATCTAAAATTGCTTCCTTAAAAAACAATAAAACGAAAACAATTATCATCAGAGATCATTAACTGGCATTCATATTATTCAGCTCATTCATTTAAAATCATAGTATTCAATTTTTTACTGAACAAAAACAGTTATAAACGACCAAAAAGTTCAACGCGCCGCGCATGCGCATACGACTCTGTTCCGTCGAAACAAAACATCTAAAATATAATAACATAACTGTGTGAAAATTCTCATGAGTGACATTAAAAACATTGTTATTCTTACATTACCAACATTTATAATACGCTACACCAAATACTCATAATTTATATCTCCTTCATGAAAGATGGAATAACAGTTACGTAAAAAAAAAAAAAAATTTCAAGGACATGTGACATCCACCAACCCGCACTGGGGCCCGTGTGGTCGAATACGGCCTACTCTCACCGATACTGATTTGACGTTCGAAAAGTGCTGATTCTCAGTGGCGTGCATTGCATAAAGACATATAAGCAGTGCCTACCTCGATAAATCACCATAAGCCTGTCAATTACATTTTAGTGTGTGTGCCCCACAATAAAGAAACTCATTAAATTATCATACCTAACAAAAAACAAAATCCTCATACAAACACGCGCGGCAGTAGGCAGTCGCCAGACGGCCTACTCGGCACCCGTACTATTCGCACATTGTCATTGGTCTGTACTCGTTCAAATTAATGCGACGAAATTAAATTCCTGTCTACCTATTCTGAAAACCAATGCACGCCGCCACTGCTGATTCTCAGCCTAATATAAATAATTGACTTTAGATTTGATTACGCTAAAAAAAATAGAGCACCAGTGGCTCAGTGGTAACGGCAACGACTTACAAGTTATAGGTTTAAACCCAGGCAGCTACTTTAATTTGTGTAATTTATATCATCACCACTGCTCTCAAAACGGTGAAGGAAATCATCGAGAGGAAACCGGCATGTCCTAGAGCCAAAAAAAATCGAAGACATGTGACATCCACCATCGCGAACTGCACCCTAATTGCGTAACACACGATCAATGGGAATCGGTTTCATTTTGACAGTTCAACAACATTTATTGTGTTATTTACGTTGTTGAGCAGACGTCATGACACATTTTTTGAACATTTATGAAGCAATGGATTAGCAATATCCTTCAAAATGATTCAGATTGAGATTGATTGTGTGTTACGCAATTAAAGTGCTGGGCCCGCGTCGTGGTATACGGCCCACTCCCTCTCACAGAGCGGAGGCCTGTGTCCCAGCATTGGGAACAATTATAAGCTGATTATGCTAACGCTATGCTTGTAAAATATTTTATCGCTCGTTGTAATTGCTTGATTTTATCGTACAATATAAGTAATGTAGTTTCGTCCATGTATATAAGTTGTGTAAGACCAATAATTTATTACTCCTACTAATTATTTTTTATTTTTTTACACGAAAAGAGAAATGCTGTATATCAATAGTTGCGTAACGTATTGGTGTAGCGTAACTAACGAAGCACGTACAATAATGAGTTACAATTTATTGTTTTCGTGTTACGGTACACGTTGCTTATAGGTCTTGAATTTGGCTTTCAAATGGTACCATGACTTAAGGATTGGTCTTAATAGGTAATAGGTAAAACGGGCTGGTGTCCGCAACTCCACGACAATGCGCGTATTTTGCGTAGGGGTGGGAAAATCGATCATTCGAGGAATGGTCTTTGGATACGTACAAGTTGGGAGGGACTTAGGTTTGTCAGCAGTTGTCTGTGGAAGCCTGACTCCTGAGTGTGACTGCTACATAACCAAAAGATTATGGTATCCTTCCTCTTAGCGTGTCGATGGCAATCTAAATGGACTCGGTCCTGAATTCGGCTAATTATGTTCGGCGCCATCACCAGCGTCCATCAGTTCCTGTAACGTGCAGCTGACAGAACACGCAGGACACAATTCACACGATATCAAGTGTCCCATCTTTTGTGGAACAGCACCATTACACTCCAGGGCGGATATTATGTTATATAATTAATATAAAGAGATTTGATTTGATTTTTTGTATGTTTGTTTGTTACGCTTTCACGCTGAACGGATTTGGATGAAATTTGACACATAGGTTAACCATAACCTGGATTAGGATGTAGGATATTCCTACGCGACCGAAACTTTTGCGGGTGTTACCGCGGGGCGCAGCTACTTATTTATAAAAGGCATCTCTGATTCGTCATCTGATTTTAAAGACCATACTCCTGAAAAAATCGTGGTGGCAAAGAGAGCTTCTAATATCTCTGATTTACTCATTCAGTATCTCTTCATAGTAGCTACCGATTAAAATACCCCATAGTTATACGCACTTGTTTAAGTTTCATTAAAAATATCTTCCAATTTCTAACAAGATTTACACAGCCAATAATCATCAAGTTACCAAGCATCGTGGGACAACAATTTACCCACATAACTAACTTAGATATCCGTACAATACGTACTTTCTCTCGATCAGCCAAGTCTAGATTCTGAGCGTCTAATTCTCCATCTCGCTCCAACATTGATGAATTAACATTAGCGGGAAAGTGACACATGATCGCACGCATATTAAGTGAGGCAGAACCACAGAACTGAGCCGTAGTACAATGTTCACAGTAAGTAAGGTACGTTTTGTCCTTGGATTGTCGTAAAGAGGTTTTGTAATAAATTGGGTTGGGAGGTTATTGACCGTTGCGGTCGACTGCGTATCGCGATGTTGACATTGAGATTCTGTTGGACAGCGGTTTTTACGTCTGACTTAGACTACTTTTGATGTATTATTTTAAGACTGAGAATTCCGGAGTTTTTTGGAGATTTAAATCTAGCTGTAGTTACTATACGTTGTTAGATAACAAAACAACAATCACTCCAAAACTAGAGTAGTGACGAATGACGATATACCTCTACCGTCGCGTCTCGAAGTATCAGTTATAAACCAACATTTATACTGTTTTTTCAATTAATTACTTAGACATAAACCAATCATACATGAGAAGATTTGGACATGTAGAGTAGAGTCAGTTACAAATGAAAAAAGAATCACACACCAACTTAAGTACAGTCACCAACTTAATTTAAATGTTTGTTTTCTATTTATTTTATTTTATTAGAAGACATCTATCGGTGTCTTAAAAAACTTTAACTATTTCCGACGACACTGGATACTTATCTCCTTTGGTGACCGTACATCGACCCAGTAATCACGAAATCGATGTACCTACATACTTTGAAACTCATCAAATGCAAAACCTCCTGGAAAAATCAAATGTAATGGCAATTAATCAAAATACAGATTCATAAAACGCGCGTAAATTAAAAACCGTCCCATACATAGTTCCGCTTTTAATTACTTAATTAATTTCAAAACGTGACAGTTAATACGACGAGTGTACAATTGAAACTGATCTGAATAAATTGAAACAGACACGTTTAAAGCAAAGCTTTATGAAACCTTTAAATAAATAAACGGCCATTATTTTAATTACAGTAATTGCATTGTGAAAGGACGCAGGCACTTGGCGAATTAAAACATTAATATGGTTTTATTTACATTGTTTCATTAACTAGCGACTGCCCTTGCTTCGCCCGGTTTTGGCAAAATACCAAGATTTCTTTATTATAATGAAGGTTTTATACCTATTATTATACACATAAACTTTCCGGATAAATTCTCTAAATGGCAGTGAAAACCGCATCAAAATCCGTTGCGAAGTTTAGAAGAACAACGCGCACACAGACAGGCAGGAAAAGCGACTTTGATTTGTAATAAATGTACAGATACATGGGTACAGTGGGAACGGAACATTATGTAACTGTATGGTGAGTTAAAATATTTATTTGTTCAAATTCAAGGTTCCTGATAGTAATGTTAGCCGATTAGGTTTTTGTTAAGTTTAAGCATCAAATTAAGTATGTTGTTTTTGCATGCTTAATGGTAAATTATGGCTGCTCTTATTATTGTTTCTTAGTTTGTCATCATATACACATACAACGTGGGTATTATCTTTAAAAGAGTAACCGCCGAGTTTCTTGCCGGCTCTTCTCCATAGGAAACGACCAATTGGAACCGTGCACCTAGCTTCCGACGTTTCATAAGTGCCCAAGCATAGGTTTATGTGAAATAAAATATTTTGATTTTTGATTCGATTTCGGTACCCATATTTGCAAAATAAAAATACCGTAAGACTAATCTGTTGAGGGCACATACCTATCCACATTTATATCTGTAATTTATATGGTGCACATAATGAAGAGTATTCTATTCTATAGATACCTACTGCATGTTTTTAAAAAGCCTAAATGGTGTATTTCTTTTCCGAAGAAATAGGTAGACAATACTTAAGTTGCAATACGTTGCATTCTTTATAACGGTACTTGAAATACCAAAGCTCAACTATCTCGTACCGAATTCCTGCTACGTATGATTGACTTACTGCAACCGGTTACACAGTGGCCTACTAAGTTTATTGGTTATTTTCGGCCTTGAGTGAAAGTGCGCTTACAGTTGCAAAACGAACAAACGTATAACGTATGGAACTCATACTTACAGGTAATTTGATTTGGTGTTATTCGATCTTTTGAACTATTGTTATAGATGCTGTTTAGTTAGCAAATATCTATTTGTTACCGATGCTGAGGTAGACACTCTACTCCTATTAAGTATCCTACTAATATTATAAACGCGAAAGTTTGTGAGCATGGATGGATGTTGGTTACTCTTTCACGCAAAAACTACTGAACGGATTTTGATGAAATTTTACAGTAATATAGCTTATACATCAGAATAACACATAGGATACTTTTTATCCGGATATTCCCACGGGATCGACACTTATTCGGGTGAAACCGCGGGGCGGTGTTAGTTCAGTGATATATTATGTCAGTTGTTACGAAGAGCCAGAAGCCAGAAATTCCGAAAACCAGTCTTACCAAGAGGTATCGTGTTACCCAGTAACTGGGTTGTGGAGGTCAGATAGACATCGCTCCATGTAGAAACAGCAGTGAGACAGTGCTCCATAGATGTAAAATACTGGTATTCATCTACATCCGGTTAGACTGGAAGCCGACCCTAACACAGTTGAGAAAAGGCTAGGCAGATGATGACAGGTGCTGAGGTAGAAATTGCAACGTATTTAGGTAGTTTAAATTTGAAACACATTACCCTCTTTTTGTCTTCGATGTAGTACGTATAATATTAATAGATATAAGAGAGTATTGTTCCTACTTCCATTATTAATCAATTTTGAATTAAGTAAATAGATAAATCTATTGACTTAAGTTAGATTTCTATTGTAAATGTTTGTTCGTCTATTTGACTTTTCAATTAAATGAATATTAGCTAAGCGACATTTTTTTTCTATTTGAAACGTCTTCAGAGTCATTGTTTATAAGCGGATTCTGATATTCATTATCTTTCTACGTAAGTAATCTCTATATTTCCTCTCACAATACCCAAAGGAAAAGTTGTTATTCAAAGACACCATTTTCCACACACATTTTTCTTTTTGATAAAGACACGAGGAGACACGAAGTTATTACGTACCTAACTCCATATTTATTACTTGAACGCAAGTTACAACACATAAAACCTACACTCATATCGTCCACTTACAGGAAAAAATAGTCCTTATCTCGATCAACTACCGTTAAAACAAATAATTCGCATAATATGATTACAATGTCACCATTACATAAACTCGTTTTACTATATAACTTACAGTACTGCAAGCTCAAGCCCCATCATCATGGAATTATCACCTGTATTAAGAACTTCATAATGTTGATTATCGCACAAACAACTCACACTGATTATAGCATTTGTATCATGTGTAAATACAGCGTAGTTTTGTGAGTCATACCGAAATATTCCGAGCAGAGAAGTCAAGGCTTCAGAAGGGAGGCTATTGGCCTATCAATATGTAAAATCACTGTTTACGTAGATAACACTAAACCTTATACTGTCGAGGATACAGTCGTAAATCGATTAGCTGAAGGTGTCCTTTGTGGATAGTCTGCATGAGTTTTTATGTCAGAAAGCTCTTAAACTAACACCAGACACCGATATCCTATCTCTCGCATTATGTACAAAATGCTTAAGGTAAGTAAATCAATTTGCTAAGCTTCCACCAATAGGGACGTTAGAATGTCGGGAAATTCATAGTTAATCACAATTCTGTTACTTGAAAATACATTTTAGAGCGCACTAAATAATTCAGGAGTAAATTAGGATAATCAGCAACTTCCATTAAGGTTGGAAGCTGACTAACAAAGCTGGGAAAAAGCTGACAACCAATTATTTGGCGCGTAAGTGGCAGACAAATAAAGCGCTATTTCGGTGTCATATCGCCAGTGAGTTATTTCTGCTAATAAACAAATAAACAGACGGTTATGAGGGTGTTCGACTATTTAATGTGCAAAAGCTCTCTCACTAAGTGTCGCAGAGTTGAAAAACATACGTTCAAAAGTGGTGTTTAATCCTTTGTGTCGGCTAACGCGAACAACACTACAGACATGTTTTATTTAATCCAAAGGCAGCCTCAGCGTGTCGTCATCATTTTTTGTACTTTTAGCAGTCGCCGTGAGGTCAACTTATATTACTCTTATATTGTGGGACGGACAAAGAGTCTAGCTTTATTCAGGTCTCGTACACACAGTCGTATCTGTTTTCTCCACAGCGGTAAGCCAGATAACATAATAGAGAAATCCTTTGTTTGTTGCTCGCCGTAACCGAGATAATACAATAACACGGATCGAGACAACCGATCACGACGGAATTCGATATCGATTCAATTTGCAAACGGACGATTGTAATCGGAAACATATCGCGAGTTGACGGGCACTAAACAAACACGTGCACAATAGGAGTCGGTGTTATCGGCGCGTGTTTAACGACGCCCGGCCGGCACTACATCCACGGGTGAAATTTCGAAATATCCGCACACACCTTGTGCAAACCCGGGCCTGATGTGGGTCAGCCGCACGCGACGTTATCTCGGGCGCCACTGCCACACACGGATAAACAAAGAACAAGGTGGCTCGAGGAAAAACTGAGGCGAATGCCCCACACTGCTTCACACAAAAAATTGCATCCAACCGTAATCGACGGACGAAAAACAAACACAAAACCACCTCATCGGTCGAACTGTCAACATTATAGTCGGACGATGGTATCGGCGGCGAGGTCATCGCTTCCATTCTAGCCGCAAGTTTCACGTAACCACTGGTACTAAACGCGTAAATACTACGGCCGGCAGCGCAACGGAACAACGTTCGCTGCAATCGCGCGGAGATTTCGAAATGCGAAATTGTCACCGGTGCGGCGCGCGCGCATGCGATATTATCCGTCTGGGAGATCGCGCACAGATGGCGCGTTGCGTCGCCGCGCGAAAAACACGCGTACGCGCGCCGGTTTTCACAATGCCACTGTTTCCCGCGGCCGCGGCGGCACCGACACCGAGTCAATTAGCCGCACGACCTCCGCACCACTCCGCGGTCCAAACGACAACAGACGGACACCCGCGGCGAACAATCACCCGCACAATGAGATGAACTGATCCGAGATTTACATAACTTAACGCTATCCTCATAACATTTGCAGTATTGAAGTTTTGTAGATCATAACTCCTTAAGTATAGTGCGTGCAAGGCATCGCGATTGGTCGTTGGTAATCATATCGAGTAGAGACCGGATCGTAATTTTTATGATGAGTTGGAATTGGCGCGGGCGCGGGCGGCGGCGTGACGTCACGGGACTGGTGCGCCGGCGCACACGCGGACATTGCCCGACTTACATTAATAACTTGACATTTTTATGGGATGGTCTCATCTTTTTTCCGAACATTAGGTGCTGAAAGACGCAACACGAAATCTTAATAAAAATTAGGTCGATACCGGTACTGAAACATGTCGATTAAAATAGAAGGAAAAGTATAAAAAATTCGAGACTTCCTGGTTACAGTGACGAACAAGGAATGTAACCACATACACTTAATTTTTGGGTTATCGTTATATCCAAGTCATTGCTAATAAAAAAAATTGCAGAAACTTGTCGGACACAAATTATCCTCTTGCCTCTCAACCAGTTAGTATCCCACAGTCCAATTCAAGTTAATAATTCATACAATTTAAAGCAGCAACGTCATAATTGAGATAGGGACATGACCGGGGCGAACATATAGCAGGCTTGTCTATGTCCATTGAACCAATTACAAGCACTTCTTCCGCGATCATGTTATAAATACTTATAAAGATAGACATAAATAAATCTATTGATCCATCCCAGTAATAAACTTTTTTATTGTCCGATTTAAATATGCTGTAAAATGAGGACAACCAAGATCTTGGATGTTCTAGAAGTTGTTTAGATGGAGTAATAAAATAGTATTTAAGTGTAGAAGTTGGTAGTACTCATCTGGGGGCTTTACGGTTATGAGTTTGCTTAAAGTTGTAGGTAGTTGAAACGATACGAAACTGCTTAGAACATTTCATTAACGGTTTTTAGATCATGTGTTCACGGAATAACGCCTAATCGCGCAAAACACTTACTTACAATGGTAATGCCTTTCATTTTGACAATTCAACAATAAAACTCATTGCGTGTTATACGCAGTCGAGCAGACGAATTTCTGAAGCATGAAGCAATGATTTTATGACTTAAATTGTGATTGCAAGACGTGTGGTATACCGTTAGATTTTTCTTGCTTTTATCGACGTATTCTTGAGCATAACTTTTACCATGGATTCAGTACCCGAATCTGAATTCCTCTGCGTTGAAATTTATCGACGGTTATTAAAAAAAACAAATACTGTTCTATACATTTTGACCGCCTAGGTCACTTTTCTATGAAACAGTAGATTTTTTTTTGATAACCGACAAAATTTCTACGCCAGCCCTCTGGCGTAGAAGATTATTATTATTATACCCTCTCTAGAATCGTGTGCTGAATTCATGGTTACAGTTTGCGCGTCGATGTCCCTGCCAACCTGTATAAAAAAAAACCAACAAACAAGTAAATCTATCTTTCACTAAGAAACAGTATTCGTTGTTATACAGGGTTATTGGAAAAACACCAACAACCTCGTAAGAGTTCATTGTACTCATCATTTGAATCCGTGCCTAGGAAAGCACGTTAAGTCGATGGTCCCGGCTGTCATTCGTGGATCTTTGACAGTCGTTACGGGTCGTCAGAAGCCCGAAACTCTGACAACCAGTCTTACTACCTAAGGGGTATCGTATTACCCAGTAACTGGGTTGCGGAGGTCAGATGGACAGTCGCTCCATGTAAAACACTGGTATTTCAGTTGCCTAGAGTGGACTCTAGACTGGAAACCGACCCCAACATAGTTGGGAAAAGGCCAGGCAGATGATGATGTCAGTTATGACATGTAAATGAGATTAGGCAGACAGACATCCATGAAATGGGAAAGAGAGCAATGAAATGGGAATTTTCGATAGGAAACCATGCATAACATGTACTTCTATATCTGGTTTGACATCTCCCAATACTTCATATTACACAATATCCTACTGTTAAACAAAGGCCAATTAAATATTTGAAATTTAAATAAACAATGGCCCACATTTCATGATGTCACTCTTCATTGCCCCCCAAAAATTGTTTAAGTGCCGTGTGTGCCGTGCCTGCCGCCAAAGAATTGTTTTTACGTTGCTCCAAACTGTCTAAATTAAGTGGTTGAGATTAATTCTCAACCACTTAATTTAGATAGTTTGAAGCAACCTAAAAACAATTCTTTAGAAATTAAGGCAGTTATTAACATACTTACTGCAAAAAAGGAGGAGGTTCTCAATTTGTTTTTTTTTTTTAATGTGTTTTAGGGCATAACTCCGTCATATATGTATAGACGGATTTCCAAAATTCTTTTTTTAATGGATAAGGTATGCTTCAGGGGTGGTATACAGATTTTATTAACTTTGCTTGGGTAGTTTTTGAGTTAGCTTCAATAATACGATTTTTTCCACTTAGTATAGATTGATGATGTTATAATAACTTCCAGTGACTGATATTTACATAGCAAAAAGTTTTTATTCCAACAATGGATTCCGATATGCTGAGTTATTGATAAAACTATACATAAAATAATCTACTTCTTAAAAGTCTGTATTAAAAGAAATAAAAGACGACTGTGGGTCCTTCAGTTCCTTCTAAAATGAACACGTATTCTCAACATGAAACCTAGGTTTGAAAGGTTTTCAACCTAATTTCGTGTCGGTATGGCAGACGACAAAATTGAAAACCTATGTTTATCTACAACCTTTTAACCTTGCAACTGGCAGTGCTATGGGTTCTCCGTAGGCAAACGGTTTTCCTCAATTTTCCGACCGAATTTTCCGAAACTCCCTCGGGGTCCTCCCTCGGGGTCCGGATTTGAAAGGCAAACATATGAGACGTATATTTTCATATCAAATACAATATGAAGCGTGTGTTTTGTAATACAAAACAATAAAGAATGAATGTTTACGTTACAAGCTTATCAATTAAAACGTGCTTAATCACTAATACGTTAATTAGTACGCCACATCGTCGCAACTCGTGAGTAAAGACAAACTTCGCAACAATTCCACTATCAGACAATGTAACTATGAATTTAATATAGCGGTACACGAAAGTTATTCGGCGCGAAATTACACAGGGATACATTAATTAGGGTGGAAGTTCGCGGCGCCATCTTGCGACCCTGTGGTTCCCTCACCTGTGCCGAGAACCCAATTTTATTATCTTACGCATACCGTTATGAAGACGACTGCTAACGAAGCCCTCTAATTTGGACCTTTTCGAGAACAGATTTTTTCAAGCGAATATAACCTTTTTAACTAATTGTCAAGGTGTTTGATTCCGCAATAAATGTTAAAGGGACTAATCAGGCACACCTTACAACGTCAGAAATATCAATAACGGCGGGCGGACGTATTAAACGAATAGCCGTTAGGAAACAACAACAATCCCATTCGAGGGCGGGCCACGTATTCAATTAACAGAATAGGATTCTGAATTGTCGTTCATAACGCTCACAAAGTTAATTAAAATATCCCTAATTGCGCAGCGACTACAGGCGGTGGGACGAACAAACCGTGCCCCACGTTGGGCGCCAAAATTTCCCACAATGTTTGTACTTTATTAGAGCAAGTTCCTCCGCCCCTGTTTGCATACAAGTTTGGGCCGCTTCCGTTTTATTTACAGACGGTTTGGAGCGTACGCCAAGTTACACGGACGCCTCACTAAATCCTCGCGGGACGTGTGCCTCGGACTCCGGCGAGGGTGCCCCCGCAGTCCGCTACGACATGAATGTGTGATTGTTAGCCACGATTATGTGTGGAAACTTAGTTGTCCCACTCGCTGTATTAATTACGAGCTTGGCTAATGAATTGTAGAAGACAGAACTACCATTTATACTGCTGCATCTGCATTTGCATCCGAAATATATGTATCATATTCCGACTTTCGTTGTAAAGTTTCCCTCTAAATCACGAGACATTTTGCAGCATGTAATAACTGAAAATAAAGGGGACCACATTGGTCGAATTTATGCTCCAATTCAATTCCGTGTCCGAAAACGTACTGTCAAGGAACAGAAAACAATAACAGAAACCGAAACAAAGCTATCACATTTCCGAATCCGTCGAACGTGTCTGGATACGTCTGATCGCTGCGGCGGACGGCAAAAAAATGAGAAATATCGCTGTCGACGTAACGCCAATCTGAATATGGAAATGGCCGCCGCCCGGATTCGCAATGCGGGTAGATAAGAATTTTATAGCAAAAGTACACCCGGCCGGGTAAACATTGTGCGAAATGTTGCGATAAGTGAGCTACTGAATCGTCATCGGTACAATTCGCCCGATAAACCCCCGCACAACGTTTCGTATTCCACAAACGAGACACGTCCCCACTCGGACATACGGCGGTAAATTATTTACTGAATAAATTATTCATTTATGATAATAAGCGAAACGACGTCCAAACTTCGTGTTTTCTTCGAGTTTTCGTCATATAAAATCTTTTTTGTGAACAGAAATACAGTTCGTCATAAAGATGGTAAGTAATCGATTGACAACAACTTTTGTACTTTATTGCTAAGTCCTCGGCGATGATGTAAGTGCACAATAAGTTTTAATAACTTAAGTATTATTATATAATTAAGCCGTAACGCATAATGGTTATGGCTGTACTAAAATAATGATTTACTGGTAGTAGAGTCATTATCCTATTATTTTATAACTACTACATGTGTTGTAATAAGTCGAGGGTAAAACAGAGTATTTTAACGAAGGATAACCGGATGGTTAAGTTACTACATAGAGCGGGTCGTACAAGGCAAAGTATTTTTACAAATTACTAAATAAATTACAATTCTGATCAAATTTGACAGGTGTTAGCGGAGCTGGCCTAGGAGCGCCGGGTATGTTTTCGCCACTCTTGGAGGCTATTATAATGCAACTTAACCAATTCGATAAACGCTTCCCAGCCAGTAGATGCTGATCGGATCGGCACATTCGATTCGCCAGTATGTGTTGAACAACAAAGCCGACCCGGAGAAATGACGGCTTTAAATCGGCTCGTGCCGATCGGCAAACGCCGTTTGGCATCTACTCTTGATGAATTATTTTTGGGTCGGCTCTGCACAATTCGACCTGAGTCAAGCGACATTTTCTCGAAAATTTTGCCGAACGGTTGTGCCGAATCATGCCGACCGAACAAGTTTGTACCCCTTTACTTAATGTACCAAACACCATTTCATATAGCAATTTCTTCAGGCTTCACCCTGCCACATCTTCCAGGGTCCAAAGATAGAGTTATCATGGCAAAATATGATAATAAACTGTCACGAAACTCTGGCAATTAAGCAACAGAACCACAGAGGTTGGAACAGTGCCCGATTCCAATGTTGTACATAGAGAGGGTGACCCTACCACATTTATTGTAATAGTGAACCTACTGACCTCATGACGCGCATTGGTTTTATGTACCTAACGATTAGTGATTTGGCGCTGTTTTGGAGAAATTAGGTTTTGGCTTTTTGCCCCGCTTGTTTAATTAGAGTAACGGCTTGTGATAGTTGTGGGTACAGTGTTAGAGAATATGCTGCATTTTGTCTATGCGTGTCTATCAAAATATATACGTATATGCGGAAAATAGGGACCGATCAGACTTGAAAGTTGGAGGATTTCAATAGGAAATTAGGAACTGAAAACCCACTCTAACTCCCTCACCATCACATTCTCCTGCCCTTATCCCTTATAATTGACAGGATTATGGTGATTTTTCGAGGTAGTTACTGCTTATATGCCTTTATGCAATGCACGCCACTGATATTGACAGCATTCACGCCGTCCATCCATCGCTTCTTTGGTCTTCCCCCACTCTTATAGCCATCGAAATTCATACCCAAAAATCTCCTCACGACATTTTACACATTCCTCCGTATCACATGCCCATACCATGATAACCGATTTCCACACAACTTTTCAGTTAGCGGTGCCACTTTCAGGCTTCCTCTTCCACTCTAAGTAACTAACCTACAGTCTCCAAACCAGCTAGTAGATTTAACCAGGCCTATACCAGGGCCAGACAGCATCTGTGTGGCATTAATACCAAAATGGACCTTTTGTCGAAGACAAAGCCTATTTCCACTTTTTATTTTATTTGGTTCACGAATGTGTCCAAATAAATGTTATTCTTTATTTATTTTAGGCAAGAAATCTTTTTTACTTTTGGCACATTGAGAGTTGGGACGAACAATTTCAAAGATTTTACTTCAACTAAGCACAGCAGGTGATATAAACAAGAGCTATAGTTAGCCTGCCTGTCTACTGATCTCTTTTTTTTGTATGTAGATACTGATAAACACGTATTTAATGTTCACATTTAACAGCACTGTATATTGATGAGTGCTCGTTATTGTCAGATTATAGGTAAATGCATGTATTGTATTGTCACATTAAAAACAGCCGTAATGTGCACTTAATCGTTTTATATAGAACACGAAGCTATACAAGGTCAAATTACATTAGCCAGCGAAACTCCGCAGACGCGATGGGTATAATGATATAAAAAAAGAGGAATTAATTTGGTGATATTTTTATCGGGTACCGCAATATTAATTGCGGTAGTCACTTGAAATATCAGTTTGATAAAACCGTTTTTTTGATCTCAACTTATACTTCAAATAATAACACTATTGGCGGTCATTGACTTCAGAAAAGCATCAAACCATTTTTATGTTATCGTGTTAAGATGTCGATACCCATCACGACTGCAGAGTTTCGCTAGCTAATTTAATTTGACCCTGTAAAATATCACCTCGTTTGTTCAGAGGTCTGATTCAGACCAAAATGTAGACAGAGAGCACTTTCTAGAACCCATCTTGTCATATAATCTGTGGAATATGAATGAATCATTCATCATGCAGTTTTCGAGAAAAAAGTATCTATGATAGAGGACGGGCAGACGCGCGAGAGGGGTTTTTAGGAAATCCTCTGAAGATATTGGATAATAGATTATGTGATGACAGCCTACTGCTGATAAGTGATATACACCTCTATAACACGAGCGGGAGGCAGTACAACAAACCGTCACAGGCCTTTAATGCTTTTTCTACCTTCACCCAACGACACAAAGTTTAAATTTTCTGTCCTAGCTACAGCTAGTTTATAACTCTTACAAATAAATAACTAGTCCCTCACTTACAAAACTTAAAAACTCTTTAAAAGATATTAAAACTCGGACGATATTACAATCCTGTGGGTCTATTCAACGTCGACAGCGCCATCTATCACGCTAAGCGCGAACTACTAAAGCTATAAAACCCTGGGACAGACGCTGACAAAGTGTCTCTACTTAAACTAAAAGCGATGTAATTAATGAAGCGCTTTTTATTTCATTTCATAAAGCGGTTTACGCTTGAAGATTTCAGGCTTGATTCTTTTGATAAGCGTTTAATCCTGAAATCCAAGGATTCTAAAGCCTAATTAATTTTAATGTACTGTCGTTTGATTTGATTAGATGTTGGGATTTTATTCAACCAATCGGATGAGCCAGCGTTAGATTTGGCGGTATGTCTGTTTAGGTTATCAGAATTTCAACAATGAGTAAACGAAGCCTTATCTGCTAATGACAAAATGGTACTTGCGATTTCATGCGATAAAGGGTTTTACACAAAAAAATACATATACATTAGTTTTCAGTCGCAAAAGTATGAAAGAAATCCAAATTTAATGAATAAATAAAATAAATAGGCACGGCTACGCAATCAGCTATACATTTCCAGTATAGAAACTGATTTCTAACTATACAAAAAACCTATGCAATGCGAGGTCAGCTTAAACTGGAAATGTATAGCTTGATATGTCGCCGTGTACATACCCCACATAAAGTATGTTTTCCTTTGTTTGTAATGCCTTGCATGGTAGCTAAATAATACACGTTGTGAGAACAACGCGATTTAGCCTTAAATTCGCTTGAAACTAGATCAAGAAAATTGTTCGAACTAGACGGTTTTTTATCGGCGACACCTTAGCATGGGTATGTCACTGTACCAACATCATCATCTGAGGTTTTACAGCCGCAGGTGGTCCTTAGCCTGGTCAAGTATAATGCTCCAACTCGAACTATTTCCGACTTTTTCTCTCCAATTTCGTCTTATCGTCACTTACAGTGAAATTATTAAAATAGGACTTACCGTGAACAGTCAGCTCGGAATCCCTGTTGATCTCGTAGAGGCGCAGCGCCTCGTCCAGCTCCAACTGCGTCGATATGGTGCACGGATCTCCTTCCTCGTCCACCCACTTCATAGTAAACACCTGGAATAGTAAGATTTAATTTGAATAAGTAGTTTGTGGGGTCAACATGACCAGAGATCGCTCTAAATAGAGGTTGGAAGGCAATTAAACAATTAAAAAGCTCTTATTAGAGTTAAAAAAAATATCCGAATTGAGAAGCTCCTCCTTTTTTGAAGTTGGTTAAAAATTACACGAAAAAGGAAGTGAATCTAGTTGCCCCTTTTAAAAGGTAGTTTCGTATGGAGGAGAACGGGCAGGTGCCTCCATAGTAGCTTGGAAGAAATATTTGTTCAGCACGGGAATTGAACCCACCTGTAGCTGCGTCAGCCCTGCTTCCAAAAACATTACTCTCATTCTGGGGCACTTGGGTAACAGAGAGATTATATTTTAACTTTTCTAACATTAGAAGACCTCTCATTTGAATTTGATTATTAGCTGTAACGGCAGATTTTTCAATCGGAAGATAATCACTTTTCGTGGAATAAAATTGACGTCTGACAGTTTTTGTATGGAAGAAATGTCAAAAATTAAAAATTATTCCTGTGATAAAATTATCTGGCGTTGGAAAAATCAGCCCTTATTAGTATTTGTATTATTTTAGTATACCAACCTGATCTGGCAAAAAACGACATATCGCCACCATCTCATGCGTGAACTCCTCAAAGTTGATGTTGTGATTGATGTACGTGATCATCACATCACCGTTATACACCGTCTTCACTCTCACATCGTTCTGGTGGTTATCCTGGTTCACCAGTTGGGTCGGCATCATGACAGGTTTACGTCCCTCTCCGTTTACCGCTATGCCTGGAACAGTAAAAGAAAAGTTATTGATAAGTCTGTTAACATTTACCCAACATAAACATTTTTTTTAAAAACCAGCATCTGATAGCTTTTGTCTGACATTAATGCTGCCTTCGCGTGTCTTTCTTGCTTATACTTTTCCTAGTTAGCTGCAGTAAATGATTGTGACAGAAGACTATGGCAACATTGGCAAAAAAAAATTCTTTCCTTTTTGACAACTGAGCCGATGTTGACTATTCTGCCAGCTTCAAAATTGGCAAGTTGAATGATGATTGCACTATACTCGTTTGACATGCAATGAACAGTATCTACCTACTTTAAACTTTTTAAAATTTAAATTGAATCTTGAAGGTTATTATTTTTTGACATCAAATTGACATCAAATAAGTATTGTATAGTACTCGACAAATCTCAATTGTTATAGTTTGAATGAAATAACAATATCAATGAGTGTGTCATCTGGCATTCTTATCAAAAGCCATAAAGATAGATAAGGATGAAATATTTAAGTATTTCATCCATTTCTCTCACCCTTTCTAAATGAATTTGTATCCTAATTATTTCATATTAGCACCTATTAAATATATATATATATATAATAATGTATACAAGGAAATATCCATAGTGTAAATCATGTTAAATACAGAAAATTAACACATCAGTTATGTAAAGTAAATATGTAAAACAAAGTTATGAAACTAAGTACTAAGTTTTAAAACAATTGTTTGCATAAATTGTTAATCATATAGTAAATCAGCCGTGACTATCCACAGGGTTTTAGAGGCAAAATAATCTGCATTAGGATCAGTGCTGACTAATGCCAATAGGGGAGATGGGCGGACAATATTGTTACCATCGGAGTAGAGATTGGCACAAGAAAAGAGTGGCTTATGCTCAGCATTAAAGAAAGAAAGAAAAAGTATTTATTGCGACTCGTACAGGATCATAAACTAATCTAAACTAGCATTGGGTGAAATTAGGCTGTGGATGATGATGGTGAAGGGTAATAGGGTCGCCCCCTATTTAAAGGGACTTACACATACCTGGTGAAATGATGACAATAACATCTTCTAACCCTTCGCGGAATACAGGTGTGATATTAGGTTATAATAATAAGTCTTACATATACATTACAGCTCTGATCTAAACTTGGAAATATGATTGTGTGACCTATAAATTATTTTCCAAATTTTAATATTTTTGTAAGAGATTTGTTACACAAACACATTCATATATTATTATACTAATGTTTAATACAGACAAAGTTTTCAGCTTTATCAGTTAGTTTTGGCAAAAATTACTGACCAATATTAACTTTTAATGTATAGCAGTATAGACTTCACAGTAGAAATAACAATTCATATTCAACTAAAATCATTTTTACACTGACATTTCAAGGCTTCTGCTTCATCAACACTTCATGTTGATAAACTAGCCATTCAAACTTGTTTCAAGTACTTCATGTTCTTCATCAACTTTTAAAGTAGAACATCAGAATATTGTGAATTATTCTTTAATTAAAACTCAACACACCCAAATGTTCTTGACAGGGCCACTACCTGGTAGGTGCAGTTCCATATTTGAATACAATGCTATATTGCTACAACAAAGCCCTATTGTTTCATAACTATAGGGTTATTAACTGATCAATCCAAACTTATTAGTGGTTTTCAGATCATGTTTCTCTCAAAAACTCCTTGAATATACTAAAAACATGTGATGTGTGACACAGAAATGCAGTAGCAACGATCATAGGGTTTCTAGAGGCCACAACTTGGTCATAACCTAGTGCAAATAGGATTACCTTATTTGCAATCTCTGCACCACTATATACCCGACTGACAAAAGCTAATTGCAGCTTCGCTACACCAACTTCCCGTTTAGGCGCGTATAATAGAACCTTTACAATAATAACTGTGATAACATTCCCATAACGTGAATCATTTGAATAAGTATAATTAAGTACACAATGCAAACCTTTACGAGAATTCACACTTCACGTAACTATGTCCTTCAGTTCTGACACAAAATAGGATTACAATCCCATTGATAAAAGTGTTAATTTATTTATTACACGGTAATTATCGAAATTATATGTAATAACAACAAAACTTTGACACACACAACATTATTCACTAACTGACATTCAACAGGAAACAGTTACATGTTTTCATTGAAGATGACGCTTTCTTTCTTCCTATAGGAATTTCAACAAGAGGGAGTGAAATAGGTATACCGGCGTCTCATAACCCAGGCAACATTCCAATGTAAAGTTTATAGTGACGTGCCAGCTGTTTCCGGCCTAAAACCAAACATGTTCAACTATCGACTGAACAATTTAAACTTTATTCAATACTGCTATACCAATGCAATCAGCTTAAAAGTTTTAATTCAATATCTTGGTTAACGCAATGCGATTGGTTTTGTTACTTATTATTCAATTCATGATTTAATAAATTGTTTCACTTGATCGATAAAACTATCGAGAATAACCAAAAAATTACGTTCTGAAAGAAGCAGGAACTTCACAATGAAATACTAACCTAAATAAAATTTCCGGACGCTAACATTTTATGTCAAATTACGTCAAGTTATCAATTCGGGTTGGGATTTCCTAATATTGGGAATAAAACAGTTTTAACAGTAAAAACACTTGTAATTAATTTTACATATTTATTTGCATTTTATACGTTCTCGTTTAATCATGGTAGGTGGCCCTTTTGGTTACTAGAAGTGCTTTAACGTTCTTTTAACACTATTTGTTATGATGACTAATGCACCAAAATTAACGGAATTTACTAAATCTGTGTTATGTTTTATGATTATTGCAGACTGACCAACAAATGGATTGTGCGTTGGACTTGATGCGGAGGCTGCCTCCGCAGCAGATTGAGAAAAACTTGACAGATTTGATAGATCTGGTGCCTAGTATGTGCGATGACCTGCTATCATCAGTAGACCAGCCACTAAAGATTGCTCAGGACCGTAGCACAGGGAAGGACTACTTGTTGTGCGACTACAACCGTGACGGCGACTCTTACAGATCACCATGGTCAAACACATACGACCCTCCACTAGAAGATGGGTCAATGCCTTCAGAGAGGCTCAGGAAATTAGAAATCGATGCTAATCACGCCTTCGACCAGTACAGAGAAATGTATTTCGAAGGTGGTGTCAGCTCCGTATACCTGTGGGACATGGATCATGGGTTTGCTGGTTAGTTATTCATTGACATACATTTAGGTTAGGAACAGGAAACAAAATAACTTATTGTTACAGCCTACAAAACACGTTACCATGAGAGTAATATTGTATTTTATTACCTGCTATGTTTAATTAAGAATAATAATAATTTATTTGTTGATCACATTTACAAAAAGTGCAAAAGTGCACTTTTTGTAAATATGATCCTACATTTAGTTAAATTTCCCATACAATTATAGTGCCTAAAAATAAACTAAAACCCTTTTATTACAGGTGCAAGTAATGATGGTTTGGAATTGTAAATTTAAGTGAAATTGAAAACATCAGCTATTTCCCTCTCTAGTATTTAAAACTGTAAAATTTTGAAGTGAAAACTTCTTTAGCGGCGTTGTGCACTTTTGTTGTGATGGGTAAAAAATGTTAAACTCGCGTCAGGACACGTGACCTGATCGAAAATTCGTAAGACGGAGCTCCCGTCAGGACACGTCATCTGATCGAAAATTCGTAAGTAAGACGGAGGGAGAGTACACCGCATTCCAAAATATCAAAAATGCACAATGTTAATATTCAAGTTTTCACTTCTGCCGGCACTGCAGGAGTGCAACCCGTTGTTTTTTTTTCAATAGCCAGCATTATTCCATTACAAAGCATAAGCTGCACTGGTATTAATAAGTAATTAAACATTATATCCATCAATTAAACCATATTACACAATTTTCCAGGTGTAATATTGATAAAGAAAGCCGGCGACGGATCCCAAAAGATCAAAGGCTGCTGGGACTCCATCCATGTGGTTGAAGTGATTGAGAAGAGCTCCGGCCGCAATGCTCATTACAAACTCACATCCACGGCCATGCTGTGGCTGCAAACTAATAAAGAAAGCAGCGGGACCATGAACCTAGGCGGCAGTCTGACTAGACAGGTAATAGAATGAACTAATTTTATGAATTTAGAATCCAATTTTTCAAAGTCTAGTAATTTATTTCAATTTGGTAGTTAAAAGGCGTTTATAATTAATGTTGGAAGCTTCCCCCAAGTCTTTCCGGAAACTCTTTTCCTACTCCACATTGAACCAGATACGAGTCCAGATACTGACTGTAGAAAATAAAAGAGGTCAAGGCCAGTTTAAGGTTCCCAATACAACTATCTACTATATCACTAATTTGTGTATAATCAAACAGGTTAGTTAATGATTAGTACTGCATTTGTGGAGCAATTGCATTTCCTTAATCAAATTCAATTTTACCATTTTCCAATTGTTTTAGACTACCTTCTGCCAGCGACTTCGTTTGAAAGTTATTTTTTTAACAGAAAATATCCTATGACACTCGGCAATACTGTAGCTACCCATTACTGAAAGAATTTTCGGAATCGGGTCACTAGTTCCGCAGATTACTCTCTACACACAAATTCAGAAATTTTGCCTCTTTGTAATATATTGTTAATACAGAAAGTTTTATCGTTTATTTATGCGGGATTTATTTATAAACAATGATTAAAATTAAGTGACGTTCAAACGTCAAAAATGTATGGTTAACAGTCACTAAACACAACTTAACTTTATGAATAAATAGCACAGTGATATAGAAATCAAAAACTAACTAAGAACCCACTATTCTGTATGGAAGTACAGTCAGAATTGAAGCAAGCTGACATCATCATCATCATTACAGTGGAAAAATGTGCACTGCTGGACATATGCCTCCCCCAAGCACCACCACTTTGACCGGTTTTGTGCTTCTCGCATCCAACGCTAACCCAAGCTGACATAATTTCCTGCAATCAAAGGGACTTCTGTTTACTGCAGGACTTGTTCCATGAATTGCTAGTAATTGTACTGCTTTGGCTATCTAATTATTGAAATCTCATTCTGAGGCCACTTTAATGATTGATTTGCTTGTCGACTTAGCCCATTAGTGGGATGATGCAGGCTGAGAATAACCATTACCTTTGTGTGGCTCTGATAACCAATCACACATCATAAAACTGATTTACATCCGTAAGACATCCTCGTAACATAGGGTCCAGTTGAAAACCAGCGTCAGGCATTAGTTGTCTGACACAATTGTGAGGCACACAATACAATACTGTTTTTGTCTGAAAAATTTGTGCCTTACTTAACCTGTGTCAAAAAAACTTATTTTATTTCTTTCTTTATCCACTTTCTCTTATCAAAATTACGTAGTTTCAGGTGAAAGAGTATATATAATTTCCTGAAACGATGTGTGAAATAAATAAATTAGAGAATCTGAGGGAGAGAAGGATCAATCAACTCAGCCTATCGCAGTCCACTGCTGACATAAGCCTTTCCCAGACTGCGCCACAACACCCTGTTCTTCGCCTTCCGCATCCAGTCTACCCCAGCCACCTTCTTTAAGTCGTCCGTCCATGTAGCTGGGGCGCGTTCCACACTACGCTTGCCGATACGCGGTCTCCACTCCAGCTGGCTACAGCCAGCTAGTCTGCCTCACCGACCATCGGTCCTTCGACAGCCCACTTGAGTTTGCTTACTCTGCAAGCTATGTCGGTAACTCCGGTTCTTATCTGGATAATTTTATTCCTGATTTTATCCTAGAGAGATAAGGATTATATCAGTAAATAGATGTGAGTAGTACGGTGCAATTGGATGCACTCTGGCTGCCACTGCCCGCTGCGTGCTATTAATTGTGCTATGATATGATTGATCGTATGGGAGGAGGTTTGTGGCAAGATCGAAAGTTAAGCTACGCTTGCCGCGGTTGGTTCGTGGATGTGTGACCATCCATTATTTATATCGAGACCCCTCCTTGTCACGGAAAGCTCGTTAAACTGCCGGTCCCGGCTCTCATTCATAGAGCTTTGAAAGGTGTTACGGGTAGTCAGAAGCCCTAAAGTGCACAGAAGGTTTTTTAAAACACTTGTGCAATTTCTGATCAACGCTACTCTTATAACCAGTATTATATTAAAAAAAAAGGTTACATACAATTTCAGGCAGAACAGGACTCAGCAGTGAGCGACGTGACGCCGCACATCGTGAACATCGGCCGCATGGTCGAGGATATGGAGAACAAGATCAGGAACACGCTCAATGATATCTATTTTGGTAACCATTTTTTTTTTATTGCTGAATGGGCCCTGATGTTGACCTCGAACATGGAATATTATGGATCGAGCGTGCCCAGAAGACGCCTGCACACTCTTATCAAGCTGGTAACTGCATTCCGCGACTAAATGATAACAGCCGCACCGGTCGACCGAAGGTAAAGCTATGCTTGCCGCGGTCGGTTCGTAGATGGGCGACTTTCCATTACATAAATAGACCCCTCCGTGCCTCGGAAAGCACGTTAAGCCGTTGAGGCTGTGATTCGTAGATCTTTAACAGTCGTTATGGGTTCGAGTTCTAAGGCCACAGCAACTTCCTTTGTTCAACATGAAAATGTATATTTACTTTATTGCGTATTTAAATAACCTTTTCAGCAGACGAATATAAAGGGCATAATGCCTTATCACATTTGATAAATATTCAGAAGATTGTATTTAATCATGCATAGTAATGTAATCAATCAATTTATTGACTTTACTTTTACAACTTTTGGAAATACAAAATGACTCGAAAGTTTTTAGTAAAAAACACTTCATTTTAGTCTATTTTCAAAGTTCCGAACTTGAAAAATACTGAACTCTTATAGCATCTTTTTTTTTGCCATGTAGTAACCTACATATGTAGGTTTGTACAAACACTTTTACATGTCAATCATATTTTAAAACTAGATGAGGTCGGCGTTTCCTATCTGACTAGTCTTAGAAGAAAGGCCGAAACAAACTCACGAGGTGACAGTCTCTTTTAAAAAAAGTCCAGACATAATCTTAGTCAGATCATATGAAGACCATGTAGATCGATGTCTGAGATGGTCTTTTGAGGAAAGAACCACACAGATTGAGACTGCTCACATTTCTCTCAAAACAGGTAAAACGAAGGACATAGTGAACGGCCTGCGGTCCGTGGTACCAGCCGAGGTGGTGCGTCGCAAGGCGGCCCTGCAGCACGACCTGGCCGTCGCGCTACAACGCAGGCACGTCGCTCGCGACGACTGAGTAAACGCCTGCCAGTGCGCATCGCCGTGTTTACGTGAGTTATAATCATCTTTAACTGAAGCATATTTTTTAGAAAGAAAAAACATATATTTTATTTGGGACATCATCATAATTAGCCGTCCACTCCTGGACATAGGCCTCTCCTATTGCACGCTATTCAACTCGATTTCCGGCACCTCTCATCCAGCTAGCATGTTATTGGGACACACACAGGAAATACAAATAGTTACAAAAAGGAGCCTTTAAAATTAACAAAGTTACATTAAAAACAAAAATACAATTTCAATCTAGTATAGTCCCACTGCAGGGCAAAGGCTTTTCTCTCCCACACAATTCTGGCCAGTCCATTCGGTATATTTTTCCATGCTGATTTTTTTTTTGTCTATGGCATATCGCAGGTCAACATAGGAGGTTGTCGGCTGTTTATATGTGATATCCTGTTGATGGGGATAGGGCATAAAACTTATAAAGTAAGCGACTACACGCTAAAGGCACCTACTGTAGGGTACGGACCTAGGATTGTGGCATCACTAGGCAGGGCAGCAAGGGACAGGCTGGATTGGATAAAAGCTTATGATGCACCCACCCGAATCCTTTAAACCTCTGTTGATATGGATATTAGACTGATACGAACTCTGTAGCATTCACAAGTGTTGTGATTTTCTAAGGAAATGGGGTGATTATTTTAATTTTAGGCAGTTTTAACCATGCATGCATAACCATCATGTATCAGAAAGGGGGTCATATTTAAGGGTGGTAGGTACAGACCGCCAAACTGAACTGAACTTTCTCTATCGACATCGTAATCGCAAAAAACTTGATTATTTGTAACAAAGTCTGACGAATTTTATAAATCTAATGGCTGATTTTTCACTAGTCAGATAACTTATATCTGAAGAATTGACAGTCTGACATATTTTCTACACAATAAACTGTCAAACCGCAATATTTATTCCTCAGATAAAACCTATCCGGCTATTGAAAAATCAGCCCCTATAGAAGTTAACAACAAAAATATTAATGCTTAAATCTTTTGTTTTCAGATGAGGTGGAGATATTGGGTAAATTGTGTTAATTATGGATCGCTCACGAAAAGAAATGTGAACTTACGAAATTGTGGAAACTTATGAAGGATAATTTAATATAAAAAAAAATATATTTCTCGTCTATTAATAAAATAGTGTATTGAATTTAGAAATAATTCAATGCGGCCAGTATGGTGCTTTGAACAAAATAGTCCGTATATATTTTTTCTTCATAGATATTATTGGACTTGTAAAGCATGTAAACTATGTAAAAAATGTCTCATTATGTATAGATTTTGGAATTAAATTCGCCCAAGTATCATCCATCTCATTTACAGTTGCATTTTCATTGCTTAGTATTTTCTTTTATTGTAGTTTATAAACAAATGTATTTTTAACTTGTAAGGTTCTATGTAAGAGATACGGCATACATTATTATAGTAATGTTAAGGCAATGCAACAAGCCAATTTTAATGTTGCAATTTATTTCACATAATAACAATAGATTTTAATTGGCCTCTCTAAATATATATTTATCCGCATTTTGGCTTTTTATTTGGTCACCTCAATAGATTGCAGTCCAGAGCCCCACCCACATCTCTACACCTACAGTACGATTCAAACTTTATGGAGGCTTTGAGGTGCGCTAATCGCTGCTCAGTACCTCACCCCTCACCCCCGCTGACACATGAATTTGTTACAATTATTTTACGTCTGACAGCACCAATTCAACAGCAACCAGCACCCTAATTGTGTAACATATTCAATATAAAGCTGAATAATTTTTAAGGATATTGCTAATCCATTGCTTCATATGTTCAAAAAATGTGTCATGACATTTGTGTCTGCTCAACATCGTAAATAACGCATTGAATGTTGTTGAACTGTCAAAATGAAACCGATTCCGATTGATCGTGCGCAATTAGGGTGCAGAATGTACCTAACGAAAATAAAGATCACTTTGATTCTGACAAAGTTATCAGTGGCAGCAACCCAACAGCAACCTTAAAGTAATGAAAATTAAGATCACTGTGATTTTGACAATACTGCTGCAATATAGATCAAAGATAAAATAACTGTGAAAGGACTAACATTACTATCAAGTGGTCTATGCTGTGCAGGTGCATAGGTGTACGTTACCCCAGCAAGAAAGTGTCTCCTAGGGTTATAGGAGTAAAACGTATAATTTGTGCCCTAACTGCTGTAAATGTGCCCCCACATAAAAAATGTGTGCCCCCTGTCGTTTTGGAAAAAAACGGAAAAAACGATTCCTGCTGGGGTAACGTTTTTCTAAAAAGGTTCAAGGTTGAATGGGACAGTTTCGGGTAGCTTGACCTGCTGGCGTCGTACATCATAATATAGGTACTTATATTTTTTAGTTTTATCATTCTCTTATTTTAGAAGTTACAGGGGGAGGGGGCACACATTTTGACCACTTTGGAAGTGACTCTCACGCAAACTATTTTTAGAAAAACATGATATTAGAAACCTCAAAATCATTTTTTGAAGACCTATCCATATATAACCCACACGTATAGGTTTGATGAACAAAAAAATTGAGTTTCAGTTCTAAGTATGGGGAACCCCCAAAATTTTATGTTTTTTTTTTCTATTTTTGTGTGAAAATCTTAATGTGGTTCACAGAATACATCTAATTACCAAGTTTTAGCAGTATAGTTCTTATAGTTTCGGAAAAAAGTGGCTGTGACATACGGACGGACCGACAGACAGACATGACGAATCCTTACGGGTTCCGCTTTTTGCCATTTGGCTACGGAACCCTAAAAAGCAGTGCAGTTCAACTTCTGCCTGCTATAAGAGGTGGTGGTACGCCCCCACCCCCAGCATTCGATCCGAATTCAAGATCATTTTATTATGGAGTACAATTCCAAGGATCACCACTAGTGGCGCTAGCAGCATAGCAGTACCTAAACAACATTTTGTTTCTCATAACATGTCAACCACATAGATTTTACTAACATAACATCACGCCTGTATTTCCCGAAGGGTTAGGTAGAGGTGACGCTGCCGGTCATATTAACCCCCATGACAAACAATGTGAAATCACCGTTACATAAATGGTGCCTGGATGTAAAGATCAGTTCGTTTGTCAATGAGACGTGCAACGCTCAGATCCTCTGACTGTGTTTATTTTATTAGAACGGTATGATTAATAAGCAGTCATGACGTAGCTAGCCATAAAGGCCCTGTATAAAAATATGTTGGGGGCCCTTTTTATCCGACTGCGGTGATGCTCTATAGGAAATAAATAAAGAAGCATACTGAGTCGGGAGGTTAATTTTTCACTGTGACCTTACTAAGGGAATGCAAAAGCAAGCCAGAAAATTAAAAGCATCCTGACCCGGATACGTTAATAAAATTTTCATTAAAGAGCTAGCTCGAAAATTGAACTATTCTGAACTGGGATCGGTGTAGTTTCCATTGTAATTTTACTAAGAGAATGCAAGAACGAGCGAAGCAAGCTAGACATTGGAGCATACTGACTCGGACAAGTTAAATTTTCCCTAAAGGAATCCAATTTTTTTACTTACATTGTAGCTTATGAGCAGTTGGGGCCCCGATACGGCCGCGCTAATGCAGTGGTACGGCAGTGGTATTGTAGCTACTTACGACGAGAAAAGTAGTACAGCCTACAGGGTACCAGGGCCCGGGGTTTTTGGGGGCCCTGGTGGCTCAGTGTCTGAACTAAGTCAAGGCACGCACCGTAATCCAATAAGGCATAGGCCCCCATATTCATACTATGAATAGTCAAAAGAAAATTGAACTAATAACCGAGGCGGGGTGCTACAATTTTAGATTCAAGAATCGCATAGTATGATAGTCATTTACCCATTTCTTGATTGAATTACTGAACGGCAAAATTTTTTTTTTAAACTGTCACAACTGCTCCCTCCTGTCAACTCGTGTCACTGTCAAACCAAGAAACCATCCGAAAGTGAAGTTAATCTGAATAGAATTAAAATATGACAATTATTATCAATTTCGTTCGAAGTTTTTGCTAAGTTTCAGTTTTATTTATTTTATAACAATGAATATAGACCCTGTGTTGATAGAAGACGACGATGTGGTGAGTGATTTATTATCATTTCTCCTTCCAAAAAAATTGTAACCATGTAAGAAGTGTTTCCGACCACGAATTCGTTTGAAAATTAATTTGTGATTTAAAGTGGTTTGTATTCCTATACCGTATGCATTGAAAGTATGTTTTTAGTATGATATGCTCAGGTTACTTTTTTAACTTTCCTTCTAACCATAGTAACAGACATAGATGTACTTACGTACCTACTGGTAACTAGATAAACAGTCGGGTGGTAAGAGTTTGTGCATGCACTTTTTTATCAAACAAGAAACAACTTGTAAATTCAAATGATGGTATTCTAGGCTAGGCTGCAACAATCAAAAATACAAAAAAAAAAAAACAAGTACAAGGTGTAGGTAGAACTCCTGCATTGAAAAGGAATATTTTTTTTCTTTTTCTAAGCTTAATTTTTTTTGCATGGAATATAAATTATTTTTCTAAAATAACAGTAGCATAAGTCACTCCATATAACATCAGCTATCTGCCAGTGAAATTCCATCCTGCCTTTTCAGAGATTAGCCAGAACAAACAGGCAGACAAAAAGACAAAAATGTTTTTTTTGTTATATGTACCTGCAGTGTATACTTTCATAGGCTACGTTACTAGAAAGGTTTTATGTTGACATTACAAACAGACACTTCAATTTTATTTATTTGTATAGATTTCCGCCTTTTTCTTATTATTATGTTATTTTTTCAGGAACCTATTGTTATACTTGATGAAGATGATGAGAACACAATCAGTGATAAAGTAGCTGGTGTACAAACAGTAGAAACAATAGTTCTAGATGATGAATCAGAATCACCAATAATAGCTGGAGGAACAGTTAATAATAAAGTTATCAATAAGCCAATATCTACACATAAATCAAAAACATCATTTGTAAATAACCTTAAAAATAATAGGCTAATGGATAAGATAGTGCAAAGATGTATAAATATGGAAAATGCTACCGGAATGCCGAGAGTTGTATATAAAACAGTGTTACCCTTGTATAGAGATGCAAATAATACATTTAAGGAATCGGAATCATTTAGAGCGTTGTTGAAGAAGACTTATAAACTGTTGATGAGAGATCCTGACCACAAGTTTCTACATATTAAGACATTGTGTGAAGAATTGAAATCTGGAGGGTTGAGGAGGAAAGTGCCTTTTGTTACACTAGCTACTAACTTGAAGAACAATGGATCTCAATGGGAACACCAAGGTTTGTTGCTATTCGTCATCGTAATCAGCCTATAAAGATCCCACTGCTGGGACACAGACCTCTCCATGAGAGGGCCGTAATCCACCACGCTGGCCCAGTGCGGGTTGGTAGATGTCACATGTCTTCGAATTTTAGGTTCTAGGACATACATGTTTCATCCCAATGTTTTCCTTCACCATTTTAAGAGCAGTGGTGGTGAAATAGTTTATGCAAAGTTAGCGCCTGTCTGGGTTCGAACCTACGACATACAACTCATAAGTGGCGGTTGTTAGCACTCGGCCTGGGCCACCACTGCTCACATGTTGCTATTACCTTATTACTATTTATTGAATACCATTTGTAGACCCCTTATATCAGATTAGTATTAGTTGGCATGCTAAAGGCGAGTCCTATTCCCAGCAGTGAGATTGGAGACAGAATGTGATGATTCTGATAGTCAGAAGTCACACACTAACACATACATTTGGGCACTAATGATGATTGTAGCTAAACCAGCTTACCTATGTATAGCCAGCTCAAATTATAGATTATCACTGGTTGTACCATTGTTTATTGAGAAACAGTTCTTGGCCTAGCAGCAATGGGCACTATTTATTGTGCAGTGGCTGAAACAAGTTCTAAAAGACCTTAAAAGTGTCTGAATAAATTCATCATCATCATTTCAGCCTGGTGGGGTAATTGAGTAACACACTAACAGTAGCAATAGCTTTCATTGTGCATTATTTACGTGTTAAGCAAACAAATAATCCTACTACCCTAACCATAATAAATGATTTGCAAACATTTATGTGAAATTTTAAACAATTGCAGAATTAACCAGTAGTAGTAGCGAAATTAATCGAAGTAATGCAGAAAATAGGCAAACCCATAAAGCTTATACAAACAGAAACAACAAAAGAAAAACAGTTGGTGGTACAGGAACTAAAAGAAAACCCAAAATACCAAAAAGTTGTGCAGTCAATACAAAAGACAGAATTAAAACAAGATGTGTCTCACATGCTGGAAATAAAAAGACTGATAATATTATAAACTTAGATGATTCTGATAATGAATGTATAGTTATGTCAGAAAATGATATAATAATCATAGAAGTAACAGAACCTAATGAGCAGAGAAATGATAATGTAAACAGTGTAACAGTACAAGAAACAGTGGAAGCAGAGTCGAAAGAAGTCAATGAAGTTGTACAAGAAACTTTAGAAGCTGAGCCTATAAAAGGCAATCAAGTTGTAGAAGAAACTTTAGAAGTTGAGTATGAAAAAGGCAATCAAATTGCACAAGAAATTTTAGAAGCAGATTGTAACATAGAAAATAAAGTAGTAGAAGAGACAGAAGAAGATTCCAACAAAGAAAATAATGCTGACAATGGTAAATCGTCAGATTACGAAATGGATTATGAGCTTCTGATTCCCAAGAACCAAGTAGAAGTTTTGCCAATAGAGAATGCAGTTTCATATAATTCCCCTAATGATCTAGAAATAATAGCACGCCTTGAAAAGCAAATTGAAAATTATAAACAAAAGATTGATAAATTAGAAGAGACAGAGGTGACAACCGAAAGTCCATATGGATCACAATACTACCTATGTTCAAAGTGAGTTTGATAACAATTAATTATTGCTGTTGGTTGGGCTAAAAATTACTCTTGACCTTGTTTGAAGAAAGCAGGTTCAGCATACAGTAAAAAATTAACTTTTGTTATCTTTTTCAGATACAAAGAAAATGTTGTGGCTTGCTACCAGCAGATATGTGAAATAAAAGGAAACTGTAAAGATATAGTAAAACGGCGTGAGATTCGATTGAATGTCGCTGAAGGTCATCCGCCTGGACCTGCCAAGATGCTGGAAGAGTTTCTGAATAGTACGATAGATAGGACAGGAGCAGTGGAATTCCCTGACTTTTCTGAGGTGGTAAAATGTGTGGTAAAATCGATTTTGACTGACAATCTTGCCTGGAATAGACAACAGGTTATGCAAGAAGGTAGGAAGCAAAAGTTTAAACTAGTTACATGTTAAAGTATTGTTCTTTTATGCATGCTTTTTGTGCTTACAGTGATTTAGACTATGGAAAGTTCAGACAGGTTGTTTCACTAATAAATGTTGAAAACTTTTACAGCTTTAGCGTTATTCCGTCAATGCGGACACGCGCTGCGGAAGCGACGGCAGAAGCGAGAGTACAGGGATCTGTTGAGTTTGATACCTGACAACGAAGAAACCGACGACCCTGCCGAAAAAGATCCAGTTCTGTTAGCTAAGTTGGAAGAGAATAAGCTGATTGCTAAAATAAAAGAAGAGGAAATTTTAGAAAGGTATAGTTTTACTGCGATAATTTTATAGCGTTTCGAACTGTCACCTTGAAGGTACTATTGTTCCTAAAACTTCTATAAGGCGTTTGACACTATATCGCATACCTACATTTTGATTATGACAATACAAAATCAAGTCTTGATCGTAATCTCTGGATGATACTTGCTAAGGCTTCGCTCTTGACCATTTCTTTTAACTTTTTAAATAAGGGCACAGAATGTGGCAATTGACATAAACATTTCCGTAGGTGACCCTCAAGGTCTTGTATGATCTATTTATATCTGACTTCTATGGATCTATTTATATCCACGGCAATCATAACGAATTTAACACTACAAAAACACCGCTGTGTCGGATTATGACGTTACTATAGTTCTAGTTGCTAGTAGGTATTCAGTGAGGGCACAGCCCAGCAGTGTTTGCTATTATTTTCTGATATGTTGAGAGCAGCTGATTTTCAGCAATAATTGAACCTTTGTCGTGTTTATAAATTATTTACTGTATTACTTACAGATACGTCAGAATGGAGAATAACTCGTTACTAAGAGTTGGGGTTCCCCAAGTAGGCAATGCAGTGGAATTTCAATCAGACCAGGCTTCTAGTGGTTCAGATTCAGACAGTGAAAGTGAACACTTTATTACTTTACCAAGTCTACCTACTTCTACTGTTAATAACCAAGCTGATACAGGAGAGTGTTCAAGAAGTAACATTAGTTTACTACGCACTAATAATGTAATATTAACCTCTAAATTTAAAAATAACCATTGTGATACAGGACTAAGTTCGAAAACAAATCATCATAATATTTTAGAAGCAAATCCTATGCTTTTGAATTTACTGACTGGTCTAAACACAACACAGAATCATGTAGAAGGAACAGCCACTAATGAGAATCAATGTGCAGTAAGAGAGAGTTCAATAATTGGTGGTATTAGTAATAATGATTCAGACATGCTTCCTACAAATACTAGAGATTTTACTCCTGACACAATGCATAATGAAGGTGAAATATTCGAGTGTTCAGAGAAAGGGGAGAAAGTTAATTCTAAATTAGAATTAACGATTACGGAAACAGTTGTCGGTTTCAATAATACAACTATAAATGAAAATAGCGACACGAGTCTATTAAATAATATGAGATATGTTGACAACACAGAGATAACAGCAGACAATGAACCATGTAATTTAAATGATGTACAAGACCAAGTTTCTAGTACAACAGATGATGTTGAACAAAACTGTGATTCTAGTATTAGTACGGAAGGTGTGAAAGTCGAGTCAGAAGATGATGTTAAAACAGAGCCACTGGATATTCAAAATATGTTGGACGAATTAGGAGATAGCTTTGTATGCCAAGTATTTGATATTGAAGATCCGTTCCTAGTTATAGAAATATCATCAGACGGTTTTACAGATGATGACTTATAATAAAATGTTTTTATTTCTATAATCTAGCTTTTATTTCTTTCACACTATATAAATTGCGCAGGTACCTACATAAAATTTTGTGTCGAGGAGTTTCCACGTCTGGAGCCAATCCCGGGTGTAGCAGCCATGTCATGTAATTTAGAACAAGCTATTATAATTGAATGCGTACCTATATTAAATTTCGTGTCTTTACTGTTGGCCGTGAGCCGATCTTGGGTGCAGAATCAGGACATGCATCAAAAAAATGCATTGTCTTAGAAGAGCTTGCAAGATTTGACTGAAACACACATCATCTGCCTAGCGGCTAGCCTTTTCCCAACTACACATCATAAGTGTCTAGGGATTTTTTTTTTTGGGTGGGATATCATCATATGACTTCTCCCGCTCTGGGCGGAGCGGGAGGGCGTGTCAGACTTTTACTGACTAAAACCTACCCGTGTTCTTTCAGTTGCCTATGCCAGGGGCCACGGTATCTCCATATCCATCGGTGCACTCTCAATAGTTACAGATTGGTTTACGTCAAATAACTTAGTTCTCAATGCCAAGAAAACCAAATGTGTAAAGTTCGCCTTACCGAATGTTAGAAACCTAGGACCCAACATCGTCTTAGATAAAGAGGTGCTTGAAACTGTAGGCTCGGCAATTTTTCTAGGACTAACAGTAGATGCCAAACTTCAGTGGGGACCTCATATATCAAGTCTAGCAGGAAGGCTCAGTTCGGCTGCCTACGCCGTCAGGAAAGTAAGACAATATACTGACGTTGATACAGCTCGTTTAGTCTATTTTAGTTATTTTCACAGCGTTATGTCCTACGGTATTCTGCTGTGGGGCAAAGCCGCTGATATACAAAATATATTTGTCCTTCAAAAGCGAGCTGTTCGAGCAATTTACCAGCTAGGTGCCAGAGTTTCTCTAAGAGATTTCTTTAAAGATATTGGTATTCTCACAGTTGCATCACAATTCATCCTTGCCAACATTTTATATATTAGGCAAAATTTACACTTGTACACTAAAAATAGTGATATTCACAGTGTTAACACTAGAAATAAGGACAAACTACGTGCCCCCTTTCACCGGCTTCATAAGGTTCATAACTCATTTGTTGGGCTTGGTATAACCTTTTATAACAAGATACCCTCTTCTTTTCTAGACTTGCCTTTTAATGCGTTTAAAGCTCAACTAAAATCCAACCTTTGTTCAAAGGCATACTATTCTATCAACGACTACTTAGACGATAAGAATAGTTGGTCACCCTAGTTTAACGCAAGACAATGTTTATGTTCCTTCTCCAGAATTAGCTTACTGCAGAACCCAGCAATGCATAAATGTGTAAGCTGTCACGCCCTTTATGCCTGGAGGCTTTTATTTGGGTAGTAAGTTTTTTTATTTACATTTTAATTCATTATTTTTTAGCTTGAGTACGTATAGTTTTTATTATATTTGTTGGTATATTGGCGTGGCTAGCTGACATATTATGGCAAATAATTAAATTTTATGTTCTGGTTTTGTAATGTTAATTACCGAATATAAGTACCTAGTATTGTATACATTCAAGTATTTTTTTAAATTGAACAGACAGCTGTGCTGCTGGGGAGTTTGTTGCGCCACTTCTTCTTCCCAGCAATAGCACTAGGAAGTGGTGAAGGGCGGGCGTTTTTGGGGGACTGTCTTTTGTAATTTTGACGTTCAAAAAGTGCTGATTCTCAGCCTAATTTGAATAAATGACTTTTGATTTTGATTTTGATTTTGATCTCTTTCGAACAACCCGCGGCCCTGGCAGGCATCGGCCCCCGTCAGTTCGTGCTGACATCTCTTTGAGGCGCGCGTGGAACACAACGCGCCGTCGACTCGGGCCTGGTCCTTGCCGGGCGGCGAGCTACTCGCCGCTCGCAAGCGCCTACGGTGGCCGGGAGTCGGCTGGTGACTCCCAACGTCCAGGGCGTCTCCTGCGGCGACTAGGGGCGTGAGGGCGCAGAGATTGCATCTCCCTCACGCGCTCCGCCTCCTCCTTTGCGAGCATTACTGCTTCGTAGAAAGAGGTGACGGCTTCCCATACACTCTTGCTCCGTACCATGGCCTGGACCAGGGCCGGACGCGAGAGATCACCGCCGCCACGAGGACGCAGCGGTGCTCCGCCCCAGCCGGGCAGACCTCCGACGTAGTGTCTATAGGGATCAAGTACGTTTTAGAGTATCGCCGCAATTGAGGAATAATATTTTAACTTTTTTGGATCATTTATATTGATGATTCTTTTTAGATTTGAATAAAGAATAATCTTTAAATTTTGATTAAAAATAGAAAATCAACTGCAAATATTCCTATATAAGTGTGTAATAGTGTTTTTACAAAACCATTCCGCATCGGAACTGAAAAAAATTTCATCGATATGGAGCGACGATATCATTTGACACGAGAAGAGATGATAATTAAGAACCGTCGGAATGTTGCAAACTGGTTCCAGGTAACGTACTGTGGCTGTCGCTCTTGGCACTACACAGAGCGTCATAAACCGCCTCTGGACAGGCTATCGTATCTATCACGGGCAGCGTAGCCGAGCGACGTGGAGGACGATCTCGCATCACCACTTGCAGACAGGACCGGTACATCCAAAATACTGCTCGACGGAATCGTACCATGACCACCATGATGTTGGCTACGAGGCTCCACAGCTCTTCAGGCTTGCTAATAAGCGACCAAACCATCCGAAATCGTTGACGTCAAGTGGGTCTGCGTTCCCGAAGTCCGCTGAGTTCTACCTATAGCACCCCGCAATCATAGGGCCCGTTTACAATGGGCTCGCGTACACAAATTGGGAGGAAGAAGACTAGCGTTTTGTTGGCTTTTCAGATGAATCTTGTTTCGGTATAAGGCCGGATACATGACGTACTCGAGTTTGAAGGACCTCTGGACGTCAAGAACGTTTGAAATTTTGTCAGGAAGTTCATTCATATGGAGCGGGAACAATAATGGTTTGGGCCGGTATTTGGATCGGTGGAAGAACCGATCTCATTTGGATCAGGGGCAACCTCAATGCTCAGATTTATGCGGAGAGGATTGTTTCAGACATGATCATCCCTTTGCAAAGTCGGTTGGGTGATTCGTTTCTATTAATGCACGTCCACACATACGGCTAACACGTAACACGGAGTCGTAACACGCACTCTTGCCGATGCTCGCATCAACGCTCTGCTGTGGCCTGCTCAATCACCAAACCTCAACCCAATTGAGCACGCATGGCATATAGGTATCCAAAGGAGAGCTCTGCCGAGTTTGGATGCCGTGCATACCCCACAACAGCTTTTTGTCTCTTAGAAAGAACGTGGGCGGTCATTCCTCAGTCATTTTGATGAATTGATTTTAAGCATGCCAAATCGCTGTGATTGTAGGTACGATTCGTGGTGGAAACACAGATTATGATTTTTTTTTATCTTTACAGCAAAAAATAATTTAAAAAATCCTCATTTTTGCTATTTAACTGACGACATTAACTTAGGTTAATTTCCCACAATTTGCAATGTTTTTACAAAATATAGGGATAAGTTGTTAACTTAAACAGAGGAATTCAAGTAAGAAACCAGTCTGGAAGACTAGATTTGGTAAATATGAATTGGATAATTTTTGTAGTTAAAAATGTAGGTCAACCCGAAACTGTCAAATTTTCCCAATCAAACTTGAACCATAATGCTTTAACGATAAAGTTGAAAATCTATTTACAAATAAAGATTGATTGATTGATATTAGATAATTTTGACAGATTGTATACCTACCTAGCTTGATGTGCTGGCGTCTGTACTTGATCCCTAGACACTTTTGATATGTGCATGTTGGGGTCGGCTTCCAGTCTAACCGGATGCAGCTGAATACCAGTATTCAACATAGAGCGACTGCCTATCTGACCTCCACAACCCAGTAAGTACTAGGTAATACAATATACCCGTAACGACTGTCAAAGATATCCATGTAACGTGCTTTCCGAGGCACGGAGGGGTCTCTCTGTATGTAAAGATGGTCACCCATCCACAGACCAACCGTAGCTTAACCTGATCGATCGACCTGTGCGGCTGTTATTATTTAGCCACGGCCCCCTCTAACTAAAACACATGTAGGTAGACTACATATAAACATTGAAAGTTAAATAAAAGCTTGTACTTAATAAAAAAATACACAAGGCCATCAATGATGTCGCTGGTCAATAAGTATATAGTAGTCAGTTGGTCTGGTTCTCAGTGCCGTGCGAATATTGCATGGGACGGCAGCTGTTATAGCCTTATTGGCTACTCCGAAGAAATCGGACAGGGCGTAATTAACCGGCTACTCTCTATTTACTGCCTCGTTATTGTGGTCGCAAACGCTACTGCGCCGCTTCCCGGGTCCGACATATTACGTTATTCGAGTTTTTTCATCCGGTATTTCTCAGTAGGTAGGTAGGTAGCAGCCCGGAGTCTGGATTTGTGCCCGGTGATGTCAATAGGATTTGTGCCCGGGTGATGTCAATAGGATTTGTGCCCGGGTGATGCCAATAGGATTTGTGCCCGTGTGATGTCAATAGGATTTGTGCCCGGGTGATGTCAATAGGATTTGTGCCCGGGTGATGTCAATAGGATTTGTGCCTGGGTGATGTTAATAGGCTCGCCCTCATTACATAGGAAACATAACTGAGGGGCAATTCTCGTAATTTTAAGAACATTCACAGTCAGAGGGGCAATCCTCGTAATTTTAAGAACGTTCACTGGTCTGCACCCTAATTGCGTAGCACACTATCAATGAGAATCTGAATCATTTTGAAGGATATTGCTAACCACCATTGCTTCTTATGCTCGAAAAATGTGTGCTCAACAACGTAAAGAATGTTGTTGAACTGTCAAAATGAAAGCTATTCCTAGGTAGGTAGGTACCTACTGTTCGTGTGTTACGCAATTACCCCGCTAAATTCAGTCTCAATCTGACAAAAAATACTTCTAATTTCCCTACATTTTGACATTTATTTGTCGCCGAGATGAGACTGCGATTAGATTTTGAACGTTTTAGATTAGGTACGGGAATTTTATTGGCGTTCTGGTGAAAGGTGGGTTTATCTACTGTAGGTACAACTCTGTCTCATCCTCCTCTTCGGGGAATACCTATAGGCGTGATGTTGTTATACCTACTCTATCCATCAAAGTGGACGAAGGCTTAATTTCCTACATTTCGTAGAAAATAAGCCTTCCACATAACTACTAAAATAACTGTCAAAATTATTCCTCGAGTAAAGTTATCTGATGATTGAAAAATCAGCCCTGAAACGGTTAGGGTTAGGGTACCCTTACGGCTCCGTCTCAAAAATCTAAAAATCAACCGTGTACCTACTTACCAGATTTCTTTTTCGAGCTAGGCTTTTGAACTAGCATCACTTTTGGTTGGCCACTGTACCATGCAACTTCATATAAATAAGATTAGAATATAGTTTCAACGATTTGCTTCAAAGTAGAAAATTAATTTGCCGGTCAAACTGACATAACCTTCCGTATATTATTTCCAAAGTTGCTTATGCAATAATCACTTCTTTAATTATCATTTCTTCAGACTGCGTCGTTGGTACCTACTGTGGTTGCAATCGTTACTGCTGAAAATGAAGTCCTGGTTTCGATTCCCAGGTCGGGCAGGGTTTCTCAATGACAGCCTAGAGCCTCGTTTTAGACCCCGTTCGGTGCTTTGTTAGAACCGACAGTCGCAACTGAAAGTTTCAGTAGTTCGGTCAACCGGACTGCTACTAGAGAGATTGAAGGCAATAATAATGTCATTTATTCAAATTAGACCAGAGCACTTCGTCGCAGTACGAACGTCAATAGGTTTGCTCCCTATTACCTACATGGAACCTGCACCCTAATTGCGTAACACACATAATTTTGAAGGATACCTATAGCTAAACCATTTACTTCATAAGTCATGTTCGAAAAATTTTGACTGCTCAACAACGTAAATAACGCAATGAATGTTGTCGACACTTGAACCGTCACAAATAGTCACAATGGAAGCCATTCATTACTGATAGTGTGTTACGCAACTATCCTGACTGGCGGAAGGTCGGGGAGTACCTACACCTCTGGTAGTTTCCCTTCGGTATTTACTTATTTTGTAATATTTTTGTATACGCCCATCGCTCAAGTTTTAAGTTCAAATTGATAAGTAAAACAAATAAATCATACAGGGTCTCGATAGCTTGCAATGAGGATAGGTCATGACCCCCGTAATCCAGGAACCGCGCCTGCGTAGTGTAGATCCACACCCTCACGTTGATGACGTCAGTCGCTTATGATTCCATTTCCGATATGTAGGTCGTGCTGTATACTTACCTGTGTTGTATACATATCGAGCTGTTACAAGCTCATTCCATCTATAAACCTCTTGGATGATTTTAACCTAGCTACACGGTTACACATGATTTTCTCAGTGGTTACCATCTACTGCAACTTCTGTTTAGTTGAGTTGTAGTGTTTCACTTGCTCCTGCATCTAATTACAGGTTCTTGCTCTTCAAAGATGACTGAGGTAGTTATTTCGACGAACATTTTCTGATAAATCTGTTCGTTTCATAGTCGACAGGTTTTGCTTACTCTATTCATGGCGAGTTTGCGCAGGTAGGTACGATCAACCACAAGTCTACACTGTAACTACGAAAACCGCCTTTACTGAACCGCCGACGGCAAATTTTGCCATGGATCTGCATAGCAGCAAGAATCGCGTGCTAAAGGATGCACAGTTGTAGATGTTTCGGAATGAAATATTTGTATCTTAATATTAACCAAATTAAATTTTATCCCAAAACATCCATCGGTTTCTTACTAAACTTCAACTATATCCGACGACCCTGGTTACTTATCTCCTTTGGTGACCGTACATCCTACCTCAGACAAATCTGCTACTGCGACTGCATAGCTGCGCCATTTCGTCGAGAATTTGTAATTGATTTTAATAGTACCGTTGAGTTAATTATTGTATTGGCCCATATAGATTAGTAGTATCGTAGTATATACATATTTGACGATTGTAAAGTAAATAATGTAAGGGTGTAAAATAAAATAACGAGGAACTTAAAAATGTAAAGAAACTAAAAATCTACATACAGGGTGCTAAGAATCACAACTCACGGTATTTCATTTTGTACAGATTTAATTCGACAGACTGTTAAATAGGTACTTATTACTGCTTTACATTTATTTATTGGCCGTTGCTACTAATTCGGTGCTGTTTGTTCACAAAATGACAAACATAGAACTGCATCAAGAGAGGGTTATTGAAATATTTTAACTAGTGTTCATTATTCTTCGGTCTATCCAATCTTCTTACTTATATACAGAACTTTAGCACTAAATACCTTCACATTAGTTATTCAACCTGTCCTACGCCCCAATATAAAAAATAATTTTAAGTTTCCTAAATTAAAATCCGCAGATATTGGGATCATTACAATTTTTTAACCATCTCTTCATCACAAGGTCTTATGATAATGACCTAGCAGTCGACCGTCTCGCACAGCGCAATATGTTTGACACACAAGCTATACACAGGAGTGGCACATGAGTCGGTGAGACTCTTCAAGTGAAACAGAAAGCTCAGAAAATAATGCCGGGTCCAGTGTTATAGCTCGCTTCACAGAATCTACTGAGTGCTGCTCTAATGTAAGCAACAGACCATGTGTGCAAGAGAATCAATTCCTAATAATAACAACTTATAAGTGCACCAATTAATTAAATCTAACGGCTATGAATAAATTCACATTTAATCCACAAACGCTATTCTAAACTTCGGATATTATTACAAGATATATCCACAACAAGGAAGGAATACATCGATTCAAGGTTCCATTGGGATACAACAGCTTAACTTTACAGAAAGAAAAGTTACCTTTTTACTAAAGTATTTTATTTTACACCTCCCGATGTCTTTACATATATACTTTAGGTTTTTTTTTTAAATAAAATAAAAACCTGATTACAAGCTGCTTAGTATAAAAACTTCACCAACAATAACGATTATGCAATTTCGAAAAAAAAAAAATGTACAGGGAACATAAAATGTCTTTAAACAGCCTAAACTTTTAGTCTAAAACCTGCGATGGTACGAATTTTGAATGCATAAAAAAATATCTCTCCTATAGGGCCTTACCTTACATTCTTACATTAATTTTCGTATATCATATCGTCTTTGACAATCTGATGTTAAAAGAATATTGATGAGTCCACTAACATACAAATGAATGGTACCCTATCGAGCCCTTGAAGGCAACACTTGCTAGAGAGTGGCCGTCGCGAAACACTACATTTAAAACATGGAATTTAGGCAATCTTAAGCCACTCGATAATGTGTAACATCTCATGTGTTCAAATGAGCAAACAAAGAGAGCAAGGAAAGGCCGAGTGAGCACAATTTACATTATAAAATCAACTATTTCTTCTACAAAATGCATCGTCAGTCTCGCCTGAAGATATCCATAATCAGGAGACATTCTCAGTCAGTCTTCAATGATTTAGCACGTCACGGTTTAACGAGAGGAGCAGAACACTGCACGCCATGGAATGCACACCACAAGTCTGTGGATGTTATTTGAACAGATGGCAAGTGTTACACATGAAGGGGGCGCCACTTGCGTGTCGCCGGCACGTCGTCGCGACGCGTGCCTGTAGAGGACTAATCAATCACACACCACATTCAAGAATTTTCTTTATTTCTATTTTTTTGCGCATTTTCTCGATTTTTTATGTATTCATTAATTTAGCATTAAATTATGGTAATAACTTCAAGTTTGCGTCCATCTCTTCTTTTCGGATTATATACCGTTATAAACTTTTAATATCCACCACGGGAAATTTTATCACACCGATGTCGATCAACAAACCTTCGGCGGCTCGCGGAGCGCAACGTAACTTTAACGTTTAGTAGACGTTGAAGCGAAAAGAGAACAAACAAAACAAAAACAAACGTGAAGTTCCGGCCGGTCGCACGCGGCGGCCTGCCCACGTCGCACTCCACTCGGGGGCACTATTACACTTAAGTATAAATAAATTAATGCATCAGCGTCCCACGCACGGTTAATTCATTACATTTATCGTATGCGTGTGCAATAATCGTGCGCTGTACATGTAATGCTGGTCGGCCAACAAATCGCTGTAGTCAAAACTCAGACGCCGAAACCCTATAGTCTCACAGGTTTGTGAAAGGGTGGAAATGACGAGAGTTTTCAGTACAACGACTAGAGACCCCACACGATTGAAAATTGACACATATCTCTAGAATGTTATCCTTACAACAATGGGACCGCATCATTGGTACGGCTGCAGACCATGAGACCAATGCCATCGTCATGAGATGCCCCCGGATGCGGAGTGGACGGCGACAAGCCAGCACCACGTCACACCATAATATTTTATGTTAAATTATACATAGTATTATGTTTTACATTTATGTAAGAGCTGTTGATTGTAAAAAAATTATATGTATGTATATCCCTATAAATGCTGAGTTGGTTTATTTGTCGAGAGCTGTGTTTGCCTTGACTGCGATTACACACTCCTCACCGCAAGACTTCAGCACAGTGCACTGAAACAAGACAATTGAACATGTTAGTCATAGAGAAAAGACAAAAAAAAAAAACATTAGAATTGGAAGATGAAATTGAGTCGGGATTTGATATCCTCTATCAATGAATTACAAAACTCCTTAACAATATCTTGAGCTACAGTACCTACATATTTTATTTTATACAATGACATCATACTGCGATAATCTACATACTGCTTTCGAAAAAATACCGGTTCCATTACATCATTTCCGAAATTCGCCACGAGACAAAATAACTGACCTAGCTCGTATTACCAATGCCCATAATAGGCCTTATCGTTGTCGCAAACAGGAAAAGTACACCATTTACTGTTAGGAAAATCCTACTATAATAGAAATGATCAAAATCATTGATTAGGTACAGAAAGATAAGACACTAACAATGGATAAAAAAAAACAATTCGATAACACATAAAAGAATGGATTTTAAAAGAAATAATCTAGACTGCAAATAGAATTTCTAAGTCATAGCATATGAAGGAAACCATTATCGATTCTTTCCGATTGTGACTGACATAAGGCCCTGACACAAGGCGTTTATTATTCAAAATGTTCTGAATAATTGATTGCAGTGATCGATACGAATGCGAGGACGTGAGTCATGTAAATGCTGTTCGAAGAACAACTAGCGGTGCATTTAGCTGTACCGCGGTTGCATATGGTAAAAAATATGGAGGAAAAGTTAGCGTTTTGAAAAACTGAAAAGCTTTTTATAGCCCCGCACAAGTCGTAAATAAAAATCATTCTGAAGAAACTACATTTGCTAACCAGACATTGGTTGTGACATTGTTTTATTCAAGTTCCTACATGATGTAGTTACTATGGCACAATAAATTATTATTTATTGTTTTCAGTATGTGTTACAGTACAATCTGAATACATAATGCCACGCAAGAGGTGCATTAAAGGACATTTAGTCTGTACGACTATAATACTATCTACGTATGTCGAAATAATTTCCTGCCCTCATGGAGTGAATGGAAATTCAACCGGAATTTTCATCATGTTCTAGTGTAAGTAGGAAACAAGTTGGCTGCTCTCCAACCACGTTGCCGACACGCGGTTGAGAGGCTAAAGATCATAACAGAATACAAATAGTGTCGTCTTTCGCCAACTTTCTAACCTAGCTACTTCCAATTTTTGTAATTGTTGTAGATTAAAATATTGAGAGATTCAAACTTGCGCCCGAATCAAACTTATAGGTTAATAACTAAATTGTACTCAAGACCCAACTGTCCATATGGCTAGCAATAAATACTGGCCCAGGGTATGGGGCAGAGATTTTATGTACGAGTGGATTTAGCACCAACAAGTTATAGGAACATGTCAGAGACTCTATACTCGACAAAAAGATTTTTGCCCAAGGCATTACTTGAATTAAATTTCTGTCTACAGCATCAAGTCACCCTCTGAAAGTCTACTGATGAAACTAGACCGCCACTAGCATTCAGTGGTAGGGAGTTTTCACCATGCATGGCAAACCGTTTGGTGATCAACCTTTGTAGTAAATAACACAGCGGAGTCCATTGCCATCCGCATTAAGCCATGTATCTCCATGGTGTAAATAAAATAAATTTAATCTTGTTTTTAATTAATTTACAACGAATTCTTTCTAATTATGTATAGTTTCACATAATTTAACCTTATTTTAAGTTTTTGTTTTTACTTGTATTAACCGGATACTAAAATACAGTTGTGCTAGCGACACAAAGAAAAAGATGAACCGGTAACTTGTATGTGTGTTTGGTGTAAATTGTGAATATAAGTTTGCTGCATCGCTCAGGCAAGTTGGTACCTAATACTGTAAAATCAATCCCGTTGTATTGAAGATTACATTACAAATAAGCTATATTTTTACTTGTAGTAACGGACAACTTGTATTTGTGGTGTAAACTGTGAGAATAAGTTGGCTATTAATAATTAAATAAACAGGAGCAAACCCCTCAGGTAAGTCAGAACCTAATACTGTAAATCAATCCCGTAATATTCAAGATTACATTACAAATTATCTATTACGTGTAAACACCACATCTTCAAGTATATGCTATAGATAGATTATGCTACAACGTAAACGTAATACTTAGTGTTATGATCTCAGAAATCAGACAGGTATTTATGTATTTACTAATCGGCATGCGCCTCGTGTTGCATTGTTCGGAGTCAATAACATACGGATACAACCGTCACGCTTGTACTAAGAAGAGTACAGTGTCTTATCGCTACTTTTACTTTAGGTACCTATCAAATTAATGAAACAGTTCTTTTTTTGGGATCTGACCTACAAGTCTAGCTGGTGTTTCTCCATTTTTGTAATAAAGAAAAACGGAATTAAAGAGCATTTACATTACCAAATAGGTATTAATGTCCTATATTTATCATGCCCCTTAAGTTTAAATGTTAGTGATTGAAAATTAAATATTGAGAGTTGGATTAGATACCGGATTTCAATTTTTTATCTGTTTGATAGAGTGTGAAGCTCAATCCGGATTAAGATTTGCGAAATATCAGTCATGAATTAATTGTCTGAAAAATTGTCGTGTTCAGGCATCGTTATAATGCAGTAAAATTGACAAATAAAATGCGAAACAGCCCATCAGTCATTCTAAGCCGTTTTTATGGTGGAGTAGGTTTTAAATGTAGATATTATTTGTTCAGTTACAAGAATGTTTGCCGTCACCTCTTCAAGGCACGTACTACGTAAGTCTAAGACAAAACATACAGATGTTTACAAATAATAGAAAATGAATAAGATGTTTTTCTTAAAAAATACGGATGAATAATTGCTTGCTTCTCCGAGAAATGTGCTTAATTGGTTAAAACTTGAAAAGGCAAAACACAAAGCGTTTCAAAGGTCAAGCGATGTCAGGCCACATTAGTGGCGGTGAAATTGTTTCAAGAATCCCGAGGACCTGCGAAATTGCGACTTTCCTTCTACGCAACGATCGAACTTTGTATCAATTTATAATTAGAAGTGCGAGGGTCGGCTGCGTAGACGACAACTTGAAAGAACTGGGAGCTTATGAATAAAATCTGCTTAGACAAAGTAACTATTTGCTTCATCTGTTGCTTGAAAGACGTAGTTTGCGTGCAAACTGTCGATAAAGGGCTATTCTCCAAGATGAAACTCCCTAGTCCCGATTTTTACCAAAACATGTACTAAACAAACAGAAATCATAATAAAGAAATCGAAAAGTTCAAGTTACTTCTTACTTCTTCATAATCTTCCAATGCCTTGGGTAACTACCTACTCCTTTTTCAAATTCAAGTATGAATTTTTCAAACAAAGGAAACCGACACGAATCAGTGTTAGGGATAATAAGGTAAGCCTACGGGGCTGTTTCCCCATCCAAGTTTCTGTTAAATTAAGTGACGCAAGATTTCATACACTTCTGACCCATTTTACTTGGTGTAGATAGTACATATTAGAATGTACTGAAACCCGCCCTAAAATGCATTACAAAATGGCGTCATTAGTACTCACCAACAGCTCTTTGCCGCTATCGAAGTCAGCACGCAACTGGGTGCCGAGATCACCATCGGGGATCTTGAGGTCCTCACGCAGGTCACCGTTGTCAGCCATGAGGGTCAGGTAGCCGTCGTCAGAGATATCGGTGAGCTGGTAGTCCTCGCGCTTCACGTGGGGCACGTCCATGTTGTGAGTGGATGGGCAGATATCCTCGTATCTGGTGAAGAAGAATTGAATATGTAGCTGGGTTTGAGTTCAGCTGTAGTATTTGAGCTTCAAATGCAACGTCGAATGCAAGTGGTAAGCTCCGACTAGATATCTAGGCCAAGCCTCGCCTGAATATCGATCGCTGCAGGGCAGGGCGGCGAATACGTCAGCGACGTCAAATGACACTGACAGCGATCGGAATGTTGCTAGATAAAACCAGTCAACCCCCAATGACAATTGACCATCCCCTACTAAAATAAAGCGTGTTTTTGAATTTACTATCGATAACCATATTATCATGATTGTAATGTAACAAATTAATAACATGAATTATTACTCTGTCATTTATAAATGTGCATTCAATTTTAAAATGCATTTTTATAGAACGATATTACTGAAACCTTTGACCTGATTTTTGGGTAATTTATTAACATGTAACACAGGTGTATTCCTTTGCGCACACTCATGGGCCTAGATTTTGTTTTATTATTAAAACTTCGATAGTATTAAGGGCTGATTTCTCCATCGCCAGATAACTTTATTCGAGGAATAATTTTAAAAGTTCACAGTTATTTCATACAACAATTTGTCAACGTGAATTTTATTCCTCGAATAAAAGTATCATCTGGCGATGGAAAAATCAGCCCTAAAATGAATATTATAAATTCGAAAGTAACTCTAAACGGATTTCGTCAAAATTTTACAAGGAGATAGATAGCGTCGCTCTAGATGTGATACCTCGTAACTGCAATTATTATTGGTCAATTTTACATTTTGATGCGAACTTATCCATCACACAATTTTCCATCTTTCTGGTGATACCTTGTATGTACAAGAGTATGTACGTACTTCACTTAAATATTGAAATTTAATTACATCTCGTAACAAGACTTTGAAGCACTTAGCAAGGTGGGACCTGCACCCTAATTGCGTAACACACGATTAATCGGAATCGGTTTCATTTTGACAGTTCAACAACATTCATTGCGTTATTTACGTGTTGATCAGACAAATTTTTCGAACTTATGAAGCAATGGATTAGCAATTTGCTTCAAAATTATTCAGATTACGATTGATTGTGTGTTACGCAATTGGGGTGCTGGTAAGTTTAATAGACACCAAGCATGCCAAGGTGATTTTTTATGTACCTACATACGTATTTACGAGGTGTCACATCTAGAGCGACGATAGATGGCATCCTGAGGAAGAATACAGGCTACTTTTTGTCTTAAAAATAATCCTAAAGGGTAGATCATCCTATACCAACATGTAGGGGATGAAAGTTTGTAAGACAAACACAGCTTTTCTTAAATGGATATGTTAAATCAAATTAATGCTTTTGGTAAGAAATAAAGGATAACTAACGTGTTTCAGCGTTTTTGTAAAATCATCCCTCAAGGGGGTACAATAGGGGATGATTTTAAAATTTTCATGTGTTTACTGTTGAAATTTTTGTTGTACCTCTTTTTAAGGGATTGTAAATAGTCTATCTATTACCTATTCATGCCTTAAAGGCTGAATGGAATTTGATGAAAGGCATACGGAGAGGACATGATAAACTAATCCCATACAGTGTGTTCTCTAAAATGAGACGAGTCACCGAAAAATTGTGTTTACCTAAGTATGATCTAAGATTTTGCTTAAGAATCTCTAAGTAAACAGCTAATAAACATAATGAAAACAATGATTCATCAGCGTGATTAAACTTGGCGCAAGATTGGTTAAATGTATAATAATTATTTATGAACTATGTATATATGTGTGGTTAGTAACATTTTATTTTCTGGCACTGCGAGCCATATTTTTAAAGTACAATATTGTACCTGTGATCATGTTATTATCAGTCAGTACTTAGCAATTGGTAACAATAAAAAATAATAGGTACAACTTGTATTGAAACATTTAATCTGAAATGTCATCTATTTATAAGTATTATCAAGTGTAAGTTCGACAGATTTCGCTGTTTAAATATGAATACTTCTCTACGAGATTGCTAAAGAAATCAATAGAGTCGGACAAAACTAGTCGCCCAGTGGAAAATACGGCTAATGAAACAATAACTGGGATATCTGGGAAGCTAACATTGGATATTTATAGCAAAATACATAAGAAGGGTTTATTCAATAGTAAACTAACGTTATTTTCTTCTTTCGTACGAGTATTTGACATTAAAAAACGTTAAAGGGTGGAAATAGAGCAAGGAAAAGCCTGTTGAAACACTGAAACCTCGAGTCTATTATGTGAACAAATTGCGAAAGTTTAAAAAATGAAACTTCGTGGTTTTTACGCAACAGGGCGGTTCAAGGAATTACTTCTAAGGCTTCAGTAGCTATAATTAGAGGCATCCCATTTCATCAGAGGGATTTTCGCAATTTTAAAAGATTTTAATAAGGGGTAGTAAGAAGATTCGATAAAATTATGTTAAGGGATGATTTTCTTTTATTTTTTTAACGTAGACTATTTTATTCCTGGCATGTTCATCATTTCTTAAACACACTAGCAAACATGTTTTTGGCACTGGCACACGTGGTTACGGGAGTCATGTGACCAGACAAACCACGTGTTGATAACTTTGCTTTCTCTTTAAAACATCAGTCAAAAGTCAAATACTGTTTATTTTTACCGTTACCAATAATAAGCACAACTTTTGCGATTTCATCTTCGAGACATACTAATTAACTGCGTAGGATGAAATATTTTTCCTTTATTATAATTCTATCAATAACGTGATAAAATAAAACAAATATGTTTTCGTGCCGAAACCCACAAAAAGGTTTGAACCCACCGAAGTAGTAAAGACAAAAGAATCAAGGCAATTAATTAACTGTGTAATGAAAATTACCTACTTTACACCCGTAAAGTAGGTAATTTTCATTCTATTTTTATGTGCAAGCATGATATTGTTTTTTTATTATTTTTGTGGCCTTGGACGGTGATCCCAAAGCACAGTCGTGAAATGAGACGCATAGTCGGGCCTGGAGTATGATGTCCGAGTAACCTCAGCACGAACTCGGTATGGGACCGAGTTCGCGACTCTATGGGCTCGGCTTGCGGTTTTGACAGCACTTATCAATGTAAGCATGATTGATAAGACCATGCCTACTTGATAGTGGTTGCTGGTCAAGTGTAATATTATAATAGCAAGATTTTAATGACTTTGTTAATGAAATTAATATAATTTAATGATTGTTCTGAAGAATGGTTCTAGGCTAACAGAACTGATTGACAATACATCACTCTTTTGGCGATGCTGTAGGTATCTGCGATTATGATGATGGGGATCTGCCCTTTGACTCAAGAAAATTACTTGACAAATTCAGCATTTCTTAAATAATTTACTTGAGACAAAGGTCATGTGACGCTGGAAAAAAAATGAAAAAAAATAAAAGGAACTCACTTCTTGCCGTTAAAAATATCAATTCCAACCAAGTGAACTTTAGCGTGGCCGTGCTTTCCGGTTTTAGAAGTGGACATCTCGACGATTTTGCAGGGGCGACCCTTGAGCATGACGAAACCGTTCTTGCGCAGGGCGGAGCATTGCATAGGAAAGGTGGCGGAGGCACCGGAGTCTCCGGTCTCGAAGTGTGTATCCTCGATGTCAGCCATTGTGTTGTGTGCCGAGTTTTAGATACGGTCAGGAGTGATCTGGTAAAAAATAAAGCAGAAATTTTAGGAATTGCTTTCACTGTCTAAATACCAGTTCGGTAAACGGTGAAGGTAAACATCATGAGGAAACCGGCGCGTCCTAGAAACGAAAATTCGCGTGCGACCTCTATTAAGGCCCACTCCCTTTCACCGAGAGTCCTATGTCCCAGCAGTGGGAATATTATAGGCTGGTTATGTATGAAAGTATTATTTATTATATTAATATTACTATTGAAAGTAAATACGTGGCATCGTAAGACAATTAATACTAGATAGTAAATTCCGAACGTGTTATATCTTAACCACGTAGTTCAAAGATCAGTCATCACTTATCACCAATGAAAACGAACTGAAAACATACCAAAAGCTTTACTGCATTACCACTCACACGACTAGCCGAAATGTCGACCGAGACACTGAACTTGACAATACTCAACTGCTGACCATAGATAGTTAATATGAACGCTGCTAACCAATGGAACCTTGGCATTAAATCTCAACCATGATTCACACTTTGACGAAAAAAATTAGCACATGGGTTATTGACCTGCACGTCAATGAACTCCTGGACACGTGAAAAGTGAAAACCGTAATAATGCGAAAGAATATGGCTGTTTCGCCAATCAGAAGATGCCATGAGAACAATGATAAATTAGGTAGAGTGGTTAATAAATAAATGATGAAATGTTACAGTGATAACAGCTGATTTGTGCAGAGACTGATTTAAGTACTTGTTGCCAAAAGAGTGAGATGTTTTAAGGCTATATAGCGCATTCTATGCTTGACGGCATGGCTATGTTGATGTTATTTACGCGCCAAGACGTGCCAATAGTAATAACTTAATAATAGTAGTTTTGAACACTTGTGGCCCTGTACGGTGATCCCAGATCACAGTTGTGAAATGAGACGCATAGTCGGTCCTGGTGTATAATGTCCGAGTACCCTCAGCACGAACTAGGTATGGGACCAGGTTCGCGACTCTATGGGCTCGGGTCGTAATGACTCGGAAAACAGCTGATTAGTGCATAAAATGTGTGGCTGATAAGATGACATGAGGCAAATAAAATCTATCTCAAATTTTGATGCTATTGAAAGATAAGACCTTGTGTAGATCTTTTCTTTGACATGACTACTAGTGAAAGGTGATGACATTCACAATGTATTATACCAAAACAAGTTCTGGTACAGTTACTGGAATTCTTGATTGATTAACAGAAATGTTGAAATGAATGCGAAATAAATTCTAATAAGAATAAAAGTAGTTTGTCATTAAAACACTTCATGATAATTAATTGAAACAAAGTAACACATATTTCAACCTAATTACTCCTATCATACTTTGAGAACATTGATCATTCATTTATTGCAATTATTTGCGACTAAAACTTTAGGTAGGATTCCTACCATATCAAGAAAATATGGCACTAGAGAGGATATTTAGCTTCAAATGAATTAAATATGTTAATATCACAAGTGTTATGCCTTATTTACATAAATATTCATGGAATTTAATTAATTCCACCAATGCTAAATATTCTTCAATCCGAGCTCAACACTCACAGAAAGGAAGCCTGTGTCACAGCAATTCAAATGGGAACATTATGGGCTGATTATGACTATGACAATGTTGTGAACTGAAAATGAACATACAGTTCCTTAAAATGTTACACAGGTCAGTCCTGTCTTGTCTGGTTTTTTATGACTGCCTGAATATAACAATGACTTTTTTCTTTTATGAGAATATGTAGACAAAAATATTGATGATCCCATTAAAATTAATCTAAATCTGCTCATTCAAGCTGATTAGTATTCAGTGTGAAAGTCATTGATGATCAACATTTCCATATGTGAAATTATTTGATTCAAATAAGACAGGTGGGAGTTTAGGTTATTTTCCAATTTGTTTCTGAGGTGCCACTAATGATGATGACATGATTTAATTTTAGCGGATTATGGAAATATTTAGTAATTCGGAACAACTCAGTAAAGTGGCTCAAAATGGGACGTAACATAAATGCAGCATTCTATTCCTTGTTCTTCTTCGCTACAATTTGTTTCAATGTTTGTAATTTCAGTCTGTTGGTCAGTTTTGCTGGATAAAGGTCACTTCCTAGCTTTAAGAGAACAAGGACATGTTAATTTACAACCAGCAACAACAAACAACCTGAATTTAAAAGGATATTTGTGAAATGTTGCCATATATGGCTAGAAAAGAGTTGACTACAGAGATGACGACTAATAGAAAAGCATTGAAGAAAAGGACATGTTGTGGCGACCACAAATAATTTGGGATCAGTGCAAGATATGGATGATTTGTGAAATGTTTCATTGAAACAATACAATATGAATACTATCAAATGAATATAAATTCTGCATCAGTAAGATTTTTGTAACAGAATTTCTTTAAAGCCAAAGGTTAAGAAGATATCACAATGGAACATAGTTGCAGACATTAAGCCTTTCTTTATTTATTGGCAGTTCCAGAATAAGAATTGATAAAGAAAGTCAGTGAAATAATCACAAACAAGATCTGTTCTACTAAGAACTGGATATCTGAAAACCACCCACCAAACTTGATATGAGTTAAGGTCCTGAAATAAACAATTACTCTACAAAATAAATGACCTACACTGATTAGAAACTACTGTAAAACTGCAGTTCCAGCTCAAAATCTGTCAAGTCATACAGGCACACAGCTATAAATATAACCTATACAAAACACACACACTTGTAGGGTGGAAAGAGTCTGGACTGTTAGAGGTATGTTTTTGAAAATTTTGACACGACCTAACCCCACCTACAGCGGTGCGACGAAAAACCTTTGTGGGAGGATGTACTTGACATCCACCTTATGGTGACGATTTATGACGATAACATAAAGGTCTGGTGTAAAAACAAAAGTTACTGAATGAAATCAATCCTGACGCACGACGTTGGTGACGACACGGAGTGGATGGTGTGGTGCCCGAACATGTGGTTCACGAGAGACATCTTGACCATGTCGTATTCAGAACCAACACACAAAATAATCAAACCACAAACCGTTTTATCACCTCTACACCAATTTAAACACGTAGGAACGCAATAGAATGTGAACTTGATCTTTAATGCGAATCCGGAGATAACGAAAAAAAAATTTGCGATTTGACAAACGTGCCGGCGCCGCGGCACATTATATTTTCATAAATTACACAAAATCCACACCGCGGTAATGCCGTTTATGCACATATTTATATTCACCATAGAAAATACTTACGAAAACAATAATTATAACTATTTTTAAGGGATTCACGATAAAACTAAGATATTTATCGACACTCACATGTGACCGACGGGTTCTTCAACCGAAAGGTCAATTTGCGCCTGCGTAGCACCTATAACACTCACTTCCTGTCGCGGGGTTCACAAAATGGCCGAAACGCCGCCGTGAATTGGCGGTAAATATGAATTTATACATATTTGTAGCAATTTTAAGCGGAAATTTCGTAATTTCTACTTTATTGGAATAAGATAAAATATAATTATATTTAAATATACGTTTAAAGTTCTAAATTACATTAATTTCTATAAATCAAGCATAGAAGATAGCAAACGTATAAACTGTTTTACTGACAAGAACATCCTGTTACATTTTTAATTCATTAGGTGGCGCTGATTTCAGCTTCTGAACACAGATAACATAAAATTTATTTATTGACCGGTGAATGGCTTGTAGTCATTTTAGTTACTTACTGTTTATTAAATTTTATAAATGTTTTATCTTACACTACAATAGGTTTCAAGACTATTGTAGTAGAAGTTTCAACATTTGGAGAAACATACGGAGAAAAATAAGTTTAACATACATTACTTTCTTTGAACATTAAAATTAAATACAGATTAAAAATCAGTCAAATTAATACTTATGAAGGTAGGAAATTAGCTAGTTTTGCTTTTTTGTTTTTTTTCAGTTTTTAACAAAAAAATATATACATAAATATTTAAATTATAATCGAAACATTGTTAATAAATTTGACACAAAAGGATGACAAGACATGAAACGCATCATCACGTAACAGAAATGATGGACGGTTTAAGATTAGTTCAAAACGTTAGCGATAGATGGCGCCACTGCGTTATTTACTCTGGCGGCAGTGAAAATGAATACAATTTATATTGTATCACCATACACTTCTGCAAGCAGACTGAGTGTTCAAGCATAAAACCATTATTGGTAGGTTCATTTTTAAAAACAAATTACCAGTGCTGTAGATGATACATCGATAGATGGCATCGAACTTAAAAATGTAGCGTCGCTTCACTTAGCTACCATAAGTTATTATAATTCGGGGGTACCAAGGCAGATGTCGCTACTTAACACAGTCGAACAAGTCGGGTATACTTTGGCATTCGCTGAATTTTTACATTACACAAACCAGATGAATTGAAATGAAACCACACGAATGATTGAAATTATGATATTGGGATAGCCACCCACGGCAAGCACCTAATGACTTTTGATGTTGATATTTATGCACAGTCATCATGGTACGCAACGCTGTTGGGTGGCTAATGGTGGAGAAGAAGTATAATAAAACATTGGGAAACAAATTGTGGTAGGTAGGAGCTCGTTGGAGAAGGAACCACCATACTAACATTACTTAGGTAGATATGCTCGGTTCCTATAAACAAAAACGTATCGTTTGGCTTCCCAAGGGTAGGTAACATTTTTAGGGTTTCGTACCTCAAAAGGAAAAACGGAACCCTTATATGATCACTTCGTTGTCCGTCTGTCTGTCCGTCTGTCAAGACCCTTTTTCTCAGGAACGCGTGGAGTTATCAAGTTGAAAATAATATCAAATACTCAGGGCTGCAACCCTTGATGCAGTGAAAAAATCAGACTTATAAGTCAAGACAATCAAAAGATAGTAATAGTAGTAGGAGTTTATGTTCCGTTTATGCCGCATATTTTGACACTCGCAAGAGAATCAAAACCTTTATGGTACTTCCCGTTGACCTAAATTCATGAAATTTGGCAAGAAGCAATGTTATGTAGGTATACAAGTACCTAAAGGAAAAAAATAGAACACCGTAAATTTGTAGTTACGTACCTACCTACCTACAAATTTTTAAAATGTCCGACTCGCACTTAACCGGTTTTTTTATTGTTAAACTGGACATTTATATAGATTCATAAGCTAATTTTACCTGTGACAGCTGCTTCCATATGTGAGGGTCTACTATTCAAATGAGGTCTTTTCTTCATTATTGGTAAAGATACAAGAGTCTTAGTTTTAACCAATAACGGTCCGTAAATTATAGAAAGCGGGCATTACCTACTCGTATGTATTTCTGCCAACGTTGATGTCTTTTCCTACCTCAGTATCTACAGGCACATGAGACTTTTAATAATGTGATTAGTGCGCCATTATCGGGATCTACTTTCGTAGGTGCTTTCTAGTAGGTATTTATAGCCCACATCATCCACATTCCAACTTCACCCACTCCTGAGCATATGCCTATCTTTTCTCATAACAATCCCCACGCTCCTGTGCCAGTTTCATCCAGGTTCTACTCGGTAACAATGTCGTCCATTCATCTCGTTGCCGAACGACCCACAGTTTTTTTAATTTTTTTTTTATTGACAATGTGCTCACTCTTGACCTCAATCCAGCCCAGAGGCAGGGATGAGATCGACGGTGGAACGAGCTTTGCCCAGAAGAAGCCTATTCACTCTTGCCCTGAAGAGATTAGGGTTGTATGAACTCGGGAATGCAGACGCAGGCAGACAATTCCACTCCTTTGCTGTGCGCATCAGAAAAGATGATGAGAAGTTCGACTTCCAGTCCTTTGGATGCCACTCGGTCCCTTCCTTACTCCACCTGTCGTTACTGCGCCTATTGCCAGGTGTCCTGCCCAACTGCATTCAAGTTCTATTATTCGTTTTCCAATTTCGAAAACCTTCATAAGTCTTCGGATCTCGACGTTTGGAACTTGGTCGATTAGACTTAAAATGCCAAGCATGGAACGCTCCATGGGTCTCTCAATACTCAATATATTTATTGCTTCCACATGTGAACTTAGGTGGTAGATTTTACAGAATATGATCATTGTGGACCCTGTCGGGCACAGCAAAAGTAGGAGAGAGCAAGAGGGCTTTTATTTGACTACTTTGTTGTTATATAATAGATATTGTAATAATTTTATAAAAAACATGTAAGTAATTTAAAATTTGTCATTTAAGTACCTATTCATTGATATTATAATAGCATTTATATACGTAATAGAAATTGTTTTAATTTATTTGTGAATGTATTAAATTTTTGTTCTTCTTTAATTATTTTTCTGCAACTCTGACCCTGTTCAGTCTCCTGCGTGAGCTTCCACGTCTCAGCTTCCCTATATGTAGTTTAGCGGGTATCAATATATGACCTTAGAGGTATACTCACCTGACTATAGATAATGCTGTCAGTAGCTGACAGGTCAAATATACTTCAATCTTCGTAATCTTCATGGTCAGACACACATGGTTAGAATGTTGATAGGTATCAAAGTTGGTTAGCCAATCACAGTTTTGACTAATTGCTGCAATTTTGGATAAATATATTTGCCTACATAATGAATAAATTCAGAGGATTAGGTCTCTTCTAGAAACTGAAGGCCAATTCTCGTAATTTAAAACGTTCAAAATCTAGTCGCAGTGTCATCTCGGCGAACAACAAATGTCAAAAACTTGTCAAAATGTAGGGAAATTTGAGGTATTTTTGACAGATTGAGACTAAGATCAGACTATGAACGTGTAGCTGCGTCATCATCATCGCACAATGCGATTCCCATCAATGTGTATGTGCTTGAATCGCTCGGTGGGTGCGAATGTAGATAGCTTGCTATTTGTATGTCGATGCACCTTCGCTCGCTGACACGCTACACATGACTTGGTCCACTTGCCGACATCTATATTCATGCTTGGCCAGAAGTATTTGTCTTTCATAAGTCTGCGCGTTGTTCTTACACCAGGATGACTTATTCCATGCAGCGCGTTGAAAGCAGCTAATCGGAATTCCTTTGGTAAATACGGTCGTATGTTGTCAGTCGATGTTTCGCAGTATATTTTGTCATTAGTATCTGGCAAAGTAATTTGCTTGAATTGAATATTACTTTTTTTCTTCAATGTGGGTAATTCCTCATCTTTATTTTGTGCTTCTCTCAGTTTTGTATAATTTATCGTTGTGGGGCAGTTAATTGTCTCGATGCGTGATAGTGTATCAGCCACAACGTTGTCCTTTCCACTGATGTGGCGAACGTCGGTCGTAAACTCACTGATAAATAACAACTGTCGAGTTCTTCGTTGTGTTTCACTGTCCGATGATAGTTTTGACAATGCGTAGGTAAGCGGCTTGTGGTCGGTAAACACGATTAATTCACGTCCCTCGTGCATTTTTCTGAAATGCTTCACTGCCATGTACATCGCTAGTAGTTCGCGGTCATAGGTACTGTACTTCAATTGCGTATCCGACAGCTTCTTTGAAAAATAACCGAGTGGTTGCCACATGTTGTTAACGTGCTGTTGGAGTACCGCGCCGACACAACTGTTCGATGCGTCGCACATTATTGAGAGTGGGGCGGTGTGGCAGGGATGTGCGAGCAGTGCAGCGTCACGTAAAGTCCTTTTGCAATTCTCGAATGCGAGTGATGAATCATTGGTCCACTGGATTATCGTTTTATCTCGTTTTTTTGAGTTATGTAAGTAGGCATTGAGCGGCGCTTGAATCCTTGCGGCGTTTGGAATGTTATCACGATAATAGTTAAGCATTCCAAGAAAACTGCGTAATCCTTCTACCGTCTTTGGTTTGGGATAGTCGTTAATGACCTTGACCTTCTCCTCTGGTGGTCTGATGCCTTCGCTTGATACTGTGTATCCTAAAAACTTTACTGTTGGCTGGCCGAAAACGCATTTTGCCGGGTTTATTGTTATCCCGTTATCTTCCAATCGCTTGAGTACATTGCGTAAATGTTCCCGATGTTCGCTGTCGTTTGCTGACACTACCAATAGATCGTCGACAAAAGGAAAAACAAAGTCCAATCCTCGCAGGGTATCGTGGATAAAGCGTTGGAAAGTCTGTCCTGCGTTTTTGAGGCCTGGACACATTCTTGGGAATTCGTACAATCCAAACGGGGTAATTATGGCAGTTTTTTCAATATCTTGCTCTCGGACAACAATCTGTTGGTATGCGCGATTCAAGTCAATTGTTGATAGTACTTTCTTCCCGGCCAGGTGGTAGGTAAAATCTTTGATTCGAGGTATCGGGTAGCGGTCTGGTTTAGTCACTGTGTTGAGTCGTCGGTAATCGCCACAGACGCGTAGATCCCCGTTTTTCTTGGTTACCACATGTAGCGGGCTTGACCACGGGCTTTTGCTTGGTCTGCATAGGCCTTGGTTGATCATGTCTTCGAACTCGTGTCTAACTTTAGCGTAGCGGTGCGGTGGTATTGGTCGTGCTCGACAATGTATCGGCGGTCCTGTAGTTTCGATATAATGTTCGACGTTGTTCTGCGGGCTCAATTTCATTGACGTCACTCGGGTTGTGCCTGGGAAATCAGCGAGAATATCGTGGTACGATTGTTGCAGGTCGACACTACGTACTGTGGGTAGGTTTGATATTCGTGCCGGTGCTGCGACAGACAGTTTGGTTGTCATGTCTATTAGCCTTCTATTTCGTAGATCGACGTTGAGCTGGTGATGATTGAGGAAATCTGCTCCGATGATAGGTTTGCTGACGTCGGCGACTACAAACTTCCATCTATACGGCCTGCGTAGATTAATGTTTAGCTCCATCGTTTTTTCTCCGTAGGTGGGGATGACGGTGTTGTTAGCGGCATATAGCGTGAATGGTAATTTCTTCGAGCGTTGGCCTTTTGTTCGTGGTATAACAGATATGTTTGCACCTGTGTCTACCAGGAATGTGAGTCTTGATATCTTATCGTAAATGAATAGGCGGTATGATTCGTTGTAAACGCCGGAATCCGCCGCATCTAGCGCATTTGCTAGTTTTCCGTGCGTTTTTTATGTTCGCTGTTGTCATAAGAACATGGTTGACGACAACATCTCGCGTCTTTGCCGAACTTCCTGTGGTAAAAGCAATATGGCGACGGTGTGCCTGAGCGTGAGCGAGACCGCGTGTATGCATCAGAGCGTGCGCGTGAGCGTGATCTATGCGATGAATGTCCGCGACCGCGGTATCGACAGCGGCAAGTATGTTGTTGTGACGACTTGAGTGATGCTACTTCTAAGGATAATTTCTTTATTTCCTCGACTAGGTATAGTGCATCACTTTTGGGCTGGCCTTGAGTTGGTTGTTGCTCACATGATACAACTGTAATTTCCTGGGCTTGCTCTGTCATCTTGTCGGCTAGTAGTGATAATTCATCTAGGCTGGTTTCTTGAGTGACGACGAGAACGGATCGTACCTGGGCTGGCAGATGATTCACCCACATGAGTCGTAACGTGGAATCTGGAACCTTATCACGTGCTAGGTTTCGCATGCGTCGCAGCAGCTGAGAGGGCTTCTGGTCACCGAGCTCCATGTCAGACAATAGCTTCTGAAATTGCCGATTTTCTGACTCTTCGTAGACTGATATCAGACGTTCCTTCAACAAGTCGTACTGTCGTGCTGTAGGAGGGTCGTACAGTAGGTCACAAATCTGTTCCACATCCTGCTTTTCCAAACGAGCGATTACCATCTGCGCTAATTCTCGCTGTCCTTTCTTTAAATCATGCGTGGCGGCTTCGAAACTGACGAACCACAAGCGGGCTCGGTCGCGCCAGAATGCTGGAATCCGTAGCGATAGTGAGATACCGGCTACTTCTGGGATGTGCAGTGCTGTAGATTCACTAGAACCGGCGGCGTCTGGTTGCTTGGCCATGATGTGCGATGGTTGCGATAAGTTTGTTCGCGGGGTCACCACTGTTAGGAGCTAGGGTGATGGAATGAAACGAGCAAGGCACTAAATGGTACTGGTTTAATGTAGGTAAACTTGGCTATTTATACAGAATAGAAATAAGTAAAAACAATTGCGGGCAACTTAAAAACATAACATTTTGGTTAGGCCAATCACTACACAGCACGTATAAGTCTGTAGTTCTCGGAACTCACGACGGGGGCGCCACCATCGCGGTGGCGGTAGCAGAGGGCTAGGGCTCCGATCGTCAACTCTGTTGGCGCGCGCGGCGCGCGCATTGTGCGATGATGATGACGCAGCTACAAACGTTTTTAAAATTACGAGAATTGCCCCTCTGGTCTACTTATATCTTGTTCTCCTATTTAGATACATATGTGCTCAGTGCCTACACATAGTTGAGCTCGTCAACCGAACAGTCGTAAGATAAAATTAATTGTGAATATTAATTAAGTAGTAAAAATAACAAAATTATATCCTAACTTGACTAAAACTATACACAAATTAAAATATAGCGTCAAAAAAATCACCCGCATCGGTGTCGACGGATAATGTACCCAAGAGACTGGGCGGCATTACCTCGTTGTATGGCAATGCTTAGCCTCTGGTCTAGGTAAAAGCCAGCCCACGAGAAGCCAGGTCACGGGAAGTGTCAACCAGCCGTTTCGAAATTTCCTTAAAAGACCGCGAGGACTCGGACCCCACGGCCCGAGGGTTTCAACCTTAAACGGCTCGAAAATATAATTACCAATAAGGTTTCGCGCCGCTTTAGGTTTTCCGCAGCCGCAGCAACAGCACCAGCGCAGCATGGGCCAGGAAGATGGGTAGATAAAATTAAATAGCTAAGTAACTATTGTTCCAGATTATCATTAGATGACAAAGAGAAAAGAACTCAAATCGAATCAAATCTCTTTATTGCATGAAAAAAATAACAAAAAGAAAATGGTGCTTCATGTGCCTATCACGGCTTAAAATAAAGTAATGTAGGTCTGTACTTGTACATCAGCAATGTTATTAACACTGTTACGTTTAGGTACCTACACATGATTAAAATTGGCACAAAATGATTCGATAAACTGCTTTTCAACTTCATTTTGCTAAGAGGTAATACTCTCTCAATTTTACTTCCGTTCCGATTTTAATTAAATATTTTGCTCATTCATTAAGGCTTAAAAAATGATGTGTTCATTGATTTCTTGCCGACTTAGAACAATAGGTTTTGCTTAACCAAGCTCACCATAAGCACAAGACACTTAATCCCTAACCTTCACGACTCCATAAACCCCTAACAAAATGACCTATTACTCAAAAACAACGAATTAATAGAGCATATCGCAGCCAGTAATCCTGAGTATAATAGGAACACAAGATACAATGGACACCGCAAGGGTTTAAAAGCTTTCTTCAATAAATCACGGGCAGCGGTGAGGGGTAGAAAAAAACCCCTAACATTAGGGGTAGTACTCACAATAGATAGATATAATTACACCAGTATTATAGAAAGATTATGTGTTTTGCGAAGTCATTCTTTCTTTCTTTCGTTCTATGACATTGTGGTAATTGTTTTCGGATGGTAGAGGAGCGTGCGAGGTGATTGATGATAGTCATAAAAAATGTGGTTTAGAGTGATTTCACACGGTTTTTTATTGACCAGCGGGGTAGTTGCGTAACACACTAACAATAGCAATGGGTTTAATTTTGACAGTTCAACAACATTCATTGCGTTATTTACATTGTTGAGCAGAGAAATGTTTGCAAGAACAAGCAATGGATTAGCAAACAAAAATGAAAAAATGATTTGGATTGAGATTGATAGTGTTTTACGCAATCGTCGCAAATCAGTCTAGTGCCTGAACGTTAATGACTGAGTAACATCACTGCAGTCAAACTGACAAGCAACCAAAAACTACAATCCGTTTCACGATGATTTTTAAACTACTTTAGACGAGAGGAAGCAAACTTAAAAATGTGATTAAACATAGGAGGACCTGCTGCAGCGTCAATGCTACATGTTTGTACTAAATGAAACAGATTCGGTTACCACCTCGAACTGTAATTATGGATATATATTGTTTTTTTTTTCTTAAAATCGTAAAAACGCTCCTGTACCTACATACATTTATGACATTGACGACCGTATCTGGAATTGAATTAATTGAGTGCATTATCAAAACATTTTCTTTTTATTACGATTTCGTGATTCCGGTTACACTTTATTGAAAAAATCGACCATTTTAAACGATAAAATGTTAACGTTTTTTTAAGTATAATACGATCATAGACGTTACAAAAGGTGGGCCCAAAAAAACTATCTCCATTATTATTGAATTTTTTTGTAGGTTAACATAACAATTTTTTTTTACAGTTTTGATAAGATTGACACGCTTCTGTTATAAGCAGTTACGACACCGTTGTGAGACGACACTTTCTGGCCATATAACAGCTTCGTAGCAGCGTAGTTATCCTTCGTAGCACCGAAGACATTCGACGTAGCACTTGTGCTACGCGGATGCGGAAACTTTCACCACAACTTAATTTTTAATTTTAGGTTTTCGTATACGGGGTGGCAGGAACAATTGACGCGCAACCTGTTACCATGTATTCTGCAATTTTCTTTTGATATCCTAAGAAAATTTTCTACATAAAAAATAATAAAAAATTATATGCTAGAATCATGTGCTGAATTCATGGATAGGTACAGTTTGCGCGTCGATGCCCTACCAACATATTTATATAAGCGTCCAATTTCCATACAAGGTATGCTTATTTACTTAATAAGTGTACACAAATCATTAAAGAATCATTTAAAATGTGCTTTTGTTAAAGACAAAGCTTACTAGTTCAAAGTAATTCGACACAATCGACACACACTCGATAAGTTACTACAAACTTCTTTGACTATGAAGCGTTGAAGGTTAGGACTTTTTTGGTTAAATTTGCTCATACGAGCCTCTCTTTTAAGGTTATACTCAGAAGTACAGATAATAACTTTTAGGGTTTCTGGAGGGACAGTAATGAATTTAAATTCTCATCCATGGTCAATTTACTGGATCAGTTTCTTTGTTTATTTTATGTTTTGCTTTATGGCTAAAGATTTAAAGCTGTTAGCAGTATTTTTATAATAATTATATAGGCCTTCCTGTACACCCATTACCTAAATGTAGGTATACATTAGCGATAGCGATATTTCTAGGCCTTGCAAGGTAGCACATAGTGATACAGCATATTTTTAATTTTATACCATCATGTAGGTACCCTACCAGCAGTGCAAATCTGTAACCATCTCACCGTGAAAACTTAGGTGAAGTGAGCGTGGAGTCTGTCATTCCAACTAATGCTAGGGATTGACACTATTGACAGCTCACTACACCTAACTATTCACTGTGAGATTTTTACAGAATCGATCGGCTGTACATTACACCTATGTGTACAAATCAATAAATTTGAATTTTGAATCTACTGGCATATATGGAAATCAATTCCCAAAGTATATAAAGCAAAAAAAACAAAACAATAAAGGAACACAAAATCTATAAATCCCACCAAACCAATAAAAAATTGCGGGTGTCAAAGGAGCATAGTTTCCCTCCACCAGACAGGATACAGAGACACTGAATATGTATGGGCCCGACATAAACGACGATAAAAGCTAAGAATCCTAGCAAAATAAATTCAGAGAGTAAATGAAGCCAGCGGACAATGGACCGGGACTTTCTACGGCCCATTACTTGTCCCGGGCGATTACGCCAAAACGCCAATTCAAATGAAATCATTTACCATATTATTTTCATTTGGTAACACCACCCACCCCAGCAAACTCCATTTCGCCGCCTAAACTCGTACGCGGCTCAGCCAATTTTTTAAATGTACCCGCTCAAAATAAATTATGTAGCGAACTGGGAAGGCGATGCGGACAAACAAGAAATAAAACGGATGAGCGCGACTCGCGGCCAGAGCGGGACGGCGACAGTCGCTCCTCCCCCGGCGCCCCGCTCGCGCCCCCCGCCCCGCCGGCGCCGCCGTTCAACTTGAAGACGGCCCCGAGAGCTAAGCTCCCGTTTTATTGTCACTTACACCTCGCCTAAGATTTGTTTACCGCTCAAATCTTCGCGCTCGCAATCTTCCCAACTATTCTTTTAACCGTAAGGCAGAAAATTGCGTGAACTTTTCTCCGCCAGCCGCAGAGTTAAGATTGCGCAAGAGTATACAAGACAAGTAAATTTTGAATCTGAGCTCTGATTAAAGAATCAGACGCAGAAACGATTGCTTATAAAGTATTAAGATGCTTATTTTGGATCGTCCGAGAATATTTTTGATAATAATATTGTTCTCTTATTGTTTCTTTATAAACTTTGGACGGTTTACGCAAAGAGCATTAAATGTCTGAGTAGGCATCTACATAGTTATTTATATATTTTATGAAAGAAACCCATGTAGTCACTTGTTCGTATAAGAAATGAAAATAATTTTATTTGCTCGTAACGAATATCGGTGTAAATGAGTAAATTAGATGTTATACCAATTACAGGAAAACAGCGTTACTACTGGTTTTCGAAGACAACTCACTAGTATATCTTTTCAGGAATTTACCAAGCTCGATGTCCATGTTAACAGGTGTATTAGTTAACTTTGGTGTATGCTGAGGAGAGCAAGATGGTGAATACATCACCTGCATAAAAAAAACTTTCTTCATAACCTACCAGATTTCTGGGGCCATTGCAAAGCCATTCCTGCAGTAAGTTTGCGCAAAAAACCACCTTCAATAATTGCATTAATAACGTCGTCTTATACTCTGTTTTTGTGTTGTTTATGAAGCGATAAAAGGGGAAGATAAGCCCAGCGGGTTTGCGTAGCTCACTATCAGTTATAGTGATCAGTAGTAATAGTTTTCATTTTGACAGTATAGCTACATTCATTGCGTTATTTACGTTGTTGAACAAACAAACTTTTCGAACATATAAAGCAATGGATTAGCAATATCCAAAATGATTCAGATTGTCATTGATAGTGTGTTACGCAATTAGGATGCAGGTCACCAAATATGTCTTGCATGCCAAAGGCAAACCTTTTATGGTAAGCAGAACACCGCAGGATTTTCTTAAGAAGGTGAAGGAAAACATCGTGAGGAAATGGGCATGGCCTAGAACCAAATATTCAAAGACATGTGACATCTACCAACCCGCACTGGGCCCCCGGGCTCATCGAGAGGAGGCCTGTGTCCCAGCAGTGGGAACATTATAGGCTGATTATGCCACTACAAAATTAAAACAAATCCTGTAACAGCTACCCAAGTATCCAATAGTAAGGACCTAGTAACCGAGCACCAACCGATTCCGGAGCTTAGTAAAGGGGTCACGGACGGCATTAGAAGTTAGTTTGGCCACAGATAACACAATGACAACTAATTGGATAGCTTAGCTGTGCTCGGAATTCTCCCAACTATAGTTAACTAACTACCCTGATAGATAAATTACGGGCTTTATTTCTGAAGAAACTTTCCAACTGGTTGAGTGGAAAACTCGTTGGGTTAGATAATTTGAAGATCCGCTTTCGTGAAATTGATTTTGGATTCGTTAACAGCAAGAAGACTGAGGTTAGTATTTGTTTCATAAAAGTAAATAAATAATAAAAGTAAAAGTGAATTTTACAAACACATAAATGCAGGATTCCCCGTAGCACGTGCAGCGTGCGGTTTCAGCGAAGATACGGCTTGTTTTTAGTAAGTAATTTTGTTAAGGTAAGGCTGGGCTACCTTATTTAAAAAAGAGATTAAAATTAAGTTATGATTGAAGTGACAATTGAGAGCGGTGCTCCGCTATCAAACATTTGCAGGCATTGATAGCACTGCGGTGCTGAAGACGCGGCTTGTAGAAAAAGTCCTTACAGAAATACACAGTAATTACAGTAAAAGAAGATTTAGATGCAGAATGGAAAAGAAGAGACAGTGCGGCGGCTCTCCAATGCTCTGGCTCTTCAAAAATATCACGCACTCCACCATGACTGAATGTCTTTGTAACGACAGAAATGGAGCTGACTGGAAGAGTTTTTGATTGCTAATCAAAAACTCTTCCAGTCAGCTCCATTTCTCTTGCGATACGTCGTAAGAGCAGCCAATAGATTTAATTGTATAAATAAATGAATAAACCGTTGCAGTAAGTTGACGATTCTGTTACCTAAAGTGATGACGAATTTGTCTTAACTTTAGGAGCGGTGAGTCCTGAATACTTACTTAATGCAGTAAAGTTTGTAAAAACTTCTCATAATAAACTACGTTTTAACATGCTTTCAAACCACAAAACAAAAAAAATAAATAAAAAAAATCTGAAATACGTTGCGAATTTCCACATGAAAAATCAACGAAACTAATACCATGAACGTTTGAGTGTACAAGATTAAAGTGATTAGCGTCGCCGCGTCCCGCGCCGTAATACTGGTCACTCACTTAATTCGGCTCGTTTTAAAGCAATCTTTTTCAGCAGCCGAGCATGCCGTTAAAAGTATTTCCAAACGTATAAATAATTTACGAAACGAGGACATAAAGTTTGCGGAGCGACCCCCGCTCGCATGCAAATCGAGTTGGAAGAAAGAAGTGTCCGCGACCGCGGCGCCATCTCTTTCCTCCGTAGAATATCCGAACGTGCGGGAGCGGGAGAGAGGACGCGTAGTGGATTACCGTTAGGCGGGAGCGAGAGAGAGGCAGTCGGTAGTTGCGTTCGGTTAAGTGAATCAGTGCCCGCGCTCGCTATTAAATCAGGGCGCGGGAGCGGGGAGGCGCGCGTGCTAAAATGCTCTTTACGGCGGGTGGGGTTTTGTTTGCCGAGGGCGGTTTCAGAGCGATTACTCGCAGACCTCGCAGTAGTGTGTCCGCGGCGTTGTGGCGGCAGTCGCGGCGTGACGCGGCTCGCGAGTGATCGTACGTGTATCGGAACGTGATGTCAGTGACAGCGCGGTGACCGCGCTTTTTCGCACGGAGTTCGGCGGGAAAAGTTCCCGCCCACAATAAGACAACATATTTTCGGACGCTAATAAGGTAATTAAAGGTTTTGTTTTTTTTTGTTGTGTTTTGAAAGTTAGTTTTCAAACTTTTCCACTCCGACGGATATCGCATTTTTATTTATTAATTACAGCAAATAATATTTATAGATCATGATCATCAACATCATTTAGAAAATGTGAGCTGCTGCAAAACTTGAAATCAATGCCTGTATTTTTTTTTTCGGATTTCGGCCTACGTACGTAAAAAATAAATTGATTTTTTTTTAACGAACAATAATATTCCAAAATTACGCTATTGCAAACCATTGAGAAAAAAAAAATAATACTAAATAATTTCTTAATTTAAAAAAGTGAAACATAGTTACATTTACAGAAGTTTGATGTATCAGTATCTCAAACATAGGTACCCTGGCTCCCAAACAAGGTTTATGTTTGTGACTTAAATAAAGATCTCATAAGTACAGCTTACCCCTTTATAAGGCAGAACAAACGGCTGAAGGTACAGAATAAAAATTAGTGTTATACGTCACATTTGATCACTTAATTGAAATTTCGGAAAAAAACGTATACTATAGTCCATTATTTGGACAGAGCCGTACTCGTCGGCTTGTGGAAGTCGGCAAAACATGGAGAAAACACATTATTTATTCAAGAATAAATCACTGCTAACGACAAACTGTGTTGCCAAAGTATTTTTGAAGATATTTCGTCCAAGGTATGGTGTCCAATATATGGCCAGAGCCTTATAATTAATTAATTTTTTTTTTTTAAACAATTGAATACTTTCCAGCGATGTCTATGCGACCGTGTACCCGTGTAGTCGTGATACTCGTCATTTTCAGCGGAAAATGACGAGTATGAACTTCAGAATGAAGGTTTTTTGTGAATTTGCAGAAAGAAAATTAAAAAGCCTTGAGAATGTCTGCATAGTTTATTTTACACCTGAAATAAATATAATATTTCTTACGGCTTAGCAAAATCAGCTGTTGTATTGTGCTCAATTTAGCAAGCTTTTATAAAGCAGTTAAAGTACGTAGTAAATAGGTACCTACAAGCTTTAAAAAAAAGCTTATATAGTAAAAAATAAAAATATTATCCGTGACAGCAATTTAAAGATAATTTAAAATGCTAATAACTAAGTTAATGTACGAAGTTAATTATAAAGCAAATGGGAATCAATGTTTTATGTCTGGGCTAATGTTTCTTTTGTATATTTGTAAGAATTCGGCGAAGTCTTCACTATCGACCAACCATTATGATATCCTAAGTACTAGCTTCAGTCCGGCCGCGACTTTATCCGCATGAAATTTTTTGTTCCCCCGGCCCACCACGTCGCATCGGATCACTTGCCCGACTTTTTCTCTTTTTAACTCGGCTCCTAAGGGTTCTAGCGTGATGTTAAATAGCCTATAGCCTTTCTCGAGAATTGGGCTATCAAATGTAAAAATATTTTTTCAAATCCGACCGGTACTTCCAGAGATTAGCGCGTTCAAACAAACTCTTCTGCGTTATTATTAGTATAGATCAAAAATAAACTTACAGCTGTAAACAACTGCGGAAGCAATGTTCAAGTTCGCACAGTCACCACACATAAAAGGGGAGAATGACAACTCAATCAAAGTTTTATAGAGCTACAATTGATATTAGTAAGCCTACATTAATTTGCCACCTGCCGATCGGTTCTGTAAAAATCTCACTGTGATAAGTTAGGTGAAGTGAGCTTAGAGTGAGCTGTCAATAGTGTCAATCCCTGGCATTAGTTGGAATGACAGCTCACTCCACGCTCACTTCACCTAAGTTTTCACGGTGAGATGGTTACAGAATCACACTGCTGTCCCTGACTCAAGATAGACTACAGGCCAAAAGAATTGACACAACAATAAACCTATGCGTACATGCAAGCTGTTGTTTTGCATCCTCGTCAAATTTCAGGAGGCTGTTATGAAAGACAATAATCAAATATAATTACGATCCCTGGTAAATAATGAATGCATAGGTACTTGTTTTTTTAGTTATTTAAGTTTGACAGTATTTCAGAATACACCACTTTCAAAGAACAGAATCGCGTTATGATATCGTATAAGCGGCCGCGTTTTTATGTGTGTGTAAAAGAGCAGTTACAGTGCGGTCTCACACAGGCCACGTTTTAAAATGTGTGTCCCACACATGCCGATTTCCGATAATTAGAAAAAAATACCTACTTATTTTATTATTGACTCGTTTCGAGAATCAGTAGCATAGTTACCTCCTTGAATTTGACGAGGATACAAAACGACACCTTGTATAATAACATACTTATGCTTGGTTCCTATAAGCAAAAACCAATCATTTTGCTTACTGATGGCAGCATTATTTATTGACAAACTAGGCATAAAAATAGAATTGTAAGTTAATTTTACCTGTGATAGCTACTTCAGCATGGGAAGGTCTACTATGCAAAGCTATGATTTCTTTGCTTCATTATTGGGCAAGATACAAGAGTCTTAATTTTAACCAATAACGGTCCGTAAATGATAGGATGCCAATCAAAGTTTAAGACTATTCACTTTTAATTTACTCAGTTATTTGCCATCTGCCCCTGACTCAAGATACACTACAGGCCAAACAAATTGACACAACAATGAACCAATGCGTCCATATAATAGCATACATAGATACTGAATTAATAAATCAACCTCGATCTGCCTACCCTCTTCCCAACTGTGTTGGGGTCGGCTTCCAGTCTAACCGGATGCAACTGAATAACAGTATTTTACCCAGGTGAAAAACACTAGCTCTCCATACAACTGCCTATCTGACCTCCACAACCCAGTAACCTGCGTAACACGAATACATGATACCCCTTGGTAAGACTGGTTGTCAGGCCTTTGGTCTTCTGAATACCCGTTACGACTATCAAAGTTCTACGAATGACAGCGAGGGCCCGCGGTTTAACGTGCTTTCTGAGACACGGAGAAGTCTCAATACGCAATGGCTGGTCACCCATCCACGGTAAGCGTAATTTAGTCTTCGATCGAGCCGTGTGGCTATTATCATTTTGCCACGAGCCCCTCACACACCATTAAAAACCTATGCGTGCATATAACATACTTAATCAATTGACACGTCTCCGACGTCACGCTGCAAGACTCGCCAATCAGTCGCCAATTAAAGTTTTATAGTTACAAGGTGGAGATGACAATCCTACTAATATTATAAACGTGAAAGTTTGTATGGATGGATGGAGGTTTGTTACTCTTTCACGCAAAAAGTACTGAACGGATTTGGATGAAATTTGGCACATAGATGGTTTATAACCAGGATTAACATATAGGATACTTTTTATCCCGATATTCACATGGAATCGAAACTTATGCGGATGAAACCGCGGGGCACAGCTAGTACGGCAATAATCGTCATACGAAAATTGAATAAAATATATGCAATACTTTAGTGACCGTAGCTAATCAAATAACAACCCGTAGTCGGTTCATCACTTCTATTTAGTTTGTTTGAAAAATCTCACCGAACACAATTATGTTTTCAACCAAATTCTAATTTGCTACATGAGCTTCAACAAATTTTAAGGGGCGTAATGGACCAGAGGCAAAAAAAAAATTTGATAGAACTTAAGCCTATTCCTGCATATAACAATATAATGCCATTCAACGTGGCAACGCTGCCAGTCTTCAGGACACGTTTCCGTTTCGATGACAGCGATGTGGAAGAGTTCTCCGGCGCCTAAGTGTCCTTTTGTTTTTTTATTCATTTGTATAGTTAGTTATTTAGTATCTACAAATAGTTAGTTTAAGTTTTATTACTTTTATATTTTCAGACAAGAAAACATTTACATAATAGAAGCTAACATAATATTAACAATATTTACTTGTACATGTATATAAAAGAGAAGGAAAAGAATCATAGCGCAGTGGTGGCCTAGTGGTAACGACCTCGACGAGTTGTAGGTCGCGGGTTCGAACCCAGACAGGCGCTTTACTTCGGGAAATTTATTTCATCTCTCAAAAACGGTGAAGGAAAACATCAACAGAAAAAGTACCCAAAAGGGTTAGTTAGTAGTATAATAATTGTATCTACGCATTTTAATAGACTTAATGAATATAATCAATTGGCGCGTTACCGACGTCACGCTGCAATACTCGTCTCAATCAGTTCCTCCTAACACAATAAAACCCAATAACGTTCCACTCGAGCAATAAGCTCAATTACTAGCAAATATGAGCATTGTATTGATATGCAATCGTGGACGGCGCCCGGAGCAATTATTGTGGCGCTACGAGCTATATACCTTATACGTAGGTATATGGAAATAATGGCTGATTGAATCGTCTAGCGATCGGTTTTGAAAATACCGCTGTTTGTAGAAGACAGAACGGATGTCTTACTGTTATTCTAGCAATTAAAATACAGTACAATAATTCAAATCACTATTAAATCAAGTTTCTTTCGTAAACTAAACTGTAAATAGTGTTAAAAAGTTAATATTTCGATGTATTGTAATATGCGTAGCATAGTGCTACGAAACACCTCCGAAAGTGCTACGAAACGCCTACGGAAGTGCTACGAAAGTAGTTACGTTGCTACATTTCTTGGGATTGTGAATGTAGAAAATATTTTTATTAAGTCATTTATAATTGCCATAACATGTACTTGTTTTTACTTTTTGTGTTTGGTCCTTTCTCTGCGTCATGTTTGCCGTAAATAAACGTATTTTCTATCTTTCTTTCATAAGAAAAGTCACTACAGATTACTCAACCCCTATTTCCAACTTTTAGACTATCATCTGACTCAAACTGTTCTATTATTCATCCTGTTTAAATGCGTATGCTGAATATCTTACAGATTACAAGACAAGAAGGCTGTAATTAATGATAAGACACTAAATAATTAAAGACTACGTGTTCGTGTCTCAAAAATCCTTCAATAACAACAAAGGGAACTTTAATCCAGGTCCAACTAATAACAGTGGAAGGTTATTTTGGGAGTTATTTCACTATTACGAGCACGAAAGTTTGCAGGAATCAAATGTTCGTTCCCAATATACGAATAAGTAATTGCACAAAAAAAAAAACACAAATTACGTCTGAAGCAGAGTCAAACTCCCGGACCTACTCAGGAATTAGAAAACTAGTGTCAATAAGTCAGCAGATACGCGGTATCCCTGATCCTGTCCTGGCTGTGTTTTTTTCTAATTTTGACTGTGTTTAGTTTAGTTTGTGATCTTCCTGTACGAGTCGCAAGAAATACTTTTTCTTTCTCTTCTTTTCTTTCTGTACTTTGTTTTTGCCTGTATTCCAGTTTGTTTATTCGTACTTGCACTTACATATGAATATAACAATCTTCTGGGTCTATAGCTATGCTATCAACAGCGCAAAAACACGCCAGCACGCTCTACAGTTCCGAATACGTGACGACATTTCGTACTTACCACTAAAACACTCCCTCAAATCTCACTATACGTATGACATATACCTATACACTATATCGCAAATATATCAGTTAGCACAGACCTCTTTAATGGTCCATAATGAGTAGTAATTGGATTGAGAGCCCGGCGGCCGCCCGATCACTATATCGACTCGAACCAGTTAGGCAGTTAACCACCATTAGTTTGAACCATCAATTTTCAGATTTACACTAACTGTTACACTGATTGTTTAACTGAATTTAGTTAGTTTTAGAGCCATTTGGCCAAACTTAGTTTAGTTGGAATTTGGTCGTTTTAACTTTGTGTTTAGTTTAATGTTTTGAGTTCTCGGAATACCTGAGTTTCTGTGTCAAAGTTGGTGTTGAAATGGCGAGCTGTGGGTGTCGGGTTTTTGGACCTAGTTTAAAATAGACGGCTACCTTGACTCTCTTGCATTGATTATTGTTAAAGTATTATTCTAAAGGATAAAAATATTTACACTTATCCAGTGTAGGTATATATTTTTTGTCTACTACTAAGGGTTGATTTTTCCATAGCCAGATTATTTCTCGAATAATAGTTTTATTCGAGGAATAAAGTTGACGTTTGACAGCTTTTGTATGAAATAACTGTCAAAATTTGAAAATTATTCTTCGAATATACCTACTTCTAATCAGATGATTAAAAAATCTGCCCTTAATTAACTAACAAACTGGTCGGCAGAGTTTTGGGCTTCTGACTACCCGCAACGACGCCTTTTGTCAATGGGAGGTAGACAGAAACTACACAACGCCATCTGCCAAAATTCTTACGTACACCTTTTCATTTTTCCAATATTTCCCATTAAGTTATAGATCTATAAAACTTCGACACAAGCGTCCCTTCTCTACAAACTTTCACAAGGGTCGATAACCGAAAATAAGAGATAAAAAAACCGTACAAACGGCCAGCAGTAAGTGCGTTCATTCGATATAGCGGTATCGACGCCAATTGAGTAGCGTCGCCGCGTCCTCCCGATAATTGCACATAATTGCTCGACCAAAGGGTACCATGGACCGGCGAATTATTCTTAGTAATACGGTTGTCTTGAAGGTGACAGGATATTGCTTGATAGTGTAGTGTGGAATAAAGTCCCAATGTAACTGGTATACCTGAAGGCCAATTCCCCTAAATTGAAAACGTTCAAAATCTAGTCGCAATTTTATTTCAGCGACAATATATGTCAGAAACTTGTCAAAAATGAGGAATTTTAGAGATATTTTTGACATATTGAAACTAAGATTAGATTGAGAACTTTCTTAAAATTACGAGAAATGCCCCTCAGCCTGTGAACGTTCTTAAAATTACGAGAATGGCCCATCTGTTATATTTAGCTTGATCGAAAACCACGCATCAAATCTTCATCAATAAACAGTTAAAGAGATCCATAGACAACTCCGCCTTGGAGTGTAAATGTGGTGCTGTTCCACAAACGATAGGACACTTAATACCGTGTCCTGTCGGCTGCACGTTACAGGAACTGATGGACGCTGGTGACGGCACCAAACAAGTGGCCAAATTCTGGGCCGAGTTCATTTAGATTGCTATCAACACCCTAAGAAGAAGTACAGGTAAAGAAATAGGTACCAGATATGCAATACAATCTTTAACTGTATGCATAAGCAGTAACACTTTTCAGTGTTTTGGCACTTCGTCGGATTGGTCTTCGTATTTGGGCCCGAAGTCCTGCAGTGCGATTCTGTAACCATCTCGCCGTGAAAACTTAGGTGAAGTGAGCGTGGAGTGAGCTGTCATTCCAAATAATGCTAGGGATTGACACTACTGACAACTCACATCAAGCTCACTTCACTTGAGTTTTCACGGTGAGATTTTTACGGAATCGACCGGCTGGTGCAGTTTTAATATAATTTCATTTTTTTTTACTAACTTCTTTTACTAACCTAGTTGTTTCTATTCTGATGTAATGCGGGGAGAGTTTCCAGGCACTCGCGGGGAGTAGGTTTGCATGAAGTTTCGCACTCTAAGGCGCAGGTTAGGGTTGCTACCAAGAAGAAATCCGATTGTTTTATGACGCAAATGTAGATCACTTTCTTCACGTTGGGAAATAATTTATTTATAAAACTCAGTCCTAACGAACTGCAGTGCGATTCTGTAACCATCTCACCGTGAAAACATAGGTGAAGTGAGCGTGGAGTGAGCTGTCATTCCAACTAATGCTAAGGGATTGACACTATTGACAGCTCACTTTAAGATCACTTCACTTAACTTTTCACTATCCCTATAAAAAAATCATTTAATAGGCTTAGAAATAAAAACTTAACTCTAAAGAAGAACGGGTAGAATGTTACATTAACTGTTACTTGTCATCTATAATATAAAATGAATCGCTGAATGTGTTGCTAAGCGCAAATCTCGAGAACAGCTGAACCGATTTCGCTAATTCTTTTTTTAGAATATTCCTTGAAGTACGAGGATGGTTCTTACAGAAAAAATGTAAGAAAGTTGCTTCACGCGGACGAAGTCGCGGGCAAAATATAAAGGGTGGCATGGACATCGACGCGAAACCCGTTACCATAGATTCAGTACATTGTTCCTGGGTTTAATTTCGATTAAATCGTCCCTGCATGTAAATTGGTCGAAAATTTAATTTTTAATTGCTGTTCCATACATTATGACCGTGTAGGTATCGCACTTTTCTATGAACCAGTATTTTTTTTTGTTAACCGACGGAAAATTCTCTAGAACCATATGATGAATTCTTGGTTTTAGTTTGTGCATCGAAGTCCCCCCCCCCTGTCACCTTGTAGGTATAAGGTAGTAGTGTTTTATGTAAATCATCGAATAACTTCTAAAAAACCACTAAACCACTGTCTGATGAATTCAAATCTATGTAGAAAAACATTTGTACATCTTTCCTTTTTCCATTGTTTGATGGAGTTTTTTCTTACACCTTGTAGGTATCAAGTTAAAAACAACCACTAATCAGAATGACTAAAACGAATGAAAAAAGCACGAAATTGAATCAAAAGTATGTAACAGCGAGTGTGTATTGTCGCTTAACCCGATTAAAGGCCAGATAGAGCCGGTCACGCAAATGATGACTGACATGTGCTGGTAGGGCTGCGCTTATCACAAATTAACATTTTATTACATGTTCTGGGGGTACGACGATCAAACGTATCAAGTGTTTTAGAAGAATTTGTAAATAGCATTGTAACTGATATCAAATCTTGTGATTGTATTAAATAAGGTAAAGACCAAGCCCCGTAAAGCGTCACGTTTCAGAGATATTAATATTTTGTTCCTATTAAGTTTTTTGTTTGCATTGATGTCAGCTATCGATTTACCTAGTTATATATCATATAGTCACGTGATCAACTTTGAACGTTAATATCTCGGAAACGTGATGCTTTACGGGGTTTGGTCCTCTTATATTATCCGTTTGCGTTGATGTTAAGTATCAATTTATATAGGTGCAATGTGTGGCAGCCATTTTGAAAAATAAAACAAAATGGCGGGACACTAGGTAGTTATGCCAGACTTCATATATCTCATCGTGAAAAGTTAGGTGAAGTGTGCTTAGAGTGAGCTGTCAATACAGTCAATCCCTAGCATTAGTTGGAATGACAGCTCACTCCACGCTCACTTCACCTAAGTTTTCACGGAGAGATGGTTACAGAATCGCACTGCAGGTCCTGAGTTCATGGTTACAGCTTGCGCGTCGATGTCTAACTCTACCACCCTGTAAACTACGCATCTAACAAAGGAATCACTCCAAAAAACCCTTCACAACTGCACCAGCTCATTATTTTTATTCCACCGATTGGATTGTCGCGGCCTGATTGAACCATTGGCCACGGTTAATAGTTAATTTAAACTGTTCAATTGATCTCCATTACAATTGGTAAAAGTTCGATATCAAATGAACGAGCCAGTGGCACTGTGATTAAATATTATTGATTGTTACTTAGCGCCAAGCGGGTTTGAATCGTAAAATAATTTGTTTCAATTGAATTGAATTTTTTATTTTTTTTGTGTTAGGATGTCTGTGGTGGTTGTTTTTTAATGTGTTGTTACTTGCATCAAATTGATATACATGGGTTTGTAACCTGTACCAAATAATTTCTGTTTTTTTTTGATAGATTGCGTAGCACACTATCAATCACAATCTGAATCATTTTAAAATATATTGGGTCTGAGTGTTTTTCTATCTATAATATGTATGTATTTACAACAAAAAAAAAATTGTATATAAGTAGTTTATCAGCCATCTTGTTACCATAACACAAGCATTAGGTTGCTTAGCTTGGGACAAATGGTGCTGTGTGAAATGTCCAGGAATATTATTATTATTATATTGCTAATCCATTCATATGTTAGAAATATATGTCTGCTCAACAACGTAAATAACGCAATTAATGTTGTTGAACTGTCAAAATTCAAGCCATTGCTACTGATGATGTGTTACGCAATTAGCTCACTGTACTTATAAGTATTTAAAATACCATATAATCTCTTTTTCATCCTACTAATATCATACTTAATATTATAAACGCGAAAGTTTGTGAGGATGGATAGATGGGTGTTTATTACTCTTTCACGCAAGTAGGTACTGCTGAACGGATTTGGATGAAATTTGACACATAGTTTATAAACAGGATTAACCCGTAGGATACTTTTTAATACTCAATACTCAAAACTTTATTGCATTCCATATGTGTTACATAGATGGTATATACAAGGTAAAAGATCAATATGGGAAATATAATATAATCCCGATATTCCTACGGGATCGAGATTTATGCGGGTGAAACCGCAGTTCGTAGCTAGTATATTACTTATATTGTTAGGGACTGTGTTTTAGTTTTAGCACATTTACGTGGTAGAATCTTAATTTTTCCGGATTGTGATATTGGAAGAATTATTAGATAAATCATTCAAAACTGATTTTGTGATTTTGATGTAATAAGTTACATAATTTATTTTTTTAGTAGTCGCGACAGCCCTCTGAGCGTGAATAATTTCAGTAAAATTCAATAAAGTGTACTTCAACGTGCATCGCGATTCCAATTCACTACATTTATCGTCGAACTCTGCACTAAATTATGCTAGATGATGGTAAAAATATGTTTTCTTTAAAAAAATCTTACTCTCTCAATTTGGAAGTATAGTATCATAGTAAAAGCTAGTATGTATAGATAACTAACTATGAAGACTACTACTAAATTAAATGACTAACTAACTAACTATACGAATAAATACAAAAACAAAAGGACACTTAGGCGTTTAATTATATACGCCTTACTGAACACCCATTACCTAATGGGTGAGCAATATTTGTAAGCTTTGCAACGCAACACGTAGTGACACAACGTATTTATTTTTCATACATTACATCTATGTGTACAAATAAAATAAATTTGAATTTATATTGTAATGTAGAAATTACCATAAAACAGTAGGAATCTAGCACGAGAAAGAAAGAAAATCATTCTCTCTCACTCTTCAAACCTCCCACGAATAAATACACTGACTTTTACACATTACTGAAAGAAAAACCGCAAACGAAAATAAGTAAGTTAACAAACATAATGTGCGCTCATTCGCTCATAATTTCCAGTAAAATAAACACAATTCAGCAAAGACTAATTAATACATTAACACAGCTAAAGGTATACCGATACTTAATTACTCGATTTGACTCGGTTAATTGATTAAATCGTAGTCGATTTCAAATTAAACGGTACAAATACGATTTCGGAGCAAATTGTGTTTGCACACGATATCGAACTGAGTCCATGTTTACATTGAAACGTTTGCGTATTGGCTGCTTTTAAAATTATACTTTATTGGAGTTTTGAAGGTGAAATAAAAATGTTTGAATAGACTAGTCAATTAAGATTCAAAGTTACTGCCTTAGTTGGATTTGGAAAAAAGAATGTTTCTATCTATAGTAGTGTTCATAATCTCAGATGATTTACATTCCATCGCCACTTAATCTATAGTCTATAGAAATGTATTCTAAATTGATTTTTGAGTGACCATTTGTAACAAAAAGGTCCTAATACGTTTTTGCTTGTAATGTAATTTGAACTTTGTTAAGTATTACATTCAGTTTGTTGTTCCACAACTTGAAAAGTATCTCAAATTATTCATTCAAATAAGTATTGAGTATAGGTATATTTTTTTTATTAGCACAATCTACGAAGTAGGTTATTATTTTGTATATGTTTCAATTTTATGGCTTACAGGGTTAAACATAATCTTCTGGCAAATACAATTTATTTTCCAAGCAACCGTTGTTCCTCTAAACAAGTTCAACAATATCAAGGTCCTCTATTATCCGTCTCGTAGATTCAAAATAAGCTCCTAATATAATAAACATGAAAAGGTTTACGAGATAAATCATCAGTTCCCACATTTGGCGGCAACTCACAATGGGCCCGGGGCCCTCTTCCCTCCTCCGGTGTTAGTTGAGTGACGATAATCTCACCTCGACAAGACGGGAATGCGAAATGAAGTGCTTTTGCCAAATAAAAAAAAAAACAACCATTTCAAATTTGAATGCTAATTCTCTGTGGTTTTGTTTAAAATTCTATTCTTTTCAATGACGTAAGTGGCTGGATGTGATTTTACTTGCGTGAAAAGGGCAAAGATAAATAAAAAAAAACTGGAAGTGAGATATTAAGATAATCAGGATCAGTCCATTATTAAATAATGCTCAGTTTATAAATCTCGACGAGTAGTTTTCTTGTTTGTTAATGCGACAATAGAGGATTCAGGATATAGTCAGTTTACTCTGACGGTATGACCTAGGCGACAAATCTGAGGTTGTTGGGAATTGTTGCAAACAACATGATTGGGTCACACTTGTTTAACGAGGATTCTATTGCATAATAAACCATTCTGTTTTAATTTTATTTGTTACCTACAAATAAAATTAAAACATCTTAGATAAATTATATTATTTTTATTCTAATAAACTTCCCATAGGTATTTAGGTATAGGAAAATCAGTGAAGATATTTAGATATTTATATATTTAATGTCTGACTTTCGGGCTTCTGGTTATTTTTTAATTCTAAACTGAAAAGTTTTATCTCCGATAAAAACAGGGTTTATTGGTATTTCAACCTATAATATTATGTAATTGAAAGGCAACCTACAGCTTACTTGCAACAAAATCTAACCCATACATTACATAGGTATTAATAATTTTAAGAGACCAATCAAGTTTTTGCTTAACAAATTAATAAGAACGAAGATTTTTTTTTTTTTTTTTATAAAAAGTTTTGCCTTATAATGCGAAGGTTATGGTTGCAGCGCGGATGCGGTCGGCGGTGGGTGTAATACGGTAATGACACGACAATATAAATAGGATTAGTGTATCAGGACCCCACGCGCGCAGACAGGACGAGCCAATACACGCACTGACACTGTGTTCCGACACGGACTACATTGTGGACAAAAATAAATGAATAAAAGTGGATTAAATATTGACAAAACAAAAAACACTGTAAATGCCACTTTGTATTTTGATCTTCATTAGAAAGCTTAAATATGCTCTTTTGGAAATGTACATTCTTTTTACTTTTTAAATCAACGACTTTCTTCACATTTCTTCGTTTAGCAAACATGGCGGATTTCATGAAGCACGATGCATATTTATTTGATATATATTTTTATTCTCTAATAACAGAGAAGTTCAATGTAGTCAAGCCAAAAAAATGGCCTCTTCTAAAACGAAAAACCAAATATTGTATAAAATTCAAGATTTTATTTCAGCAGAATCGGGTTTCGTGTACAAGTTAGAGAGTGTAGCCTCTCCATCATGTTATCCCTTAATGAAAAGGTGTAACCGTTAAGTAGATTGCCCGTCTGATGTTTTATAATCCGACCCAGATTATCACAGAAGGTTCATTTAATGTATGACTAGCGACACGCCCCTGTTTCGCACGGTTTTTACGAAATGACAACACATCGAGATTTCTTTATAAATTATATTCAAAGAAAGAAATAAAATATTATAAATGCGAAAGTAAGTTTGTTTGTTAACGTTTCACGACTAAACCACTAAACCGATCATGCTGAAGAATAAATTTTGCATATACGTTGTCAGGTGTACAGAAACGGACATAGAGTACCTTTGACCCCGAAAAAAAAGTGCTGTTCCCGAGGAAAACAACAATAGCGTCATTATGATAATAAATAGCGCCACGTGTCTTTCGAATCATGATTAAATTATATTTTCCGTGGGATAATTTCCGACCTCCACGCGGGCGAAGCCGTGGTCAAAGCTAGTGTGTATATAGATAAGTAAGCATCATCGGTTTCTGTGAATTTTAGTGTTAACAGAATTAGTTATTATAACATTATTAGATACGGTAATGGGTTCGCGAAGACCTTGTGTTGTTTAACTTTGATGGTTTTAGTGTAAATTATGAAAATGTATTAAAGCTTATATATAAATTTGAAAGGATTAAAGTTTCGTGGAATGATTAGTTAAGTAGGCAATTTAAGTTTAAAAACATATTAGATTGTCTGGGTATTTTTTTTTTTGCTATGAGTTGGTAAATGGTTATAGAGCATTGGTGGCCCAGTGGCAACGGGCGTGGCTTACGGGTGGTTGGTTGTAGGTTCGAACTCACCCACGGTTTACTTTGTGTAAATTATTTCATCACCAATGCTCTAAAAACGGCATTAGAACCAGAGATTCGAAGATGTGACACCAAGCCGTACCAAGTCGTATTCTTTATCGATAAAATATAATAACACCACGCCTTCAATCCCCGAACGTTTAGGCAGAGTTGTACCTGCAGTACACTCACATTTTTAAAATATCGCCGGATAAAAAAAAACTTTACATATATTCATTTTGTCCAGAAAAATCCGTGATGGGCCGGCCCACAGTGTGCTGACGTCAGTCGCAGCATCGAATGCGCCCGCGCATCGTTTAGCCGATTCATTGCTCCATTAATGTCATTTATACCGACGGCTCGTCTACACGTGGGTCTCTAGTTATATGTGCAATTGAATTTCATTGCCATTTTCCTCTCGCAAATAAAGTTATGTTAGTGTGCGGATTCTGATTAATACAAGATTTAAATAATTAACGTTGTCTGTCATAAAACAAACAATAAGGTCATTTAAAACTTAAAAACGGGTGACTTTTCAGTACCTAGTAAAAATAAATTGAGTGAAGTGGAGTTCAAGTATATTATAAAATAAATTAAAAAAAATTGCAATACCGAATATAATTATTACCTATGCAGACATCATGATTATTTATAATAAGGTAATATTTAATAAAAACATCATTTACGCATGTTTACTTTCGTAGTTCACCTGTGTGTGTCTGTGTATCTTTAAAATCTGCGTAATATTTTCCTCAATTTTGTAGCTACCACGCAATTCAAACATGGTTTTAAGCTGGATTCCGTCTTCTCAGTTACCTTTTAAATACATGCACTTTTCACCAACATTAAAGTTACATTTTTATTATTTATAGAGTAGTGGTGGGCCAGTGATAACGGCCGCGACGTACGAGTTGTAGGTCGTAGGTACCCTGACAGGAGCTTTACTTTTTGTTAATTATTTCTTCACTACTGCTCTCAAAACGGTGAAGGAAAACATCGTGAGGAAACCGGCATGTCTTAGAACCAAAAAATCGAAGACATGTGACATCTACCAAACCGCACTGGGCCCGCGTGGTGGATTACGACCCACTCTCTTCTACCGAGAGGAGGCCTGTGTCCCAGCAATGGGAACATTATAGGCTGATTATGGTTTTATTTCTAAAAATCTATCCCTCCTTTTCATGACGCATCTGACAACCTGCAGCAGTGGTCGGAATGTCGCACGGTGCACTGCAATCTAGCAATTTATTCATCGAAATTAATTGATTTATGGCTAGCACGTCCTTACTACTGTCACACTGTGCGCTCGCGCTCTTGCAAACTACAGCCGGTTTAAAAAAATAGCTTGTTTGTCAGGGGATTTTATTTGCAAAGTGAGCAGACTTTTATACTGGAAATTACTTTTTATATTCAAACAAGATAATATTTACGGTACATAACATAAGCTAACAGACTTGAAATAATAATATTATGTACAGACGCCAGCAGGTCAGCTACCCGAAATTGTCCAATTTTCCCAATCAACCTTGAACCTTAATGCTTTTGCGATAAAGTTTAAAATCTATTAAAGAAATTTGATAGATTGTAGTAGCTTGATGTGCTGGCGTCTGTACATGTATATGAAAAAGAAGGAAAAGAATCATAGGGCATAAAGCATTCGTCCGCATCGTTGTCAACGAACGAAGGAAAAGTGCCCAAAAGGCTGGAAGTGCCACGTTGTATGGTGATGTAGATTGAATATATTTGGAACGAAGTTCCTCGTTGCACGTTATACTCTGCACATTTACCGAATGAGAGTTAGACCGAAAGAAGTGACACTTTTGCTAGAAGACGTTTCTTTTTTTCCCTTTAATTTATCTCAAACGTGGAGCAGTGGTGGCCAAGTGATAACAGCCGCAACATACGATTTGGGTCGTAGGTTCGAACCCAGACAGGCACTTTCATCATCATTATCATCAGCCTATAGCAGTAGCACTGCTTAACATAGGCCTCTCCTAATGCACGCCATTCAACTCGATTTTCGGTAACTCTCATCCAGCTGCTTTAGTTTGTGTAAATAATTTCATCACCACTGCTCTATAAACGGTGAAGGAAAACATCGTTAGAAAGAAAGAATGAAAAAGTATTTATTGCGACTCGTACAGGATCATAAACTAAACTAACTAAACACAGTTAAAAATAAAAATATTTATATTATAAAATATAATTATATAATATAATATAAAACAAATTATATAAAAAAGTAACAAAAGGAAAAATGAAACAGAAAGTCCTAACCGAGGCCAAAAGGCAAGCAAGCAAGGGGCAAGGGGGTTACGAAACTGGCATTGTCCTAGAACCAAAAAATTCGAAGACAAGTGACTTCTATAAACCCACCCTGGGCCCGCGTGGTGGATTACGTCCCACTCCCTCACAAAGAGGAGGCCTGTGTCCCAGCAGTAGGGACTTTATAGGCTGATTATGAAGACTCTCAAACGTTATTAATTTATTTCATTCCATCTGTTCTATAATATATTATAATGAACAGCGAAAGGAACTTCATTCTCACTGGGTGTTGAACACCTCGCGACTTTTTTATTGTGGTTCAATTAGCTTTTACTTTGTAAAAGTGAAGTGAAAGAAGATGCGAGAATCAACAAATGGATGAATCAATGAATCAATTGAAACAAAATTCATTAAGAGGTATGCGCTAGGTAGCCCGCGAAAGTCAAATATTCTAACGTTTTTTGCAATCTTCAGGTCAGTGGCATGTTGACTGAATCCTTTTGGATGACTGTTTCATGAAATATCAATCAATGAGTTTAAATGAACGTAGAAGGTTGTACTGATGATTTTAATGATTATAATTCTATAAATACGTACTTGTTACGGGCGCGAATAATATTTTTATCACATTGATCTGCAAATTGCAGAAAACGTAAGTAAATTTAAATTACGCGGGCTACCCTGACGCTTTCCCCAAAAGAATCGGTCCCTTTTGGTTGACTCTTCACGTAACCAGAGGGCTGGCATATTTTGAGCCCAAAGAATCAGCAGCCATCCAACGTGGCAATGCTGCCAGCCTTTTGGGCACCTATCCCATTGACAGCGATGCCGACGAATTTTTTTTAGATGCCCAGTGAGCTCCTACCTTTTTCTTTAATTTTTTATTATATAGTTGTACTTGTTGTGTATTATGTACTTACCGTAGCTTGTAAATTGTTATGTCTCTGTGAAAAAAACAACTAATTTTATACATTCGTCTTTATTACAAAAAACTTTTTCTCTATTTTAATTTTGATTAAAATGATTGTCACTACAATATTAATCCCACACGCTCCACATCGATATTTTTTCATAAAGACTATAGAGTTAAAATATTTAGAAGTAGATCCATTTAAATACAAGATGATGATAGATCACTATTTGTTGTGATGGACGTCACAATTATGACCGATGTCGGCCATTACTCACAAGATCTACAATAACTGGAGACAGATTGCTGCTTGTCACATTTCGTAGTGTTATTTATGGGAACTAAATGAATCTGTGTAACTTCACGCTTGTATTTATAAAGCGGTAGGCAGAAGTAGTCTTTAACTGTAGTTCAGTAAATATGTGAATTAAGTAAAGATTAAGCGAAGACGAAGTAATAAGATAAATAAATAAGATGCGATGCGACGGGATGGGTCGGGAGAGCAAGAAATTTCACGCGGACGAAGTCACGGGCTGAAGCTACATTCTAATATGTCGCTTAGCACGTTATTCTTGTCAGGGAACCAAAAGATGGAGCAGTTAAATTGCATTCCATTTTAATAAAATAACCCGGAACGTACCCAACCATTGTTTATCAAATTCACACATTACGTCTTTATGCAGCCGATCGATTCTGTAAAAATCTCACCGTGAAAAGTTAGGTGAAGTGAGCTTAGAGTGAGCTGTCAATAGTGTCAATCCTTAGCATTTTTTGGAATGACAGCTCACTTCACGCTCACTTCCCGTAAGTTTTCACGGTGAGATGGTTACAGAATCGCACTGCTGTACCTATTGTAGCCATTTCATACATCTGTCAAAGAATGACATGACAATCATAGAAATATAATGTGGGGATTTATGAAAGTGTTGTTAACTTTTTACCTGAACTTGATAATTTTATATTTTCTCTTTTATGTATACAAACTGTGCCTTTAATTTTTGTAATTGGTTTTTAAGCCGTTTAGGGGCTGGTTTTTCAATCATCTGTCGATTGAAAAACCAGCCCATTTTTGTTCGTAGATTAAAATTGACGTCTGACAGATTTTATATGAAAGAACTGTCAAAAAATTAAAACTATATTCCTCCGATAAAATTATCTGGCGTTGAAAAAATTCACCCCATAACTAGAGAAATAATCTATGACAGTTATCGTTTGGATAAAAGGGCAATTTAAGCTGGTAGTCAACTTGCTAAACAATTAATATTCCTGACTTTATATTCTAGAGCTAGCCTCAAATTAATAACAGGGTAAGCAACCCGCACCTCTCCAACGTGCCACAAGACGCCGCACGATTAACATTCCGTTTTCACCTGTTCATCTGACACAATTCGTACTTAATCGACAATCAGACCGCGATCGCACGGGTTAAGTAACGGCCTATGATCACAAGCGAATGCCGTCTCAATCATCACACAATTGCATACACTTGTAAGGGTACGCGCACATCTTAGAGCATGAGCGTTGTCTTTGCTAACCGCGCGGTTGGAGACAGTACGCTTGCGTCATTCCTTTACGTTTGCATCGTAAGGTGCTGTGACCGTTGATCAGTATATTACCAGTGTCCGTGCATAGCATAAGTATAATCAGTCTATAATTTTCCCACTGCTGGGATACCAGCCTCCTCTCGGTGATTGGGAGTGGGCCGTCATCCACCACGCGGGCCCAGTGCGGGTTGCTAGATGTCACATGTCTTCGATTTTTGTAGTTCTAGGACATGCCCTTCACCGTCTTGAGAGCAGTGGTCCGTGCATAGGCCGCTTGCTATTTGGGTATGGATAAATTGTAATAAAGCATTGTTTCAATTGGCCTTTAAATTCCTGTTTACAGTCAATTACATGAGACCCAGACTAGATCAACTAATAATAGAGTTTATCAACCGTCTCCGTCACCTCTCCACCACGCACAAAATCTATACTTATTATTTTTGAGAGCGACTAAACAATATAATATGCATGTTTAACTGCGCGGGTCACAAACACGCGCTGCATTCCTTTGAAGTACTCGTAACACCGCGCGTGAATTGATCACGCGGCACCGCGGCCGTGCTCGTGTGTGCACACCCTAACTTTAAATTCATTGCGCATGCGACGCTGAAGGATTCGATTCTTCGCCTTATTATTACGCGGTGTCATTTCTATGTTAATGCCGATAGTATTAGATCGTTAATTGCTGTTGTGATATTGTCCTGAATGCGTGTCGGTATTTTTGAGATTGTGCGACTTTCTATGACATTCTATCACGAAGGTACGTCATGAATCTCGATTGGATGGTTGGATTGATTTGATTGTTATTCTGACTTGAATCTAGCTTTCAATCGGATTGAGATGGAGATTTGGTTAAGCTTTTACAAATAATATAGTGCTATATCAAACTTTTTAGAACACAGGGCAGAATTTTTGTGGTGTGATAATATTATGTTGATAATTTTTACGAAATTGATCTGAACTGCTTGTATGGACCAGTAAAGACTCAGCTAGCTAGCTGGCTTTGTAAAGGCTGTCCTCTTGTCAAATATATTTTAATGCCAGAGTATCAGATAAGCTTTGAAGGAATTGGAAAACTGGCAGTGTATTGGGATCGCTATTCTTTCTAATGTTTATTTTTTCTCATCAGTGTTTATTTGTGTTGTTCCAGCTGGCGAGCGGTGGCGGTGGCGGCCGCGGCCTGTTCTGCTACCACTGCCCGCCGAGCTTGCCGCCGCACCAGCATCGCCTGCCCACCTTGGAGTATCCCTTCACAGCCTCACACCCCTGTGAGTATCCAACTATCTGCTTCACTTCTTTTTCAGGCTACGACCAATGTGGGTTTCACGCATGGCATAAAATTATAAAGTTTTGAACCAATCCATCTGCCTAGTATTTTCCCAACTACGTTGGGGCCGGCTTCCTGTCTAATCGGATGCAGCATAATACCAGTATTTTACATGGAGCGACTGTCTCTCGCGATCTGACCTCCACAACCCATTTACTAGCTAACACGATACCCCTTAGCAAGACTGATTGTCAGATTGTTGGAATTCTACTATTCGTAACGACTGTCAAAGACTTACGAATGACACCCGGGACCAACGCCTGCCGGGACACTGAGGGGCCTCGGTATGTAATGGATTTGTTAACTAGGTTCAAGAAATTAACTGAGGTTGTATGTTTGTGCTAGGAGTGGGTTCGTGTCAAGAGTGTAACAATTGGTGATCGCACGTACGACTTTTTTCACAACCTCATCTCAGCGACAATCAATGTCAAATAGGTACTTATAAAAAATGTGGGGAAATTTGAGGTATTTTTGACAGATTGAGACTAAGATCAGACTGTGAACGTTCTTAAAATTACGAGGATTGCCCCTCAGTTCTCTGTTAAGAACAGTTTAGAAAGACACTAACCACTGCACAATTTAAGAAGCTATTAATGGGACAATTTCAACTATAAACTAATAAGAAGTAGACTATTAAACCAACTCCATGTTTATAGACCGTAAATCGAATTAAAATTTAAAGTTTCAAGTGGCAGCATAACCGCATAGTCCAGGAGTCGCGTCGATTTCACTTATCGGCACAAACTTGTGTAACTCAGTTAGCGGGCCGGTTCCGAGCCTAATGGCGTTATTCTTAGTTAAAGCTCCTTGTCTAGTTACCGATTTACAACTCGGTTATGTTTCTCGATTCGATAACGATTATTGATACTGATTGGAGATTCTGTGGTTTTTTTTAAATGTCGTACTTTGATTTTTGTTTTTTTTTAATGTGGAATTTATTTTTGAATTTCAAAAATACCTAATGTTGAGATTTGTGAACGGGATTTTTGTGTCTATGGTGGATAAAGGCGTGACCTTTATCCACCATAGACACAAAAACCCCGTTCAACGAGAGTGAAGTTTATTTTGAGAGAAGGTAGTTTTTGATTAGATTACTATTTTACCATTCACAATTTATTAGAATGGTTGTAAAAAAACTGCAAAAGTAAATTTAAAGTACTTTAATCAATTTTAAATGAGGACGCTTTCATCTCATTCTATTCTTCATCACGTGATTTAATTACTGCCGAAAATTCATTCACTTATTAATTTTTTGTTGCAGTAATTAATTAGGATAACTCATAAGAAAATGTACTTTCTTTTACTTAACAGCACTTAAGATGAAACTCGCCAAAGTTCTCATCGAATCGGCGAACGGGTTAGGAAAACCTTCAAAAGGCAAAAATCAGTTTCTTACCAATCTTACCCCAACTGACTCGCGTGCCTAAGGGGTGGTAATGTGCTAATGAATAGAGAAGGCAGGCCGGGGGTGTCGCGGGGTTACCGCGGGGGCGCGCGGGGGCGGGGGCGCCGGCCGGGGGCGCGGTGGGCGGTGCTCCCCGGGGATTGGTCGCCGGCGGCGCCATCTATTATTCATAAAATAGTTTTTGAGTCGCGCCGCCGGTCGCTTTAACACGGTTATTGCGACTAACTTAATAAGTATCATGTCACTTTTGATTACTCCCTCAGCGTCACAATTTTTTACTTAGCACAACAGCGATCAAAGGACCCTTAACAGAGTTATGAAGTAGCGTTATTTCATTAGGGTCCTCGAAAATGACAGTCTGTCCGTCCGTAATTGCGTAAAAGTATTAATTTTTAAAATCTATTAACGAATTGCGGGTGTACTTACCCTCTTGTGCTTAAGGTAGGGGGCTTAAGGGGGGAGCTTTAAAGCGCTGAGGATAAAAAAGCTAGTGGATAAAAAAGCGGCTTAAACGAATCTATTAAAAATGTATAAGGCAATTTCCAGCGCGATGTCGGAGCGGGCGCTCATTAGCGCGCAATCACACCGACGCGGCGCGGTGCGGTCGACGATCACCTTTATTAATTCTACATTGTATGAGAATGTGTGTTTAATTAGCTGACGAGCTGAAAGGGTTATGTTTTAATTACGTATGGACCTGCATAGCTATAGGAGAGATCAGATAGAAGGAAAGTCTTACATAAGTACCTACATGACATCACGCTTGTTTTCTGCGAAGAATAGGCAGTCAGGTTTACTACAACCATAGTAATAAATAATAAAATCTTCATTACTATAAGAATGGGTAGGTACAGTAAATCTCCTTAAAAACCAATTTGGTCTTTTTTTATATCTTTATTAATTATTAGGGACAACACACAACACAACAACAACAACATAAACAACAACAACAACACCAACAACACCACCAACAACAACAACATATACAATTGTACATGCCAGTCCCATCGGACCGTATAACGCAAAACGTAGGTAATAATACAAATTTGGTCTTATGTACTTAAATGTGCACTTACCCTTAATCACGAATGTCATACTTATAGCTACGTTTATTAGTTACTGGCTTTGGCCCGCGACTTCGTCCGAGTGAAGCAACTTTCTTACATTTTTTTTTCGTAAAAACCATCTTCGTACTTCAAAGAATATTCTAAAAAAAGAATTAGCGTAATCGGTTCAGCTGTTCTCGAGATTTGCGCTTAGGAACACATTCATTTTTATTTATATTATAGAGATTGTTTAAGTCCCATGTAATAGAGGACTAGTCTATTCCCATCTGGGTACAAATATACACTCGAGAGCAATGAATCCGGGTCACTTAAAGAATGTTAAAAATCTCGGAAACTAAAAATGATAGGTTAATGCAATAAATTGTATTTAATAGACAATGTAATACTCCTTAAATGAAAGTAAAAAAAATATGAGTAACCATACATTTTATTAACACAAAATTACATAAAGAAAAAAACTGCTGATCTCTCCTTAAAACAAAAATAGGAAACATGAAATTTTTGAACTTTATTACGATTTTCTTGAATTTTAATACTTCGTATTGCCTCCTCGTGCTTCCATTACTGCGTTTACGCGGTTTGGCATGCTGTACACCAAGTTCCTTATAAGATTTTGGGGAATATTCTCCCATTCCTCTGTGAGAGCAATTTTGAGCTCACGAAGCGTGATTGGGGGAGGGTTTCGTTGTTTTACGCATCTGCCTAGCTCGTCCCAAGCATGCTCGATCGGGTTGATATCCGGGCTGCGCGCTGGCCACTCCATACGAGTAATGTTCATCTCTTGAAGGTAGTCATTCACAATCCTACCTGTATGAGGTCGGGCATTGTCATGCATAAATATAGCATCCTCACCTAAATTGACCATAAATGGACCAACGTGATCATTGAGGATTTCTTCCACATATCTTACGCTAGTTAAAGAGCCGTTTTCTATGATCACCAGCTCTGTGCGACTTTCAGAAGAAATTCCGGCCCACACAAGTACAGACCCACCACCGTAGGCTACTTTTTCTTCGATGCATGCTTGCTTGAATCTTTCCCCTGGTCTTCGATACACTCTGTGTCTTCCATCGTGCTTGTAGAGCATAAATTTTGATTCGTCGGAGAACATAACTTTTGACCAATCTTCAATACTCCAATTTACGTGGCTCTGGGCATATCTTAGTCTTGAAATACGATGCCCACGCTCCAGTTTAGGGCCGTTTGCAGGTCTAAGGGGTTTTAAGTTAGATTCAGCAAGCCGACGTCTTACTGTCCATGCACTTGGGTTACTTCCTCCGAGGCGTCGAAACTGATTTGTGAGTTCAGTTCCTGTGAGAAAGCGATTTCGAAGCATGGTGTTCACCAAGTATCGGTCTTCTCGTGCTGTGGTACACCTGGTTCTGCCCGTTCCTGGTCTGCGTAGGTTAGAACCAGTTTCTTCGTAACGTCGGAGAACTCTTTGTACTGTTGACAGCGACACACCGACAGTCCTGGCTGTATCGCGCTGACTCCGGCCGGTTTCCAGCATTGTAAGTATTCTGGTGCATTCTTCAGGCGTAAGCGACATAATTTCAGCTTGAATAATGAATATAGAGCACTATCAACATGGTTTATGTACCCACATAAATGACAGATTACAAACAAAAGCAAAACCAAATGCTGTAATTTCGTAGTTCCATCTTCGAAAGTGGCCCTTTTTCAAATTAGATTTTTTTATGATATAACTTCACAATAACTAAGAAGTTTTAATAACTTCATTTAAGGAGTATTACATTGTCTATTAAATACAATTTATTGCATTAACCTAGCATTTTTAGTTTCCGAGATTTTTAGGATTCTTCAAGTGACCCGGATTCATTGCTCTCGAGTGTAGTCTCCAACAAACTGATACTGAGATATTATTCATGCAAAAACCCACCAACACTTTGTATCCGTGGATCGAACCCAGGATTACTCAGTAGTCGCGCTCGCAACCACTAGGCCTATGAGACAGTCTAGGATAAGCATGCACATGATAAATGATTTTATTTCTGTAAGTTGGTTCGCACAAACACTTTGACACGTCAATCATATTTTAAAAACTAGACGAGGTTGGCGTTTCCTATCTGACTAGTCTGAGAAGAAAGGCCGAAACAAACTCAGAGGTCACAGTATCTTTTAAAGTCCACAAGTATGCATACATCTTTGGAGGTATGAGGAACAGGTTGTAAAGTTCACTCATCCTCCATTGAAAAGGGAGGATCCTCCGACCAGACGGGTGTTGTGTCTGGCGGGCAATTGCTCAATGATTGATATTGGGAAATTGTATCTATGCTAATTGCACGGTAAACTCTGCTTGCGAGATGCAGGATTTGCGTGACGTCAGTATGACGCGTCGTTCGCATGTGGCGTTGTAGATACCGCTACACATCTGTAAGTATTGTAGGTACAGTAAAACCAAATGAAATATGAGAAATCTATTTACTGCAGAATAATATGTCTCGTGTATTTCCTTTCACATGAAAGCCACTTAATTCCTCGTTTCGTAGTGCTATTTAGTTAGTATTTCATAACTATTTAACATGTAAATTGTGTAATACATACGTAGTCTGTTATATTAGTTTAGTAACTTTGGCATCAGTTTCGCAGGTATGAAAGCTAATTTTCTATTTGCATTATAAGAACTAAGGTTTTCTAACTAGCTTAGTTAGAAAACCTTAGTTCTTATAATGCAAATGCTAATAATGTTCGAGCCATTTGGGGTGGAAACACTAGGGCCATGGGGTCAGTGGGTCCGAGTGCCCACTTGGTTTTTCTAGATATCGTCAAGCGGTTGGTAGATTCTTCACGTAATCAGAGGGCCTCTTTCTTGGCCAAAGAATCAGCACCGCCATACAACGTGGCAGTGCTTCCAGCCTTTTGGTCCTGTTGATAGCGATGCAGACGAATTTTTTGATGCCCTATGATTCTTTTGCATCTTTTTTAGGGTTCCGTAGTTCAAATCTTCATCTTTCGTCAGGAGGGAGGTTAGAGGCCTAACTTCTAAAGTGCCATTATGGATGACTACGGAACCCTATTCTATGCGTGGCCTGACACGCACTTGGCCGGTTTTCATATACATGTACATATTATTATTTTAAGTGTTAGCTTATATTATGTAAATATGTTAAATAAATATTTATCGAGGTTTTCTCAACATAATTCAGTATTCATTTACTTTAAAGAATAACCTTATTAACATTCGCTGGGATGCAAAGTGCAATTTTTTAGATAGCATATTCAGTGCTGAGTTCCAAAACACGTATTGCCAACGTCACCCAAAAAGTAGTCAAGCTAAAGTGGGACTGGGCCGGACACGTTTGCCCCATGTCGAAAGAGTCATGGGCCAAATCTTCCACCATGTCATGGGTCCCGGAAAACGTCTGGCGACAAGAAGATATGTTTTGTCAAATTTTAGTACAAATCTGACTCGTTCTTGACAAAAGCTTCCTTATACAAAAATATTTAGGAAGGTTTTCCTGTTACCGTTGTTGAGGTAGGTCTGTTACATGTAAAATCTACCGACTTATACGCAAACAGCTAATGCCAAGAAAATTCATTGTTAAGAAAATTGACTACTTACCAAGTGAACAAAATGTCTGTCTTCAAATTTTGTTGTATTGAAATCTCAACAACTATTGTTTAACAGTTGAGTGAGATGGTTCATCCCGTTCATCATCATCATCATTCCAGCCGAAAGACGTCCAACGCTGGACATAGGCCTCCTCAAAACACGTGATGAGATTGAGGTAATTTGCTACAATTCATCTTCCTGATTGTACCTTGTAAAAGTGTATATCTTCTGAAATAAAAAACTTAATTTTACCCTCAAATAAGTACTGGCAAAAAAGTCAAGAATGTATCCCGAAATAGATTCATAAAACTTAAAAATATCGAATTATTATTAGCACAGCGTTCCATTAAACGTGAAAGCTAGTTAATCCAGCCGGTTTCGTCCAACTTTTTCCGCTGCACTCAAGCTCAGACCGGACCCACTTCCGGCGGATGTGAAACACTTTTTAATTTCCGCTGCGGAGGGATTTTTCTACACCGAAGTTGATGGGTGCTCAATTATTCACATTCAATTAATGAAAATATTTATAATCTGTGTAATCTGGACGGTGAGGGTGCTGTCTTCTTGTGAATTGTGTATTTTAATTACGATATAATTAAATGATGATTAATTTAAGTAAACCAAAATTGCACTTGTCTAAATACTTATTAGCTATCTTTTCTTTTCGTAACTAGCGAAATGTGGGTTTATACCTCTGTAGGTATACAAACAATCTGGAGACAACAATAGGGCAATAAATGTAAACATTGGAAATACTAATGTACTAGAGTATTTTGGAACTGTCAAATAAAAAAAGTGTTTTTTTCAAACGAACTAAATATGTAGTAGTGATGGACCGGCTATGGGTTCTACCGACCTTCGACTAGCTATTAGTGACTAAACTATTGAATATATTTGATTGAATTTTCGTATGCAGACTGGAAACGGCATTAGATATACTACGCAGTTTAACTTAGTATCGTGTTGTCGTCTCCACATTGTATGAGTTTGGAAGTTGGCGGTTTAATACCCCCGTGCCTCGGAAAGCACGTAAAGCCGTTGGTCCTGCGCCTGATCTCTCCCCGGTCGTGTCGGATTGCCGTCCCATCGGACTATGAGAGTAAAGGAACAGAGAGTGCACCTTGTGCACTATAATATCTATCTGACTAATCTTCGTTGAGATTGACCACCGTGTCCGAAATCGGTCAAGAGGCTATTATTATAAGCTGACTTCTGATTGTACGCAAAACCTATACAATGCGAGGTCAGCTAAAACTGGAAATGTATAGCTTGATGTGTAGCCGTGTGTACCAGTTCCAATGTAATCTACTCAATTAATTACTTTAGCCCAGTTCATCAACTAAAAAGTTAACTAACAAAACAAATACAATTTGTGAAATAAAATAAAGCCGAGCACATACATTGCGACTAAAACGAATAACAGAATTAATTCGCTGAGTGAGTCGCAACGACACAAATTGGACCAATTAATTCACGCCATTATGTTGGTAGTTGTATATTCTAGAGTAGTAGTCATCCGTAGCAAGAAGAGGGTCATTTATTTATTTGAAACACCATCTAAACTTCAAACTAAAAGTGCAATTGGCGACCTTTTTACAAATATTGATTTCTATTTACCATATAACCATTCAAAATCAAAATATTTCATTCATTAACCTAAACTTCATCACATAAACCTACATTGCCCATGTAGGTTTATGTGAAATAAAATATTTTATGAAACGTCAGAAGCTAGGTGCACGGTTCCAATTGATCGTTTCTTATGGAGAAGAGCCGGCAAGAAATTCCACGGTTACTCTTTTAAAAATAATTGGCTTTTACAATGTTTTCAAATTACAGTATGTATGGGAGGACAGCGTAGGCCTGTCAACAAGTACCAGGTACATGACAAAATAAAAAAATGGTCACAGGTACTGTCTACAAGGCCTACAAAGGCCACACATTTACAAAATATAAAATAATCTATCAAAAGGATAAATAAAATATAAAAAACCTATTAAAACCAAGTAATATCATTGGTTGCAATTACAACCATAAAGAGTTGAAATTAGAATTGTCTGTTTTGTATAAATAATAAAAAGATTATGTCAAAGAAGTATGTAAAAAATAAATAAACAGTGGAATTTGAGAGCAGTTAATGAGGTGCCAGGGAAGCCACAAGTGCAGAAGAAATTATTGCCACTCTACCTTGTCTTCAACGTACAATCCAATCATTCCAATATACAAGTCCCAAATAAAATCCACCTCGTTCAAAATAAAACCGTCACAAACGTGTGTGACATCACAAATTCGCGACTCTAAGCGAATAACACATTTAATTCGTTGAGTGAATCGCAACGGTACAAATTGGACCAATTAATTCGGTCCATTAGGTCATCGGTGACTTGCTTTGAAGTTTTGCGAAATAAGTTTAATGCGAGCTTTTTATTATCAACGAATTGATTTCCGTGGTCGCTGCAGGTTGAGTGGTATTGAAAATATGTTATTTTGTTTGAATTGAAACTTATTTATCAAACCTATGCTATCCAAAGTATCAATATCATATTTTCTTTTCAATAATTGAAGAGCATCAGAGCATTGGTGGCCCAGTTCTATCGGCCTCGATTTAAGAGTTGTGTTCGTGAAGTAGGCACTTTTTTGTGTATTAAATTTAATCACCACTGCTCTCAAAACGGTGAAGAAAACCAGCATGTCCTAGAACCAAACAATTGAAGACATGTGACCTCCACCAACCCGCAATAGGCCCGCGTGGTGGATTGTGGCCCACTTCCTCTCAGAGAGAGGAGGCCTGTGTCCCAGCAGTGGGAAAATAGAAAAATTCGTCCGCATAGCTGTTAACAAGCAAAGTGCTGAAAAGGCTGACAGCTGTGCCACGTTGTATAGCGATTCTGATTCTTTGGCCGAAAAAGTAAGTCCACAGTAAACAATAAGTCCAATAAAAAAACCGGCAGCTTTCACTAAACTACACGGATAATTACTCGAAATCTATTATCACGAACAAATAAAAGTAAAGTCATCACCAGTAATACGGCTATTAGGGGCGATTCTCGTCAACTAATGTTCGCAACGAAATTACCCTAAGAATAATAGAAACGTAGGGGTGGACAGCCCTAGCGATTGTCACCCGATATATTGCGTCACTATAGGGTGGCCATAGATTTGGGAACTGTGACGATTTAATAATAGAAAAATAAGTACCTAGTTTATAAGTTTATCGTGGAAATCACTGACATTGGAGAAGGAAACAATCGTGAGGAAACCTGGATTTATAACTAATATAATTCTGAATTCGCCAACCCGTCTTGAGCAAGCATGGTGATTAATGCTCATGCCTTCCCTGTATGAGAAGTGGCTTTTGTCCTGCAGTGGGACGGACAGTAATAGGCTGGTATTATTATAGAGAAATAGAAACACCTAACGAATGAAAAACTTTAAAGTATACAATGAAAATTATAGAAGAAGTTCTGTAATCACTGTATGACAAATGAGTTTAGTCCTGAATTAAACTTTCGGTAGATTAAAAAAATGTACAAAACAAAATCCCGCGTAGAAATGTTGAAAATTAACATGCCTACGAAAACCGTAGACGTGCTACGAAGTTCGTAGCGCTTGCGTAGCATGCCAGTTTTCGGCTTGTAAATGGTTGTGACGTATCGGAGCGTAACATAAATATGCGTGTATTAAAAAAAATAGTAATAAAAATAGTAGTAGGATTTAGTCCTGTAATATACAGGATGACAGGGACATCGACGCGCAGCCTTTACCGATTCTGGATTAAGTACATGATTCTAGACTACTAAAAAAAACTGTTGTTTCATAGAAAAGTGCGATACGTGGTCAAAATGTATGGAATAGCCATTTTTTTAAAGTCATGGTTACAGTTTGCGCGTTATGCTACCCTGCATACTCAGCAAAATCTTGAAAAGAAATTTACTAGCGAAGATGCTTTAAAAAAATATATCCTAATTAAGACGAAAACGTTGTCCTTCTTTTCTCATAAATCCTAGCCACCCCTCAGTGTCTCCACCTCATCAATTCCCGCGGACATGCGTTCAGATAGCTATAATAAATGCTGGGGAGGCGATTTGGCACTCGCAGCGTAATGGGCCGGCACTTCCTGGTACCGCTACTGATTGTCTAGCTAGGCAAATGTCGGGGACGCTAAGACAGTATGTTGGACCTTTAATCGTTGAAAATTGTTTTAGTAAAGAAAGTAATGAATTAGGTTGGTAATTCAGTTGTTTACATAAATATTTTCCTTTTCCCATGGCTTAATAACAACAGTCGCACAGGTCGATCGATCAAGTTAAGCTACGCTTGCCGAGGTTGTTCTGTGTATGGGTGAGCGTCTTTACATACCGAGAGTCCTCCGTGCCTCGAAAAACACGTTAAGCCGTTGGTCCCGGCTGTCATTCGTGAATCTTTGACAGTCGTTACGGGTAGTCAGAAGCCCGAGTCTGACAACCAGTCTTACCAAGGAGTATCGTATAACCAAGTGGGTTGTGGAGGTCAGATAGGCAGTCGCTCCATGTAAAGTACTGGTATTCAGCTGCATCTGGTTAGACTGGAAGCCGACCCCAACATAGGCTAGGCAGATGATGACATAAATATTTTCCTTTAAAATTCTTAATTTGTTGATATAAAATATTTTGTTTTTTTTTTCTCTGAAAATATGCACAGTTCAAACAGTATTTCTGTTGTAATTTAAGTAGAAAGTGTTTATCTTGAATACACTGTAGGTAGACATGTTGTAACATACTCAAACACGGACCAAAGGGGCAATTCTCGTAATTTTAAGAACGTTCACAGTCTGATCTCAATCTGTCAAAAGTACCTCTAATTTCCCGACATTTTGACAAGTTTTTGATATTTGTTTGTCACCGAGATGAGACTGCGACTAAATTTTGCACGTTTTAAATTACATGAATTGGCCTTCAAGCCGATACCAGCGGTCTTAAGGCTATGCAAATGTGTGTATCGTTTGGAAATCGAACAGTGACCCGAAAACATAACAAAACAAACAGGCTATAGTGCCACTGCCCACAGCTGGGACACAGCGTCCTCTCTTCCCTGTTGTCCATTTATGTCAACCATACCGTATTCGTTCTAATATTATGTTATATTATTAAGCTATTGCATAGCTTCTATCGCGGGCCTTGAGCGTGGGTTACCGAATCCAGAAATTCCGTAACGAAAAAAACCTAACACCCAAAAAGAAAGACGGTCAATAAAAAATGAAGAAAAAAAAAAAAAGAAAAAAATAGTACCAAAAACAAATGACGGTTAATAATTATAATTGCATAAGTTGATAAAAAATGCTATGCAATAGCTTTACCGCGGCAGTCTCCGAGTGCCACACGTCTTTTTTGTTTATATAACAATATTGTTGTTCAACAGATACGAGCTACTCGTATCACCCGGCGATACACGATGACACGTTCGTTCGTCGGAAACAGCGGCGCAACCGCACCACCTTCACACTGCAACAGGTAAAGAAATGTGTAACGACTTTTATTGATGGAGTTTATTTGTTAATAGACTACAATTAATTTAAAATGAATTTAGTTGAAACTTATAAATTAGCAAGTATAACATGTTTTATCTTAATCTTATACAGGGTGGTAGGGACATGGACGCGCAAACTGTAACCATGAATTCAGCACATGAGTTTAGACCCCATAGCGGTGAAATTTTTCGTCGGTTATTAAAAAAAAATATTGCTGTTTCACACATTTTGACAGCGTAGGTATTGGTATAGGTATTACACTTTTCTATGAAACAGAAGATTTTTTTCTTGATAACCGACGAAAAATTTCTCCCATATGGGGTCTAAACTCATGTGCTGAATTCATGGTTACAGTTTGCGCGTCGATGTCCCTGCCACCCTGTATATAAAAATCTATTTCCGTTCGTTAGTCTCCCAAAAACTTGAAAATGGCTCGACCGATTGTGATGACATTTTGGTTAGTTGTATGCGCGCTGGAAATTAATCCTAACATAAAAAAAATGCATTGCAACGGATGCCGGCAGGCATTAGGTCGTTGACTATAATTTTACTCGAAACCGCTTCATTTTCACATTTTCTCATCTATATTTTCATTTTACAATGCTCAGAGAATTCGACCCTTAATCCCTCATAAAACCTTGGTCATTTTATTTGCCAATTTCAACGGAAAGTTATACTTTTTTTACATCCTCTATTGTTAACTTGCTTTCCAGAGTGTAGTGAATTTACTCAAGTACAATAACTAACACTTCTTACCTTGCAGTTGGAGGAACTGGAGACTGCGTTTGCGCAGACTCACTACCCCGACGTGTTCACGAGAGAAGATCTCGCGCTCAAGATCAACCTCACTGAGGCCAGAGTACAGGTCAGTCACCAACTTCCTATGTCTTAGACTGCAAACATTTCTTTTTGGCTGCCGAATCACTCTAACAGTGCCTAGTAAAAATCCTTTGTACTAAAAATGAGCTCCAAGATTTCAGATGACCTTTGATCCTGCGGCAGGTAGTAGTAAACTGTTTTTATAAATACTACAAACATAGTTTGTAAGTAAATTGTTACACAAAGAGTCTATGTTAGTCGAAAATTTCATTATTAAGCAACCAGCAACAAAATCTAACTATTTTAACGTCAAGAACCGTCAAGGAATTATACTTCTGTTCTGTGTGAAATGATGTAGAACATACTTAGCATCATGTATGCATTCCCCAAAAGGTTAGGCGGCAAAGGCAAAGGTTAGACAAACATTCCGCCAGATATGTTTAAGTCCCATGTAATAAGGTGATATATAAAACGACTTAATTATTCATTGACATGTAGTTGTATCGTGATTCGTGAGCAAATAGTAGGTAATTAATGACGGTGTTGATTCGTAAACGGGTTTCACGTAGTAACAGGAATGAATAATAGATTCCTAACACATCGCGTGTTATTAAGCAGGTTTAGTAGCATTTACAGTATCTACTCAGCGACAATTGCGTCAAATTATTGAATATAGTCTATCTATGTATATACAGGGTGAAATTAAATTAGCTAGCGAAACTCTGCAGACGTTATTGGTATCGATATCAAAACACGATAAATCCTACTATCCTACAAATATTATAAACGCGAAAGTGTATGGATGGATGGATGGATGTTTGTTACTCTTTCACACCAAAACTCCTAAACACCTACACACCTACCTACAAAATAACAAACCTACTTACAAAATAAAATCATTTATCATTTAACAAATTTGGATGAAATTAAGCACACAGATAGTTTATAACCAGGATTAACACATAGGATACTTTTTATCCCGATTTTTCCATGGAATCAAAACTTATGCGGGTGAAATCACGGGGCGCAGCTAGTAAAATAATAAAATTATTTGATGTTTTTTGAGAGTTCAATGACCGCTGGTAGTTTTGTTACTTGAAATTTGAGCTCAGAAAATCTGTCCTTCGCATTCTTTAATTTCTCTTAACTTTAAGTAACGTTTATAAGTAAATCCCTAAGTGTCAAACAACTACCTGGTTGTTCTTATCGGCCTTAAAAGAATACCTCTTTGACAACGTTATCTTACTAACAATTCCACCAAACACTCTTAAACTTACATAACATCCACTTGTCTTAACCCTACAAAATCATACTCCACGTCAACCCCCAAGTTCTACATAAAATGTGGAATATACGCGCGTCGCCACCGCGCCACGTCTAACCTGTCCGCCTCAATAACGTTCACAAACGTCGCCTGCCTCATATCGTTCAGGAACGTCGTCTGCCTTGTACAATGTGACTGGTTAAACGAGGGACGTACTCGTGGGGATTATAATGTATCTATACTAATGATAAAGCTGAAAAGTTTGTTTGTTTGTACGCGCTAATCTCTGGGAGTACCAGTCGGATTTGAAAAATTGCTTAGCGAAAATGAGTTAACGGCCCGGGCGGTGCGACGCGGTGGGTCGGGGGCAATTTCACGCGGACGAAGTCTTGGGCAGAAGCTAGTGTTCATATATAAATATTAAAAACAAACTAAAAGAAAACTGAAGAAATTATTGTTATTAGATTCTTAGTGTGGGCTTGCTTGAGCGGGTGACTATACCTTTGATCGGGCCGAGATACCCATGATTCGTTTCTCTGCATGTTTCAATCTTAATTTTGCAAAATCAACAATAAATTCCCATTGCTGGGACACAGGCCTCCTCTCTGTGACAGGGAGTGGGCCAGTCGGACCTAGTTGGTGGTATCGTTTAACTTTAAAACACCCACCGTACCACCAGGGGTACGGCGGGTGCGGTGGGTCTGCAGTGGTGCGGTGGATGTCACATATCTGTCTCGTAATTTAAAACGTTCAAAATCTAGTCGCAGTCTCATCTCGGCGACAAACAAATGTCAAATACTTGTCAAAATGTAGGGAAATTAGAGGTATTTTTGACAAATTGAGACTGAGATCAGACTGTGAACGTTCTTTAAATTACAAGAATTTCTCCTCTGGTTCTAGGACATTTTGGTTTCTTTACGATGTATTCTTTTACCATTTTGATTTAGGACAAGGAAAACTGCGAGTTTCCACAATTGTTTTCTTAAATAGACAAATAAACCTTAACTAATCCTACTAAGATTATAAACGCGAAAGTGTGTAATGATGGATGGATGGATGTTTGTTACTCTTCCACGCAAAAACTACGTGAACGGATTTTGATGAAACTTTACAGTTAAACTTTATTACTATATTAAACTTTACACCAGATTAACACATAAGATACTTTTTATCCCGATATTCCCACGGGATCGACACCTATGCGGGTGAAACCTCGTGGCGCTGCTAGTATTTATTATAAATTAGCTTTTGCCCGCAACTTCGTCCGCGTGAAGCAACTTTCTTACATTTTTTTTCCGTAAGAACCATCCTCGTACTTAAAGGAATATTTTAAAAAAGAATTGGCGAAATCGGTTCAGCTGTTCTCGAGATTTGCGCTTAGCAACACATTCAGCGATTCGTTTTTATATTATAGATATTAAAGTAAAGTTTGTTTCTTACGCTTTCATGCTAAAACGGCTGAATAGATTTGAATGAAAGGCACACAGATGGATCATGACCTGGGTTAGGAATAGGCTACTTTTCATCTTGGATCGCAGACGAAGGAGCGGACAACAGCTAGCAGCTCTATAAAGAACCCAGTTTTAACACCGAATACCATGTTTCCTTATGTCCCTGGTTTACCCAGTCGACTTGGATGTTCAAGAACGACACTTGCCTTAAAATATATAACGTTTTCCTGGCTTCGTACAAAGTCGCGAGCCTCGTGTAACATCACTTTATTGCATATAACGTCGAATGTGGGGGTTACATTTTTATATCATATACTTTATTGTAAATGCAAATGGTGGTTAAGATTTTGATTGAATGATGTAATATGATTTTGGGTTTGATGTACTTGCAAACACGGAATAATTTATTGGTTAATACTACACGTATGTATGCCTTGTGACTAAGTAATAACAACCGCACGGGTCGATCGATCAGGTTAAGCTACGCTTGCCGCGGTAGGTCCGCGGGTGGGTGACCATCTTTACATACCAAGACCCTCCGTGCCTCAGAAAGCACTAAGCCGTTGGTCCAGCTGTCATTTGTTAATCTTTGACAGTCGTTACGGGTCGTCAGAAACCCAAAATTCTGACAACCAGTCTTATCAAGGGGTGGCGTATTACCCAGTAACTGGCTTGTGGAGGTCAGATAGGCAGTCGCTCCATGTAAAATACTGGTATTCAGCTGCATCCGGTCAGACTGGAAGCCGACTTCAACATAGTTGAGAAAAGGCTAGACAGATACATAGATTGACTACAGGCATGTATGTATACTTGAGAATTGCTGTCGAAAAAAGCATCTTGATTTGATTCATCATTATTTTTAGGTTAAGTAAGTTAATCCGCTTGATGATATCGTCAAAGTTGCGGCGGGAAACACTTGGATGAAGGACACACGGAACCGGGAAGTATGGCAGAAGAAAGGGGAAGCTTATACCCAGCAGTGGGCGAAATTATGATGATAATGAAGTTAATGACTGTAATTATACCGGGTACATTCATTAGCAAAAGTAGATAATCAAAATCAGAAATTGAAATTGAATTGAAAACTGATCACGAATATATGGCAGCTGTACTAGTAGTAAATGTTTGGTAAAATTTACAATCACATACTTTTGAATCACTTCGAGACCACACAGTTCTAACGCGAACTCCGTTCATTAGTATTGAATTTCTGATTTTGATCATCTAATTTTTCGGTTACTGTACACCCAGTCCAGGGTGCACTATAGTTGCAACTCTGCCTATCCTTTGGGGTATACAGGCGATATCATACCGGGTGACTGATAGACGCGACATCATGGCATTTATAATGTATAGATTTTATTATTCAACTAGCTCCGCACCGCGGTTTCACCCGCATAAGTCTCGATCCCGTGAGAATATCGAGATAAAAAGTATTCTATGTCTTAATCTAGGTTATGGTCTACTCTTATTCCACATTTCATCTAAATCCGTGCAGCCGTTTTAGCGTGAAATCGTAACAAACAAACGCAAAAAATCTTTTATTCGTTTAGACATCACGACGAAAATGCGTCAAGTCAAGAATGAGAATTGGAAAGAAGATTTTAATAACTCAACGTTATCACAATTTACACGAAACTTCAAGAGAAAAATCCATTTAGATTCAATATAGAGTTTGCAAACCGAAATTCATTTTCGATTTATTTTTTCGCTAGAGCGTGCAATGTGGAGAGTGAATGATATTGAACTGGAGACCGAATGTAATGCGAGTGCTCCGTAACCCGGACGTGAACGAGGGTACTATTGGGTCAAAAAGCCTTTTTGGAAATTGATCCGAATAAATGAAGGATAGGTCTTCATTTTGTTATTTGTATATATTTAATTTTGTAATTGATCAGGAGTACAAAATAGATAGATAGTTACAAAAAAATATATTTTTAACTTTTGCGTCTAGTAAATTATTCTTTATTTAGTACTTGTATAAAGTCAACGATGTTATGACGATTAGGGGCTACTAGTAAACTCGAGGGGTTTAAAGAGTTCCACTATCCACCTCCTGGCTCCATCATCAGATTAGCTCAAGGATATCAAATTCAGTTTTGTCATCAAAACTACAAATACATACAAAGTTTCATTTCGATACGACAGTTAAAAGTAGATTAAAATTTACTTCTTAGATTTTATTACATTGCTTGTGAGTTACAAGTAAGGCTAATAAAAGCGTTTTCAAAATAGAATAACATGATCACACAACAAACATGTTGTTCTTAATTCATGAATATGTACTTAAACTCTGTTCCAAAAGTAACTGATGAAAGTGTAAACAAACTCTGATCGGGTTAACTTGTTATGTAATCACTCTCTAAATGTTATTTATAACACATTCCTCCGTATTAAGAAGGCTTTAAAATTATGTCTCACTACTTCTTCCAACAATTATTGTTGAATGACATAAATAAATTGTAATTGATAAGTCATCGACGAAAATTAAGGTTATAAAATTAACCTCTATTGTCAAATGAAAAACATCTTTAAGGTGATTTAAACTTAGAATTTCGGGCTTAACTATTAAATAATCAAATCAAAGCACTCAATTTGTAAGTGTCACTACAAATTACTTATGGCATGCACATATACGTTTTCTGATCTATTTGTTTACATTTTCTGCAGATACTTTTGGAACAGACCATGATTGTTTTTTGTGAGATCTAAAACTAGTGCAAATATGGCAATAACTCTTACTTTAACTTTCTCATAAATACTTTCTTAGAATTTTCTTAAAAAAAAAAACTGCCCCCTAATTGCCTAACACACTTTCCAATCACAATCTGAATGATTTTGAAGGACATTGCTAATCCATTGCTTCATATGTTCAAAAAATTGTCTGCTTAGTAACGTAATTAACGCAATGAATGTTGTTGAACTGTCAACATTAAAGGCATTGCTACTGTTAGTGTGTTACACAATTACCCCGCTGTTCTAAAACTGGCTCCTAAAACATTATAACTATGTAAGAAGATGTTAGTAGTTACTACTCCTCTATCCATTTTCCAAACGACTCCAACAGTTTACATAACCGTCTCGGTACCTAATCTCCCCGGTACCTACCTCTCCGTGTGCCGAGCAACACGGAGCCTGTTTTAGTCAAATTGCTCGACGCTACCGGTCGTGTTTTATTTATGCCCAAATAAAAATTGCCCAATTCCGTCGTTCCGGCAGCCACAGGCACAATTTAGTGGCAGGCTGTCGCTCGGGATCTACACTTTTATTGCACATATCTGCTGAATCATAATGCCTGTTAAGTGGTTGGTGGAAACCTTGTTTTATATTGGTATGATATGCATAAAATATAAATATAAGAGCTTTGACTTTCTTTCTGAGGAAAGATTTCTGAACGCATGATATAACATTTCTCCCGGAAAATGAATGTTACTGGAAGCGCTTTTCTGTTAATAGGCATGTAGGTTTTCGTAGCAAACGAGCCCAAAACTGCCCAACCTGAACTAGTCCAACTGAAAATCAATCTTACAGACTTCTGCAAGACAAACTAGTTTGCTGATAAATTGCTAATCTTAGAGACAAAGTTCAAAGTATTTATTTATTGCACAATGTACACCAAGTTACGGACTAAGACAATGCTAATTAATGAATACCTTGGTTGTGCCCCAGTTGGGGCACAGCAAGCAAGTGCCTCATGCGTGTACGGTCAGCAAAGGAGATAAGTAACCAGGGTAGTCGCATAAAGTTGAAGTTTACTAAGAAACCGATGGATGTTTTCGAATAAAATTTTATTTAATTAAAAGGAAATAAACAGTTCATTTATCGAACTAAATTACATTCGAAAACATCCGTCAGTACTCTTAGTAAACTTCAACTTTATGCGACGACCCTGGTTACTTATATTTAACTCTTAACTTTTAACCAAATGCTACTTGAATGCAGATGATATAATATTTGGCATCCAAATCCATAAAGGACTCCACTCAATTAAAATAAGCGCTCCCCGTCCATAGCTGCAACTGAAGGCAACTCTAAAGTTACCAACGTAATTACAATCACATGTCAAACGTCAGCATTGACCAGCCTCCTCTCTAACACACCCAATCGACGTAACTACCAGCCACCAGCCACGTAAGACAATATCCAATTTCGTTTGTCCGCGTCGAACATCCACTTCCATTAGTTAACTACCATTGTCAAAACCCACTCTACTCTAGTTCGTTGCCAAAACCACCAAAACAGTTGAGAATTGAACGTAGCGGCCATGTTAGATTGGTCTTCGATAGTTCATTGGTTTGTTCGGATATCGGTGGATATGTGAGTGGTGCGGGGGACGGGGGAGGTCAGGTAGCAGTGGTGGTCTGTAACGCGTTTAAGTCGCTCATCTCGGAATGGTATTACGGTATGAGGCTGTTACCCCGCGCCCGCGCACTGCACCCCCGCTCACACCTCACGGCACGTGCTCCTGGGATTAAGGGGTGTCGCGTGTGAAGAGGACTACAGGATTAGGTATATAGGTATTTGGGAGATGAATCGGAATGGTTGCAAGGATTGATGGAATGTTTAATAGTTTCAGCCATAGTCTACATTTGTTAGTCGGCTCAGAAATGGATATTTCATGTTTCATGCAACAGATTTATATATACAGGGTGGCAGGGACATCGACGCGCAAACTGTAGCCACGAATTCAGCACATGATTCTAGACCCCCCTAGCGTAGAAATTTTTCGTCAGTTATAAAAAAAACAGCCGTTTTATAGAAAAAAGCAATACCTACGCGGTCAAACTGTAACGCAATTTTTTTTTTATTACCGACGAAAAATTTCAACGCAAGGGCGTCCAGAATCATGTACTGAATCCATGGTAACAGGGTGCGCGTCGATGACCCTGCCACCCTGTATAGCAATATATATGCTGAGACCAAAGAAACATTTGAAGCATTTACTATTATTTGAATAGTGACAATGAACTGTACAAATGACAGAACTTGATCTTCAACCATATACCATCATCAGTTAGGTGAACAGTCCAGCAACCCTGACAGGCTGACACATAATCTTTTAAATTAAACATCATACGTCAAACATCACAGCACATCTTCGACAGCCCTAAAAGAGCTTGGTAATATAATTGAGTCGGCTTTCAATTTGATTCGCATCCTCGTCCGGCTGCAGAGTGTCGGTGATAATTCGCCCGAAAAATATAAAAAGGAAGCTTTTGGGAGCAGCTGTCGGACATATTGGATTACAGCGAGGTGGGTGCGAACGAGCGGCGCCAAGCGGAATGTACCTACCAGCTACCAGTCGTACAGGGCGTACCCGGTAAGTGATTGGGATATGGTGCTATTTTTAATGTCGCTTTTCGGAAATTAGAAAAATGTGAGACTATTTTTAGTTCTTAGAAACTGTTATTAGTTAAAACCATAGTGTGCGTGTTAAGAGAATTCTTTACAAAATGACGAACATGATACTTAACATTAGGGTGATTAAGTGCTATTTCCAATCTATTAATTAATGTATAAATTATCCATCTATAAATTAGTACAGAAAGCGGCCAGTTTTTCACTGTGGTAACATTATTACCTATCGGTACAGGTGGGAAACAAGTGACTGTTATCTCGAAGCCTATTTCTACTGTGTCATTAATATTTTGTTCAAGATAGTCAAGACTATAATATCTGGATTGGAGTAACCTAAATATCCTGGATGTAAGACTGCACGCGGTCTCCTGTAACAAATCCGTTTTCCATTTTACACATTCCCCTTTATTCATAAACGTTGCTTAACGTTAAGTAGTGGTTAGGGACCATTTAACCATACATTTTTGACGTTTGAAACTCACTTAACTTTAATCATCTTTTATAAATAAACCCCTGTGACTATATCAATGAGTAACAATCACTATATAGTACATACTAATTCCATGCAATCATCCAAACAAAACAGTTGACAAATTCCCCACTCAAAAAAAAAAATGACAGATCCAAATTCAAAAATCAAAAACAAAGAAGAATCCCTCAAAAACAAATTATAACTCCCCCCAATGACGTGTAGAGGCACTCGTGTAAAACAATAGGGTTGTCAAGCGTGTAAACAACACAACTTTACAATGGTACTCGAAGTACTCGCGAACAGGGTTGCCAGTAACGAGTACTTAATTATTATTTGTTTCTAGTTCAAGTGGTGAGGTAAATTGTTGAGATTAATTATGTTTATAATGTGAAGTTGTTTTTTATGTGTGTGTGCAAATAGCGAGTGATTTTTTGTATTGAAGTCTTTTACGGATTAATATGATACATATTATGATCGTGGCTCAACGTTATGAAGTTTGAGAAATGGATACCTAGTCGTTCTTAGACAATTTTATCAAAATTGTGGTGATCTATTTAACATCCTACTTCCTACTAATATTATAAACGCTAAAGTTTGTATGGATGGATCGATCGATCGATGGATGTTTGTTACTCTTTCACGCAAAAACTACTGAACGGATTTGAATGAAATTTGGCACACAGGTAGTTTATAACTAGGATTAACACATAGGATACTTTTTATCCCGATATTCCTACGGGATCGAAACTTATGGGGGTGAAACCGCGAGGCACAGCTAGTACATCCATAAAATCACGCCTTCTTCCCATGGGGGTAGAAAATAATCAGAAAAAGTTTTCAGATTTTTTAACTTCGAAAGGCCGTACAAAAGATTAAATAAGTACGAGTATCTTATTTAATGACAGGATTGGATCAACAAACTATTCTATTCTTTTAATGTAACCAATGAACTATTACATATATATAATTTCAGTTAATTTCTTCTACAACTATTACCCTTAATGTTAATTGAACAACAATAAAAAAAAAAAACAAAAATAGTGTTGTGTTCATAATGAAGCCAATTAGTCACAATCCCGGGGGCGTTCGGGGCGTACGGCGCAACCCTACCGGCGTGCGACCAAAGCTAACGACGCGTCATATCGAACTCTTGTCTACACAAAAATTATAAAACATACGACACAATGTTGCGTACTGTAGCGCCGCGTACATGACTTCCCATGCCGTGGTTAAGAGGAGCCAAAATGTGAGATAGCAAGGTTGGTAGCGAGTGTAAATTGCTCATGGAGGCTTTTAAAATATCATTATCAGCCTAGCCTTTTCCCAACTATGTTGGGGTCGGCTTCCAGTCTTACCGGATGCAGCTGAATACCAGTATTTTACATGGAGCGACTGCCTATCTGTCCTCCACAACCCAGTTACTGGGTAAGACGATACCCTTGGTAAGACTCGTTCTCAGACTTTTAGCTTCTGACTACCCGTAACGACTGTCAAAGATCCACGTATGACAGCCGCCACCAACGGCTTATCGTACTTTCCGAGGCAGGCTTTTACAATAGTAGACGGTCTTAGTGATAAAAGAGCAGCTGTTCACTGATCTTCTAATTAGGCGCTTACTTATTGAATATCTTTAAAAGAAACAACTAAGGTGCCTAGGTTTAAAATTAATCATAATAATTAGCCTGTATCGCCCGTATTTCCCTTTTCCATTCAACTCGATACTGAGTCAATATGGACCAATTCCTCCTATAAGCATCAAGCTCGTCCCGCCATCTACATCAGAAATTACTGAACCATAGAGATATATTTACATAAGGTTTAATTACAGGCTTTATAACACCATCGAACAGGCAATACATAGAAATGTGTACAGGTAGTGGAGGTAACGTCTGATTTCCGCCGCGGTACCGTTAAAAAAACTCCTCTCTATATTTCGTCTTATCTTCATTTTATTTTTGTCACTCGAGCTGTGATTTCACGTGGCACGCACTTGGCTTGTTCTACTTTATCAATCATTTCCCCACTCAAGTCAAATCAGGGGTGAAAATGAAATACCTATATCACATTTTACAAAACAATGGGAAGCTGGATTTAAATGATGCTTGAGAACGCTTTCTGTGATGTTAGAAAACGAAAATTATGAAGAAATGTACTTAGCAAGATCTGACCAAGAAATGCCGAAATTAACTCTAGGGTCAAAACCCATGAGTTTGTTTCGCCATTCCTTCACAATGGTAATCAGACAGGAAATGGCGACTTCATCCAGCTTATTTTTTTGTTCTTAATTTATGACATGTGTAATAAACTAATATCATATAACAATATTGTACAATACTTATTTTTTGTATAAACCGTGGAAATATTCTCTGAATCTTTTACTGCTTTCTACGGCCTCCTTTCTGTGAGAGGGAGTGGATTGTAGATAACAACCTGAAGGCCAATTCTCGTAATTTAAAACGTTCAAAATCTAGTCGCAGTCTCATCTCGGCGACAAACAAATGTAAAAAACTTGTTAAAATGTAGGGAAATTTGAGGTATTTTTGACAGATTGAGATTGAGATCAGACTGTGAACGTTCTTAAAATTACGAGAATTATTCTGATGTAACATGTCTTCCAATTTATGGTTCTAAGACATGCCGGTTTCCTCACGATGTTTTCCTTCACCGTTTTAAGAGCGGTGGTGATGAAATTAAATACATAAAGTAAAGTGCCTGTCTGGGTTCGAACCCACGACCTACAACTCGTAAGTCGGGGTCGTTACCATTAATTGTCCACCACTGCGCTGGTAGGTATAATCGATAGAAAAGTTATTTTAAGAATCTATAACCAAACCAATAGCTTAGGCAAGGACAGCTGTTCTATTTATAGTTTCGGAAGATACTGACCTGCGCTAAATTCGGAAAACTCAATGTCGATATAGCAACTTTGTCTAGAAAATTGAAAGCTTCTTATTGGTATTTCTTCATATTAGAAAACAGTGTCAAGTCTCTTGATCTCAATAAGACTAAAATATCAAGTTTTCATTGCTTTTCTTTTTAGTAAGTAATGATACGTTGCTGTATCTGCTCATCATCTGCCCAGCCTTTTCCCAACTATGTCTGCCTATCTGACCTCCTCAACCCAGTTACTGGGTAATACGATACCCCTTGGTAAAACTTGGTTGTCAGACTTTCGGGCTTCTGACTACCCGTAACGACTGTCAAAGAGCCACGAATGACAGTCGAGACCAACCTTATCCAAAGCTTAACGTGCTTTCCGAGGCACGGTGGGGTCTCGGTATCTAAAGACGGTTACCCATCCACAGACCAACCGCAGCAAGCGTAGCTTAACCTAATCGATTGATCTGTGCGGCTATTATTATTTAGCCACGGGTCCCTCGTCGCTGCTGAGACGTTGCTGTACTAACTACTTGATATTTAAGAGTAAGGGTGCTTACAACCAGGGCGGCGGGATCATCCGAAAGGGTTACCGCTGCCCTGGAACAGTAAGGGCTAAGGAAGGAACACGGGTGGGTTTTAGTCAGTAAGAGTCTGACACTCCCTTCCACTCCACCCAGAGCGGGAGGGGTCATTTGATGATTTCCCATACACAAAAAAAAAAGGGTGCTTACAAGACGCGGGTTTCCGGTAAAGACAAGCCCGTATTAACTTATGCGCTCACATATAAAGAAACAGGTAAAAAATTGTTATAGTTTCTTTCTTTCTTTCCGTAGCGATCTGTACCAGAAAACTCGCTGCTTTATGTAACCACCCTAATGGTAAAGCAGCAGGTCGAGGCTCAACCACGGAACATAGCCAAAGGTGTTCTGTGGGTCAACCATACGTTCAACAATGGAACTTGCAAATATACTAGGGAGACCTACAGATCCCCGACCAATACTGCATAGCTTTAATAAACTCGACTGTTTGACAAAGAAGTCGAAATAGTGAATCTTTCAACCATCCCTGTCTCACACAACCCTAAAACGTTCCTGCAACTTAGTTTTATTATGATCGGTCATAACACGAAATGAGGAATTAATACAATTTGTCGCAACACTATACTCGTGCGACGGAGCTAGTTACAAGTGGGTGATGGCCTGATGGGTGTTACCCTCGCTGTAACCCTCAGTGTACCCTCATTGTAACCCCTTCGGCGCGTGTGGCAGGCTGCACAAATTACCACTCACAAAATGTATTTGTCGTATGATACTCGTACAGTTTTGACAATGAGAATAATTGGAGTTGTACAAAATTAGAGTGTAAGTTGTAATTAGCTGTTTCTGACTCAAGTCATCGATTTTTTTTCAATTATTGGGCTTTTTAAAGTAAACGCAATTTTAAATATGTATTTATCCTTTTTATAAAATGGATTTGAAAGACCATTAATTGAGAGTACTTACACTTATTTTGTCAATTTATTGTCGTTAAAATGTGTTAAATTCACTTATGAGCTAGCCTGCCAGTTCTGCCCTTAAAGGGATAAATAATTAAATATTAATTATGAAACGCATTCCATCAGGAAAAAGTGCGCTCAAATCGCTTATACAGTGTCAAATTTAATTAGCTAGCGAAACTCCGCACACGTGATTGGTATCGATATCTCAACACTAAAAAATTAATGATAAATGAAGAAAAACATTATCTGATTTTTTTCCTGGGTTCAATGACCACTGTTAGTGTAGTTACTTGAAGTAGGTGAGAATAACTGTTTTTTTTTCGTGTTTCGTCTGTGAAGTTTACACCGAAAAATAATTAATTTTAAAACTAATGTTTCACTACAGTTGTGGGTGGAACAAAAAAAAAAAACAATGAAACATTTTTTGTTTTCTTCTCATCGTCTTTAGATATCGATGCCCATCACGTTTGTGGAGTTTCGCTAGCTAATTCAATTTGACCCTGTATAAGCGACTTGTGCACCAACTACAAAATTAGTTAACAAACTAAACATCGAAGATATGAAACTGTCACAAAGTCACAACTAGATACGACTACAAGCTAATCCTGTCGACATGATCCCGAAGATAATTTCACGTAAACATATTATTTGCGATACATCTTCCATTTTGCGCGAATTACACCACTCTGCGACGGAATCTAATTACGAGGCGGTTGGACCGCGAAACGGATTAAATATGGAGGCGGTATTTTGAAAATGGAATTAGGTATGAAGCTTTTTTGTTTCTTTTTTGTGGGTTGGCAGTGATTTTTTGTCTGTGGTAATACATTTGTTCGGAATTAAAATGGCGAGACTGCTCGTATTTTACAGGTGGACCTCTATATTGATTTAAAACTTTTGAAAACAATTCCCAGTAAAATGAAACTTTAGTAAGGTTGAAAAATGGGCTGAAACCACAGGCTGAAACTATCTAACTACCACATATACCTTGTCGTTTCGTGACGTGCAACGGTAGTGCATGAGACATTCAAAGGGTGAAAAACCATTCAAGAGTTCGACTATACCTATACAATTTTATTTTATTAAGTATAGGTATTATTTTATCGAGTTACTCGTATCGAGTGGCTCGTTTTACGCTGACTATTTTTCACAATGGTGTAGACCTTGTCATAACAAAAGACTTGCGATAAGGATATTTATATTTATTATATATATATATTTATTTTATTATTTATCTTCACACAGTAAAATAAATATAGATCTATGCGACATACCACACAAAACATTATACGATACGATATTTTGGCTTTTCGTTTTGAAGACCTTATCCGAACCAAATCTATAAAAAATATGTTAAAAGATGGAAATTCTTCAATTACTTAATTCTATTCTCATGTAAGGGCCGGTTGTTTTAAACGGTTAGTTAACGTGACATACGTACGTCAAATAATAACGAGTACGTAATCGTAATTATTTCATGAAAGTCAAGGCCATAATTTTGTTACTGTAATTTGGAACAACGCTTTTTTTGCTTTAACGAAAGCGCCATTTTTGACGTATACGCGTGCGTCAAGTGGACGTGAAATAACCCGCTCTTAATGTGCAGTTTAAATGCCACCTCAAATCTTAATACATCTCCGAACCGCGAGCTAAGAAAGCTCCTCGAGTCTTAGTGGGGATAGCGGTAGATTTGCCGGATCCCCAAGGGGGAGGAAGGGGGGCAATGGGGGGCAATTTGCCCCTAATCATGTGATGAAAAACTTAACGCCACATGAAACGTCGGTCGGTTCAAGTAGATTGTACGTAATCAATTTTGGGAATACTTCGCTAATTTATTATGTTAATTTTAATGTATATGGGATTAATTTGTTTACGCTTACGAGTGTAGCTGTAGGTGGATGGTAGAATGTGTTTGTTAATTTCTTGCTTGCTGCCTACTTAATATACAGTGTGATTAAGATTTTATAGAGCTACTAGCAGCACCCCGCGGTTTCACACGTATAAATGTCGATCCGGTGGGAATATCGGGATGAAAAGTATCCTATGTGTTAATCCTGGTTATAAACTATCTGCGTGCCAAATTTCATCTAAATCCGTTCAGTAGTTTTTGCGTGAACGAGTAACAAACATCCATCCATCCATCTTCACAAACTTTCGCGTTTATAATATTATTAGGATTGTTTTCGTAAAGTTGCTGAAAAAATGGAACTCTTGCAATAAGCATATATAATAGAAAAAAAAACAAATAAAATAATTAGCGTAAAAATTGTCATGAAATAAACCATACTTAAGAAGAGACGCGTGAGGCAATGGTATCAAGAATTCAACACAAACTTTATGTTATTGTTACCAAGTAAACACAAATTAAGTTTAATGTTGTTAGGTACCTAAATATTAAAACCAAAAAAAGGTCCCACGACTAAAATGTTAATTGTTATTAATTGTGTATGTTTAATATACGTTATGTAGAATACGTGGTTTAAATTCATGTGATAACCTAATCGCCACACTGTATAATAGTAAGTAGTGTAGTGTATGTGTAGTAGTAGTGCGTACCTACTTAGTTCTTTTTTTTTGTTGTGTATTTTTGTGGTGTTCAATAAAGTATATATAAATAATATTAATAACTCTGAGTGAATATAACAAGACCTGTAAATCTCTTTTGGAGTATATCTTCGCGGACCAACCTCATTTTTTGGAAGCAAAAATAACTGAACGTAATTTCTAAGTAACCAACCGAACATGCGACGTAAAGTGTCGTTCAAAGTAAAGTAATGACTTAACCGCTACGCTAAGTGATCGAGTACACGGCAGATTGGCAAGTTGTTCAAATTAGTTGCCGGTATGACGGCGACGGTGGCGCCATTACGGTCTTTTAATAAAGTCACCGAGACACGGCCGTCAGTGTGTGCCGGGTCTGAAATGTTAAGGGTACTATGTGATTTTAATAATATAATAATAATAATATAATATCCCTGGACATTTCACACAGCACCATTTGTCCCAAGCTAAGCAACCTAATGCTTGTGTTATGGTAACAAGATGGCTGATAAACTACTTATATACAATTTTTTTTTTGTAAATACATACATATTATAGATAGAAAAACACCCAGACTCGGAACAAATACATGTAGGTCATACAAATATTTGTTCCGTGCGGGAATCGAACCCGCGACACGCAGCGCAGCAGTCAATCGCTTAACCACTGCGCCAACCGTGCCGTCATATCATAATAATATCTTATTAATTAACGTTTGGTGTATATGGGATAAAAATGCTTAGGTAATATTCGTCTGATTGGCATGAGAACGGCAAAGGTAATTTTTTGATGTTAATTGAAGTCGGTCACGCCAAAACATATCCTATCTAGTCTAGGTAGGATATGTTTTGGCGTGACCGACTCCCAGGCCTAACCTAATCAAACTCAATTCGGCCTATCGCAGTCCACTGCTGGATGTAGGCCTCTCCCAGGCTGTTTTCCGCCTTGCGCATCCAGTAGGTATGTCCCACTCATCTTCACGCCTAACCCACAGGTTATAAAATATTTTAAAACAAACTAACAATTTTATTGCGATTACATAAAAGCAATACCTATACATAATAATCTCTACAAGTGGAATATTAATTTGGTTTAAAAAAAGGATAAAAAATAGAAAAAGGAAAACCTAATTATAAACCAACAGATTTTTTTTTAAAAGAAAATACATCCTGCAAAGTAATGGAAATATTTTACGCTTCGCGAGCAAATTCACCGCTACGCAATTTCGAAAATGTTATGTGCATTTTACGCCTAGCCGTTAAAAACATCGACATATTTAACATTAACCAAAAACAAACCACCGTAGCGTATAATCACTTAACGTAAACCTCCCCTTAACACACGAGCTGTCACTTAAAACGAGTCGCGAAAACATTCCCCGCTACTTAAACAGTTTCGCCGCGGTTTCTTAACATATTTCCATGAGTCTTTAACGTTAACTTTCACGTTAACTCCTCGTATGAAGTGTTTTAAAACATTACCGGCGGTGACGCAATTAAGGGGTAGTAACTTTTAAGTAGGTGATGCATGCGAGTTATGCTCTAATGGGGAGTTTGAATTAAACTTTTATGTTTGAAATTAAATTTTGTTTCAAATTCATGTCTGCGCTTTGAAATGTGTTTTCTAACTAGAGACATTAAGGTTGAAACGTAATTTTGTTTTATGCTGTGTGGTCGCATATTGAATAGAAGAGAGTGTCGTCAAATGCAACTCTTGAGTTTTTACATTTTAGTTAGACATCTCACCTAGGTACTTGAATAGTTTGCGAGTTGTAAAAGTGGATAAAACAGGCAGTCTTAAGAAATGTAGCCTAAGCATCAATTGTTTTTTCTGTGTGGTATTTACTGAAAGGTAATTGTATCATCAGCCAGTATTGTAAGAGATCGTCACATTCGTCACGCTCTACCTGAATGAAACAAATATTTGATACTAGCTGCGCCCCGCGGTTTCCCCGCATAAGTTTCGATCCCTTGGGAATATCGGGATAAAAAGTTCTTATGTGTTAATCCTATCTATGTGCCAAATTTCATCCTAATCCGTTCTGTAGTTTTTGCGTGAAAGAGTAACAAACATCAATCCATCCGTCCATCCATACAAACTTTCATATTTATAATATTAGTAGGATAATGGGATAATTATTCCTAAATATACTACTTATCAAGACGGGCGTTGTCAGCTCTCCGAGCTGCCAGCTAGCTACTTTTTTTTGTTCTCCTAAATATGTAATAGCGTTTTTCTCTTAATATATATTATGTCAGTAAACTTATCGAACATTCGTGAAGGTTAGATGAGAAATCCACAATCTGAATCATTTTAAAGAATATCGCTAATCCATCATATGTTCGAAAAATGTTGCTCAACAACATAAATAACGCAATGAATGTTGTTGAACTGTCAAACTGAAAGCCATTCCTACCTGTTAGTGTGTTACGCAATTCATCGCCGGTTAAAACCTCTACGGTATCTAAATTTTCATAATTAGCTATTCATTAGTTTTAAAACATGTCTGAATTAAGTTTTCAAGCCATGAGATCGTTAGCCCTCCAAAAATATTATTAAATGACATCAACACTTCAGAACAAAATCACAATATCACCTATTCACAAGCACTCTACCCTATTGTATCAAACAAAAGTAGTAATTAAACTGGCCGCCCTTAAGCATCGTTCACACAAACAATATTTGTTATTATTTAACGCAAGCGCACTCAATGCGCCGTGTAAAGGACGACAAACAATCCACGTTTGGCAACAGAAGGTAATTACCGCACCCCTAGTGTGCACACCCCTTAATGAGAGGAACCCGACCAGCTTTATTGACCCCTGTTTATTAACTACTATGTAGTAAAGCCCTTTGGTGGACGCGAGAAGCACATGACTGGTCGATATGACGACGTTTTGAGGAAACCTAGCTATTTCCAGAAGTGGACGTCTTTCAGCTGAAATGATGATTCTGATGACAGCTCTTTGTAAACGAACTTGTTCAAAGAAAGTACAACCGAAGATACCTATTAACAATTACGAATTAAAACTATCATCAGACTTGACTTGGTATGGGTGCTGGTTTTATTTCAGGTTCATGAGACATTTCAGCGTTATATCTGGGATAGTTGTGTCGCGATACTTTTGGTGATAAATATGCCCAAAACTTCACTCAAAATGGAAAGAAGTGAAGTTAGTACGATGAAGAATGGTGAAAAATGGTGGGGAAGGTCACTGCATACTGGTTTGGAATGAGTTACATGTGTTTTTGGGCTACAATGGCGTTGATGGGGTGAATTGGTTTGTGAATCATGACATCGGTAATTTTGTGTTTAAAAGTATTTAGCGAAATAATTTTTGATAGATTATTGCTTATTCGTGGGGGCTGTTTATTGAGTATTCTTCTCTTTATTTTACTCATACCTTCTTCCCCCAGGTCGTGGAATACGCCAAAATATGATGGTTTACCCATTAGTCTTAAAATTATTTACATTTACATTAATCGCGATACTTGTCCACGTGCATTGACGATTCAGTTAATGAAATCGTCAATACCGTTAGTCGTTAAGACAATCTTATTAAGTTAATTAACTACTTATTAATTTAACTTTATGTACATACAGGGCTATTTTTAACTGGCTAGCTAAACTCCGTTGAACCGATGGGTATTATATAATCATGACAAAATCCATGATATCGCGTTTGCAGAGTTTAGCTAGCCAATTTAAAATAACCCACTATAACTTGTCTGTTTTTTACACATAATAAAGAAGTCTTTAAGCCTCTAGACCACCATTTCAAGACCTCAATTGTTCACGAAAATTAATAACCAAAAAATACCACAAAGTACATTTTCCGTAATAACAATATACTCACAGGGGTGGTACAGCAGGGGTGTTCGACACGTTCAAATATTAATTCTACCCTCGTAAGAGATAAAAACTATTAGGCGGGTCGGGATTATGGCAGATTATTATTTTAACGAAATTAGCTTACTGGTGTTAAGGGACTGTGGTGCTCTTAGAGGCCAAAGATTAAGGGTAGAAGAGACAAACGTTTGATTTCGACTATGTATTTTTTTAAATTATTATTTTCTATTAACTAGCTGCGCCCCGCGGTTTACCCGCATAAGTTTCGATCCCGTTTGAATATCGGGATAAAAAGTATCGTATCTGTTAATCCAGGTTATACGTTATCTGTGTGCTAAATTTCATCCAAATCCGTTCAGTAGTTTTTGCGTGAAAGAGTAACAAACATCCATCCATCATTACAAACTTTCGCATTTTTATTATTAGTAGGATAGGATGTGCCACTGCTGGGCAAAAGCCTCCCTACTTTTTTTCCACCTCTCTCTGTCCAGTGCTGCGTTTCACGTTTTTTTTGCCTGTTATAAAATCATTGGCAATCGCTGAGATTGAAAGTGTATAATTAATTCTGAATGTTAAAGAATAACATAAAATGAAAAGAATATGAGAATTGGAGTTTAATTTATAAACCTGCACTTGTAATATCGAATCTACATTGTACTTACATTGTATTTACATACACGGAAAAAAAATATTATTTGGTGATCATTTATTTTGGGGTCAACGACCGATCGTAGTGTTGTTACATGAAGTTTAGTTGAGAAAATCAGTTTTTTGTGTTTAGATATCATTACCCATCACGTCTGTGAAGTGTACAGAAACCAAAACGGAGTTTTGAACTGTTATTTCAAGGAAATACACTACATACGGTCGTGTCTTTGACCTCAAATTAAATTATTATCAAATATTTTTGTTAATATATGTATGTTTAGATATTAATTCACATGAATCCTGCGGAGTTTTGCTAGCTAATTTAATTTGACCCTGTCTAACATGTAAAATTAATTGAATCTTATACTTTTCTACCTACTGCCACAGCCACAATCTCCCCATTCACCCCTAGATTTCGCAGCACTCACCCACCGAAGCTTGTTAAAACTAAATTGCGAAAATTGCAGCGCAAATGTGGCCCTGGCGTATTTTGCTAACCGGCTTACAACCACCAACATAACAGGATCTACTGTACTAAACAAATTGTTTGACAGCGGGTGTCTTGATAAATTGGCTTGTATGAAGACAAGTCTAAATTAAGAAGACCTCTTGTATCAAAGAAATTGTTCCGGTGTATAGGTCTACTTGTTTTGGTGTGTGGTGCCCTTATGCGATAGAGTGTTGGGATGATCTGTTATCTTAGAGTTATAACGAGTACAAAATGGGGTCGTAATGATGTGCTGTTACTGGGTTCCGTGTTGACAGCTCGCCTATTAAGGATTACTAGGATGGCCTGTAAATTCTATTTAGATGTATTTATGATGGGAATAAAATTTTATTAGGTTTATAAATGGTGGTTTTGGTAAAAATGTCTCACTTTTTCATATCAAATGATAGGATTAACTTTTCACAAGCATTACGTTTTTTTACAAGTTGCTAAACATTTCAACTCTAAGGATAGCATTATTATAAACCTGGTAAATTCCACAGCTGCTACGGTATTTTTTGTTTGCTTTTCAACATGTTCTGATAGTGTTGTTGAAAACAATGGAAAGACATTTCATCTCATCATAGTATTCACATATTTTTATGCGTCCAGAAAAGGCTAATCAGTCAAGAATGCTCCTTTATAAATATATTTTAGAAAAAAACGAATTTCGGAATCGAGCGTTTATTATAAATGTTTTATCATAAATATTATATTGAAATCGTAGCTTGACGCGAGTGACATGTTTTGCCTGCGGCTTCGCCCGCGTGGATGTCGTAAAATAACTCTCACCGGAACGCACTACAGGGATCAACAGTGCTCTATGTGTTAATCCAGGATAAAAACTATCTGTATGCAAACCTGTTTTTGTACCAACCCGGAACATACAAAACAAAAACATACAGAAATAAATTCTAAAAACTATATTTTCAGCATCAGATGTGTTCCCCCGTCATCGTAGCAATTACTTAAAAAAAAAAAAATCCAACGTTCAGTTTTGACTTCGTTACTATTCTATGTATAGAGAATGTGTATAATATGTGTAAAATCGAAGAAGTAGCAAATAAACTGAAAGTGTTGTTTTCCTTGTCACCAGGTGTGGTTCCAAAACCGACGAGCGAAGTGGAGGAAAGCGGAGCGTTTGAAGGAGGAGCAGCGCAAGCGGGAGGGCGACGTGCTGACTAAGAGGGACCCCGCCGATGATAAGGTACGATAACAGGATAACAAGGGTGTTGTTTGTTGTGACTGTGATAAGCTTGCTGATTTGCTTACGTAGATATCTTGTCCGCTTTTATGGAATACGTTGGGGATCTAAAAGGACCAAAATAGGATTGATTTTGTAGATCTAACTGGAATATTGTGACTTTTATTTCTTGAGATTACTCTTATAATTATTTTCTTTCTTTCTTTTTTTTTTTTAAAAACTTTGCCCACACTAGGAATTTCTCCTGTGTCGTGGGTGGGTTTTAATTGTAGGTTAGACTCTCTTAGGAGAGCAGTGGAGGAACAACAGCAAGTGGTTCGAAACCAAGCAGGCAGTTTACTTTGAGTAAATTATTTCATAACCACTGATCTCAAATCGGTGAAGGAGAACAAAGTGAGGACACCGGCATGTCCTAGGACCAAAAATTCGAAGACATGTAACATTCACCAACCCGCACTGTGCCCGCGTGGTGGATTGTAGCCCATTCCGTCGTATCTTAGCTGTGCGAACAGTTTAGGCTGATTATAATAATGTTAAATAATGAGACGTCAAAAAATAATAGCATAATTTGAAAGATAGGAAGATTTCATCAGATTCACTCGTTTAAAGGTCAGGATCAAAAGCTAACACCTTGGTTGATAATGAGCCAAATCTCCTCCTCCAGGGTTCATCAGAATGCGGCATGTCCCGAGGCTCGGCGGAGGCGTCCCCGGTCTCGGGGGCGGCGGGCTCGCCCCGCGCCTCGCCCCCGGTTACCCCCGGCTCGCCCCGACGTTCGCCCCTGCGATCGCCGAACAGGTCGCCGAACAGATCGCCGCGACATGAGAGGTATTGTTTGAACTACCACTTATGTTGGATGCTACAGCGAAGAGTGTACATCTGACTACAGATAAGCTAATACAAGTGGCTGTAGATAAACCAATGCCCCTATGATGATACGAATGTTTAGGTCACCAATATTCGATTGTCGATGTCGTGAAAGTTTGTTAACGACCTACCATCAATAGAAGAGTACTTCTTCTGCTCTTGTGTCTACACGAGGTATTCCAGGATCTAGCTCATACCTTATTGAAAGGGTAAACCACTCTGCAAGCTTTCTGACTACCCAGGCAATGCCTAACTTACTGGAGTAGGTATCATCACTCGCAAAGGATCTAATAGAATACGTTATGTCTTTCCAAACTCTAGATAGTAGTAGGTAAGTAGTACCGTAAACTCACTGAATACTATGTATTATATTATATTATTATTTATATACAAGCTCTAATGTTCTGTTCAGGTCTGAAGCCAGCTGTCCGTCTCCTGCTCCATCAGTCGGCAGCGCTAGCTCCAGAGACGGAGCCATGGATCAGCGCCCACCACACCACATCTTTTCACCTTTCGACCAGTAAGTACCATTATACTTTCTAGGATGATATAGATAGATATGATATACCTTAAAATAGGGAATATAAGGATAAAGGCGGGTTGTTTCACGTCCACTTGACAGACGCGTATACGTTAAAAATGGCGCTAACTATTGTTAAACCAAAAAAAGCGTTGTTTCAAATTACAATTAGAAAATTATGGCTTTGATTTATGTGAAATAATTACGATTACGTACTCGTTAATATTTGACGTACGTATGTTACGTTAACCAACCGTTTGAAATAACCGGGCCTTAGTAAGTAACTTCATGCAAATTATTCATCACTTGTTGGTTTTCTAAGATCGTAATGGAAAATATACTTAAATATTTGATAGATACAGCAGATGAGCCTTGTAAGCATGCCATATGCACTCTACAGCTCTACGAATTATCTTCAAATATAGTGTAACCAATAGGATTCAGCACCTTAATTGCGTAACACACTATCGATCTCAATCTGAATATATTGAAGGATAATGGCGTCACTTCTTCTTCCCAGCGATAGCACTAGGAAGTGGTGAACGGCGGGCGTTTTTGGGGGACTGTCTTTTGTAATTTTGACGTTTGAAAAGTGCTGATTCTCAGCCTAATTTGAATAAATGACTTTTGATTTTGATGCTGACCCATTGCTTCATATATTCGAAAAATGTGTCTGCTCAACAACATAATTAACGCAATGAATGTTGCTGAATCGTCAAAATGAGTAAGTGGTGGTGGTAGTAAGTGGCAATCGCTTTCAAAGCGACTAGCATATGGTTTTATTCAACAACTTTTTGTCATTAACACCACAATAGGTACATCCAATTTCCTTGTAATTAATACGACTATTATCTTAGCTCAACCACTAACCGCTTTAATGAACTAATCTATCTAATGCTTTATTTAAATACACAAAACTTACAGTGATGACAACAAGTGTGCGCAAGCGTGTGTCATCTTAGATTACAAAGTAAAAATGTGCAGAAGGTGCACGAAATCTTAAAGCCTAATTTAATTATAAGCCTTAATTGTAAGTAGCGCGCTCTTTGAACCCGCACCCTAATTTCGAAACACACTATCGATCTCAATCTGAATCATTTCGAAGGATATTACTCATCCATTGATTTATATGTTCGAAATATGCGTCTGCTCAACCACGTAAATTACGCAATGAATGTGTTGAACTATCAAAATGAGGCCCATTGCCACTTCATCAGATCTAATTTGATTTTTGAGTGACGATGTGTAACAAAAAGTTTTTGGTTGCAATGGAATTTGAACTTTGTGTGTCATAAACATAACGAAGAAAACTGTTAGAAAACACTGCAGCAGCTGCTCGTATTCTCTGAATCCAGTTCTTTTACGTTTGGCGCCTGTGTATTTTCTCTCTCCTGGAGTTGTTCCAAACAGATCTTCTGCATCGCCTTCCACACATCTTCGGTAGTCTTATGACGAGTTGCGTTTATGAAGGCAATTACTGAATTAAGAGCGCGCTGCCCGCCCCGCGCTAATCAACCGTAATTATATTGCGCTTGCGCTGCCATACTCGAGCATTAACATGGTACCTACTAGTTAGTTGGTGAGTTTGAAGGAGTTGGTGTTTAACTTGATAGTTGGCGTTTTATTGGCTAGATTGAGTTTACTGTTTTCTATTATGGTCGCAGGTTAAAGTATAAAGTCATGTGATTCATCATTTCTTGATGTATGGTTCCAAAATTGTTCCAATCGACGAGAAGGGACTCAGAGCGAGCGGTTTTGGCTAGATTACCAAAATCCATACACCTGTTTCTTCCCTAGCCCCTTATTGATTGTTGTCTTGTCTGGTATGTTCATAGATCAGAGGGTAACTTTAAGAACTCTCAGTCTGAACTCAGTCTCAATCTGACAAAAATACCTTTAATTTCCCTACTTTTTTGACATTGATTGTCGCTGAGATGAAATTGCGAATAGATTTTGAACGTTTTTAATCACGGGAATTATATCTGTACCATTGTTATTCCATTTCAACACGAAACAAAATGAAACTCTGACCAAATTAATATCAAAACACTCCCAAATAAAGTGCATTGATATCAAAATCAGGAGCACAGCATCAGTGTCTGATTGACATTGATTCGACGGCCTCCATTTAAATTAATTTGTTGTAGCAGCCGGTATGTAGGCCACAGACTAACGCGTATCACAGACAAGTCAATCAGGGGTCGATTGAATTGATCGTATTTTGTTATTGATTACTCTATTTGTTTTACGAGTGTTTAAATTGTACATAATCAACCTATAACGTTCCCACGTCTGGGACACAGACCTTCCCTCTGTGAGAGGAAGTGGGCCGTAATCCACCACGTGGGCACGGTGCGGGTTGGTAGATGTCACATGTCTTTGAATGTTTGGTTCTAGAACATGTCGGTTTCTTAGAACATGGTGTTCTCTCCGTTTTGAGAGCAGTGGTGATGAAATAATGTACACAAAGTAAAGCGCCTGTCTGGGTTCGAACCTACGACATACAAACAACTCGTAAAGCGCGGCCGTTACCACTGGGTCTGTTCAGGGTGAAAAAAGACAAATCACATAGCCATCAATTACTACGCATTCTGTACATCAAACTAAGCGACAATGCACAAAAATGCTGGAAAACGACATTTTTTTTTGTGTGAAAATCTGCTGTTTGCGTTAGCAGTGTAAGAAGGTATAGGTACAGCTAAAGTTTTGCAATGATTTTTTCTAGCTTGATAACAGTTATAGGGAGGCACTGTTAGTAAATATTTGTAAAATGTTTCGTAAAGATATACAGGGTGGGGTGACCCATGATTCTAAACCCCTAGCGTAGAAATCTTTCGCCGGCTAACAAAAAAAAAAACTAATGTTTCATAGAAAAGTGCAATACCTACGCGGTCTAACTGTATGGACTGCTTTTATTTTTTTTAATAAAAAGAAATAATAAAATATTTAAAATAATAAAAATATTTTAGAACAGCAATAGGGTTCCGCGCAAAAAATTAAACCCATGAAATCCAATTTTTTCCCGACGTATACGCGAACGAAGTCGCGGCCACAGCTAGTATAAAATAAATTAATAAAATTCCACCCTCCGGTGACTTGCACCACATTTCGCGAGTTTGTGTTCCTCGGTCCCGTCAAACTCCCAAGATTGGGTTTAATCAAATCAGACGAAGTTTAATTGTCAATAATAATGATCTCGGGTTAACTCTGTTTCACTTGAGAAATTAACTTGAAAGTTCAAGCGTAATTAGTTAAATATTGATTCACTTCATTATCGGTTAGTTCTACTTTTGGGAGCTGTTTAATTTTAGATATCATGCCGTGGTGATTAATTAAAATTGGAGAGAGTAAATCTTACGTTTTAATGAAATTTATGAAAGAAATAAAGAAAAATATTTTATTTGGAACACACTCAGGAAGTACAAATAGTAAAAAAGGAGCATTTAAAACAAAAAAACACTAAAAACAAGCAAAAAATAAAGACATGTGCGAGGCCAAAAAGGCTCCATCTCAACATAATATAATATGAGATCTTTATACCATACTCGGAGTATATACGTTATATTCAACTAGCTGCACTCCGCGGCTTAACACGCATAAGTCTCGATCCCGTGGGAATATCGGGATAAAAAGTATTCTATGACCTAATGCAGGTCATGGTATACCCATGTGCCAAATTTCATCTAAATCCGTTCAGCAATTTTAGTGTGAAATCGTGTTAGAGCCAACAAGAAGGTACCCATAAAACCTCTTTTTATATTTCATTTTTATTATTCTTAATTTTAAACATTTTAAATCTTCTTTTGTTTTTACTTCTGTATGTGACATCATAAGTATGCTTATGTCTATTTAGACCAGGGTCGATAATTTTTAAAACTAAAAAAAATAATAGTAGGATGAAACCCATTAGAAAAGGAGGGGAATATTATAAAAATGAAAGGAAAAATAATTTACGGGCGATCTGAGGTCGGGAAGGGGATGGGGGTGAGCTTTTAAGGGTAAAAAACGGTTTTTCTCGATTTCCGGCAAAACTAAAAGTCCTATCGAAAAAAGTCAAATGGCAAAGTTGTAGGTAATAAAGAGATCTAAAACTTTTGTATTAACACTTTTTTCACATAACCTCAAAATTTATATGAAAAATTAAAAAAACCAAGTTTTTGGTTTTTTATTTTTATCTTTTACAAAAATCTTTTTTTTTTAACGAAATTTGGTGAAAACTTACCTTTTTATGTCCCAAATACGCTGTAATTTATTTGATTAAAAATATTATATTATTTCACCTTATTTTGAATTAATATCGAAAAAGCACCCTAATTTTCAATCGAAAATTCACCCGTCAAAATATCAGCTTTTTTCAAAAAGTTGGTATGTTTTCTGTTCGTTGAAATCTCTATTTTCCGATGGTGAAAAAAAATATATATGTTACAATAGTAAATCTTCTCAGAAAATGCAAAAAATCGAAAAAAACTCGAATTCGAAAACTGATAATCTGAAAAGACAAAATCGAATTATTAATGCCTTCACTATTTTATCGTGAGTATACCCCCATGAAAAAAAAATATTAAAGAAATAAATGTCAAAATGTATAAAAAATATATTAAAAATCTATAATAAATGTATAAATATATAAAAAATATGTATAGTAAATATATTTTTAATTACTAACTTTTGGCCGATTTTCATGTATATTTCATATATTTTAAATATATTTTAGATACATTCAAAATATATCTTAAAAGACATAAAACAACTAGCTAAAAATATAAAAAAAATATATTTTGAATATATCTGAAATATATTTGAAATGTATAAAATATATATGAAAATCGGCCAAAAGTTAGTAATTAAAAATATATTTACTATACATATTTTTTATATATTTATACATTTATTATAGATTTTTAATATATTTTTTATACATTTTGACATTTATTTCTTTAATATTTTTTTTTCATGGGGGTATACTCACGATAAAATAGTGAAGGCATTAATAATTCAATTTTGTCTTTTCAGATTATCAGTTTTCGAATTCGAGTTTTTTTCGATTTTTTGCATTTTCTGAGAAGATTTACTATTGTAACATATATATTTTTTTTCACCATCGGAAAATAGAGATTTCAACGAACAGAAAACCTACCAACTTTTTGAAAAAAGCTGATATTTTGACGGGTGAATTTTCGATTGAAAATTAGGGTGCTTTTTCGATATTAATTCAAAATAAGGTGAAATAATATAATATTTTTAATCAAATAAATTACAGCGTATTTGGGACATAAAAAGGTAAGTTTTCACCAAATTTCGTTAAAAAAAAAAGATTTTTGTAAAAGATAAAAATAAAAAACCAAAAACTTGGTTTTTTTAATTTTTCATATAAATTTTGAGGTTATGTGAAAAAAGTGTTAATACAAAAGTTTTAGATCTCTTTATTACCTACAACTTTGCCATTTGACTTTTTTCGATAGGACTTTTAGTTTTGCCGGAAATCGAGAAAAACCGTTTTTTACCCTTAAAAGCTCACCCCCATCCCCTTCCCGACCTCAGATCGCCCGTAAATTATTTTTCCTTTCATTTTTATAATATTCCCCTCCTTTTCTAATGGGTTTCATCCTACTATTATTTTTTTTCACTTTTTATTATTTTTAAAGGCTTCTACCCTGGTCTAATTATTCAAATTTTATTTATGTTTCAAATTCACGTTATTTCTAGTTAAAGAAATATCCACTTTATTTTAATGGTAATTAAGTTGATTTCAGAGTGACTAGCACTATTGAAAAAGTTATAAAAATGTAGCGAAAGAAGATGAAGTGAAGAAGATGTAGTGAAGTTGTAGCGTAAAGTGAACTTTATTGTGTAAAATTAAAGTTATTTTTCCATAACTCATATTTGTTTACATTTTTGGCGGATATGTCGCGATATTAGATTAACAAAATTGGTCCCGAAACCAGGGACTTTTAGATAAACAAACACAAAAAAGTTAAATCTTTTCTCGTTACATCACCTGCCTAGCCTTTTCCCAACTATGCTGGGGTCGGCTTCCAGTCTAACCGGATGCAGCTGAATACCAGTATTTTACTTGAAGCGACTGCCTATCTGTATTTCACAACTGGGTAATATGAAACCCCTTGATAAGACTGGTTGTCAGACCCGGGGATCTGACGACCCGTAACGACTGCCAAAGATCCACGATTGAAAGCCAGTGCTTTCCGAGGCACGGAGGGGTCTTGCTGTGTAAAGACGGTCACCCATCCACGGACCGACCGCTGCAAGTGTAGCTTAACCTGATCTATCGACCCGCGTGGCTGTTATTACTTAGCCACAAGCCCCTCAAATCTTTTCTCTTTATAATATTCGTTTAAAATTAAATTCTACCAGGCAGCCACTGAACATGGTAAAAACCAAATTCGTTCACTCGACTCAAATCACTTACAAATCCTCAAGCAGAGCCTTACGGAACTTAGCTCTACATCCGGCTGGACCGGATCCGGTCTAATGCGATATGTAGAGCCGAGCCCAGCTTATAGCGCTCTATGTAGAGTTATCGCACTTGCTTTACATAGAGGTGATTTTGGCAACTGTGAGAGATTAGAAATCTTGATGGAGTTTATTTGTTTCTACTTGTTAGGGAGAGAAAATGTAGAGTGAGAGGGGACAATATAAGATTTAAACTGTTGGTCCCGGCTGTCATTCGTAGATCTTTGACAGTAGTTACGGGTAGTCAGAAGCCCGAAAGTCTGACAACCAGTCCTAACAAGTGGTATTGTGTTACCCAGTACCTGGGTTGTGGAGATCGGATAGGCAGTCGCTCCATGTAAACTACTGGTATTCAGCTGCATTCGGTAAGACTGGAAGCCAACCCTAACACAGTTGGGAAAAGACTAGTCAGATTGACATAGTATGTTTCTCACAAATTCTCATTAATCTTTAAGTTTCTGATAAAACTGTACTAGGTAGGTTTTTTAATTAAAAAATCACATATACAAACAAGGTACTTAACGTATTTAATTGTGAAAGTATGAAAAAAAAACAAACTCAACCCTTCGTATCGTAGATCGGAACGTGTATCCACGCGAGACACAGTGGCGCCGATTCCCTTGTTCACAAACTAAACTAAATTTAAGTTCAGTGCATCTTCTTCTTTCTATTTCATTAAGAAAAGGACAGAAGATAAATATTAGTTTAATCTGTCAGCTGATAACCTAATATTTCAATTACACCATCAATAATTGAATCCTTACTTACCCACCACCTAATTTAGGTACTTCTTAAATAACGTACCTACTAAAAGTTAGTGTCACTGACCTTTGAGACTGTAACCCTAATAACCATACATTCTTAGCTATCACTGTAACGGCTATTGTTTGAATTTCGAACGAATGGCGGCCGGCGCGTGCGCATACGATCAATTGTTTAGTGGAGGCAGTGGGACAACGAGGTATGATGGGAATTTTTATTTGGTTAAATATGGTGTTTTTTTTCAATGTTTTAGAACAAATTATCAGATATCTTTTGTTGAAACTACAATAACAAAAAACTACAAAAATAGTCAAACAATAGTCTCTCATGTAAAACTTATATTAAGTATGTCTCCGCTGACCAAGTTTTTGCCGGACCCTAAACAAAAACGAGAATGAAGTAGATATTACTTTCTACTTTATTTTCGTTCGATTGAAATACGAAAATGAAGTATCTTTTACTTTATTTTCTTTATAACAACCCATTGTTAAACACACATGTTTTTTTATATGTATACTTAATTGTACTCATTTAAATGTGAAATTTATCTAGTTATTAATAATAAAAAAAATACGAACAATATTAATTTGCGAATCCGAGTTTAACACTACAAAAGGCCATGCCTACATCGTCAATAACGCATTTTATACAAATACTTTTCTTATCAACAAAGTTATTTACCACCTACCCAACCCTTCATATACAGCCGGTGGGTACAAACATACCACATCCACATTTCACTCTCCGTTGTAACCGAGCACGTTCAATTACACAACAGTTTCACACGCGCGATGAATTATCATAATAATTGTATCAACTCCGACCGACGCCGAACGACGCCGAGCGACGCCGAATCAATTGAGCTCTTACTTGTATTCAATTATATCAATGAGAGCTGAAAGTGAAATGTATAGGTAACTTAATATTATAAATGCGAAAGTGAGTTTGTTTGTTACGCTTTCACGCTAAAATGGCTGAACGGATTTGGATGAAATTTGGCACACATACAGACCATTACCTAGGTAAGGACATAGGCTTCTTTTCATCCTGGGTCGCAGACGAAGGTGCGGGCAACAGCTAGTTTGGTTATAAACATGTTTTATGATAATAACAGCCTGTAAACAACCTACAGAGTAATAGCGTTTGGGCACGTGAATACTAAGCAAGCTTTCAGTGATGTTATGTCTCCTATACTTAAGGCCTGTGCTCGCTGAACTACTTGATTAGAACCGCCCCGCTTCTCCACAGCGGGGGTGCGTGTTGCCAGCGTGTGCCCAGCGTGTTTCAACGCAACGCAAACGCCATTAGCGTGAAGACATCATCATTCGCAAGCCATTATCCCAATTTACTTGGGGTCGGTGCAACACGTCTCTTCCATACTTCTCTTTTAGGCATCACCTCGGTAGTCACCCACTTTCTAGCAATATCTTTTGGTCTTCCCCTACAGCCATCTTACTCTTATCAAGACAAGAAAAACTTAATGCTCAAGAAAGCAAAATCAATAATCCTTCACGTTTTTATTGGTTTTATTCTAATTTACTTTATCCTCGTTTAGAATAAATAACCTTTATGTGATTGAAAATTAGAAGTTACTAAAGCCAATTAGTTTAGTAAAAGACAAGTTATGGAAACTATATAATGTAGGCAAATTCAAGAAGAGATTAAAAGAAAGCTACATAGAAGCGACTATTTATCTAAAAGGGGTTTTTTTACATTTTTCATCAAAAGGCTAACACTATGCGATCTAAAAAAAAAAAAAGAAAAAATGTTTGAGAATGTGCAAACAGCGCTCTTTCATATGATACCCCACATGCCCTAGTAGCCCCACTTAGAATTTCCCCAGGCCCGAAAAAAAAAATCTTTCTTATTTGCAAAATGGTTGGACAAACGTCATCTAAAACTATTCCAAATTTCAAGTTGATAGCATTAGTAGTTCTTAAGATATCCAGCTATGACAGACGGACAGACAGACAGACTGATTCGCACCATATGACCATAAGGGTTCCTTTTTACCATTTTGGTACGGAACCCTAAAAACTATTATCATCGATTATAAGCAATACCTTCTCGTACCTAATTAGTATTTGAATCGTTTCAGTTCGAGCCAAAATAATATTATGGCCACATACACGAAACCAAATTAATTCAACTGAACAATGACAAAAGTAATTTTATACTCGTTTTATTATATTATTTTTTTAAAACACTATCGTCGTCAAATCTAATTAGACGCGATTAAAACGCCATCAGTGTGTTGAGCCACGAAATAGTTAAAAGCAGAAGGTTTACTTTCGTTGTTCTTTTATAGAAACTCGGGTATTCGTAAGGTCTGTAGCAGTATAGGGTTAAATATCGGTTGTTCACACATGACTTCCAAAAACAGAAGCATCACGATCCGTGTCAAATAATCACTCATTGGAAACTCCCAAAACAAAAATACCTAAAGCTTTTTACTATGAAAGACTGTAACACCTATCTATGTGTCTCGTGAAGTGTTGCCTTTTCAATCTGAATATTGGTTCGATAAATAGTCGTCTGAATTTAGACCTAAATATTGTTTCCACAACAACGATTTAGTACCGCTAGTCCTGATTATCACCAGGATTGGACAAAGTAAAAAAAAAAAATCAGGAAAAACCATAAACATTATTTAAATTTCACAGTACTGCATCAGAATAAAACAAAAAAATCTTTTTTAACTCTTAAACGATTGTGCTGCAACCGTAAAAACTCACAAGAAAAATAAAGCAGCACATGGTCCTTCTGATCTCCCTTTAACCCGTGTTCATATTGCAGTGTGGTACAATTGGGCGGTGTAATGAACCCCGCGGCGGTTTCGCGCGCAAGGGTTGCCGCCCGCATTCGCCGTAATTGTCCACATTAATATGACAAATAGATTTACATCGGTCGCTTGTACCCAACACCGGCGCGAGGGGGGTTCGCTGTCAATGCCGCGGTTTCGATACTGATTGGAAAGAATTTTAAAAGATTTTTAATGATGGCTAAAATTGATTGTGAAATCAAATTACTTAAATTATAATAAACTACTATAATGTTTCTTGAATTTTGTAAAGCTCTACTAAACTATGAGGGAGTGAGCCGTAATCTACCACGCAGGCCCAGTGCGGGTTGGTAGATGTCCACATGACTTCGAATTTTTGGTTCTAGGTCATGCCCGTTTCCTCACGATGTTTTCCTTCACCGTTTTAGAGAGCTGCGGTGATGAAATAATTTACACAAAGTAAAGCGCCTGGTTCTAGCTGGGTTCGAATCCACGACCTACATCTCGTAAGTTGGGGCAATTAACTTTCCACTTACACCATATAATGACCGAGAGTTTTTCCAAGAACGTTTACCTACAGGACGTCTTCATTTATTGTTTTCTAGGAAAAACAAAGTTCATTTTCCACTACGAATTCTAATATTCTCTTTTTCTACTAAGGTACTCATTTGACAAACTTTGGCCAGATCATCATTTCGCTAAACCACAATCAGCAACACTTAAATTGCCTTAAATTCATTAACAGTATTATTCTGGCACCAAATCCTTCGACATGACAGCGCACAATGCGATTGTCGCCGACAATTCGACATAAATACGTTAGGCGTTCATTGTCGACGCGCTTGCTAATTCCCGCCTTGTTTAATCCTATGTCGAGCGACAAATCGCTTTGTCTGTTTGTATGTTTCACGCCTATTGATGCCATTGTTGAGTGTTTTTTGATGTTGAGAGGATGGTTGAACAGAACATAACATTACGCCTGTAGTCCCCTCAGGGTTCGGCAGAGGAGGTGGGTAGAATGCTGTATAATTTATCGTTTATTTGTAGGAGAGTTTTTTAAATGTTGGAGACAAAGATTGCTACGATAGATTGTCTATCCAAAAAGCTGTGACATCAAAATTCATGCTTGTAGGAGAATGAACAAATAAAACTTAACTCCATAATTGTTGCTCAAAAACCAGTTTTTTTTAAACTTACCGAAGACCAAAATTAAATAACATAGTTTGATAAATTAAAACCATGGAATAAGTAAAGAAAAAATCTTATGTAGATACCATTGTATCTTACTTAATTATCGGTTGACGATTTTGATTTATTTGAAGTTTAGATTGTGTGATTCGATGTTCATCACATTTGCCTATCTTTGTACCAAACACTATGCCTATTTTGGAATAGTAATACCACCATACTCCTCCTGTTGTATTCCTTTACACTTTCAAGAAGAAAAGTTGAGCTAGAGCCATCACACTGAGGTATTCCACTTACAGCACTGATTTCAATCGAATGGCACCACACAAACAAAAATACTTTAATTATTATAGTTTCGGTGCCGTTAGTGGAATAGCTTAGGTGCCATCGTAGCAGTCAAGTGCCGTTCAAATGGATACTGTAAGTGGAATACCTCGTCAGTTTAGGGTAAGGTATCTACCTAACCCATAATTTATTTATTATTTACTAAGAAACGCTACATAATGTCCTTGCAGTACCTACTTACACAAGGTTCAATTACAAAGGTTCGCCCACAGTGTCGTTGATTGTCGCGCAACTAATCGCATGTCTGTTTAAGTCAATTCGAGTAATTAACGTCGTAATTAAACGATGAGACGCACTCCGCTCCCGATGTTGTACGTACAGCTTCCTTGGTATGTGGTGTTGGGAATAGGGAGGGCAGGAATGTTTAGAAGTTTTATTATGTTGTCAAATTTTAGCTAATTCGCGTGAGGGATTGTTTCGTACATGCTAAATTGATTTTATGTGGAGTGACTGCTGGCATAGCAGGTTAATAGCTGTTATAGCTTCACAGACATCAAGCATTTCTTATTGAAAAATTCTTCTTATATAAAAGTTAATGGTCTCACTCTTTTAAAATGTTTAACTTTAAACATATTACCTACTTAGGTGTGCCCTAAAATATAGCTAATATAAGTATAATAATTATATTGGTCGCTATTTCGGTGCAGCCGTGCCTCTCATTGGCCAGTTTGTTAGTGAATTCGCAGTCAATGTTGTAAGATCCAATCCAGTGTATATAAGCTTTACAAATGCATACTTCCTCATTATAGACAAATTGACGAATACCATAAATATTTTCTTAAGCCAATTTCAGCCTAAAAACATATGCTACGCTTATTTCGTTTTTACATAATTTTCTACAGTACCTAGGTCTTAAATTCTTTGAAAGTTGCATGAAATAGCTATGACACGGTAAATTTACGTAATGTGTCAGTTGGCTTAACAATAAAATTCCCTGGAAACATAAATAACATGTCAATATAATAACACGTTCAAAGATGTTGATTATTAAAATCCTGCAATAATTTGGCTAAATCTCAACCACACACCACACGATCAACTTCTAAGAACTGAGCCAGTAGTACAGTAGCAAGTACAGAAGAGTGACGAAATTTTTAGGTGATAAACCTAAAAAATTCGTCACTCGTCTGTACCAATTAAATCCCACAGCACAAACTGCCTACATCACTAACCCACGTTGAACCACGCTACACTAAGTACATCCATCGTGTGCCGGGATGCATGATCCAATTGCCGTCCGCTAAATTGATACTCTATTTGGCTCAATTAAACATTAATTAATACAGTTAATGAACAGTATGAACACTGAGCCGGTCTATTGTTCTGCGTTGACTCAGCCCGCTTGTGTTCGAGTTTGTTGGCTATTTTTGGTGTGATAGTCATGCGGTTTCGAAGGGTTTTGTTAGGGTTTTTCGAAGTAATAAACATAGGCAAAGCTTAATGGAAATATAATATTGGAATACATATTATGCAAATATTGTCTTTATGAATTAATATAATAAAAATACTTGGTCAGTTCAAGTGCACTCCTGAAAAAATGTTTACCATCACACAGAAAAATCACTGTAGGTTTACTTAAAAGTTTTTTCTTGGTACCTAGTTATGTCATTTCATTCAAAGAAAATATAACTATGTGACAACAAGACTAGTTACACAAATTATATTAGTTACCCTCTGCAAAATCCAAAATTCGTACAGAAAAACTATGTCCAATATTGGGCTTTATCACAGAAAAATGCAATTTATAAACCTTATTTAAAATCGCTTTTTCTATACATGTGTCAATTAAATTTACCTACAAGCCGATCGACTCTGTAAAAATCTCACCGTGAATAGTTAGGAGAAGTGAGCGTGGAGTGAGCTGTCATTCCAACTATTGCTAGGGATTGACACTATTGACAGCTCACTCTAAGCTCACGGTGAGATGGTTACAGAATCGCACTCCTGCTTGACTTAATATGTGATTTTTCCTATCTATGGTAAATAGAAACTCTAAAATGTCCTTTCTTTCTTTATCAGCGGAAATTCGCCCAACCTTGCCAATGGGCAGACTCCTCTCCAATGCTTCGCTACTCTGTTCGATCTCCGGTTTGTAACCCATTCTATTTAATTTGTTTTTTACTAAGTAATTTATCAAAGATTCATTCAGTAGAAATTCCTTAAGTCTAGATAGAAAGTATTTAGTTATGCTTATATGTATACGCTTCCTTTAGATGACCTCCCTATATCTATTAAATTAACTGTAGCTTCTGGCCGCGGCTCCGCCCGCGTGGATGTCGGAAATTATCCCACGACAACGTACTACGGGGTAAAAAGTATCCTATGTTCTAATCTAGGTCATGAGCTATGTGTGTGCCAAATTTCATCCAAATATGTTCAGAGGTTTTTGCCTGATTGAGTAACAAACATCCAAAGATACGAACTTTTACATTTATAATATTATGGTAGGATCAAAAGATACACCAACATCAAACATTTTCTATATTGGGAGTTTTTTAAAAAGCTATTAACACTAATAGTCCATACATCAAGTCATCGTTTATAAATCAACGCTTCCACACGCCCGCCGTCCAAAACGAACCTATAAAAATAAAAATGTCACACAAACATCGCTTTAATAGCGGAACCGATCTCAATCAAACAACAAAAATCGCTCGGACAATAGAGCACATTCACACTGTCCGTAATAAATCGCGGCGACCCGTCGCGACGCGATTAAAAAAGCGGAAAGCCGAGGGTGAGGCCCTACAGTCGCAATAGGCGATCACTTAACGCTAAATTGAGTCGAATCTGGTGGATAAACAAAACGCACGGACGCCACGTGACTCGAGCGTGTGCTCAAGTGGACTATAATATTGAAGCTAAATGTACCGTAATTGGATCTTGATTTTGTTGCGAAGACTAAATTACGTTTAATGACTCATTTTAAACGTATTGATGCTGTCTTAATAGAGTTATCTCAATGTGTATCGCAGATATCTTCAGACATTTTATTTAATGGAGTACCTAGGTATGTTTTGTTTCGTCAATCTTTTGATCGCAACTACTACTACTTGGAATTGGATGATTTCATTGGTCATACTCGTATGTCACAAAGTCAATTTGTAAGGCCTGATTTTTCGATAGTCAGATATTTTTTAACTGAGGAATAAATGTTGAGGTTTGACAGCTTTTTCAGCGCTGGGGCTCTGTCTTGCATAGGGTCGTAGCATAATGCTGAGCGATAGCCGTTTTGCGTGGATGTGACGCATGTCAACCAACTCTTATAGTTTTTTTTTGTGTTCTTTTTTGCGTCATGTTTACCGCAAATAAACGTATTTTCTTTCTTTCTTTTACATAGAAATTATGTTAAACTGTTATATTTATTCTTCAGACTGTCATGTTTGTTCATCAGTTATAAGTTAATATTGACAAATCAGTCTTAGGGCTGACCTTTCAATGGTCTGATAACTTTATTCGAGGAATTTCAAAATTATTCCTCGAATAAAGTTATCAGTTAGTTTGACAGTTATTTCATACAAAAACTGTCAAACATCAATTTTACTCCACGAATATAAATTATCTGTCGATTGAAAAATCAGCCCTTAGTCTGACTTCAGTTAGTAAAGCCGATCTATTCTGTAAAAATCTCACCGTGAAAACAAACCTTGCAGAACTTTATACAATTTTACTTTTCTATATCAATAGCATATACATTTTAAACTTAAGTTTTTCACACTAACCAGTGCTACCGAACAAAACACAATGAGCGTCCCTCCCGCGGCGCGCTGCGGGCATTTGACAATATTACGCGATAACACGCGCGTGCCGCAGCGATCTGTGCGACAGCGTGAAGTCGCCTTTATTATGCTAATGAATAGGTAGAAAAAACAGTTTTGTAGATATTTGTGTTTTGTTTTTGTAAAAGATAACCTTGACCTTTATAATGTAATGGTTCATTTGAGCACATATAAATATGGTCTTCTTATTTTTGTCGAGTCGATGGTCAATGTAAATATAATATTATGTTATATGAACTGGGTCAGTAGATTGTCACGCTAATCGCGGCATCAGTGGCGTTTTTGAGGTCCTGAAAATTGGTTTAGGTCGTGAGTTGGTAAACCATTGAGTTCATGATAAATACACAAACATCATCTACCAACCCGCACTGGAGTCGCATGGTAGATTACAGCCCACTTCCTTTTGAAGAGAGGAGGCCTGTGTCCCAGCATTGGGAACATTACAGGCTGATTATACTACACAAACATAATTTTCTAGAATGCATTCCGCCAAAAATGCACTTAAACATCCTTAATTCAAAATTAAATGCTCTCTCAACAAGAAACAATTTTACTTATAACATAACAGATAAGATGGTTTCTGACCACAATCATGTCCAAAACATCAAAATCAAAACACTCAAACACCAAAATGTTTTCCTCACTTAGAAACACCAATTGTACAATTCAATGAAACATAAAAATACCCCTTTACGCGCATTAGCCACGCCTGCATACAATTGCATGGACGAAGCCAAAGACTCAAGTGGCCATAAAAAATAAATCAAATAGCCCACTAATCGGCCACGGGTTGAGATTGAACGGTGGCCTAACCCTTCACTGACCATATGCGGGTAAAATGGTACAAGGGTAATTAAACACTCTTTTTATTACTTTTACCCTCTTTTGTGTTCAAAAGCTGTTGATTTTTTTGAGGGCTTGATCTCTTGGTTCTTCAGCAGTTAGAATATTCAGTGGTAAGTCAGAAAAAATTAAAACAGTCTTTTGGTAAATAGTTTTAGCTTAACCTTACCGACTTCTTCAATTTCTCTTATTGTCGTCTTTAATTGGCATCATAATTTAGAACATCACAAAACATTATCCTATTAAGTTTTTTAATGAGTTTAAATAGGTGAGTTTAATAGGATCGGTTATACCGTGACAATAGTGGTTATTTTACACCTTTTTTAAGTTTCACATAATTATATTCATAAAGCTGTTGTTTAATATAGTACCTTCTTCCTTCACGTGAACCAGACCAGAGGCCTCCCCTGTATGTAGGTCAAAGAATCAGCGTTCAACGTGGCAATGCTGCCAGCCTTTTGGACACTTTTGCCATTGACAGCGATGCCGATATTTTTATGCCCAATGTACCTAGGTACTCTTCCCTTATTTATATACTTGTTAATAATATATAATTTATTTTAGTGTTAGCTTATATCCCTACTAGTCTGTAAATACATATGTAAACAAATATTTAAATATTTTTTATGTGTTACAACATTTTAAATGTTCTAAACAAATTTTGTATGCAATATTGTTAAGTTTGATAAAGGATAGATAACTCTGTTACTCGTAGCTTGTCATTTAATTTTTAGCAAAAATGTTTATATTTAATTGTAACTTCGCATGCTTTTGCGTAATTTCCCTACTTGAAACATAGAGATATCTGTACCTATTCTATTCAGACACCTATTTTTAACCGACTTCTAAAAAAAGGAGGCGGTTTTTTTTATGTTTGTTCGCGCATAGCTCCGTCGCTTGCCAACCAATTTGAAAATGTCTTTTTTTGTTGGAAAGGGTATACTTCCCAAATGGTCCCATAAATTTTTTATCAAAATCGGACAAGCGGTTTTTGAAAACTCAACAAAAATATCACAACAAAAAAGTGAAAAATAAAAACTTATTTACAAAAAAAAAAAACAACAGACTTCCATAAAAACACTACAAAGTGAAAAATAACTTTAATTTCGGAAGTCGGTGGCGAAAAACGAAATACAAAAACCAAAGACACCAACTTCCGAAATTAAAGTTATTTTTCACTTTGTAGTGTTTTTATGGAAGTCGGATGTTTTTTTTTTTGTAAAAAAGTTTTTTACACCTATGTTTTACAAATAAAAACTTTGACTTTGAATAATCAATCGTAACTATGTATAAATCTCCGCAAGACCCAAGAAGATTCCACAACACCAACTACAAACAGTTAAAAGGCACCAATCTACAGTTAACTCCTAACTAAATATTGGCAGAACGCTAAACTAAACTGAGTTCACAGTCCGACTAGTTACCCTAACGAAACTAGACGAGGCGACACCGACACGGGGACCTAACGACTTTAGCTCTTTTTACCCTTACCCATTTATACGAGTTTACACTTTATACGGAATAGAATAGGGTGTAGTTTTGTAAGGTAAATTGGGCAGAGGGGAGTATAAACGGTTGTCATGGTAACGCGGATACCTACGGGTTAAGTGTAGGTATGAAAGGGTTGTGATGGCTGTTTGTCTAGGTATTTTGGTGACGACAGTCATGGTGATAGGTTGACCTTACGTAAGTTATAGATTAATAGCCTAGGTACTCAACTGACAAAAAGGCTTAAAATTTTACTTTTTGATAAATTGTTGACTTTATAGGCATGCATGTATATAACTCTTATTGAAGGGTTTGTGGCTAAGTAATAACAGCCGCGCAGGTTGATCGATCAGGTTAAGCTACGCTTGCCGCGGTTGCTCCGTGGATGGGTAACCATCTTTACTTATCAAGACCCCTCAGTGCCTCGGAAAGCACGTTAAGCCGTTGGTTCCGGCTGTCAATCGTGGATCTTTGGCAGTCGTTACGGGTCGTCAGAAGCCCGAAAGTCTGACAACCAGTCTTACCAAGGAGTAACGTATTACCCAGTAAAAACTGGGTTGTGGAGGTCAGATAGGCAGTCGCTCCATGTAAAATACTGGTTTTCTGCTGCATCCCGTTAGACTGGAAGCCGACCCCAACATAGTTGGGAAAAGGCCAGGCAGGTGAGTATAAACTCCTGTTACCTACTCTCAGTGGCGTGCATTGGTTTTCAGAATAGGTAGTCAGGAATATAATTTCGTCGTATTAACTTAAACGAGTAAAGACCAATAACAATGTGCGAATATTACGGGAGCCGAGTAGGCTGTCTGGCGACTGCCTACTGCCGCGCGTGTTTGTATGAAGATTTTGTTTTTTGTAAGGTATGATAATTTAGTGAGTTTCCTAATCGTGGGTCACACACACTAAAATGTAATTGACAGGCTTATAGTGATTTTTCGAGGTAGGCACTGCTTATATGCCTTTATGCAATGCACGCCACTGATTACTCTTAGCTAGAGATATGGTTGAAGCTACAATCGATGACAAATATCTATTTCATTGGAAAAGTAAAGTAGTTTTCAACTTTTCCAAAGAAACCTAAGTACAAACGCCAGCACACCAAGCTACCCGAAACCGTCAAATTTTCCCAATCAACCTTGAACCTAATGCTTTAGCGATAACGCTGAAAATCTATTAAAGTTTGACAGATTGTATTGCTTGATGTGCTGGCGTCTCTACATAAGAATCTAGTCTAGTCTATGCTTGGCCTATTTAAAACTGCAGTGCGATTCTGTAACCATCTCACCGTGAAAACTTAGGTGAAGTGAGCGTGGAGTAAGCTGTCATTCCAACTAATGCTAGGGATTGAGACTATTGACAGCTCACTCTCAGCTCACTTCACCTAACTTTTCACGGTGAGATTTTTACAGAATCGATCGGCTGTAGTACTAACTGTATGTGTTCATTGATTTCTCATTTACAGAGAAAATCTAATTTCCATATTAAATCATTAAGTTATCCAAAACTTCTAAAGAAGCCATTAATTATCTCATTCCGTATCCGGTTCCGGTCGCCATCACGTAAACATCACCTCTGTGTCACCATATATCAAATCGTGCTTAATAATAACAATAAGTCGCTTTGGAAGTTATCACCGTCGCCATTCAAGATATAAAAGTGTTTAAAAGTGAAGGAGATAATCGATCCAGTTTATATCTCGGAATTTATTCTACATTCTACGAGCCAAATCAATAGCAAAAAGCGAGGTTAGTTCTATCTGACATAATATACAGCATATTTTGACAACTGACAGAACTGTTGCACAGTTGACAGTATAAAATAATTTCTACCAAAAAAAACGTTCCTTTTCACACAGTATAAATACGCATTAACGTATTTTGGTAGAAATGGAAGAACAATTTCAACTGTTATTTGATCAAATGAAAATAGAGCTTGCAAACCAAACAAGGTCAATAACAGAGTCTATAACAAACACTATCATGGAAAAAATGGAAGAAAAAATGCAACCCATTATAACAGAAAAGAAAAGCATAAAGCATAAAAGAGAAGAGATAGAATATCTGAAAAGAGAAAAGAAAAGCAATAATATTATCATATTTGGCTTAGAGGAGGGGGAAAATTCTACTAGCCAAATACTAGATAAAATAAAGATGGCTTTTAGGGATGATCTAGGGATTAACATAGAAGACTGTGAAGTAAACAAAATATACCAACTTGGAAAAATAATAAAAGAGGATAAACTCAGACCAATTCTCTTATCGTTCGTAAGTGCATGGAGAAAAACTGAAATCATGAAAAATAAGAAGAACTTAAAAGACTTATACGTAAAAGATGATTTATCAAAAGACGTCTTGGAAAAAAGGAAAGAGCTACTCCCAAAGTTGGAAGAGGAAAGGAATAAGGGAAATATTGCGTACTTCAAGCATGACAAACTCGTTGTAAAAGAAAACACAACTAAAGAAAACCGAAAAAGGGAACTGTCTTCGTCACCAGAAACTAACATCCAACCAAAAAAGCAATTTACACGAACGTCAAAAGACAACAGGACCAATGCCTTCGATTTAATGAGAAATAGATCAAACTCGCTTTCTAACTATCCAATCAACAATAAACAATAGCAACTAACAAACGGAAACCGGAATACCAAACTTAATACTAATAAAGAAAATGGAAAAACTGAAAAACAAAACCTTCTCCCAAGCCGACTGGTCCTCGTGGGGGAAAATGACCACGACCCTCTAAACAGGAAAAAAGAACAAATCAGCAATTCAAACAGAACAATCCCAAACATATACATCGCGACCTTGAACACACGATCACTACGAACACCTGAAAAACTAATGGAACTAGAACTGGCTATAGAAAACATCAAATGGGACATTATAGGAATCAGCGAAATGAGACGGTTTGGTGAAGGAATTGAAGACCATAATGGCAAGTACATTCTACACTATATTGGTGAGACTCCGGGATTACATGGAGTCGGCTTCCTTATTAAAAACAACCTAGCAAAAAAAAAATTATAGAAATTAGAGGAATCAATGAAAGAATAGCACTGCTCAACATTAAATTACCTTCACACAAAGGTAAGGAAGAAATTTGGACCATAATTCAAGCTTATTCACCAACTGAATCAGATAATAAGAAAGACAGCGTAATAACGGACAAATTCTACGAAGATCTACAAACAGCCGTGCAAGGTTCATATAAAAATCTAGTTGTGATGGGTGATTTTAATGGGCAAATAGGAAAATGTAGCAAAGGAGAAGAATATACAATAGGAAAATATGGGCACGGCCAGAGAAGTAAAAACGGAAAGAGATTAGTGACCTTCGCATTGGAAAATAAACTGAGTATTTTGAACAGCTTTTTTTTTTTTTTTTTTTTTTTGTGGATGGGAAATCATCAAATGACCCCTCCCGCTCTGGGTGAACAGCTTCTATAAGAAAAAGAAATCAAGAAAATGGACATGGATGTCACCCAGTGGCAAATACAAGAACGAAATCGACTTCATTCTGACCAACAACCGAAAGGTTTTTAAAGACCTATGCACCATAAACCAACTTAACTTTAATACAGACCACAGAATGATAAGAACTTCGTTATCAGGGATGCAAGTACAGAAAAGAAGATATTGTCATAATAGTCAACAGAATACCGCCCTTACATTAACTGGAAATAAGGATATACTTCTTGAAAACCTAAATACTGCAATAAATAAAAATAAAACTATGAATTATAAACCAATTCAGGAAAGATATGAAAACATATTACATATACTCAAAACAGAAGTCAGAAAAACAAATAAACAAACCGAAAGTACACTATCCTTAGAAACGAAACAATTGATTAATGAGAGAAAGGAAATTATGTGTAAAGAAGAAATTAAAAATAAACAAATACGCCATAAGATATCTGAATTAAGTAAAAAGATTAATGAACACATAAGAAAAGACAGAAAAATAAAAAGACAGAAAACTATAAAATCTTTTATTGAAAAAACTGGAGGGATTAAAAAAGCCCTAAAGGAATTAAACCAAAAGAAAATTTGGATGCCGAACTTAAAAACCAAACATGGAAACCCTACAAGTATAAGACAAGAGATACTCAAAATCGCCACAGACTACTATACAATACTATACAAGAGACAAACGACAGCAGTAGTAGAAAAGCAAAAACAAGTAGTAACAATCTCAGAACCAATCCCAATAATATTACAGGATGAAACTATAAGAGCAATCGACACACAAAAACTAGACAAAGCACCGGGTTCAGATCAAATATCTAACGAACTAATAAAATATACAATACCGGTGATTGCTCCTAGATTAACAGAACTATTCAACGACATCTTAGTAACAGAAATCATTCCGAATGATTGGACCAAGTCAACGATTGTACTGATACACAAAAAGGGGGACAAAGGAGATATTAACAACTACAGACCAATAAGTTTAATGTCAAATATATATAAGATATTCTCAAAGATAATACTATCCCGAATTGCTGTCACTCTTGATGAAAACCAACCGAAAGAACAGGCTGGCTTCCGAAGTAAGTTTTCGACAATAGACCATATTCACGTACTAAGACAGGTGCTTCAAAAGTACAAAGAATACAAGAAAACCTACTATCTAGGGTTCGTGGATTTCAATAAAGCTTTTGATTCCCTGGATCACGATAGCATCTGGAGAGCACTAGAAAGTCAGGGTGTTGAGGACAAATACATTCGAATTCTACAGAATATTTACTCAAAGAGTACGGCCCAAGTCAAACTAGAAAGAACAGGGGAAGAATTTGCTATCGAAAGAGGTTTCAGGCAGGGTGACCCCATTTCGCCGAAGCTATTCTCTGCGGTTCTGGAAATGATTTTTAGAAACCTGGATTGGGAAACAAATGGATTGAACATTAACGGAGACAAACTCAACCATCTACGTTTTGCGGATGACATCATCCTGTTTTCTGAGAACCCACATAATTTGGAAGACATGCTACAACAACTATCAGATGAGAGCGCCAAGGTAGGCCTATCAATGAACACATCAAAAACAAAGGTTATGACAAACTCAACCAAAAGAGACATAAAAGTAAATGGTGGTCAAATAGAGTATGTCACTGAGTACATTTATTTGGGTCAACTAATATCTACAGAAGACACAATGAAAAAAGAAATAGACAGAAGAATAGCAAACTGTTGGAAACGGTTTTGGTCCCTGAGCGAGGTTATGAAGGACAAAGACATGCCTATCAAAGAAAAAAGGAAAATATATAACACCTGTATCCTTCCATGTCTGTCGTATGGATGTCAAACATGGGCACTGACTGAGCAACAACTTAAAAAAATTCAAGTGTGTCAAAATGGAATTGAAAGAAGCGTAATCGGAGTCAAAAGAAGAGACAAAGTTAAATTACAAAATATAAAGAGAATAACTAAATTTAAAAGTATACATACCGTCTATAAATGCCTAAAATGGAGATGGACAGGACACATGCTAAGGGAAGGAATACAGAAGTGGACGAGACTAGTAACAGAATGGTACCCGCGAGATAGTAAAAGGAACAAAGGTAGACAACCTAAACGTTGGGAAGACGACATCAAAAAGATAGCCGGTCCAGAATGGACACGTACTGCAAAAGACAGAACAAAATGGAAAGCTTTAGAGGAGGCCTTTGTCGAAGGACAAGCTGTAAAAGAAAAACCGGTTTCCGAAACAAATACTTAATTATTTTATTTATTTAGTTTGTAAAAGTTTGTAAAAGATTCTTTAAATTTGTATACTAAGCATGTAAGTTACAGCAATAAAGGCTTATTTTATTTATTTATTTAATAACAGCCGCGCAGGTTGATCGATCAGGTTAAGCTACGCTTGCCGCGGTTGCTCGGTGGATGGGTAACCATCTTTACTTATCAAGACCCCTCCGTGCCTCGGAAAGCACGTTAAGCCGTTGGTCCCGGCTGTCAATCGTGGATCTTTGGCAGTCGTTACGGGTCGTCAGAAGCCCGAAAGTCTGACAACCAGTCTTAACAAGGAGTAACGTATTACCCAGTGAAAACTGGGTTGTGGAGGTCAGATAGGCAGTCGCTCCATGTAAAATACTGGATTTCGTCGTATTAACTTGAACGAGTAAAGACCAATGACAATGTGCGAATATTACTACGGGAGCCGAGTTATAGGCTGTCTGGCGACTGCCTACTGCCGCGCGTGTTTGTATGAAGATTTTGTTTTTTGTTAGGTATGATAATTTAGCGAGTTCCTAATTGTGGGGCACACACACTAAAATGTAATTGACAGGCTTATGATGATTTTCGAGGTAGGCACTGCTTATATGCCTTTATGCAATGCACGCCACTGATAACTCTTAGGTAGAGATATGGTTGAAGCTACAATCGATGACAAATATCTATTTCATTGGAAAAGTAAAGTAGTTTTCAACTTTTCCAAAGAAACCTAAGTACAAACGCCAGCACACCAAGCTACCCGAAACCGTCAAATTTTCCCAATCAACCTTGAACCTAATGCTTTAGCGATAACGCTGAAAATCAATTAAAGTTTGACAGATTGTATTGCCTGATGTGCTGGCGTCTGTACATAAGAATCTAGTCTAGTCTATGCTTAGCCTATTTAAAACTGCAGTGCGATTCTGTAACCATCTCACCGTGAAAACTTAGGTGAAGTGAGCGTGGAGTGAGCTGTCATTCCAACTAATGCTAGGGATTGACACTATTGACAGCTCACTCTCAGCTCACTTCACCTAACTTTTCACGGTGAGATTTTTACAGAATCGATCGGCTGTAGTACTAACTGTATGTGTGCATTGATTTCTCATTTACAGAGAAAATCTAATTTCCATATTAAATCATTAAGTTATCCAAAACTTCTAAAGAAGCCATTAATTATCTCATTCCGTATCTCAATCAAATAACAATATTAGTCTCGCAACAATCAAATGAAGTCGCTACGTCATGTCCGTTTGAAGTTGAAGTCGCTTCTAATTAATTGTGGCGCCGAATAGCTAATTAAAACTACCCTCGAATTGTGAAGTTGCGTTTACATTGTTTTTTTTTTTGTATTCAATGTGTTGAGGTTATTGTGTGTTGGTCTGAAATGTTTTCTGTAGTTTAAAGATAATCAGTACAGACTCATCATCATCTGCCTAGCCTTCTCCCAACTATTGTTGGGGTCAGCTTCCCGTCTAACCGGATGCAGCTGAGTACCAGTATTTTACATGGAGCGACTGCCTATCTGACCTCCACAACCCAGTTAATAGGCTGAAAATTACTAACCCAGAAGTCTGTACTGACTATACTAAGGACTAAGGGATTTGTGACTGAATAATAAAAGCCGCACAGGTCGATCGATCAGGTTAAGCTACGCTTGCCGGATGGTGGATGGGTGACCTTCTTTACATACCGTGACCCCTCCGTGCCTCCGTGCCCCGGCTGTCATTCGTGGATGTTTAACAGTCGTTACGGGTAGTCAGAAGCCCGAAAGTCTGAAAACCAGTCTTACCAAGGGGTATCGTAATACCCAGTAACTGGGTTGTGGGGTCAGATAGGTATTCGCCGGATGTAAAATACTGGTATTCAGCTGAATCCGGTTGAACTGAAAGCCGACCACAACATAGGTAGTTGGTAAAAGGCTACGCCGATGATGGTAAGAGTACTGCCTCGATTAATAAGCTCACAAGAAAAAACAACTAAAAAGAACTTGTAACATCTCAAAAACATAATATTCTCGAGCCGACTCTGCGTCAGACTTCTCAAACTAAATAAACAAATTGATTTGATATCGCATTAGCTTAGTTTGCAGAGCACGCTAAATATTCATCGGGGTCGTATTAGATTTTTCACTTATAGACGTAGACAGATCGTACACGTATCACAGTGGGGCGTGAGGGCGAGTGGGGCGAGTGGGACGAGTGGGGCAAACAAGCGGCTTGTACCGGCAAGTCGCGAGTCACGTCAAAGGCACGAGCGATTCCTTGCAAATTGTATTTACGCGTCCCGCGGGCGTGCCCTTATCGAGTTTCCTCTCAAAGAGCTGCCATTTTTAAAACTTCCATCGACTCAGGTAGAGGATCCACGGCCAATTGTGGTTCCGCTTTGTTCTTTACCTCCTTTATAGGGTTGACGAAGTTAGCCAGTTTCGGCGCACGAATAATTTGTGTTCCCGGCCGCGCGATACGATTACGAGTTTCGCCCGAATCCGATCCGCCGCTTGTCGGAATCGAATTGTGCCGAGCCGCTTGAGCGACTTGCCGAGCGAGAACTTCGTTTGTTACAAACATAATGTCCTTCCATCGCAAATTATGTTTGGACGAGTTTGACAGAGCTATGCTAATCTAATGGAAATAACTTGAGACTGTATAAGGTTTATGATTAGATACATAAAGCTGCTGTATAATATAAATAATAGATAAATAATCTCCACACAACACGGGCGGGTGCACGAAATGAGCTCATTTCTATTCCGCGCAAAAACAAATTCATAACTCGCCGAAACTCATAAAATCATCCGCGAAACACACTTTTATTAAACGAAAACAGAGCTAACGCGGTCTGCGCATAAGTTAACATAACATTCCATTCCTTGTTAAAAGATAAATTAGAGCGGGCGCGTCCGGCGTGCAAATGTATTCGCGGAGCCAATCTCGCGCTCCCTCGGGCTGCCTGGTAATTGCTTAAGAGAAAAATCCAAATGAGAAATGAAAAGGGATTCCCTTTTCAGAGGAAAAATTATATAATTGAATATCTTTTCGTAAGTATTATGAGGTATAAAATATGATAATTGAGTTTTTGCTTACGGTGAGCGGCGGCTGCGCGTCACTGGCTATTACAGCGTACAGTTGGATCATCTCGGTTGCTTCGCTCCACTTTTATAATCAACGTTGTTTGTGTCGCTCGCGTTTTAGCATCTAGATAATCGGATCAAGGATTTTCCGCGTGATTGTTTGCTATGCTAAAGGTTTGATTTCTTAGGAAAGTGGTGAACGGTCACACAAAAACGGATGTCCAAATACATATCAGTTTTTTGACACTTTATTGTCATCCACTTTTTTTTGACACTTTATTGTCATTCACTTTTTTTGCCACTTTATTGTGAATTACTGGTGAAAATGACAGATTTTTATGACTGCTGTTCTATGATTTTACAGATTGAAAAATAAGTATAGGAGTTATAAGTATTCAAGTCGTTCGCTGTTATGTAACGATCAATTTACTCATTGTTCAACTAGAGCCGTTTAATAAATTAATTTTAGCTTGTAAATGTCAACTGATCTAACCCTCGTATAACATCATCATCATATAACATACGCTGTCTCGTAGGATCGCTTGACTCCATGAAAAGTCATCAAGTTTCTTCAAAAAAAAAAAAAAACAGACTGTCGCAAAAATTGCCAAAGCCATCAGCACTCAACTTTAACTAACTCTCAGTATTTGTGGTTGAATAAAGAACTAGCTTTCGCCTGCGACTTCGTCTGCGAGAAATTTCTTATTTCTCCGACATACCCCGTCGAATCGCATCGCCTGGTCGCGCTATGACTTCGTTTTCGTTCAGCACTCTTTCTGACTTTTTTTTCTTCTCGGCTCCTAAACTCTTAGGAGCCGAGCCTGGCGTGATCTTAAATAGCCTATAGGCTTCTACAAGGGTTGGGCTATCAAATGCAAAAAGAATTTTTCAAATCTGTTTGGTAGTTCTAGAGATTAGAGCGTTCTAACAAACACACAAAAAAACTCTTCAGTTTTATTATTAGTACCTATAGATAAGAAGTAGGTACTTACTTTAGAAGCATAATCGTATCCAAGTTAGTAAAGAGATTGGCTTACCTAAGTCAGTAAGCAATCTTACTCCATGTTAGCCTATAAGTCAACCTAAAAACACCCAAAATAAAAAAATACAAATGTCTAAACAAAGCTAACTAATCCTCCCTTAGAGAAAAACGTTAGATTCAATTTCCCGTGTCGTCGCGTCGCCGTGTCGGTATCGTTAGCAATCACGAGTGTTTGTGTCGTAAGCAGGTTAGCTGGCGACAGTCGCAGCGGGGCGTGACTTGGTTTCTTATGACGGGAAGATAGGAAGATGGGAAGACGAGATACCCGCAGAGCTCGTGGATTTGAGGAATATTGTAGTTTTTTGTTTAAGTAGGTTTTTGAATGGAGGATTTACTTAGTGAAAACTGTTAGGTTTTCTTTGTGGAAAGCAGGAGGTTTATGGTAATAGCTTGTGTCGAAAAAAGACGTACCACTCAGCCAAGCATCGTGCTGTTAAAATGAAATGAAGTTTCAAAAGCGTGGCTTAAAAACTCATCGTGTTTCACAAAAATGCAGTCAGAATTTAGTATTTTGTAAAACCTAAGCTATTTAGATTAGTTATTTATTTATTTAGTACTTCAAGCACATAAATGTACAGAAGCAGACGGCGACGGAATTAATATGTTAAGGACTTAGAATTCAGAAAAAGCCTAAGGATTAGCCCCTACTACATGGGAACTAAACATAATTGGTGAAATGAAGGTGAAATACAGGTACAGTCGCCGCCGTCAGATATATTAGAACAGACAAGGTGACCAAATAGTTGAACAATATAAAATGTCAATAAGTTTCATACACTACAAGTTACCTATATCTGAAAATTGATTACTTCATTTAATATCTGAGCAGATGCTTGTCAATCATTTCTATACACACAATTAACCAAAACAGTGTATGTACGCAGATGCGGTGATCTTATATATCTGAGTAGTTGAGAAAAAAAATGCAGTAGGAAGTGCTTCCAACTTTACTATAAATATAATTCAAATAGGAACTCTTTTGCTAATTTATATATTGTGATGACGTTGGCAGTTTATAACAATTTGTAGTTTTCAGTCTTGTCATCACTGTATTTATCTAAGACTTAGGTAATACGTACGTTTGCACTCTCTAAACACCAAACACTTTATAAACGTTTGAAAACCTATAAACAATAAATAACATCCACATAACCTAACTTTAGCACATCGAGTAGGGCGGGGCTTACACCCCAATAACTGTTATTATCCGGAACGAGTATAAATAACAGTTCCGTTCACAGGTACCGGGGAAGGAGCAATTTCACTCATGAATAATGTAGCACAGTCCGCCCAGTAAACGTGTTACGATTTTTCATAATAGCCCTCCTTTGATGTTAGTATCGCTGAGCGTTCCCTCCTCCCCGTATAATTCAAGTTTTATGTTATGCAATTTAGTTTTATATTCCGCTTCTTGAATAAATCGGTTTTGGGTTATATTGTAGTTTGTGAATTTGTTGGTAGTTAGTTTGTAGCTAATGTACCTACCTATATGGTTTTATGTACAGATATAATCTTGTTATATAATATAATCAGCTGTGTTTCCACTGCTGGGACACAGGCCTCCTCTCTGTGAGAGGAAGTGGGCCCAGTGCGGATTGGTAGATGTCACATGTCTCCGAATTTTTGGTTCTAGGACACGCTGGTTTCCTCACGATATTTTCCTTCACCGTTTTGAGAGCTGTGGTTATCAAATAATTTACACAAAGTTAAGCGCCTGTCTGAGTTCGTACCCACGACCTACACGCAAGTAGCGGTCGGTGCCACTGGGCCACCACTGCTCAATTGTCTGGTTTACCGAAGATTAAACATACATAGACTGTTTAGTCTTAATCCTACAAAGTACCTGTCGTAGTACCTCAGTCTGTAAGATTGTCCTACTTCTCTTACTTCGAATCGTACCATAAGCCAACAAAACAGCCAAAAAACAGGTGGCCATCATTGAATCCACCTGTTTTTTGGCTTATGGTACTGTTTTTTGGCTTATGGTATGGTGCATTGCATCTGTTTTAATATGAAATAAATATTGATTAGGTACATTACTCAAATAAACGATACAAATGCCTCTTCATATTACTATCAAATTCACATTAACACGATATCATATCAAGTATAATTAACAAATAAAATTAAAATTATGCTAATGACCCCCATACTGAGAACAATGGCGGCGGGTTCCGTAGCAGCTAAAATGCCATTTAATTGTGACGGAACCCTTTCAGTCGCGCACTAATTAATACAATTTAAGCGCGTAATTAGAGAACACGTGTGATGAGCTACAGTGATGGGAAACAACATTCCTGTTGTCGATGTTTTTGGCCTTATATAAGCGAGCCTACAAATTTCATCTTTTTGTGGATTTGTCGAAAAAGACGATCAGGCAACTGACATAATTTTAAATATTCTGAAAAATCTTGTTGATCGCAGTATCTTGGGGACTGCTACCATTACAATATTTGGGATTTTACACAAGTTAGAAGGCTGAAAGAGCTAAACCCATTTGGCTTATTTTGACATTTAGTATATAATAAATAAATAATAAATCCCTGGACATTTCACACAGCACCATTTGTCCCAAGCTAAGCAACCTAATGCTTGTGTTATGGTAACAAGATGGCTGATAAAATACTTATATAAATTGTTTTTAAATACATACATATTATAGATAGAAAAACACCCAGACTCGGAACAAATACATGTAGGTCATACAAATATTTGTTCCGTGCGGGAATCGAACCCGCGACACGCAGCGCAGCAGTCAATCGCTTAACCACTGCGCCAACTGTGCCGTCAAAATATATAGTATTTTCATTTCAATGGCCACTAACCTAGCCTTACTTTCAGTTATCTATATTTGGCATTTCTATTGGTACTATTTGTACTACTGGTAGTAATATTTGTCAAAATAATGAAATGAATGAACAAACTCACACCCATGAAAGCTCAAAGCAGTTTGATTGAATAGCACATCTAATAACAATCGCACGACACACTGCTGACGTTAGCTCGCGAATCATAATGGCGTTAGTTCTAAGTGGCTAGATGCGCATTTTATTAAACCTAATTTTATGACCACCCTGAGTAATGTCCACTTTATTACGTGCATACTACATGGCAATAATTATATGAGTATTAGTGCAGTGACAGTATTCATTGAAGTAGATAGTTTCGCAAATTATGCAAGCTAAAACTTGAAAGCGAATGGGGACTTCTACATAGTACAAAGTAGGAACTTTTGACCTTTCAAGTCATCTCAGTTAGTTACTTTGTGTAATCTAGGAAATAACGTTTGTTTATTCAAAAGATTTTATGTTAAATTGCAAAATATCAACTCCTTCCAATATTAAATTGATAATTAATGAGCTTTTTAAATCTATGTTCAGAACATAAACAGCAAAGTGAAAATCATGTGCCATTAGCATTTAATGCGACACTCCATCAACAAAACCACACAAATAAATACAAAAAAAAAACTATCGATAATTAAAAACACGCAATTCGCGAAAAAATCACACCAACGTTACCACCGTTCCCATCACTACGTCACTTGTCATAACGTCACATGTTTTCCCGCCGGAACGCACGACTAACGCATTAATTTATGCCTTTTTTACGCAATAACGCTTAATTGGACTTTATTTATCACTTTTAATTTTTCTAATTTGATAACTGGCGATGGTCTCATTGAAATTTATGAGTCAGGACGACAATGCTGTCTCAATTCGTATGCGTAATGTGAACGAATGTGTTTCGATTCCGTTTATGAGAATAGCCCCACACTCTGGTTGAGAGTTGAGAATAACCCACTATTAGATTAATATGTTTGGTGTTTTATTGGTATTAGTTATGGTTATTTTGATCGGGCGTTGGCATTTGAGGTTTAATAGCCATTACTGTAACTTTATGACGAAGTTCAAGGGCATAAAATATATTTCCCTTTATTTGTATAAAATTGCCTGATCGTGAAGTGATGTTTAAAGAGGCAGCGGTACTATTCTATAGAAAGATCACCGTGATAACTTAGGTGATGTGAGCATAAAGTGAGCTGCCGATCGATTCTATAAAAATCTCACCGTGAAAAGTTAGGTGAAGTGAGCTTAGAGTGAGCTGTCAATAGTGTCAATCCCTAGCATTAGTTAAATGACAGCTCACTTCACGCTCACTTCACCTAAGTTTTCACGGTGAGATGGTTACAAAATCGCACTGCTGTCATTCCACCTGATGCTAGGGATTGACACTACTGACGACTCACTTCAAGCTCACTTTCACCGCAATTTTCACGGTGAGATTTTTACAGAATAGGTCGGCAGTTCCAGATTACTGTTGCTTCAAATTTTATATAGATAGAAACAAAAATTGGGGATAAAAAAAAAACTCTAATCAAATATTTCAATCGAAAATTCAATAAATAAATAATAACAAAATACATTTTTTAAATCACGTATCTGTATTGTTGTGAAAGCTCTTACCGAACGGCTTATAAGCTCTATTGGGGAGGTCGGGGATTTTTAAACCAAATGTAAGCAGTTTAAAGTCCGCGGGGAGACGCGGCTACATTAGCAGCGGTGGATTTGGGTAAATGTTATTATTTGTTTCTGACGGATTACCGCCGATTGACGGCTGACGAAACTTGCCATAGATTATATTTACCAGTCGAAATAGATAAACCATTTTATTTTTATTTCATTATAAAAAACAAAAATTGTTTTAAAACGTACCTGACTATGTTCAGCCTACATAATAAATAATTACATTAATTAAAACCAGGTTAAGAGCCATACATAATTATTGATATTTTCTGCGTTGCTATGAAACTTATACCATTACTATATTATATGCATCATAAAACAAGGCAAAAAACATTCAAGCGACATTGGATTCCTGGGGGTCTACTCCGAAGTAGTATCGGCCGAATGTTCGGCCGTTTATTTTGATTGACTTTTCATCCGACTGCCAAGCATCAATGCCTAGAAAAAATATCTCACTACGGGTAGGTTCGAGCCCTGACAGGTGCTCTACTTTGTGTACATTATTTCATAACCCCTGCTCTCAAAACCAAAGAATCGAAGACATGTGACATCGACCAACCCGCACTGGGCCCGCGTGGTAGCGATCCACTCCCTCTCAGCGAGAGGAAGCCTGTGTCCCCCAGCAGTGGGAACATTATAGGCTGGTTATTCTATTTAGCTCACCAGTTTTAGTGATTTAAAAAAAACCTGAATCATTTTATAAGCTCAACCAATTCTAATCGTTTTTTTTATACAAAATAAATACTTTACACCAACCAACATTTGAACAACCCGCCTGCCACAATCACCAGTACAAAGCCCCGATATTTTTTTCTCTCAACCCCCTCGTATTAGCGTTGTTATCGACTTTTGATATAACCTCGAGCGGTTTAGGGTAGACTGCGGTGGGTTACTGTTGCAATCAAGTGGGGCCGGTGGGGCTGATGCTCCGTCACTTAGCATTAGATACACTTGTACAAGTATTTGTTTAATTTGTATACAAGTTGCTTAATTTTAAAATGAAGTACGATGATGAAGGGGGTTTTTTATTTACGCTTGTAGTTTTTTTTATATGTTGTGGTGTATTTTGTACGAATTAATAAATGATAAAATAAATGATAAATGATTTTATTTTGTAAGTAGGTTTATATAAACACTTTTACACGTCAATCATATTTTAAAACTAGATGAGTCGGCATTTCCTATCTGACTAGTCTGAGAAGAAAGGCCGAAACAAACTAATGCTGGATATCGTTGATTTTTTGTCAATAATTTTAAGTATATAGAGACAAAATGTTATATATTAATATATTAATAAAATTAGATTTAGTGAGTTTATTTATTTGTATAGGAATGAAGTAATTATATTTTAATTTACAAGATAACACTAAAATAACAAAATTATATCCTAAATTAACTAAAACTATTTACAAACTAAAATATAGCGTCGAAAAATTCATCCGCATCGCTGTCGACTGGTAATGTACCCAAGACACTGGCGGCATCGCTACGTTGTGTGGCAATGCTTAGCCTCTGGCCAAGGTAAAATCCTGCCCTTGGGTCATGGAAAGTGTCAACCAGTCTTTTCGAAATTCCCTTAAAAAGACCATGCGCACTCGGACCCCACGGCCCGAGGGTTTCAACCATTTATTGAGCTTTTGTGTAAGCCGTACTTTTTTAATGTCTTCAATCAGTCAACTCAGCCTATCGCAGTTCACTGCTGGACATAGGCCTCTCCCAGGCTCACAACACCCTGACCTCCGCCTTTCGCATCCAGTTTGTCCCAGCCACCTTTTTAAGGTTTTTAAGGATATATAAAATACTGTTCAATAAAATACATAGTAGAACGGGTTTCTTTCGTATTGTATTAAAATATCAAAATTGTATAAACGCCAAGCGAAAACAACAGCAGTCATAATTCGAAACAAAGCTGTTTATTTCAGTAGTTCAGTCTAATTTATGTGAGTGCTCCTCCAGCTTACTGCAGCTCCAGACTTCTACATAATACAGAAGTACCGCCAAAAATAATAATAAAAAAATGCGCAGAACTCAAGACGAGTGCAAAAGAAAGCTGGTTTATTTATAAGGTCGCGTCGCAAACGCATTACCAGATTACCCCGGTCTACCCTACGCGTAATTCCGCAAATGGGTGAAACTCGAGCCCGGCCGGTTTAAAATTGAAATTTATATGCACGCATTATACATGAGGCGGGATTATGGCGGACTCAAAGAAAATGATCGCGGACCCGCGGCACCCTTGAGAGATAGTTGTGGAGGGATGTCAGGTGCGGGTTATATTTCTAGATTATTGGGAGAGAATGGTGCTGAGTAAGGTTCTCTGGAAAACCCTTGAAGTTATGTATGAGAACTTTTTCAGGACAAGGTTCACCATTCCCTCAATAGTGAGCCTTATCTTAATCAAGTTTCTGTAGGAAAGACTTCGGACTTGTGGACAGGAAATTATGAGAAAACTAGCGACCCGCCCCTGCTTCGCACGGTTTTTAGGACTTGACAAAACATTGAGAATTCTTTATTAATTATGTGTAAGTTCGATATTGATATTTTACACCGAAATAAATTCTCTATGTGATGGTTAAAACCGCATCAAAATCTGTTGCGTAGTTTAGAAGAACAACGCGATCACTACGGTAGACACGAATAGCGGCTTTAACTTATAATATTTAAATATCTAAAACTACTCGTAATCTATATAGATTATACATGAGGTGAGATTATGGCGGACTCAAATAAAATGATCGCGGACCACGACCCCTTCAGAGATAGGTGTGGAAGGATATCAGGTGCGGGTTATATTTCTAGATTATCGGGAGAGGTGCTGAGTAAGGTTCTCTGGAAAAACCTTGAAGTTATGTATAGGAATTATAAAGAAACTAGCTTTTGACCACGGCTTCGCCCGCGTGTTAGTCGGAAATTATCCCACGGGAACATACTGCTGGGATATACCATGAACCATGCCATGTACCATGTTTTATGCAAATAAATAATTTATCCTATTCTATCCTACTAATATTATAAACGCGAAAGTTTGTGAGGATGGATGGATGTTTGTTACTCTTTCACGCAAAAACTACTAAACGGATTTGGATAAAATTTGGCACACAGATAGTTTATAACCATAGGATTAACACATAAGGTACTTTTTATCCCGATATTTCCACAGGATCGAAACTTAAGCGGGTAAAACCACGTGGCACAGCTAGTATAATATAAAAATTGGAAATATTGACACAAATACGAAGAAGTATGAACGTTTTCCCCATTCAATTTTGAAAATACATAATTGGTCTGACAGTATCAAAGGAGGAAGTAAGCCTTGCCAGTTCTAATTAATGCTATAAAACTACCAGTGTAAATATACTGAGGGGCAATTCTCGTAATTTTAAGAACGTTCACAGTCTAATCTGTCTCAATCGGTCAAAAAATACTTCTAATTGCCCTATATTTTGACAAGTTTTTGATATTTGTTTGTCGCCGAGATGAGACTGCGACTACATTTTGAACGTTTTAAATTACGAGAATTGGCATTCAGATAATCTTTATTGTGTAGTTACTAAAAGCAACCAGATTTAATATCGAATGTGTATTTGAGCTCAATCATCATCATCATCTGCCTAGCCTTTTCCCAACTATGTTGGGGTCGGCTTCCAGACTAACCGGATGCAGCTGAATACCTACTTATACCTACGTATTTTACATGGAGCGACTGCCTATCTGACCCCCTCAACCATTTACTGGGTAATACGAAACCCCTTGGTAAGAGTGGTTGTCAGAGTTTCGGGCTTCTGACTCCCCGTAACGACTGTTAAAGACCCACGAATGACAGCCGGGACCAAAGACTTAACTTGCTTTCCGAGACACGAAGGGGTCTTGGTATATAAAGATGGTTACCCATCCACAGACCTGTCACGGCAAGCGTAGCTTAACCTGAGCGATCGCCCATGCGAGCCACAAGCCCCTCCAGTTTGAGCTCAATCAATGAAATTAAATAGGTACTCAAAACTGTATTCAAACCGATTAGGGCGATAGATACGGGATATTGATACCACTTAAAACCCTGTTGTGATCTCGTATTACTATTCACTGGGTGAATCCAATAGGCATGCAATTATCATGGACTCATAATATTAATAGGGCATAATATTATGGTGGCGAGACGGGCGACTTTTTTATCCTTTATTTAAAAGAAACTGGTTCCTAATAATTAATTACAATACGCAATTCTAGAGTCTGATATAATTATATAAACACATATTAGTAGGTCATAATATTATACACCGTTAAATTTTGATCGTTTTAATCCTTCATTGTACTCATCATTATGAACAACTTTTACTAACGGGACCAACCCTGAAATCGTGAAAAAAATCAGTTGATCCATAGATTTATGTTCGCATAACTCGACATGATGAACTGATTTTTTTTTCACGATTTCAGGGTTGGTCCCGTAGTAAAAGTTGTTCATAATGATGAGTACAATGACCCCTTTTAAGGATTAAAACGATCAAAATTTAACGGTGTATAGTGGCGAGACAGACGAAATTATACAAATATCCAGGACATCCCTATTGATTTTAACCCATTTCTAGAGTGCGATGACAGGAATGCGTCACTGTCTTCGTAAATATTATTATTAGTATTGATAGAATTGCTAGTGATACAAGTCCCAGTCCACAGGTCTTCAGAACTAGCAGAAAATCTTAGTGAGAGCTACCCCACCTACCCCACCACGAACCCAGGCACTTTGCTTTGTGTTTTTAATTTCATCACCACTGCTCTCAAAACGGTGAAGGAAACACACACATAGGGTACATAGGGTTTAACCATATGTACCCTATGTGTGTGTGTGTCTATGTGGGATGTCCTAGAACCAAAAATTCGAAGACATGTGATATTCCCTACCCGCAATGGGCCCACGTGGTGGATTATTGCCCACTCTCTCTCATGGAGAGTCCTGTGTCCCAGCAGTGGGAACGTTGTATGTTGATTATGATGTTATGAGAAATGATGTTCTCTTTAATTCATACAAACATACATTGAGATGATTTCATGATTTTTGCATACATACAAACATAGGTATAATGTAGAAATGTATTTCAAACTGACACACGTACGTACACACACGTATACGCACACACATACACTTACACACAAACTAGCACACGCGCGCGCAAGCATGCACACATTAGCTCATTCACCCACTCACATATCTGCTTATTCACGACGTAGACAGTCTGAGCAACATAATGTAATGGGGGGCCTGGAGTTCTAAAATACAGGCGTAGGCTTAGCTTAGACTCCAGATCTCCCACAAATTACACACTTTGCCAAAATTCCTGTCTGACTGTACGTTGATAATTAATTTGTGATAAATAAAGAATTTTTTTAATATAAAAAAAAAAATTCAATGCGATTCAGTCTCTGTGTCTGTAGGTAATGTTATAGTTTTTAACAGGTCTACCAATAAGACTGGTCGTTGCTATCAAGATGACCCATTGTCTTACTATCTTAGCCAATATTTAGAAAGCCAAGAATTAAACCTGTCAAAAAACAAACTCACCATCGTTCGCGAAATAAATTACAAATGACTAAATAAACAAATTGTATATAATTTAAAAACATACCACGGTATTTAAAAGCGGGAGTCGGTGGCTTGTAATATCTTGAGAGGGAGAGGCGATTACAGCTATTAAATATGCATTAACGAATTTTTCTCCTTAAAAGCTGAAAAAAAATGGCGTAAAGAGAAAATTGGCAATTAGACCCCTCTCCGCGAGCCGCCTCCCACCTTCGCAGAAGAATTAAATTTGCTCCTTAAAGATATACATAAATTGAGTGTTAGGATGCTTTAATATTTTCCCTTTGAGAGTAACGCTGTGAATTAGCTAATTTAAATGTTTACGACTTGTGTGGTTACTCTGTTTTGTAACTTGTCCTGTTTTCTTATTCTTTCTTTTGCGTCTTTCGAGATTTGGTAGTTACGCGCGTAGCAAATGTCGTAGCACCCACGTGCTACGCGCTACGAAAGACTGCGGTTCGTAGCGCGTAGCGTCGAACCTTTCTATCCTTTTTTAGCTGGTTTTAAATAACGGGTAGCAAGGTGACTCGAGTTTTGCGTGGTGTGTATAAAATATACAAGTTTTTTAAAGTATTTGGACAAAAGATGCAAATCGTTCTGAGGGTATTACTTTTCATAGAACCAAAAAATCTGTATTTAATACGATAGTAAGCCGTGTGCCCGATATGATATCTCATTGGCTATAAAGACAAACTACCATACAAACTTTCATCCCCTATTTAACCCCTTTCAGGGATGCATTTTCTTACTTCCTACACAACACTACCTAACTCTTTTCTATCTTTCAAACATACTTCTATACCCAGCGGTTTAGACTGCGTTATCTGCCAGTGAATGAATGAATTTAAAATTTGTTATTATGTAGATTATACATTTGTGCTCTCAAAACGGTGAAGGAAAACATCATGAGGAAACCGGCATGTCCTAGAACCAAACATTCGAAGATATGTGACATCTACCAACCCGCACTGGGCCCGCGTGGTAGATTATAGCCCACTCCCTCTCGAAGAGAGTAGGCAGGAGTGGGGACAATATAGGCTAATTATGATGATGATTATGACAATAATGAAAATGGCACAAAAACGAACCAAAAACACATCAACATTTGCCAAAAACAAATAAAAAACTTTGCCAAAAACAGCTACAAACACCAAAGCGGGCGTGTCTCTATTCTCTATTATTTGATTGTCTATGCCTTTGATATTCAGCCTCATGAAATGCCTGACACGTCGCCATGAATAACTGATAGACATATAGTCGGCCTACTAACTGAATACACACTTACCTCGCATACTGTTGCACAAATGAAAATTAATAATTCAGAGTGATAAATTGACAGTAATTACGTGATACGGGGTGGCGACGGCCTTACGGTCCTGTTTCGAGTTTCACGTGTGCATTTTCTAGCAGATGTTTTGTGTAGTTAGTCTGTTTTAGGACTTATTGGCGTTGGGTGTTGATTAATGATTGGTCTGGTGGAGAATGTAGAGTTTGGATGTTGTCATTGTTCTTGAAAGCTGATGAAAACTGTTTGGTAAGGTAAGTATATTTAGATGAGGGTAGCGAGTCTTGATGTCTAGAAATATACGCCTCAAGGATGGACGTTTAGCTTAATTTTATATTGATAATCATTATGATTGAAATGAGCAGTGGTGGCGCTTAGTAGTAACGACCCCGACTTACGAGCTGTAGGTCGTGGGTTCGAGCCCAGGCAGGCGCTTTAAATAATTTCATCACCACTGCTCAAAACGGTGAAGGAAAACGACGTCAGGAAATCGGCGGTTCGACACACATTTCACCGCGAGGTCAGAATCATGTGCTGAATTCATTGTTTTAGTTTGCGCTTCGATGTCCTTGTCTCTAAAAATATGCTGATAAATCTTATACAGGGTGGCTGTATAAGATTTATCAGCATATTTTACGACGATCAATTTTCATACGACTTTAGTCTAAAAAGAACGTTTTTTTTTTCATTAGCACAGGTATTACAATATCTTTGGTCTAAGCCGACAAAACGGCCTTCACAATGAAGAATATCACAAGGCATACATGCCCATACCATACACCTACATAACAGTACTATCTACTAGTTGCCTACTTACCCGGGGTAGCGGAGGGGGGAGGGGGACGGTTGGAGTGTTGCTATAATCAGTTAATTGCATGAATAATTGAACGGCGTCATTACCGTGGCGACCGCGCGCCGTCACACACAACTAAATATAGGTTACAGGACCTATTCCTGAATATTAGCTAGGTATCTAGGTGGTTTTGTTATAGATGAAGTGAGATGTGGAAATATTTGAGAGATATACTGTTACTGTAAGCTTACATGATCCCACTGGTGGGCAAAGACTTTTAGCTCTTTCGATCCAGGGCGAAAGTTGACCACAGGTCGATTGTTTCCTCCAGTTCCTCTCGCCATCTTCTACGGGGTGTGCCTCGACGCCTTCTGCTGTGTCAAGGCTCCACGTAGTAGTTATTTTGGTCCACATTTATTTTTTTGGCTATTTCAGAGATATGCTAATTATTTATCTTCTATCTATTCAGCTGCATCCGGTTAGACTGGAAACCGAATCCAACATAGTTGGGAAAACGCTAGGCTTCATATACTTTATTGTACACAAGGAATTACATAACAAAAAAAATTAAACACTATAAAACATACAACGAGCGGCCTTGTCGCTGTCTGCGATTTTTTCCAGGCAACCTTGTAATGGACAGTGATTGCGTGGCCATTAAATGGTGTAAATGAGAAGAATGTAGATGCAATATCCAGACAAAATTTCGATTGTTTCAATTTTTGGGCAGTTTCTTTGGATATTTCCTAATTTTCATTTTTCTTTAACCGGTATTGTAGCGAACAAAATAAAAAATAGCCATATTCGAGTTTTTGCGAGACTAACGCACGGCAACTGATTTTTATCCTACTTCCTACTCATATTTTAAACGTGAAAGTTTGTATGGATGGATGAATGGATGTTTGTTACTCTGCCACGCAAAAACTACTGAACAGATTTGGATGAAATTTGGCACACAGATGGTTATTAACCAGTATTAACATATAAGATACTTTTTATTCCGATATTCCCACGGGATCGAAACTTATGCGGGTGTAACGGCGGGGCGCAGCTAGTATTTATATATACCTACAAAGATTCGTTTGTTCCATACGTTGAACATCGTTCACGTGTGACTATCACATTTTTAGAGTAAAACGTTTTCGGCAAAGCAATTAATAAAGTGTTAGATCTTGTGGAAAACGTTAAGGTTTACTTTTGGGCTGAATTTTCAATCATCTGATAACTTTATTCGAGGAATAATTTTGAAATTTTGACAGTCATAAAAAACTGTCAAACGTCAATTTAATTCCTCGAATAAACGTTATCTGGCGATGGAAAAACAACCCTTGGAGGAAAAGCTCCTCGATGGTAGTGTATTTGTTGATGGAAATTATATTCTTCAAAATGATTCAGATTGTGAATGCAAGATGTGTTACGTAATTAGGGTGCTGCGGTGGGGACTCTGTAATTGCACAATAGAAACAAATGAAAGCTACTTACTATGTAATCCAAACTATAATCACACCCAGACCAACACGAGCGGCGGCGTCACAGCAAACCTCCATCTACAAATAACTACTTAACATCGTTTATGAATATTACATGCCACTCAATTTCAGCAGGCGCTTCTTAATCAAAACATTAACGCTATTAGCTGTAATATTAATTCTCTTTGTTACAACCAGGCCGCTTCTACTCTAGTTGAATATTCATATTAGTGGGGACTCAAGGAGGACATTTTCCAAATGTCCCCTGCCTCCCCCGGCCCTCTAAAATCAATTAATAGAGTCCCGCTTCGTTACACAATCCTAACTTGACCCCTGTTGTATAATGGAATTGGCTGCAAGGAGAATCATTGATGCTGAATACTTTGTAGACGAAAAAGATTTTTCTTAGGGTAGTTTAGAGTGTAAGGGTTGTTTAAATAAAGTTGTGGTTTTGATTGGTTGTGTCTTGGTGAAGTAGACTACATTAAGGCTTGAGAGAGGGGCTCGAGGCTAAGTTATAACAGCGGCACGGGTCGATCGATCAGGTTAAGCTACGCTTGCCGCGGTTGGGTGACCATCTTTACATACCGAGACCCCTCTGTGCCACGGAAAGCACGTTAACTAGCGCCACTACTTACTTAAAAAAAAAAAAATCTCGTGACTGAGAAGGAATTATGAAAATCTGCTCAATGAGCGACCTCGGTAAGTGTGTCTAGAATTTTCTAATACCTTTTATTAAGTTTCATATTGAGACACGAAGCAACAAAATTCGATCTAAAGAAAAGCGTCCCGATTCTATATGTCGTATTTAGTTGCTTCGTGTCTGTGTCTTAGACTGGAAGCCGACCCCAACATAGTTGGAAAAGTTTTTGTTTTGTATTCGAGTGAAAAGAAAATAATTAAAACATTTGTATAAATTTCGCTACTTCTTTATACCAGACCTTTTGCGCTTACGTAATTAAACAATGCCTTAAAATTAAGCTGATTTAAGCCGTTGTATCTCTCAGTATTCTCAAGTCGAGCAAAACCTGCCAAACCTATGAATGTTCGTAGCATAGTCAGCTTATCATATTCCCACTGCTGGGACAGAGGGAGTGGGCTGTATAATCTATCACGCGGGCCCAGTGAGGGTTGGTGGATGTCACATGTCTTCGAATGCTTGGTTCTAGGACATGGTGGTTTCCTCACGATGTTTTCCTTCACCGTTTTGAGCGCAGTGGTGATGAAATAATTTACGTGTAGGCTTAGTAATAGGGTTCCGTTGGCACCTTGGCACCCATTGGGTACGGAACCCAAAAAAAATTACAAGTTGTAAAGTCAAATAAATACCGAAATCCAAGCAATTCACAGTGAGTGTTAACCCAAAAATCTGTACCAAAAAAATCCAGCTATCGATCAAAATGAAGTGCCAATACCGATGTATGGCACAAACAAGTAGTCGACACTAAAACCGTTAGTGTCGCGGGCGCGCATCAATTATTAGAGCTGGTAATGAACGCAAATCCTTTGATTCCATTGAACGAGTGCCAGAGGGAATTTGTGTGATGACGTGCAGGTTATGAGCGGGGGCGGAGCGATTTTAATGCGGAGAACACTTTGGTGCTTGCTATTTATCAACATCATTTCAGCCGAAAGACGTAGACTGCTGGACATAGGCCTCCCCAAGCACCTCCACCTCGACCAGTTTTGTGCTTTTCGAATCCAACGGGTTCGTGCGGCCTTCACAAGGTCGTTGGTCCACCTTGTGGGAGGCCTTCCAACGCTACGTCGTCGTCCGGTACGCAGTCACTACTGCCCCATCGGCCATCTGTTCTGCGAGCAATTATGGATGCTGTTACTATTAACTTGTTTGTTGATAGAATTCATATTCGAGACCACTTTTTGCCGACTAAATGCAAATTTCACCAATGAAACTGAACGCGATCAGCATATCTAAACCGCGTTCAAAAGCTGCAGTGTCGTAACTGTTGTGTAATATTGACACTGACAGCTCTTGTACTCGGTGCATTGGTGAAATTCAACCTAAATCATCAATCATGAAAGTCGTGGGTTCGCACCTAGACTGGCGCTTAACTTTGTGTAAATTATTTCATCACCACTGCTCTCAAACGGTGAAGGAAAACATCGTGAGGAAACCGGCATGTCCTAGAACCAAAAATTGGAAGACATGTGACATCTACCAACCCGCACTGGGCCCGCGTGGTGGATTACGGCCCACTCGCTCTCACAGAGAGGAGGCCTGTGTCCCAGCAGTGGGAACGTTATAGGCTGATTGTGCTGCTGACCTAAATCATCTATTTATGATAGAATGAATACCGTGCCTTCTGCTGTACCCCTGTAACAGTAACTCATACGACCAGGCTCACACTATCCCTCATATTCCTCGCTCCCGCTCGTGTCTCGTCCCGTCCTCCGTCGCGGTACATCAAGTATGCACTGAGGGAATGCGGGAGCGACGCGACACCTCGGCCCAGCGTTCATTTCATTGTCTCTGTCTGCCCCACCTCCCCCGACGTCCGCGCCGCCTAGCGCTGAATTTTGCAATAGTTTCTGTAAACAACATCGTGCGATGTGTTTTAGTTTTGTAGTTAATTGATATAGGTATATAAACCCTATTGAAGTTATTACTCTTCTTTATAGCATCCTTAGTTCACTAATATCAATGTTTGTGAAGATGTTTGTAATGATAATTACTTACTAGAATAGAACCAAGTTCTTAGTGTACAGACAGCTGAGCTGCTGGGGAGTTCATTGCGCCACTTCTTCTTCCCAGCTAAAGCACTAGGAAGTAGTGAAGGGCGGGCGTTTTGGGGGACTGTCTTATGTAATTTTGACGTTCGACATGTGCTGATTCTCAGCCTAGTATGAATAAATGACTTGTTTTACTCAATTACGCATCAACGGCTTAATAGACCTGGATGAAACTCACTGATAGACCGTCGTGGATTGACTTCATGCACGATCATCAGATATTCTTTGTAACTGGCACATACAGAGACTCGCCAACGATTGCTGGGCAGCTTAAAATGTGTTAGTGCAAGTCGGTTTCAGACTTGTCAAAACCTATTGGTACCCACTAATACGATATGGAATTAGGCGCCTTGCTAATAGATGTACGGCAAATATAATTTCTAAGGACTTTTATATTATTCAATTTAAAAACCAATTAAGACATCTATTATTGGAAAAATTTTAGTGTACTATTGACAATTTCTTAATGATAAATTGTAAATTATTTGACAATGATATTAATTTAATTTTGACATTGTATTATTATATTTGTTTCCGTTCATTAAGTTATGTTGTCTTTAGTTGTAATTATTTTATTATAATATGTTGATTATTCTTTTTTATAATAATTATTACTAATTATGTGACAGAGTGTAGGTACATCTTTTTTTTGAGGAACTAATTGTTTATTATTAAGATCTCATGTAAAATGTACCAAAACTCACTCCAATAAATGAATTTTAAAATAATCTTGATCAAGGCCATGGCGTTTTCGCTATTCAGGAACTAAATACAAGTTAGCGACATAAAACGAATCTCGCAACTTGTATTGTTGAATTTGCATTCGCACAGCGACGAATGAATCGCCATGAAGTGAATGTTTCTCCATTGCAAACGCACAGTTAGTCCCGGAGTAGCGAAATGTGCATTGACCAAGATTGAGATTTTTTAATCATATCAGAAGAATAAAGAAAATTAGAATACCAACCAATCAGACTAATTTATCGTATTACTTGTTTCTTGTAAGTATTCTAAGGCGTCGAGTCACCCCGGTTTCGCTTCAAATGGCGTCGCTCGACTGCCCACAAATTACGTTTGCGAGATCAAAGCGAGTCCTCTCACATCGATATCGCACACACTTTCAATGTGAAACTTATTTAAATAAAACATTTTATTTATCTAGACGCATGGAAATTCAAAAAGGTTGTGTTTTAAACTAAATTGAATATGCTTTTGATCAAATTGCACATGTGAATCACGTTTTTTTATAGTGGCAGATGTAGTTTTTATTTTCAATTTGGTTTTGGGTAGAACCTACCTAATTTGTTATGTAAATATTTAATGATATCTTAGGTACTAAATATAGGTATCGAATTTAGATAATATTTTATTCTTCAGAAAGCTTACAGTTGAATATCTAGGTAAATAATGAACAATTAGCGTTTACAGTCGCCATTTAGGTACCTACTCACAAGATCAAGAAAATATTGATAATAAATCTTGTGATAATCATGGTCAATCTGTTTTTTTCGTAAAAACTCACAATACTCTCTACACACCTCTCCCGATCACTTCACCATTAGAAAAAGAAACGATTCCATATCCAGACTAGCTAGAGTCGACAGTTGCTGCATCAGCAGCTTTCTTGCATTGTCCTTCGCGTTGCCACCAACTACACGGCAATCATCAAAATCGGCAGGCAGTATATCTACCAAGGCTTGTGCAGCTGTGCTCGAGATATAAGACAATACTTATCTGCTCTTCGTCATTACAATTTGAAACTAACAAAACCATCTTTCTTTGTCGTAGTACGGGCGCGTTCCGCACGTCTCCGGGAGGCGCTGGCGAGCCGCCCCCGGCTCCTCCGCCGCCTCTGTTCCTGCCGCCGCATCTGTCACATCTCTCGCAACACCTCAACCACTTGTCGCAACCATTCTTCCCGCTAAAAGGTAAAGTACCGAAGAATATTCTTTTCACAAAATATTCGACACCAGTAGATGTGAGAATGGATGGCGTCCGGCCCAAGAACAGGTTTCATGAAGAAATAGACGTGTGCCGCAAGGGCTATTTCTAGCTGGCTCAGGTAAAGGATACCTGGAAGAATATAGGAGAAGCCTTGACCCAGAAGTGGGAAAGGGCCAGCTAACTAAAAAAAAAAAGCAGAAGTTTTGCAAACGATCTAGGATCAGTAGATAACCATGGATTTGTAAAGCACATTGCAAGTTTGATTTTTTTATCTGACTCTAGACGGAGATTCGGGAAATAGCTTACCTACTATCAAAGATTGTTTCTCTGTGAGCTAGCACCTAAATAATTTTTACAGGAGCAGTGTAAATTAAACCTTTACCCAAATCATTATTTTAACAAACCCTTTTTCCCTCAGGTTGGGGCGCCCCCTGTCCTTGCTGCCCAAAAGAAGAGGCCCGCTCCTCCAGCGTGGCAGAACTCCGTCGCAAGGCGCACGAACATTCAGCAGCACTCCTGCATCAGCTCGCGAGCTTCCAGTCGCGGGCACTGCTGCCCCTGCCGCTGCCATTGCCATTGCCCCCGCTGCCAATGTTGCCACACGACACCCCACCGACGTCGCAGGCGCATGAGCCGCCTAAACATCATGAGTAGATCAAAAGATGAAGGGAACTGCTTTTTCGTTGGAAATATAAGCGTGATAAGAACTGGCGAAAGGCTGGTACGCACGACGACATATCAAGCTATACATCTCCAGTATAAGCTGACTACTCATTGTACGAAAAGTTTATGAACTATGGGAGGTCAGCTAAAACTGGAAATGTCTCTGGATGTGTCGTCCTGTGTACTATCTGTGCCCATCCCTTCAGGTGTGATGATATGCTAATGTAACAAGCGTGATGTTAGAAAGTAGGGTCATTTTCATCAGCTGTGTGTACTATTTTAGTGGGTGGCTGTGTCAGTCAGTCAATGCTTTGTGTTACCATTTCAAATACAGCTTTACAAACCTGTAATATAAAATTACTAGCCAGTCTATTCTGTAAAAATCGCACCGTGAAAATTTAGGTGAAGTGAGCTGTCATTCCACCTTATGCTAAGTGTTTGAGAATAATCCAAACATAAATCATTTTATTTGTATTAGCAACATTTATTTGTTTAGCACTAGTTTTATGTACACTGGTAACATTAGTTAAGTTGAAAAAGATCTCGGCGCCATGTAATTTTGCTCTTGTCTTACTACAGTTATCTATTTTTGGAAATACAGTTTACTGCTAAAAATCTACAAGCATTTTATTATACACTAAGGATTGACACTATTGACAGCAGTGCGATTCTGTAACGATCTCACCGTGAAAACTTAGGTGAAGTGAGCGTGGAGTGAGCTGTCATTCCAACTAATGCTAGGGATTGACACTATTGACAGCTCACTCTAAGCTCACTTCACCTAAGTTTTCACGGTGAGATTTTTACAGTACCTATCGATCGGCAGCTCACTTCGCCTAAGTTTTCACGGTGACCATTTTGCTGATCGGCTGTAATCTATTTGCCATCGTATAGATAGACAATAGTGTTTGGACTTTTGGAGTCTGCGATAGCAGTCAAGGGGGGCTAAAAAGGTCACTTTAAGCAATACCTCTAAAAGCTATTCATTTCCTGAATTCCTAGCAGATCATTAGCAATTCCTCTAATTTTCGTTAAATGGTTACACATAACAGTTTAATCACCTACAATTAATTTCATATCTATCATATTTGGAGTAAACATTGCTGGACCATTTTTCGAATTTCCATACAAAACTGTCAAACAGGTAAATTGCGTGATATGAATTGCACACAGATCATATTATAAATTTTCAGTTTGTGACCATTTTACGATTTTTAATATGATTAATATTGTTATCCTAATAAGATTCTCCCAAAGTGGCCTTTTAGGCCCCCAGCCCATGTTTTATAACGCACCACCACTTTCATAAGTTTCGCGTAATAAATGTTAAGAAAAATAGAGGTGAGCTACCTTGTGAATTCATGTGCCATAATAACTAGTTATAACTGGTATAATCTACAATATTATTAAAAAGCCAATATGTATTTTAACAAGATGTGTGCCAACGATTTGTGCCATACCCATAGATATAATAAAGTTCCATGACCATACCTAACTTCTCAAGATTTTTATATCCTGTTCAATTCTTTATGTATAAATTCTATTATACAGGGTTAGTTTTCAAAGACGTCTTTGAAAATAAACCCTGTATGTATATTCATATATTTATATAATTTGATGTCTATTGTTGTTTGATTTGTGCCATATTCTTTTAATTATTTTAAAACTTTGTTTTTGTTCAAGGAAATCTTTAAAATATTTTTTTCTATTTTTAATTTGTAAATAATTTACATCGCCGCTGCAGTATTCGACCAACTGTTGTGAATATTTCTTTTTAGGTACTTTATTTTAACGTTAAGAAAATTGTAAATAAATATATAATTATTTAGATATAAAAGTTCGATGTTCGTACGTATGTAGATCACAAAATTGTATATAGATAACACAGTTTTAATAGTACCTATAGTTAAGTAATGATAAGCAACACAAAAACTATGGAAAACATTTGTTATTTAATTAAGCTATAATTAAGATAATTATAACACATTTCCTTGTTTCAATTATTTTGTCAAATGATTGTATGCTTACCTGTTACTTTCAAGAAAAAAAGCATTATTGTTTAAAATGCCCAGTTGTTAATAAACGCTAAATACAGTATGATTTTAATCGATAAATTAATTACGCTGAAAGCTTTTAATTACTTTTTTCTTCAGTTACATGGAAAGGTTGTTCTCTTTTCTTGAAATTCTCGATGTTTACCGCAGGTTTTTGTGTATTTCATATTTATTTCTTCCTAAGAACCTTCTCTACATTTAAAATGTAAAAAAAAACTTATTTAAAAAAAATATATATTTTTATCAATTCCATATAATGCGTTCCTCAAATATCTTGCCACATTCCATTTTCCTATCCTTTCCATACACATAATAGTGATATAAATACATATACATAAGATAGCCCGCGCCAAGTCTGTACATAGAGAGAAGACGGTCTACACTGCACTATGCACAATCCGTGGAATTGTCGGCGCGGGCATGTACATGCGTTATACATAATATATACCACTAGAGATGTACCATTAGTTGTTTTAATTATTACGAAATATAATATTACGTAATGATAATTTGTTGGTTTTATTTTGTCTCCTTCTACCCTGAACAGCCTGAAAATCATGAATGAAATAGGCCACATGTAACGAATGCATTCTGCATTAAGGTACCTACGCAAAATTTGCACTTGAACGTGGACAGGAGTTGCGGACACCAGCCAGATACAGAGTGGCAAAGACATCGACGCGAAAACTGAAACCATGAATTCAGCACATGATTCCGGATCCCTAAGCGTAGGAATATTGGAGCAGCGATTTTTTTTAATAACCGACGAAAGATTTTAACTCAGTGGGGTTCAGAATCATGTACTGAATCCATGGTAACAGGTACCAACCTCGCGTCGATGTCCCTGCCACCCTGTATACAATACAATCGCCTCGAGGGAAGCCAGTATTCGTCGAGCTGGTCTAAGTTGACGTACACTCAGATGTACTCAGATGTGTGGAGGTAAAAATATGAAGTGTTATATCAACCTGTGCGAGCAATACGAACTACAAAACATTACGTACAATTTTCTTGCATTCTTGCAATAACAGTGATAATGCTGTTCAATCATTGGTTGTAAGACATTCCACTATATTTCCATCAACCTTAACCTGTTGCTTTAGCGTATTGCTTTATTCAAGACAGGGATTGCTTACGCAGATAAATTGTTTTTTACACGCGTCTCTCATCACCAAGTACATTAGCGAGGGTGCTAAAAGTGTAAATACTACTTAAGTCACACGTATTATATACTATTATAAAGCACGTGTGACCTAAACACGCGCTTACACGTGCTTTTCTGTTTAAAATGGACTACGTAAGTCACAGATAAGCGTGACTTAAGTGCGGGTTTAGGTCACAGAGTGCTTTAAACACAATTTTACACTTATTTTTTACTTTCCGCTGAAATAGTCCAAATACAGTGGTAATAATCATGGGAACTCTATGAACACACGCTTGTTTAGCCAGCAGAAAATTATATGGTGGATACCATATAATTTTCTTCTAACTGAACCGAACATGCGACGGAATCTATCGGAGACTTACCTACCGTTTTAGAATTAGATTGAAGTTTTAAGAGCAATGTGTAGGTATATGTATCACGTAGGCTGTCGGGATACCTTGCATGTGAGTAGTGTGCCGAGCCAAGTATTGCAGCGAGCTTCTGGAATCTGCCAGAATTAAAAATGTATCACCATTAATTGATGGAATATGCACAGTGACCGCTGGGGTCTCAACACGGTGGGTGCCTGAGGACGGCGGGCGCTTCCGAGGCCGCCCCAGGAAGAGATAGCGAGACTACCCACATGCGTACTGCCAAGGTTGGGTCGAGGTGGCTCTAGAAAGGGATGCTAGGAAGGAAGCAGTAGGACAGCGTAGATAAAATAAAAAAGTACAAACTTCCAGTATCGCAATCCATTCAATGTGGATAATAGAAATATCTAAATCAACCTTAAACTTCATGTGGTTCAGAAGAATTGTTAAAAAGGCAGCGCCTCCCAAATTTTTATCTTTGGAACCGTCAGCTAAAATTGTATGATAACCTGATTATTATTCTAGGATTTGAGAAGCGAGTACCTTGATCTGGCAACAAAAAACGATTAGTGAGCAACGGGCGATTACTCGCTGTTATGCATGGTATACAGACGCCAGCACATCAAGCTACTACAATCTGTCAGATTTCTTTAATAGAGTTTCAACTTTAGAGCTAAAGCATTAAGGTTCAAGGTTGATTGGGAAAATTTGACAGTTTCGGGTAGCTTGGCCTGCTGGCGTCTCGTCTGTACCAAGCGTGAGTCTCTCAACGAGAGTTCTGCCCGCCAAGCGAGCGACACCGAGTAGTACTCTCTTTGATAGCTCTTGTCGCTGCGACAAACGAGTACTCGCCGGCGGTGTGAACAGTCGGCGATCAACTACTTCTTTTACTTACAGTGGACCGACAATTTTTTGTACGTTTCTTGAGCGAGAAAATCGTTGATCTAGTCACTTCCTCGTCGGCATTGGGGAAGGTGTTTTAAAGTTTCAGGCTCAAGACTAATCTATGAGTCCCTAATTCCGCCTAGTTTACTTTAAAGAACTTTCAGACGACCTATGAAGAAATACATTTCTTTACAGGTCGTCTGAAAATTCTTTGATGGCTACATACATGGTTCAAGTATTAGTTAGGTAGGGGTACCTACTATAAAAGCCGAATGTAATTTTAGCCTTAGAGACTTATGAACGCAGACAGGCTTCATCGAAGTCTTAGCTGTTATAGCAGTGCTTGGCAGGCGCTTGATAAAGATAAATGATTTTATTTTGTAAGTAGAATTGTACAAACACATTTACACGTCAATCATATTTTAAAAACTAGATGAGTTCGTCGTTTCCTATCTGACTAGTCTGAGAAGAAACAACCGAAATAAACTCAGAGGTCACAGTATCTTTTAAAGTCCAGAAATAATGAAGCATACTGCTTCACTGCAATTACTCTTTCAACTGCTGAGACTGTCAGTGCTTCGGTTTGAGCAATAGAATGCTACGATGGGCTTACAGGTCGAAGATAAGTTAATAAAAACAAACACATCGATTTACAATCATTTACTTTAACTGTTGTTAACACACAAGCTGGTTTACATACCTCTTACCTACTTAAATTAGGTTGCAATTACAAATTACTTACACTATTTACACCAAATCACACAAGATCAGTGTGTTGGTAAAGCTTAATCATTGATCATAACACAATATTGGCTTAATTATAATCATAATTTACAACCTCACTGACCTCATAGTCATAGGCACAGCATAGATGTTATGATACTTAAGGTTGCAAGCATGACTAGCCCATTGATGGTGCATTGACGTCGATGTCCCGGCCACCCGCATGTCTAGGGCGTCCATTTTGATTTTGAAAAAGACAAAACGTTGTATCTACAAAGACAAACATAGTTAATGAACTCCAGATTTCTCCTCTGACTCTGACTCCTGACCAGGCAATCTGCTATGAAATCTTATATTGGCAGTTATCGTGATTGATTTACCAAAATAACAAGAATAAATCACATACGTTGACATGAAATTTACCTACTGAAAGATTAAATTTTAAAGGCTTTCAAAATACTAAGAACCCTCTCACATAAATAATCTTACAACACCTTACTTCTAAGATTACTCCATATTTTCCGAGTTGGCAACAATTTCAACTTGCACACAAACTTCTATACTTAATCACTTGTATTTGACAACGGAGAGGTAACAAGAACCGTAAATTATGTTCCCGATGTATTTATGAAAGAAGTTTTTAATAAAACGTCTTCTATGGCTGCTGTTTTAAAGACTTTATTAATATCCGCTAAGTGCGATGATACATAGGAATGGGTAGGGAATTTATGGCGACTAGCCATGTTTCATACACAGTTGGGCCCAAAACACAAAGTACCTGCATTTTATGTAGGTATCCATAACCACTTCATTTTTAGAAATAAAACAGAGTCTAGAATACATACATGATGTTGGTCCCATGGAGAAAATTGTTCAACCTGATGGTGTATAACCACACCCTTAAATTTGGCAGGTCTTTGAAAACTAATCCTGTATATTATATTAAAATATATTAAAAAAAAACCACTTAAAAAAACAGCTGAAGGAATGGTCGTAGAGATTCGGCGCAATAGTAAAAAATTATAAGGAGGACTTCCCCGAACAGGCCCAATATGGCTGATCTCCATCCGGTGCAAGGGTGCCTAAACAAATATGTAAAGCATACACAATAACTAGTAACATTAAAGATTTATGTTCAAAGTTATTACCTCAGATGGCAAGCAGACAAACGACACAAGTTTACAATTTACTGCACATTCAAGTCCCTACTGTTGTACTATTGTCATTACTTATTAATTTTTTAGGAACATACTAAACGTTTGGAGTTGTTTAGTAGGTATATTAGAATCCTCATTGAATTACCGTTCACCCTGTAGATATATTATTTAAGGTCTTTGAAAAAACTTGTATGACAAAAACAGTTTTTTGAATATTTACATGGGTATCAAAATATTGCCAGACAATTTCTTTGTAGTTAGACTTTCTTACCTAAATCATCAATATGACGATTTTTTGCATAGAAGTAATCCATTTGATCACACATTATACTTTAAACCTACTTTATCTTTTAAGATCACCACATTATAGATCACTTATAAGTAAGTTACAGTATATCGCGCACGCGCACATTCCGTCGCACCGCGTTGTTGAAACCCTCCTGGTAGTGGTAGAACACGCTGCTTGAGGATATCACGTCGGCAACTGGATCTGTACGAAACAAATCAAAATATTAGGAAAAAAAAATCTTATTTTAATTCTTTCCTTGTAAAGGTCTGAATGATATTCGATTGACATAGAAAACTAGTATCCATTCTTTGTTGATATATTAGAAAAACAAGAATTTCATCTTTTATTATTGTTTACCTTTCATTGTATAAATTTACATTTGACATAAGAGTTTGAGGTCGTAGGTTCGAATCCAGACAGGCGCTTTGCATAATGCATAATCAGCCTAAAATGTTCCCAGTGCTGAGACACATGCCTCCTCTATTTGAAAGGGCTGTAATAAGCTGTAATTTACCACGGGGGCCCAGTGCGGGTTGGTAGATGTCAATTGTCTTCGATTTTTTTTTGCTCTAGGACAAGCCGGTTTCCTCACGATTTTTTTACGAAAACATTTTTTTTATGTTATAAGTTATAACAAAACCCTTAAGCACAATTTTTTGCGTGTATTACATTGCGCACTACCGCAAACATTAAATTTTCAGAACAAAAGTAAAAGTCATATCCCAACAATTATTTTTGTGCAATGTTACTAAGTTTGATTTACAGAAAGCGTAGTTGACGGCTATGTGATGGGTCCTTTTACATCCTCAATTATATCTAAATGACGGAAAGAAACAAAACAAAATCAAGCTCAGTATGTAGGTAACAAAGAGACATTTATTAAGCGACAGTAGGTACTACATACTACATGGCGGGGAGAATTCAGACACAATGGCGGTATTTGCCGCTGTTAATTACCGCGGCGAGACGCCTCCCCCGTACCTACGTATTATGTGCTAAGTTACAAAGAGATTCATTTAATGTTAGTACCTATTCTGTATGTAAGTAACGACTTGATTCTATGCCTAGTTATGGTGATTGTCGAGTGGGAATAGTTTAGTAAATACTTAAGAGGAAAGCGGCAGGGTAGCCCGCGAAATTCAATTACTCTTACGTTTTTGCAATTTGCAGGTAAGTGTCAGGTTGTATGTTGGTTAAAATATGATTCGCGACCGTAACAAACATGGCTTTATGGAATTATAATCATTAAGAATCAGCAATACCACCCTCTAAGTTCATTATAATCCTATCGATTGATATTTCGAAATAGTCATTCAATAGGATAATATGACATAGAGATATGTATTGATGATTTTTATGATTATAATTCTCTAAATTAAAATTTGTTACGGTCGCGAATCATATTTAGATAAACATACAACCAGAGGGACCGTTTTCGTAACTTTAAGAACATTCACAGTCTGATCTCAGTCTCGATCTGTCAAAAATACCTTTAATTTTCTTACATTTTGACAAGTTTTTGACATTTGTTTGTCGCCGAGATGAGACTGCGACTAAATTTTGTACGTTTTAAATTACGAGAATTGGCCTGCTGGTGTCTGACCTGCAAATTACAAAAAACTTAAGAAATTTGAATTTCACGGCCAACCCTGACGCTTTCCCTCAAGGCTTTCAAAGAGTAACTACATAAGCAAGATAATTGCAATATTCGCTGTTGTTGATTAGTGTCTAGACGTCGGTATAGCTACGCTTATACGGATAAAATGTACCTATAGTACGAGTATATCAAACCCGAATATCTTCACCTTAGTATTTCCTAACAATTTTAAAACTCATACAACACTAGAGAGCTTGGCTCAAGGGGCTTGTGGCTAATAACATCTGGGAGGGGTCAATCGATGAGAACATATCATTAAGCTATGCTTGCCGCGGTTGTTCCGTGAATGGGTGACCATCTATTTAAACAAAAACCCTTTGTGCCTCGGAAAGCAAGTTAAGCCGTTGGTCCCGGCTGTCATTTGTGGATCTTTGACAGTCGTTACGGGTCGTCAGAAGCCCGAATTCTGACAACTAGTCTTACCAAGGGGTTTCATAATACCCAGTAACTGGGTTGTGGAGGTCAGACAGGCAGCCGCTTCATGTAAAATACTGGTACTCAGCTAATTCCGGTTAGACTGGAAGCCGACCCCAACATGGTTGGGAAAAGGCTAGGCAAATGATGATGATACGAAACTAGAGAATGGTAGTTACCATTTTCAATGTATAGCGCATTCAATAAATATGAGAAATGAATTTGACAACAGTAGGCGTTGTTAAGAGTACAAATTCATCTACCAAGCTAATAAAGACAATATTAATTTAAAAAATATATTTTACTATTTATTGGGCATGTCCTTCTGCCTACCAAGGACGTTCACTGACTGAGAAAATGAAATAATATTTTACGACTGCCGTGCGCAGTTAGTGTTTTAGATACTCGCCTATGCTAATAATAATGCTGAAGAGTTTATTTTGTTTGAACGCACTAATCTCTCTGTCGGATTTCAAAAATTGTTTTTGCTTTTCATAACCCAATTCTTAAGGGGGGCTATAAGCTATTAAACATCACGCTAGGTCCCTGAGAAGCTAAACAAAAAGAAAAAAAATCAGAACGAACGGTAAGCGAAAACGAAGGAGCGTGGACAGGCGATGCGATGCGACGAGGTGAGTTGGAACAAAAAATTTCACGCGGACAAAGTCGCTGAAATTATCTAAACAAAACTAAAACCCCAAACCAATTACCTTACAATCAACATAACAAGTTAACATTTAGCGTTTAATCTACAACGTTATAACAACATAATATAAAGTGGGCGCAAATCAAACAGCGAGTCGATTTCAAGCGTCGGTGCGCACACGACGAACAATTAGTTTATACAGCGACTCATTATAACTTTGTATTGTATTGTACCGACAGTAAGAATGGTCGGAGAGTTATGTGAATTTGGAATATAGGGAATAATGGAGTTGTTTTAGAATATAAGCATAAAGGTTCTGAATAAAATGTATACGAGAAATTCAACTGAGGGCTGATTTTACCAAAGTCAGGTATATTTTATCCGTGGAATAAAATTTATGTCTGACAGTAGAACTGTCTGACAGTATGGTACGGAAAAACTGACAAAAATTCAAAATTTATTCTCAGTATAAGACTTATTCTAGGTATAAAACTGTCACCCGGGGAGGTGACAGTTTCTAATAGAAAAAACATTGCAAAAACTAAATTACAAAAACAAAATCAATGTTAAAGTAATATTACTAAATCAGCATAAAATATAGCCCGATAAACGTAAAGATTAAAATAGTACTAAGATGTTTACGTCTGAACTATACATCGTAGCGAGTTGTAGCCCGTAGCGACGCGGCGTAGCACCGGCTATGGATGCACGTAGACTTCGTAGCGCTTACAATGAATTAAATACGAAGTTAGCTTTAAGTTATTTTTCTTGTTTTCCATTTTTAGGACAATAAAGCCATTGGGTTTGGTTATTATTTAGCTTAAGGGAGCAGTGGTGGCCCAGTGGTAACGGCACAACTAACGGGTTCGAACCCAGACAGGCGCTTTAGTTTGTGTAAATAATTTCATCACCACTACTCTCAAAACGGTGAAGGAAAACATCGTGAGGAAACCGGCATGTCCTTAAACCAAAAACCGACCGCTGTCCCAGCAGTCGGACCATTGTAGGCTGATTATGATTTAGCGATATCATACTTTGAAAATTAATTTCTGAAAATTACAAGTTCGCCTGTAGACAAAAAGCTTGTTTTTTACCCAATTTTTTCTCAAAATCTCTCTCAAACTACAGTAATAAGTCCAAATTAAATTAATATTAAACACCCAACAATCTAAAGTCTATAGACAGCCTCCAAAGTCTACGCCTAAGCCGAACTCCTTCGAAAATTAATATTAACACAAAATTTGAATAATATAAAATCAAATTCTCCGACGGTACTCAGTTGTAGAAACAATAATATAGCTTAAGGGAGTTCTCCTGCGAATTTCAGCTCAATCCCATTACATTTCGCGTTGAGATTATTAAACAGTCACCTTAACGAGAATTGTGACGGCAGGGGGGTAAGGGGGTGTGGGACGGGGGGTGGAGACGATCCACTTTAGGATGAATACACAATGGAAGGTTGCTTGTCTTTTGATTGGGATTTGGGTTTAAATAGTGGGTTTAAGTGATAGGTTAAGGCTTGGAGTCTATTTTTAACGATTGCGGCTAAATATCCAACTTTAGATTAGACTAGCTGCGCCCCGCTGTTTCACCCGCATAAATTTCGAGCCCGTGGGAATATCAGGATAAAAAGTATCCTACGTGTTAATCCTAGTTTTAAACTATTTGTGTGCCAAATTTTATCGAAACCCGTTCAGTAGTTTTTGTGTGAAAGAGTCACAAACATCCATCCTTACAAACTTTCGCGTTTATAATATTAGTAGGATTTGTAGATCAGCGTTTTCATGCTAAGATAAAATTACTCCATGTAGTCCAGTCATTTAATATGTCGTAGGTCGCAATAAATTGCATTGTACTGATTTTTTTCTGGATGTTGTTCGGATAGATACCAATAGTGTTACACCAAGTTTGAAGCTTAGAAATACCTGTGATAACTGCGTGGTGTTTGAAAAACCTCGAAATTTTCAGCAATCTTTCATTTTTTTTACTGATAACTTGAAAGAAAGAAAATAGGTTTATTTGCGGTAAACATGACGCAAAAAGAACATAAAAAAACAAATAAAGAAAAAAAACAATAACAAATGGTTGACATGCGCCACATCCACGCAAAACGGCTATCGCTCAGCATTATGCTGCGACCCTATGCAAGACAGAGCCCCAGCAATGGTTTTCAGCGACAACCGGCGCCGACGTAATGACGTCGTCCGGTGCAGCAAACAATTTATTATTCATCAACAAGTATTAAAACAATTATTTTTATTTTTAAAGAAAACAGTTACTAGGACACTGTACTGGTACAGCGTACTTAAAGCAAAATAATACAATTTAATTTAAATATGATAGAAACAAACAGGAATATTAAAAAAAAAGAAAATATACATGCTAAGAGAATATCATCCTCAATAAACATTTTACGCTTTATGTAGTGGCAACATTTCGAAACGTCCTATTTGACGCACGCGCACCCAATATGCACCAAAGAAGTAAGGAATTACAAAATTAATGTAAGGAATTACAAAATGGCCAATGTGTGTAATGTGTTATGCAAAAGTTATGTGTAGGTGCTTTATGCGTTTGTGAGTGAATTTGAAAGATGAGATGGACCCGATAAAAAGACAAAACCTTGGATACTGGAGGGTGCTGGAGGGTGACCCGACATGCCACACACTGTACAAAGAGCTTTGGAGAAAAACAGGAAGGCATTAAAAATATGGCAGTCAGAGTCACGAAAGGTACAAAATAGAACAACACAACTTAAATAAATAATACTAATATTATTATTATAAATATTAATATGAAATTAGATTGTCAGTGAATCATTATAAAATAAAATATTTAGCAATAAACATGGACAACCAATATGATCAATTGTATTTCAACAAATAGGTTGAACTTCTAAAAGGTCCCTCAGCCCAGCCATAGCTCTGTAGGTCCAATAGAATCCGAGATACAGCACTTCGAACACTGGCCATTTTGCACAAATATACGGGTCTTTCGAAGCTGCAAACTTGGTTTTACACTATTGGTATATATCTTAACAACACCTCAAAAACAGCACAGGGCAATTTTTTGCGAACTTACGCGATTTTCGTGTCTACGATGACAGGCCTAGTGCCCAATCACACGACAATACCTTTTTTTCTGAGAAAATAACAGTTAAGGTATATATTATTAGCAATCACTAGTCAATTTTACTATAATTACAGATTCGTTCGTTTATATTTTAACCGACTTCAAAAGAAGGTGGAGTTTCTCAATTTGGATGTTTATGTCATTTAACTTTATTTTTATGTGTTTTATTCTGTATGTTCGGACTTAATTCCGTCATATACATATAGACGTATTTGCAAATTATTTTCTGTTCATCGGATCTTAACATAATTGAAATGCATGCACATTTCAATTATGTTAAGATCTGATGATGAGTTTCGCAGCATTGAGTTATATTGTACAATATACTGTTAAAAGTTCTCACCTTTTACTAAGTGTTGTGTAAATCACATTATAATAGTTAATCCCTTGTTTACTTAAGTTTGCTTATACCTAATTTTTTTTATTGTATTACTATGCGGATAACGGTGCTGGTTGCGTTATTACTCAAATGTCCTAAAATCTAATTGTAATAGTATTAAGCATTATTACGCAATTGTTTGTTGTCCTAAAGAAATAAAAAATAATAATAATATTGAAAAAAAAAACAACCCGAAAATGCCTCATAACCACCTAAGTGCTTATACACACGAGCGACTCACGTCAACGACAGAGGCAACCGTCGTCGGCGGCAGTCGTCAACATGTGTCTGCGGCAGCTGCCAGCATGCCACTCGTGTATTTAATCACCGTAATCAGCGACACGTAGGCGACGGCTGCCGTAGACGTGTCGACAGCTACAGTTGAATTTTTCGTCGACGCGTGTCGCTCGTGTGTAAGCGCAACACTAAGTAAAATTAAATAGGTATATCACCATGATCACCACATATGGCAGACCTATCGGTGCTGCTGTACCTGCTGCCATGCGTTCAGTATTATGCCCCGTGCGAAAATACTGCATTTCATACCCGTTTCACTCATTTTTAAGTCGCCAACAATATAGAAATAAGATCAAAAATAAGCAATCTCTTGTACCCCAGCCTTACTCAACTAAAATACAATTCTGAATCTATTAAAATTTCGCCATCCGTGACGTAATTACGGTACTAATACCACAATGTCAGACAATCGGCGAGGCGGCCGTTATTACATCTAGCGGTTCAGGTGCGACTGTGTTCGGCTGTCGGCCAAACGAATATTAACAACCCTTTGAGCAGGAACGGGGGTAGTAATTGAAAATAATAGAGGAACGTGTGATTAACTTTATGCGATAAGCGCTGGGGAAGTGCTGTTTAATGGGTTGGGTGTGTGTGTGGGTAGGTTTGAGTTTAATTTTAATTGTTTTAATGTTCAGATGTTAGGATGAGCGTTTTAGCCTTTTTGATTGGGAGTAAAGGTGTTGGAATATGAATGCGTCTACGAAATTCTCTAATATAGTTTAAATTTTAATAGTAGTTGCCTTCGGCGCTGGACTTACTCTTTATTGGAAAACATCGTGAGGAAACCGGCATGTTCTAGAACTAAAAATTCGAATACATGTGACATCTACCAACGCGCAATAGGCCCGCGAGGTGGAGTACAGCCCACTCCCTCTGGAAGAGAGGAGGCCTGTGTCCCAGCACAGGAAACATTATAAGCTGATTATGCTTATGATATTCAGCTTAGTTCTTTACCGTCTATAATTAGGGTCGGCTGACAAATATCCTTGATCGAAGATTGACAATGAGACTTCCCAATCCTAAGAAATCGCAGTACCCAAAATGTTCACAAGTTTTGTCGGAATTTTGTAATTCTGACTGTTGTAGTTATTCATGCCGCTAGTAGTATTTTTACCGAATCCGACGGCTTAGCGAGCACGAAGGATTTTTCAACGGTCAGCTAGCAGTGTACAAAAACTGTATGAATAATTTGATTAATAAAATGTAGCGTACTCACCATTTCTTTGTACTTGTGACAGCGGCACTATACGACCGAAGAAGTCCTTGTGTACCTGTAACAAAAAAGTACAATTACTGACCAATTACCTTGATACAACGATTGACCAGTCGCTCAACTACTTACTACTACTTTATGAGCGCCCGAAGGTCAATTCTCGTAATATTTTTTTAAAATAAATAAATCATTATCTAGTTGACAAAAAAATGTGAAAAACTTGTCAAAAATGTAGGGAAATTAGAGGCATCTCTGGTCAAAACAAAAAACCTTTGAACCTCTATCATACGTTTAGAGGAAAAAACGTAAAATCTAAATAATAAGTTAGAAATGATCTTGACAGCAGGTTGACAACGTGGCTGATCGATGCGAGGAAGCGACGTAACCGTTAATTGCTAAGTTCGGAGTTGATCTTGACAGCAGAAGGCCAATTCCCGTAATGTAAAACGTTCAAAATCTAGTCGCAGTCTCATCTCGGCGACACACAAATGTCAAAAATGTAGGGAAATTAGAGGTATTTTTGACAGATTTAGACTGAGATCAGACTATGAACGTTCTTAAAATTTACAAGAATGGCCCCTCTACTCTCCTCTCCCTCGCTCAACTATTGTTTCTGGTTGAAACAATAGTTGAGCGATTGGCTTCTTTCTGCATTGAAGACTCTCAGTTTTAAAACAATATTTTTTACGAGTTTCTCTTACAAACATTCTACTTTTAGATGAAGACACATCTATCATCCACTACCAAGTCATCATAAGATTCTCCAGTGACTAACAAGTAAAAAACAACTGTTGCCACAAAGACACTAACGACACTTACGTCACACACACACACACACATCTTTCTTTACCTTCCTACACTTTTGTCTTGTCCTTAACAGTCGTCATTACGCGGGTGTTACTCTTAAGAGACAATTAAAAAAATAAAACCGCATTTTGTTGCACATAGCGTTATGTCTTACACTCTAAGACAACTCCAATTAGTCACAATTCTTGTGCTTTGATAGTTTTGAAGAATTTATGGCTTTATTTTGAGGGTGGTAGAAGTTATAATCGGGTTGGCACTGCCTGTTGTAACTGCACTTGACTGATCATTGTTTTAAATAGTTATTTAATTATTTTTGTTACGTGCCAAATTCCTCGTCAATATTGGCCACTAGTTACTAAATACGTTTAGTATCAGTATCATAAACCAGCTCACGCTGGCGCTAATTATGGTAAGAAAACAATATTAGTTGAAGGCGCACGGCTGTTCAACAGTTTACCGGAGGAGATAAAAAAATGTGACAATATAAACACATTCAAACGCAGATTAAGGCAATACATTACAACATTTGAAATAACATCAAACAGAATAAAAAGGTAACATAATATCTCCAGCAGCCCAGAGGTAACTAATGTTAATAGTACTAGTTATATACCTGTACTATTACTATTATATTTATTATATAGTTTGATGTTCTTATGAGAAATAAAGTTCTTTAAACCCATGTGCTGAAGTGGCCTTAATATATTTTGTATTCACCAACATCTAAAAACGATTTTCGAAAAACATACAAATGTTTTCATAAACGATATAGTCTAACAGACCCTTAAACAATACAACTCGGAAACTATCAGCACAAGTTAGTAGTACGTAGTTTAGTCTCATGCACATTGAGATAATGACGTATCGTCGCCGTCTCGCCGCATCCTCGTTAACGATGTCGTCCACGTAAACAACACTTGGTACACTTGTGTCTCTAACGTGGAAACTGACGAGATGAGCCAACGAGTTTTGGCTTATAAGAAAAATAAGGCAGAACGGTTTCTTGCGTAGGAAAAAAATGCGTAGCGGAGTTCGTAGCGCTACGAAAACTCGTAGCACTGATTCGTAGCGTTTGAAGTACACGTAAGACACGTTAATAATATTAATCTTTGAAACTGTGACGTCATAATACCTGTATTGTCTTTCCCTGTCTTACTTATTATCAGCATTTGCCTTGGTCTGTGGCAATGGCGTCTTCTCATACAAAGAAGTAACAAGCACCCTTACCCACTGAGTGTAATATTTCAGACCAGGTACAGGTTTATTTATCATGTTTTTGATAGATTATTATTTGTTAGTAAGTCGACCAAGACGAAGATGGAGGGACGAACTTGACTCCTACCGCAAGGACTGGCCCGCAATGGCAGAGAGCAGACGTGTGTGGAAAAACGAGAGAGGCCTTTGCCCAGGTGACTTGTAATATGACGTATTCCTTCCAGGACCTGAAAGTGTGCATATGCAATAATTAAGCACTCCACAATACCTACGCGAAAATTCATACGAAAACCCAATTTATATGTATTTTTGAAAATTTCTCAGAATTCGTCTCTCACACACACGGTCCTGGAAGGAATACGTCACATAACAGTTCACCCTGTATAGATAGATAGGAAGTTACCATATGGAAAAGCAATTTCAAATAAAAAAGTAACATGGTCAACATTCAATGACGAAGAGTGCTCAAATAAAAATAACAAACACATTTACAGTCATAAACTATGATATTACAAAAGGTATCAGCGATCAACTGGCAATACAAACCAATTACTAGTTTGTTACGGAGTCATAGTAAAACTATCGATAGTACCACCAGATGCGGCCGCTGTCACTGTGCGGCGCAAGTCATAAGCGAGAGCGTTCAACTAGGCAGGAGAAAGACCATCAGGTTGCTTTTGTCAGTCGATGAATAAATGTTTAAACACAGGTTCTAGCGTCACGGCTGTACAAAACACAGACAATAATTAGCACAAGTGCGGCAGCGTGTTCTGGAATTAGAAAGTCATAGACTAAACCGTCTTTATTAAGAACAACAAGATCTTATAACTAAAAAGTCAGAAAGGTGTTGCTGCGCAGCTTCTTGCGCCACTTCTTCTACCCGCCTTTTAGGCTTACTCTTATAAGCTTTATGTATTATGTGATTATTATGTATTTTGTGACTTTTGACCTACAAAAAGTTCTCATGTAAAATCACAAAAAAAAATGGTAAAGTCATTAACTAAACTTGGTTGAGTTTTGAAGAAAAATAACAGTTTTTTTTTTGTATCATGCGTGTACTAATGCGCGTATAATCATGAATGTCACATCCACCAACACCCAGACAGCCAAACAGCTGATCTGAGGGGCAATTCTCGTAATTTTAAGAACGTTCACAGTCTAATCTCAGTCTCAATCTGTCAAAAATACCTCGAAAATCCCTACATTTTTGACATTGATTGGCGCTGAGATGAGATTGCGACTAGATTTTGAACGTTTTTAATTACGGGAATTGGCCTTCTGTTTCGTGTGATTCTGATTTTATACCCGCTACCTCCAATACCTAACATCACACCCTAACTTCGTTCGCGTGCAATATTTCCGATTACGCGGTGTACGAGCGGCGCGGGCGGCGGTAAATCGCGCGCCGACGTCGCATAAACACAATTTCGCACTCATAAAAGTTACCGGCGGTGTCACCTTATACAGGAGGTGTTACAACAGATGTGCCGATATTGTCAATTACCTATCTAGGGGGAGGCGTATTGTTTTGATTACTTTATATCGTTTTGATGGGGAAAGGATTTTTTTTTATGATAGGGGTTTGTGAAGGTTCTTTTTTAGGATAAATATGTTGTTAGTTTAGTGTTGGTTTTAGATACTGTAAGATATTAGGTTATAGGTGCAAAGAATTTTTTGATCTATTGATTGTAAGAACAAGAACAGGAGGAGAGGAGTCATGAAAATAGAGTAGGTACGAACCTGTCAGTCGAATCTACTTTATTTTTTAACCCATTTTCATCCAGTGCTAGATATACCTATATGTCTCCTCGTGTCCCAGCTACATAACCACACACAACAAACAAAAACCTAAATCGCACCAACCTCCGGAGAACCGACCGCAAAACTAATGTCCGCACGAAACAAATTTAAAAATCCATTCTCCTATCAAATATTTATCGCAAACATGCGATATTTCACGTTGTAGATAACATTTTTCCGCTCGGCTGCACCCTGTGGGGCGGCGGGGGGTAGTGCGGGGTGCGGGGGTTCGGGCCCCGGGTATCAATGCCCCGCCCCGCCGCAAACAATACAATCAGAGCCAATCTGCCGCGCAAATAGGAAAATAGAGTGCGCGCCAACACAGGGACGCCTCGGGCCTGAGCACAGACGTGCACTGGGATGCCGCTGGTGAGCATGCCACGATTGAATCTGGTCGTGGGACGTGGTTTACGTGATTGAGGGGTGATGATGCTGGTTATTAATCGTGAACTTGGAAAATTTGGGGAGGAAAGACGTAGTGAGGATGTTCTGAGATTTCTTGATGGGTCACCTTACATACAGTCTCAGACAAGACAAAAATCGAGATTCTCATACCATTAAAATGACAACGATACTAGACTCGAGAATGCTGATGCGAAAGTCAACGTTAGTGACATCTGCCCAACTTCCACTACCCGCAATCCATACTTTTTTTAGGCTTCTCAATCAGACCGGCAGCCTATCTGATGAAAATTGGATACCGTCACAAACAGACACCTGCAATGCAACAGAAACCTATTGGGTTTCTGATGCGTTGCCATCCATGCTGACAAACTAGCAGTATGTTCCTGTATTTGCTCCGGCGGCACCAGCACGGTTTTGAAACACGAAAACAGAACTGCAGCCGTCGTCAACGTGCCCGTCGTGTATTTGAGTACGGTGCTCGAATACACGAGCGGCGTATTGTCGATGGTTGCCTCTGCTGCGTGCTGCTCGTGTGTACGCACTTACTAATATGGTCGGAGTGTTTATAGGAACCAAGGAAGCTCTGTCTGCCGTCAAGCAGCGTTGCTGTGCACACTAACAACAGATCTGATCAGACTACTTTTGTTAAAACAATGCCATAAGCCAGTCTGCAAACCACCATAAAACTAAACCCTTAAAAATCAGTCCCATCCACTCCGTCCCTGCACATTTCCTTAAGCAGCGATCGCGTCGTCCCTGCTCGGATTGCGTTCAGAATCCGCGCAATTTTCCGCCGGTCATTTCTCATTGTTTTCCTGTCCTCTAGCCCCTCCCGCCCCTCCTCCGATACTTATTTGTTCTGTATCGTAAATAGAGCGCGGATAAAGAAGAGTTTGTGTTTACGACTCGCACCGATATGAGATAGAAAAGAGTTTGAAAGGCTTTATGGTATGATTGCTTGTTAGAGTTTTTGTTTGGCGTTATGGGATTGGTTGTTAGAAGCCGGTTGTAACTTCAATTTGACTATTAACGTGGTATGTAGGGTGCTCCTGGGGGCTTACCATCAGCTCTTATAGCAGGCCAAAAGTTGAACTGCACTGCTTTTTAGTACTTAGTAATAGAACAAAAAAGCAGTGCAGTTCAACTTCTGCCCGTAAGAGCTGATGGTAAGCCCCCTGAAGTTGTAGATAACCAACGACTGTTATATTCAAATGATAATTAGCTCCAGATAATGGTTAGAGGTGCTGATTGGTCTGCTTTTATGCCATATGCTTGTTAATTTGTGCCAGTCGCTTTCATGTCATTCATGACGAAACCGGCATGCCCTAGAACCAAATTTCGAAGACATGTGACATTACCAACCCGCACTGGGCCTGGACTTTAATTTGTACATCACATAAAACAAAAAGTTCACCTGCCCAGCTAGCTTTATGTCTACTAACTTCTGGATTTGATGCTCTCTCAGTGACTCAACAACACTTTATTTTTCTTTCTCTACGTCCAAATCAAACGTCTTGTCTAGCTTCCTGGCCATCTCAACTTCAGACGTGTTACAAAGTCGACCTATTTGCTTTTGTATAATAAGCCTGTTACATAATATACCTATAATACGCTCACTGTATCCCAATACAATATTTCACGTTGGCAGATATATATGTATAAACAAATTGCCCATTTATTTCGTAATGCTGGCCGTACATCGTGCCTCCTTACGCTAACCTATTCGATATTTATTTAATGGTGCTCGGATAGACATAGACGTTGGTCTGCGCTGTACGGTGTAGCAGCATTGGTAATGGAATGAATCTATGATTGCATGTAACCTACTTTGAAATAAGTAGGCTATTTATATTGATGGTAAGATTAAAGTAGGTAAAGTAGATTTTTCAGTCAGTCACCTGGCTACAAGGCAGTTTAAAACATCAACCCCCTTATTACAAAACAAAGTTTTTCTTTCGATCAGGTTTAAACCACTGACCCAGTTATTGAATTAAGAACCCAACGGATAGAGAAATGCAGTTCTTTATACAAAAATGACAGCTTAGTTCGGTGCTAAGTTGTCATTTTAGTATTTAGAACTTTGCCCAAATCGAAATAAAGTTCGAAATACAAGTACTGGCTCAATAGTTTAGGCTAGAACTAAAGTTAGTTTTCGTTTTGTAATAAGACAGCAAAGGTTCAGTCGTTAACATAATTTGTCTAGCTTTTTCTCAACTATGCTGCTGTCAGCTTCCAGTCGTACCGGATACAGCTGAATACCAGAAGATATAATTGGTAAGTTTAGTTTTTTTCGTAATAGGTAAGTTCACAACATATTAAAAAAAAAACACTGTTTAAATAAACCTTAAAATTTATCGATTGGCCGATTGATGAAAAACCTTTGATTACATACACTTGCGATGAAATGAGTAAGACAAAGATGAGCATAAGCATAATCAGCCCATAACATTGCCACTGCTGGGACACAGGCCTCCTCTGTGAGAGGGAATGGGCCGTAATCCACCACGCGGGCCCAGTGCGAGTTGGCAGATGTCACATTAAAATCAAAATTCATTTATTCAAATTAGGCTGAGAATCAGCACTTTTGGAACGTCAAAATTACAAAAAACGCCCGCCTTTCACTTCCTAGTGCTTTCGAATTTTTGATTCATGGACAAGGACATGCCGGTTTCCTAGACAAAGTCAAAAATCCTTTTTGTTTCAAGTTACCAATAACATTTTACCATAAAACATATGACCAATCGCTACCCATTACATAACAAACTAAGACTACATACTACATAAGTCCACTTCTCTTTTACATCATTGTATCCTTTGTTCTTAAAAGCCTTATTGATACAGTTACAATAGAGGTTTTATTTCATAGTGGGAGTGAAAGGACAATAAAAGTAACAGTTGACAGGGCAGCTAAATAGCCTTTAAGTCCATAAAGTATTCAGAAGAGGTTCCTGTCGTTAGGGGGAGTAATGTTCTACTTTGTGCTACACTTTGTTGTTTGTTAAACAATCTGTTTTTGTTTGGCTTTTAAATGATTTTGTTAGGGGTGCTAGTTATAAGGCTTGTGTTTAGGTGGAAACTTCGTAAAGTAGTACCATAATTCTACTTAGGACTGATTTCACCAGTCTTCAGATTTTTTCTTTTTCTTTTTTCTGAGATTTTTTTCTGGTGATCTTTTTATCCTTGGAATAAAATTGACATCTGACAGTTCTAGTACTTATGGGAAAACTGTCAAAAATTCAAAATTTATTCTCAGAATAAGACGTTTTCTATGTATAAAAAATTTGGTGGAATTCACCCTTAGGGCTGATTTTTCAATCGACAGACAATTTTTAGTCGTAGAATAAAATTGACGTCTGACTGTTTTTGTACGGAAGAACTGTCAAAAATTCAAAATTATTCCTCCGATAAAATTATCTGGCGTTGGAAAAATCAACCCTTAAAAGAATAGGTGTGTTACGGGTTAAATAATGACTAAAAGGGAAACATCTACATCACATATATCTACAGCTTCTACATCTATCACTTTGGTGAAAAAACTGCTTAAATAAACAACAGAGCAAAGGTTAGGGTTGTCTCTTGGGATGATAAAGACTTTTGATCTGAACAAAAACTGATTGCCAAATCGATCTACCGGGTATGGGCCTGGAAGATAGATTTGATTTAATTTTTTTGTATAGATTATTTTATCATGTCATGTTCAGATATACATCTATATATTCTTCGTGTTACTAGCACGACTGTATTTTAAATCTTGTTTTCCGAAAACTTTGCCACTTCCACGGTGTTGTCGGTGGCAGCGCAGAGGTCACTTGACTGCATGTTTTAGAACACAGAGGGCAGGATAGGAGCATACATTTATTACTAATAATAAAGCTAAAGAGTTTGTTTGAACGCGCTAATCTCTGGAACTAGCGGTCGTATTTGATAAAATATTTTTGTAATTAATAGCTCAATAATTCTTGGGGAAGACTACAGGATTTTGAAAATCACGCTACGACCCTCAGGAGCTGAGCAAGAGGAAATAAAAGTCAGAAAGGACTCTTCAGCGAAAACGGACACGCGGGCGGGCGATGCGATGCGACGGGTGGTTCGGAGGAACAATAAATTTCACGCGGACGAAGTCGCAGGCTAAAGCTAGTTACAAATATAATTGAAATGTGAAAATTAAATCTAAGAAGGCTTGTGGAATAAGTAAGTTAACCCATCAAACCTGACTAAAACTCGAATTTCCTCGTAAAAGCTACTTGATTCCTACACTCCCAAACCATAAAAAAACCTGGTTTAATATACCAGCACCATCCCAAATTCGTAAATACATAATAAACGAAGGCAAGCCAATGCTCTCACGCAAATTACATTCAGCGGCGAACGATTTGTTAAACTTAAAATTGTATTGATACTCTCCGGGGAACGTGATCGATTGCCTATCGCTGTCAATATCTTGGATTAAGACGTAATTTTAAGAAAATATAACTTTGAGCAATATTGGAGGATATTAAAAGCGAAAATGTGTTTGAGAAATTGATTATTAACCTCATTTTCTTCTTAGAGTTGAATTCGAGCTAGGGCGTGCAAACCGGAAACCGGGCATAATTTCCCGGAGAAAACCGGGTTTTCAAAAATCGGGAAATTTTAGCAAGGTTTTGCAGGGTTTGTATGTTTAAAATATATTATTCTTGATAACAGAATTGTTAGGTATCTACTAAAGGTACCACAATCTTACTTGTTGTTGATTTGATCTCAGTTAGTTAATCTTTACTATTATTTTAAGTTAATGTTATCCAAACTATGAATGTGTTCTACTTGGTATTGGGGTAGGCATAAATGGTTGATTAAAAAGAGGTATATAATACAATTTGTTTTATTTGTAGATTTTGTGGGTATCTAAGAACATTGTTTTCTTGTTAAAATTCTACTAAGTATATAAACAATATTAAATTGTTGCCGAAACCGCAGCTAACACCGGTTTCCGGTTTTGGGCCCTCAAAACCGGAATTCAAAACCGGTTTTGGGGACTTTCCGGCTTTGCACGCCCTAATTCGAATAAATAAATAAATATTTCCAATAAACCTACATTCACATTCCTACATTTATATCTGGATTCTGTAATTCGTATGGTGCATATCACATCATAAAGAGTATTATATTTTATGGGCACTTATAAAACGTCAGAAGCTAGGTGCACGGTTCCAATTGACTGCTCGTCCTGAGTTCGATTTCCGGGTCGGGCAAAGTGGTATTGGGTGTTTACATTGGGAATTTCTTAGCAACAGCCCATAATTTGGAAGTCGGTCGTGTGATACCCCCGTGCCTCGGAAAGCACGTCAAATCCTTGGTCTTGCGGCTGAAGTCTCTCTGGTCGTGACGAATTACCGTCCCATCGGACTATGAGAGTGAGTGAAGAGAGAGTGCTCCTGTATCTGTGCACACACCTTGTGCACTATATGTCTGAGATTGGTCGCCACAGCCAAAATTCGGTCTGGAGGACTTTAGTTGGATAAAATTAAAGCGGTCGGAGACAGAGATACCACTTGACAGAGTTGGATAATTGTGAGCTGACCCTGGAAAAGACTAACCCCGTAGGTAATTGATAAAAAATTTCCAATTGTAAAAACAACCTACTTGTCGTGAGGAAACCAGCATCTCCAAAACCAAAAAAAAATCAAAGACATGTGACATCCAGCAATACGCACTGGGCCCGCGTGGTGGATTATAGCCCACACACAGAGAGGAGGCCAGTGTCCCAGCAGTACGAACATTATAGGCTGATTATGCTTATGGTTGTGATTCTCATGTCTTCCATTGGCAGAGTGATAGGTATTAATTTTAAGTTGAAAAAGAAGTTTATTTATTTATTTAATACTTTAAGCACACAAATATCATGCACACATATACAGAGGTGGACTTAATGCCATAGACATTTTCTACCAGTCAATCTTTGGGTGATGCAAAGACAAACAGTAGTAGGTGCTATTGTAAAAAAATTAGGAATAAATATTTTGAAATATAAAGGGACGCAAAAACCTATTAAAACTATACTTATAATATATATACCTAATAATATAAATATAAGCACAGTTTATATTAGTTAGTTTATTAGAGAGGTGTTATTGATTGTGCATGGTTGTTCTTTGCGCGATGACCTAGTTGGAGTGATTTCATAGCTTTGTACAGTCACGAACACCAATATGTCAACACTTGGCGACTTTCAACTGCAATTTTTTCGTGAAATAACGAATGGAACGTTGAAATACGACACATTACATAAACCTATGGGTTCGAAAATGCTATGTTCGTAACAACATACAATTTCGATAAAAAATAAAGGAGTAAATCGCTTTTGAATAAAGCCGAGTGTATTCATACTTTTGCTCGTGACTGTACACGAAGTAGACTGTTCTAAGAAAACCGTTCCACGTGAAATTGGTATTTCATGGACGAGTATCTTGGTGTTCTTCACAGGTTCCGAGAAAAGCTACCTTGTTATTAAATCCTGATTGCTTTTATTTTTCATTCACTGTATTAAAAAAACAAAAAGGAGACGGGCTCGTGGCTAAGTAATAACACCTGCACTGGTCAATCGATCAGGTTAAGCTACCATTTTCACAGTCGGTCCGTGGATGGGTGACCATCTTTAAATACCGAGACCCCCCCGTGCCCGTATTGGGAAAAGGCTAGGCAGTTGATGATGTTTTCAAAAAAAGATTTATTATACCTTGTTGCATTTTAAAGAGTTGGTCCTGACGACATGAGTTCTCAGATCTTGGCAGAAATCTGATAAGCGGATACCTGGATTTTGCCTAAAGAGATAAGACACCGGTGCTATCAGAATACCAACTCTATAAATCTCGCAGCACTATGCTGAGATAGGAATGAATTCTTTGGTTTGATGCTTCTTTTCTTTGTTCACTTTCAATTTCCTGTTTTTCTTTACTTTCTTACTATACCCTGTCCATTAGGTTAACAATTTTTTGTCAGCTTTCTTAGAACGTACATATTCCATATTACGTAAAAGTTAACTTTAAAATGCGTAATAAAATAAATATGTAAACTGGCTTATCTTATTGAATTATCTTATTTATGGTACCTTACATACATTACAATACCGTACGAGTATCAATCAATGTATTCTGTGTTGCTGAAATCAATAGTTGCATCTTTCAAAAATGGTTCACCTAATGGACAGGGTATAAGTTATACGAAGCATAAAAACGGTACACAAATCTACTTTAAGTATCAAACAACTACGCAACTTCAAAAAAAAAAACTTAGCATATAAAAGAAAAAAAAAAACACATAAAGGAGGTCCATTCTAAAACATAGCGATTAACCCTTATATTCTGCGTGGAGTCATTTGGCTCGCGGGTACCCTGACTCAAAGCCGCAGCAGGAGGGGGGTGCTCCGCAAATTGTTTGGCTAATCAGATAGGGCTCCGCAATATGCCCCATGTTTGCACTACGCACAAAAGATGATTACCGCACAGCTTTATAGACAAATGTTGCGTTTTAATGTGTTTTTTTAGCCTGAGGTGGGTAGTTCGGTGTTTGTTCTTGTAAGGGTAGTTGTGTGGATAGTTAATGGGTTAATATTGGGTGTAATATGTGGAAGATTTGCATTAAAAGGTTCGAAAATTGCTGTAACGTGTATACTGATCGCAAACTTGGGCAAGGTTAATTTAAGAAACATCGTTAAAAGTGGCCCAAGATTGGAAAACCAGTTAGAATTCTATAAAAAAAATAATTAGGTAGTAGATGTAAAATGTAACTCGATTGTGTAAATATGCCTATAACGATGGCAGTAATATACGACATTCGCATGACTAGCCTCCAACAAAAACAGTCAAAAATATCCGAACGAACCCGCTTTATCAGCCAAAAATTCTCTAATAAAATATTCAAATTACTTTACCGAAAAAGAAACCAAGTAACAATGATGGCTCAGGCTCAGACACAACGGGATAAAGCCAATAAAACCGTTTATTATCCTCTCACCCCACTCGTGAATACATTTGTGTTCTTAATGCTCGTTTAACGGGTGTCAGTAGTGCGTATCCGAACGGGTGCGACTTTGTGGCGCCAAAAAAAAAACTTTTCGCCTCTGGCAACACATATGGCATCCACTTTTGAAAATTATACGCGTGTTTAAATTTGGAACCGCATTATTTGAGCCTATTTGCTGCGTTCGGATAATCGGACTAGGGTTTCGTGACAAGATTAGTTACAATAATAGAAAGGGGAATAGAGAAAATGGAGCGTAATCCTTGTAATGCGGAGTGAAATGAAAATTACAGTGTTACGTATGATTTTCATAAATAATTTAGCAGGATAATGAATGAGTGTGTTTGTGTGTTGAATGTGGGTTGGCTGTAGAAAAATTTGTTATTAGACGATGCTTACCTAACTATATCACAATTTTACTTAAAGCATGTATGGAAGCTGGATGCAGGAAGCAAAGAGCCGGTCAAAGTGGCAGTGCTTGGGGGAGGCCTATGTCCAGCAGTACGGGACGTCTTTCGGCTGATATTATGATGAGATGTACAAAAAAGGTAAAGGTATTGCTGTAGCTAGAATTCCTACAACTCTTTGAAAGATACTACTACAAGGACCAAACAAAATCGTTCGGAAAAATCGTTTTCATTAATATGGAAGAAAAGCAAAAATGATAAAACAGTTTTTGGAAAACAGACTTTTCCAGTGCGCCTGCAGGCTTCAGTACTGACTTAACATTTTTGGGACCCGTAAGAATCCTAGAATGAACATGTTGTTATAACCAACTGCTAATGAATCAGTGTAATAATGCTAAGGGATCATTATCAGTATGATTGCATCGCGGCAGGGTACCGACGCCCTCTCAGGGCGTGTTATATTATATCATTTGAATGTTCAAAACGAACAGCCCACTACCCCTAAGGGCAATTAGCAACATTGTCACTATCGACAGGAGTTAGGAGTTATTAATGAGTCGAAAAAAAAAAACATTCTGAAGATAAATTTTGTAGGTAGTATGCTTTTTTGTACATTTAATAAAAAATGACAGAAAGCTTAAAACATATTTTTTCAATGCAATAGTTTCACATTTTATAAAACACTAGGTTCTGCCCGCGACTTCATTCGCGTTAAGTTTCTTGTTTCTCCGACTTGTTCGTTCTGACTTTTTTCTTTATGTGGCTCCTAAGGGTCGCAGCGTGATGTTAAACTGCCTTTAACCTTACTCAAGAATTGGGCTATCAAATGCAAAAATATTTTTTCAAATCCGACGGGTAGTTCCAGAGATTAGCGCGTTCAGACAAACACACAAACACTTGTTTTATTGTTAGTATAGAAAAATAATTTTCATATCTGACTGGTAGTTCCAGAGATTAGCTCGTTCAAACAAAGAAACAAACTCTTCAGCTTTATTATGAGCATAGATTCAAGAATAAAATAAAATATTCGAAATACACGACCGCAAAATTACGAATTTGAAAACCGCAATAAAAGGAATATCATAGCAATCTTTCTGCGCTGTCTAAATAACCGACTACACAGTGCAATACGGCATTGATGCAATTTCCCTGACAAAGGGGTTGCCAGCGTAAAAACTAGCTAACAAGCGGTGGTGCGGTGCGCCCGCGGCGGTCTAATTCACAATTTGCCGCGGCGGCCCGCGCTCCCCGAACGCGTTCTAAATTCAAATTTTCCAACGTGTTGCCAGCCGCAAATGAATTCGTTCGAAAAAGTAAATTGTGTTCAAATGTTATATGCTTTGGGGAAATCTAATTCTGTGACGTAATTAGAGGTGATCCAGTTTTGTATTATTTTAACTATAGTTTATAACATGATTCTAATCAAACAAATTGGATCACAAATAATAACTCTGCTGGAACATATTCAGCACGCGTAGCATGATCACCATAGAAACGGGGTTTGTCGACGGAAGAATAGACATAATGACAGAGACAGATAGAATAGACAAAATTATGTCTACAATCTGGACAGATTGTAGACATAATTTTGTCTATTCTATCTAGACAAAATGACTTTTGTCTATGCTTCCGTCGACAAAGCTCGATTCTGTGGTAGTCACGCTACGCGTGCCGGAAATAAATGCATAGGATAACCATCCTTACCTACTCACTCCCTGAGATTGTTTTACTGTAAATTAGTATGTCTTATAATTGTACTCGGTTCCAAACCATAAACAGTGGAGCAATACCGAAAAACGCACGCGAAAAAGCTTTAAATAAGAAGAAAATAGAGACGTCCCTAATTTCAAAACCGTCAATCTCACTCACATATCGCGAAAAACCAATTGCGTCCCAAACCACGGCCTTATCAATATAAATAATTGGAATGAAGCCGTCACATCAGGAGTCATTACGCTATCGCCTTTTGAGGATTACCTGTAATCCTTGCGGATGACGGACGGTTTGCCAGCGGTCGGCCGACGTGGAAAAATCTCACCCCTAACCGAATAACTTGGGATCGAGAAAGGGGGAAGGACTGGGCAATGTAAACGACTCCGGAATAAGGCACTTGGGTGGAACTGTTTTATATGTAAAAAGTTAGAGTATTTTTGGTGGCTTGTTTTGCAAGAATGGTAACTGAAATCTGAATATAATCAGGTGTTTTTTGGATTCTTGGGTCCGTATTATAGATGACAGCCGTCATTAATATCTATTATATTCTATTTTTTACTATGGCAAGCAAAGCCGATGTCGACCATTCTGCCAATATTCAATGTGAATTGGGAAAAAGTCTGCATTATTGTAAATGAAAAAATAAATAAGTTGGAGGATAAAAATCTTCGATGATACAGTTGGTCTTGTGGGGTCATTAATATCAATTAATTCGGGGAATCATTATGATGACTTTTGTCACTAACGAACGCATTAGTAATTGAAATCTGAAGCGCCATCCCCGTATTTCAGGAACTTTCGGAGATTACGAACGTTTTCAATTACGAAAATTGGCCTTATTATTTTTAATCTAAAGTCTGGACTAAATCTCTTCATCAACCTTACTTTGGTGTAATGTCTATAAGCCTATAATTTTTCTTGCACCGGATTACCAGATCCTCCAGACCTGATCTACAGATCAGACTTTCAGTAATCTTCTGTCAAATTGCATAAAATGAGTTGCTGTGATTGGTCCAAACAGTGAAAGCTAACAAAATTCCAGTTTTAGGCCTGATTTGTCAATAGTGAGATTGTTTTTATCTTAGGAATAAATATTGCGTTTTGACAGCTTTAGTAGGTATAGAAATTATGTCAAACTGTCATATTTATTATTCAGCTATACGTTATCTATCTATTGAAAAATCTGCCCTAAATAGAAAAGGTTTTTAGAAACTGAAGCTAGGAAAAATGGCGATGATTTTTCTAAAAATACATAAAAGTAATAAAGTATTTCTACAACTTTTCAAACCAAAAATCACCATCACAAACGCTCATCACTGACCAATTACACCGTATCTCCCCTTAACACAATCCAAGCTAACCCTTCCCGCGCAGGGGGGGGGCAAAGCGCGCCGGCTTCCGATTGGTGGAGCCCCGGAAGGATATAAACCTATAGTTTTTCTTCTTAAGAACTTCCCTCGTCCATTGTACGCGTGATTTACGATGTAGGGGGGAGATTGATGATTGCCCGTATCCGGGCTCTCTCAATCGCATCTTCGCTCGCTCCCGAGCAATTTCCCCACATATTCGTTTACCCAACGCATTATAGAGGCACTCTTTCCTATTCGGAGTGTTATTGCTTTTATTACGAGCGAGTCGAGTGCTTAATGTCTGACATTAGTTATCTGACGTAATGTAACGCGATTTTTTTCTGTTTTAGGTTGGATAAGAACCGGTTTATCGGTAAATTATGAATTTGAAGTAGGTTTGGTAAAGCTTAAAGAAAAGTTATTGGATGATGAAGAAAAAAGAAACACAACAGACAAAAAAAACAGTTTTCAACAGTCAACATAGTTTTTATAAGTGTTCCGTTCTGCCAAAGCACCTGCCGTCTAATCTCTTCACCACCCTTGGTTGACTGGTAGAGAATGCCTAAGGCATTAAGTCCGCCTTTTTACCTTTTTGTGCGAAAAGTTTAAATAAATGAAAGTTTATGAATTCTCAAACAATTATTCCATCAGATGCGATATTGAGATCTCGAGTTAGCACCTTAGCACTGAGGGGCAATTCTCGTAGTTTTAAGAACGTTCGCGTCTAATCTCAGTCTCAACCTGCCAAAAACACCTCTAATTCGCAATAAATACTTTTTCTTTCTTTTCTAATTCTCCGTTTCAGTTTTTGCCATTGCGACTAGATTTTGAACGGTTTTAATTATGGGAATTGGCCTCGAAAGCATCTTTAGTCTGACCTCCAGAGTCGCAGAATTATGTCATTAGTACCTATACCTACACTTAATAACCTGATGACCAATAAGAAGTCCCCATTACCTAACTGTTCTACACCCAATAAAAATTTTCATTCAAAACCCAAACCAACTACCACGCAACCCCAAACCTACACATAAGTCCATTTAATTGACCCAGCCATTACTACAGTGTATCGCATCAAATGCCCTAATCGCGGAACATAAAATCCGTACAAAGCACTCAGCGGATCCAGCTAACCATCCACTTTGGGTCGCGTGCGCGACGTAACTACCGGTAAATTTATTAGGTGGGCGTTACACATTTTTGTGCTCGCCAGTGTAATGGGAAGGTCGGGGCTTGCTCTAATAGATGCTAATAAACTGGCCGAATGGGGTTTTTGTATTTTTTTTTTGTCTGTAGGCTTTTTATCTTTATCGTTGTGCTGTTCGATTAACGGGTAACGTTTGATGTAGTGGGAATAAAGGTAATCTTCATACTAACATCGATAAGTAAGCTTTCTTCAGGATTTTCAACTGCAGAAATTAGTACATTACGGCGTTAGCGAATGTAATAATGGACTACTTAAGTCACACGTATCGTATATATTTTATCGCTCGTGTGACCTAAACCCGTCACGCTTTTCTGTGTAAAAATGGACTACTGAAGTCACAGAAAAGCGCGACTTAAGTGCGTGTTTAGGTCACACAATAAATATATAACCCTATGACAAGTCTATCATATTCGACAAAATCTATAAGAACCGACTGTGAAGAGAAGAAGTTTTGTAGAAAACATCTGAAGGCCAATTCCCATAATTAAAACGTTAAAATTCTAGTCGCAATCTCATCTCAGCGACAAACAATGTCAAAAACTTGTCAAAAATGTCGCGAAATTAGAGGTATTTTTGACAGATTGAGACTGAGATCAGACTGTGAACGTTCTTAAAATTACGAGAATTGCCCCTCTGGTAGATCAAGGAAATCCTTGTTTTAATTAACCCTTCATATGTCGGAACGTAGATCCACGCGAGACACAAAGGCTTTTTAATTGTGTCTGTAATTACGACATTCATCGGGTTAAAGGAGAAAATTTATTGTAACCGAAAGCGTACAGGGTGTTGCTCTATTGTGTAGTATCTAGCACCAAATAATTCGAGAGATTTTAAGTACTTTCTCACTACCTGACAGATTTCAGCCCCTCAGTCGCCGACATCAGTACATACGCATCTCTAGTATCTAATACCAAAATACCTACTCTAGCACAGTTGAACCCTACATATTCACATGGAACCATCGCAATAAATACTGCGATACGAGTAACATTAGGCGCCGCGGCGGCTAAGTGCCGCGCGTCTGCCCGTACTAATTGATAACTATCGCTTTTAACCACTTTTGTGTACCCACTGAAAACTTTTCTGTTATTTTCTAACTGAAATTGGGGTATAGTTGGAGATAGGATGGTTTATACTGTCGTAAAGCAACTTTCTAATTTTCTTTTTCCGTAAGAACCTTCTACAAAGTATTAGAAAGCTTAAAAAATATGGATGAAATCAGTAAAGTCGTTCTCAAGTTATGGCGTGACCAAGGGAAATAGGGATTCATTTTTATACAATATATATTACGTTCTGCCCGTAACTTCATCCACGTGAAATTTGTAGTTCCCCCACCCACCCCGTCGCATCGCATCGCCTGCCCGCGTTAGTACTTCGTTTTTGCTTAGCGTTCTTTCTTATTTTTTTTGCTCGTCTCCTTAAAGCCCTAGCGTGATGTTATATAGTCTATATAGCCTTCCTCAAGAATTGGGCTATCAAACGCAAAAATATTTTTTGAAATCCGACTGGTAGTTTTGGATTTCAACCTCTACATACAAACAAACAACCAAATTTTACCTCTTTATAATATTAATTAATTTGACCTCTTTACTAGTATAGATAAGGACGCAAATATGTGTCAATGTGTCCCTATCCTGCCAGTCCCAAAACATGCAGTCAGGTGACGGCTGTGCTGCCACTGAAGAAGCCGTGGAAGTGGCGAAGAATCAAGATCAGAAGGCCAATTCTCGTAATTTAAAACGTTCAAAATCTAGTCGCAGTCTCATCTCGGCGACAAACAAATGTCAAAAACTTGTCAAAATGTAGGGAAATTAGACGTATTTTTGACAGATTGAGACTGAGATCAGACTGTGAACGTTCTTAAAATTACGAGAATTGCCCCTGTAAAATACTGACATGCCAGAAACAAGAAAAAGAAGAAGAGAAGAGGAAGAAATGTCTGTCCCAAGTATTCCAAATCTGATTTACTCAGACAAGCTTCTGACCAAGAAAACTTTGATTAAGGATACTGCCCTGGAAGGAAGTTGTCTAATGCTCGGTTCCTATAAACAAAAACGAATCGTTTTGCTTACGAACGGTAGCATTTTTTACTATCAAACTGGGCATATAAACAGATCAGTAGGCTAGTTTGACCTGTGATATCTACTGCCATAGATTTGCATAGTAGGCTAGGGTTTATCCAAAGCTATGAGGTCTTTGCTTCATTATTGGTAAAGATACAGGAGTCTTAATTTTAACCAATAACGGTCCGTAAATTATAGGAATCGGCCATAAATTAGCTTGTAAGAACCCAGCGTGCATCGTAACATTGGCGCCGATTCCCTTGTTCACAAACTAAACTCAATTTAAGATCAGTGCTTTTTCTTTCAATTTAATTAAGAAAAGGACAGAAGATAAACATTAGTTAAGTCCTGTCAAATTAATATACTCCATAGACAAGTTTAGACGTGATTAAAAAATTGGCTACTTAAAAAACCATTATTTATCTTCTGTCCTTTTTTTAATGAAATAGAAAGAAAAAATGCACTGAACTTAAATTGAGTTTAGTTTGTGAACAAGGGAATCGGCGCCATTGACAAACATTACTAACAAGTAAAATTAAAAAAATTACAAAACAAGAATCCTTGTTGAATTTGGATAGATTTTTTTACCATCCAGATTTAGAATTTAAGAGCAAATAAATTTTTTGACAATTCTGCCACGCACTTGAATAAAAAATCATTGGCTAACAGCTGGTTAAAATGACATACCCAATCTTCAAACATAAGGGGTGATGACACGACATTACAACATGATAAATAAATAATGAAAGCAGAAGGGATGCCAAGTGACGCAATGAACCGACGGCCGCCGGCATCGCAACGCCATTAGCGGGAGGAAAACCGAAGAAAAATCATAATAATAATGCTGAACGCACACTTGACTGATTTAGGAACACTATCTGGTAAAATAATAGGTAGGGTCAAAATAAAAAATGCTAAATTGTTGTACAAATGTCGTTCAATTAAGGGCTGATTTTTCCATCGCCAGATAACTTTTATTCGAGGAATAAAATTGACAGTTTATTATGACTGTCAAAATTTCACAATTATTTCTCGAATAAAGTTATCAGATGATTGATAAATCAGCCCAGGCATTTGTATAAGTGAGTATTTCAATGTTACAATAAAAATACATACTCTTTTTAACTTTAGGTATATCAACATAGGTATCGCAAAAGCGTTCTGAAACTATATACTTATTCAATAAGTTACAATTTCATACACAATTTTGTAACCGTAAGAATACTTTCCTTCCAGTCAACACTCCTTCAATTTTTTTAGAAATAATTGCAAGTTATTGATACATAATCATCTCAAGCAATCATAAAACTCCAATACAGGCCAAAGTTTCAACCAGTGCGCAAACTGTAACTGTGAATTCGGTTCATGATTCTGAACACTCCTGTGTTGAAATTCTTGGCAGGTTATTAAAAAAAAATTAGATCTGCCATACATTTTGACCGCGTAGGTATTGCACTGCATTATCCTATGAAACAGTGGATTTTTTTTTTTTTATAATCGACGAGAAGTTTCTACTCTAGGGGATCTACAATCATGTGCTGAATGAATCATGGTATATCCTGTATAGATAACTCAACAGTCTTTCTCAGAAGACCAACAATTCATTACTTAAGTAACCTCTTCAAACCGCGTGGAAATAAAGACATCAACGAGTGTGCGCTCCTCCTTATCCCCCCCCCCCCCCCCCCGCCTCCCTGACGATATTCTTAGCGAGTTTTTAATAGACACCGCCGCAACCCTTTTTTTGTGATTAGTTATTGTATTTACGAGAGCAAGGGGGTGAGGGGAGGCTGCCCGTTCGGTGTATTGACGGAACTGACTGCAGACTTTAATGGGAATTATAGTAGGGGTATTAGGTAAGCGACTTGTACCCAGTACATTGAAAAAAGAAATACTTGACAAATGGGATATTGGGCAATCGTTGGTTCAGTTGACTCAACTTATCGGCCAAATATTTATTGTTATTTCCTTTAGGTATTTCATTAAATACATATAAATTATATTTTTAAATATTAGAATACTAAAAAATATTAAAAAAAAACATTTAAAATAGTAGCCCACCGGTATCGGGAACCGGGTCCAAGCTACCGGCGGTCAGGGCTCCAGAGAGAGGTACGTTATGAATGGATCCTTATAAGCCAGTTATAACTGGTATCGTTGTTAACTGGTGCAGTGTACTTAATTTTGGCATATTAATTCACTTAGCACCTGTAACTTTAAAGTAGGTACCTCAAATCACAAGAAATTCTTATTTTTAGCTCATTCTGTTGATCCCAATCAATATCATACCCACTATTAATTATTTTTAAACTAGCAGCGCCACGCGGCTTCACCCGCATAAGTTTCGATCCCGTGGGAATAACGGGATAAAAAGTATCATATGTGTTAATCCTGGTTATAAACTATCTGTGTGACAAATTTCACCCAAATCCGTGTAGTAGTTTTTACGTGAAAGAGTAACAAACATCGATCCATCCATCCTCACAAACTTTCGCATTTATAATATTGGTAGGATAGAATGTAGGTTGGTTGAGACGGGGCAGTTTTAAATTAGAAGCGAATATAACATAAACCTAGGTATTTATTTTGTTAGCCAATTGTTGAATATCTGTGAATTATGCGTTAGATTCGAAGTAGAACTAACTCAAAACTCGCTCCTCCACCAAAATCGCTGGTTCCAAAGCCACATTTAAAAAATGATAACTTTTCAGTTTGACACTGAAGCCTTTAAGAAAATTTTTGATTTACGCTTCTTTTCTGACGGGCTTTTTAAATAATGGAAGACTTATAATTAGGAAAAACAACTTGACTATCTTTGGTAAAGGGATGTTTTATTTTGAAATATCTAAAAAGTTTTGACGTTAACTTTGCCTCATATTTTTAATTTTACGTCATAACTTTTGGTACAAATCAAAATATTTTCCATTATTATTTAGATATTGTTGAGTTACAAAGCAGTGGTGGCCCAGTGGTAACGGCCCCGGGTTACGAGTTGTAGGTCGTGGATTCGAACCCAGGCAGGCGCTTCACTTTGTATAAATAATTTCATCACCACTGCTCTCAAAACAGTGAAGGAAAACATCGTGAGGAGAGATGTTTTAGAACCAAAAATTCGAAGACATGTGACATCTACCAACCCGCTCTGGGCCCGCGTGGTAGATTTCAGCTCACTCCCACTCGAAGAGAGGAGGCCTGTGTCCCAGCAGTGGGAACATTATAGGCTGATTGTGTAAGTTACAAAATATTGTTTTTCGATTGCTTAGCGGTACATTCTTACAGCTAAGAGATTTTATTTTTGTTACGTGTAAGTGGTTCTTCTTATTCTTTGTGTGGTGTGGGGGTGCTTAGATAGGCAGTCGCTCCATGTAAAATATAGCCGATCTATTCTGTAAGAATCTTACCGTGAAAACTAAGTGAAGTAAGCTGTAAATAGTGTCAATCCCTAGCATCAGGTGGAATGACAGTTCGCCTCCCTTGCTAAGTTTTCACGGTGAGAACTTTACCGAATAAAGCGGCAGGTATTCAGCTGCATCCGGTTAGACTGAAAGCCGACCCCAACATAGTTGTGAAAAGGCTAGGCAGATAATGACATGTAAGTGGTAACTTTACACACAACACTGCTCAGACACATTAAACTTGTGACAAGCTCAGAGTGACTGTGGACCATTAAAAACTGCGACTTGACGTGATATTCATAGCTTCACTCAAATCAATCTCCCTAGTCTTTTCTCGGCTATTTTGGGGTCGGCGTCTAACCGGATGCAGCTGAATACCAGTATTTTACATGGAGTGACTGCCTACCTGACCTCCACAATCCAGTTGCTGGGTAATACGATATCCCTTGGTAAGGCTGGTTGTCAGCACGGAGGGGTCTTGGTATGTAAAGATGGTCACCCATCCATGGACCAACCGCGGCAAGCGTAGCATAATCTGATCGATCGACCCGTGCGGCTGTTATTACTTAGCCACAAGCCCCTTTAAGTCCCACGTAGTAGGGAGGGTCCCATCATACTAGCTTACACACGGTAACACGAAACGTGTTACCAAGCGCAGCGGGACAGTGGGAGACATTAAAAACAGCAACTTGACATTCATCGTCAAGTATAAGTTAATTATTTATTTTATAACTAAAGAAATACTACCTTACACATAGTAACACCAAACGCAATGCAGCGTGCCAGTGGGAAAAGCTAAGACTTGACGTGACAAGTGAAAGGAAAATAGTTTAATAATATCTTCTGCAACCAAAGTAAGTACGTACTTCCACATATTAACATCAAACGTGTTACCAATGGCAGCGTGACAATCGCAACATTAAAAGCTGCGATTTGACGTGAAAAGTGCAGTGACGGGATTTATTATTTGCGGTCAGCAGTAAGCAACATGTCTTTTTCTTTCATATTTCTCTATTAATCGTCTATTCGCCCCTTTCTAGCCAAATCATCTTTCACACAGTATATCCATCGGTTATTTAGTCTTCTCGTAAAGTTTTGAGTATGAATGTGTCACATTCATACTCAAAATTTTACTCAGGACATTTCATTTCCCACTCCTCGGCATTACATACCACACGTTGGCTATTTATTTATTTCAAAACTAAAAACAAATATTACCACCTGTGCAAAGTAACTCATAACGTGTTACCAAGCGCAGCGTGACAGTGGCAACATTAAAAGCTGCGACTTGACGTGACAAGTGCAGCGACGCGGATGGGTTAATTATTTCTTTTTGTGCGAGCCCTCGCTCCGAGATTGCTGTGATTACGTGACTTCGCGCTACGAACGTGTTTAGACGTGATGAGGTGAGGCAGACGTGACGGTGTTTGTGCTGGGAGCTGTAGGAACCTCAGTGAGGAAGTCGAATATACCTACATAGCTTATTATTCATCATGTAATTTTAAGTCCACTCTAGAGTTTATATAATATTGCTTTGCTTGCTTACTATTAACTCTTGTTGTTTCGAGTTTTGTAATGTGATTGTCGCTCTCCTACTATCGAACACCTTAGGGTCAGAAACATCATGGAAATATAACATAAACATCTACTGTACGAGATAGGTTTTTATGACATCCTAACTGCACCCTATGATATAGCCTGAATTCAGCTGCATCTTTTGTCGAAACAAAAATGATAGAAAACACTTTGTATAATTTATTTTAAATAAGGTTCAGAAAAAAAAGACAGAGAGAGAAAAGTCGCACGGGGCATATCGCTTTTTCCTTACGTGACGATTTCTAGCAATCAACTTCTACCGCAAGCCGCGATAAGGAGCTTGGTTTAAAAAAAAAATCTATACCTGCATTTCCAATCACGTCTCAACTTCTACCGCAAGCCGCGATAAGGAGCTTGGTTTAAAAAAAAAATCTATACCTGCATTTCCAATCACGTCTCAACTTCTACCGCAAGCCGCGATAAGGAGCTTGGTTTAAAAAAAAAATCTATACCTGCATTTCCAATCACGATTATCTTTGGCCCATACTGGCGCAGGAACGAGTTTAGTGGAAAAAGGAAAGGGATGCCATTTCCCTGCAGTGGGAAACACAGGCTGGTTTATTTATTTTATAGCTCGTGTGACCTAAATCCAAACTTAAGTCACGCTTTTCTGTGACTTAAGTAGTTTATTTTTACACAGAAAAGCGTGACATAAGTGCGGGTTTAGGTCACACGAGCTATAAAATAGTATAAGATACGTGTGACTTAAGTAAAAAATTATTTTCCATGAAAAATACTGATACTCTGCTGCATCCGGTTAGACTGGAAGCCGACTCCAACATAGTTGAGAAAAGGCTAAGCCGATAACGTGTGACTTAAGTACGGCTTAATGCACAGAGTTCACAACGTGCAATAATGAACTACTTAAGTCACACGTATCGTAATCCTAACTAATATTATAAATGTGAAAGTAAGTTTGTTTGTTACGTTCTCACATTAAAACGGCTGAACGGGTTTGGATGAAATTCGGCACATGAGTAGATCATGACGTGGGGAAGGATATAGGCTACTTTTTATTCTGAATCGCAGACGAAGTCGCGGGCTATAGCTGGTATACTATATTTAAATAGAAATTACACTTTACTTTTTCTAGCACGTAATACGTCCTTTCTCCGCCTCCGTATAATCTATGGCAAGTTGCTCTGAAGCGCTTTCACGCTCTCACAATACGCGATGCGGATTAAGCAAACACAGTTTTAATTAGGAGAGATTCGCAGAGTGCTTCCACCACGTAGTCGTGCCTATTACTTGTGATAAACAATGTGCTGTGCTAGGAAATAGACTATATTTTATACCTAGTTAATGTAGGAATTATGGTAGAAAAAGTGAGTTTAAAATGTGAGAATTAGGAGCAATATTAAAATTGCATATGGCAGTGTGAGAATTTTCAATTGTATATGACAGTGCAAATGTTAACACTATACTCTGTCCACTAGGTAAACCGTTTTTTGACAGCTGCCATAGAACGTAACTATTCCGTAGATACGTAGGTAAAAGTTAATTTTAAAATAAAATAAATATATAAACTGCCTAGTCTTATTGAATTATTTTATTTATGATTTCTTACAGGCATTATAATATCGTAGGTGTATCAGTTTTGACAACATATAATTGCTCACTAGTTCGATCTGTCAAAAAACGGTTAACCTAGTGGACAGAGTATAAAGCCTGAATTTACACGGTGTGTGTGTTATACCATAAAGCTGCTTTCAGAGTGGCAATTCTCGTAATTTTAAGAACGTTCACAGTCTGATCTCAGTCTCAATCTGTCAAAAAATCCTCTAATTTCCCTACATTTTGACAAGTTTTTGACATTTGTTTGTCGCTGAGATGAGACTGCAACTAGATTTTGAACGTTTAAAATTACGAGAATTGGCCTTCTGACTACGCTATTATAGGGTAGCGGGATCGTCCGAAAGGGTTACCGCTGCCCTGGAACAGAAAGGGCTAAGGAAGGAACACGGGTGGGTTTTAGTCAGTAAGAGTCTGACACTCCCTTCCGCTCTTTGATGATTACACATCCGCAAAAAAAAAAAGACTACGCTATAATATAATAGCATATAGTATATAGCTCATAGCACAACAATATCGCGCACCATGCATTTTTATGGATACGTTCACACTGTACCTACTGTACTATACAGGGTGGCAGGGACATCGACGCGCAAACTGTAACCATGGATTCAGCACATGAGTTTAGACCCCATAGCGTAGAAATTTTTCGTCGGTTATCAAAAAAAAAATCTTCTGTTTCATAGAAAAGTGCAATACCTACGCGGTCAAAACGTATTGAACAGCAATATTTTTTTTTTATTACCGACGAAAAATTTCTACGCTATGGGGTCTAAACTCATGTGCTGAATCCATGGTTACAGTTTGCGCGTCGATGTCCCTGCCACCCTGTATACTATTGGCTTACTATTAAAATTAATACTAGGTCCTTCTTTGTTATACTATATGGTACTATAGTAGGTATAGCGTAGTCTGAAATCAGCTTAAGTTGAAGCAACAATATAAGTTGTCATTTGTTTAACTAGCCATTGATGTCCCACTGCTGGGGAAAAGCCTCTCCTACTACTCGCCTTCCAGCTCTCTTCTGTCCAGAGCTGTCAAGGACCAATATTTATTAAAGGAGTCCAACTCAACCCGCCATATCCGCCTGGGCCATAAGTCCATTTATTGCGTCAATTGTATTACATTACATAGCATTGCGTAAATAAGGATTTAATACTCTAATCTTTTTCTGACCCTGAAAAGAGAGAGGATTATTTTTTGTCAAAAAAGGCAAATTCTCCTTTTCTCACTGAATATGAATGTAGCACGTATTTTAGCCAATTCAAGTACTTATCATTCTTTTTTTTTTTGGTAGTCTATAAAAGTTATGGACAACCTACGAACCTATCATTTAATCGGTTGAATGCCGTAATTACAGAAACAATTAAAAGCCATTATTGCTCGTGTACTGTCTTGATCTACGTTCTCGGTATACGAAGTGTAGGAACCACAACGATTTCATCTTATTATATCTCGGATATACAGAGAGATGGCCTAACTTATTATGAAGACTTCTTTCAACTTTCAAGAAGGATTGACGTCCTAACTTTACGCCTAGGATATAAATAACAGCATAACACCTTTTTTCCTTTACACCCTAGTCCTTTAAAAGAGGCCAAACCCTTAAAAGGAACCAGTAACCTTCCACGAGGCACCACAAAATTCTTGCAATTAAAAACCAGTATCAAATCCGAGCGTGAGTGTTCCGTACACACGGCGCTAATATATTCCATCAGTCGAGTAAACTTCATCTGTTCGCGGGCTATTCAGACGTTAACGAGTTCTTTCTCTACGGAACCCTGTTAGCTAGTCGTGTATTGTGGGAGAAGATGATATTTTGATTTGTGTGATATGAAATTGTGTGGAGGTTTTTTATTGCCTTTTGCTTGGACACAATAGTGATAAATGATAATCTAAATACGAATTTATTGACGTAGATATAATATTATGTAGTTTGTTGTATCGATACTTGTAAATTGATATTTAAATCTCAATATTTGATTTATACACTAAAGGTCATCACTGATTTTAACCACACCGCTCCAGCGCAGTAACCGTCCGTCACCTCCTCGAAACCTCCCACCCGCTTGTCGCCAACGCGTCGTCAGCAAGACGACCGCTCGCTACTGGCACGCCACCGGTGAGGTGACAGCTTGTTGTCCACGCGCCGCTTACCAGCTCATCGTCCACACTCCAAAGGCTAGTTTCAGCTTACAGACCGATTTGCAAACATTAGTAAGTGTGAGACTTTGCGGGCGACGCGGGGGAGACCGCTGTGCGAGCGGCGCGAGGATTTTCTTTCAACGTTTTGAGAGGAACCTACGACCTTCAACTCGTAAATCGCAACCGTGTCCACTGGGCCACCACTGTTCCTGCTGGTCTCTTATTTTATTAAAACTCCGTACTGCGCTAGGCCAGCTTCTGGTCAAAGTGTTACTTCTAACTAGCGGTCTACTGTACCACTATGTACAACGACATCGACAGTGCGTACACAAGAAGGTTCTCGATGTTAAAAAAATAAGATAAAAAGGGGATTTCTTCAATATTAATTCTTTCAGGTGGTTGCATAAAAAAAAACCACATTTTTTAAGTAAAAAGCGCGCCTTAGGGCACCTTTTCCCGACGCGTTTTGTCGGTTGCGGCTGACACGCGTCGACGGTTGCAATTACCTCTGATGTCGATGCATGTCGCTCGTGTGTATGCACACTTAGTTTTATTTGTCTAGCTTTTTTTCTATGATTTTATTAATCGGTTTCGTCACTGATTCATTCACTGACTCGCTCAGTAACTCATCAATATAATATATGTAGGGTACTTCCCGAAGCCCTAGAAAGCTAAAATTTGTTCAGCAGACTAGGATTTGAAGACAAACATCAAAATTATTAAGAATTCTGTAACATTCACCCTCCAACCCCCTTAAAAGAAGGGCCAGTCTGTATTTCTTACGGATAATAGGTACCTAAAAAAAGAAATGAAATATTTCATGCATAGTATGTTGGCAAGACTCACATAACGCTTTCATTGTTAAAATTATAGTTTCTTACCAAGCCCATAGGAGTGTCGGCGCGACGGCCGCAAAATGGCCAAGCAGTACATTTTGACCAAGATCTAAGGTTTGTAGAATAATGCCTTGTAGATTTAGGGGTTTGGCTCTACATTCGATCTGAGGGGCAATTCTCGTAATTTTAAGACACACAGTTGTTCACAGATCTGGGTCTGATCTCAGTCTCAATCCGTCAAAAATACCTTTAATTTCCCTACATTTTTGACAAGTTTTGACATTGATTGTCGCTGAGATGAGATTGCGACTAAATTTTGAACGTTTTTAATTACAGGAGTTGACTTCCTGATAACTTTTTAACAGTGAATCGCGTTATTGTGAGTCTTAGCAACCTTCTTTACATGAAATCTTTTTGGTGGGTTTCTTTTTTACAATAAATTACCCACGTTAAACATGTAAACAACTTACTGGGTCACCCAGTGCGAGTGCGGTGCTTCTGATCAGACCATGTCCGATTTGATGGAGTGTCCAAAGTCCTAATGATGACCTAGAAATGGCCACAAAAAAACTAGGAAGAGTACCATCGCCACGAAAAGAAGAACAACTTACTTGTGGAGCATTTCTCTTGACTGCTTTAGGCTCTAACCTCTGCAAGTGGTTCGGTAAAGGCGCCTCTTTTTCTTTACTGGTTGATGGCTTCTCCTTGCCAGCATTCACCTTTGTAGTTGAAGTACTGGTATTGCTTCTAGCGGGCACTCTGTTTGCCTATATAGTGACAATGCCGGAATAAATAAAATATGTGTAAGTGAGGGCTACGAACTGGCTACGGCGTAGCTGACGTAGCGCTTACGAAGGCTACGTTGTCGTAGGACTCGTAGCAAATAATAATAATAAAATTACCAGCCTATTATTGTCACACTGCAGGGCAAAGGCCTATTTTTATGAGGAAGCATGAGCATTGATTCCCTTAATTGGTGGCTCAAGGCGGATTGGAGATTTCAGACTTATATTAACTATAAGTCCTGGGCCCTATTTCTCGAAACTTATTAGACTAATAATATGAGTCCATGAACGAATATTTTTTACAAGTTTGCTAGTGTGCGTTTCTCGAAGCTACGGTAGTAAAATATTAGTTACTAGTTGCCAACTAATAAATATTAGCTAAAATTACCTGAGTAAATTCAATTTGGTTTCATAAAACTATATGTTATTAAATACTCTTGTAAATTACACTGATAAAGCTATTAGTCTCAGAAGGCTTGTAAAAAATATTAGCCAAAATTATTAGTAAATTTAATTTAAAAAAAATATAAAATGTGGTCAGATTCGGACACATTAGTGCCTATTAATGCCCCTAGTGAAAACTAAGAACAATTTGTAGATAGGCACGGGAACCACTCAACTAATAGTTTAGTAGTTTGCGGTCCCGCTTTACAGTTTTATTATTCGTATGCTAATGGGCCAGGGTCAGCGCACGATTCGAGAGTTCTACGCAACAGTGGACTTTTTCGTAGAATGGAAAATGGCTGGAGTAACTAACACAATATTACTCGCAGATAGTGGCTATCTAATTTAATTAAATAAATATTAGTAGAGAAAAAAAAAACTTAAAATAAAACAATCCGCTTTTACCGCCAATGTGCAAACGACAAAATCAAACGAGTCCAAACACGGCGGGAACTTTTTCCGTATTTTTTTTAATAAGTAAAGAGGCATGCGTAATATATGTGTAGGTATTCAGCCAAGCCAGCCTAATATTTTTTATTAGTCTGCTACAATTAGTTATTAGTCCAGTACCTGTTTTTGAGAAACAGGAAATATTAGGACTTGTAATTTTTACACTAATAATTATTAACTAATATACTAGTAAACTAATAGTTTCAAGAAATAGGGTCCAGGGCCCTATTTCTCATATTATACATATTACGGTAAAAATCCACCACCACCAGAGAGTGGTCCACTGTTGCGTAGAATTCTCGAATCGTGCGCTGACCCTGGCCCATTAGCATACGAATAATAAAACTGTAAAGCGGGACCGCAAACTACTAAACTATTTGTTGAGTGGTTCCCGTGCGTATCTACAAATTGTTCTTAGTTTTCATTTGGGGCATCAATAGGCACTAATGTGTCCGAATCTGACCACATTTTATATTTTTTTGTAAATTAAATTTACTAATAATTTTGGCTAATATTTTTTACAAGCCTTCTGAGACTAATAGCTTTATCAGTGTAATTTACAAGAGTATTTATTAACATATAGTTTTATGAAACCAAATTGAATTTACTCAGGTAATTTTAGCTAATATTTATTAGGTGGCAACTAGTAACTAATATTTTACTACCGTAGCTTCGAGAAACGCACACTAGCCAACTTGTAAAAAACATTCGTTCATGGACTCATATTATTAGTCTAGTAAGTTTCGAGAAATAGGGCCCAGGGGGTCTACTCCGAAGTAGTATAGGCCGAATGTTCGGCCGTTTCCTGCTACGAAGTTACCATTTGGTTCGGTCGGTCCCGATCGTACACTCTTTCGAATATTGACTATGGTCCCGACCCAACTGAGCTGATCCGAACTTTTTTCGCATTTTTCAATAATATTCGGTTCGGTCATGTGTCGGTCCGACCCGAACATACGCACTTTGCACTTCGGAGTAGACCCCCTGGTTTCCTCACGAAGTTTTTTCGCCACCGATGTCAGTGATGACCAAAAGAAACTTAAAAAGTACATATGAATTAAAAAGTCACATTGGTACTTGCCCTGATTTCAACCCACGACCTCGAGCATGAGAGTCGAGGCATTAACCTCTAGGCCATTACGATGTTTAGCAGTTTTTATTTATGATAGTAGTTTGCATATAAAATTATATTTCGAAATAGGTATTTTTATAGATGTTTTGAATTTCGATTGATTCTCAACACTACATATTTAGGTACTTTTTACATTCAAAACAATGAAATTAATATGATTATCTTACCATTTCTTCGCTCCGTCTGATAACTTCGAGCTGTTGTTCGCGTGCTATCGCTTGTCTGATAGGCGGAGGTGGACGCACCTTTTCTTCAGAACCTGATTAATTTAAAGTGAGTTTTCTTTTATTTATCACAGAACATTATTTATTTATATGTACAATTTATATGTCTTCGAATTTTTGGTTCTTCGCTGTTTTTAGAGGAGGTGATGAAATAATTTACACAACGTAAAGCGCCTGTCTGGGTTCGAACCTACGACCAACAACTCGTAAGTCGCGGCCGTCACCACTGGGCCACCACTGCTGCAATTATTGTTTGAATAAAATTAATTGAAAAATCATCGACGAAAATTGAGGTTACAAAATTAACTAGAATTGTCAAATGAAAAAGTTAATGAGTATTCAAATCAAAGCACTCAATTTGTGGCAAAAAAAGTGGCACTACAAACTGGCATCCACAGGTACGTTTTCTGATACATTTGATTACATTTTCATCAAATATTTTTGGAATAGTTTTTTTTTTCGGTAATGGCATCTCGCTGTTCAACCTATGAGGTTGACGTCTGCTTAACCGGGCTTGCCTGTGGATGCCTCAATAAATTAAGGCCTCCAGCTAGGACACCCCCTGTGGGGTGCGGACCTCGGCTTAGGGTGTCGCTGTGGGGGGGGCAGCAAGGGACAGGCTGGATCGGAAATAATTTGGAATAGACTACAGGCAGGTGATGGTATAGTTCGCGTTAACTTTATGGCGGCTCTGAGGTGCGCTAGTCGCTGCGCAGTACCTCCCCCCTCCCCCCCGCTGACACGCGAATGTGTTACTGCGCAGCGACTCGCCTCGTGTTCCGAGTACGAGTACACGTATACATATTGAATCGGGCTGTACTGACCGTAGAACGCGATCCTATAGATGGGCGGCTCAAGCACGAAGGCGTACAGTCCGTCCGGCGTGCGCTGTTGTATGTACTGCAGCCCGTAGTCGCACATCGCGCCCGCGCACGTACGTAACGCTTTGCGTTCGCTCTCGCTGCATAACTGTGGTGAACAAAGTAGCATTAGAATGCGAAATGAGGTGTATACATGGCGCCATCAGTACAAACAGTAAATAAAATGTCAAATTGTTTGACAAGAAGAAACAAATTGTCAATTTGTTTGTCGATTTCATAAATTACAATCTACAATGAAATTTAAAGTATTAGTTAATTTTATCGTAACATTATAGCAACGAACCGACATTTAAAAAATAATTAAGTCAATCAATAATTAAAATATATTTAGATGAAATGCTATGAGAAAACAATGTATATTTACTATCTGTGCTGCTAGCGCCACAAGTGGTGAAACTTGGCAGTTTTCTTCGCATTGCTTATTATACACATACTAATATATACTATATACAGGTACATTACGAAAAAAATATATAGAAAAGGCAGGAGCTCATTGGGCATCGCATTTTCGATAAAATTATTGATAAAACCAATGTAGTTTTTATCACGCTGTTCATTTTAGAACTGAAACAATTTCTAGATAATATTGATGTCACATCTCGTCGGTACAGTGGTCCCAAGCACGCCTGCTGAGCATGAGGTCCTAGAATCGATCCCCAGAACAAGGAATGTATTTTTGGCTATTTCCTAAAGGAATGTGTCAGTGGTAGCCCAGAGCCGAAAGGGCAATAAAATTCCCGCATTTTTATAACCGTTCACATTCTTATCTCAGTCTCATTATATCTGTCAGAAATACCTCTAACATAGTATAAAGAGGGGAAGCTATCTCCGGCCCAATCCGCGATATAATTGCCTACTCTCTCAGGGTTGTCACTTTAAGCTAAATTTGATTCAGTCCCTATAAATTGGCAAGGGTCGGGAAGTTGTATTTTTTACTAGTATTGTCTGGTTTGTGAGGTCGGTTTTACCTAAACGATGATGAAACCTTTAACGGTGAAAGAAAGACCGACGGGCCAGCAAACGGGCTGGCAAAATGGCATTTTGGATTATGTGTTATAATTTACCTGCACATTAGCAGTACGTAGCCGCGGCGCCAGTAAGTATGGCAGTAGCGGCAGAACATCCAGTTGCAGCGCCGCCCGACTGCCGCACACTGCAGGAGAACTGCCGCGTAATACTGATAATACAATACTTTCTAGTTCTACTTTCTTGCGGTACATCTGTGAAATAAAAGTTTATTAAGTTTCCATTATCATACTGTCGTTAATTGCATAGTAATAACAGCCGCACGGGTCGATCGATCAGGTTAAGCTACGCTTGCCGCGGTTGGTCCGTGGGTGGGTGACCATCTTCACATACCAAGACCTCTCTGTGCCTCAGAAAGTACGTTAAGCCATTGGTCCCGGCTGTCATTTGTGAATCTTCCATAGTCGTTACGGGTCGTCAGTAGACCGAAAGACATACCAAGGGTATCGCAGTACCCAGTAACTGGGTTGTGGAGCTCAGATAGGCAGTCGTTCCATGTAAAATACTGGTATTCAGCTGCAACCGGTTAGACCGGAAGCTGACCCCAACATAGTTGGGAAAAGGTTGGGCAGATGACTGTCGTTAATTGCTTTTGATGTTTAGCCCTTTACGGATTGATATTTGCACACGAAACATCCTGTATACGAAATGGTTATTTACAATATTGCAATTGCCTGCAAATTAATCCACCTCATATCTTACGAGGTCTTTCTTCAAGTTTGAAAGACACCCGAAAACTAGGATAGTATTCCTAGGAGTTCTAGATTCTAGAGAAGTTAAGAAAGAAAGAAAGAAAGAGAAAGAAAGAAAGAAAATACATTTATTTGGCACAAACTAAAAGACACACAAGATAAGACTTTCAATCCCACCCGTAAAAATAATCATAGTCGCACGAATACTGGAACAATCGGTTTCTCTTGAGCAGCATCCTAATTGCGTAACACACGATCAATCACAATCTGAATGATTTGGAAGGATATTGCTATTCCATTGCTTCATATGATATAAAACCAACAACACGTCTTTCTATTAAGGCATTCACTTACGGCCAAGTGTAAATAAAAACGCGTATAAGGCACAAACATACCTCTTGCGCCTGCCAAGGGAACCTCAGCCTCTGCGGAGTTCTAGAAGCAAGTGCAGTATGGCACCGCGCCACACACAGCGGCAAGGCGCCGTACAGCGAGTAATTCTGGTGACGTAGAGTCCAGGAGTTGATGATGTCATACAGCATCAGCCAGGACATTGTCTCCACGGCAATCAGGAGCCGCCCGTCTACCCGGGCTGTTAGGTAGTTCTCGAAGATGCCGTCCACTAGTCTGTGGATTGTAATGGTTTATGATTATGAGGAAGGATTATAAGAAATCAAAATTAACAGCTGCAAAATTCGACAGTTTTCAAGAAGAGATTTATGGTAAATCTAGCTGTGCCTGCCTTTTTTCGCGTGCATGTCGGAAGACAAATTGGATTTCTCGGCTATTTTTTTTTTTGCGTGGATCCCTAGTTCATTCGTCCACATGGGCGGGCAAAGGAGACTGTCCACCACATCCGGGTAGCACAAAGGGCCATGGAGCGAGCCATGCTTGGCAGAAGCCTATTAGACCGAGTGCGTAACACCAAAATTCGTAGCCGGCGAAAATCTGCGACGTCGGGGACAGAGCGATGCGCCTCAAGTGGAGTTGGGCAGGACGGAGAGATGGCCGATGGAGTAAAGCTGTGGCCAAGGTTAGGCCAAAGAAACCAGGGCCGTCCAAAAGTGCGTTGGGTTGATGATATCGTCAAAGTCGCAAGAAATACCTGGATGAGAGATGCACAGAACATGGAAGTATGGCAGAAGAAAGGGGAGACCCAACAGTGAGTGATTCCGGGATGAAATGATGATGATATACTTATAATAAAAAAACGCCCGGATACGAGCCCGTCCAAAAGTCGTGGGATACGACCCGATTAATTAACTTTTTCGGGCGGGCCAAAACACATCGGGAGTAAGGGCAACTCGGAAGTCAAATCGTGTTACATACATAAGATCACTTCGGTGCTCGAAGTAATTTTCATGTCCGTAGGTCATAATGAGTAGGAAACGCCCGTAACACCGTCCGAAACTACGGAGTCCGTGCATATCGAGTAACAGTACGTTCGCGTTAAGAATGCAGTGAGAATCATCCGTCGGCCTAGCCCCGCCCCCTAACCAATCAAATCATTTCAAATTACAAAGTCTTAATCGTTTCTTAACTTAATCTTTTAAAATATAATTTGTTTGAATTTAACACCACTGTGAATACACCTTTATCTTGCAGTTGCACTGATGACTCCACTGCATTCTTAACGCGAACGAACTATAGCTTTGAATAAGATAAATCTAAAAAGACTGGAAGGCGAAATGGGCAGACGACATTATTACTATCGCGGGAAGAACCTGGATGAGGCTGGCACAGGAGCGTGGGGATTGGAACATATAAAGAGATGTCTATACTCAGTGGGTGAAGTCGGGCTGTGGATGATGATACATTATCAGCCTTTAATCTTCCCACTGCTGGGTCACAGGCCTCAGTGGGCTGTAATCCACCACCCATCCACGCGGGCCCAGTGCGGTTTGGTAGATGTCACATGTCTTCAAATTTTTGGTTCTAGAATATGTTGGTTCCCTTCACCGTTTTGAAAGCACGGTGATGATGAAGTCTAAAAGTTAGTAAGTTACCTGTCATATTCTCCAGCAGACTGTATGGTCTTGCGAATGGCGTCAGGGTCGCGATCGTTAGTGGTGAAGATGGCTTGGAGCGCCTGCATGATGCTCTTGTTGCAGTCCTTACTGCCAACCGCTGTGTTTTCTACGTCTTCCATGTTTAGCTGGAAAGATACATTCAAATAATAGGTCCTATGACTACTATTAAAAATGATAGAATACATTTTTTTTTATAACACCTTAGGGGCCGATTTTAACAAAGTCAAATCATTTATGACTGAAATAATTGTCATGTCTGACAGTTTGTGTAAAGAAAACTGTCAAAAATTCAAAATGTTCAAATCATTTATTTTAAATAGGCACTTTTGAACGTCAAAATTAAAAAAAAAAAAAAATAGAATTGATTCTAGTCGCCCCTATCAAAAGTTAGTTTCGGATGGAGAAGAATGGGCAACGAATGGTTACTTTTTTAAAATGTTTTACAATTAACACTGGAAACAAAAACACTGGGTACTGGGCACTTTAATACTGAGTATACAAGATGAGTCGAATTCGGACTAAACAGTCTAATTTGTATGTTTCCTTCCAAGAAACAAACAGGGTATGAAATAAAAGTCTTGAAATTTGAAGTGCGTCCCGCGGAGCTGTAGTTTATTGAAAGTTATTAAAAAAAAAAAAAATTAAGCATAATCATCGTCATGTCGTCTCTGTGAAGTTTCGAAAACGAATAAAGACCATCTATAGTCATTAGATAGTAATTACCTGTCCCTTAGCCCTCGCCTTAATGAAGCTGAGCACTTGTATAGCCGCGCGCACGTCGCCCCGCACGCGCGCGGCCAGCGCGTGCGTCACGTGCGCGCTCACCGCCAGGCGCTCGCGCTGACACACGAGCGCCAGGCGGGACGACAGGCGGCTGATGGATACGCCGCCTACTTGCACGATCAGGGCTATGGGCCTGTAACGAAATTAATGACTAATTTAGTAACAGTCAACTATGCTGTCAATAACTCCTTCTTCATTTACCAGTAACTATAACTTACCAACTATAAAAGAACAAGCCGACCGCCCCGCCTGATAGGTTTTCCTAACGGCAAAATTACAAAATTTCCTTACAAACTTCATCCTCTATTTAAGTAACCCTTTTAGGGGGATGTGTTTTTATAAAATCGTTCCTTTTTGCTCACTTTTGTTGTACAAAGAACTCTTGTGCAATATTTAATGCTTCTAGAGTTCTAGACCAACCGGTTTAGATTATACGTTGTCTGTCAGTAAGTGAATTTAAGGTTTTTACTATGTACGAAAAGAAGATAGCTCATTTCTCTTCTTTCAGACAGCAACTAATTCATGTGTTTAGTTTTACGTAGAGATAGCTTAGTGGCTGAAGGATAACATTGAGATAAGCGACTTTATATTCTGGAAATATGCACGGGACCAGGGCCCCATTTGACTATGACCACTTAACGATACCTTGCGAAACCACGTCAATTATTTAGTCATAAGTAATTTATTTCATAACAATATAGATACATTGTGTTGAAAAATTAAAAAATAACATTAGATATACAAATTGCAATTAAGATAAAATTCATTAAATACATCTAGAAAAGTAAATAAAAACAATAACGGTCAATTAAGAATTCAAGTATAATCAATTGATCAATAATAAATGTCAAAGTAATAAAATCAATCAAGTTACAATGTCATATGTCATCAAGGAATTCATTGATACTGTAATAGCCTTTCCCCAATAAATAGGTCCTCAGTTTGTTTTTAAATAAGTTAACACTGTATATGGTTTTGAATTCTATAGGCAACTTGTTGTATAAAACTACAGACTGATACCTCGGGCTATGTTTGAAAACTTTTAATTTCGGTTGAATAGTGTTGGGCAAATCTTTCCTACCTGTGCTAGCTCTAGTTTGTCTCTGCTCATCAGTCTCAATTTTGTGAAAAGTTTTAACTAAACTGGTTAGCAACACTAAAATGTAAAGGCATGGCACTGTCAAGATTTTTAGTCTAATAAAATAATAATAATTAATAATAATAATTTTTATTCATAAGTTCACATAAGTATAAATTATATAGAAGTTACATCATTACAAAATTACATATTAATATTATGAGGAAAATTTTAAACTATGCCTAAAATAAATCTAGTGTATAACTTATATATATATTGGTTAAAAGCCTACTGGATTCAATAGCGACCTGCCTGATGTAGGTTTATTCAAACCTGTGTTTCAGGCCATCACTTAACAACGCTGAGTGCTGTAGTGGACTATTATGTTACTGAGCATAGAGCTAGCATTGATACATAATAATTATATTTTAAAATAAAAATTGACTTAACATTAATAAACTTATTGCATTACTTCTAGCAATTTTTCAGTGTCTGAGTAATTAAATGTTGCTAAGTATTCACTCAACATTTCACTACATTTTTTACAATTTACACTATATATGCTTAGAGACTTATTGATTTTATTATATAAGAACGGACCTAAAAATACATAAAACTTATTAATAAAAGTATGTCTAGTTTGAGGCTGTATGCAAACTAAGTCTTTTCTTCTCTTATCTGTAGGTATTGGGACATAAGGAAGTTTGCTATGCTGGTGCAGTACTATCCTACTAATATTATAAATGCGAAAGTTTGTATGTATGGATGTATGGATGTTTGTTACTCTTTCACGCCAAAAGTACTGAACGGATTTGGATGAAATTTGGCACACAGATAGTTTATAACCAGGAATAACACATAGGATACTTTTTATCCCGATATTCCCACGGGATCGAAACTTATGCGGGTGAAACCGCGGGGCGCAGCTAGTATTCAATATAAATAGTTGACGCACGGTTAAAACCTTACATGCCGTGTAAAGCTCGTGAGTGGGAAATCTAAATGGGCGAAAGGTGGCTACCTTAAGGATTGCTCTCTGCGCACGTTCTAATGGCAGTAGGATTGATTTAGCAGCCCCACCCCATGAAGTTATACAATAAGTGAGAATGGATTGACACAAAGCTAAATAGACCTGTTTAATTAATTTGTAGTCCGATATATATCGTAAATTCTTAAAAATGTATATCAATTTACGCATTCGAGTGCATAACAAATCAATGTGTTTACGGAAATTCAGATTTGTGTCAATAGTTACACCAAGATATTTCATATGATCGGTTTTTGCTAAAGTAGGACAGTTACATGCATTGTCAGCATACGTGCCGCACTTATGTGCATAAATGTTTATATTAGTAGTTGGCAGGTTAGTATTTCTCATAGTAAATAAAATGTGTTTGGTTTTCTCTGCATTCAGTGTTAGGAGATTTTCATGTAGCCAATTAGACACTATATTAAAACCGTTCTGGGCTTGTTTATATACCTCATCTCGAGATTTATCTGAAAACAATAGAGCTGTGTCATCTGCATAAGACATTATGACACCATTTTGGAGTGTTAAGCTGCACAGGTCATTTATATATACTAGGAATAAAGTAGGACCCAAAATGTCCTTTACATGATTCCGTCTGTTTCATGCGGAGCTCTTAAAGCTCCTTAAAGCTCTTTTCTGAATCACGAATGCCATTTGTATGTTGTACTTGTAGCTATTGCCCCAAAACTAGTTAATCACAACATCTGCTATTAACGTATTCTCTATGACACAATGGCGTGGTTTAAACTGTCAAAATACATAAGAATTATCCGTACGGTTCACATTTCGATTCCTTGCCGTTAACAAGACACGATATTGACGCGGTTTGCACGTGGTAAGATTTAGCGGGAAATGATAAAGAATTGGGGCCCTGTGGTATAAAAGGCAAAAGAAAAACGGCGCGAAGCCGCAAGTAAAAGTTACTTGAAACCAATGTACCATGTATGTGTGTGTGTGTGTGTCTTAATACCAATGAACTATGATGAAAGGTAACTATTAAAGTTTACCTCAAAGGCCTCAATGACGTAGCATACAGGTCGTTACATATGGCGACGACGGGTCTCTTCAGCGGCTGCAGCTTGGTCTTCTTCTTGCCCTCCGTCGCAGTGGCCGTGCACCATCGCACCAGTAACTCCACCGTCGGGAGTGGGGCGCCGTCGATTTCGTCTGTAATTGATTTCATTGAAATTATATTAGTGAAATACTAAAAAGCGGAAAAGACTACATCATACTCATAATGCTGTTGCCCTTATCACTAGGACATCCAATCTCGGTATACCGGGATCTCGAAATACCGGGATCCTGTATGATTTTCTACTCCCGCAATGTGCAAGATTACTTGTGCGGGAACCGCGGGATTTGCGGGATTAAAAAAGAATATCACTAAAAAAGACGAGACCGTACGAATCGGGAGGTTCATCGAACAAGTATTTATTAACATTCGCGTTTAATAACATCGAATCTGTCCTATTCTGCCCGCTCTTGTGGATGCTGTAAGGGCTTTTTCTACTGCCGGCTATGTGACATTTCATAACCGAAACAGTCTGGCAGAAGAAACGTTAGATATATAGAATAGAATGGTCTTTATTATGTACACCATATAAATTGTTACAGACATACCTAAATATATAAATTTTACGAAGGGTGACACAATGGGTGGATATGTAACCAGTTTTCACCTAAAACTTTTACAATTGGAATTTAATATGTTCTAATAAAAGCAACAAATGTATTTAGATTTTTGTTTTAACTCACACAGCTCAGTATGCGGGTTCCCGCAAATATCGAACCTCGCTAGATCAAAAACATAGATGAAGCAAATGTCGAGATAACAAATAACTGCGGGATTGGATGCCCTACTTACCCCAATCTATTCCAGAGGGGCCAATCTGGTAATTTTAAGATCGTTCACAGTCTGATCTGTCTCAATCTGTCAAAAACACCTCTAATTTCGCTACATTTTTGACAAGTTTTTGACATTGATTGTCGCTGAGATGAGATTGCGACTAGATGTTGAACGTTTTTAATTACGGGAATTAGCTTTCTTGTCTCTTCATCCAAACTTCTCTATAAGACGTCATCTCAGTCAACCCCGTTCTAGCCATAATATTATTATCATCTTTCACACAGTCCATCCACCGCTTCATTGCTCTTCCCCTACTGTGATAGCCATGTACATTCATACTCAAACTTTCCTCAGATAATTTTCCATATTCCTCCACATCACATGCCCATACTATGACCTCCAATTTCCACACCATTTTTCAGTCACCACCTTCACTTTCTGACTTCCTTACTCATTTATTATTTTATTAAATACTAGCTGCGCCTCGCGGTTTCACCCGCATAAGTCTCGATCCCGTGGGAATATCGGGATAAAAAGTATCTTGTGTCCGAATCCAGGACATGGTCTACCAATGTGCCAAATTTCATTCAAATCCATTCAGCCGTTAGCGTAAAAGCGTAACATACAAAAACTCAAATTTTTTCTCTTTATAGTTTAGATTAAGTCTGTTTTTAAGCTTAAAAGACTACATACCTTGATAATTTAAATCCAGCTGTTTGTTCGCAAACAAAATAAAATTAATTAATTAATTCTTGTACAGGATAAAAAAGCACGAGTTTTACTAGTCAAACTGTTAAAAAGTAATTTAGATACTGGTTTCATGTTTTACTTATAATTTTTTTTTAAATTCGTTAGCCTGTTCAAGTGTACTATTATTCCTAATAGTAATTTAAGTGGACATTGAACTATTCATTTTTATTGTAATGTTCAAATGTTTTCTATTTCTAATCTTAAATTCTGAATCAGTTGAAATTGAAAATTTTCTTGTAGGTAATTTTAGTTGAGTTATCGTTGTTCATTTTTAAATGTGTTACTTGTATTATGTCAAACGATTTCTATTTCTAATCTTAAATCCTTAAATTCACATTGACATTGAAAATGTTATTGTAGGTAATTTTAGTTGAGTTATGATTGAGTTATGTTGTTATTATTTGAATGTGTTACTTGTACTATGAATGTTATTTTTTTTTTATCACAACAATTTCAAACACAATGTAAATTGTTTGTGAATAAATAATAATAATAATAAAAACAAATCAAATATCTTGACTTAGCACACGAGGTTGTTGACATGTGGAATGTGAGCTCGACTATCATTGTGCCGATTGTCGTATCGGCCAATGGCCTGATGGCCGAAAGCCTCGATCAACATCTATCGAGGCTCTCGTTAGGCGGTTGGATCAAGGGCCTGATTCAGAAGGCAGTACTCCTCGATACGGCTCGCATTGTGAGGAGGTTTCTGTCTCTGGAGCCCTAACCACCTAACAGTTAACCTAACAGTTTGGACCCTGCTCCCGACACCGCTGGATCTCTATTTTTTTATATTTTTAAATGTTTTTTTTATACTAATATTAATTAAAAATGTATAAAAATAAGAAAGCTAAATAAATAAACGACAAAATAATAATAATAATTGTTTGTGCATTAGGTTGCTTAGCTTGGGACAAATGGTGCTGTGTGAAAATATGTCCAGGGATATATTATTATTATTATTAAAAAATTAATTGAAATGCCTATATTGTATCCCATTCCTGGGCCTCCCCTTTTTCCTTTCAAACCTCTCCGTCTTGAGCGATCTCTGACCATGTTGGCCCTGCAAACCACGTCAGATGGTCACACCACCTTCGCCGTGGTCTACCTCGACGGCGATGTCCTCTTATTTTTCATTTATTAAATAAAATAAAAACATATTTTTTAAATAAGTTTATTATAATTTGTATAAAATTTCTCACCTAATATCAAGCAGTTGGGTCGCTTCTCCGCGTCGATCACAGATCTCATTTGAGTGGCACTCTGAAGGGCATTGCGGAATGCTTCCGTACTGCGCTCGTCCGATGCATTGAGTTCCACTGGTCTGTAACCTGAAAAAGTAAGCAAAATCATTTTATAATGTTCCCACTGCTGGGACACAGGCCTCCTCTCTGGAGTGGACAGAAATCTACCACGTGGGCCCAGTGCAGGTTGGTAGATGTCACATCTTCGAATTTTTAATTCTAGGAGATGCCGGTTTCCTCACTATGTTTGTTTTCCTTCCCCGTTTTAAGAGCAATGGTGGTGAAGTTATTTACACAAAGTAAAGTGCTTGCCTGGGTTCGAACCCACGATCTACAGCTCGTAAGTCAGGGCCGATACCGCCGATACCACTGGGCTATCAATGCTCCCTAAAAACAGTAAGGAAAATGGCTTATTCACAGTTTTATCCGACAATAAAAACACACTTTCTGGAAAGTCTGGCCATTTCTGTTTCTTAGAATATATAGTCTGTAAACAAAAGCTTCATTAGTCCATTTTTAGGGTTCCGTACCCAAAGGGTAAAAACGGGACCCTATTACTAAGACTTCGCTGTCTGTCCGTCCGTCTGTCTGTCACCAGGCTGTATCTCAAGAACTGCGATAGCTAGACAGTTGAAATTTTCACAAATTATGTAAGTATTTCTGTTGCTGCTATAACAACAAATACTAAAAACAAAATAAAATAAATATTTAAGGGGGGCTCCCATACAACAAACGCGATTTATTTTGCCCTTTTTTGCTCGATATCAATAATGGCAACAGGTAGGCACTTGAAATATTCACAAAATACTCAGTTGTATTTTTACTTTAATAATAAATAATATAATTAAAATAAAATACATATTTAAGGGGGCTCCCATACAACAGACGTAATTTTTATAGATAATGGTACGGAACCCTTCGTGCGCGAGTCCGACTCGCACTTGGCCGGTTTTTAGCCGGTTCAGTAGTCATTAATCAATCAATCAATCTGCCTAGCCTTTGCCCAACTATGTTGGGGTCGGCTTCCAGCCTAACCGGATGCAGCTAATACCAGTATTTTACATGGAGCGACTGCCTATCTGACCTCCACAACCCAGTTTACTGGGTAACATGATACCCTGGGTAAGACTGGTTGTCAGACTTTTGGGCTTCTAACTACTATTTCTACTAAAAATATTTACCAGCTATCCTCGCCAGCAAATGAGCCAGGGTAGTCTTCCCGACCCCCGGTGGTCCGCACAGCAACGCCACCTTGTGGTGAGGCCGTCCATTCTCATCCATCTCAGGTTCATCCTCCTTCTTGCCTTTCCATTTGTTAGTCAACTGGAACTGGCCAGCTTTCTTGCTGAAGGTTGTGCGTTGTTGTGGCTCCTTAGTCTTCACTTCTTTTTTGAAGACTATCTGGGGATTTTTATTGAATGTGTGTTAGACGCTGGCTGTCATTATAAATTATTTGCCTTTTCTACAACATAGTTAGATAGGTATTAAATTACGCTGAAGCATGGAAGGATAATTATTATACTCTTTCCAGACAAAAATCAAGAATTATTGATAACCATGCTTAACAAAATATGACAGTTCCATCCACAATTCCAAAAAGCTGTAATATCTGACCATTTTGAAAACAAAATCCCTTGCACATGATAACCACAGCGGCGACCGTAAGTAAAACAAAAGAGGATCCTTTTTAGATCGATTAATTAATAATATGCGCTGCAAGCAGGACCTTACGGTGGTCAGATATAGATTTTGGCGATAGTACACCATGTTAATATAATTATACATAGTTTCGAGGTGTTGCCACAGTACTCAAGGGTTGTGTAACAATTTGTGTTTAGAAGTAGTGCTTGCATGTTGTATTCTCCTTTTCTTTATTACCTTGTCCCACAAGTGCAGCCAATGCAGCAGAGCCCTGTTCACAGGCTCTTCAGACAGCAGGTCCAGGTATGACTGGGGCCTGTACTTGTCGACCCAGAGCATGTTGTTATTGATATCAGCGTCTATGTCTGGTAGAGGTTGTGATGCAGCCTCATCTGATATCAGCTGCTGTTGTTTGGCTTCTAGCTGGAAGATTTAGAGAGTGAATTTTAGTGAATGGAGATACAAGTAATTCAGTTTTTTTTAGTATTATAGCTTTCATCTGCCCTGTCAACTACATTGGTACACATTTCCAAATAACACACTTAATTAAAACATTGGAATATGGTCAGACTTAAAACTACAATCTCGACTATTGTTATGGGTTTACAAAAGCCAAAATTTGTTTACAACTAACCCTGATCTTCTATTCTGAAATCTAGGAAATGGGCTATTTTATTTTTCAGTCCCAACATAATTAATTTTGTATTTTTACTATTTTTATTTTAGGGGAGTATGTTATTTGGGCTGCCTCGCTTTTGCAGCGCATCAACATGTTTGCTGAGGCGTTTGGCTGCTCAGACGGCATCATGGACGCGTTGGCAAACAGGTGGGATTCTCCACTGTTGAAGCAGTGGAGGACTGTTCTTACGATGGGCACTCAGCCCAGTGCATGCTGAAATTAAATTATACCTATGAACAAACTGTACTAACACTAGGCTACATTTATTGTTACAACACCTACGGATATAATTTTAGAATCCGAAATAAATATACTTGATTTGTCTTCATAGGATTTGATAAACCAGTGGCTCTTGGTACACCCCATTATTATCCTATGGTCAAAACACTGTCCAGTGGAGACTACTGTAGTAATATTTAAGATCTCAACTTACAATCTTTCTAGCCTCCACCCAAGTGCTGGCGTATGTAGCATGTAAGGACATCTGTTCTGCTCCCGTGTCCAGGGAACTCTCCCAAGACTCCTCGGATTCTAGTCTCACATACACTCGTTCACCGTCTGAGTTTGTGAGGGGAAGGAATGCCCACCTGGAACATAATAATGAGAACTATGAAGCATTTATTATAATTTGAAATAGTTTTATTTACTTAGTTAATGATAAAATCTTCATACATATTAAAAAAGCTGAAAAAATTGATATGTGAACTGAAAGTGGCACTTTGGATTGGTATTTTATTCACTGTTGTTGAAGTTAATATATGATATCCTTGCCAAATTGTATCATCATCATCAGCCTATAGCAGTCCACTGCTGGACCTAGACCTCGCCTATTGTACGCCTGTACGCCATTCTCCTTTTTTTTTTTGGGTGTGAAATGACATCAAATGACCTCTCCCGCCCTGGGCTGAGCGGAAGGGTGTGTCAGCCTTTCTCTTTTCTGAGCCAGCCTATTGCCCAGTCTATTGCCAATTTAAAAGTTTTCAACAGATTTTGTCCAATAAATTTCATGATGTTGACCAACTCATAAACTGAAGTGAAATTAAAAAACTATTGCATTATTTTCAAACCAAATTTATCTGTAATTATTATTGTTACTGAATAGAAAACTGTGCTTTACCTTGGTATATTTAGTGACAAATTATCCTTAGCCTTAAACCCAGATCTACCACCAAGCGCCCTTCCACTTGGCTCCAACAAAATCTGCTTCAACCGTCTCCCCTCCAGGATCTTTTCAATCAAATCCATATCATTCTCCTCATCAGTCTTCTGTCTCTTGCTCGGTAACTCTACTTCATTGAAGTCTATGTCTGCTATATCCCCAAACAGTTCATCTGCTGTTCTCTTACTGGAAGCTGGAGTTAGGTCTTCTAAAGGTAGTAGATTTGGTGTAAGTGAGATATCTGTGCTTTCGGTAGTTATTGAGTCGGTTATAGTAGTAGTTGGTGGTGGTATGTGGTTTGTGGCTGTGGTGGGGACTGGCTTTTTGGCTATTGGACTCGAGAAGTCAAGGCTGCGTTTGGCTGGTAGCACCTTCTTTTTGATTATGTTTGACTCTGAAAAATGGAAAGTATTTTGTTGATTAAGTTAACATTTCTTACTTTTAATTTAATATTAAATATTATAGGTATCATGCAAGTTAATATTCAGTAAAAATATCGTTATATTTAGTTTAACAACAGCTAGTATATACAAAAACATTGTCATAGAAACTTTGGCACTAAAAACTAACCTACAATCAAGGTTACTGATAATTTTAGCACTTGTGATCTTTGTAGAGAAAAGATGTCTATATTACCTGCAGGGTCTTCATGTTCTTTTAGCATTTCCAACTCATCCGCGTACATCATCTCGTATTCCTCATCAGGGTCCGGATAATCACCCATTTTGCCGGTAGAAAATTCAACAACAAAAGGGAGAAGTAGGAAGTTGACTTTTAGTTACTTTTGATATTATTTATTATCTATTGAATGGCTTTCTAAGCTTTTTTATACATGTTCAATAATAATGTTTTCACGAAATTGGAAATTCAAAACTTTTTCCACTGTTTATGTATGTGTCAAAATTGACAGTTAGTTTGACAGCAACATAGCCACTGACTGCTAGAAATCAATGAGAATTTGAGAAATCAAAAACACAGTAACTTTTTCTTGCTGGGATTCCAGGGATTTTAGTAAGATTGTTTCGTTAGCTGCGTAATTTAATTTGTGGTTACTAAAAAATATATAATAATATCAGGTAACCCTTTAAAATGTAATTGTTCAGTTAATTAAGATTAAACACATGCCGTAAATGATACATAAGTGATTTTATAAATTAGTACAGCCAAAGTATACTAGGCACACTGTAAATTAGTGTCACCAGTTACCCAGGGTGTGGTTCAGCGTTGCTTTCTTTTTTGTAAGTTGAAGTTAAAGTTAAACGTTGCTTAATAAAGTTAAGTAATGATTAACGACTGTTAAACCATACATTTTTGATGTTCATTAGGTAAACGTCTCTTTAGTTTAGCAACGTTTTTAAATAAAGGGGTTTATCTACAAGCTTCCGCTTAAATATTAGATACCTACCTTGATGCTATCTAAATAAAATGAATGAAATGCTCGAACTTCTCACTCTCTATCATTCTATAAGGTCAAGCGCGCAATGCGACGCAATTTTTTTAATCGCAAAATAAAATCGCGAATGCTAATATAATTTTCCAAGCGATTATTTAACGCATTGAGCGGACTCTAGTATGTTGGTATTGTTCACAGATTTGCGATTATTTTCCGGAACGATAAAATTTGTTGGTGCGCGCTTAGCCTTAGCCTCTTCACATGCATACGGTTGCCGCCTAAATGGCTCGGCGCCGTGCCGTGCTAGCTCTTTCACATGTACCTACAGGTACATGTGTGGCCGGGCGACCGTGCGTAAATCGTGTGAGTCTACACGGTTTACGCACGGTCGCCCGGCGGCGCGGCGGCAAGACGGGGTGGTCGCAGTATTATAGAGGTACAAGACTAAACCGTGACGAAACCGTGTTTATAGTGGATAAGCACGGGTGACACACGGTCACGGCACGGTCGCCGTGTCTTGTGAAAGCTGTCTAAGTAGCTCATACATTTCTACTATACACGGCACCGTGACCGTGCCGTGACCGTATGCATGTGAAAAGGCCCTTAGGGTTCAGCAGTGGTGTTACATACACCCACATTTCAGCAATTATGTTTAAGTCGAATATAATCAGGGGGCGAGTCGATTGCCATCATCAATATCATCATCCACAGTCGGACTTCACGCTCTGCTGGGCAGCAGCCTCTCTTTTCTTGTGCCAATCTACAGAATTAAAATCAACCGGGCACTAATTCATACTCTCGGGTTGCTACTAAGAAATTCCTGATGGACAGTCACGAGCACCAATATGTCAACACTTGGCAACTTTCAATTGCGATTTTTTCGCGAAATAACTAATGCATCGTTGAAATATGACACATGACATAAACCTATGGGTTCGAAAATGCTATGTTCGTAACAATATAAAATTTCATTAAAAAATAAAGGAGTAAATCGCTTTTGAATAAAACCGAGTGTATACATACTTTTGCTCGTGACTGGACAAACTCATAAACACTTTGCCTGACCTGGGAATCGAACCCAGTACTATAGGGTAGGAATATGTTCTTCTCCTATTAGAACTAGAACTATCACAAATGGACATTTTACAATAACGTTTCATGGTTTCCCAACGTCATTATCAACACCTGCATATTTTGACGGCACGGTTGGCGCAGTGGTTAAGCGATTGACTGCTGCGATGCGTGTCGCGGGTTCGATTCCCGCACGGAACAAATATTTGTATGACCTACATGTATTTGTTCCGAGTCTGGGTGTTTTTCTATCTATAATATGTATGTATTTACAAAAAAAAAATTGTATATACTTAAGTAGTTTATCAGCCATCTTGTTACCATAACACAAGCATTAGGTTGCTTAGCTTGGGACAAATGGTGCTGTGTGAAATGTCCAGGGATATTATTATTATTCCTGTCTTTAGCTCAACACCATAATTGTGCAACACACTATAAATCTCAAACTGAATCATTTTGAAGGCTATTGCTAATTCATATGTATGTTCAAATTACCCAGTAACTCGATAGTGGAGGTCAGATAGGCAGTCGCTCTATGTAAAATACTGGTATTCAGCTGCATCCGGTTAGACTGGAAGCCAACCCTAACATAGTTGGGAAAAGGCAGGCAGATGATGTATATATTTTAAGAAAATGCTCTATGCACATTGTTTATTTAACTTAGTTTGTAGTGTAATATACTAACATACTTTTAAGACCTTTGTAACTAACAATTATTATGTATGTACAGACGCCAGCACATCAAGCTACTACAATCTGTCAAAAACGAAACCATTGCTAATTTGCTACTGATATTTGCTGTGTTTCGCGATTACCCCGCTGGTGTTTTAAAATTGAAGTAACCTGTGATAAAAATGTGATGGAAAATATCGTGAGGAAAGCGACATGTCCTAGAACAAAAATTCGAAGATGAGAGACGATATATGTGACATCCATCAACCCGTACTGGGCCTGCGTGGTAGTTATGGCTCGCTGCTACTCATGAAAATAGGAGGCCTGTGTCCTGGCAGTGGGAACATAACAGGCTGATTATGCTATACAGGGTGGCAGGGAGGACGGCATCGACGCGCAAACTGAAACCATGAATTCAGCACAAGATTCTAGGATTCATGGAATTAATATACTTATGTAGTATGGTATTCATGGTGAAACCACATAGCGTAAAAATTTACCGTCGGTTATCAAAACAAAAATCAGCTGTATCATAGAAAAGTGCAATATCTACTTACGCGGTCAAAATGTATGGAACAGGAATGTCTTTTTTTTATAACCGACGAAGAATTTGCAGGGGGATTCCGAATCATGATGTAGGTACTGAATCCATGGTACCTAACAGGTTCCGGGTCAAAGTGTACTTATGTTGTAAATTGTGGTAACAATGGGGCGAAGAGAGGCCTCTGAGAAATAAAAGGACCTACTTATATTTGTACCAACCTGCCAACTAGTGCTTCAACGTAAATAACATTATTTACAGGTAGGTAGATACTTTTTATCGATAAACCGATTAAGGTTGTAGTCTACTGATAATCAATCACCTCACTATCACAGTACACTGTTCGAAATAGGCCTCAATAGTCCTGCCGCATTCAGTCTGTACCAGCCACCTTTTGAAGGTCGTCAGCCCATCTAGCAGGGGCCCATCTGTTAATGGGGTCCTCAAATCTACACTTGGAACTTACGGCAACCATTTTCGAATAAAATTATGATTTCACCAACAATCTTGATGGCTCATATAATGGTGGTATATAATTTAAAAAACATAATACTTAAATAAAACACCAGAATTATATATACGAAAGTTTTTTTTTAATAATTGGGTATATTTACAATAGATTAATTAACAAACGTGAGTTACATGAATAATGTTAGAACAGGTAGGTATATGACCAGGTATACCTTCAGAATAATGAAACACGCACACGTCAAATACCAAAGTTACACCATTATATACTTAGGAGAGATCTTCGAAATTCGATAGTGAATTGTATCGGTCGTAATACCTTATAAACCTGACTTATGTATTTACCTAGTAATTGGAATGTTGCCTCGGCATTACTTACCCATCATTAAAATCGAGATCAATTTATTTAAAGTAACGTGTCATCTACTAGTACGCTAAATATAAAACAAGTAACTCAAAAAAAAATAAAAATAACAAGAATATCAATTTCAAATGTCTCATCAATTCTCAAAAAGCATTTCAATCCAAATATTTAATATACTAGTGTTTATTAAAATGTTTTACTTTGTATATCATACAGACGGCGTCGTATCGTGCTTCTCAGATTCAAGGAAATATCTAAACAAAATAAATTATTACTTATACTGTAACCATTATATCTTATACAATAATAAATATCGTAACAATTCATTGCCATAAAAAAAAGTAACAAAAAATAACAATAACTTAAAACAAAGCTAAGATTCAATAAATCACAGACAACTACCTTTACCTAATTTTTATTGTTAATGACTGGAACGTATTATGAGATTCTTTTTTTTTTTCATTTATTTATTTAATATTATTAAATACTTACACTTCATCACCCTTAGACATTCACTCGACTAAACAATTTATCTTAACTACGGCACTCGGTGTGGCCAGTTGATTTTTTGGCATTTATTCCTAACTGCGTTGATTAGGCTGTCCAAATATGAACCTGATTCCCCCAGAGAGCTAAAATTAAGCCGGTTAATTAGGATTTTCATAGTACTTTAACTAAGTTCAATAAGCACCTCCCAACCCTTTATACGAATCTAACGAGAACAATATTAATTAATGCATTATGTGAAAGGTTAAACGTTGTCTATGGTGTTTCGGACCGAGTGCCATCCAGGCATGAGCCTGCCGTCCATTTGTCTAAACTATGCTAACGGTTAAGACTTAGATGTATTTTATTCGATTTTACTGTACAAAACGCTTAATCCTTCGCAAAATTTGACCTATTTGTTATTAATACACTTCATCGCGTCAATAACAATCGAGTCGTCCCGCTTTGAGCCGGCCATTTTATTTAAATACGTACACTTCATAGAAGGGTTCACCAGATTACATTATGACGGAGTTCCCGCTTTATTGCATCCTCCCGCCTGCCAGACATTTTTCTAATATCATCTAACTATATGGCAATACCTTCATTTCACTACGTTTACGAAACTCTTAACTTACTAGCTAACCGCTGTTCTATTGGACTAAAACACCGCTTGGTCCAGCGGCACGAGAAAATAACATTACCAGACAATTACCTACGTAAACATACGAACGACAAGAGAGTGCGTCAACTACAACGTGGTTCACATCAAACACCACAGACAAGAGTGATGCACTTCAACAACTGAACGACTGTCGGCGAGAGGCGCTCGTTGCGTTCTCGGTCTCTGTCGTTGATTTTGAATTAGAAATATAACTGTGATTGTGTGTTTGTTCTCAGATATATACCACATCAACAGTCTTCCATAATGCAGCTTCTAAAGCCCTCAAGCATTCGAGGCCTGTGGCCAGTTCTTTGCGGCCAGGAGGGCCTGTCAGTATTTGAATGCACGCGCACTTAAGCGGCCACGTCTGGCCATACTAACCGCTCACTCGGGAGTACGCGTGCACAATATGGCCCTGGCCACTGCAGCCAAAATGTAGGCCACAGCGATCTGATCACCTTAATGCACGAGTGCTCTAAAGCTTGATAATTTCTTTACACCATCCCCTCTTTAATGACTACACATACCTACAGACAGTATTCTGTCAGACCCAGTCACAAATATCATGTATCAGATGTTACCGATCCCTAAAATGTCTTGAAATAACGTGTTTTCCACTAGATATCACATTCTCCCTTCGAATCAATTCAAAGTCACGATACTGAATTATGAAGGTACCCACATAATTCGTATATTTAATACCTTTCACTCGTCTATCTATTACAATGACATTTTAAATCTTGGTCAATCGTAGCAATGTCCCTCTTTTATTTAGTACCTAATTTATTTAGTTAGCGTTTTTGAGCAATCACACCGTGGAATTTTAGGTGATGAAAAAGGAAGTTGTAATGACGAAAAACCTAAAAATAAGGAGTAATTCCGATGGAATTCCTAATCATTTACTTATAAATAATAATAAAAACAAGTGACTAGATTATATTGCACTTTGGACTCCGAATAAAGGAAGCTGTTACGTGTTGCTGTAAGTCGCTAGGACAGATAACTTTTCTATTCTGGCCTAAAAGTAGTTAAATATCAACGACGCTGTACGCTCGCAGTCTATATTGTAGTTTGACTATGTCTAGGACAGCTTTAAACGTGGACTACTTAAGTAAATCACTGTCCACTGTCAAACTCGACTCCGAACACTAAACGACTCAATAAACATGCTGCTACTCGAAACGCTCAAACTTAGACGATTGACCAAGATCTTGGACTGTCAGGAGCCGACATCAAACACGACTGGGGCGGTCAGTGAGTGCCAATCGAAGGACGGCGACCTCCGTGTGTCAGGCGGCGCTGATGGCCAGGGGGGGCGCGGGGGCCGGGTGAGAGGGCGCGGGGGGCGGGCTCTCCACCGAGGTCCCGCACGCCTTCAGCTCCGTGAACACTTCGGTGAAGAATCCCGGCTCCGAGTTGATCCGAAGCATGTTGAAGGACAGCCGGTCGACGATAAGGAGGCAGCGATCCCAGAACTTATCTTTAGAGTCTTCGACTAGGAATGGTTTGAGCGGGTAGGAGATCTCGTTGCCCATGTAGGAATAGGAGAGGTAGAGGCAGGTGAGGACCACGGCCTGCAGCTCCTGCGGGCGGCCTATCCGCTCGCCGTCCACCAGTTCGCGCACCAACATGTACACGAACACCACGTTCGCAGGGTTTATGAACGCCACGTCCTGAAACAAAAGTTGAAAGTGTTAGAGTGGTAGGAGGTCGACGTAGAAACATTTGGTCCAGTGATAGGTGCCTATTATTAATTTATAGCTTGCTATGGAGTGTTAAGAATTATACAGGGTGGCTTATAATTTGACGTATACCTTTTAGGACGTTTTCAACAATTTGCAAATTCGACCTTTGCCAGCATTATCGAATTTTTCATCGGTATTTCTGAATATTTTTTTTTATAAATATTTGTACATTGTTAGATAGTTGTTTAAATTAGGATGTCTTCCCCGTAATTTGTATGCTTAATAATAATAATATAGTAAAATTTTGAGCTACCTGGTGTCAAAGTATAGATGATTTTTGGAAATGGTTAACAAACTTCTTCCTTTCGCTTATAACTGTTTTAGAACCCTTGAATACATCAAAAGATTTGTTAAAATAACAGGTATCTAATGGAATAGCAATGAAGACCATTAATTTAGAGAGTTGAGAGAAAAGTGATATTTATTGACGAATTCTGGGAAATTTTCAAAAATACATAAAAATTGAGTTTTCTCGAATCCCATGAATTTTCGCCTAGGCTTTATGGGGTGCTTAATTGTTGTACCTAAATGGGTCACACTATCACGTCCTGGAAGAAATACGTCAAATTACAAGTCACCAGATGCTCTCGCAAAAAAAGTGGATTGTAAAAACACATAAACATGATGTCACTTTGTTTTACATCATTCCTAAAGTGATCCATTTGATTTAACCAATTACTTATTTCGTGTGTTGCTTAAGTACTCGTATGTACTTAACACGACACGAAATAATAAACTCATATATCGGACGAAAAATTTCAACGCCCCGACTGCCCTGTTGGTCTCGTGGTCGCAAGTGCGACTGCGGAGCGTGGGTTCCTGGGTTCGATTCCCAGGTCGGGCAAAGTGTTATTAGGAATTTCTTAGTAACAGTCCGGAGTTTGGAAGTTGGCGATATAAGTTGGTGGCGTAATGAGCGCTCGCGCTATTATTAAACTGTAGTTTAATAATAGCGCAGGCAGGCGATGTGAGGATGTGGGTCTGGGGAACACGAAATTCCGCGCGGACGAAGCCGCAGGCATAACCTAGTACAATCATATATGTATAGAGGTGTCTGCCCTTCACAATAAAATATGAAAAGAGTAAACAGTCTGTTACATCGCCTTTGTTCCGACTTACAAGTGCGACGAGGTTGAGTAGGTTATTAATGCCTGAGTTGTGAACTTGTGACTCATCGCTTTCTATCGATTCGTTTCAGCAATGTCGATACCTTACAAGTTTCAGGGTTAGGTACTTGACGAAGGTAGTAATCAAGTTGTGAGCTATCACTATTTCGTCTTCTATTTTAATCCTACAATTAGATTGTTCAAAGGTTGAAGCACTCACTTTGAACTCGTTCACCAAAATCACGTTTTTTGCAGATTATAAGTATAAGGAAAATGTAGGGGTCTTTCTGCTGTTAAATGAATATTTATTCCGTCATCAGAAGCCCGAAAGTCTAACAACAACCAGTCTTACCAAGGGGTATCGTATTACACAGTAACTGGGTTGTGGAGGTCTAGGCAGTCGCACCATGTAAAATACTGGTATTCAGCTACATCCAGTGAGACTGGAAGCCGACCCCAACATAGTTGGGAAAAGGCTGGGCATGTGATGATGACTTTAGCATATTTATTTTCTATTGTTACAATAACACCTTTAAAGCTAGGATCGTTCTACGTTCATATGGTAGTAAAATAATAGCTAAATTCACAACAAACAAAGGCGTAGATTATAGCGGTCATCTCAATTTATTTTCACTGTGCACGTCGATATTATTTTAAGGATCCATTCTCAAAACGGTGAAGGGAAACATCGTGAGGAAACCTGCTTGTCCTAGAAACAAAAATCCGAACCCCTTTATTCATAAACGTTGCTTAAAGTTAAGCAGTGATTAGCGACTGTTTAACCATACATTTTGGATGTTTAAGCGTTACTTAACTTTAGTCATCGTTTATGAATAAACCCCATTATGTGATATCCACCAATCCGCAGTGGGCCCTCTCATACAGAGGAGGCTTGTGTCCCAGCAATGGAATCGGCCGCGCGGTCACAGCAGAAGGAACGTTATTGGCTGATTATATTTATGCATCGACATACTCTACAGAAATGATTAGATTTTAAGCACTACGTCAGAATCTGGGCCGCGTAGGTGCTACGGCTACGAGACTTCGTCCGGTCAGTGCTACGAGTATTCGTAGCAATATTGATTTACCGAAAATAATCGACTTAGCACATATTTCGACACCCACGTAGTTTTTCACCGTCCAGTGATAATTGCCACCTTTTGCCACGTGAGGTAGCTTATGACCGGGGTTGTGAATATTTTCAAAGAGGCCAAAAAAGGCAAAAGGTACTATGATTCATTCTGAGATACAGCCAGTAGGCGAAGTTCTATGCGCGTGGGAGAAACATTATATAGAATCTATGTCACTCGGTAATGAGTTACATTACAGAGTGACATAGATATAATGTTTCTTACAGTAAAATATTTTTTTTAAGTCGAATCAGTATACTTTCAGAGATTACCTCTTTATAAACCATTAATTTTACTTCTTTATAAAATTAAGTTAGATAATGATAGTAAAGGAAAAACAGTGGAAATATTGAGAAAATAAATATTATGAGAGTATCTCTAATAGGTATATTGTAATCACATATTGGTAGTTACTGTTCTATTTTTCTGAATAGGACTTCCTTTAATTTCAAGCAAACAATACTCTGTCACAAATCACGTACTCCACGCGTGTCTCATGTTTACGGTTAATCTATTATTTTATTACTCAACACGTCATTAATTATGGATACAAAGATTTTGCCGAAAATATTAAAACTTTACTAGATGATGTTCTCAGAAAGGTCAGGTACTCACATCCGGCGTGCGTATACACGCACGCCGGATGTAAGTACCTACCTGACCTTTACGACGACGAGACTGCCCCTCTGATCCTGTTTTTTTTTTAAACGTTCTCTCACACTAGGAATTACTCCTGTATCCTGGGTGCGTTTACAAACATTTTTAAACTCACATACACAAACAGCCAGACCCGGAACAGCTACCTGTAGTCAATACAAATATTTGTTCCGTGCGGGAATCGAACCCACGATACGCAGCGCAGCAGTCGATCGATCAGCCACTGCGCCAACCGTGTCGTCATGTCAATTGGCGTAACGAAGCAAAAGGTTTTGTAAGGAACAGGTAGCGGTCTATTCTTTCATACTACCCCCGTGGGAAGAAGGCGTGTGTTTATGTAAGCTAGAAAATTCGCTAAAGTTGTCAAAAAATAAAAGGCCCGTTTTGACGTTGACAGTTGTAGTAGTTAATAAAGATCAAATTCGCAAAACACGTATTCATTTGTATTAAACTGACAGTTGTCAAGAACGCATTTTCAAATGTCAAAACGGGCCTTTTATTTTTTGAAAACTTTAGGTAAACATTTCTGGAGTTAAACTAAGTCACAAACCTTGATTTAATGGCACTGAAACACTATTTGTGCAAAGTGAAATGCTGTTAAATCGTTGTAAATAGCTGACTTTTGCGTTCAAACACTAACTTTCGCCATAAAACTACGATTGATTATGTTTCTGGCAATGTGGACCAAGCAATTTTCTATAAAGAGTTTATTGTTAGACTGATTTCTGTCACTTTTTGAAGGTATTTTACGGTCCATTTTGATGGCAAGCGAAATCGTAGCAGGCCACGTGGTTATGGCGGGATGAGATGGACTCCTTCAACAAGAGCTGGTCATTAGCAGCTTTCAACAGAGAGAAGCGGAAAGAGTGTAGGGCTGGAGGCCTTTGCCTTACATTGGGACATCACAGATTTTTTTTATATACTCGTATATCCTAACTAATATTATAAATGCGAAAGTAAGTTTATTTGTTACCTTTTCACGCCTAATCCACTGAACCGATCATCATGCAATTTTGCTTACTATACGTTGTCAGGGGTATAGAAAAGGACGGTACCTTTCATCCAGAATCAAAATACTATTCCCGAGGTAAAGAACAATAACTTTCGGCGGTCACAATTTATTGCTTTAGGACGCTAGATGGCGCTACGTGCCTTTCGAATCATGATTGAAATATGACCCGATTTTCTGAGCAGTATTTTAACAAAAAGTTCTAGGCTTGCATGAATTCACGATAGGATTTCAATCATTAATATTGTGCTTTTAATAGGATTTGGATGAAATTTGGCACACAGCTAGTTTATTATAACCTGTATTAACAATTTAACAAATAGGATACTTTTTATCCCGGTAATACGTTTCCGTGGGATAATTTCAGACCTCCACGCGGGTGAAGCTGCGTGCAAAAAGTAGTATTATATAAGAAGGTATTATGCTTTTAAAAGGATTTAAGCTGTAGAGTAATAATTATATACAAGCATTACCTGTTAATAAATGACCTTTTAAATGTTGTGGTTGTAGAATCTATGGTTGGGTAGGTTTGATTTTGACTCTGTATCCACATACGGAGTGAAAATCAATATCAAAAGTCATTTATTCAAATTGGGCTGCGATTGCTGAGAATCAGCACTTTTCGAACATTAAAATTACAAAAGACATTCCCCCAAAACGCCCGCCCTTCACCACTTCCTAGTGCTTTCGCTGGGAAGAAGAAGTGGCGCAACAAACTCCCCAGCAGGACAGCTTTACAGTTCAATAGAAAATATTTGACTGTATACAATAATAATAATAATAATATCCCTGGACATTTCACACAGCACCATTTGTCCTAAGCTAATAAGCAACCTAATGCTTGTGTTATGGTAACAAGATGGCTGATAAACTACTTATATACAATTTTTTTTGTAAATACATACATATTATAGATAGAAAAACACCCAGACTCGGAACAAATACATGTAGGTCATACAAATATTTGTTCCGTGCGGGAATCGAACCCGCGACACGCAGCGCAGCAGTCAATCGCTTAACCACTGCGCCAACCGTGCCGCCTTACTTACTAGGGCCAATACTTACTAGGGTTACCTAAAAATTTCTTTGCCGTTTGGCCGATGTTATATTCGAGTAAAATGCTAAAGTACTAAATAGTGTAAAATACTAAATAGTAAAACATAAAATAATTAAGGATAAAAAAAGTGTAATACCTTCATTTGTGTTTAAATTAATCAAAAACTACCTCCGAGAATTCTCTGTGATCAAGGGCGGTTCCGTCGCTCAAAATGGCCGCCGTAAACGCCGCTTTAGTACCTACCTACCGTTGCCATAACAATAATCACGGTAAACGAATTCATGTGTTTTAATTTGGATATTGTTATCAGCGGAATTGGCACGAATGAGGTGATTGTAGTCTTGAACAAGCTCATGATCAATTCATAACAGATGGAAAATCCCTTGTGAAAATCAAACTTGACAGTTGCTCTCTACAGGGCCTTTGCCTTCGGACTTCTGTTGGATATTATGACTGACCTACATACTATATTAAACAAGTACGCTTTGATTTTCGCCATTTTGGCGCTGATAGCAACGTGAGCGTCTGAGGAACTAATATTGTTGATAAAACTCATTTACAAATTGCGCACACTCTCATGTTAAAAATGTTCTAATCAGTAGTTTTTGCGTGAAAGAGTAACAATTATTGATCCATCCATCTATACAAACTATCACGTTTATAATATTAGTAGGATTAACCGGGCAATCTTTTTATTAGAAGTAAATAAGTAATGAAATAATAATACCAGCCAATAATAGCCTATATAATAATACCCAGTAACTGGGTTGTAGAGGTTTCTTTCTTTCTAGTCGCTCCATGTAAAATACTGGTACTCAACTGCATCCGGTTAGACTGGAAGCCGACCCCAACATAGTTGGGAAAAGGCTAAGACAAATATTGATGAGTGAAATAATAATAAGCCTTAATATTAAAAGCGAAAACCTCGTTTCAAAAACAGTACATAGGTAAGTTTTACTTACTTAATTAAAATAAAATACAATGTCTATAAATAGTATAAAACAATCCAAGTGAGCACCTACCGAACTACACCCCAAAAGTCAAATGGGGTTGGAATTCGAAACCCGACCTTTCAGCTTAACACCCACTAAAATTGGATTCTCTCCGGGAAGAATTGGAAACAAATCGAATCCTATTCTTTGAAGCGATAGCGAGTGTGGACAAATTGGACACACTTTAGCCGCGAGTCCGAAATAATGGACAAAGGGAACGAATTTAGCCAAATTCGTGGACAAAATGGGAACACTGTGAGCCAAAATGGTGAACATTCTCGTGTCTAATTAAAACAATGACTCGGTTTGAGAACTGGGTCTAAATCAAACTGTGTCAAAGACATAAAATACACATTTAAAAGAGACATCCCTTTTCTATAAATAGTTTTAAACAATCTGAGTATATATTATATGCACGTTAAGCAGTTGGTCCCGGCTGTTATTCGTGGATCTTTGGCAGTCCTTACGGTCGTCAGAAGCCCAAAATTCCGACAACCAGTCTTAACATGGGTATCGTATAAACCAGTAACTGGGTGGTGGCAGTCAAATAGGAAGTCGTTTCATGTAAAATACTGGTATTCAGCTGCACCCGGTGAGACTGGAAACCGACCCCAACATAGTTGGGAAAACGCTAGACAGATGATTATGAATCTGAGTATATAATTTCAACTAAACAGTCGTTTAAAACTGCCGTACTTCAACCCAAAAGTCAAATAGGGTCCCATTTCTTGAAGTGACAGCGAGTGTGGACAAATTGCACACACTTTAGCCGGGGGTCCGAAATAACGGACAAAGAGAAGAAATCTAGGCAAAATGGTGGACAAAATAACTACCTCGGTGTAGTGGTCGCTAGCGCTACTGCTGATTATGAGGGCTTGGGTCCGATTCCCGGGGCGGGCAAAATGTTTTTGGGGTCTTCTCTCTGGATTTTTTTAGAAGCAGTCCGGAGTCTGTATTTGTACCCGGTTGATTGAAATAGGCTTGTCCCTCTAGGACTTAAACATTACTGGCCAAAATGTCAGTGTTACTAATACACCCATGCCCATCCCCTCGGGGAATTCAGACGTGATGTTATTTTATGTAAAAAAAATGACTAGAATTATATCACTGTGTGCCAAAATGGCGAATAATTTCGTGTCTAATTAAAAACAATGACCCGGTTGGAGAACTTGATCTGAATCAAACCGTGTCAAAGCCTTCACGAGACCTAGATTGCCCTACAGAATTTAGGTTAAGTTGGTACTTAAATCTGAATATGAAAAGCTGTTGTTTGGCCTGTAGGTACTGATTTTTTAACTTGAGTGTCCATTTTGTTTATAGGGTTGTTTTTTTTTGCGAATTTTATCGCGTGATGAAATTTTTGTGGTGTTGGTATATTTTTTGTCAAATTTCTAGGTTTTTAGGTTTGTACACGTTGCATGATTTGTTAAGTAGGTATTAAAGTTAGGCTCAATAGTCAGTCGTATAATTATTTACTATTGCATATATTAGGTACCTGTTAATTAAAAATAATACATTGAAAATTATAAAAAAAAAACAGTTGAACGTAAATCATTGTGATATACTGAAATAATGCGCAGACTTATCCAATAATAATGTTTTAGCATATTACTATTATTTTAGATAACCTAAGTATCGTAATAGAATAAAGTTTACCAAAATAAACAAAACAATAATAAACATAGCAGTAATAACAAGGAAACATATCCCGTAGAGAGAGCTACGAAACGCTACGTAATGAGCGTAGCATTCGTAGCACTCGTAGCTCGTAGCCGGTTGTCTACGATCGTTATGCTTCCGGTTTTCCCGGACTACGCCGCCGCCCCGGAAGGAGGCTATACCTTCACATAGAACAGAGAGTTGTATCTTCTTCATATTCTATTACGTATCTTTTATAATGATCTACTATTCTTATTCTAGCAAATTGTTTTCGAGTTTTTTCATTAGGAAATTCGCCAAATAAAAAACACTTTATTACGTCAAAAGAAATAGGTAATAATATTTTAAAACTAGATGAGTTCGGTGTTTTCTATCCAAAGTATCTAAGAAGGAACACTGAAACAGACTCAAGGTCCCTGTGACCTCCGAGTTTGTTTCGGTTTCTGGTCAGATTTGTAAGGACCGTACAGATTAGTGTCTGGGATGGTCTTTTGAGGCTTTCCTCGCAGGAACCATGCAGTCTTGAGTGGACCAGTCGAGTCAGTGCACGCATGTGTCACTGGTCTCATTTATAACTTAGGGAGCTCAACCCGGGTATCCCAAATCTGGATTTGTACCGGTCTATCATCATCTGCTTTGCCTTTTCCCAAGTATGTTGGGATCAGCTTACTGTCTAACCGGATGCAGCTGTATATCAGTATTTTACATGGAGCGAATGCCTATCAGAAGGCCAACTCTCGTAATTTAAAACGTTCAAAATCTAGTCGCAGTCTCATCTCGGCGACAAACAAATGTCAAAAACTTGTCAAAATGTAGAGAAATTAGAAGTATTTTTTGACAGATTGAGACTGAGATCAGCCGATCGATTCTGTAAAAATCTCACCGTGAAAACTCAAGTGAAGTGAGCTTGATGTTAGTTGTCAATAGTGTCAATCCCTAGCATTATTTGGAATGACAGCTCACTCCACGCTCACTTCACCTGAGTTTTCACGGTGAAATGGTTACAGAATCGCACTGCTGACTGTGAACGTTCTTAAAATTACGAGAATTGCCGCTCTGACCTCCACAACCCAGTGACTGTGTAATACCATACCCCTTGGTAAGACTGGTTATTAGAGTTTCGGGCTTCTGACCACCCATAAACTGTCAAAGTTCCACAAATGACAGCCGGGACCAATGGCTTAGCGTGTTTTCGAGGCATGAGGTGTCTTGGTATGTAAACATCGTTACCCATCCACGGACCAACCGCGGCAAGCGTGGCTTAACCTAATCGATCCGTGCGGCTGTTATTACTTAGCCACAAGCCCCTTTTTTATTGTGGCTGTACCCAGTAATGGCAATAGGCTTACCCTATTAAATGGGACTTAACGTAACTGGTCAAATGTGGACTACGCTTCTGTCTCACCCTTCGGGGATTACAGTCATGATTTTAAGTTAGATTTATAATATTAACTTTTGTTTATTTTCGTACTTTGCTGGAAAAACTAGTAGACCCTTTATATTTTATAATCACACTAATATTATAAAGGCGAACGTTTGTGAGTGAGTGTGTGAGTGTATGTGTTGGTGTGTGTGTTTGTATGTTTGTTACTTCTTCACGCTCAAACGGCTGGACCAATGTTGCTGAAATTAGGTATGGACGTAGCTGACACCCTGGATTAAGACATAGGATACTCCTACGGGATCGAAACTTATGCGGGTGAAACCGCAGGGCGCAACTAGTATGAATATAAAACTAGATTTCCTTTCCATGCATTTAAAGTAGTTTCTCGTTTGTTGTTTCAGATTGAGTCTAGTTTTTATAAGAGTTTCTAAATAGAGTTTCTCAAGACCCTTGCACTCTTTGGTTGGAGTTGCTCGCGAACGGGGATTGGACGTAAAAAGCCAAGAGTCGCAGAATTGCAGAGTGGCTTGAAAGAGGGCTGTATGCCTGTAAGTATCTAACAGAAAAGAGGTTGGTTGTGTTTTCTTGTATCATAATATGAATTGAATAAACTGTTCTTTTCGTTCATACGTTCGTTCGACTTCTTAACGCTTAAACCTAATAATTAATAAATACCTAAACATTGTTATTAATTTCTCTATTAATGTATGTTACAAAATACCATACTTCATACATTAAATATTTGCATGCCATCATTACTTGGCGGAATGTGTCTTTGCGCTGAAATTGTATGTAACATATTTTGTACCTACCACGTTTTATGCAAATAAACGATTTCGATTTCATATGATAATAACACCAACTATTCTTCTCTTTTATCCGAAAAGTATTTGAAGTAATTCATTTGGAGCATTGAACGTGCTTACCTACTCGTAAGAAAAGCACCTCTACAGCAAACTGTCTTAATACATTGCAGTGGCCGATTTGACGGCAGGCTGAGTGGTCTTGAGCCAAGAGCGACAGATTTGAGAGGCGTTTTTTTTACCCGTCTTACAGAAAACGCAATAAAGATTATTTAATTACATTTACCGAATGTAAGTTATTGTGTAAGTACCCCGCCTTATTATTCGTACATGATTGTGCTTTGGGTAGCTCAGAAATATACCCAAAATCAATTTCTTATGCAATTTCGACCAAAATGTTAGGATTCTGAAAACAATCTAGAAACTGACATTTGTCGTCACGTAAAAAGAACGCTGAGCGATAGTGGAGAGGATGGGCCTGCGGACGCGTATACTCGCGTCCTAATATACTAGGCTACTGTTTTATAATGTAAGTGTAATTGTTTTATTATAGAATCATAATAGGTTACCAATTTGATCGATAAATCGCTCAGTGCGCAGGCAAACACGTTTTTTAAAAAAAACAAAACACATTGCCAGCGTTCTTTTTACGTGACGGGACCTGTAATGGCGCTAAACATTTGACAGCCTGTACTTGAGGCATGTAAATCCACCACTGATGAATTGTGCAATGTAAACCATTGTATAACATTCAAAACAATAAACAAAACATGTACTTATCTCCGTCCAGGTTAACCGTTTTTTGGCAGTTGCCTTAGAACATAACTATTCCAGATCACGTAAAAGTTAACTTTAAAATACGTACTAAAATAAATATAAGTATAAACTGCCTAATCTTATCGAATTATTTTATTTATGACTTCTTACAGACATTATAATACTGTACTGTACGTGAATCAGTTTTGGCAAAAAAAATATAATTGCTCACTAGTTCGATCTGTCAAAAAACGGTTAACGCAGTGGAGAGAGTTATAGGTGAGATTATTGTCGTTATTGCAGTATTAATGAATTGATACGACAATATAAAAATAAAAAAAATATATCTGAAATGCACCAAGTCAAATTATAATATACTTGAAATATAATATAAATCTAATACCAATCATATGAGGACATGAAAGTTAGATTACCTACTCCAATATTTCTGAACACGACACTTCTGTATACCCTTCACGAATACATAACATACATACATAATTAGTATATAATGTTCCCACTGCTGGGACACAGGCCTCCTCTCGGTGAGAGGGAGTGGGCTGTAATCCACCACCCAGGCCCAGTGAGGGTTGGTAGATGTCACATGTCTTCGAATTTTTGGTTCTAAGACTTGCCGGTTTCCTCACGATGTTTTCCTTCACCGTTTTGAGAGCAGTGGTGATGAAATAATTTACACAAAGTAAAGCGCCTGTCGGGGTTCGAACCTACGACCTACAACTCGTAAGTCGCGGCCTTTACCACTGGGCCACCACAGCTCTCATACATAACATAAGCAGCCTGTAATGTTCCCACTGCTGGGACACAGGCCTCCCTCCCCAGAGGAGGCCTGTGTCCCTTAAGAGTCCCTTAAGAGGGAGAGGGATTTCCAAGTACGCCTATATTTAGCCAGTAACTTTGTGTTCTTTTAGATTCTCTTTGCACATTTTAGGCCTAAACATTGAATAACCTCTTTAGTTAGAATTCCTTCCGAACAGTCAACTACTTATCGACTTATTGACTGGTTGTCATCTATAAAGGTTTTACTACCTGCACGCGCTCATAATCTGACTGCCATACCGCCCTTTTATTGCCAGGTGAATTAATGGCGATCGATACGGAAATTGTATGCCTGTCATGAAACAGAATTATAAACGTGACGGTAAATTATATGTCCTTTAAATAGAAGAGGAGGTAAAGTCCTTATAGCAGCACCCTACTTGAGTAACACACTTTTAATCACAAGCTGAATCATTTTGAAGGATATTGCTAATCCATTGCTTTATATGTTCGAAAAATGTGTCTGTTCAACAACGTAAATAACGCAATGAATGTTCCTAAACTGTCAAATTGAAACCCATTGCTGCTGTTAGTGTCAAACTCAAACTCAAAGTATTTATTTCAATTAAGCCAATTACAGGTACTTTTGAATTGTCAAGGGGTCGTTCAGTCAGAAAAATGAAGCTAGTTGCCCATTCCAAAGCGTAGTAGGTACCTATGGAGAAGAACGGGCAAGAAACTCCATGGACACACTTTTAAACTCTTTTCTGTGGGTTACGCAATTACCCCGCAGAGTTATTAAAAGAGGTGGACCAATCTCTAAAATGTTTTTGTAATAGTTATAGAAAACCACAAAGGTCTATATACATCTCCTATACAAATAAATAAAATAGACAGCTTTTTACTAAATGCATATGAAGTAGGTACATACGGTATGTACTGATATAAAAAAACAATTTTTACATTTTTGTTTGTCTGTCTGTTTGTTCCGGCTAATATCCGAAGCGGATAGACCGATCGTGACGGGCCTTTCCGTGGCCGGATAGCTGAAGGCCAATTCTCGTAATTTAAAACGTTCCAAATCTAGTCGCAGTCTCCTCTCGGCGACAAACAAATGTAAAAAACTTGTTAAAATGTAGGGAAATTAGAGATATTTCTGACAGATTGAGACTGAGATCAGACTGTGAACGTTCTTAAAATTACGAGAATTGCCCCTCAGATATTATAAGGAGTAACTTAGGTTACTTTTATTTTAAAAATAAAAAAAAATAATTACCGTTCCGAGCAAAAAAAACCCATGAACCCACTGAACGGATTTTGATATGGCTTTTTGTCCTGGTAGCATTTCCGAGATCTACGAGGGCAAATCCGCGGGCAGAAACTAGTATAAAACTTTGTAGTTAACCTTTACTGTAAAATTAAAAATAGAATGTAATAACACAATTGTAAAACGCAACCTTATATAAAAATATTTCAATTTCCTTCGAGGGATTCGTTGCTTCGTTAGGCGCAAGCGATACTGCTAAACGTGCTGCTAAGCGTCCTTTTTTCCGTGAGGGTTCAATTCCCAGTACGGGCAAAGTGTTTTTGGGGTTTTTATAGCAGGACCTCAGTATCCGCCAGGTTGATGGCAATATGCTCGACACTATAACAAGGGACTTTAACGTAATTCGCTACTATGCTCTGCCTAACGCTTCGTGGAATAACAGGCGTGATGCTATTTGATTTTTCATGTACCTAGATAAATTTTATTATTCACTAGCTGCCGCCCGCGGTTTCGCCAGCGCCGATTATAAGTAGCCTATGTCCTTCCCCAGAGCTCAAAGTATCCCTATACAAAATTTCTGAGATTAGCAGGAACAAACAGACAGACCGACAGATATTTAAAAAATGTTTTTTTTTTTTATGAGTTTTACCATTTACATTTTCATATATGCATTTAGTAAAAAGCTTTTTTTTTGACATTACAGACACTTCAATTTTATTTATATTTATTTGTATGTCATCGTTACTTGATTTTTCTACTAAGTTGTAACTCGCCAATACACACTCAGTTGATTTTAGTCTGCTCACACTATCCTATTACACACTATATTATTATATCTATTCCTATCCTATATTACATGTCATGAATCTATCGGATCTCATAAATAACCCTTCTCTTGTCAATATGTACAAGAGTCGTAACATTCCACCTCTTTCCGGAAATGACAACATGGCCGCCACATACCGGCCATGGGGGTTTATTGATGTCTGGGTTTTTTCCCTATCACACAGGCTCGTTTCGTCGCGATTTCAGGGCAAAATTGACATAAAATCTACGGATAGCGGCTTTCAGTTGGATTCATGAAGTCAACTATAGGTAGTGAAGACCCAGGAGTATGCTTGAAGTCTATATTAAAATATAAGATGTCAACACCTTAGAATCCGTATAAACAAAAAACAGTTTACAACCAATGTCGAAACGGTTCCAACATTTCGAACAAGCTTTACGAAATCAAAATAATGAACTATTACGTCACATCTAATCGCACAACTCCAAATTCAAAATCCCGTCTACCATCCCGAACAGAGCAACACGGCAACACTCAATGGATATCGCTGTCTCACTCTAAACAAAGCCCAAATCGTTAAAGAAAGACGCACGGGTATAAAATTCTTGATGCCATAACGTCCTATCGATTTTTCGTCTGACGTACGCTTTGGTCCCCCATTTATATTGAATGAAGCGAGCCTACAACTGTTTGTGTATGATTCGGACCACTAGATAAAATATACTGCGATGTTTTCCTGAGCATCGTTGAATATTAGATGCGGCTTTTAGCATATTGCGTAGAACGGAGCACTTGCAAGGATAAATTGTTCACGTTTTCGAGAAGATGGAGGCTCTATGTTGGGGCTGAGAAATCTTTATCGCAGATTTACGAAAGGAGGAATATAAATAATGCAAAGAGAGATGCGTCAACGTTTCTTTCAGTCTCTTCTGTTAATCATGAAAGGTTTCAACAAATGGAATGCAATGCTCTTTATTAAATGGCGTCTGTCTCATTCAATATTCATTGACGCTGTAGAATCGATTTTCGAGGAGGAAAAGCGAAAATAGAAAGTGAAACATTCAATATTTTATTAATCGCTGGTTCAAGGGAGGTTTTGTAGCCTTGATATTTAGGCGAAGGCCAAAAGTTATTGTTTTAAAAATGTACGAGAATGTTTTCAGCTCTACAATAAATTATGGTACCAAATTAATTGAAATACTTGGCGTTACATTTTATGGCCCATTCCTATGAATCATAATATCCATGATGTATGATTTGTATTCAATATTTAGAATGCCAACTGATGTATATAGCTGTCGCAAACAGAACTGTGTCACGCCATGTAATTGAAGCGAGGACAGCAGTGCAGTATGAATTAGCTAAATGGAACCAAACATGGGAAGCCATCAAGGCCCTTGCGACCATGGACATAGGCAGATTTTCCTATGTTTTGTATCATGAAAAGCCTCATACAATTTAAATCCAAACAATTGATTTGATTCCTTTGAGTCTAGGCGGATCTGATTTGCACTGATTTGAGTTGGAAACAATTTTCCGCAATATTGTCGTGCAAATCTGAATAATTACCGTCGACAGTGACGGCCATTATTGCTTGTTGTCTCTTGTTGTCATCCATGTTGCCATCCGTTACGTGTTGTTGAACCTGTGTACTGATAGAACAAGGGACTGCGTTGTGTTTACCTGCCATCCTTGCAGCAGCAGCGAGCGGTCTACAGTCCGAAGCCACATGACCGCGTCCCCTGCCTGGAAGTCGCGCAGTCGGTGGCAGCGCGTGTGGAGGAACAGGCCCAGGCACTTGAGCAGCTCCGATGTGGAGGCCTGGATGACGGTCTTGCGCGGCACCACAACCGGAGGCCCGGAGGAGGCCGGCAGCTTGTCGTAGCACAGCACATTGTTGTTGAGCGCGTTGGCGCGCGCGGCGTCGGGTGGTGGCGCGGGCGTAGGCGCTGGCCGCGCATACACGCCCGGCACGTGAGCATTCTTGTTGCGGTCCAGCGGCGTGTTGTCCGTCAGCGGCGCCCGGAACGTTGCTACACTCTTGCTCTTGCATTCCAGCTTCTTCTTATTATTGTTCGCTGTAGAAAACCGCTTCCACGAAAGCGCGTTTATGAATAGCGAGTGTTTCTTCAGATTCTTCTCCAGCGCAGTCTTCTCGGATATAATCTTGGCGGCATCGTCGAGGGTGGCGCGGCGCTCGTCGCGCGGCAGCTCTCGGTTCTCGCGGTTCTTGGCGTTGTTGAGGCGCTCGTAGGAGTAGGCGAGCGCAGCGCGGTCGGGAGGCGGCGCGGCGGCGGGCGGGCGCCGCTCGCGCGGGCTGAAGCTCAGCACGGTGCCCATGAGGCCCGCGCGCGTGCAGCCGCTAGGTGCCCGCATGCATCACGTGTACGGCCGGCGGCGGCGGCGGCCTGAGTGGGCTCGATAGCGCCGCGCCTGCGCGCTCCGCCCGCTGCTATCGACCGCTGCGCGCGCACCCAGCTGACGCCGCCGCCCTCGCCCGCCCCCCCTCCAGCCCCGCCCGCCCCGGTAAACAAACCCCTGGCACCACGGAATTACTTATCGGTTATTAATTCCAATTAAAACCGACGCCTCTCACCGGAGCTGTCGCCATTACCAGCTCAGTTCATAAGTGACGACTGCGCACTTCAGTTCAATTCACTATTATTACAGTTTGATTGGGAAGTCATGCAATAGTAATTAATTAACATATAGACCTCTATGAATACGCACTCAATAGCAATTATACGTGTGAATGCGCGACCGCTCTCTCATCGATCATATCCGCACAGACAGCACCATTATACACTCATTATGCATGGAAGCACCGCGACCACCGCCCATCGTTACAATTTTATATAAAACTGCGTCATGTTTCAATTGCAGAAGTACATTAGTGAAATACAAATAAACAGGAGAAAGGCAGGTCGGGATTATTGCGGATGTTACATAATAATGCGGCTGCGGCCGCTCCGGGACTATAATCGAATCCCGAAGTTCCGAACGGCTGCGGCTGTTACCTTTGATAGGCCTGTGTTTGGAGTACCCGATGTGGGTTGAATTGGGACCGACCTCGACGCTTTTCATTACAACCGCAGGCCAATTAAAAGCTTTTGGGTGAATTAGCTCTAATGCTGTCATGTAACCCTGGTACCTACATTATATGGAATCGCAGAGTATACTGAAAGGTTCAGAGTTTCAATCGGTTTTCATGGTAACGAAATAGAGCATGTGATGTGACGGAGTAAGGGTCATGTTATGAGCAAAGTTTTAAGTATGGAAGTTAGGACGTAAAATGGCTATTAGAAGAAAAGAGGCAGTCTCTAAGAAGGTATTAATGAATGTACTTTCTTTGGTATTGTTCTTCGAGACGTTGAGCTCAAGCTCAACTCAAAAGTTGAGCTACACGATTACTTATAAATTCTTGCACTGACTGGACTGGGTCCACTCAAATCTGGATGGTATTTTCTTCAAAAGACCATTTCAGACATCAATCTACATGGTTTTCACATGATCTGACCAAGATTATGTCTGGACTTTAAAAGAGACTTTGACCTCTGAGTTTGTTTCGGCCTTTCTTCTCAGAGTAGATTTTACACGTCATATTTTATAATATGACGTGTAAAAGTGATGCCGATATTCTATTTACAGAATAAACAATTTCATTTCATTTCTATTGTTTGAATGATAATTTAGAAGGAACGGAAGTAAACAGTGAGATGACGTCTCATAGACACACATGACACTGAAATACCACTGGCGCCGAGCCGAAATAAATTGGGATAAAGTCAAGAAGATGATGTGGATGACAATTTAAAAATAAATCCAAATCCGTCCGTTAACATTTGGGCATCTAATTTTGATCCCAAATTTAGCAAGAGCGTAGACAAATGAGCTTTTCCTGTCAGAATGAGGCTCAGCTATAATCTGGAGATTAAGTATATTGTTATCCGATTAAATGCGGAAGAGTCGTATCCTACTCAAATGCGGGCACTAATAATACTGTCATCGGCAATCTCGAGGTAGTCCGAATTGGGGGCGCATTAAAGGGCTTTTTAAAAATAAAAATAATTAATTAAATTGCCCAGAAGTGGGACAGTAATGGCAAAAAAAAAATTGAGACGTGTTACAAATTTGGTTACAAGTCACGCACTGGCCAATGTGCAAGCTCAGCGACCACAGAGATCGTGCTGGGCAAAAGTGCTACTACTATAGTACATAATCTGTAAGGGCTGTAATTCCATAGGTTTCATAGGTTCCACTAGGTTTGTTGCTGACTCTATAATATGAATCATATAGTGGTGAAGTGGTCATCACCAGCCGAGCTATTCTGTAAAAATCTCACCGTGATAACTTAGGTGAAGTGAGCTATCAAGAGTGTCAAAAGTGTTAATCCTAATTTCACTAGTTGGAATGACAGCACACTTCACCTAAGTTTTCACGGTGAGATGGTTACAGAATCGCACTGCTGGTGGAATGACAACTCACTTTACGCTCACTTCACCTAAGTTTTCACGGTGAGATTTTACAGAATAAACCGGCTGATGCATGGACGTAAATAAAGCACAAGGAGTATGTAAGTTATGGATGGAGTATGGATGGGGGATGGATGGAGTAGGTACGCAAGTGGCGTTCTGTAGTTTCTCACTACCAATGGAAAGATGGCGTTCATATGTCTATATAAATCTTTATCTATAAGCACTACATATTCATATTTAACTTACATAGATAGTTGCTTGCCGTGGTAGGTTCGAGGATGTGACACATCGAGACCCCTCCGTGCCTCGTTCATCTTTCACAGTCGTTACGGGTAGTCAGACTTACCAAGTGAGTCATGTTACCCAGAAACTGGGTTTTGAAGGTCAGATAGGCAGTCGCTTCATGAAAAACACTGGTATTCAGCTGCATCCGGTTGGAATGGAAGCAGACCCCAGCATAGTTAAAAAAAAAGCTCGACGGATTGATTTAATTTAAATCGTATATTGTTGGATTGAAATATTTGTACGACTTGAATTTTCTACTCTCATATCATCAAGAACTACTTACATAACTGTGTAGAAGAATAAATCATTTCGTGGTAAAAATATTCGCCCGTCAGCGCGTTGTACCGTGGCTGACAGCGCCAGACGTCCATTTAAATATTATGTATCTGCACCTCATGCATCACTGCATCGGCGACGCTGGCTTTTCCGTCTCGGTCTAGGCAGGTAAATCCTCTGGGTTGTGATTATGATAAAAGAGTAGGATTACTAATATTTTATTTTCATACTACTTATAATTTTGACAGTTCAACAACATTCATTGCGTTATTTACGTTGCTGAGCAGACAAATTTTTCGAACATATGAAGCAATGGATTAGGAAGATCCTTCAAAATGATTCAGATTGCGATTGAAAGTTACGCAATTAGAGTGCTGCTGCTGGTGTAGTTAATGTCAACCCATCTTAAGTAGGTAAGTGTGGTGATCAATGGTCGTGCCTTTTCTGTATGATAGGAGGCCTTTCCCCACCAGTGCAGCAGTGGAACAATAACAGGCTTTTATTGTTATTTGTTATAATATTCGGAAAACTTACAGTTACGAAGCTATAGATACTTTTTAGCAATTGTTAGTAACCCGATTATGGCCAGTTACAAATTTTCAAAGCGAAGTGTTTTTAAAGCTTTTTCCATAAAAATATTGACAGGGACGTTACTACTTAAGTGTTCAACAACATTCACGGCGGCGGGCGGTTGGTTTTATTTCGTCATCCTAATAGAATCGCCCCGTTATCATACCACTAAGTGTAGGGATTCCCTATAGAAGGCGTGAATCGCTAGATTAGATAATCTCAATGAGCGCTACGACAAGCAGGTTTACCCTACGTTCAGTAACTTAAATAGGAACTCAGCATTTCAGCAAGTGAAAGTTTGACATCAAATATACATGCTGAAAGCTCTATAGTAGGTACTACTATGGAAGAGTTATTACATCTTCATGTTAATCGTATAGTCTGACACTGAATTCCTGGACCGATGCGTCAGCTCATATGAGCTTTTGTTTCCATGCCATGGCGTGGAATAAAATGGCTGTTCGTAGTGTATGAGACCAATAAACGGAATACTTTCCCTTTGATGAAATTTAGTGGATCTATGAGATATATAGCTAGCCTGGAAACAGATAAAGGTACCTACATTTTTATCTGTATACTATTTTAGAGGTATGAGGAACAGGGTGGAAAGTTCACTCAACCTCCATTGAAAAAGGAGGATCCTCCGACCAGACGGGTGTTGTGTCTGGCGGGCAATTGCCCAACGACTGATGTCGGGAAGTTTGTATGTATGCTAATTGTGCGGTAAACTCTGCTTGCGAGATGCAGGATTTGCGTGACGTCAGTATGACGCGTTGTTCGCATGTGGCGTTGTAGATACCGCTACACTATCTATGCTAATCATCATCATCATTTCAGCCGAAAGACGTCCACTGCTGGACCTAGGCCTCCCCCAAGCACCTCCACCACCTTTCGGCCCCATCGGCCATTATTTGTTCTGCGAGCAATGTGCCCTGCCCACTGCTACTTAAGTTTGGCTATACTAATAACAATATTATTAAGAGGTTAAGTTTGTCTGTGAGTTTGTGTGTAGCGGGTAATCTCCGGAACCACCAGTCAGATTTGAAAAATTATTTTAGCATTTGATAGCCCAAATCTTGAGGAAGGCTATAAGCTACTTAACATCGAGTTAAAACAGAAGAAGTCAGAAAGAATGCTAAGCGTAAACGAAGTAATAGCCCTGGCAGGCTATGCGATGCAACAGGGTGGGTCGGGGATCAAGAAATTTCACTTGGACGAAGTCGCAGGCAGAATCTAGTACAAATAATTAAGCTGAAAAGTTTGTTTGTTTGAACGCTGTTTGAATTTTTGTCTCTGGAACTGCTAGTTGGATTTGAAAAAACCGGCCAAGTGCGAGTCGGACTCACGCACCGAGGGTTCCGTACAATTACAATTTATGACGTATTAAAAAAAAACTACCTACTAGATCTCGTTCAAACCAATTTTCGGTGGAAGTTTACATGGTAATGTACATCATATTTTTGTTGTTTGTTTTATCATTCCCTTATTTTAGAAGTTACATGCGGGGGGACACATTTTGCCACTTTGGAAGTGTCTCTCTCGCAAACTATTCAGTTTAGAAAAAAAATGATATTAGAAACCTCAGTATATCATTTTTGAAGACCATTTATTAGACCGACAGACCATCATTTTAGATGAGTTTCAGTTCTAAGTATGGGGAACCCCCAAAATACGAACGTTAAACGAAAACTAAGTAATAGCGCGGGTGATGTGATGCGATGCGGTGGATTCGGGGCTGGAATTGCACGCGGACGAAGTCGCGGGAAGAAGAAGCTAGTAATATTTTACAGAGGTAAATTCTTGTTCCCTTGTGAGTTTGTATGTAGCGGGTAATCTTCGGAACTACTGATCCGATTCTGAAAATTCTTTCACTAATGGGAAGTTACAGTACCTATCACCGAATTTCATAGGATAATTATTTTATGTTGAAACAAGAAATTTACAAGAAATCGCGGGTAAAAGCTAGGTATTATAAATTCGGCTGATGAGTAAACCAATTAAAACCGGGTAGAGGAGATTTCAGTGATTCCTAATACCCAACTGTAATATTGACTGACAACCGAGAGGCCTCTTCTGAGACAGGGTAAGTTTTTAGGGTTCCGCGATACTTTAACACGCGATACGATAGCACTACGAAGTGGTGAACGGCGGGCGTTATTGGGAACTGTCTTTTGTAATTTTGACGTTCGAAAAGTGCTGATTCTCAGCCTAATTTGAATAAATGACTTTTTATTTTTATTTTAGTCAAACACATGCAGACGAAATTCTCAGTAGCAGAAATAGTTGGAAATTCTGATTCAACTCAAAATCGAGTCGTTCAATGCCTACTTATAGTCTTTTCTAGTTTTTTTCTCCGACCAATTCTTCTATTAGGTCCTTATTGTCTATGAAATTGCTGTTTTTTGATACTGGCTATTGCGAAGATATCTTTCATTCTATTTAGAATTCCAAATTCAAATAAATTTTATAATATATATATAGCATGACATTTTGTTTTTCAAAATCAGTTGTTCATTTGTTTTCAGGCCGTTCTATTTTTTGTTAACATCGCTGCTTACGAGTTCCGTCGCCTACGCAACACGCAGACAGCAGACTTTTATCCAAACGAACTCTATGTAAGTACATAGATATTGTTAAAAATATTAACCAGTCAGTAAGATATTAACGGTGTCACTCAGTCCCGCTACATAACCAATACCAGACGCCAGACGTCTCTAATAATAAGAACATTTCTCTTATACGTAGTTATAAGATAATTATCTACTAAACTTCATTTGTCAAAGCAGAATCCTACTCCCAAAACCACTGCCACTCAAACTACGGTCCTCAAAAAGTATATAAAATTGAAATAATATTATTAGAGAATCATGACGAAACACCCTACAGAACCAACACTCACACAAAATCACAGTCAAATAAAGGTTGGTAAGTTGGTTAGTCATTAGAAATCAAAGCGAATCCACGCCAGTTGCCCGTGGCCGCGCGAGGTCGCTCCTAATGTCTTTAACGAAGCCCCACAGGCGCCTAGCACTGCGCCATAAGCCAATGTTTACCTAGCCACGCGCGTGTCAATATTGTGCGTATTCGGGGGCTAATGGCTAATGGGTTGATGTTTCTTGACATGTTTGCTCATTGATTGGGTTTAATGTATGTGTGAAAGGTTTTCTAATCTCAACACATTTTGGGTAGTGACTTGAACAATTCACAAAAATTACACTATTCTGCGAGGGGATAGGCAGATGTGCTTAGTCTTCCCATATTTTACTAGTTATATATATTAATGTCCTGGGTAATATCGGATGAGCCTATTGTTGGATATAAAACCATGCCCAAATGTAGGCTCAGCCGAAATTCCTATTGGAAAACTCCAGTAGGTAAATAATACTACCTGACTTGGGAATCAAACCCACAGGACCGAGGATCCCATGCTCAACAGTCGCCCTTGAAGTCACTAGATTATAACGGGGTCATGACCCACACGACCCCACCCCCCACCCCCCTTGTGTGAAAGTTCGTCATGTTTGACTTACAAAGCACTAAGGGGAAGTCCAGATCAAAATTTCGCTGTAATATATTATTATTATTATATGCCTGTGTTGCCCCACACCAGGACAAAGGCCTCCCTCCCCTCTTTTCTCGGTCTACTGCGATTGTGGGCCAATCCTTTAAGGAGTCCAGCTCATCCCACCATCTCTTTCTGAACCTACCGCGCAGTCGTTACCTGCCATTGGGGATCCACGGTGGCTTTTGCATATTGCAAAAAATCGTTATTTTGTAACATAGCGTAGTATTAAAAAATGTAAGCGACTTAAAAGTTTTTTGGAATTACCTCGTGACGGGTACTTACCTTCCCAAGTCAGGTAAGGTGACAAATTATGGGTGCGATCATGCGACACTTGAACACATGAACTGTTGGAATATCATTAATCAATGTGATCGACGATCAATTTTCCTGCATGTTTTACAAGCTATGCATGCTTTTGTTAAATCGTACAAGCTCAAGTTTTTCAAAGTTAATGTAAATATAATATGTGCGAAAGTTTGGTAAGTATTTATTTATTTATTCTTTTTAAGACTGGTTTTACCAAAGTCAAAATTGATGTCTGACAGTTCTAGTACTTCTAGTATAAAAGTTGGGTGAAATGCGCTCATAATAGAATAGATTTCAAATATATTATACAGGGTGGCATCGACGCGCAAACTGTAACCCACGAATGCAACATTCTAGAAATTTTTCATGCGTTATCAGAAAAAAAAATCTTCTGTTTCATAGAACAGTACAATACCTACGTGGCCAAAATGTATGGTTTTTTTTTACTGATAAAAAATTTCTTCGCAGAGGGAGAGAGAGAACAAGTACTACTAACATCTAGTGTGGACAAAAGTAGAATTAAAAAAAAAAAATGTATGTGTATGTAGTGGATTTTGTAATTAAGGGTCAGTTCATACCGAGACGCGACGCGAGGCTGCGCGCACACTTTAAAAGGGTGACTCAAAATATACTTTATTTTCTACACGAAAAGGTACACATTGCATTGTGAGAGTTCAGAATACGTTGCGCCGTGCAGCTCTCTTTTCTCTCGGTGTGAACTGACCCTATGTCACGACATGGCTATATGGATTTTCAAGGACTAAAATACAACAATGTATGAGTACGTATTGCTAGCTAACTACGCATGATTTACTGTTACTGGGCTCCTTAATTATTTAGTGAGCTAAAAATACCTAGTGCACGAAATACCACACCAGGCATTTAACCTTGAAGAGCCAAGGTTGGCCTTTAAGGATACTCGCGTTATTTACAAAAATAACAAGCTCCGATAATAATTATGTAACAACGAAATGTGCCCCCGTAGGTTGGGTACCTACGTGATGTTGTGTTAACAAGCTCGTAATACTGCATTGGTGTCGCTTTATAGAAAAAAATAATAGGCAATCCTAAAAAAATCACTGAACGATTCAGGGCTAAACAAACCAAAAAAAAAGAATTGGTATTGAAACGTTAAAATCCAAAAAAATCAGAAAAGTAAAGGCCACATCTAAATACGTATTTTTTTACGCATTTTACAAACCGTTACTTTTTTATTCGTAAATTATTAATTGTTAAATATGATATTTACGATATTTAGTGATAATTCTGGAATTGTTAAATATGATATTTAGGATATTTAGTGATAATTCTGGAATTGTTAAATATGATATTTACGATATTTAGTGATAATTCTGGAATAGTTAAATATGATATTTACGATATTTAGTGATAATTCTGGAATTGTTAAATATGATATTTACGATATTTAGTGATAATTCTGGAACTTAATCTTGATTAAAAATGAAAGAAAGGTCATTAAAAATAAAACGATAAGTAAGTACCTAGTTGTTTTTGATTTATGGGTTGATGATAATGATAATAAATTATTAGCAGAAAACAAGATGCAAGATATAATTTGGTTCTGTAAATAATAATTAGCTACCTATGTTTATCGTTGCTAAAAATAATTGAATTATTTAGTCAAATTAACGATGATTTATTTATTTAATGGATCACAATTTTACCTTCTTGATATTTTAATCGTGTTTAATTCAGCACTGATGCGATGCGACGGTAGCTTGAAACTTCATCGTGGTTTTAATAATAACATGAGACATTGTAAACAAACTTTACCAGTGTCACAACAATAACAAATATAATTAACGTTATAATTATCACCACAATAACTTCATCTATTTTTATAATAATTACCAACTCCAAAACGTGCCACTAGATGGCGCTGTGCCGATGACGCGGATTTCTACATCGCGGTGTCAAGATTCTCCGTGGCTGAGTGACACTCCTCGATTTTTCCAGTACGAATTAAGACCTTACTTCATAGGATCATTTCTATAGTAAGCTCTTCTCGAGACTTTCACACTATGTGAGTCCTCACAAGTCACGTTGATGAGACGTGGCGCGGTGCCCTGAGCGTGAGACGGGCGGTGGTAAATCTACCACCAGCCCTCGATGATCGTTCACTCCCTTCGCAAGAAGGGGGCGTGGGGTGCTGTCGCTGTCTGAGTGGCTATTTTTAAAACCCTATAATAAAAAATTCAGACACTAGTGATATAACATGCGCTGTTTCCTATTGATATCTTTCTTTCATCAACAACTGTGTCATGTGTGTACTTATTACAAAAAGACAATAACAAATTATTTGTTCGATTAATTTAGTCCAGTAGGGACTAACCAACAAAATAATCAACAAGCAGACCGTCTGTCAAGGTCGACTTGAACAATCTAAAATAATTAGCGGATTTGCTACCTGGCCCACATGCACTGCTTAACACACCTCTCATAAAATTTTGTAGGGATCGTCACTCATTGTGTCCGAGCTTGCTCACTAATTGCAAGTTGCAGTTATCTATACAATACATACACGTCCTTTTAATGTTCATTCATAATCGATTGAGCTAACTGCTAAACGAATTGCGTTCATGTTCCGTTGCTACAAGTATTATCTAAGGTGCTCTTACGAGTAGAGTATTCTATTTTATTATAATATATGGTACGTAATGAGCTTGTACCTTTTCTGTCTACCCCTCCAGGGAATGCAGATGTGACGGTTATATAGTAAATATGGAAACAAAATGATATGTACACGGTGGTATGTACATTGATGAAATTGCTGTAGGTATTTATACACAAAATACAGCGATCAACCGACCAACGGTTTTAAGATCTCCTAAAAATAATAAATGAAGATTCCATACCAGCTGTTCACTTTCAGTCAGGTAGACGGTTGCATTAGAATTTTTTACTTGCCGAGAACAATACGGTGCCCGTAAAACCTTGCACAGAGGCACTTATTCTTAATACCTATTAAGAAACTTAATTTTGTGTGCACTATTATGGAAAGTTACTCTTATTTACGATTAGGTTTTAATCGGATTAATGGATTTAAACGGCTTGATAATTGATTGTTAATTCGATGGTAAAAGTAGATAAATTAGGCTTCCTGAGCATACAACACGTAGGCATTCTAAACTGGAAAAAAAACTCAACCAAATCAGTAGCACAGCACGATTATAAAAAACAAAATGTTATCGATTGTAGAGGCAATAATTATTTTCATTGCCTCTACAATTATTGACAACATTTTTTTTTACAATGATCGCCAACTTCAAAACGTACTAGTAGATGGCGCTGTGCCGATGACGCGGACTTCTACATCGCGGTGTCAAGATTCTCCGCGGCTGAGTGACCCTCCTCGATTTTTCCAGTACGAATTAAGACCTTACTTCATAGGATCATTTCTATAGTAAGCTCTTCTCGAGACTTTCACACTATGTGAGTCCTCACAAGTCACGTTGATGAGACGTGGCGCGGTGCCCTGAGCGTGAGGCGGGCGGTGGTAGACCTACCACCAGCCCTCGATGATCGTTCACTCCCTTCGCAAGAGGGGAGCGTGGGGTGCTGTCGCTGTCTGAGTGGCTAATTTTAAAACCCTATAATATTCTGACAACAATAATTAAACATTTCCAATTAATTGTGGTGATATGATAATGATTTATTGCTTAATTTTTTTATCATCATCCGATTGAAGATTGCATCTAAATAACAAACAATAATGTGATAACACGGAACATTGTAGGTATTACAAAAAGGCAATAACAATAATTATCCTTAATTGCTTTAGTTTAGAGCATTAATGTAATAACATAGTGACCAGCAAAGAGAATTCAATGGCTTTCAAGGTCGACATGACCAAACAAAATAAATTGTGGTTTGCCAGGTAGACTAACTAGAAACACATCTCCAATAGAATGTTGTAAGTATCACTCATTAGGTCCTTGCTTACTAACTTCATGTTGCAAGTCGGAGTTTTAAACAACAATACACATACACGTGTCTTTTAATCTTCATTATATACGATTGAGCTAAACTAGTTGCAATCGTGTTACGTTGCTACACGTCTTTTCAAAGGCGCTCTTTGTATTCTAGTCTAAATATGGTTGTCCACTAAAACGTTTTTTTATATTCTATCTACGCATTCTGTACCTATATAAAACTTAGGAACATTGAGTAAACATTTTATTATTGCTGTGAAATTACTTTTATTTTGGTGTAAGAATTCGGTGCATATTTGACGCACACAAAAGATTACATTTATGAGTGTATGCAACGGTACATAAGTTGTAGGGATTTTTAAAGTTGAGTGATATTGTAACATAGCTTCCACCCGCGACTCACGTAAAATTCCTTTTTCCCCCGATCTACCCCATCGCATCGCCGGCCCGCGCGATTACTAAGTTTTCGCTCAGCGTTCTTTCTGAGTTTTTTTTTTGTTTTTTCTCGGCTCTTAGGAGCCTAACGTGAAGTAGCCTTCCTCAAGAATTGGGCTATCAAACGCAAAAAGTTTTTTTTAAGCCCGATAGGTAGTTCCAGAGATTATCGTAGTCAAATAAACAAACTATTTATTTTACCATTTTCGTACACACAAACATAATATAAACAGACAAGAAAAAACAGAACAGGGGGCCTAAAAAGGCCACTTTGGCAGAATCATAATAGGATAAAAATATGTATCAGGTTAAGGAAATGGTCACAAACTGACAATTCATAATATGATCTGTGTGCAATTCATAATTATCACGCAATTTACCTGCTTGACAGTTTTGTATGGAAATTCGTACAATGATCCGGGGTATGTTTACACCAAATATGATTGATATGAAATGAACTGTAGGTGATTGTAACCATTTAACGAAAATTAGAGGAATTGCTAATGATCTGCTGGGAATTCAGGAAATGAATAGCCATAAAAAGGCCCCCAGAAAAATAGGTATAAAAGGTGATGCTTATTTCATAAGAAATCTTTTCCAGCATACCTGCGATAGGACAATAGATAGAGAGATGTATGAGTATAGATTTGAAACTGGTTTTCATGCAAAAAGTAACTTTGACCTTCAATATCTCCGTAAGCAGAAGGTTTTCAGGTAAGGCCCAGTACTCACGAAGAGTAAGTAGATACTCTAGTGATTCTCGGCCTCGCTTAGCCTCTTCTTACACACGTTATATTACGTTATGTGCCTGCTCTTGATCTTTTCTGTTTCAGGGAATTTATTATAGAAGTATAATTTTTAAAGACCCATACATATATCAAATAAATCATAAAACACCCCATTTTTTCATTTTGCCGTACCTACGTATAATTTAATCCTATTTATTTTCAAACATGCTACTATTCATATTTTATTAAATTGTTGTGCCCGACGGGGTTCATGTGAACTTTATAATTTTTATTAAGATAAGTTGAGAAAACGTTCGTTACTTGAGACAGTATTTTGCATAGAAGGAAAATGAATAGTATCTAATTACGATTAAGTACTTAAATGTGATTAATAAAGATTAAAAATTAATAATTATCGTTTTTACGATATTTACGATCTTTACGATCTTTACTCGTAAATCTTAATTTACAATGTAGTTATGATTACATTTTTTTGTTGACAATTAATTAAACTAAAAACTAATATTAATTAAACTGGTTAAAATGGAAGAATGTTTAATTTGAATATCTAATAATAATAAAGAGCTGGAAATAAGATGTGAGTTTGAATTTAATGTTTACTTTCCAATCGTAAACCTAACTAACTGATATTGTGAGCCTCTTTGGTATCCTAAATTATCATAATCATTAAACAAAACAATTACTTACGATGTATTTGATTGTTAATCTCGATTACGAATCTTTTAATATTCAAGTTTAAAAAAAATCTTATTAAAGGGATCTTAATTAATATTGTTAATTGTTAATTCGATGATTGGGGTAAGTAAATTAGGCTTCAGCAATAAGTAACAGGTTAAAAATTAGACATTCCAAATCCATTTTCTTTTTTATTCGATAATTATTAATTGTTAAATATGATATTTAATGATAATTCTGGAACTTAATCTTGATTGAAAATGTATTGGAAATTCAGTTTAGACAAATAAAATGGTAAGTAAGTAGTTGTTTTTGTTTTATGGGTGGTCATGATAATAAATTATTAGCAGAAAACCAGATGCAAGATAATAATTTGGTTCTGTAAATAATAAGTAGGTACTTAGCAAAACATAGGTACCTAATGTTTATCGTTGCTAAAAATAATTGAATTATTTAGTCAAATTAACGAATTTATTTATATTTAATTTAAATGGATCACAATTACCTTCTTGATATTTTACAGCACTGATACGATGCGACGGTAGCTTGAAACTTCATCGTGGTTTTAATAATAACATGAGACATTGTAAACAAACTTTATCAGTTTCACAACAGTAACAAATATAACTAACGTTAATAATTATCACCACAACAACTTCATCTATTTTTATAATCATTACCAACTCCAAAAACGTGCCACTAGAGGGCGCTGTGCCGATGACGCGGATTTCTACATCGCGGTGTCAAGATTCTCCGCGGCTGAGTGACCCTCCTCGATTTTTCCAGTACGAATTAAGACCTTACTTCATAGGATCATTTCTATAGTAAGCTCTTCTCGAGACTTTCACACTATGTGAGTCCTCACAAGTCACGTTGATGAGACGTGGCGCGGTGCCCTGAGCGTGAGACAGGCGGTGGTAGACCTACCACCAGCCCTCGATGATCGTTCACTCCCTTCGCAAGAGGGGAGCGTGGGGTGCTGTCGCTGTCTGAGTGGCTATTTTTAAACCTTATAATTATTTTGAACTACTAATAAATCGTAGTTACAGACATTATAGTCTGTAAACGGCCTTTACTGACACATAAATTAATGTCAAAGGGATGATTTTACAATCGAAAGATCATTTTTATTTGTGGAATAAAATTGACGTCTGACAGTTTTAGTATGGAAGAACTGTCAAAAATGCAAAATTATTCCTCCGATTAAATTATTTATCTGGCGATGGAAAAATCAGATCTAAATTGTCTAAAATAAAAGGGGGATAAATAACAGAATCTTATGACATCGAACGGCACTGATTCACTTAATTTTACAAACGATGCATAATTAGAAGATTAGTACTAATTCAATATCAAATATGAATCTGCATAATTATTCATTGATACTTAAACTAGCTTGTTGACGACCGCCGGACAGATGTCAGAATCAACACTGGCCATCAAGGTCAGCCAACCTAAAATAAACATTGATTTGCCACGAGGATTAACCTAAAGATTTTCAATAAAGTCATTTCATGTGTTGGGTCCATAGATATGTTGGGTCTCATCATCATCTGCTTATTCTTTTCCCAATTCAATGTTGTGGTCGGCCAGTTTAGTTTGGAGTTCGGATGCAAATGAATAAGTTCTAAGTACCTAGTATTTACATGGTGCGTCTGCCTATCTAACCTCTACAACCCAGTTACTGTATAACACGATACCCCTTGTTAAGAGTGGGCTTGTCTTACTAATTGCAAATAACTTTCCTTTTCAAGTTTTCTATGTGACTTATGTTCCCGCTAGTCCGAACATGACGTCACGCCTTGAACGATGGCGCTAAATGAGTTGCGTTCGTGTTATGATGCTATAAATCTTTTCTAAGGAGCCACTTTGGAAAAATAGGCTTTTTATTATTAGACTGTAAGTTTATCCCACTAAGTGCTGATTTTACAATCAACAGATAATTTTTATTCGTAGAATAAAATTGACGTCTGACAGATTTTGTATGAATTTTTGACAGTTCTTGTCAAAAATTCAAAATTATTCTTTGGATAAAATTATCTGGCGTCGGAAAAATCAGCCCTAAAACGAATACTCAAAACGTATTGTTGGGATGTTTTTGTAATAAAACTAGATAGTTATTAGTCCAAACCTAGGATCATGGTTTCAAATTTTCTCATTACAAAATAGTTACTATTAGGTAAGTACTAGTCTAGTCTAGTCTAGTAGTATATATAATATACATATATATATTCACTATAAACTAACACAGAGATAGTACTTTCTGCGATTTAAACTATCTATACCCTTTTATGCAGGAAATATCTAGAATACTAATACTTAGCACAAAGAAAATGCATTCGTACAATCTGTAACATGTAGTGGTCTGAATCATGTATACCAGTGTTTAAGGGCCAATTTTTTTAACCGTAAGTAGTTAAACTCGACCAATTGTTAAAAATAAAGATAAGATAAAGATAATTTATTTGTCAAACATGCTATGTCAAACATGATAATTTATTTGCAAATTTTGGCAAAATGTGTTTTTGATAAATTTTTGGTTTATCTAATAATATAATATAATTGCTAATGGTCAAATAATTAACTATTAGTTTTAAAAAATAACCATTAGATAAAGGTACTAAAAATTGATCAAAAAATACATTTTGCAAAAAATTAACCATTAGTTACTATTTTTAGCAATTGGTTGAGTTTAACTACGAATTAAAAAACCGGCCCTAAATCACACAAACTTCTTACCGTTCCGTTACTGTAAAGATAAAAGAGTTCATTTTAACCAAGTTCGGTCCGTAAATTATAGGAATCCGCCATCAGCCAGTAAGTTGCAGGTACCTGCCGGGTTTACTACAAAGCGTCACTTTAAATATTTTGCACAAAACGTATGAGGGGTCACCCCACCCGAAAGAATTCCACTAGGTACCTTTGTAATTGTGTCTGGTTTGCAAAGGGTGGCCCTTTAGAAGAGTAACCATGTCCCCCAGTTAATACTAACATGCGGAAGCAATGATGAAACGCTCCGTATGATGAGTAAAACGTTTCTTCTTATACATACATATTAACATTTGTTCCCACTAGTACAACCGAACTGTACCAACGGTGGTACTAGCGGGAAATTGTGTTCTCTATATAGTACCACTATTTACTTATGGTACTAGTGAGACTGTTTGTTCTCAACCTTTGTTCCCACTAGTACCTCCGAACTGGGGGCCTAAAAAGGCCAGTTTGGCAGAATCATAATAGGATAACAATATGAAAATCGTAAAATAGTCACAAACTGACAATTCATAATAATTATGATCTGTGTGCAAAGCAAATCATATCACGCAATTTACAGTTTTGTATGGAAATTCGTAAAATGGTCCACCAATGTTTACACCAAATATGATTTATAGGTATGAAATGAATTGTAGGTGATTAAACTAATAAGTGTAACCATTTAACCAAAATTAGAGGAATTGCTAATGATCTGCTGGGAATTCAGGAAATGAATAGCTTTTAGAGGTACATATTGCTTAAAGTGGCCTAGTACCACAATTTATAGGATATCTAAGGGCTGATTTTTCAACCGACAGATAATTTTTATTCGTTGTATAAAATTGACAGCTGACTGACAGATTTTGTATAGAAGAACAGTCAAAAATTCAAAATTATTCCTCGGATAAAATTATCTGGCGTTGGAAAAATCAGCCCTAAATGTAATATAACATTTATTAAAAAGTCGGAAGCTTCAAAAGTTTTGTTAATATTTTATTTAATAGTTACTGGCAGCTTTGGTAAAAAAAAAATGCAAACGACGCCATTATCTTTTAAAAACAAATAAATAGTTTTTTTTTATTGCGATAGTGGACAGTTGTATTTTTTGACAGTTATTTTAAGGGGTTTTTATTATTGCAAAAGCTGGTCTTTTTGGATGCGTAACCTTTTTCCCTGGCCTAGGTCATTCTACGGGTAATATACGGAAACAATGATGCAACCGTCTGTTGAGAAAAATGTTTCACATCTCTATGCAAATACCTACATATACCTATATGCATATAGTTATTGTAGGTTCCCTTAGTAAAACTATGTGTGAGGTATACAAATATCGTGGAAAGGATGACCAGTTAACTACATAAGCCTAAAATATAATATAATTGAACCTATTTTCTAAACGTTTTCATTTTAAATTAACACCATTCATTTTATTTGCCTAGAGAATTAATAACCTCCATTTCTCAAACATTGCTATTGACGTCACTACACACGCCTGACGCACACAACAGATATTTGTATTTCGAATAGGTCCCTATATCAAGCTTAATAGCCGCGAATTAATATTCTTTACAACAATGAATAAAATTCCTTTAAAAAAAATAACTTTTGAACATTAATTTTAAATACCAACGGCCCTAAATTGTTCCAAGAAACTCACCTTTAAGAAACCTTCACGAAATAATTGGCATAACTAAACTTTCGTACCTATACATACCTTTAGTCTATTAAAAAAAAATCTAATCGTATTAGCGTCATGAAATGAACAGTGAGGCAAATATCAGAACCGATTAGTTCCAGACAGATTATAACGTCAAAGGGAGAGGGTGAAAAAGGGGCTGCAAAGTGTTCCAAGCTACATTAAAATCAACCCTAGTAATCTATGAAAGAAGGTTTAAAATTCATCGCCTAAAAATCCATAGAATTGTGCTACGTAGATACCGCAAAACAAGGGTTCAATGACCTCTGCATAAAGGATAGAAATAGGAATAAATGTTTATTAAAAACTCGGTGGCTTAAAAAAGTTTGGTTAAATTTTTTTTTAAATACTTAGCTACTGGCAGCTTTGATGAGAACAACGCATACGATGCCATATTTAAAAATAAATTGTTGTTTTTTCTTTCGAACATTTAATGGCGTTGCAAATATTTTTTTCATGCGGTAATGGACAGTTGCAATATTTAATGGTTAATTTATTTAAAAATGTGATACAAACTGCTTTTAACTTACCTTCCTAAAAAAATAACTACCACCGTAATTTCAGTCACATTGATAGATTGGTTTAGAAACTTAACGTTCGCATTAAATTCTTAAAAACAAGATGCTTTATGATGCTTATGATGACAAGATGCTTTGTAGAGCGAAAGAATATACGGAATAACGAGTTACCTATTTGTTGTGTGCAAAAAAGTGTTTAAAAAGTTATTAAAGTAATTTAAATTCCAGATAATGTAAAGAATAAATGTTCCTAAAGAAGAAAAGAGCAAATACCCATCTTCACAGATACACAGGACTTTGTACAGACGCCAGCAGATCAAGCTACCCGAAACTGTCAAATTTTCCCAATCAACTTTGAACCTAATGCTTTAGCTATAAAGTTGAAAATCTATTAAAGTCTGTCAGATTGTAGTAGCTTGATGTGCTGGCGTCTGTACCTAATGTAATTATTTAATTGCTTAGCAAAATAAACAAATCTATCAACACTATTTGTTGAACCACTACCCAAGACATCATGAAACTATTAACAATACACTAAACATATTTATTTTTCAATTCAATTTTTCAATTTTTCTCTCGTAGTAAGGTCATCGCATATTTGCGTTGCGAAATTTTGGCAAGTCGTAGGCATTCGTAGCTATAGATACGCCGTTTGCTACGGGTGACGCCTACGCGCTACGCCAATAGCTATAGTTCTAAACGACCATAATAGATGTCGCTGCTATTCACTTTTATTATGATTAGTAAAACATGCGCAAGTCTAGGGAATTTCCCATCGTAAAAAATGACAAACTTCTATACAAACTTTCATCCCCTATTTAACCACATTAGGGGATGAATTACAAAAAATATTTTCTCAGTGTTCACTTTCCAAACTTATATACAAACTTTCATCCCCTATTTAACCACTTTAGGGGATGAATTTAAAAAAAATCTTTTCTCAGTGTTCACTTTCCTTAGTGCACTATTGTTCGAAATTTCATGCTCCTAGACTCAGCGGTTAAGACTCTGCTAAGTCTGTCAGTGAATTTACGATTTTGAAGTGAAACTTCTTAGGCGGCGATTCGATAATTATTGCACGAGGATTGAGAGTGACATTTCAAGGACACGTCACGTTTAGGCACATTTCGTTACATGAGAGAGAAGTAAGATATAAATCTATCTGTCTCTCATGCTAAATCTCTATTATTCTATATTTTTAAGTTTCACTTCAGTCACATTGGGTGCAGCACTGCAGCAAATTAGATAGATTGTTTTGAAAGTAAATCAATAGGCTTCCATTTCAGCGTATTATTATAGATTCGTCGTATTGCCATTACTAACTTACTTACTTTCTGCCAAGCTTCCGTTTTTTACCGAGCATGGTAGGTACCTTATTATTTGCAGACAAAGTAGTAACAAGATACTTAAAGCCACATTAGAACAACGCCGGGTTCCCTCACCCCCGATCGCGTGCGTGGTCGGCATCACTCACCAGTGTGACGTCACTCAGCAAACACACTCGAACCATTAGGAGTGAATAGCAGGGCTTGAAGGAAAGGCATATTATTTAAACAGTTAAGGGGCAAGCGCCAGGGTAGCCCGTGAAATCCAAATCTATATAAATAAAAATGAATCACCGAAATGTATGTACGCGCATAACTTCCGATCGACTGCACCAAATTGGATAATTCTTTCTTTTAGCATAATTTTGATCCCGATATTCCCACGAGATTGAAACTTATGCGGCTGAAACCGCGAGGCGCAGCTAGTTTAGAATACTCTGTATTATGTACTCTACACCATATAGATTACAGACATAAATATATAAATTTTACAAAGGGTGTTACAACGGGCGGTCTTGTCGCTAAGAGCGAACTTTTAAAGACAACCTTTGCATGGATTAAAAATTCATTTAATCTACTTGCGTTTTTTGCAATTTGCAGGTCCGTGTCATGTTGAATGTTGATTAAAATTTATAATTCGCGAGCGTAACAAATATGACTTCACAGAATTATTATCATTAAAATCATGAATACAACCATCTAAGTTCACATAATCCCTATTGATTGATATTTCATGAAATAGTCATTCTATACAAAGAAAATTTCAGACTTTTAACAATTTTTTTCAAAACGAAACGATTCATTTTAGATGTTTAAAGTACGCTTTTCACAACAAGGCAATTTAAAACACAGGTACAGTAAGTACTTCTGCCCTATCGTAACATCAACTTTATGACCTACCACAACCTACCATATAACTCCGGGCTATAAAAGTGCGTCGTCGAATGCACAGCCTTGGGCCCGATATGGCTGTTACCTTCCTATGAAATCTATTATCGATAACACATGTACTTCCTCACCTATGTGATGTGTACCTAAAGAATTATTTACGTTCTTAATCAAACCATATGTAAGATACCTACTTAGATGAAAAATACACTTATGTATATATCTCCAAATAAACCTTGATGCAGAATTAAGAATTCTTATTATTTATTTAAAAACTGTTTGCTTATCATCATAATCTGCCTGTTTCCACTGCGGGACACAGGCCTCCTCTCGGTGAGAGGGAGTGAACAGTAATTCACCACGTTGACCCAGTGCGGGTTGGTAGATGTGACAATATGTCTTAAAAATGTTGGTTTTGGGACATGCCGGTTTCCTCAATATGTTTTCCTTCAGAGCAGTGGTGTTGAAATAATTGACACAAAGTGGGCTTGGGTTTGTAACCCATGACACGTAAGTCGCGGCCATTACCACCGGGCCACTACAGGGGGCCTAAAAGGGGGTCTAAAAAGGCTTGTAAAGCTTGTCATTTAATTTTAACAAACATTCTGTTACCAAATTTTAATTTCGTATGCCTACCTATTTAACGGCAAAATATAGAGATATCTGTACCTATAATAATAATAACACTTATTCTTACACTTATGTTTAACAAATAATACTTAACCATTTTTCTCTGACTTTAACTTATGTAAATATTATGTCGTTTAAAAATAAATACCTAAAACTTGTCGAATTCGACATGATTCAGAATCAGCTAGAACCTTTGACAGTGGAATATACACTCGAGAGCAATGAATCCGGGACACTTAAAGAATGTTAAAAATCTCGGAAACTAAAAATGATAGGTTAATGCAATAAATTGTATTTAATAGACAATGTAATACTCCTTAAATGAAAGTAAAAAAAATATGAGTCACCATACATTTTATTAACACAAAATTACATAAAGAAAAAAACTGCTGATCTCTCCTTAAAACAAAAATAGGAAACATGACATTTTTGAACTTTATTACGATTTTCTTGAATTTTAATACTTCGTATTGCCTCCTCGTGCTTCCATTACTGCGTTTACGCGGTTTGGCATGCTGTACACCAAGTTCCTTATACGATTTTGGGGAATATTCTCCCATTCCTCTGTGAGAGCAATTTTGAGCTCACGAAGCGTGATTGGGCTCCCCCAATCACGCTTCGTGATTTGGTTTCGAATTGGTTTCGTTGTTTTACGCATCTCCCTAGCTCGTCCCAAGCATGCTCGATCGGGTTGATATCCGGGCTGCGCGCTGGCCACTCCATACGAGTAATGTTCATCTCTTGAAGGTAGTCATTCACAATCCTGCCTGTATGAGGTCGGGCATTGTCATGCATAAATATAGCATCCTCACCTAAATTGACCATAAATGGACCAACGTGATCATTGAGGATTTCTTCCACATATCTTACGCTAGTTAAAGAGCCGTTTTCTATGATCACCAGCTCTGTGCGACTTTCAGAAGAAATTCCGGCCCACACAAGTACAGACCCACCACCGTAGGCTACTTTTTCTTCGATGCATGCTTGCTTGAATCTTTCCCCTGGTCTTCGATACACTCTGTCTTCCATCGTGCTTGTAGAGCATAAATTTTGATTCGTCGGAGAACATAACTTTTGACCAATCTTCAATACTCCAATTTACGTGGCTCTGGGCATATCTTAGTCTTGAAATACGATGCCCACGCTCCAGTTTAGGGCCGTTTGCAGGTCTAAGGGGTTTTAAGTTAGATTCAGCAAGCCGACGTCTTACTGTCCATGCACTTGGGTTACTTCCTCCGAGGCGTCGAAACTGATTTGTGAGTTCAGTTCCTGTGAGAAAGCGATTTCGAAGCATGGTGTTCACCAAGTATCGGTCTTCTCGTGCTGTGGTACACCTGGTTCTGCCCGTTCCTGGTCTGCGTAGGTTAGAACCAGTTTCTTCGTAACGTCGGAGAACTCTTTGTACTGTTGACAGCGACACACCGACAGTCCTGGCTGTATCGCGCTGACTCCGGCCGGTTTCCAGCATTGTAAGTATTCTGGTGCATTCTTCAGGCGTAAGCGACATAATTTCAGCTTGAATAATGAATATAGAGCACTATCAACATGGTTTATGTACCCACATAAATGACAGATTACAAACAAAAGCAAAACCAAATGCTGTAATTTCGTAGTTCCATCTTCGAAAGTAGCCCTTTTTCAAATTTGATTTTTTTATGATATAACTTTACAATAACTAAGAAGTTTTAATAACTTCATTTAAGGAGTATTACATTGTCTATTAAATACAATTTATTGCATTAACCTAGCATTTTTAGTTTCCGAGATTTTTAGGATTCTTCAAGTGACCCGGATTCATTGCTCTCGAGTGTAGTATTTTTACAAACGAATAATAAAAAAGATTTTTATTTATTAATAGGGTACCAATTACAATTTACAAGCTAACACCAAAATAACAAAATTATATCCTAAATTAACTAAAACTATTTACAACCTAAAATATAGCGTCCAAAAATTCATCCGCATCGCTGTCGACTGGTAATGTACCCAAGATACTGGCGGCATTGCCACGTTGTATGGCAATGCTTAGCCTCTGGCCAAGGTAAAAGCCAGCCCATGGTCATGGAAAGGTCGTATAGTATTTTCATTTAAGTAAGGACTCTGTGGTCCACCGTCCATCTTCACAGTGACTAGTGTCCAGTCGTATTTCCACTCTCCAATCCAGCGCACTATGCGACCCATCGCACAAATTGGTAATCACGCCATCAGAGGCATGCGGTGTTTGATTTTCGATTCGAGTTATTGTTTTGCACATCTAGCAAAGCTTTGGTTTTCTAAGAAAACGGAGAACGGTCACACAATATAGGCTGTCCGAATACAGAGCAATTTTTGACTTCTTAATGTCAAATAATGGCGAAAATGACAGATTTTCATGACGGCCGTTACAATATGACGGACAACGCTCTTCGACGAAACCGTAGCTTTGCTTGAACTCTTTTCACATGAGCTGGAGTGTCTATCTATTCGCTTATTGTAGAGCGAAACTAAGTGCCCGTTTATCTGCACCTTGGATGACCTAAATACTCCACTGGTGCCGCAAACAACGTGGCCCCCTACTGGGCACAAAACTATAAAAAAAACGAATCAGAGTACCATCGATACGAAAAGAAGATGAAGCAGAGAGAGAGACGGTGTTACACTAAAGGTTAATCAAAAATTCAATATTAAATTTAAACATTTTTATTTCCATAATTATTATACTGGCAGTCGTATATATATTGTAATATTAACATAGTATCCACACTCACTAGGTATACAAAGCATCCACAGAGGAGGAACATGCACTTACATTAAACAAGAGAGATAATGGACATAGACCATTATTACAGACACAATTAAATGCTTTGGAACAACATTTCATTAAGTAAGTCCTTAATCTAGGGCTAATAAGTCATTAAAGTCAGACTGACAGTCCAATGCAGAATTCTTAAAGTCTGAAATTTAAAAAAATCCCGCAAAGTATCTCAGTAAACTTTGTATAGCCCAACAATAGAAACTTCAATTATTTTCTAATAGATTCCTACCGTAATAATACAATTTGACTTCCAAGATTTCAACAATCTGTGACCGATTTTTTTTCTTAAACAAATTAATATCGCTAAAATCCAGACAATTATAGTTAAAAATCTGAGATTTCATAACAATGTCAGCAACACCAGTCGGAAGGAAATTATGTCACAAGAATTAACTTCCATGTAATGGCACTTGCTTTTAATATAAAAATACTAAGCACCTACAGTGTGCGTTACACGCATTAAACTAACAATTATTTATTTACAATTTACCTTTTGCCACCTTTTTTTTAACAATAAATACATTTTTGGTCTCATACTATGAACGCATCCATTCCATTAAGAATTGAATAATATTTTTATAAGTATTTTTATCTGTACTCTTTTTTTGTATTGTTTTTGGCGGGCGTGGCAAAGGACCGCGTTTTGAACGCTATTATAATGTTCAGTCACGCATTTATGAGTTAAAGCTAACTTAAAAATAACTACTTAGGGCATGAAGTATTAAAATAGTTGCTACTTTAATTTCCTGGTCCTAAGTTAAACAAAACTGACACTTAAGGTACGGAAGAGACATAAAGTAAGCGCACACGTGGTATTTAGAACTTACATTATGAAATTGTACATACAATAAACCATAAGTTTTTTTTTTAAATGACTTAAAACTTAACCTATTAGAGATCCATGCTGAATGTTTCTTGCGACTCGTCGAATGAGATTGAGTTTGAACGCGCCTTTTGAGCCGCGGACGGTTGTATGACATTCGGGACGGAGTTAGGATTCTTTAGCAGCGAGGCTGGTAATGCGCACTTTGGTGGGGTCTGCGAGATCGGAGATTGCCGTAGCGACATCATAAAGGACCTCTCGTACACTATTCTTGTACCTGGAAAGAAGGAAATAGAATATATTAATAAAAAGCACAACAACAATAATTACTATAGATTGACTTTCTCTGTTCCTCGTCTTTATAAACATAAAATTTGCCTATGTTCGGAGTCTGTGGTTTTCTTAATCGCCATAAATGGAGGTCAACTAGGTACATACATATTATTTAAATATAGTACCTAACTAAATACAAGCCAATTGTATTTAAATTTATTTCATTCTATTCATAAATATTTTGCAAAGTTCAAAGATGTTCAAACTGTTATGTCACACTACAATATACATACATAACGTTTAATGAATTTACGAGGACAACAGTCTCGTGGTTTCGATGAAAATATTACGAATATGTACGAATTATATTTTGGCATTTCCGCGCGTCAATGTTTTGTTTTGCTTTGATGGTTTTGTTTAAAATATTTTACGACATCACATTTTTTTTTTGACATGTTTACTGGTGTATAAATATATACAAATATACATACTTATACAATGTACTTACTTATATATGTACAAATATTTATACTTATGTTCTTACTTCTTAATATTATGAAAGGCTAGGCTACGAGACATTGTTAATCACCATTGACTTTATTATTATTATTTAACTTTATCATTGTGCGGTTTGCTATAATATAAACATTTAGTTCACTTTTTTATTTAATTTTAAGTTACAGAACTAGAACCAATTAGGCGGATCACACATTACAATGCGCTACGCGACGAGGCGCGGGAAATGGAGCCAAATTCCCCGCGTGGAAGCGCGTTTTTATTGAATTTGTGTGTGATCCGCCTTAGATAAGTTCAAGCTAAAGAAATATCCAATTTCCGGTTTCTCTCTATCAAAGACCGACTGTCTTTTTTCCAATTTAAATAATCAAACAGAAATTCTACCGCTTTCCACTCTGAAATAGAAATGTCTGTTTACATAACTGCCACAATGTTAACAACGAGTTCTTGTAGATTACTCATGGACATGTACCTATTCGATAAATAACAAGTTGGTAAATAAAACAGTTCAAATAAGTAAATAGAGAGATCGCAGACAGCGATGAGACCGCCCATTGTATGTTTTGTAGTGATAATCGTATTTTTTTATGTATTTTCTGGTGTACAATAAAATTATATATAAATATAGTTCAAGAATCAAGGTTGGTCTAGAGTATTTGCTAAAGAATGGATTTAATGGAAAACTTCGGACTATACGAGTATTTTCGCTTTTTTGAAAAGCGGGCAAGTCATTGTAGAAATCTGATGATAAGGGAGGCGCCGAAAGAAGCTCATCAGTAAGATTTAACTGAATAGGTATGTAACAGTAAACAGTTTATTCTGAAGCAATCCCTAGAGAGCCAGTTCAGCTTTTTTCTTTCTTTGAGCTGATGAGGACTTCGCTTTCAATTATTTTTAAAACTCCTGTTCTTTTTGTCTGTCTTGTCGATTTTTAATGGAAAGTCGTTGATAAAGATTAAACAAAGAAAAAATATGGAGATTTCTATTAAATTAGTTTTTAAATCAACACAAATTGATGACGGTGTATTTTGTACGCTTATCTTTTTTTTTTTTGAAGTTTTTAGGTAATAAACATCGGTGTTCAGCCTAATTTACATAATAATAAGCTTATGTATGCAGATTTTCTTTATTGAAGCAGTATTTCAAGAATTCTTAACAGAAAACACGGATTAAGTGTAATATGGAAATCATGTTTGTGACTATATTAAATTATAAAAAACGTCAAGATAAACAATATTAAAACCTGATACAAAACAAGATACAATCTGTATAATTAGCAACAAATAATCTAAAAACTTCTTCAGATTATCAACAATGTGTCCCAGTGTGCGCAAACGCACGCTAAGTGGACATAGTTGTTCCATTATCTTATACAAACAGCGGATTGTGTGCGACTAGTTGCCAAGTTGTTATATAACCAGCATAACACAGTTGATATAGCCATGTGGCTTTACGTAATGAAAACACGTTTTCATTTTATTGTGAGGTTAGGATGAGGTAGGGCTGCCATCCATCTGGGTTTCCCCGGATTTGTCCTAGTTTGTCCGGGCAGGGTTTTTAAATAGGGTCCCGAACACTTCCTGTGTTAGGGTCTACTCACACTTAGGTATTCAGCTCTGTTCAGCTTTTGTCCATAGAAAACAACGATTTTGTATGGAATGCGTACGCGGTCGTAAAGCTGAACGGATGCGTACGAACAGAGCTGAATAAGTGTGAGTAGTCCCTTAGGGGGAATCAGACTTTGAATGATTTGCAATAAATTAAAGCATAAATCATGGTTAAAAATTCGCCGCCCGCCTAATAAACCCGTGCGCTCGTGACAATTCATAATTTGCATTTGTTTTTTTTTTTCATTTTTATTTATGTCAAAAAGAAGAGCGTTTCTAATTATTTTTGTTACCACAATACCTCTCACATAGAGAAGAGTGTATAATTGATGAGTAATTAAGCGTTTCATTTGTATTGTTTATTTTTGTTGAGAGCTGTGTGTGGCCCAGTCGCAACGGCCCCAACTTACGAGTTGTAGGTCGTGGGTTCGAACCCAGGCAGGCGCTTTACTTTGTTTAAATAATTTCATCACCACTGCTCTCAAAACGGTGAACGGAAAACATCGTGAGGAAACCTGCATGTCAAAGAACCAAAAAATTCGAAGACATGCATCGATCATTTATTGGTGATCGATGAAGACATGTGACATCTACCAACCTGCACTGGGCCCGCGTGGTAGATTATAACCCGCTCCCTCTCAAAGAGAGGAGGCCTGTGTCCAGCAGTGGGAACATTATAGGCTGATTATGATTTGTATTGTTGAGGTTTAGGTTGATTTTCTATAAATGAAAAAAAATAATATAATACTTAACGATGTTTATATTTTATTGTATTTTTTTTTTCGAGTGAGTCTGGGGAAAGTTCTTTATTTCACCCAAATGTCCCGGGTTTTTGAAGTTTTTATCCGGGGTCCGTAATTTAGGAGATGGCAACCCTAGCATGAGGGCATTAGACTCGCTCCCTATTTTTAAAGTCTTAAACATCATCTGCCTAGCCTTTTCCCAACTATATTGGGGTCGGCTGTCAAATGCTGGCGAAATGTGGGTTTACTAAAGTTACAGCTCTGCCTATCCCCTTGGGTATTACAGGCGTGATGTTATGTTAGGTTAGATTAGGAAGATGCTACCTTTATTATAGCTCTATAGCTGATCCTTTAATTTAGAGTCTTGGAGTACACGCAATTCGGAGTTGGACCCCGGAAGTGTAAATTGGTACGCTGACTTTATCCTTTTTAGAGCTGTCTATTCCCTATGCTCTCAGTTTGTCCCTGAAAGAGTTTGCATACAAACGAGCTCTCTAAAATCTGACTAGGGCTCATTAATCTATAGATTAATTAGTCCCAATTGGTGCACTTAGTTAGTCTCTCATTTTAAAGTTAGCTTCAATACAAAAGTGGTTTTTAGAATGGGTTTGTAGGCAGGTTTAAAACTAAATTGACGTCCTGAATTTAGATTGCAAAAGCCCACTTTAGCTTGTTTGTGTAGGCCGTGTAATACTTAACTGTAATTTACGGTCGTAATATGTTTTTATGTGATAGCATAAACAACAAGTTACGTCGTTGATAATCTGAAGGGTTACACAAACAAAGACATGGATTATCTTGCTTGGAAATAAGTAGCATTTCTAGTAGTTGGCATATCAAAATGTTTTGCTGTAACCTTCAGTACTCTTCATATCGTTTGATAGATTACTTAGTAATCCTTTGGTGGAAGATTTTTTTGGAAGGTTAACGATATTTTGGGTACCTATTGAAGTTTTAATAAATTAAGGAATATTCTATTCATCCTTTCATAGACAAAAAATATCTGTGGTAAAGGAGGATTTTACCTCATTTTTTGCCAACAATTTTTGCTGTACGCGCTTTTAAACCTTTGATTTCGTATTAAACATATTATATCTATTAAAACAGTAGGTAAGTACTTGTTTTTTATAGGTATTTAATCGCTTATCTCATATTACATAGTTTAAATTTTAATTTTTATCATAATTAGTACCGCTAATCAGCTTGTTTTGAACAACAACGGCTATAAAGTTCATTCATACTGCATGTACGTAATTTAATACCTAATTATCGTAAAGGTTGAACCAATTAAACCCTAACAAGGCTACTATTCAACAATTAAGCTCAATATAGAGTTCATTGTCGCTTCTAAAATTAGTTTTACGACTCCTGATGCTTGAGGGACGAATCCATAAGCACTAGCTATGTTAAATAGGTACCTATGTACCCTCTATTATTGTTAAACCGTCGCTTGGCAGTTTGTGTACATAATCCTTAGTCACCATTGTTAGAGTGTCTGTATAATTAATTAATTCTATGTAGTTGAAAGGCTGTTGAACTTTAGGGCTTGCACATATTAAAAAAAAAAGTTTTTTTTTTTTCTCTTTATGTTACCTAAGGGCTGTTTTTTGCCGGGTAATAAGTAGAGACAAAACGTGGTCGTCCCATTACCTAATTTTCTCAATTATTTATGACCCAAAAAATTACAGAAGAAGTTCGATTACCTCCAGGGGTGGTAGAGTAGACAGTGCCTCCAGGTGTGCTGGAGTATACATCGGGCATCTGCGAGGGGTCGCTGATGAGAACCCTTCTTGAAGGAATGGCCTGGACATTGGTCGCTTGCCTCGCAATAGGTGATGCCGACATGATGATTCCAAACGTTTTTTTTTTCAATGATTTCACAAAGCACTGACACTGTTGGCCGATCAAAAAGACAAGGAGGACTGAATCGGGTGTAGCCGGTGCCTAAAATAAATACGTTTACCAGCTAAGCGCACACATGCGCGTGTTGTGTATTGTAAACACGTCACACACGAGCGAGCCACATCAAAACATGCATAGATTATGCGACAGAGAGGTTACTCGGTTGACCAGGCTTTGTGTTGACTTGACCTTGAGGTATTGTTGATATAGTGAATATATTGATATTAGTTAGTGTGCATACACACGAGCGACTCGCGTCGACGACAGAGGCAACTGCAACCGTCGACGCGTTGAGTACGGTGCTGAAATAAACGAGCGGCATGTTGTTTTGACGGTCGACGCAATGACGGCTGTCGCGCCGACATGCGACGACGCTCTGAGTATATCTCTATATACTCGTACTTAGAGAACTTAAAAAACTGAATAATTTCATCAATGTCAGCCATAGTCATTTCCGCTATCAGTAACCTTGGTGCCTACTGAACTCTGAAGTGCACTTAGACAGTTTTTTTCAGGAAGTTTTTGCTACTGGCTTTTTTGTTGTCTTGTTGTTGTTGTTGTAACTGGCGGAATTTTCTATTGCAAGGAAATTTTGAATCTGTACCGATCATTCAGGCATGAATGAGGTAGTGAAACACACTTCAAATCACAATCCAAGGGTTTTAATGTTCCTAATTCATTCCTTTCATAGATTTGAAAAGTTGCTCAACAACGTAAATAACCCAATGTACGTGGCTGAACTGTCAAAATTCAATGAATTGCTATCAATTGTCAGTTTTTGTGAGTTACGAAATTACCCCGCAGGTTTCATTAGATCACAGGTTCTCAACCAATTTTTCCCACTTTGAGATTTTTTTTTCTAGAGCCCCCCAATATTTTTTACTTATCATCTGTCGCGAATCTGAAACAGCTATTGTCACGAAATAATTAGGTATTAAATAATTTCAAGTGTTATTATAATATCAATATTTATATAAACAGAACCTTGCTTTAAATAAAGATACGAGTACTAACAGATCCTTAGATAGTCTTCGTTTTGTAATCGGGACACATTTTGATCCTGGTACTAACCTTAATACCGTCACAGTCCTAGACCTTTTAGTCTTTGTTTAAATCAGTACTTAAGCATTTTTTTGAAATAAGACCGATAATGTTCTCTGGATCCTCTACAGCCCCCCCCTTGTTTGGTGTTTGAGACTTTCAAGGGAGCCCTTATCGCCCATGTCAAGAACATAGTTATGCACTAGATCATTCAATTTAAAACAACTTGTTATTGAAATCCCATCGGTTCTCTACCTATTCTCCCGTCTTTTAATAAACAAACTCCACACAATCTTTGGTTGGGCACACACAGACACGTTATAGTTATCGTACGTCACACCCCCACATAGACGACGATGTTTTGTGCGTAGTTTATTCAGTCGATATGGCGATGTCGACTAATTTATATTCGTAAAATGTTTATCTCGTACAAAATCAACTTGCAAAGAGGAATATGGGGAAGAAGATTATGTATTTCAAGTTTCAAGTATTTTTACACACAATACTTTTAATAGGCTCGATGTGGGTGTACCTACTATATGTACTATGGCCAAAACCTATATCTGACCATTTTGAAAATAAAATCCCGTGCACATGATGACCGATCATACGAACTGGTTGCATATAGCATATTATGGTAACGTATGTGGAATGCATAGGAATAGGAATCGTATTACGTCCGTAAGTAAAACAAAAGAGGATCCTTTTTGGTCGACTAATAATATGCGCTGCAAGCAGGAGTAGTCCTTACGGTGGTCAGATATAGATATTGGCGATGATACACCTCTCCCTTACCCTTCGGGGATTACAGGGGTGATATTATGTTATGTGTATTAATAGGCTACTTACTTGGAATATGGAAACCCTATTTTAAGGGTACCTACGGTGTGTTTTGTAAACAAGTCTACCGGTTTCTGATATAAATGTTGATAAATGCATTTTCAAGGTCGGTAGGTAGGTTGGTAAACAAGAAGAAAGGTGTATTGTTATTGTGAGAATTGTAGGATATTATTGTAACTAAACTACCTAACTAAGATTACGTGCACAATGTTACGGAATTGAATTCCAGTTCCCAAACTTAGTAACAGCTCGGAGTTTGGAAGTAAGTGGTATGATATCCCCGTCCCTCTAAAAGCACGTAAAGCCGTTGCTCCTGCGCCTGATTTTCTCTCAGGTCGCGTCGGATTGCCGTCCCATCGGACTATGAGAGTGAGGAAAGAGACAGTGCACCTGTGTCTGCGCACCACTTGTGCACTATAATAATCTCCCACGCCGAAGGCTAAAATCTCTGTTGAGATTGTAACCATGGCCGAAATACGGTATGGAGGGCTATATCACAGACTTCGGTATATTTTTCTTATTATTGTTACAATTTACAAACTAAAAAGTGACTTAAATACTTAAGTAGCTTAGGTAGAACACAATTTAAAAAAAAATAAACGCGAGAAAATAACAAAATTAACACAATACAATAACAAGAGACAAACAAATATAAACATTATTTAAATTTAAGCATAAAAACAATAACAATAGAATAGGTATCAAACTTTGGTACTTAGTGGATTACTACCATTGTAGGTAGCAGGGGGCCTAAAAATGCCACTTTGGCAGAATCTTAATAGGGTAACAATATGAATCATATTAAAAATCGTAAAATGGTCACAAACTGACAATTTATAATATGATCTGTGTGCAATTCATATCACGCAATTCACCTGTTTGACAGTTTTGTATGGAAATTCTTAAAATGGTCCACCAATGTTTGCACCAAATATGATTGATATGAAATTAATTGCAGGTGCTTAAACTATGTAGTAGGTATGTGTCACCATTTAACGAAAATTAGAGGAATTGCTAATGATCTGCTAGGAATTCAGGAAATTAATAGCTTTTAGAGGTATTGCTTAAAGTGGCCTTTTTAGGCCCCCAGATCTCAGTCTCAATCTGTCAAAAATTGCTCTTTAATTTCCCTACATTTTTGTCATTTTTCGATTTGTCGCTGAAATGAGATTGCGACTAGATTTTGAACGTTTGAATTACGGGAATTGGCCTTCTGGTGAAATTTAAGTGTAGGTACTCTAATACCTATTCGTCTCTGGCTAGTTACCAGATAACGTATGGTCATCTTTAGCATAACCATTTCTACATAAAAAAACCAGGAATTCCAGCTAAATACGAATAGAAACGAACCGCGTTTATTTATTTTCCAATATAATATGATACAGTTCATTAAAGTGTAATTATAGTATAAATCGATTTCCAACTTCTCGAGTAAATTGTTTCGATGTAGAGGTAATTATAATCGATGTTCCCACGGCTCGATTTCTCTCGGTAACCCGTAATCGATTACATATTTTGTATAATAAATTATTTACAGTTAACAGTGCATCAATATTTTTAAAATTCCTTGGCCAGTTTTTGATGCGTAACAATTTTATAAACAAAACAATAAATTAATCAATCAACCCAGCTTATCACAGTCCACTGCTGGACATAGGCCTCTCCCAGGCTGCGCCACAACACCCTGTCCTCCGCCTTCCGCATCCAGTCTGTCACAGCCACCTTCTTTAGGTCGTCCGTCCATCTAGCTCAGGGGCGTCCCACACTACGCTTGTCGTTACGCGGTCTCCACTCCAGGACTCGTCTTCTCCACCGGCCATCGGTCCTTCGACAGTTCTAGTAGTTAATAAAGATCAAATTCGCAAAACACGTATTCGTTTGTATGAAATTGACAGGTGTCGAGAACGCATTCTCAAATGTCAAAACGGGCCTTTTATTTTTTGACAACTTTAGTAGGTTATTATCTAAACGAATATTATAAAACGAAAGGATTTGATTTTTTATGTTTGTTAAACTTTCACGCTACTGACTGAACAAATTTAGATGAAATTTCGCACATGGATAGGCCATGACCTGGAGTAGCACATAGAATACTTTTTTATCCCGGTATCCCCACGGGCTCGAGACTTATGCGGGTGGTGTCACCTGCATAAGTCTCTACCCCGTGGGACGGTCGAAGCTAGTTCGAAATCAATGAAAACGCAGGTTTAGAACAATTAGCTAAGAACTGTAAATTAAAAAAACGTAGGATGCCTTTAATATAAAATTATATATTTTATATTAAAGGCATCCTACGTATTTTCCTAAGACTTTTCTGCCACATCTTTCTTATAAGAATTTAAAACATAGTACATACCTAGTAAACTTTTAGTGAATCATCATTGTCTTATGTATTAGTGTATTACTGTACATTCCTACGAATATTTATATGCCTAAAGGCTATTGACATAACCTCTCAGAGCCACGTGGCGCTGCGGTACCACGCGGTTTCGCAGACTTAACGAATGTTGTACGAGTATAAACGCGAGTATATAAATGTAGGTCAAGTGCGTTGGTGCAAATGTTGGCTGTGGCCTCGAATGTTGGTCCAAGATTCGGCTAGTATTTTTTACATAGTTTACCGTGCTATTCTGGGTGTAAAAGGTTAGTGTATGGGTTATTAAATGAATATAAATAAATAAAAAATAAAACACATTACGCTTGTGTTCTACGATGGGTTCGGTAGTTAAGTATTTCCATATTTCGCCAGATAAGTTTTAAAAGATTTGAGTACCTATTTATATAAAAAAAAGATTCCTTAGCCCAAGAATGTTTACTGATAAACTTAACGACAGCAAATTATTCAATGTTATTTTACTTTGTTCTCATAATGGTGAAGGAAAACATCGTAAGACACCGGCATGTCCTAGAACCAAAAATTCGAAGACTGTGACATCACAGAAAGGAGTCCTGCGTCCCAGGAGTGGGAACATAGGCTGATTATGATGCTTTTGATGTGATTACTTTATTGGTAAGGCAGTTTTGTGTTTTTGAGAGCACGCGATTGCAGAATTGTTATGAGGGTTCGGCTAACACTCTTTGCGCAGACTTAACTGTTGTGCCCTTTAGGTGCGGAACCCTAAAAAGTATAAGTAGGTAGGTATTATGCGCACATTATACTGATTGTGATTACGTTGTAGGGTGGAGTGGTAGCCATTGAACCACCAAAAGTTTGAAGAGCTCTAACGCACTCGTTTTTAAAGTCTAAGAAAATATTTTTATCTCAGAAGATAGGTTATTATTAAAAAAATGGGAAATATCTGCTATTGCCTAATTTATACAGGTTTTTTTAAAACTAGAGAAATGGTTCATACCGTACCTACTCCTAAGGGTACACAATGAACCGGGGGGGTGGTATTAAATGAACCAGGTGGTACACAATGAATCACGGTATTATAAAAACTGGTAATTGTTTGTTTTAAATGGAAAATAAATACAACATTTATAAGTTTCCATATTTATTAAGTTTCGGGTTATATAAAAACCACACAATCAGTCTTAAAACTTAATTTCTAACAATAATTTTAAACTTTTAAAAAGTTTTGTGACGCATAAACTCTACAGAAAAAAGAAAAAACAGTTTGTACTTTATATATAGATATAGATTTAGACTTTATAGATAGATAGGGAAGGTTGCTGTCTTTGGCTGCTTTTCGAATGCTTAGTCCCGACAAGTGTTTTTCTATACCTCTTTGTATAGCTTCCCCGGTGTGATACCCTTTTTTACGAGCTTCCCTCCCTACCGTGTTTCGTCCCATGCTGAAATAGACAAATAGTGATTAATTAATTATACTCACATTAACACTTAGAGGTTGACTGGAATAACAATCCCCACCTATTTATTTAGCATTATACAAAGCACTTAGATGTGATACACAATGAACCATGGTTCATTGCTTACCCAGGATAAATGGCTCACAGCGTACCCATCTCCTCTCAAAAAATGTTAGGTTATGTTTTATACCAAAAACGTTGAGAATTAATTCCAAAAAATAGTCTCAAACATGCCTAAAGACCTACATTACACATACAATTCACACATAGTTAAATAAGAGTTAGATTATTAAAGTAACTACAAAAAGAAACTCACGTTTTTTTCGTCGTTTTTGCTTGAGTAAACACAAGGACGCGGCTCACGCGTACGTATGTCGCGACAAGCGCGCGGCGACTAGACCAAACTTCACGACGTGGCAAGCGAGTCTCGACACGTTTTTTGCGCGAGCTGGCAACGTTGCGTATGGCCGGTAGGTACTATGGTTCATACTGTACACGCGGTTCATTGGCTACCACCCTACCCTACATTTTTTTTCCCATGGATGTTGACTGAAATTTAAGAGAGCCACGTGTAGTAACAAGTTAGATGTAACATAAGTATGTATATACTGGTAATACTGAGAAAAAAAAATCTTAATTTCTTTACTTTAGTTAGTTCAAGTCATGCGCCCGACGAGATTGCCCATAGGCGAAAATGACGAACTTGTGTCGATTTAGATTCCTTCCTTCCGTGTATGGCAGAATAAGTAGCTTCACGTACGCTTTTTCCAAGCCCTACACGGACCCGATGAGATCCACTAGCGTCTGCAGCCTGGCCAGACCCAGTGGTTTGAGCAGTGCGTTGTCTGTCATCGAATAAATGACTAAGATTTTTATTAAGTCGATTTGTAGTAAGCAAAAATACAGACAGGAAGTCTTTTAATTTCCTATAAAAATGCACAACAATTTTCTCATGAATAGAGGCACGTAGGCATCTTGTTGTCAGTCTAAAATCTGACTATTACTATCATAACAACACCTGAAGGCCAATTCTCGTAATTTAAAGCGTTCAAAGTCGAGTCGCAGTGTCATCTCGGCGACAAACAAATGTCAAAAACTTGTCGAAATGTAGGGAAATTTGAGGTATTTTTGATAGATTGAGACTGAGATCAGACTGTGAACTTTCTTAAAATTACGAGAATTGACCCTTTTTTTTTTTTTTTTTGTGGATGGGAAATCATCAAATGACCCCTCCCGCTCTGGGTGGAGCGGAAGGGAGTGTCAGACTTTTACTGACTAAAACCCACCCGTGTTCCTTCCTTAGCCCTTTATGTTCCAGGGCACCGGTAACCCCCCTCTGATCCCTCTGATTGACCCTCTGATCTCAGTCTCAATCTATCAAAAATACCTCAAATTTCCCTACATTTTGACAAGTTTTTGACATTTGTTTGTCGCCGAGGTGACACTGCGACTAAACTTTGAACGTTTTAAATTACGAGAATTGGCATTCAGAACAGTCTGAAGGCCAATCAGGGGCAATTCTTGTAATTTTTAATTAAACATGCTGCATTCTGTAAACCTGAGGCGAGAGTAGAGTAGCTATCGGTTATCGCTTGATAATGGAGTAAGGACAAGGGGTCCCCAATTCATCGCAAGGCCCTGGACACGTGCCCAGTGTGCCCAGCTGGGAAGAGGGGCCTGGATATCATCGTCTATATGTATTTAATAGAAAGATAACAAAACTATGATAATTAAGATACATAGACAACCTTGTGTGTCTATTTCATTTAACTATAAAACTCTTAAGTTGCTCGTACACTAGAAACTAATAAACAAGGTGGCAGGGACATCGCTAATATGCAACATGTTACCATGGATTTTGCTGTTCCATACATTTTGACCGTATTGCACTTTTATATGGAGCAGCAGATTTTATTTTTTTTATCCTTTGAAATTTTTAAGTCTAGAATCATGTGCCTTATAATCAGCCTATAATGTTCCCACTGCTGGGACACAGGCCTCCTCTCGGTGAGTGGGAGCGGGCCGTAATCCACCACGCGGGCCCAGTGCGGGTTGTTAGCTGTCACATGTCTTCGAATTTTTGCTTCTAGGACATGCCGGTTTCCTCACGATGGTTTCCTTCACCGTTTTGAGAGCAGTGGCGATGAAATAATTTACACAAAGTAAAGCGCCTGTCTGGGTACCGAATCTACGACCTACAACACTTAGGTGGCGGCTGATACCACTGCGCCACCGCTGCTCTTTAAATAATGGCAGCAGAGAAGAATAATTCTAGACTTTATCCCTCTGTAGTTTCATGTACTATTTGGCTGTTACGAACGGAAAATATTATATACCTATAATATAATTATATATCTCTATAATATAAAAATTAATAGCTGAATGTGTTGCTAAGCGCAAATCTCGAGAACAGCTGAACCGATTTCGCTAATTGTTTTTTTAGAATATTCCTTGAAGTACGAGGATGGTGCTTACGGAAAAAAAATGTAATAAAGTTGCTTCACGCGGACGAAGTCGCGGGTTAGTATATTATTAAATTAATTTATTAAATATTAAAGTTAGTATATTATATATTTAATATAATAAACCTATAAGTTTAAGTCTATATAGGTATTTAGATCAACATACAAACAAATAGATAGTTTGAAACATGAAGACATGTTTGAAAATATAGAGTAACGGCTAAAGGTATTTGTAATAGTAATGACATGATATATAATCTAATGATACTTATTTATACTTTCCTTTTAATACAAACATATATGTATTTGTAATTAAATTTACTTAAGAATTTTATAATAGTAAAATTTATAAATTGATCTAAATAAGTGTAATAATAGTGATATAAATAATTTCAAATGTTTGCATGCCGATTGGTAAAATATGGCTGAGCTAAATGTAATCTTAAGAACTATTATTATTTACCCATATTTGCAAAATAAAATTCTATTCTATTCTATACCCAAGTAGGTACCTATCTATACTTTGAATCCTCGGTTCAACCCCTTAGCCTGGTGTGTTTATCATTACTTTTTGCGTTTTTGCACGATTGTCATCACAAAAAATAGCAATGTCAACTCGCGATTATAACATGCGATATGCTGGCTGATCTTTGTTCCTTCCTTGGTACACCTACTAATAAAGAAGCTGTTATGTTTGTATGACTTTATACATAGCCACTACTAAGTACTAGAACTCTACCACGGAGGAATTCTTGAGAGTGTGTTTAGGTTCCTTTATGTCATATCGAAGAACGCGAGCCTAAACTTATTTTATAACTAGCTTTTAAACGCGGCTTCGTCCTTATCGCCCCTTCCGTGGGATAAATTCCGACCTACTTACTTACATAGACATACGATCGGAAATTATCCCACGGGAATATACTAACCCATGCCATGGTCTATCTGGGTGCAAAATTTCATAGAAATCCAACAGAAAAGGTAGAAGACATACAGCGCTACTTTCGCATTTATAATTATAACATAATTGTAGTTTCAACTGTAAAGATTCTAAACATCTTTTAGGTAGGAACTAAAAATAACTTAGACAAACCATACCTACCAATAGCCTTACAGCTGAAGGTACAAATAGGCTCCCGTAGACAGGTGCAACTGCAGAACAATAATGTCCATGAAGTTTTTATAGAAATTTGTTCTACTAGACACGCGTTGCGCTGTTCCGTCGCACCTTTACTCAAATAACTCCAGGCAATCCGTGATTGTTTCCTAGTATATCACAATCGCAAGTAAACAATTATTATTTTTTGCGAAACATGACCATATAGAGATAATACGAGATATTGTGTCTGCGAACAACGATAACAATAGTTTGATAAGAATTATTATCTGACAGTTAAAATAGTACCTGTCTGTGTTTACAAAGTTGTATCTTTGTTTTTTTTTTATAAAATAATCTACCTCTCTCTACCACTTATCTACCTCTAATCTAAAAAAACTACGAATATTACTTGAAATTTTGCTTTTTAACAAAACATTCAAGATTTCTTTAATCAATGTCAGTAGGTAAGTGTAATATTCATGTATAATTAATTATTCTCGATGGTTCTATCGAAGATGGAGGACTTACAACTGAGGATTGGAATGTGATGGGACGCGACAGGAGCACACCGTGCGGTGGAGTGATGCTCGCTGCGCGCGCACCCATTGTGCTGCGCCGCCGCCGTGATCTTGAAACGGACGGTGGTGAGGACTTATGGTTATGGTTGTACATGGTGCAGCTGAACTGTTCACGTATGTGTTGTATATATTAAACCTAGTGCAAGTGATGATGAGTACATGCGATGGTTTTGTAAAGTGGAAGAATATATAAATAATTTAAAAAGCCTTGTAGGTAATAATATTAGACGACTTAAATTTAAATAGTGTCTCGTTAAATATTAAGAATTATTATTGTGATTTTGTATCATATTGTAGTCTGAATGAGATGAACGTTGTGGAGAATTCGTATGGAGGTATTTTAGATGTTGTTTTAATCCAAGCGAACATTTTTGCACGAGAGACAGTCGTAACCGCTGCCGAGGGAATTGTACCACTGGGTGCTTATCATCCGGCACTACAAATAATCGTAAGAGTTGATGTAGGTCGTTATTCAAATTCAATTGAGCCCAGCAATATAGACGGTACCAAGGCACAGACCAAGGATTGGAACTTCGTAAAATACGATTACGAAAAACTTTATTTATCTTTCTTTATTTTTCTTTCTTTTTTTTTCTTTCTTTTCTTTTTAACTTTATTTATATTTCTTTTTTTTTTTTTTTTTTCTCTATCGAAAATACTTGGGAGGAGGTTTTGGAACCAAAAGATGTACACAACACACAGCTACTCATAAGTTCTACAGCATAATTTATAATTTTTTGATACTTGCATGCCTAAAAAACGCAGAAAGAAATCGATAAACGATGTATGGTTTAATAATGATATCATCCGAGATCTAAGGCTCAAGTACAAGTACCAAGAAACTGGAAACGCACTAACTGTAATAGCGCGTATTTGTTATTTTCTGACCTCAGGGAAAGCTTAAAGATTAGTATATCAGATGCATATCTCGCGTACTGAGACATAGAAAGTAAAATTAAAGTTACCCCTCGTGAATTCTGGTCGCTCATTTCCAGCCTAAGATCCAAAGTTGCGGTTTTGAGCCTAACATTTCATACAGAGGTATAACTTTTTCAGGAACTAAAGCAGCAAGGCCGTTTGCTGAGTTTTTCTTTAATGATTTCCTGCCTGATACCCGGGGCTTAATGCTGATCATATTAGTGTAGATGACCATAACAGTGACAACAATTACATTAATATACCCCCCTTGTACCCTATATATTTATTTATGCCTTTAACCTTTAAGGTATAAATAAACTATACCTAAACTAACAGCTCCATTTGCCCCGATAACATTTCCCCCTTTATCATGAAATGTTCAAAACATATTTTCAGTAATCCTCTTTGTCACATTTTCAATTTAGCCTTGCAGACTGGCACATATCCCTCTCAGTGGAAAGTTTCTAGAGTAACACCTATTCCTAAAAGCCAAAACAAAAGCTCCGTTGAAGATTACCGCCCTATCGCAATTTTATCTTTCCCGGCGAAGGTCTTTGAGAACATCCTCCATAATGCCATATAATAATAATAATAATAATATATCATTTATTCTCTCTTCACAATAAGTGGTCTTAAAAATAATGCAAACTTAATACCTACTGGATAACTATTTCCACCTTTGTGAGAGACTGGTGCCTGAAGTAGGTTTAGGACCCTCACCTCGGTAAGAATTTTTTAGAAATGACCAGGAGATGACAATAACTGATAAATAGAAAAAGTACAAAGAATAAAAACATCCATTAAATAAAAATAATACAAAGAGCAGAAATAAGCAGAAATGTCCAAGTGTATTGATTAAAATGATAAGTGTGTGGGTGTATAAGGTGTATGCATGACTGTGCGGATTGAGAATGATTGTGAGTGAGGGTGTAGATATGATTAGCGAGTGTTCAGTTTAGTGTGACTGTGTTGCGAGAAATGGGTGGGTGACAGCTAAGAGGTAATATAGGGGTAGTTAGGGTTTTGATCCTATTTGGGTACTATCAATAAGTCCTCGGTTTTTTGGTAATCAAGCGATTTAAGATAATTTTTTAAGGCTTTATTGCAACTAGATTTTGTTTTAGGATAGATATTTAGTGATTTATTTATTTTGTTGTATAGGTGTTGTCCGAGAAAGCAGAAGAATTTGTGGGAAAGTGATGAGTGCAATCGATAGGTAGGACATATTCTATCTTTGCGGCGACTACCAACGAGTAGGTTGGGATCAAACGGTAGCTGGGAGTGTTTTTAAGAACCGTGCGCAATATGAAAGTTTGTCTGACCGTCAGAACATCCCACTCTTTATACAGCTCAACTGTTGGGAAATGGTAGGGTAGGCCGGCACTAACCTTAAGAATAGCACGCTGTGCTCGTTCTAGTACCAATAGGTGGGTTTTCGCTGCACCACCCCAAGATGTGATGCAGTATTCAATTTGCGAGTGGCATAAGGCATAGTAAACCATATTGATAGTCCTACGGTCAGCCACATGCTTGAGATTTTTAAATATGTATATCAATTTCCTAAGTCTAGTCACTAGGAGATCTATATGTATTTTGAATGTCAAATGTTGATCAATGATTAAACCAAGATATTTGATATTGTCAGTTCTTCGAGGAAAGGGCATTGACGGTCTGAGGCTGAATTGGCAGAACCACACGTGTGAGCTGTAATGGTGAAAGAAGGCGGTGGCAAGAGATTACTTCTGTGTGCGAATATCAGATATTTAGTTTTAGAAATGTTAAGCGTCAAGACGTTATTCTGGAGCCAGTTACAAACGATGTTTAGACCCGATTGTGCAGCGTCAAAGGCCTCATCCCAACTGTCACCAGTGAAAAATAAGGCGGTATCATCAGCAAAAGAAATAATTTTACCGTTATGGAGAGAGAGTTGGCAGAGGTCATTGATGTACACAAGAAAGAGAGTGGGGCCTATTATGCTTCCCTGAGGAACACCATAATTAATAGGAGCAAGTAAGATATACGAGCAAGTAAACAAATATGTATGTAATGAGCAGCACGGTTTTAGAAGCAAGAGGTTAGTTGACACAAATCTCCTGACACTGGTTGAATAACATCTCCTGCAGCTTAGAGCGCGGGCGTCAGATAAACGTATTTTATTTGGACTTTCGGAAGGCGTTTGATAGGGTTAACAACGACATGCTGCTGATGAAACTTAGCAATATAGATTTCGCACCATCTCTCCTCCGTTTCTTCGCAGACTACCTACGCGATCGTCAGCAGTTCGTTAGGCTCGGTGTGTACGAATCAAGCACCTACCACACGCGTTCCGGAGTAAGTCAGGGCTCAATTTTAGGACCTTTATTATTTTTAATCATGGTTAATGATCTTCCCCAAGTTCTCCGTCATGCAAAATGTCTATTGTACATGCTGACAACTTTAAATTATACCTCGAAATAAACTCCGAGCGTGACTGTTTAGCACTGCAGCAAGACATAGACGCGATATACAAGTGAAGGTTCGACAATAAGATGGAATTTAATCCCTCCAAATGCTTCGCAATGACATTCGGTCGAATGAGGCACCCAGTAACCCAGTTACTTATGAATATAATTTAAACAACATTTACCATCATGAAAACATTAACCATGAAAGATCTGGGAGTCACACTCGACCGGAAGCTCACCATCCACGACCACATCGCCGCGGTAGCTAAGGAATCCTACCAAAGATTGGGTTTTGTTCTGCGTAATTGCGCAATTTTCGTTTGCACTCGTACGTAGCAAATTGGAATCTAGCTTCTGCGTGTGGAATCCGCACGAAAGTACCTACGTGCTTTTACTGGAAAAGGTACAAAAAGCATTTCTTAGGTTTATCTATAAGCGTAAACATGGCTATGACCCTTACCTCTATTCGACTAAATTACTGGGATGCCTCGGATATAACTCGTTAGAGGTAAGGCGAGCAAAAGACCAGCTCATGTCGCGCGTCTAAGTCCCCAATACTACGTACTCTGGCCGCATTTAATGATCTCTTGGACACTAATCCAACAAACGATCTGTTTGCGGACGAATGGACGAAGATTTTGTCGACATGTCAGAAGTACTGTGAGAGGGATTTATGAAAGTGTTGTTTTATGTAATGATTTTATATTTTATCGTTTGTGTACTTTTATCTTGTGTTCGTGTATACACAAATGTTTTAATTAAAGAAATAAATAAAAAATAATACATAAACCTTCTGGAATATTTTTTTTCAAAATAATGGTGAAAACCTCATTAAAATCCGTTGCGAAATTTATAAGAACAACGCAGTTATAGACAGACACGAAAAACGACCTTAATTTAAAATATGTATACAATCCTGTTACCCTGCATCATCTTACTGTTGGGCCTCACCCCATGACTTCCAGCTCTTTCGATCCAGAGCTAAAGTGGACCACATAGATAATCATATTTAACAATACGTTGAAAAAACGCGCGTGGCTTGCCAAACCGTTGTTAAAATAAACAAAGATAAATAGGTTCATCAACATCAACACGACAACTATCCACAAGCAAAAACGTGGCAAAGGCGTGGTGGCTTACCACTTGTAGGTCCTAGGTTCAAACCCTGACAGGCGCTTTACTTTGTGTAAATTGTTTCACCAACACTGCTCTCAAAACGGTGAAAGAAAAGATCGTGTTCTAGAACCAAAAATTCAAAGACATGTGCCACACACCAACCCGCACTGGGCCCGCGTGGTGGATTATGGCCTATTCCCTCTCATAGAGAGGAGGCCTGTGTCCCAGCAGTGGAAACATTATAGGCTAATTACGCTAAAAACGTGGCTCTCGATTACTATTACGAAACTGTGAAAAATACCTACAGTTTTAAACTTTTCAGTACAAAAACAAAAAGTAATTCAGCAATACAAACGCGTGACGAATGCTCACGATTGCGTCTCGTTCGTAACACCAGCACGACTAATGGTTCTGAAGCCAGTTTTCACTAAAACTGGGTAACACCTAAATTAATGCTTGAATAAAAATGCGATGTTGGATTTTCAGCGCTGAACCGAGCTTTGAACATTCATCAGGGCGCTTTCATTTCGGCACTAGATTTTGCCCGCAACTTCGTTCGCGTGGAAATCGTAAGATATACAATAAATATACTACACATTTTTATAAAACTCCCTCCACAGTCGCAGCTCTCTTACTACGTTTTCGCTCCACGTTCTTTCTTTTTTTACTCAGCTCTTATGGGTCGTAGTGATATATTAAATAGCCTGTAAATCAAGAATTTGGCTATCAAACACATAAACTTCCACTGGAGAACAGAGAATAGCGCGTTCAAGCAAACAAAAAAAAACGAACATACTCTTCTGCTTTATTATTAGTATCTATATATATAAAAATCAATTGCTGTTCGTTAGTCTCGCTAAAACTCGAGAACGGCTGGGCCGATTTAGCTAATTTTGGTTTTGAAATGTTTGTCGTAGTCCAGGGAAGGTTTAAACGGTCAGAAAATATGGAAAAAGGAGTAGGGTAGGAGTAGGGTAGGAGTAGGGTAGGGGGTAGCACTCCACGCGAACAAAGTAGCGCCGGGCAGCTAGAAATAATTTATATGGCAAAACAACGTTTGCCGGGTTATTATTAGTATAAATAGATAAATTTATATAAAGTATGGAGTCATGTAGGTAGGTACCTCGGAAAGCACGTTAAGCCGTTGGACCGCTATCATTCGGTCATCTTTGACAGTCGTTACGGGTAGTCAGAAGCCCGAAAGTCTGACAACCAGTCTTACCAAGGGGTATCGTATTATCCAGTAACTGGGTTGTGGAGGTCAGTTAGGCAGTCGCTCCATGTAAATACTGGTATTCAGCTGCATCCGGTTAGACTGGAAGCCGACCCTAACACAGCTGGGAAAAGGCTTGGTAGATGATGATGCGAGAGTCATGTAGGTTTCGCCTAGTGATAGTGAAAACGGGCAAGAGAGTGATTCAAGTATGTTAACCTAATAACATTTATTACTTTTGATAACACTTCATTACTTATAATAAGATGTTATGATTATTATGCAAGGTTTGGAAGGGCATTAAACGTAACTTACCTACTGAAATACTCAGACTTACTTGCGCATTCAATGTTAGTAGTATCTGCCGGCGGCTTCGCCCGCGTTAATGTTGGAAATGATCCCACGGGGACGTGCTACCGGAACAAAAAGTAGCCTACGTCCTTCCTCCGGATGCCAACTATTTCCTTGCTAAATTTTATCGAAATCCGTTCAGTGGTTTAGGCGTAAAAAGGTAACATACAGACAGAGTTACTTTCGTGGATTGACTAGCACTTCGTTCATTTTTTTAACTTGTTTTACCTATCTTGGGAAGCTAAGTTACTAAGTATACGTACACAATAGTTATTAACGGCCTCGTTAGTACTTATTTAATATAATTATAAATTGGGCGTAGTAAATAAAAACCAGCTGTTACTCCATACTTTTTCTTCCTCCCACATACCTAAGCCAGAAAATAAGAAAACACTCGAAATACATTGCAAAATGGAGAATACAAGAATGAAGTTATAAAAAGTGTAATGACCCAACATTTTCTATTTTAGTCTAGGAAATTATCGTGAGTTTACGTCAACGATCGGTGTATTTCGGGACTCCGGACCAACGCACGATTCGCGGTGGGACTGCTAAATTAAGATGCACAGATTTAAACACTGAGATTTAACGATAAATCATGACTAAGGTAGGTACTCGAATGGCCACTTTTGCCTTACAACTTATTTTACAATCAAATTAACGACTTCTCCCGCAAAGTATACTTAAGGGTATCGAGAAGGCGGCGGGATCGTCCGAAAGGGTTACCGCTGCCCTGGAACAGAAAGGGCTAAGGAACGAACACGGGTGGGTTTTAGTCAGTAAGAGCCTGACACTCCCTTCCGCTCCACCCAGAGCGGGAGTGTCATTTGACGATTTCCCCCATCCTCAAAAAAAAAAGGGTATCGAGAAGTAGGTAATTACTATTTTTGGGCCAGTCCATGGCTTTTACAATGTTTTCAAATTACAGTAGGTATGGGAGGACAGCGTAGGCCTGTCAACAAGTACCAGGTAGGTAACTTGATAAAATAAAAAATAGTCTACAGATCTAAAGTCTACAAGGCCTACAAAGTCACAAGTTTACAAAATATAAAAGCATATATCTATCAAATGGATAAATAAAAAATAAAATAGTATAAAAACCTATTAAAGCTAAGAAGTGATATGATTGCCATATCACTTGGATATGTAAACTTACAACAGTAACTTTAAGATAATTATGACAAGCTTGAAACTGCTGTAAAATTCACCCATTGCTGAAGGCAAGCGTATCATGAATTTGAAATATGTTTGTCCTTAACTTTACACATGTTTGATTCACAGAGGTAATCGCGTGACCTATTTAGCGGGACATCAAGTATGTACACATGTAGGTGTATAATGATTAATGGTATTGTGTATGCTTAGTGGCGATCAGTCGGCTTATCTCGACAACACACGGGAAATAGGTAAACTACATTGTTATGTAGTAGGAATTTCTACTGTTTTTTGGATTAGTGCGTAGCAGATACAAGTGTATTGGTACTTGTAGGTACAGACGCTAGCAGAAGGTCAATTATTCTCATAATTTAAAACCAAATCTCAGCGACAAAGAAATGTCAAAAACTTGTCATTTAGAGAAATTAGAGACGTATTTTTGACAGATTGAGACTGAGATCAGACTGTCAACGTTCTTAAAATTACGAGAATTGCCCCTCAGGTACCCGAAACTGTCAAATTTTACTAATCAACCTATTTTTTTTTGTTTTGGGTGGGAAATCATCACATGACCTCTCTCGCTCTGGGCGAAGCGGGAGCGCATGTCGGATTTTTCTGACTAAAACCCATCGTGTTCCTTCAGTTGCCTGTGCCAGGGGCCACGGTTTCTCTTTCGAACAACCCGCGGCCCTGGCAGGCATCGGCCCTAGCGGGCCCCGTCATTTCCCAATCAACCTTGAACCTTAATGCATTAACCTGCCCTCTCTGTCCCAAAACATGAAGTCAAAGTGACCTCTGCGCTGCCACCGACAACGCCGTGGAAGTGGCCAAGTTTTGGGAAAATAACATTCATTGCGTTATTTTACGTTGTTGAGCTGACACATTTTTCCGAACATATGAAGCAATGGATTAGCAACAACCTTTGACATGATTCAGATTGTGATTGATAGTGTGTTACGCAATTAGGGTGCAGTTTTCACATGGTTAGAAAGAAAATAAAAGTTTTGAACATTCCAATGAGTTCATTTAGACCCGATTTTCAATACTTTGTCTCTGTATTAATTAATTATTAAAATTTTTACCAAACTAACTTATGTACAATTAGTTACAATAAAGTATTGTTATTTTCTTCGCTATCGCCAAACTGCGCAGTGGCTAACTCAAATACCTAAGAATTTAAATAGATTAGGTACGCAATACTAGGCAACAATAAGAAATTGTTTCATCATTTTCTTTTATATTGTTTTTCTTTATTTTAAAACTCAAACTCAAAGCATTTACTTCAATTAAACCACTTTTCGATTGTCAAGGGATCGATTAAGTTAGTCGCCCATTCCAAAGTGTACTAGGTTCCTATGGAGAAGAACGGGTAAAACACTCCACGAAATATTGCTGCAAAATAATTATTGGCTACATCATTCATGTTGAAACTATACCTATATAACAAACAAAAAGTACGTCATACTTTTGTTTTTTACTTTTTGGTACCTACAAAATGTATTTCTTTTTCCTGAAAGAAAACAGATTTGAAAAGTTAATTTTAGATAGGTAGACAATCCTTTTTCGTCATCATCATCATTTCAGCCGAAAGCACCGCCACTTCGACCGGTTCTGTGCAACCCGCATCCAGTGGATTCCTGAGGTTTTTACAAGGTCATCGGTCCACCTTGTGGGAGGCCATCCAACGCTACGTACGCGGTCCCCACTCCAGAACCTAATAATTCTAACCGGTAAACCTATTTATACAATTAAAAAAAGTGACGTGCTATATTTTTGCGATTTCGAGTACCTGTCTCATCTGTCTATATTATATCGAGTACCTACACTACGTTATAATATACAATGTAGGTAAGTACCCACCAATAACAATATTTTACGTGGTTATAAATAGCCACGTTATTATTATGTTTGATTAAATTCCTAAAATCATTATAAATAGTTAATTAAACACGCCATTCCTACGCACTCGCTCGCCATAGTTAAACAACGTTGTTTATTTTGAAATGTTCCCGTTTTATTTTTAGTGTTCATGTTTTCGCTTGTTCATAGAAGCCAGGAAGTCTAGCAATCTGTAATACTTAGATATTTTAATTTTAGCAATATTAGGCTAAACGAAAATAGCCACTGAGCTGTGCCTATTTACAACATAGAATCATATAGCGTAGCAAAATCAGCGTAGCGTAGCGTGTAGGTTCCCTACAGCACAGCATCATGCCGAGTGGAAGCCTTCTTGGCACGTTTTTCTGTTTTATGCTTTTCTGTTGACTATTTCTGTTTTCTGCTCGTGATTAAAGATCTATTTTGTTTTTATTTTTCTTTAATAATTGAGTTGAGTTCCTTTCTTTCCTTCTTTCTATAATGTTCCCACTGCTGGGACACTAGCCTCCTCTTTCCATAAGAGGGACACAAAATCAGTAGAAATTAATACATGCAAACTGAATTCTTAGTTAACTGCCGATGATACATTAAGATTAATAAAGAAGGTGCCAAAACGTAAATTTCAATTAATGGACTTCTTCGGTTCATGATGTGGAGGAATGAGGAAAATATCGTGAGGAAAGATTTGATTATGAATATGGATGACTATACGTGCAGGGGAAGATCAAAGTAACATGGATGGACTGTGTGAAAGATGATATGGCTAGAAAGGGGACGACAACTGATAGGTATGACGATAAGAGAGATTAGAAGAGAAGGATTTATGAAAGAATAAGACATGCTGCACCGAACTCAAATAAATTGGTATAAGGGAACTCAAATGGTGATGAGACTTTTTGGCTCAAGCAAAAGTCCAATTTTTTAACGTTTTTTGCTAACAATTTCCTTCTAATGTCTATAGCCACTTTCCTTACTTACCTCTCCATATCTTTCTTGGAACTGATAACACAGTCATTGAACCTGTCAACCGTCTTGTTTATCTTGCAGGTAATTAGTCAGGTGTGAACAAACTGGGGTAAGTGTCTTAATGACTGACGACTGACAACAGCGGCACACATTCTCAAGGACTATGGAAGAAAAAAATAGTTTTTCAAGAAGACATGACGTAGCTGTGGAGTTTTAAGAAAAAAAATTAATTATATACATATTTGCCTCCCTCAGTAGGTCAACGTGGTCTTCGTTCTTCTTTTTTCGTAGCATTATCATCATTTCCCCCAAGCGTCTCCACATCGACCGCTCCTGTGTTTCTGGCATCCATCATCTCATCAAATCATAAAAATACCTCATTTCGTGGTTAACCGTATATACCTTAAGATTATTACTTTTCTTTGTATCCTGTACTGTACCACTACTGGACAAAGGCCTCCAAGTCCTTCCACGAACTCTTCCGGCGCCACCTCGAACCACCCTCGCGGTACGCGTCCATCATCTGCCTAGCCTTTTCCCAACTATGTTGGGGTCGGCTTCCAGTCTAACTGGATGCAGCTGAATACCAGTATTTTACATGAAGCGACTGCCTATCTGACCTCCACAACACAGTTACTGGGTAATACGATACCCCTTGTTAAGACTGGTTGTCAGACTTTCGGGCTACTGACGACCCGTAACGACTGTCAAAGATCCAAGAATGACAGCCGGGACGCAATTAAGGTGCATGATGGACGCGTACTGCGAGGAGGGGCTTGTGGCTAAGTAATAACAGCCGCACGGGTCGATCGATCAGGTTAAGCTACGCTTTCCGCGGTTGGTCCGTGGATGGGTGACCATTTTCACATAAAAAGACCCCTCCTTGCCTCGAAAAGCACGTCAAGTCGTTGGTCCTGCGCTTGATCTCTCCCCGGTCGTGTCGGATTGCCGTTTCATCGGACTATGAGAGAAACTTGTGCACTATGGATTAGCAATACATACCTATCTTTCAAAATTATTCAGTTTGTGATCGATAGTGTTTTACGCAATTAGGGTCAGCTAGGGTGCTGACACTAATTGCGTAACACCACAAACTGAATCATTTTGATTGCTAATCCATTGCTTCATATGTTCTAAAAATGTGTCTGCTCAAGGACGTAAATAACGCAATGAATGTTGTTGAGCTGTCAAAACGAAAACCATTGCCAGTGTGTTACGCAATTCCTCCACAGGTCGTCTCGCCACCCCTTTCCTGCCGGCCTCGGCGGCGCCGTCCATCTTCATGCACCCATTCAAAATCAAAAGTCATTTATTCAAATTAGGCTGAGAATCAGCACTTTTTGAACGTCAAAATTACAAAAGACAGTCCCCCAAAAACGCCCGCCCTTCACCACTTCCTAGTGCTATCACTGGGAAGAAGAAGTGGCGCAACAAACTCCCCAGCAGCACAGCTGTCTGTTCAATTAAAAATAATATACTTGATTGTATACAATATACTAGGTACCTATGTTCGGTAATTAACATTACAAAACAGAACATAAAATTAAATGATTTGCCATAATATGTCAGCTAGCCACGCCAATATACCAACAAATATAATAAAAACTATACGTACTCAAGCTAAAAAATAATTAATTATAATATAAAAAAACCTTACTATCCAAATAAAAGCCTCCAGGCATAAAGGGCGTGACAGCTTACACACTTATGCATTGTGTGGAGACGCTTTTTAATAATTACCTATACCAATATTATGTAATGAATAACGTTACATTTACATAATGTTGCAAAATAAGCAAGCTGAAGTGGCAATGGGCCGGCCATATTAGCCGTAGAACCGATGACCATTGGGGTAGTCGTGTTCTTGAGTAGGGACCGCGAATCGGTAAACGTAAGGTGGGACGTCAGGCTAGGTAGAGCGACGATCTTCGCAGGATGGCTGGTAGCAGCTGGATGAGAGTTGCCGGAAATCGAGTTGAATGACGTGCAATAGGAGAGGCCTATGTCCAACCGTGGACTGCTATAGGCTGATGATAATGATGACATAATGTTGATAACTATTTACTAGCCGAATATCAAAGTTTATCTCGGTTCGTCTTCTAGTTTACAAACAAAGCTACGTTTGTTTTTGTGTGTTATCAAAATGTTTCGACATTTCATGATGGATCTGAAACACGCGCTGCTCATTAAAGTACTTGACTTTTGGCCTACCAGATTTAGCTACAAAGGTACCTACTGGAAGACAAGAAAATCGTAGGAAGCAAATGGATTCATTTATTAGATTCCACTGGATATCTGAATTATGATGAAGGATAAGTATTCTTATTGCTTCATATGTTTGAAAATGTGTCTGCTCAATAACGTAAATAACGCAATGAATGTTGTTGAACTGTCAAAATGAAACCCATTGCTACTGATTGTGTGTTAGGTACACAATTACCCCGCAGGATGTAAAAAGACCCTTCACGAAGCCGTCGTCTTCGCATTTTGAACCTACATCAAACAAAGTAACTTCTATTGCGAAAATAATTGCTTGGAAACTTGGAAACGACTTTTATTTTTGATGTGAAAATTCGGTACCTATTATTTTATTATTCGGTATACTGCGTACTTCCGTATTTACGGTACCTACTGCGCAATGTAACGCACACAAAATATTGTGCTTTTATTACATCAGTGCATGCAAAGCAAAGGTATGCGGATCGTGGGAGTAAGTTTAGATGTTAGATGTTATAACCTATTATAACATTTAAAACTTACTTTCGTAAAGTAATTTATTTATTTATAAGATAACACAGCAAAATAACAAAAATATATCCTAAATTAACTAAAACTATTTACAAACTAAAATATAGCGTCGGACAAATTCATCCGCATCGCTGTCGACTGGTAATGTACCCAAGACACTGGCGGCATCGCATTTTCGTAAATAAAACATTAAAAAGTTGGAACTAGGATTTTCAATAACTCCGTAAGGTATCCAGGTACCCAGGTATGGTCCAGTATAAAGAATGGTGAAGAAAAGTGGCTCTCGGCTTTGTTGGGGTATTTTACACCCCCTGTGACTTATTGCAACTTGGATGTATAAAAATTCTAAATATGTATTTTATTCTCTTAGATTTAACGGAAAACATCAACAGAGTCAACGGCACACGGAACAATTTCAGTTGTTCAATTGACCGTTCACTTGTTCAATTGTTTCCAAATACTTACTCATTTCAAATTGCGGCTAAGTAATAACAGCCACACGGGTCGATCGATCAGGCTAAGCTACGCTTACTACGGTTGGTCCGAGGATGGGTGACCATCTTGACAAAGCAAGACCCCTCCGTGCCTCGGATTAAGCCGTTCGTCTCGGTTGTCATCCGTGGATCTTTGATAGTCATAACGGGAAGTCTGAAGCCCGAAAGTCTGACAACCAATCTTACCAAGGGGTATCGTATTAACCAGTAACTGGTTTGTGGAGGTCAGATAAGCAGTCGCTCCATGTAAAATACTGGTATTCAGCTGCATCCGGTTTGACTGGAAGGCGATCCCAACATAGTTGGGAATAGGCTAGGCAGATGATGACTCATTTCAAAACAAAGCAACTAAAGAACGAAGTGGAAAATTCAAGGAAGAATGTTCCATGCCAGGTGTTCAAATAATGAACTATAATAAATTTAAACGCTATTCTCTTTTCCATGTGACAAAAATACCATAAAGATGACAAAGCAAGTTAAATACGTTTAAATCGTTGAAAAGAAAATCATTATTGCCAAACACAGAACAATAGCCAGCAAAAGTATATATTAGTTACGCATTTGTACAACATATACATGCCTAGGCATACAAATGCATTTTCTTTCTTTCTTTATAAACATATACATAATATGTGTACATTTATATATAATATGTACCTACTCACACGAGGCTAGGTGACCTTGACCGTGACTGTTTTGAACGTTGCTACCAAACATAAATATTATACAGGGTGGCAGCGACATCGACGCGCAAACTGTAACCATGGATTCAGCACATGAGTTTAGACCCCATAGCGTTTAAATTTTTCGTCGGTTATAAAAAAAAAATTGCTGTTCCATACGTTTTGATGTGACCGCGTAGGTATTGCAGTTTTCTATGAAACAGAAGATTTTTTTTTTGATAACCGACGAAAAATTTCGACTCTGTGGGGTCTAAACTCATGTGCTGAATCCATGGTTACAGTTTGCGCGTCGATGGCCCTGCCACCCTGTATAAGTTGAATATGTTGGTAAGTAAAATAAAAGACGCATAAAACCCCAAATTAAACTCATATAAATAATATAAGATAATATAAATATTACGCAGATTGTGAAGTTATAAACAGGGCTATTTTTGGAATCATTAAGATTTTTCCAGATTCTGAGTTGAATATAAACTTAACGAGGCCATAAAAAGACGTAAACTTTTAGCCTGCTGGCCGTGAACAACATTGTTGGGTGAAAATAAATATTCTATAAGTAAGTAGGTACTACTTTTGAGCTGATTCCAAGTTTAAGATCATAAGATCCATAGTTCATAAAGTTTAGAAATATATCTATCAAAACGCTTCCAAAAAGGACAAAAAACAAAAACCATTTTAAATAATAGACAAATCTGAACTTTTATCAAATAAAATAACAAGATCTATAATGGATAAAGTTGTATTTGTTTATATCAAGCGTAATCTGACTAGGTAAACTTAATAAAAGTTTATACGAAGGCAGTTTGTGGTCTCTCAATTCTGCGTCACGGGTTGAATTACGTTCTAATTAATCCTCTTCTATTTGATAAACAAACAAATTAAATCTTAAGCTTTTAAAAAAGCTTGCGGCAAGTTTTCTTCAAAATCTGGTTTCAAAAACCCTCTGCTGTCTCGTTTGTTGACTTAGTAGGTACTCATGTACACGAGCGGCACTTTGTCCATGGCAGAGGCAATTGCATCCGTCAACACTGGCAGCTGTCGACAATGTGCCGCTCGTATGCTCAAATACACAAGCAGCACGTTACCAACGGCAGCAGCAACTGCAGCCGTCGTCGCGTCTACATGAAATACAACCAAGAACTTGAACGAATCGAAATGATCACCCGTATCACGTGGAGTTCTCTAGTTACTGCCAAGAAAAAAATGTGAGTATGTAGATTTGTAGAACCGTTTTATACCAAGTGTCGCCACAAAACAATGTGGCCACTGATTACTGCCAAGGGCAAACACATCGACAGTTAATTTTCATACAAATGTACGATTCTTTGAACGTCTGTCGCAAGAATACGAACTATCGGCCGGTTTGTATATTTTGTATTCAGGACATACAAATGGTATACGTTGATGAATTTTGATTGGAGTTTCTGGAGAAATGTCTGCCCGATTGTGTTTATTTTTGGCATCTCAATATTATGGTGTTCTGCTGGTTTGAATATACGTTTATTGAATTTTGAAAGCGAAAATGGTTGCTCAGACCTATGGCTACTCGTACCTACTTAGAAAAAAGGGCCATGGCGGACCCCATGGCCCTTTTTTCTAAGTAGGTACGGTAATAAATAAATAAATAAACAAATAAATAAATATAGTGTTAGTTGCCAGTGGGCTTCAAACTAGACGGTTAGGTAGTCTACCTTGGGGATCATAAAAACTGAAGTACTTTGTCACAGCAATTGTTTAATCTAATCTTTGACCCACTGGAGGGAAAAGGCCTCCGTCTCCCTTTTCCACAGAATTCTGCCTTTTGCTAGTGCCAGTCCTTTCAGTAGAAGTCAAGCTCTTCCCGCCATTTTCGTCTCGGCCTGCCGCGATGGCTTCGTGCGGTTAGTGGGACCCAATCGGTGGTTCTCTTAGCCCATTTATCATCTGACAAATGGCCTGCGGCACTGCGGCGGGGACTGCGGCAGATATATATGTCCGGCCCTCCTATTTAAGTTTAGCGGCTTCCTGGGTAACGTCCGTGATCTTGGTTTTGACAGCAATCGTGATAGTTACATAATCTACTTATCTGCAGTGCGATTCTGTAACCATCTCACCGTGTAAACTGTTAGGGATTGACACTATTGACAGCTCACTTCACCTAACTTTTCACGGTGAGATTTTTACAGAATCGATCGGCTGTTGGCTGGACCGAAAAAGGTTGAATTCTAAGTTGCCGGATGCATTTTGTGAATAAACAGTATGAATATTATTTAAATCCAGTTTTTATTGCACACGTGACTAGCAGTATAGTTGTAAACACATTCATAAATTACAACCGGTTTCTTTTAGACAACCTAGGGCTCCATTAACTTGCTTGACTAACACTGTTTCTAGTTTTTGTTTCTTCTAAAATCAAGGAAGCATATCAAATTCGATGACTATGTACAATCAGGTTTCATCAAATCAAATCATAATAAGAAAATTAGCCGAGCTGATTCTGTAACAATGTGACCGTGAAAACTTAGGTGAAGTGAGCGCGAAGTGAACTGTCATCCCACTGAATGCTACGAATTCACAGCTTACTACAGGCTCACTTCACTTAGGTTTTCACAGTAAGATTTTTACAGAATAGATCGGCAGGATGCTAAGGAATGACACTACTGACAGCTCACTTCACCTAACGTTTTCGAGGTGAGGTTTTTAAAGAATATCCCCTTTATTCATAAACGTTTAAAGTTATGTAGCGATTAGCGACTGCTGACTACACATTTTTGACGTTTAAACGTCACTTCAATCAATCAATTATAAATAAACCCCTAGATTGGCAGGACAAGGTTGAAACAGATTCTTCAAAGTTGATGGAGAGTTTATAGTAGTCTTACAAATTACAATTACAACGCAACGTACGGAATTAGAGGCACAATGTCCGGCAGTCCGGCTGTCATTCGTGGATATTTGACAGTCGTTACGGGTCGTCAAAAACTCTTACAACCAGTCTTACCAAGGGGTATCGTATTACCCTGTAACTAGGTTGTGGAGGTCAGATAAATAATTTTATTTCTGTAAGTAGGTTTGCACAAACACTTTACACACCACTAGTTTTTTAAATATAATTAAATCGTCAAAAAAACGTCAATCATATTTTAAAAACTAGATGAGGTCGGCGCTTGCTTCCTACTCTGAGAAGAAAGGCCGAAACAACCTCAGAAGTCACAGTCTCTTTTAAAGTCCAGATATAATCTTGGTCAGATCATGTGAAGACCTTGTAGATTGATGTCTGAAATGGTCTTTTGAGGGAAGAATCATAGGCATAGGTAGGATAGGCAGTCGCTCAATGTGAAATACTGGTATTCAGCTGCATCCGGTTAGACTGGAAGACCACCTCAATACCCACATAGTTCGGAAAAGGCTAGGCAGATGATGATGTCTCATTATTCATTTTCATTTATAATTTTTAACTTTAATGGAGATCCAGAAGAGATTTTGCGAATGGACCATGCTATTTGAGTAGTATACAACTACGTAGTTATAAACAAAATACAACTACTACAACAACTAGGTACGTACAACAGGTTACTCAAAAGCGTGCCTTAATATGGTCAGAAACAACACACCCACTAAATTACCATACGTTAATGAGCAGCCAGTTTCTCAGCGCGACACCAAACCTAGAACTTCTAGAAGGACTGCCATTTTGAATTTTACGTCATCTGTTGTTTCGCAGTCAACCGGTCGCAGTCGCCAGAAATCGCGTGATAAAAACCTTGAACGTGTTTACAAAAACTGCGCTTAACTTTTCAGTTACATAAGTGTGCGTGAGTCAGTGGGCACACCCCTTTGTTTACCCACGTGGGTAAGCACACGTGGTGATCGGTAATGAGAGAGATGGTTGACATTGAAAGTGTTGTTGTACTATTGTTTTGAATTTGTTTGCATGATCGATTACGTGTAGTGTTTTTTGGCTGTGTGGAATATTTTTGGTTTTTTAGAGATGACAATGATAGTTTCTTGTTTTTGAAGTACCCAAATCCACACCAGAAACTGTCTGTCTGTGTAAATCGCTTGGAGTTGTGACATTTATAAAATTAAGCATTCATATCTTTGATAAATCATAAACATACATATATATTTCATACATTATTTAAGTTTTGTAAAGATCAAATTCATAATTTTAAACCAGAACGTTCTTGAAATAAAACCGAAACTAATTCCCAAAAAAACAAAAACGTTTGGTAGGTACCTACTTACTTATCCATTCACGATATCGACAAACAACAATGCTCTCATTGGGGCACGAGCATTAACACATGTTTTCACAACATATGACCGACATATTAATTAAAATTTATAGCCCTGTGTACTCACGAACAACAGGAAGACTCCTACGCATACATACCTACTTACAATCATAAAGTCGGTACCTACCTACTTAGTTTTTAATAAAGGCTCCCGCAGACAGGCCCGACATAATCAGCCTATAATGTTCCACAATGCTGAGAACAGGCCTTCTCTCTATGAGAGGAACTGGGCCGTAATCCACCACGCAGGCCCAGTACGGGTTGGTAGATGTTACATACGTCTTCGAATTTTTAGTTCTAGGACAAGCCGGTTTCCTCACGATTTTTTCCTTCGTCGTTTTGAGAGCAGTGGTGATGAAATAATTTACACAAAGTAAAGCCCCTATCTGGGTTCGAACCTACGACCTCCAATCGTAAGTCAAGGCCACTGGACCACCACTGCTCCTCCCGACACAATGGTGCGACGCAATTCTGGCAGAATAATTTCCATGAAATTTTCATAGAAATTGTTTTGCTAGAGTCGCGTCTCGCCATCACGCTGTCGCGTCGCGGTCGCGCCTTTCTGTGTCTGTGCGAGAGCCTTAATCTTGGCGCCATTTGTCGCGTCAAGTATGAATTATGGAGCTCAAATAGGTGCTTAGTTAATTATTTATGTAAACAGTGACTACCTTAAAAAGATCGGTGGCCATTATAACGCCTTTCAATGTAAGGATATGAAAGAGAACGGGTCTCCGTGCTTCAAATACGTTGGTAAACCGTATACCTATAGGATAAAGACCTCCAGACTAATTTCACGCGGGCGAAGCCGCGGGCAGAAGGTAGTCCTATTTCCTACTAATATTATAAACATGAAAGTTTGTATGGATGGATGGATGTTTGTTACTCTTTCACGCAAAAACTACTGAGCGGATTTGGATGAAATTTGGCACACAGATGTTTTATAACCAGGGTTAACATATAGGATACTTTTTATCCCGATATTCCCACTGGATCCAAACTTATGCGGGTGAAACCGCGGGGCGCAGCTAGTATCCAATAGTGTAGTCACTATAGCTAGTCAAAGATTGGCAAAATCCATAGTCAGCCCATCAGAAGTATTTAGTTTGTTTGAAACAATTACTTTTGTTATTTCGGTGTTAGGATTAATTTGATAGTTCCAAAATAATCCTATGCATTAGTATTGCCATTGTTTTCATTTATTGTTGTATTGTTGTCTCCACATTGCCTATTGATTGGGCTCACATAACGTAGTCATAGGACAAATTCAAACATATTTTTTTGAAATCCGGGTGGTTGTTTCAGTTGACTAAAGAGCCGTTCCAGAGATTAGCGCGTTCAATCAAACAAACAAACAAACCCTCTGCTTTATTATTAGTAGGTACCTATATGGATTAAGACATAATTTTGTAGTAGATCCAACAACAAACAAATTAATAACAAATTATGTTAATGCTTCCTACTACCAAGTCTGAAATTATGATAAAAGGAGATATGGGAGTAAACAAGACTCCATCGCCGATACTAGGTACAGTTAGTACATTATTGTCTACAATCTTTGTTCCATAATATTGTATTAATATATGGAGCTCGTGGTTAAGTTATAACAGCCACACGGCTCGAGCGGAGGTCAAGCTATACTTGCCTAGGTCAGTCCGCGGATGGGTGACCATCCATTACTTACCGAGACTCTTCTGGCCTTCGGAAACCACACTAAGCCGTTGGTCCCTGCTGCCATTCGTAGATCTTTGACAGTCAGAAGCACAAAAAAACGTCTGACAACTAGTCTTACCAAGGGGTATCGTGTTACCCAGTGCCTGCGATTGTGGAGGTCAGATAGGCAGTTGTTCCATGTAAAATACAGGTATTCAGCTGCATCTGGTTAGACTGGTGGCCGACCCCAACAGAGTTGGGAAAAGGCTATGGGCAGATTTATCGAAAATAATTCATTTAGTTGTTTACAATCTTTGTTCCATAACAAAGCTGTGAAGGCTGGAACAAATGTTTCCATATATTTTTTTGGGGCGTTGATAGCCGAACTACAGAATTTTACTTTTGTAGCCATTTTTGTTTTTCCCCAATAAAACTTTCATTATTTATTCATTTGTAGCCACAAAACATAATTATCACACATTGGGTACTTGATTATGGAACACAATTGTAGACAATCAAATGAATTCGTGACGATGACATTACAGCGTGCCTGTAATCCCCGACGGGTTGGGCACAACGGTTGGGCACCTACATTTCGCTAGTTATTATTTAAGTCCCATTTAAGTAATAGGGGGTGAATGTATTGCCATCAAACGATCACAAATCCAGTCTCCGGGCTGATCCTGAGAAATACCTGATGGAAAACCCAATAACAGTTTACTCGACCTGGGAACCGAACCCATGACCTCATGCTCAGCAATGGCGCTTGCAACCACTAGACTAGGTAAATAATGATAAATGATTTTATTTTGTAAGTAGGTTTGTACCAAACACTTTTACACGTCAATCATATTTTAAAACTAGATGAGGTCGGCGTTTCCTATCTGACTAGTCTGAGAAGAAAGGCCGAAACAAACTCAGAGATCACAGTCTCTTTTAAAGTCCAGACATAATCTTGGTCAGATCATATGAAGACCATGTAGATCGATGTCTGAGATGGTTTTTTGAGGAAAGAACCACACAGATTGACAGGACCTGTCCAGTCAGTGCATGCATTTGTCAGAAAGGAGCTCGACGATTCGAGGAACAATACCAAAGAAAGGACATTTGGGTAGGCCACATTACTCAAACTGCCAGACCATGACAAAAACTAACAGAACAGAGAGAAAAATAAAAAAAATATATAAATAATATAAATAAAATGACCCACATAGTCTTCACATTCACAATAATTATAATAATAGAATACTTTACAAAGTAAGCAAATGTCATAGTTGTGCATAGTGTAATATAAAAAATATAAAAACACCCATAAAAACATTCACTAGTACGAATAACGAAGCAGTCGATGAAGTCTAGGATGAAGATGGGATTGTTCAAGATCAAAATATTTTATTTCACATAAACCTACATGGGCACTATGACACGTCAGAAGCTAAGTGCACGGTTCCAATTGGTCGTTTCCTATGGAGAAGAGCCGGCAATACACTCCACGGTTACTCTTTTAAAATAATTGGATTTTACAATGTTTTCAAGAGACAGTGTTAATAGATATTGGAGGTACAGGCCTGTCGACAAGTACCGGGTACTTAATAAGATATAGAATGGTCTACAAATCTAAAATCTACAAGGCCACAACATTGTCACATTCACAAAATATAAAAAAATCTATCAAAAAGATAAATAATAAAATATTAAACCAAATGATTATGATTGTTGTCAATATATGCATATTTTTGAGGCTAACCGTACCTGCATCGAAAATTCTCGATCGTATTCGAGGACATTATAATACCTATATTATTAATAACAATAATACAAGATGCAGACGATAAGTATCTACTCGATATTTATTCATGAATACAAGTGCATGCGCATTTGTGGTAGGTATTTGTAAACTAAAGACTTGACAGTTTCTTCTATATATATAGATAGGTACCTACATAATATTAATTAAAGTCGCTTTTAGTGTCTGTCTTCCGCCTTGTTCCAAACTAAGCAACCGATTTAGATGCGCTTTTACGCCATCATTTTAGAGAATTTATTCCGGAAGGACATACAAGGTGGCAGGGCCGCGCAAACTGTAACCCCCTAGCGAATACATTTGTCTTAGGTTAAAAAAATCTCCTGCAGAAGCCCGAAAGTCCGAAAACCAGTCTTACCAAGTGGTTTTTGTATTACCTAGTAACTGGGTTGTGTAATTCAGATAGGCAGTCGCTCCATGTAAAATACCGGTACTCAGCTGCATCCGGTTCGACTGGAAGCTAACCCCAACACAGTTGGGAAAAACGGTAGGCAGATGACGAGATAATGACTCTTAGTTTTTTTTTTAATTATAGACGAAATATTTGCGCGTCAATGTCACCCTGTATTTTATTATGTAATCAAGAAAGTTACCTAAATGACGCTATAAGTACCTTTAGGGTATCCTAAAATAAGTTTTCCTTCTGTTACATAATCCCTCAAAGCATTTCTGGATACCTGTAAAATGTTTTTTCACAGAAAGTATTTTTCAAAAGAAAAAGAAAAAGACGCAATTTTTCTTTTCTCTTTCGGCGCATTTATATGGCCTCGTACACCTGCGTCATCGACAATTGTTAAAATACGGAAAGAATTTCACAATGTTTTTTATTTATACATACCGTTTTTTTGGGAAGAAACCTCTCGCAAATATTAAAACGTTTGTTAAGGTTTAATGGACGGCGAAGTAGAGCCGTCATATTCCTTTGTGTACTGAAAATAGGTACTTCCACATAAATAATATAAAGAATGAATTCTCATTCTTTCATTTTTTTTATTTGTTAACAAGGGTAAAGAATCATGGGGCATCAAAAAGTTCGTCCACATCGCTGTCGCCGTTTGAGGTTTTCCGCGCCTGCAGCAAGTCAGCACAGCCCGCCGTGCTAAGAATGACTAACAATTTTAGGGTTTATTTATAAACGTAGCTAAAAGTTAAGTTTAAACGTCAAAAAATGTATGTAATTAACTTTAAGCAACGTTTAAATAATCCTAATACTATATGACTAAGGGCTGATTTTACCCTGGATGTATGCCCAGTTGATAGGAATAGGGTCACCCCTATTACATGGGACAAAACCATAACTGGCGAAATGGGGTGCACTTACTATAGGTACACCTCTGCCGAAACCCTCGGGGATTACAGGCGTGATGTTATGTTATGAGTTACTTATAAAAAATAATACGTTTCTACAATATACTAGGTACTTTATTAACTGACCTTGGTCAACCCATAAAAATACGACGAATTGACAAAAACATGTTTTTTGAAATACTGGAGTAGGTACACACGGCATCAAGCTATACATTTCCAGTTTAAGCTGACCTCGCATTCTATAGATTTTTCGTACAATCAGACATCAGCTTATACTGGTTCTGTTGCTGATGTGTAGCCGTGCGCACCTAAAACATCCACAGAAACACCGGATCCACAAAAACACATAAGAATTTTAAAACGCAATAACATTAACAAAACAACATGGCATCATACGATAACAAATAGCTGGTCTATTGTTATTCCACCATTAAAATTCCTTTCCATTCGGAAACGCAATGGTTTCATAAGTAGTAAACAAGTTTTTTTTTAAATCATTAAAACTAATGGGTAAACAACCCGACTACTAATTAAATTTTTAATTTAACTGAATGGATGGTTTAGGTGTGGCTAAGTAGTAACAGCCGCACGGGTCAATCGATCAGGTTAAGCTACTTGCATACCAAGACTACTTCCATACCTTTACATACCAAGACCCCTCCGTGCCTCGGAAAGCACGTTAAGCCGTTGGCCCCAGCTGTCATTTGTGGATCTTTGACAGTCGTTACGGGTCGTCAGAAGCCCGAAAATCTGACAACCAGTCTTACCGAGGGGTATCGTATTACCCAGTAACTGGGTTGTGGAGGTCAGATAGGCAGTCGCTCCATGTAAAACACTGGTATTCAGCTGCTTCCGGTTAGACTGTAAGCCGACCCCCACAGCGATCCACGAATGACAGCTGGAACCAACGGCTTAACGTGCTTTCAGAGGCACGGAGGGGTCTCGGAATGTAAAGATGGTCACCCATCCACAGACCAAGCACGGCAAGCGTAGCTCTACCTGATCGATCGATCGATGTTATTATTTAGCCACGGGCCCCTCATGCTTCTGAATCCCCCTGTGACAAAAAATTGGAACGCAGGGAGGAATTAAGGTTCCGAATCTTGTGCTGTATTCATGGTTACAGTTTCCGCGTCGATGTCTCTGCCACCCTGTATCATATATCAATGAGAAGGATTTCGTGTTTCCGTGAAACTCTCTTGCTAATTTTCAGTATTTCTTCTACACTTAAGAAGGCACAGGTTTTCTTAATTTTTACAGTATTTTAAAACTACTTTCCCTACAATTTATGCAGATTTCATACCTGACTTAGAACTCCTGAAAAATAAAAACTGTTTTTCTAACATAAGTCTTCTTTCCTAGCTAGCGTACCTATAATACGTAATCATTTATTTACTAAAAGACTCCAGCCTTGGTAACATCAGTGTTGTTTCAATAAGGGATGGGTATGGCTATCAACTACAGTCGATACGCATTCAGGGTGCTTCTGGGGTTGCCGTGGCGGTGTAGCGCGTCAAGGATGTCCGCAGAGGCGTGCGTCGACGGGTTCGCCGCGACCATGCGGAAGCGCTGCGCTTCCAAGATGGCGCGCTTGCGCCTCTCCTCCAATGCCATCCTGAATGTGTTTTCAGACCGGTGGAACTCTCCCCTTTTACGTAGGTGGGTAAGAGTCCAGACACCCTTAATTTAATTAACCTTGAATTAAATTGATACTAACATTAGGCTAAGTTATAGGTACTAACATTATATGGATTTTTATCTGAAATAAAATATTTGAATTTGAATTAAGGATGAGTAAGACCTAAGACCCCTGTTCTCCAAACTATGAAAATCCTTTACCTTGACGGACATAATAGGTACTTATGTAACTCACCTCTACTTTGGGCTATCAGAGATGCCTGCACAAGCGTGTCGCAAAAGGTATGCAAAACAAAATGGTTTCTTACATAACACGGTCATTGCCAAGGTCGTTCGAAGTCTAGCATAACTAATTGTTTTAAACGCATTCTTATGCGAACATTGTGATGTGTAATTTCTATTGTTTTCACGAAATGAAAGGAAAATAAATTGAATTTTCGTTTTCCTTACTTTTCTTTATGCTTTTGCGTTGTATGGTGATGTTATCTAATATCTTAAGTGATTATGAGGAAATTTATGTAAACAACGTTGATTTCTTGTAAATTTTACAATAAACGTAAACAATGTGATATCTAATGATAAGGTTTATTAAGATTGATGCAAGTGAAATTAGTCAAATGTCATTATAAACCTAACTAGATGATGTTAGTGTACTGATAAGCCCACCCTGATTTGCTATGAAAATCATCAACATTTGTTACGAAAGCTATACAGATTTGCTACAAAACCACACACCACACCAGAAACCACACCACCACATTAGACATTATTTATTAATAATCAAGTACATCATACATAGCAATTTGAACGGTGATCTCCAAGCTAGACGTTTGTCTGTGTTTTATGGATCACAGTTGTACATTTTCGTTATACCCAAAAAGATCGTACACGGTGATTATTAACAAAATCAAACTAAAAGTTAAGTTAATGAATTAAAGTAAAACAACAAAAAAATAATTAAGAGTAAATAAATATTTGCTACGTACCCATCCAGAATTGCTACGAAACCCATCCAGATTTGGCCGAGGTAGCCCAGTAGGTACAAAAATATTGTATTGGGTTATTGGAAAAACACCAACAACCTCTTAAGGGGTCATTGTACTCGTCATTATGAACAACTTTTACTATGGGACCAAACCTGAAATCGCGAAAAAAATCAGCTGTTCCCTACATTTATGTTCGGTTAACTCGTCTAATTCTCTCATAAACTCGTCCCATAGTAAAAGTTGTTCATAATGACGAGTACAATGACCTCTTAAGAGGTTGCTGGTGTTTTTCCAATAACCCTGTATACCTGGAGAAAGCTGAAGGATGTGCTTTTCGTCAGAGAGAAAGTAGTGATGGCCCAGTAGTATGAGCCCTGACTTACATGTTGTAGATCGTATGTTCGAACCCAGACAGGCGCTTTACTTCACCACTGCTCTCGAACGGTGAAGAAAACATCGCGAGGAAATCGGCATGTCCTAGAACCAAAAATTCGAAGACATACATATAACATCTACCAACTCGCCCTGGGCCCGAGCGGTGGATTATGGCCCACTCCCTCTCACGGAGAGGAGGCCTGTGTCCCAGCAGTGGGAACGTTACAGGCTGATTATGCGTGCTTTCCGTCCAGTAGCTATATACCTAAGTATTTGATTTGGTGAACACTCAATGGCTTTCCTCTTACCGACAAGATTAGAATACACAAGCAAAATACCTACACTAAACATTTCGTGTTCATAAAATAAACTAATTTCCTGAATAGCATTAGTTTAAGGGTTTAGGCAGGTTGCCAGCTCGGCAAGTCGACACAATTTTTGCTGCTGCGACCAATGCAGTCTTAATCGGCGTTGGCAACTGGCCGATAGGAAGGGAAATAAATTGTCTATGCTATAAAGTGGTTGGTAGCTATTCTCGATGTTTCGTTATTATTTTATGTTAGGAGTTTAATAACTTACCTATCTATATTATTATTATGTTTTAGGGCTGCAAACGAGAGCATCACCACCCCAATTGCATAACCCACTTTATTTCTCAATCCGAAGGATTTTGACAGAAATTCCTAGTCCATCGCTTCATATGTTTGAAAAATTCATCTGCTCGACAACGTAAATAACGCAATTAATGTTTTTGAATAGTCGAAATGAAGGCATTGTGATTGATAGTGTGTTACGGAATAATCCTGGATCTCGTTTTAAATCAAGCTTTTTGGTTATGTCCTCCTGATTTTAATAATGATTAATTGAGTATTATACCTAATGACTACGTCATGTGCTATCCATCTTCACAATAAAATAAAGGGAAAACTTTAAACGAGGATGGCTACATCATTAGGTCCATTCATTTTATAATTTATTTTTACGATTGTTTGTCCATCAATCTATCTGTGTTCATCCAAATCTGGATTAATCTGGATATTTGGCACACAGATATTTTATACGTGGATGGAATAGAACACACAGGATACTTTTTTTCCCGATAGTACAGTCACCAAAGGAGATAAGTAACCAGGGTCGTCGGATGTAGTTGAAATTTAGTAAGAAACCGATGGATGTTTTCGAATGAAATATAGTTTGATATGATAAATGAACTGTTTGTTTTCTGTTCATTAAATCAAATTTAATTAGGTCCATTAATTCTCATAATAAATCCATTACCAATTATCCACGATTCTTACACAGAATTTTACGAATTTTAATCAAATAAAACAAAAATGGGCCCACTAAGAACGTATTTGACATTAGAACATCATGCTGTCTCTCTTATCTTCAAACGGCTGAAAGAAACAGAACGATGTTTAAAATTCATACATTAACTAGTTTGTGATACAAGCGGGCCTCAATATAGAAATACAACAACATTCAATAAAAAAAGGAAATCCATACGTTATGGTTCGTCGACTGCACGGAAAGCAGTTCACTGCCAAGGCTGCTCCGTCCTCTGCCTGACGAGGCCAAGGTCCCAGTTCAGTGAACCTCGTATCACGATGAATGATCACTTCTTCACGACGGAGGTCGGTAAACAAAGTCTCATGAGTACCTAAAGTGAGTACATATGGAAATATGGAAGTGTTGTGGTTGAAGAAATTGTAGAGCATAATCTCTGACAGTCGTTACGGGTAGTCAGAACTAGTCAGAACCCCAAAAGTCTGACAACTAGTTTTACTGGGTTTTAGAGGTCGAATAGGCAGTCGCTCCACGTAAAATACTGGTATCCAGCTGCATCCGGTTAAGCTGGAATCCAACCCCAATATAATTGGGAAAAGGCTAGGGCAGATGAGTAAGGGAAGACAAAAAAAACGGTGGATGGACTGTGTGAAAGATGATATGGATGGTTAGAAATCGACTGACTACCGAGATGGCGACTAATAGACAAGTATGAAAAACAAAAGCCATGATGCGTAGAATCATTATACAAACCCTGGATACCTCTGCTAGGGCGGCGGGTTGGTCTGCCAGGGCCGCGGGTTGTTCGAAAGAGATAGCATGGCCCCTGGCACAGGCAACTGAAGGAACACGGGTGGGTTTTAGTCAGTAAAAGTCTGACACGCCCTTCCGCTCAGGCCAGAGTGGGAGAGGTCATTTGATGATTTCCCATCCAAAAAAAAACCCTGGATACCTACTATGTATTAAAATACTACTGACTATAAGTCTGAGTACCTAGGTACAGACGCCAGCATATCAAGCTACTTTCTTTAATAGGTTTTCAACTTTATCACTAGAATATTAAGGTTCAAGGTTGATTGGGAAAATTTTACAGTTTCGGGTAGCTTGACCTGCTTGCGTCTATACTTGTACGGGATCCACCAACGCTGGCCTTGATCCCATTTTATACATCGGAAGAGGCGTGAATAGGTGACCCAATTTAGTTTATTTAGGGATCTATGTCTTATACAAATAAACTTTACATTATTGTATAATGAAACAACTAGTGGCCAGCGTAGTGTGGGACGCCCCTGAGCTAGATGGACGGACGACCTAACGAAGGTGGCTGGGACAGACTGGATGTGGAAGGCGGAGGACAGGGTGTTGTGGCGCAGCCTGGGAGAAGCCTATGTCCAGCAGTGGACTGTGATTTATTTATTACTTTAATTAAAACGGTTTAAAACCAATTACAGTTAAAGTTGTTGAGTTATAGATACAATTTGTATACAGGGTTTTTGGAAAAACACCAACAACCTCTTAAGAGATGTACTCGTCATTATGAACAACTTTTACTATGAGACCACACCTGAAATCTCTATTGCCTCTTTCTCTTCAAAGGCTGTTACTTAAAGGTTATCATCAACTGCCTTTTCCCAACTATGTTGGGGTCGGCTTCCAGTTTCACCGGATGCAGCTGCTGCCTATCTGACCTCCACAACCCAGTTAGTGGGTAATACGATACCCCTTGGTAAGAATGGTTGTCCGATTTTCGGGCTTCTGACAACCCGTAACGACTGTCAAAGGTCCTCGAATGACGGCCGGGACCAACGGCTTAACGTGCTTTCCGAGGCACGGAGGGGTCTTGGTATGCGAAGATGGTCTCCCATCCACGGACCAACTGCGGCAAGCGTAGCTTCACCTGATCGATCGACCCGTGCGGCTGTTATTACTTAGCCACAAGCCCCTCCATCTATGATCACTTATCGAATATTATTATGAGATAACTACTATATGATATTAAAAATCTTTGAAATGCCTCTTTTCTCTTCAAAAGCTGTTACTTACAGGTTTTCTTCATATACTGAAATTCTAAAATAACTAGGTACGGTAAAGGTTATCCACTAAAGTCGATCTTATGAAAAACTAGCTGCGTCTCACGGTTTTACCCGCATAAGTCTCGATCCCGTGAAAATATCTGGATTAAAAGTGTCCTATGTGTTAATCCTGGCTATTAACTAATCTGTGGCAAATTTCATTCAAATCCGTTCAGTAGTTTTTTTATGAAAGAGTAACAAACATCCATCCATCCTCACAAACTTTTGCGTTTATAATATTAGTTGGATAACTTTGGTTGGATTCGAACACTCAAGCAAGTTTAGGATGTAGAAGTCAAATATTTGTATTAGCTTTTTAGTTTAGAAAAAATAGTCATAATATAGCGGGAGTGTAAAGACGTTGGCTTAGAAGTGTAAAGAAATCATAACATTCTTTGATTTCTTGGCTGGTGGTGATAAACTGCCTCCGACTGTTATGTATGACTTCCTTACCCAGTAGAAAGTAAAGTTTTAAAATACTAAATTGTTCCACCGAGTGAGAAAATGGGATTTAAAAACGTTCACGTAAGATACGATTAAACCAAAACAAATACTAAAACGCGCGATAAAATACGACATCTAGAGCTATAAAATAACACCCTTGCCCTTTCTCTCTATAACTACACCTTCCTATCGGGTTCCACCTCAAGCCGAGGTCCGCAAATAAAACAATCAACTTTATCCGAACGGACATTTTTTTTTATGCCAAAACTTTATTCTAAAAGGTCTCTTTATACCGGGGTTTGGGCCCACTCGACTAGGGTTACCATCCGTCCGGCTTTTTGGCACTCAATCCGGACTTTGTCCGGCCTTGTCATTTGTCCGAATTTTTCGACTTATGGGTACTGTTTTAAAAAACTAGCTGCGCCCCGCGGTTTCACCCGGATAAGTTTCGTACCCGTGGGAATATCGGGATAAGAGTATCCTATGTGTTAATCCGGTTAAAATTTTATCCAAATCCGTTCAGTAGATTTTACGTGGAAGAGTAACAAACATCCATCCTTACAAACTTTCGCGTTTATAATATTAGTAGCATAAGTAGGATTCTCGTCAACTCTCATTCAGCTGCTACCAGCCACCCTGCGAAGATCTTCGCTCCATCTAGCCTGAGGGAGCCCTACTTTACGTTTGCTTAACGCGATCTTACGGTTCTTGTACAGCCAAAAATCAAGGACTAGGAGGTAGATATTATTTTGTACATCGTATCCTAATCGCACCAGAAACAGATTGATAATTCAGTTTACAGTGGTTTACATAGATAACCTTATATGATAACAGTGATAACGAACTCTAGGTAAATTACATTACATAACCACTCATAATTACATTCGATATATTTTTAATATCACAGAGTAACTCAAACAAATAGGTATATTATTAAAACAAATAGTAATTATTTATCTTATTGACAAAAGTATTTTGATAAAATAATGGACCGAATTTCAGATGTACGTGCATCAGATGTGTTGATGCACTTGTAATTACTTGGGTCTTATCGATAAGTTTTAGGGTTTTAAATGCTCCGTTGGTCTCACGGTTGCAAGGGCGACTGCTGAGCGTGGGGTCCTGGATTCGATCACCGGGTGGGACAAAGTCTTATTGGGTTTTCCATTCTTAGTAACAGTCCGGAGTTTAGAAGTTGGCGGTTTATTAACCCCGTGCCTCAGAAAGCACGTAAAGCCGTTGGTCCTGCGCCTGATCTCTCCCCGTCGGATTGCCGTCCCATCGGACTATGAGAGTAAAGGAACGAGAATGCACCTGTGTTTACGCACAGACTTGTGCAGTATAATGTCTCCTGCGCACCTGGCTAATCTCAGTTGAGATAGGCCACCCGTGGCCGAAATCGGTCGGGAGGCTATTATTATATGTACAAAACGACATTTTAGAGTCAAGATATTACAAAATCGTGGGTACATTTTTCTTATTGCTTCGATATAACAATTTAGAAATACCCAGATCAATGTAGAAGTAGGGGCGAAAGCTGGTGACAGTGTTAAGATCCTCATTCCTCAAACATTCTCGCCATGCAATAGTAGGTAAATATTAATAATACATAGTATCTACTTTTTGATAGGTCAAGGAAATCCACTCAATAAGACAAATGAGATAGTTTGTAATCATTTATAAATATTTCATCGATCGACCCGTCTCACGAAATAAGCTGTTAGTTTATGTCACCTTTGAACTTGAACTGTTGAATGGACCCAATCAGCAACCTGCACCCTAATTGCGTAACACACTATCAATCTCAATCTGAATCATTTTGAAGGATATTGCTAATTCATTGCTTCATATGTTCGAAAAATGTGTCTGCTCAACAACGTAAATAACGCAATGAATGTTGTTGAACTGTCAAAATGAAACCCGATATTCCTACTGATAGTGTGTGACGCAATTTTACCCATCTTGCCTTGCACCACGTGGTGAATAGAGATGTCAGCAAATGGAGCCTGCCAGGGTAGTGGGATAGTCCGAAAGGGTTACCGCTGCCCTGGAACAGAAAGGGCTAAGGAAGGAACACGGATGGGTTTTAGTCAGTAAGAGTCTGACACTCCCTTCCGCTCCACCCAGAGCGGGAGGGGTCATTTGATGACATCCCATCCAAAAAAAAAAAAGCACTTGGTGAATGCTAACGTAAAAGTGGCCCTGAAATTCCACAGTGGAAAAACCAAAAATGGAGAAAATTTTTACATTCGGACTTTTCATTAAATTAAATCCTTGTTAATTACTATTATTTAAAACTTTTATTACAACACGAGCATGCGGATAAGACCTTACATGCGTTCGCCGCCTATCAACACAGTTCGCTTTATCGTCTCAGCGGCCATTAATAAAATAAATATAAAATGTTGTAGTGCACACATCACGCATCCACGACTCGCGACCTTGACTGAACAACTGCGTAGTACGCGATTGGTGTTACCACGCGATCGGGATTTCGACGGAAAAGTTAGGTGATTCGTGACCGACGAGATTTTTGTTAGTCGTCTAGAATGTTCATGCAAATATTGCAAATCGTCGTATTTTTTAACGTCCCGTCTTTATCGTCAACAAACATTTTAGCTGCCATATTACATAACTAGCTGCATCCCGCGGTTTCACCCGCATAAGTTTCGACCGCGTCGGAATATCGGGATAAAAAGTATCCTATGTGTTAATCCTGGTTATAAACCATCTGTGCGCCAAATTTCGTCCAAATCCGTTCAGTAGTTTTTGCGTGAAAGAGTAACAAACATACATCCATCCATCCTCAAAAACTTTCACGTTTATAATTTTAGTAGGAAGTAGGTAGGATTAATTTACTCTTGAAAATAATAAGTTGAGTTAAATTGCGTATTAGTCTAGGCCAGATTGTTATCAATGACCTGTTAAGAACTTTATTTCTTATTAATACAAGAAAAAAAATACAGTCATGTACTTACGTAAAGCTAATCTGCGAAAAAGTCCAATCAGTTACTGTAGGTACACCTCAGTCTAAATCCTTTGGGAAAGACAGGCGTAATGTTATGTTATGTAATTAGAAATTATACCCTACAATCACGCCTGTTTCTAACGCCAAGCTGCGTTTCGGTTTGAAAACTAACGGGTGGCGCAAAAGTAAAGACCCTATTTGGTTCAGCTATAACATTTTTTCTAAATTAGAAAACTAGATTTAGATTTTTTTAAATGTATATTTGTGCCATTAAATTTCGTACCATTAGGATTTAAAGATGATGTCTTTTAAATGGTGACCTCCAGAGTTGATACACATTTGAGCCCTATTTATGACATTTTGCATAACTTGCCGTAACACTTCCTGCGATATGTTCGTTATTTCTTGACGAATGTTTTCTTTTAGAGCTGCGAGAGTCTGTGGCTTGTTCACATACACCCGAGATTTCAAAAAACCCCAAAGAAAGAAGTCTGGACTGGTCAGATCGGGTGATCTTGCAGGCCAAGGCAAATCGCCAAAACGAGAGATAACTCGGCCTGGAAAAGCGTCCCTCACTAAGTCCATAGTGTCGCGCGCTGTGTGTGCCGTAGCGCCGTCTTTTTGAAACCAGATGTGCTCCAGCCCCAATTCGTCCAAACTGGGTATCAAAAACTCACGTAACATGGTTCTGTAGCGTTCTCGTTTGCGTGGCACGTCGCCTCGTTGATGTTTCTGGACACTCTTCCACATCTTCGCGCACAGCATCGATATTTTCAGCTGAACGGCCTGTTCTTGGTCTCCCAGACTTAGGTCTATCCAATGTTGAGCCAGTTGGTTCAAGGCGTGTGGCAAAGCGTCGAATTGTGCGACCAATCGGTGCCGGACGGTGGGGAAATCGTCGACGAAATTCACGTTGTGTTTTTATCACTGATGAATTATTCCGTAAGAACATTGACACAATTATTCCACGTTCTTGGGGAGTAAAACGGTCCATGTTTATTTTCAGTGTATTTTACATTTGTTCACTACACAATTTTCAACAACAGAATGACAGAAAATGTCATATAAAAAAAAAAAAGGTATTTTCTTTAGTGCCACTACTTTTGCGCCACCCAGTATGAGCATAGTGAGTAGGTAAATGGCACATCTATAAACGTGAAGAGCGGCCGACGAGAGTATGCGTTCTTGACACCTGTCAGTTTCATACAAACGAATACGTGTTTTGCGAATTTGATCTTTATTATTAGCTACTAGAATTGTCGCACTGACAGGTGTCAGGAGCGCATTCTCTCAACGGCCGGACTTTGGTTCCTATGGTTGGTAGACCTCTTATAGGTGCAGTGTTTAGAGGGCAGCAAGTAACTACCGTTCATAATAATAATTATGGCCGACCATCAGCCTGGTCGTTAATCGATAACAAATCCACGATTTTATCAGAAGGCCAATTCCCGTCATTGAAAACGTTCAAGATCTAGCCACAATCTCATCTCAGCGACAATCAATGTTAAAAACTTGTCAAAAATGAAGGGAGAACTGTCAAAAATACCTCTATTTTTGACAGTTCTGAGATCAGACTGTGAACGTTCTTAAAATTACCCTCTGGTTTTTCGTAGGACTTTTCAAACATCATGGTCACCCTACTACTGCTACGTTATTTAACGTGGAATAAAACTAATAATGCCGTGTATTCGTTACACTGCCCCTTATCTAAGATAACGCAAGCAACACCTTCGAACCAGCACGACGACTGATACGGAACAGAAAGTTATAATCGCGAGGTCAGTATAACTGCCTAATGACGAAAATATTGGACTCTTTTACATCATTCAAGATTGATGCAAAAATAGATATTTTGTGTTTATTTATTTTTTTCTCTGTCAAAACAAGATTTTTGATAACACTACCTTGATTTGAGCTTAGGAGTTAGGTATAAACATACATAATTATATCTACATATTTTACTAGTACCTATAAAACGTGTTCTTCACTTTATCCATAAACTTTGGCAAACGCTTCTATAACTTTAAAAATCAAATCTAACAGAGGAAGTAGTACTTAAGAGCGTTGACAACGTACGGGATTTCATACAAACTTTCAAGTCCTTGTTTTTCGAAATGCATGAACCGATTTTAATGAAACTTCCTACGCATAAGCCGGATATATAGATCTAAAAAGTTAATTGAGAACAAAAAAAGAATACAGTCGAATCGAGAACCTGAAACAGAAATTGAAATTCTCCTTTTTTGAAGTCTTAGTCTGTTAAAAAATCGATAACAGCCGTCCCTCTTGACCTGTGGTGGTTTTATTCCATAAATAGTCCCCTAGAGGACACTATATCTGGGGGCCTAAAAAGGCCACTTTAAGCAATACCTCTAAAAGCTATTCCTGAATTCCCAGCAGATCATTAGCAATTCCTCTAATTTTCGTAAAATGGTTTCACATAATAGTTTAATCACCTAGGTACTAGGTACAATTCATTTCATATCAATCATATTTGGTGTAAACATTGGTGGACCATTTTACGAATTTCCATACAAAACTGTCAAACAGGTAAATTGCGTGATATGAATTGCACACAGATCATAATATGAATTGTCACTTTGTGACCATTTTACGATTTATAAGATTCATAATTATTATTATCCTATTATGATTCTGCCAAAGTGGTCTTTTTAGGCCCCAAGAACGCATTCTGAAATGTCAAAACGGGCCTTTTATTTTTACAACTTTAATTGAGTAAAGAAAGATAAAGAAATAATAAATCGGCTATTCACATTACGCAATGTTTTTGCTGTTTCAAATTTATAAAACTAGAACCCTGTTTAGTTAAAATTTATCTAAAAGATTATGGGCCCCTGTGTGTTCATCAATTAATATTACTATAGAGTAAGCGTATAGCCACAAGGGGTGTTATATAACAATATGTAGGTCCTAGAAACCAAATAATTCCAAAAAAAAATGGTGCCATAGAAATTAAACTCGCTCAAACTTTCGTTCAATCATCAAGCAATCTTCAATATTAACTCGACTCCCTAGGCCCTAGACTGTTAAAAACTGCGCAATTCATGATGTCATCTAGGGCCCACCTTAAAGTTTAACGGTTTCAACAGCACAGTTGAGAAAACGACCAATAAAGTATAATTATATCTTCTCTCTAATGTTAAGTGTAGTCACCGGTATAATAAAGTTAAGTGCACCTACTGGCATCTTATACTTACACAATAGTTGCAGCGTAATCCCTTTGAGCTATCATTCTACACGTGTAGAAACTCCCACGCAGTTATTTTCACAGCATTTTTTTTCTTATAAACTGTATTTTACATGTAACTAAAGTCCATTCCTTATGTTTCAAATTAATGTTATTTCAAGTTAAACAAATACCAACTTTATTTTAATGGTTATGAAGTTGATTTCAGAGTACTAGCACTCTTGAAAAAGTTATAAAATTTTTTGAAGTTGTAGCGTATACTGAACTTAATTGTGTAGGTATTAAAGTTATTTTTCCATAAACTCATATTTGCGGGGGTGCTCAGTAGCCGTGGTTATTGGGCCACGGTGAAGCTAAGAGGAACCCGAGGAGCGGCCGCTCGTCTAGGCTGTGCGGAAAAGCCGACGACGTAGCGGCCGGCGGGTAGGTTGCGGTGCCGCTTGGGCGACATCGCAGCCTACCTGAGGCGGGCCGCGATGTCCCCCGTGTGGGAGACATTGCGGCTGAGGATTAGAGGCCGCGGCGGGAGAGGAGTGTCGGTGTTACGTTGCCGCTCTCCCTACCTTCCGCGGCCTTGACGGGGCCGCCACCGTTCGATGGCGGACGCGGTGGGGCCGCAGGGGAAGAGGAGTGTCGGTGTGTCGTTGCCGCTCTCCCTATCCTCTGCGGCCGTAGCCCCCCATCCTGGGGGGCATGCGGGGCCCGCCGTTCAGGCGGGCGTGGGGGCCAGCAGGCAACGGGTGCGGGGGCACCGTTGCCTGCATTGCACAGGCCTCCACCAGTGTTGGACGGGAATGGCTAGGTGCTCCCGGCCATTCCCGTAGCCCCCCTATGTGGGGGGCATGCGGGGCCCGCCATACCATCTGGGCGGGCATGCGCCGGGAGGGCTATGGAGGTAAAGGCTATGCCTATTCCCGTGGCCCTCCCATCACGGCGAATGAGGGAACACCGCTGAGTTTTAGTGGGTATACTGTCATTCCGACAGGGAGTCCCCACATACCCCGTCTTGTCCCCCGTGAGGCGGGCATGCATAAAGCATTTCTCAGCGACAAAAAAAAAAAAAAAAAAGGCCTTGTTAGTCAGTGGTGTCAGTTACACAAGCCTGTTGTAAGTTAACTAGGTAGTTAATTGGTTGGATCTAATCTACCTACAAATATAGTTATATTCTACGAATAATAAAGCTGAATGGTTTGTTTGTTTGAACGCGCGGAACTACCGGCCAGATTCGTTTTTTTTTTTTTTTTGCATTTTATAGCCCAATTCTTGACAAAAACAAAGGCTATTTAGCATCACACTAGGGCCCTTAGGCAGCTTTTCCACCAGAGATGTGCTATGCAGCTATGCTGCGAGGATGTGAAAGCTAAGCTGCTAAGATGCTAAGCTGTGTAGCGGGGCGAGTAAGATGTGCTATGGAGATGCGCCGCCGCAAGGTAACTGTGCGAGGAATATACTCAACTCGAGCTATGCGATGCATCGATAGTATGGAAGGCACGGGGAGTGCTCTGCTCTGCACATAGCTACGCCACTCGCGCATCCATAGCTCCATCCATAGCACGCATCCTTCCGTATAAAAACATAGCTTAGTTGAACCTGTTTCCACCACCAGTGCTATGCTGTGTGGACCAATGAATATGATTGGTGGATATCATACGCATCCATAGCAACGTAGCAGATGCTTTTCCACCGGAGATGTGCTAATCTTCGGTGGAAAAGCAGCCTTTGGAGCCGAGCAAAAAGAGAAAAAAAACTGAAAGAACGCTAAGCGATAATAGCGCGCAGGCGATGCGATGCGTTTGGTGAGTCGGGAGAGCAAGAAAGTTTACACGGAAAAAGTCGCAGGCAGAATCTAGTATAATATATTCCACAATTATACGACCTAGCTACCTTGTTGATGTAGTGGTCCGAAGCGCTACTGCTTAGTAAGAGGTCTTGGGTTCAATTCCCAGGCCGGTCGGAAGATTTTTTTTTTATAAAAAAAATTTTGCCCCACACTAGGAATTACTCCTGTATCGTGGGTGCGTTTACAAACATTCAAACTCACATACACAAACAGCCAGACCCGGAACAACTACCTGGGGGCCTAAAGGCCACTTTGGCAGAATAATAATAGGATAACAATATTAATCATATTAAAAATCGTAAAATGGTCACAAACTGGCAATTTATAATTATGATCTGTGTGCATATTCATATCACGCAATCCACCTGTTTGGCAGTTTTGTATGGAAATTCGTAAAATGGTCCACCAACAGGACGTCATGGTCACCCATCCACGGACCAACCGCGGCAAGCGTTGCTTAACCTGTTCGATCGACCCGTGCGGCTGTTATTACTTAGACACAAGCCCCTCAAAATTATAGACAAACACATTGCAGATATGGAAAGTTGACATTAAATTTATTTCCATATCACAACATCATTACGATTATTGTGTTGCGATTTGAAAGGGCGCACCTTACTGTCCCTTCAAAATGTGCTCCGACTACATATTTGTGTTAGGTGGAGCTGCGCCTGCGCTTACCTTGGTCCACCGCCCTTTAGCCCCCGCTTTACAAGATGGTGGTCGCTGTTTGGATTAAGAATTTGTATTGTTTAGATAAAATTATGCAGTGAATCTAAATCGTTCGTGGGTTCGTGGGTGGAATGGTGTTTCAACATGCCAACATCGGCTGTTTTAACTTAATATCTACTATTTGTTCGCAGAGACCAGCCTAAACCACCTATTCAATGACCTATCAGCATATTATCATCATATTTGTTAAGCCGTACGAGACCTACTTCTTACTACCAGTTAATTGTAGGTGACCTCAGGGAAAGTCGGCGCAGTGTACACGTCATGCCTGGAACATTTGCACAGTTGGATTTCGGGGAACCCCTTTACAGTGTCCCCAGCGATGTGTGTGAGAGTTTCGTTCCCCCTTCCACGTGCAGATGGTGGCTTATCTAATTTAATGAAGACATGAAAGAAAATTATTTTCTTCGAAAAATTTAAATTAGATTTACAATATCCCTAAACAGAATCATTAGGTATACCTAATACTGTTTAGGGATATTATATTCCTATCTAATTACATAGATAAAAGGTGGAATTGAAATAGCTGAAAACCTGAAAAGGGGTCATTACCCCCTACTCAACACTATGAATAACTCGAAATCGCAAAAAAAAATCCCTCTGTAATATTCCCAGATTTTTTTTTGCGGTATCCCCACAATCATCTGATCCATCCTTATACAGCACCCTAATTGCGTAACACACTATCAATCTCAATCTGAATCATTTTGAAGGATATTGCTAAACCATTGCTTCATATGTTCGAAAAATTTGTCTGCTCAACAACGTAAATAACGCAGTGAATGTTGTTGAACTGTCAAAATTAACAAAAAACTGTCAAAACCATTGCTACTGATAGTGTGTTTGTTACGCAATCACTCCGCCTACCTGATACCTATGTGACGCTCAATTGCCTCCAACGCTATTCACTAAGCATTCACATCTCTCTGTCGTCAGCTCATCATTCAATTTATTTATATCTTGTCAACAATTTTGCTGCTGACGGCGCTGCGGTCACGTAGGTATAATTGCCAAGATGTCATTGACTGTCTGACGCAGCGCTGAAGTCACAGCGTAGAGCATTTTGTTTACCCCATAATACCTTTACGTCATATTTCAGGGCAAGGGTTTCCACATATTCTTCGAAACTTCTAAGTAGTTCTCAAACTAAGGATTTATACTCAAAGATCCAGGTTTTAGGATTTTCACCGCTGTTAGCTGCTAAATATTTTAGAGTGTGGCCACCATCTACTTATGGCATAACTTTTTGCTTTATTAAAATGCTCAGAGAATGACTGATTTGTTTTCTGATGATGAAAAAAATCAAATATCTATAGAATGTATCTATCTATTTTTTCCCTCGTGTTTCCGAACGCCTTTTTAAAAGGGGCTTTGATTGTAATGCCAGGTACAGCAGTGCGATTCGGTCCCCATCTCACCGTGAAAAACTAAGTGAAGTGAGCGTGGAGTGAGCTGTCATTCCAACTAATGCCAGGGGGCTTACTATGACCTTTTAAGAAAACGTTCAATTTTCATTCAGTTCAGAAGCAGGCCTAATTTAGTTCTGCTAATAATCGTACTATGAGAGTAATAAAAGTGAACGACTATTGAACGAAGTTCACCGAAGTTGAGTGGTAATGCTTGTCTGTGGCCTGCTGTAATGCCATTGTCTTTTTAAAAGGCATCGTTCAAAAACTTAAATCTAATTCTATTTTCACTTTACCGGTTTTTTGAAAATAATAGAAACATGAGTTTCTAGGGTACTATATACATTTTTTAACTATTATTATGTATAACAAGTTACCTTGATGCATTATCTAAAAGCACTACAAAGCTCAATTTCCCGTTCAAAACAACTTTGTAACTTTGAAGGATTCAACGTGATTTTGAACGTGTGTGCTAAGTCAGGCAACAATTTAAAAAAATATAATTTTGCGCGCCAAATAAAATGTTATAAGTTTGTATACCTCTTCACAATGTCGTAACTTTGTTTACTTACATGAAAATATCATAATGGTGTACTTCACGCATTTATAATAGGAATGTCGCTACAGAGATTACTGATGAATGTGGTGAATTTATTTTTAGTGAAACACGAACAAGTCGTCGTGTTACTATGACCCAACTGCTTCGCCGGGAGTTCTTAAATAATCATAGAGAAATTGCAGTTAGGTCTACCAAATCCACCCAAGCACGGGAACATAGCAAGATAATGTGGAAAAGGGCTGCAGAGAGAAAATAGTATTTTGCTCCCCCTTGTATTGTAAAGTCTAATCGTATTACTTATACCATAAAAAAAGTAACCAATTTATCTTTTTTAAATGGTCATTTTTTTAATTATACCATAACCGGGGATCACGAAATCGAAATAAAAAGAAAATGTATTGATAATGTACTCATTCCCGACATGGTGGTTATTGTAATATAAATACTTATATTGAAGCGTATTTAACGATTGAAATAAAAAAAAAAAACTAATTAAGTATATACCTAATTCCAGTTTGAGGTGGTAACCAAATCTATTTTTATTAAGTAAAACAATTTACTATTGACGCTGCAGCAGGTCCTCCTGTGTTTAATCTATTTTTTAAGTTTGGTTACTGTTGCGTAAAAATCATCGTGAAACGGATTGTAGTTTTTGGTCTTTTGTCAGTTTGGCTCTAGTGTTGTTACTCAGTTATTAACGGTCAGGCACTCGATTGACTCGATTACATAGCTCGAAAATTCAATTCAAGTTGAATCTAATTTATTCCATTGAACCTAGCAGCTTCTTACGTTTGAAACACACACAAAAAAAAAACTTAAAGGAAAGAATCATCATAGCAAGATCCTGATTATAACAACCCACACGTTATCAACTGACAGCACTAACCCACAGAACTGTATTTTCATCATAGTATTATGTCGGTTAATATCACCATCACGAATAAGGCAATTGTGTAAGACTGAGACTATTGTGATTATAGTACAGACGCCAGCAGGTCAAGCTATCCGAAACTGTCAAATTTTCCCAATCAACCTTGAACCTTAATCTGTTAGTGATAAACTTGAAAATCTAGTAAAGAAATTTGACAGATTGTAGTAGCTTGATGTGCTGGCGTCTGTACTTAAAAATATAATATGTATTAGACAAAGAAGCTGTTGGTGTAGTGTAGGTAATATTTACCTATTATTAGCAGTAGTTTATTACCTACCTGCGTATTTAATAATAGAATTAAGAATCACAGGCAGTGTTGGTCATGTTGGTGATATTTATCTAATCGCGACTACATCAACTGGCACATTCAGAGAAAATTAACTCAAGCTTTTATTTTATTATGATTATCGAGTTACATAAAATCAAACTGCAGCACTATCTGACACAGTCGGAAAGACAAGTGACAATTACTGTGACAACAACTCTTCATTCAATACATTTAGTCCGTTTCTTTCGAATTGCATAAAATTGATATTTCTGTTTTCCTGTGTGTAATTGAAGGATGTTGAATATGGAATATTCAAGACGGTACCTACAGCATTTACTTCAGAAAGATGATGTGTAAATTGTTTAGTAAGATTTCAACGTAATGTGCGAAGACATTGTTGGCTGTTGTGCACACACATATTATTGTTTTTATCTTGGACACGTTATCAAGATGAGAAGTGGAACGACCTGCATAATTTGAGATGAAATACTATGTATTTACTTCTAAGTCGTCTGACGTTGAAATTGATCCTATACTACTTATAGTAATAAAAATATTCAGCTAATTATGTGATTTTTGATTTCATGAACGTTTACGTCTACTATTTATTAAACAGTCCACTATTTTACTTAACTATTATAAAACCGAGGCCAAACAACTCACTTAACTATCGTATTTCTCAGTATTCCCGTTAGTTTAATTTATACCATTGTAATCTTGCGATTACATCTGCCGATTTCCTAGTTAGCATTGCTTAAAATTGGATAGTGTAATAGCCCTTTAGGTATGTGAGCGGTGGGACGGGAGGGACAGCGGGGGTGAGGCGGCGGGTTGCATGCAACTGATGCAACGTACGTAGTGCGCGGGGCCCGGGGCCCCGCCGTCCCACCGCAAGGCGCGGCCAACTAGTTCCGCGCGGACTTATAGGCATTAGGTACTTACCTATTTACTATGTGGGATAACTATTATTTTATTTTTAGAAGGTACTAGGACAAAATAAAAAAAAAGGTTGATTTACAAATTTCCTTTATTCATTTAAAAAGGGTTAAGTATTTATTATCCTATATAATAGATTATAAGATGTTTCATTTCCCTGGTTCTTATGTAACATTATGTCGGCGCAGCGTGTCCTCATATAAGTCTTGTGCACGGAGGTGCCATGGATCCCAATCCAGCATATCCCAGAGTAGTGAGGTTCAATTCATTAGTCTCTTCTGTTATTTTTATGTAGTGGCGCATGAGTATCCAAGGTTTCTGTGATGGCCTTTTCTAGTTGTAGTATATACCTATTCCTCGCATTCTGCGTCTGTTGTGATTTCCTTTGGTAAGTGCGTGGTCTTATCCCACAGTATTCCCACCCCTTCGTCTCGTCTGGTTGAGTGCGGTCATTTTAAGGTTGAGGTCCCCAATGGTGATGTTTGGAGCTTCTAGCTCATCGTTAAGCGCTGTGGCGTCGAAGTGCTCTGATCAGTGCAGTATGTAGATGATCATAAGTGAGGTTAATAGCGACGCCTTCGATGAAGCGGTCTCTTTTTTTCGGTACTTGGGGTTACGTCGTCGGTCCAACTCCAGCGTATTCCTCATGCGACGTGATCGAATGTGTGATCTTGTCGTATTTCAGGAGAATCATACGATTGTGGAAAAGTTTTCCCGGCACTCGTTGATTACGATTATTTAGGGTTTAAAACGATCGGTTATGGGGTTTAGCTAGAGAAATTTACCTTTCAATCCTAGAGCATTGATGTGCAGTATGCGCAACATAGGATATTGATTTTGAGTACCTAGGTACTAGATCAAAATAAGAAAAATATTAATAATTCCCTGTATTCATTTCAAAAGGCTTATTTATTTCCATAGTGCGACGCCGTTGGTTTCTTTTCTCTATTCGATATTCACTCCAAACAAATATTACGTACTCGTCACACAGAGAATCAATAAAAATAAAGTGTTGTATGGGCACTACATTACAAAACAATGTTGAAAAAGCTCGTTTATTAGTAACTTATTCAAGATGGTTTATTTTGACGTTACAGACGTTCAATATTCGTTTTGTTGCTGTCAATTTGCTGGTCATGGTATGAAATTCTATACAAAAAAGAAGGTGAACAGTTTTTGTAAACGTCAACGTAGCAGGCCTGCAACAGGCCTGCTAATAAGACGTCGTAGTACAAAAAAGCAGTTTAGTTTAACTTCTGCCCTGCTATAAGAGCTCATGGTAAGCCCCCAGGTGTTAGAAAATAAGTATTGTGTATCCGACATTAAGACCTTAAATAGTTTTGGCGATTTTATTGTTATGTCAACACTGACAGTTCCTAAGTAGTCTCTGAGAAATAAAACGGGTAAAAAGTTATGGTGGTGTTGTTTTTATTAAAGAACCTGGAAAAAAGGACTCATTACAAAACTATCGAGACAGTTATCTCGACATATGGCGACCGTGATCGAGAAAACAAAACAATAAGATGGAACAACACCAAAGATTACGTGCGGCGCTCCGAACACAGTTCACAAAAAACGCGAACAAATTGAGCGGGCAAATGGACCAAGGGGAAAATAAACAAATCTTAATGGAGAACCTTGGAAAGATTTACGGAAAATTGGAGGAAGTAAATGTACAAGTTCAGTCAGAAATTTTGAAAAAAGATGATTTCCAAGAAGCCATGATTTTGGCGGATTTGGAAGAATGCGAAAAATACACGCTAAGATGGCTGAAAATGAAAAGCGAAATAGTGTCAATAACGGGCTCAGAAAATAAGGGAAGCACACAAATGAAACTGCCAAAAATAGACATTCCAAAATTTGATGGGCAATTAAAAAGCTGGATGCCATTTTGGAGCCAATTCAGAAAAATTCATGAAGGGAATATAGCTACGGGAGACAAGTTTGTGTACTTGGTACAAGCAATGACCATCGACTCGGAGGCTAAATCACTGGTAGGAAGTTACCCTATTACTGCTGAAAATTACCCAAAGTGTATAGAACACCTGAAGTCTAGATATGGGCGAGAAGACTTACAAATTCAAGTATATGTAAGGGAGCTTTTGGCACTGGTGCTACAAAAAGTGAGTGGTGATGGAATTGAATTGGCCATATTATATGACAAATTAAGTGCACATCTAAGAGCATTGGAGACACTTGGAGTAACAAAAAACCATGCTGCTTTCCTATTACCGCTAGTAGAGTCATCTCTTCCCCAAGAAATATTAAAGACATGGCAAAGAACAAAGAGTAATGTTAACATAGAAGACGAATTGAACAATCTATTGATATTTATACAGAAAGAGGTTGAAAATGAACAAAGGATAAAAATGGCTAATACATTTTCGGAAAACCATGCCACAAACAATAAAAGAGAAACTCCAACTGCAAATTGCCTTGCTGCAACGGTGAAAGAAGAAACTAAAAATGGCTGTTTATGGTGTGACAAAGATGGACATAGCAGTATTGAGTGCTACAAATTACAAAAGTTATCGGTAGATCAGCGCAAAGAGATAGTAATAAAGAAAAAAGCTTGCACAATCTGTCTGAGAAAAGGGCATTTCTGGAAAAATTGCAGAGCATCAATCAAGTGTCTGATCTGTAATAAAAGGCATTCAACAGTGTTGTGTATGGCAAATAAACCAACACCAAACAATAACAGCAACGAGTCATCGGTATCAGAAAAGAAAACTACGGCAGCATCATCTACTATACAAGGAACCACACTCCTTCAGACTGTAATAGTTGAGATTCAATACAAGGACAAAAAGCTTCGTGTCCGTGCACTCTATGACAGTGGTTCACAGAAGACCTACATTAAGCAGGACATAATTGATAAACTCCAAATTCCAGCAATGAAAGAAGAAGTACTTACCCACAGCCTGTTTGGTGGAGTGCAGACAAATTCTCAGCTTCATAAAGTATATAACCTAGAAATAAGAAGCTTAGATAATAATTTTAAAGTTAATCTGGAAGCGCTAGGGCGCTCATGTGTTTGTACTAATGTTCCTAGATTCAATTCTAATGACACTGCTATTTGTAATTTGTTAAAGTCACACAAAATATCTCTGACTGACAAAGGTGATAGTACTGATGTTGGGTTATTGATTGGGGCGGATTTCTCAGGTCTTATGATGACTGGCACAATAATTCAATTACAAAATGGACTTGTAGCCATAAATACAAAGCTAGGCTGGACACTACAAGGCAGACAAGTAGGTGCTTTAAGTAATATGACAATCTCTATGTTTTGTTCTGAGTTGACAGGTTACTGGGATTTAGAGACATTGGGCATCAAAGATCCAGCAGAGACAAAATCAAAGGCCACAGTCGCAGAGGAAGTGTTTGCAACGTTCAAAGAAACTGTAAAAATTAATGAAGAAAACAGGTATGAAGTTCAACTTCCTTTTAAAGTAGGACATGAAGATTTGTTATCTAACTATGAAAGAGCGAAACAAAGGCTTGATTCAACGACTCGAAAGCTAATTTCAGGAGGTAAATTCAAAGAGTATCATAAAGTTTTGCAGGGGTGGCATCAAGAAGGTATTATAGAAAAGGTACCCCCATCACAAGTAGATCATGATACAGGTCATTACTTACCTCATAGGGCTGTTATTAAAGAGTCTAGCCTGACCAGTTCAATCAGACCAGTATTTGATGCATCAGCTAAAGATAAAAATGGACTGTGTCTGAATGCTTGCTTGGAAAAAGGTACCAATTTAATTGATCTTATTCCCAACTTACTTGTCGGCTTTAGAACAGGGGCAATTGGTATTACAGCAGATATACAGAAAGCATTCCTTCAAATTAGCATTCCTACAACTGATAGAGACTATTTAAAGTTTTTATGGTGGGAAAACGAGGATTGTAACAGTAGGGTGGTATACAGACACTGTAGGGTAGTATTTGGGTTGACATGTAGCCCATTTTTACTGTCTGCCACACTTATACATTATCTTAACAATGTAACAGGAGAACATCAGCAGACTGCACAGCTTCTGAAAAAATCGTGGTATGTAGATAATTGTGTAACAAGTTTAAACACTGAAAAAGAAACAACAAAATTTATAGAAGACTCCAAGCAGATCATGAGTGAGGCAAAATTCAATCTACGCATGTGGGTGACATCACCGCTGAAAATAAATGAGTCAGGTAAGGATATAATACCAGTACTAGGTCTCAATTGGGATACTTCATCTGATCAACTGTACTGTAGCATGGGAAACTTGCCTGCCCCGGAAGATGTACAACATCTTACAAAGAGAGAGTTGTTGTCACTTACGCAAAAGATTTTTGACCCGATTGGATATACTTCAGCAATAATGTTGACACCAAAACTTATATTACAAGAAGCTTGGAAACGAGACCTGTCATGGGACACTCAGCTTGATGCTGATCTGATGAAAAGATTCCTTGATTGGTATCAACACATTAATTGTTTAAAAGAATGTAAAATACCACGAAGATTAACTGAAAATAATATGAAAGAGTGTGAGCTAAGTTTACATTTATTTTGTGATGCTAGCAAGGATGGGTATGCTGCAGGTGTGTGGTACTACGGGCTAAAAAAGATAAAATAACCACACAACTAGTATCAGCCAAATCACGTGTCACACCACCCAAAAAGATAAGTATTCCCAGACTGGAACTATTAGCTGCATTGATAGGCGCAAGACTACTCACACAGGCCAGAGAAAATCTTAACTTAGAAAATTGTACAGAATACTGCTGGACGGATTCTGCTGTTACTCTGTGCTGGATTAAAAGAGAATTACCTCTAAACACATTTGTAGGTAATAGAATAAAAGAAATTAGACAACATACTAATATTAACAATTGGAGACATATTTCTGGTGAACACAACTGGGCCGACCTAGCGTCCAGAGGATGCAACGCGAGAACCCTGCTCGAAACCCGCTGGTGGGAGGGACCAGGGTGGCTGCGTCTGGAACCCGAACAGTGGCCGCAGTCCGACTTCACAGTCGACGAGCTGCAAGTACAACTGGAAACTAAGAAAACCGTATGTAATGCTCAAGTATGTTATGATGAAAGTCTGCTAAATAAAATACAGTATTTCTCTAAATATTCAAAAATCATTAGGATGGTAGCGTGGATGTTCAGATTTATATATAATACACGACATTCACAAAATAAAAGAAAAGGAGAAATAACTTACAGTGAGTACAATAAGGCAGAAAAAACTGTGATCAAACTGATACAAAAGGAAAACAGTAAAATTAATGGAAATAAGAGTAAGCATTTAACACAGTACATAGATAAAGAGGGATTATTAAGAATCAAAACTAAACTTACAATATCAGACTTTCCAGAGACCACCAAAGCACCTTATCTGTTGGGGGCTAAGAATCCAGTTGTTACGGCTATGGTGAGACAGCGACATGAACATCTACAGCATGTAGGGGCTAATCAACTCATCATAGATATACGGGCGAGGTTCTGGATCGTCGGTATACGTCGATTAGTAAAGTCAGTAATCTCTACATGTGTTATTTGCAGACGTTATAGAGCAAAAGCTACACAGGCACCGACAGCGCCACTACCACCAGAACGCACTAACTGCTCCGCGCCTTTTCAAACGACTGGCGTTGATTTAGCGGGCCCATTAATTCTGCGTAACGGCGAGAAGTGTTGGATTGTACTATACACCTGTGCAGTGTATCGTGCAGTGCACTTAGAATTAACGAGATCACTTTCTACGGAGGCCTTTATTATGACATTGAGACGATTCGTAGCGCGTAGAGGCCGCGCAGATTTAATTATGTCTGATCAAGGCACGAATTTTTGCGGTACTAAAAATTTGATTTTTTCTCTAGATTGGGAGGAGGTTCAGCGGAACTCCACCATTCGACGCATGTCATGGAAAATGAACGCACCAACTGCAGCTTGGTGGGGCGGCTATTGGGAGCGACTGATACGGATTATGAAAGATCTTTTGCGGCGTATCTTAGATTTATTTACAGGCAAAGACGGAATCGAAAGAACAGCTCAAGTAAAGACTGCCACCGGCACTAAGGTTCGTCCAATCCAGAGGTTGTACAAGCTGGAAGTTTCCAATCAGACAGGTGACAATGTTCCATTGCTAAATAAGGCGAGTCAAAGTCCAATTTGTTCAAATTTTGAAAATAATTTAGAGCAACAAAAATACGACGAACATTCGTCGTCTGAAATGCTCGAAAGACCTCAGAAATCTACTCGTTCAGGTAGAATGGTAAAAATGCCTAGCAAATACGATATTTATACTTACGTAATTTTGTTTTGGATTGGTTCATAAAATAACTAATTACTTATTAAGATACATTTTATTCAATTTATCTTTGAAAGTCGAGATATTTAGTACACTTATGTGATATAAACGTAGTAATAAATAATTATGTGTAAGATAAAACTATAAATACTGTCGTCTAGGGTTAGGCTATCCTTAAAACGGTAAATTATAATTAGTGATATTTTATTTTATTTTCTAGATATGACATTAGTGTTGAGTAGATGATTGTACTCGTTTCAGGTGTGTTCGCTAGATAGCGCATATACTATTATTATGTAAAACGCCCTTAAGAGGCAAGTAGCAATACTAACATTTATTTTGTTATCATCCTGTTCTGTTGTATTAGTTCTTTTTGGCGCTGGAGGATGTTAGAAAATAAGTATTGTGTATCCGACATTAAGACCTTAAATAGTTTTGGCGATTTTATTGTTATGTCAACACTGACAGTTCCTAAGTAGTCTCTGAGAAATAAAACGGGTAAAAAGTTATGGTGGTGTTGTTTTTATTAAAGAACCTGGAAAAAAGGACTCATTACAAAACTATCGAGACAGTTATCTCGACATATGGCGACCGTGATCGAGAAAACAAAACAATAAGATGGAACAACACCAAAGATTACGTGCGGCGCTCCGAACACAGTTCACAAAAAACGCGAACAAATTGAGCGGGCAAATGGACCAAGGGGAAAATAAACAAATCTTAATGGAGAACCTTGGAAAGATTTACGGAAAATTGGAGGAAGTAAATGTACAAGTTCAGTCAGAAATTTTGAAAAAAGATGATTTCCAAGAAGCCATGATTTTGGCGGATTTGGAAGAATGCGAAAAATACACGCTAAGATGGCTGAAAATGAAAAGCGAAATAGTGTCAATAACGGGCTCAGAAAATAAGGGAAGCACACAAATGAAACTGCCAAAAATAGACATTCCAAAATTTGATGGGCAATTAAAAAGCTGGATGCCATTTTGGAGCCAATTCAGAAAAATTCATGAAGGGAATATAGCTACGGGAGACAAGTTTGTGTACTTGGTACAAGCAATGACCATCGACTCGGAGGCTAAATCACTGGTAGGAAGTTACCCTATTACTGCTGAAAATTACCCAAAGTGTATAGAACACCTGAAGTCTAGATATGGGCGAGAAGACTTACAAATTCAAGTATATGTAAGGGAGCTTTTGGCACTGGTGCTACAAAAAGTGAGTGGTGATGGAATTGAATTGGCCATATTATATGACAAATTAAGTGCACATCTAAGAGCATTGGAGACACTTGGAGTAACAAAAAACCATGCTGCTTTCCTATTACCGCTAGTAGAGTCATCTCTTCCCCAAGAAATATTAAAGACATGGCAAAGAACAAAGAGTAATGTTAACATAGAAGACGAATTGAACAATCTATTGATATTTATACAGAAAGAGGTTGAAAATGAACAAAGGATAAAAATGGCTAATACATTTTCGGAAAACCATGCCACAAACAATAAAAGAGAAACTCCAACTGCAAATTGCCTTGCTGCAACGGTGAAAGAAGAAACTAAAAATGGCTGTTTATGGTGTGACAAAGATGGACATAGCAGTATTGAGTGCTACAAATTACAAAAGTTATCGGTAGATCAGCGCAAAGAGATAGTAATAAAGAAAAAAGCTTGCACAATCTGTCTGAGAAAAGGGCATTTCTGGAAAAATTGCAGAGCATCAATCAAGTGTCTGATCTGTAATAAAAGGCATTCAACAGTGTTGTGTATGGCAAATAAACCAACACCAAACAATAACAGCAACGAGTCATCGGTATCAGAAAAGAAAACTACGGCAGCATCATCTACTATACAAGGAACCACACTCCTTCAGACTGTAATAGTTGAGATTCAATACAAGGACAAAAAGCTTCGTGTCCGTGCACTCTATGACAGTGGTTCACAGAAGACCTACATTAAGCAGGACATAATTGATAAACTCCAAATTCCAGCAATGAAAGAAGAAGTACTTACCCACAGCCTGTTTGGTGGAGTGCAGACAAATTCTCAGCTTCATAAAGTATATAACCTAGAAATAAGAAGCTTAGATAATAATTTTAAAGTTAATCTGGAAGCGCTAGGGCGCTCATGTGTTTGTACTAATGTTCCTAGATTCAATTCTAATGACACTGCTATTTGTAATTTGTTAAAGTCACACAAAATATCTCTGACTGACAAAGGTGATAGTACTGATGTTGGGTTATTGATTGGGGCGGATTTCTCAGGTCTTATGATGACTGGCACAATAATTCAATTACAAAATGGACTTGTAGCCATAAATACAAAGCTAGGCTGGACACTACAAGGCAGACAAGTAGGTGCTTTAAGTAATATGACAATCTCTATGTTTTGTTCTGAGTTGACAGGTTACTGGGATTTAGAGACATTGGGCATCAAAGATCCAGCAGAGACAAAATCAAAGGCCACAGTCGCAGAGGAAGTGTTTGCAACGTTCAAAGAAACTGTAAAAATTAATGAAGAAAACAGGTATGAAGTTCAACTTCCTTTTAAAGTAGGACATGAAGATTTGTTATCTAACTATGAAAGAGCGAAACAAAGGCTTGATTCAACGACTCGAAAGCTAATTTCAGGAGGTAAATTCAAAGAGTATCATAAAGTTTTGCAGGGGTGGCATCAAGAAGGTATTATAGAAAAGGTACCCCCATCACAAGTAGATCATGATACAGGTCATTACTTACCTCATAGGGCTGTTATTAAAGAGTCTAGCCTGACCAGTTCAATCAGACCAGTATTTGATGCATCAGCTAAAGATAAAAATGGACTGTGTCTGAATGCTTGCTTGGAAAAAGGTACCAATTTAATTGATCTTATTCCCAACTTACTTGTCGGCTTTAGAACAGGGGCAATTGGTATTACAGCAGATATACAGAAAGCATTCCTTCAAATTAGCATTCCTACAACTGATAGAGACTATTTAAAGTTTTTATGGTGGGAAAACGAGGATTGTAACAGTAGGGTGGTATACAGACACTGTAGGGTAGTATTTGGGTTGACATGTAGCCCATTTTTACTGTCTGCCACACTTATACATTATCTTAACAATGTAACAGGAGAACATCAGCAGACTGCACAGCTTCTGAAAAAATCGTGGTATGTAGATAATTGTGTAACAAGTTTAAACACTGAAAAAGAAACAACAAAATTTATAGAAGACTCCAAGCAGATCATGAGTGAGGCAAAATTCAATCTACGCATGTGGGTGACATCACCGCTGAAAATAAATGAGTCAGGTAAGGATATAATACCAGTACTAGGTCTCAATTGGGATACTTCATCTGATCAACTGTACTGTAGCATGGGAAACTTGCCTGCCCCGGAAGATGTACAACATCTTACAAAGAGAGAGTTGTTGTCACTTACGCAAAAGATTTTTGACCCGATTGGATATACTTCAGCAATAATGTTGACACCAAAACTTATATTACAAGAAGCTTGGAAACGAGACCTGTCATGGGACACTCAGCTTGATGCTGATCTGATGAAAAGATTCCTTGATTGGTATCAACACATTAATTGTTTAAAAGAATGTAAAATACCACGAAGATTAACTGAAAATAATATGAAAGAGTGTGAGCTAAGTTTACATTTATTTTGTGATGCTAGCAAGGATGGGTATGCTGCAGGTGTGGTACTACGGGCTAAAAAAGATAAAATAACCACACAACTAGTATCAGCCAAATCACGTGTCACACCACCCAAAAAGATAAGTATTCCCAGACTGGAACTATTAGCTGCATTGATAGGCGCAAGACTACTCACACAGGCCAGAGAAAATCTTAACTTAGAAAATTGTACAGAATACTGCTGGACGGATTCTGCTGTTACTCTGTGCTGGATTAAAAGAGAATTACCTCTAAACACATTTGTAGGTAATAGAATAAAAGAAATTAGACAACATACTAATATTAACAATTGGAGACATATTTCTGGTGAACACAACTGGGCCGACCTAGCGTCCAGAGGATGCAACGCGAGAACCCTGCTCGAAACCCGCTGGTGGGAGGGACCAGGGTGGCTGCGTCTGGAACCCGAACAGTGGCCGCAGTCCGACTTCACAGTCGACGAGCTGCAAGTACAACTGGAAACTAAGAAAACCGTATGTAATGCTCAAGTATGTTATGATGAAAGTCTGCTAAATAAAATACAGTATTTCTCTAAATATTCAAAAATCATTAGGATGGTAGCGTGGATGTTCAGATTTATATATAATACACGACATTCACAAAATAAAAGAAAAGGAGAAATAACTTACAGTGAGTACAATAAGGCAGAAAAAACTGTGATCAAACTGATACAAAAGGAAAACAGTAAAATTAATGGAAATAAGAGTAAGCATTTAACACAGTACATAGATAAAGAGGGATTATTAAGAATCAAAACTAAACTTACAATATCAGACTTTCCAGAGACCACCAAAGCACCTTATCTGTTGGGGGCTAAGAATCCAGTTGTTATGGCTATGGTGAGACAGCGACATGAACATCTACAGCATGTAGGGGCTAATCAACTCATCATAGATATACGGGCGAGGTTCTGGATCGTCGGTATACGTCGATTAGTAAAGTCAGTAATCTCTACATGTGTTATTTGCAGACGTTATAGAGCAAAAGCTACACAGGCACCGACAGCGCCACTACCACCAGAACGCACTAACTGCTCCGCGCCTTTTCAAACGACTGGCGTTGATTTAGCGGGCCCATTAATTCTGCGTAACGGCGAGAAGTGTTGGATTGTACTATACACCTGTGCAGTGTATCGTGCAGTGCACTTAGAATTAACGAGATCACTTTCTACGGAGGCCTTTATTATGACATTGAGACGATTCGTAGCGCGTAGAGGCCGCGCAGATTTAATTATGTCTGATCAAGGCACGAATTTTTGCGGTACTAAAAATTTGATTTTTTCTCTAGATTGGGAGGAGGTTCAGCGGAACTCCACCATTCGACGCATGTCATGGAAAATGAACGCACCAACTGCAGCTTGGTGGGGCGGCTATTGGGAGCGACTGATACGGATTATGAAAGATCTTTTGCGGCGTATCTTAGATTTATTTACAGGCAAAGACGGAATCGAAAGAACAGCTCAAGTAAAGACTGCCACCGGCACTAAGGTTCGTCCAATCCAGAGGTTGTACAAGCTGGAAGTTTCCAATCAGACAGGTGACAATGTTCCATTGCTAAATAAGGCGAGTCAAAGTCCAATTTGTTCAAATTTTGAAAATAATTTAGAGCAACAAAAATACGACGAACATTCGTCGTCTGAAATGCTCGAAAGACCTCAGAAATCTACTCGTTCAGGTAGAATGGTAAAAATGCCTAGCAAATACGATATTTATACTTACGTAATTTTGTTTTGGATTGGTTCATAAAATAACTAATTACTTATTAAGATACATTTTATTCAATTTATCTTTGAAAGTCGAGATATTTAGTACACTTATGTGATATAAACGTAGTAATAAATAATTATGTGTAAGATAAAACTATAAATACTGTCGTCTAGGGTTAGGCTATCCTTAAAACGGTAAATTATAATTAGTGATATTTTATTTTATTTTCTAGATATGACATTAGTGTTGAGTAGATGATTGTACTCGTTTCAGGTGTGTTCGCTAGATAGCGCATATACTATTATTATGTAAAACGCCCTTAAGAGGCAAGTAGCAATACTAACATTTATTTTGTTATCATCCTGTTCTGTTGTACCGCTTAAGTCCGGGCGGGTTAAATATGTCCCATACCTAAACCCCTGTAAAGTCCGGCTGGGACATTTTTGTCCCAGTGGCTTATGTACTGACTGACTTTAATTTTTTCAATATTGGTATCTCTGACGTTCGTATTTTGTAGTTCATTCTATTTCCGATGTTACGAGAATGTCTTCCGCATCTTTTGATGTATGACAACCCTAGAAGCGATTGAGTCTATGATTTCAAAAAAAATAGTTTGTTGTGACATTTTCGCGAGTGACGTTGGTGAAGTGATTCTGTGTGTTATCGGATAAAAAGAAAGTGTTTAGAAGTGTATAGTGTCTTAAAAACTATTAGTGTGTGTTAATAATGTTATAAGCAATAGGAAATAACACAGCATTCAAGTCGGTGAGTGAAATAATACGTAATATTTGTATTTTACGTACGTAGGTAGGCCGCCATTAGCGTGGGTTGAAAATGTTTTGTGTATTTTCTGGTGTAAATACGTTGATTTCTTCCATGTTTCCTTTTTATCATCGAACCATTATTATCAAAATGAATATTCTGTCCATTAAATACGAAAAAAAACAAAAAAAAATAAAAATTTTGAGAAATTCGTCATGCGCCCGGATAAAAAAATTTGAATTTTTTAACCGTTATTTTTACATCTAATTTTCATTTGTTTACTTATTTTTCCAATTATGTAGTGTTTATAAGTATAAATACGTCTTTGGAAAGGGTATTTTACTCACTAATTAATATAATTTTTTTTTTTATATTTTGTTTTTTTTATCTAAAGTTAGAACTCTTTTTGTAACCTAGTGCCGTTAGTGTTCTTTCTTCAGACTTGAAACCTAATTTTAGTACAGTGTTTGATTCCACTGCCACAATTTTTACAAATTTAAAGAAGTATGAAATAAGCTAACTACAGGTACTAATTTTTTTTATGTACGTCTAAGATTCACGTAGAAAAAAAATGTTTTATCGGAGCGCAAAATTTCCTGTCTGTCAAATAATTTTTCTCAACTTCGGATGCTTGTAAATAATAAATAGTGGTAGTAATAACGTGGGTACTTTATTAATTACGTTAAGAATAAACACACCATTCATTTAAAACCAACCAACGTATAGGTCACCGCGGTTGTTTTTTAATTACAGCCATTCTCTTGAAATCTAAGATAAAAATAATCATTGTTCATGTTTACCACCACTATTATGAATGAAAACCATCATAAATTCAAACAAAAAAAACACTACTTGAAAGCCCTATTGTTTACGATAACAAAAAACACTCGAAAGTAAGCACCACTCGACACCCGAGTCAACCCGACGCCGCTAACCGCTTTGTTTATAAACATCTGGCGGCCGGCGGCCACTTGAAAACGGGGCCCGGACAGCACTCGGGCGCTTACGCCGCGCGTCCGGGCTTGAGCGGTTAGTTCTTTTTGGCGCTGGAGGATGTTAGAAAATAAGTATTGTGTATCCGACATTAAGACCTTAAATAGTTTTGGCGATTTTATTGTTATGTCAACACTGACAGTTCCTAAGTAGTCTCTGAGAAATAAAACGGGTAAAAAGTTATGGTGGTGTTGTTTTTATTAAAGAACCTGGAAAAAAGGACTCATTACAAAACTATCGAGACAGTTATCTCGACACCAGGGATTGACACTATTGACAGCTCACTTTAAGCTCACTTTACCTAACTTTTCACTGCGAGATTTTTACAGAATCGATCGACAGATTGGTGAATTGTAAGATGAAATGTAAACAACACAAATTAGTCTTCCTATTTTATGCAGTCCAACATCAGATGTAACACAACACCTTCATTCTCCTGCCCTTATCCTAATTTATTTGGGGTCGGTGGAACATGTCTTTTTCTTCCATACTTGTCTATTAATTGTTCTATTAGTGGTTTCTAACCATATCTTCATTCACACAGTCCATCCATAGTGTCTTTGGTCTTTCCTTACTCATAGAGGCTTCGACATTCATACTCAACACTTTCCTCACGTCCCTCACGACATTTTCGTCATTCCTCCGTAACACAAAAACTAGGCGAGTTTGTTTCAACGTGTGTTATCAGAAGGCCAATTCTCGTAATTTAAAACGTTCAAAATCTAGTCGCAGTCTCATCTCGGCGACAAACAAATGTCAAAAACTTGTCAAAAAGTAGGGAAATTAGAAGTATTTTTTGACAGATTGAGACAGATCCGACTGTGAACGTTCTTAAAATTACGAGAATTGCCCCTCAGTTGTACGGCCATAAAAAGCTTTGGGATGGCTGATTAATTCAACAATGTTGAAGGAAAAGCTATTCAAACCCTTACCAATTAGGTATCGTTCATAAAAACCTTGGCCAATTACCTAACAGATCAACAACAAAGAGTAGACGGTACAGTTGTCACGTAGAACAGGCGAGTATTCTCGTAACACGCTAACCTACATATCTACCAGAGGTTAGTAACCGAACCGGTAACGCTAACAGATGATATTTTCAGTTTGGCGACTGTTGCGATACTAATTACCGAGTAGTAAAAAAACAAATAGGTATCTACTAATACTTCTAAAGGTCTAACCTGTCGGTCTCGTAGTCGCAAGCGCGACTTCTGAGCGTGGGGTCCTAGGTTTGATTCTCTGGCAGTTGATTCCAGCAGTGTACTGCGATATGTATGCTGAGTTGATCGCAGAGCCAAAACCTCTTCTCATACGGAGAAGACATGTGCATTGATCACCACGCTTGCTCTAGACAGGTTGGCAATTTCAGACTTATATTAAGTATTAAGTCCAGGTTTCCTCACTCCGCTTTTCCTTCACCGATGTCAGAAATATCAAAGATAAATTTAGATAGTACCTACCTACTAACATAATATGATTTGAAATGGTAGGTACTTGCGACGATCGTGGGTGCACTTATCAAAACAAACGACGATCAGAAGGCCAATTCTCGTAATTTAAAACGTTCATAATCTAGTCGCAGTCTCATCTCGACAAACAAATCTCAAAAACTTGTCAAAATGTAGGGAAATTAAAGGTATTTTTGACAGATTGACACCGAGATCAGACTGTGAACGTTCCTAAAATTACGAGAATTGCGCCTCAGAACTTCGAACGTCTGCGGAAGCAGCAACGCAGCAGCAATGTACGTCATCATTGAAGACCTTGTTTTTCTAAACATTTGTAATCGTTACGTTATCAGTATAATAGAAACCGGGTCGCGTAGACCTAGTGTTGCTTTTATCTAAGTACTAGCTGCGATCCGCGGTTTCACCCGCATTTTTCATCCAAATCCGTTCAAAAGTTTTTGCGTAAAAGAGTAACAAACATCCATCCATCCATACAAACTTTCACGTTTATAATATTAGTAGGATCGACTGCCTTGCTGGTCCAGTGGTCGCAACCACTACTGCTGAGTATGAGGTACGGGGTTTGATACCTAAGTCGGGCAAACTGTTATTGTGTTTTGTCAACTGGAATTTCTCAATAGCAAACCGGAGCGGATTCTGGATTTCTGTGCGGTTCACTGCAATAGGTTTGCCCCTATTACATGGAACTTAAACATAATGTGGGTGTACTACATACACCTCTGCCTAACCTTTAGAGGATTACATAACAGGCGTGAATGTATGTTCTTCTATTCATGTGTAGGCATAAGATTGTCCAGTCCGCTAGGTTGAAGTTAGGCTCTAGTCAAAATGCACCAAAGTGCAGAGAATCAATGTTTTGAACACGAGAAAAAGCAGCTAACATCTTCTATTAGATAAAATTCAAAATATAAAATAAATATAATATATAAGATAAAATTGAAAAAAGGAAAGGGACCAATTTGTATGAAATTTTGTGTACAGACGCCAGCAGGTCAAGCTACCCGAAAATGTCAAATTTTCCCAATCAACCTTGAACCTTAACGCTTTAGCGATAAAGTTGAAAATCTATTAAAGAAATTTGACAGATTGTAGTAGCTTGATGTGCTGGCGTCTGTACATATCGGATAGGTCTGAGACGATTCTAAGAAAAAGATTTCTGAAAAATATATCCTAGAAATAATGTACCTATATGGCAAAACAACTTTTGCCGGGTCAGCTCGTTTTCTATATATAAATACAAGCTTGTAACAAAGTCCTCCGTCGCGTCTGTCTGTCTATTGGAACGCAATAAACTCAAAAACTACTGAACGGATTTTCAGACGGTCGGTCACCAATGGTCGGAGTGATTCAAGAGAAAGGTTAGGTGTATAATTAAAGTTTTGCGTAAATTGGCTGAAATATGACTATGATTGTTGAAGATGTCAGAAAAAATTATGCCGACTGGGAGCTTCACAGACGAGCACACCATAAACCTCGAGTTAAGTATATGAAAACAATGTATAACGATTTTACGAAATAACCATTGTTTACCTGGATGAAAATATAGGGCACTTTTAATCCCGGTAGTACAGTCACGAGCAAAAGTATGTATACACCCGGCTTTATTCAAAAGTGATTTACTCCTTTATTTTTTAATGAAATTTTATGTTGTTACGAACATAGCATTTTCGAACCCATAGGTTTATCTAATGTGTCATATTTCAACGTTGCATTCGTTATTTCACGAAAAAATCGCAATTGAAAGTTGCCAAGTATTGACATATTGGTGCTCGTGACTGTACGTTCCTGTGGGGTATTTTCCGAACTGGGAACTCGGGCGAAACCACGGGCAAAAGCTTGTAGCTAAACAAATAGAAGTGCCCGCCCTTTGCATTCCATTTAATCGCTACATATAAACAACAACAACAACAATAAATTAAATGAATCACTATTGTTTATCCCACAATAAATCTTGGCATTAAATACAGAAGGAACTTGTACACTCACTCGTCCGTTCAGTTACTTTGTCAGGAGCAACCTAACATCACCCTTATTGTCACGAAGAATAAAGATCACAATGATTTTGACAGACTTGTCACTGGCAACAACCCAATAGCAACCTTATGGTAATGGTAATAAAGATCACTTTGATTTGGACAGTGATGCATATTCATAGGTAAATAAAATACCTGTGAACGGACTGTACCACACTACACACTACTGCTTATTCCTATTTATTTCTGACGTATGACCATTTGAATATGTCAACGATATTATGCAGATTTATGAGAACTGCAAGCAAACAAATACTTAAATATTGAATTTACCGAAGTTGTTTCTTTGTTGTTGTTTGTGTCGTGTCGCATTATGATATTCTTATTTATAAGGACATATTTAAATTAGGTTTTGTTGTTTTTCCATGATAGGTAAAATATAAGAGGTATTCTCATAGGTATAAAGACCTAGAAAGACATTTAATAAGTATATAATATATTCATTTAGATAAGTATACTTAATATACTGTATGCACTTATGTATGTATTTATTGTATTAGAGGGGCCCGTGTCTAAATAATAACAGCCGCACAGGACAATAGATCAGGTTAAGCTACGCTTGCCGCGGTTGGTCTGTGGATGGGTGACCGTCTTTACATACCAAGACCCCTCCGTGCCTCGGAAAGCACGTTAAGCCGTTGGTCCCGGCTGGCATTCGTAGATCTTTGACAGTCGTTACGGGTAGTCAGAAGCCCGAAAGTCTGACAACCAATCTTACCAAGGGGTATCGTATTACCCAGTAACTGGGTTGTGGAGGTTAGATAGGCAGTCGCTCCATGTAAAATGCTGGTATTCAGCTGCATCCGGTTAGACTGGAAGCCGATTAGCCGACCCTAACTTAGTTGGGAAAATGCTATGTAGATGATGATGTAAATGGTACACCACAGACTACCACCTACCACGATAACTATCAGTATTTGTCTCCTTCCACTTTTTAATCCATCCAAAGGTTGTCCTACTCTTTCAACGTGTTTTTTTTATATCCCATAACTCTCTAGGAGGTCATTGTACTCATCATTATGAACAGCTTTTACTATGGGACCAAACCCGAAATCGCGAAACAAAAATCTGGTGTTCCCTACATTTATGTTCGTATAACTCGTCAATTCGGGAATACCAGATTTTTGTTTCGCGATTTTGTTCATAATGATGAGTTGTTCATAATGATGAGTACAATGCCCCCTCGAGTTATGGGATATAAAAAAAACACGTTGTATAGTGTACCTTATTGGTGATGTTCTTCAGAAAGGTCAGGGGGTCTACTCCGAAGTAGTATCGGCCGAATGTTCGGCCGTTTCCTGCTACGAAGTTACTATTTGGTTCGGTTGGTTTCGATCCTACACTCTTTCGAATATTGACTATGGTCCCGACCCAACTGAGCCGATCCGAACTTTTTTCGCATTTTTCAATAATATTCGGTTCGGCCATGTGTCGGTCCGATCCGAACATTCGCTTTTTGCACTTCGGAGTAGACCCCCTGGTTCTTAGTACTCGCAAAACGGTGCGTCGTACTCGTATGTATGAACGTAAAGGAAGCAAAAGTTAAAGGATCGTAGCAGGTGGCTTTCTGTAGTTGCTGCCTTCTTCTTCCCATGGGGGGTCCGGGGTCGTATATACAGGCGTGGTCGTAGCCCAAGATTTGGGGGGGGGGTCACCAAATAGTAAGTTAGTAAGGCAAGTAAATCATGCAGACTCTCGACAGCTTGAATGATTTGGGGGGGGGTTAAGACCCCCCCCCCCCCCCTCGGACCACGCCTGCGTATATATATGTATAGGAACGCCTCCTAAGTTCTAGCATAAATTACACGCAAGAAAGAATAGGTCAAGAAAGAGAATCTACGAGGAGTTTTGGTATAGAATTCCTCAAGGATTGTTTTGGGCTAGACTAACCTGGCCTGCTGACCATGGTCAAGCACACGAAGCTATGCAATGTGATTTTTTTTTAAACCAGAGTAGCGCCTTCTAAAATATAATAGCTGAAAACATTTGACGTCTACGTGTCATTGCTATGAGTATTTCTGTAGGCGCGACGCGTGTCGTTGCGCGATTCTCCAGGTAAGTCTGAAAGCTCACTTTTCTAATATAAAAAGAAAGGCACTATTAGCGCAACAATGAAAAATTGTATTTTAGGCAATAGTTTAATGCCGGCTGATCTTTCCAAATATATTACTTCCCGAATAAATCATTAACTATTAAATTAGAGAGGAGAATCGTCTGTCGTGGTGGAGTCCGTTGAAGCGAGTGGTCATCAGGCCAAGCCAAGTCGTCGCCGCGCCGTGCCTCAGCTTGCCGATGATGCGCTGATCACACTGGTTGCGCGTGCAGACCGCGTGCAGGTGTTCTGTTGGGTTCGATTCCCAAAAAGCACCATGATAGAAGAAATCTTGACCGTGCTAGTAATCAGTTAAGGAATGGTAAAAATAGAAATACACATTAGGATTGAAACAGTTTTAATGTGTGGTCATCTATTTGGAAGTTACATTAGTTTTAATAAACATTGCGTCTACATAGAAAAAGTGACACATATTCCGCTAAGGCATTTCCCAGGAACCAAAGAACACATTTTTTTTTGAGATTCTATTTACTTCTACTTGACATTGCTAAATTGTGCGCTTTCTTTTAAGCGGTTAAATTCAATATTACTAGCCAGTTAGTTCCTGGAAAACACTTGAACCAAACATTTCCATCCACAGCTTATAAAAAATAAATAAAATCAAATACATGATTTTTGTAAACAATAAAAAATAAAAAAAAGTTCTAAGTGCAGTCTTTTCATTTTTCCTCTCTTAAATATAATTAAAGTACCGATGGAGATATGTAAATGGCATTAGGGTAGAATTTGTATCATTAGTGATTAAAAACTCATGTCTGTTTATGTTCAGAGTTACAAGTCAGTCGATCTACGTAGCCTTTAGGCTCAAGTAATATTGGGGTGGGACGGAATGGAAGCGATTTTTTTTTGTACAAAGCATAATAAACTTTATGTCAAAAGTGTAAAACACAAATTAGATACACACATACGCACAGGTAGCGCATCTTCTGGAGAATTATCACGCATTCTCGGGAATTCCGACAGTAATAAGCTCGTATTTAGTCTCTACGTTAAACCATTGACATAAAGTTCATTTTGCTATGTACAATATCGTTACAAAACCTCAGTTCCACTGCATTCCGCGGCAATATAAATTGACCCTTAGGCTTTTAGTCTAACCCGATGCAGCCACAACCCAGTTACTGTGTAACACGATAACCCCCCAGCACTTTGGCGAACACTTTTTTCCCGGAGGACCTTGAACGTGATGACAACTCAGACCACCCGCAGACCAGAGTCCTTGCAGCAAACACAAATAACTGGGTGCATGGTGAGATACATGACCCAGCATTTAGGGCCGAGAACTCCAGGCCGCGACGGAGAGCTTTAATCCAAAAAAGGCTCCGGGAATAGATGGACTCACCGCAGACATTTGCAGCCGAGTTGTCACCAAAAATTTGGAACTTAACCTGGCGCTTATGAACACGTGCCAGGAACTTGGCCATTTTCCAACTCCCTGGAAAGAGGCGACGGTGGTGGTTCTGCGGAAGCCTGGCAAGGACGATTATACAAACCCAAAGTCCTACAGGCCCATTGGCCTGTTACCGGTCATGGGGAAGATTCTAGAGAAAATGATAGTTGGGAGATTAAAGTGGCACCTGCTCCCGAGTTTGAGCCCTCGACAATACGGCTTCATACCCCAGAGAAGCACCGAGGACTCCCTCTATGACATGATACAACATATAGACGGAAAACTAAACGATAAGAAACTGGTAACCGTGATATCACTGGACATAGATCCCAGCCTTCGATAGCGCCTGGTGGCCCGCAATCAAGTTCAGACTTGCCGAAGAAGAGTGTCCAGTAAACTTCCGGCGACTCATGGACAGCTACCTACAGGACCGGAAGGTCCGGATGAGGTACGCCGGAGAAGAGTACACAAAGGACACCCAAAAGGGATGTGTGCAGGGAACGATTAGTGGGCCGATTCTCTGGAATCTCCTCTTCGATCCACTCCTCAAGGGACTCGAACGCGGGGTGACTATTGCCAGGCTTTTGCAGATGACGTGGTGTTGGTGTTTGCCAAAGATACGGCGTTGGAGGTGGAGAGGAGGGCCAATGCCGCACTCGCGTATGTTCGGGCGTGGGGTGACAAAAACAAGCTGAAATTTGCGCAACACAAGACACACGCAATGGTGCTCACCGGGAAGTTGAAATTTGACACACCACGACTGAGCATGGGCGGGATCGACATTGGTCTGTCCAGCGAGATAAAGATCCTGGAGCTCATCATTGACAATAAGCTGACGTTTAACAGCCACGTGGCTAATACATGCTAGAAGGCGTTAAACATATACAAACAGCTCTCACGAGCCGCCAGGATCAGTTGGGGCCTCCACCCTGAAATAATCAGGACAATTTACATGGCCACAGTAGAACCCATCGCCCAGCCGGCGCCTGGGCTAAAGCGGCAAACAAGAAAGGGGTAAAAAGGCAACTGAACGCAGTGCAGAGGGGCTTCGCGCAGAAGCTGTGTGGAGCGTACAGAACCGTTTCATTAAACTCGGCGCTGATGCTGGCTGGGATGCTGCCTCTCGATATCCGGATCCGGGAGGCGGCATCGCTGTATGAGGCTAAGAGGGGAGTACCCCAGCCAGCACTGGCAGACAGAGAGGTAGAGCGCAGACTGCCCTTCGCTGAAACCCAGCACCCGGCAAGACATATGCGCCTCGACTTCGTAAGTCTGGTAGACCAGGAGAATTTCAACTCCCATGTGCACCAAGCAGTCTCAATCTACACCGATGGCAGCAAGATTGAGGGCAAAGTCGGAGCAGCATTGTCTCTTTGGAGCAATGAAGCCGAGACCAAAACTCTCAAACTTAAGTTGCCATCATACTGCACCAGGCAGCACTCCTGGCCATATGTCACGCCACAAAAATCATCCTGCGACGAAGCGAGGCTAGTAGCGACTCGCGCTCTGCCCTAGAAACGGTCGTAGACCCTTATTCCCTCCACCCCCTGGCAGTTGAAACTAGAGTCAATATCCAAGACGGCAGACTCCAGAACAAGGAAATCTCCCTGTTCTGGATTAAAGCACATGCAGGACTGGAGGGGAATGAGCGCGCAGACCAGCTGGCAAAAGAGGCTGGACTGCACTCCAAGAAGAAACCCGATTACGACAGTTGCCCAGTTTCATTCGTCAAGAGACACATTCGTCTGCGGTCTCTCGACGAATGGAACGTACGCTACCAAGCCGGACAAACGGCGGCTGTCACCAGGATGTTCTTCCCAGATGCAGTGGCAGGATTTAAAACGGTGTGTCGGTGTTGTCTTCTAAGTATTACAAGTCACTGACCTATAATAAACAAATACGCTGAACTTCATACTATCGACGACCAAAGGAAGACAGTTGATTTTCGCCATTTTGGCGCTGACTGCAACGGTAGCGTCCGTTGAACTAATATTTTTGATAGCGAGTTTTACAAGATGCGAATACTCTCATAATAAAAATGTTCTAAATATCTCGTCGTCGACACAAAAAAAAATCTTATTAAACGATTTAGACCTGAATCATCAGATACGCACCAAAACAAAATGACGGCGACGGCCATTTGCGGCAATATGTCAATTTTAGTTCCTGAAACGCTCGATCCCGCTTTGAATCGGCACAAAACAACTGTCATTTCGTATAGTATATTTAGTCCAGCGTACTTGTTATTATAGGTCAGTGGTTAGAAGTAAACTCGGTAAAGTTGTTAAGTGTGAGAAACAATTTCATTATACATAACACGCTTGACATAAACGATACTAAGCTGCTACGCTGCGGATGCTGCTGCGGTTATCATTTCTATTTAACCACTAATGATACTAAGTTTTAAAGTAAAATTATATTTTACAATATATGGGGTACAGTCCTCACATTATGACAGGTTTTGCTTGTGCGTGTGTGTCAATGGCGACAGTTGGAATAATATTAATAATAATATTAATGGGGAAGGTCGGTCGAAGCTAATTGTAGATGGCGTGACCATAGCTCGGTCCCTACGGCCCACATTAAATTTGACATTTCGCCCGTTCATTCCATTTCGTGTTCATTGAAGAGTTTGGTTTTATTTCACTATTTCTTACAACATACGTTATTTTAAATACATTTTGTATTTGACCCATGTCAAATACAAAATTTTAAACCTTAAATACCTATTGCACATTTCCTCGTGATTATTTTCTTCAAAATGTTTTCGACATAATAGAAAAGACATAAAGACTCTTCTCATACTCATATAGAACCTTTTTTTAACAGCACAGAGTTAGAGCTGTTTAGTTTAAAAAAAGTTTAGGGTCTTTCGGAAAATGGTGGACTCGAATATCGGACTATTTAGGAACACTACAACGAGGTTTTTTCGCGTAATTCCGATCAAGCCTGTCCCTACCGCCCTTTCCCAGCGACGCTCTAAGCCGAGGTCCGTACCCCACCCCTTAGCGTGTAGTCGCTTAGTTTTTAAGCCCTTAATTTATTGAGGCATCCACATGCAAGTCCGGTTAAGCAAACGACAATCTCCTTGGTTGAATGGCGAGATACATTCCCAAAAAAAAAGTTTTTTTCGCAAAAAATGAAATAAAACCACCTCACGCCCTGTATTGTTAATTTGTTTTGAGAACTAGCTACGATAGCGCCATTTTGAGTTGCCTTCCCCATTACGTCAACATTGTAAATCATTTACGAAGAGCGTTGACACTTATGTAACGCATAAGTAGTTCCTTATTAAGTGGACTGTAACTCATTTAATTAAATAAAACTATAAATATAACGTTCACACGAGATCAGATATGGCTAAGTTTATAAAAATAATCACAAGGATATAAATTAGTCTTGTAAGTATTAAAATTGATATGCTTCTATTAACTACACTAAATAATCTCATTATATTCATAAAATAATCTCTTAAATGCCTCCTGTAGTTTTTATTAAGTAAAATTATTTTTAGTTATGTATTTATTTGTAACTTACCTACACATTTTTTAATTTGATCATCTATGAAAATTTAATCACAAAGGGCTTTAAAGGTCCGTGGTATACCTACCTGTCAGCCATTTTGATTTGAGATTCATGCGTGGCCGCCTTTTTGAATAATAATGGCGGAGGTAGTTCTGCCAGACACCATATAAAAATCTTCAATTCCCTTTTGAAGAGAAGTTGCAAATAAATGCACAAACTAAAAATTCATTAAAATTTCATCATAAACCACTGCACGTAAGTACACAAAAAATAAAATAAATTGTTCCTAAACTTCAAAAATTAAAGCCTAATAGATATGCTTCGAGTTCCCATAGCTTGCGCACGCGTCTTTAAAGTTAGTGACGTTAAAACTAGCAAAATAATCGTCGTGTATAAACCTGACTATGTTTTCTATAGAACAGAGATATGTGTTGTAAATCTTGACATCATCTATGGGGTCTACAACTTTCATGACCACATTCTGCCGAGACTTGCAGAAACTTAATTTATTTGTAACATCTTCGCCATTATAGACCACGCGAAAGTAAAAATCTTGTGCGACCGCTTTTCGCTTCGTGAATTTGAATTCGTCGCGTAAATCCTTCTTTCTATAAACTTCGAAGATCATCCGCGACGCGTATTGTATGTTGTAATGTTGGTAGTTGTTCAGTCCTAGGGCTAATATCAACGCTTGTAGCGTCTTGTCGTGGCCCGAATATACGACAAATTTCGGCTTATTTTCGGAGATCATTCGTATCATATTTTGGACTATATTATGTATTAATCCATACGCTACTAGCAACCCTCTGCGCCTGTTATGTACGTTCTTGATTTCCTGCCGATAACTCCACTCTAAATACGCAAATAAAGACATGACATGTTCTTTCTTAATACAGAAATCTTCCGAGCTTTCTGGCGTTGGTTCTTTGTAGTCTTCGTCAAAGTCCGTGTCCATTCGGGCGTCGTTCGGGAAATTGAAATCGGCGTCGAGATTCTTTTTGACAATTACCACGTCTTCATAACCGTCTGCATTGTCTAGGTATCTTTGTTGGTAGTAAAGTAACTTCTCTCTTTCCATTTGAGCGTCGAAATCTAAAGGCGCCTTCTGTTTACTGTCGTAATATTTCCCGATTATATCTCTAGCCTTTCTTCCAATTTCATTATTAAAGTCCATTTGGTTGTTAATGTAGTCCAACTCCATATTTAGCGTGTCAATGTCTACATCAAGAATTTTCCGGGAGGGGATGGTATTTGTGCGAAATTTTCGGTGTTTTTTGTCTAAAGAAAGTTTGGTCTTACTTGGCATTTTCGGTTTTTCTGAGCAGGGCAGCGGGGCGTCGTGGCACATATAGGCGAGGAGCGCGTCTCTCACGACGTCTGCGTCGGGATGCTCTTGGGATTCGAATAGTACTTTGGACAACTTGCTGACTAGCTCCTTGATCGCTGGATGAGATTCGAGACGGTTCTTCGCTTGTGAGTTTATTTTTCTGGAACGTGAATAATGTTATGTTAGAAATAGGTCTGCCAACGAGCAATGGAGCGCAGTATACTAGGCGTTAAGTTAACGGATCGTGTTCGAAACACAATACTGCGCTCCAAAACAAAGATAGCTGACGTGGCTCAAAAGGCTGCCCAACTGAAATGGGACTGGGCAGGACATGTCTGCCGTATGCCGGACAAACTGTGGGCCAAAATAGCACAGAATTGGTGCCCTGAGACAGCGAGGCGAAGTCGCGGCAGACCACGTAGGAGATGGCGGGACGAGCTGGATAGGTTCCGTCAAAACTGGAAGGAGGACGCGCGGGCTCGCGGAAGATGGAAGGAGTGGAGGGAGGCCTTTTACCCAGGAGTGGGACAGCGTAGGCAAACATAAAAAAAAAAAAAATTGAAATAGTTTTCGACACATCAGCACTCTAATTGCGTAGCACACTTTCAACCAACATATGAGGGTTTTGAAGAAAATTCGTAATCATAGTTTTGAAAAATTATTTTCTTTTTATGCGGCTGCATGAAATATCATTTAAGAATTATGATTTCAATGTATCGATAGAAAAAAAATTTGGACAGCAAAACTGGGTCAAATTTTATAAAATAGTTTTTCATACCACTAAAATCAAAATCAAAAGTCATTCATCAACGTCAAAATTACATAAGACAGTCCCCCAAAACGCCCGCCCTGCACTACTTCCTAGTGCTTTAGCTGGGAAGAAGAAGTGGCGCAACAAACTCCCCAGCAGCAATAAATCTCCAACACTAACGCTACAGTATACTCACTTGTTGAGCGCATGGTGTGCAGCGCAGGCGCAGTCCCGGAAGCAGAAGGCGACGGAGTGCGCCTCGCGCGCGCCCTGCGCCCGCGCAGCCGCGCCCGCGCGCGCCGCGCCCCACCACAGCGCCACGAGCGACTGGTACGTGCGGCGGTACCGAGTGCTGTATGACACTACCTCGCCTGGGGAACCACAAAATCGGTCTAAGGTGATTTTTGATTTTGATTGATTCTATGCTATTCTTATTTTCTCTTGTATTGACACGAACTACATATACTACGAAACTGTATCATCAATCTTTAGCACATTAGTCCTGGAGAGGAGACCGCATATCGGCAAGCGTAGTGTGGGACGCCCTCCAGCTAGATGAACCGACAACCTTAAGAAAGTTGCTGGGACAGACTGGATGCGGAAAGCGGAGGACAGGGTGTTGTGGCGCAGCCTGGGAGTGGCCTATTTTCAGCAGTGGACTGCGATAGGCCGAGTTGATTGATTGATTGATACTAAAAATCAGCTGTTTTATGCATGTTATATTTCAGAGTTGATCTCATACTAAAAGTTGTTCATTTTTATAACTACTCCCTTAACCCTTCGTATAACGTGGATCCACGCGAGAGTTTCATTGAACTGGTTAAGATTATGTCTCTTCTTTTACCTGCCATACTGTATTAGCCAGTAAGCAGGGCCAGGGATACCCTGGCCCTGCTTACTTAGCATCTTAGCATCCCACATAGAGGTTTTAATTTTTTTTTATGCAGCTATATTTTTAGTAAATAGTACACGCAGCGAAACGATTTAGTATGCAAGGTATTTTGCACGAACTCGACGTTACGTTCCACTTTTATTAAGTGCACCTAACTTACCCGTATCCTTTTTCCCTTGTGGCTCCACAATTTCCAGGTTCAATTTCTCCCCATATGCTTCCCTTAAAATGTTACCTGAAAGGAGATATAGATTTTATTTTTTCACTGTTTGCCAGTGTGCCGACATATCAAGCTAACCTATACAAGGCGAGGTCAGGAATTTACAGCTTGATAAATGTAGCCGTGTGTACAGCCGGTCGATTCTGTGAAAATCTCACCATGAAAACTCAAGTGAAGTGAGCTGGATGTGAGTTGTCAGTAGTGTCAATCCCTAGCATTAGTTGGAATGACAGCTCACTTCACCCTCACTTCCCCTAAGTTTTCACGGTGTAATGTTTACAGAATCCCACTGCTGTACAGCTTGTCAGAGAAAATTATGCGCTTCGGTAATCTTCGTGTTTCCAAGTTTACGCGAACGGTGCACCACAGAGTAATGCCCCACGGAGGTAAGACTTCTAAGTTTTGCACTACCGCGTATGTAGTAGTGCACCTAGCATTGCGCGTTTGTATGACGTTTTCTCTCTGTCGGGTTACCTACTCCATTCTTAGATCGTCATTTGTCACTCAAAACTTTTAAAAAGTTTTTTTGTAATTGCACACGAGTTGTTAATCTACAATTTTGTAAACATGTTAATACCAAATAGGCAAGTACTTGGTTACCATGGTTGTAACAGCTCTATATTAAATGTCATCATCGCGCGTTCGTATTGCCGAAGATAGACGATGATTCCCGAAGTGCATACTTTTCTTTGGATAGCTGTACAATACATGGCTGTAAACAAGGCAAAGTTATAGAAAAAAGTTCTGGTTTATTGAGTACCTACTACCTGCCTGCGACCTCATCCGCGTGAAATTTCTTGGGCCTCGACCCAACCCATCGCATCGCCTGTCCGCACTATTACTTCGTTTTTGCATAGCTTTCTTTCTTACCATTTGCTCGGCTCCTAAGAGCCCTAGCGTGATGTTAAATAGCCTTTAGCTTTTCTCAAGAACTGGGCTATTAAATGCGAAAAGATTTGTTCAAATTCTACTTCCCAGTTCTAGAGTTGCTAAAGCTGAAGAGTTTGTTTGTTTGAACGCGCTAGCGTTCAAACAAACAAACTCTTCAGCTTTATTATTTGTATAAAGTATAAATCTGTCACTTAAACCTGTGGGGTAATTGCGTAACACACTATCAGTAGTGATCGGTTTCATTTTGACAGTTCATCAACATTCACTGCATTATTTACGCTTTTGGGCAGACACATACAAACAATATCCTTCAAAATGATTGAGATTGATAGTGTGTTACTTAATAAGCGTGCTGTGTAACTTTCTGAAGTTCAATGTGTCATATTAACGGTACTGTAAAGTCAATGATGGCTTACCAACGGTGATCATCTGCAGTAGTCCTCTTGGTGTGAGCTGACCGAGCGCGCAGCGAGTACCGGCTGCGCGCGCTGGTAGCGATGGGAAGTTGTGGAACGGACCCGCCACAGACACCCACCACGCTCGCCCCGTGGAACTTCCGTTAGCAACAAACTCTTCATAGCTAAAACACGAGATCACTTTTGGTTTATTTGTCTTGTATGTAGTATCAAACAGGAAAATTTAGGGCTGATTTTGCCAACGCCAGATAATTTTATTGGAGGAATAATTTTGAATTTTTGACAGTTCTTCGAATAGTTAACCATAATTTTCGCTGATATTGCAAACTGATTTATGACTTGCCCAAATGCACAGAGCTTAATGCCATAGGCATTTTCTACCAGTCAACCTTTGGGTGAATGTAACCTTATGTTGTGCCTTTTCCGGTCAAGGGGTCAGGATCGAGTCGGAATCCTACCAATAATATTATAAACGAGAAAGTTTATGAGCATGGATGGATGGATGTTTGTTACTTTTTCACGAAAAAACTACAGAACGGATTTTGATGAAACTTTACAGTAATACAGCTTATACATCAAAATAATAATAATAAATAAATAAATAAATATCCCTGGACATTTCACACAGCACCATTTGTCCCAAGCTAAGCAACCTAATGCTTGTGTTATGGTAACAAGATGGCTGATAAACTACTTATATACATTTTTTTTTTTTTTTTGTAAATACATACATATTATAGATAGAAAAACACCCAGACTCGGAACAAATACATGTAGGTCATACAAATATTTGTTCCGTGCGGGAATCGAACCCGCGACACGCGGGAAATAAAACATAGGATACTTTTTATGCCAATATTCCCACGGCCCCCCCACCCTTATGCGGATGAAACCGCGCGGGGCGCTGCTAGTAACAAATAATATTTATTTATTTTATTTTTATATATATATTTTTTTTTTTTTTTTTAATATGTATGTGTATCTACCTTTTCAGAAGAGGCGAGACAGGCTCGGCGTCGCATGGTAGTTTGTCTCCGTTCTTGAGATGTGTCAGTGGCCCTCTGTCACCGTGGCGCGTCACCACTAAAGCTCCTTGCAGCAACCATGTGTCACTGTCAACTACACCTAGAACAGATGGTTACATGATGTTAAAAATAATTTTCCCATGTACTTTTGGAAGGTTAAAAGCGCTAACACACTGGGACGCCATGGCGACGTCGCCGGGTACGTATCCAAACAATTCGTATTGAAATGTATGACATTTAACTCACTTGGCTACGGTCTGGCGACGTCGCCAACTTGCAAGCGTAGCCACAACCGACCGGCCCCTACGTGGACACTGGATACTTTGGCGACCTGGCGACGCGTAGCCAAGTCGCCAGTATTTTGTATACAAGTAAGTTACGCCTCCCTCACTCAGTGGCCAACTGATCGCCAGGACTGAGTCAGTAGCTAGTAACTACTTATTTGGCAACCTCATTTGGCTACGGAAGGTAGCCAGAGGTAGCCATGGCTACGCAGCCAGCGACGTCGCCATGGCGTAACAGTGTGTTAGCGCTCTAAAGGTTAAACAGCCCCTAAACGAAAACTCCTCAACAATATTTATTTATGATAATAATTAATGTATTAAAGTATTGTATGGATAATAATAGGTTTTCCCAGGCGCGGTCGCAGCCCAAGATTTTGGGGGGTCACCAAGTAGTAATTTAGTAACTTAAGTTAGTAATGCAAGTAAATCAGGCAGACTCAGACAGCTTGAATGATTTTGGGGGGGGGTCATGACCCCCACGACTCTGGTTCTGGGACAATAAACCAATTTTTTTTTTACCCATTAACCAAATAACCACAACCTACCTTCAGATCCTCTCACAATGCTGTCTGGCGGGTTGCAGGCTCTCAAATAGATCTTCCTAAACTTTGTGTCACTTTTTGATATGTATTCATTCCGTATTATCTTCTTCACCGCTATTGTTTCTTCTCCCAGGGACATATATTTATACATAACTAGAACAAAAAATGAGATAAGAATGTTTAGTGTTACTTGTGACCCATAAACATGGCCTCAAACCAGTACTGGACAGCGATAAGCTGACATTAAATGTACTTAAAAAAAAACATTTTATAACTCATCTGCCTAGCCTTTTCCTAACTATGTTGGGGTCGGGTTCCAGTCTAACTAGATGCTGCTGAGTACCCGCATTTTACATGGACCATGTAAAATGCCCATTTTCTAATGGATGATGATGATTGATTAAGAAGTATTTAGTATATTCTTTTTTAGCATTAGGAAGTGGTGAAGGGATGGAGTTTTTGGGGGACTGTCTTTTGTAATTTTGACATTCAGAAAGTGCTGATTCTCAGCCTAATTTGAATAAATGACTTTTGATTTTGATTTTTATTTAGACTTGATGACAAACTTGATTTTTTATATTTTTTTGTTGCTAAACATGCTCTTTGGCTAGTTCAATTATTATCCAGGTCGATACGCAAAAACACATGTCTGAGAATTCACCGTAAGCCTATAAATTCCCATTTATACAACTAGGCCTAGGTGGATTCTCGGACATGCGTTTCCGCATAATTACTTATCCATTTTAGTGTGGATTGTTTGAGGTGGATAAACGGAATAACCCCCTTTATTAGATAAATACATGTGTTTATTTATTATTATAACTATCATCATTATTTATGAGTATCACATTAATATTGTGAAAACCACTGCTGTTTGTCATTGTTGTTTGTTGATCTATTCAAAAGACAATACAATATCAACTGTGCATTAGGAACAAAGACTATATAGTAACATACTTCTTTCATTAGGAAATGCACTAAGAAAACAATAGGAATTGCTCTTATTCAGCCTGTAATGTTCCCACTCCTAAGATTCCGGCCTCAAAACACTAAACTCTTTTAAATTAAGAATATGACACAGAATAATGTTCCAGGTTGTAGATCACAAAACTACATATTTTGGTCCTACCAAAAGATTCTTGGGGACTAGATTTAGATTTTGAAAGACAAACTCTTAAAGGACTTCTTAGCTCAGTGATAAAAGGTCAAATAAACTTTTGCTTATCTTTCGTAAAGATTAAAAGATCAAATTTTTGCTACTTTGCTTATGATATGCCGATCGACCTTCAAGAAAGAATAATATGCAAGCCGAAATAATTTTATAAAATAGAATAGTATTTACCTGTTATTAAAAAGAATATCCAAACACTCATGCCAAGGTAACAATAAAACGCTCTATGGTGAAACGAAAACTTCATCATTTCTGTTATGATCTTACTTCTATTTGCGAAAGTTGTAGACATTGTAGATCTTTTAGCAAATATTCTAATAAAATATGAAAATTCTAGATACTGAGTTCACATTTTTGAATTGACTGAATAAAAGGAGTTAAATGAACTTATAACCGACCCACAAAACAAACGAGACCAGACAAATATAAATGATCATTGTGAATAAGATAAACGTTGATAGCGTTTCTGCTTTTTGTAAACAATTTTTCCAACAACAATCGATTGATTTGATGGAAATTTTGACGCCTACTCAATGACATTAGTAGAGGTGCAAATTCAATATCTAAAACGTGTCCTTAGTATTATTCTACTATGGAATCTATCTGGAAATTCAGTCATTTAGGTAACTACTGCTTCTGAAAAATTATTTTAGATTTAGTCGTACTCGTTTTCAATATTTTCGCAATAGTTCATATACCCTAATGACTTTGATATGGATTAAAACCAGGGAAGTCAATTTCCCACTTTAGAAAAAACCATCGCTGACAAAGACATACTGTCAAAGTCAAACTGGTGTCAAAACATAAACTGTCAAACTTGTCGGAACTTGTTTGTTACCGGGAAAAAGTAAAAATAAATTAATTGTTTTCTTTCCGAATTATTTCGTAAAACAATTCAAATCGGTACTTGTCAATAGTTCAAGATGGCTCAAGGTACTATCATTATTTTGGATATAGGACGAAATGTTTCCACTGTAGATGAGAAAGACCAAAAAAGTTTTTTCGAAAGTGCGAAAGAATGCACTGCTCGTATCATAGAACGTAAAATTTTGAGCCAAGGCAAAAACTTGATTGGTATTATGCTGTTGGGATCCAAGAAAACCAAGAACAACATGGCAAGTCAGTACGAAGGAGCCTTCAGACACATTGAACTATTATCAGAATTGCAGACTCCCACTTGGAAAATGATAAGGAACCTACCAGATAAGGTAATTGAAACAATAAACAACAAGCAGCAAGTCAGTCAGTGCAACAAGGTCGCACTTCTAATTATGGTTTTCTTCTAGCTATATTCCTTGGGCTAGCCTCAGCTCATGCTTTCTCGTGCTATAGATAGTGTCTTTCATAATATTGTGAAATGCTTAGCCCGTCAGCTCGTGGGTGACCCGTGGTCCCTCAAGGTCAAGTCATAATCAGTCAAAGGCGTTATAAAGATACATTACTTTTTACATGTGTTTTTATAAAGTAATATTTATGTATATTCGTCTTCTTTTCTTTATGTTGCAAATATATTCGTGATTATTTATATTCTTTAATTATGAACAAAACCCTTGACTGTATTATGACTTGACCTTGGTACAACTTTAATTCAGCAGCATTGAAAGAAAATCCCTGTGGTACCTTCCAGGGACTACGAGAGGGACCAAGGGTCACACACGTGTCAGCTGTTTTCCTCATAACTCCACCTTTCCCTTTGGATCTGCTCACAAGCACCACAGTGCTCTACATTTAATTTTTGATCATTTCTAAAATAACATTTCTGCGAGTCCAGCTAAGTATTCCTTCTTGTGACCTACTTTTTGAATTGATTCTGTCAATACTTACTTTCTGTAATATTCATAAAATATCCATAAGCTCCCATTCCCATGGGCATTAAATTTCACAGCGGGATTATGCTTATGGATTTTCAACTTGTTGTGTTAAGCTGAGCGTTGAGAATTCAACAGAGTGCATCCCAGCTCATCGAAAAAATACATAGTTGGATTTTCAACACTCTGTGCTAAGCTAACTCCAGTGCGCAAAAAGAAATTGCAACGGGAAGATATTGCCCGCACAAACCTGGGCTAATAGTTTCTAATGTTCTGTTTCAGCCATCAGAAAGCAGAGGTAACTGGTTTGATTCTCTCCTAGTAGCTGCAGACTATTACAAGAACGGTGTCAGTGGTGTCAAGTTAGCAAGTAAGAAGATTGTACTGATGACAAACTTCAAGAAGCTGCCATCTTTTGATCCTGATTGTGTTGAAGAGGTACAGTATAAAATATAATGCTATTTCTTTACCTCTCACCCATTTCCTCGCTTGGTTATGATAGGGGCTGTAAATTTATTATGTTAAACAATTATAACCACTTTCTTCCCTCAAGATTTGGATGAACCCCCTCCCCCCTTCTATTCTTACGTAAGATGAGTATCCACCATCATTGCAAAGGAAATATAGCAAAAATCTAAAAACTTATGAATATTTGCTTACTTTTGTGATCTTACATAAGTACAATCGAGACCCCTCCCAGCCCTATGTAAGAAGAAATTAGACTTGCGTAATAAATGAACAGCCTTATGTACTGTTCTGTATGTATCCAATAACGCACCAGAAACGCACCAGAGACCAACATGACAAACTTTGGACGGAGCAGGGTGAATGTAGGCAGGCCAAGGAAGCACTTCCCACAATTGATGGTCGCCTCACGAAGCAGGTTCTCCGTCTAAATAAACTGAAGCTGCGTACAGTTACTGCAGCTTTAACTGGCCATGGGTCATTTAACAAACACCTCTATGTCTTAGGAGTAACAGACAGTCCGCTGTGCAGGGCCTGCATGGAGGATGACGAGACAGCGGCGCATGTGCTGCTAAACTGCCCGGTGGTCGCCACGTACAGGGCAAAGTACTTCGGTAACCCAGGTACCCTACGTGAGACGGTCAGTAACATCAAGGCATTGCTGGCCTTCCTTGAGGAGCTGGGGTGGATCGAATGATCGATTTTCCTACCCATACGCAAAATACGCGCATTGTCGTGGAGTTGCGGACACCAGCCCGTATTACCTATTACCTATTACCTATTATGTATCCAATTGAGTCCCCTATTCTCTATCAATCCAAATTTTTTTATGTATCATATACTAGCAAGACTATCCTTGCCGAGTATAGGAAACAAAAACGAATAAAATTATCTATACCTCTTTCAGGTTCTAAATGGATTCAAAGAAGAGGGTTATGAAGTTGATGTTCTTGGACCAGACATTTACTCCAAAGAGTATGACAATGAATCTACAGAATTGATCAAGCAGTTTGTAGAAGCCACTGATGGTGCCACAGGCACATTGGAAAACATCATGAAGTATGACTTACTATTCCATAGGAAGAAGATTGCCAGAGTCGTTCCCTGGAATATAGACCTAAGCATTGGCCCAAATATAAAAATCCCAGTTTCTAGTTACTCTAAACTAAAAGATGAGCCAGCCGTTAAAAAGTGGCAAAAAGCTGTTAAAGACCCTATTACATCTACGTCTAGCACATCAGAAGCAGTGTTGAAAACAAAAGAATATGTAGATCAGGAAAGTGGTGTAACAGTTGAAGCATCTGAAAAAGTACAAGGCTACCACTATGGACAAAAAATTATACCATTTTCAGAACATGACAAAACAATGCTTTATCAGCCTGGGGTAAAATGTTTGTCAGTGTATGGCTTCACTTCTGCTGACAACATTAAATGGCAGAACCTAAACGGAGATGGTTTGAATTACATATTTGGCCGGAAAGATGATAAGAAAGCACAGAAAGCTGTCAGATGCCTCGTAGAATGTCTTCATGAACTGAATCTTGTCGGCATTGTACGGAAAGTACATTTCGATAACTCAGCAGCCAAAATGTTTGCATTAATGCCTGTTATTGACACAAATAATTATGTGTGTCTCTCATTGATTGGTATGTGTTACAAGGATGATATAAAACAGATGTCATTCCCAGCAACCAACTTAAAAAAACATAAATGTTCACAAGAACAAGTAGATGCTTTTAAAGAACTCATCAATGCTATGGACTTGACCAAAGCTTATGATGACACATTTGATGATACTGAAGCATTCCCTATAGCCGAGTGTGTGAGCCCTACTGTACAGTATGTTCTGGACTGCATTGCATTTCGTGCCCTGAATCCAGACAAACCATTACCTAAACCTAGAGAGGATATAATGACTCTTTTCAAAGTACCACCTCTTCTGGAAGAGAATGCAAAAAAACCTTTGGAGAAATTGAAGAGCTTATTCACTTTGACAAAGGTTGAAGTTAAGAAAAGGAAAAATAAAAATATTCCATTGGATATTGATCATTTCAAAATTCCCGTTGGAGACTTGCAGGCAGATAATTCAAACATTCCAAATATACCTAAAATTCACTTGCCTACCAAAGATGCTGTGGATGAAGTTAAAACTATAAGCACTGTTAACCCTATTGAAGACTTTAAAGCCCTCCAAAACAGGAATAAACCTCTGTCAGAGTTGGCCACAGGAATGACCAAAGCAATTGAGAGTCTGATTCACAATAACATTGATGGAAGCTATTCTAAAGCTATAAATGCTATGAGGCATTTGAGAAATGAATTTGTAAAGACTGATCCCACTGATTACAATGATTGGGTGAAGAAATTGAAAGCAGAACTGGTGGATTGTGACAAAACTAAGGTAATTGATCTGATGACCGAGAAACAAGTGAGCTATATATTGAAACAAGAAAATAGTATGAGCACCTATGAACATGAGCACAGCCATGAAGAAAGTCAGATGTATGAGAATGATACTATACCTAATTCCACTGAATTAACTATCAGCACTGATGTTCAGAATATGTTTGATGATTAGCACTTTTAACTTCTGTGGGATGCCCTAGGTAGCCTGCAAAATTTTAATTTTCTTATGTTTTATGCAATTTACAAGAGTAGTGTTAGGTTCCCCCTCCAAGTTCTTAAATCCTATTGAATGGAAATATCAATCATGATAATATGAACTTAGAGGGTTGTATTGATAATTTTAATGATTATAATAATTCTGTACATCATATTTAAATCAACATTCAATCATGCAGGCTGCCCTGGCACAATGTAAACAAGTATTAACACATTATTAAAATTATTTCACCATGATTATATTAATAATATTACTACTGTTGTTTATTTAAATTATAAATAAATATTCTTGTGAAAAAGTTTTTGCCTGTTTTAATTCCTTTCCCTAACTTTTGAAATAATAATACAAAAATTAGGCCTGAATATTTAATAGTATTTCAATAAAATCTAAAATTCAAATTTGCACACAATAAATTCATGTAAATTTTGTCTTAGGGTTAAGTTCACTGGGGATGGGCCCATTGAGCAATCATTGTACACCCGTCGGACTAATTTTGTTTTGTGAGTGCAGCAGCTCAAGGAATTCCTGAAGAGAGAGGTCTTCCTGGCAGTCTGTGTCCAGGTCGTGCTCTAGTTGCGCCTCCATGGAGTTAGCCTCGGGACTCAAAACAATATTTTCATCCAAAACGACGTGATTGAGCCGCGACTTGAGGCTCTGGAGGATTTCTTCCAGTTCCAAACACTTATTTCTGATGGACGTGCCGAGATCCGACTGGGGGTCTATATCATCTATTGTAGCATTCTCAGAGAATGAATTTGCCGGAGTCCGCGTCCTCGGAGGTTGTATCATACTAAATAGATTCTCTGGTAAACCGTTCCCATTTCTCGCAGCATCGGGAGACCGCGACTCTGTAAACTCGGCAAGTATTTCGTCGATAATGTCCTCAGCATTTTGCCGCGGATCCACTACTTCTTCGGATAGATCAGCACCGCTCTCGCTGTTTATCATTTTATTATTCGAGTCCAGTTTCATGATTTCGTTGCTATGTTTGCTCCAAAATATCGATTCGTTATCAAAATAAATAATAAATATGAAAGAGACGTCGAAGTCGTCCAGCAAAGTCAGATGATTGTTGTTTTTTTTTATAATGATTTAATAAACGGCTTGAAATCTGTGCCTGTGCCTTTTGGCCTGGCCACTGAAAAATGCTTTTTTAGTGTTGCTAGTCTCTAGAGTCAAATAACTACTACCAACTAATACCAACCTACGGTGTCCTCTTCTTCAAATTAAATACAAATTATCACTAAATTACATGTCACAAAATCGACGTTGTGGGAAAAATAGATCCAGATACGCTTCCTTTCTCAACTTCTTTACGACCTCTTCGGACTTCATTATCTTCATGGCAGCCTTGCAACTGTTATGTGAGTGCATGAAGAAGCAGTCCCTTACCGACTGTACACAAAACAAATATTTTATTAATTTAACGTTTTATTTAAATAATCTCTACCCAAGCAGAAAAATATTTCTAGGACTATCATAAATCATAATATTCTTCATACCTTGAATTCAGCAAGTTTAGCGCCCTGGAATTTGGCCAGGCAATGTTTGAATAATCGATCATAGTGTTTTCTGCATAGAAATATTCTATTTTCGAATTGCCAGTAATCACCCTGTTGTGAGCACGAACAGCCGCAGAATCCACATTCATCCAAATTGTATGGTACACATTTTATCTAAAACCAATCAGCACTTTAGTTGGAATAGCAAATAATGTATAGTAACCGGCATGAGTCGTGAGTACTCGTGAGCACAAACTGACACCTGCGCAGTAGTTCATTTTTCGGTCTCTTTGGCGGAATGAAGAAGGTGGGGGGCACCGAGGCTGCACGCGATTGGTTAGTCTGTTGATGCTCGTCGTCTATTGGACTCTCACGTGTCATTCGGCTACTGTACACTTTCGTGCACTTTTAATGACTTACGTTTTTAATTTTGAAATAGTTTATTTTTGTTAATTCGTATTTGTTAAGTCAAAGTAACGGTTAAATTTGTTTCTTCACTATTTTAGCAGTTACTTGAATGAAGAAAACATTTGCCCTAGTATCAGTAAAGGTCAAGTAAAAGTTAATACTTTGACTGATTGTGTTGATGAATAAACTGGCCGTAAGTTACAAGGGCCTACAACATTACTGTATCAAAGTAAAATTTCAAGTACAACTAATATTTTAATTATAGTTTGCGTAAGTACCTATCAATAATTTGAGCAAAAGTGGTAATAAATTTGGCCGAAAGTGTACCTGCGCGAGCTTGCCCCCACTACTGCCCATCTGTGCTCACGACTCGTGCCGGTCATTATAACAGGATTAACAGGCGCAGGCGGTCATACCAGTATGGATGATCATAGTATAAATCATGCAATTTCTGATTGCGCGTGGATTTAGGTAGTTGGGTGTATTAAAAAAGTATCTATCTGTATTACGTGTCAATTATTATGACAAACAAGTCAACAGTGTGAGCTCGCGCTCGAAACTGATGCTAGACATGGGTAGCTCGTGAGCGAGTGATAGAAAAGAGCTAGCTCTTTTCGATTGACGTAGCTCTCGCTCACTCACTCGCTCGCTGGATAGCTCACTAGCTCAGTTAGCTCAGACTCACTAGCTCAGTACTTCAGCAAAACCAAACACAGCCATAAAAAAAGAAAAAAAAACTATATCGCTACGCGTGATAATGAACTAAACAACGGTAACAAAGAGTCTAAACTTCCACCAAAGAGCTATTGAAAATTGAAATACAATGACTTGATTGAGCGGGCCAAGCCGTTTCCTTCGATACACGTACGGCGTCAGTCAAATGAGCTAACAGTCGGTGTCTGATCACTGAGCTATAGAAGAGCTACTGCGCTAGTGAGTAACAAAGAGTCCAAACTTCCAAAGAGCTATTGACTATTGAGCGAGCCGAGCCGTCTCCTTCGACACGCGTGCGGCGAGAGTCAAATGAGCTAACAGTCGGCGTCTGATCACTGAGCTACAGAAGAGCTAGTGAGCTAGAAGAATGATATAGCTCTTTAGAGTGAAAGAGCTAATCACTCTTTTTCTTTTCACTGAGCTTTTTCGCCCATGTCTCTAATCACTCTGTCAGGCGTGCATACATCAGCAATTTCATCAGCAATTTTCCTATTGCAAGTGTCACCACACCACTGGTGTACGGGTGACTGTACGCACGGCGACACATCAAGCTATTAATTTTCCACTCTATGCTAAATTCTCACTGTATGAAAAATCTATACAATGCGAGATCAGCTAAAATTGCAAATGTTCAAATGTATAGCTTGATGTATCGCCGTGTGACGTACCTACAAACACCACGTGTGTTAGTGAATTGCAAGATCCATAAGCAATATAGAGCCACAATAATGTCGCAAGAGTTAACGTGAATTATTTATCCTTACCTCTACGGGACATCTAAGTATCTTTTTCGCTGAGAAGGAATATGCGAATTTCATCTGCCGTTTTACGTATGCAGGACAGTAGTCGCAGGGTCTAAAACACCAAAGAAACAGGCTTTGATTTAGAAATGGTAAGTAAAAGTTCCTAATATTCTATTCTGCTGCCATAAACGCGTTATTTGATTTGATAAATGGCTAAACGGTAGGAACCTCCGAGTTTCTATAAATATTGATTATTATTTGCATTTTCTCAAATTGTACAACAAGGTTACCGAGTTAATTCGAATTTTAATCCATGAAATTCACTACGGCTTTCTCTATACATAATCTTTAATTTATTTAAATATAAACATAAAATTCTTACGCTGGATAGCTCAAAGGAGAAAAAATTCCCTTTCTCTTAGATGTGGCATTGAAAGGTGCGCAATTTTGCTTGATCGCAGTTTTTGGTCGGAGCTCCTTAAGCGGGGGCTGATACTCATGTTTCATCATCCAGCGTGGAGATTTGGCACCTAGACCATATTTGCTATAGATCTGAAGAAAAAAAAACTAAATTATATACCTACCACCTGTCTGATATTTGTTTCAAAATTGCTGATTTGTATGGTAATGTAGTCCAAAGTAAGTAATTAGCCCACTAACACTAATCATATATTATACCAAAATCATTTTATTATACGACATATTTAATAGGTAGAATAGAATTTCTTCTAGAAAATGGCTTAGGTTTAGACCGTATTATATTGACGTATCCGTAAAGGGTTACTTACGGTTTAAAATATAAACAAAAAATTATAGGATTGCTGGTAATTTTATGTTTTAATGGTTTCTGGGACTGACGTGATCAAAGTTTCGCTGTTTATGGACAAGGTAAAGAGATCTTTATTGTTCGAAAACTCCGACAGTGGGTATTGCAAAATATGCAAAGCAATAAAATATTCTTATGACGTTTCGGCTCAAATATAAATTTTAAGCACGATTTAGAATCTGATGAATCTATCAAACGTGGCTCTTAGTTTAGTTATCAACTAGGACTGGTCAACCCTCCTATCCAGGACCATCACGACATCAAGCATTTAGTTCGATGTCAACGTCGTGATGGTTTGTAGGAATAGATGAGGATTTTCCCTGAAATAGGTCATACCTACTCTTACTCATATACAATACAAGCGTAAATTTTACATTACATACCCGGTTTTGGACTTTCGAAAATGCATTTATTTTTTGTTCATACGCGCCAGGGCCTATGTTCTCTCTTAATTCTTTTGCCATTCGCCTCATAAAGGGACTCAAGCCAGGACCTTTGATTGGCATCACCTCCCGATCTTGTGCAGACAGAAAGCATATGCGTGGTTTAGGCTTTTTAGTTACTACATATTCGAAATCTGAAAGAAAATTAAAACTATTATTATATTTTGGTAATTTAGTTATTGAAACATCGAATTTTTGTGGAGGTAGGAGCTAGGTTCACCACATTGTCCACATCCGAGCCCAAGAAACTTTAATTACTTTAAATTCTAAAATAGTTGACATTACACTTTACCCGCCCTTTTGTGTGGAAGGTAAACCCCTGAAAAGATGCATTTTATAAGAAATAAAGTTTTTTATTCCTCTGTTTTCTTTAGCACTAAGCACCAAACACGACCATTTCTTTTAACTAGTAGTGGCTTTTAAATGCAGCAACCTTTTAACTTACAGAATAAGAGTAAACTTCACTACCTACTATAAGGTAAATAATCAAAACGCTTTTAAAACTTTACCGCCGTGGAAGGCCTCTGCCATATTATTGGGGGCCAAATATCGACGCGCGTACGGTCGCTGCATGTTTGTTTGCCGCCTATACTTGTGTACACTGCCTACTGACTAGGCTAACATTCTCGGTTCGCGAAGCTTTCGTGATTGTTGGGACAATAAAAAAATATGACAAATCCAACCATATTACGGTTTATTGAGGCGCACGCTCGGTGCCTTTGCGAGTGTGTTCACGTCGAATAGTAATTTGGGACATTCCTCTTTTGTTGAAATTGTTTGCCTGGTATTGTTATAAGAGGACGACGACGAGAGTTTACTGCAGTTTTACAGATTGGTTGAGATTTAATATTAAATCACAAATCCGTATAGACCTCTTCATTCTTATTTGAACTGAGCTTGAGTTTGCACTTTCTGATTTCAATTCAATTTTATATATACAGATAAACTATTGTTTGAAAATTTTGGATGCCGTAAGGTAAAATATATAGGTATATCGGGGCTATAATTTATAAAAAATAAATATATCCTATCTGTATACCCCTACATTCTTAAAGCAAATAAATTATTTTTATTTTTCACTATTCCAAATCGATATTTTACGAATAGGTTATTTTTTTGCCTGACTACAAAAAAAAAAATACAAAAAAAAAATACAAAATTAATTAATAATTATTAATTTTATACAAAACCTTTGTCGGTATTGCAATTTTCTACGAGAGCCTTCACAAAATCCATTTCCGGTTATGAGGAAAGTGTTGCATTATCAGAAAGTCTAGTCACTCAAAAAAAAAAATCAGCAATCGGAACGGAGGAATCATTTGTTTACGACATGAAACTGAAAGACATGAAAAAATGGCAAAGGTCGTGTCGATGGAAAAACATAGTTGAACGTTTATTTATTACTTTATTATACGATATCCTTCGTACCTCTTTGACCTAGTTTTGGCTGGAATTATTTTCGAGAGGTTTTTATATTAGATATATTATATTAGATATTTTAAAAGATAATAAACAAAAACATTTAAATCGTACCTAATGTGATATCCCAAGTCATCCTGTCGTTAAACCAAAAGCGATTACATGAAAAGTGTCCCAAGTCCCACAAAAATAAAGCTGAAAATGAAAACAAAATAATACGTCATTTATATTCAACCTGTGGGAAAGCGCAAGTGTGGACAATTATTTGAAGAAAATTAAGTTATGAACGACGAACCAAACTACAAAGCTTTGACGGCTGATGGAACAGGTTCGTGCAATCATAGTCACGCGATTGCATGAACAGTAGAGCTCTGGCATTACGCTTACTTAACATTTTCGTGTAAGCAGAATACAAAGTTGAGGCATGAGGGAAGGTTAATATTTTTTTTCGGTATTAGAAGCTGTTGTCATATTCATGGATGGTAGGTACCTACGTTAATGTTGAACAAAGAACCATGTATAACCAGTGGTCCACTATAACCTTAGATCGAAAGAGCTGGAAGTCATGGAGAGAGGCCTTTGCCCAGCAGTCGGATTATGCAGGCTAACAATGGGCTAACAGTAACCAGTAACCATGTATATAATAAAAGCCTATTCTCCTGCCTTCACCAATGAATTACTTATCTTTGAAGATTGGTCACGATACCGATAACGATTTAATTAGTCTAAGCCTACATAAGCTAAGTCTAGGTATAATAAAAATAATTTATACCTGTTCCTGTTAAACCAGCAGATATAAAAAATAAAGATTTGAACTTGTCACTATTGCATTAAAAAAAACAATGTCAATTTTATTTTTCTGAAATAAATCTGCCATTTTGTCATTCAATGTCAAAATATGTGATAGACTACTTTGTGTAATGAAACCTTTTTTAAGCAGGAAGTAACGAAATTATTAAGAAAAGTGCTAAAATCTGTCTTAGTTTATTTACCGACAGCGCCACACACCGCCACCGTTACCGGGCCAAATGGTTTCAAAACTGTAATAATTTTTAAGCAGTCTATGAATTCATATGGATTCATAAATATGTCAATACTCTATCATCATAATTGATCGAAGATCACCATAGTCTGAATAGTGCTGGATTTGCCCATTGGTCTAGTGGTCTTTAGTGTTTAATAGGACGCAAGGAGTGGCAGCAACAGCTAACCTATGCCTCTAAGACGACCCAATAACCCTATTTTTGAATTCATAATTGACCAATTTATATAAAAATGTATTATGGAAATACTAGCTTCTGTCCGAGGCTTCGCCCGCGTGGACGGAACTTATCCCATGGGAAAGTGTTACCGGGACAAAAAGTAGCCTTGGTCCTTCCAAAATATTTTTTACACAAAAAACCCGCAGGGCAGGCATGCGTAGATAGATATGTAGATAGATTAATATAGAAGATATATAGGTGTAGAATAGGAAATCAGCCTGATAAAAGAATTTTTTGACTAGGTTTATGTGTTAATAAGTATTTTTTTTTAATACCATTAAGGTAGATTTATTTAACTGAATAATAGAAATGTTGTTATTGTTGTGTTTTTATTTCATTTTATATTGTATACTAGCTGACCCGGCAAACGTTGTTTTGCCATATAAATTATTTCTAGCTGCCCGGCGCTACTTCGTTCGCGTGCTGTCTTACCCCCTACCCTACCCAACTCCTACACTACTCCTACCCTACTCATACCCTACTCCTACCCTACTCCTAACCTACTCCTACCCTACTCCTACCCTACTCCTACCCTACTCCTACCCTACTCCTACCCTACTCCTACCCTACTCCTACCCTACTCCTACCCTACTCCTACCCTACTCCTACCCTACTCCTACCCTACTCCTACCCTACTCCTACCCTACTCCTACCCTACTCCTACCCTACTCCTACCCTACTCCTACCCTACTCCTACCCTACTCCTACCCTACTCCTACCCTACTCCTACCCTACTCCTACCCTACTCCTACCCTACTCCTACCCTACTCCTACCCTACTCCTACCCTACTCCTACCCTACTCCTACCCTACTCCTACCCTACTCCTACCCTACTCCTACCCTACTCCTACCCTACTCCTACCCTACTCCTACCGATGTTAACCATTTGTCATTATTTCTGAACGCACGCATAAATATTTGAGGAACTTCTATTCAAATCGGCATAGTACACTTTTCAACCTTTTTAATTGATTAAAAAAAATACAGACAAAAGTTTATTCACCCTTTTTAAATAGTTTACACAAAATACATTTCTGAACACATGCATAAATGTCAATCACAGTATTTGACAGGATGACAGGAGGAAAACAAATGTTTGACAGGTACGAAACCAAAGAGTATAATAACTATACAGGTACGAAACAAAGGAACATAATTAAATGGAAAATGATTCATTTTCATAATTATGTATTCGTCAAGTTTTTATTGTTTTTAAAATGTATTCTGCTATTCAGGGCGGAGACAAATCCAACGAAACAAAAACCATGAAAATTGATCCAGCCGATCTCGAGTTATAAGTGGTGTAACAAACCCGTCTTTGTTTTATATATATAGATTAGAGTAAAAATGTCCATAGTCTATGTGTTATATATTGTTTACTAGAGTATATGTAGTATAACTATAAGCTAGGTTTTATACCCACGTGACATTAGGTTCACATTGTGAATATTCGTATGCCGCTAGTAGCGGCGGATGTGTCGAACTTGTCCATATGTACGGACGCCAGCAGGTCAAGCTACCCGAAACTGTCAAATTTTCCCAATCAACCTTGAACCTTAATGCTTCAGCGATAAAGTTGAAAATCTATTAAAGAAATTTGACAGATTGTAGTAGGTTGATGTGCTGGCGTCTGTACCAACCATCTTTGTACAGACGCCAGCAGGTCAAGCTACCCGAAACTGTCAAATTTTCCCAATCAACCTTGAACCTTAATGATTTAACGATAAAGTTGAAAATCTATTAAAGAAATTTGACAGATTGTAGTAGCTTGATGTGCTGGCGTCTGTACCTACCATATCCGACGAATAAATATCTTTGTCTTCCCCACAATGCCATTTATCACCTTGCCTAATTTTATCGAAATCCGTTCAGTGGTTTAGGCGTGAAAAGGTAACATACAGACAGAGCTGCTTTCGAATTGATAATATTGGTAAGTAAGCATAGAGTACGGATTATTGTGTGAATGTGATTTTACGTGGTGCTTGCTTGCTTGGTCTGTAAAAAGAGGACTGTAAACAAAATCCTACCATTTTATGTTTTGACATTCAATGGCAACATTCATTATCATTTTTTTTTCCATAGACATTCTTACATTTCTTTATGGACGGATTTCATTTCACAGATAGACACAGCCATAGATTAAAAATTAAAAAAATATTATGTTCTGTCAATTTCTGTCGTAAATGCCCAAGATTTGTTTGTTGAGACTTGAGATAATAATACACGTGAAAAATCGCATTTGAAGTGAGTTATTCTGTTGGTGCAATTTATTTTTAGTTGGTGTTGAAGGCTGAAGGTAAACAAACGATTTAATTCTTGTGGACGACAAAGTATCAAATTACTCGTGTGAAGTAATTTTTACTCTCGATATTATGTCATAGCTGCTAATAGATAGCTAAAGGTAAAATCGGCATCAAAGTAATTTGAAAAAGGTTGCACATTTGTACAACACAGCCTATCTTCTAATATGAATAAAGCCGCTTAGAGCTTCTAATTTCTATACTGTGTGACTGTTTTTTAACTTTCCATAAACTTTCAATGAAATGATTGAAAGGGAGATAGTTTTTCCATTAGGTGTTAAATTGCCTATATCCTTGCAGTAAAATTGCTGCGGTTTGTCGCAGTTGCGGTTTAAAGTTTGATACTTTATTAATGGTCTCATTGACTGACCATACATTTTGAATTGTTTATGTTATAAATAACCGTGAACTTGAATAAAACAGGGCTTCATCTATACTTACACAATTGTATAGGCTTTTCTTCCATGCGAAAGTTTTAGATATAAAATTAATGTGGCAACTCCGCCAGTCTTTTGTGCATACTACTTTGTAGTCAACAGCAATGCGGAGTAATAATATCTTGATGCTATCTTTTTCTTTAAAGTTACTAGTAGGGCTCTATGTAAACTATAAATAATAAACAACTTATGTTAGTAAAATTGTTAATAAATAAATAGCCCCTAGGATTTGACCAAGCACAAAATAAAATAGAATTTATTGTTGTTACAATTAGAATTACATATTACAGCAGCAAAGTAAAAACTCTCAAGAAACTGTTTAATCAAACATGATTTAAATTGAATTCATCATTTGAAAACAATCTACTTGCACTAAGGAGAATGCAACAAAGAGTCATTGTCTTAAATCAATTCTTTATGCTCACAAAAAAAAAAAATCTCGGTACAGTGTGTTCTTTTTTTGTTTTAGCACAATGCCGTCAAAGTTACTGGTACCTATAGCCCTCGGCCTTTCTTTGGTCACAGTCAGTGCATTTGTAGTGTACTACGTATTCAAAAAGGACGAGGAGGAAGAGGATAACAAACGAGTGAAGACTTCACGAGTGAATGTCATTGAAGTGTCGGTTCCGAAAAGTATTGTGCCCGCTCTGATTGGTGAGTCATATTGCATTGTTTATTGTTTGTATTTGAATGTTATGTGTTTGTTTTCTTAGCCAAATCTATATCAAACTAGCTGACCTGGCAAACATTGTTTTGCCATATAAATTATTTCTAGCTGCCCGGCGCTACTTCGTTCACGTGGTGTCTTACCCTCTACCCTACCCCTACCCAACTCCTACCTTACTCCTACACTACTCCTACCCTACTCCTACCCTACTCCTACTCTACTCCTACACTACTCCTACCCTACTCTTACCCTACTCCTACCATACTTCTACCCTGCTCCTAAACTACTCCTACCCTACTCCTAGCCTACTCCTACCCTACTCCTGTCCTACTCCTAACCTACTCCTACCCTACTCCTATCCTACACATATCCTACTCCTATCCTACTCCTAACCTACTCCTACCCTACTCCTATCCTACTCCTACCCTACTCCTATCCTACTCCTAACCTACTCCTACACTACTCCTAACCTACTCCTACCCTACTCCAAAAAAAAGTATCCTATATCCACCTTTTTTTTTTTACTCCAGTTTTCAGCCAAATCGGTTCAGCAGTTATTGAGTTACAAATAGTGTAACTAACACGTCTTTCTTTTATATCTGGGAATCAAAATACCAGGCTAACATAGATGAGCAAGATAGTACTCACTGTGCCACTATAAAATATACTGCTTTACAAAAAAAAAAAAGTATCCTATGTCTGTCTCCTGGTTCTAAGCTCGCTCCCCACAGATTTTCAGCCAAATCGGTTTAGCCGTTCTTGAGTTATAAATAGTGTAACTAACACGACTTTCTTTTATAATATATATAGATATAGATATTTATAATACATTTTTAAATGTAGGGAACACAAAATATATTAAAAAAGATGCATTATGGAAAAAGCATGTTTTACACTATTAAAAAAGACTAATTATAAACTGATGCTATTTTACTGTATTTTTATCTGTTATGAGCTTGAAAGCAAAAAGATAAATTCTTTTTTTAATAGTTGCAGTAGAAAAAGTTCCAAAACCTCTCTTCGAAAATCTGAAATCTGTTTTTTTTTATTGTTTCATCAAAAGTGTAGCGTTGCAGGTTGGTTATATTGGGAATACTTGTGGATATGTATAGCCAGCAATGGACATCTTTTGGCTGAGATAGCGCTGATGATAGTGAAAAGTATAATTCTAGAATTATCTTAGACATTAGGTCATTCATCATTTGAAGAGTGAGTTCACTGTTCTTATCTACTTAATTAATTTATTAGTCATTTGTGTTTTAGTTACACTATGAAATCATCTCATAAAATATCCTGTCCTGATAGGCCTCAAACATAATAATTCCTTATCAGAACAGAAACTTTGTTATCAAAGCTTGCTTAAGGCAGCTTATTTATTTAAAATGTATTTATACAATAAGTTGATCCAACTTCCGGGATAGACCAGGCGGTAGGCCGCGCCTTATCTTCGCATGTCGTAGCCTTGCAGGGCTATTAAATCGACTTTATTGCCACGCTTTTAAAGCGATAACTTTTTTTTTATCATTATTTTATCGGGATAATAAAACAACGTGTTTTTTTTATATCCCATAACTCTAGGGGGTCATTGTACTCATCATTATGAACAACTTTTACTATGGGACCAAACATGAAAGCGCGAAAAGAAATCAGCTTTTACCTACATTTATGTTCGTTTAGCTCGTCAAAATATAGGGAACACCAGATTTTTGTTTCGCGATTTCGGGTTTGGTTCCATAGTAAATGTTGTTCATAATGATGAGTACAATGACCCCCTAGAGTTATGGGATATAAAAAAAAACACGTTGTATTGTATAAGTATCCTACTCCTACTAGTATTATAAATGTGAAAGTTTGTTACTTGATATCACAAAAGCGGTTGAACGGATGAAAGTTGACACACAGTTTATAACCAGGATTAACACGTACTACCAGGATCAATATTATCCTATTAATTTATATCCTGCGTTCCCGTGGGATAATTACCGACCTCCACGCCGGCGAAACCGCGGGCAACAGCTTAGGCTTTAGGCAAAAGTCTAGGATTATTCGATCTACCAGCGACAAATTTGGAGTAGCCGGGCAGCCCGTCTTTATTCTCGTCATCAATCGATCAGAGACGGCAGTACGCTGCGTATCGCGCAAGTATTTTTCAAGAGCACGGATAGATTGCAATGACGAACCTTTGAAAAGTTTGTGGCTAGTCATAATCTGGTATGCGCGCCTCCTTGGTAACGGCTACTCACCTTATAGCAGACCTGTCCACAGCTGGACGAAAGACTTGTAACGGCATCTACACCGCTACATGCGAACTACGCGTGACGTCAGTGTGATGACGTCACGCAAAATCCTGCATCGCGCAAGCAGAGTTTACCGTGCAACTAGCATTAGACAACGTCCCGACATCAATCGTCGGACAGTTGCCCACCAGACACGACATCCGTCTGGTCGGAGGATCCTCCCTCTTCTATGCTACGAGGATGAGTGAGCTGTACACCGTTCCTCATACCTCTATAGACTCTCACTAGTTGTCCCACAGTACCGCCTTCCGCATCCAGTGTGACCGGCCTGATATTTTTGTCGTCGGCTCCGGCCCTTTCTAGTAGTGGGTTGACCCACTTAGCATTTGTAGACTCCACTCAAAGGCTCGTCTACCGACCGATGGCCGTTGAAGTAAGGAGATAGGAAAGGTTGGCCACTTCATCTTGTTAACACGGAAAGATAATATTATGTCAATAACTCTTATTCTTCGACTGATATTTTAATTCTGGATCTTATCTATCTTCTCTTATTTTTTTCAAAGATATTCCAAGCACAGGGGAGCTGCTCCCTAGGTCCTCCTAATCTATTTTTTTTAATTTTTACGTCAATCAATGTTGTGTCTTGCGACTTTAAAGCAGGTGAGAAAAATCAATCAAAAACAATCAAAATTGACGGCACGGTTGGCTGCGCTGCGTGTCGCGGGTTCGATTCCCGCACGGAACAAATATTTGTATGACCTACAACTAGTTGTTCCGGGTCTGGCTGTTTGTGTATGTGAGTTTATATGTCTGTAAACGCACCCACGACACAGGAGAAATTCCTAGTGTGGGGCAACGTTTTAAAACAAAAAAAGTCATTCATTCAAGTTAGGCTGAGAGTCAGCACTTTTCGAGCGCCATAATTACAAAAGACAGTCCCCCAAAACGCCCGCCCTTCACCACTTCCTAGTGCTTTCGCTGGGAAGATCGAAGAAGTGGCACCACAGAATCCCCAGGAGCACAGCTCTCTGTTTAGTTAGAAAATACTTGATTGTATACAATACCAGGACAGAACATTAAATTAAATTATTTGCCATATGTCAGCTAGCCACGTAACTGAAATGAATATGGCGTTTAGGCGAAGAGAGCAGTGTTTCGACTGCCTTTTTAGAGCACACCCTTCCTTTTCAGCCTTTTGGCCCCTGGTCTAAATGGACAATTCACATTTTCTTTCATTTTGACAGTTCAGCGTTCGTTGCGTTAGTTACGTTGTTGAGTAGACGAATTTATTAAACCAATGAAGCAATGGATTAGAAATATCCGTCAAATTCTCGGATTGTGGTTGAAACTGCTACGCGATTAGGGTGCTGGGGTTAGGGGTAAATCTATTAATCAAAGAAGAAAATAAACAGAATAATATATTCTCACCAACAATAATAATGTTGAACTGGCATGCACTCTGTTTAAAATAGATTCTTGAATGAAACGTATATTGAATATTGTATTAGCGTATAGTGCTTCGGCCTCAATGTTGAGCCAAGTCATTCAGAAAGCTCCTTATCGAACTGGAGAGCCGATTTTATTATAATCACAAAAGTGATCCGTTTGTTTTCATTGAAATTTTGCTGTCCGGTCTAGACGTTGCGACCTGGAGAAAACTATATGTAGGTATGTGTTTAGGGGTCCGTGGCTAATTAATAACAGCCGCACAGGCCGATCGATCAGGTTAAGCTACGCTTGTCGCGGTTGGTCTGTGGATGGGTCTTTGGGTGGGTGGATGGGGATCTTACCGAGACCTCTCCGTGCCTCGGAAAGCACGTTAAGCCGTTGGTCCCGGTTGTCATTCGTGGATCTTTGACAGTCATAACGAAAGAAAACTCGAAAGTCTGACAACCAGTCTTACCAAGGGGTATCGTATTACCCAGTAACTGGTTTGTGGAGATCAGATAGGCAGTCGCTCCATGTAAAATACTGGTATTCAGCTGAATCCGGTTAGACTGGAAGCCGACCCCAACATAGTTGGGAAAAGGCTAGGCAGATGATGATGTGGTTCCTAGTTGTTTTTTAAGTAGCCACCCTTCCACTTTGCTTGTTAGGGGCTTCTTCCAAAATCTTCTTTCTTCCTTCTTTCTTTCTACTTCTTCTTCTTTTTTCTTATCTTTTGGAGATGTCTTGTAGAATTTGTAAAAACTACAAAATGATATTCTTTTATCAGTGCCTACAACCAAATTTGGTATTCAGCGCTCATTGATTAAGATATTATAAATATCATAATTACAAGATAATTATATCAAGAATAATTTATAACCGCTATAAATATGCGCTAAGCGACCTATAAATATCTGAACGTAAACGACCGTTACGCGTATCACTGAAGCGTGCGTCCTTAAATGGCTAAATATAAATGTCTCACTGACACACTTGGGCACACTGCACACGAAGACTACGAACTATTCCCACTTTCAATAACAATCCGAAGGACTTTGAAGAAATTGCTAATCAATTGCTTTAAAGGTTTGAAAAAATCGTCTGCTCATCAGTGTAAATGATACAACGAATGTTGTTGAATTGTCAAATGAAAGGCACTTACTGGGGCTTACCACCAGCTCTTATATCAGGGCAGGAGTTGAACTGCATTGTTTTTTTTGTTTTATGACTAAGTTCAAAAAAAATTCAGCTCAATTGGAAACCGGGAAGTGGATCAAATTTAACTTGCAAGATATGATTACAGACTGACAGACAGACAACGGGACAGGTGAACTACAAAGCTTGTAAACAGCAGTGCAGTTCACCTTCTGCCCTGCTATAAGAGCTGGTGGTAAGCCCCCTGGTTAGCCATCATGATCATCATCCTACTGTCCTTACTCCAATATACAATTGCGGTAGGCGTAGCACGACCCTTTTTTCCACAATACTCGTCATCAGTGTTCACTTCCTTCCTTGCCATAATTATCGTCTTTCATACACGGACTACGGACTATGGACGTCACACTGCTGCGCTGCGTGTCGCTGGTTCGATTCCCGCACGGAACAAATATACCTACATGTATTTGTTCCGAGTCTGGGTGTTTTTCTATCTATAATATGTATGTATTTACAAAAAAAAAAAATGTATATAAGTATGTTCATCAGCCATCTTGTTACCATAACACAAGCATTAGGTTGCTTACCTTGGGACAAATGGTGCTGTGTGAAATGTCCAGGGATATTATTATATTATTATTATTATACAATCCACAATCCATCTATGTTTTCCTTGGTCTTTCACATTTTCTAATAACCACAACTTTCGCAAAAAAAAGCCGGTGTTTTTCTGAAAGCACCGCTCGTTTTATCTTCTTTAGTCGATCGATGATTCAATTTTGCGCAATGACCGCGCCGTCTCAATTTGTATCATAACGTCTAAAGATAAATGCTAAAGCAAATGCATTACATCACCTTTAAATGATCATCTTTTGTCATGGTTCGAGGTTATCTCACGTGATTCTATGGTTTTCCTACAATAAGCCTTTAAATACATACTTTGCGGAAATCCGTGACAGTAAAATGTTATGTAACGAAATATTTAGTTTAGTGAGTGTGTGTGTGCATGTGAGTTCCGTAATAATTAGATCCTCGTCTTCGTTGGTCGAGAGGTCGCAAGCGCTACTGCTGAGCATGAGGTTCTGGGTTCGACTCCCGGGTCGGGCAAAGTGTTATTGGGTTTTTTTCATCTGGAATTTCTCAGTCCGGATTCTGTATTTGTGTCCGGTTGGTCGCAATATGCCCCCTGACTATACCCCTGCCATTAGAAAAGTACACAAACAAATACGAGATTTGATGGTACGCGGCGGGCATCTGAATTTGTTACCGGTACTTGATAGGTGAAGTACAGTCACGAGCAAAAGTATGTATACACTCGGCTTTATTCAAAAGCGATTTACTCCTTTATTTTCGAATGAAATTTTATGTTGTTACGAACATAGCATAGCGAACCCATAGGTTTATGTAATGTGTCGTATTTCAACGTTGCATTCATTATCTCGTGAAAAAATCGCAATTGAAAGTTGCCAAGTGTTGACATATTGGTGCTCGTGACTGTACGTACCGGTACCCGTCTGGAACCGGTACCTGGGTGGCGTAATGGCAAGAAACGCTAAGTAACGGTACAGAACCTATACTTTTAGTACCGGTTCCAAGCCCTAATCGCAACTACAATATTGAAAACGAAATTCCGCTATTACAGCGGTTAATTTGTCAGGTTTCCATGATTAAAAATATCTTTCTACTTAGTAACTTGTTATCCAACTCATGCCCTCGTAAATGTTTTCACGGCTAAGCTAATTAAAAGGCTTCGTTGACAGTGACCTGTAGAAGTCGACGTAACGCGAAGGTTTTCGATACTTAGGTACTTATGTAAACCTTCAACTGAGCTGCTGTGTGTGTAAGGTTACATTAGGTTATGGAAAAAAAATGTTATGTAGTCCAACATTATTTGTTGTCTTCTGTTTTGGTACTCTTAACCTAAAGAGAAGCCACAGCCCACTCTGGTTGTGTCGAGAGTGAGAAACTGAGGCGAAACCCGCCCGAGATTCGGGACGAAATTGTCTGGAGATGTTCAAACCGTGAGGTAATTACGTAAGACACTAACAACAGCAATAGCCTTCATTTAGACAGTTCAACAACATACATTGCGTTATTTACGTTGTTGAGCAGACAAATTTTTCGAACATATAAAGCAATGGATTAGCAATATTCTTCTAAATAAATAATACAGATTTTGTGTTACCCAATTACCCCGCAGGACTATGTTTTAAACTTGTTTAGCGCTAAAAGTATTTGCAGTGAGTTCTGGTGCAAGTGGACTTTATTGTAGTAGTTTTTTTTTTTTTAATCGAGAGACCCATACATTTCAACTGCAGACGTTTAGCTGCACATAATTATCAGCGATATATACTGGCAAGTATACACGTTGAAGTAAATAGACCAGCAGCTGTCCCGTATGATGTATGTATATCACGCTAAATTTAATACATCATTGCGTACATACGATGTATAACTGCATTACTGTAAACTCAACACGTGCGTGTGATGTCAGTGCGCATTGAAGGTTAAAGCAATAGAAAACAGACAGACGATATTATCCTGTGTTGTATCAAGTGTTATTATCATCTGCTTAACCGTTGTTTTTCGTTTTCCCAACTATGTTGTGTTGACTTCCAGTCTATCCGGATGCAGCTGAGTACCAGTATTTTATATGGAGTGACTGCCTATCTGACCTCCACAACCCAGTTACTCGTTAATACGAAACCCCTCGGTAAGACTGGTTGTTAGACTTTCGGGCTTCTGACGACCCGTAACGACTGTCAAAGATTCTCGAATGACAGCCGGGACCCAACGGCTTAACGTGAAAGAAAGAAAGAAAATACATTTATTTGGCACAAACTAAAAGACACAATACATCAGATACATACATCAGATAAAACAAACAATAAAAAAAAAAGGATTAAATAAAAGTGTGAAGTCCGATGTAAGAAATTAGCAGGAAAGTGTGCCTCACGGCTGCGCCAAAAAGGCCCACGTGCTTTCCGAGGCATGGGGGGGTCTTAGTATGTAAAGATGGTCACCCATCCCCGGCCAGCCGCGGCAAGCGTAGCTTAACCTGATTGCATTAAGTACTGTTTCCAAATGTTTCGAAAAACAAATAAAACGTTTCATTCGAATGTATTTTTGAAAACGAACGTCTTCTTGGCTTGGCGAATTCTCGACCGAGCACTCGGTTATGTGTGATGTGTTTACTCTTGCCGAGAACTATAAAGGTGTGAATTTCTCGAGCATTTCCATGTAATGTGACGTCTTACGAATGGGGCAATACAGGCAAACGCACAGTTTCCAAAAGCAATTCCACTTGTAATGTGTTTTTGGAAAATTAACAGCAAATTTTTTACTTAACCAATTAAAATTTTAAACGCAGGGGGGAATCTTGTACAGAATCCATGGTAAGGTTATCGGTTAGTATCAGGTTGCGCGTCGATGTCTCTGCCACCCTGTATATATCATAAAAGTCTCTCTGTAACAATTTTATTCTAGGACTATTTACATAAATAACGGTTTTATTATTATGCTGTATGCGCAAGAAGTCTTATTTTTTATAATGAACATTTGCAACTGGCAGCCATAAATCATTAGTAGGGACAATCCCGAAGTAGTAGACATCAGTGCAGTAATTAGTATGACGATATCACCATACATACATTATTGATGATGACGACATGAGATGACGTGGTAAGCCGCAATTCTATCGATACTTATGTAACGGTTCCAATCTCGGCCACTCACAGACGTGACAAGCATCCAAAAAAGTCATGACGTCATCATAGCACAACTAATAGGTCACCAAAGGAGATAAGTAACCAGGGTCGTCGGATATAGTTGAAGTTTAGTAAGTAACCGATGGATGTTTTCGAATATATACGACGACCCTGGTTACTAGATAAGTACCTTTGGTGACCGTACATAACGTCAATAAATGCGTAATTGAGCTTTCTGTATGTTTGAGCTTTACACAAAAACTACTTTTGAACAGATCGAGGAGAACGAAGTTTATTCAAATCTTTTGACCTCGATCATGCCTGATGGGAAGCGATAGATGAGGTCTCTGATGGAACGAGCGTGCCCAGAAGATGCCTGTTCACTCTTGCGTTGAAAGCAAACGGGTTAAATGTGGAAGGGAATACAGACGCTAGCAAAGAGTTCCACACTTTGCCTGTAATTTATTACCACTTCAATAAATTACAACGTTATTCCCCTGTAATTAAGGCAGATTTTTCTCTAATCACTATTCCGATATTCCAGATAACGCTCCTACAGTTCACAAACACTGTTATCGAAGATGTTGCCAAGCTTTCTCTTAACACAATCCGTCTTTAAATATGTATTAAGACAATAGGAGACGAAAACAAGCCTATGTAAATATCGGTCAGTGTGTTTCACAGCATTACGTGGCGCATAGCATGCCGTGTGCCAATAAACCGCGCCCTTGTACTTTCACCCCGTCTCCTAAATAGATGTTACTCATAAAGCACTGAAAACACGCTAAAACACACGAAATTTTCAAGAAGAAAGTACCTACATTTATGTATATTTTGATTTTGTTACTGCGTCATAATCTAACGCTTTAATAAATCTTTTGGCACCGCAGACATGAAACTTACATTAGGTGTGATAATACTGTCGACGTCTGTATTCTATGTTTGTCGTTCAACGAATGCAGTAGAATTAATTTATTATAGATTAGCAAGCCCGCGACTTCGTTAGCGTGTCGGAAAGCAAATTGATTTCATGGCTTCTTTTTACGCAGAACCCTAAGGTTCAATTTACACTGCCGCGGAACGGAGTGGAAGCGAGTTTTCGTAGCTATATTTCACATAGCAAAATGAACTTTATGTCAATTGTCTAACGTGCAAACTAGATACGAGCTTATTACTGCCGGAATACCCGAGAATGCGCGATAATTCTCCAGAAGATTCGCGACCTGTGCGTATGTGTGTATCTAATTTTTGCGTTCCTCTTTTGACATAAAGTTCATTATGCTTTGTACAAAAAAAGCGCTTCCTCTCAGTTCCGCGACAGTGTAAATTGAGCCTAATTATGCAGGCAAGCCTATAGTGGTGAAATATGTTGCTTCTTTACCGAATTAGTACAGACGACAGCACATCAAGCTACTACAATCTGTCAAATTTCTTTAATAGATTTTCAACTTTATCGCTAAAGCATTAGATTCAAGGTTGATTGGGAAAATTGGACAGTTTCGGGTAGCTTGGTGTGCTGGCGTCTGTACTTTAGTCCCCAAATACTACATCCACGTTATTTGTTGGTGTCTAGCGCCTTTTTATGTAGACGATTGGCAATAAGCCGAAAACATAAAGAGAAAGTATATGCTTCATCATCAGATCATCTTTGGGTCGAAACTCATGGCTACAGAATTCAAATTACATTAGCTAGCGAAACTCCAGACATGAGATGGGTATTGATATATAAACATGATAACAGAAAAAAAAAATCTGCTGGGGTCAACAACCGCAGGAGTCTAGCTACTTAACTCTACTTGAGGGTAGTTTAGTATTTTTTTTTTTTAGCAAACGTTTATTTAATCGTGTTTAGATATAAATTAGCTAGCGAAATTACCCAAAACTGTCTTTGGAGGTTTGCTAGCTAATTTAATTTGACCTTGGCCACGGGCAGAAGCTAGTCTCTTGTACAAAAACTAAATGAAATAGAACGGAGAGTTCAGTGGATAGAGACATATCAAGTTGCAGGAAACTGATATTACACTTAGGTAATAAGAAACCCTGTAATCTTGTGAAACTTATTTTGTCATGCATAATATATGATAATAACTGTAATCTGAGTTTTAAGCCAATGATGTAGATAAGCACCTAAGCATGTCTATCTGACGGCACGGTTGGCGCAGTGGTTAAGCGATTGACTGCTGCGCTGCGTATCGCGGTTCGATTCCCGCACGGAACAAATATTTGTATGGCCTACAAGTAGTTGTTCCGGGTCTGGCTGTTTGTGTATGTGAGTTTAAATGTTTGTAAACGCACCCACGATACAGGAGAAATTCCTAGTGTGGGGAAACGTTTAAAAAAAAAATCTAGCGGATATTATACATAGTGGGAATCCAAACAGCGTGAATTTTATGTACGATTTCCGATTCAAACTTTGTCGTCTGGGAACATGAGGCGAGTCGCTGCGCAGTTCAAATTCACCTGACAGCGGGGGTGAGGGTGAAGGGTGAACTGACGGGGTCCGCTAGGGCCGATGCCTGCCAGGGCCGCGGGTTGTTCGAAAGAGATACCGTGGCCCCTGGCATAGGCAACTGAAGGAACACGGGTGGGTTTTAGTCAGTAAAAGTCTGACACGAAGAGCCGGGACGCCCAGAGCGGGAGACGTCAATTGACGATTTCCCACCCAAAAAAAACAAGTTTGCATCGGGCTGTAATAACTTTTCATTTTAATTTATCAATCATAAGCGTAATGCCTGTACTGTTCCCATTGTTGGGACTCTGGCCGTAGTCCACCACGCGGGCCCAGTGCTGGTTGGTAGATGTCACATGTCTTCGAATTCTTGGTTCTAGCACATGCCGGTTTCCTCACGATGCGTTCTCGTTTTGAGAGCAGTGGTGATGAAATCAATATCATATTGACCCTTATTCTCTTTCGGTTTGTCACCGAGGATTCTAGCCTGGGTGGTAATTGCATAACGCACATACAATGCCTTTAATTTTGACAGTTCAACAGCATTCGTTGCGTTATTTACGTTGTCGAGCAGACGAACTTTTCAAACATTATAATAATTTATTTATTGACCAAAAATATTACCATGACAACAAGCATATTGCGTAAAAAAAAATTAGGCAATAATGAAGGGAGCATTTGCAGCCGAATTAGGTGAAAATCATTATCATATTATAAATCAATTAATATGTCGCAGCCATTTAGCTTAATCAGCGTTTTTGTTAAATGCCCCTAGCCTTTTAACTAAACGGTGCCCTTAAACTAGCGGCCAGAATGATATTCAGCCATTCAATTCAAACAGGTAGGCAAATGATTTGGATCGCTAACGTTTAGCTAGGTAGCTAAACGTTAGCGATCCAAATCATTTGCCTACCTAAATCACCAATTTAAATGTCTGGGCTAGGCAGGTGCCTAGCCCAGACATTTAAATTGGTGATTTACAGCGGCAGGTGGTTTATTGTATGTTTATTAACAAGTTCGACAGTAAAAACTGAGCTGTAAACTAAGTAAAAATGAGTCATAACAAATTTAAATTTAAATGCGTAAGTAAATTATATTTAGGAGTAAAAAATGATTTACGGGTAGTTACGTGTGGGCAGTTAACAAATCGGAAATAGTCGGCAAGAAATATTACATGGAAGTAGTTGAACTGAAATATTTTTATTATTGTATGAAAGTCTGATGAATTAATAAAACTCATAGAACAAAAGTTGTTGTTTATGATGTTAGTAATCCAGTCCTGCAAGGTAGTTAGTGTTTTACCAATAACCCTCCTGTATAGCAATTTCCTTCAAAATGGGTTCTGAACATTTTGGTTCTCCCTCAATCACAAGAAACCCCATCTATTTATTTGACGAACTTCCTACTCACTCTCATATTTCTTGTCTCCAGGTCGCGGCGGGTCCAACATAAAAGAGATAGAAAAGACAACAGGTGCGAAAGTGAACGTTAAAGAATTTAGCGACAAAGACCACGACGTGTGCGTCATCAGGGGCCGCAGTGACGCCACGCAGATTGCCGAGACCCTCATACACGACTTTATCAACCAGCAGCCGGTCAACGTTGAAGAGAGCATGAGTGTACCGGCGTGGGCTTGTGGCAGGATCATCGGTAAGTCAATCATCAGTAACACTAAATAAAAACACGTTGTTCGATTTTTAACGATATGCTCGGTGCCGAAAGTTGAAAATCCAACAGCGCCCTGCGGGGCAATGGCGTAGCACACTAACAGTAGCAGTCGCTGTCATTTTGACAGTTCAGCAACATTCATTGCGTTATTTACGTTGTTGAACAGACACATTTTACGAACAAATGAAGCAATGGATTAGCAATATCCTTCAAAATTATTCAGATTCTGATTGATAGTGTGTTACGCAATTAGGGTGCTGGTATTTAGGCATTCATTTAGTTGTCACATAGTGTTAGTGAAAACGGGCGTTAGAAGTAATTTTGAGTTATAGGCTGCCAGTGGGTATTTTTTATTACATCAGGGTCGACAGTTAATTCGGACTGACTTCAACTACACAGAAGGTGAGGTCTTTAAGATCTGAGTTTCACAGGTGCAAGAGGGGGACGGTTTTGCTCATCCCGAGGTAGTGAAGTCGTTTTCCAAATACCCGCCGTTCACAAGTGAGCGCTTACCAACGAACAGCATAATTATATTTTTTATTCATATAGATTTGGTTATGCTTTTCTGTGTCAGGCGAAGAATGAAATGGGCCTCATTTTGAACAACATTTTTATTTATACAGGGCCAAATTAAATTAGCATCGCGTCTGCGAAGCTTCGCTAGTTAATTTGATTTAACCCTGTATAGATTTGGGTATGCTTTTCTGTGACAGGCGAAGAATGAAACTAGCCTCATTAACTAAATTCTGAACCATTTTCCTTCACCAGGATCCCAAGGCGAGACCATAAATTCAATAAGCCACCGGAGTGGAGCCAAAATCAAGGTCATCACAAACAACGACAAGGGAAACGAACGGAAGGTGACTTTCTTGGGTACTAAGGAACAGATCAAGATTGCTAAGGATCTCATTGAAAACTGCGTGAGTGAAACTTCTGTTCTTACTAGGTTACATTTAATTAGCGAAACTCCGCCAAAACTCAACGTTTTTTTTTTTGCTGAGCTGTTGGCATTATAATTTTGTTTTCTGTTTTTATAGTTTTAAGGTGTATTTATTTTGCTGTAATGCCAATAATCGCATTTTTATTTCTTTCATGTAAAAACATTAAGTACCTACGGTCACCGACCCCAAAAAGTCATCTAATGTTTATTGTTTCTGTTTTATCTCGTTTAGATATCGATACACGTTTCATCTGTGGAGTTTCACTGGCTAATTTAATTTGACCTTGTATAAATAGCCTAAAATAAAGCCACTTTTCGTGTCTGCATCCATCTTTCTTGTAAATTATTGTAAAAACCGCATCTAGTGAAACTTCCTACGCATAAGCAGGATATACAGGGTGGAATTTTGTAATGCCACCTGAAGGGAAAGTACTCTTAATACTGTAGATAGAAAATTTTACTCAAAGAAAACATTCCTTTATTTTTGAACAGAAAGAAAACTGCATTCAAAGATTTTCGAAAATTTGCTTGCCACACCCGGGAATCGAACCGACTAAAATCTGTAAAAATTACACCCTGTACTTTTATTGCATTGACCGTTAGGATCAATTATAAGGATGAAATCTCTCTAACAAACTTGATAAATAAAATGATAGGAAAACTATAAAATCTTAAATTATTTGCACGAAATGGGCTCCATGTTCTTGGATACACAAATGTATTCTTCTAACGAATTCATTTCTAGTAACCCTTAATAACGTGTTGTGGTGAATGCTATAAATCGTATTCTGAACTTCAACTCTCAACTCGTATACATTCGCATAAGATTTAATGTAAATTTGATTTTTCACATATCCCCAAAAAAAAAATCTAAAGGGGTGACATCTGGTGATCTCGCAGGCCATCTGATTGTGCCGTTTGTACCAATCCAGGCATTAAAATGGTTATTCATGTAGGCAGTAATGATTCTGCTGTTATGGGCTGGAGCACCATCTTGCTGTAGAATTATTTGGTTTCGCTCTTGCTCGGGGAAACCATTTAACTCATTTCTTAAGAGATCCAATATTTCAAGATACTTGACAGTGTTTAAATGACCATGACATGCTAATTTACAATTTTTTGTAAATAATTAAAATAATTTAAGATTTTATAGTTTTCCTATCATTTTATTTATCAAGTTCGTTAGAGAGATTTCATCCTTATAATTGATCCTAACGATCAATGCAATAAAAGTACAGGATGTAATTTTTACAGATTTTGGTCGGTTCGATTCCCGGCTGTGGCAAGCGAATTTTTGAAAATCTTTGAATGCAGTTTTCTTTCTGTTAAAAAATAAAGGAGTGTTTTCTTTGAGTAAAATTGTCTATCTACAGTATCAAGAGTACTTTCCCTTCAGGTGGCATTACAAAATTCCACCCTGTATAGGTCTAAAAAGTTAATTGAGAACATTTTCGAAAAATAGTGTTACATGTAAATTCGACCGATTTTAAATTTTTCATAGAAACAGAGATTTCCAATTATCTTTTTTTTAAATAAGACATTTCGAAAATGTTCTTAACTAACTTTTTAGACCTATGTATTATGCGTATGAAGTTTCATTAAAATTGGTTCATGCCTTTCGAAGAACAAGGACTTGAAAGTTTGTATGAAATGCCGTACGTTGTAAACGCTCTTAAAGTTAACTTTTACGTAATCTGGAATAGTTCGTTATAAGGCAAATTACTAAAAACGGTTAACCTAGTGGACAGAGTTTATAGAAGGAATAAAAAAAAAACAATACAAAATTAAAAATCAACATTTTACAATTACAGGTAGCCCAAGAGAAATGTCGCCGTGAAATTGAGCAAACAAAACGCAGTCCGCGCCACGTGCAGTCGTCATCCAAGTCGCCGTCGCCAACGCCCTCTGTGACAACCAGTGACAACACTGAAGACGCGTCAGGTGACTCTAACGTGCAAAGGCATGTCAAATCTAAGAGGCCTGGTAAGATTTGCTAACAGCATGCTCCTTTATACACAGCACACACAGCACACACCTTGACCATACTTGGACACTTGTCATATTTTATGAAGCAACAAGCGACGTTAAAATAATGTAAATTGGCGATGGGTTTAATGTGACAAGGTCCAAAAGTGATTGTTTTCTTCAGAAGTCCAGAAGGCCAATTCTCGTAATTTAAAACGCTCAAAATCTAGTCGCAGTGTAATCTCGGCGACAAACAAATGTCAAAATGTAGGAAAAATAGAGGTATTTTAGTGAGATTGAGACTGAGATCAGACTGTGGACGTTCTTAAAATTACGACAATTGCCCCTCTGATATAAAACATTTTCACAAAAAATACAACCGACTTCGAAAAAGAAAACAGTATAATCTTTACTGCAAAATAGGGATAATAATAATAGCCTCCCGACCGATTTCGGTCACGGTGGCCAATATCCACGGAGATTAGCCAGTTACGCAGGAGATATTATAGTGCACAAGCGTGTGCGTAAACACAGGTGCTCCCTCTGTCCCTTTACTCTCATAGTCCGATGAGACGGCAATCCGGCACGACCGGGGAGAGACCTATTCTCTCCCCGGTCGTGCCGGATTGCCGTCTTTCGCAGGACTTTCAGAGGCACGGGGGTATTAAACCGCCAATTTTCCTCCGGTTTGTTACTAAGAAATTCCTAATGGAGACCCAATAACACTTTGCCCGACCTGAGAATCGAACCCAAGACCCCACGCTCAGCAGTCGCGCTTGCAACCACGAGACCAACGAGATAGTTAAAAAAATAGGGATATAGTGTTGGAGTAAGTATAGCAAAAACAAAACTACCCTACTTCAACAATATCGTTTTTCTCATTCTAACTCATAAATATTATTTTTTACTATTCGTGCCCGCCCTTACCACTTGACTGAGATCCTTATAATACAAGCCCAGGTTTCCTCACGACACGATGTTTTCCTTAACCGATGTTTGTAATGTCCAAGGTAAACTTAGACAGCCTTGTGGAACGGTCACGTGTTAAAAATCTGTGACTTAGAACATAGCTTGTCTTGTTTTTGCACTTTCAAAAATTACGTCAAACGTTATGGGTGAAGGAGGGGGGGGGGGGGGGGGGCAATAAAGTGCGACAAAAAGTGGAGCATATTTGGTTTATTTGAAATAAATGCTTTGAGTTGTTGAGCTTGGTGACATCTCATGTATAAACCTAAAGTATTAAAACTCTTAACCTCAAACGAAAAAGCTTTAAAATAATCATCATCATCATCAGCCTATAGCAGTCCACTGCTGAACATAGGCCTCTCCTATTGCACGCCATTCAACTCGATTTGCCTTTCATCCGGGTACAACCACCCATCCTACGAAGATCATTGCTCGTCCAATATTATTATGAAATTGAATTTAAAATTGTAAATTAAGTGCCGTCACAACGACACAAATATCCAATATATAAATACATTAAGAGTATATTATATACTACTGACGGCTAACTGAGGACGGCTAGAAAAATCATGAAATTCGTGTGACGTAATTTGTGGATGACTCTTAGGACTTTGGTATGATTAAGTACTGAGCAAAGTACAGAAGTCGGGTACTCGACTGAAGAGTATGGTATCGTAATATGTACCTTATTATTGACACAGTCAAAACGCTTGAACGCATATTTATGGAAAACTGGCTTTTGCCTCCGGCTTCGCCCGCGTTGGGGTCTAAAAGTATGCTATCTCGTAACTCAGGTTATACTCTACCTGTGTGCCGAATTTTCTCGAAATATTTTTAGACGGGAAAAGGGTAACAGACGGACAGTGTTACTTTCGCTTTATAATATTAAGCATTCAGTATGGATGTCTTCCCTAATATTTTTGTTATTGCGACAAAATAATCTTGATTATTATTAGAATACACATTTAATTCCCATTTGGCGTTTTTCACGTTTAAAAAAAAAAAACAATTTTTATTATATATTTACACGGTCTCGAACAACGATGATTATACCAGCTGCTAACTGCTTGATTATTTATTAGGCAAACAGTACGTTTGCTGACAAAATGCCGCTAATCATAACGTCCTTAGCCTATATTTGCAGGCTACGGAGTTTGTCATTATTATGTACTAGCTGCCCTCCGCGGTTTCACCCGTACAAGTTTCGATCCCGTGGGAATATCGGGATAAAATCGGGGTATCCTATATGTTAAACCTGGTTATAAACCACCTGTGTGCCAAATTTCATCCAAATCCGTTCAGTAGTTTTTGCGTGAAACAGTAACAAACATCCATCCACCCATCCACCCATCCAACCACCCATCCATCCATCCATCCATCCATCCATCCATCCATCCATCCATCCATCCATCCATCCATCCATCCATCCATCCATCCATTCATCCATCCATCCATCCAGCCATACAAACTTTCACATTTATAATATTATAGTTATATAGTTATGTTTAAAGGGTCAAATTAAACTAGCTAGGGAAACTCCGTAGACGTGGTAGATACCTACAACCAGACTTTTTTTTTTTTGATGTTGATGTTGAAAATAACATTATTTTTACATAAACAAAACAACCATATTGTTACGATTAAGTGTCTTTTGGAATCGATGCTGCATTTCCTGGTTAGATTTTGAGGGTAGTATTACAACCGTGGTCCAAACCTGTTGATGGATATGGGAAGCAAAAATGTCCCAAGTACACAACACTAGTTAATATTTATTCAAGGTAAAGTACACACATAACTTAAATGTATTGCCGACCTATTCTGTAAAAATCTCTCCGTGAAAGTTAGGTGAGGTGAGCTTTGAGTAAGCTTACAATATTGCCATTCCCTAACATCAAGTGGAATGACAGCTCACTTCACCTACGTTTTCACGGTGAGATGTTTCCAGAATAGAACGGTTGTATATTATATAAGTTCACTCTTATACACTAGCCAATTAGGCCTAGTTCCCATGAGCAAAGAAAAACGGTGCAAGCTGTATGTAAACGGTTTACGTATAATTTGATTAATTGAAAGGTGTGTTAACGCGCATGTGAACGGCGGCATGACGTTTGTGCGCTTGCGTTGTCATGGGAACCGGACCTCTAACATTGAAATAACATAAAAATACTTTTTCCCCTCCACCATAACTTTCAATAATACTACATAACATCATGCCAGTATTCCCCGAAGGGTTAAGCAGAGGTGTTCACATAGTAATCCCACATTGTACCAGTTATGTATACAGGGTAACAGGGACATCGACGCGCAATCGCAGGGGGGTCTAAAATCATGTAATGTATTATCGCGACATATTTGCCAAAAATATAAACAAATATGAGTTAATGGATAAATAAATTTAATTCCTACATGACGGAGAAGGTATATCCGTGCCGCTCTCGTTAACATCAGGCATAGTTTAATTACTGTGGGCGTACTATGGGTAGTGTTGGTTATAGCACAATAGAAAAACGGTTTGCAGTTCAAATCAGATTATAATTTATGAACAAGTTAGTCACACTAGCGAATCACACATTGTAGGTACACATTCAACGATACGGAACGCTGACAGTTTCTATGCACATGTTGTTCGTACGATGACTAATGTTTCGATGATCCTGAGAGCTCTGCTCACAACGTTCTTGTAGCTGTTGCTCTCGTCCCCCCACGAACTCAGGCTAGACTCTGTCTAGCGCCACGAGATGGCGCTAGCGTTCCGAATAGTCAAACGAATGACTCCGACATACCTACATAATAAAGTTCAGTTTATAACTTTTTCAATAGTGCACTTCTTCAATAGTCACTCTAAAATAAACTTAATTGGTATTCAAATATAGTTGATATTTGTTTTCAATTTGAAACATAAATAAAATTTGAATGTAGGTTGTGCGTCGATGCCCTTGCCGTCCAGTATGTATGAGTCTCATGTAGTAGGGGGGCGGTTGCCATCAACCGGTTACAAACCCAGACTCGAGGCCGCTACGCTAGAAATTCCTAATGAAAAAATCCAATTACACTTGGCCTGACCTGGGAATCGAACTCGAGACCTTATGCTCAGCAGTAGCGCTTGCGACCACTAGAACAACACGGCAGCCATAATAACATTACATCTAAATTATTTTGACATGTAGTAGTAATACTAACTAATGTTGTAAGTACTGCCAACTATCACACCAAAAATCTAATATTCCTCATAGCTCCGAAGAACGGCGCAGCAAACGCGGGCAGCCGCAGTTCCCGTCCGGGATACCCCTCTTTGGTCCGAGCCACACAAAGCAGATCAGAGTGGGTACAACAGACACCAGCCGAAGAGCGAATCACGACACAACAGCGCAATGAGACTGCCCAGTCGGAAAGCGTTACTATTATAAGAGATTTTTTTATTAAAGATAATGATTATTATGCACGTTTTGTGAGCCTGTTGTGGCGAACACCTGCGAGACAGGAGGCGGCTGTGCAGCCTGTAGAGGAATATACAGGGGCAACCCCTAAAGTTCCAAAGCAGGCTACCCAGATAGTAATAAAGCAGGCTACCCAGACAGTACCAAAGCAGCCACGTCCTGCCCTGACACGAGCTGACAAGGGAGAAGTCATCCCACCATGCCTCAGAATTCCTTACTATGTGTCAGATCACGTCGATAATGCGCTCCTCGAGTACCTAGCAATCGTGACGGCGACCAAACAGGTAAACCTCATGCAATGCCAAAAAATCTTGAATGCTTTCCAGTGGAAAAATGAGAATCTGCTGCACGTGCTACTTGAGGAGGCAGAAGCAGCCGTATATGACAACAACACACACCGGGTCCTTAGAGGGGAAATGACGGGGCCATATATGACCGCTTACAGCGCAACAGGCGGCTTTGTACCCAATGACGAGGAGAAATCAAAGATCTTAGGAAAAATCACTTTCGCTGCACCTAAAAACGAACCCATAGTGGTTACTGCTAAATGCACCAAGATTATGCTAGATGACAAGATCCTTCGAACGGCACAAACCATTCAAGGGTCCTCGCAATCCAATTTCGTGCAGCATTGGCCAGTACCCAAAATAAAATGGGTAAATGGGGTTCCCGGGTGTGGCAAGACAACCTGGGTTGTCAACCACTTTGATGTGGAGAATGACGTTGTAGCCACGACGACTATCGAAGCAGCCAAAGATCTCAGAGAGAAACTAGTGCGCCGGCTAGGAGATCAAGTGAAGAACAGAGTGCGCACTATGGCCTCCATCCTAGCCAACGGGTTTAAACAGAAATACTATCGTGTAACAGTAGACGAAGCTTTAATGAACCACTTCGGCTCTATTGTAATGGCAGCTCGACTGGCAGAAGCGAAAGAGATTGTCCTCATCGGAGATGTTAACCAGCTTCCCTTTTTGGACAGAGAAAACCTGTTTCAACTTTGGTATACCCGTCCAAACCTAGTGGCTTACATCACCCAGGAGTTGCTCTGCACACACCGCAACCCGCTGGATGTAGCATTTGCTCTGAGCGACATATACTCTGGTATATATTCCTCAAAGCAGAGAGTGCATTCTCTGACGGTGAAGCGTTATACCGGAGCGCTAATACCAAAAAGCTCAGCGAAGACCCTTTACTTGGTTCATACTCAGAAGGAAAAGGCTCTTCTCAAAAGTCAGGGCTATGGAGAGGGCGAAGGGTCACGCACGCTTACGATACACGAAGCTCAGGGTTTGACCTGCGAGTCCGTGGTCATAATAAATACGAAAAGCAGGAGAATTCAGATCCACGACAGTGTCCCCCACGCTGTAGTGGCCGTGTCGAGACACACAGTGAGTTGCGTGTATTACACCGACACAGCTGACGACGCCATCGCCAGCTTCGCAAGGCGTGCAATGAAAGCGTCAACAATAACAATCGTCAACTACAACCTAAAGGTCGCCCTGCAGCATAGAGACCATTCGGTCGCGAACACTCTGCTAAAAATAGCTGAATCCGTGACTAACAAGCAGGAAAGCCTTCGTTCTTATATTGTTAACATTGTGCTCCTTAGTCTGGATCGAATTACGTATTTTCTTCTTTCTGTCTTTGAAATTGACGAATAGAGAGTTTCTGTGTAATTGTTTAAGTTATCCGTAATATGTAAATTTAAAGTTAACTGTAATTTATCACAAGAAAAAAAGTGGTAGGTAAGTATCACGTAGGTTTAGTAATATTGTTAATACTCTTGTTAGTGCTACCTTTAGTAAAAGTTTGTAGCGACACTGGCAACTAATATCGGATCGAATAATTTGTGATTATAAAAACACGAAGAATTGTAAAATAAACATTTCGGTTTTATAAGGGGCTGATCATCATCTGATGAACTAATTATATCTTTTTCCAGGCTCAAGAGCGAAGGTTATTGATGCCAATATATACATTTTTATAATAATCTATAATACACTATAATGCGCGTCCTTAATAAATCTTATCGGAATTTCGTCTGTTTTAGTCATTTGTTTTCTCTATGCTTACGGCGAAAGCTATGCCTAAAAGTTTTCTATGTTGTTAGAGACTATGTAAAAGACGAAGTAACTAATTAAAATAAATGATTTCACTTCGGACACTGACTTTTAACTTTACCCCAGCTTGTACTACCACGAGGATTTCCCGATCATTTACGAAACTTACACCCATGTTTCCCGTGTGGTATGCACTAGTGTGTACAGCCCGATTCAAAGTTTATCGCGGCTCGAGACATGAGGCGAGTCGCTGCACTCGCTGCGCAGTAACATTCACCTGACAGCGGGGGTGAGGGGGGAGGTACTGCGCAGCGGGTAGCGCAATTCAGAGCCGCCGCACTAAAGTTTGAATCAGGATGTATTAGTAAATAATTATATGTATAGATATTGTATTTATATATGTATGTGTGTTTATTCGTTTTTTTTTTGTGATGTCTGAGTGCCGTTTTTGAGTGTTGGGTAATTAGCAAAAGTTTTTCAGTGTGTGTCAAAAGAATGGGTATGTGGTGGTAGTATAATAAATTCTTTAGGTATTATCTGGGTTAAATACAGGAGATTAACGTTTTTACATCGTTTTGTTAATAAGGCGTGTGACACACTTGCTCGGAAAAATCGCCAGGCTATTCCGAATCATGCCGACCCGAAGTGTGGAGCACCCCTCAGATTTTAAAATAATGTAAAGCATGGTTTTGGTGGTTAGGAGGTTTGCAAGATCAAATGCATAGAATGATAAACGTAGTGGAATTTTTACACGCATTGATTTATTGGGGATACTGGTTAATGTAGAAAGTAAATACTAGTAGTAGTAAAATTTAATACTTACAGGGTTAGTTTTTGTGATGATACTCCTGGGTGAATTCCGTAACTGTGGGTTGCTATTTATCGTTTCGGTAACCAGTCATCCTGTATAGTCAACGTGTAGATGATTATACCGTTCGAGTACTGTTTGGGAGGCCTCTTCATTGAGACAGGTTTTTTGAAAGAAACCTTAACTGTATTTGGGTTTATGTAATTACATTTATTCACATTTTTGTTTTCTCACAGGCCTTCTCTCTTTGAGAAGGAACGGGTCGTGACAATGCGAGCCCAGGAGAGCAGCCGATCAATCGATCGGCTGCTGTAAAAATTTCACCGTGAAAAGTTAGGTGAAGTGAGCTGTCAATAGTGTCAATCCCTAGCATTAGTTGGAATTACAGCTCACTCCACGCTCACTTCACCTAAGTTTTCACGCTGAGATGGTTACAGAATCGCACTGCAGGTCTGTGTCCTAGAAGTGGGAAAATTATAGGCTGATTTATAATATGCTTACGGTTTTTCTCACTTATTTTGGATTTGACTAGTTGCAAACGAGCCACTGCACCGGCTTCAGCCACAGCCAACCGGTGGCCCAGCGACAAGCAGTTCATTTTCTTTTCCATACGTTTTTTATGGATTCGTCGCACACGTTTGACCGATGGCGGCCACCCGCTAGAGCAGTGCACGCCATTGCAGCACGTGGCTACAGCCTGCTGTGGCCCCTGGCTCGTGTGCGCTTACCCTTAGATCCGGTTTTTGGAACACAAAAATTTGCTAACAAATTGTCAAGCGCGCGTAACCTACTGTGATTAGTTGAATTATTTATCAACAGCCAACGACAAGATGCAAAACGCATGATAACGTCTATAAGCATAATCAGCCTATAATGTTCCCACTGCTGGGACACAGGTCTCCTCTTTGGGAGAGGGAGTGGGCCGGAATCAATAACGTCTAAGTAATAACATGACGGGAATTCTTCGTACAGACAACAGGGGCGCTGCGATCGAGGTGTACGTATCAGCGGTGTCGTCTCCGTCCAGGTTCTGGGTTCAGTTCGTGGGGCCACAGGTGACACAGTTAGACTCCTTAGTGGAAGAAATGACGGAGTACTACGGCAAGAAGGAAAATAGGGAGGCCCATGCAGTAAGTATCACTCTTTTATAAATAGTATTAAAGAAATAGCGGTACGACTTGAAAAAACATCGAGAATTAAAAATGTAAGTTTAATATTAATGTGTCACACTTTAACCTTCCGGAGTCATCATCACAGGCCTCCTCTCTTTGTAATCCACCACGCAGGCCCAGTGCGGGTTGGTAGATGTAATATGTCTTCGATTTTTTGGTTCTAGGACATGCCGGTTTCCTCACGATGTTTTCCTTCACCGTTTTGAGTCCTTCAACATCCGGAGTAGATACCCTAAATGATCGTGAACACCGCATCAAAATCCGTTGCGTAGTTTAGAAGAACAACGCGGTCACATGGACAGACAATTAAAGTGACTTTAATTACAATATGTACATACATTGTATTAGAGAGGTGTGGTCAAATTTAGTGTGATACAGACCACTAAACCGAACAACTTTCTCCATGGGACCAACATCGTAATCGGGAAAAAAAAATCAACCGTCTCCGACTAAGTATTGAAGTTTTGTATGGTATAATTGATAATTTTTTGGAAAAAGTGGTTCAGTCGGATGGTCTGTTTCACACCCTTGATTTTGACCACATCTATCTGATACACCCTGTGTAGATCTAATATATAAAATTCTCGTGTCACAGTTTTCGTTGCCATACTCCTCCGAAACGGCTTGACCGATTCTTATGAAATTTTTTATGCATATTCAGTAAGTCTGAGAATCGGCTACTATCTATTTTTTTTTTTTTTTTTTTCGAACCCTTAAGTGATAAGGGATGTCCACCCTAGGGTAGGAGTAGTGTAGGAGTAGGGTAGGACTAGGGTAGGAGTAGTGTAGGAGTAGGGCAGGAGTAGGGTAGGAGTAGTGTAGGAGTAGGGTAGGAGTAGGGTAGGAGTAGGGTAGGAGTAGTGTAGGAGTAGGGTAGGGGGTAGGACACCACGCGAACGAAGTAGCGCCGGGCAGCTAGAAATAATTTATATATGGCAAAACAACGTTTGCCGGGTCAGCTAGTAAATAGTATAAAACTGTCTAATTTCGTGTGTTTGATAACACATCAATCTCGATGTTTAGACATGCCGAACGTCAATAGAACGCACCCGTGCAAAGCAAGGGCGGATCACTAGGCTTCTGTACCACGGAATTTTCATTACCGTATGGCTTCAAGTTCAAGTAACTTGGTACCTAAAGAATATGCCTATTTGATGTGACTGAAACCAAATTCGGCGATACTAAACTAAATCAATCTAGTTTCTCATCTTGTTGGAATGTTGCCTGAATACAAAAAACGCCTTGTAATATATTTACAGCAAAATTACATATTCCAGGAAGATGCATTTACTTGCAATTTAAAAGTAGTACAGACCTTTTTGTAAAGGAACTCATGGTAAGTACTTACTATAGTTCGCGTCTAACAGGTCTTCTCATAATGCAAGCTGGTGTATTCGTAAAAAAGCATTCAAAATTTTTTATAGCATGCGACTGGCATTCGAAATATACTCGTCGAGACCCAACACGGTTAAGAATTCCGTCACATCAAAGTACATTGTGCCACAAAAATAGCTTTATCACAGCAATTAAAATATTTAACAATATTCAAAAAAAAATAAGGGAACTCCCTCTTAAATACTTTAAATCCATTCTACATAAATGGCTTATTGGTAATTGTTTTTATAGTATGCAAGAATTTATTGATAAAAAAATAACAGATAAATATGGTTACTAATTTTTATTATAATTATTACCTACTTTTTAAAAATACCTATTATTGTTAAGAATTTCATTAAAGTTAGGAGACATGTCGGAATAATGTATCCTCTTAATTTTTTACATGTAACGTGTTTAAATATTTGTATGCCAGTCCTTGGCGAAACATGTAAGATCATAATTCTATTTATAAGACCTTAATGTACCATGTTTTAAAGCAGATAAATATATTCTATTCTATTCTATTCGTCAAACGTTAGTTCGTTGTTTCTTCATTTGATTTTTGTACATTGTTCTCACATATAGAAGCAACAAGATTAATGTACTTACCCAGGATTTTGTAATATCTTGATTTAAAAGTGTCCTTGGAGTTTCTTGCCCGTTCTTCTCCATAGAGATCTACGTTTTGGAATGGGCGACTAGCTTCAACTTTCTGACTAACTGACCGACTTATTGACAATTCATAAGTGCCTGTAATTGGTTTAATTGAAATAAATGGTTTGAGTTCGGACTTTCTCAAACTAAACGCTTCTAATGAAAAAAAAAATGAATACCAGTGTTAAATCTTACAGTTTGATACATTTTCATAAGAATAAATCTGATTGTTTCACACATTGTTTATAATACAAAAATGGTCAAACCACAATATCTATTCCTCTGATAAAAATTATCTGACTATTGAAAAGTCAGCCATTAAAGATGTTTTCGTTTGAAACTCAGGTGGATTTTATAATCTCAATTTTCGTCGAAGTTTTTAAAATTACAATATAATAATGATATTTAAATATTATTTTTTGGATAAAATGATGAGATATAAAGTTGTAACCTTCTTAATACAGATGAATGTGTTACTAATTCTCTTTAGTGAATGATTGCGGAAGAATTTAACCTGAACAGGTTTTGTTTACAGTTTCATGAGATGTTTTTGTAACAGACAGTATTCCAATAAAATATATAATATAACTAATAATCCAGCGGGCAATTTACTTTGTGTAGTAAATTATTTGATCAGCAATGCTCTCAAAACAATGAAGGCATTTCCCTTCGTGAGGAAACCGACATGTTTTGGAACCAAAAGTTTGAAGACATGTGACATCCGCCACCAATCCGCACTGGGCCCGCGTGGTGGGTTACGCCCCACTCCCTCTTACGAGAGGAAGCCTGTGTCCCAGCAGTGGGAACATTGTAGGCTGATTATGCTAACTGACAGTTATTGTTTTTTTCTTCAGTTGGCGCACGTGTCCATCGGTCAAGTCGTAGCCGCGGTGTTCAGACATGACGGTCGCTGGTACCGCGCCCGAGTACACGACATCAGAGCCAACGAGTTCGATGCCACACAACAGGTCATTTATTTTTCATTTTGAATATTCATTATACTAAAGAGAAATAATTTATTATTTCAATCTATCCTATGTTAGCTCAATGATCTGTTGTTTTCTATCTACTGAAAGAAATGTATAATACATACCTAGCATAGCCGAGAACGACAAGTTTTGAGGACTGATAAAATATATGACAGCGGCGTCTACAACGTCACATGCGGACCACGCAGCGCATGTGACGTCACGGAAAACCAACATCGCGCAAGCAGTTATCCGCGCGATAACATGTATGCAGAAACCGTCAGGCTGTAGCGCAGCAGTCACAACACCCGGTGGGTGGTGGTTGGATCCTCTCTTTTCAATGGTGGATAAGGGACTAACCCCACTTATTCAGCTCCGTTCAGCTTTTGTCCATTGAAAACAACGATTTTATATGAGATGAGTCCGCATCCGTTCAGCTTTACGGATGCCTACGCATCTCCATACAAAATCGTTGTTTGAAAGCTGAACAGAGCTGAATAAGTGTGGTTAGTCCCTAAGGAACTTTCCACCGTGTTCCTCATACTTCTAAAATAACAAGTAATATTTATGTTACAATTGCACGTTGTAGGTAGCGGACGTATTCTTCCTGGATTACGGCGACAGCGAGTACGTGGCGACGCACGAGCTGTGCGAACTGCGCGCTGACTTGCTGCGGCTCAGGTTCCAGGTACGTGCCGCCTTATTTATAATAGACGCGCTGCCCAAATTTCAATCCATAAAAGAACAACGCATTCAGTTTTTCCCGAGTATGAGATTTTTCCGGGAAACTTTTAAAACTTTTCTTTCTATAAAAACTTTATTCGGACTATTACGAATGTTATAAAAGAAAAAGTCGGCCCGTGGGATGGTCAAATCGAGAGTCCTCCGTGCCTCGAAAAGCACGTCAAGCCGTTGGTCCCGGCTGTCATTCATAAATCTTTGACAGTCGTTACGGGTCGTCAAAAGCTCGAAAGTCTTACATCCAGTCTTACCAAGGGGTATCGTGTTACCCAGTAACTGGGTTGTAGAGGTCAGATACGCAGTCGCTCCATGTAAAATAGTGGTATTCAGCTGCATCCGGTTAGACTGGAAGCCGAAGCCTAGGTCTACCTAGGCTTCGGCGGAGTGGAGTCGGTGGCTCATCATCTGATGAGACTCCGCTATGTTATAATGATTTCAAATGTTGTGTGCAGGCGATGGAGTGCTTCCTGGCGGGCGTGCGGCCTGCCGTCACGGAGGTGACGCCGCGCGACCGCTGGCACCCGCAGGCCATCGAGCGCTTCGAGGAACTCACACAGGTACCTGCACTATACAGCGTACTGAAATTCTACCTTCAAATTAAGCCATTTACTATTGAATTTTAGGGCAGTTATTATTTTGTACACGGTTGTGGCGGCACGGTTTGTGGCGGCTCATGCATATTGAACTCGAAAAGAGTGTCTTAGAGTAGACAAAAAACTACAGACCGCCACCTGCCACGATCTTTACATACTCCTTTGGAATATTTAGCAACAATTTTAATTTAGCAGTTTCAAAAGATGTAAGTTGTCTTGTCTATACTAAAGTTAACATCATACTGTTTGTATTTTAAGGTGGCCAGGTGGAAGCCATTGCTGTCCAAAACGTGCACCTACAAGAAGACTGCTACTGCCGAGGGCGAGAAAGAGAAGGAGATACCTGGCATCAAGCTGTTCGACAACACAGACGGTAAATATACTTAATAAAAATCTTAAATTCACTGACAGACAATTCACAACCTAACCAAGAAACTAAATTTGGCACAAGAGTTCCTTATAGAATAGAATATATTTATATGCATAGGTTTCGATCCCGTGGGAATATCGGGATAAAAAGTATGCTATATTGTAATCCTGGTTATAAACCATCTGTGTGCCAAATTTTATCCAAATCCATTCAGAAGTTTTTGCGTGAATGCATCTGTGTGCCATCCATCCATCCATCCATGCAAACTTTCACGTTTATAATATTAGTAGGATTTATTTGCTTTAAAATATGGTAGGTCTTATAAATAAAGTTATGATCTTACATGTTTCGCCATGAACTGGCATACAAATATTTAAAAATTTGAAATGTAACATTTAACACATTTATTTGTTAAAATTATAACATTTCTAATAACTTTATTAGGGTTATTAGGGTTTTGTATCTATTTGAACACTTAAGAATAATAGATATATAAAGTAATATATGTATAATTAAATCTCAATATAATATATATTTATCTGCTACTTTTTTTATCAAAAAAATATTATACACTATAAAAACAATTACCATTATGCCATTTGTGTAGTTTTGATTTAAACCGTTTTGGAGGAAGTTCTCTTATTTCTTTTGGAATATTGTTGAAAATTTTAATTGCTGTGATACAGCTATTCTTATGACATATAAACTTATGAAGTTATGCCTAAAACCAAACTAAAGAAGGATTTTTGAAAATTCATCCTTTAAAGGCGGTTAAATAGGAGATGAAATTTTGTATAGAAGATATTCATTTTTGCCGATAGCAATTAATCCTATCGGCTACACAGCTTACTGTTGATGTATACATATGACTTCCAGCTCTTTCGATCCAGGGCGAAAGTGGACCAATGGTCGATTTCTACCTCACAGTTTGTGGGCACACAGCTTGTGTATATACAGTATGTAACAAAAACCCTGTTGTTCCAAGTAGGGACGTTTTCAGAATCGATATCCGATGGTAATTACGTAAGTCAATTAAAAAAATATTGAAGAAAAAAAAATCAAAATAAATATTTTATAATAAATATTTGAAAAGTAACACTGATTGCTCACCCCTGCAAAGAGAAATAGGTAGCGACCGGTCGCTTTGTCGCCGCCCGCCGCGCCGCACACTACCATACTACACTAAGGTCATGAACTCGTCACGTGTCGTTCACATCACTCAGCTGTTTGACTGATAGATAACACTTTGGGAACGTTAGTTTGAATTTTTCAAAAAGTTGGCTTATCAAGTTTGACGATTGATAATACAATAAACACATAACCAGGCCTCCGTCACTCCATGTACTTGCACGTTATAATTACCTACCGCCCGGCCGAGCGGTCCGGGCCGTTTGCGGCCCAAATTCAGTGCTGTGGGATCGCGCCAAAGAGTATAATAATAATACGGGAATCGCGCGGTGTGAAGCAATCACAACTGTACGTTTGAGTATTTAGGCACATTTTAGCATGCAGCGGTTGCTGACGAGACGGAGTAGGCTATTATAGCAGTAGGTAATTTTCTACTAAGTGAAGTATCTGTTACGTAGTAACTATTTAGTCATTTGTGACATAACTAACACTTTAAAATTAATTTATTTACCCACAGAGCACGTACTTCCGTAGGGTCTTCTTCAAACATCACGAGGATTTCTTCCTCAATGTCATGGTCTCGAGTCCTCGGTTATCCTTCGGCAATACGATGTTGGTCTCGACCGTGCACAGACCCAATGTTGAACGTCTGTATGTGGAGACGTTGGGAAGCCATCGTCGACGCAAAGTTATGTTCCTTGGAGTTGCGAAACGTTCTTGGTACACTACAATATTCCTCATTTGAATAAGAAATTTTGGAAAAAACGCACACACAGAATTCACTCACAAAATCACAATAATTTGGTTCTTTTTCTAATGCTGTCAACGCGTACGATACATCCGTCCCGAAGTAAGTTGCGCGGGCGACTGAGGGGCAGTGAGGGCGACAATCGGCTAGTGGCGGTCGTACAAAGGGAGTTTGTGCGTGCCGCCTGCTTTGTGTTTTGGCGCCAACCTGTTTAGCTATCGCGAATCAAAGGGGCCGCCGCCGGCGGCGGCAATCTTTATCGACCGTAGGCTAGATCCATTAGTACTTGTAAGTTCAGATGTTAAAAACATTTTGTAACAATGTATCGAATTTAAAAACTATCTGATTATGGACAATGTTCGGCCACCATTGTTTTTTTTTTAAATTATAACTTCAATAATGGTAAGCCTATAGGTATATATATACGCTCCTACAAGGAACAACAGGGTTTTTGTTACATACTGTATAATCCTATGTCGAATATTATTACCGATTGTCATGAACATTTTCGCTAATATCTAACGATGATATTCCATGTTTTATAGCGGACCAATATATCTTCAATAGCATGTATTGTAGCCGCTATTCTTTGTCCTGAACCAGCGGTGACAGATTTGGAGATTTTTCGCATTACTTACACACACTTGCTGACCCCTTCGTGATGTTATGTTTCTTAGGACTGATTTTTCAATAGTCAGATAACTTTTATCTGAGGAATAAATATGGCTAATTGACAGCTTTAGTATGGAAAATTTGTCTGTCATATTTATTCTTCTGTTAAAAATTATCAGACTTGAAAAATCAGCCCTTCATTAAAGTAAAAATGTGACCATTTTTATTTGTTTCGCCTGTCAACACTTTATGACAGGTCTGTAAATAATTTATGTAAGTAGACTAACACCATTGGTTTTAATACAGAAGGCGAGGTGGACATCGGCGGGGCGTTGATCTCAGAGGGCTGGGCCGAACATGGCCCGGGCGACCGACCCTCGCCTACACACCACAAACCACCCTTTGGCGACCTCGGCAACTCACGGTAAATACTCCTTTATACTTAAGATAACATGACGCCTATATTCCCCGAAGAGTTGGGCAGAGGTGTAGTAGACCCACATATCACCAGATGGCCAATTCCCGCAAAATCTAGTCGCAATCTCATCTCAGCGACAATCAATGTCAAAAACTTGCCAAAAATTTAGGGAAACTAGAGATATTTTTGATAGATCGAGACTGAGATCAGACTGTGAACGTTCATAAAAATACGAGAATTGCCCCTCAGTTATGGTTACAATAGTAGGAGCGGCTATTCCCATCAACTGGCCATACATCCAGACTGTTTAAATCACCAATACAACTATCTTAGTTCAAATTGTCCTACTGAATGACTAGTTGATAAAATCATGACATTTCAAGCCAATGCTGACTTGGAAAGTTGTACTGATGATTCTCATGGTTATAAATATGTAAATACACCTTGTTACGGTCGCGAATCATATTTTGATTAACACCCAACCTAATACTAAATGATATTCATGTTTTATTAATGTTTACGGGTTTACTCACGTATTTCTTTCGACTCGCGAGCTTAAAACTAAACCGAACTAAATAATCGCCTCCTCTTTTTTAATGTCGGTTGAAATAAATGAATGAAACGACATAATACATCAGTAAAACTGTAAACATGAACAAATGCAAACTTATATAGTATTTTTCACATAATTGTACTTGTAGTTTATATTATATGCAAGCTAATATGTATATGTATTTTTGTGTATGCTAATTATGGATGACAAAGAGGTACAAAATGCACTGAACAAGTAATGCACGACTTGAAAACATCATATATTTAGTTAATGAAGGCACTGTCACTGTGAGGGTAGAATTGAAAATTCTCTAAACGTCATGTTATGTACAGGGTGTTGGGAATGTTAGAGGGAGAGCGAAGCTCCTCTGTACCGAAGGACCACAAGGATGACCGCGGCGAACTGAACCAAAACACCACTGACGACTCCGAGATAGGTAAACTAACTTAATTTGTTAAAGTATTCTTCTTTTTCGTGTCGATGATTCCCAATAAATATACCAGATCAGAGGAGCATTCCCGTAATTAAAAACGTTCAAAATCTAGTCACAATCTCATCCGAGCGCGTAGGGATTTCATTGAGACTGAGATCAGAATGTGTTCTTAAAATTACGAGAATTGCCCCTCTAAACTCAGCCACGTCGATCGCTTTCTATTAGGACGTGGCCTTAACATTGGCCTCGCATAGGTCTTTCATGGTGCAAATGTTGTTACACAAAGAAATAGAAAAGGAAATCATTTATTTGCTTATAATATAGACAGATAAGATGAAATTTTGAAGGGTCACCGAAACGATCAATCGCAATTGTCTTACATGATTGGTACATATTCATGCGCAAATAGAGTGCGGAGAGCAGTGGTGGCCCAGTGGTAACGACCGCGACTTACGAGTTGTAGGTCGTAGGTTCGAACCCAGGCAGGCACTTTACTTTGAGTAAATGATTTCATCACCACTGCTCTCAAAACGGTGAAGGAAAACATCGTGAGGAAAACGGCATGTCCTAGAACCAAAAATTCGAAGACATGAGCCACCTACCAAAGTACACTGGGCCCGCGTGGTGGATTATAGCCCACTCCCTCACGAAGAGAGGAGGCCTGTGTCCCAGCAGTGGGAACATTAAAGGCTGATTATGATGCGCAAATTGATCATCTTCAAAATGCAATTGAAGCGATTGACAATATTACTACAAATATAATTGATGGCAACTGATCAGTAGGGATGATGACTGATATTAGAAATGTTCGAACAAATAATGTAATTTCACGGAACATAATATATTAAATCGATGGAAATTTGGAGGAGCGCTTTTAAAATTCTGGTGGGGATTATACCCGTCCTTGTCGAGCGTAATGTAAACAAATATGAGTTTATGGAAAAATAATTTTAATTCCTACACAATAAAGTTCAGTTTACGCTACAACTTCAAATATAACTTTTTCAATACAGTCACTCTGAAATCAACTTAATTACAATTAAAATAAAGTTGATATTTGTTTAACTTGAAATATCGTCAATTTGAAACAAATAAAATTTGAATATACATGTATGGCGCTTCTATAGTAATTCCGTCTTTGTCTAGCAGTTATTTTAAAACGTATATAAGTTGGCAATTTTTAAGCTTAGAATTTTCCTAGTATTGTTTGCACTATTTGCAAACAAATATTTTTTTGATCATACCTATACTTTTGTTATATAAAGTTGGAGGGAAATATTTTACTGATCCTCAGAAGATGTAGGTATCCACCTTCTTATGATGCGTTTATTAATAATAATATGATCTTTTATTTTATCTTGTGTTCGTGTATATACAATTTGTATCTTTAATTACTGTAATCGGCAACCGTTTTTAATTAAATAAACAAATGATGCATGCGGTAGATCGTTTCGGGACGCTTAAACAAATGGTACCCATATAATTTACTTTACGACATGCAAAATTTTCAAATAATAGAATTTATTATTCATTTATTTATACTTTATTATCTTTATTTTTTATAATCCGTAAAAAGGTGTACGCTTGGGTTACATTGGCATATTTTATATTGATATCATTATTTTAGTTATCTTAAGTTTGACTTGTTTACACGTTTGTTTACACAATTTTCTATTATAAAAAAAAAAACTTATTTTAAGCATTTGATTATTGGCTTACACCCTGAATAAATTATTGTTGTAGTTATTGTGACAATGATTTGCGCCAATTGTTTGACTTGTAAATGACAATTCTCAGCGATCCATCATTAACTCACATGTTTATAAAGCGTAAAAAAGCAAAACCCCTCAATTAACATTAAAATTTCTTTTCCAGATAACGACCGACTGACAACTACGAAATCCCTGGGCTCAGGCCTCGAAACAGGGGAGAAACCACTATCCATATCTAATTTCGACCTCTCATACCCGGACAATTCCCTATCCAAGGCTTTGAACGGTTCCCATGAAAACTTCTTACACATGGAAAAACAGAATTTAGACAAAGAAGGTAATATTGAAACAGGTTCGATAGACACTTTAGTACCTCCCGTGCCTACCACCCCTAACCTGTCAAAGTCGGCTCTCGATGAGTTCAAGGCGAACATGAACAGGATAGACTCCCATCATAATCTTGAGTTACTAACGAGGTCACAACACGAGGATAAGAGTGAGGTTTAATTTGTTAGTAATTGTTTTGTAAAGTCGTGACGATTGGTTTGTATATGATTTCTAAGACAGTTTTACAAGCCAGTCCACAGATAAATATCGTATTCTTATATAAGAACTGATGTCACACATTTTTCAACTGTTTTTTTTTTTTACTGAGGCCCACTTATTGAAATTAAAATCACCATTATGCCTATGTCACCTTCAAAATGATTGACAGCAATAGGAAGGTGTCGTTAAATTTTTCGCTAAATGTATTTAGTCAGTTTTATTGCAAACGAGTCTGAGACTTCGCACTGTGCGCATGCGGTAATATATCATTAAAGCTGCGTAAGCGTATAGACTGCGCTAACGTGATTGGACAGCAACCTAAAACATTTAAACAGTTTGGTCGTCACGACTTTTTATCATACTAGTGTAAAATATGTCCGGATTAAATATAATTTACTGTTGTATTAAAAGTTATTTAAGTATACAGGATGGGCAGGAACATCGACGCGCAATCTGCAAGCATGGACTCAGTAAGTACATAATTCTGAACGCCCCTGAGTTGAAATTTTTCGACGGTTATTAAAATAAAATTTGCTTTTCCATACATTTTGACCGCGTAGGTACACTTTTGTATGAAAGTATGAAACAGTAATTTTTTTTTTGGCACCCGGCCTTCAGTTTCTATTCTAGGGGATGTACAGTTTGCGCGTCGAAGTCCCTGCCAGCCTGTATAAACGCTGAATATGGTATATAATTGTCAAATGTATCCCATCCTCATACCTTTGTATCCAGTATGTGATATCGAGTCTCATGTTAATATTATGTTCTATAAATCTATAGGCACACAAGTTTTCTACTATCTTATAAAGATAATGTCTCACTTGTTAGTAAAAGTTTAAGTCAATTGCCACCTACTTATGTAAATACTTCCTTTCTTATGAGATCTTAAAATATAATCTTCCAAAAATATTAACGAGAAATTTTCCTTAGTCTGCGAAAAAAAAAAAGCTTTAATTTATGTACAAAAGTTGAAAAGAGGTTTTTTTGCAAGGTTGTGCATTTCATTATGCTACTTCTTTCTATATCGACCATAGAGAAAAGTAGATGTTTCTTTTGTTATTTTAGTGCTTTTTATTGCTGCAAGGATCTTTTCGCGCCTATGACATTGACAGGGGGCGTTGTTGGTATGCCTAAGCAAAATCAGCCTACAACGTTCCCCACTGCTGGGACACAGGCCTCCTCTCTACCAGAGGGAGTGGGGCGTAATGCAGCACGCGGGCCCAGTGTGGCTTGCTTTCCTATTTATGAAATTATCACACATTATTGTATTAACGACACAAGATTGCGGCGTTAGTTCCAAATTTGGCCACGCGACAAAAGAACCTTGTGGCGCTGTATGTATGAGTAGTTGCTGTGTTCCTATTTTAACAATAGAAATGTTTTCTGTATAGTAAGTGATATACAAGCTGTAAATGATTAAAGTACGGAATATTAAGAACGGGAAATGTGTGATTTCTATGTTGCTCATGATCAAGAGAAGATATTTTTTTTTAGTCCAGGCAAAGAAAGTATAATTCGGGTTAGACCTGATTAGATACGATACGATCAGTCTTTGATAAATAGCCTGACGATCTTATCCCGGAATCAGAGTAAAGTATTGCTGTATTTAGTAAATATCTAAAAATCTTCTGTCTAATCTTTGGCTTGTAAAAAGAAAAATAAGTATATTACGAAAGTGATATGGAATAGATACAGGTTTTAGATAATAGGTACGTTTGAAATTTTGAATACATAAACTCGGCCTAAAAAAATCTGAAGACCTAATCTCTGATCAGTAACTTTATTGACAAATGTCACGTCTGTGGTTATGATTAGCATAATCAGTCGATAATGTTCCCACTGGCTGTAATCCACCTCGCAGGCCCAGTGCGGGTTGGTAGATGTCACATGTCTCCGATTGTAGGACATGCCAATTTCTTCACGATGTTTTCCTTCGCCGTTTTGAGAGCAGTGGTGATGAAATAATTTACTCAAATTAAGTAAGTTAGGACCGTTACCGCCAGGCCACCACTTCTCCCCACAGAGCCAGCACTGCTCAATTCCTCTGGCTTTAATTGTTGACTGGAATATCAGCCAATCATAGCACTTGACATGAGATTTGTCAAAACTCATATTAGTTTATAACTTATCGTAATTGAAACTGTAAGTATTCATTTTGGCATGCATGTGTTTATGTTCATAAGTATAATTATTAAATATGTAGTTTCTTTTATTGTTTAACACTAAGCAAACAACTGGAGTGTTTGAAATGTATTTCTAATGTGCTAAGTACTTACCAGTTTTCTACCATCACAGTATTTATATTTTCTACCAATTCATGTTGCCAGATTTAAAAAAAAACAGTATTTTTTACTCAATTTTTGAGGTCAACCCACAGACTTTCATCCTGAAAAAGGAGCTCGGAAAGTAAGAGATTATTTTTAAACATGGTAGAAATATTTCTGTGATTGTTAACAAAATAAGCTTGAAGTAGGCGCTAACAGTCGCTTGTAGGAATAAGTGATTAATGTATTTAAATTGTCGCTTCTGTCACATCTGTTATTTTGTCTGCATTTTGTGACATCAGTTAGTATATTGTTTCATTAATATTATTAGTGACATTTATCTACCAGTCGGCACGTTTCGGACAAAACATTCATCCTGGTTCCTAATCAACCCATGGTTTGCTGAATACATGACTTAATTCTGTGGTCAAATGTATTAAAAGATATAGCTACACATCATGTCGTGATTTAATCGTGTAATCTGTTGAAATAAGGTATCCAGGCGCTATAGGTGCTGCCTTTATTTCTTAAAATTACTGATGTTTGAGAAACGCTGTCTGATACGATTGACTAAGGACAATAAATAGTGAGAAGAAAAGGCACGATTTTACGACGTTAGCCCGTAAAATTCAATTTTTCTTACATTTTTTCAGTCAGTGTCAGGTTGTATATTGATTAAAATATGATTCGCTACCGTAACAAATATGTCTTTACAGAATTATAATAATTAGAATCAGTAATACAACTCCTTGAGTTAGAATTGGCCTGAATTATCGCGATTCCATGAAATAGTTGAAATGGACACTCAATTGGGTAATATGAACTTAGAAAGTTGTATTGATGAGTTTTATGATTCAATCAATCTGCATAATTCTATAAATAAATAATTGTTAATGCCGCGTATCATATTTAGATCAACATACAACCTGATTCTGACCTGCAAATTGTAAATAACTTAAGAAAATTTGAATTTCGCGACTACTCTGACGCTTTCGCCTTAAAGGTTTTAAGGATATACTCAAAGAGTTAGATAGTTTTGGACACATCATTGTGTGGTGCATTATAATTATGGTGCTAACAGATCAAGGTCGCAAAGAGTACTTATTAAATTTCTATCCTAGTTACTTAACGCATTCTTCTGTATAGAAAGATACTGCACCTTTTTACAAGCTTTTATTCAACTTGCAGTGTTCGTATGTACTTCGTAAGTTGTCCGTCAAAATTTGCAAACCATTTTTTTTTTTTGTTGTGGTATCCGATTGAGCTGAAATTTTGCATACACCTTTAGACACGGTGAGAATACAATGTGCAAAACTCATTATTGTAATATTTTCAATATGGCCGCCGCTCTAAGATGGCGGATTACATATTTTTTCGCAACCCCCTCATTTTAATTAAAAATAGATCAAGAAATATTTGTAGCTATCTATTCCTTAAAATTGTCTACGTTATTTAAAGTACGAATTAAATAATCAATAAAGATGCCTCTAATACTATATATTTTTTTTATATTGTTTAGTACCTACTTATTATTAATATGCGCTCAAGTTTTTTCCAGAATTTTTTTTTTTTGCATCGCAGTTAACGTTTTATGTTACAACAAACGTCCATAATAAATGTGGTGTATAATTTATTGTTACTGGATAATTTTCATAGTTATATCTTATATTGATCTATACGAGAGGGAAATATTAACCAATCACAGCGTATCGTGTATGTTTACGTCGTAGAGTCAACCAATCAGAAACGACGATCGTTGTTCGAGTCCAAAATGTATGATTACTATTGGTTGGAAACTTGGAACTGAAAAGGTAATGGTGCCATACCATTCTAGTACAAACTGCGTAACGCGGGAAAAGTATTGTTTTCTAGTTTTCGAATTAAATTGTTATAGCTTCGGTTTTTTTTAGTATTAGTTGTCTATTCGTGTAGACTTTTGTTGTAACTCGAATATATTTTGTAAAATGTTGTACTTTTGTAAATTCCTTTTCGAAATAGAAATACATTTGTGGGAAAACAGAAGTGTGTTTTTTTTTTAAATGGCAAGTTTTTTTTTCCAATCCTGAATAGTTTTTCGACTGGACATCTAGCTGGGTCGATAAATAATATAAATATCTATATATATAAAATTCAAAGTCCTGACTGACTGACTGACTGACTGACTGACTGACTGAGACATCAACGCACAGCCTAAACCGCTGGTCCTAGAGACATGAAATTTGGAGGGTGTATTCTTCGTGAAGAGTAGGTATCCACTAAGAAAGGGATTTTCGAAATTCCACCCCTAAAAGGGTGAAATGGGGGGATTTTGTTTGTATGAAAAATCTTATTCCTTGAGTTAATAAACTTGAAACTTGGCACGAATACTTATCTAAGTAAATTATGAAGTTGGGCATTTTTTTTTTTTATAAACTACCCTCTAAAAGGGGATTGGGGGGTTTCAAAGTTTGTATGGAAGAATTTTAGCGCGCCGTCCGATTTAATCGAAACTCGGTATTTATACCTAAATTCGAAAGAGAAGAATAATGTGTATCAGGATTTTTCGAAAATTTACCCCTGATGACCTGAAAAGGGGTAGTCAATTTTACAGGGAAGGATTTTACAGCGTGGCTTGATTAACTCGAAAATTGGTATAAATAATCTTTGAGTCAAGTTATGAACAAATCCCAAATGATTTTTCAAAATTCCACCCCTGTGGGGGTGAAAAGCGGGGATACAGTTTATATGAAAAATCTTATTCGTTAGGTTAATAATCTTGAAAATTGGCATGAATACTCGCCTAAGTAAGCAAAAACAAAAAAATAACACGTATGAGGGTTTTTCGAAAATCTACCCCTAACGGGGTGAAAAGGGGTAGTTAATTTTACAGGGGAGGATTTTGGTATAAATAATCTTTGAGTCCAGTTATGATTTTTTTTAAATTCCAGCCCTGTGGGGGTGAAAAGCAGGGATACAGTTTATATGGAAAATCTTATTAATTTAGTTAATAAACTTGAAACTTGGCAACAATATTTGCCAAGTAAGTAAGTAAGTAATAAAGTTTATCATTATAAGTTTTTCAAACTACCCCTCAAAGGGGAAGGGAAGGGGAAGGGGGGGGGGGTTGAAGTTTGTGTGGAAGAAATTGAATGCGTGGTCCGATTAACTTGAAACTCAGTATTGATACTTTCGACAGAAAATAATTAATAATATGTATGTAAAGTGGTCAAAAATGGACCCCTGACGGGGCAAAAAGGGGTAATTCGGTTTTCAGGGAAGGATTTGAACTTGAAACTGTATGTTACATTTTCACGCCTAAACCACTGAACTTCTGATTTGGCAAAGAGATAGATGGCATCCTGGGGCAGCACATACTTTTTATCCTGGTAGCAGCCTGTTGGATGTTATCCCTTGGGATAACATCCGACACCCACGCGGGCGAAGCCGCGGGCAGAAGCTAGTTAGATATATAACCTGGAAGTGGCACAATGGCGGTGTTTTTAGTCTTCTCCAGTCGTTTTCAGTATAAAAAATAGGAAAAGTCCTATCAAAGAAGATCAAAGTCGAGATCGAGTCGAGTCGATCGAGTCCTATCAGAGAAGAAAAAGTAAAGATCAAAATGTAGATATTTTGATCTTGACTTAAAAATATAGGAATATAAAATAACATTCTGAGCACATCATTGCTTTTTAATATGAAAACCGACTAAGTGCGAGTGAGAGAAACGTGTTTTTTGTCTGGGTCTGAAAGTTATAAAGGCCCCCTTTAATTTTTATTAATTTTATTTTATTATTTGTTGTTGGCGGTAATAAAAATACACACTGTATTTTGCAACTGTCTAGGTACCTCTTACGGTTCATGAGATCCGGCCCGCACCCTAATTGCGTAGAACACTATCGATCTCAATATGAATCACTAGCTTCATATGTTCGAAAAATTTGTCTGCTCACCAACGTTATTAACGCAATGAATGTTGTTGAACTCTCAAAATGAAGGTCATTGCTACTGTTGGTGTTTAACGCAATTACCCCACGGGTGACAGTCAGGGGGACGGACAGACAGCGGAGGCTTAGTAATACGGTTCCATTGGCACCCTTTGGGTACGGAAGCCTAAAAAGTGAAGGAGGAAAAGTGACGCAATTTCGTTTTTCGACATTCACCCGCACCCTACCTATAAATTGCGTAACACACGATCAATCGGAATCGGTTTTATTTTGACTGTTCAGCAACATTCATTGCGTTATTTACGTTGTTGAGCAGACACATGACACATTTTTTGAACATATGAAGCAATGGATTAGCAATATCCTTCAAAATGATTCAGATTGAGATTGATTGTGTGTTACGCAATTAGGGTGCCGGACACAGCAGAAACACCGTAGGTAAATGTCAAAAAAAACGTAGCGAAAATCGTCTTCATCATGAAACTGCCAAGGTAATCAGTGGTCATTACACGGCATGTTTACGTCTGTCAGTCTTCAATACTAGTAAACAATGCTATTAGTCCGACGACGTCTTGAAAGCGTGGTACTCTCTCCGCCAATTGTTATCTATTTACCGTTTGAAAAGGTCCCGAATCACTGTCGTTAAACTGAAATCATTGTTACGGTGGTGCAAGCGATGAAAATTGACGGATTGGTGAGTATGAAGAGGTTTTTGCAAAAGTGATAGGTAACTACAAGGAACATATTTACTTGGGTAACTAAGACCAGAGGGGCAATTCTCGTAGGTAATTTAAAAAACGTTCACAGTCAGAAGGCCAATTCCCGTAATTAAAAACGTTCAAAATCTAGTCGCAATCTCATCTCAGCGACAATCACTGTCAAAAACTGTAGGGAAAATAGAGGTATTTTTGACAGAATGAGATCAGACTGTGAACGGTTATAAAATTACGAGAATTGCCCTTGTGATCTCAGTTTCAATCTGTCAAAAATACCTCTAATTTCCCTACATTTTTGACATTGATTGTTGCTGAGATGAGATTGCTACTAGATTTGAGACGTTTTTCATTACAGGAATTGGCTTTCACAATTCTGGCTTTTGCCTTGATACTTTAGTCAATGAGCAGTCTTGCTAATTGCGCAACTGACAATAGAAAATAATAATAACTTAATAAGTTTCAAAGACAAAAAATAAAATAAACTATCATGTAGGTACCTACCTACCTAATCTACATTCGCGATTTATTTGCCGAAAATGTAAACAAATATGAGTTTATGGAAAAATAACTTTAATTCCTACACAATAAAGTCCAGTTTACGCTAGGTACAACTTCAAACATGTTTATAACTTTTTCAATAGTGCTAGTCCCTCTGGAATCAACTTAATTTCCATTAAAATAAAGTTGATAGGTATTTGTTTAACTTGAAATAATATAAATTTACTTACTGACTTTACCTACTTATAGAGAAACGTAGACCAAAACAGCAAGTACCTAACTTATGAAGGCTTTCCTTACCTACTCTATTAACTTTATCTTTACCTTGGCTTGCAATGTTATAAAAGTTACTACAGAAAAAACTATTTGACGTTTGTTAATAAGAATTATACATAAACAACATGATCCATAAAAGGCAACGAAGCCTTGACCAGGCAGGTCAGTGTGTCTCGGTGAGCTGAGGACCCCGACAACCTACTCATACCTACATAAACACTTCAAACTGTTGATTTAGTTGAGCGGTTATAGCACAAAGGTTGAAGTGCGGTCTGGCGAGCAAATGATCGTGAGTTCGATCCGCAGCACTGTTGATGGCATACCTACCTACCTGTGAAGACCAAGCACAAATGTTTGGTTTACTCCAAAGACATTAAATGATTTGTTTAGTTAAAGGAAAGTACAAGTGAAATACTGACTAAAAATTAGGAGAAAATGAAGAACGTTTTACATGAGAGAGTTTGGAATCCATTTATTAAATGTTAAGTTATTTATAAGTAACAGCTTCATACATTTCTTGATTAAAAAATGTGCGGTACCTACCGCTGCATGTGATCTCAATGTGGTACGGAAATGATCTCAATGCCTTCGAACGTGCTAGGTTAGCGTGACTTATAGGTACCTACAGAACTATATGACACACGCAGTCGGGTGGAGGAAAGACACGCGTAACATAGTTCTGCTAACACGCGACGTATTTATATTTCCCGCTACGAATGTGGGCCAACAGTTCAACGACATTTTATAAAAGAATATACTTAAAAAAAAAAGATTCCGACCCACGACGTGTTGAAAACCTCTTCCTTTTTTTTAAAGTAATTTAAAAATAAAAAAGGCATTTTTGTTTAGCGGACAGTTTACCTCAGGCTAGGTGGAGCGATGATCTTAGCAGGGTGGCTGGTACCAGCTGGGTGAGGCTGAGGATCGAGCTAAATTGCTACAGGCTCATGAAGCCTGGCCAGCCTGGTCGGCTTTCTGCCATCTAAAATTAACAGGTGCATCTATCATGATTCCAGTGCGATAGAGAGAGAGAACAATAGGTACATGATCGATAGCATGATGGCATTAATACTTCATAATAATGACTTACTTTAAAAGTATAGATACCGGAAATATCTATACGTACGGTGTTGGGAAAAAAATGACGTAACAGTTCACTTCTTGTACCAAACAGAGTGAACAATATTATTTGTAGCGAACGGACCAAGTGCAACAAACGAAAGCGCTGAGCTGCAGAATTACATAAAATCTATCGTGACACTGTGACGGCGACCATTATCTGAGAGGTGATAACACTGGTTATGTAAGAAAACAGTAGCGAAATTAAATTAGCAAGTCGATGGCTTCGCGGTAAAGAGAAGGCCATTTTTATTTTTTTTTTCTTCCGGAACTGTTCTGTATCGCTACCAAAAGAAAGAAAGAAAAAGTATTTATTGCGATTGCGACTCGTATGTACAGGAAAATCACAAAGTAAATAAAAAACTAAATTATATAAAAAAAGTAACAAAAATGAAACAGAAATTCCTATACGAAACCAAAAGGCCACAGATCACAGCCACAAGATTATGATTTTATGGGATTAAAGATGTCAAAAAATAAAAGGCCCGTTTTGACATTGACAGTTCTAGTACCTAATTAAAAAAGATCAAATTCTAAAAACACATATTCGTTTGTATGAAACTGACAGGTGTCAAGAACGAACATTCTCAAATGTCAAAACGGGCCTTTTATTTTTAGACAACTTTAGGAAGGAACATTCTTCTTAAATTAGAAAGAAGCTGTCCCCGCGACTTCTTTTGCGTGTATCGTATTTCATCATTTATTTACTTATACTAATATCCAGGATGAAAAGTAGGCTAACTATGTCCTTGTGCTGACAGTAAGAAAAATACCTTATTAATTTTGTATTGTAAAATGGCTTTCTAGAATAATCGTACACCCGTGACTGATGTTTTGACCTCTTTGGTGATAATAAATAAGTAGTGAAGTTGATTTTGCACACACATTCTAGATTGCCGGAATGGTGTGCCGCATAGAAATGTAAAAAACATTCATCCTTATTTTCCTTAAAAACTTCTTTCTTTTATAGCTACGGTGCTCTTTTAATTCACGAACCGTTTTGCGAAGCACCTAATTTTAATATAGGTATATAATATATCGGTTTGGTTAGGTACGCGCGGTGGTTAGTTATAAGTATTAAATACACCACACTTGGTTGTAATCCCGACCAGTTGTACTCAGTGCTTCTCCTCCACGTTTATTATGCGCACAGCCAAAGTGTGGAACTACTGTCTTCTGTGTTCCCTTCCACATTTAACCCGTCTGCCTTCAAAGCAAGAGTGAACAGGCATTTTCTGGGCACACACGTTCCACCATAGACCAGCAGTGCTATTCTGTAACCATCTCATCGTGAAACCATAGGTGAAGTGAGCGTGGAGTGAGCTGTCATTCCAACTAATGCTAGGGATTGAATGTACGTTTGCCCCGCACGGCCCCCCAGAAATTGCGTTTTATGTGTGCACTAATGCAATGTACTCGCCTCTAGGAGTATATGTACCTGTTTCTTTTTCAATGTACCTCTGTACTTTTGAAGATATTTGCAAAAAAAGGGGGCCGTGCCAGCCAAACGTTTTCAGCACGGCCCCCGTGTAACTTGAAAAATATATAGCGTATTGAAAAGTTTCTTAAACTCAAGCAATGTACTCTATTAGCACGTTATATGTACCGCAACAGATATTGTGAATTCGTAATAACAAATAATATATAGATGCGGATAGGGGGCCGTGCTGGAAAAAAAAATATAAGAAAATATCTAAAAAAGACAAAACAATCTTAGCCAAAAACGATTAAAAAATAATTGATGTTTGGCAAGTAACATATGTAACGCATTGGTTTCTCATACAACTTGCTAAACTTGAAAAATAAACCAATTTTAGTTCATTCAGCACGGCCCTCTATGGTTGCCTATATCTTTTTAAATATGACATGTTTGTGTACAAAATTCGGTTTTCTGAATTATGTATAGGAGTACATTCGTTCCAAATAAATTGCGATTCTGCTGTATTAGTACTTTAAAAAATAAATCGGATCTAAAATATCATACATTACAACTTATGGGGTGACCATGATTCCACGTGAAAATGGATAAAAAAAATACTGCATAGATTCAGTAAATCTTTAATAAAATAAACAAATCAACAATAACGTACCTAGTCTATATTCACGATATATGTATAGTAGGTCGCTAATCGAACAAATCAACAAATGTCGCTAAGCATAGCTCAAAAGGCTTAAAAAATCTACTGTACTGTTGTTAATTCCTTTGTAATTGAAATGGAACAGACGCAATGGTTTTGTGTAATATCCCGGTCACTATTAATTTAAAAAACCAAATTTATGAAGTCGTTGGTGCCATTGAATACGTAGGGAATTCAATGGAGACTCTGGGCCATTATAAGTGCCATACGCTTAGCTATAATCAGTGGCTTTGCTACGATGATTTAGCTTTGAAAATTAACAACAGTACAGTAGATTCGATATTCGTACACACCCTTACTTACGTTTTAGAGAGTGACCTTTGATGTGTTCAATACATCTAAAAATAATAACCTTTACAAATATCCCGCTTTCACGCCGGAGTTCGATGACTATATGATTCTATGAGTGGCGGCTCTGGTAATTACAGTGAAGCGATTGCCATCTCACCTTCAGGATCAAGCCGGAACCAGACTTTAACTTTGGATCATGGTGTTTTAAATACGTCTATTTTGTAATAATAACTATAGTTAAATAAACAGTATTTAGAATCTAGTAAAGACTAGTTGCTAAAAATCTACTCATGAAACCATGAAATGTTTAATAAGAAATCAATACCGTTGTAACATAATCTGTGATTACTTTTAACAAGTTAATTTATGGATAATACTAGTTTTTCTATGATTATTCCACATGCAACATAATATTTCAGTTTTATGATTTTTTAACTTTATTAAAAAAATAATCTGTGATTTTATGATAACGTAAGTTCAAGCATGAAACGAACAATATTCTAATTATTATAGTTGCTTGAAAAACCATCTGTGATTACGTGGGTTAAATTAGTTGCCTGTGATTATTCCAAATAATTAATGTAATTAATGGTAACGTAAGGTTCAATCAATGTGATTTGTTGGAAACGTATTTGCGACTTTTTAAGCCTTTTAAGCTCTGTAGTGTTAGTGACACATAGTTATAGTTTTCTGTGATTACTCCTTATGTAAACTTAACTAATCTGTGAAATGTAATTGTATTGTAATGTACGGTTCAACCCATGTGGTTTATTGGAAATATATCTGTGATTTTTTTAAGCCTTTTGAGCTATGCTTAGCGACATTTGTTGATTTGTTCGATTAGCGACCTACTATACATATATCGTGAATATAGATTAGGTACGTTATTGTTGATTTGTTTATTTTATTAAAGATTTACTGAATCTATGCAGTATTTTTTTTATCCATTTTCACGTGGAATCATGGTCACCCCATAAGTTGTAATGTATGATATTTTAGATCCGATTTATTTTTTAAAGTACTAATACAGCAGAATCGCAATTTATTTGGAACGAATGTACTCCTATACATAATTCAGAAAACCGAATTTTGTACACAAACATGTCATATTTAAAAAGATATAGGCAACCATAGAGGGCCGTGCTGAATGAACTAAAATTGGTTTATTTTTCAAGTTTAGCAAGTTGTATGAGAAACCAATGCGTTACATATGTTACTTGCCAAACATCAATTATTTTTTAATCGTTTTTGGCTATATATATATTTTCTTATAATTTTTTTTCCAGCACGGCCCCCTATCCGCATCTATATATTATTTGTTATTACGAATTCACAATATCTGTTGCGGTACATATAACGTGCTAATAGAGTACATTGCTTGAGTTTAAGAAACTTTTCAATACGCTATATATTTTTCAAGTTACACGGGGGCCGTGCTGAAAACGTTTGGCTGGCACGGCCCCCTTTTTTTGCAAATATCTTCAAAAGTACAGAGGTACATTGAAAAAGAAACAGGTACATATACTCCTAGAGGCGAGTACATTGCATTAGTGCACACATAAAACGCAATTTCTGGGGGGCCGTGCGGGGCAAACGTACATGGGATTGACACTATTGACAGCTCACTCTAAGCTCACTTCACCTAACTTTTCACGGTGAGATTTTTACAGAATTGATCGGCTGATCCATCGCTTTCCACCAGGCGTGGTCACGGTCAGGAGCGGTCACATTCAGTAACAGAAAAACAAGTATCTAGAAAGGTAAGTACAGACGCCCGCACATCAAGCTACTCGAAATTGTAAAATTTTCCCAATCAACCTTGAACCTAATGCTTTGGCGATAAAGTTGAAAATCTATTAAAGAAATTAGACATATTGTAGTAGCTTGATGTGCTGGCGTCTGTACTAAATATTATCAATTACGAAAAATCAACGGAATAATTAAGACAATTAGAACAGTAGTTAACTATTGTGAAATTAATTAGTTAAAAGTTTACCACGCTCTCTTTGGTGCACCCTTGACTATCTATGCCTTGACCAGATTGTCACCTTCGAAAACAACCAATCGATCATAACAAGAATGTATTGATTTTCGTTCTTAGTTTAGGTATGTAGTTCGTACCCACAGACTTATATAAGTCTGTGTTCGTACCTATATCTTTGACAGTTGTTACGGGCCGTCAGAAACCCGAAAGTCTAACAACCAGTCTTAACAAGGGGTATCGTGTTATCCAGTAGTTACTGGGTATACCCTGTCCATTAGGTTAACCCTTTTTTAGCATCTGTCTAAGAATGTACATATTCCAGATTACGTAAAAGTTAACTTCAAAATGCGTACCTACCTACTAAAATAAATATAATTAAACTACCTTATCTTATTGAATTATCTTATTTGTGGCTTCTTAAAGACATTATAATACCGTACGTGTATCAATCAATGTATTGTGTGTTGCTGCAATCACTAGTTCCATCTGTCAAAAAACGGTTTACCTTATGGACAGGGTATAGTAGTAGGTATAGTAGTAGTGACTAGCACGAACAAGCTTAATTGTGGAGGTCATAACGTCAGATAGGCAGTCGCTGTATGTAAAATACTGGTATTCAGCTGCATCCGGTTGGAAGGGAAGCCGGCCCCAACATAGTTGGGAAAAGGCTGGGCAGATGATGACTTTATATCGTTGTACACCTATTTACTTCTTTTTGGTTTCCTAAGAAGGCGATGAACGGTTACACAATAACAGCTGTCCAAAGACAGAGCGAATTTTGATACCTTGTGGTCGTTTGTCCTGCCTTTAACCGCTAGTATTACATCTTCTGTGGCTAAGTAATAACAGCCGTACTGTTCGATTGGCCAGGTTAAGTTATGCTTGCAACGGTTGGTCCGTGGATGGGTGACCATCTTTACAAACCATGACCCCTCCGTGCCTCGGAAAGCACGTAAAGCCGTTGGTCCCGGCTGTCATTCGTGGATGTTTGACAGCCGTTATGGGTGGTCAGAAGCCCGAAAGTCTGACAACCAGTCTGTCAACCAGTGGGAAAAGTCTAGGAAGGTGATGACATAATATTTCAACGTGTCTAAATATCGTAAGATCTAATAAACATTGACTTACCGTGATCGCGTGAGATAATAACTCACGGAGTGACAGTTGTTAGTTGATTAGTTCATCGCTAACCCGACTGTTGAGTAACAGCTTCCTCGCCTGTTTCATGCTTGCAACGGAAATATGCAGCGTAATGAAGACTTTTCTATTTTGCATTACAATCTTTGGTTTACTTATTAACCCCCGACAAAACCGAGGGGTGTTATAAGTTTGATGTGTGTATCTGTGTGTCTGTCTGCGCCATCATAGGTCCTAAACGGCTGAACCGATTTTGATTTTTTTTTGTTTGAAAGGTGACTTGTGGACAATGTTTTTGAATAGATTTTCAACTTTATTGCTAAAGTATTAAGGTTCAAGGTTGACAAATTTTTAACATTACCCAGCCAGAGTTGGGTAGACCTAGGTGAGCATGGGTAAACCCCGAATTAAAATTTATTTTACTTATTATTCGAACTTTACCCAAGAAGCTTGGGTAATACTAAGTCCACCCGGGTAAACCTATATAGGTTTACTCCACCTTCTAGCATTACCCGTAACATATCCATTATTCAAAGCAATTAACATTACAAATTAGAACTTAACGTTTCAACATTAAAATTATTATCAATATGATGTAACTAAAAATTTACGGTTTTCGCAAATATTCCTTTATCTGTGCTATAAGACGTTGCTTTGTACCAAATTTCAAGATTCTGAGTTCACGGGAAGTACCCTGTAGGTTTTGATTCCCTTGCGAGTGTCGAAAATTTGCGGAAATATGCGGCATAAACGGCTGTATCTTTTGATTGCGTTGGCGTAGAAGTTTAATTTTTTCACAGCTCCAAGGGTCAGTAGACTTGAGTATTTGATATAAATTCCAGCTTGATACCTGCACGCGTTCTTGAGAGAAGGTCTTGACAGACAGACGGACGGACAACAAAGTGATCCTATATCCGACGTACTGAACCCTAATTAAGGTATTAAGCATAACTGGTTACCTAGTTTTAGAAGAAACCTAGCCTATCTGAAATCGACCCATAAAATCTAAGAGTTGGCTTATTAATATCCTAATTCTGCAGACTGACTTTTAATCCAGTTCAGACTGGAATCGCAGGCCTTAGATATGCATGCCACCGTACTTTCCCTTCGCAATTACAGCTTTCCAACAATACGAGCAGGTACCTACTACCTTGTACTATATAAGAATATAATGAAAGACTTTCTGGTTAGTCGGCACACTTTCACGAGGCCTAACAGCTACAGAATCTGGATCTAGGTGTAAGCTATGGCTAGAAAAGGAAGCAGTTCTGGTGAAGAAATTGGTGTCGATCCAGCCATTAGCCGTGTTTCTAGATACTAGTTTCTTACCTGAGCTCGTCACGATATCTAAAAAGTAGCTTTGTGTGGACACGATTTTCTGCAATTTCCGCATTTGATATGCAAAAAATATGTTAGATACCAATCCTTTATTATTTCGGTTGCAAAAGAACTCGTCGCGCACATAATTTAAATAATAAAAAATATCTGCATTCGTTACAGAAATGTACAAAATGAATAATTTAGGTATGGTTATTGGTGCCTGCCAGGGCGGCGGGATCTTCCGAAAGGGTTACCGCTGCCCTGGAACAGAAAGGGCTAAGGAAGGAACACGGGTGGGTTTTAGTCAGTAAGAGTCTGACACTCCCTTCCGCTCCACCCAGAGCGGGAGGGGTCATTTGATGATTTCCCATCCACAAAAAAAAAAAAAAGGTATGGTTATTGGTAATTATGCTAATTTTGCTGCTGATCGGCATCATGGCAGAGATTATGCAGTTGCGCCTACTATTGGCGCTGTTACCTATTTAAGTTATAAAAATACTTTGCATCCCACCATCGGTGAAGGAAAACATCGTGAGAAAATCATATCCAAGAACCAAATATTCGAAGACATTATATATGTGGCATCTACCAACCCGTACTGCACCCTAATTGCGTAACACATTATCAATCTCAATCTGAATCATTTTGAAGGATATTGCTAATCCATTGCTTCATATATTCAAAAAATGTGGCATGTGTCTGCTGAACAACGTAAATAACGCAATGAATGTTGTTGAACTGTCAAAGTGAAACCAATTGCTATTGATCGTGTGTTACGCAATTAGGGTGCTGGGCCCGCCTGGAAGATTACGGCTCACTCCCTCCCACAGAGAGGAGGCCTGTGTCCCAGCAGTGGGAACATATTATAGGCTGGTTATGTAACCAACTACCACCACATCAAGATTTACTTAAGTAAGCTGGGCAGGCTGCTTGACAACATTAACGCATAAAAAAAACGGGTTGCACTCCGTTGCATATTAACGTTGTGCATTTTTGATATTTTGGAATGCGGTCTACTCTCCCTCCGTCTTACGAATTCTCGATCGTCATATGTCCTGACGCGAGCTCCGTCTTACGAATTTTCGATCCAGGTCACGTGTCCTGACGCGAGTTTAACACATTTTTTACCCATCACAACAAAAGTGCACAACGCCACTAAAGAAGTTTTCACTTCAAAAATTGTAAGTAGGTACTCATTCAGTAAGTACAACTACGCCTCTTACACCCGTTGTCATCTAAAAACCACTTGAACTCATATCATCATCATTAGCCTATAGCACTCCAACGCTGGACATAGGCCTCTCCTATTGCACGCCATTTAACTCGATTTTCAGCAACTCTCATCCAGCTGCTACCAGCCATCCTGCGAAGATCGTCGCTCCACCTAGCCTGAGGGCGTCCTACCTTACGTTTACCGATTCGCGGTCTCTACTCAAGAACACTTCTACCTCAACGATCATCGGTTCTTCGGGTGGCGGGCCACTTGAACTTACGTTGAATAATTCAGTTGATAGTAAACTACGTTAGCGGACCTTGACGACTTAGGTTCTGTTTTTCTACTCCATTGGCCTTTAGACAACCACCGTGCATAATCATGAAACAGTTTACAAATCCGAGGGGTTGCATTCGTTATCGACTCGATTATCGAATCGTAATCGATGTTACGTAACGTCGTGATCGTTTGAGTGAAAACGATATCACAACCAAGTGAACTGGCTTCCGATTGTTATTAAGTTCGTTACAATAAACTAGTTTATTTTTCTAGAATATTCTTTTTAAGATTATTTCGAAAATCGTACGATTAGGTATTTAAAGCGGCTGGTAGGTGTTTTTGCAGTCTAACTCATTTTAATAAGCCATTTGGACTGGAGTCGAAAACTTATCATCATATTACATAAAGGTCCCAAAGGAGGCTGTCACATTTTTCTAGCCTCATATTCAGGCTGAAAGTGGGAATTGCTCAGACCAGCGGGGTAATGGGTATCATTTTGACAGTTCAACAACATTCATTGCGTTATTTACGTTGTTGAGCAGACACATTGTTTGAACATAATATATGAAGCGATGGATTAAAAACATCCTTCAAAATGATTCAGATTTAGATTGATAGTGCGTTACGCAATTAGGGTGCGGGCTTTAGATTGCTAGTAAGTTCGTCACAATAACTAGTTTATTTTTCTAGAATGTTCTTTTTATGATTAGTTATTTGGAAATTGGTACGATTAGTTATTATAAAGCAGTTAGTAGTGTTTTTGCCGACTAACTTATTTAAACCACCGCCGTTTGTCACGAAATGTGGCACTTCAATCCTTACGGACATTTGGACTGGAGTCGAAAACGTATCATCATATAGAGGCTGTTACATTTTTCAAGCCTTAGTGGGAATTACTCGGAACATTAACCTAATTGCGTAACACACTAGCATCTCAATCTAAATCATTTTGAAGGATATTGCTATAATCCATTGTTTCATAATGTTCGAAAAGTTTGTCTGCTCCATAACGCAATGAATGCTGTTGAACTGTCAAAATTAAAGCCATTGCTAATGATCGTGTTACGCAGTTACTTCGCTGGTGGTTGTAGGTACCTATATGGCACGATAAGAGGGTTTGAAGCTTACGAAGCAGCACCCTAATTGCGTAACACACAATCAATCTCAATCTGAATCATTTTGAAGGATATTGCTAATCCATTGCTTCATATGTTCAAAAAATGTGTCATGATTGTGTCTGCTCAACAACGTAAATAACGCAATGAATGTTGTTGAACTGTCAAAATGAAACCGATTCCGATTGATCGTGTGTTGCGCAATTAGGGTGCGGAAGGGCCGTTTTCAGGAGTCCACAAAATCAAACCATTTCTCAATGCACTTATTTAAATATTGCTTGACGTCAGTCGCGTGTAAAATTGATAATAGTAGGTTAGTGAAGTAACTCAATATGTCGCAAGCGTTAATTATAATGCAGTATGCATTGTGCATATATTACAGCGTTTACACACAATAAGTACTCTAATAAAAGAATGGACACACTCAACAAACGTTCACACACATCCATCATGCGATATCGTCGTGATCATATCAGCTTTATTATGCATGGCTGAGCCCTAAACAGGAGGCCAGAAGCACCAGGCATAAGGTAGGGCCTTTGTTGCACAAAGGTACTACCACCAAAACCTATATCTGATCATTTAAAAAACCAAATCCGTGCACATGATGACCACAGCTGCGTCCGTAAGTAAAACCAAAGAGGATCCTTTTTAGGTCGACTAATAATATGCGCTGCAAGCAGGAATAGTCCTTACGGTGGTCAGATATAGAGTTTGGCGATAGTACCTTCTTCTTAGCGTGTGGGACTCTAAACAGCTGGCCCAGTATTTGACTAAGAGTTGGCACCTTTTTTTTTTTTTTTTTTTCAATAGTGTCCATCAGTTCCTATAACGTGCAGACAACTGGACACTCTGGACACAACATTATGAGTCTCATTGTTTGTGCGACAGCACCACATTTATACTCTAGCAGGAAGTCATGTACAAGTTTTCCTTGCATTGGTGAACCTGGGTCCAGAGTCTTCCAGGTAAGCCAGACCAACTCATGTCTAGAGGAGAGATTTTTAGCAGGTAGAACGTTATAGGTATGGTCATAGTACAGACGCCAGCACATCAAGCTACTACAATCTGTCAAATTTCTTTAATAGATTTTCAACTTTATCGCCAAAGCATTAGGGTTCAAGGTTGATTGGGAAAATTTGACAGTTTCGGGTAGCTTGACCTGCTGGCGTCAGTGGCGTCTGTACCTAGGTACTTCCCCGTATGGGTTTATTATTACACAAAGAGCTCTGCTGTCTTCCTTTATCTAAAAGAACACGTTTGAGGAAGATAGATGTCGTATTGCACTAGTCATCGTTGTTGAAGGTACAGGTACTCAGGTATTTCCATATTGACAAAGGAAAATAAAAGACTGACAAACAATTACCTAGGTGTCAAACAGAACTGGCTTTCTGAGATTCCCACATGGTTAGTAGGTATAACAATAAGAAAGATTTTTATGAAAATAACACGTCACAAAAGTATTTCTTACCTTCAATGTACCTATCTACTTATAACTACTTATTTACCTACTGCAGATTGTACTGCCTTATTCCTTTCCTGATGGATCTAATTAGTCTAACATATATGGTGAAATTATTGGTGAAGTTCTTCAGAAAGGGCAGATGCGGAGTGCTCGGAACCGGTGTGCTTGTATGACTTGCACCCTAATTTTTTTTTTTTTTTTAAACGTTGCCCCACTCTAGGAGTTACTCCTGTATCTGGGTGCGTTCACAAACATTTAAACTCACATACACAAACAGCCAGACCCAGAACAACTACTTGTAGGCCATACAAATATTTGTTCCGTGCGGGAATCGAACCCACGCAGCGCAGCAGTCAATCGCTTAACCACTGCGCCAAACGTGCCGTCAATATTGCGTAGGTAAGACACTATCATCCACAATCAGAATCATTTTGAAGAATATTGCTAATCCATTGCTTTATATGTTCGAAAAATGTGTCTGCTCAACAACGTAAATAACGCAATGAATATTGTTGAACTGTCAAAATGAAAGCGATTGGTACTGATAATGTGTTACGCAATTACCCCGCAGATTTATATCGATGTTGATCGAGAAAAACAGGTTTTGCTGAGACTCTGTTAATGTTTTATTTTTCTTCTTTGTATTTATAATGATATTACGTGATTACTAGTTTATTTAGTGTATGTATTAGATAGGTATGTTGAAACTGTGCTCTCCGTCACTTTTCCCTAAAGGTTCATTAGAAACCAGCTTCAGACAGCATCTGTCTGGCCTTTTTGGCGCAGCCGTGAGGCACACACTATTGTTGTCTGAAACATTACCTATCTTTTATTTTAATAATTTTGTGTTTCATGAACTGTGTCCAAATAAACTTTTTCTTTCTTTATTTCTCTTTTCTTTCATGTATGAACGTAAACGAGGCAGAAGGAGTATACATGTAAGGACCGTAGTAGGTGGCTTTCTGCGAGGTGTAAGTTTGTGTGTATCTAATAATCCTGAAAATAATTGTAGCCTATGATCGAGGCTGGTCTAGAAAGCGCTGCCGTGATGATTGTTTTGGTCCTTTGTTATACGAACACTACAAAATGTTTGGTCCTTACACCCGGCCCAGCTGGTATGAGTACCTAATTTAAATAAAACAACACTATTCTAATGGTACCAGTCCTGAAAATGGGTGTCATCATCTACCTAAGGGCCTAAAGTTGTCAAAAAAATAAATGGCCCGTTTTGACATTGACAGTTCTAGTCGTTAGTGAAGATCAAATTCGCAAAACACGTGTTCGTTTGTATGAAACTGACAGGTGTCAAGAACGCATTCTCAAATGTCAAAACGGGCCTTTTATTTTTTGACAACTTTAGAAAGCGCTGGTTTGATTTTCTTTGGTACTTTATTATACGAACACTACAAAATGTTTGGTCCTTTTAGCCGGACCAGCCAGTATTCATGAGTATTTTTTCTGCACTGTCCCACTGCAAAGGCCTCCTCTAAATCCTTCCAGGCATCCTTTTCTAGAGCCACCTCAATCTAATCTTTGCGGTACTCGTCTAGGTCGTCTCGCCAACTCTTCCTGGGCCGGCCTCGGCGACGCCGTCCATCCTCAGGTACCATGTGGAGACTGTTGGCCAGCGGTCACTGTGCATGCGGCCAACGTGACCCGCCAAACTTATTTCAGCTTGGCAGCCTTTTACATACATACTACACTATTCTATAGGGATAGAGTAGGATGATGAGACTATGGTAAGTATCTAGAGTGCACAGAACGATGCGAACTTAAGAAAACCATCAAACACCGTCTGCATCTTTCCCCTTCCCTTATTCCACTTTCTATATCACGTTTTGCTTCCAGACCCACGCGGAAGTCATTCATAACATTTAAATTCAATCCAATCCGCGTATCCTTAAGAAGGTAAGAAATCCGTACTGGTTACGTAAGAGGGTAAGCAGCCATTTTATATGCGGGGCAGGGCCCGTGGCTCGCACACAATGTGAGAACTTACTTCAACTAACTCGGTTAGTGTGTGATGAAATAAACAGACACCGCCGCCTGTACTCCGGTGGTACCCGATAAAATCTATAAAACTTACTGCTAGATGAATAACTGTGACATTTATTTAACGGTCAGAAAAAACACACGCTTTTAGTGCGTGGCACGGCTTAGCTATGCTAAACTTCTTGTAGCTTAGCAATAACTGGAATTATTATTTATATGTAGATCACAATAAAAGATATTTTTTCTGACAGTATGTCAAAATGTGCTTCCTGTACAGAAATGTCAACGGCAAGGATACTCAGCTATTATTTTTTTTATTTGTAATGTGCTTTTTGTTTGTGCGGAATAAACTATTTTTCTTTCTTCAGTTACATTGGATTGGACTGCATGTTCGCCGCCATGCATAACGAAACATTCATTGATTAGGTAGCCTTTTCCCGCAACTTCGACTGTGTAAAATTTTGTCCCCCCCACACCCACCCGACACTCCCCGCGTCGCATTGCATCGCCTGCCCACGCTAGTATATTGTTCTCGCTTAGCGATCTTTCTGACTTTTCTTCTTTTTGCTCGGCTCCTTAACGTTTGGGCAATGTTATATAGCCTACAGCCATCCTCGAGAATAATTGGTCTATCAAATTCAAGAAGAATTTTTTATGTCCGTTTTTTTTAAATAGGTAGGTTTTTTATTTTTTTTAACTTACAAAAAAAAAACCTCTTTATAATATTATTAGTAATTTGTATTAGTATATAGATTATTTTTACAAGTTGCTAGGTCGAGGGTTCAAACCCACACAGGCGCTTTACTTTGTGTACTTAATTCATTTCATCACCACCGCTCCCAAAAGGTAAAGGGAAACATCGTGAGGAGGAAACCGCTATTTCTAGAAACAAACATTCCAATACATCTACCAACCCGCACTGGGCCCGCGTGGTGGATTACGGCCCACTCCCTCTCACAGAGAGGAGGCATGTGTCCCAGCAGTGGGAACATTATAAGTTGATTATGCTAGGTATACTATATTCCTTATCAAATTGTTATTTCTTACAGCAAGTTTAGATCAAAATCAGAAATTGCGTCACTTACAACTTTTTATCAACTACAAAATACACTTAACACTTTCAAGGGCGCTGTACGATTATAAAAGTCATAACAATAAACCTTCTACTATGTCTTGTTTACCGCGACGGAACCTGTTAAGTAATTCATGTACAGTCACGAACACCAATATGTCAACACTTGGCAACTTTCAACTGCAATTTTTTCGTGAAATAACGAATGGAACGTTGAAATACGACATATATTACATAAACCTATGGGTTCGAAAATGCTATGTTCGTAACAACATAAAATTTCAATCTATACTTATAATAAGAATGTAAAAAAGTTGTGTCTGTACATTGAATATATTTAAAAAAGAATAATTGAGGGGGGTTAAGAAACAGTAATAGAACACGAATCTAATAAAAAAAGTCTGTCTGTTTGTCTGTTTGTCTGTTTATCTGTTTATCTGTTTGTCTGTTTGTCTGTTTATACACGCTAATCTCCGGAACTACTGGACGGATTTGAATGAAACTTTTTTTGTTATCTAGCTACTAAACCTGGGCAACATATAGGCTATAATTGATTTTGAAAACCGGAACACCCGATGCAGAACCACAACAGACCAGCTAAACTATAAGAGTTACAAAAATGGCGCCTTAAAAAAAAAATTGCGTCTGATGAGCATTTTCTGCTGCGAGAATAAACTTGAAGATCCGGAACACCTGATGTGGAACTCTTAGAGCACAGCTAAACTATAATATATATAGGTTTGACATCTTAGCAAAAGTTATTCGGTCTGATGAGCATTTTCTACTGCGAGAATAAATCTCGAAGATTGGAACATCTGATGTGGAACTCTAAGAGCACAGCTAAACCATAACATATATAGGAATGACACATTTGCAAAAGTTGTTCAGTCTGATGAGTATTTTCTGCTGGGAGAATAAAATTCGAAGATTGAAACATCTGATGTGGAACTTGGAGAGCACAGCTAAACTATGGCATATATACAGACATGGCATTTTAACAAAATTTGTTTGGCCTGAGTATGAGTATTTTCCGCCGAGATAATAAAAATCAAGGATCAGGAACATTTGATGTGAAAATCACTTTATACAGATGAGATTGACGCCTCATTAAAACATTCGTATCTATGGCCTCACATACAAAAACTAAGATTAACAATAAAAATGAGAATAAGCCCAGCTTGGTGGTAATTCACATGCCCAAGAGTTTTCATAAATATTATTAAAACTAGGAGAAGGTCTCCTTCCTGCTCAGGTCTGGTGACTGTTCCTGATATACTTGGAAAAGTTGTTGCCTCCGAAGAGGAACTTATACAATCAGTATTTGGGGACATTCAGAGCATAAGAAACCAGGAAAATTCGTGGTTATGTGAACGCGTTATATCGACCCCAAAAAACGAACAAGCTGCATCAATAAATGAAAAAAATTTGGGGGAAATTATTGGAGATGTCGTTTACACTTCTTTTGATAACGTAGTCAATCAGGACGACGCCACCAATTACCCAGTTGAGTTCCTCAATTCACTCACAGCGAGTGGTCTCCCTGCTCATAAAATAAGACTCAAAGTTGGTGTTCCGATAATGCTGATGCAAAATTTGACACCGCCGAATCTGTGTAATGGAACCCGACTTATAGTCGAGGTTTTACAACGCAATATTATTGTAGCTGTAATCCTCATTGGGAGTGGTGCCGGTGACACTGTGTTCTTACCACGCATACCACTCATCGTCAACAATTTCCCCTTTCAATTTAAACGCACATAGTTTCCTGTGACTACATGCTTTGCCATGACAGTAAACAAGTCACAGGGATAGACACTGAAAGCTGCTGGGGCTGATTTGAGAACCGGCTGTTTTTCTGATGGCCAACTTTATGTTGCTTACTCAAGGGTTAGCAACGCTTCCGGGCTTTATATTCTGGCACCCGACGGAAAAACCAAAAATATAGTTTATAAAGATTTTTTAGAATAGTAATGTTAACTAATTGATATTAATTTCGCTTCATAATTTCGGAATCAAAATAATTCTACCTTTATATTTTAATGAAGTTATAACCTACCCAGTCTACAACACTCAATATAAGTTATACCTAACTTAATCGAAATCCTTCATCGGTTTTGATTGATTTATTGTCTGACATATCGACACACAGTTCAAACTTTTGCCGAAATTCCTATCGGAACGAGAAAGGGACTGGATCCGCGTACGAAGTCGCGGGCAGAAGCTAGTTAAAAATAAAGGAGTAAATCGCTTTTGAATAAAGCCGAGTGTATACCTACATACTTTTGCTCGTGACTGTATAGTACTTAGGTACAGACACCAGCACATTAAGCTACTACAATCTGTCAAATTCCTTTAAATAGATTTTCAACTTTATCGCTAAAGCATTAGGTTCAAGGATGATTGGGAAAATTTAACAGTTTCGGGTAGCTTATGTGCTGGCGTCTGTACAAGGGGTACCTTTTAGCTTTTGCTCTATCCTTCGCTACAAATTTGAAACAGGGAGGAAGTTGTTCCAATGATAAGTTTACCGGTGACGATAAAAGAAGACCGCTTAAATATTCTTGTAGTTGACATACTTTACCAAGAGACTCTTTTTCACATTACACCGAAAGCTTCACATTCTCATGTTAAATAAATGAAATTTTCTCCCAGCCGTGTCTAATTCAGGCGTGAGAATGGAGACGCAGATCTATTCGACTTGAGTCAAAAGGACCAAGCTTTTTTGGTCCTTATATTTTTCAGTGCTTTGGGTATGAATGTAAGGTTGCTATAAGAGTAGGGGAAGACCAAAGAAACGATGGATGGACTGTGTGAATGAGGATATGATTAGAAAGGGGGTGACTGTCGAAGTGACGATTATTAGAGAAGTACCTATGGAAGAAAAATACATGTTGCGCCGACCCCAAATAAATTAGGATAAGGACAGGAGAATGATGATGATTTTTCAGTGCTTTAACACCACATGTGTTTATTAAAAAGGGGCTTGTGGAACGTTATGTAATAAGAGTCGGGTCGATCGATCAGCTTAAGCTACGCTTACCGCGGTTGGTCCGTGTATTGGTGACCATTTTTACATACCAAGACCCCTCCGTGCCTCGGAAAGCACGTTAAGCCGTTGGTCCCGGCTGCCATTCGTGGATCTTTGACTGTCGTTACGGGTCAGGAGTCGTAAAGTCTGACAACCAGTTAAGTAACAGAGTTGTGGAGGTCAGGTAGGCAATCACTCCATGTAAAATACTGGTATTCAGCTGCATCCGGTTAGACCGGGAGCCGACCCCAACACAGTTGGGAAGAGGCTAGGCAGATGATGATGTTTTTATTATAATTACTAATCAGTATTAATCGATAACCGAAATACTATGGTAAACTTGCACACAACTCATAAAATATGAATGCTGCACTAAAAACTCTGCAGCGTCCACGTATGCTTGTTATTCATTCCAAAATTCATCTCGTAGTAAACATTCACACTGTTTACAGCGTATGCAGGAGAGCAGTGGTGGCCCAGTGGTAACGGCCCCCCGCGACTCAGGAGTTGTAGGGTCGTGGGTTCGTACCCAGGCAGGCACTTTACTTTGTGTAAATAATTTCATCACCACTGCTCTCAAAACGGTGAAGGAAAACATCGTGAGGAAACCGGTGTGTCCTGGAACCAAAAATTCGACGACATGTGACATCTGCCAACCCGCACTGGGCACATGTGGTGGATTACAGCCCACTCCCTGTCACAGACAGAAGGCCTGTGTCCCAGCAGTGGGAAAATTAAAGGATGATTAAGTACAGCGTATGCAATAATAGCATTATGTTCAGTTAACACATCATAACAATGTATTTCTTTCATTCACAGTTTAACGTGGAAATCGCCAGGAGAAATCTCGTAATTACCTAACAACAATTTTCTAATGCGTACCGCGCCGGTATTGTACAGGGTTACAGATAACCCAGAATGACCCCAATTGTACAATGCTTTTGAGATGTTGTAATGATTACACGGGTTTACACCAGAACAACTAATTAATTACAGATACATATCTAATAACTACATTTCAGACAGTTCTGACTTGTTTATTGGGCGTACAACACGATTTATCTCAAATGTGCATCTGCATTATGAATATTGAATATTTACTTACTTGTTTTTATATGGGGCCAGGTACTTACTTTATATTTCATTTAAATTAAATCGGGCCACGAACGTCTATGTACAAATAAATAAAATTAAAGTCTCTGTAATGTCAAAATAACAGGTTTTTACTAAATGCATATGAAAGTAGAAGAAAAAAAAATTTGTAAGTATCTGTTTGTTCCGGCTGATTTCCGAAACGGCTGGACCGATTTTGACGGGACTTTCACTGGCAGAGATACCTGATGTTATAAGGAGTAACTAAGGATCCTTTTATTTGAGAAAAAGGATTAGGGTTCCGCGCAAAAAAATTAAAACCCATGAAATTTCCGACATTCACGCGAATCTTTTGACTGTAAGTACGAGTATATGTGCCTGTTTAACGTTACCTCGATGCGGAATATCCGCTTTTAGATTTTATACTCAAGAACTTTTTTTGGACTTTTCTTATTAAAGGACAGAAAAATATACCTTGAATGAAGACTTCAAGAATTTGTATTTTAGAGTTGATTAGAAGAGACCATCAAACAGTCCTAATACAAAGCACCTTCAAACTATTTAGAGGGTCTGTTCTTATTGATCTGATATACAAAGAGTTCATTGGAGGTTCCAAAAATAGTTAGGAGTCTATTCCTAATCAGTAAGTGGTAAAGGGCTATAAGGTTACCAATTGGTATCTTGAGCTGTCCTCTGCTTAGGGACTGCGCAGGAAAGGCACAGAGCTTCAGTAGATTCGGGATCTTTTCCAAATGTTAACAAGGACTTTTTTTTGTGCAAACCTCACAAAGATCGACGAGTCATATACGGAGGGGAGTTACCAAGATCCTTTGGTTACTAATGATGATAGATTAGTTGTAAATCTCTAAGACTCTGAGAAGTAGGTAGCCATTATCGTAACTCCTGCTTATGCTCATTGTCTTCCGGCGACGCGTCTACGAGTCTTAAACTTGTAAGTCCTTTTTTTCAGCGGCACTATAAGACCATGTATTCGTACCTAAATGATATCGTGCTAAAAGGATTCAATATTCAGTAAGACGGGACAGCTTAGAATGACCCAGACTCCGGATTAGCGCACCCAACGTCGCTCGGAGAGACTTTTCAAAACTCATTTAGCTAAGGTTACAGGTTAAATGAAAGCAGAAAAACCATGGCCATGGGACCCAGTTTTTCGACTTTGGCTTATGAATACAGAGAAGAGTACACGAGAGCTGTCCGGAGTCGTGGTTGTAACTTTTAAACCAGTAAGGCGACTACGTACCTACTCCGCCACCGCCACGCAACACGCCGCTAAAGGAGCAAGCACCAAGAGTTCATTTTTACTGAATCACACCGCATGGTGTGTCAAGTTCGCTTCGTATGCAAATATACCACTTTACAACTCATATCTCGAGTACGATCACGTCATATGGCAAGCGGCTCTACCACATGGTCTTTTCTCTCCTGGGGATTAAACAGGCGCTCTTTGTTTACCATTCAAGGCGTAAGAGTTATGGCGACCGTAAAAAAGTGGATCATGTTCGACCGGACCCGAGTAGAAAGTGAAACCGCTCCGTGCGGATACTTTATAAATTGTAGCAATGCTTGTTGCGAGCTCAGTCGAGGCAAACGCGTCGTGCCGCGTCAATCACGCCATCTCTGGACGAAAATGGTCAGTTCACAATTCACTTTCGATTTGTTTCGTCTTGTGTTTGTTTTCTTTTGTAGTTGTATCACGTAATATCTATTATAATATAGTGTATTAATTTATATTTAGTGTTTATCATAGTGTATTTAATTTTAGTGTCTTAGTGAAAGTATCTATTATTTTATTATTTGTATTTTAATCTATTATGCAACGTATTACGGTAATATTTTATTTTTAATACCGGCTTATGATTTCACATGGCTTTAGTTTATACCTTTAAATGTCCAAAGGATCGACTTTGAGTTTGGACTATACTTAGGTACGAGAGATTTCTGCTGATAACCACCCATATAATACCTAGGGCTGTAAAACAATTTTAATTATTACTAACTTTTAATGAATGCACTTTAATTGGGCGGTAATTATAAAGTTAATAGAGCGTCGACTGACCGAAATACTGAAGGCTTCTAGTTCTTCTAGTTTATTGAAGTTTACACCACTGAATAACTACGGTATGCTCTATTTATTTATAATATTAATCTCCTTAAATAGCGGTGTTGCAAGTTCGTTTGAAACAGCCTTTGTTCGATTTGCTGAAACCGGCTTTTGAACGGTTAAAAACAGCTGAAATTGAATAAGGACCAAATTGTTGTTCAAAAATAATTAATAAGTTGGTTTTTAAACTTCGTTCCAAATCGTGAATAATTACGCTATTTTATTGGTCCCAAAAATTCTGAGAAATTTCTAAGGTAATTCTCCAAGAAAACCTTTCTGCTACATTACCTACCTAATATTTATTGCAACCCGTGATCAAAAATAAATGGATAAATCATTTTATTACTGATTTACTGTAGCTTTATTTATTTTCAATACAAATATATTAATAAATAATTCTTACCTTAACAGTAGATTATAAATATCTCATAATAAGCCTTGTAAAAGGCAGTCATAAAATAAAAAGAGACTATTTATCTACCTACCAACTTAGGTAAAAACCGCACACATCTTAAGACAGTACCCATCTACTCTGCATTAAGTTTTTTTTTATTTAGAGGGCTAACTGCAGAAATCTTCTCAAATAAATAAAAACTAACGTTTGATAGTATTTGTGTCTCTATGTATAAAAGCAGTAACATGAGAAAAACAGACCTATGTTTGTATCCCACGGAAATCCTTCACAGTAGGTAGCAGGTAAATACGTTTCCTTTAAAGTCGAACAAAAAAAAGTTGCAACTCATGTCAATCAGCTTTTTCTCGATCGACCTTGGTACGACATATTACGCTTGCAGTAGGTATAGAAACGGCATTATTTGTTATATATATTCCTAGGTACAGTAGCAAAAAGTAATTTGACATTGAGAAACCTTTCACCCGCGCAAGCATTGAAGGCAATCAGGAACGGGTGGGGCTTGCAGTGAGCCGGAACATGATTCAAATCTTAGTTTATTATTATAGGTAGGTTTATTTTATTATTCGGAGCAATTACATGAAGTTTATAGTAATGTAAAGCAGTGTTTATTGGTTGTGGTTTCTCTTCCGGTCGGAGTTACGGCTTTTTGTTTTATGCAGATACGGTTTTTAACCCTTCGTACTCGGAACGTGGATCCACGCGAGACACAATGGCTTTTTAATTGTTTCTGTAATTACGACATTTAACCGGCTAATAGATAAGCTGTCTAAATTAATTGGGACTTTTGTGTGATCTTACCAAATTTTTTTATTTTTTATTTAAAGCATATTTATCCCTTTCTTAGTGGACGACTGTAACTCTTCAGGTTTCAGGAGCTATCAAGTTTATTGGGTGATAGGTACTGTTGGGTACCAAGGTACATAGGTAATAACTTGAAAAGATTAATTGTTCATAAGGACTGAAAAATATGTAGATGCAATAAATTACCTACTGCATATTTAAAAGACAAACTATTTAATTTAAAATTAATATTATTTAATAGATATTAATACAAATAAATATATTATTTCACTTTCAAAATACACTACCGGTCAACTATCATTGTTATATAAAAACCGTAAAATAAATAAAAAAAGAGGTGGCCACGAGACGAAAAATCGATTACGTTTCCGGTTCAAAAGAAAGGAAAAAGTCGGTTTTCTTTTAATCGTTTGTAATCGAATCGGCGCCGGCGCAGGTTGTATAATTGATACCAACTGGTTCATAAAGCCATGAAATTGTATTTACTCTACTTTCTAATTGTAATTTGTACGTAACAGTTGTTATTAAGTTCTTGGCTTTGAATTGGATACGATTAAAAAATGAATTTAATTAAAAGTTTTAATTAAAATAAGCTTGAACAGCGGGGTAGTTGCGTAACACACTAAGAGTAGCAATGGCTTTAATTTTGACAGTTGATCAACATTCATTGCGTTATTTACGTTGTTGAGCAGACACATTTTTCGAGAAATGAAGCAATGGATTAGCAATATCCTTTAAAATGATTTAGATTGTGATTGCGCAATTAGGGTGCAGTTGAACCTGCAATAAACTCTAAGTACCTATAGGTACAGGCACTTACTTATTGGCCAGTATTAGGGAAATCGCAATTTCCTGTTTGCTTTGGAGATAACGAAAAAAAAATCACTAAAAAACGTCTCGACTAGGTTGAAACTTACATAAACGACTCTAAAAACTTTTAAATCTGTAAAAACTTGTAGGTATTTTGACAACCAATCAAGCATGAAATCTGTTGCATAACGTCATTTCGCTTTCGACGCGGTTATTTGAAAGTAAATCGTGAGTCCCGCAAACTGGCAAACATGAGGCGTGATAATAAGACAGCTCTTAAACTACCTAACTAGATGTAAATAACTACATACCTATACTTATAATGTAAAAGCTTGTTTGTTTGAGTGCGCTAATCTTTGGGATTGCCGGCCGGAATAAGTCGGATTTGAAAATTTTTTTTTGCATTTGATATCCCATTCTTGAGCATCCAGCTACGACCCTTAGCAGTCAAAGAACGCTGAGCGAAAACGAAGTACTAGCCCGGGGGGTGATAGGATGCGACGTGGTGGGTCGGGGGTCGAAGGTTGACCCGGAAGTCGCGAACAGCCGTCCTACTCTGTGCTCAACAGTAACAATCCCTAGCATCAGATGGAATGACAAGACACTTCACCTACCTTTTCACGGTGAGATTTTTACAGAATAGCACCGCAGAAGCAACTTAATATTAAATAGTTATATCTTTCAATAAGCTTAGTTGGTAATTAGAAGAAAATCGGTGGGTGAACCTTCTTCGCATGTTTGGCGTAACCCAATGCAACACTTACCTACCTACTGGCAGTAGTAGGTAAGTGAATATAACTAAGACGGATAAAATCATACAGTACTGAAATATTATTGTGCTACTGGAACAGACTGCGTAATTTAAATTCTTTTATGACACCAAAAGTGCAGTATTGCATACTTGCAATAGATAGGCATCATTCTGAATCATAAAAGAAAAATAAAAAGAAACTAACAGGTTACATAAATGAAAGAAACATAGTAGGTTAAACATTTAACTTGTAGATATTTTCCGGTGCAACTAAACTTATCTTAGATTTGAAAACCTCATTTAACATAACTTCGTATGCAACGACCAATTTTCCGAACCATGTTTGAATAATTTCGTCCTTCCGGCCAGATGTTTACTTTGCTTTACTACCTATGTGAATGTCTAAATAAATTCGTGTATTTACATTACAGTAAGTAAGTAGTTTCATAAGGTCATCTAAGTTTACAACAAAATATAAAAAAATTGCAATATACAGGGTTATTGGTAAAACACTAACTACCTTGCAGGACTGGATTACTAACATCATAAACAACAACTTTTGTTCTATGAGTTTTTATAAAACATTTCCCAAAAACAAACCTTTAATATTTCGCTAAAATTCGTTGTTCTCTCCGCTGAATTTTGTACTAGACACGGCAGTTTGCCTAACTAGCCCTTTATTTTGCTTCTCGTAGAGTTCTTAACAGAAAATCGGATATTTCAATTCGTTGAATTTAAATACCATTTTTGTTTTTGTATGAAAGTCACAAGGGACAAAAGTTGACGTTTATGATGTTAGTAATATAGTCTTGAGAGATTGTTAGTATTTTACCAATAACCTTGAATAGCCACTGTCCCAACAAAAAACAGCACCGTTTAAAAAACTGAATAGGTAGGTAATAGACTAGAGCAATAAAACAAAACAACATTCAGCCTTGTCCTACAGAATGTTGCGCATTCACGAATCCAAGCATTGTTATAACTAAACACAATGTGTGAAATTTTTTAACAACAAAACATGTGAAGATTCTCAAGCTCGTAACAAATGTTACATTGTTTGACGCGGAGGTGTCAAAACTGCGGCCTGTCATTATAATTTACTTAATTGCCCTAAGACCTGAGGAAATTAAAGCACCTAGATAAATCTAGACATGGGAACATATCTATAGGTAACTAAACGGTGGTTTTTAGGGTTCCGTTTCTCAAAAGGAAAAACGGAACCCTATAAGATCACTTCGTTGTCCATATGTCAAGACCTTTTTTCTCAGGAACACGGGGAGTTATCAAGTTGAAATTATTGATATAAAAATCTCAGATAAGATACGAGTTTTGTGTAGTTCAAGAACGACGCGGTCACACAGAGACAGACACTAAAAGCGACTTTAATCACTACATATAATATTTATAATACGTTTAAGTAGATATAGTTACAGGTAGGTAGGGGCTCATAGGTAGATGTTCACCTGCCAATCAATTCATAATTAATCTTTTAGTAATCTTAACTAGATTTCAGGAAAAGCCTACCTACGTCAAACATGAAGATTTATCTTCCTCATTAATCAAAGTAATCACTATGCGCACGCGCACCTATCTATAATGGCAGGATAATAACGGTAGGACTTTCACTACTGATTGAATTCCTCTCGGGACCTGTTTCCTTATATGCTTACGTCAACAGATTACTCTTAAAGGTAATAAAGTCCTGAATTAACATATTATTATGGAAATCGTGCTGACATTTCCATAGACACAAACTGGCCGTTGAAAAGCTTTTTGCCGCGACAGTTACTAAGGTCGAATGTTTTAAAAGGTAATTTCAAGGTCTAAATGGAAAGTCCAGAGTGGGTGTATATTTCATCCGCCTACTGTCGGCAACTATTTAATTTAATTGTCAAGTTACACCCACCAGACACTGCCTACACAATGTAGAACCGATTAGTTACGACATTTCAATAACTCAAGTTATGTATAAATCTATATATGGTCGTTTTATATTAGCTTTTGAGTGGGATTTGAGTTGTGAGTCATTCACGAATCGTTTGAATGGTGATTGATAATTCATCAAGTTACTTCATTTTAATCACAGAATATGTAACCAAGGCTTTATGTTACGAGTATGTGGTTTTAATTGTTGTTATCTAATAGTTTTGAATGATGCTGCTGCGTTTTAATAGTTAACACTTATATTTGTTTCTTTTTCTTAACCTGACGTATTGGTCTAGTGGTCACGAGCGCACCTGCTAAGCATGAGGTCTTGATAAGTCTTGTCAAGATAGCCTTTATTCTACCGCATGCAACAATTACATACCTAATTCATTATTACTACAATTTCAATCTTTATTAATTAACTATTATAGATTCATATTTTATTTTCATAATTATGAATAGGCAAGTAACATAATCCTTGTTTTTTTTATATATACATATATAGAAATATTTGTACGCCATATTATAGCAGGATATGCTGGAATCAATATTGTAACGTCTATTGAACCATATTCTAACAAATAAACATTTTTGATTTGATTTGGGTTCGATTCCCAGTTCGGGCAAAGTGTTATTGGGTTTTAATATCTAGGATTCCTCAGTAGCAACCCGGATTCTGGATTTATGTCGAGTTGATGGCAATATCGCCCCTATTACATGGGACTTAAAGATAACTGGCGAAATTTGGGCCTACTGTAGGTACACTTCTGCTGAACCTTCGGGGAAACAAGGCGTGGTGTTATGTTATATCTCTTTCGCACTATTTAACGGTGCAGTCCTGCAACCTCAAGCTAAACTAGGTTAACGATAATCCTACGTGATATGCTTCGTCTATTCAAGTCTTCATTTGTTTTCCAATAGCAATCATCAATTTTGCATGGTCGGTACTTAAAACGTACCTCGGCTTAGTGTCAATGGGCCAGCAGGCCATAGCTTGTGCATTACTGCAATCACGAAATTCGATACGATAGCCTTTGTGTCTCAGTAGGTATACAATTAGACTGGAACTATAAAGTACCTACCTATCATCACTCTCCTGTCCTTATCCTAATTTATTTGGGGTCGCCGCAACATGCCTTTTTCTTCCATACTTCTCTATTAGTCGTCATCTCGACAGTCACCCCCTTTCTAATCATATCATCATTCACACAGTCCATCCATCGTTTCTTTGGTCTTCCCCTACCCTTATAGCCATCGACATTCATACTCAATACCTATATGAGCATTAAACACTTACGTGTGTGTATATTTTTGTTAGATTTCATCACTCTCAATTTCCCAGCTCCCATCATTACCCATGCCACTTGCAAAAAAGCGATCGATATCTTTTTCTCATTAATTGTTCGACGTTTCGACACTGAAAGCTTTCGTGTAAAACAATGAACTCTGCGGTCCAGTACTCATGCTTGGTTGTCATGGTTACGCAACTCGGGCGGGCTCCAATTACTACCGTTGCGCAAGCGCCGCTAAACGTTAACTTACTGCCAGTTCCCTTATTGCAGTGTACCGTGTCATTTGTGTGGCAATGGAGGTAAAGTTACACATTTGTAACATATCGTGACCGCGTTGGATATCTTTAGACGTTCTTGTAAGCTCCTTTTATGGTAACGAAACGAATGATACGTCCTACTCTTCGTATAAGGAGTTGTAATTTTGCATAAATGTTTTTTTTTATGATTTTATTATGGCGAAAACCAACAATAATTTATTTAACGCACATATATAAACAGACAAGAAAAATAGGTACTACAAATGTGATGCTTATTTCTAAAGAAATCTCTTCCAGCATACCTGCGATAGGAAAGTAGATAAAGAGATGTAGGCAGCGTGTGTAAGAGTAATTTAAGAGAGAGAAAAAAAACATAAAATCAAAAACAATTCACCCAATAAAATAAACCAAATAATATGACGAAATACTTAACAATATATTTAATGCACTTTCAATTTCAACTTCGCAATCGTAACTGTCATTGACTTTCAAAGATAAGCTCAAAGAGAAAGTAAAGCGCCTCGTCATCCTACACACTACGCGTAGTAGCCTAACTCTAGAGGCACTTAATAGGTACATAATTCACAAACTGACAAACATTACCTAACACGGTGACAAATGACTAAGTGGTTTGTTACGTAGTGTAACTAACAACATTATAATCACTGTTACCCACATTATGGCACTGTAATATGATGATATTACTCGTTCTGCTGTTTACGAAATAAGCCCACAGTTAAGATAAATACATTAAGATTGTTTTGATTCACGCACGCGAGATGATCGATATAGAATTGCTATATCGCTAGGCATTTGTTTCGTAACTACCTTATTTTTTTTCTCATAACACTTTATTTACCTAATAAACTTAGTTTCATAGGACCAATTTCTAAACACATAATACCTAAATGGTCGTATAAGCATCGGCATTGCCCACCGGAAGAGAGAAAGTAGTCTTTTAGCTCTAGTCAAGGACCAGACCGCATATAGTTTGCACAACTGTTCACACATTTGAAATAGTATCGTGTAGCAATATATGAACCGGTCTAAATATATTTCAACGATGAAAGACACTGACAGACCGACCCACATCTTATTTATAAAGACTTGGAAAGTAAACATCAACTCTTCAACTAACTGGATGAAGAGATATGGCTTTCATCCGCTGCCACTTTAGACTTTTTAAATAAACTCCTTTAAATCAATAATTATATGTCAATCGTTCCTGTTCTTTGCAATGAGATCTTAGCCGAGGCTTTATTTCTAATCTGAGGCACCTCTAGTTATCTGAAAATTTCACAAAGATCATCCAGCAAGATAGTACATTCCATATTTCCTGTATCTATCTGCTGCTACCAGCTATCTAGCTGAATACCAGTAATTTATTAATCTTGCCAGTTTATTAACCATATCTTTCTTTTACAGCACACTCTAATCCTGGCTGCTCTGGCCGCCGTAACCACGGCCATGCCTTCCTACATCGCGGTGCCTGCCGAGCAGATCGCGTTCCTGGATCTGTCACAACTGCACGTGCGTCGCGTGCCGCGGCAGACTCTGTCGCCACCACCGCTGCACACTGTACAGCAGCTACCACAAGCGTTATATGAGCAGGATTATCAGCCGATACCGCTGCAGCAATACCAGCAACAACGTAAGTTCTTTTGATTTTGATATCTATGATTCCTTTGTCTTCAGCTCGGTCTTCAGTTGCTTGGGTTTGTCGAACATGGTCTTCTTATTTATCGAATCCATTGGTGCCTTCTTTAATTTCTTTTCAACATCAAATGCATACATAAGCTGTACCCTATTTCTTTTGACCAGCTGCAAAAATCTCATCGATTGCTCAAATTGATCCACTATTGTGAATGGTTATAGATATACATATACTCGTAATACTATTTTAACAACTTGTTACGTTTGCAAGCATCTATTTGATTTATATTTTATTGTCCGAGAGGAAATCAATGCGATAGCGTGCGGGAAGGAAACGTGTTTATTTATTACCCAAGCTTGATTATTATCATTTATAACTATGTGGTAATCGTTGCGAAAAGATTCTTACGCAGCCATGACTTTTTAAATTAGCAAGTTATTAATAATTCTCGCTTAGCATTTCGAAAGCACTTCCTGACACCTTTCGTCGTATTTGACGACTCATTATGACATGGCATACAGTGGAATGGATCTGTAATGTCGATTCGTACGCCCATCAATCAAGATTACCCTGGCCCCATCACTTTCACTGCAGAACAAAGGATCAGCTGCTTTCTATGCATGTGCTATAACTTGTTTTACATTCAATGGGATCGTGTCCGTTCACTCAGTGAACAAAGACGTACTTACAAGCTCAAAGTACCGTTTACTTTCCTCATTGTTAGATCTTGTAAAACGATTTACGTAATCTTGGAAAAAGTTTTTATTTTCACAATCATTTTTGATTATGTTGTAACTTTGGTATCACTTTCGATTTCGTCGTGGTATGAATAATAGACTGTTTAGTTTGATACTCTGGTTCGTTTATGAGTTTGTGCAGTATAATTCTGCCATAAATCATTGGAGTAAGTGTCTCGGGTAGGCGGCTATGTTGCAAATCTTGCGGCTATCGTACCTATTCTAGTACTTGCGGGGCAGTGTTTGCGTTGCCCAATTAAGTACAGTCACGCACGCTTAATTCGATGATTGTGCCGGTTAGTGCATGCTAAAAAAAACTATTACAATCTATTTCGTAAACAATATTATGCATGCGAATGCACATTTCCTCCAGTTCGAGTTTTGAAACGTTTCGTATAAAAATATTGGCCGTGAGAATATGCTCATTAACTCGGTTTACATTCAAATCTAGATCAAGATAAAAAGCTATATTTTGCAAGTTTACTTTTATTTTTTCTTGCTCTGCGTTTGCCTCCTTTTTTTAGTTATCATCAATCATCTCACAATCAGGTCATAATTTAGATGTTTTTTTCCAAGTGCTTATTGTTTTCTTCAACCACTAGGTCACCATATATTTTTTCGTGTCATCTAGATCTACTTCCAATTGGATTCTTTGGTACTCAGTCAAGATTCTTTCTCATTACAGCTGTAGCCCTGGCCCCACCCCAAGAGAATGAACCCCCAGCAAGAATCCTAAGACTACAGCAGCAGCCACAAGACGCGTCAGGATCAGCGTCCTTCGGCGGGCCGTCCCAATTCGCGGAAAGGCCGCCTGACTTCGGGGAATATGTGGACTTCGGAGCCCACACCGGCGACAATGGAGCCTTTGGCTGGTACGCTGACTATCCGGTCAATAACCACCAAGATTCTAGTTTCAGGAAGTAGGTAGTACAATGAGCGAAAAGGGCCAATCCTAACAAAAAGGTTGGACTTAAGGTTTATCCCACTCGGAAATGTCTGATCGTAGAGAGGTTTTAGGTTTAACAGTAACTTGTCAGTTTTTGTTAAAGGTTAAGCCTTTGGTAGGAAAGTATTTAAATATTTTCTTTATTACAGAGTGGGTTAACTTACCTTCTAAAATGGGACAGCTCTCGCTCAAAATCTTGCCAATTTAGAGGCTCAATGTTGCACTTATCTTGCCAAGCACTTGTTACTCAAATAAGACCAAAGACAGTATTATTTCAAGTGATATTATTAGGATTAGATTTAGGCACGTAGCTGAATAACCGCACATTTGTTACAAACGGTTCATTCCGCTTAACGTTTTTTTAAATGCACTTTCAACGTTAGTTCCTTGTTTTTTATACTTAAGTTTACAAAGTACACTGTGATACGTACTGAGGTAGTTCTTTCTCCTTCTCTTGCTTTATCTTTTATATCTCTCACTTCTTTCTTTCTGCTATAATTTGTCGCACTTCACTGTTATGCTTGCTTTTTCACGCTTCTTTTTATAAATTGTTGTACTCAAATACATATAATACTATTATATCAAGTACAATATCATCATCTTTTTTAATTCTTACTCTGACATCATTCTTATTCATTATAATATCTCATTTACTATTTTCTTATCTATCTGTCTGCTATTTCTGTATCGCTTTCATTATTTTGTTTGTTTACAAATATAAACTGTTAAGTTCTTCTTCGTTTCATTTCATGCTATCACTTCACATATTTTACTTTACTCACACGCATTTTCACTGTCTTCTTTACTTAGACTATCTACCTACATCTTTAAAACTTGACCATCATCATACATTTTACTTATTCTTTCTACTGTATGTTTACTCTTGTATTTATTTGCTTTATATTGTTTGAATTGCTAAAGCCATATCATAGATTTGGATTGGAAGCAGAATTACTCAAAGTTATGTTCACTCAGACTATCTATATCTTTAAAACTTGATCTATCACCATCATCATACATCTTACTTATTCTTTCTACTCTTAGTTTACTCTTGAATTTATCTATTTTATCTTCTTTCAATTCCCGACGCCACATCATAGATTTGGATTGGAAGCAGAATGACTTAACGTTACCGTCACATGAAATTTTACTAAACCTGCTGCAAATGTTGCTAGGTTTTTGTTAGAGATAAGCGGTTTATTGTTAAATACTTCTATTAGGCTACTCTCAACGTCTCGTATTCCTATTAAATCAACTCAACACTATCTATTCTAATTTCGTCCTATACTCATTTATTATCATCATTTTCTTAAATCTCAAAGCACTGCTACATAATCTCTCTTTTCATTCCAACATTATCATATGACAATCTCATTAAAATATTCTTATCACGACTATCACAATAAATTCTTGCATTCTAATACATTTTATAACCATCCCGAATATCATCTCATACTTATTCTTACTCTCATCTCTTTTACGATGTCATATGTTTTCAAAACTTTTTTAAATCACAACTATGTCTATATACTACTTTCGGTATATTTTCATTTATTGTTACTATTATCGGAAAATCACTAAGTATCAATCTCTCTTCTATTCTCCTGTCTCTTGAAATCAATATGTGAAATCTTTGTGCCAGATTCAATTACTACTTCTTCCTTCCTTCCTTCTGTTTTACTATCAATCGATCTCATCTATTCTCTTCTACATATATTTTCATCTTTACTGCGTTATCTTGTATTGAATTATTACTTTATCTTTTTGCAAATTAAGTGTTATTTTTTTATGCCTCTCTCTCTCTACTATATTTCTATCAGACTGTCAACTTGATTATTTTCATCTATCTTATTATCACTTTACCTTTTTTCTTGATATATGCGACCCTATATCTCAATACCTGTCGTTTTCTATACAAGTCTATAGTAATATCTTGTAGTCTTTTATTTTCTCTTTACTTTTACAATGTTTTTCTTATATCTTTTTTTCTTTCTTATCTTACCTATCTTACTACAGTTTCTACTTGACTTTCTATTTTATATCTATGTATTTTTACTTCTCGTATATCTATTTTTACTCTCCCTTATGAATCTTGTTCTACATCTTTCATCTATTCTATTTCGATCTATATTCTAGTATCTTCTTTAAATCTTACTTTTCTACTATTTCTGTTATACTACTGACAAGATAACTACAACTCTATTATTTGTTTTATATCTCCCTTCTGTCCATTTTCTTTTTATATTCTACCTAAATTTGACATCACTATCTTTCTTATGATCATCAATCACCACTTTTATCAAAAACTCTTCTACATCATCATTCATAACATACCTATATTCAATCAACTGTTTATTTTTTTTTTATTTCATCTTGAACTCAACTATCTTACTTCCATAACTACCTACTTTATCTATTTCTATCATTCTTCATTTTCATATACAAATTGAAAAATTCTTATTACACTACATCTTTGCTACTCTTCTGATTTTCTTTACTTTCACTTTCTGCTTCAAAATCATTGATAAATCTATCTTTTACTTCTATAATGATATTTAATATTGTTATTGTCTTTCATATCATAAAGTCTACTTTCCGAACATCTTTAGCTTCTATGACGTAACTGTATTTCACATATTATTTAAATACTTGCTATCGATCTATCCACAAAATCTTTGTCCTTCTATGTTGCCTTATCTATTTCACGAATAGTTCCATCTGCATTTTATACAAATTTAAACATTCTGACTTCCACCAAAGCTATATTTCAGAAAACTACATCTATATCTGTAATGTTATTCTTTCCGTCAACAAAATACACCATTATCATATTCATTATCACAACTTTACTTAAATTTATTTGTGGACTGCACAATACCTCTTTATCTTACTGTATCTTTATCGAACATTCTATCTATCTCTTTCCCTTACTATATCTTCATATACATTCTATTTTCTTTCGCCTAAAAAACCTTTCATTAGCAATATTTAGAATTACTGAGCCTGGCAAGCAAAAAACATTTAATTTATAAGTAGGTACTTCAAGACGAGACAAAATTGCTAGCTAGATGTACCGGAGTTGGGAGTGACGAGTTTACCGTGCTTACTGAATCCTATCTTAAATATGGGATTGACATCTATGATCGACAGCTGTGTATATGGAAATATCTTGGAAGATATGTGTGTCTATAAGGTACTACTTGGCAATTTCATACAAGAGGTCATCATGACGTGCAACGGTGTACTGATCAATCAACGTTTGAACAGATTTAGTATTAAGAACTACGATGATAATATGTTGGAGTACGAACCAGCCCTTTACTGCAAACAATGTTATTGGCCTGATAGCTTTGGAATTTAATTTATTCCATGGATTTTAAACATGACTGGTGAAATGTGGGTGTTCTATACACCTCTGCGTACACCTTCGAGAAATAGCGGCGTGATGTTACATTACAAGCGTTTTGTTACACAAATAGACAAGAAAACGCACCTGAAAGTAGAAATATCTATCTCTGCTCCCTGCTATTATCTACGCCGCCTTAAAACTACTTTCCTAAAAACTCCACTATATCTACACTGGCTTAAAACTTCACTTTTCCAAAAACTCCACTATATCTACACTGGCTTTAAACTTTAGTTTCTCAAGAACTCTACTATTTCTACACTGGCTTAAAACTTCACTATATCTTCACTAGCTTTAAACTTTACTTTCTCAAGAACTCTACTATATCTACACTGGCTTAAAACTTCACTATATCTTCACTAGCTTAAAACTTTACTTTCCTAAGAACTCCACTATATCTACACTAGCTTAAAACTTCACTTTCCTAAAAACTTCACTATATCTACACTTATTTCCACTACCACTATTTATCTTTAAGCTTATTTTTTCCGATTCTTTTTCTATTTCTCTTCTTTATTTACCTTACACAGCCTGAATCTTTTGCTCTTTTATTTTCCTTTACATCTCTCTTCACACGCTTATTCTAAATCTTTATTCTTATTTCCTTTCACACTCTACTCTGTTCTACTCTTATATTTTCAAATATTTCCCTGATACTTGCCCTTCTGTCTATCCCTCCTACTTTCTATTCTTTTCACTCTTTTTCTAAGTCTGTCTTTTCTTACCGATCCTATTTCTTTATTCATTTCACTTTCACTCTTTTTCAATTTTAGTGTACTACTCTTGCTTATCATGTTTACACTTTATCACTCTTTTCACTTCTTACTACATACTCTGCACCTGTATTTGCGCACACACTTGTATACTTAAATGTATCCTGTGTCGATGGCTAGTCTTTGCTGAGATTGACCGCCGTGACCGAAATTCAGTCAGAAAGACTACACCTAGTCTAATTGTTTTCGTTTCACGCTTCAACTTTATCTTGCTGCATGCTTTTATCTATTTTCAATCTTCTTTCTCTACATCTATACTATTCTTTCTTTCTGTTTTTCACTTGACTTTACATCTTAATTATCTTTATATGCTTTTCTTAATCTTTAAAGTTTTCTTTATTCTACTGCTTTCCTTTACTTCACTTTTATGCTTTTCTTTTCCTGTACCTGTTATTTCTATTTCGTTTTTCTTCCTTCTTTCACCTACTTGCTTTTCTATTTCTTTTCTTCTTTCCATACTTTAATTCTGCTTTCCAATAACTTCACTTTCCTTTTCTTACTTTTTTCACCCTTCTTTATACCAAGCTACCTGGTGCGATTTAGAACAAATTATTTGTAAGTTTTGTTGCACAATATTGTTATTTGTTGCTGTTAATTAAATCATTGTTAAATACTCGACTTTTGTTTGTTTTATATTCCTGTTTTCTGAATCGACGATAAATAAAAATGTTGACAAAGTTTTTTTGTATTTTCATTTTATTTACCCCGGAATTATCAAAATGGTAATTATCATGAATGCAAAAACCAAGATATTATTTGCTTTGTCACCTTCAGGTTGAATGTTAATTGCATATCAGGAAACGTCAATATCGATTTGCCTATGCAACAGTTAGATAGTGTCAACCTTAGTGAAGATTCAATTCAAAGGGAATAGTTGTCAAAATTGGTAAAGCAATTACGAGATCGACTATACATTGGCCATTCAATCCATAGAACTCATTAGGAAACTATATTTATATAAATAAAAATACTTAGATATTTTTAATACTTTTATTTCTTACACTTAACATATATTCTCGTACAATGATATTTAAAATAGATTTCTTTTGATCTCATCAACAGCATAGATAAGGGTGTCGATCTAAGATTCTACTTACATGTATATGACATAGACTACCTACATAACAGGTATACACATACAATCAGAGTTGTACAAAATCAAGTAGTACATCTAAAAGATAGAGTTTTTCATGAAGAAACTTTAGTAGATTAGGCATCGAAAGTTTTCTCTTAAGATTGTACCATTCTTTGTTTGCCCGCTGGGTTGCCAGGTTTACATTTCGACAAAAAAAAGTATGTGCGTGAAATTGATAATTGTTTTTTTTTATAATATTTAGGCGAAGGCTTTTTTGTACAGACAGATGCTATATTACATAGATTTTCATGACATTTAGCCAGTGTTTGGCACATTTTGATGAACACTATTTTTCCTCTGTAAGCCGATTAATAGCCATTTTTTTACAATATAGACATTGGTGCACATTATTAAGTTTTAATCAAAATTTCTACTTACCACATTCTCTGGTAATTACATCACAAAAAAATAAGAAATACAAAAGCAAAAAACAGCTGCCATGTATAAAAGTATTACAGAACAATATAATACTGATGAACTCAGTCCAAATAAATTAGAAATCACAGTTGTACTTACAGATCTAAATAAATAAAACAAAATAAAAGGGCTTTAAAGGTTTGTTGGATACCTACTGTCCGACGTTTTGATTTTTGTCAAAATGGCGGCCACGCCTGAATCCTCTATAAATTAACAGCTGACATCAATGCAAACAGACGGACAAAATGGCGGACAGTAGGTACGCCAGACTCCATATAAATATCTTCAATACCCTTTGAGATCCAAACTTTGGTATATTTTTATTACGTTTGAGCTGTCCAGAACACCGTACCTACTTCACACTTCGATGAATCCTTATAAACAGTATTTGTCATTGGTTCCATATCGAAATTCTCTCAGTTTTTGGAAGAGCGCGGTTTTTGCGATATTGCTATTTTTGTAACATTTGAAAAGTATCTAGTAAAGATATTATTCTAGTAGTTTATGTGTCTAGTATCTTTGTGTAGGATTTTATTTATCATCAAGTATCTTTTCGCGTAATAACTTTGAACTTAACTGGAGAAATGTGTATGTCCTATGTGTACAGTCACATTTCAACAATACTTCTCTAAGTTTGCACACCCTTTTGAGTTAAACAGGCGTGCATAATGACGTGTAAAACGTTTCTACTATTCTCTGCATACAAGTCCGTGTACCATTGCTAACCGTATCCTAAGTTCCATACATAATAAGACACTGTTAGACAATCACATCCTTTTGCTTTTTTCTTATCGAAACCTTTAGTCAAATATGGTAAATTAATTGTATGTTTTGGGTGAAATCAGGCACGGATCTGCTGCCTGTCTATGATTGAATTGTAGGATCACCGTTTTTCTGTATTTTTATCTCTTTTTGTCACATAGAAAAACGCCATTTTGAAAAAAATCAAAATGGCGCGACAGTTGGTATGCCATCAAAGCCCTTTGGTCGTGATTAAGTGACAGAAACCTACAGATAAATGCTAATCCGTGCGTGTAAACTTGATTTCACCCATATAGATAATCAACAAAATTCTTTGGAAGTAACATTAGTTCATGATTTAATTTGTTACAATTTTAGCAGAAAGGAACTGTACCAACGAAGTCATATACTCTACTTAGGCCAAATATTTTATATACCTACTACTAGGCCTTCGGTCGGGCACGCGCCAGTCGCCCATCAACAGACTGTGTGATAACAATTTTATGAAGATTTTCATATCTTTAGGTTTTCATCGCTTTACGTTTCAAGCGTTCCAATCATACAAGGACCAAATACGAATCAAGTCAAAAGAATATTCAACTACAAAATGTCAAAGAAAGCTCGCTCGCTATTACATGCGACTTAAACATAATTGGCGAAAGGTGGGTGAACTGCTCGTATCTAAGTCTCTGCCCAGCCCTTCGGAGATTACAGGCGTGATATTTTGTTAAGTTAAAATGTCAAAGTTTACAACACCGATAACAATATCGACATTTCATAATGTTCTGCGGCTGTAACATTTTAAGTAATGTAATGTAACATGTTACATTAAAAGTAATGTTACAGAAACATTTAGAAGTTTTACTGTGATGGGTGATAAATAAGCAGTGCTAATACGCCTTAAAACAGATGTCTTAGATATTTAGAGTTTTCTCGAGTCATTATAAAGTAGGTAAGTAGAGAAATATATTTTTGGTATAAAGCTAACTGTTCATTGTGTTTGAGAAACAGTTTGCCCTTAAGTATAATAACTATTATAGATTTGCTTCTCCTGTTTACATCATCATGGCGTAGTGGTGGCCCAGTGAGTTGACATTTACGAGTTGTAACCGAGAAACCGACATGACCAAAACTTCGAGGACATGTGGCATCTACGAGTACCAACCCGCACTGGGCCCGCGTGGTGGATTACGGCCCGAGAGAAGCCCTGTATCCCAGCAGTGGGAACAATATAGGCTGATTATGTTTTCATTATCAATAGGCATGTTCATGTGCTTTGTTTTCTTCATTGAACTGGCCACGAATGAATATAGCACTTTTTTTTTGGAATTCTATGTTTGATAATAGTCCGATACCATCATGTGTTACTACCCTTTTACCCAACTGCGGCGAAGCTCCAAAGGAGGGTAGTGTTTTTTGTGTTGGTTTATAACAATTCGAATTGCGGAGTTTCAGGTAGGGACGATATCAATGTTCTGTAATAGCATTTATAACAAAAATGTACAAAATGTACTCCCAAACACAATAGACAGTTTCTGAGTTACATTTATATTACAAACGTTATATTACACTATACATCAAATACACATTCGAAACGGCTAAGCTAAGCGTTCTAAAACATTTAAAAATTCACAGACAGATTGTCGCAGAGATAAGAAAATATAAACTACAATTTGTTTTGATATGCAATAGCAGGCCAGGTGCTGACGAGGAAGTAAACCTGACATTTTTGACAACTTTTATTTTTTTCACGAAAATTTTATGGTACGGCTGATTTTTAATTGTTAGAGCACTTTAATCTGACGATTAAATAAGCCGGTTTGACATATTTTCTATACAAGAGCTGTCAAACCGTCATATTTATTCTTCAGGTATAAGTTATCTGACGATTAAAAAATAAATCCTTATAGTGATTAAAGACTCCCTTCCTCGACTGCACATTCAAACGAAACACAGTTCCAGTACGCATCACCCCTTAGGTACAGTATAAAATTGTAGAATTGCATAGAAAAATAAGTATTTATAAAAAAATATGCGTAAATAAATTGGTAATAATAAATTCAAGAGACTACAACTCTACAACAGCTCGATTCAGACTTTATGGCGGCTCGGAACACGAGGCGAGTCGCTGCGCAGTAACACATTCACGTGTCAGCGGGGGTGAGGGGGGAGGTACTGCGCAGCGGGTAGCGCACCTCAGAGCCGCCATAAAGTTTGACGCGATTTATACTAAATATTCCTGAACTAAGCGACTAATAAAATTGACAGTAAGCGAATATGTTGGTACAGACGCCAGCAGGCCAAGCTGCCCGAAACTGTCAAATTTTCCCAATCAACCTTGAACCTTAATGCTTCAGCAATAAACTTGAAAATCTATTAAAGAAATTTGACAGATTTTAGTAGCTTGATGTGCTGGCGTCTGTACACAGAATTTATAAAAACTGCACTCTAAAATTCCAGACTTTTTAACAAAAATCTCAAGTACAGAATTCACAACATCCTGTATAGAAAGACAAACTAACAGAGCACCATTGTAGAAGTATGAGCAATACGTAGCCATACACATTAATTAATCACTAAACACTATGAACGTGAAGTACTTCGCCGCTAGACCATAAAATTTTCTACACAGTTAACACAATGAACTACCCATTTAATATAAATAAATATATCTTACATCCCTATTACCTTTATATCTTTACACGAATATGAAGGAAAGAGCAACTGCACTACGTTCAGATATGGCCCATAAATTTATGAATAAATAATGCATTCAGAGCTACATCATACCTGGCTCAAGCCGAGTTTCGAGGTTAGGAAAGACCTCATTCAAGATGTAGGCTCAGAAAATACAGGGTGACAGACAAAAAAATCTTCTGTTTCATAGAAAAGTGCAATACCTATGTGGTCAAAACGTATGGAACGACAAATTTTTTTTTTATAACCGACGAAAAATTTCGACACTATGGGGTCTAAACTCATGTGCTGAATCCATGGTTACAGTTTGCGCGTCGATGTCCCTGCCACCCTGTATATATATATATATCTATATGCTGATTATGTAGTTGTTCTTGTATATTATAAGTTGAAGGGACAATAAAAGTTTAACCGGCTAAACAGTTTGCACGAAGAAAGTCGTTTATTACTTCAATTTTATGATCTTCTTCGTATCGCTGGGACGACAGTCATTTAAATTTTTTTGGGACAAAACTCCGCCACTTCCACGGCGTTATTGTTGGCAGCGCTTCACTTTAACTGCTTGTTTCCACACCGATTTTATATTGTGTAGGTACAGGTAAAAAACTTGCATCGTGTGGAGCTATGAGCCATATCTGACCGCATATTTATTGATGAAACTAATATGTTTGGAGGTTAGATACATCAAATATAGAATATCGAATATTTTCTAGGGAATAATGATTGACAATTGTATTACACTGAAACGCATTTACATTGAACACTTAGCCATCCATTAGTAATAGTCTTATCGGAATATAAGGAAATAATGGCGCCGATTCCCTTGTTCACAAACGAAAGTACAGTGCATCTTTTTCTTTCTATTTCATTAAGAAAAGGACAGAAGATAAATGTTAGTTTAGTCCTGTCAAATTAAGATACTCCATAGACAGTTTAGACGTGATTAAAAATGGCAAATAAAAATACGTCAATTTACGTCAGGCGCTGATTAATTTGACAGGACTAAAATAATATTTATCTGCTGTCCTTTTCTTAATGAAATAGAAAGAAAAAGATGCACTAAACTAAAATTTAGTTTAGTTTGTGAACAAGGGAATTGGCGCCGATGACTAAAATATTATTAAATTAGTTCTTATTCCTGTCTCATTTAATGATGACAAGATAATTCACCAAAAAGAATTTACATATAACCTTAAAATTAACATTTTATTTTTTCTAACCTCCATTCTCCTACCATGAACAAAATTTTCTTAGGCATACATTAATACACACATATAATGTATATAACTAGCCTATTAAAAACTGAACACAATCCATTTTAGGTCTTATTTTCCTTGGTATAGAGTGCATAATGCAACAAAATTCCCACTCATATAAATCTATTAAAATTTTACTTGCGATTTTAATTGAAACATCAAGAAGTAGCTGTAAAATGTATAGACAACATTATACGTATTTTTATACATATTTTACGTATATATTTGTAAAATTTTGACGTCTACTATTTGGTGCGTATAAACTACATAAGTTAAATTTAAAACCGCAGCCGGAACATTAATATTATTATATTTATTTCTATTACGTTCTGGCTACGGTCTTATTATTATTATTTCCCAAACAGTTATATTTAATAATTGTCCAATTCTAATCTCACACAAAATTCCCATTTCTGTATATCGGCAGTGCTAATTCTCGCGAATTACTTAGTACCATTTACTTACATATTTATTTATTTATATAGAGAAAAACACATAAACATACATGTCTAATATAATCCACTGTGTGCTCTTTACATTCATATATTAATAATATTCTCAAGATAAATCTCCATTAAGCATAGTTAGGCGTACATTCAATTCCGTACAAATATGAGTAAACAATTAAAATGTCTTAATGTAGGGTAGTTGGCTGCCATTGAGCTAGTTCTAGAAGTGATTGAAGCCTAGGATACACTAGGGGACATTTTGTCCCTCAACATGACGCGCAACACTCAATCTACGTGTCGCTGCAACGTTGCAAAGTGTCCCGCAACATTTTACGTGACGCGGGACATATTGCTTGCTCCCGCTCCGAGAGCGAGCGCACGCGTCCCGCGTCAGTGTCGCGCTATTTGTACGCTTGCAAAATGTTCCGCGACATTGTCTCGGGACATTCACGTACTTGTCGAGCGCCATGGTCCGCAACATGTCGCTCCATTTGTACCCTAGTGTATTCGAGGCTTAAGACACCATTCATAGTTGAGACATTACTATATCGAGAAGCGTTGTCCATTCAAAACTACAGTCCTATCACAGTTACCTATGATTTTGATATCACTGGTTGCTGAAAAATCATATTGTTCTTTATTCTCCTTGAAATAAGGGCTTGTTGCTTGCTGTTGCATTGCTGCTGTCAGAGAATATAAATAAATAACAGAGGCAGAGGCAGTGGCAGATAGGGGGCTTACCACCAGCTCTTATAGCAGGGCAGAAGTTGAACTGCACTGCTTTTTTGTACTTAGTCATTGAACAGAAAAGGAGTGCAGTTCTACTCCTGCCCTGTTAGAAGAGCTGGTAGTTAGCCCCCAGTAATTCTGCTGTCATTACGTCAGATATGTCACACTGTCAATCCGTTCACCACCGCCACCGCCTCTGTCTGAGCAACGCGATCATTACTTGCCAGACATTTTGAACAAACTGACAGTGGCGCCGATTCCCTTGTTCACAAACTAAACTAAATTTAAGTTCACTGCATCTTTTTCTTTCTATTTCATTAAGAAAAGGACAGAAGATAAAATGTTAGTTTAGTCCTGTCAAATTATGATACTCCATAGACAGTTTAGACGTGATTTAAAACATGGCAACCAAAAACACGTCAATTTACGTCAGGCGCTGACTAATTTGACAGGACTAAACTAATATTTATCGTCTGTCCTTTTCTTAATGAAATAGAAAGAAAAAGATGCACTGAACTTAAATTTAGTTTAGTTTGTGAACAAGGGAATCGGGGCCAATTTGTGTGTAAAATGACAGCTAAAATTAACAATATAGTGTGGCGGCGGGGAGACCAAGCCTTTTACCGCTACATTGGCAATTTGAAAGACTTTAATTTTTTTTTAATCCAGGAAATATCCCTAAATTGTATGCTAAACAAATTTTAAAGACCAATTTAGGGAATTTAATGCCGTGGGCTAGAACTGGTAGAGGTGACTGTGATACCAATGACTAAACGAACATATGTTTGTCGATACAAAAATGTCGCTTCTATGAAAATCATCCCATCTTAGAGCCTTTAATATAATCCCACATATAATTATTATACACCATTTTGTTTTACAAGAAATCTTATATAAAGAGTTTGACATTTATGTAAGTAAGTAACATACATGTTTAGCTAAACTGTATAATTTATAACATAGACTAATAAGAATAATACTTTCACTTTTTTATATTTGAATTAATTTTATTAGGGCAACATTTCATTTTTAGTTCTCTCATTCGCATTTCGCGAAGACATTTATTTTAAAATTCTCTCATTTTTGCATTTCGCTATGGGGTTTATTACAAGTCGTATGATGCAAGAAAGCAGTACTAAACGTGCTTTTATAATAAAAATATATTTTTCTTGTACTATTTCGAGTTTTGACACACAACTTTCAATTTGTGCTTGCTTTTCTGTACGATACTGTAAGCGGGTCCTTTCAAATGTTATTAACTCATCACATTTTTATAATTTCGCAACCAAAGTCAACCATACATTACTCATAAAAGTCTTGAACCGTAAACCGTGCTAAAACATTATCTTTTCCACATTCACCCAAAGCTTTGCATAGTTTTCTTTTTCACAAACTATCTCTTCACTATAGCATTAACGGACATGCCAATAATGTTCCCAGGATCACACCAAGCGTTTTTCCATTTTTCACAAAATTTTGTACTACCCTGACATTTTCAAACACCGCCACACTGTTTCTAGTTGACAACTTTATCGTGCACTTATATCAACTTTATCGTATCTTCTTCGTTGTCGATTTTTCCATGTGTCTTGTGCTACACTTTGCGGTTATGTTGTGTGTTTACGTTATATATTTACACCCACACAACCACAAAGTCAAGTTTGTGCTCTTTTAAATAATTGGCCTTATCACACGCTTCTGTGTCCAAACGCAAGCCATTCTAGACCAGATATCTCCAATATCTCGCAACGTACAGTCGCATAAGCTCATTGCGCACTTTCGACGTGGCTTGTACAATGCCTTTATGTCATCGCAATAAGGGCCACTTTCGTAGTGCAAGTTTTACTACTGACGTGCAGTCCAAGATTCCTCAATCAGCAAGATTGAGTGCCCAAGCATTTATCAAATATTCTCAACTTATTCAAATTCAAACGCCAGTGTGATAAAGCCTAAAAATGAAGTCGTTTACCATTAATTAGTCCACGCCATGACGACTTTGGAAAACGGCACGAAGAGTGCCGTGTGCAGCGTCGGCGCGAGGAAGTAGCGACGGCCGCGGTACATCCCGTCGTTGCGCGGCAGGCCGGGCTGCTGGTTGTGCAGGATCTCCACGCCGACCACCACGCTGCTGGTGGCAGTGCTGTTGCCGGCTAGGCCGACGTATCTGAGGACAGTAGACCACATTTAGATTACGTAAACTAACGCATAACCATGTACGAAGATAGGAGGGCTCCATGTTTGACATGTCTGTGCTAGGGTCTAAGGACATTAAAACTATTTCTGCGGAGGAGCTCTTTCACATATAAAGCTCTCCTTTTTTTTGGAACATTGCAGCCTAACGTACTTATATTATTTATTACTTATGTCAGTAAGTGTGTGAAGGTACCTGACACGTCCGACCGCGATGCGTCCATGCGGCGTGATCACCTTGACGGTGTGTCCGAGCCTTAGGTGACGAGGTTCAGCCGGGATATACGGCTGACCCGTCACTCCGATTGATTTTTCCACTGGAAGCAAAATTATGTCATCTTAAATATAGACAAAAAAACACTGTCAAACATCAGGGCTTTAAATTCGTAGGTACAAAAATGAAAAATAAAATAATTTTGTGCTAGCAAATGACATCCCCAATCCCCCAAAAAAGACGCAATTTTTTGGGGGATTGGGGGGTCAGGACTCTTGACCAATAGCCTGTATATTAACGTGAACTATTTTCTGTACATTTACTGGACAAAACCGTCCCGCTTCTGTCACAAGACCTTATGACAGTTTATTGTAATCTGTTGAACATTGAAAGCCGCGCCACTATTACGCAGATTTGCGTCTACGAAGAACTTACAGTCAATGGCCGGCGCTTGCAAGTTGTCAATAGATCGGCGCACGAATATCTCGGCTTCTTCCAGTAACTCGTCAGTGTCGTCGCGACGAACGTCCGGCAACGAGCTGCGCCACGGACGGTTAGCTTCTGGAAAGGAATCATAACATATCAGTACAGTCGAGCAAAAGTATGTATACACTCGGTTTTATTCAAAAGCGATTTACTCCTTTATTTTTGAATGAAATTTTATGTTGTTACAAACATAGCATTTTCGAACCCATAGGTTTATGTAATGTGTCGTAATTCAACGTTGCATTCGTTATTTCAAGATAAAAACGCAATTGAAAGTTGCCAAGTGTTGACATATTGGTGCTCGTGACTGTACATGTAATTACATGGGCCTTAAAGATAAATAGAGGAACACCTCTGCTGAACTCTTTTGAGAAAACTGCCATGATTGTGGTATATCAGGCCATAAACGTTAGTGGTCAAACTTTCAGGCACTGTTTTTCTGACCCAATTTTCTTTAGTCTTAATTTTCTATACTAATATTATAAAGAGGTAAAGTTTGTTTGTTTGTATGTATGTAGGGGGTAATCTCTGGAACTACTAGCCAGATTTCAAAAAATCTTATTGCATTTGATAGCCCAATTGTTGAGGAAGGCTATAGATAGGCTATTTATCATCACGCTACGACTCTTCGGAACCGAGCAGAAAGAAAAAAAGTCAGAAATAACACTAACCGAAAACGAATGGATGCGACGCGATGGATTGAAGGCCGAAATTAACGTGGTCGAAGTCGTGGGCAGAAGCTAGTTGAGTAATAAAATACAAAGTATTCTGCGCCTCTTGAAAGCCTTAGAAAAATTCTAATGAAGCAGACAGAATAATATCTTACACTGGGGTTTGTACTATACATACAGCCTACAGCCTCTGCCTAGGGTTACCTTTGGGAAATAGGCGTGAATTTATGTAGTGTATGTATATTCAAATTTTATTTGTTTCAAATTGACGTTATTTCAAATTAAACAAATATCAACTTTATTTTAATAGTAATTAAGTTGATTTCAGAGTGACTAGCACTATTGAAAAAGTTATAAAAATGTTTGAAGTTGTAGCGTAAACTGAACTTTAATGTGTAGGAATTAAAGTTATTTTTCCATAAACTCATATTTGTTTACATTTTTGGCGAATATATCGCAAGTTTATTTTATGTATGTTTACCGACCTTCAAGATACAAGCCCTGCTTAGTTTGGGGTCAACGGTCAAACCAAAAAACAGTGATGTACAGTCGGCAAAAGAGATAAGTAACCAGGGCATCGGATATAGTTAAAGTTTAGTAAGAAACCGTTGGATATTTTTGAATGAAATTTAATTTGATAAATAAACTGTTTGTTTTCTATTAATGAAATTAAATTTCATTCGAAAACAACCATCAGTTTCTTGCCAAACTTCAACTATATCCGACGGCCCTGGTTACTTATCTCCTTTGGTGACCGTACATACTTAATTGTACTTATGTAAAATTACTGTCCGTCATCACTTTTTCTTTTAGCCAATTTTTTTTTTTTTTTGTTATCTTACCTCTGGACGATGGTAGGTAGACATGTTGTGGTGTCCAATCATTGCTCCTGTCTATGCTGAGGCACGGAGAGCGGTACGATGAGCCGCGAGACAGGAATCTATAATCCACAAGATCATCATAAGTGTCATAGTAAATGTGCTCACCACGCTATTTATCGAACAGCACTAGCGCCGCCATGTTGATTGTCAGAGAGGGCTTGCTGTCAACGCCGGCTGTCGCTGAAAACTAGCGCTGGTGTTGTCTCGTATAGGGTCTTAGCATTATGCTGAGCGATGGCCGTTTTGCGTGGATGACTCATGTTTTCCCTCAACTTGTTATGTTTGTGTTTTTTTTATGCGTCACCGCAAATAAATGAATTAATTTATTTATTTTATTATTTTCTTCCTTTTTTTTACGCACGTTGTTTTTTATCACAGTACTTCTGCTCATCTTCACATACTTGAACAGACGTAGGTACTGTTCAAGTATGGTCTGGTACTTACTTGGAAGTAGAAGTAGTGGTGGACTCGTCCGGGTGCGACTGTTGCTTGCCCAGCACCCACACCGGGTCTGCTGAGCGAGACAGCTCCGGCACCATCGATGTGAACCCTACGAGATAACCATGTGAGTAACATTCTCAAGTAAACGATAGAGGTTACGTAGATAGAATACTCTTTATTAATGTAGGTACAGACGCCAGCACATCAAGCTACTACAATCTGTCTAGTTTCCTTTCCTTTAGCGATAAAGTTGAAAGTATATTATACTTTCAACTTTATCGCTAAAGCATTAAGGTTCAAGGTTGATTCGGAAAATTTGACAGTTTCGGGTAGCTTGACCTGCTGGCTTCTGTACATTATTAAAACGACGAATATAAATGTAGGAATTTAATATCATCTGTCCTCTTCCCATCCTTTTCCCAACTATGTTCACGAACAAGCACGTTGCGGCTGTAATGTGTTCTTGGCTTTAGTGGGAGAAAAAGAAATTCTTTATCTATCACCACAGTTGCATGGATAATGTATTTGTTACCGATATCACTGAGCAGCACTCGTCTGGTCTCGTCGGTGCGGCGCGCGGGCGGCGGCGGGCGCGCGTCGGGCACGGTGAGCCGCCGCGCCGCCGGGCCGCGCGCGCCCGGCACGCCCGGCACGCTGGCGCCCGGCACCGGCAGCTGCGGAGGGCACACGTTTGAAGACCGCTGACCAGTAAGTTTTACAAGCGATCCTCTTTCGCGTTTGCGGGGGATAGCCATCGAGTAATTTTAGTCGGTAAAAGTTCAGGGCAACGTAAGCTTCCCAGAATAAATTCATCACAGCACGTTAATAACTTGTGTGCCTTTTAGTCCGTGCTAAATAAATGTATTTTGTTTAATACGTAATCACGTATTTTTATTTTTAATTGAAAGTCACCCAATTGTATTTAATTAGATAATAAGAATCAGTGAACTTTCCAAGATATTATTATGATGCATATATGACAAGCTGCGACTTAGACTCAAGATCTCCAGGTGCAGCACTAGAGGCTCCAAGTTGCAGCTAAAGCTTTCAGTTTGCGAGAAAAGTATTATTCAGGATTGGTTTCGTTGGTTTGGCCATTTTTTGCGATATTATGTTATTATGGCAATTATGTGTAAAATTAATTCTTAAACTTTTCGAGTTACCTTATGCGCAAGATATCCGTCAGAGCTCCACCTCGGAGGCAGTGCGCACACGTCAGTCTGCGCGCCGCTCTCCCGCCGCGCATGCGCACCGTCCCGCAGCACGGGCCGCAGGCGAGCCGTGCCCACCTTGAACGGGCCAGGGGGGCGGGACACGCCGCGATAGCCTAATGGCCTAGTGGATAATAAGTTGAATATTATCGCAATTGAAATTATATTGGCCTCTTTGATCTACTTGTCGTAAGCACTAGTGCTGACCGGCAGGACCTCATGGTCAGCAGTAGCGGTTCGATTCCCGGGTCGGGCAAAGTGTTATTGGATTTTTATTTTTTATATGAAAAGCTTCTCAGGTTCAGCCTGGAGTCTGAACTTGTGCCAGGTTGGTGGCAATACGCTCGCCCCCTGTTACATGGGACTTAAACATAACTGGTGAAATGTTTATGTAGGTACTAAAGTTGTCAAAAAATAAAAGGCCCGTTTTGACATTGACAGTTGTAGTAGTTAATAAAGTTCAAATTCGCAAAACACGTATTCGTTTGTATGAAACTGACAGGTGTCAAGATCGCATTCTCAAATGTCAAAAAGGGGCTTTTATTTTTTGACCACGTTATAGGCCACCGCCCGCCGTTATAGGCCGTTAGTCGTTGGTATGCCTCTGCCTAACGCTTTGGAGAATACAAAATGTTTTGTTATGAAACTATATTATTAAAAAATCTGGATAACCTCAATCGTCAAAAGTTGAAGTATAAATCTGACTTCGTCTAAATACTCGAACTTGGAAATAAATTGGAATGGCCAATCTTATTACCTTCTGTAATGGGAGAAGCACCAGAGGAAGAAGAACTACTCCTAAGAAATATCCACTTTTACCAGCAATCATGTTTTATTTCGCGACCTCAAAATATCAAGGCATACGGCTGAATATACAAAAGCACCTCAACTTTATGTCACCTTAAGTATCAAGCAATCTTTGTCACTCGAAAATTAATTCTTGCGACAAAAATACTCTTAAGATTGTCTTAAAGTTAAGTGGCCTTTGAGTATTCAGGCATTAAATACTTCTTCAAAAACTATAAAAGAGTCTCACCTATACTGAAACGGATTGGGACAGGTGTTCCTCCTAACATTCAAATTCGCAGCTAAATCATCTTCAGACCTTCCACACTTCGAGATGTCAGTCTCCGCGAACACCGAATACCGATGACCCAGATGTATGTTTCTATGGAAACTGTCCACACTCTCCTCTCTATGTAGAATATCCATGCTTGAACCGAGTTCGAAGCTCGAAGACTTGGTATTATCGAAGCTGAGGCCTCTGTTGTACTCGCAAGTCAGACTATCAATGCTATCAAGCCTTCTAGAACTTGTGTTAGGACTTTTCCTGAACAGCATATTGTCTGATCTATTGTCACAGCTCTTTAGGATACTCCGCCCTGGTAAATCTAAGCTCCCTTTCCCATTAAACGCGACGTGTCTGATCTCCTTGTCGTTTGGTAACGAAACTCTTTTCTGTTTCAAGACCTCTATGGTTTGGTCTTTGTTTTCTTGATTTTCTGTCGGATTGTCTTTGGTTTCCGGCCCTGGTTGGAAGTCAGGGTCTAGGGTGTGGAATTTAATGAGGACTGGCGTGGACTGTGCTGTTGATGCTGATTGAGGAGCCCATGTGTCGCCTTCGCGTATGGAGACTAGGTCCTCCTGGGTGGAACAAACAGAGAGTTTAAGTTGTTGCGTTAAGACTTCGCAGGCCCTGATATAAGAATGTTAAATAAAATTTCTCATACGGCTTTGTGAAATTTAACTGCTACAATATCTTATTAAATTAATGAGGTCACTAAGCGCCCTAATAAAAACTTTGCCAATATCATATAATTAACACACTGAAACTTCGCTTTTAATGTAGTCAACCCTCATGAAAAACAGCCCAAAAGTTTTCAAATATCAATAACAATCTTAAGTAACGGTCATGTCATCAAGGCTCGGGACACATGGGAGCCATTTTGTATACCGCATAAAATTATCATACCTACCCTGAAATTATGAATCAGGACTTTTTACTGGTCTCATTAATAATTAAATCCCATTTTAGAAATACGATTATAATGAACTAGGTTTTGCCCACAGTTTCGCCCGCGTAGGAAAATATCTATAATATACTGCCGCGATTAAAACTAGCCCATGTGTCAATCCAGGTTATAAACTATCTGTGTGCCAAATTCCATTCAAATCCGTTCAACCCTTTCTGCGCCAATCCGGAACATATGCCAAACAAAATGACAAAAAATTCTAAAAATGATATTTTCGGTATCAGACTCGTTGCCACCTTAATGCAATTAGGTTTTTTTTTTTAAATATTTAGTTTTGACTTCGTTACTATTTAATTAAATGTATGCGCCATTAGAGCGCCACGCTGTAGATATAGATGTACGAGCGTATAAGCGTACCGAAATAAAATTTATGAAATTGTACAAAGGTAGACTGACCGATTTTTACTCAACAACGCCATACCTACACGGTTCAACGGAATTGAATGAAACAAATAGGCCACGTCCTTTTGAACTGGAAACGGGAACACTGGGATTAGCATATAGAATACTTTTTATCTGGATACATGGAGTGTCCCTTAGGAAACGAGTGAAATCGCGGACAACATGTAGCTTTAATTAGCCTAATGTTCCCACTGCTGGGACACAGGCCTCCTCTCGGTGAGAGGGAGTGGGCCGTAATCCACCACGCGGGACCAGTGCGGGTTGGTAGATGACACAGTCATGTCTTCGAACATTTGGTTCTAGGATATGCCGGTTTCCTCGCGATGTTTTCCTTCACCGTTATAAGAGCAGTGGTGATAATTTAAAGAAAGTAAGCGCCTACCCAGGCAGGCCCTTACCACGACTGTTACCACTGGGCTACCACTGCTCAGCTGCAGCTATTCAATGATAACTCAGACACTTCAAAAATCAATCAGATCAGCTCAATAAGTTTTACTGCAGGTAACGAAGAATTTTTTTCAAACAATTTCACCCCGTGAGGAAACCGGCATGTCCTAGAAGCAAAAAAGCGAAGACATGTGACGTCTACCAACCCACACAGGGCCGCGTGGTGGATTACGTCCTGCTCCCTCTCACCTAAAGAGGAACCCTGTGTCCTGTGTCCCAGCAATGGGAACATTATAGGCTGGTTATGATAATCTCACCTGCAAATTGCTCATATCCTTAGACTCGTCAGTGGTAAATATAAGTTCTATATCGTCCACTTCTTCAGACTCGTTGCCACTAGCATTATCTTCCTGTTTCTCGTCCCCCACTGCTGCAGCGTTAGGGTCCATAGGAGTCGTACCTCCTTCGGAGAAGACGGAATTGTCGCCTTCCGACATCGATCTGGGAAAAAGGGGATTAGTTAGGAAAGTGGCCATCTTTGTGGATAAGCTATACTCGAAAAAATCATCATTTACACACGAAGATGGAGTAGGGTGAACTCATCTAATTCTGTGACTCGCCTAATTCGGTGATATTTGGTTTTGAATTTGAACTTTATCACAGAGGCTTAAGGTTGTATTTCAAACCATTGATTTCACTCGTATAGCCCTACTAGCTTCTGCCCGCGGCTTCGCCCGCGTGGATGTCGGAAACTATCCCACGGGAACGTGCTACCAGGATAAAAAGTATGTGCTTCCCCAGGATGCCATCTATCTCTTTGCCAAATCAGAAGTTCAGTGGTTTAGGCGTGAAAATGTTACATACAGTTTCAAGTACAAATCCTCCCTTAAAAAACCGAATAACCCACTTTTGCCCCGTCAGGGGTCAATTTTCGACCACTTTACATACTTATTTTTAATTATTTTCTGTCAAAAGTATCAATACTGAGTTTCGAGTTAATCGGACCGCGCATTCAATTTCTTCCATACAAACTTCAACACCCCTATATCCCCCTTTGAGGGGTAGTTTGAAAAACTTATAATGATAAACTTTATTACTTACTTAGGCAAGTATTGTTGCCAAGTTTCAAGTTTATTAACTAAATTAATAAGATTTTTCATATAAACTGTATCCCCGCTTTTCACCCCCACTGGGGCGGAATTTAAAAAAAATCATAACTTGACACAAAGATTATTTATACCCATTTTCGAGTTAATCAAGCCACGCATTATAATCCTCTTCTGTAAAATTAACTACCCCTTTTCATCCCGTTAGGGGTAGATTTTCGAAAAACCCTCATACGTGTTATTATTTATTTTTAGTCTTAAGTACCTACACACACTGAGTTTCGAGTTAATCGGACCGCGCGTTCAAAATCTTCCACACAAACTTTAGCACCCCTATATCTCCTTTGAGGGGTAGTTTTGAAAAACTAATAATGATAAACTTTATTGCTTACTTAGGCGAGTATTCATGCCAGTTTTCAAGATTATTAACCTAACGAATAAGATTTTTCATATAAACTTTATCCCCGCTTTCCACCCCCACAGGGGTGGAATTTTGAAAAATCATTTGGGATGTTTTCATAACTTGACTCGAAGATTATTTATATCAATTTTCGAGTTAATCAAGCCACGCTGTAAAATCCTCTCCTGTAAATTGACTACCCCTTTTCAGGCCGTCAGGGGTAGATTTTCGAATAACTCTGATACACATTATTCTTTCCTTTCAATTATAGGTACAAATACTGAGTTTCGATTAAATCGGACCGCGTGCTAAAATTCTTCCATACAAAGTTTGAAACCCTCCAATCCCCTTTTAGGGGGTAGTTTATAAAAACAAAAAATGCCCAACTTCATAATTTACTTAGATAAGTATTCGTACCAAGTTTCAAGTTTATTAACTCAAGGAATAAGATTTTTCATACAAACAAAATCCCCCCATTTCACCCTCTTAGGGGTGGAATTTCGAAAAACCCCTTCTTAGTGGATACCTACTCTTCACGAAGAATACACCCTCCAAATTTCATATCTCTAGGACCAGTGGTTTAGGCTGTGCGTTGATGTCTCAGTCAGTCAGTCAGTCAGTCAGTCAGGACTTTGAATTTTATATATATAGATGATAGTGCTCAAACCAAATATCACCGAATTAGGCGAGTCACAGAATTAGATGAGTTTACTATAAGGTCGAGAGTAGTAAAGGTGCTCTACATTGAATAAATGGGATTGTGGCTGAGTAATAACAGCCGCACAGAACTATCGATTAGGTTAAGCTACGTTTGCCGCGGTCTGTCCGTAGATGTGTGTCATTCGTGGATCTTTGGCAGTCGTTACGGGTCGTCAGAAACCCGAAAGTCTGACAATCAGTCTTTTCAAGGCATATCGTATTACCCAGTAACTAGGTTGTGGAGATCAGATAGGAAGTCGTTCCATGTTAATACTGGTATTCAGCTGCATCCGGTTAGACTGGAAGCCGACCCCAAAATAATTGGTAAATGGCTAGGCAGATGATGATTTAATAAATGCCAGATGGATAATGATTTTCAACGGTATTATGACGAAATTAAAAGACAATCCCAACATACTTAAGATAGGACAATTGCTTGTCAGCCATGAGCTTCACGTTTTCATATCTCTCAATACAATTTTGCGTTGCAGCCACGCTTTGAAGCCGTAAAATCCATATTGCCACCAAGTTCCTTACTAATATCATTTTATTTTCTGATATAATGATTTTCAACGGTATTATGACGAAATTAAAAGCCAATCCCAACTTACTTAAGATAGGACAATTGCTTGTCAGCCATGAGCTTCACGTGTTCATATCTCCTCAATACAATTTTGCGTTGCAGCCACGCTTTGAAGCCGTAAAATCAATATTGCCGCCAAGTTTCTTAGTAATATCACTTTATTTTCTCATCGCTACCGACTTCAGCAGAAATAGGTCACGTTTGCTTCCCCGGAAATAGCTCGCCATAGAAAATATTATCATCTAGAAATGCCAAGACATTAAAACAATGAATACTTGGCCTCGGGTCTTAGTTTATCCCATAAAAGAAAGGCTGAACACCACCACCACTTACACGTATTCATTCATTAACTATTCCATTCCATCCATGTCTGCGGTTCCATTCTAGGGAGGCGAAGCGGTATAAAGTAAGATGTTTTGTTATGAATAATGGAAATATTATGATAATGAAAGCATTTAATGTCTTTGTGATAACATTACTCAAGGCCAATTAGCTTGTCGGAGGCTTAATTAGATCTGGATTTATTTCACGGTTATGTTTAGATCCATCGTAAGCCGGATTATTGAAAGCCTCGCTAGAGATATATGCCTCTTAATGTACCACAACATAATGTAGTAAAAGGTTTTTTATTGCTTTTAAGAAATATGTTCTAATAGCATTATCAGCCTATAATGTTCCCACTGGTGGGACACAGGCCTCCTCTCTTGGAGAGGGAGTGAGCTGTAATCTACCACGCGGGCCCAGTGCGGGTTGTTGGTAGATGTAACATGTCTTCAAATTTTAGTTCTAGGACATACTGGTTTCCACACAATGTTTTCCTTCACCGTTTTGAGCGCAGTATTGATGAGATTATTTTACACAAAGTAAAGCATTTGACTGTGTTGGAACCCACGACCTACAAATCGTAAGACGGGGCCGTTACCACTCGGCCACCGCACTGCTCACTGTGAGCAGTTTTAACCCATTGAATGCCGTAATTACGGACACAATTAAAAAGCCATTGTGTCTCGCGTGGATCTACGTTCCGGCATATGAAGGGTTAATAGCAATTTTCTTGAAATCCAAACATAAAAAGATGTCTTTGTAGCGGTATAGATCTACAACGCCACATGCGAACAACGCGTCATATTGACGTCACGCAAATCCTGCATCTCGCAAGCAGAGTTTACCGCGCAATTAGCATGGATACAATTGCCCAATATCAATCGTTGGGCAATTGCCCGCCAGACACAACACCCGTCTGGTCGGAGGATCCTCCCTTTTCTATGGAGGATGAGTGAACTTTACACCCTGTTCCTCATACCTTCAAACTGGTGACCCCGAACATAAACGTCAGCGTAGCCTTCGTGCACCTACTTCAGCATAACGTCATCATCATCAATAATACGCCATTTGCGATAAGACCGAAAACAAAACTTGCTTTCAACACTTAGCTGATAATGGCGCCGATTCCCTTGTTCAGAAACTAAACTAAATTTAAGTTCAGTGCATCTTTTTCTTTCCATATCATTATGAAAAGGACAGAAGATAAATATTAGTTTAGTCCTGTCACTGCTAGTTTAGTATGAAGAATATTCTAATCGTTATCTTTCGTCTAGTCTCTAAATCCATTTTCATTATACTTCCTCAGTTTGTATAATAAAATCCTGAAGCAAAATATCTCAACAAAAACAACAACAGATCTTCTATACACAAAACAGTTTAAAAATAACCAACGCAAGTTGAAAGCTGCTTTGAAATTGACTCGGAATAAGATTTGATTGTGTTGGAAGCCCATCTTTGCTCTTTGTTGAGTAAACAATAAAACCAACTCACAATAAAATTAAATCGCGATCCACGCTGAATCACGGGAATCGAGCGATTTCCCTGAAACCTTCAGCTGAACAAAGTCATACAAATAAACTTGCCCCGCTCTGTTTGTGCGCAAACTTTCGTACGACTGGGTTAACTTCAAATGAAGCTGAAGTTAGCTCTATGTTTATGTGGGACCAGTTATTCAGTTAGTCTAGAATTCGAGGGTGAAAGTTAATGATTTCTACATAGTTTTAGTTTAATCGGGCGGCGAAGATAGATCTTAGCTGACTAATTTAACTCTGTTTGATAGACAAGGTAATCTCACTAGGAATATTCATGACTATTATAAAGAACACGTGAATCAAGTGTCTTCCCCTTAACATAGTGAATAAGAAAGACGTAATTGGACGATTTCTTAATTTTATAAGTAATTACTTAGCAGTTTAAGTTATATATACTAACTAATTTTACTTAATAGCTAATAAATAGGCTATATTTAAATTCGAATAAAGTACCATTGATTATGATACAATGTAAATTAAAAAAAAACAGCCCTGATCCTCTCACTAGGAATATTGATCGTATATATTGCTTTAGCGAAATGGAGTATGCTGCGACAAATTTTCCCAACATAATCCCACAAAAAACTTCTGCTGCAAACATTTTGTATATTCACGCTAGCCATTCATAAAGTAACTCATACGAACATCACAGGACCCGACTTTATGTTTGCATGCCATATTCAACCGGGTATCTACGTTCGCTGCTCGTAGTACATACACCCCAGCTTAAAATATTTATTTAAACAGTACACTAGCCAAATAAACTCTAGAATTCACGATGTCAAGTTGTTGTTTCGAAGCACACAAGTTTATTTGAAAAATATAGCGTCTAGGTTCTACAGTTGCGTGCCCGATGGTCGCAGTATCTTTTACATGGAAAAGCCGTTTCGTCGAAACGAACGGTAGCTTGTCAGTCTATTTATAAACAAGGGTTCTATGATAACGTAATGAATATGGAGTAACGATGTTAGCTTGCATTGTAGCAATTCTGGGAAATTCTATGTTCATAATGATAGCAATATGTTCATACATTGTTTTCTGCCTGCTGCTATAGAAAATTGACGACCAGCACCCTGTGTAACACATTGGCGCCGATTCCCTTGTTCAAAAACTAAACTAAATTTAAGTTCAGTGCATCTTTTTATTTCTATTTCATTAAGAAAAGCACAGAAGATAAATATTAGTTTAGTACTGTCACATTATGATACTGCATAGACAAATTAGACGTTGTTAAAAACATGGCTACTAAAATACGTCAATTTAAGTCAGGCGCTGACTAATTTGACAGGACTAAACTAATATTTGACGGCACGGTTGGCGCAGTGGTTAAGCGATTGACTGCTGCGCTGCGTGTCGTGGGTTCGATTCCCGCACGGAACAAATATTTGTATGACCTACATGTATTTGTTCCGAGTCTGGGTGTTTTTCTATCTATAATATGTATGTATTTACAAAAAAAAAATTGTATATAAGTAGTTTATCAGCCATCTTGTTACCATAACACAAGCATTAGGTTGCTTAGCTTGGGACAAATGGTGCTGTGTGAAATGTCCAGGGATATTTATTATTATTTATTATTATTATTTATCTTCTGTCCTTTTCTTAATGAAATAGAAAGAAAAAGATGAACTTAACTTAAATTTAGTTTAGTTTGTGAACAAGGGAATCGGCGCCATTATCAATCACAATCTGAATAATTTTGCAAATTCATTGCTTGCTATTTATGTTCGAAAAATGTGTTGTTGTACACACGGCTACACGTCAAGCTATGCATTTCCAGTTTTAGCTGACCTCTCATTGTATCGGTTTTTCGTACAATCAGAAGTTAGCTTATACTGGTTATGTCAAAATGAAAACCATTGCGATAGCACGCTAACAGTCGCAATGACTTTCATTTCACAAATTACCCACAGAATCAGAATCAGAATTTTACACAGTACACAGAGTTCTTTTTTCACAGTTTGCAATGCTTTAAAAACTGCGTTCTTTTGAGCTGCTTCCAGGTATACCCCAGGGGAAACACCTTCTATTGCAACGCTTACTAGGCATAGCTGCCTTTTGCTTACAGTAACACTTTGGTAATATATTTAACCCAGCAAGATGTATAGTTGATCCAAAAATGTTCGTAAAACTAAAACCTACCCTACAGACAAACGGCTTCTGTTTACCGCCTTAAGTTTGCATGCAGGCCACTATGCGAGGTTAGTTTGCTCTTGCAGCAGACTATGTTTATTTTAGAACCGTAAATAAAACATGAGTAGAAAATCGGGCTCGAAAACCTTATGTTGGTGAAGATATTCTCTAAAATATTACTATATGCGTATATTCTATACACTCTTAGCGATAAGACCGCCCATTGTAAAATGTATATAATATTTATATCTGTAATTTATATGGTGTACATAATAAAGAGTTTATTATTCTATTCTATGTGTAACTTTAGAACATCCTTTGATAAATGATCTAAAGTTAAACGAGATAAAGATTGATTAGTAGAGAGTGCCACAAGGTATTAAATTGGTCCCACTTTTGTGCAATATTGCAACAAGAAATAAATAAATATCTATTGAAGTTGTGCTTGTGCGTCTGCGTAGCTTGTAGCAGAATAACCTCATTTACTTATAAATAGCACACGTCTCGAACTAGGTCACAAGGGATGAAATAACAATCTACTTTTTTATTATTCTGTGTCCGCTGGCTGAAACCCTATAATGCTGCAATTTACGTTTATCAAACTGTGGATATGTCTTCCCACTTCCCAGCACCCACATCGTAATAAATTACACAGAAATTGGTGGAGCTATGTAAAGGGATACGTACAAATATTCTAACAAAGATCCCACAATTTGCTGTAAAATCGCGACTAAAAAGGGAAAATAATGTGTTTCCATGGAGAAGTAAGTTTTCCATCGTTAAAAGTTGGATTATTAATGGTGTATCCCTATCTACACATATACCCAGAGTTGGCATCAACACGATATCGTGTTCCTTTGCGATACCGCGCGTCATAAATAAGGAGGGTAGTCAGAAATGTGGATGATAGCGTTGAAATTTGAGACGTCAGACAGAAACGCGATGTCGTGAGGGTTGATTCCGTGTATTTTTCAGTGAATGGGTTCAATTATGTGCACAATTTATCTTTTTATTACGTAAATCGAGTTACGCTGCGCTAATAGGTCCAAATATTTGGATAAAAGTCATTTTCTGATTGTTATCGCCATAAAATCAGGGATTCATTTAGTAAACAGTAAGGACGCGATAGCTTCTTGATTGAATTTTCTCTCGTCTTCTGCTCCCTAGGGAGTCTCCCTGCTCCGTAGGTGGCTTACTGTTAATTTAGGAGGCTCAAAAGGATGATAAGATTTATTCGGCAAAGATGGAATCTGAAAATTGCGTTGATTACTTTAGGATTGGAGCAGGGCTTTCGTTTAGTAGATATTGGAAATCTTTTGCAATCAACGACAAAGTATTGTGTCAGATCAGAAGGCCAATTCTCGTAATTTGAAACGTTCAAAATCTAGTCGTAGTCTCACCTCGGCGACAAACAAATACCTATCAAAAACTAATCAAAATGTAGGGAAATTAGAAGTATTTTTTGACAGATTGAGACTGAGATCAGACTGTGAACGTTCTTAAAATTACGAGAATTGCCCCCCTGATACAATCATGCAAACGTAGGCGTAACGTCAAACGAGCAGGCTTTGTGTGCATCGCGCCTCCAGAGGGCTTCATAGACGATGATTACGAGTCACGTCAAAGCTCGTTAAATGCATCTTGTTTACCTCCAATTTGCTTGTCAGTCTGCCATAGTTTGGGGATTTCTCAAGAGCTGAATAATAGACTAGGATCTACATAGATCGACAAAAGCCCCACTGGGCATAGACAACTTGACAGCTGGTCTGCCAATAATGTTCTATATGATCCAAATCGATATGCTTGATAAGCGGGTAGGTGATCGACAATGCAATTTGGTTTTTTCCCTAGGGATTCGTCCTTCCCATCTTTTTGGAGTAATATACGAGTGGGTAAAGCACAGAGAAGGCCTACTCAAACATTCCACTGGACTCCACGAGTTTTGAAAATTAAATGTATGTAGGTACATTGTACAGCGCACCGCGCACCCTGGGCGTCAACCCAGAAATTTTGGCCATCTATCCTCTTGTGCCAATAATGCTGGGGCCAAACCAACGGGAAACGCCGTTGATTATCGCGATGATGGACGTTAACCGTAGGAATAGCCAGGACTTATCGCAATAATTTGACAAGGGCATTGCCGTTTACCGTTAGGCGATAGCTCGGGCGGTGGTTTTTTTGGCACATTATAGAGATTTAACGCAAGAATTTTTATTATTATTATTTTTTCTTATTGTCACCGTGAGGACGAGGGGATCGCCAATGAGCATTGATGTTGACCGTTTAAGTGTCGCCTCTCAATTTAAAGCGTTAATTATCGGAATAATTAGCGCGTTGTTTATGGCAATGATGGGTTGTGGTTGTGACGGTGAGCGTTGGTGTGTACCTATCCACTGGATAGGTACACACCAACGCTCACCGTTACATTTTCCGTTGTTCGTCTCTCTTAAGCTGGATAGTATCCAGCTTAAGAGAGACGAACAACGGAAAATGTACTAGCTTTCCTATGCCGGGAATCAACATCACACATCATTCGCTCAGCCAACTTTTAAAGAATTTCGCCGCATTTATTTTTTGTCTTTATTATTATTATTCAGCCATTTCTGTCCCACTGCAGGGCAAAGGCCTCCCTTCCCTCCTTCCACTTATCCCTATCCAGTACTGATAATTTTGTGTCTTACCAATATTAATTATTTTATACAAATAAAATATTACCTTGTTAAACCATTTTAGAAATAACTGATGACATGCAGACAAAAATAATTGATGTGAAGGAAAATGGACAGGCAAATGTTGAGGATCTATGTTCTATGTTACGGGTTTGGTTTCCGCACTTAGTCCTACAAGTGGACCATTGTGCGTGGGCCATGGCGGCCGTCGGTGGTTATTCCAACCAGCCCACCTCCCTCCAGAAGCTTATTAAGTCTCCTGGTCTGTTGAGAACATCTGTTTAAGGTCTGGGTGTCCCGAGGGTTTGCGACCTAATCTGGGTGACGCGGCGTCACCCAGATTAGGTCGCAAACCCTCGGGCATGTGCACAGGCGTCAGTGACGCCTGTGCACTCAAAGAGCACATGCGCGACGGTTTCATCAGCTTCCATGCAAGCTCTGCACAGGGGGCTGTCCGTTATGCCTATCGTGTGGAGGTGTTTGTTTAGTGAGCAGTGTCCCGTGATGGTCCCCGTCACCAGGCGCAGGCCTTTCCTATCCAGGCGTAGTAATGTTGAGGATCTCAAAACAAGAAGAACAGCATCATCTGCCTAGCTTTTTCAGCTGTATAACCGGATGCAGCTGACAGTATTTTACACAGAGTGACTGCCTAGACTGGTTGTCTAAGAAGATGAGCATCATCAGATCACCTGAAAGATGACCACTGCTGGAAATTGGCCTCCTCCTTAGAATTACCACAAAAACTTTAAAAGAGATAGGCTAAATGAGATCCTTAAAAAAACTCACCGGAGACTCAGATCATCCACATCCAAGTTGAGGGTATCCTTTCTTCTGCTCCTCTCTACATTTTCTTTTACAATAAGATTCTCTTCAGACGTGATCCTCACTTGGACATCAAACTTGTCAGTTTTACTCTTAGCATCTGCTTCATTTGGCACGGCCATCCTGACGTTGTCCGTTGAATACGATTTTATATTCACTGTTTTATTATCCACCTGTTCTTCTTTGTCACGAAAATGTTGGCCTGTCCTGAAGACCGTTGATTCCTTTTCAAAAGCTTTTCTATCTTCAGACGAATCACTGTCCGATGTGGTACTAGAAATAATTGTACCTTCTTTTAAAGTGCGTACTTTTATTCTCACATCAAACTTTGATAAAAGTTCAAGTTTTGTTTTAAAACTAGGTAGATGTGCTCCTTCAGACTCCTCAGTCTGTTTGGGTAGACTGGAGATCTGGGAGATTTCTTCTACTTCGGTATTGTTATTTCCTTCATCAGCCGGACTGTATTCTCCAGACTCATTGAATTCAGAAAATTCTCCTAAATCCTCTGGGACTTCATTCAACTTTTCAGCAGAACAAAAATTACTGTTCTCGTCTGATTCCTGTGGAATGGGGTCTAGTTCATCTATAGTGCTGTTTCTATCAGTGGCAGTTGCAATCACTACTTCACTGCTGGTGTATTCTTCAATATTATGTGAGTGAGGGCTGTAAGTCACTTCTAACTTTATGTTCTGTGCATTAGGGTCCTTTTCTTCATAATCTGTATCTATTATTCTACGCCGCAGAATATGATTCTCTAAGGTCAATTTTTCTATAACATCTGCATATTCTAAGCAATGGGAGTGCTGCTCATACTTCTCCTTCAACTGTTTGAGTTCATTCTTGGATATCTCGAGTGCAGTTCTAAGTGACACTACTGTCTGGTGCAGGGCCCTCACTGTGTCCAAGTGTACAGCCCCGGAAGGGGCCGCCTCCAACCTGCCGCTATCCATTCCACCTTGTTACCCGCCAGTGAGCCAACATACAACATCCCATACATGACGACTGTTTTCTAATACCCCTCAAAACACAATCACTGCACTATCCATTGCCTGGGAGACGTTACTACAGCTTGAATAAATAAACAACCATTATCGGGTGTTCCGCGCGAACACGCCGCGTCCGCCGAGACTCTAAGAGAAACTCATCGATGACCCAATTCGTGAATAAAACCATTGACATACATCATTTCGTCGCACATTCTCAGATCTTTATCGAGTCTCGCAGCGGCTCGCAGAACCACTGAAGCGGGGCACGGAAGGGCGAGCAATCGATAAAACAACTCGCCCCAAACTGTTGTAATTAGCTTTTAAGCCGTCGGAACTCGCGGCGAGGCTCACAGCTGGCACCGACCACTGATAAAGTCTGACACGGAAGGCAGTAATTAAGCGGGATATTATCTCCCAATCGCTCTGACAAGGCTGTAGGATATAGATATAGTGCAAGATACTCGACAAATCTCCGTGCGCTGCTACTTGTAAACAAATCAATACTCCAATTTGGTGTTCGCGGGCGCAAGTGCGAGTAGATAAGAATGACATTTCTATTTCAGTCAGTGTCAATTTGACAGCTTTACAGCTGCGTTCTTATTTACAACCTGGTTGAACTAAATTGTAATAGTTACAATTAATTAACCTGAACCGTATGTATAAAAATCATAAAATCAAAGCAGCAGTAGAATTTAAAGCAAAGGGGCGGCTTCGCTACGTTCAATTTACGTTTACTGTGTTGCATTTACTAAACGTAAACCGCAACGCAAGAACGCATCAAATGTCAAAGTCATACGGACCCAAAATATCCCGCAAACTTAAATAACCTCAAAATAGTTTTAAAACCAAAATAAAGCCTGAATTGGCATGAAAATAGCTTAAAATGTTTAATATATCAAGTGTTTACAAAAACTCATGTGTTACTTCATATTTAGTGCTACAAGCCCGACATAAAACGAAGATACATTGGGTAATTATTCTAACTCTAACAAAAATAACATCATTTCTAAACCTCTTTCCTGTGCTCTCGTAAACTTATTCTTTATTGTTGTTCTACAGTCCAAATTGAAGAAAAAAACAGGGCCTAAATATAAGGCATTAAATCATTTCGATGAGTTTTACGGGTCTGTGTTTGGTAATAAATGGGAGCCGATGCGGGAGGCATTGCTACGCCGGTCAAAGTATGTAGCCGTTGTCAATAATTATGGAGACGCCGAGAAGACAATAGAAGAGCTTACGAACAGGGGTAAATATTCTATTTGTACCAAGTATTCTTCATTCTTACATGTTTACCTATTTAAGAGGACCTTCAACAAAATTTCATGTCTGTTTCTTGTCTGCTTCTGTACATTTGTGTGCTTAAAGTATTAAATAAATAGAAATAAAATTGTTCATAATATAGCCAGCTATAAAGTAATTCACAAAGCAGCAAAAGCATATGCCCTTAATTTTAAACATAATGAATGATAAACAAGTTGAGTATTGAGTACTCATAACTTATTTCTAATATATCATTTAACTGTTTTCAGGTGCCCACTGCCTCAAGAACTTAATATCAATACAACAACAGTTTCACAAAGAGTACAACATCACACCCACACCAACACAAGTGCCCGTACAGACAGACAAGCAGTCAGAGAGACTAGTGGAGTACATAGAAAAGCAGCAGACAGATGAAATATCCAGTATTTACCCTAAGACCGATAATATACCTGAGAAGTTGGATATGAGGGATGATGACGATTTTCAGGTGCAGAAAGTCAAGGAGGAAGTGTAAGTTTGCAAATAATTTATCTGTGGGCTAGCTGGTTAGCTAAAAACAGATGATAATGACCTATCAACATTGGTGTAGCTAGGGATTTTGTTAAAGGGGGCCAGCCGTCCAGCTGTACTAACCACAGTAATTTAATAAGAGACCTGACACCTCGTAATAACAAATCCAACCAAAAAAATTGACCATGATCTGATCATGATTCTTTTAAAAAACAAGAAAAATAAAACCTTACATCATGGTCAAAATGTATGGTTCTAACAAAAAGCCACATACACAGTAAGTAATTCTTCAATACTGTCGATTTTTCTAGGATGGACAAGGAAGTTTCTAGGGTAGTCATTGCCCACCATTGCCCCCCCCCTAGCTACGCCCATGTCTATCAAGGTCTTTTAATAATGAGCCTGTTCCACCATGCCCAGTAATAGGTAGCCTCTAACCAGATCCACAAGATACATCAACCAGAAATCCAGTCTCATCTATGAATACAACTTTCCATTATGATCTCATTTATATTGTTAAGTTATAGTCATAAGTAAGTGGGCAAAATTGCAATGTTGTTCGCCTTTTTATTTTATTTTTATTATTAATCTTAAGTTTAACACGTTGACAACACACACTATAGAAAATCTATTGTTGGCGGTCACCGGTAACAATCAATGCCTTAAGAAGTATTTTGCCATAATTTTTAAGTTCTAGCCTTTAGTTTTTTTATTATTATGTGTGATCAGAGGGGCAATTCTTGTAATTTTAAGAATGTTCACAGTCTGATCTCAGTCTCAATCTGTCAAAAATTTCTCTAATTTCCCTACATTTTGACATTTGTTTGTCGACGAGATGAGACTGCGACTTTTAAATTACGAGAATGGGCCTTCTGATCACATATTTCTGAGATTGCTGGTAAACCTATAATTGGCGACTGTGCAAGACCGAGGCTATTGTTATCTATAGTACTTAAGATATATTATACGTAGAAGCTGTTGGTGTACTTTATTGAATAAATTAGCTACTAATTATATGGGTACAGCATAATTTTATCTACCAAAGTAAAATTTATAGGAGTACCAATTTCTGTGACCCAATGATTCTAGGGTGGATGTCATACTAAAAAGTTAACAAATATTTTACAGATCCTACCCGAACAGAACTCTAGATGAATCTCTAGCTGAAGCCAAGATAGATGAATCCAGAATAATAGACCCTTCTCTAGGAATGACATCAGAATCCCTGTACCAATTCCTACCAGCCACCAAGCTCAAAGGAATGGATGAGTGGGTGTCAGAGTCCGTGCATTATTCTTATTTATCTGGTAAGTACTGCAGTATTTTTCATCTGGGGTATGATAGATAAGAAATCGTTGATGTAAATTTTGTCAACAATTTATAGATTCACTAAAATCTTCACTTATTTAGAAATTAGCCAAGATTTTTTGCTAAATATCTGAAACAAAATCAACTTATTATGTAATAATATCTATTTTACTTGCAAGTATTTTGTAGCCTGTATTATAGCACTTTCAGACAGACGAAAGCCAAACTCAGATTGTGCACATCGGCGCCGTCTCCTACGCAGTCTACCGAAAGCCTTTCATAATAACACAGAACTAGCCTTTGTCATCCAGGCTATGTTTGTGTTTTACAACTCAATTTACCACCACTCTATATATTTTCAGGGGACAAAGACTTTCCTTTAGGGATAGAACCTGAAGGCCCACTGAATTATCCTGAACACCTGAAAGTTTTCACTTACGAAATGGACAGTGAAGCAACCACTTTTCCTGAACCCAAAAGATGTCAAACAGGTAATTATAGTCTCTATATTATATGCTTTAAAAAATAATTATAATATGATTAAGAGCCCGTACAACGGTCCACTAGCGCCACTCCTTTAAAAAAATATTATCTCGTGACTGAGAAGGAATTATGAAAATCTGCTCAATCAGCGACCTCGGTAAGTGTGTCTAGAATTTTCTAATACCTTTTATTAAGTTTCATATTGAGACACGAAGCAACTAAATACGACATATAGGATCGGGCCGCTTTTCTTAAGATCGAATTTTGTCCGATCGTTATTATTATAAGGTTGAATGCCTCGGAAATACTTAACTTTTTGTCTTACTAGCTGTTGCATCATTTCATACAAACATCGGTGATAAAAAGTAGCATAGAAAAGGCTAGGCAAATGATGATCATTGATAAAAAGTAGCCATGTCCTGCTCCAGGTCGCAGGCTACATATCTGTCAAGTTGCTTCAAAATCAGTCAAGTGGATGGGCGTTAAAAGGTTACAGACAGAAAGAGTTACTTTCGTATTAGTATGAATGTATCAAAAATTCATTAATAACCCACGTTTTCTCCAAATATAATAATAAAAATCGTAATTATGACTAGAAAATGAACTCCACATTTTAATATTACTTTCCAGGGGTTTTCAACTACTATCCAATGGACTGTGGGAGTGTGCTCACAGTATTAGCGCTAGGCCTCCAGCCCGGTGACAGAGTGCTCGACCTGTGCTCAGCGCCAGGGGGCAAAGCCCTGGTCATGTTGCAGACGTTACTGCCAGATGTTATTGTATGCAATGATGTTTCTTTATCCAGGTTGAATAGGTAAGAATTCCTAAAATCTAAAATGGCTACTACTATTTTTTTTTTTTTGAGGCTTCAATTCTCTGTATGGCTATGTTAGCCTCATAAGATCAAATACTTAATAGCACAGCCTGCAAGCTGCTTATTGCACCATACTAGCTCCCATTAACAATTAACTAAGTAATAAGTTTTAGAAAGTAAGTTTATATTATTAGGGTTGCTTTGGGGGCTACCGGCTATTGCATTGGGTTGTACCTGTAATAATAGTTGTCTGATTAACTAGCAGTGGTCCGCTCCTTCGTCTGCGATCCAGGATGAAAAGTAGCCTTTGTCCTTACCCAGGTCATGGTCGATCTGTGTGCCAAATTTCTTTCAAATCCTTTCAGCCATTTTAGCGTGAAAGCGTAACAAACAAAAAATCTTAATTTCGCATTTATAATATTAGTTAGGATTCCTGTTTTTATTGATAACTAAATTCTGCACAAGCATGATTCTTGCAGTGCGCTACTTTAGGTGACCATTGTCTTGTTATGACAGTATCGCTTAATAATGAAAATACGTTAAACAGACAAACAAAACTGTAGTAACTTTATGCATAGAACCTATTAAGAAATAATGACATTATTCCCAATATTTCATTTAATATCGTCCCCTATTACATGGGGCTTAAACGTAATCGGCGAAATGTGGGTATAATCGATACACCTGTGCCTAACACTTCATTGGAAACGGGCGTGATGTCATGTTGTGTAAAATATCAAAATAAGCCGTTGTTACGGTACTTAAGACTATATGCCACATTCTCGTCTCCATATTTCAGGATACAGCGATCATTCCGCGACTATCTGTTTGATTTCGAGACCAGTAACAAATGGAGAGAACGAGTCATCTTCAAGAGGGTGGACGGCCGACTGTATACTGACGACCAAGGATTTGATAAGGTATAGCAATGTAATCTACGTTCGCGATTAATTGGCCAAACATGTAAACAAATATTATGAGTTATTGAAAAAATAACTTTAACTCCTACACAATAAAGTTTAGTTTACGATACAACTTCAAACATTTTTAAGACTTTTAAAATAATTCTTGTCACTCTGAAATCAACTTAATTACCACTGTAATAAAGTTGATATTTGTTTAACTTGAAATAACATAAATTGGAAACTTAAATTTGAATAGAACTTGAGATGTCTGCTGCTGTAGTCAGAAATAGACTTTACTATTAGACTTCACTTTTTGTAAATATTTAGGGTTCCGTACCCAAAGGGTGCTAACGGGACCCTATAACTAAGGCTCAGCTGTCCGTCCGTACGTCCCTCTGTCCGTCTATCACAGGGCAGTAACTTTTGAACCGTAATAGACTGACACTTGAAGGTAGACTCGCAAAGTGTGTACTACTATGGGGGCTATAACAACAAATAATAAAAATTAAATAAAGTTCAAAATTAAACGGACCCCTTAACTTTATTTAATTTTTATATACAACATACAAGAAAGACTCGGAAACTCGGCCCAGAATTCGGTTACGTGTTTGTCAGGTACCCAAATATACTACTCTATGTTTGGTTGTCCAAAACAATAATAAAGGCAAATCTTAGCCCCTTGGCTCGGAGTGTAGCGTTATTACATCTGTATCTTTATTTATCCAGGTGTTAGTGGACGTGCCATGCACGACAGACCGTCACTCGATGAATGAGGGTGAGAACAACATATTCAAACCAGACAGGATCAAGGAAAGGCTTAGGATACCTGAAATGCAGTCACTGTTGTTGGTGTAAGTATGAAGATGGTATGATCAATTAATCTGCCTAGCCATTTCCCAAATCCGTCTAACCGGATGTAGAGGAATACCACATACACACATATACATGGAGCTACTATCTATCTGACCTCCACAACCCAGTAACTGGGTAATACGACACGATGCGATGGTACAAAATCAAAATCAAAAGTCATTCAACTTAGGCTGAGAATCAGCACTTTTTGAACGTCAAAATTACAAAAGACAGTCCCCCAAAAACGCCCGCCCTTCACCACTTCCTAGTGCTATCGCTGGGAAGAAGTGGCGCAACAAACTCCCCAGCAGTACAGCTGTCTGTTCAGTAAAAAAATACTTGATTGTATACAATACTAGGTACCTATGTTCGGTAATTATCATTACAAGACGGTACGATAAATAAACAAAAATAATAAAGGAACGGATAGTTGGTAAAGCACCATTCAATTGTTATGTCACAATAATTAAGGTTACATAGCTCGTAATATAGCACGAACTTTCTTTCATGAGAACGTTACGGCAAACACAGCCCATTCGAATCACTAAACTAAACACGCACACAGATTCGCTCTTCGTTTATTACGTAAGACAATTTTAACCACTTTCTGACCCCCCTCGCTCCTACGTGAGAAAAAATAGGACTTTGGTGACCCCCCATTATTTAATCTTACGTAAGATCAGTATCTAACAAAATTGCAAAGAAAATCTAGCAAAAATAAAAATAAACTTATAATTTTAAACTTATAAATGAACAGTTTACAACGTTACGGTTTGCAATCGCAATAAAAAAATGGATTTACATGGAGAAACGCTTTCAAATGCTCACAGTGTAAACGCAACTTTAGAAGTATAGAAAAGCTGAGTTAAGTTTAGGTATAGATGTCTGGTTTCTGGTTGCTAAATTATAATAATTAATTACCTATTTCTTTCTATTACAGTAACGCACTAAAGCTGGTGAAAGTAGGCGGCACAGTGGTATACTCAACTTGTTCACTGAGCCCCGTGCAAAATGACGGCGTAGTCCACATGGCGCTGAAACAAGCCTTCGAGGCACACAGTATCGTCGCCACTATCAAGTAAGAACATCCTCTATTGAATATCGATATTCTATTATTGAGGTACAGACGCCTGCACATCAAGCTACCCGAAACTATAATTTTCCCAATCAACTTTGAACCTTATACTTTAGCGATAAAGTTGAAAATCTACTTTATGATTGTAGTAGCTTGATGTGCTGGCGTCTGTACTCGAATCTTGATCAAGTCCCAGACGGAACAATAAGTTCAGAAGAAAAGAATACCTCTAATTTCCCTATATTTTTGACATTTCTTTGCCGTCGAGGTGAGACTGCGACTACGAATTGGCCTACTGATGTTGTCCATTATTTCTGTCATGTATTGTGTATATCTTTTGATGGAGATCTTAAATAAATAAGTCATACACTCTGTCACACTGGATATATTAGACAGGATAAACAATACGTTTACATGACGCAAAGAAAGACTACAAACACAAAAAAACAAGTTGGGGTAAAATATGCGTCACATCCATGCAAAACGGCCATTGCTCAGCATAATGCTACGACCCTATGAGCCCCAGCGCTAGAACGCAAGAACTGATTCGTTCTTCACCTCAACTTCTCACACAGTTTTATTTATTTTATTGTACCATTTTATTAACACACTAAACGTTTTAGGGACATGTCATCCTCAATGTCCGGTCTGGCAAGCACGCTGGTATTGGGTACCGGTTCCGCAGCGCCTAAGTACGGACAGCTCGTCACACCCTCTGTCGGAGCCAACTTCGGGCCTTCCTATATCTCCAAACTGGTTCGCGTTCGGTAGAAAACAGAAGAAAAACTTAGTTGGTAAATAGACATTTTTGTATGAAACTAAGATAATCTGACAACTGGGTGGAAAGCGGCCTTATTTCCTCCACTTACCGCCTCAGAATGCGCGTTTGTCTAAGGCACCTGTCCCACCGCCGGCGAAGAAGCGACTAGACTAACAACGATTTTCTCGCTCGAGAAACGTACAAAAGATTGTAGGTCCCGTATAAGTAATAGAGATACATAATTATATTAATAGTTGATTGCTGACTGTTCACACCGCCGCATGTACAGTCACGAGCACCAATATAAAATAAATAATAATAATAATAATAATATTTTATTCAGTATTCAATTGGTAAAATATTAACAAGTCTTAGAAATAACTTACAAAGGTATAATAATGTTAGATGCCTGTACTAGGATAAACCTGTATCACAGGCGGCATGAGCATACTTTATGGTAATTGTAGGACAATAAAACAAAATAAATAATAATAATAAAATAATAATATAATAATAATATGTCAACACTTGGCAACTTTCAATTGCGATTTTTTCGTGAAATAACGAATGCAACGTTGTAATACGACACATTACATAAACCTATGGGTTCGAATACGCTATGTTCGTTACAACATAAAATTTCATTAAAAAATAAAGAAGGAAATCTCTTTTGAATAAAGCCGAGTGTATACATACTTTTGCTCGTGACTGTACTCGTTGTCGCAGCGACAAGAACTATCAAAGAGAGTACTCGCTCTGCGACCCTCGCTTGGCGGGCAGCACACTCGCTGAGAGACTCACGCTTAGTACATAGACACACGCATACTAGCAAGTAAACGCTCGTCGTCGTCTTGCACTCTTTGCTCGTTGCTCGCCAACTTGTTTTTATTGCTAACTCTACTCGCTTCTCGGTGCCTTAGCACTGTTAAAATTCGTCAAATATTCGTGAAAGACGTCACGCTCGATAGTTTTCTAATTAACTTGGTCGACTAATAATAATACTTTTAAGTATATCGTATAGTCATTGTCAAGCTGATAACTCGAGCGCATTGCTCATAGCGTGACTGTAATTGATGTGTCTCTATATAAAATGGCGAATATACAGTTTCATGAACTTTGTAAATAAGGATTTTTACATAATAAAACCAAATATAATTAATAAAACGTTTATTTATTTAAAACTTTAAAACCTTTGCATAAGTACACGAGTTTTCTTTGGTAAGCAAACTTACAATTATAAGTAAAATACAAAGCGTTTACATCTAGCTTGGTAAATATTTATAAATATACATACTACTTACAAGTCTTATATTGTAAAATGCATATAATTTTATATAGAATATATCAAAACATAAAATGTCACATACTGATATAGTTTTGATAGTAAATATTCTCTGTCAGTCAAACTTCCTTACTATTATTATGCTTTGAAAATTAACGTGAAACCTCTTGGCGACTGGTTGAATATAAACTTTATATAAAAATCAATCAGCTACCTATAGATGTATATTGGTTCATGCGTGGCCACCATTTTGACAAATAAACAAAATGGGAGACAAGTATAAATATATGCCACCGAACTTTACAAGCCCTTTTATAGAAAATTTTATCATAAAAGTTATTATAAGTACTATCGCCAAAATCTATATCTGACCACCGTAAGGACTATTCCTGCTTGCAGCGCATATTATTAGTCAACCTAAAAATAATCCTCTTTTGTTTTACTTTCGTACGAAACTGTGGTCATCATGTGCACGGGATTTTGTTTTCAAAATGGTCAGATATAGGTTTTGGCGATAGTACATTTTAAGTACTCATTTCAATTCATTCTTATCATCAACATTATGTATAAATGAACAAGTCCACACAACATCTCGCAAAATACTACTTACACTATTTAGATGACTATACATTTGTATTTAAAGATAAGAAAACCATAAAATATTATGGCACATTCTGGTCAGGCAAATACACCTCTTAATGTAATGGTATTGTGATACAAAACAATGGGTTTTCCTTTGATTATTCCTTTATTGGGTCATTAAATGAGATTAGTGATATTAAATCAGTTCAATATATTAGTATAGACGCCAACAGTACAGCCGGTCGATTCTGTAAAAATCACACCGTGAAAACTCAAGTGAAGTGAGCTTGATGTGACTGTTGTCAGTAGTGTCAGTCCCTAGCATTATTTGGAATGACAGCTCATTCCACGCTCACTTCACCTAAGTTTTCACGGTGAGATGGTTACAGAATCGCACTGCTGGGCAAGCTACCCGAAACTGACAAATTTTACTAGCATGTAGTAGCATGATGTGCTGGCGTCTACTAAATCTATCCAGATAATTGTTGTCAGTTTTACACATTCTTACTACATTTTGACTAACGAGATTCCCAACCCTTTCTGCTGGGGAGTTTGTTGCGCCACTTCCTCTTCCCAGCAATAGCACTAGGAAGTGGTGAAGGGCGGGCGTTTTTGGGGGACTGTCTTTTGTAATTTTGACGTTCAAAAAGTGCTGATTCTCAGCCTAATTTGAATAAATGACTTTTGATTTTGTCCAATCCGAAATCTATTCGACTATCCTTAATTGGGACTTAAAACTTACAATATTCTGTTTTATTTGAATACCAATATAGTTATGAATGCTTATCCAAAAATGAAGAAACAGGCTGTTCGAGATCCTGCAATTGGATTGGCTTAGTGATGTTGGTTTGTCCTTGAGTTTTTGGTCCTTAATTGGATAAAAATATGTTTAAGTTTATTTATAGCCATCAAAATGTCAAGAAAGAATCTTAAGAGCGTTTACAACGTACGGCATTTCATACAAACTTTCAAGTCCTTGTACATTTCGAAATGCATGAACCGATTTTAATGAAACTTCATACGCGTAAGCAGGATACATAGGTCTAAAAAGTTAGTAAAGAACATTTTCGAAATGTCTTATTTAAAAAAAGATAATTTGAAATCACTGTTTCTATGGAAAATTGTAAATCGGTCGAATTGAGCTGTAACACTATTTTTCGAAAATGTTCTCAACTAACTTTTTAGACCTATACAGGGTGGCAGGGACATCGACGCGCAAACTATAACCATGGATTCAGCACATGAGTTTAGATAGACCCCATAGCGTCGAAAATTTTCGTCGGTTTTAAAAAAAAAATATTGCTGTTCCATACGTTTTAGCCGATTAGGTGTTGCACTTTTCTATGAAACAGAAGATTATTTTTTTTGATAACCGACGAAAAATTTCTACGCTATGGGGTCTAAACTCATGTGCTGAATTCGTGGTTACAGTTTGCGCGTCGATGCCCCTGCCACCCTGTATATCCTGCTTATGCGTAGGAAGTTTATTAAAATCGGTTCATGCATTTCGAAAAACAATGGACTTGAAAGTTTGTATGAAATGCCGTACGTTGTAAAGGCTCTTAATTCTCTAGTCATCATTTGCATTTCCTTTATTCTTTATTCAGCGGCTTGTGGCTTTCCTTCTTCTCTTCATCTGTCTCCACCTTATTCCATGGCTGCTCCTCTCCAGAACCGAAGATAGTGTACGCAACTAACTCTATAACGTAGAGCCCTATGGTGGTGAAGAATATCTTGCGCCATGCTGATATCGTTTGCTGGAAAATAAGTTTTTGTTTAGTAAGATATAAGGCTCGGAAGACCTCGCTAACACACTCATCTAAATACTCATATAATATTTTAATTTCTAAATGGCGTAGCCTTTTCCCAACTATGTTGGGGTCATCTCAATCTGAATAATTTTGAAGGATATTGCTAATCCAGTGCTTCATATTATGTTCGAAAAGCTTGTCTGCTCAACAACGTAAATAAAGCAAAGAATGTTTTTGAACTGTCAAAATGGATGGCATTGCAATTGTTAGTGTGTTAAGAAATGGATGAATGAATGGAGATTGTGATTGAAAGTGTGTTCGGGCGCGTCTTTCCGGCGGCGATTTTTTTCGCGCCCTGGATTTTCAACGCACTGCTTAGCGCCGAGAGTTGAAAATTCAACAGTGTGTTTTTTACGACGCAGTAGAAAATTTGGTAGTAGATATTTTACCTCCGTGTGAAGGTGGGCTTAATCTGTCAATTAATCCTCTACAAACTTCACGTGAAGCCAAGCAAAACTAAATAAATGCAATACTTACATTTCCATGAGTGACGTAGCCAACAAAGATGGGTACCACAATGCCGGGAATAGTTGCCACCGTGTTGGTAATAGCCATCAACGTACCTGGGAACACATAGGTACAATCTTTATTAAATACCTCGGAATAACCGCAAGTGACCGTAACAGCTTATTTATAAAGATCCTGCGGTTGAATCTAAAGTTACAGGGTTTAATAGGTTTCATAAGTAGAAAATAAATAGCTGTACAAGCAGCAACTATTAGTGTGCAACTATTTGAGTTCGGTACTCAAATATACAAGGGACATTGTCGACGGCTGCAGTTGCCTCTGCCGTGACGTGTGTCGCCCGTGTGTATGAGCACTTAGGCTCAATTTATAATAATAATATAATAATATCCCTGGACATTTCACACAGCACCATTTGTCCCAAGCTAAGCAACCTAATGCTTGTGTTATGGTAACAAGATGGCTGATAAACTACGTATACAATTTTTTTTTTTTTTAAAACAAAAACAAAAAAAAATACTTTACATTACAATAAAACATACACACACACATTACATACAGACACACGGCACACGGCGACACGGTTTACATTTAAATACATGTAGGTCATACAAATATTTGTTCCGTGCGGGAATCGAACCCGCGACACGCAGCGCAGCAGTCAATCGCTTAACCACTGCGCCAACCGTGTCGTCAAATTTCGCCGCGTTACAAATTCTTGACCTATTTAAGTATGTAAATTGAGAAAGAATTAGCATTGCTATTCAACGTGACAATGCTACCAGTCTTCTGGGTACGTTTTCGGAAAACAGTGATACGGACGAGTACCTACTTTGACGCTAAGTGACTTTTGTTTTTGTATTTATATGGATTTACAGGTTTGGCAAAATGCATAATTTGGACCTTTGCTTCTTCGCTTCAACCAGACTGAAAATTCGGGCCGTATAGCTCCCACTCTTTTTTGTATCGTTGAGCATATCTCCTTCGTTTTATACATAATATATCTGCGGAGTGACTACCGAGACGACAACTAATAGAGAAGAAAGGAAGAAAAAGACATGTTGCGCCGACCCCAAATAAATCGGGATAAGGTTCAGAGAATGATGGCCTCAAACACTTACCAGCAAAGTTAGGCGAGATGTCGATGTGGTTGGAGAGGAACCCGCAGAACATGCCGCCGATGGACGTGACGGCCAGCGCCATCAGCGCCACCGCCGCCGTGCGCGCGCAGCCGATGTAGCAGATGGCCAGCAGGCACGCGCCCGGGACCAGGGACGCTTTGGGGGGAGGAGAATCAATGTCATGTAGGAAGACGTAGGTAGGTTAGGGTAGGTGTCGAACCACACACAGTGAAGAGTTTCGTAGTTGGTGATGATTCTAGGTCGGCGGGATAGTTCCCGCTGACCTAGAATCATGAAATTTGGCCTTATAGGTTTTGATTTATTTGCAAGTATCAAAATATGTTGCATAAAAATGGCCGTATTTTTTTATTGCGTTGACTTAGAAGCTTGATTTGTTTAGAGCTCCAAGGGACCGTAGACCTTTGATACGATATACTGGTAATTAGATATGGTGCTCTCCGATTCACTAGTTTCATTGCTGTCCATTTTTGGCCTCTTTTTCTCGGGGCCCTGTCGTTATCACGGACCAGGCCGTGAAAATGTTTCCGTCGGTAGGAACTACGAGTATGTTTCTTCATTCCCAATATACCACGGCCAGCCCTATGTGTTTTATCATCACATCATACAAGAACATCTGATTAAGTACTGCTTAGAACAAAAGTTGTTATTGAATTTCTGAACAAACTCAAACTGTTTCTAAAGAGAAATAATCTTACCAAATATCGTGCCAATCTTCCTCGCTGTAGTTGTTGTGATTTTTGACTTGCCGCGCAGCCAGTCCAAGGTTCGACTCAGGATCATACTGAAGAACCATAGAGATAGGAACGGCATAGAGACTGCCAATGCGTTCTGAAACAAAAACACAGCAGCTGGTAATAAGTACAACAATATTTTCATAATGTACTTCGTGTAGTATCGCTGGACTGGTCTAGACTACCTACGCATTGGTAGTCTAGACCAGTCCAGGCTATAAATATAGCTATAGAAAGCGCAGGCGTCGTTGTAGAAGTTGCGATGCAAGGTCTGGTACATTTTCTTACACAGCCACTTCCAAGGTGCTTTCCTTACCCTCGCCGAGCCCAACTTCAGGAAAAGTTGAGGGTAACAAAATGTTGTTGATGGATAACAGAAAGTTGGTAATTAATTTAAATAAATACGAAATATGAAGATATTTAATAACAATAATCTAGAAGATTTTGTTAATTAAATTCGTCTTGTTAAACGCTTGCTTGGCCAGCCAGCGCCTTAGACGTGTCTTGGAACTCGAAAGGGTTGGGGCATCCTGGCACTCAGCATTCCGGTTTGCAAACATAACGTAACCATGAACTTTCTCGCATACATAACCAATGATATTATACAGGGTGGCAGGGACATCGACAGCAAGTGGCACGTCAAAACTTGGCTTTTCCTTTTCCAAGCACATAAATGTACAGAGGCGGACTTAATGACACAGGCATTCTCTACCAGTCAACCTTTGGGTGATCCAGAGAAAAACAGTGGTAGGTGCAATCATGAAAATTGAGGAATAAATATTTTAAATATAAAGATACGCAAAAACCTTTTGCATCTATAAAAATAATATACAGGGTTATTGGAAAAACACCAACAACTTCTTAAGAGATCATTGTACTCGTCATTATGAACAACTTTTACTATGAGACCACACCCGAAATCGTGAAAAAAAATCAGCTGTTCCCTATATTTATGTTCGGTTAACTCGTCAAAATGTAGGGAACAGCTGATTTTTTTTCAAGCCAAAGCAGTAATTTGTCTATTGTATTATTTATGTCAAACTCATGGTCAGTCTTGTTTTTCTTTTTGTCTGATGTCACTATGATTGATATATCGTCGGCAAATAATATGCATTTATAATTGGTTATTTTTATGATATCATTAATATATAAAAGAAACAATATTGGACCAAGCACGCTTCCTTGCGGAACGCCATATTTATTTTGCTTATATTCTGATGAGTACGGTATCATATCTCTATTACTGTTTATTTTACTAATAATGACACGTTGCTGTCTATTGCCTAAATAGGATGATATCCATTCGAGTTTGAATATTGAATGCTGATAGGTAACCTATCTACCTCTTTTTACTTAAATATCATTACTTATACTTATCTTCTTATTACTTACCTCAGTCATATTAAACTTGAGCACTTGCTTCATGTAGAAGGGCAGTTCTATGAGTACCATGTACCAGCCGAAGTTGGAGCAAGTGTGAGCTATCAGGATAGCAAGGAAGGCCGGTGAGGTGAACACGGCACGCCACGGTACGGGGTGGTGGTGCTGTAAACAAGATACAAGTATTTATTTATTTACTAAAACCTTATGCACAAGTAAAAAAATTCTGTCCAAAGGACGACTTAATGCCTAAGGCATTTTCTACCAGTCAACCTTAGGGTGAAGCAGAGACAAAACGTAGTAGGTGCAACATGGTAGAAAATGCATGTATGGGAAGTGTGATACCGCTCGTGTCAATTGACTGTAAGGCGGATATCACACTGCACCGGAAAGCGCTCCGGAGTCCGGTGTGCGATGCTGCGGTTTGTAACCTTGACTATAGACGTAGATGCGGTGTCAGTCTGTTATATCCTGCGGTCTTTGTATACAAATCAAGATTCTACAGTAAAAGTTAAAAACCGCAGCACCGTACACCGGACCGATGTTCTAGTATGGAAAAGCTGCCAAAAAATCAAAATTTTGTAAATCAAGGTAAAAAAAGTTTGGTAAAATTCGCTGTAAATAATATTAACACACTGTTAATCTCAAAATACTTTTTTTATAGAAAACTTATTTTCCCGTGCATTAGTTATAGAATTGCGACCAAAAAGTGACTTACTCCATTTTCCATACAAAAATAGTTCAACTTAGCTCGATAGATGGCGTTGTTAGTTGAGAGACCAATTCCTGAATCGCGCTATGGTTTCGTTACGCGGCGGAGTATAAGGTATCTACGGGCGGTGACTTCGCTACATCGAAAAGGGTGTTTGTCGCTTTCATGACACATGCGCCGTAAGGTGCGTGGGGTATGGATATCAAGACATAACCAACACATAATTTTTGGATCTGAGAGGCTGTTGGAACCCAAAATACCGGCGTCTCCTCTGCATAATACCTATTATCCCCTCAAAACTAGTTCTGGTTGCAAAATCTGTCAAACTCCGTTTTGCAATTACTAACATTTATTTAGAAACTTATTCGGTTGATAGGTTTTTAATTATTTGTAACCTATAAAAACAACCAGAGAGGTAACCAATTCTCGTAATTGTAAGAACGTTCACAGTCTGATCTCAGTCTCAATCTGTCAAAAATACCTCTATTTTGCCTACATTTTTGAAATTGATTGTCTCTGAGATGAGATTAAAAACAGATTTTGAACGTTTTTAATTACGGAAATTGGCCTTCTGATCTCAGTCTCAATCTGTCATAAATACCTCTAAGTTCCCAACATTTTTGACAAGTTTTTGACATTGATTGTTGCTCAGTTTTTAATTAGCCTTCAGTTTTTCTGTGATGATTCTTTTATACGTTGCCTAAAAACTGATTTTTAATATAGAAAACGCGTTTTTACTTATCGGTTGAAGTTTCACTGAACGAGACACAAAATTATAGAAGTTTTATTGTTATTACGTCTGGGGGCGTTTCGTTCGTGTCCCTCAGTGTTAATAAGGGTTTAACCGAAATATTCATTTTCTTCTTTCTTTGCTTTTATCGTGTCGCCATTTTGTACTAATTCATACATTACAATTGAATGCTGCGCACATATGGGAGGGCCGCATTGCATCGCAAAACAGTAGCCGCAAACGTATGCGACATCTAGGTATAGATACTAATCTACAGGCTGTAAAAAGACCCATCACATAGCTATCAACTACGCATTGTACATCAAACTAACAAAAAATTAATTGCTGGGAAACGACTTTGTGAAAATTTGTTATTTGCTGTTTGCGGTAATGCGCAATGTAACACGCGCAAAACACTATGCTTGTGGGTGTTGCAACTGTACAGGAGTCGTAAGGGTATTTAAAGTTGTGTTATAAAATTAAAAACCTTTTTTCGTAAAAAAACGTTAGTAAAAGTTTGAATTTTGACCTTCAATATCTCCGTAACCAGAAGGTTCCCAGGTATGGTCCGGTACAAAAAAATGCTTACAATGACGGGGGGTATAAGTGACTCTCGGCTCCGTTAAATATCTCCTTACAGCCGTTATATTCATATTCGTTTATTTGCATTCTACAAGGTATACAGATGTTCACAAAAGGCTTATAGCTAAGAACCGTTGTAGACCCTGTCAGGGCACAGCAAAATTATAGAACATATTTATTAAAAATCTAAATCGTAGAAACAAAAATCAAAATAAAATTCTATATGAAAACTAAAAAAACTACGCTCATAACATAAATAAATCTATTATAAAAGGGTAAGTAGGTAGCTATTTTCTTAAAATACTATTTTTATGATACAATCAATTCCTTACCTTATTAGCTTGCTGCCCTTGGTTGCCCAACGCGGTAACAACCATTTCTCTCTCCTCGGCAGTCATGAACGGCTGCTGCTGCGGCGAGTCCTGCACTAGCACCACCCACAGGACACACCATATGAGGGACAGGCCACCCATTACATAGAATACGCTCTCCCAACCTGTGGGGAAAAATGGAGGATTATAATTTTTGCAGCTCAGTTTTAAACGTTATGGTACCTTAAACTATTGCCTGTTTTACCCATTTTTAATAAAAATTACACTTTAAAGTTAAGAAAGTGGTGAAACTAGAAGAAAGCAAAAAAAAAAATTTTTTTAATATTCAGGGGCCAGGGCCAAATAAATTAGAGCTGAGTACGTAGCAGATGACCCCACCTATCCACCGTTTTCGTATGTTCAACGTTCTGCCAAACACCCTGTACCTATATTTTTTTATCAAAACTGATACACGTACTGTATTATAATGTCTGTAGAAGACATAAATGAGATAATTCAATAAGATTAGGCAGTAAGAATGGCTTTCGTTTTGACAGTTCAACAACATTCATTGCGTTATTTACGTCGTAGAGCAGACAAATTTTTCGAAAATATGAAGCAATGGTCATTGTGCGATTAATAAATAGACATTTGGCAGTTTTAATTATGTTTTACCTCAGTTTGCTCCAACTGTTGCAATCATACATATACCTATATAAATCATTTTGTACTATCTACGACTCTACACTTAAACGGTTCCTAAAAGTTGATTTCCATAAAACCTGCCAAAACGCTAGTTATTTTTTATTTATTTATAATTAGACGGGTCTGTAAGAGCTGAGCAGTGTCCAGCCGTTCTATACTGTAAAAATCTCACCGTGAAAACTTAGGTTTTGTGAGCTGTCAATAGTGTCAATCTCTAGCATCAAGTGGAATGACAGCTCACTTGAAGCTCACTTCACCTAAATTTTCACGGTGAGATTTTTACAGAATAGATCGGCTGAATCGAATCCCATCCAGCCGTGTCTTAGAAAGCTTTGCATGAAAAAAAATAACAAGTAAGTACGTATAATGTAGTTGAGTATGTATGTATGGAAGGTACCATGGTCTGTTCCAAAAGCATTTGATACTCGTATAAATGCAAACAAATCCTGTTTCGATTCAATTTTTACGGAATCACTTACTAAAGGGAATTTGTAAAATTATAATTGAAAAGTATAGAGTTTACAAAATTAACCTAAACATATCACAGATCTATACTTTTGGAACAGACATAGTCTTACCGACACTAGCAGTGAGCACGCCAGCCATCAGCATAGAGATGACGGTGCCCAGGGAAGTGCCCGCATACGTCAGGGCGGCCAGGAAGCTGCGCTCCGCGGGTGGCGCCCATTTTGACAGCAGCGTGTGCATGGCGGGGAATGTCACTCCCTGGATACAAGAATACATGCTTTAGAAAGGGTTATGGTCCCTTTTAGTTTTTAAGCTTAGTGGAAGAGACCCTTTGCTTTGACCAGGTGTGGGACAGAATAGGCTAACAAAATAAAAGCTCATTGTGTTTTCAATGAACCGAAAGCGGCGCACCAACTTTTTGTAAAGCAAAATTGTTAATACAGGGTGGCAGGGACATCGACGCACAAACTGTAACCATAGATTCAGCACATGAGTTTAGACCCCATAGCGTGGAAATTTTATTGTCGGTTATCAAAAAAAAAATCTTCTGTTTCATAGAAAAGTGCAATACCTACGCGGTCAAAACGTATGGAACAGCAATATTTTTTTTTAATAACCGACGAAAAATTTCGACGCTATGGGTAAACTGATGTGCTGAATCCATGGTTACAGTTTGCGCGTCGATGTCCCTGCCACCCTGTATATTTCTTTGATACAAAACACACATCAGCATTGCTAATGTGTGATATGTGGTGTCCCGCAAGGAAGCTTATTTGGTCTGTATCGCATCCAAAATCAATCAATCATTCGTCCGAAACTAAAAAGAACAAATGTTGAATGTGTGAACATTTGTTTTTTTGGTTCTTGGTTTTCATATTTATCATAGAAAACTACTAGTAGGGGAGCCCAAGCGGGGATTTCAGGATTTACTAAAGCGCGGCAGATTAATGTACAGGGCGATACCTTGTATCCGGTTAAGTACCTCCACCAAATATGAGCCCCATATATAAGGCCGCCCGTGAAGGATAAAGGATCAGATTAGTAAAAAAAAATTGATCATTAGAAATTCTCGAGCGCGTCAGATTAAGGTAGGGTGAGTTAATTACATACTAAAAAGTGTATATTCCACTAATCTGACAATTTGAGAGTGACGTAAAGAAAGGGGAGGGCAGCAAAGTTGTAAAAAAAAAACGTCATCTCGACATTCTCGAGCGTAGCCAAATTTTTTTTTATTTTGAAGGAAATAATTCAAGGATAACGAAAAATATATAATCTGACGATTTCCGCAAGCCGAAATGATAAAAAATCGTCAATAAAGTTTAATGCGTGCAGCTGAGTGATACCTATATTTCCCTCTCCGCGTTTCTACTTCTCTCTCACTTTTTCTCTATCTCTTACTCTCTTACTCCGTCCCCACTCTGGATTTTATTGCCACGACGCCATCACAGCTGATCACAGAGACTCGTTCGTGGCGTGATATTTATGAACGTATTTCCAACGTTTCGATTTATTTTGTTAATTTAATATTAGTAATGTGACTTAAAGTTTATAAACATTTAATATGAGTGATATTAGTTTAAAGTGCGTATTTTGTGGTGAAACAACTTTACAAAAAACAATTAAATTTACATTAGAAACATTAAAAAAATGTGTAAATATTTTAGAATATCGTCGGAGCAAACCGGTTCTTCGAAAATCTCGATCAACGTACGATAATCTCGAACTGTCGATAGAATCTTCATTAAATAAAGTTTATCACGCACAGTGCTATAAATTATTTACAGCAATTAAAATACCGCCAGAGTATTTACAAGAGCAAAGTGCAGTGGAACGTGACAATGCATCGGAAGTTTCCGGGCATAGCTCCGAAATACATGCTGTTTCTGGAGAGTGCTCAGAATCACGTGGTACTGTTGATTCCTTGTCTACTGAGGTTGCTGGTACATCGACAGATGAGTAAGTGCTAATATGACTTCATATAGTAAATATTTATGATACTGAAATTGAGAGACATTTGATAATTTTTAGAATTTTTTTAACAAACAAATTATAGCAAGAAAATTTTATTTAAAAACTTCATCTTTAGAAGCTCTGAAAAATTATAAATGTGATTTTTATATTCTTGAGGATACTCCAGAATCAGGTATTTCTTTTCTCCAATAATTAAAAAAACACGTTATTCATAAAAAAAATATTGTTAAATATTTTTATGACTTTTTGTTACAGATACGCAATCTGAGGATGAATTCGACCCAGAAGAGGAAGATAATTCTACTGATGAAGATGAAGATGATGATTAATTAATCAATTAGTTATAAAAAATTAAATTGTTTTGGGCATTTTTTTTTAATTATTTTCTTATAAATACAAGTATTCTACTCAAAAAACATACACTTATTTATTTGCATGCTATTTCCTGAGCTTCTCAACTAATTAAGTTCAATGATTTTAAAAATTGAAAAAAAAAAATTTTTTTTTTTATCAGATTAGCCGAATCCCTTTAGATAATCGTCAGGTTATGAGACAGCACGTCTAGAACGCAAAGATGAACAACATATATCTTAATCTGACGCGCTCGAGTATTTCAAAATGGCGAATTTTTTTTGCACATTATAATAATGGCCGCGAGTTTGCGTCAGATCGAAATCGTCAGATTATTGAATGAGAGCTTTTTTTTTGGTGCACTTAACACCCCCTTAGAAAACCTGACGCGCTCGATTAAATTTTTTTTTTTTTCATTTTTAACCCTTACGTACAACCACCCGCATCATGCAAATGATCAGATTAACATACGTACATTATTAAAAATACGTAGGACATTGATGCTATCAATCTCTGACGCGCTCGAGTATGTCCATGCAACAGTATTTTTTTACATATTTAAAAATCTATAGCCGCTTCCCCCACCGATGAAAAGGTATATATTATATAACATTTTTTTCTTTTTATCATCTAAACTTTGCAACCTAATAGGTCTCTATGACGCTCGAGTAAATCCCCATTTAGCATCGTGGGCTCCCCTACTATACAGACAATTTATTTAAAAAAATGGAATTCTCAGAAATGCAGGGAAATAAAACTACAAAAAGAATGCTTTTGAAATTATGTCAAATCAATAATTATCTTTCAACATTTCAAGCTAACCATGTCTCGATTTTCCACGTGTTTTGTTTTCATAAACATAACGCCTACGTTAAATATAATGCTATAGGTAGGTACCTGATACGTATGTGGCGCCAACGTAGATGCCTACACATTGAAATCAATAGAGTTGACGTCGTTTAGGACAATGTTCCCAATAGTAAAAGGAATATGTTATGATTCGATGAATGCATGGGTAATACCGCATGATTCTGTTTATGTAGAACCTCGTAGGTATGTAGGATGCTTATATATGTATAAACTTTTATTATCATGAAAATAGATATTTCCATGTGATAATTCCGAGATCAAATCTCTTGTGCCCAGACCTACATACAAGTTCGTATAGGTCTTCTTAATGAAGAATTAGATGCCATTTTAAAACCTCGAACAAGCCGATCTATTCTGTAGATATCTCACCGTGATAACTTAGGTGAAGTGAGCGTGTAGTGAGATGTCAATAGTGGCAATCTCTAGCATCAGTATGTTGATTCTGCAAAAATCTCACCGTGAACAGTTGCGTGGAGCGAGCGGTCGGTGTCATCTCATTTCTCATTGATGCTAGTATTGATCAAACTCACTCCACGCTCACTTCACCTAAGTTTTCACGGTGAGATTTTTTAGAGAACAGACCGGCTGCAGATCAAGTCCTCCTGGGGAATGGTGCTAGTATCTATCCTAGGCGATAGCATTGGCAAGGCGCAATCACTCTGGATGTTAGATGGGGCTATGAAACCCTACTAAGTTCAATGACTGAGTTCCCAAAACCAAACCAAAACGTTCATGGTTATAAAGTGTAGGTAATCGATAAGTTGGGGCCTTCAATGATGCAGCAAACGTTCATGTCCAAAAGATTTCATGACCTTTTATTAAGTTTAAATATAAAAGCTTACCCCTCCAATGCCTTCGCCAATCCTCATGAGCACAGCCGCAGAGTAGTGCAGTTCACACATGACCGGAGTCAGCAGGGTACACACCACGTTGATAAAAACGCTGAAGAACATCACCCATTTTGCGGAGTACAGCTCTGCGATGCGGGCAGCTAGAAAACAAAGCAAATTCAATGACAAATGCCGGGTACAGATGGGTAAAACTGGTGAGTAGAGAATTGGGTAAGTTGAGAAACAGGTTAATTTATAATCTGGTGGGTTAAGAATCTGGTGAATTGAGATTGTGGTAAACTGCTCATGAGCCAAACGTAACATGAAATGAAACACAAATGGGCCGTCCAAATTAATGCAATACAATAGGTATGACGAATTTGTTGCAACTTGTGTTCACCAATCTATCATCCCTGTTCTATAAAACGTCGGAGGGTATCACGTTTCATCAATTTATAAGTCACAGAAGGAAATCGAGCGCCGAACGAGCCTATTGTCATGTAGATCGGACACAATACCGACACCGTTCATCGCTGCTAGATACTCAGAATTTAATAATGGCCAAACTAATAACAATTGGCCCAACCCGGCAATCGAACCCAGATCAGCAGTCGATGGCATCGGCGTCGTTACAATTAGAAAACCATTCTGTGGGACATATCGGTCGTCAGTCGTCCATCTTAATGATAGCAAACGAATGTGAAAAAAATAGGAGCTCATGACTTAGCACCCTTAAGACTTACCAGGTAGTTGGGAGATGAAATAGCCCCAGAAATAACAACTGAGGACAATGCCTTGAACTTCTGAAGGCCACGCGAAGGGTCCATCCGGTTCCTAAAAAAAGAAAACATCAATAATATAATAAATACACAACCCTCCGAATACGCACTCAAACAAAGTGGCACAAACAGCTTGAGACTAAAATTGAGAACTTGCATTTGAGTATTCAGCGGTTAGTCTTGATCCTCGATAAGAAACCAATTCGAACTATTCCTCCGTCAAATAAAACATTCAGAAAGGAGAAAGTTAATACGATCCGAGATATAAAACTAGAATTTTACGAGAAGAGATGCCCGTTTGTCCTCTGTCAGTCTTTCAGGGCTTCAACCCCCGAAAAGGGCAAGGAAATAACTTCAACTTAACAACATACTCATAAAATTTAATGAAACCTTCGCAAAATACCAAAGTTAAGAATGATATATCTAACTCAGAATCAAAAGATGTTGTGTTTGTTGCAAATTCTTTCTCCATAATCATTCGGGCCGTTTGGAACTGATCCAACAATTAAATCAACGAGAGAGGTATCAAACGGTAATGACACATCAAGGTCGTTCTCTTTTAGTTTGAACCCGGATTTGAAGGTCGAAGTCTAAGTATCGTATCACCTATGAGGGGTTACAAGCATTTGAAGTAGGTATTGCAGCTCCAAAGAATCGTCCGTTTCTCCTAAATACAGATCCTCCTGCCCTGCTGCCTGCTCTGTCCTGCTTTGATCTAGCTAGAAGAATAGCGATTCACTCAACGATTCGTACCTACACCACACAATGCATACTTTGTAAGTCCCTCATGTACAGACGCCAGCAGGTCAAGCTACCCGAAACTGTCAAATTTTCCCAATCAACATTGAACCTTGATAAAGTTGAAAATCTATTAAATAAATTTGACAGATTGTAGCTTGATGTGCTGGCGTCTGTACTACAAAACCTTTATATACCTAAAAACATACATATATTTTTATCTTTACGTATCTCGGGACCATGGAGTCCCGTGGGGTAATTGCGTAACACACTAACAGTAGGAAATGGCTTTCATTCTGAATGTGTAACAACATTAATTGTGTAAATAACTTTGTTGAGCAGACGAATTTTTCGAACATATGAAGCAAAGGATTGGCAATATCTTTCAAAATGATTCAGATTGTAATTGATAGTGTGCGCAATTAGGGTGCCGGTCCTTTAGAAGGCGTACGAGCGGCCGAAGCCAACTCGCAGAGGCCCCACAGTTTTAAATGGAATGCGGCGCCAACCGACGATTGTCCCTGTATGCTCTTTGCAAGTGCACCCAAGGACAACCCCTGGTCGCCATGGGATCTGGAGGCAAAAGTCCATGCCCACATATGGGAGTGGCGAGAAGAGACAAAACGCCGGGGCGTAACTCCGCTGCCGCGAGAAATCACGGAACAGCGGACAGAGCTCCGGCGGGATCTCATGGCGACATGAAGAGTGCGATTGTCGGAACCCAGTGCTGGGCACGCTACAATTGCGGCTATAAGTCCCCTCTTTGAGGAGTGGCTGGAGAGGCGCCACGACGCCCTCACCTTCCGCTTGATGCAGGTCCTCACCGGACACGGTTGTTTCGGGAGGTTCCTGTTCAGGATAAGGCGGGAGGAAACGCCAGGGTCTCACCACTGTGTGGATCGCCCGGAGGACACAGTGGAGCTTACGGTAGAGGTCTGCCAGGCGTGGCGCCGCCACGAGGACCGCCGCGTCCTCGTGGCGGCGATCTCTCGCGTCCGGCCCTGGTCCAGGCCATGGTACGGAGCGAGAGTGCATGGGAAGCCGTCACCTCCTTCTGCGAAGCAGTACCTAATGCTTGCAAAGGAGGAGGCGGAGCGCGTGAGGGAGAAGCATTCTCTGCGCCCTCACGACCCTAGTCGCCACAGGAGACGACCTGGACGTCGAGAGTCAGCAACCGACTCCCGGCCACCGTAGGCGCGGGCTTGCGCCCGGTAAGTACCAGGCGAAGGTCGACGGCGGGTTGTGTTCCACGCGCGCCTCAAAGAGATGTCAGCACGAACTGAAGGGGTCCGCTAGCGCTGATGTCTGTCGGGGTCGCGGGTTGTTCGAAAGAGATACCGTGGCTCCTGGCATAGGCAACTGAAGGAACACGGTTGGGTTTTTGTCAGTAAAAGTCTTACACGCTCCGCCCAGAGCGGGAGACGTCATTTTTAATGATTTCCCATACCCAAAAAGCAGGACTATTGCAGAACATGGAAACAAATATATTGGGCTATAGGTTTGGGTGGCTAAAAATAAAACTTTTTTCCTCATACAAAATTAAAACAATGTCACATTACTTATGTAGTACATACATAATTATCTTTAACGCGAAACCTGTATGTCCTGGAATTCGTAATTTACGATGTCGCAACCGTCTGCGCAAGAGATGATTTAAAAGTGAAACATTGATATAGCCAATGAAATGCATCGTATTCGTGTATCACAGTTTACGATCGCCCCAATTGATGTTTAAAAACAACTCATGTTTATTTGCAAGTCGATGAAAATCAGGTCAATTTGATATGACGTTGAAAGACTTTTATTATCAAGACAATAAATGTTAATGTTTTTCTCATAGCGGAGAAGAGTCACCAAAGTGAATGTTGATGAGTGGAAAAAAAAATGAAATGGCGCATTGTGTGGCGCAATTTTTCTTTATGTTACTTTTTTTTATATAATTTGTTTTTTTTTATTTTTGACTGTGTTTAGTTTAGTTTGTGATCTTCCTGTACGAGTCGCAATAAATATTTTTTCTTTTCTTTTCAATTGTCTTTACAGGATCAAATTAAATTAGCCTGCGAAACTTCACAGACATGTTGGGTACCAAATCTAATGACGATAAAACAAAAACAAAAAACAATTTTCTGAACTCTTTTTTTATTTGTATTTTTGTGCTACTAACTCCGTCAATTTTGTCGTTTGGTAATAAAAGGGCATTATCCACTTTCTTTATTAAAAACCATATTCGTTGGTTAACTTTATGGGTCAGTAATAACCTCATAAATTTTAGTAATCAATTAGTATTCCATAGAGTCAATGTTATGAGGTTGGACAAAGGAATTCAATATTTCAAGGTAACAAACAAAATGACGAGTAGATAGGCTTTCGGGCTTGGTATGTTTGCTGTTCTAGTTAATGAATTGTTTACAAAGGTCGGTTCATAGGTAGGTATATCTTGTTTCTATCCCATATATCCCATCAGTAATAAGACCTAGGGCAAGATTTACAGGTAGCTCTTTGACTTTACTTTGCCAAGTTAGCGTTTGAACGAATATGAACTCTATTTTCAGCAAATAATGATCATAATTATTTTTGTTTAAGCTAATGTGAGTACTCATTCCGTCATACGTATATAAACCTTACTTTGTGAAAATAAGGTTCTTAATCGTTTGACTTTGCTTAGCAAAGTAATATAAAAATGCAATCTGTGAACCTTGCCCCCAAAGTGACCCACTATTTGCTTCAAAAGCGTTACTTACAGTAGAATTGACATTTCCTTCACACGCCTCATCAAGAGGCGCCAACAAACTGCCATTCTTATTAAGGTGTCCATCTTCAGCCTCTTGGGCGGCTTTGATCGCACTATGGTTCAGCATCCCCACCATAGCTACGGAGAGATTCACCTTCAGACCATAAACTATGGCGAAGCCTATAGAGCCGAGAACAGCTAGAACGTACCGCGCAGGTACGATACCTGAAAAGAGCAAAGGAAAGCATTGAGATTTTTGGGACGACTTGTAAAGGTGTTAAGGAAAGTTGATCATCATCATCTGCCTGCCTTTTCCCAACTATGTTGGGGTCGGCTTCCAGTCTTCCATTTTACATGGAGCGGCTGCCTATCTGACCTCCACAACCCCAACAAGTTACTGGGTAATACGATACCCCTTGGTAAGACTGGTTGTCAGACTTTCGGTTGAGAAAAGTTGCCGTTCCTTTTGGACAGTGGTCGTCCATCATAAATAGCCCATTAAAGAGGATTGGGAAGTCGGATTCCTTACCAAAACCTTAAATCCTGAGTTGAGCTAAACGACTATACTGACAAATGCGTGCACTGGCTTTATGGCTCCACTCAAATATGTCTGGTTCTTTGGTCAAAAGATCATCTCGGACACTAATCTGCATGGTCCTCATATGAACTGACCAGGATTATGTCTAGACTTTAAAAGTGACTGTGACCTCTGAGTTTGTGTCGGTCAATCTTCCCAAGGTAGTATGATATAACCACTTTGTTCCTGTGTATGTGTTCACTTTTATTCGATGAATAAAATTGACGTGTGTGAAACGTGTTTTTGTATGAAATAACTGTCAACATTTCAAAATTATTCCTCGAATAAAGTAGTCGGATTAGTGAAAACTCAGCTCTAACAGAAATAAATATCATTTATCAATAAAACTATGGATTTTCTCGTTATTGATCGCACCGTAGGACGGGCACCCGGAATTTCATTAGACTTCAGTGAAATGTGGACCACATTACCAACCTCATCTAGTTTAAAAAAAAACATGATTGACGTGTAAAAGTGTTTGTAAAAACCTACTTACAGAAATAAATAATGTATCATTTAAATGGTTCAAATTAAATTAGCTAGCGAAACACCGCAGACGCGATGGGTAGGTATATCTAAACATGATTAAACAAAAAAATAATTAATTTGACGATTTTTATGAGGTCATTGACCGCCATTAGTGTAGGTACTCACATGAAATATCAGTTTTAAATAATCGGTTTATTCATATCATATGTAAACTTTACAGAACCAGCAAGGGATATCAGTTCAAAGAATCCGACCGGAATAACTCGACGTGATGCGTATCGATATATCAACGTGATAAAACAAAAGAAAACAGATTTTCTCTCATACTTCAAGTAACATACTACCAGTGGTCGTCGACCCAAAAAAAAATCTAATAATTATTTAGTTTATTTTATCATTTTTACATATCGATGCCCATCGTCTTCAGAGTTTCGCTAGCTAATTTTATTTGACCCTGTATACGCGTATTTATTTATTAATTAATATCTAATCAATTAATTCACTACAATTTATCAATAACAACACAAACCGCACCCTTGACTTCTTGACTTGGTCAATACAAACAGCAAGACTTTCCAAGAATCTATCTTCAGTTCTAATTCTAAGTGATTGTGTCGGATGTTGGCACGCCTTCATCCAATATTGTCAAAGGTGATCGAAGTCACGTAGGTGCGAAAAACCATCTTGCAGTTCGAATTGCGATGAGAAAAGTTTTAGCACTAGAAATTAAACCTAAAATTATAGCAGTAGCTATTGTTTTGGAAATATAGTGTACAGGGAGGCAGGAACATCGACGCACGAACTGAAAACATGGATTCAGCACATGTTCCACCCAAATTTCAACGCATGGGGTTCAGAATCTGTACTGAATCCATGATAACATGTTGCGCGTCGCTATCCGTGCCACCCTGTGATAAGTTTTCTCATCTATACCATAATAAATTACATTATGTTACTCTTCTTGCATTATGTTTTAAATTGTTTAATGGCTATGTTTTCAGTTCATAATATTTGATGGGGATGGGCGCTGATAACCGAAATACAGGCTGGCAGCTGTTACATAGTAATTACATATTATTGCGAAATTGTGTGTAACTTAGTGCTAAGACTTTTTAGAGACAATCAATTATTATTATTATCATCATTCTCCTGCCCTTAGGTACCCCAATTTATTTGGGGTGGTAACATGTCTATTTCTTCCATATTTCCGTGTCGTCATCATCGGTAGTCACCCCATTTCTAGCCACATCATTTATTTTATTTATTTATTTATTTATTTATTTAGAAAACCAACAGCGATACATATGATATAATACAAATAAAGATATTACAGTTTAGTAAGGCTAATAATAGGTTTCCCTGCTTAACCTAATTCGTATTTACCATGCGAACGGACTTTAAAAAATATTTAAAAATAAGGTTTTACCCCTTTATTCATAAACGTTGCTTAAAGTTAAGCAGTGATTAGCGACTGTTTAACCATACATTTTTGACGTTTAAGCGTTACTCAACTTTAGTCATCGTTTATGAATAAACCCCAAATAATGTAGAAGTGAAAGCTAACCACACCACATGTTATGAAAAGGGTATGATAATATTAATTAAATTAAAATTAAAATTATTAATTAAGCATAATAAAATGCTTTAAGGTGAATGGAACGAAGTTGCTTGCTATTTGTTTTTATGAACTATAATCTTTTTAACTTGGGCTTTAAAACTAGGTTTTGTGCAGTTAAATACATCAACCTGAGAGAAGTCGTTGTTGTAGGCTTGTGCAATACGAGTAAGTACACAATTACTAGCATAGTTAGTTGCATGCCTAGGTACATGCAACATTGGCGTATGGCGAGTGCGTCGTAGAGGAACATTAAATTTGATCTGTGATAACAAATCCGGACAATCCAGCCTACCATTCAGTATGTCGTAAAGTACACACATGTCCAACACTTTACGTCGTTCATCGAGTGTTAACAATCCATATGTCCGACAGCTATTTTCGTAGGACATTGGAGGTTTACGGAGGCGGTAGTTAAGGTGATTTATGAATCTTTTTTGAACCCGTTCTATTTGATTTTTATATATAATATATTGAGGGGACCATATTGGGCATGCGTATTCCAGAACGCTGCGAACATAAGCAAAATACACAGATTTGAGGGCTTCAATGTTTTTAAATGCCTTGCAGGATCTTAGAACGAATCCTAAATTTTTGTAAGCTTTGTTAGTAATAAGATCTATGTGATTTGAAAATGCCAATTTGCTATCGAACATAACTCCTAGGTCTCGAACTATCTCAACCTTATCAATAGTTATTCCATTAAATTGGTACGAGTACGTTATAGGGTTCCTCTTACGAGTGTAACTGATGCATTGACATTTAGTGACGTTAACAGTAATCTTGTTTCTTGTGTAGTAATCATGTAAGTTGTTAAGGTCTTGTTGGAGAGCTGTACAGTCATCAAATGAAGTTATTTTATAGAATATCTTTTTGTCGTCAGCGTACATTAAATGCTCGGAGTGTTTAAAAGAGTCAGTAATATCAAATAAATATGCATTATAGAAGAGAGGTCCCAAATGGGATCCTTGTGGAACACCGCTAGGTATTTCAATGAAGTTAGAACGGTAACCACCCAATACTACAGCCTGTGACCTTTTAAATAAATATGATTTTACCCAACGAAGAAGATCGCCACGAATACCCAGTCTATATAATTTGCTGAGCAGGATGCTGTGATCCACGCGATCAAAAGCTTTTTCAAAATCTGTGTAGATCACATCAACCTGCCCTCCATTATCTGTATTGTCAAGGACAAAGTTAGAGAAGCAAACTAGATTAGATATACTCGAACGCTTTTTTAAGAAACCGTGTTGCTTATAAGAAATACCTCTAAGAATGCAAGGATATATAGCATTGTACACAAGCTTTTCAAATACTTTACCCAAAGTATTAAGTATAGAAATACCTCTGTAATTTTCTATTTTTACTCGCGAACCTTTTTTATGTATGGGAATTATAAGCGCTTTCTTCCATTCATTTGGGAACGCACCTTCTCTCAAAGAGATATTAAAGATAAAACTAATCGGATGTGCTAAAGACTTTACGCAACTTTTCCAAAACAGTGGTGGTATTCCGTCACAACCTGGACCCTTATCCGTACCTAACGAACTCAGCGACCTCTCCACGGTTGATGGAGTAAATTGTAGGTCAGTTATGATATCAACACAACTATCCTCAACCTCTGTGATCCCTAAATAAGCTTGGTTATAGTCTGAGGGTTCTCCAAAAACATCATGAAAGAAGTCGCCGAATGCTTCGCAAATGTCCTTTCCATCTGTGTAGTTTACATTGTTGCGGGACAACATTCCGGGATAACTAGATCCTCCACGCAAATTTTTTATGTATGTCCAGAACTTTTCAGGATTCTCTTTTAGACTATTTTCGGTCTCATGTAAGTATTTACTATAGCAAAGCTCTTGAACATATCGCTGTCTATCTCGCAACATTGCAAACTCATCGCGATCGAGCAGGTTGCCAAAACGTTTCCAACGAGAGTGTGCCCTACTTTTTTGTTTTATTATTTTTATAAGGGCGTTGCTGTACCAAATGGGATATCTGCGAGAACCCACTGGTCGGTTGAAAGGTACGTGTTCATCAATTCCTGCTTGAATCGCGTCATAAAAACTACGGACCGCTCTGTCCGTTGATTTTTTATCCAACGTTAAGTGCCAGTCAATTTTATCAAAGCAATTATTTAATGCGTTATAATCAGTTTTACGATAATTACGTCTCGGTGCGAACAACTCACGAAAGGGAGAAATTTCAAGGTCAGGGATTTCTATAGCTAACACTGGATGATGAATGTCAACTTTCGTTAGCGGATGGACACATTCGTTTATGTTCAATAGCAAGTTAGAAAACGCTAAATCAAGTGTATGGCCTTTGTGATTAGAAAGTGTATTGTATTGCGTTATTCCCAAAAAACATAAACCATTCACTAACCGCATTGCTGCATTTTGTACTTCGACGGCACCTTGTTTTAGAAAAGTTGGCCCACCCACATTCCATTTAATACAGGGTAGATTAAAGTCTCCAATTAGTAAATAGTTATTATTTTTTGTGTTGTGGGATAATAAATTCGTAACACCCTGCAAAACGTAATCTATATCAGACGCTATCCTATGAGCATCCGGCGGTACGTAAACAACACTCACATAAAGATTAGCCGATGTCGACAGGGCGCGGGCGGGTATTGTTATAGTCAGAAGTTCCGTACCAATGGTATTATGCTCACACTCATTGCACCATGCACCCAAATCATGTCGCGCGAGTATCATTACACCTCCACCAGACGATTTGCCGGTGGCAGCTAGGTCGCGATCCTTACGGAACACGTCATACCGAGGATCACTAAATTCATTATCAAAAATGCCGCTGTGGAGCCAGGTCTCAGTCATGATAATTAAATCGTAACTATTGCCTAAAATGTTTTGACGAAGTTGCGTCATTTTCGTTCTGAGGCCACGGCAGTTCTGGTAATATATATTTAAGTTAAGGGGCTGCATTTTTGTAAATAAATCCTACTAAAGACTTAAATAGAAATCTTGTATAAAAGGGACAATGAGCAATTATTAATAGTATAAGCACGTTTAGTAACTCGCGGGTATATTGACGGTATGTAGTAATACTAAATCGAAACGACACCACTTGAAATAAAATGATGTGATGCACAATCATTATGTTATTATGAGTAGGCTGATTCATTTTTAATATAATACGGTAAATATCGATGTATGTTAACAGATCGGTAATAATTAAAGTGCGAAGTGGGTAAGTTTGCATTGACTCGTAAAAATAATTTAGAAAAACAACATCCAAAGTACGTGCGCCACATGTAGGTGCAATCCTAACATGTGTAACTAAGTCATCCCTTTGTATTTTAAAAGTAATATAGTGTACCTTCAGATTAAATTTAATTATCCTAATATTAATATTTGTTTGCAAATATTTATCAGAAAAATAATATAAAAAACTTGAGGTGAATTTCCGGTATTTTGTACTTTGAAAAGTCACACTATTATACACATAGGACAAACAGTGTTTAAATATTGTCTGTAAAATTAAAGTAACGTTATCGCTGTCCACCAGACAATACAAGACGAGATAATGCAAATATGATGTGCATGCAAAGTATCGCACCACTCCACAGCGCATATCCCTTACACACTCGCCACTAGCCACACACTCATAGGTACATTGATCGAACATACAACACTTAACATAGATCTCAGTAGGTTTAGACTTGGCAAATGCAAACGCAAACATTAAATAAGCAACCTCGTTCCACAACAAGATATTCAGACAATCCTTAGAAAATACATTATAACTAAGCACACAAGAGCGAGACAAAAAGTCAATAAGAGTAAACCATACGAGTGTTAGGAAATGATGTCCTAGATGATTTTTCTTAGGTCTTCCTCGTCCGAAATGAAGATAGCTGGAATTGTTACCGCTTTCCTTACATGAATCCTGCAGTTTTTTGTCCATACAAACTGATACTCTTTCATATTGGCTATTTCCTTGGCCTTTTTTAAAAGATTCTTGTTGTACAGCGTTAGATGCTCATTTATATAAACCGGGATGATACTGCCTTGAATATCTAGATCTTTTGTTGACAAACGGCGCTTACGAGCTTGAGAAATAACGTTCATCATCTTTCACACAATCCATCCATTATATATTATCATCTTAATAAACATGAACTTACATACATACGATGTTACAATGGGTGGTATTTTCGCTAAACAACATTTTTGGATGGACTATGCCTAATGCCAAAGATGTTTAATGACGACAAAGATAAACTCTAATTTCTCTAAAAAAAAACCCTTACCACGAAGCTATTAGGAACCTTAATTCTCTAAATCACCTCCTAATTGTCTATAGTGCGATGCATTTTAAAACAATGATGCATAATATTATCCTTATTTAGCCATGACGCTTCAAACACCCGTTTGGGAATTCATCAAGGTAAATTATATTTTATAACGTAATGCATTCATCAAATGCATAACGAACTTTTAATCACAAAATCATATTGCTAATCCATTGCTACATATTATGTTCCAAAGTACATTCACTGCTCAACAACGTAAAAAACGTAATGAATGTTGTTGAACTGTCAAAATGAAAACCATCGCTACTTATATCTTGTTACGCAGTCACCCCCTAAATAACTCTGTCGCTTTGGCTTACAAAAACAAGTTGAACAAGTTGAACCACTCTTAGATCAGAATCTACCTACCTAATTAATATTTGAAATTTTAAACCAATGGACTGACCACTGGTATAAACAGCGTGTATGTATGGTCATATTTAAGGATGTGGTACATGGTACAGACCAGGCAAACTAAACAACTGTCTCCATGGGACCAACATCGTTATCGCGAAAACCTAATCAGCTGTCCCATACAAAATTTCAATACCTACTCGACCCAAATGTATGGGACAGCTGATAATTTTTATATTATGGCCACACATTTCTGTTACACGCTGTTTACATCAAGTTTATCGTCGCTGTCGCGAACCAAACAAGTTGAACTTTCCTGTTAAATTAGAATACTTAGATAAACAATATTTAAGTATTTAAAGTTTAAACCAGTCGTGTCGCTTACCGGCCGGTTCCCAGTCGATGCGACTATGGTCACGTCGGCATCGGCTTAGTAACCGAAATATGAAATTCGTCATTCCAATGCGGTTATTGCTCGATATTACAATCATTGGTAGTCAAAACGAGAAGATTAGTTAAGCATCAAAATTCGAATTTCTAGCCGTTTATTGCTATCTCGCACTTTATCGTTGTCCATAGTATTTGAAACGCTTAAACCTGAAAGCTGAAATCTATAATACAAAAATGAATCGCTGAATGTCTACGCACTAATTTTTATATGTAACATCACTTTTACCTTCCACATTTTATGTAAATATATGATTTTCACATGGTTAGGTTCAGAGAGCTCCACCCTTAGCAATATCGGCAGTATTCCTACTGCTGGTGCTACCCTTCCCAACTCCAAACTTACATCTACAATATACCTAGGATTCTGGTCAAAGTGGCGGTGCTTGAGGACAGCCTATGTCCAGCTGTGGACGTCTTTCGGCTGAAATGAATGAATGATAGTATAGTAATAGTATGTATGTGTATATAACTTATTTATGTACATAGTTTTAAGTTTTTTTTTATCATTGTCCCTCTCAACCATAGCACCTGCCATCTAATCTCTTCACCACCCTTGGTTGACTGGTAGAGAATGCCTAAGGCATTAAGTCCGCCTTTGTACCTTTTTGTGCGAAAAGTTTAAATAAATAATGACCTAGCATTAAAATAGTTTCCTCATAAAAAATTGCAGACGAACATCCATACGAAAAATCCATACTTACGATGTTATTATAACCGTATTTTTATCGTGCAAATAAATGAGTCAACAATTAAACATAGCTTCGTCAGAAACTCCGAATGTCTATCACAAAACGTCGGTAAACTCTGACTCATTTCATTAGCAACTGTGCGCTATTTTTAATTGTTTAAGTATTAAATGTAAATGTATCCCTTTTTATAAATAAACGATTCATTATCTGTATATTGGCTAGACTTCTATGTAGCTTGCCATGGATTTATTGGCGGTATTTCGCATCAGAAGATTATAGTAGTCATTGAACTACAGTTACGCCGACTTGATCTGCCAACATATTCAGCCTTCGTGGATCTTTGGCAGTAGTTACGAGTCGTCAGAAGCCCGAAAGTCGGACAACCAGTCTAACCAAGGGGTATCGTATTACCCAGTAAATGTGTTGTGGAGGTCAATTAAGTAGTTGCTTCATTTCATGTAGCATACTGGTATTCAGCTGCATCCGGTTAGATTGGAAGCTACTTAGATGGTTGAGAAAAGGCTAGGCAGATGATGATTCAGCCTATAACGTTCCCACTGCTGAGACACAGGTCTCATCTCTATGTCATCCACCACGTGGTCCCAGTGGGGCTTAGTGGACTTCACAAGTCTTCGAATTTTTGGTTCTAGGACATGCCGGTGTCTTCAAGATGTTTTCCATCACCGTTTTGCAACCATTGGTGATGAATTAAATTACACAAAGTAAAGCCTGGGTTTCGAACCCATGATCTACAATTCGTAAATTGGGGCCTATCTTAATTTCTTAGTAGCAGCGAAGATTTGTGTCAGACTCGCCCCTTATCACATGGGACATGGGACTTGATTTTAATAGCGAAATGAGGGTGTAGGTATATTCTACTTCGGAGAATACATAAATAAGTGATGTTTATATGCATTCTCCTCGCTTACCAAACAAATTTGACGGCACGGTTGGCGCAGTGGTTAAGCGATTGACTGCTGCGCTGCGTCAGCTGCGTGTCGCGGGTTCGATTCCCGCACGGAACAAATATTTGTATGACCTACATGTATTTGTTCCGAGTCTGGGTGTTTTTCTATCTATAATATGTATGTATTTACAACAAAAAAAATGTATATAAGTAGTTTATCAGCCATCTTGTTACCATAACACAAGCATTAGGTTGCTTAGCTTGGGACAAATGGTGCTGTGTGAAATGTCCAGGGATATATATAATTGGTGGTAGGCTGTGCTCTATGGTGTAGCAACAGCAGAACTCTTGTACAGCTGCAAAGGTAGAGTGTTGTAGAAGTTGGTAAACAATACCAAAGATGAAGTTATGGCGAGGCATGGCTTTTGGGTGTTGCTGCACAATCTGGCCTTATGGATGCGGACATTGTGACATATCAGTGTGGTACTGTGGTTTTAAGATAACGTTCGTAATGGATTGGATAAAAACACACAATCTAGGGATATTTTAGTTATTCATGTATTGAAAAGAAACTACTTAGTAAACCTTATACTCGTAACATGGCTTATATAAAAATGCGCTATTTAACATCACGGTTAAACTCTTAGGAGCCGAGAAAAAAGGACAAAAAGTCTGAAAGAACGCTAAGCGAAATCGAAGTAACACCGCGGAACGTTTTTTTTTTTTTTTAAAAAAAAAGCGATAATTTAGACATTTTTCGAAAGTTGAAAATTTGACACCCTTTTGTGATCACAATTTTTTATAATTTTACGGTGATTTCTCAAATAACAGTGCTATTAATCGCAACCACAAATCAAAGTAATAAACATTGTTAACTAAGTAAAATAAATTAAGTTTTGACGAGTTATGGTTTACAAAATTATTGTCAGTTAACTTTGACACCCCATGTTGGAAAAAATAGGATTTTTTTCTTATTGTTTTCATAAGGTATACCTTGGCCTCTCGCCCGGTATCAGGTTATCGTTGTGTTTCGGGACACCATGTATACCTGTTACCAGATTGTGTTGATGTATGATAAATGATTTTATTTTTGTAAGTAGTATGTATAATGTACGTACCTATATGCTAAAAATTACTTACTTACGTTCCCGTTTGATTTTGTGCATGTAATAAATTAATTAATATTTTGGCCTACGGTCATTGTGGTTAAGATAACGTTCGTAAATCACGTCACTGTGATAACCCAAATTGATTTTATTCGCTTTCCCCAATAGATAATAGGTAGAGCCAGGAATTACTGAATATCAGGATATTGAATTTATTGTGTGTTTATTGTATTATATCTAACTATTTACATTATGTACTAAATTAAATGACTTCGGAGGTATGAGGAACAGGGTGTAAAGTTCACTCATCCTCCATTAAAAAAGGGAGGATCCTCCAACCAGACGGGTGTTGTGTCTGGCGGGCAATTGCCCAATGATTGATATTGGGAAATTGTATCTATGCTAATTGCACGGTTAACTCTGCTTGCGAGATGCAGGATTTGCGTGACGTCAGTATGACGCGTTGTTTGCATGTGGCGTTGTAGATACCGCTACAATGACTAACTAACTATACAAATAAATACAAAAACAAAAGGACATTTAGGCGTCGAAGTACTCGCCCGCATCGCTGTCATACGGAAACGTGCCCAGAAGACTGGTAGCATGAACGAGCCAGCCCTCTGGTCTCGTGAAATGCCGTGAAGTGCACCAGCCGGCGAGAAAGGACCAATGCTCATGGAAGTATGGAATCCCGTTCCATGCTGCATCAAAGTCAAACTTTGTTTTTTAGGGTTCCGTACCCCAAGGGTAAAAACGGGACCCTATTACTAAGACTTCGCTGTCTGTCCGTCCGTCTGTCCGTCTGTCTGTCACCAGGCTGTATCTCAAGAATCACGATAGCTAGACAGTTTAAATTTTCACAAATTATGTTTTTCTGTTGCCGCTATAACAACAAATACTAAAAATAAAATAAATATTTAAGGGGGGCTACGGAACCCTTCGTGCGCGAGTCCGACTCGCACTTGGCCGGTTTTTATAAACTACACTTATAATATTAACTACTACAAAAGTTCTTTTTGTAAACAAAACCCGGGTTTGGGAGATCTAAAAAAAAAAATCACACAGGTACAGCCAGTCGATTCTGTGAAAATGTCACCGTGAAAACTCAAGTGAAGTGAGCTTGATGTGAATTGTCAGTAGTGTCAATCCCTAGCATTATTTGGAATGACAGCTCACTGCACGCTCACTTCACCTAAGTTTTCACGGTGAGATGGTTACAGAATCGCACTGCTGCTTAAGCTACGCTTGCCGCGGTTGGTCCGTGTATGGGTGACCATCTTTACATACCAAGACCCCTCCGTGGCTCGGAAAGCACGTTAAGCCGTTGGTCGCGGCTGTCATTCGTAGATCTTTGACAGTCGTTACGGGTCGTCCGAAACCCGAAAGTCTGACAACCAGTCTTTTACCAAGGGCTTTCGTATTACCCAGAACATGGGTTATGGAGGTCAGATAGGCAGTCCCTCCATGGAAAATACTGGTATTCAACTGCATCCGGTTAGACTGGAAGCCGACCACAACATAGTTGGGAAAAGGCTAGGGAGACGGTGATGAAGTCAGAAGTCACAACACAATAATAAATAGATAGCTGTACAGTCACGAGCACCAATGTCAACACTTGGCAAGTTTCAATTTCGTTGTTTTCGTGAAATAACGAATGCAACGTTGAAATACGACACATTACATAAACCTATGGGTTCTAAAATGCTATGTTCGTAACAACATAAAATTTCAATAAAAATAAAGGACTTTTGAATATAGCCTAGTGTACCTATACATACTTTTGCTCGTGACTGTACTATAGTTAAATAGTATAATTTAGCTAAATGAAACAAAGCAATTGTCACTTTAATCGTATTGTTTGCAATAAAATGTATTTTCAGATTTCGGAAAATCCTCTGTGAAACTACGTGTACCTACTTACGTGAGCAACTAATAAATACAAATAACCTTTCAATGTTCGATATGAGGAAAAAGGAAAATGTGTCACTGTTTGTATAGGTACGGCTATTATTTAGTACATTGTTGACTGTAGGTGTAAACGGGTAAATACTTGAATAGATAAAATATTTATACAGGGTCAAATTAAGTTACCTATGGATATCTAAACAGTGCCAGCGACTTCGATCGCGTGCATGTCGGAAAACAAATTGGATCTCATGGATTTTTTTTTTTGCGCGGAACCCTTATTTTGTTTCTGAAACAAAAGTAAGCAATAACATAAGCTAACTGCCAGTGAAAGCCCTGTCAAAATGGGTGCCGTTTCGGAGATTAGGCGGAACAAATAGACCGACAGACAAAAAATTTAAAAATTGTTTTGTTTCTAGATACCGTTTATCTGTGCGAGTCTCATCCAGGTAATAACTAACTACTTTACAAGGAAATATTATAATAATAATTACCCTGTTACGTTAAGGTGTCTTTTTCAATCACCTCTGACAATAAAGGATCCTATTGAATAACTCATTATGACAATACCAACCTGTGGTTTATTTATTGAGTAAGTAAATAAAGTCTTGACCAGTCTTGACCGTATTTCGGCCACGGCGGCCAATCTCAACGGACTAGTCTTCGGCGCGGCAGATAATATAGTGCACAAATGTGCGCGCAGACACAGGTGCACTCCCTCTTCTCTCACTCTCATAGTCCGATGGGACGGCAATCCGACACGACTGGAGGTAGATCAGGCCCAAGAACAACGGTTTCCGAAGCACAGAGGTATCACACCGCCAACTTACAAACCTGGCTGTTAAGTAGTACTAAGAAATTCCTAATGGTAAAACTCAATAACACTTTGCCCGACCCGGGAATCGAACAGGACCCCATGCTCAGCAGTCGCGCATGCGACCACGAGACCAACGGGGCAAAATACCTACTTAGGTAATTCAAACCTTAGGTATTATTAAGTGGGTATATTATGGTTGGATTCGTATGGATTTAGAGCAGGCAAATTCCGTTTGTGAATCACCACCAACAATGGCAGACGTGCGCGATAAATAAGTATTTGTTTCATAAATAAGTTTGAATTTTTACACAACGTCATGTTTTTGTAGTCTCCTAAATATACCTTCCATAAACGTAACATGACCATCACGCACGCCTGTAATTGATTAAGCGTAAGGCAGAGGTGACCCATGTATTGTAGACCCACATTTCGCCAGTTGTTTTAGTTTCATGTAATAGGGGCGAGGCTATTGTCATCACCGAGCACAAATCTAAACTCCGGACTGCTTCTGAGAAATTCGTGATAGAAAAGCCTAATCACACCTAATCACCTGGGAATCGAACCCAGGAGCTCATGCTCAGCAGTAGCAGTGGCGACGACTAGACCAACGAGCCAGTCCATATAACTTCCAATGCATTCAAAAGACCAGCCTACTAGATACCTACACTATTGTGTTTATGCACTTTCTTTCTAATATATAAAATTCTCGTGTCGCAATGTTTGTTACCAAACTCCTCCGAAACGGCTGGGCCGATTTGTATGAAATTTAGTGTGTATATCGGGTAGGTCTGAGAATCGGCGAACATCTATTTTTCATATAAAAAAATATATATTTTTCCTAGAAATAATGGCAAGACAGCCTTTGCCGGGTCAGATTGTATAACCATAAATATATGTAAGAAAGAAGCTGGTTTTATATATTTCTATGTGGTTATAACTATAAGGTACCTACTAGGTGGAACTCAATTGTTTAATAGCGTGACAATACTGTCCTACACTTCATACGTTTCAACATCGCGGAGAATTTATTTTTCCATGGCTATTATTAAAGTGTTGTTTTCCAGTCTTGCCAAATTAGTCTTAAATGTTTTGAGAAACTTCGATGAGATATCCCAATATGCGAAGATATCTAGGTATGCTGTTCGGCCTAGCCTAGACAGAATGTACTAATTATGTGGTTTGAATTAGGGAGCCTTTAGTAATCTAGGCAGTAGATATATAGTTATGAAACTACTCATCATAATTTTCCAGTCCTTATCCCAATTTATTTGTGCTCAGCGCAACGTTTTTTTTCCTTCCATACTTCTCTATTAGTCGTCATCTCGGTATTCACCCCCTTTAGTAGTACTTAGTAGAAAAAATAGTAGCAGAAAGCGAAGTTATGAAATTTTAAGTTATGAAACTTAGTACCAAGTTTCTTGGTACTAATAGTCATAAATTATTTAATAACAGACTAGATCCAACAGTAAATTAAAGACTAAGAAAATTGTTCCACACGATGTAGGTAACATCATCCACGTCTTCCTTTTCATGTGTTTTCAGCTTTTTTTTTTAGTTGTCTTAACTAAGTAGGTCTGTACGGCACGCAAGATTTATTATCGCAATGTACCTAATACCTACCCCATGGGAAGAGGAAATAATGTAAAGCACGATATAATGTAAAGCTGAAAAATTGTCTATGGAAAAATATTAGGTACCTATAGGAAATTAGGAACAATAATTGTTACCTATCATTATCCCGGTTTGATCGCAGCCTGTACGAAAATCGTTGAGAAGTTTTAAAATATTGGCATGTAAACTATTATCCGACCCTTTTCATAAATATTTTTCTCATTGGCTTTTCCCAAAAGAAAGTTATCAAGCAAGCAGTTGATTTATTTAAAAACTATCTTTTGCCCGCGACTTCGTCCGCGTTAAGCAACTTTCTAAATTTTTTTTTCCGTAAGAACCTTCTACAAAGTATTAGAAAACTTAAAGTCGTTCTCAAGTTATGACGTGCCCAAGGGAAATAGGGATTCATTTTTATATAAGATTTGGTCTATGTAAGTACCTGGGTCTACTTAATTAGATAATTAAAAATGTATGATGGGATGGGATGGATCGGATGATGGATTTGAGACAGCAGCATGGGGATGGGTTGTTATCGGGTTAACGACCCCACCAAAATCACACACGCCGGCGGGCATCACCTGTGACCTTCGCGATTTCAAGGACGAGAGCGGGCGGGACGCTTCCAAAATAAACGGTTTTTGAAAACTTTCTAATCATTTCCCTAATAAGTTCTGTTCAGTTATTTCTTATCATTTCCTCAGTTTTAAAAAATGGTGATTTTAAATTACAGTTGATTGAATTAAGTAATTAGGATTAAACTTTAGTTGACTTGTTATAGATTTCAATTCACAAAATTAATGTCTTCCCGCAGTAAAATATTTTTCAAACTTTACGCAACTTTCCAAATAAAATAAAATAAATACTTACGCCACAAAACACTTTCTTTTACTGGAACCTCCATATTTTAGTCTTATTTTATCGACAAACTATTATGAAATTAAAATTAATTTCATTTATTTTTCACTATAACTTAACACGCGGGAATGGGAAACTCCGTCAAAATAAACGCTCCACTCAAAACAACGCGCGCTCGTGTTACTGTCCAGCAAACCACTGCGCGTCTTCTACGCAACGCGTTCGTATCATGGCGAAATGATCAGTAATGCTGGTGCAACGTTTACTTTATACATATATCAATGAGGAGGAACGTGCTAAGCGCCATGTACCAAACGTTTTGGAGCGTCGTCGCGTCACACGCGTCCTATTTGAGCTTTCGCGCCACTAAGAGCTTCAAGGTGACCTTCAAAACGAAATCGATGAAAGGAACTTTTCTATGGAACTCAGGGGATATGCGCGAACTTGTTTGTTTCATTAGAAAAATACCTCCTTAGAAGTCAGTTTAAAACTGTTTAGTTAGCTAGGTAGGTACCTAGGTAGCTAAACGACGCGCAGAGTGATAACAATGAGGAATATCCCAAGATTATTAATTGCAAACCAAGTCATAGTTTACAGGAACATTGCGTCAAGCAAACGATAACGCAATAAGTGTCATTCTGTTGTAATTAATTCACTAAGAATAAGCAAGTAACCTAAAGTAGGTAAATACATATATTCGTTGACTAGGTGCATACCCATTCATTTATACTTTTAGTACAATTTCTGACAGGATAAAATACATCTACGATTTTACAGTATAGGTAAATAAAAAGCCGAAAGGATTTTTCTCCTGGATCGTGGCGTTGGTGGTGGGTGAACTAGGTAAATAAGTATATTCCACAAGACTCTACTCTCTCAGTTGGTTTGCATGCTCTCTCTATTACATCAGATTCGATTTCGATTATTAAATAAAAGAGATCAATTTTGAGCACTCTAAACTGTAGTCATAGCTCTTGAGATGAAATCATACAGCAATCAAGCTCAGCCACGGTACGGTTTCCCTTGCGTGCGCCTTACACATTGAAAACACAAGAACCAAAGACTGCTCTGTGCTAGCATTTATCTAGCAGGCGCTCTATCAGAAAAAATATTAAAATACTACACAAAATCGGCACAAAAGAAAAATTGACGTAAAGGGTGATAGTTTCCCGCTGTAATGGGACGAAAAAGGGTGTTTTTGGATGATGATTTAATTGTCTTTCGGCTCCCTAAATAAACAACTTCTTCTAGTAATACTAATCACAGGCACTCTTAGTTATTTAGAATAGTCAACTCTTTATTATGTACACCATATAAATAATAATTCAGTTTAAATCCAAAATCTGTACAATATTCACAGTCCTCCTAATCATGGGTCTCTCCAGTCTGCTCGAAGTTGCAGCATCCGCCTTCCCGTACCGTTTTGATAAGTAAATTAACAAATTAAAATTTGTACATATGTGTAATGTAGTGGTATGTACATACATACATGATGGTATAAAATAAAAATAAATATGTTGTGTCACTATGTGATGCATTGCAAGGCGCACAAATATTGCTCACCCATTAAGTTATGGGTGTACAGTATGGCGTATATGATTATAAAAATACTGCTAAATAATAGTTTTAAATCATTAGCAAAATATAAATAAAGAAACTTTACACAAAACATAAACAAAGAAAATAGTATACTTACAAGGAATTATAAATCAAATAATAAAAGAAAAATATTAAAAACTAAACTTATGAACTAAAGTAAGAAATTAGGCAATTAATCAATCTGAGAAAATGGTGTTACGGGTTTAATATTTCGCGCCTAGGATGACCCACTGACCGTAGATTCTGCCTACCTCCATTAGAAAAAGGTGTGAGTTTATGTATGCGTGAATGCACCATTAAACAATATTGGTGGAAGTTGTTTCATTTAAAATTTTCTCACTGGCTATAAAGAACAAACTACAAGTTTTCAACTCTTTATTATTGTTTGAAATGGCAATCATAACACTTGGTTTTAATAGGTTACAAAATACAATAATACATTTTTGTTCTATAATTATAAGCACAAAACATCTTTCGAAAGCACTATTCATAAACGAGCAGCAAACTGTCATTGTGACATTCTGTGGTGACATTGTCAAATTATCATTGCGGAGAAATAGTGTTTTCCATTTTTCAAGGTTGTAGAACCGAAGAAATGAAAATATTGCTGATTTCAGCAAACCAGCCGCTTTTCCATATTTTCTTCTGCATTTTATGAATGAAACATCATCATAAAAATATATTCCGTAGTAGCTACATTGGAAAAACAAACATTAAGTACTGTTGTTTGAAAGCGCATCAACAGCAGCTGACTGTCAGACACACATTCAATTCAATTCAGCCGACAAGCATTTATGATTATTACGAATACGGACGAGTTTTGAACATTCAAATAATAGTCAGGCAGGCTCGTCCCGTCCAGCGTGGCGCTCGCTCACTCACTCGGCCGCTGACTCGGCAGGCGGCTAATGTGTGTATAAAAAGTTTTAGTCGCGCTAATAATCGGTGGTGAAAGTTGGCGCAGATGTAGCGTGAACAATCGTCAAGAAATGTCCACTGTCGGCTCGTACTTTGAATAAATTAATCGGATAGTTTCTAAAGCGTGCCATGGTGTTAAGTGGTGATTTTCTATCGAATATTTGCATACAAATGTGAGGGGCCAATGATAACAGTGATTATTCTACTTTGTTTCTGTAAATATATTTTTTGTGAACTGAAGTTAATATGGCGTTAACCGTGGAGCAAAAAAATGATCTTGATTTTATACTCAAGAACTTGTTGGCTGGAGGTAAGCACTTGTCCGTCTTTTTTTTTTTTGAGGCTTGAAAGTGGTAAACATGCTATGCGCTAAAGCAAAGAAAGTTCAATAAGTAGGTAAAGAGGTCATAATATTTTGAACCTTATACAAAGAGTATTTAGTGCTTTTTAATACCATGAGTAAAGCAAATTATATTTTATAATAAGTTCAAAAGGTCAAAAGTAACAACTTATGTAATCCAAAAAAACTATAACAAAACTTGGAATTTGAACATTATTATCTTAGTTTCCAAATATTTTTTGTTAAAAGCTGACTTCATTAAACTTTTAATTTTTAAGTAGAATATTAATCCTACTAATATTCTAGACACGAAAGTTTGTGAGGATGGATAGATGTTTGTTACTCTTTTACACAAAAACTACTAAATGTATTTTGATGAAACTTTACAGTAATATACATCAGAATAACACTTATGATACTTTTTATCCCGATATTCCTACGGGATCAACGCTTATGAGGGTGAAACCTTGAGGTGCTGCTAGTTCTTAATAAAATTTAGGGTTAGTTACTCAATTTGATTTTCAACTCATTACCAAAATATTGTACTTTTAAGTAAGTACAATATTTATGTAAAATTTACCAACATTTATCTCAGTAGGTATTCAAAAGCCCAGAGTTAATTATCAATAGCTAAAACGATTAATGGTTTTACCTCCTGCTGAATTAAATAAGATAATTAACCACCACTTTTCTGGCATTTTGTTTTTCCTAGTGTTTTCATAGTTTCTATAGGTATTAATAACTGTATTCCAGTTCAGATGGAAATCTAAACACAATTTTATCATTTAAATATTCACAATGTGAGAATTAAACCCAATTTTAACCATTGTTCATTATTCTATAAGTTGTAAATAATACCAAAATCAAAGTGATAATGCAGAAAAATACTGCTATTTTTAAACTCAATATGTATGACTTTCTAGTATTCTCTCATGATACTTCCCTATTCTTACTTTATCTGCTATCAAATATTTACAATAAAAAATACTACAGTAATAACAATAAGTACTTACTTTCTATATCCTGCAGAAGACCCACACATGCATAGTGCCAACTGGGATAATCATCGGTTGGTGTCTCATTTAAATAAAAAATGTCTAACGGCATTCTCTAAGAGGTGGCTTCGGCCACTTGTACACCTGACAAAGGTGCAGGACAACAGGGCCCCGAGAAAAAAAAATTAAAAGAAAAAGTAGGTACTCGCTAAGTATTTTTCAGGTCATAAAATTATTTAATTGTTTGTAATTTGATATATTTCTGTCAAAAGCGTATTGCAGTATTTGTAGACCACTGGTGGCTAAGTTAGAGCTTTTATCATAACACTTATAATCAAAATCAAAAGTCATTTATTCAAACTAGGCTGAGAATCAGCACTTTTCGTACATCACAATTACAAAAGACAGTCCCCCAAAACACCCGCCCCTCAGGGTTAGGCACCCTGCCATAGGCAGAAGTGGGAAGACAACCCACATTTCAACAGTCACATATCCCATAGATGTGAGCCTAATGTTACAATTACCAAAACATTAAAATAAAAAATCATTAAAAAACCCAGAAATCAGTCTATTAAAAACAAACATTTGGACGGCCTTATCAGAATCTGCAGTTTCTTCCAGACAGTGTTATCAGACAAGGGACACAGAGACAGAACCAGCAGTTTTATCCTTATCACACATTTAACAGGAAACACACACACAAATGTCCCACTTATAATACAAATCTATCATCTATCTGTACACTACAAATAAATAAAATTGAAGTCTGTGTGTAATGTCAAAATAACAGCTTTTTACTAAATGCATACCTATATACGGTACTTAAAACAATTTTTTTTTTTTGTCTGTCTGGACTTCACTCTGGTAGATAGCTGATGTTATAAGGGGTAACGCCAGGTTTATTTTCGAAAAAATTAGGGTCCAAGCAAAAAAAAAAAGAAAAAGAAGAATTAGGGTTCTGCACAAAAAACCTAAAAAAAAAAAAAAGATTCTTTCCTTTCAATGAGGGAGTGGTACCTACACCTTCTCTAAGCAACACATTATTGCTCAGCTAGTAAATAATATGCACTAAAATGTAATTATAAAAATATTTTGTTGTGTGCCTGATCTATTTAATTATGCTACTCAGGCAGAGCCTACCTTACTGGAAATGACATTGGCAAGAGTGTTCTGAATAAAAATTATAAAGTTCTTTGTACCTATACTGACTCATCATAAATATCCACTCAAAGAGTATAATAATAATACGGTATCCACTTTAGAACAAGGACTTCCCAACTTCCCTGCACAAAGGTGAATGAAAAATTTACCATTATCATCATATCCAAGCAAAAACCTTTTCAGAACTAAAGATCAAGTCGCGTGCAAGTTTCACGACTCTTATGCATGAGAAAAATGTATCTGATGTTTCATTCTTGGAAAACTGTAGCACACAGGAAGGCGTGTGCCCAATGCCCATCCTCTCTCTCCCTCTCGTAAAACCTTTGTCGTCTTTTACACAACCATCGTTAGGGGAAACGCTTATGTGACTACCACCCACCGAGCAAGGAGATGCCGCTGCTAGAGGTGGCACTGTCAACATTTTCCATACAAACAAAGCGTATCACCGTTTACTCGTACAACTATACAAACTGATGGCTTTTAAAGCGGTCCGGCAGCGGCGTCAACATAAATCGTACTGCGGTTCAAAACGCCCGGCGCATGGACAGCTAGCACTCGGTACCGCAGAGTCCAGCTGACTAATCCTTTCACCACGATGGTACACGTTACTTAAACGGCTCCCCTCAGAGCCATGACCAACGGCCCTTATCAGGACCAAATAATAATAATAATACCCTGGACATTTCACACAGCACCATTTGTCCCAAGCTAAGCAACCTAATGCTTGTGTTATGGTAACAAGATGGCTGATAAACTACTTATATACATTTTTTTTTTTGTAAATACATACATATTATAGATAGAAAAACACCCAGACTCGGAACAAATACATGTAGGTCATACAAATATTTGTTCCGTGCGGGAATCGAACCCGCGACACGCAGCGCAGCAGTCAATCGCTTAACCACTGCGCCAACCGTGCCGTCAAATACTTAATAATTTTGACAGTTGCTGAGCAGACAAATTTTTAGAACATATGAAGGAATGTATTAGCAATATCATTCAAAATTATTCAGATTGTGATTGAAAGTGTGTTAGGTACGCAATTACAACAGACAAATCCTCTTCGTCCTACAACGCCACATTTGGTCTAATTACTATCAACCTCCGAAACAGCGCGGCTATGATAACAATGATTGCGATAAGACCGTCTATTGTAAAATATCATAAAGCGGTTGTAATCTGTACAATAAAGAGATTAAATAATTATTTGCCTTTATTATAACTTATAACGCAATTAACATTCAGTCAAATTACTAGCGACAAAATAAAAAATACTCCCATCGAATAAAAACCTAGCAGCCTGATTACTGAAGTCGATAAAAAACAGCACCCTTATTTCGTAACACACTATCAATCACAATTTGAATCATTTTGAAGTATATTGCTAATCCGTTGCTTCATCACCATCATCATCTGCCTAGCCTTTTCCCAACTATGTTGGGGTCGGCTTCCAGTCTAACCGGATGCAGCTGAATACCAATATTTTACATGAAGCGACTGCCTATCTGACCTCCACATCCCAGTTAATGGGTAATACGATACCCCTTGGTAAGACTGGTTGTCAGACTTTCGGGCTACTGACGACCCGTAACGACTGACAAAGATCCACGAATGACAGCCGGGACCAACGGCTTAACGTGCTTTCCGAGGCACGTAGGGGTCTTGGTATGTGAAAATGGTCACCCATCCATGGACCAACCGCGGCAAGCGTAGCTTAACCTGATCGATCCGTGGGGCTGTTATTACTTAGCCACAAGCCCCTCAATCCATTGCTGCATAATGTTCGAAAAATGTGTCTGCTCAACGACGTAAATGACGCAATGAATGTTGTTGAACTGTCAAAATCAAACCCATTGCTACTGATTGTGTGTTACGCAACTAGCCCGCTGGTCGCCTTTGATCATACTTAATAATCTCAGTAGTAATGTTTCGGCACCCAAGTGTAAGGTTTCATCACCTGCCTAGCCTTTTCCCAAATATGTTGGTGTCGGCTTCCAGTCTAACCGGATGCAGCTGAATATTATTATTTTACTAGCTTCGGCCCGCGACTTCGTCCGCGTGTAATTTCTTGTACCCCCGACCCACCCCGAAACTTTGTATTCGTTTGTATGGGAGTATAGAAAAGTATTGTTTTTAGACTTATTCAGGCAATTTTTTAAATTTTTCTCTGCGTAAGAACCATCCTCGTACTTCAAGGAATATTCTAAAAAAAGAATTAGTGAAATTGATTCAGCTGTTCTCGAGATTTGCGCTTAGCAACACATTCATCGATTCATTTTTATATTATAGAAAGAAATGGAGTGTCTGCCAATCTGACCTCCACAACCTGGTGGCTAGCCACCCAGCAGTAACCTCTCTAACTCAGTCAAATTCGTACTGATTAATGAACCTATATTATATGTATCAACTTGTGTACCTACTTACCTATTTAATTTATAATTCATTATGACACCTTTTTATTTTCTTTAAATCATTGTTTCTCTCAAACAGAGGTCCTGTCATCTAACCTCTCCACAGTCTCCACCACCCTCGGTTGACTGATAGAGAATGCCTAAGGCATTAAGTCCGGCGTTGTATCTTAAGTTTAAATTTAAGTATACTAATATCAAAGTAACAGCTTTTTACTAAATGCAAATGAAACCAAAAAACAATTTTTAAAAATTTTGTCTGTCTGTCTTTTCCGGCTTATCTCCGAAACACCTGGACCGATTTTGATTAAATTTGGTATGGGGATACTTTGAACCCTGGGGAAGGACATAGGCTTTTTATCAACATACCACGCGGACGAAACTGAAGGCGGAAAATAAATATACACACCATTTTTTCTTTCTAGGTGTGGCTGGCATGTGCGCGAAAACCACAGTGGCCCCACTAGATCGAATGAAGATCCTGCTCCAAGCGCAGTCGTCACACTACAAGAACCATGGAGTCGTCGGGGGGCTGACCGCCATAGTCAAGAACGAGTCCCTAATAGCCTTGTATAAGGGCAATGGAGCTCAGATGGTCAGAATATTCCCGTACGCGGCCACCCAGTTCACTAGCTTTGAAATTTATAAAACGGTAAGATTTTTATTTATTTTCTACGGATATTATCCTTCCTATAAGGGCGGATTATCGTCCACTTGACGCACGCGTAATCGTTAAAAATGGCGCTAACTATCGTCAAACCAAAAAAAGCGTTATTCCAAATTAAAATTAAAAAAACATGGCCTTGCCTTATGCCTTATGTTAAATAATAACCAGTACGTAATGTTATTATTTGACGTACGTATATATGTTACGTTAACCAACCATTTAAAACCATAATAGTTCTGCACACTTGAAAGAAAGAAAGAAAAACTATTTTATTGGCATAAGAACAAAAAGCACATTGAAACATGAACACAGAAAGAAAACAAGGCTTTTAATGCCAAAAGGGCCTTAGCAACCTAATTGCGTAACACCATCAATCACAATCTAAATCATTTTGAAATATATTGCTAATCCATTGCTTCATATACCTATTCGAAAAATGTGTTTGGCCAACAACGTAAATAACGCAATGAATGTTGTTGAACTGTCAAACAAAATGAAACCCATTGTTACTGATGGTGTGTTACGCTATTAATTACCACCAGTCTTACCAAGGGATATCGTATTACCATGTAACTGGGTTGTGGAGGTTAGATAGGCAGTCGCTCCATGTAAAATACTGATATTCAGCTGCATCTGGTTAGACTGGAAGCCGACCCCAACATAGTTGGGAAAAGGCTAGGCAGATGATGAGTGTGTTATGCAATTACCCCGCTGATTCAAAAAGATCCTCGGTTTTCGCATTACCAACCTACGATGGTATAATTACTTGGTTTAAAATAAACCTCTCGTCTATCCGCATTCCTGTATACACAGACACCGCGATTTATTTGCTTAATTTTTACCAGATCTGCTATGTCAATGCAAAAGCGAGCTCTAATACTGCATTTTAGAATTTGCTATTCACCGCTTTGCACTTTCTATAAACCGTCTTTGAGATAGTTATTTTGAAAAGAATGTGGAGCTGTTTCTTTTTCTCAAAAAAATAAAAATAAAGTTTCCTTGATTCGATTTGGATTCCCGCGTGGTAGATTATAGCCCACTCCCTCTCGAAGAGAGGAGGCCTGTGTCCCAGCAGTGGGAACATTGTAGGCTGATTATGATGATTCGATCGAATAGAATTATTAAATCTACGGAGTAACCAAACAAACTTATCAATATTGAAGATACGAGAACGATAAGGTAGATATTTTTATTTATTCGTACAGACCTACATACATTATATTCAAATTTTATTTATGTTTCAAGAAATATCAACTTTATTGTTATGGTAAATAAGTTGATTTCAGAGTGATTAGCACTATTGAAAAAGTTATAAAAATGTTTGAAGTTGTATCGTAAAGTAAGCTTTATTGTGTAGGAATTAAAGTTATTTTTCCATAAACTTTTATTTGTTTACAGTTTTGGCGAATATGTCGCGATTCAAATTTAGGCTATTTGTCTATTTTTATGGGTAGATATTAGGAAGTGGTGAAGGGCGGGCGTTTTTGGGGGACTGTCTTTTGTAATTTTGACGTTCAAAACGTGCTGATTCTCAGCCTAATTTGAATAATGAATGACTTTTGATTTTGATAATTCAAAAGTGCCTGTAAATGGTTTAATTGAAATAAATTGTTTGAGTTTGAGCTAACTGCGCGGTCTGCTTGCAAGATGCAGGATTTGCGTGAAGTCAGTATGACGCGTTGCTCACATGTGGCGTTGTAGATACCGCTACAGTTGGAAACAACAGTTTTTTTTTTAAATTTAATTTTTATTGCTAAATGGGTCTGCTCTTTACCTCGATCACGTCTGATGGAAAGCGATGGATGAGGTCTATGATGGAACGAGCGTGCGCAGAAGATGCCTGTTCACTCTTGCTTTGAAGGCAGACGGGTTAAATAGTTAGTATGTTAGTTTTAGTTTTATAACCGACGAAAAGTTTCATCGCACGGTGTTCCAGAATCATGTACTGAATCCATGGTAACTGGTTGTGCCTCGATGTCATGCCATCCTGTATATGGGTCCCTATTTTCTGCTATAGAGATCACAAGTTTCCCACTTCAGCAGAACACCTCACCTTGGTTGTAGACATGACATTGTAATTTGTAATCGATAATATTAATGGCTTCATTCGCCCTTGAAAGAAAAGTGGATATATGTATGTAGTTGCTTATTTTTTCATTGGTCTTCGGTGATAAGAAAATAGGTACCTACTTTCTTTGTCAAGAGCCTCCACGGCACATGAGTAGCATTGTAAAAAATTGTCCAAAGAACTCGGAAAAATCCCGCTCCTCTTCCAAATTCGCTGACCGGCTAATATCTTCATCACGAGAAAAGGAAAAGGCTAATTTCTAGTCAAAACGATATTCCATACAATTAGCTGGACCAATTCTCCAAAAAATTAAATTTTCTATTCTCCATAATTATTCCAATGACGACGACGAATTTTTGAAACTGATAATTCCAGTTACTACTATCGTTGACCCAAAAAAAACAATGCATCTTTTTTTTTCGTTTTATCGGATTTAGATTTTGATACCCATTATGCTTGCGGAGTTTCGCTAGCTAATTTAATTTGACCCTGTATTTATCGGCCTTACACTATTACAAAGCAATTTCCTTTAAGCCCTGTTATCCTTTTGCAATATAGCTAACTAGCTAACTATATTGTAACTAATTCAGCATCGGAAACTAATGAGGTTTTCTATTCTGTTACACCAATTATTATAACATCCTCTTCGTTGTAATTTTGTATGTTTGATGCCGTTCCACTAGATTTAGTTCATGGCTACACCGTTATATTGATCCATATACATATAGTTCTTCCTTTTGTGCAAATAGTTTATACTTAAGCATGTTACATAATGACATATAATATACATCTATCTTCTATACTATAAATAAAAAAACCGGCCAAGTGCGAGTCGGACTCGCGCACCGAGGGTTCCGTACAATTAAAATTTAATATTTATGACGTATTAAAAAGAACTACCTACTAGATCTCGTTCAAACCAATTTTCGGTGGAAGTTTACATGGTAATGTACATCATATATTTTTTTTAGTTTTATCATTTCCTTATTTAAGAAGTTACAGGGGAGGACACACATTTTACCACTTTGGATGTGTCTCTGGCGCAAACTATTCAGTTTAGAAAAAAATGATATTAGAAACCTCAATATCATTTTTGAAGACCTATCCATAGATAATACCCCACACGTATGGGTTTGATGAAAAAAAAAAATTTGAGTTTCAGTTCTAAGTATGGGGAACCCCCAAAATGCATTGTTTTCTATTTTTGTGTGAAAATCTTAATGCAGTTCACAGAATACATCTACTTACCAAGTTTCAACAGTATAGTTCTTATAGTTTCGGAAAAAAGTGGCTGTGACATACGGACGGACAGACAGACAGACATGACGAATCCATAAGGGTTCCGTTTTAGCCATTTGGCTACGGAACCCTAAAAATGGATCTTCGAAATGTATGTACGCCCATAACTTTCGAACGACTGCACCAAATTGGATGATTCGTGGTTTTATGTATTCGTTATTGTTAGGACAAGGTTTGTATACAAGCTTTTAGCGCTGGATTAGGGTAGGAGTAGGGTAGGAGTAGAGTAGGAGTAGGGTAGGAGTAGTGTAGGAGTAGAGTAGGAGTAGGGTAAGAGTAGGGTAGGACACCACGCGAACGAAGTAGCGCCGGGCAGCTAGAAATAATTTAAATGGCATAACAACGTTTGCCGGATCAACTAGTAGGTTCATAAATTCACACCTTCCCATGGGAGTATGCAGAAACTACAGAATACCCCAACACCCATCCCCTAACAAACAACCCCATTTTTATGTCCACGCAATAATTGTACATTCCAAGGTTGCCTGGAAGAGATCGCAGAAAGCGATAAGGGCGCCCATTGTATGTTTTTTAGTGATAGTTGTATTTTCTGTTATGTATTTTCTGGTGTACAATAAAGTATATATAAATAAACGCCACCTGCTATGATACTTACATACTGCTTTTGCTTAGTTTACGTTCATATATAGCGAAATGTATGTCTAATCATGATCAGCCTGCAGCAGTTCACTGATGGACAAGTGGACATAGGCACGGTAATAATAATATTACCGTGACATAGGCCTATACAATCGCACGCCCTTCAACTGTTTCGTTCGTTGTCGGCAACTCTCATCCAGTTGCTTATTTTGGACCATTTCACCATCGCGTTTTATGCTCGGTTATTTTCGTTACGGCCTGAGATTTTTATATGATGTAACAACATAGGACCAAAACTGATTTGATGGTTCAAAATGTAGAGAATAGTGACTAAGACTTCCTGCAGCTCGTGTGACGCGTTTATATGATCATATTGAAGAGTTAGTTAATTGTAAGTATGGTAACATATGGGGTGAAAACTTTTGATATGGTTCAAAATGTAGAGACGAAAAAGAAGTTCGGAACATCGTTATCATCATCATTGGCAGCCTTGGTCCAGCAATGGGTGCTGAGTATAGGCGTCCTCCCTTTTGTGCCATGCTTCCCTGGTCTGTGCGAGTCTTATCCAGATCTTCCCCACGATCTTCTGTAGGTCATCAATCAATAATATTAGCCAGTTTTTCATTCCTAAAACATACATCAATCAAGGCCTATAGGTATAGATGTATCTTTGGTCTGAAATTGTTTTAAGTATGCAGAACGTACTCATCAATATTCGTATGTGTACTCCGAAGTTCCGAACAGTATCGGGTTTACTGTTCTAGTGAAGCTATTTAACATTCCGCGATGACTGGGCCATTGAATTCATAGAAACTATACATGAAGAATGTTGCATATAGGAGCAAGATTTTCGTGTTTGACCCACTAAGAGGCGAAGAATCCTTAATGCTGTACAGTCACGAGCACCAATATGTCAACACTTGGCAACTTTCAATTGCGATTTTTTCGTGAAATAACGAATGCAACGTTGAAATACGACACATTACATAAACATAAGGGTTCGAAAATGCTATATTCGTAACAACATACCATTTCATTCAACAATAAAGGAGTAAATCGCTTTTGTATAAAGCCGAGTGTATACATACTTTTGGTCGTGACTGTACAGTCATCAGAATAACTCTCATATTTTGAGCTTTCCAACAATGTATTAAAATGTATGTTTTATATTTATACAGTAGCAGGGGACATCGACTCGGAAACTATAACCATGATTTTAGCTTCAGCACAAGATTCTAGACACCTAGCGTATAATTTATTTGTCGGTTACCATAAAAAATATATCGGCTGTTTCATAGAAAAGTGCAACACCTACGCGGTCAAAATGTATGGAACAGCTATTTGTTTTTAATAACCGACGAAAATTTTCAACGCTACATCTTGTACCTACTGATATTGTTGGTAGGTACAGGTTGCGCGTTGATGTCCCCTGTCACCCTAATACCCTATATAGATTTAATCAGACCAAAAAAACGATAGATCAAAGAAAGGTAGTGTGAACGATGATAGGGTTAGAAAAGGGAGTGAATACTGAGACGACGGCCGATAGAGATGTAAGTTCACGAGCGTCACGCATCAACAGCACAGGCACTTGCAGCAGCCGACACGCGTTGACGACTTACGACGACGCGTCGAATGCAGTTGCCTTTGCCGTTGACGCGTGCCGCTCGTCTGTATGAACACTCAGAGAAAGTCGTGCTGCGACATACGTAAATAAATTGACATAAAGGCAAGAGATGGAAGGTGAGTAGGGAGGCCGTTGCCCACCAGGGGAAAAAAAGCTAATATAAAAAAGACGAGACGACAAGGACTAGGGGGTCTACTGTCTACTCCAAAGTGCGAATGTTCGGATCGGACCGACACATGGCCGAACCGAATATTATTGAAAAATGCGAAAAAAGTTCGGATCGGCTCAGTTGGGTCGGGACCATAGTCAATATTCGAAAGAGTGTAGGAATGTAGGATCGGGACCGACCGAACCAAATAGTAACTTCGTAGCAGGAAACGGCCGATACTACATACTTCGAAGTAGACTCCTAGATTTCATCAACTATCAAAATCACAGTGAGATACGTCGAAGTTTGAGCTTCAAAATAAAATTATAGACGAACATTTTCATTGATAATTTCATATTGTATTCCGGAGTTGCAGACTAAACATTACCTGAATCTGGAATAAACACCATTGTGCAATGTACACATCATATAATCACAATTACTACTTATATCGCGTCTGGTTGTGTTGTCATCATGATGCGCTCTGTGCCAACACCGGTCTCTAATTGAGAATATATCATGTATAAATATAATATAACCAACTATTTTTGTTGCATTGCCTAAAGACGGTTTCAAGTTCAAGGTTGTATCGCTGCGGATGTTTATTTTCTTGATTATGTCACGTTGTTACAGTGTTTTGCTTCTATCGATCTCTATGTAGTGTTCTTGTTCGTGTTTATATGGGAAGTCGCGTTTAGTTTTCTAGTTATTGGCTTGATACCGAAAACATCTCCTGCCCTTATCACAATTTATTTGAGGTCGGCGCAACATGTCTTCTTCCATATTTCTCGATTAGTCGTCATCTCAGTAGTCACCCCCTTTCTAGCCATATTATCTTCACACAGTCCATCCATCGTTTCTTTGGTCTTCCCTATTTCTATAGGTATACCGTAAATGCAGCAGCGAAAAAGATCTCGGTTCGGAAACCAATTTGCTGGCAGGTTATTAGGTTTTGCCTAAAAATCTCTGTAATCCAGCCTAACAATAGTAATTTCAATTATCTTACCATAGTAAAATTGAAGATTTTGGATCTGTTCTTAAGATTCTTCAAAATGTTATTAAAATAGCTAAGAGTTTTTTGTACTATAACTACTAACTTTTTGTGCAATGTCTGGCCGGATGTGGTCTTTGTTTATCTGTTTTTACCTAATTATGTACATACTAGTCTTATCGTGGGATAATCTGTGATGGCTGGCCGGATGTGGTCTTTGCTTATGTTTATCTTTCTTTAATCAAATCCTCTCACAGCTCTTAAACCTGTCTCTGTACCGTGTCGATGTCCCCCATGACGAAAAGATCAAAGGCATGAAAGACGACGAATTAATTTACCAAACATAGAAGCTAAGAGTAACGAAGGGACATAAAGAAACTTGGTTAGGGCAAGAATTTTGCCAATATCATGTCCGAAGACCAGAGTAAATGCGTAACACACTATCAGTAGCAATGGGTCTCATTTTGACAGTTCAACAACATTCATTGCGTTATTTACGTTGTTGAGCAGACAAATTTTTCGAACATATAAAGCAAGGTATTAGCAATATGCAATATCCTTTAAAACGATTCAGATTGTGATGGAAAGTGTGTTACGCAATTAGGGTGCAGAATTGTTTGTAGATACAAAGACAAATTATTATTATTATTTCGAGCCTGCTATGTCCCACTGGAGGGCAAAGGCCACCCTTCCGTCTGTAATTTTTTCTCTCCCTTTTGCAATTTCAGCCCAATCCTTTAGTCAGAAGTGTATCTCATAACTAATACATACTGTCCGATTTTCCTTATTCGTATCCTTCTCAACTTATGCGAAGATTGTCCAAAGAGGATGCTACCGATCAAAAATCAAGAATAGTCGTTACCAAACACTCGGCATTCTTCACCTCCTCCAACACCCCACATATAGTTCCAACTTCACTTTCAAAAGAACCGGTGTTCGGTCCCGGTGGGGCCGCCGACCGTTAACTGGCACATTGCGCACACGCAGTTACGATGACAGATTCTACCGACAAGTGCTTTAGTACTTGACCTTGTATGTATTTTGAAGTTTAGTGTCGTATGAATGGATTGGTTTTTGATTGGATTATCGCGGGGTTCATGACCTTTTTTTACTGGTGTATAGCTGTTTTTTACATTAGCTTTCTAGTCGTATTGTTTACTGTCATTTACTTTTATCTACTGCGATATGAGTGGAATTCTAAATAGTGGTCATTTGCTATGCTTTGAAGTTGGAGGTGATACAAATACAACTCATATAATTATTATAGTTTCAAGCCAATCAGAGGCTTGAAAGTAAAATAATTGGCGTGAAACTAAAGGGCAAAGTTATCTTTACCAAAAGAGGGGAAAACTCTGAAAAATTTAAAGTCATGATTACACAAAAATTCGACACCAAAGACGACTGTCTGTTTCCACCATTTTGGTAAAGATGGTTTTTTTTAAACTTTGCCCTAAAAGTAAGCCTTCAATTGGCTTGAAACTAAAATAATGATATTAAGTACTTATAAATCATCTCTAACTTCATAGCAGATTGTAAGAGGTAAAAATAAACTCACCCACACTGTACACTTAGCAATGCTTAGATGGTGCTAGCACTAGTACAATCACAGTAATTCACTTCACACTGTATGTTTGTTTCTGCTGCATAAAATCCGTAATTGGCTGTAATACTACTTTATATGTTTTAAGATAAAATTTCAAAGAGCTGTGGATTTTTTGAATAATAAATAAATAAACAAATATGGCATTTAAATGTAACAAGTTCCTCATGGCTTTTGTCAGTTTGGTCAGGTGTACTCAGGTGGAGCTAAAGACAAACGAAGGACCAGTTTTATACAAGTTTGTATAGGAGAGAGCTATAGGTACTGTTATTTAACCTGTAGTTAAACCAAAACTGTGTCACTTTGAACTCGAAACTAAAGGTTAAGTACTTGTTTTTTGTAAGTAGTCTGGCGACACCCAGACAATATGCTTTACGTTGACGATGAATCATCTTGTGAACTTTTACTGTTATAGTAAAGGATTTCTTTGTAATAGAAATCTTCTATCCGACAGGCTATCGTATCGTAAATGACACATTTCGATAACTTGATTTGCCTTGCTCCCGACAGCAAACAGCTGTTGGACGAATAGCGGTGGTCTCTTTGATTTATGACAACATTTTTGGGTTTTGGACTTGTGAACAGCGTTTGGAGTCCTACGATAACATTGATTGGTGGTCGATACGGTACGCAAGCGTATCGAGTGGTTGTGAATAGCTATGCTGATTAGATCATTCTGTAATCAGAAATCTATCTGTCAACTGTTCTGATTATGGCATAATCCACCCAAGACCGTAGAGATAGTAGGGGCAATTTTTAGTTGGGATGCTCATGCGATATTTATTTTTAACCGACTTAAAAAAATGAGGAGGATCTCAATCTCAATTCGGATGAATATTTTTGAAGTCGGTGGCAAACAACGAAACTGCGAACCCAAAGATACCGACTTCCGAAATTAAAGCTATTTTTCAATCGGTAGTTCTTTTTTTTTGGAAGTCAAACCACTTTTTTTTTTTTTTTTTTTTTTTGTGGATGGGAAATCATCAAATGACCCCTCCCGCTCTGGGTGGAGCGGAAGGGAGTGTCAGACTTTTACTGACTAAAACCCACCCGTGTTCCGTCCTTAGCCCTTTCTGTTCCAGGGCAGCGGTTAACCTTTCGGAAAATCCCACCGCCCCGGCAGGCTTCGGCCCTGTGGGGCCCCGTCCTCTGCTGACATCTCTTTGAGGCGCGCGTGGAACACAACGCGCCGTCCGGCACGGGCCTGGTCCTGATCGGACGGTGAGCTACCCATTACTCACCGCCCGCAGGCCCGCGCCTACGGTGGCCGGGAGTCGTCACGCGGCTCCCGACGCCCGGAGCGTCTCCCGCGGCGGCTGAGGCGTGAGGTGTTCTCCCTCAGCCTCCCCGCCACCTCCTTCGCTAGCATGACTGCTTCGCAGAAGGAGGTGACTGCCTCCCATTCTCTCTCGCCCCGGACCATGGCTTGCACCAGGGCCGGGCGCGAGAGGTCGCCGCCGTTGCCGATCGCCTCCACGAGGACACGGCGGGTCTCCGCCCAAGCAGGGCAGACCTCCACCGTGTGCTCCACCGTGTCCTCTGGGCGATCCGGGCAGTGGTGACACCCGGGCGTCTCCTCCCGCCTGATGATGTGCAGGAACCTCCCGAAACATCCGTGTCCGGAGAGGACCTGCGTCAGGCGGTACGTGAGAGCGCCGTGACGCCTCTCTAGCCACTCCTCAAAGAGGGGTCTTATCGCCGCTATCGCGGCGTGCCCTGCGCTGGGTTGCGATAGTCGCGCCTTCCATTCCGCCATGAGATCGCGCCGGAGGTCCGTCCGCTCCGCAGCGATTTGCCGCGGGTGCAGAGTTTCCCCCCGGCGTAGTGCCTCCGCGCGCCAATCGTGCAGGCGCGCAAGCACTATCGCCTCCAGATCCCATGGCGGCAGTCCGGCAAGGAGGCATGCCGCCTCGCGCGAGATCGTGCGGTAGCCCCGGATCAGCCTTACGGCTACCACCTTCTGGGGCGCGTTCAGATAGTGTGCGGCTCGAAGCCGCAGTGAACGCGCCCATACCGGGGCCCCATATAGGGCCATGGACCGCACGACCCCCGCGTAAAGCCTCCGGCAGGAGGCGTTTGGCCCCCTCAGGTTGGGCAGGAGCCGCTTTAAGGCGGCCCCGGCCCGTTCCAGTTTGGGGGCCAAACGTCGGAAATGCTCGACGAAGTTCCACCGGCTGTCGAGGACGAGACCCAGGTATCTCATCGTTGTCTCGACGCCGATGTGAACCCCTCCTACCATCAGTTGAGATCCCGAAGGTGGCCCGTACCGGGGCCCATGAAAGGACATGGCCTCGGACTTGTGCAATGCCACCTCGAGACCCAACTGCCGGATCCTATCCACGACTATCGCAACCCCGCGTGTCATTGCGTCGGCCGCCGCCTGATGCGACCTCCCCTGCGCCAGGACCAGCGTGTCGTCAGCGTAGCAAACTACACTGACGCCATCAGGGAGGTCTGCCCGCAGCACCCAGTCGTAACCGATGTCCCACAGGAGCGGCCCCAGAACCGATCCCTGTGGGACACCGCACGACATCTCTCGCCGGCTCCAGTTCCCGTCGCGACCGGGGTAGATGACGGCTCTATCCGTCAGATACGCCCCGACTATTCGACGGAGGTAGGTCGGCACCCGGTGATACCGAAGTGCCTCCCCAATGCAACTCCAGGGCAGGGTGTTAAACGCGTTGGCGATGTCGAGTGACACCGCCACGACGGCCCCGCCCCGGGACACCGCATCCCCCGTCGTGAGGGCTCTAACGCGCATGATGGCGTCCACCGTCGAGCGCCCCTTGCGGAAGCCAAACTGGCTATCCGCAAGATCCGGCCCTGTCCCCACCAGGTGCCCGACGAGGCGGCCCGCAATCACTCTCTCGAAGAGCTTGCCAACCTCGTCGAGCAGCACAATGGGCCGGTATGCGGACGGAGAGTCCGCAGGGCGCCCTGGCTTCTGAATGAGGACCAGCTTCCCTGTCTTCCAACGGAGTGGAAACTGGCCTCTCTCCATGCATGCGCTTAAGAGCGCCTCCAGTCGAGGCCCGAGAGCCGTCGAGGCCAGGACCCAGGCTTTACCCGGCACGCCATCGGGTCCTGGGGCGGTATTTTTGGCCTTCAGCCTGCCTACCGCCGCTCCCAGCTCTACCCCGGTCACTTCGGGTGTGTCGTCGTCGTCGTCCATGTGGTCCGCTTCGGACACCGCTATTGGCGGAGCCATAGGCGGGGGAGTATGCTCCCCCCGTGAAGGGAACAGAGCGCTCACCACCTCCTCCACCAGCTGTGGGCGGAGACTCTGTGTCAGCGGGGGGGCCCAGGTGCGGAGTTTATTCCGCACCATCTTGTAAGGGCGCCCCCATGGATCTCTGTTCAGAGTCTCCAGCATCTCCTCGCGGGCCAAGTCCTTGGCCCGCTGGACAGCCTCTCGGAGGGCGGTCTTCGCCGCTCTGTACCCCCCGTACAGCTCCGCCTCCGTGGCTTCCGCATCCGGAGGGCGGATGCGGCGCCTGCGGTGCCTGGTGTACCGGTGTCGCGCGTCGACGCACGCCTTGCGTAACGCCGCGATCTCCTGCGACCACCAGTACACCTGACGTCGGGCGCGTCCTGGCCGGACTCGGGGCATTGCCACGTCACAAATCTCGGACATGGCCTCCCGGAACCACTCCGCCTCATCGTCGATATCAGCAGGCCTGTCCGGTGAATACACCCAGGCCTGCACGATCGAGGCTTCCAGGAGAAGCTCCCGGTCCAGCTGCTTCAGCGCCCACCGCGGACCACTCGGGGCCTGTTGGACCAGCGCGCTGGAGGTCTGGGCGGAGACATCGAACCGGATATACCGGTGATCGGAGTAGGTCTCCACCTCCTCCATGACGCGCCAGTCAATGACCTGCTGCGTCAGAGCGGGGCTGGCGAACGAGATGTCCACTACCGACTCGCCCCGCATCCGCACACACGTAGGAACAGAACCCCGATTTAGGACGACCAGGCCTGTTTCCAGAGCCCAGTCCTCCACCATCCTGCCCCGCACGTCCGTGCACCGGGAACCCCAGGCCAAGTTCTTGGCGTTGAAGTCCCCGAGCACTAGCACGGAGAAGGGATGGTTCCTGGCGACGACGACACTCAACTCTGTTAAAGAGTTCTGGAGCTCGGCGAGAGTTCGGCTCGGAGAGAAGTAAACTCCCACTACTACAATCTCTCCGAACCGTGCTGCTACGCACCCCTGTCCCTTCGTGACACATTCGAGAGACGGGGTACCGGCGGCAGCCGACGAAATTATGGCCACTGAGCCGCTAAGGTCCTCCACCCAGTCATCCCTGGGCGGGACAAAGTACGGCTCAGCGACCACGGCGATATTAATCGACCACTGCGCCATGGTCTGGAGCAACAAGTCCTGAGCGCAGGCGCAGTGGTTGATGTTCGCCTGGAGGAGGCGTAAAGGAGCCATTACTCCTCCATTTCAACCCCCTCCCGGGCCTCTTGAGGAGGCCCTTCAGCAGCGGCGGCGGTGGCGGCGGCGGCGGCGGTGGCGGCGGCGGCGGCGGTGGCGGCGGCGGTGGCGGCGGCGGCAGCAGTGGCGGCGACGGTGGTGGTGGTGGCGACGGCGGCGGAGGGCCTGCCTTTCCTCCTGGCTTCGGTGGGTGGGGCGCAGGACTTGCTCCCCGCCCGGTGATCGGCCGGCTTGCCAGCAGCCGCACATGCGACGCAGTGCGGCGTGGCGTTGCACGAGCCGGCCTTATGTCCGGGCTTACCGCAGCGAAAGCACAGAGTGCTGCGGTCCTCCGAGGTGCACATGGCGCTCGCGTGGTGTCCCACGAGGCACCGATAGCACCTCAGAGGTCTGGGCTCCAGCAGCTTGACCTGCGCTGACACCCAGCCCACCAGGAGTCTTCCGCCCTCCACTATTTGCCTCGCCGCCGTCACGGGACAGCTTACCGTAATGGTTCGCATGCCCGTGAAGTCGGGACGTATGGTGCCCGCCTTCACCTGGTCGGCCAGACACCCGCCCGTCCCGACGACGGCGGCTACCACCTCCTTCTCCGTAATGGAGTCATCCAGGCCCATAATGCGCATGTCTGCACACTTGACGGGCCTGGAGACTCGAGCCTCGTCCGCATTGAGGGACGCCCTTAGCTTCTCAGCTAGGGCGTCAGCGGTGGGGCCACTCGTCGCACCGGGGATCTCCAGCATGCGGGCACCAGTGGCGGTCACCCTATACCGGAGGCCCCCGGTGATCCCCAGCTCCTGGAGGTTCACCGCCGCTCTTGCCTTCGTGAGCACGTCGCCGTAGGTCACCCCCCCTTTAACCGCGTCCGGCTGTAGTGTTATGACTACAGCCGCGGTCTTAGGGGAGCGAAGCCTAGCCGCAACGGCTCGCTCCTTGCGGCGCCGCCTTTGCGCCTTTTTTCTGGCCGCCTTGGCCGCCTTCCTCCTCTCCCCGACCACTTGCCACTCTGCGTTGGTCGTGGGAGGTTCTTCTGGGAGAGGCGAAGGCTCTGGGGCCCTCGCCTTCCCAGCCGTTTTGCCCTTCTTCTTATGGGCCGGCGCCGGTTTTGCAGGCGCCGAGGCTCCGCCAGCTGACGCCGGTTTCGCCGGTGTCGGTTTCGCCGGCGCCGGTTTCGCCGGTGCCGGGGCTCCTCCTGCCGACGCCGGTTTAGCCGGCGCCTGGGCCCGGCCAGACGGCCCTGGCTTAGGGGCGGCAGCGGCCGCGTACGAGGCCGCCTTCGGCCCCGGAACCGTCCTACCCGCCAAGGGGGGGCGCAGGACTATACCCTCCAGGACGTCGAAACGCGCCTGGAAGGTCGCCAGCTCCTGCCGAACCAGGTCCAAGACCTGGTTCTCCACCGGCACGGGCCGGCTTGACGGTTCCGCCTGCTCCTTGTCAGGGACCTTCAGGCCGGCCAGGTCTGCACGGAGCCTCCGGTTCTCCTCCTGGAGAAGCTCCGTGGCAGCCGTCAGGCGAGCCACATCCGCCCGTAATGCGGCCACTTCGCCAGCCGAAGGACCGGCGTAGTTGGCCGCCTCCGCTGCCGCCATAATGGAGGCCATTGCCGAGTCGATGGCCTTGTTCTTCGTGTCCTGGCGCTTTTTCAAGGCCACGACCCGGATCGCGGCCTCCACGACCGCCGCAAAACTCCTTTTGCGGTCCGCCTCGGGGCCGCCAACCTCAACCGCCTCGTCACCTGAGGGCTCCGAGGCGACCGCGCGACCGGTCTCCCCCTCCTTTGCGGGCTCCTCCGCACGCTCGGCCGCCTCCCGAGCAGTGAGGCCCCTCCCTGTGCCTCGGCCCCGGACTCCTCCCCGCCTCGTGGTGGGGATCTTCCTGGCCAGCTCCCAGTCAGAGGACGACCCCTGGCCGCCCACTGACCTTGGCCGCTTGCTTCGTCCCTTTCTATTAGCAGCGGCAGCCATCTCCTTCGCACGGCACGGGCTCCCTGAGCCTTCCGTGCTTGATCCTCCCGATGCGGCGTCGGACTCCGACCCCGCATCACTCCTCTCCTCTGTGCGCTCCTTGCGCGGTACCTCTGCGTCGCACAGGCGCTCCAGGCTAGCCCGGAGCTCCTTTTCTTGCGACGCAGGTTGACGCGGGTCGGCGGTGGTGTGCCGGCCCACGGGGCTATTGGTGCCCCCCCCATATACGGTGGGGCGGCCTTCCGAAGAAGGACGGGATTGTGCCTCCTTGTGGAGGTTGCCCGCCTGGGGATTTTTTCCTTTAGCCGTGTTGTTCATGATTTCCTTTTAAGGGTGAGGTCCCTATTCGCGCTAATGACCGGATCCCCTCCGGCCATTCATCCCCTCGGCACGCTAGACCTTGGGATTGGGGTGATTTTTTAGAGAGGTTGTCTTCCTCGCGGCCCGGGCCTCAGTGGCCCGGACCCCCGGTCCTGAACTCAGAATTACGGGGTGGCCGACGGCTGGGCAAAACCAACCGTCGCCCCGGCGTCCCCACGCTGCCGCCGGATACCGGACAGACGCAGCGCGGACATGGACCCTTCACGACCCACACTCCCGTGGGTGCAGCGGCGCGAACCGCCCCTCCCCAGTCTACGCCCACTCACCTTCCTCTGTAAGCAGAGGGGGAGTAGACGTACTATAGCCCGGTTCCCTTCACCGACCATCAAGGATGATCGGCGATTGGAACCGTGACCCTTCCCCGTTTGTTGAAGATTAGCCGCCAGCCCCAAGTGTCCACCAAAATCTGGTGGGCACGTTGCCCAGGGTGCGCCACGAGGAGGCTCTTCAACATGCACCCCAAGTCAAACCACTGACTTCCAAAAAAAAAAAAAAAAAAAAAAAAAAAAAAAAAAAAAAAAAAAAAAAAAAAAAGTTTTTATTTAACATAACATATCATCACGCCTTGTTTCCCCGAAGAGTTGGGCAGAGGTGTAGGTACGTATAGTACACCCACATGTCACCAGCACCGTTTAAGTTCCTTGTAATGGCGAGCCTATTGCCCTCACTCTGGCACAAATCCAAACTCCGGCACCCCAATTGCGTAACACACAATCAATGATTTTGAAGCAAATTGCTAATCCATTGCTTCATAAGTTCGAAAAATTTGTCTGCTCAACACGTAAATAACGCAATGAATGTTGTTAATCTGTCAAAATGAAACCGATTCCGATTAATCGTGTGTTACGCAATTAGGGTGCAGGATGCTACTGAGAAATTCCAGATCGAAAAACGCAATAACTCTTCGCCCCACCTGGGAATCGGACCCAAGACCTCATCCTCAGCAGTAGCACTACCACTGCGACCACTAGACCAACGCGCCAGTCCTTTTTTTATTTATTAGGGTTTCGTACCCAAAGACTCTATTACCAAACCTCCGCTCTCCGTCCGTCTGTCTGTCTGCTGTATCTCATGAACCGTAATAGGTAGAGTCAGGTAGACAGTTGCAGCATTTCTATTGCCGCTATAACAACGAATAAGAAAAATCAAATAAACTTAAAAATTAAAAGGGGTCTCCATACAAACGTGTTTTTTTTGCCTTGGGCGAACCCTTTGTGTGCGAGTCCGACTCGCACTTGGCCGCTTTTTTCTTATATATTACGCACATACTAAGGTAATAGCTTTTGTATTTCTTAACCTTTCGTATGAATATACCCATTAACGCTACTTACGTAACATACCTTTTAATACAGAAAACATGTACATTTTCCCTGTACCACACAATACGTCATCATGCGGCTTTTGCGGCTTTTTCCTATTTCTAGCAAAATTAATGTGAATACATATAGGATTTTGTAGAAAACGGACTCATGACTATGAGCGTCACTGTCGCATGATTCATGCTACTAATGCGCCCTTTTGAACACTTGATATATGTATGACGGTTATATGGCTTCTGAAAGCAATAACTTACGCATAATTTATCTTTCTCAAGAGAACATCGATCGTACAGAAGTCCATTAAGTCATTACTCCAATACCTTGCCACCACTATCTAGTCATAACCAACCTATAAGGTGTCTATGGGTCGATTTATCTTTTTAATCTTTGGTGTTTTTTTTTTTATAACTTGTAATATGTCTTTTTTGCACTAAATAAACGTTTTATCTATCTATCTATCTATAATGTTCCCACTGCTGGGACACAGGCCTCATCTCGGTGAGACGGAATGGGCCATAATCCACCAAGCGAGCCCAGTGTGGATTGGTAGATGTCACATGTTTTCGAATTTTTGGTTCAAGGCGTTTTCCTTCACCGTTTTGTGAGCTGATCAGGATCACTGATCTAGTGCGAAGGCTAAAAAGGGTAAAAACTTTTTGAGTTACTTTAGTGCACTGTGAGTGAACTTAAACTGCAGTGCAAGTGCTGACTATTATAAAAAAAACACGTGAATAAAGTGTCTTACCCAAAACATATTAAATAAGAAAGACGTTATTGGACGATTTCTTAATTTTATAGTTACTAACAGTTTTAGGGCTGACTTTTCCATCGCCAGATGATTTAATCGGAGGAATAATTTTGAATTCATTCATTCAAAAGTTTCATAATAATACTGTCAGACGTCAATTTTATTCCACAAATAAAAAATATCTGTCGATTGAAAACTCAGCCCAAAGTTATATTTACATTACTAGCTAATAGGTTACATTTTAATGTGAATAAAGTACCACCGACTGTGTTACTTTATAAAAATTAAAAAACTCAATTTCAGGGTCCCACGTCTATTTATGTACAGAAGGTAAAGCGTGACTCACGGACCCATGTGCAAAAAAGTTTGGGGTCAGTAACTCGTTTACTAGTGAATTCGCTACGGACAAATCGGCAGGAAAGATAAATCTTTATGAGGGTCCTATGGTAAACAGTCAACGACAGTAGATATTGTAATCTAGATAGATTTGCATGCATCCTTTTGTCTTTCTATACAGGGTTATTTAAATTGTCTTGCTAAACTCCGCAGTCGCGATCGGTATCGACGATATCTAAACACGATAAAATAAATAATAAAATATTCGATGTTTTTTTTTTGGGAAGTCAACGGCCTCATTCAAGTACCAGTTGAGAAAAACTGTTCTCTTATGTTTTAACGTATGTAATTATCGACACCCATCAGCACCCTAATTGCGTAACACAATCAATCTCAATCTGAATCATTTTGAAGGATATTGCTAATCCATTGCTTCATGTGTTCAAAAAATGTGTCATGTGTCTGCTCAACAACGTAAATAACGCAATTAATGTTGATGAACTGTCAAAATGAAACCGATTCCGATTGATCGTGTGTTACGCAATTAGGGTGCTGCCGGTCGATTCTGTAAAAATCTCACCGTGATAACTCAAGTGAAGTGAGCTTGATGTGAGTTGTCAGTAGTGTCAATCCCTAGCATTATTTGGAATGACAGCTCACTCCACGCTCACTTCACCTAAGTTTTCACGGTGAGATGGTTACAGAATCGCACAGCTGGTCTGTAAAGATTACACAAAAAAAAACAGTTTATTTAAACTGATATTTCAAGTGACTACAATAACTGCGGTCGATGACCACACTATTTAAATGCTTTAAAACTATCATTACTGGTCTTATTTCACCTAATGCGATAGCCAAGTCACACAAGTCATTGTTTGTTGTTGTTTTATCATGTTCAGTTATCGCCACTTCGATAGCCATCACGTCTGCAGAATCTAGATAACAAATTAAAAATAACTCTGTATAAAAAATTAAAAACAGTAGCAAGCGGTGACCATATTGGGGACTATCTCTTGAATTTTCAACGATCCAAAAGTATTTGCCTCCTAATTCTCAGTCCATTAGGAACGTTTTGTGAATAAACATGAGTTTTATAATCAGCTAATCACATAATTAAAACATCAATCATCTTTAATCATCATCTGTGTAACTGTAGTTTGTAAGTTGTCTACATTATCGCATTAGGTGACAAACCTGTAAAGATAATTGTATGGTCGGAAATAAATAAATAAATCAATAACGATTATAAATAATAAAGCATGAACGAAAACGAAATTCCAGTGACCTTATGAAAGAGAGAGTGCGAGGCGCGGCAGGTGTGATGACATTATGACACGGTATGACCCACTAACGAGTATGGCATACACGGAAGTAAGGTATTAAAATAACTTGTTACACAAAACCTAAATGATTAATGTTGATGATCAGAGAAGAGAGAGAACAGAGGGCAGGATAGTGCCCTCTGTGTCCCAAAACATGCAGTCAAAGTGACCTCTGCGCTGCCTCCGACAACGCCGTAGAAATGGCAAAATTTTGGGCCAACAAAATATAAAATTCTATATTTTGTTGCCGAAGAAGATTTTGGGAAAATTTGACAAAATTCAAATCAAATGTCATTTATTCAAATTCGGCTGAAAATTAGCACTTGTCGAACGTCAAAATTACCTAAGACAGCCCAAAACGCACGCCCTTCACCACTTCCTAGTGCTTTCGCTGGGAAGAAGTGACGCAACAAACTCCCCAGCAGCACAGCTGTCTGTTCAGTTAGAAAAACTTGATTCTATTGCTTATCTTACCTTTCAACGTAGGTACCTACACATAAACCAACATGGGCACTGGCAACATGGCATGATAGTTATTGCAATATGGCAGGTTTTGTAGCTCTTTGAAGGAAGCCAATGTATAATGCCAATGAAAAAGGAGTATGTCTCTTCTGCATGGGATGTCAGGAAGTGCCTTGGCATTATCTCATATACTATGGGAGCAGAGCAGAGAGCACTGGTATATTTTATCTGAGATCCTGGTAGCTCCTTGCCGACAACCACTGCATGGTTCTTGATAGGAGTCCCTCAGCCTTCGCTAGATATAGTTTGTGGCTTTTTAAGAACTGATATTTGACAGACCTTCACCACCTTCAATATACCTTAGTTCCCGTTAATAGTTCACGAGAAGCGAACGTCAATAGTATTTACGACTTTCACGGAATGCTGATATGCAAACAGACTCTTATGACGTCTTCCCAGAGAAGCGTGGAGCAAATACACGTCAACAAAAACTTACAATTAATATCTGCAAAATATTATTGTTGGATTGCTTTTTGATAAAGTCCAAGTTTTGATAAGCCGCAGAAAACCGCCGGATGCGAGAAGCACAGTGCCGGCCGAGGTGGCGGTGCTTGGGGGAGGTCTATGTCCAACAGTGGACGTTTTTTGGCTGAAATGATGATGATGAAGTTATGAAGAACCTTGTTATGATCGCAGAACGTTAATTTTATACACTCGTGTATAAAACCCAGTATCCATTGCCATATTTATCAAAATAGCGTAATACGAGTACAAACACTCAAAAGGTTATCGAACCATGTTGTTTGCTTAACTTAGACACTGAAAACCGCAAATAATTTAAATATGCTTTATGTGGTTAAAGCAAGTACATCTTTGAACTTATGGAGAACCATAAGTTCAAAGATGTATTTGCGTTTACCAGTTGAGCCGTTGGTATTACCCACTGCTCAACTTTAAGCAGTTGAGCAATGTAGTTGAGCAGTGGGGAAGAAGCGAACACACTATCAGTAGTATGGCTTTCATTTTGACAGTTCAACAATATTCATTGCGTTATTTATGTGGTTGAGCAGACAAATTATTCGAGCATATGAAGCAATGGATTAGCAATATCCTTAATAATATAAACGTTTATTTTCTCTACACAAGTTATGAACATAAAGGCTAGAGTTTGACAGTAGTGCACGAACAAGGAGCTAAGTTTGTGAGAGACTGGAGCCTGAGATAGGTTTATATAAAAACCTGTATTACAGGTCACCAGGGCCCTCCCGCGGCTAGATGCCTGTTTTTTGGATACACGACAAAAAACAATGCAGGATACTTAACGAACTATAAATTAATAAACCCAATGATATAAAATTTAGTAACAAATGTAAAAATAACAATAAAAAATACTAAAAAAATATGGAAACACCAGAGTTTGTGGGAAGTGAGTGGCCGGAGAAAGTGTATGAAAAGATGTAAGAGTGTATGTGAGTGGTTGTTTGAGCGAGTGTGGTGCGAGTATGGTAGATGGTATGTAGAAGCAGCAGAGATTCCTTTCCTTCAAAATGATTCAAATTGCGATTGAAAGTGTGTTACGCAATTAGGGTGCTGTTCTCTGTCTGAAAGAGAAGGCAAGCAATAGAAGGGACAGTTATTTCCGTCAGAGCCAAGCCCCCAAAGAGATTACGTTGGTATTTGCGAGTATACTGTAGCTATTGATTCACGCATTATTCGAACGCGTGTTGACTCATCGTTATCTTGTCGAACTAAATAATAATAAAGTCAATATTTTTGTCGTTAATGTGGTAAACGCGTGATCACGATTTGAGTGAGAATTGTTATGTTTTTGCTCCATCATGTTACTGAGTTGATCTTTCGCCGAAATTCTGGTGTTGGCAAAATTACTAATACATGGCTGCCACAACACGGATGTTTCAAAATCTTCGTCCCTTTTTAATCTACATCCCTCTAATTTTCTTAGACTAATTAGGTACCTACTGACTTTTGGGGACAGTTATCTTCATCTGTCTTACCCTTTCCCAACTATGGAGCTCGGCTTCCAGTCTAACTGGATGCAGTTGAATACCAGGATTTTACATAGAGCTACTGCATAACCTGACCTCTACAACCCAGTTACTGGGTAATACAATACTCCTTTATAAAATTTACTGACAGACTTTCGGGCTTCTGACAATCCGTAACGACTGTCAAAGATTGAAGAATGACAGTCGGGACCAACGGCTTAAGTTGCTTTCCGAGGCACGGAGGGATCTCGGTATGTAATGGATGATCAATCACACATCCACCCTTCGACCTCGGCAAGCTTAGCGTAGGTATTCTTCGACTAACCAGTACTGCGACGGCACGGTTGGCGCAGTGGTTAAGCGATTGACTGCTGCGCTGCGTGTCGCGGGTTCGATTCCCGCACGGAACAAATATTTGTATGACCTACATGTATTTGTTCCGAGTCTGGGTGGTTTTCTATCTATGTATGTATGAATTAACAAAAAAAAAAAAAAATTGTATATAAGTAGTTTATCAGCCATCTTGTTACCATAACACAAGCATTAGGTTGCTTAGCTTGGGACAAATGGTGCTGTGTGAAATGTCCAGGGATATTATTATTATTTAGCCACGAGCCGCTCAAATAAAACACTTATTATACCTTCATGCAAATCATAAAAACTCTTTTAACCTTTCCAGTACCTAAGCCGCATCAACCTGCCGATAGTGCAACACGGCGACAAGTTCATCGCAGGCGCCGGGGCCGGAGTGACAGCTGTCACACTGACGTACCCGCTGGACACCATCCGCGCGCGGCTCGCGTTCCAGATCACGGGGCAACACAGGTACAGGGGCATCGCACATGCGGCCACCACCATGTTTCGCACGGTAAGTCGATGGTATTATACTATTGTCTTTTATTTCGTCAGTGAGTGGTGGTGTTAGCGTTGCTAAGTACTGGGCTAAACAATATTACCCATCGACCCACTGAAGATTAGAACGTCTTTTATTTAACAGGGATCATAGAAAAATGAACATGATATCTGCCACTGACCAAAGAATCAAAGCAAGACACAGCCCTTTGACATGATAATTTGAAAACTAGGCTTGAAAATTAGAAAGAAGTGTTCGCAATGATAATTTCTATAGAAAATTAAAATGTTCACAAGAGCAGCATAGCTATTCACAACCATTCGACAGGTTGTCGAATCAAAAAAGACACATTTTCAATTGCTAATTTCCCTTGCCCCCTAGAATAGATATAATGGCTATCGTCTATTTGATTTAAGCTGATAATATTTTCCGGTTTTGGTATTGTGAACAGCCTTTATCCCCTCGTCTGTTAAGACTTATTGACAGACTTTTTAAGTTCGTAACAATAGAAAAAGTAATTCTGTCTCATTTTAGTGACAGTTGAGCTCATGTTGGACTCTTTTGATAATATTGATTGATATTCGATTCGACACAGAAGCGTATCGAACTGTTGTAAAGCAGGTCTCTTGTCCAGGTGTAGACTACAGGCTTCTTCGCCTCATACACATATGAAAAAACAATAAGAGAACCACGTTTTGCTAGTATAGGAAACTCCGGAATGAAAATCTCCAGCCTAAACCAAGAGTCGAGCAGCTGAATAAAACAACAAAGCTTCTTCAGCAGGAAGCTGAAAATATTGCTAAATCATATACACTAAAATGAATTTGTTGTTTTGTAATTTTCAGGAGGGCGGTATCCGCGCTCTATACCGCGGTTTCGTGCCCACGTTGTGCGGTATGGTGCCATACGCAGGCTTCAGCTTCTACTGCTTCGAGTCACTCAAGTTCTTCTGCATGAAGTACCTGCCCACGCAGCTCTGCAGAAAGTGTGATAGGAATACCGGTACGTGTCATGTTATCAACAGTAAGACTCTTTAAACACGGCACGGTTTCTTTATGGTACAGCATATATATGTAAAGAGTGCCGTAGAAAAAACGTCCAACAAGCTTCCATAACGATCCATACAAAACTTTATTTTACGATAAGAAAAACGTGTGTATACAAAAAGCGTAGATTGGTACTCGTAGAACTATAGTAGTTGATGATCTCGTCTGAGGAATTGACACAACCGTACTATCCTGCATTCACAATATTTAGTGTGCAAACATGTGATACGGAGGAATGAGGAGAATGTCGTGAGGAAAGTTTTGAGTATTAATGTTTTAAGAGTAGGGAAAACCAAAGAAACGATGGATGGACTGTGTGAGTGATGATATGGTTAGAAAGGGAGTGACTACCGAGATTACGATTAGAGATAAAGCCATGTGGCGCCGATGTCAAATAACCTGGGATAAGGACAGGAGAATGATGACTTGTAAACAAATATGTGTTATTAAAAACCGAAAAATATAAAGCATAACGTTCAGTTTGTACAACTTCAAAGATTTTGATGACTTCAATAGTGCTATACTCCATTCATATAGTCATCTCGAAATCAACTTTATTAGCTTTAAAGATATTTCATCATATTTCATCATCATCATCATCATTTCAGCCGAAAGACGTCCATTGCTGGACTTAGACCTCCCCCAAGCACCTCAACTTAATTTAGAAACACATCGTGACGCGGCATGTCCTAGAACCAAAAAAAAAATCGAAGACATGGCATTCGCCAACCCGCACTGGGCCGGCGTCGTAGTTTATGGCCCCTCCCTCTTACAGGGAGGAGGCCTGTAACACCATAGTTGAACTCTGTTCATACTGCAACTACTGCATACCAACATGGACTAATACTGTTGTTGCATTGCAATGCATCTGAAATCTAAATAATTTTCTACTTTGTTAAAAACACACATCTACTATAGATAAGCCAGTACCTACATCACAGGAAATAGGAAGAGTAATAAATAATACTAACTGTCTTACTTTAATAGAATTCTAAAGACATCAATCATTATAATAAAGATGAAACATGACATCTAAAACATGACATGCATACAAATCTTCTTACACTTTATACAAGGTGGAGAGGACAATGCTACAATAAATTAAACATCGTAGGTATACAATGACCCCACGAAAATTTAACACCGTGGTATACACCGTTAAATTTTGATCGTTTTAATCCTTAAAAGGGGTCATTCTACTCATCATTATGAACAACTTTTACTACGCGACCAACCCTGGGGGTCTACTCCGAAGTGCAAAGTGCGAATGTTCGGATCGGACCGACACATGGCCGAACCGAATATTATTGAAAAATGCGATAAAAGTTCGGATCGGCTCATGGGTCGAGACCATAGTCAATATTCGAAAGAGTGTAGGAGTGTAGGATCGGGACCGACCGAACCAAATAGTAACTTCGTAGCAGGAAACGGCCGAACATTCGGCCGATACTACTTCGTAGTAGACCCCCTGAAATCGTGAAAAAAAATCTCTATCCTAGCTATAATAAAATCCAATAATAACCTAGGATTGGATTATAATCCAATCCTAGCTTACGCCCGCAACTTCGTCCGCGTGAAATTTGTTGTTCCCCGAGCCACCCCGTCGCATCGCATCGCCTTCCCGCGCTATTATTTCATTTTCGCTTAACGTTCTTTCTGCCTTTTATTCTTTTTGTCCGGCTCATTAGTGTCCTAACGTGATGTTATATAGCCTATAGCCTTCTTCAAGAAATAGGCTATCAAATGTTAAAAGAATTTTTCAAATCCGACCGGTAGTTCCGGAGATTACCCCTACATAGGTACAAACAAATTTTACCTCTTTATAATATTGGTATAGTCGAAAGATTGGCTAAACTAGTTCCAAAATTCTCTGCCTATGCATTTGCAAATGTATTGCCAGTGTTTTCATTTATGGACGTATTGTCGCCTCCACATTGTATACCTACTTCATATTGTTTTACATACTTCTCCACAAGTAGGTAAAACAACGTTAACGCCTTGTTTTATTTTGCATCTTCACGTTCAATATGAAACATTAACGATTCGTTCCGTTTCGTTGCAAACTATTATGCATGCAACATGCTAGTTGTAATTACAACTACATTTATTTAAGAGGTGATTAGAAGTAGATATTTCCTTAGTTAATACACACCTGTCGTAGCGAAAAACAGCGCGTTTTTTGCTGCCACAAAGATATCTGTTAAGGTAAAATAAAGTCGAAACTAAAATTTTGTGAACTTCAACCGCGTGTTGTACGACTCTATCCGCTTATAATGAAGGTGTGGCCTAGACTTGTGGTAGTTTATTTAATGTCGACTTTATTTGAAAGCGCGCAATGTTGATATTAATATTGCGCTACGCATCGCCAGGTGTGCACTGGGCGTTATGATTTTCGTTACTTAATTTTTTTAATGTTATTTATTTATTTATTTATGTTACAAAGATTCATTTATTATCTACTTGTCGTCTGTCGATACTGAATGACAGGGTAATGCTTATAAATAGCAACCTCGAGGTAAAGATGACGATAACACAATTAATAAGCTGGTGACAAAAGACATTTGTGAGTTGTCATTGGCCCCGCCTTAACATCAAGCAATAGACAAGAGTGTCAACATTTTTATGCTTGAGTACGAGTCTTTTTGACAATGTGTATCTTAAGTCTTTTTTCTTATTTTTTTTTTTAATATTATTATTTTTTATTTGTAATTGTGCGTTTTGTTTGTGCAGAATAAAATATTTTTCTGTCTTTCTTTCTTTTCTTTACAATTAAATTCGTTCAGTCCGTTAAAAACTCTTGTAAAGAAACCTCTAAAGTTTCCTCCATGATTTAATGGATTTTATTAAAGTTGTTTTCTAACGTTACTTCAAAGATGCATACAAAACCGATATATTTGCGGAGGCATATAGGATCGTTACAATTGTGGTTACTTGGTAAAGGGCATCTGCTCATAGATAAAAACCCTCCCTCTACCGTAAAACCTCCCCCTTGTGGGAAATGACTAAAACCTACTTAAAAGCTTTCCCAATAATCACAATGACAGGCAGAACCTAGTGGAGGTTTCTCTGTGTAAATGGCAAATACATATTTCATTATACTTAACTTTATTATCTCCAGGAGGTCTAGTATTAACAGTGCCAGGCAAGTTGGTCTGCGGCGGTCTGGCGGGGGCGGTGGCGCAGTCGATCTCCTACCCGCTGGACGTGACCAGACGTCGCATGCAGCTGGCTTGCATGGACTCGCAGACGGCGAGGTTTGGGTATGTTTATCACGCTTGTCTTTTACGCGATTACGTAGCAATGAAAATAAAGGCCGCTCGAAACTTGCAGACTTTTTCTCGGCTTCAAACCCTCTATTTAATAAAAATCTTAAATTCATTCAACTACTGACAGACGAAGTCTAAATCGCTGTGATAAGAAGCATTTTACACAAGTGTTCCTTACCTTAATAACGAAAGTGAGCACTAGGAAAGATTACATAGGGTATGAAAGTTTGTATGGAAGTTCTCAATTTTTGCCGATGGTATAGCCCATCGGGCTAGGGGACTAATAAATTATTCAATTAAGTGTGGATTTCACCAATGAAACTGGGGGCTTACCACCAGCTCTTATAATAGCAGAGCAGAAGTTGAACTGCACTGCTTTTTGTAGGTACTTAGTCATAGAACAAAAAATCCGTGCAGTTTAACTTACTACTAACAGATGTGCTGATCCCGTTTAGAGGACTTACCACCAGCTCTTACAGCAGGGCAAGCTATAAGAGCTGGTGGTAAGTCCCCTGAACGCGATCAGCACATCTAAGCCATATTCAGGTGCTGTCAATATTTCATGACAATTTTCACACTGACAGCTCTTAAACGCGGTATAGATGTGCTGAACGTTTAGTTTCATTGGTGATATTCTCCCTAAACCTCATGGGCTTTTCTTATTTCATTGAACTAATCAAAATCGAAACATGAGATTTTACAGTTGATTAACCGACCAGTCTTGACTCTTGGCTTTCAATAACCAGGAGTAAAGTTGCCGAAAGTGGTTTGGACATAGCTTTCTAAGATATTGTATTGCCGGGCTACTTTATAAACTGCACGAGTATGTCACTGTACCGCCCTCTTGTTCTATCGCTCATTTCAAATATTTCAAACTGTAAATGGATAGAAACGTGCTTAGAGTAGGTAGTCATTATTTTTGGCAAACATTCTTCGGATCTTAAACTACATAAAGTCCGGGTTCGGATATCATTGTGGATAGGTGTAATAGCTGGGATGTGGAGATTTAAAAAATCACTATATCTGCACAGAAATTATAGGTAATGCCTTTAAGACCACGCAACAAAAATGTAAACTAACAGTTTACTTTGTATATGTAACTATGTCAACAAAATAATGCTATCCTACATTGTATAAGCACCGTGTAATGAATGCATAAATATATAATTATTTACCTAATGGCAATAATACATGGTTGAATCGATACTTTTTGAAGTGAACTTCTTTAGGCGCACTTTGCGCTCTTTCTGAACGCTAAATCGGGTATGCTCGGCTCCAGTCTGTCGGTGACGCTGAATCGCGTATACTCGGCTCTAGTCGTAAGTTTTCACTTCTATGATGTGGTCATAAGCACACATCTTTTTTTAATTTCTGCGCCATTAAGTTCAATTTAGTTGAACCGTGCATTTTTGCCGTAATGATAATAATTATGTAACTATTTGCACCGTGCACCTTTCTCTCTGTATTCTAATGTACTTGTATGACTCTATTCCTAACTAATGCAGCGAAATTTCTGATTGCATGATAATTACACGTGGTGTTGGCAACACTTGCAGGAGGTTGGTTACTATATTTTTGTATATTTTATTTATAAGTTTTATTTTTAATAATATAACCTGGTAGGTATACTTACCCCTTTTAAAGGTAATAATAATCTTTCCGAAGAGTACCTACCTATTTTACACACTCTAATTTATGTTTAAGCTTACTTTACCCATACTAAACTAACAAAGCAAAGGGTGTTACTTTATTGGCCTCTCCAAGTATCCAGGCACTTTTATATTGTTAGCTGCTTAATTCCCGTAATTAAAAAGGTTGAAAACCTAGTCTCAATCACATCTCAGCGACAATCAATGTCAGTAACTTGTCAAAAATGTAAGGAAATCAAGAGGTATTTTTGACAGATTGAGACTGAGATCAGACTGTGAACGTTCTTGAATGTTCTTAAAATTACGAGAATGTCCCTCTAACCGGACTGGAGCAGCAAGATTAACCCAGAACGATATAATATATAATTACTGATTATCTGGTGATTGTCATGTGCATGGCATACTATCCACAGAAATCAATACCTTCCACTAATCAACTTTCTACCATTCCACAGCACTGGCATGGTCAAGACTCTAACCCTCATATACCGTGAGAATGGAATAGTGAAGGGTTTGTACCGCGGCATGAGCATCAACTACATACGAGCGATACCGATGGTCGCCACCTCCTTCTCGACGTACGAGCTCATGAAGCAGCTGCTGCAACTAGACACAGGAATGAAAGTCTCGTAATGAAGAAAAAATGGCGGCTTTTTCGGTGATTTCTGCTTACCGTCACTGTTATTTGAAGATGGTGGCTTTTGTGCAAAATGATTAGGCTTTCTGAATACTAGTTTAAAAATAGCTTACATTTTACAAACTTAGGTAATGCTAATGGTAATGCTTGATTATACAACGTGTTTTTTTTATATCCCATAACTCTAGGGGGTCATTGTACTCATCATTATGAACAACTTTTACTAATATGGGACCAAACCTGAAAGCGCGAAAAAAACAGCTGTTCCCTAAATTTATGTTCGTAGGTATAACTCGTCAAAATGTAGGGACCACCAGATTTTTGTTTCGCGATTTCGGGTTTGGTACCATAGTAAAAGATGTTCATAATGATGACTACAATGACCCCCTAGAGTTATGGGATATAAAAAGAAACACGGTGTATACGTCCGATCATTTTGTGCCGACTACCTCAAATAACTTCAATTACCGTTAAGCAATGAGTCGGACAGTAAAAAACTTTAATGCATTATTTAGGTAAACTATACTCTGCTATGGTGGATACTCGAAAACCTTTTTTATGGTGAATTATTCGCCAAACGTCTTAACAAAGTGTTTACCCATGACTATTCTACTCTTGTACCTTAATTAATAGTTATTCTTCTTTAATTTAAACGAATGGGGCGGTTATTCCGTTTATCCACCCCAAAAAAATCCACCCAAAGGCTCAGAAATGTGTCCGAAAGTCCACCCTAAACTTATAAACTCCGTTTATCCAACTAATCCTAGGGTGGATTTTTGGACACGCGTTTCCGCGTATCCACGTTAGTGTGGATTTTTTGACGTGGATAAACGGAATAACCCGAATAGGGAAGTACATTGCGCACACCATTTTTCCTTAGTACTTATATAAATCAGTATTTGAAACTTATAATGCTCACTATAACTTGTATTTATAATATAAGTACATGAGATATAGTATATATAGTACACTCTATTTTGTATTATGTTTAGTAAATATTTCAAAGTGAAAGTTAAAACATATACGTAAAGCCTAATTTACACGATGCAAGTTTCTTGCCCGTGGTCTACAAACTTATGGTATGACACAGGCACTTAAATCGCACCGTGTAAACCAGGCTTTAGTCGCAGCAATAATTATACGCAACTCTTGATCGAAAATGCGGTTTAATGTGTTAGTACCCACCACACCTCTCAGATATACTGGATGGCTTGGGTGGTTGACCCACTGACTCTTGATACTAAAGTTGCAGGACGAGCAGCCACTAATGATCAGCGGGGTAATGGCGTAGCACAATAACAATAGCTTTAATTTTGACAGTTCAACAACATTCATTGCGTTATTTACGTTGTTGAGCAAATGTTTCTAACATATGAAGCAATGGATTAGCAATATCCTTCAAAATGATTCAGATTGTGATGTGAAGGTGTGTTACGCAAATAAGGTGCTGGACTGCTGGTTAGCTTCCGCCACTTGTTTTTCAAATAAATAGCTAAATACACCTGTCAGGTTCGGAGACAATCTTCCAGACACTTTGGAAGATTATCTCCGAACCTGACTCACGTATATCCATCAAAAAGTATTTATCATAGACAATTTTTAGGTTAAATATAGGAATAATTAATATAAATTCTGTGCCTTTGCTGCTTTCCACAAAGTATATTTAGTGTTAATTAAAAAATTAATGCTAAATTAAAGCATTAGGAAACTAAACTTTTTAAGGGTCAACAAACCAACTGAGACCTCAATACGTCTTTCTGATTAGCTTTATTCTTATTATAGCTTCTGCCCGTCGGCGTGAAATTTCTATATATTCTTGTTCCCCTGACCCACCCGGTCGCATTGCATCGCATCGCCTGCCCGAGCTATTACTTCGTTTTCGCGTTCTATCTGACTTTTTTTCTTTTTGCTCGGTTTCTTATTGCAAAAAGAATTTTTCGAATCCGATTCCAGCGATTAGCGCGTTCAAACACAACATTCTTCAGCGTTATTATTAGTAGATAGTACTGTAATATATATTGATCCATTCATAAATTACTATACCTTACTCAACTGTTGCTTTTGCTACGTTTCACCTTTCAAACCGTTAAATCTTTTAATAACTTGAAATTCAATACTAATTCACGGAGTTCGCGTCAGAACTGTGTGGCGTCGAAGTGATTCAAAAGTATGACACTAAGAGTGCTATGCAAAAGCCAATACCAAGTTCATAGAACTGGTTAGCTTGCTACGACTATTAAATATTCACGATTTTATGACTAACATGGATATTCCATTGGATATACCGGTAATATCTATTTTGAACCAAATCAAACACTGGAGTGTTGAGATAGGAAACAGTAAGAGAAAAAGATCTATGACGATATGATTGTTCCAAAAGTATCTCATGAAAATGTAAACTAATGGATTATAAAACCTGCGACGGCAATTTGTAGTAACATTGATTATTTCATTTTATTGTCCCAAAATTTTGATTTTAAATTACCTAAAAATATGTTTATTTTTGGGAAAAACTAGTGAGATATATAATTGAAACCTACTAAATATGTATATATTGTGTTACCAATTCCCTTTAGTTAGAATTCAATATGAACAGGGTTTGTTGAGATTTTTATCACATACTTTTGGTCAGATAGGCAGTCGCTCCATATAAAATACTGGTTCTCAGCTGCATCCGGTTAGACTGGAAGCCGTCCCCAACATAGTTGGCCCAAAGCTAGGCAGATGATGATGATCTTTGGAACAGACTGGAACACACCGGGGGTATTCACGAAAGACCTATATTCAACTTTACGCGTGTATAGATGTGTCGACTAGTTGAGTTGGTTTTACGATTACCGGACAGCTATTGATTAGCCGTATATAATGAAACATGAACGCATAACATAATAGTAATGTCAACTACGAAATAGCTTTAAAAGTTCGGTGTTGTGTTTAAAAACAGGGTGACAGGATAGTTTGTAAGATGATTCATTCCACGTATGTGACGCGTATTTAAGTTTCACAAAAAATTATTATACGTATCTATACGCACATTAAATGTGACATAATACAGCGAGGCAATTGCGTAACACACTATCGGTAGTAATGCCTTTCATTATGATAGTTCAACAACATTCATTGCGTTATTTACGTTGTTGAGCAAATTTTTCTAACATATATGAAGCAATGAATTAGCAATATCCTTCAAAATGATTCAGATTGTGATGGATTATGTGTTACGCAATTAGGGAGCTGTTCGGAGAACATTGGAGGGGTTTTCTCGTGCTTCAAAAGCACAGACAAGTTGTTGACATTTTATTATTGGACACAATTCGTTAAAACTTATTTTCTACGACTCCATCTTTACTGTTATGTATTTTGGTAAAACTAAAACAGTATAATAAAATAAATATTAATAAATACATGTAATTTGTCTACTCGACAGAACTCTGAAGATAATTATATCTGTATATATCGGTCTTAATTGTATAAAGTGCATAAATGGACTGCAAAAAACAATGTATAATAATAAATTATTTTCATGTAATGTTGACTTTTATTTCTACTTTGGAATGGTGAAAGAAAACCCTCTTGTTTTTATAATTAATTTTATTTATTATATCTAATTCCTATCAACAGGCATAGTACACGTTGCAAGAATAATTATTTTACCGTACTGTGTTTACATTTTAAATTATTGCCATTGTGTAGCGAATCCAGATGGAAATATGTATATTTGTCTGTAGTCGGCGCATCATCAACCGTGTTCAGTCCCACTTACACATGAACACAACTTACTATGCATACAAAAGATCAAGATTTTCTCAATATTTTAAATGTCGATCGCCTATGCAGTTTGCCAGGAAAGCCTTAATTTTAAATTTACGCGAGCTTCGATTGGGTGAAATAACGCCAAAAGCAGAGAAATCAAACTTGTGCTACAGTTATCATTTGTTTTATTTCACGCGAACGAGGCTCGCCATACATTCTCATTTTTTTTTTGTTATTTTTTTCTTTAAGGATATTATATTTTATTTTTTATCTATAACTTACATACTTAATACTTAGATCAACGAAACGTGTGGCTTCAGGTGTCATTGGTGGGTAAGGTCTTTGTATAATTAGTACGCACGCGTTTAATTTAGGAAATAAAAACAAATATTACAATTATTTTATAAATCTGAAATTTTATTTTAATTGAAAGATGGCACTGACAAAAGAAACTGTCCACTGTTCAGATTCTAAAATAAGTACACGTTTTCTACATGGAAATGGAATATAAAATTGCTTTTGTCAGTTAGTCTATAAATAGAAAAAATGCTTCGTAAAGGAAACCAGGGCTATCAGTGAGTATGTATTCTTAAAAAACATGCTTTAACACTTTCAATATAACCCCCTGTTATAAATTTCTATCCTAAGATGTTATAAAACAATTTCCCAGTTCGCAATGATCTCTTATAAAATTGTTATTAATATATTTAGTTACTTACCTCCTTTATGAAATGAGTACAATAATGGGAAAGTATTCGACACTTAGTTTAAACAATAACAACCTATCGGGCGCCTTGATCTTTAGGTATTTACAAAATTACCTAAAATTATTTTATAATCAATATAGAACAAATAATATAGAATAAAAAAAAGAACTCAAAGCTCCACTCTTGTAAAACACTATTCCATGTCATACAGGTACTGTGGCACAAGAAAAGGAGAATTTTGAATAATAAACCTCAAAATGCAAAACTCGTTCTCTCGACACATTTTATGACAGAATGATTGCACTGGGGTATAAACAGTAAGGATTTCTAATACTTTTACGCAGACTTACAGTCGAACTAAAGATATTATATTATGTATAATAGTTATATAATAAAAATAATTACATAATGCCATTCTGTCATAAAACTAAATGCTTGCTATTGCTTTGTAGACCTCGATCAATACCCCCGCAGTATGTGTAGTATTGTGTAATGTAAATATCAAATTGTAAAAAAAAATCTTTTAATATTTCATTTGTAAAGCAACTATAAATACAAAGTTATGCATAGGATGCGAATCGTAACAGATTTTGATCTACAGTAACTTAACTCGAAAAACATCATTATATTTGCTAGATTGACAATAATCATGTTGTTTTCACTAATTATAAGTTCCATTACTGCACATTAGATGTAAGATCATAAGCTTTATGGGAATCCAATAGGGCGCACATTTAGTCACCGAAGATTACATTATGATGGTATGTCCATAGCTCGCCTGTCGATCCAAGGTGCCACAAGACGAATGCGAAATAAAACTACCGTTTTAGTAAATGTACGAGTTTAATGAGGTCCAATCGTCTTCGATACATATTATATTGTATAGAATCATAACTTGAGGGACGTCGCGCTCCGTCCGGCCGCGGGCATGAACATACCAGCATAACTAGCGCGGAGCGAATGCACAGTGAACGGCAAGAACCTAACTTTGCGACTGGTGACAACCACTTACAATTTAAAGCGCGCCCGCGCAGGCCGGGCGGCGGGCCGGCGTCACACGTGCGCGAGCCAGTGCGTCACACGTGCGCGAGCCATTGCGTCACACGTGCGCGAGCCAGTGCGTCACACGTGCGCGAGCCATTGCGTCACACGTGCGCGAGCCAGTGCGTCACACGTGCGCGAGCCATTGCGTCACACGTGCGCGAGCCAGTGCGTCACACGTGCGCGAGCCAGTGCGTCACACGTGCGCGAGCCAGTGCGTCACACGTGCGCGAGCCAGTGCGTCACACGTGCGCGAGCCAGTGCGCCACCCGCACGAGGCTCTCGCGACGCGCGCGGTGCGTGCGACGCGCGGCCAGGCCGACGCTCGCGCGCGCGGCCAGGCCGAGGCCGGCGCGCGCGGCCAGGCCGAGGCCCGGTCGCGACGCCAGGCCCCGCCGCGCGCGCCGCACGCACGCGCCGCCAGCCGCACTCGCCTCGCCCCACACACTCTCCGCCCGCTTGATATGCGCCTCCTCTGTAACAAACAAATTATACGGTTTTATCCACCACTCAAATAATCTTGAACACTAGATAGTACATCTTGCTCCTGACCACAGACACCTGCAGTCTTACAATAGTAGTCTATACCTTGCTGGCTTTACCTGAGCTCTGGCTCTGTCTGATCGTTCCAAAGACCGCTTGCCAATACAGCGTCCAATAATCAAAATCATCAATTAAATTCACACAGTCCAGATTGCCCTATTTTACCATTAGAACTTCGCTTATAATATGGTATAACAAAAAGTTTTTACTTACGTGCAGCCTACATGAAATAATCTGGCGTTCGTCGCGTGACGTGCGGCTCACCGCGTCGCGGAGCCGGGTCGAACTGAAGGCTGAAAACATAACAAATGCATTAATATCACGTTCTAGGACAAACTTACATAATGACAGTGTAATAATATTAGGTCATATTTTCCATTATCCATGGTTGGGAATCGACATAGTCGATTTTATATTTGATGTGTTGAATATCAAATTTTAGTCATCACTTTGCGCTTCTAATCATTCCAAAACCTAAATACTCCATAATCTATCCACCACACAACAGTTGACTAATTACGAACGACGTATTGGTAAAGTAAGGTTGTTTTAATGATCCACAAAATATTTAATTATTACAATGGTTTCCTTTCCCCTCTTTAGACAACTACTCTCCTTAATATCGTTCCCTCTATCGTCTCATTATCGTGAAGGTCAAGTTCCTACTCGTGTCAATCACAGAACCTTGAAGTAGGGAATCCCTACAACATAGGCTACACATATGCTTACAGCCACTTACTAATAGATTGTAGATTATTAGGAATATACTGTTCTAGAAATGTCTACACACATGTTTTTTATTAATGATATTATGGTTTACCAGCAAGTTTATTTAAAACATAAAAACTCAACTAAAGAATCTATTGTGGCTTCTCCCCTATTCACAGTAGATATCAACTTTTGATCCGATAGAAAAGCTTGCACTTCACTAGGTACTTGACTACAGTGACTACAGATGTGGTAGTTATTATATATGACATATTATTTCCCAGAATAATCTAAATCTTTTTAAAACGAGACCAGACCATGTTTAGTTATGCTTGGTTCTTATAAACAAAAACGAATGGTTTTGCTTACCAATGGTAGTATTTTTTTATTGCCAAACTGGGCATATAAATAGATTCGTAAGCAAATTTTTCCTGTGATAGCTACTTCCGTATTGGAGGGTCTACTAATCCAAGATATGAAGTCTTTGCTTCATTATTAGTAATGATACAAGAGTTCACTTTAATCAATAACTGTCCGTAAATTATAGGAATCGGTCATAAGAGAAGTCGTTGAACTTCTCATGGTGGTGGTGGTGGTATGTACTCCATAGAAAGGTGTCGAGCTAGACAATAAAGACATAAGCAATACTTACAATGAGTACTTAAGCGCATCATCCAATTCCATAATGGCGGCTTGGTTACCGCATCTGAAACAATCATGTTTACATTAAAGCTGGTTGCGTAAGAGCATATTGTTCGACGCGACGCTCAGGTATACTTTATCTAATCGAATTATATCGCCGTGTTGAGATTAGGTTCGTCCACGAGGTTACTTTCTCCTGTTATTGTCGTAAGGAACATCGCATGTCTAGACGATATTACTTGAATTGTGAAAATGAAATTAAGAATATAGTTTATTTTAGTAATAATTAGAAATGTTTATCTTCTATCGTGTTGGCATGAGCTGCATTATATCAGTTCATGCCGCGGTAAACAGCCAGTCAGCCGGTTGGTAGCAGGGCTAACTGCCAATGGTACGCCAGATGATCTGGGGACCAAGTCTACTAATTTACAAACGTTGGAATGGTCACTCCATTATGAGTTTTTGTCAGATTTTCCATACACATTCTGACAAAAAATCACAATGGCAAGACCACTGCAAAGTTTGCTAATTAGTAGACTGAGGGCCCTGAAGGAGCATTTTTGGAGGAGCAGGGTGTAAACTATTTACCTACTAGCAACAATATTCTAGGATATCTTCATCGCTCATACAACCATTGAAGACCTATTTCTACCAATAAGAATACACAATAATCGACTGTTAAAAGTGCTGCATCGTATACATGGGTCCTATTGGTGCCGATAGGACATGTATACGATGCAGCACTTTTAACAGTCGATTGATACATACGAGTGTAAAAAGACCGGTTAATTATTATCAAATTAATATTGTGATAAACGCGGAAGTATTCTATTCATATCATTTTACCACAAAAGCAACAATCTGCCCTTATCAGTCAAATATACAAACGCAAAAATAACACGGCTTTATAGGAATCGATTTATCTATATTATCTTACACTAGCTTCTGCCCGCGACTTCGTCCGCGTGAAATTTCTTGCTGCCCGACAACAGTGGCGTACATTGCATAAAGGCATATAAGCAGTGCCTACCTCGATAAATCATAACCCTGTCAATTACATTTTAGTGTGTGTGCCCCACAATTAAGAAACTCACTAAATTATCATACCTAACAAAAAACAAAATCTTAATACAAACTCGCGCGGCAGTAGGCAGTCGCCAGACGGCCTACTCGGCTCCCGTACTATTCGCACATTGTCATTGGTCTTTACTCGTTCAAGTTAATACGACGAAATTAAATTCCTGCCTATCTATTCTGAAAACCAATGCACGCCACTGCCCGACAAACCCCGTCGCATAGCATCGCCTGCCAGCGCTATTACTTCGTTTTAGCTTAGCGATCTTTCTGAGTGTTTCCTTATGGTGCCAGCGTGCTGTTAAATAGCCTATAACCTTTCTCAAGAATTAGGCGATCAAATGCAAAAAGTACTATTCAAATCCGGCTGATAGTCCCAGAGATTAGCACGTTCAAACAGACTCTTCAGTTTAGTATAGTAGTAGTAGATCTTATCTGATATTTTCCTAATAACGAAATGGACATTTGTATACAGGTGGAAATAAATAGATACACAAATGTGAGCCTAGTACAGTTATACAGTCGTTTTAAGAACATTGCGCACTTAAGTTCATAATTTGTAATAGAGGACTTATGCAAAACAGTCAATTTTGTTCATTGTTAAGCTTCGGGCGACCTCAATGGGCGAATCATGTTGGTGTACCGTTCTCTAGAACCTATATGAAGGTTAATTGTAATGTTGGGGCCAATATTTGTTAACTTATTGTTGGACGAAATCATAAGTTGGTTTGTTTTATCCTAACGTCCATGGCTAGAGCGTAGTTCATGACAATGAAAGTATTTGATTTCTACTGAATATTTTACATAAATAATTATAAGCGTAGTGCATTCACACTGATTATGCGCGGTATAATTAGCTTCGAAATCAGTCTGTGCATACAATTGTTAAGGAAAAGTAAGATTGCAATGAAATAGCATTGACTGGTTTTTCCTTAATATACGTCCAAGTTTCTCACAAATAATGAAAATCCCAACCATTTTGTTTACCATGGTTTGTTAAAAGGCGGGTGGCCTTTTAACAAACCATGGTAAACAAAATGGTTGGGTTTTTCATTATTTATAAGGCTTTGGCACGAAGTTTTGTGCCAAGTTTGGTGTTCTTAAGTAGTTATATAAATCTTTACGAATTTCTTCATGTTTTATGAAAAAATACAACAGTTTTATGTTATTGTCGGGGTTTCTTGTTATTCGGGAGTTTGCTACGCCATTTCTTCTTCCCAGCGAAATCACTAGGAAGTTGTGAAGGGCGGGCGTTTTGGGGGACCGTGTTATGTAATTTTGACGTTCGACAAGTGCTGATTCTCAGCCTAATTTAAATAAATGACTTTTGGTTTTGGTACTTCCACCGTCATAGTCATCATCACAGAGATGACTCACCAATTTCAATACAATAATGCATTTGTCTATCATCCTACTGATTCAGAAAGTCACGATAACTCATTATTGTATCATTCGATTTACATTTGACATTGACAACTTGTATTTTTATCGAAATTGATGTCCTCACAAAGATTCCACAGTCATAGAAGTTCGAAACCAGTAGATAAATTCTCCTTCAGCATTAAACCTTAACAAAATCAAAAGTAATTTATTCAAATTAGGCTGAGAATCAGCACTTTTTGAACATCAAAATTTCAAAAGACAGTCCCCCTAAAACGCCCGCCCTTCAACGAGTACATCAGTCACGAGTACATAATCAGCCTATAATGTTTCCACTGCCTGGATACAGGCCTCCCCTCTCCGAGAGTGAGTGGGCTGTAATCTACCACGCTGGCACAGTGCGGGTTGGTAGATGTCACATGTCTTAAAATTTGTGGTTCTAGGACATGCCAGTTTTCTCACGATCTTTTCCTCATCCATCATTATGTCTAAAAATATACCACAACAATGCCGTCAATCGGCCACGAACTGTTAACACCTTTTATGAAGCAATAGAACTTACCTATAGCAGTAATTGGGTGCTGAGAATATAGTGACGACATTTCTATCGTGGCACCAGTTGTAGCCCTCCATGACGAGCTGATGGGCCCTAGAGACCAGCGTCAACCCGTTGCTGTGGTTGAACGTCTCCGAGATGTCCTGGCCGAACGTGTAGCCGGCGCCACGCGGCGATATGCCCCATCCGCCTCTGTGGGAACGAGGAAATTCATTAGTAAATACTAAATCGTTGAAAACTAGGTGTTGTTACTAAGAATTTCCGTTTGCCCCTTTTGACGCAAATAGGGTTGGATGGAATTTCTAGACAAACCTGCGCATATTTAAACAACGGGATAGTTGCGTAACACACTAACTATAGAAATGGATTTCATGTTGACAGTTCAACAACATTCATTGCGTTATTTACGTTGTCGAGCAGACAAATTTTTCGGACATATGAAGCAATGAATTAGCAATAAATACACATACAATCCTTCAAAATGATTCAGATTGTGATTGCGTGTTACGCAATTAAAGGATAACAGTGGAAGAATTATTATAGGTACAAAAAAATTCCTGGTTTTCTCAATTTCCTCATACAAAAAATAGGTTTGTTTGGTTGTTGACGATACCATCTCCTCTACTCTCTGCATTAATGGAAATCGGTCCTTAAACTCATGATAATTGAATACAAAATTAAATGTGGTCATTTTGTGGTTTTACAGTTTACATATCTTAAAAATAGACAATGCAATTTACAGTTCTATGAATTGGAATGTCAAGTAAGGTGCAGGTGACGTAATAGTAAATTTAATAAGGTAGGTACACAAATGAACACCTCAATGGCAATCCTCTACAACCTTGTAATGAGCTGAACGACTAGATTTTCTTGTAAATCGGCTTAAATACTTTACGACTTTACAACATGATGGACGCAGGTGCTAAGCGGCTAAATAAGGCTTATTTTTAAGTTATTTCTAAATATTTGTTATAGCCATTGATGTCAATAAAAAAAAAGATAATTTTTATTATTTTCTGTCTGTATTAATGTCAATAAAATAAGTAATTCTTCCTATTACCAAGATCCAATTTAACAATTCCATAAAATCTCTTCGTCCATTACTTATAAGTATACCATTAGTATCTGGCAGCTTATTCCGATGTTACCGACATGATACATGGGACTAATGGTGTATAGCAAAAAATCTGCCTAAACCTTCGGGAATTAGAGGCGTGTGACGTTGTAATATTAATACAGAAAATCGGAAAGTAAGTTATTACCAAAAGTAAACACTCCAACTTCTACGACTTACAAGATAAACTAGCGCCATCACCCCACTTGTAAAATAACAACGATAACAAAATATTTCCCTCCATTAACCGACTCGATAGCTACATCTAGTAAATATATTTATTATCTTTCCGGAACTCGAGCGGCGGTCATTCAATTACTCATTAACTCCCAGACATTGCGTGAAAACCGTACAAAGTTAATCAGAGACGAATCTGGCCATGCCAAGGTTAAATACCGAATTAACATGCAAAGAATATTAATAACACATAACCTTACGCCTGTATTACCCAACGAGGTAGGCAGATGTGTGATTTCCACCCACATTTCACCAGTTATGTTTCATTCCCTTATCGTAAGGGCCAATGGCATGGCACTCACCCCGTAACGGCCATGACAGGTGAGCTTTTTAATATTATCCGGGTACAAATGTAAATTCAGTGCGACTGATGGGAAAATTCCTGACCGAAAAATTCAATAACAATGCCCGTCATGGGAATCGAATTCATGTTCAGCAGCTGTCGAGCACAAGACAGGCAGTCAAAACAGAATAAACTTCAAGAAAACATGTAGAACACGTAGTCGATATCGGAAAATCAATCAAATAACCTAGTTAATGTCACCCACTTAGGGAGATAACGCTTAGGACGCATGTCGTATCATCAGCGCGGCTATAATTAGTTCGCGGATGATACGATGCACGTCCTTGACTCCCAGAGGTGTTTATTGTCGTACAAATACTTTATTTTTGTTATCGAATGCATGCGTATTGCATACCCGCATGCATCTACTGGTTTTAGATGGATGGATGTCGATGTTTGCCCAAAGAACTAATGACCTGACGTAAACCTGCTATAAAAGCTTCACTTTTTGGTCATTTTTGTCTTTCATTCAAACTTTAACTTCGAAACACAAAATAAATCGAAAGTAAAAAATGAATTCATTAATAAACCAATACAACAATCCAAAATTTCGGCGTTCGCCATCTTTCACTCGTGATCAGAATGGGCGAAAACTGTAATGAAATTAGGAGATGAACGTTAATTTATATTTATTTTTTTCGATCTTGAGTGAACGTGGAAAAAATGAACATTCAATCCAGTCCAGTGAAGCGTGTGTTAGTACTTAGTACCAAAATTACATAAAACGCAATGACCTTATATGAACTTTTATGTTTTGTGGCACTTAGCCGCTGTGACACACGTAAGTACTACTTTTTATAAGGTTTCCTGGCGATTTCCTGTTACGCATCCTTGCTTTGTTACACAATTTGTGGTGTATAAAAATATTTACACTATTACATCACGTAAAGGTTTACTTAGTTTTAGTAACTAAGGCGAAAATATTTATAGTCCGTACAATATTGACTCTACTGTCTTTTGAAAGACTGAAACTACTCATATTTGTATAGAACCGCAAGTTAGATGAAACAAACATCCCTATACCCTTTTTATCTAACTTGCTGTTTATAAATCGAATGCAATGTCCAGTTGTAGAAAATCAGCAATAGCCATTTATATGAACACGTACCCTCCATTATTTGATTTAGATATTTTTCTACTGTACCCAAACGTCATTGTCACTGACACTGTACCCAGATGTCATCCTGACATCTAAAAGTCCTTGCAAACAAACGTCGACCACATCATCGCTTACCATCAGAGGGTTCATACCTCCAATTTCCCATCATCATCTCATATTAGCTATCAATCATTACAAAAATACTCACCTATCATCAGGGTCACTCCAGAGCAAATCACACATGGGTCCTTCATGAGGAACCTCCTGCAGGCGGTCGAGGGCTCGGATGTGATCCAGGGTATCAATGGAAGGGCTGAGTCCTCCGTGCAGGCAGAAGATCTGGCCATCGACCAGCGCAGTCAGGGGCAGGAAGTCGAATAAGTCGGTGAAGTGCTTCCATACAGAGGCATTGCCGTATTTACGGAGGCATTCGTCGTAGAAGCCGTATACCTGAGTGATCTGTCTGGACTCGTGGTTACCGCGGAGGATTGTTATTCTCTCGCGGTATCGAACCTGGAAATTATTTGTGGTTTTAGCTGAGTAAGGGTGTTTTTTGAGCAGAGATACAAGAGTGCAGAAATAGTTGTCGTCGATATGAAATGAAAGAGACTGTCACAGGTATAAGTGTCAAAGATAACGCCTTCTATAATTAAACTTTATAATGAAAGTCAATCTCGAAGAATTTATTTCAATAAAATAAAAATTACAGGCACTTTTCAATTGTCAAGCAGTCGGTCAGTCAGAAAGATGTAGCTAACTGCCCATTCCAAGGTGTAGTAGGTACATATGGAGAGGAATGGGCAAGAAACTCTTTTAAAATCAAAATACTGTTACAAAATCTTTGTTACATCATTCAAGAGAATGGTGTAGAAAAATGTGCACGTTAAAACCGTCCATAGTCAACAATGTAAAAAATAAGCTATGGCAGCTAAGAGATGACCAGTCCCAACTGTCGGCGCCCGTTTCCGAACATGACGCATGGATCAGCACCATTTAGCCCAACCATTTTGATGGGAACTGAATGATTTAACACACGCCACCATCAGCGACACATTTTTGAGTGAGCGTGACATCAGTTTTCTAATACTCGTGTGCCATTTGCCATATTAGGGGCGGGTATTATACTAGAATTAAGCTGAACAAATGTTCAGTAGTATTACTCAGTGATAACACGCGAGTTTACATAAAGAATTCAAGTCAAATTTTTCTAAATATGTAAGTATAGCTGAACAGTTTCGTTTTTTTGAAAGTAAAATGGTTTCATATGATTACAACCTCGGTCAAAATAGCTTCGTCCTTGTAGTCACGTAAGGCGACTAATTTTATAAACGAACGTTTTGAACGTGGTTTCTGAAAACTTGTTTCAATATTCTGAATGGTAATTTTTAGGGCTGATTTTTCAATCGACAGATAATGTTTATTCGTGAAATAAAATTGACGTCTGACAAGTTTTGTATGAAAGAACTGTAAAAAAATTTACATTATTCCTCCGACAAAATTATCTGGCGTTGGAAAAATCAGCCCATAATTATACATGTTGCCAAGGCAACTCTATACACGAACTTGAAAAAAAAGTACATTTATAGGTAATGTAATATGACATCAATTCTTCGAAGTGTTCGTTTGACATTAGCTGCACCGTTCGGTAACAAGCAAAGGTCAATTGCAATAACTATTAAACATTCTTAATATGACCGGCTAGCGTGCGTTTCCGAAGTGGCATTAAGTTTCGGGCATCACCAAATAACGCGCAAGTACGTTACGGTACGCTTGTTGGTCAAGTAAGACTGATTATTATTCATCAAAGCCTCTATTTTTTGTTATTTTTATAATAAAAAACGATAAATCTTTTATTCTATAACTAAAACCAAACATATAAACCTCTTATAGCATGAAAACCGCATCTTTTGTTATACACGTTATATATCGGATATAAATATCAAATATCAGATGTTACGCAATAATAATTAACCAACTACCTGAACGCAACAAAAGAATAATTACTTAAATAAACAAAATACTACCCACATGACAATATCGCTATTGTGTTCTGCGTAATTGACACCACCCAACAATATTATTAATTGGAAAGTGGGTAGTCATTCAGTCGGACATGTTACCCATTCCATAATTTGAACACACACGAGGTCGAACCCTCGTGCCAACAGAAAGTAGTTTCCTACTTTCTAGAATACACGGCATAAATAATCCCTATTTCAGACAAAAATAATATGAAAAACATCATAATCTATGATAAAGAAAAACATTGTTATAGGTGTTATTTCAGGGACTTCCGTTGTGGATATCCAAATACAAATAGAAACAAGAATTGTATTTATTTGTTTTAATTTCTCTATGCTGTCTTTACTTTCCCATGTATGCCGCCGAACTTGGACTCTTATAGCATTATAATAATGTGCCTCATTTAATGAAAGTCTCCTGATAAGGCTATGTAAACAGTGACCGAACTTTATCAAGATACCGGCTGATAAGCACTCCCCCCTTCCTCTCACGTGACTGACAAACAAAGAAATTGTTTACGATATTACTTTTCACAATTTTGGAAAAAAAAACCGGCCAAGTGTGAAGGGTTCTGTACCGTACAATATTTAACACTATATATTTTTTATTAAAAAAAAAAAAAAAACACCTAACTTGTACGGGGACTTTATATTATTTTTATTATTATTTCACCTGTCTACCTATTACGGTTCATGACATACAGCCCGCTGACTGACAGACAGACAGACGGACATCGGAGGCTTTGTAATAGAGTTCCGTTGGCACCATTTGGGAACCCTAAAAAAATATGATGATTCCATCATATAGGCCACACGAGCCGAAATCGAATCGAGAACCTACCTAAATGTTTTTATTTTTTATCGATGCTAAATCGATTTAGCACAGATTCTTCTGAATGTCTGATCCAATTACAGTTGTGTTATATACAGATACAGACACGCGTGAGGCGGGATAGTTGTTTTTATACTTTTTCATTGCGTTTATCAAAGTAAATTACACGATGCTACGAGTCACGTAGTTCTGATCAAATATGCTAATTTCTTTTTTCGTGAAAAATCACGACCGAAAATGCACGAAGTGATTTATTGAAGGTGACTTTAAATACACCAGTTTTATTTTTACATTAACTTCTGTCCGCGTGAAATTTCTTGTTCCTGACCCACCCCCTGTCGCATGACGTCACTTGCCTGTGCTATTACTCGTACGCTATAATACATATAATAGCATATAGTATATAGCTCATAGCACAACAATATCGCGCACCATACATTGTTATGGACACATTCACACTGTACTGTACTATATATTATTGGCTTACTATTAAAATTAATACTAGGTCCTTCTTTGCTATACTATATAGCACTATAGTATAGCGTAGTCTGAAAGCAGCTTCAGCGTTCTTACTGACTTTTTTATCTTTTTCCTAAGCTCCTAAGGGTCCCTAGCGTGATGTGAATCGCATGAAGATTTTTTAAGATTCGACCATACCAGTACCAGGGGACTAGGGGTTCAAACAAACAAACTCTTCAGTTTTATTTAGTAAAGATAGATAGGAGTTACGTGGAAAAATAGTAATAGAAAAATCTCTCAGCTCCTCAGCACATTGGCAGCAAACGTGTGTATCCAATGTCTCTGACTCTCTGTGTAACATACTGTTATTGCCACTTAGGAGAGTACGTTGACTGATTGCAGCAAGTTATTTTTATTGTCAAAATAGCTGGCTCAGACAGTAACAAAATCAGATAATGTTCCGAACACCCCGCGTTAAAGCGAAGGAGTATAAAAGTTATTTTTAGAATAAGGTTTCCGGTCTATGGAAATATAGTTAACTGTAAGCGAACTGGATACGTTAGCCAAGCAAAATAAAAGTCTGTATAGTCTGTATGCACACATGACTGGTATCGGTGTTTTGTTTAATGTCCTTCCGATTCTGTGAGCCTAGTAAATTTAATCTCTTGTGGTCCGTTGTGATTGGCTGACCAAAACCTCATTTGGGATTTATATCGTGCTCCAACAACCAATTATCAGTGATATCGTCATCATTTCAGCCGAAAGACGTCCACTGCTAGACATAGGCCTCCCCTAAGCACCTCCACTTCGACCGATTCTGTACTTCCCTCACCCAGCGGATTCCTGCGACCTTCACAAGGTCATCGGTCATCGACCTTGGGAGGCCTTCCGTCCCTATCAGCGATATGGGACTTAAATCATTATTTTAGGTCCCTGCCCGGAGGTGTGTCAGAACTAATTCTGTAGTAATTCCATGTCGTCATCGTCACAGTCATCAGTCACATCATAAAGAACATTACAGCATGTCATAATCCCCGTTTCGTCACCAGCCAGTCATATGCATTTACGTGTAAAGACCGTCACACTTTCGCTGAATAATCGCTTACGTCATAAATCGATTGTTTTGTACACAATGCCAATCTTACCTTAAGAGCACATAGCTGTAAGAGTAGGGGAAGACTAAAGAAACAATGGAAGATGATATGGCTAGAAAGGGAAGCGACTACTGAGAAGACGGCATATAGAGACGAAAAGCCATGCACAGCCGGCCTCAAATAAATTCGGCTAAGGGCAAGAAGATGATGCTGGTGATGCTTACCTTAAGCGCGACGAGCAATGTGACGGTCTCGACGCTGTAGTATCCGCGGTCGACATAGTCGCCCATGAATAGATAGTTGGTGTCAGGGGAACGCCCGCCGATACGGAACAGCTCCATCAGATCGTGGAACTGTCCGTGGACGTCCCCGCAGACGGTCACCGGGCATTTCACCTCCTGGACATTAGACTCCTTCGTGAGGATCTCCTTTGCCTGTAAAAAAAGAATAAAATCATAAGACGGGGATTCAAAATTTAATTTTGCAAATGGCACTGAATAGTTTTGCATAGTGTTGAACATTTTAGTAAACATCTTTTGAATAATACAGCTGATTGAACGTTAAAATTATTTTAAAATCTGAACGAGACGGTCCTTTGAATTTGTCAAAGCTAAAATAGAGGACAAACGTTAATAACACAATACAATAACCATAATAATACAATGGGAAGGTCCAAAGACACAAAACAAATGTCTTCTTACTCATACAGAGGACTTGGAGATATTTCAAAGATCAGTAACAAAAACTAAAAATGCAAATATTTCATTATTTACGTATTGAGTACTTGACCCAATCTTGAAGATTGCCCAATCATCTTCGCCGAAGGTCGCAAAATGTCAGCTTTGTATCAATACCCCATACAGAGTTACAATAAACAATCCAGGAGAGAAGTCGCTAAAAATTACGCGACGAATTGATCTCAGTTTGAATCTATTCGACCATTTATGTGTGTGGGTGTTACTGCCTAACTTATTGGCTTTTGATTGATAAAAGAGAGGTTTGTCTCTGTGTGTGAGAGTAAATTTAAGTATTTTTTTAGCCCTTAATGTCGGCTGGGCAAATACGTACTCTCTTTCGACCACTCTATGTAAGAGTATTGGGCCTGATAAATTCATCAGCATACTCACAGGATTTGTAAATAAATTGGGATGAGGGCAGGAGAAAAAAGGAAAAACGCAGGATGCCTGTCCTTCAAACAAGTTAAAAAAATAAATAATTATATCAGCTTGCAGCTGATATGAATCATTCATTTCTAAATTATTTAGATAAGTCCATGATTGATTAGTGTTTTGTTTTCAATTTGTTTCGTGCACCATTTCAGTTTTCTAACATTATTCCACATTAGGACAATGGTAAGGCTTGCCAACAATAGTCCCATTTGTCCGAAATGGGCTTTAGGCCCGTTTTAAACACATTCACTCTATTTGGTTTGGGCATTCTGAATAACGGACACGGTTGAGTAAAAATGTTTATTATCTGTCGTATTGTTTGCAGTTCTATTCCTGAAGGGCGTATTATAGTGGCCACTTGTTTTAAACAAAGCGTAATAATCATAGATACGTGGAACTCTCGAAGCCTTAGCAATCATCTTTCTTTGAGTGCGTACTTTTGCAATGTCAAGATTACCTACTTTAATTGCGTAATGGCTCTAATGGCTGCATAATTATGGCTGTAGTTTCTCTGCACTATTTCCATTGCTTCTTTAGCCCAAATCCATTAAACTAGATGGATAGTAAAACGTCGATGGACGTAGATACAGCTATAATTATGGTCAGTATACTAAGGGCCATGAGAAAGATTATGCCTATCCGTGATTAACGCGATGTGTTTAGAGATAACCTTTCCTATACATAGACGAGTACTTATATATTAGTGTAGATTAACTTGCAATAAGCAACTGATACGATTTGTTTTTATTTTACATCAGCATCTAAAACATTGATAATGTTTTGAGAGAGTGTAAGACATTTTTTGACTACCGATTGGGAGTGATGTAGTCATTTTTACATCCTGTATAATGTCTCGAATTTGTTTTATCGTATTAGCTGACCTTTTTCGTAGACGCACAATGACTTCGCTAGCATTAATTAAAAATCTAAGATACAAGATTTCATAATCAGTACAGGCGACGTATTATGAAGTATTAATGCCAAAATGATTCCACTCTGAAAAAAGGATGGTGCTATCGGTCATCGGTCATGTACAGCTCCGTCTCTCTCTCTCTCTCAGTGGAATCATGATGGCATTACAACGTCATGAATATGATACGTCATCAGTACATTATGTACCACTGCTCTTTCTTCGTATAAATAAAACAAAATGGTACCTAAGGCATAGTACTATAGTACTGATACGCCCGACAAAAAACGAGTAAAACCACGCCAGATATAACCACGAGTGCTAATGACATTTCATTAAGGTACAAAGGAAAGGAATATGTTGAGCGTTAAACGAGGGTTTTCTTATATAATACGCCCGTAAAGGAAAGGACTATTTAAATAACATAGCGTATTACCAGTATTACGCTCCTTTTCTCTTTTACTTGCTAAATGCTAGTTTCGATGGCCTTATTTTATTCAATCTTGTTCATTTCTGCAGTAACAGCAGGATTATGTCATCATCATCAGTCTAAAGCAGTCCACTCCTGGACATAGGCCTCTCCTATTGCACGCCATTAACTCGATTTTCGGCAACTCTTATCCAGCTGCTACCAGCCAACCTGCAACGATCGTCGCTCTACCTAGCCTGAGGGCTTTCTACTTTATGTTTACCTATTCGCGGTCTCCTCTCAAGAACACGTCTACCCCATCGGCCATCGGTTCTACGGCTAATATGGCCAGCCCATTGCCACTTCAGCTTGCTTGTTCTAGTTAGATTAGTGCACGGATTAAGGCACAGAGGTAATAGGCTCACTGGCTCACCCTATAATACATGGGACTTAAAAATGAACCGGCCATATGTGGGTGCAACATGCACCTCTGCTGACCCCTTCGGAATACAATATCACGCTGTATTCATATGGGGAATACAGCGTAGTAATTCTAATCAATAAAGTCTAAGTCGACGAGTAAAAAAATGTTACAGGGGATGAAAACAATACCGAGAATCCATACGCGGTTCTTTTCAAAGCCCGGAAAACTGAATACTTGGGCGGAACGGAACACAATTCATAACTTAAAGTTATAGCCGGTATATAGGTTGACGGCAGGTCACGTGTAATCAATATAAGGGCGGAAGCTCCCGCTGTAGAAATAACGATAGTATTTATTGGCTACAAGATCGCCAAGATTGGTGGTCACTGAAATAACATGTAAGTAGGGAACTGTGTGCTTCGTGAGTTAGGTAACTTGTTATGTAAGTAAACTAGTTATGAGCCTGAATCGTCTAAGTTGGAGGTTCACGTTTATTTCTTAGAAAATCATGAAGTGTGAAATGTTTCTACGAATTTGACGGTCTAATAAAATCTTTGGAATTCTAAATCTAATCACAGTAATCAAAAACTGATTTGATATAAGAATGACGATTAGATTGAGCTAATTAGCTATTCATTAGGTGTGCCCGTGTCCTTATGTGTATGAAAATATTTGGTCTGAAATAAAAATAATGTGGCGCTATAGTAGACAAGCATCATTTATCACGATAACATATCCACAAAAGGAAGGCAGGTAGGCAGGTTTCGATAGCATTCGATCTGACTGAAATTAATCTCAATTGTTAGCATAACATAACATGGGCAGAAGCTCTATTCATTCGTATTTCTTTTCAATTACTATTCACGAACACAAATAGACTGCTTGATTTATTTTTTTACGAGTTAATGCGTTATCTGTTATTCCGAAATTAGCATACACTACGTAGACATCGAAACAACGAATCAGCATTCAAGAGATGTATAATGTTAAGCAAAAGAAACTACCAGGTAATCAAGGTATTCTTGATGAGTCTGATGGAAACTCATAGATTGATAATCATCAATCAAAGGTCAAAATTTGATATTTCAAGGATGTTTTGTACGTCTAAAACCTGCACGGTGAAAGATTGTTTTATCGAAATCATTACATAAATATTCGCTACTGTTCTGTCGCTCGTAATCTATCTAAATGCTTTGCCCTATTCGAAAGTCTATGGTAAAGGTGAAAGACCGGACGATATCAATCCATTTTTTTTTTCTTTTCAATGACGGTGATACAAAAATATATTCTTTTAACGTAGACGACGCTCTTTATTATGTCAAAGATGACAAAATAAATCGCAAACTATGCTCACATAAATTCCCGATACTGATGAATGGCGAAGCATTTATCTCTTCGTGTTGTAAATCTTTGCTGCTCGATACAAGACAAAGTAGGTTTAATTTTTTATTGTCAACTAATCAGTGTAATGTAGTTTATGAGATCACTACGTATATTGTTAGTTATTAGTAGGTACATTGCATGCAGCACTTGCATGTCAACATGCTGGTTTTTGGATGATCGTGTCCGAAATGTGCCAAATTCTTATCAACACAACTTATTTTCGCCACGTTTACAATACATAGACGATCATAGGAATGCGTATGACACTACGAAGACATGTCTTTCAAATTTTTGTAACTAGTCTAACGACTTAGTGAGCGTCCATTAACATTTATATAAATGTATTTGGTAACCGCAAAAAGGTCATATTTGTTGCTAGTCTTTCCTAGACCTTGACGAAATTGATAACAAAAGTACGACGAACTGACAACACGGTGCATTCTTTTGAAACGACTATACGTCGACGTCTGAGACCGGTAACATTACTTCGTACGGTTTTTCTTACCGTTTGATAGTAAAAGATAAACAGAAATCATCAGCTGTTTCTTATCACGCGTCAGTTATTAAAGTCAACAACTTTTTATGACCACGCTTTTCTACATGTCCACCATACAAATAGCCGGCCAGATTCATATTTAATTTAGAAGAATTGGCAGGAATCACTATGCGATAGATAGCTTTGAGAAAGGATCCCCCGCATTAGAAAATTAGAAGTTGGCACCCTGTCATAAATGATACAAATTCGTCAAATCTCTTTCTCTACTCATGATAATTGATACATTGATAGAAAGACCGTCATCTGACCTAAGTATGTATTCGATGATTCACCGATAGCTCACGAAAACAACGTGCGTGATTTTAAATAAACCATCATAGACCTCATCCATCGCTTTCCATCAAGCGTGTTCGACGTCAAGAGCAAGAAAACATTCAACAACAAAAAAAAAACAAATGAATTGAATTAAACCGTCAGTATCGCCAATTCGCTTATGGTGCAGCTCAAATGCTCAATGTGGCTCAATGCTAAGCAATTGTGCAGTCGACAACACACGTGTGGGCGAGAGAAATAATATAAATATGTATATAACACGTGCAGTTTAACGATAGAATAATAAGAGATAATTAGCATTGTATGCATATTTTTCAATGTGTTATTTATCTATTGGTTCTGTTAACTAGCTGGTCATTTGCGTCGCGTCGTGACTCTGGGCTTTACATCCTTTCTAACGCCTAAGTCATTTTATAGAAAATACGGCAACAGTCGGAGTTATTAATTATGAATGAAATTGGATGTAGTAAGAGTAAAAATTTCAATATTTGTTTGTGTTTTATATTTACTGTATTAGTTAAAGCTTCAGAAACTGATGGGTTGTATTGCAATGTACACCTTAAAACTCAGAAGCTTAGAACTGCATTAAGTAAATAAAGATAACTTTAATCCATAGACAATTAAAATGAACACTGAATGCTACTAGAAAAGCCAGTTTATGATGTAACAACTGATAGCTCAGGGAGACTGAAATGTCAAAAGTGGTTTGAACTGGTTCTAACCACCTATATGGCATTATTTGAATGTTCCTGTTACCAATAACTTGTATCAATCAATTATTTAAAATTGGATCATAACTTCAATTACTCATTTGAATTGATCTTGAATGTATCATGCAGTGAATATTTGAAGAGGAAAACTATAATAGGACATCCTGAACCTATTTCCCACAACCACAACAATTATTAGATATTCTCCATATAAATAAAAAGCAGTCTCTGTAGAGTTAATTGCTTTGAATATAAGAACCGAGAGCAAAAATAACTTTAAGACCTTTAAGTAATGGAGATGATTGGAATTTTTTTTTTAGAAACAAGACTTGTTATATTACAACTTTGAAGACGCTGTCTCATAGATGGCTGATGATGGAACGCAAATAAAAACAAAAACATAACCTAAATTTATAGAAATGTGCGACGGATGGTATCTGTACTAATTAACAACTGTGAGCGTAACATCCTTTCAGATAATTGTCATTGCAGTGTCACAATACTACATAGTTGTAACACACAGGATACACATTGTCAATATAGTTAAGTTACTACGAAAGAGGATTGATTGATTGCTATCAAATGGGTACGCTAAGTACATTATCCATGTATGACTGTGACGTGACACACATACATTACAATATCTAGATTTTAATTACTTCAAACATTCAAACCTGCTTAGATTTGATACATTTCTTACTTAACATAACAATGATAACCAATTCAGTTCTAGTAAAAATAACACATGCAAATGTCAAAACTGTGTATTTTAAAATGCAGCAATTATAATTTTATTTCGTCCTTGCATTTACTTTTTTGCATAAATTAAGTTAATCATGAATGCCCTTCATGAGTCATTCACAGAAATCTACCTTACTCATCATTAACATTATGAAAATGTATGGTATGAATGAATTTCTAGGAAAATTTAACTATTATTGTTGGGATTAAGGTCCATAGACCCCTGCAAGATATGCAATGTCCACAAAGTATATCAATTCTTTGTCTCTTACAAGTCAGACTTATTGTAATGTTGCTTTTCATTTGAAAAACAAAAAAATTAAACAATAATGAGTCATTTTGATAACAAACATTGTTGAAAATCATTCTCTTGAGAAAGCAAATAATAAAAAGTAATGCAAAACTTGGCATTTTTGTGATAATAACAATAATTTGAGTACAGCTAAGTTATAGGTATTGTTTATTAGCCTCAGATCTAACAAAAAACTATGGGAACTGCCAATGTGTGTTGTATTTTGATTCTGTAACATAAAAATAAAATCAAATACCTACATTTCTGCACAATAAATACTTTTTTCCCCAATGGAAGATAAAAGGTAAAAGATGAAATGAGAGGATGGTTATGATAAAAGGTCCAAAACATTAAAAAACTAAATAAAAGCTTGTAAAAAAGAGTAAGTTTTTCAGTGTATTATGATAATCATTAATATAATAATATCAAGGAATGTGTGATTTGATTAGGTTTTTTTATCATTGAGAAAGATAGATACACCCTACATGTAACACCCATCAAATGATTGTTTGTACGACTATATTTTAGGTGTTAATGCCAATTTTATAGTAAAATACTTCAAAATAATCATTAAATAAATCGATTATTATGTGTTTCGCTACAAAATCACTTAAAAAGAGAGTAATAATTGGTACCGCCGGACGCAATATCCCTTGAAGAAAAAAATCAATGAAAACATCCATGATAAACATGTACCTACAAACCAACAAGTCTATGACTTCGGATATAAAACTAGTGTTAATTGATTATCAGACTTTCCGCGCCGCGTCTAAAAATATCTTCTAACCAATTAGGCTAATATCAACCTGGAAGATTGATAGCTGGGTGTGGTAAACAGAGATTGAACTAGTCGGATCACAGAACTCTCTCCATCCCCCGACATCCCGGAACGATTAGCGTTCCAACGGCGGACAGCCTCTACCACAACCTATAACGATGTAGAATCGCGTTCTTGTAACTCGCTATGTAGGTATATGAATCATACAACATATAGCTACCGACCCGATGAAAATGTATACAAAACGTATGGAATCGGTCACAAATATACTATACACATTATCTAATATTGAATTCAAAGGTACATTACCTTGTCGCATAACGTTTTTACTTGATTTTCTGTCAATTGCTTGCATTCGTTTAGTTGTTCTATCCACTGATCCAGTTCTTTTAACGACGCCTTGTCCTCCATACTTTGTGTCTGTGAGATTAACGTACGAGACGTTAACTGTGATTTTGATTGTCTTTATGTTTTAAATGTACACAAAACCATGCGAATTACGTATTTTACACTGTGCCCAGAAAACTGACTACGGCAGACACTTTACAAAATGGCGTTTGCGTGACGTCAATTTTCAGAAAAGAAATCCACCAAGCGGCTTTTATGGGAACTAGATGATGATGCCACTATCGGATGCGTTCAGAAAAATATTAAGTATGTTGGTTTGGCTTGGGTAACAAATATTTTTGAATACCGTTTGCACATTTGAAAAATATAACTGTATGTACATTTGACGATTAAATTGTTATAATTACTGAACATACTTTTAGGGAGCCTGATGATACAATTTTTGCTTTTGCCATTGTTTGCGGTGCTTCAATAATAAAATCCATCGAGGTGAAAATATATTATCTGGTAAATAATTCCTGAAAAAGCTTACAAATAAGCAAAAAAATGCCAAAATTTTATCAGTCTCAGTCCTCTTTCAGTTTCATAGAAAGTCAAGAAAATATAATATTTCAACTTCACAATTTTCTTTTGAATTTTGTTGAAAACTTGACATGACTTGACAGTTTGTCATTTTCGTTTTTCAAATACTTTTAGGCCTTTGATCGTTCAGCAATACCGAGTTACCTAGTAACTGGGTTGTGGAGGTATAGGCAGTCGCTCCATTTTTATTACTTGTATTTAGCTGCATCATCTGTATGTCGCAATGGGCCGGCCATAATAACCGTGTAACCGATGACCGTTGGGATATATGTACGTGTTCTTGAGTGGAGACCGCGAATCGGTAAATGTAAGATGGGACACCTTCAGGCTAGGTGGGGTGACGATCTTCGCAGGGTAGCTGGTAGTAGGTGGATGAAAGTTGCCAAAAATCGAGTTGAATGGTGTGCAATAGGAGAGGCCCATGTCCAGCAGTGGACTGATAGAGGCTGGTGATGATGATGATGAGCTGCATCTGGTTATGATGGTGACCCCAACATAGGTTGGAAAAGGATAAGCAGGTTGATTAATCGTTCAACAATAGTGTTGTGCGATATATGTAGATGCGCTTGTGCTTTTGTGTAAAGCAATACCTAATAACTTTTGATTGAAAAACAAGATCATCATAATAGTAGATTTTCCTAATTAAATTGAGTAAGGTTTAAGAGCGTTTACAACGTTCGGCATTTCATACAAACTTTCAAGTCCTTGTTTTTCGAAATGCATGAACTGATTTTAATGAAACTTCATACGCTTAAGCAGGATACATAGGTCTAAAAAGTTAGTAAAGAACATTTTCGAAATGTTATTATTTAAAAAAAAGATAGTTGGAACACTCTGTTTCTATCGAAAATTTAAAATCGGTCTAATTTAGCTGTTACACTATTTTTCGAAAATGTTCTCAATTAACTTTTTAGACCTATATATCCTGCTTATGCGTAGGAAGTTTCATTAAAATCGGTTCATGCATTTCGAAAAACAAGGACTTGAAAGTTTGTATGAAATGCCGTACGTTGTAAACGCTCATAAAGCTGCTTTCAGACTACGCTATGCTATAGTGCCATAATAGTATAGCAAAGAAGGACCTAGTATTAATTTTAATACTAAGCCAATAATATATAGTACAGTACAGTGTGAACGTTTCCATAACAATGTATGGTGCATTGGTGCGCGATATTGTTTTGCTATGAGCTGTATACTGATATGCTATTATATTATATTATAGCGTAGTCTGAAAGCAGCTTTAAGTCGCTTGGCGCGCTATGGAGCGAGCTATGCTCGGAGTCTCTTTGAAGGATAAAATCAGGAGATTATCCGGAAAAGAACCGGTGTTACCGATTCACACGTTTTTGCGTTGGTTGAGGTTTTTAGTATGAGTTAAGCGTGTGGATCAGGCATAAAATTCCAGTGGCCACTTTTTAACCATAGAGAAACCATTTGGGCGAAATGACTCGTATCCGTAGCATACAAGCTCATAAAAAAACTGACATCTTTCTTTTTGCTAAGTGCTAAATCCAAATTCCGGTCTTTTTACTTTTGGAGTCGGAGGCTAGTGTGTTGGTGCTTAGCCGCTCAGCAAGTTTTCGAAGATGACTGAAACCCTGAAGCTTAGAGGAACCCTCTGTGGCCACAATGGCTGGGTTACGCAAATTGCAACCAACCCCAAATACCCTGATATGATTTTGTCGTCGTCTCGAGGTAAGGTTATATTTTACGCTACTGCTTAAATCCATGTCCATCTGGTCTTTGCCTTTGGAATACTTCTCATATATCTTAGTAAAAGGTATTATAGTGATAATATTACAAGAATTTATCTTTATTTATGTGATGACACAAAACCTTTGCCACGCGAGTCCTGAGCGGCAAGCGGATATGGGGCTGATGACAACACTTACATTACAACCATGTCTCATTATTTAAACATATCTAACGTGTTCCGAATGGCTTTTCAGACAAAACCCTCATCGTATGGAAGTTGACCAGAGACGAAACCAACTACGGTGTACCGCAGAAGCGTCTGTACGGTCACTCTCACTTCATCTCCGACGTTGTGCTATCTAGTGACGGCAACTACGCTCTGTCTGGCTCATGGGACAAGACCCTGCGTCTGTGGGATCTTGCCGCCGGAAAGACCACCAGGCGTTTCGAAGACCATACTAAGGTGTGACAGAACTTATAACATTTTGGTAGGGTTTGTAGTATAAGTGCCGAAGCGCGGCAGAAGAAACAGTGTATTTGCGCCTTTGCGAGGCAGAAGACTTCACATGCTGCTAGCATTGTTGAGATCCGACTAGGACCGTATGAGGTAAGAGTGTGGTCACTCACATTTCCCACCATACGAAACTAACATTAGATAAATAGCACATGCACTTATCGATGTCAAAAAAGCTAATTTCGATATTATTTCTGTAGTTAGTACTGTAGTAGAGATTTATGTGCCCCATGTGTAGTTATTACCTTGTGGTCATTCAATTATAACAAACAGATCCAACATAAACAGCAAATTATAACATAAATTATGCTATACAGGATGTACTCTCCGTGGCATTCTCAGTGGACAACCGTCAGATCGTATCTGGCTCTCGGGACAAGACCATCAAGCTGTGGAACACACTCGCCGAGTGCAAGTACACCATCCAGGATGATGGCCACAGTGACTGGGTGTCCTGCGTCCGCTTCTCACCCAATCACGCCAACCCCATCATTGTGTCTGCTGGTTGGGACCGCACCGTTAAGGTTTGTAGACTTTGTTCTATTAATTTATGTCAACAATCAATACATGTTATTTTTCATTAAACATAAACCGCTTTATTCATAAACGTTGCTTAAAGTTAAGCAGTGATTAGCGACTGTTTAACCATACATTTTTGACGTTTAAGCGTTACTTAACTTTAGTCATCGTTTATGAATAAACCCCAAAATTTATAAATGTAAATAATAAACTACCCATATCTCTTCCACAGGTCTGGCATCTTACCAACTGCAAGCTCAAAATCAACCACCTTGGACACTCCGGTTACCTGAACACAGTCACCGTCTCTCCTGATGGTTCTCTGTGCGCTTCCGGTGGCAAGGACATGAAGGCTATGCTCTGGGACCTGAATGATGGCAAGCATCTGCACACCCTCGACCACAATGACATCATCACATCATTGTGCTTCTCACCTAACAGATATTGGCTGTGCGCTGCGTTTGGACCTTCCATCAAGATCTGGGTATGTAAAATTCTTACCAAAGTTTATTTTGACATTACTATCACTACTTATTTACAGCAATTTTTATCTTTGATCTTATGTTTATGAATGTGTAATGTAAATTTTACTTCTTGGTTTACAGGATCTGGAAAGCAAGGAGATGGTTGAAGAGCTCAGGCCTGAGATCATCAACCAGACCCAGACCTCCAAGTCGGACCCACCCCAGTGCCTGTCCCTGGCCTGGTCCACAGACGGTCAGACCCTCTTCGCTGGCTACTCTGACAACATCATCCGAGTCTGGCAGGTGTCAGTCTCAGCACGATAAGGAGTTGAAGAAACTTGGTTTCATTTATTTTTGTGCTACTTATTGTGTATCCAGCCTGACTGTATGGATAAAAATAAATGAAATTGTTTGACTTACTTTAGCAGTTTCATTGTGATCTCCTTATAAGATTAAATTAAGTTATTGTAAATAAGTTATTCAAATAACAGTTGGTTACGTATGTAAGGTCGTATGTATCGATAATGTATGTATATTTTATGTAAATAAAAACCCTTGAATATACAGAAACATTTTTCTTCCTCCAACAAAATCATTGCATAAAATATTCGAGTCACAATAAAAATCTTATAAGTAATAACGATACACATCACATGTAAATTACATGGGTAAACAATTAAACCCCACACACCTAGAAATTCAACTTTGCCAATACCCTACCTACTAATACTTTTTTCTAATACAACCATATTGTAAATACATAATTATGTAAGTCATATACTTGCCTTACAAAATCTTGTAACCAACTAGGTTGGTACAGACGCCAGCACATCAAGCTACTACAATCTGTCAGATTTCTTTTATAGATTTTCAACTTTATCATCAAAGCAATTAAGGTTAAAGGTTGATTGGAAAAATTTTACAGTGTCGGGTAGCTTGACCTGCTGGCGTCTGTACCGTAACACGAGGGTGAACCCATCCCACCTATGAAGGGTACTCTCGCTCTATAGAATTGTTATCTTGAGGCTTGAATCTGGTATAATAATAATAAGTTTATTGACTTATGCATTATGTAGGTACATGATGCAGGGGTGAATCAGGACCAAACTTTAAAATTGATTTTAAAGCGCAGGCCACACCGCCAGCTGGCGGGCGGGCGGGCGAGCCGAACGAGGCATCGTTTCACTTTTTTTCATACTTGGGTTCAAACAAACCGCGAACTACAGAGATAAAATACCGAAGTATGAAAAAAGGTGAGGCGATGCTCGCTCGGCTGCTCCGCCTGCCCGCCAGCTGGCGGTGTGGCCCGCGCTTAACATTAAAATATTAGTTTGTTGCAAAAAGGACTATTTTATGTGTTTACTGTATTATAATATTTATAATTTAACGATTAAGGGAAGGTTCATAACTGACGGAACATGCGTCGCGTATTATCGGTCGCGTAACGCCAGAACAGACCAATGTATAGAAAAACACTTGTCCGTTCACATTCAACCGATGATACGTTAGTGCGTGTGTAGTTAGTTAGTAGATACGCTCGACGTATTTTATGTCAGATATGAACCTTCCATAAGTGTCCTTTTTGGCGGCAAACTATATTATTTCCATGTTAAAATCCATTTTAAAGTTTCACATTCACCCTGTTGCATGCTACTAAATGCATAAGTCAATAAACTAATTAGTAATCCACCAGATTCAAATCTTAAGATACACAATTCTGAAGAGTGTCTTCTTACAAAAGTTCAAGGAAAATAATTCGATAAAAAAAAATTTGCAACTGAATTAGGAATGCATTAACTGTCTTGAATAATTTATGAGACCATTGTGCATTAAATGTTTTCCATAATATGTATAGAAGAATTCCTTTCAAAGACAGGCATAGGTACAGGAAATACATTATCCTCTGGAATATTATTCATTCATTCATGATCCTGTGATAGCATTGAGATGGGAGTAAATAGCTTCTAAATATAGGTACAATGTTTATTGTTCTCAGCACCCTTTGATCTATTCAGTCTTTGGAAATCCATCTTCATTTAAAAGATGTGACCCATCTGTTACCAATTTTGGCCCCTCGCCAACTTTAGTATGTATCAAATATTTGATCAAATCCTGCGCTTGAGGCTTACAAATGTCCACAAATACTGGACTCAAAACCTCTTCTTCACTGCGGAGTCCTGTTACAAATTTATCAGGATTTGATGAAGGGAAGATTTGCCTTATCAAAGAAATTACTTGTGGTACTTCCTTCTCAAGTAGAAACAGACAAGCGTTTGGTCCAGCATCAAAGGTGTAAGCAACTTTTATGCTTCCAGAGATTTCATTGTACTTGTGAATCACATGACTGATAAGATGGGACACATCAGTCATGTACACACATGGTGGGTATGAATCCAGACATACTGCATGGAATTGATTGCTGTCTTTCATGGTAATTTCAGCAAACTTAGGAAAGTCTCTTTGTCTTATTGCCTGAATAATCTCATCAGTTCTCTGTGGCACACAATACTTAATTCGATGTTTTAGTAGTTCAGAAGTGAGTGCAGCTGTCCTCATACCTGTAGTTGAGCTAGTTTTCTTTTTAGCATCCCCTGCAACAAGTATCAAAGCTTGCATTTCAGGCCAGTGTGCTTGATCGACGATTTGAGTTGCTATAGAATCTGAACCATCAGGATTGGTGCCTGCATGCCATCTGACGAAGCCACCGTACACACTTCTGCAGGCGCTGCCTGACCCCAACCTAGCAATAGAACTCACATCAGACTTTACCTTGTAAAGTTTCGCCAGTGCTGTCACTAAGCAAGCGTATCCTGCAGCGGATGACGCTAATCCTGCTGCAGTAGGAAAGTTGTTTTCTGAACATACATGTACTTTCCACTGTAAGAAATCATCATTAACGCTCTTTTCAGCGGCAGCTCTGGACTTAATTTCCCTGAGACAATTTTGTAGTCTCGGGCTATAAAATGATTCCTTCTTTCCATTCAACCATATTCCATCTTCTTTAAACTCTGGTTTTGCACAGACTGATGTTTTCGCGCACATAATACTTGTATCCAAAGTAGCACTAACGGAATCATTTAACGGTAAAATTAATTCTTCGTCTCGTTTGCCCCAATATTTAATTACGGCTATGTTAACAGGAGCTACCACTGATATAACTTCACTCATTTTAACAACAAGTTTAAAAACCACGATTACAATGTTAAACTTCTTCAAATAATTCGCTCTCGCGGCTATTTGGTTTATTGACAGACGTGCGCCAGTGCTGGAGAAAATAAATAGATTGTCTTGACTCTTGTCAAGTTGTCATGTTGTCATCCCGCCTAGGTTTCGGATTGGTCCGGATTGGTCGAGTTTCGAAATGACACACGAGATGGTGACGTTTTCGTGGTTACGGATGCGTTCGCAATTTAGAATTCATGTGATGTGTCCAAAGGCTACTAACTTGCTACGAATCAAACAGAATCACGTCATAATAAATATGAACCGTCATCTAATCAACGAAGAATATTTCCAATCATTACGAAATACCTACTTGTGTGAGTATTTGATGTATGTAAGATAAAACTGTAATTTTGATAACTTTCCTATGAAATGAATGGAACCATTACGAAATACAATCCTACGTTTCGATATTGCATCAACAATTCAACATTTCTTTTAACATACAAACATTGTAGGTTTATTTTTGTAATTTATAGATTCACAGAGGTAAATTACAATAAATTTTACATGCTTTTCATGATATAAATAATAATTATCGAATATTTTATCAAATACTTTGGTGTTACTGAACTTGTGGTTGCAACTTCAATCCTAGCGACGTCGTTTGGAACTACTAATACCCGACCAAACGTAGATGGTTTGTGGAAAACGCTTGCAAAGGCTTGATGCGGTTCACCGTTGTTGAAGTAAGAATATGCGAGGGTGTGGAGGTAGCTTACTTGTAGAATTTGTCGGATTACACTACACATTTCAATTCTACGCTGCCATTTTCGTTTTGTGGCACGGTTAAAGCGGGGGTCTAAATGTGAATTTGCTAAAATATCTGGCATTTATTTATTTACAAAGTGTGGAAAATATATTGTAGTGCGTTTGTTTTCTCGTAAAACATCAAGAAGTGGCGATTACAGTGTTTATACCACCGGATAATTGTTGACTTCTTTGGGTGGAGAGGGTGAGTAGGTACTTTATATCAATATTTCGGGGTTTTACGGCTTAGTAATCTTTCCTTATGTTCGGACACCTTTCTCACAACATTGACTGTGCTTATCTCATTGCCCTTGTTGGAGTTATTTGCCGATTGTGTATACTTTCTGGTATTCGCAATTGGCTCGCTAAAATGGGCGTTGTGATGAAGAGTGAAGGTTTATCATTCAGTAATATCGTCACCGCGCCTCTAGTGATGCTATTTACTTAGTCAGGATTCGTTAGCAACGTCTTCTGTTATCACATCGATCAATTTGTAAAGTTCTTTGACATTGTTTTGCGGCTTATCAGTGGAAACAAAATTACTGAAGTAGGATGAGGTCGTTTAAGTCGCCAATAAGGTTTACGTGTGTTACTGCGGAAGTAACAATTTACAGAGAATTATATTTCCCACTGATCAATTCATCAAACAATCATAATAAACAATAATGTGTTCTCAGTTCTTTCATCAAGTATTTTCTGTAAAAGACACATTCCCACTATTGTAATGATTGCTGTTTATTGGACTTAGTTATGATTCACAGAACTTCTATCTTTACATACATCATCCATACAACTCTGTACATTGGTCAGAGGGCCTTATTTTCTCAGAACAACTCAATTGTCATTTGTATGTACACCAATTGTTATCTTATTGATTTCCTATTAGCAATATCAGTATATATTAATGTAAACAGGTAACAGAAAGGTAAAATGGTAGGTCCAGGTAAAAGTACTGGTATTCTGCTGCATTTTAGACTGGAAGCCGACCCCAACATAGTTGGGAGAACCCTAGGCAGATTGATTGATTTTCTACTATTGTAAACAGAAAACAATAGAGCATTGTGTTTTTTTTTTCTATAAATCACTTACTATTATCCCCAAAGGTATGTTAGGTATCCATAAATTGTCATAAGTTTCCTTAACCAAGGAAACCCTGGCATAATGCCAGTTGAAGAAATTCTCACCTGCAAAACTAACTTGCATGTTCTAAAATGCACTTTTAATTTCATTCCAACCTTGAGAGGCGATAATTAATATGCAACCTTCATGCATGTGTCCAAATCATAATTGCATACTTAATAATTATTGTAAATATGTTTGAGATATATTGTTTACGAAACACAGTTGTTACGTAAACTTGCTATTGCTGTAAATTTTAGCATTTTGTTATTTTAACTCTGTTTGTACTCTGGTTGTCAAAGTAACTATTAGGCACTCTTTCCTGTAAAAGTGTAATCTCTCATTCATGATTTTTCTTGATAGAATTTTAATAAGAATTACTAGCAATAGGTTGCTTAGCCTCATGTACTTAGCAACAGTGTTATCAAGATGATAAGGTATACTTAATTATAAAAACTCATCACATGGTTAGAAAGTGAGACAAGTTATAATACTCTTTTACTAGCTGGTGTTTTTTGTGTCGTGGGCACAACTGAATTTTAAGTGTTATTTTCCAAAAACCTTTGCCACTTCTACAGCGTTGTTGGTGGTTGCGCAGAGATCACATTGACTGCATGTTTTGGGACACAGAGGGCAAGATAGGAGGTGGAGCATGGTTTTGCCGATATTGCTCAACAATGGATCAGCATTGACAAAATGGAATATTATGTTGATAATTAACTAAACTCAAAACAATTAAAAAAAAATAATGTTTTAATAAATAGGAAATTACGTCTTCTTCTTTTTGTGTCAATGGTACTTTGCTTTTATATTGTTTGAGCCCCTCTAGGTGTCCACATTGATTGTGGCATCATGGTATTCTTTAGGTCTTCCTTAGTGCAAGTGAATGGGCACTTAGGACACTTCAGCAAGTGGGACATAGTCTGACTAGAAGCACCACACTTGCACTGGGTGTTGTTTAAATGTGTAATTCTTATTCTGTTAAAAGTAAGTTTGCAAAGTGATAGTGAATATTTTTAATTATGCGATTGACTAGCACACTCTTGATTAGCCATGAGCATGCAACTAGCTTGTTAATGAATATTTTACCAAAGTAATTAATTAGCGAAGAACATGTAAATTAAATACATCATGCACAGGTAATTTACATCCTACACTTTTTTATGATACTTTTTAGGGTGGAATTAGACCATAATTACTGGTATATGTGAATGGTGGATTACGGCCAACTCCCTCTCACATAGAGGAGGCCTGTGCCCCAGCAGTGGGAATATTATAGGCTGATTCTATTGGTATTCACACTGGCTGAATAAGAAATTATACCCTGAGTCCAAAAGCATGGTCTCAGTGGGTGGTGTTAGGTCTAAGATCAACTAAATAGTCGCTGTAGGGTAGCGGGATCGTCCGAAAGGCTTACCGCTGCCCTGGAACAGAAAGGGCTAAGGAAGGAACACAGGTGGGTTTTAGTCAGTAAGAGTCTGACACTCCCTTCCGCTCCACCCAGAGCGGTTCCTCAATAATCATCCTCAATAAAAAAAAAGATCAACTAAATAGTTTATAGATGTACCAAAAATCGAAATGCCAGTCTGCAAAAAATCTCCCCGCAGTGAAGGCAGAGCTTTTCCAAGGTCCTAGATATTTCTGAAAATTATTCAATGTAGCTAGAAATCATAATAATAATTGACCTTTCATACATTTGCTCTTGAGTCTTGAATAAGTTGATGTCTAAAGACGAAATTATTTCATCTAATACTAGCTATTGCTCGCGGCTTCGTCCGCGTTGAGGTCGGAAATTAACCCACGGGAACATATTACCGGGACAAAAATGATCCAATGTAGGTTAGGTTACTTTTTACCATGAACTGTGATGGTCTACCTGTGTGCCAAATTTTCATCGAAATCCATCCAGCCGTAAAGGCGTGAGAAGGTATAGGTAACATACAGGCATAGTATGGATTGTAGGTGTACCTATTATCTTTTTCCCCTCTGTATTTTACTATGAATTGGATTAAAACAAAGTGAATTACTACTCCATGTAAATAAGTCCATCGGTGTGTCTACACGGTATTCATTATGCGCGAGTGACATCCTCCCGCGACCACGTGACTCTGGAACGGAAGCTAAGCGTTGAGGAGCTGGGATGCGCAAGCACATGCCGGACTCATCCTGATGAAGATATCGCTGTATTGTTGAACTATTGAAGTTTCAGTTAGGCACCTATTGTCGTTTTAATTTTGATAACTAAATCAATGTTTCCGCTCGTATTTCAAGGACAGGGTATTCTCGCTTTATAAAAATGTCATCAGTTAGGTCATCATACTAATATTTTCGTAAAATATCAAATTTTAATCATAAGCTCTTTAGCGGAGTTCAGCGTAATACAGTCTTTATAAGGATTTATGGAGATACAATGTGCCAATCTATGGTGCGCACGACGAAATAGTATCAAGCTATATATTTCCAGTATAAGCTGACTTCTCATTGTACGAAAAACCTATACAATGCGAGGTCAGCTAAAACTGGAAATAATTACCTTGATATGTCGCCGGGTCATCACCATCCGCCGTGTGTACCTGTAATAATAACAAACAAGTTTTAGCTTAACCAAATCACTATAGTATAATCGTAAAGAAATTTAATAATCCTCTACAAATCATCATCATCTGCCCAGCCTTTTCCCAACTACGTTGGGGTCGGCTTCCTGTCTAACCGGATGCAGCTGAATACCAGTATTTTATATGGAGCGACTGCCTATCTGACCTTCGCAACCCAGTTACTGGGTAATACGATACCCCTTGGTAAGACTGGTTGTCAGACTTTCGGGCTTCTGACTACCCGTAACGACTACAAGTCTACAACATCATAGAGGATAATTTAATTTCCTTACGATTATACAATGACTTCACGTATACATAGCACAGCAAAGGTAAAACGTTACTTCAATATTAGTTTCGTAAAACTAAGATCTATATCTCTCCAGAAAGAAAGAAATATGCGTTTATTGGCATTACAGCAAAATAAATACACCTTAAAACTATAAAAACAGAAAACAAAATTATAATGCCAAAAGGGCCTCAGCTCAACATAATGGCAGATGACTACACAAGGTGTAGCACTTGACGCTGATATCCACTACTTCACTTTTAAATCCAACCAAACATTTTACCGACAAACGAACCTCTAGTAGTCTAGTACCTAGTACGCTACCGGGAGTCGACAGAGAGTACCGCAGGACAAGTAACCGTCGACTGCAAACTGCATTACTTAACCGCAATGATCTATTGATTTCCGCAGTCACGCCCACACTGTGACACCTATTTCGTTAGAAAGTTGCGAAGAAATGGCCTCCGAGACAACTCAATGGGCTTTATAATAAGCTGTCGTAACCGAGATGGTAATGATGGCGTGTCGTAGGGCTTCCGGCAAATATAAGACGCTCTTTCTAGGTCGGTAAAGACGACTAAAGGATATTATAAGAGGACTAGATTTTGCCCGCGACTTCTGCCGCGTGATTTTTCGGCAACAGACGTGATGTTAAAACTATTGGACTATCAAATGCAAAAATAATTTTTCAAATCCGACTGCAGGTAGTATCAGAAACTAGCGCATTCAGACAGACAGACGCGGCTTTGTTTTATAATATGTAGTGATAGTTTTGAGTACTCCTAGCCAATAGTAGTAGCAGTTAGCACCTTCTGATTCTAGTCATAGGAAAGAGGGTGATGCTACCAATTTGTTGGTTCATCCCCATCATGATAGGCAGGATGTCACCGATTTTTCTAATCACCCGACTTCTAATTGTGGTTTTATATGGAGGGGTTCATATTTAGGTGCGTAGTACTCGCAGCCGGCGTGCATCTATGACCAGATGTATAAGTAGAGTAGTAGGTATGTAAGGATCTTATTTGGGGAGTTTGATGCGCCGCTTATTCTTTCCAGCGAAAGCACTAGGAAGTGGTGAAGGGCGAGCATTTTGAGGGACTGTCTTATGTAATTTTGACGTTCGAAAAGTGCTGATTCTCAGCCTAATTTTAATAAATGACTTTTGATTTGTATTAGGTGGCGTTCTGTAGCTTCTTCCTACCCCCATGGGAAGGTGTGAGTTCATGTATGTTCATATTTACTAGTGGGAAGCTTACCGGCTGATATCACTATCCGAGACGTTTTAATCATCACCTTGCGCATCATTGATCTTCATTCCTCATGCAGACAGCTATGTAACAGTATCGCAGAAGAATCACGCCACTTATTGTCGAAATTATTCACCATCGACGCGTGAAATCGTAATCGATGCTGCACGCCGATTAACGTACTGCAAGAGTGAATGAAATGTAACTCGACGACTTTATGTGGCTGTGGACGGAACTTTTACTAATGATTTAAGCGGGAAGAGCCAGGGTAGCACGCGGATTTCAAATTTTTTTACGTTTTTTGCAATCTGCAGGTCAGTGTCAGGTTGTATGTTGGACAAAATATGATTCGCGATCGTATTGATTGATATTTGAATTGTTTAATTTTTGTATTGATGATTTTAATTGTTATAATTCTGTAAATGCATATTTGTTACAGTCGCGAATCATATTTTGCAAATTGCAAAAAACCTAAGAAAAATTGAATTTCGCGGACTAATCTGACGGTTCCCCTTCAATCAACTCAGCCTATCGCAGTCCATTGCTGGACATAGGCCTCTCCCAGGCTGCGCCACAACTCCCGTTCCGCATCTAGTTTGTCCCAGCCACCTTAAGGTCGTCCGTCCATCTAGCTGGGATAAGCTGGGGAACAAGATCTGATTCACTGAAGTTTGAGCCAGTACATTTTCCACCATCATCTTCTTGCTCTTCTTTAGATTTCTATTAGCCATCATCTCGTCTCTCGTCAATCCGTATTCACGGATTCCTCTCTCTTCTAGGCATAATATAATCTCTCACACGTTCCATCTATGGTTTGTAGTATCCCTCTATGTTTACCGTCCACATTCATACTCATAACTTTCTTCACGAAATATCCAGTAGAGTATGTCCAATCTCCAACCGACCAGCTGTTCGAAACCTGTCCTATAATCAATGCATTGCGCATCGGGCAAAAAAGGCTAACTATAAAATGAATATTAATGAACTTTTAAGGATATGTCGATATTTTCCTTCAATTCAATTGATAGAGTAAACAGATCGAGGGATAGTAGTAGCTTTTCATACAATAGTCTGGCTTTAAAAACAACGACTTTTTTATGCGACATTAATTATGCGCACAGCCAACGTTTGGCTCTGGCTAGCGTCTGTGTTATTCCATATTTAACCCGACTTCCTTCAAAGCAAGACTGAACAGGCATCTTCTGGGCACGCTCGTTCCATCATAGAGCTCACCCATCGCTTTTCATCAGGCGTGATCGAGGTCAAGAGGCTTGCTCTAGACCTTGATGACGCCATTCAGCAATAAAACAAGACTGCTAATTCAACTTAACCTATCGCAGTCCAGCAGTGGACTGCGATAGGTTAAGGTTCCTGCCGCTCCCATGCTGCGCCACAACACCATGTCCTCCGTCTTCCGCATCTAGTCTATCCCAGCCACCTTTTTGAGGTCGTCTGTCAATCTAGCTGAGGGGCGTCCCACACTAAGCTTGTCGATCCGCGGTCTCCTCTCCAGGGGGCCTACTCCGAAGTGCAAAGTGCGAATGATCGGATCGGACCGACACATGGCCGAACCGAATATTATTGAAAAATGCGAAAAAAGTTCGGATCGGCTCAGTTGGGTCGGGACCATAGTCAATATTCGAAAGAGTGTAGGAGTGAAGGATTGGGACCGAGCGAACCAAATAGTAACTTCGTAGCAGGAAACGGCCGAACATTCGGCCGATACGATACATTTACCACTTCGGAGTAGACCCCCAGGACTCGTCTGCTCCATCGGCCATCGGTACTTTGACAAACATGGCCAGCGCACTGCAACTTCAGCTTGCTTACTCTGCAGGCTATGTCAGTAACTCCGGTTCTCGGTTTCGGCCTGCTAATTAATTCCGCAAAAATATGAACTTCCTTACTTCCTTTACTGGTTATGAAGACTTGGACATGACATGCAATGCATGGAGTAATCGTCAATATAATAATGTTAACCGTTAGTTCATTACCATGCACCATATCTCCTCTTCAAATTACATTCTCGTACGATGGTTGGATAAAAGTGCGTTGAATTAGTATTCAAGATTGCATTATGAGTGGAACATTGCACTAGCTATCAGACAATTATCTAATTGGGCTATTGTACATTTCTTGTTCTACGTGTTCTAAATTATCTGGGGCCTGAATCTTAATGAGATTATTTCTGATGCTGTCCATTTGTGGTACGGCCATCTTTGTATCGGTTCAGACTGGTTTAGGCTGTATTATGCTGTTCAGTGCACCATATGGTCTGGTTGTCCCCAAATTGTGTCTGTATCTTTAAATATTTGTTCTAGGATCCGTAGACAGAAAATCAGACGCGTTTGTGACACATGTGTCGTAGTCAATGAACTTTCGATGATCATTAATATTTTTTGTTTGTCTGTGGATGAGGAGTTTTTTTGCATTTGATAGCCCAATTCTCGAGGAAGGCTATACACTATTTAACATCATGCTTTGACCTTTAGGAGCCGAGCAAAAAGAAAAAAACTCTCTTGCAAAAAAAAAAAAAACAATCGACTTCCAATGTGAAAAATTACTTTAATTTCTGGAGTCGGTGTCGAGTTCGCATTTTCGTTGTTTGCCACCGACTTCTGAAATTAAGGTAATTTTTCACTTTGTAGTGTCTTTTTTGGAAGTCGGTTGTTTTTTTTGCAAAAAAGTTTTCATTTTACGAGTAATTTGGTTTAAAAACCAAACTACTGGACCGTTAAAATAAAAAAAGAATTTTGCAAATCGGCTTATAAATAACGGAGTTCTGAAGTAACAAACACATAACCAAAAAATACAGTCGAATTAAGAACCTCCTCCTTTTTTGAAGTCGGAAACAACGCTAAGCTTAAACGAAGTGGTAGTGCAGGTAGGTGATGCGAAGGGGTGGGTCGGAGGAACAAGAAATTTTACGCGGAACGCGAGTAGAAGCTAGTCTTTCATAAGATGGTTTACCATCTATTTATCTTTAAATGGACCTTTATTCCTATTATTTAATCTTCATCCTCCTGCCCTTATCCCGAATTATTTGGGTTCGGCGTAACACGTTTTTCATACTTCTATTATGATCAACATGTTTGTTGCTTTGAACGTTCAATCACGTGTAGACCGTTCGTGAGTTCTCATTAGGCGTAGTAAACTGCATAATTAGCTAATTGTGTCCCAAAGTAGGATCATTACTCCCCAGCGCCATACTAATCCAATTCGTGGAAAAGCGACTATATTTACATCCCTAAATAAGTTTTACGTGTTCCCTTACGATACATCGGGTCATCCCGCAAGGTAATTTTATCCAGTGAATCGTAGGTTAAGCTGCGCTTGCCGCGGTTGGTTCCTTGATGGGTGACCATCCATTACATCTGCGAGACCCCTCCGTGTCTCGTTAAGCCGTTGGACCTGGCTGTCATTCGTAGATCTGTGTCAGTCGTTACGGATAGTCAGAATCCCAAAAGTGTTACCCAGCAACTGGGTTGTGGAAGTCAGATAAGCGGTCGCTGTAAAATACTGATATTCAGTTGTTTCCGGTTAGACTGGAAGCCGACTCCAACATAGTTGGGGAAATATTATGTTGGTTGAATGTGCAAAAATGTGAATCGACCACAAAATTAACAATGCTCGCTGACCAACATCCTCTATTTACTTAATGATTCATTAATTACATTAATGCTAGCATGCTGTGCTAGTTTTTAGGGTTCCGTAGTCAACTAGGAACCCATATAGTTTCGGCATATCCGTCTGTGTGTCTGTCTGTCCGCGGCTTAGCTCAAAAACTATTGGTACTAGAAAGTTGTAAGTTGGCATGAGTGTACACGTTAATGACGCCGAAAAAGTGGTAAAATAAAACTTTGATACAAAACAATTATTTAGGGTACCTCCCTACATGTAAAGTGGGAATGATAATTTTTTTTTCATCCTTCCCATAGTGTGGGATATCGTTGGATAGGTCTTTCAAAATATTAGGGGTTTGGAAAGACCGTTTTTTTAATAAGTAAACCGTTTGTGTCTTATCAAGCTTTAAAGTACCAATTTTCGTTAGAGTCAGTGTCCCCCCCCCTCTACCAACTAAACGGTTGCAGTTAGAAATTCAAATGTCACGGCAGTAGTACCTAACCTATATATAACGAAGTATAAAGGAAAACTATCACACTTAAGTGGGCTTTACAAGTTTACGAGTAATATTCGACCAATTGTATTTAACTCGAAAATTTCGCACAACTCCATAGAATACCTCAATTTTATTTTTTTTGTGACGAGTGAGTAGTGTAGCTCTGTGTCCTGTATTTAAATTCAAAACACCGGCTATGACAAGTCTTATCCAAATCTTAAAAAAAAAAAAAAAAAAAACTTTCTGTACAAAATTGTCGGACCAGGTGAGGATTTGTATAGGAAGTCAAATTAGGTAGGTAGTCATGTTTGGCTTTTAGTTAGAGCATGGTACGAAACTTTCAGTCAGCGAATAAGTCCCGCACTTGGCTGTTACAAACACTACGGAACCCTACACTGCGCGTGGCCCGACACGCAGTTGACCGGTTTTTTTATATCTGAGATGAATTGCCTTAATAATGAGTAAGTTCCCTTACAGCTTTTCGTACAAATCGTGTTCCAAAGACTCATTTTGAAGTCTGTTGCTTTTTCATTTGTTAGGTGTCATGCGCGTGTCGCAACTTTGATAGGTTTCGAGTTTTCGACCTGTTTAGACAAGGAGAATAAGGAAAAACATTTCATATTTATTATTATGAATCAATGAGTAATTATGTCTTTTTTCCTGTGTATTGCTAAAATGGGACTGGAAGAGGTATTATTTATTATTAGCCAACAATTCCAGCATCCACGTTAGGCGCGATATGCAGGATATTTTTTTATAAACCTGTATTTGGTTTTAATCAGGGGGTCTATTCCGAAGTGCGAATGTTCGGATCGGACCGACACATGGCCGACATATTATTGAAAAATGCGAAAAAAGTTCGAATCGGCTCAGTTGGGTCGGGGGGACCATAGTCAATATTCGAAAGAGTGGAGAGTGTAGGATTGGAACCGACCAAACTAAATAGTAACTTCGTAGCAGGAAACGCCGATACTACTTCGGAGTAGACCCCCTGGCGTCAGACCGATTAATGTACTAGTCGGAATAATAAAGTTGAAGAGTTTGTTTGTTTGAACGCGCTAATCTTTGAAACTACCAGCCCGATTCTTGAGAAATACTATAAAGCTATTTAACAACACGCTAAGCTCCTTAGGAGCCGAGCAAAAAGAGAACAAGTTAGTAATAACGCTAGCCGAAAACGAAGTAATAGCGCGGGTAGGCGACGCGATGCGATGTGGTCGGTCGGGGGAGCAATAACTTTTACACCGACGAAGTCGCAGGCAGAAGCTAGTTCTGTGTGTGTGTGTGTTTCCTGTCCTTTCAACATTCCTTTTCAACAAGTCCTTTCAACGTCCGTGTGTCACAGCAGGGATCCAGCAGAATATCAGCGTCAGGTACATTTGCCTGACACATGCTGATCTGGACTCCCATTTGGTGCAACCTTGAGAGTTGAAACGCACACCGCACTGTGTATGTTTCGTTATTAATTTTATTCGTCATAGTGTCTTTTGTTTCGGTATTAGTGTGTTTTTCATTTTGTTTGTTTTTATCGGCACCTTGTTTTTATATTATAATCATGTGGGTAGTTTGGTTATCATCTAATAGTGTACTTTTATGTGTTGTGCTGTCTTTTTTGTGTGCGCCAAATAAATGGTTTATCTATCTATCTGTATAATGTGTGAATTTAGGACTCGATAAAATTCACAGTGGTAATGACTGTCCGTTCAAATGACATACCTGACAACGATAATTGACGGAAATTAAAGTCAGTACTTTGATAAAGACTTTGACTACACTTGCAAGTTCTCAAGACAAATATAATAGACTAGCTGCGCCCCGCGGTTTCACCCGCATAAGTTTTGATCCCGTGGGAATATCGGGATAAAAAAGTATCCTATGTGCTCATCCTGGTTATAAACCATCTGTGTTCCAAATTTCATCCAACTCCGTTCTGTAGTTTTTGCGTGAAAGAGTAACAAACATCCATCCAATCCATACAAACTTTCACGTTTATAATATTAGTAGGAAGTAGGATTGGTAATGAACTTTAAAATTATTCTGTTCGTTATCAAAGAGCTATATTTTATTTTTCATTAGCTGTGCCCGCGACAAACGTTCACCTGAATGTCGGAAAACAAATTGGATTTCATTGGTTTTAATGTTTTTGCGCGCAACCCTAATTCTTTTTTTTTATATGAAAGCCAATTTCTTTTTTTTTAAAGCTATTACAACAGCTATTTTCCGTGAAAGTCCCGTCAAAATCGGTCCAGCCGTTTCGGAGATTTTTTTTTGTTATAAACACCGTATATACTCTCATAATTATGCATTTAGTTAAAAGTATAGATAATGCTTCCATTCAACAAACATAAATATAGACAAGATCATATCAATTAAAAACTTATTTTTAATGAATTCCTCTGTACAGGATTTAAAATGTGCAATGGTACGAGACGGGCTGCTCTAGTTAGTGACGTATCAGAGCGGTATCAACGCACGCCATAGCACACTATGTTGTGTTATCTACACCTCTTGTACACGCAACAATCGCCTTTATTTCTAACCCAACAATAGCCATAACGCTTTGTCTAACAGCCATGGCGCTAAGGGTGGGGCTACAGAGGTAGCGACTGGGTTAACGGAATTGCAACGCGATAGTGTTTGTTTTATTTGCACTTTGCTGTTATAATATTAGCTTCTGGTTATTTGTGGAAAATAAATATCAGTTTTTATAGCTTTTCTACAAAACATTTGTAGAATAAACGCGGAAGACATTATACAGACGTAGGTATGTAGTTTTCTCGCATGGTCATAAGTTTCGCCAAGAGTGTAGGAAATGCGGAGAATATGTAAGGCTTAACTTAGAACAGCTATAAACAATGAAAGGCGAAAACTTGAAGGCGAATTCAGAAGCTTCATAAACAACAGAGGGGCAATTCTCGTAATTTTAAGAACGTTCACAGTCTAATCTCAGTCTTAATCTGTCAAAAATACCTCTAATTTCCCTACATTTTTTGAAAAAAAAAAAAAAATTGACATTGATTGTCGCTGAGATGAGATTGCGACTAGATTTTTAACGTTTTTAATTACGGGAATTGATATTTAGTTGAACAAGCTTGGTCGTTGGTCGATCGAGACAAAACCCACTATGGAAAAAAGCAGAGGGACTTGTTCTTATTCCAACCACAAAGCATAAAGAGTGACTTTGGGTCTATGGAATCTAGTAAAGCTCGATATTTCTCGCTTGTCGTAGTACTCGGCCCAAATGCGTTCAGAGAAAACTGGTCAGTAATTCGATCTTGTCAATTAGTCAACGTCAATGGATTTTCACGTCACCTCAAGATTTGATTGCGTGTGCGCACACCGTTCGTGGCTTTAAACTGTTAATAATAAATTTAATCTGCTGCTGTGACAGACCACTTTCGGCTTACTTATTTCAATATCTTAAGCGTTTAACATATTGTGTAAGGCATATTTGATGAATTGAATGGTTAATTGTGTCAGACGTCATAATATTATATATAGTTCCGATTAAATACAACGTTGCATACTCGGTGACTGTCGCGAGCTACTGCAAATCAAATGTATTATGCCAAACAGGATTGAATGATATTCTAATGGATATTTACGGATTTGAGAACGATACAAGATGAAGACCCTCTGATCGTACATTGCCATCGTATGTCTAGATTATTCAAATTACGTGGACTTGGGGGTTTTTTGAAATGACGTTCACCAGGTGGCCCGTGGCAGCACTGTGACGTCAGGTCCGGGCACCTGTCAAGTGTCAAAGTGCCTGTATTTTCTTTAGTCGTGGCCGAATGATAAACGTCGTCGTCATATGTTTTATATTCATTGATAAAAGACCTCTTGTGAAAGTGGCGCTAACTGGAGGTGTGAATTTTCAGGAAAACCGTCATTAAACGTTCAAGTGCAAATTAAACATTGTTAAACAATAAAGGAAGAAAGCCGACAAAACGTTACAATTGTTAATGACAGTTTGCCTAATCGTTTCGTATAAATCTTTTGCGGAAAGACCCGTTCAGCATGAAAACTACAGTATGTTCATAAAAAAATGCAACGTGCAACTTGTTATAATAGCCCATTGAATGCGACTTGCGCTTTATAATGCAAATCGTTTTTTACGGCCCAATTTCAAATTAATTGCCTTGTTTCTCAGATGGAAATGAATGCTATTTGAGATGACGAGATAATTTCTTAGTAATTTTATTCCATTCGGTAGTTTGTTATCGCGTTCGGGGATCCGTTTTCCTTTTCAGAAATAGCGTATAATATGTCTAGTTCTGGTTTACACAAAGGCTGGCCCCCTGACCTCCGCAACCTTCAAGGCATGCCTTCTAATATAGGCATGCATGCCATTGTCGCAATACCCTTTTTGGACTTCGTTCACTGTTGTAACTTGAAGAGGGACGCTTACATTCAGAAGAAGACTTTCTTTATGCTATTGCTCAGAGACAAGAAAAACTACAACAGAAACAGGAACAGCATAGCTATTCACAACTGTCCGACAGGCTATACTGTCGAAAATTACACATTTCGATAACCTGACTAGCCTTGCCCCCGACAGCAAACAACTTTCGGAAAAATAGCGGAGGTCCATTTCATTTAAACTGACAACATTTTCGGGTGTTGGACTTGTTAACAGCGTTTAGAAGACTCCTACGATGACTGGATTGATGTTCGATACGGTACGGAAGCGTATCGAGTGGCTGTGAATGGCTCTGCTGAATGTCGTAGACACTTCAAAATGTTGTGTTTAAAAAAACAGACCAATAGAAAACGCTACAGATATCTCGATTTCATGCTTATCTGATACTCTTGTTTATTTGCCCCCGAAAACGACTTATCAAATTAGGTAGGAATCCTAAAAAAATTCGTTGATTTCGCTGTTTGAAAACAGCCAAAATACCGACACATACATACATACAAAATACAGTCTGTAATAAAGTGCTTTCCAAAATTGACATGCAATTCTGCTACCCATACCGATTCTGTCTGTATGGTCGATACGAGCTTCATGTTCAGCACATGTAATGGTGGTTTAACTCTCGAAGTTTCTCCCCACAAATCGTGTGGTTACTCCGGGATTTTGTAATGTAAGACATCTTTAACATCAATTTCCAGTTTGTGTGGATTTACTTCGGCTTTGTTACAAAATATCGTTTCCAAACGCTGAAGAACCTCATAGTTTTAGAAGCCCTGTAGTTACTTTGTATTTCACGAGGTGTACTGCGGAATCTCCTACCGGTAGTTTGTACATTATTATTCCAATCGCATTTCCGATAGTAATATTGCAAAGCTAATAATGTTGGCCTTCATTAATAGCATCATACTTGCGTATATGATGTACTCAGGTTAATTTATTTACATGTATTTGTCAATTAGAATCAAATTAAGCTCTTTAAACACGATATTAATTTGTAATCTTGAGTAATAGGAGTTGTCACTGCATTACCTCTTTCGGTTGATAAAGTCTCTGAAAACCTCTTATAGCGAGATCCTATTAATATTTTACGAATTGATAGACTAATGTAATCAGTCAATGTCTGTATTGTCAGCTAGAAATGAGTATCTCGAATATACCGCAAAGAAATTCAAGCCATGATCACTGCTTAGCTGGTGGTAAGATGATAACTGACATACTGTCAACTTAGATATAGTTCTTACGATCCAAGTCGCACTATACGACCAATACAAAATGCGTTATGAAATAAAAAGTTGCAATATTGCATAGAAAGTCTCGTCCATGCATCCAATCGTCTTGACTCTTGATCTTGACCTTCATGGCCCCGACACCCAAGGAAGGTGACCTTTTCTTAACCCAGGAGCCATATTACAATACCAGTAGCCGTAATCAAACGTGTGAGTCTGTGGGTGTGAAGTATTCCCGCCTGTGTCGGGTGTCCCGTTCATGAATGCATTAGGAAGGCGGATATGTCAATTTGATCCCGCACTCGTGCCGAGCCACCGAGTTTTATGTCGCCGTGCCGTCTGTTAGGATTATTGCTGTATGGTTAGCAAAGGGTTGTCGGTCGTAAAACTTGTTAAATTATTACGAGGATTTAGTACTTTGTCTCTTTTGAATAGAGGAATTTGTTCACTTTTGCTTTTAACCAACACTTCATCGAGATAGATTTCGCTCAATTGAGTTGTAGCTTCGAACATGACTTGAATCTTCTAACTTTTAACGTAACTTTTAACGTTGAATCTTCTAACAGATGACACATAAATGTGTCATCTGTTGAAGATTCTTGAACTTTACCATTTAATTTTTCTTCGTGGGAAACACGAATGATTATACTTAGTTAGACCTAATCAGCGCTTATCGTCAAATGAGACTATTCAAGTAAGATAATTTAGTCTATCGTCACCGACAGTTAGCCTGAGCTCCTCAGTAAGTTCTTAAACTTACATAAAAATATACCTAACAAATATCTGATATTATATTGATGTCATTTGATCGTGCCCATTTCATCGGGCGTCTTGTTCATTTTATTTTCGTATATCGACTCCCTCCTTCATTGTATCTGCACAATTGTTTACAATTAGCCTAATAGTATTTGATGATCTAACCTGTTGACTATGTGCTATTTAGACACTTTGTATTGTATATTGTCTTGTGATGTTTTTGTAAACTTTATCTAGTATTTCAAGTTTCGTAATTGAGGCTCGTCTGCAATGGATGACTAGAGAGATTTCATTAGTAGATGAGTCAAGACTTTAAGAACAATGCGAAAATGACTCTGTACCATTAACGTTGTGCTAAAATAACTCGATCTTTTAAGACTAAAACCACTGGCTCACTTTTACTTTTGTCTTGGTCCTCGTAATGATTCTTCAATGTAGCACATGGCCACTCCGCTATAATATGTTATGCTGTTAGAATCTAAAAGAGTCCTCTTAAATATTGGTATCCTTATTGCTGCGGAGTGCGTTTATAATTCCTTTGATACTCAGTCACGTTAGAACCACGTGATGTCTTCTGCCAGAATCAGAATTTGGAAAATTCAACAATGTCCAAACAAATTGTGCTTCAGCTTGGCTCTATGTCATAGGCTTCTCTTCTTTATTCAGTAATACTCAATCATGGAATCTTTGAGTGTAACAAACGCTCTATTTTCTTATTCTATGAAAACCAGCAGAGCTGGGGCTTTGTCTCGCATAGGGTCTTAGCATTATACTGAGCGATGGCCGTTTCGCGTGGATGTGACGCATATTTTCCCTCAACTGGGTATTTTTTGTGTTCTTCTTTGCGCCATGTTTACCTCAAATAAACGTATTTTATTTCTTCTTCTTCTATGACCTTGCACCGCCGCAAAATTGCTGTCAGTATGCCCCTAAAATTCAAATCTATGCGCCGACGTAATGTGTCAGTTCCGTTAGTTTCGCAAAACGCAGGATAATCTAATCATGCGCAGGACATATGCGTCATGCACAGAAAATAACTTTTTGTGAACAAGTTGTATTAATTTGTTGTTTATCGAATAACGATGTTTGTTGTCATTCATTATTATTATGTATTGAGTTATGTAATATCTTGATAACATTTAGATTCCATAGACATTCCAATTATTTAAACTTATTATTAATTTTTTTTTGTCTTCCGTTTTGCAGCAATATACTAGGTACTTACAAAAAAAAAGGGTTCGCATTTTCGTTGTTTGCCACCGACCGACTTCCGAAATTAAAGTTATTTTTCACTTTGTAGTTGTGTTTTTTGGAAGTCAGTTGTTTTTTTTTTTGCAAAAAAGTATTTATTTTTCACCTGGTTGTAATTTTTACCAGTAATTTTGGCTTAAAAACGTTTTTGATGAAATTGCTATGGGACCAATCTGAAAGTATATCCTTACAAATAAAAGGAGTTCTGAGGTAAGAAACATAAAAACACAGTTTTTTGAAGTCGGTTAAAAAGTAACTCCCAAGTATTTATGAAGGGAAATTCCCCTTAAATGAAGTAATATTGCAGTAAACACACGATAAGCCAAGTTTACATATAAAATACCGTCATCGTCCTTCGAGTAGGTACCTACATAGTGGAAGAGCAAACCATGTATTATAGAGTTATAATGATACACTCTACAAATATATTTAAAGTATCTAGTAAAAGGAAAAAAACTAACAAAACTATAAATTAAATTAATATAAGTTATTTTAACCCGTTAGAACATACCTACTAGGAACTAGAAATATAAAAATCTGGTTATTTTATCTAATAGAAGGAGATAAAGAGGGGTCAATCTGCACCTTAGTAGAACATCTTCATAAATGTTGTTTTTATGACCAGAGCTACGGTTATTCTTATCATCCCAGAATAAACAGAAATCGACATCATATCATTTGTATAGTGGTACTAGCTGCGCCCCGCGGTTTCACCCGCAAAAGATCAATCCCGTGGGAATGTCGAGATAAAAAGTATCCTATGTATTAATCCTGGCTATAAACTATCTGTGTGCCAAATTTCATCCAAATCCGTTCAGTAGTTTTGGCGTGAAAGAGTAGTAGGAGTGGGAAGGATTAATCTGCTTGAACGACTACCACGCGGACGAAATCGCGGGCTCACTAGTTTATTTAAATGAACTAAACACTGAAGTCTTACGAATGGCAATAAGAAAAACGATTAGTAGGATGCTAGGGTTCATCTAAAGGTAGGCAATTACGTGAAGTAAGTAGTCAGGGGACCGGTAGAACGGCTTCTCAAGCCTATTTGTTTAGTAGACATTACATGCAACTCCTCCACTAAGCCATGTACGTTAGCAAATAGCTGTTTCTAATTAGGGAATGTGGATTTTTATTTATTCTAAGTAGCTTTCTTTTTAGCTTAGACACCAGAACGCCAATTCCCCTAATTAAAAACGTTCCAAATCTAGTCCCAATCTCATCTCAGCGACAATCAATGTCAAAAGCTTGTCAAAAATGTAGGGAATTTGAAGATATTTTTGACAGATTGAGACTGATCAGACTGAACGTTCTTAAAATTAAGAGAATTGACCCTCAGCTAAGTCACTGCCCCCAGTGCCTTTATTATATAATCTTGAGTGGTGAAGGGCGGGCGTTTTGGGGGACTGGCTTATGTTATTTTTGTCATACAAAAAGTGCTGATTCAAATAAATGATTTAGATTTATGGAAAATTTTACCGTTTAATTTAAATCCACCGGTGAAAGTTTGACTTCAAATAAAGCTACTGGCGATATACAAATAATCGCCATGCAGCTTTGCATGTACGATGTCCCCGTTGAGACCCATTACATATCCAATACATCTTTCTAGTATTAAATTGCCAAAACACATTATATCAACACTCAACTAAATAAAGGTCATTGACATGACCTACCACTTTTGGCGAAACATACTTGCTAACCAATTTAGAACTTGCTTGATACAACCATCAACTGCCAAGTTAGTTTAATACTTAACTATTAGATTACGTGTCTAACAATTAGCTCCGCAATTCTGTTTGCATATAAGGTCTAGAATCGCGTGCTGTGCTAATGACGTAAGATCTTCACGAGGCGATGATGTCAATCCTAGTTTGATAGGAATAGGCAAGTTGTGAATGCAACTCCTGCATGCTGATGTTTAGTAGCTTATATATGCATAGATTATCTACTTGCGTGCATAGCTAAATAGATTCATATCGTAGAACTTCGTGTTTTATCGAGACTGGCTTATCATAGATGATCACGTACTTACTGCTTACTTTTTCAATTCCTGACAATTATGCTTTCATAGTCTTTTTCCGGCTATGTGACTAGATGAAGTATGCAATAGCTGGGAAACGGCTAGGCCATTTAGAAATTATAATATTTGATTTAATATTATAATTTCTAAATGGCCTTTTCCCAACTATGTTGGGGTCGGCTTCCAGTCTATCCGGATGCAGCTGAATACCAGTATTTTACATGAGCGACTGCGGATCTGACCTCCACAACCCACTTATTGGGTAATACGATGCCCCTTGGTAAGACTGGTTGTCAGACTTTCGGGCTTCTGACGACCCGTAACGACTGTCAAAGATCCACGATTGACAGCCGGGACCAAAGGCTTAACGTGCTTTCCGAGGCACGGATTTCTAAATGAGTAACAGCTAAAGAACTACACACTGTACACAGGTACACCTCTGCATAGACCTTAGAGGAACTAGGCGTGATATTATGTTAACAGCTATCGTAATTCATACATTCACTCATTAAATTCATAAAATCGATATTCAGTAGTAACGTCAGCATTTATTATTTTACGTACCTACAAAACAATTCAGCTACCATTGCGTTGGTTCGTTCCATTACCTTCATGGCTAATCGAAAGACTTTCATGCCGATTGTTCAATCGATTATTTCTAGTACAGCTCGGCAGTATTATACAAACATTATTTGAACATTGTTTATTTTATACCTATTATTAATAAAGCTGAAGAGTTTGTTTGTTTTTTGAACGCGCTAATCTCAGGAACTCCAGTCGGATTTGAAAAAATATTTTAGCATTTCATAGCCCAATTCTTGAGGAAGGCCGTATCACATCACGCTAAGACTCTTAAGAGCTAAGTAAAAACAAAAAAGTTAGAAAGAACGCTGGCGCAAAACGTAGTAATGGCGCGGCTGGTGATTATGTTGCGACGGGGCCGGGGAACAAGAGATTTTACGCGGATGAAGTCGCGAGCAGAAGCCAGTATAATTTATATTATTTTTCTTCACGTGTTACGTAGAACGTCAAAATAATATCGGTCACGTTCGAATATAACTCACATCTTGACGCCATAAAGTTTCGATAGGTTATAAAAATAAATTATGTAGTGACTAAATCGAATAGTAATAATCAGAAAGAGTTAAATATAACGAAACAAAGTTCGTGCAGATTATAGACCAATGTTGAATGTGGAATAGGTATCCCAAAAAGTGTTATCTCCCCGGTTTTCCTGTGTGTTCATTCAATTGAAATAACGGTATAAATCGTATGATAACATGTAATCGCGGCGAGCATTGTGATCTAATTGCTAATGTGACTAATTACAACCATTGTTTGATAGTAAACGTGGGAAGCTTGTATTACACGAGCATTGAACACATGCTAATTACTGTCGATTTTTACTGATCTTTGCAGCAACGTAAACAAAGCAGTGTTGTTGAACTTTTCAGATGGGTAAACTGCGATCGAAGTTTGTGAAATGATGTGTATAAATAATTAGCTTCTGCCCGTGACTTCGTCCGCGTAAAACTTCTTGTTCCCCGGACCCACACCGTCGCATCGCATCGCCTGCCTGCGCTATTAGTTCGTTTTCGTTCTTTCTTACTTTTTTTCTTTTTGCACGGCTCCTAAGAGTCCAAGCGTGATGTTAATTAGCCTATAGCCATCCTCAAGAATTGGGCTAACAAATGCAAAAATAATTTTTCAAATCCGACTGGTAGTTTTCAAGATTAACGCGTTCAAACAAACTCTTCAGCTTTATTATCAGCATAGTTTTGAGCTGGTGGAGATTCACTAATGGAGATAATTGTATCGTAAGGCAGTGTCAGTCTTTGTCGCTGCTTGGTTTTTTCCATAACATCCACAATTTGGCCCAGTTCGTTCCCAAAACATAATCTTCTCCAATAATATCTTGGCATTACGATTTTCCTCATCCATTTCCTGGATGAGAAAAACCTTTCAAACTGTATAACTAAAGATATTATTATGCTGTTACAGTTAAGGCACTAACAGTTAGTATTATGATTTAAATCTGCATTGCCAGTTGCCACATACCGTTCGGTTCCATATTGTTTTGATTCGGCACGCCGCACGCCACTGACATTTCGAAACGACGCCATTCATTTAATGCCAGTATTCTTGGCGCAAACCTTTTGTTAAGGAGACATAATCGGTGCTGTAACACCCAATTATGTTTAGAATGCGTTGCCTAGTTTTAGTTTAGTTTGTGTATGAGGTCATCTGAGAAAACGTGGGTTTTGAGGTGGTTCGTAGATCTCTGTATTGGCTAGCGCAATGCGGAAAGTTTTGGGCGGATGCAGATAAATTTCGTGCAAGCGACTCTAAAAAAACACCTGACAACTAAAAGCCACTTTAAAAGAACTTTGAAATAAATGTTAGTATACGAAAGTCTAGATATAGTAAGAACCTTCTAGAGCGAACCTTTAAAAGCATTCCGTTACAATGCGAGAATATCGGACTGAACCAACTTTAATTGCATTGACAGGATTCCTCCTTTCACTCCTCTCTAGCCCCTTTTATCTCAAAGTGAAGGGGAGGACTGTTGGGAAGGGGGGATATGTAGAATTTAGAACTGATCCCATTCTGTTACTCAGTATTCAACATTTTCTTCTAGTATTTTATCAAATGCGAAGGTCATACTTGTAACGAGATAGGAATGTTAAGTTTACTTAACATTACACGTATTTACACACGTATTTATTTAATGAAGCGTAACTTTTAGTGATGCCGATGCAATTTTATTATAATAACATGGTCTTCTGTTAATTGAAACTGATATGTCCGGTGGTGGACAAAGGTTTTTACCATAGGGCAAGTTCTCGTACAAATAACGCGGCTGTCCTAATCCAGCTCAGTTATTCGTACTGATTACCTAAATTTTCAACAGTTCATTTTTTTTTACATTATTTAGTTGTTCCAATACTTGTTCTTAATATGAGAATATAGATAGATGTTATTGTATAGAATGTTTATTTATATTACACCAATTCGCGCCCAGGAAGCATTATAAGAACGTTGACCCCTGCTATTCACATGTGACAACTCCAATTTGTGCCTTTAGAGCACTTTATCATGCCATCCTAAATATAGTACGTATAAAAGGCACTGTATGCGACCATTATACCTATTTTCGGCATCCTTGGTCCCTTCGTGGGTGACGTAAAAGCCGATTAAGGGATTTGCCAGTTGGATGGACAGCCTTGGTTAAGTACCTGTGACATAAATATGACATAATATTGCGATTAAATAATCGAATACAACAAGCGTGGTATTATTAATTGCTCAAAATATAGGTTATTTCTTTTATGGGAATAGCCGATTAGAGTTTGAGAGGAGTTTGGGAAGTTTGTTGCGCACTTCTTCTTCCCAGCTAAAGCACTAGGAAGTGGTGAAGGACGGGCGTTTTGGGGGACTGCTTTATCTCATTTTGACATTGAATAAGTGCTGAGTCTCAGCCTTCAGTCAAAATTACTTTTGTTTTTGATTAGAATTTAGCATTTAGGCATACAAATAGGCACGGCACAAAGCTAATACATAGATATTCGCCAGATATTTTAAGAGCGTGTCATGTGACTTTTGCAACGCCAATGTGTGTAGCTTACTCTCTGAGCATCTACAATAGTATTCCTAGTGTGGGGCAACGTTTTATTAAAAAAAAAAAGAAAAAAAAAAAAGAATAGTGTCGTCATTATATTAGTTTTTAGGAAGTTGAACTCTAGTATTTGAAGAACCAAGGCGACTTCTCGTAATTTATAGTCACGAATATTATCGTGAAGGGTCAAAGTTCAAATTAGCGCGTTACTTGTAATTAGGTTTGGTTATACCTACTACCTTTCATTCTCGGTTCCTATAAACAAAAACGAATCTTTTTGCTTACCAATGGTAGCATTTTTTAATGCCAAACTGGGCACATAAAATAGATTCGTCAGCTAATTTTACCTGTGATAGCTACTCCATAATTATGGGAGGGTCTACTATGCAAAGCTATGAGGTCTTTGCTTCATTATTACTAAAGATACAAGAATCTTAATTTTCGAAAAGGTCCTTAAATTATAGGAATCGGCCATTATAGACAAGAGATTCTGAGATGAAGGTTGGTTTAGAAACGATCTTTTATCTCGCAACGTTCAAGAAATGTTTGACCTAATTGAAAATCTTGATGAGAACAGATTCGGATTATGTCAGTGTCCCAAGAGAGTTGGACTGTTATTTATCTAGCTAATGCAATATCTAGCTAGCCAGACCATACTTCTTTAGTTCTTTATAAACCCTGTAGTACTATGATCTCTGCCTCTATGAAGGTCGGTGTTATTAAGGTTGTCTATTTGGAATTTCTCAATAACAGCCAGGGGTCTGGAGTTCTGCCCGGTTGTTGGTATTAGGCTCGCGTCCTATTACATGGGACTTAAACAGAACTGGCGAAACGTGGGTATATTATGGTTACACTTCTGCCTCACCCTTCGGGGAATACAAGCCAGCACCCACATTGCGTAACACACTGTCAATCACAATCTGAATCATTTTGAAGGATATTGCTAATCCATTGCTTCATATGTTCGAAAAATTTGTCTGCTCAACAACGTAAATAACGCAATGAATATTGTTGAACTGTCAAAATGAAAGCTATTCCTAGTGTTAGTGTGTTACGCAATTATCCCGCTGATGTTGTGTTATGTAGATCTATGATTCGCCTTTGAGCCAACAGTGGTGCCCACTAACAACGTTAAAGTACAAGTTCTTAGTGAAACTATTAACGGAACTAAAACCTAATTCCCACTTCCACGATAGCCACACACACGCACAGCGGTCACGCCGCATAACTGAGCGGATAACTTAATAACGACTAATTACTAGGAACAAATGACGGAAAGTGGCGAAAAGCCGGAATGCGCACACTACTGAAACATCGCCTGACGTACGACCATAGTATGCCATGCTACAGATTTTTTACTGCATTCATGATAGGTGTTAATTTTTAAGTTATTCAAGAAGTATGCGTTTTTGTGATAAGTTTATTATCCGTGTTCTTGGAGCGAGGCTGGAATTAGAGATCACGTTCTGTCGTCTTGTAACGGGAATCGCAAGAAATAAATGAGGAAACGAGTCATTTGCGATATAGCTAGCATTGGTTCCAAGTGTCGGTTATATTGCCTATAGAAACTACTGGTACTGTAGTTGAATATCGTATTTTATACTCAGTTATTCTGCCCTACAATCCCAAGGTTATTTTCAATCACTACGTTACAATTTTTACCCGTTTCCTCAGATTTCTATTGCGTAATTTTAATGTAATTAAAATGTGAGTTTATGTGAACTGCTTGGCCAATTAAGAGTTCATTAACGAACTACCTATATCAGCAGTTCTTGTTCAGGAAAACGTCTATTTATACGGTTTATTGTACGGGTATGAAACTGTTTGTTTGTCTATGGCACCCTGCCAAACTGACCGAACGGTCGTTAGGGATTAAAAATACTTTTATTTTCAAAGAAATGTAAGGAAAATAAAAAACACCTGCCTATTCTGTGAAAAAGTTCATCAATGATAAGTTTTTATCAATTATCAAACATGGCATGTGGTACATACTCCTGATAAAGATAAAACTCCAAACCACTCCTACAAACGGCAATGAGAAAGTTCAAAGTCAATTTCAGTGTTTATTTCAATTTAACGATTTAAAAAGTACCCATTGAATTATAAGAAGTGAGTGATTTCCCAAAATGCATTTCGACGACCACCTGAAGAGAGGCCCCGGTCCATCTAGTAGAGCCGGTGGTTAGGGTAATCTGGGCTTGGACTGTAAAGCATCGTGGGTTATGGCGCTTGGGAGAGACCACAGAGTACGAAGAAGCCTCGGCGGCTGCTGCTAGAGAGACGGCATTGTCAACACTTTCCGTACAAACCAAGCGTGTCACCGTTTACTCCCGTTTACCGTGCACTCGCACTAAGACACCAATGACTTATGGGAAATGAGGGCTTGGGCACTCAACGCACTTTCAGCGCCACGAATTTTATTAGAATTGCCGTCTCGACGCTGCCGGAGCAGCTTTTCCGTGCTCTGTGGAAGAGACCTAAGTACAGCAGTGGTCAGTGGACCGCGCCAGACTGAGTTGATATATTTGCAGAAGTTGATTATTAACCCAGTATCCTTTTGATTCCAGTGATGTACACCAGGTAGCCGTGCCGCTGCGCAGCCATGCCGCTGCCGAAGCGCTGTGTAGAACCGGTGCACGTGTCACGCGGCACGGTGCCCGAGCGGCTGAATGTGCCCTCGGAGCTTGAGGCCGTCACCAATGGCACACTCGCTAACACTGTCAGGTAATGTTGGCAGTGCAGTTTTGTGACCCCGTTTTCTTGTCCTCATGTGTAACTAAAGCAGCCATGTCGCTGCCGAAGCGCTGTGTGGAGCCGGTGAACGTGTCACGCGGCACGGTGCCCGAGCGGTTGAACGTGCCCTCGGAGCTTGAGGCCGTCACCAATGGCACGCTTGCTAATACTGTCAGGTAATAATGGAAGAGCATTTTTGTCACCGAAATTCGTAACACCTTTATTCTCTTCATCTCATCTCTACACTACTGTTGGTATACGGGATAAGCTTGCGCTGGCTCAGCTGGTCTGCAAGATTGATAGTGTCAAATCATAACCTCATCCGAAATCAATGGCGTTTCATTAAAATTGTGCATACTAGGGAGGGGACTTCTTGGCGGTAATTCTCGTAATTTTAAGCCACCGGCACATTACTGTGTTGTGTTGTGTCGTGACGCGGAATGCACCAATCAAATGTATCTGTTCAGGACGACGTCAATCACAAGGAGTTTTGATTGGCTAAAACTGAGTCAGAAGGCACACAACACAGTAATGTAAATCCGGCCTTAGGAACGTTCACAGTCTGATCTCAGTCTCTATCTGTCAAAAATACCTCTTATTTCACTACGTTGTTGACAAGTTTTTGACGTTGATTGTAGCTGAGATGAGATGGCGACTAGCCCCTTTATTCATAAACGTTGCTTAAAGTTAAGCAGTGATTAGCGACTGTTTAACCATACATTTTTGAAGTATAAACGTTACTTAACTTTAGTCATCGTTTATGAATAAACCCTTAAATTTTGAACGTTTTTAATTACGGGAATTGGCCTTCAGAACTTAGAACCTCTTTTAGAGTATTTTAAAGCCTGAATCAGCTTAGAAGGAATAAGGAACAATCAAAGTGTGCCTAAAAAGAGTGTATGACTCAGCTGATTTAATTAGGTGACGGGAAAATAGTGTGTCAGTGAGTTGTATCACAATGAAACACTCGAAAGGAATTTCCGAAGTAGCTTCCTAGCCTTGAACGATGGGGTTTTCCATTTAGGTCAAGTTTCATCGGCACCTTAATTGCGTAACACACTATCAATCACAATCAGAATCATTTTGAAAGATATTGCTAATCCATTGCTTCATTTATGATCGAAAAACAAAAACTGCTTTACAACATAAATAACGTTGTTGAACTGTTGAAATGAAAGCGATTGCTACTGATGATAGTGTGTTAATTACCTCACTGGATTTCGTATTTAATCATCTTTATATCATTTGAGCTAGTTATACAGTCGGCCATGTTTTCTTAACAGCTGATTGAGCTATACGTTTGCTTAATACGATCGTTTCAACGATCACTCCACGTTGGTGTGATGTGTCAGCACATTAAATTCAAGCCTTGCCTTACGCAACTGCAACAAAAAAGTTAAATTAAAACCTTACAAAAAAATTGTGAAGCGTGTTGATTATTTTACTTAAATCAAAAGTTGGTACGACTCTTTCTGCAAAAATCCATTTTGTTTTAGTAAGAAATATCGGGGCTCCATAAGAGGGCCTTTGAGTTTGTTTTATTAGCCCTCGAATCTGATAGGAAACACCAACTACCTACGTCATCTAATTTCTTCGGTTTTTTTTTTTACATTTTAACCGATTTCAAAAAAGGAAGAGGTTATGCATCTACCAAGACTTTTTTAAAATACAGATCGGCTCACATCACATTTCAATGTGTAATAGGAATTAATTTATAATTCACAAATGAATGATGTTTTGATAGTTATTAATAGAACTAATCACTGGGATGACATTCCGGACCACATTTTCCTTTTACGTGGCCTCAAAGATATTCCTTGTTAAATGTAATTTAAATTTACGTTACATTGTTTTATCTTGAGTACGAAAATATTGGTAATTTGTTCCCGTAATTTTAAGAATGTTCAGTCTCAATCTGTCAAAAATACTTCTAGTTTCCCCAACTTTTTGACATTGATTGTCGCTAAGATGAGATTGCGACTAGATTTTGAATGTTTTTAATTACGGGAATTGGCCTTCTGGTAGGCAAAACTGTTTCATACTTTTTTCAAAAGGTCCTTCTAGACATGGCCCTGCATTGTTAGACTCACATAAAATCCGAATAATATAATGTTTGGACTTTAAAGACCATGACCTCTGAGTTTGTTTAAGCATTTCTTCTCAGGGATCATTCAGCTGAAAATGCTTAAATGATCTACTTACAGAAATAACCATTTCATTTCATATCATACATAAACTCATTCTTTTTTCTCAAAACTGTTTCAAAATTGGTAAAAAAAGAAGTGCAAGTCTAAAATGTCTTTCTCTGTCTTCAACAGGCAGTTGTCATCCCTATCCAAACATGCGGAGGACATGTTCGGGGAGCTGACGCGGGAGGCGACGAACTTAGCCGAAAGGACGAACGTGCTGCAGGCCAGGATAGACCGGCTGGCTATCAAGGTCACCCAGCTCGACTCGGGAGTAGAGGAAGGTAAGATATGCTCCTTGGATTCTTGGGACAATGGTACTTTTAGTTCGGCGAGCTGAAGAATTTAGCCGAATAGACTAACGTGTTGCAGGATAGGATAGATAGGCTGGCGCTATCAAGGTCACGCAAGTTGACTCGGATTGAGGAAGATGACTCCTTGGGTCCCTGGTACTTTTAGTTCAGTTTTGTCAGATTCCTAAGTGGGGTTATATTTTTCGCATGAATTTAATGTGGGTTTTTGTGAAACTTCGACTCTAGTCTGTTGAGGACGGTTGAGATAAACTCCTTGAGCTCTTAGGTGCCTGGTACTTTTCGTACAGTTTTACCCGATTGCTTTGTAGGGTTATGTTCTTTCTCCTCCTTGTGCATACACAAACCTGGGTAGATTTTAATTTGTATAAGGGGTAATGTCAGGAATGAAAAGGAACCTGTTTATCATCTAAAATAATATAATAATGATAATGTCTTGTAGCAGCGAGCCTCCAATAATCTACGACACTTATAATCTATGAGACTTTTGGAAACTCTCTAATAAAATGATGACTGTATGAAGTCAATGCCCGACTTAAAATGAATTAGGAGTAACCTTTTAGAACATTTGCAATTCCTAAAAAGGGGTGGTTTAAATGTCACGAAAAGAATTATGAAGCATGCCAATTATGGGTGTATGTTGGCTAATCAATCTAATACCTACCACATTTTTATAAAAAGAAATCTTCGTCTATTTCATCAAATATTCCGATGTTGAAATAAGTTGGGCAAATACTATGAAATGTCTAATTTACGATTGGACCGGATAATTACCACGTCCTTGTACCATGTTATCAGTAGCGTGTTTGAGGTGTGGTTTCCTTTATTTACTCCAAGTAAAGCAAACACACTAGCTAAATTAATTAACTTTGTTCATTATTGTAGTTTTCTATTACCTTCAGTATTTATTTGAAATGGTAATCAACGTTTTGTTAATACTGCCAATATGTATTGGGAGTTTGGGAATAAACCAATCAATGCATTGGTTTTAAAGAGCTCAAAATGCGAGATGATTCCGGATTTATAAATAATAGCCATTATCTCACTAGTAATATATAATTGTGTAATTTGATTTTAAGGTACTTTTTTATCAAATGACCTCACTCGTAATAAGATTTTTGATATTGAGGAAATATGTGGAACCATTTATATTAAAGACCTTTTATGTACTTACCATATTTTATGCAGAATACCGAAATGCTATTCCGAGAATACTCGTGAATTTATCTCCAAAAACATTATAACGAAAATAACAAAATTGCTTAAAAGGAGTCCCCAAACACAACCACCCATTGTTGTAACAAATTTCTTGAATAAAACATTTTGTATTTGTATGTGTATTTGTATTTACTGACTTAGTAATAAGGTTTTAATGGAAATTTAAAAAAAAAAAAATGTTAATGTAACAAAAAAACCTTTTGTCCTTCCAGTGTCCCTACAAGACATACAAATGCGCAAGGCGTTCCGCTCAGCGCGATCATTTCAGCAACAGTTGTTCTCTCGGAACTCCATGCCATCGGCCATGCTGTCGACGTACGCGCGCTGCGACCGGCCGCCGCCGCTCGAGATGCTCAACGAGTTCAGGGATGATGGTCGAGATGCTAGGAAGTTCTACACGGATCCGGATTACTTCTTCGAGTTATGGAGACGAGAGATGCTGCAGGATACTGAGAGGATTCAGCATGATCGGGGGAAGAAGGTAGGATACTGTTTCATTAAATAAAATCTAGGATCTTGTGACCCTGAACAACAGCAGAACGTAGTAGTCATGTGTTGCTGTGCATAAGTGCTGTCGAAAAAGACTTTATATTATTTATTCTCTGGACATGCCAAAGGGGGAGCATGTATTGGTGCTTTTCAGAGCCACTCTTTTGTAATTATGCTAAAGATGGCCATCTTGTGGGTTTGATATGTAAGAATACGAGATAGCCTTTCGTTTTGCTCAGATATCTAGAATCAACAAGAACATTTTGATAAGCAATGTGTTTTCTGCGAGGTCCAAATACCGAATAATGATGATGTTTGAGATGAAAAGGAGTCTTCACGACCTTTGTAGAGGGCAGGTGTCTCTTTTCTTTCCGTCATATTTCTGCAATTACCTTCTACTACTCCAACGAATCCATCAATTATTCAAGCAACTAACTCCCCCCCCCCCCAGGTCCGCCAGCCCCGCAGCGGCGGCAACGCGGAGGGTCGCGGCGCGAGGCGCGTGCGGCCGCCGCACTCCACGCGCGACCGCCTCAAGGAGGCCGCCGTCACGCGCGGCGAGCACATCATGGCGCCCGCGCAGCTGCGCCACTACAACATCGAGCCGCCATACAAACCTGACCCCGTCTATCAGAGTGAGTTTATATTACCACACAATCTTACATAGCTCGCGAAATGACTGAATGCCTCTGCTTAAACCTCCAGGGAAGGCTATGGTATGTAAATGTTCAGATCAGGAATCTAGATTTCAAACTGTCTTATTCAAATCTAACTACGTGTTTACCTAAAAAGTCAAAAAACATTTTATAGGTATGAGAGACAGGATGTGAAGTTCACTCATCCGCCATAGAAAAGGGAGCATCCTCCGACCTGAAAGTTGTTGTGTCATGATGATGGGCAACTGCCTGACGATTGATGTCGGGACGTTGTATGTATTGTATACTACTTAAACTGTTTGCGCGTTGCAGGATTTTGCATGACGTCAGTATAATCGCATGTAGCGATGTAGATGCCGTACCTACCCGACAGGAATGGCGAACCATTTTTGACTGCTGTTTAGTGTCTGTGTAGACTCTAGGTCCTAGATCTACAGAGTTACAGATGAACCTAGAGTCTAGGTCCATCTGTACTTCTATAGATAATTGACTTAAAAATACAGCATTTTTTTAACCAAAACTTTTCCTACAGCGACGAACATATCGGACGGCGGCTACAGAGCATCACAGAACCGGCCGCCGTCGGTGCAGCCTGCCAGGCCCAACTCCATCGAGATTGAAAACTCGCAGAACAGACAGCCCAGGATAACTGGCAATGGACACGGTAATATTGTGTTTAGATATGAACTTTATAGAAAACTGATATTGATCTATCGCTATCATCATTTTCATCAACCAACCCGCACTGGGCTCGCGTGGTGGATTACGGCCCACTCCCTCTCACAGAGACGAGGCCTGTGTCCCAGCAGTGGGAACATGGTTGATTATGCTATTATGCATCATTATTTTGTGGCACAATATATTTTTATGCAAGACGTTTCGGTCCAATGCACAGTACACGCACGGTCGGAGGTCGTCGCAATTTTCATATGTATGTGGTGTATGAATTTTGAAGATTTCCGGTGAACGTGGGTTGCTAGAATATTACGCCATTTTAAATAATCTATAGCTATGTACAGTCTTGAATAAGAATATAGATGTTTGCAACATATTGTTTACTAAAATAAATTATATACTGTGTTTTGTACCTATAATACGGTGGATACAATGTTATGGAATAATGGTTGAAGACAATTGTCCGTGTTTACATCTTTTTGGGGCTGACTGTACCTATTTTACATCTTTTTGGGGCTGACTGTACCTATTTTTAAGCTATGTGGGATATATTTCATTATATTAGCGTCATTTTGATGCATTCAATGTTTTAAACACATGGAACCCCCATGTGTTTGCAAATTGCTAATCCATTGCTTCAAAAGTTCGAAAAATTTGTGTGCACAACACGTAAATAACGCAATGAATGTTGTTGAACTGTCAAAATGAAACCGATTCCTATGGATCGTGTGTTACGCAATTAGTGTGCAGGTACTATTACTTGTTCGAATATTCGTGGCTATAAGCGACCCTCGTGCCCGCAGTGGTGGCGGCAGACGAGAGCCCGTACGGCTCGGTGGGCGGCGAGCCCATCTACGGCGGCAGCGGGGCCGGCACGCCGCGCCGCGCGCGCCCCTCCGTGCCGCCGCCCGCGCCGCCTGCGCCCGCGCACGCCGCCTCGCCGCCGCCCGTGCACACGCCCACCAGGTATGACAACCGTTGCTTACTTTACACTGCGAGCCCATCTACGGCGGCAGCGGGGCCGGCACGCCGCGCCGCGCGCGCCCCTCCGTGCCGCCGCCCGCGCCGCCTGCGCCCGCGCACGCCGCCTCGCCGCCGCCCGTGCACACGCCCACCAGGTATGACAACCGTTGCTTACTTTACACTGCGAGCCCATCTACGGCGGCAGCGGGGCCGGCACGCCGCGCCGCGCGCGCCCCTCCGTGCCGCCGCCCGCGCCGCCTGCGCCCGCGCACGCCGCCTCGCCGCCGCCCGTGCACACGCCCACCAGGTATGACAACCGTTGCTTACTTTACACTGCGAGCCCATCTACGGCGGCAGCGGGGCCGGCACGCCGCGCCGCGCGCGCCCCTCCGTGCCGCCGCCCGCGCCGCCTGCGCCCGCGCACGCCGCCTCGCCGCCGCCCGTGCACACGCCCACCAGGTATGACAACCGTTGCTTACTTTACACTGCGAGCCCATCTACGGCGGCAGCGGGGCCGGCACGCCGCGCCGCGCGCGCCCCTCCGTGCCGCCGCCCGCGCCGCCTGCGCCCGCGCACGCCGCCTCGCCGCCGCCCGTGCACACGCCCACCAGGTATGACAACCGTTGCTTACTTTACACTGCGAGCCCATCTACGGCGGCAGCGGGGCCGGCACGCCGCGCCGCGCGCGCCCCTCCGTGCCGCCGCCCGCGCCGCCTGCGCCCGCGCACGCCGCCTCGCCGCCGCCCGTGCACACGCCCACCAGGTATGACAACCGTTGCTTACTTTACACTGCGAGCCCATCTACGGCGGCAGCGGGGCCGGCACGCCGCGCCGCGCGCGCCCCTCCGTGCCGCCGCCCGCGCCGCCTGCGCCCGCGCACGCCGCCTCGCCGCCGCCCGTGCACACGCCCACCAGGTATGACAACCGTTGCTTACTTTACACTGCGAGCCCATCTACGGCGGCAGCGGGGCCGGCACGCCGCGCCGCGCGCGCCCCTCCGTGCCGCCGCCCGCGCCGCCTGCGCCCGCGCACGCCGCCTCGCCGCCGCCCGTGCACACGCCCACCAGGTATGACAACCGTTGCTTACTTTACACTGCGAGCCCATCTACGGCGGCAGCGGGGCCGGCACGCCGCGCCGCGCGCGCCCCTCCGTGCCGCCGCCCGCGCCGCCTGCGCCCGCGCACGCCGCCTCGCCGCCGCCCGTGCACACGCCCACCAGGTATGACAACCGTTGCTTACTTTACACTGCGAGCCCATCTACGGCGGCAGCGGGGCCGGCACGCCGCGCCGCGCGCGCCCCTCCGTGCCGCCGCCCGCGCCGCCTGCGCCCGCGCACGCCGCCTCGCCGCCGCCCGTGCACACGCCCACCAGGTATGACAACCGTTGCTTACTTTACACTGCGAGCCCATCTACGGCGGCAGCGGGGCCGGCACGCCGCGCCGCGCGCGCCCCTCCGTGCCGCCGCCCGCGCCGCCTGCGCCCGCGCACGCCGCCTCGCCGCCGCCCGTGCACACGCCCACCAGGTATGACAACCGTTGCTTACTTTACACTGCGAGCCCATCTACGGCGGCAGCGGGGCCGGCACGCCGCGCCGCGCGCGCCCCTCCGTGCCGCCGCCCGCGCCGCCTGCGCCCGCGCACGCCGCCTCGCCGCCGCCCGTGCACACGCCCACCAGGTATGACAACCGTTGCTTACTTTACACTGCGAGCCCATCTACGGCGGCAGCGGGGCCGGCACGCCGCGCCGCGCGCGCCCCTCCGTGCCGCCGCCCGCGCCGCCTGCGCCCGCGCACGCCGCCTCGCCGCCGCCCGTGCACACGCCCACCAGGTATGACAACCGTTGCTTACTTTACACTGCGAGCCCATCTACGGCGGCAGCGGGGCCGGCACGCCGCGCCGCGCGCGCCCCTCCGTGCCGCCGCCCGCGCCGCCTGCGCCCGCGCACGCCGCCTCGCCGCCGCCCGTGCACACGCCCACCAGGTATGACAACCGTTGCTTACTTTACACTGCGAGCCCATCTACGGCGGCAGCGGGGCCGGCACGCCGCGCCGCGCGCGCCCCTCCGTGCCGCCGCCCGCGCCGCCTGCGCCCGCGCACGCCGCCTCGCCGCCGCCCGTGCACACGCCCACCAGGTATGACAACCGTTGCTTACTTTACACTGCGAGCCCATCTACGGCGGCAGCGGGGCCGGCACGCCGCGCCGCGCGCGCCCCTCCGTGCCGCCGCCCGCGCCGCCTGCGCCCGCGCACGCCGCCTCGCCGCCGCCCGTGCACACGCCCACCAGGTATGACAACCGTTGCTTACTTTACACTGCGAGCCCATCTACGGCGGCAGCGGGGCCGGCACGCCGCGCCGCGCGCGCCCCTCCGTGCCGCCGCCCGCGCCGCCTGCGCCCGCGCACGCCGCCTCGCCGCCGCCCGTGCACACGCCCACCAGGTATGACAACCGTTGCTTACTTTACACTGCGAGCCCATCTACGGCGGCAGCGGGGCCGGCACGCCGCGCCGCGCGCGCCCCTCCGTGCCGCCGCCCGCGCCGCCTGCGCCCGCGCACGCCGCCTCGCCGCCGCCCGTGCACACGCCCACCAGGTATGACAACCGTTGCTTACTTTACACTGCGAGCCCATCTACGGCGGCAGCGGGGCCGGCACGCCGCGCCGCGCGCGCCCCTCCGTGCCGCCGCCCGCGCCGCCTGCGCCCGCGCACGCCGCCTCGCCGCCGCCCGTGCACACGCCCACCAGGTATGACAACCGTTGCTTACTTTACACTGCGAGCCCATCTACGGCGGCAGCGGGGCCGGCACGCCGCGCCGCGCGCGCCCCTCCGTGCCGCCGCCCGCGCCGCCTGCGCCCGCGCACGCCGCCTCGCCGCCGCCCGTGCACACGCCCACCAGGTATGACAACCGTTGCTTACTTTACACTGCGAGCCCATCTACGGCGGCAGCGGGGCCGGCACGCCGCGCCGCGCGCGCCCCTCCGTGCCGCCGCCCGCGCCGCCTGCGCCCGCGCACGCCGCCTCGCCGCCGCCCGTGCACACGCCCACCAGGTATGACAACCGTTGCTTACTTTACACTGCGCTAAACGCCGTACGAGCGAGCCCGAGCCTTATCGAACCATTTTCGTGGACGGGCTATCACAGTCTTCCTACGATGTGTAGGCTCGAGGTAAAACAGCGGAACTCGAGATAAGTCAGCTTTACAATAAAAAAAAATCAGCTAAGTGTGTGTCAGACCACGCACAGTGATGGGTTCCATAGTTGGGATTAATATTTATGCTTGCACACTATTGATTTTATTGAAAAAAAAAATAAGTTTGTATTTCATTGTATTTTTTCGGCAAAAAATAAGTTTGTTTGTCATTGTATTTATAGAAAAAACTATTGACTTAAATAAAATAAAGGGATTTAACAATAGGAACACGCTTAACATTTTATCATATTTTTTTTAATGTATCTATACTTAAATTAAAAAAATATATATGAGAATTTACTAATATAGTCGACGCAGATTCTGTCACGGAGTGTTCCCCCCCGCAGGTCTGCGCTGCCGCCGCCCCCCCCGCCCCCCGGCCCGGCGCCCCCCCCGCTGCACAACGGCGCGTCCCCGCCGCCCCGCTCGGCGCTGGACGCGCACCTCGACCACATGCACGCCGTTATAGGTAATACGCTACGCCTTGCTGGCCTTCTAACGTGCTCTTAGCTTATCTACGCTGTGTGTGTTTCTTAAAGCGCCGAGCAGACGATGAACTATTTTCCACCGGCCAGAAATAACCGTAATGGAATGGGAGAAATGTTCGGTAGTCGTATTTTGTTCTAAGTGTGCGTTATTGCATAGATTTCCGAGATAATTATGTTCTATCAAGACAGACAAATTGTCCGTCGTCTGTTCAGCGCTTTTAGATAAATTTGGTACTATCACATAATTTTATTTTGACTGTTATATGATTAAGGGCATATTTTTCCATCGTCAGATATCTTTTATCCATGAATCAAATTGTCATCATAATAATGCATGATTTTTGTGGTTATTAAACGATTGAAAATTCAGCCTTAGAATATAAACCTACCAAAAATGTGTTATTCACCCTTCTAAACTTTACTTTAAATTGAGGAGCTTGGTTTCCTAGATATGAATGGTTTCACTATAACAGCTGTCCAAATACAGAGCTCTGTCATTTTCATCTCGTCATTTTCTTCATGATAATCTCTAATTTTTACCAATATTTGACACCGTAATAACAAATATTAGTGAGGTGAAAATGACAGATTATCATGACGGCCATCATAATATTATGATGGAACTGCTTTCCTAAGAAACCAAAACATAACCAAGTAACGCTGGTGATAACCGTATCGGTATAATACAAGTTCATATGAGACTGAGTGTAGGGCGTGTGCGCGCAGGTATGATGTCGTCGTCCGAGGCGGACGGGGCGGGCGGGGCGGGCGCGCCCCCCGCGCCGCCCGCGCCCCCGGCGGCCCCGCCCTCGCCGCCGCCGCCGCCCGAGGAGCGGCCCCGCCCGCCCTCGCCGGGCGCGCTGCTGCGCGGCGCGTCCGCCCTCAAGCCGCCGCGCGTCACGGCCGAGCCGCAGGCTGACCCCAGGAATGATCTGCTGAAGGCTATCCGCGACGGTGCGTATTATTTCCATTTTTATTTTTGAGTCTATGCAGATCCCTTTTGATTGAGCCAGTAAATATACAAAGTGTAACTGAATGAATTGCACACTGTGAAAGTAGTTTGTTCAGAATCGTTTACTGAATCGGTTTCTGACATTTTTAATTTAAGTAATTTTATATACCAAAAAGAATTAAAACTGTAAATTATGTAAGCACCTAAATACACACTGTGGAGTGCAGTAAATAATTGAATATTTAGTAGTTTTCTGTTTTGAGTGAAAGTTTCTGCGAAAATTAAATGATATCCACTCAATTCTAAATAGTCATAATTATCTTACTGATAGATCATCTGATTTAAACTTTTGTGCCCCTTCACTAAACTGAAATGATTTCGTCCTCATCTGATTTCTTAAATAAATAGCGAAAAACTTGTATGTTTCATCTGGTGGTGTACAAAATGTACATATCACGTTACTTCTTGTTTGTTTGCTTAGCAGCAACTTCAAAATAGTTACATGTATTAATTTAGGAGCTCAGTTTTACTATAAGGTTCATAATATTTTTCGTTTTTCAGTATATTTTAATTAATGTTAAAAAGTTTTTGTGAGCTACATCATAATATTCATCCCATCTTCCAGGTATAAAACTCCGCAAAGTAGAGAAACGTTGCGACGAGAACACCGGGCGGTACGACACTCTGCGGGGCGCGCCCGTGTTCTTAGACGTGGCGAGTATTCTGGCGCGGCGCGTGGCCGTGGAGCTCAGCGACACCAGCTCCGGAGCCGACTCCGACTCCGACGACTCGGACCAGTGGACCGAGTCACGCGCGTGACGTCGCGCCTCGCCCCGCCCCGACCCTGCGCCGCCGCGCCGCCCGCCCGACCCCGCGCCCCCGGCCGCGCCCCCCGCGCCCCCCGCGCCCCCGGCCGGCGAGCCCGTCGCCATCACGCTGAAGCACGAGCCCGCCGCGCCCCCCGCCGCGCCCGCCCCGCCGCCGCCCCCGCGCGCCGACGACACCTGCTACGTGCGCAACTCGTCCTTCCTCAGCCGCGACATCGAGGCGCGAGCGTCCCGCGCGGAGCCGCCGCCGGCCCGCGCGCTGCCCGGCGTGCCCGGCGTGCCCAGCGTGGCCAGCGTGCTGCCCGGCGTGCCCGGCGTGCCCAGCGTGCCCAGCGTGGCCAGCGTGCTGCCCGGCGTGCCCGGCGTGCCCAGCGTGGCCAGCGTGCTGCCCGGCGTGCCCGGCGTGCCAAGCGTGCTGCCCGGCATGCCCGGCGTGGCGCGCCAGTCGTCCACGTCGAGCACGTCTAGCCGCGAGCGCCCCCCCTCCCCGCCGCGCCGCGCCGACCCTCCTGCAGTAAAGTCTCCACCGATCAAATCCCCGCCCCCCGCCGCCTCCCCGCCGGTGAAGTCCCCCCCGCTGCGCGGCCCCGCCCCGCTCCCCGCGAGCGTCACGTCGCCGCCGGGCAGGAGGGCCACTCCACCGCGATCAGAAGTGACGTCACCGCTGGCACGGGAACACAAGCCGGCGCCGCTCATCCTGAAGAGTGACGACACCTCCAGTGCAGCGCGAACTGCGTGGCGCGAGTCTCCGGTCGCCAAGGAAGGTCCCGTCAAAGTTGAAAAACTATCCCTGGTTTCAACAGAAATAGAGCGTGCGGTGGAAAGTGGCGAAGTCGCGAAGGTCGATGATGAAAAAGTTGAAATCGAAGCGGACAAGGACAGCGATAAGACGGCAAAGTCTGAGGAGTCGAACGGGGTCGGCGACAAAATAAAGAAATTCGAGAAAGCGGCTGAAGATGCGAGTGGGACATTGGGACGGCTGTCGCGCCCGGGCTCCGTGCGGGGCCGCGCGCGCACGGAGCGGCTCGGCTCCGACAACAGCCGCGAGGAGCTGCCGCCGCCCGCCACGCCCTTCAAGGACAACGTGCACTTCGAGCTGGCGCCGGCCGAGCGCGCGCCCACCGTGCTGGAGCGGCAACAGTCGCTGTCGCGCAGCGTCGCCGCCGGGCCGGCACGCTGGCAGCGCGGCGAGCCCGACGGGGAGAAGGTGCGGCCCGAGCCGCAGAAGATCATCAAGCCCGAGTTCAAGCCGATGCCGTCGCCCGTCGACGTCACCATCCGCTCGCCCAGCCTCGGCGCCAAGATTGCCGACCAGTTCCCGTCGCACGGCACCGCCTTCCGCAACGTGGCCTCGCCCGACCCCGCCCGCTCCAGGGAGCAGCCGCATAAGGTCAACGACGATGTAAATACTCAGAATAATTTTAAGACTTGTAAATTTAAAACGAAGGACAAGTACTCGGTGAGCAAGGGCTCGAGTTACTTCACCAGAGGCTCCGAGGAGATCTGGCTCGTGAAAAAAAAGGATATCGAGGAGATAGAGGAGAGGGTTCTGGACTCGTTCAGGCGCGCGGGCGGGAACGTGTGCATGCGCAGCGAGTCCATGCGGCCGTCGTCGGACAGCGGGCAGGGCGCGTCGTTCGCGCACGCCACCCTGGGCCGCAGCAAGCGCACGACGTACGCGCGCAGCGAGTCGCTGGACCCGCAGTGGGCCAGCGCGCGCGCGCACACGCTCAAGCGCCAGTCGTCCGTGGCGTGCACGTGCGGACACGATAAGAAGACCCGCTCTAAAAGCGCCAACGCCGACACCACGCCTCGACCTCGCTCTCGCTCACACGGGGATGAAAACAATCAAGCCCATGTCCTTGATAAGTACGAAACCCTCGTCTAACGCCCTCCCCGCACCCCGCCCGCCCCTTCAGATTATTGTGATATTTGGCATTGTGGAATGGAGTATTTGACCTTTAGGGATATCTTATTAAATTGATGTATCCCTCTCTTCAAGGGAAGTATCTTTCATATCTATGTTTGTTCCATTTTTACTGTATCCTACGTATATAGTATAGGCTATTAGGTCACAGGTCGATATTATAAGTAAAACATGGTGCGTTGCATGGAGTATCCTTTTGATCCATTTATTAGGATGCATAAAGTGGTGTTTATATATCAGATGAAAGGTTTATTGGCTAATCTTAGGAAGAGTTCGGACGGTCGTAAATATATGTTTCACATGTAAAACCAAAAATATATACGCGATATTGATTATAACAGTAGTGACGAGAATGGATAGATAGTAGTATTAAAAATTAAAAATATCTACTCTTCCCTGTGAAACGAATGGTGGCAGAATGGAGTTTTATTGCGTTGACAATATGTAGCTGATCTTTGAGTAAATTATCTTAAATTAGTTCACTGCTTCAGTGTTTGGACTGAGAAGAGGCCCACCTCAGCACAACTTATTGCATGGTGCTTAGCTTGTTAATAAATTTGAAATTCGTCTTGACCCTCAAAACCGCTTTCAAAAGGAAGGGGGCCCACGACCAACTTAGTTGCCCAGCAACTTTTTTTTGTCTCTGTCGCTGTCTCCTCGCCGAGATTTGGACGATGCGCTCACGGGAGCGACAGCAATGCTACTTTTTTTTGTTAAATTTTCGGTTGAGCGGCAACTGGCTAGCCAGCAACTTTTTTTGTCGCCGTTCGCGCACTAGCATTGCAACCAACAGTCGGGCGACAGTTGCGTCCAAACCCGCGAACAAAAATGTCTCCCAGCTGTCGCGTCGCTACATGCGCGCACTTTCATACAAACCCGTAGACTTGATGTGAGAGACAAATTAGTTGCGGAGACAAAAGTCGCTCGTGGGCGCCCTCCCTAAACGGTTGTGAAATTACGTTTGAGATTCTTGATATTTATATTTTATTTATAAATTTAAAAAACGCTCTAATGAAAACAGGATTATGAAGTTGCTAGTCGATGTTTTGTATTCAAACAATATAAGGTGCGTCGTTATTATGATTTATGAGAATGTTCTGTCTAGTACAGCCCGATTCTAACTTTATGACCGCTCTGAAGTGCGCTACTCGCTGCACAGTACCTCACCCACACTCCCGCTGAAAGGTGCATTTATTACTGCGCAGCGACTCGCCTCATGTTCAGAGCCGCTATAAAATTTGAATTGGTCTGTATTCACATATATTGTCTTATAATATTACTTATGAACAATTATTTCCATTAGGCACGTTTCTAGGTGGAGAAAATAAATTAGATGCCTATACCTACACGTAAGATTGCAATGTCTAAAGTAAAATATAAATAAAAATGTTTTTGTAATTTCATATAATATGTGACCTGCGTATGTAGTGCCAATTACATAATATATATCGATTGTATATTTTCGTCAGAGTAATACAATTAACTTCCATTTTATACATTTTGTATCATCAGATAGTGGAAAATTATATTGGAATTTGTTTCATGTACTCTATCGTAATTATAGGTAAGAAAGGAATCTCGGAGTTTTCTTTCAACTCTCTCTATACAATATTATATTCTGTGTGAGCTATTTGTATTCCCATAAATATACATTCCGAAGTGTTAAGTTGCTCACTGTTCCGCGACTGTGTTTAATACGTTTTAATGTTAAAATGAGCAACGAATGTGTACCAAATTTTCTAAATATGTAGTGTTGTACCTAGCTAGGCATAAGTAAACAAATTCATTTTGTGTATGTACCTTGTCTTATGATTTTTTTTTACATAGTAGAGGTGAACATTTTTGCGATTGCTTTTTTTTTCACACAATAAATACTACTTTATTATAATTACAAACCATCCTAAATTATTCCTATGCAATGAAAAAGGTTACTACCTGATAATTTAAATGTTTTGTAAGTTATTACACCCGCCATTTTTGTACATAACAAGTCTTTTCTCATAATGAGTAATCGATGATATGAATTCAGATGTATCTTGTATAATCCAGAAATAATTTATACTATGCTATATGGAATCTTGGAAATGTCTACTTTGGTTGCGTAATCAGTATGAGCAGCATGTAGAATAGTAGTGTAATGTACGTAACGGTCACGATACGGTAGTAAGAGATGTAATTATAGCTGTAAGGAAATGATAAAGCATGTTTTATATTATGTAGAATACGATCGCCTCTTTATGTTGCCGTCGGTGGCAATTGCTAATTATTTATTTGCATTTTTTCTTAAATGTTTATAATTTTTAATATTAAAATCGAAAGCAAATTGTTGTAATCGCTGAATAGGCCACTAATACGAGATCGGTTGTTGTTTACCATGTGACAGGACAGTTTCAGGAACTTTATACATTTTATGACAATTCAAAAGCAGCTTGTAGAGTTACATGGTAAACAATGATGGTGTCGGGCTAAAGTGCTTCGTATCCTGGACTACAACGTCATTGTGTAATAAGAATTATATTTTATAAATTGTTTATTTGCTAATACAATATAAGTTAAAATATGTGTTGTGATTTATTTATTACCTGAGACATAGGCTCACAATACGCCAGTTCGTCTGCTATAGCGTGAATCGCAAATCGGAAGCAAGAAATTCAAAATAACAGTCCCAAAATTAAAGGGGCAACGCCAGGGTAGGCCGCGTAATTCAAATTTTTTTGACAACACGAATTGAGTCGCGACCGTACATCAAACTTTAACCAACATACAACCTTACACTTTTTTAACTTGCTTACTTGTTGCATGTTTGAAAGAAAACAAAAGATGATTGAAATAATCACTGACTGTTTAGAATACTATTAATCTGTTTAAAAAGTATGAATGTCACGTGCGCACACACTTTAAAAGAGGATATTTTGACTCAAAATATACTCTTTTAAAGTGTGTGCGCAGCGTCGCGTCTCGGTGTGAACGGACCTTAAAATATGTAGCCGACCTTCGTACCATCAAGATGATCTACTATGCCTTGTGTCAGTCGCTTATTGACTACTGCATCATCTCCCGGGGAGGTGCGGCTAGAACGCACTCGATAGAGGCGGAAAGAGCTCAACGTATCATACTTAAGGTTGCTGCGGGTCTTCCCTTCCGATTTCCTACAGTCGACTTATACAAAAAATGGGATGTACTGTCTTTAAGGCAAACTTTCGTTCTGCACACAGTCCTCAAAAAGCACTCGCAGCTAGCCTATGACCCGGATCTATTGAAAATGAAAGATAAACGAAGAAAGGGTACCGTGTGCAGTTCAACATTTTTCCGGTTACGCCAGTCCCACAAGTTTTTCTGTTACCTAGGGGATTATCTGTATAATGTTATCAACAAGGGTCAAAATATTTATTCACTGCACAAGCTCGGTTGTAAGCAAAAAGTAACTGAATTCTTGAAAACTCTATCCTATGAGGACACAGAGAAATTGCTCCACTCAATCAAATAACACTTGTATTCAAATAATTACCTACACATCCACCACCATTCACATAAACACCCGCCACCATTCACCCTCGCAGTAACCACCATTCTCCTATACATTCATCTCCATTCAACCTACACATTCACCACCACTCACATAATTATATACATTCACCATACAGTCTGACTGCTTTTGTTTTCTTATTTTTTTTAAATTTAATTCTCTTCTTTTTTTTTTCTTTCATTTATTTCTTTTTTGTTTTAAGTTTAGTAGATATACATGTTTCCTACCTGTTTATTTGTATGATGCCACTAAGTGGGGCCTGGTGCCCCGTAATACAGGTTTTTTTCTAAAACCTACTTCAGGCACCAGCTTTCACCGCGCATCTCGCTGCCGGACGAACATCTTTCAAATAATGATTAGTTATAGTTAATAAATATTAGTAGGTATTTCTCTATGTGGCTATTTCCTACTGAATTAGAAAAAATAAATGTTACAAAAGAGACGAAATGAGGTCGATAGATGGCGCCATCATAAGTAGTATCAGAACGTTTACTATAGTGGTCAAAAAATAAAAGGCCCATAAATTGTGTGTAATGTACTACCCTAGACGTAAATTCATTGATAAAAACCACAAAATTATCAATAATTATTAAATTGTAACTTAAGAATTTTGGTGCTGCCAACTTTTCCATAAATTATCACCCACTTTTATGGGAAATACGTATTCTGCAGTGTGTATCATAATCCTAACTAATATTATAAATACGAAATTGAATTTATATGTTGGTTTGTTTGTTAAAACGGTCGATCGGATTTGGATGAAATTTGGCACATCGGTAAACTGTGACCTGGGTTAGGACATATTAGGATACTTTTTATTGCAACATTCTCAGGGAACCTAGACACATGCGGGTGAAAGCGCGGGGCGCAGCTAGTTAATTATTTATCTGATACATTAATGGGTTGTTGCAGTTTTTCTGAAGATGATAATTTAAGTCGGAATTGGATCGTAGCTACAGGATGAACAGATGAGAGAGAAATTCATACATAGCTTGTTTTATTTAAAGGACAATATAGCAATAAAAGCTAATTAAAAATATTATATTATTTATTTTATTTTAAAAATAAACTTGTTGTATTATTTACCCACAAAGCCAGATACTAATATCATCTAAGAAATGGTGGGTATTTAGAATCACATCATCATCATCCATCGTCACTCTCTCCTGTTCTTAACGCAATTTATTTGAGTTCAGGAGCATGTCTTCTTCCATACATCACATGCTTATGCCGATGATAATCGATTTATCAGTGTTACTTTCAGGCTTTCTCTTGTTTTCCTCTTTCACAAATTGTGGGGTAAATTTTTCCGGCACACGGTAACCCTAAATATGTGACGTATTTTTGTTTTCTCTCTTTCTGCGACACGCTTTGCAAGCGTCTATAGATAGCATAGTATTCTCTGTCTACGATTATTAAATGGCTCACTTCGAACAAAAGTTGTCAGACTTGCAACGTTCTGAACATGTATGTATGTACCTTGCGGCGTTGGTCTGTAGACACCTTTAAAGTTTTTAATAACATAATTAGGTATAATCTAATTAAGTTTTATTATTATTCCCTTTATTAAATTATTAGGAACTGAAAATCTGTAATATTATTTTCGAACAAAACTTATTTGACCTAAGTTTTCTCCTAAACTATATAATATGTATTTATATAATAATCGTTGATTTAACTGTGAAATTACTGTAGGCTTCTTCCTATCCGTATCCTAGAACTAGAAGCAAGCGTGAGGTTATGTGACTGGACAGCCCTGTTAAAATCATTTAAATAAATTACAGATCAATAATTGTTACCGACCAAAATATTTATTTTAGAATACTGAACGAAACGCGCACCGTAGACACTAGACAGTGGTAGCAAAGACTACAATATGTATCTACGGAACGGACAAGTGGTAGACAGAGAACACAGAGAATACGACGCGCACACTATTTACGCGCCTGATGTTTTTCCTAGAGCTGCCAAGAAAAAAAAACTGTTCATTATGTTATTTACTTGATGACTTTATTTAAAAGATTTCATAGTACTATCTCTAGTTCTAAACCTTAATTCAATTTATCTAGAGGACAAAAACGTAAAATAATGGTTTCGTTACCTTTAGGTGGCACAAATATAAAAAAAAAAAAACTCATCCGTTGATATGTTTTCAAACACTTTTTTAGTTCATTGGCAACACTGTTATTCGCTTGTTTGAGCTTGAACGAAAATTGTAAAGTGCATATCACGAATTTTAAGTTTTTCCTTGGTTTTTATGTGTTAGATTAAATTAAATTATTTAGAATAACCATATGACTTAATGCAGAGAGCAACAAAAGCAGTTTTAGTGGTAATTTAACAGTGTAAAGTAAGTGTTATTCAGTGTTTCGCACTTTCATTTTCGCATAGTTACAAAATATTGCAAAATGACTTCTGCACTTTATTTAGAGCATTATCTGGATAGTCTTCAGCACCTACCGATAGAATTGCAGAGAAACTTTAAATTAATGCGTGATCTAGACGACCGTGCGCACGGACTAATGAGGACAATCGACCTTATGGCTGACGAGTTGCTACCAAATATTCCTAAAATGGACGAGGAGACTAAGAAAGAAAAGGTAAATACCATACAAGGACTATTTAATAAAGCTAAAGAGTACGGAGACGATAAAGTACAACTCGCGATACAAACGTACGAGTTGGTTGACAAGCACATACGTCGCCTTGACTCTGACCTCGCGCGGTTCGAATCTGAGATACAGGAGAAAGTAATGAGCGCACGTGCCGCACAGCAAGCTGCCGCCGACCTGGAGCCAAACGCAGCCGCTGTCAAGAAAGGTAGGAAGAAGAGCAAAATGAATGACAAGACAGCAGCTACCACAGGGAAAAAGAAACGTGCTGGGGCGTCAAGTGAAGATGACGCGATCGCGTCGGGCAGGTCGGCGGCCAAGAAAAAGGCGGTCCGCAAAGGTGCGACAGCTACTGCCAATGCCTCTAAAGAACAGGAAGAAAATGCAGATTTGGATTCAGTAGCACACCCAAGTGACGTTCTAGACATGCCGGTAGATCCCAATGAACCAACTTACTGCCTCTGTCACCAAGTGTCATACGGAGAGATGATAGGTTGTGACAACCCTGATTGTCCAATTGAGTGGTTCCACTTTGCATGTGTTGATCTTAAAATCAAGCCTAAAGGTAAATGGTACTGCCCTAAGTGTACCCAAGACAGAAAGAAAAAATGATCCACGGTTAAACCTCCTGCTAAACAAACAGACAAGACTGTAACTGTAAAAAAAGAAGTGAAGTGACTAACTAGTTGTAAGCTTGAGTAATATATTGTAATATAGCCCCCAAGTCGTCAAATGTGATGGTATTATAAAGTTTTTGACAACTACACTAAGAAATATATGAGGAAAATGTATATACAGTACTTGAAATGCATGTGCAATAATTGTGAAAGTTAAGTTATTGTATTTTATGTCTATTTTTATGTGACATGAGTGACATGATAACAGGAAATAAAACATAATAATTATGTTGAGTTAGTAAATATAACAGTTTTATATTAAATAGTTACTTAAATGCCTTATATTTTAAAAGTGTATGGCGCTAGCAGCAAAGTCGAACTTCTCTTGCAAATGTTGGATGTGGCATTTCAATTTTTTTGAAAAGAAACTAAATAGAAATGTACAATTGCACAAAATAATAGTGTTCAATTAATATTGTTATGAAATAGCTGCCCTTGATATTTAGAGATACATAAATTATAAATTAATATATAAAATGCTAGGAACAATAATAGCAGCTTTGTAATATTAAGAATAATCTTATGATGTTATCATATATGCCTTATTTAGCATTTATTCATAAATGGCATAATGACGCAGTCATAGTGTTTGGAAGTTTTTGATATGTTAGACCTAGTTAAACGTTATGAGATTTACTGTACATAATATGCATGCAGGATAAGTTAAACCACATCTATTACCTCGTTAATTAAGTGCCTTAATTTGGCCTGTATGCATAAAATGACTTAAATTTTTTATAACATTTGTATAAAGAAATGGCTTTCAATGGCTAGTTGCCTCATACATAATATACAAATAGTCTGAATAAATACTAAACTAAATGTCAAATATTACTAGTTATTAATTTAAGAAGATGGTTAAAACTGATTGTCGAAGCAGGCATTGATTGGTGCCAATTCTGTAGGGCACTACTAGACTTGGCTGGAAATACTGCTGTCTTTTACGAAAAGGATTGATGGGAAATTAATAGCTGGCAGGTCAAGTTAGTTCACAGGTGCCAACAAAGGAGATAAGTAACCAAGGATATTATTGAAGTTTAGTAAGAAACCAATGGATGTTTTTAATTAAAATTTAATTTAATTAATATAAAACAAACAGTTCATCAAATTAAATTTTATTGGATAACATTTTTTCACATTTCACATTGGTTTCTTACTAAATATCAAATATGTTGGTCAACCCTGGTTACTTATCTTTTTTGGTTTACTACCTTTTTCTGCTTTTCAATGCTTCCCCTAGGGTGTTGTCTAAACCGGGATGATCTTGACCAACCTCATTAGTTAGCTCTTACTCTCAGCCATCACTCTTTTGTACTTAAAAGATAGAAATATTTCAAGTTCAGCTTTGGGCACTGCCTTGCATAATGGGGACCAAATTAGTATAAGGCATACAAGCAAAATAATGTGAAAATATAGCTAGTATCCACCATGAATGAGGAGCAAAAAAACATTATTTAGAAGAATTTGTCAATAATATTGGTTGAATAAAATATGTGCATAATATTTTCTAACGTCATCTTCTAAATTATAAAATTTAAGATGGTAAAAAAGTAACATTTATATGAGTTGCTTTCTTGTAAATAGTAGGATTGTTGTGACACATGTGAGATGAACTAAGATTGTTAATATGAAATGCTCTGAACTAAATGCAGGTAAAGGTGGACAATCATGGCGCTTACATGTACTATACAATCTATTTATTATTGTAAGGAGATCCTATAGAAAATTTATGCCTGTAGATATTCATATTTAATCACTTAGAGAAGATATTACTTTTGAGTTACAATTCCTTATTTTTAATGTTACAAGTTAGGTTGTATCCTGTGAGACAAAAGCAATATAGTAATAATGTTATAGGCTCTATGACTGTTTTATTTAAATATTAAGACATATTTCTAAATATTTGAATAATAATTGCAGTCATTGGCACATTCCCATGTTCACAAACTAAACTTTTAAGTTCAGTGCATCTTTTTTTTCTATTTATTTAGTAAAGGTCAAAAGATAAATATTAGTTTAGTCCTGTCAAATTAGTCAACGCCTGACGTAAATTGACGGGTTTTTAGTAGCCATGTATTTAATCACATCTAATTTGTTTATGGAGTATCTTAATTTGACAAGACTAAACTAATATTTTAACTTCTGTCCTTTTATTAATGAAATAGAAAAAAAAAGATGCACGGAACTTAAATTTAGTTTGTGAACAAGGGAATCACGCCATTGTCTTATTTTTTACTAGCTCGCAATAAATATTATAATCAATGAGTACACCAAATATTATTAGTATTGTAACATATTATAGGTAAATTTTATATGATAATGTTACAAATTACTTCCAAGAGTTGGTATTTGTTTTATTAAATGTATTGATAAGTATCCCTTATGGCTCCTGTACACAGTGCCCATGTTGATGAATTTTCTAATCCACTGCCTGATCTGTATAGATAATATTCCTACAAATATGTTAAGCTAAGTTAGTGGTTAACAATGGATGATAAAATTTATTGAACATGGGGCTTTGATACAGGGTTAATAACCATGACAAACACTGAAATATATTGCTCTGCAACTTGATACCTATATTATTAGTAAGAAGAAAAACTCGCTATACAATAACACATAAGTAAACCAATGTGAATGAATTTGATAAGTTTGTACGTATTTGCACCAAAATGGTGCAGTAATTTTAATTTCTATATCCATTGTGGCTATCAGAAGTTATACATTGAAATGGAGAATATTAAATGAATTACATTTATTATTGAAATAAAGTTAGCATTAAATGGTTCCTCAACTACAACACCAATAGGAATTAATGTTTTGTTATTGCCATTTTATTGTGTTTAATAAATATTATGAACTACAAAAACTTTTTCATTTACTTGAGCAACGTGGTCCCAACCATGTTTATGTCCAAACCCCGAAAACTTCATTGATCATTCAACAGTCTTCAACCCAAAATACAAAATTATGATAAAGTGGAAATAGAAGCTGTCTTACGAAGAAATTCTATGAAACCTGCATAAATGGTGCATTACAAAACGTGCTTTGATTGAATGTTAAACTCAATAACCTTCCTTTTTCGTGCTTGGGTAAAAAGATTACAGTTGTTTCAGTAAATAGTTTGTGTCAAACACGACAGATGGCGCTAGGTACCTACATCTGATATTTGAACTCCGGTATAATATAGGTACCAAATTTATGAGCAGCCATAACTCTGTAGTCCTAAATATTAGTGTTTATTATTTAGTGTTTATTATAGAATAAACACTAATATTTAGGGCTACAGAACATAGGCTCTGTAGGTCCAATAAAACTTGAGATACCGTTTTGAATACTTTAAAAATGTATTGGGTGAATGCTTTTCCGTAGGATGCTAGAAGTCTTAGATAAAAAACTGAAAGATTTACGAAAGTTTCGAGGATTTTCGAGCACCACGCAGTTTGCACAGGTCTAAAAACTGAAAACCTATACTTATAATTATATCATAACAACGCCCCAAAAAATCAGTAAGTAAAAAGATTAAAGTTGTTTCAGTAAATAGTTTGTGTCAAACACGACAGATGGCGCTAGGTACCTACATCTGATATTGTCGTTTGACGTGTTTCCTCCGGTATAATATAGGTACCAAATTTATGAGCAGCCATAACTCTGTAGTCCTAAATATTAGTGTTTATTATAGAATAAACACTAATATTTAGTGTTTATTAGAGAATAAACACTAATATTTAGGGCTACAGAACATAGGCGCTGTAGGTTCAATAAAACTTGAGATACCGTTTTGAATACTTTAAAAATGTATTGGGTGAATGTTTTTTCGTAGGATGCTAGAAGTCTTAGATAAAAAACTGAAAGATTTACGAAAGTTTCGAGGATTTTCGAGCACCACGCAGTTTGCACAGGTCTAAAAACTGAAAACCTATACTTATAATTATATCATAACAACGCCCCAAAAAATCAGTAATTACAGTATAATTTTTTGCTACATACCTATCACATTTTTTGCAGAGTAAATATGTTCCTTGCTACAGTGACTGGCCTCTAAAGCAGGTACCTAGTTGTATTAAAAAGTGATTTTTTTAAGTAAACAACGGTATTTTATTGTTTTGTGGCGAAACTTATTAGTTAAATAATTCTCTGTAAACGATCTTCGAAAAAAATAGTCATTTGGTATGCGGTATTAATACCGGTATTAAAAAAATCCGGAAACTCCTATTTGTCACTCATTTGGTCGGAAAACCTACGGGAAACCTGTCGGTGCGACGAGGCGTTCTGTTTCTCCGAACAAAATGAACGCGGCGACCGCTAGGACACGAATTGGAATTTGAAATTCAAGGTCGCTCAACGCACTACGGAGCGGGGTATGCTCGGAGTTTCTTTGAAGGATAAAATCAGAAATTAAGTTATCCGGAAAATAACCGGAGTTGCCGAGATAGCTTGCAGAGTAGGTACCTAAGTAAACTAAAGTGGCAGTGGGCTGGCCATGTTTGTCGAAGAACCGACGGCCAGTGTAGCAGACGAGTCCGACCACGTATCGGTAAGCGTAGTGTGGGACGCCCCCAAGGTAGATGGACCGACGCCCTTAAGAAGGGGCTGGGAGAGACTGGATGCGGAAGGTGGAGGACAGGGTGTTGTGGCGCAGCCTAGGAGAGGCCTATGTCCTACATTGAATTGCGATCAGCTGAGTTGATTATATCTCTATTTATACGAGAAAAAAAAATTGGGAAACCTATTATTTGTCCTACCAATGGGACATCTTGATGGGGCAGAGTGGAATAGTCCACTTTTCTACTTAATTTGTTAGCATTTTATATGCTTGAGTACGAGGCTTTTGACTATGTTGTATTTTATGTCGTTTATTATTATTTTATTTGTAATGTGCGTTTTGTTTGTGCGGAATAAACTATTTTTCTTTCTTTCTTTTTAATAAAGTCGAAAACTCAAATATTATTGTTAGTTTTTATAGGTGGTGGTGATCATCGATCGTTACGGCCCTTTAGTGCCAAATACTGGTGAAATTGACAGATTTTCATGACGGTCGTTACCTTTAATATGTCGGAACAGCTCTTCCAGGATAGCTTTACTAAGTTTTTTCCTTGTTATGCAGTTTAATCAATGATCTGGCAGCTTGAGTAATTTATACGGCCTATCCAAATGTCCTTTCTTTGGTATTGTTTGTCGAATCGTCGCTCCTCAAGTTCTGAGTTGAGCTGCATGATTTCTAAAAAAGGCGTGCACTGACTGGACGGTCCACTCAATCTGTGTGGTTCTTTCCTCAAAAGACCATTTCAGACACCAATCTACATGGTCTTCACATGACCAAGATTATGTCTGGACTTTTAAAGAGACTGACCTTTGAGTTTGTTTCGGCCTTTCTTCTCAGAGTAGTCAGACAGACCTCATCTAGTTAAAAAAAAAATAAGATTGAAGTGTAAAAGTGTTTGTACAGACGCCAGCAGGTCAAGCTACCCGAAACTGTCAAATTTTCCCAATTAACCTTGAACCTTAAAGCTTCAGCGATAAAGTTGAAAATCTATTAAAGAAATTTGACAGATTGTAGTAACTTGATGTGCTGGCTTCTGTACAAACCTACTTACAGAAATTAAATCATTTATCATTTAAGTAGGTATAATAACGAAAATCCCAAACCAATCTATTTACATTTTAGAAAGGCCCACGCCAATCTTATTTAGCTACTTATGTACCTACCGACCTATGTAACTCACGGCAGGATAATATTTGGTACGATAAAACGTGTATAACTACGCTCATTGCCTGCGTAATTACGGTTTTCCAGCAAAAAAGCCTACCTACCTCTGAGTGCGGTGCGCTTGCGCCGGTTGTGAGTGCAAAAGCTTCCAGATTGCATCAGCCATGATCGACGAATGTGCAGGCTTGCGTCAGGCAGTCAATCTGGCTTTAATGAACATTAGGAAGCTTAACTTATGCATGCATGGCATTCAGAGAAGGCTAGTTTTTTTTTATTCAACTTGCGATTTGTGGGTATAGGTGCTATACTTACACGTCTGTCTAACCCTTCGAGGATTACAGGCGTGATGGTGGTTAACAAATAAAGTTGGTTAAAACAAAAAACAAAAGTATCTCTAAGTACTTCTAGGGTAAGAATGGTAGGTAAGAAAAAACAAACAAAATATTTTTTTTTTCACATGGGCACTTAATGTAACGGAAAGACAAGTGTAGTGTAGTTACAGAAAGTAAAGCCCTTGCTTGGGTTCGAACCCATGACCTAGGAATCGTAAGTCGTGGCCGTTACCACTGGGCCACCAGTGCTCCTTTCTATTAAGAACACATATTGCTTAGAACTTCTTTTTCCTATTCGTCTCACGTATAACATCACACCTGTATCTCTCGAACGGATAGGCGGCATTGTATCTACCTACCGTCCTACCTACAAGGTACAAACCAATAATTACATAATGTAGTATGCAATAGGTGGTAAACCTAGTGCCGTATCCGGACACAAGTGGGAAGATATAAGTCTAACCTGGTAAAGTGGGGCTAACTTGACGGAGCGGCAGTAGGGTGTGATTGTGGAGCTATGTCACAGTGACCTCTGCGCTGCCACCGACAACGCCGTGGAAGTGGCAAAGCTTAGGCAAAACAAGATTTAAAATACAATCTTGCCAGCGACGCGAAGAAGTGCTGTCAACCAGACACAACTCGAGACTCCAGGCTGGTACGACAAATTAGAATGAACCTAAAATATGCCTAAGAAAAAAAAATCTCAATAGCACAACACAATGTCTGACGTGCAGATCGAACCTAATTGCGTAACATTTCCGATCACAATCTGAATAATTTTGAAGGATATTGCTAATCCCTTGCTTCATATGTTTGAAAAAATTGTCTGCTCAACAACGTATATAACGCAATGAATGTTGTTGAACTGTCAAAATGGGAGCCATTATCACTGTTAGTGTGTTACGCAATTAACCCGCAGGACTCTGCGCTTGTAGTCGCACCGCACTTGCGCCCATTCAATTCCACTAGATCAACAACTTCCTCGTTTGGTATTGAAAAGATTTTCTCTGAACAAAAATAGAATAGAATACTAGCTCTTTATTATGTACACTATACCTACTTTCAGATATAAATGTAGAATAAAAAAAAACAATGTTTGAATAAAGTAGAGTTAGTTACATTGAATAATTAATTCAGTCGTAGCATAATGTTCCCACTTGCCAGTGTTGGGACACAGGCCTCCTCTCTGTGACAGGAAGATTCAGTCATAATTCAGTAGAATGAAGAGCTTTATAGCGTAGGTTTACCTGTTAATTAAATTAGGTACATAATCTAAACTAATATTATAAAAGGATATGTTTGTTTGTTACGCTTATACTCTAAAACGCCTTAACGGATTTGGATGTTTGGCACAGGGGTAGAACATGATCTGGATACTTTTTATCCCGATATATTCATACGAGAAACCGTAGGGCGCAGCTGGTATTCAATAAAATGCAGTGATAATCGCGTCAATACCTACACAACAAACAATGGATGATAGGTAATTCTAGTACCTTAACCCACTACGTAATGTCCCGGTAATAAATTATCATATATTTGTTATTCCACTGTTATTTTATGTAGTGTAATAGTCGCTTACTCTGAACCTTATAGTTTTATTGGTAATCAACTACTTTGTGTTCGAAAAAGGCCGTAAAATATCTGATAGAGAGGGAATAAAGCGTCAATTAATATATTATAAACACATTGATCTTGTCACGGCGTCACAGTCGTCCATACAGCAAAGGGTTGGTCTCGAGATTGCATGTGCTCTCCGAGTTTGTAGTACAGTGTATCAGGGACCGCGAGCGGGAAAAGTCGCTCCGCCATCTTTATTTAAATATTTTTTAAAGTTTTTGTTTTTATTTATCGCGTTTGAATTTGGAGCCTTTGCAAAATGACGATGCTTCTGAGAAAAATGTGGAAGACCCATTCTAAACATAAAAGTAAGTGTCCATTAAATATTTTTTAAATTTAATTAGGGATAGCAATTGAATTAATATTCTAATAATACCTAAAGATTTATGTGGAATTAAAGTAATTAAAATAGGGGCGAACTTAATCTAATGAGTACCCACTAAACACAACTATTTTAATTAAAACTATATAATGTTGTTTTTAGATTTTGATAACGATTTTGAATTATCCTCTATGTAATCATGAAATAAACAACGTAAGCGAATTCGGCCACTATTCAGTGCACAGCAGATATTAGATGTAAGGATCATTCTTCAACCTGTCAAAAATAAAACCAAACAACATCTAAGCTAAGTCATCACTTTTAAAATGGAAAACCGTGCCGCCATTTCCTTTTTTCATTAATCGGTATAATGTCCAGTTATCGCGACAAGGACCCAGTTTGCGCGCCCTTTTTCAAATTGCAATAGACAGGTTGCATTCACATTAATGGTCCGCTTAATCATATACGTTCACGTTTTTACGTCTTCATTAAAGGTTCCGAGTACGGAGTATCTAAGCTCGGAAAAGGCCGCGGCCCATCTCCGGGGCAAGTTTCTCTAATTACTCTGGAATTAGGAGCTCTCGCTAAGCCTTAAATGGCCGACTGTGAAAAAAGTTGCCTCGTTGCCAGCCTCCATTTATACGTCGTACATTGTGTCGTGAGTACTGTAGTGGGATGGTGTTTGATACAAATACAGCGATGTACGGTGAACTGATAGGTGACTATGGCATGCTTTACCTAAAATGACGAGTCGTTTTCTTTTTAAAGGGCTAGGGCAACGGTAAAGGATTAGAAAGTACTTTTTGCTTGATTTCTTTAAGTTATAATTACTTTATTGTATTACGTTTATACTAGCACACGTTATAGGGTTAGAAATATTAGTATAGGTACCTAAGTAATCAGAGTTAGGTTAATGCGGTGAAAGTTCAAGTTATAGGTAACTGTGATAGATCTGCTAATTGCGTTCAATTGATGAATGCCGCACATCTAGGCAGGCAGGCGACAAAGGGAGTGTTATCAGGGGGATTGACAGGCAGCTTTGATATCAACGTGAATGTCTACAAGACTGAGTTCTCAACTTTCCTTCATGTAGGAAGTCAAGAATTCAAGGGTAACAAAACACAGACAAGTTTAAAGATTCATTGGCGTCGATTCCCTTGTTCATAAACTAAAATAAATTTAAGTTCAGTGCATCTTTTTTTTTCTATTTAATCAAGAAAAGGACAGAAGATTAGTTTAGTTCTGTCAAATGATTTAGCCCCTGACGTAAATTGACGTATTTTTAGTAGCCAATTTTTTAATCACGTCTAAACTTGTCTATGGAGTATCTTAATTTGTCTGAACCAAACTAATATTTATCTTCTGTCCTTTTCTTATTGAAATAGAAAGAAAAAGATGCACTGAACTTAAATTTAGTTTAGTTCGTGAACAAAGGAATCGGCGCCATTTAAACAGTACTTTTTTTTTGGTTTTCAATGAACTTAGTTCCGTTTTCATGTTTTTTCTTACATGGGCGTAGCTAGGGGGGGAGGGCACGGGTGGGCAATGCCTTTTTTTTCTTGTCGGATGGGAAATCATCAAATGAACCCTCCCGCTCTAGGTGGAGCGGAAGGAAGTGTCAGACTCTTACTGACTAAAACCCACCCGTGTTCCTTCCATAGCCCTTTCTGTTCCAGGGCAGCGGTAACCCTTTGGGCAATGCCTTACCCTAGAAATATTAACAGTATCGAATAAATATGTAGGTATCAACTTACTGTTTAATCGCTTTTTGTTATTTTGACCAAGAGGTAAGGTTTGTAGAGTTAGGCCTGATAGTGTTAGGGGCTTGGCTCCACATTAGATGTGATAACTTTTTAACAGTGAAAGTGTTATTTAAGTCTTGGCAACCTACTTTACATGACTGTGGTTAGAACCGCTGCCCCCCCCCCCCCTCTAGACAAAATCCCTAGCTACGCCAATGCTCCGACATTATCCTAAACTTGTCGCAGATAGTGTAATATTCATAGTAACCTACCAATAGTTATCTATATTCATTCATTAGGTTGTAAGCCTGTTGTGAAACTGTTCCTAAAAGATGGTAGAGAACTCCTCTGCAATTTTCAGCAAGAATTTTCTAAATAAAGTACCTACAGACGCCAGCACATCAAGCTACCCTAACTAACTGTCAAATTTTCCCAATCAACCTTCAACCGCTTGCTTTAGCAATAAAGTTGAAAATCTATTAAAGAAATTTGACACATTGTAGTAGCATGATGTGCTGTACCTATCATAAAGAGGAAACAGCCGTAGGTAGGTAGGTATGTCACATATTTCCAAACGTGACAATGGAAACTTGTGTGCTCTGTCTGTAATTTAATTTAATAAAACTAGGTACGAATTATCTAGTTATAAAAATAAACCCATTAGGTACAAAAATTATGAAATGTTTAGCCAACACTCTTCAGGATAATTTGTTTATTTAAACTTCTCGTTCACAAACTACTTAAACTAAATTTAAGTTCAGTGCATCTTTTTCTTTCTATTTTCATTAAGAAAAGGACAGAAGATAAATATTAGTTTAGTCCTGTCAAATTATGTAAGTTACTCCATAGCAAGTTTATACGTGATTAAAAACATGGCTACTAAAAATACACCAATTTACGTAAGGCGCTGACTAATTTGACAGGTACCTACCTACTAACTAAGTACTATTATTTATTTATTTTAGCAGCTGGGCAAAGACCTCTCTACTCTCTTTCCATCTCTCTCTGTCCAGAGCTGCCAATCAGACCAATCTTTATCAAAGGAGTCCTCATTCATTAACTATATAATTTCAAATAATATATTATCTGGACAAAACTTACGAAAGAAAGACTAAACAAAAAGAAAAAGATAAGAACTAAAGAACAAAGATAAAATAATTATGTTACACGCTGCGCTGTCCGGAACTACCTAATTAACGCAACTCAACCTTGACAAATAAGTATTTTTAATCTGTAGCATCATCAGCCTTTAATGTTCCCACTGCTGGGACACAGGCCTCCTCTCTTCGAGAGGAAGTGGGCTGTAATCCACCACACGGACCCAGTGCGGGTTGGTGGGTTACAACAGTTAAAAAAAAAAAGTTGCATCGCACGCAATATTTCTCGCTAAGTGATAAATTATTAATTTAATGAAAAACGGTGATCGAATGGAGAACGAGCCAGCGGTGTGGCACCGGCATTCCTTTTAAAACGTTGCACTTTATCTAGCCCAAAGCACTGCGCAAAAACGAAACGTGAAAGCTGGTTGGAAAAGCGATTAATTAATTTTATAGCGCTTTTATCGCTTTGAAGTGCTTGATTGAAGCACTATTAAAGCATATTTATAATCTTATTTTCTTATATTAATAAAAATATTGTTATCTACGCTGTCTTAATAACTGCGAACGTTTTTTTCACTTGAGCGACCGAAGTCTATTACACTATCATATTAGAATCATCAATAAAAAAGATAAAAAAGAACAAACAAATTACTTATGATTAAATTAAAACTGGCGCGAAACTTTTCCGAAGCTTACCTACTAGCCTGGTACCTATCTTCTTTTTAAATTAATAGATATACCTAATATTGTCAAATCTAAAACTTTTTCTAAAGTTGGTGCTGCAGGGCCTTCGCGCCCTAACTAGATAAAAGATTCGTTAAAAGCTTTTCATTACTAATTAAAAAGAAAATAACCGCTCCAATAAAACAATCTTTCTACGCATAAACACCGCCTACTTTCTTATCTAACAACTGCAGTTAACTTCTAACGCAATGCAATCATCACATTAATTTCCTTTACACATCTAACGCGCCACAGACAACCAGTCAGAACCAGTACAAGAAGCGCATCACTTTACACGACGCGCACGACTTTATCAGCACTCGTACGCATCGCTGGAGTTTCGTTCAACTTATTACGCCTAATAACTGACCTATGGCCTAGTTCACTATCGATACAACCCGTCTGGCCTGGATGAAGTTAGATATCACAAAAATAGCTGTCTGATTGCGACCATTTTGCGATTATTGTTTTACTTTTGCGTACCCGTCTGCGTCCTTGTGACGCAGTTCAGATTAATAGAACAGTATAAATATGGTAAATAGTAAAGTTTATAATATAAACAATGTTTTGTTTGGCAAAGATTTTGTTTAGTTGTGGTTGAAGTAGGTAATGATGCTGTTTTATTGCGTTAGCCGGCCCAGTTGTTGTTTCGTCGATGACATCTGCTTTAACCATAATAATAAATAATAGCCTCCCGAGTCCCGACCGATTCCGATCTCGGTTGCCAATCTCCACGGAGATTAGCCAGGTACGCCGGAGATATTATAGTGCACAAGTGTGTGCGCAAACACAGGTGCAGTCTCTGTTCCATTACTCTCAGTCTCATATTCGTCCGATGGTACGGCAATCTGACACGACCTGATCATGCGCAGGACCAACGGCTTTACGTTCTTTCCGAGGCACGGGAGTATTAAACCGTCAACTTCCAAACTCCGGACTGTTACCTATACTAAGAAATTCCCAATGGAAAACCCAATAACACTTTGTCAGATTCGGGAGTCGAACCCAGGACCCCAAGCTCAGTTACGTCAGTCGCGTTTGCAACCTCGTGGTCTCGTGACCAACGGGGCAGTTAACCATAGATAAAATAGGTATAAGTAAGCACCTATACCTAATCTGCATTCACGGCATATTCGCCAAAAATGTAAACAAATACCAGTTTATGGAAAAATAACTTTAATTTTACTTTATAAAGTTTAGTTTACGCTACAACTTCAAACATTTTTATAACTTTTTCAATAGTGCTAGTCACTCTGAAATCAACTTACCACGTACACTATCCAATGACTTCAAAGGAGTCACATTTTTACCATAAACTCATACCTATTATGTCCATGACTCTAGTTGCAGTCGTAATCCAAATGTTTATGTGTATACTTAACCACTTTCATATGCATTTAGTAAAAAGCTGTTATTTTTACAAGCTTTTATTTAACTTGCAATGTATGTATGTTCGGGTGGACTCTTGCAACTTAATTTTGAAGCAGATATCTTCAACCGATTGAGCTGAAATTTTCTGAATTGACATGGAACTGATCTGATGATGGAACCGGAAGGTGGCCATTATAGGAACTCGGTAATTAAACGACACAACCCCATCGAGTTTGGGCTCGTTTGATTCGTCTTGACGAGTACTTTGGTGCTAGATGGTAACCAGGGACTAAAGATGAACAGGTAGCTTACGTGCATTAAACGCATATAACGGAAAAACACTGCTACGCGCTACGAACTACGCCGTAGTCAATCTCGCCTCAAAAATACTAAAAAGTTAAAAATAAAATTAAAAGCAAAAAAAACTTTTTAAAAACAAGCTTTTATAACTAAAAAGTTAAAAATAATTTAAACCTCATAAGAAATAAATAAAAGCGTGTTACATTGTGTTCTAAATGTTCTTTAAAGTTCCATCAAAATGTAACACGCTTTTATTTATTTCTTATATATTATATACGTTTCCTTGCTCCTGCCGATCTATTTTTTTGTATATTCTATAAAAAATCTCACCGTGAAAACTTAGGTGAAGTGAGCTGTCAATAGTGTCAAGCCCTTGCATCAATAGTGCTATTCACACCGTGAAAACTCGGGTGAAGTGAGCTCACTTCACCTTCACTGTCAACAATGTGACTCACTTCACCTAAGTTTTCGCGGTAAGTTTTTATTACGGAATATGTCGGCTGGTGGAGTGACAATTCACTTTAAGCAGTCACCATAATTTCACTTATACAGTGAGGTTTTCTCTACAGCCATCATTTTCTTAGATTTAATAAACGTCTTCATGTTTTATTAGTACATGATAGCTATTTATAACCAAGTTTCATAAATCGTCAGCATAGATAGGCCGGTAAATTAGTTGATGGGCGATTCTATCTTTTAATCATAGTTTAACACATGTAACAGTAATTTTCCTGTTTTTTGTGAGGTTAAGCGTTGCTAGGGCGTTTTATAATCGAAACAGAGGATTAGCTTTGTTAGGTATATTTATTTCCTCACTTATTTTACCGATGAAAGTTGAAATCCCTCAAAAGGGTCGGTAATTCGTAAACATTAAACGAGGCTTTATTACCATATTAACTGGCGACAGACGGCTATCAAGATTTGGTGCAATTTGCTCACAATTTGCTGATCGATTTCCTAGCGAGCGTTTACGAAACCAGCCTAGCCTGTAATAAGCTAATGAATCTAAGCTGGGAAAATTGGCACGTCAAGTTACTCTAGCTAAATTATCAGCTATAGGTCCCACCTCAACGAGGAAGCGACTAGCTATCAACGGTTTTCTCGCTCCAGAAACGTATGTACAGACGCCAGCACATCAAGCTACTACAAACTGTCAAATTTCTTTAATAGATTTTCAACGTTATCGCTAAAGCATTAGGTTCATGGTTGATTGGAAAAATTTGATAGTTTCGGGTAGCTTGATATGCTGGCGGTACAAAAGATTGTAAGTCCCGTGAAAGTGAAAGAGTAGTTGATCCCTGACAGTTCACACCGCCGCCGGCGAGTACTCGTTTGGCGTAGTAACAAGAGCTATCAAAGAAAGTATTGCCTCAGCGACGCTCGCTTGGCGGGCTGGACTCTCGTCGAGAGACTCGTACGCTTGGTACATACTACATAGGAATACCAGCGAGTAATCGCTCGACGCCGTCTCGTTTTTAGTCGCTAGCTCTACTCGCTTCTCGTTAATCGCCAGCGGTGGGAGAGGTGCCTTAGGTAGGTATTAGGTACCTACCTAGGTGCTTGGCGACAACGCCCGTTTTATATGCGTTCATATCAGGCTGGACAAATGTTATAAGTTTTTATTTAATCAGCGGAAAGTTTATTCCGTGTTGATAGGTTTAAAAATAGATTGTTTTATAATACACACGTAATTATTATTTCATGCCAATGATAATAAGTTATTTTAAAAGTTGTGTGATATTACGTTACGATACCTGAAAAAGTAAAATAATTATCTTTTGAAGCTCGTAAGACCGCTGTCTTATCGGCCGATATGGACAAAGTGACGTGGAAATATTTGAAAGACTCAAGTAAAGCGTTTGACTGTGTTTTGTATACAGCCGATCGATTCTGTAAAAATCTCACTGTGAAAAGTTAGGTTAAGTGAGGTTAGAGTGAGCTGTCAATAGTGTCAATAATAGCATTAGTTGGAATGACAGCTCACTCCACGCTCACTTCACCCAAGCTTTCACGGTGAGATGGTTAAAGAATCGCACTGCTGTTAAGTGCTGAAAATATTGGTACCCGACTGTTAATCTACGAGAAAGTATCTAAGTACCATTTAAGTTTAAAACAATAGCATGTGCACTTTAAAAATAAGAAAAAAAAACTGTATTTCTCATTGACAAGGGCGTACCCCAAGGATGCGTTCTGTGGCTTGTGCTGTTGAAACTGACAACGAGATTACTAAAAGGTTATTATTCAATTTGGCTAATTTTAGTCTTCTAAATGGCTAAGTTACTGAATTCAGACTAGTCAGAAAGAAGAACCGTCCGTCTCGGTTGCACTGTATTCTACAGACGGATTCAGTACCTAATTACTACATGATCAATGTGTACAAAAACATTTTAAATATACATGTGTAGCCTATCCTCTTTTCCTATAATGATGACTAAATCCAGTCAAGTGGAATAAGCGATCAATAGTGGTTTGTTTATACGTATGAACAAGAACACAATGATACAAATGATTCAAATATGGAAAAAGCCCAACTAGCTTCGTCTTTTGTTAGAACAATTAATTATTCATAGAGTTTAGATAAACAATAATACATAGTACCTATAGACTTACAAAAGAAAATTATGCGGCATATGAATACCTACAGTATTGTGCCGTTCAATATGAAAGTTTCAGAATTGCAGCTGTTTCAATTTCCACCAAAGTTTCTTCTGGTCCCGGGAAATATTTTATTCGCATGGTAAAAAAATCAGTTACACCGATCTATTCTGTAAAACTCAGGTGAAGAGAGCCATCATCAGTGGCAATACCTAATATCAGGTAAAATGCCAGCTCACTTCGTTCAAGTTATTACAGTGACATTTTTATCGGAAGGTGTATGATTGTTTGTATCGTGTCAAGTCATTATTTAATTCTTGTGTCCTTGTTTCCAGAATTATCCGAGGAATGGGCGCTAGCCGAATGTGAGGGCGAGGGGTGGTGGCGTGAAGCCCGAGACTCAGGTCCTGGTGAGGTGGACGTGAGGTATGCGGGCGCAGCACCCGTGGAACGAGCCGCTTCCGCCCCCGCCACTGCACTCGCCGTCAGATCTGCTCTGCATTCTGCTAAACGTATGTAGATAGAACATTTATCATATTACTCTATATTGATATGTGATATATATGTACCTATGTATATATGATCTGTAGAGCTCGTATGAGCCCTGGTACCGCCGTTACCGCACGTCCTCTTGAAATAAGTAGGTAACTACAATTAGGGGTTACTATAGGGATACGTCACGTGTTCTATGTTACGCGCAGTTTTACACCTGCCACTATAATGTTTTATTTGAAAACAAACTCTTTTACAATTTTGAAACTGATTCTATGTTCGCATGAGTGATCGAAAGCAACCCTGCACCCTAATTGCGTTACACACGATCAATCGAAATCGGTTTCATTTTGACAGTTCAACAACATTCATTGCGTTATTTACGTTGTTGAGCAGACATGACACATTTTTGGATCATATGAAGCAATGGATTAGCAATATCTTTCAAAATGATTCAGATTGAGATTGATTGTGTGTTACGCTAGGGGGCAGAATCATTTTTCTGCCAGCCTGCATGATGTTTAGTGGTAACAAAAGGTTATTAGGTAATTAATTGCAAGATTATGTCCAATGGTGGTCTAAAATGGATACAGAATTGATAGACTTGAAAATCATCCCTACTCAAAACCACATCCTAAATGTACGGTTAACTTTGCTTACTAGTGACTTTGAAAATACCCTTAATCAAGATATAATAGAGCCTAGTTCTATAACACAAGCCATATAGTTAAGCATTCAAAGAAAGATGGCAGGTCCTAGTGTTCTGCAACTCAACGTGATATTATGCCTAGCTAGCGACGTTTGTGAATGAAGCTCCCGGGATGAGGTTACAAAGGTTTCTGCGGTCGTATCACAATAATATTATATCATATTTATTGATTTATCGCCTTATTTATAGAACGCTCCGAGATATCTCGGCTTCAAATATTCCGGTCAAGAACACGATGAGAACGGGGGTCTAGAGGTCAAAATTGTACACGTTTTAGATAGTGTTATTTTGGTCTATGTTTGTTTGATTGAATGACTTCCTACTTTATTTTGTTTATCTCTTAGTATCAATATTATTATTCTATACTTCCTTAACTACTATGCGAATTATATATCTTTATATCAAAAGGGTTATTGTAAAATAGTTCTATTTTCGTCGGGGATTCAGTCTCTTATTTTTATGTATGTTTAGGGGATGGAAGGACACTTCTTTTAATTATAGTAATGTGATATGAACCTAGACTGTATTGTTGAATCGGGAACAGCAGGAAGGCTAAGTAATCTATACCTCAATAAAAACTGTTCAACAAGAGAATGGACGGATCGAGCGTGTTTTTAGGGTACATCGAAAGGAAAAAGCGGAACCCTTATAGGATCACTTTGTTGTCTGTCCGTCTGTTTGTCAAGACCCTTTTTCTCAAGAACGCGTGGAGGTATCAAGCTGGAATTTATATCAAATACTCAGCTCTACTGACCCTTGGAGCTGTGAAAATATCAAACTTCTAAGCCAACACAATCAAAAGATACCGCCGTTTATGCCGCAAATTTTCGACACTCGCAAGGGAATCAAATCCGGGTACTTCCCGTGAACTCAGAATCTTGAAGTTTGGTACGAAGCCAAGTCTTATAGCACAGATAAAGGAAAAATTGTGAAAACCGTAAATTTGTAGTTACATACCTACTTTGTACGGAACCCTCGGTGCGTGAGTCCGACTCGCACTTGACCGGTTTTTTACAAACCGCTGCGCACTTTTCAGAACCCATTACTAGTTTTAGGTCAACCCTAAAGACAAATAGCAGGAGCAGTGGTGGCACAGTGGTAATAACTGCTCCGACTTACGAGTTGTAGGTCGTGGGTTGGAACCCAGACAGGCGCGTTTTTTGTGTAAGTTATTTCATCACCACTGCTCTCAAAACGGTGAAGGAAAACATCGTGAGGAATCCGGCATGTCCTAGAACCAACAGTTTGGAGACATCTACCAACAAGCATTGGGCCCGCGTGGTGGGTTACGGCCCACTGCTCAAAGAGAGAGGAAGCTTGTGTCCCAGCCCAACAGTGGGAATAATATTTTAGGCTGATTATGTTATTGTCTTGTTTTGTTTCAGAGATAAACAAGAAGTTACAGCGAGTGAACTTAGACATAAGCGCAAAGGGCATCGTAGTTAGCGATGCGGACTCACAGGAAAACGTTATTAGCGTTTCTATTTACAGGTAAAGCAAATGTTTATTTATTAGTATATCTCAGCTCAACCCAGATGAACACATAAATTTAAAAATAAAATGAGTACCTACATCAAGTCACGTTGCACGTTGTGCGTGCGCAGAATTGGGATACCCACGGGTAAACGAGAGAATTAACTCTTTATCTTGTGCCTACATACCTACAGTTTATTGTTACAGAGTCAGTTATATTATTATTATTATTAGTTACTAAAACTACAGTACTAACTAATAGCTACCCTGAACTAAAAGCGAACACACAGTGGTGCCTAGGACAGTATCTCTGAGCTACCACGTCTTTAGACGTTTAGAAACGTTCCATAGTGGCGTCACTGAAAAACTCAAGTTGTACAACCGATGTTTTGCGAGGATATAGAGGTAGGTACATAATTCCGCAACTGGTAACTTCTCGGAAGGCTCAAAATTCTGAAATATTCTTCTCCGATGTCTGGGTAAAAGAAAAAGAAAGAAAGAAAAGAAAGAAAATACATTTATTAAAAAAAAAAAAAAAAAAGAGATACTGTCAAAGATCCATGAATGTCAGCCGGGACCAACGGCTTAACGTGCTTTCCGACGCACGGAGGGGTCTTGATATGTAAAGATGGTCACCCATCGACGGACCAACCGCGGTAAGCGTAGCTTAACCTGATCGATCGACCCGTGCGGCTGTTATTACTTAGCCACAAGCCCCTCATGGTCAAAGATAACGTCCACAATGCCATTAAGATACAAAAGACGGATGGACCGCGGGTCGTGCCTGGTACGGGAAGAAAAATGTAACTAATTGACTTATGTGACCTAAAAAATTATCTAGACAAAAATAATTAATTAACAAGACGTTGACAATACATTTAGCATTATCTTCACTTGTTGTGTCGTATTAATATTAATGGATGCAATAATTAATAACTGCTAAGTTAAGTAAAAACAAATGAAGTCATTGGCACTGATCGGCTTTGCAGGGAGGAAGTTCGCCTTTTTCCTAGTGCATATATTTTCCTTGATTGTAATGTTAGTACCTAAATATCATTGTTAATTAGATACCTATACATATATCTGCGGTTTCCTTATCATCTAGGACTACGTCTGTTTTGGTTTTGATTCGAAACTAAATGTATTAAGGACGCTGTTACATTTGTCTACAAATAACAGTGCTTTTCAGGTACCATTTTAACGTATAAGCAATCACAAATGTTAACTTATCATGATCTTAATTTAAAGGTATTCATCTCCACATTGGCATCACAAAAATTGTATGACGGCGTACAAAATTTTCGCACAAATACGTTTTTCCCTAATCAATAATCAGAAAATTTAAAAAAATAGGTGTCCGAATAGGTGTCCGATTTCCATTTTCGACGAAGTCAAATTTGAGTTCGTCGAAAATGTAACAGCGTCCTAGTATCGTCGAAATGAAGAAACAATTTACCTTTTCCCCGTAACATGAAGTAGGTACCTAAGATACTGAAATGGGAGGGGCTTTGAATTTCGAATATCTATTGGGCTCATGGAAGAAATTTTGACACTGATCAGCCTGATAGGATTTTTGTCGGTGGAAATAGAAGCGCTCGAAAGCGATTGAAGTACAAAGCACTTTCAAGCATACATTTTCTGAGCATTTCCGGCTAGGCTATGCTTTTTCAGCGTATCGACATTCTGTTTCGGTCCCACACACTCTCTCTCGCTCAACGCTCTTTTCGGCGCTAACTGTGATCGTAGACGAATAGAACACGATCGTGTCAGTATGTCTTGAGTTCCGTGGGAAGAGTATTTAAGATTTTTTATCTAAGGCGATTGAAGATTCTTATATGAAGCCTGGCATACCTGATTATTTTAAACATTCAGAGTGATTATTTCGAACATCTTTGCAACAAGATATAAGCATGTTCTAAAAACATGGATGTCACGTGACCAAAAAACGGCACTACGGGGTTTGGTCCTAATGTTTTCTGTTTGCATTGATGTCAGCTATCGATGTATAGTTTACATGCGGAGCCGCCATTTTGAAAAAAAAAAATGGCGGACGGGTATGCCACGGACTTTCACAGCCCTTTATCTATAACTAATGTAATTGGCCGATTGCCGTTTTATTTAAAGTCAAAATATAAAAATAAATCAATCATTACCTATACAGCAACAATAAACTGCTTTTCCAGGATCTCGTACTGCTCGGCGGACGCAGCCAACGCCCGCGTCTTCGCCGTGGTGGAAGGGAAGCCGATGGGGGGGTCTGCTGAGAACCACGTCGTGCACGTGTTCGTGTGCACCAGACGGAAGCACGCACGTGCTCTCGCGCTGTCGCTGGCACACGCCTTCAATGATGCGTATCAGGTAAATATAAAATAAACTCTTTTTGTCATGAGCTGATCCGGTCATTATTGAATTTTTTTGGTTATTTATTCTCATTGACTTCCTTAATTAATCCTACATGATATAAAAAAAAAATGGTGGATACACACTAGTGGGACTAGAATCCAAGCTGTCGGTCAGAGCTCCTGAAAGTGGAAACTCCTGACGAAACGCGCCGTATTCATTCTGGAGTGTATTTCCTTATCTCTTGATCCAAATGTCTAAATGACTGTCTGTCTCTCAAATAATAATTGAGCTAAAGAGATATCTTTAGCTCAATTATTATTTTGTAAATTATTTTGTTTTTGTTTTCAGGCATGGCAAGCAAACCTCAATCAAGGCAGTTCGTTGGGATCGGACAATAAACGCTTAGCTCCCTGGGTGAGTAATATCATACAAAAATAATAAGCTTTATTTATGAAATTCACAACCTTATCATAAATGTTTTCGAGAACCAAGTCATCATCATCTTTCTAGCCTTTACCCAAATATGATGGGGTCGGCTTCCAGTCTAACCGGATGCAGCTGAATGCCAGTATTTTACATGAAGCGACTACCTTTCTGACTTCCACAACCCAGTTGCTGGATAATACGATACCCCTTGGTAAGACTGGTTGTCAGACCTTCGGGCTTCTGACCACCCGTAACGACTGTCAAAGATCCACGAATGACTGCCGGGATCAACGACTTAACGTGCTTTCCGAGGCATTTCGAGAACCAAGTGCTTGACGGATTTCGTTACCATGAGCGATGCTCTATGTTACGGGTTTGGTTTTCGCTCTTAGTTCTTCAAGTGGACTATTGTGGATGTAGTGCGTTATATACCTTAGGTAATCCTACATTAAATACTTCGTACCTACCAATGATGTTTACGTTATTAATTTTCGGCGAAGACTCACCGCACTTTAAATACCTAATAACACGTAATTTTCTGTGGTTCAAGGTTCGGTTCCAAGAAGAGTCGGATGAAGAAGAGCTGGACGCTGAAGACTGGCAATCTCCCGCTCCACTGGTGACTTTTGCATAGTAATAATAAGTAATATAATCTTTAAGAGTTGATTAGAGCGGAGAATCTAGAGCCTTTGCCCTCTGCATGCGATCTTCATCAGAGTCCTAGAAGATTCGAAGTATTTTGTATGAATTGCTCTCTAGATCTAAACACTGTCCTTCTGAATTTAGATCATTTCCAATGCGGATAGAACTAGGATTGAGCAGAGCGTAAACGCTCTTAGAGTGCGCGCAAGATAAGTCTGCGCGGGACGTTTGATCTTCAAGGATAACCTTGAAGATCAAACCTTGATTCAAAGTACTGGCAGGGATTATAAAATCCCTGCCAGTACTTTGAATCATGACATGATATTATGTAAACGTCATTATGGCGGCAAACGATTATTTCCGATTTCGGCCGCGCAGACTTATTTTGCGCGCACTCTACACCCGATATCAATAATGTATCTCAAATCCCAATTTTGACACCCAATCTTTGTCTGTAGCCAATCAACGGCCGAGTTTGTCAATCTGAGTCTTTGGGAGAGCGAATTACAAGCAGCCGTCAAAGACCGCAGATCAAGATTGGGAATGATAAAGGTACATTGTTAATTTCGGGTGTTAGTCTATGTAGTTTTAAGTTTAGATAACAGAGCCCTACAACAAATATTTTTTCGCAATTTTTTCATCCTTGTAGACTGAAACTCTCGTTCTCTGTCGCGTATTTGCTTGTCGCAACTTTGATGTCAGTCATGTGAGTCTAATAGATCATTTTTCGGGTGCAAAAGAATCAATGAATAATAGTACCTACTTTTTGAAACGTGTGACTAACGTGACGTCGTGACGTGACGTGTGTGTCCATTATTGCACAGAAAAGCGTGACTGTGCATTAATACTGTGTGTGCCGACTGCGGGTTTAGGTCACACACTGCTAAAAAAGAATTTATAGCACTGTGTGCCCTAAACCTGCACTTAAGTCACGCTTTTTCACTTAAGTAGTGCATACAGTAGTGCACACAGAAAAGCGTGACCTTAATGCAAGTTTAGGTCACACGTGCTATAAAATAATAATATAAAGGGACTGCTGTCAATTACTATATCGGCACGGTTTGTTGCACAAGTTACATAACACATTTATTTGCAAATAAAAATGACAGTAGATCTCGGACGAGCGTAGTCTGCTAGGAGGAATGATGAGGCTAATTCTCAATTCGTTTTTAATACATATCCTATTAGAATTAAGATTATAAAGTAGTTTTAATGAAAAGTTATATACTCTCTAAGTTTGAGCTACTTAATTTAATTTTAACTTTGGGCCTTAGCAATGGGCGTTCGTCTAGCGAAGCAGATCGCTCGCATGATTGTCGCAATCAACATTTGATATTTTGATCGTGTTTGAATCAAAAAGATCACATAGCATAGGTATGCATTGCACCTACGTTTTGCCTACACGGGGTGTACGAGGTTTTATGAGGTACCGTGAGGGGTCTACGTGGAGTCTACGAGGGTACTATACGGGTTCTACGAGGGTACTACGTGGGTTTACAAACGGCCTACGAGGGTATTACGTGGCTCAACAAGGGGTCTACAAGGGTACTACGCGGGTCTACAAGGGGTCTACGAGGGTACTACGCAGGGTATCACCGGGCTCCACGGCCCATAAAGCGTCTAAGCTGGACAAATGCCCAATGCAAAACCATTAAGAGCGTCGATGAGGCAGCATATAAACTTATATAATAAAATTGCAATTAAAACAAAAAATAAACTTTCGGCAGCAAGGTTTATTCGTACACTGGATTTTCAACACTCTGCTTGGCGCCGAGAGTTGAAAATCCAATAGTGTGTTTTTTCGATGCACTCTGTCAGATTCTCAACCCTCGGCTCAGCACCGAGTTGAAAATTCAGTGCGCGGTAAAATCCCGCCGTGATATTTTACGTCCGTGCGACCTTGGGCTTACAATAATTGTGGAAAAGAAGAAAACTGATTCTTTTTGATGTAAATATGTTTTACTTAGAAATAATTTAGTTTTTAAGGTATTATATATTAGGCAAGATCCTTAGTACATTTATTATGTAAAAATTATAAATTAGTTTTAATTATGTAATAAGCATTTATTATTATTTTTGACTGATGTTATGTATTTTAATAATAAAGTTAATTTTACGTTTATTTTGTTTATACATTTTTCGGGACATCGCCAAGCGGTTGGTTTAGGTACTCTTCACGTGACCAGAGGGCTGGCCTATTTTTAGCCCAAAGAATCAGCATTGCCATCCAACGTGGTAATGCTGACGAATTTTTTGATGCCCAATGAGCTCCTGCCTTTTTCTTTATTTTTTTAAAATTATATAATTTAATATATTATATATACAATGTGTAACTGAATTAATGTATATGATGAAAGTAGTTTGTTCAGAATCGTTTACTGAATCGAATTCTGTAATTTTTAATATAGGTAACATTGTATCCCAAAAATAATTAAAACTACGTAAATTACTGTCACACTTCCGCTGTACAGTCAAAACAAACCAAAATGGATGAAAAACCCACTAAGCTAGACCCTTATACGAATGTGACTGTGTGCGTGCGTAGACTTGTAATGTGACCATAATTTTCTCCCATAATCAGTAAAACTTTATTAAAAAAAACAATGTTTTTATATAATCATAAAAATTCAGTGTAGGTATATATTATGATTATAAAATAATATTCTAATTGGGGTGTCTGGTGGTGTGCGTTAATTCCGGGACATGCTTATATACTTATATATATTTAGGGTTAGTTTGTAAAAATAGAAATTAATCAGTGTATGTTAAATAAATAATTATAAATATCCTAGTTCTATTATTTATCTAATATTCGAAGTACATTAGGCAAGAATTGCGATAGGTTTAGCAAAGAATGCTAGTAAATATAGGTTCTAAGTTAAATTACATTAAAAATGCATAGTTATGTACAGACGCCAGCACATCAAGCTACTACAATCTGTCAAATTTCTTTAATAGATTTTTAACTTTATCGCTGTAACATTAAGGTTCAAGATTTATTGGGAAAATTTGACAGTTTCGGGTAGCTTGACCTGCTGGCGTCTGTACATACGGGATAACATTGCGAAAATAGGAATTGATAAGTTTTACCGCCTCTAAGTCCCTTATTACAGAACCTCACTCAAGACTCAACTATCATCTATCTCATTACTTAAAACTAATCTCAACCAAACAGATGGCTCTAAACTAGTTTTACTTGAGTGAGGTTCTGTAATACGGGCATAAGAGCTTAGACAACTGATAATCGCTTTCAAAGCGTTTCGTATATGACTTTAGCTTTTCGTTAGCTTATATGTCAGTCACAATTTAGATTTTTCTATCTTGAAAACGCTAATAGAATGTCACTTTTTCTTGACCTTCCGAGGAGTTAGGACGGCTGGTCGGCACCCTAATTGTATAACATCACAATCTGAATCATTTTGAAGGATATTGCTAATCCATTACTTCATATGGTCAAACATTTGTCTGCTCAACCACATAAATAACGCAATGAACATTGCTGAACTGTCAAAATGAAATTAATTTTACGCAAGCATATCTTGTTCCGATAACGATCACAAATCTTTTTTTCATGGTTGGAGATTCTTTTCTAAGCAACCGTCCAACAGATTCATATTGTCATCGATGGATGTCTTAATTATTGTAAAGTCAACTTTCAGTACAGTCAAATGGACGATTAAAACTTTCAGTGCCCAGTCACATGCCACATATTTACAATCACTACAGGCAACAGAAAATGCTAATTGGAGAAAACCCAAGTATGCGAAAAAACGAAAACACATGCTTGCTACTCAAATACTTGCCTAAACAAGTTATGTAGGACCCGGGAGGCGAGTTGTGGGCACGCGAACGAATTATCGTTCTACCTGGGAGCCGGGTGCTGGGCACTGAAAGTGTTAATATAGACCTTTTGAACGCCATTGTCACATATATGTGACAAACGAAATCTTACCCTGAACGCCAACGTCACAAATATATGACAAAATACACGTCGCACCATATTATGAAATAAACAATTTAAATCATTACTGGAATCCCTATTTTTTATGAAGGTCATTTTGACAGAAAAAGTGGCCTGGCGTCAGGGGTACGGCGGTATGTTTATACTCTGGCGTTCAAAAGGTTAAGACAGATAAGAATGCGAACGTTCCAGAAAATTGGGGGATTGGCACTTGATCTGACAGGCACGAAGTCCAAGTATCAAATGCGTTTTTGGAGTTCTCTGGAAATAATGTAATGGCACAACTTTGCTACATGAGATGTATAGCTGACTTTCTTAATAAACAATAATTAATTAATCAAAGTCTTAAGTACTAAAAGCGACACTGCTTGTACGAGTTAAGCCGTTGTCGACCTGACTCAGTGAGGGACAGTGGCTTGGAGCAGGCGGCGCCGTGGTAGTTGATCATCATGTAGTCGAAGCAGTCAGTCACACCGTCGTTGTTGCAGTCCTGAAATATACCGAAGTTTTATTGAATAAAAAACCTTTATTATTAGACCCATACGGCCTTATTTTCCATACGGCCTATATGTGTGTACATAAATGGTAAAATTAAAAATAAATAGACAACGCGCCACATGATGGGGCGCGGGAAACAGAGCCAATGGAGCGAGGGAAATGCCCCGCGCGGGGGCGCGTTTCCCGTGCCCCGTCGCGTGGCGCGTTGTCGTCTGGCGTCCGGCACCGCAGAATCTAACGTAAGAGTCGATAGCAGATTTGCTGGTTAGATATGTCAACACACTTCTGATACTGTTATAGGCAAGCCAAGATTTAAATTTTTTTTTTTTTCAATACTAATTCTCTGGGGGTTCTGAGTGCTCGTAAAGATTGTCAAAGATCTACGAATGACAGCCGATATGTAATGGATGGTCATCCATCTACGAATTGATGAATAAAACGAGTACATAAGGTTTATTTATGTAGGTACTTGCCTTTCCAAACTTCGTCATGTAACTCTCAACGATTCTGATTGAACAGTGGTAGTCTTTGGCACAGTCTTCAAATGCTGAAACGAGATTAAGAGCATAATATATAAATGATCGACATATGACAGTAGGGTAGTTTCCTGGGTAAAAAAAAAATATATATATACATATAATAGAAAAAATACGGGTTCAATATTTTTTAATAATCTAACTGACGGACTAATTAGATTTTTTTATTAAACTAGCCTGTTACACGTGCCCTGATAAATACACTGAAGCAAAGATATTAAGTTTGTAGCATAATCAGCCTATAATATTCACACTGCACACAGGCCTCCTCTCTGCGGGAGGGAGGGAGCTATAATCCACCACGCGAGCCCAGTGCGGGTTGGAAGATGTCAAATGTTTTTGAATTTTTGGTTCTAGGATATGCCGGTCTCCTCACGATGTTTTCTTACCACGTTTTTAGAGCAGTGGTGGTGAAATGAAACACACTAAATAAAGTCGGGCCAAGACCAGTGCCGCTAGTTAGTAGAGTCATAAGAAAAAACTGCCATAAGCATGTAGCGGTATCTACAACGCCACATGCGAACAACGCGTCATACTGACGTCACGCAAATCCTGCATCTCGCAACCAGAGTTCACCGTGCCATTAGCATAGATACAATTTCCCAATATCAATCGTTGGGCAATTGCCCGCCAGACACAACACCCGTCTGGTCGGAGAATCCTCCCTTTTCAATGGAGGATGAGTGAACTTTACACCCTGTTCCTCATACCTCCAAAAGCAAATGAATGTGGCTTGTTTACACTTTTGCAGTCCAATGTACATAGGCATTGCAATCGACACGTCATGGACGAAAACTATCAGGAATCAATTTTCATATGATTGAGAAGACCATTTACCTTCTCTCCTATCCGGGTCATCTTCAGGCAGGGTCGGCTTCCCAGCATCGATCCAGTACAGCCTGGATATGAAGAACGGGCCGCAGTACCCATCACTGCAGCCCCTATTCATGTCACACCCGGCCACATGGCAGAGGCACCGGAAACAGGCTCCGTTCAGGTTTGTTATGCGCACTCCTGTAATTGGTAGGGTATTACGTTTTAAATACGAGGTTCATGAGCATGAAAGGAATCAGTGAGTGAAAGATTTCTCGTTCATTTGCTGTAGGGTTGACCTAAAAACTAATATTAAAGTCTGAAAAATGAGCAGCGGTTTGTAAAAACACGCTGGATCCGTCCATTCACGTCATCATTCTCCTGCCCTTATCCCATATTTATTTGGAGTCGGCGCAACATGTCTTTTTCTTCCATACTTCTCTATTAGCCGCCATCTCGACAGTCACCCTTTCTAACCATATCATCATTCACAATTTCACACAGTCCATCCATAGTTTCTTTGATAGCCATCGACATTCATACTGAAACCTTTCCTCACGACATTTCCCTCATTCCTCCGTAACACATGCCCATACCATGACAACCGATTATCACACATATTGTACAGTTTTTATTGGTTTTATCCAGAAATAAAAGGTGTAAAAAGACTTTAAAAGACCGATCACATAGCCGTCAACTACGCATTACATCAAACTATGTAACATTGCACAAAAATAAATTAAATGCTGGGAAACGACTTTTATTTTTGGAGAGAAAAGGAGACCAGCCGGTCGATTCTGTAAAAATCTCACCGTAAAACTCAAGTGAAGTGAGCTTGACGTGAGTTGTCAGTAGTGTCAATCCCTAGCATTATTTGGAATGACAGCTCACTCCACGCTAACTTCACCTAAGTTTTCACGGTGAGATGGTTACAGAATCGCACTGCTGTCACGTTTCTTACAAAGTTGGGCCCAAAACCCAAAATGTGTTACCCTGAGGGTGACCATCAGCTCTTACAGCCGATCGATTCTGTAAAAATCTCTCCGTGAAAACTTAAGTGAAGTGAGCTTAGAGTGAGCTGTCAAGCCTGTCAATAGTGTCAATCTGTCTGTCATTCCAACTAATGCTAGGGGCATTAGTTGGAATGACAGCTCACTCCACGCTTACTTCACTTAAGTTTTCACGGTGAGATAGTTACAGAATCGCACTGCTGAAGTATTATTTAAGTAATCTTACTTCAGTTCGTGTATATATTCCATCTGGTTGGGGAAGTCCTCCTTATATTTTTTTTTATATTGCGCCGAATCTCTACGATAATTGATTCAGCTGTTTTTGAAAGACTTAACATCTAGATTTATACATTTTAATAAAATATAAATCTACCGAGTGGCTAAAATAAATGAAAGGTGACCTCGAACAAGTATTAGGTACCTACTATGACAACAAATCTCTGCGAGTGTTCCTGAACCTATTTTTTTTGCATATTTAGTTCTAAAATCAGGTATTATTCATTGAAAAATCAGGTTTTTTTTTTACAAACATGAATAATAAAAGCAAAATACTGCACTAAAAAAGTAAGAAACAACAGGGTATTGGTGAAGGTCAACTTAAAATATGACTTCCTACAATGTCACCATAATTATGTATTACAGCGATATTATATTTTATTTATGTAGGTACCCAAAACCACTCCATTTCTAAATAAAACAGAGCCGAGACTAAAATAAAATAAAAATAGACTTAAAGAAAACAGCTTTAGGAACGGTTGTAGAGATTTGGGGCCGTAGTGAAAAATGCTTGGGTGGACTTCCTTGATACTGGTGGTGACACTTTTTGTTTCGTTGGTCGGTCAATTTGCATTTTGGGCCCAATATGGCTGATCTCCTACGCTGTTTGCGCAATGTTTCACACGCAAAATATTGTGCTTTATGGGTGCATGCAATGCTTATGGGTCCAGGGGTTGTGGGGAGATTTAAAGTTGTGTTATTTATAACATTAAAAACTTGTTTTCGTAAAACAAAACGTCAGCAAATAATTTTGCTGACGCGAAAGTTTGACGGTTAAAATTTCTAAACTTTAACCGTCAATATCTCCGAGCCAGGCATCCCGACCATCTCCACCCAGGTATGGCCTGGGAACCTTCTTGTTACGGAGATATTCCCAGGTATGGTTCAGTACAAAAAAATATAACAATGACGGGCAGTACAAGTGATTCTCGGCTTCGTTAAGTGTCTTTTTACACCCGATAGAATGCTTAGCTTTAAATATTTATCGTTTTTTTGCGAGTAGCTATGGTGTGTCGATGACAAATCTAAATGCACAATTATTGAATAAACTGTTTAGAGTTTTGTGGTTCTCCCACGCGTAAGCTATAGTTGGTGGTAATATCAATCTGGCCAGTGACCTTTTAGAGACAGGTAAGCTTAGATTAGCGGATGTTGGAGAAAAAACAGCCAGGCTGATGTAGGAGTGGGCCGGACACGTCTCACGAATGCACCCGGAGTGATGGGCAAAGATCACGACTCATACTGGACGCCTGCGAAAGGACATCGCCGTCGAGGAAAAACCAGACTAACGTGGTGTGACGATGTGATAACGTTTGCAGAGCCAAAATGGCTGTTTGTGTATGTGAGTTTATAATATGTATGTAAACGCACTCACGACACAGGAGAAATTCCTAGGGGAGCAACGTTTTTAAAAAAAAAAATGACCAGAGATCGCACAAGACAGGGAGGTTTGGAATAAAAAGGGAACGGTTAGTCCAGCAGTTGTTCACAATATAGGCTAACATTATAAATAAATAAAAAGCTTAGATTTTAGATTAATAGGCAAGCAATCCGTTTTATTAACTAACGATTTTAGGGTTCAGTAGCTAAATGGCAAAAATGGAACCCTTAAGGCCTGCGCAGACGACGGACTTTACGCCGCGGCGCGGCGGCGAAAAAAGTACGCTCCTTAAGCACTACTTAAGGAGCGTACTTATAATCCCTCGTTTGCGTTACTCGATACAGTTGTAAGCGATCTATTTTAGCGGCCAAAAAAGTCCGCGGACAAAAATCCTTCGTCTGCGCAGGCTATTATAGTTTCGTCATCTCCGGCTGTCCGTCAGTCTGTCGGGATGTTACACAGCCATTTTACTCGGAGACTATTTGCACTATAAGGTGTATTATGTGCACCACTAAACAATGGTGAACATAATGAAATAAAACTATTAGGGTGACTTTCCTTATACATGTAACTGAGATATTAAAAAAAAAACCGGCCAAGTGCGAGTCGGACCACAAAGGGTCCCGTTTTTTCCTTTCGAGGTACGGAACCCTAAAAACAATCCAAAATGGTATGGGATATCGTTTGATCTCATAATTAAAAAGATTATGTTTCTATGTGACATTTTTATTTAATTCAATAGTTTTTGAGTTATGGTATACTTATTCTCGGTTACAACTGCAAAAATAACTTTGTTGTTCATAGTTTTTTCGAGTAAATATTCATTCTAACGGTGTCTTTCACTGTGTAATGCGGTTTATTTATCTAAGAACCTTGCTTGCTTGATTTTTAGATCCAGGGGGTCTACCGTCTTCTCCATAGATATTTTTTACATTTCTATGGTCTACTCCGAAGTGCAAAGTGCGAATGTTTGGATCGGACCGACACATGGCCGAACCGAATATTATTGAAAAATGCGAAAAAAGTTCGGTTCCGCTCAGTTGGGTCGGGACCATAGTCAATATTCGAAAGAGTGTAGGATCGGAACCGACCGAACCAAATAGTAACTTCGTAGCAGAAAATGGCCGAACATTCGGCCGATACTACTTCGGAGTAGACCCCGGATATAAATCGATCTATCGACGACCACTAAAAACTAGGTGAAGGGTGGAGCTAAGAGCCAGTTTAGGTTCCTGGTTTTTATGAGCCTACACCAAATATTAGATTGTTATCTATCGAGGTAAAAAGTGCAATTTGTCCATTCATAATTGATTGAGGTCGTTTTGTTTTTGATACATAATATCTTCGGTCTCTTTATTTTATTTGTGTTTAAATGAAAACAAGCACTTCGCCAATATTGTGCAATTTGACCAATATTTACGACTGCAAACACAATTTAGAAAAACCTAAATAATATCATTTCTGTAGGTAGTTTTTTATAAACACTTTTACACGTGAACAATATTTTAAAACTAGATGAGATCAGCAGCTTATCTGACTTCTCTGGGAAGAAAGGCCGAAACAAACAAATGAACTCCTTGACTGCTGAATTGAAACGTTACAAACAGGAGAATACCAACTGTTATCAATGTTATCGTCGCAACACGAGGCAGACGGTTAGATTATCATAATAGCAGAGTTTAATCATGTTTAATATCACAAAGACTTTAATCACATCACACATATTAAGCTATAATAGTCACAATATTTTATTATAATTTGATAGCCCGTTAACCGCTATAAAAGCATGACGCCCACACATGGATTATTATTTCCAAGTAGATATAGAATTTTAGAAATACCTAGATGTATATTTCTAAAATTTTCCACTGACATAGATTTCAAAATAAACTACCAAGAAACTTGTACAAACAATGAACAATCATTAGGGTTAATGTACCCAACTTTACTAATATTAAAAATATATTAATAGATACAATTACGATACGTGTGATTTAAGTTCGTGTGATTTACGTGTAGTCAAGCGGGTGCTTAACGCCGCCGTGCATTTATAGACCACTATACTATTTTATAGCCCGTGTGACCTAAACTCAAACTTAAGTCACGCATTTCCGTGTCAAAACGGACTACTTAACTCACAGAAAATCGTCACGGGTTTTAGGTCACACGGTGCTATAAAATTAACAAAAAATAAACAGTAACTTACCACATACAGTCGAAAGTAAACAAGAAAATCCAAAAAGTGCCACGAGAAATACTTGTAAACACCGCATTTTTTTCAATCACTATTAAAATATTGTGGCACACATCTTTCTATCACCAAAGTATATTCTACAATAACGTTATACTGTATAAAAACTATTATATTATATATTATGTGTATATAGTTTACGGATGTTCTAAGCTTCTGAGTTACAAAGGTACCTAATGTCGATTCACGGAATTGGGTGTAAAAAAAATGGATAAAAAACTTCGACACTGCTCAGGTGATTCATCGTTGTTTGTCTTTGAAGATTAGGATTGTTTTTTAAGAACACCCAGGTTATTTATAGACATATTTTACTGGACTGCTATAAGGAGTTTAAGAGGCCTATGTTTGGGAAAAGTCAACTTTAATGGAGGTAACCGATGCGGTAGACGTGTTCTTGAGTGCTAGCTACAGGCTGATTATATTAGTTATACTACCGACTTCGCACGATTTCTACTTCACGACTTCACAAAAAATGGAGATTTGTTTATTATATATATGCATTTTATATCCATTTGAAAACTTTCCAGAATAAATTCTCTATAAAATGACGCTGAAGGCCGCATAAAGGTGAACGCACACTTATCCGAGCCGAACGAGTCGAACGCATCAAAAGAAACGAATTTTAGAATTCTGTATATGAAATCATGAAAACTCGCACACTTGCCCGCATCGAATCTTCCGAATCTGGAAGAACCCCAGAAATCCTAGACGAATTCGGATGACGTCATCAGATTCGGCGCGGCTTATGCGGTCGACACGATCGATGCGCTCGCATTCTATAAGTTTCGTTTCTATCACATGTAATAACAGTGCGAGGAAATAGCTAAACGATTTTTTCGGCGCGGTCGATTTTTTCGGTGCGGAAATGTGTGGGAGGCCTCCTTGACTTCAATTCGTTCAACGCGTTCGGCTCGGATAACTGTGCGTTCACCTTAAGAATTCACAGACTGATACGAGAAGCGACTTTGTTTTACACGATTTATAAATAGAAGAACAACTCTCTAGGTAGTCTTAAAACCGGACCGGAACCGGAGTCACCGACATAGCTTTCAAATTAATCAAACTGAAGTGGCAGGGGCTGGCCATGTTTGTCGATGTGGCCGGTGGAGCAGACGAGTTCTGGAGTGGAATCCGCGTAACGTGGCACGCCCCCAAATAAAAGAACCGACGACCTTATGAAGGTGGATGGGACTGACTGGATGCGGAAGGCGGAGGACAGGGTGTTGTGGCGCAGTCTGGCAGAGGCCTATATCCGGTGCCTGCGATAAGCTGAGTTGATAAATCATAAAAAAACAAACATCTGTAATTATTTAAAAGATTTTTAGTACGTAACTAAAAATCTTTTAAATAATTACAGATGTTATAACGTGTTACTATTTAGGTATGAAGATTTCTAATAAAAATTTAAGAAAGGATATGGACGATTTAGGTCTCATCAAACTCACAAAATTATACATCTATCGATCTACATAGCTACGTAGGATAAAGATCGTGTGTTAGTTCTTATGAGGCTCCTCCGAAGTGTCACGAGTTGATTGAATTATTCATAGTATGTAAGTGGAACTTGAAGGTGATATCCGTGAGCTGAGCTCTAGTTTCCATATCCTGTTTTATATATTTCTTGCACGTACTTTGCATATTCAATTTTTACGTCTTTTGACATTTCGTCCGGGACCTTAGGGTCCCCCTAAGGTCCCGGACCTTTGGAAGGCGTATGAGGGGCCGAAGCCAGCTCGCACAAGCCCGTTAGACGTTTTTAATGACATGCGGCATCAACCGACGATTATCCCGCACCCAAGGACAACTGCGGGTTGGTGTATGAGTATTGGGATATGGAAACAAAGATATTGGATTATGGGTTTGGCTATAGTTGTATATAAGTAGTTTATCAGCCATCTTGTTACCATAACACAAGCATTAGGTTGCTTAGCTTGGGACAAATGGTGCTGTGTGAAATGTCCAGGGATATTATTATTATTATAGTGAACTGGTTATTTACGAGTAGGACTAGGAAAGACTATAGCCCTTGCCTGACCAATGTTTTAGTATTCAATTATTATTGTCTATTTTTTTTTCTCTCGAGTATAATTTATAGGGTTGAATATAGGTTATCCACTTTTGTATTAATCTAATAACCCTACCGTCGTATCTCTACGTTGACGTCGTGGTGGGGCTTGAGCGCTCCGAACTCTATAGGCCTGCGCCGGAAGAATTTACTTTGCCGAAACAGGCCTAGGGTCAGGAGCCAGACCAAGAGAGATACAGAAAGCCGTAGGGCAGCAAATGGCGAGCTGTTGGGCAGTAGCGACCCCACGGACCCTACCCTACCTACCCTTTTATGAATAATTGTATATAGGTGCGAGCTTAGAACATATAATGCTGGCGTCTAGCGAAAGCGGTCTTATGCGTGACCGAGAGAATAAGAGGTTTTTTCTTACGGCGTGTTGGGTCTGGAGGGCCTTGGTGTGTTTTCTCAGTACGGATCATAGCAAAAATAGTTGCCTTACTGTAAGTACATTGGCATCTTTGTATAATTGTGTGGTAGGATACATAGTGCTTTTTTGACATCACCTTCAGGACAGCTCTTTGTGCTCGTTCCAGCCTAAGAAACTTTGTCCGAGCGGCGCCTAGCAATATACACCATTCTAATCGTGTTGAAGTTAGCCGAAGACCTAAGTAGCTTGAATACGTAAATCATTCTTCTAACTCTTTTAGTAGCAGTGTCCAAGTGTGAGTACCAGTTGAGTCCGCTATCAATAACCACACCCAAATACTTAAGATGGTTTACCTCACGAAGAGAAAAACATGAGCAGGTTATATGGCCATTACATGTGTGGGCGCTAATGGCAAAGCCTGTAGGAGGTTTAGTACCAGGGTGTAGCCCGAACGGGATGACGAAGGTCTTGTCCAGGTTCAGAGTGAGGAGATTTAGCTGCACCCAACCCATAGCAGATTTAAGTGAGGTTTCGGCAGTAGTTCTCAGATGCTCCCAATCAGTTCCATGAATAATGACTGCCGTGTCATCAGCCTAGGTGAATATTTTAGAGTTTGTGAGAGGTATGCAGCAAAGCTCGTTGATGTGAACCTGGAAAAGGGTCGGGCCAAGCACACTTCCCTGCGGTACACCGAAGGTGGTAGTTTCCTCTCTACTGACATGGTCACCAACCCTAACACACAGTGTACGGTTAGTGAGATAACTTACAAAAAAATCATGAGCCAAGCCACGTATGCCGATGTCCTGCAACTTCGATAGGAGGGTGGGAACAGAGACCGTGTCAAATGTCTTTTTAAGTCTAGGAATAAACCTATGCAATTCTGTTTTTCATCAAGCTTTCTTGCAACAAACTCAGTCAAGTCGAGAACTGCATCTTCTGCCGATAATCCTTTTTTAAAACCATACTGATTTTGTGCAATTAAGTTATTTTTGTCGAGGAACTGAGTAAGCCTTCGATGTACTAATTTTTCAAAAACTTTGGAGATAGATGAAAGAACTGAAATAGGCCTGTAGTTGTTCATAGAATCTCTGTTCCCACCCTTATAAATCGGATGCACAACAGCCTTTTTAAAAGCTTCCGGAAAAATACCAGTGGCAATTGAACGATTGAAAATATGGTGTTATTGGAGATAGGAGGACATGACGACACTGTTTTAGTAGATTTGTTGAGATGCCATCCCAACCGCTACCTAGCAGAATCTCGACGGAGTTGAATAATGGCATTATTTATAACGGATTCATCAAATCCAGGAGAACGAGTATTTTACGAGGTCGTTAGTACGGGCGGTTAGTGGGGGGCATCGGATAACGCGAAGTGATATCGGACACGAGGTTAAACTTTTATCAGGAGGTTGTACTTTCATCCTTTTGCTTTTCCTTGACTTCCTGCACCTTACCTTCGCTCTGAGCATATCATTGAATTGAGAAACATTAAACTAATCCTCTAAAAACGAATTGACCTTCTAATGGTGGTCACTTTTTTAATAAATTAATGTACCTCTGAGCGATAAAAATATCTGCACCTTTATTGCGTAACACGCTATTCATCTCAATCTGAATGCTTTTGAAGGATATTGCTTAAATTCCATTGCTTCATAAGTTCGAAAAATGTGTCTGCTCAACAACGTAAATAACGCAATGAATGTTGTTGAACTGTCAAAATGAAACCCTTTGCTACTGATAGTGTGTTACGCAATTACCCCGCTGCTGAGCCGACCGGGGAGCGCTACATATGAGGGGCAATTCTCGTAATTTTAAGAACGTCTCAGTCTGTCAGTCAGTCTGATCTCAGTCTCAATCTGTCAAAAATACCCCTAATTTCCCTACATTTTGACAAGTTTTTGACAATTATGTTTGTCGCCGAGATGACACTGCGACTAGATTTTGAACGTTTTAAATATTACGAGAATTGACCTTCTGGTCACAGTTACTTGACCATTCATTTAGTATTTTTGGGACCCCAAAATAGGATTTTTTTAGGTTCACAAAATATTTTGAGAAGCATGTTGAATACATGTCATAAAATATAAGCCCAAGTAACATGACAAACGTTTGCGGGATTAAAGGAATTCTATTTATGAACAGACGCCAGCATATCAAGCTACCCGAAACTGTCAAATTTTACCAATCAACTTTGAACCTTATAATTTGGCGATAAAGTTGAAATTCCACTAAATAAATAGTAGTATAGTAGCTTTATGTGCTGGCGTCTGTAATACTGATACACCATAGCCATACTGTATGGCAATAAAAATTTGTTTGGTCTCTCTCACGCAAATAGACCTACGGTTCGGCATAGAAATGGTGCATTGTACTGGAGCTTGCTAATATGTGATAATTGTTTGATAATTTATTATAATCAGTATCATCAATCAGTACCAAAATAATATTTGTACGCCGATGACGGCCAGGTATAGCGTTCTTTAATAATTAAAACATCTACCTATGCTCAACAAATAAAAAATATTTGTATTTGATTTGTCAAAATTTTGGATAGAGTAATAACTTTTTATTTTTTTTGGTTTTGCTGTGGAAATCCAATCCTCTTGGACCTCCTCCATCGTGGGGGTGACGGAGGGCTCTTACCGGCGAAAACCACCGCGATGTTCCACCTCTGCTTATGCCCGGAGGGTTGCAGGATTCGCATAAGCATTCACCGCTAAATATATACATAGTATAATAGTAACACCTAGTGAGAACACAAATAAAAATAACTTTAGTATTATTTATTTCTGACAATACATTCGTTACAATGAATTCCAAGAGTTGTAGAGTATATAGGTAATACTTATATAACTAAGAAAAAAGAACAATTATGAAAAAAAGTATAGCTTTGGGAGTAATTACTCTTCCTTATTCAATGTTCAGGCACAGTCAGCCTAGTAAGAAGGGCAGTGATTAAGGAAGACCTGGGCATGACAGGGCTTGTCGCAGCACAGCTCTACCAGGGAGGGCTTGGAGTCTCTCTCCATCACCTGTCCCTTCAGCTCGTGCTGGTGATGACTGTGTTGGTGGTCTTGTTGGCTGTTATCTGGGGACAAATATTTTAGTTTATAACTCATGCTATTCGTGAGGGATGAGTGGTGTTACACGAATGGATAGAAAAGAAATCACACTAAAAGTTTGTGAGCGTGTGTGTTTGTATGTTTGTTACTTCTTCACGCTCAAACGGCTGGACCAATTTTGATAGGTACAGTCAACAGCAAAAGTAGATGATCAAAATCAGAAATTCAATACTAATGAACGGAGTTCGCGTCAGAACTGTGTGGCGTCGAAGTGATTCAAAAGTACGTGATTGTAAATTATACCAAACATTTACTACTAGTACAGCTGCCATATATTCGTGATCAGTTTTCAATTCAATTTCAATTTCTGATTTTGATCATCTACTTTTGCTGTGGACTGTACACAGATAGTTTATAACCAGGATTAACACATAGGATACTTTTTATCCCGATATTCCCAAGGGATCGAAATTTATGCGGGTGAAACCGCGGGGCGCTGGTAGTGAGTATATAAGAGGAAGTCTGAAAGTGGCACCGGTAACTGAAAAGTTGTATGGAAATCGGCTGTCATGGTATGGGCATGTGTTACGGAGAAATGATAAAAATGTCGTGAGGAACGTTTTGAGTATGAATGTCGATGGCTATAAGAGTAGGGGAAGACCAAAGAAACGATGGATGGAATGATGATATGGTTAGAAAGGGGGTGACTGTCGAGATGGCGGCTAATAGAGAAGTATGGAATAAAAATACATAAATTGGGATAATGGCAGGAGAATGATGATGATGAACGCGTGCTATTAAAAAGTCATAATATCAGCAGACCCTTTTATGATTTTGAAGGAAAGAAAGAAAGAAAATACTTTATTTGCGGCAAAAATGACGAAGAGAAAAAACACGTGCACGTCTTTCTACATCGTTCTCACATGGTTAATTTCAACACGAATGATGTAATCAAATATTTTGTAACATTTTTTTATGATTTAAAAGAGTGTCCGTGGAGTTTCTTGCCCGTTCTTCTCCATAGGTACCTACGCCTTGGAATGGGCAACTAGCTTCATCTTTCTGACCGCGCGACCCTTTGACAATTTAAAAGTGCCTGTCATTCCTCACGTCCATTACTCACGTTTTAAAAAGCCCAATAACATTGGTTTAGTTGAAATAAATGATTTGAGTTTGACACAAAAAATAACAAGATTTCATCCTAATCATGAAAGGGTCTGCATTTCAATATTGGAGAAGTGAGGGTAATTATTGAAAACTGTACTGTCGTGATCCAAAACACTACCTATCGCGAATCTTCAAATCGTTGGACCTTATTCTTTCAACCAAAAACTTTTGAGGTTAAAACCATAGATATCTTCATGATTTTTAGGGTTGCGTACGCAAAGGGTAAAAACGGGTCCCTATTACTAAGACAACACTGTCCGTCTGTCTGTCGGTCATCAGACTATCTCATGAACCGTGATAGCTAGACAGTTGAAATTTCCACAGATGATGTATTTCTTCATGTACCATTCGCAGTGTACCTACAGACGTGCTCGTTAGCAATATTTAATAATTACATATTTTAATAATAGTGACCTCCTTTAGTGCATTACCAACGTAATGCAACTGTAATTTTGCTTAGTGTGTAGTTTCAGTGAATAATGGACACGAATTAGTGAACTCGTAAAAATACAAAATGGATAACAGCCCCTTTAATCCAAGGGGGCCAGTGCATCCCTCCGCCTCACCGTCGAAGACAACGACGCAGAATCCAGCCCTTGAGTCGTTCACGGTCGATGTTGTATCAACGCCCGAGATTAAAAAATGGATGTTAACCATCGAACAGCATTTAAATGAAGTTTGCTCTATTGCCGCGGATGGCAAACTCAACTCGGAGCAGAAACTGAAAATCTCTACCCTGTGCCGTAAAGTAGGATCTGAAACCTCGCAAATGGCAGTTCTATACCAGTCGCTGAAGCAGAAAGCCATTCACGCGTATAACGCGGTTGATGCCCTTCAGTAAAAGCGCGATCTGACGGAACATATTATTTCTGATCTCAAGCAGACCATTAAGGACTCAAGTTCTGTAGGAAATGTTTCGTTTGCCGATATGGTGAAGAAAAGTAAATGATTTCATTCGACCGAACAATTTAAGCTCTGTAGCTATTTATCCCAACGACAAATTAAAGTCAAGTGACGAAACAAAGGACCTCATGCAAAAAATCATGCGTCCTGATCAAATGACACTGCATGTACGTGGTGTCCGAAAGACCAAAAATGGAGGCGTTATTATTAGTACAGAGACGAAACATGATGCTGACAAACTCAAGCACGCAGTCCAGTTCTCTACATCCGGACTTACCGCCGACGAACCAAACAAGCGCAAACCTCAGATCGTGGTTGTAGGTGTGCCGAATACTTTGGCTGAAACTGAACTCTTCAGGTGCATTTATGAACAGAACGTAGCCGACAAGTTCCCAGCAATGCCTATGGAGTCCTTTTTGAGCGTGATTAAGTTAAGCCACAAATCTGGGAAGAAAGATGCGTCGACCTGTAACTATGTCATTGAAGTTACAGCCAATATACGTAAAGCCCTATTATCCCAATCAAGGCTTTTTATAAATTGGATGTCAGGGACTTCACCCTGGTCACTAGATGCTACAAATGCCAACAATATGGTCATGTAGCAAAAACATGCAGAGAGCTAAAATCTATGTGTGGTCACTGCGGTGAAGAAGCTAACACTCGATGTCAGAGTGCGCGAAGAAAGCTTACACACCGAAAAGTGCAACTTACTCACGTTTTAAAAAGCCCAATAACAACAAAACGGGAGATGCTGAGTGCCCTGCTAGGAAAATAGCGGAGTACAGCAGGTACATCAACTCTATTGACTACTAGGGCGCCTAGAGTGTCATACTTAAGGCCAAATTTCCGTGTTTAATGCCTGCTGCTGACTCAGTTAAACACTGCACTGGCCTACAAACCCTCGATGTTGTTGTTGTTTAAGCACATTAGTCACCCATAACAAAAATCGTGCGTTTAATTTTTGCAACATTGAGTTTGACCCACTTACCAATTTCTGCTGACGCAAAATCATATCATAATCCCCTTTATTCATAAACGTTGCTTAAAGTTAAGCAGTGATTAGCGACTGTTTAACCATACATTTTAGACGTTTAAACGTTACTTAACTTTAGTAATCGTTTATGAATAAACCCCAATGTGTTTAGCTAAGTTTTATAGTGCATGAAACTATTTTACGCTGACTAAATACGAGTATTTACGTAATTTTATTAGTTTGATCTATAAGGTAAATAGTATTTAAGTAAACTAGGTATAAAATAATGAATTAATACAATTTTGTCATTATTTCAAGACTTCTAATGTTAAATATTGTTAAGAATTTTAGTGTCCAACAATTACCATAAAGCATGCTCATGCCGCCTGTGATACAGGTTTATCCTAGTACAGGCACCTAACATTATTATACCTTTGTAAATAATTTCTAAGACTATGTAAATATTTTACCAATTTTAATACTGAATAAAACATTTATTTATTTATTACTCTGTTGCCGCTATAACAACAAATACTAAAAACAGAATAAAATAAATATTTAAGTGGCTCCCATACAAAAAACGTGACTTTTTTGCCGTTTTCTGACGCTTGAAATATTCACAGAATATTAAGTTGTATATTAAAAATAAAATAAATGTTGCTTCCATACAACAGCCGTGATTTTTATTAGATAATGAAACGGAACCCTTCGTGCGCCAGTCCGACTCGCACTTGACCGGTTTTTTGGATATAGTTACCGCTAGTTAGTGCGACCTTTCTGCATTTTTCCAATTACATCTATACTAAACTAAAAACTAAACAAATATAAGGTTATGGAAAAATAACTTTAATTCCTACACAATAAAGTTCAGTTTACGCTACAACTTCTAACATTTTTATAACTTTTTCAAGAGTGCTAGTCACTCTGAAATCAACTTAATTCTCATCGAAATAAAGTTGATATTTGTTTAACTTTTAATAACATCAATTTGAATAGACTTTAGATCACTACACTGATGCAAAGGGTCAGATAAGTTACTTACGCTGTACAGGTGGAAGGTTTAAGAAGGCGAGGTCTCTGTCCACGCAGACACGTTGCACGAGGCTGGCGAGGTCGGCCCCGCACGCCTGGAGCATAATGCCGCGAAGATCCTGTTCAGCAGACGATATGGCCAGGATGCACACCACCAGGACACAAATAAGCTTCATTTTGATACTGTTGTAGGAGATTGATGTAAAGTTAGAACACTAAGGCCTGATTTTTTCAGCACCAGATAAGTTTATCCGAGGAATAATTTTGTATTTTTGACAGCTCTTCCATACAAAAACTGTCAGACGTCAATTTTATTCCACGAATAAAACTTATCTGTCGATTAAAAAATCAACAAAAATTTGATATGCCTGCACCCTAATTGCGTAACACACTATCAATCACAATCTGAATCATTTTGAAGGATATTGCAAATCCTATAGCTTCATATGTTCGAAAAAATGGTCTGCTCAACAACGTAAATAACGCAATCAATGTTATTGTTGTTGAACGTAATACATCAAAACTTAATTTAGGGCTGATTTGTCCATCGCCAGATAACTTTTATTCGAGGAATAAAATTGACGTTTGACAATTTTTGTATGAAATAACTGTAAAAATTTGAAAATTATTTCTCGAATAAAGTTATCCACCAGATAACTTAATTTTCAAATTTTGACAGTTATTTAAACATTTTATATTTCATTAATTTTAAAAAAAACAGCCCATATTATACAAGAAACTGAAACAGCCCGGTTTTTGGGATTAATCATTGGCAGCAATTAAATTGGAAAACTTTGTAAAAAAAAATATTATTTCGTCAATTATATTATGCTCTTTATAAGTTGGCACCGACTGTCAACACAGATACTTTACTTACATCGTATTACGTGCTTAGTGAATCAGTGTTAATTTAAAATTATACAATAAAATTCCTAAATCCTTTAAGAAAATGAATATGAATTCATTCAAGAGAGAACTAAAAAAATTGCTAATTAAGGGATACTACAATGCTACGGAGTTTTTGAATGACAAATTTTGAATTTAGATAATTTAATTAGTTTTATTTATTTTATTGTTTTACAAATTATTATTTGTTGACTGTATTTTTGTATTGACTGTAATTATGTATTTGAATTGATTGAATTTTGACTATAATTTAATTATTTCCTAATTTATAATTCCAATGAAATATTATAAACTATTTTGTACGCCGAATATGGCAAAACCTGTTGAACCAGCCATATTAAACTCATTTCAATCCATATGTGCATATCTATGTATTACACATGTTTATACAAATAAATGCATCTCTAGTTACCTATCTTTGAACTCAAAGCCACGAAAACGAAAACGCTACGAAATTGCCCCGCTGATTGGCCATACAGACAAGATTTGGAACGTCAGTGCCACTAGTAAAATTACTAAACTTGTTCTGAAAAAATTGGCTCCTTCAAGTACTATTAGTACAGAAAAGCTCTACCATGTTTATTTATTTATATGGAATTATATGAAAGGCATGGAAGGCTTACAGCTAAAATAAACAAATAAAAAAGGAAGCAATGGACTATACCACAGAAACCAGAAAGTCAATTACAAGTCTTCGCGTTTAGACTTATAATAAAATCTGTGTTGTGAACATACAAGCAGTAACATATATACTATATTTAATAGTTAAAACTTTAACATTAAAATAACCACTTGTGTTCGCAAATGAAAAGTGAGAGAAAAAAATAAGAAAAAATACAATAGGTAACTAAAAAGCACTACAGCTATTTAAAAAAAATTAGGCTAATGCACCTTCTAGCTGAGGTCACAACCAGTGTGACCTCAGCTAGAAGGTGCATTAGCCTAAATAATGAGATCCAAATCGTGTTGTTTACATATTGTATTACAATTTTTGCTTGCACCCACAATATAACTGTCTGCATATAATTAATAGAACTGTGCGGTACACGTAAAGCGCTTAAATTACACTATCCAATTTAAGGAATGCTAACTAGGAACACTCTAACTAGGAAATCGGAAGCTAGTGATTACACTACACTAAATTGGATTCTAAATCGGTCTGACGACGCATGCAGACGCATTCGTGAAGAACGATTGTACACAATTTAGGAAGTAGTGCGATTGGACCTCCAATTTGACACTAAATTGGATCCAATCTGTTCTAACTGCGATTACATCTACCGATTTCCTAGTTAGCATTCCTTAAAATTGGATAGTGTAATAAGCGCTTTAGGGTTGTATAAGTCGAAATGTTTTATTTGGAACATTGAAATAAAATATTGATAATAACTCAGGGTCAATATTACTGTTAGATTTTTTTCACAGGAATAAAAAATAGTCAGCAATCTCACGTCGATCTTCGAGTGTTAATAATAATAGTAATAACCGTTTTCAGGTATTAACCCATAGCAATTACATTAATACTAAAATCATAATTAAAATTAACAACAAAATGAATAAATGATACTTTTTACAAAAGCAAGCTTTTGTAGCTTTTTGTTGCTAAGAAATTCCCAAATTCTTTCCACCATCTATCCTTTTACAAAATGAAACTACAGCCTTTGAGGTGGTTTATCAGGACGAGTTCGGATTTGACGTTCGAAAAGTGCTGATTTTCAGCCTAATTTGTATAAATGACTTTTGATTTTTGGTGGCGTCCAGCATAAATTTTATTATTGACTAGCTGTGCCTGCGACTTTGTTTGCTTTTTGCATATTGGATTTCATGAGTTTTTTTTTGCCCTTATTCTTTTTATATAATAAAAGTTGGCGAAGGAAACTGTAACGGTTTACCAACAGTCGATTGGGCCATGAACCGTTGGTCAACATTATCTTTAAACCATTAACTTTTTATCCAAAGGACTTTTCACCCACGAACGTTTCACCAACATAACTCTACGTCAGTGAATGCTTAACTACCAGAACGTTTTGACCAATAACTTTTCACCCAAAGAACACGGCACCGACACCGGGAAAGGTGAAAGTCGACGGAGCCCCGCTTCGCCTCGAAAAGTGCTGATTCTCAACCCAATTTGAAATAAATGACTTATTTTGAAATAAAGCGAAACGACTTACCGTTCAACACAACTTATGCACAGATACTGTCCCCAAAAATTGGGAGCATCGTTGGAATACGTAATAATGTGATAATTGCTTCCTTCCTTATTGGACGACAACAGGATGCCCGCATTAACCCACAGCATGCCATTTTGGTACGTTATTGTTTACTAAAACATAGTACACTTTGGGACGCATTGGGAAGAAAGAGCGGTCGGATGTTCTAATTCTAAATAGATAGTTATTACCTACTTATCATTTTGTAATGTTATCCAACTATTTTGGGGTCGGCTTCCTGTGAACCCGGTTGCAACTAGATACCAGTTTTTAGGGTTCCGTTGTCAACAAGGAACCCTTATAGTTAGGTACGTCATGTCCGTCCATCCACAGCAAAGAGTCTTAGTACTAGAAAGTTATAATTTGGCATAGTGAGACAAGGTGGTTTGCGTGAATGTGACGCATGTTTACCTCCCACTTTTATTTTTTGTGTTTGTTCTTTTTTTTTTATGCGTCATGTTTGCCGCAAATAAATGTATTTTCTTTCTTTCTTCTTTCTTTCTGGTAAAATGAAATCATGAAAAAATATTTTTTCTAGGGTAAAAGAAAAATATCCTCATAGGGCTGGATGTTTTTTTTTCTCGTCTATCCCATGGTGCGGGGTATCGTTGGATAGGTCTTTCAAAAATATTGCGGGTCTGTCAACAATTTTTCGATTCAGGGATCCGTTTGTGAAATATTATGCTTTAAAGTGCTAATATTTGTTAGAGTCAAGTGTGCCAGCATGTATGAATATATGAAAAAAAATACAGTAGTAGTTTAAGGGTTGACTTGGACTTTGACGTATTCCTTCCATCACGTGATAGTGTGACCCATTTGCAACATTTAACCCGTTGAATGTCGTAATTACAGACACAATTAAAATGCCATTGTGTCTCGCGTGGATCTACGTTCATATGAAGGGTTAAGACTCCCAATTTAATCTAATAGTTAAAAGTTAAAGGAAGAAGTTTATTATCCATTTCCAAAAATCATCTTTATATATTACTAGCTTCTGCCCGCGGCTTCGCCCGCGTGTATGTCGGAAGTTATCCCACGGGAACGTGCTACCAGGATAAAAAGTACCTATGTGCTTCCCCAGGATGCCATCTATCTCTTTGGCAAATCAGAAGTTCAGTGGTTTAGGCGTGACAATGTAACATACAGTTTCAAGTTCAAAACCTCCCCTAAAAACCGAAATATCCCTTTTTGCCCCGTCAGGGGTCAATTTTCGACAACTTTACATACTTATTATTAATTATTTTCTGTCGAAAGTATCAAAAAAAAAAAAAAATGTATATAAGTAGTTTATCAGCCATCTTGTTACCATAACACAAGCATTAGGTTGCTTAGCTTGGGACAAATGGTGCTGTGTGAAATGTCCAGGGATATTATTATTATTATTATCAATACTGAGTTTTGAGTTAATCGGACCGCGCATTCAATTTCTTCCACACAAACTTCAACACACCTGAATCCCCCTTTGAGGGTAGTTTGAAAAACTTATAATGATAAACTTTATTACTTACTTAGGCAAGTATTGTTGCCAAGTTTCAAGTTTATTAACTAAATTAATAAGATTTTTCATATAAACTGTATCCCCGCTTTTCACCCCCACAGGGGTGGAATTTTGAAAAATCATTTGGGATGTATTCATAACTTGACTCAAAGATTGTTTATACCAATTTTCGAGTTAATCAAGCCACGCTGTAAAATCCTCCTTTGTATAATTGACTACCCCTTTTCAGGCCGTCAGGGGTAGATTTTCGAAAAACCCTGATACACATTATTCTTTCCTTTCAATTTTAGGTATAAATACTGAGTTTCGATCAAATCGGACCGCGCGCTAAAATTCTTCCATACAAGCTTTGAAACCCCCCAACCCCCTTTTAGGGGGTAGTTTATAATAACAAGAAATGCCCAACTTCATAATTTACTTAGATAAGTATTCGTGCCAAGTTTCAAGTTTATTAACTCAAGGAATAAGGTTTTTCATACAAACATAATCCCCCTATTTCACCCTCTTAGGGGTGGAATTTCGAAAAACCCTTTCTTAGTGGATACCTACTCTTCACGAAGAATACACCCTCCAAATTTCATGTCTCTAGGACCAGCGGTTTAGGCTGTGCGTTGATGTCTCAGTCAGTCAGTCAGTCAGTCAGGACTTTGAATTTTATATATATAGATAGATGTACATGAACCAGTTATCTCAAAACTTTCCTGTGACATTGGCGCCGATTCTCTTGTTCACAAATAAACTAAATTTAAGTTCAGTGCATCCTTTTCTTTCTATTTCATTAAGAAAAGGACAGAAGATAAATGTTAGTTTAGTCCTGTTCACATCCTCGTAGCATAGCTGCATAGCGCATCTCTGGTGAAATCACCAGAGATGTGCTATGCTGCGAGGATGTGAAAGCTAAGCTACGAAACTGTGCGACCGTTTCCACTAATGCTAAGCTGTGTAGTGGAACGAGTAAGATGTGCTATGAAGATGCGTCGCCGCGAGGTAGCTGTGCGAGAAAGATGCTCAACTCGAGCAATGCCATGCATCGATAGTAGGGAAAGCACGGGGAGTACTCTGCTCTGCACATACCTACACCACTCGCGCATCCATAACTCCCATCCATAGCACGCATCATAACGCATTCTATATAAAAAACATAGCTTAGTTAAACCCGTTTCCACCAATGCTATGCAATGCCAATGCTATGTGTGAATATGATTGGTGGGTATCAAACACATCCATAGCAACGTAGCACATCTCTGGTGGAAAAGGAGCCTTAGACGTCGGTATTTATCCTACGTACGTCGCTGTCCACGGAGTCAGTGTGGTTCTTCCAGCCCTCGGCGGTGTACACCTGTCCTTCGACCTTGCTTAGCGCCTAGAGCCTAGCGAGTCACCTTGCCATTGGTGAAGCGAAACGAATGCTCTAGAATTTTTGCAGCTGGCCGCTTTGCGCAAATGGCGCCTTCGATAGTCGCCTAGCGTATATAGAAGGATGTTTAGTCACTAGGCTCTAGGCGCTTAGCTAGCCACTTGTCAGTGCGTGCAGTCATGAGCACTAATATGTCAACACTTGGAAACTTTCAATAGCGATTTTTGCGTGAAATAACGAAAACAACAATGAAATACGATGATTTCTTGATCTGTTCCAGCTACTAGTCATCAACGTAGTAGAGAACCACGAACAGTTTTCGGTGATTTTTAGCTCTTACAAATAAACAGGTATCGGCATTACCGATTTTAAAACCCGCTTCCTTGAAGAAATTAAGAATTTTCTGATTCCAACATCTCGTGGCTTGTTTTAACCCATAGAGACTTTTCTTCAGTAAGCATACCCTTGCAGAACCATCACCAAAGCCTTCGGGTTGAAATTTCCATATAAAAATGCCATCGACCAAAGAGTGTTCCATATAAAAATGCCATCGACACATCAAATTAACACATCTTCATTCATACCTTCGTTTGCTGCGATGTTAATCACAGTTCCGACCGTGGTCATTTTTGCAAGGGGACTGAAAGTCTGATCATAGTCCTCTACATTCTTTCGGCGAAAACCCTTAAATAATTTAACAGACAAGCTTAAACTTGTTTGCAGAACACCGCAAGTGTAAGCTTGTTTAAACATGTTACAAGTACAGTCGACGTTTGACCGAGTCTGCCAGTCGCTTCTAGGATCGACTAGGCAAAGCCCGAAACCGATTAAGAAAACCGAAACGATTATTTTACTTTCGACGTTTGACTGCAAAGTTAAGAACTTCTAGGTTTGACCACAGATTACTAAATAGTTAAAAAAAAAGCTCGAAAGTTTGTATGGATGGGATCCATACAAACTTTCGCGTTTATAATATTATATTAGTAGGATGTAGAACCATGCGGGTTGGTTCGTGTTTGTTTCTAAAAGAAATATGAGATTATTTATTTTTACTATCAAATTAGTGCAAGGTAATAAATTGACAAGGAACCAACCCACACACAGATAGATTTGCTAAATGAAACCAATGAGTTTCTTTTTTTTTTTAATTAAAATGCTAATGATTTTCATCAATATTATTTGTATGCATATAACAAATTATTTAGTACAATATTGTAAATAAACATTGTTCAAAATAACAAACAATTTTATTGTACAGATGATGGATGATTGCCAGCACATCAAGCTACCCGAAACTGTAAAATTTTCCCAATCCACCTTGAACCTTAATGCTTTAGCGATAAAGTTGAAAATCTATTAAAGAAATTTGACAGATTGTAGTAGCTTGATGTGTTGGCGTCTGTACACCATTTTTTGACGCGTATTATAAACCGCTCTGTGCAAAAACGGCTTTTTCTCAAAACTGTCATTGTGTGGGTTGATTCCGTTTTGAAAAAGTAGGTCCAATTATGAAGCTTTGCATTAGCAATATCCTTTAAAATTATTGAGATTGTGATTGATAGTGTGTTACGCAATTAGGGTGCTGGTTGTCAAAAGGAGTCGGGAAAAAAAAAACAAAATAAGTAATCCTAGAGACTAGTTCGATTTTATTACATGTTTTTTTAGAAAAATATAAATATAATTTGTGTTCCTTATCATTGGTTAAAATTAAAGGGATTCCAAACATTTACGAACGAATAACTACGCTATTTTTATAGAGGATCATGAGGTGGCATGTTGAAGTATAAGCTACGAGGATTTAGAAGATATTTGAAGTCTTCGAGGCAGTTAGCACACTTGGCAACTAGGTATCCTAACCCATGTATTGTTTAGAACTGGTTAGACCAACTTGCCAAATGCACTAGGCTAAAGCTACCACGGTCAATCAAGATCACAATTTTTAGACGTTGATAAATATGTCTTGTATTTAATCGTCTTTTTGCTGTTGCCAGAATGTACTGATAATGTGGTTTGTTTTTTTATAGATCGACAATTCAGGGTTGTGGGCAACACTAGGTCATAAAAGGTATCTTCGACAGAAAATGAATCGTAACTTTCATCGTGCTAAAGATTGACAGTTTAATGGTAGCTTAAATCTCTCGCATCATACGCTGGCCTAGCCATCTCTCGCTAGTCTTCCTTAACGTCCGTAGTGTTGGCCCTGGGCACCAGCGACTGCGGCGACGCACTGGTTGAATACATTGACGTAGTTGAAGGGCAGTTCTCCAACGCATCCGTACCCTCCTTTCTTGTGGATCGCCATGTAATCGTAGCAGTCGACGCGGCCGTCTCCGTTGCAGTCCTGGGGAAAACAGATATACAGCGATTATAGAAGAGTAACCTGTTGAATTGTTGCCATCGCGTGTAGACCCTGGATGAGGGAACAGGAGCGTGGAGATTGGCACAAGAAAAGACATGCCTATGCTCAGCTGTGGGTGAAGTGTGGTTGTGGATGATGATGATGATGGCAGTGGGCTGGCCATGTTTGTCGAAAGACCGATGGCCGGTGGAGCAGATGCGTCATGTAGTGGAGACCGCGTATCGGCAAGCGAAGTGTGGACGCCTTCAGCTAGATGGACCGAGGACCTCAAAAAGGTGGGACAGAGGGACAGACTGGTTGCGGAACGCGGAAGACAGGGTGTTTTGGCGCAGCCTGGGAGATGGCTATGTCCGGCAATGGGATTGCGATAGGCTGAGTTGATTGGTTGATTGAGTCTCTGTGGAATTCCTTTGATTTAAAACAGAGATTTGATTTTGTTCACCACTTGACCACTTTTATCTATTTGATGAGAGGAGGCCTGTCCCAGCAGTGGGAACATTATAGGCTGATTATTGTTATCTAGGAGTCATCAGAGTTTAGTCACGTCTTTAAGATATTTTAAGAACTAACATAATGTTCAATGGTAATGCATTGAACATTAGTTCTCAAACTTATGTTAATTTCAAACTTATTATTGTTTTTGGTGGTGCTCCAAGTATTTCGGGTGATGTCATTTCGTCTCTATATGTTAATCAGCGCACAATGACAACAGATTTGCATGTGACATGTACCGCCCACGACTTGTGGGCGGTGTCACAGCTTTATAGGAAAGATTACAAAAAATAGCGCAAGAATTTGAATGTCATTTGTAATTTGGATTTCTGAGGTTTTTGGTAATTTTTTAAACAACCTAAAAAGGAGGATGTCCTTGTTTCGTATGTTCTAGTAAGTTTTATAAGTACCTCATCCGCATTTCGTTTGTTTTATTTTTTTATTATGAAGAGGAAAATTATCTTATTAAATGAGATGGTCTAACCAATATGGATGCATGTGGTTGTCTTACCTGAGCGAACTTGGTCATGTATCCTTGGACTGTGAGAGCAGCGCAGTACGGGTCGTTTGTGCAGCTCGGGAACGCTGGAAAACGATGTCATACAAATTAATAACATGTAGGTAAGTACTTATGTAGGTATATTTTTTAGAACGCTGTTAATAGTTAAGACTTGTAATTGTAAGTATATGCCTTCTACAGTTTTGAAAAATACACCACTTTATGTGGGGCAGCTTGGTAATTGCACTAAGTGTACCAAGTAACGCATAAAAGTGTACCAAGTAACGCATAAAAGTGTACCAAGTAACGCATAAAAGTGTACCAAGTAACGCATAAAAGCTGTACCAAGTAACGCATAAAAACACACTAACAGTAACAATGGCTTACATTTTGACAGTTCAACAACATTCATTGCGTTATTTACGTTGTTGAGCAGATAAATTTTTCGAACATAGGTATGAAGCATTGGATTACAACCACGTAATATTCATAATTTGATGGACTCGTTTGTTGTTACACAGTATCCATGAATTCCTGGACCTCTCACGCTGGGTTTTGTTGAATATTTAGGCAACACAAATGTGGGTATCTGGTTCAGTAGTCAAATCTAAAAATATCGTAGCAATTCTAATTAATATTAACTAAGTGACCCATTGGAATTATGTGTTTAGCTAATTCCAAATATTCAATATTTTAAAAATCGATTTATCTAATGGCTGTTTTAACTGTAAATAAAATCATCAATTAGTTAAGCCAAGGCCGGCCAGTTTTAAGAAACAAGTTAAATACTTCACATACTTAATTAACATATTTATCTATTATAGGTATGTGATTTATTTGAATAGATAACATTACTGTGTCAAGCGTGTAAATTAATAAAAGAGATTCATGAATTAAATGGATACTTGGAAACATTCCGGATGTCTTTATGCAAATAATTTCCGCAGACAGAGGTAGGTAAATCCTCTCTAAGACCCGCGGGGTAACTGCGTAACACACTATCAGTAGTAATGGGTCTCATTTTGACAGTTCAACAACATTCATTGCGTTATTTACATTGTTGAGCAAACTAATTTTTCGAACATATGAAGCAATGGATTAGCAATATCCTTCAAAATGATTCAGATTGTGATTGATAGTGCGTTGCTCAATTACGTTGTACACACACATTATTTGGCTGTATTAAATTAAATTCTAAAAAGCCTACTAATACTCCAAAAAAAGCTGCATTTTTTCAGCAATGTCATCTAAGGCGGATCACACACTACAACGCACAACGCGACGGGGCGAGACAATTTACCCGGGGAAGCGCGTTTTTATTGAATTTGTAGTTTTGTACACACGGCGACACATCAAGAATCACATTTCCAGTTTTATCTGACCTCGCATTGTATAGGTTTTTCGTACAATAAGAAGTCAGCTTAAATACTAGAAAAATGTATAGCTCGAGGTGCCTATGTAAAAAATCTGCGCACCGTCGTGTGCCGCGTTGTCGTTGTGCTTAAAATAAATCGTGCAGAATTATCTTACCATCAGGCGCATCAGGCGACTGTCCGTTCAGGGTAGGTTTGCCAGCATCAGCCCAGTACGCCCAGGTGATGTGGAACAGTCCACAGTGGTCACCCTCGCACTGGATGCCGCGTTTGCACCCGGACACCGCCTGGCAGATGCAGCCGAGGCACACCTCCGTCACCGGCTGTGACGAGCCTGGCAAGTGAGCTGGAAAATTGAGAAAAAATAATTAATTTAATTATGTATAAGTACACAAAATACATAATAGAGAAACATGTACAGGGTCAGATGAAATTAGCTAGCGAAACTCTGCAGACGTTAGTAATAAAACTAAAAATGAATAAATTTACTGATTTTTTGGGTGGTCTATGTGTAGTCACTTGAAATATCAGTTTAAAAAAACTGTTTTTTGTGTGTAATCTTCACAGACGTGATGGGTATCGATGCCTAAATACGATAAAACAAAATAAAACAGATTTTATTTTATCGATAAAATAAAATTAAAACATTTTTTTTTGTTTTTTGGGGGCTTCATCGACCGCTGGTACTGTTGTTACTTGAAGCTTAAGTTGAGAAAGTATGTTTTCTTTTGTTTTATCATGTTTTGATATCGATTCCCATATACTCTGTATGTAAATTACCTACGTTTTACAAATACAATATTCTTATTCACGTCTGCGGAGTTTCGCGAGCACAAAGGTACAATTAATTTTTAAGATTTTATAATATTTATAGGTTACTAGGTTTTGAAAAACAGCAATGATTAAAAATTGTATGAATGATAATATGCATTAAAATTGACTAATTCAATAACGCATAAGGATCAGAAGGCCAATTCTCGTACTTACAAAACGTTAAAATTCAAGTCGCAGTCTCATCTCAGCGACAATCAAGGTCAAAAAAAAAAATGTAAATTGATTATATTTTTGACAGATTGCGACTGAGATTAGAATGCGAAAATTCTTTTAAATACAAGAATTACCCACTTCAGGATAAGCGTTGTCATTTACTTTGTTAGTTTATTACATACTCGTTTTGGTGTTATTAACCTAATAAAATTACGAACGCATCCATTACGAAAGTTTAAACCGCATAAAAAAGAACGTAATAAAAAAACATGCACAAACGAGTCCAACGACCATTAAGTTTTAGGTTGAACACGCGAACTTTAAAAAAAAATTAGAATACAAACTTAAATCAATAAAGGTTTTTACTAGTGGTGTGAAAATCCCAGATCCAAGGTGGCATACCTTTGTATGTGATGACGAAATATATGATTATGTAAATGTGACCACAGTATGTAAAGTGATAAGTCCTGTTTAAGGTCAAGGTGCTTTTTGTGGCCATAGCTGGGCTTTGTAATGTACGAAGATGTACGGTTTGTTTATATTGCTTGGCCCTTTATTTTTTGTTTGTAAAACTACAATTGCTAAAGAAGAAAACTTAACATAGACAGATTAGAGATATTTACACTAATCTTTGCTGAACTTGGCTCGACTCTTGTACATACAAAAATATACTTGGGTATAAAATACGTGAAATAATTAAGAAAAGGACTGGAATAGGAATATAGACATAGAACCACTATAATCAGTCTTTAATGTTCCCATTGCTGGGACATAGGAGTGGGCCGTAATCCACCGCGCACGTGTGGTGCGGGTTGGTACGTAAATGTCACGTATTCGAATTTTTGGGGCAAGGACATGCCCGTTTCCTCACGATGTTTTCCTTTACCGTTTTGAGAGCAGTGGTGATGAAATAATTTATTATAGTTAAATAAGGCCCAATTGCACCAAATTACTAAATGCGTTTAGGGCTAAACGCATTCAAGACATCGTTCTATTTCTGTCAATTGTTTTGAGTTGGTAGAGACCGAATGGAGTTTAGCGTGGTGCAAGTCATACATTTAACCAACAACATAATTGTCAGGTGTTAAATTGTTCCCAAGAACTTTTATTAAATCACTAAATGTTTACGCTCGGTTTTCCCAATTACCCTCATTCCTTGCATTTGAAGGAAGATCCGTGTGGGAACACCTCACACATGACTTATTTTTTTCTCACTTCTCAGAATTTCCGCTTGTTAAACTATTTTATTATATAAAATTATGATTGTCTATTACATAGTTACCATTGTTCTCAGAATACTAGTACGTCACTGTCGAGTCATCGAGAGATGCAAATTATTTTTTGTACAAACTTTATGGACTTAAATGTCGAGGTTAAGGTTATTGAAGGTTATTCTGTTGGGTTTAAACAACACACGATGTGTTTTATGAGCTTATTGACTTTAATGTGATCTTAAATTCGATGAAACGGTTCTTATTGGGGAATTCTATCGAATATACATGGCGTAAGGGACACCGATGCACAATCTATTCTATTCTGTAAAAATCTCACTGTGACAACTTAGGTGAAGTGAGCTAGGAGTGAACTTTCATTCCAATTGATGCTAAAAGGATTGACACTATTGACAGCTCACATCACTTAAGAAATTTTCACGGTGAGATTTTATACAGAACACGCTATATCTATTTGGCACATAATTTTAGATTTCCAAGCGTAAACATTTTTCATTGGTTATTAAAATTAGCTGTTTCATACAAAAGTGGAATATCTACACGGTCAAAATGTATGGAACAGCCGATTTTTTTTATAAGAGACGGGGCCCGCTTCAATGGCCGCTACACGGGCCACTTTAGACACCAATCTAGGGTCCAGGCTAGAATCCCGCAAAGAGACGTCTAAGTTTAGAACGACTTGGATATTATGAGAGATTTTGGGCTTTCGGTAATTAGAACACCGTCTCGGAGCTTCGGCTACGGCTGCGAAATAATTAAATGCCTTGTGTTAGCCTCTAATCAATAAATCTACATTACAACATGAATTTAAAGAACAAACATAGAATAAATACATATTCAAGTAATGGATTAATATTAACATCGATGCGGAAACACATCTATTATAAACATCTTTGACAATGACCTATTAATAATAAGCAGGTACATAGTACATATCACGGAAGTAATTACGTATGAGAAATATCTAAGACATATCTAATAGACATTACTCGTGATTTGTAAAGGAGAGAAAGGAAATACTCTGGGAAAATCCGTATTTAAAGTTCAAGATCGTATGAGTATGTCTTAATTCCTATGTTGATACGGAATAAGGTGAGCAATAGAGTCATTTCAAGATTGTGGGTGTGGTTATCACGACACTTGGAGTAAAAGTATCACAGGTATACCTATAGATGGAGGATATAAAACAATCTCCTGTAAGACAAGTTGCAATAGAATATTATAAGGGTTGAAAGAGCATGGCCAAGGGCTTTTGGCACTTTTAAATATTGGTCTTTGCACTGCTTTTATTAATAGGGCATCTAGAGTTATCTGTCTTACATTAAAAAAAAAAACTAAGTAGAAAAGAAACTCTCTCCAAGCAGTGATACATATGGGTACCTACTGCATGTGTGCCAAATGGCCCTATTCATTTCTTCACAGCAATAACTTTAGCAGCAGCTTAACTTTGAATGCATCTCTTTCAATATGCTAAAACATCAAGCAGTTAGTAGGTACTAAGTCTACCCAACGAGAAACCCGCAAATTAACATGTCCATAGATCGATCACGCAATAAAAACCCGTCTCACGTCTTAGTGAGAAATTACGTCCAATAAATCAAGAATAAATAAATAATAGGGCAGAATAGAACCATTAGATATTGATGCTAACCACGTTGCAATATTTATATTGTAGTCTGACGTCACGGTCTGACCTATGATGATCGTTTGCCATTCAGCACACGGATATCAGTGATGTCATACATATGGAGGGCACGACGCGATTAACAACACATTATTTACAATTTTTATTTCTGCTTTTAATTCTCTCATTGTGTTACATGGCGTGGTTATTTATAGAATTGATGTTAAGGCAATGAGAATTAAATTAGCTTTTAAGTTGTAAAGCGTATGATGTCAGGGCAGAAGCCTTGAATCTACTCCGTGATCTACTGCCTTCATTTTGTTTAATGGAGGAAGTGTAACTTAATTTTTTTGTTGCAAATATTAAAAAATCTCGAAAACTTTCAAACGGTAATTAACCTAAGGATTTTCTGACCTACTTCTTTGTTTTACAACCGTTACTTAAATCATAGACCTGCGCATCATAAAACAGCTGCAAAAAAATCCAAAACATTGTAAAAACAAGAGGCAGTTTTAATTAATCAGATCTTAAAAAACCTGCTCATCGAAGGACTTGTGGGCAGCAATGCGTGAACGATTCGTTTCTGTTTAAAGTCTATTCAAAATCTTGTTTCCAATTGATGTTATTTCCAGTTAAACGAATAACATTCTTTATGCTAGTTTAAATGAAGCTGATTTCAAAATGACTAGTACCTACTATTGAAAAAGTCACAACGTTTTTTGTAGTTGAAGTACGAACTGAACTTTATGCGTGGGCATTAAAGTTGTTTTTCAAAAAACAAATACTTGTTTACAAGTTTGGAAACTATATCGCAAGTTAGTATAGTATCACTGGATCCGGTTGAAGACCGGTTCATCTACGTTGCTATACTGGACTGGTCTGGCGACATATTCCTAGGATATTGCATACAAATTAAGGTGCATGCGTTGGCGGGACGCCTTTGTTGAACGTCAAGGTTGGTGCCAGGTACAAAGAAAATAGTTCGGTAGAGCAAAAGTAGTTTTATGTTCGTGACGTCTAGTTTTTAGGTCTTGTGACGTCGTTTTTAGCTCTTGTTTTGGTTCCTATAATTCTGAGCAACATCTTATAATCAACATCAACAACAACATCATCATCATCAACATCTCTTAATTGTATATAAGTAGTTTATCAGCCATCTTGTTACCATAACACAAGCATTAGGTTGCTTAGCTTGGGACAAATGGTGCTGTGTGCAATGTCCAGGGATATTATATTATATTATATTATCTTGCCCACAAAAGACAAAGTATAATTTTGTGCTGCTTTTAAGAGGCCATTCATAAACAGTAGTGATTAACGACTGTTTAACCATACATTTTTGACGTTTAAACGTCACTTAACTTGAAGCATCGTTTATAAATAAACCCATATGAATGCTTACAGAGTAGTGGGGTACATGGGAATAATTAATATGCTCGAAAAAATTATGTACCTACTTTGAAATAGGAAAGTAGAAGTCTACCAATCATTCAATCTGCTTATCCTTTTTCCGCACTACACTATGTTGGGGTCGGTTTCCAGTCTAACCGGATGCAGCTGAATACCAGTATTTTACATGGAGCGACTGCCTATCTGAACTACGTAACCCAGTTACTGGGTAACACGTTACCCCTTGGTAAGACTGGAGAAGTCTACCATCACATTTAAATTATGCCAAATTTTTCAATCAAATAATGTCATCAAGAATTCCGATAGGAAGGTGTAAATATCAAATATTGGCGCTAACCATCCGACTGCCAAGTACCTTCGTGGCATTGCGTGAATGATGCAACTGTTGACCACAAATATGTTGTTGGCCCATCGGCCATTTTGCAAGAGCAAGGAATGAAGAAATTCCGATATAGTAGATATGTCACAAATGACCGGCCGAGTTTATTTAAGAACTAAAAAACTGATAGAAAATCTGTATAGTGAGGTGATAAGTTTGCGACATTGTTCGAATAGGCACTATACCTACATAACATATAGGTACATGACCCTGCATTGTTAGACTGACATTAAATACGAATAATAATATAGTGTTAGGACTTTAAAAGAGACCATGACCTCTGAGTTTGTTTCGGCCCGGCATTTCCTCTCCGGGATCAGTCAGCCAGGAAATGTCGGTGGCAACTAGTTTTAAAATACTGACGTGTAATAGTGTCTTACAAGATCTACTTACATAAATAAACATTTCATTTCATAGCATCACGCCTGTTAACCCCGAAGGGTCAAAGTCAAATAATTTATTTCTACTAAGCACCATTATAAGACACTCTTAAACGTCAGCAAAAAAGTAGAGTTGATTCTAGATGTCTCTTGCGAAAATTAGTTTCGCATGGAGAATGGAAGAATGGCCAAGAAACTCCATAGTTCCTCTTTTAAAGTGTTTAACAATATTTTGTATACATTAAAATTATAATTATATGTGTAGAGGCAGATTCTATGAAGGAGGAATCTTTTGGACTTAGTTCCTCAATCCATTAATTTTGAATCAAAGAGTTACTTTTAGAAAACTCTCTATAAAAGGATAAATGCATTAAGTAGTGAAGATGACGTCACAATTATATTTTAAGAGTAATCAACCAAAGAGAAGGTAGCTAAACAAAGACAAAAGCAGCGTCATAAACTTTCTATAACACAACACATAAAAATATCACGCTTAAATTCCTCGTAGGGTTAAGCAGAGGTGCACCTATTATAGTACAAACCCACATTTCGCCCGTTATGTTTAAGTCCCATGGTACAAATCCGGACTCCGGGCTGGTGCTGAGAAATTCCAGATATAAAATCCCAATAACACTTTGCCCAACCCGCCGAGGACTTTGCCTAGTTGACCGGGACAGACTGGATGCAAAAGGTCGAGCACAGGGTGTTGTGGCGCAGCCTGGGAGAGGCCTATGTCCAGCAGTGGACTGCGATAGGCTGAGTTGATTGACTTTGCCCGACCCGGGAGTCGAACCCTGGACCGCAAGTTCAGCAGTAGCGCTTGCGACCACCAGACCAACTTGCTATGTCGTGTGAATCATTTTATTTCCGACACCAATGAACCGTTTATAAATGCTCTATGATTGTCTATGAGAGAATAATCACTTGATTGCTAATACGTATCGTTAACAATGGCGATCTTTTTCCAATTAGTTTCCAATACACTTCATTGTTGCTGCACTTCCTCTATTTTATTTAATTAATGGTAATTGGTGTACTGGTGGACTTTAGAAAACATTTTATTGTTTTCGATTTCCAAAAATAAACATCGGTGATTTCACCGGTAGATCGAAAAATTAACGCTAATTAACGGAAACTGAATTTAATTTACTATAAGTTGCATTTAATTTAATTAAGGGGTTGGGTTAATAAAATTATTATCTTCTTTTTGTTATCAGCTCTATTTTATTCTGTACAGTTTGGTGATTTAGTCACCTGCAAGGTCAAGGGGGTGATTCTACACGTCATGTTAAATAGCTTTCGCGATGAAACTCCTATCCGACTCGTGAAAAAACAATCAAAAGCCTATGAAAATCAAATTGAACAACAAGAAAAATTAAAACCACATAGTTTAGACCACAGACAAACAGAGTGGCCAGCAATAATCAAATATTCATCAAGTATCTACTAAACATAGTCCCGCGGGCAAGAAGTTATACCCCAGAATTGAATCAAAGTTTACCCAAATGAAGGTTATAATTTATTGCCCAGCAATGGAATAAACAGAAGAATAAATAGGTACCTATATAAAAATAATAAAAAATGAAAAAACAATGGTATAAATTAAAAGACTCCTTAGATATAGGATGTTTCCTTTCTGACATCGACATGATATAGCATCGTAATTATCATAGAGCGTTCATGTTAATTACGATTTATATTCTCATAATTCCGTAAGTAAATCAGCACTGACAAGGGTCGGGAAATTATGACATAGCTCGATATACGGTCATAATAACGTAATGTCAGGTACTTTTGTCTTCACGATAGAAAATAATGCAATTATACAAAAAACTATGCAGTAATTTTAAAACGTTTTGATGTAAAAAATGTACTTTAGAAAACATTATAGAGGTTAATGTTCTGTGGCAGAGGCAATCTTAGCTACATTTTAATGATGTGGTCATCTGGAGACACAACGATGAAGATGGACATAATATCTTTTATGTAACAAACGCTACAAATTCGCTCCTTTACGTTAAGCCAAAATTTTACTATGTAGATTAGGTACTATAGAGGTTTTGACACGTTTGCCTTTCGTAACCGACCTCCGCGATTATTTTATTAGTTGATGTTATGTCGAATGAGATAAACACTACTTAATATTTAGAAGATTAGAAAATAAGTACATAATAGAGACTCAGCTTGAAGGGCGTCATGATGTATGTTCCGGATTACCGCAAAAACGGCTGTACGGATTTGGATGAAATTTGGCACACAGATAGTTCATGACCTGGATTAACACATAGGGTACTTTTAATCCCGGATTTTACATTCCCGTGGGATATTTCCCGACGTCCACGCGGGTGAATTTCTTCGACCAGCAGCCTACCTGCGTAACACACTTTCAATCACAATCTGAATTATTTTGAAGGATATTGCTTATCCATTGCTTCATATGTTCGTACAATGTATGTTGTTGAACTGTCAAAATATAAGCCATTGCTACTGTTAGTGTGTTACGCAACTACCCCGGCGGTAATTTTTATACTTAGTCATCATTTGGTAGCCCACACAATTTTGTTGTGCATAGGCAAAATGCTCAATAATATTTCGATAACAGTAGTAACAGTTTTCCTTATTGAGATTTAAATAAATGGAAGCTGTTTTGTATTATTTCAGAATGTTTATCACCATTTATTATCATTGAAAACAAAATGTGGAATTTTGGAAGGTCAGTTTCTGATATCTACTTTTACATAAAATCAAACCTACCCGGCTGTAGGTACCTAAACTACCTAAAACCAGTTATTTACTTTGTTATTATGTTTTTAATTTATTCATCTTAACGATGTTGTTAAATGAATTGTAGTGACATCAACTTTCAAGTAACTTATTTACATTAGGTAGGTAGATATATTATTGACTAGCGATCAACCCAGCAGGGGTAGGTCGCTAGTCCCTAGCGCGCACCGATTTTACGACTTGACATAACATCGAGAATTATTTATTATATTTAGCTCAATATTAATGTTTTATACACATAATCCTTCCAGAATAAATTCTCTAAATTATGGTGAAAACCGCATCAAAATCCGTTGCGTATTATAGAAGAATAACATCGTCATACAGACAGTAAGTCAATTTAAAGTACGTCCGTTAGTTACTAAATTATTTATTGTACACGGAACTAACAACTAATTAGGTAGATACAGTTCTAAGAATCTGATAAAAAAACAATTTTACATATTATGAATTACGAGATCGTTGGATCGTGTATAGTTTGAATAGTTTTTTATGCATATTTACATCATCCTGTGAATATTGAGGCGTTTCAACTGAATTGATTACTGTTACTAAATAATATATAATTCATTAATTTATTTATTTAATAATAATTATTATTATTTTATGTTTAGTATAAGGAAAACGTCGTGAAGAAACGAAGATGGTTCCTAGAACAAAAAAGAAGACACAAGTCTTCGAATTTTTATTCCTACCAACAGCAGTGTGCCCGCGTGGTGGATTATGGCCCACTCCCTCTCACAGAGAGAAGGCCTGTTTCCCAGCAGTGGGAACAATATAAGTTGATTATGCAGCAGGCTTAAGCTACGCTTGCCGCGGCCGGTCCGTGAATGTGTGACCGTCTTTATACACCGAGACCCCTACGTGCATCGGAAGCACGTTAAGACGTTGGTCTCGCCTGTCATTTGTGGATCTTTGACAGTCGTTACGGGTCATCAGAATCTCGCAGTTCAACATATGAGTTTGTCGTCTGTTTAACCGGACTTGCCTGTGGATGCCTCAATAAATTAAGGCCTCCAGCCAAGGCTTAAAAAACTAAGCGACTACACGCTAAGGGCACCCCCTGTTGGGTACGGACCTCGGCTTAGGGCGTCGCTGGGAGAGGGCAGCAAGGAACAGGCTGGATCGAAAATTATTCCTGCCACAATAAGTAGGTAGCTATATCTAGCAAACCTATAAGTTCCTATCTGTATCAATTTGTTTACAATGACTAACTTTACCTTGATCGTTGACATTATTATTGTGTAAAGAGATAATGTATTGCAGAAAACCTATATTTATTGTGTATGTAGAGGTAGGTATACTAAATGATAAATGATTTATTTTTTGTAAGTAGGTTTGTACCACTTTTACACGTCAATATATTTTTTTTTAACTAGATGATTTCGGCGTTTCCTATTTGACTACTCTCTACTCTGAGGAGAAAGACCGAAACAAACTAAGAGGTCACAGTCTCTTTTAAAGTCCAGACATAATCTTGATCAGGTCATGTAGATTGGTGTTTCTTGCCCATTCTTCTCCATAGAGATCTACGTTTTTGGAATGGGCGACTACCTTCCACTTTCTGACTAACTGACCGACTATTTAATTTTGACAATTCAAAAGTGCCTGTAAATGGTTTAATTGAAATAAATGATTTGAGTTTGTCTGTAATGGTCTTTTGAGGAAAGAACAACACAGATTGAGTGGACATGTCCAGTCAGTGGAGGCATTTGTCAAAAATCGTGCAGCTCAACTCAGAACTTGAGGAGCTCAACGATTCGACGAACCATGCCAAAGAAAGGACATTTGGGTAGGCCGCGTAAATTACTCAAACTACCAGTTCATGATTAAAATTAACTAAGAACTATTAATGAATAAAATGAAAACACTGAAGTTATATGCACTTATCAGCTAGGTCCATATACCTAACAGTTATTATAACGATATCAGGTTTATTTTCTTTACTTATTTAGTATCTATTTTGTTATTTTTTTGTTAAATAATATATTATACATATATAATTATATACCAACCCGCACTGGGCTCGCGTGAATGATTATGGCCTACTCCCTCTCATCGAGAGGAGGCCTGTGTCCCAGCAGTGGGAAAATTATAGGCTGATTATGCTCTATGTAATTATTTTGGTTTTATATTTATTTGTATTGTCTGTTAGTATACTAGTATATTGTATATACATAACATAACATAATTAAAAATATACTGAATAAAATATTTGAGAAGGCAAGTTGCGTGTTTGATTCATAAGTTTTACTTCTTTTATATCAAAGCTTCATTGCAGTTTTTCAAATCCATCCAAAAATCGTTCAACCGAGCTTTTCCACGGAACCACATCGCGCAAACGAAAAGTCGAATAAACTTAAAATATATTTTTTTTAAATATTAGCTTGTTTTGTGTCCTATTGCTGGGCAAAGACAACGGAGGTTTAGAACGGAAAAGGGGAGGGTTTTTTCAACCCAAACCTGCCTGTCTTATGAGATCTTTGGCCCAGCAAACATTATCAGATCCTCACTTACTTATAATAACTTAAAATAATAAATAAATTAAAAAAATACTTACAGACATCGGCGGCGACCACAGCAACTAACAACAATATGGCACTTAACTTAATCACGGCAGACGCCATTTTGGCGGTTTAAAAAAATGAACTTAAAAAATTAAAAAAAATACTAAAATAATGTAGCGTGTGTTCTCACGCGCAGAACTCGACTGGCATTGAACGTGGCCTTTAGTGACTTTATATTGGCATGTAGATGGCCTGAATCATCGCGTTCCATGAATTTATCGAATTCGGATTTCGATTTGTTTTGCTGTGTATCCGTGTAGGATTCTGTTGTCCTTTAGGTTTTGTAAAACGGGTGAAGGTTAGGGTTTAAGGCTTTTGTTAGCCCAATTAGCCGTTATGTTCGTTGCAACGTTTAAAAGTCAGCAAGGTTCAAAATCGTTTCTTCTAGTTTTTATTTGGTGTTTAATAATTTAAAGATCTTTTTCTAAAAGGAGACTGACTGCTCCCTGTTGACGTGAGTGCCAAAATAAAGCTGGCTCTAAAAAGAGGTTGGATTTAATTATTTTCATTAAAATTAGAAGTTGAACATTAAAATATTTAAGTAGGCCTGTATATTTTTTTATGTAAACATTATTTTTTTTAAATTTATATGAATCGACTACCTATAAAAAAACCTATTGTAGGTTCTATTTATTTATTAATTAATGTTTTAATTGTGTTTAATTTTCAACAAATAATTGGAATGCAAATTGTCTTCTAAGTATTTCTTGTGTAAGGAAAATCATTCAAGAATCTGCAACAATTTATGGCTAAAGTGACTACTAAGCATCTCCGTAGGTACCTAGATACATGCAAAAATGGACAGATGTTATAAAAACTACATATTTACACAAATACCCAATCAAATCGCTTGTATGTATTAACGATGATATCTGAAACCGACTCAACTGATGGAGCTAAGGATTACCATGTTTTGAGTTATTTTTAGGACACGTACTATGGCCACAGCACAATCCTACTAAAATAAAGCTGAAGAGTATGTTTGTTGGTTTGGACGCGCTTTTCTCTGGAACTACTGGTCGGATAATATGATTTTGCATTTGATACCCTAAATCTTGAGTAAAGCGGTAAAGATAGGTGGTTTAACATCACGCTAGGACACTTAGGAACCGAGCAAAAAAAAAAGTGAGAAAGAACGCTAAGTGATAGCGCGGGCAGACGATGCGATGCGACGGGTTGGATCCGGGAACAATAAATTTCACGCAGACGAAGTTGCGGGCATAAGCTAGTAACTAATACCTTACGTGGGTTTACCTAATCATAGTTGATGATGACCTACTAAAACATTTTCCAAGAAATTCATAAAAACTTTTTGCACCCGTGATTCCTTTATGCTACCTATTTATGATCATCAGCACATCTGTCTTCGTAGATCATGTAACCGCAATTCTTATCTTGATTATAGTAAATTATTTCAACAATGATAATATTATCTACATCCGCCAGGTAAATACAGGAGAATACCAGAGGGAAAAGTTCAGTTGTTACCAAACCGGATATGGGTGTCTATGGATATCTTTACAGAAGCTTAACTTTGCCAATGCATAGAGAAATTAGAAAAGTACTGGACCTATTTGTTTACAATGTAAAAGAGTTTACACTACAAAAGTTGACAGCTACGGTTTGAAAAAAAAATTAACTTTTAATCTTTTGCTATCTCTTTTAAAACAAAAGCAACGTCAATCAATGGCTAAATAATGAGAAAACTTTCATCCATCAGCCCTGGCTGAAGAAAAGTAGAAAAGCCAAATCTTTCGCTAACTGAGTGTTTAAGCACAAAAACCTAGATCTATATGATCTAAAAAAATCTATATTGGTTCGATGAAACTTACATTTACCAGTTTGAAAACAAAATCCCGTGCACATGATGACCACAGGTGCGTCCGTAAGTAAAACAAAGAGGATCAATATGCGCTGCAAGCAGGAATAGTCCTTACGGTGTTCAGATGTAAGTTTCCTCGACTGATAGGGTGGCAGCCCCATCGACATGCAACCTAGTTACCATGGACTCAGACGAAAACGTTGTAATTTTACGTCAGTTTAAAAAAAAATGCAATTACTAATAATTGCATTTTTTTTAATATATGTATATCATGAATTAAGTATTGAGTCCATGATTTTAGACCCTTAGGGGACTTAGGGACAGTTTGCGCGTCGATGATGCCACCTTGTATTTTTCTAAAAAAACTTATTTCATTTCGATTTTTATTGATAGTTAATTCACAGTAAACTAAAGAACCAACTAAAGAAGCTCGTAACTAGAGAAGGTGGCTGGGGTAGACTGGATGCGGAAGGCACCCGGGGTCAGGGTGTTGTGGCCCCGATTGGGAGAGGACTATGTCCAGCGGTGGACTGCGATAGGCTGAGTTGATGGATATTAAAAAAAAAAAGAAGAAGAAGAAAGAAAGAATTCACAATAAAATACCGTTATTTAACGTTTATTAAATAAAACCTTAAAATAAATAAAAAAATATTTGATTATCTTCGAAAATCCCTAAATCATGGCGACCCCATGAGCCGGACCTTCGCTACTTAGTTATTTTCAAGTTGTTCTCAAGTTCAAGCTTATGAACCTGGGACTGGTTCCACAAACAACTAAAACTGGAAATAAGTATATTTAAATAATGTCTAGGCTAGGACATAGACTCACGCAGCCGGCCCTGACGAAATATGTATGTGAAATAACGGAGAGTTTTATAATGACTTCCATAAATTTATATTTTTTAATCAACCTGAATGAATGGATTTATGGTTAAGTTTATTCTAAATGTTTAAAATTGATGTTATTTCAAGTTAAACAAATATCAACTTTATTTCAATGGTTGTTAAGTTGATTTTAGAGTGACTAGCACTCTTGAAAAAGTTATAAAAGGAGATTGCCCACGGCACTATGGACAAATGTACTCAATTTAACATTGTTGTGTCTTCATCAAATCATCTTTAAAATACTCGATGACATGTCTAAATACATCCTCAAAAAGTTCAACACAAACTACAATGGCATTACCGAGATATTTTGAAAAATTAAAATATTATTTTGAGGTTATGTTCGACTACAAAATTAATTGAAAAAAGCTATTTGAAGGGATCTGGATGGGTTTACGAGTGAGCTCTGTGCCTTTGAAGTACATTTGTGTAAAATATGTAGCGGTTTAGCTATTTTAGGTGGCCAATTACTGGTGGCCTGTGACCACCTCACCAAGTCTTGATTTAGATTTGGAGCATCTTCGTGCTTCAAAATCGTATTCCCGCGTTTCATTCAAAATAATGCAAAGTATGGAAGAATCATTACTTGATAGTCAAACGTTCAGTGTTATATCTAGATCCTACTCAAATAATAGATTGTAGTAGGTCTCATGAAATAATCTATGTACGTAGGAAGGAATGGAAAACAGCTACACTATGTACAATAAATGAAAGCAAGATTATTCCGTATCAACCTTACCCCGTATTTTACCTTTATTTTAATCTTCCAAATAAACTAAACTGATAGAAATATACAATCCTAGTTAATAAGTTATGTTATTACCGACACAATAGCAGGTACCTATCTAAGTTATTAAAATCCGTAACCCAACTAATGAGGTGAGGAACTAACATACAGACATAGATTGCACTTATTGTCCTCTAAGATTTTCATATGGTACACATTATAAAAAGCGCAGTTCCTAAGTAAATAATATCAAAACGACAATGTTAATCATTCTTACCGGCGTTGGTGAGATCCAGACACGTAAAATGTTCATGATATTATTTGGAATCTCCGACAACATGAGTCTGCGCATAAGTGGAGTTAATCTCAAACAGCAGTTGTGACATCGCTCCACAGTCGCACTCGCCATGTATAATGTATGTACAACACAAAAAGTCCTGGTTTTAGTAATATACAACACACACGGTGCAGCGGGTTGGAAGTATGTTTATTTTCAATGGGTTAGCAGGAGTAACGGAGGAACTAAAAGGCTCAAATTCGACGCACAACGTACCAAAACCAGCAGAAAAAAACATACTGGTTAACTTGACAATGTGTATGACAGACGGGCAATAAATGTCAATCAAGGTTGTACCCGTGCTGGTAAATGATTCTAAAACATTCGACTTTTAATCGATTTCCACAAATCACCCAGTGGTATTTCACGAATAAAACTAGGTGCTTACAAATACCAGCATGTTACATGTGATTTAGAACTCTGTTGTTGCGTTGAGAACCTACTTATTTTGTGTTTAAGCTTCTTTATGCTTATTATAGGAAGAAAAGCAAACATATCGATTAGCAACATTAAAAAAAATAAAAACCATAATGCGTTTTACAGATTAAAACCTTTATTGTTTTAAATCAACGTGGGAGTATTAGTATTATTAGACGTTTGAAACTATTCCGATTTCAATATCAACAATAAATAAAACCAAAGCTAATAACCATACCAACCAAATATCTACCTCACCGCCCACTATTGTCTCGTCTCATTTTCAATGAAAAGATAGATAAATGTACCTACTACATAATGTCTAATTCTGTGGGGATATAGAAACTGATTTATTTATTTTACCTTGCGAGCTATTTTACGATTTTAAAAAAATATTGTATACAGCTGTTTTCTTAAATAAACAGTTATTTAACTTGATACGCAATAATAAATCGAATAATCAGAATCAGAATCGATATTATTATGTATTTTTGTAGGCGGGTAGGTAGTTAGGCACAGTACACTAAATAGAAAAAATGGACACCCCTAGTTTTGACAGGCTATAGTAAAAATGGCGTACCTTATAGTCAGAAACTTAAAAGTACTAATTATTGTTCAAAATACTATCCCATTATAAATATTAATTAAGTCTTATTTAAAAAATATATTTTTATTTTAGATAGTTGATGCTGTTCAACTTTTTGAGACACGAGACAGTTATCAAGAGTACTGTGCCTGGGCATTCTCCTTTGTAAACTGAACTTTATTTTGTAGGACTTACAAGTTATTTTTCCTTAAACTTATATTTGTTTACATTTTTGGCGAATAAGTCGCGATTGCAGTATTAGATTTATTGGGATAATACTTAGCTTTTGTCCGCGGCTTCGTCCGCTTGGAGGTCGGAAATTATCCCACAGGGATCGTACTACCGGGATAAAAAGAATCATATGTATTAATCCAGGTTTTAAACTACCTATATCCTAAGTCGGGTCTTGTTCTACATATATGTGTACCTTTCATCTTTATCTGTTCAGCCGTTATTGCGTGATTGAGTAACAAACATAGAAACTTTCACGTTTATAATAAGTTAGTATAGGAATTTAGGTCTCTTCCTTACAGTAAACATAACTAGCTTTCACATGTGTGTTATGTCGATAAAAAATAGCCTACGTCCTTCCGCAGGGTCCAAAGTATCCCTGTAACAAATTTCATCAAAATCGGTGCAGCCGTTTCGGAAATTAGCCGTGACAGACAGACAAAAAAGTTTTAAAAAAAAATTGTTAGAAGTAGGTACCGTATATATACTTTATTCATAGGTAAGCATTTTGGTACAAACGGACACTTAAATTTTATTTATTTGCAAAGATTATTTTTAAAACTCGTTAACGTTAGCATACTTATGGATCACATCGTTTTAGATTCGTCTTAATTGTGTGCCTATTTGTTTAGCGCGGTAACAAGTGGGTTTTTTTTTTTTAAATGGACCTCTTTTACAGCAATTCTTACAACAGAAACTTCACTAGATGCTCATACACGTACTTTTGTTATCTGTATTCACAGTCGTAGTATTGATTCTTTGCCCATTCAGTTGAAACTAAACCACTTATGTCTGAGTAATTAATAGTAATTATATACACTAACTTGCTTTACTTTTCCGGGCTTCAGTCAGTCTTACCCACAATTTCCTATGGTTGCAAAAAATTCACTCTATTTTTTTGTTAAGTTACTACATTTTGCTCGTAACTGACCTAAGCAATAGATTGAGTAACTTACTTTCACTGAACGTAAGTGTTATAAACTTTTAGACACACGCATTTTCTATCGTGCAGTAAAACAATAAAATGTTGGGAAATACCTTTTATAACAACAACTGCATATTTGGTCTAGTTTACCTAAATTAGAATCGCGACATATTCGCCAAAAATGTAAACAAATTTGAGTTTATAGAAAAATAACTTAAATTCCTACACAATAAAGTTCAGTTTACGCTACAACATCAAACATTTTTATAACTTTTTCAATAGTGCTAGTCACTCTGAAATCAACTTAATTTCCATTAACATAAAGTTGATATTTGTTTAACTTGAAATAACGTGAATTTGAAAGATAAATTTTGAATATATACCTACGTAAACGCGACTATGTGTGCACGTAGAGTTCTAGGTTAGGTCTTTAGGTCAGGCAAAGTGTTAATCAGTTTTTCATTACCCAATTACTTCTCAGTAGCAGCCAGGGGCTGCAGTCTTGACATTCATAGCGATCGCTTTACGACCGATTTTGGTCGCAAAGTCCTGGCACTCCATACATTACCTACACCTGTCAATCCGGGACTGCGACCGAATTCGGTCGTAAAGCGATCGCTATGAATGTCGAGACTGCAGGGGTGGAGTCAGGGCTGATATGCGGTTGGTGGCCATAGCATCTCTGTAAGACCAGCACCCTAATTGCGAACACATTTTCAATCACAATCGGAATCATTTTGAAGGATATTGCTAATCCATTGCTTCATATATATGCTCGAAAAATTTGCCTCATCAACTACGTAAATAACGCAATGAATGTTGTTGAACTGTCAAAATGAAAGCCCTTTCTACTGTCAGTGTGTTACCGCTGTGATCTTTAAGGGTGCACCAAGCACGTCTGCTTACCTCTTCACGGTATACAGTCGTGATATTATGAATCTCTAAAGCGAGGTCCTATTTACTGGGCCTCATTTTGACAGCATTTGTTTTTAATTTATGGCATCCGGCACAGACCATAGAGATAGAGAAGGCGCGAAAGTAGAAAGTCTCAACCCTATCATTAGTTAGGTACAGACGCCAGCACATCAAGCTACTCGAAACTGTCAAAGTTTCCCAATCAACCTTGAACTTTAATACTTTAGAGATAAAGTTGAAAATCTATTAAAGAAATTTGACAGATTGTAGTAGCTTGATGTGCTGGCGTCCGTACATTATGTGTGTCTAAATAAAGATAAAGTGGACTTGATCTAAGTTTCCCTAGTTCTCGTGGGAAAATCTACAGAGACAGACTAGGCATTTCTACTGGTTTTACCACTTTTCCTAATTATATTAACAAGAGATAGCTATTTCACAGCGTCATTATTTTAACAAATAATAACTATATGACCCACTAAATAATAACAGCTGCACAGGTCGATCGATCAAGTTAAGCTGCGCTTGCCGCGGTTGATCCGTGGATGGGTGACCATCTTCATATACCAAGACCCCTCCGTGTCTCGGAAAGCACGTTAAGCCGTTTATCCCGGCTGTCATTCGTGGATCTTTGACAGTCGTTACGGTTCCTCAGAAGCCCGAAAGTCTGACAACCAGTCTTACCAAGGGGTGTCGTATTACCCAGTAACTGGGTTGTGGAGGTCAGATAGGCAGTCGCTCCATGTAAAATACTGGTATTCAGCTGCATTCGGTTAGACTGGAAGCCGACCCCAATATAGTTGGGAAAAGGCACACACACAGGCATTTAGGACTAAACGACTGATCACTGTATCAAATTGATTTGTTAAAAAAAGCAACCAGAACGAAATTAAAAATAAAGTAAAATAAGTATTTAATAATCAAACGAATCAGCTTTTAACTTTTGCCGATTTTTGTTTAGAAACAAAAAACAAAAACCCCCTTTTTTAACCCAATATTGTTATATCCGCGATCGATGGCCGCCTTCTAATTCTGAATTTGAATTAGATGTCCGCCCCTGCTTTGTCTGGAAACACAGAGATTTATGAGTTGAATTTTCTATAACATGCACGATATTTTACGCTATATCACGATTTAGATCCCTAGCAGATAAGGGAGGAGACTCACGATTAGTGCCACATTAGATAATATATGAAATCATGTAGACATGTGTATCATGGGAATAACCGAACAATACTTAACACCAGCTCTTATAGCAGGGCAGAAGTTGAGCTGCACAGCTTTTTTGTTCTTTACCTTTGTTGGGGGGTTTGCAGAGCGAAAACACAGGAAATACTGTTAAGCATTTATTAGGAAGATATCAAGGTTTAAAATCTAAGAACAATGTGGAAAGGAGTCTAATGAAAAACTATATATAAACTATTACGTAGACAGTTTTGCATCTAGCCAGTGTTGGTACATGGAGGTGATATACCTTCAAAATAGTACAAATAGCAGTGCAGTTCAGCTTCTGCTGGTGTTAAGCCCCCTGATACCTGACTAACAAAAGTGCCTGTATATGGTTTAATTGAAATAAATGCTTTGAGTTCCACTTTGAGTTCTCTTTCTGCTAACTTCAAAGTAGGTAGATACCTAATTAGCTACATAGAACTGTTAAGAGACCTGGTGATTATTCCATCATCGTTGATGCCTGGTTTTTTCTATCCCACATTCTATGCAAATGATTTTCCTCATTGTTTTCACATTCATTATGACGTCTAGACACCCATCTATTTGCTCTATAATAAGCACATGTCAAAATGCTATTGGAATTCATCGAAATCATGTTAACATCGCCAGCATTAATGACATCATCAGTCGTGCTGTCACCAGCTGGTTTAGAACCCAATGGCTTGGCACGCGACGATGGGAATTGTCCAGACGAAATGACCATAATGCCTTGGAAGTTAGGCAGGCTTTTGGTGTGAGATGCCACACGTATTAACACCTTTGCGCCATCCTATCTTCCTAGCCCGGCGGGCTGTGCTGGGGCGGCTGCTGCAGGTGCGGAAAACCTCTAACGGCGAAAATATTCCAACTTTATTGAGAGTCATATGTTCGAGCCGTTTGGGATTGAAACACTATGGGGTCCGATTGCCCACTTGGTTTTTCGAGATATCGCCAAGACTTGGACTATTTTTTCGGCTAAACAATCAGTATCGCCATACAACGGGGCAATGCTGCCAGCCTTTTGAGCACTTTTCCTGTTGACAGCAATGCGGACGAATTTTTTGAAGCCCTATGATTCTTCCCCCTTTTTTATATATGTACATAATAATATTTATTATTTTAAGTCTATTAGCTTATACATACTCCCCTTTATTCATAAACGTTGCTTAAAGTTAAGCAGTGATTAGCGTCTATTTAACCATACATTTTTGACGTTTAAACGTTACTTAACTTTAGTCATCGTTTATGAATAGGTAAACCCCATATACATATAATTGAATTGAAATAATTATTACATTGGAATAAAAATCAAAGATCAATGGATTCGTCAGCAATATTTTTCCTAGTATGTATTATAAATACGACTTAATTATTTATTATATACCTACTAGCTGACCGCCGCAAACGTCGTTTAGCCACATACATTATTTCTAGGATTCTTTTTTTGTTTGAAAAATAGTTGTTGACCGATTCTCAGACCTACCCGTTATGCACACAAAATTTCATACAAATCGGTCCAGCCGTTTCGGAGGACTTTGGTAACAAACATTGCGACACGAAAATTTTATTTAATAGATTAAAATTAAAACTGTGTAATTTATAAGATTTTATTATTAAAAGGACAAGGAAAGTCGATGACCGAAAGTGCTAATGCTGTGCTAAACTGGTTGCAAGCCTTGTGAAACCTGCTTTACCTAATTACTAAAACAGGGTCTTCAAGTGATTCATCCTTTTGAATTTAAAGTAATTAAATTATTCCGTAAAAGTTGAGGTTACCAAATTAACTTGGACCCGCAAGAGTTACCTCGAGACCGGCACCCTAATTGCGTAACACACAAGGATATTGCTAATCCATTGCTTCATATGTTCCAAAACTTGGTCCGCTCCACAATATAAATAACGCAATGAAAGTTGTTGAACTGTCAAAATGAAAGCTGTTAGTGTGTTACCCAATTACCCCGCAGAGCTGCTTCGTCGGTTTCATTAGTTTTAATGTTACCAATAGAGGTCCCCCTACAGGCAGATGACCTTTACATCCTTCCTACCATGGAATTATCTAATTAGGTACTCACAGCTAGGTACTACTCTATCTACTTATCTACTACCTACCGCAGCAGACGAAATCTATACTAATAATAAAGCTGAAGAGTTTGTTTGTTTGTTTGAACGCACTAATCTCTTACTCAGGTATTTTATGACTTTTTCGGGCATCTCTCACAAACGTTGAGTCTTTGGTTTAGATTAAGAACTTCCTATCCACAACATTTGTGATGAGAAATATAATATATGTAATGATTTAAAAAAAAACTGCACCCTACTTCCGTAGGTATATATTCATTGCGTTATTTACGTTGGCTCAACAACGTAAATAACGCAATGACTTTTTGACTTTTTGAACATGAGAAGCAATGATGAATTAGTAAAATCCGTAAAACTGGTTCAGATTATGATTGATAGTGTCTTTCGCAATTAGGGTGCTGATTGACTCCGATGTCAGCAAAGTTGGATGTAGGAACCGCAGGGTTGGTCTTCGGTCCACAAAGCCCGACCCTGCGGTCAGGCAAAATCAGAGGTAAATACACAAATACAGTTATTTACCTCTGACTTTGCATCACTGTCCAAATCACAGTGATCTTTATTATCATTCTTTTATGGTTGCTGCCACTGACGAGTCTGCCAAAATGATTGTGATCTTTATTCTCGTTACAATATAGTTGCTGTTACGTTGCTGCTGTCAGACGTAAAATAATTGTGAACGGACTGTATGTACAGCAGTGGACGTCATTCCTTTCCGGTATCCTATATTATGTTCTGTGCTGTGGTTCTGTGATTGCGTAACACACTAAAGTTGTCAAAAAATAAAAGGCCCGTTTTGACATTGACGACAGTTCTAGTAGTTAATAAAGATCAAATTCGCAAAACACGTTTTCGTTTGTGTGAAACTGACAGCAGGTGTCGGGCCTTTTATTTTTTCAGTAGCAGTGGCTTCAAATTATGACAGTTCAATAACATTCATTGCGTTGTTTACGTCGTTGAGCAGACAAATTTTTCGAACACATGAAGCAATGGATTAGCAATATCCTTCAAATGATTCAGATTGTGATTAAAAGTGTGTTACGCAATTAGGGTGCTGGATGATGTTACCATCTGCACCGGTCTAACTTCGGCCTTATTACCTCACCATTTTTTTATTACATCGGCTCCTATCTAATTCAAAACAAGTCAACGTCCTCTATAGAAAGATATAATAATAAATCCTGAATAATATTCATTGAACAAGATTGTATCAGCATTCAATATGGCTTTAGGACGCGGATTTACGCGGTGGTTGGCCTCGTAATCTTCGTTCAATGACGGCATCAGTCGCTGAGTAATATTATAAACGTTACCTATAAGGAATTTCATTTTTTGTCTTTGTCCTTTTTTTTTCTACGAGGTTCCAGAAGAAAGAAAGATATTATAGACTTAAGTAGAAATAAAGTGTAAATAAACATTTTTTTATTTCTCTTCCCTATAGATGCCTTTTAATATGAAGACACTACATCTGCTAAATCATTTGTGGAAGACTGATATCTGCACAGGAAAAACCTGACACATAGATTACCAGGCTCCAAACAGTGTTTGAGTTAGGTAAATTAAATGTTACTGATAATGTTTACAAATTATTTTAACCTTTGGTAGGAGAACACAGTAGGTACTTAAATAAAAATAAAGGGAAAAAAATATATACAAAATTAAAATTATGATTGAGGATTGTGAAGTGGTGGTGTGGTGTGGTGTGTTGTGGTGTGGTGTCTTTTTTTGGTTTTCCATCAGAAACTCAGTAGCCGTTCGAAGTCTGGATTAGTATTCCGTTGCTGACAGCAGGCTCGCTCCTGTTACATGGGACATAGCTGGCGAAATGTGGGTGTAGGTACATACCTACTACAGGTAAGAATAGAATAGAAAACTTTTATTTGAGACAGGAGTCCATAGGGTTAGTAATAATTTTACTTAACTTCTAGTGTTAGTAGGTTTCAGACATATAAACAATTAAAATTCAGCGTGGAGCTGCATCCACCTCCGCGATCTGCGAACACACTGAGAATAGGTACTATTGGTACACACCAACAGTAGGTACTGCTTGGAGGTGATGCTGTCTGGAGGTAGCACACCTCTGGACCTCTGACGAACCCTTTTGAGAATACAAGTTGGTTATTATATTATTTTAATGTTACATATATATGATTCTGAGATCGAGCCGTACCATTGACCTAAGAAAAGTTCCTATCTCAATGAGCCGTACAGACGACAGCACATCAAGCTACCCGAAACTGTGAAATGCCAATCAACCTTGAAACTTAATACTTTAGAGATAAAGTTGAAAATGTATTAAAGAAATTTGACAGATTGTAGTAGCTTGATGTGCTGGCGTCTGTAGGTACATACATGTGTTACATACCATTTTTGCACAGTTAAAAAAAGTCCAAGGTTTCAAGCTACCGGTTAAACGATCAAGTCAGTTGAGAGAGGCATCTATTAGCTATAGGTTAATCCACCCCATTGATCTTGGTGGTTTTTGATATATAGCAAAACTTTGATGAGGATATCGATGTGTTTTCCTTCATTTATTGTTATAAACCAAAACCAACATGACTAAATAGATAGGTAGAAAACTACTTCGCTGATAAATTAAAGATATTCGGTGATTTAAAAAAACAGGAAGAGGAAATATTATTTCGATCTCGTCATTATGATTGTGAGGTCATCATGTTCCTAAGTTATGATCTTATTTTTATAATAGAATGATTGATAAACTCACTGTCCATGAACTTTTTGCATAGAAAACTGTACCATACACCTCAGTGTAACTATCGCTTCGAACAACTTTTTTCTATTGATAGTTCAGAAATATGGTTTTTGTAGTGTTGCGCAGCTGGTTAATAAATAAGTCATAAATAAAAACGAAAATATTTTATTCTAGCAACTCTACTTTGGAAATGTCATGTGACGTGACATCGGTGACATTAAACAATACGTTTTCCTTTACGGTTTTCTTCCTTCTTCATTAAATATATCCAGTTAGAACGTGTTTTATTAGCTAAAAGGTTAAATTTATAAAATTGTAGCAACGAAAACATACTGTGTCAATCCCGCAATAAAGTAGGTGAAATGTGATTGAATTTGTGTAAAATAATCTAATTAATAAGTTAATGAGCTAGTTTAGTTGATAACATCGTCAAGAAATAGATAACAGGTAACCAAAAATCTGTGTGATTCGCTATAATAAAGGAGATAAAAGGTATTAAAAATTGCACAGTCAGCCGTACAATTCTATGCAGTAAAAATAAAAATTGATATATTTAGATTGCCTTGAGAGCTAAAGTGAACTAAATTTGTGCCGTAGAAAGTTTCATAAAAACAAACGAAATTGCAAAAGTCACTTTAAAGTTGGAATAAAACTTTTACCTTGAATGCCTATTGTATTTTTTCTCAGTAACTTTGTTGAAGGTAAAGGCTATTGGGAACAGTAGTATAAACTTAACTAATACCATGACCCACACCTGAAACCTTATTTACTATAAAGCAGCCTTGGACAAGAGATAAGATTACCTTCTTGTGTCACTAAGTAATGTATTAAAAATATTCAAATGACTATTTACACAAGGAAAACTGTTTAAATTCTGTACATACTTACACAAACAACTCATAATTCCTGTTAGAAACTGTTCACAGTAAAGATTTTCGATTGCATTGTATGTTAGAGGTTCCATTTGATTTTTTCCTGTTATCCTTCTGTTGTGACCTGTATTGAGATCAATTTGCTTTTGATAATAACTGTTTGACAAGCCAGTCAATTCAGGGCAACCGAATTCAGTTGTAAAGCGATCACTATGAATGTCAAGACTGCAGCCCCTGGTGTATTTGGTCTCCTACACATTCCTTCCCTAGTTAGAAGTGCACACGCAGAGGAGTGTAGACACACAGACCTTGTAACTGTAATGTGTGCTTTAGGGTGATAATCAGGTTGAAACCTATAATGTGAACCTAGTGATATACTGTGATTGTTACGTACTGTAGTTGTGAATAAATAAAATATGACATTCCCACTGCTGGGACACAGGCCTCCTCTCTGTGAGACCTTTAAACTCTTATCAGGTTCCATTAACACCTATCCTTTTCCATTTCCTTTTGAGTGAGTGAGTGAGTGTTTTGTGTAGTCTAATTGTCTACTACATCTCAACTAAAAGGAGTTTTGTTACATTTGTAGGTACAAAATGCGGTGGGTGCTATTATCAATAGTGGTGCTGCTATGCAGTACCTTCGTGGCCCAGGCTTTTGAGGATCAGGCCTTGGAAGACGATGACTTTGCAGAGTTCGAGCAGTTTGAGGCGGAAGATGATGATCTTGCCGGTGGTAAGTCTTTACCATAGCAGATAGCCTATGATGGCCCCACTGTTGGAACACAGGCCTCCTCTCTTCGGGAGGGGGTAAGGGGTAAGGGGGGCATTTATTTTTAAATGTCGTAGCTTTATGCTGAGATAGGAGCCTTTTGGCCTCGTACAGGACTTTTTTGTTTCATTTTTGTTTTTGTTACTTCTTTTTTATATAATTTGGTTTTGTTACTTTTATTATGTATAATTTGTTTTATTTTTTATTTTTGATTGTGTTTAGTCTAGTTTAGTTTTACGATCTTTCTGTACGAGTCGCAATAAATACTTTTTCTTTCTTTCTTTTCTTTAGGGGTATGGGGGGGGGGTCTTTGCTTAACACTATTTTGGATTTATAACAATTTTATTACTCATATAGGAGACGGAATGAGTATTGATTGCCACTATGTTTAGCATTTCATTTTGACAGTTAAACAGTATTCATTGCATTATTTACATTGTTGAGCAGACAATTTTTTCATACATATGAAGGAATGGATTAGCAATAACCTTCAAAATGATTAATTGTGATTGATAGTTTTAATACTCACATAGAGCATTGTTTGCCACCATGTTTGGGATTAAAATCCAAGATTTTTCTCGCACCGTTTTCAAATATAAACTGGTTTTATTGTTAAGAAAGTTATAAACATTATTGCATTAGTTCCATTTGTGTAAATTACTAGTTATGTAAACTTAGGTCTGCATACCTGCAGGGTACAAAAATATACAACATATACTGTACAAGGATAATTTCATCACGGTGGCGAGAATGTGTGGCAAGCTTGTTAAAATATAGTTCTGCCCAGCATGTACAGGGTTCGCAGACAGGGTGCTTGCCAGTGATGGCTTCTGATTTTTGGCTTAGTTTGTTACACGCCTGCCATTGGGTCAAACATCCCATCAGGCAATGATTGTTCTAGAACACCGCGAAATTCGATTGTGGATTGTGGTGCTGATATAAATTAGGTACAAATTTTAATAATAATAAAACAACATAAAAATTTTGTCATCATCAGATTTTGCTGAAGAAAAGGAGTCGCCCCCTCCTTCAAAACAGAAGATATCTTCAAAGGATCAGTTTGAAGCCAATGTCGAGACTGAAGATGATATCTTAGTGGAGGTATGTCCATCATCATCATCATTCCTGCCTTTATCCCAATTTATTTGGGGTCGGTGCAACATGTCTTTTTCTTCCATACTTCTCTATTAGGGACTACTCACACTTATTCAGCTCTGTTCAGCTTTTGTCCATAGAAAACATCGATTTTGTATGCGATGTAATGCGTACGCGGTCGTAAAGCTGAACGGATGCGTACGCATTCCCTACAAAATCGTTGTTTTCTATGGACAAAAGCTGAACAGAGCTGAATAAGTGTGAGTAGACCCTTAGTCGTCATCTCGGTAGTCACCCCCTTTCTAACCATATCATCATTCACTTAATGGCGGTATTCACACTTCTACTTTTTTTCTTCTTCATGTATCTGTCATGACAGTATTTCAAATTTTGGTGGGCCAAAACTTCGCCACTTCGACGGAGTCGCCAGTGGCAGCGCATGGGCCACTGACTACATGTTTTAGGACAAAGCGGGCAGGGTAGGAGGTGGAGCATAGTTTGCCACATCGATTAGCCTGTCAGCTTGGTTAGTAGCAAAGCTGACTGCAACGCAGTGTCCAGGGTGTGCTAGATAAAGTGATAAGCATACTTAATGCCTGTTTCATACCTAACTATCTGCCCCCGCGGTTTCACCCGGTTAAGTCTCGATCACGTGGGAATATCGGGATAAAAATGTCCTTTGTCTTAATCCAAGTTGTGATCTACCAATTTGCCAAATTTCATCTAAATTTGTTCACAAAAACAAAAAATCAAATCTTTTCTACTTATAATATCCGTTTAGATCACTCTGCTTTGGGTTTCATTTTGACAATTCAACAACATTCATTGCGTAGTTTACGTTGTTGAGCAGATACATTTTTCGAACATGTGAAGCATTACTTATTATAGTATTATTATTAGGATTAGCAATATGATTCAGATTGAGATTGATAGTGTGTTACGCAATTTGGGTGATTAGAAGCTTATTCCTAGAGCTGTCAAAATTTCTAAACTGAATTATAACTATGAGGCTTATTCCTAGAGCTGTCAAAATTTCTAAACTGAATTATAACTATGAGGCTAATAGGTTTTCTTATTTCGTTTTTTAATAAACCCGTAACTACATTAAAAAAATAACCCATTCAAAACCCTGCTTACCTAGTATATACTTTTGTAGTAGGTACAGAGGTCACTAACAGTGCCTAATTTAAGTGCAAATTAATTCCTTTGTTATATTTCTTGAAAGTGTATTATAATAATGATAGTAGATAAAGCAGGTGTTTTCACTTTTTCTCAGAAAATAATGAGAACTGACCTTGCAACAACTTGACTTTAGTCTTTATTCTAGACACGTTCTAGGAAAAACCGACAAGATGAGTTTATAACATTTTAAATATTCTTACATTTCGGTATCTGTTGCCTATTGCAACAGATACCATTCATGTATAAAAAATTATCCGATTGTATCCATGTATAAAAAAAAAAATTGACAACAAAGTATTCTTTTTTTTTCAGGATGAAGACAATGAGTTTGAGCACTTCCAAGACCCTGAGGAGTTCGAAGGGTTCCAGGACAATGCTCCACGCACGTCTGAGCAACCAAAGATCACTATTTCTAAGGTAAAAAACACAAGTCGAACATCTATTAATAAAGCAAAATCTACTCTATGCAGAAGATACTAAAGTAGCGTTTTCTTTGTTTTGAATTAGTAGCTTCACTATACGCCGTTTAGACGGTATGTGCTGGAACTGAAACTATTAATAAAAAAACTAAAAAAAATGGAATCATAGCTTCCATTGTCTATCCAATATAAATGAGTGTATTAAAATGACTCGGACTTCTACGGCCTTATTACAAAGCAAGGTTTATCTTTAGACCCAGGTTTAAACCATCGAGCCATTTTTATATTTAGATCCGACAACGTTAAAGTTCTTTTTACAAAAACTGACGTTAAACCCGAGTCTAAATTGTCAATTTGGCATTAAGAACTTTGCATTTGTTTGGAATTAAGTTCAAAATAAAGTAAACTGGCTCGAAGGTTTGGGATAGGTCTAAATTTAGAACTCGTTTTGTAATAAGACGGATTTTGTTTAAATTTGGTATATCTAGTCTAGAGAGTACTTATTTACGTACCTCTTAAATAAACGAGTTTAATTCAGAGTGAATTTCTTTCTTAACTAAGATAAGCCTGAAAGGTCCGGGATAACGGATCCAACTTGTTTTTTTTCTTCTTTTTATGCGTCATATTTGCCGCAAATAAATGTATATTCTTCCTTTCATAATTTTACATCAAATAAACTACATTTGGACTCCATTATTTTCTTTATCTGCAGGTTCCTATTATGATCCGTCCGCGCTGGGACGCGTACTGGCTGGAAGGCATCCTGTGCTGCCTGCTGGCGTCGTACGCGCTGGCCTACGCGATAGGACGCGCGAAGAACACCTCTATTGCTACCAACTTCCTTAAACTGCATAAACCGCTGCTCGATGATAATTTTACGTTAGTTGGTAAGAAATATTGATTGTTTACTAGTGACCCGCCCCTGCTACGCACATACATATTTTGAATTTAAAGTCGCTTTTCGCGTCTGTTTGTATGACCACGTTGTTCTCCTAAACTGCGCATTGGATTTTGATGTAGTTTTCAACTTCTCTTAGAGGATTTGTTCCTGAAGGTTTATGTGTATAATATATTGATATTAAACTAGTATCTTACTAATATTATAAACGCGAAAGTTTTTGAGGATGGATGTTTGTTACTCTTTCACGCAAAAACTACTGAACGGATTTGGATGAAATTTTTATCCCGATATTCCCACGGGATCGAAACTTATGCGGGTGGAACCGCGGGGCGCTGCTAGTATGAAATAAAGAAATCTCGATGTTTTGTCAAATCGTAAAACCCGTGCGAAGCAGGGTCGGTAGTGTGATATAATAATGATTTTACGCTATTAAAGACATTTTAAGAAATATTCTGACTATTTAAATTGTCGTTTCCAGGCGAGACAGGTTTAGACGTGGTGGCGGCGAGTGACGAGCGAGGCTGGCGGCGCGAGGCGGAACATTGCTTTACTATGTGGTGCAGCGGCCGCCTCTGCTGCGAGGGCATGCTGCTTACACTCAAGCTTATCAAGGTATGACGATACAACTCTACTATCTAGCCATATCGTCAATCTCTCGTGAGGCCAGCTTGAGAGGAAATGATAAAACGACCGATATAGAGATAAGCAAAGAAAGAAAAAAGCTTAGCACGCGCGATTATTTATATAATACTAAGCATCAAGAAATACTGGTTTTCAACTGCATCCGGTAAGACTGGGAGCCGACCCCAACATAGTTGGGAAAAGACTAGGCAGATGATGCTGTGTCCTCGTTGTGCACCAATCACATTAATACAAGGACAAAACACTGTGTTTTTATAACGGGTGTAAAAAGACGCTTAACAAAGCGTTGGCGTTAGGTCGTTAATGACAGATAGTAGTTTTATTTTTATTGCTGGATGGGCTTGCCCTTGACCTCGTCTGATGAAAAGCGATGGATGCAGTCTATGATGGAACGAGCGTGCCCAGAAGATGCCTGCTATGTTATTCTGTAAAAATCTCACCGTGATCATTAAGGTGAAGTGAGCTTCAATTGAGCTGTCATTCCACCTGATGCTAGGGATTTTCACTATTGACAGCTCACTTCACCTAATCGCGACATTTTCGCCAAAAATGTAAACAAATATGAGTTTATGGAAAAATAACTTTAATTCGTATATAATAAAGTTCAGTTTACGCTACAACTTCAAACATTTTTATAATGTTTCAATAGTGCAAGTCACTCTGAAATCAACTTAATTTCCATTGTTATAAAGTTGATATTTGTTTAAATTGAAATAACGCCAATTTGAAAGAAATAAAATTTGAATATAAGTTTTCACAGAATAGATCGGCTGGTCACTCTTCATCTGTCATTGAGTTCAATTGTTTCTACTAGACTACTTAGTTTCATGTATATCATGCGTGGGTAACGGCTATATGATGAGTCTATCAAAAATCTCCAAATCAACTATCAGTTCTTATATTTTCGTGGTCCACCTAGACCTGCTGGTACATATAATTTATTTATTTGCTCTCATGCTTAACACACATCATATGTTGAAATGGTTTATTTTATTTCTTGTTTTGATTGTTGTTTTTATTTACATAAGTATAATTGCATGCTGCACTGGTTGCCGTCATCACGTCAACGCCGGCTGCCGCTGAAAACCAGCGCTGGGGCTCTGTCTCGTATAGGGTCTTAGCATTATGCTGAGCGATGGCCGTTTTGCGTGAATGTGTCGCATGTTTACCCCCCCAATTTTTATTTTTTTGTGTGTTTGTTCTTTTTTTTTATGCGTCATGTTTGCCGCAAATAAATGTATTTTCTTTCTTTCTTTTTTTCTTATCTAATTCATTTCATTTCTCTGATTCAGCGACAAGACTTAGTCCACGTACTACTGGGTGTAGTTAGACCAACTCCGGACACACTGCTGGTGCGCGTGGAACTCGGCAAAGATGACAGCGATCCGTTCGTGCTGTGTGTCGCGCAGAAGAAGATCGCCGCCAAGCTGTCCAAGGAGATGCAGGACTTGGTATGTATTGTTACGTCATAGTACATTACTTTATAGCTCGTGTGACCTAAATCCGCACTTAGGTCACGCTTTTCTGTGTAAAAATGGACTACTTAAGTCACAGAAAAAGGTGACTTAATTTCGGGTTTAGGTCACACAGAAATATAATAATATAATACCATTATATAATGGTTATTTTATTCCTTCACAAATAATTGTTCACACTGGTTTTATACCAAAGGTAAAATGTAAAATATACATACACGTAAATATACATACGTACATAAAGGCACCCATCACTAACAGGCAAACTCTATCATAGAAGAAAAAAATCTAGTTTAAATTGTAATTTAATTTAGTGAACAGGTATCTTCTGAGCATGCTTGTTCCATTAAAGACCTGATCCTTCGCTTCCCATCAGGCGTGATCGAGGTCACGCAGGCCATTCAGCAATAAAAATATACCAATCTGAAAAGTCTATATATTAATAAGTGCGTGTCATACTATTTAGCGGTTCAATATTCAACTGCATCTGGTTAGACTGGAAGCCGTCTTCAATATACAGTGTCCAAGGAAATTACTTAGCGAAACTCCGCATCCGCATCGATAAAAAAAAAAAAAAAAAAAAACTATATAAGTAGTTTATCAGCCATCTTGTTACCATAACACAAGCATTAGGTTGCTTAGCTTGGGACAAATGGTGCTGTGTGAAATGTCCAGGGATATTATATTATTATTATTATATCTAAACACGATAAACCAAAATCAAACTGTTAAGGCGCAACAAGCTGCGAGCTCGAACTCAGAGGTGGGCGTGGCCAAAAAGCACGCCGTCTCATCTGGCATCGTGTCTGACAGAGATAGTATCAGTGATGAGCAGTTAGACGATAGTCTACACGCACAACGTCTAGTTCACACACACAAACACCGTTCCGAACTAATAGAAACGACACATTGGACGATGCACACTTGCACCGCCATTCAACAGTTATCGCTCGCCCGACGCACAGGTCGGGCGAGTGATATTATTACCTACTGTTTATGCCGTATTAGACAATAATTGTAATTATTATCATTATAGTTGACCTTTACATTATTTTCAAAATTATTTGCCTATCGTATTTTTTTTATCAATACCCAAAAACTTTAGGTAAGTACTTAACTAAATGTAAACAATCTTGACATCTTTTTACCTAAATAAACAAATCTAGTGTTTTTTTGCAAATGAAATAATAGTTGAGTAAGTTGCTAGAGTTTTATGAATCTCAAGACAAGTGACACATCAAGATTGTTTTCATATAGTATGTAAGTATTTTATTGGGTAGGTATAGGTTTGCTGCGCAGCGGACAAAGTAGTACCTACATAGATACTCACAGATGTACGCTAAGGTCACGGTAATATTATCTATACAGTATTCCAACTTCATACAAACGGACGAAGCGCGAGCTATGCCTACGCGTCTCGATCTCGGCATGCGCTCGGCAGCTCGACAGTCGCGAGTGTGTAGTTTTTTTTTAAAATAACCGCGTGATGTTTTCACTAAAAATAAGTTCAAGTAGGTACATATTTCGTGCGGTCTATGGCCCTATATGGGGCCCCGGTGTGGGCGCGTTCACTGCGGCTTCGAGCCGCACACTACCTGAACGCGCCCCAGAAGGTGGTAGCCGTAAGGCTGATCCGGGGCTACCGCACGATCTCGCGCGAGGCAGCAAGCCTCCTTGCCGGACTGCCGCCATGGGATCTGGAGGCGATAGTGCTCGCGCGCCTGCATGATTGGCGCGCGGAGGCACTAAGCCGGGGGGAAACTCTGCACCCGCGGCAAATCGCTGCGGAGCGGACGGACCTCCGGCGCGATCTCATGGCGGAATGGAAGGCGCGACTATCGCAACCCAGCGCAGGGCACGCCGCGATAGCGGCGATAAGACCCCTCTTTGAGGAGTGGCTAGAGAGGCGTCACGGCGTTCTCACGTACCGCCTGACGCAGGTCCTCTCCGGACACGGATGTTTCGGGAGGTTCCTGCATATCATCAGGCGGGAGGAGACGCCCGGGTGTCACCACTGCCAGGATCGCCCAGAGGACACGGTGGAGCATACGGTGGCGGTCTGCCCTGCTTGGGCGGAGCCCCGCCGTGTCCTCGTAGAGGCGATCGGCAACGGCGGCGACCTCTCGCGTCCGGCCCTGGTGCAAGCCATGGTCCGGGGCGAGAGGGAGTGGGAGGCAGTCACCTCCTTCTGCGAAGCAGTCATGCTAGCGAAGGAGGTGGCGGGGAGGCTGAGGGAGAGAACCTCACGCCTCAGCCGCCGCGGGAGACGCTCCGGGCGTCGGGAGCCGCGTGACGACTCCCGGCCACCGTAGGCGCGGGCCTGCGGGCGGTGAGTAATGGGTAGCTCACCGTCCGATCAGGACCAGGCCCGTGCCGGACGGCGCGTTGTGTTCCACGCGCGCCTCAAAGAGATGTCAGCAGAGGACGGGGCCCCACAGGGCCGAAGCCTGCCGGGGCGGCGGGATTTTCCGAAAGGTTAACCGCTGCCCTGGAACAGAAAGGGCTAAGGACGGAACACGGGTGGGTTTTAGTCAGTAAAAGTCTGACACTCCCTTCCGCTCCACCCAGAGCGGGAGGGGTCATTTGATGATTTCCCATCCACAAAAAAAAAAAAAAAAAAAAGTAGGTACATATTTAATATGACGAGTAGGATATATTGTGCTGTTTTTGGTTGCATGAATTCGTCAATAACACATCCAGAGATAACTTTTTTTAGATTACCTGGAAACTCTGAAAGGTAAGACTATAAAATCATTTTACTTACTAGTAGGTAGGTACATAATGTGTGTCTTTAAGATAAGTATTTCCTTTTATCTCCCGAAAAAAAGATGTCTGGATTAATAAATAAAGTGAATAGAGTAAAGGAAAGTGATTGACACGAGTGAAATAGGTAGATAAAGGCGGTTCATGAATCATGATACGGTAGGTACCTAAACCTCGGGGCATGTGTTTTGTTTGGTTTTGTTAGTTTGTATAATTCAAAGTAAAGACGTGATATTTTATTATGAATAATAGTTGTTTATTGTACTGTGTGTATGATGATGAAAAAGTATTTTATTTGTTTATATAAAAAAAGTATATTTACAATCACAAAACTAAATGGAAACACAAAGTAGGCAAATCTCACCGTGAAAAGTTGGGTGAGGTGAACTTAGAGTGAGCTGTCAATAGTGTCAGTCTCTAGCATCAGGTGGAATGACAGCTCATTTCATCTACGTTTTCACGGTGAAATTTTTACAGAATAGACAGGCTGTACTATCTGTATTTTGTGATGTAGGTAGGTATCAAACTCGTAACGTAGAGTGAGTAGCAGTAGATTGCTACAAGGGTTGTCAGTTGCTTACTCAATTATTATAAGGGTGCTTTTGTAGTGTGTTAGGGTTTAGGGTAGCTTTAGGTATACCTATTAATTAAACACTACTATAAAATAAAATATAAATGTTTATTATCACTAATAATAACAATAGATTTAAAACCACTAATAACTAAAATGTTATCTATTATTTATTGACGACAGTCATTTCTTTCTTGCGCAAACACACCATTTTATTTCTTTCCATAAAAACCACTATAATTATTTATTAAAGAAATACTTTTTTTACTTATAAATATTTACACACATCATAAAACTGATTTACATCCGTAAGACGTCCTCGTAACATAGGATCCACTTGAATAAAAGCGTCAGGCATTAGTTGTCTGACATTTATGCTGCTGCTATTTGGCGCAGCCGTGAGTTTTCTTTTTGTTTTTTTTTTGTGAATATTGTGTGCCTTACATAACCCGGATCAAATATACTTCTTTTATTTTTATTCGATCTTTATCCGATTGTAACTACCACTATAGCTCAAAATAAATTATCTACAATACACAAAAGTAATTATAAACTTCTTTTTATAGTTTTTTTTTCACAAGACCAGCGGAGGAGACGCCGGAAATCTTTTGCCGGGAATATGATGATGATGATGAAACACCAGACAAAGTCCACAAGTTTTTTATTTTATCGTGTTTAGACAACGATACCCATCTCGTCTGCAGAGTTTCGCTAGCTAATTTAATTTGACCCTGTAATAATAAAGTAATATACCTACATACACACTATTATTTATTTATTTTATAAAAGTAATGTATTTATTCATATACCTACCGTTTTTATTTTTTTTAGGACCTAGGTACTAGCTTTTGCCTGCGATTCAGTGGTATATGAGTGATAAATAAGATAGCAAAAAAAGGTATTTTCGTCTTTATAATAATTATAAAGTACTAAATAAAGAATTACGAAACTATCAATAATCACAATAATAATTTGTGACAACCCTCGTGACGTCGCGTTCTCGCGCCTCAGACGCTAGCGCAAGGCGCTCTCCAAAAGCAATGGCAAATAGCGATGCGACGCGACGCGGCGTAGGTATTTTGCTACCTCATAAGATCAGCTACTGCCAGTTCGTAGATTTAGTAATCTATAGGTACACCATATATATCTATAATGTGGTAAGTAGTACTATATTAAAATATAGTAAGTACTACTATAAGTACCTACTAATAGCTGAAGAGTTTGTTTGTTTGAACCAAAGAGATTTGAACGGGCTAATTTTACAAACTAGGTACCAGTTTAAGTTTTTTTTTGGGTTAGGTAGGAGCGGAGCAGTAGGATAGGTTCCTACGGGAACGCGGGTAAAAGCGTGGGGAAAAGCTAGTACAAAATGCCTATATGGGTACCTCGTACGTTATTAAACCAGGTAACTATATAGGTATATAGTTACCTGGTTTAATAACGTACGGTACCCTAAAACCCGGTGGTTTAAACGGTACCCTATTGATAGGTAACGTACGTAGGTACGTACGTTACCTATCAATAGGGTACCGTTTTCACCCGACTGCCACATTGATTTTACGATAAATTAAATAAACCTCACTTTATACATAGGTAAGTATAATAAATTTTTGTTACCTACTTAAAATAGATATAAACAATACGAGTTAGGTATAGGTAAGGTAAGGGATAGTGGTTAGGTTTATGTATGGATACCTACTACTCAAGCACTCCTCCCCCCCTTTCCACAAGCACAAAATGAAAGTCACTACTCACTAGCGCGCCGCTCTTTGAGCGAGTGTCTTGCCTACCCCACCTTGTGTAGCTAACTACCTACCTACATAAAACGCCGCGTCGCCGCCGCCGCCGCGCGCCGGCCGGCGGCCGCGGGCCGCGCCGGTCGCCAAGCCTACATTCTAGCAAATAAATTAATTTGAAGCCCCAAGCCCCAGTCTTAGCTGAGCAATAAGCCACAAAAACTATTACTAATTATTATAAAGCTGAAGAGTTTGTTTGAAAGCTCTAATCTCTGGAAGTATCGGTTGGATTAATAAAAATCATTTTGCATTTGATAGCCCAGCTCTGGAGGAAGGCTATAGACTATTCAAATTGACGCTAGGACCATTAGGAGTCGAGTAGTAATAGCGCAGGCAGGCGATGCGATGCGACGGGGTGGGTCGGGGAACAAAAAATTTCACGCGGACGAAGTCGCGGGCAGAAGCTAGTTATATTATAACAAAAAATATGCTCGAGGAAGTCCCTACCTAAATAGGTTAGTTATAAGAAATTGTACGACTTACCCATTGTTTATTTGCAGTTGTTCACACCAGTCTTCAATCAACCAATAAGTACAACTTCACTGACTCAAACCAACAATTCCAATAATGAAAATACGGAGTCCAAATTGTAGTGCCAAGTCAAACAGATAATGTAGGTAGTATCGAAATCCAAAGTTCAAGCCAGAGGTCAATGTAGTGTTCACGTGCGAATGATAATTTATAGAGCAAAGGAGCAGCAGTTTAGTCTACATACATACGAACGACGTAGGCGGCAGCGGCAGCGGCAGATTGAGTCGAACTCGAAATAGTTCGAAACGTGCGCGTGACATATTGTGCAAGTGTGCGTGAGCGTCTTTCCCCCGCACCGCACCGCGCGGGGAAACATTATCGAGTGAAATGCACGATGATTCCATAGTAAAACGAGCGCGTAAAAATTACGAAACGTCCTTTGGAAAATCGAGTTTTATGAAAAAACCACTGCATAAATCAATTACAAATAAAGTTTATTGAACTTTTCGATAATTAAGCTTTGTCGGTACGGTTTTGTTTTGAAGATTTTATCCATCTTTTATTACTTATTTACACCCAAAGTTTCGTTGAAATTAGCAAGAAAAACGAATATTTGTTGGCTCATAACTTTTTAATGGCTTTTTATTTTCCTATTCTGTTTCCGTACAGACACAATTAATAATAAGACAAAACGATAGAATGTTTAACTTTGGATGTACAATGTCAAACAGTGGAGTAATATTCTCCCGAAGTTTGTATGGAAAAATTTCGGCAAGTGTGCCCTTAATTTTCAACCCATACTTCACACTACCAGCGGTCGTTGACCTCAAAAATTGTATTTAGTTATCGGCACCCATCACGTCTGCGGAGTTTTGCTAGCTAATTTAATTTGACCTCGTAGTTGGAAAAAGGGTAGACTGATGATGATATGATTTAGATTACATTCAGCAGTCCATATCAACAGAACTTCATGAAAACGTCAAACGCCATACAGTGCCACTAATATAAATATTGTTTATTGTTTAATATGAACCGTGTGCCTGTCGTCCAGAGCGTGTTCTGCCCGGAGCGGCGGCCGGGCGACAAGCACGGCCTGCCCGCCGCGCTGTGCGTGCTGTCGGAGACGGCCGAGGCCACGTCCGCCGTGCTGGACGCGCGCGTGTGTGCGGCGCTGGACCACTACCACACCTACGTGCAGTTCATACACATCTCTGACAAGTACTCCGGGCCCAAGCAGATAGAGTGAGTAGAACTAATATTATTTCATTTGTTTATAATTGCTCCTTTGTTTACTTTCTTCTCAGACTAGTCAGATAGGAAACGCCGACCTCATCTAGTTTTAAAATAATGATTGACGTGTGTACAAAGTGTTTGTACAAACCTACTTACAAAATAAAATCATTTATCATATGAATGCATGATTTTTAAGACGCGCGTCGATGTGAATCCTGTTTTCTATGGATTTTTTGTATGAATTACTAGCTGCGCCCGCGGTTTCACCCGCATATAAGTGTTGATCTCGTGGGAATATCAGGATAAAAAGTATCCTATGTGTTATTCTGATGTAGCTATATTACTGTAAAGTTTCATCAAAATCCGTTCAGTAGTTTTGGTGTGAAAAAGTAACAAACATCCATCCATCCTCAGAAACTTTCGCGTTTATAATATTATTAGGATTGAAGGGACAGAACAGGACAACGTCTGCTGGGTAGCTTGTTAATCAATCAACTCAGCCTATCGCAGTCCACTGCTGGACATAAGCCTCTCCCAAGCAGCTCCACAACACCCTGTCCTCCGCCTTCCGCATCCAGTCTGTCCCAGCCACCTTCTTTAGGTCGTCCGTCCACCTAGCTGGGGACATCCCACACTATGCTTGCGTAATAATAAAACGAATCTTATGCTAATATTAACGCTTGCTTACAGGGAGTCAGCAGTAACCAAGCCCCCGGACACGGAGAAGGTGATGCTGATCAGCCTCGCGCTGGGACCCGACGGCGGCGGCGACGAGGTGCGGCCGTTACTGCAGCTTGTCTTCCATCTCATGGACAAGATTAAAAGGCTCAGGCTTAGCAAGGAGGTCAGTTTAGCTTTCTCTTTTGTTATTTTGATCTTTGACAGTTGGTACGGGTTGTCAGAAGTCCGAAAGTCTGGCAACCAGTCTTGCCAAGAGATATCGCATTGAAACATTTGTAATGAAATTACATGAAGCCAAGAGCAGGCCCATTTGGCAATTTAAAAAAAAATCATTTACAAGTTGGTCAATATTTTAAAACTAGATGGCGCCTGCTTGCCAGGTTATGATAATCTTGATACTTAGTACATATAATGGTAGCACTTAAGACTACGAAAACCGTCCCTACTGCAACGAAATAAAGACGCTGTCAATCTCGTATTTTAATTACCGCAAAGCTAGTTCTTATTTCTTCAGCGACTTAGTTTTATTTGGCATGTGGCGGCATCTACATCGACACATGCGAACTATGCATCCCACTGACATAACGCAAAATCTTGCATCGCGAAAGCGAAGTTTACCACCCAACTAGCACATACATATACAACGTCCCTACATCAATCGTAGGGCAGTAGCCCATCATACACAACACCCGTCTGGTCGGAGGATCCTCCCTTTTTCTATGGAGATAGAGACACCTTGTTCCTAATACCTCTAACGGTGACCGTGTCCCTTGATAGGTTGGGTACGTTGCGCGGTCAATTCACTTTTCTCGGTTCGGCAGTTGGCTCGAGTTATACGATTACTATGCCCTCCTCTGTGAAAGTTTTCTTATTCCGATCTTGACTTCTACTTGTGCATTATCTGAGACTAGCTTTCCGCGCTATTACTTCGTGTGTTCCAAAACTTGAGGATTACCTCAGATTCTGTATTTAAATATAGCGCTTTATACGATCTTAATCGACTGTCAAAAAGTCTTATCTTTTGGTAAGTCAGCAACTGCTCAAGTTATTGTTTTTTGCAAGCGTATTATGTCCTTCTGGCTAAAGTCGTCCCACAATTTTAGCCGACTTCAAAGAAGTAGGAGTGGTAGGTAGTTAGCACTTTGTAGAAGATTTTTTAATCGGTTTTTATGTTTTTGTAAAAAAATATTTGTTTTTTGTTGTTATTTTTTATATATTTGTTATTCATATCGAATCATTTTACTTGTAATAATATGAACATGTTACTTTTTAGGCTCTAGCGAAATGCGAGAAGCGTCGTCAAAAAGTAGCGGAGGCGTGGCTGCGAGGTGCGCACGCGGCGCGACAGGAGCAGGCCGCGGCCCGGCGCGAGGAGAAACGCAAGCAGGAGAAGGAACGCATACTCGCGGTAACTATAACTTTATGTTAGACACTTATACACGGAAAAGGCCTACTAAGGTTGGACTGTATGAAAAAAACACCCTGTATTTATTTATTGATATGGCACTTCGACAACTTACTCACTAAAACATACACAAACAAAAATCATATACTGGCTGGTATTGTGAATTCTTCACTTACAGAAGTGTGGAAATATACAACAAAATACCATAATATTTATTATCTATACAGGGTGTCAGGAGAACGCTTCCGAAGCCAGAACGTAGATTATATACAACCTTTATGCAAACGGATACCAATAACCTTTCGCCTGAAATTGATTATTTTCGCGCGTCACGTGGACTTGGGTCGTCAGCCGCACAGCTGTCGGCGAGCGCGCGCGCACTTTGAACTTGAGGTCACGCGCAAGCGTCAGATGATATTTATTTACGAATACATTGCTTGTTAGAGTTGTAAAGAAAAAAAATGTGTTTAATAGCAAATAATGGTTTAATTTAACTGTTCTCACAGCATAGTGTACGAAAAATGCTAAAAAAAAAAGGTAAAATTGTTCATTTTTTTTTCTCATTTTTTTATGGTATCGTATCGAGAATCAGTAGCCCTATCACCTGTCTTCGTTTTCGGAAGCGTTTCCCTGCCACCCTGTATAGTCATAAAAAAATAGGTCTATAGGATTAATATTCTCATAAAATTTAATAATGAATGTTAGTGAACCAGTCTTTAATTTATTGAATTAATTATTTGTTTGTTATATTATTATATTATATGGTATATTATTTAAAAAAATATTGTACGCCTCGTCAGGCAAAACATGTACGGACTTGTTACCTATATTTAAGATCTTGCATGCTTGATTTGCATCTTTACAGCACTAGTCAGGCGAGTCAGCTATTTTGAAATTAATTTGATATTTGTATATTTCAGGAGGACGATCCCGAAAAGCAGCGTCGTTGGGAACTCAAAGAGCAGAAACGTCAACAGAAAAGAAAAACACCAAAAATGAAGCAATTAAAAGTAAAAGCACTGTGATCAGATATTAGAATAGAACATTTGATCACAGCCGCTTTGTCCCTACCCTGCAATCAGTCACACGCAATATTATATACAATCTTTTGTTATTTATCATAAGTGTTACATACTCATGGCTGCGAATAAATGAATTTTAAGTTATAATTTGATGTGTTTTTATTGAAGTTGTAGCTGCCATAGCATCAACGCGTGCGCCGGTCGACAGAGGAACGGGCCGGGGCAACTCACGCGCACCGCAGTGCCGCCATCTAGCGACAATCTAACTCAACTACTTACATCACAGCCACGTGCTGATTGGTCGAGACGAATGTAGTGGTAGTTAGCTAATCGCCCGATCCACACACTCATTCTTACCTTCGCAGTTAAGTCTTTGAATTGTTTTATTGAGCAAAAGGCCAGACCAAGCGTGTGGATAGGACATAATATTGTAAATATGTTGGCTAAGTTATAAAATATATTTGTTGGTTATTTCGCAATCATCAAACTGTGTTTAATTCACTAGAAACCTACCAGTAATATACGGACGCTGTTACCATGGAATCAGCATTATGATATTCGGTTTAAAAAAGAAACACCAGCTGTTACATACAACTTATTTGACGGCGTACCTATTGCACTTTTAAATGAAAGAGCCGATTTATTTTTTGATAACCGACGAAAAATGTCTAAGCTAGGGGGTCTAGAATCATATGGTGCTAAAAGCATGGTTAAAGGTTGCGCGTCGACGTCCCTGCCACCCCATACGAAACTTTTATTAAATAAATAAATTTTTAACTGGTTGAATGAATAGCATAATTACAGAAACAAAAAAGCCATTGTGTCTCGCGTGGATCCACGTTCTGGGTACAAAGGGTTAATGGCTTGCCAAACCCAGACTGACCCAGATCTTTGATGCTATCAATCTTTATCATTATAATACTAAGTAACATGACAATTATCGCATATCACACTGCAGGGCAACAACTTCTTTTCAGAGAAGAAGCATATTTTACAGTTACTTCACGATAACAACAGTGGAAACGAGTTGTAGGTTCGAGCCCAGACAGGCGCTTTCTTTTGTCTAAATTATTACATCACCATTGATCTCGAAACTGTGAAAACATCGTGAGGAAACCGGCGTGTACTAGAACCAAAAATTCAAAGACATATATGTGACATCTACTAACCCGCACTGGGCCCGCGTGGCGGATTTTGGCTCATTTCCCCTCACCGAGAGGAGGCCAGCCGGTGTCCCAGCAATGGGAACATTATAGGCTGATTATTTTAGGCTGCGTAGTTACGTATCGGTCTCCACTCCAGGACTCGTCTGCTCCACCGGCCATCGGTCCTTCGACAAACATGGCCAGCCCACTGCCAGTTCAGTTTGCTTACTCTGCAAGCTATGTCGATAACTCTGGTTCTTTTCCGGATAATTTCATTCCTGATTTTATCCTTCAAAGAGACTCCGAGCACAGCTCGCTCCATAGCGCGCTGAGGGACCTTGAATTTGTGGACTAGCCCGACGGTCAGTGCTCACGTTTCGGCGCCATTCAATATTAATTACTAGCCCACTATAATTATATTAATCCCCCGTCGCATCGCACTGCTATGCGATGCGACGGGCTGGGTTATTAATATCGAACGAAACGAAGTAATCAATTCACGTTCTTTCTTACTTTCTAATCGGCTCCCAAGAGTCCTAGCATGATGTTAAATAGCAAGAATTGGGTTATCAAATGCCAAAATAATTTTTCAAATCGGATCAGTAGGTAGTTCCAGAGATTAGCACGTCCAAACATACAAACTCTTGAGCTATATTGTTAGTATAGATTGAGCACTGAACAGAAATAAAATTAATGTGAAGTGCTAAAAAGCTGTTTACTAAATACTTTTCTGCCAATGACTTTAGTTACTGACGGTGAAACATATTAACCCTCTTAAAAAAAATAGAATATTATTGAAACTATAGTACCTACAATGAAACAATAATAAGAATTAATCAAAGCAATATTTATTTCAAATATTTGTTATTAAATTAATAAGAACAAAATAACAAAATATGTTAACAAACATAAGTATCTATTTCTAAGTCACAAAAGCGTGGATGACAATTAAATAATATGTGTTGTCAAGACAATTGAATAGGACATGAATTTTTGTGGATGTGATGAGATCTTCATACAGTCTTATTCTTATTTGAATTTTTTTTACTATGTTAAATATTATACACAAATATATATGTAATACTCATTCAAAATATGGAATATGTATTTAAATATTACTTGAAAGACAAGAGATTATATAAAAATGAAGTGCTTAGGTGACTTAGACAAAAACAAAATTAATTTGTTCACAACAAACACTGGGGCGCTAACTTTAGGGTAACCATAAAAATCATTAAAACTCTCACAGTTTACTAAACATATCAATCAACGTTATCAAAACAATTGTCTAATTCAGATACAACATGTATCCAACATTTGTACCAATTCTAAACATTTTTTTGAGCAATTCGATTAAAGATTAATGAAAGTAGCTGCACTATCATTATCGTTGGGGTGGATAATACATGCAAAATTAACCCAAGTACACCGAGTAGCTAGGAACATTTAGAATCAGCTTCTACACTTAAATCCATGACTCAGTATAAATACACTGAAAAATACATTATTCAACATTCATTAGATCACTTGAATACTACTTCTATATTTCTAACCTCCGCCTCTCAACTTAGAGTAAATACGATTCGAAGGTCATCACACTAGATTTTGAGGTGGTTGTGAGCAAGTGCCTGACTGGGTGTCATTCATCGACTTGTAGCTTCTGGATGCGCGTGGAGACGCAGTCCATGTCGGGCGAGGGCTCGGCGCGCGCCGGCGCGTCCGCCACAAGGGCCAGGTTCTCCAGCGACTGGCAGCGCTTCGCAGGACTCTTCGCGCACTCGTGGTTGTACCCGCTCGTGGATGGCTCTAACAAACTGTTTTTGAACTCGCACCCGCTATCGCTCACGTCACTACCGATCGCATCCGAGTTTTCACTCTTAGTTCTGTGTCTAATTGGCAATACGTAAGGGCAGAGTCTGTTTTTGTTTGTCGCTCTCTTCATACAATAACCCACGGTCACGTTAGACACGTATCGCGTGTTGAGACGCATCACGCTGTAGTTTGACTTCGACTCGCGTAAATAGTCGCGCCTCGCTTCGGTTATTGCACTTAGCATGCCCAAGTCTTTCAAGGCTTTATCCAAATTCTCCAGGTTCATGTGGTGAGTGTTCTGTGAACAACGCGACAAAATTAATAACGCAATCTGTCGTCTTACCTATTATTTAAATTTCCTGATGGTACATACACTTTTTTCGAATTCATTACATTTCATCCTGGATTAGATCTAGGCAGAATTCAAGAAATATACATAGAAAACAGTGAAAATAAACATCACAAAAAAGTCATAATAAGGAGTGACAAGCTCAACCGTGGGTTGCCAGATGATAAAAAAGATAGAGGATTACGATTATTTTGACATGATTTGAAGGAAAAAGAAAATAATTGCCTGTCTTATTTTTGTTTACATTTTTCATACTTTTTAGAATTTTCTTTATGAATCTTGTCAGTCAAACTTACGTCAAACTGTACATCAAGGTGGCATCAAGTCAACTATTTACGGAAATATTTTATCTTATGTAGGTACTGACAAAATTTGAATATGGCTGAAATATTGAAGGAGTGGTTATCGGAAAGATTGCAGCGTCCAATATCATGGGAAGCCGCCGAGTTTGGAGAAATGATGAAAAATGGTTATGTGATAGCTGATGTACTCAACAGCTACAACGTTATCAATGACGAAAAACATTTTTTAATAAAGGCTAGCTATGCACACGAGGATATTAAAAGCAATTGGAAATATTTATCAGAATGGTTAGCGGTCATAGACGTGCATTTAAATCCTCCTGATCTTGAAAATATAATGGATGGCAAAGGTTCTGCGATACTTCGTCTGTTCTATCAAATGTTCCTTCATTTAGACAAAAGGGATCGCACAAGCTTTATAAAACAAGAAAGGAAAATGGTTTCTGCTTTAGTAGAGAAAATCGGCCACAGGTTTAAAGTAGAAAATATTCCTGAAGAACCAGAGTCAATCGTCGATAATCTCTCGAAGCCTTTACTAAACGAAAAGCATTTTATAGAATGGCAACAGAAGAAAGCCGAACAAGTTAAAGACACATATGACTACATAAGACATAAATACTCAAAAATTCTTAAAAATATAAAAGAAGCAAACACTCCGATGTGCTTTAAGGCTGTGCTGCCATCAAAAGCAACAGGCAGAGAGCGAAAAGAAATGGAACAATTTGCTTTAAGGTATCCTTGTAAATTTGAAAATTACACTTATGATGAGCTTCTTGTTTTAGAACAAAATGCTATAGATCAAAGATCTTCAATTTCTGGGTCCGAATGGACTAAAGAATACATGGATAATCTTCATACCAGAATGCGTAAGAAATCAGATTCCGAAGAGTTCCAAAATGAACTTAGACATGTCATAAGTGGTTCCATGTGGGACCTTTCTATTGCTGAGGAAGAAACTAAGCTGGACACTGAACTTGCTAAGAAAGTAATGAAACTCTCCCAATTTGAAAAGCAAATGTGTACACAAATAATGGAGACAAAACAACAAGCGCGGAATTTAGTCAAGAATAGAGTTCAAGCCGAAAAAGAGTTTGCGGATCAAAGAAGCCAGCAGTTTGATCAGTTCTTTGATAATGTCAAAGAACAAATACATCTACAAAAAGTAGAAATTGATTTTGAAAAAGAGAGACAAAAGTTGCTTCACAAGAAATTATATGCCGAAAAAATAAGGAGAAAACGTCTGCATTATTATGAAATTTGTTATGATACGATGTTATCAATAGTGGACTACGCAACGAAATATGCATACTTTAAGAAATTGATAGACGATGAGATTCCTGATCATTTTATTCACGAATGGAAAATTTTATATTATAAACAACAACCAATATTTGATATTTTGGACCCTACAGAAGACATTTTAAAAGAACGCATCGAAGAGGAATCTATTCCTGCAGAAGAGGAAATTATAAGGCTCGAATTAGATCGACAAGAAGCTCAAAACGATAATGAATTTAAAGAATATCATGATTATTCTTATCCATGGACTTTGGATATATTACTTCCTAATTATGACCCTGAGTCTGAAGAAAGAAAATATGAATATTTGGGGACTCGCATATTAGGTCATTTAGTTTACACTTTACTTGGATTGAAATATCCATATCCACCACCATTACCACCTGCTGAGTTGCCGCCATATTCAGCAAGAGCTTTGGTACGTGGCCTCCCAGATAGATCTATAACTGTTCCAATGCAAACGTTGCTCAAATCGCGAAAAATACACGTTGTTCGCCTTGAAAGCTCAATTAATTTTTGTCTAAGAAAATTTAAATCTGAAATGGTAGGTTGTGTTGATATTGATCTGTCGTTTGATAAGTTTATGACGGCTGCTCCCGAGGATGAAGACAAGGAACTAATCAGATTAATGAAATTAGATGATGAAGCTACGAGCAAAACTAGTGATTTAGCCGTCAGTGCTATGTTAGGAGTAATCCCGGCAAATACCAAACAAACGCAAACACCAAAAACATTACCAGAAGAAGAAATTAAATTGTCTAATTCTGCTGATCTAGGCAGATATGCCTATGAATCTTTAGGTATAGGTGATCCGTTAACTGATCATCTCTTGGCAGCAATGATAGTTGAATACCTTAAGGATCAACAAGACATTAATGGGTTTGTAATTATTAACTACCCGAATACCTATAGAGAAGCACAAATTTTGGAAGAGACTTTCTCTGGCTGTACTCCACCCAATGAAGCTGAACTACTAGAAGATAGGGACGATATTTATCTCGAAGAGTGCATTGCAAGGCATCGTAAAAAAGAAATAGATCCTTATAAAGAAGTGAGAGTATCTAAACTTGTAAGTGATCCCCATAAGAACAAACTTGAAAAGCCGTTTGAGAGTTATTTCACAAGTTATCTAAATCTTAGAGAGACTGAAGATATTCTGCAAGAACTTGTCATATGGGATTTAACAGAAGATAATTCTGAGTTGATTGACCGCTTTTACGCTGTGCTGGGTATCAATTATAGTATGTACTACGAAGTCATAGATAAAGAATTTTTGTCGCAAATGTGTAAATATATCATTGGTGATTTCTTAATGCCACTACAATCATCAGATACACTGTTTGGTGAACATGTTCTAAGTAATCTCGAGTTCCCGTCATCCGATGACAAACGAGCAAAACTTAAAGTAATTAAAACTGAAGTTATGAATGGCAAATCAAAAGACAAACTACGCCATGGTTCAAAAATGAGTAAAAACTCTTCGCTGACGATAGTGAAAGAGCCTTCCATGGAAGAGTATCCTGAGGATGCTGTTGCAACTATAATAGAGGAGCTGCCTGGGGAAGACGCTGTGAGCAAATCGGTAACCATTGAGGAAGTTAACTTATTGGCTGGTGAAGAAGATTGGGATTATGGCGAGCTACCTATTGCTGAGATAATAGGAGTTGCATTGGCGACTTGTTGGCAGGCAATTGAGAAAGTTTACATTAGAGACATGAAAGAATTGTTCTTTGCAAAGAGGTTACAGTTGAACTGTTTGATTCCATACACAAGATACATTAAGGATAAAATGGAACAAATAATTACTTTACCCTCTTGTAAACAAGACCTTGTGTGTACTTTTCAAAAAGAGTACAATGACTTTGAAAATGATTGGCGAGACATTAACTTGACAAAAAATGAATGGCACTGCCGGGTTAAAGAGTTACAAGATCGGTTGTATCGTATTTGCGATGAGAGAAAATTACATGCTGAGAAAAAAAGACATAATCTAATATGCGATAATTGGGCTATGGAAGAACTATTAACCCTAGTTAATACCTACATATCATGCATGCAAACGGAACTTAACAGGTAAAGCGTGTTCCAAAATTTCTTATACAGGGTGGATTTTTGAGACGGGGCAGTAAGGACAGGTATCTTAACTTAACTTATTGAGAAATTTTGATCTGATTTTGAAAGAATTGTACAGTCAGAAAGAAAATAGTTTTTTGATGCCAATCGATCCTGTTTCTTATAAGTATCAAAATTCAAAATAAAAAATAGCTGCGGCGGCGGCGGTTAGGGCTCTTACTTCCGCATCTCAAAACTCCACCAGTATAGTAAGAATAGCACATATGCAGTATACAGGAAATTGAATAAATGCGATTAAAATATCTAATTCAACGTGATAAAAAGTAAATTTAGAGCATGCCACTAAGGAAAGGGATGCACAACGTGCCCGTAGGCGAGCGATTTGGCAACGTCGCCGCGCGCCCTTTTTTTTCGTAAGAATGGTCAAAATTAGGTAATTACCGCTAGTTCAATACGTTGCCAACTTGCTTTATGTTGTGAACTCAGCGACTGCATGGATTGCTTATCGGGTGCGCGCTAAAATTGATACTTTTAATTTTCTTACTTATTCGTTTTTATAATTTTGAAAAAAATAAATCTGGAATTGCGATAATTCGTGTCTACTACTTGAGGGCAATAATTTAGTTTGCACTATCTAAGGCGATAAATACACGACCTTTTTTTCAAGAATTTAGGTTTATGTAATGTCAATTTATAATGATTATTACTGCGCCTCCTATTTCGATTTGTCGCAAGTTTTCAATTTCAATGTGAATGACCTCTTCAGGGAAAACACGCGAGATTTAATATAACACATTTTTAATAACGCAATTTTACTTATTTCAGATCTATTTTGACATTTCAAGCTCTCCATGATTTTTATTTTGCTATGATCAAACATATACCACCAATGGATAAAATATCATTTAAGGATTTGAATAAAATATACAGGGAATCTGATGACACATCTGGGAGTAAAAGAGGAGGCGAAGACAAGGCGTATAGACAGTTAAAATCAGCATTTCAAGAATTGCAACATAAAAATATTGAAATTGACTTCGACAATAATCCTTTCAATTTAGTGATTGAGAATAATGTTAAATTTGCTTTAAAGCTTATTAAAGAAACGAATGACTCTTATAGATCCACGATAGCAAGAGAATACGGTGAAGTAGCTAGAATTCAACCATCCATAAAAAAGAAGGAAGAAAATGATTCTGAAGAATCGATTAATCTTGAAGAAATCTTTAAAGTGAACGCGTTGAAATGTATTGAAGAGTGGACAATGGGGATCAATGGAGAAATGTTTAGAGCTAGCCTTCGAATGCTAGCTCTTCAATACAAATGCTACCGTGATATGAAATTATTTAACGACCACATTTATAGAGCGTTTATGGATATACAAAACGATATTGACAATTACTATATAAATGAGATAAAATCAGTTGATAGACTTTGTAAATATTTACAAATGGCTGTTGAAGATGGTCGAAGAATTCCAGAAACGCTTGTACTTGAACATGATACATTTATGATTGATCCTAATCTTTTACAATTTGCTCCAAAAGAGCCACCAGCTGATACGGGACCAGTAACTGAGGAAGTTGGGAGTATGGAGTTCAAAATCAGCCAACTGGCTACTCTGCGGACCCAGTTTAAGATTGTTGCACCTACGGGAATCATTCTGACACAGGCTTTCATATACCTTCTTCAAGATTTCTTTTTTTTTGGAAAAGAGACTTGTAGTGGGGCTCTATTCCCGGAAGCTTGGATGAGTGTAAATCCTGAACAAGTACCAAAATTAGTATATTTGTTGTTTGGCGATACGGTATACGTCGATTGGAGAGATTTTCTTATTTATAGTTTGAATATTCAATATCCCGAAGTGGATGAGCTATTAGAAGTTCGCAAAAGATTTCGATGTATTGATCTCGACTCCACAGAGTTGATAGCAAGGGATGATTTCATTGCGGAAGAACTTTGGTTTGAAAAGGATTTCGATCCAGAAGACAAACATGCAGACCTAAGAAAGAATTTGATAAAACATTTCTTGTTCGAACTATTTGAAACGGAGGAAAATATGATGAATTACTCTGCATTTTTGTTAGCTTTTTGTAAAAATCCTGATCCTATTCAAGGTTTCGTAACAGCGTTATCTATGGCTGTTGGTAAAAAGACTTGCTTTGACGTAGAGGAGTGTGAGGAAGTAGTTCTAAAATTGATTAAACTCAAACAGTACAGAGATGAATGCTTAGCTTGTGCCAATAAATGCACAAAAGAATTTCTTGATACTGTTTTAGAAAAAGTCATAGACTATTGTGAAGGTACTACCCTTATTGAAATGAAATACGTTCCTCCACCAGAAGATAAGAAAGGAGCTAAAAAAGGAAAAGGCAAAGGCCAAAGCTCCAAAAAAATTGAGTCTACACAAAGTGCACGTATGCCTAAGCAGCAGAAGAGCATGACTTCTAAAAGTAAAATGGCGCAGTCTGAGACGAATGTAAAGACTACGTTTATTTGTCGACCATGTGAAGATGCCGTTGAACCTGAAGAGAAACCGTTTGAGAAAATGGAAATTGAAGAAGAACCTAAAGCTGAGCCCGAGGAGGACCCTGACTTAGCATATACTGTTAGTCAGTCAGTTATATGGAATGTTTTGCAGATTTGTTTGCCTTGGCATTTTTTGCTGATTCCAGAAGAGAAGAGGACGCCATATGCAGATGAATTAAAAGATGTGTTGAAACGTTTAGAAGTGGACACCGACGAGGGCGACATTTACGTTTGTAAATTCGTTACAGATCCGAAGATATGCGTGTTGTTGCACAAGGTGAAAAAATTCACTGCTCTGAGTATTGTAGAAGAAGTAATGAAAGTTTTCTTGTGATAGTGAACATGAAAGAGAAGTCGGTATATGCACATGCTCATTTTTATTTTTCTTTATTTGTCTTACAATAAATATTTTTTTGTAACGTTTTGTTTCATACATACCTACATACCTCTCACTCATACTCATGCCTTCTTCCCATGGAGTAAGCAGGAACTACAGAACGCCACCTGCTAAGATTCTTACATTCTCCTTGTTGTAGTCTTTTGTTTCATTTATTCTTAAATATTAGGACCTTTTTAATGTTTATTTTGCACTAGCTCTGTCAGTGATGGGATATTGCTTGACAGTGTGGGGTGGCGCTCATAAAACTTCTATGCTACACATTGAGAGAGCTCAGAGAGCAGTTCTGAAAGTCCTTGCGAGGAAACCTATACGCTTTTCTACAATCTCCCTGTATTCTCTCTGCCAGGTCCTAACAGTCAGACAGCAATTTTTTTCTCAGGTGTTACGTAAACATACGCAGCTTCCCTATGAACCAGCCAGATGTAACAGTAGACGCCGTTCAGATCGAGTATGCGATGTAAAACCTTGTATTATACAAATGTAGCAGCACGTCGTCATTGTACATACCTACATAAGCTAAAAATTGTACAATAGAATTTTATTAACAAAACGATCAACATCTATTCTTTTACCAAAAATAAATGCAAGAAAAGGCTCGATTGGCTAAAATCGATTACATAATTATGATGCAACTGAAGAACTTGTGGAAGTGTAACACATTCACACTCACGCACGCTAACACACCCTCAGACACACACATACACCAGGTCACACTTACACTACACTTTATCCCGTATTTTATTGTCTTTGTTTTTTTTTTCTTTATTCCTTTTTATTTTTAACTAGGTACTTATACAACGTGTTTTTTTATATCCCATAACTCTAGCGGGTCATTGTACTCATCATTATGTACAACTTTTACTATGGGACCAAACCCGAAATCGTGAAATAAAAATCTGGCGTTCTCTACATTTTGACGAGTTATATGAACATAAATGTAGGGAACAGCTGATTTTTTTTCACGCTCAGTGGGAAAAATAAAACCAATTCTAAGCAATAAAGCGCTTATTACACTATCCAATTTTAAGGAATGCTAACTAGGAAATCGGCAGATGTAATCGCAGTAAGAACAGTTCTAACTGAACTGTTCTGTTAGAGTGTTCCTAGTTAGCATTGCTTACAAGTTACATTGGATAGTGTAATAAAAAAACTATGTTGCATTGTATAAAATAAGACCACAGCGTTATCTATGGTAACTTTTTAAAATAGAAACATTGAAATAATCACTAACACTGAATTTTGCATTCACAAATAGTGACGAATCCTATCGGGTTTTGAATCCTTGGTGGCCATAAAATGGTTTTCCATTGAAATAAAAGAGACTTTGCATCATCAGGCTCTTGGGGTCTAGTGGCATGTTCGTTGGGTTAACGTCGGCTAGTATGTGGGTGTAGAGGTTCTCTTGAGTGACGTTGACAATGTTGTACGTAGTGCTTGTAAGATCATCTCTTCGGAAACGTATTCTGGAAGCCGTGAGGAGTAAGGTTCTGTAATAAAAACAACAATTAAAATGGGGTTGGAATTTTTGCTGCAGGGATTAAAATTCAGAATCATTTATTATGGTCTGCTTCGCTGGTCAAGTGGTTGCACGCGCTACTCCACTCCTCTCCCCCTGGGTTTGATTCCCACGTCGGCAAAGTTTTATTTGGTTTTCGCGATTAAATTAATAATAATAATAATACTTTTTATCTTCATCGCGACTCTATACCAGGTGCATACTACAATACAACAATAAATTAAACTGCGTATATCTAATGACGTTCCCAGTCTGCACGCGAAAATTCAATCAAATCTATCCTAGTTTCTGTAGTTTAGTCACTATAGCTAGTCAAAAATTGGCAGAACCCATAGTCAGCCCATCACTACCATTTAGTTTGTTTGAGAAAACTTTTTAAGGTTCCGTAGCTGAAAAGGAAAAATGGAACCCATATAAGATCATTTCGTTGTCCGTCTGTCAATACTCTTTTTCTCAAGAATGCGTGGAGTTATCGAGATGAAATTAGATAATAACAAATACTCAAGGCTGCTTAGGCTGCAATCTCTCGAAGCAGTGAAAAAAATCAAACTTCTAATTCAAGGCAATTAAAAGGTACTGGCGTTTATGTTCCGTTTATGTCGCGTATTTGACACTCGCAAGGAAACGAAATTCGGCAAGAAGCAATGTCATGTAGCACAAGTAAAGAAAAAAATCCGAAAATCGTAAATTTCTAGTTACATACCTACAAATTTTTACGGAACCCTCGGTGCGCGAGTCCGACTCGCACTTGACCGTTTTTTTTATTTCGAAGTTAGGATTTATTTGATAGTTCCAAAATAATCTTACGCGTTAGTATTGCCAGCTTTTTCATTTATTGTCGTATTGTTGTCTCCACGTTGCATAGGCATTGTTTAATCAAATATTTGTTTCAAATTGACGTTATTTCAAGTTAAACAAATTATTATTATTTCAACTTTATTTTAATGGTTATTAAGTTAATTTCAGAGTGACTAGCACTACTGAAATAGTTCTAAAAATTTTTGAAGTTGTATCGTAAACTGAACTTTATTGCGTAGGAATTGAAGTATTTTTTCCATAAACTCGTATTTGTTTACATTTTTGGCGAATATGTCGCGAATGCAGATTAGACTAAAATAGTGAATTATTTTGTACCGTTTCTTGTCAGCATCGTTAATAGTGTGAGCCAGTACCGCGTACCGTGCCACAGAACTATTGTACTTTGCGACAGTGTAGTTCTTGGATTCGAGTCTGTAAGCAAAAAGTAAGTAAGGGCTCCCGCAGACAGGCGTGATGCGGCAGGGCGACGTGACTCTAGTAGAAAAAAATAATGGAAACTGTTTTACCGTCGCGTCGCACCGTCGCCGAGCCTTAAGGTATTATTTTCCTCATTAAAAGATATTTATAAGATTTTAAACTGTATCCGTCTTATTACAAAACGAAACCTAACTTTAGTTCTAGCCTAAACTATTCAGCCAGTACTTGCATTTCGAACTTTATTTCGATTTAGTCAAAGTTCTAAATACTAAAATGACAACTTAGCACCGAACTAAGCTGTCATTTTTGTATAAAGAACTGCAATTCTCTATCAGTTGGGTTCTTAATTCAATAACTGGGTCAGTGGTTTAAACCTGATCGAAAGAAAAACCTTGTTTTGTAATAAGGGGGTATGTGACTGTTTATGACATTTATAATAGTCTCTATACATGAAAAACGTCGATGACTGCTCATCATTGGTCCCGTGGTCGCAAGAGCTACTGCTGAGAATAAGGTCCTGGGTTCAATTCCTGGGTCGGGAAAAGTGTTATCTGGAATTTCTCAGTAGCAGTTCTGTCCACAGAATAGACCTGCTGAAAGGTAAGACAAGAACCAGGCACCTTACCTGCTATAGAAATCATCGTCTGCCACGCCCCAATCCCAGAGCAAGTTAGAGTAACCGTTGACAGCTTCATATTGCTCAGGAGTGATTGCTGTTACTCCGCCAATACTAGTTCTGCGCAAGTCACTAAAAAAAAAAAAAAAAATCGGAGCTGTAGCAGCATCTATACCGCCACATCCGAACTACGCATCATACCTGCCGTCACGCTAAATCCTGCATTGCGCAAGCAGTGTTAACTGCGCAACTAGCATAATATATATAGGTACAATGGTTACAAATAAAAAAAACTTTGACTTTGACTTTGAATGGCCCGACATAAATCATCGGTGGCCCGCCAGACACGGCACCTGGGGGTCTGCTCCGAAGTGCAAAGTGCGAATGTTCGGATCGGACCGACACATGGCCGAACCGAATATTATTGAAAAATGCGAAAAAAGTTCGGATCGGCTCAGTTGGGTCGGGACCATAGTCAATATTCGAAAGAGTGTAGGATCGGAACCGACCGAACCAAATAGTAACTGCAGGAAACGGCCGAACATTAGGCCGATACTACTTCGGAGTAGGCCCCTTTTCTATGGAGGATGAGACACTGTCCCTCATATCTCTATAGAGCTATAATAACATACACATACATACAGTCATAAGCTAAATATGTAGTAATGCACTTAGCAAAATTCAAAAGCGATTTTCTAGTGGATGCAGCAGGAGGCCGCCGCGTCTGTCTGAACGCGATAAACTCCAAAACTACCGAATGGACTTTCATACGGCGAAGTCGCGGGTAAAAGCTAGTATATTATAATAAAGAAATCTCCATGTTTTGCCATTTCTTATAAGTCGTGGGTAATCGGGGGTGGGTCGCTAGTAAATGGTATAAAGCAGCCATTTTTCGTGTCTGTAGATATGTTTGTCTGCTTAGTTACTACAAACTCCGACACGACCCTATGAAACCCTAATACCATGACTCCTATTAGAGAGAGGGAAGAGAGAGTGCATCTGTATCTGCGCACACACTTGTGCACTATAATATCTCCCGCGCTGAAGGCTGGTCTCCGCTGTGATTGGCCGCCATGGCTGAAATTCGGTCCGGAGGACTTTACTTTTATAACAAACTACAAAATAGATTTTAGGGCATGCAGTAGGAGATAAAAATCACTGAGGCAAGTCATTAAAGACCATTTTCTGCTTCGGAATCAGCTGGGTAATTGTGTATCCCGCTTACAATGTCATTTCGTTAGATTTTGACTATCTAACTACATTCATTGCGTTATTTACGTTGTTGAGCAGACAAATTTTTCAAACATATGAAGCAATGGATTAGCAATTTCCTTCAAAATCTGTCAGATTGTGATTGAAAATGTGTTGCGCAAATGCGGTTCTGATTTGTAGTAGTTGTAGCCTCTTACTTATTCCCCCAAGAATCGTTGAGAAATGCCATATGTGTCGGATGCTTTGGACAGGAGTATGAGATCCTCTCGTCCTCAGGGACCAGGTCCACGTCGTGGAAGATCAGGCAGTTCCAAGTGCCGAACCGCTGAGTCTCCAGAAAAGCGATGTTGTATAGAGTGCCTTTGTTGAACTTTTCTGAACCTTTAATTAAAAGAGAGGAATAAAATTACAATCGAGACGGTCAAGAAGATATATTTAGTTGTTTTTAGGTTTCCGAACCTCAAAAGGAAAAGACGGAACCCTAGCTTATTTATACGATCACTTCGTAGTCTGTACGTCCGTCTGTCTGTTGACCTGACCCTTTTTCTCAGGAACGGGTGGAGGTAATAAGTGGAAATTAATATGAAATATGTACTCGTAGGTCTACGGTCCCTTGGAGCTCTAAAGAAATCGAGCTTTTAAGTCAAAACAATAAAAAACAAAAATAAGGCCATTTATTCAACATATTTTAATACTCGCAAATAAATCAAGACGGTTTACCGAACCTAAAATCATGAAATTTGGCTAGAAGCTCGTTATTTTGTTCTTTGGATAAATTCAACCTAACTACGTGGGTGGTCCTACCAGCACTTGGCTGGTTTTTTTTGTGATAGAGGTAAATCTGGAATGCATGAGGCATTCCATATTTACCTTTTCCAGGTATCCTTCAAACAGGAATACAGCAACGCGGCGGCAGAAATATTGAGAGATAGTAGTACAGTCGACCTCGTAATTGCGTCACCACTTTTGACAAAACTCCTAATCAATTGAAACTTTACCAAGATTGAAGCTATCTAAGGCACCTGCCCCACCGCCGACGAGAAAGCGACTACCAACGATTTTCTCGCTCAAGAACGTACAAAAGATCGTAGGTCCCATGTGAGTAAAAGAGATAAGTACATATATTAATAGTTGATCGCTAACTGTTCATACCGCCGGCGAGTACTCGTTTGTTGCAGCCGCAAGAGCTATTAAAGAGAGTACTCGCTCAGCGACACACGCTTAGATGGCAGAACACTCGCTGAGAGACTCACGCTTAGTAAACGTTCGTTGCTGTCGCGTGCTACTCGTTGCTCGCCAACTCGTTTTTAGTTGCTGAGCTAGCAACTAAAAACGAGTTGGCGCTACTCTACTCTCTCTCTACTCGCTTCTCGTTAGTCGCTGGCGGTAAGACAGGTAACTAGTCTTAACTGTAACATTGGTCTCAAAGCAAAAATAGACTTTCGACGTTTTAATATAATGTAATAAACAACGAAGACGACGAAGGCGGTGGAAAAAGACAACGAAGCCGAGAGTCACTTGTACTCCACGTCATTGTTATAAAAAAAATTGTACTGGACCATACCTGGAAACCTATTGGTTACGGAGATATTAAAGGTCAAAATTCCAACTTTTACTGACGTTTTTTTACGAAGACAAGTTTTTAATGATATTACTCCATCTAAATACCCCACAACCCCTGTACTGTGGCATATATACCCAAAAGCGTGTTTTGCGTGTGTTCCGCAAAAAACACCAAAATTAGAAGTAGTTTCCCAGCATTATTTTTTACCACTATTTTCATGCAATGTTACCTAGTTTGATACTACAAAATGCGTAGTTCACAGCTATGTGATGGGTCTTTGTATACCCTGTATTTTATATGGGTACGAGTATATTCCTGAAATAAAAATGATTTGATAACATGCAAGCTGCATTCAACCTTAGGGTGATAATACAACTACGAGGTCAACTATACATCCCAGGACGAGTCGGACAAGTTGCTTCAGGGTGCTACAACTACTCAACGTACATACAAAACTTACCATATTGTTCAATGACAAATATTCTGTACTCCAGAAGCTGTTTCTTCAGTAACGGGTGAAGGTAGCTAAGGAGAATTAGGAGATTCACTGGACGATCTCTGAGAATTAAAATATAATAGTTTTAATTAAACAATTGAAACACGATTCCAGAAGCATCGCAGATATCCTACTTATAAACGTAAAAGTTTGTATGGATTGATGGATGTTTGTTACTCTTTCACGCAAAAACTCCTGAACGGATTTGGATGAAATTTGGCACACAGATGGTTTATAACCAGGATTAACATATTATAAGATACTTTTTATCCCGATATTCCCACGGGATCGAAACTTATGCGGGTGAAACCACGGGGCGCAGCTAGTGAAAGATAAAGCTGAAATGCCTCATGTGTGCCTCATGTGAAATGCCTCAATTACATCGGCACCTGATGTCGACTGCACCAGCTTGAATGGTATTTCAAGCTGGTGCAGCCGACATCACGTTCGCGTCGGTGGTAAAACTTTAACCTTCAGCTGCCTAGCGTAGGACCTACCGGAGTTTTAATAGAATCTATGAGTATACTAATAACAAAGTTGAATAGTTTGCATGTTTGTTTGTTTCAACGCGCTAATCTCTGAAACTACCAGTTGGATTTGAACAATTATTTTTGCATTTGATAGCCCAATTCATGAGGAAGGCTGAGGGAAAAAACCTATACAATGCAAGGTCAGCTAAAACTGGAAATGTATAGCTTGATGTGTATATAGCCGTGTGTACAGTCAACAGCAAAAGTAGATGATCAAAATCAGAAATTCAATACTAATTAACGGAGTTCGCGTCAGAACTGTGTGGCGTCGAAGTGATTCAAAAGTATGACACTGAGTCTAACATACTTTTGAATCACTTCGCGACGCCACACAGTTCTGACGCAAACTCCGTTCATTAGTATTAAATTTCTGATTTTGATCATCTACTTTTGCTGTTGACTGTACAAGCGTGATGTCATAATAATAATAAGCCTCGATCAACATCTATCGAGGCTCTCGTTAGGCGGTTGGATCAAGGGCCTGCCGGTCGATTCTGTAAAAATCTCACCTTGAAAAGTCAAGTGAAGTGAGCTTGATGTGAGTTGTCAGTAGTGTCAATCCCTAGCATTATTTGGAATGACAGCTCACTCCACGCTTACTTCACCTAAGTTTCCACAGTGAGATGGTTATAGAATCGCACTGCTGTTTCAAAAGGCAGTATTCCTCGATACGGCTCGCATTGTGAGGAGGTTCGCTGTCTCTGGAGCCCTAGCCTCCGAGCTTGGACCCTGCTCCCGACATCGGTGGATCACTATTTTTTTATATTTTTAAATATTTCTTATACTTACTTTTTATATTTTAAGAAATATTTAAAAATGTAATTAAGTTTGTAAATAGATAAATAAACGAAATGATAATAAATTTACTGAACCAGTGTCACAATTATGACGGCACGGTTGCCGCAGTGTGCTGCGCTGCGTGTCGCGGGTTCGATTCCCGCACGGAACAAATATTTGTATGACCTACAAATAGTTGTTCCGGGTCTGGCTGTTTGTGTATGTGAGTTTAGATATTTGTGAACGCACCCACGATACAGGGGAAATTCCTAGTGTGGGGCAACGTTTTTATATTAAAAAAAAAAATTATTACCATAAAATTAACATCGGTCTGTAACTAATTAGCGATCATCATTTGGATCTTTACGGCGGTCCCCAAACTAGTCGGCGCCTGTATCTTGGGGACCAGATAAAGTTATGTGCTTGAAATGCTTTGCTTACCTGTAAGGAATGATAATAGCCACTCGGTCATAAGGCCTGCAGTTTGCGGGCGCGTAATAGCCCCCCACCGCCACGTCAGAATTCAGTTCCTCTATCCAATCGAGTTCTGGTACAGTCTTGTTCACAAATATTGGTTCTAAAAAAATGTTAGCAAATACTGGCCGCCGTAAAGCGCCATTTCAATTACCTTATGTTTCTTTTGCAATTTGCAGTTGGTTGTGATCAAAATATGTTCGCGACCGTGACAAAAATGTATTTATAGAATTATAATCATTAAAATCATCAATACAACTCTCTAAATTTAAATTGACTGACTGCTGCGCTGCGTGTCGCGGGTTCGATTCCCGCACGGAACAAATATTTTTATGACCTACAATTAGTTGTTCCGGGTCTGGCTGTTTGTGTATGTGAGTTTATATGTCTGTAAACGCACCCATGACACAGGAGAAATTGCTAGTGTGGGGCAACGTTTTTTAAAAAAAAAGAAAACAAAAAAGGAAAGAAGGAAAGAAATTTCCCAATTGAATACATACAGGCACACATATATACACTGCAGAATTGGCAAATGCTAGATTATAATTTTATCACGCACGACCTTGTTTTATAACAAATCCAACGTTATTTTTAAACAGAAAGGTTTTTGAAGTGAAAACTTCTTTAGCGGCGTTGTGCACTTTTTTTGTGATGGGTAAAAAATGTTAAACTCGTGTCAGGACACGTGCCCTGATCGAAAATTCGTAAGACGGAGCTCGCGTCAGGACACGTGACCTGATCTAAAATTCGTAAGACGGAGGGAGAGTTCCAAAATATCAAAAAAGCACAACGTTAATATTCAAGTTTTCACTTCTGCCGGCAGTCCCGGAGTGCAACCCGTTTTTTTTTCTTCATATTGATTTTTGAATTTTAAATAAAAAAGTGTCATTTTTTTCTCTTACCGAGATTTTTCATTGAAAGTTTTTTTGGATACAGGACGGACAGGATTCTTTTTTCCGCTTTGACATTGTAATTTGCCACAATATTAACGGTAAACTAAATATAATATATCGGTTTGAACGACCGAGTTCTGTGCGGTCATCCACGGGATCCAAGGGTAGGTATGTTTGCTTTCCTATTGATTATTCAAAAGTTCTTATCGTTTCCTAAATTTTATTCCAAACTTTGTTCCCGAAATAAACGAACTGTACATCACTAAAAAGTGGTCTCGAGGCGAGTCACCTTTTGTGAAGACTCGGTATGTAATTTAACTTCAGGTCTTTTATTATAAAAGATTCTGCCTGCGTCTCGGGTTATCATTATTCGTTATTTTCTGTAGATTTATCCGAAGACTGTAGGGCGATCTAGGACTCGCTTTACCCGCCTACAAGCTTCCTGTTGGGACGCACGCAAGCTTCCTGCACGTTTAAGAGGGTTCTGATACCGGCCAGCGAGGAGCCTTCCGACTGCCAGCGTGGAGCCTAGGACCGGATTTGCGTATAATTTGTAGCTTTGTTTTTATTTTCAGAGTCTCAATTTAGTTAAAATTAAAACAGTGATATATATTATTACCTCAATGCCTGATAACCGATTGACTTGGTGAAAAGTTACCCATTTAGGACGACCAGGTATCTATTTTGTTACGGGAGTTATAGGGTCGTTTGCAAACATTTCGTGACCGACGCGTAACAGCCGATCGATTCTGTAAAAATCTCACAGTGAAAAGTTATTTGAAGCGAGCTTAGAGTGAGCTGTCAATAGTGTCAATCCCTAGCATTATTTGGAATGACCGCTCACTCCACGCTCATTTCAGCTAAGTTTTCACGGTGAGATGGTTACAGAATCGCACTGCAGGTAGCAGGTATATACGTGAAATTTACGGAATAAATTGTACGGAACCCCCGGTGCGCGAGTCTCACTCGCACTTGGCCGGTTTTTCCACTTCTGAATTATTGACCTCAGTTAAGTGGTACTTACGACACCATTATTAGTATTATAATCATGATCATCTTCATAATAATAAATCCCACACTAAAAACAAAAGACCATCCTAATTATTTAAATCCTCACATTACGCCCTTACGAATGTCATTGGACCAACGATTAGCAAGATGGCTACCTAACCACAAAAGAGATAGGTGCAGAAGGAAGTTGCGTCGGCGTTACAACTTAATCCTTAAACTAAAAAGAACCGTGCTGTGTCCTTTATTAAGTTTTGTGTACTATTTATTTTACAAAATTAAAACGTGTGTAAGCGACGATTTCCTTTTATTTCGCTATAATACATATTGCAGTCTGCCGAGCAGTGGTGGCCCAGTGGTAACGGCCGCGGCTTACAATCTGTAGGTCGCAGGTTCGAACCTAGACAGGCGCTTTACATTGTGTAAATCATTCGGAGTCGGGGCGGTTCACTTTGTACTAGCTTGAATTAAATATTTAATCAAATCTATAATCCAATCTCATCTATTTTCATCTTCAATCTTTGAGGAAGTCAATTGATGAGAGTTTTACCGAATCTTTTATCACATCATTAGTTATTGTCCTTGCCGACTCGTAGTCACACCAGATTATGACACCGTATGACAAACAGGTTTTTTTTTCTCGTTTGTCACACCACAGATTTTTCCACATATAACACATAGCTCATAGAATAAGCAAGCTGAAGTGCCAATGGGCCGGCAATATTAGCCGTAGAACCGATGACCGTTGGGGTAAACGTGGTCTTGAGCGGAGACCACGAATCGGTAAACGTAAGGTGGGACGCCCTCAGGCTAGGTGGATCGATCTTCGCAGGATGGCTGGTATAGCAGCTGGATGAGAGTTGCCGAAAATCGAGTTGAATGGCGTGCTATAGGAGAGGCCTATGTCCAGCAGAGGACTGCTAAAGGCTGATGATGGTGATGATGATGAAATTAATGTCATATAGTTTGTGCCGTCACATAAAATAAAGAAGTAGCCATTTACCGAGAGAAATGTTCTATATAAGAACTTACCTAAAAAAGTTTCTAATTTGCACATGGGCGTGTTCCAGGGACGCCTCGGCGTTGCGTCTGCACCTTTAACGACAGATACAAATAATATATTTTAACCGACTTCAAAAAAAGGAGGAGCTTGTCTATTTGATTTTACCGCTCGCTAGCTGGGCCGATTAATGCCCACTCGAACAAGTACACTACGTCAAAGATGCAATGCGTATATTAAAACGAAGACAACATAAAAAAAAAAAAAAAAAAGTAAGCAAAAGCAAAAAAAAAAACAGGTAACTTACTAATGTCCTTGAATAAATGTTTCATCGATGCAAACCAGTAGTATGAGGAGTTATACCCAATTTTATAATCTGAAAATATTATTCTCTTTAATATAAAAATGAATCGCTGAATGTGTTGCTAAGCGCAAATCTCGAAAACAGCTGAACCGATTTCGCTAATTCTTTGAAGTACGAAGATGGTTCTTACGATTACAGAGAAAATTTTTAAAAATTGCCTGAAAAAGTCTAAAAATAACACTTTTCTATACTCCCATACAAACGAATACAAATTTTGTTTCGGGGTGGGTCGGGGGTACAAGAAGTCTTACGCGGACGAAGTCGCGGGCTTCTGCCCGCGACTTCGTCCGCTAGTCTAATATAAAAATCTTCACTGAAAACATGACACAAAAGGGAGGAGGCCAGGAGACCAAATCAAGTAATTTAAAACGTTCAAATTCGCAGTCTCATCTCGGCGACAAACAAATGTCAAATACTTGTCAAAATGTAGGGAAATAGGAGGTATTTTTGAGATTCAGATTGAGACTGAGATCAGACTGTGAACGTTCTTAAAATTACGAGAATTGTCCCTCTGTACAGTCACGAACAAAACTATGTATACACTCAGCTTTATTCAAAAGCGATTTACTCCTTTAATTTTTAATTGAAATTGTAGGTTGTTGCGAACATAGCACTTTCGAACCAATAGGTTTATGTAATGTGTCGTATTTTAACGTTCCATTCGTTATTTCACGAAAAAAATTGCAGTTGAAACTAGTGTTGACATATTGGTGTCCGTGACTGTACTCAGCAGTGCGTGGAAAAAGCTGGCACTGATGACGACCTTCTTCTTCGTGTCGCTAGCTTGACTGAATTTTATATCTCGTTGGCCCAAAACTTTGCCACTTCCACGGCGTCGTCACTGGAAGCGCTGAGGTCTTACACTTGCACTTTAACTGCATGTCAAAGGGGCATAGAGGGCAGGATAGGAGGTAGAGCATGGTTTGCGATATAGCTCCACAATCACACCTTACTGCCGTTCCGTCAAGGTCACACTTTACCAGGTTGGACTTACATCTTCCCACTTGTGTCTGGAGACGGTTCAAGGGCTTCAAAGTGGACCACGGAAGGTTGCAGGGAGAAGCTCCTTTGGTGGTAGATAGTAATTAGGAGAGGGAAGAGTATCCTGCTACACATTATGATGATGAAGTAATAGTTCCTATTGGATTCGACTGCCCGTAGATTCAGTAAGATTCCGTTAGCTGATAATTTATAAAAACTTAATAAAATTAAACAAAAACCGTTTTCGCTCTCAAAGTACAGATGCCAGCACATCAAGCTACTACAATCTGTCAAATTTCTTTAATAGATTTTCAACTTTATCGCCGAAGCATACTGTAAAATTTTCCCAATCAACCTTGAACCTTATTCAAGGTTGATTGGGAAAATTTGACAGTTTCGGGTAGCTTGGCCTGCTGACGTCTGTCCAACAAAAACTGAATCTATAAAGAACAATTTGTTAAGATGTTTGATGATTGTACAGCACCACATAATACAGGATTTTTTTTCAACCAGTGCGCATACAGAACCATGGATTTTATTTAGCATTTATATGATTCTAAGCCCCCCTTTTTTTTTGTGTGTGGTGGTTTGGTGGCCGAGAGTCGGCTGTTGACTCCCGTCCAGGGCGTCTCCTGCGGCGACTAGAGGCGTGAGGGCGCAGTGATTGCCTCTCCCTCACGCGCCCCATCTCGTCCTTCGCGAGCATTACTGCTTCGCAGAAGGAGGTGACTGCCTCCCATGCACTCTCGCTCCGTATCATGGCCTGGACCAGGGCCGGACGCGAGAGATCGCCACCGCCGATCGCCACCACGAGGACGCGGCGGTGCTCCGCCCAAGTCGGGCAGACCTCCACCGTATGCTCCGCCGTATTCGCTCCGGGCGAATTCTAGGCCCCCTAGTGATATATTTCGACCGCGTAAGTTTCTATAAAACAGGAGATTTTTTTTTGATAACCGGCAAGAAAAAATCTTTCTGGGGTCTAGAAACATATGCCAAATTCATGGTTACAGTTTGCGCACTGGTTAATAATTTTCCTGTAGATAATCTACCAGGGCAGGACATGGGAGGTTTGGAAGGAAAAGGGGAGACCATACCTACTGTAATCTGAAAACATTGTAAAAGCCAATTATTTTTAAAAGAGTAACTGTGGAGTTTCTTGCCGGCTCTTCTCCATTGGAAACAACCAATTGGAACCGTGCACGTAGCTTCTGACGTTTCATAAGTGCCCATGTAGGTGTATGTGAAATAAAATATTTTGATTTGATTTGATGAGCCGAACAAAAAAAAAATGAACTTCCAACTTCTAAACTAAGTCAAGCTTGTATTTTGGGAACTTACCCATAGACGCTTCCGACCCGTTAAACAATGGGTACTTATAATAAACAGTACCATTCTTAGGATTCCATGTCTCATTAAAAGCATACATTCTTCGGCTTTCTGGACTTTGTAAGATATTGTAGTAAACGAAAATGTGGAAGAAGCCATCTAAGACTATCAGCATTGATAGCACGAACACCCAAACTCGGCGGGTGCAATACCTGTTGTAGGGGTTCATTTTAATCTTGAGCCGTTACATCTATAAAAGAAAGGGGTAAAACTGTCCAATGAATGTCCGCTTTTATTTAAATTATCAGTCATACCGAGGGGTATCATATTACCCAGTTACTGGTTATAATATTGCGCGTCCTGATAGTTTCTCAACCGACTACTGATTTTCTCAAATAAAGCAATCTGAGAATTTCATTTTGTTATTAAGTTCGTCTAACTTCAGGTTTAGTTATTCAAAACAGCGCGTAAAGAAGTCTTCATGTGACAGCTGTCGTTAACTGTTGTCTATAGGACGGCAAAGACAAGATAACTACATTCAAGGAGGAGGAGGAAGGAGGAGGGGAAGGTAATACCATTTTTTCATTTTTTTTTAAGGGAAATAACACTTCTTCTTTTTGAATAAAATGTCTATGACTGCCTGGTTGTTCCAGCATGGTCTCATAGTTTCGGTCTGGAGTCTTCCAAAGCGGAGACGGACGAAAAGAGGGGTGATGTAAACAACTGACGACGGCACGGTTGGCGCAGTGGTTAAGCGATTGACTGCTGCGCTGCGTGTCGCGGGTTCGATTCCCGCACGGAACAAATATTTGTATGGCCTACAAGTAGTTGTTCCGGGTCTGGCTGTTTGTGTATGTGAGTTTAAATGTTTGTAAAACGCACCCACGATACAGGAGAAATTCCTAGTGGGTCAACGTTTTTTTTTAAAAAAAAAAAAACTAATTGGGATTTGTTATTTACATACCTCATCTGCGCTTTGCTTCAGTGGATTGGTTGGGCAGAGAGAAGAGATGTCTCATATTTACTTAGCGCAAACAAAACACAAATGTGAGCTGTGCCTCGTAAACTGGCGACGGTGCGCAGCGGAGACTATAGCGAGATGTGAGCGACGTGCGGCCAGCGGCACCGCTAGTTCCTCCGTGTCACATCCAACACTCACCGCACGCAGCTCAGGTCCGCTCTAGCCAGTACACATCTCTGCCCCGGTCTAGCCAGCATCTCCGCACTTCTTCGGTGGATACACCGACACCCTACCTGTTAAGCATCTCCTCTCCTCTCCGCTTCGTACATCTCCACCCATCTCCGATTTGGTGGAGTCTGGGCCTTACTTTGTGATCTCCCTAGGGGCTTACCATCAGCTGGTGGTACGCTGTTCGAGTCTCAATAAATATTTTATCTTTCATTCTTTTAAGAAGGAAAGGAAGGTGTGAATTTATATATGTATGTACACCAACAGCATATATTATACTGTACAGGTATAAAATAGTATTTATGTCATGGACTGTACACGTTCTTTCCTGTTGCTAATCTGTCCAGTTGAGAAACTGTCCAGTTGCGAATCTGTCCAGTTGCTCCGAAGGTATTACATCGTCATAAACAAGATTGTTTACTGTTCCTAATCAGTTTTAAAACGTGTCTGCCTTTTCATCTTTTGGGGATTCCCGAGTAATAGATCTGTTCCCCGAATAGCCGATAGCCCCGGCTGATCTCTGTGGGGTCAGGAGATCCGTGTTAGAAAATTAAACCGTAAACATGGCTCCATTTTCCTTAATTACTGATAATTTGTGAGCGTCAAAATGGCGGTATCAAGTCTCCAATTTAAAATGTATCACATTAAAATGTTTGTACTACATATGTACTAATTGTACCCTTAAGAAGACATTTGTACCTCTAAAGGTAAAGGAAGTATGTCAAGACATCCCTGGTCCCGCCACTTTGACATCAAAGTGGCGGTACCTTCTGGAAGCGCTACTCAGAGGCAGGTAATTCACACCCGAAGACTTAGTACTACATATGTACGGGTATATACTCAATTTTCAATACAATTGTAAGTGCCAAATTCAAGTTATGTGATTAAAACACTGGTCCCGCCAATTTGATGATTCATGTTATCGCTGAATTCATATGAAAATCGTTAGAGCTCGTGCAAAATCAAATGTGGAAATTTAGTACGTCCTAAGTACATGAAAGTGTGTAATTTTCATATTCATAACCTAAGTAAATCAAAAGTTATCTATCATTCATCGTTTAATCGTATCATTTATCTTTGAAATGGACACGTCTATGCAGAAATGAAACAAGCAATCTTAATAATTCTGATATATTTTGATCAGTGGGAACCCTAGTTACGTAGTTTGTATTTGACGAGATAATTAACTCATAACCGTTTCTATAAGTTATGAGAAAATATAATTGAACTTGGGGGTAGGTAGTCGATTGCGTTTCAACCATACTGTTTTTGCGGCGGAACCGTGTTGTCATTCTGTATGTGAATGCGTTTGATAACAACAGTTAATTATTGTTGTAATATTGCCTATTTTAATATCCGTATTAACGTGAGCGACATAAATAGTATATTTTGTTAGCTATGCGAAGGATTAACAATGAAGAGAAAAATACAAACAGGAAGGAAAAGTATAGTGCTGTTGGAAGACCAAAAAAAGGTATTTGAAAATAACAAATCATCTTTTATTCACGGAATACCATCATCGAATGACGTAGTGTTTACTGATATTAGTAGACAACCAAATTTTAAAATGACCCCGAAATGTTTATACCTTTCGGTAAAACGCATTTTTTTTTTTTTATGTAACTGAAACTTTAACGTATAGCGATAATAACGATAACGAAATAGAACATGATGAAAGTAGTGACTACGATGATGATAAATTTCCTGTAAAATCTGAACAAATACAAGTTATAATAATTGAAAGAAAGAAAATACATTTATTTGGCACAAACTAAAAGACACAATACATCAGATAAAACAAACAATAAAAAAAAAAAAAAAAAAAAGTGTGAAGTCCGATGTAAGAAATTAATTGCACATAGTTGGATCAATATATGTATATGTATAAATACAATTATTTTATCAAAAACATTTTGGCTTGTTTCATTTCTGCATAGATGTGTCCATTTCAAAGATAATGATGAATGATGGATAACTTTTGATGTACTTAAGTCATGGACATGAAAATTACACACTTTCATGTACTTAGGACGTACTAAGTTTCCACATTTGATTTTCCACGAGCTCTAACGGTTTTCATATGAATTCAGCGATAACATGAATCATCAAATTGGCGGGACCAGTGTTTTAATCACATAACTTGAGTTTTGCACTTACAATTGTATTGAAAATTGAGTATATACCTGTACATATGTAGTACTAAGTCTTCGGGTGTGAATTACCTGCCTCTGAGTAGCGCTTCCAGAAGGTACCGCCACTTTGATGTCAAAGTGGCGGGACCAGGGATGTCTTGACATACTTCCTTTACCTTTAGAGGTACAAAAATGTCTTCTTAAGGGTACAATTAGTACATATGTAGTACAAACATTTTAATGTGATACATTTTAAATTGGAGACTTGATACCGCCATTTTGACGCTCACGATAATTTTGTGAACGGTCACTGCGTGCAACTCTTATTACCTTATTTTGATACTAGCTTCTGCCCGCGGCTTCGCCCGCGTGGATGTCGGAAGTTATCCCACGGGAACCTGCTACCAGGATAAAAAGTATGTGCTTCCCCAGGATGCCATCTATCTCTTTGCCAAATCAGAAGTTCAGTGGTTTAGGCGTGAAAATGTAACATACAGTTTCAAGTTCAAATCCTCCCCTAAAAACCGAATCACCCCTTTTTGCCCCATCAGGGGTCAATTTGCGACAACTTTACATACTTATTATTAATTATTTTCTGTCGAAAGTATCAATACTGAGTTTCGAGTTAATCGGATCGCGCATTCAATTTCTTCCACACAAACTTCAACACCCCTATATCCCCCTTTGAGGGGTAGTTTGAAAAACTTATAATGATAACCTTTATTACTTACTTAGGCAAGTATTGTTGCCAAGTTTCATGTTTATTAACTAAATTAATAAGATTTTTCATATAAACTATATCCCCGCTTTTCCCCCCACAGGGGTGGAATTTAAAAAAATTCATAAAAATTCTTAACTTGACTCAGAGATTATTTATACCAATTTTATAATTAATCAAGCCACTTATTATAATCCTCCCCTGTAAAATTAACTACCCCTTTTCACCCCGTTAGGGGGTGATTTTCGAAAAACCCTCATACGTGTTATTATTTATTTTTGTCTTAAGTACACTGAGTTTCGTGTTAATCGGACGGCGCGTACAAATTCTTCCACACAAACTTTAACACCCCTATATCCCCTTTGAGGGGTAGTTTTGAAAAACTAATAATGATAAACTTTATTGCTTACTTAGGCGAGTATTCATGCTAATTTTCAAGATTATTAATCTAACGAATAAGATTTTTCATATAAACTGTATCACCGGTTTTCACCCCCACAGGGGTGGAATTTTGAAAAATCATTTGGGATGTGTTCATAACTTGACTCAAAGATTATTTATACCAATTTTCGAGTTAATCAAGCCACGCTGTAAAATCCTCCCCTGTAAAATTGACTACCCCTTTTCAGGCCGTCAGTGGTACATTTTCGAAAAACCCTGATACACATTATTCTTTCCTTTCAATTTTAGGTATAAACACTGAATTTCGATTAAATCGGACCGCGCGCTAAAATTCTTCCATACAAACTTTGAAACCCCCCAATCCCCTTTTAGGGGGTAGTTTATAAAAACAAAAAATGCCCAACTTCATAATTTATTTACATAAGTATTCGTGCCAAGTTTCAAGTTTATTAACTCAAGGAATAAGATTTTTCATACAAACGAAATCTCCCCATTTCACCCTCTCAGGGGTAGAATTTCGAAAAACTCTTTCTTAGTGGACACCTACTCTTCACGAAGAATACACTCTCCAAATTTCATGTCTCTAGGACCAGCGGTTTAGGCTGTGCGTTGATGTCTCAGTCGGTCAGTCAGTCAGTCAGGACTTTGAATTTTATGGGCGCGAGACGCGTCGAGCGTGATTCAGTATTCACGCGCGATGGCTTATTATTAGCGTATTTCATGTATAACTTTGGTGTTTCTATACCGATTTCTATGATTCTTTTTTATGGAATAGCTAATAATGTTAACTTTTTTAATTAAGAATGACTGAGAGTGTTATAAATGTAAGAGTAGACAAATATAATCAGAAAGCTTCGAACTGCTAAGCTATCGGGAGTTACACGTGTTATTGTGAGTCAACCATAAAAGATAGACATATGCTGTCGTGGGATATTTTTTATATAATTTTAAGGAGAACATTTCTGTCATACATGAATGTGGAAAAATCAGTGGTGTGACAAACGAGAAAAAAAATCCTGTTTGTCATACTGGTGTGATAATCTGGTGTGACTACGAGTCGGTAGTGGATTTCTGTGTAGCTTTAACCATTAAGGTTGCACACGCGACGGAAGCGTAAAAAATGGAGTAACTTCTCCCGTTTTCCCAACATTTCCCTTCACTGCTCTGCTCCTATTGATTGTAGCGTGATGAAAAGTATACTATAACCAGCTCAGGAGTATGAAAAATAATTGTACCAAGTTTCATTAAAATCCGTCGGGTAGTTTTTGTTTCTATAACGGTTATACAGACAGACAGACAGACAGACAGACAAAAATTTTACTGATTGCATTTTTGGCATCAGTATCGATCCCTAATCACCCCCTGATAGTTATTTTGGAAATATATTTCATGTACAAATTGACCTCTCTACAGATTTATTATAAGTATAGATTAACGTTGAATTCTATGAAGTGATTGCGTGAGATTACTGATTATGTTGTATTTGACGTGCATATGTTTCCGAATAAGTCAGCACCCTAATTGCGTTACACACTATCAATCACAATCTGTATAATTTTGAAGGATATCGCTAATCCACTGCTTCAATATATTCGGAAAATTTATCTGCTCACCAACGTAAATAACGCAATGAATGTTTGCCAGCTTTCCTATTATAATTAATCAAAATCAAATCATTCCTATTATAATTTAATAAAAGTCATTCAAATAAGGCTGTGAGAATCAGCACTTTTCGAACGTCAAAATTACAAAAGACAGCCCCCCCCCCAAAACGCCTACCCTTCACCACTTCCTAGTGCTATTGCTGGGAAAAAGAAGTGGCGCAACAAACTCCCCAGCAGTAGTGTAGCAGTGTGTAATGGAGGTATGGAAGCTAGACAAATAAACTAATTAAATAGCTTCGTTTTAAAATCTCCATAGCTTAAATTAGTGCAACGCAGTTAATGGATGGTTTCCTTTTTTATCTAATCGGGGTTGCGAAAAAAAAAAAAACAAAACATACTTTTAGTCTTTATTACCATATAAATATTTCAAATTTATTACTGTTGCAGGTTATTTAAATAACTTTCTGTAGTCTGAGTGGCGTATTAAAGTTAATTCAATTTACCTTTCGGCAAATGATTTAATTAATTTAAGAAAAAAACAAAAAAGTATTTAATTCATTATACCTCACATTTTATGGACGGAAAAAGCAAAAAGGACTTTGATAAATCGGACAAATGAAAAATTCTTAATGGAACCAAAAACGTTAACGTATATGGTTATTACCTAATTCTTCCATTAATGAAATATTATCCTTCCCGCAAAAAGAAAATTCAAGGAAAACATCTTAAAAAAAAAAAACTTATTGACGACATAATTGAATTATTAATTTATCAATTTTATAATCATCATTGCCAGTATTATGAAACATAAGGGTTGTTCCACCACATCTGGGTAAGTTCCCGTTAAATTGCCTGGCAGAAAATTGCATAGCTACAAAATCTGTCCTATTTTGGAATTTATTGGCCGTTTTCACACGCCGACACGTCTATATCGTATCGTAGCTCGGACGAAAACGATATCGTCCGCCGATGTCGGCACGACAACCAATGTCGGCGACGATACCGTTGACTACAACGACACACACACAGTGTGAAACCGTTTAGTAGTAATTATATGAAACTACCAGTCCGACGACATCGTGTAGGTATCGTGTCGTTAATCGTTATCGTTATCGTCCGGTGAGTAGTGGCTACTCAGACATAGCGTAACAAGACCCTTATATTTATTTTTAAACCTGCAAATCAAATAATCATAAAAATTGAACAATTCACAATTAGATTTTGGTTACTTTGATTAAGACTCGACATAATATGAAAAGAGGAGACTTTCACTTTACAGGAACTTCACAATTTTGCTGGGTCCGATAGTCTAAACTCCCGTCGTCCGTAGATAATAGTTTCACCATGTAAACGAATTACTCTTTGCATGACACTCTTCATGTCGAGTTTCAGTTTTGTAGGATTAACGTCGGCTAAAATGTGGGTATACAGTTTTTCTTCAGTTACTTCTAAAAGTTTGTATTTCGTAGTTGCAAGACCTTCCTTTTGGCAGCGTATTTTGGCGAGCATGAGGAGTAAACCTCTGAAAAAAAGCATAGCAAAAGTTCAAAACTAATTGAATTTATTAGACTTGCAGCCAAGAAACCTGGACAAGATTGTTGCAAAACAGGACAGAATGTGCGCTTTTATAATTTCTAACTCGTCGATATTATCGTGGACGTCCACGTCCATACAATATATGAAAAGACGTGCACGTTATAATGTTATTGCGGACGGAAATTTAAAAGCGCCTTTATAAATTTCCATGTGATATTTTACTTTCCTGTGTTATCGTGATGCCGTGACGTCCACGATAATATCGGACGGCACGGTTGGCGCAGTGGTTAAGCGATTGACTGCTGCGCTGCGTGTCGCGGGTTCGATTCCCGCACGGAACAAATATTTGTATGACCTACAATTAGTTGTTCCGGGTCTGGCTGTTTGTGTATGTGAGTTTATATGTCTGCAAACGCACCCACGACACAGGAGAAATTCCTAGAGTGGGGCTACGTTTTATAAAAAAAAAAAAAAATATCGTCCCGTTAGAAATCTTAAAAACACCCAATGATTTAAAAGAGCATAGCTACTAGCTAATATATTGTGCAGTAGGTTGAAAAAGGCTGTGGATTATTTGAGTCGATTACTATTTCGTCAATATTGAATCGGTAGTACTATTCTGTGAAAATCTCACCGGGAAAAGAAAGAAAGAAAGAAATACATTTATTTGCGGAAAACTTAGGTGAAGTGAGCTTGAAGTGAGCTGTCAACAGTATCAATCTCTTGCATCAGGTGGATTGACACCTCTCTTCACTCAAGGCTTCACGGTGTGATTGTTACAGAATAGAATAGCCAAGTATCCTTGCGATCCTTCAAAATAATATATGTATTTTACAAAGCGATTACAAAATTTGTCACGATGACTTTTCTTGCACGTGTATAAAGCATATTTATAATTCAATGTCTAAAGCGTAATTTTTAGATTGTTTAGGTTGTTGAGATGTAAAATAAATCTCTTAGAAGAAGCATAACGAAAACCGGCCAAATGCGAGTCGGATTCGCTCGCACACGAAGGGTTCCTCCGTACCGTAAGGAAAAACGGCAATAAAATCACGTTTGTTGTATGGGAGCCCCACTTAAATACTTATTTTATTGTTTTTAGTATTTGTTGATAAAGTAGCAACAGAAATACATCATATATGTGAAAAATTCAACTGTCTAGCTATAACAGTTCATGAGTTAAAGCCTGGTGACAGACAGACAGACAGCCGGACAGTGGAGTCTTAGCAATAGGGTGCCGTTTTTACCCTTTTGGTACGGAACCCTAAAATGGAGTTATTTTACCGTTCATTTCCTACTTCAGTGTAAGCGTGAGGCAGCGTGGCATACCGAGCTATAGCTCTATCATAGCGCGACACAAGCAGATTGTTAGCCTCAAGTCTGAAACAAGAAAGGCAAAAAAATAATCATAACCTATCAGTTTTTCGGAGTTATAATAGACCTCGCAATCGAGTTAGTAACATTGTCTCGTCAGACCTACGTTACGGACCTGCACCACCTGCACCACCTGCAGGTCTTGTGAGGCTACCGCGTGGGTCGCATAAGTCTACCGCGGAGGTCACATAAGTCTACCGCGGAGGTCACATAAGTCCACCACGTCGGTCACATAAGTCTACCGCGGTTTTCACATAAGTCTACCCCGCATGGGTCACATAAGTCCACCACGTGGGTCACATAAGTCCACCACGTGGGTAACAGATGTCTACAGCGGGGGCTACATAGGTCTACGGCACGGTTCACATAAGCTTCCAGCACATCAAACTACTACAATCTGCTTTAATAGATTATCAACTTTATCGCTAAAGCATTAGGTTGAAGGTTGATTGGGAAATTTTGACAGTTTCAGGTAGCTTGATGTGCTGGCGTCTGTACAAAGAAAAAATCTCACCTGGCATAGAAATCATCATCTTCTGCGCCCCAGTTCCAATAAAAATTTGAATAGCCGTTAACTGCTCTATAATGTTGAGGAGTGAGGGCAGTTACACCTCCGAAGATGAGCCGGTACGGTACACTGAAACCAATTCATATAGTAAGCTTTATTTTAAAGTCACCGAGAGAGAACGAAAGTAAAAGAGGATACCACACAACAGCCCCTATATTTTTTTTAAATCAAAATCTTTAATAGGAAGCATTTAGGCATGCAAACCAAACTAAATGGCGTAAGTCAGGGGCCAGCCATATACGAAAGTGTCAAAGTCGTTATAATTTAAGAGCGCAAAAAATATGGAGCTGAACAGCACGTATAGCGCCATCCCCTTTTCGCACTATGGAACAATTGACACTTCTCTACAACAGGTAAAAAAAAGGTATAGTCATATTTAATTAAATTAAATTATAGAACAACTTTCTCCACGGGGCCATCGTAATCACGATAAAAATATCAACTGTCCCGTACAAAACTTCAATATCTACTCGACCCAAATGTATTAGACTACTGATCATTTTTTCGCAATTACGATGTTGGTCCTATGGAGAAAGTTGTTCAGTTTTATGGGCTGTACCAAACCTTTCTGATACATGCTATATAGAGCCTCAGGAAGTTAGGGAGTTTCTTACACGTAACCGAATGATTCAACTGCAGCAGCCATATGTATCGGATGATCTGAACAGGAGTACGAGATCCTCTCGTCTTCAGGGATCAGGTCCACGTCGTGGAAGATCAGACAGTCCCATTTACCGAACCGCTGACTCTCCAGAAATGCAATGTTGTATAGAGTGCCTTTGTTGAATTTTTCTGTACCTTTAGAAAGACGAAAGTGATTCTTTGATAAAAACGAATAAAAGTTAAAACGGCATAAATATTGAGACAACCGAACACGCCTCAAAAATGAATGTAACTGAAAATACTAATTGGTAGCCTTGAATTTTTCACTAAAAGGTCCAATACGAAAACATGAACGCCAAGCGATCGTAGCATAGTGCGTGCTACGGCGTAGCATAGTACCTACATGCTATTTATTTATTTTAATTTTATTCGTTTCTTTAATTAAGATGGTTTAAAACCAATTACAAAAAGACACAGTTTGCATATACACATGGACATAAAAAATAAGCCGTAGCATAAAGCGTGCTACGCCGTAGCATAGTGCGTGCTACGCCGTAGTATGGTGTGTAGCAATTACGCGTAGCGCAGTATTTTTAGGTATTCTTTAATTACAAGCAAATTATAATGTAATATTAATATTTATAAATTATGGTACGGTAAATATATTTATTCGAAACGTTAAGTGACGGAAACTGAACGGAACGGAACTTAACGCATGAAATCGAACGCATCGAACTCGAATCGAACTTACCATATTGTTCTATGACGAATATCCTGTATTCCAGTAACTGTTTCTTTAATAATGGATGCATGTAACGAAGGAAAATACCAAGGTTGACTCGACGGTCTCTGAAATTAAAAGTATTTATTTAAAAGGTTTTTTCAGGGGGAGACAAGTAAACAAAACGATAGGCTGTGTTTCAAAATGAGGCTGCTATAGTACGGTACCTATTAACGATAACTAAAAAATGCACAGGATAACTGCCTGAAATCCTGAACAGATGACCTGTAAAATCTGGATGAGGGTGGCACAGAAGGGATAACACAAGCAAAGAGGGACCTATGTCCAGCAGTCGATGAAGTCAGGCTGTGAATGATTATGATTCTTCAATGTACACTCTGCTGCAAGGAACTTGACGCTCGAATGACGATGACAGGGGGCGCTGTCGGTAAACATTTCTGCAATTGTTTTGTGTAATGTATGTGTATATACGTACAGCCGCACGGGTGGATCGATCTGGTTAAACTAAGCTTGCCACGGTTGATCTGTGAATGGGTGACCATCTTTAAATACCTCTCCGTGCCTCGGAAAGCACGTTAAGCCGTTGGTCCCGGCTCTCATTCGTGGATCTTTAACAGTAGTTACGGGTAGTCGTCAGAAACCCGAAAATCTGACAACCAGTCTTATTTAGAGGTATCGTTTTACCCAGTAGCTGGGTTGTGGAGGTCAGATAGGTAGTCGCTCCATGTAAAATACTGGTATTCAGCTGCATCCGGTTAGACAGGAAGCCGAGCCTAACATAGTTGGCAAAAGCCTAGGTAGAATGATGATGATCTTTTGTGAAATGTATTAAAAAAACAAGATAGCAAACAAACGCGTCAAAAGAACCTTGTAGCACTATAAATTCAAATGAATGTAAATAAATAAAATAAAAATGTTTATTTCATCAACTTATACGTTTTACATTAATATGTGTGTGGAAGCACATTTTAAGCAACGATATGCTTGTGTTAGGTGGTTCCGCTCTTCCAGTTTGCAATAACTAAGTATAAATGCTGTGAGATAAACAAAGGTAATCTAAAATAAGCATGCAGTGGACGATGGGCGAAATAACAACGCGCGCGGTGTAATAAGTGTGAGGTGTGCCTGCGTGCGTGTGTGGGGGTGTGTGAGTGTGTGTGAGTTGGTGTGTGAATGTGCGCAATATGGAAGGAGTGATTTGGCTATGGAGTAATGCTGCACTTACACGCTGTGTGAGCGTGCGTGATCCATCGCCACTCGTTCGATGTCCACCGCGCACAGAATGTATGGAAAGCAGCTCATGAAGTGATTTTTTGCTCCATTGGTATAATTGCCGTACGGCGTTCCAGTGTGAGGATAAATAAATAGTAACAAATAAAAGCTTGCTTACCGGTAAGGTACAATAATGGCTACCCTATGTTTGGCGCGGCAGTGCGTGGGCGCATAGTACCCTCCGAGTTTCACGTCAGGATTCTGTTCTTCTACCCACTTCAGATTGGTTTCATTTTTTACGACTTTAATTTGCCCTGGTGATCAATAAAATACAAAATCACGTTTCAGAAGACTAGCGTATCTTCCATCAGTTCCTGTAACGTGCACCTGACAGGACACGCAGGGCATGATATGAGCGTTTACAACGTACGGCATTTCATACAAACTTACCAAGTCCTTGTTTTTCGAAATGCATGAACCGATTTTAATGAAACTTCATACGCATAAGCAGGATATGTATCCTGACGACTATCGATTAACGACGACGACCTGTAGACTAACTTTTTAACCTATGTAGGTTAAAAAGTTAGTAAAGAACATTTTCGAAATGTCTTATTTAAAAAAAAATAGTTGGAAATATCTGTTTCTATGGAAATTTAAAATCGGTCAGCTGTAACACTATTTTTCGAAAATGTTCTCAAAATCGGTTCATGCATTTCGAAAAACAAGGACTTGAAAGTTTGTATGAAATGCCGTACGTTGTAAAAGCTCTTAAGTATCCCATCGTTTATGGAACAGCAAAACAGATTAGCGCATAATCATATTATTAAACTATCGAACAAATATTGTTTTTATTTTTTTTATCATTTTATCTGCTGTGCTAAATGAAATTAAATAAAAATTATAATAATTTTTGCTATAGCACCTAAAATCGCTTGTTTTATTTTTGTGTCTTACCCAAAGAAGTCTCATTTATTTCGCACATTGGCGTATCATTTGGATAACTTTCTTTTTCTTTGTCGCCTTGAACAATAAAACAGTATTTATTAATTAAGGAAGCATATTTCACTCAAAATAATTAATAATTGGATACTTCCTGTACCTCAAAAAAAAAAAACACTTAAATGATTAAAATTCAAACGGGAGCATACAAATATGATTTTACATACATACATACGCTTATAATGTTCGCACTGCTTTCACACAGGCTTCTTCTCAGTGAGAGGGAGTGGGCTGTGATCCACCACGCGGACCCAGTGCGGGTTGGTAATGTCACATGTATTAGAATTTTCGGTTCTAGGACATGCCGGATGTATCACGATGTTTTTCTTCACCGTTTTGAGAGCAGTGGTGATGAAATAATTTACGCAAAGTAAAGCGCCTGCCTGGGTTCTAATATACGACGTATACGATTCGTCGCCGCTGCTCTCTAATACGATTTTAGACTTTATAAATTAGTTGATTTATTTAGTTGATTACCTAATTGTTTAAACTGAAATTTCATTCTCATAAACCAATTGTAGGAAGAGTTATATCTATTTTCATAATCTGGAAGGAAAAATCACAAAATTAAAAGTCAAAGTACGCTGAGAATCAGTACTTTTCGAACGTCAAAATTACAAAAGACAGTAAAGTATAGTCCCAAGACGCCCGCCCTTCACAACTTCCTAGTGCTTTCGCTGGGAAGGAGAAGTGGCGCAACAAACTCCCCAGCAGCACAGTGTTCAGTTACAAAATTCGACTCTTGGCATGAAATGTAACTTGGTTTCCAAATTATATGAAAGCACTCACCCATTTCGACTTCTATACCGCTAGTCAACTGGTATTTATAATTAATAGTTTCATGATTCACGTTGTTATCTGTTTTAGAGATTACATCCCGGGATGCAGTCCCGCGACCTAGTATATTATGATAAAACTCTAATAAAAAAAATACTAGTAACGCTATCAGACATCGGATTTGCGTGCAATGGTAATAACAATCCATTGCTTCGATTGTGAGAGTCAGATCTTATGAAAGAACAGGCGAGGGTGCAATGGACAACAAACTAAAAATATTGAGCTTATTCATTTTCATGGTCGTTGTTCAAAATATAGTTTTGTTTCGACTGACGTTGGATAAAAGAACCAAAGAAAACAAATATTCGGTCGGGGACTGTAGTTTTAGAGAGATAATCCTCTTGCTTTTCGACGCTGTCTCGGTCGCTAGGGTTAGCAGAGAGCGTGCGTCCCTTCGAAAGTAATTCCGGAACAGCTCTCCAGCTGTTCTCGTTGATGACTGCCCAGTTTCGGAAAAACAACATTTGATGTCCGGTGAAGTATTTATTGGATTAAGAACAGTTAATTTTATGGGAAAAGATGGAATTATAGCATTGCAGATCTTGAATTTGTGACATTTGACTAGTCTTTCTTTTAGTTCTTTTTATCTTCTTCTACTTAATGTCAATGTATGTCTATGGATCGCGAATTCCATGAAGTATTTGACTGCTACAGGTGCTCTATGGTGTAGAGTTGGACCGTGTCGATTGGCGGGGTTCACTGATTCGGAGGATTTTTCGCAGTGGAGAAGCCACTTTCACTGAAAATAAACAAAATCAATTATCATTAATAATGATTAGGGTGAAGCCTTTAGGCGCGAAACTGCGTTAAGCGGGCGCCCGTCGCATGCACACACGTCTCAGGCACACGGCGCGTGTCTACACGCGTGAACACGCAAGACCAAGTATAGACCATGCCTGAGCACTGTTTTATATAATTTACACATAAAATGGCAGGGGGTGACTTGCACACTCACTAATGGGCCCCCGAAAACGGTCACTAGCACATAGTGTCGTAGCGACAAGGGGGCAACATATCCTGAGGTGCTTATGAGGAGTGAGCTATCAGGACAATCCCGGAAGTACGGTCAAGGTTCCTACCAGCATCTTACTGGAATACTTCCTTCCTCCGAGCATGCTTGCTCTTGCGAATCTCCACTCAAGCCGACCATTAAGGGTAAGAAAGAGGTGGGAGCTCTGTCCCTCGTCATTGTTCACTCCAGCCGGCCAATAAAGGCAAGTCAGAGGAGAGGAACAAGACTTCTCCCGGGAGACAGGGTCCGTGGGGCCTCTATCGCCCAACAGCTCGCCACATGCAGCTCTGCGTGTTTCTGTATTTCTTTTGGTCTGACTCCCTTAGACTTGTTCCAGTAAAGTAAACTCTTCCAGCGCAGACCTAGAGTTCGGACCACGCAAGCCCCACTACGATACAGCGGTGGGGTTATTTAGATTATTATTATTAGGGACCCGCGCGTGCCCCCGTAACGGATTCCGTCGCACGGAGGCGGGCCCAATTGCGCGGGCGCGAGGCCCGCCTCCCTGCGGCGGAGCACTTTAGTATGGAACCGCGCGGGCGTCCGCTTAACTCAATTTCAGCCCTTATGGTTGAAGAAGATGATAAAAAAATAACTAACAACTCACCCGTTGAAACATTCGTCGAGTTAATTAATGGATTTTTATAATTTACAACGATTGGTATTTTGGTAATACGTTGAAGAGTGGAATTAACACTGATTTGTTTTTTGTCAATGTCTTGAGATGCAGAAATACTTATAGTGATATTGGAGCAGAACTTAATAAGCTGTTGAAACTTGTCCTCTGATTTATTTTTCATTTCGCTCATATCGGAATGATGGTTTTTTTCCCTTTTATAAAAAGCTGTTATGTCTTTATAGTATACAGTGTTAAAAATACATTCTAACACGAAGAGAATGCAAACAAGAAACAAACACTGTCTATGAGTGTATCTATAGCAACACATATCCTCTTTTAAGTAACGAAAACTTCGCCAGATGAAATGAAGGTAACAATCGATTTAAAATAAAGTCCAAATTATATCGAACGGTTCTTGATCAGCATCTGTGGAGGGTAAGGAAACATTTTAAGAACTTTCGCTGTCCTATCTACATACAGGGTGGCAGGGACATCGACGCAGAACGTGTTACCATGAACCTCTTACATGATTCTGAACCAAACCGATAAATCTCGAACACGGCGTTGAAATTTTTCGCCGATTATAAAAAAATGAAAATTGCTATTCGATACAACATCTTGAACGCGTATTGCATTTTTTTTTTTGATAACCGATGAAATGAAAATGAAATAAACGAATGCATCCGGAGAGGTGGGCAAAGATCGTCACTTACTCGGCGCCTGAGGGAGGACATCGCCGACGAGGAAGACCGCGGCACAGCTAGATTACTAAATAGTTACTACGTAAACCGCGGCGAAGGTGGCGTGACGATCTGACAAGGTTTGCAGGGTCAACATGGACAGACATCAAAGACATTGAGGTTTGGAAGGTAAAAGGACAGGCTTTTGCCCAGCAGTGGACACAATATAGACTAACAGGAAAAAAACCGACGATAAATCATGTTGTGTTGAATTCATGATTACAGTTTGCGCGTCGATGACCTGGCTACCCTGTATATGATTTGTATTTTGCAAATTTTACAAAGCGCTTGCAATTTACCTACCTATTGGGATGTCCAGATCAAGCCGACCAGTACCACTTTTTAAAGTAAGTACCACCAACCTCCACATACACCGATTTCGAAAAAATATGGTGCTAAGAAACGTCGGCATAACTTCCAGGTTATGCAGCGAATTGCTCTTACAGATCGTATTTGTACAATTAAAATTAAGAAATAAAATAGTTAGTAAATAATTAAATAGTCCATAGATAATAATACACTTGTACTCAAATAGTCACATGAATATATATGACATTTTGAAAGACATTTTTTTTTATTTAGCTGGCACTGCGCGGTTTCCGCGTCACACTTCATCAAAGAGTTTTTAAGTTCTTTATTATAGTCTCAAGATCTCGAGTACACTCGTGTAGGCACCGTATATTTTTCTGTTCTTATATTTACATGATATATATAAGCTAACAGACTTAAAATAAAAATGTAGGAAAGTTTTTCTCAGGGTGTGTGCTGGGAAAAAATATATAATAATTGTTAAAACACAGTAAAAGGGTCACAAACAGGTACGTATAATACAATCAAATCTTTTATGAGCGTGGAGTACGGACATCCGTCGTCCACTGTTGGTTAACGCGGGGTCGCGGGTGGGGGTGTATGCTCCCCGTCGGCGCGCTTAAACGCACGTTCGCACACATTCAGTAAAGGCCGTGTTACAATAATAATAATATATGAGCATGTACATACGGTGACTAGTGACCGATACTTAAACACAATCAAGATTGTACTCATCTTAATAAACAACTTTTCGTCGCATGACCCCAATCACCCAAAGGAACCGCGTTCTATATACATATATATAAATGCATATTATTTAAGAACACTGTTTAGTTTATATTAGCTGTAAGCTTCCCAAATAGAATAAAATAAAATATGCTAGTTGCGCGGTAAACTCTGCTTGCGCAATGCAGGATTTTACTTGAATTACGATGTAGATGTCGCCACAACATCTTCTTAAGGCCTTCATGACATTTTACCGATACACGCAAGCTAACGAGTCAGAAACGTCTAAAAAGAAGTATTTTGACGGGTCTCCGACGGTGCCGGCCAGTGACGGCAATTTTTGGCAGATGACACTTTACTTTTAACAGGGAAAATTGTTACGTCTCAAAAAAAATAGTTCCTTAAATACCAGATGATTCGGATAAGAAGTTGGGAAATCATAAAGGCTTACAGCCTTAGGCATTGTTGGGCCTGCCTCATAGTTTCTGGGATTCATTCCCGGTACTTTTTGTCTTCTACTCCAAGAGACACCTCACCGCACACTGTCGTACATCAATCCGAAACTCCAATCATAGAACAGCATTAATATAGAAATTTAAAACTGAAACAGGGACGCCTTATGTCTGTAAGTATTTACAATCATCTTAAGAATAAAAAATAACTTTGGGAGGGTGTCATTGAAGTACTTCTAGTAACATAACATCACGCCTAGTTTCCCCGAAGGGTTGTGCAGAAGTGCTTATATAGCACACCCACGTTTCGCCAGTTATGTTTAAGTTTCAGCTATCAACCGGGCGCAAATCGAGACTGCTACTGAGAAATTTCAGATAGAAAAATTCAATAACACGTTGCCCGACCTGGGAATCAAATCCAAGACCCATGCCCAGCAGTTTGCGACCACGACACTAATGAAACTACGAATACTTCTTTAGTATAATAAAATTATACTCGGTTGTGATTATATTATATTATATATATTAGGGATATATATATAACGCCTTTGATAACCTAGCTCGCAGAACAGACGGCCGATGGGGCAAAGGTTCTGGAGTGGCGACCTCGTACCGGTAGACGTAGTGTTGGAAGGTCTCCCTCAAGATGGACTGACGACCTTGTGAAGGCCGCAGGAACCCGCTGGATGCGGGAAGCAGAAACGGTCAAAGTTGAGGTGCTTGGTGGAGGCATATGACCAGCAGTGGACGTCTTTCAGCTGAAATGATGATGATAATTATACTAACTTGTTTATTTTTCTCCACAGATTTCAAATGAACAAGATCGTCGCAAAAATGGCTGGATAACAAACAAAAGGAACATAATTTAAGCGTTCAATCAGCATTATCTGCGATCTTGATTGCCTATACCGACAGAGTCACACAGCTTCCAATTTAAGTGCAAATGCCAAATAAAGATGCTCGTTTCATTAATAAAACTTACGTTTAAAAGTATAAAATAATAACTTAGCAAGTTATGAAATTAGCAAAACGTAAATTGCAAACTGTGACATAACAGTTAACTAAATTGTATATTATTGATACGAGCACCTTTGCACATGAAGTGACAGAAAAGCTGGTTTATTCTACCCTCATATTTCTATAAATAACTCCAGGAACTCTCTAGGGGTATGTATATTATTCTTTAATAGCCCATACTGTCCCACTGCTGGGAAAAGGCCTCTCCCAAGTCCTCCCAGGAACTCTTTTCCTGCGCCACCTCGAAGACGACCTGGACGCGTAATGTGATAGCTGGCCATCACATTACGTGTCCAGGTCGTCTCGCCACCTCTTTCTGGGCCTGTCTCGGCGGCATTTTCAGGCACCCATTATGCGGAGACTACTGCCCAGCGGTTGTCATGCATGCGGGTGATATGACCCACCAATTTGAGCCTGGCAGTCTTCTTTCCTACGTCCAGTTTACCCGTTTTGAAATGCAGCGTGGTGATCCGAATTCTGTGCTGTCTTTTGACATCTAGAATGCTGCGTTCGATCGCTTTTTGGCAAACTCCAAGGCAGAACGTTTGTGACTCGGTGAGCGACGAAGGCCAATTCTCGTATTTTAAAACGTTCAAAATCTGTCGCAGTCTCATCTCGGCGACAAACAAATGTCAAAAACCTGTCAAAATGTAGGGAAATTAAGAGGTATTTTTGACAGATTGAGACTGAGATCAGACTGTGAACGTTCTTAAAATTACGAGAATTAATTGCCCCTCAGGTCTGAGCACCGTAGGTTAGAACGGGCAGTAAGTAAGTAGTAATACGAGCAGAAGGTATAACAACAACACCTAAAACAGAAACATGTAAAAATATCCAGAGTATGAATTTTTAGGGTTCCGCACCCGAAGGGTGCCCGGAACCTATTACTAAAGCCTTCGCTGTATGTGTGTCAGTTAGGTAGTTTTTATTTCAACCTTCTTAATGTATTCGAATCTATTCTACGTCAAAACAAATACTCAAGTATGTTTGCATTATTTAAATTACCATATTCAGTGTAAACAAAGGGAATCGCCAGGAACATTCGGTCTGGTCACGGTGAAATAACCATAGAGCTGTCATGCTGTAGACAATTTGTTGGTCATGCCTTAAACAACAGGAGTGTTTGTCAAAAGTGGTAAAACAGTTACGAAATTTACTAAACTTACTACTTAGCTATATGTAGATTGTTTTATATTGGCTAATCTTCATCACGACACCAAAGTCAGACTATCACGCAAATATTATACAAAACATGTTTTGCAAAATTTTATCAATATCGGGACAAAAGTTCATAAGTCATTCGTATAGCTGCACTATCAAGGAAAGGGCTGTCATTTAGCTTTCAGTTGAATCTTGAATAAAACGAACAAAATCGCAAGCAGTGGGAAATTACTACTGGAGGCTGCGGGTGTCGATCTCAGGACGAGCTGCTTCTCACACGGACAACTGTACGTCTCATGCTCCCGTTTTAGCAGTCCTGACTGTCTTCATATTTTGGCTGCTGAGACCAACACTACAAACAAAGAAAGAAAGAAAAAGTATTTATTGCGACTCGTACAGGATCATAAACTAAACTAAACACAGTTAAAAATAAAAATAAAACAAATGTAGTACACTATACACAGGGAAGTTTTATAAAAATGTAGCTGTTATTTTAGTCAATAAATTTTGGTGTCTTACGACTACCGCGCGAATGAAGTCACGAGCAGAAGCAAAAAAAAAATAAGACTAATGTTGCAATGCAAAAATGTGCATAGGCAGCGGTGTACCTACGCAACATAAAAATCCTCGCACAAGACGGATTCCATACTACAAGGCATAAAACGCCGAAAAAAACACGTTTCATGTCAGACCCCATATTTTTTTTACTTTATTTGTTTGTTATTATAGCGGTAATAACACACTGAGAAAATATCAACTTTCTACCTATTACGGTTCACAGCCCGCTGACAGACAGACGGACGGACAGACAGACAGACGCTCGAATGGACAGCGAAGGCTTTGTAATAGGGTCCAGTTTACTTCGTGGTTCCTAATTACAAGAGGGAGTAGTGGCTAAATAATAACAGCCGCCCGCGTCGATCGAACCTTAAGCTACGCTTGCTGTGGTCGCTCCGTGGATGGGTGACCATTCATTACATGCCGAGACCTCTCCGTTCCTCGGAAAACATTTTAACCAGTGTTATTCGTAGGTCTTTGACAGTCGTTACGGGTAGTCAGAAGCCCGAACCCTGATAACCAGTCTTACCAATGAGTATCGTGTTACCCAGTAATGATTGTGGAGCTCAGGCAGTCGCTCCATGTAAAATACTGGTATTCTGCTGCAGATGCAGATGCAGATGATAATGACATTGACCTTACATTAAACCATTTTTTTTATTCAACAGATATTTATCCTCGACCACTCCAAGCTATACCAGGAAGGGCTTACCTCAACCCAAGTCAAATCATTTGAAGTCACCAATGAAAAACGGTTATAGAATGTTGATCGTCAAATTTAAAACGGCGCTCCACTCCACAACATGCTTTACCTATACAGATAATTGTATTTGTATGGACCATGCAGTGGAGAAGCGCGCCATTTAAAATATCTAATTTAAAATTGTAGGTACAAATGTAGGTATCCATTAAATATGGCGGACAATAATCCTGTAGTTTGTGTGTTGTCCTTTCTTAAACTTCTGATTTTGCATTACTGTCAAAATCTCAGTGATCTTTATTGTCGTTGTAATAAGGTTGCTGTTTGGTTGCCGCCACTGTCAAGTCTGTCAAAATCTCAGTGACGTTTATTGTCGTTGCAATAGGGTTACTGTTGGGTTGCCGTCACTGAAAACTCTGTCAAAATCTCAGTGATCTTTATTGTCGTTGCAATAGGGTTACTGTTGGGAGCCGTCACTGAAAAGCGTGTCAAAATCTCAGTGATCTTTATTGTCGTTGCAATAAGGTTACTGTTGGGTTGCTGGCATTGTCAAGTCTGTCAAAATCTCAGTGATCTTTATTGTAGTTGTAATAATGTTACTGCTGTCAGAGTTGAAATAACTGTGAAAGGACAGTACACTGCTACAAGGACGCTTTGGCACTCGAAAGACGTTGACATGTATTGAAAAAAACAAGATGGTGGCGTTAGTTCCGATTTTGGTCATACGCCAAAAGTATCTTGTGGTGCTATAGTTACGTTTTTGGTACATACTTTTAGCGTTTGCGCACTACATCCAATCCATATCCGATCAACTGTGGCGGCCGTATTGCGCGAATGACGCGTGTGATTATAATGACGATATCTCTAAAGTTATGAATGGGAGCTGTATAAAAGATATTCGAGAAATGACGGGCCGGGCCAAACGTCACGAAATGCACTAAATTCTGACGGATAAAGAGATCTAGTGCGCACCCCGTCATACAAATAGTACTACGGACACTTTAGAACGTCATTTGTTGGATTTTGATCAAATGTAGTGCGCAAATACTCTCAATAAGCTAGATGTTAGATGTTAAACTGTATCAGGGGCCTCAGGAGGAATACCTGAACCTAACCGAAAATAGCTCTTACTGATTTTATAAATCATATCATCCTTGTAAGTATTTATTATTATTCTTAAATAATAAAGTAGATTTTTTATGCTTGATAGGTACTTGTAGTTATGCTCAATTGATAAAAAAATCTAAACTATCTAAATCCAAACAAAACTACCCTTTGGATGGACAATATACAAGATTTCTTAATATTTTCATTTTAATTTTGTTAATTCTTTTCATTATATTATCGTACTTATTTATGGCACAAAGTTTGTGAATTAACTAATGATTAAAAAAAGTTAAACGAAAACATGTTTCTTTGTCATTATTCCAGTAGATACCTACTTAGCAATTAGCATATATAGCTTGTCGTCGGTGTTGCATGGATCACTTTGGAAGCTTGGTGACAGACACGTTTTTTCTACGGTGCGGTTTGTACGCCGTACTGGGGGCTTACCACCAGCTCTTATACAGGGCAGAAGTTGAACTGCACTGCTTTTTGTACTATGAATAAGTACAAAAAAAACCAGCCAAGTGCGAGTCGGACTCGCGCACCGAGGGTTCCGTACAATTACAATTTACGATTTATGACGTATTAAAAAAAAACTACCTGCTAGATCTCGTTCAAACCAATTTTCGGTGGAAGTTTACATGGTGATGTAGGTACATCATATATTGTTTTAGTTTTATCATTCCCTTATTTTAGAAGTTACAGGGGGACACACATTTTACCACTATGGAAGTGTCTCTCGCGCAAACTATCATTTTTTTCTAAACTGAACGTTTAGAAAAAAATGATATTAGAAACCTCAATATCATTTTTGAAGACCTATCCATAGGTACCCCACACGTATGGGTCTGATGAAAAAAACATTTTTGAGTTTCAGTTCTAATTAAGGGGAACCCCCAAATTGTTTTGTTTTTTTTCTATTTTTGTGTGAAAATCTTAATGCGGTTTACAGAATATGTACATCTACTTACCAAGTTTCAACAGTATAGTTCTTATAGTTTCGGAAAAAAGTGGCTGTGACATACGGACGGACAGACAGACATTTTGGGTTCCGTTTTAGCCATTTGGCTACGGAACCCTAAAAAGCAGTGCAGTTCAGCACTCAATCCACACGCACATGGGCCCGATTGGTAGATTACAGCCTACTCCCTCTCACAGAGGGATGGCCTGTGCCCCCAGCAGTGGGGACATTATAGGCTGTAAAATTATTCAACAGGTTTCCTTTAGACATCAAAAGTGCTGTCTACAGTAGCGCTTTCAAAATAAAACTAAAATAATTCTTATTGAATAAGTTCTTTATGCTGTAGAAGAACTGTAATTTTATTTAATAGTAATTTTATTGAGATAATCATGGGTTGTTAAATTTTATTGGTTTTTGTTCATTCTGATTTATTGACATAACTATGATTTTAATATTATTATTTTTAATTAATTCTATTAATCTATGCTAATTTATCTTTACTTAAATAATAATTTTATTGTTATTATTTTAAATTTTAAGGTGTTAGCCATATTGTTTAATTGACATGTCAAAGTAATATCGAGGAAATGTAAATTTATTATTTTTAAATTGTTGATATAATTTATGATATTTAAAATTTAAAATTCAAATGTAATTTATATTAGTGTGTATACTGTGATTGTGTGTAAATTCAGGTACAAGTTACTTGTTTATGAATAAATTACTATGACTGTGGCGGATTATGAGCAGCCCGTCTTCGTCATACAAATAATGCTACGGCTACTTCAGACCTTCTCGGATTCGGATCGGTACCGGATCGGACGCAGTGAGCAAACGCCCGTATTTTCTAGCTGTTCTTGGAAGTTTATCAGCGTTCTATATATTTTACTGGTTTTTGCCCGCAACTTTTTGTCTGCCTAAAAGTTGTTCCCTCGCCCACCCGGTCGCACCGCAACACCTGCCCGCGCTAGTACATCCTTTTCGCTAAGCTTTATTTCTGAGTTTCGTTTTCCTTTTGCTCGCCTCTTTAGGGCCCTAGCGTGATGTTATATCAAATCCCGCTGGTAGTTCCTACAAACTTACAAACAAACAAATGTTATCTCTTTATAATATTAGTACAGATAACCTCGGGTTATTATCATTAGACAGTAGATACGCCTCAAAAGTGTCATTAGCTGGTATAATAAAACCCATCCGCAGTGCACAATACAACGCAGATTCGAGCAGTATCTACACAAACTGTAAGTACCTGAAAATATATATTTGATTAAGGGCTGATTTTTCCAACTCCAGATAACTTTATCGGAGGAATAATTTTGAATGTTTGACAGTTCTTCCATACAAAATCTGTCAGACGTCAATTTTATTCCGCGAATAGAACTTATCGGTCGATTGCAAAATCAGTCCTAAAATGTTTTAGGGCTGATTTTTCCAACGCTAGATAATTATATCCAAGGTGTAATTTTGAATTTTTGACAGTTCTTTCATACAAATCAGTCAGACGTCAATTTTATTCCATAAATAAAAATTATCGGTCGATTGAAAAATCAGCGCTTAGTAGACTAGTTTCACTTTGACCGCCTCGTAGTACTTACCTCTTATTCTCTAAAAATATTAACATCCTCTCCACCCCCTTGAAACGTTGATAGTTTTCGGAAATTTATGTTTACGTTTGTGTACCACATTTATTTATTTATTTGTTTAATGCACAATGTACAGACGCCAGCACATCAAGCTACAATCTGTCAAAATTCTTTAATAGATTTTCAACTTTACCGCTAAAGCATCAAGGTTCAAGGTTGATTGGGAAAATTTGACAGTTTCGGGTAGCTTGACCTGCTGGCACAACCAAAGGTACATGACCCTGTTAGGGCGCTCCAAGATAACTTAAAACTAATAATATTGTAGTGAGTATCCACTATCTAAATATTATAATATCATGTGGATTAGGAACTTTCACAATTAAAGTACCTATACTAAAGTACCTATATTAATTAAACTTAAAATATTCTATTAATTAAACTTTATACATGAAAAGACAAAAAATATAATAATTAACACACAGACATTTAAACTCTGTTTGAACATTTTATCTTCCATAAATTCCTGGATTCCTTATAGGTCGAATTTTCAAAAACCCAGATTTTTTTTTTGCATTATATACATTTGTATAATATTTTTAGTTTTAGACTTCACACATTCATATGTTTCTCTTCTTGTTCTCACACACTATTGTCTACATTATCTTTTTTTACTTCTCCTTTCGCAGGTCTGCTGGAAGAAATGTCTTAAGAAATAAGCAGTACAGTCACGAGCACCAATATGTCAACACTTGGCAACTTTCAATTGCGATTTTTTCGTGAAATAACGAATGCATCGTTGAAATACACATTACATAAACCTATGGGTTCGAAAATGCTATGTTCGTAACAATATAAAAATTTCATAAAAAAATAAAGGAGTAAATCGCTTTTGAATAAAGCCGAGTGTATACATACTTTTGCTCGTGACTGTACCTTTGTACTAAAATTGTACCTAATTATGTCATATCCCTATGTATTTTACTGTGTGTACATAAATAATAAAATAAATAAATAAACCCCTACTTAGTTCTTCCCAACTTCATTGTCAGGTGTTGTTGTTACTTGTTACCTACTTTGTTGATCTTTTTCAGGTCCACCATGAAGTTAACGCTGTGGGTTCTCGCGCTGGTGACGCTGGCAACATTCGCTGTTGCACATCCTTACCATGACTTCACTGGCCACTTGTGCGGAAGAGCTTTGACAGAAACTGTGAACCTTCTTTGTAGTTTAAGAACAGCCGGAGAAGAGCGTAAGTACCCTGTGAAGCCAAGTAGCATAAGCATAGCATAATCAGCCTATAATGTTCCCACTGCTGGGACACATGCTTCACTGTGAGGGAGTGGACCGTAAGCCACTATGGGGGCCCAGTGTGGCTTGGTGAACGTCACATGTCTTCACCGATATATTTCTGTATTTTCTACTAGCTTTTGCCCTCGACTTCATCCGCGTGAAGCAACTTTCTTTTTTTTTTTCCGTAAGAACCATCCTCGTACTTCAAGGAACATTCTAAAAAAAGAATTAGCGAAATCAGTTCAGCGGTTCTCGAGATTTGCGATTTGCAACACATTCAGCGATTCATTTTTAGGGTTCCGTAGTCAACAAGGAACCCTGATAGTTTCGCCATGTCCGTCTGTCTGTCTGTCTGTCCGCGGTTTAGCTTAAAAACGATTGGTACCAGAAAGTTGTAATTTGTCATGAGTATACACGTTAATGGCGCCGAAAAAGTGGTAAAATAAAATTTGAAAAAAACTATTATTTATCCCCTACATGTAAAGTGGGAATGATAACTTTTTTTTTCGTCCTCATAGTGTGGGATATCGTTGAATAGGTCTTTCAAAAATATTAGGGGTTTGGGAAGACCGCTTTTTGATTAAGTAAACCGTTCGTGACTTATCAAGCTTGTAAAGTACCAATTTTCGTTACAATCAAGTGTGTGTCCCCCTTCTACCAACTTAACGGTTGTAGTTAGAAATTCAAATGTCACGGCAGTAGTACCTATATATAACGAAGTTTAAAGGAAAACTATCACACTTAAGCGGGCTTTACAAGTTTACGAGTAATAGACGACCAATTGTATTTGACTCGAAAATTTCGAACAACTCCATAGAAATGTCGATAGTAGGCGCTAAGCGTCAGTTGTATCGTAGTCGACTATTAGTATTAGTCGAGTAGTTGTGTCGTGGTTGTGTCGTCGTCCTTGTGTTGAAGTTAGAGCATGGTACCAAACTATCAGTCAGGGAATACGACCCGCACTTGACTGTTATAAAAACTACGGATCCTTACACTGCGCGTGGCCCGATACACAATTGACCGGTTTTTATATTATAGGTTATGAAACCAAGAAATTTAACATACTAGTATTTTTTTTAGTTAACCGACACGGTCTTACTGCTGCATAAAAGCCTCCCTCAAATCCTTCCAGGCATCCTTTTCTAGAGACACCCTGATCCAACCCTTGCGGTATATAGGTACATGCCTATGTATAAAACTGATTGATGGATATATGTACATATTGTTCTAAAAATGTCCCTTTGTGTCAAGACTCATATTATTCCCTGTTTGTTTAATATACTTTATGTATGTATTTATTGTATTAAGTAAATGGTACACCACAGACTACCTACAGTATTTGTCTCTCCTTCCCCTTTTTAATCCATCCAAAGGTTGTCTTTAAAAGATCGCTCTTAGCGATAAGACCGCCCATTGTGTCACCCTTTATAAAATGTCTATATTTTATGTCTGTAATTTATATGGTGTACTTAGTAAAGAGTATTCTATTCTATCTTATTATTGCAGCTACTTTCAGGCCACATTACAAGCTAAACGTTTTTGTCCATAAATTTTAGACTAATTACAGGTACACACGGCTACACATCAAGTTACACAAAACCAGTATAAGTTGACTTCTGATTGTATGAAAAACCTATACAATGCGTGTATGTGTATATGATAGCCTGCTGCTAATATTAAATCCATATTAACAGCATATTTGTTTAAATTCCAGCGTTCACCAACTCCGTTGAACTATCCAGGACCGAACATGCCAGAAAAGTCAGAAGTATATCATATCACTGCTGTACCAAAGTTTGCACACCGGATGATATCCTGAAATATTGTTGGTAAAAAAAGTTGTTAAAACTTCGCATCATTAAATGAATAATTAATAAAATAAACTGTATTTTTACTGTATCTACCTAGTTTAATGTATTAGAACTAGCTTTTGCCTGCGGTCGCACGCGAGGAGGTCGGAAACTATGCCATGGGAACTTGTAGGATGTCCGTCATCATCAGCATCATGTCAGCCGAAAGACGTCCACTGCTGGACATAGGCGTCCCCCTACCATCGACATTTCGACCGGTTTTATGCTTCTTGCATCCAGCGAATTCCTTCTTCACCAGATCATCGGTCCATCTTGTGGGAATATGAGATAATTTTCAAATTATGGAACAACAAACTGAATATCATACTTAACAAAGTTCAAATTCGATTGCAACTTAAAACTTATGCTAACTTACTTATACTAACTAACTTGGAAACATCACATCAACCATATCAAAACAAAATTGATGTCATTACTGGCAGCACTGCGTAAAGTTTCAAACTGCATTCCAAAAAAAAGTACGTAAAATAATATATAACTCTCTGGTTAAATCTCATCTTGAATATTTAGTTGAGCTAGGGGGGTCAGCTGCGAAAACTTACCTAGACCCACTACAAAGACCACAAAACAAAATTATAAAAACATTATTTCACTATCACTATAATAATAATAATAATAATAAATTTATTTATTTCAAATAAGTTACAGACGAAAATACATTATGTAGTTGTTATGGTTAGAAATAAGTAAAAAAATGGATTACAACTGGTTGGCATAAGAATAAAGACAGGTACTAGGTACATAATTATGCTGTAACCACAAGGTCTGTAATGAATTGGGTGAGCCCTGCCTCTTAAACTAGGGTGACCTGTATCTTAAGAGACATATACTACTATATACATATATACTATTATTTAACTCCGACAAGAATACTACACAAAAAACCATACTACTAAATATAACTCATCTTTACAAATACTACACATGCGTCCTTATTAAAAAAATCATCACCAAATCTGTTCAATAAAAAAACCCGCAAAAAATATTGGGAAAAAAAATGAAAATTTTTGGTGACCCATAATTCGGAAACGGTGCGTCATAGGACCATGGGTCTCAGAAATTAAATGGTTTCTATAGACAAGGTTAATAAAGTGCTGCAATAAAAATGACCGAAGTCTGTTAAAAAAAAATCCGAAAATTTGACTGTCCTCTGCCCCCAAGGATACGCAAGCTGAAAGATCGACCGACACTGAAATTTTTTTAACTTTTTTTTATCATAACCAAAACTACCGAACGGACATGGATGAAAGGCACACAGATGGTTTATACCAGGATTAACATAAAGGATACTTTTTATCCCGATATTTCTACGGGAACGAAACTTATGCGGGTGAAACCGCAGGGCGGAACTAGTTATTGTATATGTTCTTCTAAATATACTGAATTTCGAAAGTTAATTATTTCGACACGTTCCCAATTTCGAAAAACAATAGTTCGACTACTCATTGCTTCGACAGAACGTAGACAGAAATTCGGTCGGGAGGATATTAACACTCCTACTTCCATCTATTTGTCAATAAACAAATTCTTTCCATAAAATCTATGACAACAAAAGCAATGCGTACACATCCTACAGTAATTGTTTATAATCCTACAGAACTGTTGTTTAGGAAAACAACAGAACAACACAACAACACAACAACACATCATTCACACATCATTTTGAATTCAGCCTTCTAACGATGAACACCTGTGTGCCGGTCAGGAAGATCATCAAAATAGTGTCCATGCAACGGAATCCCAGTAAGTACATAGACACCTATTAGAAAGAAATAAAGAAAGAAAAATGTTTATTTGGAGTTTTGGACACAGTTCGTGAAACACAAAATACAAAATTAATAAAATAACAAATAATGTTTCAGACAACAAACAAAAAACAACAAACAGTATTATTTTTTTGTTTCCTTTATATTCACAAGTTTTTGACAGAATTACATACATATAAAAGGGAGCTAGAGTTCGTATTGGATGGTTACAAGTATTTCCAGACATCCTGAATCCTTAAGTTGGTCGCCCTACTTGGATGATATGGTACTCGTATACCTATATGTGACTTTAGAGAGATGGATTATGTTATGATCGTAGAACGTCATTCTAATGTAAAGAAACTAATAAGCATAACCCCAACTAAGACTAGCATTTGCCCGCCTCTTAGGAAAACTGCTTCATGTAAAATGTGACCTATATGGTAATTATATCTATGTCCGAAACCCACATTTCGCCATGTTTTTGTCCCATGTACCTACAGCCAGGGAAATTATTTTTTAAGCAAGGTACGTACGTCAATTTGATTTGTAATAACCATTCCATACACCTGTCATAGAATGACAGTGTTATCAAAAACTGCCGATCGATTCTGTAAAAATCTCACCGTGAATAGTTAGGTGAAGTGAGCTGTCAATCCCCAACATTAGTTGGAATGACAGCTCACTCCACGCTCACTTCACCTAAGTTTTCACGGTGAGATGGTTACAGAATCGCGCTGCTGTTCGGCTTAGCTCGAGTTGCCAAGCCGAACATGATTCCGCGAGTGGCCGAGCATGATGCCGAACGGAGATTGCCGATCGGCACGAGGTGAATGAAAGTCGAATATATTAAGGAATTGCTACGGGTGGCTTTTTTTGGTCAACAAATACCGCTGAATCGAATGTGTCGAACCAAATATAGGTATGTGTTTGTGTTATGAATTCATAATTATGAACCATCCCTTCGTTTTTTTTTTTGCCCTAGAACACGAACGTCGATCTTCGCTCCAAGAATGCTCGTACTCCACCGGGAGCAGGAGGCGCTGCCGGTGGAACCCCTGGCTCATACTGTTCATTCTTCTGTCAATTGCCATCTACTTATACTCTCACCGAGCTCACTACCTGCCTGCTATGAATGGACAGGTTTTTATTAAAGAAATCCATTACGACGCACCACCTCATGAAAAATTCCGTAAGTTGTTTTTTGTTTGTTGTAAGAAAATTACTTATAAGAAATCTATAGTTTGGCGTGTTTTTGAGAGTGTCATCGTGAATATTATGTTATTTTTATTTTGAATACGCACACACCTAGTACCTACACACGACGATGAGAGGTCAAACTCTTCGTTTCCATTTTGAGTTGAAATCGTATTGTATAGTAGGTATTTCCGTACAGCTTAGGTCAGCTTAAATACTAGCTTAATGTACAGCTAGATGTGTCCTTCGTGCGAAGGTACTTATGATCGAGAGAAGGGGGGAAGGCCGTACAGCAGTGCGATTCTGTAACCATATCACCGTGAAAAGTTAGGTGAAGTGAGCGTGGAGTGAGCTGCCATTCCAACTAATGCTAGGGATTGACACTATTGATAGCTCACTCTAAGCTCACTTCACCTACCTTTTCACGGTGAGATTTTTTCGAAACAATCGGCTGAAGGCCATTTTGTTCCTCTAGGCTTTAAACTAGCCGCATTTAAGCTACGTTGTCATTACAGAATCTACGCATCTTGTCACTCACAAGACGAAAACAGCAGCTCCTCCCATCCGTAAGCCTAGCACGGCTAATACCATGGATATAAAGGCTAGCACCAAAACTAAAACAACTGTGGATTTCTACAAGACTGGCTATGACGTATTAAGTAAGTAAGAGCGATGCCTCACGGGCGCTGCCGATGCGCTGCGTCGTTGCAGCAGTGATTTTGACGCAGTGAGTGAGTGCTACACGAACGCTTCGATGACGTCTCCGCTGAGGCGTTGAAACGCCGACGCAACGCATTGGCAACGCTCGTGTGACATCGCCCTAAGGGTTTATATCTCTGTCAGTCTAAATTACTGGCCTATTTTTAAGTCAAAGAAGCAGTATTGCTGATAGCAGTCTGTTGGGTATATATAGAAGCAACAATAATAATGTACCCATTATAATTTTTTATATATCTACATTTAAAAGAGTGTCCTTGGAGTTTCTTGCCCATTCTTCTCCATAGAGATCTACGTTTTGGAACGGACAACTAGCTTCAACTTTCTGACTAACTGACCGACTCTTTGACAATTTAAAAGTGCCTGTAAATGGTTTAGGGCTGATTTTTCACTGAATTTCATTAAGGAATAAAATCGTCGTCTGACAGTCTGTTTTTGTATGGAAGTAGTAAGTACTGTCATAAATTCAAAATTATTCCTCGGATAAAATTATCTGGCGTTGGAAAAAATAAATGCTTTGTGTTCGGAGTTTGAGTAGTATATAATATGTATTAAGAACTTCTATTTACAGAAACATTACCAGACCTACGTCCAAGCAAGTATCCCGGACAAGATTTGCCAATTTGTTTCCGGAAGAAACCTTACCGTAAGAGTTTGATATTTTCCATATAAGAGTGACACTTTGCTGATGTAAACCGAGTAGGAGCCTATGGGAATTATTTTTTTTTACAAAATTTACAATCAATCATTTGCCATCGGCCGGCTTCAATCAAAGGCGATTTTTTATTTAATTTTTTGTGTAAAAAAATAAAATTATTCTTAACTTCTGAAGAGAGAAGAGTGAAGAGGCTTCTACTCCGTTCACCTTCCAGACGGTAAAAAAATATCAGCCAGTATATACTAAACAATTAATGACTGATTTATACGTGTTTTAGCACAATATCAGATAAGGTTGAAGAGTGTGAATTTATCCCAGGAGAATGTATACCCGCTGGTTGTAAAAGGGGGATCGTATCACCCTCCGGATTGTAAGGCACGGTTCAAAGTGGGCATCATTGTTCCATACAGGTATTATTTTAAACTATTCTGTAAAGCATTACCTACTAATCTTTGGAGCAGATTCTGAACTGACGCTGGTATGTTATCAGAATGCACCACTTATCCGATTCAGGTAGATGAGAGCAGTGGTGACCCAGTGGTCATAGGCTCGAGTCCAGACAGGCGCGTTACTTTGTGTAAATTATTTCATCACCACTACTCTCAAAACGGTGAAGGAAAACATCGTGAGGAAACCGGCCGGCATGTCCTAGAACCAACATTCGAATACATGTGACATCTACCAACCCGCACTGGGCCCGCGTGGTGGATTACGGTCCACTTCCTCTCACAGAGAGGAGGTGTGTCCCAGCAGTGGGAACATTATAGGCTGATTATGATGATCCGATTTAGGTACTAGATAAAAAATACAAATACAAAAAAATACAAAAATGTTTATTTCAGTACCAACTAGTTAACATTAGTTTATGATTGGAGTTTCCTTTTAAGCATGATGACGCCTGTGTTAGGAGACTCCGCACTCCGTAGCTTTGGTTGTTTGTACTACTTACTTACAAAATTATTTTTATTTTAGTAATGTAGTCTGGGTGTACGTTTACTATAGCATAATCACTCTCCAGCCCTTATCCGAATTTATTTGTGTCGACGCAGCATGTCTTCCCCATCCGCAAATCTCTTGCCTTTATCTCAGTAATCACATTGATCTTGTGGTCGCAAGCGCAACCTCTGAGCGTGGGGTCATGGGTTCGATTCCCAGGTTGGGCAAAGTGTTACTGGGTTTTTCCATTAGGAACTTCTTAGTAACAGCCCGGAGTTTTCAAGTTCGCGATGTAACTTAATAGTTACATCGCGAACTTGAAAACTCCGGGGGTAATCCCCCGGGCCTCGGAAAGCACGTTAAGTCGTTGGTCCTGCACCTGAAGACCGATTTTCGTAATTTAAAACGTTCAAAATCCAGTCGCAGTCTCATCTCAGCGACAAACAAATGTCAAAAACTTGTCAAAAATTTTGGAAAATTAGAGATTATTTTGACAGATTGAGACTGAGATCAGAAGGCCAATTCTCGTAACTAAAACGTTCAAAATCTAGTCGCAGTCTCATCTCGGCGACAAACAAATGTCAAGTGCAAAAAAGCATTTGACATTTGTTTGTCGCCGAGATGACATTTTGACAACAAAATGAAAGGGAAACTAAAAGTATTTTTTGACAGTCTTAAAATTACGAGAATGGCCCCTCAGACTGTGAACGATCTTAAAATTACCAGAATTGCCCCTCTGATCTCTGTCCGTGTCCGGTCGTGTCGGATTGCCGTCCCATCGGAATATGAGAGTGAGGGAAGAGAGAGTGCACTATGAAATCTCCTGCGACGAAGGCTGGTCTCCACAGAGATTGGTCGCCATGGTCGAAATTCGGTCTGGAGGACTTTAATTAATCACACCTTTTCTAGCTTTATTACTAACAAACACAATCCATGAGTGTTTTCTTAACATATGCATAAATTGTAGTTAATTTTAAAATTATTGTGTTTTCAGGGACCGTGAACGCAATCTCGGTACATTCTTGTACAACATACATCCATTTTTAATGCGTCAGAAACTGGATTATCAAATATTTGTGATTGAACAGGAAGGTAAGTCCACTCAGATCATCATCATCTGCCTAGCCTTTTCCCAACTATGTTGACGTCGGCTTCCAGTCTAACCGGATGCAGCTGAATACCAGTATTTTACATGAAGCGACTGCCTATCTGACCTCCACAACCCAGTTACTGGGTAATACGATACCCCTTGGTAAGACTGGTTGTCAGACTTTCGGGCTACTGACGGCCCATAACGACTGTCAAAGATCTACGAATGACAGCCGGGACCAACGGCTTAACGTGCTTTCCGAGGCACGGAGGGTTCTTGGTATGAGAAAATGGTCACCCATCCACGGACCAACCGCGGCAAGCGTAGCTTAACCTGATCGATCGACCCGTGCGGCTGTTATTACGGTAAGTCCACTCAGATATAGTTATATATACCTATATAAAATCATCCTTTCTTCCCATAGGGGTAGAGAGAGAGAAATTACAGAATTCGACTTGCTATAATCTTGAGGTACCTACATAAGTACTCCTTTTGCTTCGTATCCGTTCATACACCTGGCGGTATATTTTGTACAAATCTCACACTTCACCTAAGTTTTCACGCTGTTATTTTTACAGAATAGATCGGCTAGTTATACACGCAACCCGGCTGCGAGTACTGCGCACCTTACCTTTCTTAAGAACATCAAATCAATCGAAACAAAGTTCTTTCTATTGTTTACTTTTATTCTTTACTAGCTGTGCCCCGCGGTTTCACTCGCATTAGCCTTGATCTCTTGGGAATATCGGGATAAAAAGTATTGTCTGTCCTAATTCAGGTCATATGTTCTACCCATGTGCCAAATTTCATCCAATTATACGTTCAGCCGTTTTAGCGTGAAAGCACAAACGAACATACAAAAACAAATATTTTCTCTTTATAATAATCTAATATTAGTTTAGATAAGAATAATCAATCCTTTGATTGAAGCCGGCATTGATATGGCTTCGGTCAAAGGATTACGTTAAAAAAAGGGTTTCTTTATTTTATAAAAAAATAATGATCTTCTACTTTGTTCACCTTTTATAGCTTGTTTTTGTCTAGACGGTAAAAAAAGTAAGTTAATATACTTAATAATATTTAGTTCGTGCTGATAAAAGAGAAGATTCTGTACCTAATTGGTATAATTATGACAAATTCTATCTTTCAAGGAACCGGGCTATTCAACAAGGGCCGGGTGTACAATGCGGGCTTCACTGAAATGTTGAAGTTCAACTTTTTCCACTGCGTAGTGTTCCATGATGTAGACCTGTTGCCTCTGAACGAGAACATCGTATACAATTGCCCGACGTTGCCCAGGCACATGTGTGCCCGTGTGAACGACACAGAGATGAAAAAGATTGAGTAAGTCTTTATGAACAGAAGGCCAATAATTCTCGTAGTTTAAAACGTTCAAAATCTAGTCGAAGTCTCATCTCGACACAAACAAATGTAACAAACTTGTCAAATATGTACGGAAATAAGAGGTATTTTAGACTGAGATCAGATGGGCAATTCTGTTAAATTTAAGAACATTCACAGTCTGTTTTCGGTGTCAATCTGTCAAAAATACTTCAAATTTCCCTACATTTTGACATGTTTTTGACATTTGTTTGTCGCCGGGATGAGACTGCGACTAGATTTTCGTTTTAAATTATGAGAATTGGCATGCCAGACTGTGAACGTTATTTATTTACTTAAACTTTTCGCACAAATAGGTACAAAGGCGGACTTAATACGTTAGGCATTCTTTACCAGTCAACCAAGGCTGGTGAAGAGATTAGATGGCAGGTGCTTTGGTAGAGAGGAACAATGATAAAAAACCACTATTAAAACTCTCTCGTTCTAAAAATTACGATAATTGCCCCTCATGTGTTGCTCGTAAAATTACAACAGGTACCCGCACCATAATTGCGTAACACACGATCAATCGGAATCGGTTTCATTTTGACAGTTCAACAACATTCATTGCGTTATTTACGTTGTTGAGCAGACACATGACATATTTTTTGAACATACATGAAGCAATGGATTAGCAATATCCTTCAAAATGATTCAGATTGAGATTGATTGTGTTACGCAATTAGGGTGCTGGATATAAAGTAGTGTCCAGGTTACTATTATCCAGGTGTAGAAGGTTTCATTCATTTCCAACCAGCCGTTAAAGCGTGATTGAGTAACAAACATACAAACTCACGAACATCCAAACTATCACATATTGTAGAAAGCAGGAGGGTTAAAGTTTATACACATATATATTATGTAGGTACCTACTCCTACAACCCATTCATATGCACCACTTTGTTATCCTTTTATATCCCTTTTTTCAGGCCATTGTACAAGTTTCAAAGCCTGTTTGGTGGTGTGGTGTCGATGACCAGAGAGCAGTTCGAGAGAGCCAACGGATTTTCCAACCTTTATTTCGGATGGGGGGGTGAAGACAACGACATGTTTTGGAGGTGAGGATTGAGAAAAAACTGTAAAAAACTGCTACAAAATAAAGGTTATGTCAATGTCAGACAGTTACGCCATGTCTGTGCATGAAATAGGAAATTTTAAGAAAACATGTGTTTTTTTAAACTATATATTTTTATTTTTAACGTTTGCGTCTAGTATATTCTTCATTAAGTTAATAAGTATAAAGTCTACGAAGTTATGACGATTAGGGGCTCTAGTAAACTTGAGGGGTTTACTAGTAGCCCACTATCTACCTCCTGGTTCCATCATCAGATAAACTCCAAGATACCAAATTATAGTTTTGTCATTCGAACTACATAAATACGTATGCAAAGTTTAATATCGATACGACAATTAGAAATAGGTTAAAATTGACTTCTAAGATTTCGTTACATTGTTTGTTAGTTACAAGTGAAGGTAATAAAAGCCATTTGTGCCCCGTGGTCCCTTCCGTAGTCCCTGGAAGGGACCACGGGGAATTTCATTACCCGTGGTCCCTTCGAGAAATACAATGCTGCCGAATTAAAATGGTAGTTTCTGCCGTAGTCCCTGTCTGCCGTAGTCCCTGGAAGGGACCACGGGGAATTTGACAAATATTATATCTGGCCACTAATGACTTTATAATGATTAGTGCATATTAGGCACTATTTTAACCCTAAAAGCCTAATCTACGTCATCTTTGACGTACACTCCAACGAAAATTCATATAAAAAAAAATTAAATAAAAATCTTTTATTTACAGACTACATAGTGTTAGTGTCTAAAATTATCTTATAAACTAAGTTAGTATATACTTAGGAAACAAAAAAAAGGTGATAATATACGAGGGGCGGCTGAGAAGTTTTGAGCCTAAGGTATAAAAAATGGTGATAGAAATATATAAAAAAAATATTTTTCAATGTAATCTCGCTCTATTTCAATACACTTCTTACATTTATTAAAAAGGGCTTTTTACCCGTTCAAAAAATATTCACCGTCTTTGGCTTCAAAATGTTCATTTACGGCCTCTTTCATTTCCTCGTCGCTGGAAAATCTGCGTCCTCGGAGATCCTTTTTCAAATTTGAAAAGAGGAAATAATCGCTGGGGGCCAGGTCTGGACTGTAGGGTGGGTGGTCGATTTCTTCAAATCCTGTCTCGGCTAGGGCACGCTTTGCAACACGTACAGTGTGGACGGGCGCATTGTATTGCAAAAACAGAAATCCTTTCGTGAGTTTGCCTCTCCTTTTCTCGACAATGACTTGTCGCAATTTTATCAACAATGCGGCGTAATAGTCTCCATTAATTGTAGTATTTTTAGGAAGAAAATCGATAAGCAAAATCCCTTCACAATCCCAAAAAACTGTGGCCATGAGCTTGGACGCCGATCTTTCCACTTTGAATTTCCTTGGCGGCTTTTCCCCCTTTACTACCCACTGCATGGACACCTGTTTTGATTCCGGATAATACTGTCGGATCCATGTCTCATCAACTGTAACAAGATGAGAAAAAATATCGTCGGGATTATCGCCACACAAGTCCAAAAACTCCTGCGATGTTGTCACTCGACGCTGCTTATCCAGCGGTGTGAACATTTTCGGCACCCATCGCGCACACACCTTTTTCATGTGCAAATGATTATACAAAATGTCACCGATTCATTCCTTGCTGATGTTTATGGCTTCAGCTATCTGCCACAACTTGATTCGTCGATCTTCAAGGACCAGATTTTTCACTTTTTTAATTTTTTCTTCAGTACTGGCGGTGTTTGGGCGTCCCGACCTGGGATCATCTTCGAGCGACTCCCTACCGTGTTTGAATTCTCGGTTCTAGCATTTACGGTGGCAAATGAAGGTACCGACTCTCCATAAACTGCAGACATCTCTTCAAATATTTCCGTCGGCGTTTTGTTCTTCTTTGTGAGGAATTTAATAACAGCTCAGTACTCCAATTTTGTAGAAAACGCGGATGACTCGGACATGGTGATGTTTACGGTTCAATAACTTAAAGCGTAATGATGCTTTAAACTTGTCATTTATATTACTAAGGGTACCCTCAATTAATGATGAGCTGCCAGAGTCAATAGCGACTCATTAAGGTACCTAGGCTCAAAACTTTTGAGGCCGCCCTAGTAACGACCACAGATAGTTTCACCACGCCCCATGTAATACATGAAGCTTGATAAACCTACCCATGGTAGGCCCATCCAGTCTTTCAGCAAAGACCCTCAGGATACTGTTGGTGCTTCCTCCCACTCTGCGTGTCATCGACGTACGCACTATTGCAAAACGAATTATTGCAAAATAGTCGTCATTGTGCGCATCGACGAACATACCTGACGCACTACCATAGGGTGGAAGCCTCAACAGCACCCTAAAGGTATTATTATATTGTATTCGCAGAGCATTGTTTCCTTTTTGGGTATGATTAGCCCAAAGGCTGCTGGTGTAAAACGTTTGACAGTAAGCCTCGAATAGGGTAATTTTTACTGGTACTGAGCAACCAGCAAACCTTCGAGCCACCATATTTCCCCTCACAGCCAATGCCCTGCGCTCTCTTTCCATATCTGTGTCATCTTTCAGGTCTTCGGTAACAATATGGCCCAGATATTTAAACTGGGTTACTCTCTGTAAAGTGAACCGCACAGCATTACCGGAGGGATATATGATGGACTTTTATTTCGACCTATCACTCTATGTGGCATCTGACATGCGTGTTGCTGAGCTCAACCAGTAATTTATTGACAAAAATGTCAAAAAGTCTTGGGGATGTAATACCCCCCTGTCTAACACCACGCTCCAGCTTGTAAGGGTCAGACAGCGCATTTGACCATTTTACAAAGTTTCTCTGCTTATCATAACCACATAGATAACGTGGACACCAACGAAGCAGGAACGCCCGCCTCTCGAATAAAACCTTTGACTGTATTATGACTTGACCTCGGTACAACTTTAATTCGGCAGCATGGTATTTCTCGGAGGGACCACGGGTAATGAAAATCCCCGTGGTCCCTTCCAGGGACTACGGCAGAAACTACCATTTTAATTCGGCAGCATTGTATTTCTCGAAGGGACCACGGGTAATGAAATTCCCCGTGGTCCCTTCCAGGGACTACGGAAGGGACCACGGGGCACAAATGGCAGAAACTACCATTTTAATTCGGCTGCATTGTATTTCTTGAAGGGACCACGGGTAATGAAATTCCCCGTGGTCCCTTCCAGGGACTACGGAAGGGACCACGGGGCACAAATGATAAAAGCGTGTCACTTTACCAATATACCTATAACTGTACACGAATCTTTTGGCGCCTGAATGACATTGACAGGAGTGCGTTGTTGGTAAACATTTGTGAAATTGCCACAGAAATGGTATGGAAAAACAAGATGGCGGCGTTAGTTCCGATTTTGGCCATAGGCTAAAAAAAAATGATCATTGTAGTGTTTTAAATAAGTCCCCTTTCTGTTTAAGGCTGCGTGCTGCCGGGTATCCAATTGTGCGGTACAATAGCACGGTTGGTGAGTACCTAGTGTTGCCACACACGCGAGAGGGAGCCAATCCTTTCAGGTAATATCACTTTCATTCTTTTGACTTTACTGACTGTTGGCCTACTTCTTCTTTTTAGCGTGTCGATGGTCTAAAGTTTAGACCAATATTAGGGTGCGGGGCCGAGTCCGTTTAGACTCTAAACGGACTCGGCCCCGCACCCTAATTGCGTAACACACAATCAATCTTAATCTGAATCATTTTGAAGGATATTGCTAATCCATTGCTATTCATAATTATGTTCAAAAAATGTGTCATGTCATTGTGTCTGCTCAACAACATAAATAACGCAATGAATGTTTTTGAACTGTCAAAATGAAACCGATTCCGATTGATCGTGTGTTACGCAATTATGGTGCAGAATTCGGCTTTGTTTGGCGCCATCACTAGCCAGGACGCTAGTGATGTGATGGCGCCAAACACGCCTGTAACGTGCAGCTGACAAGACACGTAGGACATGATATAAATAGGGTAGGATAGCATCTAGAATCCGTTCACACGTACCAAAACGACAACACGTGGACGGGCGCTAATTTGTATGAAAATGAATTGTCTATCCACACGGACCAGATTTGGCCGTCAAAATCAACCGTGAGGGCGACACCGACCACATTAGGGCCACGTCGCAGCCACGTGGCAGCCACAACGCAGTTAATTAATTGCCTGTTACATTGTTGGCTTACCGCAGACGTACTTGAGACAAATTCCTCTCTGAATATTATTAGAGCTGCTGCTGTTGATACGTCTCAAAAACTAATAGGTATATTCAAACTTTATTTGTTTCAAATTGACTTTATTTCAAATTAAACAAAATTTTAATGGTAATTAAAATTAAAGTTATTTTTCCATAAACTCTATTATGAATGATCTAAAATATTATTGTTTAAATTTTTGGTGAATATGTCGTAATTTTATTTTAGCTACATATACATACTTATGTAGTTTATTCACCTGTAGGTGCGGGGCGGGGCTTGTGGCTAAGTAATAACAGCTGCACTGGTCGATTGATCAAGTTAAGCTACGCTTTCCACGGTCGGTCCGTGGATGAGGTGACCATCTTTACATACCAAGACCCCTCCGTGACACGGAAAGCACGTTAAGCCACATGACACTTTTTTGAACATATGAAGCAATGGATTAGCAATATCCTTCAAAATGATTCAGATTGAGATTGATTGTGTGTTACGCAATTAGGGTGCAGGACAATAGATACAGATGTAGGCAGCGTGTGAAATAGTAAAGGAGACAAATATCACTAGAATGATAATAATTATACCCAGGCTATCGTATTATTAGTACGTAACTGAGTTGTGTAAATTTATGTTATACCTAGGAACTTATATACTTAATTATATTATACACGATCGACTAATACAAACAAAGACATTAAATTATTTACTAATACAAACTTAAAATTTAGACGCAAACAATTACGTTTCCGTAAAAAAGCTTTTCACCAACAAATGCTTATGCCACGAGCTCTACCTCTTTATAATATTAGTATAGAAGTATAGATAGATAAGCTCGTCTCCTTTTCATAAGAAAGATCGATCGTGAAATAATAAACTGACAATTATTATTGACTTTATACAAAAGTTCACATAATAAAATTGCATGTCACCTGACTTATTCTGATGGTTCTGAATTGTATTTGACATTGGTATTAATATGACATATTTATAATTAACTTAATCTCTGTGACATTTAGTGAAACTGATACCTATAATTTAATCCAATTTGTAATGATTGCCAATTAATATTAATTTTGAATTTATTAATGATGTGAAAGTTTACATACCTAATCTCAGAAGGTAAATGATAATATTGACAATGTTAATGATATATATTTGTACGCCTCTGGGCAAACATAGAGAATCTATCTATTTTTAACACCTCACACTCCGTTGTAATCTGACCTATGTTTACAAATAAATTATTCTGATTCTGATTCTGATTGTCTTGTTTTTTTTTCAGGCACCATCTTCTCAGCAGGGCTGTGGAAAGATACAAGATTGACGGACTTTCCAATTCCGAATATTACGTCATTTCTACGAAGTTTCGACCTCTTTGTACGCATATCGTAGTCGACATTAATCCACGAGGTGACAACATAACTGATCTTAATCATAAATGGGATGCCAAAGGATTTTATTAAAGTATTGCGAGAGAATTGCGTTTTATTTCCTTGTTAATTTGGTGGGTGACAATTGTGGTGAAGTTTGCTGAAGTTTTAAGGACAGGTGGGCCGAAAGCAGACGTAATTTTATGTGAATCTACTAGAATTATAGAAATGTTATTTATGACTAGAATAGATATTTATATTTAACTAGGTACAGACGCCAGCACATCAAGTTACTACAATCTGTCAAATTTCTTTAATAGATTTTCAACTTTATTGCTAAATCATTAGGTTCAAGGTTGATTGGGAAAATTTGTCAGTTTCGGGTAGCTTGACCTGCTGGCGTCCGTACCTTTTCAATTATTTTACAATTTACATGATAACCAAACTTTTTTCTATAAACTTTTAAGCCTAATTTTAAAACTTCGTTTGTGTGTGTAGGTAGGTAGGTACCACCTATCTAGGTGCCTCGTTGAGCTTTTCACCACCGGCGACGTTGGGTAGGTGTATCATTCGTATTAGTCGTAGCAGTGTTCAACTATTCTATTCTGTTTTTCTCTATGGCAATGGTGCCGATGTCAACAATTCTGCCAATGTCAGATGTGATCTAAGAGAAAATGTGTAGAGAAAACAAAAACAAAATGAGAAAATAAAAAAACTAGAGTTCTAAATCCAACTATTATATGTAGGTATACGTTTGAGATAATGTTTTTGACGTACCTACCTACCGCACGGTACATAGACATATTTTTCCTAAAACCTGTATCTACTCTTGTCTACATTTATAACGATGGAGGAGGTTACCTGCGGATAGAGATTAGTATGAAATCTGAAGCCCATCACAAAAAGGAGGCCTGAGTCCCACTGCTCGCAGTGGGAACTTGTAACCTGATTAGATCTTTGTGTCATTTTCTCTGAAGTTTTACTGGAAGGCAAAGGCACAGATTTCAATCTCCAGCAAAAAGAGCGAATGTTAGAGGAACGGATGGCAGACCAAGACCACTGTTTTAATTCCCCATATTTTCGGTAGATGTCACTGTGCGTATTAAACCAAATATTTACGACTTCATGAGAAACACAACAATAATGATAGCTATGTACGGTGGTACAAATAATATGTGTTTAATTATCTCAATTCAAATTAAAACAAACAAATTGATTTTAACTTGTAATTATAACCAATTCAAGATTCTACGCAAAACGAAACGTTCCGGATAGTGTTGCCATGGCCAGATAGTCTACTACAAATAAAGGGCAATCTCACAAATAATTTGCTCAAATAAAAGTTTTTACGAAATACTATTTTTACAAGCTCTTTTATCAAGTAAAACTGTAAAAGGAACCATTCCTTAGTTTGCTATTGACGTAATTTTATTACAACAAAAATGTAAGCATTGGAAAGCAAAAACTCTTCAGTATTTAGCATATTATTCAGTATTCGATTAATTTCGATTGATCTTTAACATTTGTTTTGTTTTATCAAAGTCTGACTACAATGGTAAACATATTTACTGCACTGGTAACACCGGTTCGTTCTTTCCCCTTGTAAAATGTCAATTGTCAGTTGACTATTGCGGTTTGCGGTAGGCAGTGACGGGTTCAGGTTCATGTGGATTTTCCGCATTGACAGTATTCCTAATATTCGCACTTTCACCAGTTAATTATCATCACATTGTGTAATTAACAATATCTACGTATCGAAATATCTGTAACAACGTGTTTGTATTAGATCTGGCAGTTATAATCCTCAAAATCGTGTTAGCAGTGTTTTTTTCGTCAAAGACTTGTTTTTTTGTGTATTTCGTTTCTGATTTTTGGCGCAACTTGTTCGGAAATTCTAAGTGGACTGTATACAAGGTAAGAACTACACTTATGTAGATTTTGTGCATGTTCTATTAATATAAAACACGGCTACTTTTTAGCGTTGGTCTAATTTTAGAAACCTGTTTTATGTACCAAGTTTATTATGGAGATTGTTGTTATTTTTATTAAAATATTTATTCTGGAACACGACGTAGGACGTAGATACCTAAAACATTTTTAGAGAGTCTGCAAGTATAAAAATATTTTGTGTGCAATATGAAAATTTTATGCATTTTATAGTACCAAATAATAAAACAAATCTCATAAACCACTGCAATTACTTCTAGTTTTATTACTGATATGAGATCAATGAAAATGAACAAAATGCACCTATTTGGTAACTTATCAACAATACTTTTAGAAAGCTACTTTAAGTATTTAACATGAAATATTTTTTATCTTAATCAATTTCTACAAAAGACTATAAAAACTACAAAAGTTTTTAAACAAGAGCTAAATTCTTTTATGATCATTTTTAAACTTTCAACCACCGGCCATACCATATTTAACTTATTTTTCCTCTAGCTTTTTTTACTGGCCTTTGTCTAGCAAAATAAGAAGCTAAAGAGAATATTCCCAAAAGTACTCCTGTCTATGGTTGTTACATAAGAGTACAATTTAGCACTCCAATATTGATATGACCTCGACAAGACAAGTCTTATTGTCTTGAGGATGTACCCATTGAAGTGATTGCACTATAATTTCATTTAAATATTTCCTATCTCTATACTGGCACACTGCTCCCATTTTACTATTCGTCCCATTTGTGATACATGGCCAGCATTATTCAAGGCATTAAAAAAAAAATGCATAATGTAGTCTGTTTTCTTTAGGCCAGCATTTTTTTAAAAAAAGAACATGTTATAGTGTAGTATTGTGTTCTTTTTGTAAAACACTATCATACAACATTACTGTAACAAAGTACAAGATTCGATACAACACAATCATTTACAAATCTTTAGTTACAATCCATTAATTACCCTTTGTTAGCCAGATAAGTTATGCATAATGATATTATTACTGAAAACTATTGATGCAAAAATACTAGTCTTATCTTGCATTTTAGTGACTGTTTATTTAAATAAGTAGATAAAGCTGTACACGGTATATTCATATATTTACTGAGGATCTATTAATTTGGATAGTTTGTCAGTAGGTAATATTTTTATGTGAACAATGTAGTACAGTCAACACATCAGTGGTAACTTTCACTACAAAAATCGCCCTCACTGCTATGATACAGTTGATGTGTAGTTGATTGTACCTATTTATCATATTTGGGATTTCCCATCTGAGTATGTGATTCAGATTTATCATTAATTATCAGGAGGTAGGTACTTAGTTCTAAAGGTCTGTATATAACTATTTGTTTCTACTATAATATCACAGTTTTGTACAGTAATTTAGCTTCCATTGTAAAAATATATCTATATATATAAAAATGAATCCCTATTTCCCTTGGTCACGTCATAACTTGAGGACAACTTTACCGATTTCATCCATCTTTTTTTAAAAGTTTTCTAATACTTTGTAGAAGATGCTTATGGAAAAAAAAAATAAGTTGCTTCACGCGGACGAAGCCGCGGGCAAAGGCTAGTATTTTATAAATCTCCATAAAAAGTATCTCTACAATGAATGTTGAACCTTATTCCGACACAATAAAGTCTAGTCCTAAATGTGTTAATCTGATTAGTTCATTTGCATAATTATTATTTGGTCATTGTTAATGTATTATAATAAGGACTAAAGCTCATTTTACATTGCCACGGAATGGAAGACAATTTATCGAACGAAATTGTACAAAGCATAATTAACTTTATGTCAATTACGTAACGTACAAATTAAATACGAGCTGCGGGAGTTTGAAAAATGCTCGAGAATTCTCCGGAAGACGCAACCTTAATTGCGTAACACATTATCAATCTCGATCTGAATCATTTTGAAGTATGTATAAATCCATCGATTCCATTGTTCCTAAAATGTGTCTGCACAACAACGCAAATAACGCAATGAATGTAGTTGAACTGTCAAAATGAAACCCATTGCTACTGGTATTGTGATATGCTGTTTTCCTGTTCGAATCTACTTTGTACGTTACACAATTGACATAAAGTTCATAATGCTTTACACAATTTCGTTACAAACATTCTCTTCCATTCCGTTCCGCGGCAATGTAGATTGAGCCTTATTGCTTATGTCTGACCTCATCTTGGCGTCGCCGTGACGTAATCTAAGGCCGTCTTTATTGACATAATACTAGTAAGCATTTGGCATGGTATTGCCGACAAAAAGAACACGATTACGGTACATTAGATACTTAGGTACACTTTTATTAATGGTCGTAATACTAACCAATTTACATATTACATTTGGTATTGCATATAAAACGTAAAAAAATTCCGTACTTAGATATATTTTCTCGCTTTTGCCCGTGGGGGTTAAGCGACCACGCGTCCTGCTACGATCCCTTACATAGGTAGGTAGTAGGTACTACCGCCAAAACCTATGTCTGACCATTTTGAAAACAAAATCCCGTGCACATGATGACCACAGTGCTGCGTCCGTAACTAAAACAAAAGAGGATCCTTTTTAGGTCGACTAATAATATGCGCTGCAAGCAGGAATAGTCCTTACGGTGGTCAGGAACTCAGGATATTGGCGATAGTACATGACTCCATTACCTATACATCTATACTTACAAATACTTAAATAAATTTTAAGTGTCTGTTTGTAATGTCAAAATAACAGCGTTTTATTAAATGCATAATATGAAATTATATACGGTAGATATTTAAAACAAAAAAACATTTATTTTTTATTTCTGTCTGTCTGTCTGTTTGTTTGTTCCGATGAATCTCCGAAACGGCTGCACCGATGTCGACGGGACTTTCACTGGCAGATAGCTGATATTATAAGGAGTAGCAATGGCTAAAAAAACGAGAATTACGGTTCCGCGCACAAAAATTAAAGCCCATAAAATCTAATGTGTTTTCCGACATGCACGCAAACGAAATCGCGGGCACATTCTATTGTATTCCTTTATAATATTTTTAACCCCCGACGCAAAAACGACGGGGTGATAAAAGTTTGATTTATGAAGTCTCGCTACCATGAGTACCATGACCATCCCTAAACAAATACGTGCTAAAAACATACTATTAATTTAATCAAGAAACAAGATCAATAATAGCAACGAAAGCGATATACTGCGGTAATGAGAAACCGCGCTTCGTCATTCATTACGTAACTCTCCCGATCTGTATCTCACATAAGCATTCTCATCGGAGCATGGTAGCTTGCGCTGTTGTTTACCTTAGTGCTTTCACCGGCCGCCATCACCGAAAACGAGATGACGACGTCAAAGTAAAGATTCATACATTTACTATAGCCTCCACCGCACGTCCGTCACCCTGGCGCCGTCCTTCCGGCCGCCGAAGTTTTGAGTAGTTCGGCGCGACCGCTTTATGTCGTCCCGAACTAAGAACAAATGACAACACGATTTGACTGTTGTCCTTACTCTCGATGTGTTTTTAACCTTCCAAAAAAGTAACTTAATCGGGAGAATGGTGCCAGAACCAAAAATTTAAACTCCGGACATTCTGTTCTTAAAGCCGGACATAATATCGTTTTTAATAAAACCAAATACGTATAATTAGTTATATGTAGAAAAAAAAAGTGCAGTTCAACTTCTGCCCTATAAGAGCTGGTCGTAAGCCCCCAGGTTCTAATTACGTAGTAATATTCTGTTTCTTTCCAGTGTTCCACCCTTCCTATCCTCAAGACCGAAGTACCTAACATCTTGGATCCTCTAATTCCTCCACTCTTGCAAGCAGATCGCATGGCTGGTTTTAAAATTAAATTACTGTCATTATTTATTGTTTTCGGGGCAAGTATTTTGACCTACAGCATGTATTCCTATGTGTTTGAGCGTCTGCGGATACGCCATAAAAATATGCTTACATTCGGCAGCATGTTCACCTACTAAAATTATCATGTTATGAATTAAAGATTTTCTTTCTGTTATCTGTGGATTTTTATTCCTTTTACAATCAAAGTTTATGATGTAGGAGATTTGAGTTTTATGTTTCCGTAATCTGCTACTTGCTTGTACTTTTTTAAGCAATCAATCACGTAAGTACCAAGTAATATTAGTTATTAATTTGCTAAAACGATGCATGAGCGCGTCTTCGTCAGGTTTTAATGGTTTAAGTAATACGTAATTGATGTTTTTTAGGTTCCGTACCCAAAGGGTGCTAACGAGAATCCTATTAGGTACTAAGGCCGCCGTCCGTCCGTATGTCCATATAAGGAAATTTTTTGGACCGTAATAGGTACCTTCTTGAAATTTTCACACAGTGCGGTGTACGACTATGGCAGCTATTCATCATCGTAATCTTCCTTCCATTGTTCCAAGTTACTAGAAGTCGGCGCAACACGTTTTCTTCTTCCGAGTCTATAACAACTATAAATAAAATTATGTAGTGTTCAGTATTGTACGGTCGTACAAAATCGTTTGTGTGCGAATCCGAATCGCTCTTGGCCGGTTTTTTTTTACCACCCATGTGCTAAAAACGACACCATGTGTGCGAGAATGATAATGGCGGAATGTTAATAGATGCACACGATCCCTTGCTGCTAATGTTCCTCCATTCCACCATAACTGTTCGTATCATTGTTTCGGAAACGTGATTTTTATCCTAATGACGCCGCAGTTTCGGTCGCATTCGGATACGAACGTGCTTAATGCTCCGGCCGACGTTTTGTTAACATTGCGAACATCGGTTTTTCGATAATTCAGTCAATGATAACGAAACCGATTATCGTAATAGGTTCGATGAAGACGCTTAGGGTTCTTACAGACATTTTTTAATTTTGCTCGGCTCTTTTGGGACCTAATGTGTGCCCCGCGGTTTCACCCGCATGTGTTTCGATCCTGCGGGAATATTGGGATAAAAAGTATCCTATGTGTTAATCCTGGTTATAAACTATCTGTGTGCCAAATTTCATCCAAATCCATTCAGTCATTTTTGCGTGAAAGAGTAACAAACATACATCCATTTATTTTCGCGTGTTCGAGTTTAAATCGACAGCCGACATCAATGCAAACGGAAAATATAAAAGGACCACACCCCGCAAATCGTCACGTTTCCGAGATATTAACGTTCAAAGTTGAACACGTGAGATCCATATTTTTTTTTAACTTGCGTAGGTACATCTTGTTGCACAGACGTCGATGCAACAAGGTAAGCAAGTTCAAAACATTCAATCGACGACGATGACATGAACTACTTTGAACGGTAATACCTGGGTTTGGTCTTATTCCCCCTTATTACAAAACAAGGTTTTTCTTTCGATCACAGGGGGTCTACTCCGAAGTGCAAAGTGCGAATGTTCGGATCGGACCGACACATGGCCGAACCGAATATTATTGAAAAATGCGAAAAAAGCGCTAAATGCAGTTCTTCATACAAAAATGACAGCTTAGTTCGGTGCTAAGTTGTCATTTTAGTATTTAGAACTTTGCCTAAATCGAAATAAAGTTCGAAATACAAGTACTGGCTCAATAGTTTAGGCTAGAACTAAATTTAGGTTTCGTTTTGTAATAAGACAGATTAAGTTTTCTGTTTGCATTGATGTCAGCTATCGATTTATATAGGTTGGAAAAGTGGCCGTTATTTTGAAAAAAAAAAAACAATATGGCGGACAGTTAGGAATGCCACGGACCTTCAAAGCACTTTCTCTGGGTCTTCTATTGACCTCCTGAAAGTCTCAAACACCCACGAGGGGGTGTTATCGCCCACGTTGTAAACCTATGGTATAGATAGATACAACATGATCAGCCTATAATGTTCCTACTGCTGGGACACAGCCCTCCTCTCTGTGAGAGGGAGTGGGCCGTAATGGCCTAATGGCGCCCGCACTGGGCTACCACGCGGGGATGTGTACTTACATAGTGTGTGTATAGATAGATACAAGCAAACAGATGCTATTCGCGTGATCGGTAGTGGAATGTTTTGCTCCTGGCTCTTTTAACCTTGACTGCAATAGGTATGTTTGCTTACTGGTTAGGTATTCGATCGTCTATTTTTGTAACACTCGTGGTCAACAATCTGTAAATTGCTGTCGATTTATTTTATGTTACCATGCCACTTAGAAAGGTGTGGGGCACGATTAATTATTATAAGGTATACACGGCGACACATCAAGCTATACGTTTCCAGTTTTAGCTGATCTCGCGTTGTATAGGCTTTTCGTAATATGAGAGGTCAGCTTATACTGGAAATGTATAGTTTAATATGTCGTCGTGCGTACCTATTTGAAAAGCGGCCAAATGCGAGTCGGACTCGCACGCGCAGGGTTCTGTACAACCGTAAAATATTTAGGTCTATTTTTTTTAAAATAAATCGACACTTTTTTTTTATTTTTTAATATTGTGTTTATAGCGGCTATATACACTCAAATGTCTACCTATTACAATTTTAAAGAAACAGCCCTGTGACAGGGGGACGGCCAACGGAGCCTTAGTAATAAGGGCCCGAACCTTGGAAAACGTGGTTGATTTCACATTAATTGTATCTTTTCTGTATTCTATCTTTTTGTTGTTTTCCCGAATAAATAAAATAAAACCTTTTAGGTATGGAACCCTAAAAATTGTCTGATGTTAAAACATGCCTACCTATAACCTACCTCACTGCCTGCCCAATCTGCATCTCCCTAGGTACATCTCCTTTGCATCAGGCGTGATGTACCTATGTCAAGAGCAAACCCACTCAGCACAAAAAAAATACGTGTCGTCTGTTAGACTGCGATGGTTAAAATACGGGCCTTACAATGTTACGTCACGAATGAAACAACACAAACATTGTCTTGAGTTAAATAGTGAAGCGGTCTTACGTACAAATTGCTGGATAATTAAATCATTACCAACTCTCAGCCTTTATAATTGCGTCTTAATGCCCTCACTGACGCGCGACGATTTGAGTATTTATTTATCTCCTGTTTCAAAGCTGTGGGGTAATTGCGTAACACACCCTCAGTAGCAATAGCTTTCATTTTGACAGTTCAACAATATTCATTGCGTTATTTACGTTGTTGAGCAGACAATTTTACAAACATGAATTAATGACAGTGAAGTGGGGTCGCGGCAGACCACGTTGGAGATGGCGGGACAAGCTGGATAGGTTCCGTCGAAACTGAAAGGAGGACGCGCGGACTCGCGAAGACATAATGTTAGAGACATTGCTTTTTTGCCCTCTCAATAATTATTTTGAATAAAGTATTTAAAAATAATGTTTTGCATTGTTTCGAAGTGTTATCCTTATCAAGTATAAACTTAGCGCAGATTCTCAGAACTTATCTGAATCAAGCCCCGCCCCATTTTTTACATTGTGATTGCAAAAGAAAAATAATGAAGGTGTAATATATGCTAAATGTTCTATAATGTTCCATCAAAATGTAACACGCTTTTATTTATTTCTTATCAGGTTAAAATTATTTTTAAGGTTTTAGTTCTTTTTATTAACAAGTACTTAATAAAATCTTGTTTTTAAAAAGGTTTTTTTTTTTTTTTTAATTTTATAAGTAATAATTACGCTTAGTCAGGTCTCGTTTTAGCTCGATGCGAGCCTTGACACACGGCCACACAACACCCACTCACACACACACACCACACATAAATATAAGTCGTATTTGGGCTATTTATTGTCACAGCGATGTAGGTAAACCTGTTTTTAGAAAATAACAAATGTCTTATTTCGCTGGCAAAAAAACTTTTAGAACCCAGCAAGTATGAGCTTGTTGAATGAAAGTCGTCGACATACTCGAAGATCACAGAGTAAGCTAGCTGAAGTGGCAAATTGGCAATGGACCGGCCATATTAGCCGTAGATTTGAGCGTAAACTATCAAATTTTATGTAAGTGATAATAAAGGGAATTTAATCACCTAAAAAATATTCCACGGAGCCGTGCATTTATTTTTTAATTTAATTAAAACTGCAAAATTAATTTTGGTGGTCATTTTCAACTATGTAACATCAAACGCATCGCTATTTTGAACCTTATTTATTGCCGCGATGCACTATTGTCAATTACCTAAAAATTTGCTTCATACCGCGCCATTGTGTTAGCAGCTACATAATATTGTTTTAATTATTTATTTATTTATCCATTCATTCATTCATTTCATTTTTTTTTTTTAATTTTATTGCAAGTAGATACAACTTGTAGAAAACAATACATAAGTTATAGTGTTGTTACTAGTTCGTCTTGCTTGACGCCTGAATGCGACGCTTTACGACCAGAGACAATAAAATGCATTATGCACAATGTTATTGCAAGTGCAAAGAGGTATTGTTTCTCTGCAGTGTTTATGACCGGCGAGCTAATCTTGTAATAAGTAGGTATGCGTTATTGTCAGGGATTAGGTTCCTAATCTGCGTTCGCGATTTAATTGCCAAAATTGTAAACAAATATGAGTATGGAAAAATAACTTGAAGTCCTACACGATAAAGTTCAGTTTACGCTGCAACTTCAAACATTTTTGTAACTTTTTCAATAGTACTAGTCACCCTGAAATCAACTTAATTGCCACTGATGTAAAGTTGATATTTGTTTAACTTAAAATAATATCAATTGGAAACATATTTGAATAGACCTTAGGTAGGCTGTTTTTTTTCTAGCATTCTTGTCAGGAGTTTATTGCGCAATTAGGGCCCTCCAATGGAGCGCTACAACATATGACCTTGAGAAAAATTAAGCCAAAACGTGACTCAGGCTTAATAAGGATGCTGGCTATTGGGATTACATGGCCATAGAAGTCTAAAAAATTGTAAGCACTACATTTTGCCTGCGGCTTTGCCCGCGTGGATATCGGGAATATCCTGCGGGAACGTAGTACCTGAATTAAAAGTACACTGTGTTAATCCAGGTTATAAACTATCTGTGTGCCAAATTTTATGCGCCAATCCGGAACATTCTCGTACTTACATCCAGAAAATCGGTCAAAAAATCTAAAAAACTATATTTTCGGCAAAATTCTAAAAAACTATATAAAATATAGTTTATAATTATAGCTTAGAATATTATAGTTTATTTTTAAAAATATATAATGTATGTACTTACAATCTCAGTATAAGTATGGGTACAGTTTTAACTTCGTTACTATTTTATTACGTATCTAAATTAAAATAGTAAGTCACACGTATCATATACATACTATATTACAGCTCTTGTGCCCTAAACGCGCACTTAAGTCACGCTTTTCGGTGTAAAAATGGACTACTTAAGTCATTGAATAGCGTGACTTAAGTGCCCTCACTTTAGGTCACACAGTGCTATAAAAATATAAATAAAAATCGTTTATTTTGGAACAAAAACAGATACATACAATCGTAAAAATAGTTAAACGATGATAACTGCAAAAGTTAATAACTGTGGCGCAGCTATCAAGGCCCGGCTCCTAGTGAGAGGGTAGTTCGTTCCAGCCGGTCGATTCTGTGGAAATGTCACCGTGAAAACTCAAGTGAAGTGAGCTGGATGTGAGTTGTCAGTAGTGTCAATCCCTAGCATTATTTGGAATGACAGCTCACTCCACGCTCACTTCACCTAAGTTTTCACGGTGAGATGGTTACAGAATTGCACTGCAGATTGAACTATATATTAAGTAGTTAAAAGGAAAAAAAGAACAACAAAGACAATCAAATTACGGGATAAGTGTAGTGTAAGTGTGACCTGTGTATGTGTGAGGGTGTGTCTGAGGGTGTGTTAGCTTGTGTGAGTGTCAATGTGTTACACTTCCACAAGTTTTTCAGTTGCATCATACTCGTATGTAAGCGACTTTAGCCAAGTATCGAGCATTTTCTTGCATTTATTTTTGGTAAAAGAATACCTATAATTATATTGATCGCTTTGTTAATTCTATTCTATAATTTGAGTTTATGTAGGTACATTTGTACAAGGTTTTACATCGCATAGGTAGTCAATTTGAACGGCGTCTACTGTTTCATCTGGCTGTATTTATATTATATTCAAGCATTGCTCATTTACTCGACATCTCACAGAAAATTGCAGTTCTTTGATAGTAAGACGGCTTATCTCCGACTGGCAGCTCCTCAAAACCTAATTTTAAAGTTGCGTCGAAAATTAATTTAATCTAAAGACAGCGTGAAACTTTATTATCCTGAACCTTCCTGCAAGACTAAAGTTTCGAGTGTTGGGAATCGTATTTAATTCAGTTAAGTAGTTATTCCGATTAACAGCAGTTAACGGAATCGCTTCTGTTGTCATCAGGCTTATTTGGATAATGTGTTTGAGTAAAAAAAAGCGCCCAATTGCGAGTCGGACTCTAACTGAACAGACTGCTGTGCTGCTGGGGAGTTTGTTGGGCCACCATCTTCCCAGCGATAGCACTAGGAAGTGGTGAAGGGCGGGCGGTTTTGGTGGACTGTCTTTTGTAATTTTGACGTTCTAAAAGTCCTGATTCGCAGCCTAATTTGAATAAATGACTTTTGATTTTACGCGAAAGTTTACGCACCACCGTACAATGTATAACAGGTTTTTTTTTTCTACGAAAAAAAAGCGCACGAGGTCATTGCAAATCGCTCGCCTACGCGCACGTATGTGCATCCCTTTCCTTAATAACATGCTATAAATTTCCTTTTTTTTTTAAACGTTGCCCCACACTAGGAATTTCTCCTGTGTCGTGGGTGCGCTTACAGACATATAAACTCACATACACAAACAGAACAACTAATTGTAGGTCATACAAATATTTGTTCCGTGCGGGAATCGAACCCGCGACACGCAGCGCAGCAGTCAATCGCTAAACCATTGCGCCAACCGTGCCGTCACCCTTGATAGCACGCTGAGTTAGATATTTTAATTTGTCGCACCTATTCAATTTCATCCTGTAGTGTGTCATTGTGCCGGTTTTGAAGATTCAATGATGATGTAACCTACACTGCTTAAAAGATCCTTGATCTTTTGGCGCTTGAATGTCGTTGACAGGAGGACGCTGTTAGTAAACACTTGTGTAATTGTTTTGTGAAATGTCACTTTACATGTATTGGAATACAAGATCGCGGCGTTAGTTCCGATATTGGCCGCGCGGCAATATAACCTTGAAGCGCTATACCTCTTTTTACTTATAATATCATTGTATCATGGCTATTCTAACCTGAAGGCCAATTCTCGTAATTAAAAACGTTCAAAATCTAGTCAATCTCATCTCAGTGTCAATCAATGTCAAAAATGTAGGGAATTTAGAGGTATTTTTGACAGATTGAGTCTAAAATCAGACTGTGAACGTTCATAAAATTACGAGAATTGCCCCTCAGATCAAACGCCATATTCTGATCAGAATAAAAAAAACTGAGCGATCAATTTTAAATTTTGAATTCCATTTACGGTTTCTCGGTTCTATACATTATCGTGTGTGACCAGCCATTCCAATAATTTATGATATACGCTGGTAAAGCCGGGCAGGTCTAGAGCCGACAAATCCCGAATAAATCCGGCACCGGATGCCAAAATGGACGGTCTTCGTTAGACAACATTCATCCGGGCCACTGGGCAGGCGAAAATATTTTGATTACTTTCAGGAATTTTTACCTGCGAAGTTGGCGAACATATTTTGGGTAGTTTTTGGCTCCTTTAGAATTTTTGGTATTCCACGTGACGTTTTGGAAAATAAAATAAATAACTCTAAAGCTTTTATTTTACAAGTTTCAGGTAGTTTTATGGAAGGTTCACTTGTCGGCCTTACGCTAATCGCATAATTCCTTTCGCAGGTCTGCTGGAAGAAATTTCGTAAGAAATAAGCAGTACCTGTTTGCACTCATATTATAATTATGTCTTATCCCTATATATTTTTCTGTGTGTACATAAATAATAAAAATAAATACCTGCAGGCCCTTGTACCCGAAAAGGCTTATAGTAATCCGGAACCAAGAAACGCTTGAAAATAATGTTTGCAGGAAGACCTGCACCCTAATTGCGTAACACACAATCAATCTCACTCTGAATCATTTTGAAGGATATTCTAATCCATTGCTTCATATGTTCAAAAAATGTGTCATGTGTCTGCTCAACAACGTAAATAACGCAATGAATGTTGTTGAACTGTCAAAATGAAACCGATTCCGATTGATCGTGTGTTACGCAATTAGGGTGCAGCACCCTAATACAGTCTGAATCACTTTGAACATTGCTTCATTTAATCAAAAAAAATTGTCTGCTCAACAACGTTAATAACGCAACGAATAATGTTGAACTGTCAAAATGAAAGTGATTGCTACTGATAGTGTGTTACGCAATTATTCCGCTTTTTGTACTTATTCACTACTAAAAGAAAGAAATAAAGAAAATATATGTATTTAGCGCAGACTAGCTACACACCATATTCTGCTAAATATGCACTCATAAATTCATAGCGGCCAACAAAACCGAAGATAGCAGGGTTTCAATAGCCAGGGACTGGATTTAAAAATTGTCTTGCGTGTGCTGGTACAAAGTATTTATATCCAAAAAAATCAATTTAATTGTCAATTGTAGTGAAGAACATCGTGATCGCAGCATTTCAGTGGAGCCCAACCGAAAAAGGATATCTTTATAGCTAAAAACAAAACCGTAAAGGCTCCCTCAGAAAGGAGCAACGCGACAGTGCGACGCGATTCTTGAAGTTTTCATAGAAATTGTTTTACTAAAGTCGCGTCGCGCCTGCCTGTGTGAGCCTTAATTCGGTCTGATTTGCATTTTCGGCCGAAAACGAAAATAGATATTTCCGCCGAGAATAGCCGAGAACGAAAATCAGTCGGTCTCTAATTTGAAGCCACGAGCCATTACGAAAGAACATTTTTTTAATTTTTTTTTTTAAACTTTGCCCCACACTAGGAATTTCTCCTATGTCGTGGGCACAGCCACACACACACACACACATGGACATGGTGGTGGACATTGCCATTATATAGACCGTACCTATTAGGTACATAAATTGGCACTGACTGCTCTATTTCCGATGAAGTCACATAAACCATTGTTATGCGCACGCGACATCGTGATTCATTTTCTACATCGAATTCATTATATGTACTGTCGGACGCTCCCTGCATCTTAAAAAGTTTCCTGTCTTGTTAATCGATTAGGGGACTTGGAATAGAATATTCTTTTGGCCATGTAGGTAATATGATGCTTAAATATTTGGTTTGTGTTACATAACATCACGCCTGCATTCCCCGAAAGGTTGAGTAGAGGTGTAAACCCACATTTTGTTTGTGTTGTTGGCCAGAAATTTTATGATTTGCACTTTGCAATTCTATAATCGTAAAATTCTAACATTATGTAAGGAACAGTGAAAAATATTGTGTTAAATTGAAAGAAAGAAAAACATTTTATTTGAAGGAGCATATAAAACTAACAAAGTGACATTAAACACAGCACAATGCTGCGATATTAAAAAAAATCATCAATATACAAATTGAAATTGATTGAATTTAATTGAAATTGATTGATCAATAGATCGATATCGAAATTGATCATCATCATATTGCTGACCTTGTCACATGTTACTTGGGGTCGGTGCAACACATTTTCGACTTCCATTCCCCTGTCACGCATATCATTCACTCCCATTGTGTTCATAAGTTCGTGTAAAAATAGAGCTCCAATATCTAAGTCAAAAAGTATGTCCGACACACTTTTTTGTCACAAATCAGACGATCGATTCGCTACGTCTTGTTCGCGTCAGTATTCAAATTTAAATACAGTCTACTCCTTCCATGTCTTGACAAATATTCACAGATTTTAGAATGAGGAAAAGCAACTCAAAATATAATTAAAAATATATACAACTACACACATGAATAAAATTGAAGCGTCTGTTTGTAATGTAAAAATAACAGCTTGTTACTAAATACAAATGAAAGTATACGAAAGTATATGAAAGTATACGGTAAGTACTTAACGGTTAGGCCATTTAAAATTTGAATCGGTTTAAAAAAAAAAACTACTGTTTATTTTTTAAAATTTCTGGTTTTATTGGAAAGATTGAAATTTGTCATTTAAGAATGGAACACAATTCATATGACTACCACGACTGACTCGGCAGTACCCCATCCGATCAACCCAATTTTTCAGTACATTTTCGGTTGTTTCGACTTGAATCTCTTCAATGGCAACTTCGATTTCATGTTTCAACGCTTCAATTGTCTCTGGATGGTTTGCGTAACATTTATCCTTAATGGTTCCCCACAGAAAATAATCAAAAGGGCTCAAATCACAGCTCCGAGGCGGCCAATTAATTGACATCAGCATTTCGGCTGATTATTCGATTTTCAAAAACAGTGCACAAAAGATCGATGGTTACGTTGGCTGTATGACATGTGGCCCCGTCTTGTTGAAACCAAATGTCGTCCATGTCATTCTTTTCAACTTTTGGAAACAAAAATTTGTTGAGCATGGCACGGTATCGTTCACCGTTGAGGGTAACAGCGACTCCTTGCTCATTTTCGAAGAAAAATGGCCCAGTGATGCCGCCAGACCAAAATCCACACCAAACAGTGACTCGTGGATGCATTGGCTTCTCAATAGTCACGTGTGGGTTCTGTGAACCCCATATGCGGCAATTTTGCTTATTGACATAGCCGAAATGAAAATTAGCTTCATCTGAAAACACGATTTTTCGGTAAAATTCTTCATCTCCTGCCAAACAATCTTCAGCCCATTGGGCGAAGCGACAACGCATAGGATGGTCATGAGGCTTCAGTTCTTGGACCAATTCAACTTTGTAAGCCTTCATACCGAGGTCTTTATGCAAAATTCTTCTCAGAGAAGTGCGAGAAATGTTTAGTTCCTGAGAACGATGACGAGTTGATGTTGATGGATGTTCTTTCACATTCTGAGCCACAGCAGCAATGTTTTCGGTTGAACGCACTGGGCGAGAACGTACACGGGTTGCTTTGTCCAATAACGATCCATTTTCACGAACTCGCTTCACAAATTGACGCACAAACTGAACTGAAGGCAGATCATTTCTCGAAAATTTTCCTCGTGAAGTTCCTACAGTTTGCGTTAAAGACTCACTACTTTGGAAGTACCTAAGTTTTTAATATTTCCCAAATTTGTTCGAGCGCATAGCGTCCCATTTTGCAAATGTCAAACATAAAACTAACTTTCTGTCAAAAAATGAATGTTCATTCTACCTTTCTAAGTCGAAAGTAATCGGTACATCAAATTTAAAACACTGGATTTGTCATAAGAACGGGTCCCGTTCTTATGACAAAAAACAATTTTAAAATCGTCTGTCTGTTTGGTCCGGTTCATCTCTTAAATGGCTGACCCGATTTTGACAGGACTGTCACAGGCAAAAGCTGATGTTATAAGGAGTAACACAGGCTATTATATTTTAGAAAGAGAATTAGGTTTCCGCGCAAAAAAAAAACCCTTGATATCCAATTTGTTTTCCGACATGCACACGAACGAATTGGCTAGACTTACCTATATTGAAATAAATCTTGAACTCAAAATTGTCATTTCAAATAAGAAAACAATGTTGGAACTCCTTAATGAGTCGTCCGGCTGTAATTGTGCAGTCTAACACAGCTGGTTATTTCACTTTGAAATGTTTCCTCTTTGTTTCGGAAAAAAACGGCAGAAGCTAGCATTATTTATAGCTCTGTGTATTGTTCATCTTTCATAGAAAAAGGCTGTATTTTTCACGTTTTATCGTTCGTGAAATCAACTACGTTCTTACGTTAAAGCTTGTGGTTTTGTAGATAAAATTCTGCCGCTATCTCATATTTATGCCCTACTTAACACAGACCACATGTACGAAATCTATCTTTAAGTACTGTTATTATTTAATTTTTTTATTATGAGCCTGTGTTGTGCCACTGCAGGTCAAAGGCTTCCCTTCCCTCTTTCCACTTTTCCCGGTCTACTGCGATTGTAGGCCAATCCTTAAGAAGGAGTCCTGCTCATCCCGCCATCTCTTTCTGGGCATGCCGCGCAGTCGTTTCCTGCCATAAGTACTGTGAAATACATTATTTATTAATGAACATAACTCAATCGATCTGCCTAGCCTTTTTGACGAGTAATGGAAGAAGGATAAAGAATAAATGGAGGATGGAAGGGGACTTGCTACGCCGACCCCAAATACATAGGGATAAAGGCAAGAGAATGATGATGATGGGGTTGGCTTCCACTCTAACCAGATCCAGCTGAATACCAGTATTTTACATGGAGCGACTGCCTATCTAACCTCCACGACCGAGTAATTGGGTAATATACCCTTTGGTGAGACTGGTTGTCAGACTTTCAGGCTTCTGACGACCCGTAACGACCGTCAAAAATCCACGAATGACAGCCGGAACCAACGGCTTGAAACGTGCATTCCGAGGGAGGGTCTTGGTATGTAAAGATGGTCACCTATCCACGGACCAACCGCGGCAAGCGATCAGGCTGTTATTACTTAGCCACAAGCCCTTACTAAACATACCTATACCTGTGTATTTCGCATAGCTTTCCCCATCACGCATGATCTACCGTAAATCCGTGAGTATTAGTGAGAGTACAATTTAGGGAGTGCACGACGTAATTCGCGTCTTTTCAGCCCCTAATATTTTCACCTACCGCACCGTATTCTCGTGAAAAGCGAGTAATATAATAAAGGCTGTATTGAGTGTGACGAGTGTGACGTAACTCGTACCGAATGAGACGAGAATTTATCACTCCCTTTAGGAAATATGAAAATACGTCAATATCGTGTCGTATTAGCGCTATTCGCATTTTTTTTTATAGGAACTTACTGTTGTTGGAGATATCGGCTGTAATATTTTATGTTTTTTGTGTACATTTGTCTGACATAATATGCTGAGCTGGACTCCCATTTGGTGCAACCTTGAGACGCACACCGCACTTTGTATATTCGTTATTTTGATTCGAAATGTCATATTATGTTTTCATAGTGTCACTCAATTTCTTTTTGTATGTTTTCATTTTATTTTTTTGTATGGTGGCACCTTATACCTACGTTTTTATATATTATTGTAATTTATTAGCATTTAATTGTGTCTGTGAAGTTTACACAAAAAAAAATAGGTTTTACCTCCAAAAACGATGCATTTTTTTTGTTTTATCATATTTTGATATCGATACCCATAACTGCTGCGGAGTTTCGCTAGCTAATTTAATTTGACCCTGTAAAACTGTAACTGTATAAAAACAATTGAAAGTAATTTAAATATTAAAGATGGCGCCCAACTACGCCCATTTATTTCGCTCACAAAATCTTTTAGTACACAGTTTGGTTGATTAATTTCACTACAAGGCCGTTGTGGTTTATGATACAAAGGCGACAGGCCTTCGTCTAGTAGGTAGTGGACATGTGAGGCACTTACCTTTATTGAACGTTGATATTGTTGTTGCTTTACCTATGTATTTACGTCCACTCGCACATACAGTCAATGTACGCAAATAGAGATGAGGTATCTAAGTACTCGTATCTTTCTCAATCTACACTATGCCTATCCTTTTTCTATCGTTCAGCGGGGTAATTGCGAAACACACTTTCAGTAGCAATGGGTTTCATTTTGACAGTTCAACAACATTCATTGCGTTATTTACGTTGTTGGACAGACACATTTTTCGAACATATTAAGCAATGGATTAGCAATATCCTTCAAAATGATTCAGATTGAGATAGATAGTGTGTTACGCAGTTACGCTAAGCGATATGACGCATATTTTCACAGAACATGTTATTTTTTTTGTGTTCTTTCTCTGCGTCATGTTTACCGCTAATAAAAGTATTTTCTTTCTTTTCTTTTTTTTTCTTTATTAAAGCTGAAGAGCGCACTAATCTCTGGAACTACTAGTCGGATTTGAAAAATTCTTTTTGCATTTTTTAGCCCAATTTTTGGAGAAGATTATAGCCTTATTAAATATCACGCTAAAGAGCCTAGCAAAAAGAAATAAAGTCAGAAAAAAACTATAAATGCAAACGAAGTTAAAGCGCGGGCGGGCGATGCGTCGCGACGCGATGGGAATCAAGAATTTTCGCGAGGAAGAAGTCGCGGGTAGAAGCTAGTTTATAATAATAAACTATTTCACGACAACTCTGTCATCATAATCGGTTGAATTGAATACTACTTTCAAACATAATGATATAGTTGTAACTTTATCTAAGATAGTAAACAAATCTGACAGTCGGTATTCATATTCGTTTATTTGCATTCCACAAGGTATAAAGATGTTCACAAAAGGCATATAGCAACTTACAACTATATGGTTACAACAAGCTGCTGATAAGGCTGACGGGTTTGCCATTGCCGACTGAGATTTACGATAGCAATGTAATCTCTATGTAAATATTATAGATATTGTAATACAGACTGCCCAGTATATTCTGACATTACACTGTGGCGCTGTTTGCATAGCCAAATGTCAGTGATGTGTCAAATTCGGTACATTTGAATTTAGTTCCCCTTTTCGCCGCGTGGCAAGTTATACTGGCCAGTGTTTTTGATATTGGATATTACTCGTTCATTGGCAGGGGCGTTTGTCGAACACATGTTTTTATCTGGTAGTTTGTTTACTTTATGTTTAGTTGCATTGTAGATTGTATTCTCATACATAACGTAGGTATATAAAATCATAACCCTTCCTTTTGACTTTGCCGCAGGCGGGTAATAAAACATTAATTTGGTGTTCTCGACGACGCAACTGGAAGCTGCCGATCGATTCTGTAAAAATCTCACCGTGAAAAGTTAGGTGAAGTGAGCTTAGAATGAGCTGTCAATAGTGTCAATCCCTAGCATTAGTTGGAATGGATTAGTCCAACCCCCACAATCTTTACCCCCGACCATGTTGAACCCCTAAATTATTTCAATATATTGGTCATCTTTTCTTTGTCCATATTCAACCCATTGTTCTTAGGTAACTAATAATGACATTAAAGTAATACACGTGGTAATACTGAGAGCAGAAGTGTATTTATTTTCTTTACAATAATTATTTTACAGGTATTAGTAGCTATTGGGTAACAAAAACACATGGCTTTTTGATAAACATTGATGATGATGAGCTACTTGGGGTTTATTCTCACTCCACGCTCACTTCACCTAAGTTTTCACGGTGAGAGATGGTTATAGAATCGCACTGCTGGAGTACTTCACACCATCATCACAATTCCTCTGCGCTTACTGTTACAGCCTCCTTCTTAGCATGTCGATGACAATCTAAATGGATTCGGCCCAGAATTCGGCTACTGTTACCGTTAGCCTGTATCATCCCACCGCTGGGCAAAGACCCCATAACTTCCAGCTCTTTTGACCCAGGGATTAACTCTGGATGAACCACTGGTCGTTTGTTTTCTCCAGCTCGTCCCGCCATTTTCCACGAGCTGCGACGCCTTCTGGCTGTGTCAGGGCTCCACAATCCACATTATAGTGGTTATTTTGGCCCACAGTTTGGAGCGCAGTGTGGTGTTGGGATTGGGAAATGATCTGCCAATTTGACGATTTCTGCGTTTTTTCCCATTTTTTTTAGGTCGGCTCAACATGTCATGTTTAACACCATTTTACGAAATATAACATAAATTAAGGTCTAAGGAAAAATACTTGAACAATCTTTGATTTAAAAAAAAAAACGCGTCACGAATCCTGCGAGCGCGACCGACGTGTATCGCACCTTAGGTAATACGCGGGACATAAAATCATGGCCATAAACAAACATTTATTGTTTTCATTCAACAAGTGTTAACAACTCATTGTTTAAAAAGATACTTGTAAAGCGTAACTTTTACGGACCGGTTAACATAATTTTTAACGCTTGTTTACCTAAATTATTCTAATAAACCTACGTAGTTGAGTACCCATATTTTTTAATTATAAATACTTGTACGTCATTTTGCGCCACCCACTGCTGGGACACAGGCCTCCTCGGCCTGTGTCCCAGCAATGGGAACATTACTGGCTGAATATGCTTATAAGTCATGTGCCTTGTGGCTAAATAAAAACATCCGCAAGGCTCGATGGATGGTTAAGCTAAGCTTGCCGAGGTTGGGATGGGTGACCATCCATATCGAAACCCCACCGTGGCTCGCAAAGCATGTTAAAAACCTTTGGTTCCGGCTGTCATTCGTGGATCTTTGACAGTCATCACGGATTTTCTGAACTCAGAACCCCGAAAGTTTGTCAACCAGTCTCATCAAGGGGTATCATGTTACCAAGTAACTGGGTTTTGGAGGTCAGTTCGGCAGTCGCTCCATGAAAAATACTGGTATTCAGCTGCATTCGGTTAGAAAGAAAAGAAAGAAAAAGTATTTATTGCGACTCGTACAGGATCATAAACTAAACTAAACACAGTTAAAAATAAAACAAATTAAATTATATAAAGAGGCCAAAAGGCTCCTCCTCAGCATGATGCATCGAAATTTAAAAAAATAAATGTCGCGCCGCTGGTATTCTGATAGGGCCCGCTGGTTAGACTGGGAGCCGACCCCAATATATGTAGTTGCGAAAACGCTAGGCATATTAATTGTCTCATACGTCATTTAAAACTGTCTGTGTAACATTTTATTCGCGCCATAATAAGGTCGTCAACCTATTAATTGAGTGTAATTAAAATTATTGGTTTCTGTAATTACCTACCACGTAGGTATAGGATTACAAAGTGCCAACTAATTTAAAGTAATTACTTATCTATGAAATTAATTGGTATTTTAATTTTATTGTTATTTGCGTTTGTTTATCTAGGGCTTCATAAAGCCCCACGCGCGCCTCAAAGAGATGTCAGCACAAAGGAAGGGGGCCGAAGCCTGCCAGGGTAGCGGGATCGTCCGAAAGGGTTACCGCTGCCCTGGAACAGAAAGGGCTAAGGAAGGAACACGGGTGGGTTTTAGTCAGTAAGAGTCTGATACTCCCTTCCACTCCACCCAGAGCGAGAGGGGTCATTTGATGATTTCCCATCGAAAAAAAAAAGGGCTTCTTAAAAGAAGTACTTCCAATCTTTATTCATATTTCTTGGAATAAGAGATAATACTTTTACTAGGTACTAATAATATTCATACGAAGTATAAATTAGGCAAAATTGGGCGTTTTGCTGCGGTACGTTATTACTATTAAAGCCTATTCCAACTAATATTTCAAATTGATGTTATTGCAAGTTAAACGAATATCAACTTTATTTTAATGGCAATGAACGATCTCAGAGTGACCAGCACTATTGAAAAAGTTATAAAAATGTTTGTTGTAGCGTAAACTGAGCTTTATAGTGCAGGAATTAAAGTTAGTTTACATTTTTGGCAAATAAATCGCGAATGCAGTTTAGTTATTCTTTGGCTGCGGCCCTAAAGGTATAGGGTAAAGCGTGGGTTTCCTACTAAATCAATCAACTCAGCCTATCGCAGTCCACTGCTGGACGTAGGCCTCTCCCAGGCTGCGCCACAACACCCTATCCCCCGCCTTCCGCATCCAGTCTACCCCAGCCAGATTCCGTAGGTCGTCTGTCCATCTAGCTGGGGGGGTCTCACACTACGTTTGCCGATACGCGGTCTCCACTCCAGCACTCGTCTGCTCCACAGGTCATCGGTCCTTCGACAGACATGGCCAGCCCAATGCCACTTCAGTTTGCTTACTCTGCAAGCTGTGTCGGTAACTCCGATTCTTTTCCGGATAATTTCATTAATGCCGCAGTGACGAATGTCATGAAAATTATGGCATTGGTCGCTGCGGCAATTTACACTTAACTACATAATAACTTCAATTTACGGTGTCAAAAAATGCTCTCTAGGGAAAACACAGCAACTTCATCATCATTTTCCTGCCCTTATCCCATGTTACTTGGGGTCAGCGCAACACGTTTTCTTCTTCCATTCTCCCAAACACAGCAACTTACTTTCATAAATAAGGTTTCAGTGACGTCATTTTTCCCGCCGGAAAATTGCAGACGCTATGTAGCGGCCACCGCTCTTCTAGGAAACGTAGCTTAAAAGCGCAATTTTGAGCGGTTATGTAGCGTTGCATTTCACTTGCACAGGAATACATTATGCTTGTGTTCTGAACTGACCTTACTTACAATAAAAAAATTGGAAGTCACGGGGACTTCTAACAGAAGTGAAAACTTAAAACTGTGAAATAACAGTGTTCACCCTTATAGCTACAAACATAGGTCCTATTTATAGTATAGGTTTTAATATTTATAGGTAATGTTAACAACATTTGCATCTCAGTGACGCGAACCCATAAGGTTTCCCCTTATCCAAAAAACAAAAAAAGTAGCATGGCAGTGACGCCCCTACCAAAAATCGGTCAACGTGCCTAAAGAAGTATTTATTTACTTCAAAAAACCTTTCACTTTTTTTATTTTACACTATAATAGTTCCTTTATTATTGAAGTACTAGCTTCTGCGCGCAATTACGTCTGCGTGAATTTTTTTATTCCCGCGTCGCATCGCATCACCTTCTTTCTTACTTATTTCCCTTTTTGCTCGGCTCCTAAGTGTCGTTGCGTGATGTTAGCTAGATGTAGCCTATATCCTTCCTCAGGAACTAGGCTATCAAATGCACAAGAATTTTTCAAATCCGACTGATAGTTCCAGAGATCAGCGCGTTCAAACAAACTCTTCAGCTATATTATTAGTATCGATTTGCGAACTGTAACATTGTTTAATCAACTAAGTTCGAATTTCGATTCTTTAAAGAAACGAACTGTCAAAGCTTGTTTGCGCAAGAGACAAAGAAAATAGTATTAGTCGAAGACGGTTCGGCAGCTGAAAAACAAATAAGAGATTTCTTCAAAGGACGTTCCTCTACCAACACAATCTCGGAGACTACAAACATTTCTTTCTAACTTTATCTTTGCAGTCATCTCTAATGCTGCGACCTTATTGGTTCTAAGATCGAATTGTACGTTCGAAACTTGAAAATAAACTACCTAACGGTTCTAACTGTACGGGTCGTCAAAATAGACGTTAGATATTTGTTCCTTGGCTCTAGCCATTGTGCACTATGGCTCCATTCTCGTTTAAATGCGCCAGTCGTTCAAAACATAGTTAACGGTAAATATTTTAAAGCTGTTGGTAATATTGCTTTTGCCTTTTTAAAAGTTACCAGTATGAATAATTTAATGACTTTTAAATGAACCTCGAAAGCAACCAAAAATATAAAAAATACGCCAAAAGCTAGCTTGAAATAAAGTAAAAAACGTGCGGTGTAGCTCGAAATTCTCGTCGTTAGTTCAGCGAGAACGAAAAGCACACTTCATTGTGTGAGATCGCTTGCCCGCTTCGGCCCTTGTGCCAAATCGTTAAAAAACGTCCTGAATCAGCCGCTCAAAGCGCTGAAGTTGCTTTGAAGCCATTTTTCACGTCAACTCCCGTTTATAGAGGCCAATTTCCCGTGTCCTAATCCAGGAACGTTAAGATTTTACAAGGGACATTTTTAGTACCCAATTGGACATCTAATATCGAACTGCGAAAAGATCCCTGTTTTGCTAAATAAATCATCATCTGCCTTTTCCTTACTATATTGGGGTCGGCTTCCAGTCTAACCGGATGCAGCTGTAAACCAGTATTTTACATGGAGTGACTGTCCATCTGACTGACCCCCAAAACCAGTCTTAACAAGGGATAATACGATACCCCTTAGTAAGACTGGTAGTTAGACTTTCGGGCTTCTAACGACCCGTAACGACTGTCAAAGCTCCACGAATGATGCCGGGAAAAACGGCTTGGCGTGCTTTCCGAGGCACGGAGGGGTCTTAGCATGTAAAGATGGTCATCATCATCACCCATCCACGGATCAACCGCGGCAAGCCTCATCGATCAAACCGAGCAGCTGTTATTGATGAGCCACAAGCAAGTCTGTTTTGTTAAATAAATACGATACTTAAAATAAGTGTAACTGCTTTTGTTACACTAAAACCTATTTAACCTAGTTAGTGTATAAATTATCCCTGAATGAATTTGTTGTTTGTTACGCTCATTAAAACTCAACTGTATTCATGAGTATGAAATTAACAAAATAAACCTAATACAATACTAAAATAACTGAGTACTTAATTGGTTTGTACAAATAATTACAACTCTGTCAACGTTTGAATAAATCTAGTTTTGGAAATTAATTCGGTATAGCGCAGGACTGTCATGAAGAACAATTAAGAACGCTAAAATAAAATTAATTGGTTGATAACGTAAATAATTTAAAAGCAGAAGCCATTTAATTTCGCCGTTCGGTTTTCAAATTTTTACTTACTTGAAAATTCCAACATGGCGCCAGCTTTTGCATTTAACCACAAAGTGGCGCGAAATTGCAAAATGCAGCTATACACGCGCTAAATCTTTACATTGCGAGCTTTGTGTGCGCTTTAATATTTACAGAAAGTAATTACAGACAGGCGGGAGCTGTAAAAGGGAAAATAAAGACCTTTATAATTGTTTGAGCATCTTCCTTCCGTTTGATTTTTTTATTTATTTAAGAACTGGCTTAATTATTCTTCTTCACAAGGATAATTAACTATATAAATAAATTAAATTAAAATGTCTATTTGTAATGCAAAGATAACAGCGGAAAAATAACTTACGGTACTTACTTACAATAGAAAACTTTTTTATTTGTCTGTTCGCCTGTCTGTGTGTTTGTTCCGGCTAATCTCCGAAACGGCTGGGCCGCTTTTGATGAAATTTGATACTTATAAGTATACTTTGAACCCTGGGGAAGGACATAGGATACTCTTTATCGACATATCACCCGGGCGAAGCCGCGCATATATTTGAACTTTCAGACCAAGTGATGCTTAAATTTTCAGTGGAATCTAGATTAGTATTGTGACTGTGTGGTAGGTATTGTGACTCCGATAAAACGTAGGGCATTGATCGATTATCAGTTATTTGCAGTAGTTACTTCAAGTTTCTATGAGGTGACAATACCTATCAGTAGCCGATAGCATATAAAATGATTAAATAAAATATTTCGATATGGAAAGCTGTGCTATAATAACGGCACATATTTTTCACTAAAACCAATTTATAACAACAACAATATACAACAACAAACACAACACAACTACTAACAACAACAACACCACAACTAATTTGTGTGGTGTACATAATAAAGTGTATTCTTGCATGATTTTGACAGATCAGCAACATTCGTTGCGTTATTTACATTGCTGAGTAGACGAATTTTTCAAACATATGAATCAATGGATAAGTCATTTCCTTCAAAATCTTTCGGGTTATGATTGAAAGTGTGCTAAAATTATGGGGCTGTTCGTTTAGAATTATATTTTATTATTTTCTTGGAAACTTTTCCTCAAAGTATAAAATTTCGAAATCTGTAAAAAAACTCTGCAAAAATGTAGCAAAAGTTGAAACAAAGGATCCAACAACGCTTGCTTGAACGCGTACATAAGTAGAAGACAAATTTACATCAAAAGGCAGACACTTCCAGTGGCTTAGGCAGGCCTAATTGAGAGTAAACGAGGTTAGAAAAGGGGTAAAAGTTATTTGCTTCACGGCTATTCTGTTGTAGGGCTCGTGGCTAAATAATAACAACCTCAATCGAGGTTGAAGGTTAAGCAACGCTTGTCTAGGTCGGTCCGTGGATGGGTGACCATTCATTACATACCAAGACCCCTCCGTGCCTCGAAAAGCACGCTAAGTAGTTGGTTCTGGCTGTCATTCGTAGATATTTGACAGTCGTTACGGGACGTCGGAAGCCCGAAAGACAGGCAACCAGTCTTGCCAAGAGAGAGGTACGTTACCCAGTAACTTGGCCGTGGAAGTCAGATAGGCAGTCGCTTCAAGTAAAACTAGAATTCAGCTGTATCCAAGCTGGAAGATTGGATATTGGACTGGAAGCCAATCCAACATAGTTGGGAAAAGTTTAGGCAGATATTTCGTTTTTTATCATGTTTAGATGTCGATAACCATCACGTCTGCGGAGTTTCGCTAGTTAATTCTATTTGACCCTGTATAAGGATCATAGCAGGTGGCAGGTGGTGGTCTGTAGTTCCTGCCTACCCCTGTATGTGTGTACGTCACGTACTCGATATACTTATCCAGCAAGTATTTTATTCAATTACGCGATAACGTTGTAAAAGTTAGCTCTCGTTAAATATTGACGTTACAGTTGTCAAAAAATAAAAGGCCCGTTTTGACATTGACAGTTCTAGTAGTTAATAAACATCAAATTCGCTAAACACGTGAGTATTCGTTTGTATGAAACTGACAGGTGTCAAGAACGCATTCTCAAATGTCAAAACGGGTCTTTTATTTTTTGACAACTTTAACCTGTACGCCAATGTTTGCGGTTTTATTATTAAGTTTACAAAGTACTTGAAGCTTTCCTTTGGTAACGGAGGGCCGGGAAACTTTGTAACGTACGCAACGTACGCAAACGGGAGGTTAATAAGACACAATGGAATTTAAAATGAGAAACTCACACGCTGCCTGTAAATTAAGTTAGTTTCAAGGAGGTCTTACTTCGTGTACTAAGACCCCTCCGTGACTCGGAAAGCACATTATAAGCCGTTGGTTGGCTGTCATTCGTGGATCTTTGACAGTCGTCACGGGACGTCAGAAGCCCGAAAGTCTGAAAACCAGTCTTACCCAGGGGTATCGTATTAGCCAGTAACTGGGTTGTAGAGGTCAGATAGGCAGTCGCTCCATGTAAGATACTGGTAGTCAGCTGCATCCGGTTAGACTGGAAGCCGGTAGGAATGGAAGGTATATACCTATTAATATCGCGCTAAGATCCTTAGGGGCCGAAAAAAAAGGAAAAAAGTCAGGAAGAACGCTAAGCGAAAACAAAGAAGGATCGCGGGCGATGCGATGCGATGCGAGTGAGTCGGAGGAACAAGAAATTTCACGCGGACGAGGTCGCAGGCAGAACCTAGTAACTAAATAATGTTTAAACCACGTAATTTTTAACACATGTTAATTTTATGAAACGGGTCATTCTCATACAAAGTAGGCCAGGTGTTGGTCACAGGATGATACGATGTTTATGCAGATGTGGGCGTCGCATGCGTTTTGTTTCAATGTGATAATTATTATGATAATGCATTCAGAAACTCTAGGTACAGTCAACAACAGAGATAATAAACGGATTGCTGTTTTCGGATAAAATTTTATGTAATTAATAGAAAACAAACAGTTCAGTTATCAAACTAGATTTCATTCGAAAACATCAATCCGTTTCTTCGTAAACTTCAACTACATCCGATGACCCTGCATACTTATCTCTTTTGTTGACTGTACGCACGGCTACACATCAAGCTATACAAAACCAGTATAAGCTGACTTCTAATTGTACGAAAAACCTAAACAATGCGACGTCAGCTAAAACTGCAAATGTATAGCTTGATCTGTAGCTGTGTGTACGTGTGTATGTGTGATGTTTATGTGGTGTGTGTGTGTAAGTGTGCTATATATTAGGTACTTCATAATAAGGCCCCTGATAGGTGTAACAGACTCCATTTCTTAAACCAAATTATATCCATTTCGAATGTCAAACCAACTACGAAAATCAAATTCTCATTTGGAAACACAGACAAGGAGACAAGCCGTCCAATCAATTCGAGAGCTATTCCTTTGATTTATCGGAGGAATGCGAAATGGAATGCGAGAGGAAAGCTCAATGGAATGCGCACATTGTTATGCCCTATGCCCGTCCCAATGACAGCCGCCATTTTTGTTTTTAGATTAACTTTGAAATGGGAACCAGCTGTTTTTGTTATCGCATACTTTGGCACTTTTTTGTTATCCCATACATTCGATACTATGCGGGGGCTTGTGGATAAGTAATAACAGCTGCACGGGTCGATCGATCAGGTCCGTAGATAGGTGACCATTTTTACATACCAAATTAAGTGCAAAGTATTTCGTGCCGATGCGTGATCTTTGACAGTCGTTGCGGCTCGTCAGAAACCCGAAAGTCTGATATCGAGTCTTAACAAGGGTTATCGTATTACCCAGTAACTGGGTTGTGGAGGACAGATAGGCAGTCGCTCCATGTAAAATACTGGTACTCAGCTGCATCCGGTTAGACTGGAAGCCGGTAGGAATGGAAGGTATATATTAATATCGCGCTAAGATCCTTAGGAGCCGAAAAAAAAGGACATTAACATTTTTTACCCATCACAACAAACGTCTACAACGCCGCTAAAGAAGTTTTCACTTCAAAAATGTCCATTCATGTGACTTTAGTTTTGGACATAACTGTCTAACTAGTCTGCTTTTGATCAGTTTGTTTCACATTTTCCTCTCATAACTATTAACACTGTAATTTGGAAATATTGTAATAACTAATTATTTGTAAAAGAGTAACCGTGGAGGTTCTTGCCGGGTCTTCTCCTTCACCTAGCTTCTGACGTTTCATAAGTGCCCACGTCGGTTTATGTGAAATGGAGTAAGTATTGAATTTGATTGCGATTTTGATTTTGAATCCCCAAGAATATTGGATGATTCGATTTTCGTTCACTACAGATTACCAATAACTTTAGCAATCTAATGCAGAGCCAGTACTTCTCCTATTTGTGTATTCTTGATGACGAGACAATTTAGGTTCAGAGTAATAATATGTGTACCTAACGTTACGAGTCGGTCTCGGAATGGCTTTCAGTTTGACAGTTCGATGGCATTCATTGCGTTATTTACGTTGTTGAGCAGACAAGTTTTTCGAACATAAGAAGGAATGGATTAGCAATATCCTTCAAAATTATCCAGATTGTGTTTGAAAGTGTGTTAAGCAATTAGGGTGGGTGCTGAGGGCCTAGACAAGTGACAATCGCTTACAAAGACTTTCGTATTTTCGATTTTCAATAGGATTGAGATAACATTTTGGTGGCATAAGTGAGTCATACTTTTGACTTTTTTATCATCGTTATCGCTGATAGTATGTCACTTTGGGTAGATCTTCAGGACATGAAGAGGCCACACTGAGCGGACCTCTGGCAGCTATTATTTTTAAAGGACACCAAAGGAAAGTCTGTTCTTAGGAAAATACGTTACGTTTACATAATAATTACGTAATAATACGTTTATTGTGCTGTTATTTATATATTGGAAGGTGTGTTTACTAATATTACGTGAAACGTGATCTCACACAAGTCTAAAAGAATATGGAGTCACTATGAGAAAGTGAGGATTTCAGTCAAGAAGAGCGGGCTCGGATAGTAAAAAAATAATATTTATGAGTTACGAGTAGAATGAGAAAGGCGATAGTGTTGAAGGATCGATTTGTTATTACTATACTTAATCCAGTAGAGCAGTGGTGGCCCAGTGGTAACGGCCGCGACTTAGAAGTTGCAGGTCGTAGGTTCGAACCCAGACAGGCACTTTACTTTGTGTAAATTATTTCATCACCACTGCTCTCAAAACGGAGAAGGAAAACATCGTGATGAAACCGTCATGTCCTAGAATTAGAAATTCGAAGACATGTGACATCTACCAACCCGCACTGGTGTCCCAGCAGTGGGAACATTATGAATGATTATGTAATGTAATACCTACTCCAACATCAGTTTGGCAACAGTCTCATCTCATTGTTTTATTAAAGATTTGCTCCAAGTCTCTGTCACTCCGATCGCTGTCTACACTTTAGCATGAAGGCGTTAACCTCGCCACACGCGGAACGGATTCAGATTTAACATCAAACCTTTGCGAGCTTGATCTTGAACCTAAAAATCATAAAAATAAAGCTTAGAATACGATGAGAATATTATCTCGGATTTTTATCATAAACTTCAATGAGGAAATGTTTAATTTAGTAACACATGGTGGAGATAAAATGTAGACGATCAGTGTTTTGATGACTCATAAAATGTGCGCGAAATTGCTAAATTGAGAAGGTGACACACTGCAATGTTACTCTTCCACTCTCTCATCTGATAACTAGATAACTTTGCAGGCAGTATAACATGTTGGCTAAAACTACGAATTCAAACATCTGCGAGTCTCTCTAAATATAGAAAGGAGATCAGTCACTTCCCCGACCAGGCTAATATATAATAAAAAATAATATAATAAAAAATAAAAAAATATATAATTATATGGGGGTGGGGCTTTCGGGTTTTTTTATTATTAATATATATAATTATATTGGATAATATATTTTTTTTCGTTGGCCGGCCATTTTGGGTCCAATATGACTGATCTCCTTTTTAATAGATTTAATTAAATTTGGTATTTACTTTAAGTAACTCTATATCATGTAGCGGTATCTAAAACGCCACATGCGATCAACGCGTCATACTGACGTCACGCAAATCCTGCATCTCGCAAGCAGAGTTTACCGCGCAATTAGCATAGATATAATTTCCCAAGATCAATCGTTGGGCAATTGCCCGCCAGACACAACACCCATCTGGTTGGAGGATCCTCCCTTTTCAATGGAGGATGAGTGAACTTTACACCCTGAGGTCGTAGATTTGAACCCAGACAGGCGCTTTACTTTGTGTAAATTATTTCATCACCACTGCTCTCAAAACGGTGAAGGAAAACATCGTGAGGAAACCGGCATGTCCTAGAACCAAAAATTCGAAGCCATGTGACATGTACCAACCCGCACTGGAACCGCGTAGTGGATTACAGCGCTAACTCCCAGGCCTGTGTCCCAGCAATGGGAACATTATAGACTGATTATGATTTATTCAGAAGTGAACCAATTCTTTCCTTGATTTAATACTATGTCTACAAATCCTATTCCTACTATGTATAATAATATTATAAATGTGAAAGTTTGTATGTGTATGTTTGTTAGTCTTTCACGCAAAAACTACTGAAAGCGATTTGGATGAAATTTGGCACACAGATGGTTTATAACCAGGATACTTTTTATCCCGATATTCCCACGGGATCGAAACTTAAGCGTGTGAAACCGCGGGGCGCATCTAGTATATGTATAATATGTTTACAAAACGGTATGAATTAATGTACTATTTTAAGTTTTTTTGTGTGTACATTGTGTGCCTTACTTTAACCTTGGTCAAATAAAGTTATTTTCTTTCTTCTATAATATAGATACGATGTAGTATACTATGTTGTAAATATGCAGATATATGACTGAAACTGATTATACTTAAATTACTAGATTTCCATGTAACTTGAACTATAGGGAAACCGCAGCAGTACTAAAACCGCAAAAAAAAAACAATTAAAACTTATTAATGTAGTTTTCTGTATTTCCTGGATCGTATTCGTTTACCATTATTTAGGGCTCTTTTAAGGGTCTCGTGGCTTAAATAATAATATCCACACGGGTCGATTGTAGGTTAAGCTAGGCTTGCCGCGGTCGGTTCGTGGATGGGTGACCATCCATTATGTGTCGAGACCTCTCCGTGCCACGGAAAGCCCGCTAAGCCGTTGGTCCCAGCTGCTCTTTGTAAGTCGTTACGGGTTAGTTAGAAACCCAAGTCTCACAGGCAGTCTTACCAAGGGTTATCTTGCTACCCAGTAACTGGGTTGTGGAGATCAGTTAAAGGAGATCAGTGACTCCATGAAAAATACTGGTATTCAGCTGCATCCGGTTGGACCGGAAGTAGACCCCAATATAGTCGGGAAAAGATTTATTCATTTACCATTCTTTGCCAAGTATACTCTTAGGTGCACATCAAAGGATAAGCCAAAAAGCTCTTGTTTCTGAAAAATACGAGTAGTTAGGTACTTAAGTCATAATATATAACTTTCCACAAAACCTTCCAATGTTTACTGCACACAAATTCCCATTCACTAATATACAATAACACACGTAACATTTGTGTAAAAGCATGGAGAAGTCTCGACCGTATCACAGAAGTTAGGCGCAAATATAAAAAATAACGAGTGTTTTCCTTCCCCGTGATACCGAAGTCAAACGGTTTTTTCGAAAACCTTAACGAAGTAGAGACGGGGTAACAAATTGCCGCGGAAGGGGTCTGCGACTAGGCACAAATATAGCAATTACGAACAATTAAGCGTTGAAAACGTAGTAAACGCTTACAGACAGCGCTGTAGCGCTTGATAATTCATTGCATCGTTTAGTGTCGATTTGTTGTGCTCGTTTTAAATCTAATTATGCAGTGATTTGATTTCGTCGTTAAAGGGACGCAAGCTGTCGTGTAGCTGTTTATGTTATTTAACTCCGGAGTAAGGGTTAAAATCATTGAAATTTTGTCGTTGGGTTGTATGGAGCTCGCTCTAAGATATTAGAATACTCGACTGGTGTATGTAGGTTACCAGTTTACTTGATTTCGTTCAGGGGCCTTATTCACTATGACTGTTTAACGATTCCTTACTTCGAAACCTTGTCAATATCTTAATTAATCAAGACATCTGCTATTAACGTATTCTTATGATACAACGAATAAAACCATGCGAAATGAACACGAAGTTGGCGTGGTTTGAACTGTCAAAATACATGTTGTCCGAATGGTTGATTGTGTGTTACGCAATTAGGGCGCCGATATTGGTACTCTTAGTAGGTTTCCACAGTAGGTCGGTAAGATTTGGCGGGAATAATAATTACCATAAATTGGGGTCCTGCTTGACAGAACTACAGCTATCCTATTGTTCCTTTCATAACTTTCCATTATTATAATCGTATTTTGTAGATTTATGACAGATAATTGACATTAATTGATACGGGTAGCGGAAGCCCGAAAGTCTGACGACCAGTCCTACCAAGGGTCCAAGGGAAGAGGGGTATCGTGTTACCCAGTCTTGGCTTGTTATGGTCAGATAGGCGGTCTTGCTATGTAAAATACTGGTTTTCAGCTGCATCTGGTTAGACTGGTAGCCGACCCCGACATAGTTGGGAAAAGACTTAGGGCCGGTTTTTCGATAAACTAAAAATTTACCAGAAAACACATTTTATAAAATTTTTACCTTTAGTTACTATTTTTAAAAATTGGTTGAGTTTAACTACGGGTGAAAAAAACGGCCCTTAGCAGGTGAAACTGATTAGAAATGTTATCATGAATCTGCGGGTTTCGACCCACTCTATTAGTTCTTTAGGAATGGTCTGTCTTCTTTTTTGTGTCTCTGCCACGACTTTATTTTAAATAGAAAGAAAGAAAATACATTTATTTGCGGCAAACATGACGCATAAAAAAGAACAAACACCCAAAAAAAGAAGATAACAAGTTGGGGGTAAACATGCGTCACATTCACGTAAAACGCCCATCGCTCAGCATAATACTAAGACCCTATACGAGACAGAGCCCCAGCGCTGGTTTTCAGCGGCAGCCGGCGTTGACGTGATCACGTCAACCAGTGCAGAAAGCAATTAAAAAAAAAAAACAAAAATCTCGTTTAAATCTCGTTTTCCCAAAACTTTCCAACTTCCACGGCGTTGTCGGTGGCAGCGCAGAGGTCACTATGACTGCATGTTTTGGGACACAGAGGGCAGGATAAGAGGTGGAGCATGGTTTGTGACATAGCTCCACAATCACACCCTACTGCCGTTCCGTCAAGGTGGACTTACATCTTCCCGTTTTACTTCCCGAAGCGATAACTTTCTTAAGCTGCAAATTACCTATCTTGTTAAAATAATCCTTAGCTCTATTACTTCATGTTCTAAACCATCATATTATCATTTTGTTTCAGGTACGTTAGAGGTTTGAATAAGGGCTTAGACAACCCAGGTGTGGTCCTCCTGCAGTGGTATGTATGTAGATAGTACACTCTGTTACACAATATTCATAGTAAACAAGGAAAAAAAAACATTTAACCATCCATTTAACCGCATAGGGATCATGGGGAATCCCACGAGACATTTATCTCGCATCTCAATGACTCTTAATCCGAGCTTTAATTTTTTTTAGAAGTAATAACCTGGGTAGGAGATGGGAGGTGCCCACAGAGGTGCCCGTGGCTAAATAATGACAGCCGCACAGGTCGATCGATCAGGTTAAGGTACGCTTGCCGCGGTTGGTCTGTGGATGGGTGACTTACCGACACAGAGGTGTCATTATTGGAGGTGTTTTCCGAGGCACAGAGAGCCGTGCCTCGGAAAACACGCTAAACAGTTGGTCCCGGCTGTCATTTGTGGATCCTTGTTACGGGTAGTCACAAGCCCGAAAGTCTGACAGCCAGTTTTACCAAGGGGTCAAGTTACTGGGTAATACGATACCGTTTTACCCAGTAACTGGGTTATGGAGGTCAGATAGGCAGTCGCTCCATGTAAAATACTGGTAAGTTTTCAGCTGCATCCGGTCAGACTGGAAGCTGATCCCAACCTAGTTGGGAAAAGACTAGGCAGATGATGATAACGAGCCCGTGTAGGCGATGCGTTACGACGTGGTGGATGGGTGGGACACGAATTTCACGCGGACGTAGTCGCGGGCAGAAGCTAGTTAAGAATCCTACTAATATTATAAATGCGAAAGTTTGCATGGATGGATGGATGGACGGATGTTTATTACTCTTTCACGAAAAAACTACTGAACGGATTTGGATGAATTTGGCACACAAATAGTTTATAATCAGGATTAACACATAGGATATTTTTTATCCCGATATTCCCACAGGATCGAAACTTCTGCGGGTGAAATCGCGGGGCGCGGTAAATGTAAGTAAAACTACTTATGCATGCAAGTTACGAGACCACTTGGCTAATTCTTTGAGCGGTTTCAAAGTTGTTGAGTCGAGAACAGTTGTGTTTCAAGAGCCATTGTAACTGAGCTCAATTAATTACTTAGGTACCTACTCTTGCAAGGATTAAGACTCGATTGTACTGTACTTGCGTGTACTTATTCGACATATCTATTATCAAAATATATTAAGGGGTACATCTTGTCTCGCGTTGACACTGGACTTGTAAGAGAATTATCGAGTTTTGGGTGGAGTTTCTTCTCCTATCTTCGCCATAAAGATCAAGGTTTTGAAACGGAAAACTAGCTTCAACTTTCTAGCTGACCAATTCCTTGGTATTTTAAAGGTAGTAAATGATAAATGATTTTATTTTTGTAAGTAGGTTTGTACAAACACTTTTACACGTCAATCATATTTTAAAACTAGATGAGGTCGGTTTTCTATCTGACTAGTCTGAGAAGAAAGGCCGAAACAAACTCAGAGGTCACAGTCTCTTTTAAAGTCCAGACATAATCTTGGTCAGATCATATGAAGACCATGTAGATCGATGTCTGAGATGGTTTTTTTGAGGAAAGAACCACACAGTAAATGGTTTATTTGAAATAGGTGGACCAACATACTCTCCGGTGGTATCGGATTGCGTCCCGTCCCATCGGACAATGAGAGTAAGGGTAAAGAGAGTGCATCTGTCTGCGCACACACTTGTGCACTATAATATCTCCCGCACCGAAGTCTAGTCTCCGTTCAGATTAGCCGCCTCGGCAGAAATGCGGCCTGTAGGACTATTATTATTGTTAATCTCTTTCACAGACGCACTATCACTGATGACACAATTCAATTAATCATCAAAATGTCACCAACTTATTATTTTCATCAAGTTTTATAACGGCAATTCTCTATAGTGTTTTGGAGGTATGAGGAACAGGGTGTTCACTCATCCTCCATAGAAAAGGGAGGATCCTCCGATCAGACGGGTGTTGTGTCTGGCGGGCAATTTCCCAACGGTTGATGTCGGGAAGTTTGTATGTACATGCTAATTGCGCGGTAAACTCTGCTTGCGAGATGCAGGATTTGCGTGACGTCAGTATGACGCGTTGTTCGCATGTGGCGTTGTAGATACCGCTATAGTGTATTAGATATCTCCTACTACCGTAATTACTAGCATAATCAGCCTATAATGTTCCCACTGCTGGGACACAGGCCTCCTCTCTTCGGGAGGGAGTGGGCTGTAATTTACCACGCGGGCCCAGTGCGGGTTGGTAAATGTCACATATTTTCGAATTTTTGTGTCTAGGATATGCCGGTTTCCCCAAGATGTTTTCCTTCACCGTTTTAGGAGCAGTGGTAATGACATTATTTAAGCGCCTGCCTGGGTTCGAATCGACCGCGTAAGTCGGGGCCGTTCGTTACGACTGGGCCACCACTGCTCGCTGTAATCACTAGCGGGTACTTTATTATTAATGATTAAATATTTTCAAGTGTTTTCCGAAGAAACATGACGGATAGTCTATGTGCTATTGTACTGAAAACAATTACCTACTTACCTGCCGTTCCTGTTATAACAATTTGTAATTACTAGGCGTAGGTTATTACTGGTTTTCAATTATTTATAATTATTAAGTAGGTAATAATAATTTATGTATTTATAATTTACGACTGTAAAGCTTAAGCCTTGTCAGAAAATTTATGGTTTTATGGCCAAACTGGTATAATATGTACACGTACGTGGTAGGGAACAAAATTTAATCAGTTACAGCTTAGTATAATTTTATCTTTTTTCTCGTTATTGGCTTTTTGGATAGAGTTGTGAATTTTTTTGTCGATGGTTTGCTGTCATTGGAGCATTCGTGTTGAGAACAAACAATATATTTATAGGAACAGTTAATTGATTGAGTTTGCAACGTTAGAGTAGGTATAATTATTAAAAACAATTCATTAATGACATTGTAAATAATGGAATGTTTATTTTTTATTATTATTCATTTTAAAAATATGCGGTAAAATAAACTAAAAAACAATTTCACATTTTGCTAATAGCCTTTTGTAACTGTTTTTTACTTATTTTTTAGCTTGAACATGCTACAATCTGTCAAATTTCTTTAATCGTTTTTCAACTTTATCGCTAAAGCATTAAGGTTCAAGGTTGATTGGGTAAACTTTACAGTTTCGGGTAGCTTAACCTGCTGGCTTCTATACAATATCTGCACATAGGTTTTTTACATACAAATGCATAGTTTTTTTAGTTGTGCTAGCACCTTTTCTCTTTTACCGTTTTTCGTTTATTGCATAAAACTTTTGGCAAAGGAAACTGCTCTTGCTACTTAAAAACTTCAGCCCGAAACTTAGTCAATTAAAGTGCTTATTATAACTTATAAAGTTGTTACATCCACGTTGAAAATATGAGTAAAAAGCAATATCTGATTTTTCTTTTTAAGTTTTCATGAATTTCGCAAAATTGTTATTTCAAGTTTGTCTTGCTATCTCGTATTGCCAGGTGTGAGAGAGTTCAAACTCAAAATATTTATCCTACTAATATTATAAACGTGAAAGTTTGTATTGATGGATGGATGTTTGTTACTCTTTCACGCAAAAACTACCGAACGGATTTGGATGAAATTTGGCACACAGATGGTTTATAACCAGGATTAACATATATGATACTTTTTATCCCGATATTCCCACGGGATCGAAACTTATGCGGTTGAAACCGCGGGGCGCAGCTAGTTTCAAATAAACCAATTACAAGCACTTTTAAATAGTCAAAGGGTCGTTCAGTCAGAAAGATGAAGCTAGTTGCCCATTCCAAAGCGTAGTAGGTACCTATGGAGAAGAGCGGACAAGAAACTCCACGGACACTCTTTTAAAAATATTGGTTACATCATTCATGTTGAAATTATACATGTGAGAACGATGTAGAAGGACGTGCACGTTAAAAGCGTCCGTAATAAAATATAAGAAAAATAAGAGGACATACCGTTTTATTTATAAACGTTGCTTTAAGTTAATTAACGACTGTTTAAACATTTTTGATGATTAACGTCTTTTAACATTAAGCACCGTATATGAATAAAGGGGTTAGTGTCAAAATGATCAAGCATGCACTTACAAGTATAAGTAGGAAAATATTAAGTATTATCACCACATTTCAGAAACACAAGTACTTACCTAACACAAAAAATATGATCATGTCTGGAATAACTACCTACGTAGTCCGTTTACCTCAACAAATATACTCCCTTCTTATTTACCACTTACTCGACCAAGTGTTACTCCGCAATATATCCTTGAAGCAGGCCCGTCCGGGAGACAAATATCACCCATTTACAACATACGCCCACCAGCCCAACAATATTGATACTCCCGCTGATGTCACCACGTTTCATACGCCCGGAAATATGATAATGATGCACCCTTGAGGTTTTTTATGGACATTGTCGCCTCGTTGCGTAGCTTTATCATTTCATTATCTACTAATGCTAGTAATGGAATCGTAAAAAAACCATAAAAATGCCATTCAGAATTGAATATTCGTTACACGTTGATGGTTATTAATTATTATGAAAAGTTATAGATAGGCGATTTATTATGCACTAATTTCTCTATGACAGAGTAGTGGTGGCCTAGTGGTAACGGCCTTGCCTTACGAGTTGTAGGTCGTGGGTTCGAACCCGGGCCGGCTCTTTATGTAAATAATTTCATCACCACTGCTATCAAAACAATGAAGGAAAACATCGTGTCCTAGAACCAAACATTCGAAGACATGTAACATCTGTGTTTGACGACACGGTTGGCGCAGTGGTTAAGCGATTGACTGCTGCGCTGCGTGTCACGGGTTCATTTCCCGCACGGAACAAATATTTGTATGACCTACAATTAGTTGTTCCGGGTCTGGCTGTTTGTGTATGTGAGTTTATATGTCTGTAAAAGCACCCACGACACAGGAGAAATTCCTAATGTGTAAAACGTTTTCAAAAAAAAAAAAAAAACTACTAACCTGCACTGGGCCCGCGTGGTAGATAACAGCCCATTCCCACTCCGACGAGAGGAGGCCTGTGTCCCAGCAGTTGGAACATTATAGGCTGATTATGCAATGTCTCTATGAATAGGGGGTATTATTTTATATGATCTTGAAGGGATGGTCGAAACTAATTATCGCCCATTAACCTGACCCACTTGCTTTAATTAACTAGTCAATATTAAGTGAGCAAAGACTCGTTATTGTGTCAAACCAAGTCACACCTCGATACATTGCAAATGACAAAGTCTCCCTAACTACCACTCGTGACTACACTAAGTGGAAAAGTTGGAAGGCACATGACACTGTAAACTTTTTCAGTACCAAAAGTATAAAGACAGTTGCACCCTAATTGCGTATCAAACTATCACTTGTGGCTAGCTAAGTAATATCAGCCGCACGGGTAGATCGATCAGGTTAAGCTATGCTTACCGCGGTTGGTCCGTGGATGGGTGACCATCTTTACACACCAAGACCCCTCCGTGCCTCGGAAAGCACGTTAAGCCGTTGGTCCCGGCTGTCATTCGTGGATTTTTGACAGTCGTTACGGGTCGTCAGAAGCCCGAAAGTCTGACAACCAGTCTTACCAAGGGGTATCGTATTACCCAGTAACTGGGTTGTGGAGTTCAGATAGGCAGTCGCTCCATGTAAAATACTGGTATTCAGCTGCATCCTGTTAGACTGGAAGCCGACCCCAACATAGTTGGGAAAAGGTTAGGCAGATGATGACTATCACTCTCAATCTGAATAATTTTGAAGGATATTGCTAATCCATTGCTTCTTTTGTTCGAAAAATTTGTTTGGTCAACAACGTAAAAATGCAATGAATGTTGTTGAACTGTCAAATTGCTACTGATAGTGTGATACGCAAGCCCGCTGGTAACCAAGGCTAGAAATTGGAACAAGAAATTCGTCAACTTTTACGTCACTTCACTTCACACTCATTCAATTGTACCAAATAACCTGAAAACGTACACAAAATAAAAATGATCATGTGTAAAGGTTTAGAAATAATTCACATTCGTACGTGATCCATTAAAGGAAAATCCAACGTCAGCAGAGTTGTCGTCTCACCGCTTTCGAGACGGGAATTTGACTGACGCACGAATATGACACAAGTCGTTTAGTATTCGCGTCATAAAAACGTCAGGGACAGACAGTGTGTCTGTGGCACAAGTCTTTAATTTTTATTTAATGTCTTTGGTTTTTGTTTTTTTTTTTTTACAATTTTTTCATGTATATGTTTCCGTTGTTGATGCATTTATATTTAACTAGTTTCTGTCCGCGACTTCGTCCGCGTGAAATTTTTTTCCCTCTCTGACCCTGTTTCATGGCATCACCTGTCCGCGCTATTACTTCGTTTTCGCTTAGCGTTCTTACTGCCTTTTTTATTTCTGCTCGGCTCCTAAGGATCTTAGCGTGATGTTAAATAGCTTATAGGTAGCCTTCCTCAAGAAATGAGCTATCAAATGCAAAAATATTTTTTCGACGACGATGCGACCGTACTTCCAAAGATTAGCGCATTCAAACAAACACAACTCTTCCGTCTTATTATTATTATACACAGATATTAGCGCGTTCAAACAAACAAACAAACAAGCTAACAAACACACAAACAAACAAACAACAACACTCTTCAGCTTTATTCATAGTATAGATATAATACTGCCGATCGATTCTGTAAAAATCTCACCGTGAAAAGTTACGTGAAGTGAGCTTATTAGTTGGAATGACAGCTCACTCCACGCTCACTTCACCTAAGTTTTCACGGTGAGTTGGTAACAGAATCGCACTGCAGTACTTACCTACGTTAGAATCAGTTTTTTTCTTTATGTTAAAAATATGAGTCTCTTTTATCAAAATATCCTAAGTTTCTCTCGAGGTTTTCTATCAAAACATTGATAACCACACAGTTCTAGCTGTGGAGTGTGGACGCCTTTGCTGTGCTTCCTCTATAGTCTTCAGCAATCATCCGCTTAGTTGCATGTGCATTACGCATGCGTGACTAACTAGTGCGACAAAACGATGGGCATTTCCTCCAACTACTTAGAATTATTAACCTGACAGTGATAGTGACAATGACAAGTGAAAAAGCCACGGCCATTTTGATATTATTTACACGTTAAATTCATAAATATCAGAAGGCCAATTCTCGTAATTTAAAACGTTCAAAATCTAGTCGCAGTCTCATCTCGGCGACAAACAAATGTCCAAAACTTGTCAAAATGTAGGGAACTACATCCGGCTCGAAGGACCAAAAAGATGTATGCGCTGCTGAATGGGTCGCACACACCTTGTATTTTAGCTTGAATGATAAGTCACGGATAGCCAAAGATGATGGTTTATTGAATATATTTAACTACCACGTAACTAATGCAATGTTGTGTGAATGAGTACAGCTGACTATGAACGCTGATCGTGTACTGTCGCCTTACACTATAATTTGTGCAAGGCAACGGAAAAGTGCTGATCTATGCAATGCACGCGTGCCATGTACGATACATGACTCGTACATAGACGTATTTTTGACGGATTGAGACAGATCAGAGGGGCAATTCTCGTAATTTTAAGAACGTTCACAGTCTGATCTCAGTCACAATCTGACAAATATTTCTCTAATCTCTCTACATTTTGACAAGTTTTTGACACTTTTTTGTCGCCGAGATGAGACTGCGACTAGATTTTGACCGTTTTAAATTACGAGAATTGGCCTTCAGACTGTGAACGTTGTTAAAATTACGAGAATTTCCTCTGACTGTGAACGTTCTTAAAATTACGAGTTGCCCTCTGATCCTGTCTCATTCATTATGCAGTTCTGCCAGAGTCCTACTTATGTTTAAGTGTTTAATTCCTTAAAGCCTGTCCATGCGGCCATTTTTGCAGGCCAATTGTGCTCTAGGGTTCGGGTGAAAGGAATCGGAGTTTTGTGTCCCAAATTGCCATACTGCAGTTTGGGACATAATATTCTATTCTATTTTTCTCTATGGCATTGGTGCCGATGTCGACAATTCTGCCAATGTCAGATGTGATATAAGAAAACGTGTGGATAGGGACATAATTGTCATTAGTATTTCTTAAGTTCTGTCAAAGTGTATGGTCGATAAACAATAAAAATACACAGTGGTTCTGCATATTTTTTACACATTGTCACGACAATTACGCCGTTGGTCGGGCAAAGTGTTATTGGGTTTTTAATAGCTCTGAGTTTGGAAGTTGGCGGTGTGTTACCCCCCCCCCCCCCGTGCCTCGGAAAGCACGTTAAGCCGTTGGTCCTGCGCCTGATCTCTCTCCGGTCGTGCCGGATTGCCGTCCCATCGGACAATGAGAGTGAGGGAAGAGAGTGTCCCTGTGTCTGCGCACGCACTTGTGCACTATAATATCTCCCGTGTCGAAGGCTGCTCTGCTCAGATTGGTCGCCATGGCCCAAATTCGGTCTGGAGGACTTTAGTTTTCATATTCAATATTATCTATGTCATGCACCAAAAATCGCTGGCATGACTATGAATCATTTTTGTTGCCAAATGCGATGCTGGCAATCCTATTGGGCACGACAACAATTCGTAACTAACTACCTAGTCGCATACATACGTGATATGAATACTATGTGTCTATGTGCCGTACGCATACAATGGCGGCGTTTTTTGTTAAATCGAAGCCGGGCTTCTAATTAGTAGGTGCAACTTGCAAGCCCAGCTTTCCAATTTTGGGTGGTTGTTTTGTTATCCGAGATATGGTTTTGTTTAAGTTGGGTTTTTTTTATGAGTAAGATAAAGTTATCTTACTCGAGAAAACCCACTTACAGTGGTTACCGAGACGCCTTTGTCCCACAGTGTTCTCTCATATCGGTACGACCTATACAGGGTTAAATTAAACTAGCTAGCAAAACTGCGCAAACGTGATGGGTATCGTTATCTAAACACGATAAAATAAAATGATTTGATGTTTATTTGTAGGGTCATCGACCGCTCTGTTAGAATATTTACTTGAAACATCAGTTTAAAAAAACAGTTTTTGTGTAAACTTCACAGACGTGGTTGGAATCGATTTCTAAAAACGATACGAAAATTTCATCGTCTAATCTAATTGCGTAGCACAATATCTGTAGGAAACGCTTTCATTTTGACAGTTCAACAACATCCATTGCGTTATTTACGTTGTTGAGCGGAAAAATTTTTCCAACATACGAAGCTAATAATACAACCAGACCATAAGTCCATAAAACAACACACATTACAATTTAATACACAAAACATATAATATACATGAAAACACATACCTACATAAAAAATACACTAAACAACTTATTTCAAATATCGGAATGACGCACGATGAGTGGTCATCCATTGCCACATCATTGGACTGTCAATCCACTGGACAGGTCTTGGTCTGTCTGGTCTGGTCTTGGACTGTGATTAGCAATATCCTTCAAAATGATATCGATTCTGATTGATAGTGTTACGCACTTAAGTTGCCGCTGTGAGCTTTACTTCGTCTTCCCGTCTTTTGTATTGTTCCCCTGTTCCTTTTGCCATCTCTGGGGTACCATTCCGTCAGAACTTTACTCCTTACAACTTACTGGAGTAATTTTATCCTACTGGGAATCGCCGCGCCGGGTAGGCCGGGAAATTACTTTTTTTTGTGTTTTTTTACAATTTGCAGGTTGTATGTTGAACAAAATATGATTCGCGAGTGTAACAAGTATGTATTTTAATGATTATAATTCTATAAATTCATATAGGTCGCGAATCATATTTTAATCAACATACAACCACTGACCTGCAAAATCCAAAAAAAAATAATAAATATTGAATTTCGCCACCTAATGCATCCCCCTTAATATGAATGTATTATAAAATTATAATACACACAAACCTTCCGAAATAAATTCTGTAAAAGATATCTTTTACAGAATTTATTTCGGAAGGTTTATATAGAGCAAACCGTAAAAACATGATAACATTTTAATTTCACGGGTTACCCTGGCGCTTGTCCCTTAACCCTTCATTATGTCGGAACGTAGATCCACGCGAAATACAATGGCTTTTTAATTGTGTCTGTAATTACGACATTCAACAGGATAAACAGTTAAACTTATGTAAGTCCTTATAATAAAGTAATCACAATGTTTTGTCAAGTCGTAAAAACCGAGCAGAGCCGGGTCGTCAGTGATTGTATAATTTGTGAATTATACACGAGACATAAGTAATCTTCGTTCGCGATTTATTTGCCAAACATGTAAACAAATATGAGTATTTGGAATAAAAACTTTAATACCTACGCAATAAAGTTCAGTTTACGCTACACACTAACATTTTTCTAACTTTTTCAAGAGCGCTAGTCACTCTGAAATCAACTTAATTACTACTGAAATAAAGTTGATATTTGTTTAACTTAAAATAAAATCAAATGGAAACATAAATACGTGAATAGACATACAAACTTGTTTTTTTCTACTGCATCGATCACTTTTTTACTTTATAGTTCAAGCACGCATAAAGGTTCCCGCAGACGGGCGAAACGCAACGGTGTGATGCGATTCTGGTAGAACAATTTCCATGAAGTTTTCATCGTCGCGCCTGTCTGCGAAGCCTTTACTTTTAATGTATTATCTATTGTTGTTGATTTTACCGATGTTTTTCCTTAAGCCTTGATCTTGGAACTTCGGTTTATGCGTTGTAGAAAATGTCCAGTAGATAGTCTAATCAAAATAGATATCTAGTGTTACTTAGTTGTAAAGTTCAAATTCCAACAACATAATACCACATCCTGTTTCGTTATTCTGGTTATCTGATTACTCATCATCGTCATTTCAGGCCGGAATCACCACTGCTGGGTATTGTCCTGCACTTTCTTCTGCCAAACTTCCCGGTTCCGTGCGCCCCTCATCCAGGTGGTACATCAAACCAGCGGGCTTTCGGAGGGCTCTGGTTTCCTTTTTTTTTTTCCGGGGTGGAAAATCCTCATGGATGTCCGCCGCCCTGGGGCGGGCAACGGGGTCTGTCAGACTCTTACCGACTAAAAACCACCCCGGTGTTCCATCTCACACCTACGCCGGGGGTCGCGGGAACGTACCATCCTTCCGCAACCCCCGATTGGTGCCGGCCCGTCCATCTCCATCTTAGACCTATCCACTATTATTGTCTTAACCATTAACTCCTTAATTCATAAACGTTGCTTAAAGTTTTAACTGGTGATTAGCGACTGTTTAACCATACATTTTTTATGTTTAAACGTCTCTTAACTTTAATCATCATTTATAAATAAACCCCTTGGTATTAATTGGCTTACAAAATCGTTATCCGATTACTTCGTCATTAACGTTGATTTTTTGTGTAACAATCAAGCAAATACTTAATGTATGTAATTGCTTATCAACAACGACGGCTATTGTCCTATACAAGGTGGAGACGACAATCTATGTATACTAATACTAAATATAAATAAAACAAAGTCGGGTTAGTTACACCATTTGTAATTCAAGAACGGCTGGACTGATTTTTATGATCTTTGATTTGTTGAATTTGTCTCCGCCCCGAAGAGCAGAATAACTATTAAAACATGTGAAAATTCTCGGTTTTTTTTTTAAGATAATTCATTTTCTAATAAATTTTGTATGGAACGGCTTTTTTGATGATACCTCGAGATGATCACGGATTGGCTGATTTTGATAAATTATTTAATTCAGCTGTATTATTTCTAGTACCGCCTCAGAATCCAACATGTATAAATTATATTCTGAGGCGGTACGAAGTAGGTAGAAGTAGAAGGCCAATTCTCGTAATTTAAAATCTAGTCGCAGTCTCATCTCGGCGACAAACAAATGTCAAAAACTTGTCAAAATGTAGGGAAATTAAAGGTATTTTCGACAGATTGAGACTGAGATCAGACTGTGAACGTTCTTAAAATTACGAGAATAAATAGTAATAATATTCTAGTCAGCTAGTACGACAATAAATTAAACTTCATATAGGTATAGAAAGACTTTCCCAGTCTGCGTATAGAAATTCAATCTAATATATCCAATGGTTTGGTCACTATAGCTAGTCGGTTGGTTGACAACACCCTTAGTCGGCCCATCACTAGTATTTACTTCGTTTGAAAAAAATCACTATTTTAATTTCGATGTTAGTGTGCGTCGACAGCGAGCCGCTCGTGTATTTAAATAAACACGGTGCTCAAATACACGAGCGGCTTGTTCTCGAGCGTTGACGGCAACATTCGACGCTCGTCGAAGGTTGCAGTTGCCTCTGTCGTTAACGTGTGTCACTCGTGTGTATGAGCACTTAGTGTACCGAATTACTTGATAGTGCTATTTTCATTTATTGTCGAATTGTTGTCTCCACATTGTATATCGTCTTACAAATTAATGTACCTGACGCCATTGTCGCCTCTGCATTCAAATTACTCTGCAAATAAACATTGAACAACAAAGTTGCTCATTTTTTTTTTTATTATTTTCTAATGAGATTTTCTCAGTTATAACCTTGTTATTTTTCCGCTAAAAGCTTTTTGAGAAATAAACAGGAATTTTCACTGAAGTTATTCGATTACCCGTTATTTTAACAGGACGAAATTTTAATTAAAGATTTAATGCAAACTTCCTTTATCGTTTTTATTAAAATAAATCTTATTATAAACATGGGCAGAGTAATCTCAGAGATTTTATCGAAAACAATCTCGTTTCCGACCTTCAGGGCCTCTCGCTAATAATGTTAATAAAAGTTTTCTCGTTTGTTTTCTGTATTAGTTTCAAAAAGTCCGCAATATGGCCGCTGTGGTGCTGTTACCAATTGTAATGAGGGGGATGATTGATGGGCGTCCAATAACCCTCGATGTTGATCTCGTAAACAATTCCATTAACCTATCTATATATATATATATAATATCATATTAATGAATTGGTTTTTCCTTTTGTATTTGAGTTCGAATATGGCTTTTTGACTTTAGAGCAGGGGTGGTCCAGTGGTGACGGCTGCGACTTACGAGTTAAGGTCGTAGGTTCGAACCCAGACAGGCGCTTTACCTTGTGTAAATTATTTCATCACCACTGTTCTCAAAACGGTGAACATCTTGAGGAAACCGGCAAGTCCTAGAACAAAAAAACAATCAAAGTCATGTGACATCTACCAACCCACACTGGGCCCGCGTGGTAGATAACAGCTCACTCCTTCTCGACGAGAGGAGGCCTGTGTCCCAGCAGTGGGAACATTATAGGCTGATTATGTAAACCAGCCTTCTTAGACGCGCTTGTCTTGCCAAAACGTTAGCTGAAAAGCGAATTTCGACCTAAACATTTGATTAAAGTTAGTTAGTACTCCAAATTAATTACCGTGACTCGATAAACGGTTATGACGTACTGTACTACCGGGAATGATCCACTCAATTTTAGCTGCCGACATTGTCACTAACTACACAGTACGTAAACTGCGTTCCTTGGCAATTTCCTAGTTTAATTTGAACACGGTTAAGAGCGACGAGGCTGTATTCTGTGAGATTAATTCGTAGAGGGAAGTGAGTCGAGTTCAGAATTAGATTAGAAATTTTACACGCGAGCCGGTATCGAATTTTAGCGGGTTATTACTCGATTTGCACGAATTTACTCGCCCGAAACGGGCGAATCGTCACTTTTAAATAATATTATTTTAACTATTATAGGCGACTCGCACGAATTGGCACATATTGAATTTTATGCAATGAAGATAGGAAAATCTTACACATGGCCGCTGTAGCACCATGAAACATGAGGCTACAGGGGCTATTGCGAATCTTGGGTTTCATTCAATTAATCGAATCTGGTCAAACCACGCTGGGATCGGTGCAAATAATTCATGAAGTTAGGAAAAAAGACACGTTTTGTAATATTTAGCTCATTATCACTTCTGTGCGCTAGTGTCCTTTTTACGTAACATAAATTTCAAAATTTGCCAATTCGTACGACTCGACTGTAGAAAAAATAATATTTAAAAGTGACGGTTCGCCCGTTTCGGGCGAGTAAATTCGTGCTACTAATAAGCCAATTTTACACGTGAGCCAGCATGGAATTTTGGCGAATGAAATTGAAGCCTGGTGATTTAAATTGCAATGTAGCTACTTTTTTAGTAGTCACACTATTAAGGAAACGTCTTATTTCTTTCTCAATGTGTGTGACTTTTATTGCACGGGGAATCCCAGTGTTCAATATTAAAAGTAGGATATTCCGGTCCGTAAGAGAGGCTCGTGGCTAGATAATAACAGCTGCACGGGTTGTTCGAAGCTTAACCTGCCGCTGTCGGTTCGTGGATGGGTAACCATCCATTACATATAGAGACCCTTCGGAAAGCACGTTAAGCTGTTGATCCCAGCTGCAGATCAATTTCTATTAAAGCTTAAAGAATAATTTCTTTCAAAATATTTTTGAAGATTATTAGTTTAATTTAACTTTAAAACCTTAAAAAAAAAAACTGAAAATTATTCCCATTAAAGAAATAAAGGTAAAAAAATTAATTATTATAAAATAATTATTTTTAATAAAAATTTTAAATCATTTCATTTTTATTGACAGTCGTTACGGTAGTCAAAAGTCTGACAACCAGTCTTACCAATGGGTCGTGCTACCGAGTAACTGAGTTGTGAAGGTCAGATAGGCAGTCGCTCCATGTAAAATACTAGGGCGGGCCAACAACCGACAAATCCAGGCTCCAAGCTGAGAGAAATTCCTGATCGGAAATCCCAATAACACTTTACAGAATTTAAGATTCGGTCGAAAAACATTTTCCATGAGAGAATGTTCTCTCGACACATCAGTAGTCATTACCTTAGCTTGTCATACTGCTATCTCGCTGTACTGTGACACACAGATTCCTAATCTACATATTGTTGTTTTAATACAAGTAGAAATGCTTTTTGTTTGGTAATTTTAGCTTTTAGCTCGCTTCTGTTTAGTTTAATCTCGTTCCTCGGTGCGCAATATGCGAGAGACTTACAATAAGAAAGATTTTTAAGTTTATTTTTTTATATTCATCTCGTTTAGAGTTTTATTAAAAAATAAATGTTTTCTTCGTTTGCTTTAAGAAAGAAATCGTGAATGCTTCATTTCTTGCGATATTAGGTAAATAGGTTTTTGAAATGAAACTTCTCAGGCGGCGATTGGATAAGACGAGAATTGGGTGTGAAATTTCAAGGACGCGTCACGTTTAAGCAAATTTCGTTACATGAGAGAGAAGAAAGATTTAACTCTCTCTGTCTGTCACATTAAATCTCTATTATTGTTTATTTTTTAAGAAGTTTCACTTCTGTCACGTGTACAGTGCTGCACAAGCAATTTTTTTTTGTTACTTTACGTAATTATCTACCTTCTGCCAGCGACTTCGTCCGCGTGAAATCACTTGTTGTCCCTCGTTCGTATCACATCACCTGCCCACACTATTACTTCGTTTTCGGTTAGCGTTCTTTTTTTCTTTTTGCTCGGCTCTTAAGCGTCCTAGCGTGATGTTTAATAGCATATAGCCTTCTCCAAAAATTGGGATATCAAATGCAAAAATAATTTTTCAAATCCGACTGGTAGTTTCAGAGTTCAAACAAACTCTTCAGCTTTATTATTAGCATAGATGCAGATAGCTTACAAAACGTTGAATTTATGTAGATTTAAAGAATTGTTATTCATTTATTTCTTTATTAACTCACATAACAATAACTCGTAAATAACAAATGACTAAAATAGTAGTTTTTTACTGTAAGTAATTAATAACATGGCCATAACAAGACGGGGCACTTAACATTCAAATAACGTAGCATTTTTCATTTTATTACGATGAAAACTCGTAATATTATTATGAAAATATCATAGTTATGCGATTATATAGCTTTGATTTTTGTGTGGGAATTCATCATATGACTTCTCACGCTCTGGGCGGAGCGGGAGGGCGTGTCAGACTTTTACTGACTAAAACCCACCCGTGTTCCTTCATCTGCCTGTGCCAGGGGCCACGGTATCTCTTTCGAACAACCCGTGGCCCTGACAGGCATCAGCCCTAGAGGACCCCGTCAGTTCGTGCTGACATCTCTTTGAGGCGCGCGTGGAACACAACGCGCCGCCGTCGCGTCGTCGTCGACCCGGGCCTGGTCCTTACCGGGCGGCGTGCTGCCCATTGCTCACCACCCGCAAGCCCGCGCCTACGGTGGCCGGGAGTCGGCTGCTGACTCCCGAATGATATAGCTACCGGGGATAAATAAAACATGTAAAATTGAAACTCTGTAAGAAAAGAGGAAGTGGTTTTAATTCAGGTTACAAGATTTGACCCGAACATAACATTCATAAAGTTTATTCAAATTTAAGTTTAAAATTGATGTTATTACAAGTAAAACAAATATCAACTTCATTACAATGGCAACTAAGTTGATTTCAGAGTGGCTAGCACGCGAATTCAGATTACATACATACACACGAACATTGCAAGTTAAATAAAAGCTTGTAAACACCCTGCAATTCGCCTTTGATTTCCAACTTAGCGGATACTCGAAAAAGGACGACGGTGAATTAATACTGCGCTTTTTCTGACTCAGTCCTTTTTATTAGGTACTCAGCCAAAGTTCAACTGAACGAGTAATGGGCGCAGATCCTTTTTAATCTTTCTCGCATTTTAATAAGTGCCTGGAAATATTAATTAGTTGTGTGAATATTGTGTGCCTTAAGGGCTAAATTTTCAATCGACAGATATAATTTTTATTCGTGGAATAAAGTTGACGTCTGACAGTTTTTGTATGGAAGAACTGTCAATTTTTTTATTATTCCTCCTATAAAATTATCTGGCGTCAATCATTAGCCATTTTCATTTTTTATGTATTTGGAGGATTTTCTTAATTCAAATTATTATATTTCACATAAACCTTTACTTATGAAACGTCAGAAGCTAGGTGCACAGTTCTAATTGGTCGTTTCCTATGGAGAAGAACCTATAAAATTCCACGGTTACTCTTTTACAAATAATTGGCTTTTACAATGTTTTAAAATTACAGTGTTAATAGGTATGGGAAGGTCCGTGGGGAGCAGTTTATTTGAAAAGGGTTATCTGTTTGAAATGGTATGAATTCAGAGGGGAAAAACGGTTCCGCTACTGAAATTCGGAATCCCCTTATCTGGAAGTGCAACTTTGAACGCTGCAGTGGTAATAATTCATTCCGAACGGTGATAAACTAATATTATGTATGTGAGTGACGAATGGTTACAAGTTAGGGTTATAGTTTAATTATAGGAACAAAGTCAAAGATAAATCATTTATTTCAAGTAGGTTATTAAAAGGGTTTTTTGTACTTCAACATTTACAAGAAAATAAAATTGATTCTAGGCGCCCCTTATAATAAGATAGTTTCGTATGGAGAAGAATGGGCAAGAACCTCCACCGTTACTCTTTTAAAATGTTTTACAATATTTTGTATAATTACCTACATTAATTTTAATTATATGTGAAGATGATGTACCCCGAATAAAATTAATATACTTAATATCAGGTATCGTAGGAACTTAATTTCGGTTTTAAGATGCCAGCAAAACTAGTAACTTTTTGTGTAAATACCTATGTCAATTCGTGAGCTAACTCACATTAGTACCCATCCCCACACACTATTAATGGCGTCTGTTATGCGCGTCTATAACTAGGGAAAAAAAAAAGTATCTTAGGGCTGATTTTTCCAACGCCAAATAATTTTATCGGAGGAATAATTTTGAATTTTTGACAGTTCTTCCATACAAAATCTGTCGGACGTCAATTTTATTCCACGAATAAAAATTATCTGTCGATTGCAAAATTAGCCTTAATGTAATAATTATAATGTTTTAGTATCATGTATGTAACGTATTAATTGGTACGCGACAGACTACCTTCTGTATTGTCTCTCCGTCAGCCTTAAGGTGGATTTTCCAAGGTAGCCCGCGAAATTCAAATTTTCTTACGTTTTTTGCAATTTGCTGGCCTACTAATTTGTACGTTGATTAAAATATGATTCGCGGCCGTAACAAATATGTATTTACAGAATTATAATCATTAGAATCAGTAATACCTAGTATACCTCACATTATTAGTAGGTATACCTTACATCCATCCAAAGGATGCCTTGAAAAGATTGCTTTTAGCGATACGACCATCCACTGTGTCACCTTGTAAAATTTCTACATTTATATCTGTAATTTTTATGGTGTAGATACATATTAATGAATATACTATCTATCTATAATCATTTGCAATTTGCTATAAAACACAAACAAACACTGCAACACAACTTAAAAAAAAGCACCAGAACCCCGAGTCATTCCCGTTCCTATACACTCAAATAAAACTTAAAACACTCGTGTTCGGGTAGCAGAAAAACATCGATTACGACCCAAAAAACATCGGTACGTTCTTTGTGAAGTTGTAAAAAGTGTCCCCTGGCCCTTTGGCCCTACGAACGATTCCCTTGCCAACGATTACAGCGCCCCCCAACGGCGCCAACACGAGTTAAAACGTCATGTCATTACCATCATTATTGTTCTCTCTCTTCATTAAGGAAAATGGAATGCCCTCTTTTCGTTTAATTTTGTACGACCAAGTTTTTTCATGAGAGCTATATAAACGTTTATCGTATGTTAATACTAGCTTCTGCCGTGACTGCTCTCGCGTGGAAGTCGTAAACAATGTATGTACAACAATAACAGCCACATCTTAATATCTATATACTCGTAGGTATATATAAATGAATCCCTATTTCCCTTGGTCACGTCATAACTTGAGAACGACTTTACCGATTTCATCCATCTTTTTTTTTAAGTTTTCTAATACTTTGTAGAAGGTTCTTACGGAAAAAAAAATAAGAAAGTTGCTTCACGCGGACGAAGTCGCGGGCAAAAGCTAGTATAAATATAAATTCTTCTGTACGTGTGTTTGTCACCTAACTCCTCCTGAACGGCTGGACCGATTTGGATGAAATTTTGTGTGTATATTTCAATGGGTCCCTGGATGGTTTGAAAACATAATTGAACCCGGTAGGTGGCGCTGCTTTTCCGGACAGGACGACGTCGGCCGGGTCCGCTAGTTTTTAACAAAACTCCCCCGGCCCCGACCCACCTCGTCGCATCGCATCGTCCAGCCGGGCGAGCAAAACGAAGTCGTTTTGCTCGGCTCCCACGGGTCATAGCGTGGTGGTAAATAACCTGTAACCTTCCAGATAACATAGTAAATAGCTTTATTAGTAGGTATTGTATATCTATATATATAGATTGTGCTATGTTTTTAATTTACCTGGTTTTGCCATAAAAAGGAATGACACAGTCATTAACGTTTCCATTTTAAATAGTTTCGAGGTGCGATGAGGTTTTTATGCTATCAAACTAGGTTGAATGGCTATATTTGTGTTCTATGCACAAGCTTTGAGTAAATAATAATAATAATATCCCTGGACATTTCACACAGCACCATTTGTCCCAAGCTAAGCAACCTAATGCTTGTGTTATGGTAAATAGACGTAATAATTGAGGCTTTTAGTCAAAAGTATAGCATAATCAGCCTATAATGTTCTACAGGCCTCCTCTGATTGCGAGGGAGTGGGCCATAATCCATCACGCGGGCCCAGTGCAGGTTGGTAGATGTCACATGTCTTCGAATATTTTGGTTCTAGGACATGTCGGTTTCCAAACGTATAACCAATATATTTAAGTAAGCAGACTAATTTGTAATTCCTACTATCTACCATCCACCTAAATAATTTATTGGCATCAGAAAAGGGTAGTAAAATTACCATAAATCCTCCTTTATTAGGACCTTGCGAATCTGGATATTATCTAAAACTTTACACTCTTTACTCTATTTTAACTACATAACGTACCTATAGCAACGTACGTTAAACTGTATTCTCTAATTAATTTGAGTAATTTTTAGACTTCGCTGTCTGTCCTTCCGTCTGTCTGTCACCAGGCTGTATCTCAAGAACCGCGATAGCTAGACAGTTGAAGTTTTCACAAATTATGTATTACTGTTGCCGCTATAACAACAAATACTAAAAACAAAATAAAATAAATATTTAAGGGTTCCCATACAACAAACGCGATATTTTTTGTACCTACTATTATTTACCTAGTCAATGGTATGGAACCCTTCGTGCGCGAGTCCGACTCGCACTTGGCCGGTTTTTCTCCTTAGCGAAATTGAAAAAAAAAAAATAGTGGTTCAGCTTTCATTCATCATCATCATCATTCAACCCAAACTTACCTATTGAATATCCATTTGTGGTATTCATAGACCGTAGGCGTCGCCCGGCGGCGTGGGTTGTATTGTGAACCTACCATTACCTTAACAGCATCCACTTAACTAATACGAAAAACCGGCTAAGTACGTGTCGGACCACGCACAATGAAAACCTTTCATTTTGCGTGGTCGTTCGTTTAGTAGTTTAGGGTTCCGTACCTCAAAAGGAAAAACGGAACGCTTATAAGATCGTTGTCGGTCTGCCTGTTCATCTGTCAAGGCCCTTTTTCTCAGGATCAAGTAGAGTTATCAAGTTGAATTTAATATCACATACTCAGAGCTGCAATCCCTTGAAGCAGTGAAAAAATCAAACTTCTAAGTCAACGCAATCAAAAGATACGGGCATTTATGTTCCGGAATCAAAGCCTATAGGGTACGAGTACTTCCCGTTGACATAGAATCATGAAAGGCAAGAAGCGATGTGTCATGTTGCACAAGTAAAGGAAAAACTATTTACATACCTACAAATTTATACGGAACTCTCGGTGCGCGAAACCGACTCGCACTTGACCGTTTTTTATATTTCTATGGTTCCGTAGTTGGGATCAATTTATCCCAAGAACAAAATATGTAACAATGAAATGGAAAAACATGTTCTCTCATACATTCCGGAGCCCCAAGATACAGACTTACTGTCTAGTTTGGAGCTCACTAGCAAATAACATATTGTAACCTAGCTGTAGGTAATATTTTAAGCCACTCATGTCGTCTGAACTTGCTGTTAACCAGTGAACCTGCTTACCTACTGTATAACCTGGACAATAAATATTTTCTATTCCAATTGCAAATTTAATTAATTAATATGTATCATCAATCAGCCTAAAATTTTCCCACTGCTGGGACACAGGCTTCCTCTCAGTGGAAGGGGGATTAATATGCCATATTACCGCTTTCTCTAAAAGTTTCTAGAGCTAAGCCGCGGACAGACAGACAGGACAGGACAGGACATAGCGAAACTATAAGGGTTCCTTGTTGATTGAACCCTAAAAAAGGGCATACCTTTATACGAAACAACATTTAGCTCTATCAACTAATGGCATACTTTATCCCTTACTTGTAAAAGAAAAACGCGAGCGACACAGCCACAAACTTTTATGGACGACTAGCTGCGCCCCGTGTTTTCACCCCCATAAGTTTCAATCCCGTGGGAATATCGGGATAAAAAGTATCCTATGTGTTAATCCTGGTTATGAACTATCTGTGTACTAAATTTCATCCACATCCGTTCAGTAGTTTTTGCGTGAAAGAACGTAACGAAAATCCATCCATCCATCTATCCATACAAACTTTCGTGTTTATAATATTAGTAGGATTATTCATTATTATATTATTATTAAGTAGGATCGTAGGATGTAACACGACCAAATTATGTACGTAAGCGCATAAACATTGTGAAACAAAGCAAAATTCCACCTATGTTAATAAATAATTACCCATGGCAACTAGCGTACATTGTTAATTTCATCAACAAAATAATTGATTGCTTGATTGGAATATCAAAGTTCATTGTGGCAGACATCGAACATGGTGGCGTGACCTCTGACAGACACATGACATGACGTGACGTTGGAATAAAGTAATAAGAGGGAAATTATTGATAACCGGATAATTATGTGACTTGGTTCAATTTTATTATTACTGGAAATACTTACGTGAACTCGGTTTTTGATATTATTTGCTGGCTAATGATAACTTTTAATATAATTAATTAATTATAATACCTACCATAAGAATCAGCACCCTCATTGCGTAACACATTATCAACCTCAATTTGAATCATTTTGAAAGATATTGCTAATCCATTGCTTCGGATGTTCGAAAAATTTGTCTGCTCAACAACTTAAATAACGCAATGAATGTTGTTGAACTGTCAAAATGAAATCCATTGCTACTGATAGTGTGTTACGCAATTAACCCACAACATTGCCATGCAACGTGGCAATTCTTACAGTCTTTTGGGCACCTTTTCCATTGACAGCGATGCGGACAATAAATTGATAATCAAATTTTCTACTAACTTAAATTGTCACTATATTTAAATCACAACTGGCTCCTGGTTTATAACACGGCAAATTGACTCATTAGTCCTGACTGACTAAATTATTTTAGTAATTAACGTAATACTTGTAAGTGTGATGGATTTGAGAATATTTCACTGTAAATGAATCTATATATATAAAATTCAAAGTCCTGACTGACTGACTGACTGACTGACTGAGACATCAACGCACAGCCTAAACCGCTGGTCCTAGAGACATGAAATTTGGAGGGTGTATTCTTTGTGAAGAGTAGGTATCCACTAAGAAAGGGTTTTTCGAAATTCCACCCCTAAGAGGGTGAAATGGGGGGATTTTGTTTGTATGAAAAAACTTATTCCTTGAGTTAATAAACTTGAAACTTGGCACGAATACTTATCTAAGTAAATTATGAAGTTGGGCATTTTTTGTTTTTATAAACTACCCCCTAAAAGAGGATTGGGGGTTTTGAAAGTTTGTATGGAAGAATTTTAGCGCGCAGTCCGATTTAATCGAAACTCAGTATTTATACCTAAAATTGAAAGAGAAGAATAATGTGTATCAGGGTTTTTCGAAAACCCCTGACGGCCTGAAAAGGGGTAGTCAATTTTACAGGGGAGGATTATACAGCGTGGCTTGATTAACTTGAAAATTGTTATAAATAATCTTTGAGTCAAGTTAGGAACACATCCCAAATGATTTTTCAAAATTCCACCCCTGTGGTGGTGAAAAGCGGGGATATAGTTTATATGAAAAATCTTATTCGTTAGGTTAATAATCTTGAAAATTGGCATGAATACTCGCCTAAGTAAGCAATAAAGTTTATCATTATTAGTTTTTCAAAACTACCCCTCAAAGGGGCTATGGGGGTGTTAAAGTTTGTGTGGAAGAATTTGAACGCGCGGTCCGATTAACTCGAAACTCAGTGTGTGTGTCCTTAAGACTAAAAATAAATAATAACACGTATAAGGGTTTTTCGAAAATCTACCCCTAACGGGGTTAATTTTACATGGGAGGATTATAATAAGTGGCTTGATTAATTATAAGATTGGTATAAATAATCTTTGAGTCAAGTTATGAATTTTCATGAATATTTTAGAATTCCACCCCTGTGGGGGTGAAAAGCGGGGTACAGTTATATGAAAAATCTTATTAATTTAGTTAATAAACTTAAAACTTGGCAACAATACTTACCTAAGTAAGTAATAAAGTTTATCATTATAAGTTTTTCAAACTACCCCTCAAACTTCAACACCCCTATATCCCCCGATATAGGGGTTTTGAAGTTTGTGTGGAAGAAATTGAATGCGCGGTCCGATTAACTCGAAACTCAGCATTGATACTTTCGACAGAAAATAATTAATAATAAGTATGTAAAGTTGTCGAAAATTGATCCCTGACGGGACAAAAAGGGGTAATTCGGTTTTTAGGGGAGGATTTGAACTTGAAACTGTATGTTACATTTTCACGCCTAAACCACTGAACTTCTGATTTGGCAAAGAGATAGATGGCATCCTGGGGAAGCACGTATACTTTTTATCCTGGTAGCACGTTCCCGTGGGATAAGTTCCGACATCCACGCGGGCGAAGCCGCGGGCAGAAGCTAGTAAGTAATATAATACCTAAAAATAAATATGCAGAAACCTGTTTAGTGTTTAATAATGTGGGTGTGTGTATGTAACGCAAGATGAATTGAAAAAATTTTGGAATCTTAAAGCTTAACTTGTCCAAGCACCCATTTACACCCTCACTCACAAACACCCTCACTCACACACACCCTCACTCACACACACCCTCACTCACATATACCCTCATTCACACACACCCTCACTCACTCAAACCCTCACTCACACACACCCTCGATTACACACACCCTCACTCACAAACATCCTCACACACACTGCACCACACCTCAACATAGACAGTTTGCATGTTTTTTTTTTAACTTTTGTAGCTATCATAATTTTCATCTCCATTTGTTTTTGTTCCGAAATAAAAATAACACTTTTACTTTACTTTATTTTATAAGGTTTCCACCAAAAGCAAAGTAAAAAAAAAATTAATATGTAATGTAATGGATCAATGGTTGTCTGAATAAATTAATTATATCATTAGTATAATTAAAGTCAAGTCACGATGACATTAAAAAAGTAATTCCGCGCTTACATTAGGAGAAAAACAATAAATACGGCAACACTTTTTCCTTTCCCCTTCAGGAAATATTTCAATATCTGGGAGTGATAAAGTAACGATATTGGACTAACAACAGTACACTTTCTTCATAAAAATAATGTTTCACATGAGTGGCGCCACCCTTCTATAATGCGTCCAAAACAAAAACTCTGATAAATATAAAAGACATAAACTTTTGCCCATGACTTCGCCCGGAAATTATAACACGGCAACGCACCGCATTAGTATAATTAACTACGAATATCAAATAATCACCCTAGCCTTTTCCCGACAACATTAGCGTCGGATTCCAGTCTAACCTGATGCTGCTGAGTATCCGTTACGACTGTCAAAGATTTATGATTGACAGCCGGGACCAACGGCTTATAAAGTGCTTTTCTTTTCGAGGTACGGAGCGGTTTCGATATGTCACCCATTCACGAACCGACTCGTGCGTCTGTTATTATTTAGACCCTAGCCCCTCCTTGCTATGGGTGACTTAGTTGGAAGGCTCTTTGAATATAGCCATCCAAGTTCATACTCAAAACTTTCCTCACGACATTTTACTCATCTGACTCTTTGAATATCCAATCACTGAAATTGGTATTATTCACTACAAATGTATCATTATCTTAATGCAGAAAACCACATACTTTATGAAAACATTTATCAGCAATACCAATGGCAGGGGGAATTGGTTTCATTCGCTGTGTCTGTCTGATTACCTTCAATGAAATCGATTCCTTTGAACACGAGATTAGACTTCAGATTAAAATATGAGAAGCAGCGTTTAAATTACATAGATGGACTTTATTATATTGTTCCCTTTTTTATAAAACAGATATTTATTAAAGTGAAGGAAGAAAACAGAGGGTATGTGCTTATGACTACACTACAGAAATGACTGGGGTTGAGTATACGCGATTTAGCGTCACCGACCCAACTGGAGCCGAGTAGCTATAGCCGTTTCAGCGTCACCGACCCGAGCGTGACGGTTCAGGGAGTCTGCTTTCTAAGCTCGAAATCAGTAGTTTCGGTTTTCGGACATATGATTACTTCGAGGCCCGAACTACGAATGCATGACAACACGATTTGACATCTGTAGCCCTACACGCGATGTGTTTTTACCCGTTCGTAAAATTCAATTTGTTACTTATCTAGACAGATCAACTGCTTTCGAACGGGTCCATATCTTCGTTGAAGGACTTGAAGAGCAGACCCCCAGTTTCGTTGACTGTTCAGAAAGAGCGAAAAGTGCGCCTGAAAAAGTTTTAACTTTAAGAACGTTTAGTTTTTCTCAGAAACGCACACACCAATCACATCGATTATGATTTTCTACTGTGCTGTTATTTATTAAAATTCTATTATTTTTTTCAGGTAATTACCGCATTTTGATCTCATTCCTAAAGCCCCTGGTATGTAAGTATTTAATTTCAATAATCCAACAATTTCTGTTCAAATATTTAGTAGAACTTAAATAATAAAATAAACCAATTTCTTTAAATATTACCTACAACGTTTCAATATTATGCTGGCAATTAAAATTCTTTGGAAACATCGCTCGGTTGTTGAGACATTTTATGTTATTAAATGAAATATGCGAACCACCTCTGTTTCATCTGCATTAATAATTATTATAAAGAGGTATTTTTTGTTTGTATGTATGTAGGGGGTAATCTCCGGAGTTAATGATCCAATTCTAAAAATGTTTTCACTGGTAGAAAGCTACCTTATGTGTGAGTGCTATAGGCTATAAATTATGTTTACATCATGCATTTTAGCTGAGCATCACAACTTTTGTCTAGCAAGTCGGAAAGAAATACCTCTTAAAACAGCATTATTTGCATGAGCGAATTCATGGCTACAGGTTGCGCAATGGTTAATTTTTTTTTCCTGTATTCTTCTTCTTGTAGGGTTCCGTACCTCAAAAGGAAAAACGGAACCCTTATAAGATCACTTCGTGGTCCGCCTGTCTGTACATCCGTCAAGACCCTTTTTCTCAAGAACGCCTGGAGTTATCAAGTTGCAATTAATACCAAATACTCCGGCTGCAATCCCTTGAAGCAGTGAAAATAATCAAACTTTTAAGTCAACGCAATCAAAAGATACGGGCGTTTATGTTCCGGAATCAAAGCCTATAGGGTACTTCCCGTTGACCTGGAATGATGAAAGACAAGAAGCAATGTCATGTAACACAAATAAAGGAAAAAGTAACCGTACCTAAATTTTTACTTACTAATTTGTACGGAACCCTCGTTACGCGAATCCGACTCACACTTGACCGTTTTTTTGTATTGACGGTACAGTTACGAGAAAATGTATGTATACGCTCGGCTTTATTTAAAAGCGATTTACTCCTTTATTTTTTAATGTTTATGTTGTTACGAACATAGCATTTCCGAACCCATAGGTTTATGTAATGTGTCGTATTTCAACGCTGCATTCGTTATTTCACGAAAAAATCGCAATTGAAAGTTGCCAAGTGTTGACATATTGGTGCTCGTGACTGTACATCATAAAAAATATACTGCTTTTGCACTATAAATAAAAAACACTACACAGTATCTCGAGAATCACACAATAAATTGACAATACAGAAAACTGTGACACAGGAGCTAAACAACCCTCTCATTGACGATGCTTTTATTCTTGTCTCGTCCGTTACATTTCACGAAGCACGTCTTCGCTGTAATCTCGTGTTGAGACGAGAATAGCGAAGTGTAGCGATATGTAGTATAGTTCTGCGCTGCAGTCGACGCGTTATTTAGCTCGCCACTAAGATTGAGTACGACCGTTTATCGAAACTACTTTTCTGTGGTGCAATTTGTACGTAGGAAATCATGAAAAATTTTTTTTTCTTTATTCAAAACTTTTATTTGTCTGCAGTTGGCTGGCTGATTTTTCCAACGCCAGATAATCTTATTCGAGGAATAATTTTGAACTTTTGACAGTTCTTCGATACAAAATATGTCAAACGTCAATTTTATTCCACCAATAAAAGTTATCTGTGGATGGAGAAATCGGCCCTAACTCGTGTTAACTTGACAGCCCTGACACCCACGAAATAAGTTTTTAATCTTAGCTTGGGTGTCTGAGGATTATAACTCTGTATGAACCAAGTGGTAAACGTATAATCGTAAAACTGGAAATAAAGATTTATTTATAACGAAGGGTTTTTGACATTGATTTTGTCGGTCGATATGGCAACGTGTTGGATTACTATTTTCTTAGGCACACCAGATTCCAATAGGGATTCTATTGGAATCTGGTGTGCCTAAGAAAATAGTATTTTAAGAAAATTGCTACCTACTAACCCTTAAAACATAAATAAATCTTATTTATGTTACTGTTAATAACTTTTTTATGTGACCGTAATTTTTAAGTTTTCACGTAGAATTTTATTTTGATTTTTGTTTCTACGATTTAGATTTTTTATAAATATGTATAACTATAATTTTGCTGTGCCCTGACAGGGTCTACAACGCCTCTTAGCTGTAAGCCTTTTGTGAACATCTATATACCTTGTGGAATGCAAATAAACGAATACGAATAATGATTGGAGATGGATGACAGTTTATATTAGGAACTAGTTTCTTGCCGCGACATCGTCCGCGTGAAATTTCGAGTGCCCCCGATCTACCTGATCGCATCGCATCGCCTGCTCGCGCTATTACTTCGTTTTCGCCTAGCATTCTTTCTGTCTTTCTTTCTTTTTGCTCGGATCCGAAGAGTCCTGTCGTGATGTTAAATAACCTAAAGCCTTCCCCAAGAACTGGGATAAAAATGCTAAAAAAAAAAAAACAAATACGACAAGCAGTTTCAGAGATTACCGCGTTCAAACAAACAAACTCTTCAGCTTTATTATTACTATAAATATGGGATATATTGGACGAATACCTATACGAAATTTGTCGAAGTGCAAAATAAAACCGTTAACTGAATAAATAATGCAATCAATCCCTCAATATCCTGAAGGTATCTCTTGCTATGCTTGATATTTATTCGGAAACAGAAAATTCGAAAATGGCAGCTATTTCTCAGTAAACTCGTGGGTAAAAATATGTCTGTCTCGCTAATCTAACCCCCACAACGCTCGCTGCAAATCTCAGCCCATACAGTTCACAGATTTCAGAAATAGAAAACTCCGTTCCCACGTATTGCACATAAAATACATTTTCTGTGTTGCATCGAGGTTTCTTCGAATAAAATGGCTAGTGTCTGCGGAGCGGGGAAATAAGCACGTTCGTCAAGTTAATCAAGTAATAACTGAGTCCAAAGTGTAAATTAAATATTAAAAAAAAAGTACTTATTTGCTACGAGGTGTGGGATGAGACTATGGTATACAAAAAAAAAAAATTTTTAGCTTGAGTAGGTACGTATAGTTTTATTAAGTATATTTGTTTGTATATTGGCGTGACTAGCTGACATATGGCAAATAATTTAATGTTATGTTTCTGGTCTTGTAATGATAATTACCGAACATAGGTACCTAGTATTGTGTACAATCAAGTATATTTTTACTGAACAGACAGCTGTGCTGCTGGGGAGTTTTTTGCGCCACTTCTTCTTCCCAGCGATAGCACTAGGAAGTGCTGAAGGGCGGGCGTTTTTGGGGGACTGTCTTTTGTAATTTTGACGTTCAAAAAGTGCTGATTCTGTGCCTAATTTGAATAAATGACTTTTGATTTTACTCTTTTAGCACAACTTCCGTAGTTTCAGCCGAAATTACAGGCATTTCTTACGCTGTATCAGCTAAGGAAATAAGATTACTTCGGGGTCCAAACTAAGAATTTTAAAAATTCAATCCAATTAAATATAATGTCGCCATCAAAGCGCCACGCTGTATATCTAACACATTTATGATAATGCATGCAGTCATTGTCTATGCCACTTAATTTTTCCCTTGTCTTATCTGCATGCTAATTCGTGAATAATGGCAACACTGCCTTGTGACAGCTGGTGATGAATGGCCGTTGATTATGAATGGGTTACATAATATAATGTGACAACATATTAAGTGTGATGCATTACCAGGTTAACTAAGTAACAATAACAAGATGTTTACATCGACAAGAATTCATTTATTTGCCAATCTTTGTTCTATAATATTGTATCAATGTGTACCCACCAAACATTAATATGTTTGGTGGGTACACATTGATACAATAACAAAAAAATAAAAAATAATAATAAAGAATTAGGGTTAAAATCGCAGGCATAACTAGTGTGATTACACACTAGCTGTGCCTGCGATTTTAACCCTAATTCTTTTCATAAAATAATAGTAGTATAAGTTACTCCATCCATCCATATAACATCAGCTATCTGCCACTTAAAATCTTGTCAAAATCGGTCCAACCGTTTCAGAGATTAGCCGGAACAGACAGACCAACAGACAAAAATGCTAAAAATTGTTTTTTTTTGTCATAAGTACCTACCGTATAAATAAATAAATAATAATAAATAAATCCCTGGACATTTCACACAGCACCATTTGTCCCAAGCTAAGCAACCTAATGCTTGTGTTATGGTAACAAGATGGCTGATAAACTACTTATATACATTTTTTTTTTGTTGTAAATACATACATAATTATTATAGATAGAAAAACACCCAGACTCGGAACAAATACATGTAGGTCATACAAATATTTGTTCCGTGCGGAAATCGAACCCGCGACACGCAGCGCAGCAGCCAATCGCTTAACCATTGCGCCAACCGTGCCGTCATAGTATATACTTTCATTATGCATTTACGTATTAGGTGTGGACATATTTAAGGGCTGATTAATTTTTTCGCGATAACGAGAAATTATATATATATAATATTATATATATATAATAATTATTATTATTTTTTATTATTATAATTTATTTTTATTTTATTTTTTATTTTGAACGATTGCCGTTTTGCGTGAATGTGACGCATGTTTACCCCCACTTCTTTTTTTGTGTGTTTGTTCCTTTTTTTATGCGTCATGTTTGCCGCAAATAAATGTATTTTCTTTCTTTCTTACTTTCTATTACGATGTGCCATGGAGAAAGTTAATCAGTTTGATACCTAGTCTAGCACCCTTAAAAATACGACCACATAATATTTCTGAAACAACCTGTACAAAGAACGTTACATCGCCACGTGTAAGCTGTTCAGAACTTAATCATTCGAAACACGAAAAAATATTGTGGGTACAAACTTATCACATAATTATTACCATATTATCTACATATACATATTGATGTTTGTTACCCATGTGATGTGTTGCTGATAATATTAGGTACTTAGGTGCAATAGTTACATGATCATGGCCTTTCAAAAACTGAAAGAAATATTATAAGTTATGGAGTTAGCCGTTACTTTGCGGAAATCTAATCATATATCTTTGAATTGTTTTCTAGCTATTCTATACAAATTAACAAAATAAATGTGTCTGTATGTAATGTCAAAATAACAGCTTTTTACTAAATGTATATGAAAGTATAGGTAAACGGTACTTAAAGCAAAAAAAACAACCCAGGAAATCCACATCCAACCGGGCGAACTCGCAATCAGAAGCTAGATAACTATATAGGTAATGTTAATATGAACTCAGTTTTTAGTTCCACCAAAAACTGCATGCACAGTTTTATAGGCCGCTTTATTTTGCATCCAAGCTCGGATCTAGTTTTGGCAGAATTAAAACTAAACGACAAATGTTTTTTTAAATCATTCTTATATCAAGCCTTTCCACTGTTCTCCTGCACGGAAAAGCCTAAAAATCACCGCAAAATACTCCACTAAGTACCAAAAACTATTATAACCAGCATTTCAACTGCAGAACTTCCCCACCGATTTTTATTTACCGTAAACATAATACAGATCTGTCCTTTTGAAAACCTTATATGAATTTTAAAAGTCTGCTAAGCCGGCAAAATGCATACACTGCGGGTTGGTGGAGGTACCTCGTTCTTGCCGAACAATGGATGAGAGCGGAGGCTCGAGTGCCCGGGGGTTCCGAGGGGGTGAAGGGAGGGAGAGGATGGTTCATTCATCAGAACTCAACCCTGGGACAAGAGGTATGAAAGTACAGAAGTTCTGCCTTTAAGAGTAATGTGCCGCTTAAAATATGTAGTAAAGAATTTACGATAGAATATGATATACGAGTACTATCTTACTAATATACCTTCACAAGGTTTTTACGATTTGACAAAACATACAGATTTCATTATTAGGTATTATTGACGTATAACACCAAAGTACATCTTCAGGAATAAATTCTCTAAAGAACTAAGTGATGGTGAAAACCGAATCGAAACCGTTGCGTAGTTTAGAAGAACAACGCGGGCACTCACAGACAGACACGAAAAGCGACAATGAAGTCGGTTATTTAAAAAAAAAATGCCGTTCCATACATTTTCACCGCGTAGGTCTTGCAGTTTGGTAGGAAATAGCTGATTTTTTGTTATAGCCGACCAAAAATTTCAAAGCACGGGTGTTCAGAATCATGTACTGAATCCATAGTACTATACACATTGTGCATCAAAATTGTTACACAGCTCGTTAACAATATTGCTATTTCTATTATGTAGGTACAATGGCGGACGATATGGCGGTAGATATTAATTAACAAGTTACGCTTTTTTATAACCACGGGTAAAACTATCACATTACATAATTGAAATCCCTCGCTAACAATGTTACTATCCTACTAGTTGATAATAAAACCGTTGAACGTTTAACCCAACTAAATTAAAAAAAACAAAAGAAAATTAAGCATAATTATTGTATTGTATCGGTGACCGTTACATAGAATAAGTTTATTACATAACGTTATCTTGTAGTTTGGAGGAGCTTGTGGCTAAGTAATAACAGCCGCAAGGGTCGATCGATCAGGTTAAGCTGCGCTTGCCGGGGTTGGTCGGTGGATGGGTGACCATCTTTACATACCAAGATTCCTCCGTGTCACGGAAAGCACGTTAACCTGTTGGTCCCGGCTGTCATTCGTAGATCTTTGACAGTCGTTACGGGTCGTCTGAAGCCCGAAAGTCTGACAACCAGTCTTACCAAGGGGTATCGTATTACCCAGTAACCGGGTTGTGGAGGTCAGATAGGCAATCGCTCCATGTAAAATACTGCTATTCAGCTGCATCCGGTGGTTAGACTGGAAGCCGACCCCAACATAGTTCGGAAAAGGCGAAGCAGATGATGATATCTTTTATTCTCATGTAAATCACTCTTTTGTCTTTCCGAGGATAAAGTATTTAAACCTAAAGCTATACCTACATAATAAGTATACATATACACCTAGTTAAGTAACACAATAATAACTGTGCTGACATTAATTATAATTTAATGACCTATGATTATTTATATGTAGGTACAAACATATACGGTTTTACCTTGTAGGTTTATACGTATACCTAGTCTTTATGTTTCTAATTGACGTTATTTCAAGTTAAATAAATATCAACTTTATTTTTAATTGGTAATTAAGTTGATTTCAGAGTGACTAGCCACTATAGAAAAAGTTATAAAAACGTTTGAAGTTGTAGCGTAAACTGAACTTTATTGTGTAGGAATTAAAGTTATTTTACCATAAGCTCGCCCACTGCGGATTTAATTTGTTCAGTCCATCTCATGGGAGAGTCCACGTGGTCTAGTACCCTCCACTCTACCCTACACGACAAGGCGCTCTATAGTCACCCTCACGCCTCGAGACGTGTCCGAAGTATTTGAGGATGCGCGTTTGACCAAACTGATAGACGCTAGAAAAAAAAAATTACCAGTTCGCAAACTGTAACTAGCGCAAAAATTTTACCAAATTACATTTTTCTATGTAACAACAGAAACCAACAAAAAAAATTCTATGCTAGGAGATCTAGAATCATAATTATGCTGAATTCATGGTAACTGTTTACGCACTGGTAAAATTGTTTCCTGTATAACCGTGGTTCGCTTGATCATTTGTGCTAATGCAGACAAATGGGAAGGACCACAAACAGACTATTTCTCGAGGTGGAATATTGCGTTGGTAGAGGAAAAGGATTCGTTTGTTTTCATTTGTCCCAGATGAATATGTTTGATGTCCCGACTTCGCCCCATTACCTGAGTCGTCCCTACTCAGCGCTTCTCCTCTACATTTATGCGCACCGACAAAGTGTGGAATTCTCTGCTAGCGTCTGTGTACCCTTCCACATATAACCTTCAAAACAAGACAGAACAGGCCTCTTCTGGGCACGATCGTTTCATCGTAGACCTCATTCATCGATTTCCATCAAGCGACATCGAGGTCAAGCCTTCCAGTCTGAATACCAGTATTTTACATGGAGTTTTTGCCTATTTGACCTCAGCAACCCAGTTACTGAGTAGCACGATCCCCCTTGGCAAGACAGGTACTAAATAACGTATAATGTATTTTTGAAGTAAAACTTCTTAAGCAGCGATACGATAATTGGACGAGAGTTGAGAGCGCAGTTTCAAGGACGCGTCACGTTTAGCACATTTCGTTACATGAGAGAGAAGAAAGATTTAATTCTCTCTGTCTCTCACACTAAATCTCTCATTCTTTAAGAAGTTCCCTTCTATCATGTTTACGGTGCTTTTCGCGAAATTGTTTACTACTTCAGCGGTTTTTATGTAAAGTTGTTCTTCTGTCCCTTTCTCCTACCCTCAAGCTCTGACCGGCTACTGAAACCGCTGTCCGAAATTCTTGCTCAGCTTTAATGCATAGTGTTAGTTTTCAGAGTTAATTAAAAAGTAAGTTTAAAAGTTTAGAGTGTATGTTGAAAGGCAGTTTGTTTTTATGTAGAGAAAACTTTGTTATATTGCTCACTGGGAACTAAAAGCCAGTGGTAAATTATGAACCAATATTAACTGAACTGGGTTATTCACACTATCGGAATAGAGTGTTTAGATTAATTTTATCATCCACTCATATCAACTGTCGAGTACCTATATAAGGTTTATCTATTCATACACGAAATATTTTAAGAGAAACATATATTAGAAACGAAAAAAAAATGTTAAGTTCATTATTAAAAAAAGAAAAATAACATTAAACAACAATTACATAACAAATACTGGCTCCTTCTTATTTTTTCACATCCATTACGCTTCGGTCTACGTAATATTTGCTATCATTGAAGCGGAGTAAAGAGTTTATGCAAAATGTCTCAAGTAATTTTTTAATTAATATTTAGTTTAATTAGTTAATTAATTCCGTGCCTCGGAAAGCACGTTAAGCCGTTGGTCCCGGCTGTCATTCGTGGATCTTTGACAGTCGTTACGGGTCGTCAGTAGCCCGAAAGTCTGACAACCAGTCTTACCAAGGGGTATCGTATTACCCAGTAACTGGGTTGTGGAGGTCAGATAGGCAGTCGCTTCATGTAAAATACTGGTATTCAGCTGCATCCGGTTAGACTGGAAGCCGACCCCAACATAGTTGGGATAAGGCTAGGCAGATGATGATTTAGTTTAATCAGTTAGGTAAAAAAAAAACGTAAAATTGCTACTTTACCACCTATAGATGTTTCTCTTAAAATTTTTCGTGTCTGAATAGATACATCTTATAATATACAAGCTGTGGCAATTAGTGACGCCAATAACCTACTTATAGAAAGTTTTGTTTTTTCTTCTTGGTAATTGAACCGGTGTTGACTTTTCAGTCACGTTGCGACGGCTGCACTATAGAAAACTTTATAATTTTCTGCCGTCAGCCGATAAAAAAATATCGTGAAAACTTAGGTGAAGTGAACTGTCATTCCAACTGATGCTAGCGATTGACACTATTGACATTGACATTTTTGCTCGTCTCCTTAGGGCCGTAGCGTGATGTTAAATAACCTATAACCTTCCTCAAGAATTGGGCTATCAAATGCCAAAAGAATTTTTGAAATCCGACTGGTAGTTCCAGAGATTAGCGCGTTCAAACAAACAAACAAAGTCTTCGCCTTTATTATTAGTACTAGCTTCTGTCAGCGACTTCGTCCGCGTGGATAGCTCGGCTCCTTTGAGCCGTAGCGTGATGTTAAATAGCCTTTAGTATAGATTTATTAGTACAGATATCCAACCAATACGCATAAAAGCGAAAGGATTTGTGAAAGATTTCTGAGAAAAACCTCATCGCAAAAACCTACATTTACGAGGAGCTCAAGTTAAAAGGTCTAAAATTAGCTACATACAACCTGGCACAATTAACATCGATAATTAGTTTGCCTCTCATTTGCTACTGCTTGAAAACCTAGACGGGCGGAATGGAAAGCACTCGTAATCTAAGTGCGTATGAACAAATTAGGGGAGGGAGGGAGGGAAATGGCGACCGAATTTTCTTGCTTTCGAGGTTATTTTCGTTTGTATTTCGGTGAAATGTTAAATTGTATACAACGTTTACTATAGGTGATTTTATTTAGCATACATTTTAAGGCTCGACAAAAGGGTAGGCAATTGATTTATGTACACACATATATAAACAGACAATGAAAAACAGAACAGAAATAAATAGGTACAGAGGTGATGCTTATTTCATAAGAAATCTCTTCCAGCATACTGAGTCCAGCATACCTGAGATATTAGATACTATTTACAGTTGGTACTAAATTAAATGGCTAATTATAATTTCAATCAAGAAATTCAGATAATTTTCAAGTTATGGAACAACAAATTGGCTTCGGCTTCTGTAAATTATTTTGTCCGGTTCGGTTTCAGTAAATTATTTTAGTAGGAAAACTACACCGAATAAGAATATGATATCATGAAATCTGAAAGCCAATTCTCGTAATTTAAAACGTTCAAAATCTAGTCGCAGTTTCATCTCGGCGACAAACAAAAATGTCAAAAACTTGTCAAAATGTAGGGAAATTAGAAGTATTTTTTGACCGATTGAGACTGAGAACAGACTGTGAACGTTCTTAAAATTACGAGAATTGCCCCTCTGGTTAGCAATATTCCTTTTCAGTCAGACAGATAAGGAATGACAACAACGGTAGAACATTTTAGTATATACTTAAGCGGAAACAAACGACTCTAAAAATGTCAATCCAAATATTTACACACACATCTATACTAATAATAAAGCTGAAGAGTTTGTTGGTTTGAACGCGGTAATCTCTGAAACTCCCAGTCAGATTTGAAAAATCTTATTGCACTTGATAACCTAATTCTTGAGTAAGGCTTTATGCTATTTAACATCACGCTACGACGATTAGGAGCCGAGCAAAAATAAAATGGATCAGGAGGATGTAGGATCGGGACCGACCGAACGAAATAGTAACTTCGTAGCAGGAAACGGCCGACCATTCGGCCGATACTACTTCGGAGTAGACCCCCAGGACTCGTCTGCTCCACCGGCCATCGGTCGTTCGACAAAAATGCCACGTATACAAATATTTACTCCCCTTTTTTAGATAAAAATTGTCACGACTGGCCTTCACACTGCTCAAATTCAAATAATGTCATATTAATTGTAATTCAAGGTTCCGGAGATAAGAATCTGTGTGTGTTTTTCGTCACAGACTCACTGAAACGTTACTGTATAGTTAAACTGTCACAAGGTTCACGTTTTGACATAACATGTAGAACGGATGGCCTTCCGTGTCTGATTCATTATCTGTGGTGTAATTAGTTAATTTATGCTTATTTCTATCATTTCGCTCTTTTTAAATTCCTGATAGAATAGATCGGCCTATTCTATAAAAAATCTCACCGTAAAAATTTAGGTGAGGTGAGCTGTCATTCCACCTGATGATTGACACTATTGACAGCTCACTTCAACCTCACTTCACTGAGTATTCACGGTGTGATTATTAATGAATAAACATCTCCACGTTGACGCTTGTCCACCACGTTGGTTTAGTGGTTACAACCGCGACTTCTGAGCGAAATGTTCTAGTTTCGATGCCCGGTCGGTGAAAGTATTATTGGAATTTACTGTAAGGAATTTGAGCATGGGTAATAATTACAGTGGCACATCACCCCTTATATGATACTTGGGAATCGGACATACCTGGCAAAATTTAGATGTAGGAACTAAACATTTCTGCTTACCCCTTAGAAGAGAGAAGGGACTTGTGTTTATTTAAAAAAAAATGAATTCATGCGTGATTTTTTATAGGTACCTAGGTACTATTAAAGTGTAACGGTGTTTTAATTAATAGTTGCATTTTGTCAGATTATCATATCAATGCATTTTCACCTGTAACAAGGTTATGAATTGTCGCAGCCTACTACATAAACTTCACACTTAAGACTTAGGTAGCATTTTAATACATTTCTAAATATATTTTTTTTTTGTTTTTCAATGCGTGTGGACATTACTTCACCTAGAGATTTATTTTCCTTTTATAACATTTTGTAACGTATAAAGTCGTGATGGGCCAGTGGTTCAAGGCCTCGCCTCTCATGCATAAAGTTGTGGGTTAAAATCCGGTGTTCAAATCAACAAATGTGACTTTTTCAATTCATATGAACTTAATCAGCCTTATTACAAAACAAGGTTTATCTTCAGACCCAGGTATAAACCATATCGAGCCATTTTTAACCGACTTCTAAAAAAGGAGGAGGTTCTCAATTCTCAATTTTTTTTTTTATGTTTGTTCGCGCATAACTCCGTCGCTTGCCAACCAATTTGAAAAAATCTTTTTTTGTTGGAAAGGGTATACTTCCCAAATGGTCCCATAACAATTTTATCAAAATCGGACAAGCGGTTTTTGAAAAATCAACAAAAATCTAAAAAAAATATCACAAAAGTGACAAATAAAAACTTTTTTACAAAAAAAAAAAAACAACCGACTTCCATAAAATCACTACAAAGTGAAAAAGTGAAAGTGAAATACAACAACCAAAGACACCGACTTCCGAAATTAAAGTTATTTTTCACTTTGTAGTGATTTTATGGAAGTCGGTTGTTTATTTTGTAAAAAAGTTTTTTAAAGCATAGGTACTACTAATCTACAGAACAAAACATAGTGCTTCTTTTTTCAAACCTTTATTTAACAAAGTCCTTTTCTTTTCAAGTAAATCCCATATTTTTCACAGCTGTCTTTACTGCCCTAGCGTCATAGATTACACTGACTAACTAATGAGTTTCCGTACCCCGCATTCGTAGCTAATTACCTCATATTTTATGTTTTAGTGCGAAAAATATTCGCTTAGTTTATTTGTTCAGAAGATTCATAGAAAAAACACTGGAACTGTGCCTGATATAACTGTGAAATAGTTGTGAGTTGAATAATTTGTTTTCGTAGTGTAGGTAGTCATAAAATATGTGTATGTATTTACATATATATTAAGCCATAAAACTGACACTTTTCTTTTAACATTATCAAATAAGGTAAGTCGGCTAGATCCGTAATAGTTTTCAACCGGCCTTAGATTGTTCAAGACAATAATTAGTTTATTTGGAGAGATAGGTTATGTTTACCCGGTTATAGTACTGACAGCACGCTAATAGTTCTATAATTACTTGGACCCATTTTGTTTCCAGATTTAAATATGGGACTTACTTTCGCATGTTTAAGAGAACGTGACACTACGGGGTTTGTTATAATAAGAAGGTCGTATCTCTACGTTGCCGTCGTGGTGGGGCTTGCGCGCTCCGAACTCTAGGCCTGTGCCGGAAGAGTTTACTTTGCCGAAACAGGTCTAGGGTGAGGAGCCAGACCAAGAGAGATACAGAAACCCGCAGGGCAGCATGTGGCGAGCTGTTGGGCAGTAGCGACCCCACGGACCCTATCTCCCGGGAGAAATCTTGTTCCTCACCTCTGGCTTGCCTTTATTGGCCGGCTGGAGTGAAAAATGACGAGGAACAGAGCTCCCACCTCATTCTTGCCTTTACTGACCGGCTTGAGTGGAGACTCGCAAGAGTAAACGTGCTCGAGGGAAGGAAGTATTCCAATAAGTGCTCGTAGGGATCTTGACCATCTTCCGGGCTCTGAGATTGTTCTGAAAGTCGTGGAATACCTCTCCACTCCTCATAAGCACTTCAGGACATGTTGCCCCCTTGTTGCTACGTCACTATGTGCTAGTGACAGTTTCCGGGGGCCCATTATTGAAAGTGCAAGTCACCCCCTGCCATTTTATCCGTGTATATATAAAACATATATATTTCCATATCCTGCAATAGTCCTACATTAACCGGGGGTTATCCTTGGGTGCACTTGCATAGTGCATACAGGGATAATCGTCGAGTGGTGCCACATTTCAATGAAATTTCCTAAGGGGCCTCCACGAGTTGGCTTCGGCCCCTCGTACGCCTTCCAAAGGATAGGGACCCCGTGGTCCCGAGATATGTTAAGTTATAAAAATAATATAATAATAAGTTTATTCAATAATTGTTATAATGATTATTATGGGCTTTAATTTCTTGTTACAAACGAATTAGGCATCTGTAGCCGAACTAGTTCTGCATTGATGTCAGCTATCGATTTATGTAGGAATCAAGCATGGCCGCCATTTTGAAAAAATAAATAAACAAAATGGCGGACAGGTAGTATGCCACGGACCTTCAAAGTCCTTTGATAAATAATACATTTTCCTGAGTTTACTTTCCAACAAACATGCCACGTATCGGGAACTAGGCCATTATTCAATTTTGTTAAATTGATATATAGGTATATATTGAATTAGAGCCTACTGTTGTAGGCTCTTAAAAATAATTGACGTTCCAGAAGTTCTTGGCAAATGGCTGATATTAAGGAATCAATACACTAACTTAATTGTCGAAGACTGTATTGGAAATATTGTTATGTTGAAGGGCTACGCGTCACTTTGAAGGGCCCCTTAGAGAGTGCGTAATTAACGAGTTTCGTGTGCTCCATATAAAATGAGGATGTAAGGGATCTTAGCACTGCCTGCCAGCGTCACGGGTTGTTCGAAAGAGTTACCGTGGCCCCTGGCACAAGCGACTGAAGGAACACGGGTGGGTTTTAGTCAGTAAAAGTCTGACACGCCCTCCCGCTCCGTCCAGAGCGGGAAAAGTTATTTGATGATATCCCATCCAAAAAAAAGAGGGATTTCAGATCATTAGTATACCACTGGCAAGCATTTGTACAGTCACGAGCAAAAGTATGTAGATACTCGGCTTTATTCGAAAGCGATTTACTCCTTTATTTTTGAATGAAATTTTATGTTGTTACGAACATAGCATTTTCGAAACCATAGGTTTATGTAATGTGTCGTATTTCAACGTTGCATTCGTTATTTCACGAAAAAATCGCAATTGAAATTTGCCAAGTGTTGACATATGTTGTTGCTCGTGACTGTACTACCGGATTTGAAAAAAATGTTATTTTGAGCCCGATTTCTGAGGAAGGCTATAAGGCTACTAACAGCACGCTAGGACCTCAGGAACTGTGCGAAAAGGAAAAAGTGAGAAATAACGCTAAGCGTAAAACAAATTAATAACGCCGACGAAGTCGCAGGCAGAAGCTAGTCGTCGTATTTGCCACCAACATCCGGTTAGACTGGAAGCCGACCCCAATATAGTTGGGAAATAGCTAGGCAGATGATAATGAGACCGGCTGATGCTAGGGGATTGACACTATTGACAGTTCGCTAAGTGAACTGTTAATAGTGTTACAGAATAGGCCAGTAGGTAGATATCTAAAACGTTCCCGGGTAACCCTACCTATACGTTAGGGGGCTGTTCTTTTATTACGTAAGATAATTTTTGACCACTTTCTGACCTCCCCGTACGTAAGAAAAAATAAGTTTTGGATGAACCCCCTCCCCCCTTTTTAATCTTACGTAATATCAGTATCTACCCACATTACAAAGAAAAAGTAGCAAAAAATTTAAAATTTATAATTTTTCTTTACCTTTGTGATCTTGCGTAAGAACAATCTAGACCCTTCCCACCCCCACGTAAGAAAAAATAAGATTTGTTTGTACCCCCTCCCCCCTCAAAACGTATTACGTAATAAATGAACAGCCCCTAGGCGCACCCGAACTGTCAAATCAATTTATTTGTGTCTTGAGTGTTGATACAATTTCGGTCTTAACATTTAAGTAATTATACAGATCCGTAACACTTAGTCATCTAATGTGATATGCAAACATTTAGGATTATAATTAGTTATAATTATGGTATCTGTTATAGTTCAATAAACATATAAATATTGTTATACTCGTATTATTGTTAGATACAGTTTTTAATGTCAGAGGATAAATAACAATGGTTGTTAGTTATTACGAGTATCTGTTATTAAATATGTCGCTTACCGAATATTTTGTTATTGTATGTTATTGGTTATTATTCTGTAAACCTTTTCCCAACTATATTGGGGTCAGCTTCCAGTCTAACCGGATGCAGCTGAATACCAGTCTTTTACATGGAGTGACTGCCTATCTGACACCACAACCCCGTTACTGGGTAATACGATACCCCTTGGTAAGACTGGTTGTCAGACTTTCGGACTTCTGACGACCCGTAACGACTGTCAAAGAACTACGAAAGACAGCCGACACGGGGGGTTTTGGTATGTAAAAATGGTCACCCATCCACGCACCAACCGCGGCAACCGTCGCTTAACCTGATCGATTGGCCCGTGCGGTTGTTATTACTTAACCACATTTATTCCTTAACCATACTTTAAGACAATATCAGCTCAACAACCAACCTGGCTAACTAGCTAATCCCTTTTTACTCCCTCTTGGCCTTGTGTATAGTTTAACTAAGTCTTACCGATATGTGAGAAAATATCTGACCTCTGGTTAGTTAGTTGCCATCAGAATAAATTGGATCGTGTCCCTAAACCCTTAAAGTTAGTTCAATGTGACGCTACATCTCGTAGAACGTTCTAAGTTAGTTAGCATCAATTTCAGGAGCTATAACGCAGTTATGAGGGTCCTAAATTCACTTATTGCTACATGGTTCATGTATCGCAGCCAGCAGATAGCTGTAATGTGTAATATTAAGCTTGGGCGACTTTGCTTTTAACTACAGATATCACAAGAAAAGTTTGCGCTTCGGGAATCGTCGTCGACTATCTTCGGAAATACGAAAGCGCGATAATACGTTCTAATATAAAGCTGTTACAACCATGAGCCTGCGCTTGCCAATTTTGTATTACCATACCAAAATCTTTTTTAAACTTTTGAAAGACAACAGAAAGAAAAAAAAAACATTCTCAATACTATTACACAAGCACGGCAATACAAAATGTTTGCATTGGTTTTTGGGTTTACTCTGTGGCGCGACGTTCTTGCATATTCGGAACCACGAAAATTACCGAAGCGCATACTTTTTCTGGTTTAACTGTTTTAATTTTAATCGGGAAGAAATTCTGTTTCTGAATTTTATGTAATTCAGTGCATAATATAAGTATTTTTTGACCATTGGGGTCTTGTTATACCCAAACAGAAATTGTTTTTTTTTTCTTTTTGTTTAAAAAGGTTACCTTAATAAATATTTACCTACGTAGGTACAAATCTATGAACTTGTTTTGGTGTCGATTTTTATAATCTGTCCCGTAGATGTATAATGGATCATCTACCAACACACGCCTGTGTTGTGAAAACTCTTTTATAAACTTTTAAGACTAGCAGCGTCCCGCGGTTTCACCCTTATAAGTGTCGATCCCGTAAGAATATCGGGATAAGAAGTATCCTATGTATTATTCTAATGTAAAAGAAAGAAAGAAAATACATTTATTTAGCATAGACTAAAAGACACACAATAGGTACATCAGATACATACATCAGATAGCAACTAATAAAGAAAACAAATAGAAAGTATAAAACATGTATGAAATTAGCAGGAAAGTATGCCTCACGGCTGCACCAAAAAGGCCCAATTCAGAAAAAATGCCAGACAAGTAGCGCCTGACGCTGGTTTTCAACTGAACCTGATGTGTGAGGTGACGGATGTAAATAAGTTTTACACTGCAACGTGACGTGTGTATAAGCTATATTACTGTAAAGTTTCATCAAAATCCGTTCAATAGTTTTTGCGTGAAGGAGTAACAAACACCCATCCATCATCCTCACAAACTTTCGCGTTTATAATATTAGTAGGATTACGATAGTAACGACGCAACACGCGCGCGTTTGCTGCACTGGTTGACGTCATCACGTCGCTGGGGCTCTGTCTCGTATAGGGTACTTAGCATTATGCTGAGCGATGGCCGTTTTGCATAGATGTGACGCATGTTTACCCCCAACTAGTTTTTTTTGTGTTTGTGTACTTTTTATGCGTCATGTTTTACCGCAAATAAACGTATTTTCTTTCAACTAGTTCAACCTATTCATTCGATGTGTTATATCTTGTTACAATACTCCCTAGCTCTATTTAGTTTATAAATTCCATATTCATATTCTTCATGTCCTTAATCATCATATAATTTTGTTTCAGGTACGTTAGAGGTTTGAATATGGACTAAGACAACCCAGGCATGGTTCTTCTGCAGTGGTACGTCGATAACACCTACACTATTACATAATATTCATAGTAAACTAGGAAAAATAAAATGAGTTTTAACCAGCCATTTAACCGCATAAGGACGAACTAATCCCACGAAACCTTTACACCGCATCTCAATGACACTTTTCATTATATTTGGAGTAAAAAAAACGGAGAAAATAAAAAACGGAAATATTTATCTGATCCTCTAAAAACTTATTGACCTACTAATAATGAACACTTTTTAAAATTAATGAACCCCTAAAAACTTTTGCAAGTCTTTTCACATGCACACTTTTTTTAATATTTTTTTTTTTAACTTTTTAACTTTCTGGCTTTTTCTCACAGTTAGTCGCAGTAATTAAGCTAGGGCACCCCGATCATCGGTTAGGTTAGGTAAGAACTGTGACCAACCGTTACATCCAAGCTGATGGTCGTAGTTACATGGCTATTTAGTATTTTTAGGATGCCAAGAAGATTTTCGTTTATGGCTTCCACTTTCACAACACACCATTTAAAGGATGTGGTGAGGACGTGAGGACCTAGGCTACGTCAGCAAACGGTATTAGCGTTGCTGAATTTTGGGGCAATTGTTGTTAAAGAATTTGTATTTTATACAAATCGACTCGCTAAGAAGAACGGACCATATTTGTTTTCAGACGATGAACAAGTTATCTGATTACGGAAATTAAGCCGACCCGAACAAGTGTGTAACACGCCTTACAAAGTCGCCTGTAACAAAACATATCAGTCTTCAACACGCCTAAGTATCCGACTCAGCTAACACATAATTAAAACTTTAATTATGAAGTTATTTCTCAAAAGTTTCTATGGTTCCTACTCAGTTTATTTCCCAAGTTTAGCAGATAAATTAACAAAGTTCTGTTGATGTCATTTTATTTTAATTAAAAAGAAGTCATCTGTTCCGTCGAGATGTTTGTTATGATGATTTTGTTAAACGGGTATCATATAAATATTATACATTAAAGTCGCGTTTCGAGTCTCTCTTTGTGACTCGCATTATTTAAAATATAAATTAAGGCATTGACTCTCACCGCGGTCACCGGTGACCGCCAACAATAGATTTTCTATTATGTCTGCAGGCTGTCTGGCAGTTAACGTGTTAAGCTAACATACGGGACGGCATGCGGCAGTGTCATCGACGAGCAACCTGTACATGGATTCTGTACATGATTCTGCTGGAACACCCTGAGTCGAAATTGTTTGTAGGTTATTAAAAAAAGAAAGCTATTTAATACAAAAGTGCAATACCTACACGGTCAAAATGTATTGAGCAATTTTTTTTATAACGAATCATGTACTTAAGAGCTTTGACAACGTACGGCATTTCATACAAACTTTCAAGTCCTTTTTTTTCGAAATGCATGAACCGATTTTAATGAAACTTCCTACGCGTTAAGCAGGGAAATTATATCTAAAAAGTTAGTTACACATAAAATATTGTATAATATAATATGTAACCAATATTTTATAACAATTTAAAGGAGTGTACGTGGAGTTTCATGCGCGTTCTTCTATATAGGTACCTACTACGCTTTGGAATGGGCAACTAAACTAGCCTCATCTTTCTGACTGACCGACCCCTTAACAATTCAAAAGTACCTGTAATTGCTTTAGTTCAAATAAATGCTTTGAGTTTATTTCATTTGGACAAAGGTTAACCTCATGTAACATATCAATTATCACTCAATCAGTGCCTTACCGCAGGTGATATCCCAAAATAATATTAACGTCAAAATTCCGGTTAATACTTAACTACCAATCAATTATTTACCGCAACCAGTTTCCCGCCATAATTCTAATTGACAGATGTCAAAACGAACTGTCACCGATATAATTATTTATAGCCTGACATTCTCGACGCGATCACTAAAGGTTTGTCGAGTGCTTGAAGCTGAACAGACTGTCGACATTTGCTAAGTGCCACTTGGACACAGCTTCACCACTGGACTTAAATAAATCCTGACTAGCAGTTTTTTTTTTTTTTTAACTTTGTATTACTTTTTTTTAAAAGAGGTTAGTGGGTTAGTTTGCTTGTAATTAAAGACGTCACTAATCCTGGAACTAAAATCTAATTTGGGAACAACAGAAACACACTGTTTAATTACGTGTCGTGGGATTCCATATTCTTGAAATGCTTCAGCTGTTTTAAATCGATCATTATCATCCATCTAGGCTGTGGCTGAAAACCAGCGCTGGGGCACTGTCTCACATAGGGTCGTAGCGTTGCCAAGCGAATGCCATTTTGCGTGGATGGGACGCATATTTTCCCCAACTTGTTCTTTTTTTGTGTTCTTTCTCTGCGTCATGTTAACCGCAAATAAACGTATTTTCATGATTATTGTTTTTCTTTCTTTTTTTGACTTTATTCCAATTTATTTAGGGTCGAAATAGCATCGTCTTTAATTATCATGATCATTTCAGCCGAAAGACGTCCACTGCTGGACATACGCCGTCCCCAAAGGTTCTTCTTTCATACATGACTTTTCTTCTTGTAGTTCTTCTTATATGTATACAAGGTGTCGTTTTGCATCCTCATCAAATTCAAGGAGGTAACTATGCTACTGATTCTCGACACGAATCAATAATAAAATAAGTAGGTATTTTTTTTCTCTAATTTTCGTTAATGGACAAAAAAATTGTGGGACACGCATTTTAAAGCGCGGCCTGTGTGAGACCGCACTGTAACTGCCCTATTACACACACATAAAAACGCGGCCGCCTGTACGATACCATAACGCGATTCTGTTCTTTGAAAGTGGTGTAATGCTTAAATACTGTCAAACTTAAATAACTAAAAAAAAAACAAGTATGTAGATATTCATTATTTACCAGGGATCGTAATTTTATTTGATTATTTATGTCTTCCATAACAGCCTCCTGAAATTTGACGAGGATGCAAAACAACAGCTTGTATTTCTGATAACCTTTATACATATTATTATGTACCTAAATACTACGGTGACTACGCGCATAAAAAAAATAGTTAATCGATATCTACTGCATATTAGCGTGTTTGCGTGCCAGGTCACATTAAATATCTGCGATAGTATATTTTTTATTTTATAAACGGGCCTTATCAAATTATAAACACACTATTTTTATGTCTAGCTAAATGGGCGATGGCCATTAATTTCTCATTAGCACGTTCACTGTTAATTTTAATAACTTTATTTATACCTAGGAAAATCTACATCTACATAGCACGAAAACCCCAAATTATGTTTTTGTTTGGGTATAGGCTTGTACCTATGTCAATCAATATGACGAGCCTTTTTCCAACAATGTTTGGGTCGGCTACCAGTCTAACCGGATGCAGCTACCAGTATTTTACATGGAGCGACTGCCTATTTCACCTCCACAACCAGTTACTGGCAACACGGCACCCCTTGTTAAGACTGATTGTCTGACTTTTGGGCTCCGACCAATGTAATTCCTGTCAAAGAACTACGAATGACAGCCGGGACCAACGGGTTAATGTGCTCTCCGAACACGGAGGAGTCTTGATATGTTGGTCACCCATCCACGAACCGACCGCGGCAAGCGTAGCTTAACCTGCGACCGACCCGTGCGGCTGTTATTATTAACCCGATGAATGTCGTAATTACAGACACAATTAAAAAGCCATTGTGTCTCGCGTGAATCTACGTTCCGAAATATGAAGGGTTAAAGCCATCGAGCTCAAAGATTGCATGTCAATGTGCGCCGAAGTTGGGTAAAATATGCGAGTGACCTCTGTTTCCCTTTTACCGGCCTACCACCGTCCGTCACACTATAACATTCGTGTATCCCGGTACTTAGCAATTCCCAAAACTATCCGAAGGGATCCTTGGATGATGAAGATTAATTACTCAGGGTACTCCCTTAAGGCTCCCTGAAATAGTTACCTTTGCCTCGAGTTACGCGCGGCTTAAGGCGTGTATTCTCGTAATCTCGATAAACGATTATCGGTGTTAACAGATTATGCTAGGCGATTAGTTTGAGTCGCTGTGTAATTTATTCGACTAGCTCAGGAATTACGATGCGATTATTGTTGGGAAGTCGGCATGATTTACAGTGGTTTGTTTGTTGTGTACAATGATTCCCCGTGCTGCCTCGTTGGTCTGGAGGTCGCGTGGGTTTCCTGGGTTCGATTTCCAGGTCAGGCAAATTGTTATATGGGGTTTTTGCATTAGGAATTTCTCAGCAAAAAAAAAAAGCACGTTAAGCCGTTGGTACTGCGCCTAATCTCTTTCCGGCAGTATCGGATTGCCGTCCCATCGGACTATTAGAGCGGGGGAAGAGTGAGTGCACGCTAGGAAATAATAATTTCAAAGGTTCGTCGTTATCGAAATCGATAAGTAGAACTATACAGCGTGGCGGCTTTAATGGCGACATTCATTTAACACACGTAGGTATACGGTTTCGCGATTCCGTTTTATGATTTTCTAAAATAGCATCTTAGAGCAATCTGTACATAAAGAACTGTAGCGCAGGGTTAATTTGCTGATCATACCATCGCATCAATGAAATTAAAACAAATAACGTGCAAAAAGAAGGCGAATTGAAGGAAAGAGAGAGAGCCCTATGTCGGCGAGCGGCGTCGGTGGTGGTGGTACAGGGTACTTCCCGTGAACTCAGAATCTTAAAATTGGGCATGAACCAACGTCTTATAGCACAGATAAAGGAAAAATTTCGAAAACGGTAAATTTTTAGTTACATCATATAATAAAAATATGTTGTTAATAATTTTAAATTTTACAGAACCCTCGGTGCGCGAGTCCAACTCGCACTTGGCCGGTTTTTTTTTTTCATTACAAACAGACACTTCAATTTTATTTTTATAATAAATAGATATCATTGACCATCACAGGAAATTTCGATACAATTAATTTCGGGAAGTGTGGGTGATTTACAATGGTTGTTTACTGTGTAATTAGAGCATTAATTTCCCTGAGGGCAGACTGCGGTTGAGAGTGTTGTTCAAAGGGGTCGTGATAATTACATGTACCTATTAACATTTAGGCTGTTATTGTTGTTATATGACGTATCTTATGAGATTTCCGATATGATAATCCAAGAGATTATGCATTTCACTTAATTTCGTACATGTTGTAAACTGACAAGCTATGCAAAGCCTATTGTCAATCCTACACGAGCAGTCTGTGCATTAATTAAACTCAAAGGGCATACAGCGCTCGGGTGCAAAAAATCCTGTTAAACATGTTACAAAAACAAGCAACTCCCTCTCATGGAGAGGAGGCCTGTGTCCCAGCAGTGGGAACATTATAGGCTGATTATGCTTATGTTAAACTTTAAAAACAACCCCAGAAAAACTGCTCAACCAAATTGGACCTACCATTGCATATATATACTACAAAGTTGTATATTCGTTAGAAAAAATAGGTACCTCTTCAAATTAAATATCGAGCTAAATGAAAACTATAACCGACGGAACAAGAATAGATTATTACTACCCATCACAAACTTAAAAGTTATCGGGAAAAGCCCATACCTACTCTAGACTGGCTAATGTATTTAATAAGCTACCGGAAAGCTTAAAATACCTACCAAATGACTCAATTTTCTCGAAACAGTTAAAATCTTTGCTAATAAAGAAAAGCTATAAAGGCTATAAAATTCTTCAACGGTACTATAGCCGTTGAAGAATTTAAAACTGACAAATTGTGAATCAATCGAACTTGTAATAATATGCTAGACGTAAATGTGAAATAATAAATGACTATACTAAATTACTTATATGACTAAAATGAATGAACAAATTGATAATAATGATAAATGTTAAAATAAAATGTAATATTTTTTTGTAATTATATTTAATTGTTAGTGTTTAGTATAATGTAAATTGTAATAATTAGAATCAATATTATAATAAGTATTATGTACAATTTACAGTGCCCTTACAGGGTACATGTTTTAACACTGTCATGAAATTTGAATGCATGCCTACCAGTGTTTTATAATAATAATAATATAACACACACACAGTCACAGTACTCTAGCAGGGGTATCTGTTAAGATCATACAAGGATATATTTTCTGCGTTTATTCCAAGCGAACGTCTTTACATCACCCCGGCTATATTATCACTCCTTCCAAACAAAAAACCTAATACAAAAATTCATCTCGTATTGATGGCAAAAATGTTAAGCATCCTTGGCCCAAAATTCAGTTGCGCTAGCTCCGCTCACAGACTCAGCTTTAAGAAAAATACAAAAATTTAAAAGCTCATATAATTTCGATCCAGCCTGTCCCGTGCTGCCCTCTCCCGGCGACGCCCTAAGCCGAGGTCCGTACCCCACAGGGGGTGCCCTTAGCGTGTAGTCGCTTAGTTTTTAAGCCCTGGCTGGAGGCCTTAATTTATTGCATCCACAGGCAAGCCTGGTTAAGCAGACGACAAACTCATAGGCTGAACTGCGAGAAACATTATCGAAAAAAAAATGAAAGCTCATTCTAAATTCGCTTGACTGTTCGAACGCAACCAGAGCTACGAGTATTTTATTGCCAGCCAACACTACATAAGGTCAAATTTAGCAGACAACCTTTACATTACAGTACTTACCTAACTACATAATGTTCCTCATAACAGAGTAATAACCAGCATTGATTTAGCCAACTGAGCTGAAACGAGAACAATGGCAGTGTGTGTCAATCATAATCGCATCAGGCAAGTTATCAGTAACCACGGATGTTAACAGCTAGTGGGCGTCTGACACGCAGCTATCGGTAACGTGACACGTTACAGAATAGGGACAGAACTTCTAATTTGGCCAGTGATGTGAAACATAACAGAACTATCGATAAAGCATCTGTCATAGTTGACAGTTGACATCGCTCTTATTGTCCGTGGTTTTACTCATATATAGATTTATTTTTAACAAATTGATGTGATTTCTACTTAAAGAAATACCAACTTTAAGCTAGTGTGATATAAAGTTGATTTCAGAATGACTATTAAGAAAGTATTTCTTTTTTTATTGTTGCATGGGCCTGCTCTTGGCTGCGATCACGCTTGATGGAAAGCGATTGGTGAGGTCTATGATGGAACGAGCGTGCCCAGAAGATGCCAGTTCACTCTTGCTTTGAATGCAAACGGGTTAAATGTGGAAGCGAACACAGACGCTGGCATTTAAAAAATGAAAAGTTGTAGCGCAACATGAACTTTATGTGTGTGGTTATAAAGTTATTTTTCCAAAAACACATATATGTTTACATGTTGGGAAAACAAATTGTGGCATGGAATACACGTGTGCCAAATTCGTTCAGCTGTTTATTAACGATTGATTAGGTCATTAACATCTGTACCAATAATAAATAGCTTTCTCATTTATTTAAGCCCGTATAATATTTAGTACAGCACCCGATTTACGTAACACACTATTAATCTCAATCTGAATCATTTTGAAGTAAATTGATAATCCATTGCTTCACATGTTCGAAAAAAATGTCTGCTCAACAAGGTCAATAACGCAATGAATGACGTTGAACTGTAAAATGACAGCGATTGCTACTGATAGTGTGTTACGCACTTTATACCCCGCAGTTGTAATAGCTCGGTTTCATTCTTCCATTGTCAACTGAAAGCAGTTTCTGCAAGCACAGCTACACATTTTAAAGCGCTCGAAAGCGCGATCGTGTCATTCAAAATCGCGACAAGCTTTTGCTAAAGTTTCCATGTAATCTACGAATACGATACACATGATTACACTGACATTGAGCGCTGCAAGTCGCTTGAACTAAAACGCTTTCCAGTAAGTAACATATCGCTGAATTCAGCGGTAAAAGGTTCGCGTTTGGCATGAGCAATTTGTAACTGTAGCTCAAACATATTACTCTATGTAAAGTTACTGAAACGTGCAGTGGGGTTATTACGGGACGGGACTTGAAATGAATTTAAACTTTTCTCTTCTTTTCTATCTTTTTAAAAACGTTGCCCCACACTAGGAATTTCTCCTGGGTCATTTTGGGACTACATCAGTCGTTGTGTTGTTGCGTCGTGTAGCTGACCCAAAATGAAATCCGAATTCTGAAGTAAATCTATAAAATTTTCATTGCTGGGACACAGCGGCCTCCCGAGTACTTCCTGTCATTAATTGCTGCTTTCCATTCCACCATTCAGACCCAGTGATGTTTAGTAGATAACACGTGTCTTCGAATTTTTTGGTTCTAAGACACACCGGTATTCTCACACTGTTAGAAAGAAAGAAAAAAAAATGCGTTTATTGGCATTACATCAAAATAAAAACACATTGAAACTATATACAGAAAACAAAGATTATAATGTCAAAAGGGCGTCAGCTCAGCGTACGTCAACCGTTCTTTGTTAACCGTTTCGAAAGCAGTGGCGATATTATCGTGGGCGTCTACGTCCACGTCACGGCATCACGATAACACAGGGTAAGTAAAAAATCAAATCAAATCGTTTATTGCAATCCATAATGTACAATTACAGGTGGTAAATAAAAGAAAATAATAGAAACAATTATGGACCCTGTCGGGCACAGCAAATTTTTAAATAGGTAGAGAGAGGAAGAGCGCTTTATTATTATTATTATTTTTTGTTATCCAGTTAGAATTATTTTATATCCTATTAATTATTTTATACCTATGTATTTATATTTCAATTCATTCACTTATTCTATTAATATTTTGTATGCTGGTCTATCTATTCATTTATATGTTTAATATTGCTTATTTCTCTACTCGCTTAAACATTTTTCATTATTAATAATGTAGTATAATTCTTAAGTATTGTGTAATAATTTATTTTAAGATTTATGGAAACATATGAAGACGCTTTTAAATTTCCGTCCACGAAAACCTGCACGATAATATTATGATGTTAGATATTACGAAAACGCGCACATTGGATGTTGAATGATTGCGAATTTCATAATGTGGTTGTAGTAACAGTTAGTCTTCTGAAAATTATCTGTACAATACGTTGTGAGCCTGTTATCTATTGTGTGCTTTCTACTTCATATGTTTATGTTGAACATGTCACGATTTCAATTACATTATAATGTCATGTTATCAACATGTAACTATGCGTAAAGTTTCATGCTCCATTGAGCGGAACGGAGATCTAATGTTGCTCCATTTCTAAATAAATACCTTCCGTTAGATTATTTTAGCATACAGTGCAGGCATTATCAGCCTATAATGTTCCCACTGCTGGGACACAGGCCTCCTCTCTGTGAGAAGGAAGTAGGCCGTAATTCTTCGAATTATCGATTCTAGGACATGCCGGTTTCATTACGATGTTTATCTTCACCGTTTTTTTTTTTTTTAAAGACCCAGCCCACACTATAGGAATTACTCCTGTATCGTGGGTGCGTTTACAAACATTTAAACTCACATACACAAACAGCCAGACCTGGAACAAGTACCTGTAGGTAATACAAATATTTGTTCCGTGCGGGAATGGAACCCGCGACACGCAGCGCAGCAGTCGATCGCTCAGCCACTGTGCCAACCGTGTCGTCGTTTTTAGAGCAGTGGTGATGAATTAAATCACACAAAATACTGCGCCTGCTTGGGTTCCTGCTACTGGTAATTCGTAAGTTGGGGCTGATACCACTTGGCCACCACTTCAAGATCATATCAAGTATTTTGTAACTGAACAGACAGCTGTGCTGCTGGGCAGTTTGTTGCGCCACTTCTTCTTCCCAGCGATAGCAAAGTGGTGAAGGGCGAGCGTTTTTGGGGGACTGTCTTTTGTCATTTCGACGTTCAAAAAGTGCTGATTCTCAAACTCATTTGAATAAATGACATTTGATTTGATATTACTTATGTCCAATCAAATTATTTTTGTTCTTTTTACTGCTTCCTTTTTTTACAAGCTTTTATTTAACTTGTTAATTTTGTTATTTGTATTTTGCGTTTCACGAACTGTGCCCAAATAAACGTTATTCTTTCTTTCCTTCTGCAGGGAAAAGGCACTTTTTCTTCCCCTTTTCTATTTATTTTGACGAATCTACTGCCTTCTTTATCAAATCTTCGTAATTTTGGCAAAATCTCTTACTGAACTGATTTAATCAACTCAGTAGGATTAGGATACTAAGATTATAAACAATATTCCGGGAGTTTATATTATTCGCAAATTATTTTAAGTAAGTACAATAAGCTGTTTATTTGGGCTGGCTTAGCTGCCGTTCGCATCTTGAGCCGAACCCCTTAATCTTTAGCTGTAGGGTGGGTTATCATTTGACTTAATATTTTGGATTGCCTTGATCAGTTTCTATGTGAAAATTAGTAAGAGGTAAATAATAATAATAATATCCCTGGACATTTCACATATTGTATACAATTTTTTTTTTTTTTTGTAAATACATACATATTATAGATAGAAAAACACCCAGACTCGGAACAAATACATGTAGGTCATACAAATATTTGTTCCGTGCGGGAATCGAACCCGCGACACGCAGCGCAGCAGTCAATCGCTTAACCACTGCGCCAACCGTGCCGTCATGTAATGTATTCAATGATTTTTATTTTTGTAAGCGCTGATTTTTCAATCGACAGATAATTTTTATTCGTGGAATAAAATTGACGTCTGACAGATTTTATATGGAAGAACTGTCAATAATTCAAAATTATTCCTCGGTTAATATTATCTGACGTTGGAAACCAGCCCTAAGTAGGTTTTACACACACTTTTACACGTAAATCATATTCTTTTTAAACTTGATCCCCTTATTACAAAACAAGGTTTTTCTAACCTTTTTCTTAACTGGGTCAGTGGTTTAAACCTGATCGAAATCAGGTTTAAACCACTGACCCAGTTATTGAATTAAAAACCCAACTGTTATAGAGATGGAGTTCTTTATACAAAAATGACAGCTTACTTCGGTGATAATGTCATTCTAGTATTAAGAACGTTGCCTAAATCGAAATAAAGTTTGAAATACAAATACTGACCATTGGGTCAGTATTTGTATTTCAAACTTTATGTCGATTTTCGGTTGAGTAGGCTAGAACTAAAGTTAGGTTTCGTTTTGTAATAAGACGGGATGAGTCAGCGTTTCCTATACGACTACTAATATAAGATAGATAAGATAATTTATATTTGCCAAAAACAAGTGCCATACAGTTCCGTATAGTCTACAATAGCTTGGTTTACATAAAAAACAACTAAGACGCAAAGGAAACATTTTGCTTATGAACTCCACGCTAGCTCGAGCCTGTCTCGTGGAGTCCATGGGTGGTATACCTAAGGCTTAGCCGTTCCAATAAGGTTCCTGCCTCTGACAAGTCTGTCAAAATCAGAGTGATCTTTATCCACGTTGCAATAACGTAGCTATTGGGTTGCTACTGTCAGGGGTTAAATAACTATGGGCAGACTTTAACATTACTATCCCTGGTGTTACCAAACTAATAAAGCCGTCTTAACGCGTGGATCAAGTGTTATTAATACATTAATTCTTCAGCACAACGGTTCAGCGCGTGAACCGAGCTTATATCTATGAATATTTTAACGTTCGTTACATTGATTTGTTGTTTACGTCGAATATACAGGTTGAAATTCTCTCTGCTGACGTGATTAGTACCGATACAAAAACTGACACTGATATTTCAAGTGAACTGCGTACGATGACACCACAAAAAAAATATCAAATTAATTTGGTGTTTATTTTATCATGTTTAGATATCGATTCCCATCACGTCTGCAGAGTTTCGCTAGCTAATTTAATTTAACCCTGTGGAAGAACCTGCTAGAATATAATGCTGTTTGACATGCCATCAGCAATCAGATACGTAAAAATACCTACCTACTGATTAATCTATTTCATCGAATATTAATGTCATTTTCATTTGATTAAATTAATAACAGCACGCATTCTGTATAAAAAATGTTATTTTTCCTTGGCATGCTCCATTGAGTTCGAATTACTTTAAATTTCGAAAGAATTCGAATTGCTGTTCGAATGGAGCTATTATTTTTAAGGAGTAAGGATGTGGCGACAGAAATCGACTTTTAAATCGATTAGTGGTGATCGAAATCGACTTTTAAAAAACGATTCGGGAAATCGTATTACCGGATAATCGATGGAACGTCTTTATAAGTGATCTCCTTTATCTCGATGGCTTTCCACAATGTGCATTTGTTACGCTGTGACGTTTTGGAAGACCCTTATTTGTTATGTGTCTTGAATGAAGAGTAATCCCGTTAATCAGATTTACTATCTAGCATCGAAATAGTATATTAAAATCTACTGTTACCCCATTTTTGATTGTGGAATATATTAATATAAAATACTTCAAGTAAAATTAATTTTGCTCTCTAAGCATTAAGATATTAATTTAAATTAGAATTTTCATTATCTGTGCCACTTGACGAGCTGAACATAATAATGAACGTGGCAACACTACTCCCGTCACAGTACCTAGGTACAGCTGTTAAATTAATAAAAGTAATCTCGAAGGAATGTCATTTTATATTCTTTCATAAAAGTCCGAAGGTATTACTTATCCCTTATTTAAAATTTGAAAAAGCCTTCGCTCGTTTCAAAATTTCATTCACCGACGTTCAGTAAATCGCTTAGGCACTTTGTACACTGCTTCATATCGCAATAGACGCGACGTATTTTTTAAGCTTTTATTCACTGATGTAAAATAGTCTTTGGCACTCCGTATATAACGCGATGAAGCGCTTTTCAAAAGTATAGTCGCTCTTCGGAAGAGCGACTGTGCATAATCTGTGAGCCATGCAGTATTTTTTTCCTTTATTGTACTGAGTCTATGGTTTGACTAAAAAAGAGGCTGAATGGCTGAGTGCTTTTCATTTCAGTTTAAATAAAACATTTTGCAACGATGGTTTTCTTTAATATATATTTTTTTTTTTTAATGAAATATATTTAAATGAGCAAACAATGCTGTAGCTATCTTTGAGCAATGTCTAGAGCTATCAACTCAGCCTATCCACTGCTGGACATAAGCCTCTTGAATGCTGCGCTATAACACCCTGTCCTCCGTCTTTCGCATCCAGTCTGTCCCAGCCACCTTTTTGAGGTCGTCGGTTCATCTAGCTGGGGGGCATCCCACACTACGCTTGCCGATACGCGGTCTCCACTCTGCTGTCCTTCGACAAACATGGCCAACTCAGTGCCACTTCAGCTAGAGCTAGTCAAGCTCCAATGAATAAATTCACGCTAGCCTACATACTTAAAGATGGGCTAACGTTGACCCTACCCACAATATTTTATAGCGTAACACTCAGACTAATCTGTGGCGTAACACAACAAAACGCCGCAATGACGTTCACTCCAATGTTGCCAGCGTAAAATATGAGAAGCGGACATACCATAAACAAACAAAACTCTTTTGCAAACTCCTCTTGAACGCAGTGACAATATTGAAAGCTTTTTTATATGTCAGTGGCGAGTACTCTCGTCAAGTATTTGCTCTAGGACGGGAACTTCAAAGGGCTACAGATTTCATTACGGTTGGTTGTGTTACTGGCTGGCAGAGTATGAGTTTGTACAGGGTATTCGAATTTTAAATGCATAAAGGTCCGCCCATAAATTCCGGTCTTCATAATGTATATGTAATATTCCTGGTTTCCGTGTTGATGTCTAGATTGCGTTTGTAGGTATGTAGCAGATTTTTCTCGTCATTTCTTGAATTTAGGTTTTAGAATATTGTGTTTCGAATTTTCGAAATCATATGATAATCAAATGCATAATGAATGGCATGTCTTAGAGCCAACAATTCGAAGACATGTGACATCTACCAACCCGCATTGGGCTGGGATTATACATTCCCTCTCACAGAGAGGAGGACTTTGTCCCAGCAGTTGGAATGGGAACATCATAGGCTGATTATTATATGATAATTCATACAAGAAATAAATAATGTTATCTAATTGTAAAAGAAACAAGCATCTGTATCATTCTGTAAGTAGCCACTACTTTCATAGATTATTCGTGTACCTATCACAAATTACGTTACTATCTAAGATCTTGTCCAACACATTAAATATCTTGGTCAGAGGCACAAAAACCGTCCGTAAACCATAGACAAAACAAAGCCTTATCTTTTCGTAAACAGATAAGCCAATCGATAAACAACAAAGGGATGACGCCGGACAAAATAGATTTTGGTCCCGGAAATTCTCGGAAACTACTTTCCATATAAAGCGTTTATCAGAAAGGTGTGGTCAAATTTATTTAAAATCTTTTCATTCGGCTCAAAGCGGGCAAATCCGCGAAAAAATAGCAGTATTTATAAGTTTGTGAAGTACCATGACGTTCGTGGACAAGCTAAATCCTCAAAGTAATGGCTTTACACAGCGTGTATCAGAAAGGCGTGGTAAGATTTAAGGTTGTGGTGCAGATCATCAAACTGAACAACTTTCTCCATGGGACCAACAGCGTAATCGCGATAAAAAATATCAGCCGTCCCATACATTTGGGTCGAGTAGGTGTTGACGTTTTGTATCTTCTGCCTCCCCTTTTCCCAACTATGTATGTACAGACGCCAGCACATCAAGCTACTACAATCTGTCAAATTTCTTTAATAGATTTTCAACTTTATCGCTAAAGCATTAAGGTTCAAGGTTGATTGGGAAAATTTGACAGTTTCGGGTAGCTTGACCTGCTGGCGTCTGTGCATATGTGTGTAACTATGTATGTATGTTGACGACTTCCAGTCTAACTGGATGCAGCTGAATACCAGTATTTTACATGGAGCGAATGCCTATCTGACCTCCACAACCCAGTTACTGGATAATACGATACCCCTTGGTAAGACTGGTTTTCAGACTTTCAGTCTTCGAACCGTAACGACTCTAAAAGATCCACGAAAGACGGCCAGGACCAACGGCTGGTATGTAAAGATGGTCACCTATCCACGGACCAACCGGCAAGCGTGGCTTAACCAGATCGTGGACCATCGACCCGTGCGGGTGATATTACTTAGCCAGTATTGGACAGTTAATATATTTTTTCGCGATTAGGGTGTTGGTCCCCTGGAGAAAGTTGTACAGTTTGACGGACTGCACCACACCCTTTAATATAACCACGCCTTTCTGATACACGCTGTATAAAGCAATTACTTTGAGGATTTAGCTTGTCCACGAGCGTCATGGTACTTCACAAACTTATATCAAATACTGCTATTTTTCCGCGGATTTTCCCGCTTTGAGCCGAGTGAAAAGTTTTTAAATCAATGTGAAAGTTTCGAGTTAATCCGCCGTGGGTCTTTTCAGCCGGATATTTCTAAAACGGGATTCATTTAAAGTCTGCAGCTATTTTGTATTATCGTATTAATGTCTTAGTACGAGCAGAGTTTGTAGAGAAAGCCAGCTGATGTGGTAGTGGGCTGATGGTCCAGCAGTGGACCGCTATAGGCCGAGTTGATTGGTTGATTGAGGTATTGAGAATGTCAGCTGATATAATTCAAAGAAAATTTGCAGAATTTCAGTAGGTATAGGTGTATATAGAATATATATATATATAGTATATAGGTGGGACGGACATCGACGCGCAAACTGTAACCATGAATTCAGCACATGATTCCAGACCGCTTCCTATAATGTACTGCTGGGAGCTGGGACACAGGCCTCCTCTCTTGGAGAGGAAGTGGGCTATAATCTGCCACGCGGGCCCAGTGCGGGTTGGTAGATGTCACATGTCCACGAGTTTTTGGTTCTAAGACATGCCGGTTTCCTCACGATGTTTTCCTTCACCGTTTTTGAGTGTAGTGGTGATGAAATTATTTAAAAGTAAAGCGCCTACCTAGGTTCAAACCCAGGACCTACTAGGCCGCCTAACGTAGAAATTCTTCAAAAAAATCTAATATTGAAAAATGCGAAAAAAGTTCGGATTGGCTCAGTTGGGTCGGTACCATAGTCAGCAATATTCGAAAGAGTGTAGGAGTGTAGAATCGGGACCGACCGAACCAAACAGTAACTTCGTAGCAGGAAACGGCCGAACATTCGGCCGATACTACTTCGGAGTAGACCCCCTGAAAACTGCAAAAAAACTTAAGTATTAAATTTGAGGCTTTCCCCCTTAACAAAATTAAACTGTAATGAGTAAAATAAATCCTTTTTGCTCCCGCCTTCTTATCTCGGCAGTATTTTAAGCCTTTTTGCTCAGTTTCCCCTCTTTAGTCCTCTTTTGTGCATTTTCATTCTTTATAATCATCATATTTCCATTCGTATCTTAGACATTGTATGCAAAATATCTTTTTCTATCTATAGTTACTAATATTAAAGCTGAAGTTTTTTTTTTTTTTTTGTTAGTTTGTTTGAACGCGCTTATCTCTGGAACTACCTTTCGGATTTAAATGAGTCTTTTTGCATTTGATAGCCCAATTCTTCAAGAAGGCTTTAGGCAGTTCAACATCAAACTAGGGCCCTTAAGAAGTGAGCTAAAAGAGAGGAAGTCTGAAAAAACGCTAAACGAAAACGAAGTTACTGCGCGGGCAGGCGATGCGATGTTACGGGGGTCGGGGAACAAAAAAATTCACGCGGGCGAGGTCGCGGGCAAAAGCTAGTAATCTTCATATTTCCATTCAATACACAATATTCATTTTATAATTGTAGGTAGGTAGTACGTACGACTATGTGTATTTTTATCTTTTCGGCTTCGCAACGGTTCTATATGCTGAATCGTAATTGGCGGAATTATTTTCGCGCCTGACATTTGGCCGGGCCATCCAATCAGCGCGCTGGCGGAGTGACAGCCGTTAAACGACCGGTGACAAGGGGAAATGAGGGGAAAGCTAACGTCCCTAATAGTTCTCAGATACTTTTTCCAATTAAAGGAGTGTGATGTTAAAATAGCTTGAATATTTAAGTGTTGAGATGGTTGTAAAACAATATTTATTTTATTCTGAATCACTTCTGACATAATAAAGTCCAATCCGTAATCAAAATACTAAATTATTTCATCACCACTGCTCTCAAAACGGTGAAGGAAAACATCGCGAGGAAACCGGCATGTTCTAGAACCAAGGAATCGAAGACTAGTGACATCTACCAACACTGGGTTCGCGTGGTGGATTTTTTACGGCCCACTCGCTCTCGCACCGAGAGGAGGCCTGTGTCCCAGCAGTGGGAACATTATAGGCTGATTATTTTCATAATCTGTAAGCAAAGTGCTAAATGAAAACAATCGATTCTTAATCTTCTCACAAACTGGAAAGATACAAAATGTGCACGTTACTATTCAAATTATTCCGTCAAACTCTATAGTCTACGGGAAGCAAGTACAACTGTTATTTGAACTGGCAACTTCGCTTGGCGTTCGGAACTTGAAACTGTTGAGCGTTGAATAGTTTCGGAAGCGAACTGTATTGTCGTGTCAATATATTTTGGCCTTTGATAGCTTTAGAGGATTAGGATAAACGTCTTTAGAAATCGGAGATTATTGTGTTTGTTTGAGAAGCGCTTGTTGAAGTTGTTGGTCAGTATTAGCTGGTTGTTTGTCACTGTTTATGGAGATAAAGTGAGGATTTTCGACTTAAAACTTACTTAACAGATAAAGAAAGAAAGATAGAAAATACGTTTATATGCGGCAAATATGACGCATAAAAAGAACACAAACACAAAAAAATAACGAGTTGGGGGAAAACATGCGTCACATCCTCGCAAAACGGCCATCGCTCAGCATAATGCTAAGACCCTATACGAGACACGAGGTAAATTTTTTTTTTATAAGCTTACTCAAACTAAAAACCGGACAAGTGCTAGTCGAACTCGCACACGAAGGGTTCCGTACCACAAGGCAAAAAACGCCGAAAAAAAACGTTTCTTGTATGGAGACCCTTTAATTTTTATTAACTTTATTTTATTTTTTGTTGTTATAGCAGCCATAGAAATACACACTCTGTGAGAATTTCAACTGTCTACCGGTTAGGGTTCATGAGATACAGCCCGCTGACAGCCAATCGGACGGACGGACAGCGGAGGCTTAGTAATTGGGTTCCGTTGGCACCCTTTGGGTACGGAAACCTAAAATGTATCTGTAGGTAACACAGGAACTGAAAAAAATATATCCATATAATAGACTAATCCGGTGGTCTGAGCAGTCAGCGACCAACTGTATCTCTTTTACTGATACGACACCATCCACACACAGACGCCATCTCAAGCTACCCGAAACTGTCAAATTTACCCAATCAACCTTGAACCTTAATCCCTTAGCGATAAAGTTGAAAATCTATTAAAGAAATTTGACAGATTGTAGTGGCTTGATGTGCGGCCCGTCTTTAAGTTTCTTGCGCGAGAAAAAAAAGTATAGCAGTGTTCATAATCTTAGATAATTTACATTCCATCGCCACTTAATCAGTTATATACTTGTGAAATGTATTCTAAGTTGATTTTTGAGTGACCATTTGTAACAAAAAGGTCCTAATAAGTCTTTAGTTGCAATGTAATTTGAACTTTGTTAAGTATGACATTCAGTTTGTTGTTCCATAACTTGAAAATTATCAAAAATTCCTGGCTCTAATATAATCGATAGCTAGTGGAACAGGCAGGTTTCGTATTCCAAATTCAAACGCTGTTTTGTTGGTTTCTTGTTGAACGCAGTTCCAAATTCAATCAATGGCTTTATGGAAATCCTAAATTAATCCAAATTTTAATTAAACAAGTTTTCCATTAAAGATGGTTCCGTTAAGGGTCGTTAACACTTATTTGTAAAACGTTCATGTTCAGCTTAATTACCATTAGACATTCTAATTCCCGTAAAACGGAACCGAAAACCGTATTTTGAAATAGTTTCGTCTAGTTTGTAGCATCGTTACTGTAACCACGGTTTAATTAAACTACGGTTTGTTTGAACTTTCATTTCAGTGTAATTAAATTCGTTTTGCTCCTACTATTTTGTAGGTTACACAATGAATTTATAATAATATTAATTAAGTACCTACTACTGATTGTGATATCAGTTTACATGTCCGGTTAACATTCTACTAGATTGTTAATATCATTCACGGACTGATGATTGTGGTTAGTACCTAGTAGCAAAATTATTTACAAAAGCAAAATTTTTTTTTTCGTGTTTGTCCGGTTGTTTTTAATTAAAAAACCGGCCAAACACGAAGTATTTCACAAGACAAAAAACGAAGAAAAAACATTTTTCTTGTATGGATACCCCTTCTATTTCGACTAACTTTATTTGTTTTTTTACATAGGCAATGGCGGCAGGCAATAGAAATACATACTCTGTGAAAATTTCAACTGTCTACCTATTATGGTTTTTGAGATACAGCCCGCTGACAGACGGACGAACAACGGAGGAGTAACAGGGTTCTATTTGCACTCTTTGGGTACGAAACCATACAAAAAAAAAATTAAAAAAAAATAGGTATACAGTCTTCGCTGTTTTACAAATCCGACGTTTTTATATTAAAAATTATTATACGTGTACAGTCACGAGCACCAATATGTCAACACTTGGCAACTTTCTATTGCGATTTTTTCGTGAAATAACGAATGCAACGTTGAAATACGACACATTACATAAACCTATGGGTTCGACAATGCTATGTTCGTAACAACATAAAATTTAATTCAAAAATAAAGGAGTAAATCGCTTTTGAATAAAGCCGAGTGTATAGATACTTTTGCTCGTGACTGTACAATAGGTACCTCCACCTCTACCTAAACCTGCGGGGAGTACAAACGGAAAAAATGTTTAGACATTTCCGGGTTTACACTTAACATAAATGAATTACAGAAACAATTTAAATTAAATCTCGTGGATCATAACGCAAAAGAATTTGAGAGCAATCTCTAAATGCGGCTTCACACTCTGAGCGACGAAACATGCGTAGTATTTCCTACATACACGAAAAACGCTGAAATAAATTACTCATAACACCTTTACTATGCGTAATATTGACAAAGAATGCGTTTTATCATACGCAAACAAAAACTATGCCCCTTAGTAAAAGCTAGATTACTGATTTAATTTAGAAGTCTATAAAACTACGGTTTCTTAAAACAGCGGTGGCCGCTACATAACGGCCACAGCGACGGCCGTCATGAAAATGATGGCAGGTTGGGTTTGACGTTACGGTGCCAAAAAACGCTCTGTGAGAAAACGCACCAAATTATTTTCATACTCATAACGTTTAAGTGACGTCATTCATAACGGTAAATTGCAACTGAGATAAGATAAGCATGCTTTCAAAATCAAAAATTAAAATATTTCATTTCACATAAACCTAAAGGCACTTATGAAACGTCAGAAGCTAGGTGCACGGTTCCAATTAGTCGTTTCCTATGGAGAAGAGCCGGCAAGAAATTCCACGGTTAGTCTTTTAAAAATCATTGACTTTTACAATGTTTTCAAATTACAGTAGGTATGGGAGGACAGCGTAGGCCTGTCGACAACTTCAACTGGCAACTTTGTTTCGATTTCATTAACATTTTTGTGTTAATATTTTCAGTTGAATTGATTTTTATTCTCATTTGAACTTACAAGGGTTAGGCAGAAGGGTACCTATAGTGCACCTAGATTTCGCACGTTATGCTTAAGTCCTGGTAATAGACGTTGAGACTATTGCCATACAAATACATACCTACATTTCTTTTTGTGCAGTATACCAAGCGTTAATGTAACGGATCGTGTTCGAAACACAATACTGCGCTCCAGAACAAAGATAGCTGACGTGGCTCAAAAGGCTGCCCAACTTTAATGGGACTGGGCAGGACATGTCTGCCGCATGCCGGACAAACTGTGGGCCCAAATAGCACAGAATTGGTGCCCTGAGAGAGCGAGGCGAGGTCGCGGCAGACCACGTAGGAGATGGCGGGACGAGCTGGATAGGCTCCGTCAAAACTGGAAGGAGGACGCGCGGGCTCGCGAAAGATAGAAGGAGTGGGGGGGAGACTTTGTCCAGGAGTGGGACAGCGTAGGGTAACTTCGTAATTGCGTCATATGTTCGAAAAAAAAACCGCTCAACAACGTAAATAACGCAATGAAGATTGTTGAACTGTCAAATTGAAACCCTACTGCTATACTTTTAGTGAGTTACGCAATTTCCTCGCAGGTAGGTAGGTACCTATTGTTACTAAGCAAACCAAAACCACACCTAACAATTAATGGGAATGTTCCGCCATAATTAATTAATCTAAATTCAGCAGTACGAAATACGAACTAAATTTAAATCAGTGATGTCGGAGCAGGAAGCAAGGAGACCGATTTTCACCTTACAAGACCAATTACAATCGAGGACCTCGTCAAAGGAACGCTGGTAATAAAGCCATTATATTCCCGCCCTTTGTTAACATTGTTTGGTAGAAATAAAATATTACACTCAGGGACTTAGGACCCTTGAGGTTCTTCGCTGTTTTACAAATCCGACGTTTTTATATTAAAAATTATTATACGTGTACGTGGTGCAAGTATGTTCTGGGGATGGAGTTTCAAAAATGTTCGGCGCTCCTTTTTTATTTTGGCACCAGCGTTGCCCGCGTGGATGTTGAAAATGATCCCGCAGGCGTGTACCTACTGCCGGGGTAAAAAGTACCTCTGCCGGGGTAAAAAGTACCTATCTTGTGTTAATCCAAATTTCATCCATATCCGTTCAGCAGCTTTTGCGTTTTTTATTAGTAGGTTTATTGGCTGTACTAATATTTTAAGTACTTAGTAGATAGATAAGGCGTTAAATTTCTACTTTTGCAAAAAACTCATTGTGACAAAACTCAAACTCAAAACATTAATTTCAATTAAACCATTTACTGGCACTTCTGAATTGTCAAAATAAAATAGTTAAAGTCAAAGAAAGTAGGTACCTACTTTTATTGACAAAATGCGTATTTTTAAGCCTTTGTAGCACAACAACAAGAAAAAACTATTTTTAATAAAGAATAAAAAAACTCTATCCATATTAAATTATAAAATTTTTCAAACAAGATAATATTTGCATTATATAAGCTAACACACTTACAATAATCAATAATAATCTAAAAAATAAAAAGAAAAGACGGAAGGAATCATAGGGCATCAAAAAATTCGTCCGCATCGCTGTTAACACGAAAAGTGCCCAAAAGGCTGGCAGCATTGCCACGTTGTATGGCGATGCTGATACTTTGACCAAAAAAATAGGCGAGTCCCCTGGTCAAGTGAAGAGTCGGCATTATTACATTGTCCTTATTGGAATCCGTTTATCACAGCTATCAGCCAGCTAGCTAGCTGGCTACTGATAAACTGATAGCTATCAGTTTATCAGTTTTTTTTTTGTTCATTGCCACTATTAACAGTTATGACATGCATGTGCTAGACGCAGAGGATATCCGCATAATTTATGTTTTGAATCAGCTGTAATTGTTTTATTCCGAAAGGCCGAAAATATATTAAAAAAATAGTAGTATCATGCCAAATATAAAGTATAATAATATCTGAACACCAATTCCCGTAATTCAATTCAATTTTTATTTCAAATAACCACGACTCATTTGTTAGGAAAAAGTTATCCTGTTGTAACTTGTTTAGGATGTACATACATACATAAAATTATCTTAATTACTAAATTAAGATAATTTTATCTACGTCCTAAACAACAAAGTCCTATACAATATACACAGCAGCAGCACTGTCCGACGCTTCTAATTAAAAACGTTCAAAATCTAAGTAGTCGCAATCTCATCTCGGCGACAATCAATGTCAAAAACGTCAAAAATTAAGGGAAATTAGTTGTATTTTTGACAGATTGAGGGTGACTGTAAACGTTCTTAAAATTAGAGGAAATTACCCCTCAGTTATTCCTGCTTCTTAGGTAATATTTTTCTTTCTAAAAACAATACTATTTTCAGTATTTTTATTTCATGAAAGCTCATTGCAGAAAATAACCCAGTTACCGCAAGAAATATCATCTCTGTAATTCACTGGAGCTTTGCAGAAAATTGTTCGCGAAAATAGCGTCGATTTAGCTCAACTAGAGTGTGTTAAAATCTTGAGAAAGAACTTTTTCGTGTGCGCCGAACAAGGGTTTAAAACTAGGCTGTATGGAGTTGTCGCCTAAGTTACGAGTAAAAAGAAAATTGTGTGGCATCCATCTTTTCTGCCGAACGTATGTTTCTCGCTGGGGCGATCTTACGATTACTTTAGTCGGATATTGCAATTTAAACTTAGTCTAATGTTGTTTAGTTTTCATTCCACGTTTAATGTAATTCACAACCATAGCAAGCGTTGTACAAGCATTTCTGTAACGTAAAAAAAACGTGGTCGTAAAGGCTCCCTTGGACAGGCGCGACGCGACAGCGTGACGGGACTCTTGTAGAACGATTTCTACGAAAACTTAATGGAAATTGTTCTACCAGAATCGCGTCGTACCATAGCGTCGCGCCTGTCTGCAAGAGCCTTAATGACGCGTCCAATAAACAAAATATTGTTTTTTTTTAAAGCCAGATAAGAAATACAAAAAAAATTGTCACAGCAAAAATAACGTCAAAATAGCATATTCAGTAAATACTGGTATTCAACTGCATCCGGTTAACTGGAAACCGATCCCAACATAGGACAAGGCTATGCAAATTGACATTTTAAAACGAAATTCATGTGGTATACTGTTGCAACGTGAACAAATACTACCCGTAAGATAACTGCAGAGGTATTCATTTCGGTGATTTTAAATGAATATTTTCCGCGAAAATTTTTAATGACGATGAAATAATTATCGAAAAATGTATTGTGCACTCAGATCAAAAGGCCGGAAAACAACAGAAATTGATCACAGCACAGTCATGTCATTGTAAAAATTCTGAATTCCTTTGACGGCGAATATTTTGTGAAATTAATTTTCAGTAAGTACTTAGGTAATATTTTTCAGTTCGAGTGCCTTCCTTTGTTGAAAGCTGTAAATATAATTACCAATCCGTGCGCTGAAAGAGAAGTTTATTTATACAAATAAATAAAATTGAAGAGTCTGTTTGTTATGTCAAAATAAGAGCTTTTTACTAAATGCATATGAAAGTATACCAAATTGTTATACATCTGAGGGGCAATTCTTAATTTTAAGAACGTTCACAGTCTAATTTCAGTCTCAATCTGTCAAAAAATCCTCTAATTTCCCTACATTTTGACAAGTTTTTGACATTTGTTTGTCGCCGAGATGAGACTGCGACTAGATTTTGAACGTTTTAAATTACGAGAATACGCCTTCTTAATACTACGAACTGCAGTGCGATTCTGTAACCATCTCACCGTGAAAACTTAGGTGAAGTGAGCGTGGAGTGAGCTGTCATTCCAAATAATGCTAGGGATTGACACTACTGACAACTCACATCAAGCTCACTTCACTTGAGTTTTCACGGTGAGATTTACACAGAATCAACCGGCTGTTCTAAGATGTAGTGTCTGTTTTCAGAACACGTCGTCGTCGTTCTAAGGTATATCGCCAAAATCTATATCTGACCACCGTAAGGACTATTCCTGCTTGCAGCGCATATTATTAGCCGACCTAAAAAGGATCCTCTTTTGTTTTAGTTACGGACGCAGCTGTGGTCATCATGTGCATGGGATTTTGTTTACATTTAAGTACAACAAAAAAGAAATTTTAAAATTTTTGCTGAACTGGGCCTATTTGGCAGTCTTGAGGCATACTTTCCTGCTTAATTTCTTACAACACACTTCACACTTTTTTTTTATTTCATGTTGTGTGCCTTCTAGGCTGTGCTAAATAAAAGCCTTCCAACGCTACGTCTTCAATAAAAGTATTTTCTCTCTTTATTCTGCAAGAAAACAGGCCTTTGTCCTACAGTGGAACAATAACAGGTTGGTATTATTGTATTATTATATACAATTTGCCTGTTAAACCTACAAGACGCACAAACAAACCCGAACAGCGTTGAAACTGGCGCAATAATTTTAATTTATCAATATTGTGAGCTGTAGATTATACTCATAAATACTAAAATGTCAGACCTATAATATATCTGAAATTATAAATAAGGCGATAACCGAGCAATCAATACAAAACATAATTACATTTAACTGTAATTTGTACATTTAAATCGAGTAGTTAACTATGAAAGCCATTAATTTCATGATTGATGATACTGTTTTAATTGTTGACCATACTTGTAGGGAGCTCGCTTTTGTCCACGGCTTCGCTCGCGTCAGAAATTATCCCACGGAAAGGTACTACCGCGATAAAAGTGTCCTATCTCTTAACCCAAGTTATAAACTATCTGTGTGCTAAATTTCATCCAAATCCGTTCAGCCGTGATTGAGTAACATAATATAATATGTTATAATGACCCATTTAAGCGTTTGAATCGCAGTAAAGTGGATTTTAAAACAACAAAGCGGAGGACGGAAATATATTACGATAAATTGAAAAAAATCTGCCTAACCTTTTCTCAACTTTGGCGGAATCGACTTCCAGTCTGCGAAGCGCGACTATCTATCTGACTTCCACAACCCAGTTACTGGTGGTTAATTGTTACTGGGTAACACGATACCCCTTTACCACTTAGTGAGACCGTTTGTCAGACTTTTAGGGCTTTTGACAACTGTTTTGTCAAGTCGTAAAAAGCATGCGAAGCAGGGGCGGGCCGCTAGTCTAAACTCAAAAAACAAGCTCGACATTAAGCCATATATTACGGCTTTCAATGAACCAAGTCTACGAACAATCTGTAAAGCGATAATGCCCGTTGAAGTTACCGAGCTAAGGGGTTGGTAGGTACCGCCATGTTGAACTATTCACCGCTTGCACTAACCCTTGTGCATAGTTTAAGGGGTTAATAACGGCATGCAGTAGACGCAGCCTTTCCCTCCTATATTGAATTTCTAAGTGATATTAAAGTTGAGCATACGTTGTGCTGGGTACTAGAGACCTCAACCTGGAGGTGTTTAGGTGTATCCTGCGGTTTTAATTTAGTTTCTAAATACGTAAAAAGTTTTTGAAAAAAAAAAGCTTGTTGGATCGGGGGCAGGAACGAGGAAATGAAAAACCAAAATGGCGGCACTGAAAATTTAAAAATGACGAAAAGTTTGACCGCATGCGCCATGTTGGATTTTCATCTTGATCTCCCTATCGGTTTCAGGACACCATCGAAAACCATGAAAACGACACCCATGATGAGAAAAAGTTCGCAGCCGCCATCTTTGATTTTTATTTTGACCTCACTTATTGGCTTTAACGCCCTCGAAAACCATGAAAACTCTCTCTCTCTGCCTCTATCTGTATATATATATATTTTTTTTTGTTAGGCTATTTTACTATTTTTTTTTTGCTATCCACTGCTGTGTTGTTTTGTGTATTATATATAATAAAAAGTCGCATGCAAGGGGGTATAACTGTTTTTGTTACGTTCCGATTTCTACCAGTTAATTCCTACCGCAGGCTGCGTTAAAGAACTTCGTTCCAAAAAAAATTACACACCCACACATAAAGTTCGGTCGCTACGACTTCAAATTTTTTTATGATTTCTAAAGTACAGCTACTAGTAATTCTAAAATCAACATAATTTACACTCTCATAAAGTTTATGTTTCTTTAAGTGAAAATCACATCAACATGAAAGCAAGCAAGCAAAGAATTTATATATGGAATTGGTACAAAACTGTCATGTAAATATTAGGATATTATATAACTACGGAAATTAGAAATCTATAAGAAGTTAATGCCATGTTGATGTCATAAGGAAAGGAAAATCTGCTCAAATGGGATTACATATTTGCTTACCGCCTCTAGGTATCCGGATCTCATAACGTGATCCCACGTTTATTGATTGAATTTCCAGCTTCCCGTACATGGAATAAGTATGTAGGTCCGATCTCAGGATCAGGAAATTGAGCATATTATGGTGTGTATATTTTATCACGAGGAAAGAAGAAAACACGGTACTTTTACAGACCTTTCTTACTCAGAATGACAGCTCATCATCACCATCATCATTTCAACCCGGAATCAGTCACTGCTGGGTATACGCCACCTCTTTCTTCTCCCATACTTCCCGGTTTTGTGCATCTCTCATCCAGGTGTTTCCCTCGACTTTGCTGATATCGTCAAACCAGCGCGATTGACAGCTCACACGAACGCGATGGTGATCAATGTAATATCGTTGTTCCAATTCAATTTACCTAGCCTTTGCCCAACTTGGAGTCGCCATTTACATGGAGGACTGCCTATCTCACATCCACAACTCCACCCAGGTTCTGGATAACACGATACCCCTTGGTAAGACTGGTTGTGAGATTTGAGCGTCTGTCTACCTGGTTGCTAAAGATCTCCGTATGACAGCTTTCCGAGGCACGAAGTGGTCTCGATAAGCTGGTCACCCATCCACAAACCGACCGCGGCAAGCGTAGTACAACGTTTGATCGACCCGTACGGCTGTTATTGTATAGCTACGAGCCCCTCATCGTTGTTCCATTTAGAATAGAATAGAAGTACACAATATAAATTACAGAACATAAGTATATACATTTTACAGTATATACACTTGTCCAAGGAGATGGCGAAGTAGACCGAGACGTAACGCATCGGATCAACTCAGGATGGATGAAATGGCGAAAGGAACAACTTGCGACCTACGGATGCCCCTCAAGTTTAAGGGGAAAATTTATAAGTCTGTGATACTTTATGGGACTGAATGCTGGGCTGTGAAGAAGACGGATGAAAGAAGATTGCATGCAGCAGAGATGAGAATGTTGAGATGGATGTGTGGAGTGACGAGAATGGATAAAGTAAGAAATGAGTATATAAGAGGAACTTTGAAAGTGGCGCCAGTGACAGAAAAGTTGAAAGGAAATCGTTTAGCTTGGTATGGGCATGTGATGAGAAGGGACGAAACGCATGTGACTAAAAGAGTGATGAATATACATGTTGATGGATGGAGAGGGAGAGGAAGGCCGAAGAAAAGATGGATGGATTGTGTGAGGAATGATATGAAAGAGAAGGGAGTGAATGATAGCGTGACGGTTGACAGGGGAGAATGGAAGAAGAAAACGTGTTGCGCCGACCCCAAGTAACATGGGATAAGGGCAGGAAAATGATGATGAAGTATATACATTTTACATTTAGGTATCAAACAAAATAAGTATCTTCACGTCAATTAGCCTGAAGACTAACTTCTCTCAGAAGAAACACTAAAGAGTACAGGCTCAATCAACAAAAAGTCTCTAAAGTAATGCCTACCTATCATCTTCGTCCCCTGTGTACTTCCAACAGCGCGTAGACGGTAACAGTTGACATTTGCAAATCGCCGTTATGTCTTCGCAGTAAGGACGATTTTCGAACTTCAAGACTACTGTTGACCGTACTTTCAGTAATTTGATAGACTCTTAACAAGTACTTTGCGGCCTCTTGGAGACTGGAGAGCCCTTTCTACGTGAGGAGCCGAGAGTTCTTAGATGCGTAAACTTATAGGTCGTGGTTTTAACCTACCTTTTTTTAAGTTGAGAGGTATTTTATTGAAGGGGGCCATTTTTTTTCTTAGACGACGATTCGATAATTAGACGAAGTTTGAGAGTGAAATTTCAAGGACGCGTCACGGTGAAACACATTTCGTTACATGAGAGAGAAGAAAGATATAATCCTCTCTCACACTAAATCTCTCTTATTCTTTACAAGCTTTTGCCCGCGACTTTTGCCCGCGACGTTCCAGAGATTAGGGCGTTCAAACAAACAAACTCTGCAGCTTTATTATTAGTATAGATTAAGATGTTTTTAGAAGTTTCACTTAGCTGTCACGTATACCTTTGGTGTTGCACGCGCCATTTTTTATTAAGTAACAAATGTGTTTTGTCTCTATTTCATCCTTACGTAAAGGTCGGCGTAGATAAGATGGGAGGTTAATGATCGTCTGAAGAACGCTAATTCTTAGGGTTGTAACAAAGAAAAGAGAACGTACACCAATTCCTTTACAGCCTTTATTACGTTAAGCTTAAAGGTGCTCCCACACAACAGTTATATAACGTTAGAGAATTTTGCATAACATTTTTGTTGTCTAACTTTTTTTTATAACAAATTGTAACAAGTGTTATAAATTGTTAGTGACGTTATACAACTTCATGTAACAAAATTTTCTCTGTTCTCTCGCTTTCAGAGTTCGACGCATCCAGTAAGAGCGCCTTTTCTTTTGTTTTTTCAAACAATTAATAAAAGCCAAACCAATAAGCACTTCCTCCATTTAGTGTCACTACCAGCTTCCTCAAAAAGCTGATGTTGCAGCTGATGGTTACAGAATGTTATATGATGTTATACAACGAGTTGAACCTGTGATGGAGCGTTTATAACATAACATTCTTAAGATATTGTAGCAAAATGTTACACACTATTATAAAATGTTATCGTGCTACACAATGTTTTATAACGTTATATAACTGCTGTGTGGGAGCACCTTAAGGATAAATGTTTCTATGTATGTACAAATGATATATACTTAGGCTCACAAAACGACTGGCAAGCTGTGCCTATTTATTTTAGTCTGACTCAGAACTGTTCATTCTCTTAATGGAAGCCGTCTGACAGTAAATACTCGTAGTCTTTTCCAGGCTAAAGATAAATAGCACTTGGAGTTACCTAATATTAGCAATTTAGTATCATGTACGCGTAGAACTTCGGCTTTTATGTTGTCTAAAGCCTGAAGGCCAATTCCCGAAGTTAAAACCGTTCAAAATCTAGTCGCAATCTCATCTCAGCGACACTCAATGTCATAAATGTAGGGAAATTAGAGGTATTTTTGACAGATTGAGACTGGGATCAGACTGTGAACGTTCTTAAAATTACGAGAATTGACCCTCTGTTTTCACTAACACTATAGTTGTGACATTTTCTAGCATGTTTTGTTTCAAAAACTGAAATCTCATGAAAGTCAACGAATCTTTGTTCAATTACATTTTTAAACCGACTCGCTTGAACATCGTTCTATAGTTGTTGCGTTTTAGCATGGCAATTGTGGTAATCGCCCTTTTACTAATATCTATCCGAAGGAACAACATACAATAAATTATGTATGGATTTTCATTATTGGAATATGTTTAACATCACTATAGATATTGATTCAGGACGTTAACGGACTTTGTTAACGTCCTAGTTTATTGTTTGGGTCCCTACGGTGAGATACCAGGGAAAGAGCAATGACCCGCTATTGCCATAATAAAACGTGACAGCTATAGGCAACATCTAAATGCAATCCGAAGTTACTTAGCACAAAAAAAAAATTACCAGACATTTGGAGCCTTTGTTCTCATATTATTTACATTCGCAAAATATTATATTCTCGAATTATTATATTCTCAAAATATTAGAAGTACAATCAAACACAGTGAAAAATAGATCACTAAACTTGCGACACCGATTTGCCGATGCGTTATTCTAATGCCTAAACAACTCTTACGGGTTACCTAGCAACAGATTTCTCACAAAATTGACGGGCACCCAAAAAAAAACCAAAGACAAGGGTCAAAAAAGTATATTTCGAAGCTTACGAGTACTGACTTTACAGAGAAATGAATGGTGAAAGGAGTGGTTGCAAGAAATTTGCTTACGTCGTGAACATAACCGAACTAGGCGTTGCTAAGCTGGTCGTAAGTACAAACGAGCATAAGACTCTTTTATTTAGACAGCCTAGCGTGTCTATCCTGCTCTGCCTTGAATAATTTACCCAGACATCTTTACCGAGACAAAGTGGAGGCGATAAATTCGAAGACGAATTGCGTTGCTGATTTGGGACAGACGAAAACTGTCTTCAGTTGGATCTTTACATGTGAGCTGTGGGTAGGAATGGGCTATTTATAAAACAAAAGAAAAGCGCCTGAAAAAACAGGATCTACTTACTGAACGTACTGTTCAGAAATTCGTTTATCGAACCGCTCAGGGGGTCTACTCCGAAGTGCAAAGTGCGAATGCTCGGATTGGACCGACACATGGCCGAACCGAATATTATTGAAAAATGCGAAAAAGGTTCGGATCGGCTCAGTTGGGTCGGGACCATAGTCAATATTGGAAAGAGTGTAGGAGTGTAGGATCGGAACCGACCGAAACAAATTTATTTATTAAGTATGGATAACTTACAGCTAAAACAAACAGAATAGAAAATTGTGTGTGAGACTGACAGCCAATTAAAAGTCATCACTTCTAAAAAACAGATTGGAAAGAAAGAGTGTGAACAACACAACACAGCTACCAAAAAAGAAAGGGAAACAAAACAATATAACATTCAAGCTCAAACTAAATACAAGAATAAAAGAATAAAAATAGTAACTTCGTAGCAGGAAACGGCCGAACATTACTAATACTACGGCTAATACTACTTCGGAGTAGACCTCCTGTACTGAAACTCAATCGCGTTTCATCATGGCGGACATTTTTACGAATGACATGCATTTTGCATATTTTTAATAAATATTCAATTTTGAATTTTATTCCCTCGATGCTATATTCGATACATTATTTCTACGTGAATAATAATTTGACAGTGACAGCTGTCATGTTACTTTTCGATTCGAGTGGCAGTTGACTTTCAATTTAAAAAATCGTGCTCTTTTGTTTTTCGTTATTGTGTAAGTTTTTGAAACACTTTCATAGTTTCTGTAGTAGGTGTGTGTCGTAGAATGTGATTAGGAGCGAGAACGTTCTTAAAATTACTTAATTTTAAGAACGTTCACAGTCTGATCTTAGTCTCAATCTGTCAAAAATATCTCTAATTTCCCTACATTTTTGACAAGTTTTGACATTGATTGTCGCTGAGATGAGAATGCATCTAGATATTGAATGTTTTTAATTACGAGAATTGGCTTTTTGATCTGCTATCATTCCTTCTGATCCTTTTATATGAATACTAAATTACTTAAACCCATAGGTCGGTTCACATCCGCCCCGAGGTTTAAACAACCGTGTGAGATAGATATTAAGACTCCGTCGCCATCGCAGCGTCCGTTGGTAAGGTAAAATGATGACGGTCCAAAATAATTTCGGATCTTCGATAACTTGCCGATAGTTTAATATTAGATTTCTTGCTGATGCTGGCCATAAGAAGTTTGCCTTCAATATGTAATCTTTTACTATCGGGACAGACTTTTTTGGAACGAAGTTTGTTATTGCACGTCATACTCTGCGCAAATGGCGAATTAGAGTTCGACCAAAAAAGAGGTAACTTTTTGGCCGTTGACACTTTTGTTATACTTAGTTTTTTTTTGAGGAGAGAGAGGAGGAGGACGGTTTGGTGGCTAAAAACAGCCGCACGGATTGATCGATCAGGTTAAGCTACGCTGGCCGCGGTTGGTCCGTGGATGGGTGACCATCCTTACATATCGAGCGAGACCCCTCCGTGATTCTGAAAGCACGTTCAGCCGTAGATCCCGGCTGTCATTTGTGGAACTTTGACAGTGTTTACGGGTCGTAAGCTTACAACCAGTCTTACCAAGGGGTTGTATTACCCAGTAACTGGGTTGTGGTGGTCAGATGCATGCATCCGGTTAGACTGGAAGCCGAACCCAACATAGTTGGTAAAAAGGCTAAGCAGGTGACTGTGATAGAATGGCTTATAAGAACATCAGATGTACCACTGAGACTTTTGTAACACTCATGATTTATTGTTACTGTCGAGATCCTGTAAACCTTGAATAAAACGAGCAACTCTCTCTTCTGTACTTAGTACATAACGAAATTCGACTCCAAAGCTGTTACTAAAAGTTTTCTCATCTAAAAACCACAACACTGTCCAATATAGGTTTTTTTATTCATTAAGTTCCTCTCAACCGTCGTTAATTTATATTTTAATTATGCCTATTATTTAATACATAATATACCACGACAGCTCTCCACTTTTTAAAATTATTTTTTATTTATTTTTTTATTCTAAAACTAAAATATAGCGTCGAAAAATTCATCCGCATGGCTGTCGACTGGTAATGTACCCGAGAGACTTGCGGCATTGCCGCGTTGTATGGCAATGCTTATAGCCTCTGGCCAAGGTAAAAGCCAGCCCTTGGGTCATGGGAAGAGTCAACCAGTCGTTTCGAAATTTCCTTAAAAAAATTATGAGCACTCGGACCCCACGGCTCGAGGGTTTCAACCCCAAACGGCTAGAAAATGTAATTATCAATAAGGTTATTATTGATAAATTTTATTATTATTACTAGCTGCGCACCACGGTTTCACCCGCATAAGTTTCGATCCCGTGGGATTATCGGGATAAAAAGAATCCTATATGTTAATCCTGGTTATAAACCATCTGTGTGCCAAATTTCATCCAAATCCGTTCAGTAGTTTTTGCGTGAAAGAGTAACAAACATCCATCCATCCATCCATACAAACTTTCGCGTTTACCTATACCTAAAATATTATTAGTAGGATAGTAGGAACATTCATCTTCAGAAAGCTGACAGTCAGTACATACATATATGGGTAAATGATGAACAATTAACGCTTACAAGCTTGCCATTTACAAGCTTCCACAAATTTAAATCTACATATGTAACTTACCAAAAGGTTAAAAATAGAATAAAACAAAACAAATTATTTTTTCTATACTTAAACAAAAACAAAAAAATAAGCTGCCTTTTTTAAGGCGAATGTATGTTTAATTAATTTTATTTTATCGCCCGGCACATCAAACGTTACAAAGTTATAATAATGGTGTTATAATTAAAATGCTAAAAGGAAAATACGATCTCGCATTCAGAGGAAAAGTGAGAAGTTTCCATTAAATTTATAATTACCTTCGTAATGCCGTCCCACGCATGAGGAAATGTCAAAATGGCCGCCTACTGACGAACAATACTGGAAATAAACTCGTTTACCATTACAAAATGGAAAAAAGTCATTAGCGAGTTGTTACAGAACCATTTTCACTGAGATTTTTATCGCCATTATGACATCATTACTGGAGAAACTAACAAGAAAACATCGACGGAATACTCTTCCCTATTTCATCAGCAATAGAGGCTATAGTCCTATCTCTTATTCTTAAATCCTGTTTGAACATTTGCCGCAAGCTGTTTTTCCACCAGGATGTTAGCATGATTGACAGGCGTGAGTTCTCATCCTTCTTTAGGCTGACGTCATGAAGGCCTCGAGATATGTCTTAGCCGGCTCGATAAGGAGGCCCCATTAGTGACGTAATCTTATGTTTTTGGGGCAAATCCTGCTGAAAGCCTTATCTGGCCCTTGAACCTTTACATAACATAACGCCTGTATGCTGAAGGGTTTGACAGAGATGTAGCTATAGCACACTCACATTTCCCCAGTTCTTTATGTGAAAGAAAAAAAAAAAGTTTTTATTGCGACTCGTACAGGATCATAAACTAAACTACCTAAATACAGTTAAAAATAAAAATAAAATAAATTATATAAAAAAGTAACAAAAGGAAAAGTGAAACAGAAAGTCCTATACGAGGCCAAAAGGCCCCTCAGCCCCATCTCAGCATGATGCTTCGACATTTAAAAAATTAATGTCGCAGCGATAGGGCCCGCTGTGATGTAATCATAATAATATATAATCATCACGGGCAATCACAGTAATAAATAAATAATAAAATAGATATAATTATGTAAAATATTAGCAATAAAATAAATATTATTTAGTTTTAATCCACGCCAGACGTAACCTCATTGCTTGTCTATGCCCTGAGTGTCAGAAGCACTCTGTGGTGAAAAATAAAAAACCGGCGAAAATCAATGTCTGCTTTTACCATCAAACGGGTACAAATTCAGACTCCGGGCTGCTACTGAGAAATTGCAGGAAAAACCCAATCACACTTTGCCCGACTCGGGATTCGAACCCAAGACTTCATGATCAGCAGTAGCACTTGCGACTACTAGACCAACGAAGCAGCTGTACCTTTCTAGCGACAAAAAGGCTCATCTGTTACAAAACGGCAGATTTATCGTCCACTAGCTGTTGCCTGAGACTTCGTCGGCGTGCATTTTGTATTTCGACATTGTATAATACTAATATCCAGGTGGAAAACTGGCTTATGGTCTTCTCCAGGTCCTAGGCTACCTATCTCATCATCATCTGCCTAGCCTTTTCCCATGGGATCGGCTTCCAGTCTAACCGGATGCAGATGAATATCTGTATTTTACATGGAGCAACTGCCTATCTGACCTTCACAACCCAGTTACTGGATAATCCGATACCCCTTGGTAAGACTGGTTGTCAGACTTTCGGGCTTCTGACTACCCGCAACGACTGTCAAAGATCCGCGAATGCTTTTCGAGCCACGGAGGAGTCTTGGTATGTAAAGATTGTACAAATAAAGTTGAAAATAGATAAATTTAAATTAGTTCGAGACCGCTTGAAAGCGAACAGAGATAATATTTTTGACTTTATTTTAAGATACACAATGTTGATATTTGCTTGGTAGTAAAACCCGCTCTGCGCGGCGCTTCGCCAGGTTTGCGCTGGCCCTAATACTATAGATACTTTGGTAACTTTGAACAATTTGTGTTCCTGAAACCACTTTAGGTCGGTCGTTTAGTAGGAACTACCCTCCGAGGCACAGTAACGAGGCATAGTTCTCGAACAACGATCACATTTGCGTCTAACTACATCTTTTTATTGCCAGTAAAAAACGTTTAGGGAACTCTATTTTGTGCTAAGTATTTGGAAGACATCAATGTTGCCAGTTGCAAAAAAGTAATATCTAGTAGTAACGTGTTGGCATTATGCGTCGTCCTCCTTAGATGAAATAGGCTTTTTGTAAGTAAGTCTGTCTATCTTTCGGCCTGTCTGAACTTCTACTGTCTACCTTTTCACACCTTAAATCGGCAGAACAGATTTGGATAAAATTTGGCACACGGGCTATGACCTGAATTAGGACAATTATCCCACGAGAACGTGCTACCGGGATAAAAAAGTATCCTATGTATAAGATACTTTTTTATCCCGGTAGCACGTTCTCGTGGGATAATTGGGACATCCACGTGGGCGGACCCACTAGAAAAAGCTAGTGAGTCATAGTCTAATCTAACTATTTTTGAATCGCGACATATTCGCCAAAAATGTAAACAAATATAAGTTTATGGAAAAATAACTTTAATTCCTACAAAATAAAGTTCAGTTTACGCTACAACTTCAAACATTTTTATAACTTTTTCAATGGTGCTAGTCAGTCTGAAATCAACTTAAAAACCATTAAAATAAAGTTGATATTTGTTTAAATTGAAATAACGTCAATTTCAAACAAATAAAATTTGAATTTAGCAGGTATTGTCCCACTGCAGGGCAAAGGCGTCCCTCTCCCTTTTCCTCACAATTCTGTCTTTTGCAAGTGTCCACCAGTCCTTATGGTAGGAGTCAAGCTCGTCCCGCCATTTTCGTCTCGGCCTGCCGCAATGGCGTCGTGCGTCTAGTGGGACGCAATCGGAAGTTCTCTTAGCCCAATTGTCATCTGACATGCGGCAAACATGTCCGGCCCAGCCCGTTAAGGCTAGCAAATCATCATAAGCTACATAAATTACATACATCATAACTCATAAGTTACATGCAGCACATACGTCAAGATTTCAAGAACACAGTCTATTGTGGAAAGTAACTGAAACCTGTCGTTAAACCTAGTATAATCCGGTAAATACCTCTTTAATTAGCACCTTGAAAATAATTATGCCTAGACGAGCGTAATTGCTAAGTAACCAGATTTATCAGCAATTTATAATTAGTATCGTTACTTCTCGGTATTTCTAATTAATATCCCCCCTTGCACCCAGCATTGGCTCAGAGAAAACGTTCATTCAGTTAAAACCGATCCATTCAATCAAGATCTGATGAGGTTTCTCATTCGTTCACACCAGCTGAGCCACTGAATCTGAAATTCATTAATTTCCAAGACATTTTCAAGTTTCGATTTTCATCTGAATGAAATATGAATCTGCGCAAATCTTACTTTTGAGATACTTACTGATGTTGCTAGTATATTTAATTTATTGTTCTTGTCTCCACATCTGCGAACTAAATTGAATTGTAATCAGTGGTGTTAAGGTTGAAATTCCATCGTTGGTGTTTTTCGGAATACTTTTAGTGTTGCCATTTCCAGAGTGAAACATAGTGGATTTGGGGTGCGATGAAATCTTTGGGGTATTTCTAAGAGTGTTGATGATAAATGACAGTTGTGTTGTTTTTTAGTGCGGTGATAATATGCTGTATCACTCGCAGGCCGAGATAAGGAAATTGTGGGCGTGATGCCAAGGAAAGATTTCCTCGCTGACCCTTATAATCCTACGCATTCCTTTCTAAAAGGGGATTGCAGAGACAAGTATACAATAAATAAGGGATGTTTAGAAACGTGATCTGTCTATATCGGTTCACTTAGGGCCGACGCCCACTGGCGTCACGTGGCATGGCACGGCAAGAGATTTTTATGCGACGAACAGCAATATAACTTAAAAATGTATGACAATAAAATTGAAATTTCAATGATGATGCCAAAGGACGTCGCGGCATGGTTTAAGATACCGCGGCATCGTTGCCGTTGAAATTTCAATTTTAATGTCATACTTTTAACTTATATTTTCTATTTAGTTTCTGAACTTAAACCTTCTATATTACTGTCTATTCTATTAGAACGAAGTTCTTTACTGCGGCTTGCGGTAGGAGTAAACTGTTAGACATCGGCACGTAAAGAAAAAGTCTTATGGTCTATGAGACGGTTATGGGTGTCGTTTTCATGGTTTTCGAGGGCGCTAAACACGATAGTGTTATGTTAAAATTCATTTTAAAGTTTCTTCCCGATTCACCCCTGCATCTCCGTTTGTAGGTAGGTACTTCTTTAGTTCTAAATGTAACTGATTCCCATGAAACACGCATAAAGGTTAAAAAAAAAACGTAACTACCTACTTCTTTGAAGGTCAAGGTGAAATCTATAAAAATACCAATCTATTTATAAATCAGCCCACTAAATTAAAAAACACGCAACGTCTGTTCCTGTTTTATCGGAACTAAGTAAGTTAGTTTAAGTCATAATTAGTATACGTGCCAGATTTATACAGAGTGGATTTTTTAAATGGGGTTGTAAGGCCCATATTTCAGCCATGCTCAATCATGGTCGCACAGCGCACTGCCAAAAGATGTATGGTTGGTTGCGCAACCGAATGACAAAAAAAACCGGCCGACTGCGAGTATATTATTATTATTTTATTTTATTATTTATTATTAAAGTAAATATACAACTGAGTATTTTGTGAATATTTCAAGTGCCTGCCTGTTGCCATTATTGACATCGAGCAAAAAAGGACAAAAAATCGCGTTTGTTGTATGCGAGCCCCCCTTAAATATTTATTTTATTTTGTTTTTAGTATTTGTTGTTATAGCGGCAACAGAAATACATAATTTGTGAAAATTTCAACTGTCTAGCTATCGCGGTTCTTGAGATACAGCCTGGTGAGAGACAGACGGACGGACAGACAGCGAAGTCTTAGTAATAGGGTCCCGTTTTTACCTAATAAAAGGTTTTTGTAAAAATTGTAAGTACATTTTCTTGTTGACGGTAATTTGTTTTTCAGCATTTGTGTACCCATGGGGATCATATCTCAAAAAATAGTGACACTCTGTTCTGATAGTTCGTAAAAAAAGAGAATACGTTTATTTTGTGGTAAACATGACGCAGAGAAAGAACACAAACACAAAAAAAATAACGAGTTGGGGGAAAATATGCGTCACATTCACGCAAAATGGCCATCGCTTAGTTTTTCTGTAACTACAACGGTTAACTTAGCTACCCTCACTGCCCCGTCTCTAAAATCCACCCCGTATAGTGGTCAATCGATGCGATTACGAGAGCGATAACATAACACTTGAACGACCACAAAGGTTCAAGTGAAAAACAAGGTCATTAGCGCCCTCAGTCGACTCCATTACCTTGAGAGGGAGTTGAATAATATTTTTGTTTCTTTAATCCTTGGTGAATGTCGTGATGATCAAAATCGAAATCAAAAGTCATTTATTCAAATTAGGCTGAGAATCACCACTTTTTGAACGTCAAAATTACAAAAGACAGTCCCGCTAAACGCCCGCCCTTCACCACTTCCTAGTGCTATCGCTGGGAAGAAGTGGCACAACAAACTCCACAGTCGTCGTCAGATCGTCAAAGCCTCGCCTCTCATGCACAAGGTTGTGAGTTGAAATCCAGGCAAGTACCAATGTGACTTATTCAATTCATATATTGTTCTTTATGAGTCGATCTTGGACTTCTTTTTTTTCGAGTCCCTGCCACGACTGTATTTTTAAATGCTGTTTTCCCAAAGCTTTGCCACTTCCACGGCGTTGTCGGTGGCAGCGCAGAGGTCACTTTGACTGCATGTTTTGGGACACAGAGGGCAGGATAGGAGGTGGAGCATGGTTTGTGACATAGCTCCACAATCACACCCGACGGTCGTTCCGTCAAGGTAGCCCCACTTTACCCGGTTGGACTTACATCTTTTCACTTATTTACTGTACATTACTAACATCGGCAAAGAAAAATATCGTGAGGGAACGCAAAGTTCCGACCTCCCGATGTTTTCTTTTAGATAGTGGTTTCCTTATAGATAGTGTAAGTCTGAAATCGCCAACACGTCTTTAGCAAGCTTGATGATCAATGTACCTTCGTACCTTCTCTGTTTGAGAAGAGGCCTGTTATAGGCTAGTATTATAATCCTCGAGAGGTAAATCCTCCTGCAGTGCGTGAAGTGAACTTAAAGTGAGTTGTCAATAGTGTCAATCCCTAGCATCAGCAGTGCGATTCTGTAACCATCTCACCGTGAAAACTTAGGTGAAGTGAGCGTGGAGTGAGCTGTCATTCCAACTAATGCTAGGGATTGACACTATTGACAGCTCACTCCTAAATTTTCACGGTGAGATTTTTATGATCGGCTGGTTAACCTCTTTCATGTGATATTGTTTGGGTCACTTAATTAATCATCTCAGCCTATCGCTGACCTCAGCTGGACATTCAGAAGTTTTGATTACATTAGGGAAAGTTCCGGCAGTATGTTATCAATGTGCCTAATAAAGATACTCATAATATCCAATTTATATAATCCAATCTACCATCTACTCAATTACTCATTCTGAATGTAAGACATATATGTCGGATCGTATACATTAAATCGTGATTAGACATAGTGTCAGATATAGGTATATCTGACACTATGTCTAATCACGATTTTGGGCGACGACTTTGGGCGCAGAATTGGGATACGGGTACATAATCAGCCTGTAATGTTCCCACTGCTAGTACACAGGCCTCCTCTGTCTGGGTGAGAGGGAGTGGGCCGTAATCCACCACGCGGGCCCATTGCAGGTTGGTAGATGTCACATGTCTTCGAATTTTTGGTTCCAGGACGTGCCGGTTTCCTCACGATGTTTTCCTTCACCGTTTCCAGAGCAATGGTGATGAAGTAATTTACACAAAGTAAAGCGTCTGTCTAATACCTACTAAACCAGAGAAATAACTCCATATTATAACGTCACCGGTCATTGATATAGAGTCAATTATAGGGACATTACTTAACACTACAGAACTAATACTCTGAACTTAAAAGGGAAACACTGTGCAGTTCCTAGGCCAGTATGTGTCGCGATCACGTCTCAACAATCACTGTTGCACCATGGTCCATATGGACACCATACCCCTAGACTCCGCACAACGCCAAACAAAGACGTTTGTGTCTCGTTTATTCATCAACAACAGATCCGACATATACATAGTATAACAGATACATTAAAGTACCCCAAAATTGTAACAAAGCCTTCATTTGAACTACTCGACCACATAAAATACATAGTGTTCCTTACACACACACGTGAAAAGATGACAGATGTAGCATATTTTCATACAGACACACAACATTACCTTTTCCAATTAACTCTCTATTTAACACACTCCACCCGAACAGCGGTATATAATAGATGATCCAATAAACGCGGTCCTTAACCAAAAACATGAATTCAGAGTATTGCCATCATAATGTAAACTTGGTAAGAGGGATTTCGCCAAGACCTCTCTAAAGGGTCCTTGGAATCCTTCAACTGTAGTGGTCTTATGGACAGTCTCAGGGCTGGGTACTCGTACTTGTGATGATACAGTTTTGGGAGCAACCCTGAATGTATAATTTAGTGGCCGAAAATTATGGGTGAGGGTGCTACTATATTTTAATCGTGGTTTTGGATTAAGTGACTTAACATCTTAAGGAGTTTGTGAAGTTTTGTGGCGGTTGGTGAGATCATCTTTAGGTAATAATCAAACTCTACACCATTTACTGAGTCAATGAAGGAAGCCTTCTTCATTTTGAATGACTATCTCGATCATCATTATCATTGGTTGCAGCGTTTGATTCACTTATCCATTATTCTACTTATTTTCGTTCTCGGACGTCAAAACGTATGTGTAAGTCTTAATCTTAGTCGCTTTCAGATTATATAACCCAAAGTCCAGCCACCAAGCAAGATCTCTCTCACACACACACACAAAACACAACAAACTCACAGATCCACACAAAACAGAGCAAACAAAGGAATTTAGTGCATGCATGCTCTTGAATGTCAAGAGCATGCATGCACTAAATTCCTTTAATTTTACGTAATTTTAACATCATTGCATAAATTGTTAACGTTTCAAAAACGGGCGAAGGCATTGACTCCTGCAACCGGCCTAGCTCAGGAGTCAGGGCTTCAAACTAAAATATATCACCTCTTTTATGTCAACAAAACTTTTTATTTAGTTATTTATTCTCTCTCGTCTATTTTCCTCCCGAATGTCCACTTCTTATACATTATTTTCTAGTCAAAGCTTTGATTACCCCATTCTAAATATAGAACGTACAGAACCCTAAACGAGAGCCAATAGATGTGGTACAAACAAATCTAATTAATTCAATTTAAACGTGTCCACATTCCGGTGCTGACTTAGGACTCAAAGAAAAACACCCCGCCTTTGGTTAAGCGAATTAAATATACGAGGAAGTTGGAACATGTCCCTTTAAATTAAACCGCCGGGCGAGAGGTCAGAGGTCAAACATTTAACATGAAGACAAATTACTCAAATGAGGTTCCTCACACGGCTTCATTGGATGTGCCGGAGGCTATGTAGGCCGTTCTGATAGTATATTGGACAGTGTTATTTGGTTTTTAAATGAGAAAACTTTTAGCACCAGCTTGTGTTTCGAATTTTGTTATGTACTTAGAAGCGAGAGTGGCTCGTTTCATTCAGGCTTATAGGATCTCGACCAAATCGACAAATCATGAGTGTTACATAAGTTTCAAGGTGTACGTACGTCTGATGCTTTTATAAGCTATTCTATCACAGTCATCTGCCTAGGCTTTTCCTAACTATGTCGGGGTCGGCTTCCGGTTTAACCGGCTGCAGGTGAATACCAGTATTTATAATGAAGCGATTGCCTATCTGACAGCTCAGCTCAGTTACTTGGTAAGACTGGTGTCAGACTTTCGGGCTTCTGCCGACCCGTAACTACTGTCAAAGAACCACGAATGACAGCAGGGACCAACTGCTGCAACTGCTTGACATGCTTTCCGAGGCACGAAGGGGTTTTGATATGTGAAGATGGCCATATCCACGGAGCAACCGCGGCAAGCGTAGTAAAACCTGATTGATCGATCCGTGCGGCTGTTATTGCTTAGCCACAAGCCACGTATACACTCTTACACCTTAGCCACAAGCCACGTATACACTCTTACACCTTAGCCACAAGCCACGTATACACTCTTACACCTTAGCCACAAGCCACGTATACACTCTTACACCTTAGCCACAAGCCACGTATACACTCTTACACCTTAGCCACAAGCCACGTATACACTCTTACACCTTAGCCACAAGCCACGTATACACTCTTACACCTTAGCCACAAGCCACGTATACACTCTTACACCTTAGCCACAAGCCACGTATACACTCTTACACTTAGCTCATCACAGTCTCTTTGCGAAAGCAAAACAAAACACTCTCATAACTCACAAGAGTCATTGAGGAAGTATTGCATCCTGCAATAATTAATCCACTGCAGAGATAGTTGAGATGAATCTTGATAGCGACAATAAAATAAACAGTTTCGTTTATGTGGGTCGCTTTTATTGTGCGGACATTAGCTAAAAGGGTCCCCGAACTGTCCTGAGAGCTGTCACTTCTGTCCGTGGCCAATGTTTGATGTATATTAGTTTATCGCGCAAACTTTGTCGTTTTCGACCGAATGAGAGCCGAGCAATCAGACAGCGGAAATTGTGCCCCTAACTTCGGCCTCTTGCAGTTCTCCGGACTTTGGCACCTTTTAGCAGCTAAAGGCAAAATCGAAATTGAAGTGGTGTGATAGATTAGGAAGCGTTTTGGTACCTCTGTTCCTGTTACATAATGGAATAGAAGAATTTTCACCAAAAATACTCATCAAAGATTTTTCTGTCGTTACAACCACTTACATGATTTGTATCGAATCCTATGAGTGACACCATTTTTTCGTGTGAAATATCTTTTCGCGAAGCTTGTCAACATCAATCAACAAACTCAACCTATCGCAGTCCACTGCTGGACATAGGCGTCCACCTTCCGCATCCAGTCTGTCCCAACCTCCTTTTTGAGGTCGTCTGTCCATCTAGCTGGGGGGCATTCCACACTACATTGAAGACACGCGGTCTCCACTTCAGGACTCGTCTGCTCCACTGGCCATCGGTCCTTACCACTTCAGCTTGCTTACTCTGCAAGCTATGTCGGTAACTCCGGTTCTTTGCTTGTCAACATGCTTGAGATAATAATGGATGTGTCACGAGCAGTAATATCATCAGTACTACCTACTTACTGTTTTATTTCTTTGATTTCGTGCGAGGGGTCGTGGGAATATTACGTCATACGTAGGTGTGTGTTGAGATACAACCGTGAGATAGATAAGAATTACATTTCCGTCAGATGCCACCTAAATAGGTTTTTATTCTGGGTAATGTAATAATTATAGTTTGTCCTATTTGTGAACGAATTTGTATCGAGTTAGTGCTACTGCTTACCATGAGGCAGTGGCGTGCATTGGTTTTCAGAATAGGTAGGCAGGAATTTAATTTCGTCGTATTACTCGTAACTTGAGTGAGTAAAGACCAATGACAATGTGCGAATAGTACGGGAGCCGAGAAGGCCGTCTGACGACTGCCTACTGCCGCGCGTGTTTGGATAAAGATTTTGTTTTTTTAAGGTATGATAATTTAGTGAGTTTCTTAATTGTGGGGCACACACACTAAAATGTAATTGACAGGCTTATGGTTTATACGGATTTATCGAGGTAGGCACTGCTTATATGCAATGCACGCTACTGCCATGAGGTCCAGATTTCGATTCCCGGGTAGTGCAGTGCTATTGGATTTTTCCATCTGGAATTTCGCAGCAGCAACCCGGAATCTGGATGTGTGCCCGGTTGAATACTCGCCCATACATGGGACTTTAACATAACTGGCGAAATTTTGGCGCACTATATATGTAGGCACACCTCTGCCTAACTCTTCGGGGATTAAAGGCGTGATGTTATGTTATAAAAACCAGGCAGGCGATATGTTTTTTGTGACAGCATTGGTTCTTATGCGACAGAGGTAATCTCTTGCAATCTGGCGACCATCGGCCTGTCGGTCGCTTCTGATTCACGTTATGCAAACATGCAAGCGGACGTTTTCCTCAGGTTTTAGGTATTGCAGTCCAAAATATAATAGGTAGGTACACATCTGCTTAACCCTTCGGGTGATAGAGGCGTGATGTTATGTTATTTCAACAAAAAACATTAAATGACTCTTTTTGGCGCAAAACGAAGGAAAAGTTGAGCTATGTAAGGGTCTCAACGAAAATACTCAAGATTAATGCTTTAGAAGATTAGTTTCGCAACAAATTGAGCCTGAAGCCCTAACAAAAACTCGTATTTATCTCTCCAAGTTCCAGACGAGACAAAAAATACAAATTCTGTCCATATACAGGCTAATCGTAAGGGGCCCGTGGCTAAAACAGCCGCACAGGTCGATTGATCAGGTTAAGCTACGCTTGCCACGGTTGGTCTGTGGATGGGTGACCATCTTTACATACCGAGACCCCTCCGTGCCTCGGAAAGCACGTTAAGCCGTTGGTCCCGGTTGGCATTCGTGGATCTTTTACAATCGATACGGGTAGTCAGAAGCCCGAAAGTCTGACAACCAGTCTTACCAAGGGGTATCGTATTACCCAGTAACTGGGTTGTGGGGGTCGGATAGGCAGTCGCTCCAAGTAAAATACTGGTATTCAGCTACATCCGGTTAGACTGAAAGTCGAACCCAACATAGTGGGAAATTTGTATGAAAATTAATAGTTAAATTCACACGAACCACATTTAGCCGTTATTATCGACCGCATGTGTGATACCGACCACATCGCAGCCACGTCGCAACCACAACGCAACCACCAGCGACACCGGGAACTAGCGGCCAGCCACATGGCAAACACTAGCGACAACGCAACCACATCCACATTTTGTAAGTGTATCACATCGCAACTGCAAGAAGCCGCAGCGACACTATTCACACGTAACCACAGCTTGACCACATTTTGTCGCTGTGATGTGGTGTGGTTGTGGTACGTGTGAACGGGCCCTTACATAATCAAAAGTTAGCCTCAAAATTGTCAAATTTATTCGGTTGACGTTATCTTCAAAGTGACGTCACGCCTTCGCCATCCTGGATGATGAATAGGGTCCCAGCAGTCGAATTACTTACCCAACATTTAGTTAACCTCGTAAGTTATTTCTCAGAGTTTTCCTTGTTCTTCTTGTACTCGTTAACACCTAAATAGGGTTGTCCTAATGTAATTTGTGAAGGAGCTTTTTTGTGTTTACTGAGATCTATGTACCTACATTGATTTGTCTTAAGCTTGAGGAAGGTAGTAGGAAGGTAGTCTTAAGCCAAGGTCAGCCGATCTATTCTGTAAAAATCCCAAGTGAAGTGAGCTGTCAATATCGTCAATCCCTAGAATCAGGTGGACTGACAGCTCTCTTTCAAGTTCACCTCGCCTAAGTTTTCATGGTGAGATTTTTACAAAATAGACCTGCTGATGTCAGCGTAACACTAGATGAAAGTTACAGATAATTATGGACACGTTTTTTTATTTCTGTAGCCTAAGCTGTCCACTGCTGGACAAAGGTCCCAACTCCTTCAAACTGACAAGTTTTAACAGAATAAAAGCAATAAATTAATAGTTTAAAAAACACTAGAAAAACACGCTTTTATAAATGCACGCATCATGGAATGCCAGTGCCTATCTTCGGGCTTCATCACCAGACCTTGAAACCTAATCGTGGTCAAAGTTCATTACAAGACTTTTCTAAGAAATCCAAAACAGCTATGATACGATTTTCCATCATGAAGTTCCAGTTCATATCTTCCGGCTCCATCATCAAATCAGTTCGACAGTACCATATTATTGTATTGTCATCAGAACTACATACAGCTGCCAATTTTCATTACGCTACGACCCTTGGAAGATGGTTAAATTAGTTACCTTAGATTCCATTACATAGTTACATACAGGTCGACCTAATAAAAGCGTGTTAAAAATAATTATCGACGATATTTTTTTTGCCGGTACCTACCTTAATTTCATCACGAATAGATCCCTTCGTATTTGAAGCTATACCTTCCTACAGTATATATTATGTATTCAGTGCGATTCTACATACTAATAATAATAACTGTCAACCCTGCGGATGTGTCCGGACAAAGGCTTTCTCCACAGGCATCCATTTTGGGTAGGGCAACAATAGCCAAACTTTTCTATACCTACATACCATCATTTCGCCTCCTTATAAGAATGGCGGGCTAAATAACAGCAATGCGTAGGATTTGCAGAAAGAAATTGTGTTACACTGATGTACGCCATTGTAGTATGTTGATCTACTATTGGACTAACTTCAGTTTGTGTACGGAACCATCAAACTGATTAAAACATCTACCAGCTTTTTCCCAAATATGTTGGGGTCGGCTTCCAGTCTAACCGGATGCAGCTGAATACAAGTATTTTACATAGAGCGACGGCCCATCTGACCCAGTTACTGGATAATACGATAATAATATATCTATGGTGGTGTAATGTTTATGGTGAACATTATAAAGAACATTCTACTCTACGATGCCCCTTGGTATCTTTACCTAATAAAAACTTCAGAATAATAGTTACGTTAGATTATTTCTCAATAACAGTTATTGTCAATAATTATCTTAATAGGTATATATAAATTACGTGTCACGTTGTTCGTCCGCGATGGACTCCTAAACTACTTAACCGATTTTAATCAAATTTGTAGGATAGGAGTAGGGTAGGGGGTAGCACACCACGCGAACGAAGTACGCTGGGCAGCTAGAAATAATTTATATGGCAAAACTACGTTTGCCGGGTCAGCTAGTTAGCTTATAAATAATAGTTCAATGGTCCCTTTGTACACACACGTTTTTCTTGTCGTGAAAAAATACGGTTTATTCGCCGTGTGTAGGCTCGGTCGTCAGTGTTGTATGGATCACTATAGAAGCTTGTTGATGGTAACGTTGTTTCTACGGCGCGGCTTATACGCCGTGTCGTGCGATAATTAAAAGGATAAAAAGCAGTTTTACCTTTAATGTACAATTTACAAATATTAATTGATAACAAAAATGGAGTAGCGTGTTATCGTAGTTTACTTCCGTATGCTAACCAGTATGTAGGTATTGTACCTACTCATTTTTGTGTGATACCTAAGTACCTATAGGTGCATGTGATGTAACTGAAGCCCCTTGAACCTGTTACCTAACCTATTGTTTAAAAAAATATAATCCTAACTAATATTATAAATGCGAAAGTATGTTTGTTTGTTACGCTTTCACGCTAAAACGGTTGGAATGATTTGAATGAAATTTGGCACACAGATAGACCATGACCTGGGAAGGAAATAGGCTATTTTTCATCCTGGTGCGCAGACAAAGTTGCGTGTAGCAGCAGTTTTAAATAAAATAGATTTATTACACTCTTCACGTGACCAAAGGGCTGGCCAATTTATAGGTCAAAGAATCACCAGTGCCATCCAACGTGGCAACGCTGCCAGCCTTTTGGGCACTTTTCCCAGTGACAGCGATGCGAATTTTTTAATGCCCAATGAGCTCTTACATTTTTTTCCTTTATATGTAAAGGAAAAAAAACTTACAAATTGTACATACTATTTTAGTGTTAGATTGTATATTGTAGAAAAAGTAAATAGTATGATTATATATGTTTCATTTCGTTTTAGATATTGTTATCATCAGTAAAAGGAAAAAAAAACACGTTTTATGTATTTTTATTCATTAATTTTTTGTTTTGTTCTAGGTAAGGAAAATGAATTATCAACCCAACGCTTGACCACCGTTTGTAAGTGATAAACATGTATGTACTTAGCAACTTTGAAACCCTATATTATAAACTTCTTATAACTTAAATATTGTGTTATAAAAAGTTAATTGATAACCAGCACCTACTCCTCACGGTTTTGACGTCTTGACGAAACATCGAGATATCTTTATTCAGTGTAAGTTAAATATTAATGTATTATGCACATAAACCTTCCTTCCTTTCGATGGAATAAATACACCGACGAGCAATGAAAAAGTTCCAGCCACAAAATGCCGACAAACACCTTACTCCTAAGACATAGAACCCTATTTGAACACAATATTTACGTTTTTAGTTGGTAATATTATGATGCGCTGTTAAATGTACTTCAATATTGCAGACGGCGTCAAGCTAGCCTTTCCCGTTTAGGAGTAATTTGGTGCTATGTCACTGGAACTTTTTCATTGCTCGCGAGTGTAGATAGGATAGAATAAGAAATGAACCCGTGAGAGGAAGTCTGAAAGTGGCACCGGTAACTGTAAAGTTGTGTGGAAATCGGTTGTCAAGGTATGTGTTACGTAGAAATGAGGAAAATGTCGTGAGGAGAGTTTTTAGTATGAATGTCGATGGCTATAAGAGTAGGGGCAGACCAAAGAAACGATGGATGGACTGTGTGAATGATGATGTGGTTAGAAAGGGGGTGACTACCGAGATGACGACTTAATTGAGAAGTATGGCAGAAAAAGACATGTTGCAAATAAATTGGGATAAGGGCAGGAGAATGATGATGATGCACATAAACCTTCCGGAAATAACTCTCTAAATGATAGTGAAAACCGCATCAAAATCCGTTGCGAAGATTAGAAGAACGCGGCCACACAGACAGATACGAAAAGCGACTAAAGATTAGAAGAACGCGGCCACACAGACAGATACGAAAAGCGACTAAAATTTGTAATATGTCATCATCTGCCTCGCCTTTCCCAACTATGTTGGGGTCGGCTTCCAGTCTAACCGGATGCAGCTGAATACCAGTATTTTACATGGAGCGACTGCCTATCTGACCTCCACAACCTAGTTACTGGGTAATATGATAAGACTGGCCCCCTTGATTGTCAGATTTTCGGGCTTCTGACGACCCGTAACGACTGTCAAAGATCCACGAATGACAGCTGGGACCAACGGCTTAACCTGCTTTCCGAGACACGGAGGGGTCTTAGTATGTGATGATGGTCACCCATCCACAGACCAACCGCGGCAAGCGTAGCTTAACCTGATCGATCGACCCGTGTGGCTGTTATTACTTAGCCATAAGCCCCTCTTATAGATAGGTATATATGAACCAGAAAACAAATTACATACATACATAAATAAAATCTGCCGCTATACAAAAACAGAAAAGACTTATGTCTCTACACATAGACAATGCAGATTTGGTGTGCCGCAGGGCAGTGTTCTTGCTCCGCTATTATTCATTATATATATATTAATGACATGCCTAAAACTATTGATAATCCAATGATTCTATTCGCTGACGACAGCACAATACTAATCAAAAGTAAAGATGATGAGACATTCGAAAAGGAAATAAATGACAACTTAAATGATATAATAACTTGGCTAACTAAAAACAACTTAAAAATAAATCTTGAAAAAACAAATTACGTTTTATTTGAACAACAAACACACAATAAAAAACCGGATATACGCTACGGTAACAAAATGATCAGTGAAGCAGAACACACTAAATTCTTAGGTATTTGGATAAATAAAGATATGAGCTGGAAAAAACATGTTGAAAACACATGCAAAAAGCTTAGCCAGTGTTCTTATGCTCTCCATAACCTAAGAAAAGTGTCAAATCGCGCAACCTTATTAGTGGCGTATCACGGATATGTTGCTTCTGCTTTACGCTACGGGCTTATATTTTGGGGGAACTCGCCAGACAGAGAAATGGCGTTCAAAGCCCAGAAACAATGCATAAGGGCAATGTGTGGCATACAAAGCACAGAAAGCTGTAAGCCACATTTTCAACAGTTCCAGTTATTAACATTCCCGTGTCTTTATATATACGAAATGGCGATCTTTGTCAAAGCGAATCTACATCTTTATACCCATCCAAGAAGTGCACGACATAAAAATAAAATATGCGTAAGACGTCATAAAAAAGCAGTATTTAATAAAAACATTTTGGGCATGGCACCAAAAGTATACAATAAGTTGCCAAAAAGTATCACAGACCTACACAAAATGAACCAATTCAAATTTCGTTTGCAGGAATTCTTAGTTGCAAAATGTTACTATTCAGTTAATGATTATTTAAATGAAAGGTGAGTCGATTTTATCTGAAATGGCACCACAAATATATTATTGAAATTATTGAATTTGATCGATTGATTATTTATTGGATTGGATTTGATTTTATTTGAATTTTGAATTATTATTGAATTTTATATAGTATTGACATTTTGATCTGACTTGTGTATAATATTCTGACATTTTTTAATTTGACGTTCTAATATTTAATGTAAATCAATTTAAAATTAATTTTATGTACCTAATATATTAATTTGCACACCTCAATAGGTTATAATACAATGTACCGTTTATACCTGTAACACCTTTTTAACATGTATTATGCAAATAAATGATTTGATTTGATTTGATTTGAACCATGAATAAGCTTACGGTGTATGGAAATAACTTGAAAGTGTGGGTTGTCTCTAAGCCGGTTCGAGGAAAATAACGTTGATTTCCGCTGCCATCGTCCCTTCATATTTTCTTTCTGTACTTTTCCGTTCAAAGGATTTAACCTTGGCAACTAACAGTATTTCGTAAACAGGGGAAAAATACAGAAAAAAAAACCCTTTCATAGATGTAAAACCACTATGTTCGTGGAAGTGTTATCGTCGGGAACATCCACTATTATTAATAGTAGCAACTATTTATTTATAGAATTTAAATATACGTGTTTTTTTTTATATCCCATAACTCAAGGGGGTCATTGTAATTGTTGCGAAAGAAAAATCAGCTGTTCCCTACATTTATGTTCGTATAACTCGTCAAAATGTAGAGAACGCCAGATTTTTATTTCGCGATTTCGGGTTTGGTCCCATAGTAAAAGTTGTTCATAATGATGAGTACAATGACCCCCTAGAGCTATGGGATATTAAAAAAAAACACGTTGTATATTCGTTAATTCACTGAACATATTATTATGTAGTTCATTGTTATCTAAAGTCTGTTTGCATTCAATAATCATTTCCTCTTGCTAACAATAAGACCATCAACATATTCGAGACTTAGGACTTTTTCGCAGTCATTGGGAATATGGCTCACTGGCTACGCTGTCATTTACTACTGCAAAAGTACTCTTTTACCTCTGATTTTCATCACTGTCAAAATCACAGTGATCTTTACTGTCGTTACGTTAAGGTTGCTGTTGGGATGGTGCCACTAACAAGTCTGTCACATTATCATAGTGATCTTTATTCTCGTTACATTAAGGTTGCTGTTGGATTACTGCAAGTCTGTCAACATGGTTGGTAAAAGGCTAGACAGACGAACGAAATTCAACCTAAATGTTTTCATGTATAAACTTGAACATAGCCACAACGTACCTACTGAAAGTACCTGCGGTTCCCAAACCTCTTGATTGTAGACATTAAGGCTAATGGCTATGTACAAACTGGAACTGTAATAGCCTTTTAAGTTCATCAATTAAGTGAGGAGGTACACGTGTGTTTATTTAATTACGGTCTTAGTAATTCACAGTTGAAATCACCTGAAATAAACGTTCTTACTGCTGGTAATCGTTTTTTGAATGACCAATTAACGTTGTTAATAATAAATTGTATGTACACCAAGGGGACGCCCCAGAAGTGACCTTATTGGTGGTGTTCTCCAGAAAGGTTTGGTGCGTAGTACTCGCAACCGGTGTGCGTGTATGACCAGATGTATTAATGCCATCATCATCAGCCAATAGCAGTCCACGGCTGGACACACGCCTCTCCTATTGCACGCCATTCAACTCGATTTTCGTCAACTCTTATCCAGCTGCTACCAGCCATCCTGCGAAGATCGTCGCTCCACCTAGCCTGAGGTCGTCCCACCTTACGTTTACCGATTCGTGGTCTCCACTCCAGAACACTTCTACGCCAACGGTCATCGGTTCTATGGCTAATATGGCCGGTCCAAGGCCAGTTCAGCTTGCTTATTTTGTGAGATATATCGACAATTTTGGTTCTCAAGTATTAACGTAAATCGATCAAAAGGAAAAAAAAATCTTAGCGGGTGGCGTTCTGCAGGTTCTGCCTACCTCTATGGGAATAAGACGTAAGCTTATTTATGTACATAAAATACAATTATTAAATACGTTAAGTAGGTGCTTTTCCATAATGTGCGTCTATTCGGAGAAGGGAATCTAAAATTCCTTACATTGTTAATGATATTTCTAATATTTCCTTTAGATCATGTGAACTGAAAATGAAATCAAAAGCAAAAGTAATTTATTCAGATTACGTCAAAATTACATAAAACAGTCCCCCAAAACGCCCGCCCTTCACCACTTCCTAGTGCTTTCACTGGGAAGAGGAAGTGGCGCAACAAACTCCAGCAGCACAGGTGTCTGTTCAGTTAGAAAAAACTTGATTCTATACAATAGTGGCAGGCCCAGACGGAGATGGTGGGATGAGCTGGACTCCTTCAACAAGAACTGGTCCTTAGCAGCTTTGAACAGAGAGAAGTGAAAAGAGAGTATGGAGGCCTTTGCCTTGCAGTAATAATAGCCCTGCTAATAATAATAATTACAATAGTAGGTTGAAGCTTAAACAAATTGTCAGAACAGTTAGCACGTAGACTAAACAAACTCTCCATAGAAATAGACGTTTATTTATATTAATCCAGACTAAAACAGAGAGCCAAAGAATACACCAAAACTTCATCCAAAATCCTAAAGAATATCAAAAGAGAAACAAAAACCTTTCATCCTAATATATAAAGTAGGTAAGTACTCAATGTTAAGGCGCTGCCCAAACGTAGGACACCGTAAAACGCACAGTTTTTTGTCACACAGTGTATTGGTACTTATTACAAGCCAGAAAAGAATTGAGTGTATTGTCAAATGTTCACAGAGAAGACTTATTCAAAAGTGTTTCATAAAAATTAAATTGTATGGTGATAAAACAATCATAAAACAGAGCTCAAAAAAATATTGTTCTAATGATAATAAAGAGAATTCAATCAACTAAAGAAATACCTGAAAAACCTCCACTGAGCCGTACATTTATTTTTTTATTTAATTCAAACTGCAAAATTACTTTTCTTTTGGTGATCATTCAATTCAACTAACACCAAACGCATCGCTGTTTTGAACCTTATTTTGTTGCCGCGGTGCGCTATTGTTAATTACCTAAAAAATTGCTTCTTACCGCGCCTTAACGAAATATTTCATGCTTCATGACAGTCCCTAAAAGTATTTTCCTCGAAGCACTGTAGAACCAGACACATCATAATTTTAAGTGAGTTGAATCCATAGGACCATGACATAACGAGGGAGAGAAATGTAAGCATGACCTTCCCAGAAGGTTGAGGGACCGAGTGAATGGTTGACGGAGCGAGACTGCGACCCACATGTGAAGGGGAGTGAACGAATGATTTCTGGTGGAGGGACGATGAAAATCGGCGTTTACAGCTGAATGAACTATCGTTTGTTGTGTGTAAGGTGAGATATTGACTCGAGTTGTTGAGGCGATAACTAAATTGCCTCCCGGAGAATGTTTACGCATTTTGGGAATATCAGATCTTTACTCAATACTCTATATTTATTTACATTTCACAATGCTTAGGTGGAAGGTTTACAAATACGTGATATGATAGGAGAGAGGAGTATGTCTACGTATTATTTAAGTATTCTATCTGTTATCTATCTATTCCACTGTATATTTTGTAGTGTATCATGTGTTTTTTATGCTATGTATTTTTGTGGTGTACAATAAAGTGTATATAAATAAATAATAAATATCTAATAATAAAGTTGAACAGTTTGTTTATTTGAACGCGCTGAAAATACCTGGCGGAATTGAAAAATTATTTTTGTATTTGATAGCCCAATTCTTGGGGAAGGCTATAGGCTATTTAACATCACGCTACGGTTGTTAGGAGCCGAGCAAAATGAAAAAAAGGCAGAAAGAACGCTAAGCAAATACGAAGTATTAGCGCGGGCAGGTCATGCGATTTGACGGGATGGGTCGGGGAACAAGTAATCAATCAATCACGCGGACGAAGTCGCGGGCAGAAGCTGTAGTTATTTAAAAAAAAAAAAGGAAATTAAAAATTCTAATCTACTCTAATTTTCCTACATTTTGACAAGTTTTTGACATTTGTTTGTCGCTGAGATGAAACTGCGACTAGATTTTGAACGTTTTAAATTACGAAAATTGGCCATCAGGTGTATAACAAAGCCATCGATAATGATGATGTCATTATTCACATAAAGCAAACAAAACTCTTCTGTATCAATATCAACCTCATTACCGAACATAACGAACTCGAACATAACTCGATCGCACGACAGGCCATACAAATAGTAACCGTTCGAAATTAGAACCTTTCTTTCATACGGAAGTAGGAAACGGCTTTTCCATTTGTCGGTTGACAGGTTTGACATGATTTTCTTATTTAGGAATTCTTATTTCGTAACCTCATCAATCATGAAAGCCTTTCAATATTACTCGAATATGATTGGTACCTACGTTACGAGGGACATATCTATATCAAAAATAGAAAATATTCGGGACCATATTTCATGCATTACTGACCGCGGTTGACCCATAGGTTAAAGCAATCTACATATTTTACGCAATGTATCTTGGCCTATAGGGCCACGTGCGCACGAGCGCTTTTTTACCACGCAGTATACTTTCTTTCGCGTTAAAAGAGCGCCCGTGCGTAATTGGGCTGACGGTGCGTATAAAAGCTTAAAAAATAACATAGGGTCACTTATCCATTTTTTTGAAGTGTTAATAGATACTTAAAAGCGCCCCTGATTCTTTGTAAAGATCTAAGTAGTTAAACACTTCAAGAAGTTACTTTTGGAAAATAATGTAATTTAAGGAACTGTGTTTAAGCTAAAATGAGGATAAAAATATAAACACTGGATAAACTTCTAAGACTAAATAAACTGACAAACTCAATATAAATCAACCCAGCCTTTCACAGTCCACTGCTGGACATAGGCGTCTCCTAAGCTGCGCCACAACACCCTGTCCACCGCCTTCTACACCTAGTCTGTCCCAGCCACCTTCTTAAAAAGGTCGTCCGTCCATCTAGCTGGGGGGCGTTCCACACTACACTTGCCGATACGCGGTTTCCACTCCCGGACTCATCTGCTCCACCGGGCATCGGTCATTCGACAAACATGGCTAGCCCAATGCCACTTTAGTTTGCTTACTCTGTAAGCTACGTCGGTAAACTGACAAGTTATTAAAATAAAAATCATAACCTTACTAAAACAATTAACGAACTAAAATATTGCGTCGAAAATGCCTCCGCATCGCTGTCGACTGGTAATGTATCGAATAGCTTTCAGTTAAAATTAGATATAGAGAATGATGGAACACCCAACAATATCAATAACACAGTAACAGCATCAAATTCACATAAAATAATTATCTTTTCAACACCATCTCATGGACTGAACATGTTGAAGAGATGAGTTTACACATGAGTAGCTATGCTTACATCAAAATATTTATTACTGGCGCGGGTCTATTTCTCTTGAAATATTCAAATGGATTCTGGATTCTGAACAAATTCAATATTTTACGCAAATTCAGTCATTAGATGTTGACGGCTACATGTCTACGCTATATCCCCAATTTGAAATGTATAAGAATGAATGTATGTATTTGCTTTAAAACATGGTACATTAAGGTCTTATAAATAAAGTTGTGATCTTACATGTTTGCCATGGACTGCCATACACATATTTAAACATGTTAAATGTAACAAATGGCATTAATTTGTTTACATTAAAATTATAACATTTTTAATAACATTGTTTAAAATACTTAAACAATGTTATTAAAAATGTTATAGTTTCGTATCTATTTGAACACTTAATAATAATAATAAAGTAATAGTCCTGCACCAACCGGGGATTGTCCTTGGGTGCACTTGCATTGTGCATACCTACAGGGATAATCGTCGGTTGGTCATCATTTAAAATTGTGTAAAGGGCCTCTACGAGTTGGCTTCGGCCCCTAGTACGCCTTTCAAAGGTCCGGGACCCCAGAGTCCCGAGATATGTCAAAGAGCACTAAAATAAAGTAATATAATTAAATTTCAGTACTTATCATATCTTATATTTATCTGCTGCTTTTCAAACAATTTTTCTTACTCTATAAAAACAATTACCAATTAGCCATTTTTGTAGCGTTTTAGAGGGAGTAAGTGGATCATATATTTTATTTTATCACTTTAAGATAATAATTAAGAAATCGAATAAAGGTATAGTTTTCTTGAATATAACTCATTAATAACATAAGATATAGCAGAAGGTCTCAGGTTCGATGGCCATATCGAAAAAAAATAATTTGAAACGAAGTCCTTTACTGCACGTTATATTCTGCACACTGGGCTCTCACTCGCCAAATGCTAGACCGAAAAAAGTGTAATATTTTAACTGTCTCGTCATTTGCTATAGTATGTGTGTTTCTGTGTTTACAAGCGTATATCTTAGTTTAGGTATATTACTGCAGTGTATTTGTAGTTGGATGAGAGTGGACGAAAGGAAACGTAAGGTGGGAACGCCTTCAGGCTAGGAGGAGCAAAGATTTTCGCAGGGGGGCTGGTAGCAGTTGGATGAGAGTTGCCGAGAATCGATTTGAATGGCGTGCAATTGGAGACGCCTAAGTCCAATAGTGGACTGCTGTAGACTGATGATGATAATATTTTGTAAAGGATTTTTGTTCCGACATTATTTTATAAAGGTCACTTCATGCAGGGTGCTTTTACAGACATAAATCTGACATTCACTCAATCCAATAACCATAACATCTAAGTACAGACGCCAGCACATCAAGCTACTACAATCTGTCAAATTCTTTAATAGATTTTCAACTTTGCTGTCGAAGCATTAAGGTTCAAGGTTGATGGGGAAAATTTGACAGTTTCGGGTAGCTTTGCCGGCTGGCGTCTGTACCACAAACCCATACCATCACAGAAATGTAATTTATTCCCCAGCCACAGTGCTCATCAAATCATTCATTGTAATATCTCCCCCTTTTAAGCACGACCCAAAAACAATTACCGTAGAATTATAAGTTATGCGCTTACTCCATTAAAGTTGGTTCGAGTTCTAATAACGCGTCAAGTCGAGTCAATCTCAGGTGTATAAATCTTTCATTTTATGAACTTTACACCAAGTTTCTGTACTTATTAATTGTATTTTTGACTAGCTGCGCCCCGCGGTTTCACCCGCATGAGTTTCGATCCTGTGGGAATATCGGGATAAAATGTATCCTATGTGGTAATCCTGTAGATCAATTCTCGTAATTTAAAACGATCAAAATCTAGTCGCTGTCTCATCTCGGCGACAAACAAATGTCAAAAACCTGTCAAAATGTAGGGAAATTTCCCTACATTTTGACAGGTTTTTGACATTGACACAACTAGTTATTTTTTGTGTGTTTGTTCTTTTTTATTTATGCGTCATGTTTGCTGCAAATAAATGTATTTTCTTTCTTTCCTGGTCTGTGCGAGTCTCATCTTGGACTTCCCCGCGATCTTCTGTAGGTCGTCCACTACCACCTGACCGACCCATAACATCACAGAAATATATTGCCGAACCACTGGGACACTAAATCCATCAAATCATCATCATCATCTGCCTAGCCTTTTCCCAACTATGTCGGGGTCCGCTTCCAGTCTAACCGGATGCAGCTGAATACCAGTATTTTACATGGAGGGACTGCCTATCTGACCTCCACAACCCAGTTACTACTGGGGAATACGATACCCCTTGGTAAGACTGGTTGTCAGACTTTCGGCCTTTTGACGACCCGTAACGACTGTCAAAGATCCACGAATGACAGCCGGGACCAACGGCTTAACGTGCTTTCCGAGGTACGGAGGGGTCTCGGCATGTAAAGATGGTCACCCATCCACAGACCAACCGCGGCAAGCGTAGCTTAACCCGATCGGTCGACCTGTGCGGCTGTTATTATTTAGCCACGGATCCCTCTCCATCAAATCATTCATTGTAATATCTCCCCCTTTTACGCACGACCCAAATATCGTCACTATAGAATTACAAGTTACGCAGTTTCTCCATTAAAGTTGGTTCAAGTTTTAATAACGAGTCAAGTATCTCAGGTACCTATATAAACCTTTCAAGTTATGAACAGTACACCAAGTTTCTGTACTCATTTATAACTTATTTATTTGAGAGCCAATGCAATGAACATTATATATAATGTCTTTCTCAACTTCGGCAGAACTTGTAACTTTAAGTTGAAAAACCAATAAAGCGAGTAAGGTAGACTTGTTACTTACTTCATTACCTAAAGCAAGCAGCTTAGCTATGGCGCTTGATTCTGCTTTGAAGCAAAGTTAACTTCTTGCGCCATCTGTATATTTATCTGCTGCACGGGTGGAACGGGTAACCATTCATAACATATCGAGACATCTCCGTGTCTCGGAAAGCACGTTAAGCCGTTGGTCCCGGCTGTCATTTGTAGATCTTTGCCAGTCGATACGGGTAGTCAGAAGCCCGAAAGTTTGACAACCAGTCTTACCAAGGGCATCGTGTCAGTAACTGGGTTGTGAAGGTCAGATAGGCAGTCGCTTCATGTAAAATATTGGATATTCTGCTGCATCCGGTTAGACTGGAAGCCGACCCGAACCTTTTCTGCGTAAGCTGATCTTGACAACCTTGCTATATCCTCCATTCTCCTCTTCATGCACCCACTTTCTACCACGTCTATAGATTGTTTCCTCCAAAAGATATTTCTGGCAAAAACAGCTTCCGCAACTGACTCATTTATAGGCTTCGTACCCAAAGGGTCCCAGCGGGGCTTTACTAATGCAGCGGCGCATGAGTAAAGCCCGTCTGACACAGGGTTGCATATTTTGAACCGTAATAGGCACACTGTTGATTTTTTTACAGACTGCTACGGCCACTATCACAACAAATAATGAAAATAACGTTAAAAATGAAAGGTTCAAAAATATTATACGGTGGTACGGAAATCTTCGTGTGCGAGACCGAATCGTACCTGTCCACTACTTTCTAAATCTTGAACCTTACACTACACGCCTTAGGACTTGGTCTCCGCTACCTCCCAAATCTCTGTCACGAGACATCCTTTCTTGTCCACTTAACATCCTTGACTACTCCTGATTAATGTGTCTACAGATAGCGCTAATTAGTATCACCGCTAACTTTGGTGATCCCTCATGCGCACCGTTGTGTAGGGGGACGATATTCATCCCTTTTTGTCGGGGTAACTTATGTTGGTGTGAACTGATTATTGCTGTGAATTTTGATGTTTGTGCGACAAGGGGATGGTTAGAGATTGTTCATTATTGTGGGGCCGTATAAAGTTAAGCTAGTGTTTCGTAAGACTGCGGTGGCCGCCCCATAGCGTCCGCAATTCACCATGACGTCACTGAAATGTTATTTATGAAAGTTGGTGTGTTTTCCTAGAGCGCGATTTTGACACAGTAAAGTCTGCATGACGGACGTCACTGCGGCCGTTATGTAGCGGCTACCGCTTTTATAGAAAACCGTAGCTTTAGACATCATTGTTGAAGTCTGAAAGAGATATAGATACGCAGGACGAATAGTGCTATCCCTTTTTAGCATCTGAGCAATTATTGCTTTAACTTAATTATTATAGATGGTCCCAGAGTCGTTTGATTGAATCCTCTCATCAGCTTGTATATGTTTCCTTTCTAAATTTCTATGGGTGTTCTATAGGTGCACCTCTGCCTAACCCTTCGGGGAGCACAGACGTGATTTCAAGAATGTATGTACAGAAAAGAAGGAAAGAAAATACGTTTATTTGCAGTAAACATGACGCACAGAAAGAACACAAACACAAAAAGAACAATTGCGGGAAAATATGCGTCACATCCACGCACAGCATAATGCTAAGACCCGCTGTGTATGTTCCTACAAAATTAAAATCTAAAGCACGTCCAGTTAAACAAATTATTCACAATTACAAAGCACTCAAAATATTTTCAAACATGTTATCAAATTCTGCTTTGATTCGGCAGTAATGGGAATTTCGGACACATTCACAGTCCAAGCGCTTTTGACTGCAGTATTTGCATATCCCGGGGGTTTAGCTCCGAGTTATCTCACACGACCTCCTAACATGCGACATTAAAGGCATTCTGGTACTAAAGCTAAACGGAAAGTGAAGCATAGTAAGGTATATCCTTTTCTGATTTTAATATTCCTTCGAAACTTTTCGGTAACTATGGAAAGACTAGTAGATTCGTTGCATCATCGTCATCAGCCTACAGAAGTCCACGGTCATAGGCTTCTCCAATTGCACGCCATTTAGCTCGATGCTCGGCATCTCTCATCCAGCTGCTACCAGCCACCCTGCGAAGATCGTCGCTCCACCTAGCCTGAGGATGTCCTACCTTACGTTTACCGATTCACTGTCTCCACTGATGAACACGTCTACCCCAAAAGTCATCGGTTCTACGGCGAATATGGCCGCAAATTGTCAATTCAGCTCGCTTATTCTATGAGCTATGTCGCAGCAACTTTAATTCTCTGTCGGATCACCTCATTCCGGATTCTGTACCTCAGAGAGACTCCAAGCATAGCTCGTACAGCTTGCTAAGTGACCTTGAATTTATGGACCAGAGTTACCGTGAGTGTCCACGTTTCGGCTCCCTACGTCATAACAGGCAGGACGCACTGATTGAAGACTTTAGTCTTTACATTTTATGACTAACTTCCGCCCGTGACTTCGTCCGCGTGAATGTCGGTTATCGCGGGTGAATAAAAAGTATTACTATGTCCTTCCTCGAGGTTCAAACTTACTCTATACTAAAGTCGCCCGCCGGCGTCGCTCCCCTCGCCCGCCTTGCGTATCATGCGCGCGTGAATTGAACATGAATTGAACATTATCATAATTATCTATTTTGTTGCGGAGTTATTTTAAAAATAAGATATCTCTCAAGATGTTGATTGAAATCAAGTGATCTCAAGGGCAATTTGGTTCACAATTAAACACTTGTGATGAATAACGTATTTATTTGGTTTTTGCAACATTTTCCATTGATGCTCCGCTCCTATTGGACGCAGCAGGATGTTATGAAGCCTAAAGCCTTCCTCGATAAATGGACTATTCAACACAAAAATATTTTTTCAATTCGAACCAGTAGTTCCTGAGATTAGCGCGTTCAACCAAACAAACTCTTCAGCTTTATAATATTAGTTTAGATTCGTTTCATAGGCCACCTTTAAATTGAGCACTCATGAACCGTCTGAATTTGTCTGAATTTAGGTGCACTGTTCCAATTTGTTTCCTATGGAGAAGAACCGGCAAGGAAGTCCATAGGAACTCAAGTCCGACCGCAACGGTTTTTTTCGGCCGCGAACGAAAACAAAATTCGACTGATTTGTATTTTTGCCCGAAAACCGAAAAGGTTTTTTTTTGGATATGTTTTTGGAAATACAGTGTCCATCTTTTCATCATTATGTTCAACCTTTTAGAATAATCGTAACACATCTAATCTCACGCACTATGTAACCAGACTAGACCAGACAGAAACTTCCAACTCCTAATGCAGAACCCAAATTAACCTAACAAAGATCTTTCTTTGTTCCTAAGAACCCATCCAATTTCCATGTTGGTACAACTTTCGGCTCAGCCCGGCCATCTCATTACATTGCTAAGAGACGGTCCGCCAAACTTTTCGCATGTAAATAAATGTTCTAGAAAAGGGCTTCGATAAGCAGAGATAACAAATATAGTGGAGACGTTGATTACTCTGTGTTTTTCTGAACTTGGAGGGATTTTAGTAAAGGATAATTTATATGAGGACAATCTCGCACACTCGACTGGCGAGAGTGACTATGCGAGTCTCGTAGACGAGAGTCAACGGGTGACTATTGCTGTCATGTGTTAAACTAAAACATGCAGAAAAAAAGTGTTTCTTCTTGTGGCAACGTGGCAATGCTGCCAGCCTTTTGGGCACGTTTCCTATTGACAGCGATGCGGACGAATGTTTTGATGCTCTTCGATTATTTCCCCTCCTTTTTATACAAGGTGTCGTTTTGCATCCTCGTCAAATTCAAGGAGGTAACTATGCTACTGATTTTCGATACGAATCAATAATACAATAAGTAGGTTTTTTTCTTCATGTATGGCAGGCATGTGTGGGACCGCATTTTAAAACGCGGACTGTGTGAGACCGCACTGTAACTGCCTTTTGACACACACATAAAAACGCGGCCGCTTATACGATACCATAACGCGATTCTGTTCTTTGAAAGTGGTGTATTCTGATATACTGTCAAACTTAAATAACTAAAAAAATAAATAGGTACCTATGTATTCATTATTTACCAAGAATCGTTATTTTATTTGATTATTTATGTCTTTCATAACAGCCTCCTGAAATTTGACGAGGATGCAAAACAACAGCTTGTATACCTACTTGTACACACGGCTACACATCAAGCTATACATTTCCAGTTTTACCTGACCTCGCATTGTATAGGTTTTTCGTACAATCAGATGTCAGCTTATACTGGTTATGTATAGCTTGATGTGTAGCCGTGCGTACATATAATTATTATAAGCTTTTTGAATTATGGAAATATTTTGTTAATTTATGTGTCACATACAGAGACAGGGTGTTGTGGCGCATCCTGGGAGAGGCTCAGACAGCAGTGGACTGCTATAGGCTGAATTGATTGATTGATTGCTCTAATATCTAGACCTACTATTCAGATTAGGACGGCACGGTTGGCGCAGTGGTTAAGCGATTGACTGCTGCGCTGCGTGTCGCGGGTTCGATTCCCGCACGGAACAAATATTTGTATGACCTACATGTATTTGTTTCGAGTCTGGGTGTTTTTCCATCTATAATATGTATGTATTTACAAAAAAAAAAAAATGTATATACCTAAGTAGTTTATCAGCCATCTTGTTACCATAACACAAGCATTAGGTTGCTTAGCTTGGGACAAATGGTGCTGTGTGAAATGTCCAGGGATATTATTATATTATATTTATTATTATTATTATAGATTTAAAAATATCTTTTGCATTTGATAGCCTGAGGAAGGTTATAAGGCTATTTAGGTGTTTTTCTTTCTCCTAGAAAGAAAACAAGTCACAAAGAACGCTAAAGGAAAACGAAGTAACCCGCGCAGGCGATCCAATTTCTTGTAAATTAAACGGCGGGTGAGACGGGGCAGAGCTAATACTAAATATGCGTAAAGGGTATACCCCTTTATGAGTTGAGGGTAGTCAGTCCATAACTCCCGGTTTGATATGTAATTGAAACTGGGAAACTGGGAACTCGTAAAGTAGGACGCGACTTTATGTAGGCATGGTTACAAATGGCTTTATTTGCCTTTGTCTGTGGTTGTTATGTTGATCATCCCCGAAGGGTAGTGGTAGTACACCCATATTTTACCAGTTATTTTTTAAGCAAATAATAATAGGATCGAGCCTAATGCCATCAGCCGGCCACAAATCACAAAGGGCTACAGCCTGGTACTATGAAATTCCTAATGTTAAAATCCAGTAACACTTTGCTTGATCAATATTGCAGAGTACCCGAGTATTTATGGAAATGCTGGTAAATATAAAGTATAAAATTATCTTTTCAGTCTTCACTGTGCTTCAATTTATTAATCTATGGTTAAAAGATCAATCTGCCTTGCATTTTCCCAACTATGTCGGGGTCGGCTTCCAGTCTAACCAGATGCAGCTGAATACTAGTATTTTACATGGAGTGACTGCCTATCAAAAGTGCTGACTTAATTATCTCTGTGGAAATACAAATTGACACGTTTTTTTCTAATATCTCTGGAAACAGGAAAGGTATCATAAATATTTACCATCTAGGAAAAGGACCTTCACAGACTCATCCTTGAAATCTCAAAGAAAAGCTGTACATAATACCCTCAAATCTTCCGTTTTATTTAAATATACAATCCTGTGCCAAAGCTTTATTTATACTGTAAATAAAAAAGTCTTTACATAATTTAATACAAAAAATGTTTGCTCCGAGTTTTGTGCTGTCGCAAGATTAATTCTCCTGTAAGTCGTTCGCACTTATTTGACTTTTTGAGTAAGAAACAAACTTCGTCATATTTCTGTACGTTTGTCAGAAAAGTTGCGAACTTGTTGAAATAAGTTTTGACGGGGTAATGGATTATCTAAGATTAAATCGGCAAAAGGGTCAAGACTTGAAAGTCTTTAGAATATTAATGCAGTCAGTTTGGTAATTGTTTGAAGCTATTGATTTTTATCGCTGTAAGGATGTGGTTGGCTTGCTTTGAAGTTTTTTAGAAAATGTCTGATAGTCAAAATCAAAAGTCGTTTATTCAAATTAGGTCAGTACTTCATATCAGCACTTTTCGAACGTCAAAATTACATATGGCAGTCCCCCAAAACGCCCGCCCTTCACCACTTCCTAGTGCTTTCGCTGGGAAGAAGAAGGAAGTTAAAGAAGGAAGGATATGTTTGATAATTATTTCCATGGTTTTAAATACTTTTATAGAGATATCATCCTACGTCCTACATAATAATATTCTAAACGCGGAAGTTAGTGAAGCTGGATGTATGTTTGTTACTCTTTCACGCAAAAACTACTGAACGGATTTGAATGAAATTCGGCACACAGATAGTTTATAACCAGGATTAATACATGAGATACTTTCTATCCCGATATTCCCACAGGATCGAGACTTATGCGGGTGAAACGGCGCAGTTAGTATTTATAAATGGGTGAATCAAATCGGTGACATAACTTCAGCACAATAATTGTGAAATCTATTTTGAATTGAATGTATACAACGTTAAATTTTGATGATGAATATGATTTGAAAAAAAAATCTGTTGATCCAAACATTATGTAGAGTTATGCGAACATAAATCTATGGATCAACTGATTTTTTTTTTCACGATTTCAGGGTAGGTCCCGTAGTAAAAGTTGTTCATAATGATGATTACAATGACCCCTTTTAAGGATTAAAACGATCAAAATTTAACGATGTATATTTAAATCAGACTCCATATCATATCCACTCATATCAGCACCCTAATTGCGTAACACACGATTAATCGGAATCGGTTTCATTTTGACAGTTCAACAACATTCATTGCGTTATTTACGTGTTGAGCAGACAAATTTTTCGAACTTATGAAGCAATGGATTAGCAATTTGCTTCAAAATGAATCAGATTCCGATTGATTGTGTGTTACGCAATTGGGGTGCTGATCCGTAAATTTGTTAGTATACCTACTTAAAAATATGTTAGTAACCAACCTTTCAAATAAAACACCACAATAATACTATAATTTCAGTTGAATCCTACGCCTGATGTCGTGGTAAAATTATCATATCAGCCTATCAGCAAGGTAACAGGATAGTTGTTTAACAGAAATGGAAACTAATTACCTATTTCATGATTTGTCTAGCCTTTTCCCAACTATTTTGGGGTCGGCTTTCAGTCTAACCGGCTGCAGATGCAGCTGAGGACCTACTGGTCCTCTGCTGCATCCGTTTACTAGTCCATATGTACATACATATATCCAGTTAAGAACGACTAGGGGTCTTGGTATGTGAAAATGGTCACCCATCCACGGACCAACCGCGGCAAGCGTAGCTTAACCTGATCGATCGACCCGTGTGGCTGTTATTACTTTGCCACAAGCCCCTCTAAAACTAATTACATAACTATCATCTTTAAACAAAAAAAAACTATACAGCTTCGTTCGTCAGCTCTATTCAATATATCCCAGCATTAAAACTATCGTCTGTGTTCCCTCCGTTTCCATGATAAATGCGTTCAATATGCCAGTCATTGCCAGGGTACGGTCTCAAGTGCCCGCGTCAGGTAATCTGCACGAATGTGAAATTAGACGAGTTTGTTCGAAGCGACGTGTGAGTTATGGTAGCTACAGATGTTAGGTGCTGTGCTACCAAATAAGATGTGAGGCTCGTAAGCCTATGAGCGACAATTATGAGAGCTACAGATGTATACAGATGTACCTAGGTGCTGTGCTACCAAATAAGATGTGAGGCTTGTAAGTCTATGAGCGACAATTGTAGCGTGTGTATATTTGTCAGGAATTATGAGGACTACAGATGTTAGGTGCTGTGCTACCAAATAAGATTTGAGGCTTGTAACAATTTGCGACAATTTTAGCGTGTGTATATTTGTCAGGAATTATGAGCATTAGCTACTTATTCGTGGAATATAGGCGTCATGTTATGTAAATGCTACTTGTGAATATTATTACCTACATTCCCAAATGTATTTTGGTGTTGTGTCGTTCTATGAAATCAAATGATATATTATGTAAAACCGTTTGCGCTATTACTTCATTTTCGCTTAGCGTTATATCTGACTTTTACTTCCTCCTAAGGGGTGCAGAGTCATGTTAAAGTTAGCCTATAGCCTTCCTCAACAATTGGGCTATAAAATTTTTGAAATCCCACTTTCCAGCTTTATTTTATTAGTAAGTATAGACAGAACAAAACGATTTGTAGACATTTTTAACTTTTGAAAAGAAAGAAAGAAAATCGTTTATTTGGACACAGTTTGTGAAACACAAAATACAAAATTAATAAAATAACCAATAATGTTTCAGACAACAATAGTGTGTGCCTCACGGCTGCGCCAAAAAGGCGCAAAGAAACACAGTTTTGTGATAATATGACAATACGTTCTTTATTTAACAAATACGATAATGCTAACTATGGTAGGTGTCATAAAGTTTATTATTAAATTGTTAGAGATAGTAAAATACAATTTAGACCATCTTCATTCTTCTCTCATCTCATCATCATTCTGCTACCTTTTTCCCACTTTATTAGGGGTCGGCACAACGTGTCTTTATCTTAGTTCCCTTTCTAGCGATATCATCTTCCACACAGTCCATCTATCGTTTCTTTGGTCTTCCCCTACTCTTATAGCCATCCTCATTCATACTCTCCTTTATCCTATTTAATTCCACTAGATTTCAAAGTAAGGAAATAGTTTAGTAATCCTATCCTAACGTTTGCTCCCCACATCCTCTAAAACTAGAAGGTTTAGTAAGACCAAACCATTTGTTAACCAAATACTTTCATCTCTAAACAATGTTCCGACAGTGCAACTTGCACGTTCAGCCATCTTGATTTATGTTCCGTTTTCAAATTCAACTGTAGCGGAGTTGTGCTGGCTGGTAACAAAGTATTGTATAGTCTTGTTAGTGTTGTACATAATTAGAATATTTAAATTAGGAACTTTAGCCTCTTAATAGTGATGTCACTTAACTAGTTTTAGTTCCTCGGGAACGGTGAAGTGGGAAAATGATTGCTTGTAGTATTTGTTGTTTGAGTATTATGACAAAGCTCAAACTTTAACAGCAGCATTGTTGCTCCTCTTAATTTGACAATAGTATAATGGTTATAAATTATTTTTTACTACAGATCATTTAAGACTGTTTCAAAGGGTAACCGGTAACCACCGACCACTGAATCAGCTCTCTCTGTGGAGAAGTCTTCTTGTCACGGTCATGACGTGCAGCTGTCAACTATTTTTTGTTTTGTGCTCATGATTATATCTATTTTGTTTTTATTTATCTTTATTAGTTATTTACAGTTAATTATCTTTTTGTAAACACGTATTTCTGTAACAAATAAACCTATTTTTCTTTATTTTCTTTCTTTCTTTACGACTTAATCAAAATGATAGTAAGAAAATCATTATTCAATCTGTCATTTTGAGTATTGGCAAGCATGAATACTACTACTTTTACGTTTATTATATCCAAAAGTAAACTTATTTTTGTAACTAGACTAGGAACAAGCAAACTTTGGAAGGAACTACCTTTATATCCTGTCCAATACGTAAACCGTTTTTTGACAGATGGAACTAGTGATTGCAGCAACACACAATACATTGATTGATACAAGTACGGTATCATAATGTCTGTAAGAAGCTTTTAATAAGATAAGGCAGTCTAAATATTTATTTTATTACGCATTTTAAAATATATTTTACGTAATCTGGAATATGTATGTTCTAACTTTTCTAAGAGAGCTGTCAAAAAACGGTTAATCTAATAGACAGGGTATACATGCAAATATACAAAATCAAGTTGCATTTTGGACTGCAATGCCTAAAACCCGAGGACAACGTCCGCTTGCATGCTTGCACAACGTGAATCCGAAGCGACAGGCCGATGGTCGCCAGATTGCAAGAGATTACCTCTGTCGCATAAGAACCAATGCTAATGGTCGGGGAACACGACACTTCGCAAAAAATGTATTGCCTGGCTGGTCTTTATAACATAACATCACGCCTTTAATCCCCGAAGGGATAGGCAGAAGTGTACCTATGTATAGTACGCTCACATTTCGCCAGGTATGTTTAAGTACCATGTAATAGGGGGACGAGCATATTGCTAAAAACCGGGCACAAAGCCAGGCTCCGGGTTGCTACTGAGAATTTCCTCATAGAAAAACCACTTTTCCTGCTTGGGAATTAAACCCAGGACCTCGTGCTCAGTAGTAACGCCTGAGATTATCTTACTTTATGAATTAGCTAAAAACCGGCCAAGTGCGAGTCGGACTCGCACACGAAGGGTTCCTTACCACGAGGCAAAAATCTCCGAAAAAAAAAGCAAAGAAAATACATTTATTTAGCCCAAACTAAAAGACACTCAATACACTAGATACATACATCAGATAAAAACATAAAAATCGCGTTTGTTGTATGGGAGCCCCCCTTAATTATTTATTTTATTTTGTTTCTAGTATTAGTTGTTATAGCGGCAACAGAAATACATAATTTGTGAACATTTCAATTGTCTAGTTATCGCGGTTCTTGAGATACAGCCTGGTGACAGACAGACGGACGGACAGACAGCGAAGTCTTAGTAATAGGGTCCCGTTTTTACCCTTTGGGTACGGAACCCTAAAAACCAGAAACTCGTACTTGTTGACTGGCCTACACTATGCCTTAGAGTAATTTGAAAACATTGTAAAAGCCAAATATTTTTTAAAGAGTAACCGTGGAGTTTCTTGCTGGCTCTACTCCATAGGAAACAACCAATTGGAACTGTGCACTTAGCTTCTGACGTTTCATAAGTCCCCAAGTAGGTTTATCTATCAGTATAAATAAAAATGTAATGCTGTTTGTTGGAAAGGGCGTGACTTGAGAACGTGTGGACCGATTTGGTTATTTTTTGTTTTCAAATGTTCGTATTAGTCAGAATTAAGTTTTTAACAAAAGAAAAAATTAAAAAGTTTACCGGAAAACTCGAGAAAAACTGAACGAGATTTTTCTATGACATTTTAGTATGAACTCAAGACCATAGTGAAATTTTGACAGAACAACGGCGTCAGCTAGTTGTGAAATAACATGTTCAGAATTTGAATGAGTCAGTACAATGTAGCATCAATACGTTTAGATAGACAGTACTGTGTTGTAATATTACATTCACTCTTTTTAAACAATATTGGTTACAATTCGACACGTGCAGTCTATACCACAATCCAATGTTTTCATAACTTTTTAGTCGTAACCTCATTGCTGCATGACACTTGTTGAGTGTTACATTATATTGTACTATTGTCTCCTATGTTATAACATACTCGTAGACCGCCGTCGCTCAGGGTATTTGTTTTAATGTAATACATAAACCAAAGTGGTCGACGTAGCTTGCAGAGAAAGCAAGCTGAAGTGACAGTGGGCTGGCCATGTGGAGCGGAATGCGGAGCACGGCGATGTGGCGCAGCCAGGTATGGCCGGCAGTAGACTGCGATAAAATGAGTTGGTTGTTAGATTAAAACACTATTATCCCTACCGCTCCATTAAATAACTCAGTATTGTATCACTAAAGATGAGACGGCATAAAAGCTATATGAGTTCTATATATATATTTTTTTTGTGTGGGGCTTATGGCTAAGTAATAACAGCCGCACGGGTCGATCGATCAGGTTAAGCAACGCTTGCCGCGGTTGGTCCGTGGATGGGTGACCATCTTTACATACCAAGACCCCTCCGTGCCTCGGAAAGCACGTTAAGCCGTTGGTCTTGGCTGTCATTCGTTGATCTTTGACAGTCGTTACGGGTCGTCAGAAGCCCGAAAATCTGACAACCAGTCTTACCAAGGGGTATCGTATTACCCCGTTACTGGGTTGTGGAGGTCAGATAGGCAGTCGCTCCATGTAAAATACTGGTGTTCAGCTGCATCCAGCTAGACTGGAAGCCGACCCCAACATAGTTGGGAAAAGGCTAGGCAGATGATGATGATGATGTATATTTTTTTGTACTGGCCCACAGCTGGGCAAAGGGCTCACCCAAGTCTTTCCAGGAACTCATTTCCCTCGAAGGCCCGATATTACTGATTTATTTTAGAGGAAATAAATAATTAATATCTGAATGTAGTGTGAAATTAGGAACATTAATTATACAGAAGCTGTAATAGAACAATAATCCAATTAACACTAGTAATTAATTCAGTAGTAATTTTCCAAATGACATCCATAACTTAACACATAACCGCATTCGTACTTAGCTATTAGCGTGAAGATAAATATATATAATAGTAAGTACAAGTTAAGTGTAGCGTGAAGATACTTATGTATTTACGATGTACCTAACAGTTAAGTATAAGCCGTAATTCAATGTATCAAATGTATATATTGTATTACTCCGCAATCACGTTTTTTTTTTTTTTTTTTTGTCAAACCCTTATTAGTGGGAAGCGTCACGGTAGCTCCTGAAATTCAAATTTTCTTACGTTTTTTGTAAATTTGCTGGTTAGTATCAGGTTGTATGTTGATCTAAATATGATTCGCGGACGTATAATAATCATAAAAATCATCAATCAATACAACTCTCTAACTTCATAATATGACTATTTCATGAAATCATGATATTTGAGGCCAATTCTGACTTAAAGAGTAGTATTGCTGATTCTAATGATTATAATTCTGTAAAGCCATATTTGTTACGGTCGCGAATCATAATTTAATCCATATACAACCTGACACTGAACTGCAAATAAAAACCTAAGTAAATTTAAATTTCGCGGGCTTCCTCCGGCGCATCACCCTTAAAAGACGGTATGAAAGACGCTATTCTGTAAAAATCTCACTATGAAAACTTAGGTGAAGTGAACTTAAAGTGAGTTGTCAATAGTGTCAATCCCTAGCATCAGCAGTACGATTCTGTAACCATCTCACCGTGAAAACTAAGGTGAAGTGAGCGTGCAGTGAGCTGTCATTCCAACTAATGCTAGGGATTGACACTATCGACAGCTCACTCTAACCTCACTTCACCAACTTTTCACGGTGAGATTTATACAGAATCGATCGGCAGGTAGAATGACAGCTCACTTTAAGCTCACTTCATCTAAGTTATCACGGTAATCTTTTTACAGAATAGCACCGCAGGTCTTAGCTACGAAAATAGTTGACAAAGGACAAAATTAAAAAAAAAAAATTACCTCTTTGTTAAACAGTGGACTTTCTACCATAACTCTCAAGATTACCTCCAGCATTATCATGATAAAAGAAACCAACTTCACGAAACTCAGAAAATAAATAATTTTCTTTAATTTATTTAAGTGTCCCTGGTGGCAGCCGTGGGCTTTAATTTTGAAGGACACCGAAATTATACAGAAAAGTTTTACGTATAAAAGCCTAACTTTAGGACCTAGGCTGTAACTTAGCCTCGTAATATTTTAAAATGGGTTTTGTCTGACTGAATGACTGAAATTAAGTCCATTTGAGGACAGGTGTTCTGCTTAGTTTGGAAGTTTGAAAGTCCTTTTAAAAGTGCTTGGTTTGGAGTTTTATTTTGCGAGTTTAAAAACTAATCAACGACGGTTTCATTAAGTCACCTCAGTAATGTCCGCTGAAAAAATGCTACTTATTTGTGTTGTATAAGCCTACTTGTTGTAGATAACTCATTTTATTTATACTTGACTGTGTGAGGAGCAGAGGTGGCCCAGTGGTAACCCAGACTAGCGCCTTACTTGGTGTAATTAATTTCATCACCACTGCTCTCAAAACGGCGAAGGAAACCGGCATGTTTGAGAACCAAAAATTCGAAGACATGTGACATCTACTAACCCGCACTGGGCGTGGTGGATTACGGCCCACTCCCTCTGACCAAGTGTAGTAGTAAGTAAATATAACAACTTGCGTAATTACGCAGAAGTCTCGATAATCGGGGCGGCTCTGGGCATGCACTTAGAAGTTTGTAGACCTGTCAAATCAAAAGAATCTTAAGAAGAAATCCAAAGAAATCAATCTCGAAGCGAACGGTGCTCGAGTATCTCAAGACCTGTAGTAACAACCCTCCAGCCTCTTCAAGAAGGCGACCTCCTTTATCTAATACCTTACAATCTTTGGCTATCGACTATACAACCTGTTATACTATGTCTAGCTAAGTTATCGAACTACAATCTCCACAAATTGCTTTCTTATACTATTAAAAATACTTAGGTATTACTAAGTTGGCGTTGGCATTTTGTAATTTGTTGAAGATCAGAGAAGAATTCTCGTAATTTTAAGAATGTTCACAGTCTGATCTTAGTCTCAATCTGTCAAAAATACCTCTAATTTCTCAAAATTTTTGACTTGTTATTGATATTGATTGTCGCTGAGATGAGATTGCGACCAGATTTTGAACATTTTTTCATTATTTTTTTGTGTGAATTCTTCCTGTTTTAATAGTTATTCTGCTATTCGAGGCGAAGACATATCCAACAAATCAAAGATCATGAAAATCGGTCCAGCTGTTATTGAATTATAAAGGCTGTAACTAACCCGACTTTGTTTTATTTATATTGATGATTACACAGTACATCTGGTTAGAGTAATAAATATAATATTATACATAGATAAGTAATAGTAATAATCTACCAAAAACACATTGCTTCAATATTTTGCAATACATATCCCTTATGACATTCCCCCGGCAGAAACACCAAAGCCGAGCATTAATGTATTGCTCTTATAGAGGTATGAGGAACAGGGTGTAAAGTTCACTCATACTCTATAGAAACGGGAGGGTCGTCCGATCAGACGGGTGTTGTATCTGGCGGGCAACTGCCCGACGGTTGATATCGGAAAGTTGTATGTATGCTAGTTGCGCGGTAAACTCTGATTGCGAGATGCAGGATTTGCCTGACGTCAGTATGACGCGTTGTTCGCATGTGGCGTTGTAGATACCGCTACACTCTAATATAATAAAATATGCTGGAAGTAAAACGACAATTTATGTTCCTTGCAAATGAGTAGTCCAAAGAATCTGGAGCGAAACGTCTGAAGCTTTCAGAGCCAAACGATATTAACCCATTTAACAAAACATAATTTATGTCCTCCGTCATACAAGACACACAACACATGTAGGTTCACAATTGAAACAAATACACCAGAATAACTCCTAATTTTCTACTCTATATATTCTGTGCCTTTTCTGCCTGATTTAACTGTTTGCCATGGTAATGTGAGGGGTGGTCCGACCCCGCGATTTCACGTAGGTACGCGTATACGCACCCGGTGCTGATTTATTACCTGCCTCGTGTAAGGGTGACTGCAGACCGGCGACATTACGACTTTTTGTATCGTTCTCTATAAAGGTAGACAAAATTCGTGGCGAACTACAGAATGCTGATTTGTTGGAGTAAGCTTTTGTTGTGTAACTTTTGTACCTTGTACCTCTATTCTGATTTAGTTTCTTTGAGGGATTTAACGAGGTTTTTCCTCACAGCTTTTGTACGTTTTCTGCCTTTTATTGCGAAATGTTTGCCGTGTGGTCGGCGTTAACGGAAAGAAAATGATTAGGATACAATTAAGCCAACCTCTTTTGTAGAAACAGCAGTGGTGACCCAGTGGTCGACCCCGACAAGGGCTTTACTTTGTGTAAATAATTTCTTCACCACTGCTCTCAAAACGGTGAAGGTAAACATCGTGAGGAAACTGAAATATCCTAGAACCAAAAATTCGAAGACATGTGACAACTACCAACCCGCACTGGGCCCACGTGGTGGATTACAGCCCACTCGATTACTCCCTCTCAAATAGGGGAGGCCTGTATCCCAGAAGTGGGAACATTAAAGGCTGATTATGCAATTAACCTACCATTGACTAAAAAGTGACAGGCGATGACTGTGAGATCCACCAACCGCACTGGGCCTGCGTGGTGGATTACGACCCACTTGCAGCCGTGAGGCACACACTATTGTTGTCTGAAACATTATTTGTTATTTTATTAATTTTGTATTTTGTGTTTCACGAACTGTGTCCAAATAAACGTTTTTCTTTCTTTCTTTCTTTTCTTTCACTTCCTCTCACTCAGAACATTATAGGCTGATTATGCTGTTGTAGAAAGTTGTGACTCGTGATGCAATTAATAAAACCAACGCACACGTTTCAATTAGGAAAATTCTAGATCATAAAAACTGTAACACATACGTTTGATATTGATTGGACGAATATTGTAGCAAATGGACAGTAAAAACTATAAAAAGGCAGTAAAAAACGTAATGACAGTCTATCCATCAAGACTGGCGTCGTTGTCAGACATTCAATTTGCTGTCGAAGTGAGGGAATCAAAACAGGTGACATGCCTTCACATAAATTATTTCATACGTGATTAGTAGAGCCACAGTCTACCATTATACAGCAGGTCGAAGCGGTCGTTTTCGTGGAACAATTATCTGGTGGTTTTTGTAAGACACTAGGCTTCTGCCCACGACTTCGTCCGCGAGAAATTTCTTGTTTTAACATAAAATTATTATATGACACTCAAGGATACTGTAGCTGCCCATTGGTGAAAGAGTTTCTGGAATTGGATCAGTATTTTTGCAGATTACTATATTATAAAAGGTGTGTTTTTATATACCTGTACATACAAACACACATACCTCTATAATTATTAACAACTAGCAGCGCCTCGCGGTTTCACCCGCATAAGTTTCGATCCCGTGGGAATATTGGGATAAAAAGTATAATTTGTGTTCATTCTGGTTATAAACTATCCCTGAGCTTTTAATTCAAATCCGTTGAGTAGGATCTGCGTGAAAGAGTAACAAACATCCATCCATCCTCACAAGCTTTTGCGTTTATAATATTAAAGTAGGATATAATATTAATTAGCATACATTGACCGGTCCTTAAACTTCTAGAAATCAAGTAATAACTAATAGATAGTAGTAATAGTAACAGATGCACATACATGTATACATATCCACATACATACATAATGGTAAAAACCATAACCCTCCTTTTGCTTCAGCGTAGTCGGGTAAAAAGAATCGCTAAAGGTATCGAGAATTTAGTTAGTCTGTGGCACATGAGGGTTGCATGACAAATCGTCGTCATGCAACAAGTATCAGGTATTTACACCACCTCTATTATTTTGTCAGTCATGCAATACTATAGGCATTCAAGAAAATATGGGCCATTGCCATGTTGCTGACCTTCAGTTCAATGGGTGACGAGTGTGACGGGTCGTTGAGCTCCCCAAAATAGTGTTGAGCTACACGATGACTGATGAATGCAATAGCTCTTCCTTCAAAACGTCCTACCAGACATGGCCCTGCATTGTTAGACTCACATAAAATCCTAATAATATAATGCTTGTACTTTAAAAGAGAATATGACCTCTGAGCTAGTTTCCGCATTTCTTCTCAGGGATCAGTATGCTACAAAATGCCGGCGCCATATAATTTTTATAATATTGACCAACAAAATATTGATGTGTAGCAGTGTCTCTTACATAAATACACATTTCATTTCCATTCCTTCTCTATGGAAGTATTCGAGAGTTATGCTATAGTTTTTCAGAATCTACCTATCTGGTTTTGGTCCAGAGACTCAGTACCAAATAAGTTAAAAGTATCAAGCGTGCAAACGGCTTTAAAGGACAAAATCGTAGGTGTGTACCAGCCCATATACACGTACTGATCTTTATATCTTTGATAAACTGCTGTTACTCTCTCGTAACCTGCGTTTTGTTTCCCAACTGCGGTAACGGGTAGGGGAGTAATGATTTTTACAGTAGGTTACCCCGGTGTAATGTTACGCTTACGGTAAGCGGGTTATTTGAGCTTTTTTTGTTTGTCTCATTTATTTTTTATTCGGAAAATATGGTGATTTATACGTATATACCTATAGAGGATTTAAAAGTATATAGTTGTCTCGTTTTAGAGTTGTACAGACACCAGCACATCAAGCTACTACAATCTGCCAAATGTCATGCAATGTCTGTCATGTCTTTAATAGATTTTCAACTTTATCGCTAAAGCATTAGGTTCAAGGTTGATTGGGAAAATTTGACAGTTTCGGGTAGCTTGTTGTGCTGGCGTCTGTATTAGCGGTCATTGACCTACCGACATTTTCTAGAATTTTTTATTTAAAAAACACTTAGTGAATATTTGTGATGATGGTGATGGTGATCTTCAACATGTGCCAATAACGAAAAATCTTACATAGTTTATTGTTTTTGTTCCTACGGAGATATACTCTTAGTAGGGAAAGGTTCAATGGGCAATGACCACTATTGCCATGCTAAAACGCTTCTACTATAGACGAAAACAGCAACATACATCATTTTATAATTTATTGGCTGCTGCCGACGACTTCGTGCGCGTGAAATTTCTTTCCCCCGACCCACCTCGCATCGCATCGTCTACCCGCACCGTTACTTCGTTTTTACTTAGCGTTAGAAAGAAAACACATTTATTTGCAGCAAACATGACGCATAAAAAAGAACAAACACACAAAAAAAAAATAACAAGTTGGGGGTTAACATGCGTCACATTCACGCAAAACGGCCATCGCTCAGCATAATGCTAAGACCCTATACAGAGCACCAGCGCTGCGCTGCGTTCTATCTTACTTTTATTAGTAAGTTTTGCTCGGCTCCTCAGGGTCCTAACGAATAGCTCACCGTCCGATCAGGACCAGGCCCGTGCTGGACGGCGCGTATGTGTTCCACACGCGCCTCAAAGAGATGTCAGCAAATGGAGGGGCCCGATAGGGCCGAAGCCTGCCAGGGTAGCGGGATCGTCCGAAAGGGTTACCGCTGCCCTGGAACAGAAAGGGCTAAGGAAGGAACACGGGTGGGTTTTAGTCAGTAAGAGTCTGACACTCCCTTCCGCTCCACCCAGAGCGGGAGGGGTCATTTGATGATTTCCCATCCACAAAAAAAAAAGCGTCCTAGCGAAACATTTTTAATAGCCTTACTTATGAATTGGGCAATAGATAACCCAATTCTTGAGTAAGGCTATTAAAAAAAATTCAAATGATTTTAAAAAATAATTAATAAAAAAAGCAAAAATATTTTTTTAATCCGACCGGTAGTTTCAGAGATTAGAGCGTTGAAACAAACAAGCAAATTCTTCAGCTTTATTATTAGTATACCTACTTAATAAATTTATACTAATTAATTAACAAAAACAATACTCGACACTCGAATATAAAGTTCGTCATTTGAAATTAGATTCTCTAGGTACAAAACCAGTTTGTATCTTTGGAATAAGAATTCTATTTACCAAGGGAACGTCATGCAACGCAAACAGACAAATATAACCAGAAATCCTTAAATATTATAGTACTCGAAATACAAACTAGAAAAATACGCAAGCATTTCTATTTTTCGCAATAGCTGGCCACAACATTCAGCCAAGTTGTCTGTCATAAATTATGTATGTAGCGCTACCGAAGAGTTGGGTTATTTCCACAAATATTATATTATGTGTATGCATCGGGCATAATACGCTTTTGCAATATAGAGGTCCTAGAGAAGCCCAGTTTACTATCTCTAGTAAAAAGTCTTTATCATTGTAACCTGTAATCTACATGGTGGCAGGTACAGTCAACAGCAAAAGTAGATGATCAAAATCAGAAATTTAATACTAATGAACGGAGTTTGCGTCAGAACTGTGTGGCGTCGAAGTGATTCAAAAGTATGTCAGACTCAGTGTCATACTTTTGAATCACTTCGACGCCACACAGTTCTGACGCGAACTCCGTTAATTAGTATTGAATTTCTGATTTTGATCATCTACTTTTGCTGTTGACTGTACATCGACGCGCAAGCTGTTACCATGTTCAGTACATGATTCTGAGCCCTTCTGCGTTGAAGTTTTTTTTTTATAACCGTCGAAAAATTTCTACCTAGAATCATATATGTTATCATGACTTCATGTTGCTGTTTTAGTTGCAAAAGACGCGCAAACTGTATTCATCGTTAATAGTGCATAAAATATAGAATAGAATATAAGAAGTCCTCTGCGGGCCCCGTCTCTTTGTCCGTTTTGTTCTTCTAATCTACGAACGGATTATGATGCGGTTTTCACCATAATTAAGAGAATTCATTCCAGAAGGATATTGTGCATAAAATATGAATATTAAACATAAAGAGAATGAAGAAATATCGATGTTTTGTCAAGCCAGAGAAACCGTGCGTAGCAGGGCGAATCTTCCAACGCCAACGACTACGCAATCTTTTTGTCAATATTTTACCGTAGACAAGAGCTGTTTTTACCGTCTTGCTACGCCGTAGCAGATACGATGACGTAGCCGCTACGCAAGCTACGCTTTCGTAGCGAGCGAGCTATAATGCGATGGGTCATGTCATTATTCTTTTTTAAACTTTCATGGCTAATGAACGTGTATTTTGACTGTAGTTATTGATAATTTAATTAATTATTCAATTATAAACAGTTATTGACTATTTGAATTAATTTTGAATATAACTAGTGATGCTATACAATCGACTCGCCCCCTGTTACATAATCAGCCTATATTGTTCCCACTGCTGGCACACAGGCCTCCTCTCTGCGAGAGGAAGTGGGCCGTAATCCACCACGCGGGCCCAGTGCGGTTTGGTAGATGTCACGTCTTCGAATTTTTGGTTTTAGGACATGCGGGTTTCCTCACGATGTTTTCCTTCACTGTTTAGAGCCTAGCCTACCGCACCCTGTACAGTCAACAGCAAAAGTAGATGATCAAAATCAGAAATTTAATACTAATGAACGGAGTTTGCGTCAGAACTGTGTGGCGTCGAAGTGATTCAAAAGTATGTCAGACTCAGTGTCATACTTTTGAATCACTTCGACGCCACACAGTTCTGACGCGAACTCCGTTAATTAGTATTGAATTTCTGATTTTGATCATCTACTTTTGCTGTTGACTGTACATGGGACTTTAACATAACTGGCGAAATGTGGGTGTATTACATGTACACCTGTGCCGCCCCTTCCGGTAAAACAGGCGTGATGTTTTTATGTTATGAGTGATGCAATAAGTATCTTCTAAAATGATTATGAAGTAGATTAAGAACCATTACGTAGGTATACTACATATATCACACATTTCTGACTCACTTACTCGGAAAATTGCAATTAACATACAGAGTGTGGCATATTAAAATAGTTCTCAAACAAAGTTCTAGACAAATTCAGTAAAAGTCAGTCCGCTTCAGTGACACTGAGTTACTTCCAAATAGGAATGCATTTAACAAAGCTTTCCAATTTATATTCCTGTACCTAATTAATGCTTTATCTTAAGTGTAATGTGTTACTGTTACTCTGTGGTCATCACAATCAGCCTATAATGTTCCCACTGTTGGGACATAGGCCTCCTCTCTTCGAGAGTGAGTGGGCTATAATCTACCACGCGGGCCCAGTGCGGGTTGGTAGATATCACATGTCTTCGAATTTTTGGTTCTAGAACATGCCGGTTTCCTCACTATGTTTCCCTTCACCGTTTTGAGAGCAGTGGTGATGAAATAATTTACACAAAGTAAAACGCCTGTCTCGATTCGAACCTACGACCTACAACTCGTATTTCGCGGCCGTTACCACTGAGCTACCATTGCTCTCTCTCTCTCTCTGTGTGTGCTCATGTATTTGTATTTATATCTTTAATTCTGTTTCAAGAAACATCTGCGCATGACTTTGAATAATCTAACAGTGACTTGTTAATTAATTAGATTAAAGAATTACGAACAATTAACATAATGCTAATGGATTAGGTTTATCCTTAGAAAGGTCCTGCTCCACTTGAGAGTATTATATAATCAATATCGGCACTTTCTCAGCAGCAGTCCGGAGTTAGTGATTAGACGACATTTGTGACCGTTTGTTGGCAATGGGGTCGCCCAATCAGTCTTAACATACCTGGTGAAATACGGGTTGTACTATAGGCACGTTTTTGACAAGTTATTGACATTGATTGTCGCTGAGATGAGATTGCGATTTAGAACATTTATAATTACGGGAATTGATTGAAGACACCACTCCAAGAAAACAGACATAGTTACTGAGAACTTAAATTCCAGAAGCTTTACACAAAATCAAAAGTCATTTATTCAAATTAGACTGAGAATCAGCACTTTTCGTAACGTCAAAATTACAAAAGACAGTCCCCCAAAACATCCGCCCTTCACCACTTCCTAGTGCTTTCGCTGGGAAGAAGTGGCGCAACAAATTCCCCAGCAGCAACACAAATCCAAAATTAATTAAGCCGAACAAAAAACACGTGGAAACTAATTTCTTTGAACAGTTTGCTTTAAAATAACTCTGTGTTGCGTGACTGGCACGGCGAGCAGTGTTTCTTCCTAATTTATTTCTTGTATCACTACACCGGGCGCCGTTACCGACTTAAAATAAGGCGCATTAGGTGATTGAATTAATTATTCTGTTCGTTCACTGCCTACTTGTTAGGGAATTGGTTCAGTTAGTAGGGTATTTTGCTGCTGAAGTTTTTTTGCGAGGGACTTAATAGGTTCTCTTAGTTTTTTGGGATTAAGAGACAATAGGGTAGATGCCCGGGTAAAAAAATAATAATTGAATTTAGTCCGTCAGTTAGATTATCGAAAAATAATGGACGCATATTTTTTCTTTTGTCAATCAAACAAAAAATGACAAAGATAAAGCGCGTCTAAATTTGGGAGTGCGAGATCGTGACGTCACGCCATGCTAAAAAGTGTAGCAAGGCGTGACGTCACGCGGAACTTTAACGCGCGATATCTTCATTTAATAGATCTTCATTTAATATAATTGACAAAAGAAAAAATACGGGTATAATGGGTGACCATCTTAACATACCAAGACACCGTGCCTCAGAAGGCACGTTAAGCCGTTGATTCCGGCTGTAATTAGTAAATCTTGGAAAGTCGTTACGGGTAGTCAGAACCCCGAAAGTCTGATAACCAGTCGGGGTATCGTAATCGTATTGCTCAATAACTGGGTTGAGGAGGTCAGATACGCAGTCGCTCCATGTAAAATATTTCAGTGTTGGTTATTTCAATTTGAACCTTACGTATAACGTTATAATAGCAACAAGACTTCGTGAAATAGTATATACCTACAAAAGTCAATCTAGTGACACAAAACGTTCTGAAAACTCACTCACACGACGTGATAGTTAATATTCTCAACAGTTTTTCTTTCCGAGGTTATGTTAGGAGTTCAGACACTTAAGTTAGCTAGTACATCATTCGTAGACTTGTATTGTGTTTTCCGAAGAAAGCATTTTTACTAAGAACCTACTTCGACGTGTGCGTGACCAGGGTTTTGTTAACCTAGGCTCCTTTCAAGATAAAAATAGAAATGTTTGCGTAGTTTATTTGTAATAATATCGCTCTGTATCTCAAAAGTGCTTCGCCACACAGAGAAAAGAGCTTCAGATTATCACGTGGCTAAATGTGTTAACTAGTGAACAATGGAACGGAAAAATTAGTCAAAAACGATTAAATAATATTTCATAAAGTTATTTTGAATGACTTTATTTATAAATTATGTAGGCATATTATGTACTACATTAAATTACTCTTTTTCCTCTGTTGCACGAGTATTATTCCACACAAAATTTATCATTCATTCCGATAATACTTACTGTTCATACGCTCAGTTTCCTTGCACTGTTCATTTAGTGAGGTTCCACCGAGTTTTAATAGATTTTAAATATTTAGAAAGGATTATATATTATTATTATACAAATAATATATTATTAATTTTCTACACATTTTATGATATAATTTTGTTGTAGTGTAATAATTAATAGTGATTGCGTGGTTGCGTAGTTGAGTGCGTCCATCGTGCAAAAAGTAATCTAAGGTAGGTTGTGAATATATATTTGGGAAAAAAAAGAAAGAAAAAGTGCACAAATGAGAATCCGTCCCTAAGTATAAAGTAAAATTAAATACATGTTGGTTAGTTATTTACATATTTATAGGGTTCCGATTTGAGGTATCAAAAGGAAAAACGAAACCGTTATACGATCATTTATTTCTTACACTTGATTGACAAAACACCGATATTTCTTAATTAAATGTTACTTGAATATTATTATTAAACTAACATGTAGTTAAAAGATCTCGGTGTTTTTTTTTTATTATTTTATTATTCTGGAAGGTTTGTCTGTTATAATACCTAATGTCTTAATAACAATGAAAACAGCATCTAAATCCGCAGCATAGTTTAGAAGCACGCGGCGCAGGAACACTAACAGACACGAAAAGCGACTGAAATGTAAATATGTATAGATATTTATACAAGGTGTAACAGATAAACGCATGTCTTGAAAGTAAGTAACTTTTAATATAGGTAGGTAGGTTTTTTTTTATAATATGTATTTTGCCATCCGAGCCAAAGAAAATTAAATCTTATTTTAAGGCAATAAGACTCAATGTTATATGCATAAAGTAATGCTAGGGGTCAACATTATTTTTCTTAAAAACAATAGTTGGCTTTAAAAAAAATTTAAAGTTTGGTCATTGCTTTTAACTGAATACTCTAAATGATTCATCCTACTAATATTATTAATGCAAACGTTTGGATGGATGAATGGATTTTTGTTACTTTTTCACGCAAAAACTACTGAACGGATTTCGATGAAATTTGGTACACAGATGGTTTATAACCAGGAGAACATATAGGATTTTTTTATCCCGACATTCCCACGGGATCAAAACTTATGCGGGTGAAACCGCGGGGCGCAGCTTGTATTGTGAAGTAGCTTGTATAGTAGTAGAGAATTCCAACTATTTATTATATAGTTTTCGTTTTAGTAATACCTAAACACAAGTCAATGTTTATCTAAACCACGTCCATGTTTTAGGTTTTGGGACTGTCCCGAATTACGAGGATTAAGAATATTTTGATTCGGATTCCATAATCTTGAAACCCCGCTACGAGATCATAACCCCGCGATAGGGGAATGAATAATAACTACTACGGAATTCCCAAACAATTACGTGGCCCAAATGCGTGATAACTAGATTATTTATTAGGTATATTTTTATTAATAATTAGGCATTAAATATGTCTGTAGGTAAGTATATTTGTAGGGTAATTGAATTATTCACAGTGGCCCCCAAAAGTTGGTTATCATTTTTCCACTTCAGCTGTGACACACTACTTTATGATTTAAAATTCTAGTGATCCAAATGTTTGAACTGCTATCGTTTTTATTGACTAAGTGCTGGTTTTTCGACCATCTGATAACTTTATTCGAGGAAATACTTTTGAAATTTGGACAATTATTTCATACAAAAACTGTCAAACGTCAATTTTATTCCTCGAATAAAAGTTATCTGGCGATGGGAAAATCAGCCCTAATTCAACTACCTTTCACTCATAATGTGGTGTGTGTGTGGTGTCTTTATTTTAAATCATAATGTGGCATCACAACTGAAGTGGAAAAATGTAAACTAACTTTTAGAGGCCACTTTATTTATTTAACCATTTAAGTACGCACATACAAACAAACAAGAAGAAAGGAACAGAAAAATACATAACCTACATTCGCGATTTATTTGGCAAAAATGTAAACAAACGTGAGTTTATGGAAAAATAACTTTAATTCCTACACAATAAAGTACAGTTTACGACTTCAAAACTTTTTCAATAGGGCTAGTCACTCTGAAATCAACTTAATTTCAAGTTGATATTTGTTTTACTTTAAATAACATCAATTTGAAACATTAGACTTTACAAAGGTGATGCATATTTCTAAAGAAATCTCTTCCAGCATACCTGCGATAGGAGACCAGATAAAAAGATTATGTAGATTATATATTCCTTAAGGGAGATATAATTTATAATATGTATAGATTAGCCGAAGAGCTAGGGGGAGGTATAGAGGTATACCTCTGGACGCAACGTACGTAACTGACCAACTAAAACATATAACAGCGGGCTACCGGGCCATAATTGCCATAAATTCATTGTCAGAGCTGCAAATAATGTCACCATTTCCACCTAATTCCAGCCATCTATCTTGCTAAACTAACGTTAGACTAAATCTCCGTTTATAACATGTAAAATAGTTCCGGATGTCAGTTAAGTCTCTCATGAGGTTCCCGGGGGCTGTCGGCGATATCGTCTTTGTTACTATATCTACTGAGACGTTATGTTACCTGTGCTGGCATTGTCAGGTTAGGTTTGATAGGTAAAGTTAGTGGCTCTCTCTCACTGAGAGGAGGCCTGTGTCCCAGCAGTGGGCTATCTTATGTTCACAAAATCATGAAAAGTTATAAAATATTTATTTAGCTTTTGTACATACATGAGATGTAACATATAGAAGAAAAAACAAAAGAAGATGAAAATATTTTAAATCAAGAACAATAAAAATAAAAAGGAGGAGGAAACCGGCACTGTTGGAAACCGGCACTGGTTGGAAACCGGCACTGGTTGGGCTTAACTGGATGGTTAAAAAATAAAAATTTTGCTATTTAAAACCTTTTATTTCTTTGATTATGTATGTTTTGCAAGCATTTTTTTTAAATGATCACTCATTTTTCAACTTTCAGAAAAGTATCAATTAAATGTTTGAAGTGGAGTAGTTTTATCCCAAAATTAATGGTTTTTGGTAACAAATTAGAAAATTTCTAAAAAATCGAAGAACCGACACAACGCGGTAACCATCCAGTTTTGACCCTAAGTTAACTGGACTAAATTTGTATTTGTTTTGACTATTTTTTATTTGACTGACCTCTAGTATAACGCCTTTCAAGGAATACGTTGAATTTACCTGTCACCCTGTATGTTTAGCTACATACAATAAATACGTTGCCAAAAACCGAACGTATCTCTATTAGATATATTTTTTCAATCTAGTCACAATTCTCGTTCCACATAGGCACTTATCAACTCGACAATTCCGCATCCTCGCACAAAGCTACACATAAAAATAGAAACAGAATTTCTAAAGCGACGTAATTTACAGAAGTTGAGAAAATTGAAAACCAGCGAAGGTTCTTTGTGACTGTACCAAACACGTATCTAATAATAGGGCATACACACAACATAAATATATACAGAAGAAGGTCGGATCCGTACAACGATACGAAAATGCACGCACACATAAACCCGCTTCGCGTACAGCGTGTGTTCACTCCTTCCCACACTTTCACAGTTTTCTTACCTCTGACAGCACCTAACAGCATCCTTATTACAACAACAACAAAGATCACTATGATTTTGATAGACTTGACAGTTGCAGCAACAAAACAGCAACCTTATATTCATGAAATTAAAGATCACTGTGATACTGACAGTGATGCAAAATCATAATTAAAATAACTGTAAATGGACTGTAGACGCACTCGCGTCTAGCTTTCGTTTGATATTGTTTAAGATCACCGTCGCTGTTCCAAAAGTATCATTTAAAAACGGAATAAATGGTACAGAAACAATTTATACTGCTACTTACGAGTGCTTCAAGCTTCGATTTGATTACGTATCTGAATACTTAAACCCGAGATGCTAACATTAGAATAGAAAACTTTTATTTCAGACAGGATGACTCCTGTCTGAAATAGGGTTAGTAACAATTTTACTTAACTTCTAGTGTTAGTAGTTATAAAATCAACTCACATGTTTTGCATTAAACAATCAAGGTTAATTTTATAACCTCAATTTTCGTCGCAGATTTTTCAATTACAAATTAAAAATCTTATTTAAACAATAATTGTTGAACAAAGTAGTGTCTTATAAAGTTGAAACCTTCCAAATTCAGATAAATGTGTTACTTCAATCTAAATTCTGATGAATTTGTTACCCTTTATTTGCATGCCCATGTGACGGCAGACCATGGAGAACCAACTTCTATGACAACATCAGTCTATGTACATACGGCTACACATCAAGCTATACATTTCCAGTTTTAGCTGACCTCTCATTGTATAGGTTTTTCGTACAATCAGCAGTCAGCTTATACTGGTTATGTATAGCTTGATGTGTAGCCGTGTGTACCAATTATTTACCCATGTTTGCAAAGAAATAAATTATTTGATTTAGTAAGTGATTGCGTAGGAATTTGATCTCCTGGGTAATGGCGTAAGACACTAACAGCAGGAATGGCTTTAATTTTGACAGTTGAACAACATTCATTGCGTTATTTTCGTTGTTGAGTAGACGAATTTTTTGAATATAAGTACATATAAAGCAATGGATTAGCAATATCCTTCAAAATGATTCAGATTGTGATGTGATAGTGTGTTACGCAATTAGGTGACTGAACCGGGTTCGTTTACACTTTGATCAGATATTTTTGAAACCGACTATGCTTCTACGTGTGCGAGTCTTTGTTTTCGCCTATTGTATGGGTTCGCCTTCTGTATCTATTTATCCTGTGGTACAGTTGAGTTCGACAGTGCATTACGTATGCGGGTGGTGTCCGCAACCAATAGAGCTTCTTTTCCACCCAAAGGTACCGGTCCTGGGAGACTAGCGATCCGAAGATCCGTTTTCTGATCAGATCTGGAGTTGAGATCCGGAAAATATGGTTTTCGTATGTTGTCACTTGCTTCGTTGTGTAAAAATCCTCAAGAAATCATCAAATATCTTCTTCATCTGTTTTTATTTAGACATTATACGGAGGCTGTATTTGTGTCGTGTTGATGGCAATTGGCTCGCACCCTATTACATGGGACTTAAACATCACTGGCGAAATTTGGGTGTGCCTTAGGTACACCTCTGCCCAACCTTTCGGGGAAACAAGGTGTGATAATTGGAGAGGCCTATGTACAGCAGTGGACTGCTGTAGGCTGATGATATTCACTACTCCCCAATAAATATAAAGGTGTCCTGCCAATCCGTCAGTTGTTACTTTCTGTCAGACAGGAATATCAAATTATATTATTTTTCTGCTTACGTGACTAAATTCGATTGACACTGCGGTAGCCAAATTATTTTCATACACGTACACTTTTCTGTGTCTCATAAATATGCTATAATGTGACTTCAGAACGAATATAAAAGAAATAAGCTGAATATTATTGACAAGGATAAGTGTAAGTTAATGTCACGTAACTACGTGTGGTACTAATATAATAAAGCTGAAGAGTTTGTTTGAACGCGCTAATCCCGCTAAACGCTAAGCGAAAATTAAGTAATAGCGCGGGCGAGCGATGCGATGTGACGCGATGGGACAAGAAATTTCACGCGGACGAAGTCGCGGACAGAAGCTAGTACAAAGACGTATATTCACTGTAGGACAAGCGTTACGTAACATGCTGTCTGAGAAAATGGCAACCTGTCCTCCAATATCGTTCAACGTCGTAGGAGATAAGTTTGGAAAACTATCAAAAGTCGCTCGACTGTGAGTCGCGTTTGTCGTGTCGTGACACGCAGCTTCATCAACGCTGCGAATGCAGAAAAATAGGCAAGTTTTATGCCGTTATAAATAATCTTAGGGAAGGTTATTTTTGGCGTTTGGTGTGATAATATTAGGGTAAAACCGTGCATTTTGAGTGAGAGGTAAAAACATAAAGGTAAATACAACAGGGATATTTTCCTCGTAACACATTTTTCCTCGTTTATATTTCAGTATTAATTAAAACTTTATGCACAAGTAAAAAATACTGTACAAAGGCGGCCTTAATGAGGCATTTTCTACCAGTCAACCTTATAGTGATGCAGAGACAAAACTCGGCAGGTGCACAATACGGTATAGATAACTTGGAAATGACTATAAAATACAAGAATAAATACTAACACATAGATACAGTGGCCTCCAAAACTGAACTGAGATGCCACATTATGATTTAAAATAAAAAAATAATCAGTTACTCCTAAGGGTGATTCATGATTATTTTTTATGATAAGTCAACAGTTTTAGCTGACGTCGCATTGTATGGGTTTTTCGTACAATGAGAAGTCAGCTTATGCTGGAAATGTATAGCTTGATATGTCGTCGTGTGTACCTTATAAAATTATTACGCAAGAACCCATAAAAAATAATATTTTCAGCGAATAAACAGCTGAAGGAAAAATATTGCTTTATCAATAGATTCCGTTCGTCGTCTGGTTGAAATATACTGTGTAAAGATTACAGTTCCCAGTAACAGACTTTGGAAATACTTACAGCTATTTATCTTCCAGCACAACACCACAGCTTATGCTCTGCTCCACACCATCATCTGCCTGCTTCCTATCCATCCTTTTCCCAACTATGCTGGGATCGGCTTCCATTCTAACCGGATGCAGCTAAATACCAGTATTTTACATGGAGCGACTGCCTATCTGACCTCCACAACCCAGTTACTGGGTTATACCATGCCCCTTGGTAAGACTGGTTGTCAGACTTTCGCGCTTCTAACTATCCGTAACGACTGTCAAAGATCCACGAATGACAGCCGGGATCAACGGCTTAACGTGCTTTCCGAAGCATGGAGGGGTCTCAGTAGATAAAGATGGTCACCCATCCACAGACCAACCGCGGCAAGCGTAGCTTAACCTGATTGATCATTCGCTTCATTATTGGTAAAAATACAAGACTATTAATTTTAACTAATATCCGTAAATTATAGGAATCGGCCACTATGGTTTCTACAGGTTTGAAAAAATACTTACAGAGAACCTTAAATGTGAGAACTTTGATTATGTTGTGCTTCTCTTTTGATTTATCATAATTTATTGCCTATTATTCAGCAATCCTTCTCTGTTTAATGACATTTTGACGACATTTATGACGTCACGGTTAGCGCAGTGGTTAAGCGATTGACTGCTGCGCTGCGTGTCGCGGGTTCGATTCCCGCACGGAACAAATATTTGTATGATGTATGATAAAAAAAAAAAAAAATTATATAAGTAGTTTATCAGCCATCTTGTTACCATAACACAAGCATTAGGTTGCTTAGCTTGGGACAAATGGTGCTGTGTGAAATGTCCAGGGATATTATTATTATTATTATTTACAGTTGTATTCTTGAAACAAAATTTCCTACCACCACCACTCAATTACAAGAGTTGCTCAATATACAGGGCACAGACAAGTCGCAGTGGGGCGCTTTCAAAGCGTTTCGTGTGTCTACAACGACTTTCAACAGGAATTACATAATCTTGTCGTTGCCTAATATCAGTCCCATACTTTTTGACATTTCCATTATCGTTGTTGCTGATAGAATGTCACTTTGTCTATGCTGAATGTCTCTTTTGACGTTTGCAGAGGTTTTTCTGATCCTTCATGTATTCAATTATTTAAGTACTAGCAGTGCCTCGCGATTTCACCCGCATATGTCTCGATCCCGTGGGAATATCGGTATAAAAGTATTCTGTGTGGTAATCCTGGTTATAAACTATCTGTGTGCCAAATTTTATTGAAATCTGTTGAGTAGTTTTTGCGTGAAAAAGTAACGAACATCCATCCGTCCTCATAAACTTTCACGTTTATAATATCACTAGCTGACCCGGCAAACGTTGTTTTGCCATATATACATTATTTCTAGGAAATATATTTTTTTTTTCTATGAAAAATAATGTTGGCTGATTCTCAGACCTACCCGATATGCACACAAAATTTCATACAAATCGGTCCAGCCGTTTCGGAGGAGTTTGGTAACAAACATTGCGACACGAGAATTTTATATATTAGAAAGAAAGATATATAGGAAAGTAGGAATAGTTGGAAGGATAATATTATTAGTAGGATAGTAGGAAGTTGAAAATGATATACAGCAATCCTTTTAAAAATTCATACATTTATTAATAAAATTCAAAGATCTATAAAACTTTTAACAGTCCCATTCGAGGGACAGAAAGAGATATATAAAGAATTTTATAAGTTTGTTTACTGCAAAGTTCTTAAAAGTATCTTCCGGCGTCGCGACGCTCTAGGTAGCGGTAGAGAGCGAATCTGGGTTCAGACGCAATGCGGTAACCGGGTGTCTAGATAGGTCTTTATAGTCAGTTCATACAGAATATATGGCGCCGTATATTAAGTTTTGGTTTTGTTATTTTGTATTTATACTGGTTTTTCATATTTTTTTAGGGGAAAAGGCTATGTTTTATTGATGTGTTGGGAAATACGAAAATAGATAAAAAATTGTGTCTAGACTGCTTATTTTTCTGAAAGCAATATGGCAAAATACAGCTTTTGGTCAACCGTAAACTTCTTGACAGAACATTTTTTGTCTTCATTTTTTTTTTTGTAAGTCTATTTTGTGGCCCACTGCTGGGCAAAGGCCCCCCCTTTTTTTCTTCCAAACCGCCCTGCCTTGTGCGATCTCTGGCCATGTTGGCCCTGCAAATTATATTAGATCGTCACACCACCTCCGCCTTGGTCTACGAGTACCTTGACGGCTTTGATGTTAAAGAGAAATATTATGATCAGTGGGCTAACTTGTTCTTTGGCCTAAGAATTTATTAGCATTGCCATTCAGCGTGGCAATATAATATAAATTTTTTGCGTGAAAGAAACATCCATCCATCCATCCATCCATACAAACCTTCACGTTTATAATATCAGTAGGATAGGATGTCCTGTTATTAAATTCTACTCATTTCTGATGACCGGAGTAATTTGTTAAAGTCAAATTCCGTGATGTTTTAGCCTACCAAGAACACGTAGTCAGGGATAATAGGGGTCACAGGTTACTTATCGATAAAATGTCAGTTTACACAAGTACCTACCCTTTGAGGAAAGACGTGGCGGGTGCGTGTTTTGAGGATAAAAACGTGTAAGCTGGCATAAATAAGAGGGATCGAGTAGCTATTAAAAGGGTCTACCTACTTACTTATAAACGCATTGGGAGTCTGGGTACCCATAAACGTATGTTAGTGAATGGTAACCCCTCTATTTATATACGACTGGACCAAAAAAAGGATAAACTACTTATCTATATCAATGTTTCTTGTTATCCTGTATTGTACCTATGTACACGGGCCCTATCAGAATACCAGCGCTGCGACATTAATTTTTTTAATTAATGTCACAGCACCATGCTGAGATAGGAGCCTTTTGGCCTCGTATAGGACTTTTTTTTTCCTGTATGAGTCGCAATAAATACTTTTTTTTTTCACCCACTCGCAGCAGTAAGAAAGTAAGAAGTAATGATGAATAAGTGATGATTAAACTAGTAGTATGGCGATTGGGTTACCACATTAATTGAAACCACGTATTCTACATTAACCATATTTTTAACAAGCTTTTATTAGGTCGACCTGTATGTAACTAAATATGTAATGGAATCTAAGGTAACTAATTTAACCATCTTCCAAGGGTCGTAGCGTAATGAAAATTGGCAGCTGTATGTAGTTCTGATGACAATACAATAATATGGTACTGTCGAACTGATCTGATGATGAAGCCGGAAGATATGAACTGGAACTTCATGATGGAAAATCGTATCATAGCTGTTTTGGATTTCTTAGAAAAGTCTTGTAATGAACTTTGACCACGATTAGGTTTAAAGTTCTGACGATGAAGTCGGAAGATAGGCACTGGCATCGTGCATTTATAAAAGCGTGTTTTTCTATTTTTTTTAAAACTATTAATTTATAAACATACACAATTAAAAGAATTAATATTCTAGCCGTGGGACCTTTGTTTTGGCTTTGGAAAAATCAGCCCTTAATGTAATTAACGTAATCGCCACTTTCTCTGTACCTACATTAAAGAAATCACAATGTTTTGTCAAGTCGTAAAAACCGTGCAAACCAGGGGCGGGTCGCTAGTGGAATATAAAATGTAACGTAAGAAAGAAAATTTATTAACGTCCAGAAGTTACGGCGAAGAGATTACAAACTGAAACAAAGTTTAAACTTCGCAAATGACTAGAATTTCTTTCGAATAACTATGCTAGAAAGATTCGTCTTCGTTTTAACATCACCGAAGTATAAATTGGAAAAAATCAAATTTATAACGCATGACCACTTTTCTCTCCTTCCTGTGAGAAGGAATGGGCCGTATTCCACCACGGGGGCCCAGTCTATAATTTATACATAGCCATCATGCTTTGTGTTAGGTAAGTTTTAAAAAATGCGAAAGAATTTATTGAAGATGTAACTCATACGTTGTAATTTCTGTGTTACGCATTTTTTTCTACAATTTATCAATTTTGTAGAATTGTACAATTTTGTGGTGTAGCGCCCTGATATAAGTACCTACTTAACCTTTACTTTTTAAAAGTAACATTTGCTTGACTAAATATTATTTTCCTATTCCAGGTAACAAATCAAAACTGAAGTCCACTTTTTCCTGCAACCAGAACGCCCAGTCGTTCCCGAGACAGGTAAAAGATAAAAAAAAAACGTATAATAAAACCGTCGTCCCGTAAAAGCCGGGACATCTGGCAGGCTGCCCTCCAAATCATTTTTAAAACCCCGCGATCAAAGACTTTTGAATATTTATGTAGTTTCAGGAAACAATACTGACTAGGACTGAATAATTTCTGATTTTCTTGTCAATCTGTTTTACTTTGGAATCGGATTTAAATTGGCTACGCTTGGTTGAGTTTTTGTAGAACATTTGAATTCATAAGGTAACATTTCTTTTTTTGGATAGTTATAGCTATATTGTAGACAGGGAATATTTATGTTGTTTATCAAATTAACACACTACGTCAATTCGCCGTGTTATACACCTTTTATACAACTATCAAAGTGACTGCCAGTTGTGATGCGAATATACGGACAATTTATGTTGGTAGTCAATTTGATAAACCCCTTTATTTATAAACGCTGTTTAAAGTTAAGAAATGATTAGCGACTTCAGTAATATAAGGTATATCTACGACTGCCATGTAGGTATGTCCCTATGTTTTGTGTTTGGAGTAATTATTTTTTAGTAACAAAAATAAAATCTATTCTATTCTACTGTTAGACCATACATTTTGGACGTTTAAACGTCTCTTAACAACGTTAAACCGTTTCTTCATTCGTTTATAAATAAACCCCAATGTTTCCCTGAACTCACAACGAGAAAGTAACGCGTGTCATTTGTATCTGGATATAAATGTTCTACATACCTATATTTTAACTTTTTTGCCGTTTTTGCTTCAAACTGCCTCCTATACAGTTCTGTATCCAATAAAAGCTAAAGATAAGTAGCTAAAACCATATTTCCCACGAAAATTTATGATATCTTAACATCTTTACGAAAATAAGTATCAATTTAGTCGTTACAGAGGCCGTTATTGTGATAAATGTGGTGATTTTTGGCCTAATGTGACTTGGAAGGGTACTAATCGGTGGTCGGCAAACTTCAAATATTACAGGCCTGACACTAACGATCTACTTACCTCCATGCTTTGTTACAAAGTTCCGGTGCGATTTGCGAACTTTCCAAGATTTGGACGTATTTAAATTAAGGTTTAAAAGTTGTGGGGTGCAGTTTAGTATACGTTTGTAAAAGTATAAAAATATCAAAATGAGAACCATTCTTTTTTTCAATTCGAGAGGAAAAAAAACTATCTCTATGACAGCATAGAGATATTTTAAAACGGTCGAGGATCATATTTTAATTAACATACAACCTGACACAGACCTGCAATCTGCAAAAAACGTAAGTAAATTTGAATTTCGCGGGTAACCTAACGGGCCTTTTCACATGCATACGGCCATGGCACGGTCACCGTGCCGTTTAAAGTGGAAATGTAAGAGCTACATAGACAGCTTTCACAGGGGCCTGGCCGTTTTCCGCAGAACGTCTAACTAAAACCAAATCGACGTAGATGTGTAATGAAGTCGACGCTAACGGCGTCGATATAATAGGAGTAGAAAGAAAGAAAGAAAGAAAACACATTTATTTGCGGCAAACATGACGCATAAAAAAAAGAACAAACATACAAAAAAAAATAAAAAGAGAGTAAAACTATTTGATTTTTTCAATCCATTAATAACAAACGACGTCTTCAGTCTAGTACCTCGATAATACTGCGACCACCCCGTCTCGCCGTGCGTAAACCGTGTACATGTGAAAGAGCTAGCACGGCACGGCGCCGAGCCGTTTAGGCGGAAACCGTATGATGTGAAAATGCCCTACCGCATCCCCCTTAACAAATTCATCATACAAGACTCCTACCCAAAATTTTTCATCAAAACACAAACTTGCTTTACCAACAGTTTACAAAAGAGAATCCAAAACACTTGTTACACCCAAATTAATTACATCATCACACACAAGATGCTAGTGTTTCAGTACCTTTCAGTTTCAGCTATAAATAATATTTAAGATTTACAACAGTTTCGTATGAAAATGGGGGCTTTCAGCACCGCCATATGAGACTGTTCGTTGTGAATTACGAGTTTTGAAAAGTGGTTACATCGGTTACCTGAACCGGGTTTATGAAACGGTGCTTTTATATTGTAGGAAAATGTGTTAGAAATTTTATTATCATTGGAGTGAAACTTCTTAGGCAACGATTTGATAATTGGACGAAAATTGAGGGCGAAAATTCAAGTACGCGTCCCGGTTAGACACATTCCGTGACATGGGAGAGAAGAAACCTGTAGCTATCTCTGTCTCTGACACTAAATCTCTCTTATTCTTTCTAAGGAGTTTTTTAATTCTCTAATTGTAGAGGGGTCTTGGTATGTAAAGATGGACACCCATCCACAGACCAATCGCGGCAAGTGTAGCTTAACCTGATCGATCGACCTGTGCGGCTGTTATTATTTAGCCACGGGCCGCTCATCTGAATTAGGACCTGCACCCTAATTGCGTAACACAATCGGAATCGGTTTCATTTTGACAGTTCAACAACATTCATTGCGTTATTTACGTTGTTGAGCAGGCACATGACACATTTTTTGAACATATGAAGCAATGGATTAGAAATATCCTTCAAAATGATTCAGATTGAGATTGATTGTGTGTTACGCAATTAGCGTGCGGTAGTGTTATTCTGTAAACATCTCACAGTGAAACCTAAGGTAAGTGAGCTGTCAATAGTGTCAATCTCAAGCATCAGGTGGAATGACAGGTCACTTCACCTAAGTTTTCATGGGGAGATTTTTATAAAATAGAGCGGCTGTATTATAAAAGTCAAGTCACAATTGTTCTATTAATTAAAAACCCCGGCCACAGTTAGTGACAGCACCCAACCCCATAATTAGCATTCTAGTGGTATGAAGGGTAACGTCTGAAGTTTGAAACTTTCATTACATTAACTCGATATTCTATTAAAATTCCCGTCGTATGTAAAGTGTGTTCATGCAAGCAGAAATTTAGGTCCTTATGACCCTCTTCAGACGTCGTGTTATGTGGGTAGTTGGGAAAAATATTAAGAGGAAACGCGATCACGTTTTGGTATCATTTATTTATGTATACTTTATTGTACACCAAAACATACATAACAAATAATACGATTATCACTACAAAACATACAATGGGCGGCCTTATTGCTTTCTGCGATCTCTTCCAGGCAACCTGGGAATGGACAGTGATTGCGTGGATATAAAAAATGGAGTTGTTTTTTTTTTAATGTCTCTGTGCTGGGCAAAGGCCTCGCTGTCCAGAGCGGCCAAGGACCAATCTTTATGATCGAAATTATTTTAATTTTAGAAAAAATAACTACGCCAAAAACAAAACATAGGGACATGGCAGACTTATATAAACATAATGGGGTTTATTCATAAACGATGACTAAAGTTAAGTAACGCTTAATCGTCAAAAATGTATGGTTAAACAGTCGCTAATCACTGCTTAACTTTAAGCAACGTTTATGAATAAAGGGGTATATCGTGGGCCCTATCAGAATACCAGGGCTACGACTCTTATTTTAAAATGTCGCAGCATCATACTGAGATACTCGTAAGTCTCCTTCTTTTGGGCTCGTAGAGGAGTTTCTGTTTTTAATTTCATTTTTTTTTTAATACTTTTTTATATTTCTATGAGTGTGTTTAGTTTACTTTGTGATATTCCTGTGCGAGTACCAATAGATGCTTTTCTTTTTTCTTTCTTTCATATCGTAAAAAAATTGGCCTAGTATCATTACCCAAGGAGAAAACAGAGGTATACGTTAGTATGGAATGAACGCCATGGAACACATGACCGCGTTTTCTCTTAAGACGGGTAATAAGGCTCTCTGACCTTTGAAAAAGCCATGTTTTATTTAATGTAGAGACAGTCAGGTAAATTAATTGTAAAGCAAATTATCCTACGTATCCTACGTCTATTTGCCGTGTCACAGCCATTTCCATGACATTATGTTGTGATGACGTACAATTTAAGTTGATAATTAATGAGCTCAGCAATTAACTTTCCCTGACTTCACAAGTAAAAGACGTTTTAGTTTTATACATACACAAATCTTATGAATTAGCGTTAAATTAGGCTTTTTCAAAACGAGATTATCTCTTAAGCAATTTTTTTATCTCAGAATAATTTAAGTAGGTAATATTCACACAATTACTCAATCTACTTACAATATTCACGTAACGACCAAAAAAGAACCATAAAAAAGTGGTAAATATTTATTTACTTGCGCATAAAAAATGCCGTTTCATAGCTTAGGCGAAATGAGTAAAAAGCAATGAATAATTTAGGGCAGCTCTCGCAAATATGAAAAGGCCGCGAAAGCTCGGGCTGAAGTTTTTTGTTTGCTCAACTTGACAGGCGTGGGTTTACTTGACCAGTTCCACCGCAATGACACACGGCCCGAGCGGGTAACATAGAATCAGATAAGAAGGTTCATAGTGTATATGTGGCGGCATCTACATCGCCACACGCGAACTACACATCACACTGACGTCACGCAATATCCTGTATCGCGCAAGCAGAATTTATCGCGCAACTAGTATATTACATCAAACGTCGGGTAGTTGCCCAACGGACACGATACTCATCTGGTCGGAGAATCTACCCATTTCTATGGAAGATGAGTGAACTTTCCACCCTGTTCCTCATACCTCTAAATAGGCACACTGCAAAGCATTTCAGCCGATCAATTCTGTATAACTTCTCTTCTGTGAGCTTAAGGCGATATGACAGCTAAAGTTAGCTGTCATATCGCTTTCTATTGACAGCTCACTTCACCTCGGTTTTCACGGTGAGAGTATTAAAGAATAGATCAGTCGAAAGGTCGGATCGAAGCTGTGGAAGTGTGTATTCAACTAGCATTCATGTCTGCAGGTTGGTCGGAAGCACACGATAGATAAGAGTACGCAAGGAAGCCATGGTTTTTGTATAGGTATTTTTATCCATGTTTATTGAAAAATTTTGGTCTTGTAAACAATTAATTCATACGCCTGCAGTTGCAGCAATTTGAGGGATTAAACATGAGAGAGACAGGTCAGTCCTCTTTGCACTGGTAGCATTCAAATATATTCGCCAATCATGATGATCTCACTTTATAAAACACCTTCATATTTATTAGATAAAAGTCATCAGTCTTATGGCCGATTCCTATAATTTACAGACCGTTATTGGTTAAAATTAAGACTCTTGTATCTTTACAAGCTAAATGGAAGTAGCAAATTTTACCTGTGATAACAGGTAAAATTTGCTTACGAATTTATTTATACGCCCAGTTTGGCCATAAAAAATAATACCATTGGTAAGCAAAACGATTCGTTTTTGTTTATACTCGTAGGAACCGAGCATTAGTGTGTTCAACCTTCTGTTCGATCATTTCTGTATGACACTGTAGCATCCGTCCTAATCTGTGTTAAGTGATCTGTCTAACGAAGGGTTAAACTCGCGTTATGTGGGTTTGACTCCCCACAAGACAGTTCAGCGTTGCATAAGTTAAGTAGGGAGTTAATAATTAGTGACCGGCCGATGGTTCGAGACCGGATGAGGACCCGAAGGTTCGGTTACGGTTTCGGCTGAAAATCGTTTCGGTCGGAATCTATTAATAATGTAGTATTTTAATGATGTACAGTTAATGGCGCGTCCTTGGTAACCGTTTGACATGATTATAAATGGCCGTTATTTGAGGAGGGGCTTGTGGCTAAATGATAACAGCCGCTCTGGCCGATCGAAGGGTAAGCTACGGTTGCTGCCGTCGGTTCGTGGATGGGTGACCAATTGACCATGCATTACATATCGAGCCTACCACAACATATTTTAAAAATCGCTTATTGTCAGTTTGTGTCCTAAAGGACAATGAGTAATGGTGGGCCCACCTCTCAATAGTAATAAGATACTCATGAATGAATAGATATTTTTATGCAGAATAAAACTTAGTATTACGAGTACGACTAAGGTTAAAAGTCAGTACTTTCGGAGTTATACGACCAATTTATAATTCCAGGATGAATAATTAATCTTTTTTGGTTTTAAAATGAAATACATGTATTTATTATTACTATTCTCCTTATAAATATCCACAAAGAACATGTTAGACTAAGACAACTTTAAGGCGTCGTATCTCCGAAATTTCTAACATTTGACCATAGTTTTATTAGTAACTAATGTTCCGCTTAAAAAGCCCTATGCAACGGTATATCAAATGTTACTATTGAAGGGTGGGCCCAGACCCCATACATTTGTTTTCCACTGTCCTTTATTTTTATTTTAAGAATTAATTTTATACTTTTTGCTGTGCTGTACAGGGTCCACAATTGTCCCTTAGCCACTTCTACAACATTATGGAATGCAAATAAATATATGAATATAAGCTTCCATGCCTCGGAAAGCACGTTAATCCGTTGGTCCTGGCTGTCATTCGTAGAGCTTTGTCAGGGTCGTCAGAAGCCCAAAAGTCTGGCAACCAGGGGGTATCCACAGGGTGTTACCCAGTAACTGGGTTGTGGCGGTTAGATAGGCAGTCGATCAATGTAAAATACTGGAAGTCAGCTGAATCCGGTTAGACTGGAAACTGACCCCAACACAGTTGGGAAAGGGCTGGGCAGATTGTTTTTTTATGCCGCCTTTATTTCGTCGGAAAAGTGAGCTTTTGAAGGCTCGTACATTTTTTGAAACGTTTTTGTTTTATGAAATACTGGAACTATGTAAGAAATTCTGGAAACTGCAGGAAATGGTAACTGAATAGTATTTTAATACCATAAGCCCTAATACTAATACTATTACCATATCACTTCCCTCGGCCTTATTCCTAAGAGAAAAGAGGGTAACATTTAGTATCGTTTTATGGCGAGGAGAAAGCCTTGTTTAACCTCAATATTGTATCGGTAAATGTGCCTATATCTGTGATTGTACGGATCCCATGAAAGCTTTAGAGGTCGTTTTAGGATTTAAATTGAACAATGTTATAGGCTGGGATCACATAGGCGCGACTTGGTGCGCGTTGTGGCACGTTAGGCCAGATATGCACGGGCTATTTTTCTTATCGCGTACTCGATTTTCAATTTTCGGTGTAGATCCGACCGTTGAGAATCCAACAGAGTGAAGACAACGCTTCAATCAAATACACTGTTGGATTTTCAACTGTCGGCGATAAGCAGTGCGTTGCAATTCCAATGCGCGATAAAAAAATCGCCGCGCTAAAAACACGCTCGTAGGTCAGAAAGCTTAAAACTCTCGAGACACCGCTATGCCATCTCGAGTCGCGTCGTGTCTTTGTCCGCAGCGCAAAAATCCTCCTACAACACATCCGTAATTTCAAGAACATTCACAGTCTGATCTCAGTCACAATCTGTCAAAAAAAACCTCTAATTTCCGCACATTTTGACAAGTTTTTGACATGTTTTTGACATTGATTGTCGCTGAGATGAGACTGCGACTAGATTTTGAACGTTTTATATTTACGAGAATTGGCCCTCTGATCTACGTTTTGAAATCGAAAACTAGCTTCACCTTTCTGATTAACGGACCGTCGCGACTCTTTGACAATTCAAAAGTGCCCGTAAATGGTTTAATTGAAATACATGCTTTGAGCTTGTAATGTACACTTGTCTTTAAGTATCCTTTATGTAACAAAACACACACGCCCGTAATAAGTACATATCGTAATGAAATTGTTAGGAACGTTAGCAAAATCTTTATAGATTAAATATCTCACTACCACGCAATATGTTTGCTCTTAGTTTGAAAGCCAATTAAAATGGCTTATGTACTGTTTTAGCTCTCCTCAAAGAGAATGGTTGATTTATTTTGTTCTGAGCACTCCTGAGGTGGTTTTAGGGCCGATGTTCTACTGCCTGTATTATTACTTTTATCAAGCTTTTATGAAAGGAAACCATCCATTAAATTTTGTAGAATAATAAAACTATGAAACTCAGCTGAACATGTTATCCCAATTCAAAATTCGTGGGGTTTTCGTCAACTTTGCACGTTTAGTTGTTTCCACATTAGTTTTGAGCACAAGTTGTGCACTTTGTCCGTTTCGTTACCAACTGCGGTTTTTAAATGTCCGCTTTTATTATTTTATTCACATGTGGACCAGAGCTAACGAGTTGTCTGAATGTGTAGCATCAGTTGCATGTGAATAAAAGATGGGGCTCGCCTGTTTCCGGCGAATTTGCGGGATCAGAGTTTGTTTTCTTTGCATGGTTTCGTTCTCTTGTTCATTCCGTCCATTTACTAATAAATAATAATAATAATTGTTTATTTATCCAAAATAAAAACACACAGACACAGTTCAGAGCAAAACAATACAATACAATAGCAATACAATACAAGAACAATAGAATAAGCTTATGAAAAAGAAAAAAAAAAAGGTCTATGCATACAAAAATTAATGAACCCTGTCTCTTAAACTAGGTAGAAACCTGTATCTTAGGAGACAGCGATCGGCCAAAATTTAAATTTAGTAGGACTTACAAGTGTGAGAGTGTGTCGATCTACCATTACTATTACTATTAATGCATATTAATATTAGTGTTATTCAAATATGTGAGTGTTAAGGTGAATGTACATGCATGTGTTGTGAGAAGGGAGAAGGAGAGTGTACCGATGTAAGTGTGTGAGTGTGTGTGTGTGTGTGTGTGTGTGTATGTGTGTGTGAGTATGAGATCTTGTGGGTGTTTTTAAGTTGTTAATTATGTCAAGCGATGTGTCAAGCGATGTGTGATAGTAGTATAGACTCAGTTTTATTATAGTCCTGCTGCATGAGCCAGTCAGAAGTTTTTGATTTGACATTGAATTTGTTTAGGTCTATTATGTCTAATTCTTTCTGTATTCTCTTAAAAACATGATGACTTAAGACATAGTATTGTCGTCTTGCAAATGTGGTTTTGTACTGTACACCCGGGGGAACATATGTACGCTTACTTGGATCAGATGGGGGTAAGCTGGCATGTATCCTCAAGACAGATTGGAGAATGTAGAGCTGCCGAACCGTCAGCACTTTGCAATCAGCGTAAAGTTGCGCTGTAGGGTATCTGTAGGGTTTCCTTAACATAACTTTAAGCACAGCCCTTTGAGCCCTCTCTGCTCTTAGAAGATAAGTCTTCGCAGCCCCACCCCATACAGTCACACAGTATCCAATAATCGATTGGCATAATGTGAAGTACACCATTTTTAGAGTGTCAATACCGGCGGATTCTCGGAGAGATTTGAATATGTGTATAAGACGTAGTGTTCGAGAAGTAAGTGTATCGAGTTGTTTATCCCATTTTAGTCCATCGTCTATATGCACACCCAAATATTTGACACTCTCTGCTCTGACAATGGGAGGGCATGAACACGGTATTTGCTGATTCTGGCATGTGTGAGCCGTTATCGTGAAACTACTTGTGGGTTTAGTGTTGGACCGGATCGCAAAGGCCAGGTAATAGGTTTTTTTTAAATTTAAAGTCAGCAAGTTTAGGTCAAGCCAGTTAATAATTGTAGACATTGCAGATTCCGCCCTTTGTTTCACATCTTCCCAGGAGGGCCCTTCGACCAGAATCGCTGTGTCATCTGCATAAGCATAGACCTTACAAGCTGGTATTGACACTCTACAAAGGTCATCTATGTATATCTGAAAAAGGGTGGGACCTAGAATGCTTCCCTGGGGGACACCGTACAGCACAACCTCTTCATCACTGCAGCTGGAGCCAATCTTTACCAGCTGGGTGCGATTCCTCAGGTAATCTTTGAAAATTTCCAAAGCTATGCCACGTACACCCAAACACTCTAGCTTGAGTATTAGTTTTAGTTTGGGGACAGAGACTGTGTCGAAGGCTTTTGACAAGTCCAAAAAAATACCAAGGCACTTTGTTCTATTGTCCAGAGTCTTAGAAATAGATTGCGTTAGGTCCAATACTGCGTCTTCAGTGGAGACTCCAGACCGGAAGCCGTACTGATTGTCCGCTATAATTTTGTATTTATCGAGAAAGCTTCTAAGATTTTGATTAAGAATCTTCTCGAGAATTTTAGAGAGCGACGACAGTACTGATATAGGCCTATAATTATCGACACAACCTCTGTCCCCTCCCTTAAAAATTGGGTGGACTATGGCTCTCTTCAGAGAATCTGGAAAAACTCCTGTCTCAATGCAGAGATTGCAGATATATGTTATCGGCGATACTAGAATATGACGACATGACTTAAGGAGCGAGGAAGATATTCCATCCCAGCCTACGGCACAGTCATGGCGCATCTGCAGTATAATAGTTTCTATGTCACATTCGTTAACTTTTTGGATGGCAAGTGAATTGACAGGCGGCTTCAGAGTCTTGTTATTACCATCTTGAATGGTCTCGCGGTTTAAAAGGACTTTAGATGGGTCATTCATTATTTTTGCAGCCATGTTTTTACCTATGTTGCTAAAGAAAGAACAGACATTGTTGAGGGAAGATGCAGGACTGTCGCATACTTTGAGTAGTTCAACAGGACTAGAGCATATTTTACCTGTATTGGTTATCTCCTTAATGGTTTTCCATAGTGCTTTAGGATTATTCCTAGATTTTTCAAGCTCACTCTTTTCATAGGTCCTCTTTAATTTACGCAGTAGCATATTGCAGTAATTTCGATAACGCGTATAAGTTACATGTAGTATTAGATTGCTAGGTGACTTCTTCGATTTAACGTGCAGTTTATCTCGGTGCTTGATACATTTTAGGAGTCCTGGAGTTATCCAAGGTTTAATCGTTCTTTGTTTTCTAGGTACAATAATATATTTTGTATGTTTGATTATTGCTGTTGATATCTTTGTAATTAGTGTACTCATAGCAATATTCGCGTCCTTAATTTTGTAGATATCTGAAAAGTCAGTGTTTTCCAACTCAGTTTTAATGGCTTCGTGATTTAATCGGGAAATAGTGAAACTTTTGTTCCGTGTTGGGTTTGTGTTTGAGATCAAAAGAATAACCGGTTTGTGGTCAGTAATGTGCGACTCCAATACCAATGTGGTGGCCATTAACTTAGTTTTTAATAAGATGTGATCTAGGCAATTTTCCAATCTAGTTGGTAGGAGGTGTGTTGGTAGTAGTCCATGGGACGCGTTTAAGATTAGGTATTCTAGTGCACGGTCATTCCTATTGCCTAGTTTTATGTCTATATTCAGATCACCAACAGTTGAGATGTTGGGCATGATTGATATTTCTTCATAGATATTGTTTAGACTTGACAAGAAACTATCGAAGTGATCTTTGGTATTATTCGATGGAGAGCGATATATTGCTACTACCGTGAGTTTATTATCAATTTGACATACAAGACTATTTGCATACATGATGTTAGGTTCCCATACATTGACGTTTAGCCCATATTTGGTGTAGATTATAACCCCATCGTTTTGGTTCGTAATGTTTTTTGTTGAGTGCGACTGGTATCCGTTCAGAACTGGGAGGTTAATCACTTTACTCAGCCAACACTCAGTCAAAACAATCAGATCGAAATCAATATTAATTAAACACATCAACGCTAGAAGGCTATCAAAATTTTTATTAACGCTGCGAATATTTATGTGCAACAAGCTTAAATATTCGCAGCGTTAATAAAAATTTTGATACTGCCCAAAAGGACCACAGAATCTACGTTTTATGTGCGTCATTTCCGAAGGGGTCAGCCGAATCGTAGAAATAAAAGACTATTACTATTTTACCTATCTAGTTAGCAATTTATAGATACCGACTTAATTATGAGGCACTGTTAATTTATTACGTAACACAATTTTAACCACTTTCTGACCCCCTTACGTCCCCCTACGTAAGGGGGTCAGAAGGTGGTTATAACTAAGTAGGTAATTTACGTCATCATCATTCCAGTCTAACCGGATCCAGCTGAATACCAGTATTTTACATGAAGCGACTGCCTATCTGACCTCCACAACCCAGTTACTGGGTTATACGATACCCTTTGGTAAGACTGGTTGTCAGACTTTCGGGCTACTGACGACCCGTAACGACTGTCAAAGATCCACGAATGACAACCGAGACCAACGGCTTAATGTGCTTTCCGAGACACGGAGGGGTCTTGGTATGTGAAAACGGTCACCCATCCACGGACCAACCGCGGCAAGCGTAGCTTAACCTAATCGATCGACCCGTGCGGCTGTTATTACTTAGCCACAAGCCCCTCTAAGTCGGTAATTTACGTAAGAAAAAAAATACGTGATGATTTCAATCAATTTACTTCTACCGCAAGCTCCGTTAAAGAACTCGGATAAACCCCTCCCCCGCCTTTCAATCTTAAGTAAGATCAGTATGTACCAAAATTGTAAAGAAAAACTATTAAAAATATAACAAACTTATAATTTTTGTTTACTTTTGTGATCTTACATAACAACAACCTAGACCTCTCCCACCACTATGTAAGAAAAAATAAGAAAAAGAGAGAGAAAAGAAAATACGAATAAGACTTGTTCGAACCCTCTGGACCCTCAAATACGTCTTACGAAATAAATGAACATTCCCTTATCTTATCAGTGATGTCATTGTGCAAGAAGATTAAGTATCAAAGCTATCGTTATTTACCGTAGGACGTAGACAAAACTATTCGTCAAACAAAAACAGAAACTGCTTCCGAACATTTAAATCCAACAGGAAATAAAAAACAAACTCAGTGCCGAAACTGAGCAGTCGTCCCGAAATCCCCCTTCAACAACAATGGATCATTTGAATCTCAAACGGAAAGGAAGCGGGTATTACGACAATGTCGCGAACTATGTAGTCCAAGTAATTGCGTTTTATCCAATAGAGTCTATTGTTGGGCCAATGTTTGTTTGTCCAAGATGAATAAGTCCCGAGGGACTTATCTAGCGGGAAATGGTCTAACGGGAAACCTTTTATTTTCAACGTGTTTTTGTAGTAAAAGTTTTGTAAGGAGTATGATAGGCAGTGTGCTTATTCGAGATAAGCTGTGCCCGCAACTTCGTTCGCATGAATGTCGGGTATCAATGTGTCGCTTAGCGGTGCAGATACCACTGCTCCATTGGGAAGGAAGAATCGTTTTTCTCTTTTTAAGTTAAAATTTTCCAAATCAAAACTAGCCTTTGTTACTCCTTATAACATCAGCTATCTGCTAGTTAAAGTCTCGTCAAAATCGGTCTAGCCGTTTCGGAGATTAGCCGGAACAAGCAAACAGACAAAAGATTTAAAAATTGTTTTTTTGGTTATAAGTGCCGTACATGCATTTAGTAAAAAAGCTGTTATTTTTTCACACAAGACACAACTACTGTCTTCGATACACAAAACTATTTTGTTTCTAATGTGAGCGTTGACTTATTGTGATCAAAACTTGATGTTAAGTTCGATTTATTTTCATATTCTCTCTTTTCTTTTCCGTGTTCTTATAAAACCTATTGTTGGGCCAGCGTTTGTGTTTGCCCAATACGGCAGAATTGAACTCTCTGGCTCTATCGAGCGGCAAACGAATCGTGAAGCGAGTGATACTGCAATTGTTTGAGATCGATTGATATTCCTAAGACGTCTCTTCGGAGGAAATCTTTTGAGAGACATGAAATGTTTTATAATTGTCACTGAATTAGAAGAGAGAGCAGCACTTTATTGAGAGAGCTTTTATATTTTGTAAATGTGAGGAGTTTCTAATAGACTTCAGATCTGTAGACCATTTTTGATTTATTTTATCAAGTATCGGGTACCTGTTGACAGGCCTACACTGTCCTCCCATACCTACTGAATTTGTTTTGCCAATTATTTTTAAAAGATTAACCGTGGAGTTTCTTGCCGGCTCTTCTCCATAGGAAACGACCAATTGGAACCATGCACCTATGCTTCTGACGTTTCATAAGTGCCCACGTGGTGGATTATGGCCCACTCCCTCTCACAGAGAGGTGCCCTGTGTCCCAGCAGTGGGAATGTCATGCGTAGTGGTGGCCCAATCGTAACGACCGCGACTTACGTGTCGTAGGGTCGAACCCAGGCAGGCTCTTTGTGTAAATTATTTCATCACCACTGCTCTCAAAACGGTGAAGAAAGACATCGTGAGGATAACGGCATGAGCTAAAAATTAAAGACATGTGACATCCACCAAGCTGCACTGGGCCCGCGTGTTGGATTATGGCCCACTCCCTCTCAAATTTGAAAAAAATTATGTTTGTTGGAAATTCATCTTTTTTTTTTGCCCAATAAATAGAATTACCATACGATTCGTTAGCCTTTTAAGCTTGCCTTTTTTTCTGCCAAAAGGCACAAAAAAAATAAAAAATACTGATCCGAATAAAAAATTACACAAATTTCTTCACGTAACCCCGAATCAAGCACAATTTGGCGTCGTATGTGTCGCCAACGAGAATCAAAAAGCTTAGCAACAGGCGTGATTGGTGATTGTGTCCCGATCAAATGGCGGGAGATAATCCATTCTCGATGAATTATTCGATACCGCACCAGATAGGTCTCCGTTTGACTTGCTAATGAACAGATCACCCTCTGTTTGTGAGGTTCATGTTCCGATTTTGATGGGAAAGTGAGCTATTTGCATTTTTGTTTGACCACAAGGAAGACATAAATCTACTTCTGATTTATTTGACTTATGGTATCTATTTTTGTGACTACCGCGTAGCCATAAATATGGCTTTACTTATCTGTCTCTCTGTTTGGGATTTTTATCTTGTCAGGCTTATCTACTGGACCGAATTTGACGAATGAGGTTTTATGCTATGTGACGTCATATGAAATTCAATATGGCGGACCATTTACGTCATATCTATACTAGTAAAGCTGAAGAGTTGGTTTGTTTTTTTGTTTGTTGGTTTGAACGTGATAATATCGGGAACTACCAGTCGGATTTGAAACAATATTTTTGAATTTGATAGCCCAATTTTTGAAGAAGGCCTATTAACATCACGCTATGTCGTTTGGGAGCCGAGCAAAAACAAAAAAAAAAACGAAGTAATAGGGCGATGCGATGCGACAGGATGGGTCGGGAGAACAAGATATTTCACGCGGACGAAGTCGCGGGCAGAAGCTAGTCTTGACATAAACCTATTTCTATACATTTAGTTTCTCCGTTCTGCTAATTAATTCTTTTGTTTACTTACTTAAGCTTCTTCAGAATACTAATAGGGTATTTTTTGTAAGTATCAATAATAGCCTGGGCAATGATATTGAGAGCTATTTCTGTATAGTAATGAGCATAAGCCTCTTTGACGTCAGCACACAAGTTCTACGTACTTAAGTACTGCGGAGAAAGGAATTATTTTGTACCTATTTAAAGAGCACTATTTATAATGTAGACGTCTTATGTTTATCTTTACAAATAATAAAGCTGAAGAGTTTGTTTGTTTGTTTGAGCGACCTAATCTCTGGAACTGCCAGTCGGATTGGAATAAATCTTTTTGCATCTGACAGCCTAATTCCTGAGGAAGGCTCTTGAGGATAGGCTATTGAACATCACGCTAGGACTCTTAGGTCAGACTAGGACTGGGAGACGAGCAAAAAGAAAAAACCGGCCAAGTGCGAGTCGGACTCGCGCACCGAGGGTTCCGTACAATTTAAAATTATTAAAAATATTTTTATTATATGATGTAACTAAACATTTACGGTTATCGTCGCAATATTTCCTTTATCTGTGCTATAAGACGTTGCTTCGTACCAAATTTCAAGATCCTGAGTTCACGGGAAGTACCCTGTAGGTTTTGATTCCCTTGCGAGTGTCGAAAATTTGCGGCATAAACGGGTGTTTTTTTTATTGTGTTGGCTTAGAAGTTTGATTTTTTTACAGCTCCAAGGATCAGTAGACCTGAGTATTTGATATAAATTCCAGCTTGATACCTCCACGCGTTCCTGAGAAAAAGGGTCTTGACAGACAGACAGACGGACAACAAAGTGATCCTATAAGGGTTCCGTTTTTTCCTTTCGGGGTACGTAACCCTAAAAACGCTAAGCGAAAACGAAATAATAGCGCGAGCAGGCGATGCGATGCGACGGAGTGGTTCGCGGGCAGAAGCGAGTAACTTTATAAGGGTGACTTGTCTATTTTGTCCATCTTGATTAATGTTTATGCTGTTTTTCTAAGAGACAAGTTATTTTGATCTTATAAAAATAGGTCTATTTTTGTTTATGTTTACATAATAGGATTTCGTGGTATTCAGATAAAATGATAACATGTTTTCTTAGAAAAGCAACGTTGTTTTGATAGTCTCTCAATTGTAAAAAAACAAATAACAAGTTTTTCTGGTAATAAACAATTCTGTTATAAGAAAGAAAAAGTACTTATCGTGACTCGCACAATAATACAAACTAAATAGTACTTACCTATATAAAAATCTACAGTCGATAGAAGTGATACTTAAAACATAAAGAGTAAGAAAGGTTTAGTGTGTGAGAGAGAAAGAGGGAGTGAGAGCGTTATATCTTTCTTCTCTCTCATGTAACGAAATATGCCTAAACGTGACGCGTCCTTGAAATTTCACTCTCAATTCTCGTCCAATTGAATCGCTGCCTAAGAAGTTTCAGTTATTATACCTGAAAAATAAGTACAATGCTACATAAGGATCCTTTGGCGCTTGAATGACGTTGACAGGGCGGCGCTGTTGGTAAACATTTATGCAATTGTTTTGTATGTAAAATGTATTGAAAAAACAGGATGGCGGCGTTAGTTCTGCTTTTAGACACGCGCCAAAAGATTCTGGTTCAGCTTTACTTCCTATCTTACTAATATTTTAAACGCGAAAGTTCGTGAGGATTTTACGTACGTTGTGTACGGATTTGGGTGAAATTTGGCACACAGATAGTCTATAACCAGGATTACCACATATAATACTTTTTATTCCGATATTCCTACGGGATCGTGTCTTTGCGGGTGAAACAGCGGGGCGCAGCTAGTAAAAAATAATTTTACCATCATTTCGAATCTAAACATTGATTTAACATAAAACCGATACTATTACTTCAGCTTATCTCCAAGCTGCTCAGAATCTCAGATGTTGGAATTATGTTAATATCTCCGTGTCTGGCACAGATTATTAATATTTATAGTCTGTCATTCAGTACGTTATGCATGGCGGGAAAATGTAGCGAAAACGCGGGAGTTTCCACAAGTCACGTCGTGATCGTCAAAGTTACGCATCGGTAAGCATATCTTCTAAACGCACATGATTTTAATATATTATCACAACGAGCATACGTTGTGTAGGACGAATTAATACATGAGGATCATCATCTGCCTAGCCTTTTCCCAACTTTGTTGGGGTCGGCTTGGATGCAGCTGAATACCAGTATTTTACATGGAGCGACTGCCTATCTGACCTCCACAATCCAGCAACTAGGTAATACGATACCCCTTGGTAAGGACTGGTTGTCAGACTTTCGGGCTATTGACTACCCGTACCGACTTTCAAAGATCCACGAATGATAGCCGGGAGTAACGGCTTAACTTGCTTTCCGAGACACCGAGAAATACATGATGATGTCCTGGAAAATGAAAACATTTTTTTATAGTCTGGTAATATTACAAGGAAGGATCAAAGGGGTGGTACGCACGATGACGACATATCAAGCTATGTATACATTTCCAGAAAATTTTAAAGCTTATTGTATAGGCTTTTTGTGCAATCTCAGCGTTATCAGCTGGAAAAAAAAACTTGAAATGTATTTGATATGTCGTCGTGTGTACTTAAATTACAATAAACACAAAGTAAACACTGATTTTTCTGTCATAACTATAAAATCCATCTCGCAACAACAGTCCCTTATTTGGAATGTCCCTTGGACAGGGTTGTCCATTAGGTTAACAGTTTTTTGACAGCTGTCTTAGAACGTACATATTCCAGATTACGTAAAAGTTAACTTTAAAATGCGTAATAAAATAAGTATAAACTGCCTTATCTTATTGAATTATCTTTATTTATGGCTTCTTACATACATTATTATACCGTACGTGTATCAATCAATGCATTGTGTGTTGCTACAATCACTAGTTCCATCTGTCAAAAAACGGTTTACCTAATGGACAGGGTATAGAGAAGAAAAATAGTCATTTGAAACTATTCAATCCATAATAGCGTCAGATTTTCTTTATCTTTATTTTTTCTTTTTTCACAAAGGTTCTTATAGTTATAAACATAGGGACAAGAATATAGTGTTTTGATAACATCGCATATTATATGATATTTTATGAAAGACTGGCGTGCATACTACGTGCTGTGTGACGGATCACCGCGTTCTACATCGCTCATCTAATAACTCCATAACGCTACCAGGTAATAAATTGGCTAGAGTTAAGGAGACTTTTGTTAAAACAAAGTTTATTCATCTATTTTGTTTCTCATACCCGCTCAAGTAGAATCAATCAATATTAACCGGGTGATCAGGTGTTTGTAACAAAACTCAATTTTTTTATTTTTTTTTTATTTATATATTGGTCTACCAACGATTGTTTACACCAATTATGCGCATAAAAAACAAGCAAAAACAGATAAACAATAGTGTACAATCACTTAAAGGTAAACTCAGCATGCAAAACGAAAGTTGTACGTAAGATACAGAAAAGAATTAAAAACTACAAACTACCCCTACTACCCTAATTTATATCTACAAACCATAATCTAAATTGCAGTTGCTAATAATCTCTAGATACTGACTTAAGCTTGTTAATTCTAGGTTGTCGTCAGGATTTGTAGAACCGCATTTTTGCGAATAAACATTATTCTGTATCATAACTTGGCAAGGACGGGCAGCTGCCTCCCCTTAACCCCGGGGTTCCGACACAGTCAAGCGGCTTGACGGCAAGCACGTAGATTTTTGCTTGCCGTCAAGACGCTTGACCGTGTCGGACCCTCTTTAGAAGAGCGGTCCTTCGCTGGTAAACTGTAATTCTGACGAGCTTCATATCTTACGACACTTCTTATACGAGTAAGTCCTAAGAAACTAACAGGCTAGAAGGCTGGCTTGTGAAATTCAGCAATACGGGATGTGATCTCTAATATACGACGGCTCTGTCCGTCAAATACGCCCCGACTACTTGACGGAGGTGGGTCGGCACCCGGTGATACCGGAGTGCCTCCCCAATGCAGCTCCAGGGCAGGGTGTTAAACGCGTTGGCGATGTCGAGTGACACCGCCACGATGACCGCACCCCGGGACACCGCGTCCCCCGTCGAAACGGAACCCTTATAGGATCACTTTGTTGTCAAGACCCTTTTTCTCAGGAACGCGTGGAGGTATCAAGCTGGAATATGTCAAATACTCAGGACTACTGACCCTTGAAGCTGTGAAAAAATCAAACTTCTAAGCCAACGCAATCAAAAGATACAGCCGTTCATGCCGCAATATCCGCAAATTTTCGACACTCGCAAGGGAATCAAAACCTACATGGTACTTCCCGTGAACTCAGAATCTTGAAATTTGGTACGAAGCAACGTCTTAAATAGCACAGATAAAGGAAAAAATGCGAAAACCGTAAATTTTTAGTTACATCATATAATAAAAATATTTTTAATAATTTTAAATTGTACGGAACCCTCGGTGCGCGAGTCAGGTTCGCACTTGGCCGTTTTTTGTTTATAGGAACCGTTTCTAGTAAGAGAGATTTCAGTTTATTCAATAACACTTTCTATGTTGTTAGTAAAAACCACGAAGTGAATATAATTAAGAAATATTATTATCGGGTTTTCTCTCTGGTAAAAACGTGTTTATCTGTACGGTTTTCACACCTCAATCCGTCACAAAATGGTGTGAATATTATCGTTTTACGATGCAAGCTGTGCATCGCAAGGAATTCCTCTTGCAGTGTTGTCAACACAAGTATTTACAAGGTGCGGGTGTGCACTGGAGCTTGAGAATCCGACTTCTTTGACACATTACACGTGAACGGCTTCGTAAATACATAAAGTCACAAGATGTTAGCGTGAATTTAGTATTTATTGACTTGTAAATCTGTTGTGCTGTGGGGTCCGTAGGTAGCTAAATTATAACAGTCTTACTGAGCGCAGGTTAACCTTCGATCGTGCGACCCATCCACGAACTGACCGCGGCAAGCGTGCCGCGGCTGTTTCGTGGATGGGTGAACATCCATTACATAATGAGATCCCTCCGTGCCTCGAAAAACACGTTAACCCGTTGGTCCCGGCTGTCATTCGTAGCTCTTTGACAGTGATTACGGGTATTCAGAAGCCCAAACGTCTGACAATAAGTCTTACCAAGGGGTATCGTGTTACCCAGTAACTGGGTTGTGGAGGTGGTATTTATTTATTTAAACTTTTCGCACAAAAAGGTACAAAGGCGGACTTAATGCCTTAGGCATATTCTCTACCAGTCAACCAAGAGTGGTGAAGAGATTAGATGGCAGGTGCTTTGGTTGAGAGGGAGATTGATAAAAAAAAAACTCTTAAAACTATGTACATAAATAGGTTATATACACATACATACTATTACTATAATATATATATATATACAAAATCAAGAGAGAGAGGTGTTAAGATCTCTACGCTATTTTTAAATTTGTTTTGAAATTGGTATTCAGCTGCTTCCGGTTTGTCTGGAAGCTAATCCCAACATAGTTGAGAAAAGGCTAGGCATAGATAGTGAATTAATCGTTGTGAAACATTTTTTTTACTGTACACTCCCGCTTCAGACGTTGTATACTCTCCGCATCCCAAAAATTGTAAGAAAGTTCAAACTTGTATGGGGAGCTAATGTATGAGCATCTTTTCAGTAAATATGGAAAACTGAAAGATATGTGAAGCGAAGCAGATGGGGAAGACAAGCAGATGTTCGTAAAGAAAGTTTACACGTACCTCCGTGTAAACTTTCGTACAACTATCTCGGCACGTTCCTTTGTTCCCGCAGACTATCTAAAAGAGGTGCTCTATAATATCGCCAGAATTGTCATCATCGTCGTTCATCACTTCAGTCCGGAACTACCCACTGCTGAGTATGGGATTCCCTATTCTTCTGTCGTACATCCCGGTTCCGTGCGTCCCTCATCCAGGTGTTTCCCGCGACCTGGTGATATCATCAACCCAACGCGCTTTTGAACGACCCTGTGGCCTAACCTTGGCCACCGTTCGGTCCAAGCTTTACTCCATCGGTCATTTCCGCGTCTACCCAGTATCCGCATTTCAAATAATTTTTTCCTATATAAAATATACAGCTCATTTCACGGTATAATGTCCACTAAAAACTTCTATAACGAAATAAACCTGTTTACAACCAAAACACAATTTTTTCGCTCCATATCCGCTCCTTAACGTGCCATTTCTGCTTAATTATATCGTGTTCGCGTAAACGAAACGCACCTTAACATCGGCGATGTGATTCGTTACGACGTCAAGCATCATTGGTCTTAACTGCCAGGACATAACTGCCTTTATACCGACTTCGGCAAGTTAAGGCACCTGTCTCACCGCCAGAGGTTTACGAGAAGCGGCTAGAGCTAGCAACTTAAAACGAGTTGGCGAGCAACGAGCGGCGAGTGCGCGACGCACGTTCGCGGCGAGCAATTACTCGCTGGTAAGCGAATGTTGCGCGTATCGGCAATCGTACTGTGGGACGCCCCCCAGCTACATAGATGGACGGACGACCTAAAGAAGGTGGATGGGATAGACTGGATGCGAAAGGCGGAGGACAGGGTGTTGTGGCGCAGCCTGGGAGAGGCCTATGTCCAGCAGTGGACTGTGATAGACTGAATTGATTGAAGCGAATGTACCAAGCGTGTGTGTCAGCGAGTTTTCTGCCCGCGAAGCGAGCGTCGCTGAGCGAGTACTCTCTAAGGCTTCTCTCGCTGCGACAAACGAGTACTAACGAAGAGTATAGCGGGTTGAATTCCCGCGAATCCTAGATTCCGGTAACAAGGCTTCAAAATACACGACGGTAATCAATGACCTGATTTCTAGAATTTTAGATTTAGAGCAATTTAATTTCGGAACTGGGTAGCCATTTTGGAATTTCAGTATTACAAGACATTTGGATCAATACCTAGTTTTGATTTAAAGTTGCGTCAGAAATAAACTTCCCGGAAAATATGATCTGAGATTAATATTATTCATCTTCAGTAGAATCAAGTTTCAATGAGAGTAACGAGAACTCCCTAGCTCGGGTACTTCTTTGCAGTTCAGCCCGTATTTACTTTGATAGAACTGAAAACTAAGAGATATCTTTTATCTTTTGCTGCGTTCATCTCCGTTCGAATGTGAACTATTTCTTGTAACTTTCTCTCGTTCATCTCTGTAACACACTACATTGGTTCTGTTATCAGCGATCATCTCTAAAACTATACTATATCTTTTACCTTTGCTTTACTATTCTGCATTTCAAACGACGCTACTTGTTTTTTCGCTTCACTCATCTTCGTTCCAAGGCAGGCTATTTCTCAAGTCTTTGCTAAATCTCCCTTAGAAACTCGCCTACCGATAAAACCGCCCATTGTGTCACCGTAAGTAAATTGTCTACATGTATATATATCTGTAATCTATATGGTGTACATAATAGAGAGCATTATTTTCTATTCTACCTCTTGTTGTTGTCTGTCTACTTAACTCATCTCCGTTTCAAATGACACTACGAGTACTTCTCGTATCACTCATCTCCGCTCCGCTCACCTCCGCTCCTCTTACATAGTTCCGCTCTCCGCATCACTGCATTTATATAGACTTGATCTAATCGAATGTAACTACGACGTCGTTATGTTTAAATCACCGTGGTGTATAATCTATTATCCTACTAATATTATAAACGCGAAAGTTCGTATGGATAGATGGAAGTTTGTTAATTTTTCACGCCAAAACTACTGAACAGATTTGGATAAAATTTGGCATACAGATAGTTTATAACCAGGATTAACACATGGGATAATTTTTATCCCGATATTCCCACGGGACGGAAAATTATGCGGGCAAAACCGCGGGGTGCAGCTAGTCATTTATAACTCAATTCTATCCCTTTTTGTTCTATTGATAGGTGCCCATAGTTTGTTGCATATCTCGAACACGTGACGACCGTTGTAGTTTGAACCCTATGTCAAAGTTCATAAGTCACGATTGAAAACACCTATACTTTCGAATATATTTTTTGACCCTTATATCCCTTAAAAAGTTACGGTCGTAGGTAGTTTGCGGTCCTGTATAAATATTTTCTTCAGCATGTTACTTGTATTTGATTAGGCGAATAGATTTAAATCAATAGGAGGAAGTAATTACACAGGATTTATCTAAAGTTTTCGAAACATGGTCCCGTTCGGTTTAAATTCGATTTAGTTTGTTTTTATGTTCGTTTTATATTAACTTAGTCGATCACTTTAAAACAGATTTCCGGAAAACTCTCGCCTTTTCACTAAAGTTTGTTAAAGATAACACGGAATGCAGCCAATGAAGTTTCAATCTGCAACTTGCATCTTTTAGTGAAAATCTGAGAAATAGTAGGGGTGAAACTTTTTTTAAACTTAATATTCTATGTAATTTTCAAGGGAGACGGGCCAGAAAAGACACATGAAAGAGTGGAATGCTATGAGAGTGGGCTTGGTCAACAGTAGTAGTACAGTAACAATAATAGTAATTTATTTTCAAAATTTCAGTACAGTCACGAGCAAAAGTATGTATACACTCGGCTTTATTTTATTTTATTGCTTTATTTAAAAGTGATTTACACCAATATTTTTTAATGAAATTTTATGTTGTTACGAACATAGCATTTTCGAACCCATAGGCTTATATAATGTGTCGTATTTCAACGTTGCATTCGTAAGTTTTGACATATTGGTGCTCGTGACTGTACGCGTTACATCATTGAGGTTTCGACTGCACTATAATAGCGTAACACACTACTATCAACCACAATGAATCAATTTGTAGGATATTGCTAATCCACTGCTTCATATGTTCGGAAAATTTGTCTGCTCAACAACTAAAATAAAGCAATGAATATTGCTGAACTGTCAAAATGAAAGCCAGGAATGGCTTTCATTTTCATTACTGTTAGTGTGTTACGTAATTACCCCGCTGGACGAGAACATGCTGTACGACAAGGGGTTCAGTGGGGTAATTCAGTTTTAATAAATAAAAAGTATCCTAATTTAAAGACCAAGGCTCCTTACACATATTTTTTCACATCAAAACTTGTTTGTTTAGAACAATGAAGTTGCTCGGCGACCACTTAACCCCTAAAGGGTTGTTCACAAGTTATATCTTGCGGTATCGTCCGTCCAATCTGAATAACAAATAGGCTGGTCCATTTACAGCCTCTGGCTTACTTAGTTATAAGAGATGAGTTGTGGCTTAGGATGAACAAACACGTAGATGATATTGAATGAATATATATTACTGGTTTATTTGCTGGAATGCCGGTTGAATGATAAAGCTATAAATGGAGTTAGATTGTTAAATGGTGATCTAGATTCTAGATTGTCTATAACTCCTTGAGGGCCGATTTTTTTATCCGTAGTTATGACCACAACATCGTTGGGAAAAGGCTGGACAGATGATAATAAATAATTTATTTTGAACCAAATACTTGTACACATTTCATAAACCTGCCAAACTGCGACACACTTACATAATTAAACGCAAATACAATTATGTAGATAAAACAATTTTCCATCTCGCCAATCCCAATATTTATTAACGAAATCAAATCCCTAACCACAGTAAACAAACGCGGCTGCTCCAAATAACGTCATCGAATTACAAAAAAAATAAACAATCGGCGACAATTTGTCTAAAACGCGAAGCAATGTTTAATGTAAAACAATTTGGGGAGATGAAAAATGGCGATGCAAATCGACGCAGCGTCGACCAGAACCAATTTGCATGAAGAAATTCAAAAAGTTGCCATTGGCCGCGCCGTAGAGAGTTTTATTACAAATGGCAACATTTTAGGGAAGCGTCATTCAAAATGGACGATTTCCCGTTTTCTTTTATTCCGTAATCTGTAATTACGTTTGTTATAAATTTTGTGAACCGAATTTGAGAACGTTTTAATTTTGGTAGGAAATGTTTTGGCTGGCTGAATTAGGCGGCACAGGTGTGCGGAAATATGTATGGGGGAATATAATTATTACATGGTTTTAATTATTGCAGTTTAATTATGGGAAGTCGTGTACGTAACTGGTAATTTAGGAAGGTAATCATTTGATAAAACGTCTAGATATATTTTAATCGTTTTTCGTTTACTACACCTCATCATTTGCCTAGCCTTTTCCCACGACTGTCAAAGATCCACGAATGACAGCCGGGACCAACGGCTTAGCGAGCTTTCCGAGACACGGAGGGGTCTCGGTATGTAAAGATAGGATGACCCATCCACAGACTAACCGCGGCAAGCGTAGCTTAACGTGTTTGATTGACCTCCTTTCTTTTTCCATACCTTCACTATCTCTTTCAGTTTAAAAATAAAATTAAAGGAATTTTATACCCATTCAATTTTGAAAGAAAGAAAAAGTATTTATTGCTAGTCGTACAGGAAGATCATAAAACTAAACACAATCAAAAATAAAAATCAAACAAATTATACAAAAAAAAGTAACAAAAAGAAAAATGAAACAGAAAGTCCTGTACGAGGCCAAAAGGCTCCTATCTCAGCATGATGCTACGACATTTAAAAAATAAATGTCGCAGCGTTGGTATTCTGATAGGGCCCGCTGTGATGTCACGGGCTATTACTCTAATAAATAAATAAATAAACTATTTTATTACATATTTAAATATGTACTTATAATTATGTAAAATTTCATCAAATAAAATCAATAATTCATTCTTAATCCGCGCCAGACGTAACCTCAATACTTGTCTATGCCCTAAATAAAAATTTTATGAGCAGTCAATTGTATTATTTATGGGTCTTTGACTGTCGTCCATTGTTTAGCGGTCATTAGCACTAAGTGAGCTTGTGGTAACCCTTACGCTGTAATCGTTGTTTTGGGTAAACATAATAGTTAACTTATGCAACTCAGCCATACCCAGGAAATTTGTCTCTTCCATAATTAGTTTACCAAATTAACGGACCATTAAAAGCGATTACAAATCTATGCGCAGCTGTCAAACTGACAAAGAAGAAAGTGCCATAGACTAGCCATTGACAGAACAGTAGAGGCTAATTAAGAAGCTGTCAAACCCTCTTTCAATCTTTGTTCATGTTGCGATTTGACGTTTAACTTCGAAAACTTCTTTCATTCAATATTATGTGGCCTTGTTAGTTTGTTGTGTAGCTGAGTGCTCATTATTTATTTAAGTTTAGTCTTTTAATCGTAAGATAAATGGTTGGTAAAATGCTAATCTGAACATTTTCCTCAAAATTAATATATTATGTAATCTGCATTCGCGACATATTCGCCAAAAATGTAAACAAATATGAGTTTATGGAAAAAAAAACTTTATTTCCTACACAATAAAGTTCAGTTTACGCTACAAGTTAAAACATTTTTATAACTTTTTCAATAGTGCTAGTCACTCTGAAATCGACATTACTTTCCATTAAAATAAAGTTGATATTGGTTTAACTTGAAATAACGTCAATTTAAAACAAATAAAATTTGGATATAGCATAATGGGCTTAATTAGGTATAAGGAAACATTCTTATACACTAATTGTACAACTAGATATTTTTGTTATAAATTATGAAATGTGTCTTGAAATAATTGTCAACAGAAAAATCTATTGAATAGGTGGCTTTTGCAATCAATGAACCAACGTAATCAGTTTTCCTACTCGTTTTATTGCGAAAAGTTATGTAACAAACTATCCCAATAACAATATGGCACATCGCCAAGCAATGCACGACATTTTCAGAATTACAATGCAGGCTCAAACAAATCAATTTATTTCCGACGATAAATAATTTACGATTTCATGTAATTACTACGAAAGGGCTTCCTTTTAATGAATCTTGTACACAACATCCATCGTTTTATTCTTTTATTGCATTCACTCATTAGCTTGTCGTATTTAGGGATGATTGAACGGTGAATGGGGCAATTGTACTACATAACTCTAATACAAAATGGCGTATTGTCTATCCTTTCTATGCGTTACATTCGCGCCAAAACTCGAAGTGGAACTTACACAAATGAAATCATAATAAAATAATATTTAATAATTAAGTAGGTACATAAAATGGATAAACAGTCATACACGGACGTATTAACAGATTAATGATGGTAAAATAAATCAACATTTTGTATTCAAACATTTCAAACTGTTTGAACGAATAATTTATCAGCGGTTTCGGGCATGTTTTATACGGAATAAACCGGGCTTAAATACAATGATTAACAAACAGGCGGGTTTTAAGTGCGTTATTATCAATGCAAACGATATCGCAGAGAGCTTTAATACAAATAATTATAGAATTCGCGCCTGTCCAAGCTGTTATCACGATCGAAGTTTTATTAAATTTCGCCAAAACATAATTTATGCGGAACTTGCTCGGAATGGATGTTTACTTTGTAAATTGGACCCGATCCAATAAACAGCAAATTAGGAATTGAATTACGTTGGTAATGGTTTAGGTAAAATGTGGCTTTAATAAAAAAGAGCATTGGTGACCCATGGTAAACACCACATGAACTAAAATTATGTTAATTTGTAAGCCTAGGTACATGTACAGTTTACAAGCCAACTTAAAACTAAAGAAAAAAAATGTAGACTATGTATAGGTTCATAAAGAAAGACTTAGTTTTGAATATGATTGCTAAAGTTGTCTAGGTAACAAATTAATGAATGCTTTACTGAACACCTCTGTTATACAACTCAAGATTTTAGATTTCTGCTTAGTCAGAGAATCAACGTGGAAATCGATTCGATCGCTGCAACTATTCAAAGCCCTACGGAACCTGTGTCTTTTCTGTGGAGGACGAAGTGGAGTTATGGGTTTACGTGGAATTCTTGAAGGAGCACGAAAGTTTATAAGTGCGAGCAGCAGCGATGAGTCAATATTTCCTTTCAAGATTTTAATGACAAACATTGCGTCGTTTAAACGCCTTCGCTCTTCTAAGGTGTGAATGTTGAAATTGAAATTTCATCACCACTGCTCTCAAAACGGTTAAGGAAAACATCGTGAGGAAACCGGCATGTCCTAGAACTAGAACGAAAAATTCGAAGACATTTGTGACATCCATCAACCCACACTGGGCCCGCGTGTTGGATTACAGCCCAGTCCCTCTCACATAGAGGAGGCCTGTGTCCCAGCAGTGGGAACATTATAGGCTGAATATGCTGTGACTTTAATATTAATAAGTAATATTATTTATGTAGAATAATTTAATTGGATTATAAATCGGATGTTTCATGAAATCTAGAATTCAAATTACGCTATTAGCTTTAAGTGTTAGTAGAATACATTAAAAATCAAGGACAAGACTTCGTCGCAACTTTGCAACAGGTAACTAAAATTAATCACGCACCACAGACAATCACAAATCGTTATGCAAACTCGTTGCTCGACAACGTCCTGTCTATGGCAAATAAAGCAGGTTTATTTTGTATTTTGCGGACTGGCAACTCTACCGCTATCGTAGTCTGGTTTATCTGTGAAATTGCAGGATATTGGCATTATTGCTGTTGATGATGTATGCGGGTTAGGGCAACATGGCTCACGTAGATTGGCATCGGGTTATGTGGGACTAGATACGTGGGTAATGTAGGTAATGTTTGCATTCATGATTGGTAGGTATTGGAGATTTTGATTAAAGGTGTATTTTTGGATAGTTGGGAGTGATTAATGTTGAAGTCTGGGACAGTCTTCTATGTGTTTTGTATTGGGCGTTGATAGGTGCGCCACTGTATTTTACTGTAGCAATTTTATTGGTTTTGTTTTATTGAGTGGCATTTTATCGTGGCAGGGACATCGACGCGCAAACTGTAGGTAACCATGAATTCAGCACATGAGTTTAGACCCCATAGCGTAGAAATTTTTCGTCGGTTATCAAAACAAAAATCTTCTCTTTCATAGAAAAGTGCAATACCTACGCGGTCAAAACGTATGGAACAGCAATTTTTTTTTTTTTTGATAACCGACGAAAAATTTCTACGCTATGGTGTCTAAACTCATGTGCTGAATCCATGGTTACAGTTTGCGCGTCGATGTCACTGCCACCCTGTATCTAAACTGTTCTTAATATATTTTTTTATGTTGAAATAATATGCTTATGGCGGATATATTTAGCTAGTTTTTAACTTTTGTAAATCTTTAAGTTACCGTTTTTAGGTAATACTGCCTCCTTCCATGGCCCTTCTGTTGTCAGGGCTATTTATAAAAAATCCAATTTATCTGTATGCTTACATTATACGCTAATAAATTACTTTTATCTCCCACTAGCTGACTCAGCGAACATCACCAGATTCAATAAGAACAAACTTAGAGAAAATGAATTATGTTCACTATTTTTATTTTCCTGAATTTCAACCATGATTTAATAGTTATTCTGCTATTCGGGGCGGAGACAAATCTAACAAAACAAAGATCACAAAAATCGGGCCAGCCGTTCGCGAGTTATAAATGGTATAAGTAACCCGACTTTGTGTTATTTATATACATAGATATGCCTACACTGTTTTATTAAAAAAAAACCGGGTTGCACTCCGGGAGTGCCGGCAGAAGTGAAAACTTGAATATTAACGTTATGCATTTTTTTTTTTTTTTTGAATGCGGTCTACTCTCCCTCCGTCTTACGAATTTTCGATCAGGTCACGGGTCCTGACGCGAGCTCCGTCTTACGAATTTTCGATCAGGTTACGTGTCCTGACGCGAGTTTACCATTTTTTACCCATCACAAAAAACTCTCCCTCCGTTTTACAAATTTTCGATCAGGTCACGTGTCCTGACGCGAGTTTAACATTTCTTACCCATCACAAAAAAAGTGCACAAAGCCGCTAAAGAAGTTTTCACTTCAAAAACAAACCTACCTCTGTATGACACTGCAGAAAAGTCATGTCTGTGATAATTTCTCCAAAAAGATATTAAGAAGGAAACGTTCAAGCTCCATCTCAGAAAATACAGTTCAACTAAAACTCATCAATACTTGAACACGTAACAATCATTTAACAAAAGCACAAAGAGCTAATTAACATTTCACATGCTCAGCGACTGTTCGAACAAGCTGTCAGAGTTAACATTAAAATGCAGACGCCATTCCCACGACGTGGCTGCTGAAAAACTTATGAGGCTATCGAATCCACATTAATATTGGAAGGTTGGATTCTGTTGTAAGATGGGGGTTTATTATTTAATGGGGGAGTTTCTCAAGAGGGGCACGTGGCTAAATAATAACAGCCGCACAGGTCGATCATTCAGGTTAAGCTATGCTTGCCGCGGTTGGTCTGTGGATGGGTGGCCATCTTTATATATCGAGACCACTCCGTGGCTCGGAATACACGTTAAGCCGTTGGTCCCGGCTGTCATTCGTAGATCTTTGACAGTCGTTACGGGTCGTCAGAAGCCCGAAAGTCTGATAACCAGTCTTGCCAAGGGGTATCGTATTACCCAGTAACTAGATTGTGGAGTTCAGATAGGCAGTCACTCCATGTAAAATACTGGTATTCAGCTGCATCCGGTTAGACTGGAAGCCGACCCCAACATAATTGAGAGAGTTTCACAGCTGGTGTGTTGACGAGTTTTTGGCCATTTACCTCTTTACTCGTGATTTTCTTCTTCTGCCTGCTCTGAATAGCTATTCACAACCATTCGACACGCTTTCGAATCGAATCGAACGTCAATCAATGCTATCGAAGGAGTCAAATGCTGTTCACAAATCCAGAACCCAAAAAAGGTGTCAGTTTAAATCAAATATACGACCGCTAATCTCCTGACTGCTGTTTGCTGTCGGGGGCAAAGCAAATCAGGTTATCGAAACGTGTCATTTTCGACACGGTAGCCGGTTGGATGGTTGTGAATAGCTATGCATGTCCTATGTTACCTACTTCTTTTCTCTCAGCCGTCATGTTATCATGATTACGCTCTTCCTTCATATCATTTCTCAGGAAATCCATCCGTCTTTTCGTTGATCTCCCCGTTCATCCATCATCATTTATTACCAACAACTGTACGTCTATGTTCCGTTCATGTGCCAAGGGTGATCATTATGGCTATGCCCGTTAACCGTTTATAGGGCAGACACGAAATTTCTAGTTGACTAGACTAACTTTAAGGTCGATTTTATCAATTATAAATCGACCTTATAGTTGGGCTAGTCGGGTGGTTACAAACGCGGAAAAAGAAAGAAAGAAAAATATTTTATTCTGCACAAACAAAACGCACAGCTACAACAAAAAAATAAAAACAAACAAACAAAGGGACAAAGGGTATTGAAGATTTTTATATGGCGCCTGGCATACATACTGTCGCGCCATTTTGTTCTTTTTTACAAATGGCGGCCACGCATGAAGCCTATGTCAATTTCACGTGATCAACTTTGAACGTTAATATGTATCTCGGAAACGTGACACTTTACGGGGCTTGTTCTTATTATGTTTTCTGTTCGCTTTGACGTCAGCTATCGATTTATATAGGTGTCAGTGGTGGCCGCCATTTCGAAAAAAATCGCAATGGCGTACAGTTAGGGTAGGTATGCCAAGGATCTTCAAAACCCTTTCATTTCTCTCTGTGAATAAACTTATTATTATTATTATATTATTATTATTTCTGCCCTATAAAAGGTAAAACTGTCTTTCCTAGGATCTCTATTGATGGTCCTTTCTCAAGATAATTATATCGTTAAGTATAACGTATTTAATCCTAACATCAAAAATAACAAAAGACGAGTATTATTTATTACCAGATCTCATCTGGCAGGATTACAGCGAGAGCGGAGATAGTTTTAAAAATGGCGGCGTCTTCAACCCATTTAGTAACTAATCCTTTTACGAGGAAACCTTCGTGATACGTAGGTATTATATATTTTTAGCGAAGAACGTTTTCTTCTATTTTTCACAACGGACTTTGTTCTTGTGGAACGGTTTTATAATCATGCTTATCTATACAAATAAATAAAATGGAAGTGTCTGAGTGTATGTATTTGTATGGCAAAATAACAGCTTTTTATTAAATGTTTATGATAGTATATACGGTACTTTAGCGGAAAAACAATTGTAATTTTTTTTGTTTGTCTGTCTGTTTGGTCCGGCTAATCTCCGAAATGGCTGGACCGATTTTAACGGGACTTTCACTGGCAGATAGCTGATGTTATAAGGAGTTACTTAGGGTACTTTTATTTTAGAAAAATAATTAGGGTTTCGGCCAAAAAAAATAAAATCCATGATATCCAATATGCAGGCGAACGAACTCGCGAGCACATCTAGTTCTAAATATATTCGATTTTACGAATGGAATCAAATATGATGAAAATGAATGTGTCGATACAAATAAGGACCAAATTGACAGCAACCGAAATCAAATCAAATTCAATTTGAATCAATCTCGACGGTAAGTATCGGGATTTTGTCAGCTAAGCTATATTAAATCGAAATTATCCCTAGGGTGAATCATAAACCAATCCTTATTGAAAATGTTGTTTTTTTTTTCAGTTAACCTGTGTTATCCCACTGCTGGGCAAAGGTCTCTTTTTTTCTTTATAAGAATAGAACATACATACATAACAACAGAGGGAGAGGGGGCACACCAACATTTCGCCAGTATGTTTCAATCCCAAGTAATAGATGGCGAGCCTATACCGGTGTAGCAGTAATCGGTATCTACAACGCCACATGCGAACTACCCTATTCCTGACGGGGAAACCCAATGACACCTTGCCCGACCTGGGAATCGAACCCAGGACCTCATGCTTAGCAGTAGCGCTCGCGACCACCACCGAGGCAGAAGAACAAGAATGATGTTATCTAAACTAATATTATAAAGTGTTATTTGATTTTTTGTACTAACTCAGCCTATCGCAGTCCACTTCTGGACATAGGCCTGTCCCAGGCTGCGCCACAACACCCTGTTCTCCGCCTTCCGCATCCAGTCTGCCCCAGCCACCTTCATAAGGTCGTCCGATTTTTTGTATGTTTGCTTTTAATGGATAAACTCAAAATACCAAACCAATTTAATTAAAAAATCATTCACTTATAAAAAAAAAGCTACATTATCAGCGAGTAACTGGCTGTATTTTTTTAGTATTATATTGTGATGTCTACGACTTCCACGCGAACGAAGTCGCGAGCAAAAGCTAGTAAATAAGACCAAAATAATTAAACTAAATAAGCCTACTAGTTAAATGTTAACAATGCTAATAAAGATTAAAATAAACTTTAAGATTGCCTACTAAATCTTATTGGCACTAAAACTTTACAACCTCGAGATGACCGAGAAATACTGCCGCGTTTTAAAATGTATCTTAGTCCTCCACATTTATTTAACCTCTGACAGAAGCAACGCAATAGCAACCTTATTGTAAGGTCTATAAAGATCTCTATGAATTTGACAAATTTGTCAATCCAATAGCAACCTTATTACAACGGTGTTAAAGATCATTGTGATTTTGACAGTGATGCAAACTTGGAGGTAAAATAACTGAACCGACTGTACCTGTCTCATTCTTTCTTTCCTTGTTTGTTTCTCTATCTCTCTCTGTTACACGATAAATATTGCGGTAACGTTGTGATTTCTGAAATTATTGTGCCATGGAAACAACTAAAATATAATTAACCCCGACTGCCGAATTGTTGGTCGTGAGTTCGAACCCAGGCAGGCGCTATACTTTGTGTACTTATTTAATTTCATCACCACTGCTCTCAAAACGGTGAAGGAAAACATCGTGAGGTACCCGGCATGTCGCAGAACCATAAATTCGAAGACATGTGACATCTACAAACACGCACTGGGCCCGCGTGGTGGGTTTATCGCCCATTCCCTCTTACAGAGAGGAGGCTTGTGTCAAGTTGTGTCCCAGCAGTAGGAACATTATAGGCTGATTATTTTGTTGGTATGTAATGAATGAGCCAATTACTTTGCGTTTATTTTCTTAATGGCTGATTTTTCAGTAGTCAGAAAAAATACCTCGTAATTTTCGCACATTTTTAACTTTTCGGGATTTTTGCTGACGAGATTGCGACTAGATTTTGAACGTTTTTAATTACGGGAACCGGCCTTCAGAATATCTTTTATCTGAAGAATAAATATGACAGTTTGAAATATTTTCTTCACAAAACCTGTCATACCGCCATACTCGTTTCTCAGAAATAATAATAATATCCCCGGACATTTCACACAGCACCATTTGTCCCAAGCTAAGCAACCTAATGCTTGTGTTATGGTAACAAGATGGCTGATAAACTACTTATATACATTTTTTTTTTGTAAATACATACATATTATAGATAGAAAAACACCCAGACTCGGAACAAATACATGTAGGTCATACAAATATTTGGTCCGTACGGGAATCGAACCCGCGATACGCAGCGCAGCAGTCAATCGCTTAACCACTGCGCCAACCGTGCCGTCAAAAAGTTGTCAAGCTATTGAAAAATCAGCCCTAAATCGACATAAACGGCTGCCTTCATGACGACGTAAAAATTTCATGACGCACGGTTTTCTGTCCTGACATTGTAACTTTCATACATTTTTTAAATTTTTGATACACTCACCTTTGACCAAACCCCACCTGATGGTAAGCGATGACGCACGTAAACATATAGCACGCATACCTACAATTCGGATGACGAGAGAATGCGCTCTTGAAATCTGTCAGATTTATACAAACAAATACGTGTTTTGCAAATTTGATCTTTATTAGCTACTAGAATTGTCGCACAGACGGGTGTCTGAAACGCATTCTTTCGACCGCCAGACTGTAGAAAGTAACCTTTACCAAAATTTTATCGAATTCAAAACCAATGAAAAATGTAAAACTCAGTAATAATTCATGATACTTCACGTAGTAAATTGGAAATCTAAAATCTCCAATACAGTTAACCTTTGCATGAGTATCGAATATCGACAATAGCACATCAGTGAGTCGTTGCAGGAAGCCAGACAGAATGACAGACAATCCAATTGCCCTATATGCATTATTTACAAGCGCACTTCGAACTGTAGGAAACTAGATTACTCGGTGAGAGCTCGTTAGCGGTGTAAAGGTTAAGTTGTATTGTTTTGTAGTTCTATGCGAGTGTTTGTGGGGTGACGAGACTTTATCTAATTACAAGGTGAGATAGATTTTAGTTCGTTTGTTTTGAATTTTACCTCAGGAAATAAAAATGAATCGGTTAAAAAAAATTTTTTTTTTTCTTTACCAGAAGCATGTTACACAAAATAAATGGGTATATAATGGGTACGATACTCCCTTGCTTAGACTGCTTGTTAGACTATTGATTTTGAATACACGTAACGACTGGCAATGATCTACGAATGATAGTTAATACTATCGGCTTAATATGCTTTCCGAGGCACTTAGGGGTCCGATATGTAATGGATGGTCACCCATCCACGAACCGACCGCAGCTAGCGTAGCTCTAGCGAACCCCTCATAGACATTGTGTATCAAAAATCCCATGCTGTTAAACCAAAAACAAAAATTTTAAAGTTTTAAAACTTCACACTTAGCAGTTTCCCAACAAAATTCATTTGTCGCCTTTATTTCTAAGCAAACACTCGTTCTGAAAGCTTGTCGTCTAAATCAAAGTGGGGGAAAACTTCAACAGTCCACTGTTACGTTTTGAAACAAGGGAGAAACACGTTATTTTTTCCACCATTGTGCCTTGTAGCCGCCCGAGGTCTTGTGCCCGACATTCATTGTGCGCTATGAATAGTCTTATCGTTAAAAACAGTAAGTTTTAAGGGACTCGGTTTGTTTTTTATTGTTGAGAAAATGGTGGTTGTGTTTGTTGTAAATTGTGTGGTTTCTTTCGGGGAAAATTACGAGTTATTTTTTTAAATAACTACATACATATTGATCTAAGTTATATCCTTTCTCTGATGAAAGGACTTGAATAAATATATCTTGCAATGGTAATTAAACTTTATGTTTAAGCATTAAGGTTTATAATAAACTGAAGTTGTTAATATTATTAAACTTTTTTCTAAGAAATGTAGATGTACGTGTGTGCAAACGTGGCCACTTGAGCGGCTTATTTTTGTTCCTGGTCCTGAATCTAGTACTATTATTGATCGAAGTAGGTAAACTACTGAAGGGCAGTGGTGGCTCAGTGGTAACGGCCGCGACTTATGCGTAGAAGGTCGTAGGTTCGAACCCAGACAGGCGCTTTACTTTGTGTAAATTATTTCATCACCACTGCTCTCAAAACGGTGAAGGAAAACATCGCGAGGAAAACAGCATGTCCTAGAACCAAAAATTCGTAGGCATGTGACATCTACCAACCCGCACTGGGCCCGCGTGGTAGATTATAGCCCAGCCTGTGTCCCAGCAGTGGGAAAAATATGGGCTGATTATGATGAGATAAACTACCCTACCTACTTACCCTACTACCTACTTATTTACCTACCGTATAGTAATGTACGTATGTTAATTTAATATGAAAAGTTTTATCTGTTATAATTTCGTCATATTTTTCCTGAGCATTACATAATATACCAAGGCCAATAATGTAAACATAATCAAGACGAGCACACAGCTGACTAAAGATCAAATTTTCCCGCCGATATTACAATTTTCTTTTAAAAATACGACATAACATTTGTTTCTTTTTTTTAATATTTTTTATCCAGACAAATATTCTTGAATATTAAATTAAATTATTTCTTTGAATGTTCCGTTTGATGTCGCCCTCTATACAGACGCCAGCACATCAAGCTATCCGAAACTGTTCCCAATCAACCTTGAACCTAATGCTTCAGCGATAAAGTTGAAAATCTATTAAAGAAATTTGACAGATTGTAGTAGCTTGATGTGCTGGCCGTACCTTCAGATTGCTAGTTTCTAATAAGTATAATTTCGTTTATATACGTCCCATTTAGGTAACCTCAAAATATTTTAAAAAACATCTCCAATAAATTACCTATACCAAATTCAAATTCCAATACACATTTAGGCGTTCCACAGTTGAATAATAGATGAGGATCGTTTCTATGTAGCACCCGTAGCACCTTGTGAATCGCGCAGAAGGCGCCACCTGCCACCCTACCCGTAAACTATTTGTCCAACATTCATTGAAATATTATTATGTAGGGTGAACTCATCTAATTCTGTGACTTGCCTAATTCGGTGATATTTGGTTTTGAATTTGAACTTTATCACAGAGGCTTAAGGTTGTATTTCAAACCATTGATTTCACTCGTATAGCCCTATGATAGCGCTCAAACCAAATATCACCGAATTAGGCGAGTCACAGAATTAGATGAGTTTACTATAGGTAGGTACCTACGGTGTGCTTATTTCAGCAACATTTAACACAGCAGAGCAAGGACATAGAAAATAGCCGAGAAAGCAGTTTAAATCCTGCCAAAAGACTCACGGGTAAAGCTCGACCTGAAGCACCTGGCCGCGAAGTCATTAAAAGATGCCCATCCATAGACAAATATCACCCATCTCTCCACTAGTCCAATGCTTACTCTAGGATGCATATCCGGTAGGCTCTTAAATCCTACCCTTTCCTACGGGCACGTCTTCCCTACAATTACCGCAGCCCCCGATCTACTCCTTGATATGCAATGGTCGCTGTAGCACCATGAACATGAGGCTACAGCGGCTAGTGCGAATCTTGGGGTTCATTCGATTAATCGAGTCAGGTCAAACCACGCTGGGATTGGTGCATTTCATTCATTCTTGGTATGCTTATTATTTGAGAAGCTTGTCACTAAATAATAGCAGCCGCACGGAAGGCTTTCCACCAGCTCTTATTGCAGGGCAGAGGCTGAACTGCACTGCTTTTTTGTACTAAGCCATGGAAGCAGTGGGGTTCAACTTCTGCCCTGCTAGAAGAGCAGGTGGTAAGCCCTTAGGTCGATCGAAGGTCAAGCTATGCCTGTCGCAGTTGTTCTGTGGGTGAGTGACCACCAATTACATATCGAGATCCCTCCGTGTCTCGGAAAGCACGTTAAGCAGTGCGTCCCAGTCCTAGATCTTTGACAGTCGTTACGGGTAGTCAGAAGTCCAACAGTCTGACAACCAGTCTTACCAAGAGGTATCGTTACCAAGGGGTATCGTATTACTCAGTCACTGGGTTGTGGAGGTCAGATGGGCAGTCGCTCCATGTAAATACTGATATTCAGCTGCAACCAGTTAGACTGGGAGCCGACCACAAAATATAGTTGGGAAAAGGCTCAAACTCAAACTCAAACTCAAATCATTTATTTCAATTAAACCATTTACAGGCACTTTTGAATTGTCAAAATTAAATAGTCGGTCAGTTAGTCAGAAAGTTGAAGCTAGTCGGATAGTCGAGTAGATTATCGGCTAGTCGGCTAGGCAGATTGTTGCGGTGTTCTTAGTATTTCCACAGAATTACTAATAGTACTATGGTATTTCCCACGGTACCTAGATACTATGTCTATGGTCGTACACGTGCTAGATTAATAAAGAATGAAGGTAATACTTCGGAACATGTTTTTTTTTTGGAATCAACATCTGTCGGTTTCCTAGAAGAACGGTTCCGACATATTATTATAACGACTGTCATGAAAATCTGTCATTTTCACTGGTATTTGTCGTATAGGTGTCAAAAACACACGTTCATCGCTTTCTTATGTTACCAAAGCTAATTGTGTGAATTTTTTTTTTGAAAGACGATTATTTTAATTTTTTTTTAAAAGGTTTTAAATTTCACTTTTTAGGTGTACCTACCGCACACAAATTCATTTAACATTACTTGTAAATATCAGTGACAGGAGGTCATTGAAACACCATCAACAATATAAACTAAGGGGAAAAAAATCGTATTATAGGCATACATTATCCAATAAAAAAAATATTTTGCAAATCCGTCTATACATATATGACGGAGTTATGCCCGAACAAACATAAAAAACCTCCTTTTTTGAAGTCGGTTAAAAAGGTCCATCATAGTAGTTTGTAATTAATTTATTAATCGGTTATCAAGTAGGTACCTAGTGGTATGACGATTCGAATGACGTTATTGCGACACACGCTATTTCGAAAAACTTTACGAGTGGTACGCCAGTTCGAAAACACATTGGGTCGAAAACCGTTATATCGAATGACGTTATAGCGAACACGCGGATTCGAAAAACTGTTTGAATGTTTCGCTAGTACTAAAGTCTTGGTAACGTGGAGTTTCTTGCCGGCTCTTCTCCATAGGAAACGACCAATTGGAACCGTGCACCTAGCTTCTGATGTTTCATAAGGGCACATGTTGGTTTATGTGAAATAATAGTTCATTAGGTTTCCAAATCCTGGAATGATAATAAAGCGCTACTAAAAAAAATACTACTATGAATGGAAGGTAAATAATGAAGGGGTTTATTTATAAGAGATCATTAAAGTTAAGTGACACTCAAACGTAAAAAATGTATGGTTAAAGTCGTTAATCACTATTTAACTTCAAGCAACGTTTATTTATAAAGGGGTCAGTGCGTAGACGTATTTATTAAAATACCTGATATAATTAATTTTCATGACAAAATACTCTTACGACGTCTTATTGCCGCCAAAAATCCACCCTAAAGCCCAAATAAATACCTTCGTACTCAATACTATTTTAATGAAATACCAATCTTTATTGGTCTTCAAGGAGAGCAACAAGAACCCATTTGAAAACAAACTCTGTCATCTTTTAATAAAGTTTAGTTTCCATTCTCCGTTGTCTTCGCCAAGGAAGACCACATGAACATCTTCCTACAACAACTCATAAGAAAGTAAACTCAGTCATTCTCATTTAGAGTTTAATACGCTTTGTCAGGTTGTCAGAAGTGTTTCGGACATTTTCATTTGCGAATTCCACGTGTATCTCTTTTTTTTTTGTTGTTCGTGATTGATGGGTACTTTAATGTTTTAATGAGATTCCTTTGTTTTTGAAAGAAATGTACCTCCAGATGTGATCTGTTGCTTTTAATGTTGGCTTAACAACTGTCCGAGATTCTTTGTAGTTCAAAGTATGAGTGTTTATTTGTAACGAAAGCAATATGGACGCTACATTGTGATTTGTTGTAATTTTTGACGATTCAATTTAGCTAGATCATGTTTAGTTGGTTTTCCTTCAACGTTTTGAGAGCAGTGTTTTTAAACCCCGACGCAAAAACGACGGGGTGTTATAAGTTTGACGTGTCTCTGTGTGTGTGTGTGTGTATGTCTGTCTGTGGCATTGTAGCTCCCGAACGGATGATTTTGTTTTTGTTTTTCAAACATGTTAACAAATATGAGTTAGTGGAGAAATTACTTTAACGTCTACATAATAATGTTCAGTTTACGCTACAACTTCAAATATTTTTATAACTTTTTCAATAGTACTGGTCGTACTATTAAAAAAAAATATTTTAAAAATACTTTTAAATCAACTTAATTTTCACTACAATAAAGTTGATAATTGTTTAACTTGAAATGACATAAATTTGAATAGACCCTACCTATAGTTTTTACTAACTTTTGCCCGCGGCTTAGCCCGCATGGATATCGGAAAATATCCCACGGGAACGTACTACCAGGATTAATAAATCTGTGTGCCAAAGGGCTATGAGGATCTAGAAAGAAAAGTAAGAAAGAAAAATATTTTATTCTGCACAAACAAAACGCACAATTACAACTAAATCGAACACAATCGATCGATCGATCTGTGCACATTGATGTCAGCTATTGATTTATATAGGTTTACTGCGTGGCCGCCATTTTGAACAAAATACAAAATGGCGCGACAGACCTGTATGCCAGGCTCCATATAAAAATCTTCAATCCCCTGTCATCTTTCGTTCAGCCGTTTTTACGCCAATCCGGAACATACATCCAGACATACGGACAAAAATTCTATATACTATATTTTCGTCATCTGACTCGTTCTCTCCCGCACCCCGTAGCAATTACTTTTTTTTTAAATATTCAATGTTCTGACTTCGCCACTGTAACTGTTAGCCTGCATCATCCCAATGCTGGGCAAAGCCCTCTCTCCACGACTTCCAGCTCTTTCGATCCACGGATAAAGTGGACCACATGGCCGTTTACTTGACTTCGTTACTATTTTATTATTTATATGTGTAGATATACCCACGTGCACCTGACTTCACAACTAATGAGATGCGTGCACACGTACAGAACCATGTTTCCAGAAGAACATTTATGGCAAGCATTTAAAATTTAAAAAATAATACCAACACTTTCAATTTCAAATAGCCTTTATTAGCAATTTTAACAGAAGTTTTCCAATTAATTTAAATTAAAGGTTATTTGCTGATGTTACTCGTCTTCACGCACACACATTCACCTTGTACCACAAGTAAAGCGCGCGGCACTTTTTGGGATAAAAATACTATATAAAAACTTTATTTTTAAAAGATGGCGGACTAGACTCTGGTAGGTAGATATGATCAGCGGCATAATTCGTTGAACAACCATAGATATTTTTATTATTTTTAAAGAGAAAGAAGTTTTATACATTTCTACAGAAGAGACTCGGAGAAAAACTAGCAGATAATTACGTGATTGACAAAATTTATTGAAGAATTGAGAATACTTCAACGCTAGCTCTATGCTAGTCATTATAATAATATTCAAAACAAAATAATGATCCGGCTCCAAAATATTCTATTACTTCGTTTTTGCTTAGCATTCGTCCTGACTTTTTTTTTCTTTGCTCGTCTCCTTAGGGCCGTAGCGTGATGTTAAATAGCCTATAACCTCCCTCGAGAATTGGGCTATCAAATGCTAAAATAATTGTTCAAATCCGACTGATAGTTCTAAACATTAACGCTTACAAACAAACAAACTCTTCAGCTTTATTATAAGTATAGTATATGGAAGATAGTTTAATCAACGCAGCGAGCGCACTGCAATGAAAGCTTCTCATTATCTTTTACACACCCAAACCTACTTAAAATAACAATATAATAAATATTTATGACGATTGCGAGGGAATCATATCGGGCAGCTTGTTGTGGCGACTGCACTGTGATTAACGTAAATGATGGCGTGAAACAGACCACAGTATGGAAATATTTAATTGGAAAAGTATTGACGAGCTTATTTTATTCCGTGGACGATTTTTTTTTTTTTTGTAAAATGGCAGCTGTGTGGGGTAACTATGTCCTGCACCCTAATTGCGTAACACACTGGCAATCACTAGTTCGGATCGGATATTGCTAATCCATTGCTTCAAATGTTGGAAAAATTTGTCTGTTCAACAACGTAAATAACACAATGAATGTTGTTGAACTGTCAAAATTAAAGCAACAATGCGTACAATGTACGTGTATAATAATGCGTTCAGAATGTGGTTGGGTCTGCCGTGGCGGTGCAGCGCATCTGGGATGTTTGCTGAAGCGCGCACTGATGGTTTCCAGGCCATCATGCGCAAAAAAGCAGCTTCCCTGCTGGCCCGTATACGGGGTAGCAACAACGGCATTCTGAACGCAATAGCAGTACGGTTTGATTGTCCCTTTCAGAATCGGTGGGTCATGTCGTGTGTAGGTGTGGCGAGACATGACAATTTATAAACAATAATCTAATACTAGGTTAAGGTTTCTATGGGTCTATGCCACCCGAAATAAAGTTATTATTATTATTAAAGCCCTTTCTACAGTTAGTGTGTTACGCATTTACCCCGCTGAGTTTATTTCAGAATTATATGCTCTATGTTGAGTTTAGGTACCAATAGTTAGAATAGAACCCCCCTTTTTATTTTTGTTTTTATTTTTGTGTTTCTGACATTATGAATTTAATGTTTATTCAACCAAGATTAATTTTGTATACTTCACTATTAAATACCTCTTCCAGATTGGTAGTAACTTTTTATATATATTTTTGTCTTATCTTATATTTTTAGTTAGAAAGTTGCAAACTATAGTTTTGTATAATTTAGAAGCATTTTTAAAATTTTGTAAATGTAAGAACCATGGATCCGTTTTTTATGATATTTTGATGTTGACTTGAAAGAGCATGGCAGTTGAGAATATGTCATGCTCACTTAAATGTCTCACTGATGGTGGCGCGTGTGTTGGATCATTCGGTTCCCTACAAAATGGTTGAGCTAGGTGGTGCTGATCCACGCGTCATGTTCGTGAACGGGCGCCGTTGGTTGAGACTGGTCATCTCTTAACTGCCAGGGCTTATTTTTAATGTTATAAATTGTTTCTTTTTTTTTACATTGTTCTCACATATAGAAGCAATAAGAATAATGTACCCAGGATTTTGTAATAATATCTTGATTTAAAAGAGTGTCCGTGGAGTTTCTTGCCCGTTCTTCTCCATAGAGATCTACGTTTTTGGAATGGGCGACTAGCTTCAACTTTCTGACTAACTGACCGACTATTTAATTTTGACAATTCAAAAGTGCCTGTAAATGGTTTAATTGAAATAAATGATTTGAGTTTGAGTTTGAGTTTGAGAAGTTATGATGGAACAATGAGACTCCCACACAACACATCTAAACCGCGTTCAATAGCTGTCAGTGTCAATATTCCTTAACAATGATAAGACTGACAGCTAAGCGCACGGCTTATGGCCAACTTCTGTGATTTACGGACAGTTATTGATTAAAATTAAGACGCTTGCATCTTTACTAATAATGAAGCAAAGACCTCATAGCTTTGCATAGTAGAACTCCCATGTTACGAATCTATCTATATGCCCGCCCAGTTTGGCAATAAAAAATGTTACCATTTTGGTAAGAAAAACGATTCGTTTTTGTTTATAGGAACCGAGCATTAGATGTACTGATCGCATTCAATTTCATCGGTGAAATTCACCCTCAGATGCCTACCCACATGAACCCTGAAAACTTATTAAAGGACGTGTTTTAAACCAAAGTACAATGAAATAAAGCGAACACACAATAACTTTATATAACTACACCAGTTTTTATTTCCATTCATATTCCATTTCGTGTAATTTCATTTTCTTTGAACCGAGTTTAAACTTCAGGTCAAAAGAACACCATCTATTGTTTCGCGAACGTTGCATTTTCCAGCTCTAAAGAGGTCGATTGTCCTTCAGACCGGAACACTGTAATGCAGTTTTATTTGCCTGTGGACTTGCAGACGTAATCCGAGTGTGGCCAGCCAACCGAATCTGATCTCATTTTACTGCTTACTGTGTCCTACAGTTCAAAAGAATTCGTGTTTAGTTTTAAAATGCGATTTTTGCTTGAAAATGTTGATAAGTTAAAGTATTTAGAACTTTGTACAATGTTCTGGTCTTTGAGCGAGGAAAAAATTGTGATTATATTATGTAATATTAACAGGAAAATCGCTAAGTTTGGTGCTTTTTTGGTATCAAAATACATTGCCACAATAAAGGTCACGCTAGCAACCACAAAACTCTAAAAGGCTTGTCCAAAAAAAACTAGTTCATATAAAATAAACCCGTATGGAAAGGTGACATCAATATCATTCTCAATTCAAATGTCGAATATTTTGACGCCCTTTAATTTTTTTTTTTTCACGAGTCGAGGGAAATAATGCCATTCAGCCAGCAAGTTGGCAGAACGTGACCTCCGCCGCTTTACCTGGACTCACGATATACCTCTATAGGTATATCGTGGTATAGGTGTATCGCGTACTTTAGTAAAGTTCTCCGTAATGATGGGTTTCCTACTAATTGGAGTTCCTTGTTGCGTCACTTTCAATTGTTTTTCATTGTTACTTTGGGTTGAAAATGTATTGTTCGATTTCTAACCTTTTGTATCTGGTTTAATGATACTCGTATTATGTATTATTAATTTACTAATTAGTTTCGTTCTTTGTTTCAGGTAAGTCGGTGTTATTTTCACGAAATAGGAAGATTTCAAGTGACTTAACCGGTTGAATGCAGTAATTACAGAAACAATGAAAGTGCCCCTGTGCCTCGCGTAGATCCACGTTCTGGCGGCATAAGAAGGCTAAAAGGTAGAATTTTTGCATTTGTTCTATCAGAATCGCGTCGTGGCCGTCGTGTTGTGCCTGTTCGCATTACCAAAAATTTTATACTTAGTTATTAAAATGATTACATTTTATTTATACATTAAGTATTATTGTCATTTATTGGTCGACAGCGATGCGGATGAATTTTTCGACGCTATATTTTAGTTAAAGGTTTAGTTAATTTAGGATATCGTTTTGTTATTTTGTTCATATTCATATTCATTTATTCATCAAATATAAGCTAACAGTTTACACCAAATCGCTTATATCTATGCTAATTGTACAAAATTACATTAAAATTTTAACTAAAACTTCTTAGACTAAAATAAAATAAATGCAAAAGTTTTATTGTCTAAGTATTCAAATTACACGTTAAAAGAATATTAAGTTAACAAACGGTAAAACTATGAATATACCTAAATAAGGCTTCCGACGTACAATACGACAATTGCAGCTCCCAAAATGTTCAAAATGGAAACCGACAATGGACACGCTCCAGGCTTACCTACATACCTATACCTAGATAGGTATGTAGGTAAGGCCAGGCCCCTTATGTATGTACCTAGGTAGATACCTAGGTACATACATAAGGGATCTGTCCCACCGCCGGCGATTAACGTGATCATATGCAAGCAGGGCTAGCAATAAAAAACTAGTTGGCGAGCAGCGAGTTCGCGTAGACCACGAGCGATTACTTGCTGTTATGCCTAAGTATCAGGCGTGAGTCTCTCAGCGAGTGTTCTGTCTGCCAAGCGAGCGTCGCCGAGCGAGTACCTTCGTTAATAGGTCTTGTCGCTGCGACAAATTATTACTAGCCGGCAGTGTGAACAGTAAGCGACGAACAGAGTCAACATGGACAGGTCAACTCAATCAGTGTGGTTCTTTCCTCAAAAAGCCCATTTCAGACTCCAATTTACATGTTCTTCACGTGATCTGACCAAGATTATCTTTGGACTTTTAAAGAGACTGTGACCTCTGAGTTTGTATCTGCCTTTCTTCTCACACTAGTCAGATAGGAAACGCCGCCCTCATCTAGTTTTTTAAATATGATTTACTTGTGTCACGTGTGTGTGTATTTTTACAAACTTACTTACAAAAATAAAATCATATATCATTTATAACAATTAGTTTATTATGTATCTCTTTTACTTACACTGGACCTACAAATCTATGAGATAATCATCGTTGCTAGCTAGTCGCTTCCCCGTCCGCAGTGGGACAGGTGCCTCAATACCTAGAAATACTGGCATTCAAGTACATTTCACGTAATTGTACCATCCGGTTCTGGGAAACCCTCTAAACTTCACTAATAACTTTGATGCGCTCTCTAGTGCACATCAGATCTTATGCCCGGGTTACACGGGACTAGTTTACGAAGCTAGAAAGAAGAGAGCGAATAAATTTATTTGACCCACGTTGTGGCACACAATATTCACAGAAACACATTAAATAGTATTATGTGCTTCACGGCTGCGCCAAATAGGCCCAGTTCAGCATAAATGCTAGATAACTGGTGCCTGACGCTGGTTTTCAACTGGACCCTATGTTACGAGGGTGTCAAGCGAGAGCAAGCAAGTAGGCAAACAATATCCTGGCATACTATCCTGACTTGGCACATGCTAGAGCTGTTTACACGCTGCTAGTAAATTTTAAGCTATTAGCATGGCGGTGACTGACTGCGCGGAGTAAAATGATCCGATGGGGACTAGCTTCGGGGTCACATGAGGCTAGTACACAAGCTAGGATAGCAAAATCAGTGCAAGGGAAGTTACTAGCTCAAAATCGAATTCCATCCTATTTTTACTATCTCACTGGCGTATACTATCTTACTCACAAGCTTACGAGGAGCATAATCAGACGATAATGTTCCCGCTGCTGAGTGTGCCATAATCCACTACTCGGGCCCAGTGCGGTTGGTGGACTCATTAACTTACTAACCTAAAAATGGGATAGTTCTGTAAACACGAGTCTCTAGAATTGCTTTCTATAGCACTATCCTGATATCCTAGCTTGTAAGCTTACTAAAGTTTTGGGAAAACAAGATATAAAATACAGTCGTGCCAGCCACTCGTAGAAAAAGAAGGTTTTTAGCACTATCATGCTAGCTTCGTGTAACCCAGGCATTTTCAGATTCATGCGAATTCTAGTCCGCCATGTCTTTATATTGATGTTCGATATTGATGAGTTCATAGCTCCTATTAACTCCTCCTATATTATGTGATAATAAGCGGAATGCTCTGGTATTCACATTTATATGATATGTATTGCGTTTTACTGGCTGGTGGGTTCTTGGTAATGGAAATGAAACTGTGTAAGTGTTTCAATGTTTCACTAATGCAGTCTAATAGTTTTCGAGATAAATCTTTAATAAGAGTGATGCAACTGGATACTTTGTTGGTAATGAACGGTCTGAATGGCTTTTTTGTTCTTTTGCAAATCCACGTTTTTGATTGGCATATTATACTTGTGTGAGGACTTAGATGGGCTTGTGCTTGTACTGGGTTACTGGGCCACACTAGCTTACTAACCTGAGGATAATTCTATAAACACGAGGTTAGAGTGACTAGCTTGCTAGCTTACTAGCACTATTATCCTGCCTATAAGTAATATACTTATATCCTAGCGTCGTGTAACCCGGGCATTATGGTCCGTGCGAAATACCTATAGTCCGTCTTAGATGTGGATGAGTTCATAGCTCCCATTAACTCCTATATTATGTGATAATAAGCGGAATGCTCTGGTATTCACATTTATATGAAATGTATTGCGTTTTACTGGGCGATGGCTTCTTGGTAATGGAAATGAAACTGTTTTAAGTGTTTCAACGTTGCACTAAATGTAGTCTTCCGAGAGAAATCTGTAATAAGACTGATGCAACTGGATACTTTGTTGGTACGAGTATTGTACAGTCTGACACGTTTTTTTATTTCTTTTAAAATCAACTTTGATACGCAAACGAGCGTTATTAATTATAATCAGTTGTGTGATGCCTTCACGTTGGGGTAATCGCGACCCTCAGTAATCTATACAAACGTACATATCTATATTTTATTATAAAGAGGTAAAATTTGTTAGTTTGTTTGTATGTAAGTATGTAGGGGGTAATCTCTGGAACTAACAGTCAGATTTAAAAAAATCTTATTGAATTTGATAGTCCAATTCTTGAGGAAGGCTATAGGCTACTTGACATCACGCTATGACCTTTAGCACCCGAGCAAAACCAAAAAAGCAGCTGGCAGGTGATGCGATGCGACGCAGTGGATCGGAGGCTGAGGGAATTTTATAAAAATGTGGCTTATGTATCGACTTCCGAGCGAACGAAGCCGCGGGCAGAACTATGTATGCATATACAGAACTCTGACTACGTGAGTACAGTATTCAGAGCTCTGAATACGCCTTACGGCCTTACCCAACGCTAATATCAACACTGAACATCCTGTACACGACGCTTACCTCAAGCAAATAGCACAAGGCGTAAACCAAACACAGTTCTGTGCCTAATGTGCCGTAATGACGTCACCAAGGCGAAGAGTGTGTTGCCATGCTCCTTCAGCCAAATCCGCCATTGTACTGAGTTATACACCCGATTATATTGTACGTTTTAACTGCGGTTTGCGCTGAGAGTTTGGAGAACAGATGATTATTTTAAGGCTTTTAAACATTACGGGTTGTTTGTTGTTGAACAACCTTTTTAGTTTACAGTTTCGGGTAGCTTGAACTGCTGGCTTCTGTACCTACACAGAAGCCAGCAGGTTAAGCTACCCGAAACTGTCAAATTTTACCAATCAACCTTGAACCTAACGCTTTATCGATAAAGTTGAAAATATATTAAAGAAATTTGACAGATTGTAGTAGCTTGATGTGCTGGCGTCTGTACATAAAAGATTTTCGATTAAAGAAAGCATGTTCAATTCTCCAATCAGTTAACTAACTGTTAATGTGATATAATATTTACTTTTGTGACTGGTTGATTAAAAGAACAAAGAATCAAACACACACATATTTAACTATTCTTAGTTCATAGTAAATATAACTTCCTGGGTTTAGCATAGCAGTTAAAACATGGAAATTGTTAATATGTAATTACTGCCTCTTATTTATACGTTGCATAAAGTAAAGAGACGTTTAAACATTTAAAATGTATGGATAAGCATACGTTAGTCATTAGGTACTTAACTTAGTCTACGTTCACACGAGCGGCATACGTCAACGGCAAAGGAAACTGCAGCCGTCGATATGTCTACAGCTGCCGTCGACAATGTGCCGCTCGTGTATTTGGGCAAGGGGCTGTTCATTTATTACGTAAGACGAATTGAGGGGAGGGCGGGGTCTATATTCGGGATTCGGGGTCCTTACGTAAGATCACAAAGTTATAACTCTTTAATTTTTTTTCTACTTTTTCTTTGCAATTTTGTAGGGACTGATCTTACGTAAGATTGAAAGGGGGGAGGAGGTTAATCAAAGTCTTAATTTCTCTTACGAAGGGGGAAGTGGTCAAAATTGACTTACGTAATAAATGAACGGCCCCCAACGTACTCAAATGCACGAGCGGCACATTGTCCACGCCTGCTGTCGGTTCTGCCGTTGACGAGGCCGCTTGTACGTATGCACACTTGAAGCAACGTTTATAAATAGAGGGGATGGATCATAAAGTAAAGATTGCTCACGCATTGTTGATAGAGCAAAATTGCGAGACGAATGTAAACGTTCCATAGTACACAATTACATAAGTTCGTTAATTAATACAATGTCAATGTTATTAGGACAATATTTGCGGCGCCATCTTGAGTGTTCGGGTACTGTAATTGGACTACTTAGGCGATCTAACTGATTTGTTCTGTCTTATTTTTAGAAAAGAAGAAAGAGAAATATATAATTAACATTTGGAGATAATGGGGTTTATTTATAAACGATGATTAAAGTTAAGTGACGTTCAAACGTCAAAAATGTATGGTCAAATGTCGCTAAACACTATTTTTTAAGCAACTTTTATGAATAAAGGGGTTTTATGCTGGCCATCTTCTATGGTTCAACACAAGTATGCGAATAGTTTGTTCCAAAAGTATGTGACGAAAGTGTACACAAACCCTGTTCAGGTTAAATTCTTACGTAATCGCTCACTAAAGGGAATTAGTATCACATTCATCTGCACCCTAATTGCGTAATACACTTTTAATTACAATCTGAATCATTTTGAAGGATATGGATAAACCATTGCTTCATATGTTCGAAAAATTTGTCTGGTCAACAACGTTAATAACGCAATGAATAATGTTGAACTGTCAAAATGAAACCCATTGCTACTGATAGTGGGTTACGCAATTACCCCACAGTTATTCGTTTTTAACTTTATATCTGATCACTTTGTCCAACAATTATTGTTGGAATAACATTATTAAATTGTAATTGAAAACTGTCTTCGCAAAATCACCTTTAATAGGTACTCGTATTACGACATAAAGGCTCTGTTGAATTGTTGCAACGGTTGACTGTACCCATTTATTTCCTACCAACACATTCAACACTCAAAGTACTTATATCCCCTAAAAAGCGTAGAAAAACCCGTTTAATATCCTCAAACCCTCGAACGTAATCCTCGTTACCAGCAGCAAATTGCTGAATTCTTCCAATGCATGTGGGTAGTTCGTAAGCGCCAGCTGCGACTTTTAATATAACTTAGTGCAACGAACACCGGTGTCGCTTTGACGCAGCGCTGTAATCCCTTTGTAGGTGTCTAGTAGTGGATAGAACAAAGTGGGCAGCGCTTTTTTGGCTGTATTGGCAGAATTGGGGTTCTCTTTTTCGTTCGGGCCTTTTGTGTGAATTTTTGGAGTGCCTATAGAGTGTTTTTTTTGTCGTTGTTCTAGCATGATCGTACCGCTGGATTTGACGATGAGAATCGGTGCGGGGTGGTAGTTTTCATTTTTAAGGGCTGTTATTTTTTATATGTGCAGTAATTCAGTCACAAGTAACTGCCATTTTTTATGCTGGAAAGTGTATTTGGGACCAACTAACTGCCGGTTTCTGATTCGAGAAATTTGTTGACAGCCTAACAAACTCTCCTTTAGCTTTACTTAAAGGTTCAACAAAACGTAACTAAGCTAAGTAGCTTTAAGGTGCACACAAAAGAAAAAAATATTGGCAGAAAACGTGAGATTTTCAATTTAGCGAGCTACATTAAAGCAATCACCTAAAGTGGACTTTGATAACTGTTTGATAAGATTTCAACTTGAAAATCTCAATTCACCATCAGGGTATTAGACTCCATAAAGCCGCTCAAGAACTTCAGGAAACATTGTTAGTCGTAAGCCACCTAACCGTCATACAGCCACAAGACATGACTCCGGGACATCAGCAAATATAATCACACGCGACGTGCTAATTATCCTCCAAGAGCTTCTAAACTTAGTTCACTACAATGCAAACGTAGTCAAAAGTCAACAAACTAACTTAACTTAACTTGTTGTAACTTAAACTTGATTCTGAACTTACAAAGCATGATGAAGTGCCGACACGACGTTCTCTCATTTCTTAGTTATTCGTGACTTCTATTTATGAAATAGCGACCCGCCGCTGCTTCCCACAGTTTTTACGACTTGACTAAATATTGAGATTTCTTTATTGTAATATTTAAGTTTAATATTATTAAATAAACCTTCCGGAATAAAATCTTTAAATGGTGGTGAAAACCGCAACCGCAACGCTGTCGCGCAGACATACACGAAAAGCGACTTTAATTTATAATAATAGGTATGTATAGATTTTGAAGCAAAAGGAGTAAGGCTCGTACCAGATGGGGTTCTGTTGTTTCTGCCACCCATGGAAAGAAGGCGTCAGTTTATTTATGTGTCTGTGTGTATTGATTTTGACACATATTTTTAAAGTGTTAATCTAGTAGTAGTCATAAGGGCGACTACTGAACTTGAAGTCAAGACAGGTTTGGTCAGTTGTGACTTGGGTTTTATTGGGCCATTTTATTATTGGCATTTTTCATTAGGACATTCTCAAAAGCAGCCTTGCCTGACCTGGAGGTCTTGATTTGTGCCGGATTGATGACCATCGGCTCGCTCCCATGTGACAAAAACATAACTGTCAAAACGTGGGTGTACTAATCTCTGCCTAGTCCACATTACGTGAAATACAGGCGTAATGTTATGTAAAGCACGATAAAGGCAGACCAGACGCTCTCTCAATTCATAGTTTTTTTACGATACTTCTATATTTATGTAAAGAAAATATTTCAGTTCAAAGTGGAAGACACCAGTTTCAAGCCCTCAAAACTTTGTCTTGTAAGGACGTTTTTTTTAATGTTCAGCCTCTTTTTGCGAGCCTCTTAGAAACACTTATGTGGGTTGATAAATTACTTTTTCTTTGTGGACGCCATGTGCTTTGGGAGAGTGGATTGAAATCCTTTTGAGACTTTCTTTTAGAGTTTTGATCAATTAATTTTTTTAGACAAGATATTTTTTGATGTTGTTAGTAACGAGACAGTTTCGGAAAAAAATATTTTCCACTACTTTTAGGGTTAGGTTAACTTTTTAAAACGTAAGAATTGAAAAGAACCTAGGTTTTATCTCATACTATAACTTTTTTTAGTTTTGTTTTTTTAAAGTATCATCGTCTGCCTAGCCTTTTCCAACTATGTTGGGGTCGGCTTCCAGTCTAACCGGATGCAGCTGAATACGAATACTGAATACTTTTGTTTTTTTGAAGTACTGTCACTAAAAGAGATAAGTAACCAGGGGGTCTACTCCGAAGTAGTATCGGCCGAATGTTCGGCCGTTTCCTGCTACGAAGTTACTATTTGGTTCGGTCGGTCCCGATCCTACACTCCTACACTCTTTCGAATATTGACCATGTTCCCGACCCAACTGAGCCGATTCGAACTTTTTCGCATTTTATGTGTCGGTCCGATCCGAACATTCGCACTTTGCACATCGTAGTAGACCCCCAGGGTCGTGGTCCAAGTTTAGTAAGAAACCGATGGATGTTTTTGAATAAAATTTAATTTGATTAATAGAAAACAAACAGTTCATTTATCAAATTAAATTTCATTCAAAAACATCCATCTGTTTCTTACTAAACGTGAACTATATCCGACGACCCTAATCCTTTGGTGACCGTACATCACTTATTGACGGCACGGTTGGCGCAGTGGTTAAGCGATTGACTGCTGCGCTGCGTGTCGCGGGTTCGATTCCCGCACGGAACAAATATTTGTATGACCTACATGTATTTGTTCCGAGTCTGGGTGTTTTTCTATCTATAATATGTATGTATTTACAAAAAAAAATTGTATATAAGTAGTTTACTGATAAACTACTTATATACAATTTTTTTTTGGTAACAATATGGCTGACCATATTGTTACCATAACACAAGCATTAGGTTGCTTAGCTTGGGACAAATGGCGCTGTGTGAAATGTCCAGGGATATTATTATTATTATTATATTACTTATACTTAAGCTAATACTTAAAAAATATTATATTAAGAAGATATAATGGGGTTTATTCATCAACGATGACTAAAGTTAAGTAACGTTTAAACGTCAAAAATGTATGGTTAAACAGTCGCTAATCACTGCTTAACTTTAAGCAACGTTTATGAATAAAGGGGTATATGTATACAAGAATAATATAAAAGAAGATATAATCAGAATGACTCCATTATATAACGATTTACGTAACGTAAAGTTTGCCAAACCAATTAAATTAGAGGTTGCCATAAAACTTTATTAAACGTCGCTTAATATCTCTCCATGTGGTTTTAAGAACCAATGAAAATAGAGTCGGTACTAAACGGAATCATTTACGAGATGAGTTTCAAGAACTAATAACGTGAAATGTGTGGAAACTTCGCGAACTACGTACAGTCATGAGCATAAATACCTTACACTTACGTAAGATTCGAAAGCGATATTCTACCAAATATTGATAGAAAGAGGATTGATACTAAAAAAAAAAGTTAATCACGTGATATCCATATCAACGTTAATATCCCGGAAACGTGACGCTTAACAGGGTTTGATACCATAATGTTTTCTGTTTGCATTAATGTCAGCTATCGATGTATAATATATGTAGGTAACTTGCGTGGCCGCCAATTCTGTAAAAAAAAAAAAACAAAATGGTGCGACAGTAGGTATGCCACGGATCTTCAAAGCCCTTTGATAGTAATATGAACATAGTTTTCTCGAAACCATATTAGGTATAATGAAATAGGTAATTTTTCAACGTTAAATTCATTATTTCACGAGAAAATCGCTTTGAATGTTGCGTCAGTGTCAGGTATGTATGCGCGTGACTATACCTACCTACATATGTACGTAGTTATCCACCTATTGTTATTCAAATTCAAAACTAGTTTCGTAGTTACCAATTTTCTGCTACGAACAAAGTTAGGTACAGCCACCAAAAGTATTAAGTAACCTGCCATGAAATTGACTGCGTAATATCTGTTTATAACATTAGACTAACAATGACTAAGTACTGAGTACACGCACAACATGGTTAAAATGTTTTTTTTTTAAGAGTTTTACCTGAAATGTGTGGTAACTTCATAAACTATGTACCTACTTATATACCTATCTACTGTTATTCAAATTCAAAACTACTTCGTAGTTACCGATTTTCTGCTACGACCTGCCTAAGTATGTCTTAGGTACAGTCCAAAAGGGTTAAGTAACCATGAAATTGCTTGCGTAATAACTCTTAATACAACAAAGATAAAGATAAAGATAATTTTATTTTGCAAATATGGGTAAGATATAACGATGACAAAAAAAACATATAATAGTACAGCCATATTTTACCACGTAGGCATGCAAAAGATTTAACATAGACTTATAACTAACAGAGACAAAGACAGGGTAATGTTTTTCACATGTATCTATGTATCTTTTTAAACAGAAGACTAACTTAGACTAAGTACTGAGAGCACGCACAAGTAAAAAAAATACTTATAGTTGACTCCCTGGTAACTTATCTCTTTTGTTGGCTGTACCTACGTTTACCGAGTTCCTAGGTATGCGTAGGGACGTTGTAGTGTCATAATAGGCGATTAAGGGATCATATTCGGTGTATGGGCAGGTTTATCCAATATCCGGCGGTTACGATACACCTACACCCGGCGCCTGGTAGTTATACCTGGGATTAGTAACTACCGTTTCGCATAATTTACGGACCCATAATGTAACGCAGATCCTTTGGTATGCGTAAAAGATAGCAGTTTTATCTTCATCAGGGTAACGAATGGTCGCACGAAAATGCGATTTTGAGTAAGGGAGGGCACGAGCCACTGTCTCTCACATCAAGTCTACAGGTTTGTATGAAAGTGCGACGCGACAGCTGGGAGACTATTTTGTCCGCGGGCTTGGATACAGGCTGGCGACGCAACTGTCACCCGTCTTTCGGTTGTAATACAAGTGCGCGCACGGCGACAATAAAATTGCCGGGCAGCCAGTTGCCACTCAAAATTTTACGATAAAGGAGCGTTGCTGTCGCTCCCGTGTGCGCATCTTCCAAATCTCGGCGAGGAGACAGCGTCAGAGACAAAAAAGTTGCTGAGCAACTAAGCTGCTGATGAGCCTTACCTAAATCGTCACGCTTGTCAAAGCAATGTTGGCGATCGCATATTACAGTAAGCGACACCTAAGTCTAATGCCTGAATAAAAACGTACAGTAGGATTTTCAACGTTAGGCTCAGCGCCGAGAGTTGAAAATCCAACAGTGCAATAATAGTTACATTACGGATATCAGTAGCTATTCTGCTCATTTATCTATCTCATTTCTCAAGTCACGATTTCTGATAAATAATACTACAACTGGTAGGCGTAGGCTGTATAAGTAAATTGTACCGATGCAGTACTTAGACGGGATCGATTTTATTACTAGCACTCCGGGAAACTATAAAATCGTCGCCAAAGTGCGTCGATAAAATATTATGTAATCCTAAACCTTGGATAGGTTCATATCTGAATTTATATGAAACGTTTTCTCAGAATTTATCTACCTACATACAAAGATTACGTTAAAGTACAGACGCCAGCACATCAACCTACTACAATCTGTCAAAATTCTTTAATAGATTTTCAACTTTATCATTAAAGCACTAAGGTTCAAGGTTGATTGGGAAAATTTGACAGTTTCGGGTAGCTTGACCTGCTGGCGTCTGTACCTTAGGCTCGGCCTATTTAGATTCCATACTGTATCTCAGTATCGGTAGGGATATCGTATTATCGTACTACCCAGTGACTGGGTTGTGGAGGTCAGATGGGCATTCGCTCCATGTAAAATACTGGTATTCAGCTGCATCCGGTTAGACTGGAAACTGACCCCAACACAGTTGGGAAAAGGCTTGGCAGATGATGACGACTGTAGCTCAGTACCCTACTCAAGCATTTTAACTTGTGTTACATATATCTTTTCAAAATGTGGGCAGAAAAAAAATGTAAGTCAGGAAATGACAAGCTCTTGGGTAAATAAGTAATTATTTAACGACTCCTTAGAGAATGATCACACTTATCGACACGAAATCGGCCGAACACGTATCACCTCACTTGTTAAATTCGCCGCGGTATCGAGTCGCGTCGTCCGAACAGAAACAAGACGACTAACGTCATTTTCGCCTTTACTGCATGGTAATAAAGCTTTTTCTGACAAGCCGATTTCGCATCGATAAGTGTGGTCACTCCAGAACGGTTGTCGACGTGACGATGTCTTTTATATTAAGGCAGTAACTTGATCCATGTACCTACCTCCCTAAGAAATCTTTATCTATACTAATAATAAAGCTGGACAGTGTGTTTGTTTGTTTGAACGCGCTAACCTCTGGGACTAATAGATAGATTAGAAAAAGTTTTTTTTACATTTGTTAACCTAATTCTTCAGAAAAGAAGAAGGCTATTCAATGTCATGCTAGGACCCTTAAGAGACGAGCAAAAGAGTCGGACTCGCGCACCGAGGGTTCCGTACAATTTAAAATTATTAAAAATATTGTTAATATATGATGTAACTAAAACTTTTCATTTTTCGCATTTTTTCCTTTATCTCTGCTATAAGACGTTGCTTCGTCAAGATTCTGAGTTCACGGGAAGTACCCTGTAGGTTTTGATTCCCTTGCGTGTATCGTAAAGCGGCATAAACAGCTGTATCTCTTGATTGCGTTAGCTTAGAAGTTTTATTTTTTCACAGCTCCAAGGGTCAGTAGACCTGAGTATTTGATATAATTTCCAGCTTGATACCTCCACGTGTTCCCGAGAAATAAGGTCTTGACAGACGGACGGACAACAAAGTGACGAGGTACGGAACCCTAAAAACGTCAGTAAGAACGTTAAGCGAAAACGGACGGGACGGGATGGGTCGGTGGAATAAGGAACTTCACGCGTACGAAGTCGCGGGCAAGAAGCTAGTAAATTATATAAGGTACAATTTATTCGTTTTGTCGAAGCCATGTTAGCAAATCATTTAGACAAACCTAACTTCAAAACAGATACCAGACAACCATCGAGAATGTTACCCAAATTACTCAAAATTTTACCAACAAATAATTGAGGCAACATAAATTAAATGGGCCCGTATTTTACTACCCACAATATTATAGTTCTGCAGTAGTTTCGAAGTCGGCTATCAATACTGGTTCCAAACTGTTCAGAATCAGCCCCGGTTTGATTGCGCTATTCATACTAACTGCGCTCTGGTTGGGATTGCTGAATTAATTATAATTATCGAATTGGTTTTGGTAATAGAACTTTGTCTGGGATTTCGAAAGAGGTTTGTAATCCAGAGGTTGGTTGAAAATTGAGATAAAGGTGTCTATCAAATTGACTGAAATCTCTTAAATCTCGTTAGTAAATATATGTAGTTTATTCTTCAAGCAGTGCATTCATTTTTACTCAGTGTTTCACCATTAAAAAAAAAAATCGCAAAACTAATCAGAGACCATAAATTAAAATCTTGTTTATAGGGTCGTTATTGTTTGCTTATCGCACCAAGTACCTGTAATATCTACTACCTACCTGTTCAATAATAAACCTTAATCAACTCAGCCTATCGCCTTCCACTGCTCGATAAAGACTTCTCCCATGCTGCGCCACAACTCACTCTGCTTTCCGCAGCCAGTCTATCCCAGCTATCGTTTTGAGGTCGTCTGTCCATCTAGCTGGGGGGCGTCTCATACTACGCTTGCTGATACACAGCCTCTACTCCAGGGGGTCTACTCCGAATTAGTATCGGCCGAATGTTCGGCCGTTTCCTGCTACGAAGTTACTATTTGTTTCGGTCGGTCCCGATCCTACACTCTTTCGAATATTGACTATGGTCCCGACCCAACTGAACCGATCCGAACTTTTTTCGCATTTTTCAATAATACCGGACTCGTCTGCTCCACCGGCTATCGGTCCTTCGGGAAACATGGCCAGCCCGCTGCCACTACAGGGGGTCTACTCCAAAGTGCAAAGTGCAAATGTTCGGATCGGGCCGAACCCAATACTTATTATTGAAAAATGCGAAAAAAGTTCGGATCGGCTCAGTTGGGTCGGGACCATAGTCAATATTCGAAAGAGTGTAGGAGTGTAGGATCGGGACCGACCGCACCAAATAGTAAGTTCGTAGCAAGAAACGGCCGAACTTTCGGCCGTTTCTATACTACTTCGGGGTAGACCCCCAGGGCCCTAATGCGCTATGACCACTTAACGATTCACTATCGAAACCACGTCAATTCCTTAGCTAATCCCGCCCACCTCGCGTTAATATTGCGCGGTTTCGTTCATTGTGGTAGATAATTACGGCCCGGCCTGCTTACAATAATAAACCTATTACTAGTCCAATTCTCACTACTCTCAATTATTAGTCTCATTGAGATTTCTATGAATATAGTCTAGTTTAAATCCACTAAATTTTAACTGCAACGTAATTACCTCGGCAACGTCACAGCTCCTCGTTTTACCAGCTCTACTGAAGGACAAAAGCACTTAATAATAAAGTTAAATGAGCACGGATGCAAAACACACAAAACATTAATGTTAATAGGTCCCATACTCAAAGCGGTGTAGTTATTTTAACACTGCGAGTGTCCGCACCGAATCGCGGTGCTCCGTCGCGAATCGTGCGGGATCGTACGGGATCGCGGTGAATGCAGCTGTGACGTCATCGTTGGCAAGCGTGCGTTGCAGTATGGCTAATCTCTAGTGTATAGTTTTACATAAATTGGTATATTATGTAGGTTTTTTTTTTGCTTTTGTGTTTTGTTTCTCGGCAAAAAACTGTCTATACTTTACTACTACTGTATATACTTATGTGAGTACTTGTGTGAGTGTACTTATCTTCGGAACTACTGATCCGATTCCGAAAATTCTTTCACCCATGGGAAGCTACAGTATTGCGCAGTGTCATTGAACAATTTATGTAAAGACAAGTTTCAAGCGGACGAAGTCGCGGGCAGAAGCTAGTGTTTTCAGAAAGACAAAAGCTTCAGGAGCTCTTCATATCAGGTTTGTCTTTATTTATTCCGTATAGTGTTTTCTTACTAGGTGTTATGTTTGTATTTTTGGCTGGTTGACCTTGATTTCAGCGGCCTGGAACACAATGGATAAACTCTCGTGCTATTTTTAGGATCCAAGTCTTGTGTTTTTGCGTTTTGCGTTCATAATGTCAAGACTTGTAAGGCGTGACTGTATTGCGTCACGGAACTTATGAAGACCACTTTTTCCTACTAGGTACAGACGCCAGCACATCAAGCTACTACAATCTGTCAAATTTCTTTAATAGATTTTCAACTTTATTGCTAAAGCATTAAGGTTCAAGGTTGATTGGGAAAATTCGACAGTTTCGGCTAGCTTGACCTGCTGGCGTGTGTACACATACCTAGTTATCGAAGATAGATAACTTTCCTTCGTATGACCAAGTAAAATGAGTATAATTTTATTTAATTTATTGACACCAAAAATATATACATGACAATTATCATATTGCGTAAAAATTTTAGACTATGATGAAAATAATACAACATGGGAGCATCTGCACCCGAACTATATGAAAAACCTGTATCTCATAGTATGGAACGTTCGTAGCCGGTGCCGTTCTACAGTTCCTGCCTACCCCCATTGGAAGAAAGCGTGGATTTATGTATGGATGTATGAAACTCCTACTTCTCTTTATGTGTCAACATAATCAACCAGCACCAGTGTCGTACATATGTACGTATTACTAGTACGTATTACATATGCGCGCATTTTGCGTACGGACAGTGAACCAAACGAACATAGAACCCGAACAAGAACATTATTTTCTTGATATTTTTTACCTTTTTTTTATGAATAGAGACTAACGAGAGAATGCTCTATGCCTATCAATACAAAGGGATTTGGTAGATGTTCGTTTGGTTTATGCAAATCGACCTTCAAAGATAATCATCTTCCTGCCTTAGTCCCATGTTACTTGGGGTCGGCTCAAAACGTTTTCTTCATCCATTCTCCCCTGTCAACAGTCACGCTATCTATCACCAACCTTTTTTTCATATCATTCCTCACACAATCGATCCATCTTTTCTGTAGTCTTCCTTTCCCTCTCCATCCATCAACATATATTTATCACTATTTTAGTCACATGCGTTTCCTCCTTCCTCATTACATGTCAATGCCAAGCCAAACGATTTCCTTTCAAGCTTCCTTTCTTCAAACGTATACAGATATACGTAGCGTAGCGGAATAACCACCGACGGCCGCCATGGCCCACGCACAAGTGCGGGAACCAAACCCATAACATAGAACATAGATACCAAGAGGTATCGTATTACCCAGTAACTGGGTTGTGGAGGTCAGATAGGCAGTCGCTCCATGTAAAATACTGGTATTCAGCTGCATCCGGTTACAGTGGAAGCCGACACCAACATACATAGTTAGGAAAAGGCAGATGATGATACTACCAATATCGACTCCTCCACAAAGCCACCACAATCTACTAACAACTAGAATTGAACACAGTAACAATGTAATACCCAGATTAGAAGACATAACTAGGCTACCAACCAATGTTACTGCATTTGAAGCTTATACTAATTCTCCTATGAAACCCCCAGAGCATTGGCACATCGCCAATAGAAAATATACGAATTAAATTACATATTTTTTGTGTAGAGAGCCAAGTCTATCCAGCTTTCATATAAATATTTGCTGAGTAAGCGTAATTTGTTGGTTTCAGTCGTACGATAAAATATGGCGTATATTTTGTTGTTGGATAATTTATTATGGAGACCAGAATATGAGTCATGGAATAATATTAAAAATGAGAAATATATATCTTTCTGGAGACAAAGGCTCACAGGAGGAAAGGCAAACCAAATTCATCACATTGGGTCAGCCTTTAATGTTTTTACAAATAAGGGCTGATTTTTTCAACGCCAGATAATTTTATCGGAGGAATAATTTTGAATTTTTGACAGTTCTTCCATACAAAAACTGTCAGACTTCAATTTTATTCCTCGAATAAAAATTATCGGTCGATTGAAAAATCAGCTCTTAGACAAATAATATATTGCTTTTCGAAAATAACAGCGTTTTGTTTGCACTAGTGTCCCCTGGCCCCTTTTATTCTATTTTTAATTTATGGCAAAAAAGCCGATGTTAGCCGATTATTCTGCCAGTGTCAAAAGTGAATTGGAAAAGCAAGTGTGCATTATTTTAAATTAAAAGATAAAACGATAAAAATCTTCGATGACACTGTTGAACTTAATGTAGATCCAGGACCTGATCCTTTAATTAATTTTGTTACATAAGTATTTAAAACCTAATTAATTAATAAAAATTACAAAATGATATCTTAACTTAACTAAAACTAGTCGCTAGCTAAAATTCATCCGTATCGCTGTTGACTGATAATGTACCCAAGGGACATGCGACATTACCTCTTGGTATGGCAATGCTTAGCCTCTGGCCAAGGTAAAAGCCAGCCCTTGGGTCACGGGAAGTGTCAACCAGCACCTTTCTTACTATCAACTAACCTCTTTTAAAGTCAAAGTCAAATCATTCATTTCAAGTACGCCATTAGAGCGCGAGCGGCCGAAATAGGAACTAATCGCTTGCCGCCATCTTGACGTCTATGTCAGGTGTCAAGAGAGTGTGCTGTGTTCCCTGTTTTCCAAAGTAAATAATCACCATCATTATGCTGAACGTGATTAAAAGTGCTGGCAGGGATATAATCTTGAAGGTCAAACGTCGCGCACAGATTTATCTTGCGCGCACTCTAAAAGGCACTTTTTAACGTCAAAATTAACAAGAAAATTAAACTTATTGCACTATTTGTAATTTAACTGATTATAGTCCCCTCCGAAAAGGTAGTTTTGTATGGAGTAAAATGGGCAACAAACTGCATTTCGTTTTACCACAAAAAGGAGGAAGTTATGATATAGTTTCTTTTTTAGCCAAAATATCGCCTCACCGACTTAGTTCCCAGGACCGCCTGCATTAATTTCCTCATGTCTATTATGGGTTGCCATCCTTGACGTCTGTCGCATCAATCGGAAGTGTTAGCATTGACGGAGCCGGAAAATAACCGGACACGGAGTTTTGGACGGACGCTTTGATGCAGACGAACTTGCAAAGCTCACAGTAGTCACACATAACATAAAATAACTATAGCCTTCTTATGCTGATCCATGTAACTGGAGAATGCTCGACCCCTGCCAGGATGTTCTAGTTCAGGCGTCGAGACCTTATTGATGTAACGTGTACTGTAGTTTTGTTAGTAAATTTCTATTACTATCACGCCTGTGTTTCCCGAAGAGTTAGGCAGAAGAGTACCTATAATACACACACACACACCCACAACACTACACACCACCACACACCACACCCACCCACACTTCGCCAGTTATGTTTAAGTTAAGTCCCATTAACAGGGGTGAGTCTTTTGTTAGTCAAAGTAGTTTACTAGTAGGTAAGGGATGCTTACACTTACAGTCAGATCAATAAGATACAAGTCAAATATACAAAAAAAAAACGATAACAAAACCAACATTTTGTTAATCAACTAAAAATAATATAATTATTATCAAAAGTCACAGTTTAAACATATTGTATACGCAAAATTAAAAAAAAAAACAACCCAATTGAGAACCTCCTCCTTTTTTGAAGTTGGTTAATAACCAAACATAAAATAAATGACTCAATTCGATTAGGTATGACAACTATGTCAAAACACAAAATATTTCAGTTCAGTGACACACACGTACCTACAGAAGAATAATTTTATACACATATTACCAATAATTATTATACTTACTAATGGTTTTACGTCATTCAAATTTTATCGTAAACGTTTTACTTTACACTTGGGGCTCTTACCAGTATGCCGCACTCGTGTGATGTAACTTTAGGATAGTTGAATTGGCAAACGCAGTGTGGTTACCGGCTTAACTTTAGCTAACTCGACAGACTGACTAGCTAGGGTTGGTGCTAGCCTATTCAATTAAGCTCTTGTCAAATCTTGTTTCATATTGACAGTTCAAAAACATTCATTGCGTTATTTACGTTGTTGAGTAGACAAATTTTTCGAACATATAAAGCAATGGATTAGCAATATCCTTCAAAATTATGATGTGGTATTAGGGTGCAGGTGGGTTTGTAATATTTTGCCAATCAAATTAACTAAAATGTCAGTTTTAGCAGCTGTGGTCTTCAGAAACTGGAAGTAGTACGATGTCTATGTGTAATATCGTTAGCAACATTGCATCCCGATGATTTCAATCTTCGACACGCTAAGAGCGAATTTCATCAAACTTTTATACCTAGAAAAAATCTTATCATCATGAGAATAAATTTTGATTTTTGACAGTTTTTCCATACTAAAACTGTCAGACGTCAATTCTATTTCACGGATAAAAAATAAGCCCAAGGGCTGACTTTTCCAACGCCAGATAACTTTATCAGTGGAATAATTTTGAATTTTTGACAGTTCTTAGATACAAAAACTGTCAATGTCAATTTTATTCCACAAATAAAAATTATCGGTCGATTGAAAAATCAGCCCTAAGCAGAACTTTCTTAACTTGTCTATGGCAAAATGTTGTTTGGAAAAAGGTTTTTTGTTTACCCCTGGATCAGCCACGCTATCTTTCAGCCGCAGGTACTCTACTAGTAGTAGTAGAACAACTAAATAGTCGTCAAACACAACAAAATAATCGTTTTTTTAATTTCGACGTTAGAATGTAAATATTTATTATGTAGTTTCAAAATACTCTTATGCATTACTATTGACAGTGTTTTCATTGAATGTCGCATTGTCGTCTCCACATTATATAACAGTACATACATAGGTCCGTTATGATACCCAGCAACTGTTAACGCTAGATCCGTACTGTATGTCCCAACTGTGTAGTGTGTTGTGCGGTGAATATTCTGATCGGATTAGGCGAGCGATAGTTCGATAGGCTTATGTTTACCGCTGGGGTATTATAAACCCCACATTTATCGGGCATACCCTTAGGCCACAGCTTTCCAACTATTTCAAGGGATATGTTGTTGTAATCTTGGCTAATCTGAAACCCTGTCAGTATATGTATACCCTGTCCACTAAGTAAACCGTTTTTTGACAGATGGAACTAGTGATTGCAGCAACACACAATACATTGATTGATACACTTACGGTATTATAATGTCTGTAAAAAGCCATAAATAAGATAATTCAATAAGATAAGGCAGCTTATATATTTATTTTATTACGCATTTTAAAGTTAACTTTCACGTAATCTGGATTATGGACGTTCTAAGACAGCTGTCAAAAATGGTTAACCTAAGGACGGGGGACACGGCGTACGGGGACAACGGGAATAAACGAATGGACGGGGTATAGGCTTTTTCTTTCTTGTCTTCTCTTCTTCTTCTTCGTCGAGTGGATAGCACGGCAGTTAATTCGATTTTGTTGGCCCAGAATTTCGCCCCTTTCACGGCATCTTCGGTGACAGCACAGAGGTCATTATGGCTGCATTTTTAGGGCACAGAGGGCATGATAAGAGTTGGGACATAGTTTGCGCCATAGAGCTACTTCCACAGCCTGCTGTGGACGTACAAAAAGTGATCTCATAAAGATTGCGCTTTTTCCTTATAAGGTTGGAACTGTTTTTTTTTTTTCAAAGGTAATTCCTCGTGGATAACAGAGGGTTATGTCGGACTCCTACCAACTAAAACCCCACGGTTCCTTCTAGTACCCTGAGTGTGGGGCCCGGGAGATACTTGTACATTCACCGCACCCCTGACTGGTATCAGCCCGCCATGCCTAGCGGGCCTCATCATCAAGTGCGGCCGATCCCACTGTCGACCCTAAAAAAACGTTAACAAAAACTTAACAAAATACTTAAGTATATTAGGCAGATGCCGATCGTATCGGCACAAATAAAGCAAAGATTAACAATAAAAGCGAATTTCCCAAATCAAATTCTTTAACGATGAATAAAATAAGTTTTACTGCCAAATGTGTGTAGCCAGACAAGTCATAAACTCATAAATATTCCTGTGATTTGTGCTCTGCGGTTGTTTTGAACAAGATCTTAGGATCGTTACCAAAGTGTGGTCACGCTCTTAACGACTTATATATTTTATGACGTACTTACGGTTACTCCTTTTCCAAACCTCAGCTCGTTTAGATTATAACAAAAGCATGTCCCGAATGTTTTTATATCTCTACCGCGGGGTTTCATCAAAATATTCGCCATGAACAAGTCGCCAGTCGTCTTAGGTAAATATTTTATTTCGTTTTATTTTTTTTTTCTCTTTTTATTTAACTATGTAAAGAAATACTTTGTCAAGTGCCAATGAGTTACAAATATTGGCTTGTGACTTTGCTGCGGAGGGACACTGATCTCTAAGATACAAGGTCACCCCCACTTTGGAGATCAGGGTTTCAATGTATTGTGCTTTGCATAGCCACTCAGATATATAACATTGCCTTAGAATGTACTTAGGTTTTTCTTCAATAAACAATTTTTTTTTTTTTTTGGATCATCTCCGTTCTTCTACCGATCATTATCAATTCCAATTGATTTGGGGTCGGCGAAACATGTCTTCCATACTACTCTAGTAGTCGTCATCTCAGTAGTCACCCCGTTTCTAGCCATATTATTTTTCACACAGTCCATCCATCGTTTCTTCATGCTCTTCCCTTACTTGAATAGCCACATTCATACTTAAAATTAGATGTAAAATAATAATTGGAAGTAAGAAAACACAACGTTTTCTTCAGAAAATCAAATAATAAATGATAAGTAAACGATAACTTCAGTTTACTCGCAGCACTGAAATTGATGGAACAACATCCACCATTTTAGTGTCTTAGTCCGAGTACACACGCCACCACATCAAGCTACGACAATCTGTCAAATTTCTTTAGTAGATTTTCAACTTTATCGCTAGAGCATAAGGTTCAAAGTTCATTGGGAAAATTTGACAGTTTCGGGTAGTTTGAGATGTGCTGGCGTCTGTACAAATTACACTCGGAAGTCAATTTACAAAATGGAAATACGTAGCTTATAATCCATTTCAAACCATTTAATTCGGGTGTCCCGCATCACTGTTGACTGCACAGTGGTAACGGCCGCGACTTACGAGCTGTAAGTCGTAGGTTCGAACCCTGACGGGCGCTTTGCTTTGTGTAAATAATTTCATCACCACTGCTTTCAAAACCTTGAAGGAAAACATCGTGAGGTGGATTTCTAGAACAAAAAATTCGAAGACATGTGATATCTAAAAACCTGCACCCTAATTGCGTAACACATGATCAATCGGAATCGGTTTCATTTTGACAGTTCAACAACATACATTGCGTTATTTACGTTGTTGAGCAGACACAATCAGGACACATTTTTTGAACATATGAAGCAATGGATTAGCAATATCCTTCAAAATGATTCAGATTGAGATTGATTGTGTTACGCAATTAGGGTGCTGTACTGGGCCTGTGTGGTGGATTATGGCCTCCCACCGAGAAGAGGCCTGCGACCCAGCTGTGGGAACATTATTGGCTTACTTGCAGCGCCCCGCGGTTTCACCCGCATAAGTCTCGATCCCGTGGGAATATCGAGATAAAAAGTATCCTATTGTGTTAATCCTAGTTATAAATTATACGTGTACCAAATTTCATCCAAATCCGTTCAGTAGTTTTCGCGTAACAAACATCCATCCATACATACAAACTTTCGCGTTTATAATATTAGTAGGATTATACATCACCGTTTGATCTACACGCTTTCGACGAAAACCATACACCATATTTACAAATATTTAGTTTTACATCTTAAACTTCAACAAAGTGTGGTAAACTATCGGGAATTCTGTGCAAATCCCGATAATGTACAGCCGCAGTGCTTTCGAACTAGTATAATTATTGTGGGCCGCGATCTGGCTGGCTGCCAGCGAAACTTGCTCTGAAAATTGTCCCAGTGGTAGGTAAACGAGAGATAAGGTCTTGTCACCATCTACCCGAAGCATTGACGGAGCTCAATACTTTTGAGTTCTAGAATTGAGACTTCCGTCTTGCAGTAAAGACTACATAGTTTTTTTGGCTCATCGAACTTTATTGAGTTAGGTTGGATTTCATGAACTGCATTCAAGAGACAATATTTTGCGAAAAAGTTTTGGTTAAATCTCTTTTTTTGGTAAAATGTAATCTGTCACTATTTATTTTAATAACTTTTAGGGCCAATTTCACCAAATAAACTGAACGCGATCAGCACAACTAGACCGCGTTCAAGAATCGTCAGTGTCATCATTGTCGTGGAATATTAAACACTGACTCTTGAACGCAGTTTAGAGGTGCTGATCGCGTTCAGTTTATTGGCACAGAGACCTTGGCTATGCTTTCCGACGGAGCATAATAAGGCTCAACAGTATTTTCTATAAACAATTTAAATAAGGATAAATTTCTTAGATTCTTAAATGTGTGCCAGCTATATAATTCAGAAAACAGATAGGTTAATTACATCTACAATTCTGATTACAGACACGTTTTACTTATAAAACCCCTGTATATAGGTACCTCACGTATTTTAAAAACCAATATTTTGTGAAAACCCTGCATACCATATATCAATAATAACTACCATCCATATAACAAAAATACATTAAGATAGTCCAAAAATAAAAGTTGACGCCTATTTTGTTACTATCCAACAAAACCCCCGTAAAGTCCACAGCTTATACATCTGGTTAGGAATAGCTAAGTTTTATGAAAACCTCGAGAGCGGCTGTCGCCAAGTTGTGTTAGATATTCTGAATAGTTTGGCCCATAATGTGGGATATAAATAATCTTGACATAGTGGGAAAGTTTGGTTCTATGTCCCTTTTCTGTGAACGGACACATTACTTTGTATATGTAATATGAGATATTTAAATAAGTTACCTATTTATGTTTTCTCTAGAACTGAATTTGTATTTTTTTTTAAATTATTTAAATACGCACGCATTTATGTACGCACATAAATATATTAAAAGACAAGAAAAATAAACAGAACAGAAAAATAGGAACAGAGGTAAGTCTATGTGTTGTAATTATTTTGAGAAATAAATCATGTCTTTAACCGTAGTTACAAAACCAATTCAATCGGAAAATGTATTATTTTATGCCATTCTAGTTTTTCTGGCGATTTTGTCGCAGAAAATGAAAAGTGTGTCCAAAATAATAAATAATATTTCTCGCGGCTTCATTCGTATTAAATCATACATTATTACAATTTGACAGATGTCCTGTTTTATACGAACAAATTCACTAAATCAATCTGGATTTTCTACTTCAGCAAAAACCAAATAAAATATTCTAAAGGTCAAGGCTTATCCACTTTCACGGCTATCCATCTAAATAAATGGTTTTCTAATACTAATAAAGGGAAATCATCTCGTCCCTTCTTTTTTAGCTCGAATAAATCGTAATAACGGATTGGCATAAAACCTTCACTGTCGGATTCAGTTTATAGAGCCTTTAGATATCCTTCATCTTCGTTTTTTTGTCTATGGCAACTGCTACGGTTCTCAACACAAAAACTAGTAGGAAGAGAATGTGTGTTGTCTTTCAATTTGAATCCATTGTTTATAAACCCTGACATTACAAGCATTTGTTTTTTATTTATTTATATGTAAGCCACGCAAGCTTTACTATGGGTGAATTTTACCAATGAAACGCTCAAAACAAACGCAATCAAGAGCTGTCAGTGTCAGCATTCTGTAACAATTATAAGAAAAAGCGCGGGAAATTCGTAACGAAAGGGCGCCTTTTTTAAAACAAATTTTCAAAATAATTATTTTATTTACTCTTAAATTAATTCGGTTGCTTTTCTTATGATGGGGAAGAAAGGGAATCCGAAGAAAAGAAAAAAAGAAGATATTTCGTCTTCTGCTTCACCATTGGCGTCCTCTGAAGACGACGGTGGAGCCTCAAGCTCTTCAGAGGAATCTCTAAAAGAAGAAAAGGATAAGTATCGGGAATTCAGGATTCCCGACTACATTAGGTCATATCCTGAAAACGGAGGCAACTTTGAATATGTTGTATTTTTAGAAAGCATTGACTTAGTCCCGATCGGTGATAGAGACATGATGTCCCTTTCAACCAGCATTAAAAAATATAATAAGGGTGTAAAACAATTATTACGCATGAACCGATACAAAATTGGCGTTATTTTCGAACGTCCTGGTTTAGCTAATGCAGCGTTATTAAACCGAAAATTTTTGGATAGCTATAAATTGAAAGCCAGTATTCCAGCAGCCGCTACGGAAAATACAGGTGTCATTATGCATGTTCCAATTGAACTGAGCAACGAACATATTTATAACGCAATAACCAGCACAAAGAACATAATTTCTATTAGAAGATTTATGCGTCGCACTATTTCAGAAGGAGGGGGGGTGTCCTTCCAGCCTACGAAGACGGTGTCCATCACATTCTCGTGTGCAGCGATCCCCGATAGTGTAGACCTGAACAGCTGGCGATTCGAAGTACGTCCGTACATTCCGCCGGTAAAACAATGCCTGAAGTGTCTAAGGTATGGTCATATAGCTAAATTCTGTAAGAACTCCCAAAGATGTTCCATATGTACAAAGGACCATAATTATAAAGAATGTCAAGTACCACCAACTGAGGCAACATGTTGTCATTGTCAAGGTAAGCATGTAGCTATTTCGGCACAGTGCCCTGTCAAACAACAAAAAGTGGAAGAAAACAAAAACAAAATTTATAAAAAATCATATGCAGACTTATTCAATGAAAAGTCATTTCCATCTCTTTCAAAGTCCAGTCCTGCTAAACAATTACAATCACTAGTTGAAACAGAACCAATTTTAAATATTTTAATACAGACAATAGTAACATTAATTTCTCAAAATAAAAATAATGTAAAGAGTATTTGCACTCAAAGCATAAAAGATGTTCTATTATCAAAAATTCAGAATAATATAAGTAAACCTTAATTTTATGGATCAGCTGAATATTGTACAGTGGAATGCTCAGAGCATAAATAGTAACAAACATGCTTTTTCGTATTTTTTATATGAGCATAACATACATGTAGCTTTATTGTGTGAGACTTGGCTCAAGCCTCACATGAGATTTAGTATTAAAGGATATAATATAGTAAGATTAGACTCAGGTAATACACACAATGGTGTAGCTATTTTAATACATAACAGTTTACAATTTAGTAAAATAGATACTTTATATGATGATTCCATACAAAATATAGCGATTCGTTTAAAATATGGCAATAATAAAGAAATTTCATTAGTCAGTTTTTATAGTCCCGGAAACGCTTCATTCACTAAGTATAAGTTTGATAATTTAATTCGTAATATTCCTGGTCCTCTCTTGATGGGTGGAGATTTCAATGCACATCATTCAGCTTGGGGATGTAACAGTGTGAACATCCGCGGCCGAGAGGTGCTTGAAATCATTAATGACTATAATTTGGTTTTATTAAATGATGGAGAAATGACTACTGTAGGCTCTGATAGGTGGCAAAGAAATGCACTTGATTTAACTGTAGTATCGACGTCAATTTCATTGTCTTGTAACTGGTCTGTTCATGATGATCCTTTAGGTAGTTACCATTTGCCTGTAATTACAAGATTACTTATTAATAACAATTATAATATCCCACATGATATGGTAACTTCAAATTTATCAAAACATTTTAATTTTAACCTGGTTGATTGGGAAATATACAGGAAGAGTGTTGATAGTTTATTAATGGATTTTAAAATTAATCAAGATAACCCATTACAGTCTTATAATGACTTGATAAAGTTATTAAATTTAGCTGTTATTAAATCATTACCAACTATAAGACCTGCTACATCTTTTGATACAGCATCAGTAAATAATAATCGTAAAAAACGCATTCCATTACCATGGTGGAATTTGAATTGCACTAAAGCAGTAGAAGACTCTAGAAATGCCTATAAAGTATTCAAGCACAATCCCACATTGGAAAAATATATTGAGTTTAAAAAATTACAAGCTCTTAAAAAGTTTGTGTTAAAAAGAGAAAGATATTTAAGTTGGATTTCTCTATGTGAGTCATTTAATAGAACTACTCCATTATCTAGAGTTTGGCAAATTTCAAAAAGATTTAATAAAACATTTACACCTCCAAGTAATAATATTTCTCCTTGGGTATTCGATTTTCTTAAAAAATATACTCCAGATACAGTCGAGGGGCCATTTCAATCAATTCCTCATGAAGTAAAAGCTTCAGGACATTATGAGTATCTAATTTATCCATTTTCTCTTCAGGAATTAAAATCTGCAATATCATCTAGACGTGATTCAGCTTTTGGCCTTGATGGAATACCTTATAAAATGTTGAAAAATGTATCAATTAAGGCACTTTCTAACATACTAAGTGTTTTTAATTTACTCTGGCAGGAAATGATCATCCCTAATGAATGGAAAACAGATTGTCTTATTCCAGTACTTAAACCTAACAAAATAAGACACAAAGCAGAATCATATAGGCCAGTAGCATTAACATCATGCATGGGAAAAACCTTTGAACAATTAATTAAACAAAGGCTAGAATTTTATATAGAAAGTAATAGTCTATTACCATCCAATCAATTTGGCTTTCGACGCGGTTGCTCCACTCGGGATAGCATTTCTCATTTGCAATTAGACATATACAATTCTAATAAAATGGACAGTCATTTTGTTGGTGTCTTCTTTGATGTAGTGGGTGCATTCAACAACATCAATCTGCACATTTTGTCGGGTGAACTTCGTGCCCTTGGTATTCCTGAAAAAATTATAATATGGATCTTTAACTTTTTACATGGTAGAGAAGTATATGTCAAGGTGAATAAACGTTTAATAGGGCCACGTTTTTCATACAAAGGGGTATGTCAAGGTGGCATCCTCAGTCCATTGATTTACCTTCTTTATATACATAGACTAAACATTGTACTTGGTCTTGAAGTGGCAAATTTGCAGTTTGCAGATGATTTGATTATCTATGCTTCAGGTTCAGATATAAGTTCTGTTGAAAGTATTTTAAACAAAGCTTTAACTCGACTAAAGAACTATTTTCATTATCTAAACTTGGATATTAGTCCAGAAAAATCTAAAGTTATAGTATTTGGAGAATGTGAAACAGACCTACATATTTATTACAATAATAGTGTTCTTCCAATAGTGAATGAAGTGAAGTTTCTGGGTATAATTTTTACAAGCAACCTCTCATGGACTAAGTATGTTGATTCTCTATTAGGTAGAGCTAATAAAGCATTTAATTTTATAAAATCACTATCAATTGCAGCTGATCCTAAAATTTTGCTTATGCTATATAAATCTTTAGTCCGTAGTCATTTTGAATATGGATTTTTATGCTTTGGGTCTGATCAGAGATTGGTTCACAAATTGGAGATTCTTCAAAACCACAATCTTAGATGCATAACTGGTGCAATGAAGACAACTCCCATTAATTCACTTCAAATTGAGTGTAACACTCCTCCTATGAATATAAGATTTCAGTTTTTAAAATCCAAATACATTCTCAAGCTTTTATCTTTCAAAAATCATCCTTTATTAAAGAAAATATTATTTTATTATAGAGTATACAGTCCTTCTAATTCCGTAAATGTCCCTTTTATATTTCATGACTTTTCTAATCTAATTAGTATTGATGATCAATATCAAATTGAGAAATGTAAAGGCAGATGGCCATGTTACACTGGTAATTATATCAGCAAATTCTGGCCCATAGACATTTATGTTAATCGTGACCTAAGGAGTAAAGAAGACGTGTATCAGTTAATTGCTGAGTTCCCTGGGTACAGGCATATATTTACTGATGGATCCAAAAACAATAGAAATGTTTCGCTAGCTATATATCTACCTCATCTTACTGTTGGACATGGAGTTCGGTTACCTGGAGCCATGACTATATTTACAGCAGAATCTCTAGCCATTTTAACACCTCTGCAGTACATACATGAAAAGAATCTTGGGCACACAACTTGGCTTATAGTGACCGACTGCATGAGTGTTCTCATGGCCTTACAAAACCCGAAACTGGACGCTAATACCGGAAATATTTTACATGAGATTCGAACTTTATACGCTGAGCTTGGTTCTAGAGGATTTTCAATAAGTTTAATATGGACACCCTCCCACATAGGAGTAACAGGAAACGAAAACGCAGATTATCTTGCAAGAGTTATTGTTGACGTTGACAATGTTGACATCCCAGAGACAAGTAATGTTGCCATACCATGTTCCGACCTGCTTACTAAATTACATGAACAAAACACCTGTATTTGGCATGAGAACTGGCAAGAAACACTAAGAACTAAAGGAAAATGGTATGCGAAAATAAATCAAACCATTGGTTCTGCGCCCTGGTTCTCCAGATCTGTTCTTCCCAAAAGCAGAAAATTTTATACCACTTTAAATCGTCTTAGACTTGGACATGGAAGATTCAATGCACATTTAGCCAGAATGAAAATTATAACATCGCCAGTTTGTATCAATTGTGACTTAGGAAGTGATCAGACCTTAGATCATATAATTTTTGAATGCCCTGCATATGATTTACAAAGAATTCCTCTAATCGATAAATTATTGGAAATATATAAAACGCCAGCAAGCATCCCGCGTGACACTCAAAGTTTGCTGGAAAATTACAGTACATACATAGCACTGTATAAATTTATTGACAGCACTGGATGGGCAATTTGACCGTTCGGGGTGACATAATAGAAGGATATGACCCGGATATGACCTTATTACACAAATTGTTTATGACGAATACACGGATATGACAACATATTATTAAGATTTTGACTAATGAATACTGAAGACGTGGCTTTGGCCTAAAATACATATAAAACAAGGTATAAACTACTAAAGACGTGGCTGTGGCCTTATTTACTTTTGGACAAGAAGAATGAAACTAAAGACGTGGCTTCGGCCTTACTTATTTTTGAACAAGAAGGATGTAACTGTAGACGAGGCTTTGGCCTTACTTTTAGTCAAGAAGGACAATAAAGACTGAAGACGAGGCGGTATGGTCCAAGACCTTAGCCTGCCCAAGAAGGGCGAAGGAAAAAAAAAAAAAAAAAAAAAAAGTAACAATTATAACACTGACAGCTCTTGAACGCGGTTTAGATGTGTCGATCGCGTTCAGTTCATTGGTGAAAGTCGCCTTAAATAATCCTTTGCTGCATGGTTTACGTCATTGTCATGGATTGACGTAATCCATCACACGAACTTACGCTCAGCAGAAAGCACCATTACCGGTCTAATAAAGCCTGCACACCTCCTACACTCAATTATTGAGACCCACAAGTAATTACGAAGCAATATCGCAACATCGTCTCCTACATTTCCGTCCGTTTCCTAAACTATTAATTCCCTCAATGTATTGACTGTTCTAATGGATCACCTGCGGACTCCTGCGGAATCGGAACCATTCGTACGTGATCGATGGAGCTCGGAATAGCCTCAAAGTCCTACACAATCTATTCGAAACCGATGCACTCACAGATTAGTGTTTGATCGCTGGTTCGAAACTTCGAATTTCGATTAATAAATTGATGCCGAAATATTGAGCGTGATTTGATGAATGTTCGAAATTCGAAGCGATTGTTTGTGTCAATCTGTGTCAATGAAAAGCTGATGAAGTTTTTAATCTGTGGTGCATTTGATGACATGACGTTTTTAAAAGGTTTGGAATTGGAATTAAAAGCTTTAAAATAAACGGTTTGGTTATTTTTTTTGTGAAATATCATTCAAATTTTTATGCGAAGTGGAAAGTAGGAAATAGTAGGAATAATAGCACTATAAATAAATCTATACTAATATTATAAATAAAGAGGTATTTTTTTTTTGTTTGTATGCAGGAGGTAATCTCTGAAACAACCAGTCGGATTAAAAAAAATACTTTTTGTATTTGACAGCCCAATTCTTGAGGAAGGCGAACGGCTAACTTCACGCTAAGGGTTCCCTTAGGAGCCGAGCAAAAAGAAAAAAGGTTGGAAGAAAGCTAAGCTTAAACGAAATGATAGCTCGGGTAGGCGATGCGATGCAACCGAGTAGGTCGGGGATCAATAAATTTCATGCGGATGAAGTCGTGGGCAGAAGCTGCATAATATAATATTGTAGCGGTGACGTCACGCAAATCCTTCATCTCGCAAGCAGAGTTTACCGCCCAATTAGCATACCTACCTACATAGAAACTTCCCGACATCAGTCGTTGGGCAGTTGCCCGCCAGACAGAACACCCGTCTGGCCGGAGGATCCTCCCTTTTCTATAGAGGATGAGTGGGATTTACACCCTGTTCCTCATACCTCTAAACTGGTGACCCCGACGTGATCGTCAGCGCAGCCTTCGTGCAAATACTTCAGCAATATTTTTGCTGCCACGAAGATTTATTGGTAAATTGGGAAATCATTAATTGGTTATGACTCAATTCATAATTACATTTCCAAAACACACAAAATAATAGTCAATTGTTTAAACCAAAATTATGGGAAGGGCGTCGCTCCAGTAATTAGACAATTAATTACAATCGTACCAAGATCCGTTATTTGGGGGCGACACGACTGGTAATTAAAGCAAACCAAAACACTGCAATTTATGGCAACACCGACACATAAATTAACGCGAACGGCCGCCCGCGACCTTTGTCAATGATGAAATGTTGCCACATTTTAAATCCCGAATTCCCGAAATTGAGGCTTTATTTCCTTTATTATGGAGTACCTACCCACATTTTAATTGGTCATTCCGCTTTATATGAAGTGTCCGTTTTGGTAAATAAATAGGAAACCAGCGCTTCATGAAGTTAACTGCGGTTTTATCTTTGTGGATGTAATTGTTTGGGAACAATAGAAGTTTTTTCGCAACCTGGTTTTTGTTTGTGGTAGATATAAATATGCAGTTTCCAATAAAGGATTTTTTTTTAATTCCTCCTTTCTGACTTAGCAGTATAATCCTGGCAATCACTAATCCAAGATCCAAATACTTACCTTAAGTAGGTACCAAGTACTTACCTACTTACCTTAAGTAGGTAAGTACTTGGATCTTGGATTAGTGATTGCCTACAGCAAAACCCCTTCTAAAACATTCGAAAACATACGTAAAGCTGGATCTGGACGTGTTGTAATGTGTGATGTATCGTGTAATGTAACGCGAATTCTGCGTGTGTAAGGCGTTACTTACACATCCCCTCGTATGTTAGGCAGACTTATTAAGTTCGGCCATCCACATCTGCCTAGCCTTTTCCCAACTACATATGTTGGGGTCGACTTCCAGTCTAACCGGATGCAGCTGAATACCAGTATTTTACATGGAGCGACTGCCTATCTGACCTCCACAACCCAGTTAGACAATACGATACCCCTTGGTAAGACTGGTTGTCAGACTTTCGGACTTTTGACGACCCGTGACGACTGACAAAGATCCACGAATGACAGTCGGGACCAACGGCTTGACGTGCTTTCCGAGGCATGGAGGGGTCTTGGAATATGAATATGGTCACCCATTCACGGACCAACCGCGACAAGCGTAGCTTAAGTTGATCGATCGACCCGTGCGGCTGTTATTAGCCACAAGCCCCTTTGTTATTATTAAGTTCGGTAACAATAGAAAAAGTAATTTTGTCTCATTAGTGACAGTTGAGCTCCTATCATGTAACTCTTCGCTGGCGCTCGCGCTGAGCCATCGACTGTCAGTTTTTGGCACAAGCCTCTCGCAGTCGAACACATACATGTCACGACAGACCCACGTCGGTCGTTACAACAGGAGTGTACAAGCTAAAATACAAGACAAACGATACGGTATAATTGTTCAAATAAATTATAGTCATGCGCGGCACAGTTTGATAAAGCTGTGTAGAGTTAATTTACAACGCACTCGTGTCCTTGTTGTCTCTAATCAAATCCAGCCGCAGCACGCCACTGTGTGACACAGAACCAGAAAGTTCACATCCTGTAACCAGCGAGAAAGAATCGCCTCTCCAACTCATGAAAAATATTTAATCCAGTATGACCAGTCCTATTTACATCTATCATAGACAGCAAATGATGCATTTTTTTTTTTGGATGGGAAATCATAAAATGTTCCCTCCCGCTCTGGGTGGAGCGGAAGGGAGTGTCAGACTCTTACTGACTAAAACCCACCCGTGTTCCTTCCTTAGCCCTTTTTGTTCCAGGGCAGCGGTAACCCTTTCGGACGATCCCGCTTCCCTGGCAGGAGCAAAGCAAATGATGTATGCCCTCGCAACAGACGAGATCCCTATAAATTGGTTCTTCATGACTTGCCAAGAATAACCAAGTACAATAGAAACTGCCTAGCAATGTGTGCGTATTTATAACCACATGCCAAGCCACTTTAAGTCTCTAGGTTGTAAATAAGGTTGTTAAAGCTTAAATTGTATAAATGGTTAAGTGAACGTAGTTATTATAATTTGAAAGAGTTTATGGATAGTAAATGTTGATATAATCTGAGGGATTTATAGGTTTGAAAAATTCATCTACTCGACGATGTAAATAACGCAATAAATATCGTAGAACTGTCAAAACGTAATGCCAATGCGTTTTACAAGTGCGTTACGTAATTACATTGCCATATTAAGGGACCTATCCTCTTAACATGATAAGAGTGAGCTGGACTCCTTCGATAGACTGGTTTCAAGTCCCAACTAGCCTTAGATAGAGGGAAGGAGAGTATCCTGGGCCTAGCTAGGCCCTACATAACATAAAACACAATCCGCATATAATGTTCCCAATGCTGGGATACAGGCCATTTCGCGGGCCCAGTGCGGGTTGGTACGAGTAGATGTCACATGTCTTCGAATGTTTGGTTCTAGGACATGCCGGTTTCCTCGATGTTTTCCTACACCGTTTTTAGCTAGGCCATGCAGCGGGATAATACAGGCCACTAATAAAATGCCATAGAGGAAAATTCGCAATACACATTCTGTATTAAACGAAAGCCGCCGTAGAAATACAAATGGCGCAACCGATTCAACTGTATTGGATCGATATAGGTTCAATATCTAGAGATCTATTCGATCCACTGATATTGGACATTGTATATCGCTGCCTCGGGAAATTGAATGCAATTTTAAAGCCAATATGAACGTTGCATAGATGGGCAGAAGTGCCGATGTAGTGTGCAATATCGACGTTCAAGCCATAGGATCGTTGGAAAAGATGAACATTTCTGGAAAATTTTCATTCCATGGTTGTAAACATTGCTGTGGTGGAAAAGTCGGGTAGGTAGATAGCTAAGTTTTTCAAAACTTCTTCTGTCCCCGATAGGGTCCACAATGAACATAATTATGTATATAATTTTAAGTTACCACACATTGTGTAATGCAAATAAAGTAATAAGTAAGTTTCCAATTGATGTTGTTTCCACTTAAACATATCAGCTTTATGACAATGTCAATTAAGTTGATTGCAGAATTACTACAATACCTAATAATGCTGTACTAGGCATAAATATGTTTGAAGTTGTAGCGCAAAACTGAACTTTATGTATAGGGAATTGAAGTTGTTTTCCAAAAACACATATTTGTTTACATGATAGGAAACTAAATTGCGAACAACAGTATAAATCAATGCATAATTCTAAATTAAATAATATTATGGACTTTTTGGTTTCTTGACTTTTCACGAAACAATAACGAGTAGCTCGTTTCCTGAAAAACTGTTGAATAACTTTAATGTTTAGGTAAACATTCAAGTTATTCAACAGTTTTTCAGGAAACGGACGGTTGCTTAGATTGTGTCGGGCGTTTGGTTATTGATGATCTTCATCTTTGAACATGCGGCGGATGTATCCAGCACAACAGCCCAATTCCTTTTTTACTGTGGCAGCTTTCCTTGTCTATGAGTGACCTTATCTATGTGAATATTTTCCTCTTGTATATTATCAACTTATCAGTTTCATTTATTGCCCTTAGTAATGTTTCTTTCTTTGTTTATCCTTTCTGGTAATTGTGTTGTCCTCAAGCTTCTGCTTAGGGATATGATCACATGAATTATTGTGTGTGTAGTTCTTCTGAAACAAAGTTTGGTAGAAAGTAACCTAAGGGCGAATTTCACAAGCAAAGTTTAGCACATCTAAACCGCGTTCAATAGCTGTCAGTGTCAATATTTCACAACAATGATATCACTGACAGCTCTTGAATTTTAACACGGTTTAGTTGCGCTGATCGCGTTCAGTTTCATTTGTGGAATTGACCCTAAGGGTTATTAAAAGAATGGTAAAGTGGACTATTATTAGTAGAAAATTATTTTTTACAAAAAAAAGAGATTTAACTAAAACTTTTACGCAAATTATTGTGCAAATAACAGTTGAATAAATGGGTTCATTTCCTCTAGCTCACTGTGCACTGTACCGTGATCAAATGCAATAACAGCGAATACAGTTATTTTATATTGTGCAGAATGTTTCCTCTATGCAAGTTTATTAAAAAGTTACGCAAAAAAATATATTATTATTATGCAGTAACTAACAATGTCATGAATGTTAGAAGGAACAAAGCTTATAGCTAGTTGTTTTAACTTGAAATTCCGTTTACAGAAGTCTTCTGAAACCTTGTTTTTCACAGAGATTTCTTTTTATAGAAGCCTGCTGAGCACTTTATCTATTGATGTTGATATTTCCTCAGACACAATACTATAAAGAAATGTAAAACTCTGTATTCCTCTTAAACTGTATTTCCGCAAAATAATTTCAATGAGACATTGCAATTATTTTCTCTCTTCGAATTTTTAAACAGCCCGGCCAAATATCCACAAATGCCATCTAAGTGTCCGTTCACACACCAGCGTATCATTTTTATTGCGTTTAAAAAATAGTTTTGGGCTATTGAATTAAAATTAAATGAGAATGCTTCAGAGCCGACCTAACGCGCAGTGACATGAAAGAATCAACCTTATTTCAATGACCAAAACTCTTTTTTTAAATGGTGATAAAAATGTACTCTTCGAGCCGGTCTGTTTGAACGGACACTTACCCGGCAGCTTAAAGGGCTGCCACAAAATCACGTTTTATCAGCGCGGAAGTCAGGAGCAATTACTCAGGGAGCTCCGATAGCATTTAACTTAATAAATCTTCAAAAACCTCGCCACCCTTTTTAACCCCAAACAAATAGGAAGGTCATAAGTGAACGATTTATTGTGCACCCTATTGACTGAGCATTAAAGGTGACTCTATAAATTGGTGGTGGAGCTGTAAAATTTCGACTTTTAGCAAAGTGGTAGCCCTGGTTTAGGGTGTCAGGGGACTACCATTAGATTGTAATGTTTGCTTTTTAATTATGTACAGGATTTTTCTTGTACTTCCTGAGGTTTTTTGGACTTTACTGACATTGATGAAGGAAAACATCGTGAGGAACACAGTGGAGTAATTGCGTAACACACTATTATAGTAGCAATGGGTTTCATTTTGACAGTTTAACAACATTCATTGCGTTATTTACGTGGTTGAGCAGACACATTTTTGGAACATACGGAGCAATGGATTTGCAACATCCTTTAAAATGATTCAGATTGTGATTGGTAGCGTGTTACGCAATTAGGGTGCTGGTCTGTATGTATAAGTCTTAAAAAGTGTGATAATAATAAGCTGGTGTTATTATTTTTAGCTTAATCAAAATCTAATAATAATTATTAGGGCATATACTTACCTAAAAATATGTGGCTCTTTGCTTTTATTTATTTTAACAATCGAACCTTTTTTATATTGCCACTGTAGAATCCTCTTGATAGTATCTAAGTTGGTTTTATTTTATCACAACACTACTTGAGTGCACAGGCGTCACCCAGATTAGGCCAGAAACCCTCGGGACACCCAGATCTTACACAGATGTTGTCAACAGGCCAGGAGACTTACTCAACTTCTGGTGGGAGGTGTGCTGGTTGGAATAACCACCGACAGCCGCCATAGCCCACGCCACCTGAAGGACTTAGTGCGGGAACCAAACCCATAACATAGAACACTACACTGGCTTATTAACACACCAAGCCTCTCGTGCAGCCATCGCTCTTTCAATCTTAAAATCAAATTAGTGACAGCGCGACCTCACACAAGTGTGAATGAGACAGTGTTTACATATCTATTAAAAAGATACCTACACTCAAAATCTACCTAACCTTTTCCCAACTATTTTGGCGTCGGCTTCCAGTCTAACCGGATGCAGCTGACCACACGTTTTTTACATGGACTGACTGCCTGTGGAGGTCAGATAGGCAGTCGGTCCAGGAGGTCAGATAGGCAGTTGGTCCATGTAAAATACGGGTGGTCAGCTGCATCCGGTTAGACTGGAAGCCGACGCCACTGGCTAACACGAGACCTCTTGGTAAGACTGGTGGTCAGCCTTTTAAGTTTCTGACGGATGACAGCCGGGACCAACGGCTTAACGCGCTTTCCGAGACACGGAGAGATCTCGATATGCAATGGATGGTCACCCATCCACGAAATGACCGCGGCAAGCGTAGCTTAACCTTAGATCGACCCGTGTGGCTGTTATCATTTCGCCACGAGCCCCATCTCGTCGTAATAGATACCTGCACGGCAGTCACGTTAATGTAATATGTTACAAATTTAACGTGCGTATCAAATCAATTCAGTTGCAAACAATAAATTAATTAAACGGACATGTATGGAAATGAACAGCTAACCAAGCTTGTTAATGATCATTGCAGATAATTTGTCATCGTAAAATATTATGCGTTTATGTATTCGGTGTACATTAATATGCATGTATGATTATTTGATTAGTACATAATCTATGTATGTACCTATGTTAATCAAAGCATAGCCAATGTCTTAAAATCATTGTCTGTCTAAGGGCCTAGAAAGGAGAATAGAAAATGTAACTTAAATATATGTGACAATAAAATTGAAATTTCATCGTCAGCAATGATGCCGCGGTATCATTGAAATTTCAATTTTATTGTCATATATTTAAGTTATATTTCTTTTCGTCGCATAAAAATCCCTTGCCGTGCCGTGCCGCCAGAGGGCGCCGGCCCTAAATGGTTAGCTTTTTATTTTTGCGGATAAATCTGCTCATAACTTAGTTGAGATGCACCGTAACTGATAATTGCGTGCGCTGGCTGGACAGATCCACTCAATCTGTGTGGTTCTTTCCTCAAAAAACTATTTTAGACACCAATCTACATGGTGACGACCATGTAGATTGGTGTATAAAATAGTTTTTTACCAGATTTGACTAAGATTATGTCGAAACTGTGACCTCTGAGTTTTTTTCGGCCTTTATACTAGTAGAGTAGTCGGATAGGACACGCCGACCTCATCTACTTTATAAAATATGATTAACGTGAAAAAATGTTTGTACAAACATAAGTACTTACAGATATAAAATCCTTGAAAAAAGATGGCAGACAAAAATAGCGATAAAAGCTTGCTCTAACAATAACCCCATCTTCCCATCCACTTACAAGCAAACCTGGCCACTCAATCAACGTCCACAACGTGCTCCAAATGATAACCAGCCGGTTTCTGTTCGCCCTCCACCCTCCATCCCCCGGGATACCTCAACAAATAATAAACGAAACAATAAAATCAGACATTATTATATTACATTATTGCTGTAGCAATCAGGAAGCTAATGCTAGCGCAGCAATACAATTAACTAGCGTCTTCCCGCGACCTCCTCCGCATGAATTTTCTTGTTCCTCCGACCCGCTCCATCGCATGAGATCGCCTGCCGGCGCTATCACTTCGTTTTCGCTTAGCGTTCTTGTTTCTTTTTTCTTTTTGCTCGGCTCCTAACAGTCGTAGCGTGATGTCATCATGCCTTCCTGATGAATTGGACTATCAAATACAAAAATATTTTTTCAAATCCGACTGATAGTTCCAGAGATTAGCGTGTTCAAACAAACAAACTCTTCAGCTTTATTATTAGTACTAGCTTTTGCCCGCGGCTTCGCTCGCGTTAAGAAGTACCTACCTACGTCATAGTAGCTTTATGCATGCAAAGTCTCAGCCCGATCGGTTTAAAATTGACAAAGTTTCATACAAACTTTCATCCCTTATTTTATCCCCTTGGGGGTAGAATTGATCAAAATCCTTTCTTATCGGATGCCTACGTCATAACATCTACCTGCATGCCAAATTTCAGCCCGATCCGTCCAGTGGTTTGGGCTGTGCGTTGATAGATCACTATGTCAGTCAGTCAGTCACCTTTGAGTTATATATATTTAGAAGATACATTACCGGAGCAATGCTTGCAGCAAAACAATAATGAATAATAATACTCAATTTATTAATAAAACACAATTAACTCTTCATACATTGAGTCTTGATTCAGTGAGCTTTAATTAACATCGATAAAAGTCACAAAGCAAAAGGTTTATGTTTCAACTGGACTGGAAATGGCGTAGGATTCGTACTGGATGAATAGATAGCTATTGTTTTCAATTTCAACGAGGCCGCCATTTTGTGGCGGGCGTTTTGACAGGTGATCACATCAATCTAATGGAATAAAAAGGTTTTATTTTGTCTCGACGCATTTGATTTCGATTTTGAGGTAGTTGATTATGTTTTTTTTTTTTAATAAAGTCTACAATGACGTAGACAACAGGGTGTTGTTGAAATTAAAAAGAAAAAAATATCTTGTGTCATTTAAAATGTATTAAAAAAAACCGGTCAAGTGCGAGTTGGACTCGCGCACCGAGGGTTCCGTACAAATTTGTAGGAATACTACAAATTTACGGTTTTCGGATTTTTTCCTTTATTTGTGCTACATGACATTGCTTCTTGTCAAATTTAATGATTCTAGGTCAACGCGAAGTACCCTATAGGTTTCGATTCCCTTGCGAGTGTCAAAATATGCGGCATAAACGGAACATACACGCCCGTATCTTTTGATTGCGATTACTTAGAACTTTGATTTGTTTATTGCTTCTAAGGACTGCAGCCCTGAGTATTTGACATTAATTTCAACTTGCTAACTCTACGCATTCCTGAGAAAAAGGGTCTTGACAGACGGACGGACAGACAGACGTACAACGAAGTGATCTTATAAGGTTTCCGTGTTTCCTTCTGAGGTACGGAACCCTAAAAACCAAGGTGGCTGTGTTAGTTCCGATTTTGGACAGGCGCTAAAACATTCTTGGCGCGCTATATTTTAGGGTTTTTGGGGCAAGTAAAAAAAATATGTTTGCACTATCGAAAAATATCCAAAATCTGCGTTAACCAAACATACATTCTATAACCAAGCTTATGCAGATTAATTCGGTAAATCGAAAATCCTCTCCCAAACTTCATAATTATTTTCCAATCCTCCCCAAGCGTATACACGATCAAATGACAAAGTCATTATCGCTTGTTATTTATTAAATTTATTAATACGCCTTTGGCTCAACATCACTCCTGTCACTGTCACACAACTGTCAAGCTACAAGTGCAAGATTAAAACGGGAAAATAACTTAAACTAACAAAAGCACGTACTAAGTTAAGTTTACAAACCTCGACTCGAGACTCCAACAAACTGTAGGTAATGCATACCCGAGTGACCAGAATTTTCGGTCTTCAAATTACAATTTTCGTTCCTAATTATGTCTGTCAAGTCAAATAAGCGCCTGCTCCAGCTCTTTGGCAGGTTTTATACCCTCGTTTGCTTTACGGGCGTCATTTACGACTCCTAGCTATGTCTTACACGTGTAAGTGACGTACTGATCACTTAGATTTTTATGGGAACACGTAAATTGAGTCTACTTTGTGTAACATTTTCATGGATTAAAAAAGAAAAAAAAATTGCTCTTGACTTCGGTCACGCCTGGGGGTCTACTCCGAAGTGAATAGTAACTTCGTAGCAGGAAACGGCCGAACATTCGGCCGATACTACTTCGGAGTAGACCCCGATGCTAAGCGATGGATGAGCTGTATAATGGAACGAGCGTGCCCAGAAGATGCCAGTTCACTCTTGCTTCGATGACAGACGGGGTGAAGTTGATTGTCGCTCCATGTAAAATACTGGTATTCAGCTGCATCCGGTTAGACTGGAAGCCGACCACGGCATAGTAGGGCTTGGCAGATTGATTGAGGAGTGATGTTTATTCTTTCCGTATTTTGTCTTTTCGCCTAAGTATTTATTGCTTTATCCTATTTGACAACATTTTCCAGTAAATTGAAACTTCACTATGGTTGAAATTACTGTATATTTACTTAATTACTGTCTCAAATATCTAACCTTGTCGGTTTATGCCCAAGTCTAGAATGGGCCCAGTTGTTGGAAGTAGGTTTATAGATGTTTGAGGAACAGTGTTAAGTTCACTCATCCTCCATAGAATAGGGAGGATCCTCCGATCAGACGGGTGTTGTGTCTGGCGGGCAACCAGTGGCGTAACAATAGGGTGGCAGGAGTGGCAAAATGCCAAGGGCCCCCAGTCGGAGGGGGCCCCCGGCCCGAGAGGGCCATGAGCACAGTAGGATATCCTAACATATGTATAGAAATGCAAACATTTTTCGACCACTACTCCAACGAAGCAGGGCATTCAATTTTGTAGAAGAAATTACGAAATCTAAGAGGACGAAGTCGCGGGCGAAGAGCCAGTAAAAAAATATAAAAAAAATATAACGTTGGTTGAGCTTCTTTACATTGAGGGAGGGTCCTATCTTATGAATTTGCCACGGGCCCCTAAAGGTATAGTTACGCCACTGCGGACAACTGTCCGATGATTCATGTCGGGCCGTTGTATATATGCTAGTTGCGCGGTAAACTCTATTTGCAAGATTCAGGATTTTGCGTGACGTCAGTATGGCGCGTCGTTCGCATGTGACGTTGTAGATACCGCTACAGGTTCGCCCGCCCCTGGCGAAATGTACAACCACATTTCGCCAGGTACATCTCTGCTTAACCCTTCGGGGGATACAGGTATGTTTCGTGTTTCTCAAAACAACAAACACGCCTAAATATTCTTGTCTACCTAAGTATATACCACACGCAGATGTATGTATGTACATTTACCGTCAATTAGTGAGTTTCCGCAGAATAATTTAGATAATTCCAACGCTGAATGAATCCACACCACAGTAAATAATTGAATCTAAGTCCCTAATTCGTGGCAAGCCTATTTTCCACCCTTCCCTTTGATATTATTTAACCAAAATACGCAGCGCGGCTGTTTTAAAATTCAAACAAAATATATTAAAAATGTGTGAGTTTCGTAAAATACTATGAGCTTATTTATACTGACGCGAAAGTAACGTAGTAGATATTCCAGCAATCACAATATTAGGTAACTTGACTCCTCAACGATCGAACTCAGGTTTCGCAGAACCGATCATTATTCGTCTTTTTCGACTTGCTAACCAATTCCAAAAGTTTTATCGTCTCTGAAACTGTGACCATCATCGTAAAGTGGATTCTGCCGCGAGAGGAACATTTTCTATAAAAAATATACCTTCAAAACCACGGAGAAAAGAGTAGCGAGAACGGGGAAAAAGAGTATAAAAACTTTTTTTGGAGTATAAATTACATACTAATATTTACTCTGAAAAAAAGATAGAAATTTGAAGATTTTTCCTGATTTCAGTAACTTGATATTGTCTTAATATAATTATCTATCATTTAACTGTTTTCTTAATTCATATTACTGGGGTTGGATTTTTGTATCATGCAAAAATGTAACCATAAAATATGTGAGGAAAGCTTTGAGTATGTGTGTAAATGTGCAGATGAAGCCCAAAGAAACGATGAGAGTTAGATTACGACTAGCAGAGAATAAGATAACGACAGGAAAACGATGATGTGAAAACATAAAAACTAAACTAAATAAATATGTATAGTTTGTTAATTCATTTAGTGAATACCTATAGTTCTCGTAATGGTTTTCGTGCCAACTCATAAAGGCCAATTTACCAAAAAGCTTTTCTGGTTTGTCAATAGCAAATCTAGGTATTAAGAAATATGGAACACAACTGTGTAGTCCCATGTGTTTTTTATGTGAGCGAGTTTTAAATCACTAGGTATGAAATGTTGGTGTTGTCTCCGACTGCTTTTCAACATTCGAATTTCCCAAAGATTCGCAAAGATCCCTCTGAGCTGATTTTGCCTAATCGAGCGGAATGACCTTTTCCATACACATTTTTCTTCCTCGTCTACCATGAAAAGTACTCTCATAAGTACTTAACATAATGGAATACCTAATAACAATTTATCCCGCTAATATTTTCACCGGAATCCGACTGTAAGGAAAGATAACACTGATAAAGACAGCCTACCAACTTAATCGAAGAAAATTAGGAAAATTTCGGATAAAAATATCCGCCCACCAAATTCAGGGGGCTCTTTTATGCGATAATGGGTCCCTGTTGACGTCAAATTGAATAGTAATCCAGTTTATTTTGCGCGAAAATATTTGCACCGTTTTGTTTTGACTAAGTTTTTCAAGCATTGTTTCTCCCAACTTGTGAGTGGCGTTTCCTGTTATCGTATGAGATGGAAAACAATAATATTTTGGTGGAAGACGTATTTTTCGGATATTTGGTCGGTTCAACTTTGACGGAGAATTTTCCGGATATTTTATCTCTTTAACTTTCGGTTAATTGGTCAATACACTTGTCACTTTAGTCGAAACTTCACTTAATCCAAAATACACACTAGAATCAAAGGGCAAATTGGAATTTTCCTTCCACTCTTCGTCCACTTACAGCGTCCATTTTAATGAACAGGGAGGACTGTCAGTAGAACCTCGTTGATCAACTCCGACATTTATGGAAATTTTAACACAAAACCACTTGAACAGCCTGATAAATTGAAAAGTTTACAGTCCATTTAATCTGTGTCCTGATTGAGTTCATCAATTTTTGTCCTAGTTCGCATGAATTGAGCGATTGAGTCTCGAAGCGTGGTCGTTGCCAATTAGAACAACTACTTAGGCATTTTGCCAAAGGCTGAATACAATGAATGACTGTGATTCTTTATGTTTCTGTATGTTGGCAGTCTGTGTCACTGGTAATATATTAATCCATTATTTAAATCGATGACCTATTTGCCCAGCCTTAGCGTCGTTATCTCTTTTTTGTGAAAACCTTTTTCCGACAAAGCTGTGTTTTCTACTTCACAATATTTCGTTGCACAACAGAGGGGCAATTCTCGTAATTTTAAGAACATTCACAGTCTAATCTCAGTCTCAATCTGTCAAAAATACCTCTAATTTCCATAAATTTTTGAAATTTTTTTGACATTGATTGTCGCTGAGATGAGATTTTAACTAGATTTTGAACGTTATTAATTACAGGAATTGGCCATCAGATTGTTGACGCTTTTCAGTTCACTAACGGTATCGACCCACATAATGGATGTCATACAGAATGGCCCGAGTTAGGCACACTCACATGGAGTAAATAACTTCTGATGGACACTGTTTTAGGCGTGCAAAGCAAAGGTTCATCTAAAAATAAAAATTTAGGTATTTGCATGGCGATCTGTGTTCATTAAGACCTAACATTATGCCAAAATTCGTGTCTACATTGCATAAATTTCGATAAAAACCTCTGTGACAAACGAACAAATAAAGGTTCCTTTTTTGTTTTTACGGACGGCACCCTAAAAAAGCTTTTAACAACTACGACACTGAAAATTCACACAAACTTTAATTTTATGGCCTCCCAGACTAACTTCCTTTTGACAGCCACTTTTTAAGCTGGGAACAAAAATAAAGTCGGTCTTAATAAAGTCCCCAAGGAGGTGCATTAATGAGTCGGGACAAGTCTGCAGAAAGCCTTCCCAGGCAACTTGAACTACTTAGCAAGGTTGGCAACCTGCCCAGTAACAGACATTTTAAAAATGTCCAAAGCTAGTAAGGTACTAATAATTCATTGCAGAATCAATGCCCCTTTGTAGGAACATTGCTGACTTCCTTTTGTTATTCATGCTCCTGGTTCTCGTTTTCCGTACAGAAATTTTGTTTGACTGGATCCTCTTTTATTGCACAGAGTTTATTATTGTTTTTTGTTAGCTGTTTTTTCGTTAGGCAAGTCCACTGTTGTATTCATGGAATATATAATGCTGTCACTTAATTGGATGTTGGGATAGCTTGAGACTGTATTTATTTTTAATATGATGTCCGAAATACGTGGCAGCCACAAACCTAACATTGCATAATCGCCTATAATGTTGCTGGGACACAGGCCTCCTCTATGTGAGAGGGAGTGGGCCGTAATCGGGTGCGGGTTGGTGGATGACACATATCTACGAATTTTTAGTTCTAGGATTTGCCGGTTTCCTCACGATGATTTCCTTCACCGTTTTGAGAGCAGTGGTGATGAAATAATTTACACACACTAAGTGCCTGCCTGTGTTCGGACCTACGACTTTCAGCTCGTAATTCGCAGCCGTTTCTAGTGGACCACTACACTGTTCTCCTTCACTGCTACCCTAACATTTAAACAACAGGAATACTACTATCTATTCATTATAATTTAATACTCGTTGTTCCTCTTTCATGTCCAAATCAATGTGCAGAACTGCAGACTGAATTATTTGGAATGTTCTAAATAATTTAACAACAATGTAATTAGGCCGAACATCCAATGAGGCATTTCGGGTCTAGCATTAGCAAATGTAATGTCGGGAACCATAAATTGAGCTAAGCGGCGGGAATACGGGCAATGCTTCGTCGAAATATTTCGGAATTTCAAACAATGCTGATAATGCGTATCGGTCGCTGTATTTAGCCATAGAGTGGCTTTAAAATCGGGCGAAATACACGCTTTTGTGCGAAAATTGGCTTACTATTTCCTATTATGATCGCGTTAAACTAGAATTATTTTGAACTTAATTTCTGGGTGTCCATTTAACCTACACTCGTTGTTTGAATGTAGAACAGAAACTAGGTACGGTCCACACCGGACGCGATGCCACGTCGAATCATTGACAGATTACTAATTACTCTGATGGACCTCTCTTGTACACAACTGAGTGACGGGTGCTTCGACGGCTAACTGACAGCGAGCAGCTCATTGGCTATGATTCAATAGTGTAGGGTAACACAATCTTATACCGGTATACCTACATAATATGATTACATTCCTACAATGAAGCCCGGGTCCAATGGCCCGCATTATTTAGGCTAACCCAAAGTTACATATATTATTCTTACCACTTTCTATTTTGTTAAGTATCTGATACTTGTTGATAGGTCAACACTGTCCTCCCATACCTGTTGACACTGTAATTTGAAAACATTACAAAGGCCAATTATTTTTAAAAGAGTAACCGTGGAGTTTTATGCCGGCTCGTCTCCTTAGGAAACGACCAATTGGAACCGTGCACCTAGCTTCTGACGTTTCATAAGTGCCCATGTAGATTTATGTGAAATAAAACATTTTGATTTTGATTTCTTATCTCAATATCTATCAAATAAATGCCTATAGAGCTCAAAAACATAGAAAGAAATTTAATTAAAAAGACTCATCAGGCTAGATTAACTACACAAATAAACAGACACACCTGTAACGTGTTTTGTGAGCCCCAAATGTAACAAAGATTGGACTATAATTACGTATTCCAGATATATTCCCGCGGCGCACGCCACATTCAAACATGGCGGATTGCATATACGAACGCACCTGGGACGCTGGATTGCCGCCAAACCTAATCCCCGTACAAAGATATACCGCCATGAAATGCGGCTCAGATGAATTTTATTGTTTTATGTTTTTATTGTTTTTGAATATTGAAATCGATGAACTTCACCTAGATCGATCTGTACATTTCAGCAGTTAGATAGACAAGTTGGAGTTTATTTGAAAAAAAAACCGGTTTTCAATCAGTTTTTAATACCGCATCGTTGTTACCCCTTATAGAAAAAAATACTGGCATACATTATTTAAACTGGAAATTGAATGGGAGTATTATTATTGCTTTTTAGATATGTAGTTATCCAAACACACTTTATTAAGTAGGCTGTGTCCTCAATATAATATTAGAACCTTCTTACTCGTATGCTAAAAATACGGTATTTTTAGATTTAATCGTGTGGGTTGAAAGAGATCCATTGAAGTATCGAGTACGTAACGCGTACCCCTCCTCTCAGAGATGCTCCCTCAAAGTAAAAGTCCTAAGTGCCTACACATTTGTGAAAACATGTTTTTCGAGATCGAGAGCCGATTCTTAGCCTTATTTCAATGGATTTCAGAAGCTATATTTAGGTTCTCTTTTGGAATCCTTATTACTGGGGCTTTATTATATTGAGGACCGTTATTTTTTAAATGAAAATCCTTATTCTTATGTAACCTACCTGTCCCAGTTTACCTATTGTAAATATAAGGCTGGTAACTGCTCCCGTGGTCTCGTGGTCGCAAGCGCGACTGGTGAGCATGGGGTCCTGGGTGTTGGGATTTTCCACTAGGCATTTCTCAGTAGAAAAAAACCTGGTTTAACACATTACTTTTAACCTACATGACCATTTTCCATAATTATGATGTATGTGAAACCGCAAGCAACCGCTAGTCTTAAATATTACAAGCACCACCTTATTGCAGTAACGAATGAATATTGTACCACGCAGTTCGGCACTGCATTTAGCCAGCATGTCGGCAAAGTGATTACATTAATTTGTTATAACACCGCATAAGAACTCCTTTGAGGATAGTACACGGTACTTGGAGTTTAATAGAGTAACGACTGACTCCCTTGTGGAGTCATTAGCAGTAAGGAAGAGAATATGTGAAAGATTGAGTTGAATTGTGGTGAAAAGAGAATGTAGAAAAGAAACTAAATACTATGTAGTTGCTGAAGCCGCTAGTGAGGTCAAAATAAAAATCCAAGATGGCGGCTGCAAAAATTATAAACTTTTTTGTCATTTTGATAGCCACCGCTTCGCAGCCGCCGTATTGGATTTTTGTTTTGAACTTCGTTCCTGGCGGGGGTCTGAACCCACACATTTTTTTATATAGTAAGATACTTATAAATAAATCATGGAATAAGACAGAAGCTGGTTTTATTGGAAAAAAAATCTGTCTTTTTATGAAGTGTAGCAAACCCTATGTCATCATCATCATCCACAACCCGACTTCACCCACTGCTGGGAATAGGCCTCTTTCTTCTTGTGCCAATCCCCACGCTCCTGTGCCAGCCTCATACCGGTTTTGCCATACCATCTCGCCGTCGGACAAAACCCATGAGGTGGAAGGAATGTTACGAAAATATTTTTTGCTATAAACTAAAATAAATAAGTTGATTTTTCCATTTCATGATCTGCCTAGCCTTTTCCCAACTATGTTGGGGTCGGCTTAAGTTGACCATTTATGAACCTTAAAAAGCTGACGGTTTTCAACACTTATTCAACTCGCAACAAACCAAAATGTCAAACAAATGCAATGGTTAAAACAAATGCTACATCAAAGCTACAAATGGCTACAAATTAGCTTAGCTCTTCCAGTAAGCATTCTACAACAAGGACAGATCTACCTGCAATGCGTTATCGTGAACAAGTTTCAGATACTTAGTATAACACCTGGCCACTGCAATTTAAATAGGAATTAGTTCGACTGACTCAAATGGCTATTGTGAAGCAGCCTTACCTCCACGTCCAATGTTGCATTAGTAAGTAGCTTGACGGACTTACTTACGTAAATGGAGCGATGTAACGCGAAGTTTGACTAACTGCGTCGTTTTACGTGCTTGAATATAGTAACGGATTGGAAATTGCTGATTAGTTTTAGAACTATGCATCTAAGCGTGGATAGTGTGAGGCTGCTCTGTTGCATTTAGTGCGCACGCACGCGTACAGCTGTACTAGCAATACGAAAACCATCCTTTCTGCAAGGACATAAAGACGCTGTTTATGTCAAATTATTACCAATTATGTGGCGGTTTATTGTAGTTACATAGCCCGGATGGATACATAATAAAAACACAGCATTACGTCCCCAAATTCAGCAAAATTAAAATCCTTGTAAAGAGCAAGTTTTTAAGCCTACTGATAGAGACTAAATAAATGTAGGTACTGATATCCACCTATTTCTTAAGAAACTAAAGTAACGGCTAACGGCTCCAGTCCAAGGCTCCCGCAGTCAGGCGACGCGACTCTGGTAGAACAATTTCTATGAAAACTGCCCGAGTCGCGTCGCGCCTTTGTGCCTGTGAGCTAAATGCTGTGTGCTCTTTGAAGGACAAGAACTACTACTTGAGTTCACGTTTGCTCAACAAGGCTTAAATTGTCACGTCCCTACTAGCCCCGCGCCTAATCAAACCTCAAACTTGCCACTTACAGTTGTTACCAGATTAACCTAGTTCCAAAGCAAATGAATAACTTAACATCACCAACCTCAGGAGACGATCCCCAAGTCCTCAACCGGTCCAAACTCAATTAATCTGAATTCTAAATCTAATTAGGGAAACTGCCCTCTATGCAAATTTTTCACCGTGTTTGAATTATTAATGTAGGTAAACCAATTTTAATTGAAATATATATATTCAGTAATTAAGAATGGTTGATTATCTGATGAAATTCAGTTGGTAATATTGAAAATTGGATTATTTTGTTGTGGTCATTCAGATAAGAATTTTCATCAAATACTTAGTTATTATAATAAAGTTTTTTTTTCTGACACTCACGTTAATAATCGTGTAATATTAGAGTACTTACTATTCTCCTGGAGGAGGTTGGTTGCGTCATCGGGGATAGAAACGGTATTCCTTGGTCGTCGAATCCTACCAATGCGGGAGTTAGTGTATCGCCCGGCCGCCACAATCAGGGGATTAGGGTGCGTAATAGCAGAGTGGAAGAACCGTATAGGTGGGCATCGGATCGGTGCTGAATCAGATCGTGTCAATAATTAAAAGCTTGACCGCTGTATTTATTTTATTTATACAAAACTAAATACTAAAAAAACAAAATTCCGTAGATACCTTTTATGATGACTAACCTATACATATTATAAATTAAAGTCGCTTTTCATGTCTGTCTGTGTATGACCACGTTGTTCTACTAAACGCGACGTAACGGATTTTGATGCGGTTTTCACCATCACTTAGAGAAGGTATAAAGAAGCCCGCCGGTTCCGGTATTCCGGAAGGCTTAAAGGATAATAAATTAATATTAAACTTACATAATTATAATATAAATTATCTATGTTCTGTCAAGTCTTAATACCGTGCGAAGCAAGGGCCTCTAGTTAATTAGAATAAAAAGTCGACATTCTTTCATTGCCTAGGAAGCAATGGCTGTGGTGTCATACAAATTCGTAGCTAACTAACCTTGTTCCACTAACGAGCGAAATTAACGCGAACATCCCAATTACCAGCACGCAACAGACAAATTAAATAAAAGTTGTAATAAATTCAGTATTAATGACATTACCTGGCCGTAAATACCTATAATAATTCGAGAATTAGAAAAAGACTGTAGCGGTATCTACAACGCCACATGTGAACTTCGCGTCATACTGACGTCGCGCAAAATCCTGCATCTCGCAAGCAAAGTTTACCGCGCAACTAGCATATATATACAACGGCCCGACATGAATCATCGGGCAGTTGCCTTGCTGTTCGCAGTTTTTTGCCCAGTTGTTTCATTGGAAACGAAATTTAATGAAATATTAAAATCGGGATTTGTTGATTACCCAAATTAGATAATACAACAAAATTCATCAAACCTCCTTCAAAATTTCCAGAACGAATAAAATATAATTTCCTCTGTTAAAATTTAAAGCCGGCCAGTGACGTTTGAAAGTTAACTCCGAGTTCAAAACTATCTTGGATAGCTAAACTAACTATGACACTAAATCCACTATAAGTACAAAACCCATAATTTACTTTAACGACGAGTTATAAAGGCTATTAGGACTTAGGACCCTCATAAAGTTTCATTATTTTTAATACTTAAGGGGGATACGCTAGGTAGCCCGCGAAATTCAAATTTTCTTACGTTTTTTGCTATTTGCAGGTAAGTCTCAGGTTGTATGTTGATCTAACTATGATTCGCGGCCGTAACAAATATTTTTTTATGGAATTATAATCATAAAAATCTTCATACAACTCTCTAAGTTCGTATTACCCTATTGAATGACTGTTTAATGAAATTTGAGGCCAAATTCTTAAGGAGTTGTATTGCTGATTCTAATGATTATAATTCTGTAAAGCCATATTTGTTACGGTCGCGAATCATATTTTAACACAAATACAACCTGACACTGACTGCAAATTACAAAAAACATAAGTAAATTTGAACTTCGCGGGTTACCTTACCGCATCCCCCTTAACGTAATTTCCTAAAGGTGTTAACCCTTACATGTGGGTTGACAATCGAGAAGCGGTGTTGCCAGACGTAACAAATACTAAAAGGGATAGGTATAACTTTTACTGGCTCATAAATTACGTCAGAATTTTATGGTTTTATCATTTCTTTAATAATTTATTGCTTTTTGTTATTACAGGTAACGCTGGTGTTTTTGGTGATAAATCGATAATCGATCCTGTGGCAGTAAGTGATATTACTCTTTTGTCAAGCTTGGTACTTAAGTACTCTATGTAGTTCTGTATGCCTGAATGTCAAACCAAAAAGTTGATAAACTTCGTCATGAATTTTCAATTATTCTAGAACGTATTTACCAAAGTACAAAAGTTTTAACAGTTATTTATAATTTTTACTTTGTTGATACTTTATTCTCGCTTAGTTGAGAAACGTATAACTTAAATTGACTTCTCCTTGAAGTTTATACCATATTAAATTTGATAACAAAGAACCTAGTTCGCTAAAATTACCTCAAAGTGGAGTGGATCCTTGGAATTCAAGGACTGAAATGAGCTATAAGGCTCATTAAGTATTCGTCACTTTCAACATTTTATTAAGTATCAACATTATGCCAAATACCAAAATGGCAGCTGTCAAATGTCAAACGTGACATTTTCATGCGCGCCAAAGTTTCGCCCCAGTTTATAACAATATCGCTACGTAGAGATACCTGCACGCATAGTTAGTTTTAATTAAAACCCCTTTGTCGTGTGCCAACGCTTTAATCATTTAAATGAGCGTTATAAACGGCTTTTCATTTACGACAGGCAACACATGATGGGATTATCAAAATTTCATTTTTGTTTTTATTGTGCACGTGCATACACGTTTTAATATTTATAGTTATTTTTATTACGTACAGCTACGAACGGCTAGAGTTGTTGGGGACTTTTAAATAATATTATTATTATTATAGGCGACTCGCACGAAGTTAATTTATTTGTGGGCGAGTCGACAACTTCAAAAATATGTATTAGGCAATTGGAACATTTTGAATGGTATGCAATAAATTATAATAAAAAAACATTAACGCACAGAAGTCATAAGAGTTAAATATTATAAAAAGTGTACTTTTTTTCTTAACTTAATTGCGTAAAAGTGACGATTCGGACTTTTCGGGCGAGTAAATTCGTGCAAATCGACTAATGATCCGTTTTTAGACATCCATTTTGTTCTTGTAGATTCATGTCAAGTGATAAATCTATTACTTATTACTCAAAAGCTCCCCTAACTTAACCACAGAAGGCTAATAGACCATTCAAATAATTTTGGTCAATTTGCATTCACAGCTGGTTTCTGGTAAAAAAACAGTTTCCTTTTCGGCAAAAGTTCCGAAATTCGAAATTTACTGGTAGATTGAAACCCCCTTCATTAAACTTGGAAAAGCTTTTACAAAGTTCTACGGCCAATTCTTTTACTCTTAGCAGTAATGAAACACAACATAAATTATTATTAAATATCCTTTCAAAATTAACAACCAACGAGTTCTTAGGTAGAAAGTATCTAACTTTCTGAATGGTAGTGAAAAGTTTTCTTCTGAAATCTTTTTTTCAGACCGTTACTGCTTTGCAGACAGTATAATTTTTAATATGTCGAAGTATAGTAGTACTAGCAGCGCCCCGCGGTTTCTCCCGCATAAGTTTCGATCCCGTGGGAATATCGGGATAAAAAGTATCCGATGTTTTAAGCTATATTGCTGGAAAGTTTTATCAAACTTTCGCATTTATAATAACCCAAGTGGGAAGTAGGACTAGTAGAATTTACAATATGGATACCTTCTTTGTGGCCAGTCTGAGGCATTTCTATTCCAACCTAGCTCATTCTGAGAAAACACCAGGGGCTCTACTCCGAAGTAGTATCGACCGAATGTTCGGCTGTTTCCTGCTACGAAGTTACTATTTGGTTCGGTCGGTCCCGGTCCTACACTCCTACACTCTTTCGAATATTGACTATTATATGGTCCCGACCCAACTGAGCCGATCCGAACTTTTTTCGCATTTTTCAATAATATTCGGTTCGGCCATGTGTCGGTCCGATCCGAACATTCGCACTTTGCACTTCGGAGTAGACCCCCATGTTTCTTTTCATATTGTGGGAGTGCATGCTTTAGTTTTAAAAACTTGGCAACAGTGCAATAAAAACTGCCACATTTGATTTATGTACTTAATATCTCCTGGTATTTACGATTCTAACCAAGAATCCAGACGAATTCAGTTTATTTATACCTTAAACTGCTCCCGTTATTGCGATCATCTCCATAAGTTCATACTACTTTAAATCCTTTTACTCCGGATGAAAATATTCTGGATGAAAATACCATCTTCTAATGCCTTTACATGTAATTGAAATACGTGGTTTTCAACACGTCTGATTCAACACTCGAGCAATATCGCATAATTGCTCCGAACTATGTTCAACTCATATGAAAAGAGATCGTCGTGAGTTGCTGTCATAAATTGTCTGAAAACATCGATCATAGGAATAAGGCACCTATTCCACCACTGGCGATTAACGAGAAGCCAGTAGAGCTAGCAACTAAAAAAGAGTTGGCGAGCAACGACCGGAGAGTACGCGACGGTGGCGAGCGATTAATCGGTATGCGTATGTTCCGAGCGTGTGTCTCTTTCGTTCTGCCCGCCAAGCGAGCGTAGCTCTGCGAATACTCTCCTTGATAGCTCTTATCGCTGCGATAGTTAGTTAGTTCTCGCCGCCGGTGTCAACAGTCAACGATCAACTATTAATATACAGGGTCAAATTAAATTAGCTAGCGAAACTCGCAGACGTGATGGATATCGTTATCTAAACATGATAAAACCCCACAAATATACGGTATTTTTATTACCATTAAAATGTGTAATGTGATATTTTTGCTAACGAAACGTTAATTCAACAAGCTTCCAAGAAATCAAAGCCATTTTCTAGTGACCTCCCAATATTTGTTTCTACCAAATTCAGAAATACTGTACTACGGTATCATATTTGTACTTAATCATAAAACAATTGCACAACTAAAATTATTATATAATAGTAACTACGGTACACAAAGGCCGTTTGTTCTTGGCTCAGCGGCAGTTTGCCCGTAACACCTATCTCTGAGTTAATTGTGCCACAAACTAGTCGTTACGGCTAGCCGGTCCCAGCTGCATCTCTTTTATTAAACCCAAGTTCCATGTTTCTTGCTTATTTTGCTTTGCATTGTATTAAAATGTTTAATGTTAGCAAAGACTTAGCACAATTTTATCTGCCCTACCCTATTTTTTACATGTTACTTTTTAAAAACCGGTTGGCTATTCCAAGTCCAAAAGCGGTTTCCAGATTCAAAATGTAACGTTCTCGCTTCGAATTCTCTTTTCGAATTTAAAATTAAACTCGTCGTTCCATTTTCGTTTGATGTCAACTGCTGTTTTCAGCCAATATTGTCGAAAAGCAGAGACATTTCCATTCGTTTTCCGACTGGCATTGGAAACAAGCTAATTTGTGTATCAGTACAAATTCCCAAGGGGGCCGTTGAGAACGGCCATTTAAAAGTTTGCATAATTTTTCCCTCTTGTCCCCAGGGACGCACTGCTCTTGCCCTCGGACTTTACTGCTTGGCAATTAAACTTTTTGTCGGCGATAACTTCTTTCGAGCAAGAATACATTAAGCACGAAGGGTAAGATAAGATATTGTCAGGAAAAACGGTTCAAATAAACAAATTAAAATTGGACATCATACAGACTTAATAACCTCTTATAAAAATAGCATATTTAGCAGTATACTTTGATCGAAATTGAAACATCGGCAACTCCTTATAAGTTCCTAAAGGGCAGACTCTAAAATGTAATCCTCCTTTAATCTAAAGAAACCGTTAAAAATAGACCTCTTTGAAGTCACGAGGATCCAATAATTGCCTTTCTACCGTATAAAGTAAGAAACCTCATTTCAGTAAATCCTGAGCTAGCGATGTTTTCCGAACGAAGTACATTTATTTTATATGGCTTACTTTTATTTCACTGTTATAGCCTAACTTAGCTACTTACTGCAATTTATATTTAAATATTTACAAAGTTTTGTTTACCCTTTTTGATTAATAGGACATAAACTGTGGAATTCACTTTTACGACTATATTTAAGAGTTTTCATGTACACTTTAGGAAGGATTTCTCTACGTTTGCGATACATATTTGTGTTTATATGTAACTAGATAGTAGTCTTTGCGTCTTGTGGGTGATAGAAGCAGGATTTGGTATCGAAACATTTTACGTCTGTGGGGACACGATGAGTAAAACGGTGGTGTAAGCATTGTGAAAAATAACCGATTCAAAAGCTATGAATGAGAAATATTCGCAAAGCAGCCCACCAAAACCTTCCAATTTCTTTTAATACACGTTTTATACCCTCATTTTTTAAAAACAAACTTCGTAGAACCAATTTTCTATCAGCGACTCATCCAATCACTTCAGAGATAGACTGCCAATCGATCACACGTCAACGAGCCTGCCTACCTTATTATCATAAAAAAACCTTCTTGTAAACCTACTTAACCTTTTTAAGTATTCATGTTCGTAGCCTACATAGTCCATTTTCATTAGCGTCTAATAAATATGTACGGAATTGAGAAAATACGAATGAAAGCTACGATGTTTCCAAGAAATGAGGGTATGTCATCTATTTCTTTGCACAACTTTATATGAAGGTGTCAATAGTGGATTGTTTGAGGGGCTGTAATAAAGACAGTATGACGCCTCGACTCTCTAATGGCTGTCATATGAGCATGTGTTGCGTGTTATGAGTTAGGAACGGCTAACGTTTTGTTGTATTTCGTAGTCGTTAACTAGAAACAAGTTAGCGTAATTTATATTCGCAACACATTTAAATAATGGCGCCCAGCGTGGGACTTTTGTTTGTATAAAATATTTGCAAAATACGGAGAGATGATCTATATTTACATAACTACCACATAATTTCTAGTTAACAAACACTGCAAAGGAAATTTGACGTAGTAATATTGCAAATTATCATTATGGAGGCTTATTGGCGCCCAGCATGGGACCTGACCCGTCTATAATTTACACCGGACAGCCTCAATCCATTGTCAAGGGAAATTACCTAGACGTCGTCCGGTCACATCCACTCTGTCATGCGTCACGAACTTAGAGCCTTCGGGATACGGAATCAGATTGACTCGGTAAACCTCAACTGATCGATTAACCTAATGACTTGCTACATCGCGATATCGTTTGAGATCAATATTAACAGGATAATTTATTATATTATAGTGTATTTTGTATTGTTTATTGGTACTTGAGCTAAGCAAAATTAAAAGTTATGTCTCGGGAATTAAAAAAAAGGTATCCAACATATTCCAATGAAGAGGTAGGGTGTCGATGCTTGATGCGAGTTAGAGCATACTATAGAGACTCCTATTATTCTTGGCATACTTTTACAGAACACAGATGTCCATGGAACAACACAATTTTAATTTATTTGTAAACTTGAAAATGCTTACACATTCCCTACACGATCTCCCAAAACAGCTTTCCATAATTTAATCCTCAATTCGATTAAGGACTGACGTTCGATGAAATAAATTTTCCGCTTTATTCAGGTAGGGTGGGTAGTTCTATATAAATTGTCCGTCAACAGCGCCCGAAGGATACCCGGCTGTTGCGATTACACGTCCAAACCCGTTTCTATTATTATGTACTACACTTATCAAGGGTATTTGTAGCCGAAAGGTTTCCGGCGAAGGTCTGAGTTTAACTAAAAGCGTTCGTATGTCGTTACAAGTTTGGGAACAGTTTTTGTCGGATGATAGTTTCGTTTAGCGCAGATTGAAGAAAGTTTGAAGGGATTGAGTTTTGGGGGATCGATTTGTATTCTGTTACCCAGACAGATAGTCTTGAGGGACGCTTATATTAACAAGTCAAATTGTAAACATCTATATAAAATTAAAATAAACCAATCTCCGTGAAATGGTAACACCGAGGCTCTCATTGCCGTGTTGATTACAGGTGTCGAGTGGCTCGATTTGGGGTCGAAATAAATCAAAACAGGAATGAACAGATATCAATCTAATCCCCCAAGCCGCCCCACAATACCGTGCGGCGAGAGTTCAGAGAATTCCTGCTCAATTTTGATAAATGTATTCCACCGTTGTATGATTCAGTTCTATAGAAATTGTGTTAAAGCTGTAGTTGGATAAGCGAAAAGATTAATTGTGGTGAAATATTCGAAAAGAATAAAAAGAAAAACTCGCCGTATAAAGGAAAAACGAACCAGAGTTTTGTTGCAAAAAAAGCACAATTAAAATTAATCCCTTGTTACGTCCATACAATTTGTACTTAGCAAACACTTTAGAGTCCGCCCATGTACAGCTTAGCAATTATTAAATCCGTACAATTAGGGAGCTATACGGGCGGAATAAGTAAACGTTACCTTTACGCTACCGTGGCCCTGATAAATCCCAGTGCAGACAGGCTTGGATTACAGAAAATCCTGGCGCTCTACTTTGATTGACCTTTTTCATTCCACGGTTCTGTTCTACGCTTATAATAAACGCTCTTGGAAGCAGATTTTTGTGTGACCCCACTTTAAAATTCAAAGGACGGTGACTCGGGTCCACATCTACACATATGCAGATGCATGATAAGATAGATAGATAGATAAAACGTTTATTTAGTGCAACAAAAGACACAATACAAGTTATAAAAACTAAATAAAAAGTGAAACAAAAAAAAACAAAGATTAAAAAGATAAATCGACCCATAGACACCTCCTAAATCCATAACGGTCGATGGGTCGATCATTACTGGGCGGTGTGTGTCTCGTGGTTGCACCAAATGGGAGTCCAGCTCAGCATATGCCAGGTATAATACCTGACGCTGGTATTCTGCTGCATCCCGATAGTGACACACGGATGTCGAGAAGACACATCTGATTTTAACAAAATGGTACCTACTTAGTGCGGCGCGTATACTTTATGTTGGTAAGTACCCACATCTTTATTGACTTGATGTGTACGAGTTTACATGAATAGTTGCCTCAATCTTTGTCTACAAGATAAAGCGTAGACAAACATGTCGTGTGGAACAGAGCCCCAGCCATCTATAGCTATATTATGGACGTGTTTGTGACTGTCAAGCCCAGTTTTTTTTTGAGAGTCGATCGGATGCATGAGATGCATGCAGGATTGAGTTTTTTAAATGGAAAAAATGTTTAATTATCGACTCAGATCGTCGACATGCAATGAATTGAAGTTGGAGCTAGACAAAGGCCAGCCGGGAGCAGTTTTTGTCGATTGGTTCTGGATGGCGTTGCGACCGAATTGTTTTGCCTTTCTTTTAAATCCAGTTATGGAACACGTTCATTGCCGATTTCAAAGCTGTTATCGACAAAGTTAAAGCTATGCCCTTTTTAAAGTCTTCTACTGAACTGAACCCGTATAAAGGATATTTCCAACTTTGAATAAAACTCAAAATGTATTCCATTATTGCGAATTGGAAAAGTAAATGTGCAAAGACTTCGGAATAGCTTTCATATTTCAGCGTCATAGAAACTCGGAACATTTGTGATAACTTGAAAACACCGTTACCTACGCTATTTATTGCCACTTGTGTTATGAAAGATTTTATTGGTCTACACATTTACCAACGTGCACTGCAGCTGCCCCAATCCGGGCCGCTTAAGGTCATGAGGCAAGTTTTGACTATGAATGTGGATGGTTGTAAGAGTAGGGGAAGCCAAAAGAAACAAAGGATGGACTATGGGGAAGATGACCATCGGCGATAGTGGGAAGTAATTTAGGATTATGCTATGTTATCGGAACGTTATTTTGACGGCTAGGAACATTAACTACTTTGGTTCTAAGACAGTAATGACGATCGATGAAATGGGGAAGTAGGGAGCTCCAATGTTTTTATATTCGATATGTGTTTACATAAGTTTTGAGTATGAGGTATGGCTACAAGAGTAGAGGAAGACTACGGAAAATATGGATGGACTGTGGGAAAGGTGTGACTACCGAAATTACGACTAAAAGAGAAGTATGGACTCCTAATAAATTGGTATAAGGGTAGATGGAATGATGATGATGGTGATCCGATTACGGCCCGCCTTGGAGTGCTTACATAAAGACGCGGGTTGCCGGTAATAAAAGCCGGTACCGATCGGTGCGGGTAGAATATCCCCGTATTAACTAATATGCGCTCGCATATAAAGAAACAGGTAAACATTGTGGCCATTTTTTTCCGTAGATCAACCTGCAGTGATCTGTACCGGAAAACCCGCTTCTTTATTTAAGCACCCTTAGACAATAAACTGATTTCAACTAATGAGGTGACGTTGGATTTGTCTTTGTCCTTGTTTCGAAGCGTAGGTTGTAGGAAACCTACTTACTTACGTACTTTATTTGGAGTTTGCGCAACATATCTTTTATCCATACTTCTCTTTTAGTCGTCATCTCGGTAGTCACCCCCTTTCTATCCGTATCATCTTTCCCACAGTTCATAGATTGTACTTGTATTATGTAAGGTGGAAAACTTCATGACGTGTTTGCATACCTTCTTGTTATCGTATCGTCGGATTTGTGCAGCACGGGTAGTCTGGAGCCCGAAAGTCTGACAACCAGTCTTACGTCAGATACTCGTAGGTAGTCGCTCCATGTAAAATACTGGTAATCAGCTGCATCCGGTTAGACTGGAAGCTGACCCCAATATAGCTGGGAAAAGGCTAGGTTGATGATCTTAGATGATGATATACATAGGTATAAAAGCTATTTTTGTTTCAAGTGGAGTTTCCGGCTATTTGAAATATTGGACACATTCGATGTTCATTTTGTTTCAAAATAGTTTGATAGAACGTTAGAAGTTTTTGCAGTTGCAGGCAGATGATATATTTCATTCACCCACTTGGTGAAAATGTTTTCCGTAGCGCTAGGGAATACAACGTATGGCATATTTGATGCCAGTCCAGTGCTCTCGCATAAAACGGCTATCATAATAAGAATTTGTTACTGTTATTTATGAAGGAGTATTTTCATCTCATTTAGCTTTATGCTAGCTATTATTGTGCTCTGGTTATGAATGCTGTGTTTTGGTGGGATCCATTTGTTTGTGAGTATTGCTGGTTAATTTAAGCAAAAGGAGTATGTAAAAAATCGTAGCAAATGGCGTTCTGTAGTTTCTGCCTAGCCACATGGGAAGAACGTGTGAGTTTATGTATGTACTAGCAGCACGTGGTTTCACCCGCATAAGTTTCGATCCCGTGGGAATATCAGGATAACAAGTATCCTATGTGAAAATCCTGGTAATAAACTATCTATGTGCCACATTTCATCCAAATCCGTGCAGTTGTTTTTTCTTGAAAGAGTAACAAACATCCATCCGTCTATCCTCACAAAATTTCGCGTTCATCTATACTTATAATAAGAATGTAAAAAAGTTGTGTCTGTACATTGAATATATTTAAAAAAGAATAATTGAGGGGGGTTAAGAAACAGTAATAGAACACGAATCTAATAAAAAAAGTCTGTCTGTTTGTCTGTTTGTCTGTTTGTCTGTTTGTCTGTTTATCTGTTTGTCTGTTTGTCTGTTTATACACGCTAATCTCCGGAACTACTGGACGGATTTGAATGAAACTTTTTTTGTTATCTAGCTACTAAACCTGGGCAACATATAGGCTATAATTGATTTTGGAAACTGGAACACCTGATGCAGAACCGCAACAGACCAGCTAAACTATAAGAGTTAGAAAAATGGCGCCTTAAAAAAAAATTGCGTCTGATGAGCATTTTCTGCTGCGAGAATAAAATTGAAGATCCGGAACACCTGATGTGGAACTCTTAGAGCACAGCTAAACTATAATATATATAGGTTTGACATCTTAGCAAAAGTTATTCAGTCTGATGAGCATTTTCTGCTGGGAGAATAAATCTCGAAGATTGGAACATCTGATGTGGAACTTGGAGAGCACAGCTAAACTATGGCATATACAAACATGACATTTTAACAAAATTTGTTTGGTCTGATGAGTATTTTCCGCCGAGATAATAAAAAATATAAAAATCGGATCAGGAACATGATGTGAAAATCACTTTTTACAGATGAGATTAACGCCTCATTATAACATTCGTATCTATGGCCTCACATACAAAAGCTAAGATTAACAATAAAAATGAGAATAAGCCCAGCTTGGTGGTAATTCACATGCCCAAGAGTTTTCAGAAATATTATTAAAAGTTGGAGAAGGTCTCCTTCCTGCTCAGGTCTGGTGACTGTTCCTGATATACTTGGAAAAGTTGTTGCCTCCGAAGAGGAACTTATACAATCAGTATTTGGGGAGATTCAGAGCATAAGAAACCATGAAAATTCGTCGTTATGTAAACGCGTTATATCGACCCCAAAAAACGAACAAGCTGCATCAATAAATGAAAAAAAATTGGGGGAAATTATTGGAGATGAGGTCGTTTACACTTCTTTTGATAACGTAGTCAATCAGGACGACGCCACCAATTACCCAGTTGAGTTCCTCAATTCACTCACAGCGAGTGGTCTCCCTGCTCATAAAATAAGACTCAAAGTTGGTGTTCCGATAATGCTGATGCGAAATTTGACACCGCCGAAACTGTGTAATGGAACCCGACTTATAGTTGAGGTTTTACAACGCAATATTATTGTAGCTGTAATCCTCACTGGGAGTGGTGCCGGTGAGACTGTGTTCTTACCACGCATACCACTCATCGCCAAGAATTTCCCCTTTCAATTTAAACGCACACAGTTTCCTGTGACTACATGCTTTGCCATGACAATAAACAAGTCACAGGGACAGAAACTGAAAGCTGCTGGGGCTGATTTGAGAACCGGCTGTTTTTCTGATGGCCAACTTTATGTTGCTTTCTCAAGGGTTAGCAACGCTTCCGGGATTTATATTCTGGCACCCGACGGAAAAACCAAAAATATAGTTTATAAAGATTTTTTTTAGAATAGTAATGTTAACTAATTGATATTAATTTCGCTTCATAATTTCGGAATGAAAATAATTCTACCTTTGTATTTTAATGAAGTTATAACCTACCCAGTCTACAACACTCAATCTAAGTTATATCAAACTTAATCGAAATCCTTCATCGTTTTGATTGATTTATTGTCTGACATATCGACGCACAGTTCAAACTCTTGCCGAAATTCCTATCGGAACGAGAAAGGGACTGGATCCGCGTACGAAGTCGCGGGCAGAAGCTAGTACATAATATTAGTAGGATGTGTGTGCTGTGAAAATATCCGGAAAAGAACCGGAGTCACCGACATAGCTTGCAGAGACTGCAGAGTAAGCAAACTGAAGTAGCAGGGGGCTGGCCATACTTGTCGAAGGACCGATGGCCGGTGGAGCAGACGAATCCTGGGGGTCTACTCCGACGTGCAATGTGCGAATGTTCGGATCGGACCGACACATGGCCGAACCGAATATTATTGAAAAATGCGAAAAATGTTCGGATCGGCTCAGTTGGGTCGGGACCATAGTCAATATTCGAAAGAGTGTAGGATCGGAACCGACCGAACCAAATAGTGACTTCGTAGCAGGAAACGGCCGAACATTCGGCCGATACTACTTCGGAGTAGACCCCCTGGAGTGGAGACCGCGTATCAGCAAGCGTAGTGTGGGACGCACTCCAGCTAGATGGACGGACGACCTTAAGAATTTGGCTGGGACAGACTGGATAGGCAAGACGAAGGACAGGGTGTTGTGGCGCAACCTGGGAGAGGCCTATGCCCAGCAGTGGACTGCAATAGGCTAAGTTGTTGTGTGTGCTGTATGTAACACTTTTTTAGCCGGAAAACCAATCAATTAGGGTTCATTTATTTGAAACCTCATCATCACTAATGAAAATGAAGTCCTAATATTCTTTGTTTCATTATTTTAAAAGGTTTTCTTTGTCTCATAACGCAACAGAAGAAAATAGATAATTAGTTGAGCCAACAAGCCGATTCGATTGACCTCGCACTTGAATAGTCTATGGTTTAATAAATTAACACCACAAAATGACACGATTATACAATGGACAAACATGCGATATTGGGGAGTGCCTTGTTTAGGCTGGCCGAGGACCCTTCACACAATGGCGTTTAGTGCTAGTTAGTGATAGCGTAGGTAGACAGACTATTTATGGTTTATTGGACACCAATACCAGACAGGTGTTTACTTTTGTGTAAATTATTTCATCACCACTGCTCTATAAAACGGTGAAGGAAAACATCGTTGCAACAAGCCGCTGGTCCCGGCTGTCATTCGTGTATGTTGGGTAGTCAGAAACCCGAAAGTCTGACAACCAGTCTTACCAAGGGGAATCATATTATCCAGTAATTGGGTGGTGTAGGTCAGATAGACAGTCGCTCCATGTAAAATACTAGTATTTAGCTGCATACGGTTAGACTGGAAGCCGACTCCAACATAATTGGGAAAAGGCTAGAGAGATGATTATTTATAACAATGCATACTTCGTTTCCCAATTCACTTTAGACATTGGCAGAATGATCGACATCGGCACAGTATTACAATATTTCCTGACATCGGCTTTGCTTCCCATCATTTAAACATAGAAAAAAAAATACTGAACAATTTAATTATACTAGCTGCATGATATTGCTACGGCAACTGAAAATGATCTTCATCGCCTACTTATAGACAACAGTGACCACAAAGAAGCACCAATTTTAAACCAAAAAGTTTCCATGTTGATTTAAAAATGCCGCTTCTTTCTAGGGCATACTAAAGTATACCCTACCACAAATAGTTGTGGTAGGGTATACTTTAGTATGCCCTAAAAACAAACGGGCATTGTTATAGAACAATGCCCGTTTTCCGGACACGTTGTAGCTTTACAAACAAACAAGTGATACAAATAGATACAATGGATCATTAAGCGTCGTTTTTCCCGTATCCAGTCCTCAAGACGTCAGATACACCCCCAGGGACAGATTACGTAAGACTGATGTCCTCGGGAGCTCGTGACAAATATCTTTATCTGACGTCAGACTATTATTCATCTGAACAATTGTTAGACGTATGTCTGAGCTTTTCAGATTTATTCAACTTGTTAGTGAAGTTTTGAAAATTGTTGTTTTATTCTTCGTTGTAAAGAGAAATGTAGGTAGGTATACTCGTACCATCAATTTCTTTCTAGTAGGTACTTACTTTTGGCCGCGGCTTCACCCGAGTGAAAGTCGGAAATCGTACTACCAGGATAAGTATGTCGTCCTATGTGCTAAGCTGCTAACCCAGGTCGTGGTGTACCTGTGTGCCAAATTTCAATTCGTTCAGTAATCAGAAGGCCAATTCTCGTAATTTAAAACGTTCAAAATCTATTCGCAGTCTCATCTCGGCGACAAACAAATGTCAAAAACTTGTCAAAATGCAGGGAAATTAGAGGTATTTTTGACAGATTGACACTGAGATCAGACTGCGAACATTCTTAAAATTACGAGAATTTCCCCTCTGATACATGTTCAACAAACAGTTCTTTTACTTTCAGAATAAAAATCGGCGAAAAACTTTATGTAAGTAGACCCATTAATCCTACTATCCTACTAACATTTTAAATGTGAAAGTCTATATGTTTGTTAACTCACTCACGCAAAAACTGCTGAACGGATTTGGATGAAATTTGTGACACAAATAGTTTATAACCTGGATTAACACATTCGACACTTTTTTTTATCTCGGTAGTACGTTTCCGTGAGATAATTTCAGACCACCACGCGAGCAAAGCCGCGGACAAAAGCTAGTACTAAATATAAGCCCTCTAAAGGAAACTACGTCATCTAATTTCATTTCCATTTTCCAATACGAAGTCTTAGTACCGGGGAGGTACTTCGAATTTTCTCCAGCATTTTCGACTCGATTTTCCTATCGAAGCTGATTGGCAAGCAATTCTATTATCTACAACACCGCAAATCCGTTAATCACTTAGGAAATAGGAATTTGCTTTCCCCCAATCGGAATTAAGAAAACAACGGCCGATGAAATTTCCTACCACGCTTTTTTTAAACGCAAAGAACGAAGGTAGGTAATATCGTAAAGCCAATCGTACGGACCACGGAACCCAGGTACAATTCCGTTCTGTTGGGGCAAGTGGCAATCTCGAATGTTCCAATTCTAACTTCGAGAAATTGGACTCGCCTAAAGTGCGAAATAAATTCCGTATTATATTTTTATGGTGCCTAATAGCATTAAGCTATTTCTAGACATTAGTAGTCGACATTACCCTGAATGTGTGTGGAGGTTAGAATGAAAAATGATTTATTGTTTTAACGCTTTACAGTTTTTTTTTCTGCTTTTTTATAATTATGAAAGCTATTTAGGGTATCATATTACCCTATTAACTGGGTTGTGGACGTCAGATGGGCAGTCGCTCCATGAAAAATACTGGTATTGAGCTGTATCCGGTTAGACTGGAAGCCGACCCTAACATAGTTGGGAAAAGGCTCGGCAGATGAGATGAGATACGATCTAGAACCCTTACCTAGGTAGGTAAAACAAAATACATAGGTATGTATTTTGTTTTATCGTATTCGATTACATAATATACATGTTTTTAGGTAATGTGATTTAAATAAGATATTTCTTTCCTTTTTTTATTTCGAGTGTTTTCAGCTTTTTGCAAAAGTCCACTTTTATTATAAATATTCTTTTTACCCGGCTATATTAAAAAAACACAACTTCTTTAATTATGATTCCGTTGCGAAATAACAAAATTAAAATATTTTTTTAGACGCAAGATGTTTCCAATATTACAGTCACATGCAAATAACAGACATTTTTTCATTAAACATTTTCACTCGTATCTGTTCAATATTGTCCTTAAAAAAGCTAATAAAACGTTGCCACCGAAAGAAATAACGAAACGTAATATTTGCTGAATTGCCCTCATTTCGACTTCGCGCCAAAATATTCGTCCATAAAAAAATGGCGGCGCCGACTCATTTCTCGCGGTAAGTGCTAAATTCGCGTTTACAACATAAATTAATTAACGTGGCAGGGAGGGAGGCAGGTAGAAAAATAACGTTTGTTAGGGAAACATTTTGACGAAATTTACTGAATTATTAGATTACGTACATATTCAGTAGATTTTCTCGTAAAAGCCGTGATTTGATCAAAGCATTTCACTTTATTTGTTCCTGTCCCTGAGATTTTCTGATTGCTATTATTCATGGATGGCTGTGATCTTATTTGTCCGTTAGACTCTTTTAGGTGTTTCCTTTGATCCTTTCTAACCTTCCATTATGATTAAAGAGGCATAAGTACTTCAGTCTGTCGGTGTCTGTGAACTTGAATTGCCTACACATTCTTTGAGAGCCTATCTGTTAATGTTCCGATATTTTTTTTACATCTTTTGCTTTCAAATCTGCTGAGCGTATACAATTGGTTGGTTTTTCCATTAGGAAATTTATAGAACACTAGCTTTTAACCGCGGCTTTGCTCGCGTGGAGGTCGGAAATTATCCCACGGGAACGTACTATCGGGATAAATGGTATCCTATGCCCTAAGCAGGTTACACACCTATACCTGTGTGCTTCGAAACCCGTTCAGCTGTAGCGTGATTGAGTAACAAACATACAAACTTTCACATTTATATCTAATATTAAGTATATAGTAGGGTAGGATAAACATTACTGGCGATATGTGAGTGTCCAATGCACCTCTGCCTAACCCTTCGGGATATACAGGCGTGATATTAGGTATTTATTAATGTATGTAACAGGCGTTTAAGACCTCACCTTCCTCACCTCACCTCACCACTCTTATGCACGAGGTTGCAGGTTCGAATGGGCCGTAATCCACCACGCGGAAGAAAGACGAGAAAGACATTTTGTTTTTGTTCCCGTTCTTCATAAAATTCCAAATGACACGAGTGAATCAGTGGTCAAATACCAATTGACACGCTCAATCTCTGTATGACCTATATGGGCAGTTTTTTGGCCAATTGACCGGCTGCTCGATTGTAATTGAATGTCGAGTGAATGTCTGAACGTTTCACTTACAGACAAACGATTGACAGTCCCAAGTATTTGTCGATTTTATTTCTTTGGTTTTATGTCTGTTTCTCGGTAAATGGTACTATGTTCAAAGACTCAAGACTTACGACTAGTTTTATTTAACAAACAAGCTTCTGCCCGCGGTCTTGTCCGCGTGTTTCTAACTCCTCCGACCCATCATATCGCATCGCATCACCCGCCGGCGCTATTATTTCGTTTTCGCTCAGGCGTTATATCTGAATTTTTGGCTTGTTTAGGCTATATGCTAAGTACCACGCTAGGCCCTCAGGAGCCGCCACGGTCCTAGCGTGATGTTAAGTAGTTATTATTTATTTATTCATGTAATAATTCGCATTGTGTTTGAAATAAGTAGTACATTAATTAATTTATTACAGCTAAAAATAATAACTTATGAACTTCAAACAGTTTTCACTAAAACAATCAATAACATAAATGATAAATATTGTTTTGTTTTTCTCGTTTTCAATAGATTGCAAATACTTATTATATTAAATAAATGATTGTAAATATGACAAATTGACATATTTATGTGAAATGATCAAATATTGTATTTTTTATTTATAGACAATAACAATTTACAAGATAACACTAAAATAACAAAAATATATCCTAAATTAACTAAAACTATTTACAAACTAAAATATAGCGTCGAAAAATTCATCCGCATCGCTGTCGACTGGTAATGTACCCAAGACACTGGCGGCATTGCCACGTTGTATGGCAATGCTTAGCCTCTGGCCAATGTAAAAGCCAGCCCTTGGGTCATGGGAAGTGTCAACCAGTCTTTTCGAAATTTGTCAAATGATTATAAAATGCTGTAAAAAGCAAAAAAATAAATAATCTAATACTTAAAGTGTTGAATATATTTAATGTCATAAGTAAATGTCAGGTACAAGAAAGTAAATTACTGAATATAAAAACTATTTACCATCATTTGTCACCAATTCAGATATAGAATATAAACATTTATTCAACAGGAATGCTCTAAGTCTAGCTTTGAATTTAGCCTTTGTAAATCAACGATCTTAAGTCAGTATTTGGTAGCCTATACCTAGCCTTCCTCAAAAATTGGACTATCAAATGCATTTTTTCAAATCCGACCGCTACTTTCACAGAACGGAGGAGCTCTCGGTACTGTCCGAGACAATGGCGAAGTCGGAATTGTGTTTGTGTTGCTACCGTTACTCGTCTTCACGCAAACAATCACACTTGGTTGCCACAAGTAAGTCGCTTCGTGAGATAAAAATAATGTAAACGTAATTGTGGTAAGCGGGCCTTAATTAATGTTTAGGTATGTACATACCAATTACCTATGACTATTTAACAAAATTATTTCATTTCAAATCATAATTATCCTTCCTTTTATCTAAAAAGAATGTAGTTCGGTATTTAGTAAAACTACTAAAACGAAATATGCCACGGAATATCTGCCTCATAAGTGGACATGTAGTGTGAAAATATTTAGAATTCTTTTAACTAAACAAAATTCCGTGAGTTTTAAAATGAAAACATTCTTGTTTAAATATTTTTAAGTGAATAGAATGTTCATACCTAAAGTAATTAAGTAGTAGGTATTTGTCAGTAATTAAATGAGAAATGAAGCAGCGGCAATCATGATTATTATATATTTACTCGAATGCCAAGAAGGGTTTTGCTTTAAATTTTTGGAATCTGTTTTACGTAATGGACTAACAGTAACGAATTAACAATGGTTTTCATTTTGACAGTTCAACAACATTCATTGCGTTATTTATGTTATTGAGCAGATAAATATTTCGGACATATGAAGCAATGGATAAGCAATATCCTTTAAAATTATTCAGATTGAGATTGATTGTGTGTTTTTCATAGAGGGTTTTTCTTATAGGGGTTTCATATAGGGTGCGGGAACATTCGCCTGTAATGTAACAGTTCAGATGCGAACATAACATCAGAGAGTGAGGAGAACCGAGGTAACGATAATAGAGTCCTTCTTTTATAGCTTATTAGCTGCGCCCCGCGGTTTCACCCGAATAGATTTCGATCCCGTGGGAATATCGGGATGAAAAGTATCCTATGTGTTAATCCTGGTTCAGTAGCCTTTGCGTAAAAGAGTAACACACATCCATCTATCCATACAAACTTTCGCGTTTAAAATATTAAATAGGATTTTATATTTTGTGAATGTGAGAACTTTGTACGCCTTGTCGACTGTAGATTTGTAGACCATTTTCTATTTTATTAAGCACCTGGTACTTATTGGCAAGCCTACGCTGTCCTCCCGTACTATTAACACTATAATTTAAAAAAAATTGTATCAGCCAATTATTCTTAAAAGAGTAACCGTGGAGTTTCTCGCCGAATAAATCTTCTCCATAGGAAACGACCAATTAGAACCTTGCGCCTAGCTTCTGACGTTTCGTAAGTGCCCATGTATAATTCAAATTTTATTTGTTTCAAATTGACGTTACTTCAAGTTAAACAAATATCCACTTTATTTTAATGGTATTTAAGTTGATTTCAGAATGACTAGCACTATTGAAAAAGTTATTTTTTTTTTTTTAATTGTAGCGTAAACTGAACTTTATTGTGTAGGGATTAAAGTTATTTTTCCATAAACTCATATTTGTCTACATTTTTGGCGAATATGTCGCGATTCATATTTAGGTTTATGCGAAACAAGCTTCCGCCCGCGACTTCGTCCGCGTGCAATATCTTGTTCCCCCGACCCACCACATCGCACCGCCTCCTTTAGCGTTGTTTCTCACTTTTTTTGTTTTTATGTCGGCTCCTAAAAGTCCTAGCGTGATGTTAAATAGCTTATGGCCTTCCTCAACAATTGGGCTATCAAAATATGTTTTTTTTTTTCAAATCTCACTGGTAGATTACGTGTTCAAACAAAAAAACTATTCAGCTTTATTATTAGTAGGTATAGAAGATTAGTAGAGATAAAATATGAGTTTATAAAAACCCATCCCTTCTAAAAACGTTAAGTAAGCAGAGAAAATAAAACCATCCCTCGTAACGCACAGACCGTGTTTAAAAAGCTTTGAATTAAAACACGCGATCCGGAAAATGATTCCCGTATCGAAACTCGATACCAAAGTAGGTACTTTTCCTTTCTTTCATTTTCACGAGGCTGAGGATAGGACCCCTAGGGACTCCATAAAAACGTTACTCGCCACTAAACCTTCATGATATAGCTCTATTCATAAATCATGCTTCAATCGCCTTTGTTATGGCGACATTTTTAGCACAATATCGGATTTTATTGAATACTACCTTCTGCCCGCGATTTGGTCTGCGTGGACTTCAGAATTGGGTACAGAAGTATCCTATGTTTTAATCCAGGTTATAAACTATCAGTGTCTCAAATTTCATCCAAATCCGTTCAGCCGTTTTTGCGTGATTGACTAACAAAGATCCAAACATAATATTAGTTGGACTACTCAACGATCCGTAGTTTCTCAAAACGTGTATTTCGTTAGCATCTACAATTCCCTGTTCCTAAATAAAAACAGTATTTCTTTTGTTAGAAATCAAATTATATTGTTACTTAAATATATTTTCTAGTCTTTTAAAATGTGTCTTTCAATATCAACTGTTTTTGTTGTCTCAAAATGTCCATAATGAACGTCAATATAAAGCATATTTTTGTTAAAAACAAATACCTAGGTACCTAATACAATACATTTTCTAATTCAAAAGAACGAGCCGTCACAATTGTTACGTTAAATAAATACAAACACAAATACACTGCAAAACAAAGCATTTTGCTCAAAGAAAAACGAACTCCAATACACAAAAGAAAACGTAATTCTTATTGCGTCTCACTTACCTTTTATATTTCACACCTTAATTCGTCATCTATCCTTTCCAACCTTAATAAAGATAAAATCTAAAAGATAAGGGTAAAAGAAAAAAGGTACGGTCCGAAAGATATACGGATTGTTGGCCGTAAACAATCGAGGTGGCTGGCCATTTAATGTTTCAGATTTGTGTAAAAGAAACATTTGCGTGGGGTGAAATTGTGGAAAAAGAGTTTGGATAACGTTTGTTCGAGTTTACTGGACTGTGTAATGTAATGTATACTTTTTTTGATAATTTTTCCGTGTATTGTTTGAAGGCACGTTGCTAATAATTATATTCTTTACTATATAAATTCGAGTACTTTTGTATTCGTTTTAAAATACACATCGTTTGAAATTCAACCGTTTTGTTATGTAAAATGAAATGGAACTCATGTTCTCACTCATAGCCTTAGCTATAGAATAAAAAGTTTGCCCTTTAAATGGAAAAATGTTAGCGATATTTTTTTATTCATTCTGTAATTCCAGAAACAACTTCCGTTACCCTACTTTAAATTCTGAATTCTTTTAGTTTGAATATATGTACTAATTATAGCGTATTCTGGCATTCGTATGCAATCCAACTGCATCCAACTTTAACACAAGTTACTTGAATTGTCACGCGTCACTCACTTTTATCTGAAAAGTTGAATAGAGATAGTTGATAGAGAGAAAATTTTAACTGAACTTCTGAGTTCTATGATAAGCTCACAATTGTATCATGCACATACTTTTTACATCAAATATCAAGCAAATTTTTTGTTTAAGTAGCTTTTGGCCAACCAAGTTGTTTGTATACTTGTTATTTTTTAGGATACTTTTATTTTGTAGCAGATAAAAATGGCCTACTAGACTGCCTCGTTGGTTTAGTGGTGGTTAGCGTTACTGCTGAACATGAGATCCTGGGTGCGATTCCCAGGTCGGGTAAAATGTTATTGGAATTTATCATTAGAAATTTCCTACTTACAGTCCGGAGTTCAAAAGTTGGCGGTGTGATTACCCCCGTGTCTTGGAAAGCACGTTCTTCTTTATCTTTACTTAGTGTAGCAAAATATTCTGTTTTTTTTAAGTTTTTTAGTTAAAGTCCAGGTCAATCCCTGAAACATTTAGAGCAAAAGCGTTTTTCAATCAATCAAAATCGGGAATGCAAAATACCTCGCCGAAAAATCAACTTTAGCTCAGGGCCCGTAAATAAAGTCGATTACGGAATTGGTTGATTGAAAAACGCTTTTGCTCTAAATGCTTCAGGGATTGACCAGCAGTGCGATTCTGTAACCATCTCACCTTGAAAACTTAGGTGAAGTGAGCGTGGAGTGAGCTGTCATTCCAACTAATGCTATGGTTTGACACTATTGACAGCTCACTTCACCTAACTTTTCACGTTGAGATTTTTACAGAATCGATCGGCTGGACTTTTTCTGTCTACCAGATTTATTTTGCTACATGAGGCACTACTCGTTGAGATATTATAGCAAACGCAATCATATAATTGAAACATAACATATCAGCCTGTAATTCCCGAAGGGTTTAGCAGAGGTGTACTTATACATAAATAGTAGATCTACATTTCGCCATTTTCTTTTCCTAAGCCGTGACGCCTGCGGCCACTAGAGCAACGATGCAGTTATCTAATCATAATTCTGAATAATGACCTACAGCATTAATAAAAGCTTGTCTTTAAAGAACTGCAGGCAGAACATGCAGATAGATCTTCCAGGAGGTACAGGATCTACCAGTTACCGTCATCATAATGAAATCATTAGCCCTCAAACCTCTTCTTCTGAAGAAGGGGATTTCGGTTAAAGTGGATACTTTACATCCTAACCTCTTGATATAATTAATAGCACACTTTTATATGGACTTGAAAGCCTGCTTCGGCTATTTTTTATGTCGTTAGATACTAGTCCCTCTCACAGAGAGGAGGCCTGTGTCCCAGCAGTGGGAACATTATAGGCTGATTATGTATGTGTTATATAGATACTGAGTAGCTGAGCTGTTGCTGGCGACTTCATCTGCGTGTTACATTTTGTATTTCATCGCGGTCAAAATGTATGGAACATTTGTTTTTGTTTTTATAACCCACGAAAAATTTCGGAGGGGTTCGGAATCGTGTATTCAGTATTGAATCCAAGCTGTGCTTCGATATCCCTGCCACCCTGTATATAATAAGTATGGATTCTATTCGTATTTTTTTTTAATCGCTTGTGGCTAAGTAATAATAGGCGCATGGGTCGATTGATCAGGTTCAGCTTCGCTTGCCGCGGTGTGTCCGTGGATGGGTGACAATCTTTACATATCAAGACCTCTCAGTGCCTCGCAAAGCACGTTAAGAGGATCTTTGACAGTCGTTACGGGTAGTCAGAAGCCCGGAAGTCTGAAAACCAGTCTTACCAAGGGGGTATTACCCAGCCGATCGATTCTGTAAAAATCTCCTCGTGAAGAGTTAGGTGAAGTGAGCTTCGGGATTGACACTATTGAAAGCTCACTCGGCTTTCAATAGTGTCAATCCCTAGCACTAGTTGGAATGATAGCTCACTCCACGCTCACTTCACCTAAGTTTTCACGGCGTTGGTTACAGAATCGCACTGCAGTAACTGAGTTGTGGAGGTCAGATAGGCGGTCGCTCCATGTAAAATACTGGTATTCAGCTGAATCCAGTTAGACTGGAAGCCGACCCCAATATAGTTGGGAAAAGGCTAGGTAGATGATATATCTCAATGATCATAGCCTCCTCCTATCCTAAGCCCAGCATAATTACGATACAACAATAATACTTATCTCTCTAAATACTATACGTATCCTCAAGGGACTGCGTAGGATACGTATTAAAAGTAAAGGATACTTATTTTTGCCTTTCCCTATATCTGGTTTTCAATGAGACGTAATTAAAATCATACATAACTATACCAATGTTTTATACAAGCCTTTTGTTTGCGTTCATTGTCAGTGATTTGAATATGTCCGCTCTCGAAAAACACATTTTCGCTGGTTATGGCATTTTGTAGGGGGAGTATCCATGCCTATCGAATAACGTAAAACGGTCAAGTGTACTCGCGGGTCCAATAACGAGCGGGTCCAGCTGACCGAGGACTCTTCATAGTAGTTTTAGAGGTATGAAGAAAAGATTAGTTATAATTTTTTTTAAAGGGAGGATTTTCCGACTAGATAGTTGAGCCTGGTGTGCTACTGTGCAATCGTGCAAATAACTCTGCTTGCGCGATGTAGGATTTGCGTGATGTCACGTGCAATTTGTTGTTCGTACTTATGTGTCGTTAGATGTAAATATTTTTTTTTTTTTTTTTTTTTAATCTTTATTTTAGGGGACTTTTGAACACAGTTCACGCCAGTCCCATCATAAACTAATCTAATGTTACGTAACAAAAACTACTACTAAATAAAAACAATGCTTAAATAGTAACTAATGAATAAATCATTTTAGCCTCACGGGACATAGGCTGGGCCAGAAAATGATTAAATATGCCTAAGTCTAACCTATTTATTTTTAATTCTCTAATAATTCTATTTCTCTCAGCCTCGTTCCTGACACACTCCACCAAAAGATGTTGCACATCTTCTCTTTTATCGCAAACCTCGCAATTAGGCGAACTAACTTTTCGCATTAGATACGCAAAAGCTCTCAGCGGCATGTGTCCGGAACGAACCCGATGAGCGGTAACTACAGTACCACGGCCAATGACATTACTATCAAACCATGGGATACGAGGAGGCTCTTTTTGTATAATTTTGTACCAAATTCCTTTTAGTTTAGACTGTTCATTAAAGTAATCTTTCCATTTATCATAGCAATAGTTCTTAAATTTTCGTAATATTTCTGAATTAATAGGAAAAATATAAATTTCAAAACCCGAGATTGCCGCCATTTTCGCTAATCTATCTGCCTCCTCATTTCCCCTCAAGCCAATATGTGACGGGATCCACTGCAAAACTATGTTGATGTTATCTAAAAAAAGTGAGTATATTTTTCTCATCACGTCATAGGCAATCGATACACCTCTGTGTCCAGAGGCGCATCGTGCCAGATGCTGAAGAGCACTTTTGCTGTCGGTAAATATTACTACATTTGTAGTGTTAGATAACGTTTTAACGTAGGACAATGCTTCTGAAATTGCTAATATTTCTGCCGTCATAATAGATACCGAGGAAACAATTTTAAAACACTCACTTCCTCTAGTGGGATGTAAATATTCCTCATAGTTATTCATTTTATATGTAAAAATTGTATATAATTGTAATAAAAATTCTATATAAGTAGTTTATCAGCCATCTTGTTACCATAACACAAGCATTAGGTTGCTTAGCTTGGGACAAATGGTGCTGTGTGAAATGTCCAGGGATATTATTTATTATTTATATTATTATATGTGTGATAATAAGGTTCCAATATGTAGGTAAGCACGAGCCCAAGGCTAAACATTGGAATTGCGTTTGAAAATTCAACCGTAAGGTCTCATCATTTCATCCAAAAGACGTCCACTGCTGGACATAGCACATGGCCTCCACTTCGACCGGTTTTGTGCTTCTTGCATCCAACAGGTTCCTGCGGCCTTCACAAGGTCGTCGGTCCACCTTGTCTCCACCGTAAGGTATACATACTATCAATCAATTAACTCAGCCTATCGCAGTTCTCTAGTGAACATAGATCTCTCCCAGGCTGCGCCACAACACCCTGTCCTCCACCTTCCACGTACAGTCTGTCCCAGCCACCTTTTGAAGGTCATCGACCCACCTACAATAGGTACAAACTCGTTGGTAAATAATATAGGTACCTAAATGAAAATGGTTCGGTAAATACCTTAACGAAAATACAAACAAACAAAACAATTTTCGGAGTCAACATAGAATTATTTAGTTCACGAATTGTTATCATTTATATTGACTCCATGTCAATATAATTAGTTTACATTGGCGCCGATTCCCTTGTTCACCGACTAAACTAAATTTAAGTCAGTGCATCTTTTTCTTTCTATTTCATTAAGAAAAGGACAGAAGATAAATATTAGTTTAGTCCTGTCAAATTAGTCAGCGCCTGACGTAAATTGACGTATTTTAAGTCGCCGTGTTTATAATCACGTCTAAACTGTCTATGGAGTATCTTAATTTGACAGGACTAAACTAATATTTTATCTTCTGTCCTTTTCTTAATGAAATAGAGAGAAAAAGATGCACTGAACTTAAATTTAGTTTAGTTTGTAGACAAGGGAATCGGCGCCATTGCCTACTTATACTAATAAGATAACGACGGATAGCTTAAAAAGTTTTACCGTACCAAACTAAAGGTTAACTCCCTTATTGAAATAACACTGAAGTATACATTATAGTAATAGTATGTAGGTATGTGTATAGGTAATTAACCTATTTATGTACATAGTTTTAAAAGTTTTTTTTTCATATTGTCCCTCTCAACCAAAGCACCTGCCATTACCTAGGCTAAGTCTTTAAAGGCTGATTTTTCCATCGCCAGATAAATTTTATTCGAGAATAAAATTGACCTTTGACAGTTTTTGTATGAAATAACTGTCAACATTTCAAAATTATTCCTCCAATAAAATTATCTGTCGATTGAAAAATCAGCCCTCTAATAAATAATTACCTCATCGTTTCACACAAAGATGAATTCTAGTTAAAGAAAAAGAATTTCTAAGCTAAGGATTCCATTGCTTTGTGAAAGTTTCTTTATTTGCCTTCCCCATGTCCTTCTCGAACCAACCCTTCGATTTCCGTCTGTACCCAATTTAATTGAAAACCAAAGCACAGCTCCACAGAAAAGGATAAACCAGCACCCGAATTATATTAACGTAACAATTTAATATTCCAAGCCGATGACGCGGAAGGAATTTCATTACGCCGAAAGTGTTGAAAGAATCTACTTAAATACATATAAGAGGGAGGGAAAAATTAAAATGATATTTCAGTAGTAGGGAGCGCTTCTATGGAAAGTGCTAATAGGTAATATGGGCTGGTGTCCGCAACTCCACGACAATGCGCGTATTTTGCGTACGGGTGGGAAAATCGATCATTCGATCCACCCCAGCTCCTCAAGGAAGGCCAGCAACGCCTGGGTCGGGACCATAGTCAATATTCGAAAGAGTGTAGGAGTGTAGGATCGAAACCGACCGAACCAAATAGTAACTTCGTAGCAGGAAACGGCCGAACATTCGGCCGATACTACTTCGGAGTAGAGCCCCAGGGTTTCATGTGCCTCTTTACGTAAGCCTTGTTATGTCTATAACATAGCTATGTGGAGCTGATAGCCCAATACAGCTCAATAACGGGATGTAACCGGATATTTGACGAGAACAATGTAAGCTGTTTGAAGTGTAAGGAGAATACGATAGGCAGTTTGAAATAAAGATGGTATTACCATTATTACGAGTAACTGTATACTTAGGATTTCGTTACTTATATAAATATATAATAGAAATATTTCTGATTATAGTATTCTCTTAATTGGTAAGTAACTTAATTAGTAATGTAACTTTTTGAATTAATAATTATGCACTTTCTGAGTTTATCTTGGACATTACTAACATCGGTGAAGGAAAGCATCATCGTGAGGAAATCGAAATTCTGACAACCAGACTTACCAAGGGGTATCGTATTACCCAGTAACTGGCCTGTAGAGGTCAGGTAGGCAGTCGCTCCATGTAAAATACTGGTATTCAGCTGCATCCGGTTAGACTGGAAGCCGACCCCAACATAGTTGGGAAAAGGCTAGGGAGATGATGATGATGGTTAGTGGCGGGTAGCTAGTGACGTTCAAATCCAGACTCCGAGCTGTTACTGAGCTATTCCGAAAACAAATTAAAACCGATATTAAAATGAATGGATAGTTTGAAACCGGCATGTCCTAGAACCAAAAATTCGAAGACATGTGACATCTACCAACCCGCACTGGTCCCGCGTGGTGGATTATGGCCTACTCCCTCTCACCGAGAGGAGGGCGGTGTCCCAGCAGTGGGAATATTATAGGCTGATTATGTTGTTGTTGTATATTTTAGATGTAGATAAATAAATAAAAAACTTTATTGACATAAAAAAATATTACAACCATACATGTGAATGGTTGTAATATTTTTTTATAGATAACAAAAATGTTCAGGTCAATCCAGTTTTTATTCAATTCAGGATTTATATGTCCATAAAAACTTTCAACATACATATATTTTTAATGGATTACCTATATCTAACAATAATCCAACAGAAAAGCACTCCACTTATCAATTAGAGTTAAAAGGAAATCGATCGTCATGGCCGCTATAGAATATGGTGTTCCATATATGCTTTCACTATTGTACAAACGCCAATCAAGCTTGAACCCTAATTCTTTAGCAATAAAGTTGAAAATCTATTAAAGAAATTTGACAGATTTTAGTAGCTTGATGTGCTGGCGTCTGTACACACACCTCTTGCTTATCAAAAAAGCTATGTTTTAACAAAAATAACGCCAATTTATCCTCGATTCTCAAACAAATTTCCAAGTAGTTAAGAAATACCATTATCTCGCGTTATTTATCTGCAGCCATGAAGCAAAATAATTTAATATAGGAACTATGCACAACGTAGGAGGGGTATACAGAAGTCATTTATTTAGCCATTCTGAAACCCACGCAAGTATCTACTTACATAAATAATTTCGTTACGCGAACCCAACGCCCACGGTGCGCTGCGGTCTCGATATTTTAGGTTTTTAATAAAAATAACTTGCCATCGGAAGTTTGTGGGAAGTTGGTGAAGGTATTTAACGTTGATGATGTAAACCTTAAAAACCTGGTTTTTCCGTGGGGAAATCCTCATGGATTCCTACTGACTAAAGCCCCACTGCTTATTCTACTGCTATAAGTTGGGGGCCGGAGATACTTGTACATTCGCCGCACCCCTGACTGGTATCAGCCTAGCGGACCCCATCACCGAGGGGCCTACCTACCTTCATACTAATCACCACTAATATTATAAAGGCGAAAGTGAGTTTGTTTGTTTTTTTTTTTTTTGTTTAAAATAGCTGAACGGATTTGGATGAATTTGGCACTTGGAAAAGAACATAGGCTTCTTTTGATCCTGGATCGCAGACGAAGTCGCGGGCAATTGTTAGTGTTCTCATAAAGCTTGGCTTATTTTGGAGGAGGTAATGAGAAAGAAGTACTGCCGATGTGTCTTACAGTGCGTATGTAAGATACATAAAAACGTAATTTGAAAATGTAAAAGCAATTTGGAGGAAATTGCCCATAAAAAAACCTATTAATAACCATATTAAGTATTCTGATCAGCCTATGTTCCCACAGCTGGGACACAGGCCTCCTGTCTGTGAGAGGGAGTGGGCTGTAATCTACCACGCGGGCCCAGTGCTGGTTGGTAGATGTCACATGTCTTTGAATTTTTGGTTCTAGGACATGCCGATTTCCCCACGAAGTTTTCCTTTACCGTTTTTAGTAGCTATGTGTAAGATCAAAAACTTGGTACAGACGCCAGCGCATCAAGCTACCCGAAACTGTCAAATTTTCCCAATCAACCTTGAACCTGATGCTTTAGCCATAAAGTTGAAAATCTATTAAAGAAATTTGACAGATTGAAGTAGCTTGATGTGCTGGCGTCTGTATCTACATTAGTACAATCAATATTTCGGCAAATTATTTGCGAATATTGAAGGTAATAAATATTACATAAGCCTTGCGGTATTTTATCACCACAACGAACTAAAGAAAGAAAGAAAAAGTATGTAACTAAGAACACCATAATTAAAATCCAGAAAAAGCCTAACTTAATCACAAAAACCATTAAACCTACATTACACTATAACAATCGAGATATCGCGCGCCGATTAATCGATTACTGTCCAGTACATTTAGCCGATTTTTCAGCAACAGTCGTCGAGTAATGAATCGTTAAGGCGAGTGCGAATGGCGGCTTGTGACGGGGTAGAGCATTAATCAGGGACGTACTACGGGAGTAAGGAGTGATACGGGTTGGTATCACATCCGATCCGGTTCCTACATAAATTCTTCGGACGTAGTTCTTCGTTAAGGTAGACGCTATCTTTTGTGTTTGAAGTGACACTTCTAAGGGCCGGTTGTTTCTAACGGCTGGTTAACGTAACATACTTACGTCAGATAAGAACCATTACGTATTCGTTATTATTTGACGTACGGCAAGGTCATAATTTTGTAATTGTAATTTGAAACAACGCTTTTTTGGTTTGAAGATAGCTAGCGCCCTTTTTACGCATACGCCTGCGTCAAGTGGACGTGAAACAACCCGCCCTTAGGCGGCGATTCGATTCAATTGGACGAGAGTTGGGAATGGAATTTCAAGGACGCGTCACGTTTAGGCACATTTCGTTACATGAGAGAGAAGAAAGATATAACTCTCTCTCTCTGTCTCTCAAACTAAATCTCACTTGTTCTTTATTTTTTTAAAGATTCACTTCTATTACATAAGACTGTGCTGCACGGGCAATATTTTTTCCTTTATTTTTTTAATCTTGACCTATTTTGGGGTTTTATTTAGAGGGGCAATTTCCGTATTCTTATAAACGATCGCATTCTAATCTCAACAAAAATACATCGAATTTACCAAAATTTTTGACAAGTTTCTGACATTTAGTATCGCTGATATGAGATTGCGACTATAGGCCAACCACATAACTGAGACGTTGCCTGAGGTAACAGCGCGGTGAGGGAGGGGATCACCCCTCCCGCACCGGTCAGTCACAACTATCAAGTTGTCACAAGTTGACGAATCACTGAGCTCTCGCGTCACGTAGATGTTGAACGTTAATACTGAAATTGGCCTTTTGATGTCGTTTTTGATTCTATGAGTACACTCGAACACAACGATCTCTGACGATAGATCAAGTTTAAGAAGTCTTCCAAAAGAGGTTGTTATTTTTTATATCTCCGATAAAAATACGTCGTTTATACGAATGAATATATAAAAAGAAGACCATGTAAATAACTTTTCATTGAGCCCATAACAATTTGCTACAACATACTTTTACAAGCAATCGTTACAAAACTCACAATAGAACTGCTGAAATAGAATTGGCAATAGACTTACTTTTATTACCATTTGTGGTAGTAACGTCTTATTGAATATAATTCAGTCGCTGTCCGGATAAACCCGGGTAGGGTCCGCCCACCTTTTTATATTCATGCCGGAATTATACGGGAATCATTCAAGGCCTGGCTTGGCTTGGTTATCAGGGATATGTTTAGATTGCGTTTCTACCATTACGACGTATGTGCGGGAATGGTGCTTTAGTTTTGCTTGTCTTTTAAAATTCAGGATTACGTTGGGATTTAGAGTGCCGGGTAGGTATCACAGAGCCCTTATGGTTCCCGTTCTGAGCATGATAGCAAACAGGTTCGACTGTCCTTATGTTGGACACTGCTGTGACAGACAAGTTACACTTCGCCGCTCGTAAGAGACTACTGTAGTTAATATTAATTATTATATTAATGCTAAAATGAACCTTTTTGGCGCAGCCGTGAGGCACACACTATTGTTGTCTTAAACATTATTTTTATTTGATTAATTTTGTATTTTGTGTTGCACGAACTGTGTCCAAATAAACTTTTTTCTTTCTTTCTTTCTAATATGAGTTAATTATGATTGAGTAAGAATTTGAATTTGATTTATCTAATTTTTGTGTTGATGTTGTATTTATATTGTACTAGCTGCGCCCCGTAGTTTCACCCGCGTAAGTTTCGATCCCGTGGGAATATCGAGATAAAAAGTATCCCATATGTTAATCCTGGTTATAAACTATCTCTTTAGATCCAAAGGTGGTCTTTAAAAGATCGCTCTTAGCGATAAGACCGCCCATGATTGTGTCACCCTTTGAAAAATGTATATATTTATGTTTGAAATTTATATGGTGTACATAATAAAGAGTATTCTGTTCTATTCTGTGCCAAATTTCATCAAAATTGGTCCAGCCGTTTGAGCGTAACAAACATACAAACACACTCACAATCTTTCGCCTTTATAATATTAGTGTGATTTATACGTTTGTATTATTGATGTGTGATTTTGTATTTAGGTAAGTACTATTGAATAATTTGAAGATGTTTTCTAATTTCGGTTATGTGGTACCTGGAATAAATTATTTTTATTTTTTATAGGCACTATTACCAAATATATTAACAAATGGGACCGAATTTTGGTTGAATTTTTCTGTCGGATAAGTTAACCGGAACTTATGAGGAATTCGAAAACAGGCTATATGTAGAATCGTAATAAGTAAGAATTCTTCTTCTTCTCGATGGTAGGTACTCTCACTCGTTTTTTTTTTTTTATATATTTTGAACCCTGTAGGTGGCCACGTTGATTGCGGCATAATTGTATTCTTTAGGACACTCCAGCAAGTGGGGCATGGTCTGACAGATTGCAAACGACGTCTTATGATACTTATTTACTCTTTGCTACTGACAGCAGTCAGCAAAACAATGCACGCTAAGCAAGTTAAGTATAAGTTATTTTCCTCGGAAATTACCATTATTAAGCCTTGTTCTTCTTAGAGTGTCGATAGCAATCTAAATGGACTCGCCCCAGAATTCGGCTAAGTGTTTGGCGCCATCACAAGCGGCCATCAGTTCCTTTAACGTGCAGCTGACAGGCCACGTAGGACATGATATTAAGTGTGCTATCGTTTGTGGGACATCACCATATTTACACTCCAAGGCGGAGTCGTCTATGAATCTCCACCTGAACAGGTTTTCCTTGATTAGGCCAAACTTTTTTTTTTTATATTTGATTTGTTTTTTTTTATCTGTTCATTACGGACGCTTTTAATGTTCTGCGTCGTTCTCACATGCATAATTTCTAACATGAATGATGTAACCAATACTTTGTAACCATATTATTCTGATTTACAAGAGTGTCCATGGAGTTTCTTGCCCGTTCTTCTCCATAGGTACTCGTACCTACTACGCTTTGGAATGGCCAACTAGCTTCATTTTTCTGACTGACCGACCCCTTGACAATTCAAAAGTACCTGTAATTGGTTTAATTGAAATAAATACTTTGAGTTTGAGTTTGAGTTTCTGGGTCCGGAGTCTGTTTAAAGACTTCCAGGTTAATCTCATGTCCAGGATCGCCTTTTTGAGTAGTTATAAACATCTACAAGCTGCATATTTACGTTACCAATTTAAATACCATACAGACAGAACCGCAACCGTATTTTAATTGCTCCATATGGAATGGAAGCTCGCTCACATCCGCACCTCAACATTGCTCTCTACTTAATTAATAATTACAAATAACTTGGCACATTTTCCGATAAACGTACGCAACGTACGTTACATTACGTGCTGACCGGGTCTATTAGATTTATTCAAGAGATTAATTAAATTAGTGTCCGTGCTCGGTGAAATGTCTACGTTTATTAGCTGAACCAAATTTTGCAGGAATATTAGTTTAAGGTGCGAGGGGTGTTCGAAATGCAGGGGTGGTGTTTTTACAGTAGCCTGGCGTTAATATGGATCATAGAGCGACTGTCGAGCAGGTGCAATGCACACTATGAAAGAAGTGTTCAGAATCGTTTACTAAACGAATTTCTTTAAAAAAATTGGCTGCGACATATTATATATTATGATTATAAATTTATAACATAATATTCTAATTTGGGTGTTTAGTGGTGTATAAAAATGAAATATTATTCGTAGGTAAGCGCGTCACTTAAGAGAGGCTGGTCCGATTTGGCTATTTTTTTGTTTTAATGTGTTCGTAATAGTGCGAATTAAATTTTTATGGAAATATTTTTTTTTTTCTATACAATTTTTGTATGACCTCGGCCATAATTCTTTGGACAGGACAATGTCTGTCAGGTCAGAAAGAGAATTAGTATTAGTATGTAATAGGGGGTTGTGGCTAAGTAATAACTGCCGCACGGGTCGATCGACCAGGTTAAGCTGCGCTTGCCGCGGTTGGTCCGTGGATGGGTGGTCCTCTTCACATAGCAAGACCCCTCCGTGTCTCGGAAAGCACGTTGAGCCGTTGATCCCGGCTGTCATTCGTTAATCTTTGACAGTCGTTACGTGTAGTCAGTAGCCCGAAAGTCTGACAACCAGTTTTACCAAAGGGTATCGTATTACCCAGGAGCTGGTTTGTGGAGGTCAGATAGGTAGTCACTCCATATAAAATACTGGTATTCAGCTGCATCCGGTTAGACTGGAAGCCGACCCCAACATAGTTGGGAAACGGCTGGCAGATGATAAGTTGTATACAAATAAAGTTTGGAATTAAAAAACCCGCCTTCTATCTTAACTTGGCTTTTAGTTCTAAAGTTTATTTACTTTTAAAACAGGTAAAATGTATAGACAGTCAAGTTTCTATTGAAGCATATGCCGAGTATGTACTGTAAGCTTCTTTTGCGCAGTAAACTAACTTTATAAAATAAGTAAATAATGCGAGTACAACTATAAGTTCGAGTACTTAAATTAACTAGTAAGTTCGAGATTTCTATAAGATAGTTTTCGTACCAACTCGAGTTGCTTACTCGTATAACTTTTTGAACAGAATTACTGTTTTTATTCCTTGCTAAATAATATTTAGTTATTATATGTAAAACTACTTAGCGTCGCGACTACTAGACCAATCTAGTGAAAGAAAAGAAAGAAAGAACGAAAAACGTTTATTTGGACACAGTTCGCAAGCACTACTGCCGAGCATCAGTTGACTAAAGAGCCATGCGGTCCTGGGTTCGATTCCCAGTTCGGGCAGTGTTATTGCGTTTTTCCATCAGGAATTGCTCAGTCAGCAACCCATAGTCTAGATTTGTGCCCGGTTAGTGGCAAATAGGCTCTTCCAGTATTACATAGAACTGCCGAAATTGTCGAACGGGAAAAAAAATAAAAATAAAATAAAACGTGTGGGTTCGGGGGACCCCCGGTAGGCACGAAGTAGTCGATGCCGAAGCAGAGGTCCAAGATGGTGGCTGCGAAAATTCAAAATGACGAATAATCTATACATTTTCTACTAGTTTATATTTCTCATGTAAGTGAAATTTCTTATGGGAAATAAAGATATCTCAAACCCGATTTTCGTAGCCGTTCTTGGATTTTCATTTTGATCTTCACTATTGGCTTCAGCACCCTCTTCTCTGACCATTCCTATTAATAAAAAGTCGCATGGCTTAACTTTATAAGTGGAGACCTGTAATTGTCTTTCAGACTAACGTACTGTCCTTTATCTGTTTATTTTAGCTGTAAGTCTCCCTTGTTATTTAAATAAATAAATAAATAACGCTTTTTGGTTACGTGACGATTTCTACCAATTTACTCCTACCGAAAGCTCCGTTAAAGAACTTCGTTGCAAACCCAAAAATAGCACCAAAACAAAACATAGGTAACGTAAAATAAGAAACCCAAACTTGACACGTTTTGGGCTCGTAAATAACTGTAACGAACGACTCCGGCCTGTTCCAGGTAAACAGCCGCCATTGTTCTCTTTTATAGCCCAGTCTAGAACGGGCAGCCAACGTATTTTGTACGGAGAAATATTGCTAGTTGCGTTTCTAGAACATTTTTATAGATGTCTAAACCTGAGTTAAGAAAGATTAAGTCTTAATCGATACGAGTTTAAATGTCAGTAGTATATTATTTATGTTATTTTGTTTAGGGCTGATTTTTCAACAGTCAGATAACTTTTGCGCGAAGAATAAATATGACTGTCGATATGTACGGATACCTACACACTTTCCATAGAGCTATACATACATATTATATATACTTTCTATAGAGAAAGGTTAGGGAAACATTAAAATCTACATTTATATTTATGTTTTGTGTTTCCATCCGGGTGCTGTTCTCTCGTAGCTCGTAGCACGGCATGCTACGTCATGGCTACGGCTTAGCGTGCACTGTGCTACGAATGGTGGTTGACTACTACGGAAAACTTTACTCCAAAGTTTCTCTTGTGCGAAAAATGTGAAAATCAGTCCAGATTTACTAAGTTACATTCTAGAAAGATTCAGATTCAGATGCTGATGACGAATTAAATTAATGTATTCTTAGTTACTTTGTTATCATTTGGTGTCTGTATGCAAACAGAAAATCAACAAACTATCGATATAAAATTGATATCTACCCGCATTTAACCTGAAAACAAACTCCAATTCAACACGAAACGATAAATATCTGTGCCCTAGGGGTGTATTGCGCTCTTCACAGTTTTCCTTCCACAAACTAATAACTAGTTATCGAAGAAACTAAAGGAAAGTTATACTAATAGTTAGTTAATTAGTAGATGTCATCTGTCTGCTTTTCCCAACTATATTGAGGTCAGCTTCCAGTCTAACCGGTTGCAGCTGAATACCAGTATTTTACATGGAGCGAATGCCTATCTAACCTCCACAACCTAGTTACTGGGTAACACCTTCTAAGACTGGTTGTCAGATTTTCGGGCTTCTGTCTACGTATAACAACTCAAAGATCTACAAAGGCACGAGTCTTGATATGTAATGGAACCATCCATCCTTGAAGGTTAGACAGAAGTATACTTATAGTAAATCCTCATTACGGCGGCGAGCCTATTGCGACCAAGCGAGCACAAATCCGGGCATCCGGACATTCTATAGCTACGTCTCAATGTACTTTACAGCCACTATAATGGATGTAGGTACTATTATCACTACTCTGACGCGTACCCAGTAAACCTTTTTTGCAAACCTTCGCGACTATTAAACTAACCCTACCAACATCAATCTTCAAAAAGTAAACCATTTTGTCAATTTATCGACCTCGATCAACTGGCAATATTAAATAAGAATCAATAACACTTTATGCACCCTTTTCTACCCTTTTCTGGGGGATAGTGACGTCACATACCATCCCTCATGACTTATCACCTGTCCCCCCCAGGATTTAGCGCCCAGGAGGTTATTTATGGGGAGTCTTGCCCCACAAAATTGCTGATATGATTTAGCGTAGTCATATCTTTGGGAACTGGATAAGTCGAAGTATATACTTCGACTTACGAAGTATATCCAGTCGTAGTCGTGTCTTATTCGTATTTCGTCGTTTAAGTCGTATTTTATGTGTCTCAAGGTTATTTAATCTGCATTCGCGACTTATTTGCCAAAAATGTAAACAAATATGAGTTTATGGAAAAATAACTTTCATTCCGACACAATAAAGTTCAGTTTACGCTACAACTTCAAACATTTTTATAACTTTTTCAATAGTGCTAGTCACTGTGAAATCAACTTAATTACTATTGTAATAAAGTTGATATTTGTTTAACTTGAAATAACATCAATTTGAAACATAAGTTTGAATAGACTTTAGACAGTATGGCGAAAAGAGGAGGGCCCTGTAGAAAACATAAGGATTAGTCGTCACTAATCCTTATGTTCAACACAACCTCATCAGGACGCACATGACGTCTCATATGCGTCCTGTTGAGGAACTAGACACAGTCGGATTTTATTGTATTTTTGTTAATGTGTTCGTTTGTATGGAACGTTATATTTATGTTAAACAGCGGGGTAATTGCGTAACATACTATCAGTAGTGTACGAAATAAAATGCGTGGGAACTTTAAACTTATGGAGTTTATTAAACTTATAAAAATGCAGTCAAGAGGCACACCGTTACACATAGCAATCAGACAAGAAGAGAAAAAAGTGTTGCCACATCACAACGGAAAATTGCACCAAAACAGTGTTGCAAGCTTATTTACTAAAATTATTACTATTTTTGTTAATATTAAAAATAATAATTCTGTATGTTTAGACTGTCCTAAACAAATAGTACTGGGTTTTATTTTGACAATTCAACATCATTCATTGCGTTGTTTATGTTGTTGTGCAGACAAATTTTTCGAACATATGAAGCAATGGATTAGCAATGTCCTTAAAAGTGATTCAGATCATGATTTATAGTGTGTTAAGCAATTAACGATAAAACTTTACTGTGTTATTGTTACAACACTTTAATTATTTCTCATTTTAGTTCAAAAACTCTTGAAAAGTCTAAATAGTATTGTTATAATCAGAACATGTTCAAACACCTCTATTTTTAAATGTGGTGGTTCTAAAGCCATCATCATCTGCCTAACCTTTTCGGGTCGGCTTCCAGTCTAACCGGATGCAGCTGAGTGGTGGTTCTAATGTAAATACATTTCAAAATAATCTACTTACGAACTGTATCTACGTAAAACGTACCGACTACTAAAAGTAATCCTATTAGGTACGCGTCAGCGCCCAGCGGACAAGTAAAGAAGATTTAAATATTATATTTGCGATAAAAACCGCAGCCCACGAGTTTCGTGACCGCAAACACTTGACAATTAGTTCGTGGTCAGTATTTACTTTTTGGGTACGTACATTGTTTTAGTATATAACGTGATAGTATATATGTAAAATCTAAATATTCGCACGGCAGAAATGCCAAATATAGTGAAACCCATAGATCTTAAGAACTTATGTTACCCATATTCTTGCAAATAAATATATCATTCATTCATTCATTCGTGTATTAAGTGGTGTAATCTTAGATAAAGGATTTGACTATTCACATAACATAACATCACGCCTGTAATCCACGAAGGGTTAGGCAGAGGTGAACCTATAGTACACCTAAACCCCAGGGGGTCTACTCCGAAGTGCAAAGTGTGAATGTTCGAATCGGACCGACACATGGCCGAACCGAATATTATTGAAAAATGAGGAAAAAGTTCGGATCGGCTCAGTTGGGTCGGGACCATAATCGATATTCGAAAGAGTGTAGATACTACTTCGGAGTATACCCCCAGTTATGTTTAAATCCCTTGTAATAGGTGGTGAGCCTATTGCCATCAACGAGCCAGTGCCAACCACTAGATTGCTATTAAGAAATCCCTGATGAAAAAACCCAATAACACTTCAACCGACCTGGGAATCGAGCCTAGGACCTCATGCTCAGCAGTACGCTTGCGACCACTAGACCAACATGGAAGTCTTTTAGTAGCGCCGTCTTAATTTTTTTTTAGTAGCGCCATTTTCATTTTTTTAGTAACGCCATCTTCATTTTTTTATGGATACATACTTGCACACATTACTGAATAAATCGTTTCGCCGTCGCGGATAGTTTAGTAGTAGGTAGTAGAACTGTTCCGCGGGGTAAGTGTGTAACACACCATCAGTAGCAACGGTTTTCATTTTGACAGTTCGACAACAGTCGTTGAGCAGACAATTTTTTCGAACATATGAAGCAATGGATTAGCAATGTCCTTAAAAATGATTCAGATTGAGATTAATAGCGTGTGACGCAATTAGGGTGCTGGACAATGATTACCGCCGGGCCTATTTCTGCCCCCCAGCAGCGTTGCCGTGTCCCAGGCCAAACCCGTTAGCACCTTCTGGGTCATCTTGTTGGACGCGCACTTCATTACTGAAGGTTGTCTCCCTTCAGGCCTCCGTGGCGTCATGAATGATGTTCTTCCATTCCGTTCTCCGCTTCTCTTAGGGCGGTCGCAACAGAGAGTCCAGTGAGTGCGATAACTTGGTCCGACCAGTGGTTAAGTAACCGGCCGCGAGGTCTTTTACCTTCTGCCTTTCCCATCACCAGCAACTTTTCATGGTCATCTGGTTACCGACGGACAATGTGGCTTTCATATTTTGATTGTTGTTTTTATTTATATCTAACCGTATGCTGCACTGGTTGTCATCACGTCAAAGCCGGCTGTCGCTGAAAACCAGCGCTGGGTCTCTGTCTCGTATAGGGTCTTAGAATTATGCTGAGTGATGGCAATTTTGCGTGGATGTGATGCATGTTTACCCCCAACTTGTTGTTTTTTTTGTGTTCTTTTTTATGCGTCATGTTTGCCGCAAATAAATGTATTTTCTTTCTTTCTGTGACAATGTAACCCGACCGAAGGATTCTCCTTCGGTCGTAGTTGATCGTGGATAATGTCTCTAACCTTTTGTTACGCAACCCTAAAAAGGACAACAAAATAATTAGATACATGCTATCTTTAATGTAATTACAATTTAGGGAAGATAATTATCTACCACCCCAATGTCAACCGAATCGGAAAAATCCGTCCGATCCTTTTATAGGTTTATGATTAAGATTATACTTACTTTGACAACAAAGGGGTAGTAGTATCTAATAATCCTTTTGTTGTCATCCCTTTTAACTGATATCTCATTACTGGGGCTTTACTGGGGCTCGTCACGGTTCAAAACACGTATCTATTGCTACTTAAGTAGGTAAGGACGTTTGTAGTTTCAACAAAAAGAGTCCCATTTCAATGAAAAGGAATTTATATTAAGGTGAAGAGTCAGGGTAGCCCGAAATTCAAATTAACTTTGGTTTTTTAATCAGTGTCAGGCTGAAATATGATTCGCGACCGTGACAAGTATGTATTTACAGAATATACCTAATCATGAAAATCATCAATACAACCCTCTAAGTTCATATAATCCCATTTAATGCCTACTTCATAAAATATTATACAACCTTTTTTACGAATACTGTCCTGAGTATTTCACTGTTAGTTACAATTACCGCGCCCCTCTCTATTCCTTGATATGCAATGGTCGCTGTAGCACCATGAACAAGAGGCCACAGGAGCTAGTGCGAATCTTGGGGTTCATTCGATTAATCGAGTCTGGTTTGAATTTGATTAAAGTCCTCTTTCAAATTGTCCGAAAAGACACTATCCACTATAACAAAAAAAAAACAGCCCGAAGTTGAAGGAATTAGCTGCCAGTTAAATTTAGCACACTTGGATAGTTGTTGTATATATATTAACGGCCTGTAATTTTTTTTTTTGCTGTATTGGCCAGATCTTTACTTCGATCACGCCTGATGGAAAGCGATACGGATAAGCACACTAATTGCGTAACACACGATTAATCGGAATCGGTTTCATTTTGACAGTTCAACAACATTCATTGCGTTATTTGCGTGTTGAGCAGACAAATTTTTCGAACTTAGGAAGCAATGGAATTGATTAGCAATTTGCTTCAAAATGATTCAGATTGCGATTGATTGTGTGTTACGCGAACGATACTTAATAATATCGTAAACTTATTGCAGAATTGTAATTAAGTCCTTAAAAAAGTAAAACCGTCCAAGATCACACAGATATTTTCATTGATAAATTCGCGAAAAACCCTACTTAAAAATAAATACAACCCTAAATTTTCTGACCCTTTGTCCCTAAAATGGCGCTGAACCCTTTCGCGTGTGAATTTTGGGCCCTTCCGGGGTAGTCGGTAACATTTTTCGGGTTCCGTCACATTTTCCGCCGGAAATCAATTGTTGCATAGAAAATGTTTTGTTTTTGGCGTTTTTAACCCTTTTTTGGATGTCAGCCATGTCAAGCCGTACTTAGCGAAGGTTGCTTGTAATTTTTAGAATAATATGTACATAAATTTTTGAACTCGTTTTTCGCAGCATTGGTAGGTAGACATCGTCTAATTTATAATTGCATGTTTCCACGGAAAGAAAGAAAGAAAACTACTTTTTCTTGCTTGCTTGCTTGTTTACTTGCTTGTTTTGCTTATTGCATACACATTTCGTATAGAAAGATTAGTGGAAACTCGTGCAGTTTTAAATGAAACGATCTCTACCACACCTTGAAGTAATGAAACGATAATTTGTCTTTTTTTTTTTCTTACTTTGACACTATTGCCCTGGTATGTTAATCAAAACAACGTGCCATCCATAATTTCCATCTTTTTCTAACTAAGTTTTACACAAGGCAAGACCCAAATAAATATGTCCTATCCACATTATAGTAATTACAAGTCCTGCGATAAAACGGCATCATCGCTTACGTCAGCAGAATCAGATTGGGGCGGGACGCAACGCAACGCATTGCAAAAATCCTCCTTCGTCACTATCGTATATTTTCTATAAACCCACGCACACTACAGTCAAGCCGCACCGCACTTTTTGTATGGAAATGCGTTGCGCTGCGGCTCATTGCGGCTGTAATGTGCGCTTCGCTTTACCCAACGCGCCAAATATCATCATTAAGGCTTCGACGCACGTAGCGTACCATTTTTTTCTCATCAGAAATAATTGCGCTTTTTTTAATACATTAATTATTGTAGGTACTTACCTCTTTGTTCTTACCGCTCTTTTGTTTTTAATGGGAGGTTCGTACTGAATCCGTAATTTTCTTTTTTAGTTAACATTACGTTACATAGGTACTCTGAATGCCAACAGGGTTTCCCTTATTTTACCGAATATCTGAAAGCCAATTCCCGTAGGTAAAAACGTTCAAAATCTCAGCGACAATCAATGTCAAAATCTTGTCAAAAATGTAGGGAAGTTAGAGGTATTTATGACAGATTGAGACTGAGATCAGACTGTGAACGTTCTTAAAATTACGAATGTTGCTCCTCAGATGCTATTTTAAAACACATATTTTTTATTTAAAAAAAAAATACTAGTTCTATGTCAGAAAGGTGTGGTCATATTTAAGGGTGTGGTGCACATCATCAAACTGAACAACTGTCTCCATGGACCAACATCGTAACCTCGAAAAAAAATTCAACGGTCACATACAAAACGTCAACCTTTCTGATATATGCTGTACATGTAGATAAAAATCCTTCCTGACAAAGATATTTTATTGTCTATTTATGATTTGTTGTCCTAGAAAAATAATGTGAAGGGCACGACCCTCGCTATAGACACAAAAACTAGATTAGACTAAATACAGTTAAGCTGATTGAAAACATCCACAATTTCACGTCAACCCTACCAAGAATAAACAGCCCATAAACTGTAGACCGGATACTTTTATTTCGATTCATAGAAAAGAATCATAAAAACCAAATACCTACTAACTAACTACTTATCTAGATATTTTTTATTTAAGTCTATTTTTGTTAGAAGATTTCTTCATAAACAAGAGGGTCGATGACACTATAAAAAATAATGACACAATGTCTCGATAACTCAGGTTAAGTGTTCATACAACTTCAATGACATTATCAATTCACAATTCAGTCAGTCTTCAGACAGTCAAAATTCATTTAATAAAACTAACTTAACTTCTACAGATATTGCTAATAATTTTGCACACACTTTCGATAAAAGCGTGAAGCTAATTATTCCTACGTGCTCGAAACCATTGCTAAATAAAACAAATTACACAACTCCAGCTAACGTTTCTATGCGTATAAAACCTGCGGAGCCTAATTCAGTTAAAAAAATCATTATGTCTTTGAATAGTAATAAAGCCCCAGGAATAGATGGAATTAGAGCCATAGATATAAAAATGTTGTGTACGACAATTACCGCGGTGATTTCTAACCTAATTAATCTATGCATACAAACATGCAAGTATCCATCGATGCTTAAAACAGGGATTGTCAGACCGATTCACAAAAAAGGAAGCAGGCTGGATTACAACAATTACAGACCTATTACTATATTGCCTAGTATTGATAAAATAATAGAAAAATACATTTGTAAGCAAATACACGAATTCTACGAACAAAACAAAATACTAACAGACAAACAATATGGCTTTCAACCAAAAAAGAATACCACACAACTGTTATCAAAGTTCACAGACAGTATTCATAAACATTTAGATGAAAAACAGCACGTATTAGTAGTATTTATAGACTACAGCAAGGCATTCGATACGCTCAGACACGAGCGGTTACTGGAGTGTCTTCATGACAGTGGAATTAGAGGCAAGCTACACGATTGGTGCGGAAACTATCTTGATGACAGGAAATTCATGGTCAGAGTCAGTGACGCGACTAGTGAACCCGTCATCGTAACAGAAGGAACGGCGCAAGGCTCGGTTCTTGGACCGCTGCACTACCTCACTTATGTAAATAGCCTTGTTAATGTCATAAAAAAGTGCGAGATCTACCAGTTTGCCGACGACACTTGTCTTATAGCTGCGGGACCGAGTGTTAGTGATGCCCAAAGGCAATTACAAGAGGACTTCGATTTGTTGACTGGTTGGTCTCATGACGCTGGTCTAGTATTAAACGCTAGTAAGACCAAATTAATGTACATCAGTTCCAGTCAAAATAGAAGCTTTTTCTTGCCTAAATTAACGGCTCACTGTCATGAGTGTTTGCATGACATTTACAACAATAAATTTGCCAATCCGTGCAGCTGTGACTCCATAGAACTCGTAGATAGCCAAAAATACCTAGGACTTACCATTGATAGCCGACTTAATTGGAAGGAGCACATTAACGGGGTGTGTGATAAACTGAGATGTATGCTAGCTAAATTCTCTATTATTAAATGTAAAATTCCATATAAAATTCTGTTATTGCTTTACAAAGCCCTGGTCGAATCAACGATATCATATGGTCTGTCGAGCTATGGTAGGACATATAAGACATACCTTGATCAAATTTACGCAATCCAACTACGTATATTAAAAGCAATAGTCCCGCATAACATCAAGAAGAAATACAAAAATGACTACCACCAATTATTTCAGTTCTGCAAGATATTACCGATACATGATAAAACTAAATTTGCACTGCTCAAAGAAGAATTTTTTAATGAAAATCTAAAGAAAACTAAAAACGTAAATAGTAATGAAATTAGGACTCGTAGCGTTATCGATGCTCAGCTGTTACTTCCAAAGTACACGAATCTACACGGCAAGAGATCATTAAAGTATATAATACCTTACCTTATTAATCAACTACCTATATCATTGAGGGATAAATTAACTCAGAAAAACATAAAATACAAATTAAAGCAACATTTCCTACTAAATATAAATAACTAATATTATATATACATAGATTCAGTGATAAAAATATATTATTTAATTCATTATAGATAAATAAATTAAAACAACTTTAAAGTAAAAATAATACGTAACAATAATATCATAACACAAATAAAATTAAAGTTAACTATTACTAAAAACAGATAATTATGTACTTTTAGGAGCAACCTGTATCAATTCAAAAACCCTCCACCACTTTTGTTTTAAGGATGGACGGCCGGATTGGTCACTGATGTGCGCTGGTCAGTATTAGATAATAGTATTTCGCTTATACCCGTTGTATTTTTATTTTTTGTTGTTACTTTTTACCTATGTACCTACCTAAGTGGCTAAATCCTCTAAATTATGTAGTCGATGATTTTGGTGCACGGTAAAACTCTAATGAGTTTATGTTGGCACCAACTTAAATGTATATAACGTATGTGTACTAGTGAATAAATAAAATAAATAAAATAAATAAATAAAATTAATATTAATTACGTAATCTGCAGAGCAAAGGCCTCTTCTTCGACACAGATAGAAGTAATGTCATCAATCACCACGCTTGATGAGGGATGGTGGTTTCAACCTATCAATTCAACCTAAAAGTTCATTATCAGACATCATGTATCTACATCTAAACTCAAACTCAAAGCATTTATTTCAAATAAACCAATTACAGGCACTTTTGAATTGTCAAGGGGTCGGTCAGTCAGCAAGATTAAGCTAGTTGCCAATTTCAAAGCGTAGTAGGCAAGAAACTCCACGGACACTCTTTTAAATCAAAATAGTATGGTTACAAAGTATTGCTTACATCGAAACTTTATATACTATAATAATAATATTATAAAGAGAAAAGATTTGATTTCTAGTATGTTTGTTGTTACGCTAAAACGGTTCAACAGATTTGAACATGACGTGGGAAGGACAAAGGCTTTTTGACAAAGGCAAATTTTCATCCTGGATCGCAGACGAAGTCGCGAGCATCAGCTAGTTGAAGTATAAAAACAAGCGACTTCCAAAAAAAAAACACTAACTATTGAAAAATTAGTTTAATTACGGGTCTTTACGATTATTTTAAAGTTTTTCTCGATTTTTCAGTGACGATATAAAAGATTGTTGTATTAACAAACTATATTTTCCTTGTTTCAGATCGAACAGCTGTAATGGCGCATCATACAAGTTGCCATTGAAAAGAATGGGACAATTTCACCGGGCGCCTTCCCTGCACATCACTTCCGTTGAGGTTGGTATCTCTTCGAACAGCTCTATTAGCACCGTTAGGGGGTGAGAGAAGGGGTTGTATGATGAATGGGTGACAGCATCCATTGTGCACTGATGATATAGGCATTGAATGCCACCGCGGTCACCGGTGACCGCGAACAATAGATTTTCTATTGTGTCTGTTGTCTGGCAGTCGGCGTGTAAAAGACTTAGCTAATAAATCATGATGATACGTATCCTTATATTACGAAAAAGGGTTCCTGGACGTTTTGACCGTTTTTAAACCCCTCAGACTGCTACAGAAATCAGTATCATAAGATAAAAATTATTAACACAAAGTAAAGCCTGGGTTCGGAATGACGGGGCCCGATAGGGCCGAAGCCTGCCAGGGTAGCGGGAAAGGGTTACCGCTGCCCTGGAACAGAAAGGGCTAAGGAAGGAACACGGGTGGGTTTTAGTCAGTAAGAGTCTGACACTCCCTTCCACTCCACCCAGAGCGGGAGGGGTCATTTGATGATATCCCATCCTCAAAAAAAAAAAAGCCCGGGTTCGAACCCACGATCTCCGACTCGTAAGTCGGAGCCGTTACCACTGAGCCACCACTGCTCTCAAAATAGTAAAGGAAAACATCGTGAGAAAACCGCATGTCTTAGAACCAAATATTCGAAGACATGTGACATCTACCAACCCGCACTGGGCCCGCGTGGTGGGCCGCTCCCTCTCGGGGGGAGGAGGCCTGTATCCCAGCAGTGATGATGAGTGCTGTTTATACTATTTAAAGAGCACTCATCATCCCTCTCTCTCTCTCTCTCTATCTTCTTCGTAGCTCTTAACTGATAAAAAGGAATAATTACCAGCTTATAACGCGGATTTTTTTTAATACATTTAGTATAATGCCCCGTTACCAAATCGTTTGTTCACCTCATACCCGTATTCCGTTCCACACACATGCGCCTAAAATAAATTAAAAACATAATTTAATCATTTGTTTTCGACCACCTACATACGAGTTCAGTTACCGAATTTTTATTTTGTTGGTTCGCTGCCGCCAAATCGGATTCGTCCGCGGACCGTTGGGAAATGCGAAAAATTTGTAAAATGTTTTCCCCGACGCGGTGTGCAAGACCTTTTAATTATTTTGTTGTTTACTCAGTCTGTTTCCCTATTTCCATTAATTATAATCGAGAATTAGCTAGCAGTCAGACACCCGGTTTCTAGATTGAAAATTTAAAGTTGAGAAATCAAAATCAGTAATTTATTCAAATTAGGCTGAGAATCAGCACTTTTCGAACGTCAAAATTACATAAGACAGTTCCCCAAAACGCTCTTTCTTCACCACTTCCTAGTGCTTTAGCTGGGAAGAACGCAACCAACTCTGAGATCTTTTCAAACTCCACTTTTGTATTACTAAGGGTTTTGCAGTACTCTTTCGATTTTGCAAATCAATTTTATATTACCTGGACTACATTGAAAGAATCACCGTATGTTCAGTACAGAAGGCCAATTCTCGTAATTAAAAACGTTCAAAATCTAGCGGCAATCAATGTTAAAATGTAGGGAAATTAGAGGTATTTTTGACAGATCAGACTGTAAACGTTCTTAAAATTACGAGAGGTTTGACAAGTTCGCAACTTAAAATTCTCAATTTAGAAACCGAATGAGAGTATATTTAAGATGAATATTAAAAATATATCCAAAAATATGCGTGCGTCAGGGACGTGACAGGACCGCAGGCTTTTTTCATATTTACTGAAGTTCCTGCGCTGGCACTTAGGCAGACTTATTTGAAGGAGCACGCACCTATATTTCTTTAACCCCTGACTACGTAACATCGGACAATACGATCATGTGAAGAATAGGACCGATAAACAAGTACCTACCTACCCTTTTTTTCTGTGCGTGTGAAAGGCAAATCAAAAAGATCTGGCTAGCTAGGAAGTGAAACAGCCCCATGTCAAGGGTTTTATCGTCGCGGATTTCATAAGCATTTGTCTATGAAGATAACCAAAATCCCATGCCAGATTGGATAAAGAAAAGAGAGAAAGAAAAATTGTTTTATATGTCACAGAAACACGTGCATACAAAAAGATAATTAATTCTAATAATAAGGAAAAAGAAAAACAAAATATATCTGCACGTCACGCACGGCTGCACGTCATTACTGTGACAAGAAGGATTCCACTCAGCATGATGCTGTGCTATAGAGGTGACCCACATCATAGCGCTGATTTTCAATATGGTTACCTGATGAGTTTGAGTGTATGGGTAACGTATTTCTAACATGGTGCTTATCGCAGGAGATTAACGAGAAGCGAGTTATAGTGCTAGCAACTTAAAACGAGTGGGCGAGCAACGAGCAGCGAGTGCGCGACGCCGACGATGATGTACCTATGTACAGACTACCCGAAACTGTAAAATTTTCCCGATCAACTTTGAACCTAATGCTTTAGCGATAAAGTTGAAAATCTATTAAAGAAATTTGACAGATTGTAGTAGCTTGATGTGCTGGCATCTGTACGAAGCGTGAGTCTCTCAGCGAGTGTGCTCCCCAAGCGAGCTTCGCTATGTCGCTAAGCGAGTAGGTACTCTCTTATAGCTCTTATCGCTGCGACAAACGAGTACTTGCCAGCGGTGTGAACAGTCAGTGATCAACTTATTATCTCTTTTACGTACACGGGACATAGAATCTTTTGTACGTTTCTTGAGCAAGAAAATCGTTGATAGCTAATCGCTTCGTCGTCGGCGGTGGGGCAAGGACTAAGGGAGGTAGAAACCCAGTGGTTTGATATAGCTAGCTAATGGAGCTCAAAGGAGAATAAAAGAACATTTTCCTCCTAAAGAACAACGGATTTATAACTATCGGCGATAGTCGGAAGTAATTTAGAATTATGATAATTATGTTATAGGAACATTAATTTGTGGGGATAGGAACATTAATTAAATTTGCTCCTAAAGACTGTAATGACCATTTATTCAATAGGGAAGGAGGGTTTCCCAACTATGTTGGTGTTGGCTTCCAGTCCACTTGATGCAGCTCAATACCAGTATTTTACATGGAGCGACTGACTATCTGACCTCCATACCCAGTTACTGGGTAATACGATACCCTTTGGTAACACTGGTTGTAAGACTTTCGGGCTTCTGAGACCCATAACGGCTGTCAAAGATCCACAAATAACAGCCGGGTCCTTTCCGAGGCACGGTCCGTGCCTCACACACACACACACACATCCACACACATCACACACACACACTTCACACACACACATCACACAGACACACACACACACACATCACACACACACACACACACACACACCACACACACATCACACACACACACCACACACACACACACACACACACACACACATCTACACACACACACACACACACAAATCACACACACACACCGTACATCCGTACATCTTTACATACCGAGACCCTCCTTGCCGCACGGAGGGTCTCGGTATGTAAAGATGTTCACCCATCCACAGACCTACCGCGGCAAGCGTAGCTTATCGATTGGCCTACTTATGCAGCTGTTGCCCAGCCTTCGGTTGACATATGCAGCTGGTATTACTTAGCCACGAGCCACCTATAGCCAGTACCTACCTACCTACAGTAGATAAAAAACTCCATTCAGTTATTATTTACCTCCACTAGAAATTCTGTAGTTAGTGGACCGATTTTAAGCGTATCAGATTTGCCAGGATAAAATCCGGATCGCGGGAAACATCGCCCCTTTTTCCGGCCTCACGTACTTGTACGTTAAAATGTGTGACGTCATCTGACAGGCGTGACGTTAGCTGTCATGTACAGTCGGGAAGTAAATTAACTGGGTAAACGTCGTACGTCTACAGGTACGCACGGATACACATCAAGCTGTACATAACAGTGTAAGCTGACTTCTGATTGTACGAAAAACGTATACAATGCGAGGTCAGTTTAAACTGGAAATGTATAGCTTGATGTGTAGCCGTGTGTACCTACCTACCTACGACTTTCTCGCGGGGAATTATACCACAAGCATGTTTATTGAGATTGGAATTTTGTCTTATTTGCATTGATGTAGGTAGATTCAATCAGAGAGATTTATTGCTAACCTTCCCATACCCGCGCCAAATTCCGTAACACTTATACCCACACGCGGTCTCACAGACCGAGGGTTCGGAAACCAATTTCAGAACATTAAAAAAAAAATTGTTGAAATGATGTTTTCAGAAACTTAACGGGAATATAGTGACAAAAATAAATACAATTAGTAAACCATTCTAGAAAAAGAATTAGGGTTACGGGCAAAAAAGTTAAAACCCATAAAATCTAATTTGTTTCGTTCGCGTGAATGTCGGAAAACGTTCACGCGAACGAAACCGCGGGCATAGGTCATTAATATAAGTAGATACCAAGTAATAACAGCCGCAAGGGTCGATCGATCAGGTAAAGCTAAGCTTGCCGCGGTTAGTCCGTGGATGGGTGACCATCTTTACATACCAAGACCCCCCCGTGCCGCCGGCTGTCATTCGTATATATCTTTGACAGTTGTTACAGAAGCCTGAAAGTGACAACAAGTCTTACCAAGGGAATCTGGATACAAAGCCTAAATAAATGAGATATTATGTTTTTACCCTGTTCCCCTAAATAAATTGGGAGAGGATTACTAGGTTGGCGGGATAGTTTTTTTTTTATCCTCCCAAAGCACCTGCCATCTAATCTCTTCACCACCCTTGGTTGACTGGTAGAGAATGCCTAAGGCATTAAGTCCGCCTTTGTACATTTTTGTGCGAAAAGTTTAAATAAATTTTATACAGGAGCATAATGATGATGATTTTGTTGCAATTAATAAATTATTACATTAATGTATTTTTGTTGTTGCAGGGGTCTATGCTCACGCGCCAGCACCGCATGCGTTGATGGGCGGCGGCGCGAGCGCGGGCGGCGGGCGGGCGACTCGCGCCCTTCGCCTGCTACTGCTGCTCGTGCTGGCCCTTGCGGCCGTGGAGTACTTGTTCGGGTCTATCCTGGACGCGTCTCCCCTTAGGACTTACCTCTACACCCCGCTTTATAACGCCACGCAGCCTACACTCAGGTAAGAAAGAAAAAAGTTAAAAATAAAATCTATTCATACAGGTACAGACGCCACCAGCACATCAAGCTACCCGAAACTGTCAAATTTTCCCATTCAAAGTTGAACCTTAATGCTTTAGTGAAAAAGTTAAAAATCTATTAAAGAAATTTGACAGATTGTACCGTACCTACTGCCATAAGGTCCTCAGCTCAGCATAATGTCACGTGGCAGGCACTAGGTACTAACCATCTGAAGCTGATCCTCAGCTGTAACTCAGGAGTGTCATACGCTCAAATCTGCTATATGTATGTATAAATAGCACGTATGATGTATACGATGTGGCAAAGATTCTTGCCTTTTTTATTAAGCATAATCGGGCTATAACGTTCCCACTGCTGGGACACAGGCCTCCGCTCGGAAAGAGGGAGTGGGCCGTAATTCACCACGCGGGCCTTCAGCTGCATCCGGTTACTCTAGAAGTCGACCCCAACATATTTGGGAAAAGGCTAGACAGTTTTTTTTTGTATAGCCAGCTTGAAAACGAAATGATGTAAAGAATATCATGCCCACAACATTAAGGCCCGCGGTCTTGGCTATAGCAACTCTAACATTTCTGTTAGACACAATTTCTGTTAGTGTGAAAATCTTAAGTCCAAGATGATTTTAAGTGGAACCTATAGTTTGATAACACGGAATTATCTTTTCCAGGAACGCCGAAAAAATACCGGCTTCATTAAAAAGGATCTCCCTCACGGATCCTATGAACATGAATTATGCTGAAGGCTATACGGAAACTCCAACCTTTAATTTAACTGGAAACCACACTGTAACAAACAACGTGATGCGACGACCCATCGACCTCAACATGACGAGAACGAAGTCTGTGGAAGACATGAACAGTTCTGCACAAAATGATACTACTCCGACTTCTATACTGATCACGAAACTACTTGATGGGATGAAGAACGGGAGTGAAGTCGTAAATAAAAGTGATTCGGCTCCCGTGACCCTGCCGATGTGTGAGAGTATGAGCGATTTAGGTAAAAACATTGGTCTATTAGTGTATTCGATTCATTTTTCAGATCTGTTCAGAAATCGTTTCCTCCATTACTATAGAGAGCTAGAAGAGCCCTCTAAGGTAACGGGAGGAATCAAACAACTTATAATTATGACTCCTTTTAGATTATATTGGGCGAACGTCTTTAAATATTTCTCACTAAATTACCACTCACAGTTCTAAACCAAAAATCCTAATTCAAATATTTGACACTAGCTTGAACGTTCGAATAGAACCCGCGCTTTATTATAGAGGTTGTCTGCCGAAGGTGGCTTCATATGATGCATCATATGAATTCGCCTTCGGCAGACAACCTCTACACTACCTACTTTTAAATGAACAGAAGAGCCGAATGGTTTTTTAATATTTCAAACTGACTTCCCGACTATACACTTTGTTCAATTCGCTACATGATATAATCAGCCTATAATGTTCCCACTGCTGGGGCACAGGCCTCCTTTTCTGTGAGAGGAAGTGAGCCATTATCCACCACGCGGGCCTAGTGCGGGTTGGTGCATGTCTGCGAATGTTTGGTTCTAGGACATGCCGGTTCCCTCACGATGCTTGCTGTACTTCACCGTTTTGAGAGCAGTGGTGATGAAATAATTTACACAAAGTAAAGTGCCTGCTTGGGTTTGAACCCATGACCTACAACTCGTAAGTCGCGGCATTTACCACTGGGCCACCATTGCTCTCTACGTCAGAACTGAAATTTAAATTTTTCTCTTTTACAATTTTTTTGTGTTTTTACTTAGGGAAATCCCCGTCATCTTCCGTCTGGGGAGGGTTATGTCGGACTCCTACCCCATGGTTCCTCCTACTACTTAACTTATAATAATGCGACAATGATAACTCCACAGGTCCCGTACCAGCCAACACAACCGACATGGAACTGGATGACGTGGAGAAGAAGTTTCCCGAGGTTCAGTGGGGGGGTCGGTATACCCCGCCCAACTGCACTGCCAAACATAAAGTTGCTATTATTGTGCCATACAGGTATGATCAACATTTTTATCAGTTTTTTTTTTACCTTGCATCGGAAGGCTTAGGGTGGTAACTTCACAAGGTGAACCGATGTCCAGGTAATGGGAATCCGCTGGACGTGATCACATAACTGGTACCTACAATCGGGATGAATAGGGATGCAGGAGTGAATCGGGACAAAACTTTACAATAGATTTTAATGTTGGAATAATATACCTAGTTTGTTCCCAAGAAGGGCACTTAGTCGTTAATTTTAATACAGTAAACACATTAGTGTCCTTTTTGGCAACAAACTATATTATTTCAATGTTAAAATCCCTTTTAAAGTTTCGTCTCGATTCACCCCTGCATCCCCATTCACCCCGATTGTAGGTACCAGTTATGTGAACGCGTAAATTCACCCCGTTTGACGGTAGTTGTGGCGATATTTGGGGTACATGTTTCTGTCCAGCAGTAGACGTTTTTGTAGACGAACAATGGATGGATTGTGTGAAAGATGATGTGGCTAGAAAGAGGGTGACTTTTAAGACAAAGTTTAATGAAGTAAATATTTAATTTAATTCCAGAGACCGCCAACAGCATTTAGCAATTTTCTTAAACCACATGCACCCCTTCTTGATGAAGCAACAAATTGAATACGGGATATACATTGTTGAGCAAAAAGGTAAAGTATTTTCTTTCTTTTTCAACTTCTTCCAAAAAATCCTGGGTATCAAGAGCATCAGCATGGCACCGCACCTGTGATGCCTGTTATATTGCAGATGTCCATGCAGCGGTGATACCTAAAGTATATTCAAGTCCTTGTTTCCAATTGATGTTATTTCCACTTAAACGAATATCAACTTTATCCTAATGTAAATTAAGTTGATTGTAGAATGACTATTATTGAAAAAGTCATTAGAATGTTTGAAGTGGTAGCGCAAACTGAACTTTATGCCTGTAATTGAAAGTTGTTTTGCCAAAAACACATTTGTTTACATCTTTAGAAACAACATTATACAGTCCCGTGGGTCGCCCGCTTCTTTGCCACCCAAAAACGTTTCTAAAGTATTTATTTTTAAATAGGTATATACTAACTATCTTCTCTTCTTATTTTATATTTTTATTTAAGTAACATAAATCTAAAAGCCATGACTGTCCCCAGGTACGAAACAGTTCAATCGCGCGAAGCTGATGAACGTGGGTTTCATGGAGAGTCAGAAGTTGGAGCCAGGGGGGTTCCAGTGCTTCATCTTCCACGACATCGACCTGCTGCCGCTGGATACAAGGAACTTGTACTCCTGCACGCGGCAGCCTAGGCACATGTCTGCTTCTATAGATAGGTTTAAATTCAAGTAAGTTTACTTTGAGAACTATCTGCAGGAGAAAAAATAATTGGGCTAAATATAATACACAAGTTACCCTTTGTATATGTGGGTGGTGTGCCTACCTAAAAGTGGCGCAGAAAGGCATTCATAACTACACTCAATTCTTCAGCCGTCTTTTAGAACTATTGGTTAAGAATAAACTTGAAAAGACCTAAACTGATGTAATACTTTATTCATCATCATAATCTGCCCAGCCTTTTCCCAACTATGTTGGGGTCGGCTTCCAGTCCAACCAGATGCAGCTGAGTACCAGTATTTTACATGGAGCGACTGCCTATCTGACCTCCACAACCCAGTTACTGGGTAATACGAAAGCCCTTGGTAAGACTGGTTGTCGGACTTTCAGGCTTCTGGCGTCCCGTAACTGTCAAAGATCCATGAATGACAGCCGGGGCCAATGGTTTAACGTGCTTTCCGAGACACGGAGGGGTTTTGGTATGTAAAGATGGTCACCCATCCACGGACCAACCGCGGCAAACGTAGCTTAACCTGATCGATAGCGAGATCTTCACTATTTTTTTCGCAAATGAAACAAAATATGTGGGTGCAATTCTCCTGGGCTTTGATGCAAATAACCGTGTTAACATCAGCATAGCAGCCTTGAAAAGCTGGTCATTGTTGGCAATACCAAAGGAAAGAAAAGCACGAGGCCGGTCGCCAACACGATGGTCTAACCAAGTAAAACAGCACCCTAATTGCGTAACACACGATCAATAGCAATTGGTGTCACTTTGACAGTTCAACAACATTCATTGCGTTATTTACGTTGTTGAGCAGACATATGACACATTTTTTGAACATATGAAGCAATAATAATAATAATAATAATATCCCTGGACATTTCACACAGCACCATTTGTCCCAAGCTAAGCAGCCTAATGCTTGTGTTATGGTAACAAGATGGCTGATAAACTACTTATATTTTTTTTTTTTTTTGTAAATACATACATATTATAGATAGAATGGATTAGCAATATCCTTCAAAATGATTCAGATTGAGATTGATTGTGTGTTACGCAATTAGGGTGCAGTCTACGTCCTCAAGCCAATTCCAGGCAACTTTAGACCGGAGTCGATGGAGGCAGATTGTCGGCTTAAGAGGGACTAACCACACAAGAGGGATTTTGTATCGACAAAAGCTGAACAGAGCTGAATAAGTGTGGTTAGTCCCTAAAGGGGTCCAGTGGCCACGATCCTCAGTAATGAGGGCCCTATTGAAGAGAAGAGAAGCGTTTAAAATATCAGTGTGTTAACCAAAATACCCGACCTGTTTCAGGTTACCATACAGCGCTATATTTGGCGGAGTGTCGGCGATGACCCTAGAACAGATCCACACGGTCAACGGATTCTCCAACAAGTACTGGGGCTGGGGCGGAGAAGACGATGATATGTACTATAGGTAAGCATTTATTTTTATATTAGTTACTAACTGCTGCCTTAATGATGTTCCTAGATACGGGGAGATGTTGTCAAAAGTGGTAATGCTAATAAGTGGTCGACGAAACATCCACGTTTCGCCGGTCATGTACAAGCGGGCGAGCTTATTGCCATCAAGCGGACACAAATCTAGAATTAGGGTGGATAAGTCCAATAACACTGCCCCACTGGGGATCGAAACCAAAATCCCACGCTAAGCAGTGGCGCTTGCAACCAACGGACCAGCGCGCCAGGAACTGCCTTAGCAGTGAGTCAAATTGACCAACGAGGTAGTAACTGCCTTACCCGCACACGTGAGGAACTAATGGCTGCGTCAGCGAATGGTATCCGCGTTGCTGAATTTTGGGCCAAACAAATTTAAAAAACTATGTTTATTTTTTCTATTTTTGCCATCAACACGCTCAGAAGAAGCAAAATCAATTAACTACCCTAATTTCCTTTTACAGATTACTCAAAAAGAACTATCATATAGCAAGGTACAAGATGTCTATCGCGCGCTACGCCAGTCTAGAGCATAAGAGATCAACGCCTAATCCAAAGAGGTAAGCCATTGTTGATTTTTAACTCATTAATAAGGCAGATTGAGTTTTATCCATTGATTTAAATTTAATAAAAACGTATAAACTTTATTCATGTTGTTTAACAGAAAGTTTTAAAAACATTTTGTTTTTATTGGTTTCCCTACCATTTTTAAAACTTGCATTTCAGTGTAACAGTTTTGAGAACCATATACTTAACTTATTATTGTCACGTATTGCATTACGTCCTAGAATCAATATTCGAAGATATGTGACGTCTACCAACCCGCACTGGTCCCGCGTGGTATATTACGGCCCACTCTCTCTCTCACTGAGAGAAGACCTGTGTCCCAACGGTGGGAACATTATAGGCTGATTATGAATTGTATTACTTATTTATACAAAATCATGTGGGCCACAAAACAAATGTTGACTGCGTATACTACTTCCTACTAATATTATAAACGTGAAAGTGTGTATGGATGGATGGATATTTGTTACTCTTTCACGCAAAAACTACTAAACGGATTTGGGTGAAATTTGGCACACAGATGGTTTTTAACCAGGATTAACATCTATGATACTTTTTATCCCGATATTCCCACGAGATCAAAACTTATGCGGGTGAAACCGCGGGGCGCAGCTAGCACGATATAAATCTAACACCAAAACAAATACTGATTTTCAATTCACTTTTTTTCAGGTACCAGCTGCTATCGCAAAAAGGAAAAACGTTTGGCAGGGACGGTCTGTCTACCCTCAGATACGAAATAGTGCAAGTGATGCAATATCATTTGTACACGCACATCCTAGCTAATATAGACGAGCGTAGCTGATGGACATATTTCGCCAAGCTCTTGTTTGGCGATGACCGGTAGCACCAGTTAAGTGCAGAGACACTTCTAAAAAAAATACGATTGTTACCCAGTGTTGTTGATCTCTTTCGCATTACCGAGTGACAGTTCACTAGTGTTGCCAGTGTAAAATACTAACGAATGTGTATGTTTGAAACGTGTTTCAAAAGTACTGGGTGATTTTTTGTACGCTACGGTTTTTATTAAATGTGTGAGGAAGCGAAGGATGTCATTTAAGTCTTCTCAATAGTCAATTGTAATTGTGCGGCAATTATTATGATGTTATTATAAATATATCTAATAGTATAGGTGGTGTCAAAATCAAATTCAATTGTCTAATCATTCCATGATTATCGATGTAATAACTTGACTTCTACTTTGATCCCATTTTTAATGTATGGCAACACTAGGGATTAGTCAGCACTACAATATAGGTGCTTAGTATAAAATAGGCTTTTTATCTACCTGTTAAATATTTCATAAATGTCTGTATTAATTTATTTATGCAAATTAGCGTCTAAGCTTCAAATGATTTGAGAAATTATGTATTTTTAAATGAAGCATACAGTTTTCTTGATATATCTTTTAATTTGTATGATTTTGTCTATATAATGTATCGCTCGTAGATTTTTTATAATCAAGGTTCTCAAGAACTTATTATTAACTTATATGTTTTTTGACTTATTTAATGATCATCGCCGACCATAATATTCATGTAAACTTAAGATCAATTTGATCGTTTTTCTGTAATATTTAAACGTAAATGTATAAAATGTAAACTATCGGAAACTGTAGATAAATGTACAGACGGCCATTTTATTGTAATATTTAAAGTACAGAATGACAATATAGTACATAAAATTCAAACTTAGTATTATTATTGCGCTGAGAGCGTTCATTATTAAAGTACAGTTAATACTGATTATTAAATTAATAATAGTAGTATAATAATTCTTGTCAGCATGCGTTAGAAATACATGTAGATCGGTTACTAAATGAAAATAAGAACTAATTAAGATTTTATATGAGGAATTCGCGGCCTAAGCATCATACATTTTAAATAATGTCGAATTTTTTTTTATAATTTTCCTGGTCATTTTGATACGTTCCCAATTCGATAATGACTTTTTATTAATATTTTTATATTTGTTTAATGTACTCATTATAATTTAAGGTCACATTTAATTATATACAGACCGCTGTATTTTTTTTTCTTTTAGATAATATAAGAATCTCCAAAACTATTTTGTATGAAATATCAATTAAATACTGACTAGTATCTAGGCACTCAAGTGCTCAACAATATTCCATATGGTGTATAAATGTTTTATTAGGTATAAGTAATAATAATGTACTTACTTACTACATAAATACAATTGTAAATAGCTTTTGTAGTTAGATAGGTAGCCAACTTATACATAGAAATAAATGTCCTTGCTGTTCAATGTTTTGTTTAACTATCTCTAATGTACGTAAGATAGTTTATTTATCTCTAAAATACTATTCAAGTATATCCTTCACAATATAATTTGTATGAAGTATTTTTTGTGAATGCTTTTTCAGAATATTCATTATTATATGGTTAACAAAATGCTTAGCTGCTAAATGATTATGGTCATCCGCCAAGTACATCCAAATGCGGCAATACTGACCACTGAGTGCTCGAGCTCAAAAAAACAATGGATGCCAAAAACAACGAATCAATATTATTCATTCTCGTTTCCTCGAATAGTTTAGTTTAAAACTATGATAAGGCCCAGACAATATCAATGCGATGCAAAATAATGTGACATTTTCTAATTTCGGAATATTTTGCAAGCAGAGATGGGGTAAAACCCAGTAATGGGGCTTAAGCCCAGTAATTGGGCTTAAACTCAGTAATCGGGCTTAAACCCGGTTTTTTGCCCATCTCTAGTAGGAACGATGTAACGCATAGTGTGTCAGGTCCCTCCTGTGTGTGCATTTCTATTTCTTTGTAATTTTACTTTTTGAATTAATTAGTTTTAAGGGATACAATGTGATACATCTGTTTATGAGCGAAAGATATAACCATTGTTCCGATACAGTAAGTTGCTCAAAGTCAAAACCTAATGAATGTTGAATAATTTATAAATATATTTATGATCATCTTTTATTTTCTTATGTTATTACTCTATTTTGTGATAGTGGCAAGTTAAATGGCCATTTTAATTTTAACTGAGCAATGGAGTATCTTCCGTTAGGCCTAACGACAAGTCAATACTTGAAACAATATGTTTATCCTACATTTAAGTCTATATTTTGATTATTCTATTTTGTTTATTAATTTTTAACTGAAATGCTTTATTATTTACATATTTTCCAATTGAACTCTAAACATTCTCTTAAAAAAACATTTTTTCCCCAAATTAGTTTTACTTACTTACGTATATTTAAAAACGATGCTTTCCATAAGTACAGACGCCAGCAGCTCAAGCTACCCGAAACTGTAAAATTTTCCCAATCAACCTTGAACCTTAAGCTTTAGCGATAAAGTTGAAAATCTATTACAGAAATTTGACAGATTGTAGTTGCTTGATATGCTGGCGTCTGTACCTACATAACTTACTTATTTAACTCTACCAGTCATAGATTTTCTTTAGTAATTCAATTAGCAAATGGGAGGTCAAATCTTGTGCTATTTCGTACGATAAGAGGTAGAATTTGTATACCTACTTTTATTGAATGTATTCGCGAGAAATACAAAGGCACACTTACATCACAATAATAAAATATAAAGCTATTAATGTATACTATTAATATTTGCTTAAGAATTTAATTACTCGCGTATGCAGGGTCAAATTAAATTAGCTAACGAAACTCCGCAGACGTGATTGGTGTCGATATCTAATCATAATAAAACAGAGAATGGCGCCGATTCCCTTGTTCACAAACTAAACTACATTTAAGTTCAGTGCATCTTCTTCTTTCTATTTCATTAAGAAATGGACAGAAGATAAATATTATTTTAGTTCTGTCTGTGTCTTCAACAATACAAGCGGTCTTTGACCCCAAAAAAAACATCAAATATTTTTGTTTTTATTAAATCTTGATTAGATATGGGTTCCAATCACGTCTGCAGTTTTGCTAGCTAATTCAATTTGACACTGTATGAGATAATATCTTATAAGCAACATAGGTTTCTAGTGTAAAATCCGCTTAGACATCAAAGGTCGATATAATACCTGTCTACATTAGATTACTATAGCTTATACCATGAGTTACTTAAAGAAAAGTGATATATATTAGTTTTTCTTTTGTCAAAATTGTTTTAAATAAATATGGTTTGTTTTATATAAGAAGGATTGTTTGATTTCAATAACTTCCCCCCGACCCTTGCTCGATTTTGTTTTCGAAATGGTCAGATAAAGGTTTTGGCGATAGTACAGACGCCAGCACATAAAGCTACTACAATCTGTCAAATTTCTTTAATAGATTTTCAACTTTATCGCTGAAGCTTTAAGGTTCAAGGTTGATTGGGAAAATTTGACAGTTTCGAGTAGTTTGATGTGCTGGCGTCTGTACATCTGGGTATTCGTGTGAGTTTGTCGAGACAGGTAGATAATATGCAAAACAAAATGAAAGACAAGCGTGGCTTTTAGTCAATGTATTAACCATCACAAAATATGGAAGATAACTGTCACACGAAAAAAAAAACTAGGAGCACACTACTCACACTTGACGACATAAAAAAAAGCGTTCACGAAACACGGTAAGGTTTAAAAAAAGTTGCACAAACACGCGGGAAAATGTACACTTATCACTGTAAAATTTTAAAATGGACGCATAACATCCTGGGAGCGTACGGCTGGGATTTTAAACACAAAGATAGGTCGATTGCTTAGCTGGAGCGAGGCTCGGAGGCCGGCGGCCAGTTGTCGCGGCAACCCCATCAGGGGAGGGCTTTCGCGCCATGACGTGCGCCGCAAATACCAAGATGGCGCTGGTGTGCACGCTAATGTCAAGTCCAACCAATTTCTTTCAGCTTCAAACTTGGTCCTAAAAAGTTAAGTAAATGCTGTAGTGTAGTTCGGATATATTTTTCTAGTCGAAATACAATTTGGGATCTAGATACTTGCGCAAAGAGATGTAGATACCTATTAGTGAATGTGATCTGTGTGTGTAATTATAGGTATACAAATATTGTAATTATCAAATTTAGAAACTAGGAGTTATGCTACTCAACATAATTATAATTATTTTTCTATTGTCAACTTTTGATTATTTATTATTTTTTTAAAGACTATTTTAGCTCTTCACGCCTGAAACACAGGATTACCTAGTTCAGGCACGTAAGTCTTAGGAATATAATTTACATTTAAGCAAAACTGTACTAATTTTCATGCCTTACAATTTTTTGAATAAATATATTATTATTATTATTATTATTATCGGGAGTGTTCTTTTTTCTCAGCTCTTTGGCTATTATTATTATTATCTATCGAGGTATGGCGACGAAAAACATGAAAAGACGAGTGGCCATCTGATTCACATTTATTTTGTAACCGGTATAAAATTTGATTTGATAATATTAGTATGGATACAGTAAGTGCCTACTTACTGCATACTAATATTATCTAACACATTATACCTACCTTGTTCATCTATAATATAAAAATGAATCGCTAAATGTGTTGTTAAGCGCAAATCTCGAGAACAGCTGAACCGATTTCGCTAGTTATTTTTTTAGAATATTCCTTGAAGTACCTACGAGGATGGTTCTTACGGAAAAAAAAATGTAAGAAAGTTGCTTCACGCGGACGAAGTCGTTGGCAAAAGCTAGTACAATGATGATTTTCGTCATAAAATAATGTAGCTTTCCTTATTTACCTTGGAACGACTTTGGTACACCTTGGATCGACCATAGTGACATCCCAGAAAGTACTAAAGCCCAAGTCAAACTATATGGCGGCCCGAAACATGAGGCGAGTCGCTGCGCAGTAACTAATTCACGTGTCAGCGGGGGTGAGGGTGAGGTACTGCGCAGGGAGCAGCGCACTTCAGAGCCGCCATAAAGTTTGAATCGAGCTGTAGTTATTATTATTATCAGCCTTTGATATCCCACTGCAGGGCAAACGCCTCCCTACTCTCTTACCACTTCTCTCTGTTCAAAGCTGCTAAGGACCAGTTCATCCCGCCATCTCCGTCTGGGCCTGCCGTGATGTCGCTTGCCATTAAGAGGGACCCATTGGGTCGTAAGCTTGGCCCATTGGTCGTATAACATGCCGTAGGTGTGTCCAGCCCAGTTCCATTTTCATCTTTGTGATGGAACGGATGGTCGTATTCCTAACCCGGTTCTGTTAGTTTGATACCCAGAATACTCCGTTCCATAGCCCTCTGGCAAACCTCGAGCTGTAGTTGCCGGTGATTATTTAAAATTTCAGCCTTGCCTACCTACCGGTACCAACAGCTCATATAATAACGACTCACTTCTCTATTTCTCTCTCCTTTTCTTTTTCTTTGCTCCGTTTTGGTTTCCGAGTCGGCGTTGTCGCTCTGAACCTGTAGTATTTCGGCATCTTTCAATATAAATTTTGCAAAAAATGTTACGCGAACAACATTCACGGTGATCCCAAAATGACATTACAATTCTGACGTACTAGACAGCTTTTGCTTTTTATGAAGTTTTTGAACATTGGCCAGGATGCATTCAAAGTTTCTGGATAATTTCGTTAATCTGTTAACCTTCAGAAAGTGAAGAAGTCTGTCATACCCACACATAATTAAGTGTCATTTATGTGCACGCTTTTTTTGATATCTTTTTTTCTTGGGAGTTTTATTTCCTTTAAATTTAATTTATTTAGATACACAAGTTAAAATATGGCGAATTTTTCACTCCGTTTGTTGACCGTGCTCCTATTCGCTGCACTTGCTCTAAATGTCTCGAATTATTTGTTTGTGAGGGTTTACAACGCGGCTCGCCAGAGCCCATACAGAATGTTGAGGTAAATATGCATTTACGTATTTACTTTTCGATAAAATGATATACCTAGGTATCTACCTACTGAGGTGAGTTGTTCAATGAATTTCGTATGTTGTAGGGCTCTAAAAAATGGGTAGGTAAGCACACGAAAAAACCTTGATAGGTACCTACTAATTTAAAAAAATGTTACTTTAACTACTTAAGTAAGTAGGTACCGTAAAATATTGTAACTTTGCTTAGATTTTGACGTGGGCAAGCTGGCCTCGAATGATACATTACCTACAAACAAAAGTTGCAAGTCAGTCTCCGTCTTTATATAGCAGCACAGAGCATGTAACCTCGGGCCACTGCTATCGCACGCAACCCCGTATGACACTATTTATACTAAAGTAGTATACAGGGTGGCAGGGATATCGATGCCCAAACTGTAACCAGGAATTCAGCACATGATAGTAGATAACCCTAACGTATAAAATGATCGTCGGTTATCAAAAAAAAATCTGCTATTTCATAGAAAAGTGCAATACGTGCGCGGTCAAAATAGAATTAAGTATGAAAAAGCATTTTTTTTTTAATTACCGGCGAATGTCCCTTCCTTCCTTCTTGTATTTGCTTAGAAGAGGTAAAAGCTGAAAAAGTACAGTAATGTTTGAGCAGTTGGCTATTGATTGCAGAGGCACATTAGATCCAAAGCACTGGTCAGAGGTTGAATGCGATGAGAAAAACTCGTCATGCGCAAATGACAGTCGAAGAAAAAACTATAGCGAATTACATTTAACCAGCCACTCTGCTTATTATTTGATGTCTAAAAACCCTAAAAGCACTGCTGTGAAGGAAATGGAGAACTGCCCCGAACTACCTCCTGGCCTTGGTAAGAAATCGGACAAGATTATTTAAGAAAACAATGAACCCACGGGTTCTTTGGACATAGTACAGTCAGCGTCAATAATATCGGGACGAACAGACTGTTCAAAGTGATCTGCACAAGCACAAATGAAAATGAAATATTAACTCAATGACACAAGGAATGTTTCAGAATGAAGACAGTACACGACAACTGTCATTCTGACAAGAACTTTATCCAATAGAGATAAAGTTTAATTTTCATAATTGTTGAGATAATTTTGAACAGTCTGTTCGTCCCGATATTTTTGACACTGAGTGTACCTACAGACGCCAGCACATCAAGCTACTACAATCTGTCAAATTTCTTTAATAGATTTTCAACTTTATCACTAACGTATTAAGGTTCAAGGTTGATTGGGAAAATCTGACAGTTTCGGGTAGCTTGACCTGCTGGCGTCTGTACCTATCTATTATTAAATCAGTCCTTAGATTCCACTAAAAGTACATATTCTAACCCTATCAGGCTCTGAGCAACTATTCGCTACGAATTTGCAATATTGGAAAGCCAATTTGGACGATGTGAAACCGGGTGGTATATACCAACCGCCAAACTGCAAATCTCTGCAAAGTGTTGCTATTATTATAGCTTACAGGTAAATATTGTAAAAGTTCGCCGGCGTCGACGTTCCCCCGCGTCGGCGCCGCTGCCAGCATAGTTTGATCTCGAAGCGGCTTTCTTTGATGTTTGGTGGCACGCGCTTCTTGGTAGTTTTCAAAGGATGCCGCTTATTAAGCGGATGGACTATACTTATAGGTACCTACACCTTGAATAAGAAGCCATATTTTTATAGTGAACGTATTTTTATTTCTAATGCAGAGGCTGCAAAAGTTACCTCAATACATTTATGAATATCTTACATCCGTTCCTAATAAAACAACAATTGGATTACCAAATCTTCGTGGTCGAACAAAGTGAGTGGATTCTGTTTTTCAGTCATCAAGTATCCATAGCTATAATTCGTTTTCTGAGAACTGTGGAAATGGCATAGATTTTTTCTGTTACCTTTTCACCTTCACGGCTGATCGGATTTTGACAAAAATTTGGCATGCAGGTGCACCATGACTTAGAGTTAGGTTATATAAATTTCAGATCTCTACGAGGGTGAAGCCGAGGGCATAAGCTAGTAGTTTATAAATCACAAGCAGCACCCCGCGCTTTCACCCGCATTAGTTTCAATCCCGTGCGAATACCGGGATAAAAGTGTCATAAGAGTTAATCCTGGTTATAAACTATCTGTGTGCCAAATTTGATCCAAATCCGTTCAGTAATTTGTGCGTGAAAGGTTAATAAACATCCAGCATCCATCTTCAAAAACTTTCGCGTTTATAATATTAGTAGTAGGATATAAGTATGAAGGATGTGTCTAAGCATACATAATGCAAAAATAGCGATGAGGTTTCCTACCTAAACCATATTAACATTGTTTGGTATAAACAGAAGTAAAAAGTATATCTACAGTATGCCCAGATTTCTGCTTCGCCTAAGAATACCCGATATGCGTAATTTTTACCTACCTACTTTTAATAATTTAAAAACTTTTCCCAAGGTAACAAAAGCCAGCCGTACAACCGCGGTAAACTTCTGAACGTTGGCTTCAATATAGCCAGCCAGTCTCGCAAGGACGGGTTCCGTTGCATCATCCTACATGAGCCTAACATTGTGCCTCTGGACACCAGGAACCTATACCGGTGCAGCTGGTATCCGAGACAGCTCGCCGCGGTTGTTGAGAGACCTGTGAAGTATGAATTTTGTTTCCAATATCTTTTAGCCTGACTGCCGTAAGCGCCAAGCGCGGCCCCTTCGAGGACTAAAATGGGACGGCATCTAGGTACAGACGCCAGCAGGTCAAGCTACCCGAAACTGTCAAATTTTCCCAATCAACCTTGAACCTTAATGCTTTAGCGATAAAGTTGAAAATCTATTAAAGAAATTTGACAGCTTGTAGTAGCTTGATGTGCTGGCGTCTGTACTTCTGCGGGACGGTCGCTTATATGGCGGGTAGAGTATAACACACATACCTAAACTGCACCAGAGTCCGTAACAACTAATAGCCGCAGCCACAACTGTACTGTTGCGTGACGGGGATGATGCTATTCGACCCCTAACTCTCTATCGCACTGACGCCAATAACGTTGTACTGTAGTGTCGTTCTATTGATTGTAGCTTACTTACCCCAGTAGATGTTGCGATATTGTAGCAGTCTTTGAAGCCCTTGCAGCATGCTATCAGTATAGAATTAATACAGATACGAACTGCGAACGAACGATGGTGCTAGACCTTAAGTTACTGGAGTGGTTTTTTTTCTTCTTTCCCAGATCGCCATACCAACCATTGATCGGGGGTGCAATCGCTTTCACACCGGAGCAATTTATCAAATTTAACGGATTTTCAAATGCCTACTGGGGAAACGATGCGGATTATTACGATTTGTATAACAGGTAACAAACGACTTTTGCCGCTTTTCATTGCCTAATATTTGCCCACAAAAAAATTATTTCTTTTCTTTCTTTCTTTCTTTACTATAACACGCTTCACCCCTACCTTTCGTTCCAAGGTTGCCTGTGTTACCAACAACAAAAGTGAATTATAGGGAACATCTGCGGTAGCACTTGTATGTAAATTAACATCCTTAATTTGGTTTTCAGAATAAATGCCTCAAACTATTTCATTGAAAACAGTTTCCCTCTTATTGGCAAATACAAAACGATTAGAAAAGGTTTAGGTTTATGGCATAAGTAAGTACAGCTGCCATTGTATAGTAATGTATAGTCATTCCTAACTTGGAACGAATTTTTATTCGTTATATATCATTTTTTTTTGTTTTTTTCCCATAGATCTGAATATTTGTCAACCCCATCTCCAATGTATCTATTAGATGGCCTAACATCTCTATCGCATAGTGTGGATAGTTTTGAACTGAGGCGTTTGTTTACGTACGTGCAAGTGAACATTGATGTAATGGTTGAAAACAGAAACAAAAGCTAAATTACTGTTTCAATCCAGTTACATACAAAACTACACCACAACTGAAACAGTTATGACAGGACATTAATAAATTTTGCCAATTATTTACGCCTTTCATTAGTTTGCTTAAATTTTTTATAAATGTGTTCTTACCTGTATAAGCCTATGTGGATCTTTCTATTATTAATTGGTAAGAAAGGCCATGTCAGGGGCATTCTAGTCTAGTCAAAACAAAAGGCTGGGATGATAAGGCAACTCTTGGTTAATCTATTAACGTGCTTACCGCGCTGCGGTTATACCAAGTATTCGCAACAGCTCAGCTGTGGTTTGAAAGCTACTTTATCCAATAGTGGAAACATGGGTCGGTACCGGTAGACTTGCTGGCTAAAAAGACATGTTTGCAACATGTAAGTAATTAAATTAGTAAGCGTCAGGACCCCTGGACCAATAGAGATATTTGATGTTTAGAAAATACCAAAATTTACTATATAAATTCAAATATTTAGTTTTTTCGCTGTCAGTCGAGGCTGACAGCGAAAAAACACGTAAAGAGTTAGATCACGAGGAAGGAACGGAAAGTGGTCAGACATTCTGACATCAGGACTCTGGACCATTTATTTTTTCATAGTTCCAGTCGTTCCAGACAACACAACTAATTTATCTCTTCGTAAATATTTATTACCTTTTTAGTACCTCCACCGGTGGTAAGAGTTGCCATTTTGAGCTGACAACATTATTTTTGACATCGACAGTTGACATGAGTCAGCGGGGGAGGTGTTTCCATGTTTCTCCCTCTGTTTCACGATTATAAACTGTATTTTTCTATTTTTATTGGCTTGTTTTGTCACTGTTATGCTCAGGAAATAATCGCATATCTGTCCTTCTCTTACACGAAAACTTACTAACGTGTAACAGAGTGAGATATTACTTCAGCTGTCAGCAGCAAATGATTATTGTAAAAAATACTGTATTCAATTTACATCTTGTATGAGGAAAACGCTGCAAATTGTTAATTTCAGTGATTAAATCGATAACATGATCAGTGCGTGAACTATAAATACGATAACAATGGCTTTTTTGGAGGTAATTAAAAGGATATTGATTCTAACACTACTCTAACAAATGGTTGTCTGGTTGCTCTGTATCTTTTGTTTGAATAATTGCAAAAAATCCTGTTAAATTACTACCGACCTTGTTGTTTTTATTTATTTTATGAAATTAATCTTGCATAGCGTACTAGCAAGCCATAATGAGTGAAAATATGAAACCTATAATCCCTATATTTACTTCACCAAATGTACTTGATTTACAGTGGCGAAAGTTTTCATTTTTCGACCTCCACAAGAACGTTGACAACGGGAAAGTAGCTGAATGTTTGCAAGTAAGTTCTATTAGTTCATATTTATATGCTATTTGTTTGGTATCAATTTAATGACAGCTTTTTAAGTATATAAATTATTTCGTTTCTTGTTGTTTTTTTTACTGTGACTGTTAGCCTGTATCACCCACTGCTGGGCAAAGGCCTCTCCCCATGACTTTCAGCTCTTTCGATCCAGGTCTAAAGTGGACCACTGGTCATTTGTTTTCTCCAGTTCGACCAGCCATCTTCTACGGGGCTAGTTGTTTTTGTATCACATGAATTTTAAAAGTGATTTTTTTTGTTATAAATGTTGTAGTCGTTTTACTGAAAACGCTTAGCTCACTATTGAGCAAAACCTACACACTGTCTTTTATCGTCTGTTATATATAAGGTAATTTATTTTTTTCTATATTTTTACTTAAACATAAAATGAGCTTCTGCCAATTATATTTGCTAAAGATAAATTAGACAAACAATTTCACACTCATCTCCCAGAACTCCAGATATACTGACATAATCGTCACATTATCCATGACGATAATGTGACGATAACTTAACCAACTGGCCAGTCTTATCGCCCTAGCTCATATAACCAACATCTGTGCACTTTCAGGATACCCAAGTGACTGCTACAACTAGCGGCAATGGTCATGTTGTGCTGTGTGACTATACGGGCTGGGCCCACCTCATCTCCCGCTCCTGGGAGATTACCTCATTCAAGGCTTACGAACTGACAGTGTCACTTGCTCAGCAACTGCCACATGACCCTTATCTTGTTACTATTGGTGTAAGTATATTTTTGTTATGTTTTCATCTTTAGAAACTTGACTTGTTTGACTGGCAATCCCAGTTATGTTTTTTTGATTAATAAGCTAATTATTGTTAATGTTTTTTTTAACATAAATAATAATATTCTAATATTTTTATAAATTATAGGTGCATAAAGATTCTTAACAATGCCGGGTATCACTTACATAAAGCCCAGAATCACACACCCCGTCATTGTGATCATTTTCTTGTACTGGATCATAACTGGGAACTGTCTGGTTACAGAGATATTAAACTGGTTAAAGATCATATTTTTTTTCACAGTAGCTAGTTATAATAACTTCGCTTTATTTACCCCCACAACTCCTGTGCTATTGTATGCATCCATAAGTACAGACGCCAGCAGGCCAAGCTACCCGAAACTGTCAAATTTTCCCAATCAACCTTGAACCTTAACGCTTTAGCGATAAAGTTGAGAATCTATTAAAGAAATTTGACAGATTGTAGTAGCTTGATGTGCTGGCGTCTGTACATTGTTTTGCACGGGTAACATTGCATGCTGCCGTAAACACCAAAAATAAAAGTTGTTTTCACAGCAAATATTTTTGCTTAACGTATCTTAGTTTGATGTACAGAACGCGTAGACCCGACTACTTTAATTACATTCATACAATCCAAACTAATTCCAGGATGATGAACCAGGCACGAACCCTCTGATCAAGGTGTGGGACTGGTCTCGCAGCGACCGGCATGGCAACCCGACGTGCGCAAGAGTGTCACGGGCCGTGCCCTCACACATGCGACCCACACAGGCAACCGCGCTGGCCGTGCACGAGAATAAGGTACTTTTTTATATAAGAAAAATCAACGTTTCTTAGCTGGCTTTTGAACACGAGTTCTGGGTTCCAAAATCCCTGTGCAAACCTAGACTGGATTTGTGACCGGTAAATAACAATAAACTCAAGCCATGCAATAATACTTCTTATATTTCTTTTAAAATGATTGTTTTTGATGGGTAGGTGTACGCACGGCGACACACCAAGCTACACATTTCCAGTATAAGCTGACTTCTCCTTTTACGAAAAGCCTACAGGTAGATACGCCAGCAAATCAAGCTACTACAATCTGTCAAATTTCTTTAGTAGATTTTCAACTTTATCCCTTAAGCATCAGGATCAAAGTTGATTGGGAAAATTTGACAGTTTCGGGTAGCTTGATGTGCTGGCGTCTGTACAATGCGAGGTCGGCTAAAACTAGAAATGTATAACTTGATATCAATCAATCAATCAAATGAATGCAAAGTAATTAACATTACAACACCAAGAACATTCAATTAAATCATTTGCCATATGTCAGCTAGCCACGCCACTGTATGTCGTGTGTACTATACAACACCTGCACACCTGTTTAATAAGTACAAACGTGATGTTATGTATCCGTTTCCAGAGTCTCCTGGCCGTTGGTTTCTTGGACGGCTCAGTATCGTTGTTTCGCGGCGTTATTGCACGACAACGCAGCGGGAAAATGAGGACCTTGCCGGTATCAGGGACCAGTCCAATTACTGGACTCGCTTTCAAGTAAGTCACTGTCCTCCTACCCTTATCTTAAGTTATTTAAGGTTTGCGCTGCTTGTCTTCATCTTATCATACACTTGCCGTCATCTCGGTAATCACCACCTTCCTGTTTTCCCTTTCACGTAAGTACTCATAGAAAAATAACAATAATTTCATTAACTTTGTAAGAGGGGCTTGTGGCTAAATATAATAGCCGCACGGGTCGATTGATCAGGTTAAGCTACGCTTGCCGCGGTTGATCCGTAGATGAAGGACCATCTTTACATACTACCCCTCCTTGCCTCGGAAAGCACGTTAAGCCGTCGGTCCCGGCTGTCATTCGTGGATCTTTGACAGTCGTTACGGGTCATCAGTAGCCCGAAAGGCTAATAACCAGTCTTACGAAGAGGTATCGTATTATAATGCCCGGCACGAGTCGTGAGCACAGATGGGCAGTAGTGGGGGCAAGCTCGCGCAGGTACACTTTCGGGCAAATTTATTTAGTACCGCTTTTGCTCAAATTATTGATAGGTACTTACGCAAACTATAATTAAAATATTAGTGGTACTTGAAATTTTACTTTGAAACAGTAATGTTGTAGGCCTTTGTGACTCACGGCCAGTTTCTTCATCAACACAATCAGTCAAAGTAGGTATTAACTTTTACTTGACCTTTACTGATACTACGGCAAATGTTTTCTTCATTCAAGTAACTGCTAAAATAGTGAAGAAACAAATTTAACCGTTACTTTGACTTAACAAATACGAATTAACAAAAATAAACTATTTCAAAATTAAAAACGTAAGTCACTAAAATTGCACGAAAGTGTACAGTAGCCGAATGACACGTGAGAGTCCAATAGACGACGAGCATCGACAGACGAACCAATCGCGTGCAGCCTCGGTGCCCCCCGCCTTCTTCATTCCGCCAAAGAGTCCGAAAAATGAACTACTGCGCAGGTGTCAGTTTGTGCTCACGACTCATGCCGGTTACTATACCTAGTAACTGGGTTGTGGAGGTGAGACAGCCATTCACTCCATGTAAAATAATGGTATTCAGGTGCATCCGGTTAGACTGGAAGCCCGACATACTTGGGAAAAGACTAGGCAGATGATGTTGTCTGTGTTTATTCAGTTAAAAAACAACAAAAAGATTCTTATGAAATAAGCATCACCCCTGTACTTACTTATTTTTTTTTCTGTTTTTTTTTTTCTTATCTTTTTATACAGTGTGCCGTTACAATGGCGACATTAATTTAACACACGATTAGGGCTAGTGGCCAGTAATCATAAAATAATAATAATATAAAATAATTCGTAATTTGAAAACCCTGCAGCCTGCGCTGCTCGCCGACATCTAATATGGTTCTCTCTTTTCTTCAATTCGCCTACTCTTTGCACTTTATTAGTTTTAATTTCATTGATGCTGTTGTGATCATGTTATGATCTGTGACCCCAAATATCCCCTGCGCTACAATTCTTTAAGTCAGGTTGCTCCAAAATGCTATTTTAGAAAATTATAAATAAATGAATAAATAATAGCGTTTAATGAAATTATGTTTTAATAAATATGCCAATAGCGTTTAATAAATATGTCAATATAATATAAAACGAAAACGCAAAACCGTATACGTGAGTTAAATTAATGTCGCCATTAAAGCGCCACGCTGTATTAAAGCGCCACGCTGTATTAAAGCGCCACGCCAGCAGGTCAAGCTACCCGAAACTGTCAAATTTTCCCAATCAACCTTGAACCCTAATGCTTTAAAGATAACGTTGAAAATCTATTAAAGAATTTTGACAGATTGTAGTAGCTTGATGTGCTGGCGTCTGTACATAAATGGTTAAATAAATAATATAATGAAAAAGGGTTGGTTTATCATGGAAACTTTACCAAACCAAATTTAATTAAATCTTTGCTATACAAACGCATATTTATCCTTTTCACTATAACCCATTGCACGAGTCTTCCTTTTCCTTCTATGTACATATAAACATAATTTAATAACTAAGTTGTGGTTACGCATTATTATTAGTTTGTCATCTCCAACTAGATTGCGGTCAATCGGTTTTAAACAACTTCAAAAAAAGGAGGAAGTCCTCAGTTCGTCGGAATCTTTTTTTTTTAATGTATGTACGGCGACACATCAAGCTATACATACCAGTATAAGCTGACTTCTGATTGTACGAAAAACCTATACAATGCGAGTTCAGCTAAAATTGGAAATGTATAGCTTGATGTGTAGCCGTGTGTACGGTCACCAAAGGAGATAAATAACCAGGGTCATCGGATATAGTTGAAGTTTTGTAAGAAACCGATGGATGTTTTCGAATAAAATAAAATAAAATTAATAGAAAACAAACGGTTAATATTAATCAAATTAAATTTCATTCGAAAACATTCATCGGTTACTTAATAAATTTCAACTATATCCGACAACCCTGGTTACTTATCTCCTTTGGTGACTGTACGTGCCCCGATTAATATTATAATCAACATACATCCTGACACTGGCCTGAAAATTGCAGACGTAAGAAAATTTGTATTTCGCGAGCTAACTTAGCGCATAACTTGTGTTCATATGACAGAGGTGCAGACAAGTTATTCGTGGTATCCCGCGCATGCGTGATGGTGATCTGGCTGAGCTCGGAGCGCTGCGTGACGCTGGACGCGATGGGAGCCGCGCCCGCGTGCAGCGTGCTGGCCGACAACCATCGCCTCACTGTGGCAAACAACGACGTAAGTGTTCTATACAAAGACACAAATAGATGATAAATATATGACATACACACTCGCATATAACGCAAAACGCTCTAAGAGCGATGCCACACGGGCGTTGCATCTTCGCAGCGCAGTGATTGCCACACGAGAGCTGCGACGTCGCAACGTAACGGAACTTATCCCAATTTCGCACCTTCACGAAGTCGACGTCCACTCTCGAAATTCCAAAAATCACTGCGCTACGCTCCGTTGTCGCTCCGTCGTCTCACCGCAGTCGTCCCTGCTTCGTGTCCCTGGCTCCTTGTCCGATGCGCACGTGTTCCTTCGCCATTGACGCACCGTGTGGCATGACGCTTTTTATATGTAGAACTACGGAGCGTCAGGCGCTCAGGCGTCGCAGCGCCGACGCAACGCATTGGCAATGCCCTTGTGGAATCGTCCTTACTGAATTCAATAATTAGTTAAGCTCGCATTTGTAAACGCACTATCAATCATAACAATAAATATAAAGATAAGAAAATGTTGAATCTATCAAACCGCGCTGCGCCCGCGTGTTTGGTTGGGTCCCGTTTATTTAAAGAGAACAAACCTGACTTCCAGCACTGGGAACATTATAGGCTGGTTAAGTTGAGCCACACAATTATCAAAATTCCATTAAATGTGCATACACACGAGCGACCCACGTCGACGCCAGAGACAACTGCAACAGACGGCGCGTGGCCGTGTCACGTTTATTTGATCACACATGCTGCTCGTATATTTGAACACCATACTCAAATATAAGAGGGTACACGTTGTCGGCGGCAGCTGCCGACACTCATCTCCAGACTCAGGCTCTCTCAGACTTTATGTTAATATTTTACCAATTGAATACTGAATAAAATATTATTATTATTATCTACGCTTGCAGTTGCCTCTGTCGTCGACGCGTGTCGCTCGTATGTATGCAAATTCATACACACAGTCATTCATTCATTTTCTTTTTGAAGATCAAAAGTGACAGATGACAGTCTCCCGAGGGTCGTCTATGTGTCACATGATTCTTTTATCTCTTAAAATTCCTTTGTTCTCCCAAGAACAACGCTCTAACACCACCTTGACTCCACAGGCTCTCTACTGCTACACGACCGAAGGCCGGGGCCCGTGCTATGCCCTCGAAGGCGAAAAGGTCCGTCTCGACTGGTTCCGTAGCTACCTGGTCATCACGACCAACGAGACACCCAACAAAACGGCCGCCTCAACCAGCACTGCGCCTGCGCCGAAATCACACCACATCACAATCCTAGACATACAAAACAAATTCATAGTTTTCTCAAAGACCTTTGAGGAAATCGATGCAGTTTTGACAGAGTGGGGGTCTTTCTACATACTCACGAAGAACAAAGAAATGATCTATTTGGAGGAAAAGGATTTGCAGTCGAAATTGACGCTGCTTTTTAAGAAGAACTTGTATGATGTCGCCATTAGGATTGCTAGCAGTCAGCATTATGACGAGGCTGGGCTGACGGAGATTTATAAGCAGTACGGTGATCATTTGTATAGTAAGGTATGTTACTTTCAATTTTATATTTTTCTAGGTACAGACGCCGCACATCAAACTATCCGAAGCTGTACAATTTTCCCAATCAACTTTGAACCTAATGCTTTAACGATAAAGTTGAAAATCTATTAAAGTATGACAGATTGTAGTAGCTTGATGTGCTGGCGTCTGTACTCAAAGTTTCTGTACAAAATGGTGCCGACTACGGCCTTTTGTACACGGCACGGTTTCTTTACAGTACGGTATAAACCGCGCTGTAGAAACAACGTTACCGTAAACAAGCTTCCGTAGTGATCCATACAACACTGACGACTGTGCCTACACACGGCGAATAAACCGTAGTTTTTCACGGCAAAAAAAAAAAACAAAAAGCTTTATCCTTCGTTGTTGGTCTGTGAAGGGCGGGCTATATAAAAATTAAAAGTCAAAACCCAAGAAAAAGCGTTTCTCGATTTTAACGTTTTTTTTTTTGTTTCATTATTTTTTGTGGTACAGAGAACCCTTGGTGTGGAAGTCCGACTTGAACATGGCATGAATAATAATTATAATTGAAATACAAGACAAAATAATAATAGTTATTATTTTACATTTTATCTATCCATGAATACTGTTGATCATATCAATGATGAATATCAGTAGGATAATTTAGTCTTTATCCTGAAGCATTTAACAGCATATCCTATTTTTCAGGGCGACTTAAAAGGTGCTATTGACCAATATGTCAAAACTATTGGCTGGTTAGAAACCTCATATGTAATCCGGAAATATCTGGAATCTCGTCACTTGGAATCCTTAGTACAATACTTAGAAGAACTCCATAAAAAGAAGGGTTGTGCTACTGAGGATCATACTACGTTACTGCTGACATGTTATATGAAGATAGATCAGCATGATCAACAAGGGAAGCTGAAGGAGTTCATCAATTCAAAGGATAAAATCATTGATTTTGATGTTAATGTCGCTATTAAGGTATGTGTTGGCTTACTATACTTAAATTCATAATCCTGGATAATTTACATCCCATGGCCACTTACTCGTTGTTTTGAAAATTTTGGTTGCAATGAAATTTGAACCTTGTCATGAATGACATTGAGTTTGTATCTGAAAAAAATCCGGTAGATGACATTTTTCAAAGGATTTCGAGGATCTGTGGCATGTTTGTTGATCACGTTAAAATCCTACACACAATTTTGTTCAACCCTTATCTCCAATCCTTACAGGTGATGCGCCAAGTAAGCGTTGACGATGCGTTATCGCTAGCGGCGAACCACAAGCGTCACGACTGGTACCTGAAGATGATGCTGGACGATAAGAAGGACTATCGCAAGGCTCTGGACTATATCGTCGAGCTGGAGTTCGATGACGCCGACCAGTACATGAGGATGTACGGCCATCGGCTCATACAGCATGAGCCAGAGGAGAGCACCAAGTTTTTGAAGTGTGAGTTTGTCAATAGGATGATGTAATTTTAAAAAATTTAAACTCGACAAAATATTTGTTTGCAAATTGTGCAAACAATAAATAATGACAAAAAGTATAAAAGCTTAAAAAGGTGCCAAGTTATAAAAGTTTTAATAACTGCTAGACAAAGACGGCACTACCATAGAACTGCAGGTCGTGGGGTTCATGACCCCCCCAAAATCATTCAAGCTGTCGAGAGTGTGCATGATGTACTTACCTTACTAACTTACTACTTGGTGACCCCCCCCCCCCGAAATCTTGGGCTGCGACCGCGCCTACATAGAAGTGACGTCACGACTATGTAAGTTTTTAATATTAGTCATTATCGCTATACAGTTTCATAAACTTCAGCAGTTATTGCTATTAATTTTTGGAGGGATTTCCGGTCCTAGGAACTGCGGCGGCCTAAGATTGCATATTTTAACTAGATTTTGTTAGGGTATTTGTCTGTTATTTGAGGAAAGTTTTGAGTATGATTTTGACTAAAGTCCGCGCTCCGCTAGTTGGCCGCGCCTTAGGTATGTTCACGGTGGGACGGGAGGGGCAGCGGGGTGAGGCGGCGGGTTGCAACGCACGTACGTAGTGCGCGGGGCCCCGCAGTCCCACCGTGAACATACCTAAGGCCCGGCCAACTAGTTAGTTGCAACGCACGTACGTAGTGCGCGGGGCCCCGCAGTCCCACCGTGAACATACCTAAGGCCCGGCCAACTAGTTAGTTGCAACGCACGTACGTAGTGCGCGGGGCCCCGCAGTCCCACCGTGAACATACCTAAGGCCCGGCCAACTAGATAGTTGCAACGCACGTACGTAGTGCGCGGGGCCCCGCAGTCCCACAGTGAACATACCTAAGGCCCGGCCAACTAGTTAGTTGCAACGCACGTACGTAGTGCGCGGGGCCCCGCAGTCCCACCGTGAACATACCTAAGGCCCGGCCAACTAGTTAGTTGCAACGCACGTACGTTGTGCGCGGGGCCCCGCAGTCCCACCGTGAACATACCTAAGGCCCGGCCAACTAGTTAGTTGCAACGCACGTACGTAGTGCGCGGGGCCCCGCAGTCCCACCGTGAACATACCTAAGGCCCGGCCAACTAGTTAGTTGCAACGCACGTACGTAGTGCGCGGGGCCCCGCAGTCCCACCGTGAACATACCTAAGGCCCGGCCAACTAGTTAGTTGCAACGCACGTACGTAGTGCGCGGGGCCCCGCAGTCCCACAGTGAACATACCTAAGGCCCGGCCAACTAGTTAGTTGCAACGCACGTACGTAGTGCGCGGGGCCCCGCAGTCCCACCGTGAACATACCTAAGGCCCGGCCAACTAGTTAGTTGCAACGCACGTACGTTGTGCGCGGGGCCCCGCAGTTCCACCGTGAACATACCTAAGGCCCGGCCAACTAGTTAGTTGCAACGCACGTACGTAGTGCGCGGGGCCCCGCAGTCCCACCGTGAACATACCTAAGGCCCGGCCAACTAGTTAGTTGCAATGCACGTACGTAGTGCGCGGCCCCGCAGTCCCACCGTGAACATACCTAAGGCCCGGCCAACTAGTTAGTTGCAACGCACGTACGTTGTGCGCGGGGCCCCGCAGTCCCACCGTGAACATACCTAAGGCCCGGCCAACTAGTTAGTTGCAACGCACGTACGTAGTGCGCGGGGCCCCGCAGTCCCACCGTGAACATACCTAAGGCCCGGCCAACTAGTTAGTTGCAATGCACGTACGTAGTGCGCGGGGCCCCGCAGTCCCACCGTGAACATACCTAAGGCCCGGCCAACTAGTTAGTTGCAATGCACGTACGTAGTGCGCGGGGCCCCGCAGTCCCACCGTGAACATACCTAAGGCCCGGCCAACTAGTTAGTTGCAACGCACGTACGTAGTGCGCGGGGCCCCGCAGTCCCACCGTGAACATACCTAAGGCCCGGCCAACTAGTTAGTTGCAATGCACGTACGTAGTGCGCGGGGCCCCGCAGTCCCACCGTGAACATACCTAAGGCCCGGCCAACTAGTTAGTTGCAATGCACGTACTGTTACATCCCTAGTTAGTATCAGTAAACGCTGACACTATGCTTGGTCAGCACCGGACCTACCTAGATGACCATTGCTCACAGGCTTCCAGCCAGTTCGGGTTTGGCATTCAAAGAGTTGGGACGTATACCGAGTTTTCCCCAAAATTATATTGTCCTTGTATAGGAAATCAAATAAACCTTTTTTTAAAAAGATTCGGGACTTTTCCATTCTAACATTTGGTGGCAGCGGTGGGATAAGACATCCCCAGTGTCCTTAAAACGGCTAATACGTCACCGGAAATAAAAGTTTGTGTGTGTCCGTGTTCCTAAAAGTGCCCAGTGATTGTGTCGCCTAATAAACACCCCAACCCGAGCTCATCACATCGAAGGTTGATACCATTCGACCTTGGTCCAGAGCTGCATATCGCCGCCCCGGGTCCACTGCGTAGTAAGTGGTATCGCGTTGTTGGGTAGCACTTGCTGCACCCAACCATACTGTATCCAGCGCCGACCTGACGGCAACCGTCGGCTCCTCACCCATACGTCTAAGGTAGACGTAATCCAGTAAATCCGGAATGAAGAATTCCTACGAGCTGTTCCTGTAAGTCCAGATTACTCCATTCTGCAAAATTTGTGTGTGTTGTGCGTACCTATATAGTGTCGTGATCCCGTGTGTTAATATAAGTTAATAATTATAAGTAAAACGTTCTTAATAAGATAGACTACGCTTCGATTCGAGTCATCCTTATCCGTTGCGCATAGCTTACACATCCGCAGCCCACGTAATTCTTAGAACTAATCTCTTATCCATACCAGTAATTTATCATCACGCCAGTAATTCCCGAAGGGTTAAGCAGGCGTGTAGTTTAATACATCTATAAAATAAAAATGTCTAAATCCGAATCAAAAAAGGATGTAAAGGTTGATGAGGAAATCCCATTAAGTGTTGTGCTAAAATTTATTAAACCCTTTGACGGTGATAGGGACAAGCTAACAGCTTTCCTAAGAAACTGTGATAGCGCAATATCCTTGGCGTCTCCTCAACAAGAAGATGTCGTTTTTAAATACGTCCTAAGCCAACTAGAAGGCAAGGCTGAGACCGCGTGCTCTATTAAAGATTTTGAAACATGGCCATCACTTAAAGAATTTTTAAAAAATCAGTTCGGTGAACGTAAACACTATGCCCACCTGCTCACTGACTTGCAAGACTGTAGGCAAGGAAATCAGGAGCCGGTTAGCCAATTTTCCTTGAGAGTGGAAACCTGTTTGCAAAAACTCCTTACAGAAGTTACTGTTTCCAATACGAGGAAGGCTGAACTTCCTGGTAGATTAGCCGCGATGGAAGACCTTGCTCTCCATACATTTATATTAGGATTAATTCCTAGAATCGCTAATATTGTGAGATGTAGAGATTACAAGACCTTAAATGATGCCATTAATTCTGCGATATCCGAAGAGAAAATACAGCAGTTCTCTTATCGCAATTTCAACAGGCAAAAAGCCACTGAACCTGTCAAAAGAAGTGAATCTAATAATACTCCTCAAGCAAAAGTTTTTATTAAAAGTAATAATGTTCAACCCAGTACTTCTTCCAATGATTCTCCTTTCTGTAGGTACTGTAAAAGGACAGGACACACTCTTGAAAATTGCAAACTGCGTGATTTCAACAATAAAAGATTTTCAAATGGCCCTCAACCATTTACTCCGTCTCGACCTTCGTTCTTTAATCATAAACAAACAGACGTTAAGCCAGGATCTCGTGTAAACTTCACTGATAGCTGTGAAGAGGAAGGTAGAGATGAAGTAGATGAACCCTCTAATGATATAAATTTAAACTAAATAATGTCCCGTTTAAGTATCGCACGGGGCAAACCCCTTTTAGTCAAGCCGATACTACCCTTATTAATATTAAGACCAATGGACAGGGTAACCAGCCCCAAACTCACGGTCTTTCCAATAGTAGGACCACGCCGCAGGGTAACCAGCCCCATAAGGAAGGTTTGAACAATCTTAAAATCAAGACCAATGGACAGGGTAACCAGCCCCAAACTCACGGTCTTTCCAATAGTAGGACCACGCCGCAGGGTAACCAGCCCCATAAGGAAGGTCTGAACAATCTTAAAATCAAGACCAATGGACAGGGTAACCAGCCCCAAACTCACGGTCTTTCCAATAGTAGGACCACGCCGCAGGGTAACCAGCCCCATAAGGAAGGTCTGAACAAACAATCCAATGGTAAACCTGAAAAAGAACTTAAAATATATGAAATTCTTACCCAAAAAAGATACTTACCTTTTATTAAATTACAAACATTTGTAAATAAGATTCCACTTACCTTCTTGATAGACACAGGAGCATCACTCTGTGTTCTGAAAAAGAAAAGTATAACAAGTACTTTACAATTAGAAGATAATATCGTTACTATTAAAGGAATAGATTCCAAAAAGGAAACTATGAAAAGTATAGGAAGTTTTAAACTACAGTTACAGTTCAATGAGAAACTAAGTATAACCCATCCTTTCCAAATATTTGAAGATATAAACTTACCTTATGATGGTATAATAGGTACCGACCTGTTCACAAAGCATATGTGTCGCATTAATTATCAGACAGACTGCTTAGAAATACATAATTATAACATTAAATTATCCTTCGATGAACCGTCATATGTCATTGAACCTCGTACTGAAACAGTAATAGAGTGTTCCGTGAAAAACCCTGAATTGAAAGAGGGAATTATATTAGATCAACATATTTCCGATTCCCTTCTTATATCAAATAGCCTTGTTAAAGTAAAGGACAATAATAGAATTAATTTGACAATTGTCAATATATCTGAAAAACCAATTCACTTAAACGCTAACCTTATGCTTACCTTAAGTTCGTTTGACCTTACTCAATGTAGTATATTATAATACAACATAATAGATTAACCAACAGCCTTGAAAGGTCCCTGCAATTATCCGAACTACTGCGAACATCTCATTTAAATCAGGAAGAACTACATTATCTTAATGAAATCTGTGATCAGTACGCTGATATATTCCATTTACCAGGAGACCAATTAACCTGCACAGATGTAATTCAACACGAAATAAAAACTAATTCCTCACAGCCAATTAATGTAAAATCGTATCGATTTCCAGAAATTCACAAAGAAGAGGTTAACTCCCAAATAACCAAAATGCTAGATCAGCAAATCATCAAACCATCAAAATCCCCATGGTCATCCCCTATTTGGATAGTGCCTAAAAAAGATGACTCTACCGGACAAAAGAGGTGGAGAATAGTAATAGACTATAGAAAATTAAATGATATTACTATTGGTGAAAATTACCCAATTCCCCAAATTAATGAAATCTTAGACCAATTGGGTCAAAGCAAATACTTTACCACTCTAGACCTAGCTTCAGGTTTTCACCAAATTCAAATGTCCCCAGAAGACGCCCCAAAAACTGCATTCAGTGTACCTCAAGGGCATTTCGAATTCAAGCGGATGCCGTTTGGCTTAAAAAATGCACCCGCAACTTTTCAGAGAACAATGAACACTGTCTTGTCTGGATTACAGGGTGTTCATTGCTTCGTGTATTTAGATGACATCGTCATATACTCGCATGATTTAACTTCACATATCAAAAAACTTATTCTTGTCTTTGAAAACTTGAGAAAATTCCGCCTTAAACTTCAGCCGGACAAATGTGAGTTCCTGCGAAAAGAAGTCGCCTATTTAGGCCACGTAATAAGCAGTGAAGGCGTTAGACCTAACCCTGACAAAATAAAAGCTGTCGTGAATTTTCCTATACCAAGATGTGTTAAAGACATAAAATCGTTCTTAGGTTTAGCGTCATACTATCGAAGATTTATACCAGAATTCTCAAAATACGCAAAGTCCCTTACAGTCCTTCTAAAAAAGGATACTCCTTTTAACTGGACCAATAATCAACAATTAGCATTTGAGCAACTGAAAGAGAAATTGGTAACTGCACCGGTCCTTATTTACCCTGATTTTACTAAACCTTTTATTTTAACTTGTGATGCGTCAAATTACGCCATTTCAGCTATATTATCCCAGGGTGTAATTGGAAAAGATCAACCAATTGCTTTCGCGTCAAGGACACTTAATAAAGCAGAATGTAATTATAGTGTCACTGAGAAAGAATGTCTGGCTATTGTGTTTGGAACTAAAACATTTCGTCCTTACCTTTTCGGCCGCCAGTTTAAAATATTAACGGACCATAAGCCTCTGAATTGGCTTTTTAACTGCAAAGACCCTGGATCTAGATTAATCCGTTGGCGCCTTAAACTAGAAGAATATAATTATGAAATTCAATATAGGAAAGGTAAGACAAATACAAACGCTGATGCTCTTTCGCGATATCCAATAAATCCTTTACAAAACACAGAAGAAACTCAAACAAATAATACATTACCTAATAATCATCCAATACCTAATCCTGAAAATGTTTCCACTAACCCTGACCAAATACTTACCGATGATGCCCCTCCTTCGCAGTCCTCGCCACAATCGAACCCTGGAAGCTTAGACTTACCTGATGATTTTGTCCTCCCTGAAAACCTAGAACTCCCTGATGACTTTAATATACCTACACCACAATCCAGTGAAGTCATTAATGATGATGATACTTACTCCAAATGCCTTAAAACTATAAATAACAGATTAGTGACATTTGATACCAAAATCCTTGAATATAATGAAAACCTTTTTAAGACAAAATCAAAACATATTGTGATACCTACCTCAATCGACCTTGATGAGTCAAACCGTTATGTATCTGAAATTATCGGTAATATGACTGAAAATAAAGAATTTCTTGCATTGGAAAGAACTCTATATTCATTCTTAATATCTGAAAACGAGAATATCACTTATTATTTATTATTCATTAAAGTGTATCATTATGACACAACTACTTACGATGATATTTTTAAAAGCCTGAAAAACTTAAAGAACTACTTTTTATCCGTAAATATAAATGAGTTTAGTATCGCAGATTTCAGAAATCCGTTTGATAGCCATAATTTCATAAAGATATATAACATAATCACGTACCTATTCCATAGTACAAATATAACCATTAATATTTATAAAAATATCATCATGTATCCGACTATGAGCGAAATCGCTAAAATTATGCGTGAAAATCACGATATCCCTATTTCAGGCCATTTAGGCTCTAACAGAATGTTAAAAAGAATCCAGGAAAAATACTACTGGCGAAATATGCGCAGTGATATTGAAAATTATGTCCGTAAATGTGTACCATGTCAAGCTAATAAAGCGCTACGTCAAACTAACCGTGCACCGATGCAAATCACTACAACATCGACGCAACCGTTTGAACGCGTTGCGTTAGACATCGTAGGTCCTCTTCCTGAAGTTGGCAATGCTAAACTAAAATTTATTCTAACATTGCAAGATGACTTGACGAAATACTCAGCTGCTTACCCTATCCCTAATGCTACCGCAGAAGAAACATGTGAATGTCTGATTCATTTTATCGCCCAATTCGGTATTCCAAAAACAATCCTAACTGATCAAGGCCCGAATTTTACGGCCGAACTATTCAAGCAAACTTGTAACTTTCTAAAAATTAAACAACTCTGGTCTACCCCTTATCACCCACAAACACAGGGAGCCCTAGAAAGGAGCCACTCAACTTTAAAAGAGTACCTTAAATCTTTTGTAGATGAAAATCAAACTAATTGGCCTTGATATGTTTATACAGCCATGCTCACTTATAATACGATAGTTCATAGTACCACAAACTTCACCCCTTATGAGCTAGTATTCGGTCATAAGGCACTTATACCGTCATCTATTTACGACTCCGCCTTAGAATCGACATATAATAATTATGTTAGAGTCTTACAACAACGTCTACGAATTTCCAGGGAGAAAGCTGTAGAAAACATACTAAAATCAAAAATAACTTCCAAAGCTTACTATGATAAACACACTAAACCAACAAAGTACAAAGCAGGTGATATGGTATATCTAAAGAATCACTTACGACTTCGTAAAGCTTTATCACCCATTTGGAAAGGTCCCTATAAAGTAATTCGAATAAATGGAAATAACACACTTACTTTATTGATAAACCGTCGGCATGTAAAACATCACTATGATGAAGTTAAACTTGCTGAAACGAATGGTTAGTTTTATTATATTATTTTAGTTATGTAGGTAGATTAGTTTTATAACATAGAATATTATTTCAGGACCGCCTCGGCGTGTATCTCCGTTATCTCAGCCGGCGTTATAGAACCCGTTAAAGAAAGTACAGGAATCTATTTTGACCCTGTGGGAACCTTGAAAATCTCAAACAACTATCTTCACATATTAGTCCCAATTGATATTGGGTATATACAACCTCATATAGAAAATATTAAGTCTGCTTTAGGAACTGCTAGATTTCTTTGCCAACAGAACGAATTAAGTATTTCAAAATGCCATAACTTCCTACAACCCTTACAATCTCGCCTTGACATTATTTTAAAAGACTATAGTGCTATATCTCATCTTATCCCTGATAGAGAAAAGAGATCTGCGTGGTTTGCTGGTATCGGTTCCCTTTTTAAACAAGTAATTGGCACAATGGACGAGGACGACTCAATCAAGTATCATTCTGCAATTGAACACTTAGAAATTAATGATAAGAAACTTTCATCTCTTCTAAAAGATAATATTTTGTTAACTAATACAGCATTAAATAATTATAATGAAACACTTAAAATAATAAAAACCAACGAAGCTCGATTAGGCAATGCTATTGAAAATTTATCAGCTGTATTAAACAATGTATCTAATATACCTAAAGACTTATATATAGAATCTAAAATGAACGAAATCTATAATGAATTGTTTTCTAGTTTACTAACTTTATCATTTAGGCTTGATGATATTATTAACGCTATAATGTTTACTAAGAGTCACTCTATACACCCCTCTGTCCTAACCCCTAAACAACTGTATGAAGAGTTGATGCATAGTGTTAAGGATTTAAATAAGAATAGTGAACTACCTGTTAGCTTAAGTTTAGATAGTATCCATATGCTAACTGACTTAGCCCAACTTTCGTGTTATTTTATAAATAGTAAAGTAATGTTTGTCATTAAAATTCCCTTAGTATATAAGTCAGAATACGCGTTATATAAACCTATCTCTGTACCTATCCCACATGATGTGGACCAGCCTTATTCATATGCTATGATTATACCTCACTGTAATTATATAGCTATAAGTAAAGATAAATTAACATATGTATGCCTTCAGGAACTAAGTAAATGTGTTAAAACGATTAATCAGCTTTATATATGTAATAATCTGGATGTATACTCAGTTCAAGTCATGCCTACCTGTGAAACCGAAATGTTATGTAAAATTATTAATAAATTACCTCAACAATGTGAAACTAAATTGGTTCATGGGAGTATAGATATTTGGCAAGAACTAAAAAACAATAAATGGTTATTTGTTAAGTCAGAACCAACCAAACTTACACTTGTTGAATGTAATTCACAGATAACAGAGTACAAGTTGTTAGGTACTGGTGTTATCAGCCTAGAACCGGAATGTAAAGCTTATTGTAAAGACAGGGAACTTTCACCTAAACCTTATTATAATACAGTTATTAAACCTATAATTTCTGATTTTAATCTTATCAGTGATCCTTGTTGTGACAAGGATAAGTTCTTATTAATTAAATCAAAATTAAAACCTTTAAAGCTAAATGATGTACATCTAGAAAAACTTGTAACTGTTTCAAATCACCAACTGATGTCAGATATCGACAATATTATTAATGAACCTAGCCCACTCATAAAATATGAATCTCACTATCCTATTATCACCTATTGTATAATTATTCTACTTTTAATTTTTATTTCTTATAAACTTTGTAAAAAATTCGGTAAATGTCCAACCTTCAAAACTAAAATAGAATCTAACAGTTCAATAGATGAAGCTCAGGAATTAGATGAAATTCCAGTCCCAAAACTTCGCACATCTCCCTGAAACTTATGTATAAAAAATAATAAGTTTCATCTTGTTGGGGGGGTTGTTACATCCCTAGTTAGTATCAGTAAACGCTGACACTATGCTTGGTCAGCACCGGACCTACCTAGATGACCATTGCTCACAGGCTTCCAGCCAGTTCGGGTTTGGCATTCAAAGAGTTGGGACGTATACCGAGTTTTCCCCAAAATTATATTGTCCTTGTATAGGAAATCAAATAAACCTTTTTTTAAAAAGATTCGGGACTTTTCCATTCTAACAGTACGTAGTGCGCGGGGCCCCGCAGTCCCACCGTGAACATACCTAAGGCCCGGCCAACTAGTTAGTTGCAATGCACGTACGTAGTGCGCGTGGCCCCGCAGTCCTACCGTGAACATACCTAAGGCGCAGCCAACTAGCGGAGCGCGGACTATAGTTATAAGATTAGACCAAAGAAACGATGGATAGACTGCGATAGATCTTTTTATGTAATTACCTATTTTTTACAAATAAAATATTGTTATTCTTGCGTAAAAGAAGATATGGCTAGAAATCGGGTGACTATCGAGATGACGACTAATAGAGAAGTGTGTAAGAAAAAGACATTGCCCCAACTCCAAGTTAAGAGTTCATTTTGTTTTGTATTGTGCAGAACACAGTGTAATTTTTTTTTCCCTAAAATCACTCATTTCTCTTTCTCACAGTACTATGCACAGACTACAAACCCCGCAGCAAGCCATTGGTCGACGAGATTTCCCTTTCCGGCGGCGTCAGGGAGCCAATCAGTGCCCTCCCTGATGACTACATACCCATGTTCCTGAGCAACTCCGAGCGGCTCATAGAGTTCCTCGAGCACATGACGCAGAAACAGAAGGACTGCTCCAAACTTGTGTTCGATGCGCTCATAGAACATTATATACATGTTTGGTAAGTGGAGATATGGCATTTTAAACTTAATTTAGTACTTGAGCAGTGGTGGCCCAGTTTCTCGGCCATGATTTACGGTCGTAGCTTCGAACCCAGAGGCGCTTTGCTTTTCGTAAACTATTTCATCACCACTGCTCTCAAAACGGTGAAGGAAAACATCGTGTGGAAACCGGCATGACCTGGAACCAAAAATTCGAAGACATGTGACATCCACCAACCCGCACTGGGCCTGCATTGTGGATTACGGCCTAGTCGTTTTATTTTTCTCGAAACGGATAAGTGTTTCAATGGAAAAGTTGTTCTGTATCACAGGTAGAATCACCCCCTTGCTAAATTCAGGTGGCTAGAAAATCACTTTGTATAAAGAAAGAAAGAAAAAGTATTTATTGCGAATCGTACAGGATCATAAACTAAACACAGTTAAAAATAAAACAAATTATGTGTGTATAATATTGAAGGGGCCCGTAGGTTATTGACTTGGGCCGTTTCTTATGCAGGATATCTCACGGGTGTTGTTAATTTAAACCAAGCCGGAGGCACTAATTAAACTTATTTATTTACTAATTTAATTACTGTACAAACAATAATAATTAATTAAAAGCAGTGAGAAATAGTACAGAGCTTGAAGCGCAAGCTAGCAAGCCAAAGCTAAAACGGAGTAAACTATATAATGCTTAGTACGCGGTATTTATACTAGTAAGACATAAGGTCCATAATCCAAAGGACGATCGCCCTGTTAAAAGTACGTGGCGTTTTGCGACATCATACGATGTGTCGTAGGAGGTCTCACCGTTCATAAGCGGCAGCGGATGTCGTAGCGGTTTTGGTCGCTACAATATGAATAATTCTCAAAATAACCAACTGAACCAAATAATAATGGTCAGATAATTTTCATTTATCAGGGCAAAATCTCCAGAAAGCGAGAAGAAAGAATACGAAGAAAAAGTACTACGCTTACTAAAGAACCCTGATGCTAACTACGACAAGGATCAGACTCTGATCATCTGTCAGATGCTAGGCTTCCAAGCGGGCGTGCTGTATCTGTACGAGGAGAACAAACTGTGAGTATACTCTACTATGTCATTACTAAAGATTTTTCATTGACGGCACGGTTGGCGCAGTGGTTAAGCGATTAACTGCTGCGCTGCGTGTCGCGGGTTCGATTCCCGCGCGGAACAAATATTTGTATGACCTACAATTAGTTGTTCCGGGTCTGGCTGTTTGTGTGTGAGTTTATATGTGTGTAAACGCACCCACGACACAGGAGAAATTCCTAGTGTGGGGCAACGTTTCTTAAAAAAAAAAAAAAAGGGCATGGACAAAGTTCGGCCCAGCAGTTAATTTAAAAAAACAAATTATATTCAGAGCTGATTTTTCAATCGACCGATGTTTTTTATTCGTGGAATCGAATTATTCCTCGGTTAAAGTTACCAGCCCTTAAAAAAATTACTGATAATATTTGAAATCCCATCACAGCTTTTGTAACTTGGCAAAACTTTATTGTAATTGGGACATGTTTATTTTAAGAATTGATTTAATTTCACGAGTTTTTTTAGAACATAAAATATTAAAAATGTATTTTAAGAGTATTGAAAATAACTGGACTGTAATGAACATGGTATTTAATAATTGATTAATATATCACTAATAAAGGCGAAAGTTTGTGAGTGAGTGTATGTGTTTGTATGTTTGTTTCTTCTTCACGCCAAAACGACTGAAAGGATTTGGATGAAATTTGGCACACAGATTAACACAGACCAGGATTAACACATAGGATACTTTTTATCTCGATATTTCCACGGGATCGAAACTTATGCGGGTGAAACCGCGGGGTGCAGCTAGTCAATTATATTAAAAGTATGTATACTATAGTGTATTCACGGAGACGAGTTAGTATAGCGCCTTCTCTATCGCACATTATCATACAAATGACAAAGACAAAAAAAACTTTTTTAGGGTCAGTGGGCGTTAAGGTATTGTTAACGCCCACTGACCCTAAAAAAGTTTTTTTTGTCTTTGTCATTTGTATGATAATGTGCGATAGAGAAGGCGCTATACTAACTCGTCTCCGTGAATACACTATAGTCGCAGCATCTTCTTTATGTTTCATAATCATTATTTATGATTTGCACACATAACCTGTAACCAAAGCCGTGTCTCCTGCGCGTGAAAACATTCCCCGCGCGGGTGAAGAGGCGAAGGGTTTTTTTTCATTTTCAACTGCCGCGCGCACCACGTACATCTAATCACATCACATCTGCACATCGGACCTGCCGTGCGATTCTGTAACCATTTCACCGTGAAAACTTAAGTGAAGTGAGCTTGGAGTGAGCTGTCATTCCAACTAATGCTAGGGATTGACATTATTGACAGCTCACTCTAAGCTCACTTCACCTAACTTTTCACGGTGAGATTTTTACAGAATCGATCGGCTGATAAGTAAAACCAATTCTTCAAAATCGGTTTCAGACACAAAAGAAGTTGCCCAATCGAAACCGGTCATCAATCCGTAGCTCTTAGTCAATGTCAAAATTTTGAAGTCATAAATACGGCTAATTGCTACGAGTAATACTGATAGCACGTCTTCCTCTTTTATTTTGCCTGGTTTCCAACAGAGATCCAAAGTTCTATAAACTCAAATATATAAAATAAATCAAAACTGATCATTCATTCAAATCAAACCATTCCACCACCACCACCATCCAACCAACCATCTAATCATTCATTTTTTTTCATTTGATATCAAATTAATCATTTGGAATACATTCGTTAGATTTAAGTGAAATTCAATCTGTTGGAAGACAGTGGATTATGTTTCGTGATCGACGGGTTTGAATTAATTTTTTGAAGTCATCAGAGGGGCAATTCTCATAATTTTAAGAACGTTCACAGTCAGAGGGGCAATTCTAATAATTTTAAGAACTTGCACAGTCTGATTTCAGTCTCAATCTGTCAAAAATACCTCAAATTTTCCTACATTTTGACAAGTTTTTGACATTTGTTTGTCGCCGAGATGACACTGCGACTAGATTTTGAAAGTTTTAAATTGCGAAAATTGGCCTTCTAATTTGGGAAGGGTCTTATGTCCCTTCACAAAGTTTTACGATGAACTAAAATATACAGGGCTATGAAACACTAGTATGGCTTCATAATACATTTTGTTTTATTTGTGTTGGTTTCTGGGCCATGCTTGTATGGGACCGATATCCATCCCCTTTGTGGAATACGGCTCGATGCTCAATTATTCTAATATTAGGACTGCTGAAACATTGGAAAACCATTGAAACGCGCGAATTCGCTGTCGTGACCGAGCTCAATTAGTCGCTATAACGAAATGAAGCGTTAATGAAGTTAGTAAATAGCTGATCGCTGATGCTAAACGCATCAAGCTGGTGCGAAGGTGCTTACAAAAAAGTATATTAACACACCAAACTATAACACTGTTTTTCATTTCGCCCTAGTTGGCGGTCCCAAGTAGCAGTTCACCTGCGCAGCGGCGACGCCGAGGCCGCCCTGGCGGTGTGCCGGCGACGCGGCGTGCAGTGCCCGCGCGTGTGGCTGGACGTGCTGTGGGCCCCGCCCCCGCCGCACTGCCTGCCCGAGCTGCTCAACGTCATCGGTCAGTACCCGCAGTAGTAGCAGGTAGCAGTGCGCCTGCGCAGGCGTCGCGCCCAGCAGTGCCCGCGCGTGTGGCTGGACGTGCTGTGGGCCCCGCCCCCGCCGCACTGCCTGCCCGAGCTGCTCAACGTCATCGGTCAGTACCCGCAGTAGTAGCAGGTAGCAGTGCGCCTGCGCAGGCGTCGCGCCCAGCAGTGCCCGCGCGTGTGGCTGGACGTGCTGTGGGCCCCGCCCCCGCCGCACTGCCTGCCCGAGCTGCTCAACGTCATCGGTCAGTACCCGCAGTAGTAGCAGGTAGCAGTGCGCCTGCGCAGGCGTCGCGCCCAGCAGTGCCCGCGCGTGTGGCTGGACGTGCTGTGGGCCCCGCCCCCGCCGCACTGCCTGCCCGAGCTGCTCAACGTCATCGGTCAGTACCCGCAGTAGTAGCAGGTAGCAGTGCGCCTGCGCAGGCGTCGCGCCCAGCAGTGCCCGCGCGTGTGGCTGGACGTGCTGTGGGCCCCGCCCCCGCCGCACTGCCTGCCCGAGCTGCTCAACGTCATCGGTCAGTACCCGCAGTAGTAGCAGGTAGCAGTGCGCCTGCGCAGGCGTCGCGCCCAGCAGTGCCCGCGCGTGTGGCTGGACGTGCTGTGGGCCCCGCCCCCGCCGCACTGCCTGCCCGAGCTGCTCAACGTCATCGGTCAGTACCCGCAGTAGTAGCAGGTAGCAGTGCGCCTGCGCAGGCGTCGCGCCCAGCAGTGCCCGCGCGTGTGGCTGGACGTGCTGTGGGCCCCGCCCCCGCCGCACTGCCTGCCCGAGCTGCTCAACGTCATCGGTCAGTACCCGCAGTAGTAGCAGGTAGCAGTGCGCCTGCGCAGGCGTCGCGCCCAGCAGTGCCCGCGCGTGTGGCTGGACGTGCTGTGGGCCCCGCCCCCGCCGCACTGCCTGCCCGAGCTGCTCAACGTCATCGGTCAGTACCCGCAGTAGTAGCAGGTAGCAGTGCGCCTGCGCAGGCGTCGCGCCCAGCAGTGCCCGCGCGTGTGGCTGGACGTGCTGTGGGCCCCGCCCCCGCCGCACTGCCTGCCCGAGCTGCTCAACGTCATCGGTCAGTACCCGCAGTAGTAGCAGGTAGCAGTGCGCCTGCGCAGGCGTCGCGCCCAGCAGTGCCCGCGCGTGTGGCTGGACGTGCTGTGGGCCCCGCCCCCGCCGCACTGCCTGCCCGAGCTGCTCAACGTCATCGGTCAGTACCCGCAGTAGTAGCAGGTAGCAGTGCGCCTGCGCAGGCGTCGCGCCCAGCAGTGCCCGCGCGTGTGGCTGGACGTGCTGTGGGCCCCGCCCCCGCCGCACTGCCTGCCCGAGCTGCTCAACGTCATCGGTCAGTACCCGCAGTAGTAGCAGGTAGCAGTGCGCCTGCGCAGGTGTCGCGCCCAGCAGTGCCCGCGCGTGTGGCTGGACGTGCTGTGGGCCCCGCCCCCGCCGCACTGCCTGCCCGAGCTGCTCAACGTCATCGGTCAGTACCCGCAGTAGTAGCAGGTAGCAGTGCGCCTGCGCAGGCGTCGCGCCCAGCAGTGCCCGCGCGTGTGGCTGGACGTGCTGTGGGCCCCGCCCCCGCCGCACTGCCTGCCCGAGCTGCTCAACGTCATCGGTCAGTACCCGCAGTAGTAGCAGGTAGCAGTGCGCCTGCGCAGGCGTCGCGCCCAGCAGTGCCCGCGCGTGTGGCTGGACGTGCTGTGGGCCCCGCCCCCGCCGCACTGCCTGCCCGAGCTGCTCAACGTCATCGGTCAGTACCCGCAGTAGTAGCAGGTAGCAGTGCGCCTGCGCAGGCGTCGCGCCCAGCAGTGCCCGCGCGTGTGGCTGGACGTGCTGTGGGCCCCGCCCCCGCCGCACTGCCTGCCCGAGCTGCTCAACGTCATCGGTCAGTACCCGCAGTAGTAGCAGGTAGCAGTGCGCCTGCGCAGGCGTCGCGCCCAGCAGTGCCCGCGCGTGTGGCTGGACGTGCTGTGGGCCCCGCCCCCGCCGCACTGCCTGCCCGAGCTGCTCAACGTCATCGGTCAGTACCCGCAGTAGTAGCAGGTAGCAGTGCGCCTGCGCAGGCGTCGCGCCCAGCAGTGCCCGCGCGTGTGGCAGTACTACTATTTCAAGTTATGCGCCTCGGCAATCTTCGTATTTCTGAGTTAGTACGAATAAGCTGCCAATTCGACGTACTGCTTAACAGACACTTAAAAATAAAGAAGAACATTGTTAAGAGCACTTTTAAAATGCTGTGATTTCAAAATAATTTCTTTATTAATGTGATAAATCTTGTCCGCAGCCAACGAAAAGTTACTGTCACCTATTCTTGTCATCGACTGTCTCGCTAGCACACCTACATATACATTAGGAGATGTTAGAAAGTAAGTATACGGTAACCATCTTTATTTTGTAGATATTTATTGTTCTGCAAGTAGAAATCTAATAGTATTACTCGCAGTGCAGTTTTCTTTACTAAGTTGTAATGCTGCCTGACGCACATTGAGCGCGCCGCATCGCATTACAAAAATCCTCCTACATCACTTTTGTACATCTTCTATAATATAAAAATTAATTGCTGAATGTGATGCTAAGCGCAAATCTCGAGAACAGCTGACCCGATTTCACTAATTATTTTTTTAGAATATTCCTTGAAGTACGAGGATGGTTCTTACGAAAAAAAAAAATGTAAGAAAGTTGATTCACGCGGACGTAGTCGCGGGCAAAAGCTAGTTTTCTATAAACACAAAAGGCCAATGAAGAGCAGTGGTGGCCCAGTGGTAACGGCCGCGTCTTACGATTTGTAGGTCGCAGGTTCGAACCCACACAGGATCCTTTTTGTAAATTATTTCATCATCACTGCTCTCAAAACGGTAAAGGAAAATATCGTAAGGAAACCGGCATGACCCAGAACCAAAATTCTAAGACAAGTATCTACCAACCTGCACTGGGCCAGCGTGGTGGATTACGACCCACTCCCTGTCACTAAGAGGGGAGGCCTGTGTCCCAGCAATCTGAAGATTATAGGCTGATTGTTACACAAAAAGCGGGCCCACCGCAATTTTTGAAGTGAAATATTCTTTAGCGGCGTTGTGCACTTTTGTTGTGATGGGTAAAAAATTTTAAACTCGCGTCAGGACACGTGACCTGATCGAAAATTCGTAAGACGGAGCTCGCGTCAGGACACGTGACCTGATCGAAAATTCGTAAGACGGAGGCAGAGTAGACTGGTATTCCAAAATATCAAAAATGCACAACGTTAATAATATTCAAGATTTCACTTCTGCCGGCACTCCCGGAGTACAGCCCGTTTTTTTTTATTTGAAAATACGTTGTATTGCGGCCTGATGCGGCTAAAATGTGCGCTTAGCTTTAATTTATTCATTTGACCATTTATACACATATAAAAAGACAAGAAAAAAAGATAGAACAGAAAATAGGGACAGAGGTGATGCTTATTTTATAAGAAATCTCTTCCAGCATATCTGCGATAGGACAATGGATGTAGACAGCGTGTGAAAGGAGACAAAAAAAAAACATAAAATCATACACAATTCACTTAATAAAAATAAACAAATATTATGGGAATAGTATTAATATTTGAAATTCTAAAATCGACTTAGCTTGCATGCTATTTGAGCAGTCGTATTTTCATATTAATTTTGGCAATATAAAAAAAATCTTTATAATATCCTCTTTTTTTCCCAAGGTATCTAACAGACGTCCTAAAATCTGAGAACGAAGTTATAACCAGAGAACAGCAACTGTCATCTAAATACCGCACCGAGAGCGAGAAGATGCGTGAACAGACCACCGTGCTGCAGAGCCAGCCCGTCGTGTTCCAGTCGTCACGCTGCGCCGTCTGCAACAAGCCGCTGGAACTGCCCACCATGCACTTCTTATGTCAACACTCCTTCCATCAGAGGTGAGCTATCAGAGCTTGCTACAGAGTTCTTCGTGACTTCGTATCTGCACGGTCAAATTAAATTACCTAGCGGAACTCCACAGTTGCGATATCTACACATGATAAAAAAAAAAAACAATTATTCTTTCTGGTATCAACGACCGCAGGTTGTGTTGCATGAAATATCAGTGAAAATTTTGTAAATTTTTTGTAAACTTCACATATATTAATACGATAAAAAACAAAAAAAAAAAACTCGTGCTTCAAGTACTTACCCAAACTTTTTTTTTTGTTTTGTTTTGGTTGGACATTGTTACCTATCTCGTCTGCGGAGTTTCGCTTGCTAATTTAATACTACCTTGTATACAATCTTAATCTATGTCATTGTCTAAGATCGAAACTACATGACGACGTTTGGTGTTGAGCAACAAGCGCTTACAAATACTAATACTTATTTTGTTTTCAGTTGTTTCACGACATACACGGAGTCTGAAAATGAATGTCTGGTGTGTGCGAGCGCTCGACGCCGACCTGACTCACAGCCACACGTCGCAGAGGCGTTACATGCAAGACTGCACAACGAACATGACCCGTAAGTACCTACTACACTATATAACATAACTTCAATTCAGAATCTCAGATAATTATCAAGTCTTGGAAAAATAAACTCAATATCTTACATGACAAAGTTCAAATTCCATTGCTACTTAAATTTATTTAGGACTTTTTCATTTTCATCACTGAAAATCAACTGCAATTAATGTAAATAATGTAAGGTTCTGAACTCAAGTATAAATAATTGCGAGATTAACCGTGTCTTCGTCGCTGAAACTCAGGGCGAGATCTATAAACTTTATTTAGCTTGTGTTTTGACTTAGACATGTGCCCGTCTCTATCTTGCACTTGTAGTTTGACAGTTGAGCGACAGTGACAGCAATAACGCTTAGAATAAGTACTGTCCATTCAAAGTTATTTTAACCCTGACAGCAGCAACACAATAGCAACTTTATTGTAACGAAAATAAAGATCACTGTGATTTTGATAGAGATTTTGTATCAGCAACCTAAAAACAACCTTATTATAACAAAGATAAGGATGACTGTGATTTTGACAGTGATGTACTATCAGAGGTAAATAACTGTGAATGAACTGTACGCTCATAGATCTAAGCTAAGTAACGTTCATAGATTTTGGCCTCACATTCTTCGTCGCCTGTTATGCAGCATGTTATGCCACCAGAAATCGCGTTAAGCCGTTAATCCTTCGCCTGATCTCTCTCCGGTCGTGTCGGATTGCCGTCCCATCGGACTATTTATTTATTTATTTATCCATTTATTTCAGGCATCAAGGCCCATATAAAACACATACAATACAATATTAATATAACTTAAAAATACTATAAATACATACAACATTATAATTACACCTATGAGAGAAGAGGGAGTGCACCTGTGTCTGCGCGCACACTTGTGCACTTTAATATGTCTCCCGCGCCGAAGACTAGTCGCCGTTGAGATTGGCCGCCGTGGCCGAAATACGGTCTGGCGGATTTTATTATGCCGCCGAGACAGTGCACGAACATGACCCGTAATTGAATGATTACTACTCGCGTAATTGGTAATTCAACGCTACTTTCAGCGTAATCAAGGAAATAGTCCATTCACTATTAAGTATCCAGTATGCGCCAGTTGCCAACCACTTTTCGGCCACTAGTGGAGGTCGGTTTTTATGAATTCCTTTCTTACCTTTCTGCATCCAATCACCAGCGGTACTGTAAAGTTTTTCTGGCGAAAACAACATTATGTAGTGCTGGCCAGCTATAATTTAGCGCGGGTTCCATTCGAACATTCAAGTGAATTTAGAATAAGGTGTCAGAGAAGAGTCTAGGCTGCCAAGCAAATGTTTTAAGAAGAAAAACACGTAGTAGTATCGGGATAAAAGTATCAAATGTTCCATCGCCAGATAACTTTTATTCGAGGTATTATCAGCCCTTGATTGAATAATTATTCCAATATCAAAATATTGGAATAATTATTCAATCAAGGGCTGATTTTTCCATCGCCAGATAACTTTATTCGAGGAATAATTATGAAACTTTGACAGTTATTTCATACAAAAACTGTCAAACGTCAATTTTATACCTCGAATAAAAGTTATCTGGCGATGGAACATTTGATACTTTTATCCCGATACTCCCACGCCATCGAGACTTATGCGGGTGAAACCGCGGGGCGCAGCTATTGTTAATAAAAGTTTGCCACACAATATGAAAGGCAATAAATGATTTAGTATTGCGGTACCCTTGTGCCCCGCTTGCAAACATATCACTAAACGCATTTAGCGCTAAGTGAATTTAAAACATGGTTCCATCTTCACATACCAAGACTCCCGTGCCTCGGAAAGCACGTTAAGCCGTTCATCCCGGCTGTTATTTGTGGATCTTTGGCAGTCGTTACTGGTCGTCAGAAGCCCGAAAGTCTGACAACCAGTCTTACCAACATGTATCGTATTACCCACTGGGTTGTGGTGGTCAGATAGGGACACTGGTATCCAGCTGCCACCAGTTAGATTACAAGTCGACCCCAACATAGTTGGAACAGGCTAGGTAGAATATAATAGTATTACACGCATTTTGTGTTGTTGTGGCGCTAGTAAGCCATTGAACGACTGGTAGACTAAACTATTTATACAGCTGTTAATGGCCTCATTATCTCGTAAAGGCCCTTAGGTCACGTATAACATAATTAATCGCCTGTACGATTGTTTCTGCACAAAGATTTAATCATCAATTTACATTTGTATTGAATTCCAACATTTTACAGAATATCAGTGAATGTTTCTATGAAAACTTACTATTGTATCACAACAATTGATTGATGTCACTGTGCGGTCTTCCTAGCTATATTACCAAGTCCTGTAGTCCTATCAAACTTAGTATTTAAAAGGTAGCTGCAGTGAAGTGTAGTAAAACTCGAAAGCTTAACAGAAATGGATTTCTTTACGATATTCATGATCGGTTTGAAAGTTTTGACGTTTATATTCATTAAGATATAAAGGAATAACGCAAATGTATTTCGTAAGAATTAAAAAGTATAAATAGGGTTTAAATATGAGGGATCTTTAGGTATAATTTTAAAATACAAGTCGCCTCTTCATAACTTTTTTAACTGATTTATGAAAAACGGAAAATCGATACTAAAACATAATCTGTGTACACCTGACGCAACATTGGTCGCAGTAAACCAGTCGGTTGGCTGCGCGCACGCAATCATGTCTTCTTATCGACGCAATCGCGTTTAATTCACCACAATATTAACGCGATAACGTGAAACATAGTGTTGAAATTAAAAAAATGTATTTATCACTGATCAAATCTATCACAATTGCGCCATTTTCGTGGTGTTTTCCTAATAATACGGAAGATAGGTATGGGTGAGTGAGATTTTATTACTGTAAACATAGTTTCTTTTCTAACCCCCCCCCCCCCCTGTTTCGCACGGAAGCGATGCAACAGATGTGGCCACATTTCAAAACATCAAGACGTCAGGGTTATGCCTAACTTAAATATTAATGTATTGTACACATTAGTACACGGACGGATTAAATTCTCAAAATGATGGTGAGCGAAGGCCGCATCAATATCCGTTAAGTACGTAGTTTAGAAGAATAACGCGGTTACACTGACAGATAGGAAAAGCGACTCCGTTTTAAACCATCTATGGAAGATCATACATTTATTAAAAAGGTGGATTCTATTAAACGCGAATTATTAGTCACGCTATGCAACATAGCGAAGTTAATTAAACCAAAAAGACTGTATTACTTGTGGAAAGCAATTAAATCAATCAATTCAATTGAATAGAGTTAAAAATCAGGCCTCTCACCAACAGACCAGGGGGGGGGGGGGGGGGGGGTCATGTTATACAGTAACTGTGTTGTGGAGGTCAGATAGGGCAGAGTTGCTCCATGTAAAGTACTATGGTATTCAGCTTCATCCGGTTAGACTGCAAACCGACCACAAAATATTGGGACAAGGTTAGGCAGTGGATGGTTAAAATGAAATCTTAAAGAGAGTTAACAATAATTCATCAATAACCTACTATTATGATAAACGTGAAAGTTTGTATGGATGGATGTTTGTTACTCTTTCACGCAAAAAACTACTAAACGGATTTGGATGAAATTTGGCACACAGGTGGTTTATAACCAGGATTAATATATATGATACTTTTTATCCCGATATTCCCACGGGATCGAAACTTATGCGGGTGAAACCGCAGGGCGCAGCTAGTCTGAAATAAAAACCAGTTTGTTATAGTGTTTGTTGGTGAGAAATATTTTCTGATCGAGTGTACTTTGTTCAATAGAAATAATATTATTATATTATTGCTATAATAATATTATTATAAATACTATTAACAACAAAACATGCTAAATATTGAGTGTATTTGTTAATACCTACCGATACGTTATCGGAAAGATTTATGATTTTATCGCCCTTTCAAATTGAATCTTGTTTCAGTCAAACGTGTCCATGTAAAGCTGCTTTGATTGTAAAAACATTATGTGGTAATTTTAAAACAATATAAACCAATAACTATACTAATCCAAACTAATATTATAAATGCGATAGTAACTCTGTCTATATGTCTTTTACTTTTTCACACCTTACCTGCTGAACGGATTTCGATGAAATTTCGCACACACAAAGATCAAGGGCTGGATTAAGATATAGGAGACGTTTTTATCCCTAGAGGGAGTACATTTCCGTGAGATAATTTCCGACCTACACGCGGGCGAAACCGGTGGCAACAGCAAGTTACTAATAAGGCTATATTATAACTACTGACCATGGTTTTAAATTTGCCAATTTCATTGATCGAACGCCTACAAAAATCGACCATCGCCCTTCATCCATAAAGGCTGTAATAAAAAGTTGTTATCGCTCTCAGTAACCATTATAATTGCCATAAAAAAAACCTACTATTTGTTTATCAGTAACTGCTATTTAAACATAGGTACAGCTGTATGTAACAGCAAAATGCATTAGCTATATAACAGGCATTCACAAGCCCTGTTGCATAACGATAACTAAACATTTAATTTATCGTCTGAAACAATCGGCTTCTCGAACAGAGGTTCAGGGGGTCTACTCCGAATTGCAAAGTGTGAATGTTCGGATCGGACCGACACATGGCCGAACCGAATATGTTGAAAAATGCGAAAAAAGTTCGGATCGGCTCAGTTGGGTCGGGACCATAGTCAATATTCGAAAGAGTGTAGGATCGGAACCGACCGAACCAAATAGTAACTTCGTAGCAGGAAACGGCCGAACATTCGGCCGATACTACTTCGGAGTAGACCCCCAGGTTCGAACCTGGCAGGTTTGTCTTAATCCACCTTCAAATTACTTAATAATCTTAGGCCCTGCAGTAGGACAGTCTGGGACACTATAAAGGGTCGCACATATTTGGGCGGGGCCGCATCGCAGCGCATTGTAAAAATGCCTTTCGTGTACAATATTTGTATCTCACGAAGCGACGCCCGTTTTACTTGTGGTTACCAAGTGTACAAACACGCTGTGAATGTGTGTGTAAGCGCAAGAGCTCTCGGTACCGTCCGAGACAATGGCGAAGTCGGAAGTGTCTGTGTGCGTTATGTGCTGACGCTACTTGTCTTCACGCACACATTCATAGCACGTTTGTACACTTGGTAACCACAAGTAAAGTGCGCGTCGCCTCGTGAGATAAAAATACTATACATATTTTAAATATTAACCATCGCACACATATTTGATCAACATACAACCTGAGACTGACCTGCACATTGCAAAAACGTTTAATTTCGCCGACGTTATGTTATCGCATCCCCTTAATAGCCCGCGAAAATTCAGTACCTTGTGTTGTAATCAGCCATTGTCTCCTGAAAGAGTAACAACATGAACATTTCGGCCTCTCATGTTTTGGTAAGCAAGCCATCGCGTTCAGGCCTCATTCCGGCAAATGTCGTGTGACACCGTATTTTATAAACATACTTGATACTTGGCACAATGGTTATTGTTAAATGGCTTTGCTCAATATTTCTTTTAAGAAGACACTATATTCAATCTTTATTTAAAGCTCGCATTTCGTTTGAGGGTGGTCACATCTGCCGCATGACAGACGACCAATGGGCCAAACTTACGACCTAATGGCAAGCGACGTTGCGGTAGGCCCAGACTGAGATGGCGGGATGAGCTGGACTCCTTCAACAAGAACTGGTCCTTACCAGCGTTAAACAGAGAGAAGTGGAAAGAGTGTACGGAACCTTTGCCCTGCAGTGGGACATCACAGGCTTTTAATAATTATTATTATTTCGTTTGCGCCATCCAGTTTTCTGCTATCATCGTGTTCTATAATAAATGATCTGGAAAAACTTTTTCTGAAAGGAATAATGCCAAGCAGCTATCATCATATAGCATTGATAGAGTTTTTGTTCCTGACTACACACCAGCACTTTTTAATAACAACAAAAGCAAAGTCATCTTGTTCGAAACTTGGCGCCGATTCCCTTGTTCACAAACTAAACAAAATTTAAGTTCAGTGCATCTTTTTCTTTCTATTTATTTAAGAAAAGGACAGAAGATAAATATTAGTTTAGTCCTGTCAAATTAATATAGATAGTTTAGACGTGAATAAAGGCATGGCTACTAAAAATACGTCAATTTACGTCAGGCGCTGACTAATTTGACAGGACTAAACTAATATTTATCTTCTGTCCAAAAGAAGCACTGAATTTAAATTTAGTTTAGTTTGTGAACAAGGGAATCGGCGCCATTGTATTTTTATATTATATTTCATTCCATTCCACCAAGTTGTATAAGATGCCAAAGTATTCATTCAAAGGATTAACGGATACAGCATATTACGGAGTCGGGAAGAGAGATAATTAGTCCTTATGTCACATCACATTTATGTCCGCATCATGAGCGTCGCATACTATTACTTTAAGCCGAGTTGCTGTTGAGTGGGGTTGTTTATACTAGTTTTATATACTGTACTAGCAGTCCCCAGCGGTTTTTTCTTTTTGTCTTGCTTTTGAAGGTCGTAGAGTAATGTTAAATACTTATAAGCTTCTTCGAAAGTTGGGCTATCAAATGCAATCAGAAGTTTTCAAATTCCGACTGGTATTTCCAGAGATTAGCGCGTTCAAACAAACAAACAAACTCTTCAGCTTTATTATATTTATAAGTATAGATATCATCGGCTATTTTCATTGACCTATATCTCTTTTCATCTTCCAGTTACGCAGTAGTCTCAGAATACTACGGACGCGGCCTGTTCAACAAGCTGACCGTAGTAACAGAGAGTGGGACAGTAGAGCCTCCCACACCGGTCGGGCCCGCTCAGCCGACACCGCCCGCGCCGGCGCCCGCGCCGCAGGCGTACGGACCCGGCGCTGAGGCCAAGCTGAGGCAAGCGGAGGGACAGAGCAAGCAGGGTGGGCTAAATATTATTCCTTATTATTACGACACGTAGAAGAAGAAAAGAAGGGTCTTGCAGTCCTGTCATATTTATTTTACCCCTGACAGCAGCTACCCGAAACCAACCTTATTGCAACGAAAATAAAGATCACTGTCACTCTGACAGACTAGTCACTTGCAGCAACCCAACCGCACCCTTATTGTAACGAGTATAAAGATCACTATGATAAATGATTTAAATACTGTAAGTAGGTTCGTACAAACACTTTTACACGTCAATCATATTGTTTTTTAAACAAGGTTCCCATCGTACTATCGACTCCATGTCATTAATTACATTAATTAATATTCTCTTATCAAAACCCAACGAAATTACCATTAAAAACATGGTCGTTGCTATGATTTTTTAGTATATCATCATTATTACTAACGACCTATTATTATTATTTCCAGTATTCGTATCAAACACAGCAAAACAGGTGGCACCAAAAGGCACCACGGTCGTTCCCGTCCCAGAGGGCAGAATGAGGCTCATCGAGCAACAGAGATACAGCTCGAGCCTCGAAGCAAACCTTAACAAACTCGAGCCACCGGTCCACAAACTATCCCCATACTCCTCACCAATCACGGCTAAGAAACGATTTGAGGAAAAACCACGAAGTACTGGAGTCTCACCCGTCGTTCATCATAATATTTCTGCAGCCATAAGCAATGGGTCAAACAAAAATCCTTTCGAAGATGAAACCTATGATGAAGCCAAAAACCCTTTTGCGGAAGAAGCTACGGAACCAAAGAACCCTTTTAACGAAGAAGATGATTATGACAGTAATTACAATCCGTTTTCATGAAGCGAGTGTCAGTTGACTTGTGCTAAACTTTAAAGTGATAGGGCTCACGTGGTGTGATAAGCACTTCTACTGTGTACTGTAGCGGTATCTACAACGCCACATGCGAACAAAGCGTCATACTGACGTCATGCAAATCCTGCATCTCGCAAGCAGAGTTTACCGCGCAATTAGCATATATACAAACTTCCCGACATCAATCGTAGGGCAATTGCAGCCAAGCAACACCCGTCTGGTCGGGGGATCCTCCCTTTTCTATGGAGGATGAGTGAACTTTACACCCTGTTCCCCATACCTCTATACTGATGACCCCGACGTCACCTGAACACGCAACCTTCTGATCCCCCCCCCCCCTTCTTATCCTTCTTTCATTCGTACTATAATAAAGTTATGAGAATGAAAAATTGGCAATAGGCAATCATTTAAATTTTTGCTTTGTATTTATGCTTAAAAATTTAGCCACACTATGATACCAACTTATGCTCGGCCATACTGTTAAATTGTCTCACAATCAAAGTGAATCAATTTGGTTGAACTGTGTAATCTATATCTTTACATAATATAAATTAAAGTTGCTTTACGTATGTGTGACCACATTGTTCTTCTAAACTACGGACGCAACGGGTTTCGATGCGGCTTTCACTATCATTTAGAGAATTTGTTCCGGAAGGTTTTGTTTGGAATAAACTTACATGTAATAAAGAAATCTCGATGGCAAAAACCGTGCGAAGCCGGGGCGGCTCGCTAGTATTGCCTTAAAGCTTTATCTAATTGGAGAAATGTGGGCAAACATGCAAAGGCGTTTTCAAATTAACGTATTTTAAATTGATATATTTTCTTGCAATGGCAAGAACTATAGGGTCAAATTGAAGTAACTAGCGAAACTCCGCTGACGTGATGGATATCGATATTCTAAATACGATTAAACAAAACTGAATTTCTAAACTTATAAAAAACGACTGACCCCAAAAAATTATCAAATCTTTTTTTCCGGTTCATCGTGTTTAGATAATCGATACCCAAAACGTCAGCGGAGTTTCGCTAGCTTATTTAATTTCACCCTGTATATTAGAGTAAAACATTAGCCGTGTGAGCGATTTACTGCTGCCGCTTCGGATTCGGATCGTAAAATAAATCCCTCCTCGAGGCTACTTCAATGCAAACCGACTAGGTGACATAAAGAAGTATATTCTCATATTTAAAACTTAATTCTGTCTCTCTTGTCTTCAAACGATTTGCAGAAACAGAACTTAAGTTTTAAATGCGTAACATATTATGGGGAAATTAAAATTTTCTGATTCATATTTCAAAGTATCAAGGGTTATATGAACTAAGAGGGTTGTAAATATCATACTTGTAACGGTCGCGAATCATATGTATTTTGTTCAACTGCGTACAGTCACGAGCACCAATATGTCAACACTTGGCAACTTTCATATGCGATTTTTTCGTGAAATATCGAATGCAACGTTGAAATACGACACATTACATAAACCTATGGGTTCGAAAATATTATGTTCGTAACAACATAAAATTTCATTCAAAAATAAAGGAGTAAATTGCTTTTGAATAAAGCCGAGTGTATACATACTTTTGTTCGTGACTGTACAACCTGACACTTACCTTCAAATTTAAAAAAATGTAAGAAAATTTGAATTTCGCGGGCTACCCTGGCGTTTCCCCCTTAATTGATTTGCGGTGCGAGTAATAAATACCTGTGACACAATGATTGTGCCCTTATTCCGAAATGAAACAGAACTGAAAATGGGCACGCCATCATTACTGCAAAACGTTGTCCTAATTTTTATTTTGTAATCTGCTATCTGTTGTATGTACACTTCACTTTCATGCAATGAAAGAAACGCTAAAAGACTGCAATGGATTTTTATAATAATAATAACAACATAAAAGTCGAGAGCTGTCGTACGACACTCGGTTAGAACGAAGTTCCTTTCGCTGTATATTATGTATTAAATAACAGGCATAATGAATTAAATTAACCAACGTGTGAGAGTACCTAACTAAAAGAAAAAAAAAGTTTTGTGCCAGTCTCGTAAAATGTTACACTTGTTTCGGACAAAATGTTACACTTGTTTCAGTCAAAATGTTACACTTGTTTCGGTCAAAATGTTACACTTGTTTCGGTAAAAATGTTACACTTGTTTTGGTCTAGTTCACATTCGCAATGTGTGCAGAGTATAACGTATGTTAAGGAACTTCGCTTCAATAAAATTTTTTTTATTTGTCACAGAATGCATGCTTTTTCGATTATCCTTTTATTTAAAGAATATTAGTTCAGTTGTTAGTTATTTATCTTACTGGAATACCAGTGTCGTAACATATTATTTTAATTTAAAACATAGGTCTGATATTTTCGTTTTAAATAAAAATTAAAACGAAATTTTGTAATCATATTATTTTTCACCAACTTTGACTTGTACGAATTTATTTATCAAACAAACTAGTCAAAACAGTAAATATGATATTCCCTTATATTTTATTATAGTCTCTCAAAATGTATTGTACAATATTAATAATACATTCCTTATTTAGACACTCATATTATTTGATGTACATAATATAAAGGTTCATAATGGAAACTACATTATGTATTCTTTTGTAAGCTACATCCATATTGTATCATGATTGCATGTGATAATAAATATATAAATTAAGTAATGCTTATGTTTTTCTACTTATTACTTTTCCCGCCATCTGTAAATATGCTATGCACATAAAACCAGCGACATAGTACAGCCCGATTCAAACTGTATGGCGGCTCTGAAGTGCGCTTCTCGCTGCGCAGTACCTCACCCCTCACCCCCGCTGACACGTGAATGTGTTACTGCTCGCCTCATGTTCCGAGCCGCTATAAAGAATTCCCGAAAGGTTAGGCAGAGGTGTACTTATATTCAAACTTTATTTATGTTTCTAATTGAAGTTATTTCAAATTAAACAAATATCAACTTTATTTTAATGGTAATCATTTGATATCAGAGTGACTGAAAAAGTTATAAAAATGTTTGAAGTTGTAGCGTAAACTGAACTTTATTGTGTAGGATTTAAAGTTATTTTTCCATAAACGATTTTAGATTTCTTATAATACTTACACGCACATTTCACCATGTTTGTCTCATGTCATATCCTACTGCCACCAACCGGCCACAAATCCAGACTAGACTGCTTGTGAGAAATTCCTGATGGAAAAACCTAATAACACTACCCGACCTGGGAATCGAACCCAGGACCTCATGCTCAGCAGTAACGCTTGCAACCCCTAGACCAGGCCTCCGTCACTCCATGTACTTGCGCGCTATAAGTGCCTACCGCCCAGCCGAGCGGTCTCGGTCCGCCGCCGGCGGATCAAATTCAGTGCGGTTTTCGCAAGCGAAGCGCGCGCACGCCGTTCAATTTTAATAGTGCTGTTCGTTCGTACGCGTATTACGATGCCGTGTGGTGCCTTATGTGCTGTAGATGGGTATAAATCAAGCAAAAGAAGGGATAAACACCTAACATTTTTCCATTTACCTGTCAATGAAGAAAGGTAAGTGATAAATTATTACTAGTTTTTGTCGTTTACATTTTTTTCCATTCACATACCGTCATTAGAGACATAATTAAAAGACAGTAGGTTTGCGGACACCGGTATCCACTTAGAATTTGACAGTTTAATAGGTACCTATATACTAAGCATTAGCTTGCCTTTCAGACACAGATTTACATTATACTTATTTTAAAACGTTCTCCTAAATGTAACAAATCCTTTTCTGAAAACCGCATCGATATCGGTTTAGCCAAACGCGAGATTATCGCGCACAAACATACATACCTACAAACCATACAAGTCAAACATCTCAGTTTGGCCTGTATGTCTGATCACCTCCTTTTTTTAAGTTGGTTAAATATTTTATAAATGATAAAAATTTTAACTGCCACATAAAAGTCAGAACATATTCACAGTTCTCAATAACATAGATAAAAAGTTATGTTAATTTAATTTTATCGAAGAGGCAGCCCTGCGATTACTGTGGAATCGCGCGGTGCGAAGCAATCACTGCTGTACGCTTGAGCATTTAGGCGCATTTTAGCATACAGTGGTTGTTGACGCGAGGGAGTAGGCAATTATCGTAATAGGTATTGGAAATTTTCTACTGAGTGAAGTATCTGTTACGTAGTAACTATTCAGTAATCTGTGCCTAGACCAACGAGGAAATGTACCCCTCTAAAAATATTCCTCAACACCCATTGTGACCCCCCAAAATCTTGGGCTACGATCGCGCCTGCGATTGCCCCATTGGAAGTCAAAATTATCATTCTGTAAACACTCAAGCGCAGTTACTACGCCTTGCCTCCGTTACATTACGCGCTACAGATAACAGTTGGTTTTTAACGGTTATTCCGTTTATCCACTTCCCTATACTTCGACTTTTAAATGTATTCAGTAACATGACAGGTCAAAGAAAACTAATGTTACCATAATAAAACTAATAGTGTTGGGGTAGTGAACGATTTTGTGTAAATAACGAATGATAAAAATGGTTTAGTTTAAATAAAATTTTAAATATTCGTAATTCGTCGAATATTCGAAAAATTCTAACAATTCCCAAGATGTTTTGGAAGAAAAAAGACATTCAAGAGTGGCTGAATACCTAATAATAATAATCAATACATTCTAACTAAGTTGTACTACTGAGAAACAAAATATATAACAAATTCTACAATTATTAATAGTGTATATCGTGTTTTTAAGAAAAGTTATTAAATTTAAAAGAAAAAGTTTGCATAAGTACATTATTTAAATTCATTCAATTAAGTTAATTCTTGCACCACTTCTCTATATTTTTTTTCGTCAAAATCTGGTAACCCTACCCTTCAACTGTCAAGTTACTGAATACAATTAAAACTCGAAGTTTCAAGCCTAGTATAAATTCCGTTTATCTAACGAGGCCTAAGGCGAATCCTCGGACATGAGTCTCTTTCGATTTTTTTGGTGTGGACAAACAAACAATAACCTGTTTTTAATGCCCATAATAAGTCGTTTTTTATGTTACTTTGTTAGATGTTCAGTACCTATGTGTAGTTTTTAGGCTTCGTTAAGGGTAATCTATTGAAGTGTACTTGGCCGTCCTGGGAATCGAGCCCAGAAACGTTAATCATATTCGTTACTCTCACTTTGGTCTCTTCCAATTCAAATATTCAGGATTATTTTGAGTTTTTTCCCTGGAAGCCGTCCCCAACATAGTTTGGAAAAGGCTAGGCAGATGATGATGGATGATGTATTTGGTGTAGGATAAGTAAAAGAAAACAACGATTTGGAAATTTTCAAAGCATTTTATTTATGACCTTTAACACTGTGTATAATATATTTTGATAGTACATTTAGAGCAATGAGTAATATTACCAATCATTACATTGTTCTTATTTTCATAAATTGAATGAAATTCATAAATTATATATAGAATATATAATTTGTTTTCAATATCATTCTCGCCCAACAATCAACAATCACTATCGTAATCACAAGAGCGGCGCCGGCGCAGCCGCTGTGTCGTCACAGGCGGCCGCGCCGCGCACCGCAGAACAACGACGCATACCAAATAAATTAGTTGAGAAACAAACCAAACATAATCAAAACAACAGCTAGTCCTATAAAAATAGCAGTATAGCTTAAACAGTATACTCTATAAAAAAATATAATCCAGCGTCCAGCTGTATCTCTAATTTAAAATGTTTTGTTTCCATAGAATTACAATAATATAACAACTAAACGCGAATTAGCAAACGAAACGTCAAAGGAAATAAAAAGCTGCAACATACATCTTTACAGCCGCCTCGACACACACCCGTGGTTTTATCATTCTGCTCGCTATTACTCTACGTAAACACCATTTTGCTATGCAAAATACATTACCCTATTTATTTCAAAAAAAGGAAATAAGTAATATACAAACTTTGGAATGTAATGTAAACACAAAAAAAAAAATGACTAGAAAAGAAAGGTATTAACAAACATGTCATTCAGCTTGAGATCTCGTTCACCCTTTACAACACACCTATTGAAGAAGTTACACAAATATTAATTTTGGTGAAGAAGTACTTGGACATAGTAATCTGTTAGATCCTTATATTTGTAAGAGCGTTTCGTGTTTCAATAAAGCACACCGCCAAAGTATCGAACCAGTACACGAATGAAAAATAAATTTTGCAACATTTGACGTTGTGCTATACAAACTGAAACGGTACATAATCATTTTATAATCTCGACGACAGTTGTATTAATTTTCAATTTCAAGAAATATTACCTATAACACACAGCATGTCTAAATTTTGGATAATACTTTTTGTTCTTAGAGCTACGTTATTATACGCTAAATTATTATCAGGATATCCTCTAGTGTTAGCCGAATATGTCATGTCTACAGTAAGTGTGTAAGCCGGTGTGACTGGACTTTTAACAGGAGAAAGCTATTTTTTTTATATAATTTTCTGTAACCCATGTAAGTACCAAACGAAGTAAAATATTTACAAAGACTAATAAGTCTTAAGCTTACAAGTTTGTTATATAACTATGTATGCTCGATTTCGAATGAAAAATAGTCACCTAGAAGCGATAGTATAGTGACAATTATTATATTTATTCCACATTTATCAAAGCGGTAACAAGAGTAAACAATTGCTCGGCCTTACAACAGTGTTGGAGATAAAAGTAATGCCTATAAAGATCATCCATATAAAACTACAGTCACATTCATTTTCTACCTACGATGATATTGATGTCGTATCTGTATAAATATATGTAGTACTATGGACTGGTGAGACGACGGGGACAGGGGGCAGGGGGGGAGGTAGGTAAGGGACAACGTAACACTGAAACACGTATTAACACACTACTTTGTGATTGTTCGCAGCACAGCATGGGGCTACTCTATCACATACATGTACCTACACGGTATATGACTAGAACGTACGGAATGCTCCGAACGGAATCGTCGGTAATCGAGAAATCATCGAGATATACCTGAGTAACATCACATTAACCTACTTTATACATCCCATATAAAGAATTTGAAAGAAAACATCGTTACACAAAACAATATCGAGTTAAATGATATTACCAACTACATCGTGTAGCGTAAATGATTCATAATGCATAGTCTACATTTAACTACAAATATTTAATGTATTTACAATCGATACTAAAACGTGAAACGATTACGTATGACGTCATACGAGTTCGGACTACCGCCACCACGGCCTTTTGAGCCTCAAAATATAATTTTATACTACCGTTCGGGTCATACGTATATACAAGGTAAATTACATTAATAATGTATCCAACTTTAGAAGAAAATTTATATAGTTCAGTAATTTGTCTTTTCACAAGTACAATGTTTTTTTTCTTTAAATTCTTATGTATAGTCATGTTACAAATGGAGTCTATCACACACCGTCGTTATTATTTGTGCGCAACACAATTATCGTTTTTATTGCACAGAAGTTGTACGTCGACATACGCATTAACATTTTCTACAAGATGGCCGATGGACCACGATAGGTAGATTACATAAATGCTGGTATTATACTCGTAAGGTGGTGTTATTATATACTTTTGATTATATATTTTAATGGAGCTATGTTGGGATCGTGGTCCAAAGTTGCCATTACAAGATAGATTAAAAGAAGAGCTTTAAATAGGCCTTGAAGACATTGAAACAGCTCGTAATCTCAACTAGACGTACATAATATAGTGTACGTATTTATAATCAATGTAAATATTATCTTTACCCCGTTCCTGTTATAATCAGTGCACCGGTTTGGTCCCGACTCGTTCGACCCTCGCACTAAACTATAAAATTCTAAACTTCAGGATTAATTGACCAGTTTTGGCTAGATATTTGGCACTTGAATATTTTTGGTTAAAATAAATAAAATATCTTTTCACGAGTATAATATTACTTTGTAATATAAATAGGAATTAAGCTACATTAATATTGTATAATTTATAAAGACACTTTCTTGTTTTAATCAGAAATATGTAAGTCCAATGTCCGTGCCAAAGACTGATTATTTCACCCAATTAGCAAATATAATAAATAAAATATATACATATATATCTATTTACGTATATATCGTATATCGCATTAAATGCAGCTGCTTCATATAATACTGATAATCAAACTTAGATATGCTAAAATAATTGATTTATTTGCGTGCCTTCTGTCTTTCTTCCTATTATCTTGTGGTCCCAGATTTGACGGAACAAAATTATAATTTATAGAAATAGTTAACTTCGTATAAAAAGTATGAAAATTCTCACTTCCTAGTGACGGTTAAAAAACATCAAGTCTTGGTGTTCAATCTTTTTTCGAATTGGTAACACCAGTATACAACTTTCGTCAATAATTTTGGCAACCTTGAATACGAAATGAACTATCTCACTAAATATTATTTAAATGGACCACAGTAAATAAAAGCTCTTCGTTGAGCGCTCAGTGACTATAGAATGACTATGCCCCACCAAACCAGTCACGGATATATTCCTCCAATAACGATTAGTTCACTCGGTCTTTGGAATTAAACCTTTATTATCAATCACATAACGGATCTTTTACAATATCTAGATATTTTATTGTATGCAGCTAAAAATCAGTTTCAGAAAATACCGTTACCTCATTCCAATCTTGATGCATATCGTATATTCGATGTAATATTTGTGCAACTGTTCGCACAGTGCGATCTATGATGATAAATAAATGTTGTTAAAATCAGCCTAAAAGTACTTTTCTTGTACTTTTTGTGTACTGCCCTAACAATAAGCTAGCGTAGTCAGACTGAATTTTAACTCTTCAATATAAGATATGCAGAAAGATATCACATTTCGCTGAACACTTCTGAAACACAGTGAATTTAGAAACTTCACTTTCTCTTAAGTAATATTACAATAGGTATTGATAGTAATATTATTTAAGCACATTTTTACTAATTTCTATAGATGAATCCGACAAATATTCTACAAGATTTTACAAGTAACTTTAATCGTTTCAAATTCATGCACGTTTTGAATTCACAATAACTCAGAAGTCTTCAATTTACCATCGACGTTACGTTTTACATAGCTGCCTTTGTCCCTAACATTTATATAACATTTTCAGTACTCACTTGATCCCAAGTTTAATTCCACAAACCGAACGTCCGAGCGGTTTCAATACCTTTGCAAGGCTTTGTGAGCGAGCGTTCCGTTGGAGACGCACTTAAAAAACGAGGATAGACTCCATGGTGAGGGCGTCTCATGGTGCCCCGGCCGCCTTGTCGCCGCGTCGCGCCGACCGCGACCTGACACGACACAACTTCACACGTGTATATTGACAGGCCCGACCCAACTAACCCACTTTGGGGGCCCAGCTAAGGTAACCCGTGAAATTCAAATTTTTTAACGTTTTTTTGCAATTTGAAGGTCAGTGTTAGGTTACATGTTGATCAAAATATGATTTGCGATCGTAACAAATATGGATTTACAAAATTATAATCATTGGAATTTTATACTCTCTAAAAATTGGCCTCAAATGGCATGATTTCATAAAATAGTCATACAATGGCGTAATTTGAACTTAGAGGGTGGTATTGATGATTTTAATGATTATAATTCTGTAAATACACACTTGTTACGGCCGCGAATCATATTTTGATCAACACACACTTAAAACTGACCTGTAAATTACAAAAACACAAAACAATTTGAATTTCGCGGGCTACCTTGGCTCTTTTGTCTTAACATTTAGGGAATTTTTGACACTACTGGCTGAATGGGCTTAATGCTTTTGCCTTAAAAAAGTGGCTGTAAAGGTGGACCTATGCCTAAAAGTTGACAGTAAAGGTATTACCTTTGGCTGTAGGGGTTGGTGCTTTTGCCTCAGTGGCAGTATGGCTTGGAGTCTTAGCCCAAAAATGAAGAGATAAGCAGAATATGATTATTTGGTAATAGTAATTTTAAGAAGTAAATTCAAGATAACTGTCAAACTAAGTCAGGTCATGCATGTTCTTAATATGAATGAAGGGATAGTGAATGTGACAGAGAAGGTCAACTCACCTGATTTGTCCGGCGAGCAGCGGGTTGATGGCGTACAGCCAGTCATGTACTTCTTTGTCGCCGAGTGTTTGCAGCAAGTAGCCGCGTTCCTTGCTCACCACGCTGTAACGAGAATATATGACAACAGTTTATAAATTATATCTTCAAATGAAGAAGCTTTTATCGGGGTCTGATGAGAACAACAACTTTGAAAAACTCATGCGCTTAAACTTGCATTTTAGGCATGCGCCTGCGCAAGTTTCTAACAACTGCTTACTTTGCGAATGTAAAATTCCGCGTGGATCCACGTTCCGATAGAAAGGGTTAACCTTTAACTACCGACCTATACGTCTCACAGACGTAATAACTTTTAATTTTGAAATATTTCTAAAATCATGCCACCTTTGGCGTCGCCCTTCCCGCTACCTTCCTCCCTCCGCGTCGCAAGCCATCAGTCGAAGCTGCGCCCGCGGCGAGTGCACACATCTCCGTATTGAAGCGATCGACGTCTCACAGACGTAAGTACGGTGTTTATGTACTAAATTTCGTACGTCTCTTGGTCGTCACCTCGGTATTCATGTGTGGTAGCTTATAGTGTCTGATTGACGTCACATCGGCTTTAAAATTATACTTTCAATTGCAGAATGCCTAAAAGGAGAAACATCACGTCTAGTGAGCGGAAAAAACCTGCAAATGATGACTGTTCAGTTCCCGAGAAGCCTCCGAAACTGCGAAAACAGAATAGGCGTTTAGAAGATAAAGAGATATGTGAAAATCTCATAAACGAGAGTGACGACAACTGTAGTGATTTTGACGACGATGTAGGCGATCCTGATTTTATTTTAGAGAGCGATCACTACACGGAATCCGAACAATCCAATGAGGATGATGTTGAGGTCGCGTATGGGGATACGCGACCTTTAGCGACGCGATTTCTCCGTGGTAAACTTCCTCAACATGGGGATGTTGAGGAAGTTTACCACGGAGAAATCAACCACAATCACGACAATGAAGAACAAGAAAGAGAAGTACGAGCTCATAGACACATGACATTACAGAACAGATCGAAGAAGAGACAATGGTTAGAGAGGAACAGCATGGCGCAGCAGATACTAGAATTGAAGAGATCGGAGAGGAGCAGTATAGCGAAGTAGAGACGCGAAATGACCAGGGTAGTGAAGATCTTAGAACAGACCAGGAGCCAAATGAAGAATCAACACGAGAGCTGCCGCGCTACTTTTACGGGAAGAATAGGTACAAATGGGCATCGGCGGAACCATCCCGAACAAGTCGACTACGCGCGCACAATATTGTCAATACCAAATATTCGAGGGCTGTCATTATTTTTATTTTTTAACTAAGAAGTAAGATTAATGTTTTATTTTGATAATAGTTTATAGAAGATAACATATTTTAAGTTCATTTGTTGTTAATTACTTAATTTTAAAGAAAAACGAGACTTAAGTAAGTCCTTAAAATTTAGTACCAAATAATTGTGATCTCTCGAATAAATGCTGATTTTACCTGAAAAATAGCGTGTATTTTTTTTTAAATTCTGTAGTTTGTTACCTCAAACACCAATCTTTTTAATGTATAAAATAGAAAAATGTAGTATGCAAATACACATTTTATTTCAGTACTTAAAGTTTGATGTCTCTCAGTCGTCACGTCGGCGTAAGTGCTACGTTTAGACCAGGTCGGCAGCTAAAGGTTAAGAAAAAAAACACGGAACGGAGAAAGAGAGGGAGCTACCTCGTTTTTTGTCTGTATGTTTTACGATCGTTTCAGATCGGTATAGGGACAAGTAAGTATGACATCAGGTACCTGAAGGTGTTGGGCATGCGGACCATCTGCTCCTGGTCCTCGGAGTACTCGACGTGCGCGTTGGCGAGGTTGATGACCGCGCGCTCGATAGGGTCGCGCTCGTCGCGGTATATGAACACGTAGGGTCGTCGGACCACCTAATCATAAGAATTTTTAGTTAAAAACATGAACCTTCTTTTTGACTTCGCCATAGTGGGAAAAAGAAGTTTAAAATTCTTTATTTATGTTTTTTTTTAGTGATGATTGTTATTTTGAAACGAAAATATGAAAGCTTTTTTAACAATATTCAGTCAATCATCAATTTCACTGACTTTTAGCACGTATATTTTTTTTTTAAATGATTGATTTTTCATAAAGTTAGTTCTTGTTTTATTTTTCAGTTACAAAATAATCACTGACCAAAATAGACATCACAAAAAAGTTATGAACATACCAGCCAACGCTTCTTCCATCCGTGTGTGCCATGCTGCAGCACGTTGAGATGTCCCCGGCGTGCCACGGCCGCCGACACGCGCACCTCCTCGCAGTCCGGCACGTACAGCGCGGGCCCCAGCGCGCCGGGCCCCATGGCCCCCAGGGCCCCGAGCGCGCCCAGCGCGGCCCCGTGCGAGCCCGCCCAGCCGGACATCGACTTCTCTAGTAAACCGCGCTCCGGGGAGCAGAGTCTGGAAAGCGAAGTAATGTGAAAATTATAAATAATAAACAGACACTAGACAAATGAGGTTGACACACCAATTACAGCCCGGTTCAAAGTTTATGGCCGCTCGGAAGATAACGCGAGTCGCTGCGCAGTAACACATTCACGTGTCCGCGGGGGTGAGGGGTGAGGTACTGCGCAGCGAGAAGCGCACTTCAGAGCCGCCATACAGTTTGAATCGGACTGTACATAGTGACGACATATATTCCTACATCGCCCAAACCGAGTTGATCGTTGCCATCGGTATGCAAGGTGTAATTGAAATAACTCAAAACAAGTCACTTAAGATGTTAAGAATCGAGACTAAATCGATTACACTTCTTTTTTATTGGTCATATCGATTAGAACAAGTTCGACACCAAAAAATACTAATATCTTTCACGTTATGGAACATTGTTCATCCGTTTAAATATCAGCGCCCTATGAAAACTTCCTGCACGCCTTTTGTGTGTCACTACGTCACCATTTCAGCGGACCAATCCTATGTGTGCTACAGAACGGCAACCTATGAACCGCTTTAAAAAAATATGTCAATAAGAAACTGTGTTGGATACTCACTCGAAGCTGCTAGCACTGTGTATGGATGACAGCAGGCTGGGGGTGGACATGTCTGCGGAGACACCCTCGTCTACTGGGGTGGCGGGCGATGCGGCTGCCTCTACCTCCTTGCCTGAGGAGCCTATCCTTCCTGCGAAAGATACAAGCATTTAGTTGTAATTCTACTTCTAATCGAAGTTGACGATGCCAAAAAAAAATCAAAATTTTAACCATTGCCATAAAACCTAAAATATATAAACCGAATCATTGATATTTCACAGTGAAAGCCACATTACCCTTTGTTCGGTCTCTGTGTGTGTGCCTGGTTTCTTGTCCGGTTTTTTTTACTATGAAACTTTAAAATAAATAAGCTAATAACGCTACTATGTCATTATCTGGATTTACTGGCAGCGTCATTGAAATTCAAAGATTGTATTGTACCATTATTGGCTAAATTATAATCTGGATAAAAACTGAAATTGAAAAAACCGGTTCATAAAATATATCAGGTTCTCGATGCCCTAATTATAACACGATGATATTATTTTTGTATCACAGCGAATCAGGGCCATTGCTTGATTGACAATAAGAGCGATACTTTATCTATTAATACGTAGCGCACCTTGTATAAGTTTGATGTATTTGGTGGAGAGTTCTTTTTCGCGTGACGTCATGTCCCACGGCTCGTACAGCGACTCGTCGCGGGCGCAGTCCGCAGCCGCTTTAGCTGCCATGTTGCATACCTCCTATTAAACATATATCGTTGTCATTTTTATTGTTTCAAATACCAATATTGTCCAGCCTGTAAGTCTTTTGTATGTCCTGAGGTATTTTAATTTTTTTTTAAATTTGTCTTAGTATAAGACTAGTGATGCCAACTTTAGCTTTAATTTAGGTTGTTTTTCTTGTAACTAATCTGATTTGCAGATGTTAGCATAACATCCCCGTACCTTCTCCGTCTTGGTGAAGTCGTTAGGCGCGACAGTGTTCTCGTGTCCGTGGCGCAGCCGCTCGCGCAGCGCCAGCAGGTGGCGCGTGCGGCCGACCATCTCCAGGCGGGTCATCTTCTCGAGCTCCCACTGGGGACGGGACAGGACGGGTTATTTATAACATTACATATTATCGTGTCTGTAATCCCCGAAGGTCTAGACAGAGGTATACCTATAGCACACCCAAATTATGTCAATAGGGTAGTTTTCTGTGTAAAAAAAAAATAATAATATTAGTCCGTCAGTTAGATTATCGAAAAATAATGGACACGTATTGTTTCTTTTGTCAATCAAACAAAAAATGACACGGACTAATTAGATTTTTTTAGGAAAGTAGCCTATTATGTTTATGTCCCATGTTATAGGGAACGAGCCTATTCCCATCAACCGCGCACAATTAAAAATCAGAGTTTATTTATCTATTATTTTACAGACACACGTTGAGAATTAAGAAGCAACAATCCATACCTGGTGATCAAATATGAGCGAGTCACCGCGCGGCCTCCATCCATGTAGATTCTCTTCTCCGCGGACATATGTGCCACTCGTGTCCAACACACGGCGCTGGCGACGTTGTACGCCTGTTCAATAGAATAAACGTTGCTAAATACATTCCCCTTTATTCATAAACATTGCTTAAAGTTAAGAAGTGATTAGCGACTGTTTAACCATACATTTTTGACGTTTAAGCGTTGCTTAACTTTAGTCATCGTTTATGAATAAACCCCATTACGTTATATGTTAATATGACCGAACCTAAAGTGGTCTGACTTTAGCCAACATCAAACGTGGTCTAGGATAGTGGCCAAAGAAACCCTGCATGACCAAAAGCGCATTGGGCAGACGACATCGTCAAAGTTGTAAAGGATTGATATGGGGAAAGATGCAGCTAAACATTGTGTACCTGTTTTATTCACTTTAAAACTGTACTGGTTTGAATTTACCGGCCCGTTGGATTTTAAGTATTCCCCCTCTTTCTGCAGCGTTCACTTGGCTACCTAGTATTTGGAATAGGTCCCCGTGATGACATACTGCTCCAGTACAGTACCTGGCTCCAGCGCGCGGTGCAGACTGAGCTCGTACACGCCGGTGATGTGGTCGGCGCGCGCGGCTCGCGAGCCGAACAGTGCGCGGCGCAGCGAGCGGCCCGTGCGTGCCTCGCGACCCACCACCACCAGGGACAGGTCCTTGGTGATGATGGCCGGGCGGCTGCAGTTGTCCACCTGACGCAAAAACACCATTCAAAATGCAACGGGTGTAAAAAGACGCTTAACGAAGCATTCATGTTCAAAGTTCCAATGTTTTTTTACTACGAAAACAAGTTTTAAATATTATGACTTCACTTTAAATTCTCCCACAACTCCTCTACCGTTGCATGCACCCATCAGTATGAGGATATTTTAGTAAATGTCTAATAATTTGTAAGTTCTCATTTTGGTATAAGGATTTCAGTGTTGCTTAATGTACTGACCTCCAAGTAAGCACTGAGCGTGATGTACACGACCTCTCCGTTGGCGCTGACCCTGTTGAGTAGCGGGGATCCGTGCAGGCTACTGTCCCAGGCCGCTTCGAACCTAATATTACCAACATTATTTTATTTTCTGTGGCATTTTACAAATAATCTTTAAAGCTGATATCTGACTCTGTACTATTTGTTCATTCATGTTATTCGGTATCTTTAAACCGAAGTGAAAAGTCTGAACACAAAATAAATCAAAAGTGTAAAATGAATTCTATATGGAACCAATCCAATGAGGTTTGATTTCGGCCAAAACTCTTTGACTCGCACTCCGAATATTCAAAAATTAAATATGTACAGTGTACACTGAACGTGAAATTAAACAAAAATGAACATGCACTTAAGTGAATCTAGGTTTACATTTTTTTTTCTCATTGTTTCTATAAATTCTTCAACTTTTTACATTCAAAATTAATTGATCTCTGACCAATTCCCGTATTTTTAAGAACGTTCGCATCTTCATCTCTGTCTCAATCTGTCAAAAATACCTCTATGTTTCGACATTGTCGCTGAGATGATATTGCGACTACGTTTAATCAATTTTAATTACGTTTTGACCTTTTAAAAACCAGAGTTTGATAACTGATTGCTGAAGACAATTTCCTTACCTGAATACAGCCCTGTCGTCAAGCGTGGGCCTCTCTCCAGGGAATAATCCAAGAGACAGCGCGCCATCTTCATCGCCGTCTGTCGTGTCTTCATTCGCTTCGGGAGAGTTGCGGATGCGGCCTGCGACATCACATACTATTGTGAGAAATGTTTGTGATATGTGAAAGCAGTACAGAATCTGGTGTGATATGGAGCTGTCTGAATTTGTGAAATATTTTGTACCTTTTCAATTAATTTATTTTATGTTTTATTTGCCCTTTTGAATTTAGTGCACATACTAGTTGTAAGAACTATCATTTTCTTATTCGAGGTCATTTCAGACCCGTAACTTTGTAAAGCATCTGTTTATTGGGTTCGCTCCATGTAAAGTAATCATTAGAAATAAAATAATTAATTAATTTACTAATTCATCTTTGAGAGCTGTAATTCCCACATAACTACTATTCCTCAGCACATTTTTTAAATAAATCTATCGTTGTCATAGGTAGAGCTCCGAGTATTAACACTAAAATATGAATAAAAGTGTCTTCTTTTGTTACAGTTCCTCGGAATACTCTTTGCTCCAACTTCGAAGTCCTAAGAAACACATACCAACAACCAGTTCCCTGACGTCAGTCCACTGCAGGTCCTGTGAGGGCTCGTGCAGAATGGTGATGCGGATACGGCGCTGGATGCCCTGGTGCAGCAGGAACAGCCCGCGGCAAGGGAGTTCATCTGAGTGTTCTACCACCTGGAGGTGCAGAGGTAAGAAGTTTTATAGTGATGTATTTAAAAATGTTTAGGCTTAGGGTTGATTTGAGCAAAGTCAGATAACTTTTAGCTGGGGAAAATTAATTTCTGGTAGATTTTTACAGATTCAATATTATTTTTTCACTGATGGTTCTCCATCAGCCCGGATTGCTTGCACTTGCCCGCTTCGGCTTGTGCCGATTTTTCTTGGACGTTTACCTCCTCGTCATTAAACTCTATCCCGGGCGGATAAGCGAGCTAGTTGAAAAATTAAAATAATCGATCGTAAGAGATACTCACGGCAGGCACGTACTCGCCGCTGGGCGCCAGCTCGCAGATCTCGAACCACACGAGCAGGTCGTGCTTGGAGTGCAGGTGCGAGCTGCAGCAGGGCGCGGCCACGGCGGCCGCGCCCCACTTGGGGCTGCGCACGGGCGCCGAGATGGGGATGGAGGGCGGCAGCATGCGGCGGGGCGGCGTGCGCCCGCCCACCGGCCCGTCCTGCTTCGCGTCCTGGGGGCGGCGGGTGAATCATCGAACTTGTTCAATATTGAATTAAATACACACATCAAAGGTGTCTGAATATTATTATTTTAAATTTTTTGGGTCGTTATTAATCCTTTTTCGTTAATTTCTTAAATTTTGATTAAAAAATCAACTCTCCATCAGGATTCCTATAAGTGTGTAATAGCGTTTTTATAAAACCATTACAATTCCGCATCGGAACAAAAAAAAATGCATCGATATGAAGCGACACATTTAATTGACGACATTTTGCAATTTTTTTTTTAATTTTTACAAAATATATGGATAAGTTGTTAACTTAAACATAAGAATCAAAGTAAGAAACCAATCTGGAAGACTAGATTTGGCAAATATTAATTGGGTAAACTAACTTCGAGACACAATAGAAGTCTTATTGTTATTACGCCTAAGGTCGTTTAAGTGTCCGTGAATACGTTAAATTCATTTTATATCTAATCATTAACACAATAATAGTAAAATGTTACGTACAATTGAGCTTACCTTGTGGAGTGGGTGTTGTTGGTAATGTCCGAACACTTCGAACACGATCGGCTGCGTCTTTATGTATTCTACGAAGGATTTCGTAATGGGGACTGTGATCTGTCAACAAAATAACAATGTTTTAGAAAATATTGTAAGGACCAAAATATATAATCGGAGTGGAAGGACCAGAAAATATACAAGGTGTAATGTAAATTACTGAAAACCTGAAAAGGAGGGTTTTTAGTAGTGTCCGACCGAAAGTTCGGTTTCGGTTTCGGTTTCGGCCGAGTTTCGGCCAAAAATCAAGTTTCGGTGGCAGTTTCGGTTTCGGCCAAAATTGGCCGAAACTTTTGCCGAAACCGAAACAGTAACAATTAGTGATTTGATTTATTGATAACTGATAAACATTTTGCTATGAGAACTTCATTTGAAAAAATAATAAAAATAATATTAATATTTTTTTATATTATTATCTATATTGTATTTAAAATTCAAAGTCCTGACTGACTGAGACATCAACGCACAGCCTAAGCCGCTGGTCCTAGAGACGTGAAAATTGGAGGGTGTATTCTTCGTGAAGAGTAGGTATCCACTAAGAAAGGGTTTTTCGAAATTCCACCCCTTTTTTTTTTTTGGATGGGAAATCAATAAGAGAGAGAGATATGAAAAATCTTATTCCATGAGTTAATAAACTTGAAACTTGGCACGAATACTTATCTAAGTAAATTATGAAGTTGGGCATTTTTTGTTTTTATAAACTACCCCCTAAAAGGGGATTGGGGGGTTTCAAAATTTGTGTGGAAGAATTTTAGCGCGCGGTCCGATTTAATCGAAACTACGTATTTATACCTAAAATTTAAAGGAAAGAATAATTATTATCAGGGTTTTTCGAAAATCTACCCCTGACGGCCTGAAAAGGGGTAGTCAATTTTACAGGGGAGGATTTTACAGCGTGGCTTGATTAACTCGAAGAGTGGTATAAATAATCTTTGAATCAAGTTATGAACACATCCCAAATGATTTTTCAAAATTCCACCCCTGTGGGGGTGAAAAGCGGGGATACAGTTTATATGAAAAATCTTATTCGTTAGGTTCATAATCTTGAAAATTGGCATGAATACTCGCCTAAGTAAGCAATAAAGTTTATCATTATTAGTTTTTCAAAACTACCCCTCAAAGGGGGATATAGGGGTGTTGAAGTATGTGTGGAAGAAATTGAATGCGCGGTCCGATTAACTAGAAACACAGTATTGATACTTTCGACAGAAAATAATTAATAATAAGTATGTAAAGTTGTCGAAAATTGACCCCTGACGGGGCAAAAAGGGGTAATTCGGTTTTTAGGGGAGGATTTGAACTTGAAACTGTATGTTACATTTTCACGCCTAAGCCACTGAACTTCTGATTTGGCAAAGCGATAGATGGCATCCTGGGGAAGCACATACTTTTTATCCTGGTAGCACGTTCCCGTGGGATTCCTAAATTCACGCGGGCGAAGCCGCGGGCAGAAGCTAGTATTAAATAAATGATTACAACAAAATTAATATACCTACTGTTTCCATTTCATGTCCTAATTAATGCAGAATAATGGGTAAAATGCACCAAATTTTAGTATTTTAAGGAATTTAAAACTTAACCACGTGAGTTTCGGTTTCGGTTTCGGCCGAAACTGAAGCCACGGCCGAATATTCGGTTTCGGTTTCGGCCGGAAAACCAGTTTCGGTCGGACTCTAGTTTTTAGCTATTTTGTAGTAACCGGCTACAAGGACCAAAATAAATAGAATCCTACTGGAAGGACTAGAAAATATACAAGTTTAAGAACAGATAAATTGAAAGGGGGGGTTTTCAGTTATTTCAATTACACCTTGTAGTAACCGACTAGAAGATCCAAAATAAATAGTATCAGACTAGTAAGGAAAGAAAGAAAATTTTAATGGCCTATATTGTAATAGAATGTACCGTTGTACGAGTTTGTGCACTCATTTAGAAAACCCTAAGCTCGAAGTAGAATAAGACAAGTTAAGAAATAGAAGGGAAGCCTTTGTCTTACAGTGGTACGTAATAAGACAGAATAACGAATAGAAATGGATCCTTACATTCTGCACATGGTAGAATCCTAGCGGTGTGTTCTTTCCTGCATTCTTGACGGGCTCTGTCGAGAATGCATCTTCGTTGCGGTGTAAGAAACTGAAACAAAACACAATCATTTAACCCACGTTCTGAACATGTAAGATCAAACAAGGACTTGCGTTTTTAGCCAAAAACTTCACTAACAAAAAGATTTGACCTAAATTACGTAAATTTTTAGTTATAGACACACATTGGATTCCATCTCTGGCATCTTTATGCCTCGACGGACGTGAAATTTTTGGCTAAAAACGCAAGTCATAGGAATTAAGCACAATGAAAGTAAACTCTGTCGAGCGCCAATTTTCGGAAAACTTCTCTAATTGCCAAGCAACTTTAAATCTTATTTCTACGAGGGTGGCAAATTATAACGAACTTATAGATTTAAAACTCACTTGAACTGGCAGAAGACGTCAGCGTAGTCAGTAGACACGCTGTGTGCTTGCAGCACGGTGACGCGGAAGGTGAACTCCTTGCCAAGAGTCAGGTGTTCAGGAAGCTCTTCCTCTTTTAGTTCCGAAGCGAGGGAACTGTCACCGCGACCACTATCAGCGTCGCATTCGCCCATTGCCAATTCTGTTACGGATGCAAAAAAATATAGACATACATTTTCAATTATAAGCAATTCAAGCTAGTCAGCGAAAATGCTCGTAATAGTCCAGTAGTTTAGAGGAATACCGGTCACATTAAGATGTAAAGGAAAGTAATAGGCTTCATTTACAGTAAATAAAGATTATATACTTAATCATTGTTTAACAGTACAATTTTTGCATAGAAAGTTAGAACTTATTGTTGTGTGTAGCAAGGTTTACTTGCAAAAATATTTGGACCCCTAGATCGCTAAGTAAAAATTGGCTGGCAACATCCAATGATCTCAAAGATTACCAAAAATACACAAAAAGTATTCCCGTATATGCACATCACAAATGAATTTCACTAATGAAAAAAGAATTTTAAAAGAAATTTAGTCTGTATTTTACATGCCGAATAGTAAAATATTTATTTTCCCTACAATCTAAGTATTGGCTACCCATCATCATCTGCCTAGCCTTTTCCCAACTATGTTGGGGTCGGCTTCCAGTCTGACCGGATGCAGCTGAATACCAGTATTTTACATGGAGCGACAGCCTATCGGACCTCCACAACCCAGTAACTGGGTACCACGAAAGTCTGACAACCAGTCTTAACTGGTTGTCAGACTTTCGGGCTTCTGACGACCCTTAACGACTGTCAAATATCTAAGTGGTGTGCTATCGAAGTGCTTTCGGAGGCATGGAATATAAATGTCAACCCATGTATTTGTAAAAAAACGATAGTGATTAATGACCTTCAATCTTAATATTAGAGTCAGGCACATCAGTGATGCGCTCGTCGAGGTTGATCGCGTTGTTCTTGTCAACAGCAGACAGCTTGGTGCGGCGCGCCGGCGCCACGTCGTCGTCGAACGAAATCTTTGCCGACTGCTTCACGCCCGCTGCGAATTCTGCGTTGTCTACAAAATCGTTTGAAGGCTTCAGAATAGGAAAGGATGAGATTGTAAAGAATGGGGTTTAGATGGGGGATTTTGGTTGGGAGCAAGAGTGAGTTAGAAATGGGGACAGGTAGATTCTTACTTTACTTATTTTACATGTGATGTTATTAAAAATATTAATTGAAGAACGGCAAGTTAGGCGGCAACAAGGTAAAGTCAGGGAAACTAATTGCTAAGCAAATCTTGACACTAAGATTTGCTGTGTCATAGTCATTTAATACCACTGTCAAAGAATGACAGTTTTGCTTTAAATTTACGGATAATTTAATGAGGTAGTCAATTTGCTTAACATTTTTAAGTTAACACTAATTTCCTGTCATGATCAAATTTTTTTGAGTAAGTATTTTTATATGAAAGGTTGGATAAGTAATTTTTGGTCCTATGATACATAATTTGGAGAGAAAAAAGGAATTTTTGAATTTCAAATTCTTCAAGTTTTGGTTCAAAGGCAAAAAGACCCAAAAGTTTCGTTATCTCTTATCAATAAAGATGATAGCTGTACTCACTCTTCTCAGCGTCGATAACAGCCTGCACGGCCACCCGCAGGTACCCCTTGACGTCTCCTTTCTCGTTCACAATGGCCACTTTGTGAATGAGGGGAACCGGGTACAGGAGGTTCGATAAGTATACAAAGCTCCTGTAAACATATTGTAAGCGTTTAGACCAAGGAATATTATTGTATTCTAAAGAATGTATGTATGACGATTAAAACAATCGGCGCGTGGCCGAAATCGGAACTAGCGTCGCCATCTTGTTTTTTTAATTCATTTTCTGTGACAATTTCACAAATGTGTACCAACAACGTGGTCTTGTTGTATTTCGTAATGTTAATTACTTACTATTGTATAGAATCTAACTGTACAGACAGCTGTGCTGCTGGGGAGTTTGTTACGCCACTTGTTCTTCCTAGCGAAAACACTAGGAAGTGGTGAAAGGCGGGCGTTTTGGGGGACTGTCTTATGTACTTAGACGACAAGAATAGTTGGTCACCCTAGTTTAACGCAAGACAATGTTTATGTTCCTTCTCCAGAATTAGCTTACTGCAGAACCCAGCAATGCATAAATGTGTAAGCTGTCACGCCCTTTATGCCTGGAGGCTTTTATTTGGGTAGTAAGTTTTTTTTATTTACATTTTAATTAATTATTTTTTAGCTTGAGTACGTATAGTTTTTATTATATTTGTTGGTATATTGGCGTGGCTAGCTGACAAATTATGGCAAATAATTAAATTTTATGTTCTGGTTTTGTAATGTTAATTACCGAACATATGTACCTAGTATTGTATACATTCAAGTATTTTTTTAAATTGAACAGACAGCTGTGCTGCTAGGGAGTTTGTTGCGCCACTTCTTCTTCCCAGCAATAGCACTAGGAAGTGGTGAAGGGCGGGCGTTTTTGGGGGACTGTCTTTTGTAATTTTGACGTTCAAAAAGTGCTGATTCTCAGCCTAATTTGAATAAATGACTTTTGATTTTGATTTTTGATTTTGATGTAATTTTGACGTTCAAAAAGTGCAGATTCTCAGCCTATTTTGGATAAATGACTTTTGATTTTGTTAATGTCATCCAGGTGCCAAAAGATCCTTGTAACACTACAGATATGAATGAATGAATGAAATTAATGTATGTGTGATTCCGAAATTGTTCCTTCCACTAGTGTTACTTTATTAACTTTTTAACAATGTGCAGCTTTCGAAAAAAACGCAATTTCCAAGAGATGGGATCTTGTCAATGTTTTTAACTTGCGAACGTGGTTGAACGCAGTTTTAAAGAAGCCTGAAGGAAGTGAATTATGCTTAATAATTTTATAATTTATGAACTTACCGTCCAACTAGACGGAACCACGGGAATCTGTCGTAGAAGGGATCGCCTCCGGTGACAGACTCGATGTTGTGATCCGGCGATGTGGGAGACAACTCGGCCTCATTGTGGTACATCTCGCGCATAAGCTCCAGCCTTTGTCTGACGAATAAACACGTTATTTTAGGGTTTATGGTTGTGTTGATAAGGGTGAGACTTGTATAACGTTGTTTAATTTAAATTAAGTTGAAATTGAAACGCGATATTAGTTATTATTCTCGTTGAGTTAAGATTGAAAGAAGTTAAGATTGAAAGAAGTTAAGCTTAATATTGCTTTATCCGTCGAAGACTGAAGTCAGAAGCTATATTAGTGCATGTATGGGAATGATCAATACAAATACTAAACTAGTTTTTGTGCAGCAGTTGCGTCACACACTATTTTGAACGCTGAGTGCAAGGTTCATAATAAGTGGAGCTAAAGATTCATGTTATAGTAGAATCCAAGTTTCGAATAAAGTTTTAATTTCTAAAAGGGGATAGTTTTTCTTATGTAGCAACATATCTTAATATTATACATGCAATACAGGTATACAATGTACATTTATAGGCGTTAGCACATTGCAAGCAAGGAAACAATTGAACTCTCGAAAAATAATGTAATCGTTCTGCAAAATAATATTATACAGAAGATAATAGTAATAATCACATCTAGAAGAAAGTGTATGTTTACAGGTATAAAAAACAGGTTGCACATACTATACGATAAGAATAATAATGGGTATATGTACAGACGCCAGCAGGTCAAGCTACCCGAACCTGTCAAATTTTCCCAATCAACCTTGAACCTAATGCTTTAGCGATAAAGTTGAAAATCTATTAAAGACATTTGACAGATTGTAGTAGCTTGATGTGCTGGCGTCTGTACACATTTTCCGTGAATGAAGAGGACATATTTTTACTAATCTAACAATGCTTTTGGTTAGATTAGTAAAAGGATGTCCTCAGCATATTCACGAAATTCGTGTATATGCTGAAAAATCGAATTACAGCGAAAGGTAAAAAAAAAAACAATAAAAATGTTTATTTCAATTACAATGGGCATTTAGATACATATATTTGGAGATCACCTTTTAAGCAAGGGATTGCTTGTCTTAGGAGTCTCCGCACTCCCACTTATCATTTTTAATGCAATTGAAAATTAAATGTAGACAATGTAAACATGCAAGACTAAAAATAAAATAATTAAAGAAAAAATAAAATAAAAGGGTATCTTAACATTAAACAAACTGCTCTGCAAAAGAATGAGCGATAGGCAGAAAAGTGCCAGATCGCGCGAGTAAGTGTGATGTGTGTGTCACGAGTGAGTGTGTGAGCGAGTTCGAGTGCGAGTGTTAGTGAGGTTGTGTGGTGTGTGATGTGAGTTGTAATAAGTGATGCTTAGTTCACTTATCCCAATTAATATCCTGACCAGTACTAAATACGAGAGTGTGTAATTCTTATTTTTATCGTATAGTAAATAGTTTCAACAATCAACCCAGTAATGTTCTACAAGGTGAGTAGAACCATCGGTCAAAATGGCATTCGATATTTGTTGAACCAAATAATTAAATAGACAGCTTCGTGTTTGTACCAAAGTTATCCAGTTTTTAACCGACTTCAAAAAAAGGAGGAGGTTCTCAATTCAGTAGAAGATATATGTATATTCAGTATAAGTAGAAGGGCGGGCCCTTCTACTCTTTTGTAATTTTGACGTTCGAAAAGGGCTGATTCTCAGCCTAGTTTGAATAAATGACTTTTGATTTTGAGTATTTTTTTTTTGTTGTTACCTTTTTTAATGAAGTTTAATTTCGGAAATCGGTGTCAAAAAACGAAAATGCGGAACCAACGACACCGACTTCCGAAATTAAAGTAATTTTTCACTTTGTAGTGTTTTTTTTGAAGTCGGTTGGTTTTCTTTTTCTATTTTTTTTTATTATTACATAAGTAGGTATTCTTGACTTTGTTTAATTTTTTAAACTAATTAGCAGAAATATATAAAAATGCTTTTTTTTTAAATTAATTTACAGGACTAAATATTATTTAACATTTAGTCAATCGTCATTTTAACAGATTGTCCTCTTACATACAAAGGCGGCACGTAATCTATGTATTTCCACATTTGGTGATGTATTTAACAGACTTAAATACAGAAAGGAATGGTATTTAAGTTCTAATGTGATACATTTAGATAATTAACTAAGAACTCATATTTGGTACTCAGCGTGAGGTCAGACTAGCTTTATTTTATTTGCTGCAAAAAATCTTTTCACAAATTGTTTTTAGAGAGTCCCGCATCGTCCCGCACGTCTAGTTGCACTGCGGAAATTTATAGCGATAAGGCTACTCATTGTACGTTTTGTGGTGTTTATTTAATTTTTTGTTATATATTTTTCTGGTACAATAAAGTATTATAAATAAAGATTTCAATAACGCTAGAGTAGATTCACTCTGAGTATAACTTACGTGACATAGGCACTTTACTATGAGTCCAAGCTACATGAAAAGCGTGGAGTCGCCAAATGAAATCTTGCATTTTTCAATACTTAGGAGGCATAAACTACTTCTGTGATGATAAACACAAAGCTATCATAATCTTCGCGAACATAGCTGCTGCAGTTTACATTGATTCGAATTTGAACCTTATGTCAAAATGCATAAGCATTCGTGACAAGCAGCAACTATATTAGGTATAAAGACACATAAGTGGGAAGCTTCGTAAGCCTTGTAAATATTGTACAATTTACTTTGTAAATACACATATTTGTCAATTCTACTGCCACAGTTCATCAGTTTGTGAGTATGTACATGTTGCAAGCTGTCAGTGCATGGCACACGTAAGTCCTCAGTGCAACAACACTGCTATGGCACAGGCGTCCTTCGCGCGCAGCCTAGTCAGTCCTAAGCTCTGCGTCCCTGGTCTGTCTGTCTTTGAAGCCCGATACATCTTGATTGAAATTAGCGATTTAACTGGACAACTAAGGCATATTTTTACTATCAAGTGTAGTGCCAGAAAGATTTTAATGTTGGGGAAAAATATCTTTTTATTCTCATTATATTCTGTATTCCTAACAAATTTCTCAGTCAATTTATGACTGTTAACATTTCATTGGACAGCGAGTACGTACATGTACATTAATTTACCCAGCTAAATCGCTATTAATAATCTCGATGTGCATAGGGGCTTAAGCGAGGCGCAGGTCGGCGTTCACAAACCTGGAGGGCAGCAGGTTGGCTAGCGAGAGGCGCGTCTGCTGCGCGCACGCAGATATACAGTGCAGTATGTCGGCGGGCGGAGCCTGGCCAGCCTGGCCCAGCGTGTGGCCGGGGATGGCCGGCAGTGGCGGCGGGGCCAGCACCATTGGCGGCGCTGCATCGTCCTCCGCGCATGCGCTCTCGTTCATGTTGTATATCTGACGCATGAGCTCCAGCCGATGGCTACGGACAATACAGCCATGAAGCCCGCCGCTGCCCTACCCGACCTATCTTTTGTCCTATGGGGCTTTTGAGAGGATATGCCTCTCTAGTATGTGAGGACCAAATCCTCATGGAGCTCTTCCCAGAATTTTTTATACAAACGGTATCTAAATAATAAAAAAACTAGACAATTCTAACACATATTTCTATAATAAAATTTGAGAAAATATTGGTCCTTCTACGCTAACCTCGTAAGGAGGAGGCATGCCCTCTCATTTTGATCGAGCAAATGATCAGAACTTCATCATGCGAACTTCTCTTGGGCTTTATAAGGAGAAAGGATAAAAAATATGGTTTAAAAAGAGTATTTATTAGTTCGCTGTTACTAAGCAAAAATATATGACAAAAATATGTACTCAATGAATTCTTTTCATTTGCTAACGTAATAATTTCGTTAAATGAGGGAAACTATTTTAACATTATATATAAATAGCACGTTAAAATGAGAAATTAAAATAATAAAGCAGCAAATAAAACAAGCGCTATTAGAAATGGGATAGACATTGCAGCTATACGTAAAGTCCTATTAAAAGAAAGTGTACTTACCCACCCAGTCTACTTATATACAATGTCTATAGTACAGATATATATAACCAACCTTATATACAATTACGTACATAAAGAAAATTCTCAACACGGCACCAGCAAAACAGGTTTTATATTCAACTCTCGAGGAATAAAATATTGGGACGAAAAGACCAAAAACAATATGCAACAAAATTAACGAAATAATGAGTGTGAAGTCATACATACATACTTTTTTTACGAGAAACAAATAAAATGGAACTTAAAATAAGTAATAACAATAGTTATGAGAATAATACATAAATTATTGAAGTAGACCTAATTATTTTCGATAGTGGAAATAATATAATAAAATTAATTATTATTTATGACAAAATAAAGAATTGTATTTCAAATTCAGCTATGGTATTTCTTTCCCGAATAATAATAATTATCATGAAATCCAAATATTTCACTTCACTTAAAATAATGAGAAAAAGTGGATGGAAGTATCTGAAATCTATTCTTTTTTCCCCTTAAAATATTCTTTCAAAATCTAGGACTTTTCGTCAAGACATTTTTCTAAATATAACTGTTTTTGCCTATCTATCATAACAATGTAAATCATCTCATCAAAGGGAGACTTAGTCTTCGTAGAGCTGGTTATTATACCTTGTGAACAAATCGTTAAGATTACTCTAGCTAAAATCTCGCACGTAATTAAGCCTTTGCTAATGCCAATCTCCATCTTCCCTAGTTTTATATTTCTCTATACACTAGTGTCTTCTATTTCTGTCGATATCCCAATCATTTCCCCCCACTTACCGTAACTTCTCCAGAGTCCAGTAATGCGTAGCTCCGTTCTTAGTGTCAGTGACCTCCACAGCCACGACAGTGGGGGCTGAGGGGCGATACTCGTCGTCCGCGTCGTCGCGAGGGGCGAGTTCGGCGGGGAGGGGCGAGTAAGGTGTGTCCGTAAGGAGAGTGAACTGGAATTGGACCTTCTTGCGCAGTTCTACGGAGATTGCGTTGGCTTCCTGTTGGGGTAAGAATTAGATAATGATTTTGCAAAACGACATTTATAATTTCTGAAATCACAGACCTCAGAATTTAAAGGGAAATTGGGAACATAAACAAATGGTTATCTTACCTTGAGGAAGATAGCGTTGCCCCACAGGTCGTCCCTCAGCGAGGTGAACTGATGGTATTTCCACTTGCGGAACGCCCACGCAGCCAGACCCACCTCGCGGGCCGACCAACATTCTGTCTCGAACAGTGGGTTCACTACACAAATAATGTTAATATTGAGGAAATGTGAAGATTGCCATTTGGTTTTTCACCGAGATCCTAGAAGTAAGGAAATCAAATCTAGACATTGTGCATTAGATGAAAAACAAGATAGTTTAATCATAACTGGAATCAACTGATTGCATGGTGAATGATAACCGTTTGCTTCGATGGCGTCGGGATCAGTTCCTATAGTTGTTGCAAATTACGAGCGCGCGTTGGCCTGCTGCGTTTATGACATTGTATCTTCGATAGCAGAATGAAAGTGCGAAGTTCCACAGCCAGCCATGGCAACTCAGCCTATCGCAGTCCACTGCTGGACATAGGCATCTCCCAGGCTGCGCCACAAGACCCTGTCCTCAGCTTTCCGCACCTAGTCTGTCCCAGCCACCTTCTTTAGGTCGTCCGTCCATCTAGCTGAGGGGCGTCCCACACTACGCTTGCCGATTCGCGGTCTCCACTCCAGGAGGTCTACTCCGAAGTGACACATTCGAATGATCGGATCGGATAGACAGATGGCCGAACCAAATATTATTGAAAAATGCGAAATAAGTTCGGATCGACTCAGTTAGGTCGGGACTATAGTCAATATTTGAAAGAGTGTAGGAGTGTAGGATCGGGACCGACCGAACCAAATAGTAACTTCGTAGCAGGAAACGGTCGAACATTCGGCCGATACGATACATTTACCACTTCGGAGTCGACCCCCTGGACTCGTCTGCTCCACCGGCCATCGGTCTTTCGACAAACTGCCACTTCAGTTTGCTTACTCTGCAAGCTATGTCAGTAACTCCGGTTCTTTTCCGGATAATCAAAAGCTTATGAAATACTTACCAAATATGTCCTCATCATTATGGAAGTCTTCAGGCGTGTAGGAGCTGTACATAGACATGGTGACGCTCTGCTCCTCGACCTGACGCTGTAGAGCGTCGATACGGGCTTCGTAGTTCTAGAACAATAATGTGTGAATGTAGAATTTGCTAGAACATTAACTTAACCAAAGATCGTTAGGTTGACATTAAAATGAAGAAAGGAGTAAGAGAACCAGACCATGTCTGAAGACCACAAAAGATTAATATATAAAACCCCGTTTTTAAATGTGGACTAATCAGAATTTTAGTTAAGTCCACTATTCATTCATTCATTCATTCCCGTATTATTATTCCCTATGGTAAAAAGTATGGTAAAAAATATTTTCTTTCTACGTACTTTCTTTGAACATTTATCTTGTTTTTTGTCACTAACCAACGATATTTTCATGTAAGTTTAGAGACTTTCATAAATCCAGAGATAGCATGCCAATCTCACCTTGCGCTGTTCCTCAAACTGCTGGTCCGCATGTTCCTTCTCTCTACGGAACTGCTCCTCAAGGGCCAGCAGTCTCTTCTGCATCTCGGCCTTCAGATCGATGCCCTGCTTCTCCAGCAGTTCGCACTGCGCGTAGTCCCAGTCTACATTCTTCCCATCCGCGTCGGTACTGCCGGCTGGGTAGAAAAGGATTTGGGTTAGCCATGTTTGAGTTTTCGTGAGAATCGAAAACTAATGGGTTGTAAAAAATTGTCAAGACTCTTGTGCACGGTCCAAGTTACTTGTGCGTGTATGTACCCGCGCGATTTACCTACATTATATTAATATGTTTATACAAAAGTTAATCCCTAGAAGTATTGATCTGATTTAAAATATCTTTTATTGGTAGAAAGCTACATTATTGCCGAGTGCCATAAGAAACGAAATTTCACTAGGACGTCGTCGCCGACCCGAACACATTTAGACGCACACATTTTAGATATTATTCATGATTTATAATTGTTCTGTAAGCTTGTCTAATTTTACATAAATAATTCAACACTCACTATGTACTTTAGATTCTTATTTATCTACAGCATCGTACATTACTGAATTGAATGTAGAAATCATTGTTTTGCCTAGCTGGCTGTCCAGGGTACGTAAGACACGTGTTTCTTTTACCCAGGGTATGGCATATTAAGAAGACTTGATACTTACAATCGTTCTCAGCATTGCTGGCGGTATCGGTGAGTTCTTTGTTCTCCTTGTTGATGGGTTCCTCTCGCGGTTGTCCGGGGTGCGTGAACCGGAACACGTGGTTCTTGCCCAGGATCACACGGGAGCCTGATTTCAGGATCACTGGTTCGGCAAGCTACGAACGAAAAATTATCATTGGTCAATTGGCTTTATTTACTAGATGAAGGGGCTCATGCAAAATGGTTAATCGTTCTGTAAGGTTAGGCAATGTCATTTTTATTTACATTTGATTGGATGGTCGTTCATTATATATTACAACTTCCCATTCTTATAGAACCTGGGTGCATTGGACACGTGTACTTACTATAAAAAATAATGCATTGTTAGAAATCAGTAAAACAACTGGACCTGGACTGGTGCTGCCAGCCAAATTGCTAGTTTTTTCTATTTACAATTTCTCACAAAAATCACATCGAAATTCATGTATATATAATGAAATATATTATTTTTAGGCATATCAGCTAAATTATTCTGAACAAGACCAATATAATGCGTTGTTTTGTAGCCTGTTTTTATTTTTTTCTTCATTAGCTTTTTATACCAGGATTTCTGAAGCCACAGACTGAAGTTTACTTTGCGGTCAAAAATCTACTTATGCTTTAGATTTAGAAACTTTCAAAGTAGGTTCATGTGTTTTTCATTCGGTATTTCCTTACCTCCCGTCCATTAACATAGATGAGCGCGTCTCGATGAGGGATCAGCAGTATGACGCCGTCAGTGTTCTCGAAGATGCAGTGCTCGCTCAGGATGTGCGAGCCTGACAGCTGGATGTCTTGCGGGACGTTAGCCTCGGATGTACCCACACGGGTCACGCCTGGGGATTGAAGGATATTTTAGATTTTGTACCCCAAAACAATAAATATAAACTTCGAGGAGTCGCGAGAGAAATTATTTTTATTTGTTTTTTGTTCAGAATTGCCCTGAAAAGGCACTTATAAAAGGAATACAATTTTAGTGTTTGCTTGCTTGGACAAGCTGTTAACTCACAAAAATTTAAGCCATAAGAGTTATTTCTTGGTTAATTCTTTCGTTCCAGTAAGTTCACATATAACGAAGTCTACTAGGGAATACACAAGATAGAAAAACCCCGTCACATTTTTTACCCCCGCAAACAACTTTTCTGACTGGCTAACATTTTAAACACCGCATAAGCTATTATCACCCTTATAGATGACACGAGACAAGAAAAACCTGGAATTACGCCTAACAAACACGACTCGAGCTCGCGGAACCCCCACCAGAATGCAGGTAAAATCCATTAAAATTAAGGCCAACGTAGATTTGGAAGAAAAATTCATTTAGTTTTTCTTAAAGAAAATGTTGAAATATTTTGCTAAATCAACGAACGAAATTTTTTTTTCGCGGTTTTTCAATTTTAACTAGTCAGCTCATATACTTACCATCCTTAATATAATAGATGAGACACTCCGACAGATTCGGATCCTCGTTCAAGTTAACCAGATGTGGCGACTTCTTGGGTGAGTAGATGCCGACAGTGACGCCTCCTTCCCTCACCGCGAGCCCCATCTCCGCGAACACAGCCTCGCGCTGCACCCGGATCTGTTCGGTACGCTTGAGCTTCTCTTCCCATGTCTCGTTAAGTTCTGTTGGTATTTGAAAATTGTTAGGCATATGAATTTGATATTATGTTATAATCTGGTCAATACTGCATTCATTTGCACAAGACGTTTTGTCTTCTGAATCTATTTCATTTTTACGGTTTATTTGGTTAATGTCGACATGGTTGTCTGGAATGGATACAAACACATAAATGGCGCGAGTTTATGTGTGTTAATTTTCCCATGTAGGCAGAAAACCACCTATAATTTATGGAATTGGAGTCATGTTATTTTAAGCGCTCAATATAAAATCTTATGCTCTGTCCTATTTCCTTTTTGTACTAGCAAAATTTTGAAGATTTCGTCTTTACTGAAACGAAAGACAGCCCAACTTGAACAGTCCAAAATAAGGCTACTGTGTAATGGACGTAATGGTAATATGACATGCCGATTTCCTTCCATATTTTCTTACATTGTTAAAACGATGATAGACAATTATCACCATAAAACAAAGGCAAGGTAAAAGAAGGAAAGGGAAGGGGAAGAAATGGGAAGGGGAAGGTAAGGGTAGGTAAGGTAGGGATATGGTCGCTAAACTGTCTCCATAGCATACAAACTTACCAGCAATAAGTTTCTCGGAAGCCTGTAGCTGGTCGACGGCCTCTTCGGCAATAGTCGTGGCTGCTCGGGACAACTTCGGGGACAGCACCTCTGCCTCGCTCTTCTTGCGTTGAGGCGAAGAGTTGTTCTCCTCAGCTGTTATAATCATAACATAAAGGAATATTAGCTTTGTAGATAAATAGAAACTTCTAGACTTTGGGGAAGTTCGATATATTTTTAATACCATTTTTTTATACTTTTTTATGTTAGCGACTACTTTCGCTGTTACTCATTAATTTATTAGATAGTAGACTGCACTGTATAATTATATGATCGTTTTTTTTTTACCGTAGATTCATAAGCGTTCTTGATTATGGTGGACACATAACCTTTAAATCACGGAAAGCACATGATACCCAATTTCATGTTGTAATTTGAAGCATGCTTTTATTGATTATAATTGGTTAAATATTTTCGACTTTCAAGTCGAAATCTACGGTTTTCTATTCTAATTTGATACTTTTTACTAAAGTATGCATTATTTATTTTTATATAAAACACTTTAATTTTGCACTAAGTGGGCTATAGTGCAAAATAATGTGCAAAATCACGATTGTTTGCATTGTGCAAACTATTGCACGAGTAGACAAAAGTCTACGATACAATTATTTTAAAAGTGATTTAGGTACTACACAAAATAAATATTTGACACCAAAATCTGACACAAATACGAGTATAATGGGAAAACATGCAAGGCTTCTGAAGCTAGGAAGCTTTTATTGTAGCAATGCAATATATTCACAATATAATAACCGTTTGGCGACCAAAGATAATTTTGAACCAATATAGTAGTTACTCATCGAATGCCAATGTTTGTGATATGGCCGCCAACGGACGGTTTGACAATCGATTTTGAAGATGCACTAAATTGCAGCAAATTGAAGAATTTTGATCGATGTTGGATACTTAACAGAAAAGAGTTGGCTCGGCGCCAAGGGGTCGCGGAATCAAATGTTATTAATACGAAATCGTTGTGGTAATGATAAGTCCGCACGTTGAAATATTTTACCCGAGAAAGCGAAATCGAACATCTGGTATCAAAATCGATTGTTTTCATAATGCGCGACTGAGCATTATAGAATAATGATATTCTATTGATAAATACATTTTATATACGATAAATAAAATGCTCAGTAAAATACATAACAGCACACCAATTATTTACTACATACATACACTATCTGTATATAACCATGTTCAATAGTGTTCCAGACCAACACCAATAGAATATAGTGATAGATAAGCGCAATTATATATCTATAATCATATATATTATGGTATGACCCACACCATAGTTCATATAATATTCGTATGTAGTCGTGAAGTGATATACTATATATTTTATGCCTACAAACGCCACAAGCGCTGGACAAGGTGCAAAATAAATTGCCTTTTTTTTCATTAAAGTGTCAGGCTGCCAGATCATTGACCGAAAGTTGTACTTATCAAAAACTTTTCATATTTTTTCGAGTCTGGCAACCCCGATTCAAAATGGAGGCCAAGCGTACAGGTGGGGTGTACAGATGCAAAAATGCGCAAGCCTCTTTATCGTTGTTACTTACTGATGGGCTCTTGTTTCTTTTCATAAAGGACTTTACCGTCTGGTCCTAGTTTGTGTGGATTTTGGAAACAGAATCAAGTTTTAGTATCAGGAATATGAGACTTAATTCAATGGTTATATTCGTAGCGTTAGTTGTAACTGGTGCGGCTTGTTCGCTATGAAACGATCACACAAGACGGTCTATCATCACAAGACGGTCTATCATCACAAGACGGTCTATCATCACAAGACGTCTAAACATCCTAACTTGCTGACAAGGCCGAGAATAAGCTATCGTGAAGGTCGATGGATAAACTGACAAGGATTACAATCTTTTTAGGGTTATGCTTAACTTTCAGACTACTCTAGTACTGATTCACCTGTATATACATAATATTACAATTAATCTGAATTATGACACCGTCTTGCCTGAAGAAGAAGCTAAAATTACAGCAACATACCTCGCTAAATTCAATACTACAACTTCTGAAAAATTCGTTCAGTATTTATCTTCCCTTTGTCTTTTGGCAACGTCTCTCTCCCTCTCTCTCTCTCTGCGAAGCTTAATCCCTTTACATTTTGAGTCAGACATGCCTATAGCTTAACGTAACCCCATTAGAACTTGAATGTACATTATTTTAACATAATCAGTTTGTCCATCGACCATCAACACCCATAACTCTTGGCCACACCCATAAACACAAAGACCTACCTTCTTCAACCTCGATGCCCTCTGCCTTGAGTAGTTCCCGTAGCTTGAGTATCTCCTCCTTGAGCTCTCTGATGAGCTTCGCGTTGGCGTCCTCGTTGACGACCGCCTTGCACACGATCTGTTTGGCGCGGTCGGCGTATCTGTGGGGGGTAGAGATATTTAGGATTGTGTGTTGTGAAATTGAATGGGGAAAGATCGTAATGACGTCATGGTGTCTTGCTGTGAAATGTTTGTGAGATGTAATTTGGAAAGCAGATGGTTAATAGACGAGAATAGTATATTTTAGAAGATTCATACTCGCTCCGCGTTATAACAACCTACACCATCTTCTTTTTGAGTCGATAGTTTTTTTTTTTACCGACGTCAAATGTGCCTATTAGGACACATAATTTCGTAATGCACGAGTAATCGTAATGGCTTTCATTTAGCCAATCTTATAATAGGCAAGTTAACCACCTCAACACGTTGTTGAACTGTCAAAATTAGTGTTATTGTCATTGCAAATGTAAATGATAATGAAATATATGGAAGAGTTTTTTTTTTTCAATAATTGTACTCTTAAAATAATATGCTCTAGTCAGGTATTTGAATCTCTCTGACTGTAAAACAAACATTTTAATGAAACAATGGCATGTCATGAATACTTGATAACTTTGAAATACTAGGAACAAACACGAATTTGTTGTACCTACAACGAGGCTCAAGAAAATAGTAAATATAATAAATATATATACGCTTTTATAATAAAGTTCCAAGCCCCGTTCAAGATCTAAGCCTCAATAAATTCAAATCATTCAATAAACGTAAGTTGTGCCAGAAAGCCTTTGATACTGTTAACGATTATATCGAGGACAAAAAGGCTTGGGATTGAGCTGCTTCCATTTTTTACATATTGAAAAAGACCATCTCAGACATCTACATGGTCTTCATATGTCTGACCAAGATTGTGTCTGGACTTTAAAACAGACTGTGACCTCTGAGTTTGTTTCGGCCTTTCTTCTCAGACTAGTCAGATAGGAAACGCCGACCTCATCTAGTTTTAAAATATGATTGACGTGTTCAAGTGCTTGTACAAAACTACTTACAAAATAAAATCATTAATCATTTACCTGAGTGTACTAAGAGTCTCATCAAAGTTGATATCAGCTGGCGATATAGCAGCTATCATAGCCGTCTTGGAGTTGCCTCCGAGGTTCTCTCGCAACAGCCACGTGAGCACGGAGTCACGGTACGGAATGAAGTCTGCTTTCTTCGACTTCTTGCTCTTTGACGCCTGTTGGGAGAAGATTATTGTTATGAAACACAGGTAGAAGCAAAGCTGGTGAAGCTATCGGAAGATATCGATGTAAGGCCAGCCTGAGATTCGATACGATGTCCATTTTGTATTTGTTACGCACGACAACGCAACGAACGTTGGAACCTCCCGCATGAATACGCACGATTAACTTTTATAAAATGTGCGCCCTTAAGAGTTGGTCGATCGGGATCTTTCGAGCGTTTTCGTGAGTGAGAGCACTAGTCAAATTCGTATGAAAACGTGTCCCGATACCGGTTAGCCCAATTCCCTCAAAAATATCTACTTTGATAATTATGTTTTACTATTCAGAGAGAAGATAACGTAGATATTTTCCGATAACTTTTAATACGGATAAGGCATGATCTAAGTTAAGTGTCTTGACTTAGATCAAGCAGTCTTAAGCATTAGGCCTCGTACAGACAATTGTGCGAAGACGCACATTTTTAAAAACCTACCGAGTTTTTACTATAGCATGCTTTTATAGTATGCATAGAGCATAGAACTTACCATCACACGATCATCTGAACTAAGACGAAAAGCCAAATATTGCAAGTGAACCAATGATACAAAATAAATTGGTTTTCTAAATTTTAATTTTCCAAAAATGTGTATTGATTAAAAGCAACAATAGCCGATTGGCTAAGGCGTTGGTTAGGCATTTTTTAGGCCATGAGTTCGAAGCTCACAGTGCAGTGAACCCACTCTCTCTTAGCACAAGCATATTTAGCTTAATTTGAAGCGAGTGTTCCCACTGGGTCGTAACGACAAAAAAGAAAAATAAGAACAACGTCAACTTCATTTTGACAGTACAACAAAACCCATTGCTTCGTATGTTTGAACAACTCATTTGCTGGACGGCTAAAATAACGCAATGGATGTTATTGAATTGTCAAAATGACATTGAGATTATCATTGTGTATTACGCAATTGGGGTGAAGGCGATCTATTATGCAAAAATCTTACCATGAAAACTTAGGTGAAGTGAACTTGAAATGAGCTGTCAATAGTGTCAAACCCCAGCATCAGATGGAACAACAGGGCATCCCACCTAAGTTTTTACGGTCAGATTTTTACAAAGTAGACCGGCAGGACGCCTACGTATCGTCACACTAGGAACACTCGCGTCCAACGGGGTTAACAAAATATTAGTAATGTGCACACACACTCCTAGTATTCTATTATAAAAACCAAACTCACCGACTATATTATAATTTCCACGGAGATACGGGGCATTAAAACAAACGTGAATGTTTTGTTAGTTTAGCATAGATCTACGGATAAAGCACGGTCCACTAGCATGTTTCGTGGCGCAAGTATACTTCCACTACCGACTTGCACACTCAATTTCGATTCACGCAGTTCAGGGTCAGGACCTTTCGGCTGGGACTGGGGCTTTCAGTTGGGGCAGCTCTGGAGCATTATCTGATGTATGTACACGAACACAGGTTCGGAGGAGCTGCAAGGGTCTAGAAGACCCGTACAAGCATCAGCTCCGGGCCGTATAGAACCCTATATGTTTCAGAGCAGGACCCGAAAGGCATGCAGAGATGCTCATACAAATTATATGTAACTTTTTTCGTCTTTGACGGAATGAAAGTCGAATTTTTACTGTTTGCGTAAATCGACTTACTGTATGTTAAATCACTGTGTAAGTAGGTTGTGAGAGTAAACTTGCCCAATCAAACCTACTAGTGCACACCGAGCTTTAGTTGGATATCTAGAAAATAGCAACACTCAATCAAAATTATTACAAAAATCTTGCGGTCCGTTGGAAATTATTGTCTTAAAACTATGTATATATAGTAGGTATATACAGTAATCTAAACACAACACCCACTTCAAGATAGCCAAGTTCATTAATTATTTAAATACCTCGGGATTTAGCTAAAAAATACTTTTGTTCCCACTTTGGCTATCTTTGATCAGCCAGTCAATTCTTCCAAGAGGTCGTACCCATCATCGTGCCGTTGTGAAAAAGGAATAGCGCTATTCAAGCTGTATAGCTCCATCTTTGTCTGACACTGGAACAACGATGGCTTCACCACGTCATAGAAGTAACCCGGGGCCGTATTATGTAGTACTATTGCCATCATGATTTCCGTCCGAAAAAAAGGATGGTCAGGTATAGCTCCGTCTCCCTTTGACTCATGATGACACGTCATAATACGTCACCAGCCTTCCCGACTGACCGATCTTTTATCGCGGCATTAGCTATGCTATCATTCTAGTATAGCTAGTGCCGACTATGGTGACGATACGTCAACCATGCAAGTTATCTAGCACCATTTAGTTATACTCTATTCAGGACTGATTTCAATCGACGGATAATTTTTATTCATGGAATAAAATTAACGACTGACAGTTTTTGTATGGAAGAACTGTCAAAAATTCAAAATTATTCCTCGGATAAAATTATCTGGCGTTGGAAAAATCATCCCTTAGTCCCATAGCTCCATCACCCAACGAAGAAAACTTTTTTAAATTATTTAGTGATGACACTCATATTTAGTGATTCGCACAACGACATATTAAGTTATAAATTTCCAATATAAGCTGACTTCTCATAGTACAATGCGAGCTCAGCTAAATATAGGACAGGGGATAGCATCAATGTCGTCGTGTGTAAGTTGTCATCTATCTTTGTCACACCAAACTTATGTTTTTTTTAGAATGTCATCACTGTAAAGGTTAGTCAATGAATAGTCATTTTCATCTACGATGGACAATTCTTCGAAAATATTTAGAATTTTTATTCTAACGCGAATATATAGACTTCTTATTATGAAACAATAATTGCCGAAAGAAACAACTGGAATTTCGAGGAAAAATATTATTAGAAGTCTTTTCTTTGTGTCGTCAGTCGTCACCGAGCTCAACTTTCGAGGGTCTGTGATAGCGAAATCAATGTTTTTCTAAAGAACTGTCCTCTAAACACAAAACTACTCTACTCGTACTAAGTACCACCAATAGAACAAAATAAATGACAATCGACTCACAATCTCAGCGAGCGCAGAGATGACTTTTCCGAGTGTAGTCAGAGATTTGTTGATGTTCGCGCCCTCCTTCAAACGAGTGCCTTTAGCGCCGGTCGAGTCAGCTCGCTCGGACCCTGCTAGATCCACTAGGGAGATTTTGGAGACCTGAAAGATGTAAGATGTTAAAAAAAAACATTTTAAGCTGTAAGGAGCTTTTTCTGTTCGAGAACTGCAGTCGAATGGAAAACTGTTTTGATTGATTCTATAATTAAAACTATTTTTCTTTGAAACGTTTGTATGATAGTCCATGGCGAGACACGTGAACCATAGTCCTGTTATTAAGACCCTGTACCGTGTTTTATTGTAAATATAATATCCTATTGTTTATACAATGAATCGAACTCGTACTTGAATAAAGATCATTAGTTCAGTTACCTGTACCTATACAAGATCTGTTGAAAAACTTTCCAATCGATACTCGGCACAAGATGACTTGATAATGACTCAGCAGTAATCTCCAAACACATAAATCACCGAAGTTATGAAAGCATAATAATGATTCTTACCTTCTCCGACATAAGGTTGGTGGTCTGGTCATGCCTCTGCTGTGTGAAGAATATGGTGAAGACAGCGTGAGAACGGGACGAGGTCTCGTTCATGTTCGTGGCTGCCACAGTCCTGTTAAATGTCAAGTGTTATTATTTACTATTGCATGGTAAAGGTCAAAATGTCCAGTCTCAGCTTGCTAAGATAGTAGATACAGTTTTATTTTTGGATAACTGTAGGTACAAGTTTTTTACATGTTTTGAAGTATGGTCAGATAAGGATATTACGAGCAATTCTCATAAATAAATTTACACGTAGATTTTAATGAATAAATTGTATTTATGCCCAAAAAGTAGGTGAACCCATTTCTACTCTCAAGTGCCGTAGAAGCAGCAATAAGGTAAAATGGTTATTATAAATCTTATCGTAATTATAAACTGTGGTAAAGGCGAAGTTCTCCCACTGGAAGCTAAAACGTATTCACAGGCTTCACAAGAAGCCCATGTCCTTCTTACTACCAAACATGTTTACTATCACAAACCAGAACATTCTCCACACCGAAAATAATGCTGGCTGGATACAAAAGCTGATACGCTCGAATGACGTTGACAGGGGGCGCTGTTGGTAAACATTTGTGCAATTGTTTTGTGAAATGTCACTTGAAATGGATTCCAAAACAAGATGGCGGCGTTAGCTTCGGTTTTAGACATGCCAAAAAGATCTTTGTGCAGCTATAACAACATTCTTGGCTGGATACTCCATAAAACCCATACGAAAAAAAAACTAATCCTCACCTAGCCTTGTTGCCCTCATCAATGAGGTCGTATATGTCCTGGTATGAGGTCACAGCGAGTTTGCTGAGGTCTTCCACGTAGGGGCCAAGTGCTGGATGTTCGCGCACCCTAAGGTTTCCTTTGTTCTTGGGATTGAGGAGATCTCGGACCCGCTCGCAGTATATCTCCATGTAGGATACCTCCACCTATTTTTTGTAAAGAAAACAATGTGTTACCAACTAAAATAACAGATTTTTGATGGAAGGCTTTGCGCTATAACCTTATCAAGCTGACCATCGGATAAGGTATGATGATGTATACATTTAGGTATCTGTTCCCTTCTACTCGACACTATTAAACAAAACGTTTTTTTTTTAAAGTACAGTTTATTCTCTCTATTTTGGGTATGATAGCCAATCTTTTAATCAAGAGTTTCAAGCAATCCTCAGAAGTCCATTCAGAATTACACAAAGAGATAATATAATCTACCGGCAAAACTGGCATGCCCTAGACCCAAAAAATTTAACATATGCGAAATCCCAACCCACCCTGGGCCCGCGTGGTGGATTACGGCCCACCCCCTCTCACGGAGGGAGGCCTGTATCCCAGCAGTGGGAAAATTATAGGCTCATTTCGTATAAATCTACAACTCTAAATATAAGTCCCTTTTTCTAATCACCGTCACTAGATTATTCAGGAAAAACAGTTTCTCTCATTCATTAGATACTAATTACCTAAAAGGATATTTCCTTCCCGTATTTCGGAAGTGTTACTAACCTTAAATAAACTCAATTTGAATTGCTAACGATATCATTAGAATGAATATAAATATTCATGCAGGAATCCTACTTGCTTCACGAAGAAGAACCGTTCATATTTCGGACAGTTGGAAACATCTGTCGTTTGGAATAAAACGTTGAGCTAACTTTAATTACAACAAGTAAACTGTGCTGTGATAGGAATCTACTTTTACAGAGTGCCCGGTAATTAACAGATAACTTTGAAAAGGCTTATATGAAAACAAATGGGCGTTCATAAAAAGAACAATTTTTCTTTGATGTTTAAGTAATAACTAGCCATTCATTCTGTTCTTTGTCTAGCCTTTTTTGTGGTTAACATAATTATTATAACAACAATAAACCGATGAAATCCCTTTGTTTGTGGCCATTGCGTAAGAGAATTTAAAAAAAGTGACCTAATTGTCTACATAAAAGTATTTATTGCGACTCGTACAGAAAGATCATAAAACTAAACTAAACACAATTAAAAATAAAAAAACCAAATTATATAAAAAAGTAACAAAAAGAAAAATGAAACAGAAAGTCCTGTACGAGGCCAAAAGGCTCCTATCTCAGCATGATGTTACGACATTTAAAAAATAAATGTCGCAGCGCTGGTATTCTGATAGGGCCCGCTGTGGTGTCACGGGCAATTACAGTAATAAATATGTTAATGTTCTTGTATAATGAATATCAAGATTATCCATTACTAACCGGACACCTTGTATGTCCGCCAGGAATATTAATGTATGCCCAGTTAATGGCAAAAGGCTCGCCTTCTTTTACATGGGACTTAAACATACCTAACTGACGAAATGTAGGTGTACTGTACACCCCTTCCACCTCTGCATGTCCCTTAAGGGACTACAGGGGTGCCAAGTTATTCATAATTCGTTGGCAATCCAAAGTAAAAAATAAATAAACCACAGTCCCACAGTGTAACTACGTCATACAGTGCTCTGACGTGGGGGTTGTAAAGGGTGGTGGGCGGCGATATTTCTAGAACCCTTGCGTAACAATCAATTTTAAAACTGTTTTAACAGTACACTCACGCAATAGTTTACACTGTGGTATCAGATATAGAGAACAATTTCCCGTACAAGGGCGTGGCAACAAAAAACATTTTTCAGTGCACATTTTGGCTGTGTTACTAACGAATTCTCAAAGTCCATGTAGCTTTACAACGTGCTGTTGTCTTTCTGTTGCTACGTCACACTTTTTAGGGACTAAGGCTAAGACCTGTAAATATGACTTAGCACGTATTTTGGCTAAGCCTTATTCCTGTCACTGTCGCACAAATGTCAAACTACAAGTACAAGATAGAGACGGGAATAGTGTGAACTCTGCCATAGACTTAATGTCGTCTTAAAATTGAGTTTTGCATGTAATGCTACAGCTACATTGTCGCGATAAAGCGAAATACACTTCGCGCGCTCTCTGTGAGGGAGAGGAACGTTTGTCCTATTTTAAAATTAAATTTAATGAATTAAATATTTTGTTTATTTCTGGCAACTAGGCCCAATTGTTAGTAACATTGTTCTTAAAACTATTGTTACAAAACAAAAACAAAAAAAATATTGAAAGGTTAGCTGTGGGGTCTTCTGACCAGCACCTCCACAACTCCACAGCGTGCGACAGCCAAGATGCGGAACTTTCCCATCAACTAACTAAATTAAAAATTATAGTTATTATAATTATTTAATTCATTATTAACTAATTAAACTCGGCCTAAATTCAGTTAGAATTCTTAAAGCCCCCCAGATCCCAGCTGAGATTTCCATCAGTCTAGTTTATGCATATTAACTTAGCGATTTACTCCTTTATTTTTTAATGAAATTTTATGTTGTTACGAACATAGCATTTTCGAACCCATAAAATAATGTGTCGTATTTCAACGTTGCATTCGTTATTTCACGAAAAAATCACAATTGAAAGTTGCCAAGTGGTGACATATTGGTGCTCGTGACTGTACGCCTAATAATAATTCATTTGTTTATACTTTAGTTTGTTCCAAAAGAGTTTGTTTGTTTGTTCGGCGAGTGCTTCTTATTTTTATCAGTAGGTAATTTACTATACTAATACTGACCGAATATTTGAGATCATCGGAGGAGGTCTGTCTGATGCGCCTGAAGAGGTCCTTGCAGATCTGCGGGATGATGCCCTCCTGGCCATCTTTGCCGGTGCCCATCATGGTATAAGACTTGCCCGCGCCAGTCTGCCCGTAGGCGAATATGCATATGTTGTAGCCTGTGGAACAATTGATATTAGTACTTAGTCCGTTATAGACAAGGTAGAATGTTGAATGTTTGAGCATGTTTTGGAAAGATGCGCTTTTGTTTTGGTTGGAATATTTAGTACTGAGCCACCAGGCATCTTCCTATTACTCTGCCTAGTTTTGTATAGAATGCTGGCTCATTGGAAAGTATGCATTCTTTAAAGTTTTCTGTGTTGATACTGTTCCAAAACTGTTAATACTTTATTATTCCATTGCTTTCTTCTAAGCTAAATACTAAGAATATCAATCGTATTACGGTATTGTGGCTTGAGTATTTACAAATGTTTTTTTTTTCACGTAAATCCAATCTTGATTTAATACCTCTCTATTGTCGGAACCACCTGAGTTTGTAATTGACGCAACTATAATTTAAAGGCAAAACGACAATTTAAGTGAAACCACTGCGTGTAAAGACATTTCTATAAAAGTTTATACATTTTTTATGTATCGAGAAAGCCATTGACCCTATGCATTGATTGATATCCGGAAACCAATTTTTGTATCAGTAGGTTGGTCCGATTTCAAAATTAAGTTTTTACTATCATTTTTATTCCTTAGTGTTTTATATTCATTTTGCTTTTAACACTATTATTTATTTTTTATATTATATTAGTTTCACTTGTAACTAACTAACAATGTAACAAAATCTTAGAATTTTTTTTTGTTTATTCAACAGTTTCCTACCATTTAAACAGGAGGATATTACTAAAGTGCCTCGTTGGTCCAGCGATCACAAGCGCTACTGCTGAGCAAGAGGTCCTGGGTTCGATTCCCAGGTCAGGCAAAGTAGTAACGGGTGTTTTCGTCTGGGATTTCTCATTAACAGCATGGAGTTTGGATGTGTACCCGGTCGATGGTAATAGGGGCAGACTATTGCCCTAATGGGACTTAAAAAAGTAAACTTGCGATATGTGGGTGTTCCAAATAGTCACCTCAACCTTTCCCTAAAAAGGAGCTACGAGTACGTCTGCCGACAAACTACTTCGCAGTTCGGCAGAGGTTACCGGTAGAGGGTATTTTGTTATTTCTGTTAGTAAACACTTTTTTATTTAATTTTATTTTTCGGGGACACAAACCTAGATATTATATTATGTTATTAACATAATACGTGTTGTTTTATCCTCATGCTGCGTCAAACATCACCAAATTAATTCAACCTCATTTAACTCAAAAACATATCTTCAAGAGTAGATCACAATGATAAGCAGACCTGAGATGTACAGATATGGCAATTCGCGAAAAGAAAGTGTAATTATTAGTGTGTAGTGGGTGAAAGTAGGAAGGAAAGGCGAATGGTCGTTACCGTCGAAAGCGTGTTGCAACATCTCCTCGCCGATGTCTTTGTACACCATGATTTGTGAGGAGAACTCCGGGTCACTTGGCTGTAACAAAAATATTGGTTTAAATAGTCAGTCAGAAACGACAATAAATGTAGGTACCTCTGTACATACATGCATCATATCTGTAGGCTGTAGAGCCAGAAATTAATAAATAATATTTAAAATAAATAATAACTGGATAATAATGATGTTTAAAATAAATTATAACAGGATAATTATCATTTATTTTAAACATAATTTCTTAATTTAGCGCCTATATGCGCCTGTGTATTTCTATACCTACTCCTTTACAAATACACAGACGCCATTATTTTAAACATAATTTCTTAATTTCTGGGAATGTCATGTTGTGCCATTTAGAAAATTTTAAGTAGGTACTAATTCTAATGAAAACCTGTTTCTGGGTAGCCTTGTAACTACTGAAAACTATACTGCTTCGTAGCTACAGCCATTTATTTTGTTAATATAAGAATATTTGATAATCCTATGAATACAACAAACTTCTTAACCAAATTAAGATAACAATTCGAAGTGAGCAAAACTAAGTAAACTAGATTATCACAGTAACGTCTGTGACTACAGACTCACTCGCAGACGCATACATTTGTATGAATTAAACCCATCCCCGAATCCTCTCGTTAAAATTGCAAATTAGGTAAATGCCGCTGCTCTTTGCCGTTAACTTCGTTTAATGTATGCGAGTTTTATTGTATGTTTGCTAACAAAGCTGTTCTTTTTAGATTCTGATCTGAATGAAAAGTTTATTTCTGAACAAAAGTCTATTTTAATACGTGTTTGTTGTCGGAGGAACATTATAGCTTATTTTTCGATTCTTTTATCAAGTTTAAAAAAAAACATACTTTTTAACTGAAGTCATTTATTCATTTAGGTACAATAATAATGGCAAATGAAGATATTAAAGAGTACGCTATGTTATGCCAGAGGGCGTTAAAATGTTTGCAATCAAGCCAGCCAACTCTCGATAATTAAATAAAATAAAAGTAAGTGTGATTGAACTTGGTTGACATGTGCACTATGTGCAGGCTGTAGATGAGATATGTACATTATGATAACATGATATTACCTTATCATTAAACCGAAAACAGCAAAACTAAGCTATAGTTTGGCCACGTGGCCCCATTACTCATAGTAAATGTATAACATAATATGGTGTACATCCGTCAATCATCCCCCAATGGTTATGATTGCTAATATCAAACCATGTGTCATAGTGAGATTGCGCCCGAATGGTACAAATTAATCATCACGATGCAATCTCCGTGCTATCAAATGGACGTGGTTTCTGCGGTTAAGCGCCATGTGCCAACAATTCTGATGGCTGATGTATAATTATGGGTAAAAGCATATATTATTGTTTTATATTGTGAAGTATTGATTGGTGTTAAAAAGGTTCACATTAATATTTTATACTAGCTGTGCCCGGGGACTTCCTTCACGTGCATGTCGAAAAACCAATTGGATTTAATAGTTTTTTTTTTGCGCGGAACCTTCTTTTTCTAAAATAAAAGTAGCCTATGTTACTCCTTATAACATCAGCTATCTGCCAGTAAAAGTCCCTTCAAAATCGGCCTAGCCGTTTTTATTTCTCCAGCCGGTCTTTTATTCCCTCAGGGAGTAATTTAATAAATCCTAAGAAAGCATGTGAAATTGGAGAAAATGGTATGTGAGGAAATTAGATTGCTGCCATGGCTTATTTTGATTTAATGTAATATTTAAATTGTTTTTTTTTTATTTTTTTTTATTACGGGCGCTTTTAACGTTCTGCATCGTTCTCACATGCATAATTTTTAACATGAATGATGTAACCAATACTTTGTAACCATATTATTGTGATTTAAAAAGTGTCCATGGAGTTTCTTGCCCGTTCTTCTCCATAGGTACCTACTACGCTTTGGAATGGGCAACTAGCTTAAACTTTTTGACTGACCGACCCTTGACAATTCAAAAGCGCCTGAAATTGGTTTAGTTGAAATAAATAGTTTGAGTTTGAGATTCGTATCCTCTAAAAACGGTTAATGATGGACCCTTTTTAAAATTAACTTAAATCTAAAAACTTTTCGATTCATTAAACTACTCCATGAGAGCAACAAAGATCGACGTACTTCAAAATTCTACAATTAACTTTGTGTCTGGGTACGCTCTTACCCATTCTCCTTTTGGTACTGTGAAGCTCTCTAAGGGCTTCACGGTACCGGGAGTAATAAAATCAAACTACGGTTTATCTCGTATGTTCAATAATTATTCCTATCAAATATACTACGTATTTTACATCTTAATTATTTTGCTTGTCAGCCTAATCCCTTGTATTTTTAAATTATGTCAGTGTTTGTCTCCTATTTTATGCCAATTACTTTTAACTGACTCTCCGAGGTTGCATGTAAGCACCAAATTACTATATTTGAGAACCAGCTTTGATATTTTTAAGGCATTACAGAAAGCTAAAAAAGACAAATAGATAAAAGGACTGCAGCCTTTGGCAAATCCTAAAATTAATCTATATACCTAAAATACGAGTAAATCCTATGCCGTATCCAATGGACTATTAATCCGATAACAATATAGCCTGCATCCAATATGGCTGCCGTCCAAAACCGAACAAGCAGTAACATGGCGGACAATCGCGTTACCAGCCGGTAGCCGTTAACATCAGAATTGATCGATTAGCATGATGATCGGGCTGTAAAGTAATAACGGGTTTCATTATCGTTATTAACTATATCAGGAAGTATCATTATGCTGAAGATGGGTCCCTACTATACTAATCTATACATCTAAGTATCTGTTTGTATTATCAAAATAACACCTATTTAATAAATGCGTTCATACGCATTTAAAAATAAAAATGTTTTTTTTTTGTTAAATAAAACAATTTTAAATTGTTTTGTCTGTCTGTATGTAACAGACTTAGACCTGATTTATCAATCATATAATTTTTACCTGAGGAGTAAATACAGCTTTTGCATATAAATTATGATGTCTAACTGTCATATTTATTCTTCAAATATAAAATATATGACTATTTAAAAATCAGCCCTCAGTCAACTAAAATGGAAAATTAGTTCACGAAATAAGATATTAAGCTCATTATCTAGTGTAGTGTACCTACTTTTTACTTAAAGATGCTATAAAACGGATCTACAATATTGTGAAGTTATTTTATATAGAAATGAAACGTTATTAAACATAAATCAAGGGCATTACTAACGAGACTGTTATTAGCTATCGATCGACAAATTAACATAGGACGTCCTCCACGTGTAGTCTACACGCATTTGGTAGATACTCGACTTAAATACTGGCCAAATGTGGGTGTGCTATAGGTACACCTCTGCCAAACTCTTTGAAGATTACAGGCGTGATGTTATGTTATGTTAAACACGACGAAAGCTTGGATACTATAATTATACCCATGCAGACAATTATTAATTACAATGTATTTTATTTAGCAGTAGGTAGTAAAGATGTCTGCCCAGTCTTTGTTGTGCATAAAACATTCCACCAATGACCACAGCACGACATGCCGTCAGTGTTTGTTGTCTTGACATATCTACAGTGCATTTTTTCTTTAAATGTCTATTTGGTAAACAAACACGGTACGAAAACCTCGAGTTTTCGCTCCATTCACAGGCTATGAAGTAAGAACGCCTTGCTCCTTGTTAGAAACTTAAGCAGTATTATATAATTACGAATTAACCATTAATTTTTTCAAAATCCAAATTTCAGGACGCCATATTTGTTTATCAAAACGAAAAATCAATACAAACACACTTTACGTAGTCTCTGGCCAGTGCTCAGCATATTCAATCTCCATATAACTAAATAGCTATTATTATACTATTTCGCCACGTGTACGTGTGTAGGGAGTTAGGAAGTTACTGCAGAACCAATAGCTATCAGAATCTCGGACTTTGATTAACTGTGGTATCGCATCTCCGGTGCAAGGAAACTGGAGCCACGGGGAGTCAATCTACTTACTATTGATCCAACGACTACGCGATTGGTTCCACACCGAGTCTGTTTGAGCGAGTTGCTGTGTAAATGTTTAATGTTATATCGATTTTGAGGTTATATTTAGCTGTTTGGAGAGTGATTTTTCAATAATTTGATGGATTTATTGTTATGAGAACACAATTTTCTAGTTAAGTCTAATTTTCCAGTATACAATTTTCTTCTTGGTATTAAAGACAAAGTTTTTACTGTTTTGTTCGAGTGTTCTTTGCATTAAAATGCAATGATTTATTTCAAAATAATGATTAATTATTTGTTTATGAGAAATGAAGGAAAACTATTAGGAAAATATTTACAATTTTTTTTTCTGGAATGTTATTTATTTCCTGCAATCGAATGCCTACAACAGGCATTAATTACGAATACTACGCTGGTACTAATTATGGTCATTCCTAATTTCCTTTTGAGTATTTCATAACATTGGTTTTAGCGTAATTGGCGCAACATTGAATAAAGGCTGAAGGCCACTCTGAGTTCGAGATAGGTATAAATAAATAGAAATGGTCCAAAATATACTTACGTTGTGCGACCAGTATGAGAAGTCGAAATTGAAGCTCTTGGCGCCATCCTTGCTGCCAGGGGGTGCCTTCGGGTTTACTATCACTGGAACAAAAGAAAATCAACATTTTAGTACGAAGTATTAAGGGCTTTAGGCCCACTGTACACGGCACGGTTTCTTTACAGTACGGCGTATAAACCGCGCCGTAGAAAAAACGTGTCTGTCAACAAGCTTCCAACACAACACTGACGATCGTGCCCTACTAACGGCGAATAAACCGTAGTTCTTCACGGAACGAAAAACGTGTGTGGCCCTAAAGCCTCAATAAATAGGTATTGTTGCAAAGGAATGCAAAATGCACGGAAAGCACTCGCGTTTTGTTTTCAATTGACCTCCCATACAAGATGACATAAATTCCTTAAACATCGTAGATGTCGCATTCCACACCTGCGTTCAATAAATTGCCATTACATAACATAACAAGGACAACATGGCCATTGTCCTTTGTAAGAAACAGTGATACTAAATATATTATTATATCAGTGATTCCTTTAGTTTACAGAAAAATATTAGATATGCCCTTCTAAAATTTTAATAATACGGCATGATTTTAAAAACAGCCGAGCCTGATCCTGTAAGTTTATTTCATACACATAAGACAGAGTCATTAATAGTACACGGGTGCTCCTTGCCTCATAATCCTATTCAAGTCCGTCATTAACCAGCGCCGTCTCCCACTAGACGAGGTACTCAGGCTCGCAACCTAGTAAGTTGGTACTATCAACACTTGAACCACTAAAACCGACCTTGCTGCTTCGAAATTAAGGTGCTGTCAAAGTTGAATTGTAGCCTTGGACGTGCGGTTGCCAGTACATTTCACATTTCGCACAAATGTGAGTAGCCTAGGCGTCGCGACGTATCGACCGTCGTCGTCGTCGCCGCGGCGCCATTCGCTTGCATTCAGTAAGGACTGGTGCACACGAAAGAGTGGCGCTTTGTTAAGAATGCGTCAATGCTAGGATTGCTGTGAATGCCTTGATTGCTTGCTTTTGTGTTGCTTTCGGTAATCACCTTTCAGTATAGAAAAGGTTGTTTTTAATTGAAATGTCAAAAATTTTGTTTGTATTCATTGAAATTCTATTATAGTCTAGAATAGACAGGCTATGTAGTAGCACAAAAGCATACTCATTTTGAGCAGATGCTACCTAGTAAAACAGAATTACCAAGTGTATACTAAAAGAGCATGATTATGTTTTTACAAATACATCAACGCGCAAACTGAAATCATAAATTCAGCACATGATTAACGAAATCTAAATCACTAATGATCTAAACTTAGAAAAATTTCAACACAGAATCATGTACTGAATTCATGGTGACAGGGTGGGCGTCGATGTCCCTGCCACCCTGATGCTATAAATAACATAAGTACTAGAAAACAAGCATGCTTTTTAATCGCATGTCTATTTCAGCAATTATTTATATTAAATATTTCAGACAACAGACAGTGTTATAAATGGCCACCTGTTCTCATAACAAATTCTGTTGTAAATATAAATGAAATTCTAAATAACTTAAGACCTACTTGTAACCTTGCCTCCTTCAATGCCAAACCTTAGGTAACTTAGCCTATCGAGTTCTAAGTTACCTAGTGTTCAGAACAGACCGAACGGGTTAATTCTAAAGTGCTACTTAAAGTTGCGGTACTGTCTATCTATTCACTTAGCCCCCGACTTAGGACCACTTAAAAGTTGGGTTGAGTTCAGCCAAGTACGAAGTTAAAGGCAATTGGATCAGGCGTCTAACTTGAAAGACAATTAGTTTATTAGACTGTAGGAATCTAAATCGAATTCTCTTCAGGAAACTGTTAGTTTGAACAAAAGAAAATACTTCTAATAAACGTTTGCGGTTGGGGGGTCCGTCAGGAACGACGTTCCTTACGCGATACTCGCAAAACGACACGCATGATGAAAATTTCGCAACCGCCATCTTGGAATTTCATTTTGACCTCACTAAAGACTTTAGCACCCTCGAAAACCATGAAAACAACACCCATGACGAAAAATTACGAAGTCGCCATCTTGCATTTTCATTTTGCCCTCACTATCAGCTGTAGCACCCTCGAAAACCATGAAAAAAAAAAACTCGGAGAAAGTCGCATGGCGGAGCTTAATGCTTTTTCGTTACGTGACGATTTCTACCAATTCACTGCTACCGCAAGCTGCGTGAAAGTATTTGTTCCAAAAAGATTTGAGGTCTTAATTTTGTACATGGCTGTCATCTTTAAATCACACAGCCAACTAATAAGACCTTAGATAAATGCATCCAGCATCCACTGACGTTAATCCCTAAAAGCACATAACCCACAAGCCATCACACTCGGCCCCCACAATACCTAATTTAATAAACCTCCCCTAGCATCATAAACTTCAACCGTAAAATAACGTATGAGTCAAGCGCGCTTCACCGCCGCTCTGCAAGGGGGTTTATATGAGTCACAGATGCAGCGCTGCAATAATGTATTGTGTGCCAAAATAATATACAATCTACTGAGAGCAACTGTCTAGGTCTTGGCTGGCTGTATTAAGCCGAAATTATGTAAGAGGAATATGAGGTCATAAACAAACACTAATTATTTTAAAACAAAACGTCAGAAATAAGAGGGGCAATTCCCTTATTTTTAAGAAAGTTCGCATTATAATATGTTTCAAGCTGTCAAAAATAGCTTGTTAATTGCTGTTAATTTTTAACATGTATCGGCGCTCACCTGATGTCGATTGAGACTAGATTTTGAACGTTTGTAAATACGGGAATTGGCCTTAAAGCCTAAAGCACGCTTCACCGTTCTTCTGCCACCCCTTTAGCTTCTTTCTCTTGCCATTATCCCAATTTATTTAGGGTATCAAAGCAAAATAATTATGCCCGTTCAAAATTTAATTCTATTACTTTAGCTATTCGGCTATTGTCGCTTCAGCCGTCAAAACACGTTTGTGTACAGTAAACAATTGTTGTGAATCAAACGCGCTTATTCATGATCTGTCTGCTCCCTGCCTTACATAGAACGATGAGTCACAAAACTGCATCGTTGCAACCAGACAGACTGGGTGCCAGGGAATAGTTTCCGTCTTAATGCTGGCGCGGGGAAAGCAATCTAATAGAGAGCAATGTATTACTCTCTTTGTTTCCAGACGTGTTTTTTTTTAAGTTCTCTTCATATTGCTAATAGTATTGTTGTTGAAAAATATATAATATTAAAAATAAACTATAATATTTTGATTCTAATTTCATTTAATTTTGCACAATGATAAGAATTGAATAACAAGCCACTATTTTCCGGATATGTCAAGTATGATCTTAATTTGGAAGTCATATCTATAGAAAATAATAATGAATTCATTCATAGCACAAAATGTTTAATAAATTGTATACCTTTAATCTCACTCAATATTCGTCTAAGCGCTGCTGATGTAGCTAGCAGGGTAATCGCGTAGCAATAGTGTGTAAAATCAGTACCAATCGCTTTAATTTTGACAGTTCAACAACATTCATTGCGTTATTTACGTTGTTGGGTAGACAAATTTAACTAACATATGATATGGCAATGGATTAGCAATATCCTTCAAAATGATTCAGATTGAGATTGATAGTGTGTTACGCAATTAGGGTGCAGGTTCACAATATTTTTTAATTCTAAACTCAAACAGCGCATGAATCAATCGCGCCTCAAAATCTCCTGTATAAACCTAGCCTTACTTTATGAGTCACAAATGCATCGCTGCACTGAGATATAGTGTCCGGATATACAGTTGTTTTACTGTCCCTGGCTCCCGGAGGTGAGCAATCACACTGAGAGCAATGTCGTTATTATTTATTATTTGCTTTATGACGCCGTTTTATGTAAAGGAAATAGAGCATTCGTTTTGCTCGGAGATGGCGGTGTGAGTCAAGCGCGCTGCTAACGCGGTGTGCTGTTCCCGGTTTTATAAGTCCAACTTCACTACTATGTCTAACGACAGTGATCGACCATTCATTTTATGACGTTACATAAATGCAGTTCCATGGAAAGTTGGTGTTTAGCCGACGTTCGCATTAATCGTAAAAACATCGCGGAGTTTTTACGTGCTGGATTTTCAACGCACTGCTTAGTTCCGAGAGTTGAAAATCAAACAGTGTGATTTTTTGATGTGCTGGGATGCGCTCTGTTGGATTCTTAATACTTGGCTCAACACCGAGAGTTGAAAATCCAGTGCAAATTCTGGCTAAAACAACAACTTTCCATGGAAGTGCATTTATGTAATGGCTTACTTCTCCTTCTTCCGAGAGTCAGCATCATCTAATAGCAGTTATTATTATATTACCATTCTCAATGAATCTGTTAGCTATGATAATAAATTATTAACTAAAAAGATAAAATATGACAAAGGTTTATCTTGAGTTGCGCATCAAAATATTATTTACCCGCGACCTGTCCCTGCTTCGCACGGTATTACAACTGAACAAAGATTGAGATTTCTTTATTGCCTATATTTAAGTATGTTTTATACACATAAACCTTCCGGAATAAATTCTATAAATGATGGTGAGAACCGCATCAAAACCGTTGCGGAGTTTAGAAGAACAACGCACGCAATAACACACACGAAAAGCGACTTTAATTTGTACTATGTATAGAGATATTCCAGGCCTCATCCAACAACTTCGAAGAGAAAATAAGTATAAAAGAAACTATCCTTCACCTAGTCAACACAAACACTTCTACTAGTATATGTATTAGATTGGAACAAGGGTAAATCGGCCATGTTGTCGGCACGGGCGAGAGGCTTCCGGCATCGGAAGCCAGCCCGCATCGAACGCTGCAAGGTCGACGAACAAAGCATTCGATTGTCACAGCAAAACTTGAAGTGTAGCATGGATAGATGTTGTGAGTGGAAGACAATGTTGTTTGTATTTATGTATCGAAACTATAAGTGATTGTTGGTGTAGTTTTGCAATGTGTTATATTAATGGGACATAGAGTATAGATACTGAAAATATTCGGTAACTATATAGTCAAAAGTGAACATTTTAGATTAGGTAATCAGACTATAATGTTCCCACTGCTGGGACAAGGTATTCTCTCTGCGAGAGGGAATGGGCGGAATCTACCACGCGGGACCAGTGCGAGTTGGTGCTACGTATTAGTTTAACACATTTTATAAAAGGGTGCTAAGCCTATGCACTAAGTAAAGGAAGGCTTAGAGATCAAAAAAGTGGATGCACAATATGCACATTCTACCCCTAATTACCTACTTTACCAAATTATATTTGTATAAACAGGGTCAGAGCATTCTTCATTCCAAGTCAAAATGTCAAGAATGCTCTTGTTGGATTTTAGTTTGATCTATAAGTAACCACTTTTAAGGCAATCACAAATTGACGATCAAAAAAATACATTCAGGGCACGAGGTCGCAAGTTACCAAAGTAAGGCAACTGATTGTAAAAAAATATTGAATAACATCAAAAGAAAGAACATTAAGTATAGTTCCAGTGTCAAAATAAACAATTTATCACCACAAAGTAAGTCGTAAGTCACTGAACTGTACAAAAAACATGAGCGTCATAAACATCGCATAACGGCCAATAATTGGCTGTACCATTTTATCTTACGAGGTCTGCTACCAAACAATCGTCTCGTTTCATTGCTTGCTCCGATGAAAAATGGCTGTAAAAGTGAATGAGGCATCAAAAACCGAAGGGTCAAAGCACAAAGTGGTTTAGTGAGGGTTGTGATTGTGGAGGCATTATGCGGAAAATTTGAGAACATTACTCTATTTGGAGACCCAAAACACATGGTGCGGAAAAAATAAGAGCAACCGACATGAATCGCTTTCCATCAGGCGTGATCGTGGTCCATCCAGCATGAAAAAAAGGTGTGTTAAATCTAATCTGAATGGGAATGGTTATAAGTAAAGAGGCTTACCAAAGAAAAGAAAGATGGATTGTGAAATGTTTGGTTGCCAAGCCCTACCTTGAACCGAAAACAAAATACTGGAACGCTTTTGTTCTCTCCATCAAAAAAGATTCACTTCACAAATGATCGCTCATTCCCGAGAATATAAGACGAAACGTAATTAACGGTGACTAATTGCTTTGATGCCTCAAGAGCCTTCAGAGAGAACATTTACGTCATTTACAAAGAGAAAAATGGTGCTTTATTTTTTTTCTTCTCGCCAAAAAAATGAAGTTGAACTTCGTTGAAGGTTGATTAGATTTTGTGCTAATGGAATTAAATTATTTATTTAAAAAAAAGTGTCTGAATTTTCAGTAAATTATTGATTTTTTTATTTATTTATCTACTATTAATCACAGCAGGTTTATTTCGGCAAGATTATATTTATATACAAACAGACACTATATTAATATCAACCATCCATAGCAATTGTATTATATTTCTCCCAAACACCAGATAAACATCGTATCATGAAACACAACTTCAGACCTTGATCAATATTCAACCTAAATGCTCATTTCAGCATAAATTCTAGCCAAGAACAGGGTTGCGTGCGGCCGCATGCTCAACATAACATGCTGTGTGCCGTAAACTATATGTAGTTAATATATTATACTCCAATTTGGAATTTAAAAATGGTTTTTTGTTTATATTATAAAGAGCAGAGCAGTTAATAAGTCACGAAGAAAGAGGTATTGTTAAAATAGACACGTTTTTATAGGTAACCAAAACAGTTGAAAATAAAGATCGTAAATAAGAATTAATTCCTAAAGTGTGTGATGAAATGGATCTTCAATCAGGACATTTCATGTAAGCACCGTATAATGTAGGAACTGAATAGGTAAGAGAATACATAGAAGGCTGCTTATCTCTATACAATGATTCCGACAAATGAGTAGAATGCTACAGACCAGCTGCTGAAAAACTTCCTCACAGTACGTCAAAGTTCCACAATACATTACCAACTTAGACCACATAGCCACAGATGAGGGTACAGCAATTTATAGTTAACAATTTTAACGAGCGCAACCACAACCGGTCCGACACGTTTTGGACGTAACTCGTAGAACGGTAACTTAATAAAACTTTATGTGACATTATGGTTTTATTTGCGTACATGTAATCAAAACGCCAAACACGTACTCTACATATAAAATAATGAGCCATGAAATCTATGAGGTTGGTTGTTTGTTTGGCTTGAGTAGGGAGTATTAGAGAATATCTTAATTTTGTGACTAAAAAATAGGAGCATATAAGTTTTCAAGATGAAAAGCAATAAAAACGTTATCAAGCTAAATGAGCTTTTCAATACATACAAAGAAACAAATACATCAAGGATAAAGCAAGGTATTTCTCGATCTAATGAAAACAAAAATCCATCTTCAAATATTCATTCAATCAAATCCATTCGAAAGTAAATGAAATGAAACCACGCGAATCATTTAGAGGGAGGAAGCGAAACTACGGTGAATTTACGAGAGGCATGGAGCAAGCCCATGGACAAGGTTTATGGGTCATTATAGGGTTTATAGGCCATTGAAACGCATGGGAAGGGAGCAGGGGCGTAAAAGCGGAATGATTTTCAGATTTTGCACACCTGCCCATGAAATTCAAGGCTGGGTAGGGTTTGGAAGTGACTCAGGTTCGCAAGGGTAGTTTTTTGTAGAAAATAAGTGAATCATGTCTTTCGTTTGAAAATTGAATTTGCGTGGTTTCATTCCTTTGAATTCGCACTTTATTAAATGGTACCCAGACAATGTCACGTACAGTCACCAAAGAAGATAAGTAACCAAGGTCGTCAGATATAGTTGAAGTTTAATAAGAAACCGATGGATGTTTTCGAATAAAATTAAATTTAATTAATAGAAAACCAATAGTTCATTTATCAAATTAAATTTCATTCGAAAATGTCAATCGGTTTCTTACTAAACTTCAACTACATCCGACAACCCTGGTTACTTATCTCCTTTGGTGACCGTACATAGAAGACGCGTCTACTTCAAGCAAAATGGGAATCAGGAGATGTACAATATTGAAAATTCACAAGTAATTATCGCTGTCTCTGGAACAGCCATGAACATCGTCAGTAGCTGGCTGTGAAAGCTTTTACAGAGTCTATGCTAATGCATATTAATGGTATCCGAGCTTAATACTTAGTATGACGCATGTTGTGACGTCATGCCTTGCCCTTTACGAGGCGTCGCTTTAACACCCCCATGTTGTGGAGACGTGACAATGAACTTGAAAGTAGCTGATCATACGGGATTATTGTATTTGGATTAGATGTGGCCTGTGGACTATTATGATGGTTGATATAGTGAGAGTTACATTGAATTCATCGATTTGTATCATCTTTATGAATTCAAAGGAGAGATACAGATATATAGAGACACCTGGTGGTGAGAGAGATGCACCTATTTGTAATCCAAAAGCATGTTTTAAATAACAAACGACATACTTCACAAAACATTGAAGCAAACATGTCAATACGAAGACAGTCATCAATGTAGATCTCAACGCTTGGGAAAACATTACCGAAAGGGAAACGTACATACACATGTACGTAGTTTAGCACTAACGAGGTTCGAGCTCGTTAGGTGAGCGCACTGCACAGAAATGGGAGTTCCGTCGACTGTGACGACACATTCAGGCCAGTTGCCGAGCTGTTAATAGCAGTAATTGGTAGCGATGACCACAACTCTTCACTGGGAGAAATGTAAGCCAGAAACTCCAAGGATATAAGTTTAGTATTACATTTCGATTTTCTGGGCCAAAGTAGTTGAGGATAAGGCGAGTAGTGCTGAAATTGGTTAAGATCTTTGTGCTAACGAAATCAAATTCTCAAAATTGATAGTTAGTTTTTCTGCCAATGTAGTAATTCCTTACAAGTTTTAAATGCTGATTATGATCGGAGCAAACCTTGAGATGTACGGTCACCAAAGGAGATAAGTAACCAGGGCCGTCGGATATAGTTGAAGTTTGGCAAGAAACCGATGGATGTTTTCGAATGAAATTTAATTTCATTAATAGAAAACAAATAGTTTATTTATCAAATTAAATTTCATTAAATAATATCCAACGGTTTCTTACTAAACATCAACTATATCCGATGCCCTGGTTACTTATCTCTTTTGCCGACTGTACAAGGAATTAAGGTCAATTCTACAACATAAATTAATATTTGTCTAAAGCAATTATCTTCTTTAGTGACCATCGCATTAATCTCACACCCAGGGAAAATAATTCTTATAACTTTACTTCTTCAACTTGTGTCCCATAGCCTTTGACAAGAAAGTTTAAACTTCAATATTAAATAGTGCAGTGCTCTCGATATTGCGTTTTATCGTTCATCGCCTAGAATTCGATAAGGTTCAGTAACTTTAGAGATGACAGCTGAAACTGATTGAAAACTATTTCTTTTTACGATACTTTAAACCTTAACTTTCAGCTGAAAATCTTCAAAAGGCAGAAGAATCTTACTTTTATTTTCACTGAGGTATTCATTAGAGAAACCATCTTTTAAGCGGGATTAGACGAAGGCTTTCATTAACAATGATCCTAGTAAGTGCCTACCTCTTTGTTTGTTCTTATTGTTTAATATAACAAATGCTATGTTTACATAAAATCAAATTCTAGTAACAATTGTTTAAATAAACTAACTTTTCTCTAAGTCTAACAAAATTACTATACTGCGTAAATAATTTACAAGCGGCGCAAAATTCTTAACTTCAGCTGGGTCAAAGTAAAATAAACTTTACAAGATAAATTCCAAAGTTGAATATCCAATGAACAGAACATATTAAATTGTGTGAGGCGAGGGTAATAAATTTAAAACTTGCCACAGTCAAGTACGGAGCACTCCACATGAGTCGGCTTTCCCCCGAGATATTTTCAGAGAGCCCTCGAAAATTACATGTTATTTTTTGTAACAAAGAACGAATTTTGCTAATAAGAAGGGTATGTTCTTTAGTGATAAAATTCTAGGAATGCTTTAGAAATTTCACATTAAATACTATAAGGTATGTTGAAAATTTGGGACAGTCTGACCCAATGTTGTTGGAAAAGTTTTGGACGGACCTCAATATGGGGAAATTCAGACATGGGATCAAAGAAGACAAAATTTTGTGATTCCCTGGAATTCTGATGCCTTTACATAAAGATTTTTTAAGTTAGTAATATGATACTAACTTGTAAGTACATTTCCCTCCCTATTAGTAAACAGCTCGATTGATTTCTGCTGACATTGTTGCCTTGTATGGTTTCGTTCGCGACCTTCTAAAAGTACTTCGCGCACACTTTGTACTGCGCATATAAAACCGAAATCTTTCTATTTTACTTCATAAAACTAAAACCTTTCTAAAAAGAACTTGTAATTCAGCTTGCGTTGAATTTTATTGAGATTTATAAGACCTTTATTTTCTTTACAGACGTAGATGGAGCGTAGATATTTATTTTAAAGCGTAAAATTTTATTGAAGTATTTCAAACAATTTAATGTAGTGTAACTAAATTGAATGAAATTTTAATGGCCAGACATTTGACTCTATAATGGGCTTGGAGAATAATTTGAAAATGAAATAAAGAGAAAGGTAGAAGCAATAACGAATTTATCTTTAGAATAAGTGTAAACATTCTACTTCTTAAGGAATTACGTGTGAATCTTTCAGAGATGTTTTGTTTTCTGGTCATGTCTTGTTCACGTCACACACTAAAGTCACTCAAATCTTTTAAACCCTACAAAATCTTTTTCCTCTTCAACGCATAAATTAATTTCCATCAAACCTTTATTTCCACCACTTTATAGGTAACTAAGGGCAAAGGGCGGGGTTTTACTGCAATGTAAAAGTCAATCTTCGTTATCTAGGGCTGCGTGGACGGTGGCTAATTTAAAAGCCTTTCAAGGTGACTTGGCTAATAAAAACCACTGAAGATTTAAGACGTTGATTGCTGGATAGTAATGGTCTTTGTCTGACGGATATTAATTGGTAAGAGTTATCTTCTTGATTAAGAAGGCCGTATTTTACAACTCTACGAAGATCGTAATACTATCTTACTATTCGGTAAGTCCTTTCCAAGTGATATAGTCTCTATTGTGTCGCCAAAAAAATATATTAAAATATGGGCAGTAAATCTAATAAAATGTATTTTAGATTTGCGATCTATGTGATGATACTGTTCATTATTCCACAACATTAGAATTCTTCTTCTTCTCATAACGACAGTACATCTATGTATGTTGCTTATACTGTTTGGGCCACATAATATACGGCGTCAGAGGCGTTGCTCAGATCGTCAAATTTGCAATGAATCGTGTCAAATAAAAAGTTTCTCTACACAATCTTTACAAACCATAACATATACAACATGTTATGACTTACTAACAACCCAGACGGTTATAACATCGAGATTGCGTACGATATCACAAAAAGCTCATTACAAATATTATCTAAGCTCTGATTCATGTTATTTTTATATTAACTACAGAGTTAGGGCACTCAATATTGTCTATATGTTTTGTTAAGACCAAAAATATCAATAGATACTCGTAACATTTGTTTTGTGGAAATCCTAAATTCTCATCAAAAGTTCTCACTTCTGGAAAAAATGTTTTTAGGAAAACCGCATTTTTCCTGCCATCTGCTTTTCATCGTCCTCTCGAGAATTAAGATTTATTATCTAATTAAGTTTAGGCACCTTTTTAAATGGGTTATTATTTCCTTAGATGAAAGAAGTGGACCGACGATAAAACCTCGGTGAACGCCGGCGATACAATGTGTATAGTAAAAGCCTTTGTTCAAGAATTGTGTTAAACGCAAGAATAGCAAATATAATTGGACTATACTTGACCTTTTTACCTAAATAATAAGTTTTAATTCTAAAACAACAACAAATGAATTATTTCCATGAAATCATATTTTAAGTTTTAATCAAAATTCGGTCTCTTACTTCGGGGACATGATGTTTTGCAATTTATTTTCAACCTAAATATGTTGTGTTTGTCACTACCGTTTTAGCTAATATTGCCCTAGAACTATTTGGTATCCGCATTGCTTATTCCTTTGTTTATTTATTACTTCAAGCACAGAAATGTACAGAGGTAGACTTAATGCCATAGACATTTTCTTATTTTGTTTCTTATTCAGTCTTTTGTTTCACATGGATTTAATTCTTCATTCCCCATGTTGCCTGCTTATGTATGTTAACATGTCTTTACTCTTCTTCATCGTATAACAGATACGCTTGTTTTTACTTATCATTTTCGTAAATCATAACTCTTACCTGTAGTATTCCCGGTCATCTCAATGATACATTTGCTTTCCCGGGCAATCTCCCGGGAGTTGAAGGGGCGAACCCTTACGGCCACCTTTACCGACGACATGGCGGCTGTGGCTTCTTGCTCGCTCGTCACAACCACTAGTGCATCGGTACGGGGCCGGATTTACAACTGGAACAAAGAATCAACGTTAGGATATGGTGAAAAGATTTAAAAAAAAAATGTAAGTGTGGTAGATTGGGATAAAAAGAGAGTTGCAATTGCGCAGCAGTCCCAGGCTTCAGGATTCCGCTATATACGTTTTTATATGCATATGGAGTATATTGATACTCTACAGCAATATAGGTCTTGGAGAAAAACCACCGCGGAACTTAGGACCGAAAACTGAGAGACTAGAGAATATTTTTCGGACCCGCCGAATTATTACGAATGCAGTTCGTTTCAAAGTATCAAGAGAAAATAATATAAACAGTATTGGAATCGTCTTAACGCAAAACGTCAAAAGGATCACAAAAAATCCCTGATAGGTAATTTATTTTCCAAGAACGACGTTCAGATGAACGCAATATAATTTCATTATAACCCGAACAGCCTAATGTAATTGAAAATATTTTCTGAAGTACCTATCTAGTATAGGTCACACGACTATTGACCTTACAAGCGACTGAGGTCAATAGACACAGGTTCAGAGATTTGCAAAACTATCACAGTAAATTAGCCAACACTTTAGTCACATAATCGTAACAACAACGTTTTTAACATCAGCTGTTAGATAGGCGTTATGATTATGGTAATAGGGTTTTTTATCTAGCTTGTTTTCATTGTTGACCTAATCTAATCTGTTTAATATATCGACTACAAAGTCGATTAATAACTAGGTTGTATAAATCAGGCCTTTATTTAATGCTTTTAAGGTTGAATTCCTAACGCGCCCTTTCGTCTCAGCCCTACTGTCATCGACCCGAGTATTCTGTATTAACCAGTCGTTAAGGTAAAAATAGAAAAGCAGCTGCATTATTAAAGTCTAAATTTGATTATTTTCCAATAAAAGCTTCTAAGGCTTCAGTTATTGTACGATTATCAGAAATCATGTTACCTAAACATTCACATTTTTAGTATAAAGGGTCAGTGGAAACACGCAAACGCTAAAGACGACGCCGTGTTAGCCAAAATACTTTCTTCCAAAAATATAACTGAAATCACAAACTAGAACAGTAGCATAGCTGTTACAGCACTTAGTATGTTATCTTTTCTAACAATCTAGAACAAAGCAGTAGGTACAGCTAGATTTTGGATCTTTAGTGGCATCTTGTTTTTGCTCAGAATTGTTTCTAAAAGTTACGACTGTTTAAGATTCCAGGGTATAATCTTCTTATCATTGAAATTTTATATTGTGCCAATTATAATGAAAAATTATGTCATTCTACACAAAGCCAAGTTAATCTTCTCAGAGCAAAAGACGGTTATCAAAAGGACGAAACACGAACAAGCTTTGAATACAATTACTCATGAAACCGAGAACTACGCATTTAATGGTCCTAAGATCCGGTTCAAAGACGTTGAAAATAAAATAAAAACGTCGACAATGACAAGAAGTATTCGCTTAATGGAGGAATAAAAATCGTGGCATAATGAGGTTGTCGCATGGAGGGTCGTTGGAAGGCAAATGCTAACTCCTCCAGGCGATTTCACAAGCAATAACAATTATCCAACGTTCTGGAATTACTGGAAATGTTTCCGTGACGTCATTGAGACGTTGCCGCTGATGGCATTCGAGATTCGAAACAGTTTGTAGTGAGGGGTGATAAAGTTTGTCATGATCTATAATTATGCATCTGATTCTTGTCATCTTTTTAATGCCGAATTTATGTGTTTATCTAAACAATAAACACATAAAACGTGTTTTATTTCATTCTGATAAGTCCAGTTGATACAAATAAGATATTTTGCAGCATTGGTGGACAAAAAATGACCAAAATATGTGTATTGTACATCAAGAACTTACTTTTACTTAGGACTAGCGACCCGCAGTTTCACCCGCATAAGTTCCGATCCCGTAGGAATATCGCATTAAAAAGTATCCTATGTCGCAATCCAAGACGTAGTCTATCCATGTGCTAAAATTCATTCAAACCCGTTCAGCCGTTTCAGCGTGAAAGCGTAATAAACAAAATACAAAGCAAATAAAATTCTAAAATATTTTCTCTTTACAATATTAGTTTAGATGCCCTTTTATTTTCATCTTCAACAACAAAGACATAATACGTGAATTGAGGCTGCGTGAATATTATTGATTTTCATTTCATCAAAATATTTCCTAAGCACCTTTCCAATGATACACCCTTTACAATTAGCCTTGCCTATTATAGTAGGATTTCATACGTTAATTGACTTTTAATGACACTAAAATCGATCTACGAACTCCCAGAAACACCATTATAATTTTGAGGTCGTTTCTAATGAGAATGGTTCCATTACGGTTTATTTTTTGCGCGTTCCACGTTCAAATCTAACTGGTCTAATTACAGAACGTCACGGCTCGCGCGTGCGCTGTGACCGTTGCGCGTGCGTCTCAGCTGATCCGTATTTTGCCCTACAATGGCATTAAGTGGAGTATTGTGTTAGTATGACTAATGTCAGGTTATTTACGTTTACTAATGATTTGGTAATCATGTTGTTTGGATTAAAAAAAAATTAAGAAAACAGATTTTTACATAACAACTGTGCGTAATTTGTGCGTAATGGTCGATACGCATTGTTATAGCATTGTTCGTTTAATTAATCATAAGAATCCATCAGCTACTTCTAGATCACTCAGAATAAAGAAATTTTCTTGATTTGGTAGTATTGTTTTTCTTTAAAGCAATTGCTTAAAAAAACCCGCCCCTAAAATTACACTCTGACCAAAACAAATCATCATGATTTCTTTTTGTTTTGGTATAATCATTATTATTATTTTAGTAAACACTGATTTTGTTATTAATCTTCACAAAAGATTGTCCAATGAGTTGCAGTAAAATATTCAGCCAATTTAGTAAATAAATAAAATCGTTACCTACTCTTTTGGTGTCTCCGATTATGTAATTATTAAAACGCAGCACAAACAATTAATATAAAGAGCCGATTATATTCACTTGCACAATAAAACGATTTCACTTAAATATCCCGGCGTTATACTGGGCACAGTAACGTATGGAGTCATGACGTTGATCACAAAACTCACAGTTGCTCCCGCGAGCGCCGCGTACAAAATGGTGAATGTTTTCCTGAAAACGATCCTCGCGTGCTGTAATTGGCCGCGGTCGAGTGCGCGCCGAGCGTATCGAAAGCGTCGGCCACCACGGCCACTGCACTACCAACGCACTTACGTAACATCCACTGCAACCAACATCTTCCAAAACCCTCAGCTAGCCTACAATCGTACGCGAGATCGAAGGGGCGGCCATGAAAAAACGTGTCGCAGAGATGACTCACCGCGCGCACTAGCGCCACCTACAACCCTCCGAGATCGCAGATCGGTATCCGGGAAAAGCACATCGGAAGCCTTTAACCTTGGGCACTGCACTCGGCGCGATTACATGAGGCGTCAACGGATCCGCTACGAACTTACCCGAATCCCCGTGCGGTAGCGACCGATGGCGACGATTTGAAACGCGATTTCACAAGGTTTGTTTTCCAAGAGCTGGTAGCTCGGTCAGGTAGCAGCGCCGGCCGACATGGCGCGTCGCGTTTGGTTCCGCGGTGCGACTGCGGCCGCCGGCCGACTCGCCGGAGAGGCCGCGGCGGAGCATGCGCGCTGCGCCCCCGCGCCTTCGATCTAACGCCGCCATGCGCGCACCGCTGACGCGCACCCTACACCGCAAATAACACAATCCTCACTAACCTGACTATTTCAACTGCCCGATAGCTGACCAAGCGTGTTCCAATTGACGCTAATTGCTATTTAAAATGCCCACACCTCATATGACATTACTTCATCCTTCGTAGCAAACATCAACGCTGAAAGGAACCCTTTTGCGACGCAATCGTATTAGTTAAGGTTCGTCGCAGTCTCCGCCTCCCCTACACTCCCACATATGAAGCTATTTGCTCAAAAGCTTAGGGCGTGATGAATTATAGCAACGTCGTCTTAAATAAACATTTCATATTGACAAAGTACATTAAGGGTTAGCAGGTATCTAATTGAAAATGCAAACAACAAGAAAGGGGCAACCAAATCTGGAATGGAAGTCGCTGAGAAAATTCTAAACACGTACGCTTTGATTCCAGTACTCTTGATCAACTTGATCGGTGACCTGTCTTGAATTTTGATGCAAGCAATTGAAGCAGTATAGTACTCCCTAGCTACTTCTTCGAACCAACCCTTACGTACCTATAACTTGAAAACAATAAGCATCGTCAGGTCTACAACGTAGTGAAAAAAAAAAAATTATTAGAATAAAAAATAAAATGGTCCTTATCAACACAAATAATTGAAACACCTGACACAAGGACCAAACAATAACAAAACCGCTTCAGGAAACGAATCAAGTCTACACGGAAAGAGGCCGCTTAAAACTAAATTATTCAGAACCTCCTGAACCCCCTCGAAAAGTCCGCAGACGCTGGTAGACACCATAAATAATCATCGCGTTGGCGAATCTTTGGTGAAAGGACTAGACAAACTACGCACTTACACTGTGGGGCTGAACGGGCGGTGACGCAATTGAAGGTATCGATTCGACTCACACCGATATCTGGACCTGTGCTGAAATACATCAGCAAGCCAAGACTACATATAATTAAGTCTTAGTAATAAAAGACTAAGTTATAATTGAGAAATGTAACGGTTTTCAGTAGCTGTGTGCACGCCTGCATTCTAGAAAGATGACGCATCGTCGCTTGAGGCGCCGATATCGAATCCATGTTCGTACATTCTTTAAAACTGTAGCACAGTAGAATGTTATTAAGCTACATATACTGCAAGGGAATACAATAAGTATTGAGGGATGGAAAATATTGCAATTACGATAGTTGGTGGTAAAAGCAATATACAGGGTGACAGGGAAACTAGACGTATTCCTTGAAAGGCGTTATACTAGAGGTCATTAGCAACAAATCTAGTCCAGTTAACTAGTGTTCAAAACTGGATGATTACCGAGCTGTGTCTGTTCTTCGATTTTATAGAAATTTTCTGACTTGTTACAAACAATAAAATCAATTATGAGAAAAAACTACTCCACTCCAAACATTGAATTGATACTTTTCTGAAAGTTGAAAAAAGAGCGATCATTTAAAAAAATTGCTTGCAAAGCTTACATAATCTCAGAAATAAAATGTCTTTACTAGAAAAAAAAATATTTCAACCATCCAGTTTTGACCCCTAGTTGACTGGTCAAAATTTGTTGCTAACGACCTCTAGTTTAACCACTTTCAAGGAATACGTCGAGTTTCACTGTCACCCTGTATATACCATATGTTATATATGTGTTTCGGGGTGTAGGCTAGAAAGTGACTACTGAGATGACGACCACCCCAAATAAAATGGGATAAACACAAGAGAATTATGACATTTAACTAATTTTTTTTTTTACTCGATCACGCCAGATGGAAAGCGATGGATGAGGTCTATGATGGAACTAGCGTGCCCAGAAGATCTAAAGCCTGATCACTCTCGCTTTGAAGGCAGATTTGTGATTTTACTTTGTACTGATCGTTGTATAATACACAAAGCCGTTTAAGACCTTCCATCCAATATATACAATTAATGACTAGTGATAGCATCGATTGACAATACTGCTCCATATTAGGCGGAATGCCTTTTGGGCACGCATTACAACGTAACGCAGTCATAAAAGATGTTTATGAAGGGCCCTTACCACGGGTCACCTCCCTTTGAAGACCTTTCTAATATTTTTCATGTTATTGGTTTTATGTAATATCATTTTTGTAGTTTTCTTCATTTAGGGCTGATTTTTCCAACGCCAGATAATTATTCGACGTATAATTTTGATTTTTTAACAGTTCTTCCATACAAAATCTGTCGGACGTCAATTTTATTCCACGAATACAAAATTATCTGTCAATTGAATAAACCAGCTCTTAGACAACTAACTTTACTTTTCGGTTCGGGACTATAAATGTCCAGACCAATCTAGATCGTCGCGACAGAATGGTGTAAACAAATCATGGCGCATAACAAATTTTATGCGTGTGATATATTTTTTTTTGTTTCTGCTTGTTTGATAAATCACCAATCTTTGTCGCTAGCAATCGTTCTTTTTGTTCTGGAGTTATTATGTCACTTAGTTTAAGGGCTTATTTTTCAGTAGTTAGAAACTTTTCTCTGAGATATACGAGTAAATATTGCAGTTTGACAGCTTTTGTGTGGAAAATACGTCAAATTGTCACATTTATTCTTCAGGTAAAAGTTACCGGACTATATTTTTGTACATCGAAGGACTGGAACAATTTGCCTGCAAGCACTATGTTATATCATTAAAAAAAAAATGAAAAATCAGCCCTTACGAAAAAATACTTCGATAAGAATTGAAGAAACCCAAACTCCAAACGATGACATTTCAAATATTAAAAGCTAAACTTTCCACAATTTTACGTTTAACCTTTCCAGTAAACGGTGGTTAAATCCGTACACGTGGAATCAACAACGCGCGAGAGTATTTTACGAGTACTTACATCAAAGAGAACCTTCGAATTCCCTGTCTACCCGCGGATTTTCAATGTCAAAGCTCAGAAGGAAAAGAATGCCCCTTTATGTAGACTTAATGGACCAAAGGGTTAGTTACGTGGTTGTTCAGGGAACAACAAGACCCTTTTCATTATCGTCATGACATTTAAACGACTCTCCCAATTTATTTTCTTTGTGCGTCTTTAAAAAGCTGTATTTATCTTTATTAAATCTTTTCACGACGTAATAAATCTATTTATTTTTGTTGGACACAATAGGTCCTGGATTTTATTATTTCTTAAGATGGTATACTTTTTTTTTTGTTCTTTTCTGCAGTAATAGCAATCTGTCCTAGAACAATAAGCCACTGTGTTGACCAACTTCTAGTCTGTTTGGTTTTTAGGGTTCCGTAGCCAAATGGTTAAAACAGAACCCTTATGGATTCGTCATGTCTGTCTGTCTGTCCGTCCGTATGTCACAGCCCCTTTTTTCCGAAACTATTTGAACTAAACTTGGTAAGTAGATGTATTCTGTGAACCGCATTAAGATTTACACACAAAAATAGAAAAAAAACAATAAATTTTGGGGGTTCCCCATATTAGAACTGAAACTCAAAATTTTTTTTTTCATCAAACCCATACGTTTGGGGTATCTATGGGTAGGTCTTCAAAAATGATATTGAGGTTTCTAATATCATTTTTTTCTAAACTGAATAGTTTGCGCGAGAGACACTTCCAAAGTGGTAAAATGTATGTGTGTGTGTGTGTCCCTGTAATTTCTAAAATAAGGGAATGATACATCTAAAAAAAATTATGATGTACATTACCATGTAAACTTCCACCGAAAATTGGTTTGAACGAGATCTAGTAGGTAGTTTTTTTTTAATACGTCATAAATCGTAAATTGTAATTGTACGGAACCCTCGGTGCGCGAGTCCGACTCGCACTTGGCCGGTTTTTATTTATTATTATGTGAGAGCTTCCATTGGTGTAGCTTGGCACTCATATCATCTGCCTAGTCTTTTCCCTACTACTAGTTGGGGTCAGCTTCCAGTCTAACCGGATGCAGCTGAATACCAATTTTTTACATGGAGCGAGTGCCTAAAGAGTGACTCAAAATATACTTTATTTTCTACACGAAAAGGTACACATTGCATTGTGAGAGTTCAGAATACGTTGCGCCATGCAGCTCTCGCGCAGCGTCGCGTCGCGTCGCGTCTCGGTGTGAACTGACCCTTACTCTTGTTATATCGAGGTCTAGGTACATGTATTTGTTGTTTATACTCTGTGGTATATTGCTATACTATCGTCAGAAAATTACGTGCCTTTAATGGACGAGAATTTCTTAAAATACTCCAGCAATAAGATTAGACAAATTAGGTACTTGTTTTCTTATTTCAATTTGCGGTATTTCAGACATAGTTAATCTTCTTAATGAAGGTAATAAAGAGGGTAAAAATAGATTAGACGTAAAATAAGGAAACAATACCCTAATAAGGCCTAAGATGTGAGGGTCGTGAATGGGGTTAACGGGAGCATTCAATCTTAGTCTGACGTGGGCTAAGCTGTCGAATCACGCAAGACCCATTTACTGAAGAATACGCGGCTAAAATTAAAACGTTGATCAATAACAACCTTTGAAGAGCAAAAAAAACTTACGACAGGAGTTGAGTATACGTGAGTCAACGTCACCGACCCGCACCCTAATTGCATAACACTCTATCAATCACAATCTGAATCATTTTGACGGATATTGCTAATCCATTGCTTTATATGTTTGAAAAATTTGCCTGCTCAACAACGTAAATAACGCAATGAATGTTGTTGAACTGTCAAAATTAAAACCATTGCTACTGATATGTAGTATGTTGCACGATTACCGCGCTGACCGTGACGGTTTAGTTTCGTTCACTGTTCAAACAGCAAAGCAAAAATAAAGAAAGAAAGAAAAAAATACGTTTATTTGCGGCAAATATGACGCATAAAAAAACACAAAAGAAATATTTAACTAGTTGGGGGAAATACATGCGTCACATCCACGCAAAACGGCCATCTCTCAGCATAATGCTAAGGCCGCAAAGTGCGCCTAAACAAATTTTCACTTCAAAAAAGGTAAGAAAATGTTTCAAAGATAATAAAGACGGCTTATGAATTAACAAGCAAGTCTTAACCAATTTCAAGTGTTTTATGAATGATAAATTAGTATTACGGTTAGTTAAGAGTCAACGTTAATATCCATTACACTAAGTAAAGGTACGAACCCTTCATGTGCGAATCCGACTCGCACTTGGTCGTTTTTTTTTAAGTGGCATATTTTTCATAACTTCGTTTTTGAGATAAGTATACCTTGTTTCTCGTACATACACGCACGCACGTATTTAACATAATAAAACATAATCTGCCGACAATATTCCCACTGCTGGGACACAGGCCTCCTCTCTGTGAGAGAGCGTGGGCCGTAATGCACGCGGGCCCAGATCTCACATGTCTTCATAGGACGTAATTACTTTGAAATAATTTTATGATTGCTCAATTGCTTTAGAAACTTAAAACTGTATAGCATGATTTCCAACAAACGGCTCGCATCGCATCGGATCGGAAATGATACGAGCGGATGCGGCGACAGCCGATCGCGTCCGGCAGGATGTCGAGGCATACGATCGGCTCCGTAGTCGCTTGCGAACGTATCCGTTTCTGCGCCTAGTCAAATAGTTTAATTCCTACCTAAAAACTACCTACCGTTGACGTGTTCTAATGCCGAAAGGATTTGATCGGATACGACAGGCGAACGGAGCCGCTCGCGCGTCGCAGCATACTTTCGGTTACGATCGCGTGTCGCGGAAGACGCCCGCGGTCAAGCTGCTGTGCGCGGCTTGGCAATATAGGTAGACTTTAAATACTGTGTACACGATTTAATATCCTTTAAAGATTGTAAAATCCGTTGCGATGCGAGCCGTTTGGTAAACATCATCCTTTACAATCATAGCTATAATAATGCACATACTTCGGTCACATAAATCAGGAATGACGTTTACAGTGTATAATTAAAGTGTCCATTTACAAACAGTGGCAGACGGTCTTCTCCGCTCACGACATTAATAAACTGCAATACGTCAGTTGTGTGCGTATGAAGTACAAACTTCTTCCCGCGACTTCGTTTGCGTGAATTTTTTTTCTTTCCCCGACCGACCCCGTCACAACGCCTGCCCGCGCTATTACAGTGTTCTTTCTGACTTTTTTTGTTTTACTCGGCTTTTAAGGAGCACAGCGGGATGTTACATAGCCTATAGCTTTTCTAAAGAATTGGGCGTTAAAATGCAATAACAATTTTTCAAATCCGACTGGTAGTTCCAGAGATAACCCCTATATACAAACAAACAAAATATTTTTTCAAGCCCTGTTCCAGAGATTATAGTATTAGTATGGATAGATATATATTATGTAGATAGCTATATAGTATCCATGAGCATGTGGCTTAGAAAGTTACTTCAGAATATAAAGCTTACGTTACATTAAACATAAAATTCAAATGAATACGAACTACTACCACGCATCCTTTTTGTTTTAAGGGGGTGGGCGGGAACTGAGCAGTAACTGTTCAATAAAAACTATATATGTACTACAACATGGTGGCAGGAACCTCGATGCACAACCTGTTACCATGGATTCGGTATATGATGCTGAACCCCTTGCGGTGAAACTTATCGCCCGTTATAAAAAAAAATTGCTCTGCCGTACATTTTGACCGCGTAAGTATTGCACTTTTCTATGAAACACCACATTTTTTTTTGATAACCGACCTTACATTTCAACGCTAGTTCTACAATCATGTGCCAAATTCATGGTTTTAGTTTGCGCGTCGATGTCCCTGTCAACCTGTAGGTATGTTTTTTTTTTCACCTCAATTTGAACAAATGTATTAACTGTTGTCAGGGTATTTTCAAGTGACTACCGAGATGACGACTAATAGGGAAGTATGTAAAAAAGACATGTTGCGCAGACCCCTAAATAAATTGGGATAGCGGCCGGATAGTGACGAGGGCCTTCTTTCTTTCTTTCTTTATTTTTTAAAAAAAACGTTGCCCCACACTAGGAATTTCTCCTGTGTCGTGGGTGCGATATAAAGAGACATATAAACTCACATACACAAAAAACAAGACCCGGAAAAACTAATCACCCCCCGCCCCCCCCCCCCCCTCTATCCTTCCTTTAAAGTGTTTTTGTTCATACTTCTTGTTCCAAGTAATACATCTATTATTTTACCTGTTTATATAACAAAACCACAACATTATTGATCTGAACGCCAATTCCCGTAATTAAAAACGTTCAAAATCTAGTCGCAAACTCATCTCAGCGACAATCAATGTTAAGAAAAGACAGAAGGAAGAAAATAAGTTTATTTGACCCAGGTTAAGTAAGGCACACAAAAACAAAAAATAGAAGAAAAAAAACAGTATATTAAATTATTTGTCAAAAATGTAGGGAAATAAGAGGTATTTTTGACAGATTGAGACTGAGATCAGACTGTTAAAGTTCTTAATAAAAATACGAGAATTTCCCCTCTGTAATCTTTACCTACACTATATCAATACACTAGCAGAAGAGATTTCCGTTGTCTGATTGCGTCGTTGCACCACCCCGAGGGGTTGTGTAACAAATATTGGTATGAAATTGAAGTACCGCCCACCCTTGCAATCCTCGATGGGATTCGATCCCATGAAAGCGAAATGCCTTCAAGTTTTGGTGAAATAGAAACGTAAAACGTTCCCATCCGATCGGAATATTCGATATAATCCAAATATTTGATGATGCAAAACTGTACAGGAAAACAACGACTTAAAAAAAGGTCAAAGATTTGAAGTGTCTGTAGTGCCAATACAACGTTTTTTACTAAATGCATATAAAAGTACATACGGTACTTACAACAAATAAACAATTTTTAAATATTTTGTCTGTCTGTCTGTTTGTAAGGGCTAATCTCCGAAACGGCTGGACCAATTTTGATGAAATTTGGTATGGGGATACTTTGAACCCTAAGGAAGGACATAGGCTTTTTTATCGACATACCACGCGGGGGAAGCCGTGAGCGGAAGCTAGTTTCAGTATAAAGAATAACAAGATCTGTCTACCTCTATTAACATTTTCAGGCCTTGTGTACGAAAATTTAATCTAAAAACAATAAAACAAAAATGGAATTAAATTTGTGGAGTCACGCCTTCGCATGTTGAAAGGCCATAACGAAGCCAAAGCAATTAAAACACGTCCAACGTAATACTCGTGTAAATTCATCTGAAACTTTACAAAGAACCTCCTTTTTGCTGGTCTAGAGTAGCTGTACTCGGAACTGAGAATAAAGTTTATTGAAGTTTAAAGTTTACTAGACAACAGTAACAACTGGAGAAAAGAAAAATGGAAAAAGATTCTGTATGACATTGAAATAAGGTAACTATTCATGCTACCACAAGTCACTTTAAGTAATTAACAATAGGTGTTGACAATTAACACTGGAATGAGTTTCGTTTGAATAACATAATAACGGTAGCTTCCGACAATAATCATCACCAGCGTACAGCAGTCCACTGCTGGACATAGCCCTCTCCTATTGCACGCCATTCAACTCGATTTTTGGCAACTTTCATCCAGCTGCCACCAGCCATCCTGTCAATGGGTAGGGTGGTACAGGTACTTGCACTTCTTTAAGCAATTAACATTACGAACAGTAAAAAAATCACTATTTCAATTTACTACAAATACGTATACAATATGCAGCATTAACTATTTGCTCTATATTCCTGGATTTTCCTAATACATACGAAAAGGTTCACGTACTCTTGAATACAAGAAGCTTAATTAAATGTCAGTTTTCTAGCTGTAAGCTCCATGTATCTACGCTGGCGGCTGTTCCCGTCCAAGTGACGTTGTTGTGACATAACCCGCTGCCTCGGGCATCGCCCACGTTCACAATATATTATTAACGTGCCGCTCTTCAAGATATTTTTCCTCGTCTTTCCGTCGAAGAAAAGTTCAATTTTTAAATGTTCTTCAGCATTTGAAATATTGTGTTTGAAATGCGACTCGTGCCTGACTAGAATCACTAAAACACGTAGGTATCGATTTAATTTCCAAACTCGATTAATTCGTTTGTAGTTTACACGAAATCAGAACAATTCAAACGGATCCTTCGAAGCGGTTGTTTTGCTAACGTAAGTGCACAAATAGTAAACCTAATCCAACCATGGTTGCAGCTACTCGAAAGTTTTCGTCTATAGAGAATTGCGGTGTTCTTCAGCAGTTCAATTTGTTGCCTAAAACTTCACCCTGTTTGTGTCTTAGCAAGTTTGCAGTTTGCTTCCGAAGGTAATCCCCGCAAGACGAGAACAGATCGTTAAAACAGCTTTATTTTATAGAAGAGAACGTGGTTGAATTTTATTTTTATGTTCTAGAAGTCAACCATGTTTCTAGTTAAAATCCACGCAAGCAGATTCCGACATAAAACTTCGTCTACAATATGTATCCTCCTTCTACACTTCTATAATCAGCAAGAAATTCAGAAACAACATCTTCAAGAGAGTATATTTTGAAGGATCAATACATTTTCCTGTTACATTTCTGGAAGATTGACAAAGACAAATAGCGGTGCGACCTTACAAGGTCTATAGGGGCCCAAGTTCACGATTCTCACATGAATATACGTATAGCAAACGGTAGAATTAGTTCAATTTGCAAATAAGACTTTAATTAGCTAGGAACGAGTTTGCCGCTTCAATTAGGGACTTATTTAGTTGTTCCTTCAGCTGTGGGACTACGTTTACGTATCTAAGGGTCTTTGTAACTGTTCGGGGAATATTCATAGAGCTGACATTAATAGACCAAACCTTAAAGCCTTAGGCCTCACATTAGTTAGTCGTCACTGTACTCATAGCTTGTCATCATTATCATCAGCCGAAAGACGTCTACTGCTGGACATAGGCCTCCCCCAAGCACCTCCACTTCGACCGGTTCTGTGCCTCTCGCATCCACCGGGTTCCTGCAAGGTCGTCGGTCCACCTTGTGAGAGGCCTTCCAACGCTACATCTTCGCTACGCGGTCACAACTCCAGAACCTTTCGGCCCCGTCGGTCATCTGTTCTGCGAGCAATGTGCCCTGCCGACTGCAACTTAAGTTTGGCAATTCTTAGTTACCTTTTGGTTCTCCTGCGGATCTTGTAATTTCTGATTCGATCACGCAGGGAAACTCCAAGCATAGCCCTCTCCATTGCCCTTTGCATGACTTTAAGCCTTCTAATAAGGCTCATAGTCTTGTGTATCGTTATTAAAGTAATAATTTCACGCCGTAGAGTGCTGACATGGAAGCTCACAAAGGAAATTATGCTCGAAATTAAATTGCGAGTTACGTTAAGTTCAGGTCTTTATTAGAATACAAGACAATGTGTTATACGTGAAACGCATTACCCTACTTTATTTAATTACTGTCTCATAAACAATTTATAAGGCTTTGCTCTCATAGCTGCTTCACGATAAAGTATACATAATCAGTCTATAACGTTCCCACTGCTAGAACGCGGGCGTCCTCTCTGTGAGAGGGAGTGGGCCGTAATCCACCACACCGGCAAAGTGCGGATTGGTAGTTGTCACATGTCTTTCATTTTTTGGTTCTAGGATAAGCCGGTTTTCTCACGACGGTTTCCTTCACCGTTCTAAGAGCGAAGAAATAAATTACACAAAGTAAAGCGCCTGTCCGGGTTCGAACCCTCGACCTACAGCTCGTAACTCGGGGCCGCTACCACTGGACCACCCGTGATAAAGTATACCACTTTATTTTCAATTGTAAGGTCCTTTTAGTCCTAGGAGTATTAATACCTGGGGGTCTACTCCGAAGTGCAAAGTGCGAATGTTCGGATCGGACCGACACATGGCCGAATCGAATATTATTGAAAAATGCGAAAAAAGTTCGGATCGGCTCAGTTGGGTTACCATAGTCAATATTCGAAAGAGTGTAGGAGTGTAAGATCGGGACCAACCGAACCAAATAGTAACTTCGTAGCAGGAAACGGCCAAAGATTCGGCCGATACTACTTCGGAGTAGACCCCCTGTAACGTCTTAAGCAATGTTATGATTTTTTCAAGGACTAAGTACAGAATTTATTACGTGTCTATGTAATAAGGCTGCTTTTCCTCCAGATATGTGCTATGCAGCTATGCTGCGAGGATATAATAGCTAAGCTGTGAAATTATGTGACCGTTTCCACTGATACTAAGCTAAGCTATAAAAAAGCTAAGCTATAAGCTATAAAAAACATATCTTAGTTGAATCCGTTTCCACCAGTGCTAAGCTATGTGCACCAATGAATATGATTGGTGGGTATCAAACGCATCCATAGCAACGTAGCATAGCACATCTCTGGTGGAAAAGCACCCTTAGGGAACATATTTTTAGCCTCTTTACTGGGATGTCTTGGGCGGGCAGCCGGCTCCAGCCCACCTCATGAATATTTTAATATTTAACACTGGCGATGATCTTGTCAAAGGGTGTCGGGTCGGCTTGTTTGCGCACACGCTACACATCAAAGATCTCGATGACGTCAGCACGCGAGCTGATTGATCTTGTTTTAATGCGTCAAATTTTGTGGTGACACTGGGGATATTTGCAAGGTGATCTAAAATAAAATTGTGAAGATTTTTAAGAGGGACGAAACGGGATTTATTTTTCGTAGTCTGGCATTAGCTTGAACACAGCTGCTGAGAATTACTTAAAGAAAATTAATTTCTAGTGTTAATCCTCCAGACTTAGAAAAGTTATTTCAGATGACGTTTCTAATCTAATCTAACTAGCCTCTATTGTCCCACTGCAGGCCCCTCTCCCTTTTCCACACGATTCTGTCTTTTGCGAGTGTCCACCAGTCCCTACGGTAGGAGTCAAGCTCGTCCCGCCATCTTCGTCTTGATAAAATTTCTGAGCAACACAATTAAAAAGTCAGAAACTCCGTTACAAATTAACAATAAAACATCTAAATAGCTCCCGTCACAACAAACTCCTCAACAAAACACGAACATAACGAATTACTTAAACGAGTAAGAAATGCAAATAAGTGACTTAACCCTTTTGCCCTTAATATAAAAAATTAACGTTAATTTAACCCGCGTTATAACTAAAGTAGTGCACCTTATCGTTGGGATCTAAACGAGCAGTATTAGATCCGTGTTTGCTTGAATATGTTGAATCATGTTTCGATTTATTTTACATAATCAGCCTATAACTTTCCCACTGCTGGGACACAGGCCTCCTCTCTGTGAGAGGGAGGGAGTGCGTGCGTTGGTTCTAGGATAAGCTGATTTCCTCACGATGTTTTCCTTCACCGTTTTGAGAGCAGTGGTGATGAAATAAATTACACAAAGTTAAGCGCCTGTCTCAGCAAGCGTAGTGTGGGACGCCCCCCAGCTGCAGGACAGTCCATCCAGTCGTATGCGGAAGGCGGAGGACAGGGTGTTGTGGCGCAGCCTGGGAGAGGCCTATGTTCAGCAGTGGACTGCAATGAGCTGAGTTGATTGATTGAAAGCGCCTGTCTGGGTTCGAACCCACGACCTTTGAACGGGCCATTACTGCTCTGCGGCGATAAAGTATACCACTTTATTCTCAAGTATTAGATCCGTTTGCTTGAATATGCTGAATCATGTTCCGATTTATTTTCATGGCAAAAAACTTAACAAATCATAGTAGGTTGTACGTGAGCGATCGAAAAGCGATAACGACACACACAGAGCATGGAGACGTCTCGGCGGTGGCTGGTAGAGGTGGCAACACTTTTCATACAAACCAACCGTTTACTCGCACTACGACGCAATCGACCCATGGCGTATAGATACTGACGGGATAGAATTTGTGTGCTCCAAGTCTTATCGGTGCCTCGAATTTTATTAGTGGACTAGATTTTGCTCGCAGCTTCGTCTGCGTGTATGTCGGAAATTTTCCCACAGGAACGTGCTACCGGGACAAAAATCCGTTTCTAGCCTATGTTACTCCTTATAACATCCGCTATCTGCCAGTAAAAGTCCCGTCAAAATCGGTCCGGCCGTTTCTGAGATTAGCCGGAACAAACAGACAGGCACATAGACAGAAAAACAAAAATCAAAAAAATATATAAGTACCGTATATACTTTCATATGCATTTAATAAAAAGCTGCTATTCTGACATTACAAACAGACACTTCAATTTAATTTATTTGTATGTATGTAAGTATTACATACAGACACTACAGTTTTATTTATTTGTATTTATATGTACAGATAGGTTCTGCCATGTCTAGACGCTGCCATAAATTCCGTGCTCTGTGGGTACCGTTTTTGTGCTTAAAAATGCTCTGTTGAACCGTAACAAAAACTCACTCAATAGACTCTTGACATAAGTACTGATGACATTTTTATTATGATGTTTTTATAATGACAGTGAATTTTACAGTTAAATTCGTCGTTGTTACGTAAAAATGGTTAACGTTACTTTTTAGGTCACAAAAACTGTCATGGAATAGCAAAACATCGTGTTTGTTTTCCTGTTCATTCAATCCTGGTAGATATCGCTTTTTACTTCCATCTCTTTCATGTTTAAACAGAGAGAAAAAGATAGCTAAAATTCAGTTTAGTTGGTAAGTACGACAGCTCTGACAGCAGCTAAGCTCTGACAGTATGACACAGCATTATGCCAAGCGATGGCCGTTTTGTACATATTTTCCCCCAACTGGTTCTTATAGCGTTTGTATTTATTTACTAGCTCCTGTCCGCGACTTCATCCACGTAAAATATCTTGTTCCCCAACCCACCCTGAGTCGCATCTCCCGTGTTATCGCTTCGTTTTCGCTTAGCGTCCTTTCTGCCTTTTTTCCTTTTTCTCGACTCCTAAGGGTCGTAGCATGAAAAAATAAGGCAATAACCTTTCCTAAGAATTGGGTTATCAAATGCAAAAAGATTTTTTCAAATCCGACTGGTAGCTCCAGAGATTAGCGCGTTCAAACCAACTCTTCATCTTTATTACTAGTAAGTATAAGATTCTTTATGCTTTTCAGGTGCAAATAAATGTATTTTCTTTTCACTGTATCAACACAACCCTTATGATTTACCATAAAGCATATTCTATCATATCTATCAACATGGTTAAGTTCCCAGTATTTCCCCTTCTCAGAATAACCCGTACCCGTTTATCCAAGCTTTCATGTCATCCGTTTTTTCATCCCGGAACCCGTCTAGAAGTTGAACGACCCGTCTAATGTCAAACAAGTTCACAACATGACATCTCAAAGAAAATTTCGGGCATTAAACTTTAACAGGGAGATAATCGGGAAGGATTACCCAAGTTCCTTCACCCAAACAGGACAACGGAATGTAAATATAATAAACTGATGGAACCCGACAAGATACTTTCGTTTTATTTTATTTACTGTTACATTATCATAAGATGTTTGAGGAAAAAAGGACTTTTAGGTGACAATAGCTTTTATAAATATAATATTATATTTTTGTGTCAAAAACTTCGTTCTCGCCTGATTTTCCTTATGGATAAGCCTTGGACTCTTTTATTCGACTTGTGAAGACGGCCGTTTTTTTTTTCTTATCGAATATTGTGTTGTACCTATTTCTAAGGTCTGATTTTACCAAAGTCAGAAATATTTTATCCGTGGAATAAAATTGACGACTGACAGTTCCAGTATGTAAAAACTGACAAAAATTCAAAATTTATTCTAGGTTTTAAAATTTGGTGAAATTCGCCCTTAAGCCTCTTTTCGCCTTATACAGTACGTTTATGAAATTGGAAGGTAGTTCTGAAAATGTAAATCCAATTCTTTAACTATATCAGTAAACCCACTTCTAATACAAACATTTTTAGTTTTATTTTAACTCCATTTCATTTAGATATTTCACACACTCAGCATCGAAACTGCCATTAAACCACATATATTGTACCAAAATGTCAGGTCCTTTCATACGAGTTCGAATAAAAATACCAATAAAACTCTCGCAGCAAAACGAGTAGATCCACTGGCAACTGTACTCCACGCTATAAAAAGATACTCGAGTCATCTAGTTCCCAAGACTTCTAAGTGTCAGTCCCCCTTGGTATGGGGAGCGTTGTACCACGGGGCAATGGCCATGTGTCCCACAGACGTTAACGATCTCTCTCGGTGTGTCGGGTGATTCGCGGGCGATTAGTTTATATTAAACCAATTAGTAGAAGCTGTTGGATTGCGGCTAGTAAAAGTCGTTGCGGTAAATTATTTGAATTCCAGGATTTAAATTGGTGAGGGCAATTTTGTTCGTAAAACTAAAGGTCATAGGTGAGAGAATGTCATGATCTAATTAATTAATTAATTTAATTTTCACATTTTATTCACTTGTATTTTTATGAATCTGTGGTAATTTAGCTATTTAATAATTAATGGTTTTACCACTGTTTCTTGTGCTAGCGGTGTTAACCTATAATTAATTGTTGCACCCGCAATTGTATCCTATTGTAAATAATAAGCTGCTAATGTAAAGGTGTAAACGATTGTTGGTTAACTTTAATAAAAAATAAAAAAATAAATCTCTTGGACAAATTCGTGCACTACATCTGCCTGGCCTTTTTCCAACTATGTTGGAGTCGGATACCTGTCTTTTGGATGGAGCTACTGCCCATCAGACCTCCACAACCCAGTTACTATAGGTAATACGAAACCCCTTGGTAAGACTGATCGTCACACTTTTGGGCTTCTGACGACCCGTCAAAGATCCACGAATGACCGCCGGGACCAACGTAGTAGTATGTAAAGATGGTCACCCATCCACGGACCAACCGCGGCAAACGTAGCTTTACCTGATCGATCGACCCGTGCGGCTGTTATTACTTAGCCACAAGCCCCTCTTCGCATTCATTGAAACGTTACTAAACCAGTAATTGTTATGTAAACAAAGGAAAATAATGCGTAATGAAAAGAAAACATTTACTCGTTATTAAAGTCGGTATTCTCCAACACATTATTAGGTTCTTATTCTCCAACACATTATTAGGTTCTATGTCTCGCATGAGAATAATATTACCAAAACGAATACAGTACTGAAACAAAATGATTGCACACCGAAAACATAAAACGAAACACTTTGGGAATATCTCTTTTAAGGGGAATGCGCTGGATAGCCTGCGAAATTCAAATTTTCTTACGTTTTTTGCAATTTGCTAATCAGTGTCAGGTTGTTTATATGAAAGAAAGAAAGAAAATAGGTGTATTTGACCCGCGTTAAGTAAGGCACACCCTATTCACGCAAAAAAAAAATCTTGAACAACACATGATTATTGTATGTTGAATAACATTCTGTAAAGTGGAATTATAATCATTAAAATCATCAATACAACCCTCTTAGTTCATATTATACTATTGAATTACTATTTCATGAAATATAAATCAATAGGATTAAATATTAATTTAGAGGGTGATTATAAACCTGTAAATACGTTGTGTTATGTTGTTACGCTCGCGAATCATATTTTGTTCAACATACTCGTACAACCTGACACGGACCTGCATATTGCAAAAAACGTAAAACAATTTTAACTTCGCGACCTGCCTAGCGCACCCCCCTTAATATAGCCACGCTATAAAATGTTTACCTTAATTTCACGTAGACTACAATTTGTTTAGCATAGAGAAAGATAAGTAAACACTATGTAATTGGGTTACACAACAGTTTGCTGTGTGTGCGTGAGGTCGGGTGGGCCAAAGGTCACAGCATCACAATCGATACGACCCAACATACCCCACGATGGGACGGGATGAAATCATTTCGCCGCAAGATGGCTGAACGACTCTCCGATATCACAGATTTGTTGAAACAAGACCTTAGAAATTGGTGCATTAGTAATCTTTGCCGGATTTAACCTTTCTTTGTGATAAAAGGAAACCCGGATAAGGTAATTTCCTTCTTTGAATTGAACACAATTTTTGTATTGTATTTTTGTGGGCGTTTTGATTTCATCGTCTGCCTAGCCTTTTCCCAACTATGTTGAGTTCGGCCGACAGTCTAACCGGATGCAGCTGAATACCAGTATTTTACATGGAGCGACGTGTAGGCGTTTTGATTTCCGTTCTTAAAATAAAATATCAATATACAGAGTCACTTTTTGTGTCTGTCTATGTAGCCGCTAAGATTTTCTAACATCTTATAAATATAAAAATCAACTGCCGTTCGTTAGTTTCGCAAAAACTCAAAAATGGCTCAACCGATCGTGATGAAACTTGGTAAGTTTTTGTGTGCGCGCCGGTGAAGGTTCCACACATAATACAAAAAAAAAAGAATATGCATTGCAACGCATGCAACAATGTATTTTGGTGTGGTTTTTATCCGTTTAGTCCACTCTCGACCCCTCGACCCCCAATCAATAATGTTTCCACTGGACCCCTAACTGTAGTTTACTCTCGACCCTTGGGGGTCGAGAGTTCATCATCATTTATTCCGGGTGGTTTATTGTGTCTAAAACATTTATATTTAACTTAGATATACCGCAGAAATCTCGATGTTTTAACATGTTGCCATTGCATTGCTAAACAGGGGCGGGTCGCTGGTAGACACCAAGTAAATGGAACACGAAAGTTCATTACCTTTTCCTAAAATCGATACAGTAATTACGTTGCACAAAATCAAAACGCAAACAGCTACGCCTGTGAAATGACGTCTACGAACACACGTAGCGCATCTACGCCCCTCGTAGACATGTGCTACGCCGTCCATACAGGCGCGGCCTGTTGCGTCATCAGTATTTACAATACGTTCGCGATATTAAGCTTTGAAACATAACACATCATGCTTATATTCCCCAAAGGATTAGTCAGAGATGTACCTTAGTACATCCACATTTCGCAAGTTATATGTAAGTGTCCCATGTAATAGCCTGGCTGCTGCTATCAACCGGCCACAAATCCAGGGGGCTACTCCGTAGTAGTATCGGCCGGATGTTAGGCCGTTTCCTGCTACGAAGTTACTATTTGGTTCGATCCTACACTCCTACACTCTTTCGAATATTGACTATGGTCCCGACCCAACTGAGCCAATCCGAACATTTTTGGCTTTTTTAAATAATGTTCGGTTCGGACATGTGTCGGTCCGATCCGAACATTCGCACTTTGCAGTTCGGAGTAGACCCCCAGACTCTGCGCTAGCTTCCATCTGGAATTCTTCAGTAGCAACTGAGGAATTCCAGATGAAAGCTTTGATATGAAACTAAATGAATGCTAGAACTCTGTGGGCGTATATAAGACGCCTCTAGTGAACTATAGATCTTTCGCGAAAGGTCTAGGGGATATTCAGCCTACTGCCTAGGCCATTCTCAAGACCGTTAAAACTTTGTAATTGGCACGTTCACAGAATATACGATGAAGTTTTATTGTATCGGAACATTTTGGCCCTATAATATGTAATGGACTACACTAAACTTGAAAGAAAGTAATTATATACTTTTATTAATCAAGATAATATTAACGAAATATAAGCTAACATTTAAAATAATTATTATTCATTTTAAGATAATATTTACAAACTTCTAATACTAAAAATAAATACGCATAATGGATGTAGGAAAACAGGCATAATGGATGTATAGGAAAGAAGGCTGCCAAGCTCAAATGGGATTGGGCGGGTCACATCAGCCGTATGCACGATGACCGCTGGGCAAAAGCCTTCACACAATGGTCGCCTGAAGATGGACGACGCCGCCGAGGCCGGCCCAGAAAGAGATGGCGAGACGATCTGGACGCGTACCGCGAGGGCTGGGTCGATGTGGCGCGGGAAAAAGTTCCTGGAGGGATTTGGGGGAGGCCTTTGTCCAGCAGTAAGACACAAAGAAGACTAAAAAACATCGGGTTGCACTCCGGGAGTGCCGGCAGAAGTGAAAACTTGAATATTAATGTTGTGAATTTTTGATATTTTGGAAACGGTCTACTCTCTCTCCGTCTTACGAATTTTCGATCAGGTCACGTGTCCTGACGCGAGTTTAACATTTTTTACCCATCACAAAAAAGTGCACAACGCCGCTAAAGAAGTTTTCACTTCAAAAATAAAAAAAATAAAAATATAATTAATTACTAATTGTGTTAAATCAGTTTGCCTAGCCTTTTCCTAACTATGTTAGGCTCGGCTTCCAGTCTAAACAGATGCAGCTGTTTTTCACATGGAGCGACTGCCTATCTGACCTCCACAACCCCAACAAACCCCTTGGTAAGACTGGCTGTCGGATTTTTTAGCGTCTGACTACCCGTAACGACTGGCAAAGATCTACCAATGACAGCCGGGACCAGCGGCGTAACGAGCTTTCCGAGACACGGACGGTTCTAGGTTTAAAATGAATGGTCGCACATCCATGAACCGACCGCGGCAACCGTAGCTTAACCTTCGATCGATCCGTGCGGCTGTTATTATTTATCCACGAACCCCTCGAGTAAAGTCAGTATGTTACTACGTTTAATTATGATGTTTGCTATAACATATTGCGAAAGTTTTCAAGGGTAGCATAGGGTACATATTCATTATGGTGCTATTTTCTTGAATACACAAAGTAAAAATGTGTTTATAATATAAAAATACGCAGGCGCGAGGCGCTCTCACAAGCCGATTCCCACCAGCTTCCCTTCGAAAATTCAGAACACAACCACTCTATGTAAATTCATCATTGAAATATAATCATATCATACTGTATTTTATATCATCTAGCAGTCTCAAGTTTCATAGTAAAATAAAGTGCTTACATCAATTGGAAACAATCTAGACATACAAATAAATAAAATTCTAGGTGTCTGTTTGTAAGTATTATATGCGGTACATAATTTTTCTTTTTGTCTGTCTTGCCGTCGGCTTATCTCCAAAACGGCTGGACTGATTTTGACGGGATTTTCACGGGCAGATAGCTATGTAATAAGGAGTAATAGACATAAAATCCAATATACGAGTATGTATATACCTTTTTACACCTAAACCACTGAACGGACTTCGATATTTGGCAAGGAGCTAGATGGCACCCTGGAGAAGGACATAGCTATTTACTGTCCCGATAGCACGTTTCCGTGGTTAAATTTCCGACACCCACTCGGGCGAAGCCGCGGGCAGAAGCTAGTCTTCTTATATAAAAGAGCTCGTTACGTTAGTAGGCGTTATTTCTAGAAATAATTATTCTCAGAATACTTTAGAAAATTTCAAAGTAACGTTTCATAAAATAAAACTTAAAATACCCCTTTGTGTAACTTTATTAAACTTAGCGTAGCTCCGTTTTTAGACTCGCAAAAAAGTTAAATTAAAATCTAAACAAAAAATAAAATTATGTGCGTCAACAATCCTTTCAGTCACATAAGACCAGCCCTGAAATAGCTACGTTACATGATATGCGAGCCCATTGACAAAAGCCGTTAGTGAACTCTGACATTTCACAGATTTCAGCCGGGAGCCGGCGGGGGTGACAAAGAGCCGAGAAGAGACGCAAAGCGCGGATCATACAAAGTGGCTTGTTATATTTTTATAAAGACCTCAGGTAATGGTTGCGAATTGTTATCGTATGTTACAGATGTTTTATAGAATTCGGATTAAAGGACCAATTTTATTCATACTAATTAGCCAACATATTGCGAATTGCGAATTGTTGTCGTATGATACAGATGTTTTTCTGGAATTCGGATTAAAAGACCAATTTTGTTCATACTTAATAGCCTATAAGTATGTTTTTCGAATTCATCTTTAATGTTTTTTTTATAAATAACATAACATCATACCTATATGTATGTCTCAAAGAAGTAGACAGAGGTGTATAGTACAGTCCATCGCACGTCTGTGGTGCTAACTCTTTGAACTTGAGCTGGCTTAGCCTAGTATTGAGTTTCGATAGAATAAGACACCAGTTAATACTGGCTTTGTTACCACTGACTTGCGGCCTATTTTCTAATTAGATTTTACCCGTAAAGTTTTTGTTTTATATTTTCCTTCGTTATGAGTATGAATGATGATGGCTTTATGAGTAGGGGAAGACCAAAGAAACGATGGATGGACTGTGTGAATGATGATATTGTTAGAAAGGGAGTGACTACCGAGATGACGACTAATAGAGAAGTATGGAAGAAAAGACATGTTGCGCCGACTCCAAATAAATTGGAATAAGACCAGGAGAATGGTGATGATTTTCCTACGTAAGTGCAAGTGAAATGTTACTTGGTTTTAGACAGCACCAGCCGCGGTCCGAGGGGGGGGTCGTGGGGGACATGACCCCCAAAATCATTCAAGTTGTCGAGAGTCTGCAATATTTACTTGCCTTACTAACTTACTACATGGTGAAAAAAATCTTGGGCTGCGACCGCGCCTGGACAGCACATTCGCGATGAGTTTACAACGCGGTGACTGACAGTTCAGTTTGTAAGCACGCGACACTACTAATCCGATGTCCCGACATACATCGACATCCCTAATCTCACGGAGTTCCGTTTCACACTTCTGCGGGTTCAAATGAAAGCAATAAATATACTGTAACCACAAGTTACGAGTTGTTTTCCACACCATTACATTTAAAAGCTTAGGCAGCCCATTCCATTTTATTAGAGTAGGAGTAGGTAGGTACGTGGAAAAAAAATAGAAGAATTTTTACTATGATTCGTCGAAAGGAATTTTATTTCGTCTATTTTCGGTGCGCTTTGTTGGGAGTGCGATACAGCATTCAGCCATTTGCGAATGGCACATGTTGCGAACGGAAATCCGAATGAATAAATGTATGTTAAAAAAGATGGTTGCTACATGGAAGGTATGTACATCAAAACTACACGTCTAAAAGTATTATTTTACATAGAAACTTGTATGAAATATAAAGTTGTCAAAAAATAAAAGGTCTGTTTTGACATTTGAGAATGCGTTCTTGACACCTGTCAGTTTCATACAAACGAATACGTGTTTTGCGAATTTGACCTTTATTAACTACTAGAACTTTCAATGTCACAACGGGCCTTTAATAAGAGTTATTGCTTAACCTTTTGACCGTAACAGTCACAAACAGAAGACAAGACAAATTGTGTTCAGCGCTCCAAGGGGAGAGCAGTGGTTGCCCAGTGGTAACCTGGTCTGCAAGGGAATTTTGAAGAAAGAGCCATTGTAGCTTTGAGTTGACCTGTTCCTACAGACGGCATGCATGCATCAGTCATCGTGTAGCTCAACCCTATTTTAGGGTGCTCAACGATCCGTGACACGACGTTACCAGATCTGCAGGATATTTATGTAGGCCATATACAAAATACTCCAAACCGCCAGACAGTTAAAAAATCATGCATTTAATCTAACCTGCATCGTACTCACATTAACAGTTATTTTTCACTTTAAACGTCATCAAAAATATCATAACTTATGATACCTACGTAAAACAATAAAAATGTCATAATAAGTATATAGGTAATAGTTTTCTGCTTGGCGTAGCTTAATTAAAGGCGACTACTGTTGATTAAAAATAAAACAAAACAATGATATTGACCTTCTCAACAAACAGATTATTATTAAACATTGTCACCGATTAATCAATCGAAACAAAGAGACATACATAGTTCGTTGCGTAAGTTGAAAACGAAATCCATTTAAAAGTTAATCTAGTTCCGAAGTCGTGTGGGTGTCCACGTGATGCAAGCACACGTCACTAGAACACAGTAAAAACTTCCACCCTATACGTGTTTATTATAATAAAACAGACCAAACCACTGGGTAAACATAGACCATCCTATTAAAAAAAAAATCTAACTTTAGTTCTAGCCTAAATCTTTGAGCCAGTGTTTGTATTTCGCACTTTATTTCGATTTAGGCAAATTTCTTAATACTAAAATGACAACTTAGCACCGAACTAAGCTGCCATTTTTGTATAAAGAACTGTATTTCCATAACTGTTAGGTTCTTAATTCAATAACTGGCTCGGTGGTTTAAACCTGATTAAAGAAAAATCTTGATTTGTAATAAGGGAGAGAAACACCTGAATTGTTTCAAACTCAAAACATTTATTTCAATTAAACCATTTACAGGCATTTTTTAATTATCAAGAAGTCGATTAGTCAGAAAGACAAAGCTAGATGCAAATTCCAAAGCGTAGTAGGTACCTAAGGAGAAAAACGGGAAAGAAACTCCATGGACACTCTTTTAAAATTAAATTGTTATACTCATCATCATCTGCCGAGCCTTTTCCCAACTATGTTGGGGTCGGCTTCCAGTCTAACCGGATGCAGCTGAATACCAATATTTTACATGAAGCGACTGCCTATCTGACCTCCAGAACCCAGTTAATGGGTAATACGATACCCCTTGGTAAGGCTGGTTGTCAGACTTTCGGGCTACTGACGACCCGTAACGACTGTCAAAAATCCACGAATGACAGCCGGGACCAACGGCTTAACGTGCTTTCCGAGGCACGGAGGGGTCTTGGTATGTGAAAATGGTCACCCATCCACGGACCAACCGCGGCAACCGTAGCTTAACCTGATCGATCGACCCGTGCGGCTGTTATTACTTAGCCACAAGCCCCTAAATTGTTATACTCGTACAAAGATATTAGTTACTAAATTAATCTTCAGTACTTCTCTAGGTATTAATCCTCATCTCGGTAGTTACCCTCTTTCTAACCATATCATTCAGACATTCCATCCATTGTTTCTTTGGTCGTCCCCTACTCTTATAGCATGACATATCAAGCTATATATTTTTCCAGTATAAGCTGACTTCTCATTGTATGACAAGCCTATACAATGCCAGGTCATCTAAAACTGGAAATATATACCTTGATATGTACCCGTATACCTGTTTAACAAATCAATGTTTTCATTCAATCATTCACCACTTTCGTAAGGACCACACTCGCTTTTCGTATGCAAAGACCAGAACGAATTATAGATTTGTCGTTCTATACAATTATTTATCGTGAACCTGGTTGCCTAGCCGGAGTCTAGTCCAGTTTTACAAATATTATTGTAAATATTTTACGAACCCGCACTGAGTCCGCGTGGTGGATTACGGCCCACTCCCTCTCACAGAGAAAAGGCCTGTGTGCCACCAGTGGCAACACTATGGACTGATTATGCTGACATAAATTAGAGTATTTATTAACAAGGGTATGGGTTGGTATGGAATGGGTATTGGTTGAGGTACCAAACACCCGCGGCTTTCGGATTCGACAATAACAACTTCGTGTCCTAATATTGTATCAGCGAACAAAAAAGGTTTTAATATTCACAATGAATCACTGTACTATCAATAACTACATATAGTATTTTAAGAGTTTATTTAAGGAGAATGATTCGAGTAAATATTAGGAAAACTTTGGATTACGTACTTTCAGAAAAGTGGGCGTTAATTCGATATTGTGTGGGTGATACTTAATATGTATTTTCTTCTGGTATAATAAACATTGATATTGAAAGAAAAGAAAAGAAAGAAAAATATTTTATTCTGCACAAACAAAACGCACAATTACAACTAAAAAATAATAATATTAATAAAAATAAGAAAAAAGACTTAAGATACACATAGTCAAAAAGACTCGTATTCAAGCATAAAAGTCGTATATTGCAGTATACTTAAAGAATATTTTTAGTTACCCACTCAAATGAGTATATATCTTTATTAAATTTATTCAGCTTTTCGATACCAACCAACTCTTAAAAGGTGGAATAAATCCCGTTCCGTCTATAATATTTTTTCAGCACAAAGAAAAATTACATTATACAATGAATCTTATTTTTCTCTATAATAATAAAGAGAAAGAATTGTCAGGAGGTATTTTTAAATGTTTTTATATTCAAGTATTTAAAAATATAATGTATATGTATTTATGTTGAACTAAAAGAGAACTAATAAAATCTAGGTACCAAGATCGAATTTTCTTAGAAGAAATATCTTTCCTTTTGCAGACATTATTCCTTTTTATATAAGTCGTTTGATCTTTCTCTGTAAAGCGTTTCCTTAGTGCACCTTTAGAGGCACGTAATGCAATAACGTATTGAATTTAAATTGCAGAAGCATATTGCAGCACTTCGAAGCGCTTTAAAACGCACTAAAGCGTATCTGCAGTGTGCCAGTAGTGACGGATTGTTAGCTAGACGCCCACACGCTATTTAATAACCTATTTATCTTAGAAAAACAAACGCGTGGGAGTATTTCTATAGGAGTTTTAATTCATAGATATAGACGGTTGGAAATACACTTATAATTTCTCTCTCTATATAATTTGGAGGGCCGCAGTTTTCCTTGCGCAATTGAGTTAGACGTTAACACAGAGATCATCTTTTTCGTTTGCGACAGTCTCCTGCGCAGATCGTTATCACAGTTCTGTAATGGCTGCAACTAGCAGCTACATTAAGCATACATTTTTGAGCTTGAACCGCAAAGTTCTTGTGCTGGTAGACGATGATTCATAAACTCATCAAGATACTTAATAGTCGCTACATGTTAGGCCCCTCGCCCACGGCGACTTTTTGTAGCGACGCAGTAGCGATCCTGTCGCGCATTCGCATCGATACAGTCGCGATACGGTCGCTAGCTGTTTGCCCTCGCCCACACCACGATTCTCAGTCGCGATGCAAACGCGATACTGTCGCGCTTCTGTCGACTTGTCCGTGTTGCACTGATGCTCGGTTCTCCACTTACGCGCCACCCACCCTCCGTTCTCTCCCCGATGTCGTCCGAAACGGTCGCGCGTTTGCATCGATACAGTCGCGATCCTGTAGCGCGTTGCAAATGCGACCAACGCGCGTTAGTAGCAATGCGTCGCGCGTTTACGAAACGCGCGACAGCATCGCTACAAAAAGTCGCCGTGGGCGAGGGGCCTTAAGTTTGCACTTCGAACATACATGAAAATACACTCCTAAATCGCGCCACTTTTGAAGCGGACATACTACATCCACCATTTTGCTGTCGTCATTGTTCTGAATTTGAATACACGATCATTTAAATAGCAATAGACTTCTATACAAAACGTGCAGGGTACTTATACGCATATAAACATGAAGATTTCCAAATCTTTAAATCAAATTGGGCCAGACCGTTTCTTACCTCATTTAGTAAGTCAAATACCTAAGAATGGGGGCAAACTCTTTACGAGAAGAAAAGAAAGGGGCCAACCGTGTAAAGATTAAGAGTAATGCATTTGCCACATAACGGGACTAGAATCTGGGCCGCTATAAAACCCCAGAGTAGTCTGGCATGTCGCCGTCGCCGATATTGCCACATAACCTCATCAGCATTACACTGAATACCGTTTCGCTGTAGTTTGTGGTAGGTTAATATGAGACATGTAGGTCTGGATATCTTCAAGTTACGTTATTTTCTGAAACGATAAAATAGCTCACGGAATTTGCTTCTTCTTCTCTTCTCCATTAGAAAAATCATAATAGACGTCCAATTAATGAACGTCGCTAAGTTTGACCTAAACTTGACCCTGAATCTTAGTGCGAGTTCAATCAAAAAAATCCTCCCACTCAGAATATTAAAATCTCCAAAAGCTGGGAAAGGAATTCCTATTATCTACATACTTCGCTTTCAATCTGTAAGATCGATCACCCCATCTCTAATAGGTACTGAAGGACCAACGTAGGTTGACTTCAATAGACTTGGTAATTAATGTTCTACACCTTTATAGAAATTACTGTAAATGATTAGATTTATATTCAAGTGACTTCGGTATTTATCAGGTTCCTCAATATTTTCCAGCATTCTAGTCGATGTCCAAAGACCAACCAATGCAAGAAACGTCCTTACGAACTTGGCAAGAATTCAGTTGAAAGACTTTATGCAAAGGACAATGAAACTTTTGCACGTAGTACATGGTTAGAAGCCAGGAATACGTTGCTATTACCAAAATTCAATAGCAAAACAAATGTATGAACCAGCCTACACGTAGGGAAAGCTAATGTAACGAGCTTAACACACCAATCGATCTTCCGTCGTATGGTCGCGTACGACGATCCATCAAACTGGACTGACGGACACATCATTCGATGTAAATTGTATAACCATTTAGGATAAAAGTATTAAAGAAAAACTTGAAGAAAATGAAGTTTTGGTAGAAGAAATTTTTAATCCACACAATGATGAAATAGAAAGTACAACGTTATTAGAAAGAAAATAAAGCTTAAAGGTATTTTCATAAAAATGTGCATAACAAGCAAGGCCTTTCTGACCTTGCTTGTTATGCACATTTTGGCTAAAAATATCGAAAGCTTAAGATGATGCAGCCATCCTTACTTTCAATCGGTTTTTACGACACCCACGGGAAAAGACGTGGCCGTTTATTTTTAGCTCCAAGGAGGTTAGCCAATGTAATTAATACCTCACGACGATATTGCGCAAGGCGCTGAAAAGTAGACTGACTCTGACGTCATCAACGTCAATAAAACTCTTTTCTTTAATACAATCGATTGGAATCAACACCAACCTCATTTAGAAGTATCTTAAGTAAGGTTAGCAACAAAGGTCAGTCAAGTGAACTCTCAACACCGTTCAGTGGAGAATACAATAAAGCGAAGGCTAATACCTCTTGACAAGCTAAGAGTTAGCCTGACAGCTGAAGAGTATTAATTTATCAAGACGACTGTACCGCCATCAACGGGTAAACCTCCTTGTTTCTCAGTGGATCACGTTAATCCACTGGCATTTATAATTGTGTGTAAACTATTAAGGCTAAAGCCAATGGAGCGGTTTCAAGGACGATATATGTCCTTATTTTCAATGTTGTGTAATTTAGTGATGTTATTCTCTGTGACATTGCGCCTAATTCAGGGTTGTTTATAACCGTGTCAGTTGGTACGTAATATATTCAATTTCCTTCGTAGGTATCCTTAGGTATGTCTCCTGGGTTTTGTTACCACATTAAAATTGATAACGGCAATAAATAGATCCTGGCAGCTTACACAATCCCGCTATTAATTTTCGTTGAGCCTATAAATCAAATTATTCTCAAGCTAGATCGTCATTTATCGGTTTCGTTAGAGAAATTGTTACTGGGGCCCAATTTATTCAGTGTCAATTTCTTCAATAGATAGAAAAACATGATGGTTATACCTTTTTCATTCTTGTCTCGGTTTGTGTTTTGAAGCACGTTTGTTGTTTTAGCATCATCATGCAGTGCAGTCTGCAGTGAAAGCAATTTAATTTAGAAAATTATTACTATTTCAGTCATTATTATTTCTTTAACAATGTTATAAAAATCATATCAGCGAGAATTTGGAACCAGTACGAAATTTGGCACGAAAGTCAAAGCGATTTTGGCTGAATTTGTTTGTATGCATGCCATATCTGACAGGAAATGGGTTCAAGGCGAGTCTAAATAGTGATACGAATCGCATTTTTACGAAAACGCAGTGACAAATTACATCCATAGTGGCACCATGGGGGTTGTGGGACCTTATCGAATCATATTTCATTGTCACACTGTAGGAATCTGACTTTGATAAATATAGTACGTCCGTACCTAATATGGATTTTGATGATGCAATTCAGTACAACAAAAAGCTGTCGGAAAATACTGAAAATGGACAGAAAGTTAGACTAAGAATCTAAACTGACGTAACAACCGAATATATTGGAAAGAAGATAACGTTATTTAAAGCAATCTTAACTATGATATAAGTATCAACGGATAGCTAAAGGAAATTGAATGACATACATAACGTTTACAGAAAATGGCCACAAAGGTAAAACAAAGATGAACCAGTTGAAGAATACTAGACCGGTCATCAATTATATGAGATAAATATAGTAAGACAAAGAAAAACAAATCCATAGGTCGATATCGTCAGCTCCGCAGCTGGTCTAGTATTAATTACATTCTCCATTAAGGATCGATCAAATTCGGTAAAGTTTAATTAGTGATACGGCTCCTTCGAATTTCGGTTGACTTAAGTTATCTCGTTGGTACTGGAGCAAGTTTGTCTGACTTGAAATATCCTTCGATGGAATTTCAATACGCTCTTACCGAAAACACTCGTATTTGAATTTCAGAATCACTCCTTGGTTTGGTAAATGGCATAGACGAGAGTCCTGCGTTGGTGCCAAGAAAAATAAGCATAGATTTTTGTAAGGCTTCTCATAATTTAAAAAATAAAAGAAATCCAGCCAGTTCCCCGAAAGAGTTTACAATACATATATATAAGAGCAGCCCACTCAACAGTTAACACTACTAGAGTTGGACCTTCAAGTGTTAAAACGTTAAGCACATCGATATCTAAAGCCTGCACTCGCTTCGTAAATCAATACCCGTTCGTAAAAGTTAGTAATTCCGCGTTCGCTTCCCAACTTGTTTAAACTGTATTTATACGAAACACAAGCTCCGAACGGAAATGCTTAAAACTTCCAACATAATCCATATTTATACAGGTGGGAAATGTTGGCTCTGGTAAGTAATTTGGGGCACGATTGGCCTGCCATAATATAGTTATACTCCAAAGGACGTAGAGGTGATTTTAGTCACTGACAAAATGAAAACTCTGATAAATAAAATATGTAAGAAATGTCGGATGCATTGTGAGCTAAGACCACCACAGCATGGGTTCCTGAAAACGTCAAACGCGCTCGAAGACCCAGGCGTAGATGGCGGAACGAACTTGAATGAAGGATTGGTCTATATTGGCTTAGGATCAAGTTGAGAGGATAAAGAAAAGGGAGGGGTTTGCCCTGCAGTGGCAGAATCCAGGCTGATTATTATTATTATTATATAAGAAATATGTTTACCAACCCTTGTAATTTATGATCTGAATTGCTCCATATAATTTTCAATACATATAAACAACCTCCATGTTATCGATCTAGAAGCCCAGCAATACAAAGTTACTCTAAAGAATGAAACCGCACAGACACTCGACTTGTCTCAACATTCATTTTAAATTCTCCACTATAGCGCCATTGTTGCATTCGAAGAAAGCTGGGAATACCTTGTAAACATCGAAAGAATACACAATGTTGAGCGAGGGTTTAAATCACTTCGGGATGCTTTAATACCCGCAAACAACCGGAAAAAAGGATTTGTAAATGGAAACTTTCTCACACTCTCTAAAGTAATAGGCAATAAGATAGCCTTGGGCAACGATTACCCTTGTTACCCTAACCATTTTTACCCAATACGTATAGCGTTATCTGTCTATATAGTGATTCTATTTAATGTTTCCGTCGGTGAAAGGGTTTTCCAGGACAATATCTGCCCTCAAGGCTCAGAGAACCCGAGCACCCTCGACTCGGGCCGTTATTAAATTCATGAGATAAAAACATCCATCTGCACTGTTTGTAAATATTTCATAATATTCCCGAGTGCCTTTTTGCTACAAGTATACGTTCTAAAAGACAATTTCGTTACATCTAACTAATTTCATTTCTGAACTGAATGTAATGTTTAGAGGCACCTCGTCTGTGAAGAAAATTACAAGCAATGTAAGAAAAAATTAGTTTTCGGCAATTTCTAATGTGATTTGAAATTGTAATGTGGTATATTTATTTACAATTGAATTTAATTGCAATAACTTAAAGCAACAGCGTTTGCCTTGAAGACAAGCATTACGTTCAATAATATAAATATGTATTTCAAGCATTAAAAGAGCCTTTGTTTTGGGCCCTTGGGGAATTGCAATAATAATTTTTTTTTTTACAGACGGACGTCTGTAAAAAAATAATTATTATTGCAATTTGCAATCAACATAAAATATACCAAAAACCACATAATTAATCAAAATAGTCATAATGTTTCGAAATGAAAGGACTCTGATGAAATGAGGAAAATGATTGGCCGTGAAAATTCAAAACAAAGACGCATTTCAGTATACATACACAATACCGTAAGCATGAACAAAAAGGAGCCGAGGAAATATCAGAATCGTTCACATCGATTGACGTGCGACGAGTCGGCGCCATTGGTCAGCGCTCGTGACGTCACGAGCGGTATCGACCCGACGCCCACGGGCGCGCATGCGTCAAACCAAGCGCACGAACGCGATTGGTCGTCGGATCTGTCGCCGGATTGACGTACGTAATGAATTAAAAGAATTCAATTGAAATGAATTTTAGAAGGCGCATAACTTTTTAACTGACGTCGCGGCGGCGTTCTGCGTTTTGATTAGGTTTTTTTTTTACTGAGCGACAGATGTGGGAGTTATTTTTAAAACCTAAGGGAAGGTTTTGTGTCGCGCGAGGTTTTTATGTCAAATAATTTTACCAAGTAAATGACGTAATAACAATACTTGATATATGTATACTTACGAAAGGTAGGATTGTCACTTTAATAGACCACCTTCATGCACATTTTACGTGAAAATACATAGAAACAACCACAATTTAATAACATCTCCACAAAAATAGAACCTATTTCCATGCAAACGACACTGGTGATCGTTTCGTCTCTGGTCGTCGTAGGCCCCAAGGGCAAGGCCTAGTCGCAGACGGGGTGTCAGACAGACAGGCTGGACACACAACACCTACTGGGATAACCCATACGTGACATCTGTTAACGACGTTTTTATTTCGCATACAAAATAAACCAAAAGAAAGAAAGAAAAAAACGTTGTTAAATCTTAAAGACAACCGTCTGGAAGATGGTGATCATTAGTGTTTTAACTCTCGTTAAAAAGTTGGTCCTTCGAGTCGGATTGTTTACATTAAGTAAGGCTATCAATGAAGCATCGATTTCAAGCGTCGTTGAGATTTGTTCAAAAATAACAAATGAATTGAACTTACCCCCAAGATACAGGTGCCGGCTAGTTTGGGGACCGCCGCTGCCGTAAAGATCCAAATGATGATCCCTAACAGTTACAGACCGATGTTAAGTTAATTTTAAGGTAATAATTGTAACATTGGTTCAATAAATTTATTATTGTTTGAAATGGGTGTTAACTTTAGGAAAATAGAATATTGCAAACACGACCGACGTGACGTTGACAAAGCTAGCAACGCGGCACAGCTGTTGAAATTTCGGGTACACCGCAACAGTAAAATTGTTTGATGTGTCTGCTGCTACAAAGACCACGTTGTAACCCTAATCCCGGGGTTTTGTCCGGTTATTGCGACCGCATAATCAGTTAAGCCTGCTCCATAATCCGACTCCATGCAGAACAAAAGGTAGCATATCATCGGTATATAGGACCAACAATGGAAGGTGTCCAGCCCTATTCAAGAGATCAACTTGATGGCCCTCGAATGTAAATTCGACGCCCGCATTTTGATCCGGGGCTCGATTGCTGATCTTCTGGAATTTTAATTGCCGAATTATTTCCAGTGACGGCCGATGGTAATCTATTAACGATTGGGGGCATTTACCAAACGTTTCTCTTGATGACAAGGGCTTTAAAGGGCTTTAAAGGTAGCGGTCATCTCAAGGTCGAATCTACTCGTTTCCGCTAAAGATTTATGTATGCCACGTGTATGAGAAATAACACAGATTCAATACAGTTACCTACAGTTTATAGTTTTCTGAAAGAAGTAAGAGCTCACAAAGGGATTTCTACTGAAATAACATGACATAAATATACTTGCCATTATTTCTGTTAATTTGGATATCATAATATGAATGAATGAATGAATGAATGAAAGGCACCGATCCCAGCATGGTTAAACCAGACTCGATTAATCGAATGAACCCCAAGATTCGCACTAGCTCCTGAAGCCTCATGTTCATGGTGCTACAGCGACCATTGCATATCAAGAAGTAGACCGGGGGGCGCGGTAATTGTAAGGAAGACGTGCCCGTAGGAAAGGGAAGGATTTAAGAGCCTACCGGATATGCATCCTAGAGTAAGCATTGGACTAGTGGAGAGATGGGTGATATTTGTCTATGGATGGGCATCTTTTAATGACGTCGCGGCCAGGTGCTTCAGGTCGAGCTTCACCTGTGAATCTATTGGCGGGGTTTCAACTGCTTTCTCGGCTCTTTTCTATGTCCTTGCTCTGCTGTGTTAAATGTCTTCGTCGTAGATCTTGCTACTGTCAGCGTTTTACTGCCAGTGTTTTTGTAAATGTCACTAGCAGGTTTCTTGATCTTATTTAAGGGTTCCGCCGTATCCCTCCAAAAATTGATTCCCTTGTATTCCCCCGAAGTATTTCATGTCCTATTTTAAGTTGTCGTTCCATGTGTAAATAGGTCGGTAGTGTATGCAGCAGGTGCAGTTCGCGGCGCCCATGAAAATGAGCGAGTTAGCACATCCTGTCGGACTTGATGAGTTTGGTTACTGTTTATGCTCCTAAGATTTCATGCATTTCGTTTTGTCTTGATTTATTCCTAGCTTGGTTAATCAAGTCTCTTATGATAACTCGCTCAAATAGCGAGTACATAAATTCTATTACCTGCAAGCCGTTCTTCACCTAAGACCCTTTTAAGCGTAAAGATGTGGTCGTTTGTTGATCTACCTATTGTTTAAAAAGGCAGCTTGATAGTTGCCCAACTCTGTTATTCATTTGCAACTTTACGTTTATTGTTATTCGAAGTTGGTACGCACGTGACGGTGACGTGACGGTTTCTTGTAATAAATGGGGTATCGCTTTGTAAAACTCAATTACCACTAGGTTAGTTCCGGGAGTTTTTGTTGTTCATACGGTGTTAATGAGCTAGCCAAATTGGGGGCTGTTTCATGGATTGTCCTTGCTCTTTACGTGTTTTATACTGGTTAACTAAAGGCTTAACATGTTGTGGTGTTTTGACGTTGGTTGCTTCGTTCTTGCATTAGAACTATCGGGTTGCTGTAGTAATGTTCGTTGTCGGTCATGACCCAGCTATCATAATGCTGTTCCTTGTAGTGGATGTGTATGTTGCCAGGTTCTGGTTCGTCGGTAGGTGACCAGTGGTTGTAGGTGTCACCAGTGTGAAGTTGGTATGTATAGAGATAGAACTCGGGCGCGGCGATTAGGATATCTTCTCCTCCCCAGAACGTCATGTTAAACTGCGTGGCTTGTATTTTGTTATCCTTTGTTCCTGGGAGAGATTGCTGCACGGTCTCCAGCCACGTGTCGGGTTCTTCGTTCTGTGTCCAGGCTTTATTGATGGGTTTGGTGACGTACGTGTGGGCTTCCTGTAATATTTGGAGTATCGCTTAATTACCACTTGGGCAGCTCCGGGAGCATTTTAGTAGTGCTTCCCGTTACGTTTTTGTTGTTAATACTGTGTTACTGAGCTAGCCAAGGCTACGACCAGCCCCGAAGGCTGTTCGTTTGAGACTGGGTTTTCGTGGATTGTCCTTCCTCTTCTCGCGTGTTGTACCGGTTAACTAAAGGCTATAGGTTGTAGTGTTTTGACGTTGGTTGTTTCGTTCTTGCATTCGAACTATCGGGTTGCTGTTGTAATGTTCTTCGTTGGTCATGGCCCAGCTATCATAATGCTGGTCCTTGTAGAAGATGAGTATGTTGCCGGGTACTGGTATCAGTGTGCACATGCACATTTAGATAGAACTCGGATGCGGCGATTAGGATATCCTCTCCTCCCCTTGAACGTTATGTTAAACTGTGTAGTTGTGTATTTTGCTATCCTTTGTTCGTGGAAGAGATTGCTGTTAGGGAGAAACTCTCGTATATTATTTAGAAGTGCTAGGCGAATTCTGTTAGTGGTCCGAAAGTTAAACACATATTTATTTGGTGGGCTATCAGTTCGCCCCGAACAAAGAATTCCCGTCTTTTGTCATCGGCACAGTTATGCTTTTGTTTTTATGGTGTTACAAGAGCTTCTCGGCACATGTGCGCAGGACTGTGATGGGTTCTCTTTGTTTATCTTTAGGAATGCATTTTTTATGCAAACTTAAGAGTTCGGAGTTGGTTTTTGTTGCACTGCGAGGTTTTTTTTTTTGTTGCATCGGGCGTGGTTATAGAAACTTGACTTATAACTTATAAGCTAGAAAATATGTAGATAACTTGTTCAAGGCAGTTTTGGTAATTTAGTGCAATGTTACAATAAGAAAGCGTGAAGTACAAAATCTAGAACGATGCCGTATTTTGTGCTAGAATAATAGAGTGTATTAGTTTATGCCGCATTACTAAATATAATATGAAAACATTGTCCTAAAGCTTAGCTATATCTGAAAATGATGTTAATTCGCGCGTAGCTTCAAAAGTCCAAACAAACTGAAACCCAGCCGGATACAGCGTCCAATGGAGATCCCTGAAATAAACGGAAAGATCTCACCAGATTGGCCCGGAAAGAGCTCCGAGTCACTCGACGTCACCAGGATTCTCGGCCGGAAAGCCTAGGCTTCTGGTTGTAGATCAGGAACGCACGCGTATGTCACTTTTCCACCGTTTAAGGGTGTTTTAATTTGCACCCACGAAAACCACAAGCAAAACACCATTCAAATTTCAAATCCGAGGTTCACACTCAAATCCAACCATGTTGCGCGCACGTGAAAACGCGACGGGACACACGTCTGTCCTCTTCGACGGTCAGTATCCGAATCTCCTGTTAATTTGGATATCATAATAAAAAACAAAATCTCTTTTTGATATTATTATTTCCTTTAGTAGTTTTCCAGTTGAAAACCAGCGTCAGGCACTAGTTGACTGGCAGTTTTTTGCTGAACTGGGCCTTTTTGGCGCAGCCGTGAGGCACACTTTCCTGCTAATTTCTTACATCGGACTTCACACTTTTTATTTAATCTTTTTTATTTTATTGTTTGTTTTATCTGGTGTATTGGTTTGTACCAAATAAATGTATTTTCTTTCTTTCTGTATTTTCTTAGTACCTACATCCTTAAGGTTTACTTGTTAAAATAATAAACCATTTTTATTTTTTTATCATTTTCATAATGATTGCTTCGAAATTGTACGATGCAAAACAACAACTTTACAAATATAAAAAGCATATAACCAAACTGTAATCAAACGGTTTATATATGAAAATAATAAGGCCCGAAGAGGGTAGGCTAAGAAAAAATCGCAACGGTTGAATTATCTTGGCACCACATGCTAGGGATGATAGATGAGCCTTTTCATTACAGCTACATTACCCTCTCCCGTCATTATTATGAAAGAATACTAAATAAAAATAATAATATATTTTAGCATTTGTTCATAAATCGTATCCCTTAGGCATTTACGAACTAGCGTACACTAACATTATACGTAAATCTTCATAGCTCGTTTAAAAGTCTTAAAGAAAATGCTAGATTCATCCTTAGACATTAACATTGATAAAAGAACGTTGATAAAGGGGATTTAATATTTTTATATGGAGCCTAGCATACCTACAGTCTCCGCCATTTTGATTTTATTTTCAAAATGGCAGCCACGCATGAAACCTATATAAATCGATAGCTGACATCAATGCAAACAGAAAACATAATAGGACAAAACCCCGTAAAGCGTTGATCACGTGACATCCATATGCTTTGATCTTGCTTACCTCTTGCTGCATAGATGTTTGAAGTAATCACTTTAAATGTTTAAAATAATCTAACATCTATGCTAAATCTATTTATATAGGTTCCATGCGAGGCAGACATATTGAAAAAATAAATCAAAATGGCGGACAAGTAGGTAAGCCACGGATCTTCAAAGCCCTCTAAGGCTCTTAACATTATTCCGACGATTTTTTCAAGAATTTAATACATAAAGCTTTTTCAATAGAATTTTGTTATTGGTACTTTTCACCGGAAAGCAGCCAAGTTCCAACTTCCCGTCTGTAAACTCAATTTGAGATGCCTGGCCGACTTTGCTTTCTGGAAAAGCTTTCTAGTTTAAATGCACATAGTTCGGTTATTGATTTACTGTACTGAAAACGGTACTTTGTAAAAGAGAACTAATTATAATAGTACGCTTGATTTCTCTACAGATACGTAAATTATACGAAATTGATTTTACAACAACTAACAGACAATTTCAACAGAATAATTGGAACAAAGTTCTTCACAGCTTGCGTTAGGAGTAAACTTGGACGACTCGTCACGTAACCAAAAAGCGTGATGCCCCCTCCATGCGACTTTTTATTACATATAACAGAGAGAGTCAGAGAGAGATAGTTTTCATGGTTTTCAGGGTGCTGAAGCCGATTGTAAGGTCAAAATGAAAATACAAGATGGTGCCACCATCTTGGATTTTTATTTTGAACTTCGTTCCTACCCCCCTGGTAGGAACGAAGTTCAAAATAAAAATCCCCGCTACCACACATTTTTTTAAATGTTTTAAGTGAGATATTTAGAACGGCTTTAGGATTAGACAAAAGTAACAATAAGATGATTATGGATATTGCACAGATTCTGTATAACATAAGTTAAGTAGCAAAGGTTTTTTTAAGTAGTTCTTTGACACAGAACTACTAAAAACCATTGCTACTTATAACATGAACCCAGCTCCGTGCAAACCAACCCCTAAGAAAATGGCGTCTAAACAAATAAAACTAATCCAACAGCACTAAATACATATTAACACATTTCTTCTAACCTCTTTGTTGACTGGCATTGTATACATGTTCCCAGCTATCCCGAAGGTGGTCGGTATAAACAAGCGAGAGGTCGGGATGGGCACAAATTCGCGGCTAACGTCCATAAATCGAGCCAAACGTTCGCCTCCCACACGTATTTTTCTCACGCATCTTGAATTACTTCAAATTTCAGAATTCAGGCGGTATTTTTCTATGTGAAGAGTATTATTTAACCTTTTGGGTTTTATTTATGCGTCACATGCAAATTCGGTATTGATGTATCGGAAGATCGCTCTCGAATAATGTTCAATGGGTGTATCCATTCGTGGATCTTTCACAGTCGTTATGGGTCGTCAGAAGCCCGAAAGTTTGACAACCAGTCTTAGCAAGGGGTATCGTATTACCCAGTAACTGGATTGTGGAGGTCAGATAGGCAGTCGCTCCTTGTAAAATACTGGTATTTAGCTGCATCCGGTTAGACTGGAACCCGAACCAAACATAGTTGGGAAAATACTAGGCAGATGATGATGGGTGTATCCATTATATCATCAAGATAGACAAAAATGAAAAATGTTATGAGTCGTTGTCACATTTCAAACATTACATACATCTTTCAGTATCTGAATAATACTGAAGACTTTGAAATATAAGCATCTTCAGTAAAATACCAAAAGATAAAACATAAGATTCTCTTTGAGTGATAATTCCTTTGTGTTCAGAATTGTTGTTCATTTGGAATAAAGGCTAAAGCAGTCGAAAAGAAATATTTACAGCTACATTCGTGAATTGTTCACATGAAAAAATTATATCATGTCTACATCGCCTGTCTACGTATTCTTTTTGAGAGAATTTGTTTAGTAAAGTGAACTGTCCGAGACTAAAAAGGTTTCGTTTGTTTGTTAACCTGGTTAGGCGTCGGGTCAACAACGGGATATCATCAAATACCCCGCTTCAATAATAATAATCAGACAGATTCTGAATTTAGCATCGCATAGCATAATCAGCCTATAATGTTCCCACTGCGGGGACACTGGCCTTCTCTCTTCGAGAGGGAGCCCAATGCGGGTTGGTAGATGTCACATATCTTCGAATTTTTGGTTCTAGGATATATGCCGGTTTCATGTTCGTCGGCTGGATGGATCATTTCCTCACGTTCTCCTTCATCATTTTGAGAACAGTGGAAATCAAATTATTTACACAAAGTAAAGTTCCTGTCTGGGATCGAGAACTCAAGACCTCCTAAGACCCCGAAGTCGGAGCCTTTATCACTGGGTCACGACTGCTCTTATTCTGAATTTACATAAAACAAATTAATTGAAAATACAACTAAATAAACAAGAACAGTTAAACATTGAGTTGCAAAATTCGAGCTGCCATAGCAACGCTAGAACAAACTCGAAATTTCGCCATACTTCGGAGAACTGCCTAATGACTAAGGACCAATTTCGAAACTTTTACTAAGTTCATTAACGAATCACAACAAAATACTTATTATGAAACTTTTCAAAGAACTTTGGAATACTGTTTTAGTTCAAATCCAATTAAAGGACCAACAACAAATCTGTGTGTAATGTGAAACCTTCTTGTCTAGCGTGGCTTGCACGGGCGTGTCCCCACTTTTGGGGAAAACCATTCAGCGTCATACAAAAAGATGATTAGTACCAAAAGGGGTATATACTGACAATACAGCTGATAGAGATGTATGAAACGAGAAGACATGCTGCGTCGACGGATGATGACGAATGGATGGAATACGCAGATAATGATGTAAAAAACATATAGCATTAAGATGAAACCACAAATAAACAGTCTGGATCTAGTTTTTGACCGAATCTACACATCTTTGCAAATTACAAATAAATAAAATTGAAGTGTTTGTTTGTAATATTAAAATACCGTTTTTGGCCAGGATTTTCAGGCAGGTAGCTGATGTTATAAGGAGTAACTTAGGATATTGAAATTGCATAATATTATATTGTCATGGATTTCCGTATAGGAACGCCTCATTCCATAACCGAATAATACTGACGACAATGAGTCCTATTCTCTCAATGATAGAATCCAAAAACCTGCAACTCGGTTAGGTAAGTATATGAGATCGTTATGAAAGGTACGTTTGTTGCCTCAGCAATGCAATAAATAACGCAGAAGGTCTCAGAGCAATCAAGTGGGGTACTCTTCGCTGTTGCATTTCTTATTGCTTATAACATCCTGCAGAATGAATTGGAGAAGACACTTTAGGAGATGATTACAATAGAAATAAGTTTTTCTTTTGTGAGGAGGTTAGTTCCCATTTCAATAGATTCAAATAAACTAAGAAGTATGACTAAACCAGAAACAACTATTATTCGTAAGTGTCGATATCACAAATGAAACTGTACCCTAATTGCGTAACACACTGTCAATCTCAATCTGAATGATTTTGAAAGATAGATATGTACGAAACATGTGTCTACTCAACAACGTAAATAACGCAATGAATGTTGTTGAACTGTCAAAATGAAACCCTTGCTACTGATAGTGTGTTACGCAATTAACCCGCTGAACGCGATTAGCACATCTAAACCGCGTTCAAGAGCTGTCAGTGTCATCATTATTGTGGAATATTGAGTGACGGCTCTTGAACGCCGTTTATTTATTTCATTGGTGAAATCCGCCCTTAATGGATTAAATGTTTATAGCAATTTTGAAATTGTTTCTGACGAGAAAAAGCTTTACCTAAACAACTTCGACATCTAATTTCCCCTTCTTTTTATATCCACACAAACAGAAACATTGTTCTTATCTAAAATTAGATTTCCTTGCACTCTTTCAAGGAAACTAGACAATAATAACGCAGACGAAGGAAGTTTCCAGAATTGGCACCACAGCATATATTGAATGGTATCCTTTGTTGTGCATTATTGAATTGAATATTTGCACGATTTCATACATTTTGAAATATAACCTAGATTGATAGTTGAACTTTGATATAAACTGAGTTCAGTGTTGTTAGGCTAATGCTAGATTTTGCCGAGGAATGACTGGCTGTGTATTGCCCAGAACGGCAATTCCCGTATTTATAAGAATATTCGCTTTCTAATGTCAGTCTCAATCTGTCAAAAAAACCTCTAATTTCCCTACCGTTTTGACAAACTGACATTAATGTAGGAACGGAACGTTATGACAGGATAATGAATCGTGTCGTGAAGATGAATGACAGATATGAAGCATAAACGAGTGACAGAGATGAATGTACGAAATAGTCAAGGAGTGAAAGAGATACTGAATGAATGTTTAAAATGTTGAAGACGTAGAAGGGGGAACTAGGTTGAAGGAGAAAAGGGTGTAAAGACGGAAATATAAATACAAGAATTAAAAGGAAATCAGCAGTTTCAGTCATAGAAAATTAGCTTATCGCACATTAATTGTCGCTGAGATGACATTGCGAATTGAAATGTAACGTTTTTGAAGTAAGGTGAACTCATCTAATTCTGTGACTCGCCTAATTCGGTGATATTTGGTTTTGAATTTGAACTTTATCACAGAGGCTTAAGGTTGTATTTCAAACCATTGATTTCACTCGTATAGCCCTATGATAGCGCTCAAACCAAATATCACCGAATTAGGCGAGTCACAGAATTAGATGAGTTTACTATACGAGAATTGACCTACTGATACCTAAAATAAGGTTACAAAGAGTAATTATAAAATAAAGACAAAATTAAATTAGAAAATTAACACTCTCTGCAGTTTCACACATAGCTTACTTAAGTAAAAGAAAATATCAGTTAAAATTTCAAAACTTCATCCGCGTCGTCCCCATGAAAACAAACCGTAAAATGCAAAGAATGACGGTGCAATTATTTTAACATGATCCGGGTCCCCCTCGCAGTTAAAAGAAGGAAACATTTTCAGAATTTCGAGATAATTTCTGACTTCTCAATGATGCTGAGTTCATTTCAGTGCACAGTGCACAACATATTTGCACTTTTCAACGGATTGGATCTGCTTTTCTAAACTAATATTATAATAAAGAGAAAAGATTTGATTTTTGTATGTTTCTTTGTTACACTTTCACGCTAAAACGACTGAACGGATTTGGATGAAATTTGTCACACAAATATACCATGACATGGGTAAGGACCTATGCTACTTTTCATCCTGGATGGCTGACGAAGTCGCGGGTAATAGCATGTTTCCTATATTTTTTATGGTCATACCTAAGTATAATATTCATACCTTTTTTTGGGGGGGGGAGAGCTGGCCATTGTTCTCCGCCCGCAAGCCCGCGCCTACGATGGCCGGGAGTCAGCTGTTGACTCCCGATTTCCAGGGCGTCTCCTGCGGCGACTGGGGGCATGAGGGCGCAGAGATTGCCTCTCCCTCACGCACTCCGCCTCCTCCTTTGCGAGCATTACTGCTTTGCAGAAGGAGGTGACGGCTTCCCATGCACTCTCGCTCCGTACCATATCCTGGACCAGGGCCGGACGCGAGAGACCGCCGCCACGAGGACGTGGCGGTGCTCCGCCCAAGCCGGGCAGACCTCCGCCATGTCCTCCAGGCGATCCACACAGTGGTGACACCCTGGCCTTTCCTCCCGCTTTATTCTGAACAGGGACCTCCCGAAACAACTGTGTCCGGTGAGGACCTGGGTCAGGCGGAAGGTGAGGGCACCGTGGCGCATCTCCAGCCACTCCTCAAAGAGGGGACTTACCGCCGCAATTGTGGCGTGCCCATATTCATATACCTTAAGTTCCATCTTATTTAATATCAGTATTATTGAGTTCAAGTTTCCAGATCGAAATGTTCGTGGTAGTATATTGTTTCTATATCCATCCATCATGTATTCTTGATAAGACGCACATTATTTACCGCGACAGGAAAACTATTACATTTAATGTTATTCCTTAACATGCTGTCAGAAAAACTTACTCACATTGTTCCTATATCTTTCTGAGCACGTGCCCGTGGAATAAAATCCCTATCACAACCCTTACGGCACCTTAGTTGTGTAACTCACTTTCAATCACAATTATTCACAATCTGAATCATTTTGAAGGATATTGCTCACCCATTGCTTCATGTGTTCGAAAAATTGATCTGCTCAACAACGTAAATAACGCAATGAATGTTGTTGAACTGTCAAAATGAATGCCATTGCTACTGTTAGTGTGTTACGCAATTTCCCCGCAGGTCTATACTACCTTTATTTATTTTGAAAACCTTTAATTTGAGTAATTTTAGTGGCCTACCCAAATGTTCTTTCTTTGGTATTGTTCGTCGAATCGTTGAGCTACATGGTCTTCACATGATCTGACCAAGATTATGTCTGGACTTTAAAAGAGACTATGACCTCTGAGTTTGTTTCGGCCTTTCTTCTCAGTCTAGTCAGATAGGAAACGCCGACCTCATCTAGTTTTAAAATATGATTGACGTGTAAAAGTATTTGTACAAACCTACTTACAAAATAAAATCATTTAACCTTTACATTGCAAATCTCTAGATAAATCATAGCGTCAACTCCCACAGTTCCGATGATAAGTAACTTCAAGAAACTCCAGAACTTTTGTATTTGCTTCATTCTCAACTACGGTTCCTTTTGAGGTCCCCAGAAACAGGTCAAACAGCTCCAGAATACTGATGTCTCTTAAACTGGAAACTCTAATATTTTATGTAATTTTGAAGTCGGTATTACAAGTTATGAATTTAAGATGAACAAAACCAACTTGAAGAAAGAAGAGGTTCTGGTCCCTACAGTACTAATAAATGATAGTAAAGAAATATCTATCTAGACTTACTAATAATAAAGGTGAAGAATTTGTTTGTTTAAACGCGCTAATCTCTGGAAATGCCGATCAGATTTGAAAAAATATTTTTTAACCGACTTCTAAAAAAAGGAGGAGGTGCTCAATTCGGATGTTTGAATTTTTTTTTTTTTTAAGGCGGGCTTAGGCATTCTCTACCAGTCAACCAAGGGTGGTGAAGAGATCAGATGGCAGGTGCTTTGGTTGAGAGGGACAATGATAAAAAAAAAACTCTTAAAACTATGTACAAAAATAGGTTATATACACATACGGCTAATGAAGAAGAGAAAAAGATAACAGTATAAAAATGACAAAAGACACAGTGAACCAAAGTTCTGCGCAAAAGTGCGTCTCCACATAAACGAATCGAATAAGAATAGAAATACGATTGGCAGCAGACGACTAAATTCGGATATTTTCGCTATTACATAAAGTAAGTAGCCGAAAGACGAAAATATTTCACGAAGCATCGTCTGTACTGAAGTCACCTTGGACGCAACTCAGCACGGAATACTTAATAGATACCATAAGTTAGGACATTTATAGCTCTATAAATTCATAGTGAAATGGGACAACAAGTTCATATGAAATGTTTCGTTTTTATATGTAAAATACTAGCAGCGTTGTGGTTTCACCCGCATAACTGTCGATCCCGTGGGTATATCGGGATAAAAAGTATCCTAAGTGTTATTCTGATGTATAAGCTATATATCTGTAAAGTTTCATCAAAATCCGTGCAGTAGTTTTTGCGTGAAAAGAGTAACAAACATCCACCCATCCATCTTCACAAACTTTCGCGTTTGACTAGTATGATGTAACAGAATAAACGCAAATTCTGAAGGTAGTTTGTTCATAATTGACTACTGAATCGATTTAGTGTAAGTAACTTTTAATACAAGATTTTTTTTTTTATTTTTTTTTTTTGACCGACGATTGAGCCAAAGAAAATTAAATCTTATTGTTTGGCCGATATAAGGCTCAATTTTAAATGCATAAAGTAATGCTAGGGTCCAAACTATTTTTTTAATAATAAAGTATTATGCTTTTAGCTCAATACTTTAATTGGGGTGTATGAGGTCTTGCGTTAATTAAAAATATATTACTTAGGGCTTATTTTTCAATTGCCATCTGGCTATTGAAAAATCAGCCTTAAGTAATATATTTTTACACAAGCTGTCAAACCGCAATATTTATTCCTTAGTGAAAAGTTATCTAACTTTTAACTAAGGAATGAATTGCGGTTTGACAGCTTTTGTATAGAAATGATGCCAAACTGTCATATTTATTCAAGTTACCTGACTTTGAAAACTCAGCCCTTTTCTTCAGATAAAATTTATCTGACTTTGGAAAAATCAGCCTTTAGTGTATAACAATATAATTGTTTTCCTTTCAGCTTTCAACGTCAGCACGGCGTTTCTATCAAGTTTTTATTGAAATGCATTCATTATTATGTTCCTCGACTGTTCTTGTTACTAATTGGAATGCGAAGGATCGTGTTTGTTAACTTTATAAAGTTTTATGATGCATAGTTTTCAATGCTCGATATTTGAGCAAGCTTTTCCCCGTACTGGCCCTTAGAAGCATGTGGTTAAGTAACTATAACAACTTCATTAGGATGTGTACATTTATTCTAAATTATATTTTGCCTGCGGCTTCGCCTATTTGGATGTCGGAAATAATCCCACGGAACGTACTACCAAAGTGGAGCCTATCGATCGGATGGGGCAGAAGCTTCATATCGTGCAAGGTCAGGGACCATGATCTACCTATTGCCAGATTGCATTAAAAAGAAGGAGAAAAAAAATGTGTTAATCCAGGTTATAAACTATCTGTGTGCCAAATTTCATCCAAATCCGTTCAGTCGTTTTTGCGGTAATCTGAAACATACATTCAGACAAAGCGACAAAAATCTTCGTTACTATTTTATTACATGTATAGAAAAAGGTCACCCCAATTCGCGCAACCACTTTTAATCGCGCAGACTAACCAAAACAGCTGTCCCAAATAGAAAGACTGTCCCAAGTACTAAATGTAGTAGAAATATAGTTTAATAGTATTGTTGTAGATAGTGCGATGGCGCCACAGTGTCGCCTACGACCCCCAATCAACGCGAACAATTGAACCAACCCCCAGAGTTTAGAAACACGCAACGCTATTTCAAAGAAACCTTTCCGTCAATGCAGTTTATATTACTAATCCCTCTATGGAAATCCACCTTCGAATATGAGACTACAAATAGTTTTCGACTAGGCCCGGATATGAGGACGTTGTAGCACGGAAAGAATCAGCAGGTACGGTCACCAAAGGAGATAAGTAACCAGGGCCGTCGGCTATAGTAAAAACCGATGGATGTTTTAGAATAAAATTTAATTTAATTAATAGAAAACAAACAGTTCATTTACCAAATTAAATTTCATTCAAAAGCATCCATCCATCGGTTTCTTACTAAACTTCAACTATATCCGACGACCCAGGGGGTCTACTCCGAAGTAGTATCGGCCGAATGTTCGGGCGTTTCCTGCTACAAAGTTCCTATTTGTTTTGGTCGGTTCCGATCCAACACTCTTTCGAATATTGACTATGGTCCCGACCCAACTGAGCCGATCCGAACTTTTTTCGCATTTTTCAATAATATTCGGTTCAGCCATGTGTCAGTCCGATCCGAACATTCGCACTTTGCACTTCGGAGTAGACCCCCTGGTTACTTATCTCCTTTGGCGACTGTACTTATAGAAGCGTTCCCAGATTCTGCGTTCATGATAACTGTCTCCGTATATATCTATCTTCTTCTAAACGTACTATAAATTAACGCTTTCGTGCCTAAAGTGTGTGACCGCACTAATCTTCTTAATTTTAGTGCGGTTTTCACCTTAATTCAGAGAACTTATTCCGGTGTCCTGCCGATCGATTATGTAAAAATCTCACCGTGAAAAGTTAGGTGAAGTGAGCTGAGAGTGAGCTGTCAATAGTGTCAATGCCTAGCATTAGTTGGAATAACAGCTCACTCCACGCTCGATGGTTACAGAATCGAACTGCTGTACATCCTAACTAATATTGTAAATGAGAAAGTGAATCTGCTTCGCTTTCACACTAGAACGGCGTTGAATGAAATTAGGCACATGAGTAGACCATGTCATAGAGAAGGACATAGGTTACTTATCATCCTGTATCGGACACCAGACATCAGACGAAGTGGGCAACAGCTAATACCTAATTATAATAAAGAAACCACGATGTTAATTCAATTAAAAACTGTACGAAGCAGGGGCCGGTAGCTAGTATTAGATCAAACGACCAACTCCCATGTGCCATGTGCATGGACCCAAACAGCAACTGACAGACCATGTAGTAACAAATGCTTATAAAAACTTAGGTACCTATCTATCATCATTATAAGCTGGTCAATTAATGTATTGTCTAGTATCAATCACATGTTGATGAATTAAGTACTTGACTCTTGTATTCCCTAGGGTCCAAAAAAAGACCTGTGAGTACATCGTACAACTTAATTATATTACAGAGTCAACCTTGGTGTTTTTGTAGGAAAAGTTGTTTTACTGTCATGTGCGATGTGGATCCATAATTATATTGTAGAAGTTTTTATGATAGTATTGTATCAATTAGGTAATTAAATACTTTTTAATAGTATAAATGTAAGGGCATGTGATGCGGATGAATGAGGAAAATGTCGTGAGAAACGTTTTGAGTATGAATGTGGATGCCATTTAATCGATCGTTTCTGTGGTCTAGGGTCTAGGTAGGTAGGGGTAGAGCAAAAAAAACAATGGTTGGACTTTGCTAAAGATGACATACCTAGAAAGGCAGTGACTACTGTGATGACGAATAATAGAGAAATATGAGAGAGAATAAGAAGACATCATGTCTTCTTATTCTCTCTACCCCACGACCCCAAATAAATTAGGATAAGGGCAGGAGAATGATAACTAACATAGACAGTTCAAAACGCCGAGTCAGTACAAACAATGGGTAATATGCCTAATATTTTTTGCATTAACAGTAATAATGAGTTTAAAGTAGTTACTTCACGTTGTTAACTTTACGAGATTTACAATCTCTAATTGCTGCGTAAGTAAGGGAAAATCGTGATATGAAACAATAAAACTAAAAGGTACTCACAGCTTTCAAAGGCTATTTCAGGATTAGTTTATAATGTTAAAGGTTACATTACAGTTCATACAGAAATAGTAAAAATAATATTAGCATACTAGAGAAACGCTTGGCACAGAAAATGTGTAAGCAATGTCCACTGCATGAAGCCATTACCAACGTGTTATCAGAGGGGCAATTCTCGTAATTTTAAGAACGTTCACAGTCTGATCTCAGTCTCAATATGTCAAAAATATCTCTAATTTCCCTACATTTTAGACATTTGCTTGTCGCCGAGATGAAACTGCGACTAGATTTTGAACGTTTTAAATTACGAGAATAACTGCGCCCCAAAGCTTAGCGTATCCTAGGAAAGTGGTTTCTTCATTTATTATAAGGGCTGTCTAAAAAATCTGTAATTTTCACCAGTATTTGACATTAAAGTGTCAAAAAACGCTCTGTATTTGGACAGAAGTTATTGTGTGACTGTTCACCGCTTTCTTAGAAAACCACAACAGCTTAAACAATACTTCAACACCTACCACCCCCCCACCACCGTACACCTTTCATGGGCCTAGGCCTACCCTATTATAACAGTTTTATATTACGTTCCAGTAACGAGGTAAGTTTGGTTTCTAAAAAACTCCGCGACAATGCGCGTATTTTTTTCTCTATCGTGTAAACACTCACTTGCAGAACCAATCTTCCTAAGAGAATTAAAAGCAAGTAAATGTAAACATCTGACCGAGGACGGGATCGCTATAAATTAAATAGTAAATCTCGTCGACCCGACCATGAACTATTTCTTCAACGCAATTATTAACTAAATGGCTAAAAGGCTGCTTTAACTACGTCACTCTCATAAGGAACACAATTTTCATTGGAAAATGTTGAACTGATCCTCTAAAAACTTATTGACCATCTATGGATGGACATTTTTTAAATTAATGTACGGACGCCAGCAGGTCAAGCTACCCGACACTGTCAAATTTTGCCAATTAACCTTGAACCTTTAGCCATAAAGTTGAAAATCCATTAAAGAAATTTGACAGTTTGTAGTAGCTTGATGTGCTCTAAAAACTTGTGTGATCTAAAAATTTTTTGCGCTTCTAATGATGTTGCACGCTTTTTTAAATAATTGAACCTCTTTTTAACTTTCTGGTTTTTTTGCACAGTTTGTCGCAGCTGCTAAGCTCGGGTCTGGGCAGGCGCGGTCGCAGCCCAAGTTTTTGGGAGGGGTCACCATGTAGTAAGTTAGTAAGGCAAGTAAAGCATGCAGACTCTCGACAGCTTGAATGATGTTGGTGGGGGTCATGACCCCCACGCCTACTAGGGCCGCGAGATAGGTTAGGTAGGAAATGTGACCAACCGCTATATCTAAGCTGGTCGCAGTTACTTGGCATGGCTAATTAGCCAAATAACTGCATTTTTAGGACCACCAAATAGGAATTATTTAAAGTACACAAAAAGAAGCGCAATCATAATATTAAAGTTCAATAATGCTTTTAGAAAAAACAAAATGGGAATTAAATGAGGTTCGATTAAATACAAGACATTTACACACACATCATGTAAACATGATTTTAATTAACCTCGCAATGTATAATTAGGTTTAAACAAATGGTAACTGGTCAATTCAAACGACCAAAGACTAATTCAACAAACAGTGTTTGTTAAGAGTAATTATTATCTTTCGTGTTTAGAAAATCAGCAAAATGATCAACAATTTATAGTAATTAGAGTCTCCTAAATGGATGTCCTTCATCCCTGAAATAAACGCAACCCTAGGCAGGTTTGTGAGCGAAATGGGCCTACTCCGTGTAATTAGAAGATTAATCAAATAAATGAGCTCAGCATTTTCATGCAAGTATCTAGAAGAAAAAATATTTATGGTCCTTAAAGTACCTACGTTTAAATTACACCAAAACTCGCAACAACACACCATTTTCAACCTTTATTTATCTTATGACGTAACATGTCATAAAATCTAAAATAGCTACAATACATGCGTAAACTAAAGTCATAAAGGGGTCACGACTAATTATAATAATAAGTGGATCACATGCAGCCCACTCATAGAAGTTGCTCAGAGCAATATGGCGCCCAGCCGTCGCGCCTGTGACGCACCATCAGATTAAAAAGATAAACCAGCGTCTGGGAACTACCACTGCTTATTTACAATACTAAGGATTAGACGTCTTCCCTGCAAAGTCACCTTAACATTGTAAAGACGTCTGCTTCTAGTGTTAGGAGTGCCACATTAAAACCTTGCCGTCATCCATATAACGTCATCGATGACGTAGCGATTCGCTGAAAGTTCGAAACTGACGCAATTTGCCAACGATGAGCTTGCACGAATATTTTGTTGAATCCGATCCATCCCTGTGAATCATGCAAGGATATTTTCTATACTCAGATAAAATTCAACATAAGTTTCCAAGTTACTCCGCTTTTGTTTTGCGAAGACAAATTGCAGAAAAAGCTCTTTCCTTCGAAGCTCTATGAAGTAAACGATAACAGGAAGATATAACGCCATGATAAATGTTCCCGAAATGTACTGCAAATATAATAGACCACCTACTGTGAAACGTTTATGGGGATCACAAGGAGTCTCCGGACAATCTTCCTTGATTGAGGAAGATAAAGATAAATTACTAATAAAAACCAGTGATCTTGTTTATGACGTCTACGATTTTAGAAATCTCTTTTGCAATAGACGTGGTTGCATTAAATAAATGCTGGATAATTTAATTTCATCATATCTCTCGCGGTCGTTCGCGGTCAAAATTACCGCCTTAAGCAGAGCGCCTAACGAGGATTACATAGTCCTCAAAACCGTTAACAAAACGTAAATATGACATGAAACATTTTTAATAGACTACGCTTGAAAAGTTTTGATATTAATAGAATTCCTCGTAGTTTGCATACGTACTAAACTTGCGATGAAATGCAATATGAATTCCTTGAAACTGAAATGAAGTTGAAAGCGGGCGTTGCCGCGCTCCAAATAAGTATCTGGAGCTTACAGCTTACATGAAGAGTATGCATACGTTTGACCTTCTTCGTTAAGGCTATTGTTTTATCTATGAATATTTTTAAAGAGGGTTATACTCCCTATCCTATTAAACCAGAAGGCTAATTTCCGTAATTAAAAACGTTCAAAATCTAGTCGCAATGTCATTTTAGCGACAATCGCAACGACAAGAACTTGTCAAAAATTTAGGTTTTAGAGGTATTTTTGACATATTGAGACAGATCAGATTGTGAACGTTCTTAAAATTACGAGAATTGCCCCTCTGTTGTGTCAAAGTCTATTTGAACGTCAAAATTTACAACAAAAAAAGAATCGATTCTAAATGCTCCTTCCAAAAGGTAGTTTCGTATGGAGAAGAATGGGCAAGAAACTCCATCGTTACTCTTTTAAAATGTTTCTACAATATTTTGTATAGATACATTAATTATATGTGAAGATGATGCTGTGTTACGTGCTATCAAACCGCATTGGGCCTGTGTAATGGTTAAATCCACCGGCCCGCACTCCCAGAAGTTCCAGCAGTACATTATAGGCTGTTATCGTTTATTATGTGGTTTCGATCTTTCGATTATTACAAAGATTACATTTATTTCAGAGAACTCTAAATCTGTTCTTACTCTATTAATTGGAACAGTAGGTTCAAAATCTCTAAGGATATAGGTACTCACATAGCATCAAATTCAAATTAAATAGTGTACTTCTACCCATAGCAAAACAAGCAGGTAAATAAAGCAGGTAAGCAAATGCAATAACAGGCAACATTTTCTATATCGAGGCAGGAGCGCTCAGCTTCCTGCCCCAATCAATCGAATTGTCTGCGCAGGAAATTCAGTTTAAAGTCAAAAATTTGTAATATCCGTAGTGCATTTAAGATTTATACTCGACTAGCTTCTACCCGCGGCTTCGCCCGCGTGGTTGTCGGATATTATCCTACGAGAACGTGGTACCAGACAAAAACTAGCCTATGTCCTTTCCCAGGATGCCATCTATCTCCTTGCCAATTTTTTTTCGAAATCCATTTATTTGTTTAGACATGAGACAGAGTTACTTTCGAATTTATAATATTATTATGGATATGGATTAACCGGTGCACTCCCAATGCCCAGCGTATGTCTAGGTTTCAATCATCCTTTAGATAGCAGATATCTTAAGCTCGGAAATGGAATTTTGAAAAGCTTCGTATAAATACGAACCATAAGATTCCAATCTTTGGCCATGTATGCAGCCTAGCCCCTGTGGCCTCATGTTTCATGGTGCTACAGCGACCATTGCATATCAAGGAGTAGACCAGGGGCGCCGTAATGGTAGGGAAGACGTGCCCGTAGGATAGGGAAGGATTTAAAAGCCACACCGGATATGCATCCTAGAGTAAGCATTGGACTAGTGGAGAGATGGGTGATAATTATCATCACAAAAGTTTTATACAAAAACTTGAACAATTAAACAAAACTTTAATAGTATCGTTACAGAGATAGGGAACATCGGGCCGAGTCGGGGTTTTATCGAGTCGCCCAGTTTACAAACAGCTCGGGTCGATTAATGACGAGCTACTAGTATTTCTGTAAACTATTATCCTCAAGGACCAATATTGAATGATAAATGATATTTATTTTGTAAACAACCCTTTCACACGTTAAAATATTTTTTAAACTAAACGAGTTCGGATTTTGTCTTTTACATATAACATGTGACTGTTCTTAAATTACTCTAGCTAGGCTGATAAAAGTTTAGTTTTTCCTAATTTTGTTAATATTAGGGTTCGGGTCGGTTTCTAACTGAGCGGAAAGGGCCGCACTCTAACCCGTATGCCCTGTAGAGCTCGTCTCCAGACTGGACACTCTCCCACCGATTACAATGAATTCCGATGAAGTATTTTGCCTTGTCTCGACTTAAAAAGCTAGGGGATAAGGAGGGATACAAGAAAACATCTATGCTGGTAGAGTTAGAAGTTAGAACTTCGTCGATAGCAATGAGACTAAGTACATATATGTCCATGGAAAGATCGTGACGGCGAGAGTTTTATTTAATCCGTTAAATAATACGTGTAGTTTTAGACTATGTTATATTAGTCTACTATTAATTATTAGCTAAGACTCAAAAAGCAGTCTTCCCAATGTCCCAATTCGAGGTCGACGCAACGTGGCGTCTCCGTTCAAATTTCTCTATCAGCCGTCATCTCAGTATGCACCCCCATTCTGACCATATTATCTTGCACACAATCTATCCATCGTTTTTTTTGTGAAACAAGTATTATTATAATGATTCGCTCTGTTTCTTTTAACCCAATACAATATTTATTTAAATGCCTTAAAACTATCATTACATGTCTTAACCTAATGCGATAGCCAAGTCACACATACAAAATTAAAATTAAAGCACAAAATACATCTCAAGATCATAAAGATCATTGTTTGTAACATAGTGTAAGCAATAGTACTTTTGTGAATTCTCCCCAGTGACACGTAAATATATCAATTTCGACCTGAATATAATTGATGGTGCGACTTGCTCGAGTCAGAGGGGGTATTATAAGCTTTACTCCAATAAAGACTGCATATGTATGCCCCAACCATAAATTAAGTTCGTTATCCGATCCTTATAGTATCCAATTCGTCTCCTAGATCGTAAACAAGGTTAGTTTAATAACTATAATTTGGGTTATTTAGGTCACAACTTAAAAGTGGTATATCTGTGCCTGTGTGGGATCAGACGTAGGTATCAATATTCCTGTAATGTAGATAGAAAAACTTAACCTATATTTTCAAAGATGTCAAATTCGCTTAAATCGAATACTGGAGAATCGTTTATTGAGGTAACTTGAAGTTCGGTCAAATCAGTTTATATGAATCAAATAAAACTGACAGATTTGAATAATATTACTGGCTTTATCTTATATCCCATTAACATCTGCCCTCGGCTTCGCCTGTGTGTAGATTTCTTTCCCTAAGATGTCATCTATGACCTAGCATTTTTTTTCGAAATCCGTTCAGTGGTTTAGGCGTGAAAAGGTAACATACAGACAGAGTTACTTACGAATTTATAATTTTAATTTTGATGGGGATGGCCTGGACGCGTACCGCGAGGGCTGATTCAAGGTGGCGCAGGAAAAGAGTTCCTAGAAGGATTTGGGGGAAGCCTTTGCCCAGCAGAAAGGCTTAACAAAAAAAAAAGTATTGATGGATGGAAGAGCCACTTTGGCCTATCGGTCAGTCAGCTAAACAAAACAATAGAACAAACATTTCATAAAAGACTGGAAGAAATACGTAGAAATGCATTATTGTAACTATGTAAATTCTCCCTAAACATAACCAATCGTCAAGCATCGTGAAATAAAAACGTTCGGAAAGGCGCGCCATAACTCAACCGGCCAAGTACCGTCCGGTAAGTTACATCCCCAGAGGCTGCCGGTCCGGTCGTAAACCAGCCGTACGGCCCGGACGCGACCGGTAAATACGATTAATAAGGCGGAACTCGATCGGTTTAGTTTCTGATGTCAATAATATTGGATAAAGAAGGAAGGAAAGAAAGAACATAGCCTTTATTAACATGTAGTAAAAGGATTAAACTGAATTTTCCCGTATTGGACAAAGTTTATGCTAAAAAAAGTAAAAAAAAGGACTTTAGTATCGATAAACGTGATATCTGGATGAAAATGTTTAAAGATCCCCAACAAGTTCTAGATTTAGACATTTTTTGAAGGCAGCTTGATATTGATAGATGGATGGAAGAGCCACTTTGGCCTATCGGTCAGTCAGCTAAACAAAACAATAGAACAAACATTTCATAAAAGACTGGAAGAAATACGTAGAAATGCATTATTGTAACTATGTAAATTCTCCCTAAACATAACCAATCGTCAAGCATCGTGAAATAAAAACGTTCGGAAAGGCGCGCCATAACTCAACCGGCCAAGTACCGTCCGGTAAGTTACATCCCCAGAGGCTGCCGGTCCGGTCGTAAACCAGCCGTACGGCCCGGACGCGACCGGTAAATACGATTAATAAGGCGGAACTCGATCGGTTTAGTTTCTGATGTCAATAATATTGGATAAAGAAGGAAGGAAAGAAAGAACATAGCCTTTATTAACATGTAGTAAAAGGATTAAACTGAATTTTCCCGTATTGGACAAAGTTTATGCTAAAAAAAGTAAAAAAAAGGACTTTAGTATCGATAAACGTGATATCTGGATGAAAATGTTTAAAGATCCCCAACAAGTTCTAGATTTAGACATTTTTTGAAGGCAGCTTGATATTGATAGATGGATGGAAGAGCCACTTTGGCCTATCGGTCAGTCAGCTAAACAAAACAATAGAACAAACATTTCATAAAAGACTGGAAGAAATACGTAGAAATGCATTATTGTAACTATGTAAATTCTCCCTAAACATAACCAATCGTCAAGCATCGTGAAATAAAAACGTTCGGAAAGGCGCGCCATAACTCAACCGGCCAAGTACCGTCCGGTAAGTTACATCCCCAGAGGCTGCCGGTCCGGTCGTAAACCAGCCGTACGGCCCGGACGCGACCGGTAAATACGATTAATAAGGCGGAACTCGATCGGTTTAGTTTCTGATGTCAATAATATTGGATAAAGAAGGAAGGAAAGAAAGAACATAGCCTTTATTAACATGTAGTAAAAGGATTAAACTGAATTTTCCCGTATTGGACAAAGTTTATGCTAAAAAAAGTAAAAAAAAGGACTTTAGTATCGATAAACGTGATATCTGGATGAAAATGTTTAAAGATCCCCAACAAGTTCTAGATTTAGACATTTTTTGAAGGCAGCTTGATATTCTCTTCATACGCTCACAAATCCTTCCATATCCTAAGGGCACGACTTCCTAACCATTATGGCGCCCCCTGGTCTACTCCTTGATATGCAATGGTCTCTGTAGCACCATGAAACATGAGTCTACAGGGGCTAGTGCAAATATTGGGGTTCATTCGATTAATCAAGTCTGGTCAAGCCACGCTGAGGTCGGTGCATTTCATTCATTCATTCGTTCAGCTTGATATCCTCAACCAAGGAGCTAAAGATGCGTAATGATTTATGAAAACTCAGATCTGCATACCTAAATCTGTTACTGTTACCGTATGGGGGGTAACCACATACGGTAACAGTCTAGATACCTCACTAATCACTATCAAATCTAGATTTCAGTTTTTTTTTTACCCCACCTCAAATAAAACCCTCTCTTACGCAATGAAGGGCAAAAACGTGCATATTTCAGGAACGCAGGTGTTCAGCGCCATCTTACAACGTAATAAGAAGCCAATTAGTCCCAACAGATAGGCTCTCGGTAACCGCTAATTAATATGTCACGGTATTAATTTATCTTTGCAGGATTTGGGTCAAGTTTCTCCAAGAGAATACTTCAGTTTGTATGTTTAATGTAACCAATTTGTTTACTGTCAAATGTTATTGGTACAGGTGATATTGAAACGGGGTTTTAAATTGTGTTAGTTAATTTCCATGAAATTCTTGTTTGCATAGATACATGTATCTATATACAAATAAATAAAATTGAAGTTTCTGTTTTTAATGTCAAAATAACAGTTTTTTTATTAAATGCATATGATTACACTTGACTTATAACAAAAAAAAACAATTTTTAATATATTTTGTCTGTCTCTTTGTTCCGGCTAATCTCCAAACGGTTGGACCGGATTTGATGTGATTGTCACAGATAGCTGATGTTATAAGGAGTAATATATGTTGCTTTTTGTAGCTTGTACGGTAGCACATTCCCGTAGGATAAATTTAGACATCCAAGCGGGCGAAGCCGCAGCCAGAAGGTAGTTGTTAGTATATTTTCTTTTACATCATGAGGTATCCGATGAGCAATCAACTAGATTACTGCAGTAAATAACATATCAAGACGTTACCTTTTACCTTAGAAAATCAAAATGAGCTACGAATCTTTGATTCCCAGCTAAAGATTGTTGTATTTAAGAAATGTATCAGCTTGTGGCGAACCAAAATAATTATCTTTGGTTCCCACTGCTAGATATAAAGTCACAACACTACTTTGGTCTAGGGCAGGCGGTATATCTATGGTTCACGGGAAGAAACTAGTTGGACTGAGGATTTTGAATCTGAATGTAAACATACTTAAAATATTACGATACTCTGTATGATTAACTAACAAGATTATTATCCTGTGTTTGTGCAAACGTATATTCCGATGTCGCTTGGATACTGTGCTGTGATACAAACACACATCTATTACAACCATACAACTGACCTGAGTTTCATTAAAGTAAACAGGGTGCCTTAACGCACCTAAAAGCTGAATAAAAGCAATGTACCTACTGCAACAAAACGTGCACCTCACAAACAGAAATCACTTCAATACTAAACATAATTTGTAACACTGACATCCTTTCACATCTTAGGGCTGATTGTTCCATTAACATTGTTGTTGTTTGTGCCAGATAACTTTTATTCGAAGAATAAAATTGGCGTTTGACCGTTTTTATATGAAATTTCAAAATTATTCTTCGAATAAAGTTATCAGATGATTGAAAAATCAGCCTTTAGGTAAATAGGCCACACCTTACTTATTCTAGGTTACATACACAATATCTACACGTACTGCAGACTCTAGATAGCTTACATAGACATGAGCACCAACCGCAGGACTACATCGGATGTCGGGAATTCCTTGACCCAGTTGTAAGAAACGAGGTCCCCCGCAGATGCTGCGTCAATAGACGATTAGGACCAATACACAATTTTGAACATAAATGTAACTGTATTGAAACGGGACAGTATTTTTTGGTACAAGTGAAATTTTGGTATTATAACATTTAATTTGTGACATTGTGACTTTATGTGTATTAACTCCGCATTGCAAACTATGACGAAGAAAACCGATTACAAAATACGATGAAATGAAAATGAAATGCATACTCGGGTAAGCTTATAAGAATCGAAATTACGTGTAAAATCGTAAAAAGCCGATCTTATTCTTAGGGTATTAATATAAGCTCAGTTTATGCTACACGAATAAGCTTAGATTTAATTCGCTGTATACTTGGACAAGACTTCAAGAATATAATTATATCCCAAAAAATCCAAATCATTAAAACCATGAAAATCCAAACCAAAGATCGAACCTGAACCAAAATAACGTCTGTAACAAAATATCTAATATATACGAAACGGCTGGACCGATTTATATGAAATTTAGTGTGCATATCGGGTAGGTCTGAGAATCGGCCAACATCTATTTTTCATACAATATATAATATATATTTCCTAGAAATAATGTATATGGCAAAACAACGTTTGCCGGGTCAGCTAGTAATCCATAAATATTCAATACAAGCTTCTACCCGCGACTTCGTCCGTGTGAAATTTCTTATTCCACCCCGTCGCATCGCATCGCCTGCCCGCGCTACTAATACGTTTTTGCTTAGCGTTTTTTCTGACTTTTGGTCCTAGCTAATACGAGTCAATCATATTTTAAAAACTAGATGAGGTCGGCGTTTCCTATCTGACTACTCTGAGAAGGAAGGCCGCAACAAACTCAGAGATATTCAGACTCATACCTTCACATATAAATGAATATAACATCGCCAGACAATTGTCAGTAATACACACATAAGCAAATTAACTGGGTTGTCTCTCATTGAGAATGAAACAATCGCGGTAATCAAATAATGGCTCGGTAATCAACGTAACGAGGTACTCACACAATGGCAGTATACTGAACAATGACACCCCTTGCGGAGTCTGGATTTGATTAAGTTGTTACTTAAGTACTTGTCTCGCCTCTAAGTACACACATAAGTACTACTACACTCTACAACTGTGTGTACTAAGGCACACACAGTTGTAGAGTACAGTCAGGCTGAAAAAGATGTATACAGCGACAAGAATTGAGTTTGTAGTCTACGATATGTGTTCTATAATACTGTATCAATGTGTAGCTACAATAAGTACCCAATCTATATCTATACTAACAATTATGTATTCTATAACAATAAAGCTGAAGAGTTTGTTTGCTTGTTTGAACGCGCTAATCTCTGGAACTAGCAGTCGGATTTAAAAAAAAAACGTGTGCGTCTCGGGACGCCCGACAGAAGTGATAACTTAAACTAATCTATGGTATATGTCTATCGCACGCTAAACACTGAGTAGAGAGAGGGGGAAGCGTCTGTCCGAAATACGACTAGCGCTGTGGGTAAGAGTGAGAGAGGAAGAGCCTGCCTATCGCCGCTGTGTGAGAGAAAGGGAAGCCAGACAGACTGGTGCCGTAACGCGTTACGTTACGAAGCGGTTTACCCTCCCATAAGAAGTTATCACTTCAAAAAATCTTTTGTATTTGATAGCCCAATTTTTTAGAAAGGCTATAGGCTACTGAACATCACGCTAGGTTGGCAAAAAGAAAAAAAAACTCAGAAAGAAGGCTAAGCGATAACGCAGTTATGGCGCGGGCAGACGATGTGATTTTTATTCTCCATAAAATAAGGTCGGTATTGCGTTGCTGCGACATTAAGCTCTACTATCAGTTGGCCATTTCTGACATTAATATAGGGCCTCTGAGAACTGTCAAGATGATGAACGACTGTGTCTCATGACCCCTCATTGTAGTCAGGTTAGTATTTCCATATTAGGTGACATAATCACCGAGTTATACTCATAACGTCATTCATAAACACGTGACGTCACCTGACAGTGTTATAAACTAATCTATTACCTTGCGTTAACATAATCTGTGGTAGAACCTGGGTCTGGCGTGTAATTATGTGGCAAGCATGAATTACCTTAATATGGTGACAAGTGGGAGCTGTCACAGTCTGAGAACGGAGCTATGTGCTAATAGGGTAGTTTCCTGGGTAAAAAAATAATAATTATATTTAGTCCGTCAGTTAGATTAGGTACCTGTCGAAATAATGGACACGAATTTTTTCTTTTGTCAATCAAACAAAAAATTACAAAGTTAAAGCGCGTCAAAATTTGGAAATTGGGGGTCGTGACGTCACGCAGAACGGGCGATATCTTCATCATTTTTTATATAATTGACAAAAGAAAAAAACGGGTTCAATATTTTTTGATAATCTAACTGACGGAATAATTCGATTTTTTTAGGAAACTAGCCTAATAGGCTAGTGTGTTTGTTTCTTATAATACAACTACAGGCCAATCTCTTAACTGAAACGTTTTCAGAGGTAGCTGCGCGGTGCGGGAGGGGTGACAGTTGTCACAAGTTGATGAATCACAGCTCGCATCACGTTAACACACCCCTTCCGCACCGCGCTGCTACCCCAGGTAACGTCTCAGTTAAGCGGTTGGCCTATAGCAACCTAGCAACCAACTAGAAACGACTGGATAAAACATGGACATTTCTTTATAATAGCATAATTAGCCTATAATGTTCCCACGGCTGGGACACAGGCCTCCTCTCGATAAGAGGGAAGGAGTGGGCCAAAAATTCAAAAGACATGTGACATCTATCAACCCGCACTGGACCCGCGTGATGGATTACTGCTCACTCCTTTTATAATATATTATGTAAGTTTAATAGTAAATGTATTATACACATAAGCCTTCCGAAATAAATTGCAAAATAATCCGAAACCGAAACCGATCCGACCCGAATTAATTTGTATTTGTATTACCTACATGTAGTTGTTCCGGGTCTGGCTGTTTTTGTATGTAAGTTTAAATGTTTGGAAACGCACTCACGATACAAGGGTAATTCCTAGTAAGGGGCAAAGTTTTTTTTTTTTTTTTTTAAGAAATGAATGAAGAGAGAATTCTCTGAATGATGGTGACACCCGCATCAAAATCCGTTGCGTAGTTTAGAAGAACAACGCGGTCACACACAGACGCGAAATGCGTTTTTTTAACTTATACCCAATAGATAAAATCCAAGGAGATCAGAATCTGCTCTCATGCCATAAAACATGTATGCTTTCACAAGCCTACATTCCCTGATATGCAAATACAGATACTTCGGCCAAAAAAGCCCAATCAAATCAGCTCACCACCGATATCTCATAAAAGAATTACCTATAAAACAGGCGCGCTAATAAAAACTTCCATAAAAATTACCATGCCAGCCTCAGGCTTCACTCAAAATAATGAAACATTAATTTAGTTAATAGACCTGAAAGGAATAATAGCCGGCGGTGATATCCTAAGAGGATTTAGAGTTCTTTTGAAATATGGCCCATCACGACATGAGCGAATAAAAACCAATTTTTAACCGACTTCAAAAAAAAGAGGAGAGTTTGTTGCCTCAGAACTCCGTTATTTGAAAGCCGATTTGCCATTTTTCAAAATTTCATCAAAATCGGTTCAGTAGTTTGCTTTCCACAACTAAAAAGTTAAAAAAAAAGTCGGTGGCAAAAAAGTAAATGCAAAACCAAAGACACCGTCTTCCGTAATTAAAGTTATTAGTTATTTTTCACCTTGTAGTATTTTTTTGGAAGTCGGTTTTTATTTTTTTAAGTTTTTTAAGGTAATCTTTTTCCCGGGTTGACGGCGCGTTGGTTTCCACGCGCGCTTCAAAGAGATGTCAGCACTGTGGCTAGGGCCGATGCCTGCCAGTAAAATACTGTAATACCAAAAAAAAAGGTAATCTTTTTGAACTTACCTTAATGTAGAACTCGCCTTATTGGGCTGATGTCATCTGTAACAAGGATAAAATATTTGTTAATATTAATTACTAGCTGTGCCCCGTGGTTTCACCCGAATAAGTTTCGACCCCGTGGGAATATTGGGATAAAAAGTATCCTATACTAAACTCATTAATATTATAGTTCCGACGTTCTAGAAATTATGTTACCGATATAAGATGACTTTACTATTACTATTTACTCATTCGTAAATCTTACAAGTACGTGTACCTCAAAACTCTAAGCCACACAATTGTAACCCTACAAATATGCCATTTACCGACATATTATGTAATTCAACAACATTGTAGACTTGTAAAGTTTTGTTGTTTAGGGCTCTTAGTGGTATAGGGTTTCTTAATTGGCTGACCTAGCTAAGCCTTAACTTTCTAACCTACCACAGACCATTTTTTATACTTTGATGCCTATTCACGCGTTTCAGGTTTCGTTGCCGGTAAGCAGGAGGTGCCCGGAAGAGAACTGTCCTATACAGTTAAGTAAATATAAAAGGCGTCCACACGTACCGACACAATTTCCCCGACCACCGTCTGAAAAGGGGCTAACACCTCAAAGAATTACCCACAGCAAAGAAAACTCCCATAAAATGTAATGAGAAAATCGCGATGTTGTTACATAAAGTGCAACAGTGTTGCTGCAACGTTTTACAGCTGTTGGCAGACGCAGTGGCACGTTGCTGCAACCTGCTGCGTACGTGACCCGGATTAACGGTAAATAAAATATAGGAGGGGCAGGGTGTGTGAAGTAAGTATGCAATGGAAATGTTAGTGCCTTCAAAATACGGAGTTTGCTGCCCGGACTTGCCGTTTTTTACTTTGTATGTACGTGACTTTAGACTTTGAAGTATTACCAATAAGTACCGACCGCGACTACGACTAGTCGTAGGTTCGAACCCAGACAGGCACTTTACTTTGTGTAAATTATTTCATTATTTGCTTGCATTTTACTCTAAAAACGGTGAAGAAAAACATCGTGAGGAAACCGGCATGTCCTAGAACCAAAAATTCGAAAGCATGTGACATCTACCAACTCGCACTGGACCGCGTGGTGGCTTACGGCCTGTTGTACATGCCTGTTGACAACTTATTACGCGCGGATCCATGTCTGACAAAGTCGACGTCGTCATACATACATACTACGTGGATAGTGTGAAGTTCGGCTAGAGACTTTACCTAGCATTAATATTGTTTATATCACTGTGGGACCTAAACCTGCACTTGAGTCACGCTTTTCTGCGACTAAGTAGTCCATCATTACACAGAAAAGCGTGATAAGCGCGGGATTAGATCACACGACCTATAAAATAGTATACGATACGTGTAAACTGTTTTATTCAGTATTAAATTGGTAAAATATTGACATAGTCTTAGAAATAATATACAAAGGTAAAATAATGTTAGATGCCTGTACTAGGATAAACCTGTATCACAGGCGGCATGATCATACTGTATAGTAATTGTAGGACAATAACATTCTTAACAATATTTAACATTAGCAGTCTTGAAATAACTTGACTCCAACTCTTTCTTTTACTTGTGTGACTAAAGTAGTCTATTAATCCACGATGTTTAGCTCCACGCAGTGCAATAGTGGACTACTTTAGTCACACGTATGGTAATGTACTATTTTTAGATACTAACAACATCAGCTTTAAGTTATCTTTACTAACACACTTCTGTACTGTATGGATTCTCTGTGGTCTGAAAAAATAAACTAGTTCTTTGTACTGGCATTCCTATGATATTAACAATCTTTTCAGTAAATACTTCTATATATATACGTGGCTAGTAACTTAATATTCTCCCCTTTCGCGTTTCCACTTCAACTCAGAAATATAATTCCATCTCATGACGTATTAACATCGAGTGAAACAAAGCAGTGTGCCACGGGCGTAGGCGCCTCGTAGCAACGCTACGTAGTCGCTACGCTGCTACGCCGCTACGACAGCTTTCGACATAAGCCGCTACGAAGCGCTACGCGAAACGAATACGTGAACGTATTCGTTTGCCATTTAAAAAATATCACTCAAGCTAATATAAACGAAGACATAATAAATAACCCATCAAAATACAACTTAAAATTTTATTTTATGTGCTGAAGATACCGAGTGATTTTGATAAAACACTTTATTGTATACGTCACAAACATAAAACTTTATGCTCTCTTCAGAGAGAATGTGACTAATAAAAAATATTCCCATAAAGTAACACAAAAGACTCATCGAACATAGGCTATCTATTTTAAGAGTAAACAGTACCTAACTGATCTACATCTTGTGTCTGAAGTGACATATTAATACATAACAAATACTGAATAACTTAGTACTCTTAGGGTAAATCCTTATAATCACGTAATCAACATAGTTAAAACGAATTTGTTAACCAAATTTATGTCTGTGTAGAAACAGCTTCCAAACTCACTGATTATAATGGCGCCGACATTCCGGATCATCCAGACATTTATAATGAAGGAGCCAAAACAAAGCAATTACTTAATCGAAGAATCTAGAACGTCCCTTGCTGACAGTCAGACATCGGCCTCACCAGACCACAGCTCCTCAATGGCAGGGGAGGGGCGCGGGGCGCGGGCGGAGGCATCGAGCCCCTCGTATATTCCAATAAAGAAGGACAAGACTCTAATAACGCGACCCGAGTAAGCTCCCAAAACGACACCTCAGACTTTCAAGCAAACTTCCCCTTTAAAAGCAACCTTATTTTACAGTCATAAAGTCGAAATTACGTCGAATGGAAGGCCACTCAGTAATAAATACGAAAACAGAACCGCACGTCCGGTGAAGTTTTTAAGAGAAGACGGCGTAGGTGGAATATTAGGTGAGTACAAGTAATGGAAATTTGATAACACGTGTCGAGGAGAATTATACGCCTACCAGGCGCCGGAGAGTAATGCGCCGTGAATATAAATAATATGATTAGTACTAAGCACCACCGACAGCGAAAAGTACTATGTTTACTTCCCCACAAAAACCGCCTTACTTCGCGTTACGTTTGGCAAACCACGCATGATCAAATATTCTAAGGGAGTACATCTTATAAGGTATCGATTTTCTGCATTAGGAGTATAAGAATTTTGGCATTAGCAGAATAATAATGTCGATTCCCAAGGTGAAATGGTAATCAGATGCGAATAGAATAGCACAAAAGCCAATCCATTCCCAGTTCAGATTTAAATTCCAATTCCACAATGGCTTCTGGTATTCAAAGAGCAATAATCTAAGAAATATGAAGTCAGTGAACATTTTTAACATCGATTACGTGTGACCTCACATAAAACAATATGACGCACCAATGTAGACCTTGACATAACAAAACCAGGAACTAATTAATTAAATAATCTCATAATCCCTCAGAAATCCGCTTAGCTTTAATACAACTAACTGCAATATTTTACATTAACGATGTTAGAGCAAGAAATTACAATATCTCTGGGCAGAGTTTTAGCCGAGAATTTTTCCATCATAAATATAAAATTTTGAGGGGTCCAAGCTAAATTAAAATGAACTTTGGATGACTTCAATAGGACCTTTTCGGTAGCCTCGATTTCAGTTATAATGGAGCGAACCTTTATTAAGTCTGCAAAGATGTAGGAAGGAGGCGGTGGGTGGAATGTGCAAATTCGCGCTAAGTAACCATGCTAATGTCTCGAAAGTTGCAACCTAGGTGCAAAATTCAGCAATTCTTTAGGTAAAATGCGCTAATAAATTACAGGGCAAATATAGAAGTCTTAAAACCATTATGCGGGTAACATCGTAATATTTAAGCGACAATATGTTTGTATACAAGACCAAGCTTGTTCAATTAAACCTTACTGTCGGTCGGGTAGTTAAATTTGCATCAAGTGTCGCCACGGACGGCCCTCGCCGCGGACTTGTCACGAGTGTCTAATGACTAAGATAATGAAGAGAGCTCGTTTAGTTACCACGTACTATATTTTAATTAAGGCGTTTGAGGAAACGTTAGAACTTCGAACTAGAACCAGGGAATAGAAGTACGACCTAAAAGGAATATTGAATGATATTGTGTTCCATTCTTAAATGACAAAGTTCAACCTTTCCAATAAAACCAGAAATTTGAAAAAATAATCAGTAGTTTCTTTTTTATAGCCGATTCTAGCACTGTACATGTGTAAATAAGTAATAGGTTTATTATTTCAGGTTACTAATCTCGAGAACGAAACACGAGTATAATTGATGATTAAACGAACTTACTTGTACGTGAAGTTCGATTATAATTATTCGAAGTGCTTCGTTCGAAAAGTCCCTCCCGCCCAACCCAAATCATTCCAAAAATATCAACGATATACGTTGATTACAGATACTCTAAACTAAATGACAAGCGGAGTTTTAGGGCACGTCAAGCTACATGGCAAAAAAAAAATACTACACTCTTATCTCCTTATCTCTCAAAATACAGTGCTATGTGGTGAACCCTGGGTGATACTACTATTGGGAAAACAGCATTTAAAATACAGTCGTGCCAGCAACCCGAAGAAGAAGGAATATTAAATAGAACGCAAACCGCATTATTAACCACTCTGTTCGACAAGATTTTGACAAATGTCATTTTCAGCGAATTACTTCATAAAATTCAGGAATTTACATCAACTCTCTGCATTTCAATTTATTAAGAAAAATATGTTACCGTACTAGCTATTTTATACCACGAGTTTGAAGCAAATATCTTTGATGTGCAACAAGCAAACATTATTGTAAAACGTGATCGCTCACAATGGGCGTTATTAGAAGGCTTAGTCACCCAAAGGGCAATAGAGAGGGGTATGCTTGGAGTTTTCCTACATGAACGAATCAGAAATGAAGAGATCCGCAGGAAAACCAAGGTGGGCGGCGGGATCGTCCGAAAGGGGTACCGCTGCCCTGGAACAGAAAGGGCTAAGGAAGGAACACGGGTGGGTTTTAGTCAGTAAGAGTCTGACACTCCCTTCCGCTCCACCCAGAGCGGGAGGGGTCATTTGATGATTTCCCATCCAGAAAAAAAAAAAAAAGGAAAACCAAGGTAACCGACATAGGTCAAAGAATTGCCGCACTTAACTGGCAGTGGGCAGGGCACAATGCTCGTAGAACAGATGGCCGACGGGGCCGAAAGGTTCTGAAGTGGCGACGGCATACCGGAAGACGTAGCGTTGGAAGGCCTTCCACAAGGTGGACCGCTGGATGCGGGAAGCACAGAACCGGTCGAAGTGGAGGTGCTTTAGGGGACATCTTTCGGCTGACATGATGAAAATGATGATGAAACATTATTTAACGAAGAGAAGAACTTTCCATACAGTGCTAACAGCTATACCCCTCGGACTTCGAAACCAACAACTCTGTGTGACACCACAAATGCGACTAACAGTCTCATTGACAATTCAGATGCACTATATTTAACTAGAGAGCCCTAAACTGCACAGCGGGTGACCTAGTTAGTGTTTGTGACAACCTAACTAATGTACCTATGTTTCTACCATTCTGCGAATGACAATTTCTCTGAATTTTGCACACCTTACCTACGTATTAATTTGGCGGCATGAGTTTTTGTTTCGAAGAAATAATAAATTAGCAGTGCTGAGGTCTCCTTGTTTATTACTTCTGCCTTGTTATATGACATCAGATACACAATATTGTTAGATAATAATAAAAACATTCTATTAAAAGGCAGGACTGAAAGAAACATCGACGCGCAAACTGTAACTATGAATTCAGCACATGATTCTAGACCCCCCAGCGTAGATCGTTATAGTCGGTTCCCTAAAAAAAATCGGGGGTTTAGAATCATGTACTGAATCCACGGTAACAGTAACAGTTGTGCGTAGAAGTTCCTGCCACCTTGTATAGGATCAAAATAGATAGAATGACAAGAAATAATAAATCCATGGAATTACTACTTACTATTAGAGAATCAAAATACTTCGAATACGTCATCATCTGTCTATCCTTTTTCCAAATTTCTTGGGATCGGCTTCCAGTCTAGCGGGATGCAGCTGAATACCAGTATTTTACTTGGAGCCACATAACCCAGTTACTGGATAATGCGACACCCCTTGGTAAGACTGGAGGTCAGACTTTCGGGTTTCTGACTACCAGAAACGACTGTCAAAGATCTACGTTTGACAGCCGGGAATAATGGCTTAACGTGCTTTCCGAGGCACTGAGTGGTCTCGATATATAACGGATGGTCACCCATCCACGGACCGACCTCACCAAGCGTAGCTTAACCTTAATCGACACATACGGCTGTTATTATTGAGCCACGAGCCCCTTTACTTCGAATACCTATAAACATGAAATAATTACCTAGTTAAGGGTAATTACATGCTGAAGATGCACGCGATCGCGGTCGATATCTTGCTACCTCGATGTTTATACTCGCTATTTCTTCATGGGTGGCGGTGCGAACACGTCGGTTCAGTCGCAAAGCTGACTTGCTTAGTCGTGTGTTTGTGCTATAGAGGTGTGAGGAACAGGGTATAACGTTTACTTATCCTCCATAGAAAAGGGAGGATCCTCCGACCAGACGGGTGTTGTTTCTGGCGGGCAACTGCCCAACGATTAATATCGGGACGTTGTATATATTCTAATTGCGCGGTAAACTCTGCTTGCGCGATGCAGGATTTTGTGTGACGTCAGTATGACGCGTAGTTGGTATGTGACGTTGTATAGATACCGCTACAGTGCTGTAAACTCAGAAGAACTAGTTGAACCGATTTGATCAATCACGAGCCAGATCACATCAAAGCTTGCCGTCGACCGCGATTTACAAATAAAATATTTTGTTTTGACATAGGCATCGAGATAAACCCCAAGCAACCCGCGATGTGTTTGAAAACCTTGGTTGGATATTATTTTGGCAGATACCTTTTTCGAGAAGGGTTTCTGTAATTCTTGGAGTACAATACACACCCGCCGGCGTTTCTTTAGTTGTTAAGTAAACAAACGTTCTCGAGAATATAAGATTTAAAACAAGCTCTCAAACAAATAAATTGAATAAAGCTCGAATAAAAACATGTCTCTGTTATTGTTTTATAAAATCCGTAAAACCGCGGAGCGAAACAAAAGGTTTTGACGAGAAACAAAGATGCCCGCCTTCAGATGCCTTAATAAGATTGTTCAATATTAAGTAAACCCACACTAGAACATAACCGAAGATTATGGATTACTTTTTTGTTGGAACCTTTGATATCGTGGTTGGAGAAGGTTGTAAATAAAATGCCTGTGTTCGTTCGTTATTAATTAGCACAGTTACGTTTCTTACATAATCTATTCAGAACACAAGTTGTTGCTGCATTTTGCATTGTTAGCAATATTGCTCCCCGTAGTTCCTGTTGCCTTTACACATTTGACAAATCTTTTAGTCCGTATCGCTATCACTACATTTATAAAGCAAAGTCCCCCGCCGCGTCTGTCTGAACGCGATAAACTCACAGAACGGATTATCATACAGTTTTCACACACGGACGGAGTGATTCATGAGGAGTCTTTAGGTGTATAATTCATTAAAGGTATTGTGTAAATTGGCTGAAATATGACTAGGTATATGACGATGATTGTTGAAGATGTCGAAAAAAATCATTCCGACTGGGAGCTTTACTGGTGTGCGCCGCAAAAACCAAACTATATGAAAACAATGTATTAGGGAATTATTCCTCTTATAAAGATCTATTTAATGTAGTAGTACGTTTCTGTGGTATAATTTCCGACATCCACGCGGGCGAGGCCTCGGGCAAAAGCTAGTAAGTTATATTTCAAAGTTTAGAAGAGCGAAGCTAGAATGAAATGAAAAAAAAAAATTGACAACTGGAGTCTGCATAATGTCTCAACATTAAATTTTTAAGTTAAAAGTGCACTTTAGTAAATTTGATGACAGCTTCCACTTTGAATAAACAGTTTTTTTAAGTAAGTATTATCTTTGAGTGCTCATAGGTACTGTTTGATATTTGAAAGGTTCCTGAAGTTAAGAAGCAAAATGAAAAGTGCCCAAAACTACTCACGATTTTACATGAAATTATCAGATTTCCATGTAAACATTGTTGAAATAAATTCATGATAATTATTATTAAATTATTTATTATGAAATTCACCGCTGCAGTATTAGACCCAGGGGTTTATTAATCTAATTAGGATCTCCAACAAAAACACATAAATAATGGGCAATATCAGGTGTTACGAAAACGTGTTACGAAGTATATATACGAACGGGTTTTTTACCCGTACGGTTCGTAAAGTGGTGCAAAAGAAAAAAGTACTCCCTACTAGAGCTAAATTCATAAATGAACGAATATCCAGTCAAAACCTCGAGCACCACGCTTTTGAATGAAGTTGCAAGCCTCGAATTTCACAGAAAGCAATTTATCGAAACGAAATGCACTACGAATTTCGTACAAAGATCTCTCTCTCGAAACGAAAACGCATTTAAAAGTTCACCTATTTGTTTCCCCGTAACAAATAGTCAGAAATATTTCAGTTCGTAGTTCAGAAATAATTCAAGCAGAATGGAGGAGCAGACGGGGGGCTCGTTTAAAAACCGGGTGCACTCTTTTAAAACCCGTTTTACGAGGTGCTCCCACGGACGGCGCACGTATGTTATGTTTTATTGCAAGCCGCTTAACGGGATTCAATTAATATTTTCTCACTTGGCAACACTGGCAAAGGAAGTGGAGTTCCGTTTGAATAAAGATTTTAATTACATGTTGAATGACATCTCTGTTCTTTAGTCCCTTTTATGATTATAAATATAGAAGTTACACGTGTAATAAATAAATAATCGCTAAAATTTGCGACTGTGAACTTTATTTATTTTTATTTTGGGTTCATTTTTGCGGTGTAAGATGAGATACAAACACCAAAGCCCTAAGAAAAGCCTATTCTATTCGAGAACAATGGAAGTTGCACGAAATACTGGTATTGTAACATGGTATAGGACTAAGTAGGTCGGTGTTTCCTGAAACCCATTATACTAGGAAAGAGCTACTATTTGGAGAATCTTAATTGAAATTGACTGCTATGTTGTGGAAATCGTTTTGTGCATTTGTAGGCACAACTCGGCGTAGGTAGGTAAAGTCTATTCAAATCTTTGTTCCCAATTGATGTTGACATGAAGTTGAATTTAGAATGACTTATCACTATTGAAAAAGTCATAAAACTGTTTGAAGTTATTACGCAAATTGAACTTTATGTGTAGACGGTATTAAAGTTTCCAAAAACACATCTTTCTTGACATGTTTAGAAAGTAAATCGCGAACCCAGAATATGTCAGTCTAGAGAGAGAGAGAAACATCTGTCATGTTTCTCTCTCTGTGTCCAACTTTAGTCTCAGGTCAGCTTTCCTCGGCTTTTCTTTTGTCTTCAGCAGTAAAACTCTCATTATCTGCAACTTTATTTGTATCTGCCTCTTTCTATCCCCTTGACTCTGTTTTTCACCGCGTCTTTGGAGACTTCGGACATTCTGTAAAGCTTTTTATGACCACGTCTATCCACACCTATGTAGTCATACCTTCAATTACGTGTCCATATTTAAACACTGTGGGAAACCACACAGCCAACACTATCCAATCTTTTAAAGTGTATTTTAAAGTTATAAGTGCTTTGTCTGCTTCTTTTTAGGGTTCCGTACCTAAGGGTGCCAACGGGACCCTGTTACTAAGCCGCCGCTGTCCGTCCGTCCATCCGTCCTACCGTCCGTCAATCCATCCGCCTATCCATCCGGCCATCCGTCCGTCTGTCAACGGGTTGTTGTATCTCATGAATAGGTAGTTAAAATTTTCACAGAGTGTGTATTTCTATTGAAGTTAATAATTAAAGTGGATCTAAATACCTAAAAGAAACGTGTTTTACGGCGTTTTTGCCTTGTGTACGGAACCCTTCGTGTGCGATTCCGACTCGCACTTGATCGCTTTTTTTATGACCTGTTGTAATTACAACTATAATAATAATATAGATATTACAAAAGTAACAATGAATCCCAGACATACACGAAAAAGATAATCACATAAAACGAATGTCATAACTCATTGAGGGGGGCGTATTTTACAAACATCACCGCACTCGTTGGTAAAATGATTAATACCGTTGATTGTAGCAACTAACAAGAAAGGAAGAACACCTAAATTATTCTTAACGATTAATTATACTTAAACATAATGAAACTTTATTTTTATGTCTGGTCACACCAAAATATTCAACAACAAGAAAATTCAGCGTACCTACGTAGCGCACCTTTTTTCTTTGCGCTTTTAGCACAGAATAACTAACAGTACTAGTACTAACGCTTTTAGTTAAGTAGGTATATCAAATTGCGAAGCGAAGACTGTTCTTCTTTCTAATCTACATATTATAGACCAGGGTCGATAATTTTTAAAACTAAAAAAAATAATAGTAGGATGAAACCCATTAGAAAAGGAGGGGAATATTATAAAAATGAAAGGAAAAATAATTTACGGGCGATCTGAGGTCGGGAAGGGGATGGGGGTGAGCTTTTAAGGGTAAAAAACGGTTTTTCTCGATTTCCGGCAAAACTAAAAGTCCTATTGAAAAAAGTCAAATGGCAAAGTTGTAGGTAATAAAAAGATCTAAAACTTTTGTATTAACACTTTTTTCACATAACCTCAAAATTTATATGAAAAATTAAAAAAACCAAGTTTTTGGTTTTTTATTTTTATCTTTTACAAAAATCTTTTTTTTTTAACGAAATTTGGTGAAAACTTACCTTTTTATGTCCCAAATACGCTGTAATTTATTTGATTAAAAATATTTATTATTTCACCTTATTTTGAATTAATATCGAAAAAGCACCCTAATTTTCAATCGAAAATTCACCCGTCAAAATATCAGCTTTTTTCAAAAAGTTGGTATGTTTTCTATTCGTTGAAATCTCTATTTTCCGATGGTGAAAAAAAAAATATATGTTACTATAGTAAATCTTCTCAGAAAATGCAAAAAATCGAAAAAAACTCGAATTCGAAAACTGATAATCTGAAAAGACAAAATCGAATTATTAATGCCTTCACTATTTTATCGTGAGTATACACCACCATGAAAAAAAAATATTAAAGAAATAAATGTCAAAATGTATAAAAAATATATTAAAAATCTATAGTAAATGTATAAATATATAAAAAATATTTATATTAAATATATTTTTAATAACTAACTTTTGGCCGATTTTCATATATATTTTATACATTTCAAATATATTTCAGATATATTCAAAATATATTTTTTTTATATTTTTAGTTATGTTTTTTATGTCTTTTAAGATATATTTTGAAAAAAGTCAGAAAGAATACTAAGCGAAAACGAAGTGATAGCGCGGGCGATGCGATGCGACATACGACGGGGTGGGTCGGGGGAACAAAAAATTTCACGCGGACGTAATCGCCGGCAAAAGTTACTTATATTATATCGATAAACATACTGTTACTGTTAGCCTGCATCATCCCACGGCTGGGCAAAGGCCTCTCCCCATGACTTCCAGCTCTTTCGATCCAGGGCTAAAGTAGACCATTGGTCGTTTGTTTGGTCCAGCTCGTCCTGCTATCTTCTACGGGGTCTCCCGCGACGCCTTCTAGCTGTGTCGGGGCTCCACGTGGTTGTTATTTTGGCCCACAGCTTATTAGGCATACGGCAGACGTGGCCAGCCCACTCCCACTTCAGCTTAGCGGCTTTTTGAGAAACGTCAGTAATCTGTGTTTTGGAGCGCAGTGTGGTGTTGTGAATATGGTCTGTCAATTTGACGCCTAGAATGCTGCGCTCCATTGCACGTTGGCAAACCTTGAGTTTGGACTTTTGAATGTTTGTCAAAGACCAAGTCTGGGATCCATAGGTGAGAACGGGAAGGATGCACATGTCCATAATTTTTCGCTTTAGTGTCAAAGGCAGATTTTCCTTTCATAAGCAACAGCTTATTACCCAAAATGCCTGGAAGAGCTACTGGTCCGTGAAACATCACAGACCAGTAGCTCTTCCATTTTCGGTTCGTCTTAAGACTTCCTTATCTTGTCTGGACTGCAAAGAGACTAACTGGCCCAAGTCATTCATTCACATTCCCATTCCATTCATTCATGGACATATTGCAATTCCTCACCATTCACTCTGATCCTATATTTAGACGACGACGATAAACATAACCGCACAATAATGTTTACACGATTTCTGTCCGTTTGCTAGTTTGCTCTCTGCTTATCTACTTTTCGATAGGCGCCGTGAAAATATTCCTTCCAACATTCACGCTGTATTGTCTGTCACGCGATACGACTCCGACGTACCTACATAATGTAATATGAGAGAAAACGCATTTATTTTCCACTGAAGACCCGCGACAAAGGACTCTGCTTTAAAAAGGCGTTATTGTGAATTATATGATGGCGAAAATATATCACACTTGCGTGAGCTAAGTCGCCAATACCACGTACTCTGGCCGTTTGGAATCTAATCCAACAAACGATCTGTTTGCGGACGAATGGACGAAGATTTTGTCGGCAAGACAGAAGTAAAAAAAAAAAAATGATGATGATGATGAAATGTATTTTCTTTCTTTCTTTTCTTTAGAAGTACTGTGAGAGGGATTTATGAAAGTGTTGTTTTACTTGATGATTTTATATTTGTGTACTTTTATCTTGTGTTTGTGTATATACAAATTGTATCTTTAATTACTGTGTGTGGTTTTAAACCGTTTTAATTAAAGTAATAAATAAAATAAATAAATAAATGATTTTATGGCAACGGTCCATGTAGGACAAAAGGACAATTAGGTACACAGGACAACTACCAAAAATATTAAACCAATCATTAAGCAGACATGAAAGGAGATAATGCAGGCAGAGAGTGAACAGACATCTTTTTGGCAGGCTCGTTCCATCATAGACCTCAGCGATCGCTTTCTATCAGGCGTGATCGGGGTCAAGAGTTGGCCCATTTAGCAATTTCTTTTTTTTTTTTTACGCACACGCCTACCTGCCTTATCTATTGTTCTATCCTGTCTGACATATGGCCAAAGAAAAGATGTATGGACTATGAGAAGATGACAACACTGGAAAAAGGAACAGACATGCAGCGCCACTCTGAAACTGGGATAAGTGCAGCAGAATCATGATGATAAATTTATGAGGACATAAAGGTACACAGCCCATAAATATTAAAAAGCAGAACATGCCATTGCAAAGGTTATAAAATCTACCTCGTTTCAAACTTTTATATTTTTCCAACATACTCGTATATTCCCCAGGACCAACACTCGACGACTCAAACTTTAATTAACGGCTGTAACTTGTTACTTAACTTGTAGATTTAATTACATCAGCACATAGCGAATTTGTTTTTTAGTTAGTTTAATAGAGATTTGTTGCTGTAAGTACTTATGTAGTTTGGAACCGTTGGGAACATAATTATTTAAATTAGATTAGTTATGTAGACTTCACTTGGAAGGGCTCATGGATATAAGCAACAGCAGGCGTACGGGTCTATCGATCAGGTTAAGCTTCGCTTGCCGCGGTCGGTCCGCGGATGGATGTCCATCTTTACATACCAAGACTCCCCAGTGACTCGGAAAGCACGTTAAGCCGGTTCCTGGTTGTCATTCTTGGATCTTTGACAGTCGTTACGGGTCGTCAGAAGCCCGAAGGTCTGACAACCAGTTTTACCAAGGGGTATCGTATTACCCAGAAACTAGATTGTAAAAGTCAGATAGGCAGTCGCTGCATGTAAAATACTGGTTTCCAGCTGCATCCGGTTAGACTGGAAGCCGACTCCAGCATAGTTGGGCGAGGCAGACGATGATGATGTAGACTTGAAACAGACTATATTATGTATTCATTAGTATGTACTTATGTGTAACAAGTGCACGATATGGCGTCGAATCAAGTGCATCCTCACTTGTGACATTGTGACGCTGCAAAGGTGCGGAAAGAAGCTATAGGTAGGTAACCCAGGGCGAAAACCTGGCATCAGGATTTCATTAGCTTGCAATATTGCAACAGGATGATTTAAAAACTAGTCGCGTAACAGAAATATCGATGTCAGTAAAACTGTACATGGCAACTCAGCCTATCGCAGTCCATTGATGGACAATTCCCAGGCCGCGCCAGAATACCCTGTCCTTCGCCTTGCGCATCATCGCATCAGACAGTCCCAGCCACCTTCTCAAAGTCGTCAGTCCATCTAGCTGGGGGGCGTCCCACACTACGCTATCTGATACGCGGTCTCCACTCTAGAACTCATCTGCTCCACCCGCCATCGGTCCTTCGACAAACATGACCAGCCCACTGCCACCTCAGTTTGCTTGCAAGCTATGCCGGATACTCCGGTTCTTTTCGTCTAACTCCATTCCCGATTTTATCCATCTATGAAACTCCAAGCATAGCAGTCGAGCAGCAAAACTGTTCGTACGTTTAAAGATTTAAAAGCTTATAATTATGGCTTCGTAGTCGTACTATCAAAGTATGTCATCGATGTAATCTATACTAATATTATAAAGAGGTAAAATTTGTTTGTATGTAGGGGGTAATCTCCGAAACCACCAGTCGGATTCGAAAAACTCTTTTAGCATTTGATAGCCCAATTCTTGAGGAAGGTTATAGGCTATTTAACATCACGCTACGACCCTAAGGAGCCGAGCAAAATGAAAAAAAAGTCAGCAAGAACACTAAGCGAAAACGAAGTAGTAGCACGGGCGAGCGATAGGATGCGACGCGGACAAAGTCGCGGGCAGAAGCTAGTGGTGGATTAGCAGTATTTTTTCAGCAATGAGTAGTCTCTGGTGGCTGATGATGCAACTGAATCGTTTTATGGCTTGGTGTAGTTACGCGAAATGCAGTCAGTATAGATATAATGGAACTTTCAACGGGTCATTCATATAGTACCGAGCAGCGAGAGTCAGCACATCAAGCTACCCGAAACCGTCAAATTTTTCCAATCAACCTTAAACCTAATGCTTTAGCGATAAAGTTGAAAATCTATTAAACAAAGACAGATTGTAGTAGCTTGGTGTGCTCAGTGCTGGCGTCTGTACCAAAATTTTGTGAGCAAAAATTTGAAGTGTGGTATAACGTTAATAATTCTCTATTTATAAAAAAAATATTTTTAGAATTATACTTGACTAATCATTAGTATAAAACCTTTTATATATTAAAACCAACTTTATTTTAGCATCTGCGTAAGACTGGGTTGCCAACCCACGCATCTTACATAATAAATTAAATTGTTGTACGACAAAGTTTTGATTGCCATAAACCGCGAAAATGGTTAAAAGCCCGTTTTATCGGCTGTGAAGTTATTATCAAACACATAATGTACAAACTTTAGACATTTGTGTGGCTGATATTATGTAGAACTCGTCCAATTATTGATATTGTCAAGAAGTAGTCTAATAACTCTTATAAGATTTGAGACGTAGCATAATCAGCCTGTAATGTTCCCACTGCTGGGACACGGGCCTCGTCTCGGTGGGAGTGGGCCATAATCCACCACGCGGGGCCAGTGCAGGTTGGTAGATGTCTCATGTCTTCGAATTTTTTTTCCTCACGATGTTTCGCTTCACCGTTTTGAGAGCAGTGGCGATGAGATAATTTACACAAAGTGAAGCGCCTGTCCGAGTTTGAACTTAAGACCTACAACTCGTAAGTTTAAAGTGTGAAGACGTGTGAAGAACTAATTGAAAATTAAAACCAAGGTTCCAACATAACTATGTTAGTTTCATGCCCGTTCTTCTCCATAGAGATCTACGTTTTGGAATACGCAAGTAGCTTCAACTTTCTGACTAATTGACGGATTCCTTGACAATTCCGGCTGTACTAAAGGATGTGTGTCTAAACGTAATAATAAAAATTACGTGTCGCGGCGAGCGACGGAGGCCGCGGTTACTGCCGGTGCCTCGCGGCCGGACCAACCTGCTGGGTACCAAAGCACCTTTGACGCGCGCCTTGCATACACTTAACGAAATCTCGGAAAGGGTGGATTTATTTACCTGTTCTCTAAATGACTTCACAAAAATTACTTTACATGTGAGCTTTACGCTACCGATTTGGGGCAACCTGTAATGATGTTGTAAATTCAAAAGTGCCTGTAAATGGTTTAATTGAAATAATCGCCTTGAGTTTCTCTGTAGCTATGTCCTTTCTAGAGTTTTTAATCTCGCAATTGATTTTATTTAGGTACTCGACAAACCAGGAAAGACTTGTTAGCGGCCAACATGGTGTGAGTGCTAAGTACAGACGCCAGAAGGTCAAGCTACCCGAAACTGTCAAATTTTCCCATTCAACCTTGAACCTCAATGCTTTGGCGATAAAGTTGAAAATCTATTAAAGAAATTTGACAGATTGTAGTAGCTTGATGTGCTGGCGTCTGTACCATTTCCTGGTAATTCATTTATCAAATCGATATTCGCAAACGGTCTTTTTTGTTTTAATTAACTTGTTAGTTTTAAATGTTTCCTGTCCGAAATAAAATATCTGTCTTTCTACACTCGCGAGCAATGAAAAAGTTCCAGTGACATAGCACCAAATTACTCCTAAACGGGAAAGGCTAGCTTAATGACGCCGTCTGCAATATTGAAGTACATTTAACAGCGCATCAGAATATTACCAACTAAAAACGTAAATATTGGAGTTAAGGAGCTAGGTTCTATGTCTTAGGAGATATTAAGGTGTTTGTCGGCATTTTGTGGGCGGAACTTTTTCATTGCTCGGCAGTGTGTATATATTTGACTCATTCACTTATCAACACGCTTTCTTGCACGCACTGAAACTATTCAGTTTTCAAACCACAGTAAAATCCCTTCGATATATTGTAGACTATCTATAGTTTCTCTTCCCAATTTACCAGGCAAACACGCCCTCTATCGAGGCAGCTGTGATTGAACTGTCAAACTCCCCAAGAGATGGGTACAGTTCAGATAATAATTTTCGAAGTAAATTCTTAGTTCATTCACCGGCGGCCCTGTCTGTTATCCATTTAGAAAATAATACCAGGCCCTTATGTCTGGTAAGATCAATGATCCAATGACACACGATACGAAAGAGCAAAATTATATTACTAAGTCTCTTTTGTAATAAAAGGCTTTTTCGTGAAATCTTAGAATACTTTGCAGACTTTCTTAGTACCACAGAAGCATTATTTTCATATTTAATACTTGCTGCGCCCGCGGTTTTACCTGCATAAGTCTCGATCCTGTGGGAATACCGGGATAAAGAGTATCCTATGTCCTAATCCAGGTAATGGTCTACCCATGTGCCAAATTTCATCCAAATCCGTTCAGCTGTTTTAGCGTGAAAGCTTAACAAACACAAGCATACAAAAAATCAAATCTTTTCTCTTTAAAATATTAGTTTAGAAAAGCTGCCGAGCATGAATGAGATCGTGTGTTTGATTCGGTCGGGACATAAGGTTTTTCCATCAAATGCCCCCAATTCTAGTTTCCAAGTGCTATATGATTCAAATTTAATTTGTTTCTTTTTAAATTGACGTTATTTCAAGTTAAACAAATATCAACTTTATTTTAATTGTAATTAAGTTGATTTCAGAGTGACTAGCACTATTAAAAAAGTTATAAAAATGTTTAAAGTTGTAAACTGAACTTTATTATGTAGGAATTAAAGATATTTTTTTCATAAACTCATATTTGTTTACATTTTTGGCGAATATGTCGCGATTATGTTAGGTACACATCTGCCTAACCATTCGGGGAATACAGGCGTGATGTTAAGCCATGTAATATTAATTAAGAACTCATTAATTATAACCTATTTATTTTAAGCGGAAAGAAGTATAATGAAATATTTACGGAAGGAAGGAAAGTAATATTTCCAAAACAATACAAATCGGATTTCAATAAACTAAATAATTTCAGTACCTATTATAATGGTATTAATTTTATATAGGTACTAAAAAAAATGGAATGGAAAATGTTAAAATATGGTCAGTCAATTAAGCGATAACTAATAGAAAAAATATTTTTATTGGTTAATGATTCTGGTAATACATTTTCCTGTCTATTTATGAATAAATCCGTGTTTTACCGTGAACAAATGAATAGTGACTGCAGTCAAGCAGGTATCTTAAAAACCCAACGAAAAGTACCTACACAAGAAGCACAAGTAAAAAAAATACTTTTTAGGATTCAGTAGGTACGCAAAAGGACCCTATTACTAAGGCCCCGCTGTCCATCCGTCCGTTCGTCCGTCAGGTCCGTCTGTCACAGGGCTGTGTCTTTGGAACCGTAATAGGTAGACTCTTGAAATGACACTTTCACAGTATGTACTGCTATGGTCGCTACAACAAAAAAATATAAAAAATAAATAAAGCAAAAAAACGAAGGAAAAAGAAAATTTTAAAAGTATTTTGTGCGGTGGTACTGAATCCATTTTTTTAATAAATACAGCACCCTAATAGGTACACTTTCAATCACAATCTGAATCATTTTGAAGATATTGCTATATCCATTGCTTCATATGTTAGAAAAATAAGTTTATAACGCAATGAACGTTGTTGAACTGTCAAAATTAAAGCTACTGCTAGTGTGTTACACCATTACCCCGCAGCATAGAATGCCAGCAACCGACAAAAACCTTCTAGCAAAACTAGGGTAGAATAAATTGTGCTGTCCTATAGTCCTACCCACACAGTTTTGAGTTTATCAACGGACAATAGCAAAAGTTTCTATTGTGCCATTTTACTGGCACACTTTCAACCCTTGCCTGAATCTAATATCATGGACCAACATACCTACAGACATTCCCTACGTAAGATGTGCATCAAGCGCACCCTGGGCAAATAAGATAAAGACCACTTCATTTTTTATCCAAATTATTGACTACTAGCTGCGCGCTACGGTTTAACCCGCATAAGTCTCGATCTCGTAGGAATATCAGGATAAAAGTATCGTGTGTACTAAACTAATTCAAATCATGGTTTACCCGTGTGCCGAATTTCATCCAAATCAGTTGTGCCGTTTTAGCGTTAAAGCGTTACAAAAAAATATACACAAAATGTCGTCTCTCAAAAATCTTTTCTTTTTATCTATATATATTATATATTATCTATATATATATATAAAATTCAAAGTCCTGACTGACTGACTGACTGACTGACTGAGACATCAACGCACAGCCTAAACCGCTGGTCCTAGAGACATGAAATTTGAAAAGTGTATTCTTCGTGAAGAGTAGGTATCCACTAAGAAAGGGTTTTTCGAAATTCCACCCCTAAGAGGGTGAAATGGGGGGATTTTGTTTGTATGAAAAATCTTATTCCTTGAGTTAATAAACTTGAAACTTGGCACGAATACTTATCTAAGTAAATTATGAAGTTGGGCATTTTTTGTTTTTATAAACTACCCCCTAAACGGGGATTGGGGGGTTTCAAAGTTTGTATGGAAGAATTTTAGCGCGCGGTCCGTTTTAATCGAAACTCAGTATTTATACCTAAAATTGAAAGGAAAGAATAATGTGTATCAGGGTTTTTCGAAAATCTACCTCTTTCGGCCTGTAAAGGGGTAGTCAATTTTACAGGGGAGGATTTTACAGCGTGGCTTGATTAACTCGAAAATTGGTATAAATAATCTTTGAGTCAAGTTATGAACATATCCCAAATGATTTTTCAAAATTCCACCCCTGTGGGGGTGAAAAGCGGGGATACAGTTTATATGAAAAATCTTATTCGTTAGGTTAATAATCTTGAAAATTGGCAGGAATACTCGCCTAAGTAAGCAATAAAGTTTATCATTATATGTTTTTCAAACTACCCCTCAAAGGGGGATATAGGGGTGTTGAAGTTTGTGTGGAAGAAATTGAATGCGCGGTCCGATTAACTCGAAACTCAGTATTGATACTTTCGACAGAAAATAATTAATGATAAGTATGTAAAGTTGTCGAAAATTGACCCCTGACGGGGCAAAAAGGGGTAATTCGGTTTTTGGGGGAGGATTTGAACTTGAAACTGTATGTTACATTTTCACGCCTAAACCACTGAACTTCTGATTTGGCAAAGAGATAGATGGCATCCTGGGAAAGCACATACTTTTTATCCTGGTAGCACGTACTCGTGGGATAACTTCCGACATCCACGCGGGCGAAGCCGCGGGCAGAAGCTAGTTTAAAATATTAGTTTAGACTTTACAGAATGCAATCTTCTAATGTGGCCACATGTCAAAACATCGAGTTTTCTATGCTTTATTTTATTAAAAGACAAGCCATGTGCCCAACGGGATTTTCCAGCGGCAAAAATTACGAACTACCCTATGAAAAAATTCCTTATGAAATCCCTTTACTTATCGAACATGAGCACTATTTTTGAAAAGTCGTCCTTTTCAAAAATAGTGCTCATGTTCGGTAAGTATACCTATACGGAACTCTTGTGTAAAATTCCATGCTTCAAGACCCAGCGAGCGGTTTACGAGAATTACTGAATTTTGTATTAAGTAGATTGAAGTATTTATACACATAAACCTTCCGGAATAAATCCTTATTCTAAAAACAGTGACTGAGAATGTGTTTTCCCCTTTTAAGAGGCATTTTGTGGAAAAGATGACCGGTTGAGAAACTGGTTTCGTCTTCTTTACAACACACTCATACCCAAATTGATATTTATGAATATACTAACACTAGGTATAACGTACTTTACTAACACTACGGATCTCTGTTATCTGATTATTTGAATTAAATAATAATAATAAATGGAGGTTAAAACAGCATAAAAATCCATTGCGTAGTTTAGAAGAGCTAAGCGTTCACACAGACAGACACGAAAAGTGACTTTATTTTACACTATTTTATAGATTGAAAATATCCCTGTCCTAACGTCCTAGAAATACAAAGTACATAAGACAAAAAGCCTTGGGGTTCAATTACGGACCCCCCTCCCCTCACCCCGTCACTTTGGAGTGCATTCACCGTCGGTGGGATCGCGTGCGGCGCCGATCCCGATAAACCATCGCAGCGGTAGGCGCCCCATAAACCACCCATAAGTTTTAAAGACAATGCAGTACCTAATATGCAAAAAATATTATTGGCTTAATAAATTGTTAAATTACGTGTGCTGCTGAAGACTAGGTACGGTGTTAACTAACAGAAAAACTTCTTGTATTATGTAAATGGTACACCACAGACTACCTACAGTGTTTGTCTCTCCTTCCCCTTTTTAATCCATCCAAAGGTTATCTTTAAAACATCGCTCTTAGCGATAAGACCGCCCATTGTGTCACCTGTCACCCGTTGTAAAATTTCTATATTTGTGTCTGTAATTTATATGGTGTCATATAATAAAGAGTCGGTATTCTATTCTATACTTTGACTACCTACATTCAATGTTGGTCTAAGGACTGAACCAGCGGGGTAATTCCGTAACAAACACACTATCAGTACCTACCAATGATTTTCATTTTGACAGTTCCAACAACTTTCATTCTGTCATTTACGTCGCTGAGCAGACAATTTTTTCGATCATATGAAGCAATGAATTAGCAGTATCCTTCAAAATGATTCAGATTCAGGTTGACAGTGTGCTACGTAATTAGGGTGCAGGGCAGGGATTCGCAATTTCCTGTGAAGTTTTCTCTTCCTGTTGCTCAGAAGCATCATGCACTAGACTCTAGTATAGTTTACTTAGAAGGAACCGTTTGCCGTCTTCAAGGTTGACAGACCCATATCAACGTGGCGTGCACGATTCCTGGAACAGCACCCTAATTGCGTTACACAGTTTCAATCACAATTCGAGAATTTTTAACGATAATGTCTAATACGACGAAGACGAATTTATTAAACCTATGAAGCAATTCATAGGTTTTATCAATTCGTCTGCTCAACAATGTAAATAACGTGCCTGAACTGTCAAAATGAAAGAAAATGCGATCAATTGTAATTTTATGTGTGTTACGCAATTACCGCGTAGGGTCGCATCCATCCCCTGCCGTGTGGCAGAAATATACCTAATAACGTGAAGCTCTCAATATGCTCCTTGCATGTTTTCCACATAGATTTCGCAAACAATTCCTGAAACCACATTGCACTGCACCATGGTCACCCTATTCCAATGCACGACCTATCTCTATACGTGCCACATTTCTTGCAATAACCCTCTCTCTACCTGCCACGTAATTAAATTCATGCATTGTGTAATTTTCATATTGAGGCAGGTCCTGTTTTGATATTTAGGTACAAGTACAGTCACGGCATTTTCCTACCTATTACGTTACACTACACACCCATAAAGTACGCCGTACTAAAGGTACTGTTTCTACAGCCAAGGTACCTTGCCGTGTCTCGGTTTGAAAAGTATGGGGGCTGGTGTTATTATGGGCACATAACGTAACACATGTCATTTTATTAGTTCTGTTTCTGGGATGCCAAATCGTCGCTAAGTTTTAACATCACGTAAGTCAAAAATAGCAACTTTACAGGAGAGTGAAAAAGCTGCATAATTTTACATAGATCTAATAAGATATACTAAAAAATTAGTTACATATATTTAATAAATCTAATTTGAAGTGTATACAAATTAGAAAATGGTATTGTACTGTTGTCTATTTAAATTATGCAGTTTTTTCACTCTCCTGTAAAGTTGCTATTTTTGACGTACCTTCTTGGTGTTAGAACTTAGCCGACGAAATACAAACGCACCTATGATGCTCTGGTATACAGAGCCCCCCCTATGATGCTCTGGTATGGTGCTCTGGTATGATGTACAGTCACCAAAAGTTCTATTTTCTCCAATTCATAGACAACAAACAATTCATTTACCAAATTTAATTTAATTCGAAAGCATCCATCGGCTTCTTACCAAACAATATTAATAGTAGTAAAAAAAAAACAATAATGATAGTAACCAGGGTCGTCGGGTATAATTATCAACTATACCCGAAGACCCTGGTTACTTATCTCTTTTGGTGACTGTACATAGTCGGCGTTTACCACATACCAGCTCATCAGTTGGGCTGCCTGCTTATATATATATATACCACACAGTAAAGTAAGGTATAAAACAGCCAATACAGGTGAAAGCGATGCGTTCATAAAAGACGACACGGATTGGCGCAGTGGCTGAGCGATCGACTGCTGCGCTTCATGTCGCGGGTTCGATTCCCACACAGAACAAATATTTGTATTGCCTACAGGTAGTTGTTCCGGGTCTGGCTGTTTGTGTATGTGAGTTTAAATGTTTGTAAACGCACCCACGATACAGGAGTAATTCCTAGTGTGGGGCAACGTTTTTTTTTCAAAAAAAAAATCCGATCCAACCTGTCGCTTGCTACCCTCTCCCAGCGACGCTCTAAGCCGAGGTCCGTACCGGGGCGCCCTTAGCATGTAGTCGATTAGTTTTTAAGATTTTTAAGGCCTAGCTTGAGGCCTTAATTTATTGAGCTATCCCATAACCACAGGCAAGCCCAGTTAAGCAGACTGCAAGATGCCATTCCCAAAAATAAAATAAAAAAGGGATGTCACAAACAAAAACTCAGCGAGCTTCCTAAAAGCGAATATCATACTTTATTTAGGTCTCCGATAAGTGAAGAAGTTATCCACTTAATACCTGATGGTGCCCTTTATATCTTTTTCTTTGGGTGTTGATAACAATCTATGTGTCATGCATTGTGTACATCTTTTGTTGGCAATCCTAAATGAATAAATATATATACCCACATTTCACCAGTTAAATATATTTAAGTTCCATGTATTAGAGGCAAGCCTCTTGCCATCAATAAACAAGCATGAGGTCCTGTGTTCGGTTCTCAGGTCAAGCAATTGTTGGATTTTTCCTCAGGAATCTGTCAGTGACAGTCCAGAAATAAAATATCCATTGGAAATAAGCTTTGCCTTGCTCTAACCAAGTATTTAAAAAAGTAGATTCAGCAAATTTATAAAGCAAAATTATAATTTAGATAAAGCAATAGATCACAATAAGGTAAAGAAGTTGTTTGACCACCCCACACTCGGCCCGCATGGTGGATTACGGCCCCCTCCTTCTCATCGAGAGGACGCCTGGGTACCAGCAGTGGGAACATTATAGACTGATTATGCTAAACAAAATATTTACAAAGTGTTATTTTAATTCTTAAATATTGCATGTTTCAATTGCGCCTGCTATAAAAGGGATTGGGACATTCCTTATACATTCACAGTACTTGGTATTCTGCAGTTAATTAGCATGAATCATTCTGTACATCTGGTTTAGAATGTATCATTGGATATACTATAACCTGATTCTAGTACTAGTTACGACTCACCTAAACAACTACAAGCCCAGAATAGGATAAATAATTGAATGGTTTAACATGTTAATGCATGTATGGTAACACATTCTATATTTAGATATAATTATTCATTCATTATAGTGTGCAAGTATTTATTTTGTAAAAATATTAAATCCTTACTACCTGTTATGAATCATGCAATAAAAAATTTTTTTTATTGCATGATTCATAACAGGTAGTAAGGATTTAATATTAATTGGTACAATGATTTTGCAGTAAAAAACTACAAATACTGCTTATGATATTCTTATATCACAAGCGATGTTTTTAGGTATAATTTAGTAGTTCCCCATTCAAGAGTTGACTACTATAGTCAACTTATTAATCTCATATAAATTACCCTGCGCCAAAGACCATTATTTTTAAATGTTGCTTCTGATTACCTACATAGCACATGGTTTGATTTTAAAATATGTTTATCTTGAACTATAATATGAAAGATTCAATCTATCTTCTCATTTATAATTTATATTAGATTCAATGTTTAATGGTTTTTAAATGAAATAATAGTGAAAGGTTTAAAGTTATTAACAATACTCTGATAAAGAAGTTAATGGAACAATAATCTAACCAGAAGTATTATAAACAATTCATTGTAGGTACCTATTAAAGAAGATAATATTGTCATCATTCTCCTGCCCTTATCCCAAACTATTTGGGGTCGGCGCAACATGTCTTCCTCTTCCATACTCCTCTATTACCCGCCATCTCGACAGTCACCCCCTTTCTAACCATATCATCATTCACACAGTCCATCCATCGTTTCTTTGGTCGTCCCCTACTCTTATAGCCATCGACATTCATACTCAAAACTTTCCTCACGACATTAATATTGTATGCAGACTAATTAAGTGCAATCAATATAAAAAAGTCGTAATACGTAAATAAATCATGAAAAACATGAACGAGACTTCGTCAAGGTATGTTAGATGCTGCAAATAAATGTAAAACCTAGATATGCATCGAGCATAACTGCTGGTCGATTTCAAAACACTGAAATGTCGACCTTCAAGAGACTTTTCGCAATAATAACTAAAAATCAGCCGAACACGTACCTTTCTCGTGGTTGTAGAACGCACGCACAGATAAACTATATATTAAAATAGCTTTCTCGATGCTCTCACTACTTCAAGTCATGAACTAAGTAGGTAACGTCTACAGCCTGAAAAATCAATAACACTGCCCCGAGCTTACTCGCCCGTTCTTTTCCATCAAAGTTACAGCTCATATAAACATTGTGCTGACTTACCTCTCCACAGGTTTGAAGGGAAGATCTTCGGGAACCCGGGATCAAAGTTAATAGGTCTTAATGATTCAGAATACTATTTTTATTTATTTATTTTTCACCACAAGTTACAACAAAGCAGACTGACAATCATCTGATTTGACAGATGTGTGACTGTTACGACCCGTTACACGAAATGAAAGTTCAATTGCCTCATATACGTTCCGTTTCAACAGATTGACTTGAATATTTCAAATACCCCCGTTTTTTTATTTCTTATCCAAGTTTTTTATTCAATTCTTATCTCTACGAACTAAAAATTGATCACTCATCAGCATAGTACAAAACGAATACTGCGAATTAAAATGTGTCAAGTCAAGACTCAGAAAAGGGCAGTGCTGGACCAGTGGGCCCTTTTCTGAGTCTGGGTCTGGGAGTCTGGTTGCACGGGGCCTTTACCACTGTAAAGGCCCCGAATTACGCGCTGTACATCGTGGATTCGAACCCAGGCAGGCGCTTTACTTTGTGTAAATTATTTCATCACCAATGCTCTCAAAATGGCGAAGGAAAACATCGTGAGGAAACCGGCATATCCTAGAACCCGAAATTCTAAAACGTCATCTTCCAACCCGCACTGGGCCCGCGTGGTAGATAACAGACCACTCCTTCTCGAAAAGAGGAGGCCTGTATCGCAGCAGTAGGAACATTATAGGCTGATAACGCTAAGTTAAGATTAGCTGCTTCCTCCTGTGCCATAACAGCATATTGCGAGACCTAGCCCGTTTGCTTGTTGCCAGAATATTAATTGATTCCATATACCTATTTATTATTTGGTCAGCATCTAAATAACCTTTTTCCCAACTATGTTAGGATCGGCTTCCAATCTAACCAGCCATGTAAAAATACTGGTATTCAAATGAATCTGGTGAAATGAAATGATGATAACACTGGATTCAAATGAATAACAGTGTTTTACATGGACAGGGCTTTGAAACGGCTCTTCTCCAGAAACAATCAATAATATAACCATGAACCTAGCTTCTGACGTTTCATGTGCCTCTAAAGGTTTATGTGGAAATATTTTGAATGTGACAGGACCCATAACCATATTGTGCCAACACATCATCCTCTTGCCCTTTCGCAATCCCTATATATTTTTAGGGTCGACAACACAACGCCCATACATCGCTATTAGTAGGTATCCATCTCGATATTCACCCCCTTTCCAGCAATGTCATCTTTCCCATCTATCGATTTGTTCCAGGGTTTTATAAGACAAGGTAAATAAAACACAAGAGTAAGGAATAAAAATAGTTCTAAAACTTATTTCAGCACGACATGAATCTAATTCAGCATGCTACAACATGTCTGTAACATAATTTAAAGCTTTTCACATCTAGATGGTCCAACCAAATAAAATTGAGAAGTTGAAGTAATCATTTATAGTTTTACTTTGCCGATTCGAATCTCTTTGAGACATCTCCCCAGTTTGCGATGTCGAATATTGCCTTTACGTAGTCCGCCCTCACGTTTTTGTATTGTAGGTAGTAGGCGTGTTCCCAGACGTCGATACCGAATAGGGGCACGAGACCTGGAACGAAAAATAAGCAATTAAGACAAATAGTAAAACTTCGGGAAGATTTTGGAAGATTGGCCCAGAATTTGGGACAGCAATAGATAAAAAAAATGGTTCCGACGAAATCAGAACTTTGTTTTATTGAAGTCGGGTCAGATAAGTAAGTACTTGGGTGATGTGAATTCTTGATCACAAAAGAGCCCTCGCGCTGATCTCGCACCTGTTATTTAATTTAAGTCATTAAAACTTGATTCGTCAACATCGACATAACTTTTTTTAATTATTCGACAAACCCGATTAATTTTTCTCATATCGGAGATGTGTTGTATGTGTTGTTTAATTACCGTTATAAGGCTAAGGAGATTGTACCTAGTTTGGATAGTTTTGTCGCTGGGCTATGAGCAAGTGCGGCGATTAAAGCATGTAGCGCAGCAAGTGTTCTGCCCGACAATCGAGTGTCGTTGAGAATATTTTCTTTGATTGCTCTTGTCGCTGCGACAAACTAGTGAAGTGAGAGTTCTCGCCAGCAGTTCGATCAGTCAGCGAACAATAACTTTCTAATGATACGGGATCTACATCTATTGTACGTTTCTTGAGCGAGGAAATAGTCGTTAGCTAATTGCTTCCTCGTTGGCGACGGGACAGGTCCCTAAACCTCAGTAACAGTGAGGTACATCGCCACACCCATGTGGCGATGTAAATGCCGACACACGATGCCGGCGAGGATTTTGAGTGGCGTCAGTACGTGGGTAGTTCCCAAACTACGCATCATACGCACTGACGCCATTCAAAATCCTGCATCGCGCAAGCAGTTTACCGCACGACTAGCATACCTATATACAACGTCTCGACATCAATCGTCGGGCAGTTGCCAACCAGACACGCCACCCTCTAGTCTGGTCGGAGGATCATCCCTTTTCTGTGGAGGATGAGTGAAGTTTACACTCTGTTCCGCATAATAACAGCAATATTTACCAGTAGTTGCTTGCAGAGGGTCCTGGTTTTGGCAGGTGGCAATTTGCAGCTTCTTCGTTTGTTTGTTGTAGCCCAACCAACCCCAGCCGGAGCCCTGCACGCCTACGGACGCCGCTGCAAGCTGGTTCTTCATGTTATCCCACGATCCAAAGTCCCTACAATTAATTAAGGGATTTTAGAAAAATAAAACCTTCTCAGTTGGTTTCTAACACAGATGATTAGTCATGCGTGTGAAGTTTTTCCAAATTAAAAACCACTTATTGTGAAACTTTAGCATGCCCTTCACCAATAAAAAATGTTAGTAGTACTTCACCAATTGGACCACTAGACTTGCGGTTAATTTTGACATGTCGGACGGTAGACAAATAAACTTCCAAATTCTTGGTTTGAAAAACATGAAATCGCCAATTTTGCAAATTAGTCTGCCTATATATATTAGTAGTTTGACTGTACCAATTAACACCTTCGGAGGCACAGAACAATACACTACAAGTCTCATTATAATGATGACTATAATACCATTTAAGTCATTGGCGCCGATTCCCTTGTTCACAAACTAAACTAAATTTAAGTTCAGTGCATCTTTTTCTTCCTATTTCATTAAGAAAAGGACAGAAGATAAATATTAGTTTAGTTCTGTCAAATTAGTCAGCGCCTGACGTAAAGAAATAGAAAGAAAAAGATGCACTGAACTTAAATTTAGTTTTTGAACAAGTTTTATTAGTAGTTGTTTTTAGTTTTGTAGTAGTTAGTTTAGTAGTAGTTTAAGCATTAAGTTTGTGAACAAGGGAATCGGCGCCATTGTCTGCCACCGCGGTCACCGGTGACCACCAACAATAGATTTTCTGTTGTGTCTGTGAGACGGCAGTCAATGTGTTAATGTCCGAGAAGGTGATAATTATGATATCAGACTGACACTAATAATGTTGCTGGTGGAGTGTAATGACTGGAACCACCCCCTTTTTCTGTAGATTATGTAGATGCCATACATGCAGAACACCTTTCAGTTAAATTTAAAACATCCATCCATCCGTGAATATTATTGATTACTGCTAATTCATCATCATCATTCATTTATTTCTCACCCCGGAGCCTGGATTGATGGCAATCAAAACTGGCGAAATGTGGGTGTGTACACCTCTGTCTAACTCTTCAGGTCTTATAGGCGTGATGTTATGTTGTTGTACATCAGGTGCCTCTTATCACATCCCAAATGTAAATAATAGATTAATCTGCCAAACTGCTACACAGGTTATCTCAGCCATTGACGTAAAGCGGTAATTTCCACAAATTAAAAAGTAATACAATACATAATTAAGTAATATAAACAAAAGCAAGTCAAACTGATAAGCTACGAGTGATCACTGTTATAGATATTTTTCTTTTTTTAATATTATTCGTGTCAGTACTGATAAAGTAATGTTAGAAACAAAACAACACATTAGCTTATTGATCTGCTAAACAACGAAATAGTCACACAATCAGTCTTATTACAAAATTTACTCTAACTTTGGTTCTAGCCTAAACCTTTGAGCCAGTATTTGTATTTCGAATTTTATTTCAATTTAGGCAAAGTTCATAATAAAATGACAACTTATCTCTGAACTAAGCTGTCATTTTTGCATAAAGAACTGCATTTCTATAACAGTTAGGTTCTGAATTCAATTACTGGCTTGATTGTTTAAACCTGATCTAAAGAAAAACCTTGTTTTGAAATAAGGGAGAATAAGTTTAATTACGGACGAAAAATAACTTAGGGTTGATTTTACCAATGTCAGATATCTCTTATATCTCTCTCTTAGTACGAAATTGATATCTGACAGTTTTTGCATGCAAAAATTATTCCTCAGGTCAACAATATCTGACTTAGCTAAAATTAGCCCTAAGTATATTAAAATAAGATTAAATCAACTTGAATTTTAAAAAGCCAAAAAACCACCCAATAGCCAGACATGCAAAAAGTATGTTTAGCGGGCAATTTTTCAATCTTCAGATGATTTTTTATCTCAAGATTAAAAATTGCAGTCCCTTATTTCAATTACTTCTCAACAGCCTGTGTGAGGGGTCCAGAAGGCTTCCCACCATTGGGGGAGAGATTCTGCCAGAAAATGGTGTGGTTGATGTGACCACCACCATTGAACTTCAGCCCTGGAGCTAGGCTGATAACTGTGCTGATGTCACCTGAAGATAATACGGTCAAAACAATTTAGAATTTTATACCCAAAAAATTTTACACATTTGTTTTGAACAAGTTTGGTAGCTCTATCACTTGGTTTCTGAAAGCTTGATCAAGTGTCTGATCAGTTAAGGAGAAAGCGTCAGGGTAGCCCATACATATCAAATTTTCTTACTTTTTTGCATTCAAATTCAAATTAATTTATTGTGGATCATAGGTTCATAGGATGTCTTAGGTACAATTATTACATAGGCCAGCTATGTCCCGCCATTGAGCCATACAAAATTCACAAAATTATACGGTATAATCCCTAAATTGACATGCAATACATGTTGACTGTCAAGCAATTTTTAAAAGATAATATAAATAAATGTCAAATTACAAATGTCAAATTGTTATGTTTACTGTGTTAATTAAAATAAATGTCAAATTGTGCAGGTCATTGTCAGGTTGTATGTTGTTGTAAATATAATTCGCGGACATAACAAATATTGATTAATAGAATTACTAGCTGTGGCTAACTTGAAACCCCCCGCGGTTTCACCCGCATAAGTTTCGATCCCGTGGGAATAATCCAGGTTACAAACTATCTGTGTCCCAAATTTCATCTCAATCCGTTCAGTAGTTTTTGCGTCCATCCGTCCATCCATCTGTACAAACTTTCGCATTTTTAATATTAGTAGGATAATCACAAAAATCATCAATATGTCTGTCTTAGTTCATTTTACCCTATTGAATCACTATTTCATGTGATCATGTCTCCCCGTACGCAAAATACGTACATTGACGTGGAGTTGCGGACACCAGCCCGTATTACCTATTACCATTATTTCATGAAATCAATTCTAACTTAAGGAGTTGTATTGCTGGTTGTAATGATTATAATTCTCGAATCTTGTTACTGTTGCAAATCATATTTTATCAACATACAACCTGACACTGACTTGCAAATTCCAAAAAACTTAATTTGAATTTCACAGGCTACCGTAGCGCATCACCCTGTTGTGAGAAAATTGACATTGACTTAGCATAGTATGTGGCAAGAGATTTGAGAACAGACTAAATTAGTCAGCCATTCAGAAATATTGCTACAAAAATAGAACTAAAAGAAAATCTAATATCTCGTGTCGCAATGTTTGTTACCAAACTCCTCCGAAATGGCTGGACCAATTTGTATGAAATTTTGTGTGCATATCTGGTAGGTCTGAGAATGGGCCAACAACTATTTTTCATACAAAAAAAAAATCGTAGTAATAATGTATATGGCAAAATGTTTGCCGGGTCAGCTAGTGTCCCTATAATATACAGTACCCATACAAGATTATGATGAAATGAAGACAATATATATCTGTAATTACATATCTACAAGACTAAAATACAAAATCTGCTAGGCAAAATCTTTTATTAATTTACTTTTCATAATACTAAAAACTTTTAACTAATAAAAAAAAAATCTCTTTACTTGTCAACAGCCTGCTTTAAACATTCAGAAGGGCAAGTATCACATGGAGTGAGGCTCGGCCATAGAATAGAATGGTTCATGTGACCCCCTCCATTAAACTTTACCACACCGAGAAGCCCTATAACCGAGCTCGTATCTGCTGCTGCCAAAGTATTATTATACAATGTGGAGACGAGTAATAAAGTAACAACATGAACAATAATAATTATAAGGAGGAACTATCAGAGTTTTCAAATGGAGTTAAAATTTAAAGGAATATAAATAAATGTCCGAAAGACTTTTAGTAGTTACCTTTAGCCTGTGCCTGGGCCAGTTTTTCTTCAGCAGCATTCAAGTTGTTAATGTATGTGGCATGATGCTTTGTGTGGTGCAAGCTCATGATCTCTCTGCTGATTACAGGCTCCAAGGCACTGTACTCATAAGGCAGCTCTGGGAGAGTGTGCTTCATGCGAGCTGCACCCACAGACCCGCTGTGAACAGTACGACAGGTCAAATCAATAATAAGTGCAGCCGGCCGGGTGGCCGGGGCAATGTCCGTTTCACATAATTAGGCCATTCCGTTTGTTATATAATGCATTAAATTAATATCGCAAACGAGCATTGAAGTAAACAAATAAAAAGTGAAGCAGAAAAAAGAAGTTGCGATCAATATCATGGTTCAAAATCATGTGAAAATGTATGATTTTTTGTAGATAGTTCTGCATTATTTAGAAGATACTTACACCATAAACCGGCGAGTAGCAAACATTATGAAAGGCAGTGGAAGAAATGCAAAAGTTACTTTAAATAAATATACCGGCGAACGATTACCCGATACCAATACAATTTATTATCAAAATGCAGAATTAAGCAACAGCGTAGTCCTATTCTTTTCTGTCAAAGTTACACATACATGTCAAAAACATGACAATCACAAAAAAAATTCAATAACAAGTAACCGTAACTTTCGGCATCAGACATTTCGCCTTTCTCTTTCACACCCAGAATATCTCAACCAATGTGGGTTCTTCATCCTACTCAAATGTATGCCTTATGTTACCATAAATTAGTTTATTGGAACGTTTCTGCTAGAAACCATAAAGATTTACTTTTTTTTTTTACCGAAATGCTGACATTCTCGGTAACCAATTGATAACTTTTGGAATAAGGAAAAAAAAAACCATTTGATTTTTATGTTTAAATCTCATTAATTTAATTACTACCATTTTGCTTGATGATTAATTAATAATATTTAAACCTCTTCAGCAGAGCGGGATAGCTTAAATTTACCGCTTCTATCACCTACCAACCAATACGGAATACCAACCTTGGCGAATACCGGCGAGGTAAGCCGATGTTGCTGTAGATTATTGGGACTTTGGGAGACGTCACGTAGTCGTCGAATTTTTCACTAGTGTGCGTATATGAGCCGTGTGCAAGTGAGCCCACAGTGTGTTCGTGTGCATATTGTTACGAGACGACGAACGTAGACGTACGACAGTGCTGTGTGCTGTGCTGTGAAGTTTTTGCCGATATTTATTGTGATCACATGAATAGCTACTATATTTTCCATCGACATTAAAACTTTTCATAGTTAATTAGGTGTACAATTAAATAATTAGACGTAATCTAAGTGTTTCCAGCGTAGTGTGGACATTGCTTTAATAAGCGGTGCATTTGTTTATTTATAGACAGTCGCAATTTGCAGTCATGTAATTATTCCTGTGGCGCTAAAATGTCTCAGAAGGATACTGCGATACATTTGTTAGCCGGAGGGTGAGTAGTGAGCCGCGGGAGGTCCGTGATATGATAAACACCATTTTTTGTAAAGCGTTATCATGACATAAATCTTTATCATAATCTCGATGGCTACAGAACTCCGAAGTATTGGCACATGTGGCGAGACGATGTTTACGCCAGCGTTTTCGCAGTGCCTACGCGTGGCATACATGTACAATCTACACAAACATCTATATTTTTAAAATTTTTGATCATATTACTCATGAACTTTGATTATGCAAGCCAAGTTTCATATTGAGCTTTGAAGTATCACCACAAACATTGTTACATTAGTTTCCAGTTATTCAATCTCTATTTGTTACATAAATGCAGAGGACAAACCACCTTGAGAATGTAGATAACAATACCGTAATACAATAGTACATGTAAGTTGTTGTTGTTGGAAACTTATTAGCAAGTAGATTATTTTAAAATATTTCCTGTTAGACAAAAAAAATCAAATAAGTAAGTGTTATTGTGACCGAAAAAGTAAAAAATTAATATTGTTATCATACATTCTAGAACATATTTCATAATGCTAATTGACATTTACATTACCAACATCAAATAATTTTTGTACAATCTTTCATCAGACTGAGTCTAAGATGCAAAGGAAATAAACTTATAATTCCAAATATTTTAAGAAACAAATAAGAATCTTCTTCTTTTTTTGAAGTTGGTTAAAAACGAGCGGGGTAATTGTGTAACACACTATCAGTAGAAATGGGTTTTGTTTTGACATTTCAATAACATTCATTCCATTATTTGCATTTTTGAGCAGACACATTTTTCGAGCACATGAAGCAATGGATTAGCAATATCCTTCAAATGGTTCAGATTGTGATTAATAGTGTGTTTCGCAATTAGGGTGCTGAGATGGGGCAATAAGCTGAAATAAAACATGCCTTTGCCACACAAAGATGAGCTAAATTACAACATCCAAACTTAGTTGATACATATCAATGTACCCAATTGACTAACCCATATACACACAGAGCATAAATTTTGTAGCCATCAAGGAACTGATAAAAAAAACTAGTACAGAATAACAAACCAGCTTGATATTCAACATAATTTAGAATGTTATCAAAGATAAATTCACACAGTACATCCACCTAATTTCATTCAACAAAACTATAATGGATAATACCAGCCACATTTTGTTATCCTACTCATGTTGCTAAAACCATAATCATTTCGTGAGTTTATTATTAATTTACTACTAAGGGTGAATTCTACCAAGCTTTTATACCTAGAATAAATTTTATCCTGAGAATAAATTTTGATTTTTTGACAGTTTTTCCATACTAGAACTGTCAGACATCAATTTTAATCCATGGACTTTGGTGAAATCAGCCTTAAATAGTAAATTAATAATTGTTTCCAAAAAAGAAAACAACCAACTGTAAACTTCAACATGAGATTTAAAAACATGTCATAATTTATAACAATCCTCTTTTCAGAGTGGCGGGCACAGCTGGAGCTGTGGTAACATGTCCTTTAGAAGTAGTTAAAACTCGTCTCCAGTCCTCAAAGGGAGTTGGAATATCACCTCCTTCTCAGCCTCCACCTTCTGATAGCACTAACAATGCTAGGAAAATCTGCTCGAAGATCCCTAAACATCAGGTATGGACTGGTTATGATTAATTATATAATAAGTTAATATTTTTTATGTAAATGGATACTCTGGATGAAAAACTTGGGGACATTTTTAGAGAATTATAAGAAAATCTTATTAAAGTTGATAAAATAATAATTAACACATCAGATTATCAGGGACAGTAATCAATTGAAATGTGATTTATCAGGACTGGCAGGCTAGTGATAAATATTTAGAGATTAACATTGCAATCTAACCTGAATAAGTAATATTTTTATTTGATTTGAAAGTAGAAGAGTTTTTTGAAGAAACTTATAAAAAAGAAAACAGGCTTTCCTAATTTAGATTAGTGAGACTAAAAATGTAAACAAAAAACTATCCAATAACAAAATTCATAGACTTTTTTTCTTGTTCAAGAAAACTAATTTTAGGAAATATTTTTAAAAAATATTCTACAGTCGCAGTAGTAAAACATGAGGGGCTCGTGGCTAAATAATAACAGCCGCACGGGTTGATCGTAGGTTAAGCTACGCTTGCCGCGGTCGGTTCGAAGATGGGTGACATATCGAGAGCCTTGTGCCTCGGAAAGCACGCTATGCCGTTTTTCCCGGCTGTCATACGTAGATCTTTGACAGTCGTTACGGGTTAGACGCTCAAAAGTCAGACAACCAGTCTTACCAAGGGGTATCGTGTTACCCAGTAACTGGGTTGCGGAGGTCAGATTCTGTCATCTGCATACCCGAACATACATAGTTGTGAAAAGGCTAGGCAGGTTCATTATTGGAGCGGTAGCAAAAATGTAAACAAAGAATCGGCGAATATTTTAGTTTCAATGGAATCAACATCACCCATGGCCATAGTTTGACACGCCTTGAATACTTAATCAAGTTAGCCTTTTTGAGTTCACTCACTGTTGGGCAGCTTCCAATTACACTCGATATTGTAGCCATACCTACTATAAATAATCGGTTTTGTAATAAGTAACCGGTTACATTTTATAAATAACAACAAGAAAGCTGTCGAGAATGTTGTCGGATAAAAAACCAGAATTGCGTTCTCGTGTTCGACATTATGGTTGCAATAAATTACTGAAAACCAGCGAATCAATAACTGTTTTTCCAAAATATTGTTGACACAAATATGATCTTTGGTACTACCTACTTTCCAGTCAAATAGCAGACAGGGGGTTAATTGTAGATTTATGTTATAATACTTAATTAAAACGTGTTCGGGATGTTATATTCAATCAAAAGTTGGTATTATTTTGATGTTATGCTTAAAACACTTGCTAGAATAATATACCTAATTTTTGGCGTTATCAATCTCAAATAGCAGCCGGGGGGTTAATTGTAGACGTTCGTTGTAATAGTAAAAAATTCTCAAGATGTTTTTTCTAGTTTCTTTTTTCTGGCCGGCGACTCATTTTTTAGTAGATGCAAAATGTTTGACACTTGACTGGTGTCCTTTAAAATACACCGGCACCCTAATTGCGTAACACACAATCAATCTCAATCTGAATCATTTTGAAGGATATTGCTAATCCATTGCTTCATATGTTCAAAAAAGGTGTCATGTGTCTGCTCAACAACGTAAATAACGCAATGAATGTTGTTGAACTGTCAAAATGAAACCGATTCTGATTGATCGTGTGCTACGCAATTAGGGTGCGGATCTTTAGACCAATAACAGTTGCCATACCTATAAAGTAGACGAAAATAGCAAAGGTTATGATGCCGATCGATGACCCAATGCATCATTTAGGTTTACCAAAGTCAACTGCAGTTGGATCGATAAAAGTTAAACTGTTTGTTTTTGCCTCATAAATTATGTCTATCGTGCACCAAAGTACCTTCGATCAAACTTAGGGTTTATTCCGAACGTTTATTTCCAGTAACATAACATCGATTTTATTTCTTGAACGCTATATTAAGATGATATTATCATGGTAGTTTTCCTCATGATGCCATGTGCTATTTTTCCTTATTTATCATTTTACTACGCGTTTTATAACTTATCATACCTTCTATTATTAGTTTGGTGTCGAAATGACACTCATCTAAATCAGAGCAAACCTAAACCGGGACCCAAGGTCAACCTTTTCATAATTGGGTAATGGGTACGTACTGGGTCATCATCATCATCATTTCAGCCCGGAATCACCGACACTTTTTGGTATAGGCCTTCCCTTTTTTCTGCCATACTTCCCGGTTCCGTGAATCCCTCATCCAGGTGTTTCCCGCGCATTTGACGATATCATCAACCCAACGCGCAAAAGGCGGATTTTCAAGCACTGAGGGAGAGATAACGGTCGAATAGCATCGACTCTTACAAGATGAAACTCCTAAGCAAAGACATGCTTCAATCTCCTTGCTCCTAAAACATTTCATCACACAAGAGGTCCTTTACACTCTATAAGATCTTCAAATGAAAAAAAATCTATGTCCTCCTTAAATACCTCCAATATAAATAATGCATTAGTTTCGCTTTACTTCTCGCCATTTCTTTCGTCAATTCCGTCTACAAGAACTGGAGAAATTAATTAATTGATGCTGTTACTATGTCTTCTGTCTGGCAAAATATTTTTCTCATCGATTGTGTATCTAAGTAAAAGAAATCTCTTTGATTGTTAGTTTGTGTTTCACTTTATTGCGGAAGAATTTCTCTATCATATCTCTCATTGTTTGTTTCATCCCAGTTTGAAAAAGATAAAAAGGACTTGATCCAATTGTATTCTTGTTATAGATTCTGCCAATAACCCTATCATGATCGTTAAATTATGTTTTGTACGCAAAAAGATTGATTATATCTTTTGTAGTCTACCAAAACGTTGCTTGGAAAAGTGTAAACAAGATAAGGATCTCATCAATGCTAATTATTCGTCTAGCTCTGTCGTCACGCAGGCTACAATAGGCAGATACGGGTTAGTGTAAACAACTATAATGTTCCAGCATATTCTAGTCATCTACTACATCTAGCAATATGTTATGCTTTAGGAAAATAAGCTTTAAATACCCGACTACTCTAACAAACACCTTTGCGTCATAGCAATGCACCTTTATCCATTTCTACAGAAAAAACATCGCCCACACGCGCATATTACGATTTCAATAAGCACTTCGGATATTGTTTTAACTTATCATTCAATACTATTAAAACAATATTTATCAGCCTTATCATCAAAGCTATCGACTAATTATGTAATGAAAATATCTATAATCAGTCGTTTACAACACAAAACAATGTCAGAAAATAATGGTTTCGTGTTTATTTATTTAGTTAGATGTTAATTGTCCCTTTTGTGTGCCACGGACATCGACGCGGAACCTGTCACCATGGATTCACAGTACATGCACATACACATTCTGAAACCGCCCGCCCGCTGAAAACGTCGGATAAAAAAAATCGGCTGTTTCCTACAAAAGTGCCCTACCTACGCGTTCAAAATGTATAGAATAGCTATTCATTTTTTAATAACCGACGAAAAATTTCTACGCCTTGGCGTGTAGAATCATGTGTTGGATTTATGGTTTCAGTATGCGCGTCGATGTCCCTGCCACCCTTTATAAAAATGTTTGTTGGTTCGTATTTCATGCGCTGCCATACCTACTGTTAATCCGATCGCGGGCAAAAGCTAGTTGGTACTTATAATATTATAAAGAGATAAAAGTGAATAAAGTGTAAAGTAAAAGTTGTATGTAGAGGATAATCTTCGGAACTACTGATCCGATTACAAAAATCTTCTGAGTGATTGAAAGCTAGACTATTGCTGAGTACCATAAGGATATAAAATGATTGTGATTGATAGTGTGTTACGCAATTAGGGTGCCGGTGTAGAACATTTTAATTCACCACTTTCATGTGGCTCCTCCTATCCGGGCTAGTCTCCGATTGTGGAATGTCCGTATAATGCCCCCTCTATTTTTTTTATCTGCATCTTATCAAGCTACCAGCACCATATCGTCTTCGTTTGGTCGGTAAATAAGATAATATAGAATAAATCATTTGTTTTAAAATAAATAAGTCACGGTAACGGTTAAAACGATAAGATATAATACATATGTTGCTAAAATTGCACACGTGCCTTAGTATTAGTACAGGGACATCGACACCGACAGGCAGGGACATCGACGTACAGCCCTGCGTTAAAATTTACCTGGGTTATTAAAAAAAAAATACCAGTTCCATACATTTTGAACGCGTAGATATTGCACTTTTGTTGTTGAAAACAGTAGAATTTTTTCGGTTCAGAATCATGGTACTGAATCTATAGTAACGGGTTACGCGTCGATGTTCCTACCACCCTGTATATCCTTTGCATTAAATTAGTAACGAACTAACGAAATGTTTAAAAATAAAACGCTATAATTACCTGTCCCACTTTTAATAACAACTTGACGAAAACATGAATGGACGAACGTGTTTACTTTTATTTTAATTCATTGACTGCTGAAAATTCATTTTTTCAGTAATTAAACACTCACGTTTCCAATACGACATGACATCATATTGTTATACATTTCGGTTATTCTTCAATCAAAAGGAATCAGAAAATATTGGTGAAAAGTTTCTATACTGCGGTGACAATACTCGCCCAGTCGCTACTTAGTAGCGTAGTGAGAGAACAAGCTTTCCTAACTGTCAAAAAAGTTTTTTCAAACTCTATAAGTGTGTTAATATTTATGAATGCAGGTTTCACTGTTCATTAATCTCGGATTTTGGGATTGAAAAGCGAAAGCTGGCCGGAGATTAATCTTATCAACATTTCATATACACAGCATTATTTTAATCAGTCCATACGCCGGATTAATCCTAACAATTCCAGATACAAATTTGCTATCGTTTTAAAAGATAATGCGATCGTAAATACAAAATACTGCGCATTATTTATATTTCGTTGACTTACACAGTAAATTATGCACGTACAAATGTTTAGCTAGTAGGAGTATTTACATTGAATTATTATTATGCTAAAAATAGGACATAATCAGAAGAAAATATTGTTGCACACTGTGTTATAATGATTACGACGGCGGAGATAGTGTGCTATCGGTGCATAATTGCAGGAAATTACGAGTACAAACACGCTAACTTCTGCCAACGAGTGTAAACAAAACAGCAATTTCAAACAAATTTAATCAAATTCATACCTAGTCGCCTAATGATAAACGTGTTTGCTTCACACAGTGTTTTGATTTATCAACGCTTTTATAAAAGTCTGCTGTTGTTAGCAATCTATGTATGGAAAAAAAACGTATCCTGATTCCTGATTGTTTGAATCAATTAACATCAACATGCAAACAGTAGGTACCTAACTATGAAAGATGTAGAAATTCGCACAAACGGTAAATTAACGTACAAACATCATAGGTAATCAGCCTATAATGTTCCCAGTTCTGGGGCAGGCCTGTCAGTGAGAGGCATGACCCACACGCGGGCCCAGTGCGGGTTAGTAGATGTCACATGTCTTCGAATTTTTGGTTCTAGGACATCCGGGTCCGGTTTCTTCACAAATTAATGTCTTTTCGCAAAAAATGTTTACCATTCCTATTTTATCTTTTTCTGAATGACACGTAACTTGAGTAGCGCTTACTCGTAAAGTAATCAAATAATTTTACGCGCTACACAAAGTCTTGCATATTTTGTTGCTAATGTACACAAACTGCGCACTTTACTATCAGTGTGTCGAATTTTTTGCACGTAAAACTATTGTATAAACCGGTTCACGGTACCTATACATGTTATTTAATCAGTTTTGATACTCGCATCGCCAGCTGACATGAGATGATAACGACTGAGAAAAATATCTCAGCTACCTATTCATTGCTAAATAGTAAATAGTAAATTGATCAAATTACACGCTTTCTGCAAATGTTTGTCTTTCGTGAAATATAAAAAAAATTACAATGACTACCGCAGCTACGAAAATTAAGAACGTCACTTCATCGTTCGTCAAAGACGCAATACACTTGGTAACAACAAACAAGTTTGCTTTATCAATATCAGCATTAATCAAAAAGAAATTAGTGAGCTAGTGAGTGACCCAACGTTGGCATTAGTCCAACCAACTATACAATATAATTATTATGTACTACCTTGACATGCCAGATTCAGCAGTAGGAAAGTAGTCTTAATTTAAAGACCCCACCCTAACTTCCGTGCCTACCACATAGGTCACCGAAACCATAAAATTATCTCTATTGGATCATGAACAGTTTTACGTAGCTCAATTTCATTCTGCGTTTAAATCGATCCAGATCGCTTTTATAAATGTTTAAATCAGCTTGCCACGCTACACCAGATCAATTTATTTACGCAAAATACACCAAGGATGTTTATAAATATATGTCCAAGTGCAGTGACTGGTATTCGCGTTCGCCGTCTGATGATAGATAGCTGAAAACAATGCCGATGTTAGAACGCCAAAGTCGTAAAAATTGCTTCTCTCGTTTCCAATAGCTTCGCAGATTCTAGAAGTATTCGAAAATAACCACCGAAAACTAGGTCAGACATTTTCTGGACGAGATTTATTTCTTCCCGAGTTGTTTACCACCCGATACGAGCGGAACAGTTTAAACATGGGCATGCGTTTTAATCGTTTTTAATTGACTGTAGTGCTCAAACTCGAGTTTAAAAGCGAAATTAATTTAGCGTGATATTGTTTTGTTCGCATTTTACGGCGTAGTTCGATGTAAGATTAATAATGACCTTGTACAATGTCATTATACATACTGAAGCTAACGGCGCTCAAGGCTGTTCTAAAAGTAGAATAATGCATAGCAAGTTGGAATTGCAATAAACATTCATTGGCTTCGTCGTGCATACCTGCCTGATGCACTTTCGCTAACAATGGTAATATACATATATTACTCAAAATCCCATTGCTTGGGTCATATCCGTATTCTAGGTTTATCAGACAGGTTTGACATGAACGATAAGTCCAACTCTTATTTTGAGTCAAACGAAAAACTATCAGAATCGGGATGCATTTGGAACTGATAAAATCACTAACACGATACAGTATCATCTCATCTAACCTGGATTTAATCAACTTCCAAGGCTTCAGGAATGATTACTCTGTTGTTTTCCATAGTTTGATTGATGTAGGTAGATATTTCTTTGCACTGAGATATTTTTAGCACTCACTTTAATCATTTATCGTACATAGTTCGTCGTCGTCTTGCCAGAATGTAACACTTATCGGGTTTCTTTCGGCGATAATATGCTACTAATATAGCCTTGACGAAATATCTGACTCAAACTCAAAGCATTTATTTCAAATAAACCAATTACAGGCGCTTTTAAATTGTCTAGGCGTCGGTCAGTCAGAAAGATGAAGCTAGTTGCCCATTCCAAAGCGTAGTAGGTACCTATGGAGAAGAACGGGCACGAAACTCTACGGACACTCTTTTATATCATCGAATAACAAAACATGTAGTCAACTCATGTAGCCGTCCTGATACACAGATTTCATTGGTTCTCTGCTCTTTCTCAAATGTTTATCCAAAAAATTATGATGTCGTCGACGTATGGTTAACATTTGCACAAACACCTAGGATGATTAAAATTAATGTAGGAAGTTTCCTGTGTTATTTTTAATAGTTTTAATAATTATATTACCTTGTATGTTATGGTAGGCATATTGTTTTAGGAAAATGAATCGAAATAAATAGTAGCGTACAGCTTAGCTTTGTGGTGTATATAGGTATCAATGAGAGTTGATTCATTGTTAGGTGCCTATTTCCGTCAGTTAATTTACCTATAAGCCGGTGAGAATAATGGTGTTGTTCATAGAGATAAAACTCATCTATGTATGAAACGTAAATATTTTAACTCTGGAGCTGGCAGTATGGAAACATTTGGCCCTAACATTTGCGTAGGTCCCATTGTTTCCATCACTTGTGTAAAGCGCACCTAGTTATTTGCTTTTCACTTTGTTTTTAGAATAGAGAGCAATGTCTTATAACTACATAAACTACATTTTGTGTTTTTTATTTACCTAATATTTGCGCTAATCGAAGGTCATACACATTCAATGTCAGCTTTTAGTTCAAGTTAAAGTCCTTCACAAATGGGATTTAGATGTATAAATCAACGTGTTTAACAGAATTGATCATTATCCATTTGCTTAACCTTCCTCTGAAAGTTCTAACACAACCTAGTTATCCCTGACCGCATGCGTGCTCAACACAAGCGATGGTTATAATAAAATTGGCCATATAATGCAGGAGGCCAAATGGGGCTACAGACGTACGATGGGCGCGATGTTCGCATACAGCAAGCAAGCAGATCGTATGCTGATATCGTACAATTGTCAGGTTCAGCAGTGTGCGAGGGCGGGACACACCAGGATACCGTCCAGGATGAGCCTTATACAGTGCATCAGGTAAGTCCTTATTTTATAACCCGTTTGTGTGTCATGTCTGCGTAAGCGTCCCTTACAACGTCGCATTTATTAATTAAACTTTATGAGCTCCATTATTGGGATTTATTATTATCCGTCCATCAAACGCCCCGCAGTTTTCTTCCCGCTTATTCTTGGACTTATAAATTTGATTTCCGACACAAGTATGTTGTTATTCGCACATCCATTTGTCGAGATCATGTAGTACACTTTGTGAGGGTACCGATGGCGTCCGACCTAAACAATATTTAAAGAAACTACCTTAGAAGATATTTTAATGTACGAGTTGCGCGTGAAGTGTTTGCTCCTATCTGTGTTATTTGGTGTGGATATTCGTTTTGGCTAGCAGCCACTCAATGACTGTGATTGAGGCTTCAGCACTGCTAAGTGTACACCAGACATAACTGTTGACCTTTAATTTAGCTGTTTACTTATTCGAACTGATGTCACGTAGATCTCTAGTCCATGAAATTTAAGTGGGAAAACACAATTCCACACTTTTCCAAATAAAAATACAAAAATTCATTTGCTAAGTATTTAAATTATCAAGCTCCGCAAACAGAAGAAGTTCAAACCGCTTCGAACTAGCCCTGTTATCAAGTGTATGTCAATAGATAACAACTGTGATGCCCAAGTGTCACGAGAACTGAACGTGGACCGGATTCGTGATCGCAACCCCAGTGGTGCGCTCCGTGTTTGCAGATTAGCCGGCTGCTGACAATACCGGCTGATCGCTTATCAGTTTGCATTTTTCGTTAGAGACTTAGAGTTATTTCGGATGTAGGAACGTGTACTGTGTGTACCTTATATCTCCTGTGTAGAAAACGCACATAAATTTAAACTTTCTCGAGGTTGTGACTCGACCTCAACCGAACTCGATATTTATAGCAGCTTGTATGTTGACATTACAATTTTATCTCAATGGAGGAGATATCCATTTACGTCACCAACTAACTCAATAATTATCGCCGAGGTAGGTGCAAAGGTGATTTACTGACAAGAGCTTATTTGTTTCCAGACACATAGTTCAGACTGAGGGCCCTAGAGCATTGTTCAAAGGTCTAGGACCCAACATAGTTGGGGTAGCACCGTCTAGGGCCATATACTTCTGCACATACTCTCAAGCTAAGGCGATATTGAATCAAAACATATCACCGGATACTCCGATCGTGCACCTATCCGCAGCAAGTGCTGCAGGTAAAACACGTTTTACACTGTTCGTGAAATATTTATATTATTTACTCAAGTTTCTGTCATCAAACGCTGCTCTTTTATATTATGAGACATGGAAATGCAAATCCGCATTGTCTTTCTCTCGTTCCCCTGCTAATTTATTCACGTTGGCTTTTCTAAACGCGATATGTTTTTCACGCACTGGTTTCAAGAACGATCTGTTTCAGGTTTTGTGTCTTGTACAATGACCAATCCGATTTGGTTTGTTAAGACGCGGTTGCAGTTGGATGGACAGAATGTGACAGCAGTGCAGTGTATTAAGAGGATATACGCCAAAACGGTACCTGATATTTTTTTTTAGATGACGAGATTATAGAATCTGTGTTTTGATTCATCAAACTCAGCAAGAGTGATTGATTTCAGGGCATCAGGGGTTTCTATAAAGGCATAACGGCTTCGTACATGGGCGTCAGTGAGACTGTGGTCCACTTCGTGCTGTACGAGGGTGTTAAGGCGAGACTGATGGCAGCAAGGAGTGTTGATGGTGTGCCCAGCGACCATCGCTCTCCTAGAGATTTCCTCGAGTTCATGGGAGCTGGCGCTTTCTCGAAGACAGTCGCTTCTTGCATTGCATATCCACATGGTAAGCATCGGAATATTATCACCATCATCATCATCAGCCTATAGCAGTCCACTGCTGGACATAGGCCTCTCCTATTGCACGTCATTCAACTCGAATTTCGGCAACTCTCATCCTGCTGCTACCAGCCATCCTGCGAATCAGCCAACCAGCCATCCTCCCTTGAACCCATTCTACCTCACGTTTACCGATTCGCTGTCTCCACTCAAGAACACGTCTACCCCAACGGTCATGGGTTCTACGGCTGATATGTTCGGCCCATTGCTACTTCAGCTTGCTTATTCTTTGGGCTATGTCGACAACCTTGATTCTGTGCTCGATCACCTCGTTGCGGATTCGATCCCTCAGAGACTCCAAGCATAACTCGCTGAGCGACCTTGAATTTATGGACCAGCCGTACCGTGAGTGTCCACGTTTCGGCTACATAAGTCACAACTGGCAGGACGCAATGATTGTCTTTAGACTTTGTGGAATACAGTGGTACAGACGAAGCTTCCCAAACGCTGCCCACCCTAGCTGAATTTTTCTGTTAGCCTCCCTCTCAAAGTTGTTCTTACCAAACTGCAGAGTTTGCCCGAGGTAAACGTATTCTTGAACAACTTTAAGAGCACCGCCATTGACAGCAATCGGTCCCGGGGTAACGTGTTCGTTGAACATAACCTGGGTTTTGTCCAAGTTCATCCGGAGACCAAAGCGTACGGAAGAATCAACTAGGCTATTCAGCATATGCTGCAAGTCCTGCACCGATTCAGCCAGTATGGTAATGTCATCTGCGAATCTCAAGTGTGAGATGTATTCACCGTTGATGTTACTGCCGCGTCCTTCTCAGTTCTGAGTCTTAAACACATCCTAAGTTAGAGAACAATTTCGGGGAAATTACGACCCCTTGTGTCACCACCCGACCCAGGGAGATATGTTCAGTTCGCTGGTCCTGGGTTTTAGGACGGTCATTGTCGCGTTTTCATAAAGACATCTCAGCACTTGGATGTATCGCCAGTCGACTTGGCATCGCTGCAGAGACTCCAAAACAGACCAGGACATCGGAATGTACTAAAGTATAAATTCACGCCCGTAAAATAGCAATTCCACGTTGATACGACGATTAATTTGCCTGCAAAGTTGATGTGCAGCAAACATTTACACGCTGATACGATAATCAAATAGAGATGCATTTAATTATCATCACTGTTGTACACCACTAATGTTGGTACTTGGTAATTACTAATTAGTAATGCCTATAAAGGAGTCTTCAGGGATCATTGACTCTTTACCATGGATAAAGATATTAGCTAGTGATTAGAAGCAACAGGTCATTAGCATATGCATGTGTAGGTAAACCGATGTGTCACCTTATCTGGTACATTTTCCGTCTGCCTGATAGCAAGAGTTAATGGCATCTTTATTGACTATATCGCTTAGTAAACTTTTGAAAAGTGATTGTTGCACCAAATGTTGTTAAACCACTTAAAGTCTGTTATTTTCCGGTAATTAAGAATAGGAAGCAAATAAGATTATTACTATCACAAACACACTAATATGACACTTTAAGGCAAACCATATATTTTATTGGTGTTATGATTCCTTTATGAACTCGTATTTAATTTCCAGAGGTAGCAAGAACACGGCTCAGAGAGGAAGGTGACAAATACCGCAAGTTCTGGCAAACGCTGCACACAGTACTGAAGGAGGAGGGATACCGAGGAGTCTATAGGTAAGCACTGCAGCATTCTTATCAAAAGTCAACATATCCGCTAACTGTGCCAACTTTTATTAATAACTTCTTTGTCGTTTCAGGGGCTTAGGCACACAACTAGTACGTCAGATACCAAACACGGCAATCATGATGTCAACATACGAAGCCGTGGTGTATCTTCTAACTACACATTTTAATAGTTCCTTTTATGAGAACACCTAGCTAACTGCATAGAGTCGAGTTAGTCGTGTCCGAGTCGCGTTGAGCGCCAAAACACTAGTTTTGTAGCCAACATTAGATGGCAACGTTCTCGAATGTCCATGTAGAGAGACATTGTGCGTGCTTGTGGCTGAGAAATTACGAAACCTGTCCAAACCCACCAGTCTCCTTATGGTAGGAAGTAAACGTAACACCGTGTTCTCAAAAATTATAACAATTTCAAGGTCAGCAATACTTGGCAGGGGTAAAATTGGCTGTATGGAAAATGTTGAAACTTTTTGCTTACCCATTTCTAAACTCAAAAATGCAGACCTCATAACGAGCAGATATTTTTGTAATTGAGTTTTTATACATAAAAAAAAATATTAATCATTGTAAAAGTGTGTAAACGATTTGAAATGTACTTACAAGGTGATACTACATGCAGATAAGATACGATTATTTCCGCTTTTTTAACCTTTGTACCTACTAACTGCAAGTTTCCCTTTTTGAAGTACTTTCCTATCTTTACTTAGGTTTTATAAAAAATATTTTTAAATTGATCATTATAATTGCAAAGTGTGTGACAACAACTTATTCATACTATCAAGTGCTATATGTTGGTGCAATTTTCCTGTTTTTGTCATTATTTAGTATTTTAGTGTTGGTATGACTGAAAATATTCTCATTGTTGAGCTAGTGTAAGATAAAAAAGTTATTTTGCCAGTTTATTATTCAAGTAATTGCGCTTCTAAGATAAATGTTGCGATCAAAAATGTTATATTTTTATGAAAGATATTTTTAAATCAGAATTATTTTGGAAGTCGTTCATACATATATTCATTCAGTTGATTGATGATTATTTTATGGATAATTGGGATGATGAGTAGGTAATATTAGAAATGTTCAAACACATAATGTAATTTCATGGAAGGCATAGATCGATAAAATCAATGTAAATTTGGAGAAGCTATACGATTTCAAGTTTTTTGTGGGAATTATTCCCGTCCTTGTTGCGTATATCGTAAGATCTGTCTGACAATATCAATCTCATGTGAACTCATGCTCTTCTCTTCCCATCCCCCGCCTCGCCGCGCTTTCCTAAGGCGCGGTACTGTACAGCGCTTACAATCAAACTATAGTATGAAGTTACATAGTCGTCACGTCACTTCTATCTCTATGGTAGTGCCGTCATTGTCTAGCAGTTATTTTAAAACGTTTCTAACTTTACCGATGGCACCGATTCCCTTGTTCACAAACTTAACTAAATTTAAGTTCAATGCATCTTTTTATTTATATTTCATTAAGAAAAGGACAGAAGATAAATACTAGTTTAGTCCTACTCCATAGACAAGTTTAGACTTGATTAAAAAATAAAATACGTCAATTTACGTCAGGCGCTGACTAATTTGACAGGACTAAACTAATATTTATCTTCTGTCCTTTTCTTAATGAAATATAAATAGAAAGAAAAAGATGCACTGAACTTAAATTTAGTTAAGTTTGTGAACAAGGGAATCGGAGCCATTTTTAAGCTTTTAGACATTTTGTAGTTGTGTAAAAAAAAATGACATCATCCCTATTTACTCTGTTAAAATAATCCGTCTACCAGCAATCTGAATTAATTTAGTCATTAGTTTCTAGTCTCAATAAGTGCTTGAACCATGTAAATGCCTTAATCATTTCATTAGGATCAGTCATCAGATGATTACATTAAATAGTATGATAAGTTTTGCTGATCTAGGGCTAATTTTTCAATCGACAGATATAATTTTTCGTGGAATAAAATTGACATCTGACAGATTTTGTATGGAAGAACTGTCAAAAATTCAAAATTATTCCTCAGATAAAATTATCTGGCGTTGGAAAATGCACATAAGGTGTAACTTGTGCCAATATAAGAAATATAATATTTGGGAACTTTGGTTAGAATTATTGCTTTATCGATGTTTTTATGTTGTATCTGTGTAAGTATATACTGTTTAAAGCAGGCTTTTTACAATAGAAATGTAGTTCTTATGAATCCCACTGTTAAATAAGGACTAGTCAGTTATTGTCCAATATTAGTTGCCTAAAGGTTTCGTCCATTGTATGTTGAGTTAAAATTCATTTGACAACACGAAAGTAATATGCACAAGTTTTTTTTTATTCATAAATCCTTATATTCCCGTCTCAGCACACAAAATAGTAAAACGTAAGCTGTGATATAGAGCTTGTAAATATTAGTTATGGAATGTAAAAAATAACTGTCACACATAGTTCCATCTTACATACTATTGAAATGTGAACGTAGTAGACTATTTATGCTTGTTATTGTCCTGAACATGATGTTGGCCTCTAAGTATGCCGCACGCATTGACCTCAGGGTGAATGTCAACTGTCGAGTATAGCTTTTATTTTAATGTTATGTTAAAATATAAATCTACAACATTTTATGCACCGTGATGATTCAGAATGAACTTGAAATTGGTAACAGACAATAACAAGTGCGAATGGATCATTATTTGAGAATTGTGTTAATTTTTATATAGATTTTATTCTGTCTGGGAACACTAATTGTGTTGGATGATGTCAGTCATACCTGCTATGATTGTTAAATATTCTAATTATATCGAAGTTAAGAGTGATTTATAAATTAAGCATAATAATGTTTCCAGACATAGGCAGGTAGATCTTTGATGGTTATGTTAATTTAGAGGACACATTTGGACATTTGTCGGACTGAGTATAAAGTACTATTATTTGTTTAATAAATAAAAATATTTAAATAAATACTATATTATTTAGTTTCATTTTTTTTCTAATGATACAACTAATAAGTTTATGGGCCAGAGGAATATAAATATTATGTGCTATCGCCAAAATCGATATCTAACCACCGTAAGGACTATTCCTGCTTGCAGCGCTTATTATTAGTTGACCTAAAAAGAATCCTCTTTTGTTTTACTTATGGACGCAGCTGTGGTCATCATGCGAACAGGATTCTGTTTTCAAAATGGTCAGATATAGGTTTTGGCAATAGTATATAAAGGTTTTAAATAAGTAGGAGGATATAAATACGAGCTAGGCTGTTATGATTGGAAGTGATAAAATAAGAACTACAGTAAGTATATAAGTACACCAAATTAAAAATAATTTATTCCAACATCAACAAATAAATGCATCATAAATAAATAATGAGATTATGATAAAATAGGTTTTAAAAGAGTTCTGACCGCAACATTTGATAATCCAACCCATACATGAGAGGAGATGGCATTTGGCATGTCACTTGGGAATCTCAATATTCCAGTCAGAGGAAACAGGTCACCTTTCAGGGCGACAATGGGTTCCCGCCTAAACCAAACAACAGACAGTACAGTCATAAGACCTATTCCAATTTGAAGACCCATTCTGACAGTACTTTTAACTGCCATATTTTTACCAATACGTGTTTGTGAATCATCTTTCAGCTGATTTTCAAGGCTGTTTATTTTCCGTTGCAACTTGGAATATGCTGCGAACTCATCTTTCATAGATATGCCCTTTTGTTCCGCTTTGAGTGTCACGATTTGAGACCAAACTGACCGCTCTTCATTGGATGGTCTAACAAAACATGCAGCTATCTACAAGCAAATAACAGTGTTGTTTTAATTGATATGTAACTTGTATAGAAAAAAGTATGAACGGCCCCCTCGTAGGTACTTACCGGTTTCACTAACTGAGGGATTATAGCACTGAGCGTACATAAAATGAGAAAATAAACCAAAAGAAATCCATTTATAACCTCCAACATTGTGTTTACTGTGATACAGTACAGACTACCTGAGGCACAGACTGAAATTTGCAATATTTTTTTTTTAAATAGCCTTAAACAGTGGTCAGCTTTTAAATTATTGCCCACTATGAGAATTTATTAAAATTTATTTTTGCTTGAAATTGTAATTTTAAATTGTCTGTCACTGTCAGTCGTCAGTATCATAGAGCATAGATTATACACTATATGTCAGTACAGTCGGATTTAAAATAGACAAAATCTCATGGATCCATGGAATTAGTATGTTGTACTATATCACAGATCACTCACAGATACCCTTCCACATTTACCTTTAGAACGAAAATTATCACTTGGATTGTGGTAGTGATGCAACCCATAGCATAATCAGCTTATAATGCTCCAACTGCTGGGACTTCCTCTCTTCGACGGGCAGTGGGTTATGTCACCATAGAATTATAGTTAACAACCTTATAGCAAGGACAATAAAGATCACTGGATCAATGTGATACAAAATCAGAGTTATTATAACTGTGGAAAGACTGTGGGTTTATACAGTGTTTCTGAGATCTAACTTTCAACCTTCAACAGCAGCCTCAGGCGCCATCTTCACGGGCGAGTGAATCGCGGCGATGCGTATTTACAAACACAAACAGAACCCATTTCCGTCTTCGTCTCTACACAGCTCATATGTTGTGCTAAATAACATACGTGGCTCGCTCGGACAGCAAGCTATACCGTTCCCGTATTAGCTAACCTTGCATTTTATAGATTTTTCTTATAAATATAAGTCAGCTTATACTGGTTATGTATAGCTTGATGTCTAGCCGTGCGATCATTCGCAGAACAGTCACCGTCGTCGTGATAACTACGGCACCTATCCCACCGCTGGCAATTAACTCGAAGTAGTAGAGCAGTGGTGGCCCAGTGGTAACGGCCACGACACAACAAATTGTAGGTCCTGGGTTCGAACCAAAGCAGGCACTTTTTATCATCATTCATCACCACTGCTTTCATAACGGTGAAGGAAAACATGGTGAGGAAACCGGCATGTCCTAGAACCAAAAAGTCGAAGACATGTGATATCTACCAGCCCGCACTGGGCCCGCGTGATGGACAACCACCCACTCCCTTTCAGAGGCCGGAGGAGGAAAAGACCTGTGTCCCAGCAGTGGGAACATTATAGGCTGATTAGGCTAAGTAGAATTAGTAACTAAAACGAGATGGCGAGCAGCGAGTGTGCGATGGCGACGAGCGATTGATTACTCGCTGGTAAGACAAAGACAACGAAGACATTTATTCGTCGGATATGGTAGGTAGGTAGTACAAAGATGGTTGGTACACATATATTATGGATTAATTCGACACATCCGCCGCTACTAGGGGCGTACGAATATTTACAATGTGAACCTAATGACCTACACGGCTTTCGGGAAATTTATGAAATTTGGAAATAGGTTGAAATATTTACGTAGCATATGTTTCTTTAAAATAATTCTCTTCTTTTGCAAAGATAGTTAGAAGTTATTTTATGTCTCGTTAATTCAATAAGTATACCATTAGCGCAATCTATTGTATCTATAATATAAAAATCAATGCCACTTTTCGTTGTAATTTTATTACTCAAGAACGGCTGGGCCGATTTAGCTGATTTTGCTTTTGAAATGTTTGTCGTAGTCCAAGGAAGGTTTAAAAGGTCAGAAAATTTGGAAAAAAGAGTAGGGTAGGAGTAGCGTAGGAGTAGGGTAGGAGTAGGGTAGGAGTAGTGTAGGAGTAGGGTAGGAGTAGTGTAGGGGTAGGGTAGGAGTAGTGTAGGAGTAGGGTAGGAGTAGGGTAGGACTAGGGTAGGAGTAGTTTAGGAGTAGGGTCAGCTAGTTTAACTATAAAAGAACAGGGTATATTCGTAAGACTCGCGCAGCCTGAACTGCAAAGGATAGAAACTCGAAGAATATTTGACAGTGGTTGTAGTTTAAACCGGAAGGATGTCCTAAGAATGGATTTTGCTAAAATCAACCCATAAGGGAGTGAACAGGGGGGAGGGAATTAATAAAATCTTATATTTTCTTTTGCCTTTTAAAGTGGGTAGAGGGGCGTTAAAATTCGTAGGGGAGAGTTTAAAAAAGAAAAAAAGAAATTCGCGTGGACGAAGTCGGTGGTGAAGTGTTGGTTATTTATTATTATTATGACATTTAGGTACAATACAGCAGTCCTAAAATGATTTTTGAAAAGCCTTTCGCTAAGGGCTTTCGGAAACATCCCATGTATGTATGTTCTGCGATTATTTATAATCTATGAGAAAACTAATTTAAAGAGGAATGTCAGTTTTGTCATTGTAAATAACGTAGTCGTTCCAACATTGAAGAATGGACGTATAAAAAAGTTTTGTTGGTTGGTGCAGAGAGATTACAGAGGCTATTAAGTTTGTTACCCATTAATTTGTCAAAAAAGAGTGGAGTTTCATAATTTAACGCTGGCAAGAACACATTTGTCAGTATATTTCAGTAAACAAACAGGGCCACTACAGTCCAGGCTGGTCCAGCTATTGACATTTATTGAGATCAGTCTCCTCCAGTCTCCAGTCTCCTCACAGAAGTGACAGAAGTCACAGAGTCACAGAGTACATTTTTATCAAAAGGTGACATGCTCTTTGTTTTTATCTGTGACTACGATACAGGTTGACACATTTACGATATTAGAAGCATGTATTGATTGACCCAAATAAATATAGAACAATAAATATTGTGCGATTTGTGAAGTGATAAGACGACTTTGACAGCAAAAATAATAAATTTGGCCATTAATCATGGTGGGCATATGTTTTAAGAAGAAGTTACTCAATGTTGTACATCTGGAGAGCTATACAACCTACAAGGAATACGTAGAGACCCGTAAAATAAAAGTGCCCCTAGATTCGTTTATTTGTTACTGGATTCAAAAGTTTTGTACCAGCAATTTCGTTGCTATAAGATTCGTCCCAATAAGGGCAACTCCTGAGCAAGAGAAGTCGGCTGTTACTATAGAAGAGGAAGAAGGCGATCCTTTCATCTATCTGATAAATGAATATGAAATTCCGTGGACAGTGGCGCTATGTGTGTACCCAGTCATTATGGTTGAAGATGTTATAATAACTGGTCTCTGTGCGGTGTCCAGACAGATCTGTTTGTTTAGGAATTTCTACCCACTGAAGGAGGAGCATGAGGACGGTCTCCTAGGCTTTCGTCAGACTTGCCTCCAAGCACCAAATGAGGTTTCAGTGTGGACAAAATTCTGTGAAGTAGAAATTACAAGGACTGCCTACAACTTAATAAATGATAGTGATATCAAAGAAGTACCAAATGCTTTGGTACGATTTGAAGATCATATGAGGCAGCCTGTCAGAATTCATAATGTGTATAAAGTTGCACAGAATATTAAAAAAGAAAGTATAAGTGCTGAGAAAGCAAGAGCTGAACAACAAGCAGCCAATGCAAAGGCAAAGCAGAAACAGGCAAACACTGAGCCACAGGCAAATAATGAGCCACAATCAAATGCTGCGCACCAAACAGAAGCTGCCCAAGAAAAAAATGCTCAGAAACAAACAACTGTTGAGCAACAAGAATCTTCTAAACAAAAAACAAATGTTGAACAACAGAGAAATGCTGCGCAAGCTAAGCAACTAGAAAAGCCTAAGCTTCAAACAAATGCTGAACAACAGGCAAATGCTGAGCAACAAGGCAAGTCTGAGCATCCCACAAATGTTGAAGAACAGGCAAATGCTCAACAGGCTAATAATGAGCAAGCTGAGCAAAAGGCAAAGTCTGAGCAAATTACAAATGCTGAGCAACAAGCTATTGCTGATAAACAGGATCCCGAAGAAACCGGGGAAGGTTCATCCAGCACAAGGACTTCAAAAACAAGAAAATGGAAATCTAACAAAAAGAAAGAGATTGCAATTGACTGTTCCACAAAAATGGAGGACCTTGAAGTAAATCATGACTTTGCTGAAGGCCCATACTTGACATTAGCAGATCTAGTACTGCTGCCATCATATTATATTATAATAAAAACTATTGGGGAGTCACGGTTTGCATCTGTATTGCCATTTACTTACAAATGGTACACAAATTTGATGTCCATTCCAAGAATAAAGGAAATTTTTATGCCCCTCGTGAGCCAACACACAGTTACACAGTTATTGTTTAATTTGCATATGCCAAGACCTGATGATGTAAGCTTGTACAAGTGTGACCCAAAGAGGCATAATCCTAAAAGGAGGATTTATACTAAGGAAGAGGATATTGAAAAGGCTATAAGTGCCATAAAGGATGGAATGGAATTTACAGTGTCTGAGAATGAGCTTCAACCTTCTTTTAAATGGAGAGATATTCCGGAGCATGCAAATCCATATTCTGGCTATCTACCTGACACAAGAGTCCAGAGGAAATCTGAGCAATTAGAAAATTTAGCATTAGCTGTCCTTAAAATGGCTACAGATGGAGATGTCATTGTAGACTTTTGCTGTGGAACTGGACATTTGGGCATCCTCCTTGCTTATCTGTTGCCAAGATGCAGTATAATATTGCTGGAGAACAAAGTGCAGTCTCTCTCCAGAGCTAGAGAGAGGGTTAAAAAGTTGAGGTTAACAAATGTATTTTACTACCAGTGCAACCTGGACTTCTTCATCGGCGAATTTGATATAGGAATTGGATTACATGCTTGTGGGATGGCCACTGATTTGATTTTGGAGAAGTGTTTAAAGCAAAATGCTAGGTTTGTCCTAAGCCCGTGCTGCTATGGAGCTATACATGGTACCTGTAGAATAAAATATCCCAGAAGCAAAAAGTTCTCCAGTATGACCTTAGATGAATACTTGTGTATTGCCCATGCTGCAGACCAGACACACAAGGAGCATCCTTTAGCTGTCAGAGGAGCGAGGTGCATGACAGTCATTGATTCAGACAGGGCACACTTAGCTGAAGAGTATGGATACAAAGTCACACTCTTGAGACTGAAGCCTATCACATGTACACCTAAAAACAATTTAATAATAGGAATATCTACAGAAAAATAAATAATAAAAGTCAACATTTTTAACAGATCATTTATTGTATTAACAGATTTTAAAAATGTAGAATTCGTACCTACTTTAACAATAGCTTATTCTTAAACTTCCCAATTGAAAACTTTCTAAAAATAAGCATTTTCAAAACACACTGTTCTTACAAGTTAAACAAAGTTCAACAGATTTTAAAGCATAATCATTGGCATCAAATTGTAATACTTTTATACAGTGTAAAAGTATCAAATTTTCCACTTTTTATGTAAATCTAATTCACTTTTGCGTAGACAATGGCAGTGCGGCATGGGATATATATCTGAAAAATAAAAATTAATTACAATAGGTTTACTACAAGTAATTCTAGTCATATGGAACCTCAGGAGACACATTCCTGTATATGATTCTATACTGTTTTATTTCTTAAATATATGAGATGTTAATGTTTCTTGTTTACAAGTTTTAAACAATAAGTTGATGTCTATTGCATAGTATGAATTAGTAATTCTGGATGTTTCAATTAATTAAAATGATTGTTAGCTGCTTCAAATAAAAACAATCAAATAAATGTTCAATGTTAAAGGAATTAAGTGTCTATTAAATATAAACTTAATAAATAAGTTGATGTCTATTGCATAATATCAATTAGCAATTCTGGATGTTTCAATTAATTAAAATGATTGTTAGCTGTTTCAATTAAAAAAAAAATCAAATGGATGTTCTATGTTAAAGGAATTAAGTGTCTATTCAAATATAAACTTAAACAATAAGTTGATGTCTATTGCATAATATCAATTAGTAATTCTGGATGTTTCAATTAATTAAAATGATTGTTAGCTGTTTCAATTTAAAAAAAAAATAATCAAATGGATGTTATAGGCTAAAAGAATTAAGTGTCTATTCAAATATAAACAATAAGTCGATGTCTATTGCTATCAATTAGTAATTCTGAATGTTTCAATTTAAAAAAAATCAAATAGATGTTTAATGATAAAATAATTAAGTTAGTGTCCATTCACAAATAAACTTAAACAATAAGCTGATGTCTATTGCATAATATCAATTAGTAATTCTGGATGTTTCAATATCAAATAGATGTTCATTGTTAAAAGAATTAAGTGTCTATTCAAATATAAACTTAAACAATAAGTTGATGTCTATTGCATAATATCAATTAGTAATTCTGGATGCAAGTACATACCTAGCTAATAATTGAAATAAATAGCTATGTCCTATTACAACTTCATATCGTATAGATGTTGTAAACAAGTTTTTATGTCTAATATCCAATTATAAACGGTAATATAGACTTTTACTGCGTAATATCAATTCAATTTAAATCTGGATGTTCGAATATTTAAAATAGATGTTTCATTCAAATAATATAGTTGATGAAGGTTGGCCAGAGAAAGCAACACACAGGGTAGAGTTAGGTAAAGCAAAGTATTATACAGCCCGATTCAAACTTTATGGCGGATCTGAACATGAGGCGAGTCGCTGCGCAGTAACAAATTCACGTGTCAGCGGGGGTGAGGGGTGAGGTGCTGCGCAGCGAGTAGCGCACTTCAGAGCAATAATATTTGAATCGGGCTGTATCTTGAGGGACAAATAGAGGATAATAAAAAAAAGTTGATTCATTAAATGAATATTCGTTGTAGATCTGATTGTGCCAAAAGTTGATGTTTTTAAAATATGTTATATGGAATAAATGATTAAAAATAAATATAACTTGGTTATTTATTATTATTACCTGTACAGAATCACTTCGGTTGCCCCACGGTTGGCCCTGTGTAGCGTGGAACTCGCCGTCCGGTTCTACGCGACCAAAGCCGCCGTATTTCTTGCTATCTGAACACAGGACCGCCTGGAAAAATACATCAATTACAAATCTGGCTTTCTTTGATCTTAGCGTGTCGGCAAGAAGAACAATTTTTTTCTTTCTTTGGTAACAGACATTCGCATTAAAATTGATTTGCAGAATTGGATCCTTGTAACTTGTTTACAAGGCTAACGCTGGGTGCTTTCATACATGGAAAAAAGATACAGGGTGGTATTTTTACATTGGGTTTGACTCGGCTCTACTTTAAATATTTTCTTTAATATTAAGTTTATGGTTCCTTTTTTCCAACTTTGCTCTATTTAATACACTTTTGACCTCAGGGAAAGCACGCTGTATACGTAATTATTTCTTATGCAGTATGAGTAGTTGGATAAAAATGATAACTTATATTTACATACCTTATAATTGCCAGGCACGTCAACGCCGACCCTGTAGTCTGTGAAGCTCTGGTAGGGGTGGAAGTTGAACACAAACAGCAGGCCGGCGCGCTCGAACGAGACCAGCTTGTCGCCCTCATGCTTACACGATACGTACGCCTGGAGACAAAAACATTATTTAAATTCAAGCCACAAGTCAACGTGGTAACGCAAGACGAGCTCTTGGGCAGATAAATAGTAATAGATACGAGCCGCACGAGTCGATCTAAGGTTAAGCTACACTTGCTGCGGTCGGTCTGTGGATGGGTAACTATTCATTACATACTGAGACTCCATGCATCGGAAAACAGTTTAAGCTGTTGGTCCCGGCTGCTATTTGTCGATACGGGTGGTTAGAAGCCCGAAAGTCTAACAAACAGTCTTGCCAGGAGGTAAGGGGTTCTGGTAAAAAGGCGAGTGGTCTACCTGACTTGATGATAAGCGGTCGTCGACGCCTATGGATATCTGCAATATCAGAGGCATCGCGAGTGCCTGGCATGTTCATGAGACAAAGCTGAAAATGTCTTATGTGCCTGTAATTTGGCGCTACCCTAGTACCTACCTGATTAAATCGACACCAACTTTTTTTTCACGAGAATCACACAACACTAAGGCAATTCTCGTAATTTAAAACGTTCAAAATCTAGTCGCAATCTCATCTCATCTTCTCCTCTACTTTCTTTACATTTGTTGACATGTTTTTGACATCGGAGTGGCAGACAGAAATTAAAACGGGGGAAACAACCAGCGGGTGATCAAATCAGGGGATACGACCGGAATAACTCATAACTTTTTGGGTAAAGTAGCGTACGTCAAGACCATAAATTCCTTACACTTAGGTACTTAAGATTAAAAAGCAAATCAAAACTTTAGGAAAAATCTATCAAAATTTTTCCTAAAGTTTTGATAGATATTAGGTACCTATTAAGGCATTTTATGGTCTTTTCTCAAAGTTGCTATTTTTGTTTTACGCAAAAAACTTGAATTTTGCATAACTGTAAGGTCATCAAAAAGCTACAACAAATATAGGTACTAACCGGCGCCGAACTCAGCCATCCATACTTCTCCTCCAAGGCGTTCATGTCCCTGTCGAACTCGTTGAGGAACTTGTACTTGAGCAGCTGGTCGTCCACGAGGTTCCACTGGCGCCGCGCGTAGTGGTACGACGAGTTGTTGCCGGCGCGCGGGAAGTCCAGCCACTCGGGGTGGCCGAACTCGTTGCCTGGAGGAGAGAAAAAACATAAAAAGAGTGGTTAGGAATATTTCCAGGTGTATTTACACGGTACACCGTATTATTTTTTTACGTTTGTTTAGTGGATTTTTCAGACTTGTGAAGTTAGAAGTCAGACCGTTTGGTAGGTTGCCCAGGCGGTCGATTCAAGAATAAACCTCCTATAAAACGATTCTGTAAAAATCTCACTATGAAAAGTTAGGTGAAGTGAGCTTAGAGTGAGCTGTCAATAGTGTCAATCCCTAGCATTAAAAAGCTGCTGCCATTCCCAAATGACAGCTCACTCCACACTCACTTCACCTAAGTTTTCACGGTGTAATGGTTACAGAATCGCACTGCAGGTAGTTGTTTCGGGTCTAGCTGTTTGTGTATGTGAGTTTAAATGTTTGTAAACGCACCCACGATACAGGAGTAATTCCTAGTGTGGGCAAAGTTTAAAAAAAAAGATTAACCCTTCGTATCGCCGGAACGTGGATCCATGCAAGATAGAATGCCTTTGCTCAGCGGTGGGACAAAAAAAGATGCAGGAGCGAGCGAAGCGAGCTCGTTAATTTTACTTACGGGGCGACAGGGTAGAAGATAAGTAGGTAATGCTTTTATCAAGAAAATAAGTCTGCCGCCCCGGGACATGGCTTCCTTGGCTAAAGGGTAAATACGCATCTGAACATACCTATAAAGTTAAGATACGCCTCGCCTGCTAGCGCGTGTGTGATGAGTCGTATCATGCAGTGCAGTGCCAGGCCTCGCTCGACGACTGCGCTTGGTTCGCTTATTGTGGACATGTGCGTGTACATGGCCGCGTCCATCAGCCAGAATGCTATTGTTTTGTCGCCTACGAGAGCCTGGAAGCATGAGAAATTAGTTTATGATTTGAAGTGACAAACTTTGTCCCTCTTCTTCTTTTCGTATCGACGGTATCTATATTTGACTGCCCCTTTGATCTCGTGGACGCAAGCGCGACTGCTGATTGTGGGGTCCTGGGTTCGATTCCTAGGTCGGGCAAAGTGTTACTTATTGGGTTTTTCCATAGGAGACTAGCCTTCGGCGCGGGAGATTATTATAGTGCACAAGTGTGTGCGCAGACACAGATAGACTCCCTGTTCCCTCACTCTCATAGTCCGAGATGTCCGGGATGGCAATCCAACACGACCGGAGAGAGATCAGGCGCAGAAACAGCGGGCAACGCTAAATTATACTGTGTGAGTTAGGCAAAACCATCTTAAGAATATTACATACCTGGTCATGACTCTCAGCATACGCCACGGTGCCTTCCATCCACCGTCTGTTAGTGAGGGTGTGGACAATGTGGCCGATCTTCCAGTCCTCGTCTTTCTCCTCCTTGAGCAGTTTGATCCACATGTCGGGGATGGCCATGCCCAGGCGGTAGTCGAAGCCGGTGCCGCCTTCGGTGACTGGGCGGCAGGAGGCTGGCATTCCTGATACATCCTGGAAATAGAATGAGATGTTTTTTAGAAGGGAGTTTATTAAAGTGTTAAGTAAATCAAGTAAAAGAAAAGTGGACATTTCTAAGTCAATAAAAAAATAATAATAATAGGATACTCTTTAACCGGTTGATTGCCGTGATTACAGAAACAATTGAAAAACCATTGTGTCTCGCATGGATCCACGTTCCGGCGATACTGCCTATTCTTTTTTCAACATGTTGGGGACCTGGGGTCGGCTTCCGGTCTAACCGGATGCACATGCATACAAAAAGTTGTCTCAACATTGAACAAATGACGATGGAATTTGGATAAAAATTATAACCTTCGGCAGGTTGACTGTGGCTATTACAGTCTGCCAGTTTGCCCACCCATCCAATATATTTTGATGCTATATCTATCACGATAGCTTTCCTTTTCAGAAGATATTGTAAATGAGTTTCTACTTCCTATACTGATCCTAGGATCCAGTCCCAAGTATAATCTCGCAATTTATCCTCACCTCAGCAATAGTAATAGCCCTGTTATCAATCTTGTGAATCATCTCGTTAGCCAACATGAGGTACACCAGCGCCTCCGTGTCCACTCCCAGGCCGTAGTACTCGTCGTAGTGGCCCGAGAAGCCCGTACCGATGCCGCGCGAGTGGTACAGCATTGATGTTACGCCGTCGAATCTTTGGGGGCAAAGGGGTCAGTTGTAACGAGGTGTGGTTGTAACATAAGAGCAAGAATGTATAAGCAGTTTCCATGTGCAAGAAAACGTAATTTATCATAGTAAAAATTATAACGTCGATTCCCTATGTTTTTTTACTTTTTAACAATAAATAAATAATATTTTGTAGCATATGTGAACAGCAAAGCTTCCAGCAGCACGTCGTATATAGCATACTAGCTGCGCCCCGCGGTTTCACCCGCGTAAGTGTCGATCGATTTCGGGATAAAAAGTATCCTTTGTGTTAATCCTGGTTATAAACCACCTGTGTGCCGAATTTCATCCAAATCCGTTCAATAGTTTTTGCGTGAAAGTGTAACAAACATCCATCCATCCATAAAAAACTTTCGCGTTTATAATATTAGTAGGATAGTATGATTAAAAATGTATCTCACCTGAATCCATCAAATTGGTATTCCTCTTGGTACCACCTCAGGTTTGATAGTAAGAACCTCAGTACTTCGGTCCTGAAAAATTATAAGATTATGCTATGATAATTATATTTGTGACTTGTGTCTACTGTTGATGAGTTATCTTCTATATAAATAAAAATAAATATTCATAAACGTTGCTTAAAGTTAAGTAGTGATTAGCTACTGTTTAACCATACATTTATGACGTTTGAACGACACATAACTTTAATCATCGTTTATAAATAAACCCCCATAATGCTGCTCGTTCGGTAATCGCATCACTTGAGGACGGCTGAGCTGATTTGGCTATTTTTTGTTTAGGTTTTTATAGAGAGAAACATTGGAAAACATTCCCGGAAACAATAATTTGTTATTGGTGCCATCGAACTTGCTGATGCCGTCCAGGGTTTACTTCTACCTAATAATTTTGGCTCTGGACCGATCGTCGTGGTGACGCTTGGCCCAAGCACCCTCGGCTGAAATAATGATGAAGATGATGACCACAACTTACTCAGAGTAGTTGAACAGCCGGCTGTCCCACAGCTGGTGGGTTCCCCTCACTCCGTCGTGGAAGAAGCAGGAGTTGGTGCCGTCAAACTCGTTGAGGCCGTCCAGCGTGTTCTTGGAGGCGTGGGAGTGCACCACATCGAGGAGTACATAGAGACCCAGCTCGTGCGCGCGGTCGATCAGCTGTTTGAGCTCGCAGGGGGTGCCGTAGCGACTGGGGGAAGAAAATTAAACTATAATTTATGCATTTCGCAACATGCCTAGTCTTTTTCGCTGAGTATCTACTGTTTGAATTCAAAAGAAGTACCACCAGCAAAGGTGTTGTATCTGGTGGGCTCCGACGCGACGATTGATGTCGGGACGATGTATACATACTAGTAGCGCGGTAAACTCTGCTTGCGCGATGCACGGCATTCATTGTGATGCGAAGTTCGCATGTGGCGATGTAGATGCCGCCACAAACCCTTACTTTGTAGTCTATTCAGTTTCTAGGGTATAGCGTGAAAAATAATAAATAATTATTTGAAATGAACACTGTAATTAGGTACCTGCTTGTTGCGAAGAAACTTGTGACTTGGTAACCGAAGGACGCGTAGTACGCATGCTCCATGATGGCCATAAGTTGTATTGAGTTGTAACCTGAAATAATACAACTTTTATGAGCATCACAAACTAAAATATATCCACATTTCGACGGCAGCTATAGTTTGAATATTGGAGATGGGTGACCTGCTAACTTATAAATAAAAAGTGATGTTATAAAGGTGAAAATATTGTGAGGAAATCGGCACGTCCTAGAACCAAAAATTCGAAGACATGTGACATCTACCGACCCGCACCGGACCGCGTGGTGGATTATGATCCACTTCCTCTCACCAAGAGGAGGCCTGTGTCCCAGCAGTGGGAACATTGTAGGCTGATTATGCTTCTTATTATTATTTTTTTATAAAGGTACCGTTTTTTTTTTCAAGTTCAGAACCTTATAAATTGAATGTGTCTGTCTTCATAAAAATAAATAGTGAATGATAAGGTGGCGGCTGTCAGGGGAGAAAGGGAATGACACATCGTCGACGCATGTCGGCCAGAGCCGCCGACGATATGCGGCTCGTGTACTTGAGCACCGTTCAAGCACACAGGCGGCACGTTACCGACGGGTCGCGCTCGTGTGTATGCAGTTATGCACACTAACATGGGAAAAGGGAATGCAGAAGAAAAATATAACGTGCTCCGTATGCTTACCTTGATTCTTAATCCTAGGAAGAACATTATCTCTAAATTCGTTGTAAGTGCCGACTTTGCCCTCCGATGTAGCTATACCGACGTGGCACTCGTATATGCGGGGAGACTTCGGTTTTGCTACTTTGGGGTGCTTAAATTGATATGGCTAGAAAAAAAAAGAATATTATCAATTTAATATAAGAATAAAAAAAGAATATTATCAATTATCAATAATATATTTTCTGCACAGCTGAAAGACCCTGGAGTAAGTCGCATTATTTTATGTGGCCGGTAAATGAGAGAGGACATTTGCATACCTAGGGAAGTACTACTAATAGTTTCGTTTACAAAAGGTACATTTAGCCAAGGGTGGCAAATTTCCCATACAATTATACCTAGTGCCTAAAAATAAACTACAACTAAAATACAATGTTTTATCTTAAAGATTTGATTTAATGAGAAGACACAATCAGTTTGATAAATACTATGTTGGCGAAGTTACACAACGAAGAAGTTAAAATGCGAAGAAAAAAGTATGTTTAAAATGATTATGTTATCCCACGTCGCGGCGAGAATTATTTCGCACTGGATTTTCAACTCTCAGTGTTGAGCCGAGTGTTGAGAATCCAACAGAGCGCATCCCAGCGCGTCGAAAAAACCCCCCTGTTGAATTTTCAACTGTCGGCGCTACGCAGTGTGTTGAAAGACACGTGCGCGAAAAAAAATCGCCGCGGGATAACGCGCCCGTGCGGACCTGGCCTTAGTATTGTGCATTTTGGCCCAAATTGACAGACCTACAGTAGATACTATGCTAACCAAGAACTAGAAAATAGGTAGGTACTTACGTTTTCTGGCCTGTATATAAACTGTTGGTACGTGAACCCTTCGAAAGGTTTGACATAACTGGCCCACGGGGACAGCCTGTACAAATTGTCATTGACTATAAGTTGCACACGTCCGCCGTGTTTCAGTGGAGAGGTCCCGTCGGGGTTTGCAGCTATTGTTAGCTCCCATTTCCCAAATTCTTGTTTCCGGAAAGGATGACTCTTTGAGTTCCAGCCATCTGCAACGTGATGAAAAAAAATTGTAAGCAACTATTCATTTATATCTATACAAATATCTAACGAATTTTGAAGTGTCTGTTTGTTATGACAAAATAACAGCTTTTAACTAAATACATGATGTTATTATTTTTAGATGTATTAAAAGTATTAATAGTTTTTTTTTACGTTTTTCATAGTTTTAAATTGTAACAGTCCTACCACAAAAAAGTTAGTAAAGTTAGACACGCTTTAGACACGTGTTTAGCAATTGTTTAGCAAGTATATTAATTTTAAGACCACGCTGTCGCATTACGTATATATAACCTGTAATGATAGTAATTTGAGATTTTAATAAATAAATAATGACAGTATATAAGTACGGTACTTAAAACAATTTTTTTATAACTGCTGTCTGCCTGTTTGTTCCGGCTAATCTCCGAAACGGCTGAACCAGTTTTGACAGGACTTTCACGGACAGATAAAATGATGGTAATAAGGAGATAATAATAATTGTAATAAGGAGTCACTCACAGAGCATGGAGTCACTAAGGCTACCTTTATTTTAGAAAAACAAATTAAGGTCCACGCGAAAGAAAAAAGCCGTGAAATCCAATATGCACGCGAATGAAGTCGCGGGCACAGCTAGTTTGTTACTAAATATCAAAATGAGTAATGCACCCGCATAGAGTATGATACGGCGATCAATAGTCTTTTATTGGCCCCTAATTTTATTCAAATAATACTTCGTTTTGGCATTTTGAACTCTATGAAGAATGGTACAGAGTTTAACATAATTTGATACAGCTATGATTTTACTTCGGGACTAGTTAAGATCGAGAGTTAATGCCCGTAGTCTATTCTGGGACATCGCACACAGATTGGTTGAGTATTTTTTATTCGAATGTAACAAATTGTGAACCATCTATAAATTAAATGTGAAACAACACAGCACTGTTTTGGAAAGCGGATTCTTTCAATTGTAAAACCTTGCAGACAATATTTTATGAATACCTGAATACCTATTCCATCTAGCTACTCATCATCTGCCTAGCCTTTTTCCAACTATGTTGGGGTCGGCTTCCAGTCTAACCGGATACAACTGAATACCAGTATTTTACATGGAGCGACTGCCTATCTGACCTCCACAACCCAGTTACTGGGTAATACGATACCCCTTGGTAAGGCTGGTTATCAGACTTTCGGGCTTCTGACGACCCGTAACGACTATCAAAGATCTACGAATGACAACCGGCACCAACGACTTAATGTGCTTACCGAGACACGGAGGGGTCTTGGTTAATGAAGATGGTCACCCATCCACGGACCAACCGCGGCAAGCGTAGCTTAACCTGATCGATCGACCCGTGCAGCTGTTATTACTTAGCCACAAGCCCCTACCATCTAGCTACTCCTGGGCATTAAATAAAATCAGCCTATCGCAAATCCACTTCTGGACATAGGCCTCTCTCAAGCTGCGCCACCACAGCCGATCGATTTTGTAAAAATCTCACCGTGAAAAGTTAGGTGATGTGAGCTGTCAATAGTGTCAATCCCTAGCATTAGTTGGAATGACAGCTCACTGCACCGCTCACTTCACCTAAGTTTTCACAGTGAGATGGTTTCAGAATCGCACTGCTGGTCTCTTAAGGTCGTTGTTCCATCTAGCTGGGCATACGAATCCAACGAGCTGACGAGTATTGTGGATTTTTTTTTTTCACTTGCACAATGTCGTCTTGCAGTTTTCTATTTTATTTAATAACCGATTACGTACTGAATTCTCCTTGTAAGTGCAAGCTGTGTGCCCCCGGGGCCCACTCCCGCCACGTCACAGACCCGTCGGAGTTGTACTGTGGCCCGAAGTATTTGTATCCCTTTGTAAACCCGTCGAAACCACCCTCCCAGGACTCGATCCTTTCCCACAGATCTTTGTAGCATCCATATCTGAAATTGAGATCAAATAAAATTTGAAAAAGGCTTTGCTTTCTAGTTTTCTGCTTTGCTTGAGCATAGCTTCCTGGTTTTTAATTCCGTGGAAGACATGATTATATAGAGCTATGGGGTTTTGTTTTTGCAAATCTAGCTAAGCACCTACACGATGGGGAATTAGCCCAGATTTCAATAAAACGTAAATGATTAACACCCGGTTTCTGATTTGAGAAAAGTAGCAAATCTCAACTGATTATTCTCAAATACATAAGCATGCGCTTAACTTTTTGCGTTTCACAAGTTAAAATCGAGTTTCGTCAAACCAAAGAGTACTCTATGATACCCGGGTATCTTACAGGTAGTAGCTATTTATTTGAGAATAATCAGTTGAGATTTGCTACTTTTCTCATATCTGAAACCGGGTGTGAGATACTGAGATATAAGTTAAATGAGGGTATTTTTTAAATTCCAGACCAGCATAGCATGGATAACTGTGTTAGCTCTGTGCGCAATCGTTAATTAGGTACCTACTAGATATATGCTTTATTTTCTAATACACTCCATTACCTAACAGTTGCCTAGGTATTAGCATCTTGATTGTTTTGCTACGCTCGCATATGTACATATGATTTTATGTAAATACCTACTAAGTTACTTACCTACTTACAACTTGGTATGGCTGCTAAAGGAATTAGCCTAATCGTGGTTAGCCAGCTAAGTTTATCTCTAAGGTCTACGGCTATTATTATTTACCTACAGAAAATGAGCGTAATTAATAAATATCGAAGATTCAAAGAGTGTCTAAAGTTCTGCATTTCTGATATGAATTGACCTTAGATTTGACATTGGGAACGTGACAACGCACATCGAGCGATTACAGCGCTGAATCAGCCAACGAGATATTTTTCTTAGCAAATAAATATCAATACAGAAATATGTATGCGTTGCAAAGGCGGAAAATAGTCGCGCAGAGATTCTCTAACTACTGCTTTCCAGATAAATGTCTATAAATACCCAAAACAACATTCTTTAACGCCTCTGTGCGCTTAAAAATATAAAGCGCTACAACGCTTTATTGTCAACAATTCGTAAACACGGTAATATGTTAACCTTAAATTGAAGCAAAATATCACTTAAAAACACGGTTTTCTTCCACAATTTCACTAAAACTTCATAATAAATTGCGTTAGGAACAGTAATGTCTTACCTGCGACGGATTTCCCGTTCGTATGGCTTCAAATAACCATCGCGTTCGAATAATTTCTGTATGTCGGGCACGGGTACTTCCATCGGGTCCATAGCTGAATAGTTACCACCCATTATGTCTATATAGCCGCTTATTTGTCAAACCGGTACGAACTGCGCAGGCGCTCCACAACCGCGCGAAATGGTATCGCTAGTTTAAATGATAAAACGTTGTTCGATGTTATTATGAAAAGTTTATTACAATTTAGATAAAGTTCGGGTCATCCGTGGCACGAGAGACTTCGTTGTTTTCAGTATTTGATGTTAAATGTCCAGGGGTTAGGCATTTATTTAAAAAAAAACTGTATCAATCCTAAAACATTCTATGATACCGTGATATGTTATCATCAGTTTTCACGATATTTTTATTTGCAGTAAATTGTATGAGATTATGATTAACTTGTTTACAATATACTGTTCAGGTTTAGCCGAATATTCACTTGCGAGCGATTACTGACTATTGTGCATGTCATTGTGCCGCTCATAGTGTATGTACCAAGGTAGAGGATAAATATTGCCTCTGCCTACCTATTGGCTGCGGAAAATTACCATATTGACTGACTTGCAAATGAGTTTAAGCAGTATATTAATAATCTACCTACCTACATTATATATTTATTTAAGTCGGTAAATGAGAAATATCGTCGCTACTATCTTTAATAAGTACCTACTAGATTATCCCAGGGGGGATAAGCAGAGATACTGGGCTGTCAATAATACTAAGTAGGTAGGCTACATAACTGTTCTTATCTATGTTATGTAAGTCCACAATACATGTGTAAGACGGTACCTACTATGTTATCGCGAATAGCCAAGTCGTAGGTCCGGTACGAGAAGATTCCGTGATAATAATCGCTAGAGCTAAGAATAGTATACATGCAGAATGTTATGTTTACTATTTGGTACATACTATGCAAGAATTAAAAGTTCCTTTACCGGTATAGAAAAAGTGACAGCCGATCACTATTCTGTAAAAATCTCACCGTGCGAACTTAGGGGAAGTGATCTCGAATAGTGTCAATAAAATCAAGTGGTGACAGTTTACTTTAAGCTTACTTCACCTACACGATGACACGTACACGACCTACACGACACCGGCTAAGTTTTCACGGTGAGATTTGTACAGGACTAGGTCGACAAGACTCATCAGATAAGTAGAGGACCAAGAACTCGACCTTGGGGTATTACTTCTTTAGTTCTATTGTATTTTATCATCTTCGTCATTGCGCTTATGGTTATTTATTATGACTAAATCTATTATAAATACGAATGGTTTCTGTGTGATTTTCTTGCGGAGATTGCCACTAGTTTTCAGAAAGAGGTAGGTAGTACTCGTTCATATGCCGTTCCCAAGTCACAGGGATAATTATGTTTTTATAAAATGATTGCGCTAGGGCGAGGAGCAGAAGGATAAATGATACGATTGAATAATGAGGAGCGTGTTATATGAGCATAGCTGAGCAGAGCTCCTAGAAGATAAGAGACAATATGTAGGCATGGAAGAAAAAAGTCAGGCTAATACGCCGATCGCTATACATATGGAATGATAAACACTCCGCTCTGAAATCAGTTTTTTGATGAATTCTCATAATTGCGAAAGTGCAAAACCATAATACGAATTCTAGCGCCCGTTATCAGCTCAGAGATGACTGAGCTGATGAGATAATTCCGTGATCGAAAGCCAGAATATTATGAGGATTGGGATATTAAGTGTCAAGGGGATGTGGGATTTTGAGGGAGCTGGCCAGTTAATTCCGAGTATTTTAACGGTGATACGACGCCGTACTAAACAAAAGAGAGGGCAGATTGATTAGGTTAGAAACTGGGCCAAGGGAATACTTACTGGCCACAAAGCTCATCACTTTTTATGCATTTCCGTTCAGGAAAAGTAGGAGCTGGCAACCAACACCGAGTGAGTGCATGAAGACGACTAGACGCGTACTCTGTTCTTGCTTGTGGTTTGGACACGGCGGCATAAGAGCCATGAGTGCTCAGATTAGATCAACGTGGAGTGTCGTCCTAGAACCAAAAAATTCGAAGACAACCACCAACTAGCACTGGGCCTGCATGGTGGCCCACTCCCTATCACAGAGAGGCCTGTGTCCCATTAATGAGAACTTTATAGGCTGATTATGCAGCTATGCACAAAACATGTCTACCTTACCCAACACGTTTGTGTATGTAGTGTTTGAAGTCTGACTGTCCCTTGACTTAACTTTGACCAATTATTTTACATAGTTATTCATGGAAACTTAAGTTTTATTAGTATTTATTCCAATGCTTGTTTATAATAATATAGACAGTATTTTAGACTAACTCTAGGTTAATTTATAGCACTGTGTGACCTAAACTCGCACTTAAGTCATGCTTTTCAGTGACAAGTAGCCCATTTTTACACTGAAAAGTGTGACTTCAGTGTGGGTGTAGGTCACACAAGCTATAAAATAAACTAAAATATGTGTGACCTAAGTAGTCTTTTAATGCACAGTGTTTAGCCGTGTTTCCGCCAAGCAGTAATGGACTACTTATGTCACATGTATCAAAATGTACTATTTATACAATTTAATATAAAGGAATCTGATGAAAAGACTAATAACACCAACCTTTAAAATATTGTTATATACGAAATACAAATAATCTAAGGGACAAGCTACGTTAGTCTTAGTACACTAACTACATAAAAGCCACATCCTTACTTAATTCCACTGAAAAATAATACAAGAGAATATTTGACAACAAATTAATAATATTTATTCAATAATCTTATCTATTTAAAGCTAAACTACACAAGTACCAATTAAATCAAAATATATCTGAGCCTGTTCTCTTTGCCCTGCGAACCGCCTCATCAGGTTGTAGTTTCTCCTCCTCTGATGGGTCCTGGGGGTATCCTTCTTCATCTAACTTGCCTTCTTTGAAGTCAGTTACGATCTTCTTGCTGTATACAGCGTCAAACAGTTGCTCTGGCGTGAATTCACTCTGAATCACATTCACAGCTTTGTACGAGACATATGGCTTTAAATCGAAGTCTTTTAGGTCAGGAACAATAAGTTCGGGTATCATTTCAGGCACAGTGACGAAGCGGCCATTCATATAGTGTCCTACATCACGAACTCCTCGCTTATCAACCTCTAACACCCTATTATCAGTCATCTGCTGTTGACGATGAATACGGGAGCCTCTCTTGTTAGCGATCATAAACTTTCTGAAATTCCTCTTGCCTTCCCTCGGAGCTGATAAGGAAATGCTCCTCTTCGATATGAAGTTGATTAAATTAGTTATTTTAGACATTTTCTTTCAGTAAATATTGCTTTCGCACAGTTTTTTTTAGGTTAGGCTAATGTCAATGTCATTATGATTATGACATATTTTGATTGACATATTCTGAATCTGACGTGTAGGGATAAGAAAACCGATAATTTTCGCAAAAAAATCTTGAGTTTATGGTTTAAAAAAATCAATTCAATTCACATGAGAATTCATGGTTTGATATTTTATTGTATTTCTGTTTACAAGCTGGGGGCTTAACACGCAGTTATAGCAGGGCAGAAGTTGAACTGCACTTTCTAATTCTGCCCTGTTATAAGAGCTCGTGGTAAGCCCCCAGAAATCTCATATACACAAACGGAACTACTATTTAGAACTGTAGCGACCCTAAAAATGTTTGTTCCGTGTGGGAAACTAACCCGCGACACGCAGCAAAGCATGTCTCAGTCCAAATCAGGTTCAAACTCAGTCATTCTTTGTTCCCCCTGATGGCTGCTGGGGGCTTACCACCAGCTCTTATAGCAGGCCAAGTTGAACTGCACTGCTTTTTTATACTTAGTCATAGAACAAAAAAGCAATTTAGTTTAACTTCTGCCCTGCTATAAGAGCTCATGGTAAGCCCCCTGGTGGTAAGCCCCAAGAATCATTGTTATGATCATCGTAACGTCTTACGTCAGGGAATTTTGTAGGCAAGTAAAAAAAAACATAAATTCGCATTCATAATATAATTTAAGTATAGTAAACCTATATACATAATTATCCTTCTATTATACTCATGGAACACCAATACAAGTACATACATCCAGGAAACAAAAAAAGGACAGATGTTTGTATTATTGCAATCCGAACAGAAAAGCCATTGCCAAATAAATAACAATAAAGATGTTTTATACAATAATCATTCTGGAACTTTAGAAAATACTTATAGATTTTTATAAATACAAAGTAAGAAGGTGGGGCATAAAAGTAAAAATTGCGAATCGAAAATTTGCGATGTGATATTTTATTTGGCAATGATAATTTTTATTCTGATAGTAAGTAATAATATTACAAACAGCCAAGGAACTTCATAACTGTGATGTCACATAAAAATAAAAATAATATCGTGATTTTTTTTTTGTACACATTGCTAATCAATCCCTATACTTACATTTAAAACAGCTGAAAGTAAAAAAATCTATCAATTATCTAAATTTTGTGCTCGCCATTGAACACTAGCGGTATACCTATAGCCAGAGATACTCAACCTTTTCTTGGATTTAATCACAAAGAAATGTGTATTTTTTTCGCCAAATCCGCTTAAAAATAAAGAAAACATAAAATTTTAGATTGGATGAAGAAGCAAAAGGTAGAGTACCCCTGCTTAAGAGTGAAACAAGCAATTTTAGCCATCTCTTCTATTTCTAACTAACTGAATTATTCTTAGTTAGCTGTTTCACCCTATATTTTACATTGGCACTGTTTTATTTTAGTTAGCACCTATATAGTTGTTTACATAACTCAAGTTATGTTCATGAGATTGGTTTAAATTCGCGAACAAAAATGCGGGCCCACTTTTTAGTAAAACGCCCGTTTTACTAAGTGATTTCTATTGAATATTGAGTAGTCCATTCTAAAATGATGAAATGAAAACTTTGATTTTAATTCCTAATATTGGAGACGTAAAATATAGAAAACCGAACATACCCGAGAAAGACATAACACATTTATTTTTATTGTCCAAGGGAATGTTAAAAACAACATTAAACGAAATCAGTATCACATTAGTAGCCGAAAAGTTATTCACAACTCAACCGCATCGAAAAATCGTAATTCACACACGTTAACCGAAACTTGTCGCATAAAAATATTCGTTGTTCACTAATATAGTTAATTTTTTAAATATATTATTAGAACAAGAGAATACAGTTATTTGTCATTAAAATTGATTTAATTTTCAAAATTTCGATATCAATTCTTTTTTTTTTCCATTGAGATAAATTAGAGCCCTAGGCAGTTTCGACACCTACCAACCCTTATTTTAAACTCTTCCGAACATCATTTTCATACACATAGAATTACAAACATTGGCATTTCGCTTACAGACAAAGAAATAAAAAGTTCTCTTCACGTCCTTCCTTTTCTATACAAGAACACTTGAGGTCACTGAGCCTTCACTTGGTCATGTATCAGCTGGTCGTTCATCGTGATGGTTGTGGTCCAGTTCTTCAAGGTTATCGCTGGACGAATGCGTCATGTCGCTGAGTTCGTCGATCTGTTTTTGTTTCTTCCGAACGTTCCAGTGCAGGCATTCGGCTAACGAGTCGAACCAGTCAGAGATTTGATCCTGTGCGCAAATCGATGGTACAGGGTACACTGAGGTCGTCACGTAGAGGCTGTGGATAAAAGTTTGATGTTTTAATTTATGTCTCTGAATTTATGAAGTATCAATAGAAGTAGAACTAACTATAGTATTTTGTGACGTATATTACATTCAAGTTGTTTTACGCATTTTGTCTTGAAGTAGTAATAAAACTCTGAATAGGAGGTAAAATTATTTACATTTTTTTCGATTTTACTTATACATGGATAAGAAAAAAGTATGTAACGACCATGCAAGGAGAATGTTTTTATTTTATTTACATAATCACAATATAACCGTAACGACTTTTGTATAAAATAGCCTAAGAGGTTTTCACAACCATGGAGTAGTCAACAAATGGAGTGATAATACGCATAAAGGTACGGCGACCACATTTGACAGACAGCCTAGTGGCCGCTGCGTATTGACTACTTCATAGATAAATGTACAGTCACCAAAGTAGTTATGTAATCAGGGTCGTCAGATATAGTCGAAGTTTAGTAAGAAACCGATGGATGTTTTCGAATGAAATTTAATTTGATAAATTAACTGTTTGTTTTCTATAAACTAAATTAAATTTTATTCGAAAACATCCATCGCCCTGGTTACTTATCTCCTTTGGTGACTATACAATTGTACATATCTTATAGAAAATCAGCAATTTTGTACAAAAACAGTTTGTTATTGGAACACAACATACATTAACATGACAGGCATGACAATATGATACTAAAAACTAAATGAGGTTAATGTTAATCAATGGTTAGGTACGTTTACATGCAAAGCAGAAGCGATAAGCAAATACACCTAAAATTATTTTATTATATATTTACTATGCAAAGAAAACTTTCATAAAACCTAGTTCTTTAATAATTAAGAAAATTATTTAATAATATACCTGCCCTTCACCAGATAAAAAGCAAATAAAATCTATCAACTATCCCCGCACACTGATTTCATGTTTATGAAGTAGTCTATGACTGGTGGACCTCGCTCTATGTGTACGAATTAAGGCATGTAAAAAGGAGACGGCATTGAAAACATTTACTCTTATATAGTCTTAGGCCATACAAAATAAGGACTGAATGGCTATTGAGTCGTATAAAATATTGTTTTAGACCCACTTCTACTTTCACTTCTGTTTGCAACAGAATTTATTTTTGGCTGTAACTAAGCAATGAGTAAAACCAACAATGTTTTAACATTCAAATGTGTTCATAGTCTGTACAATGTATTATATCGACTTAAAACATACAAGGATCATCCAGTGACGGACATATATTACCCCCCCCCCCCCACGTTTGGCCGATTCATGAACCCCAAAGTGAGCTCTCCATTGACTATTATATCTACTCGTTGTCATGCCGTCTCCAATGTGTAGTGTAGTGTTGCGAGTGGAGCATGTCCTGTTACCTATCGCCTGGCCTGAGGGTGACTTGCGAGCGCCCATCGAACGACACACTGGCCGCACAACGCGCCTCTAGCGTGGGCATTATCTGAAACAAGCCCCGAGACCTCAGCACAATGCGAAAAGTTACTTATGCCTATCATGGACGTAACAGGGAACTTTAAGCCCCATTTACATGATGCCAGTTTCTTGTCATACAATAAAATTGAAGCAACAAATTACTTGCACTGTCTGAATACTGTTTAGACAGTGTTTAATTGTTGCTTCAACTTATAATATTCCGCAGGCAATAAAATTGCACCGTGTGTGTCAGGCTTTACAGTATCGATAGACGACGAGTTTAAATATGACCAGCTTCGTTGTTACTTTATAGAAATGGGATTTCAGTGGGTATTGAGTCTAGAAAAACTCTCTGGTTTTGCCTATTCGATTTCGTTACCTGTGTATTGGTCTAGAGAAAAGACATTGGACAAGCTAAGAGGAAATGCGGGTGGTGTTTTTTCTATAGAGACGCTCTCGCCTGTTTTCTTTCTGGTTAATGACCATATGGCTAAGATTTTTTACAGAATAATAAATGTTAGTTACTTGTATGTCCCTATGTTTTCCTTTTTGATAATACATTATTTTTATAAGCACTAGAACCCTCAAAAAATGCTAATTTTGCTAAAATTGCCTATTTAGACCGCTGTTAACAGACACAGTATATATCCTTCTTATCCAGTTTATGAAATATCTTTTAAATTGGTTCAATATTGGTGGAGAAAATAGGCGAGAGCCAAACCTCGAAAATGTGACTTTTTACTTAGGCTATTCAGTCGGATCTGCAGTTGTCCTTATCGCACGCTTATTGGGCGGCCGGACGCCGAGCGCTCGCAGAGCGACAGCGATAGTTTCTTCAAATACCTAATTTTCAAAAGTCTTTCCACCCGCATTTCCTCTTAAAAGTATCAAGGAGAAGTCGGCTCTGGTGTATAGTAAAGTACGCTTTCTTGATGTTTTAGTTTTGGAATTTACTTCTATTTACCCTGTTAAAAGATTACTAACAATAAGATACTCTAATAAAGAAATACTGCTTGATCACACCTACCAACCTACTCTAAATACATCTTGTTACTTCTGTACAACATTAATTCACCTAGACAAAGTTATTACAAACAAGTCTACAGCTTTCCAACGAAAAGTATACGCTTCGGTAATCTTCGTGTTTCCGAATTAGCACGAACGTTGCCACAGAGAGTTACCCCCCACAGAGGCAAAGCTTCTAAGCTTTTTACTACCGCGTTTTGTAGTAGTACTCCTGTCATTGCGCGTTTGTATGAAGTTTTCTCTCTGTCGGATTAGCTACTCCGGTCTCAGATCGTCATTTGTCACTCTAAAGTTTTGAAAACTGGAACTGGAACTGGTTTTTGGAATTGCAGGAGTTGTTAATACATAATTATGAAAACATGGTACTTAATACAAAATGCACAAGTAATTCCATGGTTATAACAGCTCTATATTAGATCTCATCATCGCGCGTTCGTATTTCCGAAGATGGACGATGATTCCCGAACCACATACTTTTCTTTGGAAAGCTGTATGTATGTACAACATGCGAGTATATAAGTAACTATGTTCTAAGCGTATAGCGGCGTGCATAGCGTACGGGGTAGGCAGAGAGCCCTGTACCTATCTCCGTGCTGCAACGCTTGTCGGTTCCGGCCGTCGAATGAGACCCACATGGCGTTTCTCGCTTCCGGGGACAGTGCGATCTAGAATATAGCTTTAAATTAACTGCGGGGTATACTTACTGCCTATAGTGGTTAAAATTTTCTAAAATTGAATAGGTATGTTAAAAAAAACCTGTGAAGTGTTTAAAACAAAAAGTATGTACTTAAATGCTACAGAAATCAACAATTTTAAAATTAACACTGTGCGTTTCTTTACTATTTCTTATTTTTCAGGAAAAACTTTTGTCATAGTTTTGACTGTCAGACCTACATTATAATCTACCATTCAAATATAATAATAATAAATTATTTATTCATCATAAAAGCATTGTAGTACATGGTAATTTACAGGGTTGACAAATTAGTGTACTAAAACTACAACTTGACTGGTGGTGAGGTGCTGCACTCCCAGCTAGGTTATAGAATAGCCTGAATAAGGGAGGAAATATATCGGGTCTACTCACTAGTATGATTAGCGAGTGCCCGTATTCTTTCGTACGTCTCACAACCTCGCTTTATCCGATCAAGAGCAGGGTTACCGGTCGAGCCCGAAACTACTCGAGCAGTCCCGAAATACACCTAAACCGTAAAGTTTGTAAGTCCATAATTACCTTGAGCTCCACTCCAGCGGGGACCACAATGGGCCTGAAGGACAGCGAATGAGGGCAAATGGGGGTGACCATGATAGCTGGGACTGACGGGTGGATCATACTCGCGCCGGCTGCTACTGCGTATGCTGTACTGCCCGTCGGGGTTGATACTATTAGACCTGGAGAGATATTAAATGTGGTATTTAGTGGTTAAATAACTTATTTTAATGATGATTCTGACTGCCAAGACATTAATTAGTTTGGGCTTGCGATCCAAATTATTGTCATGTACAAACAATTGTTGTCTATTCAAACTTATGTTTCAAATTAATGTTATTTCAAGTTAAACAAATATCAACTTTATTATAATGGTAATTCAGTTGATTTCAGAGTGACTAGCACTATTGAAATAGTTATAAAAATGTTTGAAGTTGTGTAAACTGAAATTTATAACTCATATTTGTTTACATTTTTGGCAAATAAAACGCGAATGCAGAATATACTCCTTTTTTTTTTGGATGGGAAATCATCAAATGACTCCCGCTCTGGGTGGAGCGGAAGGGAGTGTCAGACTCTTACTGACTAAAACCCACCCGTGTTCCTTCGTTAGCCCTTTCTGTTCCAGGGCAGCGGTAACCCTTTCGGACGATCCCGCTACCCTGGCAGGAGAATATACTCCTTGGTTATTAATTAATATTCTAAACTGCTGCAGTATTCGAGTTGCTGGTTTAGATTATAAGTCTTGGATCAGCTACCAAGATTTTACGGTACTTAAAAGCGACATTTGGTCAAACCTCACGATCTTTTTTTTTATTTTTCAAAACGTTGCCCCACACTTGGAATTTCTCCAGTTCGTGGGTGTCGTGGGCGCGAACAGCCAGACCCGGAACAAGTAATTGTAGGTCACCCAAATATTTGTTCTAATAGTTTGTATTGTAGTTTGTATTAATATTGTACTCCTACCAAATTAGGTAAAAATATCAGAAGGCATGTGATATATTTAAAATCAGCTTCTTGAATAAATAAAGAACTTGGGATAACGCATAACTGACCATGGAATAAAATTGACTTTCTTACCATCTCCTTGCACGGAGGTTATATGCTTCCCGTCCAGGAACAGGTCAATATTGGAGAGATACGGCGAGGGTCCCCTGTCTACCACCACCTCGTTGAGCACCAGGATAGTGGTCGGTTTCTTCTTCTCCTTGCCATCTTTGTCGTCGCGACTCTTGCGCAGAACCACGCACTGGAGACGCGACCGTAACGTTAGGGCTGCGTGGCCTGGAAATTATGCAAAGAGAGACTTGTCAAAAATTATGAAGACTGAGATTTATGACAATCATTCCGGAGACCTAAACTGAGCATGGGTAAAACTAGTGGGAAGAATGGTAGAATTTCTTATTTTTTATTCGACACAACTGTACACTATGCTCGAAAAATTGTGGGGTTTATTTGTAAACGATGGTTAAAGTTAAGTGAAGTTTAAACGTCAAAAAATAAACTAACTAATTATGGTTAAACAGTCGCTAATCACTTCAAGCAACGTTTATGAATAAAGGGGTGTATTACACAGGGTGTAATTGAAACAACTGAAAACCTGAAAAGGGCCATTGTTTTTTATTCATTTATCAACAACTTTTACTTTGAGAAAAACATCGCGAAAAAGATCAGCTGCCCCATACATTTTGTCGACAATTTTCATGCCTAGATTAGATACATACACTAACGTCTTGAAAAAGGCAGATACGGACTCGATACGAAAAACCTTGGGTTACAATGACCAGCATCGATGTACACTATGTTCAGTCACGAGCACTAATATGTCAAAACTTGGAAACTTTTAATAGCGATTTTTTCGTGAAATAACAAAAACAACAATGAAATACGACACATTGCAAAAACCGGGTTCGAAAATACTATTTTCGTAGCAACATCAAGTTTCATTCAGAAATAAAGGAGTAAATAGCTTTTGAATAAAGCCAAGTGTATACATACTTATGCTCGTGACTGTACTGCAGCATAGAACTGCTATTGATAAGCTAAGATAATTTACTAGGGGCAATGGTAATGGCTTACCTTCTAAAACGTTCATAACTTGGTCCTGGAAGTTGTTGAACTCAAAAGGCGTGAGGAATCCTAGCGAGCCCAAGTGGAATGCCATCACAGGAGGGACGGATTGCTGGAAACAGGTAAAATACAAATTAGTTTTTGAGTGTCAGTCATTAACATATCGCTTCATTTTCTGTGAGGGTATAGTCTGAAAGAGCATTGTCTATCTTCTTTTGGGGAACTTAAATTGATTAACTTGTATAACACCGGTTAACAACAGGAAAGTCGTGTTGTTTATATGTACCAAATTAGCTCAAGCGATGGTGAAAAGATTTGCTAGTATAGAGGTATGAGGTGCAGGGTGTAAAGTTCACTCATCCTCCATAGAATAGGGAGGATCCTCCGTCCAGACGGGTGTCGTGTCTGGTGGGCAACTGCCCAATGATTCATGTTGGGTTGTTTTATATGTGCTAGTCACGCGGTAAACTCTGCTTGCGCGATGTAGGGTTTTGCGTAAGGTCAGTATGATGTAGTTCTCATGTGGCAGTGCCGCTACACTAGTCTGCAAGATTGTCGACAGGGTAACATGCCCGGGGTGCGTCGAACGTACATAATATATATCGTTAATCGCTTTTTAAAAATGCACCCAAAGACTCGCCGTACATATCAAAGAGTAGCGAAAAGAAAGACATTCTTGCTTTCTTTGGTCATCGCCAACCAATTGGCTTCAAATAATCTTACCTGGAACAGCGAGCTAGCATGCAACAGTGTCCCATCTCCGCCCAAACAGATGATGAAGTCGATCTTGTCAGTCAGGTCATCAGTGCCAGCCCTGAAGGTCATCAGCCTCTCCTTGATGGAGGAGAAGTCCCCGTACTCGGCCAGTAGCCTGTCATCCAACACCGCTGCTTCCACGAACACTACCATGCTTTTGTCCTGGAATTATTATTATTAAAATATTGTTAGACCTGTGTAACTACCTCGCTGGTCTAATCATAAGTGTGAGAATGCTAAGTGGGTAGTAAAAAAATCCGGGAATCACACCGCAGACTCTTTGCGATTCACAGGTCGGGCAGTTTTATTGGGTTTTTGAAGTGATAACTTCTTATGGGAGGATAAATCGCTTCGTAACGTAACGCGTTACGGCGCCAGTCTGTCTGGCTTCCCTTTCTCTCACGCATACGGCAGCGGTAGGCAGGCTCTTCCTCTCTCTCTACCCACAGCGCTAGTCGTATTTCGGACAGACGCTTCCCCCTCTCTCTACTAAGTGTTTAGTGTGCGATAGACATATACCATAGATTAGTCTATTTAAGTTATCACTTCTGCCGGGCGTCCCGAGACGCACACGTTTTTTTTTTTATCTGGGCTTTGGATTTCATCCCGGTTAGTTGGTTAGGTAAGGAACTTTTGTGCAAAGTTTCATGCTTCTGGGCCCAGCGGTTTAGGCTGTGTGCTGCGTTGTCTGTCAATGAATGAATGAATGAAGTGGAATAAGTAAAGTGCAGATTTTGTAAAATACAATTTGATCACCGACGAAAACTTTCTAGGCACGCTAGGGTCTAAAATCATGTGCTGAATTTATGAGGTTACAATTTGCGCGTTGATATCTCTGCCATCCTGTATAATTGTGGCAATGAAGTCAAAAATTGAAACAGTGCAGTGGCATAATTTCGACTTCCAATTGAAATACTAATTATTTTAACAAAAACAAAAACTAACCGTGAAAATAACGCATAATAGGTGCTTTTATTTACACACAAAACAATAAATTATAGACATTTAAACATGTTTAATTATACAACATTGGCGTTTTCCTAATGTATCCGTGTTGTATAAATGAATATTATTGATGAACATACGTCGTAAATACTAGGTTGTTATTGGCAGGCGACCAAATTCTGCTAAATCCCTCAAATGCATTATTCATTGGGAGACATCCACGTGTCCCATAGTAAAGAGGCAGAACATTTCAGATTATTCTGACTTAGTATAAATAAACTTGTTGTTTAAAACATAATATTACATAAATACTACCATTTCCACGAGACTGGCTCGACCTAGTGTAGAGTTCATAAGCAAAATGCTTCCTTTGCGTCATAATTTGTTATTTTTGTAAACCTAGCTATACATGTAGACTGTAAGGAAACGTAAACACTGTTTTTACCTTATCTTATACACACAAAAACTCTCGTTTTTTCCCATGGGAGCAGGCAGAATCCCAAAAACCGGCACGCATGTAACCATCCTACTTTGTTTGTCTATAATACGTGTGCATAACTCCAGCTTCCTCATATGTGATACAATAATTCTACCTATGCCAATATTTAAGGCATAACAGCTGCAATCAAAGTTCCCAGTCTTAATTTACCTGCCACAAAAACTTCGTTAATATGAGTCGTTTAGTGTATGTTAGCTGGAGTGACGTCACCCCAGCTAACATACACTAAACGACTCATGGACTCAGGAAGCTGGAGTTATACTATACTTATACACACCTATAATACATTCAAGTACGCAAAGTTAAGGACTTTTCCTGGCATCAACATTTTACAGATACAATGGAAATACCTACATTCTAGAACATACAAATAGCAATAGTGAGTTGTGTGTTGAGATCTAGCTAGTCCTCCAATTGCAGATTGTGCAGACGAGCTGGCAATAATATCCTTCGGAATCCACCATTATCATTATCATGGCATGGGCCTCTTCTTACACATACCTACCTACTCATAATTATCTTTTCTTATCATTAACCGGTTGAATGCCGTAATTACAGAAACAATTAAAAAAACCATTGTGTCTCGCGTTCCACGTTCCGAAGGGTAAGGGACTAACTACACGTACGCATTCCATACAAAATCGTTGTTTTCTATGGACAAAAGCTGAATATTAGTTCCATAATCTACTTTGCTACTCGTAAATATCAGTTCGAATCCGAACGTCACGTCAATATTCAACTTTACTGTCCCATAAATGACATTTAAAGAAACTAGCTATTTCTATGAACCTTCGCGACCGTTCCCCTTACATGACAACAATGGCCGACACTCATTAACATTGTATGAAGTTCGATCGATAACCCCACCGGCGGCGGCGGCGCGGCATGTGGCCACCTTCTATCGTTTATGATTCAATTTGTACTATTATGTCCTTCGTGAACGGGTAATTTACGTCTCTGAATATTTGATGTACGGTTTCAAGTTCATATCAATCAATAAACAATCGATTTGTCTACTAGAATTATTGATATTTGTTGTGTCGTTTTTCAGGTACAAAAAAGTTTTATTAAATAGGTAGTAGCCGAGGGCTCATGGCGTAGTAACTATTTAGTAATCTGTGCTCATGGTCTAAGATCGCCAAGATTTCAAAAAGTTGTAAAAACAACAACGCATTCTTCTATTTATTTAACCAACTTCAAAAAAGGAGGAAGAAAAAAAAGCAGACAAACATTTCCATGTTCTTCTGCATGTATTTTTTTTTTGTAACAACAAATTCAAATTCATTTATTGGTGTGATATTTGGTACATTTTACATGAGATCTTAATAATAAATAACCATTTTCTCAAAAATCTACCTTAGAGGTGTACACTATACAAATAACACATAATAAAAATAAACTAAAGTTAAAAATTAAAGGGAAACAGACCCCCTTTAATTTATAATTTTATTTTATGGAATATATATAACTATATTCCATACAAAAACGTGTTTTTTCGGCGTTTTTGCCTTCTGTTCGTGTGTGAATCCGTTCCCTTATCGGTCCACCTTAGGCGGTGTTTTGCTTTTGTTTTATTTCTTGCCAATTGCCACGGAATTCCGAAACTAAACTTATTTTGCACTTTGTAACTAGTGTTTTCTTTTTAGAAGTCGGTTATAATTTTTTTAATGTAGCAGGTTTATTAAAAAAAAAATGGAATACTGCTATCTTATTTAATTTACGTCGATTCAAACACTTACCCAGGGGGACTCTGAGGTTTCAAGGATGGAAGATAGAAAGAAAATAATGCAAAAATAATTGAATTTAAAATGTCATTGTCGTGTCGATACCAACTGCTTGCAGTTCCGCTCTTTAGGTTAGGAAAAATGGCGTGACGGAAGTCGCATACCGAGACAAAACAATGTAATAATAAAGGAGAAAGTTTTAATAATGTCTTAGAAGATAGGTAGATAAATCATCATCATTATCATCATCATAAATCATTTTAGAAGAGTCTTCAGGATGAGGAATCCATTTTTGACCATCAGAACTTACTCGTATGATATCTAACGTTTCTTTATACTATGTCCAGATTGCGAAGGTAAGCTGGGGGCTGTTCATTTATTAAGTAAGACGATTTGAGGGGGGAGGGGTTCCAAACAAGTCTTATTTTTTCTTACGTGGGGGTGTGGGAGGGGTTTAGATTATTCTTACGGAAGATCACTAAAGTAAGCAAAAATTATAAGTTTTAATTTTTTTTGCTACTTTTTCTTTGCAATTTTGGTAGATACTTATCTTACGTAAGATTGAAAGGGGTACATCCAAGTCTTGTTTTTTCTTACGTAGGGGGGTCAGATCGTGGTCAAAATTGTCTTACGTCATTAATGAACAGCCCCCTGTCAAAATCGCATTAGGTATTAGGTTAATAGTTTCAGGGTCTATGTTACGCTCCGTTTTGCTTCTAAAGGAAGTTTTTTCTTCTACTGTTTTAAAGACAAAAATAAATGAAACGCGGACTCCATCGTCGCATATGCAAACCAATCTTGGTTTTAAATCTGGAGTGCATACAGTTCAGGAACAATTTTCCTGCTTCTATATAATAGTTTTTAAATCAATCTATTGTTTAACGTACACAAAATAAATTACAATTACCTACGCAATCAGTTGGATCGATATGCGCATGCACATGGCCAATCTGAGTCAACGTACCGCGAACAACTTTTGGCTCGTACAAACTATGAATTAGGGCAGAGGTGAATCAACTTTCATTGAATATTATTTGGTCTGGATGAAGCACTTGTGTGGTGAATTCAAGGTAATGCTATGACGCAGTGCATTCCTTTACAGGTGATAAGCGTAAGATCACGCCTATCCTCGAAGCGGTCGGCAGAGGCGTACCTACAGAACACTCACATTTCGCCAATTATGTTTAAGTCCCATGTGATGTCCATCCCATGTCCATGGCAAGCCTATTGCCATTATTCTGGCCTAGAACCAGGCTGCTATTGGGAAATTCCTTATGGAAAATCCTACGCTCTGCAGCGTTAACGATACCAACCACCATGAGAACCAACGAGATAGACAAAAATCGTAATCTGTAGATAATAATTTTAATGATTCGATGAGTGGGACGATGTAAAAGTATGGTTTTATGTACCAGCGTTTTTCGATACAGAATTTATTTATTTTCCTTATAAACATAAGTTATTTTGAATTTACTGATTAATTACACTACACCCAATTATCGTTACAGATCAACATCATAATAACTAGTTATTTTGCTAGAAGTCCTTGCCTAGTCATGACAACTACAGAATACCAACCTAGCTATTTACAAAGCCTCATCATATAGGTAAATGTAACTACTAATGTATGTCTAGTCTACACCCGACTCTAAAGTATATATGATTATGTTCAGTAAATTAAAGAGGTGCGGTGGTCATTTTATTATTTACGATTTTGCTAGTCGTCCTTGCCTAGTCATGACAACTAGTACTAACCTACCTATTTACAATGTCTCATCACATAGGTAAATGTGCCTACTAAATGTATGTCTAGTGTACACTCGACTCTAAAGTCTATATGATTATGTTCAGTAAATTAAACGTACGTTATTGTTTTTTTATGTAGTTGTACGTTTGATTGTACGGAATTCGTGGTGATCTTTTTTTATGAGAATGCAGGTGTAATATGTGTATAGTTGTGTGAGATTTAGTAGTTTAGTTTTTTGGAATATATATTTTTTTTGTTTGATATTGATAGTGATAGAGATATAATAATTTGATGATTTTGTTTTGGTTACATGGGTAAATGTACCTACTAATGTATGTCTAGTCTACACTCGACTCTAAAGTCTATATGATTAGGTTCACTGAATTATAGTGCGCTGGTCATTTTATAATCGGCAATATAGACCACCCTTCACCACCACCTTCTCTTCACCACCCTTGGTTGACTGGTAGAGAATGCCTAAGGCATTAAGTCCGCCTTTGTACCTTTTTTGTGCGAAAAGTTTAAATAAATAAATAAATAAATAGACGGCACGGTTGGCGCAGTGGTTAAGCGATTGACTGCTGCGCTGCGTGTCGCGGGTTCGATTCCCGCAAGGAACAAATATTTGTATGACCTACATGTATTTGTTCCGAGTCTGGGTGTTTTTCTATCTATAATATGTAGGTATGTATTTACTAAAAAAAAAAAAAATTGTATATAAGTAGTTTATCAGCCATCTTGTTACCATAACACAAGCATTAGGTTGCTTAGCTTGGGACAAATGGTGCTGTGTGAAATGTCCAGGGATATTATTATGGATATTATAATCTATGATTTTGCTAGACATTCTTGCCTAGTCATGACAATTAGTTCCTACCTATTTAAAAAGTCTCATCACATAGGTAAACTAAACTAGACTCTAAAGTCTTTATGATTACGTTCAGTAAATTAAGTAACGGTTGTCGTAAAAAGTGACACGTTTTGGTCATTAAAAAGCCATTTTAAACATGTTTAAAAATTAATGGACAAAACAAGACAGCAGGACAGTTCAATCAATCAACTCAGCTTATCGGAGTCCACTGCTGAACGTAGACCTGTCTCAAGCTGCACCACAATACTCTGTCCTCCGCCAGGACAGGTCAGTTAGCTGATCAAAATATTAAATAAACTAATTTTTACATTAGCTAGAGGAGAGCCATGAATTCCTCCAAGTTACAACAAACAATGCTTCTGCAAATTGTTTTTAGAAAAGTTTCCGTTAATTTGAATACTTGAGTTTACACCGACTATCGAACTTTCCCGAGTTGCAGTGTACTTTGTTACATACACCCAATATGAATGAATGAATGAGCTAGTAAAGTCACTTATCTCTGACATCAAGTTCAAGTAATTAAAACTGTAACGTTAGATAATGTTAGTATCATCATGACAGATTTATGTAGAGTTCAACGATTAACTTAGACGAAGAAAATCTTGTATATATTTTAATGGACTTTAGATAATTATTAGTATTGTCATTATCGTCCACACGTTCAGTGGTTTGAGCACTACCAGCGTTCAAAGTCTCGCGTGGACAGGGGTCGAAAGACCATGACACTAAGGTCTGTTCAAATCGTTGTTTCCAATTATATTTCTTCATTAGACTTCGTTCGCGTAGGTACATGTCGGAAAACAAATTGGATTTCATGGGTATTATGTTTTTTGCGCGGAACATTTATTATTTTTCTAAAATAAAAGTAGCCAAAATTTGCTAGTGAAATTCCCATCAAAATCGCTTCAGCTGTTTCGGAGATTCGCCGAAATAAACAGACAGAAAGAATGACTGACAATTTTTTTTTCATTGTTTTTCTATAATGTCCCTACTATTGGGACATTTAAACAGCCTTTTAAATAGCCTCGCCTCCTGTTACATGGGACTAAAAAAGAAATGTGGGAGTACTATAAGTCAACTCTGCATTCGGGGGTTACAGGCGTGATGTTATGTTAAACAAATAACAACTTTATATTCTTGTAAATAGAGTTATTTGAGAATGACGAGTACTATTGAAAAAGTCATAAAAATGTTTGAAGTTGTAGCGCAAACTGAACTTTATGTGTACTAAGTTTTTTTTTAAACTCATATTTTTTTACATGCTTGTAAACTAAATAGCGAACGAACGCAGACTAATAAAATTGTAAGACAGTTCTTAATGCGAAGCGTTAGCTCACACATTTTAGAAATCCTCTCTTATCCCTAGATAGATAAGAGAGGATTTCTAAAATGTGTGAGCCTAGAATAAAGTCTAGGGATAACAAGGATTTGGGGGAGATAGACGAAAAGAAGGGGGGTTATAGAAGTAATATTAAGTCAGTAGGTAGTCTGCGTGAATGATCTATTCGTTATATTCGAGCCCAGGCCCAGATACGCACGGCAGTGTTTTTTCAACGCACTGTTTAGCGCCGAGAGTTGGAAATCAGACATTGTGTGTTTTTTTTACGCGCTGGGATGCTCTTTATTGGATTCTCAATGCTCGACTCAACACCGAAAGTTGAAAATTACGTCCTTGCGAACGTGGGCAACAAGTGGTGCCGATTATAAGTGGTGCTGACCCACAAGTTTACCCAAAATTAAAACAATGAAAGATCTGATAGGTAGCCTATCTAAAGCATACAGTTCCCAAGAGAAAGGCTCAACTCACATGAACCAGCCAGTGTACGAGCTGCACGAAGGGCACCAGGATGGTGGCGTCGTGCACCTTCTTGATGACCAGCACCGTCAGCGGCGGCTTGTACCATGTCAGCCGCTGCGATGCCGGGTCCTGGATCTGCCTGGAATTTTAGTAGGAAATCTTAGTATGTATTTAAAGAAGTTTTAATATTATACAAGGTGGCAGGAACGTCGACACACAACATGTTACCATGGATTCAGTAGGTACAGTAAGCGTCATAGTAAACGACCCATCCCAACACTTAAAGATTATCGCCCGAGCGACGGCAGGCGCGTCACGTGACTCTGGCCCCGAGCAGCTCCCTCCCCTGCCGCCGCACCCATATCTGCCCGAGTATCCACCGATCCACCGATCCACCGATCACATATTATTATTTGCATGTTTTTAATAATATGGTCTTTTTTGGCTTCTGGCCGAACCATATACCAAGAATAACTTTCAAAAAGACACTTTACGTACGGTTGAGGATACGAACCCGCATCATCAGACGCCAGCCGATCATTTAGACCGCGCCTTATACCACTAGGCTATTGGCTCAGTTGTCAATCTCAACGAAAATTCTAACAGCATTACTCCTTTTATCGAACAAGGTTGATAACGGCCTAATCTTCGAGATATTAAGGTTTAAATTTCAACATCCACGTAACTCCTCAATTAACTAAAAGATAAGGTTGAAATTAGCATAGATTTCTTGTTTGGTTGAATAGAATGTGCTTGATTCCGATTATTGCACTACCGTCATTTTACTTCAGAAACTTAACTGCTGTATGAACTGCGAGTTAAGGTTGAATTTAGAATACTTCTTCGCCTTATTTACTAAACTGTGATTGAGGGTATAATTACTTTACAAATCGTTTCGTTTTCGTGCCGATCCGCTTGTGTGTAATATCTTCGTCGTAATATTATCCGATTTATTAAGTTTTTGAACAGTCGATTTTATTAACCGACTAGCTGCGCCCCGCGGTTTCACCCGCATAAGTTTCGATCCCGTGGGAATGTCGGGATAAAAAGTATCCTATATGTTAATCCTGGTTATAAACTATCTGTGTGCTAAATTTCGTCAAAATCTGTTCAGTAGTTTTTGCGTGAAAGAGAGTAACAAACATTTACAGTATTAGTAGGATAGTATGGTGCGATTAACTACTTTTTTCAAGGCTAAAATTGTTGTTCTCTGAGAACAGGAACAAAGCATAAAGAAAATAGCACGAGATATGGGCATAACGGTAAGATTTATTGCACTATTACTTACAAGTTGTTTTTTTTTATGTATTTCTAATATTATCATTTTCATTACAGAGAAAAACAGTTCGTAGATGGATACAAAGGTATCAAGCGACGGGTGATGTGAAATGTGATCGCCAAGGCCCTCGTCCAATTGCTTACACTAATGAATCGGAGCGACACCGTAACATTGTGGAAGTTCACTCGGTGGAACCCTTCAAAACTACGCGTTCAAGTGCTGAAACTTTTGGAGTGTCGCTTAGCACTGATGTAGCGTGTGTGCTGCATGCTTTAATATGGTTTTGGGCAGGAAGTCCTCTTCAAGAAGTGATAGACAGTGACGGTCATCCTCTTCGTTATTATTAGGGTTTTACTCAGCAGATTCATTGTGTAACTTATCTGATAAAATTTCATTGGAACATGATCAAGTGTTAATAATTCCCAATATTTGTGGGATCATTAGTAGTTAATCAAAAATAAACAACCTTTATTAATATTAATCCAGTTACTCCTGTTTACAAGTAGTCTTTTAATGTGTTAACGGTGCACCATCTGACATCATCATCATCACATATTTTTCTATAATATTGTGTTAAATGGGTTATAAGAAAATGTGATAAAAGAGAAAGATGTATATTGCTATACTGTATAGTTTAGCATGTTGGTTCTTCCTCTGTAATTCACAGGCACGAATGACAACATTTCATTTTTTTAACAAGGGTTTTTGTCCCATAAGATCATACAGAGTATAAAAAATTTTGTTTTCACAACTTTAAAAATATATAGCACGTTATTTTTCTCTATATACTTTTATTTACATTTTATCGAACTAACACTAATATATACTAGTATATACAAGTATATAATACGAAAAAATATAGAAAAAACTGAAACAACTTTAAATAAATAAATATTGTAGTTATGTTTCTAGAAATATCTATAAACGAACCGTTATACCTCACCCAGGGTATTTATTTTGTGTTTAGTTAATATTCTAAGTAAATAACCCCAATTTAACACAGATAGAAAACTGTATACTCAACCAGGAAGTGGATTCCATGAAGTCCTAGAAATGTAAATAAAGAAATAAATGAATATTGTTTATGCAACATGCCTAGCTTTTCTTACAAACCTCATTCCTAATTTAACATTTGATTTCTTAAATAATAATTAACGAAAATCACATAATAACCTAAAAAATAATAATAAATAAATAAATAAAGAACTTAAATTAGAAAAAATCAAACATCTCATTCGCGGATTTGAACTCGTGACCATCGTATTGCTAAGCCGCAGTCTTAACCACTAGACCAACGCGCCATTCAAGTTATACTACAAAAAACTTAAGCGGTTTGATGTCATTAACCAAGGGGGGTTCCGTTTCTCTGGAGCTTAGTGTACATGATTTTGAACCAGCGAGAGATGTTTTTTTTTTAAATTAGCTCTTTACATTTTGACCTCGTAGGTATTGCACTTTTCTAGAAAACAGCACAACAGATTTTATATTGATAACCGATGAAAATTTCCTTCGCTAGGGGGTCTAAAATCATGTACTGAATTCATGGTTTCAGTTTGCGCGTCAATGTCCCAGCCACCCAGTACAATATATGGTAACACACATGGAACACTTGCAATTTAAATTATCTACGCAGAAAAATATATAATTCGTTAAAATCTGTGCAAATCGGTGACGTATCTTGTCATAAAAAATCATTAAGCCTTGAATTATTAACTCGAACCGCAGTGAATAAAGTAACAAAATAATAACGTAATTTATCACGAAGGTAACTTTTAAAGATAAAGATTTAATATAAGTGCTAAGGACGTTGTACTATCGCTGTTGGCCAAACAAACGATTGCATTGACAGAAATTAAGAGCAAAAAACCACTTTATTGACGACAAAAAGCCTATGTTCATGGGAGAAGATCGTTTGATTTTAATTTGTACTAATTTCAATTAAATTCAAGGTAATTTAGGCGTACAACAAAATTCAAACAAACTTCCAGAGCTCTAAACAAGTTAAATATCTCTGGAACTGTTGAACGCAGGCTTTCTGAATGCATAGATAGGGGTTGTGTAAGTTTTCTGTGCGATTTGCTATATTATTATGCAAAAAGACACGCTTGTTCCATCATATACCTCATTCATCGCTTTCCTTCAGGCGTTATCGAGGTCAAGACTAGGCCCAGCCAGAGAATAATAAATAATAATAGTTTAAAATACACACAGTGATACAATAGGTGGTATTACCACCAACCAATAGGTGGTATTATAGGTGGTATTATTTATTTGGTGGTGGTGGTGGTCACCACCACCACCACCAAGTAGGCGGTATTATACAATAGGGGTTGGCTTCGGTGCGCATCTCCTAATTGACGGACGTCACACGACTCTGTCAAAAAGGGGCGCGCGTTGTATGTTTCCTTAAGGAAGCTTCTAGAATACTCTAGAAGCTTCGACTCGCTCTGATTAGTCGGGCGGGAACGATAGGCGTTTCCGTCAGAAGCGCGTGGATTGTGGGGCGGTAGACAGCGAGTTCGCGTTATAATAGTGAATGTTAAATAGCAATAACTTTTTTATGAATTGTCCACAATGTTTTTGCAGTACCTACCTACGTGCCCCTAACGGATCGGACATGTTTTTTTTTTACATATAGTATTGAAGTATGTATAAAATGCAGGTATATTAGGTACTCACATAACCATAGCCGAGTTTTTCATTATCCTTCCGCATGGTCCAAACTGCTGTATCGGCGACGGTGCGTTCAGGGACCTCGTCCTTCTGCAAATAACACACAGACCGTTAATATACGTTTATGCTAACCTTCAGACTATTCTACTGTTTATACTTCTGTGTATTTGATTATAATACAATTTACATATAATTTGGAAGACTGGAAATGTTAAACGTGTCTAGAGAATTTATAACGTCTACTGATGAAGATAGCGTCTTATAATTACTTGATCATTGAATTAATCATGAATCTTTCTAGGAACTTCTACAATTACCAATCTTGGCAGGGATAAAATATGCAGCAGTATTATTAAACACATGCAGTTGCAGTTTTTGCCTGACCCTCAATTACCACGAAGCATTCTTAACCATAAGTAAAGTTACACCAGGTTTAACTTTGGTTTAACCGTACATTTTTTTTTAACTCCTGTTATTAATAAAACGCTAAAATGTTGCTGATTGACATCTTATTGATCTGGCTCATTATGTGATTTTCTATATCTTGAACCTTCATACATAGTCAGCCTGTAATGTTCCCACTGCTGGGACACAGACCTCCTCTTGGTGAGAGGGAGTGGGCCGTATTCCACCACGCGAGCCCAGTGCGGATTGGTAGATGTCACATGTCATGCTAGGACATGCAGGTTTCCTCACGATGTTTTCCTTCACCGTTTTGAGAGCAGTGGTGATGAGATAATTTACACAAAGTAAAGCGCCTGTCTGGGTTCGAACCTACGACCTGCAACTCGTAAGTAGCGGCCGTTACCACTGGGCCACCACTGCTGTCTACCTACATACATATCATTAATTAAAGTTGCTTTTTGTGTCTGTCCGTGTGACCGCGCTGTTCTCACTATCATTTAGAGAATTTATTCCGGAAGGTTTATGTTCAACTTACATACTCGTATAATAAAGAAATCTCCATGTTTTGTCAAGTTGTAAAAATTGTGCGAATCATGGGCGGGACGTTAGTAAAGAATACATTAATGATACTTAATACGTAATAACTTACCATACGATACGTACGATACGTTATTTTATCATACATACGTCGCAATTGACGTATGGACGGTAAAATCACACGTGAAATAAAAGTGACAAAAAATTTGAAAAAAAAAAAAATATGACCTCTGATGTCGACTCTGCTAACAATATATGAATATTCAACGTTTAAACTTGGAGGTAGTAGTTGTTTGTAAGTTTGTAACTCATGCAGATGTTTATGTTCGTAAGTGTTTTTTTTAAATACGGAAGTACGAGTATCTACCAGGACAAGAAAACATAATCTATGTACCTATACTTACTAAAAAGAGGTAAAATTTGTGATTTTGTGTGTAGGTAATCTTCGGAGCTACTGATCCGATTCTGAAAATTCTTTCATAAGCTACAGTGTTGCCGAGTGTGAGTTTGTTTAAAACAGGAAGTTTCTTACGAAGTCGCGGGCAAAATTTTATAAAATCTTTTGGCTATTCAAAATAAAAATCTTTATTTAACACAACGTGTCACATTCTTTTAAATATTTCTTATTTATTTTTTTATTATTTATTTTATAGTAGATGGTAATTAATTTATCGCTGTTACTTGTATTTTATTGTTGTTCCTTTTCATTATTGAAGTTATTAAAAAATTATATTATAAATAAAAAATCATATATTTAAAAAACCCTGGTTTTTTATAGGGTAAAAATTGTAACGAGTTAGCATCACCTGCTGAAATAACTGTATACTCATAAAATAAAACTGCATACTATTTAAATGGTCTCTTCATCCGCAAAGTGACATTCCGACCTTAAGGTAGCAGCGGCTTTGCACATGGCAGGAATGTGACCGGTTATTTTGTTTCATCATTGGTTTCATAAATTTTATTATACATACTCAATTGAACAACATAAAAAAATAAATAAAAGGGCAAGATGTATTTAATCGAACCTTTTATAATTCCCATTTTGCGCTCCTAAATATATTATTGAACCCTCTAATATTATGATAGCGCCTCTTTCTGTGAACCTCAAATGACCATAATTTAAATAAGTGTTCATTAATTTAAAAGTGTTCATTAATTTAAAAAAGTGTTTATTAATTTAAAAAAGTGTCGTTAAGGTCAATAAGTTTTTACAGGATAAGTTAAATATTTCCCATTTAAAAGTATAGGTAAGTACAGTTTTTGCGCGAAAATGTTCAAGTAAAATTAATCATCAAAAGTAGAAATTTAATTTTTACCTACACTTTTTCAATTACATCGTTTAGAAAATTATGCTTATTTAAAAAGTAATTTATTCAAGTTGGTTATGAATTTCACACATGAAAAGTTTAGCAAAAATAAATATGATTAAAATACATCGCAAAAACACTGCGTTTCATCATTTTTGCTAAATATTTCATACCAGATTTTTATTGTAAGATTGAAAACTTCTTTTTAAGAGTTTATTGCTGGAATCAAAACACAAGTAAATAAATAACAAGCACAAATACCTGAACGTATGTACTATAAAGCTTCCATTGAAGAGCTGGACGTTGGTCACAACAGACTTAAAATAACGAACTAAATATACAAACACGAACCGCCACACAGCTACACTTCTTATGTTAATTTATTTTATTCACATACAGGCAGCTCGCATTTGTTATGCCTTTAATGTAGTTATAAAAGTTTCAACCTGTTTATTTTTTGTGAAGTTTTTTTTTAATTTAAAAGCGTTAATTATAATATAAATCATACGGCTTTTTATAAGCACTTCTAAATATATCTTAGATATTATAAATATTATAAAGAGGTAAACATTGTGAGTTCGCTTGTAAGTAGGGGGTAATATTTGGAACTACCAGTCGGATTTGAAGAAATATTGTAGCATTTGATAGCCTCAGACGATGTGATACAACGGGGTGGGTCGGGGAACACGAAATTTCACGCGGACGAAGTCGTGGGCAAAGCTAGTTATCAATATTATAAAGAGGTAAAAATTGTGAGTTTGTATGTAAGGGGTAATGTTCGGAACTACTGATCCGATTCCAAAAAATCTTTCCCTAAAGTGAAGCTGCAGTATTGCCAAGTGTTATAGGATATGTTCCATGTAAAAACAAGAAATGTGACGAGAACAAAGTCGCGGGCAGAAGCTGGTAATATTATAAAGAGGTAGAATAATTTGTTTGTAAGAGGTATTCTTTGGAATTATTGATCCCATAAAAAAACTTCATTCACTGATAGAAAGCTATACTACTGCCGAGTGCCATATGTTTCATACATGCGGGGAAGAAGCTGAAAAAAACTAACTCTCTCTCCCTTTGTCTCTTGACAGAGAGAAAGAGAGAAAGTCACATGGAGCGGGCATAACGCACGATTTCTACCAGTTTAATCCTACCACAAGCCGCGATAAAGAATTTCGTTCCAATAAAAATATACCTTCGTTGGTATTTTTTGTCTTTTTAAAAACCAACACGTAAAATGCCTTAGTCACCTAGACAGCAGACACAAAACCTGTTTTTTATAAAAAAAAAACTTTGTTATTGGTTGCTACTTTGTCAATAGATTTGCTTTATTGAATTAACATGTTGGTAGTAATGTTTATAACCATGGCACCATATTTGTTAGTGTTCCTAAATTACCCTAGGCTGATAAATTTTGTTTTTCCTTGAATAGAATAGAATACTCTTTATTACGTACACGATATAAATTACAAACATAAATATATACATTTTTCAAAGGGTGACACAATGGGCGGTCTTATCGCTAAGAGCGATCTTTTAAAGACAACCTTTGGATGGATTAAAAAGGGGAAGGAGAGACAAACACTGTAGGTAGTCTGTGGTGTACCATTTACATAAACAATAAATACATATGTCATAAAGTATATTATACTAATGGATGTTCGGGCATAACTCCGTCATAGATAGATGGATTTGCAAAATTCTTTTTTGTACGAGAGAGGTTTTTGAGAAAAATATCTGTTTGAAAAGTTATGAAATTAATTCAGTACTCAATTATGAACAAACTACTTTCAGGATTGCGTTTATTCTGTTACACCTTGTATGCAGTTCCAGTTCTTTTAAGATAATGCTAACATTTACGTTAGCATCTCTTAATATTATTTTGTGATTACAGAAGGCAAATATCGTAAGAGGAGCATGTTAAAATAATATCTTAACATACTTGAACACAGAATATCTAACAGTCATCAAGTACCTACATATTTAACTTAACAAGTATTAATATTGTTATCCTTGATGTATATTTCCGCATACGAAGATAATATCACATTAAGTTTTTGCTCATTTTGATATATTTAGAATTTTCTTTTATAAAAAGAGGTAAGTTGGGAATTTGTCAGCTAATTAAAATATTGGTCATTTTATACATGGGAGCAGTTGTGGCGCAGTGGCATCGGCTCCGACTTACGAGTTAGTGAGTTCGAACCCAGGCAGGCGTTTTACATTTTGTATTTAATTTCATCACTCCTTTCAAAATGGTAAAGAAAAACATCGTGAGGAAACCGGCATGTCCCAGAACCAAAAAAATCGAAGACATGCGACATCTACCAACCCGCACTGGGCCCTCGTAGTGGATTACGGCCCACTCCCTTTCAAAGAGAGGAGGCATGTGTCCCAGCAGTGGGAAAATTATCGGCTGAAGATGCTATACAATACAACATATTACTCCAGATGTTAATTACCTCAAAACTTTTTACAACACACTGTATTTAATTTTAATGACTATGAATACAAAACATTATGCACAAGAACTAAAGTATTAACCTTATTGACTTTATTAATGAGCAAAACATGACAGTCAGCACGAAAACGTCTTCAAGGAACGTGAATGAAGAAAAACATATACAAAAACAAAAATAATATACAAAAAGCGTGTACATAGTTCATTCATAGCGTGTCTTCACACCATTATAATGAAGTTAATTAGGAGTAAAAAAATATCTGTGATACATAATAAAACAATAGAATAACAAACCATTCGACCTGACTGAGAAAATTGCAAGTTCACGATCGTTTCGACTAAAGAAATATTCTGAAAAACCTTCGGAAACGAAGCGATGATTATCATAATTTACAACACCTTCTTTGGAGATAGAGGAACAGGGTAAAACGTTCCTCCTCTGAAAAGGAGGGATCCACCGGACAGACGGGTGATATTGTCTGGCGAGCCTTTGCCCAAGTTCCAACTGCACTTCTCTTGAAGGAAGAGAAAACCATGCATCGAAAACGAAGAGATCATCATCATAGCTTCTATTAGAGAACCTTCTTTGGAGGCAGAGGGACAAGGTAAAATGTTCCTTGCTGAGGGAGGATCCTCCACCAAGACAGGTGATATTGCCTGGTGAGCAACTGGCCATTGCCCAAGTGACTATTGCACTTCCCTTGCAAGAAATAAATTTATTTTAGTGGAGTTGGTCTTTTTTTCAGGACCAAAGACATGAGAAAAGTCGATTGTTTCTATGGTATACATACAGAAATTATCGCTATCCATAGCTTTTATCCTGGGAGTATTTTTATGGGTCTACCCTGGGAAATCCAATTCAGGAATCTGTATAAAAATCATGATGCTGTAATGATCACCCATTGACCTAGGAAGCATTGTAGTTATGAATAAGATTTTATTACCTCCAGATCGTTTACATTTTTAGTAGTGGTTGTTTACGAGTTTTGTTATTGCATTTATGTATGTAATGTAATAAAACAATACAGACCGATTGTTACACGTGTTGCTATCATTCGTCATGAATACCTATTAAACTATCTTAATTATAGTTTGTATGATTGTAACTTGTTCATTAGTTGTGATTTGTCATTGCTCTTAAAACGAGATGGGTTCACAGCTAACTAGACTACCTCGTGTAGTGGGCGCAAGCGCTAATGCTAAGCATGAGAGTTTTAGTTCTTGCACCGTAATTGCATAACACACTATCAATCTCGATCTAAATCATTTTGAAGGATGTTGATAACCCATTGCTTCATATGTGCGAAAAATGTGTCTGCTGAACAACGTAAATAACGCAATGAATGTCGTTGAACTGTCAAAATGAAAGTCATTGCTACTGATTGTATGGCCGCTATCCCACTGGCGTTTTACGAGCGTTGGCGCTTCTCCAACGTCTGCGCAGCGCCAACGTTGCTCAGACGCGACGTTAACGTCGCGAGTTTTGTCTCTGATTATACACCTCAAATCGCAGCATGTGCGCGTGTGACGTTAACGCTGCGTTCAGCGGATGTTAACGCTTGCCACTAGAAACTCACGACGTTGACGTTGCGTCTGCGCAACGTGGGCGCTGCGCAGACGTTGAAGAAGCGCCAAGTCGGGCAGTGTTATTGGGTTTTTTTCATCAGAAATTTCTCAGTCTCAACCCAGACTCTCTCGACTCAACAACCCAGAGTCTGGATTCGTGTCCAGGAGCAGATTTGTACGGTATTAGAGCAGCGCCATCTAGTGGAAACTCGATAGCACTGATGTCATTCCATACAAATCTGAGTTTACGTTAACGCCATCGAGTAGGTAGAAAAACTCGCACTATGCTATGCCCTCTGTTGAGGGCAATACGCTCGCCCCCTATTACATGGAACTAAAAAAACATTACTGGTGAAATGTGAGTGTACTACAGACATATCTCTGGGATTACAGCCTACCAGCGTGATGTTATGTTTAAAGCATACATATTGCCCTTGCCTCGCTCCTATACAAACAGTTAATCAACATAGGTTAAAGAGTAACACACATTATAAAACGTGCTTCGAATTTAGTACGTAGAAGATTAATTTTGGCTTTTGTGCATAAGGAGCAATTTCGGATGTACAAAATTGGTCTTTATGTACGGTCGCTAAAGGAGATAAGTAACCAGGGCCGTCGGATATAGTTGAAGTTTTATATGAAACCGATGGATGTTTTCGAATAAAATTTAATATGTTTAATAGAAAACAAACAGTTTATTTGTCGAATTAAATTACTTATCCTCTTTGGTGACTGTACGAAAGTCACCACAGGATTCGATAGACGTAATATTTAGGTTTTCCGTGTTTATTTACCTTCCAATTCATGATTTATGGCAATCGCTAAAAATTCGGTTGTTTAGAGGAAGGACGTTGTGTAGTTTTGGTCATATAAGAATTAAAACCGGCCAAGTGCGAGTCAGACTCGCGCACCGAGGGTTCCGTACAAACCTGTAGGTATATAAGTAAAAGTTATGGTATTTTTATTGCTAAATGAAATCCATAACATAACAATGTGGAAAAAAAAAGTCTAATATATAAAATTCTCGTGTTGCGGTGTTTGTTTCCAAACTCCTCCGAAACGGCTGAACCGATTTGCATGAAATTTTGTGTGCATATCGGGTAGGTCTGAGAATCGGCCAACATCTGTTTTTTTTTTTTAATCGCTGAACAACGTTTGCTGGGTCAGCTAGTAAGTTTATGATTATTAAAAAAAATATACTATGTGATGTAACTAAAAATTTAAGATTTTCGGAATTTTTCCTATATGTGTACTTTATAACGTTGCTTCATGCCAAATTTCAAGATTCCAGGTCGTCTGGAAGTATCCTTTAGGTTTTGATTCCCTTGCGAGTAGTTGCGAGTTTCAAAATATGCGGCTTTAATTGCTGTATCTTTTGATTGCGTTGACGTAGAAGTTTGATTTTGTTACAGCTTAAAGATATTATAGACTTGAGTATTTGTTAAGAATTTCAATATAATACCACTACGCGTTCATGAGTAAAGGGGTAATAAGTTTAAAATTATTAAAAATATTTTTATTATATGATGTAACTAAAAATTTATGCTTTTCGCAATTTTTCCTTTATCTGTGTTATAAGACGTTGCTTCGTACCAAATTTCAAGATTCTGAGTTCACGGGAAGTACCCTGTAGGTTTTGATTCCCTTGCGAGTGTCGAAAATTTGCGGCATAAACGGGAGTATCTTTTGATCGCGTTGACTTAGAAGTTTGATTTTTTCACAGCTCCAAGAGACCATAGACTTGAGTATTTGATATGAATTTCAGCTTGATACCTCCACGCGTTCCTGAGAAAAAAGGTCTTGACAGACAGACAGACAGACAGACAGACAGACGGACAACAAAGTGATCCTATAAGGGTTCCGTTTTTACCTTTTGAGGTACGGAACCCTAAAAATGATAAATGATGATCAAATAAGTTATTGTTTTGATCTTTAAATGACCTAGTGATGCATACCGCTGAAATGATCATAAAATAATTGTTACTAAATCAGTTAAATCACCTAATCTTCTTGAGCGCATCGATGGCAAACAGTTTAAAAAATTTTGGCCCAAAATTCAGCAGCGCGAACTCCGCTCACTGACGCAATCCTAAGATGATCAAGTGCACAGGTGACAGGGCATGCGGCGCTGGATGGAAAGTGGGCAATTGTCTATGGGGAGGTGCCGCATACGCACTTGAGATCAGAGCCGTCGTGAACCCCCATCTGTGGAGAGTGGTGGAAGTCTATTTAGTGGTTTTTTTTTTAAATTACCTAATTATGCTGCAACGAGTAAAATGCCACAATTATTTCCTTTATGTACTTTGATCCATCGAATGCTTCTATTAAGAATTAAGCATCAGCATTATTCGAAGGTCGAAAGGCTTGGATTTTGGACCTTAGAGTTGTATCGAATATTTTGATGTTATTGTTCATAGAATAATTAACAACGTCTTTATATTAGTTTGATAGACAGGTAAAGTTATTTCATTTATTATTTATAGTTATGCTGTTATTTGTTTATGTTACCTATGATATTAAAACCCAAATGAATTAATAAAAATAACAAAATTATATCATAACCTAACTTAACTTTCGATAATAACGTCGAAAATTTCACCCGCATCGCTGTCTACTGGTAATGTACTCAAGAGACTGGCGAGTGAATAGTTTGTTAGTTAAGATAAAAGCCGAATAAATTGGTGTATAAGACGAAGTTCGTACATTTTTACAAATTAAGTTTATGATATAAATCTAATCAATAACAAGTTGAAAATATTACTTAGGAAATTTTTCTAAGTCTATGTGAACAACTCAAATTGTTATCGACAATATTTGTGCTTTAACATCGACTATATAATGTATAAACATTGCTTATGTCATGATAAGCGACTGTTTAACCATATATTTTTGACGTTTAAACGTCTCTTAACTTAAAGCAACGTTGTTCTAATGATTTCCAAAGAAGAACCAGCACAGCCAGTAAATTCGGGGAGAGTTAAGTTAGCACTTGGCAGTGTCATCTAAAAATACATTGAATATGCGAAACACTGCGCATGGCTATTCAAAAATACTTTGACGTTCGTATCAATAAGATAGGACATTTAATCAAGATACCCGCACTTGCCAACATCTACTGATAGTAAACTGTCACACTTATTGAACAATAACTAACATCTCATGTAACATTGTTTTGTGTATTTATTTTCCGTCTGTGATATAGTTTTTTATGCTATTATTTATAAACATATCATTACCCTCATTAGTTCATTTAATAAAATGCAACCACGATAATTGCGCGGTTGCATAATCTAATAACTCAGAATTTAAAGTTAACTAGCAATTAAATTAAATTGCATTGTTACGTGCAATTATTTTGAAACATACCTTCGATCGAAATATTCCTCTCTTGCCCTAACAAGTTCTGTTTTTCCGGACTCATGTGAGAATTGGCGCCGCAACATTTTTAACACAAATCACTGCACTATTTATTATTTCTTACATAGTCAATATTTAACAAAAACATGTCTGTGTCATACGACAACACCAGAAGATTTGAATTTCAATACAAATATCCACTATGTTAAGATTAAGACATTGTTGTAGTAACTTGGAATGTTGAATTCCGATTGGCTTACGATGGTGGGGCGCGAAGAGGCGCGTGCGCGGCTGGCGACTAACGCTGCGCAGGAGTCCACGCGAGGCTCTGCTCGTCCCAAGTGACAGTTCTGACCTTGGCGTGTTCGCGCGATTATCGTGAGTGTTGGTTCACGAGCCGTTTCTCATATAAACCTGATCTTAGCACTCGGAAGCGACCGCCGTCTGTCCGAGTTCATTCGCGTTACAAACGTTAAACATACTTATTGGATACTAATGCTTGATAGCTACTGTGCTGCCATTGTTTCACATATCTAATCAATTATCAAATGCTTGATGGCGCGGATTTTGATGTTATTATTTACTATCTGCTTTAGTGACAGTTTGATTAATATCAAGATTTTGTAGTTTACGATAGAGTATCTGACCAATCAAACATTTTTAGAAGTGAGATGACTTGCAAGTCTTTAATCAAACAATAACGACTAAAAGTTCACAACCTACAGGGTTAGCTATATGCATTATTTACTTAAATTATGTACCTATTAGATAATAGTACTGAGTTTGATATAAAGGAGAATGTCTGTAATATACAATATAGATGTACTGGATGCTCTTCTCATTTCTGTATAGGAAATGTAAGATCTTGAGAGTAATGTTATGAAGGCTTAAGTAACGAAGGATGGTCTGTATAAAAGATGGTATGGCTAGAACAAGAGTGACTACCGAGATGACGATTAATAGAGATGTATGGAAGAAACGAACGAAGGGTGGACTGTGTGAAAGATGATTTGGCTAAAAAGGTAAGCACTGAGATGCCGGCTGATGATAAAGCTTCATAAATTGACATGAACCAGGAGGTTGGTGAAAAAATACTGTGGTTTAAAATATAGGTAAATGAAAATTTTTAATCCGATTCGAGAAATTGTCCACATTTTATATAAATCGGTTCTCATTAACATATTGTTCGTTGGAGACCGAATGAATCAGCTTTGTTTATCTGTGTCGGGTCGACATTGACCGATATAGGTACCTGCACGGTTGACCATTGGTTGACCGAGTTCTTGAGTTGACCCGTGCCGCATTAAAAAAAAATCATTTTCATTTTTTAGATTTACTTTTCACTGGACGTAATGGTTGAGATTCTGTTGTATTTGTCCGTGATTCAAAAGAAAATATTCTGATTTGTATTTTACTTTATAAATTCAGAAACCATTAAGTAAAACATTAAAACCGATATAGGTAGTATGAACAGTTGAACATGACATCACCCATAAAGCCACAATAAAAGCAAAAAATATAATACAAAACGTGTTCTCAGTGGGATATTAAGTAAACATCAGAAAATTTCATCAAAAAATGAAAACGCATAAAACAAATTACCATATGGATGAAAAAAATCAAGTTGTGGAAAGATGCCTACGGAGAAAAAAAATCAGCATTACTTATTTGCTTTGTATACAATCGCATGTGCTCCGTGTATTGAGAAACGGAGTGACGTCATAGGCCATCCTTTCCATACTAGAAACAACCATTCCAAACGTAAAAAAAAAACAGAAGAACATCGAATTCTGACGTCAATGCAGTCCTTCGAACTCAGGTCTTATAAACATGGAGGCCTATGTATGTGGGTTATTGAAATAATTTTACTGGCCAATAACACTATTGCCAAGGCTGTCATGAGCCGGTAGACTCGGTTAGGTGTCAACATGGCAACATTGACCGACATAGAGCATCGCGCGACGTTACGACTAGTTTCATCATCGAAATGTCTCACCTTAATGATTTAGAGGGAGAGGGGTGCCCCAAACATACGTGATTACGTCATAAGAGAAAACAGGGCAGGTGACAGTATTTTTAAAATGTTAACAAGTAAAACTTATGTCCCGGACACATTTTTGGACTTATATTTGTAATGACATCTTTAATAGCGAATGTTACGATAGAGATGAAGAATATGAAGTCAAAAGGATCAAAATTTTGAAAGATCAAAAGTATTATTTTAAGTCATTGAAGAAATCCATTAACAAAACAAATCCTTAACACAATTAAGAATTCGCCAGGCATGGCGGAAATTAATGAGCTGATAAGCTTGAATCCACACACAAGTACAATAATTGTAAATCCTTGACCAGAAAACTTTAAAGATTAGGATTTAGTACATGGTCGTCAACTTTCTTATACCTAAACTGAAGACAAAGAACAATAATGATAAAATTAGAATTACCTAAGAAATAAGACATCAACTGAATAACAGATGGCTTTAAAAACATTCTGGGCGTACTTTACCGTATCTTTGTATGTTCACGCGAATTTTGTGTGTGCACGCAACTGACAATGGTGAATGGCTTGATATCTGGCGTGCAGCTAAGAAAACAAATCAAAGCGTGATCGTGTGAGTATTCAATCCTGTCAGTATATTGACAAAATACTATGTAGTCTTGTACCGATCCGACCTAGATGTTCAGTTCACAGAACATAGAGACTGGATCAGTCTACAATAGGTCGTGGAGCAAGACCCACGTGTCCTTATCTCTCGCTTTGATGACTTGAACGCAAGAGCACGAGATCATCAGATGGGTGATATGACGATAACAGCTCCAATCTCTACGCGTTGTTTAGATTTACAATGTTGTACGTCAGGTTAACTTGGATGATTCTAACACTCCCCCATTTGCCTAGTCGTCCTAGTCATCGTTAGCGCTACTTCTAAGCACGAGGGCCTGGATTAGATTCCCAGGTCGGGCAAGGTGTTACTGGGTTTTTTTTATCAGGATTATAATAGCAACAGCTCGGAGTCTGGATTTTTCCCGGTCGATGGCAATAGGCACGCCCCCTATTACACGGGACTTAGAACACGTTCTCTGTCCCAGTAAAAAGTTATAAAATGTACTCGTACGTCTACAACGGCTCTTTTAAATTTTCGGTAGCCTTGTTATCTAACCATACGTCCATGAGAATCTTTTTCCTCTTATTCATACGTCCAGTCAAATAAAAAACATCAAATTTACTTTTGGATTATGACTCCAACTAGAGTCATGGACATATTATGAGTTTGGTACAAATGTGACTCCTTTGGAGTCATTGGACAGTGTACGTGTTAAACATAGCTGGCGAATTGTGGGAGTACTATACCTACTAATAGGTGCGGCCAATTTTTGGTAGAAATGACTTAGGTACCTTCGCGGCTAACAATAACTTAGTATTTAAATTTGAGCAGCATGGCTTTGTAACAGATAAAGCAGTTTTCTTACATCAAGTGAATCAGTTGGGCTTAGGAAACACGTGGTTCCACAAGACGGGGCCACATGTCATACGGCACGAGCCATAATCAAGACATTGAAAAGAACGTTTCGGGTCGATTAATTTCGAGAAACGGCGACATTGATTGGCCTCTAAGATCCCCGGATTTAACAGTTCCTTTTTTGTGGGGCTATCTAAAGGGACGTGTCTTTGCTAACAGGCCAATGAACCTTCAAGAATTAAAACAAAATATCTGAGACACAGTCACTGAAATAACGCAGGAAATGTGTGAAAATGTCATGAAAAACGCTGTGAAAAGGGTTCACATCTGCCATGCAGCTAGAGGTGGACATTTGTATGATATTATTTTCCATACTCAATTGCCGGCCCTAAATACTATATTTAAATAAAAGTACTTAATAATTTTTATATTTCATAGAATAAAATTTAAAAAATAAAGTGTATAAGCCCACCTTGTAAATGTAACACAAAATTGAATGCGAGATCATTTCCAAAGAAGAATAAATGGAAGCCAGACTATGAAGTTGAAAAAATATTAACTCACATCTGGGATTATGATAAAATCAAAAGCGTACTATCTTATCACTAAAGAGGGGCTTACATTATTGTACTAACACTATTTGTAGTGATAATAATAGTGTAGTGAGCGACAAGGTTTAATAGAATTCTCATAACGAAGCTGTGAATGCTGGTACACTTTCGCGAACAATGTGTTTCCAGCTGGCAAAATATTGTCGGCAAAATCAAATTCATTCACGAAGAAAGGACCCCAATTTTCCCAGTCTAAATTAATTTCGATCTGTAGACAAATCTTTCAACACGAAATGAATGTATCAGCATGATAGTGTAAGTTGACACTTCTTATACAAGCTCGAAAAGACCGGAATTTGGTCCTAAGATACGGTGTTGGGCGCAGTACCGACTTTCACTTTCCATTTGCGGTGACATGACTACGTCATCGGATCGGCACGTTTTATAAAACAATGATTGATTCAGTAGGAAGTAATTACAAGAAGGAATCATGAATATGTATGAACGAAACCACGAGTGCGTTGGTCTTTTCCCACGGGGTGAAAAGAATGTGGGCGAATTCTGCAGATGGCTTTACATGTAGGTTGTTTTTATATCTTATGGCTTTTTCTTATATAATGCCTGTACCTGGAAGGGGTGACGAGATGACCTAGACGCGTACCGCAAAGGTTGGATCGAGGTGGCTCTAGAAAGGATGCCTGGAAGAATTTTGAGGAGGCCTTTGCTCAGCAGTGCAACATAGGCTAAAAATAAAAACACAAAACAGCAACATAGGCTAAAAATAAAATAGGTAAGAGGCCGTTCATTTATTACGATAGTCAATTTTGACCCCTCCCCCTTTCAATCTTACGTAAGATCAGTATCTACCAAAACTGCCAAGAAAACGTAGAAAAAAAATTAAAGATTTATAATTTTGTGATCTTACGTTAGAACCCCGAATCCCGAATCTAGACGCCTCCCCCTACGTAAGAAAAAATAAGACTTGTTTGGACCCCCTCCCCCCCTCAAATCGTCTTACGTAATAAATGAACAGCCCCTAAGTACCTATTCTTCGTGTCACTGACACGACTGTATTTTATATCTTGTTGGCCTTTAGTTAACCATGCTATGTGTCCTAGTCTTAAGCAATATCAAAGGTTTTTGTATCATTAAAGATTTTTATTATTATTATTACTTTAGGTAGCCATTAAAATTGTGTGTGGTCTACGAAACCTTTTTTTTTTTTTGTCAGCCTCTATTGTGTGCCACAGCTGGACCAAGGCCTCCCCTTTTTTCTTCCAAACCTCCTGTCTCATGCGATCTCTGGCCATGTTGGCCCTGCAATTGTTACCACATTGTCGCACCACCTTCGTAGCCTACGCAACATAACAAATAAATAAACCAACTAAAAACTAAACAACATAAGGCTCGTGGTAGTCTCATGAATCATTATCAATGATGTTTTTTGTTTCAATAATACTATTAAACATTAATAATGTGATACGATAACAACATGCTTTATCACTTTGTTTATAAAACAAAAATGTATCATTAGCTCACTTGTTCAAGACCATAAAACCGTGAAAAGAGTAGGTACATTATTATTATCGATATGAGGCATATGTTTTGCAATCTTGAAGCGTTTGACCTTTGCAAGAGAATTACATAAACAAGCGAGATTTAAAAACAGGATCTACTCCAAAAGGAAGATGGACTCGTCTTCTTAGCATATCGATAACAAAAAGTTCAAACATCTTTGGTCCAAAATTCAGCTGCGCGAACTCCGCTCACTGACGCAGTCATAAGATAATCATTTATCAAGTACACAGGTGACAGGGCATGCGGTGCAGGGTGGTAGGTGGGCCATTGTCTGTAGGGAGGTGCCGCATACGCACTTGAGATTAGACTTAGAACAGTAGAATATTGTGGAGAAAAAGAGCTTAAGACTGATGACAAAGGTTCCATAAGAAATCCGCAAGAAGTGAGAAGAATGGTAAGTTCCAGAAAATGGCCAAAACTAAAACCCTTACAGTTACATACAAATAAAACATTAAAATGTTTCGGTATGAACAAGCTAATAAAATAAATAATGAAAAAACCACCAAGGTCAGTAACTTTGTCATGGCAACCGACATGTAAACAACGGAGGTGGACGAAAACGATAAAAGAGTCATACTAGATTTAACCTTACGTAGGTTAAATCTGGTAGGTGGTAATTTTCATTGGACAAAGAAAATTATCACCAAAATTACATAAGTAACCAATATTGATTTTGTCAGACCAGCTGAATAACGCTACGACCAAAACTATCAGAATCAATTCATACATTAATGATAAATAATGCAAAATTCATTAAATTTTTGGCTAAATGTAGAATAAATTGTAGCTAGCCTTCAATGCTTTTAACATTTTTACGAACAATGCAGAACAGGTTTGAGGAGCAATGCCATTTAAAAATTTCGTTGATTTGTATGATTGCAATTTAATAAACAAAAGATGCTGAACTACTGACCGATCAAAAATCAATCAATCAATCATGAGATTAAATGCGCAAAACGCAACCGTACCTAAACTAAATATAAATGAACACGCAGACAATGGATTGAACTTTTTTCGTGTCAATGGCACAACTATCACTTAAAGACAAAACTATAGTTTTATCGAACTCTGTGCACGATTGTAGCCACCGGTCATTAAAATAGTAGCTCAGCTGTATCAACTATCGATTCACGAGTTGAGGCCCATTAGCTCGATTAGAGTGAGATTCTATGATCAAAAATAAAATACATGGGATTACGTCAAAGTATATCGAAGTAATTTAAGAAAAAAAGAAGAAGTAATTTAACATTAGCTTTCGACAAACACGGTCACTTGAAAAGTTTTCAAGTTAAACAACGCCATTTAATGAAATTCATAGTAAGATGTCAATCATTGATGCCGCATAGTGCATTGGGAAAACCATGTTCACGATTACAGCATACGTGCCACGACTCTGACAGGTGTCCTTTTGTGACAACAATAAATGATCTACTTACGTTCGTACATGACAGTAAATTGATACCTTCCATAAATAGGGCGGACGTGAATAAATTGCAGAGTACAATACCTTCTATACATGAGGAAGAGTGCCATATTGTGTATATGGAAATATGAGGTATCGCTAAATGATTTCCGTATTAGGGATTAAAAAGATGAATAAGAATCAGAGTCGCTATATTACTAGGGTATAAGTTTATTGGTCCTTCTAGACGGGATATGATTTGGTAAGCCCGAAATAGATTTTTGAGAATACGTGTAATTTATGGAGTTAGCACAGCTATTATTATCAGCCAGGTTTTTTCGTACCAATTCATCAATCATTTTGAGATCATTTAACAGTTAATTACAGTTGTAAAAACATAGGTGTTTGAAAGCAGGATATCTAGCGGTAATTGCTAAGATAACAATGCAAGTGAATGGATGAGAAAGGCTAGTCTTAGAAAAAAATGCAAGTTAATTGTATTTTTTGTGAAAGTAAAAACTTGTAGACTGAAACAAAGAGTTTGCTAATATACACAAATAGCAATTTAGGTGGTCATGGTCTGTAGAACGTGGACTAGATGGGTATAATAGATATAGAATGGTTATTGGTTAAGGTCTCAATTTAATTGTGTAAAACGAATATTTTAGATTATTTACTTTCTACCTTGATTTTGCTCAACAAAAGGCACACAAAACTACAACAATGAGTATTATGTGATTTGTAGCATCCGTTTTAAAGAGCTGTATTTAATATCTCTAAAATAAAATCAGACCGGTAGTGCCAATTTGATAAATTAACGTTCTAAAAAAGCAAGACTGCACCAATTATCTTATAGGTATATATACAATATCTCAAATTATAATATACGAAATTCGATAAAACCGTGTTAAAGAAACTACTGGAAAATTAAAGAGAATCGATCAGATTACCTATCATCGGCATCGAAATTGGAACGGTAGGTACGACAAGAAAATTGAATAATCAATATCGATTGGACGGCCTTAAGTGCATCGATTAGGTGCGAGACGACGGAATTAGAACATCGATGGCTTAACAGACTTAGCGGCGAGTCGAGTGATTCAAGTTGATGACTAACCGAAACTAAGGCATTCGATACTCATTAGCTTAACTTAAAGCACGTTATAAAATTAAATTATGGTTGATGACTATTACTTGGTCTTTTAAATCGATTATTTCTGGTTTCCATAAGATATTACCACTAGTGTACAGTATGTAACTAGAATGTGTGACAACTTAATATAATTGACATAATTAATGTTGCAGGGGAGTATCATAGGCCCTTGAACGGGATCAAAGATAACAAACTTTGTTTAGTTTTTTTTCTTTGTTTAGTAGTTTGTTCAACAAAGGAACTCCTACTTTATTATGAATTTATGACGTGTTTGATGACTGTTTCATAAAAATATTTTTATCAAGTTTTAAACAATTTTAAATATGCTACTGATTATATCTATTCTATTAGACTATAATTATTCTTAATCTAAAAATAAATAAATAAATAAATCTGGTAGTACAATAAGTCACTCTTCTTCTTTGCTGCACTAGTCAAACGATGTATAAAATCCACACGATATTGCTTTTCAAATCTTAGCACGATGCGACTTACAAAGCATTCCTTCGCTCCCAAACGACTAGTACTTCAGTGAAGATTTTAAAAGTAGGGAAACTACATATTTGAACAAGGGGAAGCTGAAAGCCGAATAGCGCAGTGCAGAGTTTTCTCACAAAACATACAGCGCATATCACATAACGCAGTGGTACTAAACAATTCTAAAACAAATACTGCTTAGAGGAAAACATTAATTGAAAATACTACTTGGCTCTGAACTGTCCGGAAGTTATACAACTAATTGCACAATTTATAGTAGGTATGACCGCTGCTAGTTGTAATTAAAGGTATACTGATTCAGATCCTTATCACCCACGCAAGTACGTCAGGAAATGCAAATATGCTTGTTGTCGTAGTAGGTAGGTAGGTATGTACTTTCAATGATGCGTGTCGTTATAATAATGCTGCTGTATGATAATATGTCGCAAATACGGTGCTGCGGTGTTCGCCTAAATATACTCACAGCCACAGTTTCTTTCTCTTCGGGTTCAAACATATTTTGGGTTATAGGAGATTAGGCAAATCTGTTGTCTGTACAATGATATTGATTATAATTTTGTAAGTTTATTTTTGTGGGAAGCAAGATTGTCATAAGAATTTTCTTCCACCCTCGTGTCAAAGTACCTTACCATAATGGGTAGTTGGTAGTGGGGCTGTCTGCTAAGAATGTGCCAAAAGTATTGTAGGTGTTACCATTCAAATAGGCTTCATTATCAGTATACGTAGGTAACCAGATATAACTGCAGCAGTACCTATATGTCTCTAAGCGGTACGGTGGCCCATAAAGCCTCGCCTGCTTGTAATTCAACACACCCTACCTAATGGTGCCTAAGCAGGTTGCGTAACAAATGGGCACATTACGAAATCGTTATATACTCTGCATACAAGGCATTAAGTACTAAAGAAATAAGCAACGGACTCATGTAACGTACATTAATATCTTATGGAAGCAATTGCGGCTATACTAACATAGAATAAATTATATGAGTAATTATAATGTTCGTTATATCTCGTCTAAATGAAAATAGCCAGCACCCTAATTGCATAACATACTATCAATATCCTTCAAATTGATTCAGATAGAGACATCTGAATCAATTTGAAGGATATTGCTAATCAATTGCTTCATACGTTCGAAAAAATTGTCTGCTCAAAAACGTAAATAACGCAATGAATGTTGTTGAATTGTCAAAATAAAAGCCATTCCTGCTGTTACTGTGCTATGCCACTAACCCGCAGGAGTAACATACATGCAATGATTACGAGTTTGCAAATTGTCTGTATCTTAGATCCTATTAAGGACAAGAGATACCTTTATGATCAGTTTTATGATGCAGTTTGCACCATTCAGCGATTGTGTGTTTCATTATGGATTTTATGATATAACTGCAACATCATATTATTCTGCCACATTGAAAATGTTTCTTCTATAGTCCTTGGAAATAGTGTCGAGATTTCTTGGCATGCCGTGTCTTTTTCTTCGTTGATTTAAGTTTTAAATGATACCGGAGTAAGATAACCAAAGACACGGACGGAGAATTATGATAAGCAATATCTTGACATAACAGTTACTGCATTTGATTAGTTGCAGGCACTTGATATTGATATACTGTTGGTTAATTAATACTTCAGAGACTATATCGTCATGGCACGAAAAATTCTAAGGGCTGATTTTTCCTCCATAACTTTTATTCGAAGAATAAAATTGACGTTTGACAGTTTTTGTATGAAATGACTATCAAAATTTCAAAATTATTCCTCGGCTAAAGTTATCAGATGATTGAAAAATCAGCCCTAAATGATATGAGTTTTGTCCTTAATAACACGGAAGTGGAGTATGTTTATGGGAATCCACACTTTTGTGATAATGATAAAAGTAGACCGTGTTGTAGTATCGATTTTGTTTAGCCCATTGATTACTCTGACATTCATCATTGTCATTGGGTTAAACATAAGCGGTTACTGCATTCTATTCAAACTTGGAACACTATTATTATAATTGATTTTTGTAAACCTGTTTTTTTATTATTATTGCTGCATGTGCACTTTTAGAATTTATATTAATATTATTAATTATGGAGTATGTAATGTATCAAACACAATATAAATTGTTCCTGATAAATAAATAAAAACTACGCTTTGTCGATACATTCTTTTACCATGACCTAATCAATTATTTAATAAACACAATGCAATTACTTTATATCATAAAAAATCCACAAAGAAAGACTTGCGTAAAGTGAAACAATAGCAGAGCGGAGTGGATTTAGTGCGATTACGCGGTTGTTGCATAGCCGCGGATATGAAACTTTGCTTACTGCAGGAAAGCAAACATTGCTCAACTAACGGACGCCATTCTGACATGTGAACGTGTAGGTTTCCCCTACTGATATTATACTTCCACTCCACACACATAATCCTAAACCTCACTTAATTTTTTTTTTTTGTTTGTTTGTTTGTTACGCTTTCACGCTAAAACGGCTGATCGGATTTGGATGAAATTTGGCACACAGATAGACCAAGGCCTGGGTAAGGACATAGGCATACTTTTCCTGCAGAGAAAGTCGCGGGCAACTGCTAGTAATTTATAAGAATCTGTGAGCATTCATTCAGAAATAGTAGAAATGCTTTACATGTAAACAATAAAATCGGAGAATGACCGCTTCGAACAATGAACTGCTAAAGGTAATGTTTTCGTTTCAATTTATTACAGTTTTTTTCTGAAATATGCAGCGAAAGTGCTAACAGCAATTGGATTCAAAGAAAACAAGAAAACAAAAGCGATGGAGCGAACAGTGTATCTTAATTATGTAAATGAACACTTGATTCAACAACTCGAGACCGACTTAATTTGCGAAATCGTTAACATTCTTTGACTGGTTATAATGACATAACAGTTTTAAGCATTATAGAAAAGGCACTGGACGTTGCTAATGCTAACATGCTTGTTAATGAAGTTGTGTTTCCACAATTCCATGGGCATATCTGAGCGGGAAAGCCTGTTTGACTTTCTACAAACGCTAACCTCGACCGGAGTGAACTGAATGGTTCTGCCTACAATTAGCATCTATTCGTATCCTTCTTAGTGCATTATGACGTCAGATTGCACGAATGCAGTGTGGGTCAACGTGTAAAAACTGAAGATTAGCATCGAGTATGTTCATGTGTGCCTCCTTTCTTTGGCGCTGCGATTACTCATGCCCATTGTTTGCAGCTTCCCCTTTTACTGTTCGACTGACAAATATACAAGCCACTTGACCAACTGTTTGCTTTTTCTGAGCCACTAGGATTCTACTCACAATAGAATTGTTTTTAGATTGAAAAAAATCAAGTTTATTTTCCTCAATAACCTCAATATATAAATAAAGAAAACTAGGTCACAGTGCAAACACAAAACCATCAAATCATCACAACAACTTTAATTGCTGTTGTAACCATTTTACCATACATTTGCAAATAATAGTTTCAAACACAACTCGGAATATATTGACCAAGTTACTGAAGGTTGAAGCCGCAACGCATCAGCTGCTATCTGGGTCGGAACGGATGTAAAGACATAAGGTACCGAGTGAAACCATAGAACTACTGCCCACAGAGCCGTCTGTTGGTCTTCGGATACTTGCATTGACTTGATATTATTTTCATAAAAGAGAAAGGTCGTTAAATCAAAGCAAATATTAGTCAATACGAGTGTAATATTAGTTTGTGTGACATATACTTGCACATGCTATTTGAAAGACACGTTTAACAGGTATATCTGGAACGTTGCTCCAATCGCGTTGGCCCAGAGTCTAGAATGTAACGGTATTTGGTATGTACTATCATAATTGCCTGGAAATTATCAGAACGACAGAGCGCAAAAATTATGTTTAGGTTGTGCGATCTGTTTCTGCGTTTTCCAAAAGCTGCATTATTTTACAGACATTAATTTTATCAACTCTATTTGTTTTTAGTTGGGCTGGTTGGCATTTAGGCGCGAATAGAACCTTCATAGGGAAGACCAAAGCGGGAGAATTTTGTCAAAAATGCGACGATAGAGAAATAAATCGTCGTTTTCAACATTATCAGCTTAAATATTAGTCAACGTTGCAAGTTGCAACTAGGGGTTTCGAATACCCGATTTTTCAATACCGGTATTAATACCGCATAGAAAATTTCCAATCCCGGACTCTATATTTACCGGACTAATGACTATATACTTTATAGGCCAGTTACCGTTGATACAAAAATCACGTTAGGTCACAAAAAATTGCACTGTACTGATTTTTTGGGAGGTTTTTAGGATAGATACCAATAGTGTAAAACTAAGGTTGCAGTTTCGAAAGTCTTGTGCTAATTGCGTGGTGCTCGAAAAAGCTCGAACTTTTCGGACTTCGTTTAGTTTTTTACTTATGACTTCTAGCATCCTTCGAAACAGTCACCCAATACATTTTTAAAGTATACAAAACGTGTATCTCGAGTTTTATTGGACCCACAGAGCTATGGCTGCGATCAAATTTTGTATACTTTAAAAATGTATTGCGTGATTTTTCAGTAGGATGCACCTTTTACAGCATGGGAGATTCCCCCGAGCCGTTCCCCCACCTTCCTTCTCACCTCAGGAATGTCAGGATAGTACTTCTATTGTTCGTTGTACCTCTTGCCATGGCCCATGACCGAGAGGAAAATACAAAGACTACCTTCAAGTAGTAGTAAAATGTAAGTAACTGTCTATAAACCACGAGATAATTAAAATAAGCAGTTTTTAAAACTTAGCACAGATAAAAATTGGTTGAAAATATAATCTATAAATATACTCGTAAATAAAATTCAAAGTCCTGACTGACTGATACATCAACGCACAGCCTAAACCGCTGGTCCTAGAGACATGAAATTTGGAGGGTGTGTTCTTCGTGACGAGTAGGTATCCACTAAGAAAGGGTTTTTCGAAATTCCACTCCTAAGAGGCTGAAATGGGGGGATTTTGTTTGTATGGAAAATCTTATTCCTTGAGTTAATAAACTTGAAACTTGGCACCAATACTAATCTAAGTAAATTATGAAGTTTGCCATTTTATGTTTTTCTAAACTACCCCCTAAAAGGGGATTGGGGGGTTTCAAACTTTGTATGGAAGAATTTTAGCGCGAGTCCGATTAACTCGAAACTCAGTATTTATGCCTAGGATAAAAAGTAAAGAGTAATGTGTATCAGGGTTTTTCGAAAATTACCCCTGACGGGCTAAAAAGGGGTAGTTGATTTTACAGGGGAGGATTAATATGCGTGGCTTGATTAACTCGAAAATTGGTATAAATAAACGAATTCCACCCTTGTGGGGTGAAAAGCAGGGATACAGTTTATATGAAAAATCTTATTCATTTAGTTAATAAACTTGAAACTTGGCAAGAATACTCGCCTAAGTAAGTAATAAAGTTTATTATTATAAGTTTTTCAAAACTACCCCTCAAAGGGTGATATAGGGGTGTTGAAGTTTGTGTGGAAGTAATTGAATGCGCGGTCCAATTAACTCGAAACTCAGTATTTATACTTTTGACAGAAAATAATTAATAATAAGTATGTAAAGTTGTCGAAAATTGACCCTTGATGGGGCAAAAAGGGGTAATTCGATTTTTAAGGGGAGGATTGGAACTTGAAACTGTATGTTACATTTTCACACCTAAACCACTGAACTTCTGATTTGGCAAAGAGATAGATGGCATACTGGGGAAGGACATACTTTCTATCCTGTTAGCACGTTCCCGTGGGATAATTTACGACATCCACGCGGGCAGAAGCTAGTATGCAATATAATGAAATTGTGTCACTGTAGTTTCTACTGAACATAAAATAAAATCACCAATACCGGGTTTCCGGTATTGAATATTAAATACCGGTATTGAAAAATGTCAAAAAATGTCCGGGCTCCATGTATTGGAACTATTGGAATTAGTTGCAACCGACAATAAAATATGAAAACGTTAAAGTAATCGTGTACACCATTATGTTGATGCATACAATTGTGTGGCATTGCAGTTTCAATCAGTCTAATACGTCGGACACGACACCTGAGCTAATTAGGTCATTTACTCGCTGCATGTTTCTGCAGTCATTCGGAATTCTCGACGAGGATGACATAATAATGATAAAAATGCTATTAAACTAATTGTTTACGTCTTCAACGATGCTTCTGGTGTTTTATAGTACCCCGATAATAAGATCGGTTATAAATTACATATTGGTAGAGCTGATAAGGACCGAGCGGCCAAACTAATCATGTAACAAATAGCACGTGGAGTATGCCAGTGTTTGGTATACACTTACGGCCAAGTACCAGACCTTCGTCGCCGGTGTGTCCTGGGCTGCTGCTCCGGCGCGTGCAGCAGGGCTTGCGGGATCAGGCTCTTGGACGGCTTGCGTCTCGTCAGCCGGTACTCCGGTCTGTCAGCCGTACTTTTGCACAGTCTCAACGTCGACAGCTCACTCTCCGAACCACACCACAAGGAATCCATCGACAACATTGTTTCACGCTAGTTTTAACACATCACTAAACATCAAATAATGTTCAAAAGTTTTCTCACGAGCAACCTTGGAATCTGCACTGTTGCAACAGCAATTTGAGACGACCGATCCAACAAACTCTACAAGTTACTGGAGGGTCTTTAAAGATCTTCAAAACCTCTTCAATTCTTGCAATTTTTTGGAGATTATTTCCAAAAACTTGCGTGTAAAATGTTGCAACCGACGATGTTTTGGTGCGGCAACCTTCTTCTGAGGAATCGGCGCGCGAAATCACGTTGCAAAATTCGTACACGTGAAGCTCGTTCAATTCGATAGTTGAATATTGCGAGGGTTTCTGCGAGTAGTGAATTATGAATTATACGGAAATGGTTTGCGGTCAGTATCGCGCAAAGCGGATCGAAGAACCGCGAGCCGCGACCGAGTACGTGAGAGCGCGGGAGCCGTGGCGGCGAGATGCGGCCGACTGACGGCCCGAGTGCCGCGAGCGGCGAACCTCCCGCCACAACCACGGTGCTGCCGAATGCTCAAAATTTGCAAACAAAAGCTGTCTGGACGCCGTTATCGCCGAGATTGTGGCCACAAGGAGGGCATCATGCTTGATCACGCCGACTTTGTTGTGACTTAAAGAAATTATGTTAATCTACATGCCTGTAGCGCACATGCTCTTGTTTTTATTGCGGCAACTGAGGCGTGTCGAAATTTCGAAACAAAACACTTCAGGCCTTTGAGGACGGTTGACGATATTTCTTGAAAGTAGGCGGATGGAGTTCCGCTACCGCAAGGACCAGGAATAAAGGTCTTGAATCTTCTGGGCAGAATGATTAAGTTGAAATAATTTGCCCTCTCAAACAACGCTAGTCAGACAAACTATCAATTAAGGTCAGTTCTGGTGGACAACTATTAGGAGAGTGAACTACAAATATTGGACTAGTGAGGGAGAGGCCGCCGAAAGCTTTTCTTTTGATACACACTATTCCTATATCTTTTGCGGCAAAGAGTATATTTTTTATTTTGAAAGTTCAGAGGGAGTAAAATTAGGGTCCCGATTAGTCCCGAAGAACAGTGATAATCACATATTATGAACACGACGAGCATTTTTGATGATATTCACATTCTCACGCATTACTTTATCAATGATAAAAATATATAACAAGCCCTCTTGCAACTGCGGAAATGTCGTCGATTTGTCCGTCACAGTGGCCGGGTGCCATGGTGTGCACATCGCGTGTTTTTGATAATAGCACAGATAGCTTTAGAAGAACCACTGCGATATAGCAAACGGTGCAGATAAGACGTAAGTGGCTGCATCCTGCTACTACGCGCATATAACTTCATAGTACTAAATTGCAATCGCAAAAATCGGCTCGGCTTGTTTCATGTCCATTTCCAGCTGTCAACCACTAACCAGAACTTTGTGACTAAATACTGTTTTCTTTCTGTTCCGCACTGCCCTCAGATTGTGTGACTGGCATTCTGCAACTGAGGTTTCATGTTTATTACACTCTCCTTGTTGTGATTGAGGTTGAAGACTTTCACTGTCTGGTCCTTTATCAACACAGACCTTTCTGCACTCTTTGTCTCATTATTTAAACTCTTCATGACCGTTCTGTTTAACGATTATATTAAATCTGTGTCAGGACCATTTGTGGTAATTTTAAACTCGTTCAACGTTACGAGTTGGTCTTCTGTTACTTTGCATCTCATGTTCTCGATCGCATGCTAGCCAAACATGTTTTTATTACGACTCGATAACCCTATAGGCACCTTATTTAACACTCGATTGCGAATTGCGATACATTATACAAAATGTTTCTTTGTCATATTTTTCTGTTGATTCCAAAAAATATGGTTAACTATGCCGAGAGAAGTTGTTTGAATTAATTAATTAGTGGTTCGTGTACAATCTCCATGTTTGTTGCAGAATTACAATTGTAAAAGAAGACTGCAGACCGTTTCTAGCGATCCGCTAAAAAATGAAAGTGTTTGATAATTAACAACTGCTGGACACGCCGCAGACCGAAATGATAAATTATCAACATCATCACTGCACAAAGAGGAAAAGTTCGTACTTTTCCAACGAGGATGTAATTTGTTAGACGTGTCATCGTGTGATATTTGCGCAAAACTTGTGTTTAGTTTTTTAACTTGCTTACCTTAACAAAATGACGAATAATTATGTTTATCATAATATAATATTTATGTTGTCATGTAGGTGTTAATGGAAATCTTTTCTCAATATTATGAGGGTAAAGGTGAGAAAATAATTAATGTTAAAGTAAAAAAAAAACTGATATTGTGTGGTCGTCCTTCGCCATGATCATGTATAATTTACAACGACAGATTCTGCCGTTCAGATCTTATACGAAGAAAGCATTCTTGAAAAGGCCACTAAAGGGACCGAATTATTTCTGAAAGGAAAAAGGTTACACATTAAGGTAGGTACTTTTCCTAAATTGTATAAGTGATGAGGGAAGATTGAATTGGTACTCCGCCAAGAACCTGTGTTTTCCTCCATTCATATTCAGTATTTACCCGAATAGCCGCATGGGACGACAGGAATGGAATGACTCCTCCATATCTAAAATAAATCTAGGAAATTCTGCGGTAAATATAAATCTTTATTATCTGTGTTAATTGGATTATTAGGTAAAATATTGAGTTACCGTTATCTTGTGTTGCTAAAAAGATACGGCGAACAATGTAAACATAATAGCTTACGTATCATGATAGCTTACGTAGCAGTGCCAAAGTAAACTTTGGGATGACTATGGAACTAACAGCTGTATGCTGAACAGACAAACATGGTTGGATGATGAAGTCAATCGATGTGGATAAAAATGGGGTGCAGAAGCGAAATGTATTGGCGATCGATATGATAAGGGGCTTTCGGCCCGAAAAATAGGTTGCAAATCAAGATGCTACAGCGTGACGAAATCGCAGGCAATAGTGGAATTATAATTCAGGAGCAGACGCAGGTTGGCGTTTGGTAGAAATAACAGCGCGCGTCACCTGTTGAATAAAAGTGTCGAATTCAATCAAACTTGTTGATATCGCGTGTCAATTGCACATAATCGTGAATGATATTTGGATTGGTTTATCAAAGGACTGAAGGAATATTATTTATTTACGTTATATTAGTCAGGCAATGCCTCCCTTTTATTTCGTTTTCAAATTAAGATCCTATTAGAATCACGTTTTCCACGTTACGTTACGTTAGGTACACTGTAAGTTCTCCAGCGTTTCTTGCAAACGATAATTTTCTCGGAACAAGAACAATAACGGCGTGTAGTTTTGGCTTAAATTACAAACTACACGCAAACAGAATTGAACCATATCACAGCCCATACCGATGGAATTCTCGTAAAGATCATTAACACAGTCACATGGGGTATTAACACTATAAATCCGCGTATTCCTGCCGTGCACTGCAGGAATCCAATTCGAGTGTAGGTCAAGAGTCATTGTCCTAAATGTGGTACATTCCTGGCGGGTCAACCGACAGTGAGTCAGACTCATAAGTTGAAACACTGGTAGCCGCCTGTCGGTTAGTTTGCCGAAACCATGTCATAGGACTCGCGTGGGCTTTACGGGGGACATTGGACTTCAATGATACGAATCTTTGTTTTTATTTAAGGCATCAAGTCTACGATCTAAACACGACAGGAATGTTGATGCGTGCATGTTTTATGAAGAGGTTTACAGTGGTTTTAGTCTGTGGCTCTGCGGACTTGCACCCTGCTTACGTAGTGTGGTGGTTTTGAGCTTTTAGTTTCAACTGGGACTGAGGTTTTTTTTTTATTGAAGACTCGTAACTGAATCGTTCTTATTATACCTATTGATATAAGGTTAACGTGGTTTTATGTTAAAATCATTGTAGGAGTCTCGATACTCCGATAACAGCAGTGGACAAGCGCACACCTACTCTACACATTTAAAATCGGACCGATAATGATCGGGCGTCGGGTGCCTGATCCGAGAAGTGAAGAATAGTCCTTACCCACCAAGGGCGGTTTTGAACATAGATTAGAAATAGAATACTCTTTACTATGTACATCGTATAAAGTACAGAATGATACATACGTTGACAGTGCAGGATTTTATACACGACTAGCTGTGCCTCGCGGTTTCACCCGCATACGTTTCGATCCCGTGGGAATATCGGGATAAAAAGTCCTATATGTTAATCCTGGTTATAAACCATCTGTGTGCCAAATTTCATTCAAATCCGTTCAGTAGTTTTTGCGTGAAAGAGTAACAAACATCCATCCATCCATACAAACTTTCACGTTTATAATATTAGTAGGAAGGAAGTAAAGTTAAGAGGTAATTATTATAATTTCCGCTCTGTGCGAAAGATGGCGCTGCCTTGTCAGCAAATATGATATAGTGTGCCCTGAATTTATCTAAGCAGGTGGCGAAACGGCAGGTGGCGAAACGGAGAATAACCAAACTGAAATGTACCGATTTTCGCGCATGGTTATTGCTTGCATTTACAATGGCAGCGTCCACAGCGGCAACGCGACGCTACGATCTGCGAAGATATTCTTAGCACCTTAGACTGGTAGTGAAACACCTATAAAAAATTCTTGCATGAAGGAATTTTTGATGCAAGAATTATTTTAGTAATATGCGGCCTTCGGGTCTGTTTTACAATTTTTGTTAATTCTAGATTTTTCTAGAGTCCTCAAAAACAATTTAGATATTTTATAAGTATGTTTTACTTCTCATTTACCAGCTGTTCATAGTTTACGTAGATTTGAACGCAGTTTAAATAGAGATGTAAAACAACAGAAAAACCCGATAACTTCAATGATGTAATACGTACGATAATCATTGGATAACTTCCGATAAATCGCGTTATGTAAAACAATAACATTTTACAGCATAAAAATGTGGAGCTATTAAAAATTTTAACGATTTTTATTTAAAAAACAATGTGTTAAGTGATGAACTCAGTGTCTGTTTCGAAACGCAGTTAGATACATAAAAAAGAAGTTCTAAATAAAGAGGAAGGTAATGGAATACTCGCGTCCGGTATATGATTCACGAATCAATCATCAACTACGGTACTACAACTGCTATCAAAAGTTCATGAAACCAGGAAGAATCTTACGTACAAGAGTACAGACCTGTCATCTTCATCAGCAGCTTCCAGGCTGGTAGTTGGGCGAGTCTTCGACTGTTTAATTAAGAGTTTAGTACTATCCATCTTCAAAACACACTATTTGCAGTGTTTTCCACAAAAATGTCATAATATTACTCATTTAATATAGTCATATTCGATAGTGATATCGCCATTAAGTTTACAACGTGTCATAATAAAAACAAACAGTCTAAATACGTATTTGTATTAAATTAAAACGTAATTTGAGGTTATATTACGCCCGTGAAAATTGTATTACGTTGACAGTTGTTTTGACAGCACGAAATTTGTCAATCCAATGCAATACGAAATATACTGCCTCAGAAACGAGTCTTTTGGCTAGCTTCTCTTCGTGCTTGTTTATTTATCATTCAGCTTTATTAATAAGTAAAAATCAAAGAAAACAAATTCTTACTCTGAAACAGATGCTTCAAACTGGTACCGAACTACTGATTGCTGTTTTTTCTTACTTTCATACTTGTGCCGCCATCTACAAATGCACGTTAGTACTAGATGCAGGGAGTAAAATAGCTTTGTTTTGGTCCAACTTGGCGGTATCGGTACGGTGCTGAACAGCGAGATGGCTGAAGCGAGGGTGATTATAAAGTCAATTCGATGTGTGGTAAAATTATAAATGTTTTGATTGAAAGTCCTTGGTGCTCAGCAGCACTTCAGCTGTACAAAAAACGCAATGCACCATCGCACAAAGCCTCACTTTACCCGTTTGGAATTTTAGGCCAAGAGTTAGGACCCCAAGGGTTACACATTTTACGCTTTTGTGTAAATTAAGTAACGTAAGAAGGTACAGCCTACTTAGCAGTAGTGATTAATACATACTAGTACTTAGCAGTAATGAGCAAGGATGGCATTCAGGGAATAGGTACCTTGCAGAAATGTTCATAAAATAATAAGTAACTAGCTGACCCGGCAAACGTTGTTTTGCCATATAAATTATTTCTAGCTGCCCGGCGCTACTTCGTTCGCGTGGTGTCCTACCCCCTACCCTATCCTACCCTACTCCTACACTACTCCTACCCTACTCCTACACTACTCCTAGCCTACTCCTACCCTACTCTTACACTACTCCTACCCTATTACTACCCTACTCCTACACTACTCCTACCCTACTCCTACCCTAGCCCTACCCTACTCCTACACTACTCCTACCCTACTCCTACTATACCCTACCCTACTCCTACCCTACTTCTACCCTACTCCTACCCTATTTTTTAAATTTTTCTCTGCTTAAGAACCATCCTCGTACTTCAAGGAATATTCTAAAAAAAGAATCAGCCAAATCGGTCAAGCCGTTTTCATGTTATGTCGTGACAACGGAAAACGGGTTTCATTTTTATATATATAGATTATACTAGCCTATTACTATCCCACTGAAGGGCAAAAGGCTTCTTCTTCATGATCTGACCAAAATTATGTCTGGATTCTAAAGGAAACTCTGACCTCTGAGTTTGTTTCGGCCTTTCTTCTCAGAGTAGTCAGTTAGGAAACGCCGAACTCATCTAGTTTTAAATAAATATGATTGACGTGTAAAAGTGTTTGTACAAACCTACTTACCTACTGAAAATAATTAGCTTATCATTTACTCGTATCTCATACAGAGAAAGCATAAGGATTGATCACCACGCTTGCACAAGGCGGATTCGCGATTTATTTAATTGTAAAGTCCAGCTTTCCTCACGATGTTTGTGATGTGTAAGATAAACTTAAAAAGTACAGACGCCAGCACATCAAGCTACTACAATCTGTCAAATTTCTTTAATAGATTTTCAACTTTATTTGCTAAAGCATTAAGGTTCAAGGTTGATTGGGAAAATTTGGCAGTTTCGGGTAGCTTGACCTGCTGGCGTCTGTACGTACGAATGAATTTAAAAAGTCATATCGGTATTTGAACTCACAACCTAGTCAACACGACGACATAATATAAAGCTATACATTTCCAATTTTAGCTGTCCTCGCATTACATAGGCTTGTCGTACTGCTCGTACAGACGCCAGCAGGTCAAGCTACCCGAAACTGTCAAATTTTCCCGATCAACCTTGAACCTTAATGCTTAAGCGATAAAGTTGAAAATCTATTAAAGAAACTTGACAGATTGTGGTAGCTTGATTTGCTGGTTTCTGTACAATGAGCAGTCACCATATACTGGAAATGTATAGCTTATATGTAGTCGTGCGTACATACGAGAGAAGCCTTAATCCCTCAGCCAACAAGACATTTAAATCAAGAAATGTGCATACCTGAATGTATTAAGTCTATCAGCCAGGTTGGTGAGCACAGTCTTCCGCAAGGGTCCAGGGGAACCGCCTGGCGAGCTCTCCTTGGACTCGGCCGCTAATGCGCGCGCCACCATCAGGTCCTGCTCGTTCATTCTGAAAACCAAATGCCATCTGTATTAGTTTCAATGATATTTATTTCTGTAAAAAAATATTTGAACACGTCAAAAATTGAGTTCAGTGTTTCCAACCCGACTACTCTGGGAAGAAAGACACTACAAATAAGGGGTTTCTCATAGTTTTTCAAACTCAGATGTAACTATAATATAATGTAGTATAACTACCAAATAGTGGCATTTGCAATTTAAACAATAGATTTGATAATAATTCATTTTTTTGGTCTATTGACATATTGGTTTTAATGTCATTCAATTTTGGATAAATAAATACATATCAAATATAAGTAAATTATTAAAAGCGGGATTAAGCTTAGTTAACAAAATTAGCATGAGCTTAGACACGGAAGCAGTTCCACTTCATGCTTTTATACAATTTGCGTCACCGTCCAGTCTACACAAATAAATATTTATTTATGTAAAAATTTATATCCTCGCATTGACTAGCAGAATGTATATTTGAATAGATTGCTTACTTAGTTAAATACCTACTTATTATAATTTTTTATACCTCATAAAAACCGTAAAATACTATCATAATAATGTCGTACAGACGCCAGCGCATCAAGCTACTACAATCTGTCAAATTTATTGAATAGATTTTCAACTTTATCGCTAAAGTGTTAAGGTTCAAGGTTGATTGGGAAAATTTGACAGTTTCGGGTAGCTTGAAATGCTGGCGTCTGTACAATAATGTAAAACTAGTCGCTAGTTCGTTTATCATCTATGAGGTAAATAATATTAAAAGCGAAGTTAGACAGTTGGCGCCGATTCCCTTGTTCACAAACTAAACTAAATTCAAGTTCACGGGAATCGGCGCCATTCACGTGTAATTAAGAGGATAAGAAAAAAATTAAATAAACACTTATTTAGCACTGATTTAAAGACACACAACGTACCCACAGCTGCTGGTATACAGTCGTCCTGTCATCAGTTCCTGTACCACGGATGATATAGATAGCCGAGCGTGGCCTAGTAAGGATTTATGGCTCTCCCGCCTTTTCGACAAGCAGATCGAGAGAGCCAAGCCAATGCTCTCAGTACCCTAATTGCATAACACACTTTCAATCACAATCTGAATCATTTTGAAGGATATTGCATGGCGGTAACTGGGTTGTGGAGGTCAGATAGGCAGTCGCTCCATGTAAAATAATGGTATTCAGCTGAATCCAGTTAGACTGGAATTCGACCCCAACATGGTTGAGAAAAGGCTAGGTAGATGAGATGATTGCTAATCCATTTCATCATATGTTCGAAAAAATTCTCGGCTTTCCAACGTAAATAACGCAATGAATGTTGTTGAACTGTTAAAATGAAAGCCATGAATATAATAAAATGATAAAATGAAATGCTACTGTTTGTGTGCTGCTGCAGCTGCTGCCCTGCAGGTGGTGGTCGTGTTAAGCAACACACTTACCAGCTTTGATACTCTGAATTTTGACAAGAGCAACCACAGGGTTCCAGACTACGGCGAACAGAGCTCACCCCTTTCTTACACTTTTAGCTTTACTTGAATGTTATACGTACTTACTATGAAGTCTAACCATTGTAGCGGTATCTACAACGCCACATGCGAACAATGCGTCATACTGACGTCACGCAAATCCTGCATCTCGCAAGCAGAGGTTACCGCGCAATTAGCATGTATACAACGTCCCGACATCAATCGTTGGGCAGTTGGCCACCAGACACAACACTGAGTATGAGTGAACTTTATACCTCTATACAATAAATCGTGTATTTCGATCGCGCAATTTTACACCAGCCTGTGTTGACCTCATCCACAGATGAACTGATTTCCTGAGCCTTATCTATGACATCAGCTTTCTCCGTTGGGTGCTACGTCATTCTCTTGTACAATGCTATTGAGTTGTGTTGTGAGCACACTCGTAAAATACATATAAATAGACGCAGTATTAGTTAGGATGACGAGAATATTACTGGTATAAATTATTATTAGCTTTATTCATGTCATCCTCAAGGGGAGGACTAGTTCCGGACAGTAATTTTACGGTAGAATTATAGATTTACTCCGTTTATATCCGTGGTCCTTTTCCTAAAATATTTGCTTGTTATTCTTTTTGGAAGGCGAGAGGTCTTACTTAGCATAATCAACGTATAACGTTCCCACTGCCGCATGCCGGGACACAGGCCTCCTCTATGTAAGAGGGAATGGGCCGTAATCGTTCACGCTGGGCCAGTGTGGGTTGGCAGATGTCACAAGTCTTCGACTTTGGTCATAGGACATGCCGGTTTCCTCACGATGTTTTCCTTTACCATTTTTGAGAGCAGTAGTGATGAAATAAATTACACAAAGTAAGGCGCCTGTCTGGATTCGAACCCACGACTTACAACTCGTAATGCAGGGCCGTTATCATTGGGCCACCACTGCTCTCGGAAGTCGCAACACCATTTGATGAGTAGGTATTTGCCGAATGAATATAACAAGTCATCAAGCTTTTATTTTATAGCATCTCAAATAAAGAAAGCGGTCTTAAAGTACCCTTGAATGAACTATTATGGCGGTCGCCAGTGACAGGTTATAATTAACGTCGAAGATAAGAACACATTGAAAAAATAATAACCATGCAGTCTCAATCACTGAACCTCAACATCATCATCTGCTTAGCCTTTTGTCAACTATGTTGGGGTCGGCTTCCAGTCTAACCAGATCCAGCTGAATACCAGTATTTTACATGGAGCGACTGCCTATCTGACATCCAAAACCCAGTTACTGGGTAATGATACCCTTTGGTAAGACTGATTGTCAGACTTTCGGGCATCTGACGATCCGTGAAGACTTTCAAAGATTCACGAATAACAGCCGGGACCAACTAACGTGCTTTCCGAGTCACGTGTAGTATGTAAAGATGGTCACTCATCCACGGACCAACCGTGGGAAGCGTAGCTTAACCTGATCGATCGACCCGTGCGGCTGTTATTACTTAGCTACAAACCCCTCACCTCAACAATGGTATGCTAGCGTAGACTTGCTTCAAGACCTCGCTGGTTCGATGCTCCAGTTTCCTCCATTGCCTTGAATGTCGACGTCGCCTATCGGCCAAATCTCGAGACAAAGTCGCGAATGAAAACTAGCAACAAGCGAATATATTGGGATCCTGTTCTTTGGCCAAGGCGAACGTGTCGTTCTCGTGTCATTTTAATTACGAATTACGAGCTTGCGACCGTGTGAGCTGGCCATATCATAGCTGTGTAATCATCGAATAAGTGTCAGGTAATCGATAATCGTTTTGGTCGTTAGCGATTAGAGTTTGCAATAGAGGTTATTAGTTTCAATGTTGTGTCTGCGGTCGGTGTTGTGAAAAATTACGTTCGATGGTTCATGTTGGGTTGTGAATTATGAAATATCCTTCCTCTTTCGATTTTTTTATGTTCTTCTGTGTCCTTTAATGTCCAATTTTAGGTAAGCAATAATCTTGTGAACTTTACGTATTTGGCAAAGAATGGATCGAAACATGATTGAAATACGAAGACAGGTTCAGTCAATAAATTATACTAGCCGTTTCAATTAAATTTTGGCGGTGTTGCTAAAAAACTACTTATTATTAAATATCTACTACCTAATATATTCAAATATGAGTGGTTAGTAAAGTTTCTCTCGGCTTATAAAACTATTTGTTGATGAAAAACTTTTCCACTGAAAAGAAACTGTGTGCGTTTAAACTTTAAACGATAATTTACTTATTAGGATTTAATCGACCGTGTTTTTTTTTTCATTATTTATTTTAGTGTTTGTCAGCGGAAACTTGTAAATAGCTTTCAATTTTATATTCACAAGTGTGCGTTCTTTTAAGTTACCCGAAAAAGAACAGGTATCTGGTAAGAACAGGGATTTGAAGACTACATCAGAGACTGCCCGAGATGTGTATTTGTCGGTAGGTACTAAGCTAAAAAATATTTTTTTATACCTATTTTTAACATAACTATTGAAGATTCTTTTGTTTACATTAATCATACGAATCTCATACAAAAAGTTGTCGCTACATAAAACCAGTTGTATTGCTCCTATACATACAAATCATACAATCATCATACATTAAGCGATTGTGTAGGTCGAAGGTATTGACAATGTCAATCGATCAGCGTGTTTAACTTGGACATATTTGGTTTACCATTCATTTTGTTTGTGAACAAGTAATTACTAGTTCTCTGTACATATTTGGTTCGCTCTTCATATAATGCCTTCGCGGCTTCTACGCAGTTTCTACACCGGTGACATCTACGATGTGCGCACCTACGCGGCTGCTACGCGGCGTCTACGCCGGTGATGGTGACGATGTGTGATCGTCTGAATTCTACGCCGGCGATAGCTACGACCTGTGTGCCTACGCAGCTGCTACGCCGGCGATGGCTACGACGTGTGCGCGCCTGCTACGTGAATTCTACGCCGGCGCGGCGATAGCTTCGACCTGTGTGCCTACGCGGCTGCTACGCGGCATCTACGCCGGCGATGGCTACAATATGTGCACCTACGCGGAGGCTACGCAGCTTCTACGTACTACGAGCACCGAGAAACGGAGGCACAATCTTATTCATGCGTTTTGAAGGGTAATCAGATTTAAAAATATCTTTTTAAAAATATTTAATTATTAAAACTTTACGCACAAGGAAAAAAATAACTGTACAAAGGCGGAATTATTTACATTACCTCATGCCTTCTTTTAAACTTAAAAGTGTGATGTGTATGTAGTACTTATATTGTTCCCTCATTTTTAATTTTTTGTTTATTTGGCCTTTACAGAGCATATAAAAAAAAGAGTTTTTCTTCCCTACATAAGTCACAAATTCTAGCATGCAATACTCTCGACAAATAGCCCTTCGAATACGGAACCTTCTCCTTTTAAAATTGGCAAAGGAGGGAATAAATCATAGTTATTAGATGAGTCGAGAATCACATACCTACACGGTAACGGTAACAAAGAAAAAGGGCAGATGTAATTACTTTGAAGCTTAGCTAATGAATCAACAATTATGTACGACAAATATGTCGATGTTTGTACATAACATCACAAGTTATGAAACCAAGGAAACTGGTATTGTAGGAACTGATCGATTAGCATCATAAAGAGGCTGTTACTGTCATCGCTAAAATGGGTTTTTGTCACAGAGTAGGTATATCCGGAATGAAAACATATATTTTTTTCAGTGTTCTCAACTGCAACGGCTAATTAGAACAATTACGCCCCACTGATACGAAATTCTGGTAATGTGTAATACCTAATAAAGTTTTTTTTTTGCTAAATGACATTCCTCTTGACCTCAATCACGCCTGATGGAAAGCGATCGATGACGTCTTTGGTTTTTGTTTCAGTAAAAAGTTAGGAAGATTTTTGTGCTAATTATTGATGATCGCATTAGGTTGGTTTCGTGACAAGCTTTCTGGCACATCTATCAAGGTTACGTGGTTACGTCTTTAGCTTTTTGGGTTTCCGTTTTTTCTTATTTTTTTTTTTTTCACAAACTGAACGTCAGTTGGTTTCCGTCCTATTAATTCTCAGAAAATGTTGGTTTAAAAACCAAACTACTGAACTGATTTTGATGAAATTTCTATGGGACCAATCCTTTTTGCAAATCGGCTTATAAATACCGGAGCTCTGAGTGACAAACATAACAAAAAAAAAATCGAATTGAAAACCTCCTTTTTTTGAAGTTGGTTAATAAAGCACAAAGAGATCTTTCACGACACTTTGTGCAAGGGATAATTTCAAAGTTAGGTACCTAATTAATGTGTAACACATATGTGTATTCATGACCTTACAATTTTAATTAAAACCTTCAATATAATGGAGCTGTATATAATAGGTCCCCAGACAGAGTAAATAATAGCCCATTATATTTTATCTATTCAATCTTATAAGCTAATTATATTTTGTTACACTATCATAATAATAAGTACTACAAGAAAAGCGTTTAAGCACCTTATTATATCAGTATATTTCTTAGTCTATTATCACAATATTAAACCAGTCTTATCACTCACAATCTATACGAAATCAATAATATTCTACTTACCTACCTTACACACAAAATTAACTAACACCAACAGTTTAGTCAACATCAACACTATACTTACTTTATATATTTTTATTTATATATTATCACTGAATATATCCACATAACCAATAACAGTTCATTTGAAAATTCGAAACACGAAATTTAAATAGGTATAAATACGACGGTGTCTCACGTGCGTGTGCGCGTTCAAAACATTTGTATGACAATGCGGCGTGTATATTTTTCGCTGTGGGGTCGTCGCCGTCGGTCGTAGGCTACGATCCGTGAGCACCATCTGTCAGAAGTAAGCCACGGTCGTATTGTCAAGCCTCTCACTTATTTCCGAGTGCAGCGATCAATGGGAACGATATGCATTATCGCTGCGAACGATGAATGGAAGGAAAACCATCAATCATACTTGATACAGGTAATCTGTTCGGAATTTATCATTGGTTTTGTACAGGTATTAATGATGTGGTGGAATGGCGGATGCTGAAGTGGATTAATGTGAGCGACTATATTAATGACATTGTAGATTAACCCGAATTCTGATAATATAGCTTAGTAGGTAGTTTTGAGCTAATTTCCATTTATCATCCTGATTCATCCTTAGTCCTGTCCCTCCAGTCAATAATAATAATTAATTAATTGAACAAATGTTCTATTACTTATTTACCTTAGGCTTAATGTTAGCTTAGGGATCTTTATTTTGATCTTTACCGTGGTCCCGAAACTAGGCAGCTCCTGTAGGTATCTAAGAGACCAGCACCCTAGTTGCGTATCAAACACCAACTGCATCATTTTAAAGGATATTGCAAATCCATTGCTTCACGTGTTTCAAAAAATTGTCTGCTTAAAAACGTAAATAACGCAATGAATGTTTTTGAACTGTCAAAATGCTATTGTTGGTGTGTTGCGCAACTACCCCGTTTATAGGTTGGCCTATGATGTCATAGATCTTTTACACAGTAGGTTCATCATCATCTTTATCTCATTTAGCCAATTTAACACTTCAATAATCCTTATCCACTTCCTCAGTACCTAACTACCACTAAGTGAAGGGCGGGCGTTTTTGGGGGACTGTCTTTTGTAATTTTGACGTTCAAAAAGTGCTGATTCTCAGCCTAATTTGAATAAATGACTTTTGATTTTGATTTTGCAGCATGCTGTGTCGAGAACTGTTGTCGTCTCTGGAGTTCTTAAGTCATTTTCTACTCCGTGAATATTAATTTCATGGCTTCTTGCCAAGAACTGTTTTCACTTACAGCAACTAGGTTCACCACCACGTCTCCCATGCACCAAAGTATAAGCTGTAGGTAAGTCAGACTAGCAGCAATGTGTAGTACTTGTATCCAATCGAATTCTTTTACAGGAACACAATTTGAATTTACAGGAATATCACAACTGACTTGGATTTCATTTATTTTTCTTTCTACAAATTATATATATATGAGCCAACCCGCGCTGGGCCCGCGTGGTTGATTATGGCCCACTCCCTTTTACAGAGATGTATGCCAGCAGTGGGAACATTAGGCTGTTTATCTATACTCATATTATAAAGAGATATTTGTTTGTTTGTTTGTACGTAAGGGATTATTCTCTGGAACTACCAATCAGATAATATTTAACATAACACTATGAACTTTAAGACCCAAGCAAAAAGATATAAGAACGCTAAGCGCAAACGAATCAACAGCACGGGGTTGGTGATGCGATACGACGCGGCGGGTCGGGGAAGAAGAAATTTCACGAGAGTGAAGTCGTGGGCCGAAGCTAATGCTATGTAGGTAATATACACGGAATTATTTTTCCTATATATCTTTTATCCAAACCGGTATTACGAGTACTAAGATGTATTATAATTTTTTAAACTCGCAAAAAAAATACACGTTTTCAAACAAAAAACAAAATTATCTTTTAAGTGGATTTCGACGATTTGGTCATTAAAATATATTCTGAAGTTTCAAGGTTCATTCTAAAATTATTGTTTTGAGTTATTTTTTTTTACGCCATTGTTATGGAATTATTTGCTGCTTCATTGTCGTGTGCGTTGATAAAATAATATTTTCTAGAAATCTAGGAATCCCCAAAGCGATTATTAATATTATTCTCTAAACAAATAAATAAAACTTAAATTGAAGTGTCTGTTTGTAATATCAAAATAACAGCTCTTTACAAAATGCATATGAACGTATTTGCGCTACTTATACCATTTTTTTTTAAAATTTTTGTTTGTGTTTGTCTGTTTGTTCCGGCTAATCTCTGAAACGGCTGGACTGATTGTGATGGGACTTTCACTGGCTGCTGTTATGGAGTACAGCTAACATATAGGCTACCTTTTGTCCTGGTAGCATGTTCCCGTTAGGTAATTTCCGACATCAGCAGAAGCTGGTTAGTATATTTGTTGCTTATTTATACTTGTCAACCCTGCCGAAGAAGAAGCTATGATTATTCTGACCGACCATACACTTGCAGTTATACCAATTCCTGAAGACGACTGATTCCCTAAACGGCGTATTTTTACACTGAAGTAATTTTGTCTATCTGTCTGTAACCTTTTCACGCCTAAACTACTGAACCGATCTATAAAAAAATTTACAGATAGGCAACCTGGGACCTGGAGAAAGATATAGGGTACTTTTCATATCCTGGATCCTAGACGGAGTCGCGAACAACAGCTAGTACTTCAAAAAAAAAGTCTTCGCATTATATTCCACATGTTGCAAATTATGCAGTGTATACATATCTGTATGGAGTTATTATCGATCAATGTGCCTAACAAAGTCTTCAAGGTGTAACCTATGATCAGCTGTCTTCAGCCCTCTCTGCGGAAAAACAAACAAATTATGGAAAATTGTAGCATAATAGTAATCTGTAGTACATAATAGCACATAATTTCCATCTTACCGCTTACAATATGCAACTAATCGCTATAAACCAGCTTTAAAGACACACAGGCTAAACAGTAATGGTAACATTAGATTGCCCAATAGATATTAATCTACATACACGACCGCGACCTTCAAACCAGCTGCAGTAATGACCCAGTCCAGGACAGGTTCACATTTCATCACGTCACTTTCGAATGGAAGTTTTGCGAAGTAAAATGTACGTGTTATATGTATAGAGCAGTGATAAGTGTTTTGATTTATCCAGATAGATCAAAATACTTATAAAATACAATTGTACATTTTAATTCGCAAAACTTCTATCACATTTACGGTATGGGATCATATTCTGGGGTAACTCTACTGAAAGAGAGACCGCTTTCAAGGTACAAAAAAAATGCATTCGAGCAATGTTTAAACTTAAACCCACTGACAGTTGTGAACCGTACTTTAGAAATTACAAAATATTAACATTACCTTGTTTGTACATATTTGAAGTAGCTGTGTTTGTAAAGACAAATCCCAGTCGATTTAGACGACTATCAGATGTAGTGCCGCGTAATAGACGTGATAATAGTGTGCTATGTCTGGAGCCAGCCAAGACAGCACTTATGCGCAAAAGTGTCTACTGCATGGCGCCAGTCATTTATAACAAATTGCCGAAGACATGGAAAGAGCTTCCAATATCATTATTTAAAAAGAGACTCCGAGGGTTTTTAGTGGCGAAAGCATATTATAATATTAAGGAGTTCCTAACTGAGAAAGAGTTCTTAAGCTAGTTAATCATGATGTATGATTAATTTATTAATATTTAAAAAAAATGTGTTTTGTGTGTAATATTTTAAAATTGTATTTAGTTATAAGTCTATGTTAAATCTTTTGCATGCCTACGTGGTAAAATATGGCTGTACTATTATATGTTTTTTTTGTCATCGTTATATCTTACCCATATTTGCAAAATAAAATTATCTTTATCTTTATCTTTATCTTTATCTATTACGTCTGTAATCCCCAAAGGTGGCAGAGGCGTACACCCACATTTCGCCAGTTGTGTTCAAGTCCCATGTATAGGGGGCGAGCTTATTATACGATTTATGATTGAATTTTGTTACTGATACCATACCCAAAAATATAATCGACTCCTGCGCCTTACTATATGGCCAAGTGACTCAACTCGAGCCAAATCTGGACTATTTAAGTCATCTTTGGCATATAAAGATAATTTGTTAAATAAATTCAAACATTTTTTTGGCGAATTTTGATTTTTGACTCAAGAACATCTCAATCTCACGGTCGTTTTTGATGCCATAGCTATTAATTTTCCTTTTCAGAAACCGCTGGCAATAAAGCGCCATTTAAGAAAGTAATATCGAGTAGGTCGCAAATCATTAACTTGGGGAATTTTGTATGCGCGAAACAAAAGGTTAATTGTAAAATCTTTCCTCATGCATTTAATATAATTAACGTTATTACATTTTTTTTTGTTCCGTCTAAACAGTGTTAGACTATACAAGTTGTTTATTGCTTTAATTTTATTGTATACCACAGGCATCTTGCATCGTGTGAATGGGGCTTTAAGGCTCCTGCAGGCAGGCGCAACGCGGCGGTCTGACGCGAATTTGGTAGAACTATTTCCACGAAGTTTTAATTATATTTGTTCTACTAGAGACGCCTCGCGCTGAGCCTTTTGTCTTTGAAGAATTAGACAAGGCAATTGGTGCAGCAAAATCAAGTATATAAATCGTGTTCATTATCACGAAGGCAACATTTGCGATATCTATATACTAGTCATCGTATTCCACAGCCTGACTTTACCCACGGCTGCGCACAGGCCTCTCTTTTCACGTACCAATCCCCACGCTCCTGTGCCAGTCTCATCCAGCACACTAATAGGCTAGTTTCCTAAAAAAATCGAATTAGTCCGTCAGTTAGATTGTCAAAAAATATTGAACCCGTATTTTTTCTTTTGTCAATTATATAAAAAATTATGAAGATATCGCCCGTTAAAGTTCCGCGTGACGACACTTTTACAAGCAAGTGACGTCACGACCCCCAACTCCCCAAATTTTGACGCGCTTTATCTTTGTAATTTTTTGTTAGATTCACAAGAGAAAAAATACGTGTCAATTATTTTTTGATAATCTTACTGACGGACTAAATATAATAATTATTTTTCTACCCAGGAAACTACCCTATTGCATAACACACTAAAGTTGTCAAAAAATAAAAGGCCCATTTTAACATTTTTGAGAATGCGTTCTTGACACCTGTCAGTTTCAAACAAACGGATACGTGTTTTGCGAATTTGATCTTTATTAACTACTCGAACTGTAAATGTCAAAACGAGCCTTTTATTTTTTGACAAGTTTATCAATCTCAATGTGAATTATTTTGTAGGATATTGCTAATCCATTGCTGCATATGTTCGAAAAATGTGTCTGCACAAAGACGTAAATGATGCAATGAATGTTGTTAAACTGTCAAAATAAAAGCCATTTCTACTGATAGCGTGTTACGCAATTACCCCCCAGGTTCTACCCGCGATGACAGGTACCTAAAAGTGTCTAGTAGCACAATCAATTTCTTTTGTATGTGAATTCAAGAGGTTTGCTTCAACCTCCTTCCTCCATGCTTAGATAAATAAAACAATCTCATAACTTATCATTAAATATATTTTATTTAATTATAAAAATACATGCAAAGAGTTGAAATTCCTACATTTCCCGAGTCACAATTTCACTAAGAGACTGTTACAATTCGTATGCTCAGTCTACCCTAATTGACACATTATAATACTAAGTATATTCTAAGGATATGCCCTGCGGGCCTACGTAGCATTACAATACAAGTAAATTACAACAAAAATCTATCCCTCTAAGTACTTCCGAGTCTAAAGATTAAAACTAAAAGTAGGTACTTATTCCTTTCACCATTTTAAAGGGTTTTAGTAAGCAAGATTAGCACATAACCTTCATAAAACGTAAGATTGCGAAATTATTCCCGGCTTACCCGTAGCTAAAATGAAATTAACACAATCCTAAGTCAAATAACAATAAAGAACTTTAATAAGTAGATGTTATTTCATTTAGAAGTTATTCTTAATCGTAGTTAGAGCTAGAATAAGGAATATAGAGTAAACTGAATGTCCGTAGTAATAATGAAACTATTCGACTAAAGTAAATAAACTCTAAAATAACTGGGATACTTTACGTTCTACGTATTTTAACGTTAACCCCATTATTCATAAGCAGTGTAACTTAACGCTCGTAATTATTATCCTCTCATTCTGTTTCTATGGAAATGAGTGAGAGGTGAGATATGTATCTATAGCATCTATGAGCGTCAAGTGCTTATGAATAAAGGAGTAACATTAAAAAGAATAATATTTGATACCTACTTTTAAACAAGAACACAAAATTATTATGTACCTAAAGATGAAATTGATTTTGAAGAATTCCACTCGTTCAGTCTTAGTTTAAAATGTCTGAAGATTCGCACAGCGTGCTTCATCACTTTTTAAATAATTTATTTTGTACGAATTCAATTGAGCTTAACAGAACGATAATTGTGTCTGGCAACATTGACTTAAATCATAAAAAGTGATACTTAAAAATTATTCTAAACTTAAAATCATAATTGGCTATTGTACGGCGTGCATACGTTCACAATTAAAATCATTCGGTGAAGGGTCACTCACACCAGTCTTTCTTATAGAGATCGCTAGATGACTCCCGAAACATCTTGGCGTGGCGTGCTCTCCTAGTCCATGGTTTTTCAAGTCCGTGGACTGTAGACCTTGGGTCCGGGGGCTTATTGCCCAGGTAATGCTGCTACGGTATGATGGGCGGCGGAACTCGCAAGCCCAGACGTGGCGCCTAAAGCTGCGCCTCGGTGGGGCTTTGCCACAGGTTTGACGGAAGAGTGTCGTAGTGAGACGGGACTGTAACCAACGCATCAGCCGTCGTCCTGCTTATTGAGCAGTTCTGAAACAATAAAAAAAAACAAATTATAGATACGTTGTTTATGCTCACTTATGCTGCTTCAACAAAGAGTTCTTAGACGTCTTCATCACCATCATCAGCCTATAGCAGTCCACTGCTGGACAAAGGCCGCTCCTAATGCACGCCATTCAACTCGATTTTCAGGCTAGGTGGAGCGACGATCTTCGCAGGACGGCTGGTAGCAGCTGGATGAGAGTTGCCGAAAATCGAGTTGAACAGTCGTCTTCCATCGAGAGAAATGGAAAGAGAATCGAGAAGCCTTTCCCCTGAAGTTAGATAATACGGGCTCTTAATAATATTAATTGTTATGATGACATTACACAATATTGCTGACAAGATATCATGTTTGTAATTGTAAATAAGAATTTTCTGAGAAAAAGTTGATAAAAAAACAGCTTCGATCGCATCATTCACACGTTGAAGATGACCTTCACGATACACCTATTCACATTATTAAACTAATGAACCTGATTATGACTTCAAATACTTTTTTAATGCGCATAGATATATAATGTTACAAGTGGTTTGCTGCGACACGTACAGACGTCAGCACATCAAGCTACTACAATCTGTCAAATTTCTTTAATAGACTTTCAACTTTATCGCTAAGGCATTAGGTTCAAAGTTCATTGGGAAAATTTTACAGTTTCGGGTAGCTTGACGGCGTCTGTACCAAAAGATAGAAAACTAAAAAAAAAAAACTTTTCAGTTGATAACTTTCAGTCAGAAGTTCAAGGACTTTTTGCCATTGTGCGTGACAGTCATATAATACCTAACAACCTGCGGTATTACAATCTATGAATGTGGAGAAATATTCTAAATTACATACACGTGGTATTGCACAAACGTGCTCTCAAATCTTGCCAACAACTATTTTCGTGACTTTTTTTGCACTACAATATTGCTAGATACAATCTAAAACGTGATGGGAACATGTGGAACATTACAGTCTTTCTTCGACCAAAAGAAACCGGCACCCTAATTGTCATAATCTGAATGATTTTGAAGGATATTGCTAATCCATTGCTTCATATGTTCGAAAAATTTGTCTGCTCAACAACGTAAATAACGCAATGAATGTTGTTGAACTGTCAAAATGACGCAATTAGTCCTCGAATTACAATGCTGATACAGACTACCAAGATCACGACGAACAGATCAGAACTATGGAAGAAAAAGACCTGTTGCGCTGGCCCCGAATAAATTGCGGTAAGGCAATCTCGGAGAAGATTGATGATAATACAAGCTTTTGGTTTAGTATCTAATTCACAGGTTCTACCACTCATACCTACTATAAGCTTCCATTCTTTCGATATTCGGTGTAACAAAAAAAAAACTACTCAATATTCAAGCGAATAAAATTAAATATTACAACGTAGACGCAGATCTAAAAATTTCCAGAATAATTACCATTCCACGGCCATTAACATAATAGATATCAAGAGCTATTTTTGCCATGATAAGGGCTTTAACAACACACTCAACATTAAAAAGCTTCCCCACAATCAAATCAACCCACTTAGTGACACAGCAAATTGCTACGCATAATATATTTTATCTTCACAGTTATCTAACATACCTAAACGACTTATGTAAACATTTTCTATAATGAAGCTAGTTGTCATTATATAACATATATATTATGGCCAGTTATAAATCTACATATATTTTTGACGACAGAACCAACTAGGTAGGTACTATACAGGGTTAATTTTCAAAGACCAGCTAAATTGAAGGGTGTGGTACAGACCATCAGACTGAACAATTTTCTCTATGGGACCAACATCGTAAAGCGAATAAAAATTCAGCCGTCCCATACATTTAGATCGAGTAGGTATTGAAGGTTTCTATGGGGCAGTTGATAAATTTTTCGCGATTACGATATTGGTCCCATAGAGAAAGTTGTTCAGTTGGATGGTCTGTACCACACCCTTGAATTTGGCTGATCTTTGAAAATTAACCCTGTATATAGGACATCGACGCGCGAGCTGTTCAGTAGCGTCAGTAGTAGCGTAGAAATTTTTCGTAGGGAATTAAAAAAAAACAAAAAAAAAAAAAAACAACCGACTTCCAAAAAGACACTACTAGTCGGTGTTGTTGGGTTCGCATTTTCGTTGTTTGCCACCGACTTCCGAAATTAAAGTTATTTTTCGCTTTGTAGTGCGGATCCAGTAATTTTGGTGTACCTAAAAACCAAACTCCTGAACCGTTTTTGATGAAATTTCTATGGGACCAATCTAAAAGTATAATCCTTCCAAATAAAAAAATAATTTTGCTAATCGGCTTAAACGAGTAAATAACGGAGTTATGAGGTAACAAACACAAAAAAATACAGTCGAATTGAGAACCTCCTTCTTTTTTGAAGTCTGTTAAAAATGCGGTTCCACACATTTTGACCGCGTAGGTATTCCAGTATTCTATGAAAGAGCTGATTTTATTTATGATAACCCACGAAAAAAATTTCGACGCTAGAATCATGTGCTGAATGCATGGTTACAGTTTGCGCGTCGATGTTCCTGCCACCCGGTATACCGCGCCAACTACATATACTCGTATATGTATTATATATGCATTGCCTACCTACTTAGTTACATGTTTAATGACAGGAAAAATACAATAGGTACTAACTACTACGTCACTCATATGCTAACATTTTTGGCAAAGCAACTAAAATATCTGTCGATCTGTTGGAGCAATATTCCATGAGCTCGAAGCACTAAAATGACGTCAAAATAGTAGAAGACATATATTTCCGGGTTTTCCTCGCTGTTGGCAAGTTGCTGGTCGAGTTCTCATTACAAATATGAATGTTTAAAAATAGAGCCAAGTTCCCGTAACTGTCATGGTTCATTCATTTAAATGTTTAATGGTATTTTTTTTTTGTATATGAGGCTCTGTATTCTCGAACGATGCTAAGTCTCGACATGAATCTTGATCTAAAACTTGATACAAGGTTCCCATTGCAAGTTGGCAGTTTTAAATGTTGACGGTAGGTACATCAAACCTAAGCATAATCCACCGTTAATGTTCCCTCTGTTGGGACACAGACCTCCTCTCTGTGAGAGGGAAGAAAGAAAGAAAGAAAATACGAAGGAGTGGGCCATAAAACACCATGTGGGCCCAGTGCGGATTGACAGATGTCACAAGTCTTCGAGTTTTTGGTTCGAGGACATGCCGATTTCCTCACAATGTTTTCCTTCACCGTTTTGAGAGCAGTGGTGATGAAATAAATTACCTACACATAGTAAAGCGCCTGCTTAGGTTCGAACCCACGTCCTACGTTTCGTCCGTCGGGGCCGATACCACCTGATACACTGCCGATACCAGCTATATAATAATTGTCTTAAAGTATCTGGGCCTACCTTGGGCTGCACGCGGTGTGTGTCAACGCATTCTACAGGCAGCTTGATCATCTCCACCTTGTACTTGTAGCCATATGATGTCAGCTTCACGATCGTGTGGAGCGGAACGTTCATGTATGGCAGCTCGTCTGGAAGTAGACAAATAGATGGTTAGGAAATATGGAAACATGTCCTAGACTTGGGTACCTAAGTATGAAAATCTCTGAAGCCGTCATATCACGTTAGTTTCACGGAGTTCAGACTGAAAGTAGGAAAAATAGGACTTTAGCACTTACAACACAAATAATTACCTTTAGTATAATTATCTTTAGTATCAGCATGAAAATTAATCTGAATTAAATCATCGACGGATAAAAAAGAACAATTAAAAGTGTTCCGAGTTGCTTCGATGAAATGTGTTATGCTTGCTTGACAATAACAGCTCAGAATGCCTTAAGAAGTTAAACAAAAGGTTCTTACCAAGCTTGGCATCCAAGAAGTAACCAAGCATGCATCTCAGCACGGCTTGATGACCGACCACCACGACGTTATGCTCATCCTCAAGAGCTGACAAGGCTGGTCGCAGACGAGTCATGATGTCAATATAGGACTCGCCCCAAGGGTACCGATAGCGGAGCTTGTCCTGGTCACGCCATGCGAACTCTTGGGGGAAGCGCTCCTGCATCTCCTCGTAAGTCAGGCCCTCGCAGATGCCCTGGAGGAGATTGATAAAAGATTATTAATATTAGAAAGTTGAACTGGACTTTCTGGATGCAGTTTTTTTCCATATCGGCAGGAACTAAGTATACTGGTAGGTAGGTAAATATCCTATCAGGACGCTGGTACTCAAAATATGCGTTTAGACGCGGATACCAGCCCGTTATACTTTATTAATGTAGTGTGGCTGACTGCCCAGACTATGCTAGTCCATAGTAAGTAATACTATCTGTTCTATTGGTTTTATTCCCTTTTTTATTGAGGAAGAAGTTTGAAAAAAAAAAATGAAAAATGTTTTATTCGATAACAAAATTTGTCTTAACAACAATGAGGTTGATAATAAGCTAACAAACTAAAATATGGCGTCAAAAAATTCCTCCGCATCGCTGTCGACTTGTTTCCCTTGTTCTAGTTAGAGTTTCGAATTTAAATTGAATTTCTGGTAACTAATAGAGGTTTACTTTTGTAACACTGTTATATACTAAATAATGATATAGCTTTATTCTTCAATGCGATACATACAAGACTAGTAAGTATTATCAGTACCGTCGCCTAGAAAACGTGCTTCATTTCAAATGTCAATGCGTATTATGTTTAGGTTCAGAGAATTTAATTTATCACCCCGTTGAGATACACGTGAGTTGCTGCTTAATGATATGTTCAGTAATTAATTACTGCGACTATTATTTGGCACTAGATGTGTCCGAATTGAGTCTGTATTTGTATATTTGCATTTTGAAGTCTCTTGTTTATAACACGCTATACATATAAAATTTGTTATTACACAAGGGCGGAGTAACTAAGAAAGCGTGGGCTATACTATATTATGTCTGATGTCTAGAACCAGATATTTATGTGTACTTTAAAATAAGACATCTACGAAAATTACGAAAGATCTCTAAACTATTACATCTCGGAACTATTCAGAGAACGTTTCAGCCTATTTATAACAAGTTCAATGTCAAAGTTGCAATTCTATTCACTATGACTCACAACGGTGACAATAAATAGTATACGTGGTTTGAGAATATCGATAAACAGCGAGAGTACTTTTCCTATGATAATAAAATATAGGTCGAACGGACATACGTCGTGTACCAAAAGCAGCAGCTGTAGCCAAGTTCAATCATCTGTTTTACGGATTCAGTAATTGGCCACAATTTATGTGTTGTCAACTCTTTCGATGTAACCATTAGTTCGCCGTTTTTTTTTCAAGTTTTTATAAAGATTTTTTTACCGATCGATAATCGATTTGATACGGATCTAAATTGCTGCTCAATTCTAATTTGCGAAGGTTACATGATGACCATTTGAATATTGTATTTTTTCTATATTTTGTTCCGCTGTATTGGCGATATTTTTTTGCACAATCGTTTTTAATAAGGAAAGGAACTGATAAGTCCTGGGGTTGAGTTTCTATTAAGCTAATCGCTTGATGGAACCTCTCTAATTATTCCTAGTAATTGCGTAATTACGGATCTAGCCAAGTATGAAGATATTTTATTATATTTTAATCACAGAGTTTATCTTGAAGGTTCTTTGTAAACATTAGACAGTAAACAGATTTCACTATAAATATTTATAATGATGGTGCAATTTGAATATGGCGACGATCGGACGATCGCGCCACTCCGGAACCCAATCAATAGTTATCGACTATGATAACATCGTATTTACGTGATGCACTGATATATAACATATAATGGGTGATGTCAGGAACAAATCTGAACGATAACAGTACAAAGATGATAAAAAACGTGTAGAGTGGAATATTCGAGCTTCTTCCCCAAAATACAATAGAAGACGTGAGAAGTATATGGAAACTCAAACAGACGATAATAACACAACACTAAAACTATACAATGCGGCCTTATTGCTTTCTGCGATGTCTAATATAATATCATCGGCATCAACAAAGACTTTGCCAGATATTATGCCTATGATTAATTTCGCTCAATCGGTTGGGGCACTGCAAGGCAATATACTTTTCCCAGTGATAGCCGCGATGATTTCGTTACTACTCGGTGTGTCCAGCCTAGTTACGTACGTCTCAGCAAGAGGCATTTCTAGTGAACCATTTAAATACGGGTTCGCGCTACCGTGGAAAATTCCTAAAACTACATTATTGGATTTCCCAGAGGCAAACTGTTTATGTTTATTTTTCAGTTCTTGTTTATACATTTAGTTCATTGTGACGTTGGTACATTCGAAAGCTTTTGAATAACAAATCTAGATAGTGATCACAGCCACGTGCGTATGACATTACCTAATTGTTTTTCCTAATTATCTTTAATTGTGATCATGTTTTTCACTAATTTATTGATTGTCGATGATAAACGTACAAAACACTTAGCTTTTAAGTACCTGTGAATGATAATAATTGTTTATCCTGTCTTAGCCTAGGTTCCTAAGGTACTTTACTAATCATTATCAGTGATGTGTCAGCATAGCTTGCTTGGGGTCAGATTAATATTAATTTATTACGCAGTTAGATATAATTTGGTGTACGTGATAAGGATAGGTACGTCACCACTTTTGTTTTGTTTTTTTTTTTACAATTGACATAACTACAATAGAGTAATGAACCGACGGATTAAGTACCTACTTCTAAAATCAGAATCGAAATTCCACAAAAAAGTTTGGTACATAAAATAAAAAGTTATCAACCTCATTAGAGTTACTCCTGGTCAGGAAGGTGACATATGAAAGAAAAATTTTAGAAAAAAAAAGCTTACAGCATCCAACTCATTCAATGCCCTGACGACTCTCTTCGGCGCCCTAATATCGGAAGCTGTCTGCTTGGTGCGCCACCTCTCAGAGGTCCACACGGTCATATGGTCACGGCAAGCTAGGGTGTTCATATGTTCGGCCAGGGCACTCGCGTAGAGAAGACCTCGGGGTGACAGAGATGCGTCGCCGCCGATACGACCTAAGATGTTGTACTCACTTTCACCATGCTATAGGAACAAATATTAGGAAATTAGAGTTAGGTGAAGAAAGTGTTTGTTTATAGGTTTAGCTATAGTTACGTCAGCTGACTGAAAATTCGGTTACGACTATATTAGGCGGGCAGAGCACACAATGTTGGATTTGTTGATGCTCTACCGTGCTTCCAGATTTTATATTTGAGTGTGCTTCGTGAGTGACTTTTTAAAATATATAAGAATGGGTTTAGAATTGTAACCCTGAAGATAAATCTATCTACAGGGTTACAGTTCTAAACCCATTGTTTTACAGACGCCAGCACATCAAGCTACTACAATCTGTCAAATTTCTTTAATTGATTTTCAATTTTATCGCCAAAGCATTAGGTTCAAGGTTAATTGGGAAAATTTTACAGTTTCGGGCGGCTTGATGTGCTGGCGTCTGTACATTATCATCAAGGTATTGCATGTAATATCAGGAAATGCGTATTCCTAGTTATAATTGAATAGGCCAGCTGACGTAGTTGGCACCCTATTGGGATTCGTTGCGACATTGGAAATGGCTGCACTTGTGCTCTGTGACGTGCGCACGCGGCGTTATAATACCTTGAATGTTATCCAGATACATGTCACAGGTAGTTAATTCTTTGAATTAGATATGATTAGGAAGATACGTTGCAGTTCTACAAGTGCAAGTACAAGTGATGAAAAATAAATGCCAACATAAGATTCGAAAGGGGCCAGCTATGTACGGAATTAATTGATTTGGTGTAGGTGATCAACCCAACATGAAATTGCATTGAATATTTTAAACCTAGTACTTCTCTTATAAAGTGAGTGTTTGAAGAAAATATCCATTTGTATATCAGGCGAAACACCAAACAAAATTTACGATATTTATTACAGCAAATGCATCCGCCATCGCTATATGTTTATTGTAAACAAAGTTTCAAATTCAAATGACAAAGTTGCTTATTGATTAAAACCACGTGGCGGAAAATGGCGATCTCAAGTCATTCCGGCTCAAAATAAACATGGACTTGGGAAAACATGCTTGTCTAAAACGGAAGCGTATTTAAATGATCTAGGACTTATTTACGGATGTAACATGACACAGTGATAATAAAGATGATCTATCTACTGAGACTTGAGAGCTAAGTTACGAAGTTGTAGATTAGTTACGTAAACAAAAAACATGGCTAACTAGCCTCAGAATTAATAATCAGCCAACCTATTAATACATTTCATGCAGTGTGTTGAAATCACGAGTTATGAAAACAGCTCAAAAAAGACAATGATTCGTAAAGACACTTACCCTAGTGAACCACAAGGTCTGGGGCTGGCCCCTCATCCCAGACAAGTATCCCAGGATACCAGACTCCTTCTGACCAGCAACTCTGTGCGCAGTCACGGTCTCCCCTTCATTCTCAATGCGAACAAAGCTGATCGTCTCCAGCTGTGCATCAATAGGCTCGTACTGCCTCATGTAATGCTCCATTTTCTTCCTCAGGTCATCGACCGCATCCTCCTCACTCATGGACTTGTAGTCCGCGGAGTAGTGGAGGATCTCGATGATGTTCCTCTCGAGCAGTTCCTGGTCCTCGCAGACGCACTCTATGAAGAGAATCCTGAAGCCCATGTCGGAAAGACAGTACTCGCTCAGCTCGCGACGCTGCTCTCGCGTGATGTTTGTGCCGTCGAATATCTGGAAGGAAGGATAAAGAAATTTAAGATCAGAAGGAACGTTATATAATTAAAGCCGCTTCCCGTATCCAAGTGGGAAGGTGTAAGTCGAACCTTGTAAAGTGGGGCTATTTCGACGGAACGGCAGCAGGGTGTGGATGTGGAGCTACAAACTACGCTCCACAACTCTGCTCCACCTGCTATCCTGTCCGTTGTGTCCATGGAGCCAAAGTGACCTCTGCGCTGCCACCGATAACGCCGTGGGACTGGCGAAGTATTGGGCCAACAAACTTTAAATAACTATGTCGTGCTAGCATCACGAAGAAGAAGAAGGGGAATGAGAGAGAATTGAAGGAGGTGGAAAATATTGTACTATGATGATAAATTGATAAAATTGTTTAGAAATATGTAGACAACTTAGGTGTCATTAAATCACCCGAGGTTAATAATGTAATTACGGGTTGTTAATAATTAACTTTTAATTAAAATTGCTTGCAAACAACGAACAGGATAAAAAATCTTGATCTATCATGAAATTACGAGTTTTGCGTAAGCTTCTGTATCTAATCAGTTTATTTTGAACTGAGCCGATAGTAAATAAGAGTAGCTGATTTCCTGAAAAAATAACAATGACTCATGTAATCCTATGTGAATTGTTAATCTGTAAGATGGAGATTGATGAGTTCATTCATTGTTTATTTCAGCTATTTCATACAATATAGAGGTAAAAGCTATACTGAGGTAGTTATATGTATCTATAGATGTTTTATTGCAGTGTCATAAAGCTGAGAACGTATAGACGTTATTTGGTCTACGCGTTCAATTACTTTACACGTGTAATTTATACGTTTTCTATCTACTACATGATGCCTTTAACTGTAAAAAGGACGCTACTTATAAGTTCATCAATATTTAATATCTATAAGAACACGAAAATTTAGGCCTAACCTATCATTTTGGGAGGCTGCAACTTTAAAATCAACGTCAACAAAATAGGGAATATTATTAAAGTAGAAATAGGTAGAAAATAATTATAAAAATATTATTATATTTTTTTTTTTTAATGTTGGTGTCGGCTTCCAATCTATCTGGATCCAGCTGATCTACTATACTACGTACTTACACTATTATAATCATCAAAATATAATCTTATAATATCATCAGTTGACTAACGAATTTATTAAACGTTGTACTCCATTCAGTCCTAGCCAATTATTTACGTAACATTCAATAAATCAAGAAGCACGTGTCACGTGCCGACTTTCCTGCAAAATTATACTTGGAACACAATTAATCATCCAATCAATCGTACAAAGGTACAAGTAAGTATAATATACCAATTAACGACATCACGTTTCAATGCATTGGAATCATTTGATTACCGAGACTTCAACGTCCTTGCTGCAGTTAGCAGGGTTCCGGGTTTGGGACGGATTAGTTAAGTACTTGTTTATGGTCTTTAAATGGTTCCGTATTGTAGGTACACAAGATTATCGTAGGCGTTTTAATTAGGTATCAATAAGTCCACACACTAATTACAGTAAATTTTAACGGGGCTCGATAGACTTCATGCGGACGGAATTGAAAATGAATTAAACGATTTTTCACGCTTTTTCTTATACACCTCTGAGAAAACTTGAAAAGGCAAAAACTTACATGCATCATGGATTTTAGCAGTAGCTTATTAACAACATTACAACACTAACTTAATTATAAGAAGTAAACTTACAGCGACACTGTTTCCATCCTTGAGCCAGAGTACGGCATCCTGCACAGCTTCACGGGCGCTCTGGCGACGGATCGCGGAGCCCTGGGCGTTGTCTGCGCGGAAAATGTCATGGCTGCCGTACAACAACATGTGGCGGCGACGGTACTCGCTGCAGTCGAACACTGGAGACAAAAGCTTTTGTTAGAAATTGATAAAAGATTCATCTATAAGTAGTTGGACGACGCCGACTCGAAGAACGAAGCCGACTCGAAGGATCAAAAATGTTAAGTGAAAAAGTGGTGGGTGTTTTAACAGAATTATTAAATAGTTACAGTCACGAGCAAAAGTATGTATACACTCGGCTTTATTCAAAAGCTATTTACTCCTTTATTTTTAATTGAAATTTTATGTTGTTACGAACATAGCATTTTACAACCCATAGGTTTATGTAATGTGTCGTATTTCAACGTTCCATTCGTTATTTCACGAAAAAATTGCAGTTGAAAGTCGCCAAGTGTTGACATATTGGTGTTCGTGACTGTACGTGGTATTGTCTATAGAACGAAGATTATGGCATAATGCTAAATTATTAGTTACATAGGTAAGTTAGCAAAATATTTTCATTAGTCCTTTGTCATCAGATCCACGTGTCAGTGTGACACGTGCTACTCCTGCTTCATGTTATTACGTGATAAGTATTTACATTGTCCTCAACGTTAATTTGTATTACAATCAATGTTGTTTGTCAAACCCAGGAAACGATCAGGCTTGCATTATGTAAACGCTTGCATAATACGTTTTCTAAAGTACTGTACATTTAGAATTACGAAGGTATGAACTTTTCCGATTTGTAAATGCTAGGTTGCTAATTGTAAATTCCTGGAGGAAAAAATACATGCCACTAGTACTTATCCGCAATGTTATTTCAAGTCTATACCGTTAGTTGTAATATGATTATTTTTACCGTGATAATATTGCATAATACAATGCATGTTATTCTGTTTACGTCTGCGACATATTATGCAATAACACTTTATTTATTTATTATTACAAACTCTAGATTCTAGAGCAAGTGGAAGCAACAAACAAACATAACAATACGTATCATTCCTTGATTGGCATCCTCATGTTCTTCTTTTATCAAGATGAAACCCACAATATCTAATCAGTAATCAGTTATAAACATATTCTCGCGAGCTAGGTCGAGAGTGTTGTGTTAGAGACGAGACCAACGATTCTATCTGGGTCAGGGCTGTTATACATATTGTGTACTTATAGGCACACTCTGCGTTTATGTGATTTATTGTACAACCCGCTAACTGGTAAAGAAACACTCATTTGTAGACACAACTTTGTAAATGACACGAATCTGTAATTTGATCTGACAACGGTTTTATAAATAGTCTGATGCCTAGGTTAGGAATTCTTGTAGGCAAGAAGAACAACGAAGAACATTTCAATCAATTTCCTTAGTGATAATTGAAGGAAATAAAATTAATCATTTTCATTCAATAATGGTAATCAAGCTCAAAAATGATTTGATTGAGAATGCTCATGAATAAAGGCTCCTAATCTAAATCTTAATAACATTCGCAAGGATTTAAATTACGAATTACTTTATATAAACTCTATCTTATCTTATTAGCAATAATGTTCGATAATATGCACTTTTTTTGTAAGTCATTCTATATTTTCATCACCAGGAAAATCCAAAATGACTAATCGCAATAAATTGTTTTATGAAAACCGAGAAAAGCATCAATCAATATATCTCTCATTTACTCATGTGAGTGCATGTTTAAAGGCCCAAGATAAGTTTGCTCTAAAGTTTAACCCCCGCAAGGATAGTTTACGATATCATCATAATCAATCATGGCGACATAATTCGAGACAAAAATTTCTTTCAGACAGTTTAAAAAACAGCAATTTGGAACTCAAACGTACCTAAATCTCAATTTAGGCTTTGTTAATCTCATGATCATTAGTTCCATCACAGTAAAAAAAAAGTCAATTGATATGACGTCAAAGCATAAACCATAACAATACAACTTCTTTAATGACTCGTAAACAGTCTGAAGTTATAAATCATAATTATGGCAGTCTAGGCAATTTGTGATAAGACTAGGCCTTCTAGGTACTGTTGATTAATAGATTCTATTAGTCTTGCTTGGCATGAGCTCCAACGCAAATGGTGCAAAGTATATAATCACATTGCAATGGGTAGGTTTCACGTTTAACAACAGAAGAAACGTTTGAACTAAGAAAACTTATGTTCTCTTCGAAAATATTGGAAACTAGGAAGTGGTGAAGGGCGGGCGTTTTTCGGGGACTGTCTTTTGTAATTTTGACGTTCATAAAGTGCTGATTCTCAGCCTAATTTGCATAAATGACTTTTGATTTTGATTGGACTAGCGTTTAGAAAGAACTAAACATGATTCGCAAGTCTTGTAATTCCATCCAATCCTGATGAATTTTTGGTCCTTCTGGAAAGAAGAGAGAAAAATCTCTCTAATGTCGTAATACAAGAAAATTTACCTTTGGTGCTCTCTCCGTTCCAGTTGAGATGCCTGGCAAGCCTGTGCGCGAGCTGACTCTTGCCACGCGCTGGTAGACCCACCAGTGCGATGAGCAGCGGCGCAAATTGGCTGATGCGGCGTGAGCGCATCGACGCTAAAACAATGACAACATACTCATAAGTAGATATAACATACCAAGTTATAGATTCGTCTTGTGGTCCTAAGGACCTATAAATGTTGGATGTTAATGGCTCAATAGCTGGCAATTGATTAATGTTGGTCAAATAAATGAGAACACTGCTAAAAGAATATGTTTAGAACATAAACCATGATTTTATGAATCCTAATTTAGATATAAAAATGTACTTGTACTTTAATGCCATATTTAATGACTTTATTGAACAATCAAATATTATTGAAGTACTAAACGGTTATCATAATTATCAAGCAGCATATCGTGGGCGTGTCGAATTAAATTCTCAATACGTTCCAATTTCCAATAGTATGCTAAAGTAACACTCGTCTAGAATATGTATTTATTAGATTGAAATGGACAGACGGACATTCGTCAGCTAAATATTAATCGGTAACATTAACCTTAGTTGCGAGTCCGGGTCAGAATCATGATAATATTTACTCATGCAATCATAGCTAAACGGTAAACAACTTTTTATCTTTTACGATGACTGGGGATTAACATTTTCTTTAATCTTTTAATTGACATTTTCTTGGGACGGAAATTATGTTATGATCTCATCAATGAGATATTCTCTTTCTCATTGATTCTGAAATTGAATTACCGGCATCAGTTATAAATTAGCAAATTAAGGCCAGTCATTCGGAAAACGCCTTGCCAGTTAAAACAACCAGAACTGCAAATATTTAAACAATCTCAAAGTTAATCGTTGATATAAATTGATAAAACTAAAAGCAGATAGGTACTGAATCAACCGCTGAAAAGATCAAGGTCCAACGATCAGTAAACCCGGCAGAGATACAGACAAATCTTCCTAAAAAGATATTGCAAGATTATATACAATACAAGCAGAAAAACCTATAACCGTATAGTAACTTGGCAAATTGTTAGTGGCTTTAAGAATAAAGCACAAAAGATTATGCAGTTTAAAAGAACAAGCCGCGTCATCATACCTGAGCGGTTTGCACAAGTGGCATTTATGGTTGTTGATATGGCACAAGCCGACCAATAAAACTGCGGCACGACCGACACGCCTTCAGCCTTGCCTTCGCCTCTAACAAACAATGACATCATACAAAAGACAAGAGTTTAATAAATTAATAATATATCGAACTGTTGTTATTCTTCGCGCCTTTACCTAATGTGATGTAATGGCATTTTAAGGTTATACCAATGCAAAAGACAGGTTTACTTTGAGATGTTTAATTTGTTGATCAATAAATAATATTTGTTTTCTCAATTCATATTATGTTTGCTTTGTAAAATAGTTGCTTCTGCTTCAGTAAAGGGTAAAGCGGAATTCACCTTTCTCCCGTCTTGTCGCTTACCGACGAGAATGATTGATAGATAAGCAATCGATTTTCCACGCATTACGAAGTTAAATTGAGTTTCCTATTTGTTCCACAGTTACAAACCAGCTGCATGCGTGTAATGTTTGCATTTGTTCAAATAATTAATCTGTCTCGTGCATTTTTTCATCGAATTCTTCAGAGCTTTAACTGCATTTTAATTTTCTTTTCCATTATCAGACGAGGCTAACTTTAGATTGAAATAATGTCATAACTTCATAAGTATAACAGAAACTTTCGTTTCGCAACGGCCATCAAGGCCTCATGTGCAGGCGTGGCATGCTGTATACAACGGCGCGGGCGCAACTGCCAGAGAACACGGACTTTGTACCGGCAAGGAAACGATCGAGCTCTGACGACGCGTGGACCGACGATATATTTAGATTAACTATGGAGGTGTGTCTCATATCTATTACTTTTTAAATACCCACCAGGGTTTACTACTCATGCGCGCAGTCAATGCACCCTTTTTTTTGGCTTGAATTCATAGGTATAATTTGGCTCTAAAAGTTGAAAGATGTAGGTAAATCACTCATTGAAGATACAAAACAAAGATTTCGTGAATTCTACAGCAATGGGGTGGGGCAGTTTAAAAATGTGACCGTTATTAAGCTTGACATTTCCCTATTTTGTTAAGACAACTTTGAAGAAACTGGAAATACACCTTTCGCCAGCCTTCGGATTGACGCAATATGTTTATGTTCCTTTTAAACAAAAATCGTTAAAGTGTATTTTCTGGTCCTTTACTTCAACGGCATACCAAAAGGTCTTTGACTCTAAATACCAAATGATCCTTGTGAGCTTAATTTGGCTCAAATTCAAGATGATTAAATTAAATGTTGTTTGTTAAGCTCAAAAAGTAATGTCTGTTCAACTATATAAGACACTTGTTTTACAAGTTAATTACTTTGTACAGGTTTAGTGCTAAGCGATAGCAGATTACTTATATAATTCTGCTGTATTTGTACAAAGTCTGTCATGCCTAGAAACTACTCTTGTGCTAATACGATAGATGTCTTGGCAAATATATCTCTGTCTACATTTTAAATTTCCATGCTGCAGATTGGCAAATGGATGGAAAATATAGAGCTCTTAATACGTTTATCTTTGTCATCTATTGTTAACAATTCATCACACAATGGATAGGTAAAATGACGGACTTTTATGGTGAATAAACCTGTAAGCATATATGAAGTTGATGTCACATCGATGAATGGTTAATTTGCGGTTTGCAATGTTTCCATACTTTGTATACTTATTGAAGTTTACAATGTGCCATATGACGTGGTGTGAGAACTGTCTCAGTTATTAATAAAGCGTGGTTTGACCTCATCAGGCCAGTTGACTCAAATCAATTAGATACTTACACACAAAATGCAAGCAAGTGGTAAAATGTCCTCTAGTTTATAAAATATAATCTTTTAAGATGAAGACGATATTTTTTTTAAAGTGATGTAAGATGCGACAAGTAATCACGGAATACAAGAAATTGTGACATTGAATGATAATGTGCGTTACTAAAAACTAGTATTGACAAGGTATTATTTGACAAAATGACACCAACTAAAACCAGTCCAACTTCGAAAAAAAAAACATCAAATACAACAAGACATAATCAACACTCAACAGATACAACCAAAAATAATATGCCAAAGAAATTAAGTTAATAAAATTAAAGGAAACACGTTTACTGAGCGTAGTTTTCCTAGATATGACAAGTCACGTTGCCCATCGCATGCGTGTTATAAAACGGGAATGAGTACTCCAAAGATAAATTACATACGACTGATAGTAGTGATACCCACACATATTTATTAAAGCTCTATTTATTACTATATAATATACAAAGCACGGTATAATTCCAGAAAACTAACAAGTATTTCTGTGACCGCTAGACAGCGTGGTTTGATATTAGAGACAGGAGATGTATTGATGAGTGATGGATGACTATAATATACATACTCAATCATTGTAGTGCCGAATGAAATACTGCTTTCTGAGAAACTTATTGGCAGTTCCAAATTAGTTGGAAAGGAAATGTACTTGATGAATTTGTTTTCAAAGAAAAGAAAGAAGAAAAAAGAAAGAAAAGAAAGAAAAAAGAAGAAAGGAACGAAATAACAATCATTTATAAAACATTTACTTAAAGTGGTTTGATTCAACCTTGTCGCATGAATTTACCAGAATGGTAAATTATTCAGCAGTGTTGGTGTTAGCAGTTGCCATAGCAGCCCGGATTTGCGTACGATGGATTGAAAAGTACCTATATCTATGTGGTACATCTTTCTAGGCAAAAGCTCATTAACCTAACTCAAAATTAGCACTCTGCATTAGAGTTAAAGCTACCAAATTTTTGTAGTATTTCAACACAAAACACTGATAGAAAAGAATTGTCATTCAAATTGTAAGATGGCCTCTTTCCAACAAACGTTAGGTTTCTCTAGTTAAATCATTAGATGTCCGTGAGAAAAATATAACTTTTACATTCCAATGTCGAGCAGTTTATTTTAAACGAGAATATTTCCAATGTTTTGTATTATATCTTTGTTAGTATTTTCTCAAGATTGTTTGAAGTTGGAGTCATAAATATGGTACGCAATGAACTGAATGTCATAATGCAATACGTTGAATGGGTGACGTGCGTATCATGCACTATATGCGTGAAGCTATAAATTTCTTATTGATTTACAGTCATCAGGTCATGAAGTGACGTCGTTTCTAAGAACTGACCCCTCTTGCACATCCATTCAGATTAGATTGAAAATAACAACTTAAACGTGAGATTTCTCATTAATGTTTCACAAAACAAGCCTTATCATAATCAGCCTATAATCTTCCCACTGCTGGGACACAGGCCTCCTCTCGGCGAGAGGGAGTGGGCCGTAATACAACCAGTGCGGCTTGGTAGACGTCACATGTCTTCGATATTTTTGGTTCGAGGACATCTGTTTCCTCACAATGTTCCCTTCACTATTTTAACAAGTCTTATAATGATAAATTTATATTTTCCCATAATATTATTAATCTATCTAAGTATCTATGTCTAAACATGAGCCAATTTATGATTACAGTTGTAACGAAAATGATATGCATCAGGGAAAAATAAAGAATAACAATGAACAGTAAGTGCTTTACAAGTTATTTATTTTAATTGCCATCTTTATGATCAAGTGGAGCGAATGGAAAACAACTGGCATTCAATTGAAAAATGGTTCTTCGGTACGGACAGTTCAAAAGTAAAGCAAAACGAAGAAAAAAAAATACTATGTCTATATTTCAATTGCATTTTTAATGTAATTAAATAAATTATGTTATGAAAACACTTGCTTCTATGAATCAATAGTATTTTATTGAAAATCGAAGTCTAATAAAGTTACTCACATGTAACACATTTTAAAGTTTAAAATGTATTACATGTGAGTAATAAACAGCGCAACTGTCAAATATAAGTTAACCAAATATTCTATAAGATTTATAATATGTAGTATAAGAGATATAATCTATACTAATATAAAGCTGAAGAGTTTGTTTTGAGAATTTTTTTTTTTTGCATTTGATAGCTCATTCTTGAGCAAGGCTATGGGTTATTTAAAGTCACGCTAGGACTCTTAGGAGCCGAGCAATAATGCGGGTAGGCGATGCGATGCGACAGGATGGGTCGGGGGAGCAAGGGGCAGAAGCTATTATAGTATAAGAGCTAGCCTTTATTGTTAATACCGTCATCCGGCGTAGTATCTGTGTAGTAACCATCGTTGCTACCCAGAATATCTGGCCCACGCCCACCATTCAGTGATTTGTCTGTTTCGTAATACATCTACGTAGCATAGTAGGCATTTATATATGCTTTGTTAATCAACATGCCCTCAAAACATCGCTAATCTTGAGTAATGATTGTTCAATAATGAGATTAAAAAATATTAAGTGATAGTATTGTTTATAAAGGGCCTACATGGCCAGAGATCGCACAAGACAGGGAGGTTTGGAAGAAGAAAGGGAGGCCTTTGCCCAGCTGTGTGACACAAAGAAGACAAAAAAAAACATTTTTGAATCGATGAAGTGACTACATCATTTTAATTGCTTAAATATGTATTAATAAAAGACAAGAGTGATGAAATGAAAGAAAGGGAGGTAGAGAACAATTAAAGATATATTTATAAACAATAAAAAAATGGAGATGAACACAAGAGTGGTGAGTAGTAAGTGGAGGTGGGGTGTTATGCTTATGATGATGATGAATGATAGGAGGCTGAGGTGCTTCAACATAAATGCAAAAATTGCTAGGAAGCATAGCTTTGCAGTTTTCATAAAATTCTATAGGTACCATATTATATATGTATAGAACAATATTTTATTTATGCCGCCGGTGCATAATAAAATAACAATTTTAATTTATGCGGCACCTTGCATACCATATGTAGTTGATAAAATGTTGGAATGAAAAACAACTTTATCTTGGTCAAGTTAAACTTATATACATAATAATTTCGTAAAAGTCTTTGTACTAAGGTTTGTAAACATAGTTGAGGAGTCAGTTCACTGATAAATTTGCAGGGGGCAGATAACAGTACAAACACACGTAATCTCTCATCTATTATTATATGTGATAGAAATTGTAGATGACCTTTATTTTGTTATTTTCGATAGAGACACCTTTTAGAAGAAAAAAATACTTAGCTTATCTCCGTTTAGTACAAAAATAATGTCATCACATAAAGCAAAATAAACATTGCTTGTTTTTTATCCATACCTCCATTAATAACGTGGCTACGTGTTAATATAGGTACACTTTTATTAAGAAAATCTTGAGTAAGTATGTAATTTTCACGGCAAATTAGCTCCATCGATAAACTTGCTTGTGCGGAAATCATATTTTCTTACGTCATTGTAACAAAAATATTATTATTATGAATATTTTGATTGCCACCAGTTCAGAACCATTTGATGTTTGTTTTCCAAGCAACGGTCCTAATCGGAGGCGTGGCGCTGACGTCACAAATGGCGCGATTAACTGTTTTTTTTATTAACGCACAATAATGTTTTTAACTTCGATGTCAAGAGGCATTGGAAAAAAAAATGTTTTGAAAATAAATTCTGGTACCTATATTTGGAAAATAATATTATTCTTAACAATGTATTTTATTTCAATTTTTATCTACCATGTTTTATTTGATAAGTATAACCGGCCATCTTTAAAGGTCAGAGACCCGTGATTGGCAATATTGTTTTAATTTCTCGTCATCCACCGTTGATATGATCTTCTTAATGAATATTGGTATTTAAGAACACATATCACTTTTACCTACACGTGTCCACATAATGATTCACGGACAGTATCACGAGTCGCGAATCTTAATTAAAGGTGATTCCTCTAACTCATTATATTGTGAAGTGACTACATTCAATGATCGTTGAACATTGAATGACAATAATTCTCTGACCTAATTCTTTTTCGAGATGACCATGTGCAGTGAAAGACACGATACCTGCTAAATTATTCTGTAAAAATCTGACCGTGTAAACTTAGGTGAAGTGAGCTATCATTCCCCTGATGCTAAGGATTGACACTGTTGATAGCTCACTTTAAGATCACTTCAAACAAGATTTTATGGTGCGATTTTGACAGAATAGATCGGCTGACCATTACAGATACCGAATATCCAATATCACCATCGCCATCGCCAAACAGATTAAAATTTGACACACTATATCAATCGTCCACAATGCAGATTCCATCTAATATTGTACTAAGTATGAAAAGTTATTTTTAGTAAAGTGCAAAGTTCAATGCGTTTGTTTCTTGCATGCGGCTCTGGCAACGAAGCGCAGGCCGGAGGCAATTGACCGTTGCACTACACAACGCAGCGAACTAAATATTTCATGGACTTTTTATAACCGACACACATTCGAGACATTTCTTAGAAGCTGTACTGAAGAAACAGAAAATCCAGAAGCTGAGACAAATGTATGCTGTTGATGAGTGATCCGTTTTTCAGAACAGTCATTAAAGTTGAGACATTTGGCTGATGGATTTGTGTTTGCGCCAACGGGGTCATCCTTGTAACTGACATCATTGTAAGACTATCTAGAATAGTAGTTCACAGCTCTAGAAGGAGTGAATCATTACATCTCCGTGAGATTCAACAATGGGCCTTCGGTACAACAGAGAAATCAATGGTCATCATGCTCGTGAATGACTGATTTTCCATTGTTTACTGAAGTAGTTTACAGCTTATTGTAGGGTTCTTCCATTCAAGTGCTGAAATCTCTCACCATCAAATTGAACACGCCAAAATAATTTCCACTTTCAAAAGATACAAAATTTCAAATGAATGATGTTCCAAATGAAAAACTGTAAATTGCCAAACATGGATGATGGTCCGAGATAATAAAAAAGATAATGAGAGAGGTACCCACAGATAATATCCGCCATCGTTGAGTGGTGTAATGGAACTATCGATTGCAAATGTCCATTGCATCGTATCAGATAGTGTTTATGGCAAAAATCTAATATATCTAACTTAACGTCATCACGCAGACTAAACGTGAAATGATAAATATAGCCGACCAATGGTTTCTCTGACAATTTGTCAGACCAGACCGTATGTTGCTGGCGCTTTGCCATCAAGATCTGCAGTTCTTCGGCAATTGCCATGAAGTCATCAAGAGAGTCTCAGAAATGAGCGAGGTAGCCTTAGACCTGATGCCAAGACTGAACAATGGTTTAGATAAGATTTAGTGCTGGCAGGTAATGAGGTAACACGTCAAACAATACGGCTGTTTACGGGATCCATAATGAATTCTAAATTCAAAACAATGCTTATTATACGTTAGAATTATCTAGGCGTGATATTTTGCTGTGATTGGTCATAGTGCGAATAATGGACAACATTGTTTTGGTCTCATAAAGACTTTTGTATCACGAATTTCATTCAATCTTACAGTGAAACATCGTGCTACCGATCATCCTACTTGAAAACTAAATTCTGAATTTCTGAGGCTAAAGCAAAACAACTTCAAAACGAAACAACCACTTTAATTTCACGCATGAAGTAAGTAATTAAGAAGTTACTTTATGAATACATTTAATTTCTATTTAAGGTTACTGAATAAAGATGGCGGAAGACTCAAGACTACCTGTTTTAGCACTTTTGAATGTTATTTATACAATTAGAGGCTAGGATTTTGTTCCTGATTTAGAATCAATGTCCAAACATCAACAGTGATTGATTTTTTGCTGTCTATTCTTGGTATTGACCTCCCCGATAACAAGAACTAAGTAGGAAGCAATCTTAGAAAACGGTTACCCGACAACACTGATCAATTCATTCACACTACATAACGCTACTTATAATACTTCTATTTTTATACATTCAATATCAATTTATTTCTGTTCATTCTGATTAAAAACTATTTGCATGCATTATTGCTGGCGACATGGAAAATTAAAAAGTACAAAGCAAACGCGATCATGCGTTTCAAGAATCGGCAAATTTTAACGGCCGTAATATGGTTTTTGATTAATCACAACATCAGCGTAACAATATTGGCCAACCGACTGCATAACATTTCGGCGATAAAATCAAGAATATTATTCAAATGTATGTCAATAACATTGCACCTAAAGAAACTGGCTGAACGGAGGCGTGTTCATGACTTTAGAAAACATGGGTAAACAACATCGTGACCAAACAATATCTCAGTTGACCGACCACCTTATTGTTCAATGCGCCAGAACAATCGTGAGTACAAGACAAAAGACTCCTTTACAAAGAGGTTGTACACGTATCCAAAATCGTTAAAACAATGAACTTACCGGTTGCCAAAGCTCCGTGGAGGATCTTCTCTTTGTCCTCCATCATGGTGTGGGCGGTGCTAGCTCCTGGTGCCATCACGATTCTTCGAAGAGACGGTCTCCTTGCTAAAGCAACGATGTGTTTGACGCGGTGCTGCTGGGGCGCTCTTCGACGACGCGGGCGCACTCTATGAAGGCCTGCAGGCGACTGTCCGCTTACTCCACTCGTTATCACTGAGCGAACCTTATCAGCTCCGCGGCAGTGATTGCTGAACAACCATATAATAGCTGAATAGATTTTGCAGTATATTAAAAAAAAATACAAATACCAATCGCCTCGGATGCTGAGTAACGCCATCAATAGCGATCTGAAACAAAAACAAAATGTGGTCAGGATTGCAGGAAGTTGATATTTTTGGAGGTGAATTTTATACTTTATTACTTAAGCACTTGATGAACTGATGTGGTCAGTTCATCAAGTGCTTAAGTCATCTTTACAAAGATTGAACTTTTTGCTTTTCAAATATGATCCCATTTAATTATCTAAATATAGTTTACGCTTGTTTAAATTGAGTGTTAAATGTCAAGCGCATTCTTTTGTTTAACTCCAATTTGCGGAGGTATAGGTTTTCAATTATCTCAGTAGGCATTTATGTAGAACTCATCATTATCATCTGCCTAACCTTTTCCCAACTAAATTGGGGTTCGCTTCGGCAGGAACCCAAAAAAGTAAAATTAGCTTATTATTGGGCATTGTAAACGTTATCTTGAAGAAATCATAATATGTATATTGAAAGACCAAAAACAAGTTGAAGAACACATTAATATGCTTCTGTAGTTTTTTTTTTCTATCATAATATTACTAAACAGGTTCACTAACCAATCATTCGGCTTAATGGAGAATGATAACACGTTGTTGATGATGAAATATCAGAAACCTTTTCATTAAATCTTGAATAAAATTTCCGCAATATATACAATCGTTATCTTCATGATTGTTATGTATGTGTTTATACAGAGCTTTCTCTGTCAATGTTTTCCATTGAAATATCCGCTTATTAATAGGTTCCACACGCATTATTATATCATTATCAAGAACACGTTCGTTCATAATGCAAGCTTTTGTAATAGTATTACTTTGGCTAGCTAGATACTTATTGAAACTGATAATTATCCAACAATGGCTCTTAGTTTCTAAAACTCATTGTTATGTAAACCATTTTTAATACTCCTGAGCTCAACTTATCACCCTATTACTCCAGCATCATAAGTGTTGACAATGGACAAAGAATTTCGATTTCCAGTTGCAATGTTTTCCAAATCAGCATAATGTTCAATGTATGCTGTGCACATGTTGTTTGTCCGAAACACAGGTTGATCCATTATGTATGTCCCATACATGAGGCGACTCGTTTCACCGCTTACGTCAATTGGATCTTTAATTTTTAACACCAAGCCAAACAAGAATGTTCATAAGATAAGCAGGCATTTTGAAAGGAATTTGGAGACAAAAAACTCCAAAAGCTTTATCGTGTTCTACGTTTTATAAATGTTTGTCTTTCTCTGTATTTTCTAAATCTTTTTTTTTATTATTTAGGTTAAGGTGAAGTGGCCTAGGTTCATGAATATCAGTTTTCTTAGTATTACGTGTCGCGTGGGGCATTAACATAATAATATGGCAAATAATTTAATCTAATATTTTGTAATGTTAATTACGATGCATACATATGTATATACAATCAAATTCTTCTAACTTAACAGTGTTGCTGGCGAGTTTGAGTGCCACTTCTTCCCAGCTAAAGCACTAGGAAGTGGTGAAGGCCGGGCCTTTTGGGGGACCGTCTTATGTAATTTTGACGTTCAAAAAGTGATTTTCAGCTATTGCTTTTTCTATTTTGAATGAATAGATTTAGATTTTTGAACACTTTCATGCTTTAATCTATCAAACACATCTAAAAGATCCTTTCGAAGGTAATTATCATTGATGTCAATATACGATACCGGAAATGATTACATAACAAGTCTACTGAAATATAATACTGTCATATGAGCTATTTAATAACAACAATGTCGTATGGTAATGTGCACTAGGACATTGTTGAGTTAGCATTAGCATTGATAAGTACAGGTAAACCTTCATGTATCTACACACGATGACATATCAAGCTGAACATTTCCAGTTTCAGCAGATTTCGCAGCATATAGGCTTTTCGTAAAATGAGAAGTCAGCATAAACTGGAAATGTATATAGCTTGATATGTCGTCGCGCGTACGATTAATAGACCCTACGTCATTATACTGATGTCAATGAGCGAATTTACGCAAAAAATGTACTTTACCTTTCTTGTGGTCACTGCGGTTAAAATTGTCATCAGTAAAATCATAGTTTTTATTTACCTTTTGGCTTAAATGTCACGTACGCGTTAATAAAGTAGGTAAATATTGACTATTAATAATTATTTTTCCTTTTTGTCATCGATTCAAGGATTCAAATCATTCATGTTTTCAATTTTTTTATTCAACCTATATTGTTCAAGTAACTTTTCGTAACTTTTTCCGGCGCATTACCCATAAACGCATCTACGAGTACCTAAGTTATCACGCCAGCGTTTCATAGGCCTATCGGTGACGACAACATTCGTTTATTTTTATTTTTCTTTTATCTTATTTCTTTATAAAGGCTAATAACTTATGTATTTACATATAGGTACATATATGCATTATTGCCTTTGGCATAATTATCAATTATTTCGTTATTATAATCTATACATATTACATTCTCCGCTTAGCGTCCCTACTGACAGTCTGTTTATCTATTCATTTTTTTTTTATTCAATTTGTTTCTATTACTGCGCAGAATAGCCACGAATATTTCGTTACCAGATTCTGTTGACAAGTCAAAATACCTTTTTTCACCCATTCTGTTTTGTTTTTCATTAAAACTAACGGACTAGGTCGTCTGTAGGGGATTTCGTGCGTAATACTCGAAAACACCTCCATAGTAAAACATGCCAAAGCTTTTAAACTATTTCTCGTCTGTTGCTCAACTTTATAGCCGTGCCAACCCATGCTGACCTGATTTTTTCTGGATTGTAAGATAAGATGTCAATGTTTTAGCTTATCTCTGCTACGCTGATAAGATTGTTCATTTACTTGATGAAAAGCATAGCAGGATGGCAGCTGTTGTTGTATAGGTACATAAGAGTAAAAAACTAGGTAGGGCCGTTCTGAATCTTAGCCGTTCAATAGATAAGATTTATTTCCAAAATGCTGCCACGACTAGTAGTAGACTAGCTGTTAACCGCGACGTCGTCTGCATCCACGATGAAAAGTATGCCCTTCCCCAGGTTTTAAGCTACCTATCAGTCATTGCCTAATTTCATAACGATCGGCTCAGTGGCTTAGGCGTGAAAGGGTAACAGCGGACCGGCATTGGATTTCTCATTTATGGATAGTTGTTCAGAACCCTGTTATATCATACCACTACGCTCTAGAAGGTGCTGCTACAACAGGGCAGAAGTCTGTCTGTAATGCATGTTACTCTACCGCATAATATGTATAACGGAGATTGGCATATTCGCAGGATGTCAAGTTTGACAACCAGTCTTACCAAGGGGTTTCGTATTTCCCAGTAACTGGCTTGTGGAGGTCAGATATGCAGTCGCTCCATTTAAAATACTAGTACTCAGCTGCATCCGGTTAGACTGGAAGCCGACCCCAACATAGTTTGGAAAAGGTCAGGCAGATGATGATGATGATGCCAAATTGTTAGATTCAAGTTGGATTGCGGTACTCTTGTCTCTCAGGCTCTTTTCTTCCACTAAACCAGAGATCCTTCCCAGTATTTTCTTTTTAGTCACAATTGTAAAGTTAATTTAGCAACACGTGCCTCTATGGGGGTGGACCATATAATCTGCCAAAAAAATTCGTCGCAAATACATAACAAACATGTTGTTATTTTTATCTATCATAGCTTAGAATCTGACTGTTCTAAAGTGGGCAATAACCGAATCGAACAAAATTAAGACTGGCTACTTATTTTTTGTAGATAGATAAGTGAAAAAAACTTGTTCATGTTACCTATATGCAAAAGTTTATTTTTGTATATTCTCTTTGCTTTTTTCGGGATTTGAGAGCAACGTTTTCGAATATACATATACCTTTCGTGATCAATTTCAGTGAAGAATCCAGAATATCAGAAAGAGGATTATAATTATGAATCTGAAGAATACAATATAGGTATTCTTAGATACTGTCATCACATTTACTGTATTATATATAACTTTTGTTGGAAGCTGTATGTACACATAGACTTACTTTTGTATTATTTGACGGTTCCACTTGTTCACAAAAGGTTTTCGACGTTAATGTTAAACCCAGCTTTAGGATTCATGAAAAAAACTAATGAGGGTAGGCCATTTTGTAAAAGTGCCAAAAGGTTATATGTAGTATAATCCTAAATGAGTTTCTTCTTCCGTTTGTTTTTGCTTAGTGCCCTAATAACTGTATTTAGCATGTTTTTGTGTTACACTAACAGAAACCTCTTAATTTTGTTTTTAATTCCTTGTTTAAAATGTCTCATGAGTCATGGATTCATGATGCATCTCTGACTTTTATATAATTTTTGCATTCCTCCTCCTGTTTTCAATAAAAACTGAACCTCTTGCATGATGAGACTACTATCCATTCTGCGTGTCCTTATCTTGCAGTCGTCCTTTATTCAATGTTTCTGCTTACGTTACCATTGCTTCAGAGGTGAAGCAGAGCATGAACTTACAAGGTTGACGAGTTAAGAATATTAATACTCCTTTGTTTGTGGTTCGCATTATAACCGCCTGTTTGTTTGTTTATATCATCGTAATTTATGTGGTTAACGCTATCCGACCAGACTCATTAAACAACCATTGTACTTAATTATAATTAATTGGATTCCGCTTCAAGACAATTATTAATAGTTTAGCCAATTTTTGCAGTTTAATGGAATATTTTTCTAGAAACAGTTCAGCTTCTATACAGTCTGCACTCTGCACCACATTGAAGTGCACATAAAATAGTTTTTTCATTTCTCACTTGCTGTCGCTACCTGCCTTATGAGCATACGATTAAAGCCGACATTCATACGTTATATCAATGCGTTATGTTAATGCAATATGACATTGTAGACTTCGGCAAGTTCTAGAAAGAGCGCAGCTCACTAATATTAGCATATTGCATAAACCTAAATACAAATTGTTGTTCTTACCTGATACGGTGACTAAATTCTTCCTTCGCAGTAGTGATCGGAGGATGTGTGTCTTATAAAATGCACCAAATCGTGGCGCATAGCAGTGCGCCCGTGGATAGCGATGAACGTTTCAATACACATTCGCAATAAGTCCCAGTAAACGCGTAATGTCAACTTTTTAACCAAAACTCTCCCCCAACATCGCACAGGAAATGTAACACAGTAATTATACAGTTTCGTATCTTTAGTCCAGCGTTCCAAAATAAAACGTCGATAGCGTTGCCTCGTCCCGTCTCTATTTCACACCGGATCTTAATTTGCTCATTGTAACTCGTTGACAGCGTTTTTGAGCAGGTAAATATTGGTAGTTTAGTCAATAACTGATGCACAATAAAAGTGTTTACGTAGCCGAACAGTGTGATAACGTGGACTGTTGACTGGCGTCGGCGACGCAGCGTGGCGAAAGCGAGGCAAGACTATTATGTATGGAAGGGAGCCGTCAGCGGGACTGCAAGCGAACTGGCTTCGGGTGACATCGATTCTCGTTCGGCCACGTTCGGCGGCGCGACGGGTGGTGGGAGTGTTTTGGCATGCTGTACTTTTCTGGTTGTACTACACTGAACACAACGTATTCGTACAAAGATAGGGTATACCGTATACACCATAGATAACACAGTGGTATGCACTGAAGTGTTATCTACAGAGAAGACTGGAAATTAAACAGAATTGTGCACCTAAGAACACAGTCAGACCATAGGTACCTACATGTCATCCAACAATCAATTCGTCATCCAGTGCTATGATCGTGGAAACAGCCGTTCAGACTCAGTAACTCAAGTCTAGCCTTATTAACCTTTCTGGAAACGTTCTACCGCCAGCTTAATTAAGTCACTTGGTGTGATAATTTTATCACAACAGCCGTTGGACTTTTTATTAATCAATCGCCACTAATGAACGCCACATTTAATTATCAGCAAAGAATTATCTAGAAAAGTAAGAGACCAGTAAATTACTGGACTCAATTCTAAGTTTAAAACACAAATATGTTCTTTTTTAAAATAAATATTATAAACATAATACTTACATATTTTTTTATATTTCAACAAATAGATACTTAAACTGTTGAAAACATGAAAGCATGCATCTTCCCTACTCTTGGTTATTCCTGGTTAATTAAATATTTACAGAGAAGTTACATTGCTTGCAAAACAGAACTTTCCTTAAATTTAAAATCTAGTTCCGTTAATTAAAAACTAGTTGCAATCATGTAAACAAACGAGTATTCTAACAATAATCATAAATAGGATATATATAGGACTTTAACGCTCTATGATTTCGTCTGGCTTTCCGCAAGGTTGGTTCCTAGGACCAATGTTATTTTGTAACTTGTTGATCGAGTATTTCGGTCGTCTATGAAAGGGTCAGCTAGGTACCTAACGAGAAAATTGTATAATGATGCCTAATTAAAATATGTATAATATTTTTTTTCCAAGTAAACATGTTATTAAAGAACCTAAGGCTCGCTAATTGATAGATCTATTTATTTTATTCTAGTTAATCGTGTTCCGCAGTTACAGTAATTTAAATATATATAATATGTATCGTTATTTTGTGATTTTGCAGAATTTTGTGGAGATTGCGAAATACAGCGCGTTAACAAACCAAACTCGAGTGTTTCATACAATACTTTACTACTTTAAAAAAGTCAACTAACTCATTGTGCAACCACCGTCTGCCCGTTATTGTCAGTTTGTCAGCGATACAAATAGAAACGATTTGTATTGCCGTCACCAGATCAATCAACAATCCACTTTTAGACTCCCCTCTGCCTAACTCAAGCTAATTTAAAATTGCTGACCGATCACCGCGTAGCATCAGGGCTCCTCACACTCTTCTTCTCTGGTTCTATGAGTCGGGGTCTTATTAGTAAGAGCTTATAATATAATGCTGTTTATCTCAGTTTGACATAACGCTAGATAAACCCACCTTCTCAGGTCGCTAAGGTTTGGTCAGGCAACAGATATTTCTGAGGACTGTGCTGTGATTTTCGATGATTGTAATGCGAGGCGACGGGGTGGGTCGGGAGAACAAGAAATTTCACGCGAACGAAGTCACGGGCAGAAGCTAGTAACATACCTAATATTATAATTGGGGTGTTTGGTGGTGTGCGTTAATTCTGGGATATGTTATAAGTTGAAAAGACATGAAAGAAAAACCTGTCACGCGCGACTTCTTGTAAGCATTTTATACAAAGTTTTGATGGCAATAATATTATTATAAAATTGAACAAAGGTTGCCTAGATCCTTTGTCACCTTAGTCTTATTTATAGAAAATTAAATGGAAATTATATACCTATATGAATGACATCACACGTTATCGCCTTTACTGTCTACTATCATAATATAAATGTCCTAATGAAAGATATCAAGACAAGAAAAGTAAATGATGGAAGGAAAGTAGAATAAGATATCAATTAAATATAAGATAACTAAATTATTATTTGAGTAGAAACAGCAGGTGCAGCAAACGTACATACTTAGGCCACAGATTACTAAATAGTTACTACGTAACTTAGGCTATGTCATATAAGTATCTACCTATTACCTACGTTTGTCTATTATATTTCTAATCATCTAACTCATCATCATTCTCTTTTTATCCATCCAAAGGTTGCCTGTAAAAGATCGCTTTTAGCGATAAGAACGCCCATTGTGTGACCCTAAGTAAAATTTCTACATTTATATTTGTAATTTTTATGGTGTACTTAAATATAATAAAGATAATTCTATCTATATATCTTTTGCTCTTATCCCAATTTATTTCTGGGCAACGCAACATCTCTTTTTTCCATACTTCCCTAATAGTCATAATCTCGGTAGTCCCTTTCTAGCCAAATCATCTTTCACACAGTCCATCTATCGTTTGATAGGTTTTCCAATCATGTGATTGTGTCCTTTTGTTTTAATGATCGTAACATAATGAACATTATCTTCCCTACAGTAACACCTAGCCAGAAAAGAGAAATATAAATCGATTTAGGTAAATCGATCATTTTCTTTGAGAAAGCGCACTTGGCGGATGGATTTTCTATCTGAGACTACGTTTTAGAATCAATATGTTACAAAAGAAAATCGAAAGGTTACAAAATAATATTAATACTTGTATTTAGCCCGCAACGCAACACTCATTCAAACAAAGAGGATGCGACTATTTTCGTCCCGAACAATGATTGTTGGTTGTTATAAGTAATCAAATGTAATCATCTTATTTGGACATACCGTTTTGGTGGGCCACAACGATGACTCTCATTTCTTCTGCCTGTTTTTGGTGCACTATAAAAAAATATTGAATCGAGAGGATACACCATGTCAACTCATATTATGTCACTATCAAAAGGTTTTGCGGGTAGACAAAAAATGTTAGCAAGTTATTATTTCTTGTTTGGTTGTTCATGTTGGTTGGTTGGTTATGCAGAGTGAATGACCGTAAAAAGTATTGACGTCAAATATTTGTAAATAACATCACCCTTGACCCTGGTGATATTATTTTATAACGAATTACTTACTTAGGAATTACCTACAGAATTAAATTTCCTGCTGCGTATTTTGAGATATTTTTGTATCTACCCAATCAACTTTCTTTTGAGGCACGGGTCGATCGGTCAGACAAAGCTACGCTTGCCGCGGTCGGTCGGAACCCCTCCGTGCCTCGGTTTGTTATTAAGAAGCTCATCTGTTGAGTAAAAGAACAGTATTAAAGGCTTAATAGTTTTGACAATCAGCTGCATGCCAGGTGTGATATTTTATTAAACAGTGTGTGCTAAATCAAACAAGTGACGAACATCGAGCTGTATTAGAAAGGCTAATCGAATAAAAAAGACATGAGTTTGTTGTTATACATGAAGCGACTGCCGATCTGACCTCCACAACCCAGTGACTGGGTAATACGATACCCCTTGGTAAGACTGGCTGTCAGACTTTCGGGCTTCTGACGACCCGTAACGATTGTCAAACGACTTAACGTGCTTTCCGAGGCTCAGCGGGGTCTTGGTATGTAAATATGGTCACCCATCCACGGACCAACCGCGGCAAGCGTAGCTTAACCTGATCAATCGACCCTTGCAGCTGTTATTACTTAGCCACGAGCCACTTAGCCGCAACCCCTCGTTGTTAACATAAGGTAAGTAAAGGCTGATGTAATGCCATTTGCGTGGAGGCTTCTAATAATAAGATCTTTCTGTGAAAAAAATATGGACTCTCAACTCGACGGCAGTTAAAGCTTAGCTTTCTCCTAGCCTCGTGCTTCTGGTACGTCTGGCCACCGTATCCATTATTGTGCGGAAGAAATAAGGTTAGTATTTCATTTATTTTCTTGCCCGCCTACTTCAGAAAACTTCGCAGAAAAAAACTTGTAAGCTAAGACAGTTCTAATTTATGTTTCAATTGTTTCAGGTCCCACTGGAATATCGAATATGTTTACAAAATAGATTAAATGAATTTTAAATTAAATTTGATTTTTTTTAGTATTTTTAATTACCTAGGTATGCTATTTTTTACTATAGATATATATTTTTTTTTTTAATCCTTGAATGTCCTGAGGATCCGACACGGTTAGGTTAGGTTAATAGAAAGCCCGAGGTGGTCCACCCCAGGGCGGCGGACATCCATAAGGATTTTCCACATCGGGAAAAAAAAGGTTAGTAAGCGAAGCGAAGCTCCCGCCTTAGCCTTCGTGCTATTTTTTTTATAATCTTGAAAATCCTGGGCTGGATCTGAATATTCTTTTTAGTCTTGAAGATCCTTTCACGGATTCAAGGGGAGGAAGGGGGCTAATATACTTCCCCATTCATTTATTCGTCACCCCCCACCTCTTCTGACCTTTAAATAGATATAAAAAACAAAATAGCTCCGCCCCCCCGGAGCGCGGAGCTATTTTGTTGCCTTTATATAAAAAACATCATATCTCAAAAAGGGGTGCAACTTTCCGCAACTTTTCCTTCACAGGTGGAACGAATGAGTTTGGTAGGGAAGCGCTATCTCGCCACAACTTTATCCTTTCCTTAGACCGGTCGCCAGGGCTTAAAAAGTTGTTGCGGCTTTTCAGCCTTTACCTATAATTATTATCGACCTACCCAAAAGTGCTATATGGCGGTAGACAAAGAAACACAACCTGCAATATCGATTGACTACAACTTCATAATTTATTTACCGTTTAGTTTATACACGAAACCATAAATAATACAACACATCAGACAAGTAATCACTGTGTCCTTGCATTTGCCGATTGCATTTCGCACTGAAGCGGCTTTAACACGAAGCGATCGATATTGTGCTATATAGTGTCACTCAATGATATACGAGTATAACGTCATTGGTGTCACTAGTATTACCAACCAATTCTTGTGTGTGTTGGTGAATAGGCGACATTAGGAAATTAGGAAATCTGCTGAGGTAAGTTCCAAATGTTCAAATAGTAGTTAGTTCCCTCAAAAATGAAATTGTTTATTAAGGACCTTAACCATCCCCTTTCGGAATGGTCACTCGATTGTTCTACTCAAGATACAGTCATGATAATTTTATTCTAAACTTCGTCATCGTAACGCATTCTGTGCACAGCCCTTAAATTAGGTAGACCGCGGTATCTATAAGTAGGCGAATAAATGCATGTAGGTATGTATAACCGATATTTCGGGCCTTATATTTACATGATGTGTTTTAGAACGAGGAGCTTGCATCAGGAGTAAACTGGTAGAAATCGTCACATACCTAACGAAAAAGCGTTAGCCAAGCGACTTTTTATTACTTAGGTACATATTGTAATAGAGTAAGAGAGAGTACCCTCGAAAACCATGAAAACAACGGTGCTGAAGCCAATAGTGAGGTCAAAATGAAAATCCAAGATGGCGGCTGCCAAAAAATAGAAATGGCGAAAACTTTTAAAATTCTCGCAGTCGCTATCTTGGATTTTCATTTTGACCCCGACCCCACACTTTTTTTTAATAGGCACCCTTTCTTTTATTCAACCATCCCGATTTAGAGAAAGGGTCCCTGAATATGGTGTAATAACTACTAAGGTTTGAAGTCTAGAAACCTAGATGCTAGCGGATTCAACGAGGTAGATCCCATGAAAAAATAGCCGGCAAGTAATCACTAGCATAATATGTAGGTGAAGGGATTTTCTCCACAATTTCTTTCTTTTCAAATCTGCTTCATTTGTCTACCTTCAAAACGGCAGCAGATTCCTAAATGTTATCTGAAAAATAATTGAAATCACCTTTAAAACAAAACACAGTTTGACATCCATTCAAGGCAGGTGAGTAGTTAATCACTGTCTTTTAGAAAGTCAAAAATAAAACACTGCTCTTCTTCAGCTTTTTTTCGATTGCTCCAAATTTTTTTAGGCCTGATTATTTAGTCCGCCGCAGCCTACAGTAAAAAAACAAAAACGTCCTCCATAAAAAAGAAGTAAGTACCACTTATATATAGTATATGTAACTTGTCAGACACTGATGCCGATGGTAGCCTTTCACAGTCAGGAATTGTTTGGTAAGATCTCAGGAAGAATCATCAATGGTCGATCGTCAGGAATTTCCTTTGTTCTTCAGCAGCAGCATATCTCCTACGCCCTGTGGTGGGGTCTGCCAGACTCTTTTACTGACTAAAATCACCCCGGTGCAGTGTTCCCTCGTACACCGCTACGTCTCGGGGCGGGTACGGGTTTATTATACATATATTAGTCTATGGGTACGGATGAAGTACCTACAGCAACTGACAGCCAGTCCCTAGTGTTAGCCAGTGGAGCTTAGAAGAAATGTAAAATGACGAAAAAATAAATTGAAGCTCCCGAACCCGGTACCTAACCTTAAAATGAACAAGGCCCTCTCAAAAACTAGCATCACCTTCCGTTTCCGTTTCCTTTGAATTTTAAACCAAAATTCATTAATAATTCATATATTTTTATTTTAATATTTGCAGTAAACGTATCCATTCCGACCTTGTACAATGTGTATCAATGATTAATTATCTGCGTGTGTGTTAGCAATGACCCCAAACGTTACTCCTAGGTATAACATGCATCAGGGGCATTAGGGCATCAGATCCGAGTTGTTTGTTTAGTTTCCTGCAGAGTAATTTGTAATGAATTTTGTTGAAAGCAGAGGTCGTTCTAATATGATGAGTTTCGTAATTTTGGATCATGAAACTCTTGGAAGACTCTTGGGGCAGCGTCCTAACCAAAAGCGATTGTCTCGCGAATATGTGATAGGTAGTCGTTTATGAAGATGGCATACTCGGGCGAACACTGAAGTCGCGCCTGTACCCTGATTGCGTAACACACTATCAATCTCAATCTGAATGATATTGCTGATTCATTGCTTAATTTGTTCGAAAAATGATGAATGTTGTTGAATTGTCTAACTAAACGCCATTGGTACTGCCGATCGATTCTGTAAAAATCTCACCGTGAAAAGTTAGGTGAAGTGAGCTTAGAGTGAGCTGTCAATAGTGTCAATCCCTTAGCATTTTTTGGAATGACAGCTCACTCCACGCTCACTTCACCTAAGTTTTCACGGTGAGATGGTTACAGAATCGCACTGCAGATAGTGTGTTACGCAATTACCCCGCTGTACTTCATGATTCAGACAAACGATCGCGTAGTCGCACGATAGTCGCTTACGGTTAGGACGCAGGATAAAGATGACAGTAGGTGCACGCCTCGCCACTAAAACTTTCATAAACATTTGAAATGTGTATGTACCAAGCAGTCGGGGAGCGTGCAGCACCCTAATCAATCACAATCTGAATAATTTTGAAGGATATTGTTAACTCATTGCTTCATATGTTCGAAAAAATTAGCTGCTCAACAACGTAAATAACGCAATGAATGTTGTTGAACTGTCAAAATGAAAGCTATTTCCTACCCCGCACTTTATAGTAAATTAAGATCTCTACCTACAACATGTCTCTCTAGGTAGTTATAGGAATGTAAACCCAAGGTACCATTAGTAACTGTTACGCAAATGATATGATAACAAAGGATTTGTTATAGGTAACATTATCAGCCCATAATACCTATGTGTAGGCTGTCGCGATTGAACTAGTGTTCTATTCAAAGGCAGTTTTTCCTCCTTACAGAGAGCTCCGGTTCTGCAGTTCCGAGGCTGTTTCATTTTTCTAGCCAAAAGCTACAGGAACTTAACAACGTTGATGACGAAGAAAATTCAACGAAAAACTAGGTACAATGTTATCTCAAAATCGCGTTAACCGTAATATTTATAAACATCATTACTTAATTTTCCCGGGCGATTTTTTCCCGATAATCGGCCATTTTATGGCAAATCTAATGTACTCAAGGTCAGTGCTAATATTGGAGCACCAAAGGTAAAAAACGTCTCCTTTCACCTAATCAAAGTAGTGGACATCAGGCTCAGAGGCGCATAGCAATTTCTGCACCGGTTTAATAACAACAGTGCCTAACCCTACTTTTTGCATTTAGATATTAACATCTTTATTACGTATCATTGAAGTACATGTTAAGTTCATTTTAGTTAAATCTTGCCAGAGTACATTTACATGTGCGGAGTAACACACGTGCCAAAACTTTGTGGACATAATAACGGTTGTTCGGTGTACCTACTGCTGCTTTTTTGTTAATATTTTGAAGAACACCGGTAAAATCCCGCTACCCACACGTGTAACCTTTTTTGTGGTAGCATGAAGTTTGGATTCGCTTTGTTTTTAATAGGTAAGTATGTAAACAGTTGTATTTTTCTATAATAGCTAAGGTTGGATGGATAGGATGTTCTCATTGTTGTCACCTAGCCCAATCAAACTACCAGGTTTTCTAAAAGTCCTCTAGAATTCTGATACCGGAACACACATACCTACCTACTTAGTTTGTTGGTAGCCATAGCGACACATTACGTTTACCTACATGATTCCTGTTTTCTAATTTGACTTCCTGGTTCATCACTACTGGCACCCGCAAAGTGCTTTATAAAACTTTCACTGATAACCTCCTACCCTCATCCCAATCATTTGAGAACTTTCACTAATGAAACTAAACCTACTTTTCGATAAATCATGTTTTCTCATTTGAAGGAATAAGCGACGCGACGTAGCAACCAACCGAAAAAAAAATCCTTTTATAAATAACCCTCAAAAATATCTCGGAATCAGTACCTACCTACTCAGAATTCCAATCAGGAAAATTCACAGGAAGAAAATACAACTACGTAAAGTAAACCATACATATGTACTTTAGGTATAAGTAGTAGGTAGCACATAATCTTGTACCATTTGTAAAACCGGTAAAAAAACTTGTTATTTTAGTATTATCCTTGGAATTTATGTTATGATGAAAAGAACGTATTAAAAAATAGGAACAAAACGTGCCAGTAAAATTATAAAATGTCAAGCTTTTCGTCGCTTTTCATTTTTATTCAGCAATAATTAAACGTAACACAAATGTCAACGTCCTTTAATCAATGTCATTGTTCCAAATGTCATTTGATTTTGACGTATTAGATGACTAAATTTAATAGGAAGGAAGACGCCGGTTATCCCGTTCTATTGATCATCAATAAAATTGTATCATCTTATAATTAGTATCAAAAATGCGTTGATAATAAATCAGTTTTATTTCTTAAGTTTAATGACTGAAAAGGACCACATAATTTAAATATTTGGAAGTACGGAAATAGTACCTAAGGGCCTACGTTAATCGTGAGCGTAATTAGCTAGTACGTTGTGAGGATGACGTGATTCCTTTGTAATTAAAATCAATCGTGGTTTAAAATTCTGTTCAAGGTAGGTAGCATGTAGGTAGGTAATCTTTTGGAATTTATGTTATGATGAAAAGAACGTATTAAAAAATAGGAACAAAACGTGCCAGTAAAATTATAAAATGTCAAGCTTTTCGTCGCTTTTCATTTTTATTCAGCAATAATTAAACGTAACACAAATGTCAACGTCCTTTAATCAATGTCATTGTTCCAAATGTCATTTGATTTTGACGTATTAGATGACTAAATTTAATAGGAAGGAAGACGCCGGTTATCCCGTTCTATTGATCATCAATAAAATTGTATCATCTTATAATTAGTATCAAAAATGCGTTGATAATAAATCAGTTTTATTTCTTAAGTTTAATGACTGAAAAGGACCACATAATTTAAATATTTGGAAGTACGGAAATAGTACCTAAGGGCCTACGTTAATCGTGAGCGTAATTAGCTAGTACGTTGTGAGGATGACGTGATTCCTTTGTAATTAAAATCAATCGTGGTTTAAAATTCTGTTCAAGGTAGGTAGCATGTAGGTAGGTAATCTTTTGTTCCTCGCAAACTGTGTTTATTAGTAACTATATCAAATAAATTACGTCCTTAATTTAAGTTTATGTTCCAATGACCTTTGTTTAACAAATCAATAAAATTTTCTTTGTTTGTATTTTTAGCTGCAATAATGGGTGAAGATATTAAAGTGCAAAAGGTTCGCCTAGAACACTGGATGAGTGACTTGCCTCCTGCAATCAAAGAAATGCCTTTTATATTTCTTGCTATACCAGGTAATATTGATATTTTATGCACAATATTTTTTTTTTATTTCAACTGCTGCTTGAGCCTTGACCTAGTTATCTATTTGTTGAACTATTTCATAGTTATAAAGCGAGGCCTGGTCAAAGGTCTTGAATTGCTCTTTCTTTCTTTTAAATAGCTGAAAAAAGCTTAATGCTTGAAATTAAATAAATGAAAAATTTATAAATTATTAGTTACAAATTAATTTAGTAAAATATGGTACTGTCTAATCATTACTACAAATTAAAAAAAAAAATGTTACTGTAAACATAAACCTATGGCACTTTGATTAAGTTGGGTCATACATATTATTTCTAGGGCTTCAATTTAAACATAGAATGCCTTTTAGCTGCTATCATAATGCTAGTTGTCACTTATACAGATTTATGCACTCTATACTTTTATGCACCAAAGCTGAAGTGTATCCTCATACATTTTAAATGACATTACAGGAAGCCATGACTCCATGACATATGGCATTACAAGGTCTAGTACGGTAGCCCCAGATGCCGAACCAATACTCAACCGACTGTACCCGTTATTCCGAGGTACGATTTTACGATGGACCATAACGCAGGCCAGAGACACTTGGCACCAACTTCTCATTGGCATTAGGTATCTTTGAAGTAACAATTAGCACATTTAGCACTTCTACTTACTAATTAATTTATCTTTCACTATAACACTAAAATAGCTTCATTTAATTATCGTCAAATAGCTCATTTAAAATATCTACTTACAGAATAACTAAATGTAAGTCCCTGTATACTACGGTATTCCTCTGAATGTAATTGTAATAAAAACTTTTTGTATTTCCAGATACTTTGACCTGAGACTGGCTACTAAGGGTGATGAAGAAAATAGCTTCTATTTCACTCATGGACTATATGGGGAAGAAATAACTACAGCTTTGGCTCAAGTCAAGCAGTTTGTTGACACACATCCTGGAGAGGTATTTATGTATAATAATTTAGTTAATACCTGGTACAGTCACGAGCACCAATATGTCAACACTTGGCAACTTTCAATAGCGTTTTTTTCGTGAAATAACTAATGCAAAGTTAAAATACGACACATTACATAAACCTATGGGTCCGAAAATACTGCGTTTGTAACAACATTAAATTTAATTAAAAAATAAACGAGTAAATCGCTTTTGAATAAAGCCGAGTGTATACATACTTTTGCTCGTGACTGTACAAAAAAAAATACTGACAGTATGCAATTGGCCTATGCTATGCCAAGCGCCTCCCTCTCACGGAGAGGAGGCCTGTGTCTTAGCAGTGGAAACATTATATGCTGATGATGCTTGTGCTATGCCAAGCGCAAATATTATTTTACATTTCTACAGATAACATATCCAATATCAGTGCAGTAACTGTATCAAATCGCAGCAAACTGTCGACAAGCCCAAGTTTTCTCTAAAAAAAATCTGTACCTATGTAGTAAAAAGTTCTTCTGAAAATTTACAGGTGGTCATCCTAGACTGCCAGCATTTCTACAATTTCACTCGTCAAGACCACCACAGACTGAGGGGATACCTTCTGGACCTGTACGGACCAAGACTAGTGCCACGACAGATAGACCTGCAGGCTATCACGCTCAACTCGCTCAATAGACTTAAAATGCAGGTATGTTGGTAACAGCTAACATAGAGCTATAAGCTAGCGGTGAAAATTACTATGGATTTAATTGGGACACCACAGGTCACAACAATTCTTACTTTACTGGGGTCTTGTGATGATACAACAGTGAGCTTAGGTGGCGTAACCGTGGTTGATCAGGGTGTTTACGTTTCAAATCAGAATCTTATAAACAACTCATCTAAAAAAGGTCATTGAAGTCATCACGTTTTTAGGATTCCGTAACCGCATAGCAAAAACGGAACCATTATAATTTCGTCATGTCCGCCTGTAGCGTATAAGCGCATATGTGGTAAGCATGTTGTTGTATGCCATAATTTAAAAAAAATATGATGTGTCTAAGTGACTTTGTTATTTTGCTCTGTTTGGTTACAACTATTCTTTTTCATAGTTTTTTCGAGAAATACTATGAAATACAAATTTATTTTTGCGGTCGCAATTAAATAAGCAACTGAGGCTTATTCCTGATTTCCATGAACCTAAAATAAACTGAATGGTTATGAAAGGAGTGCCACATATAATAACGACATAATTAGGTGAGTTAATTAGACTTAGGCACCTGTCGCACCGCCGGCGATTAACGAGAAGCGAGTAAGGCTTACAACTAAAAACGAGTTGACAAGCATCGAGTCGGCGATGAGCGATTACTCGCGTCTCTTAGCGAGTGTTCTACCTGCCATGCGAGCGTCGCTGAGAGAGTACTCTCATTGATAGCTCTTGTCTCTGCGACAAACGAGTACTCCCCGGCGGTGTGAACAGTCAGGGATCGACTAGTTATATACAACATACCGCTACAATGGCGACATTAATTTAACAAACTGATAGGGCTAGTGGCTAGTAATCCTAAAAATCATAACGATATATTTTATGTTATGATTTTTATGATTACTGGCTTTTAATAATTCGTAATTTGAAAACTTCTTCTTCTTCTTCTTTCTTTTAATTCGCCTACTCTTTGCACGTCAATTTCATCGATGCGATGTACACTACAGTTCTTCGTACAGGTTGCTCCAAGGTGCTATTTTAGAAAATTGAAAATAAATAATAACGTTTTAATGAAATTATAATATGTTCATGAAACGAAAACGCTAAACCGTATACGTGTGTTAAATTAATGTCGCCTTTAAAACGGCACGCTGTATGTATCTCTTCTACTCACACAGGACCTACAGTGTTTTGTACGTTTCTCGAGCGAGAAAATCGTTGATTTGATAGCTAGTCGCTTCCTCGTCGGCAATGGGACGGGTGCCTTAGGTAGGAACTACATTAATGATGGCTGCCGAGCCGCCTAATAAATAATGCTCTTGACTAAACATACTCAGCTAATTAATATTTTAGTACCTACTTGACCGAGTAAAGTGACCTTTTTGTTTTTAACCAAACTATTAGTGAATTTTTACGTTTTCATTAAGCCATCAGAATGCCCATTAAGGCGCCCATAAAGGCTGCGTACACCTCCATAGGAATTCTTGATGTGCTTTTTCACCAATTTATATAAATTTTATAAAAGGTTAATAATTGTAAATTAATACTATAGTCCTTAATACTATACTAATAGTCCTACTATAATATACAATGTGGAGATGACAATATGACTTTAAATGAAAACACTGGCAATATTGGTTTATAGAAACATTTGTAAACTATCAAATAAATCCGAACATCGAAATTAAAAAAACAATTTTTTCTAACAAACTAAATAGCTTAAAACTGCAAACAAAATAAAACACCATTTATAAAATTGGTACACTGACCTGCGATAAGAATGGCAACGCAGCTTCGTTTCATTCATGTGGCCGACGCGGACGACGGCGAATGTTTGGCGTATTCTTATTATTATTAATGCTCAATTACACAAATCAAATCACAGAATATTAACCAAATAGTCGGGCATCATTCACCCGCGAGTTATTCACTAATCAATTTATTATTCACAATCACTTTTCGATCACATAATTATGTCGCCAATTATTAATTTTTTTTATTTTCAATATGTCCGCCGTGTTCTTGAATACATAAACTACACCGACGTGTAATGTTATTTCTCACTCTTGATAATAGGTCACCATTAGCAGCCATTTCTTTCAATTTATTAAAAGATATTATTATTCTATTTTTTAATTCCTCAACGGTAGTAACTTCTGTTGAGTATACCTCATTCTTTATGTGACCCCACAGAAAGAAATCCAGGGGCGTGAGATCTGGTGACCTCGCTGGCCACCGCACTGGTCCAAAACGGCCAATCCACTGATGTCCGAACATTTGAGTCAAACGCTCTCTTGCAGACACCATTGAATGAGCTGGTGCTCCATCTAACTGGTACCACATCTGCCTGTACACGTCCAGCGAAAGTTCGTCCGTGTACTCGGAAACGGATCCGTCGAGGAGTTCAATGAACTTTACAGCATTTAAATTGCCATCAATAAATACCGGACCAATAATGGTATTTCTGTGTATGCCAGCCCACACATTGACCGCAAATCTGTACTGGTGCGAAGACTCCCGTACTAGATGCGGATTCACGCGGCTCCAGTACCGAAGGTTCTGTCGGTTCCATAAACCATTCCTTGTGAATGTACTCTCGTCAGTCCACAGCACATTGTACAGGAAGTCAGGATTCTCGAGATGTTTGGTTTCCAACCAGCGACAGAAAGTTTCTCTTATTGGCTTATCTCTCGGTAACAATGCTTGTACTTTCTTGTACTTATAAGGTCTGCGTTTGTCACGTTTCAAAACTTTTTGAATAGTTTTGTGATTTACACGAAAATGTCGACCTGCATTACGCAGACTGCACGTCGGATTGCGATCATAATAATTAATAATTCTTTCGTCTGAAATCACATTTGCACGTGGAGGAGCACCATCTACGTGCTCCCATCAAGGATTGATTTTCCCGTATCCTCAAGTTACCTAAGTTTACTTAGCTATTTAACTAAGTACGTTAATACGTTTATGTGTCCTGTCACTATTAAAACAAAGCGTCAAATTTCGCACAACACAACACAACCAACAATGATACGATAACACTCGCGCGGCGACTTCAAACGGGGGGCGCGGGCGCATCCGAATTTCCAGAGAAAAACAAAACGCGTCACAGGCAGGAAGCACGTCCGGTGACTCACTGACACTGACTGAAGGCGTAACCGAGACACGCCGACAAGTAGCACAGTAGGAACAAGAAAACTTAGCTATCTCTTTCGCACATACATATTTTGCGATTGACAAGAGTGCGTAACAGCAAAGTAATAACTTTCGCATGCATTTTTTCTTATAGTAGCTGTGATGACACGCTTTATGACTCTTATGGCTCGGGCATAAAGTATAATTTGCATTGAGAAAATAAGTTTGAATGAAAAGACGTAGTTTTTATAGTAGCGAGCTGGCAACGTCTGTCGTTAACCTGTCGCGTGCTTTTCTGTTTACAATACATCGTGTAGAAAATACTTAAAATGAAAAATAAAGTCCTGTGGCTAAACTACTGGATATATTCATTTGATTTTTTGTGTGACGGTTGGGAATATCATGACTTATACGAAGTTTCATTTATGATCCTATTGTCCTCCCCACACTGTATAATATATGTACGTATATTATAATATATATTATACATATATACGTTACGTTATAACGTGAAAGTTTGTATGGATGGAGGGATGGATCAGGTCATCAGGTGGATGTTTGTTACACGCAAAAACTACTGAACGGATTTGGATGAAAGGCACACACAGAAAGTTTATATTAACATATAGGATACTTTTTATCCCAATATTCCCACGGGATCGAAACTTATGTGGGTAAAACCGCGGGGCGCAGCTAGTAAGTAATAAGTTTCTCGCCTTTGTTTTAAGTTTTAAATAATAATCCACCTATGTACAGAAATTTAGTACAATGGTATGTAGTTGTGTAACGGGACCTACATACCATTGTACTAAATTTCTGTACATAAGTCTTTTTCCTTGTGTCTGTTGTGTATATAAATCGTTACAACTACTAGCCAAATTTAAAAAAATCATACAAAATTTCCATGGAAAATGCAGTTTTTCGTGAATTTTCCAATTTTATTTTTCTTTCGGTAAGAACCTGATTCAGACTATTAAAAACATCTACTTATACTTAAATAAAAAAATAAATCATTCGTAATTTACCATTTCAGGTGATAGTAGTATATCGTAACGAGACGGTAAGCTCGACGGGCGAGTTCTGGCAGCCGCAGATGATGCCCTCGCCGTGGCCGCAGCAGGACGGCATCTCGGGGCTCCTGAATTATCTGCGCAACGTCGAGAGGCCCCCCAGCACGGGGTTCATTCATCAGGCTGTGCTTACGCCGACACCCACCTTTATTGTGCTCCGGTGAGGAATCCTACATGCTATTTCTATACAAATTATAAATTGAAGTCGCTTTTCATTTCTGTGTGACCGTGATGTTTTTCTGAACTACCTACGCAACGGTTTTGATGCGGTTTTCACTACCATTTAGAGAATTTATCCAGGATGGTTTATGTGTTTCATATTTAACTTACAAGTACAGAAATCCCGATGTTTGTCATGTTGCCGCATCTGCATCAGTAGATCAGATCCCAAACGTGCAAAGCAGGGGCGGGTTGCTAGTAGTATTATAAACTTGAAAGTATGTTTGTTGTAACTCTGTCGACGAGGTTGACCGTTTTTTGACAGCTGCCTTAGAACGGTACATATTCCAGATTACTTAAAAGGTAACTTTAAAATGCGTAATAAAATAAATATATAAACTGCCTAAACTTATTGAATTATTTTATTTATGAATTCTTACAGACATTATGAATGATTAGCGAGATTTTTATGAATAAGGCTGTATAATACCGTACGTGTATCTGATTTGACAAAAAAAAAAATATCATTGCTCACTAGTTCAATCTGTCAAAAAACGGTTAATCTAGTGGACAGAGTATAGGTTGCTCTACTGCTCCCGGTATACAGTGTATGTTTTAGACATAAATGGCTGTCACAACCATGGTTAATTACAATCAAAGTCAACTGATGGACATACTCTCTCAAGATTTTGGATTGCAACAATAAAATATATATACTTTATAAAATTCCAGGTGGATATCAAGCTTACGCGAAAAATGTGCCGTCCCAGTAATAAAAGACGTGTTGCCAGAACTGGCCAAGTTCTCCCCGGGCCCGCCTTCACGTCACCGCAACGACGTGGCACGCTCAACCGTCAACGTCGTCATCGCCGACTTTGTGGATATGAACGACGCACTATTCCCCCGGACCATCATAGATCTTAACATGAAACTATTAAGACATACAGAATTAGAGAATAATGGGTAAGCACTAAGCAGCATTCCTTCTTTGAATTTAAGCTTATTTTATTATGATTTAGCCCATATTGCGGCGATTGTGTCATTTTATTTACGAAAGTACCTGAAGCTTTTTTACGCGTTTACGAAATACAAGATTTTTCTGTGATAATGAAATCATATTTTTTATACTTTCAGTAACTCATAGTATGGTATTTTATGTATGATATTAGTATTTTATTATTATCTAAGCTGTACGCCATTAGAAATAAAACTTACTGTACAAGTGCCTGAAATAAAAGTAGCTGTATTTCATATAATACGTACATTGTTTCAATTTTCACAAATCACAATTTATACTAACTTCTAGATTTACCAAAAACATTGTTACAAAAATCGTCTAACTGTATCCTTTCACATAAATCTCTGAATGACCATTTTTTCTGGTGGAGCCCCGTGAGTTCCGGTTGGTCCAAAGATGAGAATAATTTATCTGAGAGTTCGTCGGAAATCTCAATGATCCGGCAAATCTTGTCCAAGCGTCCCAAATCCTCTAAAGAGTTTGTCAAATCACAGATTTGAAGAACTTGAGATTTCTTCTCATTAATTTCGAATGAATTTGTTGAGTCCGTGGCGCTGGCACTATCCAATTTGTCGTAGAGATCAGGATTGTTTCTTGTGCCGTTCCCATTGCTTATGGTAGTGGCTGTGCCGCCGGGACTGCTGCATCCCGAGGTTTCCTCGGTTACTATCACCACCGGCTCGGGAAACTTTCTGCTCAAACTCTCTAGAATGTGCTTATTCAAATTTTTGTTGCGTGTCTCAGTTTCCATGATCAATGGCTCCCTGTCTTTTATAGGTATATTACAGGATTTAAAGTTCACTTCAGAATTATTTTGTTTTTGGTTGTTCACTAATAGGATGTTTCGCTTTTGTAGTTCACCGTCAATGACACGCATATTGTAATCCTTTTTATGTAAATATTTATTAAATTCTTTGTCGTGTATTGTTCCAGTCGGGTTGGGCTCCTGAATGTTACATGTTTTTCTTTCAGTAAGCGCTTGCGGTGATCTGCTACCTTCTGCAATTTTATCTTCCATTTGCTTTTCTTTCACTAACTCCTTAACGACATTATCAGAAATCTTTGGAGAAATTTCTTTGAGCTCCTTTATAGCACATTGAACTGGTGATTTGTTAGAAGATTCCGTAAAATGGGTGTCAGTTTTGGTCACATGCGCTTTAATATTCATAATCGAATTCATAAAAGTATTTTTCTTCAACGAGTCATTGGCTGGCAAGCTATTTTGAGCTGTAGTGGCCTTTTGACCAAAATAAGTCGCCGAGTTCTGTTTTGAAAAACACGTCATTGTTTCACGAGAGGGTATAGAGAACGGTTTATTACTGGTAACTAATTGCTTCACTGCACTTGTTATGTTATATTCTGTATTGTTCTCTTTTCGGTCACTAGAGCTACTGCATACTTCTTCATTGTTGCAGTCAACAGGACTGGTAGATAACTTATTCTTATAATCGAATATAGAATTATTTGCTTGTGGATTATTTAACTTTATAACAGTTTTGGAGTCCTTCGATCCTCCATTAGCACCCAATTTAACTCCCTCCAAAGAGCTTTTTGTCGCAGGCCCAAGTTGTAATTTGGTAGCATTAGACTTCTTGAGCAAATCTTCAGTAATGTTTACCATCTTAGAGAATTCTCTCTTGACATTCTCCAAACGTTCTTGAGCTTTCATGCATTCAGTGTTCTCTGCTTGTTTTGGCCCTAATGCCATGCAACTGTGGAAAAAAGTAGTTCTATTCTGCTTTGCAGCAATTTTCTTCGCATCATTATTGTCGTTCCATATTTTGAATAGCTCATTTCTCTTTTTAGCATCGCGACTGACCGCAGGTGCTGTAGCGGGAGTCCCAGGGATATGTGAAGACAGCGGTTTCCTTAAAACCACCGGGCGAACGGGCGGCTTCCGTTTACACGTAGTCTCCAGAGCTGATGTGCAGCTCTTAGGCACCTCGGCGATACATTCCATCGATGGCATCTCTTTCGCGTTACGCTCAGTTTGCTGTACTTCGTCTTGCTTTTTCGTAATCTTTGCTCGGACATACGTCATCTTACACGGAAGTCTCACTGGCTTATTAAATTGTCTTTCCGAGAAGAATATGGAGTCTAAAACCCTGCAGGCGTATGAGTACTCATTTTCGTACCAACATATGATTTTAAAAAAGTCTGGTTTTAATTGCAAACTGGAGTCTGCGTCGAGAATGCACGAGTGACTGTCTCCGCTGAAGTCCGAGGACACTGCTTCTTCGTTTGATATTTTAATGATATTTTGAAGAAATGATTTGCTTGCTTTTGCCACTGTTTTGATAATGTCCTGAAGATTTGTGTGGGTATCTAGTCTGTGTGGAGAAAAAATATAACGATCAAATAAGGGATCAATAATAGTCTTAACAATTGTCCACGGTTTCCGTCGTTTTCTGTCGATCTCTTTCAACATCGCACAATTGACATCATTAATCTACAGAAAAGAACATCAAACCTAAGGCTTCGTGTACACCGGCGCCGCGCCGGGCCACATGTTTGTGTTTACGAATGAATATCGCATCAATGTGGTGCATGCACGATATTCATTCGTATACACAAATGCGGCTCCGGCGTCATGTTCAGGAAGCCTAATATACTGGCTCTTCTAAAACTATTCAGACGAATATTACATATAGACTACAAAACACTTTGCACTAACGTACCTGACAGTCATATCGAGAACTGACACATTAACAATGGGAACTCTAAAAGCCAGTCCGGTCATCTTATCTTTAACTTGTGGGATGATCTTGGCTAGAGCTTTGCACGACCCAGTGGTCGCAGGGATTATATTCTGGTGGATACTCCTGTGGTCGCGCCAATGCTGGTTAATGGAAAATTATAAGGTCTAAATATGCCCCAAGCAAGTATAGAGAACAATGTTCGTTTTTTGTCTGTATGGGAAGATGCTTTTGCTTTCTAGTACTTAGTACAATTTAAAACTAGTATTACTATGGCCAAAAGGTAAAATGTAGTTCTAGAATGTAATTCAACTAATCAAATTACTCATATTCTGACAAAACATACATGAAAATTCATGACATTCTTGGGATAACCCCTAATGGAACACAGACCTTACCTGGGTCGTATCTGTAGACGATTCGTATGTAAGATACAACACCCTACGAATATGTAATAGGAATATGATCCGAAAGTGTAATAAGAAGAGCTTTCTCGCATTTTTATAAGTAGTTATTTACATTTTCTTAATAATTTGCGACTTCTTTTTATTCAGCTTTATAGTTACGAAAAAAAAAATCTACAAACTGTTTTGAGCTAATATAAAAATAACTGTAAAACTGGGATTTTTTTGTATTTTTTATCTATTTATGTGTGATGTATGAGCGAATGTCATGCACTCATGACCATCATGACTTTGCACTAGTGACGATTCTTGCAATAGTTTTGTAGCACCCTAGGTATAGTAAACTTTGCTATGTTTGTTTAGCTGGTGCCAAAACTAGAGAAGGCTCATAGCTGTTCCAAAAACAGAATATGAGACCCCGTACCTAATTGCGTAACACACTATCGGTAGCAATAGCTTTCATTTTGACAGTTCAACAACATTCATTGCGTTATTTCCGATGTTGAGCAGACAATTTTTTCGAACATTATGAAGCAAAGCATTAGCAATATCCTTTAAAATGATACAGATTGAGATTGATAGTGTGTTACGCAATTAGGGTGCAGACCTTTATTTCTAATTATTATTTTTTATGACACCTTCCACTATTATGAAGAAATAAGGGATATTCGCACTATGAGACATGCTAGTTTATCGAAGAGGATTATGACAAGTGGTAAATGTGTATGCAATGATAATGTTAGTATGTGTGAACTGTTCGCTTCTGCCACAGTTTTAGAGGGGGGGGGGGATAAACATTTGTGAAATTGTGTCACAGAAATTGTATTGACAAAACAAGATGGCGACGTCAGTTCCGACTTTGACCACGCGCCAAAATAAGCTTATAGCATTGTAACTCTTAAGTGCGAATTCCACCAATGGAACTGAAGGCTATCAGCCCATCTAAACCGCGTTCAAGAGCTATCAGTGTCCATATTCCAAAGAAAATAATCACACTGACAGCCCTTAAACAAAATGGTTTATATACTGATCGGGGTCAGTTTCATTGGTGAAATTCGCCCTTAGTTAAGAACATCCGTCAACAAGAGTCTTTCAAAATAGACAGGTACAATAAAGGTTTTTAGTGCTATCTTTCGTTACCTTTCCCCTTAAGCACAATCCATCCAGAGGCTTGAGCGACGGCGTCATGGCGTGTATGCTGGTGATGAAACCTTCTGTGACGCCATAGTTGTCTTCTAGAACCTTCACGATTGGTGCTAGACAGTACAACGTGCTGGAGGCACAAGACAGGACCTTTTGTTCTGAAATTTTTGACAGTTGAGTAGACAAAGACTAAAAAAGCTCTTTTAATTGAAAGATGAGCGTAACCCAAATAACACTGAATTATAGCATAGTTACATAGGGAATTAGTAGTGTAGTAGTGACATTGGCTAAATAGACAACGGGCCCGTACATGGTACATATTGGCACAGGTACACGTGGCATGGCAGCATATACAGGCCTTTTTCTAAAAGGGTTTTTTAATGTAGGTACTTTAGTCCGAATGTCTGTAAGTAGAATGTAATAATCTATGGTATATATCTATCGGTGTAGGCACTGCCTACATCCTGATCACGTAGGAACATCTACTGGTAAAAAATGTTGTTTTTTTTTTGTTGAATGTAATATTTATTTAGTTTTCATAAAAGCGATATTGCAGTCAATCTGTGTATAAAAGACCTCGTTATGTTCACCCGTGAGGCCGGTCGATAGCACGCAATCTGTAGGTCAAAATATTTGTCCCGATGCGGTAATTGAACCCACGACCCTGAGTCGTATTTGGATATTTCTGTTTAGCAGTCTTTCTATCTAAGCGTTTGATGCTATGTTACTTTGCATATTTTACTCTCTAGGAAATAAAAGTTTTTTTACTGTTTGGGTGACAATCAAGCAGGCAGCCAACCTGATGATAATGGTATGAGTAAGTCATTGGAAATAGTTGACATCTTATTTCCAATGACTTTGATTTTGCAGAGGTCTTTAGGCGACTGGGACCTCAACTCATACCATTATTATCAGGTTGGCTGCCTGCCAAGAGACAAAACTGATGAACTTTCTCAAATATCCTACTTGTAATTAGACCCACACCCGTAACCGTTACGGCAACTGATCAACGCTGCTTAGCTGCAAAAACAGACCGTACGATTATTCTAGGTAGGGTAACCCTGGCGAGCTATTTCACTAAGGGCAATTTTTTTTTAATCTTACTTTGGGTGCCAGAGTTCATCGTTCATCGAAAACACTCTTTCAATTAGTTGTATGGTGTTTAGATAAGTGCTTTTGTACAACTGAAGGTAATATATTTTTTTTTTTTTCAATAATCAGATAACTTCATATACCTACAAAAACTGTCAAACCACAATATTTATTCCTCAGTTATAAGTTAGCTGACTATTGAAAAATCTGCCCTAAGACTACCTACTCCAAAAAAGAAAGATTCTATTAAAAGCCATTTGTCATCACCCTAACTAATCCCAACTTGCATGATTTTCCCAGTCATCTGCCTAGCCTTTTCCCCACTTTGTTAGGGTCGGCTTCCATTCTAACCTGATGCAGCTGAATACCAGTATTTTACATGGAGCGACTGCCTATCTGACCTCCACAACCCAGTTACTGGGTAATACGATACCCCTTGGTAAGACTGGTTGTCAGACTTTCGGGCTTCTGACCACCCGTAACGACTGTCAAAGATCCACGAATGACAGCCAGGACCAACAGCTTAACGTGCTTTCCGAGACACGGAGGGGTCTTGATATGTAAAGCTGGTCAGCCATCCACAGATCAACCGCAGCAAGCGTGGCTTAACCTGATCGTTCGACCTGTGCCGCTGTTATTATTTAGCCACGGACCCCTCTACATAATTTTCCCAGTACCTACCTATAATAAGAACGCTTGGCCCACTCAATTGTATGCAAACGCATTCATCGATCCGTAAACCCGCATTGCTAATGAAGTGAGTAATAAATTACCTGCATTCAGCTTATTATCATTGACGCCCAGAATAATCATGGGTACATCCACGCTGGGTGCTGTCACTATCACGCGCTTCACACCATCACTTGCCAGGTGACCCTGAGGTGATGGAAAATAGAATAGGATGGCAGGTAAAAGAAGGGGGCATACTTTAAGGGAGTAGTGTATGTGTGAAAATGAACAACTTTTATTATGGGACTAACTCTGAAATATTAAAAAAAAACATCAGCTGTTCCATTCATTTTGATCGTATTACTATTACTACTGCACTTTTGTATGGAACATTTCTTAGTTGGTGCCATGTATAAAAGTTGTTCATTTACTGCAGTCCCATAAAAATGCCTCTACGTTTACCTGCCCTACTGTACCTACCTATACATCTAAACTTTTTACCAAAAAAAAAACAGAATAAATACTTTTGAGAAGGGCCAATTTTTGAGTTACCTACTCACGTTTAGAGGTAAGTCTTCTTTTATTTCCTTCTAGTATGCAGGATCCACTACTGAAATACAGGGTAGAAACACGGCCGTCGGTGGATGGCAAATATAAAAGGAGCAGGTTTTTAAAAACTTAATGCTTGGCTTACCCTCAAATCGATCCGCCAAGAACGCCTCATGTATTTTAATGGCGACAGAGTCAATGATGAGGATCAAAATAGCTTATGCTTGAGTATGGCTCTAAGAAGCACTATTCTGTCCATTCCTACAGGTTCCAAGCTAAGTAAGTATACCTACCGAAGACTTTTCAAGACAGGTGAACATTCCAGAGGCCTCGATGACGTACTGCACGCCCGCAATCTGCCACGGCACCGTGTGTGGCAGCTTGTCGCGAAATACTTTGATAACCCGACCTGAATGGCGAGAAAGAAATGTTAGCTTTAGCCTAGCTCTTGTTCTAAAAGCCTGTGTAGTATCTACTCTGAAAGTAGCTATGGTTCTTCCAACCTATTGGAAAACTGAATTTTTAATTAGATGACCCGAAAGAATTTTAACCATACATTGTGGCAGGGACATCGACGCGCAAACTGTAATCATGGATTCAGCATATAAGTTTAGACCCCATAGCGTCGAAATTTTTCGTCGGTTATTAAAAAAAAAATATTGCTGTTCTTGACCGCGTAGGTATTGCACTTTTCTATGAAACAGAAGATTTTTTTTTTCCTGAATTCATGGTTAGTACAGTTTGCGCGTCGATGACACCCTGTATGGTTAAAATTCTTTCGGGTAATTTTTTAGTAAGTACAAGAACTGGCAGGCACATGTACTTTAAAAGTGACCCTAGATTTAATTTCGTAAGTATACAAAATTACTATGTAAGTATGAAGCATATGCCCCATAGGCCTGCCTGTAATAACTATTACGGATTACCTACCTTCTTTTCAGCTGAATTGTGGCATCGCTAAAACTCTGCTGACGCAAGAAGACGTCGGGTCATAGGTATTGTTATCGTCATATCATGGCGATAAGGCATCGACCGCGCCCCTGCTCAAATTAAACTCTGTGATCTTCCCCAATATTATTAGTTGAGATGTCATTCAGGTTAAACAAAAAGAAGGCGTTTTCTTGCTCACACAAACAGGCGATAAGAACATTTAAAAACAAATTACGAAAGTTCTGTTATTCCAACAAGATTTGAGGGCATAATCTACAATCGGGTGGTGTATGTAGTCCGTTCTTACATAAACCAATTGACTTTGAAGGGACACCGGGTCATTGGGTGAATATGTATCATCAGATTGGCTCATTAGTTATTTATCGCCACTTGTGGTTTTCTGGGGGGCGGCAGATTACCCAAGTCGAAAAATTAACTGAATAGTATTTTGACCCTGATGCTCCAATTTAAGAACCCATAACCAGAGAATTCTTCAAATTTAACAGACCGTACTGGACATTCTTCAAATATAGCGTCTCTAGAAGCAAGCCATTCACTCGGTCTTCGGCCACTCTCATTCAAGATAGATGCTGCACCTAGCCTCAAGCTCAGCTGATTTACAAGGTGGTACATGATTCTGAACCGAACGACGAAAAATTAGCTGTTCCATACATTTTAACCGCGTAGGTATTGCAGTTTTCTATGAAGCAGCTGTTTTTTTTTTTATCATCGGCGAAAATTTCTACACTTCGGGGTCTAGAATCATGTGCTGAATTCATGGTTTTAGTTTGCCCGTCCCTGCCACCCTGTATAATATCTACCTACCTAATTAATAAAAGAATAAAGAGACAATTTACCATCGATATTAATTTCATTCTCCGTGTGTGTGATGTTCCCTTTGAATTTGCCATGAGTGGAGTCGAACTTAATCAAATAGCAGATATAGTCGATGTCGACCGCAGGGTCATTAACTGCAGATAACTGTGGTAATCAACGCAGAGTTCATTATAAAAGGTAAAGTCGTTTGGGGGTCACTAGTAGAGTGTGGAAAAGTAATTCTTAGTGTGCATACACACGAGAGACACAACGTCGAAACGCGTCGACGCCCGCTCGTGTATTTGAGTACGCTGCTCAAATACACGAGCGGAATGTTGTCGACGGCTGCAGTTGCCTTAGCCGTTGACGCGTGTCGCTCGTGGGTATGAGCATTTAGATAATGAGGTACTCACAAGTACTTAAGATGGGTACTAAATGATGTAATAACTACGTCATTGCGTACGCTATTTATATCCACACGATAAATTGGACTATAAGCCGGAGGATGATGATGACGACTTATTTCCTAGAAACGGTGTTTGTAGTTAGAGCACAATAGTGCCTCATATCTCCGCGGTATTTATCCCAAACCGTTTACATTCTGGACGAAAGCTCCTATTAAATAACCCTTAAGTAATACTTTCAGCCCTTGTCCTTTTACTTCAAATCTAGGTCAACTAACATTAGAACTGCATGTGGCTCATTAATTTAAATCCATTGTCTACGAACTACTTGTAACAATTTTATAGGAGATCAAAAATCTGCAAGAAACATTTTACCTCAATGTCGGGATTCTGAAGACACGTTCTGAATATTACCCTGCCAATTCGGCCGAAACCATTTATTCCCACTTTTATAACCATTCCCGATAAACTTGGACTGAATCATTTATTAGATTTTGAATAATCATCAATATTTTGAATATTTATTTGACGTTGCACGCTGGTTGACTTTTTGAATTACGCGCTTCAATGAGATGTGATAATCGATTTTCACAACATTACCAAAAATGTGCGTTTTTAGATAACATATGCATAGTTTTAAACGTTGATAATTATAATTACAATCAGCTAAACAATAAAGAATTAACAAAAAAATATATTTTAAATTAAACAGAAAACCGGTATTTTATTCCATTTTTACCGGTAAGGTATAATACAATCACTAGAGTTCATAGACTATCCGCGAGATAATAGAGGTGAGATTGTAGACTAAGCACCAAACAAGACCTGTAATTAGGTAAAAAATATTATATACCTACATTTATGTTAAAAATATGTACTAAGGTCATTATTTTTTTTGTTTTATCCAGTGGTTTGTGGTTGGTCCCGCACCCTAATTGCGTAACACACGATTAATCGGAATCGGTTTCATTTTGACAGTTCAACAACATTCATTGCGTTAATTACGTGTTGAGCAGACAAATTTTTCGAACATAAGAAGCAATGGATTAACAATTTGCTTCAAAATGATTCAGATTCCGATTGATTGTGTGTTACGTAATTGGGGTGCAGGTGTGGACATCTTTCACCTAAAATGATGGATCATTAAATAACGATGATAATTTAGTCCACTGGTTTGTTCATTGAACTTATTAGATTGACTATGACTAAGAAAATATAAGTTTTTTTATTATTGAAAAGCTTTTCCGTTGGCTGCTGGACATAGGACTTTATTAATAAATCTTCCAATTTCAAGAACCTTTTTAAATGCGATTAAAGGAAATACGACGATGGCAATTTATAACGATTTAGTGGGCCATAATCAATCGTCAATGACGCCAAAAAAACAGCTCACCAGATGTCACTTGATTGGAATTGAATTGACGTTATCTCACACATAATTTCAACAAAACATATTTTTTTGTAAATTCATTAAAATTCAAATTACATATCTAATTATAAACTTTTCCATGCAAAGAGATCCGCCAGAATTGTCAAGCGTTATCAACAGCCCAATTTTACGTGATGGCAAAAGAAATCCTGATAGTTACGACCAAGCACAAAATGCCTTTTGTGCTTTGTCGTGTCTACTAATATTTGCTTGCTCTATGCTTCATTGATCTTCTGGAAGTTGTCTATACAACGCCCCTCCTGCCTTGTCCTTCAGCTGACATTTTAAAACTCCATCTCGTGGAGAGCATACGTGGAGTTACATATTTACTCGGTTCTACATAAATTTATTCCGGTAAGTGTTCACAAACAATTACATTTTAATTAATTTCGAATTCCATTGTCTTTTCGAGCATACTTTATTCCTTAGCAGTGTATTGCATAATTTGCAGCGTTTATTTCATACCACGTAGGTACGCGTGATTGTGCCGACTTTTAGTATAATTTATTAAAGTGTTCTATCAAGTATTTTTAGTTGTTGATTCTTTTGACGAATTTGCTAGTCTTTCTTCCAATCCTTACGTAGTATTTTTTATGCATTTCTTTTTTATTTTATGTCGTTTTTATGAGTGACCTCTACACGACCTCCATACCGGCCGGTATACGATCTTCCTACACTAATTACAGGAAGATCTATGTTTGCAACAAACAAATGAAATGAATACATTTTTGCAACAGAATCAAAGCCGGTACGATTATATCATCGGCTTCCGGAATTTGCTATTTATATTTTGGTAACTGACCTACGTGCTAACAAACAGCTCCGCTAGCTGCAGTCTAGTTAGAATCTGGATGTATTTTAATGATTTGAATAAGTAGATTTACCTACTACTTAGAGCAGCTTCGTAAAATGCCATGTTTTGTCAAAGTTTTATTAATTACGAAGTTTATAGATCTTTTCTTTTTTTTTTAAGGTTTTTCCTCATTGACGTGTTGTTTTTTATTGTAGGCATAATGAACTGAATAGGTAATATATTTTAGTAAATAAATATGTTTTACACAAACTTAACCAATGTCGTTCTAAATTATCTGTTTATCCGATGTCTCCTATTTATGACCTTGAAATGCATGGCGGTCGCTCGACGCCTGTAAACGCCAGAGACTTGTTTATGTAACTCCGCCCTTATTGACTGATAAGAAATCAGGGAAACCATAGATTTTTTTTAATATATTTTTGCGAAACATTGCACCATAAATTTTCATAATTTGTTCACATAAATTAATAAGGAAATACGTAGTGATAGATGATTCACCAAGGTAAAGGTACGGCTGCCTGGTAGTAGTCACGTAATATTTGTTTCATGTTTTTGCTGCTGCTTATAGTTTTGGCATAGAAACAAGATTTTTCATAATAAATGCCAAACATACAAACATAACGTTGTTATCAATACATCATCATCATCTACTTAATATTATTTTAAAGAGTTTTTTTTTACATTGTTTTGTGAAAAATGGAGCTAATACAACTAGGTACCTACTTCAAATATTAGGACAACCGTAAAATATTTATTTCCATTCAGTCTTGCTCTTGAAGTCCTGAGATTATTCCGAAATTCGTAAATGACCTTGCTAGGGGTCCTGTCTATTGTATTCCATTTAACATGCTAATTTTAATTAACTGGTTCTTCTAGCTAGAGACACCTCCTTGACGTAAAAACCAGAAATACTCTCAACATGTTGCCAAATTATACTTTTATTTACGAATTATATTGTAGGATTTCAAAGCTTACTAATTATTATAGCAATGATATTAAAACATCGATAGTGGAACTCATTTATAGGATAGAAATAAAATTGTAACTATTTATTTATCAGTAGCATTTAATTGAATTTCTGACGTTATCTCTTTGATGAAATCAGACTACACACGTTTATTATCAATATAAATGTATAGCTGTTGCAGGTGTACAGATATGCTGTTATGGCAAATTACTCACACCTAACAATTACGATTATTCTCCATCGTCGATTGGCTTTATTATGACGTAAACTTAATGTTATTTGTTTTTTTCTATTACAGACATGTCCAAAATCGGTATCAACGGTTTCGGCCGCATTGGCCGTCTGGTCCTCCGCGCTGCTGTCGAGAAGGGCGCTCAGGTTGTTGCCATCAACGACCCCTTCATCGGCCTTGACTACATGGTCTACCTCTTCAAGTACGACTCCACCCACGGTCGCTTCAAGGGCACCGTTGATATCCAAGATGGATTCCTCGTCGTCAACGGAAACAAAATCGCCGTTTTCTGCGAGAGGGACCCCAAGGCTATCCCATGGGGCAAGGCTGGAGCTGAATACGTCGTCGAATCCACTGGTGTTTTCACAACCACAGAAAAGGCGTCTGCTCATTTAGAGGGTGGTGCCAAGAAGGTCATCATCTCTGCCCCCAGTGCAGATGCACCCATGTTCGTTTGTGGTGTCAACCTTGAGGCATATGACCCATCTTACAAGGTCATCTCCAACGCTTCCTGCACAACTAACTGCCTTGCGCCTCTCGCTAAAGTCATCCACGACAACTTCGAGATTATTGAAGGTCTGATGACCACTGTACACGCTACCACTGCTACCCAGAAGACTGTGGATGGACCCTCTGGAAAACTGTGGCGTGATGGACGTGGTGCTCAGCAGAATATCATTCCCGCCTCCACTGGCGCTGCCAAGGCCGTCGGCAAAGTCATTCCTGCTCTAAACGGAAAGCTAACCGGTATGGCTTTCCGTGTGCCTGTCCCGAACGTGTCAGTGGTCGACCTCACTGTCCGCCTGGCCAAGCCCGCCAGCTACGAAGCTATCAAACAGAAGGTTAAGGAGGCAGCTAATGGCCCCATGAAGGGCATCTTGGCCTACACTGAGGAGCAAGTTGTGTCATCCGATTTCATTGGTGACACCAACTCGTCCATCTTCGATGCTGCTGCCGGTATCTCTCTCAATGACAACTTCGTCAAGCTCATCAGCTGGTACGACAACGAGTTCGGATACTCCAACCGCGTTATCGATCTCATCAAGTACATCCAGACCAAGGATTAAATGTTAAATTGCGTAGAGATAAATGTTGTTATGAATGTTTAAGAATATGATTTTGTCGACTAGATCGACTTTTATAATTTAAGCTTAAGTATAGCGGACAAATCTAAATTATTACTTAACTACCTACTTTGATAGTGGTATCACACATATAAATTATCACATTTATATATTTAATGCAGTATCGCGATTAAATCAGATCAATAAATATATACGAAATTATTTTGTTGTTTTGTTTCTTCCTTACTAAGCAAACAATCTGTTTGTTCAAATGAATATTACTGCACTATTTCGTTGGAACTTAGAGCGCAGGCCACACCGCCAGCTGGCGGGCGAGCCGAGCGAGGCATCGTTTCACCTTTTTTCATACTTGGGTTCACACCGCGAACTACAGAGATAAGCTACCGAAGTATGAAAAAAGGTGAGGCGACCCTCGCTCATCCGCTCCGCCCGCCCGCCAGCTGGCGGTGTCGCCCGCGCTTGAATGTTGACAACTACTGAACTGTTGAATGTCAATCATCAATCAATCATTTTTAGTCACCATCAATATGAAAAGTCCACACCAAAAGTTACACTGCTAGTTCATTATCTATCTACGCACTGCTATGGGGGCTTCTTCTATGACGTAAGTACAAAAGATCAGTACAGTTCAACTTCTGCCCTACTATAAGAGCTGGTGGTAAGTCCACAGGAAAAGTTCAACGCTACAATTTCTCTATGCTCTTGGCCAAAATCGGAACTAACGCCACGCCGCCGTCTTATTTTGTTAGTATAATTTCACAAATCTTTACCTACAACGTCCTGTCAATATCAATCATGAGCTAAGATCCTTGTGGTACTCCAGACGCGGGCAGCGTATTCTAAATCATGACTGTGCTTGTAATAATGATTGACAAAAACTGAGCAGACATGGTATGTATAGGTATGTACCTACATACAATAAAATGGAATTTTTGGGATAATAGATTTTTCAGAAACATGACGTAAGGTAAAAAATTAAGTCCTTTTCATCATTGTGTAAGTTAAATGTAGACTCCGTTGATTATGGATAAACACAAAAAAATTCTAGTGTAAGCCTACCGGCGTTCCTATCCTCGGTCCACAGCACCGAAAAGTTAACCACACGAATCTTGGTTCCTGCTCAGGTTGACTCTGAAGTGCCGTGTTTGACCGACGCGGTGAACGCCTGGAAAGTGGCTTGCCCGGACACGGTTCAGCCCGAGAACCCGTCTTCCCAGAGACAGTGGGATGAGCCGCTCTGCAGGTTGGTACGGAATAAACTTATTAATACTTCCACCAATACTGCTGAGCGTGCCCGCTTGCTGGCTGTGGGTGAATGGGAGTCGGGCCTCTGGCTTCAGGCGCTACCGTCACCCAATATAGGCACTATGCTGGGTGACACCACATTCCGGCTCGCTACATGTTTGCGTCTGGGCGCTCCATGCGGAGCTCCACATCGCTGTCAATGCGGTGAAGCAGTCGACTGCCTCGGACACCATGGCCTATCCTGCAGCAAGAGCGCTGGACGGATGGCAAGGCACGCCAGCATTAACGAAATCATCCGTCGGGCTCTTGTCTCCGCCGGAGTGCCAGCTGTTTTAGAACCCAATGGCTTGGCACGCGACGATGGAAAGAGGCCCGATGGAATGACCATAATGCCTTGGAAGTTGGGTAGGCCTTTGGTGTGGGATGCAACCTGTGTCGACACCCTCGCGCCATCCCATCTTCCTAGCACGGTGGGCTGTGCTGGGGCGGCTGCTGCAGGAGCAGAAAACGTCAAACGGCGCAAATATAACAACCTTATTGGGAGCTATATGTTTGAGCCGTTTGGGGTTGAAACTCTAGGGCCTTGGGGTCCGAGTGCTCATCGAATTTTTCGGGACATCGCCAAGCGGTTGGTTGACTCTTCACGTGACCAGAAGGCTGGCCTATTTTTAGCCCAAAGAATCAGCATTGCCATCCAACGTGGTAATGCTGCCAGCCTTCTGGGCACCTATCCCATTGACAGTGATGCGGACGAATTTTTTGATGCCCAATGAGCTCCTGCCTTTTTCTATATTTTTTCGTATTATATACTTGTATATAATTGTATATAATATATATTAGTGTTAGTTCGATGACATGTAAATAAATGCAAATTTTAACCGGTTAAAAAAAAAAAAAAACCCTAGATGGACCAAATTAATCTGTGAAAATACCAAAGTCAAAAGCTAAAGGTGTTGTTAGTAAAAACATCGAACGACATTTTGAAAAGCTTTACGTGCATACGTGCATTGTTTGGTTTGGTGGTTCATTACTCAGAAGATAGCTTAACTGATAACTTGGAATGTTGGACCATGTTCGCAATACTATAATTTTATTAATTAAAAAAAAAGGCAGAGGTTCTTATAATATTAAATATTCCATTCTAAGTCACTGCGTGTGTACCTAGCATAAGACCTTTTAACTTGGTGTTCACCGTCGACTGAAATCACTCTCTGAAATATTACAAATACCGATTGCGAGACTACTCTATTATCGGTTTCTGAACGTAAAAGCGAGCTCTAAAATTTTAATGGCCGCATCAGGCAGCTGTCTGTCAGTGACATTTGATTTGCTTCGTGTAAATTTTGTGATGTACAAGTTTCGAATCCGTCTATTTATCAATGAATATGGTGTACATTAATAGATAATGGTTGTTTATGTTGCCTATTTAATAATAAACTAAAGACACTGTGTAGAAGTCCATAATATTGTTAATTTATTACTATAATGGAGGATCTCAATTTGACAGAAACCGAAATGAGATATTTCGGTGATTTGTTTTTATGTTGTGACGAGGAATCCAATGGCAAAATACCGATTTTAAAAGCAACAGAATTGTTTCGGTCATCAAATGTACACAACGATGTCCTAAAACAGGTAATTAGTGGTATAGGTTAGACGTACGATAACACATTTTGTGAATGAGTGATATGAGCACTAATTATATATGTTACAGATCATGGATATAAGCGTTGCTCCTACTAACTGTGCGTCATTGAGTCACATGAACAGAAAACAATTTTATTCAGCACTGAAACTAATAGCAGCCCATCAGACAAACATGACCGTAAAGCCTGAGCTTTTGTCGACCCCTGTTGACTTGCCTCTTCCGAGGTTTACATGGGCTCTAAATTCTGAAGCGAATGCTGACTTGATACAGCTGTCGAACTCACCACATGATCACCAACATCACATAAGTAAAAGGGAAAGGAATTTTGGTGGAACCCTTGGTGCATATGAGCCTATAAGACTGTCATCTAACCTCTCTGACAGTGATGTCCCACAGGTGTTGTCTCACGATACAACCGAAGGATTAAGTACAGATTCTGAAATTGAATCTGAAACTTTGTCACAGCGATCAGGATCCCGTGGGGTGAGTTTATTATGATTGATTTTATTATGAAAGAAAAGATCATTAAAGCAATACACAAAATATTTTTTATTATTAAGAACTGGTTTACTAAGGCATTTTACACATTGTTTGGTAATGTGGACAACAGAGTTTGGTTCAGAATTTTTGTCATTTTGGTATATTGCAAAAGTAATAATAACATACTTGTAAGGCGATTATTCCCGGATTTATTTAATTAAGCGCTGATTTTTCAATCATCTGATAACTTTATTTGAGGAATAAAATTGACATTTGACAGTTTTTGTATGAAATAATTGTCAAAATTTCAAAATTATTCCTCGAAGAAAGTTATTAGATGATTGAAAAATCAGCCCTAATATGAATAAGTAAGAATTCTGCCCAGAAATATAAGCTTAGTCTGTATGACCCAGTTTTATTAGTGGAACAGTGCTCTCTCTGATAGCAACAAAAAACACGGAGCTAAAAATAATAATATTTATCTTCAAGGTACTATTGTTGATAAATTACTTGATAGGTCATTGGCCATAAGTACCATTAACCCCTTTTTCTTTGTCAACTTAAAACAGTATACTCTTAAATTATTTAATAGCAGAAATAAGAACCAATTACACACATTTTCGGCTTAAAACTGCAATGAACCAATCAATGAAATGAAATGATGAAACCAAATGAAACAATCAATTTATTCATCCATTTATTTTTTAAATTTATTTATCCATTTATTTATTTATTATTTATTTATTCACACCAATAAGTACAACATCTTACAGTATTCCAAGACGATGCTATACACACTTAATAAAACTATCTATAAACTATACCAACATAAAATTCAACCATAAAAATTTAATAATATCTAAAACTTACAATATTATGCCGCCTTCAATGCACATTTGTGCGCCTAACACATATTTCGGCAGGCTATCGAACACATCTTCCGACGGCATATTATTTATAATCCGTGCGGCCCTTGACAAAGGAGCAAACTTGAGTAAATTCGTCCTAGCCCATGGCACATCTAACAAAGCGGGTTTATGTACAGACGCCAGCACATCAAGCTACTACAATTTGTCAAATTTCTTTAATGGATTTTCAACTTTATCCTTGAAGTGTTAAGGTTCAAGGTTGATTGGGAAAATTTGTCAGTTTCGGATAACTTGACCTGCTGGCGTCTGTACACACATATCAGACAAGAAGAAAGGAACAGAAAAATATGTACAAAGGTGTTGCTTATTTCTGAAGAAATCTCTTCCAGCATACCTGCAATAGGCGAGTACTTAAAAAGAGATGTAGAGTAACCCCTTTATTCATAAACATTGCTTAAAGTTAATAAGTGATTAGCGACTGTTTTACCACACATTTTATTTTTTTAATAAACCCCAATGTGTGTAAGAGTAGAAGGGAAAACAAAACAAATAGAATCAGAAAGAATTATCTAATTTCATACATATAATAATGCAATTAAATACATACAATAACACAATAATTTATATGTGCAATAGAGTCTCACTAATCGGGAAATTCAGTACTTTGGCTTTCAGCCAGCATCATAAAAAATGTTGTCATCATCATCATTTCAGCCGAAAGACGTCCACTGCTGGACAGGCCCCAAGCACCTCCACTTTGACCGGTTCTGTGCTTCTCGCATGCAATGGGTTCTTCAGGCCATAACAAGGTCATCATAAAAAATATGTATTAGACATGTTCCCTTAGTATCTTCAATGTTTCTATAAAAAACACAGTGTTCCGAAAATTCCAATAATCGGCATGTCCTAGTAATAATGCCAGATTAGTGATACTCATTGAGAAAAACTAGTCACATGTTTATGTATGTAAATAGATTTTGGCAAACGATAATAGTGTAAATAATTTTTGTTACAAATGGAAATATTTTTAAGTAGGGTGAAAGGATTTGATTGATATATTAAGACTTAACAACAAGATAATGAGTTTTTGTATTTTGTGGTGACATTTTTATCAGTCAGGTTAATGACCAGCTAGCAGAGAATGGCAGGTTGATAACAGAACAATGTTACATCTGTACTCGGCTCTTTAGTTCAGGTATACAAAGAGACTCTTTATTATTTTATTTTAACGAATTTACAATTTACAAGACTGGTTGACACTTCCCATGACCCAAGGGCTGGCTTTTACCTTGGCCAGAGGCTAAGCATTGCCATACAACGTGGCAATGCCGCCAGTGTCTTGGGTACATTACCAGTCGACAGCAATGCGGATGAATTTTTCGACGCTATATGTTAGTTTGTAAATAGTTTTAGTTAATTTAGGATATATTTTGTTATTTTAGCGTTATCTTATAATTGTCAAAAAAAAAAATACAATGAACCGTGGGAATATCGGGTTATCTTATGTCCTAATCCAAGTCATGATTTACCCATGCACCATCCAATTACGTTCAGACGTTTTAGTTTGAAAATTTAACAGAGAAACATACAAAAAATCAATCATATTTTCTCTTTATAATAATAGTTCAGATTGTAGCCCATCTATATCGGGGTCCAAGTTACCGGTGGTCAGGTCTCCTGAGAGGCTTGCCTTAATTTTATTATGACTGCTGCATATTTCTCATGGCTCTATGATTTTATTGCTATTGCCATATATTGCCATACATTCTGGAATATTAGAACTACTTTAATGAATAACTTCTTTGTAGTGTTTACTCTGATAATTAGAATCTACACAGTGGTCTTAGTTAGAAATACTGACATCAATTTACTATCAGAACCTTGAAAAAATCATTAATCTTGTCCATTAGGTAATAACAAAACAAATATTAATAAACTAGCAGCGCCCCGCGGTTTCACCCGCATAAGTTTCAATCCCGTGGAAATATCGGGATCAAAAGGATCCTGTGTTAATCACGGTTATAAACTATATGTGTGCCAAATTTCATCTAAATCCGTTTAGCAATTTTTGCGTGAAAGATTACCAAACATCCATCTATCCTTCCTCACAAACTTTCGCGTTTATAATATTAATAGGATAGTAGGATACAAGGATTAGGTAGAGATGTATCTCTATAGGTGGGTGTAGGTCCCAACAACCAGGACGTATTCCCGTGATTTAAAACGTTCAAAATCTAGTCGCAGTCTCATCTCGGCGACAAACAAAAATGTCAAAAACTTGTCAAAATGTAGGGAAATTTGACGTATTTTTGACAGATTGAGACTGAGATCAGACTGTGAACGTTCTTAAAATTACGAGAATTACCCCTCAGATTTCGCCAGTTTCGTAGAAGTCCCATGTAATATGGGGTGGGCCTATTGCCATCAACTAGGAACGAATCCAGACTCTTTGTGATAGTCTATTGGATTCAAAATAAGTAGGTAAACATTTTGTCATGTTCGCCTTACCATAAAGTAGTAAAGTGTGTTTTTCCCACGGTTGCTGTGGACAAAACTGTATGTAAATCATAATTATGAGCAGAGTATTATTTGTACATGTACATAGAATGTCTGTCTATACCACCCATCCTATCATACCCATCTATTACACCCCCCATGTTATATCTTACAAGTTTTTCAGCATACTTAATTCAAAATCATACTTTTTTCAACTATAGCTACTACTACTCGTACTAGGTACTAAATTGAATTAACTACATCCTTACATAATTATACAAAAAACAAATAAAATAAAACTTTGAAAGGTCATGGCCCATAATCCGACCCGGTTCAGAAATGTTTTTGTACAAAAACGAAAATGGTGGTAAATAATGCAGGCATAACCCACTTTTCATTATATGTAAAAAGAAAAAAACAATTTAATGGAGAGATCTTGCAGTAGACCAATAAAAATTGGATAATAATTAGCTGCACCAGCGGTTTCGCCCGTCTGTAAATTATTTTATCCCATGGAAACATGTCACTGGGATAAAAAACATACTAGATCCGTCTCCAAATCTAATATGTAGGTATATCTCTACACGGCAATTTAATCAAAATCGGTTCAGTGGTTTAGACTTGAAAATGAAACAAACAGACTTACTTTGCCATTGTTTTGTTAAATAAAAATATCATCATCACACTTATAGCAAACTCGTTCGGTCTGGTAATAACACGTATATTGCTGTCTCTGTCTCACCCGAATTGATAACCAGCAAGTAAGTTAAGTTTTCATACTAGGTAGATTACATTTTTTTATTATTATTCTTTCATGATCCCCATCAGCCACATTATTGCGCCACTGACCAATGAAAAGTATAATCATTTGTCTTTGATTCCCGCCATATTTTATTTCTGTACGCCGTAGGTATATTTTTCACACTAAATGGGCCTTTACCTTTCTCATTGTTTTTGCTGTGCAGTTTGTGCTCCTAAAATAATGATTTGCTAAAACCACAAGTAATCTAGTTTCCCTATATGCTGTGCCATAATCAACATTTTCTCACAGAAAAGCCAATTATCCTTATTCAATCATTTACAGCTAGTTCCAACTGATTACTGAGCTCGCACTATATGAATAAGTTGGCGAAGTACCTATAAGAGAAATAGTAGGTAGAGAAATAGTAGGGGAAATAGTAGGGCCGTCTTTACCCAGGGGTGCACCGTGCAAGGCACCCGGGCGCAGGGTTTTAGGGGGCGCAAGCCAATCGCCGTATAGGACCTACACATACCATGCGTAATCATAATCAGTTCTAAAAATTACTGAACAAATATTCATTACACCTTTAAAAATGTAGGCATCAAGATTGTTTAATATTTTTACGCCTCATGCAGCTTTCGGCATATTCGCTTGGCGACTTGCGATTTGCAAGCGTCTTATTGCTACAAGAAAAGAAGAGCTTTTCAAGTAAAACCTTTGCTACTAACACAACTTTTGCCAGTTGTTAGTAATTTTGGAGTTAATGAACTAAATAGGTGACAACTTTGGCACCGAACCGGTTTTTTATGTAGACAATAACCTTGACAAAAAAAAAAAAATTGCGCAGGCTGATTCTCGTTCCTCGGCGCCCAATATGGTTAAGACAGCACTGGGGCATAAGAAGAACATCTGAGATTCATGGAATAGATCACACCTTTATGCCCCGAAACGAAAGGCAGAAAAGTACGCCCATATTTCGCCTGATATATTCCGACTATCTTAGAACTCAGGATCCCAAAGTCAAAGCATTTATTTCAAATGGGCATATAAAAGGAACTTTTCAACGTCAAAAGTCCCATACTTAGAAATCGCTTATATTACGCCTACTAGACCGACGTGGGCTAATATAATTTCAAACTATGCCTACAGACAAAAATAAAATAAACTAGAGAGTGAACAAGGCTGTCTGTCACAAGATGGCGTATCAATGTGCCATGCCATACTTGTCATCGGAACAGTTTTAGTGAGCTCGTGACCTTGCAGGTGTGCTGTTAATTTACTGATACATATTCATAAGTACATGCATGCCTATGTGTGTTTACGACGCTAGTTTTTGCTACTACGAGTACCTCGACTACGAGGTAATTCGTTATAATTGGTCTCGATTTCAATCAACGACACTCAAATGTGTATATACTGTTCGATAAATATTTAGATGAGATGAGGGTAAAACTAACGTTTAGGGAAATCACACAGGTTTTTCCGTATTTGTTTACCGATACATATTTATGTAGTACAGGATTTTGCTTCCTCAATCCTCATTCACCAGTTTTTACGCCTCTAAATTCAAGTAAAAATGAGATTAGATTTTAGCCATTTTTTAGTGCAGACACCGGTAAATAAATACATAAAACATGGGAACATAATCAGCCTATATTCTTCCCACCCACCACCACGCGGGTTGTGTCTGAGTCCCATCACACAGCCCACGTGGTGGTGTTTCACAGAGAGGCGGCTTTTTGTGAGACAAAACACCATCACGTGGGCCTAGTGGTGATTAATGGACGTCACGTCACATGTATGAGTTGTTGTACAGACGCCAGCAGGTCAAGCTACCCGAAACTGTCAAATTTTCCCATTCAACCATGAACCTTAATGCTTTAGCGATAAAGTTGAAAATCTATTATAGAAATTTGACAGATTGTAGTAGCTTGATGTGCTGGCGTCTGTACAAACTGGTTCGTACCTGGGGACATTACCACAGTAGCTAATCGTAGCTGCTCGTTTTCATAAACAAATAAATCAATCAACTCAACCAAGCCTCCGGAAAAAGAACTGGAGTAACCGGCATTGCTTGCAGGGTTAGCTTGCTGATGTGGTAGTGGCCGGCCACGTATGTCGAAGCAGTAAATAAATGCATAATCAGCTCATAAGTACCCAATGCTGGGACCCAGCCCTTCTCTCAGTGAGAGGGAGTGGGCCGCAATTCACCGAGGGCCCAGTGCGCTTTGGTAGATGTCACATATCTTCCAATTTTTAGTTCTAGGAAATGCCGGTTTCCTCACGATGTTTTCTTTCTCCAAATAAGTAATCATTCTAAATTTTTTTACAGAGAAGAGGACCCAAGACTGGTTCGCCGTGGAGTACAGCGAGCGAAAGTCCGACGCCGACCAATAGTGTGGCGGAGCGGGTGCACCCCGTGTGGGAGCACAGTGCTACCGGCCGGGGGGTATGGCCAGCCAACACCGGGGAGGAACACACAAGACTACTTGGTGAGGAGATCTTCTACTTACCTAATAAAAATCTTAAAATCATACACTCATTGACAGACAGCGCACAGCTTAAGATTATACACAAGAGTTCCTTATATAACGAAGGGAAGGATATTTGAAAATAATTGCCGATCGGAAATCCCATCGGGCTACAAAACTGTCTTCAACAGGCATGTTGTCCCATACATCGTTTTACCTTATTGCCTGTTGCACTACCGCCGGATTTTCTTGTATCGAATTGGCGCGAACTATAGCACGACCAGCACCCTAACTGCGTAACATACTATCAATCACAATCTAAATCATTGTGAAGAATATTGCTAATCCATTGCTTCTTATGTTCAAAAATTTGTCTGCTTAATAACGTAAATAACGCAATGAATGTTGTTGAAATGTCAAAATGAAAGCTAGTCCTAGTGGGTTACGCAATTACCCCGTGGGAGCGATAGGTTACCGAATTACCCATACTCTCTCTCTGTTCTAATCCTCTACAAATCTGCTTTTTATGCGCCAGTTACTTGAGTAACGTGTACTTTAGTAATGGTTTTGATGAGCGGAGGAACGACGTCTGATGTTCCTCTGTTGAAAATGCAGGGCAGTGCAGGCCAGTTAAAGAAAGAAAGAAAACTATTTTATTTGGAAAACACACAGGACATACAAATATTGAAAACTAACAAAGTTACATTAAAAATAACAGATAAGAAAAGTTAGAAAATGGGTAGTATTTTCTAACTTTCTTTTCTTATCTGTTGTTTTTACGTCTGCCTAGAAGATCCTACCTTTTTTATTTATTTAGGTAACCAACAGCGATACATAAAAATATTTTACGGCCAATTATAGGTCTCTATAGCCAATTATAGGTTTCCCTGTCTAACTGGGATATATGTATAAAACCTGCGAACGAACTAATGCCAGATAACTCCAATTAAAAGATGCAATTCAATACAAAATTACATAAGGTTAATAATTTAGATCACAATTTTGAAAAAGTTAAATAAGGTTGGGTGTTGATCGTAGAAGATAGAGAAGAAGAAAATTGGTTGCTTGTCATTTGTCTCCGTCTATAGTTTCGTTTTTGTATGTTAGTACAGTTAAATAAATCAACTTCCGTGAATTCCGAGTTATAAATTCGAGCAATGCTATCTTTTCTGCAGCTAAACTTCACACCTTGTTCTATTCACCTTCAAATGTTCTCTGTTTTCTCCGCCGGAAGTTTTCCTATTTTTAATCATTATAATATTAATTTTCCCATTGTGCGGCTTTGTGGTTATTTCCTTTACGTCACCCATAAAATAACTCGATCCGATCTCTAACCGCAACTCAAGTGTAACGATGTTTAAATCGTATTATATATAAAAAAGTGAAATCGATTCTTGTAAAATAAAATAGGTAGGTATATTTTTGTTCTAATATAAACTCGTCTGGTGACAATGTATAGTTACAATTGGCTTTAATTAGCAACATTTTCGTATTTCGACGCTAGTTAAATTAGGCCATTTTTTTCGCCTTCAACAACTCAGTTTTTCATTTACTTGCAAGACCAATCCGTCCTTCACAAATATAATAAAGTGTGTAAATCTAGATTAGAAATTATCGAAATACTAAAAGTTTAATGTCTAGATTCCATGCATGGAATTCTCACGCAGACTGCTCAAGGAAACCTAAGAATTTGATCAGACTTTCTGATTACATTCCTTAGACCTTAGTGACCTAACTAAACAAATTTTGTAGACCTAATCGACCTCGTAGTTGCTTTACTACTTATGACAGCAATTACCAGTAAATTGAAACTCCACTATGGTTGAAACTATCTAACTATCACATAAAAAATAGACCTTGGCCCCAATTCTGTATTATTCCCCGCGACATCTTACCACGTGCAAACCACGTCAATATCGTCTTGTTAACGGCAAGGAATCGAAATGTCAACCGTACGGAAAACATGTATTTTGTCAGTTCAAACCACGCCATTGTGTCAGAGAGAATACTATACATATTATGGGTATTCATTTATGGACTGATTTAGTGCAGTCAAAAATACATTAATTTGCCTTATCTGTTAAAAAAAAAACTTTACGCCATCAATCTTGGTTTATATCAAGTAACCAGCTTATACTAACTGTCTATACTAGAATTTAAGATAATTTACATACTGTATCGTTCTGTATTCTAAGTTGATTTTTGAGTGTCAATTTTCATTAAAATACTGGTATTCAGCTGCATCTGGTTAGACTGAAAGCCGACTCTAACATAGTTTTAAAAAGGCATATTCAGATGATGAATTTGCAATAGATTATTATCATTTAGATTTTGTTGGAATAGAATTTGAACTTTATTATGTATGACTTTAGCTTTGTTCCAAAAAATCAACAAATTTCTCATTTAATTCTAGGTACGGAGGAGGAATCTTCAGACCGTCACTCTTCAGAGGAGGAAGGTGATGCAGTGGACGATATCTGGGCGATTAGTGACGCGCAGGCGCGGCACTACGCAGGGCAGTTTGCGACGTTGCGGCCCGAGCGCGGCATGCTGTCCGGACAGACTGCTAGGTAACTAAACATAACCTAACATCACACCTGTATTCCCCGAAGGGTTAGACAGAAGTGTACCTATAGTACACGTAAATTTCTCCAGTTTGTTTTAAGTCCCATGTAATGGGGGGCGAGCCAGATCACTACGGGCTCTTACTGAGAAATTCCACATGGAATAACCCATTAGCACTTTGCCCGACCCGGAAATCCAACCCAGGACCCCATGCTGAGCGTTAGCGCTGGCGATCACTAGAACAACGAGAACGAGGTAGTTGAATTCAAAAACCTTGTTTCAAATTATTGTTATTTTTACATAAACGAATAATTCTCGAGTATTATACTTTATGTTATACTAGCGGCGCCCCGCGGTTTCACCCGCATAAGTTTCGATCCCGTGGGAATATCGGGATAAAAAGTATCCTATATGTTAATCCTGGTATAAACCATCTGTGTGCCAAATTTCATCCAAATTCGTTCAGTCGTTTTAGCGTGAAAGAGTAACAAACATCCATTCATCCATCCATACAAACTTTCGCGTTTAAAATATTAGTAGGTACTTTGTGCTTGTAAATTAAGTTAATTCAGTTATTTCAGAATGACTTGCACTATTGAAAAGGGAATAAAAATGTTTGAAGTTTTATCGCAAACTGGACTGTATGTGTGGTAGTTACAGATGTTTTTTCAGAAACACATATTTGTTTACATGTTTGGAAACGAACGAAGTATACACGATTTGCGGCCATATCAGTGGTGTAAAGCGGTGATATTGATAATCTCAATCACTCTCCAATATTTCTAGGAAAAGTCCTGACCTAATGTTCGGATATCTTGCCCATTCTTCTCAATACGAAACTACATTTTGGGAGGGGAACTAGAATCAATTCTATTTTCATGTATATGACATTCAAGAGTGCCCATTATATGCCAAATTAACATAAATTATTTGATTTTGACTTTGGCTATGCTAAAATGAATAGGTACATACGAGATTATTAGCTATGATTATTAAAAAAACATTTTTGTCTCCCCAGGTTATTTTTCGAAAAATCACATCTACCTGTACCCGACCTCCGGAAAATATGGCAGCTCTCAGACATAAATAAGGATGGCATGCTCACACTGGAGGAGTTCAGCATAGCGATGCACCTCATAGTGCTGCGACGGAACAACGTGCCGGTGCCCGAGGCGTTGCCTTCCGCCCTCGTGCCTCGCGTGGACTCGCGGTATTCCGCCCAAGCAGTCACCACAGATCTGGTAGACCTCGGCGCAGACATGTTCAGTTCCGGAACCTCCGCAGACTTCAACTTCGCGCCCAAACCCGAACCCATCGACCCTTACGATGCCACGAAGGCAGTACCTAAAAAGCCTGAGGAACGACAACCCTCATTGACACCACCGAAAACTGAAGCCCAAGTCAACAACAAAGAATGGACGAAGTTTGTAGACTCTCCGACATCGAGCGTGTCCAGCCCGGGGCCTAAGCCTGTTAACTTCGACTTCCACAAGTCGGCCGTGGAGCGGGATCCGAAGATCTTCCACCCGGTGGCCGTGCGCGTCACGCCCGACAACAACGCGCTGCCCCTCGACACCGACACGCGCTCGTCCACGTCGCCGCGTCGCGACGACTTCGCGCACGCCTTCGAGCTGGCCAGCCCCAAGCGCCTGAACTCGCAGCCGCCCGCCGAGCCGCCGCCCAACGGGGCCGAGATCAAGTCCATCCAGCGGCCGCAGCCCCGCAAGCCCGTGAAGCCGGCCGGAGTGCTGCCGCCGCCTCCCGCGCGCGACGACGGGCCCGCCTCGCTGCAGTACGCGCCCAAGAAGGAGCCGCCGCCGCCGCCGCCGCCGCGGCCGCTGCGCAACCACGCGCGCTCCTCGTCGCTGGACCTCAACCGCCTCAAGGGAGCCCCCGCGCCGCCCCCGCAGCCCCCGCCGCGCGCGTCGCCCTCCGCGGCGGAGCCCCCGCGCCGGCTCGTCAACCAGCGCAGCGAGGGCGAGCCCGCCTTCCCGCCCGACGCCTTCGCGCCGCGCGAGTACGACGAGGGGCTGGGCTACGTGCGCGAGATGCACGGGGCCTTCGAGGTGTACCGCAAGCCGCGCGACTCGTCGCCCGAGCCCGACGTGCGCGCGCTGGCCGAGCAGAACGCCGTGCTGCACCGCGTGTGCCGCGCGCTGTGCAGCGAGCTGGCTGACGTCACGCGCGACCGCGAGGCGCTGCGCGTGCGACTGGACCACGCCGCGCTCCTCTAGTCACGCCGCCGCGCCGCACGCCCATGTTATTGTTTCAAATATGTAATCTCATGCAATGTGAATCGTTTCTTATGTAGTATTGTTATCGTATATTCGGTGAGACTAATTATTTGTATGCCGGTGTATTTTCTTCGAACCTCGCTGATCACCCCGCGTCACTAATTCGGCCTCGACCTGCCTTCACGTTAATACATTTCTGCTTGCGCGTAATGCTCTGAGGCCTCGGTCTCGAAGTCAGCGATAGCGGGCGGGGGCGGTGGGGCGCGGGGAGTGCGGCGACGTCGGGCCGGGCTCGCAGCCAGCGGGCACATCGCGCGGCGCTACAGCGGCGAAGGTTTTTTTGATTTCTTCCCATAACCCTCCTGTTTTTATGGATTAAGTAAATGTTTTTTGGTCCATATCGGTGTCCTATCAAAAATCTACTACGAAAATATCTATCTCTCTAATAAATCTACTACGTCAATGTAGACGCGTGCGCATCGCTAGACTGGTGCGCAAGGCTCGTACGCCGCTGCCTCGTGGCCAGTCCCATACCAACGAACGCGCCGCCGCCGCCCCGCGCCCGCTGACTTCGTGTCCGCAGCCGAGGCATAAGGTTGTAAACTCACGAATTGTGAAATATTTGACGTTAGCTAGCTTAGCGTTGCGCAGTATATTTTTTGTGCCTTTTTACATTTTTGAGCATAAGGGGTCCATTTACATTTTATTTCTAGAGGCTATTTTGAAAATAACTATATTATTTAACAGAGCCACAGTATTTAACGTCTTTGTACTAATTTCCGTAGTCTCATTAGCATTTAATATTATTTGTTCACATTAAATAATTTTGTATACATGTAGTTTATTGTATTGTATATAATTCAATTTATAACGACGTCACTCCAGTACATTTCCAGAGTAGGCAGTCACACCAGCCTATAATGTTCCCACTCCTGGGACACAGGCCTCCTCTCTGTGTGAGTTAGCAGTGTTGAAGACTTATTAGTGTTAGACATTGTTAGGGCGAGCGTTTTAGGGTTTATAGCCAACAACAAGAAAATTTTAAAGGATTTTTATAGAGGTTTATGAAAACGTCTCACGCCCAAAACACTATAAAAATATAAAAGTCTTCGATGAAGTGAAGGAATTTACAATAAAGCCGTTTTTATATTTACAAATGCAAACTTGATCAATGTTCAAATCAATTGTAAGTACCAAAAATATGATTTGAATAATTGATTTGAAATTGTCGCTAATTGTAGTGTTTTCTAAGTATATTATAGAGCATTGTATTATTCAGTGTGGTTGTGCTTGCTTACTCATTTTGTCAGTACATCCATTCATATTTGGGTACCAGTCGAATATCGTAACGGATCAGATTTTGTTTATTAAAAGTTCAATAAATAGAATATCTTTTTGTAAAATTTAAATCGGCAAAGGCTAATAAAATAAGACTAAAATAACGTTTGTATTATCCGTTGACGATATTTTTTGTAATTTATAAAAACACAGAAAACTAATAATTCGTTGTTAGAGGCCAAATACTTGAGAATCTATAAGATTCATAGCTTTCCAAATTGTCTAATTCGTTGTATTCGTGCCGTGGCATTTATAATTTTCATAGAATACGTTTGTACAATATTAGAAATTAGTTGTAACTCCAAAATGTTACTGCAGGGTGGCGCTAGTGTGCTTGATTAGCATTCCTTAATATAATTTGCTTTGTCATCGTTTTAAGTGTAAAATTCCATCAGACGGAGGGTGTATTTGTTAAAATTTTGTGAATGTTGTATTATACATTAGCTTAGCGAATGTAAAAATGTCAAGATGTAAGAACTAAAGGGAAAGACGGATGTACAAGACTTGTGAAGTATGAAGAGTACATAAGATTGTTATTTGTAAGTAGGTATCGACGCATACGGGCCCGCGCTGGGCCCCTGCAGATGTTATAAACTATCAGATTACAATATTAGCAACTGAAATATGTTTTGAAATAAAACTTGTATTATAATAAGATTATTGTAAAAGTATTTATCTTTCATTTTAGTCGTAACTTTAAGTATATGGTCCTCAGTTAGATCACAGCCTCAACGCACTGTAAATATTTTGATTCTCAGAGAGACGTCTGTCGAACGCTTTATAACCCCACTGATCTACATTTTGGTCCAATTTTTGTACTACTAATAAAGTTCACCATTATACCTATTTACCTATTTATGTTTCATAAAAAAATTTATACAGTAATGCTTAAATACAATGTAGTAAATTATGTACAATAAATTTATTTCAAAATTGTATTAGTATTTGTATTTTAACGATGAGAGAATTGGGGCAAGGCCTTACTTATTATACCAAAACAAAGCTCTAAAGCGTACAGCTGATTAATGAGGTGGCAAAAACTCATTATCTACATCAATTTAAGCAAGGTTCAAGTTACAAACAATTTCATTACATGTTTCCAAATGAACATCCAAATTGAGTATCTAATTTAATCAGTTTTCATATCAACCGCGCGATATGGAAGTTATCGAAAAATCGATACTGGATAAATGAAACCGCATCACGAGTCGGAATCTACCCTCAGTGATAAGGTGCGGCGGTGATAAGCGAGCGCGGCGTGGACAGTTGCACGCACAGAACATAAATACTCTAGTTGCACGCGCGCGGCCGGACACCGGACACCGGACACCGGCCGGCCCGGACACTCCGGACGGCACTCGGCCGGCTTCTCGGCCATTTCTCTCCCTTTCCCGCCGCTACAGTGTAGCGCATACCTGCGGACCTTTTTTTGTGATGGTGGTCCCCCCGCGGCTGGCGGCCGGCGCGCTGCGCTCACACCGTGTTGAGACGCGACTCGGGACGCACGCACGCTGTTGGCGCGTTCGCGGCGCTCGCGCGTAAACATTCACGACTACAATGAGATCTTTGATGTAACGCGCCGGATATGTCCTCTCCGAACATGAAGTGCATCGTGGCTGTTGTTGTTACCGTGACCCTAGTGACCGTAGTCGCCGCCGAGGCCTCCGTGCGGACATGTGAACCTATCAAAGTGGCGATGTGTAAGAACATTGGATACAACCAGACCGGGATGCCGAACTTGGCGCGGCACACGCTGCAGACGGACGCCGACGTGACGCTGCAGACGTTCAGCCCGCTGGTGCAGTACGGCTGCTCCTCTCAGCTGCACCTGTTCCTGTGCTCCGTGTACGTGCCGATGTGCACCGATAAGGTGGCACTGCCCATCGGACCCTGCAGAGGCTTGTGCGAGAGTGTGTACACCAGGTGTTACCCTGTGCTGCATGGCTTCGGGTTCCTCTGGCCTCCAGAGTTGGATTGCTCTTTATTCCCTGCTGAGAATAACCACGAGCATATGTGCATGGAAGGTCCGGGAGAGCGTGCGCCGCCAATGGGGACTGTTCCTCTGGATATGGGGAATGCAGGTGGCAGAGGAGCGTGCCGGAGACTTATCAAGCCTAATAACTGGGTGTGGGTGAGAGGATCAGCACGCTGCGCGCAGTATTGTGATGCAGAAGTGCTGTGGGATGGAGGAGAGCGGAAAGCTTCAGAGGTGTGGCTGGCGACATGGGCAGCATTGAGTTTCGCGTGTACCCTGGCGGCTGTGGGGGCCCAGCTGGCGTGTGGGGTCCGCGGGGGTGCGGGCGAGCGCGCGCTGGTGCTGGTGGCGCTGTGCCGGTGCGCGGCCGCGGCCGGCTGGGGCGTGCGCGCAGCCGCTGGTCGCGCTGCCGCTGGCTGCGCTAAGGACTCCACCTCACCTACACGCATGCTGCTGGCACACGATGGACTAGCAAACCCTAATTGCGCTGTCGTCTTCCTGCTACTGTATTACTTCGGCCTCGCTGCATCAGTTTGGTAAGTCCATTTTGTATTTCCTGCTAAACAAGACCTATAATTTTTTTTTTCTTAAAAAAAAAAAATCTGCCCCACACTAGGAATTTCTCCTGTATCGTGGGTGCGTTTACAAACATTTAAAACTCACATACACAAACAGCCAGACCCGGAACAACTACTTGTAGGTCATACAAATATTAGTTCCGTGCGGGAATCGAACCCGCGACACGCAGCGCAGCGGTCGCGTGTCGCGGGTCAATCGCTTAACCACTGCGCCAACCGTGCCGCCATAAATTACAGATTGCTACTAAAAGCAGCATTGCAGCATCCACCTACTCTTAAAGTTATTCCCTAGTTGCCTATAACGACACCCACAGCTGATCCTTGCCGCACTTTAGTTATAATATTCAAACAGTCTACATACATACAGCATGCTAAAATAATGAGGAAAGATCGTCCTACGTCAATATAGTGTATTGGCAGACCCTAATTGGGACCTTAACATAAAATTGGCAAAAACCGATACCTGCGCAAAGCAAACAAAACAAGCAATTCGTTCAGTCAGCAAAAAAATTGGCAACAATTGACGCCTTTGGCCGGGATGGACAATGGATTTCTTGTATACCGATTTGGGTACCTGTCCTTATTGTCTGGACCCGTCCCAACTTCAACGTCCACGACAATCAATTATGTTTTGTCACTTTTCGTGTTATAATGTCCTTTAATCTGTCACTTCGGCTTTGACAAACAGAGCTGAATACAACACCGAGCTTGCTTCAGGTACAAATGCATATAAAACTTTCGTCTTTTGTCAAACTAGAAATGCAAGGAACTCAAACTCTTTCACAGTTCGCGCTTTGTAATACAAAATCAGAAATTATTGTCTTTGTTTGTAGTCGGAGCCGGGAAGCTTACACAAAGCTATTTAAACTTGAATGGAGTTAAGAGAGTTCAAACTCCTTTACTAGATGGAATACTTGTCTTATTGTTTTCTTAGTAATAAGTCATGCTTTGAAACGGTTAGACACAAATGGTACTAGCTCTTTGTCTAGTTCGTAAGTAATAGATGCTGCCGTTACGAAATCACTTGAAAATCTTGAACAAGACAAATACTTGGAAATACTTCATAGGAATGTTAACTGTGGCTTCTGTAATATCCGGACTTACGTAAATATCTAGATAGTTTCTGAATTCCTTGTCAAATGCGGATATTTACCTACCCACATTCTCTGAGACTATGCCGATTTCAACATAGGTAGGTAGGTACTTCTTAGATTCTGTAGCATTATTATCAGCCTAAAGGAGTTAACTGTTGGACACAGGCATCTCCAAACGCAAGACTTTCTTAAAATCCTTAATCTAAATCCTTAACTTTCTAAAAACAACCTTTAGACCACGACAAGAGAATCCCATTTTTCAATTTCACATAACAGTGAAAAGATAAATCACCACAATTTCTTTGTAAGACTGTTTCCTTAGAGAACGATAGAGGAACATTGAGGTTGTAAACTAAAACGAATTGGGAAATAAAATAAACGAGGACAAATAAATCACGAGGAGGCGAGGACTGTGCCGGTCGGAGCGACGAAACACGGGTCGCGTACGTGCGCCCTAACGCCGAAGTTTAACGCACCTTATATTGTACACAGTTCAAAGAAGGACAGACATCAAACTCGGAAAGGCTGTGTTACATTACATAAGCTGAAATTAAACCGGAATTTAAATTAGGACAGAAGATACGAAGTTATACTTTTATGTCCCAGAGCCCAGCCCATAGTGAGACAATTACTTCTAAGAATATCTTGGCCATTCATTTTGTCGTATAAAGTGACATTTTTACTGCATAGGAAATGAGTTATGGGCGTCTTCCACAAAAAATAATAAGACGCAGCTGTAAAACTTCACGTGGTTGTAACAAAATACATTTAGTTGACGAGGACATAGAAAAACTAGCCCTGTACAGTCTGCAAAGCAAACATTCCGTTGATTATCAAATATAAATCTTATTCCTGGAACGGTAAGATACAATACGGTGGTAATAAAAAGCTTGTAAATCTGAAGCGACATGGTGGTGCAGTAAAAACTCGCCGTCTTGCATTTCTACATAAATATTGGTTTAACTACCCATAAAGCAGTTGCGATCCAATGATTGGTATCTGAGAAATATTGGCGATCGACTTCTTGCGGCAAACATTAAATATTATGTGCTGCTAGCTTTTTGTACAAGCTATTATCCGTAGACCATGAGGTATTTGTATCAGTTACTGTAAAAAATGGTAGATCCTTAGACATAAACCGCAAAAACGAACAAGCCATAAACTTTCAAAGTAACCGATAGGTTTGTAAATGAAAAATTTGCTCCTGTCTCTGATTTACCAATTAAAAAAGAAATGCCAGCCGAGGCACATATTCCCGCCATTCCAAAAATGCGTTTTGTTTTTGCTTGCGAAACCAATGCGCTAATGAAGACATTTTTCGAAATCATAACACGTTTAAGAAAGTAAAACTCGATTCTTTAAATAGTTTACTAATTGTGTTATACACACTAGTTGTTTTATCCTTTTCATGGCGAAATAATGTTTACTACAATTTTTTTTCCATAAAAATGGCACCTTTATCGATTGTAGCATGTAGCTACACAGTGGACCTTATTAATTACTTTTAATGCGTGTTGCTTCACATCATTTTACCTGACATTATAGACAAACGAGGAAATTAAAATGAATTATGGATACTGTTTTTATCCTACTGTAAGTTTGTTATGTGAACCAATTACGTGCGTGCTTGAATTTGTAGATGTTTAATACTTTAATACCAACGGTTTTAGTAGATATTAATTACGAGAGCCTGATATTCTGACGAGTTGACATTCAAGTACCATTGGCCATGTGTACTTTGATTCCTGTAAGGGTTCTGAGTGCCTAATTGAATTTTCTACAGTGGGGTACGTACGATATAATACTTATTAATGTTTGTGCTGGTTCAGTACGTACGTTGATGGGCTATTAGCAGTTAACTTAATTACTGTTCACATAGCTATTGAATTTAAACAATTGCTAAAGATAAATAGATGTATCCTGCGCAGTGCTAAAGGATGCATGGCTTTCAAAGCATATAATTCCCTTTACCGCTGCCAAGGCACATTAACTTTTGAAAGCTGCCCTTTCAAAATCCGTTGACACATACGTTTTCTAACTCTTTGTAATAACTACATTCTAATTATAAGAAACCGTTACTGATTATCAAAGTTACGACATTAAGAAGTAAAGAGTCGTATTCATCAGTACAATGAGAAGTTACTATTAATCTGCAATTTAGAGTGGTTATCTCTTTAATGTGCAAATTCGCGACTTGCTTAAGGTTATTAAACTTATAATCACTCACCTTGCGAACGTTGACGTTCCGGCGAGGTTGAAGCCTTGTTATTTTGTGAAGGATGTCTTTTGAAAATATAAATGGCCTAACATTACTGCTCACGATGAACTTTTAGAAAACTGTGTATCCGTTGTCTAATATTTTTAGCTACTGTTCCTTCTCATACGATAAGAAATAGTGGGTTATTTTTTATTTATATTAAGTAATGCCTGTCACCCTGTGTTGTACAAAAAACAAAAGCAAGGCAATCACCTCCCTTCACCTTTTAACAAGTTTTTTAACACTTCTCTAGCTCCAGCATTATTGAGAATTAAGAAGTTAGCATCACAGTGAAATTAGGCTCGCCTATACTGCCCTGATAAGCCGAAAAGCGCTAACTCAATCAGAGTAAGTTTTGAGAAAAACGACTTTTTGTGAATGAATTTTTCCCACCTTCAAACGGGGGTTAAAACTAATATTTTTAAAACTGTTAAAACTTATATAAACGTATTTTTGACACTAAATATAACTGACATACCTAAATTATCCATAAATGGCACCATTATACCTATTTTGTGAGATACCGCTATTTTGAATAAAAAGAAAGCCTTCAAAAATTGAGATACTGCTTTTATTCTTATTCTGCTCATAGAAAGTTCCATACAAAATTATTTTTTTTTCATATTTCATGAAAATACCGAATAAATTTGTAATAAAACTTCATTTAATATTTTTTTAACAACTTTATTAAATGTAGCAGCAAATTACAAAAAAAAGTTAAAGCAATTTATTTGCTTTCTATGAAATAAAATTAATCAAAAGTTGGCAGTCCCCGCCAAAAATACATTCTATTAGCAGGTATTAAACTGGAAAGAGATTTTAAAATATTATTTTTTTTTGTTTGAGATATTCCTGCTGGTACTGTTTTTTTAGTTGGGGATGGAAGTTTGTCTAATTTTAAGAACTTTGTACCTATAATGCTAGCCGTAATGGGTTCATTATCGAAACCAGTTCTGTACCTAATGTCAAAACTGCCTCTGTTAACTTCCACTCCAACAATGTCACTAATGTAAGGTTGTGGTGACAACCGGGAAAGTTTGTATTGGGTCGTATAGTCTTGCCACTCATAAAAATCATCTGTTGTCATTGTTTTGATATGTACATTTTTTCCAGCACTGTTTACAGCTTCGCAAAACTCATCAAAGTCATATATTTTATTTTTCATTCGCTTCATCGCCAATTCCACTCTATGGTGAAAAGAGTCTGCAGACATAAATGTGTGTCCGGCTTCGAAGTATTTAACAATAATCTTTTCTGCATTGATCTGATCCGAATTTATAATATAGATTAAAAACGAAAAAAACGTCCAGTTTTTATTTTGAGCAGAACAATTATCCACCCAAAGTACAATATTTTTCATATCCCGATAGAACATTAAAAAATGATAATACGCACTTATGATCTCATCTTTAGATCGTCTAGACAATGCTTCATGCCAAAGTACAGGATAGATACTGGATTCTTTTGAACCTTTCCTAGCTCCAATAGGCACGAAACTTTCATTATAAACAACAATCCTGTGAGTGAAAACAGTCGACTTAAACATATCGATTCTCGGTAGCATTATGACTTTTTGTAAGTCTGCGGAGTACACAATGGTATCAGCGTTGGTTAAGTTGGAATCAGATTGATATTGTTCTCTTGATCTCTTGGCTCTTTCTATATGACTTGCCCACCTGGTACAGCACTCACAGTCTTAATTGAGGTTGTCTTTATCATGCGTTTTATCGTGCAAATTGAATTCTTCACACAGTTCACATTCTTCGTGGCCCAATTTTACGAACGAAATATTCAAATCTTGCAGAACTTTTCGGTACTTGTCGTAAGAGCATGTGATTGAGGAATGTAAGTGAGTGTAATCCTTATTACTAAAGATATTAAAGTCAATTTTAATTACCTACTATACTTAGGTATAGCCGTATCTCAAACCTTAGCGAACTAATAATACCCACATTTACATAGCGCAAAAGCGCTAACTCCGGAACTTTTTAGAAAGATGAACTTACCGCTTATTGGCTTAAAAATTTAATTAAGTTTTTATTAACATTTTTTAAGCGTTTCTAGCCTATGTCGATATAAGGCTATTTGGCTTCATAAAAACGACATGCCGTCAAATCTCTTAGTAATTTAAGGAAAAATTGAGATATAAAAAAACTTCTTAGTGGTTTATTTTAATGTTTTAAATTAGATATCGCTATTTGGCTTATACCATTAGATGCGAAATTATTCTAGCTATTGAATGGTATAAAAAAAACTAAAAGGGCGTATCTCAGAGATAGCGCCTTTCGGCTTAGCAGGGCAGTATAGTACCTACCCGTGTTTCAAATCCATCCAGTTTAAGATCTTCTTCCTTCAGGACCCCACGGAGAACCTACATAAATGTATATTCTCAGGGGCTCCGAATGCTATCTTACTACATGATCTGAAGTCGAACTACCTTCATTTCATATTCTAAATGGGGTAGTGCAGCTGGGTAATTTATGCACAATTCTACCAACGTCTGTTGGATTCAACTAGGTTTACCAATCGTCACCTACGTCAAAGCTCAACCTAAATGCATCTACATATCTTGATAACCATTAGACCAATCATCACCTAGCCAGATCTAAAGGGATTAGTGTATCGTCGATTCCAATTTCGTCACGCCACCGCTGTTATCCACACACGCAGCTAATATTTAAGGAGGACACACACCCATAACAGTTGTAAATCTCAGTTTATAGCGGACATTATTAATTTCTTAGAAAGCCACAATTTCGTTACAAAACTGACTCGTTATGATAATTTCCCGGTGATTTATACGACGTCGGTGTTCTTTGAACGTGTTAAATGTAAATCCTGGACACATTTTTTGTAAGAAAATATTGATACATAATAAATGAAACAGAAATATCTATGCTGCTTCCATTTCAGTGTTTAAGTGCGTAGATTAATATCGCAGATAAGATCAGGTGATATTGGATATTGTAAATAACGTGGTTCACTATCGAGGATTTCATGCAATCAATCATGTTGGTAATATAATCCGCGTATCCATTCACACTGGTGTTATTAGTTAGGTATCATAGTTTTATTACAGTCATGAATTATAGGGCTAGCGTAGGGCTGATTTTTCAATCGACAGATCATTTTTAGGGTTCCGTAGTCAACAAGGAAGTCCGTCTGTCTGTCTGTCCGCGGTTTAGCTCAAAAACTATTGGTACTTGAAAGTTGTAATTTGGCATGAGTATACACGTTAATGACGCCGAAAAAGTGGCAAAATAAATTTTTGAAAAAAACAATTATTTAGGGTACCTCCCCTACATGTAAAGTGGGGATGATATTTTTTTTTTCGTCCTGCCCATAGTGTGAGATATCGTTGTATAGGTCTTTTAAAAATATTAGGGGGAAGACCGTTTTTTGATTAAGTAAACCGTTCGTGACTTATCAAGCTTTAAAGTACCAATTTTCGTTAGAGTCAAGTGTGTCCCCCCCCCCTCTACCAACTAAAGGGTTGTAGTTATAAATTCAAATGTCACGGCAGTAGTACCTATATAAACGAAATTTAAAAGAAAACTATCACACTTAAGTGGGCTTTACAAGTTTATGAGTAATAGTCGACCAATGGTATTTGACTGGAAAATTTCGTACGAAACTTTCAATCAGCGAATAGGTACGACCTGTGTGGCTGTTATAAAAACTACGGAACCCTACACTGCGCGTGGCCAGACACACACTTTACCGGTTTTATTCTTGGAATAAAATTGACGTCTGAGATAATATTTTATATGGAAGAACTGTCAAAAATTGAAAATTATTCCTCGAATAAAATTATCTGGCGATGGAAAAATCAGCCCTTAGATTGGATTCCTGATGATATAAAAAATAAACAGCGCACAGAACTTTGATAAATCCTATAATATGTTGTTTTAATTTTGATTGCTGATAATATCATTGAAGCTTTCGTAACTTTCAGGTTTAAAGCGTATCTTTTTATGGTTCCATACCCAAAGGATGCCAACGAGACCTTATTACTAAGCCTTCGCTGTCCGTCTGTCCATCTGTCTGTCAGCGAGCTGTATCTCATGAACCGTAAGGTAGACAGTTGAAATTTTCACAGAGCGCGTATTTTTATTGCCGCTATCACAACTAATAATAAAAAATTGAAGGGGCCATACAAGAAAAGTGTTTTTTTCAGCGTTGTGGTTCCATACCCTTCGTGTGCGAGTCTTGGCTGGTTTTCTAGATTCATAAGACGTTGGCTTTTAATATAGAACCGCACCATGTGTGTTAATAGCCGCAAGCGCAGGACCCTAAGTACCTCAATGACCTAGTATAACAAAGCGCCCTAGGCCGCTAATAACAATCGAACCGAGTTGATGACTGTTCACCGTTCAGTAACAATGTGCGTAACCAGTCATGGTGCCAGTTGTAGCATCAATTACAAGCAGTTATCGCGTTTTATTGACACATGAAAGAGGCCGGTTTAATTGTTTGCAGCGTACGTGATGCGAAGGCTCGATGCTGAGTATTACTGAGCCTTTTGCCTCTAAACTAGCCCTATTAACATAATAACAGATCGCTCAGCGCGGAACTAGTTAGTCGAGCGACTCCGGCGCATATTGTGGTCGCTGTGTAATGAGAAACGTCAAATTGGTTTTGTATTCATGCGCTTGAGCCGTGAGCTTACGCTACGGACGCGCTCCGTTATCATTGTCCACTCAATGTTTAAGTCTGTTCCTGCCTTAATAGTCTTTGTATTTTCTCCCTTCAGGCAGGATTTCAGCTTCTCTTATAGCCTAAGTATTTATTTTTAAAACCAATTTGCAGTTTAGCTTTTCTGGAAACAATCAATTCACCAAAGGGTTTCTTTACTTTTAATTATCCTCTCCTGCATATAAATTAAATAAATGCTAATTAAACAAAACTAACTTAAAATTAACTGAACTCTAGAAATATTCATGTAAGCGCTTGCTTTGTGGACATGCCTTTAAACATAAAAGCTTTTGTGTAAAGATTTCAAACTGCAGGTTTTCTGTGCTTGAAATAACAGTAATTTTATTTTCATTTAGACGAAATACCACGGATATGGCACAAAACATTCCAACTGTTGTTGTATCATAACGCAAGCGCAGTTGATATTAGATTTTCTCCGGCAGTGAGCTTTCAGAGCATTGTGCTGTTGTAATTTGCAATCTCTAATTATGTACTGAGATAGGTACCCATAATAGGCAATGACTATTGCGAAATAGAAAGTACACAAGTACAAGTACACCTACATGATATTAACTTATTATCAACGTTCGATAGTTTTCAATAAGTGGGTAGTGAAGTTTCCGCAATGCTGTAAAAGCATAAAACTCACCCGCTTCAGGTGCGTGCTTATAAATAATTGTTGGTCTGGCAATTTCCTCTAGTTACCGTCCGGTGCTGGTCAATACGAAGGTGTATAATCTGGGGTCGGTTCATAATTCCTTGTTTATTTAAAATTTCTGTGCTGCGTCGATGTAATCTCAACACGAGAGCGCCCCGCCTCGCGCCGGCCGCCATTCTCGTTAATAGGGCTGCCACTCTTTATTACATTTTATTATCGATCAATAACCCAGCTGTGATTGTTGTTAGAGATAACATTGACAACCGACAGCGCGGCTAAGCTACAACGTATTGTAAATATTATTACAGGCCATATTTTTGTAGCGTCGCTGCAGCACCACAATTTTTAACGGGTCCAAATCCAAAAGTTGTCTATAGTACCTATCTAAACTTCAACTCTGCCATACTTCAATGTTCAACATTTTTTTTTTGTATTAACTAAACTAACATTCAAAATATCGATATAAACTCCTGTTGAAAATGTTGTGGTGCAACACTATGGAGGAAGATTCGATCCCACTGCGCGCCCGCACCGTAATTGGGATGCTAATCAGATGCTGAGCTGTCGCCATCCTGTTTCCTCTCACGGCAGGAGTAGGTGCCGTCTCTTTCTCGTGCCAGAAAGGAGTTCGTCGTAGGCGGCGGGGTCTTCAATCATCTGGCAATAAGCGAGAGAGACGCGCTTCCCTCGGGCTTCGGCCCGCCTGATATGTAATCACCGTAGTTTGCGCTGGCAGAATAATTTTCATTTTTAACAACCTACCAACCCGGCAGACCCGCGTTATGGAATGACGCGATGGATCCGATACTTGTTTTTGTTTTTAAAGTAACAATTTGCTGTAATTTTCATCATGTAGTTAAAAAATTAATATACAATATAGTTATTTATAAGCTAATAAGAAGAGCTGGTTATGGCAGGCAATAAAATCATTTCGAGAATCACTGTTGTAAAAAACGCATTTTTGAGAAGTCACTTGTCTTTTTTAGGCTGGCTATAAATTCTACTATGGGCTCTTTGATCGCTCCGATGCTAAATCGCTTAAAATATTATGTAGAAGGGGAGGGACTCGTCATGTTCAATTTTTTTGGTGATTTGATTTTGAGCTAGAAAAACAATGCACGTGCGGTGAGATGGGTCGCCGGAGTCACAAAGCGGTGTTTACCCTGGCCGGATTACAAAGGAGCCGAGGAGCGAGGATTCTGCATATCTGGCTCTCTGATCGGCGCGGGCGCAGCGCAGCCGAGATCGTATCGAGCGATCCTCATTATTGGAACACGCTTTGTTGGGTACAAATAGTATACACAGAATTGTGAGAGGAGCTATGTAGGTAGTAAAAAAAAGTAACAAGATTTGTTACAAAGACCCGTAGTCCAATTTCTTTTGAACCATAATTTATGTTACTCCAATTATCAAGTTTATTGCCTCATGCATCGATAATCTCATGTTTATTGTATGAGGGAGATGATAGCGTTAAGAAACTAGACGGTTGAAACATTACAAATTTATAACATTGTTGATACCTACGCCTCATGGAAGAGCTTCGCATATCTGCATCGCAAGCCATGTTTTTTCAAGAGATAAGATTCTTGGGAGCCATATACAAGTATAAACGCTAATCCTGTTATCCAGCTTCATAATTTTCTGCCTATCTCACAAAGCCAACGACGAGATCAGGAAAATTATTGTAGAAATATTTAATCTCAAAGTTAAGTCATAAGAAATGCTGCTTGCGTCTCCTAAAGCAAAGTTATTTTACAAGAAACATTGTGTTATCTCGGTTGGTGCACCAAGCGGGCTTGTTAGCCGCGATTCACGGCTTAGATACAAGAACTGGTCCCTGGCTCGCCTGCCACGATCATATCGCCGCCCATTGTTCCCCGTCACTACGTTACGATCATGAATGACTGTCACTTTCTATTTTTACTTCAAATTTTGTGGGTGTCTGGAAGTATTTTTACAGCAGCTATTTCAGAATTTCATAAAAGCTTTAAGACGTTGTTTTTTGTAGACAATCTGGCACAGTTTAGAGTAGGTAGTGTTCATTCATTCAACAGTAGCGTTCATTTCAGTGATATGTTTGATGTTTTTGACATTTTATAGGTAGTGTAATCGCTAACGTCACGCATTTGTCTTTCCACTCTTAACTACTAGCGTTTCATCTTAGAACTTTGAAAGACATCGGATCATCTTTCTGTCTATTTCGACCGTTCCTATATTCCCCTGTCAGTAAGAAGGTTGCTCCTCAAAGATCAGCTATGCAGTGGGTGGCCAATCATTTCTGTAACCCACCTCGTTTGTTGGTTTTCGATAATGGATAGCCGTGTAATTATACCCGATTATCATCCTACCCGTCCGCCTCGGGGAAACTGGGTAGTCTGGTGGAATTTTAAAATTGTTGTTAATGCGTATAGTTGGCTATGGTAATAAGCTTATTATCGATAGCTGTTCTGCTGGTGTATACGTACTGGTTTATGGAGTTTTATTAAGAATAATTTAAAGTGAAGTAGCAATTGATTTTACCATACTTGCTAAGATTGCTGATCAGTCCTCTATCATTAGACTTTTCAACTAGTTATATCAGCTTCGTGATTTCATCATCGTAAACGACGTTTCAAGTCAAGTCGAGGATAATTTCGTGGGGAAAGTTTTGTATAAGAGTAGAGGAAAACCAAAGAAACTATGAATAGATTGTGTGAAAGATGATATGGCTAGAAAGGGCTATTGAGATGACGACTAATAGAGAAGTAGATATGGAAGAAGAAGACATGTTGCGCCGACCCCAAATTAATTGGGATAAAGAACCATGCGACGTTTCAAGTCAAGAACTTTTCTTGCACGAATTGAGACCCTGCCTTATCCTGCAGTTAGACTTCAATTTCACACAAGTTATATTGCATATGTTGTTGCATCTACATCTCAGCATGGTTGTCATCAGTGACTTCTCCCGGGAACGCTTCCCGGTGGTCGCTGACTCACAACGCTCTTAGTGTGAACACAACACTGCATTCTACGCGGTCAACGGAAAACGATGACCGTGTAATGTGACCACCGTTCGGAAACAATGTTATCAGGTTGCAGATAATCATTTGCTTGTGTGCATGGATATGTGGCATCATCTTGTTTATTGCTTATCTTAAAAAGTTTTCGTCTCTCTACTTCAACTGACTTTATTCATTTCTTAATGGATTTGTTGTACCATCTCTGCTAGTCTTCCAGCTTCAAAACTCGTGGTTGCCTCAACGGATGCGTGTGCGTCGTTTAGCGCCTGCTCTTCTAAACGAGCTTGCGGCCGCGTTGTCTTATATAACTTGTTCATCTTAAAAGCTTTCACGGTTCATTTTGACACCACGGACTCACCAAAACTGATGCCCAACACTGCACTGTTAATTAGCAGTACTTTAAGGTTCCGTTTCGAAATCATCAAAGATTCCGTTACTAGTTTTTATTAGCTCAACGATTAGACAAAGGCGATAAAATTAATGTGTCCTTTTATTTTTACTGCCTGAGCCTCCGATGTCTCGTTAACTGATTTATATGTCTAACTTACAAGGCTAAGTTTGTTCTCAGAAAATGCAAAGATTTCTTTGTGTGCAAGTTTTTTCGTTTTTTCCGAATACGAAAACGTGAAATGTTACGACGCTCGCCCAAATAAATGGTCGAGGGAACCATTGTGTGGGTTTCGGGGAGCAGGTAGACTTTTTTGCCGACCGTACGGCCGTACTGGCGGCGAAAAAAACGCGTAATTTATTGGAGCCGGCTGTTTTTGAACAGTAGTTGTGTGTGCCGGGGACAGTTATTGTAAAAAGTTGGCTGAAAACCTCCTTTCATTTCGAATTTGGTAAGACAGGTTTAGCTGGTGGTTGCGGTTTGCAATTTTGAATTGGAACAATAGGTTTAGCGCTAAGTAACTGGTCTCTCCACGATCGTGTCAGAGTGTCGTCCCATCGGACTATGAGAGTGAGGGAAGAGTGCACCTGTGCCAGCGCACACAGTCGTGCACTAAATATTATATCTCCCGCGTAAAAGGCCAGTCTCCGCTGATATAGGCCGCCAGGGCCGATATTCGGTCTGGAGGACTATTATTAACTAGTAGGTAGATCATCATACTCGTTATTAGAAGATTTCAAACGTCAAACAAGAATTCAATTTCAAGAACAAACTTTCTCAAACATATCCCATATAATTCTGAGCTATAAAAGCACACGGCACCGCCCACGAGTAGCAAGTTAAACTGCCGTTGCAAAGCAATGTTTCTACTAAACCGCCTCACCCAACGCAGTTAGGAAACCATTAAACAAATTGTCGTTACAAGTAAATCATAATTTCTAAAATAGCAAAGCAGCTTGCAGGAAGTTGAGCGATGAAGCTTCCGTTTAATAACAAACGTTTCAGCCGAGGATCGCGTCCTAAACAAACACAGATTTCCATTAATGTCCGCCAGACGGACAAGCTTAGCCGTATATATTTATTGATTTATTGATCGTAAGGAGAAATCCCGTCGGCCGTAATTTAAACGGGCGTCCAAAAAGCGGGCCGTGTTTTGGAGCCGGACAGGGCAATGTTTGGACATGTTTATGATAAAATAAAAATACCCGCTGTATTTACGTATGCGTGCGTGCCATATCTATGTTTGTGTTATATTTTGATTCGATCTATCAGTTGCTGGTGTGAAATATTTGTATAGTAGAGTATTGTTTGGCTATGGAATGGAGTTTGTATAAATATATCAATCACTCATCAATGTTAGGCGCCCTATTGTAAATGCTCTATTTTTATCTGTTTATTCAGCATACTTTTTAACAGAGATTTATTATGTCTTGAAATATGGCAGTGTAGTGCGCAAAAGGGAGTCATGCAATTAACATAGATTCAAACAGTCAAACGTGCCAGATATTAATTGATAAAAAATGCAGAAAACATGTAAAAAAGCTGAAAGCTTTTAGATTTTTTGGATGTCAAAAATAAAATAAAGTTCTAAAGCTACTCCTCCCCATCCCCAGTTCCAAGTGGTCCCGCTAAGCAGATGCACATCTACTCTGGGATACCTGCGTCCACCCGCTATCTATCCTTTTACTGCCATCGCCGTCCCTTTCACACAATAAAGCTGTACCATATATGGGAGAAAGAGATAGGAATAAAAGCTCTACAAATTACATTATTACTGTAGTAAGAATTACGATTATGTAAGACGTACTTTAGTAGAATTTTGAGATGAGGTTTTTTTGTAAATCCTCTTTCGAAATGTTTTTTTATTTTGTGTGGTCAGGCAGCTTACGTCTCTAGTCCTCGCCTTAGTCTTAAAGTCTTGTAGGCTTTGAGGTCTTGTCTAAACTATCCTAATAATATTATATGTAAACGCGAAAGTTTGTGAGGATGGATGGATGGAATGGAATGTTTGTGACTCTGCAAAAACTGCTGAACGGATATTGATGAAACTGTACAGTAATATACAAAATAAAAATACAAAATATATTTATTTCACTTAAACATTGTGTAACACATAAATTGAAGCAGCCCCGGTAAGTTACAAAAGTACATATGTAATATATAATATAGTATATAATATAATATACCTACATAGCTTATACATCAGAATAACACATAGGATATTTTTTATCCCGATATTTCCACGGTACCGAGAGCTATGTGGGTGAAACCGCGGGGCGCAGCTAGTCCTGGATAAATTGATAGTATTTTCTGTTGCGAAGTCAATGTCCATGTGCGAAGTATGCTGCGTTGTGTTTTAAAACGTTAATTAAAATTGAAGTTTCTTAAGACTGGCAAATTATAAGAAGGCTCTCCGTGTTTTCGCACCTTTCCTTTTACAGTTATGTAGCAAGCGTAAGAAGAAACATTTAATTGTTTGTTTGGAACTGCGAATTTCAAGCAATCAAGCTTTTTAGGGTTCCGTACCCGAGGGGTGCAACGGGACTCGTGTTACGAAGCCTCTGCTGTCCATCCGTCCATCCATCGATCCGTCCATCTGTCCGTCTGTCTGTAAGCGGGCCGTATCTCATTCTTGAACCGTAATAGGTAGACAGTTGAAATTTTCACAGAGTGTGTATTTCTATTGTCAGTATAACACATAATAAAATAAATAATACAAATGTTTAACTTTAATATAGAAAAAAATTAAAAGGGGTGTGTGTTCATACAAGAAACGTGTTTTTTCGGCGTTTTTTGCCTTGCAGTACGGAACCCTTTGTTCCTCCGCTTTTTTATGTATGTATGAGCAACTTAGGTAGTTGGCTAGTACCTAACAATTTAAATTTCAAATCTCTCGATCTCTTAAGCATGTAGTTACCCACGTATCCTCGATAGCAGCGCAGACGCAGCATCACGCATCTCCTAACAAAGGACAAGATAACCAGTTTATTTACATCGCAACTATAAGAAAAGATTCGATTGTATGTAAAACAAGCGCTGCAAACGGGCCATAAACTTTATTATAACGAGCCGGCCGCATGCGCACTCCTCCAGCACCCCCCCGCACCGATTTATACAGATCCCCAAATCGAATAATTTTTATCTCGATTCTTAATTTTACACTTAAATACCGACACGTTTTACTCACACGAGAAGATTAGCCTTTTAGGGATGTGGCATTTAATATTTCGAATTACAAATCGTTTACCGTTTTCGGTTTTTGAAATCGTAAAGTTAATTCGAGGTTCGTGCGTTTTACTTTTAATACAGGAGGCAACACTGCTTTGGTAGATGAACAATAACATTCGCATGGAACAGGTAGCATGTTGCATGCTAAATCGTATTACCTATTCTACCACGTTTATCAATTACATTGGTGTTAATTTATTACGCAATGATTCACACTCTCTACTGTATCTATTATGAGAAAATCCCACAGGCTGCTTGAAGCTACGAATCAACGACGATACGGGCCTGTCCAAAAGTAATTCGAAACTTCGGCCAGAGTGAACACTACTCCTAATGCAAACTCCCGGGCAAAAACACATCGGAAGTAAGGACAACTACTGTGAACTGTCTTATCGTGTTGTCATCCATTCTTTTTCGGGCCCCAAACTAATCTCATGTCCGACAGCGATACGGAGAAGTTAACGCCCGTTACTTCGACCGAAACTACGGACAGTGCTTAGTGAGTAAACCTCCAGAACAAAGGTAGCAAAATCAGCCTATAAAGTTCACACTGCTGGGACACAGGCCTCCTCTCTCCCTGTAGAATAAAGTTTATAAATAAGGCATTAAGATTCAATTAAATTCATTTTCCCTATCCATTAGTAGGCAAAGCGTGCCTTATCGGTTATTATAAGTAACTCGAGGGTGCATCACACCTGCATAGTGCAGACCAAGTAATTTATTTAGTGTGGGATTCTAAGGGCCTTATCACAATGGCGATTTGCGATTTGTTTCCAGCGAGGTGATTGTTTAACACGCTCGCTGCTTGTGCGTCTTTAGTCATACACACGAGCAACAAGCGTCGACGACAGAGGACATTGCAGCCGTCGCGTCGACTACCGTCGACGCCCGCTATGGACGCGTCGGCGGCAGCCGTAGACAACTTATCACTCGTGTATTTGATTTATAAGGCACTTTTGAATGTCAAAATTAACAAGAAAAAGTAGAATCATCTGTAGTTGCTTCCAAAAGGTAGTTTCGTGTTGAGCGAGCACACCTGGGGGTTCTACTCCGAAGTGCAAAATGCGAAAAAAGTTCGAATCGGCTCAGTTGTGTCGGGACCATAGTCAATATTCGAAAGAGTGTAGGAGTGTAGGATTGGAACCGATCGAACCAAATAGTAACTTCGTAGCAGAAAACGGCCGAACATTCGGTCGACACTACTTCGGAGTAGACCCCCAGGTATGCGTAGCGTGTTCGCCGCGTTTGCGTAACGTGAGCTATTGTCGTGAGTGTACGCACGGCTACACATCAAGCTATACATAACCAGTATAAGCTGACTTCTGATTGTACAAAAAACTATACAATGCGAGGTCGTGTAGTCGTGTGTACAAGAGAGAACGAGTGTACAGACGCCAGCACATCAAGCTACTACAATCTGTCAAATTTCTTTAATAGATTTTCAACTTTATCGCTAAAGCAATAAAGTTCAAGGTTGATTGGAAAAATTTAACAATTTCGGGTAGCTTGACCTGCTGGCGTCTGTACAATATTGTAAAAACGCGAAGAAGGCCGGATTTCCATTACTGTGTTGTTCCCCTTCTGACGCAGTTTTAGCCAATCAAAACTGCTTGTGATTTGACGTCATCCTGAACAGATACATTTGATTGGTGCATTCCGCGTCACGACACAACACAACACAGTAATGTGGCGGTGGCTGAACACGTCGCGTAGTCGCGGCTAGCTTGCTTTGCACCCGCGCGGTTACCACATTCACAAATCGCCTCGTAGTAACACGCTGGCAAATCGCCAGTGTGATAACGCTCTAAGTGTTACAATGGAGTGTAAAACTGAAATAGTGTGTAGCGAGCGTTAAGGGCGATGTGCATGACGAATGGTGATACGAGCTGGAGAGTTTACGGGGCAAATTTATTAATTTTAAACGCTTCGGTGTGCCTCCGTCAAGCAATATGATTAGAAGGTGCTAGAATTTGTAGTTGGTTGGCTTTGCTGTAGAAACTTACATACATAAAACTAGTAATGCTAATGCGCCTTTGCGAGATTTTTAGTTCTTAAAGTTTACTGCGAGGTTATTGCGTAAAACACTGACAGTTGGAATAGGAATGCTTTTATTTTGACAGATCAACAACATTCATTGCGTTATTTACGTTGTTGAGCAGGCAATTTTTTTGAATATATAAAGCAATGGATTAGCAGTATGTTTCAAAAAGATTCAAACTCAAAGTCAAAGTAGTAGTAGGAATCTAGTCATAATTAATTCGTTTAAAATGAACCCACATTTCCTATCATTTGCCATGCAATCTATAGAAGGTTTTTTTTTTTAATCTGTATTCGAACCAACTATGGAATTTTGAATGGAGCTTATTCCTTCCTCTGTGATCTCGATCAACTTTAGTAAGTTATTATAAAACAACTTTAATGACCACACAACGGAGTAATCAAAATACCTTGATTGTAATCTAGAAATATCAACAACAATCTCAAATACAATCTCTTTTGGACATCGAATCGAACGTAAATGTACAGCTGAAGTTCTCCATTTTGCATCCAAATTTTTCGAATTTTGAAATTCAAACGATCGAGGTGAACTTCAAAGTTCTAATCATCTTGAACTTTATTAATGACTAGCTTCTGACCACGACTTCGTCCACATGAAATATCTTGTTCCCCGGACCCACCACGTGATGAAATAATTTACACAAAGTAAGGCGCCTGTCTGGGTTGAAATCTATGACCTACAATACCCAAAGGTAAAGGGGTTCTTTGGCTGTGCTGTATTTTCTCTACTAAATATAAAAGCATCTTGAACACACCATACTGACAGTTTGACGGCACGGTTGGCGCAGTGGTTAAGCGATTGACTGCTGCGCTGCGTGTCGCGTGTTCGATTCCCGCTCGGAACAAATGTTTGTATGACCTACAAGTAGTTGTTCCGGGTCTGGCAGTTTATGCATGTGAGTTTAAATGTTTGTGAACGCACCCACGATACAGGAGAAATTCCTAGTGTTCCACGTGTCCAACGTTCAAAAAAAAAAATTTACTTCTGTTTTTTTTTCTTTTTGTTTTGGCTCGGCTCCTAAGTGTCCTGGCATGATGCTAAGTAACCTATAACCTTCCTCACGAATTGCGCTATCAAATGCAAAAAGACTGGTTATTCCAGAAATTGCCTTCAGAATAGATGATTTCCTTCAGAAACTAGTTCGCGTTCGTATGTTTGCTTGAGTATGTGGGGTTCGAACTTTTCAGAATAGCCCTATTGGTAGGTATGTACAGACGCCAGCAGGTCAAGCTACCCGAAACTGTCAAATTTTCCCAATCAACCTTGAACCTTAATGCTTTAGCGATAAAGTTGAAAATCTATTAAAGAATTTTGACAGATTGAAGTAGCTTGATGTGCTGGCATATGTACGTTAAAACTAGTACGTAGACATAATACTGCCAGCAACTGTCTCAGTTTTAATGATGCCGGTGAAATGTCAGTCACGAAGGCATTTCGATTTGGTTCATTTGCTCAATATTAGCTCAGCTAATCCCTTAGGGAGCTGCAGGTGTCTCTAGACAGCGGTAACCCTATTCCATCAAGCTTGTTTGAACTTATTTTGTCCTACACAATGATATTATAAGTAAAAACTGGTAGATATTAAGGTAACCTACCCATCATTATATTTTATTAAATGACACAATGTCATACCTATTAGATGACACGTAGTGGAAGTGGGACAGCATATCGTAATTATCGGAAGCGAAAAAGAGACAAGACGATACGTAACTAGACTAATTAGCCAACTTTTGACGTGACACTTGCGGAGCGTGTATAACCTATCAACCGCTTTTTACTTATAACTAGCTTTTGCCCGCGACTTCGTCCGCGTGAAGCAAGTTTCTTAATTTTTTTTTCCGTAAGAACCTTCTACAAAGTATTAGAAAACTTAAAAAAAAAGATGGATGAAATCGGTAAAGTCGTTCTCAAGTTATGACGTGACCAAGGGAAATAGGGATTCATTTTTATATATAATTATATAGATAATCATTGGGCCTACAAAAATAATGATTTTAATCCAAAAACTATGCTTCATCATCATTCTCTTTCCCTAAATACAAATTTCTTTGTGGTCGGCGCATTACCTACGATTTCTTATTCCATAATTACCTACTACTTTATAGTCGTAATCACCATCATCGTCCACAGCCCGACTTCACTCACTGTTGAGCACAGACTGGCTTTTAAGTGCCAATCCCCACGTACACGTAAACTTTAAAATTTATTAGTCGTAAACTATGCTACAATTAATGCCTATTTAATTACCAACATGAGGCTAATACAAATGAAACTCGAAGCACACAGACTAGAAGCTTGCAGAAACAACAGTTCCTTTATCTATACTTATTCCATTATTTACATTACATTGAGGAATCAGTGGTGGCCCAGTGGTACTGGACGTGACTTATAGTAGTAGATCGTGGGTTCCAACCCAGACAGGCGCTTTACTTTGTAAGTTTGTGTAAATTATTTTATCACCACTGCTCTCAAAACGGTGAAGGAAAACATCGTAACGGAACCGGCATGTCCTAGAACCACAAATTCCAACACATGTGACATCTACCAACCAGCAATAGGCCCAGCAATAGCAATGGGTGTTGGATTACGGCCCACTCCCTCTCAGAGAGAGGAGGGCTGTGTCCCAGCAGTGGGAACATAATAGACCGATCATGCTATGCTACAATTATCAGTAATTAATTACTGATCTGAGGCTTAAACAAATGAAACTCGAAGCTTGCAGATACAACATTTCCTTTATTTTTATTATTACATTACATTCGCTCATTACTACTTTATATTAGTGTTAACGATAATTTTTAATTTTATACTTACTTTATACTGATGTTAGTCTGTAACTATGTACTTTAGAATGGGTGTGTGTAGTACAGTCACGAGCAAAAGTATGTATACACTCGCCGTTATTCAAAAGCGATTTACTCCTTTATTTTTCATTGAAATTTTATGTTGTTACGAACATAGCATTTTCGAACCCATAGGTTTATGTAATGTGTCGTATTTCAACGTTCCATTCATTATTTTACGAAAAAATTGCAGTAGAAAGTCGCCAAGTGTTGACATATTGGTGTTCGTGACTGTACATGCCCCGTCTCGATAACGGGTCATGTAAGTCCCAGACATGTGTAATGCCTGACTAGCAGGGTTGGATTTTGTACTATAATTATAGTATTTATACTATAATTTCGCCCTTTGTACTATATACTATCCAAATCTAAGGATAGTACGCTAAAATACTATAATTTAAAGTTTTTTCCCAAATGCTTAGTTTTACGTCATATGAATATTTCGACCGTGCGTGTATCCGACCGAATTCTGATCTTGCAATGTTTTCTGTGTATCGACACAGAAAACATTGCAAGATCAGAATTCGGCTGAGGATTCCCCGATTATCCTCCGCAGTACCTACACTTCTATCTTTCCACTAATCTCATTCCTTCCATTTCATTCGAAATTCAAACAAAGTGACAACAATGGCGAAAAACCTTACCAAGACTAAAATACGAAATAAACTGGCAACACAATCCAATATTTTGATGAGAATAAATGCCAAGGATGAAGATCTAATCTAGCTAATATTAATATTCAAGAACTGATAAACTTAGAAGAGGAGTAAATTTTGCCATACCTGGAATACCTGGTGTTGATTTTAATGACTACATAATAAGTTAAATTAAAAATAATGAAAGTGTACTATAATTTTTTCTAAATACTATCCTTTTCATTTTTTTGTGCTATCTTTTTCAACGTACCTAAATCCAACCCTGCTGACTAGTGGCCAGTCAGATCGTATCGTGTCTGTCTGTAGGTAATTACGATTGGTATTGCCATGTTTTAGTACTAATGTCTATGGCTGTTTGTATTTTCTTTATATTTATGTGCGGTTTGTTGGATAGTAATTATTGTAATGACGTGCTATGCTATAATGGTAACGTGGGTGCAGAGGTACCTACATCTCACAAACACCCAACAATTTTATGACATATTAGCATTAAATCTCACAAACACCTAAGTATTTTATTACCTACATATTAGCAGTAAAAGTAATATTTCACAATAAACTAAGCGATATTCCCACATACTCGTACACACCTAAGATAACTATCTACGGTTGCCACACATACTTAACACCGCCATTAAAAAGCACACCTACTAAAAACCACTCGATAATCATTATAATAGTTCGTTGTAGTTGGAAAGTGATAAACAACGATAACAATCATCGCAGGCGGCTAGTTTGAACTCTATTTTGCATCTCCGAGGCGGCATCGGCACGTCAAAGGAGTAATCATGCCCTCCGCGTCCGATGCTGAGGAGGTATCCACGCACCTCCCGTGGGCGTTAAAACGTTGCTTGTTGACTCTCACAAACTGATTTGGTAGTACAATCAGTTAGATAATGTTTTTAGTGGATAACATTTCGGAATTCTGATTTTCCGTGGTACTGAATGATTCGGAAGTCGGTCCAATATCAAATGACTAGAGCTGTCTTTGATGTTAAATTATCTTTTTGTTATTTATCTATTTGCTTTGATAATTTCTTATAAGCGGAAGTAAGTAAAGCAGAATAGTTCAAAGAATTACTTAAAGGTTGTCAGTTGACTAAGATTTAATTGACTAGAAATAGAAATAACTTAGCGCAGAGGCAATATTTTCGAAGCCAATGAGGTTAGGACCGGATTATGACGTATCTAATCTATCAAAAAGATCACAGAGAGATTAAAAATCCACGTTCTATGTATAAGAAATATTATATTAGATCAATCACACAGATATTTTCAGGTCGAACTTCAAAGGTTGTTTTGACACTGGCTGATAAATACACATAGCCACAGGGCACGCAAGCCCAAATATTCCTTTTGTAATTTCATATTTTTGCTTTACTTTTGATGACTGATGATCACTTCAAAGTGGTATATTTTGAAATTGCCTGATCTCTTTTATACCTCTAGTAGCATAATCAGCCTATAATGTTCCCACTGCTAGAAAATAGGCCTCTTCTCGGTGAGAGGAAGTAGGCCGTAATCCACCACGCGGGCCCAGTGCGGGTTGGTAGATGTCACATGTCTTCGAATGTTTGGTTCTAGGACATGCGGGTTTCCTCACGATGTTTTCCTTCACCGTTTTGCGAACAGTGGTGATGGAATATACCTCTAGTAAATACATGCAATTCCTTATTGTATAAAAGACCACCAAAAATACTAATAAAATATAATTTACAAGCCCAATCAAATTATCGTGCGCCATATTAACGATATGACCGTACATTTTTTACGGTACCACGTTCGGTGGTATCTCAACGAGGCGTGTTGTAATAACTTTGGACACGATCGACGACTCGCCGCGTTAGCGCCGACACAAACACCAACAATGTTTACCGAGCAATAGACTACGTTTTTTTGTTCACCACCTAATTGGTCGCTGGAAAACGGAGCTCGTAATGAGATGTTCGGAAAACCTGTATGGAGAAAAAGTTCGTGACTTTTTTGTTTTGTAGATGTATTTTACAATATTGGTGTGATGTTTTGGTTCTGTCGGGCGAAATTGAGGTTCTTCAATGAGGTTTTTTTGATATTTTAAAATGTAATGTTATAAGGAATTGAAGAGATAAAACCTCACTGAGTAGTTGCAGCTCAGTCAATAAGAGAGCAGTGGTGGCTCAGTGGTAACGCCTCGACTTACGAGTTGAAGGTCGTAGGTTCGAACCCAGACAGGCGCCTTACTTTTGTGTAAATATTTTCGTCATCACTGCTCTCAAAACGTGAAGGAAAACATCGTGAAGAAACCGGCATGCCCTAGAAACAAAAAATCAACGACGCACTGGGCCCGCGTGGTAGATTACGGCCCACTTCCTCTCACAGAGCAGTGAGAACATTATAGGCTGATTATACAACAGGAGAGCTTGAAGATTTAAAATGTGTAATTCTGATTAGGTTTGTAATCAATTAATGCCGCTTTAAACTCAGCAGCTCGTAAACATGTCCTGTATGTAGGTAATGGTATTGGTCCATGTTCTTATGCTATTTTTATGCGTCAATTTGTTCTTTTAATGTTTATTACAAAAAAAAATCGACTCCGTTGAAAACTTCTTGCCAAGCAAATGCCACAGCTAAAGTTCATAGATCTTCAAATATCAACTGATCTAATAATTTGAAATGTGAAAGCTTATTCATTTCTAATGTAAACAGTTTTACAGTCACATCACTACATATCAAAATATATCTTACGACATAGTGTTGTACCAACTTTTTAAATTCCTCTCTCTAAAAGACCTTTACCCTTGCAAGCGCTGTTAAACTTTAATGTTCGCTTTTCAAATTTTGACTGACGTGACGGCTCGTTGTGCGCCTGAGTTTTTTTTTCAAGATGGCTGCCCTGACTTAATCACTTTGATAAATAAACTGATAAAAGGATTTATTTGGTAACGGTTTTAAAACAAACTGAGTGGGGTTTAGTTTTAGTTTTAAAGTTGTTTTAACTGACAGTAGATCTAAATCCACGATTATGTCTGTTTAATGTGGTGTTTTATTCAAAACATGAAACAGGTAGGTAGGCATTTGAGTGTTCACAACTCGAACCAAATAAAACTATTTTATTTTAATTACTTGTAAAAATTAAATAAATATTTTTATTATACTGTTAACTGTAAGAATTTATGTTCATAAGTAATTTAGTTCGTATTAACAAACAATTTTAATTGCAAACGAAATTGCATGCCCACAATTTAAGTGCGTTGATGTCTTTTGTAAGGGAGGACCTCACGCGAAACCGGAAAAAACGACACACAGAAGTAAAATAATTAATTTTCTACTTTAAGTGTTAAAAACAAGTTCCTAGTAATATTTAACATTCTAACGACCAAATTCTAATGAGGTTTCCTATCTTAGTCGTATTTATCTAATAGGAATCTACTAAAAAACATGATTAGTGTTATACGTATAATAACAAGTCCCGCGTAGACGGCTAGCTAATAATTATGAAACGATAGCATCTCATAAAAATGCGCTTGTAACATACTTTATAGCTACGATTAGCTCTGCGCAACGAAAAACCAATTTAAATAAATTTTAAAAAGGCATTTATGAGAAAACCCCATAGCGAGCCTCCACACCAATCTAATTTAAACCCTCCTGTTTGACTGAAAGGTTTATATCGGAAAAACGACAAAAAACCTGCGCCTGAGTCATTCTCGTTAGTCAGACGAGTTGCCACGGTACCTGTCTCATAAGTGGCGGTGTTTGTTTATTTAAAATCACACCTTAACAAAATAAAAATAGGTTGCATAATTCAATGTGTAATTATGGTGGTTACGACATTTTTCAGTGAGTGAGTCCGTCTTGTTAGTAAGCTTATTGTTACCGGTGCGACTTCCGTCCTTGTCTAGCGCTCGTGTTCGGGTGCGCGTGGGTGCTGCGCTCTCTTTCTAATCGTTACGGCAAGGTCGGCTCGTTAAAAGCTCTTAACGAGAAGCGAAGGAAAAGCACGAGCCTCTCTGAGGCTCTCAAACTTTTTACTTTTTTTTGTCTTATTTTTCGTTTCGAATGTTTTGTTGTTTAGTAAATTTATTTTTAAGTTATACACTCGGAAAATTCTAGCTTAGTTTTTTTTTTATTATTTTGTTTTTGTTCTTATGTGTTATTATTAGAAATACAAAGATCTCGATGGATCTTTTGTTTAAAAAAAAAATGAAAGCTGAAACCAAGTACAGACGCCAGCACATCAAGCTACTACAATCTGTCAAATAATAGAATTTCAACTTTATCGCTAAAGCGTTAGGGTTCAAGGTTGATTGGGAAAATTTGACAGTTTCGGGTAGCTTGATGTTTTGGCGTCTGTACGTACAAAACTCATGATCGAATTCCAAAACCGTATTTCAACTTTGTACCTCTGAACTTTGACCATCTCAGTCGGAGGCTCGCTCGGTATGTTCCGCGCGTGTCCCGTTCACACCTGAATCGTGCGCATCTACCCATCTCTTTCCCCCACAACGCTATCTCGCTCGTGTACTGACACCATCCCGTCACGCCACTCAGGATAATCGCCTGAAGAAAACACCTTACGTTTATCTTGGAGTAAGTTCCGAGTTGCAATCAATTTAAATTCTTTATACATTTTAATGTCTCTGAACTTTGTTTTGAGGCGTCTGAGTCGGTCAGCTGATGTTGTTGGCAGTGGTATAAAAGTTATACACAGACATACATACAAATTTTTGTTAATGTGTTGGTGTTTTTTGTTTAGATCTTAATGAGCTTCCTGTACTAGTTTGACAGGATTTAATTGGTAGCTTGTCTTGTTATAACTTTTTTATTGCTTTAGCATAATCATTGTAATTTATTGAGCGTGTGACTTAACAAAAAGGATGTAGGTATAATATATTAAAATCCTTTTTTATAATTGATGTTATTTTCAGTTAAAGAAAACCAACTTTATGTATGTAATTGTAAATTAGTTGATTTCAGAACGACTAGTACTATTGAAAAAGACATAAAAATGTTCGAAGATTTAGCGCTAATTGAACTTTATGTGCGGTGTGGATATTAAAGTTGATATCCAAAAAATACATATTTGTTTACATCGCTGGAAACTATATTGCTAACGCCTTTTAGCTATGAGGATTTAGAACGAACTAACAAATGAAGGTTATAAAAAGCAAGTTAAAAAAAAAGAATGAGACTTAAAAATGTTACCAATAAACCAGCCCAGCAAATGTCACCAGCCAGTACTTTTTGTAATTTTTACAGCTAAGTGCAAAAGTATTCACACCATTCGATATTTTAACATTTTAAAATTAAGTATTATCAGTTATATCCTGTCAAACAGTTTAAAAGTGATGGCTACAGTAACGTTCTTGTTTATTATAGCGATGCCAACGCTCCTGGGCCGTCCCGGACAGAAATAAGAGAAAAAAAAGTGGTATTTCTGTAGAAAACGACTCGACCGATTGCCTCGTTGAGCCTTCAATCGATACGTTCTCGAACCAACGTCGTATTTGTATCGATTCTTATAAGTATAACCGTTTTTATACTGCACGTACTTATTTCGAAAATTCGCTTGACACATAAAATACTTTTGTAAAGGCGACCGGCTTATTATCGAGTTATACATATTTTCAATGGATATTTATGGCTTTTTATTTTTAACGTGCATGGTATGAGGGCTCGACCTGGCTGAATAATATATATGTAAAAAAAATTATTAATAATGTTAAACTACGCTTGCCGAAGCCAGTCTGTAGATGGGTGACCATCCATTCCATATCGAGACCCCTCAAAGCACCGGAAAGCACGTTAAGCCGTTGGTTCCGGCTGTCATTCGTAGTCAAGTCAAGTCTGACGACCAGAGTTACCAAGGGATATCGTATTACCCAGTAACTGGGTTTTGGAGTCCAGATAGGCGGTCGCTCCATGTAAAATACTGGTATTCAGTTGCATCAAGTTAGACTCAAACTCAAACCGTCTTATTACAAAACGAAACCTAACTTTAGTTCTAGCCTAAACTATTGAGCCAGTACTTGTATTCCGAACTTTATTTCGATTTAGGCAAAGTTCTTAATACTAAAATGAGAATTTAGCACCGAACTAGGCTGTCAGTTTTTATAAAGAACTGCATTTCAATAACTGGGTCAGTGGTTTAAACCTGATCGAAACAAAAACCTTGTTTTGTAATAAGGGGGAAAGCATTTATTTCAAAAATAAACCAATTACAGCCACTTTTGGATTATCAAGGGGTCGGTCAGTCAGAAAGATGAAGCTAGTAGCCCATTCCAAAGCGTAATAGGTACCTATGGAGAAGAATGGCCAAGAAACTCCTGGAACTGAACTGAAAGCCGAACCCAACATAGTTCTGAAAAGTTTAGACAGATGATGATGATGATGAAGACTTGAAACAGACTATATCAGTATTCATTAGCATTAGGTATGTGTGGTAACAAAGTGCCCAAAATGGCGTCGAATCAAGTGCAACCTCAGTGATTGATATGGGAATATGAGAATATCATCACAGTATGTGGTTGTGATAGGTTTAAATATACATATACACCTTTGCGCAAAAGCACACATTCGGCTCACCTTTCAACAGGCACCAAAGCTTTTCTATGTGACTATTTACTTGCGAAGAAATTAATATTCAACAGCTAAGTCAACGCCTGCATAAAGCAACACGATTTTACATACCTACCACACAGCAAAATATTCAAAGTTTAGTTGGATGTAACACTTAGGTACAGACGCCAGCAGGTCAAGCTACCCGAAACTGTCAAATTTTCCCAATCAACCTTGAACCTTAATACTTTAGCGATAAAGTTGAAAATCTATTAAAGAAATTTCACAGATTGTAGTAGCTTGATGTGCTGGCGTCTGTACTCAAACGTGTTTGTTATGCTCGAACCTCCGAGTTGGATCAAAGACAGTCATTATAACAATTTAGAAGATTACATCGTGTCGACGGGCCGATCAGTCAAAGAGTTAATCACCGTGCCGAAAAACTATTCGGTGGAATTAAGCGGTGCACACGACGGTTGTTTAGAAACCTGCGTAGGCGCAACAGCTTGACTGTACAGTCAGGGAAATGAAGTCTTCAGCAGATTGACTTACTTTGAAAATTTGCCGTGTTATAGCTGTTTCATATGGTTTATAAAGAACTAGCCTCAGCCCGCGACTTCGTCCGCGTTGCGGACGCGTTTTCGCTTAGCGTGCTTTTTGCTCGGTTCATAACGATCATAATTATCATGTGGCCTATAGCCTTCTTCAAGAGTTGGTCTAACAAATGCAAAAAGATTTTTTCAAATCCGACTTGTAGTTCCAGAGAGGGCGTTCAAACAAACAAATTCTTCAGCTTTATAATTAGTATACTTATAGATGAGAGTTGTGATTTATACACCTACGGAAAATTTAAGTTGGTAGCCAATTTGCTAAACAATCTGTTTTCCTGACTGTACGAGTGTTCAGACGCCAGCAGGTCAAGCTACCCGAAACTGTCAAATTTTCCCCATCAACCTTGAACCTTATAATGCTTTAGCGATAAAGTTGAAAATCTATTAAAGTTTGACAGTTTGTAGTAGCTTGATGTGCTGTCGTCTGTACTATGCGTCTGTTGCTGGCCTATTTCATTTCGAACTCCCAAATTACTTGGTACGTGAGACAATTCTGGATTTCATTCGTCATAGAATGAATCAGAAACATTTCAAGTGATAGTAAATGGAGTGTAAAGAGCATCTGTCGAAATAGTCTGCAATGTGAACTCACTTCGCTGTTATTTATGATGCTAGAGTACAATGATGAATGAGGCTACTGTGCGAATGTTCGCATCATATGTCTGTCCTACTTTACAGCTTTAGACCGTGTATCTATCCATACTACTAGAATGCAACATCTGCGTATCCTTTTCCCAACTATGTTGGGGTCGGCTTCCAGTCTAACCGGATGCAGCAGAGTACCAGTATTTTACATGGAGTGACTGCCTATCTGACCTCCACAACCCAGTTACTGGGTAATACGATACCCCTTGGCAAGACTGGTTGTCAGACTTTCGGACTTCTGACTACCCGTAACAACTGTCAAAGACCCACGAATGCCAGCCGGGACCAACGGCTTAACGTGCTTTCCGAGGCACGGAGGGGTTTGGATTTGTAAAGATGGTCACCCATCCACAGATCAACCGCGGCAAGCGTAGCTTAACCTGATCGATCGACCCATACGACTATTATTATACCGACAGCGAGTTACTTTTGTCCGTATAATATTAGTAGTATATTATACAGACAAAAGTAACTGGCTGTCGGTCTGTCTGTTACCTTTTGACGTCTAAACGGCTGAACGGATTTCGCTAAACGAAAACTTGTCACACAGGTAAACCATGAATGAAATGGGTTAGGACGTAGGATATTTTTATTCCGGTAGTACGTTCCCGTCGGATAGTTTCTCACCTCCTCGCGGGCGGAGCCGCGGGCAAAAACTAGGCTGATATAAATACGCGTCTACAAGAGTGCTCCCAGAATCGTTAAGTCAGAGACGAAAGTTCTCGAACCAATGAGAATAGTAAAGATAAAATAACTTCTATGTGAACACCTATTTAAAAGCAGCACGCGCAGGCGCAGTCTCCTAACAGCCCTCGTGTAATCGGCTTTAGTATGCCGTAATAGTTTCGAACGAGATGTGTACGCGCAGGGCATTAAAAAGCTCTTTGAAATCTCCGTCCGTGCCGCAATAAAACGGGCGCAGTCATCCTACGGCCGGAGGAATTGTCTGTCATTCAATCGAAGCTCAAATCATGTATTCTTGTTATTATAGATGAATTTAAGAAAGCACCTGAATTGCCTCCCGACATTGCACTCGTTAAAAGGTTTGATTGAAATTGAAATTGCTTTCCGAACGCTACTTGGGGAATTAAGCAATTGGTAGTTAAAGAACTTGATTTGAATGCTTTTGTGTTCCGTAAATAATGTTAATCTAATGAATTAAGCGTGGAAATATTAAATGTTGTTTGTTTTTCTTTTAATAAATGCTTCCATTATGATGCCTCTTATAATCTCATTCATTAAAATTGTTCTCTAATCTGACTATGGTTACGTAAATAAATAATTTATTCGTCGTATCAATCATTTCTCATCTTGTTTCCTTCTAATTTAGTTATTCGGTAATTATAACCGTTTCCTTGATAGCTGATTAACAGCGGATATCCTGCTGTCAACGACTTTATTTGACAACGTTTTGGCGACTTGTTTGAAGTCGGCAATAATTAATGATAATGACAGATAAAAATTATCTGGAATTTAAAATTAATTGGTATTTGAAAGCTGGATTCACTAATGAAAGTTTTAAAAGTCGTGTCGCGTGATTTTACGACGGTCTATTTTAAATAAATGGGCGGTTAAGAAAATTCATGATGGCGGCATGTTTTTTTTTTAAATCCCTAATTGCTTGGAAATTTTCCTTTCAGCCTGCCTCATTACGTCTTTCCTGACACGTCCATGTATCATGTTAGCTGTTTTATGATCAAACAGCTGAGATCACATGTCTACTTTATAGCAGGTAGTACTATCAATCTCCAACGTAATTATAAACTGAAGGGTTGTTAAGAAAATTGTTCAGCGCCAACCGCTATAACTTGATGATTGCAAACTTTAATTATTTGCTGTAAAACATGATTGAAAAAGTAATTGTTTATTGGAATAGCTGATTGGATTCACAGGATAATAAACAGCTCTTATATCAATAGGTAGGCAGTTGTGTGGGTCTAATATTTTTTTTTAAATGAAATTGTTATTTACACACCTTTTCTTTAACGCCGCTTCTCCTATTACATGGGACTTACACATAACTGGCCAAATGTGGGTAGGTACAGACGCCAGCACATCAAGCTACTACAATCTGTCAAAATTCTTTAATAGATTTTCAACTTTATCGTTAAAACATTAAGGTTCAAGGTTGAATGGGAAAATTTGACAGTTTCGGGTAGCTTGACCTGCTGGCGTACTATATACATATTATACACCTCGCCTTACCCTTCAAGGAATACAAGCGTGATGTTATGTTATGCCATTTCTCTTTTTTTTTACCGCCTTAGACTGTTCTATTCCCTTTCCAATTCTTTCTATTTTCCGTTTCTGCTGAATACCTTGCCTTTGTAATCATGCCTCGCCTTTTCCAACTATGTTGGAATCTGCTTCCAGTCTAACCGGATGCAGCTGAGTACCAGTATTTTACTTGGAACGACTGCCTATCTGATCTCCATAACCCAGTGTCTGGGTCATGCGATACTCCTCGGTAAGACTGGTTGTCAGACTGTCAGACTTTCTGGCTTCTGACAACCTGTAACGAATGTGAAAGATCTACGAAAGTCAGCCGGGACCAAAAGCTTAACGTGCTTTCCGAGGCACGGAGGGGTCTGTGTATGTTAAGATGGTCACCCGTCCACGGACCAACCTCCGGAAGTGTAGCTTAACCTGATCGATCGACCCATACGACTATTATTACTTAGCCACAAGCCCCTCGAATACCTTGAACCCAAAAAGTTAAAACTAAAAAGTTTCCCTCAAACAAAAGATGGCGCACCATAACGAGCCCGCTTACTATTCCACGCATAGAGTATAAAGTGCTGGTCGCCAATCACCGAGACTTGGTAAAAGAAAGAAAATGTAAATACGTGTTTCGTTAACCGCGTTCAGTGCCCATTATGTAAATATTAGGCTGTCACGAGAAGACACGGAACGTACGAGTTACGGACAGCTTTTGTAGCTGCAGGTAGGCCGCGCGTGACGTGCGAAGAACAGAGCTGAATAAGTGTGAGTAGACCCTTATGCTGCACGTCTGTAGTAACAAAACCAGTATAAGCGGGGCTCTTGTTCTCCTGAAACTCCGTACTACGCTAGGCCAGCTCAAGACCAAAGTGTTACTACAAAGCGCGGTCGACTGTACAACAGATTGGATCTTGACCATAGATATAAAGAAAGAATATCTTAAAGGTAAAGTGCATCATTGATGCAGAGTCGTTATTGCTATAAGGCAATTTAGTTTTATGTTGGTCTTTTAGCCATTTTCTTTGCGTTTTTATAGGTGTAGGGTACAGGAAATTTAATGGCCTAGTTTTTAATTAACAAGCAATTTACAAAAGGCTCTCGTCTTGGACTGACTACGTCAAGATAATGGTTAGAGGGAGGAGAGAGGAAATAGCTTAGTAGCTCAAAAGATTAGTACCTACCATACGCTTTATTCTCCTATGGGTTGCAAATTCTGCTGAAGCTCATTTCAATTCGGTTCTCTATTTCTCGCTTTCACAGCAACACTGGGTGTGTACAGTCATCATCCCACTCAAATTATAACTGACAATAACTCAAACCACCTCAGCCGACATCCGCTTACATCAACAAGATAATTTCGACTTGCTAGAACAAGACTACTCATTATGCTAACAAGAAATTATGCCCCCGTTCTCTCGTGGGGCGTGCTTGCAATTTGCCATCGTAAAACAAACTTAATTAACCGACACAGCCATAAAAGACTTGTCATGTTGTCGTTGCCTAACAAGACGCACGACTGGTCGGCCGCCATGTTGGTTGGCGAGCAATCAATCAATATTTATAAGATCACATGAATTGTACAGAAGGAAATGGGTAATAACAGCTATGTTTTGTATTTTGTTTCTTGGGTGCAGGAATTACTAAGTTTTAATGAACTTCTAGGAAGATGTTGTTTCTGCTTACCCTCCAGGACATAAGGTATAAGTTCATGAAACATTAAAAATTGTGTGTGATTGGCAGTCGTTTAGCTTCTACGTTCAGCATACAGGAATGTCTTAAAATCTATACCAAATGTAATCTAAATCTACAATGGTGGTATGAAGAGCTTTTACAAACTTTTCTATAAGATCAAAAGCGTAATACCTATCTCCTACTGTGTGTAATTAAAAACTAACTTATCTGACCTTTTCCATAAAATACGTTTCTTTTTATAATTGGTGTTTACTGAATATAAAAACTGGGGGAAACAAATTAAACCTTATTAATCGCACTAATTAACACGAATAACACGCTTTACACCCTTGACAGGGGAATCAATTCATATATAATTCCATTTGGCAACGGCTAACTACATGGCAATTTACCTGAATACAAGCAAAATAACTCGTAACCTACAAAAATAAAGTTTAAACTTGGATAACATAAATATCCCCTTATTTGAATTCACAGCACGATGTATAAAGTGTTCCTTCATTTATTTTCCTTTCGAAAAACATCAATCATATGCGATCTCAACACTTGATCGAATATCCATTCCACATCATGACACGACCAATGTAATGAGACCTCTGTGAGGTCATTAATCTCCTTCACTGACACCCAGTTATCTGTCCAAGGAGGGTCCAAGTAAACTTGTCAGATGGTTATGGTGGTGCGTTCAACTCTCGCGGCCATATTTAGCCACCTGCTGTGAACTTGTTTGCCATTTTGGGCAGTTGAGGATGGAGTTCAAAGGTGCTCACATGCTGGAACTTAGAACGGTGGATGCCTTATGTAGAGTCTATTAGCCTGGTCTGAAATTCAGTATATACATACGTTATTGCTTAAACGTTAGGGCTTCTTAGTAAGGGTAACGATGCACATTCTCAGACTAAACAACTGGGAAAATAATATTGTATTGTAGCTTTGTAGCAAAACGGACAGTTTCAGAAATAGTTTTCCATTTTGGAGCAGTCCGTTGCATAACTTCAGGAACCTAACGGTGTTTACGTCAGCAGCTCGTATTTATCCTTATAAATAGCCTCATAATACATTTGAATCTCATTAATATCATACACATATCTCTGTCAGAGGCGCAACAGAAATAGTGCATCCTGTTTCGTGCGCGCGCGCCGGCGACGAGCGTTGCGCTCGAGTGTCGAGCCGAGCGCTCGAATCGGACGGATAATCGATTTTACGAGCTCCCGAAATAAACCGAGTCCCTTCGGCACAACATGCATCATCGACGGTCACATTCTGCACCCAGCTTGTGTTGTTCTTTTAATACTGGAGGGAAATGTATGACTGGACGCCCATATGTTGTTAAAGAAACAAGCGCACTGATTCTAAATATGACGATGTTTGCTTCGATTCTTAATCATAAACTTACATTAGCTCAACAATTTAACATGACATCACTGTTCTTCAACCAGTTCGTTTTATCAAGAATTCGATCAGTATATTAGACGCCTTTTATGACCAAGTGATCTAGCTACAGAACAAGTATTAGACGAACTTAACGTGGGCGAGTCCATTTACGGAATGCAATTTAAAGTCAAAATAGGGAAACAGTAAATACTTTAATACTATCCAAATGATAGAAAACGGTACTGTATCAGAGTAGCATCCCGTCTAGGGCAATAAATGGGTCTGTTCACCCAAATAGTGCTGTGGGTGTTGTGTTTTATTGTTACGAGCGGGTTAACGAGCGCTTGCGCACTGCCATGCGTCCGCGCCGAACGCTTCGTCAGTCCGTCTTGGGATATATCACAAACAGAAACATGTAAACGTTTCCATATGAATTACTTTCTCGTATTCTGTTCCGGATCATCGAAAATAGTCTGTTTGGAAACAATTCTAGTTTTTATTGCTATGATGCTTAGAACAAAACGTTGCTGTTTGTTTTGAGGAAAGTTTATACAGATTCAGGCGTTTTTCTGTTTATGTGAAAGGTCGTTATACAGGAAAGGGTCTCCTGTAAGGGTGAATTCTAGTGGATCTGGGTCACAGTTTAATAAAGATTGTTCGGGACCTAAGATAGATACCGGTCTATCTATAAACCTATTTCGTTCTACCACCTAATTAAATAATATTATTGAGAAACTTACAAGGTGCATCGAACGCGTACCTACTTGAAAATATCCACCGACATTTAATTTTGTAAACATGGAGCCGACTCACCATATTAATTTTTCGAAGCATAACTTAAACACTGTCCGTCAATCATGTCTAGCTGTTTGTCGGAGGTGTACTTGTAGAACCGAGGTGTTTCGACGCAAGCGCACCGGGACAAGACCGACATATGTCATGTCGACATTTACGACTACCCGACATTTGAAATAAGAATACAAATGTAATGGCCACATGTGTGGCCTCGTAAATATGCCAGTGTGTGTACACCCCTGAAAGTTATTAACAAAAGTATTAAATATCCCATTACTAATGATTTTATGAAGGAATGTACTCGTATGTTCCAGCCTCTTCATGAATTATGGTCACACTGTATCCCTGTTGCACTTGCTACATTTTATTTATTTATTTCATTTTTTTTCACTCACCAATTTCGCTCTCTTATTTGTTAAACTGAAAATTCCGAAGATATACAAAAGCTTTAAAAACTTTTGGTATGTACAGTCAACAGCAAAAGTAGATGATCTAAATCAGAAATTCAATACTAATTAACGGAGTTCGCGTCAGAAATGTGTGGCGTCGAAGTGATTCAAAAGTATGACACTGAGTCTGACATACTTTTGAATCACTTCGACGCCACAAAGTTCTGACGCAAACTCCGTTCATTAGTATTAAATTTCTGATTTTGATCATCTACTTTTGCTGTTGACTGTACTTCATGCGTAAAAGTAAAAGATTTGTAAGCTGGAAACCACGTCCACGCTTCAGGAATAGAGCCTTTGAAAACTCAGTTACAGTGACCTCGTAACATTTTGCTAAAGTTTATTTTTATCGTGTTTAAACAGAAATGAAATAAATTTAAGTGCCAATTACAAAATGTAATTAGCTACCCGCATAAACATACGGTTACGTGTTAATAAGACTGCCGTAACAACTTTACGGAGTTTCTAGGAGCAGCGTGGCACACCTCATTACTTCATCACAATACATATTCATGAGCATCATAACATTCATAACCCTATAAATATTGCTTTGCATCTCGCTCTTGTCAAATAAATATATTTCTTTACGGCGTGAAACCAATCGTTGTGGAGATAGCGTTATCGTTTAATGGCCACTTGAGCCACGACACGACGCCACATAAACACAAAAAGAAATAAAAAATGTTCTTAAAAGCGTCCGTCCGTTCGCGCCTCGATGTAATAACATTTGCATTTCCTTGCGCTTGCGCCGCAAGAGGCGCAGACAAACGACTCGCGCTCGCCCGACGCGTCGAGCTCTCGAATTCTCGATAGATCTTAATGCTTTATTGAGTCATAAATCGCAGTCCAAGTACTTTGTACTAATATGCTAAAAGGATTTTGTTTTATTGCGATACTGATTGACTGTCACAACATTTACAAATTCGATTACTTCAAAAGTAGTAAACTTTACTTTCAACGTATGCCGTGTGATCTTAAAATTAAACTTTTATGATCGCTTCCACTTCTAAAACTATTGTGTGGGTGTTCGGTAAGTACGTGAAAGAAATGAGCCTAATTATCACAATGCAAATCGTACAAACATTAGTAAAATGTTAGCCAACATGTGCCGGCGGCGGAGGCCGGATCAAACATACGAGCAAGCGAACAAACACCGGTGTTTGGACTATCGCCACTTTCGGTTCTGTACAAATAGGGACCGATGTTTGTTCAAGTGCCAGTGACACGCCACTGCGGAGAGCTCTGTCCAGCTTAAGAAAGCCCCTAAGAACCCTTTGAGTCCCTCTTTTGTGAGTTATCTGGCAATGAGCAGGAAGGGACGGAGGGGGTCTTGTTACAGTGGTGGCGGTTCAAAACAAGGCGACACCTTTCTCGGCCGTAGTGGAAAGGATTTACCTGTCAGATGTTTTAACGAGCTAAGTAAGGGTTGACAAAGGCTATAATTTACTCGAGGCGAAGTCCAACAAGAGCGTTTACGAGGCTCCGTGAACACGAGATCCCAGAACGTTGGAACAGGTCTAAAATAAAATTAGGAACTCGGCAATCAGGGTTCGGAAATTAACGATTTATCGATCAGTGGCCGAGATCGTAAAATTTAAATTTATAAATAGAATAAGATGAAACAAAGAGTATTTTATGACTGTCTAATCTAAAGAGCCTCAACCCTCAACTCTCAGCGGCGTCGAATTACACTGTCATCTTGATTACAACCACTTTTTTGTTTACATCAGCGTCCAAACGAGACTGGTGTAAAATTACATTGTTGCTACATATAGAATAGATCAGATTACTTTTTTAATGAGTGAGTATATAACAACAGTAAATCGAACGCAGATCAAACAAGAATTCTTCGCAAAAAGCGTGCATAGCAACAGACCAACACTAAATCTACAAAACTGGTGTCAGGTTCTAATTGCCCTTTTTGTGTGAATAATTTGTGTTATTTACGATTTGGACACGCATAAAACAAACAGGTTTATGTATTTGTTTTTCAAAAAGAACTTGTTTTCCGAATATTTTCTTAATTACTCTTGTAATTGCACCTCCAAACGTGCAAAAGATAAAGCTTTTGTGGAAAATTCACTAGCTTTGGTAGAGTTCAAACATTCTTACATATATCTCCCACGGTATTAAAATAATTGTTTAAAACTAAAAACGATATAAGTACATTGGCCTCCAAAAGTTAGTTGAAAATTTTCCACTTCACTTCACTTCAGCTGTGGCACACCACATTAAGATTTAAAAATCTAGTTCCAAATGTTTTAACTGTACACTACCTATAACGTTTATTGACTAGTTCAACCTATGAATTATCATAAAAAATAATCCCTCGGGATGACCTGATTATATTTTATTTTTATTTTAAATCATAATGTGGCATCACAGCTGAAGTGGTAAAATGTCAACTAATTTTTGGAGGCCACTCTAGGTATATGTATTATTTGAAAAGCTTCGTCATCATTCGAATCCGAGGCACTATTTGAAGTTTTGTTAAGAGGCTTCATAATATAGTCACTGAAAAGGGCTTTTGGAGGTATGAGGAACAGGGTGTAAAGTTCACTCATCCTCCATTGAAAAGGGAGGATCCTCCAACCAGACGGGTGTTGTGTCTGGCGGGCAATTGCCCAACGATTGATATTGGGAAATTGTATCTATGCTAATTGCACGGTAAACTCTGCTTGCGTGCGAGATGCAGGATTTGCGTGACGTCAGTATGACGCGTTGTTCGCATGTGGCGTTGTAGATACCGCTACATCACTCCCCTCCGGAGACCGGAGGTCGATAGATGGCTGAGTCTTGTATCTTGCGATGCTTGCCAGGCCAGCTGAGGTTCCAGTGAGTCGGAATCGGTTGCCGCATAGTTCACGGTGAGTCGGAACTGTCTGCGGAGATGCCCCAGTGAGTCGGGGTGGCGCATAGTTCGCGGTGACTCGGAACTGTCTGCGAAGATGTCACCAGTGAGTCGGGGTGGATGGCGCTGCGTTATACTCCAGTGCGACGTCAGTATGACGCGTTGTTCGCATGTGGCGTTGTAGATACCGCTACAAGCTAATGATACCATAAGCATTAATTTAATTAGCACCTAGCCATACTATTTTTGCAGTAAACCTATCCAAGAACAATAGAATAAACGCTACAGAGCGCTGCATTGGTGAACACTACTAAATATATTATGTAGGTAAATACAATTTATTACAATCTGCCTGCAGACGCGCAGTCTAGCCCAAGCACATGTTAACCGTTGTTGACATCGTAAAAATAAACTAACATGAAAAATAGGATAGTCGATATCGCAAAATATCGATAAGCTAATCTAACACGATCTATATTTTACAAGCGATCTCGTCATCGTACCTACTAAATATAATATTGATAGTAATTCCACTGTTATCGTAGGCCTCCGTAGTTCGTTTACTGGAAGACACCTGCTTACTACATCTACAGCTGTTTGTTGGACCTTGCCCGTGGCCTGTTTAATTATCTTAATTACTTGGCGAACCATCATTGATATTGCTTAGTTGGTCGAGTACTTTTTACTTTACGTTTTATGGAAGTTTTAATTACCTTTTTAGTGAAAGTTTGTTATCCTATATTATGTCCCATTTATTTTATGATCCATTGGTTTGGACACCTACCTTAGCAGACATAAAAAATATACGTCTCTGGATTCAAAAAGCAACTCCTCTTCAACCTAAAGAAAACAATTAAAAACTTCTTTTACATGTCCAACAGCTATAAAGTTTTCCAGCCAGCTTAACTCATCATGTTTTATAACATGCATGTGCATTACGAGTATTACGACATGTGTACTCCAAACCTGCGCGTGAGTGGCAGTAGCGCATTCACACGTATACTCGTCAGATCTAGATCAACGGTAATGGCGGGCAATACGACCGGGTCGACTAGTATGCTGAACTGGCGCCAAGGGCGATGACCATCAATATATAGCTAGATCATATGAAATATTTTGCCCTACTTAACATAATCATGGAAAACGTGAGATTTTTTCCGTTAAACCTAGCGTTTTCACAACCAGCAGTGATCTGTGGACTACGTGACTGCTATATTGTCCAAATTCCGTGAATTCAGGAATGACCAGATCCATTCTACTAAATCTTTCAGCAGCATTTCAACTAATGCTACTACTACCAACTACCACTGAATACTAATACTTTTGATCGCATATACTATAGAGTATGAAAGTTATCATCAGAAATTAAAACCTTCCTTTTACGAGACTGCATCCAAATTTCCAGATTCCCAGATTTCCCAGGTCTTACATAAGCACATTACCGAAATATTCGACTTCTTCTAACCCTTATTTTTCTGTTTTTCCAGGTGGGTGGTAGTAGCAGGAGCCTGGCGTGCGAGCGTGATGCGCCCTCCAACACCTGCAGCAGGCGCCCGCAACAACCGTCACTCCTCACTCCTGCAGCTAGCAGCGTGGGGCGTGCCAGCAGCCCTTGCAGCCGCTGTGCTCGTCACCAGAGATGTTGATGCTGATGAACTTACCGGTAAGCTTCTTTGTAATACTACTAATGTGTTTGTAGGGATTTGGAAATATGATGAAACATATCTTCTTCGATCAGACGTATTAAGTGGATTATGCTATATCATTGCTAGAATGTTTTGTAAGGATACAATTAGGGATATCCAAATAACTGAAAATTTAATACTAAACGCACATTTGTGGGTCCAAAACAGTTTCTTGGGGCATTCCGCAGTCGTAATCGGAACCAAGATAGCTGCAAGATCATTAAATTAATACAGTTCAAATAAAACCTGTAGCCTTATGGGAAGGCTTAATATACCATTCGTTTTTACTGTAAGAACTTATATAATGGATATAATTCCTCCCGCTTTATCTGAATTGATTAACTACAAATTCAACTATAGTAGCAGCCGATAGATTCTGTAAAAATCTCGGCGTGAAAAGTTTGGTGAAGTGAGCTTAGAGTGAGCTACCAATAGTGTCAATCCCTAGCATTAGTTGGAATGACAGCTCACTCCACGCCCACTTCACTAAGTTTTCACGGTGACGGTGAGATGGTTACAGAATCGCACTGCTGGTCACTAACTCTTCGGAATGTCAACTCCTATTCCTGTGAATAACATCCACAACAATGTTGATTGTAATTGACAGTTGTCGTACTAATTAATGAGACACAACTCCTGTTTTTTAATATCAGATCAATTAGTCATCACCAGAACTTATTAGGAGTCGTCACTTCTTCTCAAAAAAGGTGACATTTATCTTTTTCGATGTAAATGTATCGAACGTTTGACACCTAATTAAGATCAAGTTTTCCTATACAATTTTAATTTACGATTTACAATTCCGATATACAGACGACTTTTACACACCATGATTGGACTCCATCATATGTTTTTATAACACCTCGTTTCTCAGTAACTGGGTCTACCAACTATGGTAGTTAGAGACCGGTTCGATAGTTAGCGAGTGGATACTTGAGAAAAGATGAGGCAGGTTTGTCGCGGTAGAAGGCAGAATAATAAGCGCTGAATATAACAGGTGAACAAATGTCTAATGAAATAACGAATAGGAATTCTATTGTAATTCATGCAGTTAAGCAACTTTTTCTCCAGGAAAGATAAATACAGGATAAGTTGGTTGTAGCTAATCGGTCTGACCAAATCTTTATACCAAATCCTAAATAACCTGACCACTATATTGAATAGGCAGTCGATCAGGAGTCGTTTTTCTCGTTGCTTGGACATCTTTAAATGGTCATGTTAGAAGTTCAACGCTTCCAAAGGAGGCTGCGCTATTATAGGTGATTCACCATACTGGAAGTTATTTATTGGAGCCCATATCCTCTAGCATTGATTGATCGAACTAGATTGGAAAGCATTTTAAATGCGCGTTAAGTTTTGGCTTTAGCCATACATTTCTAACTTTGTATGTAATAATTTACTTAGGCAGGTATGCACCGTTTCTGTGAAAGAAGATAAAAGGATTTAATAATGAAATACGTAAGACCTAAAAAAATGCAGTAATAACTTGCCAGACAGGAACAACGCATAATATTCTCAGAGTCCCATTGTTTGTTTCTGAATCAATCAATAAGCTCCTAATACACGTCCGTAGCGAAACAACACAAATGCAAGAAACGTTCCTGTTTTAATAGTCCTTTCTTGTTTGATCGGCGGCATTTTTCAAAGCGATTAAATCTGGTACGAGTGCGCGGGAGCACGTATTCATGCTGTAATGGTATTGAGTGGTTTGTATGGAAGTACCGGCTCATTGTAATGTTGTTCGTGTGCTAAACGAGATTCTGACTCGGTTTGTGCCATTAGAGGATATGTGGAGATTACTGTATGACAATAAATAATGCAGGGCTTGTCTACTTATTGCCGGTTCTAATTTAGCTGCATTAAGCGACGCTTATAAGAAAGCTTCTGCAGTTCTATTTGTAGCAACCGAAGGGACAACTCTAGATTAGAAAAGTAAGGAAGCAATCTCATAATTTCTTGTAACTATAAATTTTATCTTTTAAAAGAAACCGCCGCCGTGGCTTGCCCTATCTGCTGACCTAGAGTCGGGGATTTCGGAAATCTACACAGTATCGGTATCAGTAAATCCCGAGATTTGTCGTCGAATCGTACGATGTGCCGCTACTGGGGGTTCTACAATCAGACCGCGTTACCGGCGGCTTTTTACATCCAAAATGTAATACTTACATATCCAAGTACACGTGTCCCTTTGCTGGAAGCATCTAAACATGAGAGATAAAAGACCGGTCGTAGCGGTAACATAAAAGACTGAAAAGCCAGATACAGGAACAGTAGCTTTAGATATGAAAACTCTGTTAATAATGTAGCGGCAGAAAACATTAGTTATCAAAAAATCCTTTTATCATTTAAGCTAGAGATGATTAATTATAACGGACATGACAACGACACAGAAACACCGCAGCGCAATGATAACGTTTAGTAAAAACTAAAAAGATTTTTTTATCGTAATCGGGTGGTCGGTACACTTCGATCAGAAGACTCGGCCTTTGTGGTTTTGCGTGATACAAAGTTGCGGTACCGACAAAGACTCTGTCCTCTTTGAAAGTGGCGAGATTATATGCTATTTTTTTTTGCGGAGGGGAAATCATCAAATGACCCCTCCCGCTCTGGGTGGTGCGAAAGGGAGTGTCAGACTCTTACTGACTAAAACCCACCCGCGTTCCTTCCTTAGCCCTTTATTTTCCAGGGCAGCGGTAACGGTAACCCTTTCGCTAATACCGCCGCTGCCGCTATTACTTACCTAGTATTGTATACAATCAAGTTTTTTTTTAATTGAACAGACAGATGTGCTGCTGGGGAGTTTGTTGCGCCACTTCTTCTTCCCAGCGATAGCACTAGGAAGTGGTGAAGGGCGGGCGTTTTTGGGGGACTGTCTTTTGTAATTTTGACGTTCAAAACGTGCTGATTCTCAGCCTAATTTGAATAAATGACTTTTGATTTTGATTATATGCTTACATGAGATTTCTGCTGGTCCCTTGGCAAAGGCAACCGCTATTCTGAAGCTTTATAAATAGTCCAGGGGAATAGGAGACTTGATAATGTGCATTCATTTTCAATAATTCCTTTTAGTACACCTAGACTTATACAAGGTGTCGTTTTGCATCCTCGTCAAATTCATAGAGGTAACTATGCTACTGATTCTCAACACGAATCAATAATAAAAGGGGTTAAATATAATAAAATAAGTAGGCATTTTTTTTTCTAATTTTCGGTTATCGGCATGTGTGGGACCCGCGTTTTAAAGCGCGGCCTGTGTGAGACCGCACTGTAACTGCCTTTTACACACACATAAAAACGCGGCCGCTTATACGATACCATAACGCGATTCTGTTCTTTGAAAGTGGTGTATTCTGAAATACTGGATTATTTATGTCTTTCACAACAGCCTCCTGAAATTTGACGAGGATGCAAAACAACATCTTGTATATATCAAAATTGCTCTTTACTATCCTGAAATGACACTGCATGCACATTTCTTTCGATATACATAATATTTTTTTGTCTGTTTAATCAAAAACGTACCTGTGCCAATTTCTTCTTCATAATCATTCTCCTGCGCTTATCCTAATTTATTTGGGGTCGGCGCACCATGTATTTTGCTTCCATACCTACTTATCTATTAGTCGTCATCTCGGAGTCGGTATAGTCACCCCCTTTCTAACCACATCATCATTCACACAGTCCATTCTACCCATTTCTTCTTCTTCGCCTTTAATTAATTAAGTACCTAGTCGAAAACATCAACACTCTTCATAAGTATACCTATCTAAATGCCCATTTTATTCAACTCTTCCTTTTCCAAGAATCGTTTTATCGAATGAGGAAGAACAATGATCCAATCATCACTTATCAAGCTGAATTATGAGGACATATACTTAAAAATATTTTACTGGCTGTCTAAATACACTTTTGGACATAAATCACTTGGCCCCGTCCGACTTGTCGGCTGTAATAAATTCGTGATCGGTAAAAACTGGACGGTTTATTATATCATGCTAATGACAGTATCGTTACGGTCGCACATGGAAACCAGCATGTTGGATATTTATTTTAATTATTTCTCGTGGACCTTCTTTTGGGATATCTATTTGCATTTCTGAATATGGGGATTGTATTGAATATGATGTATTGAATACTCGTTTAAAATAGTTTAGTCCGTTTAATATAAATAATATGAGCTGCGTGCAAATTCATCTATTAACAAGTCTCTCATTTGCGAATACAATTTATTAGTCTTTCACTACTTATCCGCGAGAGCGTCTATCTGATGTATCGTTTCTATGTTTGCCCGCTATCAGTTTATCTCGGCTGTGGTTATATTTTAAAATCCTCTTACATTTATTTTTATCGCCATTATGCGAAGTGCGAGCGAAGTGCCACGCGGCCCGATTCTCAGGCATATTGCAGTTTCAATCATGCCACGAGTATTGTGCTTTTATTTTTATTATTTCCATTCCACTTCCATTATGGCGGCCGAAAGAAATGCTCGACCATTATTCGAGCCGTTAAATACGACACCTTTCCTCCTCGCACGCTCGTATTTCAATTTTAAATCGGCCCTTTTAACCGCCTTATTAATGCAAGCCTTTTTTCTCGCCGTGTTTGTGTAGGTGTTTGCTTTGAGAGCAGCTTTAGTGGAAATTGGAATGTTATTCACATCTATAAAGAGCACTCGAGAAAAAGAATTCGGTATCCGCTAACGTCTACACCACTGATGTCGTTTACTAAAGGTTTTTTCCGTTTGTTACAGGGACATGCTTCGTGGGTAACCAATCCAGTAAGTCGTTACTGGCGCTGGTTATAGTTCCCGAAGCGATTTGTCTGCTGCTTGGCTCCGTGTTCCTCTCATCGGGCTTCCGTGCTGTCCTCCGTCGACCAGCACCCGTGCCAGCCCCATCTGTACTGCTGAACTCGCCGCCTCAGCCTCATCAGGACCAAAGTGTGCTCAGATTAGGAGCATTTGCGGCACTATACGCCGTGCCCTCAGCATGCATACTTGCAACGTGGGTGTATGAGTACGCATGGAGAGACGAGTGGCTCGCTGCTCCAGTGCCTTCAACAGAGCCTTCAACTCATTCAAAACCAGCATTCTGGGTGTTCCTGTTTCGAATATTTGCGACACAGATTCTCGGTGTCATGGTTGCGGTGTGGATCGCGACGCCGAGTTTGAAGGCTTTGTGGAGGAGGATCGCTGGGCCGAGGAAGCCACCGATGGCGAAGTGTCCGCCGGGTCCTCCGCCCACGCCGCTGACTCTGCACTGCTACGCGACACACCCGCACACCCTGACGAGACATCCACACAAGTATGCTACGTACAGGCCTCCACAAACGCATTCGTACAGAAAGCCCAGACACTACCATTACTCAGCTGGTGAAACTATTCTCTGACGAGCATAATGGGTCATATAACATTTTCACTGACGTTCAAAGACGGTTCAAAGACAATTTTGAGAGGAGGAACCTCCATTGCTGCATTTATTTGTAAGATTTGTGTGGATGGATGAACTAATATTCAAGTGCCATTAGTTTTGTAATTAGCTGGGGTCAGGATGATATGGCCTTTAATAATAGCTATTTAAGTATTTATAATTGTAATTACTATGTTTATAGTGTTATGAATGATGCACAATTAATGAAGAATGGTTGTTGTTTGCTATGTCAAGCCTCGCATTTGGTTGTTGTAACATACAATATATGAATCTATACCTATGTACCTACATCATAAGTAAAAGTAAATAAACCGCTATGAAAGTACCTATACAGGGTCAAATTAAATTAGCTAGCGAAACTCTTCAGACGTGATGGTATCGATATCAAAATATGATTTAAAAAAAATTGAGGTTCGACGGCCGTTGGTAGTTTTGTTACTTAAAAAATGAGTTGAGAAAATCTGTTTCCTTCAATTTTATCGTGTATATCAATACTTCTGTGAAGTATACACAAAAACTGAGGTTTCAAGTAACTACACTAACTGCGGTCGATGACCCTATAAAAAAAAAATTAATTTCTTTTCTGTTTTATCATATTAAGATATACATATCACGCCCGCGTAGTTTCGCTAGCTAATTTAACTTGACCCTGTATAAATGGGATAGAATCAATAAATTACTGTGAAAACAATTGTCGAAACCACGGAACAGATAATGTTCCGTGGTCGAAACCGAGTGGTTGTCTTTTAATTTATAAAAACGAATGTACAGACCCCAGTAAATCAAGCTACCCGAAACTGTAAAGTTTTCCCAATCAACCTTGAACCTAATGCTTTAGTGATAAAGTTGAAAATCTTTTGAAGAACTTTGACAGATTGTAGTAGCTTGATGTGCTGGCGTCTGTACATAGGTATATGGCTCAGTCCGAGAAAATTGCCTTTATCAGAAATAAGATAACTTTTTTTTTGTAAATAGTTTATATAACTACTAAACAAAGTGTAAATAAGTTTAATGAGTAGGTATAATATATCTACTCTGAATTGTAAATACGAATGGAAAAGATTTAAGTATTACTATGATACGTCCTCGATCTTATGTTTTATAAATTAACACGGGCGCCGATTCCCTTGTTCACAAACTAATCTTAATTGAAATTCAGTGCATCTTCTTCTTTTTACTTCATGAAGAAAAGGACAGAAGATAAATATTAGTTTAGTCCTGTCAAAAGACGAGATTAAAAACATGGCGCCTAAAAATACGTCAATTTATGAGGTCTGGCGCTGACTAATTTGACAGGACTAAACTAATATTTATCTTCTGTCCTATTCGTAATGAAATAGAAAGAAAAAGATGCAGTAAACTTAAATTTAGTTTAGTTTGTAAACAAGGTAATCGGTGCCAATATCTGTTAAATTTCTTTCTTTCTGGATTTCAAGTTAGTATGTACTTATCAGCTGTAATTGGTATAAAGTATAAAATGGTATAAAATAAAAATTAAATTAGCTAGCGAAACTCCGCGCGCTTGAAAAATATATATTTGATCTTTGGGATCAATGACCAGGGATAGGGGTAGTTATTTAAAAAATCGGTTAAAAAGAACTTCTTTTTTTTGTGTAAACTTCACAGACGTGATTGTTATCAATATTTAAACACGCTAAAAAACAGATTTTCTAAACTCATGCTTTAGTCTTCAAGTAACTGCAATACATGCAGTCGTTGACCCCAAAAAAAACTATTTTTTTTATAATCGGTTTCAGATAACGATAGTCCATACCTATCACATCTGTGGAGTTACGCTAGCCAATTGAATTTTACCTTGTTTAATCAGTAAACGCAGGTTCCTTATATTAATAACTCTTTTTTAATGGACTCAAAAGTTACAATAATAACTGACTCGTTTCTACCGGATTGTATAATATAAAACATCACAATTGTTTCCCCCAAAGGGGTATGCAGCTTACCTTTTACGCTAGTTATGTCTGGGCAGTTATTGTGTTACCAGATTGCAAAAAAAAAAAAGCTAAAACAAGAAATCTACAGCGAGAAAACCCACCTCCTTATTGCCAAAATATTATATAATGTAAATAATGACTGAAAATATTTGATTGTGAATATTAAATAAGTTCTATTTATGTAAGTAATTATTGTAAGTAATAGAATATAGTGGTTAATGAGTAGGTTTACAATAAAATATTAATAAAAATGTTTTTGTTTCACTTATAAAACTTGCACCAGGTAGCCTCTCCTTCCAATCGCAACCATTTAATAATCTCCGCAATAGGCAAGTCCCTAAATACAAGGTGGCAGGGACATAGACCCGCGACCTGCTGTGCGATTCTGTAACCATCTCACCGTGAAAACTTAGGTGAAGTGAGCGTGGAGTGAGCTGTCATTCCAAATAATGCTAGGGATTGACACTACTGACAACTCACATCAAGCTCACTTCACTTGTGTTTTCACGGTGAGATTTTTACAGAATCGACCGGCTGCTGTGGATTACTGGATCCAGTGTAACAGGTTGCGCGTCCATGTTGCGTGACATCATGTACCTCTGACTTACATGATTCTGAAAGAGCGTTGAAATTCTTCATCAATTATTTTTTTTTAGTCAGCTGTTTCACAAACAAAAGTGCAATACCTACGCAGTTAAAATGTATGGAAAAACAGATTTTTTTTGAATAACCAACGAAAATTTTTAACGCGATGGGGCCTGAATCATGTAGGTACCGAATTTATGGCCACATGTACGAAACAAACACGCCTTCGATTTTGTAGAAAAAAATTGGGTAAATCATAAACAAGGAAAGAAATCTTGCTTGGAATGGCCCAAACTTTGAACCATTCGAACTGGAATTTTAGAGAAGCTACCTACTATCCTATAGTGCTACAAGGACCATTTACGATTTGGCATTTGTGAAATTATTACAGAAAATGTGAGTGCGAGTGTTAGTTCCGATTTGGGCCACACGCCACTAGATCCTTGTCCTGTTATACTTGAGGTCCTAGTCACGTTTGACGTTGATCTACTACGAATAAAGTACGGCCTTATAAAGTACAAATACTTTTTAAGTAAATAGATCTCGTCCACCTTAGAGCCTATGCGCACACGATATTTGAAATGTTGCTGAACGTAATGCTAGCACTACACTTGGCGTATTTGCGCAAATATTCACGTTACTTCGTTAATACAAACTGAACTTTATTTCAAAACCTACAGGACATATTTTGTGTCACTTAACTAACGCGAATATTTGCGCAAATACGCCAAGTGTAGTGCCAGCATAACAAACATCTTGTCTCTGTCGGATAGGTAATGAATCCGCCCGTTCGTTATAAACTTAGAACGCACCGGTGGGATACCTAACCATACCTAAATGGACAAATAAACTTCGCTGTTGGGGGATTAGCTGTAGGAATCAGAAAATGCCTTATGATTCCAAGGATTATGCTTCTGAAGGCTGACCATTTACGTGAGTAAAATAAAAATCTATATCTAAATCTCCTTTACGTGATTTTTACATAGATTTTTTCTTTTGGGAATAATTTCTTTAAATCTTCAGTGATTTTTTTTAACGCTGTCAACATTTGGTTCTAATGTCAAAAAGCGTTTCAAGTTTCAATATTTATTATAACGTAATTTAAGCATTCATTTTTGGGTACCTTTCACTAGAAAATAAACGAAGTAACGCCTATATCTGTCTCAGTTTTACTCAGATATGATATGCTAAAGAACGCAACATTTCTTAATCAGTTGACAGATTGTAACCAATCTGAAATCGCTGGCTATAGTTTTGAAAATCTGGTGTTAGTCCTTCTTATTTCTATGATAAATCGACCAAACGAATAATTTTTATAATGTCCTCTTTTACTCAGATTTGTCGATTGAGTAATTACTTCGTAGGAAGTTATAAAAGTGTTCTACATGGGAGGTAAGATTGAGGTTATGACGCTTGGGTTATTGTTTATTTTAGAGCCGTCTTTCTTTTAGTATTTTTTTTGAGATGTCTAAGTAAAAGTATTAACTTTACCTATTGCTGTTTAAGTTAACGTAAAGCTTTATACTTAAAATGTATAAATCATTGGAAAACAAATCTTAATTACTGAAAATAAGACGAAATTTTTACTTTTCTGTTACAGAACAAACTGGCTGGCCCCTGTTCAGGCATGCAACTACACGAAGAAATCTGCAGAGGAGAGGCTGGGCTTAGAAAAGCCGAAGCGGCCTCTGACTCCATTCTTCAAGTTCATGACACAAATGAGGCCAGCACTCCTGGCTAAAAATCCCGGCATTTCTTCCAAAGAGGCCATTTCCTGGACATCTAAACATTGGCAGCAGTTGGATTTAGAGGTAGGCTAGAATCTGGCCGAGGAGCCGTAAAGAATCTATGCCAAAACAATTACAACAGAAGCCTGTATTCTCTTCAGAGCTGGGCAGAAATGGTTTTTGCTGAATTGGTGCCTTGTTTTTGGTACCTAATGTCAAAGTGCTGGCAAACCATTAACTGGCCACAAATCAAGACTTGGAACTACTACAAAGAAATTCCTGACAAGAAAAACCAGTAACACTGCATGACCTGGGAATCATACCCAGGATCCCACTTTCAGCCATCCCACTAGACTTAAACATAAAAATAATCTGATTCTCTTTTTGTAGACTAAAACTCAGATGGGAAAGGAATATGAAAAGGATTTGGAAGACTATAAGAAGATCAAGGCAATGTATGAATCCTCACTCACTGATCAACAAAAAGAAGACATTAAAAGGTTGAAACTAGAACTGGCTGAGGCTAAGGAAAAAAGAAAATTAAAAGCTGTAAGTAATTATGATACTCTTGCAGAAATTCTGAAACAATTAATCTTTTGAATGCCATTGTCACATATAATGTGACAAACGAAATCTTACCCTGAACGCCAACGTCACAAATATATGACAAAATACACGTCACACAATATTATGAAATAAACAATTTAAATCATTACTGGAATCCCTATTTTGAAGGTCGTTTGACAGAAAAAGTGGCCTGGGGTCAGGGGTACGGCGGTACGTTTATACTCTGGCGTTCAAAAGGTTAATAACCTTTATTATGTTCCCATAGGGCATCACTCAATAACAGTTTTTCATACATACGTAAAGTCACACCTTCCCATAGAGGTCGGTAGAAACTACAGAATGCCACCTGTTGTGATCCTTACTTACTATTTTTGCTGTTTACATTCATGATCTATTCCCATCCAATACCAACAGCTAATACCATTTGGTATTAGTTTATTCCGAATTTATTTTCTATTCCCAACGAGTACCACATTTTAAAACTAATACCAAAACAAGATTGAAGAAATTAGGTATAGTCAGGTTCAGTAAAATTAAAATGCCTTGAGTGATTTTAAGTAATGTTTAATCAAGATTAGGGTTTGAATATAAATCACATAGGTATTGATTTTTTCTTTTATTTTGTCATTTTTAGTATAGGTATTACTCACACATTAAACTCTATATTTGCTTCTTTTTAATTAGGTACCTACCTACTATGAAAATAGCTATTTAAAAAATAGGAACACACAAGATAAGTAAATAGCAATTTAATTACACTAAAATACTCACTTTATAAAAATATATCACTTTCACTGAGTATGCACTACCCGCCGCAGGCAGGGAAATGTACTAAACTGAGTTGTCTATCTGAGAACAAGACTTATTTTGCACTCAACTCTGATTGGTTGCATCGAATTACAAAACAATAGACAAAAATCGACCCTTTTTCGCAGGTAAAGAGAAATGATTCATTTGGACTACTTATTTGTTAGTTTGGAAAGTTTTAGACTTTTAGCATTCAATAACGATAGTATAGTATGTAAATGTTAGAAAATAAAATAAAACTTTGTGTAACTGAGTGTACAAAAAGTCACGTTTTGGTATTCGTTAGTAATCGATTTTTTATTTAAAAATATGTGGTACTCGTTGGGAATAGAAAATAAATTCGGAAATAAACTAATACCAAATGGTATTAGTTCTTGGTATTGGATGGGAATAGATCACATTTATGCTGGATACCAGCACTACACACCTGATCTCTTTGAAGCACATCACCAATAAGGTCAATACGTTTTTTCACTATGGCTCTAAAGCCAAAAAGTTTGACAACCAGTCTTTGACGGCACAGTTGATGCAGTGGTTAATTGGTTATGCGATTGACTGCTGCGCTGCGTGTCGCGGGTTCGATTCCCGCGCGTAACAAATATTTGTATGACCTACAATTTTATTAGTTGTTCCGGGTCTGGCTGTTTGTGTATGTGAGTTTATACGTCTGTAAACACACCCACGACGACAGGAGAAATTCCTAGTGTGGGGCAACGTTTAAAAAAAGGGTTGGCTTGTGAGAGTCTGACAACTGTTACTCCATATAAATGAAAAGCTGCATCTAGTTAAACTGGAAGCACACAATATAGTAGGAAAAAAGTCAGGCATGAGGCAGCTGATGATAACCCATTTATTTTCCCTTAAATAAATATCTTAATATTTTTATTTATAATTTTACAGGAATACAAAGAGCTTGGACGTCCGAGAAAGGCAATGTCTTCATATTTCCTCTTCATAAAATCTAGAAAGGAAGGATTCAAAGGCAAAGACTTGAAACAATTTCAGGAAGAAGTGAAGAAAGAATGGCTAGAACTAAATGATACTGAAAAGGCTAAGTTGGATAAACAGGCCGCAGATCTAATGACTAAATACAGGTACGTTTTGAGAATAGACTCATTCACTGTATCGAGAATCGAGCTTCCGAAAAACTACTAAATCGCTAATCCCAGACGATAACTTCATAAGTTTCGTTTACGTCCGAATCTAGAAGTTCTCTTCTAGATTCGGACGTAAACGAAACTTCCGAAGATTCGGTTATGTGAGGCGCGTGGTGAATTAATTGATTGTTAAACTGACGTAATCGTTGTTAATGTGTTTGTTTGTTAACAAACTCTCAACAGAAAACAACCTGAGTAAGGCGAAATTGTCGCTTGGTAAAATACAGTTTCGGGTGAAAATCGTGTTTCGGTAGGACACTGAAATGTAATTTCTTTTGCTTCCAGGAAAGATTTAGACGCCTGGGAACTTAAAATGATATCAATGGGACGCACAGATCTTGTCCGCAGCAAACCTTTACGAGAGAAGAAGCCAAAGGCAGTTGCAAAGAAACAATAGGAACTCGGGTGCTCTGACGAACCAGCTGACTCTCCCCCTCAAAGTAGCAATAAGGATATATTTGTACAAAGTATTGATAAGCATACTTCCACTAGTCCAGACATGTCAAATAAAGAAAACATAGTTCCTCAAACTGTTTCTTCTTCAGAGTCAGATCGTCAGAGCACGGGTGATGTAGCCACTCCAGCTAAAGCGCCGGTACAAAGTGGCCAACCGAATCAAAGTAAGAATAAGAATATCTTCAGTAGTTTTAAAAACTTTTTTAATCGATAAGTTTAGTTTTGTAGTTCTTGACTTCACATCATGCATTTGTTGTAATGTTTTTGTTTTTTCAGTTGTATTATTTTCATAATAGAATATAGTTTACGACTACATGATTATGTTTTTTATTTTAATTTGTTACCATCCTTACCTCACTGACAGAAGTGTCATCCGCAGAAAGAGCAGCACTGATGTCTGAGCTGGTAAATTAACTTATGTACTATAAATATTTTATTGATGAATGCTTATTTTGCTCATCTCATATTCACATTATTTACTTCTAACCATTTTTTACTTTTTAATTGTGCATAACTGCATAAAATACAACCAACATAATTAAAGACTTAGACCACACACCTCACAGAAATTATGACTAAATACTACTTAATGAAAAGGACTTTATTTCAGCCTTTTTTCGACGCCTATGGAGGAAACACTGAAAGAAAAAATACCATTCATAACCGTTTTTTAATTCAAAGATGTTACAAAATATAATTAAACTTTTATTTTATTTATAGTTGTTTGTCTTTATACAATATGGATTAAGCTGATACACTAAATTATTCACATGTATTTTAAGCAGTATATTATCTAGTTCGAGGTACAAATTGAGATATTAACAACAAGAAATAACTATTTTATAAAATTGTCTATGCATGTAACATAATTACATTTGCATGCGAGTGCCGTATTTTATTTACGAAACAATAAGTGAAACAAAGAGAACAATGTACTGTTACAACAAAAGCATAAATAGAGGGAAGACATTTTGTAACAATTTACAATGGCAATGATTAAAGGCATCATGCTAGTCTAAGACCTATGTTCAGCAATGTACACTAGCCTGTTGTAATTAAGCTAACAATGAGATTTTGAAGACTGAAGTTTGGCAGAGCAAAGAAAAAATTGCATTTAAATCTTTGGTGTTACCATACCAGCTTAACTCTGAATTGTATTTAAAAAAATAACTATTCCATTACCAAAGAAACCGATTCTAAAAGTATATGATAGAGGGTCATAAGTTTTTGGGACATTAGGATTTAACAATTAAGCAATTAATTTGATTTTAATTATATTGGGGTCAGTTGTATTGGGTAAATAGTGGTACACCTACTTACCTAACTTTTATATAGTTATTAATAAATTGATACAAAAAGATTAAGGCAGTGTTAGGATCAAAAAGGTTAATAATATTAACAAAACCAATTAAATAAAAACAAAAATATCTACAAAAGGGTATACAAGTCACAGACTGCCATAGGTACATGAAAGTGGTTCATATAATTGATTTAACAACTTTGGATAAGTATAGTATTCAATATCGAGATTATAAAATATACTCACAACTCCAGGCCATTGAAATTGGTTATACAGGCCATTATAATTGAAAGGATTATATTCCTTTATCAAAATATTATATTTTATAAGTATAAAGCATGAAAATAGTTTACTAATTTGGCATACTATTGAACATTCTTCACATTAATTGATGTTCTCAAGTATAAGATACAATATTGCTTTCGCATGATTCACTGAAATAAATATAATTTAAATGCAAGAGAGTCATAAAATAATCTAATCACACAAATATTATACACAAAATGAATTCATTGAGCAAAAATAGAATATTTATGAACATAACTAACTTGTTTCTGTTGCTATATACAAAATTGATTCTAATTTAAAACTAAAAATGGCAATATGTGACTAAAACGCACACATGTCACATCTTCTCACTTATGAATAAAGGCACAAGCAATCAAAATATTGTGTATGGAACATTGTGGAGCACCTTCAAAATTCAACATTACAGTTAACATACACAACACGTTGAGATTTTTACCAAACTTGAGTTGAATTTTGAACACAACCCCAATTTATTCTAGCCAGCTATTGTTAGAAACTGCTCAGTCAATTTAATGCCCTCAGCTCAGGTGCAAATGAAGTAATTACTATGTAATTAAACCATCCTTCAAGGTGATCAGTAGTGATTGTATGCAAATTGTGGTAAATAGAAACACACAAATGTCACATGATATTACACCCGTACATTGTATCAAGTAAATGAGTTTCTGCACTCTATGAGAAGACACAATATGCAAGAGTTGCAATGCATTGGCAAGTTTAGAATTACTTCTTTGTGACGGAAACCATATCAATTTTGTTATAGCATAGATGAGTATTGGTAGGAAAAAGTAAGTACCTTCAAATGTGACCAATGACAAACTGTACATTAATTGAATTAAAAGTGATAACAAAACTACGTCGTATTTGTTATTACTGAGTTTCTCCCAGGAGGAAGGCGCTGGCGCGGGTTCTGGTGCCGGTGTTACGAAAGGTGCCAAATCACTGGGTACCTCTCCATCGCCTGCCGCGATGTCATGATTGAGTGATGATAACAACTCAAAAGAATCTGGTTCAGCGATAATCACACCATTGTTGAGCGAAGTCTTGCTACTGCTATTGTCCGAAGGAAGCGAAATCTCCGGAACTGGATCAGGAATAATCTTTCTGACCGGAGATTCTGAAAAGGAAACAATGTGATAAGCAAGGCCCAGCTCACGTATGCTATGATGTGTCACTAGTATAGAAGTATTTGTTATACCTCTGGGACTCTCGTCCCCACATTTCCCAGATATAAGTTGGAGTCTAGTGTGAGAATTTTCTAATATTCTCTTTCTGCGAGCTTCGCGACGAGCTGCTGCAGCATCAGCCATGTTGACATTAATCAGTCAGATGACATTTCACTTATTATTGCCAGATACTTTAAAATGATTCGGAAATCAAAAGCCGTTTTTTTAATTACTTGTCTTTATTTGTTGACTTATTACCAATATTATATAGTTTCTTCTAATTTCTTGCGAATGTGCATGTGCAGAGACCCCTACTCGTATCTCTGCCTGCCGGATAACTTTATTGCATTAGTTGTGAATGTTGTTATCGAGTATTTAAAATTAAATTCGGTCTTGCGAGTCTCGTGAGGCTTTTGCTATTGTTCACAGCGCGTCCCCATTTTAAGAACTCACGAAGCTCGACCTCACGGAGCCACTTGGCCCTAGTGAGGGCAAATTAGGAAATAATAATAATTTTAAAGGGTCGCCGTTATCGAGATCGATATCCTTATCGATTTCAATAACGGTGACTCTTTAGATTTAGAACTATATAAAATATAGCTGTAACGCGAGGTTGCGACGCTGGCTGCAAAATCAGTAGAAAGGGACAGGACGGCCAAGACTGCTACTAATAAACGGCCTAGGGCGTCAAAGACTGCTAGTCCACCTCTGTCCTCGCACAAATTTGCTAGGGACAAATCTATCGGCTATAATCTGCTTGTGGAGTGGACGTTACATTTTGAAATCGCCGAAGTATCACCAACGACTAAAGTCACTGCGTGTGTACCTAGCTTAACATGTAAATGCGTTAGTCGAACATATGGGTAAAAATTCAAAATCTCATAAAAACCGGTAATTGCTATTACACCGAAGAAGTGTGAAGTTCCAAACATTCAAAATATTTGCAAGTACGTTGCAGCCTTAATTTAAAATCATAATTTAATAATATTAATGAACCGTAAAATTCTATTTCGCCTGGTTCCTATTGTAAACACCACCATTATTTGGCAACCGGAAGTTTGAGTGTTGTCTGTTACCAGTAACGCCAAGGACTTTTGTTTGGCGCCTTTACCGGGCCGGTCGGATTTACTGATAAATTCATCAATTTACATCAAACAAATACAAGTTTCTGTTATTTATAATGGCTGACAAAGGTGACGGAGGTAATTGTATTCGAAATCAATGTTTAACCTGGTGGTGCTGCTGTTCTTTGCTGACGCTTGAGCTTGACAGCCAGTGATTTTTTGGTTATCAAAAAAGACTTCGTAGAGAATCTGTAATTTCTGTCGTTTGTAGAAACCTTTGATGATGCGGTTGAAGAGAGGGTGATCAATGAAGAGTACAAAATATGGAAGAAGAACACTCCGTTTTTGTACGATTTGGTGATGACACACGCTCTGGAGTGGCCCTCGCTTACTGCCCAGTGGCTTCCAGACGTGACCCGGCCTGAAGGAAAGGACTACTCAGTTCATAGGTACGGTAAACTTGTTCATATTTCGAATAGGTACTCTATTTATGCTTAATTCTTGATGATACTCCTTGGCACATCATCTTGAGGAAAGTCATATCAATAATACCCTTGTTAACTTCATTGCTTACATCTAACAATATCCGGTTGTATTTGCTTATCCCAAAAATATTTAGAACAAAGGTCTTACTTACAACTTCTTTTGTTCTTTCAAATTTTGTTGTTATTTTGGAAATGGGTAGTTGACCCTGTGATACTGTGAAATACTCCAATAATCTTGTAACTATTGAAAAAAAGCAAGACTTTACATAGAATATAACTGAATAGTCCACCTCTGTGTACCTACATTTTAGTTTATAAAAACTTTTCGTTCATGTAGGTTGATCTTGGGCACACATACGTCAGATGAACAGAATCACCTGCTCATTGCCAGTGTACAGCTGCCCAATGAAGATGCACAGTTTGACGCGAGTCATTATGACAATGATAAGGGAGGTATGTACTGAGAGACTGATTAGTATAATTAGTCTAATCTACACAAATACAACATAAAGTGCCTGTTTGTGATGTCAAAATAACAGCATTTCACTAAATGCATATGAAAGTTACTGTACTTGTAAAAAAAAAAAAAACTATTTTTTTTATGATGAAATGATGGAACGGTTGAACCAATTTTGACGGGACTTTCACTGGCAGATAGCTGATGTTATAAGGAGTAACTTAGGTTACTTATTTTTTTTTTTTTTTTAATGGAAAGTGAAGTGTCTGTTATACATTGTGGATTCTGGACATAGATCTGTTACCATAATGCAATATTGACCTATAACTTTTAACTTCAGCCTAAATATAGTCAATTACACTAATGTTACAAAGGCGAAAGTTTGTGAGTGTGTTTGTTAGTTACTTCTTCACGCTCAAATGGCGGGACCAATTTTGATGAAATTTGGTATGGACGTAGCTGACACCCTGGATTAACACACAGGATACTTTTTATCCCAATATTCTCACGGCATTGAAACATATGCGGGTGAAACAGCAGGGTGCAGCTAGTACAATAATAATCAAAACAGTCTAGGATTATGCGGGTGAAACTGTGGGGCGCAGCTAGTACAATAATAATCAAAAACAGTCTAGGATAGAACCTGCCTATAAATAGAACTATCAATGGATTTGTAATGTAGCTGAAGTATGCTATTTGGCTTACATAATATAAATGCATAGTAGTAGCAATATATGGAATCAAGTTCTTCTAACTGAACAGACAGCTTTGCTGCTGGGGAGTTTGTTGCGCCACTTCTTCCCAGCAAAAGCACTAGAAAGTGGTGAAGGGTGGGTGTTTTGGGGGACTGTCTTTTGTAATATTGATGTCCAAAAAGTGCTGATTCTCAGCCTAGTTTGGAAAAAATTATAATGATATTATTAATAATATATGATTATAGTTATCTTTTGACAATAGAACTTTTCCAGATCTATTTGGTTATCTACATAGAGGCATTGTAAGCATTTCAAAGGAAACTTCTCATTTTGGTTATTATTGTGATTTTAGATCCTTCTAAAACCAAACATAACCCAAGAGATTTGGTAAGCATAGTGTTCTGCAAAACTAGCAAAGGCAACAAGTTAGGAAATAAATTATTTTCAGGATTTTTTATATTATGCTCTTCCTTTATGTTTGGCATTTCTGCAAGCATATGGATATATGGATATCTTTAACAGCAGAGACCTAATAAGACCATACAAAAACTAGAGTATTTTCTCATCATTGTTTGTCAATCAAGTCACACCACATTGTTAACTTTCCAGAGTTTGGTGGCTTTGGCTCAGTGTCAGGTAAAATTGACATTGAAATCAAGATCAACCATGAAGGTGAGGTGAACAGGGCGCGTTACATGCCCCAGAACCCCTGTGTCATTGCCACTAAGACCCCTTCCTCCGATGTGCTGGTCTTCGACTACACTAAGCATCCATCAAAGCCTGAACCTTCTGGCGAATGCCATCCAGACCTCAGGTATGTCAAGATCCTGTAGATTATAGATGATATAGCCAAAACATACATTTTTCCAAACCACCATCATTTGACTCCAATTCTGAAGCAATTCTATTGATTTGGAATAGAAGATTTTTTGATGGATGCATAGAATTTTTTTTGTATGTAACTGTTTTAAACTTAGAACTGTAAAGTAATATACCACTTAAAGGTACCCCTTTATTCATAAATGTTACTTAAAGTTATGTAGTGATTAGCGACTGTTTAACCATACACTTTTGATGATTAAACATCACCTTAATTAACTAATTATTGTGGGTGTATGCTTTGGCAAAAGTGAGACTAATTAATATCCATTGTTTAACCATTTATTCAATGTGAAATATAATAATATTGTTATGTTGTTGATAAAGTTATAACACTGCCTTATCCACAGGTTACGTGGTCACCAAAAGGAAGGGTATGGTTTATCCTGGAACCCCAACCTAAATGGCTATCTACTATCAGCCAGGTTAGTGTTGTCTGTTATGTTTTCTAATCTTCTTTTTAGCGCGTCGATGGCAAAATAAACAAAAAAAAAACTTTCTAAAATTTGTTTGGCCCAAAATTCAGCATCACAAATACCGTTCGCTGACTCAGCTATTAGGTCCTCACATGTGCTGGTGACCATGCTACAGTGTTTCTGCCTTCTGTTCTGATAGTTGACTTAGTAACTGGTTTCGCTTAGTACACTTCTTTTTAACGACGCTATGGCCGTGCAATCTTAACTTTTGAGTTGTGTAAATATTAGGCAATTAATCTTGTTTCACACTATGCTAGCAGGGTCTATGAATGGACATTATACTCTGCTAGCATGGTGAATTGCTGTAATGTTAAAAAATGAAGTTATAAATCGACAACAAGGAAAAAAGTTTAGTCTTTTACACACATTCTTATTTATTTTATTTAACCTATTGACCATTTGGTTTCATATCAATTGCCTTGCCCCCAGCGCTCAGCTCATAAATCGACAAATAAATATCTACGACGAATTTGCACGACCCGCAATTAAATAAAAATAAAAGTTAACCTATGTTAGTTACATAGGTTTTCGTGCCCATGCCGTCTCAGTCGTATAAATGCGACTGAGACGACACGGGCACGAAAACATTTGTCGCATAATTCCGACTGTGGGCGGTCAATAGGTTAACAAGTAACAAAGACTCAATATGTTAGTAACATTATTTCTTTATACCAGTGATGACCACACAATCTGCCTGTGGGACATAAACGCGACGCCCAAGGAGGGGCGCGTCATTGAAGCCAAGTCGGTGTTCACGGGACACACGGCCGTCGTAGAGGACGTCGCGTGGCATCTGCTGCACGAGTCGCTCTTCGGCTCCGTCGCTGATGATCAGAAGCTTATGATTTGGGATACAAGGTAAGAACTCTGTTAAAATACTTGTTTGCATTATCGTATAATCTGTACAAATGACTCGTTGCGCTGGCAGCGTCTAGAGGCGTCAGTACTACTATGTCCAAAGTGCGTTGAACTCACAACTAATGTCCTCTTCACCGTTCGAAGCCGTCAGTTTCTATATTTCATGTGTAGTAGTGCAAGTAAACGGTGACACGCGTGGTTTGTATGGAAAGTGTTGACAGTTCTGCCTCATGCAGCCCGCAGCGGCCGCTGTGGCGTCTCCGTGCTCTTGTGTATTTATCTAATAGTTTTACAGTTCTGCTTAATTTGCTTCTATAACAAAAACCTCAAATCATTAACACTATCCTATCCATCTTCCAGAATGTATCCAATAAAATAAAATTGTTTATTCTGTAAATAGAATATCGGAATCACCTTAGAAGAAATGGCGAAACAAATTCAAGGCTCAGTCAGGTCATGTGAAAACAATGTAGATTAGTGCCAGAACCACCCAGATTTGAGTAAACCAGCCCAATCAGGCCAAGCATTTGTCAGTAATTGTGTAGCTCAACTCAGAATTTCAGGAGCTCAATGCATATTACCTCAATTTTTTTTATCATAAACTGTTACCCATTGTGGCCTATGGGCTACTTATGGGCTGGACCCAAGTGATATGAAGTACCACTCTACCGAATACCAGTTAACTCCAGTAACACAATGAAGAAGTGTACAATATAATACATGTTTCATTACAGATGTAACAACACTTCAAAGCCGTCGCACACAGTGGACGCACACACCGCTGAAGTTAACTGCCTCAGCTTCAACCCTTACTCCGAGTTCATACTAGCCACAGGGAGTGCTGATAAAACGGTAATTATCTATTTACATCAGGAAAACGTGAGGAAACGGGCATGTCATAGAACTAACATTATAAATACATGATATCCACCAACCCGCATAAGCCCGCCTAGACCACAAGGCGGGCTTATGCGGGTCGGTGGATATCATGTATTCAGATTCAGCCCACTCACTCTCATAGAGAGGAAGCTTGAGTCCCAACAATGGGAAGATTATAGGCTGATCAATTAACGCAAACCTACGATCCAGTGGGTCTCGCTTAATGGCAAACAATATCGCGGCAGGCCCAGACGGAGATGGCGGGATGAGTTAGACTCCTATAGTAAAGATTGGTCCTTGGTAGCTCTGGACAGAGTGATGTGGAAAGAGAGTACCCCAGTCACCCAGCAGTGGCAAAAATAAAAATAAATAACGCTATCTATAGCAGTCCACTACTGGACTTCTTGGCCTCTTGCAAGACCTACCATCTGATTATGGTTGTAATAACCGATCGCAGATCGCAGTCCACACCCGGCTGGCCACTTCCCGCGAGGCCGGCCAGCCTGCCGCGCGCTTGAAGATATGTCAAATATGAAAAAGCGCTGGGTAGCCCCCAGCGCTTTTTTGTCTGTCTGAGACCGCGTTGTTCTTCTAAACGACGCTACGGATTTCCATGAGATTTTCGCTATAATTTAGAAAATGTATTCCAAAAGGTTTATATGTGTTATTTACTAAAAACTAAACTTATATATAATAAAGAAATCTTGGATATGGTTTCCAGTTGTAAAAACTGTGCCAAGCAAAGGGTGGCTGAAATAACATACATCTGTACTCTAGGTGGCGCTATGGGACCTCCGCAACCTGAAGCTAAAGCTGCACTCGTTCGAGTCGCACAAGGACGAGATTTTCCAGGTGCAGTGGTCGCCGCACAACGAGACCATCCTCGCCAGCAGTGGCACGGACAGGAGGTAATACACAAAACGACATATTTACTAAGAAAGGGAACTTTTTTTATATAATTATGTCTATAAACATTTGTATAGAAACTGCCTAAAACATTGCACGCAAAGTGCATAAAACGCTGAATAGGGCCTTGTTTTGCCTTTGCTGAAGCTGTGCAGATACTTGACGTTGGTTTAGTCTTCCTTAAAAAATATTGAAACTAAAATGAGCGGTAGTCCCTTTCAAACAATTATTGGTGCTAATGAACACTCGTAACATCAAGTAGCTAAAGCACTAGGAAGTAGTGAAGGGCGGGCGTTTTGGGGGAGTGTCATAAGTAATTTTGAAGTTCAAAAAGTGCTGATTCTCAGCCTAGTTTGAACAATTGACTTTTGATTTTGACCAGTCAGTCAAAACCTGACCTTACTGACCCCCGAAATATCGATGTCGCACCCACGAGTATCTACCAAACTGAAATTTGATAAGTAACGAATATTGTTGCAGGCTTCACGTTTGGGATCTGTCAAAGATAGGCGAGGAGCAGACGGCTGAAGATGCCGAGGATGGCCCACCAGAGCTATTGTTCATCCACGGAGGGCACACCGCCAAGATATCAGACTTTTCATGGAACCCCAACGAGCCGTGGGTCATCTGCTCCGTCTCCGAGGACAATATTATGCAGGTATGATCAAAATCATTGATTTGTCAGAATAGGGTACCTTATATGGAGATTAGTCATTGATATGTTAAAAAAAAGAAAAATTTTGATAGAAATTAGCAGGAAAGTCTACCTCGCAGCTGCGCCAAATAGGCATAGTTCAGCAAAAATGCCAGGCAACTAGTGACTGAAAAACATGCCAGACGCACTGCAGAATCGGCAACCTCAACAGCACCCTGAAGTCATTGTTATATTGCACCCGCAGGGCATCTAGTGCCCTCCGCGTGCAGTTGACCCACAAACTACCCGTGTAGAACACTTGACAGTATGCTTTAGAGTTATTATCACCTCGTTACTACAACAAGCGAATCTGTGAGCCCACATGTTGCATCTGGCTGCTAGTGCCCTGCGTTCACGTTCAATGTCTACCTGATCTCTGAGGTCCTCGGTGACATAGTGTAGTGACCCAAGTATTTAAATTGGGTGACCCTCTTTAAGTGGTTGTCCATTGAGGGATATTGAGGGCTCGTAATTTAAATGTTTCCCGGGAGCAACAAAGATCAGGTATTCTCTCCTCATCTCATAATACAACAGGCCGTGGGTTGCCGCATACCTTTCACAGACGCTCAACATCTCCCTGATTGAGCCAGCCGTTGGACTCGGCAGCACCATGTCGTCACCTTAGCTTAAATTGTTGACGCTCGCGCCATCTATTTTGCACCCAACTGGTCTGCTGCTGAGTTCAACGATCAACTCATTCACATACAGGTTGAAGAGCTTAGGTGAGGTTAACCCCCCTATCTGACCCCACACTCCAACCTGTACGCTTCAGACAGAACGTCTCCCCAGCGAACTTGGTTTAGCTGGTTAGAGTACCGGAACAAACCCCTTAACTCAGGTGGTACCCTGTACACAAGGTCAAATGCCTTTGAGAGATCAAGGAAGCAGGCATACACCGGAGTACTTCTCTCCTTATAGTATTGGACCATCTGGTTTAGACAGAGGATAGCACTCTCAGTGGAAAGCCCAGGCCGAAACCCAAACTGTGCGTAATGTAAGGTTATCCATTTGTCAAGTTCCTGGTCAAGCAGACCGTCCAACACCTTAGCAATTACAGTGGCCAAGGATATCGGTCTGTAATTCGCCTTGTCCGACGTATCCCCAGTTTTATTTTTCACGATCGGTACCACTTGTTTTCAGCATATCGGATGGAAGGTATGAGTGGCTAACGCAAAGCGTGAAAAACAGCGCCAGCACTCTAGGTAGATGTGCCCCGGCATACTTGAGGTGCTCGATGCTGAGACCGTCGTGACCTGGAGACTTCCCCTTAGCCATTCTTTTAACTAACTCAGCTACATGCTTGGCAGAAAAACGGATCGGTTTATAATCACGACTAGTCTCATCATCGTCACCATATCGATTATAATCCATACTAATATTGTAAATTCGAAAGTAACTGTTTGTTACCTTTTCACGCCTAAACCACTGAATGGATTTCGATAAATTTGGCAAGGAGATAAATGGCATTCGGGGGAAGGACATGACTATTTTTTTCCCAGTAGCTCGTTCCCGTGGGATAATTTCCGACATCCACGCGGGCAGAAACTCGATAAACAATAAATAACTTTATGTAATGACTTGTGACTTATGCAGGTATGGCAAATGGCCGAGAACATCTACAATGACGAAGAGCCAGAGACGCCTGCGTCGGAGTTGGAGTCTGGAGTCAACGTGAACCACGGCTAGCGCCCCGCCCGCGCGCACCTGCCCCTGTGAGTGTACTGTGACACAGACTATATACTTACACGTCACTAGTTAGCGCCGGCCTCCAGAACAACTTTCAGCAGCTCAATTCTCGCACATTTTCACACATTCGATTTCCAGTCACAATCTCTTCTCAGCGACAAACAATTTAAAAATTCTTGTCATTAAAGGGATTTTTTGACAGACTGAGATTAGAATGCTAACGTTCTTAAAGGTACGGGAATTGCGCCTCTTGATTTAAATTATGGATGTTTCTGGTAATGAGCTCTTTCATGTTCGTCATCATCTGTTTGTGCTGGTTTATACAGTTTTTAATAAAGTCACATTGGGAATGCTAATTTAATCAACTGTAATGTGTGGCTCAGTTAATTGTTCTCAAGGTCCCAGACACTTATTAATGAACACGCCATATTTCGTCAAGTGGTCCATTACTTCTATTTGGGCCATGTAAAGTGTTCCGAGTCTAGCTTGTCACTTCGAGATATGGCGTCTTATTTCGTTCTCCATACATACATAATATAATCTGGATGTAATTCTGCTATACATAGTCGGTAGTTAGAATTAAGCGAAAATTTATGTTTTAAGTGAGAGAGTTATCTACTCGAAAAAGTAATAATTATGAAAAAGTAAGTTTCTTATTTGGAAACCTAACCCTATTCAATATTACAGAGATAATGAAAGAGCTCTCAATGCATTTTAATTTGGATCTTATGTCGTATAAAATAGATGTAAAAATTATTGGTATGGTCAACAAGTACATAAATTGTACGATATTAGGAGTTAAGAGGTAAATGTACTGCAATCATTGTTTGCGGTGACTTTGTTGTTGATACGAAAAAGAAATTGAATATTTTTGCATAATCTGAAAATTATTATTTTTGAGTCCATATTTTGTATTTTTAAATCATACAGTTTAAGTGTTCAAGTGACGGCAGACCATCGGAAGAAACTAGATGTAATAATAATTATTCAATTTCCGTGATGATTTAACCCTCTTCCTGTGTTTTGTAAAAACAGATCTCGTTTCGGACTGAAATGTCAAAAAGATCTCTTGCAAACATAATTTTAAGCTAAGCTCAAGATTCTATGGATGACTATGTTGCGGTACTATGCTATGGTAGTATTACCTATAGAAATTAAAAATGTGAAATAATTGTTTCATTTAGGGCTGATTTATCCAACCACAGATAATTTTATCGGAGGACTAATTTTGAATTTTTGACAGTTCTTCAATATAAAAACTGTCAGACGTCAATTTTATTCCACAAATAAAACTATCGGTCGATTGAAAAATCAGCCCAACAAGCTAAGCGGCATAGTGCCAAGCTCAGTTTATGCCTAAAGCGATTAACCACCGAGATCAGATGTTCTTTTGATATCGCCAAAAGACAAACTAGAGGGTTATCATCACATAAAAGACCACTGATTTGCTAATTGAACTTGTTTCTGCCTTTGGACTGGTCAACATAGAAATGGGCCAATTATATGTGGTTTGTATGCACAAGAATCTCACAAACACCCTTACAGTTTAAATGAATTTTGGAAAATATTTGTTATGTATTTAAAGTGGAATATTCTATTTTATTTTCTTCTAAAATAAATGTGCGTACAGACCACTGAAGTGCGATGTACTGGTGAAATTTGAAGCCAGAATCCTGTAACACACTGTTTTGTATTCACTGTTTAGAGACACCTCGCTAGCCGTGACATGTTAATTCCATTTTAATTTATTGTTTCTTATCCGATAAGTCACAAGGATGTGTTTCTGTTGTATCTGTCATTATTATTATATTAAGGGCCTCTTTCACAGCCAAATAAGTATTCCTTATTACATGTAATGTATAATTAGATATAATTGATACAATTTCAAGTTAAAAAGGCGTAGTATGTAGCATTTGATAGCTTAGCTATCATAGTTTATACGCAATACGTAAACAATTCAACATTTTGATAGTCATGATATGCTGAGCTATCGAATTATAGGAACTCAATGTCACATGCATGTTCAATGTTTAGTATATCATATTTGTAATAGCACAAAGTGAAAGATGCTCTTACACTGGTGACGCGACTGACCGATGGTATTTTATAATGTTAATGCAGTAATGGAATAATTTTAAGCTCTGCTAATTAATTAACTATTATGATTAAAAGTATCGTAATGATTTTTCTTGTTTTTATATTCCCGACAAAAGTCCTGCGCTATTTATAAATAAATTTATCTAATGCGACGGTGTCATCAAGTTTGTCCCGATAGCATTCTGCGAAACGCGACGGTGTCGGGATCTGGGTGGGTCGCGACCCCTGCGTGCCGTGTACACACCGCGCCCACTGCGTCATACTTAATGTGATTGTTTTGTGACGGGGAGTGACCGCACAGTCGACACTAATTCAGTCCCATCCAGTCACTCGCGACGACAACATGAGACTTATTTTTATAGCGTTGTTTCTCGCAACGTCCACAGCCTCGGCCACAGTGTATGGCCGCAGCCATGGCCACTCCAGCCACGGCGGCACCGCGCACCGCTACCCCGCGTCGCCCGGACATTCGGGATATGGTTCAGGCGGTGCACACTCGTACCCTGCCTCGACGGGATTGTCTGGTAACACAAACACCGGCAACGTGCGGCAGACATACCATCAACAACACAACGTGGTCCAAAACAATTACAGCCCCAGATCAGAAGTTCATCACCACTACCACTACAGTCCGCCACAGCAGATAAGCTACGGGTCTACCTACCACCCTGTGTATCAAGGACACCCGCCCGTCTACGTGTACGAGTACCGAGACTCTGGCAGCAGATTCGATAACTTGCTGACTGGACTAGCGCTGTACAACTTGGGCCGCAACAGTCACTCTCATCATTACAGCTCCGAGAGACAGTATAGCGGCGTCTCGGGAGAGATATGCAAGCTGGGCATCAGTAAACGAACCGGCGAGTACGAGGAGACGCGCATCGACTGCAATCTGATGTCGAGTTTTATTTGGGAGGACCCGACGAGCACAACGCGCAACGAGCAACATATTGTGAAGAACACAACGGAGGTGAAAGTGACACAGACTGTGAACGGAACTGGAAATTCTTCAGTAACGACAGTGTCGGTGACGAGTAACACTGTAGAGGACGCTCTGAAGGTGAAGGGGCCCTCTATAGCGGTGACACCGGGCATGACTTGTTACATGATCAGAACGTTCAGAGATACCACTGCTTTACGGAAACCTGTGGATTGTGGACTGTTGCAAGAGTACGCGCGAAGCTCATTATATCGAAGTGTTGCACAATGTTTGATGCCCCTTAAGACGATAATATTTAATTTCCTGATAATATATTTAGTAAGATATTAAGGGTAAATTAATTAAAGTGTACCCTGTTAATTGAAGTTTTTCAATTGATCGTAGAATTTCATGAGTGTTAACTGACTACGACTACGACTCAACATGAAGCAGACAGTCTCTTCATTCTTTCATTCGTTATTGATAATTTATGTTGTACCCGGCTTTTTGGCTTAAATTAAGGGTCCCCTGTATTTGTGTACTTTTTTGTGTCAAATAAATATATTTATATTATAATTGCGAGTAGTGTATCTGTCGACGTTAAACACGAATAAAGTGTGTACTTAATGCAAACGCATCCCTTCCGAGACACATTCGGCAGTCGTGCCCGATATGCTGAAGGGAGTAGAAGCGCTAATTTTAGTAAGGTAAGTCATAATTTCTAGTTCTCCGAAATTTGGCACAAAAAATGTCATTTGTGAATCTCCACCACAACCCAGTTACTGGGTAATACGTTACCTTTTGGTAAAACTGGTTGTCAGACTATCGGGCTACTGACGACCCATAACGACTATCAAAGATCCACGAATGACAGCCGGGACCAACGGCTTAATATGCTTTCCGAGGCACGGAGGGGTCTTGTTATGTGAAGATGGTCACCCATCTACGGACCAGCCGCGGCAAGCGTAGTTTAACCTGATAGATCGACCCGTGCGGCTGTTATTACTTAGCCACAAGCCCCTCCCTGCCCTTTTTACATTTAACATGTTTAAGTATTTGTATACCAGTCCATGGCGTAACATGGAAGACCATAATTCTACATGTTTTTAATTAACTACCTATCTCTGAGTTTGTAATGTAGCTCCAGTAAGCTACCTGTCTTGCATAAAATAAACGCATAACAGTGGCAACATTAAAGTTATCTTTGACATCAGAACTTTTCCAGAGTAATATGCGGCTCATTTCTTTTTTCATTTTTTTTCCCTTAATCATGACCTGGCAGTTTGAGTAATTTACGCGGCCTACCCAAATGTCCTTTCTTTGGTATTGTTCGTCGAATCGTTGAGCTCTTCAAGTTCTGAGTGATATAACACTAAAAAACAAAGATATAACACTCCATATCCACAATAAAATTAGATTGTTATGGTTATTATGGAATAGGTACATATAATTCGCAATACTTATTATAAACGCCCAATGCATTTTTGCAACGTTTTGCAACCGAAAATTATTTCCTACCACTAATCATAACATTTATTGACCAGTGATGACCACACAATCTGCCTGTGGGACATAAACGCGACTCCCAAGGAGGGGCGCGTCATCGAAGCCAAGTCGGTGTTCACGGGACACACGACCGTCGTAGAGGACGTCGCGTGGCATCTGCTGCACGAGTCGCTCTTCGGCTCCGTCTCTGATGATCAGAAGCTTATGATTTGGGATACCAGATAAGACCGCTGCTGAAAAGTCTTTGTCTGCATTATCGTGAAGGAGAAAAGAGAAGAGACGGATGGTTAGTTTAGTCGAAGAATCCTGCGTGTAGTGTACACAACGCGACCACTGTGTCGAGCTTAGTGTGATTGTTTTGAGACGGGGAGTTAACACACAGTCGACACTAATAATTCAATCCCATCCAGACACTCGCGACGATAACATGAGACTTATTTTTATAGTGTTGTTTCTCGCAACGTCAGCCAGTCTCGCGTTGCAGTTATCACCGTTCTAAGCACGGAAGCATGCGCAGTCAAGATTTTTGTCGCTGCACAAGACAAAAATCTTGTCTGGCGCAGACAAGATTTTTGTCTTGTGCAGCGCCGACGCAGTGTACACTAGTCGTGTGTAGAAACGACACGAATTCTTGCATAGACCCGGCGATTTTTCTTGCCGTGGACACGCGGCCTAACGATTAAAAGTTGCAAAACTATGATGCATCGTCGGAGCAAAGGCATAGAAAAGGGTTAATATTTTAAAATTTTACAATGACGTTAAGCAAATAAATTATTTGAAAAACATCCTCATCGTATCTATGGGCTTTCCAACGAGCTATCAGCATTAAACAAATATTCAGAGGTGCTAATTTTTTGGTAAAGATGGAGTTTTTTTTATTCAAGGTTTTTTTGTAACTACGAAATTATTCTGATACCACCTACCATTGCACTGTTATCGCCCCTAATACTTCGTGATAGATTGTTTTTTCGAGTTTTGTTAAATAAGCTTCAATACTTCTGCTGAGGCCACCAGCTTCGAGTTAACTAGATTAAATGAAAGATCATGAGATACAAATTAATTTTTAACCGACGATTATTTACCTATTAATATTTGCAAACAAATTAGTACAGTAGGTAAACTAGGTATTTTTGAGTAGGGTATGATTATTTTATCTGTTAAAAAACACGCAACAGGTAAATGAATTTGATGTTAATTTTTCCTACATGGATCATCAGAGGTTCATTGTGGCTCATTTAGTGACAGGTGTGGGTCGTTGTAGTCAGAGCGATTTTTGTTATTTAATCATAACTCCTTGCACCGGCATTATGTGGCTTCGTTTTATAGTATTGTTTCTCATTACAACAGTCACGGGACGCTTCTTCGGACGTGTAGGCGGTTTCAGATTTGGACATTATTCTAGCCCCCGAATCACGCACCACTATCCCGCGTCGCCCGGACATTCAGGATATGGTTCAGGCGGTGCACACTCGTACCCTGCCTCGACGGGATTGTCTGGTAACAGAAACATCGGCAACGTGCGGCAGACATACCAGCCCTACCACTACAGTCCGCCACGGCAGATAAGCTACGGGTCTACCTACCACCCTGTGTATCAAGGACACCCGCCCGTCTACGTGTACGAGTACCGAGACTCTGGCAGCAGATTCGATAACTTGCTGACTGGACTAGCGCTGTACAACTTGGGCCGCAACAGTCACTCTCATCATTACAGCTCCGAGAGACAGTACAGCGGCGTCCCGGGAGAGATATGCAAGCTGGGCATCAGTAAACGAACCGGCGAGTACGAGGAGACGCGCATCGACTGCAATCTGATGTCGAGTTTTATTTGGGAGGACACGACGAGCACGACGCGGAACGAGCAACATATTGTGAAGAATACAGCGGAGGTGAAAGTGACACAGACTGGGCATTCTTCAGTATCGACAGTGTCGGTGACAAGTAACACTGTAGAGGACGCTCTGAAGGTGAAGGGGCCCTCTATAGCGGTGACACCGGGCATGACTTGTTACATGATCAGAACGTTCAGAGATACCACTGCTTTACGGAAACCTGTGGATTGTGGACTGTTGCAAGAGTACGCGCGAAGCTCATTATATCCAAGTGTTGCACAATGTTTGATGCCCCTTAAGACGATAATATTTAATTTCCTGATAATATATTTAGTAAGATATTAAGGGTAAATTATTTCATTGTCATAATATTATAGTGTTTTTTTTTTCTTAAATTTCCTTAGCACATATACTTTCAAGCCATTATACGCAAAAAAAACAAACCCTACACTACACACTGCTGCTGCTGTGCTACTGCTGTTTGTTTTCCCAAATGTAATAAATAAATAAATAAAAAACTGCTTCGCTGCTATGCAGAATGCGGAGTTGTGGCGGAGAATATATACTCCAAATATTAGATTGAATTTGAATTTTGAATTAGGCATTTTGTGCGGAGGTTGATTAGGTAGGAAACATATTTTCCTTCCTGGTCATCCCTGGTTTTAATTATAGGTACCTACTATTGTCATATCAATGTTACTAACTCTAGAATATAAGCTGGTTGTAATACTAACAAAATATGAATCACTCTTGTCCGAAATAAATGAATTTTAATTTTTTCAATTTAATTAATTATTTTATTTATTTAATTACTATCATTACAGGTTATACCTAATGCGATAGCGTGCTCTTAAAATTAATATACCTACTTACAATTTAAAACTATGAAAAACGTAAAAAAACTATTAATACTTTTAATACATCTAAAAATAATAATTACTTTACTAAGTTCCCTATATAAAAATAAAATAAAAACACACAATAATAAGGCTATTATTGTGTGTTTTTATTTTATTTAGAGTAGGCACTCTAATCTACACTAGGTATAACATAAAAAGAACATCAGTATTTTTGCGAATTCACTCAAATGGCATGTAAATACATCGATCTTCACGTGAAGATCGTTAATAACCCGAATTGCGCGGGTCAATGGTGTTTTGGCGAGAAGGTTGGTCCTGGCAAACGGCACGGCCAGCAGAGGCGGGCGGCGCCGCCTCCACACATAGCGGCCTGGTACACATAGAATCAGGCGCTGCAGTACTCCTGGGTTATGCTCAATGCCACGAAGTAACCTAACCAGATACGCAACAAGCGTGAATTCCCGTCGTACCCTCAGTTGGTTGTACCCGACCATATCTAGCAAAAACAGAGTGGGGTACATCAACGGGTAAAACGATTATACCCCATACCTATAGTTTCTTGTACAAGTGGCGCGTGAACTTGTTCTGTACGCGTTCCAGCATTACTGAGTACTTAGCCTCATGTGGAGCCCATATGACAGCACTATGTTCCAGATGACTCTTGACTAGTGCGTCATACAAGACGACTGTTGCGATGTTAGTGAAGTGCCTTGTCTATCTCAGAACAAATCCCAAGTTTCTAAACGCCCTTTTACAGATCCCCGTAATCAGAATCCGTGATCGCGAAACGATAGTTCGGGAGTGACAGTAAGCCCAAAATTCCGCACCTCAAAGACTCGTTGCATAGGCGCGGCGCCCACCACGTACTCGTGCACTTTGCATATTTGTATATTTTTTTATGTTACCTACCTAACAGAGAATATAAACATATTCTCTGCTATATGTATAGTTAACATAATCTTCGTTCACCGCTATCCAATGATAAATGATGTAAATTATTTCTGTAAATTGGTTCAAATAAATTATACTTATACTTCACACTGGTACACTGGTGTCACTTCAAAAATAACTTCCGTTTTTTAGATGAGTTCGATGTTTCATAACTGACTACTCAGAGAAGAAAGGCTGAAACATCTGAGTTTATTTCGACCTTTCTTCTCTGAGTAGTCACAGGTCACAGTCCCTTTGAAAGTACAGACATAATCTTGGTCAGGCCATATAAGGACCATGCAGATTAATATCGGACCTGTCTGTGATTTCAGTGGACCTGTGTAGTCAATACACGCATTTGTCAATAATCGCGTATTTAGCTCAACTCCGAAATTAAGGAACTCAACGACTTGACGTACCTACAGACGCCAGCACATCAAGCTACTACGATCTGTCAAATTTCTTTAACAGATTTTCAACTTTATCGTAAAAACATTAAGGTTCAAGGTTGGTTGGGAAAATTTGACAGTTTCGGGTAGCTTGACCTGCTGGCGTCTGTACAATACCAATGAATTACATTCAGGTGGGCCACATGAACTAAGTACCTACCTACTCAAACTGCCATATTATCATTAAAAATAACTGACAAAGAAAGTGTTTCAATTTAACTATATAATATTTTACAAAGTAAATATTCTTGTCATTGTGCATATTTATATCGATCATCAAAATGTCAAAGTGTATAATATAAAATGGTACAGACGCCAGCACATCAAGCTACTACAATCTGTCAAATTTCTTTAATAGATTTTCAACTTTATTGCTAAAGAATTAAGGTTCAAGATTGATTGGGAAAATTTGACAGTTTCGGGTAGCTTGACCTGCTGGCGTCTGTACCATCATTCTCCTGCCCTCATCCCAATTCATTTGGGGTCGGCGCAACATGTCATTTTCTTCTTTAATTCTCTATTAGTCGTCAACTCGGTAGTCACTCCCTTTCTAACGTTATCATCTTTAACACAGTCCATTCAATGTTTCTTTGGTATTTCCCTACTTTTATAGCCATCCACATTTATACTCAAAACTTTCCTCAAGACATTTTCCTCTTTCCTACGTATCACTTACCCATACCATGACAACCGATTTCTACAACTTTTCAGTCACCGGTGTCACTTTCCGACTTCCTCTGATATACTTATTTCTTATTCTATCAATTCGCGTAACACCATACATCACTCTTAGCATTCTCATCTGAGCTGCATGTAATTAATTGCCAATTTGCCATTCATCCCTTTTGTAGCTTAACATTCTGAGCCATACGAGACAGCAGTGGCTAAGTTATAACAGCCGCATGGGTCGATCGATCAAGTTAAGCTACGCTTGTCGCGGTTGGTCCGTGGATGGGTGACCATCTTCACATACCAAGACCGGATCTTTGATAGTCGTTACGTGTCGTCAGTAGCCCGAAAGTCTGACAAAAAGTCTTACCAAGAGTCATCGTATTTAGCCATACCGTACGGTACGACATAGCGGTAACAAGCCAAGTTTCTTAAATACTGGCTGACATGATTCCTCAGGATGAAGTCCGTATAGAGCCCTAATGCATTTTTTTTTTTAACATAAAATGTTCTACTTTTTACAGTAATTTTCAATTCTTTTGTACCTACATACATTTTTCGTATATTTTAGATAAGATGGGTATAAGGGTGATAGGGCGGTAATTGTTCAGGTACATACCTACATGTCTGTCTCCTTTTTTTTTTGTAAAGTGGTCTAACAACGGAAAGCTTCAAAGCTTCTGGAAAAATTCCCTCATAGAATGACAAATTGATCAAGTGTTAGTAAGTAGGTACTTCAACAATTTCGTCAACACAGATTTTAATGATGTTTGTGCTAATTTCGTCGTGCCCTTCAGAATTAGTGTTATTTAAAAGCAGTATTTCCTGCTTAACGTCAGTTATCGACATAGTTTGAGGAACATAGAGCCAACAGTTAGTACATACATTATTGCTAGAGTTACCTGTAACGTTTGGCGGCATTGATTTCAATACTCAATACTCAATATTTTTATTGCTTTACCATAATGTGTACTTAGGTGGTATACATAGAATTTCGATCATTATGGACCCTGTAGGGCACAGCAAAAATTGTTAGAAGAGAGGAAGCCCTGTCTTAATGATAACCAAGTTACTTTAGTGGGAACAAGTTTTAGTTCACATAATAAATATAATCAAAGTCAGGAGATTGCGAATTTGAATCCTAACATTTCGCCTATCTATAGTTTAAGTATTGTTTTTTCCTGCTAAATATTTTAGATTATTTTTATGTACCTGTAATTATTTATGTTGTTGTTGTTTTTTTGTTGTTTATTTATTTATATACATTGTTATTCTTCTTCTTCTTCATTGTTATTGTTCAAATTATGATACTCCATAGACAGTTTAGACGTGATTTAAAACATGGCAACTAAAAACACGTCAATTTACGTCAGGCGCTGACTAATTTGACAGGACTAAACTAATATTTATCGTCTGTCCTTTTCATAATGAAATAGAAAGAAAAAGATGCACTGAACTTAAATTTAGTTTAGTTTGTGAACAAGGGAATCGGGGCCACTGGCAATATTTTGGTGGAGTATTTTAAGGTTATGGGTTTACTGGTGGTGATATTTTGGGCAAGAAAAAATGTGCTACGGAACGGAACGGAATAGTTCCTCTTTGGGTTTTTTTATAAGGAATGTATAAAGTTTAGTGTTTGTCGTGTCGAATTCTTGCGTTGAAAATAGATAGGAATTGTCCCTTTAATAATAATAATAATAAAATATCTTTATTTCAGACCTGTAACAGTCCATAGGTACGTTGTTAGTGGTTAGTAACAGAATGTGCTTATATGCTATGTTAGTGTTATTAGTATGATTACTTATTTAAATTAAATTTAACATAAACCTATACTTACTTTGACCCAGTGTCTTTGGATGGGACAGTCCACTCTGCCAACAATCATTTTCAGGATGCTGTTCCGAGTGCTACGCAAGCGTTGCAGTAAGGAAGCCGCTTTCTTACGCATGATGGCATGAAAGCCATCCGTATGAGCTGCAGCAAACATTCCCGATGCACTGCAACGTCGCGGCAACCGCAACAGCATCCTGAAAGCGTTGTTGTATTGTACGCGCAGGACGTTGTAGGCTCGGCTCGTATATGACACCCACAGGCCGCTCGTGTAGAAGGACTGACAAAACGCCTTAAATAAACTCACTTTGACGTCTGCCGTGCAGCGAACGAACCTACGGGCGAGCATATTGCTTCTCACCGCCAACGCCCTGCGCTCGCGCTCTATGTCGCTATCATCACGTAGGTCACTGGTGACAACATGACCAAGGTATTTAAAACTATTCACCACATTGAGTACTACGCCGTTGAGATATACTGGAGGTACACGACGGGGCTGTTGCTTAGGTGCCGTAAACACTAACACCTCACTCTTTTTTGAGTTGTATTTAAGGCCGTGCACCTCCGCGTACGTCCCGCATATCGTGAGTAGCTGCCTAAGTCCGCTCATCGATGGACTGAGCAACACCATGTCGTCCGCGTAACTTATGTTATTGACACATACACCGTCTATATGACAGCCGACATGTGTGCTGCTCAGCCGCTCGATAAGTTCATTCACATATAAATTAAATAACAAGGGGGAGCTTAACCCCCCCTGCCTCACTCCACATTCCATTTGATACTCATCCGACAAAGTACCGACCCACCTCACTCGATTTGTCTGGTGAGCATACCAGTATCGGAGAAGGGCTGTGTACTCCGCCGGCACACCCGTGCCCCTCATCTTGTCCCACAGCACATTATAGGAGACAAGATCGAAAGCTTTCGACAAATCAAGGAAACACGCGTATACCGGCGTCCTCCTCGCGGTGTAGTACTTGACAGTGTGCTTCAGGCTGAGTATGGCACTCTCCGTGGACACGCCCGCCTTGAATCCGAACTGGGCGTCATGCACTTTAACATATTCTGAGAGGCAGCCTTTCATCAGACCGTCAAGCACCTTGGCCATGGTGGTGGCTAGCGAGATGGGTCGATAGTTGTTCATGTCGGATGTGTCACCAGTTTTGTTTTTAACTATTGGGACCACTATCGTCCGCATGAGTGGTTCCGGTAAATAGGAATGACCAAGACACAGAGTGAAAAATAGCGACAAAACTCTAGGCAGATGGACTCCCGCATGTTTAAAATGTTCGATGCTGAGACCATCGTGACCCGGCGACTTCCCGCGTTGCATTCTGGAAATAATTGCAGCCACACTCTTGGCCGGTACTTTCGCGTTCCGCTTAGTCTCAATAGTCTCAGCACCGTTTGCTCCATGAGAGCCTAAGAGTGACTGCACCGAAAAGTGGTCCCTAAAAGCATCAGCAATATTCTTGTGGTCAGTAATACCACCGACACTCACCGGGAGACTCGGCCGCACATTTATTTTATTTGTATGTTTCCAAAAATGCTTAAAGTCTTTGTTAGCATGGTTGGAAGCAAGGAGATTCATTTTAAGCTGATCTTGCCTGTTCTGACACCACTTGAGTTTAGCTTTAAAATGTCTCCTCGCCTCCACCATATCACGAAATACAGGACCACTGGCTGGGCGACCAGCCATTGTCCACACCTGGAATTTAAGCCGTGCCTCGCGGTGAGCGTCTGCGACATGCTTGTTCCAGCCCGTGATATAGCCACCCTTCCTCCGACACTTTATCTTATAAGACTGTACGGCGGCGTGTACCAGTATGTTCACAATATTATAATACATTTTATCAAGAGCTGAACAGTGTTCTCTGTGATCACAGAACTTATCACAACAATCACTCAGCTCCTGAGGAATATCTATAAGTCTCAGCTTAGAGTGACAGAGGCTGTGATACTCGCTAATCTGCTCAGACGTCCTCTCGCCCCACACAACACGATTAACAATATTATTCTTGGCAATGTTGTCTACAATTTTACAGTTTATTTTAAGCAAGTCACATTTAATCACAATCGGGTAATGGTCGGACCAATACAAGTCATACATTACTGTAACACTAGCGATTGATTGCTGCGCAGACTCAGTGACGATGCAGTGGTCCAACCATCTATTACAGCCATGTGATTCACTTGTAAAAGTGTAGGTTTCACTTTCACACATCTCCACATCTACACAGACCCAGCTTTGATCTGAACAAAATTGTATCCTTTCTTGGGTTCATTTATATTGGCTTTTCATTTAAGGCTTGCATGGTTTGTTACTCGCTAACTTCTTCATAAGTTCTCTTGGATTTAAATAGTTCTCGCTGTAGTCATTATAGTCTTTAAGGTAATTCATTTTGTTACATATGCCGTATGTGTTAGTGGTTCCACATTCTAAAAATTTACACTTGTAGTGTTTACACAAGTTTTTGATACGATAATTAAGATTATTTATATCTAAATTGTCATTTAACACATTCAAGACAACAATCATGTTGTTATAAAATGTATCTAACACAATACGTAGGTAGTTGTGATAAAATATGATCGTTTTCTCCCACACAAATTACAAGTTTGTCGTTAGGATTTAACTTAGTATGACGACAGTTCATTATTATTTGGTTACTTAAAGCATTATAGCTTTGGTTTCACAGATAATTTTATACCTTTCACACTGAGTATTTGACAGAGTGGCGTCCAAGAACTGGAAGACGAGATGTCGGTCGTCCGGCGGCGAGATGGGCAGACGACATTGTCTGGCACAGGAGCATGGGGATTGGCACAAGAAAGAGGCCTATCAGCATTGGGTGAAGTCGAACTATGGATTATGATGATGAAAAGATTTGATACAAAATATGTCAAAACACTATCGAGAGACTACTGACGCGTTTGTAAAATAGTGGAATTAGGGTCCTGTAGGGTACATAATCCTCGATATTGGTTAATAAACCCAACTACATTCGTTGGGAAGCAGCCCACCAGATGACCAGGCACAACACTCGCTTAGTCGGAGGATCTCCTGGCTCCTGCTGGGGATTTTGTTGCGCCACTTCGTTTCCCAGCTAAAGTACTAGGAAGGAAGTGGTAAAGGGCCGGCGGCGTTTTGGGGGACTGTCTGATGTAATTTTGACGTTCAAAAAGTGCTGTGTCTCAGCTAGCTTGTTTTTGATCTCACACTACTGATACTATTCCGAAAATTATTACATTAATGGAAGCTACAGTACCTATTGCCGAGTGTGATAGGATATAAATTTTATACGAATTTCAATATTAACATACTTATGAACTATTAGGATTAGTAGTTGCTAAGATGAATCACTATCCATCTAGGACTAATTGAGGGCATAAACACCAATAGCATAACATTATGTATATGTATAATAGCAGGACAAAACGGGAAAGGATGCATTCAGTGCATCCTTTCATGGATGTGTTCGCAATGTATGTATATTTTAAGGCATTACCAACTATTCATAGTTGATGTCTATTACCAAATAGGAATGGTCTTTTCGTTGTGGTTAGAAATACTGTTGTTATTTAAACCTTGGACGGCAAGTTATGTTGATCAGTCACTCGCGCCGTCAAGATGAAGCTTAGTTACATAGCAGTCATTTTCTTACTGTCAACAGTTGCGGGAAACCCTACCCCTGCTAGGCGTGTTGGCTACTCGGCTCAAAGTTCTAAGGTGGTAAAACATAATGTGGGTCATAGCTCAGGTGATAGTTGTAGTCTTAATGAGCATCACCCCACAACTGGAAAGTCGAGTAATTCAAACAGTGGCAAAGTTGGAAAGACACAGCAACAACGAAACGCCGTTCTACCTACTCGTTCTCCTAATTTGAACCCCTGTGCTGGAAAATCGGGGAATTCAAACAGTGGCGAAGATAGAAATACACAGCTACAACAAATACACACAGTGCAACGTACTCCTAAATTGAAGCCTCCTACTGAAAAGGTAGATAAGTCAAACAGTAGCAAAGATGGAAAAACACAACAACAACAAAACGTGGCTCAACATACTCGCTTTCCTAATTCGAAAAATTCTACAGGAAAGACGAGTAATTCAAACAGTAGTAAAGATGGAAAAACACAGCAACAACAAAAAGCCGTTGAACCTACTCGTTCTCCTAATTTGAACTCCTCTACTGGAATGTCGAGTAATTCAAACAGTGGCAAAGTTAGAAAAACAGAGCAACAACAAAACGTCGTTCAACCTACTCATTCTCCTACTTTGAAAAATTCTATTGAAAAGTCCAGTAATTCAAACAGTAGTAAAGATGGAAAAACACAACAACAACAAAACGTGGCTCAACCTACTCGCTCTCCTAATTCGAAAAATTCTACAGGAAAGTCGAGTAATTCAAACAGTAGTAAAGATGGAAAAACACAGCAACAACAAAAAGCCGTTGAACCTACTCGTTCTCCTAATTGGAACTCCTCTACTGGAATGTCGAGTAATTCAAACAGTGGCAAAGTTGGAAAAACACAGCAACAACAAAACGTCGTTCAACCTACTCATTCTCCTTATTTGAAAAATTCTATTGAAAAGTCGAGTAATTCAAACAGTAGTAAAGATGGAAAAACACAACAACAACAAAACGTGGCTCAACCTACTCGCTCTCCTAATTCGAAAAATTCATCAGGAAAGTCGAGTAATTCAAACAGTAGTAAAGATGGAAACACACAGCAACAACAAAAAGCCGTTGAACCTACTCGTTCTCCTAATTTGAACTCCTCTACTGGAATGTCGAGTAATTCAAACAGTGGCAAAGTTGGAAAAACACAACAACAACAAAACGTGGCTCAACCTACTCGCTCTCCTAATTCGAAAAATTCATCAGGAAAGTCGAGTAATTCAAACAGTAGTAAAGATGGAAAAACACAGCAACAACAAAAAGCCGTTGAACCTACTCGTTCTCCTAATTTGAACTCCTCTACTGGAATGTCGAGTAATTCAAACAGTGGCAAAGTTGGAAAAACACAACAACAACAAAACGTGGCTCAACCTACTCGCTCTCCTAATTCGAAAAATTCATCAGGAAAGTCAAGTAATTCAAACAGTAGTAAAGATGGAAAAACACAGAAACGACAAAACGCTGTTGAACCTACTCGTTCTCCTAATTTGAACTCCTCTACTGGATTGTCGAGTAATTCAAACAGTGGCAAAGTTGTAAAAACACAGCAACATCAAAACGTCGTTCAGCCTACTCATTCTCCTAATTTGAAAAATTCAATTGAAAAGTCGAGTAATTCAAAGAGTGGCAAAGATAGAAAAACACAACAACCACAAAAGCACACAGTCCAACGTACTCCTACATTGAATCCCTCTCCTGAAAAGGTAGATAATTCAAACAGTGACCAAGATGGAAAAACGCAGCAACGGCAAAACGCACCCCAAAGGACCACTACCGCTACTTTAAAACCTCCCACAACTGAAAAGTCAAGCAGTTTTAGCAGTGCCAAAGCTGAAGAGACACATAACTACAGCTCAAAGACAGAAGCTCATTACCACTACCACTACATTCCACCACAGCAGATAAGCTACGGGTCTACCTACCACCCTGTGTATCAAGGACACCCGCCCGTGTACGTGTACGAATACCGAGACTCTGGCAGCAGATTCGATAACTTGCTGACTGGACTAGCGCTGTACAACTTGGGCCGCAACAGTCACTCTCATCATTACAGCTCCGAGAGACAGTACAGCGGCGTCCCGGGAGAGATATGCAAGCTGGGCATCAGTAAACGAACCGGCGAGTACGAGGAGACGCGCATCGACTGCAATCTGATGTCGAGTTTTATTTGGGAGGACACGACGAGCACGACGCGGAACGAGCAACATATTGTGAAGAACACAACGGAGGTGAAAGTGACACAGACTGTGAACGGAACTGGAAATTCTTCAGTATCGACAGTGTCGGTGACGAGTAACACTGTAGAGGACGCTCTGAAGGTGAAAGGGCCCTCTATAGCGGTGACACCGGGCATGACTTGTTACATGATCAGAACGTTCAGAGATACCACTGCTTTACGGAAACCTGTGGATTGTGGACTGTTGCAAGAGTACGCGCGAAGCTCACTATTTTATAATAGTGCACAATGTATGATGCCTTTTATGGCATTAAATTTGCTTATAATAATTATTGGCTTAAGGATATATTGTGAATAATATAATTAAAATATGTATAGGCACACAAGGCACTCGTGATTCATCTAGTAGGTATATTAAGGAATACCTACCTGTATACAACATTACTAATGGACATACTAAGTAATAATATGGTTTGGGAATCTGTGAGATTGCATATCACTGACCTGCACCCTACCGCACCCATCCTACAGTTGTGTGTTACGCAAGTATCCCGCTGACTAGGAATGTATATAGTGAAAAGTTTACCAATTCTACTCATGACTGTATCACGTACATATTTATGTGTGTTTTGTTTGCGGCGAAAACAGCGGGGTAATTGCGTACCTAACACACTAACAGTAGAAATTACTTACATTCTGACAGTTCAACAACATTCATTCAGACAAAGGCCCTTGAAATTATTGTACTAAATCTAAATACCTTTCTAATGATTTATTATTTATTCCTATTGGACCGGGTACCAGCTTCCATACATTTCCTGCCATCATCCTTTTTCATTTTTCGAACATATGAAGCAATGGATTAGCAATATTTTCCAAAATCATGTTACGCGATGTTAACTGACCAGATCTAGGCACAGGCACTGAAAGGCAGTCATCATCATATGTCTAGCCTTTGCCCTACTATGTTGGGGTCGGCTTCCAGTCTAACCGGAAGCAGCTGAGTACCAGTATTTTTTTAGTATGGAGCGACTGCCTATCTGACCTCCACAATCCAGTTACTGGGTAATACGAAACCCCTTGGTAAGGCTGGTTGTCAAACACTGAAAGGCAGTGCGGGTTGAAATAAAGTCAGTACCTAGGTAGTTATTTTTCTTTTGATGTTTCGGAATACCTATATGAAGGAGGACTCAGGGATGTTTGCTACTAACCATTTAACCACACATAGTTGACGATATAATTATCGTTTTGTATGTATGTAGCTTCTATGGAATAGGTATGTCCATCGTACACACGTCAGCTAAGTTAACAATGAGGCACACGCACATTGATAATATGCCGAATGTGCGTGGACTATCCCCGCAGCCGCAGCCGAACTTAATCCATGGTACAGTCACATATAAAAAGATATAACTATCGTTCATAATGCACTCTCCACTTATATATAGCCCCTAAAACTAATTAATGTATTAGTTTTTGTGTTTTTTTATTAAGGACCTCTGATAATAATAGTCAATGCGCCACTTTTTTTGCAGTCTTGTTGCGTTTTAACATAATGTTGCGCTTTAGTCATAATAATTGCGCTTTATTCAAGACTAGCTGCGCCCCGCGGTTTCACCCGCATACGTTTCGATCCCGTGGGAATATTGGGATAAAAAGTATCCTATATGTTAATCCTGGTTATAAACCATCTGTGTGCCAAATTTCATCGAAATCCGTTGAGTAGTTTTTGCGTGAAAGAGTAACAAACATCCATCCATCCGTCCAAACATACAAACGTTCACGTTTATTTTATTATACAAAGGAAGCGCTGTTGCTGCTGTTAGTGAGTTTAAAACACAGAGGTGCTCAAACTATTACGGGTGTGGGAGGTTTTTTGCAGCCTGGTTATTATCTGAAGTTTTCGGAGATGATTTCAGCCAATCCACGCCTTTGTCTCGGTATTCAGTATTTATTAGTAGGATTAGACAAGAAAAGTCGATCAACTATTGATGAAAATCGCGTTTGAAATTGACTATTATTTGGGCGTGACTGTACAGGAAAAATGATCTAAAAAGTCGGTTGTATATAATGTTAAGAAACATAAGTTCGGAATTATTAAGTCCGGTGTACTCGTTCGAACCAGCAACATGGAGCTTGGTTTTCTTTGGCTATGTGTCTTTACGACCATCGTCGCGGCAGCTGCGCCCACGCACTTGAGCGTGAGCCCATCCTTGCCAACAGTGACGACGTCAACTTCCTCCCCAAGAATACGTACGCCGTTGAGCGCTAGTACAACTTATTTGGAACCAGCATTCAAACGAAACCTGGACAGCGGATTGCAAGAATTGCAACAACAACTTGTCACACAGAAAAGACTGGAGTCGCATCACACACCTATCTTTCGCTCAACAATTGATCGTGGATCTCCAATTCATTTCCCTACCTTCCTTTCTCGGTACAGAAGAATCCCTGTCTTCGGAGCGAAGAAAACCGTCTCTAACAGGAAAACAAAAGATACCGAAGATGAGCATTCTGAAGCAGTAGAGAAGTTAATCGATATGTTTGATGACATTGTTCACAATGAAGAGAACAATCGAGTAGATTACGAAGCCGAAACTCAAGTAAAGAACAAACCGCTAGCACTTACCTTGGCACATAGCAAACATCGTAGTCAATATCGGCATAATAAGCACCAAAATTCTAAACGCACGAAACAACAAAAAACACGAGATGACGAGAAGAAAAAACTGAAAGTGAAGAAAATTCAGGATGACAAAAAAAAGTTAGCTGAAAAAAAGCTGGTCCTGAAAAAAATAATATATGATTATTATTCACAAGTTCGCGATTATTTGCGAAGTTACTTGAGCGATTTATTGCCTAATTTGTTCTCTGGTTACAAGGGTTCCGGTGAAGAAGAAGAGACTCGTGTTCAAGAATGGTTGACGCGTGCAGATGATTCGTTTGCTCCGGAGGAATACGAACCTTCCTTCTCTGACGGTGAGGATGAGTGGAAATAGTGGCTGTATGAAGTACTATCGCCAAAATTTATATCTGACCATCGTATGGACTTTTTCTGCTGGCAGCGCATATTATTAGTCGACCTAAAAAGGCTCCTCTTTGGTTTTACTTACGGACGCAGGCGCAGCTGTGGTCATCATGTGCACGGCATTTTGTTTTCAAAATGGTCAGATCCTATAGGTTTTGGGTTTAAAATTTCGGAGAACACTTAACCTCATTTATACATATAGGTAATATGTATACGGTTTTATTTATTCATTTTTCTATATAACAATTAGAATACCTACTGTTATTATTCTACTTGCTTAATTTAAAGCACTTATTGTAAGTGTTCTATGTTTCAAATGTAATTATGTACTCGTATTTGTGCCAATAAAACTTTTCTACAAAATGTCTGTTCCATAATTTTGTCGTGATATGCGATCATCAATGATTTTTACCGTACCCCACCTATTCTCGTTGATTGTCTCGTTGGTATAGTGTTCGCAAAAGCTAAGCTGAGCATGAGGTCTTGGGTTCTATTCCCGGGTCGGGCAAAGTGTTTAGGGTTTTTCCATCTGAAATTTCTCACCCGGAGACCCCTCTCAGTCCGGATTTGTATCCTGTTGACGGCAATAGACTCACCCCCTATTACATGGAGAATGTGGGTCTTAGTATCCACCAACCCACACTGGGTCCGCGTGGTAGATTATGGCCCACTCCCTCTCATAGAGAGGAGGCCCGGGAACATTAAAGGCTGATTATGTTGTACATTAATAGGTAATAAATAATTATATTAACTGAATATTAGTAAAGTGTCATAGTTGCATGTTTCAAATTAAATTGACGTAGCAAAAGGTAGAGAAAGAAAAAAAAAATTGAACCAGGTTAAGGCACAGGCTATCACGCCTATGCTTATATTTTGTGCAAAGGAAACTCTTAGATATTCAAAATGTCTTTTATTAACTTGTTTTAATGCAAAAAAAAGAAAAATCTACGACCGTGTTCACAAGCCTATCTATTCTGTATCGAAAATCTCCCCGTGAAAACTTAGGTAATGTGAGCTTGAAGTAAGTTGTCATTTCACCTGAAGCTAGAGATTAACACTTTTGACAGCTCACGGTAATATTGTTACAGAAGAGACCGGCTGCTGTTTTATAACATAAGTAGGTACAGTTTACGAGTATTATGAGGACATGTATGTTTGATAAAATGATCCCGTCTTAGTTTTCAAAGTACATAAAACTTAAAATAATTAATTTGGTAGTTAAACATTAATATTTTCTGAGAAAAGCTTCGGCAAGTTTTGCCAGCACTCGTAGTATTTCGGGTCCAGTTTCTGACAAGTCTCAGCTCCCCACTTCGTTATAGCTAAGCTTAGCGAAGACTCGAACATAAACGCCTGAAAAAAAGACGTAGAATAAGTTTAAAACATACACACATAATGATGGAACAAGAGAATAGTTCTTTGCTCTTGTTTTATTATTACTTTGTGGTGACTGGTAATTAGTGACCGATACTTATACAAATTATTGTACTCATCATAACAAAGAACCTTCCCAAAGAAACATTATGTTTTTAATGCTTTATGTATGCATTTATTGTATCTGTAAATTGTACACCACAGACTACCAGCAGTGCAATTCTGTAACCATCTCACCGAGAAAACTTGGACGTGAGGTGAGCGTGAAGTGAGCTGTCATTCCAAATAATGCTAGGGATTGACACTATTGACAGCTCACTCTAAGCTTCATCACACTTCACCTAACTTTTCACTTCACGGTGAGATTTTTACAGAATCGATCGGCTGCAGTATTCTCTCCTTCACCTTCCCTCCTTGTCCTTCCTTTAAATCCATTCAAGGGTTGTCTTTAAAAGCAATCTTATGAAGACAACCTTTGAATGGATTTAAAGGACACCGCCCAGTGTGTCACCCTATTTATTACTTTTATATCTGTAATTCATATGGTGTCCATAATAAAGAGTAGGTATTATATTCAATGTAACAGCAGCCCAGAGTCGGGATTTGTGCCTGGCCCAAGAACATGATACATAGGCAACCCTTCGGGGAATAGGCACATCACCTGTGCCTGTGTAAAACTGGCAAGAACAGTCGCATGACTTCGAAGGGATGATTTCACCAAAGTTAAATATATTTTATACGTGGAATAAAATTCTACGTCTGACAGTTCTAGAACGGAAAAAACTGTCAAAAGCTCAAAATTTATTCTTAGGATAAGTCTTATCAGGAAAGTATAAAAGTTAAGTGGAATTCGCCCTTAATCATAAAAACAATCGACGCACACAGACACAGTCGCGTCCCGCATCCCGCGCGGGATTCGCCTTGTGTGGCTAGAGCGTGGGTGTTTTTAATAGCCATTGTTTTTAATGAATGAAAACCCACGAATTTGCTACGGGAAATATCCAACACTAGTTTTGACCTCGTACCTGAGTATTCACAGCAATTTTCTGGGGAACCAACTCTCCATAAGAAGCACCATTGAAGCACTTGTCATCAGGCCCATGCGGAGTCATCATGGAGTGAAGAGACGCGCCTCCAGGCAGAAAACCTCCTTCCTTCGCCTCGTATGCACCCAGAATAAGGCCCATGAACTCACTCATGCAATTTCCTGGAAATTTGAAATAATTTAATATGATAACAATGCTTTAACCTGGCTAGTTTCAAACTAATATGAACCTTATCTTAAGCAACTAAGTTTTAGATTCATGAAAGTTATGAAACGCATGCTCGCATTATATATTATCGAAAAACTAAGGTTATTTTTCAAATTTGAACCTTATCAATTTGTATGAAACGCTGACTTAGCAAAGAGGTTTAGGGTGGATTCTCGGACATGCGTTTCCGCGTATCCACCTTAGGGTGGATTTTTGGGATGGATAGACGGGATAACCGGGTTCATAGATGATGTGAGCTCGGGCCTATCAATGCGTGTTGATAGATACATGGATACAATTTGATCTATGTTATCGATACGTTACTGATGTGTAATCGATATGCTGTCTTCCAGCCTACATTCGATACCTATGTATATTTTATATCCCCCCGCCTCGGAAAGCACGTTAAGCCATTGGGCCCGGCTGTCATTCGTGGATCTTTGTCAAAAGCCCGAGATTCTGACAACCAGTCTTGCCAAGGGGTATCGTACGTTACTCACTAACTACATAGGCTGTGCAGGTCAGACAGGCAATCGTTCCATGTAAAATACTGGTATTCAGCTGCATCCGGTAAGACTGGGAGCCGACCCTAACACAGTTGGAAAAAGGCTAGGCAGGTATCCAAAACAGCAAAGAGACAAAATTATAGTTGATTAAAAAATTAATAAGTAGGTACTACAAACTATTTGTTATCAAGCAATCAGACAAACTTAAAAAAAGTACTCTCGCTGAGGACAGGATTCGAACCTGCGCGGGTATAACCCATTGGATTTCAAGTCCAACTCCTTAACCACTCGGACACCTCAGCTGTGATCGATATGAGTGAATTTATTGAGCGTAACGTGTTAACAGTACCTACCTAATTGAAAACTTTTCATTGTAAAGTATGAACAATGAACAATGTGGAGTAATGAGTAACAGATGTTTATTATTTAGAAAATTAAGGCGCGTTATGGCGCGTTTTACGGACCGTGATTTATACATGTTTTTCAACTACAATGTTAAGTTTGTTTTTAAGATAAATTCATCCCAATTACTGAACATTGTGCGTAGTTCGATACTGACTTGGCCGATTTTTAGGGTTCCGTACTCCGTACCAAAAACGGAACCCTTATGTAGGATCACTTCGTTGTCCGTCTGTCAGTCCGACCGACTGTCAAGACCCTTTTTCTCAGGAACGCGTGGTGGTATCAAGTTGAAATTAAAATCAAATACTAGGTCTGTGGTCCCTTGTAGCAGTGAAAAAATCAAACTTCTAAGTCGATGCGATCAAAAGACACGGCATTTTATGCTCCGTTTTTGCCGCATAATAATATTTTGACACTCGCAAGGGAATCAAAACCTATATAGCTATCCCGTTGACCTAGAATCATGACATTTGGCATGGAGCAATGTCATAAGCAAAGAAAAAATCCGAAAATCTTTGTATGCTGCAGTAGCAGTTGCATCACAAAAAAAAAAATACTTTTGCGATTACAAACCTATTTGCAGTTGGTAAACTAACCGCGGCCTATGTCGATGTATGGGGGCAACAGTTTTCCAACGGCAAAGTTAAGTTTGTCCCTCAATCCGTTTATCTTTTCGTTAGAGCAATGTTCGGTACTTTCATAGTTTATGAACTTTAGTCTTAAACTTAACTAAAAGTTTGTATGGAACCCTCGGTGCGTGAGTCCGACTCGCACTTGGCCAGTTTTTTTAGCCTATAGAGACGTCTGTCGCCTCGTCTATGTCTCTTTACCAAGAAAAGGCTTTCATACGCTTATTTAACCATCGAAATAAGCAGCTGAGGTGTCCGAGTGGTTAAGGAGTTGGACTCGAAATCCAATGGGCACTGCCCGCGCAGGTTCGAATCCTGTCCTCAGCGAGGTGGACTTTTTAGTCACTTTCATTTTGAATCGTTGATGTTGTAGATTGTTTAGGTACTTATGTGGATGTATATAATATATGAACGTGGACGCAGCAAAAGGAGTACCTACCTAAGAATCGTAGCCGTGGCGGTGGCGTTAAAAGGGAAAACCTCGTTTATTTATATAGTTGAAATGTAGTTGAGTCAAGCTTAAAATGTTCTACAGAAATATCTATACTTACTTATAATAATATAATAAAGCTGAAGAGTTTGTTTGTTTGAATGTGCTAATCTCTGGAACTAGCAGTCAGATTCAAAAAACTCTTTTTAACATCACGCTACGACCCTTAGGAGCAGAGCAAAATGAAAAAAAAACCGGTCAAGTGCGTGTCGGGCCACGCGCAGTGTAGGGTTCCGTAGTTTTTATAACAGCCAAGTGCGGGTCGTACCTATTCGCTGACTGATAGTTTCGTACGAAGTTTTCGAGTCTAATACAATACTCGTAAACTTGTAAAGCCCACTTAAGTGTGATAGTTTTTCTTTAAACTTCGTTATATATAGGTACTTACTACTGCCGTGACATTTGAATTCCTAACTACAACCCTTTAGTTGGTAGAGGGGGGGGGGGGGGACACTTGACTCTAACGAAAATTGGTATTTTAAAGCTTGATAAGTCACGAACGGTTTACTTAATCCAAAAACGGTCTTCCCAAACCTCTAATATTTTTGAAAGACCTATCCAACGATATCCCACACTATGGACAGGACGAAAAAAAAAATATCTTCCCCACTTTACATGTAGGGGATGTACATACATACCCTAAATAATTGTTTTTTTTTTCAAAATTATATTTTACCACTTTTTCGGCGTCATTAACGTGTATACTCATGCCAAATTACAACTTTCTAGTACCAATAGTTTTTGAGCTAAACCGCGGACAGACAGACAGACGGACATGGCGAAACTATAAGGGTTCCTTGTTGACTACGGAACCCTAAAAAGACAGAGAAATGCTAAGCGAAAACGAAATAGCGCGGACAGGCCATTGCCCGCTCGCACAACAACATCATCGGCGTAATTAACCGATCTCATTTAAATTAAACGGTACGTGAAATCGCAGGCCCACTATAGTCTCTTATAATGTCTCTGAACAGCTGTGTAAATAGTAGGTCAAGTATTTACATGTGCTCGCCAAGTCTACCAATGATAACATCAAAGAATTGAAGACAAGTAATCGTAGCTGAGGTGTCCGAGTGGTTAAGGAGTTGGACTTGAAATCCAATGGGTTATACCCGCGCAGGTTCGAATCCTGTCCTCAGCGAGATGGAATTTTTAGACACTATGTTTTTGGATTGTTTATGATAACGAATACTTAGTATAAATTAGCAAAAGGAATACGCACTACTTATAGTATGCAAGGATAGTAGCAAGTGGCGTTCTGTAGTTTCTGCCTACGCCCGATGGGAAAACCGCGTGAGTATTTAAAGTGCCTAAGTAATTATTTGTGCCTATAAAGTGAATACATACTTTATTTCTTCTTTTACTCTTTTCGTAGGTAGGTCTTCACCACATATTCCTCATAAAAAAAACCCTTCTATAGCCCCATAATTATAAAGTTTGACGCATACAGTTCGTTTACAGTTATTTTACCTACTACATAGTAATAAGGGTTAAAATGTGAAATTGCCGTTTTATTGTAATAGGTACCTACTTCGAATTGACATAGAACCTTCATAGTTTGAGATTTTTGAGTGAAACTTTTTTCACATGGTACCTATGAAGTTCTTCTTTCAAAAAATGTGGAACATTCGATTATCGACTTTCAGTTGTTTTTTTTATTCAGTTTAGACAAGAAAGATGGATACTTCGAAAATTCGAGTTATTTTTTAATACGAGTTCCGACGCGGAACTAACGCGGCAGAAACAGCTCGCAATATCAATCAATGTTGCGTTTGGAGAGGGGACTGCTAATGAACTCACCGTGCGATTTTGTTAAACGCTTTCCTGATGGAAACTTTGATTTGACGAACGAACCACGTGGAAGACCGCCCACACAGGTGAATAACAATGAATTGAAAGAGATGGTGGAAGCCGATCCGAGTCAAACTACGCAGGAATTAGCGGCATGGTTTAACGTTACCTTACCAACAATATTGACACGGTAATATTAATATTGACTCATTTGCGTCAAATCAATAAAATAAAAAAATATGAGAAATGGGTGCCACATGATTTCAGAAACCGTTAAACTCTACAGGAACTGCAATTAGAAACCATTCGTCACCCTTCGTATTCGCCAGACCTTGCTCCAACGGGCTACCATTTTTTTTCGTGATTTGGACAATTTTCTACGTGATAAAAAGTTTTCTTCTCAGGAGGCAGTACAAAATGCTTTCACACAGTTTGTCGAATCTAGATCACGAGAGTTCTATCGCAAAGGCATAAATGACCTTCCTATTAGATGGCAGCAATGTATAGATAATAATGGTAATTATTTTGATTAAATAAATACTTTTTTTTTCTTTGAGGATAGGAAATCATCAAATGACCCCTCCCGCTCTGGGTGGAGCGGAAGGGAGTGTCAGACTCTTACTGACTAAAACCCACCCGTGTTCCTTCCTTAGCCCTTTCTGTTCCAGGGCAGCGGTAACACTTTCGGACGATCCCGCTGCCCTGTATATACGAGTACCTATATTATACTTAGCTAATCTCCGCGCAGTTGTGTAGATAGTAAGTAAACTATAAAGGGGTGACAGGGAAACTCGACTTATTCCTTGAAAGGGGTTGTACTAGAGGTTTAGCTACAAATTTAGTCCAGTCAACTAGGGTCAAAACATTACCCCGCTGGAAAATTTCGTGTTGCTAGATCCGGCGGTTTAGGCTGCGCGTTGTCTGTCAGTGTATGATGGAATGCCATTTAAACGTTGCGGATGCAAGGCATTCACAATCAATGTAGGTAGTGCACGCACCGATGCAAGTGATTCACAATCACAACATTTCAAAATAAACAACAAAATGATAAGCTATTCTATTTATTTTGGAATACAAAGTATGACAATAGTTAAATATCTGGCATAGTTAAAATGACGAATTAGAATAAGTAGTAGAAATAAGCAAATGTTTATACCACGATTTTGGGTGACTGTTTAAAGTACCCAGATTCTCAGTCAAGGGTTCAAAGTAGAAGACACAGTCGTGTAAGCGGTCTTTACTTGCTTTTGTTTCTTTCATCTTTGGTATAGTAACCGGCATGAGTCGTGAGCACAAACTGACATCTGCGCAGTAGTTCATTTTTCGGTCTCTTTGGCGGAATGAAGAAGGCGGGGGGCACCGAGGCTGCACGCGATTGGTTCGTCTGTCGATGCTCGTCGTCTATTGGACTCTCACGTGTCATTCGGCTACTGTACACTTTCGTGCAATTTTAGTGACACACGTTTTTAATTTTGAAATAGTTTATTTTTGTTAATTCGTATTTGTTAAGTCAAAGTAACGGTTAAATTTGTTTCTTCACTATAATTTTAGCAGTTACTTGAACGAAGAAAACATTTGCCGTAGTATCAGTAAAGGTCAAGTATAAGTTAATACTTTGACTGATTGTGTTGATGAAGAAACTGGCCGTAAGTCACAAAGGCCTACAACATTACTGTATCAAAATAAAATTTCAAGTACCAATAATATTTTAATTATAGTTTGCGTATAAATTTGGCCGAAAGTGTACGTGCGCGAGCTTGCCCCCACTACTGCCCATCTGTGCTCACGACTCGTGCCGGTCATTATACCTTTTGCATTACCCGGCTTTGCAGTAAAGGGTTTCAAAGTAGAAGACACAGTCTTTTGAGCCGGTTTTACTTGCTTTTGTGTTCTTTTATCTTTGGTACCTTTTGCGTTACCCGGCTTTGTAGTAGAGGGTTTCAAATTAGGAGACACAGTCTTTTGAGCCGGTTTTACTTGCTTTTGTGTTCTTTTATCTTTGGTACCTTTTGCATTATCCGGCTTTCCAGTAGAGGATTTCAAATTAGGAGACACAGTCTTTTGAGCCGGTTTTACTTGCTTTTGTGTTCTTTTATCTTTGGTACCTTTTGCATTACCCGGATTTCCAGTAGAGGATTTCAAATTAGGAGACACAGTCGTTTGAGCTGGCTTTTGTCGTGTCCGTCTCTTTTCATCTTCGGCGTTGATGGAATTATCTGACTGTCTTCCCCAGGCAATTGTGTTCGAATTAGGAGAAATGGCATGTAGAGTCGCGTTTGCTTGTTTATCGTACTCGGCTAATTTTGAATTACTCGCCTTTTCAATTGAGATATGTTTTAAATTAGGAGTATGTATAACGCTTGAACCACGTACTGCTTTTTGTCGAACAGTAGAGGGCTGGACAGGATAACTTTCGCGTGTAGAAGAACCACAGCAGCGTCCCCCGACGGCGGCCAGTAGGAACAAAAATACTTTGATAGTAAGCTTCATGTTGACGGTGAAAGCGACGGATGAAAACGAAATTGCCCACTAAAGTTTTAAGCTTAAATAGCATCGTTCTTTCATTACTTGACCACAAATCGTAACCATAATCTATTATGACTTTAAAATGTAGGTACCCATTCTATACTAATGACGCACATACGTCCGTCGTATGCGATCACATTAGGTAGACCTACTGTAAAGTTTTTCCACCAAAGTCAACCTTATTTAGTGCAGGCTGGCTATAATTCAGCACGGTTCGAACATTCAAGCATGTTTAGGGGGTGTCAAATATTTTATTAGGATTTTTGTTAATGAAAAGTCAGTGCTATTTTAGTCGGGAATATGTAAAGTCGTTCAGTCAATATAAACGTACAGGAATTGTATCGTTGTTTGATTCCTCCCGGTACCACGATGGGCTTATCTAGCCCTTCACAGTACCTACACAAATCAACAATATTAAAAATATATGACTTATGTGGAAAAATGCCTCAATTGGAAAAATTACGACTTCATTCCAGCGACATTTTGTTTTCAAATAATTATTAATTATAACATTGGTCATGAGTAAAAGTGCCTTACATAAAGATCGCATTAAATGGCGGTATTCTTTATTACGTTTGCTTCGAAGCTTTAACCTAAATATTTGATATTAATTTCAACTTGATACGCGTGAGAAAAGGGTCTTGAGACAGACAGACAGATGGCTGAAGTGGTCCTATAAGGGTTCCGTTTTTTCCTTTTGAGGTACGGATCCCTAAAAAAGGGAAATCGAGTCCTAATTCAATCCCTCTGCACAAATTAGGAGTGCTTTGCACTGTAGTTTTTTAAAATCGGTCGTTCAAGTTATATCGCGCTACCGACATCGTTAACTTCAAGTAATTAAAAATGGTTTTAAGTAAATAGTTATTACTTAACAATAAACACCTGACCCAGAACATTACTACACATTGTTCTAAAGTTTTAAATACCACAATAAATTCACTCATATCGTTCACAGCTGAGGTGTCCGAGTGGTTAAGGAGTTGGACTTGAAATCCAATGGGTTATACCCGCGCAGGTTCGAATCCTGTCCTCAGCGAGATGGATTTTTTAGACACTATGTTTTTTGATTGTTTATGATAATTATTGGAAATCTAGGTTCTAACACTTAAATAAAACGAGTTATAGGCCTTTAGGCCTAATAGATTAGCCAATTTAAAATTAACTAGAAAGTCCTATGTCAGTCTATTTGAAAGTGCAAAACCATAGAGTAAGGTAAAACCAACCATAGAGACTTTATTGAAGAATCTACTAAATATTGATTTTTGTAAATAAGTAAATCAAATAAATCAATAATAATTAGTATAAATTAGCAAAAGGAATACGCAAAATAGTATGGAAGGATAGCGGCATGTGGCGTTTTGTAGTTTCTGGCTACGCCCGATGGGAGAACCGAGTTAATATTTCTATAAATATTAACTTCGTTTTCCCATCGGGCACTTTATAGGTACCTACAAATAATTACTTAATCTGCATTCGCGACATATTCGCCAAAAATGTAAATAAATATGAGTTTATGGAAAAATAACTTTAATTTCTACACAGTAAAGTTCAGTTTCCGCTACAACTTCAAACATTAATAAATAAATTTGAAACATATTAGTTGTACCTATAATGTGAATAAGTTATTTCAATAAAATTGAGTCAAGCTAAGGCTTAGATACCCTTTTCGTAGGCAAGTGCATGCGGTACATGTTCCCCTCATAAAAAAAACCCTCCAGCCCAATTCAAACTTTGTGGCGGCTCGGAACATGAGGCGAGTCGCTGCGCAGTAACCAACCACTGCTGGGACACAGACCTCCACTCTGCGAGAGAGAGTGGGCCGTAATCCACCACGCGGGCCCAGTAGAGGTTGGTAGATGTCACATGTCTTCGAATTTTTGGTGCTAAGACATGTTTCCTCACAATGTTTTCCTTCGCCGTTTTGAGAGCATGATGAAATAGGTCTTTTCTCAAAGTTGAAATTTTATTTTATGCGAAAACTCTTGTATTTTGCGTAACTGTAAGGTATTTGTGTTTACGCTCGTGACTATACCCATATATATTTTATTTTTCTTAAATAAACGTTGCCCCACACTAGGAATTTCTCCTGTATCGTGTCTGCGTTTACAAACATTTAAACTCACATACACAAACAGCGTATATGTATAGGTATTAAAACTTATGATAATATTAACAAATTGAAGACAAGTGTTCGTAGCTGAGGTGTCCGAGTGGTTAAGGAGTTGGACTTGAAATCCAATGGGTTATACCCGCGCAGGTTCGAATCCTGTCCTCAGCGTAATATTTTTTAACACATTTAAAAATGCATTTAACAATTATAGTTGACATAATAAGTCCACTCAAGGCATACTTTGCCTACAGATAGGTATTAGGTACTTACACCTACATTTTTTTTTTTCAGTTTTATTGTAACCAAAGTCCTTCGTCGGTTCTTTCTGCACATGGGGCACCGCCCGCCTCTGCTTTAGCCTTTACTAGAAGGCATTTTGTACCAAACATACTTTCTAGGTAACATACTTTCAATCACAGTCTGAATAATTTTGAAGGATATTGCTAATGCATCGCTTCCTATGTTCGAAAAATTTATCTGCGCAGCAACGTAAATAACGCAATGAATGTTGTTGAGCTGTTAAAATGAAAGGCCATTTACTCTACTGACGCAATTACCCCGCAGTTCTGATGTTAATTTTAACAATAAACCTTTACTTACTATGATAGTATGGTGGTCGGAAGGTGTTCTCCTGAACGGACCACCTCGGAGGAAAGATGACGAAGTCGGCGATGGCAACACCGGGCTTCGTCGACGGGCAGGTCAGCACCGTGAATATTGATGGGTCCTGCAATTGAAGATCATTATCGTTAACTGTGCCGTAGTTTTTCGAAAATTTAGTAACTTTTGCATTAAGAATCGTCAAAATTACAAACACTGCAAGTTTAGTAACACATTACCTACTTAAGAGCGTTTACAACGTACGGCATTTCATACAAACTTTCAAGTCCTTGTTTTTCGAAATGCATGAACCGATTTTAATGAAACTTCCTACGCATAAGCAGGAATATAGGTCTAAAAAGTTAATTGAGAACATTTTCACGGAATCGAGACTTATGCGGGTGAAACCGCGGGGCGCACGAGTACGAGATAGAAGGACACTACTCGTACCTATGAATCGTTACGGTAGGTACAGTCAACAGCAAAAGTAGATGATCAAAATCAGAAATTCAATAGGTACTAATTAACGGAGTTTGCGTCAGAACTGTGTGGCGTCGAAGTGATTCAAAAGTATGTCAGACTCAGTGTCATACTTTTGAATCACTTCGACGCCGCACAGTTCTGACGCGAACTCCGTTAATTAGTATTGAATTTCTGATTTTGATCATCTACTTTTGCTGTTGACTGTACCCGCGCGGTATAGGATCTGCCGATCGATTCTGTAAAAATCTCTCCGTGAAAAGTTAGATGAAGTGAGCTTAGTGTGAGCTTTCAATAATGTCAATCCCTAGCATTATTTGGTATGACAGCTCACTCCACGCTCACTTCACCTAAGTTTTCACGGTGAGATGGTTACAGAATCGCACTGCAGAGATGTCTTATTAGATACAGTGCAGCATGTCTACAGATAGCATATGCTATCTGTAGACATGCTGTAATTAATTTAGATTAAGCATGGTAAATTATTATGATATAAAAATGCGAAGACATGTGACATCTACCAACCCGCACTAGGCCCGCGTGGTGGATTACGGCCCACTCCCCATCACAGAGAGGAGTCCTCTGTCCCAGCAGTGGGAACATTATAGGCTGATTATATATGGTAAATGGAATGAAGCATATCCAATAATAAAATAAACTTACGCAGTGATCGTAGAGCACCGCGTTGATGACCATGAACTTGCTGAGGTCGTACTTGTAAGGAACATAGTTGCCGTGCCACGCCACCACGTCGAAGGGTGAGTGGTTCTGCTCAGCCACGAATAGGGAGCCTTGGTACTTGTTCACTATCTTGAACCCTGGCGAAAGATATTGGTATCATAAAGGTGTCGTATTCTAAGTTTTATTGCATGTAACTCTCTTTCTAATCGAATTTTTTATAATGACTGGAAGCCGACCCCAACATACTCGTAGTTGGGAAAAAGCTAGGTAGATGATGATGAAGACCTTTTATAATCGAAGCGTTGGCATTGCATTGGTGAAACAAGATGGCGGCGTTAGTTCCGATTTTGGCCACGCGCTAAGCTAACTAATTAGCGTTGTATCCTCTTGTGGTGGGCAGACAAATATGACAACAGCCAATCATGTTTTGTGGAGGAATGTAGTACCTAAGTGTAACATTCCTGTAGCGGGATCGTCCGAAAGGGTTACCGCTGCCCTGGAACAGAAAGGACTAAGGAAGGAACACGGGTGGGTTTTAGTCAGTAAGAGTCTGATACTCCCTTCCGCTCCACCCAGAGCGGGAGGGGTCATTTGATGATTTCCCATAAAAAAAAAAAGTGTAAGTAACATTCCTCCTATGGAAAAAAGTATCCTTCAACCAAGTGAGTGAAATCCAGTAGAAAGTATATGGCATTCAAAAACTGGGGTTAAAATAGCTCTTACCAGGTATTTCTTCGTCAAAGTACCGTGCAACAGGTGTGAGGAAATCTCTTGGGTTGGCGAGTCCATTAGCTCCGATAGGTCCGAGGTCTGGCAGCCTGAAGTGCCCATCAAACACTTCGAGAATGTATCCTCTGTAATCAAATCAAAATAAAAAGGGCCGTTTTGTTTTAGAAAAATACTCTACAGAAACTTTTTTAGTTTTTACAATAAATCGTTCCTTTTTACCCGAACGCGTGACGCAAAGACATGTGTATTCTATCTATCTGGGATTCTTTATACCCGCGAAGCATCCTAATGGCTGGATGGATTTTAATACTTGAAAAGTATGTCGACTCGTCTAGTTCGCACGATGGTTAAAGGCCAGGTTTTCTTTTTATGAAATCAAAATGGTGGTTTTAAGATGACAGTAAGTTATCTTGGAAAAATGACAGCAATAGTTATGATAAAACTTTCTGTCGGTGAAACTGAGGTGGTGTGTGTCCAATCCATTTCACAAAAAGGACATTGATTAAAAAAAAAATGCAACTACATACCTAAAATTCAGAAAACATATACTATTGGAATAGTAGCCTCATACGAGTAGATAATATATCAATGAAGTTTCATTTACCGTGTAGGTCCATCGACAGCCACTGCGAACCTCATGCCGAGTTGGACGACCGCGATCTCGTTCGGAGCCACCATCATGATCCCGAACTCCGTTGTGATCTTCAATGTACCTTGCTGGGGAACTGGAAAAATGAGTTTCGTTTAAAACAGGATTCAATCAGAAGTAGAAGTTCAGAATAGATTTAAATCAGGAAGAATGCTAATCAAAAGAGTAGAGAATTTAATGTCGAGTGATTTTATAAGAAAGAAGGTATTTCTATGGTACCTTCCTACTAACCCTATTTTTATCAGAAATTACTTCCCTACAGTGTAATCGAATGCCGCTGAATACACGATTTTTATTTGCATAGAGCGGCAGCATGTCTAACCACCACAGCCCAGTTACTGGGTAACACCGAGTAACATGATACCCCTCGGTAATACTAGGTACTTACCTTAATAGTATTTTAAATTACTTATTTTACTTAAAACCGGAACACAGTGTGAAGGGAGTGTTATAATGCGTGTGATAAGCTGTTGATTATATTTTTTTTAATCGGCACTAGATTAACACTAGCAGACACATGAAACACTTACCAATAAGCAGATCTCCATCGCTGCTGTAGAAAGCGCTCTTGTCCATGGATTTATTGCACAAGTAGACGTGGATGGCGAGTCCATTGCGAGAGCGAGGGTCTCCAGCCCCGCAGACGGTGTGGAGACCAGCCACGAAATCCACAGATTGGCTTGAAGGTGGAATGTCGAAGGGAAGCCAGCGGGACTGCGAAGCAATATGTACAAGTCTTCAGGGTTACAAATACAGGATCAAATGAGGCTTATGAAACTTCGCGGAACTAATAGGACTGAACTGATCTTCTCAACTCACACTTCAAGTAACTACTTAGGTACACCTACCAGCGTACGTTTGAACCCCAAAAAAAGAACATCACATTTTTATTTACCTATAATGTTCCCACTGCTGGGACACAGGCCTCCTCGCGGTGCGAGTGAGTGGCCCACCACGCGGGCCCAGAGCGGGTTGGTAGATGTCACCACACACTTCCGACTTCGCCATTGTCTCGGACGGTATCGAGAGCTCCTGCACTTACACACACATTCACAGCGTGTTTCTATATTTGGTAATAAGTAAAACGCGCGTCGCTTCGCGAGATAAAAATACTGTACCTGGTTAGGATCTGGTTCCTGTTCATCCCATTTGTGAGTAAGATGCTTTGCGACTTCTAACTTCTGGAAAGGCTTGTGAATCACGGAAGGACGAATTCTGAAATATAATGAAAATCCGGTTTATATAGGTACCCCATTTGCGTAACGTTATTAATCACAATACAGTTTCTACATTTACTTTAGTATAGGAATGGAGGATTCCATTGCACTTTTTGTGCTGCTGCCCGCAAAACCGCTCATTATTTATATTTTTGCACTAGTTGTACTGTTAAGTGCACAAATTAATATTTACGCAATATTCAAAAGCGATTTTCTTGTGAAATAACTATTGGTACTTTGAGAATGATGAATGTTGATGGTTATAAGAGTAGGGCTAGACCAAATATAGGAACGGGTATAGATCAAGATGATATGGCCAGAAAGGGAGTGACTACCGAGATGACGACTAATAGAAAGTGTGGACGAAAAAGACAGATCTCGCCGACCCAAATGAATTTGGAGAAGGGGAAGAGAACGAATGATGATGACTGAGAAAAAACCTAATTTCATAGTACTTAGGACCTCTGCAGCTCCTGGTTTAAAATAGAAGATAATTATGTTTGTAACAATCACACTATCAACTATGCATAGGTACGTACTTGAGGAGAAAATCGCTTTTGAATCTTGCCTAAGTGTAAGGTATTAGGTAGGTATTTATATATGTTCGTAACTGTACAATACATAGCTATGGATTTACGGAACTTCCGTACCTGTACAGCCAAGACCGTTTGTTCTCATGCCTGGGCGCAGTGAAGGCAGTTCCGGACAGTTGCTCAGCATACAGTCCGTAGGGGCAACGCTGGGGATTGTTCTGACCTTCTGGGAGAGCGCCCGGCCTGCGAGGATCCTCTGAAGTGAACTCAGAGCCAAAGCCCGAGAGGTACTGTGCAAGGAGACGCAGAAAATTGGTGAAGTTCACGCTATTACTTAGCCCTAACTAAAGTACATCGTCCATACGTTCGCGCGGCACAAGTTTGGTTCGACAAACTAGTATTGACAAACATTGCAGAGATAGTATAAAAAAAATGAAATTATAAAATGTTTTTTTTTTCTAATCACTCCTACTGCATTTGCCTAAGTATCATTATGCAATTCGACACAATAGTGACGAAAGCACTTTTTTCTCGTCACTACCTATTAAAATTTCTTAATATGACATTATTATGTACTGACAAAAAATCTTTTAAATTCAAATTACCTTTTTGGCCCAGAATGTTGTAGCAGTTTTGTATAAAATCGACTTTACATTGTTTTTTTGCGCAAAAGTAGCTTAAAAGCCTATTCAGATCCCTGATATACTTACTTACGTATTTGCTAGGCGCTTTAGAGAGTACCTATGTTAGTGAAAAAACCAAGTGGTAGATATATCAGTATTATGATTATTCCGCTAGGTTTTTATACACAATAAGCTGTTGCGGCTGGGAAATTTCCGAACGCTCTATATAGCTTTGGAAATTTTCTTTTCCGGCAATGTATAAGTTGTAAGTTACACTTCTACCTACCTACTAACTTACAACTTATTGTAGTAGTGTGGTAGTGAGACATGCCTATAGCTAATTTGTTCAATAGCAATCTATACAAGGGCGTGGCCAGCCGATGGCCCAGGGGAGGGCAAGTTGATATAATTATGGAGTGTGGCGTCACGTATTGTGCATTTGTGAACGCACCTTAGAATACGCGGCGTCGCCTGTATTACGTTTTAGATAAGTATTTATAAGTTAGTCAGGAACGCATCCTTGTGTAGCAACAGTGTTCCTTAATTTTCCCAACCAACCTTGAACCTCAATGCTTTAGCAATAAAGTTGAAAATCTATTTAAGAAATTGACAGATTGTACTAGGTTGATATGCTGACGTCTGTACCTGACCTTAAACTATAATACGTGTGTGGCAATTACAATATTATTAACTGCAAGTTGGGAGTTTCACTTTCGCTTTTCGATTACAAGTAAGAGGAGACCGGTAGAATACCTTCTACCTATGTCTCCAAAGAAGAATGGAAAAGTATGTATTGTAGGTAGAGTACATGAAGCTTTACACATGGAGTGCGAGTCTTACCTCTACGGTGATTGTAACAAGAACGGTATACTCCAATGTGTAAACTCCACGATCTCTTTACAGTACAATCAATAAAACTTGTAAATCAAGTTGTTATATTTATTAGAAAATAGAATAAAAAAGCTTGTAGATTTTAATAATAAAGTGGTCAAGCAAGACCTGTAGGATGTCACATCACTGTAGCGACTTGAATATAGCAGACCCAGCACCCTAATTGCGTAACACACAATCAATCTCAATCTGAATCATTTTGAAGGATATTGCTAATCCATTGCTTCATATGTTCAAAAAATGTGTCATGTGTCTGCTCAACAACGTAAATAACGCAATGAATGTTGTTGAACTGTCAAAATGAAACCGATTCCGATTGATCGTGTGTTACGCAATTAGAGTGAGACTAACAGGGTGCCTGTACCTAACTACAGTCACTAGCAGGTCTAAGCTACCCGAAACTGTCAAATTTTCCCAATCAACTTTGAACCTTAATGCTTTAGCAATAAAGTTAAAAATCTATTAAATAAATTTAACAGATTGTAGTAGCTTCTGTCTGTACCCAGAGATTCGATAAGGCTTTAAAATTAACTAGATAGGCAAATATAAATTGTACACGTTTCCACAGTATAATAAAGTGAATCGATCAGGTTAAGCTACGCCTGCCGCGGTTGGTCCATGGATGGGTGACCATATTCATATACCAAGACCCTCTGTACCTCGGAAAGCACGTTAAGCCTTTGGTCCCGGCTGTCATTCGTTGTGATCTTTGACTGTCGTTACGGGTCGTCAGAAACCCGAAAGTCTGACAACCAGTCTTACCAAGGAGTATCGTATTACCCAGTAACCGGGTTGTGGAAGTCAGATAGGCAGTCGCTCCATGTAAAATACTGGTATTTAGCTGCATCCGGTAAGACTGGAAGTAGACCCCAACAACGTTAAGAAAATATTAGGCAGATGATGAATCAAGTACCTACGCCTTTCTCCAGGTTTTTTGAAAAATCTTTGTCTATACAGAAAACATTAATTTATCTCATAGTAAGTCAATAATAGATAAGTACTTATTTATAACTAGCGGACCCGGCAGACATCGTCCTGCCCGAAAAAGCAGCGCCACCTACCGGGTCCAATTATGTTTTCAAATCATCCAGGAACCCATTGAAATATACACACTAAATTTCATCCAAATCGGTCCAGCCGTTTAGGAGGAGTTAGGTGACAAACACAAGTACAGAAGAATTATATTGAAAAGTAGGTATTCTATTTTTACTTAAAACCTTACTAGAAGCTACTCGTAGTCTCACATAACTGGTTTCTCACAATTTTCCCCAATTTTTTTTATTACATATTGTTTTAAGTATCTCTCTCGTTCTTCAATAACGTACTTAAAAGACATTTAAATATAATCGAAAACTTACCTTAAATCCCTCCATCTTGAATAACAGACGAGATGTTTGATTCAACTGTGAGTTCAGACTAGGCCACTATGCCGTAGTCTCGATGTTTACTACCGACTGCTATGTAAATGTAGCCGGTTTGATTATGATAAAGAATGCTATTTATGTAGGTATATGATATAGATAACTCGCTCAATAACATTATTTTGAGATAATTTGTAATCAGGGGGTCTACTCCGAAGTAGTATCGGCCATTTCCTGCTACGAAGTTACTATTTGGTTCGGTCGGTCCCGATCCTACACTCTTTCAAATATTGACTATGGTCCCGACCCAACTGAGCCGACCCGAACTTTTTCGCATTTTTCAATAATATTCGATTCGGCGATGTGTCGGTCCGATCCGAACATTCTCACTTTGCACTTCGGAGTAGACCCCCTGGACTCACGTCGTCTACGGAGAGTAGTCGTGGCCCAGTGGCTGTGGTATCGGCCCCGATTTACGTCATGAGTTCGAACCCAGGCAGGAATTTTACTTTGTGTACAGACGCCAGCAGGTCAAGCTACCCGAAACTGTCAAATTTTCCCAATCAACCCTGAACCTTAATACGTTAGGGATAAAGTTGAAAATCTATTAAAGAAATTTGACAGATTGTAGTAGCTTGATGTGCTGGTGTCTGTACATATTTAATTTCATCATCACTTTCAAAACGGTGCAGGAAAACATCGTGAGGAAACTGGCATGTCTTAGAACGGTGGAGTTTCTTGCCCATTCTTCTCCATATGAAAACCTTTTGGAAGGGGCGACTAGAATCTATTCTATTTTTTTAATTTTGACGTTCAAAACTGCCTTTTCTGGGCCTATTTGAAATAAATTATTTGACTTTGAACCAAAAATTTGTTGTGAATGTGACATCCACCCAACCGCACTGGCCCTGCGTGGTGGATTATGGCCCACTCCCTCTCATAGAGAGGAGGCCTATGTCCCAGCAGTGGGAACATTATAGGCTAATTATGTAAACGTATCTAATAATAACTCAGTTCGGAGTTTAGACCAACCATTCGAATTTATTTGTAACTAGTTGTTGCCAGAAACTTTGTCTGCGATCCAGGATGAAAAGTATGTAGTATGCCTATGTCCTTCCCCAGGTCATGGTCTACCCATGCGCCAAATTTCATCCAAATCCGTTCAGCCGTTTTACCGTGAAAACGTAACAAACAAACAAACTTACTTTCGAATTTATAATATTAGTTAGGATTTGCAATATTTTAAAGTCCAAGATGGTCTTTGGGCCGGCTCTTTATATTTAGGAATTCGATAATTACACACACAATATTAGGTAGGTACTTAATAGTCATGACTCATGAGTGCTCATAAAAAAACAAATTAATAATGCTTACGCACCATAATTGTGTCAACGTAATAAAAATAAAAGCTCTTCCTTGATCCTAACCATAATTGTCTTTTGTTTTTAACCGCAGGCCCAATTAGGAGAAACTGACAATAACATGGACGCAAGCACGTAGCCTTTACGAGGCGAGTTTCTTGGCTTGTTGATAAATACGTCGTAGCAAAACATTGCTACAACCACAATTACAGTTTAGTCAATAGTTGTTACCTAAGTATGTTGTTTACTAGGGTAGGTAGGTAGGTAGGTACTATGTGATTTCCTACTATACTTAGGAAGGCGCTCTGTTTACATGGATGAAACTCCATCCAGTTGTAGGTAACGCTGGCACGACTGTATGTCAGATCTTGTTGGCCCAAAACTTCGTCAGTTCCACGGCGTCGTCAGTAGCATCGCAGAGGTCACCTTGACTGCATGTTTTGGGATACAGAGGGCAGGATGCCGTTCCGTCGAGGTAGTCCCATTTTACCAGGTTGATGTTACATCTTCCCACTAGTGTCCGGAAACGGTTCAGGAACTTCCAAGTGGAAGTTCTACACTATTCTAAAGTCAGTAGAGACCTTCGAAAATGAAAGTCTGTAAACGATACATACGGACAACATTTCTAGAAGCTTTTTCGCATATATTATCTACCTATACCTACCTTAATCCTAATACATCGTTCGCACAGACGTAAAAATATTGCGGCGGGATTTTATCGTGCACTGGATTTTTAACTGTCTGTGTTGAGCCGAGTGTTGAGAATCCAACAGAGCGCATCCAAGCGCGTCAAAAAACACAGTATTCAATTTTCAACTGTCGGCGCTAGGCAGAGCGTTGAAAATCCAGTGCGCGAAAAAAAATCACCGCGGGATAAACGCGCCCGTGCATATCAGCCCTAATTGCGTAATACACTATCAGTAGCAATATTAGGGGTTACGCCGGGCTAATCCTTCTTCAATTTTAAAATAACAGACTATGAAATGCCGCTTGTATTAAGCGCCATGTCATATCATGTTATTTTAAAGGGGATAGATATGCAGAAGTGTACCTACCTATAATACACCCACATTTTGCACACATTATTAACCTAGGCATAATCTACGCCTCCAAGCTCTGAGAATAAGGGGTGGTGCAGTCGTGCAGACCTAACAAAGCGCCGTTAGTCGCGGTTTTCGCTGCCAAACAAACATCAACATTGCATTTCATAAAATTGGGTTGAAAACACCTTATCAACGTTGACGTTCTTTGAACTTCAATCTGTCTAGCCTTGTCCAGTTTTCCCAATTAAGTCAAGGTCGGCTTCCAATCTAATCGAATGCAGCTAAATACCACTATTTCCATGGACTGACTGCCTATCTGACCTCCACAACCCAGGTAGGTACTGTGTAACACGATAACCCTTGTCTCTCTCTCTCTGTCGGACTAATAAAAGTAATTACAACTGACGCAAGGTTGCTATTGTTTTGGTAGTGAAAACCACCCTTTACCTACTGCGTTCTGTCAGGTCTGCGTCCGCACTAAGTTACTAAATAGCTATTAATAATCCAATAACAACTGCGTCATAGTACTTGACTACTTACCTATTATAATCTTAGCGACTGCTTCAATAATATCGGACCATGGAGGTGTGTATACCGGTATATAATGATATTAAAATAACTGGTTTCATACCGTTCTCTCGAGCTGCTTGTCAATCCCGTTTTATGGAAGCGAGAAAAACATTTCATACATACTTACCTACTTAATTAAATATTGCTTAATGTGGTGTAATATCGGTATTTTGGATTTTATAAGAAAATAATGCAGTTTTACAAGATATTTGCCAAAAATAGATGACCTACGTTGAAAGCTAAGGTGCAAAGGCCCAAATCAAATCTGTAATGTAAGATGTGCTACATACTTTCAAGTCTGCATGATTCGGTACAGACGCCAGCACATCAAGCTAACGTACAGACGCCAGCACATCAAGCTGCTACAATCTGTCAAATTTCTTTAATAGATTTTCAACTTTATCGCTAAAGCATTAAGGTTCAAGGTTGATTGGAAAAATTTGACAGTTTCGGGTAGCTTGACCTGCTGGCGTCTGTACTACAATCTGTCAAATTTCTTTAATAGATCATTTCAATATTATTGGGATAATTTGACAATTTCGGGTAAAATTGTCAAATTTTCCCAATCAACCCATCGACAAGCTTGTCTGCTGTCGTCTGTACAGCCGGGCAGCAAAATCGAATATCGATTTATAGATGGTATGGCCTGTTCTGCTGGGGAACTTTGTTGCGTCACTTAGGGTCAGTTCACACCGAGACGCGACGCGACGCTGCCTGCACGGCGCAACGTATTCTGAACTCTCACAATGCAATGCTTTTCGTGTAGAAAATAAAGTATATTTTGAGTCACTCTTTTAAAGTGTGCGCGCAGCGTCGCGTCTCGGTGTGGACTGACCCTTATTCTCCTTCCCAACTAAAGCATTAGGAAGTGGTGCGGGTTTATGAGGGACTGTCTTATTTAATTTTGACGCTCGAATAGTGCTGATTCTCAGCCTTGTTTGAATTTATCCCTTTTGATTTTGTATAGGGCAGCCTCTTCCCAAACTCCTCGAGTTTGGGAAAAAGCTCGGCTTATCTCGCATTGTGCCGAGCCGACCCGAACGTGATTCAACGAGGGTAGATGCCGAACGGAGTTTGCCGATCGGCACGAACCAAATATGCGTAGTTTGTACTCTTAGTAACCACAAGTAGGTAAAGCGCATCACTTCGTAATATAAAAATACTATACCTTTATCTGCCTTAACTCAGATGCCTGAAAGTCTGACAACCAGTCTTACCAAGGGGTATCGTTAGTATTACCCAGTACCTGTGTTGTGAAGGTCAGACCTGCCTGCCACTTTGTGAGATAACATTACTGTAGGTAGGCCATAAGGCATCCACACAGTAGCTTAACGTTAAGTAATGATTAGCGACTATTTAACCATACATTTTTGACGTATACGCGTGCGTCAAGTGGACGTGAAACAACCCGCCCTAAACGTCTCGTTACTTTTAGCAACGTTTATAGTTAAAGGGGTTAGCCCCAGGAGATCATACCAAAATAAAACATTCCCATTTACTTCCGCAAATATTTATTATAATATTGTTTATATGAACAATAATGTCAAGCGATATTAAATTCGAATTGCCTATTTTAACAGAGTTTAGGACATTACAATGCTGATATACTACAATGGTTATGTTGCGACGTGTCTCTTCAACGATTACAGGAAATATCTACAAAATAGAGACTTTAAAGTTCTTTGGAATTAATTAAGTTGTTTGTAGGTAAATAATATGTAAAGCCCAACGTATACTTGTCGATGTATCGCCAGCGATATCATGTTTCATGATGGGTCATAAAAATAAATCTGACAATATTTTATTAAGAGGAGAATTTTTATTTCAATAATACAAAAGAAAAAACGATTTAATGGCCTGTTTGGAATGCACTATCTACCAGATAAATTGGAAACTAGAAAATAATTTCTATGAAATTATCCGCTAGATATTTAACCGGCAGGTAGTATCCGGAGGTGGTGAATCAGGCCACGTTAAGGTATAAATATTTATGTTGCTTAATCAGCCTATAATATTCCCACAGTGAGCGGTAATCCACCACGCGGGCCCAGAACGGGTTGGTAGATGTCACATGTCTTCGAATTTCTGGTTCTAGGACGTGCCGGTTTCCTCACGATGTTTTCCTTCACCGTTTTGGGAGCAGTGGTGATGAAATAATTTTCAAACAGTAAAGTGCCTGCTTGAGTTCAAACCCCCTACCTACAAGGCGTATATTAGGTAAATAAGATATTTATGTAAATAAGTTAAAGTAACCAGAGAAAAAATGAATACCTACAAAATTCTGGCAAGATAGGCAAACAAGAAATTCTTTGAAGAGACACTCGACTATGACAAGAAGGGAAGGTAATGATACAAATTACATTACAATAGTAAAATAGCTTCTACATTATAATACAGCATTAACATTATTATTGTTCTTAATAATACTTAGTGTATCTACCGGAAGGGGACAGGCTATAGAGTTGATATTTGCTTACAGTACGCATCTGATCTCCTTATTCTGATTAGATAGAAACCCACTCATATTCTGTTTCATTCGCTCTCTTTTACTAACATAATCTCTTGAAATCATTAAACAATTTAGTAGGAAAATATCTAAATAAATAGTTTTTATAAGGATTTACTTTTTTTTTTAAACAAGTGCTGAATTCAACATTAGATACTATTGTTAAATTGCGGGCGTGTTCTAGGACATGCCGGTTTCCTCACGATGTTTTTCTTCACCGTTTTGAGAGCAGTGATGTAGAAATAATTTACACAAAAAAAAGCGCCTGTCAGGGTTCGAGCCTACGACCCAGAACTCTTAAGCCGCGGCCACTACCACTGGGCCACAATTGCTCTAAAACCGACAGTGTAAAATATTATCTTTAACTATTTTTACCGAAAAGTATAACGAACGAGTTTTACGAGACCTCATTTAAAAGTCCTATTTACCACAAAGATCAGATGCGTTTACTAAAAGCAAATAACATCGGTCTATAGTTTAAGACATTGTACCATAGAACGGAAGATAGTCGTGATTTCAAATAAAAAAAAATCATTTAAAAAAATAAATAACAATCATAGCCAATTCATATAAACGTAGACAAAAAAAATAGAAACGACATTTTTGATTTGCAGGAATTATTTTGTCATTTTTACTGCGGGTTTCATAACAGTTAGTAAATTGTAATTCTTTAGAAGCTGTTAGGCCCGTATTAATAAACGTTACTCAGCCCAAGAGACCGCACTTGATATGAATATTGAGATCCTGAACGTATTAATAAACGCAATTGTTTATGTTCTCAAGTTGCGGATTAGGTTTACGTCATCAACTGAGTGATGGACTGATTAATAAACGAAACTCGACCCTTAAGTATACATCGGGCGCGGGTTACTGAGATGCTATATCGTGAGTGCAGACAGTCCGTGACTTGAGGTGCGATTAGCGTGGCGCGAAACATGGAGTTTGAAAATATTTTGAGTGAAATTAATTATTACGATGAAATAGATTACTATGACGATATTTTGTGGCCTTTGCGATTTCGTTTACCAAAAGTTTATATAAGGGATGCCTCAAATCCTTTTGAATTACCTACTGAAAATTTTAAAAGACGATTCAGATTTGTTCAAGAATCAGTGTTGTATATAGTAACATTAATCAAAAACTCATTCGTAAAATATAATAACAGAGGTCTTCCAATTTCCCCGGAAATAGCCGTCCTTTTAACTTTAAGGTTTTATGCAACAGCATCATTTCAGGTTAGTACCTATGTAATATTGTAATGTAATTAACTACCTACTTATTACGAACGAAAATCCATTATTTCATATGATAATGTACCTTACGTACTTAATTAATTTATATTTCAGCTTGTTTGTGGTGACCTAATACATTTATCACAACCTACAGCTTCAAATATCATAACCAGAGTATCAAAACTATTAGCCCTTTTGCACACAAAATACATCAAAATACCTCGAGGAGATAATTTCTAAAAAATACTTTTTCTCGGTTGGAGTAAAAATATGCTTCCTATTTTCCATTTTAAGCAATTTTATAAAATATGCGAGATGACGAGCTGGTAAACAAACAGATGTTTATGTTTGGCGTCCCTTTTTTTTGACACTGACGCTACATTGCGTTATGTTGTTATCTATGCTTACTGAGTTAAGTAAACAATTATATCGTATTGGGAAATAAATACACAACCTTTTTAACAATTTAACGCTTTCTTGGGTAACAACCAACTATAAAACGGGTATTAGCGCTATTCATTAAAGATTTAATGAAATAAAAGTATTTCAATCCAAAGTTTTACATCTTTTGACTTAGCAATAACGAAATGCGACAAGTCTCATTCAAAACTTCGCTCAATGTGACGTCATCGTTCACGAGATCAAGTCCTCAAGTACAGATAGGTGAGGAGCTGATCTTGGTTACTGAGATAGTGTACTTATGTGTCTATTAATTAGCAACAATCTTGAGATGCTGATGACGTCATAATGGCGAATCAAATGATAACGCACTTGAGTACGGTGTTGAGGCATGTTTATTAATACGGGCCTTAGTTTATTAACCGTATGAAAGAAAATGTACAATTACAATATCATGCTCATTACAATATTTTCAACAGCGCAATAGTAAATTGGTAAAATAAATCGAAATGACCGAATATATCTATTAAAATATTATAAAAGTCTTCGAATAACTTCTATTGATTAATCCTTGTATAATATTCAAATAATTATAATTATCTAATACTAAAAGCTAAAAACATTGATCTAATATTATGCATAAACAACAAACTTAATGGTAAACAACACAAATCACAGTTACGTAGCAAATAGAGTGCAGGCTATTTTTACATAGAAACGAGAATAATATCAAAGAGTTCTAAGCACGAAGAATCAACTCAATAAAAAAATTACAAAAATATCAAAGGTCAAATCAATTTATCTGGCGAAACTGCATATACATGATGCGTATCGATATTTCAAAAAGAAAACAAAAAAAAAACAGGTTCTTGTAGACTCGCCCGTGAAATTTTGAAATTTGAACATAATTCCGTCAACATGAAAATTCTAATTATTACAAAAACTGACATCAAAATGAAAGTTGTCAATTTCGTAATAAGGACTTTGTAATGCTCAGAATATGGTTCAAATTACAATAACTACCTCGATGACAAAAGTAAGAACACGTTCTGTAACAAGACGGATGATTTCAAGTAACTACGCTACCCACGGTCGTTAATCTTGTAATCAACCGTAATTATAAGTTTAGATTTGTTTGTTTTTTATCGTGTTGAGATAACAATACCCATGATATCTGAGGTGAACTTTCGCCACTTTATTTAATTTGACCTTGTATATAACACTCTATGGTTAGTTCGAAATTCAAAAGGAGTCGTGGTGCCAGCACCATAGCTAAGAGAAACATTCTCTTTGGTATAGAACCGGCGGGCGAGGGTAGTGCGAATAGCATTGATGTTATTACCCTAATTTTAAGTAAAAATAGCCTTAGTATAAGCGCAATCACATACACAACAAATATTAAGAACAACTTTATATATAAGTAGAGAAATATTATAAACAAAGCCATAACAGACAATACAAGAAATAAATTCGTACACGAAGACATACTCGTAGAGAATATAATAAAAATATAAATAAACTGCCGAAGAGTATAATATTTATTCATATCTATTATTATTTATGTATTCGGATACCTATGTAAAAGTATATTATCATGGAATTTCAATTTGCAGTTACATTATCATGTTACATAACGCCACGGAATTTTACCTCTGTGATACATTTCACTTTACATACAATAAAACAAAATGCTCGATTGCGGTTTTGTTTAATTCACTGGAAATCGATTTTTAAAGTATAAAACCGCAAAGCGTCAGAAGGTTTTACAGCACAATGTGTCATACAGATAAAAAATCGTGGCGTCACAGTTGACGATGCGCTAATACCTACCCTAAATATACATTAATATCACACGGCCTTACAGCGGCCTAATACACATACGAAATGATATACAATTGATATATTTGGTAACGAGCCGACAACCGTCAGAAAATTGTTCTAATAGCATAAATAACTTTTTTTGAGACCTTTTTAAACGAAATATTAAAGCTTATAACACCATCCCTCCAACCCCGGGAACGTTCCTTTTTTGAACAAAACGAGACAATTTTTAAAACAAAACCGTTTTAAATTAGCTTTAAAAAATAATAAAGCTACAAAAGGTTTGTAGTAAAAAAAAAGCTAAATTTTTCCCCATACAAAATCTACTAAGCCGTCACACGAAGCATACTCATTCTGTAAACTTGTAAATCGATATCCCTTTGTAACGATTATCGAGTGTTTCGAATAATCGATTATTGGTTTGGATATACTTTCGCAGACCAAGTTTCAGAATAGCGCGAATTCACAGTACACTTAGCCAAAGCTCTCTCACCCCTCACTGTTCCCTTTATATAATACTAATAAGAACGCACTTTGTTCGGAGACTGCACTAAGCCCACGTACGCATGGGATGGATTTTTCCACGCACTGGATTTTCAACTCTCAGTGTTGAGCCGAGCGCTGATAATCCAACAGAGCGCATCCCAGCGGATCATAAAAACACACTGTTGGATTTTGAACTGTTGTGGTCGGCAGTAAGCAGTGCATTGAAAACCAAGTACGCAAAAAAATCGCCGCGAGAAAAACACACCCGTGGTAACCTGGAGTAAAACTTAATTTTAGTGCGTCTTCTAAACAAGTATAGAAGAAATAGATATACAAAATATAATTACATATACATTTGGGAAATGTGACCAGAACAAAATATAAATAATATTATTTTAAATACAATTTTCAAAGTATCAGCGCTTTAACGATTAACTCTGGCCGATTTTAAAATAAATTGATTATTATTATTTCATTTAAGAGCTAAATATGTATGATACATGTTTAATAATATTTAATTTGATTTAATAATTTTTTCGTGTTTACATTTATGCTACAAAGTCTGAAATCATCTTCTAAGCCACGACTATGTACACAAACGAGAAAAAGAGGGGCGTAGATATAACATTAGTATAGACAGGCAAGGTTTAAACGACATTTTGAAAATAATCTTTTGCCAACTCACTTTTATAGTACTTTTGTGGCTGACTCTAAGAATATTTTTTCTCTTTTATAGCATTAATATAAACACTATAATATTAATATCATAGTGGAGTATTGTGACCTATTATTACTATTAAATGTGAGAACATGTAACTACGTAATAGCAGTATACAAATTGGAATCGATACATTAATAATTAATAATATTATCATCGAAATACATAATCAGAATCATGGACAAACAATAATGGTAAATAATACTTATTATTAACTTGTTTTTGAAGCAAACAACGACAGTACAACCTCTTTCAATTGTCTTTGGTAAGCCATTGAAGCTAGGAAATGTATGGAATGTAATTTTAAAAGAAAAATGCTAATTCTCTATGTGCACGAAACCTATTTTATATAAATTTCGTCGTTTGCTTCTAAAATCAACGAAATTAACTATACACGAGCGAAAACTTTAACGTGGAAGCGTAATTATATTTTACAATTTAACTAAATTGTGCTCGCAGGACGCTTTTTCTGTCTCACAGAGGAAAGTTATTGTTACTAAGCTAAAACTGAGTATTTGAGATTTTTCTTTCGATACTTTAACAACATCATATAATCAGTCACGAAAAATACGAGAGAATAGAAGATACTGTGGTTGTGTCCCGAGCTGTTGTATGGCAACTCGGGATGGAAGTATTTATTAACCCAACATTCTGGCTGGTGCGTTCTTATTTTGAACGTCGATGACTGCCATTTACTCCCATTTTTTAAAACTCGTAATAAGTAAGCTGCTCTTGTGATGAGATGGGAGACCAAAGTAAAATGGCCAGTTATAGTAAAATTTGACATTTTGAAATGTCTTTCAGTAACTGGGGTTGATAAGGTCTTTTATCGAGTGTATTATGCAACACTTATATGGTATTGTTAAAGTTTATAGATAATAATTATTATGTAGTTCACTAGGTCCTCTATTTTGAGTAGAACGAGGCAAAAAAGCGCTTATAATTAACAACTAAAAATTCACATTTCCTATTATTGTTAAATCTAAAACTGCCCAACTACAAACTAGTGGTAAGATTCAATAACCAGGAACTATTTGCATCTCCGTACCTTAATTTTATACTTAAAAGCCTCATTTTAATACTTGCACCTATAATACATCGAAATTTCAACAATATTTTTCACTGGATTTATCCCAAATATATTACTTCCTCTTACACACAAAATAAGTACATTGAAACACTTTTTACCTATTCCACATTCCATTTTTATCGACATCGATACCATTCATACATTCCTAGCTTATTTCTAGTACTGAAATCTTACCACTAGTGATGTAGCTTCACATCGTATGGTCGCATTACTGTTGTGGTAGCATATGCGACCAGGCGGCCTCGTATTTTGTGTGCGCAGAACTGCACGCGGATTTCGTGGCTTCGACCACGCTCAGCGGGAATGGTTCGCACTGAAAGATAAAACGTGAAGTTGATATAGATAATTGGATTTATAAGTGCGTGTCATGTGTTTTTCTGTTATCGTACTAATATTATAAATGTGAAAGTTTGTATGGATGGATATGGATGGATGGATGTTTGTTACTCTGTCACGCAAAAACTATTGAACGAATTTGGATGAAATTTGGCACACAGATGGTTTAAAACCAGGATTAACCTATAGGATACTTTTTATCTCGATATTCCCACGGGATCGAAACTTATGCGGGTGAAACCGCGGGGCGCAGCTAGTAAGGTATAAATTGGAACGATTGACACGCGTTCGTGAAATACTTGCTCGCAGTGACATCTGCCGGTCGATTCTGAAAAATCTCACCGTGAAAACGTAGATGAAGTGAGTTTTCATTCCAGCTAATGCTAGGGATTGACACTATTGACAGCTCACTTCATCTGAGTTTTTACGGTGAGATTCTTACAGAATACACCGGCTGTACCTACTTGAATATTACACTCTTGTGTTAAGAGGTAAAGTTAATTTCGAACTGTTTATGAACTAGTGTGTAGTGGATTGATAAGCTAGTTTCGAGTAAACAACATTATTTTATAAAGGTGCTTGATACTGCCAGATATTTAATATTACTATGACAGTGAGCCTTTTATTTGGTATACTTCATCATCATGATCATCCACAGCCCACATTCCGCACTGCTGAGCATCTCGTTTTAAGTGCCATTCCCCACGCCCCTGTGCCAGTCTCATCCAGGTTCTATACTTCGTAAGTCCTAAGTCCTTGCTAAAGCTAAGTAGCTTGCATTTATTCATAGACTTGTTTTATAAACAAACTTCTGCTATGTCGCGCCATAATATAGTGTCCCGCCGAGTGTTATACATTTTTTTAGTAGGTATACACGACGAAATTTCAAGCTATACATTTCCAACATATGTCGTCGTGCGTACTAATACCTTCTGCCTACCCCTTCAGTTAGACAAGCGTGATATTATGTAATGTTGAATGTAACTTACAGTGAGCGCACAGAAGGCTTGTTCGACGGCCGCAATGAACCTCTCGAGCTCGGCACTGCTGGCCAGCACTAGCGCCAGTCCTGCACCGCGCTCGCGAGCCTCGCAAACGCTCCACTCCTGTACAAGCAGAAGTAAAAATGTAATGATCCACCAGACAAATGGCACTTAGAGCAACAGTAAATATGGGAGATCGAGTTTTAGGCCCGAAATATACGTAATTTTTTTCTCGATTGTCTGGAATATTGATGAGTATGCGAGATCCGTTTCAATCGATACACGTCTGGTTCTTTCACATTTTTTTTTTAAACTTAGTTGGTCTAGAGTCCAGACTTAGCGGCACGAGTGTGTGATCTGTATTTATACTTACTCATTAAATCGTTTAAAGGCGCAAACAAAAAAAAACTGTTTTTTGATCATTAGTTTGTATTGACTTTGTTTTTTTTTTTCATATTGACAGTCAGTATTCTGTATTGAAACTTACCAAACAGCACCAATTTTCATCAGTGTCTGGTATTTTGAACGCAGTCAAGTTCTTGATAGATCCGCAAGCTAAGATCTCGATGTCTGTCCGCATCTCCTCTATGTATTCTGAAATAATTTTTTAAAACAATGCTTAAAAAAGGTGCTAGTTGCCAAAGACCAGTCTGATCGATTAAAAAAACCTTTCTGTCATACCACCCTGATTTGTTATTGTTATCACTACCTTGACAGATTGTATTTTACTAACAACACCACACGCACACACAAACCCTTACAAACCAGTTTTAACCCCACAGGAACACACTCACACAAACACTCCTCACAATTGACACATTAAACCTGCTGAATAAATATCTTAACATCAGAATTATTACGCTTCTGGCGGCTTTTGACGTCCCGAATGACAGCCAGGACCAACAGCATAACATGCATTCCGAGGCAAGGAGGGATCTCGGTATGTAAAGATGGTCATCCGTCCACGGACCGACTGTGGCAAGCGTAGCTAAACCTGATCGATCGACCCGTGCGGCTGTTATTACATAGCTACGAGAAATGATATCACCATTGATATCACAGAAAATAACACCCAATCCTACATAACATTGGTGTTGTACCGTTTTAATTAACTATAAATAACATACCTTTGAGCAGCGCCTCTGAGCCCCTATCCTTCAGATAAGCGGCGGCACCAGTCACAAACGCAAGGTCGAGGGTGTCCCGTACACTGATGACCTCGTGCGGTGTCACCAGTACTGTGCACGCGGGCGGAGGCCCGGGCCGCTCGCATGACTTCTTAGCGCCGTCCTTTTCTTCAAGAGCCTGAAAAGAGAGAGAGAAGTTAGTATAGTGCTCAATACTAATATAAAAAATGCGAAAGGCCTATCGACCTGTTACCTTTTCACGCCTCAGGGTCAGTTCACACTGAGACGCGACGCGACACTTTAAAAGAGTGACTCAAAATATACTTTATTTTCTACACGAAAAGGTACACATTGCATTGTGAGAGTTCAGAATACGTTGCGCCGTGCAGCTCTCTCTTTTAAAGCGTGCGCGCAGCGTCGCGTCGCGTCGCGTCTCGGTGTGAACTGACCCTTAATGGCTAAACGGATTTGGATGATGCGGATAAACTGTGACGTTGGTTGGGTCATAGGATACTTTTTATTCCAGTAGTCCCCGTGGTATAATTTTACCTTAAGGTTGACTGGTCGACAATGCCTATGGCATTAACTCCGCCTCTGTACATTTGTGTGCTTAAAGTATTAAATAAATAAATAATAAATATAATTTCCGATCCCCACGAGGACAAAGCCTAGTTCTATACAAATAAATAAAATTAAAGTGACTGTTTGTAATGTCATAATAACAGGTTTTTACTAAATGAATATGAAACTGTGTACAATACTTATAAAAAAAAAAAAATCTGTTTGTTTCGGCTGATCTCCGAAACAGGTGGACCGATTTTGATGGGACTTTCACTGGGCAGATAGATTCCTTTATGAACGTGGCGCACCGTAAAGATTCAACACTGAAACTTGTACATTGGAATGTGAAGCTTTATTGGTGACGTATATACATACAACATTGACATTTCTGGTCTGAAGACATAACCCTCATCATCATCACATCATAACCCTGCGCGGCACTGAGGATTTCATTTTGATCATGGGTCAATCTCGTTTCGGAACTGTATGATACGGAAGGAAACATGGCATGTATGAATATTATTCATTGTTTGTGTGTGAAATAAAATTACAATAATTATTTGACATTTTACGTGGTTAACTTTCCCATTTCCTGTGTTGACGGTTCACACGGACAAACAAAGTTCACGTTGTTCAAGTTGTGGTAGATTGTCGAGAGAGTACAATAGTAAAAAACCATTTCACTTCATTAATAGTAGAATATTCACTAGGGGGATAAAGCAGTGTCTTATGTCACAAGACGAAGCGACTTTATCGCCGACGAGAATAGGAGTTTTAAGTAAAGTTTTCAAATCACATTATTGACCAGAGCGGGTTATAATGAAATTCAGAACAATATTATTGCCCTGCTAGACCATAGGTTTATAATGACTTACTTTAGGTTAGTGTTGCATGACATATAATTTGACAATATCAAGATGGTGGTTTACCTGTGCAGCATGTAACAATAAGCTCTGTAGCCACGAGGACGCGGTGGCATCGTCCGGGGCCGCCAGCAGGAGCCTGCTGTTGTCTGCTAGGGCGATCTCGAAGCAATGCGGCCTCCGCGAAGAGTCCAGGTGTCTTCTGACTCCTAGCACCGAGCGGAGGGCGATGTTGTGCGGCAGCGGGGACGTGCCGTCTGAGGAATGAGGGCCCCAGTGTAGGACGCCGGCTCTGTGGAGAAAAAAAATGTTTATTGTAAAAAAGTGTTTTTTTTTAATCTTATAAAGTGTAGGAAAGAAAATGTCGACGAGACTAGTAATCAAACCGATATTACTTTTGATTTGTCTGAGCATTTTTGCAGAAAACAATAGTGGAAGACACTGAACGAGAGACAATAGAAGTTTTATTATTATTACGTTGAGGGGCGTTAAGTGCCCTGGGCGTTAAGTGCAAAGTGTTAAAAGTTGTCTTGCGGTCGCTGTAAAACACTTTTTTTTTTGGTATACATAACCCCAGGCCAGTAATCAAACTGATCGACTTTTGTCTTAGCATTTGCGCAAAACAAGAAAAGAGTAATAATAATAATAATATCCCTGGACATTTCACACAGCACCATTTGTCCCAAGCTAAGCAACCTAATGCTTGCGTTATGGTAACAAGATGGCTGATAAACTAATTATATTTTTTTTTTTTTTTTGAGTGGAATTGCAATGTGTACACAAGATAAGTGAATGGATGGCGGGGAAAACTATTTTTTCCTTCGCTATTTTAAGCTTTGAATATGATATTCACCTGAGCAAAAAGTAACAAGGCTCGAACCGCCGGCTCCTATCCGTCCGACACATGAGGTACCCTTCCAACGGCGGGGCGAAGGCGCCAGGCGCTTCAATGAGACGGTCGCCCGCGTCGCCGGAACATACGCGTCCGTAGAATAGGATTTGCGGTATCTGAAACAAAATGTTTGTAATACAGTTTCCTTTACATCTCTCTTACTATATGTGCGTGATTTCACATTTTATAGACGACTATACACCTTATTGCGAGCTACATTAAGATCATAATAGAAGTTCTCATAAATTTTGGCTTTCTTTATCCCAGATACGCACGGGCGCGTTTTTCCCGCGGCCATTTTTTTCGCGCACTGGATTTTATCGCACTTCTTAGCATAAAGAGAGTTGAAAATCCAACAGTGTGTTTTTTTTGACGCGCTGGGATGCGCTCTGTTGGATTCTCAATGCTCGGTTCAACACCGAGAGTTGATAATCCAGTGCGCGATAAAATCCCGCCGGATGTTTTTACGTCCGTGCGAACCTTATTCGCCGAAAACCACCTTGTTGCCAACGGGAAAGTTTTCCTAATACCAAGGGATTTGCCTTGGTATTAGGAAAACTTTCGCGTGACCCTATTTTGTGCTGGAGAAAGAAAGGCGACAATTATTACTTCTTGCTCTATTTAAGTTTATTTATAACACATTTGCTCGTAAAGGGTCTCTTATTTCACCAATTTCAATATCGTATTGTATCTCATTACGTACTTGTGCGTTATTGTAATGTAAAACGCACGAGTTTCTTTTTAATAAGGTAAAATGCACGGTTTATCAAGATGCTCTGTCTAAAACGAACGGTACTTTTTTAAATCTTAGCAAAGAGTTTTTATGTCAGAAAAGTGGTCAACATTTAATGAATAAAATTAACTTTGGGAGATGAAATATAATAAATAAACATTAAAAAATTGTTAAAAAATTTAACAATTTGTAAATGTTTTTTTATAACTGCTTTAACAAGTGATTAAAGATTTATTCGTTTATGAAAGTCCGAGTTTTATTTATTTCCTCGCAAATCTACTATATAAAAATAAGTCAGGTTTTCCTTCCTGACGCTATAACTCGAGAACGCACGAACCGATTTCCACGGTTTTGCATTCGTTGGAAAGGTCTCGGGCTCCGTGAGGTTTATAGTTTTTTTTTTTGGTTTTTCGGTCAGAAAATATGGAAAAAGGAGTAGGGTAGGAGTAGTGTAGGAGTAGGGTAGGAGTAGTGTAGGAGTAGGGTAGGAGTAGGGTAGGAGTAGGGTAGGAGTAGTGTAGGAGTAGGGTAGGAGTAGGGTAGGGGGTAGGACCACACGAACAAAGTAGCGCCGGGCAGCTAGAAATAATTTATATGGCAAAACAACGTTTGCCAGGTCAGCTAGTATGTTATAAGTTTATTAATATAACAAGTTTATTGGGCGTAATGAAACCACGACATCGTAATATTCTTCTTTCATCAAAAAGTACTGGCTGGCAACAACATTACTGGCATCCCATTATCTTTTTAATAGGCTAGCAACATAACTAACATACAGCCAATAACCGATAATCCGAAAAAAACACGTTGTCCATTCTATTACATGTAGTGATAACGGTTTTTATCATATTATTGTTTTTGTTTCGTAGAGCGGGGTCAAACCAAAATACAGTTCATATTAATTATTTTATCAGGTCGAGTACCTCAAATAGTCGAATGTTGATGAAGATGAAGAGAACAGTTGAATAATATTTATTTAACTGAATGAATGGAAAACAAATTATAATCTTTCTATTTCGGACACATTGTTCTAATGTAGTCGACATGTAAGGTGTAAATAATAAACACGCGAAAGTTGCGCAATATGGGTCTAGTAGCTTAATACCGAATATTTTTGTTTTGGGCTAAAAGCTAAAAGCAAAAATATTCAAGAAAAAAAAAACTATTCCTCAGGGTCAGTTGTTGCAGCCGATACTGGCCAATAATAAGAAGCCTTTACGGTATCAGACCCTTTTTTAAACGTTTTTGGTTCTGGATTTATGGACCCTCATCATCACCATGTGCCTAAACTTTTCCCAACTATGTTGGAGTCGGCTTCTCATCCTATTCACTTAATATTTCTGGACTATAGGGTCCATTCGCCAATAAGTATAGCATGTCGGTACACTTAACATCCACCATACTAGCCTAAAAAGAAGATATAAATCAAGATACATACCCGCCTCTCGTGCCTCTGCCTAGCCACGGCGGCTGCCAACTCCCGGCATCCAAGCGGGATCATGGCCGGCGGTCGTTGGATCCGTAGGGGTGACGTCCGTGCACTCCACTCGAGAGAGGACGCGAACCGAGCCCCGAGTGTAGCCTCCCCGGTGATGATCGAACAGGCTATGTTACCCGCGATGTCCAGGATTTGGATGTACTGCGCTTCTGGGCCCACCTGTGTAAGGAAATATAACAAGAAATCAGCAAGCGTTGCGTAGGACGCCCCTAAATGTGCATATGTTACCGGCCAAACCCGATTTTAGGATGAACTAGTTTCGCCTAGGCTAAACTAGTCCTCCCTACACTGTGGCGCTGTGGCTGTGTGGTTTGGTTTTACATTCAAAAATATGTTTCTGGCGTTATGTGATTACAGTTCTAACCTAACCTAGCTTTTTCGATTTAACTATAACTTTCTGAGTGTAGGGAGAACTAGTTTGGCCTAGGCGAAACTAGTTCATCCTAAAATCGGGTTTGGCCGGTAACACATACACGCGAGCGGTACGATCGTCGACAACGTGCCCCGCTCGTGTATTTACGTACGAGTACGGTGCTTAATTACACGAGCGGCATGTTGTCGACGGCTGCCGCTAACACTCTTCAACGACTGCAGTTGCCTCTGCCGTTGACACATAACGCTCGTGTGTATGCTCAGCTTAGTGCTCACTAAGCTAGATGGAATGACGACCTTAAAAATGTGGCTGGAATAGGCTGGATGCGGAGGGTGTTCTTGCGCAACTTGGGAGGATCTATCAGTGCACTGTTATAGGCTGAGTTGATTCTAGTAAGAAAGTATTGAGTCATAAAAAATGTGTAAAACATAAAGTTCTCAGGCAGTGTGGGAATGACATCAGGGGCCGAAGATTTTACATGTTTTCGGGCATGATGAATAATCACCCATCCAAGATCTGTCCATCTCGAAGAACCATCTGCATAGCTGTGTTCACCTACGAGCTCCTCGACAATAGATTTGGTCAAAAGACAAACAAACAATAAAAGACAATGGACATGACAAGTTAATGTGCACTTGTCTGCATAACAAGGGGCATTGATTTGAATATCTTATTATAAACAGCTTCGCTTATCGTAAGGTCGATAATATTATGATACGCTATGAGTTAATACGCCTGGAATATTATCAAATCGTTATTCTAATGAGTCATTGAAATCATTAAGATCTTATTGACCCAGCTTTAATGTCTGTAATTGCATAAACATCTATATTTCTCAAGGTTTAGACACATAATTACATATAGAGCAGTGTAATGGTTCTGATATGCATTTATTATGGCTTGTTTCCGTACTTACATTACGAAATATCTTCTGTCCCTTAAGTTTTTAGGTACTTCGATTTGTCAGTGTACGAAAGATACCGAATCTGTCACGCCGAAAATCACGACGAATTCTTCCATTCTCATCTTTCGAAAATCAATGTTTTTTTCACAAATCCCTGTAAACTACTTACAACAATAGCATCCAGTTCGTTATGAGGTAGCCGGCATAACATTTCGTACTCCGTACCCCCAGGCTTCACGCTCGCGACATATAACGCGTAGTCAGTGATGAAAACTAGCAAAGGTGTCCAAGACCCATCCTCCATGCTGTATGCGGACTTTACTTTCATCATCTGAAAGAACGAAAGACTGCATGAAGGTCGAAAGAAAAAGTCTAAACATACCACAAGAATACATTTCAACCGTTAAATCGACCTTTCGACCGATGATTAAAATGGTTTTCAAAACTTTTTCGCCAAATTAGTACCTTGTACAAAACATCGCGTAATCAAGGTCGTATTACGGTGAACGAAATTGCCGTGCGATTTAGTAATCAAACATAATTACCCTATTTAAAGTTTCATTCGGATACGAGAATATTTGTAGCCTGAGCTTTTCATTGCACTCAATGGCTACGTTATCTTCGAAACTATCGAAGTAGGACGGCTCGTCCGCTGTCAGCAGCCTCACAGACAACCTTTTGTTCTCTATCACCTCTTTGTCTATAAGCCTCGACATCCTGTTGGCTGAGACATGGAATGTGTCAGATACCTCTTTCAGTGGAAGTATTATGCTCGGAAAATGTTTCTCCATTCTAAGTTTGAATTGAAAGAACTTATTGTTCTTGATTTTGAGTTCAAGGTCTTTCCTTTGACACACATTCTTCAAATATCGGTTCAATAGCGCCGACTTGTTGGATTGTAGCTTTTGATTCCCGGGACTGTCGAAAAAGTCGTCGTTAAAGTCTTCAGCCCCTTTCAAGGTTGAATTATCGGTGTTTGAACAGTTGTCGCTATTCACTTGCGGTGGCGGCTCTTCGTTTACTTTCTGCACTGTTGACGCGGATTTACGACTGTACCTGTTTACATTCTGCTTCTTAGGTGACGACAAATGCTTGGAAATGCCATTTTTATGTTCAGTCTCGTCTTGGATATTTTTGTTAAATTGTCTCTTGGGGGTTGAGGTCTTGCTTGAAGAGTCAGTATCGGTAGACTTGTTAAGGTCAACTTTACTTGTGCTAGTGACTAGCTCTTTCACTGGTGTTGTCTCAGGGATAGGGACAAAAGTCTCTTTGGGTGCATCAAAAGCAGTTTGGAATGTATCATGGACATAGCTGTAGGAGACTCCCTTGTGTTCATAAACAGTACTTTCACAGTTCACAACATACTTGCTGAGTGGTGGGAGATCAGCTTTGTTGGGCTTCTTATCAAGTTGAGCTTTCATGTTCAGTGTAAGCTTATGCCTTGGAGATCCTTCATTGGGAGTTCTATCTCCAGCCACTGTAGTTTTTGATGGTGTTGTAATTTCTTTAGGTTTTGCATTCTCTAATGGCTGTCCATTCAGATTGATTTCAACAAAGTCATCTTCATCTTCCACCTGGAACCCTGAATCTAAGCTTTTAGATAGATTTTTATTGTGGTTAACATCACAAGGTAAAGCTTCAACAACATTGTTTAATTCCAAAATGTTTTCAGGCAAACCTTTTTCTGGTGCGAAATTGAAGTTGAAATTTTTGTAAAAATTCTTCAAAGAATCTATGATATTGTTAGCATCCAGCAGGTTTAATACCTTGTTATGTGATTTTCTTTCTTCAACAATACTAGTAGTAATGTAGCGTTTTTTCTTCAATACAGATTTCACTGTGTTTGGACTATGTGAAACTTCAAGGGGCATTTTCATGCGATCAGTGGATTGATCAATATCAGCTTCAGAAAAATATGTTTTCCTCATAAATGCAACATGTCCATTGTTTTCAAATGCATCACAGGAGTAGGACTTCTGAGCTTTGTCACATTTCCTATGCATCAGTGAAGTTTCAGTTTTATTTGAATGTGAGGAGGATGAGTCACTGGATGAAGTCTCAGAGTCACAGCTGAAATTAGAATCTGAGCTGTTTGAGTCACATCCATAAAGCTTCCCAGTGGGCCTGGGATCATTATTGTTGTCCTTATCATCATTATTGTCCTGGTGTTCTGGTTTATAATTCTGACAGTACTCAAATATACCACTCCTGTCATTTTTAGAGTCACCATAGGTGAGGATATCAGACATAGTCTGTTGAGCTACATCAGCTGCATACTTTGGTCCCCTGTCCCCTGAGGCACACCATGAGAACCTGTCTGTTACAATGTTATTCTTTTGCCTAAACCTATCACAGTATGAACTATCAGGTCCATATGAGACAAAACCTCTTTCAATGTGAATGTTGTCTGTTTTAGTATTATTTAATATATCTTCATGGAACGAAACTCTTTTCTTCTGAGAACTTGGTCCACTTTGTGACTTTTTCCGACACCTTCGTCTATAAACAATATCCTCAGATAGAGACTTCTTTGGTTCATTCCTCAAAGCAGGCTTTCGAGACTCCTCAGCACCTTTCTCACTTTCTAATGCTTTTAACACTAAATCTGGCAAGTTTTCATAGGGTTTTTTGTGTGTCTCAATTATTAGTTCTGGAACAATGTCATCAGGCACACCAATGTTCTGATTGTCGATATCACTGCGAGTCATTATGCTACTGGTGGTACTCTTGATCATGTCCTGGGAGCATGACGGCGGCGCGTCGTAAACACTGTCACACGCTAATTCCTCGGCCCCTATGAGACTATGCGACATGAGCGCTTGGCTCGTGGCCTCCGAGGCCTCACTATCTAAACACAAAACACCAGAATCACCAGGCGTATCGGCCAAACTACTCGTTGTACTAGAAATTAAGTGAGTGTTGCCTTGAAGACACAGGTCTGTGGGCTTGCCCGCGTTTCCGTCCGCGCACTCCATCTTCGCGAATTGCACTGTATCTTCAACGCCGTTTGTTGCCGCTGTCGCAATAACAGTGTCGTCAGTTTTATGACGACGTTTGCTTTTATCGATCTCGTTGCCTTTTATTTCAGTAGCCTTGTCTGAAGACATGATGATTTCTGACACTTGAGCGCTATTCCAATAGTTTTTTATTACCTAAGAGCGTTAATATTGTCTCACTTTAATTACTAATCGTACTCATTTTGCCATTTATTTATAAAATTCATGTAAAATACGACACAAAACATGACGAATACACAGCAGCCATATTTAACATTTTGACATTTATTTCTTTTTTTTTTCTACAGTAGAGTACCGCCAGCATAATTTAGCAGCAGTAATTTATGTAATAGTTGATGATCTTTAAATTAAAGATGGGACCAACGATACCGTTCTAACGATCTACGAATACTACTACAATGGAAGTAGGTTAAGTAACCCAAGATGGTAATGAAATCAGTATCATACCATGACTGGATTTTTTAAATCAAACGTTATCGTACAATATTACTAATATTCGCTCACAGTTTTATCATTTTAAAATTTGTAGTGTAGTAAAACGATTTTCATTATGTATGCATTCATTACTGATTATTCGTCTTAACAAAAAGAATTTGGGATTTTGGCTAATATTTTACAAATTTTTGATTACACGCGAAGGCTGATATGGCGGTAGCTACGCCCTACGCCTACGCCCCTGTTCGCTTATCGTCATATTTTCATTCCGTAATGGATTTGCAGATATTGAGTATTCTATACTCAATTCCATCAATAATCCATAGATAATAGTCGATGTCTTGTGGTTTGTCTCAAAAAACTAAAATCAGTCAAATACTTTTCTATCTATAGACAACTGTCAAAAGTTTGAATGAAATGCGCGATTTGCCGATCTAAGAATAGGTTAGATTTTCAAAATAGAGTTAAATTAACTTTCTCGTATTGATGTATTTACTCAAATAATATCATGGAGACTAGGAAGACTGCTGTTTTCTTATCGCTACTGTGTTTACTTGGGTGTACATGTGATGGAGCTAAAATAAACACTCCAAGGGTGTTGTTGCCTTGGTTTGAAGATTTGTATATCAGTTTTACCTTTGAAATAATTGAGGGAGGTTGTTACACATGGTAAGTTTTAGCAGAGAACATAATCAGTTATGTATATGTTCCGTTTGTTGTCCAGAAAGATTACGTAAAGTGTTTTATTTGCAGGAGTTTGTCTCGCGATGACATCATAGATTTGGAGCCGCTGTACGATGATGCTATAGGCCACTGTTCACGAGCGGCACGCGTCTCAGTCTCCAAGTCATGTGTACCACCCGGCTCGGTGATCATCCTCGCCGAGGAAGTCAACACAGGCGAGGTACAGTGTAGCCTCGCGAAAAGGCGGGAAACTGCATCCTATTTTCATTGAATACTATTATTTACCAGAGTTAATTTAATTATCACTTTATCAGTTAAGTTTGCAGATAATATTTCGATGTGTGTGTTTTGCAAACAACTGATAATAATATTGTGTTGTGATGCTTATGTCATGTTTGGTATTTTGAAGTACATACCATGGACTTAGTGTCCTTATCTTCTTTTTTACTTTACTTGAACAACTATTCTAATCTTGTTGCACTTGTTCTATGACAAATAAATATTTAAATAAACAAACATTCTTCACAAGTTAATCTTGAGCACTTAGACATAGCTATAATGGAGTCAATATTTTACTTTTTTACAGATTCTCCGAGGAGATGTAGACATAGACAAGATAAGGTCTCTTAAAGTAGTGAGTACAACATGGAACCTGTTTCTGGAGGAAGCACCGGAGGCCTTTGAAGTGGTTGCCTATGACGATCAAGGTATGTTCTAACAATATGTAATGTCCATCCCCTCGACTGTTAGGAAGCCTTAAAGTAATTGTGTCTTATTAGTAACAATTGAGCTCTTATTAGAAGAAACTGTTTTATCTGCAGAATGGTATACTTTTCTAATACAGTGGAGGAGAGAAGGTAGAATAAGGAAGTGTTAAAACAATCTACATCAAGCCATTTGGCAAGTTTTGGTAATGATAGCAGTGTGAATTGGCATTTGTACCATTGGTTCAGTTCAGCAGTGGATATGATGAAGGAAATGAGGACTGGCATTGATTTAATTTAGCTTATTGATCACTGACTATTGAGACACTCATTTGCCTACGGCAGTCCACTGCTGAACATAGGCCTCTCCAATTGCATGCGATTTAGCTTGATCCTTGGCAACTCTCATCCAGCTGTTACCAACCACCCTGTGAAGATCATTCCTCCACCGAGTCTGAGGGCATCCAGCCTTACGTTTGCTGATTCACGGTCTCCACTCAAGAACATGTCTACTACAACGATCATCAGTTCTATGGCTAATATGGCTGGCTAATGAGATACTATTTATTACCTATTGTTGAATTACAATTTATTCACTGGATGTCACAAGGTTTACCAGAAAAAATTAAGATCCTATTATTGTACAGAGGAATAAAGTTCTTTTTTTACTGTATAACTCAGACAATAATTCTTTTAAATTTTTCTAGGTAACACATTTTCAACTCTGGAAGGAATAAGCTTCACATGGACTATTGAGAATCTTGGCAGTAATGTTGGTGAAGATCTTCTGGTTACGTAAGTAGTACATACTTTATTTTTTTATTTTCCTGGCATATCTCCATAATTATTATAATAGGGATGATGATTAATATTAGGAATGTTCAAATAAATAATGTAATTTCAAAGGAGGCATAGCAAAATGATAGAACAGTAAATATGATGGAAATATGGAAAAACTACACACTTTTAAAGTTTTTGGAGGAGATTATTCCCGTCTTTGTCATGCTGTACCTACGGACAATGTATGGCACTAGTATGAAGTTAAATAGTTGTGATGTTACTTCTGTGATAGTGCCTTCCTTGTCTAGCAGTTATTGTTAAATGTTTATAACTTATAGTATTGTTAGCACTATTCACAGAGAAATATTTTTTTCAGTTTAAAATAAAAGAATATCATCATCCCTATTCTGTCACTCCTTATTTCATACACCTTTGCAACTATGTAAGCTACTTGACTATCCAATGAGCTATTTTTTATGTCATGAATTGAAAGAACCCCACAAATGCAATAATTTGTGATGACCAACTGGATACAAATCAAGTCCAAAGCTGCAGGAAAGTAGCTAGAATTTGCGGCATTAATTTACCGTGGAACTTGTTAACACCTTCATAATTCATTTAGATTACATGTTAATTGCAAAAATAACAAAGTTACACTTGGAAGTAAAACCAATTGTACCCGAATCTCTTTAGCATGGTAATAGCAGTCATTGCTCGCTCCCATATATTTCCTCTTCGTTGGAACCGAAACAATAAACTATGTTTGGTTTTCGTTATTGTGGATACGTATAGTTTTTATTATATTTGTTGGTATATTGGCGTGGCTAGCTCACATATTATGGCAAATAATTTAATTTTATGTTCTGGTTTTGTAATGTTAATTACCGAACATAGGTATCTAGTATTGTATACAATCAAGTATTTTTTTAAATTGAACAGACAGCTGTGCTGCTGGGGAGTTTCTTGCGCCACTTCTTCTTCCCAGCGATAGCACTAGGAAGTGGTGAAGGGCGGGCGTTTTTGGGGGACTGTCGTTTGTAATTTTGACGTTCAAAAAGTGCTGATTCTCAGCCTAATTTGAATAAATGACTTTTGATTTTGATTTTTGAAGATCATGTTGAAATAATATTGAATTTAATAATACAGCATGTATCAGAAAGATGTGGTCAGAATCAATGTTGTTGTACAGACCATCAAACTGTCATTCGTGGATCTTTGACAGTTGTTACTGGTCCTCAGTAGCCTAAAGGTCTGCCAACTCAATTTGATTTTTCAATTACAATTTAATGTGTTTTACAATTTAATTTAATAAATACAAGTTAATGTCGTTCAAACAATCATTTTGAAAATGGGGTGGGATTGCGTAAGGATTTACCCAGAAAAGTGGTTTACACTTTCATCAGATATTTTTGGTACGGAACATAGTTCTATTACTGCTTTTCATTAAAACTCTTTTCTATCTCTCCAGATTAGTCAGATGGCGGGACACAGACTACGAAGCTCCACGTGGGGTCACTGAACTCGAAGCCAGAGGACTTCGTTCCCACTCTGCCCTGCTATACGGTCAGGCTATGGGCGAGTCTCGAGTCACTGCATGCCTAGATGACATATGCACGGATTTCAACCTGCAAGTGATAGCCAGTGTCGTGCTGATGCCTGCTACGGCAAGCATCGCGCCTGGTGATACACTGAGATATAGGTAAGAGAAAACTGTAAAAAAAAAATGTTTATGATTAAAAATAAGGAGATTCCTTCGTCTTTCACGCGGGAATCTCGTTTTTGCACATTTTATGTTGTCTAAGTTACTGCACAATTTTCAATAAAAACGGACATATTTAGAGTAAAGTAAAATCCTAAAAAAAAAACCTACTAATATTATAAATGTGAAAGTTTGTATGGATGGATGGATGTTTGTTACTCTTTCACGCAAAAACTACTGAACGGATTTGGATGAAATTTGGCACACAGATGGTTTATAACCAGGATAAACTTATGCGGGTGAAACCGCAGGGCGCAGCTAGTAAACAAATAATATCAGCACAAAAAAGAAAACTCATCTTTCGTACATCATCTCTATCTCACAGAATTATCTTAGAATCATCTTTATCACACACAAAATAAAGGAAAGGTAATGCAGTGAATCCATTTTTAATCCTCAGCCATTTGTTTTTCTAGTATGTTTTTCTTGGGTCCACAGAGTTGTGGATTGTGACCTAATTTAAAATGTTAAAAATCTTTAACTTAATTAAAATGAAGTGTGCTAAAACTATGTAAAACTATTTCTTTCCTAGAGTCGTCCGCGCCCGCGCAGGCCGGCTTACCGTCCAAGACATTGCAGACACTATGTACTACTTAAAAGTACCAGACACCAGCATAGCTCAACTAGAAGACACAATCAGCCTAGTCAGAGGCACAGAGATAGGCACAACAAACGTCCACCTCATGTCGGGAGCAACTGAGGTTGCTACGGCAACGCTTACCGTCTCAGAGACACATAGCATTCGGGTGACCCTACGCCCTTCAAGCTTACTCATAAAAGGAGAACCTTTTGTTGTACACTGTATTGTATTAGATGATAAAGGACATGCGTTGACGGCTGGTGATCAGATTCTGATAAGGTTGGCGGTAGAAGGAGAAGCTAATGTTGATCTGTTGCGGTCGACGGAAAATGGTACCTTGACTGATGCGGTTGCACAGAATGCTGGCTCCTTGACTATCACTGCGCGGTTGCATTCTATTGCTGGAAGGACTATTTCGAGAAAGGTATGATATTAAACACTTATAAAGGACATATGTTGAGCTCCTCTAATTCTGAGTTGAGCTACACGATTCCTGACAAATGCTTGCACTGATTGATTGGACTGGTCCACTCAAATCTGTGTGGCTCTTTCCTCAAAAGATTTCTTCAGGCATTAATCTACATTGTGCTCATATGATCTGACGTGATCTGATTATGTCTGGACTTTAGAAGAGACTGACTCTTAAGTTTGTTTCGCCATTTATTTTCAGTCGTAGTCAGATAGGAAATGTCGACTCCATCTAGTTTTTTTTTTGTAAATTTGTTGTTAGATGTGACTTAAACATTATAATTTTCCTTCTAGGTGGAAGGTCAAGTGACAGCTGTTGCAGTGGATCCGTTAGAAGTTGTACCACCGCATATCTATGTAGCATGGACAGACACAGTACAGTAAGTAGTATTAATAAAATATACTGTTGATCCTGGGTTCAATCCCCAGGTTGGGAAAATTGGGTTTATCTAATGGGAATTACACAGTATCAGTCTGGATTTATGGCATTAGGCTTGGTCCCTATTAATACTTGAACTTAAAAATAGTTACAAAATGTGAGGGTACCGTACACTCTGCCAACCCACATGTTAGAGAATACAAGCATGCTGTTATGTTAATTAAGTACAAAAGTTAATATTAATTTTATTTCACAGAGAAATCAATCTCAAACACATCGGTGGAGGCGACGAGCCGGTTGTATGGTCGGGGATAGAGAGCGAGATAGCATCAGGACCTCTCTCTCTTACGTCCGATGGCGTTGTGACGATCCGAGGGACCGGCGAGATTGGAGTACGAGTGCAGTTGAAGAAATATCCACATGTTAAAGCTATTGGAAGGTAAGCTAATCATAATGGTAAATATTTATCGTGAATATTAACCAGTTGAATTGCAGAAACAATTAAAAAGCCATGGTGTATTGCGTGGATCCACGTTCGATACGAAGGATTAATGGCGGTTTCAGTCTTTTGACATGGAAGTCCATACTGAATACAACACAAGTCAAGTGATTTTTATTATATTCTATCGATAAATCATGTATTTGTAGCGATAAACTGTAGAAACAAGATTGAGGGTTCCTAAGCATGACAACCCAAAATAATTACATGTACAGAGTTTTAATATTAATAAACATTAAAGGAAGGAGAAAGTTACAATAAAAAAATAAACATGAAATGAATTGGCAATTGAATTGAAATTGAAATTTATTATTATTAAAAAAATAATTAAAATTAATTAAAAAAAATTAATAATAATAATAAAAAATAATAATAATGTTTAATTTTTTTTTTTTGAATTATTGAATTGGAATTTTATCGATTTATTTTGATTTATTTTGTATTGTTTCTAGAATTGTGGCTTATTGAATTTAGTTGACATTATTGATAGTTTGAATTGTATTACACTATTTGCATACCCATGTGATGGTAAAATATGGAGAACTTTATTATAAGCAAAAATATCTATGTGTCTCTTACCCATGTTTGCAAATAAATGAATGATTTGATTTGATTTGGCATCTGCAATGTCGTTAGCTGTAAATAAGCTTCATTCAAATTCATTGCATGCCTGACATTTTCATTATGTTAGCATTTTCCTGGACAATAAGTTTACCTACAGCATATGGAACAATAATAGATACTCATTCAATTTGATGATGTTTTAATTAATACATCTTTTGCAGAGTATCATCAACGCCGTTCGAGATGCTTCAAGTATCAAGTTCAGGCTACGCTCGTGTCGGCAAGCCGCATCACCTACACATAGCAGTTACAGGGACGAACCCTGAAACCGGTGAACTGTTCAACTTTCATACGTAAGTAGGAACATTACTGTAGCCGTTACAAATCACGAGCGCGCGTCATAATATGACTTTATGAACAATAACATAAGTTTTAAATTACAATGAATGATGCGCTCGTAAAATTCGAAAACTATAATAACTCGCTTGACATTTAAGATATAACACACAGTTTGACTAGACCTATAGGATGTAAGTGATGTAAGTTTCCATTTGTATTTTTTGCAGATGCAACTGTGGATCGTTCGCTGTGACGTTACTAGAGGGACCGGAACCTCAGAATGTTACTGTAGCAAATTGGATGCAACCTATGGGTTAGTATGATAAGTCAACATCTACGTCTCTCAGAAGTATCCGTGACATAATTCGAGGAAGTGTATATTCGTTACATTTTTAGGCAGCGCGTTAGATAGTGAAGTCTTTCAGTCGTTCAGTCACTTATCGATATATTTTCAATACTCTATTTATAATTATGTTTTTTGTTACTGCAGACGGAGCGTGCTGCGTACTAGAATGTGCATGGAGCACTCGCGGTGTGTCTACCGTGCGCGTGTCGCGCGGCCGCGTGGGCGACACCACGCGCGTGGCCGTGCGCGCTGCGCCCAGCGTGGTGTGGCCGCTCAGTGCCGCCGCCTTGCCGGGGGCCACACTCCCGGTAAGTGTTGCGTCTAGCCTTCTGCATCCACACCACTGTGTTACCGCAGCCTTCACATGTATACTGATCCGGTGGACCATATTAATGATATTGTACTTAGTTGACCCTAAATTCGATCAATGATGACGACACGTCTCTCAGTCGTATCTCTAACATTAATGAAACTGACTTAGTCTCATACTAAATTACTAAATTAACGTTATTTTACACAGATTCTAGCTGAGGGCGAAGCGCTAATCCCGCATTCCCACGATACTCGAGTGGCCGAGATCACCGCACGTGACGGACCGCCGCCTCATAGATACCCTGATGTTCAACTGTTCACCTTCAAATGCCGCAGGGTTAGTGTTTTTTCTTTATTAGTATTAATATTACGAGAGCTTCATTCATTTTGACCCTTTCCTATTTTTATATTTGGTATAATTGCTTTTCAAATAGACTGGCATCCCATCGAAAAGAAATCGTTACTATTACTTCTGATTTGGCCAATTCTTCGCGGCAAGATCTGTAAATGATAGTATTATGTAGGAAATCAGCTTTTTTTCTACGCAAATTATATTTCTTTCATCCTCTATTTCTCCACCATAATAATGATTACATCACAACTCTGTATTCTTCCACAGAAAGGCGAGTCCCGTCTAGAACTAACATCGGATACGGATGAAGAACGCGAGTCAGTGTCGCTTGAAGTTAGATGCGCTCCACACGTGTCCCGAGTACGACTTGAACCACCAGATGCTCCTGGAAACTGTTCTATACCACCCAAGTATGTATATGTGTAGTGAACAGACGAATCCGTCTAAAACTTACATTGGAAACGGACGAAGAACGCGAGTCAGTGTCGCTAGACGCTAGGTGCGCTCCACACGCGTGTACGAGCGAGACAGCGACTTATGCGCTCTCTTTCTCACACTTGCGAGCTGTATGACCAGACAAGTCTGATCATAAGGCCAATAAGTGGAAGGGAAGTGCTTTTTTCGATAAAAATAATTTGTTGTACTGCAACTATATGTCGATAATGTTGTCATGCCTCACTGGTTTTATGACTTTTCTTTATGTGCCTGAATTTGGTGACTAAAAGAATAAAAGATTTACTCTTTCAAAGGGAAGTGTGGAAGAGACCTTTGTCCAGCAGTGGGAAAGGAAATAATTGTCAAAAAAACTGGCACTGATATACTAAAAAAAATAACGGTTTTTAATCAAAAGAATGTTAGTATGTACTGTGAAACTTAATACACTACTGATAATAAGGAAAATAATAAAACCACTATATTCTTACAGGATCTGGATTCGTCCTGGTCAAGAGTTATCAGTGAAAGTGACTCTCCTAGACGCGATAGGTCGCGAACTTCTCGACGAGAATGGTCCTAAAATGTCATGGGAAATTGAACCTCATCACCCCGGCTTACAGTACAAGGCAACTAACCGGCTCTTTGTTGAACCGCATCCTGAGTACGTGCCTGTACCTGTACCGAATAAGTATTATCAAGTAAGTATTATGTGGTATAATTATAACGAAAGTAGTTTATCAAGAGGTCTCTTGATCAAGTTAGATCCGCCATACCCAATACAAAATTCGATAAATCGGCACATTTATTAACTGGCCCCTATAACAGTACCAGAGGGGCAATTCTCGTAATTTTAAGACCGTTAACATTCTGATCTCAGTCTCAATCTGTCAAAAAATACTTCTAATTTCCCTACATTTTGACAAGTTTTTTACATAAGTTTGTCGCCGCGATGAGACTGCGAATAGTATTAGAATTTGCCTTCAGGTTAAAGAACATTATCGAAATGTCTTATTTAAAAAAAGATAATTGGAAATCTCTGTTTCTATGGAAAATTTAAAATCGGTCGAATGTAGCTGTAACACTATTTTTCTAAAATGTTCTCAATTAACTTTTTGACCTTTATATCCTGCTTATGCGTAGGAAGTTTCATTAAAATCGGTTCATGCATTTCGAAAAACAAGGACTTTAAAGTTTGTATGAAATGCCGTACGTTGTAATCGCTCTTAAGACCGGGTAGGGGAGCAGTGGTCCAGTGGTTACGTCCCCGACTGTCGAGGTCCTTGTAGATGTAGGTCCCCGCATTGGGCCCGCTGATTATGTTACGACCGGGTACAGTATTTGAGCCACCATTGTTTTTTTTTTGGAATTTAAAGTCTGTGTCTGCAATACTTGATAACCTTCATAGTAATTCAACTCTTGGGCTTTGACACATCTGGCGAGTCATAACGCCGCGCGGTTTTTACTACCAAACGAATATGAACATTGCCTTCCTAGATATAAAGTTGAAAATAAATGCGTATTTCGTGCTATTCATACTATTTTGTTTTCAGGTATTGTTAGCCGATGACCTGGCTATCGGATGGACTGGTGTGTTGAAAGCGAGCATTCCTGATGCGACTGCGTCTATTCAAGCCAGAGTCGTTGCTCCATTGAAATGCGATCCAATCAAGGTAAAATATTCAATTAAATCACTTTTGTATAAGTGGATAACTTATCTGGCATATAATTTAGTAGAAATTCTGTTCCATTTTGTATCTATCTGTTATTAATACCTATTTTGGATACAGTAAAAAGGGTTCATATTATTGATTTTTCACTTTTTTTCACTACTCTGTAATATGATCTGATGTCTGATGTTAATCTGTGATTTTAGGATACATTTGAGGCCAGGGTTGATTCTGTGCCTTAATCACACGCATTGCTGTTCACATATTATCTGATCAGTAGTCTTATTCTGTAAAATCTCACCATGAAAACTGAAGTGAAGTGAGCTTGAAGCGAGTTGTCTATAGTGTCAATCCTAAGCATCAAATAGAATGACAGCTCACATCAACTTCCTTTTCACTGTGAGATGTTTACAGAATACCAACATTGTTCGATTCCGTCACTTTTTGCAATAACAGTTTTGTAAGACTCAAGCTCCCTTGAATATCACAAAATATGTCTACATTTATGTTTTAGGTGAACATAGCCTGGGAAAGCGAGACAGTTAGCAACATAGCAAACATCTCAGGTGGCAGCGGTCGTTACGCCGTGGAAGCGCCTAAAGGGGTGTCAGCAGAGATCGAAGATGGAGCGCTTACAGCCACTGTTCCTGGGCCAGGGTCGTATGACCTGGTAGTCACTGATATGTGTGTTCAGGGAGAGAAACAGTTGATTGAGGTGAGTTCAAGATTCAAGATAAGAATGAAGATTGATAATCTATCTATCTTTATAAATAAAAACGAATCACTGAAATGTATGTACGCGCATAACTTCCGATCGACTGCGCCAAATTGGATAATTCTTTTTTTTGTTGGGTTTGTTGTTGTAAGGACAAGGTTTGTATACACTATTGGATCCGGTAGGTGGGGCTGCTTTTTCGGACAGGACGGGTCCGCTAGTTGATGATAAAAATGTGATTTCGTTAAATATTCATGAAATTATAATATAGGGACAAAACTGTAGTAATACTTGAATGAAAGCCTGCAGTTTTGTCAGGTCATGAACGAATAGAGTCTTTAGTTCTTAAGTCATGGTAAATGTATGCCATGTTTTGCAACAAAAAAAAACATTATATTACACTATTATATTATTGTAAAACTCACGTTTATCGAGAATACGAGACTTTACCAATTTTGTCATTTTTGAAAGACAAACCCTTTATTTTATAAATTATTAGGTACTTTTATTTAGTCATGCCTAATTATTTGTATTTCCATCAGGTACACATTGAAGAAGTACTAAGCGTGGAAGTGTCAACGTCCCGCGCAGTAGGCGTGGGCGCGTGCGTGCCTATCTCCGCTCTCGTGAAGGGCGTGTCGCACCGGTACCTGTCCGCGGGCCGCGCGCCCGACTGGCGCGTCGCGGGCTACGTGAGCGTGCAGGACGGGAACATGTGCGGGGTACAGGAGGGGACAGGGAGAGTTAGGGCGCTGTTTGCAGGCGTCTGGAGCCCTGAGATTGAGGTGAGAATTATAAAATGTTAGTTTTATTATATCTGTTTAAGGTTGGAGTCTCCTATTGAATGCGTGACTTCTGGCGCCAGTAAATACGGTGACACAATAGTACCCGTAGCAGGCATCTTAACACAACGAACGACGCCGTTTTGTGTGAAAAAGCATAATTGTGTTTGAAACTGTATGACATATTTATACGGTGCATGCGCTTGAGAAACGCCTCTTGGCAAGTTATAGTTTTGGCCTCGTATTATTACGATGCTCAGTCATGGATGACAAGCAAATTTTATACTACTCAGACTTAGACATAACTCTTAAAAGGCGTTAAATCCTAACCATTTTTGTACAGGTCCTAGTATTCCCGCCTCTACAAGTGGTACCGTCGAAGGCCCGCGTCCCGCCGGGCGCGCGGCTCCAGCTCCGTCACCAAGGAGGGCCCCCGCCGCACCTCGCCGCGTTACAATACAAAGCTACAACAGGATTGAGTCATGTTGAAGTATGTATGATATTGTTGCGCGCCACGATTAATGCCTGATACATGGCAACATGAGTTACCACTGGCGCCATCTATTATTAAGTAGCAGAATTATTACCACTAGCGCCATCTAGTATCGAGTAGTAGAACAAATAGATCCTTCCAGAACTATCGACAGAGGTCAGTCGGGGCCGGTATAGACCCGAACATTCTAGATGTTTCTACAGTAGAAGGTACTAGAACAATCTGCTGGACTATATAAGGCCGGGAATAACCGCGATGCGACACAGTGTGTTGGAAGCGATACATGCGAATACATCTAAAGCGATCTTAAAGTGCGACTTAAGTGTAATAATTGTGTTTATTTATTAGTGTGTTTGTGTTGATTAATTAAAGTGTCATTTTTGGTAATTTATATCGGCAGTTTTATTGTCACGAACCCGAAGCTCGTAACAATTGGTGTCAGAAGCGAGGGATAAAATTATGCCGATTTTACCTAAAGACGACGACACGGAGGGTATCCGTACCCGGAGTCAACGCCAACAGGAGACGGACCAGAGACGTTTTGGTGGAACTATGCCGCAGAGGTTGGAGGGCCAGCTACCAACCACGGAGGCCGACCCGTCCGCAGCCGCTTCAGCATCAGCAGCACCAGACTTTGCTGCCCTGATGATGATGCTGCAGGAGCAGTCCCGCCGTCAGGAGGAACAGGCTCGTCGGTTGGAAGAACAGCTCCAGCGGGACAGGGAGGAGCAAGCGCGCCGCCAGGAAGAGCAGATGCTCCTTATGAAGGACCTTCACGCTACCTTCGGGAAAGACATGAAGGAGGTGAAGGATAGGGTTGCTCAACACGACAACCGCCTGTCGGAAGCTGAAATCCGGATCGACCAAGTGAATAATCGGGTTGACAACGTGATGGCTGACGTGAAGACAACCGTGATGGCTGACGTAAAGAAAACGCTGGATTACCTTAAACTTGGGGATGGAATCGCAGCTCCCGTAGCTACAACACCTTCGCTACGTGGATTCAAAGTGCCACCGTTCGACGGAACTTCTTCCTGGTCGGCCTACAAAATCCAGTTTGAGGCTGTCATGAAGGCGAACGGTTGGAACAAAAGTCAGGCCATGACTGCCCTCACCCTAGGCCTACGCGACCAGGCCTTAACTGTTCTGGAAGCTCTCGGTAAGGAAGTGACTTACGAGCAGCTCCTTGAGGCATTGGAGGCTCGGTATGGCGACGCTCACCTGGAACACGTGTTTCGTGCGCAGCTCAAGGATCGCGTGCAACGCAGTAACGAAAACCTGCAGCAGTGGGCCCTTGAAGTGGAGAAGCTGGTGCGTAAAGCTTACCAGTCCGTACCTGCGCTTATCGATGGGAACCTGGTGCAGGCATTCGTCGACGGGATCCGTGACCTCGAAGTTAGAGCTGCTGTGAGGCTCGGGCACCACGGGACGCTTAAGGACGCCTTGGCCCATGCACTGGAGGTGGAAGCCGTGCGGCAGGATCATCGTTCCCATCGCGTCAGGGAGGTTGCAGCGGCTACAGTTCGCGACCGCAATAAAGGATACAGCCCTAGGTGCTACGGCTGTGGCGAAAGGGGCCACCTTCGATCCAGTTGCCCCAAGCGAACTGCAGAAAGAGAAGACGGCCGATCTCCAGAGGGCAGTGCAGCTAACAGCACCGCCCAGCACCAGCAGCAGGGAAACGAGTAATAGCCAGGACTGCGGGGCGGGTGCTGGCTGATGTTCAAAGAGCCCCAAGGGTTTCGATCACACAAACCCAAGACGGGAACAGCCTAATCATCAAGGGCGAGGTCAACGGAACGCCGTGTAAGCTGACCATAGACACTGGAGCCTCTCGCACGGTTGTCAGTTCCCAGCTCATAAGACGGTCCCTTGGGGACTCCGCATACAAGCGAGAACACATTAACTTGGTAACAGCCACCGGTCAGCGCATACCCGTTCATGGAGAGAAGAAGATGGGGTTGAAGCTAGGCAACAGAATCTACCTTCATAATGTCATCGTGGCTGATATAATGGACGATTGTATTCTGGGCCTTGACTTTATGAGGAAAAATTGTTGTGAAATTGACGTCAAGCAAGGTGTTTTGAGATGTGGACAGGAGGAACTTTTCGTGGAAGGGGCGTTACCAGGGAACGTGTACAGCCTTAAGAAGATTGTTCTTCCGCCGAGATCGGAAACGATTGTGCCGGTTAGTCTTCCTCGGAATCCTGGGCAAACTCATCGTTGTGTACTCGTGGAAAGGGTAGACAATGACCTTCCATGGAAAGTGGCACGAACTGTGGTCAGAGCCACCGACATCTCAGGGGTACGTGTGCTGAACCTTTGTGATCAGGAACAGATTATAGAAAAAGGCACACTAGTTGGTACTTGCGAGGAAGTAGATTGGTTGCGTCGATGCCAACATCTATCGACTGGGACCCTCAGCAAGGATGCACAAACGAGAGTGACTACACTTTTAGAAGACTGTCGCGGCGCTCTGTCCCAAAATGAAATGGTCAAGGCAAAGAAAATGTTACTCAAGTATGCCGATGTTTTCTCGTCAAACGATGCTGACATCGGGAGGACTGGCGTAGTTCAACACAAAATAAACACAAGAGAAGAATTGCCTATCCGTCAGCGGCCAAGGAGATTGCCGGTAGCACGTGAAAAGGAGGTGGAAACCATGATTGAGAGAATGGTGAAGGATGGTGTTATTGAACCTTCATCTAGTCCATGGTGTTCACCTGTAGTGCTGGTAAGAAAGAAGGACGGCAGCATGAGGTTTTGTGTTGACTATCGTCGGCTGAACGACGTTACGAAGAAGGACAGCTATCCTTTGCCCAGAATTGATGACACGCTGGACATGCTTACTGGAGTAAAGTGGTTTAGCACGCTGGACCTGAAAAGTGGCTACTGGCAAGTTGAGATTGATCCTAAGGACAAGGAGAAAACTGCATTCTCGACAGGAAAGGGTCTGTGGCAATTTAAGGTCATGCCGTTTGGATTGTGCAATGCTCCGGCAACGTTTGAAAGGTTGATGGAACTTGTACTTACCGGGCTAATTGGCGATGCCTGCCTGGTCTACTTGGATGACATCATCATCGTAGGCCGTACGTTTGAAGAACATCTTCAAAACCTGGAACGCGTGCTCGTGAAGATCCAGAGTGCCAACCTCAAGTTAAGTCCGAAGAAGTGTTCACTATTCAAACGACAAGTTAGCTTTCTGGGATATGTAGTGTCTGAAGAAGGTATCCGCACGGATCCAGAGAAAATCGCCGCTGTCAAGGATTGGCCAATTCCAAAAGACAAGACAGAGGTCAGAGCATTTCTGGGCTTGTGCTCCTATTATCGGCGATTTGTCAAGAACTTTGCAGATATAGCCAAACCCCTGCATAAGCTAACCGAGGAGAAGCGACATTTCTGCTGGGATGAAAGTTGCGACATCGCATTCCAGGAGCTAAAGGACCGTCTGTGCAAAACACCTATTTTGGGGTACCCTGATGCGGGCAAGGAATTTATAGTTGACACAGACGCAAGCGACATAGGACTTGGCGGTGTGTTGTCCCAGCGGAATGGCGATCAAGAGGTTGTAATAGCGTACTTCAGCAAGTCATTGTCGAAACCTGAAAGGAACTATTGTGTTACGAGACGGGAACTGCTTGCTGTGGTAAAGTCATTGCAGCACTTTAGCAAATATCTTCTGGGAAGGAAATTCTACTTACGAACCGACCATGCTGCACTGAAATGGCTATTGCAGTTCAAAAATCCAGAAGGACAAGTTGCGAGATGGATTGAACTACTGCAGGAATACGACTTCGTGGTCGAACATCGCAGCGGAAAATCTCATGGCAACGCGGATGCATTGTCAAGAAGACCTTGTCCTGAAGACTGCAAGCATTGTACTAGGCAAGAAAGTAAAGAAGTCGTACCCGTGAGGATGCTCAAGACAGACCTCAGCTTCGAGTGGAAGGAAAGCCTACAACGTGCACAGCAGGAAGATTCGGACATCAAGCCGATTCTAGAGTGGATAAAGGCCAGAGCTCCTAAGCCCAGGTGGAGCGACGTCTCGGCGATGAGTTCGATCACGAAAAGCTATTGGGCCCAATGGGACAGCTTGGTGATTCAGGATGGAGTCCTGTGCCGTAAATGGGAAAATGCTCGCGGAGACAGCTGTCATTTGCAAATGGTTGTCCCTAAAGCTCAAGTACCGGAAGTTCTACAGCTATACCACAATGGTTGCTCAGGAGGTCATCTGGGAGTAAAACGGACTCTACTGAAGATACGAGAACGGTTTTACTGGGTCCACTGTCGGGACGACGTCGAGGACTGGTGTCGCAAATGTACAAGTTGTGCAGCTGTAAAGGGACCTCAGACTCGTAGTAGAGGTGCATTGAAGTTGTACAATGTTGGTGCACCATGGGAGAGGATAGCCCTTGACGTTGCGGGGCCGTTTCCGGAAAGTGAAAGTGGTAACAAGTATTTCATGGTTGTGATGGATTACTTCACTAAGTGGCCGGAAGTCTTCGCCATTCCAAATCAAGAAGCTTCGACAGTTGCAGATAAATTAGTTCATGAAGTCTTCTGTCGTTTTGGAGTACCTTTAGAGATTCACAGTGATCAAGGAAGGAATTTCGAGTCCCAAATATTCCAGGAAACTTGTCGAGTTATGGGTACTCATAAAACAAGAACAACTTCTTACCACCCACAATCGGATGGAATGGTGGAACGATTTAACCAGACATTGGAGAGGTACCTAGCGAAAGTTGTGGAAAATCGGCAAAGAGATTGGGACAAGCACATACAACCGTTTTTGTTGTCATATCGAAGCGCTGTTCACGAAAGTACATCGGTGACACCAGCTTTCGCAAACTTTGGAAGAGAATTACGGCTGCCTGCAGACCTGATCACCGGAATACCGCCTGATGCCCCACGCAGTATAACCGATTATGCGAATGACTTGCGGAATAAAATGAATGACATCTATGAGCACGTCAGACAATCGGGCCAGCAGATGTCTGAAAAGATGAAAACCCGTTATGACCGCAAAATGAACAATAAAGGGTTCGACGAAGGTTCACTAGTGTGGTTGCACAATCCAGTCCGCAGCAAAGGGAAATCTCCTAAGCTTCAAGCTAGATGGGATGGACCGTACCGGATTGTGACAAAAATCAATGACGTAACCTACCGGATACAGAAAGGTGCAAGAGGCACTCCTAAGATCGTCCATGTGGATCGACTGGCGCGTTATTATGGAGCCGATAATGCTCGGGACGAGCATGTCTTAGGAGGGGGCAGTGTTGCGCGCCACGATTAATGCCTGATACATGGCAACATGAGTTACCACTGGCGCCATCTATTATTAAGTAGCAGAATTATTACCACTAGCGCCATCTAGTATCGAGTAGTAGAACAAATAGATCCTTCCAGAACTATCGACAGAGGTCAGTCGGGGCCGGTATAGACCCGAACATTCTAGATGTTTCTACAGTAGAAGGTACTAGAACAATCTGCTGGACTATATAAGGCCGGGAATAACCGCGATGCGACACAGTGTGTTGGAAGCGATACATGCGAATACATCTAAAGCGATCTTAAAGTGCGACTTAAGTGTAATAATTGTGTTTATTTATTAGTGTGTTTGTGTTGATTAATTAAAGTGTCATTTTTGGTAATTTATATCGGCAGTTTTATTGTCACGAACCCGAAGCTCGTAACAATATACTGGACCCAGGCCCATATGCGAGGGTTAGAACGCGTTATGTAAAATCCGTTGACCATCAAAAAAGCCCGGAAATAAGCACAATTTATAGTATAATCAGCATAATAAATACTTATCCATCCTAAGGTTATCTGGCAGAGATTGCCATCGTCATATTCGTCATAAAACTTGTCTGTGACTTCCTTTCTTCGCAGTGCAATAAAGAAAACTTCAACTATCGACCTGTAATATTATGTTGTAAAATTCAATTTATCATAATAAGATTCAGTAATAATATTTAGTAACAGAAATTAAATAATAATAATAATAGTATTCTTTATTGTTCTCTCATTGTCACAAACACAGTACAAAGCCAAGGTAACACTTAATAGAGAATGAAATGAAACTGACTTCGTTACTTTTCCGTGTTACAAGTCCAGCCAGCTCTCAGCTTACCCTTAACAGGGATGCGCTAAGGTAACCCGTGAAATTCAAATTTTCTTACGTTTTTTTGCAATTTACAGGACACAGTGTCAGGTTGTATGTTGTATTGTTGATTAAAATATGATTCGCGACCATAACAGATATGACTTTACATAACTATAATCATTAGAATCAGCAATACAACTCCTTGAGTTAGAATTGGTGACTTTACAGAACTATAATCATTAGAATCAGCAATACCTACAACTCCTTGAGTTAGAATTGGCCTCCAATGTCATGATTTCATGAAATAGTCAGTCAATAGGGTAATATGAGCTAAGAGAGATGTATTGATGATTATAACTATAAATAAATATTGATTACGACCGCGAATCATACTTAGATCAACAACCTGATAGTGACCTGCAAATTACAAAAAAAATTAAGTAAATTTCAATTTCGCGGGCTACCACGACGCTTTCGCCTTAATAAAGACTAAGAATAATTTTTCTTTTTCCTTTCCTCCAGCTACCAGCTTACCTTTAATAATGACAAAAAAAAAATCCCTTAACAGGTGACACCATCAGGTTCCGTACATGGCTTATCAATCGGTACTTCTCGCATAAAGCTCGTGGCTACTGACATCGCTAATGTTGAGATGGCGAGCGCTGAATCTGAAGTTGAGGTAACGTACATTTAAAATACACACACTTTGCACTTTGCTTTTGCACTTTTTGATTGTGTTGATCTATACTAAATATTATAAAGAGGTAAAATTTGTTTGTTTGTATGTATGTAGGAGGTAATCTCCGGAGTTAATGATCCAATTCTAAAAATGTTTTCACTAGTACAAAGCTACATTATGTGTGAGTTATAGAAGTTTCATTAAAATCGGTTCATGCATTTCGAAAAACAAGGACTTGAAAGTTTTTATGAAATGCCGTACGTTGTCAACGCTCTTAATACAAAGTCTTCCTGATTTTCAACAATATCATCCCCAAAAACCATTCTATTATAATAATTACTGTTACAAAACACTCTTTATTGTTATCTCCGCCGTCTTGGATTTTTAATTGACTACGTTCTCGACATTAGCAACCCTGGAAACCACCAAAATGACACCCAGGACGTCAAAGTCCCCAATTTTCCGACGGCCATCTTCATAATGGACTTTGTATGATGATATTCTTTCCTTTCGACGTTCAGGAAACTCTTCGGGTAAACTCGATTTTAGTTTTTACCTATCAAATCGTTTACAGGTAATCCCGATATCAGGCGTCCGCGTGAAGGCAGCGACGCAAACCTTGCTGGTGGGATCCCCCAGCCCAATATGGGTGGAAGCTGGAGGACTGAGCGCGGGTGCCCTGGCCGCGCTGCAGCCGCCTCCGCGCGTCACGTGGACCCTGCGCGACTCGGCCGCGGCCAGGCTCTACACTACACATGCTGATGGTAACTGATGAAAACCTTGTAGAAATACCTTGATATGTTCCTAGAAATGCCCAAGCGTTGATATTACCAACGCCAGATATCTTTACCCAAGGAATACTTTTTAATTTTTAACAGTTTTTCGATACAAAAACTGTCGAAACATCAAATTTTTCATGTATAAACGATCTGAGGTTGGTTAAATCAGTCAGTCCTTTACAGTCACAGTCAGACAGAAACAACATACCAGATTTCAATGAGCTGTACAGAGAGCACTTTTTATCCACGCAATGCAATTATAAGCACTTGATATCATAGCAAATGTGGACCATACCGCGTGGTTGTTTTCTTTATGTACAGACTAGCAGAACCGGCGAACCTCATACCGCCTCAGAATCGATGAGTTTTAAGTTTCAGTATTTATTTATCCTCACACTAGAACGCCACACAGCAATTACACCAATAGAGCAAAAAATCAATAAAAAAATAAATGTTGTGTTTCTTTATTATTATTTTTTTCGTGAATTTTTCCATTGTTTTAATAGTTATTCTGCTATTCGGAGCGGGGAGAAATACGACAAATAATCCATAAAAATCGGTCCAGCCGTTCTTGAGTTATAAATGGTGTAACTAAACCGACTTTGTTTTATTTATATAGATATGCTTGAGAGATCGGTTGCCGAAGGTCTGTCGGTGCGAGTGGTACCACTGAAGCCAGGAGTAATTACTATTGATGTTCGAGTGAGGAATATGGGACAGGTGAGTTCAAACATTCCAGAAGGTCTACTCCGAAGTGACACATTCGAATGATCGGATCGGCCCGACACATGGCCGAACCGAATATTGTTTTCCTACTACGAAGAAAGTTCGGATCGGCTCTGTTGGGTCGGAACCATAGTCAATATTCGGAAAAATGTAGGACCGAACGAAATGTAGTGCCAGAGGTGAACGTTTTATCGATATGTTTTTATTAGTCATTATTATTCATGTCGATATAATTAAACTATTGAATTACTGAGTAAAATTATTTTTTATAGTAAGAAAATAGAACTTTGCTTTTATTTCAATATTTATACCTAGGAACATTGTACTATTTCTCGAAAAAACAATGTATTTGTAGCTGGCATACAGATGGCATAGCCGATTGTCAAAAAAAAAAGAAAAACGATAAATGTCAAAGGATAACAAGTAAACAAACAATTGGATAGATTGAGATTTTTATTATTGCAAAATTGAGAAAAAAGCTGAAAAAAAGTATAAACTTAAACCAAATCTCGTCTGTCGCTATCGTTATAGCAATAACCGTATTTCGGACGTTTATCATCAAGTGCTGACTGAAGTTTAAAGTGTTAAAGTGAAGTTATGAGATGTATACAAAAAACAAGCTAAATATACTATATTTAAACTACTTCAATTATTCACTGTACGCGTGATAAAGTGCCCATTGGGTTTATCCATGTTCGTGTTTTGGAAGCTTGGAAATGAAAGTTATGAACAAACATTCTGCAAGAAGAAGTCACCATGTCCAGACCGACAGCGGCACAAATGAATGCTCTCCTTAATTTCCTTGTAGAGCATCGAGATTTGGCTCATGGAAACTTGAGGAGCATCGACGGTCGTACGCTGAATCATCGACTGTGGGAATAAATTTGCACCATGCTGACTGCTATATTATTTTTACTTATAACAAAGTGAAGTTTAGTTCTTGTTGTTTAGTATTGTAAAAAATATATTTTATTCATTATTTGTCTTGTCTTTCCCTCTCTCTTTGTCTCCTGAAAGCCTCTGTGGCGGATGTAGCAGGCTGGTATATAACCTGCCGGGAGTCCTCAGATTCGCCTTGGGTCAACTCTGGAGCACTCACTCCGGCCCTTAAGCACATGTTGTGCAAAACACAGCAGGCCAAGATTATTCACATCATTTGAAAAAGTTTTCTGTAATAAATCATTTGATTTAAAGACCAAATGCATAAATGGCATTATCCTTGATAATATTCTGCCAAGTAGACCAAATGAAAATGTGCGTATTAAAATCATTCTAAACATTGCATTGGTATAACAAAGGTTGCTAAAATTTGTGTAGTGAAATTTTGACAAAATCTTTTCGGCAATACGGCAGGATCCCCAATTTGATACTTACGATGCTCAAACGATAGCTATTTTGCTGTCGTGTATTTTGACAGTAATTTGACGCTGTAACTCTTGTCAGAATCAAATTATCGGTAGTTCTTTTCTCGTTCAGAGTAGGGTTTACGATACAACAAATGTCAAAATGAAGTTCAGTCGGATCGGACCGGTTCGGTCGTGACCGACCGAACCAAATAGTAACTTCGTAGTAGGAAATGTCCGAACATTCGGCCGATACGATACATTTACCACTTCGGAGTAGACCCCCAGAATAGTTTTGTTTTCGTTTGTTATAAATGAAATTATGAATTTTACATATAATAATAACACTATGACTGTGATTGCGAATAGATAGGTTTTTCGGAGCGAAGTTCCTTATCGCGGCTTGCGGTAGGAGTTGACTGGTCATAACGTAAGGAAAAAGCGTTATGCCCCCTCCATGCGACATTCTCTCTCTCTTTCTATCATCTACGAGTGTGTGCGTGGACCGACGACCTTGTGAAGGCCGCAGGAACACGTTGGATGCGAGAAGCACAAAACTGGTCGAAGTGGAAGTGCTTGGTCTTTTGGCTGAAAATGATATGTGTGCGTGCGAGTATCGCGTAACAAAGTTCGTTCCTGACGGGGTGTCCCACCGCATTTTACTTTTGCTCCGTTAGTGTTAATAAACAAGAATGTATTTTAAAAGCTGTAGATAATAACATAATACCTAATAGCTTTTGTATTAAAAACTTTCACCAAACAATAATAGTCAAATGGAGTCATAAAAAATAGGAGGTAGTCGAAATGAAACCTTATTTCTATAATATTCGTGGATGTTGTTGTTCGACCTGTGATTTTTTATTCTATAATTTTCTTTATATTTATTTATTTTCTACAGGCCGCAGAAACCCGTTCCTGGGACAGCACAATTGAGATCCTAGGTCTATCCGACATTCGGACATCACTGGAGGGTCGATCCAAGGAGATATCTTCAGGAGACCGGCTTGCCTTAGCAGTCAGCTCTGTCGTCAAGTTGAAGTCTTTGCCCAGAGGAAGTTGGAAGGCATATGGCGATGGGGCCTTGTCTATAAGCGCTGGTGGTGAAGTGACTGCTGTGAGGTCAGGGTATGGAGTCATAGTGGCACAGCATAAGGATGAGAGGAATAATATTTATAGAGAGACGGTGAGTTTTGTCTTTTGTTATGGTAAAGTAGGTTATTTATTTAAGGAAAACAAACAGTAGCACAATAAGAAGCAGTCATAAAATCTAAAATATAACAATTAAAAAAAAAATTATGCTACCCACTACGTTCTCCACAGATTACAATTTAAAGTACTTAAAACTAGCTAGTAACACATATGCATAACTCGTACCTATCTGGATTTATAATAAATGGTATAAAAGAAAAAAGAAGAAGTAAATTTGTGTGCGTACGTTATACAAGGCTATAAGAGAAAAAGAAAAGGTAATGTACGAGTACATTGTATTATGCTTTTAAACTCAATACTCTAATTGGGGTGAATAAGGTCTTGCGTCAATTATGTCACACATTGTATATTGGTTTGCTGATCTCTCAGGGTTGCTTGGATTTGCTTCCTAAATACATTTTTACTAAGAAAAGAATGTCGATAGAATTAAACTCATTATTATATCTATCTCGACCAAACGATGAAGTGGTGAGCGCGAGCCAGCGTTTGATTTACATAATGCTGGTAGCAAATAGACGTCGAGTGCGTACCTCACGTACATGAACTGTTCGAGGAACCAGGTAACACAGACTCCTAACTAAGTCTGGACAATCAAATTGATTGCGGCACACATTGAATAGAGTGTCTTGACTTTAAGGTCAGAAGATCATATTTTTTAAGAAGTGATTGGTAAGACATTTTATTCCAATAACACCTAGAATTCATAGCACGAAGGTATTTACGTTGCACTAGTTCTAATCTTTCACTATATTTTACGTAAAATGGATTCCAAATAGGTACTGCAAACTCTAACTGTGGCCTGATTATTGACTTGTATAAGTGCAAAAAGGTGGAAGGTCGACGAAAATCCCTGGAAGACCTCATGACAAAACCAAACATTTGGTAGGCTTTGTTAACAATTTTATCTATATGAGCATCCAGATGGAGCTTCGAATCTAGTAGAACATCAAGATCGCGTAGAAAACTAACTTTACTAATTGGCGTACTGGCAAGACGATAGTCGAACTCAGTAACATTCTTCTTTTTGACGAATGTTATAACATGACACTTTGGAAGACTGAGGTAAAGCTTATTGGAAGAGCAGTAGCTAGAGAAACGGTCTAAATCCTGCGGGAAGTTAAAACAATCGACTTTATCAGAAATAATTTTATAGACCTTTAAATCATCCGCGTAAAGAAGAAATTGTGAATTTTGAAAACAGTCTTTTATGTCGTTGATGTATAGAATAAATAATAAAGGGCCTAAATTGGAACCTTGAGGTACACCGGAGGTGACCCGAAAGGAGCCCGATTCAAAGCCATTTACAACCACCTTTTGTGTTCTGTTAGTTATATAAGATATAAACCACCGTAAAAGGTCCCCTCTGATTCCATTGTAAGCAATTTTATTAAGTAGAAGTGTGTGGTCAAGTTTATCGAATGAGTGAGTTAAGAGGAGATTTAAAAGTTTTTTTTGTCTGTTCTAAATAGTGTCATTAGATTGCAGACACCACACTAACAGTTAAATTACTTCATTTCTAAAATTTAAACCTTTGTGGGACCAGGATTTTCTTATTCTTGTCTGGTTCACTTTTAATTTTGAACGGTTTTGACAGTGTCGTTCTTTGAAAACCGTCGGTTAATTGGGGACAGCTTTTTAATGAATGGACCGTTTGATTTCCCAGGCGATTCACGTAGAAGTAGCAGTACCGACATACTGCACAGCGGAGCCGTCGGGCGAGCCGCACGAGAGCGGCGTGCGTCTGGTCATGCGCAGCGCGGTGGGGCGCGCGCTGCTGGCGCCGCACGCCAACGTGTCCGCGCTCGCGCCACTGGCCGCGCACTCGCGGCCCGCGCCCTCTAGCGACAGGTGAACTAAACGTTACATGGTCATGCGCAGCGCGGTGGGGCGCGCGCTGCTGGCGCCGCACGCCAACGTGTCCGCGCTCGCGCCACTGGCCGCGCACTCGCGGCCCGCGCCCTCTAGCGACAGGTGAACTAAACGTTACATGGTCATGCGCAGCGCGGTGGGGCGCGCGCTGCTGGCGCCGCACGCCAACGTGTCCGCGCTCGCGCCACTGGCCGCGCACTCGCGGCCCGCGCCCTCTAGCGACAGGTGAACTAAACGTTACATGGTCATGCGCAGCGCGGTGGGGCGCGCGCTGCTGGCGCCGCACGCCAACGTGTCCGCGCTCGCGCCACTGGCCGCGCACTCGCGGCCCGCGCCCTCTAGCGACAGGTGAACTAAACGTTACATGGTCATGCGCAGCGCGGTGGGGCGCGCGCTGCTGGCGCCGCACGCCAACGTGTCCGCGCTCGCGCCACTGGCCGCGCACTCGCGGCCCGCGCCCTCTAGCGACAGGTGAACTAAACGTTACATGGTCATGCGCAGCGCGGTGGGGCGCGCGCTGCTGGCGCCGCACGCCAACGTGTCCGCGCTCGCGCCACTGGCCGCGCACTCGCGGCCCGCGCCCTCTAGCGACAGGTGAACTAAACGTTACATGGTCATGCGCAGCGCGGTGGGGCGCGCGCTGCTGGCGCCGCACGCCAACGTGTCCGCGCTCGCGCCACTGGCCGCGCACTCGCGGCCCGCGCCCTCTAGCGACAGGTGAACTAAACGTTACATGGTCATGCGCAGCGCGGTGGGGCGCGCGCTGCTGGCGCCGCACGCCAACGTGTCCGCGCTCGCGCCACTGGCCGCGCACTCGCGGCCCGCGCCCTCTAGCGACAGGTGAACTAAACGTTACATGGTCATGCGCAGCGCGGTGGGGCGCGCGCTGCTGGCGCCGCACGCCAACGTGTCCGCGCTCGCGCCACTGGCCGCGCACTCGCGGCCCGCGCCCTCTAGCGACAGGTGAACTAAACGTTACATGGTCATGCGCAGCGCGGTGGGGCGCGCGCTGCTGGCGCCGCACGCCAACGTGTCCGCGCTCGCGCCACTGGCCGCGCACTCGCGGCCCGCGCCCTCTAGCGACAGGTGAACTAAACGTTACATGGTCATGCGCAGCGCGGTGGGGCGCGCGCTGCTGGCGCCGCACGCCAACGTGTCCGCGCTCGCGCCACTGGCCGCGCACTCGCGGCCCGCGCCCTCTAGCGACAGGTGAACTAAACGTTACATGGTCATGCGCAGCGCGGTGGGGCGCGCGCTGCTGGCGCCGCACGCCAACGTGTCCGCGCTCGCGCCACTGGCCGCGCACTCGCGGCCCGCGCCCTCTAGCGACAGGTGAACTAAACGTTACATGGTCATGCGCAGCGCGGTGGGGCGCGCGCTGCTGGCGCCGCACGCCAACGTGTCCGCGCTCGCGCCACTGGCCGCGCACTCGCGGCCCGCGCCCTCTAGCGACAGGTGAACTAAACGTTACATGGTCATGCGCAGCGCGGTGGGGCGCGCGCTGCTGGCGCCGCACGCCAACGTGTCCGCGCTCGCGCCACTGGCCGCGCACTCGCGGCCCGCGCCCTCTAGCGACAGGTGAACTAAACGTTACATGGTCATGCGCAGCGCGGTGGGGCGCGCGCTGCTGGCGCCGCACGCCAACGTGTCCGCGCTCGCGCCACTGGCCGCGCACTCGCGGCCCGCGCCCTCTAGCGACAGGTGAACTAAACGTTACATGGTCATGCGCAGCGCGGTGGGGCGCGCGCTGCTGGCGCCGCACGCCAACGTGTCCGCGCTCGCGCCACTGGCCGCGCACTCGCGGCCCGCGCCCTCTAGCGACAGGTGAACTAAACGTTACATGGTCATGCGCAGCGCGGTGGGGCGCGCGCTGCTGGCGCCGCACGCCAACGTGTCCGCGCTCGCGCCACTGGCCGCGCACTCGCGGCCCGCGCCCTCTAGCGACAGGTGAACTAAACGTTACATGGTCATGCGCAGCGCGGTGGGGCGCGCGCTGCTGGCGCCGCACGCCAACGTGTCCGCGCTCGCGCCACTGGCCGCGCACTCGCGGCCCGCGCCCTCTAGCGACAGGTGAACTAAACGTTACATGGTCATGCGCAGCGCGGTGGGGCGCGCGCTGCTGGCGCCGCACGCCAACGTGTCCGCGCTCGCGCCACTGGCCGCGCACTCGCGGCCCGCGCCCTCTAGCGACAGGTGAACTAAACGTTACATGGTCATGCGCAGCGCGGTGGGGCGCGCGCTGCTGGCGCCGCACGCCAACGTGTCCGCGCTCGCGCCACTGGCCGCGCACTCGCGGCCCGCGCCCTCTAGCGACAGGTGAACTAAACGTTACATGGTCATGCGCAGCGCGGTGGGGCGCGCGCTGCTGGCGCCGCACGCCAACGTGTCCGCGCTCGCGCCACTGGCCGCGCACTCGCGGCCCGCGCCCTCTAGCGACAGGTGAACTAAACGTTACATGGTCATGCGCAGCGCGGTGGGGCGCGCGCTGCTGGCGCCGCACGCCAACGTGTCCGCGCTCGCGCCACTGGCCGCGCACTCGCGGCCCGCGCCCTCTAGCGACAGGTGAACTAAACGTTACATGGTCATGCGCAGCGCGGTGGGGCGCGCGCTGCTGGCGCCGCACGCCAACGTGTCCGCGCTCGCGCCACTGGCCGCGCACTCGCGGCCCGCGCCCTCTAGCGACAGGTGAACTAAACGTTACATGGTCATGCGCAGCGCGGTGGGGCGCGCGCTGCTGGCGCCGCACGCCAACGTGTCCGCGCTCGCGCCACTGGCCGCGCACTCGCGGCCCGCGCCCTCTAGCGACAGGTGAACTAAACGTTACATGGTCATGCGCAGCGCGGTGGGGCGCGCGCTGCTGGCGCCGCACGCCAACGTGTCCGCGCTCGCGCCACTGGCCGCGCACTCGCGGCCCGCGCCCTCTAGCGACAGGTGAACTAAACGTTACATGGTCATGCGCAGCGCGGTGGGGCGCGCGCTGCTGGCGCCGCACGCCAACGTGTCCGCGCTCGCGCCACTGGCCGCGCACTCGCGGCCCGCGCCCTCTAGCGACAGGTGAACTAAACGTTACATGGTCATGCGCAGCGCGGTGGGGCGCGCGCTGCTGGCGCCGCACGCCAACGTGTCCGCGCTCGCGCCACTGGCCGCGCACTCGCGGCCCGCGCCCTCTAGCGACAGGTGAACTAAACGTTACATGGTCATGCGCAGCGCGGTGGGGCGCGCGCTGCTGGCGCCGCACGCCAACGTGTCCGCGCTCGCGCCACTGGCCGCGCACTCGCGGCCCGCGCCCTCTAGCGACAGGTGAACTAAACGTTACATGGTCATGCGCAGCGCGGTGGGGCGCGCGCTGCTGGCGCCGCACGCCAACGTGTCCGCGCTCGCGCCACTGGCCGCGCACTCGCGGCCCGCGCCCTCTAGCGACAGGTGAACTAAACGTTACATGGTCATGCGCAGCGCGGTGGGGCGCGCGCTGCTGGCGCCGCACGCCAACGTGTCCGCGCTCGCGCCACTGGCCGCGCACTCGCGGCCCGCGCCCTCTAGCGACAGGTGAACTAAACGTTACATGGTCATGCGCAGCGCGGTGGGGCGCGCGCTGCTGGCGCCGCACGCCAACGTGTCCGCGCTCGCGCCACTGGCCGCGCACTCGCGGCCCGCGCCCTCTAGCGACAGGTGAACTAAACGTTACATGGTCATGCGCAGCGCGGTGGGGCGCGCGCTGCTGGCGCCGCACGCCAACGTGTCCGCGCTCGCGCCACTGGCCGCGCACTCGCGGCCCGCGCCCTCTAGCGACAGGTGAACTAAACGTTACATGGTCATGCGCAGCGCGGTGGGGCGCGCGCTGCTGGCGCCGCACGCCAACGTGTCCGCGCTCGCGCCACTGGCCGCGCACTCGCGGCCCGCGCCCTCTAGCGACAGGTGAACTAAACGTTACATGGTCATGCGCAGCGCGGTGGGGCGCGCGCTGCTGGCGCCGCACGCCAACGTGTCCGCGCTCGCGCCACTGGCCGCGCACTCGCGGCCCGCGCCCTCTAGCGACAGGTGAACTAAACGTTACATGGTCATGCGCAGCGCGGTGGGGCGCGCGCTGCTGGCGCCGCACGCCAACGTGTCCGCGCTCGCGCCACTGGCCGCGCACTCGCGGCCCGCGCCCTCTAGCGACAGGTGAACTAAACGTTACATGGTCATGCGCAGCGCGGTGGGGCGCGCGCTGCTGGCGCCGCACGCCAACGTGTCCGCGCTCGCGCCACTGGCCGCGCACTCGCGGCCCGCGCCCTCTAGCGACAGGTGAACTAAACGTTACACCTAGGAAAATACAAAACTTACGACCAAATATCCACTTACCAAAATACAGTACATAAGGTCGGCTTCATACAACAAGAGAAAATGCGCGCACGATACGCGTCTGCATGATACAGATAGATTCTGAACCTAATCTATTTCATGTTCATTTAGGCCGGCTGTAAAACGAATGGCAGTCGCGATGGCTAGTGTTGCTTCCCCCAGTTTGAGATACGCCATTCGTACGCGTCTATGTGTACGTGCGCCATGTTTCGCTCCTTTTAAATGATCTATTCTATGCCCTAGTACTTTATATAATACTAATAACCTACCTTTCCTTCGCAGTATCCTAGGATCCGACCTTTTGATACCAAACTTGGATGCGGCGGGAATATTCATGACCTTCCAAGGGGCTGTGAGTGGAGTCACAGTAAAAGACGAAGTCTGGGTCACTGGGACTGATCTACGAGCTGACAGGGTGGTTGGTTAGTACTGAACTATTTCCATAATCAATTGTAGAATACATTTGTTGTCACATAAATGAAAGAAATAAAGCCCTATTTTTCACTGTACCACGTACATACATACAAAAAGATAACTTCGCTCGAATAAAATTAAAAAAGAAATGTAATGGTTAGCCCATAGTAAAAATTTTTCATAATGATGAGTACAATGACCCCTTTTCGGGTTAAGATTAACCAAAAATATCAGGGGGCAATTCCCGTAATTTTAAAAACGTTCACAGTCTGATATCAGTTTCATTCTATCAAAAATACCTCTAGTTCCCTACATTTTTCACAAGTTTTTGACATTGATTGTCGCTGACATGAGATTGTGACTAGATTTTGAACGTTTTTAATTACAATAATTGGTCTTCTGGGCTTACCGAGATCGATAGTTTCGTCAGGACTTTCGTGACACAAGCCGTGTGTTCCAATCCAAACGACGTTTTTTTCCCGCAGGGAAATGATGAGGTAATGTTATGTTTTGATTCGGGCAAACCGGGCTTTTGGCTTGTATGAAGGTACCCCACCACCATAAAGAATGTTGTAATGTTCTATTCTCGCTGATTTCTTAGACATATTCAAACCATCAATGTTCATCTCCGCAGTGACAGGCAGTTGGGGCGTGTGCCTAGATGGTGTGGGCTGGAGATCTCCAGCCGGCGTGTCAGTGTTCGCGGGAAGTGACGTGTCACTCGCAGTCGTCACGCAAGACGCGCCCGCCACGCACATGCTACGACTAGACCGGCCGCACAACGTGTTCACGCTGCATCAGCTACAGTTAGACAGGGTATGTGGCATGTAAAGTCCATCGATAATTTTTTTGCGAACGTAATGGTTGTGCGACTTCTATAAATATGTCAAATCCAGTATATTCCGTGCTTGCCTGCTTACTTGGCGTATATTCGAAAATATTCGCGTCATTTAATTAATACAAAATAAACGTATTTCAATCAGCATAGGGTATTATTATATTGTATGACCCAAGAAATATTTTTAAAAACATAAGCCTGTAACGCTAATTTGTTTGACAAATACGCCAAGTGAAGTGCCAGCATCATGGGAGTTCTCTATTTCGACATGTTGCACACTATCCTGTCACACTATAATAATACACACATTTTTCGCCTTCAAAATCTTTTTCGAATCTTTTTATTCACCCGCCAATTGGAACCCCCAGATGGAGTTCCTCCCCGGCGAGTGGCCATCAGCGTTAGTCCCCCTGTCGTTCTCGGCGTCGGGCCTCACGTCGGGCCCGCTGCTGTGCACGGAGCAACAACGTTACGCGCTGGAGGGCGCGGCCATCGAGCTGCCCTACGGCTGCAGGACTAAGGTGCCGCACACTGCCGTGCCTGTGCTCAATGTTATTACTGGTAAGGAAAGTGATAGATGTTTTTAAGAAGTTAGGAACAGTAACATGTTCACTGTGGCGTCAAGATGAAATTAGAGGAAATTTAGTAATATGATGTCTGTAAAATACCCGATGCAGCTTAAAAAATACAATGTGAAGTTTTCGCTGACATCGGTGTGATCTGGCTTCACCGTAAACTTGGCAGCATTAAATTAGAGAGTCCTGCTTAAATACCACAATATTACGCCATACGGTGCTGTATGCGCAAATTTGAACACTCACAGCGATTTATGAACTATTGTATATGCACAGAAAATTAGCCCATGATAAACTACTGCATATTCTTTCAGGACAAATGGGCTGCAAAATAATCCCAGCTACTCCAATCATAGAGGCTTCAGAAGTGGAACTATGTGCTGAATGGGGAGCTTACAGAGCATGTACCAAAGTGTTGCTCCTACCTCAGATCCGACTGTCGGTCAACAAAGTGTCGCTACTGACCCCTCCTACTACATTCACTGTGTCGGGTCATCCGCAGGCGTTGAAGTTAGTTAGGTTGACTCCATCGCCAGGATTGAAGCTGGAAACTATTGTTGATAATGGTAAGTGACAGCATTCATCCATCTATCTAACTTAAATGATCGAGTTTATGTTGATAAATTAAAATTGGGGTAAGGTTGTAGCGTCTTCTTATTCTTTTTAGCGTGTCGATGGTAAATATCACTCATAAAATATTATATTCTAGTGTTAGGAATATGCATATACCATATCTTAATTTATCTTCCTTTTATATTACTGTGGTGGTGGCGTGGTGTGGCTTCAATGTTAATCTCAAAATACTCTCTGAATTATTTATTATACAGGATGTATCACAAATAGTAGTGTAAAGACTCCGATTGAAATCACTGACTTACTTTTTATTTTAATTCTAAACGCCTACTGGCGTTAATTGAATTACACCATCAATCATATTATAAAAAATCTTTAAATGTATAAAACATTATTTGCTGGCTTAAATATGATAAACTTCTCTTGTATAAACCACATAGTTGTATAACTCTGAAATCGCCAACCCGTCTTGAACAAGCTTGCTGATCAATGCCACGCCTTCCCTGTATGAGGAGAGATCTTCAGAATCAAAATGCTTTATTTGTAAACATATGTAGGTCAAATTACAATAGTGTGCGAGATAATACAGAAAGGTAGATTATCCTCTATGTTTTGCCCAGAGGCGTACAAATATATTTAATTAACATTGTCGGTTTTTTTACTTTTAACACCAATTTAACTTTTGAGATATCATAAAGTAGTAGAATTAACCCTGCAGTGGGACAATAACAGGCTAGTATTATTATCTTCAACCATCATACCATTCTTTATTTTCATTCGCAGGTGATATGCTGGTAACAATAACAAACGAAGCCTCAACCTGTGGTCACGGCTGGGTGACCGTGCGGTCGAAGTTGACCGCGCAAGAACTGCGCGTTGACGTGCAAAGAGAATGTGATGTCGCTTGTGGGACGTTGTTGGGCGCACTGTTCTCTCTCATCAAGCCGTACATGTCGACGATAGTGACTGTCGGTGCAGCTGCTTTAGCGTATTTATACAGTAAGTATTCTTTGAGATTGAATGATTGACTGTTTTCATTCATTTATTTATCAAATCACTGAGGTAAACTGGCAGGTGATGTCACTGGAAATAGCATATTTAATGTAATAGTGATTGAATGTCTAAAAGTGTATAAAATGCATGAACATATTATTTAGCAGAGTGATATTTAGCACCTGTCAGTTTACTCCAGTGAATTTGTAATTCGACTATAAATGCTCTGTTTCTGCCAAAATTACATTTCGCCTGAAACATTCTCGGCGTTCTTTGGTATTTTATTCCTTTGCACCACTATACTGGTGTTTATCAATAAAAATCCTAACCAGCAATTTCCTCCACAGTACAACAAAGATTGCAGCGCAAGGCTCAAATCCGTATGCCTATGGATCCAAACGAAACTGTACTACCTCCAGATTCGCCTCCCGTACTCAATCGCTCCAGGACTTGGTCACGAAGTCCATTTGCATCAAGTGGGCCAACAGCGCCGGTATACGGTGATGCAAGCATGTTACCTGAACAAAGCTTCTCGCCAAACGCGACGAGAAACTCCATGTTCCTATAGCAGTTGGAAAGGGAAAGGGTTGCCAGAGGGAGAGCGGGGCTCGCCCAATATGTAAGGCGGTTTTTTCGGCTTTTGATCACGGATTTTAGAAGTTTTTCTATTTGGTTTATGAGATGAAGACCTCCTTGGTCCTACTGCCGGCACCAAGTAACCGGTAGCAAATGTATAGGTAAGGGACTAACCACACTTATTCAGCTCTGTTCAGCTTTTGTCCATAGAATACAACCTTTTTTTTATGGAATGCGTACGCATCCGTAAAGCTGATCGGATGCGCGCAGGTACCTGTGAAAGCTTTCTTGTTCAGGTATAAAACGTGCCGACTTAAATGTTTTGCGACAATTTATATCATACTGAATATGTTTAGCGGTAACGTAATGGATGTAAGTGTTACTGAATAAAATAACCAGGCATTTTTTTTATAAATGGCGACTCGCAGGTCTACCTAGAGGTTATCAGCTGCTTAACCAGGCTTGCCTGTGGGTGCCTCATTAACTCCAGCCAGGGCTTAAAAACCACGCGCTAAAGCCACCCCTTGTGGGGTACAGGCCTCGGCTTAGGGCGTCGCTGGGGGAGGGCAGCAAGCGTCAGACTGGATCGGCTTAATTTGGGTCGAATTTAAAGCTGCACGCGAGCTGGCTCGAGCAAGGGTAATAACCCGGCAAGAAAATCTAACATTTATAAAATCAAGTCTGTCGCGACTTCTTCTGATCTGGCAACCCTACAAGGATATTGTTTCGCCGTATCGGTGTATTGTAATGTTAAATAGTTAATAAGGTGACGTTAGACGAAAAGATGGTTGTGAGAGACCAGAGAGACGGATTCGTCAATATTCGTTAAGTCATTGAACGACAACCGTTAGTCAAACTCAAGTGAGTACAGCTTTCATAGTCCTAGGTTTAGATAACAAGGTCATTTGTAAATTGAGGTTCAAGTAGCATTAATAAAAATATAGTAATAATTCTATCAACGGTATACATACTTCTATAGTCTCTACCAAAAGTATCTGATGAAAATGTAAACAAATGGATCAGAAAACATGCCTGTTGATGCCAATTTGTAGTGTCACTGAGAAATTGAGTGCTTTGACATTTTTTTTTAACTATATAAATAAATCAAAGTCTGGATAGTTACACCATTTATAACTCAAGAACGGCTGGACCGATTTTTATAATCTTTGATTTGCTGGATTTGTCTCCGCCCCGAATAGCAGAATAACTATTAAAATATGGTAAAATTCACGAAAAACATTATGAAGATAATTCATTTTCTCAAGAGGCGGTACGAAGGTTGCCGTGTCAACTAGTAGTTTAATGACACAATTATTTTTGGAAAAAGTGGTGAGATATTATGAAGTTGAAACCTTCTAAATATAGATCAATTATGTCTAAGTAATTCCATTTAATGAGTGGTTGCATAAGAATTTAGCCTGAACAGGGTTTGTTTACACTTTCAACAGATATTTTGGAACAGACTATAGTACTCATTTTACTGGTCTACACAAATATAAGTCCACACCATGTTCATCTATTTATTACGATTTTGACAGCATTTCTAATTTGGAATGCAATATTTGCGTATTGAAGAGCTAGGTACGTCATCTACGTTCTTTTTTTTGTTTTTACATAAAAAATGTTGTATACCCTGTCCATTAGGTAAACCGTTTTTTGACAGCTGGAACTAGTGATTGCAGCAACACACAATACATTGATTGATACACGTACGGTATTATAATGTCTGTGAGAAGCCATAAATAAGATAATTCAATAAGATAAGGTAGTTTACATATTTATTTTATTACGCATTTTAAAGTTAACTTTTACGTAATCTGGAATATGTACGTTCTAAGACAACTGTCAAAAATCAGAGGGGCAATTCTCGTAATTTTAAGAACGTTCACAGTCTGATCTCAGTCTCAATCTGTCAAAAAATTCTCTAATTTCCCTACATATTGACAAGTTTTTGACATTTGTTTGCGCCGAGATGAGACTGCGACTAGATTTTGACCGTTTTAAGTTACGAGAATGGCCTTCTGTTAACCTAATAGACAGGGTAGTACACTTTATGAAATGCAGATAAAGAAAACAACAGCACAACGACCGCGCCGTATCGCATCGCACCCGATGTGATGAATAGCCCTCTTAGACTTGGTATCTTTGAATGTTAATAGTTTCAAAGGCACTATAAAGTCCGTGTCTCGTTTACCGCGCCGAAACCGGTTAAGTATAATATAATTGAACTTTACAATAAGTACAATATCCGGATGTAGATAATACAGAGTGGCAGGGATACAGGGAAAAATTAGCTCATCCATACATTTTATTTATTTATTTATTGAGGATCTTCAACAAAGGATATTCATATAAAATATAAATTTACAATAATAAAAACCGGTCAAGTGCGTGTCGGGCCACGCGCAGTGTAGGGTTCCGTAGTTTAAAAAACAATTTTGCTGTTCCATAAATTTTGACCGCGTAGGTATTGCACTTTTCTATGAAACAGAAGATTTTTTTTTTTGATAACCGACGAAAAACTTCGACGCTATGGGGTCTAAACTCATGTGCTGGATCCATGGTTAGAGTTTGCGCGTCGATGTCCCTGCCACCTTTTTATAACAACAAGTATTTACAAAATAAGGTTTTATTTCAACAACATATTAGTCCAAATACTCATTTCTCTAAAAAGTCTAATATGACGACGGTCCCCTTTCGTGCAAGCACGAAAAAAATATCCCTTCGGCCTTGTAAAAGCCCCTCGTTGAAGCAATACAGAAAAAAATAAAAGACTATTCATCATTATTAAATTCAACGAACTTGATACGAAGCTGGGTGCTGTATTATCTAAAACAGTTTCTATAGAGATTATTATGTTGGCACTTATTCACAAATCACAGACGGCTCTCACCCTCCTGGTCGCAATTTAATCCGCCGTGTTTCGAGGGGTGCAGTGTATGTATTCAAAATAATATAATAGTACTCGTAAAAACTGTTCGTCGGAGTTGTACCCATCAACATGAGACGTAATTTAACATGGGGGGTCTATTTATAAACGTTGCTTTAAGTTTGGGGGTTGATTGGCAACTGTTTAACCAGATATTTTGATGTTTAAACATCTCCAAACCACTAGAGCCATCGACCTTTGCACTTTGGAAGTCGGTTGTTTCTTTGTGAAGTCCTTTTACATAGTCAAGAGTCTAAGGGGGCTATAAAGGCGCAAGCGGTCTATTAAGGCCCGACACAATTTTGTTTTTACATATTCAATTATTCAGTAATCATTATAAAACGGAAAATAAATGACTCACTGTAATGTTGTAGGTAGGCGATATAATTGCCATTTTCACTAACACTAAGCGAGACCCCAAATGAATCCTATCCTACTATAATATTTTAAACGTGAAAGTTTGGATGGATGGATGGATGTTTGTTACTCTTTCACGCAAAAACTACTGAACGGATTTGGATGAAATTTGGCACACAAATGGTTTATAACCAGGATTAACATTTAGGATACTTTTTATCCCGATTTTCCCACGGGATCGAAACTTATGCGGGGCTCAGCTAGTGTCTAAATAAAAACGCGCCGTCGGATTACTCAAAGTTTGGCTCGGCGCCGAATGTAGTGTAGTGTTACTGAAATGGTCATAAGTAGCGATTTGGTCGACTTATTCATTTGTGTCACTTATGAGTTACATAATTAGGAGGTCTTTGCTGTATTCGAAGCAAATCCAATAGGTCTTCCTGATTCATCAATAGGTCTCTTATTTTGTGAAACCTTATTTTTTCGCGATATTAGTTGCATGTTTGACTAAATTCGAAAAAATTGCATTTAAGTCTTGCAGATTTTATTTATACTCTATTTGTTTTAACGTAAGACAAATAATGGGTCTTATAGAGTTTTAGGAAGGTTTGTAGAAAATATAATTATCATGTGATTACCTCCAGCAGGGATTCAATACTATAATTATGATATTTTGATACTTGGATCTTATTACTCCCGCACTTGTTAATCGAGCCACTCTGCATTAAGGTTTTCGTATAAAGGTCTATGATTTTTAAAATGAAATTCAAATTTAGAACACCATGTTGACACCAAAATGATGGCCAGTATGCACTTTAAAACTGCATAAAAACATTTTCTTTGACACATTATTATTTTGATGATTTTGATGTGGATATGCACGGTGGTTCGATTTAGGAGTCCTGAATTGTATGTGCCTTTGTGGGCCACTTTAGCCTATTCTATAAGATAATATAGAGTATAGTGTCAGGATATAAAATAAATTCCAGAATTAGTATTACATTAGAAAAATAGCAGGAAATTTAGGGAACCAAATGAAAATGCACACTTTACGTATTTGTTTTATTGCTGTCGTGTAATTAACAAAGTTGTGCACTTAATTATATAATTACACATTGGTGACATCAAAAATTGAATGTTCAAATTGACATAAGACGTTATTCTCAAAAGGATACCAAAGTATCAAGATGTTTGATTTTATTATAATGGTTATTAAATTGTTGTAGACGTAATTGGTTGGTTAAAGTAGGTGTTAAGGTTAATTTGCTTCGCTTCTAGGAACAATGAAAAATTTGTTAAAAGGGCTGATTTTTTCAATGCCAGATAACTGTAGTGGAGGAATAATTTTGAATTTTTGACAGTTCTTTCTTACAAAAACTGTCAGACGTCAATTTTAAAATCAGCCCTTAGTACTATTTTGACGCGGTTATAACATTAGAAATATTATTAGTATCATTAAGGGGATACGCTAAGTACTCCGCGAAATGCAATTTTTTTTACGTTTTTTGCATTTTGCAGGTCAGTGTTAGGTTGTATGTTGATTTAGGACTGATTTTTCCATCACCAGATAACTTTTATTCAAGGAATAAAAGTTTTTGTATGAAATAACTGTCAAAATTTCAAAATTATTCCTCGAATATGTTCTGGAATCAGATGATTGAAACATCAGCCCATATAATTATTACATAATTATAATCATTAAAATCATCAATACAACCCTCTAAGTTCATATAATCCTATTGAATGATTATTTCATGAAATATCAAATATACATTATTACGCTCGAGTATATTTTGTTCAACATTCAACCTGACTCTGACCTGCATATTGCCAACAGCGTAGAAAATTTGAATGTCGCGGGCTACCCTGGCGGTTCCCCCTTAAAACAATAACAGAAAATGTGGACTTAGTGTCCAAATGATTGCATTTGTTCTGCTTACACTTACTCTAGTGATAAATAAACAAATGTAATAGAAATGTAAATACAATTTGTAAATAAGATCTCAAAGAACTAGAATTAGTTGTTTTTTTTTTAATAATTGTATTCGCATTTCAATGCAACTAACTTTTTGTAACGTATTGAAAATACAAACACATGTTTTTTATGATGAAGTCTAAGTCATTTTTTAGAAGTCAATGTTTGTTTAAATTAATAAAAATATGTGTTTGTAACCTGTACTCGGTATGGGGTTTCGGAACTTGTGATGTGTGAAATAAAGTATTTTTGTAAACTTGATCATCGTTTTATTTTATATTTCTTATTTATTATATATTCCTATTCCTTTTTTTTCCTCTATTTTGATCTGCAATCAGTCGTTCAACAGTTTCTTCATTAATAATTATTTGTAAGGCCTGCTCTAGCTTTATAGGTCTATTGTCTATTTAAAAGGCTTACAATAAATAGACAATAGACCTACTATTGTCTATTTATTGTAAGCCTTTTAAGGGAATAATCACATTTATTCAGCTAGTTCAGCTTTTGTTCATACAAAATCGTTGTTTTCTATGGACAAAAGCTGAACAGAGCTGAATAAGTGTGGTTAGTCCCTAAGTCTTCCTTTGTGGTCAGACTTAGTGGAACTAAAAATAACTTTAATTTCGGAAGTCGGTCTTTGGTTTTTTTATTTCGTTTTTCGCCACCGACTTCCGAAATTAAAGTAATTTTTCTTGTAGTGTTTTTATGGAAGTCGGTTGTTTTTTTTTTTGTAAAAAAGTTTTTATTTTTCACTTTTTTGTTGTGATATTTTTTTTGATTTTTCTAAAACCGCTTGTCCGATTTCGATAAAATTTTCATGGGACCATTTGGAAAGATACCCTATCCAACAAAAAAAGAATTTTTCAAATCGGTTGGAAAGCGACGGAGTTATGCGCGAACAAACATAAAAAAAAAAATACAAACATCCGAATTGAGAACCTCCTTTTTTAGAAGTCGGTTAAAAATAGCTAAGGCCGCTTTCACATTAGGACGTTAGCAGCGCGACAGTCGCGCGGCAGAAGCCGTTTAGCCAATCCAATTAAGCGCAAGCCACACCGCCAGCTGGCGGGCGGGCGGGCGAGCCGAGCGAGGCATCGTTTCACTTTTTTTCATACTTGAGTTCACACCGCGAACTACAGAGATAAGCTACCGAAGTATGAAAAAAGTTGAGGCGATGCTCGCTCGGCTGCTCCGCCTGCCCGCCGCTTTAAGCGGATTGCTTCTGCCGCGCGACTGTCGCGCTGCTAACGTCCTCTCCTAATGTGAAACAGGCCTTTTTTTTTTTTTTTTTTTTTTTTTTTTTTTTTTTTTTTTTTTTTTTTTTTGTGGATGGGAAATCATCAAATGACCCCTCCCGCTCTGGGTGGAGCGGAAGGGAGTGTCAGACTTTTACTGACTAAAACCCACCCGTGTTCCGTCCTTAGCCCTTTCTGTTCCAGGGCAGCGGTTAACCTTTCGGAAAATCCCGCCGCCCCGGCAGGCTTCGGCCCTGTGGGGCCCCGTCCCCACAGGGCCTTACACTAACAAGCTGACAAATTCATGTTTCAGCCCTATCAAATTTTACCTCTGACAGTAGCAACCTTATAACAACGGAAATAAAGATCATTGTGACTGACAGACTAGGCAATGGCAGCAGTCCAATAGCCACATTATTGCCACGACAATAAAGATCACTATGATTTTAACAGTGATGCAAAAACAGGTAAAACTGCTGAACGGTCTGTAAATTCTGTTCACGAATCATAGCACTTGACAGTGTGATAATGATAACAAATTGTGTGGAGTCCACAAGTCTACGACCACTGTATTGTTCTAACAATTCCAAAAAATTGCTACTCAAAGCCAAGAGGCGTTTAAACACACGCTATCATTTACTATTATACTAGGGAGTGGCTACCGAGATGACGACTAATAGAGAAGTATGAAGACCCCAAATAAATTGTGATATGGGCGATGATGATGGTTAAGTACCTACTGCACTTTTTTATTTGGTCAAAATATTCAACTCATATTATTTAATATACCTAAATGAACTCTGCCCATAATTCCGCAGTCCGCTACGTGTTTGACGCCATCAACAGCGTCCACCATTCAGCGAGTTGATGTTATTCTAGGTATACCTATGTTATTTATCTGGAAATATACCTAACACAGTTACCTACCGTAACTAATCCTACAGGTGCATTGTCGCGAATACGATAACGCGCGCTCCCTGTACCTACAACAGAGAGCGCGCGAAGTGTTGGTAGTTCGCGTTATCGCGATAATGTAGCTGATAGCCGAAGCATCACAGGAAATGTGCGATTTTATCATTTCTAACGTGAAGATAATAAATATAATTATTATCGCGGACGTCCACGTCCATAAGATGTAACGAAAACGAAATACGTGTAGGTACGGACGCCAGCAGGTCAAGCTATCCGAAACTGTCAAATTTTCCCAATCAACCTTGAACCTTAATGCTTTAGCGATAAAGTTGAAAATCTATTAAAGAAATTTGACAGATTGTAGTAGGTTGATGTGCTGGCGTCTGTACGTTAGTACGTAAGTAGTACAGTCAACAGCAAAAGTAGATGATCAAAATCAGAAATGGAAATTTAATTGAAAACTGATCACGAATATAATTGGCAGCTCTACTAGTAGTAAATGGTTGGTATAATTTACAATCGCATACTTTTGAATCACTTCGACGCCACACAGTTCTGATGCGAACTCCGTTCATTAGTATTGAATTTCTGATTTTGATCATCTACTTTTGCTGTTGACTGTACCTACGTACGTTATAACGTTATCGTGGTTGAAAAAGCGTCTTCTTAGATTTCTATATACATTGGAGGTAGGTACCTACATCCCTAATTGGTAAGTACATGAGGAATCCTCAAAAAGCTAGGGTTGTTAATCTTAAAACAAGATTCTTTCAATGAGTATAAATCTCGGACAGCTCACCTGGCCGTCTGGTCCAATTATGTGAACCCTAATAATACAAGCGTGAACGGGGTTGGATTGAATAGCCGCCGGGTGCGGCTGGTTGGACCCCACAATTTCCATGGTAACTAGCTAAATGTAACATCTTAATCCGCCGCGGTAGCGGAGAGCCCCGGGGGGACATGAGAGGGGTTAGGGGAGGGATCCGAAGAGCGCAGCAGCAAAGATGAATAAAATCGATAAAACATCAGTGTTGCTAGCCAAATATTGTTTAAGTGTCCCAATATATCGGGAAAGTAAGGAAAGTTTTCAGCAAGCATAATTAAACATTTTTATATAATTACATTGAATCTCCAATTGTTCCTAACATTTCCAATAAATCTTCCTGTGGAGATTTTGGAATATCTGGAATGAAAGTAAGATCAGTGTTCTTTACTTTGACGCTTGTGTCTATCGTTTCAAACTGAACGTCTGTAGTTAATTGTAAAGTTTTTTTTTTAGAACTTCTAGCTCCAAATTCAATAGGCAACTGTAACTCAACTTTGTTCTTGGAATGAACATTTTCTATTGAAGCTAAAAGACAGTTTATTTCATTCGTATCAGCACATCGGTTTTCAAACTCTTCAATCGGATTTTTCTTGTTATCGTACTTATAAATATTTTCCCCTAGGTTATGCAAAAGGTTTGTACTTATTGTAGAAGGTAAATTAAAAGTTCCGTCTTTTCTTTGCAGCCCCAATCGCATTAGAACAGAAATTTTAGCGTGATACTCTGAAAACCAAGTTATAAGGGTATTGCTTAGACATTTATAATCGTCGTCAGTGAATTGATGAGATAAACTCTCGAATAGTCTCATAGCCTGTTCAATAATAGTTTTAGGGAAAAATTGTGGCATTAGCATGGCAACACTTCTCAGGTGACGGCGAGTGATGTCGAAAATATTTTGATTCGTAGCTACAGTTATTTGCCATTTGAAGATCATAGTCATGAGATCCCATAATTTGCTCATGGAATAATCGTCTAGTTTCATTATTGACGAGGTGGAAATATCTTGAAGTAGTTGTTTTACGAGAGTGTGGGCGGCCACCGGCTGCGGTGTAAATAACTCATCGAGCAGTTTGGGATGAAGTAATACAGTCGCTACTTCGGTGAGTACTGAAATAAATCGTAAATATATAATTTCAAATATCTTTAAAAAAAAAGGAAACAAATATTAGGCAATACAGTGCTCCCTAGTATTTTTTAAATGTACAATTACGACTTACCTTTTTCAGATTTATCCAGTGAAATATTCTGAGCTTTCAGCCTCTGGTCTATTACGAAGACCATCTCACATCCCAAATTAACAGCGAGAAACGGCGTCGCAAAGTGTGACATTTTAATAGCACTGCTCTCACTAACATCCATGGAACACTGAAATAATCAATAATGTTTCCAGATAACCTTAACTACACTAGTGATTCTGTTTACCAAAACCTTTTGGAGAACATAAGAAGCGATGACAGAATACAGGATATTTCTAGACATTTTCTGTCTATAACAGAGCCTCATAAGAGAGTATTGTATGTGTATGGGCTAATAAAAATCTACCAACTCTTACCACTTGTTATAAAAGAGGACAAGTGTGAGTTTACGTCATGTCACTACCGTAACCTTGGCAACAAGCTGTACGAAAGGAAAAAACTGTACATGGCATTGCAGTATTATAACTTGGCATTGATGTATTCACCTTTAGAATGTCCAGCTTATGCTCTTGCTATTTCTAACAGATCAGCAGTACTTGTAGGCTTAAAACAATATGAGGCATGTATAAATGATATCCAAATGGTATTTTCTATTTACTGCCCATTGGCAATAAGGGACAAACTTCTTAAAAGAAGAGAAATGTGTATAGAAGCTTTAAAGTCAACCCAAGAACCGGATATTTTTGAGAAGAATGAACTCATAGAGGAGATATTTGCTATGAAGGGTTCTAGAAACAGGAAATATGTAGATGCAAGCTCAAAGCTGACAGTTATTCATACTCCAGAATTGGGTAGACATGTAGTTGCCAAGGAGGACATTAAAGTCGGAGAAGTAATAGTACAAGAAGATCCAAATGTGAGCGTTCTCTTAAGAGATCAAATCACAATGACTTGCGCTCATTGTTTTTCAAGGAACTTTAATCTGTATCCTTGTGCATATTGTTGCATGACCATGTACTGCAGCAGGAAATGTGTCGGAGCAGCTTGGGAATCATATCATTTTAACGAATGTCCTTTTCTAGCAAGTTTGCTTGATAATAAGTTCACTAAACTGGAATTGCTTGCTTTGAGAACCACAATTAGAGCTAGGACTGCCCATAAGACATGGGAAGATGTATTCAAAGCTGCGGAGACAGTGGAAGATTGCACTAATATTGATGTTTTAGGATGTCACAAGAAGGAAAACGGCAACTTGATTTATTCCTCAAAACATTATGAATCAATTCATTCTCTGTCCACAAATTTGGAAAAAAGAGATGTATCAGATCTGTTTCAGAAGGCAGTCACTGCTGCCATCCTTTTGCAGTACCTGGCTATGAAAAATTTCTTAGCAGCAGATAACCCTGAATTAAGAAGAAAAATTAAGAAATTCACTGCAGCAACACTGATGCAACACTTGATGACAGCTCCTACTAATATGCATGGCATAACTGCTAATGTTGAGGATGAAGACGGCAATTTTGTGGATGAATATAATATAGGAAGTGGCGCATATGCTTTCCTGAGTTTGATCAATCATTCATGTGCACCAAACGTGGTGCGGTATACCAGACTGGGAGGTACACAAACGACTTTGGTTGCTCTAAGACCTATTAAAAAAGGCATGCAAATATTCGACAATTATGGGTAAGTTTCTTCCAACATTGTAATGATATTGCAGTATAATATACATACAGTCTTTTTTCCAGCCATGTGGTTCAATCAGATTGTTGTTTGCTTCAAGAAATAGTTTTGAGGTCCATAAGCACTTCAATATTTATATGTTCAAACATCAATTGATTGAACAACACGGATTTCAGGTGCATGTTTTCAATTTACTAACATAATGAGTTGCATGTCTCATATAAATGCATCTTATATCCTAACATGTGTCTGAAAACAATGCCTAACAAAGAAATGCTTCTGTAATTAACAATAGATACTTCGAGGTGCTTCGAGATGAAGAGGGGGCGGTGACGGACGGGATCTACAAGAAAATGCCAAGCGAACGCTCCGTGTACGCTGAGATGGCTTCATGCAGCATCATTAAAAAGTACCTAGACATATTTTTGGAAACATAGACAGTGTCTAGAGCCGTAACATCGCTTGATTTAACTAAGCATGCTAGTACAGGAAGACCAGCCAGACAAAAATGCGCGCGTGACTAAGTTTTGTCTTCACATTGCGCAAGATGAGACGACGAGATGATATTGTTGCGCTGTGCATATTAGCCTGGCTGATTAAATATACGCCATCTGCACCCTAATTGCGTAACATTGCTAGTATGTTACGCAATCAGGGTGCAGATGGCGTATATTTCTCTTTACTTTATCTCAATCTGAATCATTTTCAAGGAATATCCATCAAAATGATAGTAATAATCCTAATCCATTGCTTCATATGTTCGGAGAATTTGTCTGCTCAGCAACGTAAACCGCATTGAATGTAGTTGAACTGCCACAAAGAAAGCCAGGGGGTCTACTTCGAACTAGTATCGGCCGAATTCGGCCGTTTCCTGCTACTAAGTTACTATTTGGTTCGGTCGGTCCCGATCCTATACTCCTACTCTTTCGAATATTGACTAAGGTCCCGACCCAACTGAGCCGATCCGAACTTTTTTTGCATTTTTCAGTAATATTCGGTTCGGCCATGTGTCGGTCCGATACGAACATTCGCACTTTGCACTTCGGAGTAGACCCCCTGATTGCTACTGATAGTGAGTTACGCAATTACCTCGTTGGTATCCTGTGGGTGTTGAAAAAGGCGACCTCGCAGCGCTAGTAAAGTACAGTAACATACCTACTCTTGAGATCAATGTATTTATTTCTGTTATATGAGTTGATATCAATAGAAAGGTTGACTAATTGGTTAGAAAGCGGGTGACTACTGAGATGACGACAAATAAAGAAGTATGGAAAAAAAACATGTTGCGCCGACTCCAAATAAATTGGGATAAGGGCAGGAGTATGATGAATGATGATGAGTTAGATACTATTTAAGTCAGTTCAGAAACATAGATTTTTAAATGAAAAGACGAGGTTTTAACAGCTTTTAAAATGTTGCAAAAATACTAATACCATCTACTATTTGTTTTTCAGAGCCCATCATGCCGTACACACCAAGGAAGAACGGCAAGCCATTCTTAAAGCTCAGTACAAGTTCACCTGTCTCTGCGAGGCTTGCACTGAAGACTGGCCGCTATACCACGACTTGCAAACCATCACAGATATGCCTACCTCTGTAGCTAAGCAGATGAAATATTTGGATGCAAATGTCTTTGAGGCGCTGCAGAAAGCCAAAAGAGATTATGCCCTGAAGCTCTTTAAGCCCTTATGTAAGTTAGCCACGTCCTTAGAGCGTTATATTCCTTGCAAGGAGGCGGCTGATTGTCAGGAGGCACTGAAACAGTGTCTAGCCATACTCTCAGGTGTCCTCGCTGAAGGCTTTACCGAGTATGTTGAGTGGGGAGTCCCTGCACCCCGCAGGGTAGGACGACCCGCTACTGCGAAATTCTATGTTGGAGCTGGTGCATCACACATTATTAACGATTAAAAAAAAATAAGATAGTTCAGATAACTGTCTTTAATAATTATTGTTGAATTTTTTAAATGAAACTTTTTTAAAAATTTTTTGCTTAAAACGACTATTGCTTTGCGTTTTTTTTTATGATTTTGTAGGATTCGAATTTCCTGCAACGCGATTTGACGGTTTCCTTATTATTTTTACCGTTCTTTTTTGTTTTTGTATCAATCTTTTTTTAATTTGGCATTTTGAAGCCGTCCGGACCGTTATTGCCAAAAATATTGATACTACCGTCCTTCCAGAATTATTTTGCCTTTGATTTTACATCACTGTTAAAATCTTGGTGATCTTTATAATCATAACAATAAGCGGTTGGGTTGCTACCATTAAGAAGTCTTGTCAAAATCACAGCGATCTTTATTCTTGTTACCATAAGGTAGCTTGAGTTGCTGCTGTCGGAGGTAAAATAAATGTTAATGGACTACGCCCACGTAGTGGCAAAGCGGCCTTTTTGTTTTTTTATGACATTATGCAGGAAGGTATTCAACCATTATGGCAAAAAAGTTTTGAAACATACAATGTACTTATTATTTGCCGCACAAAATGCAGTTTCGTACAAGTTAAACTAGAACGTATTACTTATGCTTTATAATGATAATTATTTGACTTAGTTGAAAACACCGATTTGACGTTTCTAGTCCCCAATAGTATATTTTTAGGATAAGTTTAAATATTTTAGATTTTGGTAACTATTTATTTAAAAAAGAAAACAATGATAAGACTATTGGATGTATCAGGGGTATTAATATCGCATTATGAAATTATGAGAGCTTTGCCTACTCTGAAAGGGTATCAAAAATGATCATTAGTAAAACTATGAGCGAAAATAACTCCATTTACAGAAATTATTTGCACGCAAAATCAGCCTCTTAAGTTCCAACCGCTGGGACACAGGCCTCCTCTCCGACAGGGAGTATAGTTCACATAATTCATACGTCATAAATATTCTTGTCTGCATTCGCGATCTCGAACTAAAAGTGCTGCTGCAAATTTTCGTTATTCAAAATCCCCAATATGATTAGCGTTTGGATCATAATTATTGATAAACAAACGGCCGGATCACTGGACAAATATAAAAAAAAAAACAGTATTGCCATCTGTAGCCAGTTGAGAGGGGAATACATTTTTCACTCAAGTTCAAATCTCAATCACTTGAGTTTTGAACTTGAGTTACATTATGCATGATGTAGCTAAGGTAAGACCGACGACAAAACTTGGTATACATTTCTTGTTTAAGCTGACCTCACCTTACATTGGTTTTCCGTACACCTGTAATGTTCCCACTTCTGGGACACAGGCCTCTTCTCGGTGCTAGTGGGCCGTCATCCACCACGCGGGCCCAGTACAGGTTGGTAGATGTCACATGTCTTAGAATTTTTGGTTCTACGACATGCTTGTTTCCTCACGATGTTTTCCTTCACCGTTTTGAGGGCAGTGGCGGGCTCAGCTTATACTAATAATGTATAGATTGATATATCATCGTGCTTACCTACTTGAGCCAAGTAGTTATAATGTCATTTAGACAGTCAACGTTTATATCATTAACGTGTGTTTCTATAACAGTGCTAATTAGTAGCCTGTTCTGTGTTTAGAAATAAGTTATTATGTAAGAGCGTATTTGATAGAATACTGGAGAACGGAAACTTACCACTTGTTACAATATGAACGAGAACATGTTCAGTTTTTGTATCGACAAAAGAATGTGTCAATAGTGCGTTGGAGGTTGGAACACACACAATCAGTTCAGCCTATCGCAAACAACTGCCGGACATAGGCCTCTCCCAAGTTGCGTAACAACGTCGGGTTTTACGCCTTCTGCAGATTTTCCGGATAATTTTATTTCGGATTTTATCCTTCATAGAAACACCGATAATGGTTCGCTCCATAGGGAATCATTTTTCACTGTCTCACTGTTGGAAAAAGGCTTCCCCTGTATCCAAGCCTCAATCGTGTGCGATTGCCTTGCAGACGCCTCATTTTTTTATTTATTCTGTACTTACTATTTCTTCTCATTTCACCAAGAGCTACATTGTAACATGAAAATAGCTCATAGAGTAGAGATAAGCCAGTCGGTATATGGTAATGGAGTTGAATAACACGGTCGCTCGGGGAGGCTCTCGAAAGGCGGAAAGACACAATCGCACCTCCGATAAAATAGGGTTACAACTCGAAAAAGTCGAATTTTGAGTTAAATATACAGAAACACTTAAAATTTTCATAGCTAAATGCTCAAAAATCGTTACATCTGTAACTGTAAAACTCGCCGCTACGTGGAGTTGTAACACTACATGAAGAATAAAGACTGATTAACAAATCTGTGAGTTTATTTTAGCTTTTCTGAAAATCCAGGTTTTTCGAGTTGTAACCCTATTTTATTGTAGGTGCGACATAAGACGCCATGCTGAATTACCAGCAATGAAGCATGCTCATTGGCCACATTTTCATCTCGTTTAACCGCGTCGGGTGTATCATGTGTGTAATAAGCAATGGCTTTCATTTTGACAGTTCAACAACATTCATTGCGTTATTGATGTTGTTGAGCAGATTTTTTTTCGCACATATGAATCAATGGATTAGTAATATCCTTCAAAATTATTCAGATTCTTATTGATCGTGTGTTACGCAATTAGAGTGCTGAAGTCTCTGCTCTTAACTATATGGAAACCGATACTGGTATATAATATAATGGTAAGTTCTCTAATATCCAGTATTTTTTTAGTATGTAAGTCTAACCTAGTAATTAAGAACGTGTGTGTTATTTGTGTCCTAATATATACTGTATGTTTGAATTTTGATTTTTGATTGAAGAGGTCTCTGCAAGTGATTTCGTGTGATAAATATCGTAACGATTTGTAATCGGGCGTTTGCTATTCTTGTAAGTGGTTTGTTGGTATATGTGGTCTCTCTATGAGACGTTTTGTTATAGACCAGCATAGCTATTCACAACCAATCGATAATCTTCTGTACCGTATCGAACATCATTATCATCTACAGCTGCAGCTGAATACTAGTTCACATGGAGCGACTGCCTATCTGACCTCCATAACCCAGTTACCGGGTAATACGATACCCCTTGGTAAGACTGGTTGTCAGACTTTCGGGCTTCTGACTACCCGTAACGACTGTCATAGATCCACGAATGACAGCCGTACCGTATCGAACATCAATCAATGTTATCGTAGGAGTCCTCTAAACGCTGTTCACAAGTCCAAAATCCGAAAATTTTGTCGGGCAAAATCAAATCGACGACCGCCTTTCTTTCGGCAGCTGTTTGTTGTCGTGGTAAGGCAACTCAGGTTATCAAAATGTGTCATTTTCGATACGATAGCGTGTCGGATGATTGATTATAGCTATGCTTGTATGAGATCAGATCCTTAAATTCGGAAAAAACCTGGCTAAAACATGCGTTCTAAGACTCAGCGTTCATCGAAAGGAGCGCAGAGTGGAGGGTTTCGTAATGACCTTTAGAATAATAAACTTTATTATCGATGTCTTACAGTGCAAACGAAATACCGTGAGTGTGCTTGGGGACGTTCGAGGACCGTTTGGTTTCTACGTCCGCACAACTTTAATGACACTGATAACAAGGATTTTTATTCAATGTCACCAGAAAATCCGGTGCTCTGTTCATCTCTCACTCTGCGCAGAGATCTTGGCCCACCTTCTGGTTTTGAATCATGGTCTGCTTGGACAAAAATAGCCTACTACAGAATTGGCCTAAATTATAACGTTTTGATATCGTTGATGTTAAGTGTTCGGTGCTTTTTGCGTACCCTAAAAGGGAGTTGGTATGAAAAGATGAAGAATAGGAAGTGGTGTGAATGAACGATAAAGACTGGAATTAGGAATGTAGAGAGTGTTGTAATCGTAGATTGTTTTTTTTTTCTAACCCTTACCTTAACCTTTTCGAAAAGAAACTCAAACGAAAAGTAGCATCTTTTAATCTCAAATAACATACACAGTAGTATAATATGAATACATATGCATAATCACAATATTACATAGTCTTTGATGTCTACGATATAACAATATCTTTCAGATCTGAATGTTGTGTAGCCATAAGTACTTACAGGTAAACCAGAAAAGTTATGCGTTTCGGTAATCTTCGTGTTTCCGAATTAGTACGACTGGCGACCGTCGCGTCACAGAGTAACCCCCCACTGAGGGAAAGCTTCTAGGAAGGGCACAGTAATTAAGCCGCCATAATTTTTTGGGCGGAATTTAAAATCTTTTTGGGGGTGTAAAAGGCACTTACCATCTCAGTACCCCAAGTCAACCTCACCTGCTCGTGGTGTATCCTGCAGAATCAAAAGCCTGCCTCATAGGCAAGACATAGGGGCTGGTTATAATCTTCGGAATATTGTATAATTTGTCGCACAGTGTGCATGTTATCTATGTTGCTGTTGCTCTTCGAAAACCGGTCTGCTCCGTCGGCTGAAACTCGTCCAGTCTTCGCGCTAGACGATTCGTGACGGCTCTTGAAAACAACTTATTTACGTGGCTAAGGAGTGAAATGGGCCTGTAATTCTTTAGAAGGGTCTTATCACCCATTTTCAAGATAAGAACGACTACCATAATTACCTTCATCATCGCGCGTTTGTTTATCCGTAGATAGGCGATGACTGCCGAAGCGCATACATTTTCTGGGCTACCTTTCTTTCTTTAATTGTTTTGACGTTTAGTACTTATATTTTAAGAGTATTTAGAATGGGACAGCCATACATACACTGGCTGTTCTGATTAATTATTGTCTACTTGAGTATTTGACTACTTCTCGATTACTAAACTCTGCTCAGGTTATTTCTTATTTAAATTATTTAGATAAGAGTTGTACTGGCATCTACTTTTGTGTATTTCTGTGATTAAACAGTGAAAACCAATAATGTGAAATTAAAACGAAGTAATTTTGTATTTCTATTCCTCAGTTGTCTTTAAACATGGTTCCTAATGGATTTGAAATGGTATTATCTTGTAAAAGAAGTAGTCACTTGAGTTAATTTTCTACTAATATTATTGGTCATATTAATTAATATGATAAGTACGGTTATACCTTTGATAGTATTACGCCTGTTGAGCAGTGCGTTAACGTATTAGTTACTACTTTAAAAGCAGAAAGTCTCCGCCGACCAGTCTGGTTTCAAGAAAAAAAACATTCAACAGTAAAACAACAAATAATCATTAAATTAAAAAAACAACAAAAAGAAGGTTACTTAAGGCCATCCTTTATGTCAAAACATTAAACTTTTAAATGATTAGATTACATTTCATGGTTAACTCAAATTGACTTTCTAATAAGCTCCGAATGGCGGCGACTTTCTGTAATCTATGAATGTCGTACTACTTGCCGTCTATGTACTGAATGTCTTACTGTTTTTCTGAATAAAAGTGTGGAAAAAATCAGTTTTTTTAATTTCTCGTACAATTTATAATGTCCCAATAATTCAATACAAACTAATATATATATACACACGAACACACACACACACACTAATATGTCGTATTAATATTACAATAAAATCAATATTACGGGGTTTACATAAATAATAAAATAAATAAATGCTATTACATTAAGAATTTCAGTTTTGAACTGAATAAATGTTGTAATAAAATGCATTAAACAATACAGATATTGATAAAAAATACTTAATATACATGTATAAATAGACTAAACAAAAACCAACATTCGTCTATGTACGTATTTTATATTTACGGTTGTACTTAAAGAGGTAGTCATTGAAATGGATGTACGTTGTCATTCAATTGAGATAGTTACACTTTTCATTGTACAATTAAAACCAAAATAGCTCTAATAAACTAATATCAAATGATTATATCACATACTATATGTATCTAATAATACCTACAAATTACAACAAAAAAAAAAAAAATACCTGCACAGTGAGGAAGCAAATTTTCACTAAGTGTGATTTTCTTTTAATGTTGTACAGATGCCAGCACACCAAGCTGCTACAATCTGTCAAATTTCTTTAATAGATTTTCAACTTTATTGCTAGAGAGAGCATTACGTTCAAAGTTGATTGGGAAAATTTTACAGTTTCGGATATCTTGATGTGCTGGCGTCTGTACATTATCCATTTGGGAAGTGGATTTCTAACATACCTAATCTTATGGTCAAACATGCAAGGAATAGTAGGTACGTAAAATTGTAACTCTTCCACCTGTATAACTACATATATATTGGTAGCAGGACGGACACAATTTTTTGAGGGGTTGAGGATGTCATTTGCTAGCACAATTTTTTTTTATTTTTCATTTTTATCAATTATTTAATTTAAATTTTTGTTCCTTAACACAGTTTTACGACTTTGGAAGCACCTAAGTCATTTTATAGAAACAATTGTACATAATTGTATATTGCAGATAACACTAAAAATTATTGCGCTCTATTACAACCACAAACAAAAAAGTTGCAACAATATTTTGGGTGATTAAAAAGGAAAAATATTATTATCTTAATTACCTATCGTGACACTTAAGTGAAAACTAGGATAATAAGACACTTGCTATCCCTAAGAAAATTGTGCCGATCCTTCTACCAAACACCCTCATCATCATGTGCCTAGCCTTTTCCCAACTGTGTTGGGGTCGGCTTCCAGTCTAACCGGCTCCCTAATTGCGTAACACACTATCAATCTCAATGTGAATAATTTTTAAGGATATTGCTAATCCATTGCTTTATAATGTTCGAAAAATGTATCTGCTCAACAACGTAAATAACGCAATGAACTGAATGAATGAATGATAATGAATGAGTTTTATGAATGTTAAACTGTCAAAATGAAACCCATTGCTCTTGATAGTGTGTTACGAAATTGCCCCGCAGATGCAGCTAAATACCAATATGTTACATGGAGCGACTGCCTACCAGACCTCCACAACCCAGTTACTGGATAATACGATACCCTTTGGTAAGACTGGACTACCAAAGTAAGACTTACCAAACACCCAGTACCTACCTATATATGGCAATTTCAAACATACATCTTCGATTTACCGACGTCCATTCTTAGCTGCGTTTAGATTATTAACATTGGACAAATAAACTATCATCTAAATAACTATCACGTATTCAACGTGTCGTATCAACATTGGTAAATTATCACCCTCAAAATTCTACACTATACCCTGTCCATTAGGTAAACCGTTTTTGACAGATGGACCTAGTGATTGCAGCAACACACAATACATTTATTGATACACGTACGGTATTATAATGTCTGTAAGAAGCCATAAATAAGATAAGTCAGTTTATATATTTATTTTATTACGCATTTTAAAGTTAACTTTTACGTATACTGGAATATGTACAGACGACAGCAGGTCAAGCTACGCCAAACTAAAATTTTCACAATCAACCTTGAACCTTAATGCTTAAGCGATAAACTTGAAAATCTATGACAGATTGTAGTAGCTTGATGTGCTGGCGTCTGTACGTTCTAACACAGCTGTCAAAAAACTGTTAACCTAAGGGACAGGGTATAAGGTATAAAGTTGCATACCTGAATGTATAGGTATGCATAAGTAAGTAAATCATACATATTATACAAGATGAAATTGAAAACTTACGCCAACTCGAAATAGGTGGTGCAGTTACTGTTACATAATCATTATAATTTATGTCATTTCACAAATAAAAAAAAATTAAAATAAGGTATCAATTTTAGCGAATTTTATCAATAATTTCTATAAGGAATCCATTAATCGCAGAGTTCACAACACGAATCAAATTGGCAACGCGTTAAACTAGCGGTCTTAACATAATTTACACCGTTCCTACGAAAAAAAGGGTGCTCGACGACGTTGCCTAATCGCTTGCATACGTGCACGTACTGTATGTGCATCCCTTTCCATACTAACATGCTCTAAATTTTCTTTTAACACGTTGAATTAGATGTTTTAATTTGGCGCACCTATTCAATTTCATCCGGTATATTTAATCTACGCCTACATCTATTCTAATGAGTATTTGCATAAAAATAAGGTAGTAAGTACGTAATACCAGTTTAAACTATACTTAGTTACTGCTGCATTTGTATGCATCTTCCGGCTTTCATTTTTAATGCCAGATGTATGTTCTTTAGCTTTATCTTCATTGAGTACTTCAATTCGACCGTCGACTTGCGTATCCACGGGACTGTACTTTCTCAAATAGTACAAAATGGCGTCTACTTCATTAAATGAAAGTGTTTTCCTAGGGAGCTCTACAAACATACTATATCCATCTCCACCATCAGCTAGGAAAGTTGGCATCATCAGTTTGTATTCATAAGTATCTTTTATATCCTTCAGTTCGTAAAATCCACACTTTGAGCACACTGCTTTAGCGTTAACAACACGAGAACCTACTGGTCTCGCTAAGTCGTACGTGACTTCCATTCCAGAAAATTGTTGGAATTGTCCAGTACTATCTATAGTGCGCCATGTGGATACAGAATGTTCTAGACACTGCTTGAGTATTGCTCCGTTCATTGTGACTATCGCTAACGAGTCCGAAAATGGTAAAACATTAATCCAGTCGCCTCTAGTTAAAGTGAAGGGAGTTCCTTCATGGTAAATTGATGTGCGTATCCGTCCCCCTTGCACTATTGCTATGTTCACATCGGGATACTGTTCGTGGTATTTCTCCCTGGTATAGTTCAACATGGCATCAGCAATCAAGTCACCTAAATTGCATTCTCTTAATCGACAGCCAGTTTCATTCAAAAAGACTAGTGAACTTCCAACAGCTTCGTTGTTTATACGATCCATGTCTTTACGATATTTATTAACCGTTTGTAGAAGTTCCGGATCCCTTGATATTGTCTGGTCTAACAATACAGGAGTTCCTTCGCATTTTATAATTTCACCTGCTGAGTCGAAAACTAAATGCAACTTTCCCATGTATTTAGTGTAAGCATAAGCTTGTACAACCCTTACTATTCTACCGTCTGCTTGTTCTACTTCTGTGGGGTATGGTCCCTCAGGGACTTCAGGTTTCTCTGAAGTACTATCAGCGTTCCAAAGGAATGTATTAGAATGGCCTCCGATTACCAAGTCTATATCTTCGACTTGTCTCGCAATCTCCAAGTCTGTCACAAATCCGGAATGTCCTAAAGCTATCAAGATGTTAACATTTTGTTCTTTTAGTTTTTTTACTTCTCTTCTAATAGCTGGAATTTCATCTTCGTATTCAACATCGTTTCTCGGAGCGAGATCTTTTGTTTTCGGCGTTAGATATCCTATAATACCAATTTTGACATGGTCTTTGACTATTACAATTGACTTATATAAGTTCTTTTCGTTCTGCAGTTCGGGAACTTTGGTTAAGATGAGGTTTGCTGCTACGACAGGTGAGCTCAAGTTTCTAATAAACGGTACTACTCCATCCACAGCTTCGTCGAACTCGTGGTTGCCGAGAGACTGAAAGGAAAAGTTAGTATTATGTTAAATTGTTAGTACAATACAATAAAGGTCCAATCTGCCTGCGCTATACGATTTTTCCGTACTGTACTGTACTTTCATTCCATGTATTGATTACAAAAGAATAGGGATTGGATAAAGGCCCCATATTGATAGTTCTCAGCTTTTTACGCGTGACTGTACTTTTACGTTTGTGTGTAGTAATAATAACTTGGCAAGACATGAAACCTATTAGGCTTCACTTACCTACATAATTTGAATCAGGTTTTAGTCGGATCTCACACTACCACGCGTCACGCTACGGTGCGCGGGACACGCGCCTCCGCGCGTAATTTCTACATACAAAATCAATAAAAACGCGTTACCGCGCGGACCATTTGGCTCGGTTTCCCGCGCTGCGTCGCGTGGCGCGTATTACTGTGAGATCCGTCTTAGTAGGGAGAGAAATAAAACTCAGGGTATAGGTGTATAAATATTTCTTTGGTGGATATATTGACCTAACATTCGCATATTATTTGTATACCTATTATAATAATAAAATAATATAATTAAAGGATACTTTCCTTTAATTATATTATTTTATTATTATTCCTTTTATTATTATACCCTACAATATTTTTACAAAGCAATAGTTTTGTAAGAGCAGCCTTACAAATATTCTAAAATCATCTTATATTTCGTTAGTTTTATTGGTTTTACTTTCTTAATCTCTTGCGTCTGCGATGTCATCATCTGCATTCTACCTTAAACTTTTATGGGCGTTTGCCCACCGCCACCGTCAACGAGACGCCAACGAGAATGAAATGACGGCGCTGAAGTAGCGGTACATTTACTATGTCCACGTGTCCACCGCACACTATGGGAATGTCACGTTCGGTTCGAATAATCTCGTGTGTCATTGACGTCCCCTTGATGGGATGGACAAACAGTGTACGGCCCCGTTAACAGCCTCGAGCGATGGGACTTGCGTCATGCAACACGCGCGCGCGTCTATGGTTTCCGTGCGGCGCTCCGTAAGAGCGATGTCACACGGATGTTGCCAATGCGTTGCGTCGTCACAGCGCAGTGATTTCGACGCAGTGAGTGCTAGAGAGCGCTGCGACGACGTCACCGCTCAGGTGTTGCAGCGCCGACACAATGCATTGGCAACGCCCGTGTGGCATGCCCTGAGCCGCATCACGGTGACTCGTGGCATGCTCAATATACCTCCGTACCTCGACTTTTAATCGTATTCAGTAACTTGACAGTTCAAAGAAAAATAATGTTACCATACTTAAACTATAGGTAGTGTTGGGGTAGTAAACGATTTTGCGTAAAGAACGAATGATAAAAATGATTTAATTTCAATAAAACTTTAATATTCGTGTGTAAGATGTGGAATATAAGAATAATGATTGATAAAAGTCGTTATTACTTAAGTAAAGTAGGTAGTAATTTCCTTTTTTTAATAAAAGTCATGTTACTTTTATTTTGTCATTTTATTTCCTCTGGCAACCCTAGACGTGGACGTCATTCTTGACGTCATTCTTCTTATTCATTTTTAAGACATGTTATTAAATTTAAAATAAAAAGTTTGCATTTAAGTAGGTACATTATTTAAGTTCATTCAATTTCGTTCATTCTTGCACCACGACACTACCTTTTTTTTTGTCAAAACCTGCACCCTAATTGCGTAACACACGATCAATCGGAATCGGTTTCATTTTGACAGTTCAACAACATTCATTGCGTCATTACGTTGTTGAGCAGACACAATGACACATTTTTTGAACATAATTATGAAGCAATGGATTAGCAATATCCTTCAAAATGATTCAGATTGAGATTGATTGTGTGTTATGCAATTAGGGTGCTGGTTACCCTTCAACTGTCAAGTTACTGAATACGATTAAAAGTCGAGGTATAATTGGTATAAAGAACTTCTTTCATTTGTTTTATCCGCATTCGCTGTTGCAAGACGCGTATTGCTTTAGCGGGAAGAGTTTATTGACTGATTCATATGCAATTTTTACCTATTACTGGGAACCCAAAAAATGACTAAAGAAAGTAGGCTTTTTAAGAGTTTTGTGTTTAGTATTGGGAGTTTCTGCGTACCTACCCAAGAGCTGATGTGATACTTGCTGAGAATTAATAACTACCTTCAAATACAATTATGTGGTAGACAGATTAGACTCTGCATGTCAGCGTTTGCAACTAGTCGAATTAAAAATGATTATATTATCAATATTCTTGGCTGGTAGATTGACAATTATAGGGCATTTGATTATGTTGGTAGGTTCTTCATTCGAACACCAGCGGGGTAATTGCGTAACACACTAACAGTAGTAATGGCTTTCATTTTGACAGTTCAACAACATTCATTGCGTTATTCATGTTGTTGAGCTGAACATTTTCTCGAACATACGAAGCAATGCACTTGCTATATCCTTCAAAAATTATTCAGACTGTGATTGAAAGCGTGTTACGCACATTACAGTGCTCTTTTCTTAAGATATGATGTAAATAAAAATAAGTTGCAGAAAAATAATTTTATTATAGGTAATTAAAAATACTCGTAATCATTTCTACTGCGTAGAATATTGACAGGTTACAAATTTATGACAAAAGACCATACCCTGTAATTAATGCCGTGTATTCATTACTGGGCATGTTTGTTTATTACATACTATTGACATACAAATACCTATAACCTGCCCATTAGGTAAACCGTTTTTTGACAGATGGAACTATAGTGATTGCAGCACCACACAATACATTGATTGATACACGCACGGTATTACGCATTTTAAAGTTAACTTTTACGTAATCTGGAATATGTACGTTCTAAGACAGCTGTCACAAAACGGTTAACCTAATGGACAGGGTATAAATATGCATAGGTACAACACTACAAGGTTCTTTTGGTACGTGTCCAAAATCTAACGCCGCTATCTTGTCTTGTTTTGGGAAGAGAGAGACAGTGCACCTGTGTCTGCGCACACATTTGTGCACTATAATATCTCCCACGCCGAAGGATAGTCTTCGTTGAGATTGGCAGCCATGAAATACGGCCTGGAGAACTATTTTTTTATTACATATTTGTTTTTTTTTTAAGAATTAAAACTATTTTTCATAGGTAATCTGCATTATAAACTGACATTGAACAGACTCTACCCACTGACATAACTATAATTATTTTGTCATTTCAATTTCTTTGGCAATTTCACATATTATGTTGTTGGTATAATAAACCATGTAGGTGGTAGTAGTAGTAATGCATTCAGGCGCACAAAAATTCCTTGTAGATTTGTAGGTATGTACGTACCTACCTTATTACAAAACGGTTTTCTAAATCCAGTTTAAACCGCGCCATGTTTGAATGTCGAACTTTATTCCGACAGTTTTCAAGTTCTAATTACAAAAACTGATGTTAACATTGAGTCTAAGTGGTCATTTTTGTATGGAGAACTTTATCCCAGTCGGAATAAGTTCCGAAATACAATAACTGACTAGCAGGTTTGGGCTTAGACAACAGCCGATCAATTCTGTTAAAATCTCACCGTGAAAAGTTAGGTGAAGTGAGCTGTCAATAGTGTCAATCCCTAGCATTAGTTGGAATGACAGCTCACTCCACGCTCACTTCACCTAAGTTTTCACGGTGAGATGGTTACAGAACCGCACTGCTGAATCCTATTCTGTAAAATCACGATAAAGGTGACAATTAGAACTGTGATGTTATAACTTTGGTAGTGTACACATTCTCAAACAACAACAAAATGTAGGTATGAACAAAACACTTACAGGATTAAATTAAAACAAAAAAGTTTTAAGTAAATATTATGGATATAACCCGTATTATCAATAAAAATATGTAGGTACAGACGCCAACACATCAAGCTACCCGAAACAGTAAATACTTCCCAATCACCTTTGAACCTAATACTATAGCGATAAAGTTGAAAATCTATTAAAGAAATTTGACAGATTGTAGTAGCTTGATGTAGGTACTGTCGTCTGTACATTACGTATACTTTCTTATATCTATACTTACAGGTAGTATTGAATGTTATTGTATTATTAAAATATTGTAAACCTTATTGTATACAGAGGTAGAATACTTTATGGAAGTTTTAAATAAATCAAATTAAACATTATCTTAAAATATGGAAATATGGCACAACTTGACTAAAGGTAGGCTATACCTCACTACAGCGACTTTGGTATATTTTAGACTATATTTACCAATTTGTAGGTCAGTGGCGCCGATTCCCTTGTTCACAAACTAAACTAAATTTAAGTTCAGTGCATCTTTTTCTTTTTATTTCATTAAGAAAAGGACAGGACATAAATATTGGTTTAGGCCTGTCAAATTTATAAAAAAATACGTCAATTTACGTCAGGAGCTGACTAATTTCACAGTAGGTATAAAAATAATTGACGTATTTTTAGTAGCCATGTTTTTAATCACGTCTAAACTTGCTATGGAGCATCTTAATTTGACAGGAGTAAACTAATAATTATCTTCTCTCCTTTCCTTAATGAAATAGAAAGAAATAGATGCACTGAACTTAAATTTAGTTTAGTTTGTGAGCAAGGGAATCGACGCCATTATTTATTTAATTGTCGTGTATAATATAGGTACTCACACGTGGTACCTAACAACATCTTATAATTTGTATTCGCAACATGAGGCAACCGAGACGAGTGACCGCCAATTAGGATCGGCAAATTACAAACCTTTGCTATGCAGGGATAATTGGCACAGTCAATTAAACTATCATGTACTATCAAATTTGGTGTATCATCCTTAAAATTCTACATTTATATGGTAAATAACCGGAATAAATTACATTCAAACTAAGCTTACATTCGAATGAGTATTGAAATGAGTATTAAGTTCCTATTTAAGTAAATATTGCAAGAACTAACACCTAAGTTGCTTCCTTGACAGAGCAGTGGTGATGAAATAATTTACACAAAGTAAAGCGTCTGTCTGAGTTCGAACCGACGATCGACAACCCGTAAGGCGCGGCCGTTACCACTGCGCCACCACTGTTCCTTAATGACATGCTCAAAATTTTCTTTAGAACACGTTGAATTAGATGTTTTAATTTGGCGCACTTATTCAATTTTATCCATATACAAAAAAGCAGTATTTGCATAAAAATAAGTACGTATAGGAAGTACGTAATACCCGTTTAAATTCTACTTAGTTACTGCTGCATTTGTATGCATCTTCCGGCTTTCATTTTTAATGCCAGATGTATGTTCTTTAGCTTTATCTTCATTGAGTACTTCAATTCGACCGTCGACTTGCGTATTCACAGGACTGTACTTTCTCAAATAGTACAAAACACTATCTAATTCATTGTACGGAAGTGTTTTCCTAGGGAGGTCTACAAACATAGTATATCCATCTCCACCGTTTGCAAGGAAAGTATGCATCATTATTTTGTATTCATGATCATCTTTTATATCCTGTAATTCGTAAACTCCACAGTTTGAGCACACTGCTTTAGCCTTAACAACGCGAGAACCCACTGGTCTCGCTAAGTCGTAAGTGACTTCCATTCCGGAAAATTGTTGGAATTGACCAGTACTGTCTATAGTGCGCCATGTGGATACAGAATATTCTAGACTCTGTTTGAGTATTGTTCCGTTCATTGTGACTATTGCTGAGAAACCCGAAAATGGTAGTACGTCCATCCAGTCTCCTTTAGTCAAAGTAAAAGGTGATCCTTCATGATAAATTGATGCTCTTATTCCTCCGCCTTGCAGTATTGCTATATTCACATCCGGATACTTTTCGTGATATTCTTCCCTGGTATAGTTCAACATGGCATCAGTAATTAAGTCACCTAAATTGCATTCTCTTAGTCGACATCCATCCTTTTCCAGGTGAACTAATGAACTTCCAACAGCTTGGTTCCTAATGCGATCGACGTCTTCACGATATTTGTTAACCATTCTTAAAACTTCCGGATCCCTTGGTATTTCATGGTCTAGCAATATGGGAGTGCCTTCGCAATTTATAATTTCACCTGCTGAGTCGAAAACTAAATGTAACTTTCCCACATATTTAGTGTAAGCGTAAGCTTGTACGACTCTCACTATTCTACCGTCTGCTTGTTCTACTTCTGTGGGGTATGGCCCCTCAGGGACTTCAGGTTCCTCTGAAGTACTATTAGCGTTCCAAAGGAATGTATTAGAATGGCCTCCGATAACCAAGTCAATATCTTCAACCTGCCTCGCAATTTCTGATTCTGTCACAAATCCGGAATGTCCTAAGGCTATTAAAATGTTAACATTTTGTTCTTTTAGTTTTTTTACTTCTCTTTTAATAGCTGGAATTTCATCTTCGTATTCAACATCGTTTCTCGGAGCGAGATCTTTTGTTTTCGGCGTTAGATATCCTATAATACCAATTTTGACATGGTCTTTGACTATTATAATTGATTTATATAAGTTCTTTTCGTTCTGCAGTTCGGGAACTTTGTCTAATATGAGGTTTGCTGCTACAACAGGCGTGGTCAGGTTTCTTATAAATGGCACTACTCCATCCACAGCTTCGTCGAACTCGTGGTTGCCGAGAGACTGAAAGGAAAAGTTAGCGCTGTGTTAGGAATTTTGTTAGTGTATTAATAAACACATTTTTGTATGTATTTGGATAGTACTAGTAATGTACTTATCACTACATATTATAAAACAAAGTCCCACCGCCGCGTCTGTCTGTCTGAACGGGATAAAATAAAAAACTACACAACGCATTTTCATACGGTTTTTACCAATGGACGGAGTGATTCATGAGGAATGTTTAGGTGCATAATTAATTCAGTTTTTGTAATTTATGACGATGATTGTTGAAGATGTCGAAAAAAAATTTGCCGGAGCTTTACTGGCATGCGTCGCGTAAACCAATAGTTACCTTTAGTTTATAAGAAAACAATGCATAAATAGGATATCTTCCGACATCCACGCAGGCGAAGCCGCGGGCAAAAGCTAGATAAAAATAACATTAACACGGGTACCTATTATCTAAATGCTTATAATATTAATTTAATGCTTGGATTAGGTCACAAAAAGCTGTTATCTTGCTACTGTTACCAATTAGTACCTAATTATTTTACTGTACAGTCACGCGTAAAAGGATGGTGATGTTATTATGACATTCTAAGGAGAATATTTATTTCCCCTTGGTTACCTTTGATTCATATCCATAGAAATAAAGCAGTGTTTAGTAACAATGCCTGCCTGTGCCAAATTCACAAAGGGAAGTTAGCTACATCCCTTTGTGAATTTGGTGTAGACGTAGGAAATATTTTATGCATCAACGAGAAGAAAATAAAACCAACCGTAATACTAAGTAAATATATTTATTCCACAAAAACAAGTTTAGGACACATTGTAGTCAGTCATTTAGTAGGTAATAATACTTTGTATACTATTTAATCAGTAACACAACATTCAAAAACATTTCAGTCGTTATTAATACGAATTTAATTAATTAATTACTAATACTCAATTTGTACTACATAACAAAGTTTAAGCTACAAATATAGTAAGAAAACATATCATAGTTGATATCACTGAGACTTTTACAATAGACGACGAACCATTGCTTTCATTTTCACTGACAAAAGTGATCCGCCCCTCGATTTGAGGATAAATTGGACTGTGATGAGAAATATAATATTCAGTACTTGATAATTCACTATAATCCAAGGCTTCTGTAGGTAAACCCATGAACATGTCGAATCCGTCCCCACCCGTAGCAATGAAACCAGGCATCAAAACTTTGTAAATGTCCTTAGGTAATATTCTTGAGTATTTTGGGATGTCGCAAGCCCAACATCTTGCTTCGGCACTCACAATCCTAGATCTACTTGGTTTACTAAGGTCGTATATAACTCTAATACCGGAGTACTGAAGGAACTCTCCGGGTTCTGCCAAATTGTTAAAATGAGCGACTGATTGTTCAATCGTATGTAAAAGGACGCTGCCGTTCACTGTTACCGCTGCTGCTTGGCCATCAAAAGGCATTACTCCGAGTAAATCACCTTTAGTTATATTTGTTGGCATTTTTTCACGCACAATGGATGACCTTATACCGCCTGCTTGAATAATAGCAATCGGGGCATCTGTCCAATGCTCGCCAGTGTATTCCGATGCGTACCTATATACCATCGAATCGGTGATCAAGTTACCTATGTTGCACTCTTCATTTCCGCATGGTCTGACATCTAACGCAACAGCGGTGGATCCAATTACTTCCTCTGTAATATTAAGGACTTTGTCTCTGTACCTGTTCAAGATTTTGAGGACTTCTTGGTCTTGTGGCACATTCTGGTCTAAAAGAATAGGTGTCCCGTCTGCACTGATAACTTCACCTAAATGATCAAATACTAAATGCAATTTTCCCAAGTATTTTGTATAAGCATACGCCTGAACAACAGGAACGCGTCTTCCAGAAGCTTGTTTCACGTAAGTGGGATAGGGGCCTTCTGGATTTTCTGAATCTGGGCTTGTGCCATTCCATAGGAACGTGTTTGTGTGCCCACCAACAACTAAATCAAGACCTTCTACTCCTTTTGCTATCTCTAGGTCCCTGAGGAATCCCGAATGTCCGAGAGCGATAATAATGTTAATTCCTTCGGATTGCAGATTCTTAACTTCTTCGTTGAGTGCTTCGATTTCATCGGAATACTCGACATCATTTGGTACAGCTAATACTTTGGTAACGGGAGTCAAGTAGCCTACTATGCCTATTTTGTGTCCGGCAACGTCAAGTACTACAGACTTCTTAAGATTGGTTTCCTTAGCAAGTTCTGGCACTTTATTTAGAACAAGATTAGCAGCTAATACTGGACATGTCAGATTTTCTATGAACGGTGTGAGCCCGCTGACTCCCTGGTCGAGCTCGTGATTTCCGAGAGACTGAAACAAAAACGTGTAATGTAGGAAGAATTCAACTTACATTTTACGTGCACTTTGTAATTTAAAAAAAAACATAAACGTAATACCCAGATAAATAGTTATCTATTTATTAGGGTCAGTTTACGCCTGCGTAATAAACTCGTGCCTGTTTTTCCGGTCACTCTTTGTTTGAATACGCCAACGTCAGAATTCAATAGATAGATACATAGGTAGGTAGGTTCAAAATTCGAGGTTCAAAGAGAAAATTCACCGCTTGTGAATCCATTGAAAGTTTGAAACACGGGGTGGGTTAGCCTGTTTCATACGCGAGCGTGTATGTATGCAGTGCAACATCATTCAATCATCGTGATTACTTTGTTCGGACATATTTTGTGTCGGAGCTCAATTGCAGTTTTATTGATTGGCCGGTGCGGTGTATTACTGTAGGTAGTACATAGATCGTATGTAGACCCTATGTACTGTCTGTTAACGATTTTTGTTACGCGTCCGCAGCCTGGCGAATTTATAAATAGCTGGCTGTGAGCTTACTGTGTAGTTTTTTAACGGATGGATGCTCTATGATGAATGCCGTTTTTGTCTTTACTACCTAACTATTGAATGTTATCCTTGTGTAAAATAGGTAATGCCTAAGGAAGTGTAGATAAAGTATGAAGTATTTTAATTTAATGGGGTCCCACAACGTGCGGAAATGAATACAAATACATACATTAATTGTGTTTTATATTATTGAAAATAAAGAAATAACAACATTATAAACACAAATATTAATACATAATTACAAATAATATAGAACTTCATTTCAACTGCTAGACTACATAAAGATCTTAAAAAGAATAAACAGCATAGAAGTAACATAATAAATAATAATACTGATCTGGAAAATGCTTTAAAGTTAATAAGCTTTATTAAAAAGGGAACGACAGCACTCAGAAGTATACCTAAAATAATAATTATACTAAAATTCTTACCCTTGTACCCTGTATTTACGAGTTGAGCTCATGAACAGACCAGAAATGAAAATCTATCTACGAATTTATATCTTATTTTCAAATTCTACGTAACAAGTGAATAATATGATTTTGTTCGCGTTACAAATCATTAAAGAGTAATTTATAGAACCAAAGTACTAGCGAGCATAATTACTGATACAATGGACAATTCCAAATATGTTGCTGAGCTGCGCAATTTCTCAAGGTTATCGATAATGATCCGTCCTTCAACAGCGGGATACACTGGACTGTGTTTTTCAATATATTCAGTTGTAGAACTTAATTCATCGTAACCTAAAGGAGCTGAAGGTAGACCATCGAAGACAGAGAAACCATCACCTCCCATCGACAAAAATGCTGGCATCAATATGTTGTACTTTATTGTCTTATTTAAAACGGAATATTCAGGGTTCAAGCATTTACCACACCGCATATAAACTTTTGTGACTCTCTTCCCCGGTGACTGACGAAAATCATATTGAACCGTCATTCCGGACATTTGTAGAAACTGTCCTGGAGCGCGTGTTGGGTTGTACCTCCAAACAGAGTGTTCCAGCATCTTCCACACACCACTGCCATTTATTGTTACTTTTACTATGTTACCATCAAAAGGCATCACACGTAATAAGTCCCCTTTTGTTATATTTGCTGGTGAATCTATATGAGCAATAGAAGCTCTGACTCCACCACCTTGTATTATTGCAACAGGAGCGTCACTCCAACCAAATCCTTTGTATCCTGAAGCGTATTTATGTATCATCGCGTCAGCTATCAGATTCCCCATATTACATTCTCTCAAGCGACACGTCTGTCCATCTAATATTACTGAAGTATTGCCAACAACCTGTCCCGTTATTTGCAGCATGCTTTCACGATAACGATTCACAATGGCTAACACTGCAGGCTCTTGTGGTATCGAATTATCCAACAGTACAGGATTTCCATTAGAACTGATAATTTCGCCATCTGAATCAAATACGATGCGTAATTTACCTAGATATTTGGTGTATGCGTAAGCTTGTACCGCGGGGACTAATCTACCAGATTTTTGTTTAACTAGTGTTGGATATGGTCCTTCGGGTTTTTCAACGTCAGGACTGGTACCATTCCATAAAAACGTGTTAGTATGTCCACCTATGACTAAATCGATATCTTCTACTTTTTCGGCTATTTCCAAATCTTTGGTAAAACCAGAATGTCCGAGAGCAATAAGAATATTCACTCCAATACTCTTAAGTCTGGCTGCTTCTTTTTGAATTGCTATTACTTCTTCAATGTATTCTACGTCATTCCTTATAGCTAATACTTTAGTGTCGGGGGTTAAGTAGCCGATGACACCGATCTTAGTGCCATTTATATTGAATACAACAGAGTCCATCAAGTTCTTTTCGGCTTGTAACTCTGGTTCTTTGGTGAGGATAAGATTGGCAGCAAGGATTGGACATGTGAGATTCTCAATAAAAGGTGTTAGGCCCGATATTCCGTTATCAAATTCGTGGTTTCCCAGGGACTGAAACAAAGAATAGAATTATGTAGCATGTTGATAAGATATTGCAAAGAATTATGTAAAAAATCTGGTTGCCAGGTATACCTTTTATAGTAATAAATTATTCATGCAACAATGATAGTAAAGTTAGGTTAGTGCAACAAACTACAAAAATCAGTTAGTTAAAAATATGTATAAGCAACATAAATATTAATGGTACACATAAAATGATTGGTAAAAATAAATAAAGAAGAAAAGGTCAAGTTGAAAGTTATTAATATTACCTACGCGCTACGTGCAGAACATTTCATGCAGTTTAATTCCATGTTATTACTTAAAAGATCATGCCTACTAAAAAATAGATACTTACAAAATATTTCGCTTAAATCTTTTTGTTTATATAGTCCACAATTTCAAAAATTTTATTTTTCTCTTATATTTTATTAACGAGAGAAGAATTTTTTTTGGAGTACTTATGTGCTATCGTTTATTTTCCTAGTGTGTATTTAAAAATGAAAATACACACAATGGTTTAAAATAATAAAATAAATGTTATATAAAAAATTTTAATGCGCAATTTCTACGATGTATAAAATAATAGAAGAGAAAACATCTGTAAAAAATGATGATGGTTTTACGTATATTATTTACGAAGTACGCACAGGAAAATTTAAATAAGAAATAATAAAAAGCCGGAGTTCCCATTAACATTTCTGTTATTTCGAAATTACATTATTGTGTCCACACTGTTCATAGAGCATATTTTCAGGAAGTTTTCTTGTCATAAAATACAGTTTTTTGTAACCTCTCCCTTCACCACTAATAACACTAGTACCAAGCACTATGTACTAATGACAAGCGATCGTTCAATTTCTGGATTATTGTGACGAACCGCGTCGACATATAATGGGCTATATCTTGTCAAGTGAGTGAGGCTGACTGGTTTCATTTGAAAAAAAAGTCTTCTAGGATTTAAATTCTATTTTGTCCATTCCCACCGACTTGTTGGATGTATTAGGTGAGTCACAGTTTCTTCATTTAATTTTACATAGTTCCATCGTTCAGAAAAACCCAAAAGTACATTCCGTGATGAAAAAAAAAAGGAAAAGCTTCACTTAAGATCTTAAGTTACATCCTTGTAAAAAGTAAAACTCATCATTACAGTTGACTTTTATTAACTGTCAACGGCTGCCATGTCTTCTATGTTATGTAATATGATTCGTCCCTCCACAGCAGGATACAAAGGACTATGACTTTTTAAATATTCCTCTGTGCATTGAATTTCATCAATACCTATATGAGTTACGGGTAACTCATCGAACATGAAGTAATCGTCGCCTCCATTGGCCAAAAATTCAGGCATCAATATTTTGTACTCTTTTGTCGTATTTAGGGCAAAATATTCAGGATATAAGCATTTGCCACATCGCAAGTATACTTTCTTGACCCTGTTTTTAGGAGGCTGTCTTAAGTCGAATTTTACTTTCATTCCTGACATTTGTAAAAACTGCCCCGTGGGGTACAATGGGTCATACTTGTGTACAGAATGTTCCAGCATTTTCAATATTGCATGTCCATCTAATGTTACTTTAACTACGATACCATCAAATGGCATTACTCGCAAAAGATCGCCTTTTGTAATATTATTCGGTAAATCTACTTCTCCAAATGAAGATCTTATACCACCACTGTGAATAATAGCAATAGGAGCGTCAGTCCATCCATGGCCTCTATACGTAGAAGTATACTTATGTATCAGCGCATCAGTTATAAAATTTCCCATGTTACATTCTCTTACTCGACATGTGTGGCCATCTACAAACACTGAAGTATTGCCTAGAATCTCTTCAGTAATTTTTAGGACATTGTCATGATAGTAATTGACAACTTTTAAAACTTCCTGGTCTTGTGGTATCGTATTATCCAAAAGTATGGGATTTCCATTAGAACTGACAATTTCACCGTCAGAGTTGAATGTGATGTGTAATTTTCCAAGATATTTTGTGTATGCGTAGGCTTGCACTGCAGGAACTAATCTGCCAGATTCTTGTTCGACTATAGTCGGATAAGGGCCTTCGGGATCTTCCGCATTGGGTCTACCCCCGTTCCATAAGAACGTGTTTGTATGAGCACCTATTACAAGATCAATATCTTCTACTTCTCTGGCAATTTCTAAGTCCTTTAAAAAACCTGAGTGACCAAGAGCAATGAGTATTTGCACCCCTTTACTTTTGAGCACGGCTGCTTCTTTTCGTATAGCTTCGACCTCATCTATGTACTCGACATCGTTTCTTACAGCTATGAATTGGGTGTCGGGTGTTAGGTATCCTATGACACCAATTAGAGTGTTATTGATTTCAAAAACAATCGACTTCATTAAATTAGTCTCAGCTTGTAATTCTGGTTCTTTTGTGAGAATAAGATTGGCAGCTAGAACGGGGCATGAAAGGTTTCTAATAAATGGAGTGAGTCCAGGTACGCCGTTATCGAAATCGTGGTTTCCCAGGGACTGAAACAAAGAACGAATAAATGCATTACAGAGTTAAGGGGTGACAATCATGCAAACATACAGACATTCACGTATGGCAATGTAAACCATTTTTAGTTATTTACAATATTTGGACCTTTGTGAGACGGGATGTAAATGGAATTCCCATTTTCTAAAAAGTTGCAGCCAATATCTTAAATGTTCGTTTGAGATTATTGAAATGACATTAGGGCGCAATGACAAAAGCCGTGATACTATAGCCAACATTTACTTTTACGGTATAAGTATAAATTAAGGCTCCAAAGACCTTCAGAAGTGCCTGTAAATGGTTAAATTGTAATAAATGCTTAGATTTTGAGTTTGAGTTGATCCAGTTTAATTAGTGAAGGGTCAGCTTATGATGTTAATGATGAAATTGGTAGTTTATTGACTATGAAGTTATTAATCAATAATGATAAACACAAGTTTTAAAAATCGCAGCATGGGTATCCAATATGTTCACCCACCAACCGTGAATCGTGCATCTCCTTTGTCGTCGTGTCTGTTTTTAATGAAATACAAAGCGGATGCCCCGACCGCAGTTAGTGCGCGAATTTGCGCTTTTATAATGTCTAACGTGACGATATTATCGTGAACGTCCACGTCCATAAAATGTATGGAAATACGTGCATTTTACAACGTCATCGTGGACGAGGTTTTAAAAGTGTCTTCATATATTTCCATATATTTTACTTCCCTGTATTTCGTCCACGTCGTCCACGTCCACGATAATTTCGTCAAGTAAGAAATTATACAAACGCCCATTATAGTTGATACACAGGCTAATGTTAAAACAAGTAGGTATACCTACTTCAGTTCACATAATCTATTATTTGGTTTTTGCAAACTTGTCCACACATATTAATTAGATGGTTCTGGTAAAATATTGTGTATAGGTATTAGTAACAATGATATTCATAAACACGTATTAAAACGCCATTTGACAACACTTGCCTTTTTTAAGAATGTAAAATGTTTTACATGCGTTAGGCTTTCTGCTACAGTTGCAGGTAAAGCTACACAGTATAACGCGCAGATTCCAGATTCAATAAGTGTTGTCTTATGTGTAGGTTTCATATAATTTATTAAACACGATGCGCTCGTTCGGACATGCCAGTTTCATTCCAAATATGCAAATCAATGTATGATCCAGGTAAAAGTCATGCTTTTTATTTATTTAAACTTTTCGCACAAAAAGGTACAAAGGCGGACTTAATGCCTTAGGTATTCTCTACCAGTCAACCAAGAGTGGTGAAGAGATTAGATGGCAGGTGCTTTGGTTGAGAGGGACAATAATAGAACTCTAACTTTTGCAAACTTTTTCAAAATACTTACGACTTAGAATTTTGTTGTCTTATCGTCACTAGCTATATTCTTCTATTGTAATTCACTCGTTATCATCGTAATGCATCATAACTTACTTTCACGATTTTTCCAGGTAAATGAATACAAGTTTGTTTTAAAATGTATATATTTATAAAACATAACACATCAAATATTTTGAAATACCCATTTATGTATATGCAACGGCTCATTCCAAATGAATTGTAATTAAGTCAGTTAGTTCAAAGCAAAGGATATTAGAGCCTAGACGAAATTAGAGCAAATAAAAGTAGAGAGGAACTTAGTACAGCGGAACTGGCGGCGCCCCGCAAGAATATACGCCCAGCCACTTCTGGGTATAATGGGCTTCTTAAACTAATAAACTCTTCCGTGCACGTCACCGCATTATAGTCAAGCACATCTTTTGTTAGTGGAGCCAGAAAAGCGTATCCAAACTCTCCGTCTGCCAAAGCCGCAGGCATCAATACTTTGTAGTTCCTACCATCTTCGATTTCGAAAAATTCGGGAACATAGCATTCCCAGCAACGAACGACGGCGCTTACTAACCTAGATCCCGGTTCTTTATCCAAATCATAAACTGCACGTATTCCAGAAAACTGCAGGAAACCTCCGTTGTGACGTTCTCTACCGTAATCCACGACAGCTTGTTCCAGAACCCATTTAAGGAGAATTCCATTCATAGTCACAGTCACAAGATTACTATCTGAACTCAAAGCGGAAAGTAAGTCACCTCTTGTTACATTAGCAGGTCGATTGGATGGTGCTATTGAGCCTGTAATAGCGGCGCTGTGGATGATAGCTATAGGAGCATCTGTCCATCTTTCACCCTCAAACCTTGTAGCATAATAATACATAATCGCATCAACGACGAAATTTCCGAAATTGCATTCCTCTTTATAGCAAGATTCGCCATCCAAGACGACAGACGTATTTCCAATGATTTCTGTGTTTCTTGAAACGACATCTGAGTAATAAGTTCTGCTTATCTCCAGTGATGCTGAATCTTGAGGGACAGACGAATCAAGGAGAATGGGATCGACGTTGTACTCCAACATGTCTCCATTTTTATCGAATTCGGCTTTAACGCTACCAAGGTATTTATCATAGGCCGTTGATGGAATTATTGGTACTTGCTTTCCTGACTGCTGAGTCACAACTATAGGCTGATGTACATCTAGATCAGTCTCGCCATTCCAGTTGAATCTATTTCTATTACCGGCGATAACCATATCGATACCAGCGACTTCTTTCGCTATTTCTTTATCTTTTTCAAGAGTCGAATGACCTAAAGCGATTATGATGTTCACTTTTGCAGCTTGCAGTTTTTCTACTTCTTCTGTAAGTGCTAGAACTTCATCGATATATTCAACGTTACCGAAGCTATCCAACATGCTGTTTTCGGGTGTCAAGTAGCCTACAATTCCAACTTTAACACCTTGTATATCAAATACAACGGATTTTTTAATATTGGCTTTTCCTTCAGCTGATTTTATGTTTACATTGCTGGCTAGAATATAGGTTTCTATGTTTTCTAGGAAAGGTGAAATCTCCAATGTTTCCTTGTCGACTTCGTTGTTTCCGAGTGACTGAAAGGATAAAATACATGTCGAAATTAGTGTTAACGGTTAATTGTTAGTTTTAAGAATTAGTTTTGTTAGTGAGCAGTTATAGTGTTATAATATATAGAAATATTAGAGAAATTCTTGAAAATGGGCGCTACATTATATACATATATGTACTTAACTACGTCCAACACCAAATTACCATCACCACAACAGATTTATGGTTGCTATACATAAAGAGACACATATCCCCAAAAATATTAAAGGTTTTAATATTCGTTAGTACAGACGGTAATAATAAGTAAAGATCTTATTCCTAAGTTATATGTTAGTAACTTGTTCCATATCAAAAAGTACTTACAATATTGTTCTATAATCTGGTTCAAAAATTCATTTTGTTTCTAATACCATTATGGTATCATCATCGTTCCTTTAAATCGATTTTGACAAAAGTTCCCAAATTTTTATCATCATCGATAAGTACCAGGAAAAGCACAAGATTTAAATTCCTTCATCTTACATTGATGCGAGTTCAATTGAAGCACTTGAGATAAAATAAGAAAACCAACTTTGTAATTAAGTAGCAGGTAAGTAATCAAAAGTTCATAAAACAGTTGCTGAGAACAAATAAATTCAAGAAGTGTGAGCCAATAAAACTCTTGTTGCAAAGGCTATAAACATATTTTTTTAATCAACAGTTGGATTTCACTTCGTTGTCCTGTTGTTCAATACAAAAATACCTTTACAAATATTAAATATGCAGGCATGACAAACGAAAGAAAACAACAGACGGTATGATAACAAAATGCAGACAACACACGATCGACATCACAGATACCTAGTGCAGCAGTTTTCTTTTTGAGAGCTTAGGATTTTATTCCGTATGGTGGTGATTATCTCCAAGATCTATCAACGTTACTTGGCACAAACTTTGACTAAGACATGTTCCAGTCTCTGTCTTGCAATTGTAGTTTGACAGTTGTGCGACAGCGACAGGAATAACGCTTAGCCAAAGTACGTTTATAGATCTCGGCTTTAGACCTGAATGTGAGTTTCGAGAATATACACGTATTGAAATTGATATAGTCACTATACACAGTCACCAAATTCCTATGAACCTAACGACCTACGCATATCTACATATGTACATTAACACGCATGACGTTAAAGCAAAGAGTGACTTGTTTTGCATTTTAAATTGTTGGTCCATTCAAGTTTCAATTAATTATTTGAAGCTATGGCCTCTGGCGGCTGGCCTGTTATCAATGTTACTGTAGTTTCGTGTAATCAATCTATTTTTTTAAATAGCATGGACACCGATTTTGGTTTGCTTTTTTGCTACACCATGTTTTTATACGCAACTTAACGGAAGGCCCACCTAATGTTAAGTGGTTCTTCAACCTACATGCATTACCTTCTTTCCTACTCTAGTACATGTCCATCCACATATAATAATAATAGTCCTCCAGACAGAATTTCGGCCATGACGACCAATCTCAGCAGAGACTAGCCTTCAACGCAGGAGAATTATAGTGCACAAGTGTGCCCGCAGACACAGGTGCTCTTTTCAGGGCAGGACACACACAGGGTATCACATCGCCAACTTTCAAACTACGGGCTGTTATTAAGGAATTCCTAATGGAAAATCCCAATAACACTTTGCCCGACCTGGGAATCGAACTCAGGACCTCACGCACAGCAGTCGCGCTTGCAATCACGAGACCAACGGTGCAGTTAGTCCAGTCATCCACTTATTATAAGATGTGAATGAATGTTTCCTACTCTGTATCACCTACGGTAATAAGATTCATTTTCAGCCCGAACTAAGAAAGAATGAATGGCAATATGATTTCACATTGTTGTCCTTACTTCCGATGTGTCTTTGCCCGTCCGATAAAGTTAATTAATCAGTAATAGGGTTCATTCCGATGTATCGAACTTCTCTCGGACAGGCTCGTATCTTTGTTGACGGACTTGGAGCTTAGGGCTTTCAGAATCAATATAGTGGTAATGTTTTCGGGACGAATATTTTACTTAGTAAAAAGTTGTAGGTACTGCAAGGACAAGGTACCGAGATAAGTCATAGAGGTACCGTTAGTGAGATGAAAGTTTCGTGGATTGTTGCCAACTTACCTAAGCTTCTTTGCCATTATCAACGTAATGTATTATTCCGTTACTATAGTAAGGATGTTGGGTCGAAAACTTTAAGTACCCCTAACTCGAAAAAACAGTAACATTGATATTTATTTTAGAAACATGTGTGTAAGTATATTCTCATATTGTATGTTTATATTTAAATGAGCGAATTGTTTTTTAAATTTATGTGTTTTGTGTTCTCTTACACACATTGTCTACATCTCTTTTTATGTACCTACTCTCCTATCGCATGTATGCTGAAAGAGATTTCTTTAGAAATAAGCGTCACCTTTTGTACGTATTCTTCTGTTCCTTTCTCCTTGTCTGTTTATATTATGTGTCTGTTTATAAAAAGGTTTAATGAATTGTAACCTTCTTATAATTACTTATAACAATAATAAACGCTAGATAGTTTTGCGACATTAACCTCTAATTTTGACGTCACATAAAACAGAAGCAATTGTAGCCATACAAATAATGAGGAGCGTGGCAACTTTGATGGAAATCAACGTTTTATAAAGCCGACGGGACGCTCACAGCACGAATGATTGACGGACGAAAAAACGCGTTGATGACATTGACAGACAAAAAAACGGTACAAAGTTCTTTTTTTAACGTTTTTCTTTTGGTACTCACAACAGCGTCTGGTTGCAAGGCGTTGACGAATTCTGCGGCAATCTTCCATTTGTATATGGTGAACCATGCTGTGCCGGTGTACGTGTCTCCCGCGTTGAGGTACAAGACTGGAGGGCCCTGCCCGGAATTGGCCGCTTTACGAGCTTCCTTTACTCTGAAATTGAGAGAGTTTCAAGTCAAACAGTGATCCAATTGGTTTATAAGTATTTGTCAACAAATATATTTAAATTAGAGGACTCCTTTGGCCAGCGCGCCATGGGCAGTCAGCTCTACCATCAACACCTCGCTGCTAACATATTTTCATGGCGTGAGCTGTTCTTATGGTAAGTATAGTAGGCCGCCGTGGCAACACAGCACTTATAAGCTGGCGTCGTATTCTATTGAAACTTCGTACTACGTTTGGCCAGCTCAAGGTCAAAGTGTTACCATTGACGTACGGTACATCCTATAGCAACAAGGAAGAACAGATTACTATATTAGGAATCACACTGGTACAGCTGTTACTTGGAGTAAGCTGTAAGCAACCGCTCAATATCACGTTTACACTCATTTGGAGGACAGGAGCGCATTTGGTCCGATCATTCGCATAATCAGCCTATTATGTTACCATAGAGAGGAGGCCTGTGTCCCAGCTGTGTTGCCATTGCTGGGACACAGGCCTCCTCTCTGTAAAAGGGAGTGGGCCATAATCATCCACGCGGGCCCAGTGTACGTTGGCGGATGTCACATGTCTTCGAATGTTTGGTTCTAGGACATGCCCGTTTCCTCACGATGTTTTCTTTCACCGTTTCGAGAGCAGTGGTGATGAAATAATTTACACAAAGTAAATACAAAGTACCTAAAGTGCCTGCTTGGGTTCCTACCCACGACGTACAACTCATAATATCTCATAATATAATCGCGGCTGTCAGCACTAGGCTACCACAGCTCAATACACCACTACACTCACAGCTGTTCAATACTAGACCTAGAGATTGTAACTATTACCTCGACTTAGGTACTCTAATCTTACACTGCTGCCCTAAAAAAATATTTTAACAATGCCCCAGAATTCTGATGAATTAAATATATACGTATGTAAATAATTATGTGTGAATGTATTCTATGCATATACTTACACATGAGCAACTCTTGGGAAACCACCGTAGCATTTGCCGGCCTCTCGATCAGCAGTTGTGCAAGTTCCACTGAGCTGGGAGGTCTGTTCGAACCTCGCGTGCATGTCATTGTTGTGCAGGATGAGGAGTTCGAAGGTCTCACCAGGCGCTTTCACCACGCTGCCCGAAGACAGCGCCGCCACAGTCAGTACTGCAGTTAGTAGGACTTTCTGAAAACCAAAAAATGAAAATTTTAGGACCTGGTTTTGGAAGCCGATTCTGCTCGGTTTTATTTTGACACGAAATTTGCACCTAGACGCAAATACCGTGACGTAAAAAGTACGTATCTAATTACATAGGTACGGTAACCAGAGTCGTCTTTAAATTTAATTCGAAAACATCTATTGGTTTCTTACTAAACTTTAACTATATCCGACGACCCTGGTTACTTATCGCTTTTTGTGACTGTAGGTACATAATTATAATATGTCAACAGCATGTTTGAAAGTCGCTATTAACTAAAATAATGTTCACTGTTTGATACATTGAATACACATATTGAAATGTACCCGAAGAGGATGTTTGGACATTAAAAGTTCTTACGTGGACGATTTTAGACAAACTTAAGTCCAGTTGTCCTCAAGATATTATTATCTTGAGGACAACTGGACTTAAGTTTGTAACCTTTGTTTGTTTGTTCGGTAAAGCATCATCGACCATGGTTATCCATGGTCGATGATGCTTTACCGAAAGAAAAACATAACTAAGTTGGTAAAATTCATTGCATTGGCACCTAGTTGTTAGGTTTTTACCCCCACCATTGTCAATAAGAATGTTTACTTCAATTGCTAGATAGTAACAATTTGACATCGGCCTTGCACCCCAATTGCGTAACACTTTCTTTCACAACCCGAAGGATTTTGAAGGTTATTCCTAACCCATTGCTTCATATGTTTTGAAAATTCGTCTGCTCGACAACGTAAATAACGCAATTAATATAGTCATATTGTCAAATTGAAAGGCATTGCATTTGTTAATGTGTTACGAAATTACCCCCGCTGGTCTAGAAATCAAATGATTGAACTTCGTTATTACACACGTAGGCACCAGTTCCTTACATATACTTATTTTAATTTCTGAATTGTTTTTATGTTTTCTTCTCTGAAATTGTACAAAATTTTGTCTGTCTGTCTGTTCCGGCTAGCCTCCGAAAAGGCTGCACAGATTTTGACGGGACTTTCACTGACAGATAGCTGATGTTATAAGGAGTTACTTTGGCTACTTTAATTTTTTTTTAAATTATTAACGAGACACGTTTTTGTGTACCGACATTCACGTGAATGAAGTCCCGGGTACATAGTAACAAATATGTCTTTTCTCTTGCGTATTTTTTTTACATTTAACGTAGTCATTTTCCTTTTACCGTGTAAGTACTCTTCAGGTGAGCAAGTAAGCTGGACAAAGGACAAAAGGTTGCAATCATTAGCCAGCAACAGTAACAAGTAATTTTTCGTCTGCCCAAGCCTGAAGACGCGTTCCTTTGCCTCGGAATGGGCCTGTTTTTTTTTTAATTGGAATTTTACAGAATTTTTGTCTTGATGATTTTTAAGACTTACTATTTTTTTTATGTCCAGATAGAAGCAGCACTTATTCGATTGACATAAGGGATAGATTAAAAAAAAAAAAAATAATTTATATATTAGATACTATATTTTTTATGTAATACAGAAAAAAATAAACTACGCCTGCTTTCCGCAGTTGAACCAGTAGTAGTATCCTTGGGAAACTACCTAAGAACCCTCTGCATGTGCCGAGTAAAAATTATAATATCCGATAGGGATATGTAGCTATTATGTGCCTCGAGATATCTTTATTATTTATGTAAGCTTAATATCAATTTACTATACACATAAACCTTTCGGAATAAAATCTCCACTAAATCATGGTAAAATCAGTATTTTACATGGAGCGACTGCCTATCTGACCTCCACAACCCAGCTACTGGGTAATACTATCCTCCTTGGTAAGACTGATTGTTATAATTTCGGGCTTCTGACGACCCGTAACGACTGTCAAAGATCTACGAATGAAAGCCGGGACCAACGGCGTTACGTGCTTTCCGAGGCAAGTAGGGCCCTTGGCATGTAAAGATGGTCACCTATCTACGGATCAACCGCGGCAAGCCGATCAAACCGTGCGGCGATTATTACATAGCCACAAGCCCTCTCCGCGACTTTAATTTATAATACTGTATAATAGAATTATAATGATGGGTAAGTATAGGTACACAAGCCATCCGTTAATTAATGGCGCAGCTTTTGTGTAACAGTGACGCGTAGCTAGCCGCCGCGGGTTTATATGTATTTTTGTGTGCGTTTTATCGACGTTTTCGAACTGATATTTTGTTAGGGCGGAGCTGCCATCAACCCTGCGTACGTAACCACGTACGCAGGGTTGATGGCAGCTCCGCCCTAACAAAATATCAGCGTGCGTAACCACGCACTGCTACACATCAAGCTATAAATAACCAGTATAAGCTGACTTCTAAATGTACGAAAAACCTATACAATGTGAGGTCAGCTAAAACTGGTCATGTAGCTTGATGTGTTGCCGTGTGTACACACTACAAACTATAGTTATCTACGTATAGGGTTACTCTCAGTCTGAACGGTGTTTGACGGTGTGGCATGTCCGGTTTTTTGGGCCTCGTCCGCCCTTGTCATTGGTCCAGACTTTTGGAGTTAAAATTTTTTTTGTTGAAAATTTAAAATAAGATAAATAAGGTCTGAACAAGGCTTTAAGGCTGAGCAAGGCCAGGGCTTCTTTTGGAAATATTTCAATGTCAGGATTTTACAAACGAAGTGTACGAAGTTTTTACCTTATCTACATAGACCCTGTTCTATAGGATATAGATAAATATTTGCGTATTGAATGCATGGTGCTCATTATATCATAATAATGGGATTCTATCACTATAACGGAAAGAAGACAAAGGTTTTACGCTCGTTTTACAAAATACTTCAAAATTATACGAACTTATACTGGACTAAATATAATTATTATTTTTTACCCGGAAACTACCCTATTCTGTCTTTTGCGACTGCCGGCCACCGGCCAGTCCCTTAAGGTAAGAGTCAAGCTAAAAGAACCACCGATTGGCCCACTAAACGCACCGTAATAAAGTTTAAAAAAATGTATATTACATTGACGTCACCGAGGTTTTTGGAAACAAATTCCGAATTATTTTGGCCTCCGGCGAATGTGCGCTGTTATTTTCAGCAGCTGATTTTCGTTATGTACCTATCATGTTTATATGGAGGTGCCCCGGGGTGGTATGCGTGCCAGATATGTTATGTAAGTATTCAACTTGATACCTGGAAATAAAACAACCAGAGAGGATGCATCATGATAATCCGTAATCATCCGAGGTAATTGTTAAGTATCTAGTAAAGTGGTCACAACAGTAACAACCTAACTGCAGAATTTGAGATTGAGGTCCTGGGTTCGAAACCCGGACGGGGCAAAGTGTTATTAGGGTTTTCCCAAGTCCAAAAAAAAAGTTAGGAAAATCTATGTGTATATTACCGATTAATGGCAATAAGTATAAAAGGGCTCGCCCCTAATAGGTATGTTCCACCCAACTGGTTTAATAATTAGCCTTTCAGTTACCAGCCTAGCCTTCTTACTAAACGATGCCGTTCAATCATTATAGGTTAGGTTAGAAACGTGATAAATAGCGCGCGAACCCCTAAGTTTGTTCTTTGTTTGAATGTTGTCATAGTAAAGGCGTCAACATTGTTTTTTTTACGGTTATTGGCACCTTGTAAGTATTTTCTTTTTATTCATGTGGGCCTAGTTATCATTTTATTGTGCTTTTGTGTGTTGTACTCTTTCTTTTGTGTGCACTAAATAGATTATTTATGTATCTATCTATCAAAAGAACTTAAAATTTCCGCTTTTTCAATCGACAGATAATTATTATTCGTGGAATAAAATAGACGTCTGACAGTTTTTGTATGGAAGAACTGTCAAAAATTCAAAATAAAATTATTCCTCGGAATTACCTAGGGTTGGAAAAATCAGCCCTAAATAGAAAAGCAACCTGTCTCTTTCTTTTAACTTGAAAATAACACCGATATGTACTTTTCAGCTAAAAATAGCACACACCTACATCCACAGATATCCTACAGTATAATTAATGACGGCCATGCATACCGGTCCAATATTGCGTATGTAGGTATTCTGTAAAATTCATGAAACGGAAATTGCACCCACGCAACGGTCGCTGCCCGTTCAACCAATGGAAATCCCGCGAAAAATCCTTTTTTACTAAATCTATACGCGCGGTTCTCGTATATCGGGCCGCGCGATTCGATAAACTAATTACTTTTTGCTGCGTTATAAAGTGGGCAGTAGATGTACAGTCGCCAGCACATCAAGTTACCCCACTTTGACCTTGAACGCGTTATGAGCAACAACAGCGAGAATCGTGCGAAAGAGATGTATAGCTTTTTGTCAGTTCTTACTCGTAATATTTCGTGCTGCAGCGCGTACGTGAGGGTGTGTGCGTGTGCGCGTCGTTGTGTAGAATAAGACACTATGCGATAAGAAATAGCGTAGCAGGTTGAATATTTTTGAATTGAATCGAATAGAAATACTGGCTTGGTAATAAAAACAGGCGGCCCGCGCAATGATTTTTATTGAAATGATATCTTCTTAATCCTTCCTTTTTACATATTTATTTCTATGTATTACCTATAATTATTAAGTAGGTAGGTATTACCTACATTTAAACAGGTAGGTAGGAATGGTATACACCGTTACACAATTATGAATGTTGTTAAGTAGCCAGGTAGGTATAATCCGATGTGAGAAAAACATTATTTTTTTTCATTTCAAGCAGCTTTTGATAACCTTTTCCGGGTTTTGTTACCTACTTACTGGCGGGCTGGCGGTCAACAGTTTTCTTGCGTTCCTTGCTCTTTTATTGCTGAAAGCCCATAACACAATCTCCTTGAAATTTTGAAATAAATATGGATACTTACCGCATCACGAACCTGTGTGAAGTTTAGCCAATTAATTATACCTTTAGAGTCTCTTGTCAGTCCGCCGTGTTTGAGATTAACGTTACGTCCGCGACACGATCTTATTATCTACTAAAATAATAAGTTTGAACTTAGTAACGTAATTATCTATACCTACCGAAATTGCTTTTACATGCAAGTTCAACCTTATTGCGCTACTAATAAGATACAATTTCGAAGATTATGAATTTTCAAATAAAATTCTAATTCCACTTCAGAAGTATCTCCTTTCGAACAAAAAAAGAATTTTGGAAATCGGTTCACAATTGGCGGAGTAATCGCGTAACAAACACACAAGAAAAAAAAAACATACCGTTGAATTGAGAACTTCCTCCTTTTTTGAAGTCGAAAGTAAAAACTTTTTTACAAAAAAAAAACCGACTTCCAAAAAAGACACTACAAAGTGAAAAATAACTTTAATTTCCGGTGGCGAACAACGAAAATGCGAACCGACTTTCGAAATTTATTTATATAATTTTGGAAGTCAATTGTTTTTTTTTTCAAAAAAGTTTTTTTAGTAAGTAATAAATAAATATGCCGTCGGGGCCCCGTATAAAGCGCAGGCCACACCGCCAGCTAGCGGGCGGGCGGGCTAGGCGGGCGAACATCGTTTCACCTTTTTTCATACTTCGGTAGCTTATCTCTGTAGTTCGCGGTGTGAACCCAAGTATGAAAAAAGGTGAAACGATGCCTCGCTCGGCTCGCCCGCCCGCCCGCCAAGCTGGCGGTGTGGCCTGCGCTCCGACCTCTGCTTTTGGCGCCTTAACTACACAACCGATCATCATGGAATTTTGCATACCTACGAGTACCTATCAGAAAAGGACATAGGAATAGGATAGGTTACTACGGGAACGCGTGTGAATGTTCGAAAAAATCTCAAAATAAAATGGGGAATAATAATCTTAATCTTTTTATTTAATATTAATTGAAAACAAATAAACTTATACCTACTCTAAATTTAAATATACCTACTTACAACAAAATTTATAAAACCAAACTATACAATAGATTAAAAATAAGTAGACAATATTTTTAGAAAGAAAGAAAATACGTTTATGTTCGGTAAACATGACGCGAAAAGAAACACAAACACAAAAATATTTGATGATATTTGTAACAGATTAATTATACCTACAGTTACATCTCTATCAAAATCAAATGCTGCCGCCTAACAAAAGTAAGCTTTTACCTAGATTAATATAATTTGACTGGGCTGTTTAAGGCCGTACCCACAGGCGGCGCGGCACGAAAATTTCATTGATATGTCACAGCCTGCTTTGGCATCCTTCGGACACGTTCTAGCATGCCGTGGCATCCCGAAATGTGAATGCTAACCATGATAAAATGAGATCACAAATCATTCGCGCTTACTAAAATCCCTTGTCGTGCCATGCCGCCAGTGGGTGACGGCCCTAACTTAAATGATCACTAACAAATTAGTACTTAAAGGAAAAATGCTCCAAAATATAACAATGGTGCGAAAAGAAAAGAAATTTCAATTTACACTATCTTTATCACGTTATTAGAAGAATTATCCATACTAATATTATAAATGCGAAAGTAACTTTGTCCGTTTGTTACGCCTTCACTGCCAAACCGCTGGGCAATTGTGATGAAAACTATGGAGATAGTTTGAAGCCTGGGGCAGGCAATGGAGGAAGCTAGTTTATTATGACACAACATCAACGAACGACATATCTGGCATCTTTCCCAAATCGAGCAATGGAAGAATAAGCGTTTGAGAAACAGTGGTTAGAAATACCTTTATTTTGATAAATAAAATAATTACAATATTAAAATATACCTAACCTATGGATTGTAAAACTGTGCTACTATTTAATGTGAACGGAAACCCGGGTGATTGAAGTGCATTATTTAATAGTGCCGTAGAATCGGAGTTCGTCATCTAATGGTAGAGTGTTGTAGACTAAACTAAGTTCGCTCGGGTCTTATTAGCGACATAGAATATGCCATGACCTAAAAGAGCCCAAACTTGACCTCAGAAATACGCACCAAGATCGGCCTTTCAGTTGTTATGAAATACTACTACATGGGAGCATAAAGCGTTGCCAAAACAATACATATATTATTATTAAATCCTACTAATATTATAAATGCGAAAGTTTGTATGTATGGATGTATGGATGTTTGTTACTCTTTCACGCAAAAACTACTGAACAGATTTTGACGAAATTTAGCACACAGATAGTTTATAACCAGGATTAACATATAGGATACTTTTTATCCCGACATTCCCACGGGATCGAAACTTATGCGGGTGAAACCGCGGGGCGCAGCTAGTTATAAATAAAAAGTAAATTAAACTCTAATAACTATACCTAGAAGATACTGCAAAATTGTAATAACATAACAATACAAATATTTAAGCAAATATAGGTATTTATTTATTAATATAAAATGATTGTTGAAATGAAATGAAAATATATATACTTTACAATATAATATAAGTATTTAATATTTGGTCGGACCACCTTGCGCGTATAAAACGGCAACCAGCCTGTCCTTCATGCTGGCCACCATGTTCCAGCAGGTGTCCTTGCCTCTGAATTGCTCCCATGTAGTATGGGCTTCTCGCCGCAAGTTTTCATTGTTGCGGATTTCTGAAGCATCCTAATCGAGAAACATGAGACCCCATAGATTCTCGATTGGGTTTAAGTCGGGGCTCTTTGCAGGCCATGGTAGGCGGATGACGTCATCCTGTGCCGCGAACCACGCCTGCACCACCCTGCAGGTGTCCACGCGGCAGTGGTCTTCCGGCGTCCATAAGGCGCCTCCTGACTGTGTCCATTGAAATCTAAAACAAAGAAAATTTTGTCAATTTAATACTTACCTAGGATTCCGTAATATGACAAATAGTACGGGCCAATTTAACTAATCTGCATTCGCGATTTATTTGCGAAAAATGTAAACAAATATGAGTTTATGGAAAAATAACTTTAATTCCTACACTATAAAGTTCAGTTTACGCAACAACTTCAAACATTTTATTACTGCTAGTCTAGTAGTGCTAGTCACTCTAACATCAACCTAATAACTATTGAAATAAAGTTGATATTTGTTCAACTTGAAATAACATCAATTTCAAGCATTAGTTGAATAGACTATGAGTATGGGACGGTAAAAAAATATTCTTCAAATTATAAACATAAACAAAAAAACAATTTATCGAATTGAGAACTTCCACCCTTGTTGAGGTGGGTTGTAAAGAACTGAAGATGTATCTAATACATAGTAGGTAATAATAATAAGTAGTAAGTAATAACAATTCAGACTGGCCGCGCGGCGCGCGTCAATCCGGTTTGCGTGAGTGCCGAGCGCCCTTCCAACTACTTACTACATGTCTATTAGGTAGTAGGTATGATTTTAATCACAATTTTGTTATTCACTTTTTAAGAAAACCATATTTTATGAAAGTGATGAATAAGTTGAGCTGATAAGGTATGATTACAAGCTACAGATGGACTCACCCTGTACGAAGTTGATGTTATTCGTGTGGTCAGAAAAGGATCGGCAGAGTGTGCGGCGTCTGCCGTCGTACCGTAGTGGATCTCGCGTAGAGTTGGCGACGATGGGCTTCTATGGTTCCGCTTTCTTCCCACCGCCGAAGCCAGAAGTAAACATATTTTTTCTGGAACGAAACAAATAGCTATAGTTTATTTGCCCATTATTACTCAATGACTATAGGCAAAGATGTATTAATACTTATAATTCCCTACACTACAATAATAAAGTTATTAAGTTATTTAATTACACACAAACAGGTCAGTGGGTCATCTTAGGGGCGGAGTTTTAGGAGTTGGAGTATACGCTTAGGGGCACTATAAGCAGCAAAGAAAACATACAAAAAAAAAAATTCAAAAAAAAAAATTTTTGGGACTTGTAAATTTTTCGGTTTTTAATTTCTAAAATTTGAATTTTTTATTGCACTTTCGGGTTAACCTTGACCATAGAAACCATTTAGGATCTGAGAAGCATGGCCATACGACGCACCGTTTCCGAGTTAGGAGCTTTCTATTTTTTTTTATTTTTTTACAAAACACTCTCTATTTCCAAAATGGTAGCTTGGATGAAAATCTTATCTGGAAAGAAATTGTTGCTCTAGTCGAAGACCATGACATTATATAAAAAAACACGGCGAATTATCAAGAAAAAAAAACTTTAGAAAATTATAAGTGTCGGTCAATCTTCACCTTGCGTAGTCTTAGGGGCAGAGGACTTAGTTAAATTTTCGGAGATTTTTTTTTTACAGATTTCGGCCAGTTTTATTGCAGCACCTTATCAAACTTATCCATAGAAACCATTTAAGCTCCGAGACACATGGTCCTACGACGCACCGTTTCCGAGTTAGGAGCTTTCAATTTTTTTATTTTTTTACAAAACGCTCTATATTTCCAAAATGGTAACTCGGATGAAAATCTTTTCTGGAAAGATATTGTTGCTCTAGTCGAAAACCATGACATTATGTAAAAAAACCCGCGACAATTTTACTAAGTCTTCTGCCCCTAAGGGTACGCAAGGTGAAAGATCGACCGACACTTAAATTTTTTTTGAAATATTTTTTTTTCTCGATAATTCGCCATGTTTTTTTACATAATGTCGGCTTAACGGTGCGTCATATGGCCATGCTTCTCAGATCCTAAATGGTTTCTATGGTCAAGGTCAACCCGATACTGGAATAAAATTGGGAAATTTCCGAAAAAAAAAAAATGAAAATTTTTCTAAGTCCTCGCGCCATAGCGCCCCTAAGGCTACACTCCGACATTCATAGCGATCGCTTTACGACCGAATTCGGTTGCAAAGCCCTGTCACTCCATACATTACACCTGTCAATCCGGGACTTTGCGAGTTGCGACCGAATTCGGTCGTAAAGCGATCGATGAATGTCGAGACTGCAGCCCCTGGGCCCTGGACAAAAAGAAAGTGCGTAATTGCTTAGATATTTACTATAGAATCCAATCACTACCTACTGGATTAACTTTTGTTTAGAATGTGTCATGACTAAATGGAATCAAAAACAATAGTTCATCGAATTCTGTTTACTTATGTATAATATTATTTCTCTGAATTTAAGCTTTCACGGTTACTCTACATTTTAGTGACGCTTGGAACAGCGCGCAGCATTAACTAATTTCGAAAATTCTGTATAAAAACACCATTGATACATTTTTTCAATATTAGCCTTTATAATAGGTATTATGATTACAAAAAATATTACTCACCGTTATGCCCGTCTGCCGACAAATATCTATCACCATTCACCCGGCATCCACTCAATCGAAGCGCTATGATGCGCTCTCTTTGAATTTGCGTCAACTGAGGCGCCATTATATTTATAAATTGTTTTAAGAAAGTTCACAGCACAGCACAGCACACAGTACGATTCCAAATCACAGAACTTATATACCCTAACGGGTTCCAAATGCGTACGCAACTGACTGACGCGTAAACTAACGATGTGAATTGTGACGAGTGACTTTCGTTTAATTTCGTGAAGGATCGGGGAAACTCGGGAGCAGCGGCGGACGCGCAGGGGCGAGTGGGTGTGGCTTGTTCCTAGTAAAACATGATAATTGGCTCCCAATTTTTAGTATGTGCAACCATTGGGCAATTTTAAAAACGTTGAAAACTCCACCAATCGTGCCAAGGATACTTTCTTTCTAACACTCCGCAGCGCGTCGTAGTTATATTTATGTATAGGGTTTACGTTGACGTGCTGCCGTCTGTACGTGAAATGTGTATCATGAACTTTTTTCATGTACCTGTGTACGCTGCGTATAATTAAGTGACCAAACACCCGAACATTTTGTTTGGGTATACGGATACACATCGTGTATCAGAAATGTGTAGAACTATTTAAAAAAATATATGGTATTTTTTAAAATAGTTTTAATAAATCAGCAGAGGTCCACGATCGAGGTTTGCCAGAGGGCTATGGAACGGAGTATTCTGGGTGTCAAACTAACAGACCGGGTTAGGAATACTACCCTTCGTTCCATCTCAAAGATAACTGATGTCACTTGGAAAGCTGCCACGCTAAAATGGAACTGGGCTGGACACATCTGCCGCATGTTAGACGACCAATGGGCCAAACTTACGACCCAATGGGTCCCTCTTTATGGCAAGCGACATCGCGGCAGGCCCAGACGGAGATGGCAAGATGAGCATCAGGGCTCCTTCAAAAAGACCTGCACCCTAATTGCGTAACACACGATTAATCGGAATCGGTTTCATTTTGACAGTTCAACAACATTCATTGCGTTATTTGCGTGTTGAGCACACAAATTTTTCGAAATTAGGAAGCAATGGATTAGCAATTTGCTTCAAAATGATTCAGATTCCGATTGATTGTGTGTTACGCAATTGGGGTGCTGGTCCTTAGCAGCTTTGAACAGGGAGGAGTGGAAAGAGAGTAGGGAGGCCTTTGCCCTGCAGTGGGACTTCGCAGGCTCATGGTAAAAATAATTTATAAAAAAATCATTGTTCCTCTCAAACATAGCACCGGCCATCTAATCTCTTCACTATCCTTGGTTGACTGGTAGACGACGCTTAAGGCTTTAAAAGTCCGCCTTTGTACCTTTTTTGTGTGCGAAAAGTTTAAATAAATAAAATATTTAAGGGCGAGGTACAGCTCCCATAAAACTAAACTACTTTATCCTTGGGATCAACATCGTAATCGTGAAAAAATAATTTTCTCTATTTAAAAACGCCGCCCAGTTGCGTAACATACTTTTAATAACAATCCGAAAGATTTTGAAGATTAATCCATTGTTTGATCTATTTAAAAAAATCCTCTGCTCAACAACGTAAATAACGGAATTAATGTTGTTAAAATGTCAAAAAAAGGAAAGGCATTGTCATTGTCAGTGAGTTGATTTTCAATTTAATTTGTCGACTTTTGTGTCTATTATTATTATCATTGGTTATTGCTATCGTCGTCAACCAATCACAAAAGTAGCCCAGGGATAGACTCGATTAGGTTTTCAGCAGACAGGTAAAGCCCATTAAATTAATTCCTGGTATGTACCTACAGATAATTGTGTGCGAATAGTGCAATTATTTTTACTCTTCCCGCGCCATGTTGACACGGAAAGTGGATAGCGTGGTACAGCTCTAATTGAAATTGAGCCCTTCAGGGATTATGGCCGTGATTGTACATCTACATATACCACTGGTGTATACCTATAGTACTTACTAATTCCATGCTGGTTAGCCTCGCGCATTAGTCCGCGTAGACTGAGCCAAATGAATGAGTGAATGGCGGACCGAATGCTTTAATTATTTTTTATTCTGTTTTTGCTTTAGCACTTTTGAGAGGGCGTGATGTTATTTTATGTTTGCATTCCTTTGTTTTATATAATAGACGTAGAGAATGGACTGGACTTTCTTGTGAAGAAAAAAATATTGTTACAAAGAAAACTTTCAGTCTCGAACCTACGCCAGTAAAGACTAGAAATAATAATTAGTAACATATAGAAAACACTACTTTTTCTATTATTTTATTAGTCGCTGTCATATTCAATGTTTTCCTATTAGTTAAAATTAGAACACTTCAGAGCGTCTTTGTTATAACAGGCTTGCAAAAAAGAGACAGGTATTAATTATTTATTCACAGTCGCTTTGTCTCTTTCTAGAGAGTGATCACTTTTTTGAAGCTACCCCTGAGTCCATTCTCTGTCTATGGTTGATATCGATACATTTTTATTGGCTGCTCGCCTGTCTTTTCTATGTAGCAACATATTGCGGTGATACGACATGTAACATACATAATAAAAAGATTAGGCGCTATTTTAATGAATATATGTGTGTAGTGTGGGATGCCCCCCAGCTAGATGGACCAACGACCTAAGGAAGGTGGCTGGGACGGACTGCATGCGGAAGGCGGAGGACAGGGTGTTGTGGGGCAGCCTGGGAGAGGCCTATGTCCAGCAGTGGACTGCGATAGGCTGAGTTGATAGATTGATTGAAACATGTACGAAATAATTATTCGTTTAAATATATACTTTTATGTAAGTGCCTATGTGCTTTAAAGAACCACCTAGATGATAAATAACTGTATCACTAAATCTTTGGCTAGCTTTCCTAGCGTTTTAGTACTAAAATAGCAAGTTGTCGTGACTCTAGTCCATAACGTTCTCAATGTGTATTATGTAATTGGTCAGTTTATCTCGATGCTCTCCAATTGTTCAAAGGACTCGGCTTCATCTATGTCTTGTATATATACATATCTCTCTATACTAATAAAAAAGCTAAAGAGTTTGTTTGTTTGAGCGCGCTAATATCTGCAGTGCGATTCTATAACAATCTCACCGTGAAAATTTAGGTGAAGTGAGCTTAGAGTGAGTCAATAGTGTCAATCCCTAGCATTAGTTGGAATGACAGCTCACTCCACGCTCACTTCACCTAAGTTTTCACGGTGCGATGGTTACAGAATCGCACTGCAGGTGGAATGATAGGTCACTTCAAGTTCACTTCACCTAAGTTTATACGACGACTTTTTTTTACAGAATAGATCAGCTGGACCTACCAGTTAGATTGCAAAAATTCTTTTTGTATTTGATAGCCCAATTCTTTAGGAAGTCTAAACGGTATTTAACATCACGCTATGAACCTTAGGAGACGAGCAAAAAGAAAAATGTTAGAAAGAACGCTAAGTGAAAAAAAAGTGATAGGCGGGTGATGCGATGCGACTGAGTGAGTGGGTCGGGGGTACAATTAATTTCAAATCGCTTGTTGTAGGTATAAAGTAAACAGCTACGAATGTCCTCTTCATCTCAATTCAACCATCATTAGCGACACTCTCAATGCTGTCAGATTGAAAATAGAATCCATGGCTGAACGATGACCCCTAAAATACGGGTCCAGGCCTAGTTTATTTTTATTTTATTTTATTTTATTTTACTTTATTGGGACATTTAACAGTTACACATTACAAGATGTATGACAGAATAAATTATGAACTAAGTAAACGTGTAACCCACACCAATATCCGCGACATAATGATAAAAGAAAATAGTTAAAAGCGTGCGTTAAAATTACAAAAAAAAAATAAGTACTCATAGGGATAATGGGTATAGGATATCTACTTTAGGGATTCTATAGCCATCCTTTTGAACTTAAAGTGTGTAAGCGCGAAAATATCAAGTTCGATAAAATGTGTGTTATACGTATCTACAATGCGTCGGAGAGGCGCCCGTGCGCCCGCGTGAGTTCTACACCTTGCAGTGTGGAACAGCCGAGGCACGCGCACCTCTCGGCGCATTACAGTTCTAGGTACAATGTAACATATGTTATTAGTAATATCAGGACAATCGAATTTGTTGTTACACAGACCATGCAGCATCATGGCCATCAGTAAGCTGCGTCTAGACTCCAAGCCTTGAATGTTATAACGCTTTAATAATAGAGTGTATGGTAATTTTGACTTAGTGCATCTGTAGTGCATAACACGTAAAAATTTCTTTTGAACCATTTCAATTCTTTTTACATAAACGTCAAAAATGGGACTCCAAATCGGTACTGCGAATTCCAATTGAGAGCGGACCAAAGCTTTGTATAGAAGTAAAAATGTAGACGGTCTTTTAAAGTCAATAGAGGATCGCATGACAAAACCAAACATACGATACGCCTTGTTAACAATGCTATCAATATGAAGATCAAAGTGCAACTTCGAGTCCATTAGAACCCCAAGATCTCGAATGTGGTCAACTCTTTGCAAACGGATACCTTGAAGACTATAATCAAATGTTATGATGTTTTTATTTTTAGTAAAAGTGATTGCATTGCATTTAGGTAAGCTAAGGTGAAGTCTGTTGGATGAACAATATCTAGAAAGCCTATCAAGGTCCTCCTGTAGAAGAAGGCAATCCTGTGTGCTTTTGCACGATTTATAAATCTTGATGTCGTCGGCATACATTAGAAATTGGGAATGAAAGAAGCATTTCTTAATGTCATTGATAAACAGAACAAAGAGTAGGGGACCCATTATTGAGCCCTGGGGCACCCCAGAGGTGACAATAATTGAGCTCGATTGGAAACCATTAATAACTATTTTTTGCGACCTGTTAAATATATAAGCCATGAACCATCGTAACAAATTACCACGGATGCCATTGTATGCAATTTTATCCAGAAGCAGTTTGTGGTCCACCTTATCAAAAGCCTTCCGAAAATCCGTGTACACAGCGTCAACTTGAGCTTGTTCATCCATTTTTTTGAACAGGAAGTCAGTGAACAGCATGAGATTAGTATTTGTCGAGCGTCGTTTTACAAATCCATGCTGCTCACCAATAATGAGGTTGTGAACGTGGGGATACACTTCGCTGTGTACAAGGCTCTCGAAAAGCTTCGACAAGGCGGACAGTATAGAGATAGGGCGATAATTTTGTATGTTGTTTGTGTCACCAATCTTAAACACTGGTGTGATATGTGCCCGTTTCCATATATCGGGAAAAGTGCCTTCTCTTAAACATTTATTAAATATAATATGAAGTGGTAGAACAATATTCTCTCCGGTTTTCTTTATAAAGACGGGTGGCAAGCCATCGGGACCAGCACCTTTATTTAAGTCTAGTTGCTTTATTGCGTTATGTACAACGTTTACTGGTAAATAGATTTCAGAGAGACAGGGCGAATTATCTGCGTATGTACTAGGTGGCTGCCACATCGCGGGGTTAAAGTTCGTAGGTTCATAAACGGAAGTGAAAAAAGTGGAGAACATATTACATATGTCAGTTGGATTGTTAGAGTTAAGATTTTCAAGAAACATATTTGCTGGAATCTGCGCCTTGCCCTTCTTGTGTGAAACGTACGTCCAGAAATGTTTAATACCAAGCGGAATACTGTCTTCGACTGATCTCATGTATTGTTCAAAACAATTGTCACACTCAGATTTAAAACGTTTACGATAAGTAGAAAAAATTACGTAGTCAGAAGCATTACCGTACGTTTTCCATTTCAACCAAGCTTTTTCTTTGCTTTTGAAAATACGAATGAGAGAAGGTGAGAACCACAACGGAAAATAAGAGTTCCTGAGACGAGACAGCGGAATATGCCTTTTAATTATACTATAAATTTGATCGTAAAATGTATTAACCGATTGTTCAGCAGAAAGGTCGTGAAGCAATTGATTCCAGTCCAACATGCTAAGCTCGTTATTAATTAAATCATAATTAGCTTTAAAAAAATTATGTCTCATGTTTAACTGACGTTTCATTGGCATAATTTTCGTGATGAATGAGGTTACTACTGAGAAGGGTGGGTGGTAAACATCAGGCGGTAGCAGTGGTGTACATGACTTAGCCACACAGTCAACGTTAGACAAAAACAAATCCAGTATACGCCCTAAATTATTTCTCAGCGTGTTATATTGAGAACTATTAGATAAAGAAATAAAATTGCATAAAATACTACACAAGACATCAGTCGGTTGTGGAACAACATAGTTGCATCCACTACGATCCAACCAGTTAATGCCGGGCAAATTGTAATCGCCTGATATATAGAATGCTTCAGTACTAGTTTCATTGATAATATCTAGCAACTTATCAAAATGTGATGTGTACAAAACGTCTGGAGAACGCGGTGGTATATAGGCTGCACTTATGATATGGCGCTTCGTAGAATGCGACCCCGGCAACTGCACCAAGACATGTTCAATATCAGCGTGAGAGGGACGCATCAAGATGCTAGTTGGTCGTAATGTGCGTAGAACGGCTATCAGTACCCCACCCCCGTCACGCTTCCCCGTGGTGCAGCGGTCGCGGTCGCATCTGAACACTAAATAACGGTCATCAACAAACTCGGCGTCTGATATGTTTGGTATAAGCCAGGTCTCTGTAAGAATTATCACGTCATAGGTAAAAGACAAGATATTCATAAATAATGTATGTAGCTTGGTACGCAGTCCTCGACAGTTTTGGTAATAAACAGTTAAATTGTATTTATCCATCGAAACAAGAAAAAATTAAAAAAAAAAAAACGTTACCAAGACAGAGCCTGGAGCCCAGTTCAAATACAATTTCTAACCTAAGCAAATTAGAATATGTAAAACGAAAATAGTCAAGACACAACAAAATAAATGTTACTCGTATATGCAGTTTCAAATACAATTGAGAAAAATGTAGGTAAGATGAAAATATTATGATTTCAATTACTTTGCAGTAACTGTGTATGTGAATGGCAAAGTTATACATGGATGTTAAATTAACAATTACTACCAGAAATCGGATAAGCTTACATGTCATTAACACAAAACAAATCAGATATATATTAAAATTTAAGTTAATTGCCCATACATTTAGAAACATGGGGGTACTCGTAAAATATGTTGCGCTCGCATCGTCAGTAAGAACTGCGTAAACAACACAGAGTAATATATGAGTCAGAGAACACAGACTGTATGGTAAACAAAATAACAAGATACAAAGTAAGAAAAAGAAATGAATCCGCACTTTTAGACAATAATAATATGTATACTTATTTAAAAGTTTATCCTGATACTTTATTATAAGGTTTGATTTTAGATAAATCTTTTTCAGAGCGAATAGTAAAAGCCGCTTCGGAGATGTCAGCGCGAACGAGTATAACTCCGTGTTTAATCCAGACAAATCGATACCCGTTTTGATTTGCGATCTCCTTTGTTTGACGAAACAGCTTCTTATTCTGTAGCGTAAGATGCTCGTTTACATAAATCTGTTGTGGATTACCACTCAACTTCAAATCTTCAGATGTGATTCCCTTTTTGAGACGCGCTGCTGCAATGAAGTTATCACGCAGTATTTGGCCGGAAAGTTTTACAATTATGTTTTTTGGCTTTGAGGACTTTGGATTCATTAGAGGAACACGATGGATAGCAATGACGTCACGAGGCGATAATGGTTGCTTGATTAAGATGGCTATGTTTTCAAGGATCGACATTAGATTTTCGCCACGCTTCTCAGGCAGATTGCTTATCTCGACGTTACAGTTCCGAGATTTCTGTTCTGCGGATTCCAACTTTGCTTCTAATGTCGCAATTCGTTGTTGCACTGCATCGGGCGAAGAAACTTTTTCCTCAAGCCGCGTCACGCGAGAATCAAAATCTTTCAACTTCACCTCCAAACCATCATATTTGTCGCTAATAAATTCAATAGACGACTTCACATCTTCAAATTTGGACAGCAGCAAAGCACATTTCTCATCCTGTTTTATTAAACAGGTCTCGAGCATAGACTTTATGTTTGCCTGGAAATCCTTTAGTTCGTCACGCCAGTCCGAGTCCTTATTGCATGGAAGGCCTCTGCGAAATGTGACGTAAGGAGGAGGAGACTCCTTCTCAATTAATGATCCATCAACGCTCATTTCACCGGATCGCGGTGGATTGTCGACGTCACTAATTTGATCGTAGGTGCAGTTTACAGTATTCATAACTGGTAATAAGTTTATAAGTCTCTGTCCGTGACACCACTCTGTGCCAAAGTAGGTAAACGGGTTCGAGCACAAAGAACTGCCGATAACACCGATGGTTTAATTTGTCACACACGCACTGTTACGCACACTATGCTCTTATTGTTTTAAGTTACACTGAGTGAGGACGAGACAACCGGTTTGCTCCGGGGCGCACGACGGAATGCAGTTTAGGGGTTAGGATCAGATTTGTGACAATACAATCGTGTGCTTTCTCATTGTGATTGGCTTGTAACATGTATTTTTAAGTGTCAAATAAAATATTGTTATTTTTATCATCTGCCTAGCCTTTTCCTAACTATGTTGATGGGGTCAGCCTTCCAGTCTAACCAGATGCAGCTGAATACCAGTATTTTATATGAAGCGACTGTCAATCTGACCTCCACAAACCAGCTACTGGGTTATACCCCTTGATAAGACTGGTTGTCAGACTTTCGGGCTACTGACGACCCGTAACGACTGTCAAAGATCCACGAATGAAAGCCGGGACGGAGGGGTCTTGGTATGCAGTTTAATGATTGTATGACCACCAAAGATAAATACAATCTTTTTTTTCCTTTTTTAACTTACTATTTAATACGTTATTAAGGCCACGATCGTATGACGTGTATGTCATTAAAAAGACAATAAAAATACCTATGAAAACAATCCATTTATGAATTCACGTCGCGCTGAACGTTTCACTTGTCAGCCGACCTTGCAGTGATATTGAGTCTATTTGTTCATTCAGATGCACTTATAATAGCTTTCATGCAAATTATTATTCACCAAGGCTGATTTACAGTGATCTTAACTACTTACTTTCATTACAATTTGATTGCAAAACAAAGAATGGTGGAAGAATGGTGGTGGTGGTGGTGGTGGTGGTGGTGGTGGTGGTGGTGGTGGTGGTGGTGATGGTGCTGTGTGAAATGTCCAGGGATATTATTATTATTATTATTATTATTAAAGAAGTCCAATGGGGACTTCTTTGTTTTGCAATCAAATTGTGACAAATGACGATCGAGGACAACACGGAGTTATTAGTGTTAGGTTAGGTTTCGTGTGGGAAGGGAACACCGGGTTGGTTTTTAGTCAGTATGAGTCTGACAGACCCCGACCGCCCCAGGGCGGAGGACTTCCATGAGGAATTTCCCAACCCGGAACAAAAAGGTTAGGTTAGGTTAGGCGTGTAACTAAATCGGAACTAACGCCGCCATCTTGTGTTTCAATAGGTACAATTTCAAACACGAAATATATTAAAGGCATTCCAGTACAAAAAAAAACAACTGTTGAAACGAATAAGAAAATTAAAGTATCAATTTTAGTGCGTCCCCAACAAGCAATCCATTCATCGCAGAGTTCACAGCATGAAGCAAGTTGGCAACGCGTTAAACTAGCGGTCATTTACCTCATCTTGACCGTTCCTACGAAAAAAAAGGGCGTGTGACGACGTTGCCAAATCGCTTGCCTACGCGCACGGATCTATGTGCATCCCATTCCTTAACGACATGCTCTACTTTTTCTTTATAACACGTTGAATTAGATATTTTAATTTGGCGCACCTATTCAATTTTATCCTGTATTTAAAATTAAAACTCCTATAAAGATTTCAATGAGCTTTAAATAATATTAATATACATAGTAGGATACCTTATATTGTAAGGTATTACTCGAACTGTAGTTGTAACAGTTTAGTAGATACATATGCGTTTTTGACAGTAAGTAAAGTTCAGAGGAACCCATCCAGAGGCGGTGAAATAGCCCAAGAACTTCGAAGAAAAAACTATTAATAAAAAATACATACAATATACATAGATCATCGGCTCTGTTGTTGTGCAATTGAAGCAATTGTCCTAGCCGTGTATCGGCCCACATTCGACCCTCTGTTATTTTAAGAGCCAGTCAAAGGAAATTGTTCAAATAGCTCTCATTGTGCTCAACTCTGTTATTCATACCAACTATGGTCTTAACCACATAAGTTCTTGTTATATCCCGGTCGAGAGAAGGCGTTCCTGTCAGTTGACACGATGAGGAACCATCATCATCTGCCTAGCCTTCTCCCAACTATATTGGGGTCGGCTTCCAGTCTAACCGGATGCAGCTGAGTATTTTACATGGAGCAAAATATGTTTTGATGTTATGTTGTTATTTGAAGTTTTGTTTTCTTTGTTTTATCGTGTTTCGAAATCGGTACCCATCACGTCTGCGGAGTTTCGTCAGATAATTTAATTTGACCCTGCTGTGTATTGAATTGTATGTCATGTAATTCGATTAAGTAGCAATTTTCATTTTGTGAACCTTATTCAGTAAAAGATAAATAATTTATTTTCTGCAAGTAGGTTTGCACAAACCCTTTTACACGTCAATCATATTTCAAAAACTAGATGAGGTCGGCGTTTAATATCTGACTAACGGTAAAACGGGGTTAATAGGGATTCAGGAGTGAATCGGGACGAAACTTTAAAATGGATTTGTACTTTAAAATAATGTAGTTTGTTGCTAACAAGGACATTTAATCTTTAATTTAAAAACAGTAAACATATTAGAGTCTTTTCTAGCAACAAAACATATTATTTCAAAGATAAAATCCATTTTAAAGTTTCGTTCCTATTTATCCCTGCATCCCTATTCACCCCATTTTCGGTACTGTGTGAAGAAAGGCCGAAATTAACTCAGAGGTTACAGTCAAAAGGACTCCCCTTTATTCCTTTATTTTCCTTTAAAATATTTTACTTTGAAAGAAAGTGGGGTATTCATTTATTTACACTAAACTAAATAACAGGACAGATATGAATTTGCAACAATATTCAATCAATTTTGTACCTCCACGTGGTTTTTTCCCTCGTGGTTTATCTTTCACCTACGTAAAACGTTATAATATTTATCTCTATCTTGCCAACGATAACGCGCTCACCAAGAAACGGTAGTAAAAAATTGTCTCGAATATATTTAACTAGATACATAATTAACTCGTCCTCAATAGCTACATTGGAGTACTTTTACGTCTAAAAAAAACATAAGAACAGCGTCCAAGAGCCTTGACTTTTTGTGTGGCGTTATCTTAAATATGAGTACGACGCGACAAAAATAGAGCAGTGACGTCCATTTACTACACAATGACAGGAATAGTTAATTTTAATGGACTTTCATACATTTATTCGTCGAGGAAAGTGGAAGGCGAAAGAAAAGAAAGAAAAAGTTTTTATTTGGACTCGCACAGAAAGCATTCATGTTGAAACACACTGTATATTATATCGTACAGTAGACGCACGTCGATTTTATGTTAACAATTTGACTTTTTTGTCAGTTCCTTAATGTTGTAGCAGTAAAGGAGGTTTTTGTAATGGTCTTCTTATTAGGCACCGACTTGCAGTTGCCCGTATTAACCTCAAAATGTCATCACAGGTTGCATCATTGCATGTGCTTTTGGGGTTTAGGGTTCCGTACCTCAAAAGGATAAACCGACTCCTTATAAGATGACTTCGTTGTCCGTCTGTCTGTCTGTCTGCCAAGACCCTTTTTCTCAGGAGTTATCAAGTTGAAATTATTATTAAATACTCAAGGCTGCAACCCCTTGAAGCAGTGAAAAAATCAAACTTCTAAGTCAACGCAATCAAAATATACCGCCCGTATATTTTGATTGCGTTGACTTAGAGGTTTGATTTTTTTATGTTCCTATATGCCGCATATTTTGACACTCGCAAGGGAATCAAAACCTACAGGGTACTTCCCGTTGACCTAGAATTATGAAATTTGGCAAGAAGCAATGTCATGTAGCAGTGAAGGAAAAAATGTGAAAACCGTAAAAAGGCCAACTCTCGTAATTTAAAACATTCAAAATCTAGTAGCAGTCTCATCTCGGCGACAAACAAATATCAAAATCTGGTCGAAAATGTAGGGAAATTAGAGGTATTTTTGACAGATTGAGACAGATCAGATTGTGAACGTTCTTAAAATTACGAGAATTGCCCCTGGTGTTATATACCTACCTACAAATTTGTAAGGAACCCTCGATGCGCGAGCCCGACTAACATTTGACCGTTTTTTTTTATTCATGCTGTGCCAATGTTTGCCTTGTTATACTGATAATGATCCTACTGTAGCTACTCTGTGGTTCAACTTTTTACTTCGCTCTGGAGTTAATAAGTTTCTGAGAACCTCAGGTAGGTTGCGTGAAGGCATCCTTTACAATTAACTAAAGTTTTATTCGGCGGTTCAATGAACGTCAGACGGCTTTTTGTGCAATGTTTCGTCTCGTGGCCGAGCATAATTTTGTAAGAATCAAGATCGTTCAACGGTGATGTTGAGTTACAGTGGAGTTTTGTTATATTATACACTAGCTGTGCCCGCGAATGCGTTCGTGTGCATGTTGGAAAACAAATTGGATTTCATAGGTTTGTTTTGCGCGGAACTAGAATTCTTTTTCTAAAATAAAAGTAGCATTAGTTTGTATTAAAACATCAGCTATCCAGCCAGTGAAAGTCCCGAAAATCGGTCCTACCGTTTCGGGACTTCAGGGCAGACATACAGATAGTTTATAACCTGAATAAACACATAGGACAATTTGTATCGCAGAGTTATTGCAGTGATAAGAAATAAAAAAAACTTTAATTTGTCCGACGAATTTCGCGTAATCAAGTAATCAGCATTAGGTATCATTAGGTAACTATATCGATATTTATTGCAGCTTTAATTTATTAATTAACCTTCTAAGATAAGTAGGATAATAAATTGTATTGTACCAGCTTAAATACTTTATTTTTTATGCAGTAGTAATCATACTGTCAGTGATAACGATCGTAGATTAGACAAATACTAAAGATATCGAAAGTCTCGTTCTTTGGTCTGTTAGTACCTACAGACGCCAGCCGGTCAAGCTACCCGAAACTGTCAAATTTTCCCAATCAACCTAGAACCTTATTGCTTTAGCAATAAAGTTAAGAATCTATTAAAGAAATTTGACAGATTGTAGTAGCTTGAGGAGCTGGCGTCTGTACGTATCGACACTATAGGGTAGATAGCTAATTGAAATTAAATTGTTTATTACATAAGTTTGCAGAAACAGAAAGAAAAAAAGGAAAGAAAGAAAATACGTTTATTTGCGGTAAACATGACGCAGAAAAAGAAACGCAAACACAAAAAAAAAATAACAAGTTGGGGGAAAATATGCGTCACATCCGCGCAAAATGGCCATTGCTCAGCATAATGTAAGATCCTATGCGAGACAGAGCCCCAGCGCTGGTCTTCAGCGACAGCCGGCGTTGACATGATGACGTCAACCGGTGCAACATACGATAAGATAAAAAAAAAGAAACAAAAATGCATTACCTAGTTCGAAAAGGCTAGATGACTTTTGTGGCTACAAAGGAATGCACATAAAATACTTACAACCCGTTCGCGCTAAGTCTGTGTGTGTGTAGTAGCTTAATGTGCTGGCGTCTGTACGTAGCCCTACAGAAGGTGGCAGCAATCAAGAAAAATAGGGGGCAATTCTCGTAATTTTAAGAACGTTCACAGTCTGATCTCAGTCTCAATCTGTCAAAAATACCTCTAATTTCCCTACATTTTGACAAGTTTTTTGACATTTGTTTGTCGCTGAGATGACACTGCGACTAGATTTTCAACATTTTAAATTACGAGAATTGGCCTTTTGACATTGAATAGAAACAAAAAGAGGTGTGAATGGGTACACAATCTGCAAGGTAGATTAGGCAAAAAAAAACACGGAATGATAGGGAGCTGATAATCAGCAATCAAATAATGCTTATCACACAATTATACACAACACAGCAGTCAGAATAAGTAATTAAAAACTATGTTGTAATCGGTTTGATACGAGTACATTTGATAAGAATGCGATGATTTATTCCAAAACAAAACGTTGCAATAAACGCTGCAACATTTATTTTTTATATGTCACATCATCATGCTGAGATAATAAAATTATGTATGAGCCTTTTGGCCTCGTGACTTTCTGTTTTATTTTTGTTACTTTTTTTTTATATAACTTGATTTTTTATTTTTGACTGTTAGTTTAGTTTGGGATCTTCCTGTACTATCGCAACAAATACTTTTTCTTTCTTTCTTTTATTAACAGAATTATGTAAAGCATTTGGCGACTATAGCTCACAGAGATTTCTAAGGAGAAAGGTATTGATAATTTTTTTTATTAAAAAAACCAAGTTATGCAGTGGATATGTACAATACTAATTAACGGAGTTCGCGTCAGAACTGAACTGTGGCGTCGAAGTGATTCAAAAGTATGACACTGAGTCTGACATACTTTTGAATCACTTCGACGCCACACAGTTCTGACGCGAACTCCGTTAATTAGTATTGAATTTCTGATTTTGATCATCTACTTTTGCTGTTGACTGTACCACCGCACTCTGAGTCGTCACTTAAAAATAATCAATCATCTACTTCTTGTTGTCACTAACTAACTATGACGTAAAAAATATCATAGATTGAGAACATTTCAATTTTGATGCCATAATTATTATTATGCTGGTTAATTAAAGAGAACCGATGGCATGACACGCCAGTATTAATGACATCATCCGTCGGGCTCTTGTCACCGCCGGAGTGTCAGATGTTTTAGAACCCAACGGCTTGGCACGCGGCGATGGAGGAGGCCAGACGGAATGACCATAATGCCTTGGAAGTTCCGTCGGCCTTTGTGTGGGCAACCTGCCGATCGATTCTATAAAAATCTCACCGTGAAAAGTTAGGTGAAGTGAGCTTAGAGTGAGCTGTCAATAGTGTCAATCCCTAGCATTAGTTGAATGACAGCTCACTCCACGCTAACTTCACCTAAGTTTTCACTTCACGGTGATATGGTTACAGAATCGCACTGCTGTGTTGACACCCTCGCGCCATCCCATCTTCCTACCACGGCGGACTATGCTGGGATGGAAAAGGTTAATAATTGATTAAAGGCGAAAATTTTAACGAATTCTAAATTCGGTGTAGTTTCAGAGTTTACCTCTCACAAATACAAACACACTGTAACCCATAATTACTCCATAATATTTGTAAATATTATGTCGCTAATGATCTGGCAACGCTCCAGTAAAAGCTCTTGGAAACAGGCTGGTCCCAAACATAAGAAATTTTGTTGTTTGTTCGTCTTGAAAATAATATTCACATATAGTTTAGAGATTAAATAGCTGCACACGGTTAGACTGGAAGCTGACCCCAATATAGTTGGGTAAAGACTAGGCAGATTGATTGTTTGTATGAAATTAATTGATATATGTAGTTATTGCCGGAACTGTACCTAGTACAGCCCAATTCAAACTTTATGGCGGCTCGGAACATGAGGCGAGTCGATGCGCAGAAACACATTCACGTGTCAGCGGGGGTGAGGGGTGAGGTACTGCGCAGTGAGTAGCGCACTTCAGAGCCGCCATACAGTTTGAATCGCGCTGTAGTAACAGTTCAGTATGGCATGTGTTTCTGACAGTAAGAAGACATGTTACACCGAGGGCAGAAGAATGATATTGATGATAAGTTGGAAAAAGGCTAAGCATATGATGATGATTAATAGAGTATATTCAAACAGGCTGATGCGAAGCGAACTCCACGCGTGGAACGGGGTATCACGTACGGTTAACGAACGTGTCCGAGGGCGTTAGTGAGACGAGTTCATTTGTCACCTCGAGAGACGTGGTAGGTATTAATTCAAGTCATCATTCTCACATGACATCAATTTACATATATACCTGACTAACGACAATTTAATAACCTGTCCTATCGACGTGCCAATCAGCAACATAACGGCTTAAAATAAACCCATTCCGGGACATATCCTGGCGATGACACTTCCTAAATTCTTAATGTCTTCGGGACGATAGATCCCGAGATATATCTGCAGATAATGATTTTGCGTAGAATATTGAAATGAGTTTTTGAATAGATACAGCAGTGCGTTTCTGTAACCATCTCACCGTGAAAACTTAGGTGAAGTGAGCGTAGAGTGAGCTGTCATTCCAAATAATGCTAGGGATTGTCACTACTGACAACTCACGTCAAGCTCACTTCACTTGAGTTTTACGGTGAGATTTTTACAGAATCGACCGGCTGATCTATACCATATTTGGTTGTGTTGGATTTTCCTAGTCATGATTAACAATCAGAAAACGTATTTTACAAAGTAGGCAACACATTTTGTACTGTTTTGAAGAAGACCAGTTCGCATTGTAATTGGAAGGTACGTAGCAGATGGATTCGATCATCCATACTATACTTATAGTATTATAAATTCGAAAGTAACTCTGTCTCCCGGGTGTCACCACTGCCAGGATCGCCCAGAGGACACGGTGGAGCACACGGTGGAGGTCTGCCCTGCTTGGGCGGAGCCCCGCCGTGTCCTCGTAGAGGCGATCGGCAACGGCGGCGACCTCTCGCGTCCGGCCCTGGTGCAAGCCATGGTCCGGGGCGAGAGGGAGTGGGAGGCAGTCACCTCCTTCTGCGAAGCAGTCATGCTAGCGAAGGAGGTGGCGGGGAGGCTGAGGGAGAGAACCTCACGCCTCAGCCGCCGCGGGAGACGCTCCGGGCGTCGGGAGCCGCGTGACGACTCCCGGCCACCGTAGGCACGGGCCTGCGGGCGGTGAGTAATGGGTAGCTCACCGTCCGATCAGGACCAGGCCCGTGCCGGACGGCGCGTTGTGTTCCACGCGCGCCTCAAAGAGATGTCAGCAGAGGACGGGGTCCGACAGGGCCGAAGCCTGCCAGGGTGGCGGGATCTTCCGAAAGGTTAACCGCTGCCCAGGAACAGAAAGGGCTAAGGAAGGAACACGGGTGGGTTTTAGTCAGTAAAAGTCTGACACTCCCTTCCGCTCCACCCAGAGCGGGAGGGGTGATGATTTCCCATCCACAAAAAAAAAAAAAAAAAAAACTCTGTTTATATAGTTAGTTACCTTTTCACGCCTAAACCACTGAACGAATTTCGATAACATTTGGCAAGGTGGTAGCATCCTGGGGCACTAGGCTACTTTATGTCCCGGTAACACGTTCCCGTGAGATAATTTCCGTCATCCACGCGGGTGAAGCCGTGGGCAGAAGCTAGTCTTCCGATAATCACATAGATACTCCTTTTGAAAAAACCGTGATTTACATTATTGATCTATTGTTAGTTTTAGCACTTGCCAGTGTTACCAAGGTGTGTCAGGTTACCCAGTAACTGGGTTGTGGAGGTCAGATAGGCACTCGCGCCATGTAAAGGACTGGTACTCAGCTGCGTCCGGTTAGACAGGAAGCCGACCCCAACATAGCTGGGAAAGGCTAGGCAGTTGGTGATGTTGTCAGTCCTTGACCAATTGATGAAATGCCTTTTTATCTTCCTTCGTCATTGACGCATCATTTTTGAATCTACATTTGCATCGTTACGTACACGGTCAAACAAAGTGTTGTCAAGGTTTTCATTGTCAGCTTGTACTTACATATGTTACAGCTGTTATAAGACACAGGTGTTACGGTGTTTAAATACTAACACAACATCACGCCTGTAATTCCCGAAGGGTAAGACAGAGGTGCACTCATAGTACACCCCTATTTCGTCAGTTGTGTTTATGTCCCATGAAACAGGAGGCGAGCTTATAGCCATCAGCCTCCTCAACGAAGACCTCATACTCAGCAGTAGCCCTTGCAACCACTACGAAAAAACTTTGTACTGCAAATTAGTACTTTTCATTTGAAAGTGCAAACCCTATGAATTTAAAAAATCTCTCGATGCAAGATTCCATTACGCAGTCTGCAATAAACCGTAGCAATGCTTAGCTAAGTGCAATCAAGTTGAAGGAATCTCAGGGGCATCACGAGTTACCGCTTTAAAGCTGAAAAATTGTTTCCTCTGAAAACGTGGAATGTTCATTGGTACAAATTAAAGGCTCTGATTTATTCACTCTCACTGAATTTTTAACTTTAATTGTATTGAGACAGAGTTCAGAATCCTTTGGTAGTGCAATATTTTTTAGTACTCGTATCATAGTAAGTGGAGTGTTTGTAAGACTCTGTGGTCATGGTCTCGCTTCTAGCTACTCTATGTAAGCTCTATGCTCTAGTGGTTGTCTAATAATTAAATTCTTACCATGCTTAGAGGAATGTGAGCTATGGTTTGTTCGTAGACTCAATACTTTCCAGTGTTTTGTACGAGAGACCTTTTATTTGTTTATGGTTTTCTATGCACAATGGTATTATCAAAAATAATGACATATCTCTGTATTTACGTATGTATGTTATTATTTTTGAACTGTTGGCCAACTTAAGGGTCACGTAAATATTTTTCTCAAATTGTAGGATAGATGCAATGGACATCATGTTTATACACGATGTATCAAAAAGGTGTAGTTAAAATTAAGGGTGTGGACCATCCAGCTTAACAACTTTCTCCATGGGACCAACATCGTAATCGCGAAAAAACAACCACATTATGATTTAAAATTCTAGTGATCCAAAAGTTTGGTGTATTCCCGTTCGTCCCACTGACTTCGTCCCCGTAGTGAGACGAACGGGAATTCGTTATTTTTTTTCTTGAACTGCTATAACGTTTTTATTGACTAATTCAACTACCTATTACTTATCAAGTAATCCCTTAGGAGTAGATATTTTTTTTATTTTAAATCATAATGTGGCATCACAGCTGAATTGGAAAAATGTCAAGTAACTTATGGAAGCCACTGTATAAACCTATTAATTACATAATCAGCGTTTTAATGTTCCCACTGCTGGGACACAGGCCTCCTCTCTTCGAGAGGGAGTGGGCTGTAATCCACCACGCGGGCCCAGTGCGGGTTGGTAGAGGTCGCATGCCTTCCTACCTATTAATTAATACCTAGCTATAGCAAACGCTGTAGACTTGTTCGTATCGAGTAACGTAATTTGTAAGCTTACTGCCAACGCCAGTCGGTATTAAAAGTGAATTATCTGCACTAATCTTGTAAACCTAAGCTAATAGGTTAGAATCAGATTCCGATCCTCGGCTTTTCCTTCCTTCGGAAAATTGTAGAGTAAATAAAGGGTAGAGGAAACTCTATAGTTATATTATTTTCCCTGTTAGGTATCAGTCTCGTTCAATGGAAATATCAATGACCATTGTGCCTGTTCAATTGAAACCATAAGTCTTTTAAGATTCATCAATACAGGGTCAAATTAAATTAGCTAGCGAAACTCTGCAGACGTGATGGGTGTCGGCTCGTCTGCGGAGTTTCGCTAACGTGTCCGGCCCAATCCCACTTAAGATTGGCAGTTTTCTGGGTGCAATCCGTGATTTTGTTTTTGGCGCGGAGTACTGTGTTCCTTATGCGGTCCGAAAGTCGAATCCCCAGGATACTGCGCTCCATGCCTCGCTGGCAAACCTCGAGCAATTTAAATTCATAATCAGCTTATAATTTTTCCACTGCTGGGACACAGGCCTGCTCTCTTCGAGAGGGAGTGGGCTGTAATCTACTACGCGGGCCCAGTGCGGGTGCGGGCAAGTAGATGTCACATGTCTTCGAATTTTTGGTTCTATGACATGCCGGTTTCCTCATGATGTTTTCCTTCACCGTTTTGAGAGCAGTGGTGATGAAATTATTTACACAACGTAAAGCGGCTTCTTAGGTTCGCACGCACGACCTACATTATTCATAGCTCGTAGCTGTTACCACTAGCGCACTACTGCTCAAATTTATATTACAAGCGTAAAAATTGTTTGTATTAACAATGTAAATACCATGTATGTTTTGTAAATCGCATGTTTCCGACAGTTAAATACATAAGTATGTTATTTTCATAATGACACCCACTTGACACTGCCTCCACTTTGATAACAGCGATGTTATCAACTGATAAAGAGATTATGTAATATGTAAACTTACTATAATTATTTTAATGACGGAATGTGGAGTCGACCACACAAGTCGTTGATCACAATTTATCGGGGTGTGGGGTCCGAGTGTTCATGGTTTGTTCAACGAAATCTCCAAACGGCTGGTTGACACTTCCCGTGTACCAAGGGCTGGCTTTTACCTTGGCCAGAGGCTAAGCATTGCCATACAACGTGGCAATGCCACAAGTCTCTTGGGTACATTACCGGTCGACAGCGATGCGGAGGAGTTTTTCGACGCCATATTTTAGTTAGTTTTAATTTGGTTAGGTGATTATATTGTTATTTTAATATATTGTAAGTTAATTTAGTGTAAGAAGTTTATCCAGTGTATATATTTTTGTCCTCTCATATACAAATAAATAATAGTAGCATTTATCAGTAAATAGAATGCTAGCCTAATTTACTTTTAATAGAATTGCTGACCTTAGCACGAAACAAGAAAATCTTTTAAACATTGAGATGTTTATTCCCACGATCTTCTTACAATAATAAAAGGTTTTCTTTCAATAATAAATCCAATAAAAAAAGTGGGGCTTGTGGCTAAGTAATAACAGCCGCACGGGTCGATCGATCAGGTTAAGCTGAGCTTGCCGCGGTTGGTCCGTCGATGGGTGACCATCTTCACTTACCAAGACCCCTCCGTGTCTCGGAAAGCACGTTAAGCCAATTGTTGGCAACAATATTAATTTCAGAAGAATCTGTTTTTGCATGTTTGATTAGTTGCTCATCAGAAACTTGGTTTAGGGATGTGCCGAGCAACTTTTGTTGATGATTGTACTCATTACGTAAACGAAATGTGTGTATTTGTATGTATTTTAGAGTTTTCCGGTCTGTTCAAATATTTTTTTGTTTTATAAATTTTTCTAGAGTCTACCTGATGGGACAGAGGCCTCTCTGTGAGAGGGAGCGGGTCGTAATCCACCACGCGGGCCCAGTGCGGGTTGGTGGATGTCACATGTCTGGAATTTTTTGGTTCTAGCACATGCCGGTTTCCTCACGATGGTTGCCTTTCCCGTTGTGAGAGCAGTGGTGATGAAATAATTTACATAAAGTAACGCCTGTCTGGGTTTGAACTCACGACCGTAGGAAAATCGTGGCCGTTGGCTAGCAGTTTATTTAAAGTCCATTGAAACGCATTTTTTTATGATCAATGTTCATATTTATTGAAAACCTATAGGGAACTGAAGCAGCAATAACTTCTCACTACATTTTCACATACTTCTTGCAACAAACTTTACCAGGCACAGCTTTTGATTTCCTGTATCATCCTGACTGCATTTGTCGTTCCTTTCGCTTAAAGCCACAGCGTACAAACAACATGCAATTTGTGGAAGTGTGTCTGCAGTCCATTTCCTATTTACCAACACTGGTGGATGTAATTTCCTTAGTCTGCGGCGAAGCAAGATAAGCAGGTTACTGTTCCTTTTTACTTCTCCTTATTGTGGACGTGATTCAATGTTTTCCATCTGTTTCGACTTCAGAATGTCTCGTTTTGGTACTTAGTAGATTTTTAAGGGTTACGTGTCTTATGAAATACTTTTATATTGTACCTAATCTAATATCGCGATATATTCGCCAAAAATGTAAACAAATATGAGTTTATCGAAAAATAACTTTAATACCTACACAATAAAGTTCAGTTTACGCTACAACTTCAAACACTTTTATAACTTTTTCAATAGTGCTAGTCACTCTGAACTCAACTGAATTGCCATTACAATAAAGTTGATATTTGTTTAACTTGAAATAACGTCAATTTGAAACATAAATAAAATTTGAATATAGTTAACTATATTTTCTTTTTTATTTAGGTACCTATTCTAAAATTCAAATAACTTTTACTTTCTTTTAACCGTCAAATTTATGTGTTTTTTATCTCGTCGATAAAAACAATTGAACTATTTTGTCTGTTATTTTAGCTAATTAAAGTTACCTATTTATTTGTATAAATTGTAAATCCACTATTTTCTAGCACAACAAGTCTTTTATCCAAAACTTTTTTTTAATGTTAATCATATATTTACATGATTTTTCCAAGACTTTTATTTAGATTCATTATTTCATTTCATCACCTTTATTTGGCTAAGTAATTTTTTGGGTTAGTCCACACGAATTTGTATTTAGTGTTCACATATTTGAAATTCACGCAATTTTTCCAAGTAAAAGTGAGTGATGAGGCCATCTGAAGAATCGAGTCGATATTGTTAAGAATATTGCTTTTATCAAAATATAGTGTATGTGCAAATAAACTGTACCTTACCTACCTTTACACAATGTAAAATAATAAATTATATTCCTTCAGATTTTTGAGATATCGTCTCTCAAATCACGGGGTGGGCCAATTTTTTACACGCACGTGTATAAATTCCAAATGACACTCCACCAAAGGGTGATAACACAATATCGAGATCGACCATACAGATTAAACCTATGTATTGCAAAACTAATACCGATGTCATACAGGTCGAGCCTACTAAAGATCCCTTTACAATACGTGATACCAATACTAACTGCACAGTACAGGACCAAATAGGTACGCAAAATCGATCCTTTCCGACGGCTCACCGATGATATAGACATTCCGATACCCTTTCTGGGTAACAGTATATCCAGTAGTGATGGGAAAGACAGCTTGACAGCCGTGACGTGGACAACACTAGACTAAGCGCTAGAAAAATGCGGTAGTCTGCGACGGAAAACGAATGGAGATACTGAGAGTGAAAGGATTTTTTTTTTAAATTTCGTGTTGATGTTTTATGTAAGATAAGGGTATTTTATGGGCTTGATTTTTATATAAACATAAACAGAAAATTATCAAACATGTCGTCAGTGTGCATGGAAGCGGTAAACCTAGATTTGACGCGTGCACTCCGCACGCTTATACACATAGCGAGTGAGACGGACTTAATCAGTAGTTCTCTGAGTGAATTCAGAAGGAATGCATTGTTTAATCAGCATATCCTAATAATTCGAAGACATGTGACATCTACCAACCCGCACTGGGCCCGCGTGGTGGATTACGGCCCACTCCCTATCACCGAGAGGAGGCTTGTGTCCCAGCAGTGGGAACATTATAGGCCGATTATGCATTGTTTAAAATTAATTATAGATATTAGTATAATTATATTTAGTTACTATAGGCGCACTTATAACATTGGGATTATCCTGTAACGGTAGATGTAAGATAAATTAAAAAAATGCAAAATTGTATGTGAAGAAAATTTTGGATGGCTTTAAAAGTAAGATGGATGGATGTTTATATTTTTATTATTATATATTATTACCTATACTAGCTATTATATTATTATACTAGCTTCTGCTCGCGACGTCGTCCGAGTGAAATGTCGACTCCCGACCCGCCACATCGCATCGCATCGCCCGCCCGCGCTATTACTTCGTTTTCACTTAGCGTTCTTTCCGACTTTTTTCTCTTTGCTCGGCGCCTAATGGTCGTAGCGTGATGTTAAATAGCCTATATACTTCCTAAAGAATTGGGCTGTTAAACGCACGATTTTTTTTCAAATCCGTCTGTTAGTTCTAGAGATTAGGGCGTTCAAACAAACAAATTCTTCAGCTTTATTAATGTCATATAGATTATTGATAATATTATTAATAAAAACATGTCTTCAATGTGCATAGAGATAAACCTAGATAACGCAAGTGACTAATTGAAAGCAAGACTTTTTTATATCTATCGCTTCGATTAAGTATCGGACATTTCATGTTGACTATCCGCAATGCAGAACAATCAACACAGTTCATAAAGCGTAGTGGGGGACGTCCCCCAGCTAGATTGACCGACGACCTTTACAAGGTTCCTTGGAAGGCTGGGACGGACTGGATGCGGAAGGCGGAGGACAGGGTGTTGTGGCGCAGCCTGGGAGAGGCCTATGTCCAGCAGTGGACTGTGATAGGTCGAGTTGATTGATTGACGGACCATAATGTCATCATCAATCATTATTTGTAAAACGTAGATGTATTTTCAATTTAACGTAATACCTTTCTGATGCACATCAAGCTACCCGAAACTGTCAAATTTTCTCAATCAACTTTGAACCTAATACTTTAACGATAAAGTTGAAAATCTATTAAAGAAATTTGACAGATTGTAGTAGCTTCATGTGCTGGCGTCTGTACTTAGGCATAATATTGGATAGATGGCACTTACGCAAATTATGTCGCTAATTAATTACTGACAGATTGCAAGCTAATGGCCACCGGACATGATATTACCTCATTATCTATACCGTATACCTATGAACTTTTTATAACGCGTACCTATGTACGAACTTTTACATCGCAATTTGGTTGGGTTCAAAACAAAAAGATCGTAATACTATATTTATCCCACGAAGCGACGCGCACTTTACCTGTGGTAACCAAATGTAAAAAAAAACGCTGTTAATGTGTTCGTGAAGACGAGTAACGTTAGCACATAACACACCCACACTTCCGGCTTCACCATTGTCTTGGACGGTACCGAGGCGTCCTCTACTTACACACACACCCACAGTGTGTTTGTACACTTATGGTACCACAAGAAAAGCGCGCGTAGCTTCGTAAGATAAAAGTAATGTAGTATAAATGGGCCCAATATAGGTACCTGTGGTCCCAAATAACCTCCATCAAAGTTACCTCAAATAACAGTTGAAACTCAAACTTTGTCCTTCTAAATTCAGTTATGAAATTATCACCTTCCGCTACATATTGGGATGTACAAATTAATGATGACGTATTGCCTCTAACTCGCCAATTAGGTACAGCGTATAATAGTCCAACTCAAATAATTTTTCGAACTGGTTTGCGAAATTACGTTTCACAATCTGGCTGGTTTGTTAGCTATAATATATGAGAATGAGCAATTTGCTCGTAACTAGTTGTTCTTGATAACACAACAAGATGAGTTTTCGTTTTGAATATTTTCCAACCATGGAATTTTACTGAGAAAATTAAGCGGAATTAGAATTATACAAGGTGTAACAGAATAAACGAAAGTCCTGAAAGTAGTTTGTTCATAATTGACTATTGAATCGATTTCAGTGACTTTTTGCCAAATAATTGATGATTTTGCCATACTGACCCTGACCGCTAAAATTAAAAAATTAAATCCGGCCGCGAAAATTAAATCTTATTTCAATTCTGTACTGACAACGCTATTGACATCAAACTCATTCAGTGGTAAAATGACATTGGATTCAACATTATTATTTAAGCTAGTTTGTCCGCGACTTTGTCCGCGTAAAATTTCTTGTTCCGACCCACCCCATCGCACCGCATCGCATCGCCTGCCGCACTACTACTTCGTTTTTACTTAGCATTCTTTCTTACTTTATTTTATTTGTGCTTGGCTCCTAACGTGATGTTAAATAGTCTATAGCCTTCCTCAAAGATTAGGCTACCAAGTGCAAAGATATATTTTTTAATCTGACTGGTAGTTTGGGAGATTACCCCGTACATACAAACTTACAAACAGTTTATAATATTAGTATAGACTAGCTGCGCCCCGCGGTTTCACCCGCATAAGTTTCGATCCCGTGCGAATATCGGGATAAAAAGTATCCTATGTGTTAATCCTGGTTATAAACTATCTGTGTGCCAAATTTCTTCCAAATCCGTTTAGCAGTTCTTGCGTGAAAGCGTAACAAACATTAATCTATCCTTCCATCCATACAAACTTTCGCATTAATATTATTGGTAGGATTATCCAATTCACCGTTTATGTACAACATTTCATTTATTACGACTAAGAAGATTGTATAAATAACTGCAGGTGCAATTTTACCATAAATTCACGGTCTACTAACAACGCTATTGACGTCAAACTCATTCAAAGGTGCGACATTGGATTCCCCATTACCATTTAAATATAATTCACCATAAGTATTCACATTTTTTTTCTATTGTACAGGTAACACTGACTATGTTATTCATTCACACTATTACTTGAGTAAGCTGGGCATGAAAATATACATGTATTCCGCAATTCAAACATACCAATGTTTGTTATGATCGTAAAAGGGTATAGTTTTATACTATCTCATAATAATTAAATATCTTATATATCTATACTCTATATTAATATTATAAAGAGGTAAAAATTGTTTTCATCCCACCATCTCGGAAAGAGTATTTTTAATCTTCAATATCTGAGTGGAAAAGCCGTTTTTATTCTCTAGAGGATAAAGTAAATTGAATTTAGAACATCGTGTGCACTAAGTTTGTGAATTAAAAAAAACATTAAACCTATTTACTGCTACCTCCATGGTGCCGAATATATCATACAACTTTTTTTAAATTTGTTAAAAACTCAGACTCGGAACCTTCTTGGTGTTCTTTTTTCAATTTGCTTTGTACGCGGTTCTTTAAGCGGCATTTTTTCACGTCATTGGTAAACCTTATATTAAAAACAAGAAATTTGAAAACAAGTGAAAAAACTAAAATGAGTGATTCTAGCGACGAGGAAGTTTGCTTGACGCCAACAGAATTGACTGAAACTGTTAATAATGCGCAAATGAGCTTTCTCCCTCAACAATCATTTTGCATTTAGTCATTTCCTCGCTGAGGTGGAATGAAAAGTTACGTGTTGCACTCGAGTGCAAAGATTTTTCACCTCGTGCTCTTTTGATTCCCTCGCTAACGCTCAGGATTCTAATTTTGAATCACTCGCTGCGCTCGTGATTCAATTTTAGAACCCTTCGCTTGCTCGGTCATCAAAATAGAACACGCGGTTAAAAAGCAACTTTGCACTCTTGTATAACAAATAACTATTGTTTGTTTGTATGTATGTAGGGGGTAATCTCTGGAACTACCAGTCGGATTTGAAAAATCATTTTTGCATTTGAAAGCCAAATTCTTGAGGAACGTTATAGGCTTTTTAACATCACGCTAAGACACTTAGGAGCCGAGCAAAAACCAAAAAACGTCAGAAAGAACACAGTAATAGCGGGCAGGCGATGCGATGCGACGGGGCGGGTCGGGAAAGAACGAATTTCACGCAAATGAATTTGCGGGCAGAAGGTAATTGACAATAAAAAGCTATCTACCGTATTTTGTAATCCCTTGGGCAACCAGAAGACACAGAATAGAAATTATCTGCTGATCTATTCTGTGAACATCTCACCGTGGTAACTTAGGTAAAGTGCGCTTAAAGTGAGCTGTCAATAGTGTCAATTCTGTTTTTTGCTTTAATTATGGCAAGCCAAGCCGATGTTGACTATTCTGCCACGCACACGGTTGAAAAGAGAACATTGGGCATTGTGGCGCAAGTTGAAATACATGTCTGTGGTCAGAAGTTATTTTAAAGGACAGAACTCATTTGACAATGGGTATATAATAGATATTTACCCGGTTTTTTGAAAGGCCATAGCATAATCAGCCTAAAATGTTCCCACTACTGGGACACAGGCCCCGACTCTGTGAAAAGGAGTTGTAGTAGTGCGGGTTGGTAGATGTCACTATGTCTTCGAATTTTTGGGTCTAGGACATGTCCTGTCCTGTCCTGTCCATGAGAGCAGTGGTGATGAAATAATTTACACAAAGTAAAGCGCCTGTCCACCTACAACACATAAGTCGCGGCCACCACTGCTCTGAAAGGCCGTTGAAGTCTTTTCTGGCAGATTTTCATAGTTATGTTAACCGCTGTGACTGACAAGTTTGTCAATCTTTCCACTACCTATTTATTTGCCTTTGACAAACAGGGTGTTACACTATTACAATAATATTATGCACAAATAGAGAGAGAACACAGTGTGTTGTAGTTACAGGCCATTAAGTACAGTTCCAATACAATTTCGATGACATATGAGCTTCCTTGTGTGTGTAGCTGTGTGAGTAATCGATATAAGCACGTCGTTACGATGCTTCGTGTCGTCGCTTTCGGTTAGGGATGTGCCCGTCTTGAGAATTATTATCGATATTATTAGAGGAGCATGTTTCGCCTTTTTGGCCTCGCACAGGTCTTCTTTTTTTTGTTGGTTTCACTATTCTGTTAATTTTAGGATATTAGATTAACTTAAAAGTTTGAATGTTCTTTTTTTATTGTGTTAATGATTTTCTTAGAGTTATTGATAATTTTTATTGTTTGTATTTCCTGTGCGTGTTCCAAATAAAATATTTTTCGTTCTTTTAGCTTTAAGCTTTAGGTACATAAACTGGTAGGTTTAGTTACATGATATCGATAAAGTTTTGAAAAAAATTGGCAATATTTTTACAAGATTTATTTACTAAAATATCCGTTTTATTTATTATGTCACCTACAAACGCCCGACGTCAGCAAAACCTACATACCTAATTAGGTATGAGATGATGGGTAGCATTTTCCTCCTTTCTGTTTTTTATTGCATAACAAGCGACTCGCCCCCGCTTCGCACGGATTTTACGACTTGACACAACAGAAATTTCTTATTATATGTGTTTTTAATATTAATTTATTATACACATAAACCTTTTGGAATATAATCCGAAAACCGCATCAAAATCCGTTGCGCAATTTAGAAGAACAACGCGGTCACACAGACAGACACGAAAACCGTCTTTAATTTATAATATGTATAGAAAGATATATATAGCAAAATAAAAGTTAAAAGGTAATGATGTTTAATTACATCGGATTTATAAGCAACTGGCTGATGGCTCTGTTTACCCCTTTTAATGAACACAAGCGTGAAGTATATCATACAAAAATAAGGTACCTTTCACAGTACATTTTACATTATAAACTTCATGGCTAGCCTTAATAAGCAGCGACAGCCGGCTTTCCTTTTTCCCCGACGAGTATTACCAGCACGGAAAATCGATTGAGTGAAATTTCATCTCGGAGACTCAAGTCGGAACTGGCTAAGCTTGGTCGTCTAGCTTAGTTATAGCTACAGTCAACCGGATACAAGTCAAAGACACTGCAATACGGCACTAGGTAGGAAAGAGCAGAATACTCGCTGAAATATAACTCTTACGTAATCACTGACTTAAGGGACATATTCTTCTGTAGCTGTGCCCGTGACTTCGTTTGCGTGCATTTCGGAAAACAAATTGAATTCATGAGGTATTTTTTTCGCGGAACCGTAATTCTTTTTCTAAAATAAGTAGTTAGCTTAAATTACTTAGAATATCAGCCGTCTGCCTGTGAAGGTCCCGCCAAAATCGGTCTAGCCGTTTCGGAGATCAGCCGGAACAAACGGACAAACAAATGAAATACAAAAAAAATAAAAATCGTCTTTTTGTTACATTTAGTAAAAAGCTGTTATTTTGACATTACAAACGGACACTTAAATTTTATTTATTTGTATATATATAGATGACAGCCATGACCGGGTAACACATTAAGAAGGTATCAACTTTACATATCACCAATTTTTTCAACAATTATGGTTTGAAATACATCACACAAATATTATAAAGGCGAAAGTTTGTGAGTGTGTGTATGTGTGTTTGTATGTTTGTTACTTCTTCACGCTCAAACGGTTGGACCAATTTTGATGAAATTTGGTGTGGACGTAGCTGACACCCTGGATTAACATTTTTATTTCGATATTCCCACGGGATTGAAACTTATGCGGGTGAAACCGCGGGTCGCAGCTAGTTAATTAATAAATTGTCAGCCATCTTGTTACCATAACACAAGCATTAGGTTGCTTAGCTTGGGACAAATGGTGCTGTGTGAAATGTCCAGGGATATTATTATTATTATAAATTGTAACTGAAAAAGTCCCAACGTGGCCAGAGATCACACCAGACAGGGAGGTTTGGAAAGAAAAAGGGAAGGTTATTGCCTAGCAGTAGGCAAAAAACTGAAAAATTAACCTCAATTCTCTAATCAAAAAAATCTTACTGCCATCCAACATGGTAATGCTGCATGCCTTTGGGGCACTTATCCCATTGACAGCGATGTGGATGAATTTTTTGATGCCCAATAAGCCAACAACAAACATAATTTAATTTTTATTCATCCTTGTTTTAAAAAAAATATATTATTAACCTTCTGAACATCTAACTACAGTGTGACTTTGTATTACTTATGCCAATATTAGTTTCGTGTGCATTCCGTTTTAAGGCTTATCTCTAAGTAAGAATTTGAATGACGTAAGTTATAACGGTAATACAATTCCGAGGAATCTTATTGCAATGTTTTTGAAGTGAAAACTTCTTTAGCGGCGTTGTGCACTTTTTTGTGATGGGTAAAAAATGTTAAACTCGCGTCAGGACCAGGACACGTGACCTGATCGAAAATTCGTAAGACGGAGGGAGAGTTTTTTGTGATGGGTAAAAAATGTTAAACTCGCGTCAGGACACGTGACCTGATCGAAAACTCGTAAGACGGAGCTCGTGTCAGGACACGTGACCTGATCGAAAATTTGTAAGACGGAGGGAGACTAGACCGCATTCCAAAATATCAAAAATGCACAACGTTAATATTCAAGTTTTCACTTCTGCCGGCACTCCCGGAGTGCAACCCGTTTTTTTTTTCATATTACGCATTTATTTCTTTTTGTATGTTTCATTGAATGAGTATTCATGGATATGTTGTACCTAAACCTTATTAATAGACAAACTTATCGTGAAAAAACAGCACTTTAATTGCGTAACACACTATCAATCTCAATCTGAATCATTTTGAAGGATATTGCTAATCCATTGCTTCATATGTTCGAAAAATTTGTCTGCTTAACAACGTGAATAACGCAATGAATGTTGTTGAACTGTCAAAATGAAACCCATTCCTACTGAAAGTGTGTTGCACAATCACCCGAGTCGGTATGTCCTAGAACCATAAACTCAAAACCATGTGACATTCACCAACTCACTTTTGGCCCTCGTTTTGTATTAGGTACGGTCCAGCAGAGGAATAAGCAATTTTTTTTTGCACATAAATAAAACAGCACACACATCAAGCTACCCGTAACTGTCAAATTTTCCCAATCAACCTTGAACCTTGAGCTTTAGCGATACAGTTGAAAATCTATTGAAAGAAATTTGAGAGATTGTCGTACTTAGCTTGATGTGCTGGCTCTGTACATTAAAGTTAAGTGCTTTACTTCTCACAGTTTATACTCGTAACATAAATGTATCTTTTGATTCGCAGAACTTGATTTTTATAGCTGACCAAGTAATTGCAGTACACCAACATTAAAATAAAATATTTTATAGTCTTAGGCTTGCTGTAGTTTAATTAGCCTTAAAAAAACAAAACAAAATCAAAAGTCATTTAAGTATTCAAATAGGCTGAGAATCAGCACTTTTTGAACGTCAAAATTACAAAAGACAGTCCCCTAAAAACGCCCGCCCTTAAGGGGGATGCGCTAGGAAGCACGCGAAATTCAATTTTTTTTTCTATTTTCTGATATTTCATGAAATAGTAATTCAATAGGGTTACATGAACTTTGACGGTTGTATTGATGATTCTAATGATTATAATTCTATAAAGTCATATTTGTTACGATCGCGAATCACATTCTAATCAACAAGACACACATGTAAATTGCAAAAAAAAACATACGATACGTTTTTCACCAGTGCGCAAACTGAAACCATGATTTCAGTACAAGATTCTGAACCTTTGCAACATTTGCTCTGAAACAGGTGATTTCGTATATATATATCTATATATACCTATATATTTTTTTACTTTGCCCCACACTAGGAATTTCTCCTGTATCGTGGGTGCATTCACAAACATTTACACTCACATACACAAACAGCCAGACCCGGAACAACTACTTGTCGGTCATACAAATATTTGTTCCGTGCGGGAATCGAACCCACGACACGCAGCGCAGCAGTCAATCGCGTAACCACTGCGCCAACCGTGCCGTCAAATTGATAACCGACGAAAAATTTCTACGCTAGGGAGTTTAGAATAATGTGCTGAATTCATGGTTACAGTTCGCGCACTACTTAAAAAATTATCCTGTACCTATAGTATATAATATTAATGTATTATTATAGTGTCAGAGTATTACATGACTTTAACTTAACTACAAATATATCTCTACCTACACATATTTGATTAACGCGATATTTATTTGGATTGGCTTACCGTAGAGAAAAACCGCAAAATTGCAATTTAAACTCTACATTCTATAAATTATGTAGGCTTAAATACTTGACAAACTTACGGCTATATCACATTATAATACACTAGCTTCTGCCCGCGACTTCGTTTTCGTGAAATTTCTTAATCCCCCGACCCACCCGTCGTATGGCATAATCTGGGGGTCTACTCCGAAGTAGTATCGGCCGAATGTTCGGCCGTTTCCTGCTACGAAGTCACTATTTGGATCGGTCGGTTCCGATCCTACACTCTTTCGAATATTGACCCAACTGAGCCGATCCGAATTTTTTCGAATTTTTAATAATATTCGGTTCGGCCATTTGTCGGTCCGATCCGAACATTCACACTTTTCACTTCGGAGTAGACCCCCTGCCCTCGCTATCACTTCATTTTCGCTAAGCGTTCTTTCTGTCTGTCTGTTCTTCTTTTTGGGCCATAGCTTGATGTTAAATATTATATAATATTTTTCAAATCCGACTGGCAGTTTCAGATATTACCCCTAGTATAATTATTATAATAAAAAACAAACAAATTTTACCTCTTCACAATATTAGTATAGATTTTTATTTTACGGCTGATTGTTCCATCGCTAGATAACTTTTATTTGAGGAATAAAATTGACGTTTGACAGTTTTTGTTCGAAATAACTGTCAAAACTTTAAAATTATTCTTCGAATAAAGTTATCAGATGATTGAAATATCAGTCCTTAGTCCGGTAAAAATGTCTCATTTTTATTTCTGGGATATGCCTACTACTTATATGTATAAAATAGACATATTTGTACAGAGGGGCAATTCTCGTAATTTTAAGAACGTTCAGTCTGAGGGGCAATTCTCGTAATGTTAAGAACGTTCACAGCTCGATTTCAGTCTCAATCTGTCAAAAAATACTTCTAATTTCCCTACATTTTGACAAATTTTTGACGTGTCTTTGTCGCCAAGATGAGACTGCGACTAGATTTTGAACGTTTTAAATTACGAGAATTGGCCTTTTGGTATTCGACAAAAGTCAAACAAATATTTTACTGTGCTCTGTGCGCCGGAAACAAAAGACAAACGCTTCATCGAGTTCGAGACACGCTTGTGTCAAAAACATTAATAAAATGTTCATCAAATAGCTCTTCGTGTCACTACAAATGAATATGAAATGATATTATAAAAAATAAAAATAAGCTAGATGAGGCTCTTCAGCGTTTCCTATCTGACTACTTTGAGAACAAAGGCCAAAACAAACTCAGAGGTCACACAGTCTCTTTTAAAGACCTTAGATAATCTTGGTCAAATCATGTGAAGACCATGTAGATTGATGTCTCAAATGGTCTTTTGAGGAAAGTACCACACAGATTTAAGTGGACCAGTCCATGCAGTAACGCTTGAGGTAAAAATTATGAATTTGTTTAAATGTACTTATTTTATGTATTTTTTTAACAAATGCGAAAGTCTTTCTCACGTTTTCACGACAAATCCGCCATGCTGTATTAGAAGAACAGTGAGATAAACTTAGTAATTACCTAAAGATAGGTAGAGTAGGAGGTAAGTATGTCATAATCGGCCTAAATGTTCCCACTGTTGGGACAGGCCTCCTCTCTTCGTGAAGCAGTGGTCTATAAACCACCACGCGGGCCCAGTGCGGGTTGGTAGATGTCAAAGTATAGCGCCTTATAAACGGTGAAGGAAAACATCGTGAGGAAACCATAGCTGGTTTGGTTTTGAGAGCAGTAATTAAGTGTGTACTCGCTTTTAATCCCTGCAAATGGAAAACTATACAGTTATATACGCGTATAAACACGCGCGCCCGCGGGGCGTGGCTGCTACCAGGTACATAATTAAAGCATATTTCATTTTCCATTTGTAACACAAAACCCGGATGAAGCCTGGTACTGATTTTCCAATATTTTGTTTTAATCAGGTCAGCGGAAAATGGAATGATTCGCCGAAAACTGTCGATAGCAAGCTTTGTTTATTAAAACCTTTTATTGGACGCAACGCAAGTATAAATGTATGCTTCATTTTTTTAAGCTGTTTTCCCTGAAGGTTTAATTGAAGTACCTATTGGAAATGTTGGAATAAACTCGCAGAGCTACGTTGGACCACCATTTTATAATTAAAGTCTGGTTCAATTATCCGTTATTAAGTTCGTTATTAAATCCAGTTCGTTGTACTTTGTAGATACATGAGGGCAGCCATTTTATTATGCAGCACCATTTTTAATTTCACGTAGTCGATTTTCCTTTGTAATTATTCTCTATTAGAACTAATTGGATATTGATTTCATTGTTGTAGCAATGCTCGTTCATTCGTGAAGGTATGTAGTTTTTCAATAACTAGATTACCTATAAATAATTCTTTGAGCATTGCATGTGAGTGAATATGATTTATGAATTCCATTGTTTGATTCTGTTCTGATTTGGAAACAAAAGGAAACCGGTTAGAATTTAAGAAACAATAGAAATTCAAAGTCAAGGTATCTAGCAAAAACAAAACTACGGTACATACGTGATGAATGTTCACACTCTAATCTCAGTCGCAATCTGTCGAAAATACATACATTTTTGACAAGTTTTTGACATTGATTGTCGCCGAGATGAGATTGCGACGTGAATTTGAACGTTTTCAAACTACGAGAATTGGCCTTCCGAAATTTTATGCAGAAATGGAATACTTCTAACATTGGAAGTAAGAAAAGCAACCCAAACTTTCTCTCGACAGAAGTCGAAGTCTTAAAACTCAAAGTTCTATTTAACGAGACAGTAGCCGCTTCTGAGTCGTCAAAGCAGGAAGCTATCTCCGGCTTCATTGTCATTTGTCTCCAGAGGAAAGTCGGCAAGAAATCGGATTGATTACGATCCAATGGAATTGGATTAATGAACGTGACACTGTTCCCAAGATGAGAATCTGTGTCAATTAAGTGAACTCTTGAATGTGTTTTAGACGATAAGAACATGAGTGGTTAATAGTTTTAATCCAATATAAAGATAGGTATACAATGTGTAACTGAATTAATTAACATTATGAAAGTAGTTTACGTTCGGAATCGTTTACTGAATCGATTTATTTCATCTATATAAATAAAACAAAGTCGGGTTAGTTACACCATTTATAACTCAAGAACGGCTGAACCGATTTATGATCAAACTCAAACTCAAACTCAAATCATTTATTTCAATTAAACCATTTACAGGCACTTTTGAATTGTCAAAATTAAATAGTCGGTCAGTTAGTCAGAAAGTTGAAGCTAGTCGCCCATTCCAAAAACGTAGATCTCTATGGAGAAGAACGGGCAAGAAACTCCACGGACACTCTTTTAAATCAAGATATTATTACAAAATCCTGGGTACATTATTCTTATTGCTTCTATATGTGAGAACAATGTAAAAAAAAAGAAACAATTTATAACATTAAAAATAAGCCCTGGCAGTTAAGAGATGACCAGTCTCAACCAACGGCGCCCGTTCACGAACATGACGCGTGGATCAGCACCACCTAGCTCAACCATTTTGTAGGGAACCGAATGATCCAACACACGCGCCACCATCAGTGAGACATTTAAGTGAGCATGACATATGATCTTAGTGGGATAGTAGAATAACTATTAAAATACGGGGAAAATTCACGAAAAAAAATTCTCAGGTGGTACGAAGATGGGAATAGATCACTTCGCTGGTCAGCTTGTTTTTAATAAAGGTAATTTTTTATCCCAAAAATAATAAAACCTACGTAATTTACAGTCACACTTAAGACGAGGCACTTACTACGCTCGTGTGCGACTGTGTGCTTGCGTAGATTTGTAATGCAACCACAATCAGTATAACAAATTTTATAAATAAACAATTTTTTATTCTTAGTAGATTATTAGTAGCGGATGACGGCCCGCTCTTTCTCACCGAGAGGAGGCCTGTGTCCCAGCAGTGGGAACATAGGAGGCTTATTATGATTATTCTTAGTAGTAAACATTCTGTGTTTATATTGTGATTATAACATAATATTCTAATTGGGGTGTTTGGTGGCGTGCGTTATTTCCGGGATATGCTACAGGTAAGTATGTATGCTTAGAAAGTGATTGATATTTTGCAGGTCTTGTGAGTTGTGCGCTTGCAAAACTTACAAGACTATGCTAAATGACTAACTAACTCATTATACAAATAAATACAAAAAACAAAAGGACACTTCAGGCGTCGAAGTACTCGTCTGCATCGCTGTCAAAGATATTTATGTTTTTTCATAAAATGTTGTATATCAGTATATACCTACCTACATTTGAATTTTTTCTCAGTATCTAAATAATCTGCACCTTAAATAAAAAATCAGGTAATATTTATCTGGAAATCATGTCTCGATAAAATTTCAATTCGAAAATGTTGCAAGTTTGCAACATACCTAACTCTTCTAAAACCTCATCTCTGTCGATTTCAATTTAAAATCGATTTCATCTTGGAGTAGTATTAGGCGACCGGTTGGAAGTCGAGTGACAAGTATAGTAAGCTAGTATAGTAACTGGGTCAGCCGAGCTAGGTAAGATGCATCGATCTTGCATGTACGGGGATTCTTAAACTGAGTAATGAAATTACTCAGAGTAAAAACTGTTATATCTAAGGGGCGATTCTCGTAATTTTAAGAACGAATGTACAGTCTCAATCTGTTAAAAATACTTGTAATTTCCATACAGTTTTGAAAAGTTTTTGACATTGATTGTCGCTAAGATGAGATTGCGACTAGATTTTGAACGTTTATAATTACGGGAAGTGGCCTTCTGTTACGAGTATCTATTACAACAATGCTATTGTTATTTTTTGCATCTGATTGATTTTGCGCACCCGTATAGTTTGGATGACCTATACAATTTTGTAGTAGGTATAGTAATTTTATTCCAGGTACATCGACTTCACATATAATTATAGGTACTTCCATGTGTAACTGAATTAATGCAATTTGTTTAGAATTGTTTAATAAATCGATTTCTGTAATTTTTAATATAGGTATTTTTTTATCCCAGAAATAATTAAACTTACGTAAATTACAGACATACTTCAGCTGTACATTTAAAACAAATCAAAATGGACCTACTACGCTAGACCCTTATATTAGCCAGAGCGCAGACGACGGATTTTTGTCCGCGGACTTTTTTGTCCGCTAAAATAGATCGCTTACAACTGTATCGAGTAACGCAAACGAGGGATTAGAAGTACGCTCCTTAAGTAGTATTTAGGGAGCGTACTTTTTTCTCTACCGCGGAGAAAAGTCCGTCGTCTGCGCAGGCCTTAAGTGTACAACTGTGTGCGTGCGTAGATTTGTAATGTGACCACAAATTGCTCACACACGCAATCAGTATAACTAATTTAATAAATATATATTTTTTTATAACACAGAAACAATAGAAACTCAAGGTCAACGTATCTAGCAACCCCACAACAAGTCATAAAATTAATATTTTTTTTTTGTTATTTTGCGTTTAGATAACAATACCCAGTACGTCTGCAGAGTGTCTCTAGCTTGACCTTGTATACTTTTTAATTTGACCTTGTATACTTCTTGTTAATAATCTACTTCTGTCTCCGAGAAGCGAGCCAAACGTGATGATTACATTATTAACGAATGATTTACCATGATAGCATAAGCATAGTCAGCCTATAATGTTCCCACTATTGGGACACAATCCTCCTCTCTGTGAGAGGGAGTGGGCCGTAATCCACCACGCGGGCCCAGCGCAGGTTAACATGATAACTGTCTACAAACAGACCACGTATTGACCCGACATTTTCAGGCACACAATAATAGCTAGCCGATGTCTATGTACCAACATATACGATTATACGTCAGTGTATTTATGTACCTACCTGTATATAATGATGTCGGAAGACGTCACAAAGTGAACTGTGTAATTGGAAGACGCTACATATGTATAGGAGATAGACATACTGCTTGTAGGTTAGTGTGTGTGTGTGTTTGTACGAGAATTGAAGGGGGAATATCTTGGATTTGATCTACGGTTTATGTTGGCTATATTCGAGTAAGGGACGCAAGTCTCTTGGCGATGTTGTTGTATGGACATGTCATATGCGTTGCTACGTCACTGCTTGGGAAATACTCTGTATAGCAATTGGAATTGTCTGCATAAATAATTTATTCAAGAAAGTTCTAAACTCTTACTAATAGTTTTACTCAGATTTAAAGTTACAAAATAAACAATTTTTGGTGTGTAGACTGTAGTAACATTTTTGTTTATATTTGTCGTTGTTTATTCACAAAAGTATTTTGTGCTATGAGTAAATTTATTCAGTACTAGCCTCTGCGCGCGATTTTGTTCGCGTGGAATTTCGTCCACCGACCCACCGCGTCACATCGCATCGCTTGCGCGCGCTGTCACTTCGCATCCTGTCTGATCTTTTTTTTTTGTTTTTGCTCGGCTCCTAAGGGTGCTAGCGTGATGTTAAGAAGCCAATATCCTTCCTCAAGAATTGAGCTATCAAATGCAAAAAAAAAACGGGTTGCACTCCGGGAGTGCCGGCAGAAGTGAAAACTTGAATATTAACGTTGTGCATTTTTGATATTTTGGAATGCGGTCTACTCTCCCTCCGTCTTACGAATTTTCGATCAGGTCACGTGTCCTGACGCGAGCTCCGTCTTACGAATTTTCGATCAGGTCACGTGTCCTGACGCGAGCTTAGCATATTATACCCATCACAAAAAAGTGCACAACGCCGCTAAAGAAGTTTTCATTTCAATAATTTTTCAAACCCGACTGTTAGTTCCAGAGACTAGTTCAAACAAACAAACAAGCTCTTCAGCTCTATTATTACTTAGTAAGTATAGATTTAAACTAGGTACTTAATAATGGAAAAAGGTTAAATTATTTGGAACACCACATAGCCAGAAGTCGGACTAAATACATACAATAGAATATAACGGTCTTGCAATTTAATAAAAGGCTAACGTAAGATTTTGCAGCCTGATATATTCGAGCTTCCATTTTGTTACAAAATCTACTATTATGCAACGTCCTTGCTTATAGGTATGCCGTCAAAGGAGTGGCTTTGACATCCTATCTGGTTGCTAGGCAACTGTAGGTAGATGACGTCATGTGAAGAAGGTGGTGAGGGGGGGGGGGTTCTCCCTATATCCACCCTTATGTGCATTATTGCATCGACAGGTTTAACGACGGGCGAACTAAGAAATATGATGCTTGAGATTGGAAAGCAGATTCTAGGTAGGAGAAACTGTAGCTATTTTTTTTTAATTTAACTATTTAATATGTACACACATAAACAGATAAAAAGATATGAACAGAAATATACGTACAAAGGTGATGCTTATTTCTAAAGAAATTTCTTTCAGAATACCTGCGATAGGAGAGTACATAAAAAGAGATGTACTTAGACAACATGACGTAAGAGTAGAAAGGTATATAAAACCTAAACAATTCTCTAAGTTAATATAAACGTATAATATGAAAATATACTTACGTACACAGATACCTACTTTTAGAATCACTTGTTATAAAAATATGATTTTTGGCATTTTCAATCTCAAATTGCAGCCGGGGGGTTAACTGTAGAGTTTGGTTGTAATAGTAAAAAATGTTCTAGATGTTATTTCTCATAGGAAAACAGTTCATTTGTTTTTCTGGCACTTTAATTTTTGGGTACGAAATCAATGATGTCTTTTGGAACACAACTAATTAGTTTACGTATAATCAGGATAAGCACATAGGATACTTTTATCCGATGTTCCCACGGGTTAGATACTTATGCAGATGAAACTGCGGGGTGCTGATAGCAAATTATAAAATTTAGTTGAAGCAGTAGGTATAAGCTTGTTTGCAGATACGAGTATCTTTATAGGACGATTGCATGAATGTCACTGTAAATAAGTAAGTAAGTAATTATTTATTTTACTAAACTAATTATGTAAAGTAGAGCGCTGTCTTCGGCTTATCATACCTGACTACACAATTACAACATATCGTTTAATTACATGACACTCTAAACGTACTTTTTGAACAACCAGCAAGAAACTTGTATTAAGTAGGTACTGAAGTATACAGGGTGTATCAGTGAAAGGTGTGGTCAAAGGGCTTCTAAGGTCCGTGGCATACATAGTCGTCTGCCATTTTGTTTTTTTTTCAAAATGGCGGCTATGCATGAAATCTTTATAAATCGATAGCTGACATCAATGCATACATAAGAAATACTAAGACCACACCCTGTAGTGTCACGTTTCCGAGATATTAACGTTTAAAGTTGATCACGTGAAATTCATATTTTTTTAACTTGCTTAGATCTATATGAGTATTATCATCGATTTATATAGGTTTCATGCGTGGCCGCCATTTTGAAACGATAAACCAAATGACGGACAGGTAGGTATGCCAGGCTCTATATAAAAATCTTCAATCCCCTTTGTGGTACAGACCATTAAACCGAACAACTTTGTCTATGGGACCAGCATAATTATCGCGAAAAAATTATCACCTGTCCCAAACATTTACTTCGAGTAAGTATTGAATAGAATAGAATATTTATTTGCCCGAAAAATGGTGTTTATAAAGGTGTCTATAACATTGCATAGTGCTACGTGTCTCACCGTTTTAACGGTATGCAAAATCAATTTACAATTAAATGAAATTCTTACATAAATTTTCAATTTACATTACATTAATTTTAAAATTTAAATATTATTTCAAGTATTATAATATTATAGCAAATAAATTATATATTAACTTGCTACGCCCCGCGGTTTCACCCGCATAAGTTTCGATCCCGTGGGTATATCGGGATAAAAAAATATCCTATGTTACTCCTGGTTATAAACCATCTGTGTGCCAAATTTAATCCAAATCCGTTCTGTAGTTTTTGCGTGAAAGAGTAACAAACATCCATCCATCCATACAAACTTTCACGTTTATAATATTAGTAGGATAGTAAATATTATTTGAAGTTTAGTAGAATAGTACTCTTTATTATGCACACCATAATATAAATTACAGGACTGACACAATGGGCGGAGTATGGGACAGCTCATATTTTTCGCATTTACTATATTAGTCCCACCGAGAAAGTTGTTCAGTTTGATGCTCTGTTCAGTTTGATGCTCTAAGAACCACACCCTACTCAACCTTTAAACTTGACCACACATTTCTGATACACCCAGTAGATATTTTATTCTGTTTAGGTACTTACCTTAGTACATAAATCCAGTGTGTAGGTAAATACAGGTTTATCTTGCAACGGGATTTGCAACCACTTACCATTAATTAGCAGTAATCGTGGTTTCTAGAGCCGTCATTTTGACTACCAGGGGTCATATTATGACGGATTAATGCCACCATTTTTCCAGTGTGAGAAAGAGACGGAGCTATAGGTACAAGGCCAATAGCACCATCTTTTTTTTGCAATGGAATAATGATGGCATTAATACTTCATAATATGGCCCCTGATACAACCAATAGGGTTTGAATATTTAGGAACTTTCGCACTCTTATTTCAGTCACAATCTGTCAAAAATACCTCTAATTCACCTACATTTTTGACATTGAATGTCGCTCAGATGAGATTGCGACTAGGTTTTTAACGTTTTGAAATACGGGAATTGGTCTTCTGATTCTGCAGCCCTAATTGTGTTACACGCTCGGAATAATACTTCCTTCCATGTTGATGTAGGTAGCTGTCAGGTAGTTGGATTTGTCAACGGATTTTGGAATTTTGTCACCCGATTCCTATAATATACGGACCGTTAGTGGTTAAAATTAAGACTATTGTATCTTTACAAATACTGAAGCAAAGACCTCATAGCTTTGCATAGTAGACCCTTCCATATGGAAGTAGCTATCACAGGTAAAATTAGCTTTCGAATCTAATTATATGAAAGGAAGTCAGAAAGTTGAAGCTAGTTGCTCATTCCAAAACGTAGATCTCTATGGAGAAGAACGGGCTAGAAACTCCAAGGACATTCTTTTAAATCAAGATATTACACAATTGGGCACATTATTCTTGTTGCTTCTATAATGTGAGAACAATGTAAAAAAAAAACAAAGGAAGAAACAATTCAAAATATAAGATTAAAAATGGCAGTTAAGAGATGACCAGTCTCAACCGACCAGCGCCCGTTCACGAACATGACGCGTGGATCAGCACCATCCAGCTCAACCATTTTGTAGGAAGGAAATAGAATGAAGGCCTAGGCCTCAATGTTTTAGTCTTGAAACTACCTATTTAATCAATTATCCAATAGATTTCATTGATGAGTGACCTCATCAAAATCATTAAGATCTTAAACGTTTATTGCCAAACACGGGCTTCCTAATAAACGTTTAAATTAAAGATCACAGAGGTCAAGTCATGTTTTTATAATAAGAATACTTATTACGTTATGATTATTTTGAAGAAAAAATCACTTAGGTATGCGAGTACAGTCACAAAAAGAGATAAGTAACTGGTTACTGTTAATGCCTCTTCCTTTTTTGCGTAGTCGGATAATGTGACCATACTTCTTTAAACTTAATGAAGAGACATTTATCTGTCAGTGTTGCCAAAGCAGGCAGGGTGGCAACTTGATATTTTCAAATTTGGTATTTTTTTACCAAATTCTTTAAACGCGTGTTTGTCGATACCAATAGTACGTGGACTGTTACGTACGACGGTCGTCGGAAATTGTGGAAGTTTGGTAAGAAACTAATGGATGTTTTCGAATAGGATTTAATTTAATCAATAGAAAACAAACAGTTCATTTATCAAATTAAATTTCTTTCAAAAACATCCATCGGTTTCTTACTAAACTTCAACTATATCCGACGACCCTGGTTACTTATCTCCTTTGGCCGTATAAAAAAATGCACAGCGACATTATCAATAACAGGTAGGTATATAACATTATTTTAATGGATTATAGTCTACGGAAGGACCTTGATATTTATGTTTTAATTTAACTTTTTTTAGTGTTACTTCTAATCCAACGTAGATATTAATTTTAATCCTATTATGTCAAAGCTAGAACTTAAATTATATAGTGCTAACTTGACGACTACTATAGTCTATAGAACCGCACCGCATGGCCTGTCAACTGCATACGTGAGGACTGAGGACCTAATGGACTCGTCAGCAAACGGTATTGGCATTGCTGAATTTTGGGTCGAACTTTAAAAAGCATGCAGGATGGCAGGGACCTCGACGCACAACCTGTTATCATGGATTCAGTACATAATTCTCGACCACCTGCGATGACAGATTTCGTCGGTTATTAAAAAAAATCTGCTATTTCCTACAAAAGTTCAGTACCTGTGTGGTCAAAATGTATGGAACAGCAATTTTTTTTCTATTAACTGACGTGAAATTTCAACGCAAGGGAATTTAGAATCATGTACTGAATCCATGACAACAGAATTGCGCGTCTCTGTTCCGCCATCCTGTATACAGGGTTAATTTTCAAAGACCAGCCAAATTTAAGGGTGTGGTACAGACCAACCAACTGAACAACTTTCTCTATGGGATCAATATCGTAATCGCGAAAAATTTATCAACTGCCCCATAGAAACCTCCAATACCTACTCGACCTAAACGTATGGGACGGCTGAATTTTTATTCACGATAAGGATGTTGGTCCCATGGAGAAAATTGTTCAGTCTGATGGTCTGTACCACACCCTTCAATTTGGCTGGTCTTTGAAAATTAACCCTGTATTATATCTTTTCGTATTATTATTCGTATTATGATATTGTATTATTATTTCGTATATTTGCCATTCACACGCAAAGAAGGAGACGTATAACGGTAACTTTACTGCACGATACTAAAAACGTACACGGTAACCTCACAATAATCCCACATGTGCACGCTTTAATAACGCGGCGTTTTTATAACGCGCTAATGTTGCGCTCTATTGGATTCTCAACGTTCGGCTCAAAGTCGAGAGTTAAAAATGTGTCGTTAAAAAATAGCGCCTGTGAGTACGTGAATAAACGTATTGCAAATCCGGTTTGCAGACAGTTAGTACAGGCGACGCGAGGGATTCCTTTTTTTAGCATTCAATTGTTTTAAATATAGCTTGCACTGTCTGTCGAATCTATTTAGCAGGTATCTTTAACCTCACATATACTGACTATGCTTGGAGCTAATTGTCGGCGTGAAAGTTGTCCATGCAATAACATAACATCGCGCCTGCATTACCCTGAGGGATAAGCAGAAGTGTATAGTAAACACACACGTTTCACTAGTTGTGTTTAATTCTCGAGTCAAAAATGCCATTAACCGGATATAACTTGTCTCTAAGCGGCTACTCAGAAATTATGTTTGATCAAGTTCAGAGTCTAATCACAATGCACAACGTTAGGTTCGAACCCAAAACGTCTTAAACTAAAAGAATTTATTTCAAATAAACCAATAACAGGCACCTTTGAATTGTCAAGTTAACCATTCCAAAGCGTAGCAGGTACCATGGAGAACGGGCAAGAAACTCCACGGAAACTATTTTAAATAAAAATAATTTGGTTATAAATATGGGTTGAGTTGAGACAAGTGAGAACGACGCAGAACGTTAAAAGCGTCCGTTAAGAAAAGATAAAAAGAAAATAATTCAAATATGAAATTAAATAAAAATAAGCACTGGCAGCTTAGAGATAACCCGTCCCTACTGACGGCGCCAGTTACGAAAATGACGCATGGATTTCAGCTCAACACCATTCACCTCACACTTAACAGCTAAAGTTTCCAATAAGGTTTTACTATCGAATGTCTTTTATTTTATCAAATTAATATTTTTAGCGGCAATAAGAATTAATAAGTCCAATTTGTGATGGAATTTCACTCAATAAGATTTTAGTATAATATTAACACAAAAAAAAAAATGTTATGCACGACCAACATTATGAATTTCATTACTAATAGGCCACAGTTCTTCGAAAAGCAATTGTTAACATTTTTTGTTTGAATTATATTTAGTTCCACTAAATGAGCGGCCTGCGTAGCAAATGCTGGAATCACACCTGCATCTTTTGTTGGTAAAAAATGGCGGGTTCACATCGCGAAGGACCATCAGGGGCCGAAATGAAGTATTAATGCTATCGGTCATGTAGGTATAGCTCCGTCTCTTTCTCGCACGGAATCTTAATCATCACCATCGTCAGAATCTGAACCATGATGGCATTAAAACGTACGGCCCCTTATGTTGGTGGAACTAGTTGTGGTTCGTGGTAAATTCCGATTCAAACTGTATGGCGGCTCTGAAGTACGCTACTCACTGCGCAGTACCTCACCCCTCAACCCCGCTGACACGTGAATTTGTTACTGCGCAGCGACTTGCCTCATGTTCCGAGTTGGTCACGTGACCAACGGTATATAACACGACAACTTGAGCACGAATATACCGCGAAAACTTTTTTGTCACGACGGACGACTCTTTGGCAGGTATTGTTTCCATACGATAGACGTTTGTGGCCCCAGTATCAGTAGATACATACGACCGCCATCGGTGGTTACATTTTGACACAGTATAAATATTTTATATTGTGACCTTCAGCTGGCCTAGCGTAGTACGGAGCTTCAATAGACTAAGAGATCAAACTGACTAATTGCGTAACACACTATCAGAAAATCAAAGCCGATGTTAGCTTTAATCTTGACAGTTCAACAACATTCATTGCGCTATTAACGTTGATGCGCAGACAAATTTTTCGAAAATATAGAGCAATGGATTAGCAATATCCTTCAAAATGATTAAGATTGTGATTAATACTGACGTACGACATACTGTATCAAGAGTAATCACAACGTTTAAAATAAATGGTTATCCTTGAAAATCAACTGTGGTTGTTTTTTTATCAATATTCCTCGTGATTTGTAGTTATCTGCTCAGCTCATCGACAATAATCGCTCTTGATCGATAAACAATAAAGATCAGTTTTTTTTTATTTTAATAGGTAGGTACTTATTACTCAGTTAGCAATTTATTAGCGCTTTTTTATCGTCATCATTAAGAGCGTTTACAACGTACGGCATTTCGTACAAACTTTGAAATGCATGAACCGATTTTATTGAAACTTCATACGCATAAGCAGGATACATAGGTCTAAAAAGTTAGTAAAGAACATTTTCGAAAAATAGTGTTACAGCTAAATTCAACCGATTTTAAATCTGCACTGGTAGACTTACTATAATAATACAATGTAAAAATACTTAAATACCATTCACAGTGTGAAAATATGCCTAAAACGCCACGCTTCAGGAAAAATCACGGTGTGGTAAAAAGCAACAAAATGGAACAGCAACGTGCCGAGCGCTTGCCTTTGAGCCCGTTCCCCACACAAGCCACAAAAAAGACGGAGTTCCCAGTTCCCACTTGCGGAGGCCTAAAGCCCGTGTGAGTGACAACATTGGGAACTAGACCGCTTCATAGCATCGATGGAATCTAACACATACCACAGTCATCAGGGATGGGCGACATCCGTTTTTAATTGATTTAAATCAGTGTTTTTTAAGAGTCGGGTTTTCTTTGAAAAAATGAAATAACTACATAAATATGTATATGCTAAGTGTAATTGATCCTATTTGCTTTCAGACCATAGTAAATGTTGATATTTTCTTAGTTTTGGTAAAATAATAGTCGATAATGGCGCCGATGTTCACAAACTAAACTAAATTTAAGTTCAGTGTATCGTTTTCTTTCTATTTCGTTAAAAAAAGGAAAGACGATAAATATTAGTTTAGTCCTGTCAAATTAGTCAGCGCCTGACGTAAATTGACATAATTTTAGTAGCCATGTTTTTAATCACGTCTAAACTTGTCTATTTTTTTTGACAGGACTAAACTAATATTTATCTTCTGTCCTTTTCTTAGGGCTGATTTTTCCATCGCCAAATACCTTTTATTTGAGGGATAAAATTGACGTTTGACAGTTTTTGTATGTAATAACTGTAAAAATTTCAAAATTATTCCTCGAATATTCCTTTCTTAATGAAATAGAAAGAAAAAGATGCACTGAACTTAAATTTAGTTTAGTTTGTGAACAAGGGAATCCGTTCCAATCCAATAACTATTTAAATCAACCAACCCTGTTTCAAATACTTAGATTGATGCAAACTTCACGGCGATTACTTCCGATCAATTTAGTACAAGTATCAGTTGAACACGTCAAGGCCAAGACCGTAAGCGATTAAATAAAGTTCTGAGATGCTCAGGTGTCACGTTGTAACATGTCATTATGGGTCGGTTGTAACAACGTGTAAGTATTATATGACAATATTTATGATGATTAATGACTGATGGTGACAGCCCAGGAGCTGTTCAATGCGTGCATATATCATTTATATAATGTATTAATACTGATATATTGGCGGTAATAATCTGTGTGGTGTATGGAGATATTGTATTCGGAAATGAGAATATATTAACGGACGGTTATGACATGGTTTTTTTCCGTTTCTTGGTTGTTAGTGGTCGGTAATAGGGAAATGTGGAATATACCATCCTCATTTGCGTAACCTTTTCCCAACTACGGTGGGATCGGCTCCCAGTCTAACCGGATGCAGCCAGTATTTTACACGGACCCACTCCCTATCGGCCCTGCAAAACCCAGTTACTGGGTAACACGATACCCCTTGGTAAGACTTTCGGGCTTCAGACTTGTCGTAACTACTGTCAAAGATCTAAAAATGACAGCCGGGACCAAAGGCTTTACGTACTTTTCGAGATACTGACGAGTAATGATGATGGTCACCCATCCACAGACCGATCTCGGCAAGCGTTGCTTAACCTTGATGAATTATATTATTTAGCCACGAGACCACGACGAGCCCCACTAGAATGTTGGGACATTCTTAAAGGTCTCGGAGCTAAATAATAATAATAATATGTTTTGTTTCGTATTGGGATACAAAATAATACAATTCATACATACATAGTTAATAACAATTTTTTTTTTTTTAATTTCAATACGGATTTATTGCCGCCGTATTCAGAGACGGCGAATACTGGTAATGGTAATCAAACCTGTTCTTAACAGTGGCAAGGTTAACAAATAATTTTGAACTCTTGGCAGTTGATACTAAGTTCATAATACATAGTTTACTTTAATTTTAACAGGAAAAAGCTAGATATACTTCGTGTTATTCCCCGATTTTAAAAATGTATACAAGTTTTATTCACCAGGTAACCTTTGAAGGTTACCTGGTTAATAAAACTTGATCTTGCGTTTTGAATTTTAATCAGATAAAGTGATTTTTCGTGGTCATTAGACAATTATGTAGGTAAGTAAGAAATTAATTTAATTAAAATACTAGTATTCACCATCTACCAACCTGCGAGGTAGATTACAGCCCACTACCTCTCGAAGAGTCCTCCCTTCGAGAGGTAGTGGGCTGTAATCTACCTGTGTCCCAACAGTGGGGACATTAAAAGGTGATTATGCTTATACTGGTTTTCAGCTGCATCAGGTTAGATTGGAACCTGACCTCAACATAGTTGAGAAAAGGCTAGGCAGATAATTTAAATAATTAACGTTTAAAGTCGTTCTAATTACATTATCGATGGATATCTTTTATCATTTGTTGTAATCATAATGTTAGTAGCTATGATTAGATGTTCATTGTTATCGCATGGCATTAGTAATTTTAATTTTTTAAATCTACTTTTGTATTGCCTTTGAGTTATCTAACGAAAAATGTGAAGACATTAATATTTCCTGAAGATAGACTAAACAATGATTAATAACGATGACAGATTAAATTATACAAAAAAAAAAAAAAATTAGGAACACATGTTTTTTCTAAGAAAAATAAAGTTATTTCATTCTGAAAAACGTTTATTGTAGCTAAAAAATATTTATGAACACTAAAGCCAAAATTGAGATGGTCAATCGCTGCTGACTACAATTATATACATAAGCCCACGCCTTCTCCTCATGGACGTAAGCAGAAACTACAGAACCTGCTGCGATCCTTACATCCTCCTTTTGCTTCGTTTACGTTCATACCTATAGTCAAATCTGAAATCTAAGGCCCGTATTAGAACCTCACTCAAAGCTCAAGCACTACTTAAATCTCGTTTAAAGCCATTTGATTGGTAGAAACTAGTCTAAATTTTTTTTTTATCACGCCATTCAACTCTATTTTCGGCAACTCTCATCCAGCTACTACCAGCCATCAGCTATCATGAGTCTCGATTGAGGTTCGGTCCTTTATCTACTACGACTAGTCTTCTTATAAACCAGTTAAATTAATTCGAGAGGTAGGTAGCTATCTACTTTATTGGCGGATGTCAAAATACAGTGCAACCTTAATATTACGTACCTCAATATAACGACATCCTCGATTTAACGAATTCTTCCTAATCCCCTTGAATTGTCCATAAGAGTCAATGTAAAATATACCTTTACATTGCGAAGATTTTTTGCGAACAACCTCTTTATTACGAATTTTCAACTAAGTACCTATCAAAAAAAGTGTAAACCTCATATAACGAATATTTACTTGTTCCCTTCCGAATTTGTTACATCGAGGTTGCATTGTAATTAAAACTTATCTACGAGCTGATCTGGACAGATTGATAAATTATATTTTTCACATTCCGCTTGAATATCTTCATTTAAATAGACATAATCTTTATATATTTATGATGTTTGTGATATGTAGTGATAACTAATGTTACCTCAGTGTTTACAGTTCGCTAAGTACATATTTTGCATATTATTGTGTCCTTTAAGGAATTCTTTGGGAAATAATTTTCTTGTAAAAACTTTTTCAGGAAAAACTTTTTCAGTGACTTGCAGATGACAAATTCATTGGATACCTATTGGTAGGAAGTTTTTAAAAAATAAATATCGCACACAGGTAATATCGAAAATTGTGCACTAAAACACGCAACCGGCTTGTGTGTATGACCAGCAACCCTTTTTTTTGTGTGGACCAGCAACCCTTATTGGGCAACACACTATAAGTCACATAAGAATTCATTTTGAAGGATATTGCAAATCCATTGCTTCATATGTTCGAAAAAAAATTCGGCTCAACACCGTAAATAACGCAATGAATGTTGTTGAACTGTCAAAATGAATTACGCAATTATCCCGCAGACGTATGAATGTAAACGATGCAAAAGGAGTATGGAAGGATCGTATTTAAGTATTTATTTGCATAAAAAATGGCATACAAAGGTATTAACATGAGTTAAGATGAGATCATGCATGTTTTGCTTAACACTAAAGCAAGCAAAATGGTTAACACAACTTATATGCTATAAAAATTATTATCATTTAGCCATTTAAACAAGTGAATTTTAAACAGTCTGCTATTTAGTAATTGCAGCAGGTGGCGTGCGTGTATTATTTAAGTAAGTAGGTACACTCAAAGTGGTACATCGTACCGTATCGTGGTTTTATCATAATTGTTATACGTTTGTATACTAAACTAACTATAAAAAAGTGAAACATAAAAATAATGAAACTGTGTTAAGGTTGAACGAAATGATAAGTACATACTCAGCCTAGGATGTTCCCACTGCTGGGACACCGGCCTCCTCTCTTTGAGCGGGAGTGGGCCGTAATCCACCACGCGGGCCCAGTGCGGGTTGGTAGATGTCACATGTATTCGAATTCTTGGTTCAAGGACATGCCAGTTTCCTCACGATGTTTTCCTTCACCGCTTTGAGAGCAGTGGTGATGATATAATTTACACAAAGTAAAGCACCTGTCTGGGTTCGAACCTACGACCTACAACTCGTAAGTCGCGGCCATGACCACTGGGCTACCACTGCTCAAATGATAAGTAATGCAAAACATACTAGAAATTAGCGCTACGTAAAAAAAACTATAATTTTTCATGCACGTAAAGTTTTTTAAAGACGTAATAATAATGACTTCATTCGATTGGATTGTAATGATAATACTGCTACATAACATCACGCCCGTGAAATTCCAGATGATGGAAAAACCCTGCCCGACCCGGGATTCAAACCCAAGACCTCATGCTCAGCAGTAGTGCTTGTGACCACTAGATCAAAGATTAAAACGATCGATTGATTAGATAGAAAAAATATTAGGGGATTAGAGATTTAAGTGTTTACCTATGTATTCAGTAAGTAGGTATGTATACCTACTATGGGTGGGCTGTGTGAATGATGATATGGTTAGAAAGGGGGTGACTATCGAGATGACGACTAACAGAGAAGTAAAATAATTTCTAGCATGCACTTTACAATTACTTTGTTGATTGTTAGTGTATGTTAATTTGCGTATTCTAGTGTTAGTTTAGTAAACTTATCATTTACTAGCTGTTGCCCACGACTTCGTCTGCGATCCAGGATGAAAAGCAGCTTATGTCCTTCTCCAGTGGTCTACCCATGTCAATGTCAAATTTCATCTAAATCCGCTCAGCAGTTTTAGCGTTAAAGCGTAATTCTTAAATTTTCTAATTTTCTGCGCAACTTTCTTAAATTTTTTTTTCTTAAGAACCTTCTAAAAAGTATTAGAAAACTTAAAAAAAAAGATGGATGAAATCGGTAAAGTCGTTCTCAAGTTATGGCGTGACCAAGGGAAACAATGATTAACTTTTATACACAACCTGTTTTTTTTTATATCCCATAACTCTAGGGGGTCATTGTATCATTATTAACAACTTTTACTATGGGACCAAACCTGAAAGCGCGAAAAAAAAATCAGCTGTTCCCTACATTTATGTCGTATAACTTGTCGAAATGTAGGGAACAGCTGATTTTTTTTTTCGCGCTTTCAGGTTTGGTCCCATAGTAAAAGGATTTTTCCCTTCGGATCCTTCCTACCTTTAAAATGATTTAGATTATGATTGATACTGTGTTACGCAATTAACCTGCTGCAGTGGATTCAGAAATCTCTCCTTTTCTTGTCACCGCCCTACAACTCACAGAATGTTCATAAAGTTGTTAACCATTGACATTAATTAACCATTGTCAACGGCTAACCTAGATATATTTTATTTTCGCCAACAAATTAATTTAGGGCTGATTTTACCTAAGTGTTATCTTTTATCTGTAGAATAAAATTTACGCTTGACAGTTCTGGTATGGAAAAACTGTCAAAAATTCAAAATTTATACTCAGGATAACACTTATTCTGGGTGTAAAAGTTTGGTGAAATTCGCCCTTAATATAATACGTTAAAAATATACATGGATAAACTTCTAACTATTTACACTAGGTACTAAATTAAATGACTAACAACTAAATATACAAATGGATATATTTTGGTATGTACAGTCAACAGCAAAAGTAGATGATCAAAATCAGAAATTTAAATTGAATTGAAAACTGATCACGAATAAATGGCAGCTGTACCAGTAGTAAATGTTTGGTATAATTTACAATCACATTTTGAATCACTTCGACGCCATACAGTTCTGACGCGAACTCCGTTCATTAGTATTGAATTTCTGATTTTGATCATCTACTTTTGCTGTTGACTGTACCATATTCGAATATGGGCAAATGCCAAAAGTACAGGTGGTCAGCTGTCGGTCGATGACACGAGGAGAGGAGGAATACTTTTTTCATTTTAAAACTTTTCTAGATAGATAATAATAATAATAAATAACAATATCCCTGGACATTTCACACAGCACCATTTGTCCCAAGCTAAGCAACCTAATGCTTGTGTTATGGTAACAAGATGGCTGATAAACTACATATATACAAATTTTTTTTTTCACTAGGACTATTTTCGAATACTTCAATAAACGTTATAGGGGCTATAGTATTGTTTATAGGTACATAAGTGGATAAGGGCAGTGGTGGCCAAGTGGTAACAGCCGCGACTTACGAGTTGCAGGTCGTAGGTTCGAACCCAGACAGGCGCTTTACTTTGTATAAATTATTTCATCACCTCAGAAATTAACTCAGAAATTATATATAGTAAAAAAGTAGATATTATACATTTTTTGCGAGCGCCATAATACCCCTTACTCTCTTTGCAACCATTCATCAACTCAGATAATTGCTGTCCACCGCTGAATTAAAATCAAAACTCAAAACGGTGAAGGAAAACATCGTGAGGAAACCGGCATGTCCTAGAACCAAAAATTCGAAGACGTGTGACATCTGCCAACCCGCACCGGGCCCGCGTGGTGGATTACGGCCCACTTCCTCTCACCGAGAGGAGGTCTGTGTCCCAGCAGCGGGAACATTATAGGCTGATTATGTATGTTACATAAGTGGATAAGGAAATCACGCTCAAATTAAAACTTACAAGTGATTCATCAATCATTACCACCTGAATGATTATTTTGCACTTTTTTACCTTCAGTAATACCTGTTTTTTCGTTATTGCCACAGTGTGTGTGTGTGTGTGATAATCGGTGTTTTAGCACATGTCTGCGTTTAAGTACTCACACAACGGCGTATATTTGCGTGTTTACTTTGCATTGCATAATAGGTATTCAATATGAAAAACGATGCAACTCTCTACATACATTTTCAATTATTCCAATATGTCGTTTTCTAATTAGAATTCGAAGCAAGCGTGTCCAAAAAAAATATTTAAAATTATTTTTCAGCTTTTTGTTTTCAATAAATGCTCCATAAAATATCACCGTGAAAAATTAACATTATTAGTAACATTTCCATGTTTCCATTCGACACGTGGAACGACAGTTGCAGTTATAAAAAATAAATTTGTATCTAGGTTTACAGTTGTAAAATTAATAACTCACGACCGCAAAATGGGAATCGCACGCGACGTTATAAGAGAGGCACTCACCATGATTGTTAACACGCGTTCTAACCACGTTTTCGTAGAAACAGGAGCGCGCGAAAGACGTGCGGCTCTCGCGACGGCTGGAGCACAACTACAGACGAAGGCGTGCACTACGGACAAAATATATGCGCCCGCGCAACTTCATTGATAATGATTATGACGAAATGATAACGTTGATCGTATAATTGGCGCTACTCAATCAACTGCCGTCTTGACTACCTACTATAGAATTTATGGAGTTAAAAACTGTATTGCAATGTTATATCTACAAATAAAACGCGCGCAGTCGTTACAGGTGCTCAAAAGATTCGTAAATGAACTCTACTTGTCGTTGTGATCTTGTTGTCCTAACTGCAATCATCTACAATCATCTTTTATATTTCGTTGCTTATATATTTAGTATGTAAGTATTTATGTATCTATAATTTGGATATGTGTATATACCTGTGTACCTATCTATTTTAGTGTATTGTGTACATAATATTTGCACCAACGACCGTCCCAATTTATGCCAAGGAAAATCACAGTCCATTCTAAGGTTGCCTGGAAGAGATCGCAGAGAACGATAAGGCCGCCCATTGTATATTTTGTAGTGTTTAATGTATTTTTTATGTTATGTATTTTTGTGGTGTACAATAAAGTATATATAAACAAATGTGAATTTTCTGGCATTTTATTGGAAATTAAAGAATAGACGGTGGTTTTCACGGAAAGATTTATGACATTAAGTCGAAGAAATCATAACGGTGAAATTATTAAGTTGATGCACATTTGTGCTCATTTTACGGCATTTTGAATTGTTGCTCCCAAGACACGTGGCTCCAATAGGTCGATTTCTTCTTCCGTTTGTTGTGGTAAACGCGAAGCCCCAAATGTAGAAGTGGCGCCGTCAGAGATCTAGCCGGCCAGTTCAAATCGCCAAAACTGAAGATCACACTTCTCGGAAATTAGTGTTCCAAAATCGGCATTGTTGCTTAAGATGTATGTATTACTGCATTGTCAACTAATTCTCTACCTGTCTACAACATAAGTGTCAAATCACAAGGAATGACATTTTGACGCCATTCGAAATAAAAGCGTGTTAAAACACTAGAAAAACACGCTTTTATAAATGCACGATGCCAGTGCCTATCTTCCGGCTTCATAATCAGACCTTGAAACCTAATCGTGGTCAAAGTTCATTACAAGACTTTTCGAAGAAGTTCAAAACAGCTATGATACGATTTTCCATCATGAAATTCCAGTTCATATCTTCCGGCTCCATCATCAGATCAGTTCGACGGTACCATATTATTGTATTGTCATCAGAACTACATACAGCTGCCAATTTTCATTACACTACGACCCTTGGAGTATGGTTAAAATAGTTACCTTAGATTCCATTACATAGTTACATACAGGTCGACCTAATAAAAGCGTGTTAAAAAATATGGCACTTTCACATTATGAGTATTACTTTTGCCCCGCCTTGTAGTTGTACAATTTCTTTCATGAAGACTTTAGTAACATAACATGAGGCCCTATCATCGATAACGATGATAGCAGAATACATAGCTGTTCTGCAGCAGTTTTATACAAAAATGCAAAACTTACTAAATTAGATCATTATATAATATATAAATATCCACTATGTCAAAGTTTTTTGTTTTTTTTTTTCAATCTACTTATAGTAAAAGTGGCTCACATTCATGAGTACTTCCACCCCCCGAGAGAACGCTAATGAATGACTTTAAAGTCATCCGGTATTACGGGATCGGTTAAGAATACAAATACACTTCTACCTGCTCATTCACGAGCCTAAGAGTTGAGAGATTGTCCCTCAATTGCTAAGTCACTCGAAAAGTAAAAAAAAACGGTTACAATAATATTGCATAGACATAACATCGCGTGTAGGTATAATAGGCCGCATTTCAAAGGTAACACTTTGGCCTTGAGCTGGTCTCGCAGTACCTACGAAGTTTTAATTTTAATAGAATGAAGCCTCTTAAAAATAATCGTTTTATACCCACTGATGCACTGACGTACATCATCATATGATTAGCCTTTTCCCAACTATGTTGGGGTTAGCTTCCAGTGTAACCGGATGCAGCTGAGTACCAGTATTTCACATGAAGCGACTGCCTATCTGACCTCCACAACCCAGTTACTGGGTACAACCCGTAACGACTACGGCCTACTGTACACCCCGAAAAATTTGCCAGAGAATGTTAATAGTCCCTTTTAATAGAGGACGAGCTTTTTGCCATTAACCAGGCACAAATCCACCAGCCTGCTTCTGTGAATTTCATAATAAGAAAATCCAGACCAATAAACCAGTCTTACGACAAGGAAATATTCCAGACAGAAATCAAGACATAAGTACAAAATTGGTGAAGGTATATAGCCGTAGTTGTTAACGTTTTATTAAATATACTATATATATATATAAAAACAGACTTAAAAAAAAACATATTCACTAAAACAATAATTAATTATAATAAGATCTTTTTGCAGAATACAAAAACTAACTTGGGCTTATCACGGATTTGAATCATGCCTGTGGAAATTTACGTGTCAAATCCACCGTATTCAATTTAAAGAGACTCTATATAGCATATGTCACCCGGACCATAATTCCAAATCTATTGATATCTCATTCATCTCATTCAGTCGTTCTCATTCAGTAGTATAGGTGCTACAACATAGACTGCTAAAACTGCCTGGCGCGTATGACTATAACAGTCTTTATCGAAGTAGGGTAAAAAAAGATAACTCATTAAAGAATGAATTTAATCGCTCCTCAAATAAATTCTACTTTAATTTCTTAGATATGTAATTCGTTCCTGATTTTATGCTTCAAAGAGACTCCGAGCGTAGGTCGCACCATAGCGCGCTGAGCGACAGTGAATTTGAGGACCATCTCGACCGTCATTGTTAACGTTTCGGCACCGTATGTTATGATGGGCATGTCGCACTAGTCTTCAAACACTGCGGGATAGGTGATGAGAAGGAAAAGAACCGGTGGTACCGACATAGCTGGTAGAGTAAGCAAACTGAAGTAGCAGTAGCTGATGATAAATTAACCAAAAGATACACATACCTACTTAATGCCTAGTTCGTTATTGCACAATTTTAGTAATAAAATAAAATCATCTAGGTATCACGCGCTTGGAATTTACCACGTAATTTTTAGGAATTCGTTATAGTCAATTTTTATCGTATACCTATATACCTTTACCTATTTCGAAATAGGGAAACGTATATATAATACGATAAAACATTACTTATTTATTTAACCATTATAAACACACATACCTATATTAACAGACAAGAAAAAAAAGAGCAGAAAAATAGGTAGGTATAAAGGATGATGGTTGATAGAATTCCCTTTTACGTATTATTCATGCGAGGTCGCGAACTTGCGACCTCATACGTAATTGAATATAAGGTTACGGATGGACGGAATAGTCCCAAAACCATAGAAATGTAGTTATTTATTTAACCATTTATAAACAGACAAGAAAAAAAGAACAGAAAAATAGGAAATAAACTGAATCTACTATATCTCTGAATAGATATAGTCGATTCAGTGTGACAAACATCTAAATCTTTCTTCATTTCTAACATTTCGTATATTATCATCATCTATTTAATTATGCTAAATTGAACAAGAGTGCCATCTTGGTTTTAGGCAAAGGTCTCCAAAGTTTGCAACTAGTCGGAAAATAAAATAATCTAGGTATGACGCGTTTGGCTCACGTAATTTGTAGGAATTCCCTATTACGTATTATCCATGTATGCATATCGCGGGGTTGTGAACTTGCGACCTCGTATTTTGGATATAAGATTATGGACGTCTGTTTAGGATTTGGGACATCCCAAAACGGTAAAAAATGGACGTTACTTAGATAAAAAGTTACTTCTGTATTTTAAAAATAATAATAATAATATCCCTGGACATTTCACACAGCACCATTTGTCCCAAGCTAAGCAACCTAATGCTTGTGTTATGGTAACAAGATGGCTGATAAACTACTTATATACATTTTTTTTTTTTGGTGAATACATACATATTATAGATAGAAAAACACCCAGACTCGGAACAAATACATGTAGGTCATACAAATATTTGTTCCGTGCGGGAATCGAACCCGCGACACGCAGCGCAGCAGTCAATCGCTTAACCACTGCCCCAACCGTGCAGTCAAAAAAAAAAAAGAAAACTATTTAGTAATTAATTGGAATTCTCTCTTTCACCAATTTCTATATTTATCAAATCTATACATGTTATAAAGTCGCGTTTCGTGTCTGTCTGTTCTTTTAGCTTTCCTCATTGCTATCATTCCGTGTATTTTCATCACCTATTAAATTATGTTTAGCGTTAAATGTGTCACAATCACAACAATCGAGTGCCATCTTGTTTTAGGCCAAGGTCTCCAAAGTTTGCGAATAGCCGGACGCGGTAACGTCAGCTGTCCCAAATGCGACCTTATAGGCATTGAGAGAGAAACTATTATTGTTACCGAAAGCTATCTAAACTAATGTAAACAAAAATATTACGAAGAGACTACTGAACCGATTCCGAAAATTCTTTAATTAATGGAAATCTCCGGTATTGCTGAGAGTCATAAGGTATACTTATTTCATTTTAAAATAAGACAATTAAGTCGCGGGAAGAAGCTAGTATAGCTATTATAAAAAGGTAAACGTCAAAAATGTGTGGTTAATCTGAAGATTATAAATATTACGTCACATTAAAATGGCACAGTTTTGTAACAGAATAGATTTGAATAAAATACTGGTATGCGTTTAGATAGGCATGTGATTAAACTAATAAAAATAGACAGACAATAATTCAAAGACATTCACTACATATTATAAAACAAAGTCTCCCCGCCGAGTCTGTCTGTCTGAACGCGATTAACTCAAATACTACCCAACTGATTATCACTAAGTTGTCACTAATGGATGGAGTGATTCACGAGGAAGTTAAAGTTGTATAATTCATTAAGGTTTTGTGTAAATTGGCTGAAATATGAAGGAAAAAGTCATGCCGACTGGGAGCTTTACTGGCGTGGACCGCGTAAACGTTGAATTAAATTTGGCACACAGATAGTTGATTAACACATAGGGTAGGCCTTTAAATCCTGAAAGTACGTTCCCGTGGAATATTTTCGGACATTCACGCGAGCAAAGCCGCAGGCAAATACTAGTTTATGTATAATTCTGAATACCTATGTGAATACTAAATGTAAAATCAGTATAATTACACTTATTAGACAATCAATCTGTCTCTATTAGCCTAGCCTTTTCCTAACTATGTTGGGGTCGGCTTCCAGAATAACCAGATGCAGCCCAATACCAGTATTTTACATGGAGCGACTGCCTATCTGACCTCCACCACACAGTTACTGGGTAACACGATACCCATTGGTAGGATTGGTTTCAGATTTTTGTGCTTCTGACTACCTGACTGTAAAGTTATATACGAATGACAGCCGGGACCACCGGTTACACGTGCTTTCCGAGGCACGGAGGATTCTCAGTACCTATATAATGGATAATGCAACTTAATATTGGCTGCTGCTGATTATTAGAAATAGTATTGTTAATGTGCTTGAAATAAATTATTTTTCATCTTACCCTGATCTAAATTAAGAGATGTAATTGAGGAAAATAGTCACAGAAACGATGAAGCCGATCAGGTTGTTGATTTCTGATAATTTGTTTTTTTTTCCTCATCCAATGAATACGACCTTTACTGAAAAATCAATACGTTTGAGTGAAAAGGTCGTAAAATTACTGTAGGGACTTGAAATCATTTGATCAGTGTTGTTATACCCTGTCCATTAGGTTAAGCGTTTTTTGACAGCTGTATTAGAACGTTCATATTCCAGATTACGTACAAGTTAACTTTAAAATGCTTAGTAAAATAAATATATAAACTGCCTTATCTTATTAAATTATCTTATTTATGGCTACATACATTATAATACCGTAAGTGTATCAATTAATGTTTTGTGTGTTGCTGCAATCACTAGTTCCATCTGTCAAAAAACGTTTTACCTAACGGTTAAAACCGTTTTTTCTGGATTTTATCCTTTTAATTACTTCTGAACATTGAGGATAAATTTAGCGGAGAAAGTTTTCAGTTAGATTTTTAATTTACGGTGATTCCCGCATTCCCCATAGGTATATAAAACCATGGTTAGGCCTGCTGTCTTGTATGGACCAGTATGCTAGGTCACAAAAGGGATAAATGAAATTGCATGCGGCTGAGATGAGAATGCTAAGAGAGATGTCATGTGGTGTTACACAAATGGATAGAATAAGAAATGAGTAGGTACATAAGAGGAAGTCTGAAAGTGGCCCTGGTAACTGGGAATCGGTTGCCATGTGATATGGAGCAATGTGGAAAACATAGAGAGGAAAGTTTTGAGTATGAATGTTGTTGGCGGGGAAAACCAAAGAAACGATGGATGGACTGTGTTAATGATGTGATTAGAAAGGGGGTGACTACCGAGATGATGAATAATAGAGAAGTATGGAAGAAAAACACATGTTCCGCCGACATCATATAAATTGGGATAAGGGATGCCGAATGATGTTGATGAGTGTCAACGGAGTATAATTGAACTTGGGTGGGTAAATTCTGTCGAATTTATCGATATACATGGATATTTATCGGTACTCGATACAAATAATTATCGTAATTTTAACTCGGTGGGTCTGACGCCAGTTTTTGCTGCCAAGCCAAGCCGAGCTGAGGTGTTCGGGTTTTGTGTAATTACAGGTACCTACACAATGCATTTACTTTTTTTTAGAGCAATGTTGGCCCATTGATAATGGCCCTAGACTTACGAGAGTATATCCCATCGGGCACACGGCTTGTATTCAAATATTGTTGAGCCCGACGGATGATGTCGTTAATGCTGGCAGTATATGTTTAATTGTGTTAATTTATTTAGGATTGTATTTTTAATTGTAATTATGATGGTTTTTTTTAAATTGAATTCTTTGGGTAGTAACACCGCATGGCGTTATAGCTGTTACGGTGTTATTTACGAACTTTGGTAATAAATAATAAATTATGAAGACTGAGAGCATTAGAGGCCCAGTGGTAACGGCTTCGACTTACTAATCGTGAGTTGGAACTCAGTCAGGCGCGTTAATTTGTGTAATTTATTTCACCACCACTGCTCTCAAAACGGTGAAGGAAAACATCGTGTGGAATCCGGTATGTCCTAGAAATAAAAGTTCGGAGACATGTGACATCTACCAACACGCATTGGGCCCGCGTGCTGGATTACAGCCCACTCCCTCTCGAAGAGAGGAGGCCTGTGTCCCAGCAGTGGGAACATTATAGGCTGATTCTGCAAGACATTTCAGAATCAGCCTATAGCCTTCTTTGTGTTTGGAGTACAAGAAGAGTTGTGTTTGTGAATCTTGCAACTCAAAACAACAAAAAATAATAGAGACTATAATTGAAGAATAATGCAGACACAATATTTGTGTGATGACAAGTTCCTACTAATTTAGGGGCAGTTAAGACAGCTGCACGCCCTAAACTTTGCTTAAATTCCGTTACCAACAACAAAATGACTGGTTAGTCGGGATATCGGGAACCCTCAAATAGTTGTTCCACTGTCACCAAGCTACTGAACTGGTTCAAACGGCTGGTTGAAATGAAGCCGCATTGTCTGGCCGAGGAGGAAGGGATCGCGCGCATACGACGGCTGCCATGAATCTAAAGTCGCGCTAGGGTTGGCAACATCGTCAACAAATTATATTGAGCTGAACTGAAAGCTAATTCTCGTACGTTCAAAGTCAAATGGCAATCTGGGGGGCAATTCTCATAATTTTAAGAACGTTAAACGTGCTGTTCAATATACAGGGTGGCAGGGACATCGACACACATTGGTCATAATTTTCCAGTTTTAGCTGACCTTCGCATTGTTTACGGCATAAGCTGACTTCTGATTGCACGAAAAACCTATTTTTCGTGCAATCAGAAGTCAGCTTATATGTAAATCTTGATGTGAAGCCGTGCGTACCTAATTTTTCGTTTTCTACCCAAAAAGCCGATGATTTGCCAATTATGTTTTTTTAGTATAGTAATGTAAACCAATCGTAAATGTAAAGTCAGGAAAATTTATTGTTTCTCAAATTAACTACCTACTTTAATTGTATTATACTCGTAATATATTATTTTTATTATATTCGAATCCCGACTTAAATTTTTTGACAGTTGAATAAAATGGCTATAATACGGCAAATTGACGTACCTACTGTGTCACTTAGGGCTGATTTTTCCAATGCCAGATGTCTTTATCGGAGGAATAATTTTAAATAATTCAATCATATCATCATTCATTTTTGTTTTATTCATTTTAATTTTTTCAATTAATTTGCCTGAATGCACCTTTTACCTAGCTGCATTTTGAATATTCGTTTGAATGAATACGGTAAAACTTTTTTTGTTTTGTAAACTACGTCTTTAAGAAAAATAAAAATTGAGACTGTATAACAGTGTCTAATATTTGGTGCGTGGGGCAGCCCTAGACGCCAGCTCATAGCTCGTACGCAATTAGAATTGAAAATGTTAAGGTCATCCCATCTTTAGCTCAGACTCGCTAGGAGCCTGGAACTGACTGTGCCAAATTACCTGATAGACCGTTAAAAATGTTTAGTTATGCATAATTATCAATAGTTTATTTTTAGTATTATTATATCTGATTGGTTCCGAGGTAGCATTGAATGATCGCGAACGTTTAGTCCACTCTCGGCCACTCGACCCCCAATCATTAATGTTTCCACTGGACCCCTAACTATAGTTGATTCTCGACCCTTGGGGGTCGAAAGTGGATTTTCATACAAAGGACAGGCATACCTCGTCCACTTTCTACCCCTAGTTCGGTAAGTACCCACCTAAAATTAATATTTTGGTACAGTAAGGTACAGATGCGTATAAAGCTAAAGTAAAATCCAACCTTTGTTCAAAGGCATACTAATAAATTAACGACTACTTAAACGACAAGAATAGTTGGTCGCCCTGATTAACTCAAGACAATATTTATACCATCAAGTATTTTCTAACTGAAAAGACAGCTGGGTGCTGCTGGGGAGTTTGTTGCGCCACTTCTTCTTCCCAGCGAAAGCACTAGGAAGTGGTGTAGGACGGGCGTTTTAGGGGGACTGTCTTTTGTAATTTCGACGTTTGAAAAGTGCTAAATCTCAGCCTAATTTGAATAAATGTCTATTGATTTTGACTAAAGGCAAAATTCAGGAATTGATATTAAAAAAAAAGAGCAATATTAGAGAATACTTAAAGTAGAATTCTTTATTTATTATCTGCAATAACTCTTTACTTTCACCATCTTAATAAACGGACTTAATTTTTCTAAACAAAGACTTGCAGGTATTTCTTTATTAACAAACTGATTCAGAATATAACGAATGCGTTTATCGTTGTCAATATCGTCTGATCTTCGTTTATATTATGGCTGAAGATATCATCGTATAATGTTGGTGGTTTTTGCTAATTTTCTATTTAGCATAGCATTCCAACCTTCCAGAACACCATTTATTTTTCATAAGTCTGTTTTCAAACCATTTTTGTACGTTTTATCGTTAAATTCTTTCACACTGTTCATCTGGGCTGTCTTCCATGATATAAAGAAATCCATTATCTATTTCTTCTTGAGAAAGATGTGCCAGAACTGTACATAAAGCTGCATGTTTCCGCATTATTATTTTTTTAGTTATATTTAAAGCCTTGGCTTTTCTCCAAATAGCCCTGTTGAAATGATAAAAACAACCTTTTATTTGTATCTCAAGAAAAGTTTTTTCTAATGCTAACATGGGTTCACTTTCAAAATCAACTGTCATTTTTTTTCGCTTCCAATCAGGCAATACTTTTTATAATAGACTGAATAATAAGTTATACGTAGCTTGCTGTTTACTTCCTAAGAGGGCATATAAACTAAGGGTACAATATTGGTATTTTCCTCTGAGCTCCCAATGTCGCCATGAATCGAATATAGTTGTAGAAATGGACGAGGGCAAACTTAGAATGTTCCATCAGAAAAAAAATTATCAACACTGCGCATCATTATTTTGCCTGGCTGAACTACTTGCGAATGCCAATATTCTCTCAGATCTATAATAATAATAAAAGCCTTTTATTCAGATTTACCTAAAATCATTCTTTTTCCTATACCACTTACTTAATCTAACATTTGCCGCTTATCCACTTTTTGTACATCTGTTTGCCAACCGGCTTCAAATTTTATTTATGTTTCAAATTTTATTTATATTTCAACTTAAACAAATATCAACTTTATATTAATCTTAATTAAGTTGATTTCAGAGTGACTAACACTATTGAAAAAGTTATAAAAATGTTTGAAGTTGTAGCGTAAACTGAACTTTATTGTGTAGGATTTAAAGTTATTTTTCCATAAACTCATATTTGTTTACATTTTTGGCGAATATGTCGCGATATTAGATTAGATTCTTAACACTATTCATAAGCTGGAACTGTGTCGGAGGGCAGACGCGCAGACCCTGTAGATGTAATTATGTAAACTAAGCTTTTTACTCTAGTTATCATCATTATCATTGCTCTCGCTTGTCAAGTTGTGCGATTACGCTTTGGGCAATAATCAGGTCGAAACCTATAATGTGAACCTAGTAATATTCTGTGATTTTTACCTGTTATAGTTGCCTTGTGAATAAACAATATCATAATTTGAGGTACTCGTGAGTTAAAATGCTTCTAACTTCTGTCTATTATGTTTGAGATAAACAAATAATAATGCCAACAATGAGTAACAAATAATAGCAAGTAAATCAAAGTTTAAATGGTATGGCAATATAACATGTATTTTTATGCTAGCCATTTTATGTTTATGTTAATCTTTGGAGAGGACTATGCTTGGAGTTTCCCTGCGTGATCGAATCAGAAATGAAGAGATCCGCAGGAGAACCAAGGTAACCGACATAGCCCGAAGAATTGCCAAACTTAAGTGACAGTGGGCAGGGCACATTGCTCGCAGAGCAGATGGCCGATGGGGCCGAAACGTTCTGGAGTGGTGACTGCGTACCGGAAGACGTAGCGTTGGGCTTCCCACAAGGTGGACCGACGACCTTGTGAAGGCCGCAGGAACCCGTTGGATGCGAAAAGCACAGAACCGGTCGAAGTGGAGGTGCTTGGGGGAGGCCTATGTCCAGTAGTGGACGTCTTTCGGCTGAAATGATGATGATGATTATTCTATCTAAAGAGTTCTCTTTTGACCCATTTACCAACAAAGCCCATTTTGCACGCACGCCGAGTGCGTGCAAAACCAACCATGCCATGCCAACGTGCGTGCCAACGAGCGTGCCATGCCAACTTTTTTAACAGCGCGTAATGCTTTATTTTTTACTAATGCTAAACATGGCGTCTGATTGTATTTAATGCTTATTGCTTATTTTAATTCATTTTATTTGTATTTTTATCGTGCTTGCTACTTAGTTTTTAGTGATCCTAAGATTTCTACTACCTTCTCTGTGTCTACTCGTGAGAACCTGTAATTGTCTCTGTTTCGCTTATACAATTGTTATTAATTTGGTTTAGCTGTTGGTTTTCCTACCTATAAATAAATAAATAAATGACGTGATAATATACCTAATTATAATCTTATAATATTACGTTATTTATTTTCACATCTTCTAAAACATGTAAAAAAAATACTACTAGTGATTTAATTTTGAAAATACTCCCTTGGTTGGATGTATTTTAAATATATACTTTATAAAAACGCCATTTGCACACCATTCGCCGTTTTCCAGCACATGGACAAGTAGGTTCCTAGTAGAACATGTGCTTGAAAAAAAAAACAACATCTATGGGTGTTTTACGACTCATTCAACAAAAAAATTCAAGTCTAAAAAATTATAGTTAAGTTTAATTTTAATACTATTTTCCTGTTGGCAACCGTTTTGTAGGTTTTATTATAGTTTAAAAATAATATTCTCATATTTTAAGGAAAGTTAGCCAAATGATGTCACACGTCATATTTGGGATTTATCTAGGTTAATGGACACATTACTATTACCTATTATGTAGTAAGATCAAGTAGAGTCCGTTTCACGAAAGTAGTTCCGCGGCAATATGTTGAACTAATTATTAGTAGTGAAGGGCGGTTTTTGGGGGACTGTCTTTTGTAATTTTGACGTTCAAAAAGTACTGATTCTCAGCCTAATTTGAATAAATGACTTTTGATTTTGATTATTATATACACATGCCAGCAAAATTAGAGGAACATAATAAAATCATTATTTTTTGAGATTTAATGTCTATTATTTAGTGTTTTCTCTTCATTTGATTCTGTAAGGTTATGCATGCAAGAAAAAACAAAATATAATTAGGAGTTATTAATAAAAAAACAAAAAAATGCTCTTATCTGAAAAATTATGAAAGAAAAAAAAATATGAAAAAGGGGTGATAGGTAATTCAAATAACAGCAGTGCGATTCTGTAACCATCTCACCGTGAAAACTTAGGTTAATTGAGCGTGGAGTGGCTGTCATTCCAACTAATGCTAGGGATTGACACTATTGATAGCTCACTCTAAGCTCACTTCACCTAACTTTTCACGGTGAGATTTTTACAGAATCGATTGGCATTCAGCCAATTGATTCTGTAAAAATCTCTTGTTAAAATACTCAAAGTGAAAGGCACCTTTTTTAGTGTTCCTCTAATTTTGCCGGTGTGTGTGTAATTATCAACATTCCTTTTTTTTTTTTTTTTTGTCGCTGAGAAATGCTTTATGCATGCCCGCCTCGCGGGGGACGAGACGGGGTATGTGGGACTCCCTGTCGGAATGACAGTATACCCACTAAAACTCAGCGGTGTTCCCTCATTCGCCGTGATGGGAGGGCCACGGGAATAGGCATAGCCTTTACCTCCATAGCCCTCCCGGCGCATGCCCGCCTAGATGTTATGGCGGGCCCCGCATGCCCCCCACATAGGGGGGCTACGAGAATGGCCGGGAGCACCTAGCCATTCCCGTCCAACACTGGTGGAGGCCTGTGCAATACAGGCAACGGTGCCCCCGCACCCGCTGCCTGCTGGCCCCCACGCCCGCCTAATTGGCAGGCCCCACATGCCCCCCAGGATGGGGGGGCTACGGCCGCAGAGGATAGGGAGAGCGGCAACGACACACCGACACTCCTCTTCCCCTGCGGCCCCACCGCGTCCGCCATCGAACGGTGGCGGCCCCGTCAAGGCCGCGGTAGGTAGGTGGTGCGATGTCGCCCAAGCGGCACCGCAACCTACCCGCCGGCCGCTACGTCGTCGGCTTTTCCGCACAGCCTAGACGAGCGGCCGCTCCTCGGGTTCCTCTTAGCTTCACCGTGGTCCAATCCACCACGGCTACTGAGCCCCCCCGCCTCGACAATGCGGGAACCCACCGGGGGGGAGTTAACAACATTCCTGCAACAACCCTACCTAACCCTACCTAAGACACCTTTCTCAATATAAATTTGTTCACTTTAATAACCAGCACCCTACCGACACACGATCTATCGGAATCGGTTTCATTTTGACAGTTCAACAACATTCATTGCGTTATTTACGTTGTTGAGCAGACACATGACACATTTTTTGAACATATGAAGCAATGGATTAGCAATATCCTTCAAAATGATTCAGATTGAGATTGACTGTGTGTTACGCAGTTAGGGTGCTGTGCCTGTAATATGCTGTCGAGATAAATAAATCAATCCATATCGTGTCTACGAGACTCTTTTCTTGAAACGGACTTTAAGTACCTGGCGCCCTAATTCCGTACCACAATCGCAATCTGAATAATTTTGAAGGAAATTGGTAATCCATTGCTAAATATGTTCGAAAAATTTGTCTACACAATAACGTAAATAACGCAATGAATGTTGTTGAACTGTCAAAATAAAATTCATTTCTAGTGTGTTACGCAATTACCTCGCTGATGTTAGAATATAGTAAAGCGCCTTTCTGGGCTCGAACCTACAACTCGTAAGTCGCGGCGGTTACCACTGAGCCATCGCTGCTCTTTCTCAGTTATTTTTAGAATATTAAGCTTTTATTTTAAGTCGTGGGTTTGAAACTAGCCAGGGGGTCTACTCCGAAGTAGTATCAGCTGAATGTTCGGCCGTTTCCTGCTACGAAGTTACTATTTGGTTCGGTCGGTTCCGATCCTACACTCCTACACTCTTTCGAATATTGACTATATGGTCCCGACCCAACTGAGCCGATCCGAACTTTTTTCGCATTTTTCAATAATATTTGATTCGGCCATGTGTCGACATGAAGCCGCGTGGTGGGTTACGGCCCAGTCCCTCTTACAACGAGAAGGCCTGTCTCAGCAATGGGAACGTTAAAGGCTGATTATGCTAATCTTTATGACCCACGGATCATCTACGCAATCTAGTTGACTGCATCATACATACCTCAGGTTAACGAATTTATTTACTCATAAAGAACAATACACTTCACTTAAAATAAAGTAAAGGTAATATACAGCGATCGAGCAATTCATATAGATGTTGTCATAAATGTATATTTTTTAATTTTTATTTAAACATTGCAAGCGATTTGCTATCCTTGATATTATTTAGCAGATTGTTGTATAATTGTGCTCCTTCATATGTGATAGTCTTTTTACCATAATTTGTCCTATTTCTTCGCAATTTAATCTGGTTAGTGTTTTTTTAAGTTATGGTAATATAAATTTTAACAAGTTTTATATCAGATTTTAATTCACCAGTCATTATTTTTCGTACTGGTATGCACATTGTGTAAGTGTATGTTTGTGTTATATTAAATATCTTTGTGTTAAGGTATAGTGTACGTGACTCTGTCAACCTACCTAATAATACCTGACATTCCTAACATTGATGCCCATTTTCCCTAACACTAAAAGGTAAAGCGAACTGTTGGATTTTCAACATTCAGCTCCAAGTCGAGTATTGAAAATCCAACAGTGGCTTTAGGTGTTGCGTTGTTATATACCTTCTAAAAACGGCCATGAATCCCTGTATGTCATTGTTATTTTATCATCAGCGCTGATCGACAATAAATCAATTTTATAGGTTTACAGGTTACTTAATATTCATCGTACTTTTGTGACAATCATATTCATATCCGTGTCTCACTAAACAAGTAACCCGCTTCGTACTTTGATCACTATCAATCTCAATCTGAATCATTTTGAAGGATAATTGCTAATCCATTGTTTATACAGAGTTGATATGACAGAGGGGCATTAAATTAAACTACGTATACTATACGTGTTTAGTATTAATTCGATACGGTATAAAAATAAAAAGCGCCAAAAATGGGAAAATGTTTTTTTCAAACAAAGTAAATAGCTTACAAATCAGAATAAAACGCAACCACCCTTTGTAAATTTTGACTGACCTTAGATACCTAGGTAACAAAATGGCAACGTCTTTATCGTTTTAAGGTGCTTGACCTAAGCTTAGACATAATCAGCTGTTAGGAAAGATGCATCGTGTTCAAACGGTGCAAAAACTTAAAAAATAATTTGCGACTAAACTACTGCTCTTATTTAATTGATTTTTGGTACAGAGCTTGAAAATGGTACCTAGTATAGGCAGTTTAAAGGAAAGCCCCTCTGTCGTATCAACTTTGTATGTTCCAAAACTTACCTGCTCAGTAACGCAACGTAATGAATGTTGTTGAACTGTCAAAATGAACACTATTCCTACCGTTAGTGTGTTACGCAATGATCTACCCCGCAGCTCAAGATGGCGGCTTTAATTTTGACAGTTCGACCACATTTCTCGCGTCATTGACGTTGTTGAGCAGATAATTTTTTTCAGAATCAGAATTTTATTTGTCAAACATAGGTATATTGGGTTTTTTTTACTCAATTTAATTACAACACAATTAATAATATAAAATTAAAATTAGGTTTTGAGAAATTATAATAAAAATAAAAAAAATAATACAAAATGTCATTTTCGAACATATTTTTTTTTATTTAAACATATTAAAGGTCTTAATACAGGTTCATGTTTATTTTGTACCATTAAACCAGAAATTGTTTGTATTGGTACTCACATTCGCTAAAACAACACTGCTTAATCCCTACTAAACTTTATAATTAAAATTGAGGTACATGAAAAATATTTTGCACATAACTATTTTAGCCGTAATCATCTATCAGTAAGTACACGAGTACAAGTAATGAATGAATGAAAGAAAATTTTGAATCTGAGCTGCTTGCTATTGGGCCGCTCATTATATAGGTACAGGTTGTACTTTTTTTTTATATGAAGCAATGGATTGGCAATATCCTTCAATATTATTCAAATTGTGATTTATAGTTTGCAATTAGGGGACAGGTCTATCATGGTCGTGCGGAGTTTCAATAGAATAAAAAAATGGGTGCGAGTGGGTACTTATGTACGCGCGTCAGAAGTTATAGGTACTTCTTTGGCATCATTAAAAAAACATTTTTAATTGCATGCAAATTATTAATTACAAAAAAGGTTACATACAATAAAGTTCGTTGTTTCGGCTGAATAATGTTGGTAACAAGTCACGGGCATTTTAAAGAAATTAAAAGCATAAGTAATAAAAAAACAGAATTTTATGGCATCCAATTTTTTATAGTGAAATGTCCATTGCCTTTTTTTAATCGATAAGAACAAACAGGTTGCTATAAAAAATGCTCAAAATAGGTACAGGCCGGTTTATGCTGTAAAAAGTGACGTAGGTATAGCTTTAAAAATAATGAGCGGTTTTGCGGACAGCTTCAACCTGTGAATTTTGTGTGACGGTGATGCGCGCGCATCTTAAAATTTCACTCTCATCATTTTTTCATAACGCGCCTAATGAAGTATAACTTCAATGACAGGCTAGCTTTTATCGCGATGGTAACAATTAATGTCGTCCGCCTATCTCGCCGCCGGACAACCAACATTTCGTCTTCCAGTCCTTGGACGACACTTTGTCACGGCCATATTCCACCTGTCATCACTGCGCCTGACCTGCCCAACTCCATTTACGTTCCATAACTCGTTTTCTGGTATCGAAAACCTTCATATGTCTGCCGATCTCGACGTTTGGGACTCGGTCTATAAGCTGCTTTGAATAGGACTAAAAAATATACTTTTCAACTTGCTAACTTTTCCCATATCGTGACGTCCTCGTGGGATCTCATCTGTTCTAAGCCGAGGGTTTATGTACGACTTCCGTCGAATAAAACTTGACAGTGACAATCCTCAGCACATGCAGGACTGCCGTGTCTCCATTTTACACTAAACACAGTTTTTTGTCGTCAACTAATAAAGAGATCAGAGGGGCAATTCTCGTAATTTTAAGAACGTTCACGTAATGATGAGTATTGGTGTTCTGAAGGCCGATTCCCGTAATTAAAAACGTTTAAAATCTAGTCGCAATCTCATCTCAGCGACAATCAATGTCAAAAACTTGTCAAAATTGTAGGGAAATTAAAGGTATTTTTGACAGTTTGCGACTGAGATCAGACTGTGAACATTCTTAAAATTACCGGAATCGCCCCTCAGTGATCATCTGACTGAACTTATGTAGGTGACATCGCACAGGTGATGTCAATTGACTGAGACTTGTCTAGTAGTATCTGCTTTGATTCAAACACACATAAAATATACAACCTGTAATGTACTACCGCCAAAACCTTATATCTGACCATTTTGACCCGTGCACTAGATGACCACAGCTACGTCCGTAAGTAAAACAAAAGAGGATTATTTTTAGGTCGACTAATAATATGCGCTGCAAGCAGGAATAATCCTTACGGTGGTCAGATATAGATATTCGCGATAGTACTTAAAACATTGCACTTGCAGGCTGCTAAGAATTAGGCTTCCTCTCTGAGTGAGAAAGTATAGCCATATTGTACCACGAGGGTGGTGCGGATATTTTAATTTTCTAAGACAGACCATGCAAGTTTTACATCTACTCGTATATATATTATATAAACGAATCCCTATTTCCCTTGGTCACGTCATAACTTGAGATTTTGAGAACGACTTTACCGATTTCATCCATCTTTTTTTTTAAGTTTTCTAATAGGTACTTTGTAAAAGGTTCTTAGGGAAAAAAAATTATGAAAGTTGCTTCACGCGGACGAAGTCGCGGGCAAAAGCTAGTTAAAGATAATTTAACCTTTCTTTATTTGAAGAATACTGTTGTCAAGTTGTCTTCATTGTTTCTATGATCACGAGTTACTATTAATATTAATTACATTGTAAATCCTTATTTATGATAGGTACAATGATTAGTCGAGGCCAAGCCTTCACAGAGCATCTAGATTACAATAGAACCATGTTTCTGTCGACTACTGATTACTTTATTGTTCAAAACGTTTGTCCCACTGTGCACGCAGAACTATTTCTGTCGTGTCAATCTGCACTAGTGCTCAGGGTGAACGATCGGGCCGATCGCAAAAAAACCAACGAGACACGTGACGTTTCGTTTTACGCAACAGGGTTTAACAAACTTTTTTTGTTGTATTTTTTTTGTAGAGAGAAACGTGTTATTGGCGAATAATTTGAATATCCTGCTCTTTCATGTGTAGCTTTTCTATTTTTTTTAAAGAGTGACTTAAAAATTCAGTCCTAATTTTTCAGTTTCAGCGTCAACTTGCTTTGTGACAAAAATGCTTCGTTAATGATTTATTTATCGTGGTTAGACTAATTCTGATTGGTGGGAGAGTTAAACTTTTAGGTATTTGGAGTGGTGCACTAGTTATCTAAGAAGTTGTAAATATCAAAAAAAGATATCGGTACGAAAATATCGAAAATTAGTGAATAACTATCTTCAATAATGTTCGAGAGCAAACATAAATATAGATTATCAATCAAAATATAATTAATTAGAGCAGTGTGTCGAAGTAGATTGTCCATTAACATTGCCGAACGATACCGCAGAGATTCGAACGCCTGATAATAATTTAATAGCAAATTGACGATCTGCAATATTGAAGCAGATTTAATAAGGCGTTAAACAATTATAGGTAGTTGATTTTGGTTTGGTTCGCGGTTTAAATAAGTAGTAATAATATAATATACAACGAAATGTGTTTAATATCATTTAATTCCTTTTTTACAAACAAAATCACAGATTTCATCCAGTCTTTTGCCAATTAGTACCAACCTACCTGTAATTTTAATATAATTATCTTCCCTATACTCTACTGTGATTCATAATTGCTATAAGTAATCCCCTTTATTCATAAACGTTGCTTAAAGTTAAGCAGTGATTAGCGACTGTTTAACCATACATTTTTGACGTTTAAATGTTACTTAACTTTAACCATCGTTTATGAATAAACCCCAATATGTCTATGTCTAACATATAATCGCGACATATTCGCCAAAAATGTAAACAAATATGAGTTTATGGAAAAATAACTCGACTCGTTCAACTCGATTTTCGGCAGTTCTCATCCAGCTGCTACCAGCCGTGCTGCGAAAATCGTCGCCCACCTAGCCTGAGTAATATATGTAATATGGTTAAATTGTATGGCCACCCAACCATAGCTACAACTAGAAAAACCATTACCTAAGGCGCTAACCTTATCATGGTAAGACAGCACCGGAAAAATCTATAAAGATTTTTTACTTACAAAAGTCCTCTTTAATTATTGCATTTTCTTTAACTTGAAGAAATATTAAATTCGAAGAAAACGCTTCCAACACGTTTCAAAGAGTAAAGAACATTTTTTAATCAGTATCCTCACGAATGCACATCAAAAGTAAACAACAAATTCTTGTAATTTACTCCGAAGGCATGTTTACAAGTACTACGTCGGATGTTGCTTTTCTTTCGAACAAGAAGAATCTTTATCTTTTTCTTTTGCTGTCCTCACATTGCTAGACTGGAGTCTTATTTCCTTTGCTTCCCGTGTTTCTTTTGATTAAATATACGTTGCTGTTCCGACAGGAATATTTTGCTAGGATTTCGCTTGGATTGTTGCTTTGTATGCACGGATACTACGTGCTACGTGTCCAGTATTCTTTGACATCGATGCTTGTGAAATCTTTTCCTTGATGGATTTATATTCTAACTAGATTATTGTGATAAGCGTATACTGAGATTCGAGCAATAGGACAATTGGCCTTATTAGAAGGCTAAAATGTCACCCAAAGGGCAATGGCAATGCTATGCTTGGAGTTTCCCTCCGTGATCGAATCGGAAATGAAGAGATCAGCAGGAGAACAAAGGTAACCGACATAACCCAAAGAATTGCTAAACTTCAGTAGCAATGGCCAGCAGGGTACATTGCTCGCAAAACAGATGGCCGATGGGGCCGAAAGGTTCTGGAGCGGCAACCGCGTACCGAAAGACGTCGCGTTGGAAGGCCTCCCACAAGGTGGGACGACTACCTTGGGAAGACTGCAGGAACCCGCCTGCAGAATTCACAAGGTGGATTGAGAGTTGGATGCGAGAAGCACAGAACCGGTCGAAGTGGAGGTGCTTGGGGGAGGCCTATGTTCAGCAGTGGACGTCTTTCGGCTGAAATTAATAATAATAATAATATCCCTGGACATTTCACACAGCACCATTTGTCCCAAGCTAAGCAACATAATGCTTGTGTTATGGTAACAAGATGGCTGATAAACTACTTATATATATATATTTTTTTTTTTTGTAAATACATACATACCTATTATAGATAGAAAAACCCCCAGACTCGGAACAAATACATGTAGGTCATACAAATATTGGTTCCGTGCGGGAATCGAACCCGCGACACGCAGCGCAGCAGTCAATCGCTTAACCACTGCGCCAACCGTGCCGTAATTATGATGATGATGAGATTCGAGCATAGTTTTAATAGAATGATATATTCTGCAAACATTTTAATTTACTAAGGGCAGATTTTTCATTAGACAGATAACTTTTGTTTGAAGAATATTATAATTACTCGTATATAATATGGCGGTTTGACATAAGCTATTTTTAATTACAAAAGCTGCCGAACCGCCGTTTTTATTCACAAGATAAAAATTATCTGACGTTTGAAAAATTGCTCGTAAAGTTATAGTTTTGTTTGATTGTTGCTTCTGCTGACAAAGGAAATGAAATAAAAAGCTTTCGAACGTTTTAAATGGACCGAGTGTTGGCGCCGGGTTTAAGTTGAATAATAAATAGGAACAAAAACTTCTATCACAGTAAGAAATAAAACATTTTTATTAGTTTTGTTCCGCTACTCAGGCTTGAAAACCAGTAACTCAATTTTTGTATAGAGTGAAGCGTATAATGACCGGCACGAGTCGTGAGCACAGATTATTATTTATTTAAAAAATTACAAGTTCCATAACTTAAACAAAGCACACAATTTGACCTCTGGGGTCTGTCTTAGCATGCCATGGCCTGAGATTTGATCAACGCGCTATTAACAGCTAAGTTATAATCGAATTAATGTAATGTTCTTTTAGCTTGCGCTTTATGTTTTTACTATTCATTGATTCTCTAATGTCTACAGGTATCTGGTTTAGTAAATTGGGTATTGTGAAGGAAGCGGTACGCCTGCCATAAAAGTTATTTTTGCGTGGCACGTGAAATGATTTTGATTTGGCTTGTCGTATATTCACGTCATATTTAACTGGAATTTGAATATCACTATTATCAAAATGTTCTATGAGGAACATATACCTACTCGGCACGCGCTAGAACAGGTAATACTTTGCAGTGCTTAAATAACCCTGTGTAATTGTCTAGGTATTTCTTTTTGACATAGTTTGGTACTACAAGTTTCAACAAGCGTGTTTGCAAATTATGTATTTTATTTCGGTGAGTTTTAAATGTGCGGCCATAGATGGGCAGTTATAGTGGGGGCAAGCTCGCGCATCTACACTTATGGCCAATTTATTTAGTACCGCTTTTGCTCAAATTATTGATAGCTACTATAATTAACGCATTTACGCAAACTATAATTAAAATATTAGTGGTACTTGAAATTTTATTTTGATACAGTAATGTTGTAGGCCTTTGTGACTTACGGCCAGTTTCTTCATCAACACAATCAGTCAAAGTATTAACTTATACTTGACCTTTACTGATACTACGGCAAATGTTTTCTTCATTCAAGTAGCTGCTAAAATAGTGAAGAAACAAATTTAACCGTTACTTTGACTTAACAAATACGAATTAATAAAAATAAACTATTTCAAAATTAAAAACGTAAGTCACTAAAATTGCACGAAAGTGTACAGTAGCCGAATGACACGTGAGAGTCCAATAGACGACGAGCATCGACAGACGAACCAATCGCGTGTAGCCTCGGTGCCCCCCGCCTTCTTCATTCCGCCAAAGAGACCGAAAAATGAACTACTGCGGCGCAGGTGTCAGTTTGTACTCACGACTCATGCCGGTTACTATACTTAGTGTTTGTTTTTTTACCAGTTATATCTGAAACCATAAATGATAAATTATTGTATTTCTGTAAGTAGGTTTGCACAAACATTTTTACACGTCAGTCATATTTTAAAAACTAGATGAGGGTGTTTCTTGTCCGACTACGCTGAGAAAAAAGGCCGAAACTAACTCTGAGGTCTAATTTTTTTAGACTACAATGCAATTGCAATATTATAATATAATAATAATAAGTTTATACAATAATTGTTTACAATGATGCACAAATATATTATAGGCTACAATTTCTTGTTACAAACGAATTAGACATCTGTAGCCGAACTAGGCGAAAGCCTGTAAACAAACCCTCACATAATAAACACTTAAAAATAGCCATCAAGTAGAGATGCTAACATTTTGTTGATTAAAATATATATATTATAATGAAAAAGTGATCTTAAATAACTTAATTGACTGCAAAAGTGTGTGATGATGTGTGGATGTCTATATATATATGTATGTCTAAACTGGCACTACTTAGTAAGTTGAGTATTCTGAGTAGCCAAAATGTCGTGTAGCGACAAGTAAAACTTAATTATAAAAGACAAGAGTGATGAAATGAAAGAAAGGGAGGTAGAGAACAATTAAAGATATATTTACAAACAGTTTAAAGAATGGAGATGGGTTGAAGAGTGTAGTGTAATATGTGGAGGTGGGGTGTAGCGATGACGATAGCTTGATGTTAAATACCCTAAAACTTTTCTCAAAAATTGGGCTAACAAATGCGAAAAGAATTTTTAAAATCCGACTCGTAATTTTAGAGATTAGCAAAAACATTAAACCAACTCTTCAGCTTTATTATTAGCAAGTATATAGATATTATGTATATAGATGACACAGCCTAACTACATAACATACAACTAAATAGCTGCACCGCACAAGTTACAGTTACCATATTTCCTGTACAAAACAGTGTAGTTTCCCTGAACGCGATGACATCCAGGTAAAGTTCCGAGCTGGCTAAAATAACTAGCTTGTGCTACCGTTATTCCAGTTACTGACATCGTCGAAAAGTTTCTATATTAGAGTTTGCAGGCTTTTAGAACTCCAGTGAGCGGCAGGTTGTTAGGATTTCGAGGAAATTTCGGTGAACGAAAAATCTGGAGTGAACAATTCGATGTAAAATTTGACGTTTTTCTGGTCTGACCTCCAGTCCGGGCCGAATGTGTTAAACCTTGTAGTTTTATTGAATATGTGTGGTTTTGAGCGATGGTTTGGTTACCTTGTTTGACATTGTTTCTTTGTATTTTAACTGCTGTCGGTAGGTGTTTACACAGCTGGCTATTTCTTTTTTCTAGGTAACTTTATTGTTCAAACCAAGTACGTAATTACATAGATCGCACTACCTATATGTGCATACACACGACGTGTGTCGGAGGCAGCCGCCGACGCGTCCACGGCAGTCGTCGATTGCTGTCGACGGATGCAGTTTCTTCTATCTTCGCGTGTCGCTCGTGTGTAGCACTACTTGATATACATAAATGCCCAAGTGAGAGGATTACGACCAAAATAGTGAACCATTTTTTATGAAATCTACGTTGTCAAATCCGTTTCTTTATCAAGTTTCCTCTTCAACTTTACCGGGATAGCCGGCTAGACTCAAAGGTCAGGCCCAGTCGATAAAACGTTCAATATTGAAACTAACCTTTACAGGGATAATTCATTCATTACCTTTGATTTTGTCTTTATTCGTTAACCCAACTTACTGAAGTTAGACTGTTTTATTTGAGGATCCAGAATAATAATATAGGTATGCATAATCAGCCTATAATGTTCCCACTGCTGGGATACAGGCCTCCTATCTTCGAGAAGAGGTGTGCTGTAATCTACAACGCGGGCGCATAGTGGGTTGGTAGATGACACATGTCTTGAATTTTTGGTTCTAAGGCATGCCGGTTTCCTTACAATGTTTTCCTTCACTGTTTTGAGAGCAGTGGTGATGAAATTATTTACAGAAAGTAATGCGCGTATCTGGGTTCGAACCCCCAACTTACAACTCGTTAGTCGCGGCCGTTTCCACTGAGCCACCACTGCTCATAATCAATGCGGTGACCGGTAATTAATACCTACATAGATATACAGAATATTGTTTATTATGTACACCATAAAAATGACAGATATAATGTAGACATTTTACAAGGGGTGACACAATGGGCGGTCTTATGGCTAAAAGCAATCTTTTCTTTTTTCGTTGTACACTAAAAGTTGAACATCAGTTCCTTCTATACATTATGGCGGGTATAAGAAGGGACATATTTTAAAGTTGTCAAAAAATAAAAGGCCCTTTTTGACATTTGAGAATGCGTTCTTGACATCTGTCAGTTTCATACAAACGAATGGGCATTTGATCTTTATTTATTACTACATAGTACTGTTAATGTCAAAACGGGCCTTTTATTTTTTGACAACTTTAGGGGGAAGGTATACCTTACCTAAACAACAACTTTACCATTGGAACAATGTTACATGGAAAATAAACCTGCTGCTGTGTGCACAGCATTTTCTACCTCAACAATTAATTTTGAACATTAATTTCTTGGAGTTAATTGTGTCTCTTGTTGACTTCCCTTTATTCATTAAACAATTTAATATAATAAGGAAAATTCCCAGTTAAATTCTCTCGCAGCAAAATAATTAAAATGAAGAGAAAGTTACACAGGATCTTGCTTGAACTACTAAGTTTAGTAGACGTAGTGCTTTTTGTAACTTGCGATACTTAGTACAAGTTCGTACTTCAACATTTTCATTGTAACTGTCGGAGTAGTATCGTGTTTGTTTTGAATAGTGTACTGAGTTGCAAGTTGCAATATTTATTTAGGAGTATTGAATAGGAGATTATTATACTTACATACTTTACTTATAGTCTAACTAAACTAACATTACAAACAGAAAAGACAAGATATTTTGTGTTTGTTTGTTACTCTTTCACGCTATAACGGCTGAATGGATTTTGATTAAATTTGGCACATGAGTAGACCATGACCTAGATTAGGACATAGAATACTTTTTATCCCGATATTCTCACGGGATCGAGACTTATGCGGGGAAACCGCAGGGTTTTACTAACCTCTCAACCTCTTTCCGTGTTCCTAAAAAAATAGAAATAATTATTAAGTGCAGCATTATTAAGGAAGTGACAATTTCATGATTTTCAGGCTCACTATCTTCAAGGGATAACAATCATCTAATGACGTTCGATTTTCTTTTGGGTAGATATGAAATACAAAAGTATCGACAGATGATTCTCAAATAGGCTGTGAAAAATAGGCAACACTTGTAAATTCCATCAAATTATAATTAAAAAAGTAGGTCCGATATTTCCGATATGTCTCCGGTTTACCGGCGGCGGGCGCGCGTCTCACGGCGCGGCGGGCGGCAGCCGGGCGGGCGGTCGGAGACAGCTGCTGACAGCATCGGTGGCCGACTATCCGACCTACAAATAGCGAGTAGTCGGCGATATTTTATGGAGTGTGTCGATTTCTAAATAGCGGCATTGATTCGTTTGCTGTGCTCCTAATTTCATGATGGATTTGTTCCGGACAAACGAAATTTTTCGAACATATGAAGCAATGGATTAACAATATCCTTCTAAATGTTGAGAAGAAGAAGAAGAATGAGAAGAATGTTGATGTTGATTGAGATTGATAGGGTGTTGCGCAATTAGGGTTCAGTCCTATACTTCTCGCATCCAGAGGATTCCCGCGTTCGTCACCAGGAAAGTAGATAGTATTTATTTATTTATTTAAACTTTTCGCACAAAAAGGTACAAGAAGGAGTTAATGCCTTAGGCATTCTCTACCACTCAACCGAGGGTGGTTAAGAGATTGGCAGGTGCTTTGGTTGAGAGGAGCATTGATAAAAAAAAAACTTAAATTCAATTTTTCATTTATTCTTTTCGGTGTTCCTAAAAAAAGTTGGTTGTTAGGCTGTTTGCTGTATTATTTTGCCGTGTGTTTGCAAATAAAACAAAAATCTTGGTTGCTACGTCACAGTGTCATTAATCAGTGTCCTTATCAACCCCGACCTTATCATTTCCTCTAGGCCGAGTCGTTGACCGGCCGCCGTTCTATATTTATACTATACACAATTATCTTAAAATATAAAACTATAAACAAATATATATTTTTAATCTACGAGTAAGTGACTGGTTACATTGTACCTACATTGGCGCCGATTCGCTTGTTCACATACTAAACTAAATTTACGACAGACAGAAGATAGATATTAGTTTAGTCCTGTCAAATTAGTTTAGTCAGCGCCTGACGTAAATTGACGTATTTTTAGTAGCCATGTTTTTAATCACGTCTAATTTGTGGAGGATCTTTTGACAGGACTAAACTAATATTTATCTTCTGTCATTTTCTTAATGAAATAGAAAGAAAAAGAGGCACTGAACTTAAATTTAGTTTAGTTTGTGAACAAGGGAATCGGCGCCAGTGTTATTTAAAGTAAGGTTGGTAGATCAGTAACATATCAACTGCCGATCGATTCTGTAAAAATCTCACCGTGAAAGGTTAGGTGAAGTGAGCTTAGAGTGAGCTATCAATAGTGTCAATCCCTAGCATTACTTGGAATGACAGCTCACTGCACGCTCACTTCACCTAAGTTTTCACGGTGAGATGGTTACAGAATCGCACTGCTGTATGTGTTTTTTATACACCAGAAGATAGAGTTGGTATATTGATTGTTGTAACGGGCATCCATAAATCCAAGAAGATGAGTGACCAAGGAAGGCCTCTACGCCAAGCTACTTTGTTCTGTTCTACAGATTCAATCAATCAAAGTATATCAAACAAGTTTGAAAGAATCTAAGTTAAGTCATAGTGTAGATTTTCCGCCACCCTGCACAAGACTGTGGGCCTAACACAAACGCGCGGAGTAAACACAAAACATAACATAATCAGCCTATAATGTTCCCACTGCTGGGACACAGGCCTCCTGTCGGTGAGAGGGAGTGGGCCGTAATCCACCATGCGGACCTAGTGCGGATATGTGACATCTGCCAACCCGTGGAGTAAACGTTTCACGTAGAAAATTTTCTTCGTTTTAAGACTTTGACTATTTATAAACGTTATTTAAAGTGAAGTAATGATTAACGACTGTTTAACACACTACTATACTATTTTTGACGTTTAAACGTTTCTTAACTTTAAGGAACGATTATGAATAAAGGGGCAAAAAATATCTTTAGGTCATACGCAAAACATAATTAAACTATTATACGTTACCGATACGATAGTTTTACCTATTTTCGATTCCAAAATGGTTCGAATTTTCTTCACATTTATGTCGCGTGTTCGCGCGCTAGGGCGTTTGTAGTGCGCAAAAATCAGTACGACAAAGTTAAATTGCCTCGATTTCATCTACACAGTATTTGTTACACTGTGCCACATTGTAGTATCCTAGCCGTCGGTGTCCATAGTGCTTAATTACAGCCTGCCAGTTCCAACGATTCATTATGACTGTCTACACTACAGTGCTACGAGTATTTCCGTCTTACTACCGAACTTTGTTTGGACGCTTCTGACCGGGGTTGGCTAATAATTTGATCGGCTATGTTTTTAAAATGTATGCCACTACAGAAATTTAAAAAAACACTTGACGGGTTACTGCTTGAAAGGTGTTATTATACTATTGATGATTTTTTTAATGACGAATCTCTGTAATCACAATTATAATGCTGACATATATTTTTTTAATTTTAATACCTTTTTTATTTAATTATTACTAATCTTTTGAATTGAATTGACATTAAATTCTGACATGAAATTGACTATGAACTGTAATGAAATTTAATTTGCATGCATACGTTAATACAAATAGGTACTGAAATACTTATAATATTATATCGTAATAAATTTATCATTGGAATTTAATAGTACCCACTCATTATTTGTATTTAATCAGAATCATTTTTATCTGGTCTTTATATTAATCATTTGTATGCCAATATTGGCAAAGCATAGCGCACTACTAATTTTATGATCTCTGTATGTAAATTACCTATGTTTTACAAATAAAATATTCTTATTCTTTTCGGTCAAAAGATCACAACAGCTTTTAGATAAGAGCATTGACAACAGAAGGCCAATTTTCGTAAATAAAAACGTTCAAAATCTAGTCGAGTCTAGTCGTTTAACTGAGCGACAATCAATGTCAATTTTTTTTTTAAAGATTGGAACTTAGATCAGAATACGATTACGAGACTTGCCCTTCAGATTTGGTACCTTCTTCTTAAGCAGATTATAACACACTATATATCACAACATTGTTATTTATATATCTAAAAAGTTACACCAACAGCTTCTGAACTGAATACAAAATATCAAATAACAGTAATGGGCTTTAAATGCAGTGGCCAATAACAGGTGGACCAACATTGATAATCTTAAGTAAAAGAATTAAGAAAAAAAAATTAAGTTCGAAATGTATAACAATTAAGTGGTAACAAACTATACAAGATGTCGTTTTGCATCCTCGTCAAATTCAAGGAGGTAACTATGCTACTGATTCTCGACACGAGTCAATAATAAAATAAGTAAGTATTTGTTTTTTTTTTCTAATTTTCGGAAATCGGCATGTGTGGGACACGCATTTTAAACGCGGCCTGTGTGAGACCGCACTGTAACTGCCCTTTTACACAAACATAAAAACGCGGCCGCTTATAGGATACCATAACGCGATTCTGTTCTTTGAAAGTGGTGTATTCTGAAATACTGTCAAACTTAAATAACTAAAAAACCAAGTATGTATTCATTATTAACCAGGGATCGTAATTTTATTTGATTATTTATGTCTTTCATAACAGCCTCCTGAATTTTGACGAGGATGCAAAACAACAGCTTGTATAAATAGAAATATAAAATGACACAAGAAATAACTTACATAGGTTGCAAGAAATACCTACATACTAACAAAATGAATCCTTAGGTCTAATTCTACCCAGTAACTGGGTTGAGTACCCAGTAATGCCTATTACTGGGTGCAGCTGAATACCAGTATTTTACATGGAGCGTCTGCCTAGACGCTCCATGTAAAATACTGGTATTCAGCTGCATTCGGTTAGATTGGAAGCCAACCCCAACATAGTTGAGACGATAATATGAAGGTAAATAACACAATATTATTCTCTTACTCCTAATCAGCACCATAACATATATTTACCTGCATAATAACGTAGATTAGCACCTATTTACCTGTATTGATCGAAGTAATTATGTCAGTAATAGAATGTTAATTGCTTTGGCAGACCGCAGACCGCAAGTTGAGATGATAATAGCAATTGCCTGTTACATCCTTAGGTACATACGACCGCACATCAATGGTAAAATTAGCAGTACAGAAATTGCCCTTACTGCTACGATATAAAGGCGCTGCTAATGTTAAATATAAATAATTAAAATTAAATTAAATAAAACTTTTTTTCAGACTAGGTCCATCATTTTGTTAGTATTTTAGTGTTAGTAACAATAAGTAATGCGTATGTAAATAGGTTAGTATTAATATTATAATAAATCTGAAGAGCCGCACACGATGTCATAAAAAACCTATTATAGCGCATAAAGCATTTGCAAAAATGACAGCATGTTCCGATTAGGTTTTTTTTTTTTTAGAAAAACGTTGCCCCGCACTAGGAATTCCCCCTGTATCGTGGGTGGGTTCACAAACATTTAAACTCACATACACAAACAGCCAGACCCGGAACAACTACTTGTAGGTCATACAAATATTTGTTCCGTGCGGGAATCGAACCCGCGACACGCAGCGCATCAGTCAATCGCTTAACCACTGCGCCAACCAAATTAGATCTTTTCCTCCTTTTAGAAGGAAAATATCTGCTTTTTGACGTGACGCAAAGGTAATGGGGGTGGTTTTCTATATACCACACATTATAACTAGCCTATATTGTTCCCACTGCTGGGACACAGGCCTCCTCTCAGAGAGAGAGTGGTACGGTCCACACCCTCTCTCTCCCCCACGCGGGCCCAGTGCGGGTTGGTAGATGTCACATGTCTTAGAATTTTTGGTTCTAAGACATGCATGTTTCCTCACGAAGTTTTTCTGTGAATGTTGTTCAATTATTCAAAAGCACAGCAATAGCAACTCATTCCGTCTCACAGCGAAGAGGCCTTTGTCCCAGCAGTGGGAAAGGATTACAATATCTATGCTATAGAAGCAGAATAAAAAAATGCAAATTACCCAAAACTACTGCTGAAACTGCACATTAGTGTACCTTGCTTATCAGTCTTTTTCAGTTTTATATTAATGATTTTCTTTGATTTCCACACACACATCTTTTTTCACATCTTTTTCTTTCTTACTTTTTATTCCATCGTCGTAAAACCTCTCTCGATAAAGTTCGTCCAGCCAAACGCGCCCTTCTGGTATCGGAACAAATATTGTCGAAGCACCTGCCTACAGGATACAGATGAGTCTGGAGTATGTATGTTTGTTCGTGTCATTACACGAACGAACATACAGACTCTGCAACAGGTCCTGCAATCCTGCTGCAGGGAATGCTAATCTAAGGTTGCTTGTTTGAGAGCAAAGCGGTTGTCAACCGTTTTGTTCCCTTTTTTTGATTTAGGGGTCCCCTTTCAGTTTAATACTGGCCACTTGGACTAATAACAGCAGCACGGGTCAAAAAGCTAAGTTAAGCTACGTTTGCCGCGGTCGGTTCGTGGATGGGTCCATTAGATACTCCTCCGTGGCTCGGAAAGCAAGTGGTCCCGGCTGTCATTCGTAGATCTTTGGCAGTCGTTACGGGTAGTCAGACGCCCAAAAGTCTGACAGCCAGTCTTACCAAGGGGTATCATGTTACCCAATTACTGGGTTGTGGAGGTCAGACAGGCAGTCACTCGTGTAAAATACTGGTATTCAGGTGCACCCGGTTAGACTAGCCGACTTCAACAGAGTTGGGAAAAGGCTGGGGAGAGATTAATCCGGATTTTTCCCTTTCTCATGTGTTTAACATCATAACCATCAGTTTTCAGATTGTGGCAAAAATGCTCAATAACGCGTGTTATTTCAACACCGTACACTTTTTCTAACTACACTGCAAACTGATGAAGGTTGCCGCGTACACAGAAAAAATGTTTAGCATTCTACCAGGATGACGTCACCAAAAAATAAAATGTTTTTGTTATATTTACCTCCTTTTGTTCACCCCGTTATCAGTCAAGATATATTTACTGAAAAGAAATTATCAAACGTTGTGCCTGAAAGAGTAAATATGTCACGAATGACAGAAACAAAGAGGCATGTGCAATTTATTGTTAAGACTTAATTAAACATTATGTTTTTGTGACGTCATGGAGTAAGAGAAAATAATGATGGCGAGGTATTTTCCATGAATCAGCCGTCTGCATTTGTCTTAGTTGTTCTTTGCTCACGAAGGAATGATAAAAATGATGCGGTGTTTTATTAAAAATGTAACTATATCAAATCTATTTTTGTACGTATTCGTAAGTTTGTTAATTTTAAGACGTTTACTTACCAATATTACGTCAATGGAAGTCAAATAATTGCTGCAGAACAAAAAACCTTATAATAAGAGTTATAGATTTATGGGTGTAATAATGAGTCTTAACTCATGTGCTATATCAACTTTTACCAACAGCAGTCCTGCAAATAAAATAGACACTACCCCCCTTATTACAAAACAAGGTTTTTCTTTCGATCAGGTTTAAACCCAGTTACACTGACCCAGTTATTGAATTAAGAACCCAACTGATAGAGAAATGCAGTTCTATAAACAAAAATGACAGCTTAGTTCGGTGCTAAGTTGTTGTTGCACTTTGCACTTCGGAGTAGACCTCCAAGAGGTCTACTTCGAAGTGACCCATTCGAATGACACATGACAGAACCGAATATTATTGAAAAATGCGAAAAAAGTTCGGATCGGCTCAGTTGGGTCGGGACCATAGTCAATATTCGAAAGAGTGTAGGAGTGTAGGATCGGGACCGACCGAACCAAATAGTAACTTCGTAGCAGGAAACGGCCGAACATTCGGCCGATACGATACATTTAACACTTCGGAGTAGACCCCCAGGAAACCAAAAATTCGAAGTCATGATACATCTACCAACCCGCACTGGGACCGCGTGGTGATGGCCCACTCTCTCTCGAACCAGGTCCGAGTCCCAGCATTGGAAATATTATATCTGATTATGCAACAGTATTTACGTCACTTGGTTGTCCAAGTAATGATTTAAAAGTTGTGCGGACAAGCATTCATCTTGGCCAAAATAGATTAACTGAATCCTGACAGTCACGTAACAAAATCGCTTAACACTGTATGTACATATGTCTAGTGTTGGTCTGCTATGAGTGTAGTGGTGTATATGGGGCTGTGAGGAAACCGACCTATGTCCTAGAACCCAAAATTCGAAGACATGTGACATCTACCAACCCGCACTGCCACTGCTACATTAAAGCCTACTCTCTCCCGAAGAAAGAAGGTCGGTGCAGCGGTGGAAACATTATAGTCTGGTTATGCTTATACTGTTTTGTTACCGCTGACGTGTGGCCATAAATAGTTGAATACCAAATAATAGTTTTACGCTTACTCGGCCGTTTTAATGTATGGGTGACGTAAATAATGGATCATATTTTATGTTTGTTAGTATTTTTTACAAGGTTTTGTAATAACTATACAGCTATGTGATTCCACTTAAGTTGAACTGTTATTGTAATTGGTAATTTAGCCTCATTTGTTCACTTGATTGCTCGTGGCGTGGCTAAGCAACAGCCGCACGGGTCGATCCGTAGATCGGTGACCGAGATACATATCGAGACGACGAGACCCCTCGTGACGTACGGAAAGCACGTAAAGCCGTTGATCCCTGCTGTCATTAGTCGATTTTTGACAGTCGTTACGGGTAGTCAGAAGCTCGAAAGTCTGACCATTAGTTTTACCAAGGGATATCGTATAACCCAGTAACTGGGCTGTGGAGGTCAGATAGGCAATCGTTCCATGTCTAAAATACTGATAGTTAGCTGCATCCGGTAAGGCTGGAAGGTAACCCGAACATAGAAGTTAGGAAAAGGCTGGATAGATAATGATGGCTTGTTCGAATCCGAAATACATACCTAATTATTTGTACTATTAACAGATTTGCAGACAATTCCTGTTTAGGTACCTACCTATCAAAAAAATCACAACAATTGAAAACCGTGTCAACTTTGTTTTGATAAACTTACGAAATATTTCCGTGCTGACATTATTATAAATAAAAAAGAATACGATAAACAACAAAACGATAATATGTTTAATGAATATATTCACAACGTAAGTACATAACAGCCAATTTTACTTTAAAATAGCTTCTATTTACTATCACATAAGAACTATATTTACTTAAGAGCGTTGACATAGGTCTAAAAAGTAAGTTAAGAACATTTTCGAATTGTTTTATTTAAAAAAAGATAATTGGAAATCTCTGTTTCTATGGAAAACTTAAAATCGGTCGAATTTACATGTAACACTATTTTTCGAAAATGTTCTCAATTAATTTTTTAGACCTATATATCCTGCTTATGCGTAGGAAGTTTCATTAAAATCGGTTCATGCATTTCGAAAAACAAGGACTTGCAAGTTTGTATGAAATGCCGTACGTTGTCAACGCTCTTAATTCGAAAACAATGCAATCTGGATAAATATTATTTACAAAAGTAAGTAGGCACAGGCGACAGATTAAGTCCAATGGTATATTTTAACATACCTAATTCTTACAATTCTTAAAACGTGACAGAACTAACTTATTGGATTTTCAACTCTCGGTGTTGAGCCGAGCATTGAGAATCCAGCAGAGCGCATTCCATCGTGTCAAAAAAAGCACACTGTTGGATTTTAAATTCTCGGCGCTTAGCAGTGCGTTGAAAGTCCAGTGCGTAAAAAAAAAACAATTGCCGCAGGAAAATACTGCTAACCTGTCGCGAATTCGTGACAGAATTAACTATAGTCTGATCCAAAAGTATCTGACGAAAATGTAAACAAAAATAATTTACAAACATTGTAAAAGGATACGATTTTCATTAAAATAAAAATAACAAGACAGGGTGTGAGTTAAATTAATCAGAAAATGTAAGCCAATGTCAAAAAAGAATAAATTTTACAATTAAATTAGCAACTAGTTTGATTTTGTCTAGATTAAATTAGCAAACAGTTTGATTTTGTCTAGATTAAATTAGCAAACAGTTTGATTTTGTCTAGTTTATCAGATATTTTTGGAAAAGACATTGAGCGATGGTGGTACAGTCATCAAAGGAGATAAGTAGCCAAGATCGTCGGATATAGTTGAAGTTTAGTAAAAAACCGATGGATATTTTCGAACAAAATTTAATTTAATTAATACAAAACAATCAGTTCATTTATCAAATTAAAGGACAATGCTCATGAATGTATGAAATCCCGCAACATGCTGCATCAAGGTTAAACTTTGTTTTTTATAGACTACACATAACATTTTAACTCCTACAAAAGTTCTTTTTGTGAACAAAACCCTGGTTTCGGAGATTTTGAAAAAAATCGAAATAACCTAAACACTAGGTTTTTTATTTTTTTTGACAGGTCATACGCGGATGGCCATTATTGCTCTAAAAAAATTATAATATTTTAAATAAAAATTCAATTTTATTATATTTTAGTTATTTTTAATTATCGTAGAATCGGCAAACTATAATTATTTTACATGTTTTTTGAAAGACGTGATCATGAGACTTAAAATTCAAGTAGGTTATATTAATCATATCATTTGAAACGGAACGTCATGGGAATAAAACAATATCAACACTTTTTTACTTTAAATTAAATTCTCTGTTCAAAAATCAAATCCCCGACGCGTAATGTTGTAAAAAAATATGAAAATAATTACTATAATATTTTGATCTAGATGCATGAGACTTTTTCGTATGACTTTTGGTCATTGTCCTTTCATTCGAAAACACCTATCGATTTCTTACTAAACTTCAACTTTATCCGACGATCCTCGTTACTTATTTCTTTTGGTGACTGTACCTAAACACCATCGATTCCAAATAAGTAGGTAATCTTAATACAACAAGTAGACTACAGGTTAAGACTCGAGACGTTTCTCGCATAGAAAAAAACAGACCACATCCCTATCATTCAATACAGGGTCAAAAAAAATAAAAAAAAATTGATAAAACAAAAAAAGACCAACGCTGTCCTCCCATACCTACTGTAATTTGAAAACATTGTAAAAGCCAATTATTTTTAAAAGAGTAACCGTGGAGTTTCTTGGCGACTCTTCTCCATACGAAACGACCAATTGGAACCGTGCACCTAGCTTCTGACGTTTCATAAGTGCCCATATAGGTGAAATAAAATATTTTGATTTGAAAGAGATTAATTTAATAATTTTGTTGTGGGCTCGTGGCCCGCTGTGTTTAGTCACTTGAAATATTAGTTTTTTATGTGTAAACATATAATTATGATAAGATAAAAGAAAAGAAAACAGATTTTATGAACTCATACTTCAAGTAACAATAGTACCACAGGTCGTTGACCCCCCAAAAAATCCATAATTTTTATAATATATTATCGATACCTATCACGTCTGTAGAGTTTCGCTAGCCAATTTAATTTGACCCTGTAAACAGAGCAAGGCACAAAATTGTATGTTTATTAGAAAATATAAACATGTCCTAAATCTACAAACGCCGAATCAACAGAAAAACAGCGACCACAAAATTGTGGTACAGCAAAATAGTGGTCAAAGCGACATTCATGATGTGGTCCTATTGACACCCGACCACAAATCTGTGTACGTCTACCACTGAGATGGGACCACAAACGGACCTTATTAATCCAGCTGGTGGAAATTCGGTCAGGTTTTTTGTTAATAGACGTAAGTTTTTTGGACCTTGCTTTGTTGTATTTACGGCTGAGGCTTATATCGCCCTTATAAGACACGTTTCACTTTAAATTATACTTACACTAGCTTCTGCCCCTTCTTTTTCCCCGTCGCATCGCATTGCCCGCAGTATTATCTACTTCGGCTTGGCTTAGCATTCTTTCTGATTAAAAAAAATAACTGTGAAGGACTGTGTATCTATTAACGTCTGTTACTCAGACCTTGTGTTACCAACTTCAATGATCAGTCTATAAGGCGTGTCTGACATGGGCCATTGTGTAAAGAGCAATACTATTGAAGCCACCACTGAACGTAAGATGGGCCATTGTCTAAAGAGCCTACTGAAGCCACCGCTGAATGTCAAGGCAAGCCTTCTAAAGCCATCTTCAAGTCAGAAACTGGCATCAATGCAAAGATGGCCGACAAAGACCTGCCATTTTACCTGGATAAGCTCATAAGCTCGTTTGGGGATTTGTGACCTATATCTCAGTATTGAAAACATAGAAATGGTTCACAAAGATTGGCGATTTACAGGGTCAAATTAACTTAACTAGCGAAACTCCGCAGACATGATGGGTATCGATATCTAAACATGATAAACAAAAGAGAAATTAATTTATTGTTTTTTTGTGGGGTCATCGACCTCTAATGCCCTTCACGTCTGCGGAGTTTCGCTAGCTAATTTAATTTGATCCTGTATACTTTTTTTTGGTCCAACTCATGTTTTTCTTCTTATCAACCCAAACGATCCTCTATCATTCCAGTGCTTCTAAATTACTGTCAATAGTGTCAATTATCTCTGTTTCTCTGTCATCTACGTTATAAACGAGGTGCTACTCTCACACGGAAAACTGTACGTCACTTGCTCCCATGTCACCAGTATAGCTATTCATAACCATTCGAAAGGTTTCCGACAGAAAATAGCTGTCAAAAGAAAAGCGGCCGTCTATTTGTTTAAAACTGTCAACATTTCCGGTTTTCAGAAGGCTGATTCCCGTAATAAAAATGTTCAAAATCTAGTCGCATCGTCTCATCTCAGCGACAATCAACGTCAAAAACTTGTCAATAATATAGGAAAATAATTAATAGTTAAAAAAAAACACTAGAAAAACACGCTTTTATAAATGCATGATGCCAGTGCCTATCTTCCGGCTTCATCATCAGACCTTGAAACCTAATCGTGGTCAAAGTTCATTACAAGACTTTTCTAAGAAATCCAAAACAGCTATGATACGATTTTCCATCACGAAGTTTCAGTTCATATCTTCCGGCTCCATCGTCAGATCAGTTCGACAGTACCATATTATTGTATTGTCATCAGATCTATACAGCCGCCAATTTTCATTACGCTACTACCCTTGGAAGATGGTTAAATTAATTACCTTAGATTCCATTACATAGTTACATACAGGTCGACCTAATAAAAGCGTGTTAATTAAAGGTATTTATGTCAGATTGAGACTGAAATCAGAATGTGTACGTTCTTAAATTACGAGAATGGCCCCTCTGATGTGTGAACAGCGTTTAGAGGACTCCTTCAATAACACTGATTGATGCTCGATTCGGCACGGAAACGTATCGAATGTTTGTAAATAGCTATGCAGTTCTGATTCTCTTTATATTTTGGCTGCTCAGACCAAAACTACAAACGAAGTGAAATTTTATAAAAATGTGGTTGCTATGTTTGTGTTTTGTGGTGTCTTACGACTTCCACGCGAACGAAGACGCGGGCAGAAGCTAGTTTAGCTTATAAACTAAATTATCACATAGGTACATTTTGTTCGCAAACACTAGAATCTCAGTCTTCATAATAATACTAAAACTTCAACTCTCTGCGAGCTTGCCCGCAAGTTTTCCAGCTGTCGTCACCGTGGTATATAAATGGAAGAATAAGTACAGAAGCAATCCAACACAGAGAATGAAAAATACTATGCAGAAACACACAATACATTCTGAGAGATAGATCTTGATCCGTTCAGTTCGGCTGATGCGAGGGCCAGGTATGTCCACACTCGAGTAGGTCCACATTGATACAGTCGCGATCATACCTGAAAATAATAATGCGTCAATTAATTAAGTTTCATTTCGCTGGATAAAATGATATTTTAATGAAGCCTGGTTATTGATTACGGACGATGACATAGTTCGCGTCTGCGTTCGACTGTAAATAATGTATTATGGTTTTTGTATGTACTGCTATGTACGTATGTGCGCGGTTTTATTATGTACTGGTTTATTGGGAACGTGAACAAATTGTGGTATACGTATCACAGGTATTTGGTAGTCATTAAAAAGGGATTCATATTTTGCGTCTGTTAATTTGTAAAATATCAGGCGAGATTTATGTTAAATGGGCATTGATTGGAATCTATCTATACAACGTGTATTTTTTTATATCCCTTAACTCTAGGGGGTCATTGTACTCATCATTATGAACAGCTTTTACTATGGGACCAAACCTGAAATCGCGAAACAAAATTCTGGTGTTCCCTACATTTTGACGAGTTGTATACGAACATAATGTAGGGAGGGAACAGCTGATTGTTTTTTCGCGCTTTCAGGTTTGTGTTGAGTGTTTTTCAGGAAGAGAATGAGCACTTTTTGACGTTCAAAAAGTGCTGATTCTCAGCCTAATTTAAATAAATGGCTTTTGATTTTGATTTAAACTTGATTTATAAAACAAAAAAAATAATTTGATGAGTTTTTTTGGGGTAGCCGCAGGTAGAGGAGCAGTGGTGGCCCAGTGATAGCGACTCCGACTTATGAGTTGTAGGTCGTGGGTTCAAACCCAGGCAGGCACTTTACTTTGTGTAATTTATTTCATCAACACTGCTCTCACTTCTACCAATCCCGCACTGGGCCCGCGTGGTGGATTATGGCCTACTCCCTCTCGCGGAGAGGAGGCCTGTGTCCCAGCAGTGGGAACGATATAGGCTGATTCTGCTTATGCTATGATTATGCAGGTAGTGTAGTCACTTGAAATATCCGTTTTATTTGTGTTAACTTAACAGACGTTTAGGTTTTGGTTTCTAGGAAAAAAAACCACTTCGGGAAAAACTGTATGTCCATTTTTATCATCATTCTTGTTTGAACAGGACGATGACTAGTGTTAAAAAAATCCTTTGTTAGGATCAACCATTTCAAATCAGCACCATAGTTGCGTAACACACTATCAATCTCAATCTGAAGGATATTGCTAATCCATTGCTTCATAAATGCTCGAAAAAATTATCTGCTCAACAACGTAAATAGTGCAATGAATGTTGTTGAACTGTCAATATTAAAGCCATTGCTACGGATATTTAACAGTTGCAGAATATTTAACAGTGCTTGAAAATACAGATAAAATCCTACAATAATTCCAGAAATAGCTCTCAACATGAATTCCATTTGAAATTTACGTTGCTTCTTTTCCTTGCAAAAATACTACAAAAGTCCTTTGTGTTCGAATAAAAACTTACATCGCGGACCATTCGCGCTAAATTAATTTTTCACTTTTTATTTTTCACGACGCCCGAGTCTTTCATAGTTTTTGTCATGAACGACTTTTTAATTAGCAAAGAGTTTCTGCTCAACATCCCCTGGACGTAACATCCAAGAAAAGGAAGGAAAAGCGATTATCCTTAGAGAGTGCGCTCTTCCATGGCAACGGGCTGTCCGTGTAGCTTAGCTGTAGCCGCTATTAGAGTGCTCCTATTTGCCTGACTAGGTCCTCTCTGGATAATAAACTTCGTTAACGTTTTATGAAAACAAACTATAAAGGGTGGCAGGGTGGCGGAGACATTAACGCGCAACCTGTTACCATGGATTCAGGACATGATTCTGAACAAAATCTGCTGTTTCATAGAGAACTGCATTAAGTACGCGGTCAAAATGTATAGCACAGCAATTAAAAAAAAATAATCTACGAAAAATTTTAATGCAGCGGGCGTTTGCTGTGCCATATATTTTGACCACGTAGGTAGGTATTGGAATTTTCTACGACACAGCTGTGTTCTTTTGATAACCGACGAATAATTACTACGTTGGAGTGTCTAGAATCATGTGCTGAATTCATGATTACGGTTTGATCGTCGATGTCCCTGCCACCCTGTACAATCATTATCTCTTTCACACCGCATGGGAAGGACAATACTACGCTTCTTTGTAAGTTTCATGTCAGTGCAGTAAAGTAAAGGGAACAGAAAAATCTGTCAAAACATAAAACCTCATTTTTACAATTTTTGTGAATGTAATGTTCTAAATCTAAACGATAAGGATCATAATCAATGTCTATCAAAACTACATAATCAGCCTATAATGTTCCCACTGCTGGGACACAGGCCTCCTCTCTGTGAGAGGGAGTGGTGTCCAGCACGTGGCCGCCGGCCGGTTTGGGTTGAAACATATCACGTGTTGATTTTTTTAGGTTTAGACGCTGCCGGTTTCCTCACGATGTTTTCCTCCGCCGTTTTGAGAACAGTGGTTATGAAATTAAATACACAAAGTAAAGTGCCTGCCTGATCGTAGGTACACGTGAACTGCAAATCGTAAGTCGGGGCCAATATCAGAGGGGCAATTCTCGGAATTTTAAGAACGTTCACAGTCTGATCTGTCCTCAATCTGTCAAAAATTCCTCTAATATCAAATTTTGACAAGTTTTTGACTTTTTTTTTTGTCGCCGAGATGAGACTGCGACTAGATTTTGAATGTTTTAAATTACGAGAATTGGCCTCCTGTGGGCCACTACTTATTATACCTAACGAAGACAAGTGCAATAGATAAATCAGAGTGGAATTGTCTGCCTGCGTCTGCATTCCCGAGTTCATACAACCCTAATCTCTTCAGGGCGAGAGTGAATAGGCTTCTTCTGGGCAAGCTCGATCCGCCGCAGATCTCATCCCTGCCTCTGGGCTGGATTGAGGTCAAGAGTGAGCCCATTGGCAATAAAAAAAAAATCAGATGAAAGCATCAAACCCATCAACGAAGATTGCTCAACATCAGGATAAACAAAACCGGAGACTTATGGAAATCCCAAGAGATCTCGTAGCAATGGTATACAAGGTGTCGCTTTGCATCCTCGTCAAATTCATGAAGGTAACTATGCTACCGATTCTCGACACGAATCAATAATAAAAAATTGGTTTTATTTTTCTAATTTTTTTAAAACGCGGCCTGTGTGAGACCGCATTGTAATTGCCCTTTTACACACACATAAAAACGCGGCCGCTTATACGATACCATAACGCGATTCTGTTCTTTGACAGTGGTGTGTTTTGAAATACTGTCAAACTTAATTAATTAATAAAACAAGTATGTATTCATTATTAACCAGAGATCGTAATTTTGTTTGATTATTTATGTCTTTCATAACAGCCTCCTGAAATTTGACGAGGATGCAAAACAACAGCTTGTATAGGTGGAAACGGATCAAAAGAAAAAGCGATCCTACACGATATAGGTAAAAGCCTTTGTATTGAATCTGAGAATTACATAATGAAAATATACCCAGTCCAGTCCAGTGGGTCCAAACGAGACTACTGAGCGTGGGAGTTCGATCGATCCCCGGGCCGGGCAAAGTGTTGCTGGTTTTATTCAATAGAAAATTCTCAGTTTCAGTCCAGATTCTGCACCCTAATTGCGTAACACACGTTTGAAAAATTCGTCTGCTCACCAACAACGTAAGAAACGTAATTTTTCATATCCGACTGGCTGTTCCGGAGATTACCCCCTACATACAAATTGACAAACAAACAAATTTTACTTCTTTATAATGTTTGTATAGACAGTACAATAACTAAGGTGTGACTTGAAACTCAATCAGTTACCACTACCTACTTATTATTACTATTGCGTTACTTAGGCTGTGCACAGACTGAGTCAAGACTAACTAATTCTGTGCCACACACACAGACTTTTGATATGAAAACAATGATGGCGTGCACACTCGCAACAAAACAGTCTTAGCCCACGTTCACATGGACCTAAAAATATCGCAGCGGGATTTTATTGCACATTGGATATTCAACTCTCGGCGCTAAACAGTTGAAAATCGAGTGTGCGCAAAAAAAATCGCCGTGGGAAATACCGCTACCTAATATACGTGCTACCTGAGCTTATAGTCAAACCCCTTTATTCATAAACGTTGCTTAAACTTAAGTAGTGATTAGCGACTGTTTAACCATACTTTTTTGACGTTTGAACGTCACTTACCTTTCATCATCGTTTATAAATAAACCCTTATGTGCAAGTCACCAAAAGACAAGTAGCCAGGGTCGTCGGGTATAGTTGAAGTTTAGTAAGAAACCGATGGAAGAATTTATTAAATGAACTGTTTGTTTTCTATTAATTAAATTAAATTTATTAACAGAAAACATCGGTTTTTTCATCGGTTTCTCACTAAACTTCAACTGTATCCAACGACCCTGGTTACCTATCTCCTTTGGTGACCGTATGCTACTAATTTTGACAATTCAACAATATACATTGCGTTATTTCCGTTGTCGAGCAGACGAATTTTTCAAACCATTGCATTGTAGCAATGAATTACGAATTCAAAATCCTTCGGATTGCTTTAAAAAATGTGTTGCAATTGTGTTGCTGGTTTGTGTATGATCTGACAAAATTTGTTTAGTGATCCTGGTATGTGTCTGATGTATCGTATTGAATTACCAATTTGTATCGTTGTAAGACTGCTTATCAATCTGTGTTATTGTTTTGATTTCAAGAGTAGCAGTGGCCGGCCGGTGTGTATTGGCAAGGGTTAATGCTCTGTTCAAATACGTAAATATTGAATAGCTGTCCTGACAACGGTCCGTGAAAAAATGTTCATTTTAAGAAAAAAAAACGAAAACTTATTCAACATCATTGGGTACTTTTACAAAAACCGGCCAAGTGCGAGTCCGATTCGCACAAGGGTTTCAGGCAAAAAACGCTGAAAAAAGCACGTTTCTTGTATAGGTACCCCCTTTAATTTTTAACTTTATTTTATTTGTATTATTTCTTGCTATAGCGGCAATAGAAATACACACTTGGTGAAAATTTCAACTGTCTACACAAGTTTGAAACTCTAAAATTGTCTTAGTAATATGGTGCTAACTAGTTTATAAAACAAAGACTGCATGTAGTTTAATGAATACCGGTCGGCAAGTTATGGGAACAAGTCAAACGGAAAATATTGAAACTATTGGTGAAAACTACAACAATATTTAGTACATTACTTCCTGATCTGGTTGTAGATATGCGGGTGGTAGACTAGAAAACAAACGAACAAAAAGTAGGTACCTACTTGAAGAAAGGCTACGATGGTGAACGACATGACATAGAAAATCACACTGAATACGTTGACATATTGTTCTAAAATAATGGAAAAGAAATCTTACATTTATGTGATTCAAAACACTAGCACTATTTTATTTCCTCTTCTTGAATTGTCCTTTAAAACTGTTCGCATGTTACACCATTGATTTCCAATTTTCCACGTCTTTATTCACTAGTTTTTTTTTATATTATCACGAGTTTTCTTCATCGAAGGCATGCGTACGCGACTATCGTTTGTCTCAGTTTGTAAACGTGTGCCTCACACAACGTGCGACCATTGTCATGTACACTACACAACTAAAGTTCACACCTTATCGGAACAGCTCACGACAATATCGTCTTTACTCCAAGGTCGCACAGCACTTAATTGTATATAACTAGTTTTTTCTTCGTTACGTTTATTTCCTGATGTTATATTTTAGGAAACTAATTTAATGTGGTTTTCTGTTTAAGCAATTTTGGTACGTCTGTGAATGGTTTACGGATTATAATCGCTTGATATTGTAATATCTTTATTGTAAATATTTATTGCGGTTTGTGATAAGAAGTTTAGTATATTTTATTGTTTTACTGTGTTGAATAACTCAATTTCATTTGTACTGAGATTAGACCCTCTTACTGAACAGATTGCATTGTTAACATAACACGTTGACTGCCAGATAATAGACACAATAGAAAATCTATTGCTGGCAGTCACCGGTGACCGTGGTGGCAGTCAAGTCCTTAAATAAATATAATTTAATTATCATTTTAACAATAAGGTTAACATTTCGTACTTGCTATCAAATTAATAAAGATATCAATTCTTTAATAAAGATTGGTCCTTTTGCTCTGAACAGAGAGGTGGAAAGAGGCAATAATGGTTAACAAAAAATAAAACAAATGCTATCAACTATATTTCATTCACTCATTCATTTCAGCCTAAAGACGTCTACTGAAGCCTCCCGCAAGCACCGCCACTTGGACCGGTTCTGTGCTTTCCGCATCCAGCGGATTCCTGCAGCCTTGACAAGGTCATAATCTAACCTTGCGACTTGGGCATTATTGTCTGATCAAGGCTGCCAATAATGATTATGATGATGATGACCAACGATCCCACGACCGATAGTTTAATATCAATGTAGCTACTAAACTAGGCTGTTTATAAAGATTGAAATACAATAAAAAAAACGGTTTTCGCAATTTTTCTTTTAAGACGTTGCTGCGTACCAAATTTCAAGATTCTGAGTTCACGGGAAGTACCCTGTAGGTTTTGATTCCCTTGCGAGTGTCGAAAATTTGAGGCATAAACGGCTGTATCTTTGATTGCGTTGGCTTAGAAGTTTGATTTTTTCACAGCTCCAAGGGTCCTGACCTGAGTATTTGATATAAATTCCGTCTTGATACCTCCATGCGTTCCTGAGGAAAAGGGTCTTGACAGACAGACGGATGGACAACAAAGTGATCCTATAAGGGTTCCGTTTTTTCCTTTCGAGGTACGGAACCCTAAAAACAAAGAAAACAATAGAGTTGATTGCATTGTTAAAAGAAGATGAATGTATTTGTATGTATGATGATGTATTGGAAAACTCAAACAATGAAACTCATCATTTCAGCCGAGAGACGTCCACTTCTGGACATAGGGCACTTCGATAAACCTAAATATAAGCATTCGCTACCACTACTATTACACTATGAGATAAAATTGAAAATCAATTACTTTACTAGCAGCACCCCGCGGCTTCACCCTCGTAAGTTTCGATCCCGTGGGAATACCGGGATCAAAAGTATTCTATATGTTAATCCTGGTTAGACAAACTATCTATTATAAACTATCTGTGTGTCACCTGTGTCAAAATGTCATCCAAATCCGTTCAGTAGTTTTTGCGTGAAAGAGTAACAAACATCCATCCATCCATCCATACAAACTTTCACGTTTATAATATTAGGACAGGATTGGACACTTTTTATTATTGGACACTTTTGGCACGTCAGCCGCATGCATAGTGACCGCTGGGCAACAGTCTCCACACGGTGGGTTCTGCTCAGGCATCCACCGTGTGCCAGCCAGTTGTTGTTGTTGTGGGCCAGACTCGGCGGTGCCGTCCATCCTCATGGACGGCGCCGCCGAGCCTGGCCCAGGACGTACCACAAGGGTTGGATCGAGGTGGCGCTAGAAAAGGATGCCTGGAAGGATTGGGGAGGTGGCGCTAGAAAAGGATGGAAGGAAGGAGGAGGAAGGATGATGATGAAAAGGATGGATTACCACAAATCCTGACCCCAGGCTAGTACTCAGAAATCCCTGATGGAAAAACCCAATAACTCTTTGCCAGTCCTGAGGATCGAACCAAGAAGCTCACGCTCAGCAGTAGCGCTTTCGACCACTAGACCAAGGAAGCACGTTTTCTAGACTAACGGGTTATATATCGAAGAAAACACAGACAAAAGAATATGTTGTTACTTGTAAAGATATATTGTATTTCGGTGATACATTGGCACACAATCCCAATTTTTTATACTCGTACACACAAACATACATAAACTCACGTCTATTTCTCACGGGGCAAGCAGTAACTACAGAACGTCACCTGCTTCATTACACACTCCTTTTGTTTCATTTAAGTTCATACATCTAATCAGCGCAGGTGCGATTACTCCGCATCTGACCTTCCTGATAAACATCACCACAACGGTCCTTTTAACTCGAGAGATTGCGTCGCCCCCATGGGAGCGAGGCGAGCGGAGGACGCCCCGACTCACAGCGCCGCTTTCTTCACGACATCTCGGCTGTCTGTCCCCGCCAGGTGAGACCCCCAGTTACCTGGGGGAGGCCCGGCGGGGACGGTCCTTTTAGTATACCACCCTCGTCCGACCATGACAGACAAATTAAAAAAAAAAAAAAAATATTTTAAATAAATAAATATGCTGCGCCAGCGTGGAGTAGCCTGACTGATAAAAAACTACAATACTCGTAAGTTGCAAGTTGTTCAAAACAAGGCAAAAATATCTTTCAACACTGCCTTTCGTACAAAACAACGAGTTCACGAACAAATTAAGTTTCCAACCATTAGCATCATATTTTGGGGAAACTCGACCGACGCTTACACGGCATTCAAGGCCCAAAAGAGATGCATTAGATCTATGTTTGGGCTAAAAACGGTTGATTCATGTAAACCGTATTTTAAAAGGTACAATATATTAACTCTTCCTAGTTTGTATATACTCGAAACCGCAATGTTTGTTAAAACAAACCCCAAACTGTTTCCACGTCTACAGGACGCTGTACCGCGTAACAGACGGGATATGACCATTCTTCGCGTCTATCCAGCAAAAACGGCACTCATGCGCAAAAGTATCATCTGCATGGCTCCTGCTATATTCAACATACTGCCTAAACGTTGGAAGGAGCTAAATGGTAGTGCATTCAAGCGTCAGTTAAAAATGTTTCTTTTGCAGAAAGCTTATTATAGTGTCTCCGAATTTTTTGCCGAAAAAGTTTTTTGATTATATCTTTAGTTCTTTATTTTATTTTTGTTCTTTAATCTATTATGAACTTGTACTAAATGTTTGCATAATTTAAGGTAGCATGTACAGGGATCTCTAATACATGCAAGCTTGAAAACATTTGACATTTTTGTATAAATATGACACATTGCTACTGTAATTTAAGCGATTTGACATTTTTTGTATTAATCTAAATAGGTATTAGGTATATTATTATTAGTGTATTTCAAAAAATTTGACATCTGTTGTAATTTGAACGATTTGACATTTCTGAATTATTATGACATTCTTACTGTAGTTCAGACGATTTGACATTAATTTGTATTTTGTATTATCATCATTTTTAATTGTTACTTAAAATTATAATACGATTTGCATGCCCATGTGTCGGTAGAACATGGAGCACTATTATAAAAATAAAACATCTATAGGTATGTATACTTATTACCCATGTTTGCAAATGAATAAATGATTTGATTTGATTTGAACAATTTTAACTTATTTATCAGACCAAAAATTCTATATTAAGTATGTAAAAATCTCAAACATAGCTAAAAGAAGATCTAATAGCTTATCGCATTTAACAACATATAATCGATATTGTTTACCACATCACTATTTTTTGAGTGAATAACAATATCTACCTAGAGTCCAATCAAACTAAGTCTGCGCGCTGTCAAAATCGGAAATAATCGTTTGCCGCCATCTTGACGTTTATATCAAGTGTCAAGAGAGTGTGCTGTGTTCCGTGTTTTCCAAAGTAAATATTCGCCATCATTATGCCGAATGTGATTAGAAGTGCTGGCAGGGATATAGTCTTGAAGTTCAAACACGCGCGCAGACTTACTCGTATGTAGCTCGGGCATTCTACCTCCGTACCGAACCGACCGTGTCACGGTAATGTTATCTGACGTGCTGCCCTCGCCCGGTCGCAGTAAGCATGCTCGGCGAAAAGTTACGCAAATTACCCTCAGTTTAGAATTATCGTTTGAGTACCTATTGTACACAATTATAATAAGATCGTATTGTATGCAGTTTGTGTTATTATGTTAATAATAAAGACTTTTAAAATCAATCAATCAACCCACATTTAGCATGAGCGGCAGTATTGCTAGAACCCGGAAGTAGCAGCCATAGAAATGTAAAAAACAGGAGAAGTGGCAAGAAGGCGTGTCTGTGTCGTCGCGGCATGCCCAAAATGACCATATGCCTAGTGCATGGTTCTGTATCGTATCTATGGTTCGTATCGTTATGGTGGGTATCGTATATGTACAATAAATAAATGGCTTTTGTGTGAGTAAGTGGTACGGTGCATGGTAAATGCACGCTATGTTTGATGAGTTAAGGTTTATAATTATTGATTGTGTAGTACGTTCTGATTTATGAATTGCAAGTATGTGACTTTGTATCTATTGCATTTACTGAACTACATGTGTAGTAGTGGCGCGGTAGTGGGACCGTCTAACGACATCATTTTTATATTCTTGGACGACTGGAGTTCTGATACATTTTCAACTACAGGGCATATCTCCTTCTATCCTATATCTCGAGGTCCAGCCGTTACCATTGGGCCACCACTACTCGGCATTTACTTGTGATTTGATCTAAGAATGAGAGGAGACTAATTAGAACGGTTAAGTGAAGGGGAGTCACTGGGAAACCCAAGATGCGGGTGTCTGATTCTGATGTGGGCGACCATTTGTGACGTAAAGCCGGTCCCATTCATTAGGCAGCAAACAAACGCAACCAATAAGGCTAAATGTGAGATTAATATCACATTTGATTTTAAAGGGAATTTAGGAAATAGCATTATGAATTAATATATAATTGGCGTTTAAGGAAGAATTATTAATTACCATAACCTACATTAATAACACTAATGATTTATCAAATTTAACCAGATTACAAATTATTTATTTATTTATTTGCATAAAACATGGTATACAAAGGTGTTACATGAGTTATGGATAAAATCACACATGTTTTGCTTAAGACTAAAGCATGCAAAATGGTTAAACACAACTTATGTTCAAGGTATTCCTTAATGCTATAAAAGTTATTATCATTTAGCCATTTAAACAAGTGAGTTTTAGACAGTCTGCCATTTAGTAATTTAAGTTTACATGGTAATTTGTTATAAATACGTACAGCCATAGCTACACAGCTTTTACTATATTATGTTAATCGAAGGATTTCATCTAAAACAAGTCTAAACACGCCGATTCCTAGAGCTTACCTACATCTGCTGCTGTTCGGAATAGATCTTTATGTTTCCGAACAAACATACAGGTTTCATATAGATATAGTGAGGGTAGTGGTAGCAGACCGAGTTTTTTAAATATTGGTCGACAAGATACGTCCGGTGGAATGCCCTGAATGGCTGGAAAAAAAACATTTCTTTTGAGCGATAAATGCTCTGTTATGGTCGGTACTATTTCCCCATACAATTAGTCCATATCGCAGCGAGGATTCCACATGCCGTTTTGCGTGGATGTGACGTGTGTCAACCATTTCTTATTGTTTTATTTTCTTTATTTGTTCTTTTGTGCGTCATGTTTACCGCAAATAAACGTATTTTCTTTCTTTCACATATGCACAATAGGAAATTACAGCTGTTTTAATGTTTTTAACATTTTTAATCCGTCTAAGAGCGTATACAAATTTGTTGATTTTATTACATACACTATCGATTTGAGCTCCAGTCTAGATGTTCGTCTATGATCGTTCCCAGAAACTTAGTTTGTGCTTCATTAATCATAAATTATTACAAAACGACAACAAATGAATAGGAATAGATAAGTATTATTTTAGCTAGAATATTGATTGCCATATACGAAGAAATAGTTTACCTTGTATAATTATTGCCCTCGGTTTCAGTTCGGCTATAATGTTCCCACTGCTGGGACTCGGACCTCTGCTCTATGAGAGGAAGTGGGCTGTAATCTACCATGCGGGCTCAGTGCGGGGTAGTGGATATTACAAGTCTTCGAATTTTGGGTTTTAGGACATGCCGGCTTCCTCAAGAAGTTTTCCTTCACCGTTTCGAGAGTAGTGGTGATTAAATCATTTAAACAAAGTAAAGTGCCTCACACTACTGCTCTGCATATGGTTTTTGGTGTAGTGTCCATATGTATTATATTTATCATTTTGTAGGTATATATTTTATCATTCGCTTAGACATATCTCGGGACTCTGGGGTCCCGGACCTTTGAAAGGCGTACTAGGGGCCGAATCCAACTCGCAGAGGCCCTTTACACAATTGTAAATGATGAGGAGGCACCAACCGACGATTATCCCTGTATGCACCATGCAAGTGCACCCAAGGACAATCCCCGGTTGGTGCAGGACTATTCGCTTATTATTATTGGTTTTTTTAGAAGCAAACTTTATTCGACAAAAAAAATGCTGTGCAACAGGGAAGTGTCTTAGGTCCGGTCTTGTATGCGGCCAGGTGCGGAACAATCTAAATATGTATTTGTAGAAATCTCTTTATCATTTTTATTTTACTAAAACATTTAAAAAAAATTATAGACGACAGGAGAAAAGAGCATATTTATTAGAGAAACTATTGGTACGGTCACGATCGCGGTCATGGTTCTAACTGTCATTTTATTTAAATTGCAAGGAAAAATGAACTTTAAGGTGCATAACATATATTTATTTCTCGACTGCTCGTGCCACCTGGGTTCAGTGCACCCTTGTACACACAGCTACACATCAAGTCATACATATCCAATATAAGTTGACTTCACATTGTACGAAAAACCTATACAACGCGAGGTCAGCTTAAACTGGAAATGTATAGCTTGATATATAGCCGTCTGTATTCTCTTTTATCAACAATATGACATGAATAAATCAAGATAGAAAATAAACATTGCTAGAACATTTTTAAACCCGTTTTTTTTTTTAATAAAAAGGGCTGGTTACAATAGTAAGCCACGGGTCTCTGGGGTTGTTATGCAAATCATCCGTGGCTACGATTGACAGAATCCTTCAAAGCGCGTTCGAACCACGTGTTCTTGTTGATATTTTTATCCGCCGTTCGTGACTATTCGAGGGTTCTATTTGAATTTGTTTTTGTTATAACGGTTTATTCTTTTAGCCATGTTCTATTTTAGAATGATGCGAAAGGGTTCTTGTTTTGAAATAATTTCACTTTTGTACAGTTAAATTTTGCACGTGTTTTTTTAAACAATGTTCTATTTTAGAATTATGACGGGCAAAAGGGTTCTTTTTCATAATCATTGTATTAAGGTTGTTGGTTGCTTACAAATAAATATTTCTGTCTTCCGCATTTGTTTTTTTTAACAATGCTCGATTATGCAATTTTAGAATGATGACGTAGAAAAAACGCAAAAGGGTTATTTGACTCATTTGACTTACTTTTGTACGTGCTTAGATTGGATACGGGATCTAAAGAATTAATGATCATATGATCTGACCAAGATTATGTCTGGACTTTAAAAGAGACTGCGAGTCGGTTTCAGTCTTTAGACTCATATAAGTACTTTGTTTTAAAACATGTGATGTTTTTGACTTGTAAAAGTGTTATTTTTTAACATATTTACAGAAATAAATATCATTTCATTTCAATGCCTATTTATAAAAACTCGGAATGCCTATTTCCAACCTGTTATTTATGTTGCATAGACACATAACTGCGTAAAGAAAATCTTTGCCATAAAACAAACAGAAAATGAACTGCGATACATTTCCCCTAATTGGCCAACCAATACATTAGAGCTCCACTAGAAACAGGAAATCCAGATAAACTCAAAAAAAAGGAATCTTTTGTGATATTCGTTGCAATATCATTCATTTTTGAAGCTCGAGTACGCTTCATTCCCGTTTAGAGCGGATCCGACGGGCTCGCCACATGCCGGGGTAAATCACACAAATGGGGCCAGCCGGCTACCAGATGCACCCCTAAATAAAACCCCCTTGCACGAAAACAAACCTTAACACCACCGAACAAGGTGGATTTTGTAATGGATGATTGAACCCCGGGCTTGTTGAAAAAAAAAGGTGTTCTTGAATGACTCTGACGGTCTTTCCCCGGCATTTTGTCGACAGTTCGGGCGCGATTGAAAGCTCCGTGTGCCGTGTGTGTTTTTTCTTGTAATTTTAAAGGTGTAATCGTAAGGTTTGCGCAAGATATCGCCGAGGGGCGCCGGTGGCAAGGTGCTCTTTTTTTCTTTGGAACCCCCGGCTGTGACGACAAGTGAGTCATTCAATAACATATGTTTTCGTTAACAGGTTTCCCTTCGTTCATACAGTCAGTTAGTTGGACGAAATTGTTCCGTAAATAAATATTAATAATTGTTCCGTAAGCGTTGTTTCTAAACTACTTTTCACTTAAACTTTCCTTTGTGAGTTATTGGAATTTCTGTTACAAGTGCGCTTATTACCGATGTCATATCCTCATTTTCAGAGCCCGTGTCATATCCTCATTTATGTCGAAATTAATCGTTGTGCGAAACTCTACTTTGAGTTAAAGAGTTTATAGTTCAATTTTGAAACTCGCGTGTTTATTATGAAAGTACAAATATGAATTTTGAACATTTCTCCATTGCCGGCAGTATGCGTTCAGTCATGAGCGAAAAATTATCTTTTGATGCAAAAGTACGGCGAGGCAAGGGTAAATACACACTTGATCGCTTATGTTTACGTAGCTCAGTTGACTGAATGTATTTATTCCAGGAATTGGACTGTTTATGGGCTGTATTTCGAAAGAGATATGAGTAAATTGAAAATTCCGATTCTGGATTTCTATAACGGGATTGATTCGTACGTGCTGACAACACCTATCCTCCTATGATTTATCTATCTATCTACCTATACTTATATTATGGTCTGTTCTAAAACAATCTGACGAAAATGTAAGCAAGTGGGTCACACTACAGACAACGTACACAGGTACCTGTGGAAGCCATGTTGTAATGCCACATACAAATTGAGTGTTTGATTTGATTACGTGAATACTTGAACCCGAAATGCTAATTCTAAATCACCTTAAATATATTTTTCATTTGACGATTGAGTTTAGTTTTATAATCTCAATTTTCGTCGATGATTTTTTAATTACAACTTAATAAAGTTATTCGAATATTATTAGTTGGAAAAATGTTGAGATATAAAGTTGCAACCTTCTAAATACAGATGAATGTGTTCCTGATACCTTATACTAAAGTGATTACATAATAATTTACGTAAACCTGGACAGAGTTTGTTTACATTTTCATAAGATAATTTTGTAACACACTATATAGTAGTAAGCATTGTATTTGAACAGCAGTGCTGTATTGTCAGTTTAACATGAGTTTTCGTGTATTCTTCGTAATTTTCACTTACTCAATAGTTGACACATCGTTCTTATCTTGACACGCTAATGCCCTGATGCGTATGAGTGCTATTGACATTCAAAGACGATTGATAGTACGTATCGATGTATTCTTACCTTCGCAAGCTGATTAGCAGCATGCTCGGATAAATTTGAAGTTGGTGTAGCACAGTCGGGGAATGGAAAGATTAAGCAGCTCTAGGTATTTTTTTTATTAAATCGGTAAAGGCATTGTAAAATAAGCATAATCAGCGTATAATGTTCCCACTGCTGGGACACAGGCCTCCTCTGTGTGAGAGGGAGTGGGCCGTAATCCACCACGTAGGCCCAGTGCGGGTTGATAAATATCTTCGACATTTTGTTCCCTCACGATGTTTTCCTTCACCGTTTTAAGAGCAACTTTCGTTATAGGACGCAAAATAAGCGTAGCGGGGAGGTCTGAGTTGACTTGTCGCGAAAACAAACAATACCTACACAAAATATCAGTATTATGTATAAGGTACAAATAAAAGTCCTCCAGAGCGAATTTCGGCTATGGCGACCAATGTCAGAAGAGCTGGGTCTCCGCTGACATCTTCGGCGCGGGAGATATTATAGTGCACAAGTGTGTGCTCAGACATAGGTGCACTCTTTCTTCCCTCACTCTCATTGTCCGATAGGATGGCAATCTCAGTCTCAATCTGTCAAAAATAGCTCTAATTTCCCTAAATATTTGACAAGTTTTGATATTCATTGTCGCTAAGATGTGATTGCGACGAGATTTTGCACGTTTTTAATTACGGGAATTGACCTTCAGGTGCAGGGTCTGGTCAGCGGGTTAACGTGCTTTCGGAGGCACACACACACACCGCTAGCATAATAAATCCGGGCAGTTGTTAAGAAATTCCCAATGGAAAAATCGATAAACACTATTGTGCCCGACCCAGGAATAGAACAAGTGCCATAGTAACAGACGCTAGTTACTTTAATTACTTATTCCTTCTGTAATGTCACTGTGAACGACCAGTCTGTGCTGTCCACCATAATTGGCACGTCACTGCAAATTATAGGCTCCATAGTACTAACAGCGGTCTCGTTCACATGATCGATCGCATTTTTTCTGTAAGCACTAGGTAGTTCTCATGACGAAAGTGTACATAAGGAGGTATGTAACGCGGCCTTTTGTTTTGCAATGGATAGTAGAAAGTTGGCTGAAGACTCCTTGCGCTTCAAAATCCGTCAGGCTGTTTAGACTACGTAGATCCAATTGAAAAGCGTAGTTAAACATCTATATGGGCAAACGTGATGGGGATCGATACCTAAACATGATATAACCAAAAAAAACATCACTAGCCCAAAATAAATTATCAATATTTTTTTTTTGTTTCGGTTGGTTTCTGAAATGCCTTATTGCATTAGATAGCTCAATTCCTGCGGAAGGCTAGATAAGCAGGGCACTAAGGAGCTGAGCTAAAAAGAAATTGGCAAAATGAACGAGGTAAAAACGCGGGCAGGCGATGTGATGGGTGGGTTAAAGGAGCAAGAAATTTTACACGGACTTTTGAATTTTATTTCGGATAGCTAAAAATATCCATAAATTGTTAGTAATAGGTTTGAACTTAAAACACTATGGTTAGTAGTAGCAGTAGTTAGTACTTAAACTAAAAGTCGAATGAATGGGAAGACCACTCATCAACTAGAAACAATGACAAATGGAAACTAGGGTATAAGTCTTATCACAAATTAACCTAATATGGCGGGGGCACTGTCTGCCGCCGAAGCCTTCAGGAAGTTATTGTGCCTATTATTTGGTAGTATTTGTTTGATTTGATTTAAATTCGGAAAGGATCCTTAGGCCCTTCACCAAGTTTTACGACTAACAAAAATATACAGGGATTTGAAACACAATTAATGCTTCATAATATATTTTGTTTCATTTGTGTCCATTTCTGGGCAAAGCTTTTATGGGACCGTTATACATCCCTTTGCCAAAACTAAAACAGTATTATTATTAATTCATTTATTTCAGACAATGTCCATATTCCTAAACTATTACAAATTAAAATCAAAATAAAACATTAAAAATTAAAAATAAATCAAGAGATAAATTAGACAGACATTACAATAACATAATTAAACATAATCAATAATTACAAAAAAAAAAACAATGTCAAATAATACGAGGTGAAGCGCTAACATGAAGCTGCATCCACCTCTGTATCAGGGAGAGGTCCCACCGCTCGGACAACACCCTCAGGAGACTGTTCGAGCTGCTTTGTAGGCGACACAATAGTGAAGCGCTCCGTTTCCTTATGATCGCGAAAAAAAATATGCATAGTACTGACCAGCCTAGGTACTTACTCATCGCGCGGCGAGGTTGCGAGTTTACCGAATCCTAACTAATATTATAAATGCGAAACTAAGTTTGTTTGTTACCATAATATTCACTGAACCACAATCAATATAACTAATTTAGTAAATGAACTCTGTTTTATACGTAATAGTAAAAAAGATCAGTGAATGTATTATGATTATAACATATTAATGTTCTAATTGGGGTGTTTGGCGGTGTGCGTTAATTACGAGACATGTTGTATACACATGTATACACAAAATACACATACCTCTAAAAGTTTTTATAAAAAAATAGAACGTAGGTAGTTATGAATATCTGTGCCTATACATTCTCTGCCTACTACGATATCAAAGGCGCCCAGGGAAACAGGATTTCCTCCAAATAGACGCTATACGTAGGTTGACCGTACGCTCTGTGGCTTAAACCCAAACAAAGTAACCTATATACACGAATAGGTAGACAAGCTCGACCGCGTAGCAAGAGGGACGGAGGAAAACGTCGTCACTGCAAGCGACAGGCGGTTACCTACACAGAGTTATGTGTCCCTGGTACTTTGGCGACGTATTTCCCTATTAAATACTGAAGTTTTGGTCGCCTGTGGGGTTGGCTTGTAACTGCTAATAGGTAGCGTAACTTTGTAATGAAATAGAAGTATCTACCACCAAATCTCTGGGAAAAAAAAATCTCACAGATTTTTCTTGAAGTGGGGAGTGGAGGGGCTTGTGGTTAAGTAATAACAGCCGCACGGGTCGATCGATCAGGTTAAGTAACCTAAGCTAGCCGCGGTTGGTCCTTGGATGGGTGAACATCTTCACATACCGTGACCCCTCCGTTGCCTCGGAAAACACCTTAAGCCGTTGTTCTAGCCGAGAACAACGGCTTCATTCGTGGATCTTTGACAGTCGTTACGGGTCGTCAGAAGCCCGAAAGTCTGACAACCATTCTTGCCAAGGGGTATTGTATTACTCAGTAATTGGGTTGTGTAGGTCAGATAGGCAGTCGCTCCATGTAAAATGCTGGTATTCAGCTGCATCCGGTTAGACTGGAAGCCGACCCCAATATATAGTTGGGAAAAGGCTAGGCAGGTGATGATGAAATTTTTCTTGAAGTCCTGACATATTGGTCAATACAAATACGATGAAACGCTTAAAATTCTACTGTTCCTTGCGTAGTAGAACTACCTGCTTCTGATTTGTTTTGTTTGATAAAAAGTATAAGTGTTACTATAATGTTTTAAGACACATTAAGCATACGTACCATCAAGGTACAATATTGTTAAAACCTAATTAACCTACATAAAGACTCGTACATTTTCACTTAATAGAGAAAACACTATTTATGTGAATATGTACGAGTCTTTAGAGAAAATAAATATCTGGTTATGGAATGCCTTGCCCGTGTCAAAAAGGCGTGCCCAATCTTTGTCCATTTTTAAAGTACTACATAAATCTCTCCCTCCTTAAACGTCATTTATTATGTTCTTTGCACTTGTTTTATGATTTATACATACATAGCATTCTCGAGCCACTCGGCAATTACGCAATTTTCAGAGCTAAAACTAAACGTAAGTATTAGTGTGCGTTATCTGTGTCCTAGCGCGATCCGTCTGTAGGTATATAAGTATAAGTTTTGTGTATGTATTTATTGTGTATATATAAATGGTACAAAACGGACTACATCAGTTTTGTCTCTCCTTTCTCTCTAAATCCATCCAAAGGTTGTCTTTGAAAGCTCGCTTTTAGTGATAAGACCGCCCATTGTGCCACCCATTGTAAAATTTCTACATTCACATCTGTAATATTTATGGTGTACATAATAAGGAATATTCTATTCTACTCTATTCTAATATCTTAAACCCAACAAAAGTAAAATACACTCTGAAAGGATTCATGAAAAACCCAATTATGAACCTTCTTGAGGGTGGATGCTGACAAAAATTTAGAGGGTTTTTTCATGCAAATGAAGTCACAGAAAACAGCTAGTAATCTATAGAATTTCAATTAAGCTTTGCAGTATCACGTAAACAAAGATATGTTATTAAGAGTGCAGCTCTTTGTTTTCACAGGTAAATGGTTCGAGCGCAGAGTTCAATAAAATACTCAATTATCCGTTTGACGATCGCAGCTGCGAAGTAAATCGTATTAATTTGCTGTTTTAAAAATGCTCTGTGCTGTGAAATTTAATTACGTATTGCACAGTGTACAGTCACCAAAGGAGATAAGTAAGCAGGGCCGACGGATTTAGTTGAAGTTTTGTAAGAAACCGATGGATGTTTTCGAATAAAAATTAATTTAATTAGTAGAAAACCAACAGTTCATTTGTCAAATTAAATTACATTAGAAAAGATTCATTGGTTTCTTACTAAACTTAACTATATCCGACGACCCTGCAGTGCGATTCTGTAACCATCTCACCGTGAAAACTTAGATGTCGAGTGAGCTGTCATTCCAACTAATGCTAGGGATTGACACTATTGACAGCTCACTCTAAGCTCGCTCCACCTAGCTTTTCACGGTGAGATTTTTACAGAATCGATCGAATCGATCGTTACGTTACCTCCTATGTGTCCTTCTGTAGGCTGTTCCCAGTATCAGGGAAGCAGTCAAAATTATTAATATTGATTACCATTGCACGTTTTTCCATCAGCGGGGTAGTTGCGTAACACACTATTAGTAGTAATAGCTTTTATTTTGACAGTTCATCAACATTCATTGCGTTATTTACGTTGTTACTGACTTTTTCGAACATATGAAACAATGGATTAGCAATACTTATGCTTCAAAATGATCCTGATTGAGATTGATAGCGTGGTACGCAATTTGGGCGATGACTGGGGATCTGAAATCCAAATTCCGTATTTATAAGCGTTCAAAATCTCGTCGTAATCTTACCTCAGCGACAATCAGTGTCAAAAACTTGTCACAAATGTCAATTTAGAAGTGTTTTTGGCAGATTGAGACAGAATAGAATATATAATAAGACAGATATAAAACGTTTGGGAATAACCCCTCAGATGTAAAGTAAAATGCTGAACATTCTCCTGAAAAGCATCAATATAGGATTGTGTTAAAAAGAATAATTAAGCGACAATGTAGGTATCCGTTTTCGCATAATAATTTTGCACATTATTAGAAATAAAACCAGCTGGGTAATTGACATATGCAAACCCCAAACTCTTGATCTCACGTTCTTGGGGGTCACGTTATTTCGACGAATTTTTTAAACGTATGAAGCAATGGATTAGAAATTTCATTCAAAATCCTTCGGATTGTGAAAGAATGTGTGTGATGAAAATTGGGGTGCTGTGATTTCAGTGTACGTTGCATCAACATAGTTCATAGTTGTAGGTATTCGATTTCCCAAACCTTTATGAAATGACTTCAGGGCTTATATTTAATCTTATATTTAGAATTGTTTCTTTTTTTTTACATTGTTCTCTCATATACAAGCGACAAGGATAAACCCAGTATTTTGAAATATTTTGATTTAAAAGAGTGTCCTTGGAGTTTCTTGCCCGTTCTTCTCCATAGAGATCCACGTTTTGGAATGGGCAACTAGCTCCAATTTTCTGACTAACTGACCGACTCTTTGTCGATTTAAAAGTGCCTTAAGTAAATGGTTTTATTGAAATAAATGCTTTGAATTTGAGTTCAGTAACTTACCTAAGTACCGATCTCTCAAGAAACTAATAGAACATTATTGAAACAATAATATAATAAGCTTTTATAGCTTTAATAACATCACTTGGTAACTAAGCCTTGAGAAAAGGCTACCTTCGCAGTATTTTGTAGTTTCTAGCTGAACATGATAATTTAATTGTTTTCCTAGAATTGTTTCTTTGTACCTTTACCTTGGAGGGGAATCAACTATAATTGCATTAAACTAAGAGGTACCGCGAACTGGAAGTTTTCTATCGACTGATATATAAAGTAGTGTACACACACTGCACTGCACTTAGGAAATATAGTGTATTACGGGGTAAAGTGATATTTAGTTTTGAAGAGGTTTTAGTTATGACAGTAAGAGTTGATTTTTAAATAGTCCAATATCTCCTAAGTAAAGATTAACATCATATTGAATTTTGACAGATTGGAGTAGCTTGATGTGCTGGCGTCTGTACTACTAATGCTTAAAAAATAATCGAATTTCGTAGAGGTTACATTCTAGAAATCCGAAGTGATGTTTAGATAACACTACAGTTTACGTCATAATCAGCCTATAGTGATCCCACTGCTGGGACACAGGCCTCCTCTCTTCGAGAGGGAGTGGGCTGTTATCTGCCAGGCGGGCCCAGTGCCGGGTTCATAGATGTCACATGATGCAGCTGAATACCAGTATTTTGCATAGAGCGACTGTTTACCTGACCTCCACAACTCAGTTACTGGGTAATACCATACCCTTTGGTAAGACTGGTTGTCAGACTTTCGGGCTTCTGACTACCCATAACGACTGTCAAAGATCCGCGAATGACAGCCGGGACCAATGGCTTAACATGCTCTCCGAGTCACGAAGGGGTCGCAGTATGTAAAGATGATCAGACATCCACAGATCAACCGCAACAAGCGTGGTTTAACCTGTACCCTAATTGCGTAACACACGATTAATCGGAATCGGTTTCATTTTGACAGCTCAACAACATTCATTGCGTTATTTACGTGTTGAGCAGACAAATTTTTCGAACTTATGAAGCAATGGATTAGCAATTTACTTCAAAATGATTCAGATTCCGATTGATTGTGTGTTACGCGATTGGGGTGCTGATCGATAGACCTGTGCGACTTTTATTATTTAGCCACGGGCCCCTCAATTTTCCAACGTACCATGTACTTATATTGAATTTACGAACAATATTGAAGCTAAAAATGGAAACCTATATCCACACAGTATGTACTAAAATACTCTCCTTTCTTTGATTCCAGAATGATTCCCGAGCCCGACAGTGACGTACGCAAAGGTCAAGTCTTGTCAAAGCCAGCCAAGATGGCTGCACACGAGTTTCTCAAAGCAATACGAAATGTTTTAGTGAACAAAGATGGTTGGTCTGAATCTATGACTGAAGAGGAAATAAACAAGCTGCTCCAAGAGTTTGCGTATCGAGGTTGTGATATAAGATATCAAAGTCCTACGGAATAGCTGAATTATGTATAGTTAAATAGATTCTTATTTATTAGTAAAATAATAGTATATAATTAGTTATTGAATGCAGGCGTTTAGAAAGTCCTTTTTTAAAGCACTTTCTCGAGAAGTGGTTCTTATTGCACCGCTTTTTGTTTCACAATGCAGTGTATTTTATTTGTGAAGCGAAACTATTGTAACTTTTCAGTAGTATTATTACAGAATTCCTCATTTAATACCTGGGTATACCTAACTAAAAGTTATTTTATTTGAAACGCCTGCATTTTCATATAATACCTAGTGAAACTAAGAATATAATATCTTTTATAAATATTTAGATATTAAGAATTTGTCGAGAGCGATTAGGTATATATTTTTTTTTATATATACATTTTTTTTGTCTTTTATTAATTTATTATTAAAATGCACCTATAGTTGCAAAAGCAATACTAAGATCTGTAACGACACCAAATATAATGGAATTAAGTTAATTAAATAATACTCTTTAGTATATATTTTTATTATTGTATACTCCTAGTCCATAAGTTAATATTAACCAAAGTTAATACTCAATTAATTACTTAACATTGAACATAATGACGTCTATTGATCAACATTTTTTTATATTTACCTAATTTACTTTGTGCCGATTTTTGTTCAATATACAGCGTGTATCAGAATGGTGTGCTCATATAGAGGCGAGACAGTGTCAAGACTTATGCCTTGATTACACATGTGTACCCCCCGACACTAGTCCCTAAAGGTTCATTAGAAAACCAGCGTCAGCCAGCATCTGTCTGGTATTAATGCTGAAATTAATCTTTTTGGCGCAGGCGTGAGGCACACACTTGTTGTTTGAAACATTATTTTTATTTTGTTAATTTTATATTTTGTGTTTCACGAACTGTGTCCAATTAAACTTTGTTCTATACGAGTAGGTATATATATACTTTCTATAGTGGTCTGTCTTGGCACTCGAGCTGACAAAAAAATCTTCAAAACGAGATTAAATTGACATTACTTATTTTAATAAAAACTGAAGTATGTAAATTGCTATTAATTAAGAATTAACGTTTCTGCTCTGTTTCCATTCAAATGTTTTATATCACCTACTTGTTCATATTAAACAGCGTGTTTCAGAAATGTGTGTCTATATTTAAAAGTGTATTACACACGATTAAACTGAACAACTTTCTCAATGAGACCAACATCGTAATCGCGATTGGTCTCATGAAGAAAGTTGTTCAGTTTGATGGTCTGTGCCATAAACTTAAATATAACCACATATTTCTGATAGACGCTGCTGCTATATAATATAAACAAAAAGGTGTTATAAAACATTTGAATGGAAACGAGCAGAAACTTTAGTTCTTAATTAATAACAATTTACATAATTCAGTTTTTATTAAAATAAATAATGGCAATTTAAGGTGTTTTTCTAGGGTTTTTGTGAGCTATTATAGTGCCAAGACAGACTGCTGTAGATATACGGTAGCCACCTGTGTGTAATTAAGGCATAACTTTTGGCACTGCCTCGCCTCTTTACTTTACATTGTTACAGTAATGCGTTTCCAAATCGATTTATCTAAACTAATATTATTATAGAGAAAATATTTGATTTTTTGTACGTTTGTTTGTTACGCTTTCACACTACAAGGGCTGAACGGATTTGGATGAACTTTGGCATATAGGTTGACCATGACCTGGAGAAGGACAAGACCTGGCTATAAGGACCAGACCATGATCTGAAGAAGGCTTTTCATGACTTTTTATCCTGGATCGCAGAAGAAGTAGCGAGAAACGGCTTGTGTTAAAAAAAACCACCACTTATGGACAAGCAAAACCTGTGTGTATAACCCTAAAATGCATGTAAAAACATTCCAATCTCTCTTTTCAATCCAAATAAAACCGTTTGTCTACAAAAGTACTCCAATCAGTTTTATTACAATCCCGGCCAAATCAAATTCTCGTATATCAATAAACTGAATACCGGGCTGTAAACCCTGTTGAGCTAATTGTCTGAAACAAACCCTCCACTGCTCTGGGCAGGTATATAAAACTAGAAATATAATTATCGCTGTTGGTCGGGAGTAGGAAAACTCAATTTTCGTTGCTTGGCAACCCAACCCTCTCCTGCCACCTATCGGAAAATTCCCCCTGAGTTCTAGGAATACGGCTAAGGCTACACTAAATACTCGTACAGGCATAAGCTACGTTCAGAATCAATTTAAAAGGTCAGTCGAATGTTTTCGTTTGCTTTTATTATGATCGTTTTTGTAACTGAGCTTTATTTCGGCGGCTCGTTTGTTTGGTGAATGTTTTTCGAGTGTATCCTTCGCTTTAAAGTGTTGGTTACAAATTGATCTGACGGATGTATTTGCATGTAGGAGTTCTTTTGTTTTTATTTTGGGGCTAAATGGAAATAAGACAAAAAAAAAACGTTTGTAGATTCAATGCAGTATTTCGTTTAACGTGTTAGTTTTTACAAGCTTCACTTAAAAAGTTAGTTGTCATTTTTCCACATCAGCTGCGATGTCACATTATGATTAAAAATAAGAAAATAATTAGGTACTCATAACTTGATTATTTTTTATGATAAGTCAAAGGTGACTTAGTTAATAACAATGTTATAGCAGTTCAAACATTTGGATCACTAGAATTTTAAATCCTGAAGTGGAAAAATGTCAACTAACTTTTGGAAGCATGTCTATTAACTTGCTTAGTTCGTATGTACCCACCCTTTTTGTCATCCTTAATAGTAGCAAAAATGTGCCATTCTCAATTACCAATCTACTATTTCCATCCAAATTGATTCCAGTAGTGAAACATTTCAAACAGACTGAAAATTTTATTTTCGCTTTAAAAAAAGTTGATACAATGTAACGGAGAATTAAATCGGTGCTAGCCTAGATCCTGTTTCCAGTATTGACTGTAACATCCGGTCGCAGAATATAAATATCGATGCTATTTTATCTCGATGGACATTGAAGCGACGTGAAAAAGTTGAGGAGAGTGACATCCGTGCTTCCGCAACGGAGTAAAAGTAGACTATGTTAATGCTCGGTTCTTTGTCTTTATGTCGACTGTATTTTATATCTTGCTGGCCAAAAACTTTGCCACTTGAAAGAAAGAAGAAAGAAAGAAAATACATTTATTTGCGGCAAACATGACGCATAAAAAAAAGAACAAACACACAAAAAAAAAAAAAAAGTGGGGGGTAAACATGCGTCACATTCACGCAAAACGGCCATCGCTCAGCATAATGCTAAGACCCTATACGAGACAGAGCCCCAGCGCTGGTTTTCAGCGGCAGCCGGCGTTGACGTGATGACGGCAACCAGTGCAGCATGCCATTATACTTATGTAAATAAAAACAACAATCAAAACAAGAAATAAAATAAACCATTGCAACATATGATCCACGGTGTTGTCGGTGGCAGCGCAGAGGTCACCTTGACTGCATGTTTTGGGACGCAGAGGGCAGGATAGGAGCTGGTGGAGCATAGTTTGCGAGATAGCTCCATACTAGGCATACTATTTTCATTCACTGCTTTAATATTAGCGTAGGGTTGATTTTAAATGATAACAGCTGCACAGGTCGATCGAAGGTTAGGTAAGCTATTGCCGTGGGCGGTTCGTGGATGGGTGACCATCCACTACATATTAAAACTCCTCCGTACCTCGGAAACCACGTTAAGCCTTTGGCCCTGGCTGTCATTAGTAGTAATGGCAGCCGGGACTGGGGGCCGGGGGTTTTGATAATGGCGACTGTCAAATATCTTTGACAGTCGTTACGGGCAGTTAGAAGCCCAATAGTCTGACAACCAGACTTCCCAAGGAGTATCATGTTCTCTAGTATTTAACTATTTATGTGATTATGTATTTCTAAGGTAACACTAAAATAACAAAAGTATATCCTGAATTAACTAAAACTATTTACAAACTAAAATATAGCGTCGAAAAATTCATCCGCATCGCTGTCGACTGGTAATGAACCCAAGACACTGGCGGCATTGCCACGTTGTATGGCAATGCTTACTGGGTTGTGGAGGTCAGATAGGCAGTCGCTCCATGTAAAATACTGATATTCAGTTGCATCCGCTTGGACAGGTAGCCGACTGCTACGTAGTTGGGAAATGGTTAGGCACATCGATTGATTTAAGCAGTAAGTATTAAAATTGTCCTGAATAATATATTAGGTATTCATTACACATTACATTATTATCTATAGTGAGATGGAGTTTCCTAATCAAAAGTGAATCTATGATAAATAGAGCGAAGTGGTCAAAGAAACCATAAACTCACGCTCTGAACATCATTCGAAAGGTAGGGAAATCCGCGATGATTTCCTAAAAACACACATTTCAAAGATAGGTAAGTGACTTCCCATTTTTATCGTGTATGACTTGAGAGAAGTTGGAAGAAAAATAAAAGGAAAGAATACATTTATTTAGCACAGATTAAAAGGCACTCCACATATTCTGCAAATTAAAAACAAAAAAAGAGCATTTCATTGTAAAAAAAACCGGCCAAGTGCGAGTCGGACTCGCGCACCGAAGGTTCCGTACAATTTTAAATTATTAAAAATATTATTTTTATTATATGATGTAACTAAAAATTTACGGTTTTCGCAATTTTTCCTTTATCTGTGCTATAAGACGTTGCTCCGTACCATATTTCAAGATTTTTTTCAGTCCATTTAGATGGACCGTCTATTTGCTCGTTACTCGTCTTCATTCAAAAATATGCTCTATCAGCCACCAGTAATTTGATAGCTCGCTAAGACGAAACCACGAAGCCTTCCGAATATTCCAGGGACGTTATCAACGTTCAAAGTAACTCCGAGCGTACCTCTCTGAGCAACTTTTAATAAGGCTCACCCAACTGTCCAATACACTTACTCGTAGCTACAGGTATTGGTACAAAGAGGTAGCTTCTGTAAAGGTTTGCTGTCTGTTTTGCAAAAGTCGACCTTATGTTGTGCAGGCGGGCAGAAAAATTCAAGCGAATTTAGAATGAGCTTTCAAATTATTTCTATGAGGTTTTTGTTTCGAAAAAATAGTTGTATTCTTTAATAGTTTGGTATACAGGAAAAATATGTATAAAAAGAAAATGTATCTTTACTCTACACTGCCAATATTAATTTTAATTGTGTGGGTACTTTTGCACTTAATGTCTGTATCATCATATCAAACGTGACGTTTAGTTAATACGTTTCCATGTCTTACTTTGTCTCTATTGTTGAGCAAAGGCCTTCGCTTTTTCCTTCCAAACTATTTTATTTCGTGCGATCTCTGACCATGTAGGATTGTAGGTTTATAGGAAATACAATATTGGGAATTTAGTTTACATTGAAAAAAAGGAGCACTTAAAACAATGATGAAAAAATCTTGATTGTTTCAAAGTAATAATTGTTAGTTAGCTATAACAATCTATACAAATAAATAAAATTGAAATGTCTGTTTGTAATTAATGAAGATAGCTTCCCCGTAATTTGTACGGTTAATGTCGAAATAGAAAAAAAAATATGAACATTGTTTTTTCTCGAATTCCATAAATTTTCGTCTAGCCTGTATGGGGTGTTTAAGTGTTTCAATAAGTCACACTATCACGCCCTGGAAGGAATACGTCCATTTACAAGTCACCTGTAGACGGTATTTATAACAAAAAAAAAAAAACTCTGAATCGGCTGGACCGATTTTGACAGGACTTTCACTGGCAGATAGCTTATTTTATAACGAATAACCCACTTTAACTAATTTGAAATCGAACGAACGAAGTCGAGGGCACAGCAATTTTTTTATAATCTCGCGAGATAGATTATAAACTAACGATATTCATAATTATACGGTGCCATATATATGCAAATATTTACTGAACTCTTTGTTTGTCTGTCCGTACGTATAATCACGTTTTCCAAGCTCTATGTCCTGTCCACTACAGGCCCCTCGGTAACCCATTTACTTCTTAAATTCTCAGAAATCTGTTCGTTTCGATTTCACTCCTGGTTTGTTTTTCACGATACAGGGCAGAGTTCCTGTCATGTCCATTACTGTCCATTGGATGTGGAATGTGTGTGTCGATTATTGTTTTCTTTGTTACGTGAGGATGGAAACATCATTTGCTACTGTATAACATGTCTATTGTAACAAACTTTATAGTTTACTAGGGCAATTACGATGTTCAAAATTATCATCATCTAATTGTCAATTCGTTCGTTCGATTTCATGGGTTTTAATTAGTTTGCGCGGAATTCTAATAAAAGTTAGCTATTCGATATAATATTAGCTATCTGCCAGTGAAAGTCACGTCAAAATCGGTCCAGCCGTTTCAGAGATTAGCCGAAACAAACAGATCGACACATAAAAAGGAAAAAAAAAATGTTTTTGCTACTGTACCACATAGTTTACTGGGGCAATTACGATGGTAGAAATTAGGATCCAAGGGAATATGGCTCTGGTGTATTCCGTTGGATGACAATTTCTATCAAACGCAGCGGCATTTTTATGTTGACAAACATATTTATTAAACACAAACGTTTGATTAAACATATTTATTAAACCCCATTTTATCAACCGTCGTCCCTTTCGCTTTTGCTATATATAAATGCCACTGTATCATCATTTGCCTGGCCTTTTCCCAACTATGTATGTCGGGGTCGGCTTCCAGTCTAACTGGATGTAGCAGAATACCAATATTTTACATGGAGCGACTGCCTATCTGACCTCCACAACCCAGTTACTCGATAATACGGCGGCCTGTTGCGCTTTGAGTGCACCGTGCACGGATCAATCTCATCTAGTAGATTGATCGAGAAAAACAGGTTTTGCTGAGACTCTGTTGTTTTGTTTTTTATTTTTATTTGTATTTTTGTAATAATAATTATGTACGTGATTACTAGTTTATTTATTTATGTATAAGTATGTATTAGGTATGTTGATCATCCCGCGGGATAAGTTCGAGCGGCCTCAGTTGACTAAAGAGCCGTTGAAACTGTGTTTACTCCCCGTCATTTTTCCTTATAGGTTCATTAGAAAACCAGCGTGAGACAGCATCTGTCTGGCATTAATGCTGAAATTAACCTTTTTGGCGCAGCCGCGAGGCACACACTAGTGTTGTCTGGAACATTATTTTTTATTATATTAATTTTTGTATTTTGTGTTTCCAAGTAAACTTTTTTCTTTCTTTCTTTCTTTCTATAATACGATACCCCATGATAAGACTGGTTGTCAGACTTTCGGGCTTCTGACTACCCGTAACGACTGTCAAAGATCACGGAGGCACGGAGGGGTCTCGGTATGTAAAGTGGTGACCCATCCAATGACCAACCGCGGCAAGCAGGCGTAGCTTAACCTGATCGATCGACCTGTGCGGCTGTTATTATCTAGCTACGGGCTCTTTAGACTGCGTTAGATAGAAATTATCATACAACGGAATACACCCATTATCGTAATTGCTCCAGTAACCCTTAGGTACTGAATAATAATAATAATAATAATAAATCTTTATTTTCAGACCATTGATCCATAACTCAAAAATTAAAATAAAAAAAAAAAAAAAAAAATTAAAATAAAATATAAAATAAAAACTACAAAATAAAACCTAAGAAATAACCCTACCTCACAAAATATATCTGAATGACGGTCTGTGCAATAATGTAGTTATATGATGTGAGTATAATAAAAAACTGATGACCTCAAAAGCTAAAAGAAGTAAACTTGAAAGTCATTCCTCAAGTTAACAGAAAAATAAAACGTATAACGAAGAATAAACATTCCTATGACGCATATAAACAAACAGTGTGAAAGTCTGGAACATTCCATGAAATCTACGAATAAAAGCTATGGAATAATACAGAAATATTTATTTTTAGATTTTGAGCTCCTCCGGGCTTTTTCGAAGCGGCCATAAGAAAATATGATATTTTACGTAACATGAGATTGTAAGGACTCACTCAGTATTCGGTAATCAGCTGCATCCGGTTAGACTGAAAGTCGACCCCAACATAGTTAGGAAAAAGCTAAGCAAATTGATTGAATTAGCCTGCATTATCCCACTGCTGGGCAAAGGCATGACTTCCAGCTCTTTCGATCCAGGACTAAAGTGGACCACAGGTCCTTTGTTTTGTCCAGCTCATCCCGCCAAAGAGCGAATTTCACCAAACTTTTTTAAACCTAGAACAATTCTTACCCGGACAATATTTTTTTAATTTTTGACAGTTTTTCCATGCTAATACTGTCAGACGTCCATTTTATTCCACGTAGATATAAAAGATAAACGACTTTGGTAAAATCAGCTCTTAAACTTCCATAAGTCGGATCATTACTCCTACAAAACCTTTTCAAAGAATACGGTATCAACTCTAACAGACATGTTTTTTTTTACTTTTAAATGGAATACAACGTAGGCGCGTTGTCAGGCAACCGATAAGTATCGGAAAAATCCTTACGACTGTTGCCTTCGATTGGCAGCGATCCTTCTTTGTTATTTGTTAGACTGGTAAGGTCTCTGACATATTTGCGATTTTTAAACGCGTTTGTCGCATTTGCCCTGATAGCTGTAAGCGGTGGTTCTATAAAAACTAACTAAGTAGCAACTCAAAACTATCTATTTAAAGTTTATATAAATATATATTTGTGATCCTCACAGTATAGCCCTTTCATTTGATATGTCAGACGGTACAATTTGAATCCAATAAAAAAAGGGTTCCATCTTTTTTTTCGGACGTATGGGACCCTAAAAATCTCAGCGTGAAACCTTATGTGAAGTGAGCTTGAATGAGCTCTGTCAATAGTGTCAATCCAGTAGCATTAGGTGGAATGACAGCTCACTTTAAGCTCAATTTACCTACGTTTTCACGGTGAGATTTTTACAGAATAGATCGGCTAATATATCTTATTGTTGACATGATTAAAATTATTACAAATAGCCTCTAATGTAGCCTCTAGAATTCCATGACAGTACGCTTTCCTTGGTCCAGTGTTCAGGTACCGGTGACATATAGGTTGTAGTGGCCATCTTTATTTATTTCTTTAATTAAGACGGTATAAAACCAATTACAAAAATTAAAGACACAGTTTGTACACAAACACATAGAAGTGAAAATATAAAAACATCGAGTCTGTAATATCGTTAAAATATTTTTCTTCAGGACTTTCCACATTTTTGCCCTTTGTTGAGCCACAATTCTGAGCTAACACTCCAGCAGTGTACTAATAATAATAGCCCTCTAGAACATATTTCGACCATCGCGGCCAATTTCAATGGAAACTAGCCCTCGGCAATGGGACGACGGGACAGACGCAATCCGATACGACCGGAGAGAGATCATGCGCAAGACCAACGGCTTAACGTGCTCTCCGAGGCATGGGGGTATCACACCGCCAACTTACAAATTCCGGGCAGCACAAAAAAAAAAAAACCTTTACACATCCCTGTCAGCCTGTTGACATCGATGCGGACAAATTTTTTGATGCCTTAGTAACAGACACCACACATAGTTAGTCGTCTAGATACATTCATACATAAATAATATTATGTACATAGTTAAATAATATACGAGTATGTTAGCCAAATAATTAATACGATCTCAATATAAATTAAATATTGTTTATAATAAAATCATCGGTTGGTGCCTGTAAGTTGGCTTCGGCCCCTCGTACGCCTTCCAAAGGTCCGGAACCCTAGGGTCCCGAGGATACGTAGGTAATCAATGTTAGTACTACTATTATTAGGTATCTAAACATTGGACTATTTCTCATTGATTGATTTATTCATTCATTCAATCATTCACTCATACATAGATTTTTTTTCTTTTTGATGTGCTCTGTAGGGTCCGTCATTGTACCGTAACAACCTTTTAACATCTTATCCTAAACGTTATTGAAAGAAAATAAAAATATGGCTATGTCTGTCCAACCTACTTCTACGGATTACTAAGGATTATAATACAGCTATTCTCAATAATTTTGATATTATTGCATATAAGCATAGTCAGTCTATAATGTTCCCACTGCTGGGACACAGGCCTCCTCTCGGTCCCTGAGAAGTGTGTCAGTTAGACCTACAGGACATGCCGGTTTCCTCACGATGTTTGCGCACATTGATATTATTGAGGATAGCTTGTATTATAATCCTTTCAGCGTAAAAAGTCGTCACAAAACAAATCAAATCAAAAGTCATTTATTAAATTAGGCTGAGAATCAGCACTTTTCGAACGTCAATTTCCCCAAAAACGCCCGCCCTTCACCAAAACGTAACGTATTTCTAGTTTGGTGTGTAACCGAACGAAAGCACAGTAGGTATAATCTCTCTCTCAGTCGGATCTGAGGATCGTGGTCAGCTTCGGAGTTGCATCTAGAGCGGATGATCCGTCTTCACCGGTTTCTGTCCAGCGCATCCCTTACTACCGTGTATAATTTAGAGGACGATGATTCCTTCACCTGATCGGTCCACCGTGTTGGTGAACGACGATCGCTTGCCTTCGGTGTTCCCATCCAAAATCAGTTCTTCCAAACTTTCATCGCCTCTGCGTACTATGTGGCTGAAATAGGAGAGAATGCGTTGTTGCCATACACCGTGACAGTTTAATCAGCTTACCTTAAATCGCTAGTGCGTTGGAGTCCTTATTTTCGTACCACCTTCCTACGTAAATAGGGTGGGTAGCGATACCCGACCCCGTGTTTAGTAATTGCTAGGTTGTTTTTTATCTTTTAAGAGAAAACAAGAAAATATATTTTCTAGCTTGTAAGATCGAGATGTTTCGAACTACGTAAATAGTGTGCGTAGGAACAATTTATTAGAGGTACTTTTATTATGGATGGTGTAGGCAAAGACGTAGCTTCGTTCGTGAGAATTCTAATAATGTTGACGCAAACGCAGCCATATTAAAGAATGCTTTCATTAAGAACTAGCTGGAATTAGAAACATGCTGAGCAGCGTGAAAGGGAAACGTGAGTGCTATAATTAAGCTGAGGGACAATACGGCTTGATTACGCCCACAACTCTTTATATTCAGTGCGCTGTAAAAACTTCCGACTGTGGAAATACCAGCCGAAAACAAAATGAAAGGGACAATTTAAGGATATCTTTATAGATATAAGTTTCTACGGATACATAATCAGACTATATTGTTCCCACTGCTGGAACACAGGCCTCTTCTCGGCGAGAGGGAGTGGGCCGTAATCCACCACGCAGGCCCCGTGCGGGTTGGCAGATGTCACATGTTTTCGAATTTTTAGTTTTAGGACATGCCGGTTTCCTCACGATGTTTTCCTTCACCGTTTTTGAGAGCAGTGGTGATGAACTAATTTACACAAAGTAAAGCGTCTGACTGGGTTCGAACCTACGACCTACAACTCGTAAGTCGCAACATTATAAAATGCTGTTTCTGTTGGGTGGTCAGAAGCCGGAAAATCTGACAACCATTCGTACCTAGGGGTATCGTGTTACCCAGTAACTGGGTTATTAAAGTCAGATAGGCTGTCTCTCCGTGTAAAATACTGGAATACAGTTGCATCAAGTTAGACTGGAAGCCGATCACAACATGGTTGGTAAAAGGCGAGGTAGATTATGAAATTAATTAAGGTTGAGCGGGAGGGCGTGCCAGACTTTTACAACCCGCGGCCAACTTAACATAGTCTAACTTTTTGATTTAGAAAAATAATTAGGGTTCGTGCAAAAAAAAAACCCATGAATTTCGAACATCCGCTAGTAGAAGCTCCGTCCGGCAGTACCTAGTTTTTAATACCAAAATAACTGTTCCTTGCATTCGATTAAGAAGGACCAGCGTAATAGGTACCATTTTCCGGCTGCCTAAACTGCTACGCAAATCTTCCTAAAAAGACATGCATAATATTGACCCAATCTAGGAACAGAACCGAAACCTTGCAGTTATCAAATCTCTAAAAAGAACAACGCTCAATATCAAAAAGAACAAAAATAGCCAGGCTTGCTATCCGAATAACGGGCCACAGTAATCTGTATTTTCATCTTCTATGCAACAGTGTAATCGGCAATTTAAGCCGACTTTAAACTCAAATGACGCAAAGAGAAAGTTCGGTTCTCTCCGTAAAGTAGCTTTTAAACCTCTCGAGTTGCTAGGTAAGTTGGGCCAGCCAGATCGTACCAACCCACACTGGGCCCGCTTGCTGGATTACGAACCACTCCCTCTCACAGAGAGAACACCTGTGTCCCAGTAGAAACATATTAGACTTATTATAATATCGCATATTGCGGATCACACATAAAAATATACACATTCCATATAGTATTAGTAACAATGACTTAAAAACTATGTTAGAAAAACTTACAAACTAAATACTACGTGGCTCTACACATGTTAGCACGTGCCTCTGCACCCAATGCTTAATAAAGGGACTGTCCCTCTTGCCAAACAATGTCTTTAGAATGCTGTGGGAGCCTCCGCGCAACCTACCCGGCTATTATTTACGCCGCCCTCTTTCTCATTATGGCATGAAAATCGCCAGCACGGGCTTCCGCGAACATCTGCGAACCGCTGCATAAGCGCGGTAACCCCAGCAACATCCTAAATCCATTATTATACTGAACGCGTAGGACGTTGTAGGCACTCTGCGTATACTTCAGCCACAAGCTGCACACGTAGAAGGTTTGGCAGTAGGCCTTAAAAATATACACCTTCACATCCCCACTACAAGTACAGCGTGCAAACCTGCGGGCTAACATATTGCACCGAACTGCCAACGCCTTACGGTCCCCGTCCAAATCTCCATCATTACATAACTCCTCCGTGACCACATGTCGCGCTTGGTAAATTTATTTAATAAATCGTTTCTTTGGGAAAGTTCTTTTGCCAGTTACTCTATATAAATATGTATGTGTTGTTTGAGTACCAAATAAAGAAAATCACAACAAAGATCATTTATTTTGCAAATAATGGGTACAGTACGTACAGGCAAAGGGTAATAGGTGCAGCCGTATTTTACCAGAAGGCCTGACAAGTTAAAAAATACCTACATAAAAACGAATCCACTAAACTATAACTAGATACTAAACTTAAACAAACAGAACAAGAAACCACACAAAACCAAACATAATTCTTATTTTAAACATTTTGGTATAACAGTCTTAGTTTAAATGTTTATATCAGTCAAGAATGATGTTATATATGGTAAAGAAACTACTCAAGCAAATCAATGCAACAATAAATGTAACTTATGTACAGAACATACAAACTCAACTCAAAACCGAGAAATAACAGACCAATCCGGAACCATAATCTTTCCCACCTCTACTGTTTCAATTCTACAGATTTAATTCGGCTCCAAATGTTGTCTAGCTCAATACCCAGGCTAATTTGGAGCTTATACGGCCGGTTCAAGCGTTATGTCTGGAATTATTTACCTCTCCCGTGTATGTTATTTTCTCTACCTATTATCTGAAAATGGACTGAGGCTGAAGGGGATTATTCGCTTTAAATGTTTAGTATTTTAGTGTAATTCGGATATTGGAAACTAACCATTATTATATATTAAGAATAACCCTTTCGTTATTTCGATATAAACGTATAATAAGTTCCGTTATTTAATAATAAATATAAATAGCAATGTATCCATTCACCTTTTTTTTTTCGGATGGGAAATCCTCAAATGATCCCTCCCGCTCTGGGTGGAGCGGAAGTGTCAGACTCTTACTAACTAAAACTTACCCGTGTTCCTTCCTTAGCCCTTTCTGTGCCAGGGCAGCGGTAACCCTTTCGGACGATCCCGCTACCCATTCACCATTTACATTTAAAAAATAACTCTAAAATACAGTCAGTTTATAATAGTTTATAAAGATCAAGATTAATTTTGAATACTTCACTATTAAATACCTCTTCCAGATTGGTAGTAACTTTTTATATATTTTTTTTTCTTATCTTATATTTTTAGTTAGAAAGTTGCAAACTATAGTTTTGTATAATTTAGAAGCATTTTTAAAATTTTGTAAATGTAAGAACCATGGATCCGTTTTTTATGATATTTTGATGTTGACTTGAAAGAGCATGGCAGTTGAGAATATGTCATGCTCACTTAAATGTCTCACTGATGGTGGCGCGTGTGTTGGATCATTCGGTTCCCTACAAAATGGTTGAGCTGGGTGGTGCTGATCCACGCGTCATGTTCGTGAACGGGCGCCGTTGGTTGAGACTGGTCATCTCTTAACTGCCAGGGCTTATTTTTAATGTTATAAATTGTTTCTTTTTTTTACATTGTTCTCACATATAGAAGCAATAAGAATAATGTACCCAGGATTTTGTAATAATATCTTGATTTAAAAGAGTGTCCGTGGAGTTTCTTGCCCGTTCTTCTCCATAGAGATCTACGTTTTTGGAATGGGCGACTAGCTTCAACTTTCTGACTAACTGACCGACTATTTAATTTTGACAATTCAAAAGTGCCTGTAAATGGTTTAATTGAAATAAATGATTTGAGTTTGAGTTATAACTTGTTATTCGGTCGTTATTTTTCTAATGCACAAAAAAAAATGAATGAATGAAGATCAGTTGATGTAAAATAAATAAAGAACTCAACATATTATAGCCGCTCAACAAATCTTTATGTAAGACTAGCTGCGCCCGCGGTTTCACCCGCATAAGTTTCGATCCCGTGGAAATATCGGGATAAAAGTATCCTATATGTTAATCCTAGTTATAAACCATCTTTGTGCCAAATTTCATCCAAATCTGTTCAGTAGTTTTTGCGTGAAAGAGTAACCAACATCCATCCATCCATCCATCCTCACAAACTTTCGGATTTATCATATTACTAGCTGAGCCCCGCGGTTTCGCCCGCATAAGTTTTAATCCTGTGGGAATATCGAGATAAAAAGTATCCTATATGGTAATCCTGGTTATAAACCATCTGTGTGCCAAATTTCATCCAAATCCGTTCAGTAGTTTTTGCGTGAAAGAGTAACAAACATCCATCCATCCATCCATACAAAATTTCGCGTTTATAATATTAGTAGGAAGTAGGATTCGTTTAGTAGGAAGAAGGTACATAACTACTTAATTGCCCTTTCCTATGAGGAAACAGAGAACCTGTTCATTGTTCAGAAATAGTTAATACTTTTGTCAGTAGGTACACAATTTTGTTGTCTTTTATTTTTTTTGGTAAGATGTATTTGCACTACCCAACCCCCCCAGCACCATTCACTAGTCTACACACACTGCTGTTATTAACTTAGCCACAAGCCCCCCACGTTTGTGTCAAATACTGGTGTAAATGACGGAATTTCATAACGGTCGTTATAATATGACGGAACCACTTTCCATGGAAACTGTAGTTTAGCTGTGTAAGCTATTTCTAGATGTCAAAGGACATCATTCAAATGTCGAACATTTTATACCCAAAAATTATACAGCCGGCCAGAAAAAAAGTACTATTTTCTGATGGGAAATAAAATCTTGAGCATTTTTTACTACTACAGCGAAAGTCTAAAATTAATCCCTCGGCTGCTATTTGAGATTGAATATGCCAAAAATCTTATTTTTTTAACAAGTGTTTTAAGTATAATATTAAAAAAATACCAACTTTTAATTGAATTTAACATCCTGAACAATGTTTTAACTATAAACTTGTTATTAAAATATGACTCTCAAATATGACTCAATAGGTCATTTCCCATGGGACAGCAGTGCTTTACTTTTTGGGTACGAAATGAATGATGTCCTTTATTTCAGTGTTTCATCATTCTCCAACCCTCATCACAACTTATTTGGGGTCAACGCAACATGTATTTTTCACCCATACTTCTCTATTAGTTGCCATCTCGGTAGTCAGCCCCTTTCTATGTTTTCATTTATTTTTCAATTCATTTTTTCGTACTTGCTTCGGCAGTACATATACTAAAATTGGGACGATACAGAGGAGATTAGCATGGCCCCTGCATTCGTTTTTATTTCTAGGCACATTATTCATGAATAAATTACCATTTAATTTGATGAGTGTGGGCTCATTATGTAGCTAAGGTCAGTCAAGAATATATCATTGTATTATATCAGGTATAAACTTTCATTCCCTCTCTTCAAAAAGTATCTACTTGAACTATATCAACAGATAATATTGCTTGTTAAAACTGTTTATTTGTTATTACGAAGTCCAATTGTTTACCTTTAAATACTTCTAATAATGTTTACATAGAATTGAATGTAAAAGCTTTTACTTGTATCATTGTTTTCATCCCTATACTCGTATTAAAGTCAGATTTGACAATAATGTGAGATCCTATTGATACATTTCTGTTTATATACTTACTCGAAGATTATACTTACTCAGTTCAAACTGCTCCACGCCCTGGCTCCTTTGTCCTTTGACTTTAATTCAATCAACTATGTCAACTTTCGAGAAGTCAAGTCTTTCGCAAAGTTTATTAAACTACAGTTAACTTAACCGTCACTTGTAATGGTTGGCGGGTTAAGCAGGTGCTACCGTGCACTCTTAGCTTTCCAATAACTGCATTATTGGGTCCCCTATGTGAAGGGGTGACCCAATTAATAATAAGAGTGGCAGACTATTACTTTTTTACTTGTTAAAGTTTTATTTTACTGAGTTTGTATTTTATTTAACTCTCTGTAAGTCTTCATTCACATTTACTATCATGTTTGAAAGGAATATGCTTTTTTAATTACAAGCAAAGAGAATTTTAATACTGCAAGTGTTTCGTCAGCGGTGAATTTCATAAAATGTGAAGCATTCATATTATTCGCTCAGCTGCTAAGCAACTATTCATTAAGTGAATGCCAAGCTTTATATTATGAGAGTGTGTGTTGTATGAAATGAATGTCTGAAACCAAAGTGTTTCAGATAATTTTATCTTTAGGTATGCAATCAAGGGTTATAGGTATTAAAAAGAAGTAAATCTCTATTTTTAGAACAAAGAGGGTTTGTTGTGTAAATAAAACCTAACTTTTGAATAAACTAAGATTTTTGGCATGTTTGTAAATTAATTTTCAGCCAATTCACTGTTGTTAAATTAAAACTGATTCTAATGTTATGATGTAAATTAGTTAACAGTTTTCGCACTCGCACAAACGAACATAAAGAGGAGAGAAATAATTGAACACCAATTTTATATATGACGATTTATTTCAATCGTTAGACATTCATAGATTAAAATTTTCTTAACATAAAATTTGACTAGATAGTGACTAGAATTCCCAAGCGGGACACCTGTTGCTTTGAAACGCCACAATATGCATAGAGTCTTTATTTTGACTGGCTTTAGCCAATTCCCGAACAAGAAGGTAGAAACAACTCCGGATAAGAAACGTCACGTGGGTCACAGGGTTAAAGAAACACACGAGGAATAGTGATCCAAACGAGGTGGTCCGAAACGAAGAGATCAGCAGGAGAGGTTTACTTGCGGGTGGGCTCGGGGCCCAGCAATACTCAGGCAACACCAATCTCGCTGATTCCCTGCAGCAGGCGCAGACGGAGATGGGTGAACACCGGGTGCCGGTACGTGATGCCGAGCCCGTTCAAGAAGCGCAGAGTCTCCTGAGCGCACACCAAGAATCCAAGTTGCTCCGGATCCATGTCAGCCGGCACGTCCTCCACCAGAGAGGTCTCGTCTTCCTCCGTCAGCAAGTCTTCCAACTCCTCTTCCGGGTCCGAGGCCGGACGCTGATTCTCCTCCATGCCGACGGCACAGATTCTTCCGTACAAACGGTTCAGCACCTCCCGCTTCTCAGCAGGCACCGCATAATTCCTCAGCGGCTCGCTGTGAGAACGTCTCTGAACACGCTGTCGTTTAGCGCGCCGGTCGCGGTTGTCACCGGTCGACTCGGCGGCGGCGGTCGTATCGTCGCGTTTACGTTTGTTCAGCATTATCAGTTAGCCCGACGGCATCGACAGACAAACTGCGAATGGGCTATGCACTGGGAATTGAAGGGCCCCGCGATTACAGCGAAACTTGCTATCCTTGTCTAGCGGTGGGGCGGAGCGTGCGTTAGAGCGAGACGGTAAGGTCAGCTGCAGCGGGAACAGCTGGGCGAGCAGATGCAGGGCGCGGGGCACGCACGCTTTGTTTGATAAAGTTTATTCGGGGAAATAAAACTGTTAGCCGCGATTGCGCGGACCGCGGGACGCGAAGGGCGGGGGAGTGCGCGGGGTGCGCGGGGCGAGAGGACTGGCCCGGCCGGCAGCTGGGACGCATCTGCCGCTCAGGTGGAGCTACATGCCTCGTCTCAAGGTGCCGACGTCGTGTAATTAAGCTCCAGATCGGCTCGAATGTAAACAAAACAATAGATACGTCTAAGACGCGTAATCAATGTCCTGCAGTCCATTGTGCCTTGAATTAGATAGGATAGACGCGCACACGTCTTAGTTCCTAATCTGTAATTAGAATAGGTAAGGTAAACAAAGAGATCACAACAAAGAGATCGTGAACGGCCGGATAAAATGTGAATGTAGGAACAATGATAGTTTTAATAAAGCAAATTCCAGTAACATTCTCGACTCAAAGCCTCGACAAGCGTAATAGGAGATTTCATCCGAACAAAAACTGAAATATAGACAGTGGCTGTTTCATTATACAGCTCCATTTACGAACTGAAAAATGAAACAGTTTCGAGGCTCATCGTTTTACGGACAGTTCATGCTCGAATTTAAATACATAGGCATCTATGTAAAATGTAAAAATCAATACTCAGGTTTATGTACTACCGGGAAACGAGCTGTCGACGGTCGTATGTATCAACTACCAACAGATGTACAGCTATCCATGTAGTGTGTACAGTGTACATAGCATGTACACTACCAACCTGCTACCTAGGTGTATGAGATTTCCAATAATCCGCTTCAAAGTCGGGTACCGTCATTCCAAAATAAAGGCGAGTTCCCATTGTGTGTGCATGCAGGTTGCAAGATGCACTGGCAGGTTACACAATGGAAACTTGAGTGGATACCGAGCGTGTGCACTTGCTTATACCGGGCGGCTGTCGCCATCGAAAGTATTCGAAGTATTTGGGAGACGAGCATGAACTGCTACAGTATCCGTTATTGATGCTAAGCGAAGAATTCTTATTTTAATTTTATTATTTATCTACACGCAGTAAAACACATAGGGATAACACATAATTATAATTTGAGTACAAAGGTACTGCTTATGTCTTAAGAAATTTCTTCCAGCTGACCTGCGAGAGGAGAAAAATGAAAAAGAAATGTAGACAATAGTGTGTGAGAACAAGAAGAGAAATATATTATGTGAACTCTAAAACTAAAATGCTCACAAGACATTTGAATAGAGTAATAGTTTTAAAATAAAGAATGTGATGTGTGGAAGTGAGTTCCACAATCTTACAGCTGGACATGATGTGTGGAAGTGAGTTCCACAGCTGGACAAAGAAAGAATAAGCATAAGCATAATCAGCCTAGGTTGTTCCCACTGCTGGGACATATGTCTCCTCTCTGTGAGATGGAGTGGGCCGTAAACTACCACGCGGGCCCGAGTTGGTACTTAGATGTCACATGTCTTAGAATTTTTGGTTTAGAACATGCCGGTTTCCTCACACGGTTTTCCGTCACCGTTTTGAGAGCTGTGGCGATGAAATTATTTACTCAAAGTAAAGCACCTGTCTGGGTTCGAACCTACGTCCTAAAACTGCAGAGCCGTTATCACTGGGTCGCCATTGCTTTCAGAAGGAATAAGAATAGAGAACAATTCTTCCTACCTTTGTTCTTTTTATTTATGGTTGAAGGAGTTTTTTATGGTTAAAGATATTCTTTAAAATATATACAGCCTTGATTGAATGGACAAGCACTTTTTTATGTAACAACGTGTCTATAATTTCAGAAGGTTGGGCTGCTACTGAGCAATTCCTAATTTTGAAATCCCAATTTCGGTTTAATCGATGATTCGAAGGATCGAAACTAGAACTGCTTAGCAGTCGCGTTTGTGACCAAAAGACGTGTACAGTCACGAGCACCAATATGTCAACACTTGGCAACTTTCAACTGTGATTTTTTCGTGAAATAACGAATGCAACGTTGAAATACGACACATTACATAAACCTATGGGTTTGAAAATGCTATGTTCGTAACAACATAAAATTTCATTCAAAAATAAAGGAGTAAATCGCTTTTGAATAAAACTGAGTGTATACATACTTTTGCTCGTGACTGTACGTAAGGCAGCAGGTGTTAGTCATGTACTAAGTATAATATGGGCAAGTATAGTTGTCGTTCTCCTCCATAGAGAAATCAGAAAGTTGAAGCTAGTTGCACATTCCAAAACGTAGATACGTTTTGGAATGTGCAACTAGCTTCAACTTTCTGAATTGCCGTTGCCTGTAAATGGTTTAATTGAAATATATGCTTTGAGCAGTGGCGTGCATTGGTTTTCAGAATAGGTAGGCAGGAATTTAATTTCGTCGTATTAACTTGAACGAGTAAAGACCAATGACAATGTGCGAACAGTACGGGAGCCGAGGAGGCCGTCTAGCGACTGCCTACTGCCGCGCGTGTTTGTATGAAGATTTTGTTTTTTGTTAGGTATGATAATTTAGTAAGTTCCCTAATTGTGGGGCACACACACTAAAATGTAATCGACAGGATTATGGTGATTTTTCGAGGTAGGCACTGCTTATATGCCTTTATGCAATGCACGCCACTGGCTTTGAGTTTGAGTTTTTCGCGACGGTGCGAGTATGTAACCTTAGAATCCATGCTATTTTCTATCTATATTATTATTAATAATAAAGCTGAAGAGTTTGTTTGTTTGGATGTTTGAATGCGCTAATTTCTGGAACCACGTTGATGTCGTACGAAATCCGATTTGATAAATTCTCTTTGTGTTTGATAGCCCAGATAGATATTCTTGAGGAAGGCTTTAGGCCACGCTAAGTCCTAGGGTGATGTAAAGTAGCCACAAAGAACGCTAAGCGTAAATGAAGAACGAAGTACTTAATACGTTCGGGTTGGCGATGCGATGCGATGGGGTGGGTCAGGGGAACAAGAATTTTCACGCGAACGAAATCGCTAGCAGGAGCTAGTAATAATATTATAAATACGAAAGTAACTCCGTGTTTCCATGTATCTGTTACCTTTCCATGCCTAAACCACTAAACCGGTCGTAATGAACTTTGACAGATAACTAGCCTGGGAACTGGAGAAGGACATAAGTTACTTTTCATCCTGAATATTTTTATTAAAAAACCGGACAAGTGCGAGTAGGACTCGCACCCTAAGGGTTCTGTCTCAAGCTATCTCCGGGTGCCCATAGACGGATTCCAGAAAGCCCATAGACGTTTCGGAGATAAGGACCCGCACCAATCCCCGAAACTACGGAGCCTAAAATTAAAAAGAAAACATATAATAGTTCTTTAGGTTTACATTACAGGGAGACCAATAAAAAGTCTGTGGTCTTAAAATAACATTGTAAACTCAATGTTATGTGCTCAAGCTTGTGGTCAATTTTCAACTAATTTCTTGAATAATTTTAAATGTATTTATTTCCAAATTATAAAAAAAGTAGGCGGTAGTAGGTGGTAGGGTATTTCTTATGTACAGATTGCGAAACTTAAAAAAAAAAACTATTTTACCCCAAAAGTAACCCCATTCAACATTAATGTGACAGACGGACAGACAGAGAGACACACGAGTGATCCTAGAAGGGTTCCGTTTTTTTCATTCGGACGTACGGAACCCTAAAAATTATGAAATAAAAAAGTTTTATTGCTAGTTTTATAGTGTCATTGTTTCAAATAATTTTGCAAGAATCGACCTAAACATACACCAAGTAAAAGTAAACAAAATATTGTTAAAGAGACAGAATTGGCAACGCTATCGTACGGGCCTATAATTCCATTTAACTTAGAAAGCCACACTAAAACGCCTTCGTCTAACTAACGATATTTCCATCATGGGCGGTTGATCAAGATACTGGTACATCAGAGGGTTCCGTAATTGACACAATTTAAGTGGGTATTCCGGTCCTGAGGAGTCTCTAGTCGATACTATAGGGAAAAATACAGGTCGACAGGCATTACTATACTGGCTGACTTTTTTTACTGTCTGGACAAAAACAGGGAATTAAAGGTATACGGTATGGAAGCACAGAAACTTTTTCGTTTTTCAAAAACCTAAATCGAAATTAACCAATCAATAAATACTGTATTTTGTGTGAAAAAAAAAGAGATTTCCGTGCCACAGGCTTGTAGGCGCCCACCAGTATAAGCTGAGTTCTGATTGTACGAAAAACTTATACAATGCGAGGTCAACTAAAACTGGAAATGTATAGCTTGACGTGTTATGTAGCCGTGTGTATTTCGTTTAACTTTTATACCCTGTTTTTTTCCAGACGGTACAAAAGTCAGCAGGTATAATACATCTTGTTTTTTTTTTAATTAGTGTAATTAACTTCAATAATGTATGAGGGTTTCTGAGCAGAGCAGTCAGCATCAAATCAATTTATGTATTTGTAAAAACATAGTTATAATACTATAATAAACTAATAATATATGCAGACCTGTTACCATGAATTCAGTACATGATTCTCGACCCCCCTCGATGAAATTTTTCGTCGAATATTAAAAAAAAAATACCATACCATGCATTTTGAACGCGTAGATATTGCACCTCTCTATAAATAGAACAGCAAATATTTTTTTTGATAAACGACGAGAAATTTCTAAAAGAGCGTGTAGAATCATGTGCTGAATTCATGGTTACAGTTTGCGCGTCGATGTCCCTGTCACCCTATATACAAGTCTGTATATATTAATGCCAGGTATAATATGGCTCACTATGGGTAGAAGGCGAGAGTTTATGTATGTGTGTATGTATGTAATATGGCTCACTATGTCTTGCCGATGGATGACGTACATAATTTAGGGACACATCCCTAAATTATGTACGTGAGAGTTAGTTAAATGGTTTTAGAAGCAGTGTTGGCCTAGTAGTAACGGTCTTCCGAGTTGCAGGTCGCGGGTTTGATACCAGACAGGCATACATACACCTTACTCTGGGCATTTTACTAATACTCTCAAAACGGTGAAGGGAAACATTGTGAGGAAACGGGCGTGTCCTAGTACCAAATATTTTTAAAACAGTGACATACCACCAATCCACAATGTGTCCACTCTGAGAGAAGGCTTGTGTCTCAGACATTATATAATACCAATCTAGTAGTGTCCTGCCTGCCGCTTTTAACGTGCACGTCTTTCTACATCGTTCTCACATGGATAATTTCAACATATTCATGTTCATCATTCGATGTAATCAATATTTCGTAACAATTTTATGATTTAAAAGAGTGTCCGTGGGGTTTCTTGCTCGTTCTTCTCCATAGTTACCTACGCTTTGGAATGGGCAACCAGCTTCATCTTTCTGACTGACCGACCCTTTGACAATTCAAAAGTGCCTGTAATTCGTTTATTTGTGGCTTGGGACAAATGGTGCTGTGTGAAATGTCCAGGGATATTATTATTATTATTTTTTTAAATAAATGCTTTGAGTTTAAACACATATAAACCGACAAGAAGAAAGGTACAGAAAAATACGTACAAAGGTGATGCTTATTTCTAAAGAAATTTTTCCCAGCATACCTGCGATAGGAAAGTATTTTCTCATTATCACTATTAAAGGCTATTTCATTACAGGCATATCTAAATATGTAGATATCTGAGGTCATCGGAAAACCTTTTTTTTTTTTTTTATTGTGGATGGGAAATCATCAAATGACCCCTCCCGCTCTGGGTGGAGCGGAAGAGAGTGTCAGACTCTTACTGACTAAAACCCACCCGTGTTCCTTCCTTAGCCCTTTCTGTTCCAGGGCAGCGGTAACGCTTTCGGACGATCCCGCTGCCCTAACACGATACCCCTTAGACTTCGGATCTTAGAGATCGGAAAACCTGAGACTAGAGATGTCGATGCATTCCACCAATTTCTATGACAAATCTTTTACTGTTCAAGCAGTACGGTTATGGAATGACTTGCCCGTGTCGGTAAGGCGTGTTCAATCTTTGTCCACTTTTGAGATTACGATAAAAAAGCACTTTCTCTCTCCTTAAATATCATCATTATTTTTCTTTGCTCCTGTTTCATGTTTATTATTAATATATATGTATTTATTTAGATTAGTATAATATATATGTATTAGTATGTATGTATTTATTGTATTATGCAAATGATACACCACAGCTTACCTACAGTCTCTCTCCTTCCCCTTTTTAATCCATCCAAAAGTTGTCTTTAAAGGATAGCTCTTAGCGATACGACCGCCCATTGTGTCAGCCTTTGTAAAATTTCTATATTTATGTCTGTAATTTAGATGGTGTACGGTCACCAAAGCAGATAAGTAACCAGGGTCGTCGGATGTAGTTTAAGTTTAGCAAGAAACGGATTGAAGTTCGGATAACATTTTATTTAATTAAAAGAAAACAAACAGTTCATTTATCAAACTAAACTTCATTCGAAAACATCCATCGGTTTCTTATTAAACTTCAACTAAATCAAACGTCTCTGGTTACTTATCTCCTTTGGTGACTGTACTTATTAAAGAGTGTTCTATTCCATTCCATCTAATTTAGATAGAATGGAATAGAACACTCTTACTCTCAAACTCACACACACTACTCTCACACTCTTAAGGAATCAGTCCAGGATCTCCGTGATGGTCACTTAGTCTGATAGTTATCGATTGAGACGGTAAGCTTGCTAGCTTTAGCATGTTGACATATACGCACATATGTATATTACGTAAGTGCTAACGCGTTATCCGATTAGTGTCAAAGTGACCTGGCCAGGGCAGTAGATAACTAGCGAGAATTACTAATAGTATCACAGCCTTACTAGGAAATGATTCGATCGATTAATTCAGGGTTGGCAGACTAATGGCATGAACGACGGGAATATTGTACATGGGAGGAAATTGTGAGCTGCTGAAATTGCGTTCACTCACGACCGTTTTTTTAAACGGTTGACAAAGGTGTTTGTGTATACATCCACATGTAGTACATCCACTTTTTTCATACACTCATACACACGTACTCATTCAACTCACCACACTCTCATTCTGATTTGTTTTTTTCGTGAGTCAATCAACAATCAACTCAATCTATCGCAGTCCACTGCTGGACATAGGCAAGAAACTCCAAGGATACTCTTTTAAATCATAAAATTGTTACAAAATATTGGTTACATAATTCATGTTGAAATTATACATGTGAGAACGACGTAGAAAGACGTGCAAGTTAAAAGCGGCCGGCACGACACTACGAGATTGGTACCCATATTTGTAAACGTCAATGGGTTGAGCTATCATACCCGGTTATCTATATAGATTTCACTGCACAACTGAATTGCAGTAGGTGAATAACTAGTGCGGTAGATACTTGATACGGACGAGACCATCTGATGGATGTTGTGAAGCTTATGACACGTGAGAAAGCTTTTACTTTAGAGCCAGAAAATTTAGTGAAAAGTCTTGAAAGCAAAAATAGAAGAAGATGGTGACTTCAATAAGGTTTCTTTATTGAGTCCTACGACCATTTCTTTATGTAGCCAGATTATACTTTTCTAAATGTTTATATACTTTTCTCTAAGTACCTTTTGTACCTACAAGGTGAAGACACAACAATAAGAAGAAACATCAATAAGAAGGTGAAAGGACAGGAGGAGAAGGAGAGGAGGAGGGGGGAGGAGGAGGTGAAGATACATCAATAAGTTGAACTGGTTATATATCTAACTAGCTTTTGCCCGCGACTTTGACCACGTGAAGCAAGTTTCTTAATTTTTTTTTCCGTAAGAACCATCCTCGTACTTCAAGGAATATTCCAAAAAAGAATTAGCCAAATCGGTTCAGCTGATCTCGAGATTTGCGCTTAGCAACACATTCAGCGATTCATTTTTATATTATAAAAAAGAATTAGCGAAATCGGTTCAGCTGATCTCGAGATTTGCGCTTAGCAACACATTCAGCGATTCATTTTTATATTATAGATGACGTTCACAGTCTGCATCCAAAAAATCACTCACATATTATATCTATATTCAATAGTTAAGTCACTATAGCTATCAAAGCTTGGTAATATCGTAGCATTGAAATTAAAAAAGTATTTTTTTCTAACAATCTATTTCATGGGTTGTTACAAAAAAACACATTTTTAATGTCAATGCTAGGATTTATTTGACAGTTCTTAAATACTCCTATGCATTAGTATTGCCCGTGTTTTCATTTATTATCGTAATGTCATCTCCATATTATTGTATAATCATAAATCAATATATTTTCCGTAGACGTGTGACAAAAGAAAACATCTCAACAGACGATCACATTAGTTAGAAATCAGTTTCATACGGGGAAGGTCACAGGGGTAGGTAGCTATTCTCGTAATATCACATACTTAGAATTAGAAACTCGATCGATATCGAGTAGAGTTTCATTAGTAATGTTTAAGTGCCATGTGATAGGAGACGAGCCTATTGTCCATCAACTGGGCGTTAATCCAGGCTCCGGGTTGTGACAGGTACAGTTCAATATAAAAAAAAATAAAAAAAATAATAATGTATAGTGGACATACGTGTGTGTGTGAGGGTCGAGGGTGTGTGTGTGATAGTGTACATTTGTGAAGGAGATAATCAGAAGGAATCAGAAGATTCAGTTGCCTGATAATAATTTTCATATCATCATTACTGCGAAGTCATCATCACTGTGAAGTTATATAAACTAAACGTTATATAAACTGGGCAAAGTAATCGATATAGCGTTATGGAGATGTGTCGCAAACTATGCTCCACCTCCTATCCTGCCCTCTGTGCCTGAAAAATGCATCGGAAGTCTGCCAGTCTGTGCTGCCAGCCTGCCACCGACAACGCCGCTGAAGTAGCGAAGTTTTAAGCCAACTAAATTTAGGGCTGATTTTTCAATCGACAGATAATTTTTATTCGTGATATAAAATTGACGTCTGACAGTTTTTATATATGGAACAACTGTCAAAAATACAAAATTATTCCTCTGATAAAATTTTATCTGGCATTGGAAAATACAGCCCTCAATAAACTGCCGTGTCGAAATATGTGTATGTATAAGTAAAGACAGCTCATTAAAATTAAGTTCTACAAAATAAATCATAAAAGTATACCTTCAAAGCGTTCTTTTTACTAATTAATATGCTCAATGATCACGCTTCTCAGTAAACGTTAATCCTCTTAGGAGCTCGTCAAATTACATTCACTGGAAATACCTATTAAATGTTAGACGGTTTTCCTAGAACCAGATCTTCATAGCTCAAAGTTCGCAGTTGTCGAGAAATGTTGTATTAGCAAGGTTTCAGAACTTTGCAAGATTTACTGAGGAGACTTTCTAGTTACGAGTATTTGTGAATTGCAGTCTTATGCATGTTGGCAGAGTTCTTTGCAATGTTGGATTCATTATAAAAAGCTACCAATCTTCTTAAAATAATAATATATAAAAAGGAGAGGAATAATCAAAGGGTATCAAAAAATTCGTCCGCATCGCCGTCAATATGAAGAGTGCCCAAAGATTGGCAGCATTGCCACGTTGTATGGCAATGCTGATTCTTTGACCAAAAAATACGACAGCCCTCGGTCCGTCCGGCACCCCAATTGCGTAACACACAATCAATCGGAATCTGAATCATTTTGAAGCAAATTGCTAATCCATTGCTTCATAAGTTTGAAAAATTTGTCTGCTCAACACGTTAATAACGCAATGAATGTTTTTGAACTGTCAAAATGAAACCGATTCCGATGCCGGTCACGTGAAGAGTCGACCAACTGCATGGCAAAGTCTCGAAAAACTAATTGGGCACTCGAAACCCCATGGCCCTAGTGTGTCAACCCCAAACGGCTCGAACATAATTATAAGTTTCAAAGAGATTGGAGACCGAAGTAACTAAAGGTCTCTAAAGATCGATTCTTATTCTAGCGACCGACATTTGTTTTGGGCACTCGTTTTGTTAAAAAAATAAGTGTTTTGATAGGTTTTTGAATGAATGTTATATTTATTTGCAAGAATATAAGTACTCGTAGTTAACATAAGTTCTTAAGATCTATGAGTTTCACTAAATCCGGCATTGTATCTCGCAAATTGCTTTTCATCTTTAAAAGCTTTTTCTTTTAAGTGGAACTTTTCGTCAGATCAGCATTGCATCAAGCATAATCAGTCTATAATGTTCCCACTGCTGGGACACGTAGGCCTCGTCTCTTCGAGAGGGAGGGGACTGTAACCTACCACACGTGCCCAGTGCGGGTTGGTAGATGTCACTTGTCTTCGAATTTTTGGTTCTAGAACACGCCGATTTCCTCACGATGCGATGTTTTCCTTTACCGTTTTGAGAGCATTGAGACAGGATACAATAAACAATATTCAAAATGTTTTGTTTGTAATCTGAACAAAGCATATCTCCTACAAAAGATCACTTGTCAGTCAATAACATAACATCACGCCAGTAATTCCCGAATATAGGCAGAGGTGTACCTAAAGTACACTCACTCAAGTGGTGTTTAAGTCCCATGTAATAGCGGGCGAGCATATTGGAGTTATTTGTCAGTCTATCAGTTTATAAATCGTTTGTCCACGATAGCTCTGATTCCAAAATGAAAAATCTAAAAACCATTTTCGAGACTCTCTCACGGAAAAAATCCCTTACATTTCTGTGAAGCGATGAAAAGATGAACAAAGTAAAATCCAACATGTTTCTACAATTCCATTACAGAATCGCTGAAATAATGAAACCTAAAAAATTACAGAAGGTTTGGACGGACATTTTCCATTTTTTTTGTATGTTTTTACGCTGAACCGGCTGAGCAGATTTGAATGAAATTTGGCACATGGGTAGACCATGCCTGGATGGATTATATAGGACATAGAATAGTTTTGATCCTGAAATTCCCACGGGATCGAAACTTACACGGGTAAAGTGCGGGGCGCAGCCATAGTGTGAGATAAAACAATCCCTTTTATACGATTCCATCGATGCTCAATAAGATAAATGAGACGATTCGTGAAAATTGAGATTGTTAGTATTTGAATGTTGTACAAATAATATGCTAGAAGGGTTATTAAAAAATATTGGAGAGTAAAAAAGGTTTTGTCCTACATTATATTACTACGATGACTAATTAAATATGACATCAATGGCTTTTTAAAAAATAGCTATTTCTCTCAGCTTCGCCCGATCTGACTCTGGTAAAATCAGTCCTAAGAGAGAATAATTATGCGTTAAAACTAAAACCCACGTTAATTAAGGCGGCAGTATCAGGTTATAATCATCAAGATATTATTGAACCAACCGTTATTGATTCATAAGATATAATTATGTGAAGGTACAAGCCTACTCGAGTTTATTTTAGGGTAGCAAACCGGGTGGATACATTTTCAGTAAGGGTTTCATATTATTAGCACAGATCTAATGGTCAATTCCCGTAATTGAAAACGGTCAAATTCTAGTCGTAGTCTCATCTCGGCGACAATCAATCAAAAACTTATCAAAAATGTAGGGAAATTAGGGGTATTTTTGACAGAATGAGACTGAGATCAGACTGTGAACGTTCTTAAAATTATGAGAATGGCCCCTCTGATTTAACTTCGATAGTATATTTATTAATTAATTAGTTTCTGACCGACCCGTGCGTCGCATCGTATTGCCTGCCCGTGCTATTATTTCGTTTTCGCTAAACTTTCTTTGTGACTTATTGCACGGTTTCTATGGGTTCTAGCGTGATTTTAAATGGCCTATATAGCCTTTTTCAAGAATTGGGCTATCAAATGCAAAATTTGGTTAGTAAAAAGATTTTGCAAAAAGTTTTTAAGTTTGTTTTTTTTTTCAAATCCGACCGGAAGTTTCAGAGATTAGCGCGTTAAACAAACAAATTCTTCGGCTCTAAAGACAAAGACAAAGACATTTATTCATATATGGATAAGTCCAGGACACATCCACCGCTAATAGCGGCATATGAATATTTACAATGTGAACGTGGGTATAAAACCTAACTTATATACTACTTATACTCTAATAAACAATACTTATACTATGGACATTTATTTTATTAGTATATAGATAAGGTATTTACAAGCAAGGCGTGAGTGGAAACGCCGACAGAGGATGCCCTAGAAGGACATAATAGTGACCTTATTGGTTATATTCTTAAAAAAGAAAGAAAAAAAGAAAGAAAGATCAGGTGCGTAGGACCTGCAACCAGCGTGCATTGTGACCAGCAGGGTAATCACGTAACACACTAACAGTCGGAATGGCCTTTCACTATGATAGTTCAACAACATTCATTGCGTTATTTACGTTGTTGAGCAGACGAATTTTTCAAACATATGAAGCAATGGACTAGCAATACCCTTCAAAATGTGATTAATAGTGTATTACGCAATTAGGGTCCAGATGGATAAACGTAAACGAATCAAAAGGAGGAGTATGTAAGAATAGTAGCAGGTGGTGTTCTGTAGTTTCTGCCTACCCTCCTGGGAATACAGCATGAGTTTATGTATGAGTGTATGTACTTAATTGAGCAAAAAATATGACTAACTTTCCTCGTCATTGAGTCAAACTATCGCTAATGAAAATAGTGTTTTTTATCGATAGACAAATGACAAAAAGGTACAGTATTTTATGACTCCTATGTCATTTTCGTAAGGTATAAATTGCAATGATCGATGCAAGTTGGTGGAATGTGACGACTGTAGTGGATGTTATAACACGAATCCTCTCCACACTCTGATTAAACAAAGCCATTGCTAACGTCCACGGCAAACTGAGGTCCTAGCATGAAGTCGCGACGTAAACGAAACATACAGCCTGAATCAAAGGGCATTGAAGATTTTTATATGGAGCCTGGTATACCTACTGTCCACTATTTTGTCTTTTTTTTTCAAAATGGCGGTCACTCATAAGTCACTCGCGCAGACATATATAGGTACATAAGTCGATAGCTGACATCAGCCTGTGTGGAGGCCAGGCTGTGAGGAGGATTTCACGCAGACCAAGTTGCGGGCAGAAGTATATATTTTAGTGTTAGCTGTGATATTGTAATTAAGATTTATAACTGAGTAAAGAAATTAAAATATAAGAAAGTTATAGTTCGAATTTAAGGTACCTACGTTTACTCCGCGCGTTCGTGCTAGCTCCACCGAGCCTAACAACATTGATGAACGTCTTGCGTCGAACTGGATCGATGTACGTGAGATGCAGTGGTCTCGTATTTCAATACCATTGTTTGTCTTAGGTAGAGATGGAAACTATAGTAACCATTATTGTATACAGGGTGGTGGTGTGACAGTTAGGGACCGTCAGCCTTAAGAAGATGTATACATCGACGAGAATTCATTTTCTTGTCTTTATTCTATAATATGGCGTAGTCACAAAACATAATAGAGCAAGAGCATATGAATTCATTGCCAGACACTTAACATCGTGGCAACCCCTTGCCAGACACACTCAATGTTCATGAAATTATCATTCTACTTACGTTATAGTATAAAAGCTGATTTATTATTTGATGAATTTAGATCGGTATTTTACACAACTTTAGTACCGTTTACCTGCCAAAGTCACGGTAACCCAAACTTCATAATGATGCATCGTTCTGACCTGTGTTGGGAGCATGCGCTGACAAACTTTCAGCTTTTATAAAATAACGAAGGTCTGGGGTTCACGGGCTCTTAGGCTATAACATAAACATAAAAAAACATAAAAAATATTTATTGACATAAAACAATTTCTACACCAGAGTATGGAATTCTCTGGCTCCTGCACTAGTTAAAACTATGTTGCAGGAGCCAGTGTAAAAAAATAATATTACACAGTGGGTATTTAATTGTAGCTACACATTGATACAGTATTACCGTGACATCACGGCTTGTTTCCTCGAAGGGTTGGGCAGAGGTGTACTCATACTCATCATCTGCCTAGCCTTTTCCCAACTAAGTTGGGGTCGGCTTCCAGTCTAACCGGATGCAGCTGAATACTACTATTTTACATGGAGCGACTGCCTATCTGACCTCCACAACCCAGTTACTGGATAATACGATACCCCCTTGGTAAGACTGATTGTCAGACTTTCGGGCTTCTGACTACCCGTATTGACTGTCAAAAATCTAAGACTGACAGCCGTGACCAACGACTTAATGTGCTTCTCGAGGCACGGAGGAGTATCGGTATGTAAAGATGGACACCCATCCATAGACCAACCACGGCAAGCGTAGCTTAACCTGATTGATTGACCTGCACCCTAATTGCGTAACACACAACCAATCTCAATCTGAATCATTTTGAAGGATATTGATGCTAATCCATTGCTTCATATGTTCAAAAAATGTGTCATGTGTCTGCTCAACAACGTAAATAACGCAATGAATGTTGTTGAACTGTCAAATGAAACCGATTCCGATTGATCGTGTGTTACGCAATTAGGGTGGGGTGCGGCTGTTATTATTTAGTGTGCGTTATAATTGATTGTGAGCCCTAAACAATCAATTATAACGCACACTCGATAAGGTCGTTTTAGCTTAGGAACCGTGCATAAGGTGGGCCTTATGCTCGGTTCCAAAACCAAAACGATCGTATCGATATCGTTTTGCTTACCAATAGTAGCATTTTTAATTTCCGAACTGGCCATTTAAATAGATAGATTCGTATGCTAATTTTACCTGTCAAAGCTACTTCCATATGGGAGGGTCTACTATGCAAAGAATGAGGCTTCAGTATTAGTAAAGATACAAGAGTCTTAATTTTAACCATTAACGGTCTGTAAATTATATGAATCGACTATTAGAAAGAGAGCGGATTGACCCCGCGCTCTTTCTAAGGCGCTAATCAGAACGCGTGTGGGCACGGGGCGGGGGGGGGTACCGGCGGTATTCTTACAACCCTGATTGCGAAGCCCTATAGTCCGTTTATTGCACGTGGGGTTATCACGTTTCAACCACAAGCGTAAAGCGAATGCTTTGTACCAAATCAAGTTTTAATGTTATATTAGGTATATCATATTTTTTTATTATTAAACCGTGGGAAATAAAGCTGAAACCTAACTACAGATGAATCTATATACAAATAAAGCTGAAGAGTTTGTTTGTTTGAACGCGCTATCTCTGCAACTACTATTTAACACAGGCTTCAACATGACCCTTAGGTTCGAGCAAAAAGAAACAAAAAGTGAGAAAGATTGCTAAAACGAAGTGACACTGCGGGCAAGAGATGCGATGCGACGGGGTGGGTCGAGGGTGCAAGAAATTTCACGCGAACGAAGTCGCGAGCAGAAGCTGGTATGTACAGTACGTACGGGCTTAACCTAAACAGGGTTTGTTTACATTTTCTGCAGATACTTTAGGAACAGATCATACTTACTCTCTTCCTTTTAAAAGCCTTGTAATCGCAAGCCCTAAAGCCTTGATAGATGTGCAACCTAGATGGAACGCGTCCAGTTGAATGCAGATCCAAACTTCTGCTTTCAATCTGAATCAGCATCGGTATCGTTCAGTGAAATGGGACTAAGAGACAATGTGGGACGATTGGGACACGCTAGGGGTGAGCCTTGGTTTGATATGATACGAATGGAAATTTACACATTTACACAAATATCAGTTAAACAAATATCAATTTTATTTTATCGGTGATTAAGCTGATTTCAGAGTGGCTAGTACTATTGAAAAAGTTATAAAAATGTTTGAAGTAGTAGCGTAAACTGAACTTTATTGTGTAGGAATTAAGGTTATTTTTCCATAAACTCATATTTGTTTAAATTTTATATTTTGGAAAATGATAAGATATTTTATTTCTGTAAGTAGGTTTGCATAAACACTTTTACACGTCAATCATATTTTTTCAAGATGAGGTCACTAGATGAGGTCAGCGTTTCCTATCTGACTACTCAGAGAAGAAAGGCCAAAAAAAATTTTCAGAGGTTACAGTCTGTTTTTAAGTCCAGACATAATCTTGTGGCATACATACAAATAAACATACATAAATACTTCTAAAATAAATATTACTAGAATGATAATATTATATCATACTCAAAATAATAAATACATACACAACTATGATGAAGTGGACAGATAGTGTTCTTTCACTCTTCTTTTAAAAACTGCAACAGTTTGGCAGTCCCTCATGTCAGGCGGTAGTGAATTCCACAATCGCATCGCGTGCACTATGAAGGAGTAGGAGTAGAAGTCGGTAGAGTGGGGAGGGGACTTGAGAAGGTTTTTAAGGTGCGACCTGCATGGTACATCTGAAGGCATAGGAAAAACGCTCCCGCAGATAGGATGGTGTTTTAGGATTGTGAAGGAGATTGAATAGCAGACACAATATCCGAGAGTTCCTGCAAAGTCGAATGGGGAGCCACTTGAGTATCTTGCGAAAGTTGGAGACATGATAAAACTTTTTAAGGTTAAAAACAAAACGAATATAGATATTTTGCAAACGCACAAATTTATTTAAAAGCTCCTCCATGGTATCCAAGTAACAGGCATCGGCGTAATCAATAATGGGCTAAATGAGGGTTTGAGCAAGATAGATTTTGGGGTTCAAGGGCAAGAAGCCCTGGAGACATTTCAAGGAATGGAAAGTATAGTGCACTTTGCGACTGACTTGAGCAACATGAGCATTCCACAATAGGAGTCCATGGTCACCCCCAGGTTCTTAACCGTTTGTGCGTATTCAATCTGAACTCCATTCAGACAGATTTGCAGTCCAAAAGACCGCGACCACTCGCTAATCAAATCCAGGTCACTGTTCATGGCTGAAACAGCGGCTTCCGCATCTTCCCTTAGAAAATTATTGTAAAGCAGGTCGTCAGCATAGAGACGGAAGTAAGAAGAGATGACTCTGTTGACAGAGTTAATAAAAATAGAAAATAAAAGAGGAGAGAGAACGCCACCCTGAGGCACACCAGTGGTAAGAGAGCACCAATCAGAAGACGACTCGTCAAGACAAACCCGCTGTGAGCGGCCATTAAGATAAGAGTTAAACCAACCGATAGAGGAAGAGGAGAAATTTAAAGATTTAAGGATCCCTAGAAGGATGTCGAAATCGACAGAGTTAAAGGCACTGCTAAAGTTGAGAAGTACAAGTAAAGTAAGAGATTTGTGGTCCATAGCCCAGCGGATGTCATTAGTAACCTTCAAAAGAGCCGTTACTGTAATATTAAAAGTGTAAGGAATTAACAAAAAAACAACTGTTTCTCTGTATGTTAATGTAAACTTAACGTTATATACAATTTTTTCACAGGTATTGTAACTATGATTTTGCATCACTGTCAAAATCACAGTGATCTTTATGTTACATTAAAATAAGGTAGATATTGCGTTGCTGCTATCAGACGTAAAAGACAAAGGACAAAGGACGGGCAGGGCAGGGCTGTCAAAGGACTGTATCAGAAATATTAAAAGCTTTTCTTTTGTAAAAGCGTTTCGTGTTCACTTTCAAATAAATACAAAATTTTACAGTTTCACAACAAAAAAAAAATGATAATACAAGCATTATTGATCGACCTACAAAGCCTACCTTAAAATTTTATTTAAAAAATAAAGATAAAAATGTTATTTTACCAACTCCGCTACGAATTCTCGTAGCAGATTATCTATTATGCTACGACGGCGTAGCCGCTACGCCGAGCAACGTAAAAGTAATGTGACAAGCTACAGAAAGAGAAAAAGAGAGAGGTATACATTGCATTGTGATTGTGATGTGTTAGCCCATGTTTAAACAGGTGATTTTTTTATATGTCGATTTTTTTATTTGTTGAGGTTGAGAGAGCAGTGGTGGCCCAGTGGTAACAGCCCCGAATTACGAGTCGGTCGTGGGTTTGAACCCAGGCAGGCGCTTTACTTTGTGTATATAATTCTTCTCTATTTGGTCTGACTCTTGTGATACAGAACCTCCTAGTACAGGAGCCAGGACTACACTGATGTTTGTGTCTTGATGTGAATAAAAAAAAGAAAAAAATTCATCACTACTGCTCTCAAAACGGTGAAGGAAAACATCGTAAGGAAACCGGCATGTCCCTAGAACCAAAACTTCGAAGTCATCTGACATCTACCAGCCCGCAATGGTTCCGCGTGGTAGATTACAGCCCATTCCCCTCTCAAAGAGAGGAGATATGTGTCTCAGCAGTGGGAACATTATAGGCTTATTATACTAAACGTTGAGAATACAACTGAGAGCATCCCATCTCGTCAAAAAAATACACCATTGAATTTTCAACCCTCGGCACAGGACGTTGAAAATCCAGTGGGCGATAGAAAATCACCCGAGTGTACGAGGGGTTACTCTGAATGACGTAGGCTAATAAAACGTGATCGCATTCTGAAAGCTCCGAAGTCCGAAGTCGAAGGAATGCTTATTACGTAAAATTATGACGAATCCACCTTTGAGTCAACAAATTATTGTATGTTATTGAGTGGTAACGGCCCCTACAAGTGGTAAGTCATGGTTTCGAACCAAGCCAGGCGCTTTACTTTGTGTAAGTTGTTTCATCACCACTGCTCTCAAAACGGTGAAGGAAATCAACTTGGGGAAACCGGCATGTCCTAGAACCAAACATTCGAAGAAATGTGACATCCACCAACCCGAACTGGGCCTGCGTGGTAGATTACGGCCCACTCCTTCTCACAGAGGAGGCCTGTGTCCCAGCAGTGGGAACGTTATAGGCTGATTATGCTTATGCCTCCTCAAAGAGAGGAGGCCTGTGTCCCAGCAGTGGGATCTCTATAGGCCGATTATGCTATAAATATATATTTTAGCTAAATACATAAGATAAGCTATGTATTGAGCTAAAATATAAAATCTGATTAAAAAATGAATGTCTGATACTGGCACTGTCCTTTCTGTTACCAAATAAGCCATGCCACACAAAGGTAGCCTAATATGAATAGAGAAGTTTTTTACCTCCTAACAAACAAAGCTTCTCTTTTATCTAGCCAACGGTTAGACCGGACAGAAATAAAAAATGTGGAAGGCTAATTAAATTGCAAAGAAAAAAACCTTCTCTCGTACTTCCTTTGAATTCTTTGTGAGCGACAAGTATGTAGACATGAGTTATAGAACACAGTTAATTACTCTAATTGTTTTTCTCTTCACAGAATTTAATAAAGTCACAAAAATATATACCGTGAAATGAACTTAAAGAATTTCATTACAAAATGTACACCAAGCTATGTACAATCAATCCAGCTGAAGAACAAAGGAAAATAAACTCTATTGTTCGGAGGTATGTTGGAAAATTGTGTGCTCGAAATTGTAATAGCAGATGAATCCGATGCGTAGGTAGTCCACGTTGGGAGTTTAAAAGGAACTATTTTCAGTTATGTAACAGGAACTACATAGACGTTGAATGCATGATAATTTCAGCTGAAATGAAAGCAATAAAAGCTTTTAGGAAATAATGATGATACATTTCTGAGTAAAACACACAGTGACGGTTTCATGAAAATGTAAATTAAAATTTTCGCTGGAAACGTGGGATTAATATTCATAATAGTTGTAGTGAAAATAACTGCGGGCGGAGTATTGATCGCGGCTCAAAACGAGGCATGTACTGTTGTACAAACGTGATGCTTTGACAGGAAGCCCGCGATATTTTAAATAAATTCTGGCTTCAATTCGTGACGGAACAAAGAGGACTTTTTGAAAGGGTTTCTGTATGTAGGAGTACGTAGCAGCTTATTATGACCCCTCCCGCTCTGGGTGGTGCGGAAGGGAGTGTCAGACTCTTACTGACTAAAACCCACCCGTGTTCCTTCCTTAGCCCTTTCTGATCCAGGGCAGCGGTAACCCTTTCGGACGATCCCGCCGCCCTGGCAGGCATTATCGATGGCTTTAAAATCCATTCGAAACGTGGTCATTAAGGGAGCCCGGTGCCCTCGAGCAGCTTTTGTCTCGGCAACGGAAAGTGGTGTTTTTGTTGCGTCGCTACATGCACGCACTTACATACAAATCCGTAGACTTGATGTGAGAGAAAAATTTGTTGCGTAGAGAGGGAAGGGGCCCACGAGCAACTTTTGTCTCCGCAACTCATTTGTCTCTCACATCAAGTTTACCGGTTTGTATGAAAGTGCGTGTATATAGCGACGCGATAGCTGGGAAACTTTTTTGTCCGCAGGTTTCGACGCAACTGTCGCCCGTCTATTGATTGCAATGCAAGTGCGCGCACTTAGTTGCCAAGTAACTTTTTTGTGTCTGTCGCTGTCTCCTCGCTGAAATCTGGATGATGCGCACAAGGGAGCGACAGCAACGCTACTTTTTTGTAAAATTTTCGGTTGAGCGGCAACTAGCTAGCCGGCAACTTTTTGGTCCCCGTGCGCGCACTTGCATTGCCACCAATAGACGGGCGATAGTAGCGTCCAAGCCTGCGGACAAAAAAGTCTCCCAGCTGTCGCGTCGCTATATATGATGATGAGAGACAAATGAGTTGCGGAGACAAAAGTTGCTCGTGGGCGCCCTTCTTATATAAATAAATAAATAGAAGCCACATTAGCAGGTACTTGCCCACCACCACGTTAGTAAGTGTCCTACTTCTAGAAACACTGTCTTGTAAAGAAAGAAAGGAGAGGATTTCGAAGTATCTTAAGACGTTAAGTTCTTGTTAAACTGCCCGTAATGAACTTTTACGTCATACCTTTTCGCTAACCCGATTATTTCCCAACATCATCTGTCATGTCCTCCGATAGTTACTGACACATTTCACATTCATTGGATGCAAGCATTCCACGCTACAAAATGGCCGTCAGTCAATATCACCTGACAATGTGTTGATGAAGCTATACATTTGTATGTGTGAAACATACGTATTTGTCGCGATTTTTCCTAGTTTTGGTCCATGTCATCTTCTCTTACCAGGTTATGGTTAAGAGAACTTCGTAAGAAGAGGATTAAATGAAACGTTTGACATACTCGATTAGCTTTTACATCAATTAATAATTTAAGGTGAATACTTTAATCTATTATAATTGCGATGTTATCAGATATCTTATTTTCTTCAGTTCTTGTGTTTGTGCTAAAAGATTATTATGGAGTTTATTGAGATAGGCGTGGCCTTACCTTTAATTCCTCTCTATGCTTAAGAAAACGTTTCACCAAAACAACCGACTTCCAAAAAAAAGTGAAAAATAACTTTAATTTCGGAAGTCGGTGTCGTTCAATCCGCATTTTCGTTTATTGCCATCGACTCCCGAAATTAAAGTCATTTTTCGCTTAGTAGTGTTTTTTTTGGAAGTTACTTGTTTTTTTTTTGTTTGTAAAAATGCTTTTATTTTACAATTTTTTGTTGTATCTACTCCACACAAAATCGTATATCAGTACTTGCTATGTAAATATCAGTGATAGGCATTTGTAATAGGTACCCAAGCATAGTTTAAAAAAATTATATGGGTCCACACCTGAGACATAACTATTAAATATACCATATAAATATCTATTAAAACATATAGAAAATTTGGAATCCACCCAAAATTGCCGGAGATATCGCGAAAAAAATGTACAAAAAAAAAAAACATACAGTCGAAATGAGAACCTCTTCCTCTTTGAAATCGATTAAAAATATATAGACGACCAGACACTTAAATCTTGTAATATAAGTCTAAACATTCTTTCGGACGAGTCCTCAAATTCCTCCCAACATATCCACCTGAGCAAGGACACACAGATCACAAGGCATTCCTGACATAATCGCAGCGCAGACGATGCATCAATCTCAGTAAGATTGCATACGTGACTCCGGTGATCCTTCATTCTGCCAGTTACAGCCTCATAGTTGCCGTATCTGCCGTGTTATTGTAGTTATGTCCTGACCTAACATGTCCTAACATGTTGGCTTAGAAATTGAAGACATATATGGTGTAAAAATCTCACTGTCCAAAATTTTGGTAAAGTGAGCATGAAGCGAGCTGTTATAAGAGTGCCATCGGGTAGAATGGCAGCTCACTTCACCCAAGTGTAACCTTGAGACCTGTCAGATTTTTACACAGTATCAAAATCAAAAATCATTTATTCAAATTAGGCTGAGAATCAGCACTTTCCGAACGTCAAAATTACAAAAGACAGTCCCCCAAATCGCCCGTCCTTCTTCCCAGCTAAAGCACTAGGCAGTAGTTGAGGGCGGGCGTTTTGGGTGACTTTGACATCCAAAAAGGGCTGATTCTCAGCTTAATTTGAATAAATGAAGTTTCATTTTACCATAATATATCAAATATAAATATACTAAACAAAAAAAAAGGGATCGTAACTTAAATATGTCATGTTTAAAACAATGCAAATACTCGTAATAGGTACCTATATGTATAAGTTTTTCAGCAACAACTTTTATTATTAACCATACTTTTGTTTTTGGAATGGGCGACTAGCTTCAACTTTCTGACTAACTGACCGACTATTTAATTTTGTCAATTCAAAAGTGCCTGTAATTGGTTTAATTGAAATAAATGATTTGAGTTTGATACAATATTAATAATAATATAATATTTTGTATGCAGGTTAAAAATCAGTTGTTTCATAGAACAGTGTACCTAAGAGGTCAAAAAGGTCAACACAGCAATTTTTTTAATGACCGACGTTAAACTTCAACGCAGAGGGGTTCAGAATCATCATCTTACAAAACATTCTTTGAAACATTAACCCTTATAAACTTATTAATGGCATTGAAATGTTGTTGAACTGTGAAAGTAAACTTATTCTACAACATTGCGATAATCACCTATCCTACATATATCACCAATATTGTTACAATTTAATTTTAATAATCAATATATTAATCTCAAATCGTTTATTGCAATCCATAATGTACAATTACAGGTGGTAACTAAAATAAAAATAATAGAAACAATTATGGATCCTGTCGGGCACAGCAAATTATTAAATAGGTAGAGAGAGGAAGAGCGCTTTATTAATTTTCTTTGTTATTAAGGTAGAATTATTTTGTATCCTATTAATTATTTTATACCTATATATTTCCATTCATTCACTTATTCTATTAATATTTTATATGCTGGTCTATCTATTCCTTTAAAGTTATATTTAATATTGCTTATTTCTCTACTCGCTTAAACATTTTTCATTATTATTATTGTAGTATAGTTATTAAGTGTATTAATATATTAAATTATATTAAATGCCTAAGGTTAATATGTCCTATTAAAGAGCAGTGTTGGTTCAGTGGTAAAGGTCGTAAGTTCGAACCCAGTCAGGCGGTTCATCATAATCATCCTATAATGTTCCCACTGCTGAGTCACAGACGTCCTCTCTGTGAGAGGGAGCTGAACTTTGTGTAAATTATTTCATCACCACTGCTCTCAAAACGATGAAGGAAAACATCGTGAGGAAACCGCCATGTCCTAGAACCAAAAAATCGAAAACATGTCACTTAAAAACGGACCAATTAGAGAAATCCAGACGGACCAACAATGAGGCAGATTTTGCTTTTTGCGACGTAACTGCTTAGTTTCGATGTCATGAAAGCTTTCCAGGCACGACACGTCACGCCATCTGTCGGGAGTATCACGAAAAGCTTTTAAATAAAATGGCGTCGTGTCATGTGTAATAATGGGTTTTGTTTTTTTTTCGTATCGATGTCCTGAAGAAAAATATTGGTAGGTACATAATAAAGTTTTTGTTTTGCTATAGTTTGATTGGCGAAATGAGTTATTGTTTTTTGTGAGTGTTTTTGCCAACAATATTAGAACTCAAGTCGAATATGGAAAACATGGCAACATGATAAGAGATTCTGAAGCGCAGTTTTTTTTCTTCATATAGTAGTTAGGTATAAATTGGATTTTAGATCACAACTTATTATGAAAAATAAAAAATAAAATCCATTTTTTTCAGGTTTTCCCATATTACAATCACAAGTTACGAAACACGAGATATATACAAATCACAATATAAAAATAAATACATACAATGTCATCAAATCATAAATACAATGTCAAATAAAAAAATAAGCAACTCAATGTCAATTATAAATGAAAATTTAAAATTAATCGGAAATTAATATTAGAAAATACAAATAAAATAAAAGTTTAGCAAATTTTGGATAAAAATAATAACTTAAATGAATAAAACACAGCAAATATCACGTCGCTCATTAACACATACTCAGCCTATAATGTTCCCACTGCTGGGACACAGGCCTCCTCTCTGTGAGAGGGAGAGGGCCGTAATCCACCACGCGGGCCCAGTGCGGGTTGGTAGATGTCACATGTCTTCGAATTTTTGATTCTATGAATGGTTGCATGTTTTCCTTCACCGTTTTGAGAGCCGTGGTGATGATTCATAACTTACACAATTATGATATTTTATGTTCTCCCTGCTAAAATGACTACATTTATATCTGTATTTTTTATGGTTTACACAATAAAGAATATCCATCCATCCATCCAAAAGTGCTCTTAGCACCTTTTTTTTTAATTTTTTTTTTTCGTTTATTTTTTGATCAGATAATAAAAATACATAGGTACACAAAACACGAATACATAACAGAATAAATCATCCATTCGCTGAAACTCATCGGGATTGGGAACCATTAAAAATTCCAGTAATTTTCAAACTGAAATGCTAGTTAAGCCGGATTAACGCTGCAATGTATAAAATAATCCGACCCGGAGTGCTTCGTGTTCGCACTAAAGCCTGCCCTAAAGCTCTGAAACACGTTGGAAATTAATCGAGATTTTCGAACTCGATCAGCTGGTAGCAACAAAATCAATAAAGTATACATTTTATATGTGTGACAAACCACTTTGACAGTTTTTACGGGTAGTCAGAAGCCCGAGAGTGTGACAACCAGTCTTACTAAGGGGTATCGTATTACCCAGTAACTGGGTTGTGGAGGTCAAGTCGGCAGTCGCTCTATGTTAATACTGGTATTCAGCTGCATTCGGTTAGATTGCAAGCTGACCCCAACATAGTTGGCAAAAGGCTAGGCAGATGATGATGTGTGTAAAACATCACCTTATACTATACAGGGCCAAAAAAATCATCAAATTAATTTATTTTTTGTTTTATCATGCTTAGATACCGATACCCATCACTCCTGTGTAGTTTCGCTAGCTAATTTAAGTGGACCCTGTATACGTCGATCCGGTAATTGGATTCGCCTTTATAAAAACAAACCGCTCACTGATGGCAGAGACATCTATCAATAAATTAATAATCGTTCATAGAATGATTCGGTATTTTGAACCTAAAAGTCGTTATGACTCTGAACTTCTGAAGAGGTATTGGAATTTTGTATTTTAATGGTAGAGGTCAACTGCGCTTCAGTAGTTGATCAATGAACACTTTGTAGCAGTAGCTAATAGTAGTAGTGATTAGTATTACGCGATTTATTTAAATCTCGTTCTACTGATCAATTTTTTTACCTACATGATTTTGATATTTAAATATGATGGTAATTGTGAAGATTTTTCCAGGACCCGGAATTCACATATATTTATAGTATGACGATGGGTTAGTTCGGGAAGTAACACCTTTCTTACCATAACCTCCCTACTCATTTTCTAATTGGTCGGATGAAGATCATTTACTGAAACTGGCGTACTGAGTTCAGTTTGTTTATAGAAATAACAATTATTTTTTATATTAATATTTAACTTGTAATCAAATCCACCGATAATCACCATTTCTTAGCTGCCAAATGAAGTTGAAAACCATCATCAAAGCTACTACTATCGCCACCTAACGTAGATTACCGTATGCGTCTGTTCGTGTTAGTTCTAGGCTTAAACCAGAGATGTCACTGTGTTCAATATTTCGAATATAAAGCTGTGTTGACATGGGGATATGGGACACAACATCATCTACATAGAAATGATGGTGTGTCCGCGTCTGCTAGTTATAAGCAAGCAGAGTTAATAAAATATGAATGCATACATATGAAGCCCAATTTATTTAGAACTATTAAGCGATGAACTTCATCCAATTATACAACATAACCAAACACTTGAACAATGAAATAAATAAACTAACTTGTCACCTTGAATACGATGTTTAGTTTATAGTGACTATTAACTTTAACTACTTACAATTATTTGAGCTTTTCTTTCCATAAAAATAGATCTTGGAAAATTCCAATCTTCGGTGGTTATCTTTGGTTTTTTGTGTGTAATAACAGCCGCACAAGTCGATCGATCAGGTTAAGCTACGCTTGCCGCGGTCGGTCTGTGGATGGGTGACCATTTTTACATATCGAGACCCCTCCGTGCCTAGAAAAGCACATTAAGCCGTTGGTCCCGACTGTCATTCGTGGATCTTTGACAGTCGATACGGGTAGTCAGAAGCGCGATAGTCTAACAACAAGTCTTACCATGTATTACCCAGCAGTAACTGGGTTGTGGAGGACAGATAGGCAGTCGCTCCATGTTAAATACTAGTACTCAGTTGCAACCGGTTAGACTGGTTGCCGACCGCAACATACTTACTCGTAGTTGGGAAAAGGCTTGGCAGATGATGTGCTGTTATATTTTGTAGTCTTCCCTAAATAAAAAAAAAAAAAATAATAATAAAATAAAATTCCCAAAAAAAAAATGGCGATGAGATACCTCTTCAATTACCTTTTCTATTCTAAATCGGTTTTTTATTACAATAATAATAATTTATTTTTAGGTTATCTGCATAGTTACAATGTAAGTATAACAAAGCAGTTTGCTTTGTCATAATTTATTAGTAGAATCGAAATTAAATCTAAGATACAGTAGATTTAGGGCTGATTTTTCCAACGCCAGATAATTGTATCCGAGGAATAATTTTATTTTAAATTGTTGACAGTTCTTCCATGCAAAATCTGTCAGACAGCAATTTTATTCCACGAATAAAAATGATCTGTTGATTGAAAAATCCGCCCATAAATATTCAATTCGCCCGAATTTTTAAATTCCACTACTCAAATTACCAAAAACTTTTGTGATTGGTTTTTGAAATTGTGCGTGTAAATAGCCACTAAATAATAATTTTCTTACAACATGTAATTGTAATGTAAGAACTTTTATAAAACTTTTCGTTTCAAGTTAAGTACGTGATGTTCGCCAAAATCAGCTGTGATTTATAGCATCTCCGTTTACAGAGCATTAAGAGTTTTGACTTAGTTTGCCAAGTGGAAAGTTTTGATTTTAAGCGCAATTCTCATAATGGTTTCTTGGTTTGGCTCATTTGGCAAATTCGAGCATTTTCCGCTCAACGCATTTCGAGCATTGTCTAGTGATATTCCTAGCGACTGTGCTACTTCATATATAGTTATAGACTTATACATGCAACTTTTTAATACAAAATTATTCGGTGGTTTCCGAAATTACCGTTCAAAGTTGATCACGTGACTCAATTATAAACTCTGAACGTTAATATCTCGGAAACGTGACACAGTACGGGGTTAGGTCTTATTTTTTTTTCTGTATAGTGGGTGGCCGCCATTTTTAAAAAGGCGCGACAGTAGGTATGCCGCGATCTTCAAACCCCTTTTAAAATCAATATGAATCTATATTGATTTTAAAAGGGGTTTGAAGATCGTCGTATAGGTCCATAGTAAAGTAGACTTTGACACTTGTTGAGAAGAAATGTTTCTACCTCCAAGTGTCAAAAGTAGAGAAAAATTGGTCGTCATGCTTGACATTGTACACTTTAGTAGACTGAAGAATAGAAACATTTATTCTCTGCATCGCCATGCTAAAAACGGTAGAAATCTTTCAACAATCTGTAATTTTTATAAATAAACGTTATTATTATTATTATTTTGTCTAGTCTTACGTCGACAAAACCCGTATCTACGGAGGTCATGCTTCACGTCCTGGGGGCTTACCACCAGCTCTTATAGCAGGGCAGAAGTTGAACTGCACTGGTTTTTTGTACTTAGTCATAGACCAAAAAAGCAGTACAGTTCAACTTCTACCCTGCATTAAGAGCTGGTGGTAAGCCCCCTGATCTAGAATACCTCGAATTGACTCGCCCCCTGCACCTACGTGGTGGTAGAAATTAATACAAGAAACATACAAATTGTAAAATTATCTTGCTATGGAAGAGCGAAGTCTCAGGCATTTTTTTCTTAAAAGAAGGCTCCAATCATCAACTTGTTGTCTTGATTTGGTTCAGAAATACATTTTTTTTTTAACCACCTTGCGATATCTGGGTGTGCTAATGCTCTTATGGTGACCTCATCAGAGATATACAGAGTCTTGTTATGTTGCTATGGTTGAAGTAGTTACACAGTACGTTGGTAATGATGTGCAAATGTCTAGTGTAAAGACTTGTGTTTGACAAATATCTCACCTTATGTACGTCCACCCTTAACAGACGTCACGAAAGGCCGCAAAGTAGTCAAGGGTGTGACGGTACATAAAAATATATGATAAGTTAAAGGAACCTACAGAGACCTACCAGCCTAACAGTCCCTACGACCCTAAGCCCTATAAGCCCTACAGCCCTAACTTGTCATATACCTAGTACGTGATAAATAAATATAAATAAGTTCAGGATGTCTGCACCATGCGACCTAAGGTTTCAGACGGATTGTAGACAGGATTTCCACGTTCGGGAAAGGGTAGACTCACTGCCAGTCCCGCAGAGTCACGAGACTGATCTGGCTAAAGGTGTCTTGGCCACAGTGAGGGGTAATGAGACAGGAATATAAAATTCAAATCTGATTTATTTACAATATGTTACTGCCTATATACTACTTTTTCTTAACACACACTATTATACAAAAACTTTGTGTCCTATGCGTGTAAGATACAACCAAATCATTATTTTAACTGGGCCGCGCGTAAGCCAGGCGGAGTGCTGAGTCAATGTCCAAAGGTAATATTGAACACCTTATAATAACAATAATGATGTGGAGAACGTATACCTACGCTTTTCGTGATGTAATCAATTCAATGTTTCATTTAATTTGATTTCTTTATTTAATCACCAAAACAGAACTTGCACATTTTTTGTACTTTTTTCTATTTCTACTGTAAAAGCAATTTGTTTTTTTAGTTAAATTATGATTTATAAATTCCTGTTGGAGTATAAATTACTGCATATTGATACTGTATTTTGAAATACTTAAATATTTGTTATAAGATTATGATGTAAGTATGTTATAAGATTTTCTAAGTCGTTTCTTTTCAGTACATGAATAGCTAAAATAACCCTAGATTGCGTTGATGTATGTAGAACTAGAAATACAACATAATATATTTTGCTAAAGGACTTAAAATCAGTCCCAATTCAGTCAGCTGAATATTTCGCTAAGGTAACGAACTCGTGTGAATTTGACACTTGTTATAAGCAAAAGGTTTTCCGAATAAAATACTTATCGAGTTTCTGCCGAGGGAATAATTTAGATTCAATTTTCAATTCGTTTCGATCCGACACGTTTGAAAAGTTAGCGACAGCGGTGTACCTACTGCAGTGCGGTTCTGTAACCATATCACCGTGAAAACTTAGGTGAAGTGAGCGTGGAGTGAGCGGTCATTCCAACTAATGCTAGCAGGGATTGACACTATTGACAGCTCACTCTAAGCTCACTTCATCTAACTTTTCACGGTGAGATTTTTACAGAATCGATTGGCTGGAGTTGCACAGCTTTTGTCGATGATTTTATTGTACTTTGTCCGCGTGAAATTTATTGTTCCCCGACACACCTCGTCGCATCGCATCGCCTGCCCGCGCTATTTATTTTTCGCTTATTGTTCTTCTTTTACTTTTTGCTCGGCTCCTAGGGGTACTAGCGTGATGTTAATTAGCCTATAGCCTTTCTCAAGAATTTGGCTATCAGATGCAAAAAGATTTTTCAAATCCGACTGGTAGTTCCATACATTTGCGCGTTCAGTATAGATATAGCTTAGCTGTGCTGTGTGTTAAATGTTATTTTTATCGTAAAGTGTAGAAGTACCTATAGATGTTATAATATATATTATAATGAAAAAATATATATTATGACATCGGGCGACGACTCGGTGTTGTGTTACTAAATGTTTGGAAATTGGAGTCTAACATTATCCGACAGACCCTAAACTTGGAATATTGTGGCTTGAAGCTATTCGTAGATAATTATTTTAATTAAACAGAGTTTGAGGTAGAGTTTTTAATTCTGAAACTTTCCATGTTGAATAAATATTGGTTTAAAATATTGAAATCACTGAAAACAAAGAAATCAAACCAAACTTTTGAATGAACACGAAATTGAATGAATGAACGAAAAGTCAAATTGATTGTAGGCCGTAGGGACCTATGCTATGGTCATTTTGTTTTTTTTTTTCATATTTTATGAAAAAAAAAAAAAAAAATATATATATTTTCTTTTTTCATGTTTGTTGAAACATGATTTAGTAACCTAATTAACTAAAATTCCAGAAACTAAAATAATTTGTACCCACCTAGGTTTTCCTAAAATTTCAGAAATTGATTCATTAAAGCAATATTGTGTAGTTACATTAAAACGTTTTCCTAAAGTTTCGAAGACCGCGTTTTGTTACGTCCAAATAAATCAAATGGTTTGGGACAAATAATACTAAATGCTGGCCTGATTAAATGTCCAATTTACCCTCAGCAAATACAAGGGGTCGGGACGACCCCAACCTCGTTACATAAGAGTTTCATGCGCTTGTTTGCACATTGCCTGATACTGTGTATTTATATATTTAAATAATATAACCGACTTTATTTTTCTCTAACCCATGTGTGCCTATCATTTCAACTTAAAACTTAAGGAGCTCAACGATTCAACGAACAATACCAAAGAAAGGACATTTGGGTAGGCCACATAAATTACTCAAACTGCCAGATCATGACAAAAACTGACAGAACAGAGAAAAAAAAAACTTTTTGCAAAAAAAAAAAAACAACCTACTTCCAAAAAAGCATTGTATATCTTGCAGGTTTTTCATAAATTTAGGTTTTTGATCATAAGCCTAGGTTTTTGATCATAAACCTAGGTTTTTGATGAAAAAACCGGAAGATGACACATTTTAAACTCAATTTCATCAATGAAATGAATTTTTCGACGCTATATTTTAGTTTGTAAATAGTTTTAGTTAATTTAGGATATATTTTTGTTATTTTAGTGTTACATTGAACCTTAATAATTTAAAGATAAAGTTGAAAATCTATTAAAGAAATTTGACAGATAATAAAAAAAAAATGAAAATTTCATTTCATCATAAACCTGTAACAATCCACATTTTTGATCAAAAACCAGAACTTGATGAAATTGAGTTTAACGTGTGTCATCTTCCGGTTTTTCATCAAAAACCTAATTTTATGAAAAACCTGCGACATATATATAAAATTAATTAATGTCAATGTGTATATGTAACTCTTGATGAAATCCATCAAAAATCAAAAAGCTTCGTGTACACCACTGTAAGTAAAAGATTGTTTAATGAGAATAACAATTCCGTTTACAAAAAAATTATTACAAACAAAAATTGGACTAATATGGGAATAAATCAGTTTCTAAGCTATTTCAACAAAATATTCCAAGATTGTTATCCCAAAAAATCAATTAGAATAAAGTCTAAAAATAACAATACAATAAAGTGGATTACAAAAGGTATTAAAGTATCAAGTAAAATGAAAAGAGTCCTGTGCTCTGGAACATTAAATAATATCAGCATCAAAAATTATAAAACCAACTACGTTCGAATTCATAGAAGGGTAATTAAGCAAGCAAAGAAGCAAGCGATATCACATTATTTAAGCAGCGCCAAAAATATAGTGAAAGAAACATGGAAAATGGTGAACGAACATACTAAAAAGAAGAAAAACAAGCAACGTAAAAATATTATCTTAACTATTGACAATAAAGAAATCACTGATCCTCAGGAGATTGCAAATCAATTTGTCGATAGTTTCATATTTAAACCATCAATAGCGAACAAAGATAAAGATAGAGCAATGTCTTTTCTGGTGGATACAACGAAAAGAGTTGAAAGTGATATAAGTTTCAAGCCAACTACGCAAATTGAAATTGCAAAGTTGGTCGGTAAAATGGCTAATAAACATTCTTGCGGCTTCGACGACCTACCGATTTCGATTATAAAAGAGAATATAGGGATATTAGCTTCTCCACTTTCTGATTTCTTCAATAAATGCATCAAAGAGTCAATCTTTCCTGACCAGTTGAAATTGGCCAAGGTGATTCCGATACACAAAAAGGGCACTAAGACGGATCCGAAAAATTATCGTCCCATATCCTTATTACCCACCCTATCAAAACTATTTGAAAAAATTATTAAAGCCAGACTGATGGTACATTTAGGTGTTAACAAAATTATCAATCTGAGACAATTTGGATATCAGAAAGGCGTTGGTACCTCGGATGCTATGGACACTTTAATAAATGACATAGTTAGTAAGTTAAAGGAAAAAATGAAAGTAGCTGGACTATTTGTTGACCTCAGTTCCGCTTTTGACACCATAGATTATGAACTACTACTTGCTAAACTCGAACATTATGGTATAAGAAGCAATTCATTACTACTTATGACATCCTACTTACAAAATAGACGAATGTTTGTAGAAATTAAAAGCATGGACGAGAATAATCACGAAGTGATATACAAGTCAAAAATGACATATGTAAAACGTGGTGTGCCTCAAGGCTCAATTTTAGGACCTATTCTATATATTATTTTTACAAATGATTTACTCAACTATATGAATAAAACTCATCCGAATGAGAAACTTGTTGTTTTCGCAGATGACACAAACATAATAATTGACGCAAAAGACGTAGAAAAATTGACATTAAAAACAAATATTATTATAGAACAAATGTGCGAATGGTTTACAGCCAATAACTTATTGCTAAATACAAGTAAAACTAACCTCTTATTATTTAAGACTACGACTCGTCACAATGACAACTTAGATATACAAATAAAAGGGGACAAGATTGAATTAGTGGACAAGGTTAAATTCTTGGGGATTAATATAGATTCGCGTTTAAATTGGAAACCGGAGCTTGCTGTTATTGATTCATCCATATCGTCAGCATGTTACGCACTCAGGAGCCTTAGGGATGAATTGAACCTGGAACAGTTAAAGGCTGTATATTTTGCGCTAGTTGAGTCGAGGATACGGTATAGCATCGTGCTCTGGGGTAATAGTTACAGTTATAACTGGCAGAGAGCGTTCATCTTACAGAAACGAGCCATAAGGACAATAGTCAAAATTTCGCAACGTGTCTCATGCAGAGATTACTTTAAAAAATTGGGAATATTAACAGTACCTAGCTTATATATATTGGTCCTCTTAAGTCACTTTGTTAAGGTGTATAGAGGGCTCGCTGACCTTGTGCATGTGGGCGGAGCTAAACGCTCTACTCCCGAAAACGTAAAATGCGCGCGGTGGCGCGCTGAACTAAAACGACGATCAAAGAGTATGCAGAGGCGCAGACATGCCGCCCGCAGGTCGCTATTTTTGCCTACGATTCCAGAGGGGATTTGCGGATGCAAGGCTGATATATTTTGTATAGATTGATACTTATGTTACGTATATTTTAAGTTTTTACTGGACATTATATTTTAGCATTTATTCATATAGAAATTTCGATTTTGTTTAAAATCATACGTGAGAAGGAACTTAATTTCTGACGGGGGTAAAACTTTAAAAATGATATCGAGTATTTTCTTAGGAATAGAATAACATTTTATTTGCATAGACTGCAGGTCTTCTTAGGAGGACTTACATAAATATGAGATTTTATAAAAATGTGATCCTGTTCCATCAATTTGAATTATTATAAATCAGTAATAAACCTAGCGATTTTCGACCTTATTGACATTCATGCAAACACCGGATTTTAATGAAGGAGCAATGTTAGCCAACGAGAATGTGAGAAAAAACAAACTAAATTTTAAATGTCAATAAGGTCGAAAATCGCTTGAACCTGTTTTTTTTGACTTGCTTAACTTACTTAACTTTAACTTTAACTTGCTATCGTTAAGCAAGTCAAAAAAAACAGGTTCAAGGTTATTACTGATTTATAATAATTCAAATTGATGAAACAGGATCACATTTTTATAAAATCTCATATTTATGTAAGTCCTCCTAAGAAGACCTGCAGTCTATGCAAATAAAATGTTATTCTATTCCTAAGAAAATACTCGATATCATTTTTAAAGTTTTACCCCCGTCAGGAATTAAGTTCCTTCTCACGTATGATTTTAAACAAAATTTCGACCTTATTGACATTTAAAAGTTAGTTTGTTTTTCTCACATTCTCGTTGGCTAACATTGCTCCTTCATTAAAATCCGGTGTTTGCATAAATGTCAATAAGGTCGAAAATCGCTTGAACCTTTTTTTTAACTTGCTATCGTTAAGCAAGTCAAAAAACAGGTTCAAGCGATTTTCGACCTTATTGACATTTAAAATTTAGTTTGTTTTATCTCACATTCTCGTTGGCTAACATTGCTCCTTCATTAAAATCCGGTGTTTGCATAAATGTCAATAAGGTCGAAAATTGCTTGAACCTGTTTTTTTAACTTGCTTAACGATAGCAAGTTAAGAAAAAGTCAGTCGCTACAGCGTCATTCGAAACTAAGTACCGGAACCTAAGAACTTCGTTCCATCCGGGTGTCCCTTGACACCTCTCAAGTTTTTTTTTTTCATAATTTTGCTCTACTAAAACTTGTACATTTTGATTTCCACAAATGAAAAGAAAGAAAGAAAAACATTTATTTGCGGCAAACATGACCCATAAAAAATAACATAAACTAACAAAAAAAAAAAACAAAGTTTGGGGGTATGCGACATATCCACGCAAAACGGCCACCGCTCAGCATTATGCTAAGACTATACGAGACAGAGACACTCACTCATGCGGTCTGGTGATAAGAAAACATTGTTTATTTGGCAACTCATCACACTATTATTACACTGGTATACAGTGGTTTTGTTGCCCTGGATATAAGACTGATTTTGGATATATTTATGCTCACAATTCATGAAACTATCAAAGATTTTGTAAGAATTGCTCTTAATTTTGTTAAAATTATGACTGATAAAATCAATTGTTATGAACGAAAAGCTGATTATTGTTCAAATTTTGTGATTTGTGAAAATCATAAAAATAAGAGCACAGTCAGTGCTTTCATAAATATATTCTTGATCTGGATACTTGAAAACATAAGAATTTTCACAGAAATCCAGGGCAACAAAAAAAAAATCTTTTTTTGTAGAGCTGTGTTATTGTCAAATTAGTATCGTGTACCTAAAATGAAGTAATCATTAGTTACTTATTAATTTTAGTTTGATCAGAATAACTCAGGTTATTCGAAGTTCCTTATCACGTATGATTTAAAACAAAAACAAATTTTTGCAGCCGCCGTCTTGGATTTACATTGTGAGCTCATTGTCGGCTCTACAACCCTCGAAAAGTATGAAAATGATACCCATGATGAAATATTTGCAAATTTTTGCAGCCGCCATTTTGGATTTTTATTTTGACCTCACTATCGGCTTTATCACCCTCGAAAAGTATGAAAATGAAACCCATGATGAAATATTTGAAAATTTAAGCAGCCGCCATTTTGGATTTTCATTTTGACCTCACTATCGGCTTTATCACCCTCGAAAAGTATGAAAATGATACCCATGATGAAATATTTGAAAATTTAAGCAGCCGCCGTTTTGGATTTTCATTTTGACCTTACTATCGGCTTTATCACCCTCGAAAAGTATGAAAATGATACCCATGATGAAATATTTGCAAATTTTTGCAGCCGCCATTTTGGATTTGTATTTTGACCTCACTATCGGCTTTATCACCCTCGAAAAGTATGAAAATGATACCCATGATGAAATATTTGAAAATTTAAGCAGCCGCCATTTTGTATTTGTATTTTGACCTCACTATCGGCTTTAAAACCCTCGAAAAGTATGAAAACGACACCCACGATGAAAAATTTTAAAATTTTCGCAGCCGCCATTTTTGAATTTTTATTTTGATCAAATCCAATCTTTTCTCATTTTAATATTAGTTAGATAATATGCCTACTACGTACTACTTGTATTTACTATCGTTAGCATCCACGCGCACAATAGAAAGAAATGGGCCATCTGCAGCGAGCTAGTCAATAAACGCACACTGATACAATTCGTTCGTAAATATTTGCACTAACACGGACAAACGCGCGTAGTCGGTCGATAGCCGGAGCGGAGCAGCGAGCGACACAGCCATCCCGTCTCAATGCTAACGCACGACTGCCGCCCGCGCCCGCGCAGAGCCCCTCTGAAGCTTGATCTTAAAGTGGGGACATTTTCTTTGCAAATGTTGATTGATTTACCTGAGATGTTTCAAATCTGTAGTACCTCTAACCATCAATTTTTCAGTGTAAAAATATTTCGAAAAATCAAAGCCGTTTAAAAGTAATATCGAATATTAGAAAAAAATAGCGTGTTGGTAAATATTTTTTTAAGGCAAAAGTATTAGCCATACGAAAAAAAATCTTTTCGAGAAATGTTGTCCATGAATCTATAGCAAAAATATATTTTTTTCAGATCTTCTAATCAAGCCGTTAATGAGGAATATTCTTCATAAAGTGACCGTGTTACGGTAATAAACGAGAGTAAGGCCCTTAAGTATCTGCATGAGTTTGAATCACAGGAAGAACGTGAGGTAAGAGAAAGCACACGAAGAAAAATTTTTAAGCAACGAATAGCACCAAGATTTAACATAGTAGAGCATTGCTCTAAGTATCAAGCTGTAGAAATTTTTAATGGGTTGCCTTCTGAGCTAAAGATCCTGATTTATAACACCCACTTGTTTAAAACAAAATTAAAGGCCTTTTTGTTAGAAAAATGTCTGTACAATGTATCGGAACTAATGTCACACAATAGTACCTAAATGAATTACATGTTAATATTTAATTTTAATCAATTGACATTAAATGATCTAGAATATTTTGACATTAAATTGAAAACTGTTTGACATTATTATCTTAAACCTGGTCTAATTTGGAAATGTTTTGACATTAGATTTTAAAACTGTTTGACATTATGTATTCATAGTTCCTTGTGTTTGTTTTGTTAATTGCATGTGTATATTATATTCAACACAATGTAAATTGTTCTTATGAATAAATGAAATGAAATATAAGTATAAAAAAAATCAATAATTATGTAAAAAATTGGAAGCAGCTCAATCCCAACATTGTGATGTGATAATAAGTCAGTGTCTGAGTTAAATGGAGAATACCATGTCCCTCAGTGGTCACATCTTCAATACCCCGGAGTAGGTAAGTCTCAAGACATTCCTTACACAAATTGTACAATTAACTTCACGTCAAACACCAAGCACCAGTTAACGATGGAATAATAGGCACTTGGCCCGCCAAGACAAACGCCCTCCACAGAGCCAATTATCAGCCAGTTAGCCTGATAATTACAAATCAAGATCATCAAACAACTCATGAATATGCGACCGACGATTAATTACTGAGAGACACGCAAGGGTTGCCCTTCATTTTGATTAATTAGGCCTAAGGCCATACTATGGACAATACTATTGGCATTTGATTGGCATAGATACGTAATATACAAGGGCTGTCATCTCAAAGGCTTTCAATCAGAGTTGTTCAGAAACGGAATAACATGTCATTATAGGACGGAACGATTTGTGGTACTACCCAATATAGTCCCCTATAATTATATCAACATGTTCAGCATTGCTATTCTTAACCATACGCCAAGCGCATCGAAATGTGTCATTGATACAACAGCTTGTCGTATGATTGTGAACAGCTATGCTACGCATTTTGTACATCAAACTAAGTCATCATTCTCCTGCCCTTATTACAATTTATTTGGGGTCGGCGCAATATGTCTTTTTCTTCCATTCTCCTCTGTTAGCCGCCATCTCGACAGTCATCCTCTTTCTAACCATATCATCATTCACACAGGCCATCCATCGTTTCTTTGGTCTTCCCCTACTTTTATAGCTATCGAATTCATACTCAAAACTTTCCTCACGACATTTTCCTCATTCCTCCGTAACACATACCCATATCACGACAACCGATTTCCACACAACTTTTCAGTTACCGGTGCCACTTTCAGACTTCCTATTATATACTCATTTCTTATTCTATCTATTCGTGTAATACCACACATCCCTCTAATCATTCTCATCTCAGCTGCATGGAATTGCCTTTCATTCATCCCTTTTGTGGCCCAACATTCTGATTCATACAAGACAGCAGGTATAACCATGGTAACCACACGCAAAACATTGTACCTACTTATGGCATGCAACGGTTTAGGGTACGTGGGGGTATTTAAAGTTGTGTTATAACATTGAACACGTTTTCGTAAAAAAACGTCCATAAAAGTTGGAATTCTTTTGATATGATCCAGTATAAAAAATGATTATACTGACGTGGATTAGTTCTAGACACGTTATATACGCAGTTTTCATTAGTAAGAAGGTACCTACTCGAATAGACCAATAGATTAATCATCAGACTGACGTCAAAACAAATATAAGCGAATATAATCTCTTATTGATATCGCCAAGCAACCTTCACTTTTACCTAAAACGTAATTGAATTCAGCTACATTTGTGCTATGTTGCTCCAACAATATTATCCTTTTCTAACATCAAAAGTCGATTACGCATCTAATCCTACGTTCACACCAACATAAATAAAACATAATATTTAAGGTATAAAATATATATATATATATATAACTACTGTTTCCATTTATCCTTTACAACTAAAGCAAGCTGTAAAGACTAGTCGTACTTACGAGTATTCAAAACTTGTCAAAAATGTATTACCTTATACTACTATAATAAAGCTAAACCACTGACCCAGTTATTGAATTAAGAACCCAACTGATAGAGAAATGCAGTTCTTTTTACAAAAATGACAGCTTTGTTCGGTGCTAAGTTGTCATTTTAGTAATAAGAACTTTGCCTAAATCGAAATAAAGTTCGAAATACAAGTACTGGCTCAATAGTTTAGGCTAGAACTTAAATTAGGTTTAGTTTTGTAATAGGACGGAGTGAGTTTGTTCGAACGCGCTAATCTCTGGAACTACCAGTCGGTCATTTAAAAAATTCTTTCTGCATTTCATAGCCCAATTCTTGAGGCTCTATAGCCTCAAGAATTGGGCTATGAAATGCAGAAAAAAAAATAAATAGCGTGATGTGAAATATTCTATAATATTTCACATCACGCTAGGATCCTAGGAGTTGAGTAGAGAAAATAAAAAATTTTTTGCAAAAAAAAAATACAACCGCCTTCCAAAAAAGACACTACAAAGAAAAAAAGTTTTCATTTTTCACTTTTAAGCCGTAATTTTTACCAGTAATTTTGGTTTAAAAACCAAACTACTGAACCGTTTTTGATGAAATTTCTATGGAACCAATCTGTAAGTATATCGTTACAAATAAAAAAGAATTTTGCAAATCGGCTTATAAATAACGGAGTTCAGAGGTAATAAAAATAAAAAGATACAGTCGAATTGAGAACCTCCTGCTTTTTTGAAGTCGGTTAAAAAGTCAACCAAAACGAAGCAATAGCGCGGGCAGGCGATCGGGGTGGGTCGGGGAACAAGAAATCACACGCGGACAAAGTCACGGGCAGAAGCTAGTGTTGTTATCAAGGCATGTTTTTGATAAGTCTGCGACAAGACTTGTTGAAAACAAGTATCACAAATTGTGTTTAGGTGTAAAGGCTACCTTGCGGGTCCTGCCAGGGCCGCGGGTTGTTCGAAAGAGATACCGTGGCCCCTGGCACAGGCAACTGAATTAACACGGGTGGGTTTTAGTCAGTAAAAGTCTGACACGCCCTCCCGCTCCGCCCAGAGCGGGAGAAGTAACATGATGATTTCCCACCCAAAAAAAAGGGGGGGGGGGGGTAGTGGAGGGAAACGGGGTTACCTTAACCTCTAAACCTGCAACCTCCAACATCTACTAACATAGCAATCTGGGCACTTTGCGGAGGATTATAACTTTGGTTTGCAAATGGCAGGAATAATTTCGTGCCCAATTTGGTTTCGCTAAGCTTGAACAAAATGTAATCTTTTACGTTTAATTTATTCACTTTCTAGAGTTCTTTACGATCAAACGTCTGTACCTAAAGGTAGGTGTACACGTAGTCAGCACTGGCCGCAGTTAGTGCTGGCTTGATATAGGTCCCGTGTAAATTTTTCTTACCAGGCCAGCGCTGGTATGAATATGAAAATGCGCCCGTCTATTATTCTAGCTAGTGACCCGTGCCAGCCAGCGGCAGCGGTTGGACTCGTGGAAACGCTTCGGGCCAGTTGCTGGTGCATCTCCTAAAGTGCACTTCTGTTTGGTTTTTCAACTCCTCTCGTAATAATTATTTAGAAATTTCTTTTTCAACAGCCAGATTGGTCCAGAATTCATTTTGAGGGGTTCCGTACCCAAAGGGTGCCAATGGGACCCTATTACTAAGGCTCCGCGGTCTGTCCGTCCGTCAATCTGTCACAGGGTTGTATCTTTTAAACCGTAATAGGTAGACACTTGTAATTTTTGACAGACTGTGTCCTACTATGCCCGCTAGAACAACAAATAATAAAAATAAAATTAAGTAATAAATTAAAGGAGGTCCCCATACAAGAAACGTGTTTTTTTTAATATTTAGTGGTGGATATTGTACGGTGTTACGGAACCCTTCGTGAGCGAGTCCGATTTGCATTGGCCCGTTTTTTATTGAGACAAATGTGCGTACAAGACTGTAGAAATGATTGGCCTTGTGTAAACAACACCGGCAGGGCCAGCCAACTGGCTTCATGTGAACCTGGCTTAAAAGACAGCTGAGTAAATAGAACTGTTCTCTGTGAATCTAGACCTAAGTTTCTAATTATTGAACCAAAAAGTTCTTTAAAGTCGATAATTGAGTAGGTCCTGAAAAGTCCTTGGTGAAAGGCTGATGATTTGAAAAGTTGTGAATGGATTTTATAGGTATCCTCTTATCCTTTCGTCCTTTAACATTTTTGCTGACTTTTACGGTTGGAGGCAACGATTATGTAAGTATTAGGGTGAGCAGAAATAGTCCCTTTCAAGTACATACATACATTAAGTGTCATCACAATCCATGTAAAGAGATAGTCTAGAATATTTTAGTATTGTCTTAATTGTTAGTTTAATTTTCTTTTAAAATTCTAAACGAACTAAAAAACTGTAATATTGCGTCGAAATATTCCTCCGCATCGCTGTGGACTGGTAATGTTCCCAAGAGACTGGCGGTATTGCCACGTTGTATGGCAATGCTTAACCTCTGGCCAGCCAAAAGTCAGCCCTTGGGTCACGGGATTTTCTTTTTAAACCAATTAATCATATTCGTATCGTCGTCATATCGACGGCACGGTTGGCGCAGTGGTTAAGCGATTGACTGCTGCGCTGCGTGTCGCGGGTTCGATTCCCGCACGGAACAAATATTTGTATGACCTACGATTAGTTGTTCCGGGTCTGGCTGTTTGTGTATGTGAGTTTATATGTCTGTAAACGTACCCACGACACAGGGGAAATTTCTAGTGTGGGACAAAGTTTAAAAATATATATATATATATATGTATGGTAGTCGAATCAAAATATCCTTAGTGCTTTTTTTTTTTGCCGCTCCTTTGTTACATGGCTAAATGTGTATGTACTACACCTCTTCCTAACCTTTCGGGGATTACAGGCGTGATGTTATGTTATGTTAAATTTATTCACAAAGAAATAGAATTATAAAATACGTTAAGTTAATTTTTTTTTCAAAATGTGTGTATGCCAATCAACAGACTGTTTCTGAACATGAAACAACTAAAAAGCACACAATATTTTCATTAGTTGCATTCAAATCGAGGATAAAGCGAATGAAAGAACTTTACTGCCTAGCAACACATTGCTGTCCGTCACTTATTATATTAATTATGTTAATTCAATATTACTTACACTAATTTGTGATTACTTGCGAAACCATATCCAACATTTCAAACTTTGAGAAAATTTTACCAAAATAATTACTTACGTTAATATCAAGAAACCGTTCATATTTTCGTTATGTTAATGTCAAGATTGAGGATAAAACCAGGAGACAAAATCATAAGTCGAATTTTGTTTTTTATTTTTTCATTCAAAATAAGTCGTTTTATGAAATCACTTTTCAATCACTGAGACGAGAATGAAAAGTTGGAAAAAAAATCTCGTTAAGGCGCCGTCGTTCGACCATGACAATGTCATTTGAGAGTAATCTCTAAGTAGTGTCAGCTGAGGGCAGAGAAAATTTTAAATTATGAGAGGAAAATGTTTCCTTGTAGGTATACACTTTCCATTCTTTTACTTTTGGGAATCCAAGATAGTAAAATCAGAAAAGATGCTTTAATTAAAATGTTATAAATAGAACTGCTTCGTTGGCCTGGGTTCGATTATCTTTTTGCTCCGATGAAATATAGCCATAACAGGAGGCACAGATTGTGGCATGGCTGGGAGTAGAACAGTCGCTACGGCCCAGTCTCCTGTCCCTCGCATTCTCTGAGCTTAACGCTAAGCCTGTCTGTGATGTGTTCGCGGATGAATGGAAGAAGATCAGTATGTCTGGAGTATTGTGAGATGACCGTATGACTGTCGAGTAGTTGTATACTTTTCGTTATTGCATTTAACTTATGTGTTAAAATAACAAAAATATATCCTAAATTAACTAAAACTATTTACAAACTAAAATATAGCGTCGAAAAATCCATCCGCATCGCTGTCGACTGGGAATGTACCCAAGAAACTGGCGGCATTGCCACGTTGTATGGCAATGCTTAGCCTCTGGCAAAAAGGTAAAAGCCAGCCCTTGGGTCATGGGAAGTGTCAACCAGTCTTTTCGAAATTTCCTTAAAAAAACCATGCGCACTCGGACCCCACGGCCCGGGGGTTTCGACCCCAAACGGCTCGAAAATATAATTATTAATAAGGTTATTATATTTATTTACGCCGCTTGAGGTTTTCCGCAGCCGAAGCAGCAGCACCAGCGCAGCACGCCGACCCTGGAAGATGGAATGGCGTAAGAGTATCGACACAAATTGCATCCCACACTTAAGGCCTACCCACCTTCCATGGAAATAAAGACATGCAGTCCGGTCTCTTGCCATCGTCGCGTGCCAAACCATTGGGTTCTAATACAGCTGGAACGCCGACGGTGACAAGAGCTCGTCGAATGATGTCGTTAATGTTTGCGTGTCGCGCTAAGCGACCCGCACTTCGGCTGCAAGACAGGCCGTGTGTCCGAGGCTGTTGACAACTTCGCCACAACTTCTTTGTTATTTTAGTGTTCATTCTATTAGCTAAAGAAACTGCAGTGCGATTCTGTAACCATCTCACTGTAAAAACTTAGGCGAAGTGAGCGTGGAGTGAGCTGTCATTCCAACTAAATGCTAGGGATTGACATTATTGGCAGCTCACTTCACCTAACTTTTTACGGTGAGATTTTTACAGAATCGATCGGCAGCTCTCGGTTCCTGAAGGTCCTTACTTATGTGTTTATGTTTTAAACTAATGTTTGGTCGTTTTAAATTATATATAAGTTTGGTCGGGCCAAGTGTTATTGTTTTTTTTTATCTGGAATATATCAGCTTGGAGGCTAGAGGTGTGCTCGGTTGATGGCCACACATTACACGAAATGTGGGTGTACTATAGGTACCTACATCTCTATTTATTTTATAATGTGATATATTACGAAACACACAACTAATCATACACACACACCCACACATACACCCACACCACAAACACCCATTATTCCTTGCTTACATAAATTTTAATAAGTGTTAAGAAATAACGTTTAACTAAGTTTAATGCCTAGCAAGTGCAGAAAATTGTCAATGAACTGTAAGAGGAAGAACTGTTTATGTTTGATTGAGATGGACAAATTGTATTTGGCTTTTTTAAATAAAAAATATTATCTCCTTATAGAGATAATTCTCTGCCTAATCCTTCGGGGAATACAGGCGTGGTGTTATATTTATCTTTTGTATAAAAAATAGAAGTGCTCTGTAGGTAAAAGCTAATTTTTCTTAAGGATAAGACACAATTTATAGAATACTGTCATCCTATAAATCGTTTTCTATTCAACATTAAGTATCTCTAAAATCACTTGGGTGCCATTTGCAAATGTCGCGCATACTTATTTTATATTCGGAGGCCCCTCATAGCTAAGTGTTTGTAGTTCTAGGGTAGACTTCTTAAGAGGGCATCGTCCACCCTAAACTTTTACATTAACTTATTAGTTGATCCCTTTAAAACTTTTGTTTATTTGTTGTTTCTTCGTGATACAATTATAGAAACTGACTACTGACCGACCTAACTATTCTTGGTAATCAAGATCTTATCGAACTTTGAAGGACTACTTACTTAAGTATGTAGATACTTGAAAGAAGCTACAGGCGCTATCACCGGAAACTTTCGCCTGTAATGTATCAGTTCAGCGGCGCCATTCGGTAAATATCTCTTCATGAAAACTTAGGTGAAGTGAGCTGTCAATAGTGTCAATCCCTAACATAAAGGTGGCATGACAACTCAGTTAAGGTCACTGCATCCAAGTTTTCTCGGTGAGATTTTTACAGAATACACCGGCTGATTCGAGAAATTCATCAGTGAATGAGGAGAACTAAGCATTAGCCCGTGTCGTGACTTTCATGCCATTATGAGGAAAGAGAACCGCGTCAATAATAGATAGGTTGCGCGGAAACTCCAACAGCATCATAAAGACATTATTAGACAAAGTGGACAGTCCCTTTATAAGGCACTGGGTACGGGAGACGTGTCACTGTGTGTTGAGCCACGTACTTTTTAGTTGTATTAATTTGTAAAAGGCATATCGCCTTTTGATCGCGTCGACTTGGAAGTTTGATTTTTTTTCTTACCCAGGATAGGATACGGCCTTTTAAGTTCCGTTTTTGCCGCATAGTTTGACACTTGCAAGGGAATCAAAACCTATAGGATACTTCCCGTTGACCTGGAATCATGAAATTTGGCAAGAAGCAATGTCATGTAGCACAAGTAAAGGATAAAATCAGAAAACCGTAAATTTATAGTTACGTATCTACAAATTTGTACGGAACCCTCCGTGCGCGAGTCCGACTCGCACTTGACCAGTTTTTTTTAAGTCATTGTTACTAACATTATATGGATTATGTGTACTTGTATGGGTAGTCCGAAATAAAGAATATAATTATTATTATTATTAAGGCGGGGACTGACTTGCAACGTTTGTCTGTACTGGACCATTATAGGCGAGCTTGGTTGCAAAACGGCGATACATAAGACGCAGCGAATGCTCGCATCGAGTCGATCGATCAGTTAAGCTACGCTTGCTGCGGTTGGTCCGTGGATGGGTGACCATCTTTACATATCAAGACCCCTTCCATGCCTCGGAAAGCACGTTAAGCCGTTGGTCCCAGCTGTCATTTGTAGATCTTTGACAGTCGTTACGGGTCGTCAGAAGCACAACACAACGTTCTTATAAGCATTTACACGATGCTGTTAAGCTATTAAAACCAAAAAAATATTTATTATTTTTTAATATGTGTATTGAGTAAACGTTATTGTGTAGGAATCTGTGTAGGAAGCTCCGTACAAAATGGGTTAAGAATGTTTCAGCTGCATACCGAACTTCATGAAACATGCAGAGCCATCAAAGTATTTATGACTGAAATAACTCACTATCGACGCATCACACAGTGTCACTTGCGAACAGACCCTACACGTCGGGACTGTAGTTAATCTTCAACAACACAGATGGCGCCACCTATAAACAATATCAGTATTATTGTATACGATTCATTTATTGCACTTTAGGGATAACACACACAAATATAAAATAATTATCTTAATAACAATAATATTCTATCAATCAGACACATTATCTCCGGGTGTTCTCGTCTAGCTAACGGAGAGTACTTGCATAGACACAACCTTGTAGCCAGGATAATCCATCAGCAACTTGCTCTGAAATATGGCCTTGTGGAATCTGAGGTGCCGTACTACAGGTATGTGCCCGACCCAGTTCTCGAAAATGGAAATATCACATTGTACTGGGATCGATCCATCATCACTGACAGGACTATTGTTGCCAATAAGCCTGATATAGTGGTGGTGGATCGATCAGAGCGGCGCGCAATGATTGTTGACATAACCGTCCCGCATGATGAGAACCTCGTGAAGGCCGAGAAAGATAAACAAATCAAGTATCTTGACTTGGCTCGCGAGGTTGTCGACATGTGGGATGTGGACTCAGCGATCATTGTGCCGATAGTCGTAACCGCCAATGGCTTAATAGCCAAGAGCCTCGACCAACACCTGAGGAGGCTCTCGTTGGGCAGCTGGATCAAAGGCTTGATTCAGAAAGCGGTACTTCTGGACACGGCTCGTATTGTCAGGAGGTTCCTCTCTCTGGAGCCCTGACCGCCGGTAGCTTGGACCCTGTTCCCGATACCGGTGGGCTACTATTTTTTATATTTTTAAATGTTTTTATAATTTTTATATGCAAATATTTAAAAATATAATTTATATGTTTAATTTTAAATAAAGGAAATAATATTCTCTTATATAAAAAAAAACAAGTATCTTGGCTTAGCATAGGAGGTTGTCGACATGTGGGACGTGGACTCTACAATTATTGTACCGATAATCGTTACAGTAAATAATGGCCTAATAGCAGGGAGTCTCAACCAACACCTCAGAAGGCTCTCATTGCGCGGCTGGGTCAAGGGTTTGATTCAGAAAGCAATATTCCTGGAGACGGTACGCATAGTGAGGAGGTTCCTCACTCTAGAGCCCTGACCACCAGCAGCTTCCTGATGCCGAAGAGGTACTATTTTTTATATTTTAAAATGTTTTTTATATGTATATATATATATATTTATACTTTTATAAAAAAAAAAACATTTCCCTATAAAAATGTAATACACATAAATACAGAGTGGAGATTAGGTTATCACATTAAATAATACAGCGGTCATTACAAGTTGTTATAACAACTTGTAATGACCGCTGTATTATTTAATGAAAAAATAAAATAAAATTTAAATTTTATTATTTTATCAGACTTATAAGTCTGATAAAATAATAAAATTTAAATTTTACTAAAAATAGAAAAAAAAACATATAAAATAATTAGCGTAAAAGTTGTCATGAAATAAACCATCCTTGATAATAAGTCACTAGACACGCGTGAGGCTATTGTATCAAGAATTCAACACAAACTTTATGTTATTCAATTGTTACTAAGAAAACAAATTAAGTTTAATGTTGTTAGGTAAATACTGAAACGAAAAAAAGGTCCCACGACTAAAATATTAATTGTTATTAATTCTTTTAATTGTGTATGTTTAATATACGTTATGTAGAATACGTGGTTTCAATTCATGTGATACCCTAATCGCCACGCTGTATATTAGGCTATTTAACATCATGCTGTGCCTCTTAGGAACCGAGCAAAAGGGAAAACAGCCAGAAAGAACGCTAAGTGAAAACGAAGTAATAGCGCGGGCGGGCGATGCGATGCGACGGGAAACAAGAAATTTCACGCAGAAAAAATCGCGGGTAGAACTAGTATCATAGTATTCTAATTGGGATGTTTAGTGGTCTGCGTTAATTTTGGGACATGTCATAGATAGCGTCATTCCAGTTATTTGGACAGAGATAAATATGGGTTCAGTTGGGGTGCGAAGGGACAAGCTGATCTTGGTCAATATTGTTATGTAAGAAAATTTGGGTGGGTCCAGCATTATTAATCAAACCGTGGACCACTTAGGAGCAGTCATTGTAGATGAGTCAGTAAAATACCTTGGGGATTTCGTTCGTAAAATTTTTGGGCACAGGTAAGTGACTTTTTTAATCTAAATATATTATTACTAGCTGCGCCCCGCGGTTTCACCCGCATAAGTTTCGATCCCGTGGGAATGTCGGGATAAAAAGTATCCTATATGTTAATCCTGGTTATAAACTATCTGTGTGCTAAATTTCGTCAAAATCTGTTCAGTAGTTTTTGCGTGAAAGAGTAACAAACATCCATACATCCATACATACAAACTTTCGCATTTATAATATTAGTAGGATGAGCAATTTTCTTGACATACAAAAAAAAATGTGTAAATAATACACATTTTTTTTTAACGAGATTTAAGATACAGTCCAGTCAATTATTTTATTTACCTTTTGCATCACTGTCCAATTCACAGTGATCTTTATTTTCATTCAGATAAGGTTGCTATTGGCTTGCTGCCATTCACAAATCTGTAAAAATCAATATGACCTTTATTCTCGTCACTGTAAGGTTGCTGCTGCCAGAGATAAAATTACTGTAAGCGGACTGTATTATAGAGAGGCTATCAGAAGACTTCTCGTAGAAAACCTGTGATCTCATGGCTTAGTGACGCCATCTAGCATAATATAGCAAATTTACATCACGATACACTTTATCGACGCCAACTTTTGATTATAAGTTAGCAGGTAATTAAGTAGTGAAACGAAATAGAGGCGATTGTGCGTTCGCAATTGATTATATCCAAAATAGTCGAGTCAACACGATTTTTGTATCTGTCGTGAATTTGACAGACAGAAATCAAAAAAATTATCGGATTTTTTTTTAATTAAAATAATTGGGTAACACGACACCCCTTGCTAACACTGGTTGTCAGACTTTCGAGCTTCCAACGTCGTTACGGGTGTAACGACTGTCAAAGATCCACGAATGACAGCCGGGACCAACAGCTTAACCGTCTCAAGGCGATCATGAAATAATAATAATAATATCCCTGGACATTTCACACAGCACCATTTGTCCCAAGCTAAGCAACCTAATGCTTGTGTTATGGTAACAAGATGGCTGATAAACTACTTATATACAATTTTTTTTTTTGTAAATACATACATATTATAGATAGAAAAACACCCAGACTCGGAACAAATACATGTCATGTAGGTCATACAAATATTTGTTCCGTGCGGGAATCGAACCAGCGACACGCAGCGCAGCAGTCAATCGCGTCGAATGTGTTTAACATCAGATACTGTACTCTTATCCTCTTCAGTATAATAAGCTTATAGTTGAACTGCTGTGTCCTTAGTTAGACGTTTCTGTTTGTAAAAATGTAAACGCTTCTACGATCATCACAAAGCTTTTATTATTGTATCGTTTTCTTTCCTAACGCGTATTTATTATTACTTAGGTATATATGCTGTGGACAACGCTGTTGATTGCATAATTGTTAAGTAGCTCTTAAGTTTGTTTATTTGTATTCTAGATTATGTAATTGTTTGTTGTTACAAATAAAAAAAAAATTAACCCGCGGTATGTAAAGATCGGTCACCCATACACAGACCGACCGCGGTACCTGATGGATCGACCCGTGCGGCTGGTATTACTCAGCCGCCAGCCTTTTCCAAACAAATCCTTGTTATTTCAAAAAGTACTCTTGGGTACTTGCCAATGACCAGGCACATTATGACACAGCATTACTCAAGTTCCTATGGGACCTTCCCCATGACTTATTATACACATCTCGGAACATTGATTGATGATACCTGTCCTGTCGATGAATTGAATTCTCTGGAGCCTTTTATCTTTTCTTTTATATTCACACTTGGTTCCACTTAATCAGATATTTCCAGGGTTCATTAAGCGATTTCTTTTTCACAGTTTAAAAAATAGGAAGTGATGAAGAAAAAATTGCTCTCCGAACACCCAACGGAGTGGGCGTTGGGTGTTTGGGGAGCCATTTTTTGTAAGTTTGACATCTAAAAGTGCTAATTCAAGGGTCGTTTGAATAAATTATTTTTGAATTCGATTTTTCGCAGTCGAAGAACTTTTTTAGTATATTTTTCAACTAATTACGACGATAATGGTTGGTAGACCTACGAACGAAACAGGAGCTTATAATGTACTTATGAAAAACATCGCCAAAATACAACATGAAAAGCTAAAAATCAAAGCCATTTCGAGTTTGAAGGTAAATGGCACTTTGGACAATTCCTTACAAGTTGTCGACACGGGATTAATGTATTTTCGTTTTCTCTAAAAGGAACACATTTATTAAGCTCTGCCCTGCCAGCTCTTTAATTGTATATTTTCTTTTCGAAATGCCACTCGACTGTACGAAGGAAACGCCGAAAAAAATTTGTTTTGCTAAGATTTAGGGGAAAAGTAAAAACTAAAATGCAAGCCATTTTATTTTTTTACTTTTTAAAAGAACGGAACTCCCAACCTGCACTTTTAATATTTTCTACTTAATAAAAATCTTCAGACTTTTATCAAACTTAAAATACCGCAATAATCGCCTGCTTAACGCTATCTTTTGAAGCCAGGAACAGTCTTCCACACAGTTTGGTAATGACAAAACTTTCTGCAAACTGTTCTCGTTCTTATTACAATAGCCGCATAGTTGTGTATACCCTGCAATATAGGTTTAATGGTCCGTGTTCGTGGCTGTACTCAAGGATCCTTATCCTCTTGGGAAACAGAGGGCCTTTTCTATAGAGTATTAGCTGTCAGCATATAATAAGGAGCCACAAAACCCCGAAGATTATTAAGAAGACAGTTTAATGACTAAGCTTTTTCAGAGATTTAATAGACCCTTCCATGTTATTTATCGTCTACTTCATAATTGGTTTGACACCCTGGTTCACAAGGTTCAATTTTTATTGATCAACTGCTAAGTCGAATGCGATTTGAACCGTCTTGGTCTGAACAGACTTTCAATCAAATTGAATTTAAAATATTTTTTGTTGAACAACTATTTAAAGTTGTTCAAATAACCGGGTGAACCTGGTATTAGGTTTAATGTCACTTGTAGATCATAAATCGATAAGGCTTTTTGCCTATGTGACAGTTTGATAGTTTCTACCTTAGTGAAGTTTCACTTTACTGGGAGTAGTTGTTAAAAGTGGTTAAGCGATTACAAGAATGACTATAGTGTGTATCTACAACGCCACATACAAACTACGCTTCACACTAACGTCACCCTAAATCCTGCATCGCGCAAGCAAAGTTTACCGCGCGAACAGCACGTAGGCATCTACATATACAAGGTCTCGACATCAATTTAGGTGTTAATAACATAATAATAAATATGTTAATGTGCTACTTAATATTCGAATGATAGTGGTATTTTATTATTTATGTACACAGAGTAAAATACATAGGAATATGACATAGTTATAATATGAGTACAATAGTACTGCTTATTTCTTCAGAAATTTCTTCCGGTAGTTGTCCACGAGACACAACACTCGACTGCTCGGAAAATCCTTCCTTTTTCTATGGCAGATGAGTGAACTTAACACCCTGTTCCTCAGACCTCTATAATACCCACTTTATTTTTCGGTCCTTTTAAATAATGCTAATCTCCTGCCCAGCCTTTTACTAACTAAGTTTAGGACGGGTTTTAGTCTATGTAGATGGGGCTGAGTTATATCAATATTTTATGTGGAGTTATACCCTACTACTATATTACTGGGTTATCCCGACATTCTAAGGCTAAACTTAGTTTGTTAGACTTTAGGGACGCCAGACTTTAGGGGTGTCAGGCTCCTGGTTATAGTTCGAGGTCGTTAGAAAATGACCCCTAATTATAACTGGGAGCGAAGGATTTGAAGGATTGGGTTTTTGTTAATAAAAAATATAGTCCTTTAGTAAAATATATTTTGGCAAAATATGTTTTAAGAACAAAACATCACACTCTGTTTCTCCCAAGGGTTGTTAGAGTTGAGCCCACATTTCGCCAGTTATGTTTAAGTCCCACGTAATAGGGGTGGAGCTTATTGCCATAAACATGGCATAAATCCAGAATAATAAAATTTCAGATAGAAAAAACCCATAAATACTTTGCCCGACCTGGGAATCGAACCCAGGACCTCATGCTAAGCAGTAGCGCTTGCGACCACTAGACAACCAACCAATGAGGCAACTCCCAGAGTCACTCTTAGCATCGTATAATTGGAACAAAAAATAAATACAATCAAAGAAAACAGTGAAACTGTAGCGCAGCTAACAACGCCCGACTCCTTGTGGCCGGGTATAGGTTGTTCCAGACTAATGCATTACAAAAGTATTTTAAACAATAGTTATTAACAGAAAAGAAAACCAACATTACAATAAATTACAAGAAGAAAGTTAAAATCGTTTATTTCAACTAACAAAGGATCATAGTAAGCTCAAAATGAAAAACATACAATTAAAAATCGCCCTTTAATGTGACTCTATTGTACATTATATTTTTAATCCTGTGTACTTATGTATGTTTTCAAACTGTACAAATAAATTTATTTATTATTTATAAAAAGACTTCACACAAACATACATAAAACTTCGATTGCTCAGTACGTGAACCATACAGCAATGGTTCAGGTACTGACAATCTAACCTTTACGCGAATGCCCTCAGGATGTCGCTGGAGCTAGCTCGAACTCTGCGGACCAGGAATATGCATTTTTTTGCAAATTTAACACACTCTAAAAACGTCTACTCACGGTTCAGGGAACATCCATGCGCTACAGAATCCGGACAGCCGGCTGGGATAAGTGCCATTTGTGAGTACCTAATGTTGAGTAAAGGTACTGACACACATGCTTATAAAAAGCATGCTCTGCAGCTGTTCACGTTTGCTAGAAATAAGTATGCTAGTTTAAAGCATACTCCTAAATAACCGTGTGCAGACGCGCTTATTAGATATTTCATTTTGATGAAATTATAATATTAGAATACTGTTTGTGGGATAATGGCATCTGACACATTTACGAAGCTTGGGACCAACGTTAGAAGTACCTAATTTGACTAGATATTGTGTTTACAAAAAACAACAGTCTTAATTTGTAAAAAACACTTAAATGTTATTACTATAAATGATTAAGTCATATTTTATTATATTTGTAGCATATCTTAGATTTTATATTGCTATTTTAAATAATAGGTTGTTTAGAACGATTGGCACAATACTGTCAGTTGATGTTGATATACTTTTTGATGATGTCTAAGAATTACCAATCAACTCCTATTAAATTGATTAACTACCTTATAATGTTTTAAAACAGTTTCACAACATAAGATTTGCTTATTACTTCCTGTGTTATAGATGGAATTAATTGTTTTAAAAAATAACGATAAATTTATGACAACGTAAGAAATATATTGATAAAATACTTTAATACTGTTTCCATGGAGTTTCTTGTCCTTCTTCTCCATGATGACCTAGTTTTATGAACAGATGACTAGTTTTCTGATTAATTACTGACAAGCCTAAATTTTAATTAATGTTTAGCCATGTTTATCTGTGCTTTACTTTATAAAACCCTTTCCCTACAAACCAAATTCAATAATAACCTTCATACACAGTAAATAACTAACTAGTAACCATTCTGATATTCAAAGCTTGTTATTTGGGTAATATATAGGTACATATACTTCTAGTTTATACTGAATTCCCTAATACGCTCGGAGCACTCCCCCTTCCACCAGCAACTCTGGTAGTATGCTCGAAAATCAAATGGCTGTTGAATTTTGAGCATGCTCAATAATAGCAATGTTTTGACACATATGCTACTAAGTAGCAATTGCTCAATAATGGTATGGTTTCGTGCTAGCAATGAGCAATGTGTCCGTAGGTACCTTAAGAGAAGGTGAGGGTGTGTGTTGTGATCCGTGATGTTCCACAAGTTTTTCTTTAGCATTTCTTTGGCATTAGTTAGTAAAGGAGATCATTCATTTCGTACCCAAAAATAAAAGTGCCGTTTTCTTATGGGAAATGACCTCTTTCTGAGCATTTTTTACTATTTTAACGAAACTCTACAATTAACTCCGGCAGCTATTTGAGATTGAAAATGCCAAACACCATTATTTTTATAACTTGAATGAATCCTTTAGCGAAATGTCGAGCCTTTTCTTGAATTGCATATTTTCTTTTATTTCTCTAATTTAATGTCTCTACGTATTTTCAATCACATTTCCGAACGCCAGTAATGATTAGAAGTCATGTTCGTTCTTAATTAAAGCTGATTGTAAGTATGATTGCCTTCGTTCTTTATAAAGAGATCTGTGGTAATAATGCTCTAGTTTTAAGACTACTAGTACCGCTACTGGCTTTAAAGTGATAACAATCTATTCAAGTTTGTGTACCGTGTGCTGGGCGACCAATTTCCATTTTTATTGTGACCAGACGAATCCTAGGCTACCTTTATATAACATTCTAACTGTGAAATCACACACATAATACATAATTTTTGATAGGTAATTTAGACTGGAAAGCCAAATTAAAAATATTTCCCCATACACCACTTGCCTTTGATTTATCATGACAAGAGGCTTTTAACAGCAATGAAACCTGTCGTTAAGACTTGTGATATTAAATTTTAATTAATCTTTTCTCTTTGTTCGTGTTAATTCCTCGATATTATCGAGAGCACTTGGCCAGCAAATTACTTAAGTCTGATATCACACTGGCGGTTTGCGAGCGAGTTCGCAACAAACGTGCCGAACACACCATGAAGGCGCGGCGGGCGATTGATCCCATATAACGGAACGATTTTGAATTTCAGTTATAAATAACTCTGTATCCATTGTATCTCGTTTGAACCTGTTCAACAATGCTACGTCCGCTCACACTCGTGTCTTTGATACAGCTGAAGTGGTGTGGGGTTGTTGAGCATGAGTGTACAAAATGGCGTAGACGAGAGGTGAGCTCGCTGCGCACTCGCCACGCTTTGGACCCGCTTACAAACCGCCGGTGTGAGGAGGCCCTAAGTCGCAATTACGTATGGTCGATCATTTGGTTCCCCGGGGAACCAAATGATCGACCATACTAGTACTTGAATTTGGACAAAGCCTTGGCAAATTCAAGAGTCAGTGGAATAGATGCGTCAGGATTGTTTGCGGAAGTACGTACAATTCTACGTAAGAAGACTGCTTCTGTGATGCGCAGAGTGCGTGGGACCGGCAATGACATTCTGAAGGTCATTAGTGATAAGCCGTGCTGCACCATTATGGCGCATTGGGTACGTGTACATATACCTACATATACCCGATGCGTCCGGTGAGTGCAGCAGATATATGAATTAAATCTTGTATTCGTTTGATACTAACATAGCTTACAAGTACCTATTAACTAATATCATATGGATCAAGGTCTGAAATAAGGTTATTTTATTTATCTAATAGGCCGACGAAAGTTGATCTAGACAGGCGTATTCGGTAAAGGTTATGAAGGCATTTGCATTCCACTGGTGTCTACTCGGGTGTACCAAGACCCCCGAATGCGGGCGACCAACCGGTTTTTGATATCCCATGTCCATTTGATATTCCATCGAATTAGTAGTCAAAATCATGTTGGATGTCCCATGTTGGATTTTGTTATTTTCGCCCACCAATCATAATTTAACATAAAATCAAAATCAAAAGTCATTTATTCAAATTAGGCTGAGAATCAGCACTTTTTGAACGTCAAAATTACAAAAGACAGTCCCCCAAAAACGCCCGCCCTTCACACGATTTGACATTCAATTAACTATTCAGAGACTTGTTCGGCCTTTCGGAAACCAGCGGGTTAATTGCGTAACACACTAACTTACAGTAGCAATAACTTTCAATTTGACAGTTCAACAACATTCATTGCGTTATTTACGTTGTTGAGCGGACAAATTTTTTGATCGTATGAAGCAATGGATTACGCATGGAAAATAGTGGACATTTTTATGTTAGTTTTTTTCTAGATTTAGCTTTACCGATCTTTTATCTAAATATATATAACTCAAAGGTGACTGACTGACTGACATAGTGATCTATCAACGCACAGCCCAAACCATCGGACGGATCGGGCTGAAATTCGGCATGCAGGTAGATGTTATGACGTAGGCATCCGCTAAGAAAGGATTTTGATCAATTCTACCCCCAAGGGGATAAAATAGGGGATGAAAGTTTGTATGAAACTTTGTCAATTTTAAACCGATCGGGCTGTATACTTCTTAACGCGAGCGAAGGCGCGGGCAAAAGCTACTAATATATAATTTTTGAAAGTTGTTATGAATATTATTATGATTCAATCAATTAATGTGCCTAGCCTTTTCTACATATATTATGTTGGGGTTGGCTTCTAATCTATACCAGTATTTTACATGGAGTGACTGCCTATCTGACCTCCACAACACAGTTACTGGGTAACACGATCCTCCCTTCCTTCCTCCTCCTCCTCCTTTCCTCCTCCTGGTCCTTTGATAAGACTGTTTGTCAGATTTTTGGGTTTATTGACTACCTTCCCATAACGGCAGTCAAAGATTTAAGAATGATAGCCGGGACTTTCCAAGGCACGGAGTGGTCTCGATATGTAATGGAGGGTCACCCATCCACGAACCGACCGCGGCAAGCTTAGCTTAGCCTTCGATCGACCCGTGCGGCTGTTATTATCAACGCGTTCAAATATCACTTTTTGTTCAGAAAACCGAAAGGCGCCTTCTGTCGGTGACCACACGTTCCTGTTCACCGAACAAAAGGTGACATAATTATGAACGCGACGATCGCGTATTCGCGCGACGATCGCTTTTGACTAGGACGGCCTAAACCAGAGAAACGACTTTGTGTAAATTATTTCATGACCACTGCTCTCAAAACGGTGAAAGAAAACATCGTGAGGAAATTAGTACGTACGAAAACCAAAAATTCTAAGAAATATAATTATAATAATAATAATAAATCTTTATTATCAGACCATAGATCCATAACTTAATATAAAAAAAAAATACAAACAATAATAATAAATGACATCATGTCATCTAATATGACATCTACCAACCCTGGGCCCCCTCCGTCTCACCAAGAGGAGGCCTGAGTTCCAGCAGTGGGAATATTATAGCCTGATTATGAAAAGAATACACGATGTTTGTATAAAATATTCACGTTTCAATAAACATAATAGCTCAGTATCGCATCCCCCTCGCAGTGTACCTTAACGTAAATGCGTTTTTAAAATGTTTTTCCGTTGCGATACATCCAAGCGACTGTGTGTTACGATGTAGTGATATTTTTCGCGTCATCTCCTTAATCTTTTCGCTTCGATAAGTTGTTTTTCCCTTGGGTATCTGGAGTATGTAGCATCTTGATCCGTTATCAAATAATATCGCAAGATGAAGAATTAATTGGTAGATATCTACTACGCTATATCGATGGCCGTTTTTGCGTGGATGTGACGTATGTTTTCCCCCAGCTTGTAATTTTTTTTAATTGAAAACTTGTTTAGCGGCGTTGTGCACTTTTTTTGTGATGGGTAAAAAAATGTCAAACTCGCGTCAGGACCCGTGACCTGATCGAAAATTCGTAAGACGGAGCTCGCGTCAGGATACGTGATCTGATCGAAAATTCGTAAGACGGAGGGAGAGTAGACCGCATTCCAAAATATCAAAAATGCACAACGTTAATATTCAAGTTATCACTTTCTACCGGCACTCCCGGGTTGCAGCCCGTTTTTTTCTTTCCTTCTTTTTAACCATGCAAAATGTATCTAGATTATCAAGTTCTTCTGTAAGTATCTATGTTGGTAAAACATAATGCCACCGTTTAAAGATGGCAGGGCTCTTCAAGACAGGAAGGATGAGTGTCGGTATCTGCGCGATTACCCGCCACCTTCCACCTACTTACCTACACACGGCTTATTTCCAACGACCAGAAGGCCAATTCTCCTAATTTAAAACGTTCAAAATCTAGTCGCAGTCTCATCTCGGCGACAAACAAATGTCAAAATGTAGGGGAATTAGAAGTATTTATTGACAGATTGAGACTGAGATCAGACTGTTAACGTTCTTAAAATTACGAGAATCGCCCCTCTGATGTCGGTCAGAATTATATTAAGCATAATATTTTTAAATATTAAACATAATACTTATTTTTAAATATTAAACATAATATTTTTAAATATTAAACATAATATTTTTAAATATTATGGTGAACAAAGTAGCCTCATTTTAAATGCGGTAAGAAACTTTTAAGACTGAAGGAAAAATCGTCGACTATTAGAACCAAAACACGTGACATCTACCAACCCGCACTGGGCCCACGTGGTGGATTACGGCCCTCTCCCTCGCACAGAGAGGAGGCCTCTGTCCCAGCAGTGGGAAAATTATAGGCTGATTATGTATGTGTTATGTAAGAACCTCTTTTATATACAAAACTATAATCCATCTTAATTAAATGTGCTTAACTAGTAGTGTAGCTTTTTGTAGCTTTCTGTAGCAAACAATTTACCTTTTTATTATAATTATTAGTTTAGCTGACAACCAGTCTTACCAAGGGGTGGGTCTCCAGTAACTAGGTAGTGGAGGTCAGATAGGCTGTCGCTCCATGTATATGGAGGTATTTAACGGCATCCGGTTAGACTGGAAGCTGACCCCAACATATTTGGGAAAAAACCTAGGCAGATGATGATAATATATTAGCTTAGATAAATTTAAAATTCCCTTTCCAAAAAACATATTCCTCGGAAGCAAAGCTGCTGCCATAAGCTAGTATCTCTATAAGCTAGATACTAAAAATAAGTTAAGGAATAAGTAGACTCTAAGTTGGCAGGTAATTGAGTACACGTTTGAACATATCCTTCCTCCTTCGCCCTCTTAAGGTGAGTATACAAAGGCAAAAGCTCAGTCAAACTCAAACTCAAAGCATTATTTCAAATAAACCAATTACAGGCACTTTTGAATTGTCAAGGGGTCAGTCAGTCAGAAAGATGAAGCTAGTTGCCCATTCCAAAGCGTATTAGGTACCTATGGAGAAGAACGGGCAAGAAACTCCATGGACGCTCTTTTAAATCATAAAATTGTTACAAAATATTGGTAACATCATTCATGTTAAAATTATACATGTGAGAACGACGTAGAAAGATGTGCACGTTAAAAGTGTCCGTTATCAAAGCAGTTTCCAAAAGCATTTTTTTATTTAATGTAACGTTTCTGCGAATGCTTTACGCTGCGTTCGACGTTATACTCACGGCAAGTAAGCAGTTACCTGTCACATTTCTTTATGCGTTCATTGTTGAAATGTTGACCTGTAGGTTCAACCGCTCGTGCCTTTGCTCGATAAATGTTACACCAATAGTCTCGTTGGTTTTAAAAATCAGATTGTAACTAAATATCGAGGGTGGTGTTCGAAGTGCGGTTCGATTAAATTTTAAAATGACCTATGCTCGATGCTCTGTTATAAGTAAATGTTCTAGTCTATACTCGCCTTTACATCCTCCGAAGCGGGCAGACCCAGTAGGGGGATATAATGGATTTATATGAAGGGGAGGGATATATATAGAAAGTTTATATGGATTTGAGTCAATATAAGTTCATTTTATTTTATTTATGGTAGTTTTAGAAAGCTTTTTTGGAGCTCGCGAATGGTAATGGTGGAGTTGATTTGAAATATCTTGAGCAGAAATTATCATCTCCTATGAATGCAGAGTTTCATGTTGGCATTATATGCCTTGAAATGTAACAGTCCCAAAATCATATTCCCAAAGGCATGCTTTCACACACTAGATCTACATTTGTTTTTCATTTTTCCTTTCGCAGGTCTGCTGGATTTTTTTTTTAAGAAATAAATTTATATGTCATATCTGTATCTATTTTACTGTGTGTAATATAATCTACTAGCTGCGCCCCGCAGTTTCACTCGCATAAGTTTCGATTCCGTGGGAATATCGGGATAAATAGTACCCTATGTGTTAATCCTAGTTGTAAACTATCAGTGTGCCAAATTTCATCCAAATCCGTTCAGTAGTTTTGGCGCGAAAGAGTAACAAACATCCATCCATCCATCCATACAAACTTTCTCATTTATAATATTAGCAGGTTAAATATTATGAAGAGGTAAAGTTCGTTGGTTTTTGTAAGTTTGTATGTGGCGGGTAATTTTCGGAACTACCAGTCAGATTTGAAAAAATATTTTTACATTTGATAGCCTAATTCTTGAGAGAGGCAGTATAGTTAGTTTTACTAACAATCTTGTTGAGTCTTTGTAACTTGAATAAAGAAAATTCTATTCTAATATCACGCTGTGACCCAAAGGAGCGGAGCAAAAAGAAAAAAAAACAATTGAAAATACGCTAAGTGAAAACGAGCTATCAAGTACATACTAGCGTGGGCAGACGTTATGATACAAAGGGATGGGTCAGAAACAACAAATTTCACGCAGACGGAGTTGTGAGTAGAAGCTAGTAAATAATAAAATAAATAAATAAACAGTGTAAATAGTCGAAGTAAATGGCCAAAGGCAAATGAGTAAGGTCTAAAACCGCTACTAACTAAATAACAGCTCTCTGATTTATTGAAGAAGCGTATTGATATACAAAGCTGATTATTGTGCTGTTTGTTGTTTTTGTTGTTCTTTATTTGTATGGTGTACAATAAAAAGTATTATATTCTATTCTATTATTGAAACGATTTATTATACCTAAAATATCTTAATTATATTACCAAATGACATCATGCAAGTCAAAATCAAGGAGAACAGTGGTGACCCAGTGGTGACGACCCCGACTTACGAGTTGTAGGTCGCGGGTTCGAACCCAGACAGGCGCTTTACTTCATGTAATTTATTTCATCACCATTGCTCTCAAAGACGGTGAAGGAAAAATCTCGTGAGTACACCGGCATGTCCTAGAACCAAAAATTCAAAGACATGTGACATCTACCAACCCGCACTGGGCCCGAGTGGTGGATTACGGCCCATTCCCTCTCACAGAGAGGAGGCCTGTGTCCCAGCAGTGGGAACGTTATAGGCTGATTATAAGTCAAAATCGTAATAAAACTAGACAAAGGTCACACAATACAAAGATCAAAGTCGAAAGCCTCTATATAAAAGGCTACTAAAAACTCAGACAGATTTTGAATAAACCCTTATCCTCCAGATCCTTCAAAGATAAGTCTTCGTTCAAAGCAGCTCAATGCACGAGTATTTGAAACAAGGCTGTGTACAGACTTGAGCCCAGACTGCGTGTAAGTGCTCCACCCACGGTCAGTATAGACGGTATGTCCTGATGGTATTATTGGTGTACTGCAGTAATAAAAGAATATTCATATTTCTATATTATTGTGTACTTAGGTAGGTATAAGTAGGGACGTCTGAAGACAGTAAGTACCGGCCGCCGGTGCTAGTGAACCATCAATTCGAGTGAAGCGCCACCTTGTGACGCTGCATATATAGCTGATATCAAATATAAAGAAAGAAAAGAAAAGAAAGAAAGAAAAATATTTTATTCTGCACAAACAAAACGCACAATTACAACTAAATAATAATAATATTTAAAAAAAATAAGAAAAAAGACTTAAGATACATATAGTCAAAAAGACTCGTACGCATAAAAATGTTGACACTCTTGTCTATTGCTATGTCAAGGCCAGGGGCCAATGACAACTCACGTTGACATTGACAAGACAATATTGGCAGACGGCTACAAAACAATAACAAAATAAAAATCATAACAAAAACAAAAATGCCAATTACAGAGTGGCGAAATAACTAGTTTAACTACTTTTGATATCAGCTATAATAATAATAATAATATCCCTGGACATTTCACACAGCACCATTTGTCCCAAGCTAAGCAACCTAATGCTTGTGTTATGGTAACAAGATGGCTGATAAACTACTTATATACAATACTATATATACAATACTACTTATATACAAGCTATATATGCAGCGTCACATGATGAGGCCAATCTGAGCAGGTGAATCTGCGTCAGATTTATTTCAAGTATTGGTCGCTGGCCACCGTAGTATGAGCGTAAAGTTTGAAGGTGTAACATCCTCACACACAGTACGGATTTCAACAGACAAGACGCAAGATGAAGGCATTCGCAATCAAAATGATCACTTTCGTTTCGACCGCGTAGTCAAAAATCTGATAATCAGTCTTACCAAGGTGTATCGTGTTATCCGTAGCTGAGTTGTGGAGGTCACTCTATGTAAAATACTGGTATTCAGCTGCATCCCATCAGACTGGAAGCTGACCCCAACATAGTTCGGAAAATGCTAGTTAGATGATGAATGATAGCTACCATCAAAATACTATATTCTGGAAAAAATGGCGCGCATCCTCGCAATAAAACTGTTCTGTCTACAGACTTAACTTTTTTGAGACTATTGTGCACACTGTCACAGGTGCACGGGTCAATCGATCAGGTAAAGCTACGCTTGCTGTGGTTCGTCCGGGGATGGGTGACCTTTACATTCCAAGAACCCTCTGTGCCTCGGAAAGCGCGTAGTGGCTTTGTTCCCGGCTGTCATTCGACAGTCGTTACGGGCGGTCAGAAACCCAAAAATCTGACCACCAGTCAGTCTTACCGAGGGGTATCGTATTACCCAGTAAGTGGGTTGTGGTGAGCAGATTCGCAGTTGGTCCATGTATAATACTGATATTCAGTTCAATCCGGTTAGGCTGGAAGCCGATCCCAACATAGTTGCGATAACGCTAGGCAGATGATGTGCTCACTGTCTAAAACAGTAATTTTCTTAGCCATTTCACATGACTGGTCGTTATTGAGTGTATTAGGGGTCAGAATACTCGTAGAATAACTGACATTTACGAGATAACGTTCAACCCTGTTGTTGGAAATCGTTTTCTTTGCAAAAGGTTGTAATGGAGTTGTTCGGGGCTCGTCTGTTTAAGGGGGTGCTTTTAAGTCGATGAAAAATACTCAACAAGAAATTTTGAAATAAATAAGTGAAATAAGTAAATTATTCTCACATTACTATTACTAAAAATGTAATCGCGCAGAATGAAAATCATTATCATTACTGCCAAAATGGCTGGCAGCCTGGCACTGCTGTATATTCTCCACCCGAAGCCCTGCGCTGTCCAAACTCTGCTTTTCTTGTGAAAGCTCCATTTCTGAAAGTTGTCCCACTGGGCAACATATATAAGGTGAATATGAGGTTGGTCACACAGTAACAGCAGGGCGATTCTGTAACCATCTCACCGTGAAAACTTAGGTGAAGTGAGCGTGGAGTGAGCTGTCATTCAAAATAAATGCTAGGGATTGATACTACTGACAACTCACATCAAGCTCACTTCACTTATGTTTTCACGGTAAGATTTTTACAGAATCGACCGGCAGTTCTTCAAAATTATGAGTAGGTACAATGATCCCTTTAGAGGTTTTTAGTTATTTCAATTACACCTTGCATATTTCGTAGCCAGCCAGCTTAATTATTCAGCATTTCAGTTAACAGCCTAGCCTAGCTTTTGCAAGTAGCGCTCGCCAGCCGCTGCGGCGCGGCAGCACTGCTCGCTTCGCTCGCTCGACTCACGTGCGATTGGCCACAGTTCTAACCTAACCTAAAATGAATAAAATCATTTAGGCCACTAGGTGAATGGCGCCGTTTAGTGAAGAGGCTTGACTGTTAATTGAAAGGCTAAGATGGTTGGTTGCGAAATATCCTTAACTAATAAAACAAACTACTATATCTTACATAAATTCTCTTGTTTATTCAAGTACAGACGCCAGCACATCAAGCTACTTCAATCTGTCAAATTTCTTTAATAGATTTCAACTTTATCGTTAAAGCATTAAGGTTTAAGGTTGATTGGGAAAATTTGACAGTAACGGGTAGCTTGATGTGCTGGCGTCTGTACTAAAAATAATTGAGCATCTCTTATTCCAAAAATATTTGTTTTATTTTGTTTTTATAAAAGGCGGGAAACTTCGCCTTAAGTATAACAACAAAAATAAATGTGGTATTAGTGAGATATCGGGTGTATATGATATTAAATAGAATATCTTAAGTGTGGATTTACAAAATGTTCTGCAATATCTTTTCTCAAGTAGCATAACAGCATAATCAGTCTATACTCTTCCTACTGCTGGGGCACAGGCCTCGTGTCTATGATCAATATATCAAAAGCACAAGCTTTTCTTTGTTCAAATCAACATCTAGACATTCAATATTTTAGAAAGTGGGAATATTTATAAGAAAGGCCACTTAATAAAATATATGTATGAAACTAAAGTCACGTAGAATATGATGTAGGTGAGACAAGACAATCGCTTTTAAGATTTCGCTAAAATAGTCTTAGAGAAATCTTAAAATTTCTTCTCAAGTATCGATTTAGAGCAAGAACACATAACGGCTAGGCACAAACGATTATGTTTTGAAATATGTATATACTGATAGTTTATGACCGGGATTAATACATAGGGTACTTTTATCCCGATATTCCAACAAGATCAAAACTTATGCGGGTGAAACCGAGGCGCGGCTTAAAGTTTTAATTTAAGCGAATACTAAGTACGTATTACGGGTCTAAGCTAAGTGGCTAAGTTTTTTGTGTGTTGTGGCTAAGTAACTACAGTCGCATGGGTCAATCGATCAGGTTAAGCTACGTTTGCCACGGTTGGCCAGTGGATGGGTGACCATCTTTACATACCGCCGCGCCTCGGAAAGCACGTTAAGCCGTTGGTCCCGGCTGTCATTTGTGGACCTTTGACAGTCGTTACGGGTCGTTAGAGGCCCGAAAGTCTGACAACCAGTCTAAGGGGTATGGTACTACCATGGTGGTGGTGGGTTGTGGAGGTCAGACAGGCAGTTGCTAGTTGGCTATGCCGCTAATGGTGACTAAGTAATAGCAGGCAGGCATTACGATGCGACGGGTTAGGTCGGGGGAAAAAGGAAGTCGCGTCTACGCGGACAGGCGCAGGTAGAAGCTAGCAAATAATACAACGACAAATTTTAATAGACCTTGTTGTTCTAGGAATACCACGTTGTTGTTTAAAATGATAAAATAATCATCATTTCATCATTCATCCCAATTTATTTGGGGTCGAGGCAACATAATTATTTTACATCTATACTTCTCTATTAATCATCATCTCGGCAGTCACCCCCTTTTTAGCCTTAAAGTCATCCATACTAACTCTCCTCGCAACATTTTCCTTATTCCTCCGCATCACATGACCTACCACGACAACGGATTTCACCACAACTTTTCTGTCACCTGTGCCACTTTCACAGACTTCCTCTTATACGTACCAGAGTACGTGCGTACGTCTGTGATACAGAATGATGAAGAAGTCCATAATCCAGAATGAAAAAACCATTCAGTTGTTTTAGCGTGAAAGCGTAACAAACGAGCATACAGATTCACTTTCGCATTTATAATATATGTAAGTTAGGATTTCTTATTCAATCCTTTCACGTAACAGTATAGCGAAATAATCAACATTTAAAGAAGAATAAAACAGGAGAGAAAAGTCCTGGAGATCTGTCTGTCGTTTGTAAAACCCTCACAAACGAAACATCTCCGTAATAAATTGCCCTTCTCTCGAATAGGACTCAAATTCCTTTTGATGAAATTCTTAATATTTCAACGTAGTCACTTTTGAAGGTAACCTCAATCAATCAATATGTTTAGACATTCAGATTCATACTAATATCATAAACACAAAGGTAGCTCTGTCTGTCTGTTACCTATTCCCGACTAAACCACCGAACCATAGATATAATAAAATAATAATAAATAATTCATAATCATAATCATAATCATAATTCATCATCATCATTCATTCATTCATTCATTTCATAATTCTGTAATGTTGTGCATGAATCTTAAATAAATAAATAAAATAAATAAGAAAGTTATCAAAATCAAAAGTCATTTATTAAAATTAGTCTGAGAATCAGCAATTTTAGAACGTCAAAATTACAAAAGACAGTCCCCCAAAAACGTCCGCCCTTCACCACTTCCTAGTGCTATCGCTGGGAAGAAGAAGTGGCGCAACAAACTCCCCAGCAGGACACCTGTCTGTTCAGTAAAAAAATACTTGATTGTATACAATACTAGGTACCTATGTTCGGTAATTATCATTATAAGACCAGAACATAACATTAAATTATTTGCCATATGTCAGCTAGCTACGCCAATATACCAACAAATATAATAAAACTATACATACTCAAGCTAAAAAATAATTAATTAAAATTAAAATGTAAATTAAAAACTTAGTAAGTTTTTAAAAACTTAGTAAGTTTTTAATTTACATTTTAAATAAAAGCCTCCACATATCTATGCATTGCTGGGTTCTTTTCACATAGCTGTCACTTGAAGTCACAAATAATAAACTAAGACCATCGAAGTAAAATAAATAGGTAAATAAGTTAATAACAATAACCTGTCAGTAAGCTAATTATGGAGAAACAACATAAACATTGTCTTGCGTTACCTATATCTCTATAGTTATATGTCTATGCACATATGCATAGCCCGAAGAATTGCCAAACTTAAGTGTTTGTGGGCAGGGCACATTGCTCGCAGAACAGATGGCCGATGGGGCCGGGGTTGGATGCGAGAAGCACGGAACTGGTGGAAGTGGAGGTGCTTGGGGGAGGCTATGCCAGCAGTGGATGTCTTTCGGGTGAAATGAATGAATTGAATATGCACCGCACCGAACGTTGCGAACGAATACTTTTTATGTTCTTTTTTTTTAGAGAAGCTTGTTCCTTTGTAATAACAGCCGCAAGGGTTGATCAATCAGGTTAAACTACGCTTGCCGCGATTGGTTCGTGGATGGATGACCATCTTTACATTCCAAGATCCTCCCGTGTCTCGGATAGCACGTTAAGCCATTGGTCCCAGCTATCATTCGTGAATCTTTGACAGTCGTTTGGGTCGTCAGAAGCCCGAATGTCTGACAACCAGTCTTGCCAGTGGAGATCAGATAGGCTGACGTTCCATGTAAAATACTGGTGTTCAGCAGCATCCGGTTTGACTGGAAGCCGACCCCGACCTTGGGAAAAGGCTCGGTATATGATGCAGATGATGACTGTTTATGTTATTTAACCCCCATAGCACAGAATCAGGAGTGGCCTTCTTGTCATGTCGTGCAGCTGCTGACTATTTATGTCGTAACTTGTATAAATTTGTCTTGTTTTTATGTTTTTTATTCGAGTAATCATATCTTTTTATACACACGTGTTTCTGTGGCAAATAATAATCCATTTTAACCGACTTCAAGAAAAGGAGGAGGTTCTCAATTCTGTTGAATATATTTTACTTTATTTCTTTCTTATCAAATTTCACAGATACCTTAGGATAAGTATAGTTAGTTTTCGTCCTGGATATTTGAATAGAAAAAATACAAAACACACGCTGACGAAGTCACGGGCACCAGCTAGTCTTCGAGCCTACTGTTGGCAAATAGGCAGTTAGAATTTTTCTTTTTATTGTTGGCAAATCCTTGTTTTTATACTTTGAATTTGGAATACCACCACGTACAGTCCGTTTACAGTTATTTTACCTCTCAGCAGCAACCTTATTTGAATGAGAATAAAGATCACACAAATTTTGACAGACTTGCCAAGTGGTAGTAACCCAAAAGCAACCTTATATAAATGAAAATAAAGATCACTGTGATTTGGACAGTGAAGCCAAATCAGAGGTAAAATAACTCTGAAAGAACTGTAGTAGGCGATGACAAAGAGTAATGATGGCAGAAAGAAATCTGGGTCGCTTCAGTGGACAAGATGATAGTGTCAGGTGACCTTAGGGTTGCCAGATGGTCCGAATTCGTCCTGATTTTCCCGAAATTTTATATTATGTCCCGAGTCCCGACAAATACATAATGACCCGATAAAAGCCTGTGGTGTTTTTTTTTTTAACGAAACAGAAAATTTTAATAACCGCGCGTTAAAAATCGATTGGTTTAAGAATTGATTTAATAGAAGCTGAGTTAATAATTAGAACTTGAACTATGAACTAACCCGTTAGTATTTTGACACTTTTCTGAGTACTTTTCAAAGATCAAAATTGGTGGATTCGGTGAAATCGAATGCAAAGTAACAGTAGCAACATAAAAAAAAATAAGTGAATAGACTTCATTACTTTAATTGTAATGATAAAAAGTAACATATTGATTTGTAAAATTACTTGTCCCGACAATAACGCAAAACCCGATTTTTTTTTAAATCTCAGATATTTTTGTTTTCTCATCTGCCTACCCTAGCTCTAGGTGTCTCGAGGGAGGAATCTTTATGATCTTCATAGAATGTAAGTGGTATTAAGTAGAGCGAGATAATCTTGAACACGTTTGCGATACATAGGAACTACACAGCAATCTGTGGGCCTAGCACAAACGCGCGCAGTACCTAAACGTAGCGTCTATACGCACGATCTTGCAATGGAACTCGCTTCTTCAATTAATGCTGAACTTATAGTATACAATAATTGCGGATGATTGGTTTTGATTAAAATATACTTTGTCATTGTTATAACTGGTCTAACAGATTATATTTTGCAAATCAATAAATGATTTGATTTATATTATTGTTAATGAAAAAAAAGTTAAAAGTTATGTTGCAAGAAAAGGAATGATGGAATAATGAAACTCTCACACATACATATGTATTGAACACATATTACTCCTTTTTAGGGTTCCGTATCCAAATGGTGCCAACGGAACCCTATTTTTAAGCCCGCTGTCCGTTCCACCGTACATACGTCTGTCACCGGGTTGTATCTCATGAACCGTTATAGGTAGACAGTTGAAATTTACACAGAGTGTGTAATATTAATATTTCTATTACCGCTATAACAACAAATAATAAAAATTAAATAAAGTTAAAATATACGTAAATTGAGTCCCTATACAAGAAACGTGTTTTTATCGGCGCTTATTGTCGAGGAACCCTTCGAAGGCACTTGACCGGTTTTTTTAAGTCATTAGAGAGGCAATTCTCGTAATTTTAAAAACGTTCACAGTCTGATCTCAGTCTCAATCTGTCAAAAATAACTCTAATTTCCCTACATTTTGACAAGCTTTTGACCTTTGTTTGTCGCTGAGATGAGACTGCGACTAGATTTTGAACGTTTTAAATTACGAGAATTGGCCTTCTGATATTATATTTATTTGCCTTCCATACTTCTTGGTGGGGTTCGATCAAAAAGTTCAACTATGCGTCACTCGTATTACTAGTTTTATAGTATAAGTCTGTTTTGATCAACAATGTATTATGTATGCAGGATACAAGCTCATTGTGCCAGAGAGGTAACTACCTATTTCCTTAATTAACAGTAGAGACTTGCTGAGAATTACAAGTAGTTGATACAATTTATGCTTTTTACTGTATTCAGACAACTGTTCTGCTGGGGAGTTTGGTGCGCCACTTCTTCTTCCCAACTAAAGCACTACGAAGTGGTGAATGGCAAGCATTTTGAGGGACTGTCTTGTACTTTTGACGTTCAAAAAGTGCTGATTCTGCTGTGCGAGGCGAGTACTACTTCCAAAGGCCAGGCGGTTGACTAAACGGCTAATTTAACCAGTTGGCTGTCTGCGACAAATACATGACTTATTTAAGTCCGAATTATAATTCTTAAATATGTTTCTCTCGTAAGTATAGTTATGCGAATTTGATACATAATTGTTATACGAAGTGTGGCGTTCCTCACCTTCAGTCAAAAAAACATAAAAGCTAATTTCATGTTATGCATCTATACAGGGTGGCAGGGACGTGGAAGCGCATAATGTAACTTTAAATTCAGCAAAGCAGATTTTTTTTTGATAATCGACAAAAAAAAACAGCTGTTTCATAGAAAAGTGCATTACCTATGCGCTCAAAATTTATGGAACAGCTTTCGTGTAGTGAATTCATGGTAACAGGTTGCTCGTCGGTTTCCCTGCCACCCTGCATCTTAGAATTAAAATAAATAGGACACTGAACCTTTATCAAGCGTTAGTTCTATGTTTTAGCTCAGTTTATATTTTAATTAAATATAAAATCAGTTCTTTAATAGTTTCATTAATGATACAGTATTTATTTTTAACCGACTATAGGAAAAGTTTCTCAATTCGGTTGAATATATTTTTTTATGTTTTTTCTTATTTTCTTATTTTATTTTTCAAATTAAACTATTATTTTATTTATCGAACTAACACTAATATATACTATATACAACATATTTTTTTTTTTATTATGTTTGTTACCTCAGAACTCCTTTAATTATAAGCCGATTTGCAAAATTATTTTTTTATGCGAAAGGATATTACTTTCAGATTGATCCCATAGAAATTTTATCAAAATCGGCTCTATACTTTGGTTTTTAAACAAAAATTACGGGTAAAAACTCAAGTAAACAAAATTGCGTCGAATGTTTGATTTTTTTATTTTGTATAAAGGTTTTTATTGATACGAGTATTATTTTTTGAATGCGCGAGCAACCATTTGTAATTTTCATAATTTTTCTTATCCTTGATGTATGTGATTATATTATGTACCTACTCACTAAACTGCTCAAAGAATCGTAGGTCGAACGTAACTTCTAAAATATTGAATTGCCTGTAATTTCCATTGGCACACGTAATCGACCAGTTTCACCGAGTTAATATAAAGAACGCGTGGACTTTTGAAGAAAACTCGCGTCCACTTCGTAGTGAAAGGCAGTACCTACTTATATTTTGTGCTCAGCATTCGAAATGTATAGATATTTTTTAATATACACTGTGCTTTTCATTAAAGTGTGGAGTGAACCGTTTTTTCATTTAACAGGTTTGTTATACAGGGTTATTGGTAAAACACTACCTAACAACCTTGCAGGACTGGATTACTAACAACATAAACCACAACTTTTGTTCTATGACTTTTTACAAAACGTAATACATTTACCAAAACCAAACCTTTATGATTTCGTTCTTCTATCTAACCCCTGCTTCCCTTCGATGCATTTAGTACTAGGCACAGCAGTTTGTTTTCCTAAATAACGCTTTCTTTTGCTTCGAGAGTTTGTGACGGAAAATCGAATATACCAATTCGTTGAATAGAAATAATTTTATTCTTGTATGGAAGTCTGATGAATTAAAATATAATGAATTAATAAAAGTTATAAAACAAACGTTGTTGTTTATGATGTCAGTAATATAGTCCTGAGAGGTTGTTAATGTTTTACCAATAACCCTGTATATTATCTACTTATTTAATTAGGTTTAAATCATTTATTCTCATAAAAGACAAAAACGCCACTCACATGAGAACAGACAAGATACATTCAGTAAACTTATTTTAGGTAACCGTCACCAAAGTATATGTATAGTATTATATAATTATTCTATACTCATTCAGCAGTTCAAATCTCAACCATCCAAGAAAATTGGAGTACTTTAGTCAAGGCAATTTTCAATTATGTGTTTGGATAGCCGAGACTTAAAACCGCTGAGAGAGCTAACATTTTTTATGTAAGAGGGTAGATTATTAAATAGTTGTGCTCCTTCATATGTTATATTCTTTTTAGCATAACTAGTGCGTATTCTTAGCAAAACAAGTAGACTTGGTCGACGAAGACTGCGTTTAGTAATTTGAGACTTTTTAGTAAATGATAAGTTAGTAATTAATTAACTAATGACCCACCCTTGTTTTGCACGGTTTTTACAATTTAACAAAACATCTAGATTTCATTATTGTATGCAAGAATTACACTCATAAATCTTCCGGAATAAATTCTCTAAATGATGGTAAAAACCGCATCAAAATCAGTTGCGCAGTTTAGAAGAAAAACGCGGTCTCAGACGAAAAGCGACTTTGTTTCATACTATACTTTTGAATTGTTATAAGCTCCTGCAAGTTATTATATAAGTGGTAACGACTCTTGGGAATGACTGCCATTTACACAGTGGCCTTCTTTCAGCGGAGTGATGATATTTATAAGATACCCATTAGTTTAGGTAATTAACTAGAGGTATACAAATCTTTAAAAGCGTTTTTATAGATTACACTTTCCTGTTTAAAAATACGTTATAAACACTTTCCGATTTTCACGATAGTCTCCTCTTTTATTAGTGTGTTAAACTTTATCATTTATTTTTAAACTAGTCGTAGTAGATGTAACTGCTTAAGCACAATTTTTAAGTTAGATTTATAATAATAATATCACGTTTTGTAATCTGTCTATTGTAAAGAGCCCATTAGGAAAGGTTAAAAAATACGACGAATTAGATAACATTGCTAAATTGAAGATTACAACTGTGACGTAGAATGACAACTGAAGTGACAGGTATTATGTTTAGCCGGTTTATTTTGTTTAGTATAAATTCACTCAAAACATTGCCGGTTATCATTTAAAAGTTTTGACGATTTCATTTAAAATGCCTACTATATTATAAAATAACTTCGTTAAACGTGCGTGTGTAAAGGCTTTGGTGAAACGGTATTTGTGCTTATAGCCTTGTAGAATAAATAAAATGATAATCAATTAACCTCAATTTTAGTACCATGAATCACGTGGTTTTGATTTGTCTACCTTTTGTAAACCTATAATTATAATAATTCTAGATATTAAAATTAAAGCCAATCTAAAAATCCACCTACAAATCCCATGACTATGATCAGAATTCAAACTAAGGACCTTTCATTCGCCAAGTCCCGTTCTAACCGTTGTGCTATTACTGCTTAGCATAACTAGCCTATAATGTCCCCACTGCTGAGATGCTGACTGCCTCCGCTTTGGGAGAGGGAGTACTATAATCCACGCGGAAGTGATAGATGTCACGTCCTCGAATTTTTGGTTCTAGGACATGCCAGTTTCTTTACGATAATTTCCTTCGCCGTTTAGAGAGTAACACAAAGTAAAGCGCCTGAATTGATTCGAACCAACGACTCGTAAGTCGCCATTGTTTCCACTGAGCCACCACCTCTCTCAACTGGGCAACGGCTAGGATAAACGCTCCGCGTTGTATAATTACAGCAACGTATAACTGCACCAAGTAGGGGAAAGTGGGGGAACTGAGAACGGCGGGTAATTGGGAATAGCTAGGTAAGTAATACTTTCCCCCGCACTACACCGCTCCGCACCCGTTCAACTGTCGCGTTATCGCGTACGCACTGAGGGGGGCTAGACGCGTCTGTTGAACGGGTGCGGAGTGGTGTAGTGCGGGGGAAAGTATTATTTAACCTAGCTATTCCCAATTACCCGCCGTTCTCAATTCCCCCACTGTCCCCTAATATTATCACATTTTCGCGTATCGTGGAACATTCTCGCATTTCCCGCCCATCTAGCTCGCTCGGTTGGAAAGCAAGACTGGCTGAGGGTGGTTAACCTTGGTTCTTATTAGTATCTAAACTCAGAATCTGACAATTTTAAAAAGCAGTCAGAAGTCTGATGACGATGAGGTCAGACAAAGGGTAAAAATAAAATGTCTATTTCTTTAATAAATAATAATAAATAGTAAAGCAAAAACTAAATTATTCATGGCTCTTAACAACAACGAAGAAACAACAAAGACAAAGTTTTAATAGTTAAGACTTGGAATAAAGTTAAATTATCTATTGTAAATTTTTGATTGCCACATTTTCAAGTAATTATTTTTAATGAAGACTTCAACAGAAACTTTCTAAGTTTTTTTAAGCAACACCTAATATATTTATGTTAATTATTAAAATTACTGAGAGATTTGTTACAAAGCTTTGCACATAATATTTGAGCAATTATTTAAGAAACTTTAAAAGAAAATCAAACAAAATTTAAAAAATAAACAATATTGCCAATAATAAAGAGTTTTCGTTTTAACGCGCTAAATAAATTATTAACATTTTTTTGCATTATATGTGTATGTATATTTTGATAATTTAGTTTAAGACTTCACATATTCATATTTTTCTCTTCTTGTTCCCACAGACTATATTCTCTTACATTTCTTATCATTTTTCCTTCCGCAGGTCTAAAAAAAAAAAAAAAAATAAATATTAAAAAAAAAAAAAAAAAATATAAAAAAAAAAAAAATGGCTGCTGGAAAAAAACGTCTTAAGAAATAAGCAGTACCTTTGTACTCAAATCATAATTATGTCGTATCGCTATGTATTCCACTGTGTGAACATAAATAATAAAATAAATAAATAATATTTTAGAAATTTCATTGAGATGACGCTACATACTGAAGTAATGATATCTCAATTATCGCTTGCTAGCCCGCCGCTGCTGGGGCCGCCTCGCACGGTAGCAATCTACTGAGATTGCACCCGTGTGAGGCGGGTTCATAGTGGATAAAAAAAATATTGAAACGTTACCGTCGTCGTTCTGCTTCTGTCAATAGAGCAACGCAATGTTTCAGTTGTATATTTACCCCTTGGCCACGAGCTACACGCTCAAGCGAAACGCGTCTTGCGACAGTGACTGAGACAACAAATGAAAGTAGTGGTTTCGAGCATGCTACGAGACACCGCGACGCGACTTGTGGAGCATTGGACGGAAACAGATGACAAACGCGCGTTTCGCTTGACGCAAGTTGCGACGCAAGTCGCATCGCTATAGGCCGTAAACGAAGCCTTAGTACTTACCAAAGCCCGCACGACCACTGAGTCGATCATGTCAGAATAAGAATCATAAGGACTTCCATTTTCGTTTCAGAAAAGCCGATTTTCTTCTGTTTCAAAGTGTGCCCTCTCTATTGCTCACAACGCCGGAGTGACGAGGGTAAGACTTAGTTATCACGCAATGTTGAACACGTTCCCTTTAATTTGTACCAGAAAACTGTTTTGTAAGGGTAGTGCTGATAAGCGATTTATTAATTCTCAATTTGGCACTTCACAGGAATATCACGATATTATTTTTAAAATATTTGTTGTACGAGTACAGTAGCGAACATCCCTATGACCACCAGAGCCGATCGACCGACCTTTTGCGACCTTGTTGTTACGCAAAATTCGTAATCGCTTTGTGAAATAAAAAATGTGACTTTGAGAAAAGATCTTATTCCATAATAGTATGGTTTCGTATCACCATCGTTACCACTGGGCCACCACTGCTGGCTAGGTAAAAACTTAAATAAAATTATTATTTTTTATTACAGATGCTGCATCCTTAATCTACCTTGAAGATAATCCATACTCCTTTGACCCTGACGTTTGGATTGAAGACGACCCGACGGTCATCCCGTACCCGTGCCTCTACGGCCACTACATATTCTGCAAGCCACAGCCCACGACAACTACACCTTCGCCTACAACAACTACAATGGCTACAACCACTAATGAACCGTCCTTCATTTGCATGGTTTGCAAGAAGAAATGTAACTATCCAAAGAGCTAGTCTGAAACAGTTGAATGTGGTAGAGGTATCGTAGTAGGAAAATATTTTTTAGAGCAGCAACAGGCGGTGTAATCTGTAAAAATCTCACCGTGAAAACTTAGGTGAAGTGAGTTTGTATTCTACCAGCAGTGCGATTCTGTAACCATCTCACCGTGAAAACTTAGGTGAAGTGAGCGTAGTGTGAGCTGTCATTCCAACTAATGCTAGGGATTGACACTATTGACAGCTCACTCTAAGCTCACTTCACCTAACTTTTCACGGTGAGATTTTTATAGTATCGATCGGCTGATGCTAGGGATTGTCACTGTTGACAGCTAACTCCACGTTCACTTCACCTAAGTTTCTACGGTGAGATTGTTACAGAATAGTCCTGCAGATCTGGCAGAATTACGCGAAGGAAATTTTGACTTGTAATAACGTCTCCAATACTTTACTTAAGAGGCCCTAACACGAACTGGCGGCATAAATATGTACGTGTCTCCCACACGTACATATTTATGCCGCCATATAGTATGTTGATAGAAAAGTACGACTCATCTTGGTTGTCGTACGCTGTGAAGGTGCTGGTCAGGAAACCCCACAGCTAACCTTACAATTTTCTTTTTGTTTTTGTCTCTGTGTTTATTTATTAACTTTTTAAGAACAATGTTACTAACAATTGGGCCTAGTGGCCATAAATAAACAAATATTGATATTGAATTGAATTAAATAAATTTTACGCAAGGAAGATTGGGCTAATCTGCCCTGAAGTCCAATAACGTTAAGATATAATTATACAAATAGAAACATCTCTTCAAGGAGAATATTGCTACCAGCACCTCACCAGTACTGTGCCATCGGTCATCGATTCTACGGCTAATATGGCCGGCCCATTACCACTTTCAGACCTTTAAACGTGAGTAATTAAGTATTATCGAAAACATTAACTCATCATTAACACCGAACTGACTAACAATTGGCGAAACTCATGTTCGTAGGAAAGGATTCCCTTGAAAAGCTCTTTCCATTAGTATATAATTATCTTATGGGTATTTGGCATCAGGGCACAGAACCATACTTCGTTGTCCATTCTCCTTTGAACGATTATGAACCGAAAGTAGAACTGTCCTATAGTATTTTGGTAACGATTATGTGAGAAACGAGTATTCTCGATATTAAAATCGTCCAACGTTATGTTTACTCGCACGTTCGTGCTCTGCACAAAAGCCGAAATTACGTCGCTTATTTTTCGGCAGTTGAGCCGCTACGCTTCTAGTTGTATTTTTAAGGACGTGCGTGCACATGAATCTTTGATTCTTCGATTGATTAATGACAATTTTAATCGGAAAATGTATCAATAGGTATTAGTTATTAATGGCTAATAATTCATGTTTGGCGTGCTTTGATAAATATGTAGGCGGACCTCTACAAACTTTATTATAAAAAAAATAGTGATAACGTTATTTTGAATGATCAGCTCTTGATGGCTTTTCTGTATAAAAGTCTATGCATGTCCACGCGGCCTTAGGTTTGATTATTATATTTTTTTATATCGATAGGAACTAATGTGACAGTGTTTACAAAGCATATACAAAATTTTTAATGAAACAACAGCAAAGAGCTATTAACTTGAAGTATGGCAGTTTTATTTTACACCTAAAATTTATAATGCACTGTGTTGATAATTTTCACCCTTATTCTGGGCAATATTATGTATTTATCGATTAAGCTTCGTCATCTACCTAGCCTTTCCCAACTATGTTGGGGTCGGCTTCCAGTCTAACCGGATGCAGCTGAGTACCAGTATGTTCATACAAAGATCCCTCTATGCCTCGGAAAGCACGTTAAGCCGTTGGTCCCGGCTGTCATTTTTTGATCTTTGACAGTCGTTACGGGTAGTTAGAAGCCCGAATGTCTGACAATCAGTCTTACTAAGGGGTATCGTATTACCCAGTAAATGAGTTGTGGAGGTCAGATAGGCAGTCGCTCCATGTAAAATACTGGTATTCAGCTGCATCCGGTTTGACTGCAAGTCGACCTCAAAATATTTGGGAAAAAGTTAGGCAGTTGAAGTTGAGTCATGAGACGTAGAAAGTTTTGGGAACTTTCCATGTCAGGTACCACAAAATCAATCACCATGTCAATGCGGGAAGGTGGTATACTGTTTGTATTGTATTAGTATAACTTATGCAGTATTGTTTTAGTTTTCACTCGCATGATTAACAACCCTTTGTCTGTAGTTAGCGAGTTTCGAAGATTATTTAATATTGTTTAGCTTTCTTGCTTGTAATTGTCGAAATGAGGGTTTTAGAGTGACAGTGCTTACAATGTTGCTATTATGTAAAACTATTATTTTATATACCTATTGTTTTCATATAACTCTTTTATTGGTTTACGCGGCGCATAAAGCTCCCAGTCGGCATGATTTTTTTCAACAATCTTGTTTATATTTCAGCCAATATACACAAAACCTTAATGAGTTATATACCAAAATCTTCCTCACGAATCATTCTGTCCATTAGAGAAAACCTGTATGGTATGTGAATATGGTCACCCAATCACGGACCAACCGCGGCTGTTACTACTTAGCCACAAGCCCCTCAAAAGTCCTTATATCACAACCTATTAAAATCTACACAGATATGTAAATTAAAGTTGCAACTCTCACTAAACCAGTGACACGGGTTACAAGTCAAGAACTGGTGTTTATGCAGGTATTATTGAGCATGTCTTCAAGATTACCTAGATGTATGCTAAACTTCTTTCTAACAAGTTTTTATGTAACTGTTGAAGCGGTAAAAGCTTATCATTGAGGTAAATACGTAATTTCTGTGATTCAAAATTTGTAATAATTATGTTGCAAGGAAGTTGTATGCGCCTTATGCCTGCATTCTGAGGTGCACCATTAACTCTCGATAGTTATTCATACATAAACAAGAAAGAAACTACAAAACGCCACCTGCTATGATCCTGACATACTCATTTTACTTCGCTTGTAACAAATAATGTTGTGAGATTAAGACCACAGCATTATTTTTGCAACCTTATTTTTTAGAAATTAAGTTTTATTTTTCCATGAATATTTTTGTTCTTATTGTAATAAAACGTTTACTTTTGAATCAAAGTAGTAAATATGTTGCAAAAGATAATAAACTTTATAGAAAGAATCATCATTTTCCTGCCCTTATCCCATGCCACTTGGGGTCGGCGCAACACGTTTTCTTCTTCCATTCTCTTACGCTATCATTCACTCCCTTTTCTTTCATATCATTCCTCACATAATCCACCCATCTTTTCTTCGACCTTTCTCTCCCTCTCCATCCATCAACATGTATATTCATCACTCTTTTAGTCACATGCGTTTCGTCCCTTCTTATCACATGCCCATACCAAGCAAAGAAAATAGATTTATTTTCGGCAAACATGACGCATAAAAAAGAACAAACACACAAAAAAAAAACAAGTTGGGGGTAAATATGCGTCACATTCACGCAAAACGGCCATCGCTCAGCATAATGCTAAGACTCTATACGAGACAGAGCCCCAGCGCTGGTTTTCAGCGGCAGCTGGCGTTGACGTGATGACGTCAACCAGTGCAGCATGCAATAGCGGTCACTTGAGCGATGTGTTTTTGTTCCTCCGATCCTTAATCTAATTATAGCAATTTTCATCATCTATCTATACATATAATATAAAAATTAATCCCTATTTCCCTTGGTCACGCCATAACTTGAGAACGACTTAACTGATTTCATCCATTTTTTTTAAGTTTTCTAATACTTTGTAGAAGGTTCTTACGGAAAAAAAAATTAGAAAGTTGCTTTACGCAGACGAAGTCGCAGGCAGAAGCTAGTTTCAGATAATTTACATTCCATCACCATTTAATCAGTTATCTACTTTAGTTAAATGAATTCTAAGTTTATGTTTGAGTGACTATTTGTAACATAAGTTTTTGGTTCCAATAGAATTTGAACTTTGCTAAGTGTGTTGTTCCATAACTTGAAAATTATCTCAAATTCCTGGCTCTAATATAGGGCTTTCGTAGATCGAACTTTAATCCGCAGAACAGTAACCTTAGAACACTGAACTATACATTTTCTACCAATGTAACTTTGGAACAGATGATGGCTAATTCTTTGACCTCGTAACCCAAGAATAGAATAGAATAGACACCATACAAATTACAGAACATAAATATATATTTTTTTTACAAAGGGTGACACAATGGGCTGTCTTATCGCTAAAAGCAATCTTTTCAACCTTTGGATAGATTAAAATTAAGGTACCCAAGTACCTATTGATGGGCTTGTGGCCAAATAATAACAGCCGCACGGATCGATTGAAGGTCAAGCAATTCTTGCCGCGGTCGGTTCGTGGATGGGTGACCATCCATTAAATATCGAGACCTCTCCGTGCCTCGGAATGCACGTTAACACGTTTGAGGGACAAACGTGTTAATGTGCGTTCGTAGGTATTTGACAGTCGTTACGAGTAGTGAAAAGCTCAGAAGTCTGATGTCCTCTTACCAAGGATTATCGTGTTACCCAGTAACAATGATAAATGAGGAACCCTATCGTATTACTCAGTAACTGGTTGTGGAGTTCACAGAGGCAGTGGCTCCATGTAAAATACTGATATTTAACTACATCCGGTTAGACTGGAAGCCGACCCCAACTTAGTTGGGAAAAAGGTAGGTAGATTTATTTTGATTGTGTAAATGGAGTATTACGTTCACCGATAGCGATTGCAATATAATCTTTTCAGGAAAACAGTTTTCCTCGAACACAACAAAAATAATGTGGTTGACAAAGTGCCCATAAATATTGTTCCTAGACCTTTAGGCATATTGTGGTTTATGATGGCGACTAAAATCCTTTTATCCGAATTGTCTCAGTGACCCCTATTTACTGCGCGAAAAGCGTTCATAACATAAACAACACCTTTTTATGCATTATAGTTTTTATTTTATTTTTTTATAAAGTATATTTACTGCGCGAAAAGCGTTCATAACATAAACAACACCTTTTTATGCATTATAGTTTTTATTTTATTTTTTTATAAAGTATTGTACTCTGTCCACAAGGTTAACCGTTTTTTGACAGCTGCCTTAGAACGTACACATTCCAGATTACGTAAAAGATAACTTTAAAATACGTAATAAAATAAATATAATATAAACTGCCTAATCTTATTGAATTATCTTATTTATGACTTCTTACAGACATTATAATACCGTACGTGTAACAATTTTGACAAAAAAATATATAATTGCTCACTAGTTCGGTCTGTGAAAAAACGGTTTACCTAGTGGACAGATTATAAAGATAAAAATATTTTATTTTGCAAATATGGGTACAAGTCATGATGGTACAGTCAACAGCAAAAGTAGATGATCAAAATCAGAAATTCAATACTAATTAACGGAGTTCGCGTCAGAACTGTGTGGCGTCGAAGTGATTCAAAAGTATGACACTGAGTCTGACATAATTATTAGTTCATCATTCACTAATAATTATCAATGTGCAACTATTCAATTCATTCAATAAATAAAATAATTCTAATTTATCAGTCAATAATATAATTACTGTCACAATTTCTAATATTTACATAATATATGCAATATATAAAATAGTCAAACAATTTCTTTCTCCAATAAAAAATCTGGAACACTATAGTAAACTTTGTCTACTAAAAAGTTACGAAGTCTTTTTAGGGTTCCGTAGTCAACAAGGTACCCTTATAGTTTTTATTATTATTATTTTTTAACGTCAGGAAATGTCACACTTTTACACACAAAATATAAGATATATATTATTCCTGTAACCATTCGTTTACGGAGTAAATCATTCTTTTGTATAAGTAACATAAAGGTAAGTATTGACTAGAGCATTTACTTGTAACAGACATCAGCAGAGGCATCAGACAACAGGGGCTTACCACCAGCTCTTATAGCAGGACAGATGCTGAACTGCACTACTTTCTACTAATCAGTGCAGTTCAACTTCTGCCCTGCCATACAATACATACATCAACATACATATATCAAGTGGAAGGTCAGGTCACTTCAAGCTCACTTCACCTATGTTTTCACGGTGACATTTTTTACAGAATAGATCGGCTGATTTTAAAAACCAACGAGCGTATCGGTGCAGCTTTCATCACGTCTGCAGAGTTTCGCTAGCTAATTTAATTTGACTTTGTATTTCCAAAGTTCGCAACAGTGTTAGAGGTAAACTCCACCACCTGCTACACATGTTCATCCGAATTCTCGATACTATCTTCGAATCTATTTTCATCTAAATCGACAAACGAGACGTGTTCGGCTCAATCAGGTCACGCTTCGGAGATCAGACCTCAAATCTTAGTTGATCCCAGCCTACCTTTACGCGTCATTGCGTGTTAGACATGAAATTTGTGGCACGGGTTCTGATATTAGTTTACTCAACTTTTCTGATAAAAAATGACACTTGGCAATGTCACTGTTAATTATTATGAAAAGGTTAGGAAGATTATGATGGTAATTACCCAAATTAACTCAGTCAAATATGAGTTTTGGAGGTTAGAGATGGTAGACAATCATACATACATTCGCATTTAGTTTGCTTGATTTTGGCGATGAATGTGGCTTCCTAGTGGGTCATATTTTGAGTTGGTAATGTACAATACAGTCAGTATCATAATTTTCCCACATGAAATTAAGCCATGCAAATAAGAAATAAAATATTTTTATCAGTTTTCATAATTATTACGAAATTAAAAAAAAAAACATTTTACGTCTTGAAACATTCTTACAACATTCGTTTTCGGTAACATTCGTTTAATGTTTCATAAACTAAGTATCGAAGAGTAGCACGTGCCGTGGTAACAATTTTAGCCAGTCAGGAAAGTGGTAACTGGTAACGTGGTGGAAAATGGACCTCAAGCTAGTACAGTCGAACGCACGTATGTGGTAACACTTTGACCTTGAGCTGGACTAGCGTAGTATGGTGTTTCAATAGAATAACAGACAGCTTATACTGGTTTTGTTACCATTGACTTACGGCCTACTTCGCGAACTCCACTAACACCAACATTATTGGCTAAGACTACAATGGAAAGCTGAAATGGTACAAAAAAAAAACACAAGCCTACCAAGTTTCCAAACAAACTTGTTCTAGGAAACTGACAGTTTGTTGCATAAGAAAAACATTTTCTTATGAAGTTTCGTGGTTATTTTTGTTGCCATCTCTCCCATTTTGCCTCTCAATTTTGAACTTATCTTTTTACTTAGGTATACGTTATTTTTATTTTCGTTGAGTATGCGACATCTCGAGGGACCATTTTGAATATTCGGAAGTGTTATTTTAGATAAAAGTAGTTTTATTTAGAGGTGCCTTTCTGATACACTTCGGATATGGTTTCTTATTATGTCTAGTAGTACGGACCTTTACCAAGTTGTATGTTTTGTTAACTTGCAACATTGATATCGTAACTATTATCGTGAGAAATAACTATTTATTTATATATACTTTATTGTACACCAGAGGGACTTGTAGCTAAGTAATAACAGCCACTTGGGTCGGTCGACCAGGTTAAGCTACGCTAAACGCGGTTGGTCTGTGAATGGGTGACCATCTTTACATACCAAGACCCCTCCGTGCCTCGGAAAGCACATTAAGCCGGCTGTCATTCGTAGATGTTTGACAGTCGTTCGTTACGAGCCGGGCCGTCAGAAGCCCGAAAGTCTGACAGCCAGTCTTACCAAGGCCTATCGTATTACAACATGAACAATACATTTTCTACCAATGTAACTTTGGAACAGATGATGGCTAATTCTTTGACCTCGTAACCCAAGTACCCATTGATGGACTTGTGACTAAATAATAACAGCCGCACGGATCGATCGAAGGTCAAGCAATTCTTGCCGCGGTCGGTTCGTGGATGGGTGACCATCCATTACATATCGAGACCTCTCCGTGCCTCGGAATGCACGTTAACACGTTTGAGGGACAACCGTGTTAACGTGCGTTCGTAGGTATTTGACAGTCGTTACGAGTAGTGAAAAGGTCAGAAGTCTGATGTCGTCTTACCAAGGATTATCGTGTTACCCAGAAACAATGATAAATGAGGAACCCTATCGTGTTACTCAGTAACTGGGTTATGGGGGTCAGATAGGCAGTCGCTTCAAGTAAAATACTGGTACTCAGCTGCATCTGGTTAGTCTGGAAGCCGACCCCAACAAAGTTGGAAAAAGGCTAGGCAGATGATGACTTTATTGTGTTACAATAAAGTAACAAATAATAAAATTACAAAACAAAAAAAAAAAGATCTCTTTGTTCAGAGCTAAAAATATCTAGCGCGTAACATTGGCATGTGGATGGCCGCTACAAGAAATGACCATTCGTAACATAATATTTCGACCATTCGTGACCGATGTGTTGTTTTTTATGTGGATATCGATTGTATGTGTGATGCGGAAGAATGAGAAGAATCTCGTGAGGAAATTTTAGAATATGAATGCGGAGGGCTATAGGAGTAGTAGAAGACCAACGAAACAATGGATGGACTGTTTGAAAGATGATATGCCTAGAAAGGGAGTCACTACCGAGATTACGACTAACAGAGAAGTAAGTATGGAAGAAAAATACATTGCGTTGACCCCAAATAAATTGATATAAGGGCAGGAGAAATATGAGACGAATTCGTTTAGTATTTAAATTTTTGGTTTTGCAGACAAATAATATCTTCACGTGGCTGGGTCGTTCTGTAGCCAAAGAATTAGCATTCAACGTGGCAAAGCTTCCAGACTTCTGTCTCGGCACGACGAGTGCTTCGACGCTTAATTATCCTTTTGTTTTTATATTTATTTATCTTTTAATTTAGTAGGTACAAAAGGAGATAAGTAACCTGGGGGTCTTCTCCGAAGTAGTATCGGCCGAATGCTCGGCCGGTTCCTGCTACGAAGTTACTATTTGGTTCGGTCGGTTCCGATCCTACACTCCCACACTCTTTCGAATATTGTGACTATGGTCCCGACCTAACTGAGCCGATCCGAACTTTTTTCGCATTTTTCAGTAATATTCGGTTCGGCCATGTGTCGGTCCGATCCGAACACATTCACACACTTCGCACTTTGCACTTCGGAGTAGACCCCCAGGGTCATCGGATATAGTTGAAGTTTAGTAAGAAACTGATGGCGATTTTTGAATAAAATTTATTTAATTAATAGAAAAAAGTTAATTTATCGAAATAAATTTTATTAAGAAACATCCATCGGTTTCTTGCAATACTTCAACTATATCCGACGACCCTAGTTACTTGTCTCCTATGGTGACTGTACCTAGTGTAAATAGTTTGATAAGAGATTATAAAAATAAAATGAGATTGAACCAATAATATCCAAATTATGAATAACACTCTAGTAAGTAACCCGGCTAAACATATTGGGGTTTATTCATAAACGATGACTAAAGTTAAGTAATGTTTAAACGTCAAAAATGTATGGTTAAACAGTCGCTAATCACTGCTTAACATTAAGCAACGTTTATGAATAAAGGGGAATGATTGCAACACCATTACACCCATTTGTTAACCACTGAAACTTATACAGCACATCACAATTGCTCAAACTTATTCCAACAGAAATTCGTTTTACCCGAGCTGTTTAAATAGAATACTAAAACCGTGTGGAAGTGGCACTCACATTTTTTCCTTCTTCTGAGCGTGTTGATAGCAATCTAAATGCACTCGGCCCAGAATTCGGCTAGGTACTTGTTTGGCGCCATCACCAACGTCCATCTGTTCCTGTAACGTGCAGCTGACAGGACACGCATGACACGGTATTAAGTGACACATTAGTTTGTGGAACAGCACCATATTTACACTCCAAGGCAGAGTCGTCAAAGCAGGTGGTTTTTTGGGGTTCCGTACCTCGAAAGGAAAAAACGGAACCCTTATAGGATCACTTTGTTGTCCGTCCGTCTGTCTGTCAAGACCCTTTTTCTCAGGAACGCGTGGAGGTATCAAGCTGGAATTTATATCAAATACTCAGGTCTACAACTGACCCTTGGAGCTGTGAAAAAATCAAACTTCTAAGCCGTTTTTGCCGCAAATTTTCGACACTCGCAAGGGAATCAAAACCTACAGGGTACTTCCATCTTATAGCACAGATAAAGGAAACATTGCGAAAACCGTAAATTTTTAGTTACATCATATAATAAAAATATTTTTAATAATTTTTAATTGTACGGAACCCTCGGTACGCGAGTCCGGCTCGCACTTGGCCGGCTTTTTCCTTTGTATAGTCGCATTATTTTACCACCCTTAGTTGAATGTTACTTCCACATCATAAAACGACAAGAGCACCAATTCTTCCCAGCGAAACCGCGTCAATATCTTGTCTTGTTTACGGCAAGGAATCGAAAATGTCAACCGTACGGTATTTTGAAAGTTCAAACCACGCCATTGTGTCACAGAGAATACGATAATAGCAGAGTTTAAAAACGTTCACAGTCAATCTGTCAAAAATATCTCTATTTCCATACATTTGTGACATGAGATTGCGACTAGATTTTGAACGTTTTTAGCTATGGGAATTCGCCTTCAGATGTCGTGATACGGTAAGGAATTGTCGTGGTTTCGAAGTAAACAATCGTTAAGTGGTCATAGTGAATTAGGGCCCTATTCTATTTGTCTGTGTGAGATAGTTACGCATAGATAAGCATTTCTTAACTATATGTATATAATGTTATCAGGGTTTTTTTCTAAATTACTTACAAATATTTTTTTACATAGACAAATAGCCTATCGTTTTATGACGCTTAACGCTTTTAAAACTTCCTCTCTCCTACTATTTGCTGTCCCCATTGCGTCCATAACGTTGTCATAAAATTTTAAGTTACCAATTAATTAATCAGTACTTATTGTGGAAGTCAATGAATGATTGAGTATTTATAAAACCCCTGACGCAGCCCGACCTGAGGATCGATCCCAGGACAACATGCTCAGCTGTCTTGCTTATAGCAGCAAGCTAGACCAACCAGCGAGTCGTAGTATCGCTTCCATACATTCTTATTCTACGATGTTTACTGAATTAGGTGCAGTTTGTCTGCAAACTAACTGCCACCCTCTTTCTATTTGCAGTCCGTTCAATCAAGCACTAAATTAACAGGATCAGGTTTTATTTTGTCTGCGATACTTTGTTTTGTTAAAAGAGTGGCTCGTGGCTAAGTATTTAACAGCTAGGGTCGGTCGCCTAAGGTTAAGCGACGCTTGCTGAGGTCGTATAAGAGGCCATCCATTTTATACTGAGACTCCTCATCATCTGCCTAGCCTTTTCCCAACTATGTTGGGGTCGGCTTCCAGTCTAACCGGATGCAGCTGAATACCAGTATTTTGCATGAAGCGACTGCCTATCTGACCTCCACAACCCAGTTACTGGGTAATACGATACCCCTTGGTAAGACTGGTTGTCAGACTTTCGGGCTACTGACGACCCGTAACGACTGTCAAAGATCCACGAATGACAGCCGGGACCAACGGCTTAACGTGCTTTCCGAGGCACGGAGGGGACTTGGTATGTGAAAATGGTCACCCATCCACGGACCAACCGCGGCAAGCGTAGCTTAACCTGATCGATCGACCCGTGCGGCTGTTATTACTTAGCCACAAGCCTGAGACTCCTCCTCGGAAAGAAAGAAAAAAGAAACAAAATACATTTAAAAAAAACCACGCACGCCGAAAGCACGCTAAGCCGTTGGTCTCGGCTGTCTTTCGTAGATCTTTGACAGTCCTTACGGGTAGTCAGAATCTCGAAAGTTTAACCCGTAGAACAACACAAGCGCCCTTATTCTCTATCGTCAATTCCTTAGCTAATCCCGCCAATCTCGCGTTGATTTCGCGCGGTTTCATTTATTGTGTGATAGAAAAATAAGGCGCAGGGGACGGAAGCTTAGAAGGCATTTTAACATAATAGTTTGTTACCAAAAAGGACTCTGTGTTAATAATTGTACAATAATTAACGATTGCCCTTATTGGCAACAAACTAATAATGTTACCTCAACGTTAAAATCTAATTTAAAGTTTCGTCCCGATTTACCCATGCTTCCCTATTCACCCCGTTTGGAGATACATAAGGTCAGATAAAGGTTAAGATAAATAAGGTGTGGTGGGGTGTCGTAGCGTAAGGTAGATAGGTAGATCAAGGTATTTATATTACTATAGTACACCCAGACATAATAGTGAAGATGACGTCGTTTAATTCTGTAAGTGGATTTTTTAAGACGTTAATTTTACACGTCAATTTTTTGGTCACTATTTTAAAGAAGAAAGGCTGAAAAAAATCAGAGATCTGTTCATAGACAGGTCTGTAGGCATAGGTCGTTCCATATGAAATTCTAGTATCCAGCTGCATCCGGTTAACTGGAAGGCCACCTAGTTAGAAAAAGGTTAGATAAGTGGGTGTATGATGGGATGGGTGTGAGAGGGTTCGGATAAAGTTGTGACAAGTCTATACGGAATGGGAGTGTCGGATGACTGATCACTATCATGTTATCTCTAAATTGAGAAACCAGGAAATGTTAAACATTAAACGTGTAGCAGTTTAAAAGGCTCAGGGACTGTATTTTCCCCTGAGTTTTGACAGCGCATTAATTTAGTTGATCTCAAATAATTATGTACGATTACACATCTGTTAAATTACATTTATTTTAGGTTTGTTATGATATATAAAAACGATTTGTTAGACTCATTTATCCGCTCCGAATCAAATCAGACAGGTAAACTTAAATGGGTTTAAAAAGGAACATAAAGAATTACTATGTAAAAAGTGTTACTATAATTTAGGTAAACGACTATTTGAATGATACTTCTTTTTGATTGACATCCTACTTTAATAGTAATTTTGTATGTACCTTGAAATCTCTGTTTGATAGTTTGACATTGAATAATACTTTGACATTAACCTAGATAATATTTTTAACTGACATAACTCATTTATTCAATTCAATATTAACCTAATATTTTTACTCTTGTATTGTAATAATTTTATTTGTGTACCTGATATTTGCGCGCCCCTTTGATATTTAAGACCATGTTCCAAATTCAAATTCATTTATTTGTCCGATTATGGTACATTATTCGGACAAATAAATGAATTTGAATTTTGAATCCCAAATGGGACGTAATAAAATTGCAATCCTTCACATATTATACATATATAATTATGAAAACCAGCGCTGGGGCTCTGTCTCGTATAGGGTCTTAGCATTATGCTGAGCGATGGCCGTTTTGCGTGAATGTGACGCATGTTTACCCCCAACTTATTATTTGTTTTTGTGTGTTTGTTCTTTTTTTATGCGTCATGTTTGCCGCAAAAAAAAGGAATTTTCTTTCTTTCTTTCTTCTTTCATATAAGCTTTTGATTCGATTCCCAGGTCGGGCAAAGTGTTATCAGGTTTTTCCATTGGAAATTTCTTAGTAATAGCCCGCAGTTTGGAAGTTAGCGGTGTGGTACCATCGTGCCTCTGAATATACGTTAAGCCATTGGTCCTGTACTTATTCTCTCTCCGGTCGTGTAAGATTGCCCTCCCATCGGACTCGGAGAGAAAGGGAAGAGAGATCTGTGTCTGCAGACACACTTGTGCTTTATAATATCTCCCGCACCGAAGTCTACTCGTCCGTTAAGATTGGCCACCATGGCTGAAATACGGTCTGGAGGACGACATAAGCTTTTGAGTACACAACAATAATATTCATGCACCTCAATGAAACGAGATGATGATGTTATGAGAGATCTCGAGGAATTTTCGATGTGAATTAAATTATGAGGGCAGTGGAGGCCAAGAAGTAACGGCGGTGACTTACGAGAGGAAACCGGCATGTCCTAGAACCAAAAATTCGAAGACATGTGACGTCTACCAACCCGCACTGGGCCCGCGTGGTGGATTACAGCCCACTCCCACTCACTGGGAGGAGGCCTGTGTCCCAGCAGTGGGAACATTATAGGCTGATTATAATGAAACATGATTAATAATCTACCCAGGCATATTGATTTATATTTATATTCCACGTTTTGAATTTGAAAAGTTGACGGTTTTTAAAGCCTTAAAAACCGTCAACATTTCGCACCTCATTGTAATACACATTTATTTATTAAAACCTCTTATAAAAACCTCGCATTATCTAAATGGCTATTTTTCTCGGATTTACTACAATCCTTGTAACGTTGGGAGTAATCCCCGAATCGTATTTACGGAGTTTTACGGTTTTTACAGCCCCGTTGCTAGGCAACGACATTTCATTAGGGACACCCACACTCCTGCGAGGTCGTATGATATAAAACCTGGGTTATATGTGTATCTACAAGTCTTTAATACCTACATAAATGTAGATACATATGTATAATATATTCCTTTTGTATCTATACTAATATTACAAAGAGGCAGGTTTCTGAGTTTGTATATACTTAGGGGTAATCTTCGGATGTACTGATCTGATTTCGAACATTCTTTTACTAATGGGAAACTACGGTATTGCCGAGTGTCGTGAGATATATGTATTTTCTGTTAATAACAAGGACGCCGATGGAGTCGCGGGCGGACGTAGTTGAAAGATAGTCAAATTTTGTGTCAACTTTATACGATAACCTGTTGTGTTATTGTGTGTGTTTTTGACTAAACACTTGATCAGGGTTTCAGTTTACAGTTTTTTTTTTATTACAAGTTATAGGAGTCGGTATGTTCTGACTGTTTCTAAAGAAGAAAGTCATCAAGTAACTTGTATTTTAAAGGATATACATTGTTAGATATCTACCTCTAGTTTATCAGAAAAATCGTAGCAAACAGACAAACTAACAGTATTCAATAAAATAACAGAATTCGTCCCAAAGTTACATAAAGTTTAAACACAACAAATTAAATAATAAAATTGTCGAATCTATGTTAATACGAGTATTTGATGTTCTTGTCGTGTTGGCCCGTGCCTCGGAAAGCACGTTACGCCGTTGGTCCCGGCTGTCATTCGTGGATCTTTAATAGCCGTTACGGGTCATCAGTAGCCCGAAAGTCTAAGAACGAGTCTTATCCAGTAACTGGTTAATACGATAGGCAGTCGCTCCATGTAAAATACTGGTATTCAGCTGCATTTGGTTAGCCTGGAAACCGACCCCAACATAGTTGGAAAATGCTTGGCAAATGATGATCTTGTGATGGCCCGGCCTTGCCTTACGAGTTGTAGGTTGTAGGTTTGAACCCAGACAGACCTTTACTTTGAGTAAACTATTTCATCACCACTGCTCTTAAAACGGTGAAGGAAAACATCGTGATGACTCGACAGTCATTTTTTCGGTTGTGAAGTCCGTAGAGTTCTGTTTTTGGAGTATCGTGTGGAATACTGAAATAGCATTGTTTTTAGAAATGTTTTTTTTAGTTCTGTATTTAACAACTCAGTTTTTCTTTATTTTAATATTGATATACAACAATGCAGTAGGAGCAGTGGTGGTCAAGTGGTAACGGCTGCAACTTACGAGTTGTAGGTCGTAGGTTCGAACCCAGACAGAGTGTGGAACCTACCGAGTTGTAGTTTGAACCCAGTCAAGCTCTCTTTGTGTAAATTATTTCATCACCACTGCTCTCAAAACGGTTAAGGAAAACATCGTGAGGAAACCAGCATGTCCTAGAACCAAAAGTTCTAAGACATTTGACGTACACCAACCCGCACTGGGCCCACGTGGTGGATTACGGCCCACTCCTTATCACAGAGAGGAGGCTTGTGTCCCAGCAATGGGAACATTATCATCCTTAACAGGCTGATTATGTCACTGACATCAGGGAAGGAAATCATCGTGAAGAAACCAGAATTCTCGTAATTTTAAGAACAGTCTGATCTCAGTCTCCATCTGTCAAAAATACCTCTAATTTCCGTATATTTAAAAAAAAAATTGACATTGATTGTCCCTGAGAATTCCCTGGGAATTGGTCTTGTGGACTTATCCTACTAATCCTATCCTATCCTACTTCCTATTTACTACTAATATTATAAACGCGAAAGTTTGTGAGGATGGATGGATGGATGTATGTTCGTTACTCTTTCACGCAAAAACTACCAAACTGATTTTGATGAAAGCTTACAGTACCTAATATAGCTTATACACCAGAATAACACATAGTAGGATACTTTTTATCCAAATTTTCCCAAGAGATCGACACTTATGCGGGTGAAACCGCGGGGCGCTGCAGCGCTGCTAGTAGTCAATATAGGTAAGTCCGAAATCGCCAACCCGTCTTGACTTGAGGAAGCGTCGTGATCAACGCTCTTGCCTTCTGTATATGAGAAGACGCCATTGATATACAGTGGGACAATAAAAGGCTGTCATTATTAATAATATAATAAATCGTTTATATATAAAAAGGGAACATATTTTACATTGATTACCTTAACAATTAAAAAGAGCGCACAGTTGCTAATTTGCCTGAACTAGGTTGAACCTGTGCTTCAGGCTAAGAAGTGCATACATACTTTTTTTTTTTTTTTTTTTTGTGGATGGGAAATCATCAAATGACCCCTCCCGCTCTGGGTGGAGCGGAAGGGAGTGTCAGACTTTTACTGACTAAAACCCACCCGTGTTCCTTCCTTAGCCCTTTCTGTTCCAGGGCAGCGGTTAACCTTTCGGAAAATCCCGCCGCCCCGGCAGGCTTCGGCCCTGTGGGGCCCCGCGTCCTCTGCTGACATCTCTTTGAGGCGCGCGTGGAACACAACGCGCCGTCCGGCACGGGCCTGGTCCTGATCGGACGGTGAGCTACCCATTACTCACCGCCCGCAGGCCCGCGCCTACGGTGGCCGGGAGTCGTCACGCGGCTCCCGACGCCCGGAGCGTCTCCCGCGGCGGCTGAGGCGTGAGGTTCTCTCCCTCAGCCTCCCCGCCACCTCCTTCGCTAGCATGACTGCTTCGCAGAAGGAGGTGACTGCCTCCCACTCCCTCTCGCCCCGGACCATGGCTTGCACCAGGGCCGGACGCGAGAGGTCGCCGCCGGTGCCGATCGCCTCTACGAGGACACGGCGGGGCTCCGCCCAAGCAGGGCAGACCTCTACCGTGTGCTCCACCGTGTCCTCTGGGCGATCCTGGCAGTGGTGAGACCCGGGCGTCTCCTCCCGCCTGATGATGTGCAGGAACCTCCCGAAACATCCGTGTCCGGAGAGGACCTGCGTCAGGCGGTACGTGAGTACGCCGTGACGCCTCTCTAGCCACTCCTCAAAGAGGGGTCTTATCGCCACTATCGTGGCGTGCCCTGCGCTGGGTTGCGATAGTCGCGCCTTCCATTCCGCCATGAGATCGCGCCGGAGGTCCGTCCGCTCCGCAGCGATTTGCCGCGGGTGCAGAGTTTCCCCCCGGCATAGTGCCTCCGCGCGCCAGTCATGCAGGCGCGCGAGGACTATCGCCTCCAGATCCCATGGCGGCAGTCCGGCAAGGAGGCTTGCCGCCTCGCGCGAGATCGTGCGGTAGCCCCGGATTAGCATTGTGGCTACCACCTTCTGGGGCGCGTTCAGGTAGTGTGCGGCTCGAAGCCGCAGTGAACGCGCCCACACCGGGGCCCCATATAGGGCCATGGACCGCACGATCCCCGCGTAAAGCCTCCGGCAGGAGGGGTTTGGCCCCCTCAGGTTAAGTGCATACATACTACATATAATAAATTAACAATGCGTATAACGTAAAAACTAAATTAAAACTTAGGTAAATAAAAGTAAAATAGCGTGTTAGCAGTTTTATTTTGCAGACAATAAGTAGGTCTTCTGTCTGTGCATAATTGTTGGTTAGTAAATAATTAAGTACCTATAATTTTTTACAGCTATAGTAATTTAGTTTATAGATACTTAGTTTTCTATTTAATCTATTGTACAGGAATGGACCTAAGAATGTTATAAATTTTTCTACAAAGACATGTTTCGAGGCTGCATTATTAGACATGCATACCAGATCATTCCGTCTCTTGTTAGTGTAAGACGGCATTGTAGGTAAGCATGGTGTGCTGTTTTAATACTAAGTGCACAATGAAAACCTGGCGAACCGTTAGTACATTGCAGGATTTATATAACAGCCGATCGATTCTGTAAAAATATCACCGTGAAAAGTTAGGTGAAGTGAGCTTAGAATGAGCTGTCAATGGTGTCAATCCCTAGCATTAGTTGGAATGACAGCTTACTCTACGCTCACTTCATCTAAGTTTTCACGGTGAGATGGTTACGGAATCGCACTGTCGATCTGTGGGAAAAAAGAAGGGATGAAAGTTTGCTATCTTCAAAATTGCTCTCTGATCTCTTATTGTATACATGATCAGCATATAATGTTTCCATTGCTAGGGCATGATAGGCCTTCTCTCTGTGAGAGGGAGTGGGCCGTAATCCACCACGCGGGCCCAGTGCGGGTTGGCAGATGTCACATGTCTTCGAATTTTTGGTTCTAGGACATGTTGGTTTCCTCACGATGTTTTACTTCACCGTTTTGAGAACAGTGGTGATGAATTATTTTACACAAAGTAAAGCGCCTGTCTGGGTTCGAACCTACGACCTACAACTCGTAAATCGCGGCCGTTGGTCAGTTGGCTACCACTACTCCTAAAAAAAACATTTCTTAAAACAATGCTATTTCAGTATTCCACACGATACTCCAAAGACGGAACACTACGGACTTCACAACCGAAAAAATGGCTGCTCGAGTGTTCGCCGGCGGTAGTTCCAAATCTTTTTATTGCTTCACGCTTACACGTTCCGTGCTTCGCTCCGGAGTTTACCCACTGAATAAGGAAAAAGTTAGCTGGCTAGTTATATGGCTAATATAGCCACATAGGTTTCTTTTTTTTTTTGTGTTTTATATTTTTCGTTGCGTCATGTTTACCGGAAATAAACGTATTTTCTTTATTACACTTTCTTTGATTGGACAAGACCACTCAGTCTGTGTGGTTCTTTCCTCAAAAGACCATTTCAGACACCAATGTAATGACCAAGATAATGTCTGGACTGTGACCTCTGAGTTTGTTTCTCAGAGTAGTCATACAGGAAACGCCGAACTCATATAATTAAAAAAAAAAAACCGGCTTAGTAAGAGTCGGACTCGCGCACGAAGGGTTCCGTACCATTATCTATAAAAATCACGTCTGTTGTATGGTATTTGGAAATACATAATTTGTGAAAATTTCAACTGTCTAGCTATCGCGGTTCTTGAGATACAGCCTGGTGACAGACAGACGGACGGACAGACAGCAAAGTCTTAGTAATAGGGTCCCGTCCCGTTTGGGTACGGAACCCTAAAAAATATGATAGACGTGTAAAAGTGTTTGTACAAACTTAGGTACTTACAGAAAATAAATAAATTATCATTTATCATTTCTTTCTTTCTATATAGTGAAACATGAAGGTACAGGTCAAGTCACGTAAAAAGAACGCTGGCAGTTTGTTTTGTTTTTTTTTTTAAAACGTGTTTGCCTGCGCACTGAGCGATTTATCGATCAAATTGGTAATCTATTATGATTCTACAATAAAACAATTACACTTATATTATAAAACAGTAGCCTAGTACATTAGGACGCGAGTATACCCGTCCGCAGGCCCATCCTCTCCACTATCGCTCAGCGTTCGCCGAGGCCGGGCCAAAAAGAGATGGCGAGAAGAACTGTACGCGTACCGCGAGGGCTGGTTAGAGGTGGCGTGGCAAAAAATTCCTGGAAGGATTTGGGGAAGGCCTTTACCCAGCAGTGGAGCAGTAAAAACTAACAAAAAAAATATATATATATTTATATAAAATACAGAAATATTTGCACTGAAAGGACGTGCCATTTTACTCGTGTTATTGCAAATAGCCCACATGTCAAGACAAGTTGAACAAATGTCTCTTCACCGATACCTCTGATACCGCTTTATCCATCACGATGGTGCAGGAACGAGGTGTGATGAAACTTTTGTGCTACTTAGTAGGCGTAATTAGCACAACATTTGGTATCGTTTTGTGTCGATTATTTTTAAGTAAATAATTTAATGTCTTTGCTACTATGAACTCATTCATTCACTGATAGTCAACACAGCCTAAACTGCTGGGTCTTGAAGCATGAAGTTAAGCAGAAAAGTTCCTTATAATAACAAAAAAGGATTTTGAAAAAGCCAATGCTTTTCTTTTCTTTTAGAAGAAACAGTTGTTTTTTTTATAACGATGGCGTGAACGTGGACAAAGTATGGACCCTTAAATATGTCCATACTTTTTTAATACATTTCATATTTTCCAAAAACAATAGTTTGCTCAAGAGCTATCGCAAGTTTCATGGGTAAACTACAGCTCCCAATTTGCGACACACTGATTACAGGTCGGTGTTTGCACTAAACTTGAACCTAGATAAATGTCAGTCACACCGAAACTAACGATGGTTAAACAGTGCGGTCTTTGACAAATACTACGAGTGATATCGTGTAATGGGACAGTAATGAGAAACAAAAATAATGTTTATTCGTTTTTCGGGGGGTCCCACCGCGGCGAGGAACCGACTTATATTACCATCAACGATTTTCTCGCTCATGAAACGTACAAAACATTAGTGTAGTAAGTTACAGAGATTCGTTATGATACAGGGTGGCACCATCGACGCGCAACCTATGGATTCAGTACCTACATCATCATCATTCTGAAAAAAAATATACATATAAAAAAACCATTTTTCATTTCATTATTGATTTTAATTAATTAACTTTATTGTTAAACTTTATTATACGTTTAAAAACAAATGCCTTTCCATACATTTTGACCACACTTTTCTATGAAACAGGTCATTCTTGATTTTAAAAAAAATTCTACGCAAATTTTTTTCGTATATATACCTAATATGTTATAATAAAATATAAAAACCTATTAAAACCAAGTGATATGGTTGCCAGTTGCTAGCTCTTCTTGCTTTTCGATAATCGCCGGCGGTAGAACGGGTGCCTAAGGGCAATTTTTTTTTTTTTTTTGATAAACAATAATTTGGTCATAGAAAACACTCTTGAAAGTGATGCGTATAGGACAAGTGTTTTTGTAAGTTGAATGCTTGTTTAATAGTGGTGGCCAAGTGGCAACGGCCGCGAGTAACGAGTTGTAGGTCGTAGGTTCGAACCCAGAGAAGCGCTTTACTTTGTGTAAATTAATTATTTCATCATCACTGCTCTCGTGTAACGAGTAACGGGAGTAAAGATCACAGTGATTTTGACAGACTTGTCAGAGCAACCTTATTAAAATAAGAATAAATATCACTGTGATTTGGATAGTGATGCAAAAAAAAAATCTAAACAAATATGAGTTTATGGAAAAATAACTTTAATTCCTACAACGTAAGGCTCAGTTTACGCTACGACTTCAAACATATTTATAACTTTTTCAATAGTGCTGTGCTTGTCACTCTGGAATCAACTTAATATTATATAGTTGATATTTGTTTAACTTGAAATAACATTAATTTGAAACATAAGTTTGAATAGACTTTTTATGCTATGTTAATAACGTAAATAACGCAATGGACGTTGAAGAAATTGTAATCAATTGTCATTATATTTTTATGTGTGTGATTCCCCACAGACTGGTGTTGATTTCAAATCTGATGGAATAATAAAAGTTCTTTAAGAATAATAATAAAAGAATACTAAAACTTCTAGAACCAAACGCTGCTTAACGAATTACTTAATCTGTTAGATTTTTTTAAATGTCATAATATCATCTTATTATGTCAAACTTGTTTTCGAAATTATACATAGTTTTGGAACCACAAACTCGAGTGTCGTAATACATATATTATGTTTATACATTTTTAGGGTTCCACACGTCTTAATGAAGAAACGGAACCCTTATAGGATCACTCGTGTGTCTGTCTGTCACAGCCACTTTGACTATACGAATCTACTAGACTGATTAATTGGAAAGGTACACATATGTATTTCCTGTGGCCCAAACACGGACGTGTAAATAAATTTTGAATATGGGGGTAACTTTAGAGGGGCAAACTAGAAAATTAAGAACAAAAATCCGTAGAGTAAAGGGCTTGGCTCTACATTAGATCTGATTGACTTTTTAACAGTCAAAGCATCAAATTCAAATTTTATTTATGTTTCAAATTGAAGTTATTTCAAGTTAAACAAATTCAACTTTATTTTAATGGTAATTATGTTGATTTTAGAGTGACTAGCACCATTGAAACAGTTATAAAAATGTTTGAAGTTGTAGCGTCAACTAAACTTTATTGTGTAGGAATTAAACTTATTTTTCCATAAACTCATATTTGTTTACATTTTCGGCGAATATGTCGCGATTCAAAAATATGTGAGTCCTGGCAAAGTACCTTAGGGTCAGTTCACACCGAGACGCGACGCGACGCGACGATACTGGAAGAGGCCAGTGATTTCGCGCTGCACCGCGCGCTGCCGCGAGACGCATCGCAACGTCGCGAGGCGCATCGTAAAATCGTTGGCAACACGACGCAGCAAGACGCCTCGCTGCGCAGAAAGACGCCGCGCGGTGCAGCTAGACGCCGCGCGGCGCAGTGGGACGTGTCTACATTCGCTACGTGCTCCCGCCCCGCCCCACGTCCACCCGCAGTCATTGCAATTGCAAGCGCATGAGAACGACGTATATTTGGCGGGTGCATTATGGAGATCGAGGAGAAGTAAATTTTTTTTGTGCAGCGCTACGATTGTTTGTATAATGTATCATCAAATCTGTCCGATTATAACAAGATCCCAGTCTATCATTATAATATAATTCGATCACTCGACCGTACTGCATCAATTCTGCACAAAGTCTGGACGGAAATAGTAGAGACAAGTCGCCCTGGCGGCCTCGGCTGCGCCTCGCGGCGTCGCGCTGCGCCTCACAGCGTCGCGCTGTGCCTCGCGGCGTCGCGCGCGTCCTGAGGCGCAGCGCCGCTCTCGCACGCCGCGCGTACCGGCGAAGTACCGTTGCGTCGCGATGCGTCGCTCTACGCCGCGAGGCATCACGAGGCGCAGCGTTGCACGGCGCAACGTATTCTGAACTCTCACAATGCAATGTGTACCTTTTCATGTAGAAAATAAAGTATATTTTGAGTCACTCTTTTAAAGTGTGCACGCAGCGTCGCCTCGCGTCGCCTTCGGTGTGAACTGACCCTTACATGAAATGTTTTTTGTGGGTAACATACTCATCGTACGGAACCCTCTCCACGCGTGTTCAATTCGGTTCACGGTTTTTTGTCGTAGTTGACTTTTCCTTTGCTAAAAAAATGGTTCGCATCGTACCGGTTTTTAATTATTTCAATAATAATTCGAACCTCACTACATAATACTAGCCACATTTTTATGAGACTGATATTTAAACTACATTTTTTTTTTTAAAGGCATAAATATTATGAAATTAATATCATAATATTTATGCCTTTAAAAAACAGTTTTTTTGACAATTATACCTCGTTATTATTACCTAAATATTCGTTTTATTGTTTAACCTAATATGACATGACGTCTATTTTCTCCAAAGGGTTGGGCACAGTTGTACTCTATATTTCAGCAGTCACATGTATATATCTTCATATCCCATGTAATAGGGCGCGATAGGAACGTATTTATAGCGTGGAAGGAGGCCCAAGATGCCACAAGAATCCTTTGTGACCTTTCCAAGGCATTTGACTTCGTTGATCACGAAAGATTACCCTTGAAACTGTCAATATATCTATGAAAACATCATGTACGTAAGAAAAAATTCACGTTCACGAACATGACGAGTGGATCAGCACTATCCAGCTCAACCATTTTGTAGGGAATCGAATGATCCAACACACGCGCCACCATCAGTGCGGAAAGTGCAAATACGGTACGTACAGTGTCGACCAAAAGTCCATAGGCAATCTCACAAAGCAATAGCTTGACGTTTAATTTGACTTACGTCCTTCTAGTTTCAAGAAAATAAACACATTGTCGTCAACAAGTGATTGTAGTTCATAATTTTAACGTTATAATATGAGACAAGATGACCTAGCGGTTAAGCGCGTGCAGATAGATGCGTGAATCAGTGAGCCGTGTGTTCGAATCTCACGCAGTACTTCGAATTTTTGTAAGTTTATACTCGATTGGAAGTAATGAGACAGAAATATAATATTCTTTATCTTATTCGCTTTGTTCACACATTTTGGAAAGTTAGAAAGGTAGATCATAGAAAACTAAATAAAGAATTCAGATTTCTGTGAGGTAGAAATGAGTTTTATGAATAGTTAACTTGATCGAAATAAACGTTGTCGTTTGGTTGTAGTTGTTGGTTAGTGACGTGTGATTTAGATAGCGGTATTGTATTTATTCTCAAAATGCAGGCAAATATTAATATTGAGGCGTGGGCGACTATTATTGCGCTGCATAAAAGTGGTCTTAATAGAACAGAAATATCTAATCCTTATTCTATCTTGATTTTGATTTTTGAACTAGGAACCCTTATAGTTTCGCCATGTCCGCCTGTCTGTCTGTCTGTCTGTCCGCGGCTTTGCTCAAAAACTATTGGTACTACAAAGTTGTAATTTGGCATGAGTATACACGTTAATGACGCCAAAAAAGTGGTATTTTGAAAAAAACAATTATTTAGGGTACCTCCCCTACATGTAAAGTGGGGATGATCTTTTTTTTTTTCATCCTTCCCATAGTGTGGGATAACGTTGGATAGGTCTTTTAAAAATATTGGGGGTTTGGAAAGACCGTTTTTTTGAATAAGTAAACCGTTCGTGACTTATCAAGCTTTAAAGTACCAATTTTCGTTAGAGTCAAGTGTCCCCCCCCTCTACCAACTAAACGGTTGTAGTTAGAAATTCAAATGTCACCACGGCAATAGTACCTGTATACAGGGTGTCCCTGGAAGTATGGATCAAATCGAATAGGGGCGTGGGCAAGGTCATTTCCAAACTTTTTAATCCTGAGAATGTTGGTACAATTTTTTACGGGCCTAAAGTTATGACCAATTTTTGTTTTTTTCAATCACTTCGCATAGTGCTCAATGAAAAAAATCATAAAAAAAACTATACAACGTTCTGAAAAAAAATAATAATAATAGCCCTGATAGTTTTTTTTATTGGAAAGCACATATAGACAGTTTGTGTAAAAAATTGAGTTTATCCGCATATGTGTTATATAGATTATCCTCCATAGTAGATGTCAAAACACTTCTTACGGCTTACTACGGATTAGTTGAATCGCACTTGCGCTACGGTTTCATTCTCTGGGGGAACTCAAATGATCGAGATATAGCTTTTAAGGCCCAGAAGAGATGTCTCCGATCATTGTTAAAACTTAAATCGACAGACAGTTGCGCACCTTATTTTAAGTTACATAAAATCTTGACACTTCCCTGTATCTATATTTTCGAAGTAGCTATGTTTGTCAAGCAAAATCCATCTCGTTTTGATTGCCTGGCTGTTGTATTCCCAAGGAATAGGCGTGACAACAGCAAATTATGTCAAGTATCATGTCGAACCACTTTCATGCGTAAGAGCATTTCTTGCATGGCCCCCATTATTTACAATAAATTACCGAGTAATTGGAAAGCTTTAAATAGGTACAGCACAATTTAAGAGCAGATTGCGGAAATTTTTGGTAGATAAAACGTACTACAGTGTAACCGAGTTCCTATCGGAGAAAAATATTTGTTAATTAGTGACATCTTGATTTTTGAAATTTTGATGTATGACATTTTTGATTTTTGACATTTTGATCTTTGAAATTTTGATTTCTGACATTTTGATTTTGGAATTGTAATAATAATGAAATTTGTAATAGTAATGACATGTTAAATGATGTAATGATAATGGTATGATATTTGTAATAGTAATGACATTATATATAATCTAATGATACTAATTTATATTTTCCTTTTAATACAAACATAAATTTTTAATTAAATTGATAATTTAAGAATTTTGTAATAGTAATTTATAAATTAATGTAAATATGTGTAATAATAGTATTATAAATAATTTCAAATGTTTGCATGCCGATTGGTAAAGTGTGGCTGAGCTAAATGTAATCTTAAGAACTATTATGTATTACCCATATTTGCAAAATAAAATTATACTCTATTCTATTGAAAATAATGGGGGTTATACAAAATATTAATACCTATTTAGATGTTATGGTTTTAATAATTAGACGGTGTAGCTAAATATTCAGTAATACCTATTGATATATCCAAATTAATAAATGATCTTAAATTTAGGATTAGTTTCAATCTTCTTTTCTTCAAGAAAATGAACACTTAAGCTATAACCTCAATACATTCATTGTGACGTTACATAAAAAAACATGTTCATAAAGTCTAAATCATATATTAGTTTTCAATAAACTCTGCTGAATACCAATACCTATAAGTGGGTTTATATTGGTGTTATTAGAATATCCTTTCCTTGTTATGTTATAATACACGAACATCGAACACTTTGTTCGCACGTGCGTACCACTAACTAACATAGTGTTTGATGTTCGTTAGTGGTACGCACGTGCGAACAAAGTGTTCGATGATCGTGTTCACCATGTTTTTGTTCGTTCGTGCGTACGCGGCTTATGAACCTTACAAGATAACTTCTTTTATCTAGGCAGGAATGTGACGTCACAATTCTCATAAAAGTTTGCTGATTTTATAAATAAATAAAACGAATAAACATTTTTGTTATCATTCAGCACGACTTTTTTATTTCCACCTTCCAACACCGAACATATTTAAATTAAATACAACATAATCACATTAATAGTTAAGTAATAATACAATAACTAATATTTAACTTCTTAGAAATAAATAATAAGCATGAATACATTATAAATAAACCAATATTACCTAACAAGTTTTTGCTTAAAATACAAAAATTATTATGGTTTCAAAAAACCAAAACAGCCACACATTGTAATTAATATTCGAACTCAGTCATCATTGATCGTGAATCCATTACTTAGCCCAAACAGCTACCAGCAGATGTTACATTTGTGCGAATGTTAGCAATGCAATGGTAAGAACAGGTCGCCACTATGACGCGTATTCTAAATGCAACAGAAATTTAATGTTATTTCACTTATGCACGCACACGTACTGGCTGTATCGTGCACGTACAGTTCATAGCAATGTAGTCCTTAGCATGCCACTGGAGTTTCGAGCGTTACTGTACTTATATGTAATATGCTTTTGACAGGAACCAAAATAAAATGAAATCACGACGATAACCGATATTGATTTATTAATTAAACAATTGCACAATACCTTGTAGAACCTAGATGTGCTATTTATTTCCGTTTATTTTCCGTTTCCGTTTATTATACGTCGTTCCAATTGTAACTGATTTACTCATAAGCATAATTTTAAGTAGCAAAGACAAATTATCTAACTTGTTTATTCATTTGGTCTAATAGTTAATATATTATTATTATAAGACAACGATTATAATAGTTAGTTACAGCACAAGCGCACTTTAGAGCAATAATAATAATAATATAATATTTATTTTATTTCTAAGTATATGGTACATTGAGATCTTAAATTAAACATTGATTCACATATACTAGGTACCATTGCTGGTGTAGAAAAATTAAATAAGCTAAGTGCATGCAAATCGTAGACATTACAATAAAAGTTAAATTAAATAAATATAATTGTTTTGAATTTAATTTGATACAATAATATTGATTTGGATTAATTGAATAGGATTAATTGTAATGTCAAAATATTAATTATTTTGTCAAACATAAAATACAAAACAAGACAAAAAAAGAAAAAAAAAATTGCATGTCAAAAATATAAGTTCTAGTGACAAAGTATTAATTATAATTATTATTATTTATTTATTTCGAACACAAATGATTCATATTGTTGTTAGTCTAATAACTAATACTAATATAATAATATAAACTAATATAATGTCAAAACACTAATAGCATAGAATATTAATTACAATGTCAAAAAGTATGATTTAAAAATTCATTCACGGAATAAAAACACAATGTCTAAGAGCCAAGTAAACATTTTACATTTGAATTTATTATTTGGTAACATTCTCAAGCCAGATGGTAATTTATTATAAATTTTTACTGTCATACAACTGGCATTTCTACTATATAGTTGCAATCTCTGAGGAGGTACTAGTAATTTCCCGGCATTTTTTTTATTCAGTCTTTGGGAGACTTGTTCATTTACTAAGAATAAATGTGGGTATTTTTTTACAAATAAACAAACCTCAAAAATATACAGGCACAGGAGTGGAAGAATTTTTAATTCTTTAAATAATGGCCTGCAATGGTCTAAATATTCTGCTCCGCTCATGCAAATGCAAGCTATATTTACAAAACATTGATCAGTTTAGTATAGAAAAATCGCTTAAGTATATAGGTTTTAAAAATACCGATCATATAGCCGTCAACTAGGCATTCGGTACATCAAATAATTATGTTTTCGTAAAAAAACGTCAGTAAAATTTGGAACTTTGACCTTCAATACCTCCGTAACCAGAAGGAAAGTATAACAAAAAAAAAATGTATTTATTTGTTACAGGACGTAGTAGTAATAACGTAGCTCTTTATATTGGTTTAGCTGACCCGATAAACGTTGTTTTGCAACTTAAATTATTTCTAGCTGCCCGGCCCTACTTCGTTCGCGTGGTGTCCTACCCCCTAAACTACCCCTACCCTACTCCTACACTACTCCTACCCTACTCCTACACTACTCCTACTGCACTCCTACCCTACTCCTACCCTACTTCTACCCTACTCCTACACTACTCCTACCCTACACCTAGCCTACTAGTACACTACTCCTACCCTACTCCTAGCCTACTACTACACTACTCCTACCCTACTCCTAGCCTACTACTACACTACTCCTACCCTACTCCTACACTACTCCTACCCTACTCCTACCCTACTCCTACCCTACTGCTACACTACTCCAACCCTACTCCTACCCTACTCCTACACTACTCCTACCCTACTCCAGCGCCCGACCTACCGGGTCCAATTGTACCCCCTCCACCCCGGAGGGGGTTTTAAAATATTTAGAGGTTATCCACTCGGAGGAAGTAATGGGCAAAGTGCTAGCGTATTATTCTATAAACCATCCGGAATAAATTATCATAATGATGGTGAAAATCGCAACAAAATCCGTGGGGTAGTTTAAAAGAACTGACACGAAAAGTGACTTAGTTTTATAATATTTCTCTACTCTAACTACCCTGCATTGTCCCCACTGCAGGGCAAAGTCCTCCCTCCCACTTTTATAATATTTCTAGATAATACAATATTATAAATCAAAAACCTGTCTCATACATCTTCCGGCATACTAGTATATTTTTCAGGCATGATATCGTGATTCTTATGTTTTGTTGGCCTTTGATTAAACATATTTACATAATATTCATACCATAATTGCCGATTACACCTAACAACGACTACAAAAACGTCCAATACTAGTATAGCAAAATATAGTACAATTACAAATAAAAATGTTGTTATTTGAGCGTACCTGGGCACTATATCGTCTGCGACTTGTTTAGGTAGCGATGGGACAACGCACAATATTAATATTAAAGTGGATATATACAAGCGACGACGGGTGCCTACTGCTGTTTGAGTGCTCGCGTTAGAACATCGGTAAAGTGTACATACAATAATAATGTAAAATATAAAAGTAACTGTCAAAGGTAAAAGTAAACTTACTGTAAAGATGCATTCAACTACAAATAAGGAACCAACGCTATAGAGCCAATGACGGCATTGACCGAGCACCAATAACTTAAATAGTGTGAATAAAACAGGTGCTCCCCAAGCAAAGAGGGAACTTTTTAGATATTTTCTTTGGATATTGCCTTGGAAAACGTTTACAAAGTCAATGTAAAACATATGGCATATTACTAACAACCAGTGGTGTCTTGCTATGTGAAAGAAAAAAATTAGATACACGATAATCATTGTATAAAGTATTTCCTCATCGTAGGGTACTACGTAAAGGGAGATATAAATCATTAAAAAGATAAAAAAATTTGTTAGTGTTAAGTTGAGAAACACAAAGTTTCGGTAATTACGAAACTTCTTAAACGTGATCCACGATGTAGCTCCGTATATCAACACTGCCAGTGTGAACACAAGCACAATGTGGACATTGTAAATCAGTTGTTCGCTTATTTTTTCCAAAGTATCACCAATGTCATTTAGAACCATGTTTGCTTACATAGTTTTCAACCACGATGAATGTCACTTGCACAATTACAGTTTTTATTGATAGGTACACTTTTTACCAATATGGTGCACCTCTACTGGTACTCTCTTCTTTGGTGAAAACAAGCGTGATGTTTTGTTTATGTACTCCTTTTTGTAAACAGCTGGGCGAAAAGTATCAAGTGTAGTTGTTGCTTCTGAAACAGACGATATAATTTGTTCAAACTGCTGCAGAATTAATTCAATTGCAGAATCAGCCTATAACCTTCCCACTGAGGGGCGTTCTGAGAGGGAGCGGGTCGTAATCCACCACACTGGCCCAGTGCGGGTTGGTACACGCCACATGTCTTCGAATTTCTGATTCTAGGACATGCCGGTTTCCGCACGATGTTTTCTTTCACCGTTTTGAGAGCAGTGGTGATGAAATAATTTACATAAAGTAAAGCGCCTGGCTGGTTTCGAACCCACGACCTACAATTTGTAAGTCAGGGTCGTTACCACTGTGCCACCACTGCTCTCTGAATAAATTAATAAATATTATTAGCAAATTGTACGTTGATTAACCTGCTCATTTTAAACACAGCAAAATATTTGAATTAGTTTTCGGATATCGTTAACAGTCATGTCAAATTTCACTGACTCAGTTTTGATTAATTGACTTTTAAACTATTGTTTTATGAACCACTTGGCGTAAAGCACTTCTCTAAAAACAGGTGTTGATTCCGAAACGGACAGAATCGTAATCCGATAGAGCCAGACAGCAAAACAAATTAATCTGTTCGATTTTTTTTTTAATGTCTCTGCATAATATTATCAAACTTGAATTTAGAGTTTTACTTTGTTTGAGAATCACAATCCCATTGTCATACATGATAAGGTACGAATTTCTGTGTAACCATATAAACACGACCATTTTACAATGATCACTCAAAAATCAACTTAGGGCTGATTTTTCCATCGCCAGATAACTTATTACGAGGGTTAATTTTGAAATTTTGACAGTTATTTCATATTAAAACTGTCAAACGTCAATTTTATTCCTCGATTAAAAATTATCTGGTGATGGAAAAATCCGCCCTTAGTTTACAAAACGCTAAAGCGAATAAATAGTTGATTTGTTGCTGTTTTGCAATTCCGATTGGTTATGGAATGTCAGTATTATTAAAAATTAAAGAATAAAAAAAAAATAATATATAAATAAATTAAAACAGTTTCTGAACTATTATATAAACGCTATTATAATATCAAGGAATATTTCAATAATACATTTTAAATTAAGTACATGTTAATTATTAGTTAATTTGTAACAGTGGCGACCAACGTGTGTATTCGTTGGAGATAGAGGTTATGTCTATTGCTGTACCTTACAACCCAGATTGCTGTTTCTAGAGCCTTCTAGTTATTCTAATTTTAAGAAAAAACCGTCGCGCGATATCCTTTGTTAACGTGTTTATGTTTATATGTTTGTACTGTTTTATACACTATTATTTACATTTTACGCTTTTTTTAATTTTGATGTTAATTTTAATTTAGATTTAAATTCTGATTTTAGTATAAATGTAATTGCTATGGGTTAATACCTGAAATAAACTGTTATTATTATTATTTACACTTTTTACACTTTTTGCTGCTATTTACACTTTACAATTTTATTCTACCTGTGTCCCAAAACATAACTCCAGGAAGATTGTCCTTGTAATTAAAAGCCTGGTATCAAAATACAAACTTACTCTATAAGACTGCTAATTATAATATTTACACATTACTCGAGATCGAAAAATGGAACAGCCAGTTTTTACTTCAGTTCAGTTTTAATTTTTATTTAATATAAATATTACAAAATGGAGCAATCCCTAATAATTTTCAGCTTTCAGAAAAATTCATAATAAACTATCAACAACATTCAGATATTGTTGATGTAGGTCTACTAGCTCCCGTTTAAGGCTTGAGTTTTTGTCAACTATTTTCTTGAATTCCTCCTCACTTTCATCATTCTCCAGTAGCAATTGGTCATATTGGAGTTTCTTTGCTTCAAGTTTTTGGAGGGCCGTTCTCAATTTAAGGTCTATCTCCTGAGCAGTAGCCTTACGGGTCATCACAAGCATGGTTTCAGGATTAGTTACTGAAAGTAGAATAGAGCAACGGTGAGAAAAAGTAGGACAGAGAAATAAAATAACGTTGGAAATTAAAGGGAAAATGAAGGATGTTAGCGTAGTTCAGTGTCGTCATTCAGTAACCAACCTAATTTCTTATTAGGTTGGTTACTGAATTGGCTTGAAGAGCTGTTTTCAAGGCAATATTATCAAATTTGAATGTTTTTATTGCCTTACGAATTTTACTTTTCTATAATATGTGGGTAGGTTGCCTAGATTTTAAAGTTATTCCTTTTTTTTTTAAATATTACAGTAGGTATAACGGCAATGCAAAAATAACGATCATGAACCTTTTTATTGTTGTGTATTAACATAGGGATCAGAATAAGAATAACAAAATCTTCGTTGTTTCGTTTTCTATGATGTAAACAATGCGATCTAGACCCAATGCAGAGGTCTAAATCAGCGAACTATTTACGCTAAGAGGTCACGAGGATGTGTAACAGAGTTACAATAATGATTGTGTGCTATTATAAAGTAAAAGTAAACAAATACTCCCCGTTTTAATCCGCAGAACGAACTTCAGCTGTTGGTTTTAGGTTACCGGTACCGATGTGTAACAAACACTGTGTATTGCTATTTCTATTTACAGGAAAACAATAATCCTGAGTATTTATGCAATTACATTACGTTTACACATAAAATTACACCTTAATTTTACTTATTTGCTAATTAAAATTAATTTTAAAATACGGAACAAAAATTTGACATGTCACTCGGGCAGTGTTGCCTGGTAGTTCAATAATTAGGACTTAGTTATTTGGTTAAAATTAGGAAGCACAAACTGCATGCTAAGTAGTTAGCGGTCGAGCAAGTGACGTTTCTCTTCCGTTCTCCGGCGGACGGCGCGTATCGCGTGATGTAGCGGTTACGCCATTGGTTGGTGCATTTGTCACGTCATGGCGAGGGGCCGCCATTGGCAGCGGCTGCGCAATACCGTTGTGGGTGTTGCCAGGTACGGTTGATACGTTCGGATACAAATACGGCGTCAACACAGATTTCTTTTCTTACTGCAAAATTTGAGATTTGATAGCACTGCTACACGAAGTGAGAGAAGAAAGATAGATCGATTAGCCCCGATCAGAAGTATATTTGAACAATTCGTAAAAAATTCTCAAGATGTTTACATTCCGTATGAAAACCTTACTTTGGATGAAGAACTAGTAGCCTTAAGGGTCAGTTCACACCGAGACGCGACGCGACGCGACGCTGCGCGCACACTTTAAAAGAGTGACTCAAAATATACTTTATTTTCTACACGAAAAGTTACACATTGCATTGTGAGAGTTCAGAATACGTTGCGCCGTGCAGCTCTCTCCTTTAAAGTGTGCGCGCTGCGTCGCGTCGCGTCGCGTCTCGGTGTGAACTGACCCTTAGAGGATGTTGTGGTTTCCGCCAATATACAGTGTAGCGATTAGGTTATCACATGAATTGAAACCACGTATTCTACATAACGTATATTAAACATACACAATTAAAATAATTAGTAACAATTAACATTTTAGTCGTAGGTCCTTTTTTTCGTTTTACCTAACAACATTAAACTTAATTTGTGTTTACTTAGTAACAATAACATAAAGTTTGTGTTGAATTCTTGATACCATTGCCTCACGCGTGCCTAGTGACTTATTATCAAGGATGGTTTATTTCATGACAATTTTTACGCTAATTATTTTATTACTTTATTTTTTTATTTTTAATCAAATTTAAATTTTATTATTTTAACAGTTTTTTCACAACTTGTAATGACCGCTGTACTATTTAATGTGATAACCTAATCTCCACTCTGTATACCATCCAAACCAGCAAAATACGGCATAAAAATGTATGCTTTGGTGGACAATAAGACACCCTAAATATGGAACTATATTGCGGTAAGCAACCTGAGAATAGTCCTTATTTATTTAGCTGTTCAAGCTAAAGGTTTTTCAGAGGGGATTAACGAAGTAAAGTATCAGCATTGCCATAAAACGTGGCAATGCTGCCAGTCCTCTGGGCACTTATCCTATTGACAGCGATGCGGATGAATTGTTTTTTGCCCTTTGATTATTTCCCTTGTTTCAGGGTTCCGTATCTCAAAAGAAAAATGGAAGCCTTTTTTTATATACATAAGATTATTATTATTTAAAGACTGTTAGCTTTTTATATTATGTAAAGAATCAATTAAATATATCATTCAGCATACATAATGAGTTGTACGTTGTTTCATAGCTAATAGTTTTATAGAATTTCGTTTATAATAATAATCGTAGTAATAATATCTCGTTTTTATTAATAATCAATACGTAAAATACTTACTTTTAAATCATTGATTTTTGTTTCACATAAAGTATAGTAGGTACTCGTATACACAAAAAGTCATCAAATTAATTTCTTTAATTAGGTTTAGGTTTTATTTATATAGAATAACAAATCAAATATTCTTTATCCTTATACTGTTTATTTAATATAAAACTTATTACCAAGAATAACATTCTTTAAAGTGACAGTTTCTAAACGTTTCAATTCATACCGTTGATTAAATTATTATAATTTATATACTCTGGCTGAGCTAATTTCTGTTGGGGGCTCAGTTCTAACCAAATCTACTGCTTGCATGCTACAAGCAGGCATGCAACATGCAGCGTGCAAGCAAGCATGCATGCAAGCATACAGCATGCAAGCGAGCATGCAACATGCAGCAGGCATGGTTTCTGTCACGGCTCCGGCGCTCCGGGGCACCGGCGGTCCCACGCGAGCTTATCGTCGCAGATGGTATTACCTACTCCTCAGCTCGCGGGCCGCCTCGCCCCTCCGCGTTCACGGATTTAAATTAAACTCTAGGGGTAGGGCAGACCAGACTACGTGGAGTCGGTTTTGCAGAGATTCGTTTCTGTCACTAACTTTTGTAGCACAACATATTGACTTTTTAAGACAATATTTTAATTAAAATTATGGATAGCTGTATTCTATTTTTATACATTTTCGTTGAAAAAAAATAACATGGAAAAATACACCGAACAAGCAATATTCGTTAGGAAATAATGCTACTGTTTGATAAGTTAGTAAAACAAAAAAATGTGATTAAAATTTCATTGAATTGTGTTTCTATGAAATATTTTTCATTAAGTAAAAATAGTCTTTGAAACAATAACTCCCAGAAAATGTTTTATATAATATTTGGTAATTGTATTTTTATAAAATAATAAAATAAATAATAAATAATTTTTTTTATAAAATGATAAAATGACAAAAAAAAAAAAACACAAAATCATCATCATCAAAATTGATGATGTTTTTTGATAAAATTCAATTTAATGAATACAAAATTAATTAATTTATTTATCAAATTGAATTTCATTCGAAAACATCCATCGGTTTCTTACTAAACTTCAACCATATCCGACGACTGGTTACTTATCTCCTATGGTAACTGTACGTCCCTTTAGAGTCTAAAGGGACGTACAGTTCCAAGATCTAAGATACATTACGGTCTAAAGTTTAGACCGTAATGTATCTTAGATCTTGGACGCTGATGCCTTGATACTGCAAAACATGTAAAAGACCGTTTCAAATATACATTTCTCGGTTCCAACGTAGCTTGCTTATTCCTGACTGTTCGTTGAATATACAGCAAACTAATTGCGTAACACACAATCAATCTCAATCTGAATCATTTTGAAGGATATTGCTAATCCATTGCTTCATATGTTCCAAAAATGTGTCATGGAGTCTGCTCAACAACGTAAATAACGCAATGAATGTTGTTGAACTGTCAAAATGAAACCGATTCCGATTGATCGTGTGTTACGCAATTAAGGTGCTGCAATGGTAATAACAGTATGGGTAATTGGGTATTGGTTAAGCAGACATATTTTTCGAACATAATATACATATGAATGAAGCAATGGATTAGCAATATCCTTCGAATTGATGTGAATTGAAAGTGTGTTACGCAATTAGGGTGCATGTCCACTCAAAGCTGCCTATCGCAGTCCACTGCTGGACATAGGCCTCTCCCAGGCTGCGCCAACATCCTGTCCTCCACCTACCGCATCCAGTCTGCGAGCTATGTTCGGAGTCTCTTTGAAGGATAAAATCAGGAATGAAATTATCCGGAAAAGAACCGGAGTTACCGACATAGCATAGAGTAAGCAGACTGAAGTGGCAGTGGGCTGGCCATGTCTGCCGAAGGACCGATGGCCGGTGGGGCAGACGAGTCCTATTTTTTTTTTTTAGCCCTTTCTGTTCCAGGGGAGCCGTAACCCTTTCGGAAAATCCCGCCGCCCACGCAGGCTTCGGCCCTATCGGGCCCCGTCCTCTGCTGACATCTCTTTGAGGCGCACGTGGAACACAACGTGCCGTCCGCCACGGGCCTGGTCCTGATCGGACGGCGAGCTACTCACCGCCCGCAGACGGCCGCCCGCAGACGGAGGGCAGACGAGTCCTGGAGTGGAGACCGTGTATCGGCAAGCGTAGTGTGGGACGCCTCAGCCCCAGTTTGATGGACGGACGACCTAAAGAAGGTAGCTGGGACACACTGAAAACTATATGGTTCTCACATTTGACCAAGACACGACCAAGATAATGTCTGAATTTTAAAAGAGACAGATCCGTGAGCGTGCTTCGGTGTTTCTTTGCAAAGTAGTCGATAAGGAAAAACCGATCTCATCTAGTTTTTAAATATTATTATTTCTTTTTAACGTGAAAAAGTGTTTTTAAAGACAGAAATAAAATAACAACCTAGTCTTATCTTCTTACTAATGTTACTTCTTATCTACTAATATAACATATACATAATTATATGCGAAAGTGTGTAAGGATGACGGATGGATGTTTGTTACTCTTTCACGCAAAGACTACTAGACGGATTTGGATGAAATTCGCCACACAGATAGTTTATAACCAGGAATAACACATAGGATAATTTTTATCCCAATATTCTAATGGGATCGAAACCTATGCGGGTGAAACCACGGGGTGCAGCTAGTTTATCATAATCATTTAGCTGTTTAACTGTCTTTTGTTTTGTTGTATTTGTTGTCCGAACAGAAAGCGATTAAATGTGACAATAGCGCGATCATTATGTCATTATCATTTATCATTTCACCCCGGAATCACCCATTGCTTTCTACCAAAGTTACCGGTTCTGTGTGTCTCTCATCCAGATGTTCCCCGCGATTTTGGCGATATGGATAATGTGTCTATGTTAATGAATTCTAATATTGTAAACTATTCTTCTGCCCGCGTGGATGTCGGAAATTATCCCACAGGATCGTACTACCGGGACACTAGCTTATAATAATATGTTACTCCATAACATCAGCTATCTGCCAGTGAAAGTCCCGTCGAAATCGGTTCAGCCGCTTCGGCGATTAGCCGGAACATGTAGACAGACAAAAAATTATTATTATTATTATTTTTTTGTTATAAATAGCGTTCATATGCATTTAGTAAGAAGCTGTTATTTTGATATACTGACACTTCAATTTAATAATAATAAAGATTATCAACAAAATATTTACATATTTTAGTAGTATGAACAAGGTTCGCGCGAACATGCGATGATCGCATATGCGCGTTCTATCTAGGACATCACTTATAAGGTAGGTACGTTTTAACGCCGCTAAATAAAATTACTGTCTGTTTAGAAATTTGACTACCTCCTTGGTGTAGTAGTTGCATGTGCTACTGCTGAGCACGAGTTCCTGGATTCGATTGCCAGGTCGGCCAAAGTGTTACTGGGTTTTTCCATCTGGAATGTCTCAGTAGTGAGGATTTGTGCCCGGTTGGGGGCAAAAGGCTCGCCCTCTGTCACATGGGACTTAAACGTAACTGGCAAATGTGGCTGTACTATAGGTACCTACGCCTCTGCCCAACCCTTGGGGAAAAACAGACGTGATATTGTAGAATTATTTATTTGTTTAAACTTTTCGCACAAAAAGGTACAAAGGCGGACTTAATGCCATATAGGCATTCTCTACCAGTCAACCAAGAGTGGTGAAGAGATTAGATGGCAAAAAAAAAAAAAAAAAAGGTGCTTTGGTTGAGAGGAACAATGATAAAAAAAACTTAAATCTAGGTACACAAACATATAAATAGGTTATATAAACATACTATTACTATAATATATTATATGTAACAAAATCAAGGGAGAGAGGTGTTGAGATGACTCTACCCTATTTGTTTCGAAAATAACTCTGCAATTTTCTGTCCTATTGTTAAAACTTTATTTTACAGACAAATTATGATAAAGATAAATACAGAATAATTGCTGAAACATTTTCAAGAAGGCTCTTATCAGTCCTTGTAACATTACTAGATAATTGTGGGTTATTTTGCCTTTACAAGTTGTAAATATATAAAGCCTTAACATTTCTATAGGGAAATATTCTGTGTAAATCGTAGAACAATGAAGCTTACTATTTTAGTCTTGTCCATCGTAGTGTTGGCACTAGCTGTGGTTTCGGGTAAGTGTATTTTAAAAGTATTTTTTTCATAGAGACCAACCTTTCTTTTTAACCTCCTCTGTGGTCTAGTGGTAAGACCACTTGTCTCAGAACCAAGGGTCCCGGGTTCGATTCAAAACAACGGGGCAAAAAAAAATCTGCTCGGTTTGGTTAGTGGCAGGGCTTGTTCTAAGTCGCCCTGGGCCCTAATTCACTATGTTAATGATTCCTTACTTCGAAACCACGTCAATTCCTTAGCTTATTACGTTACGACATCTGCTAATAACGTATTCTCTATAACACAATGAACGAAACCGCGATATTTGGCGTGGTTTGAACTGTCAAAATACCACGCGCAACTAAAGAAAGAAAGAAAAAGTGTTTATTGCTAGTCGTACAGGAAGATCACAAACTAAACAAAACACGGTCAAAAATAAAAAATCAAGTTATATAAAAAAAAGTCACAAACATAAAGTGAAACAGAAAGTCCTATACGAGGCCAAAAGGCTCCCATCTCAGCATGTTGCTGCGACATTTAAAAAATAAATGTCTACTATAATTCACTGTTATTGGACGATTATTGATTACACGTGCAAGTGGGACAGCATATCGTAATTATCGAAAGCGAAAAATAGACGAATATATGTTACTGTGCTACGTCCCATCCGTTGACAGCGCTGGCGTAAGAGTTCAGTAGCGCTATTTTGTTAAAATCTCACTGTGAAAACTTAGGTGAAGTGAACTGCCACCTGGTGCTGGGATTGACACTATGGCTCGCTTAATACACTTCACGTAGTTTTTACGGTGAGATTCTTACAGAATCCGTGTTTTCTAAAGTAAATATTCGTCATCATTATGCCGAATGTGATTACAAGTGCTGGCAGGGATATAGTCTTGAAGTTAAAATACTTAGACTTAGACTAGACTTAGCTTGCGCGCACTCTAGCCAAGTTTTGACGCGCGACTTGCGGAGCGCGTACCTACCTCATTATTTTTAAATAAAGCTTTTTAAATAAAGGAACAAAAAAAAGTCTTTCAAACATCGACGTACGTAACACAGTAATTAATAGGCCCAGCGTATAATTAGTTAAATAATAAAATAACGAACAAACATTTGTAGGTGAACAAATTCCACCGGAATCCAAAAACAAAACAAAAGAAATGACAGCTGTTTTCTTTCATCTATTTATTGAAACAATTATAAATGAAATTACAGACGGCCAGTAAAATAATTAAACAGTTATATTTGCTTATTCCAAAAGTTATTTTTTTTTAACGTTGCCCCACTCTAGGATTTACCTACTCCTGTATCGTGGGTGCGTTTACAAACATTTAAAGTCACAGATGTACACAAACAATCAGACCCGGAACAACTACCTATAGGCAATACAAATATTAATTTATTCCGTGCGGGAATCGAACCCGCGACACGCAGCGCAGCAGTCGATCGCTCAGCCACTGCGCCAACCGTGTCGTCAAAAATTGATTTTTTATAATTTAATTCCACTGTTCTTTTACAATATTTAACACAACTAACTATTTTGAAAAAGAAAGAAAAGAAAATATGTTTATTTGCGGTAAACATGCCGCAAAAAAAAACATTATAACACAAAAAAAAATATTAAGAAAGGTTTGGGGGAAACATGCGTCACATCCACGCAACATGGCTATCGTTCAGCATTTATACTACATAGGTACTAAATGGAATGACTTACTAACTATACAAATAAATACAAAAAAAAAGGACACTGGGCGTCGAAGTACTCGTCCGCATCGCTTTCATCCGGAAAAGTGCTCAGAAGACTGGCAGCATTGCCACGTTGAATTAATTGGTCTTACTGAGTTTTAATTTGACTCCATCGGAATTCAGAAATTTTCATTAGGATAAAATAGTAAAAAAAATATGTGACTAAGTAGTAACCATAGAAATGTAAAAAACAGGAGAAGTGGCAAAGAGGCGTGTCTTTGTCTTCGCGGCATGCCCAAAATGACCAAATATATATATAATAGGCAAATGGCCGTCTCCGCGAACTACGCTTTCGACCGTGATCGTGAAAAATATTCCGTGTTGTTCAGTGGTTTCTTAAAACTTTTCTTTTCTCAAAACTTTGTAAATCATGGAATCACTATTTTACTATAATTATTTGTCTTTAAAATCACTGAAAAACAACCAATTGTATAATATTTCTTACTTTTACTACGTCAATATTATTGTCAAATATCGCAACGACTGTACTATTTTCGCAGTAAATACATTGCTCCTTAACCACTGCCTAAGTATGTCACTAAGTGACTAGACAAACAATGTTAAAATCACAAAACGATACTTTATTATGCGGCGCATCGCAGTTATTGATGTGGCTGTGCAGATCCACTAACGTAGGCTATCGACAACAATGTCGATTACCCAACGATTATATAGTTCATTTTACAATTTGTCAACCGTTTGAACCTAGTTGGAAGACCTGAAAAGATAACGTTTAAATCCGGTTGGAAGACCCTTGAGAAAATGTAAAATACCTAATGTTTAAAAAAAATATTTACAAATTTTTTTTTTGCAATTTTTTATTGATTTAGTCAATCACTAGCGTATACAATAAAATAAATGGCTTTTGCACAGAAAGAAAGAAAGAAGGAAAAGTATTTTATTCTGCACAAACAAAACGCACAATTAATACTAAAAAAAATCATAATAATAAAAAAAATGAAAAAGACATAAGATACACATAGTCAAAATACTCGTACTCAAGCGTAAAAATGTTGACACTTTTGTCTATTGCTTGATATCAAGGCCAGGGACCAATGACAACTCATATTAATTGACATTGACAATACGACAAGACGATATTGGCAGATGGCCACAAAACAATAACAATCATAACAAAAACAAAAATGACAACTGTAGAGTGGCGAAATAATATAATATAGTATAACTATTACTAGGTAATTTTTTTTTTTTAATAACCGACGAAAAATTTCTATGCTATGGGGTCTAAACTCATGTGCTGAATTCATGGTTACAGTTAGCGCGTCGATGTCCCTGTCACCCTGTATTTAAAATAAATCGAATTTCCGTTACGTTGACTCCGTGGGCTCGTCCTAGGCCGACTGGATTTACTATATATCTTGGTACCAAACGTAAATAAAAACACTGCCAACATAACAGACAGCGCACACAATTCCAAATACCCCCGTTTTGCGTGAATGTGACGCATGTTTACCCCCCATTTGTTATTTTTTTTTTGTGGGTTTATGTTCTTTTTTATGCGTCATGTTTGCTGCAAATAAATGTATTTTCTTTCTTTCTTTCTAAATACATTTGCTTTGTTGGACATTTTTTTGAATTACGCTATGTAAAAAATAGCCAAATAAAAAAAGTAACACAGCCTATTTAGCAAATGTAACCAGTGTTTGAGTGATACTCATAATAAGCCCTCTATTGGCCTAACCGTCGTGTCTGGCATGACAGATAACACAATATTCAAAGGATAATAACTCCGACCCTTCACATCAAAAGCCGCGGTCATAATGACGACGCAATACAAAAGCTCACCGGTATTCTATAGCCTGGACCTATTTTTTGGGCTTACTTCAAGTCTAGTGTCATTATTTAGATTGCTATTCAGATTAGAAATTCGGATTTCCTGCGGATTTATATATTGCCACGTAGTTTCGAACCCAGACAAGGGCTTTAACATAATCGACCTCTAATGTTCCCACTACTGGGACACAGGCCTCCTCTCTGAGAGGGAGTGGGCTGTAATCCACCACGCGGGCCCAGTGCGGGTTGGCAGATGTTACATGTCTTCGATTTTTTGGTTCTAAGACATGCCGGTTTCCTCACGAATTTTTCCTTCACCGTTTTGAGAGCAGTGGTGATGAAATAATTTACACAAAGTAAAGTGCCTACTTGGGTTCGAACCCACGACCCACAACTCATAAGTCACGGCCGTTACCACTGGGCCGCCATTGCCCTACTGCATTACTTGGACAAGGGCTTTACTTTGAGTAATTTATTTCATCACTATAACTGCTCTCAAAACGAAGGAAAACAGCCTAATTTCTTGAAAGCTGAATAAACCGTAGGTTTCTCCTTTATGTATTTCGTGCATTACTACCTTAACTGAACTGAATGCAAGAATAAACTTAAAAACGGCTAGGTACTTGAATTAGATGATTTCTTTATTTTTGCATACATACAAACATACATTGAGATGATTTCTTGATTTTTGCATACATACTACCATAAGTATAATATATTAATGTATTTCAAACTGACACACGTACGTACACACACATATACGCACACACATACACTTACACACAAACAAGCACACATGCGCGCGAGCATGCGCATATTAGCTCATTCACCAACTCACACATCTGCTTACTCACGACGTAGACAGTCTGAGTAACATAATTTAATGGGTCCCTTTTTTTTTTTTTTTCTGGATGCGAAATCATCAAATGACCCCCTCCCGCTCTGGGTGGAGCGGAAGGGAGTGTCAGACTCTTGCTGACTAAAACCCACCCGTGTTCCTTCCTTAGCCCTTTCTGTTCCCGGGCAGCGGTAACCCTTTCGGACGATCCCGCCGCCCTGGCAGGCTTCGGTCCTATCGGGCCCCGTCCTCTGCTGACATCTCTTTGAGGCGCGCGTGGAACACAACGCGCCGTCCGGCACGGGCCTGGTCCTGATCGGACGGTGAGCTACCCATTACTCACCGCCCGCAGGCCCGCGCCTACGGTGGCCGGGAGTCATCACGCGGCTCCCGACGCCCGGAGCGTCTCCCGCGGTGGCTGAGGCGTGAGGTGTTCTCCCTCAGCCTCCCCGCCACCTCCTTCGCTAGCATGACTGCTTCGCAGAAGGAGGTGACTGCCTCCCACTCCCTCTCGCCCCGGACCATGGCTTGCACCAGGGCCGGACGCGAGAGGTCGCCGCCGTTGCCGATCGCCTCTACGAGGACACGGCGAGGCTCCGCCCAAGCAGGGCAGACCTCTACCGTATGCTCCACCGAATGGGGGGCCTTTTTTTTTTTTTTTTTGAAAAAAAAAAAAATGGGGGGCCTGGAGTTCTAAAATACAGGCGTAGGCTTAGTTTAGACTCCAGATCTCCCACAAATTACACACTTTGCCAAAATTTCTGTGTCTGACTGTACGTTGATATGTAATTTATGGAGATAAATAAATATGTTTTTATTATTATTTTTATTTTATTATTTATTACAAAAATCTGTGAAACGATCTTTAGGTATTTTAAACACTAGGTCTTTTGGCCAAAGTTATCTCGAAAATAGTTAGAATAACTTTAGATATTATAATACGTAACCCTGCCTAGTACAGCAGTAGTAGTGCAGATTACATAAAAGTTTACTTTACAATGTGTTATAAAATAATTTATGTATAAACTGCCTTATCTTATTGATTTACTTTATTTATGACTTCTTACTGACATTATAATGTATATAATTGAGACATGAGAAGCATAAGCATAAAAATAGCCTATACGATTGACGATAATTATCCAACTTTTACTAACAGCTTTACCGCGCGTGTGATAATATAATTAGATGTCACAGATCATTTCTACCACCTTGATAACAAGTACACGCCTTGTGAATATTCAACAGCGCCAGGACACATGATAACCACTCGCGACCAGGGCTTGAAATACTGGTATTTTTGGGAACCGGTATCATTGACCTTGGTGTGGTAAAGTTGAGTGCTTTGATTTGATGATTTAAATACTAAAACTCGAAATTCTAATTTTAAATACGCTTAAAGATGTTTTACGTTTGAGAATTTAGATAGCTAATAACTTCAAAGACATTATTCAAGTGTCGGACATTGTATACCCAAAAAATAATTGCCGGCCAAAAAAAGTAGATACTATTTTCTTTTTACTATTACAGCGAAAGTCTAAAATCAACCCTGCTCATGTCATTAAAAAAGTACTGCTGTCTTAGGGAAAATTACCTCTTGTGCAATCTTTACTATTACAACGATAATCTACCATTAACCCCACGGCTGCTATTTGAGATTCAAAATGCTAAAAATCATATTTTTATCACAAGTGTTTTAACATAATAAAATAATACTGGTATTCAGCTGCATCCGGTTAGACTGGAAGCCGACCCAAACATAGGTGGGAAAAGCCTACGCAGATGATGAAGTGTTTTAAGTATAACTTAAAAAAAAATACCAACTTTTAATTGAATTTAACATCCTGAACATGTTTTAATTATAAACTTGTTATTCAAATGATATATGATTTTTGGCATTTTCAATCTCAAATGGCAGCCGTGGGGTTAATGGTAGATTATCGTTGTAATAGTAAAGATTGCACAAGAGGTAATTTTCCCTAAGACAGCAGTACTTTTTTAATGACATCCTTTTCCTTGAATATTTTTCAAAAACAATTAAAATATGTTCTTCAAACAATGCTTGTTGGAAAAAATGGTGAGATATAAAGTGGGAGGCTAAATATGGCAATGTGGTCGAACATAAATGAATCCTGGATAATTTGTATAAAACTATTGTAGATACTTTAAGTGACGCAGCTGTAATGACGAGTGAGAAGGTTAGGTCCAAGCCAAGGAGAGGCAGAGTGTTGTGTGGCTGGAACAAGCATGTTCGGGACGCTTACCGAGAGGCCAGGCTTAAATTCAAGGAATGGGTAATTCATAATAGACCAACCTCTGGAGTAATATATGAAGAAATGTGGGAAGCCCGGAAAATATTTAAGCGTCGTCATAAATGGTGCTAAAAAATAGTGAACAACTAAAAATGGAATTTTTTAGCCGAGCAAAGAGCCGCGAACAACTTTAGTAAGTTCTGGAAAGCCACAGGTAAACTGGATACCAAGCCTGGGCTGCCGGTGAGCGTCTGTGGAATGAACGATCCAAAGCAAATTGCTAACATGTTTGTGGAACATTTCAAAATGCGATCACCCCTTGGCCCCTCAGGTACGATAACCGGTGCTGAGTCCTTCTGTGAGGGAGTGGAACCGGTACTGTATATCTCGACGAAACAGGTCAGGGCGGTAGTTAAAAACATGAGTAGAGTAAATCACCCGGATACGATGGACTCAGCATCGAGCATTTTAAGTATGCTGGTATTCACCTGCCGAGGGTCCTGTCTCTGTTTTATTCAATGTGCATTAGTCACTCGTACCTACCGGCAGAGCTAATGAGAACGATTGTGGTTCCGATTGTCAAAAACAGGACAGGGGATATCTCGGATAGGGGAAACTACCGGCCAATCTCTCTTGCAACTACCATTGGTAAGATATTGGACAGTATGTTTGATTCGTGTTTGGAAAAACATCTGGACCTGCATGACTCACAGTTTGGTTTTCAACCTGGGCTGTCCACTGAAAGTGCAATCCTAAGTCTCAAGAATACTGTCCAATATTATACAGATCGTAAAACGCCGGTGTATGCCTGTTTCCTGGCATCCGATGTGCTCTGGAGGAAGTTGGGGGACAGGAATGTACCGGCGGAAGTTCTTAAGATTCTGCAGTTTTGGTACGCTAACCAAACGAATTATGTTAAGTGGTCCAACAGTCTCTCTGAGGCTTATAAATGACTAGCTGCGCCCCGCGGTTTCACCCGCATAAGTTTCGATCCCGTGGGAATGTCGGGATAAAAAGTATCCTATATGTTAATCCTGGTTATAAACTATCTGTGTGCTAAATTTCGTCAAAATCTGTTCAGTAGTTTTTGCGTGAAAGAGTAACAAACATCCATACATCCATACATACAAACTTTCGCATTTATAATATTAGTAGGATTTTCTTTTGTAAGTAGGTTTGAACAAACACTACCCGTCAATTATATTTAAAAAACTAGATGAGGTCGGCGTTTCCTATTTAACTAGTCTGAGAAGAGAAAGGCCGAAACAAACTCAGAGGTCACAGTCTCTTTTAAAGTCTATACATAATCTTGGTCAGGTCATGTCTGAGATGGTATTTTGAGGAAAGAACCTCACAGATTGAGAGGACCTGTACAGTCAGTGCACGCGTTTGTCAGAAATCGTGCAGCTCAACTCAAAACTTAAGGAGCGGAGGACATTTGGGTAGGCCTCATAAATTACTCAAACTGCCAGACCATGACCAACATGAAAGAGCTGAAAGTCATGGGGAGAGCCCTTAGCCCAGGCCCATACTTTTGCGATAGGCTATATAGAACACACCTTAACTTTTCTTGTGTGTGCGTTCTCTCTCGCTGTATGAACTCACCTTCTGTAGGTACTATTCTGTGTTACAACTCCAAAATTAATATCCGAGCTTCCGAGTTTGATACTATCTGTGCATTACTTACATATAAAATGAAGTAATGAAGCTTTATCTCTGTTGCTGATTCTCTTTATTGTTCCTTGTTTATTTAGATTTAATCCCGCAACTAGTTATTTTTTTTTTGTGTTTGTGTTCTCTTTTATGCGTCATTTTTGCCGCAAATAAATGTATTTTCCTTCTTTTCTTTCTTGATACTTGATACCTACTTACTGAGGGTCTTATAAGAAGCTGTTGCCCGTAGTTTTTCTCACATCGTTGAAAAAGTAGGCACTGTGATGTTCGTTCATGACAATCTTATTTAGTTTTAACGCATAATCGGTCTATCATGTTCCCACTGCTGGGACACAGGCCTCCTCCCTGCGAGAGGGAGTGGGCCGTAAGCCACCCGGGCTCAGTACAAGTTGATAGATATCACATGTCTTAAATTTTTTGGCTCTAGGACATGCCGGTTTCCTCACGATGTTTTCCTTCACCGTTTTGAGAACAGTGTTGATAAATAAAATTACACAATGTAAAACGCCTGCCTTGGTTCGAATCCACCACCTACAGCTCGCAAGTCGGGGCCGCCACCACTAAGCCACCACTGCTCTTGTTTTAACGCGTAATTATATTCATACCTACTTGAAAAAAGAAGCTCGATTTCTATAAAAAGAGACAGCATTATTATACAGAGTGGCAGGGCCACTTGTTAACGCCTTTGCGTAGGGTAACTAAATAAGGGTGCGAAATAAAATTCCCTTTGTCAGCAATGAATAATTATTAAACTTCTATAAATTATACTACGTTACAAGATTACAAATTCTAGTGGCAGGGCAACATCAACGCGCAACCTGTTACCTTGTGCTTATAGAGGTATGAGGAACAGGGCGTAAAGTTAATTCATACTCTGCAGAGTTGCAAGGTGTTGTGTGCCTGGTGGGCAATTGCCCGACGATTGATGTCAGGACGTTCTATATATGCTAGTTGCGCGGCAAACTCTGCTTGCGATGGCGCGCATATGGCGATGGTAGATGGCGCTACATTTTTTTTAAAAATTGCTGAATGGGTCGGCTTTTGACCTCGATCGCGCCTGATGGAAAGCGATGGATAAGGTCTATGATGGAACGAGCGTGAACATGTAACATGCAGAATTCATGGTAAAGTTTACGCGTCGAACTCCCTGCCGCCTGTATTACATTTTAAAAACCTCATTCGTGCTTATAATAATTGCGCAATTTGCCTTGTCAGTAAACGTTTGCAAACTAATGGTACATTTTACTGTTTAGGTAAACGTGCCATATACCTAAAACCTAGTACAGAAAATTGTCGTTAAACTAAACAACGTAATTTTGGGCGAAAACTCAAATAAATGTTTTAAAGTCAGGCAATGTAGGTTATTATTTTTCCAACAAATTGCTAACGTAATGTCATGTTTGTGTTTAGAAACTTTCGAAAATGTTAGGGTACAGTTTTGTACAAAGTTTTTAAGCTACAAACCAGAAACTTGTTGTAAACGGTTCTAAAATCAAGGTAAAGTCACAATAATTGGGAAAATTATTAGTTTCAAATAAATTAATTAATGCACCTAAAATAACTAACACGTGGAGCCCTGACACAGCTGGACGCCTTCGCGCCGTAGAAGATGGCGGGACGAGCTTAACAAAACAAACAAGCAGTGGTCAACCCTGGATCGAAAGAACTGGAAGTCATGTACAACTGGAAGTCCCAGCAGTAGGATGATGCAGGCTCACAGTAACCTAGATTAAAAAAAAACATGTAAACCTTGGCACGCGTAACTTACGGAAAAAAGAAAAACCGGCCAAGTGCGAGTCGGACTCGCGCACCGATGGTTCCGTACAATTACGATTTATGACGTATTAAAAAAAACTACTTACTATATCTCGTTCAAACCAATTTTCGGTGGAAGTTTACATGGTAATGTACATCATATATTTTTTTTAGTTTTATCATTCTCTTATTTTAGAAGTAACAGGGGGGGGGGGACACCTTTTAACATTTTGGATGTTTCTCTCACGCAAACTATTCAGTTTAGAAAAAAATTATATTTGAAACCTCAATATAATTTTTGAAGATCTATCCATAGATACGTATGGGTTTGATGAAGAAATTTTTGTTGAGTTTCGGTTCTTAGTATAGGGGACCCCCAAAATTTATTGTTTTTTTTTTCTATTTTTGTGTGAAAATCTTGATGCGGTTCACATAATACATCTATTTACCAAGTTTCAACAGCATAGTTCTTATAGTTTCGGAAAAAAGTGGCCGTGACATACGGACGGACGGACAGACAGACAGACAGACAGCCAAACATGACGAATCCATGAGGGTTCCGTTTTAGCCATTTGGCTACGGAACCCTAAAAAGAGATGGTTACTGTCTTATTTTGGTTGTTACTTGTATCTCACTCTGGGCATCACACTTTTACTTATTAGAAAAAGTTTTAATTGTTATATATTATGTAAGTTAAATATAAATATGTTATACAAACACTTAACCTTTTGGAATAAATTCTCTACATGATGGTGAAAACCGCATCAAAATTCACAGATAAACCATAACTTTAATTTATTCTTAATATGTATAGGTATGTCACCATATAACTATGAACATAAATAGTTTATAATCTATCTCGCGTGATTATAAGCTATCGAAAAATTGTGAACTGCAAAAAACCACTTACCTACAACTTAACGCATTATTGTTCCATAGTTCATAATCTGTCCATGACACACGGACAAATTGGGAACTAGTATCAAACTTACATGTGACGGGGCGCAGCTTGCGCTAATACTAAATTGCCAAGTTACTGCGACAAACTTGGAAGAAGCCGTTGGTCACAGTTCTAACCTAACCCATTTGGTCGGGGTGCCCTAGCTTAGTTACTGCGACCGATTCGGCTACCACCAAGACCAACAAACCAGGGACAATTCACAATTTTACGGGTAAAAATCGGATAGATAGATTATAAACTATCGAAAATGATACTGTAAGCAGTATGTTACAGTTCACAATATATCGAAAGCTTACAATCTCGCGAGATTAATTAGAATATAACGATGTTCACAATCATACGGTGACATATAGATATCAAAATCGGTTTGACACAATCACAAAGACGCAAACAAACAAACGCTCATCAACAGTATGTGAAACTCGAAGTCGTTCCGCAGTACTCCATACAACTTCCTATTCCCTTACCAATAATATTCAAGTTAAATACTATTGTTGCATAATACAGTCCTGGCCACAGAACAACACCCAGTGGAATCCATAAGGAAGCACTACTAACTACTTACTTGATTAATTCGCTACATATTTCAGTCTTTATGTCCTGTTTACTCTCGGTCAGATTGTAATGGCCGGCTTGGAACTTGGTATTGTACTTTACTGTATCTAGTTTTGAAGTTATTTACATCGCATTGGATGATTTTGTAAAGGCGTTATATTTGTGGTTTAAATAAATTAATAAATTTTGTCTCTAAATTAAGATAAGATACATTTTGAGTCAGAAAAAAAACATGTTTTAGTTTGAATGACTAAAACATGTTTTTTTTTATGTTAATAGGCCTCTCTCAGGCTGCGCCACAACAACCTGTTCTCCAGCATCCTGTCTGTCCCAGACATCTTTTTAAGGTCATCGGACCCTCTGGGGGGCGCCCCACACTACGCTTGATGAATCGTGGTCTCCACTTCAGGACTCGTCTGCTCCGCCAGCCATAGGTCCTTTGACCAACCCAGTGCCACTTCAGCTTGCTTACTTTTACTTTTAGTGGTAAAATAGTGGTGGTGGTGGTGAAATGTGGATGCACTAAATACCTCTACCCAACTCTTCGCTGAGTACAAGCGAAAAGTTATGAAGTAATTTCACTTTTAGTATGAAGTGCATAAGTTACATGTTTTTGTAAAATGTTTCTCTAGGAAAATTACAGCATAATTTTGCCACCAGGCAACATTGCTGTGTACTAGTTTCAAGGGGCACATGTGCCTTTTCTATTAAGTTTTAAATAACGTCATATGTAATAACGAGTACCTATAGTTAAAGGTAGGGATCTACTAGAAATTGGTTTTGAGACTGGTCAAAGAAAAATAAGAAAAACCGGTCAAGTGCGAGCCGGACTCGCGCACCGAGGGTTCCGTACAAAGTAGGTATGTAACTACAAATTTACGGTTTTCGCAATTTTTTCTTTATCTGTGAGACGTTGCTTCGTACCAAATTTCAAGATTCTGAGTTCACGGGAAGTAACCGTAGGTTTTGATTCCCTTGCGAGTGTCGAAAATTTGCGTCTTAAACAGCTGTATCTTTTGATTGTGTTGGCTTAAAAGTTTGATTTTTTCACAAGGGTCAGTAGACCTGAGTATTTGATATAAATTCCAGCTTGATACCTCCCCGCGTTCCGGATCACCGACAATAAAGTGCCTATAAGGGTTCCGTTTTTTCCTTTTGAGGTACGGAACCATAGAAAGTAGTAATAAAATAAAAATAATCGGTAAATGTAAGTAGCAGCATGATGACATGATGATGATGTAGCAGCTGGATGAGAGTTGCTGAAAATTGAGTCTCTGGCGTGCAATAGGTCCAGGAGTGGACTACTATAATAATATAAATAATAATAATATCCCTGGACATTTCACACAGCACCATTTGTCCCAAGCTAAGCAACCTAATGCTTGTGTTATGGTAACAAGATGGCTGATAAACTACTTATATACAATTTTTTTTTTTTTTGTAAATACATACATATTATAGATAGAAAAACACCCAGACTCGGAACAAATACCTACATGTAGGTCATACAAATATTTGTTCCGTGCGGGAATCGAACCCGCGACACGCAGCGCAGCAGTCAATCGCTTAACCACTGCGCCAACCGTGCCGCCTGATAGAATCGACTATAGGCTGATGACCATGATGAAAATAACAATACAATTACCAGAATACATCTTCTATATAAAAATGAATCGCTGAATGTGTTGCTAAGCGCCAATCTCGAAAACAGATTTCGCTAATTCATTTTTTAGAATATTCCTTGAAGTACGAGGATGGTTCATACGCAGAGAAAAAAATTTAAAAAATGCCTGAATAAGTTTAAAAACCACACTTTTCTATACTCCCATACAAACGAATACAAATTTTGTTTTGTGGTGGGTCGGGGGTACAAGAAATGTCACGCGGACGAAGTCGCGGCCAGAAGCTATTAAATAATATAAACACAAATAGGTAAGCGCTCGTCCTCCTCTCTCTTACTGTGCTGAGCCCGACAGGGTCCACAATTGTTTCAATAATTGTAAGAATAACTGTTTAACCCACATTATGGAATGAATTAATAATTGAGAATTACTAAAGCAGGGAAATTAAACTGAAAAAAAAACTTTTTAATTTTCCGCCACACATAGTTTTTTGTATGTATGTTCTCTAAAAAACAACAAATTAAGAAGCGGTTGTCGTATCTCCAAAGAAGGCCCTTAGGTATAAACTCCAATAAAAACACAATCAAGGGAAACTCCAGAGGATACGAGTAAATGGTCACAAAAGAGTCCCGAACACGACGTTGGGACGATAATATTGTCTAACTTTTGACGGAAATGGATTCTGTCTCGCTGACATTTTGATGAAAATCTTAGACAGACAATGTTTTCTTTACAAATCAACTCCGTGTACTGACGCCAGCACATCAAGCTACTACAATATGACAAATTTCTTTAAAAGATTTTCAACTTCATCGCTAAAGCATTAAGGTTCAAGGTCAATTGGGAAAATTTGACAGTTTTGGGTAGCTTGACCTGCTGGCGTCTGTACATTGACGCAAGTCAGTAAAACGTAATTTCCGTCAGTAATTATAATAATTACATGTTGTTACGAACTTAGTATTTAGGAACCCATACTAAAGTGTTGTCTTATCTCAAAGTTACAATCGCTAGTCCAGGATAAAATTGCTTTAGTATTTTGTTTTACATATACACGTTTTGCATATACACATCATCTGCCTAGCCTTTTCCCAACTATGTTGGGGTCGGCTTCCAGTCTAATCGGATGCAGCTGAATACCTACCTACTAGTATTTTACATTCAGCGACTGCGCCTACTAGACTTCCACGACCCAGCAACTAGATACCCTTACCCTTTATTAAGACTGGTTGTCAGACTTTCGGGCTTCTGACTACCCGTGACGACTGTAAAAGATAAACAAATGATATCCGGGAGCAACGGTTTGACGCGCTTTCCGACGCACGGAAGGTTCTCGATTGGTAATGGGTGGCCATACCGAGACCCCTCCGTACCTTCATTTATTGCCATTAAAGCTTAAAAAGGCATTGCCATATTTGTGATGAACCTCATTTCAATTCCAGCCAATCACCATAAGAAACACAGAGGTAACAATGTGAAGCTCGAAGAATACTTCACGACCTTCGACCCCATTGACGGTGATGGTGGTAACGGTGATGACTTCGAATGGCCTGAACCGGAACGTATCCGCAACGTCGATTTGCCAAAAGTTTTCGGAGTTGGAAGATCGAGCAACAGCCTTAGTGAGGTATTTATTTCTGAATTATGAATTTTATCAAAGTAGATATAGCCCGACCGCCAACAGAATCTAGGATAACCTGAGACTGGGCTTAGCGTCGATTTTTGCAGGAGAGCTGAAAACAACTGGATGAGAGAAGCCGAAGATCGAGATAAATTGCGTGCGATTGAAGATGCATATGTCAGCAACAGACTGCTTTAGGCTGATAATTATGATGAATGGGTGTCTATAAACATAGTGGCTTACACGCACGCTCACACAATACTTACCGGCTGGTCATTAGAATAGTTCAAAGATAAGTCAAAAGCCCTTTGACGATTATAATCACCTTGTTTTAAAACGTAGTTCAACAGTCCTTGGCCCAGGCTTAGAGGTCCCGGGGTTATTCCCAAATAAAGAAAATTAATTACTTATTTGAGTTATTTAACTTTGAACAGTCCACCTTTGAACACACCTTCGAGATTGACATTACGTAATAGCTTTTTCATTGCTTTCAAGTAGACGATATTCTAACGATTTTACGTTCACACGTATTTCAATTTCCCTACGTATGTCAAAGGGTCGCTGTTATCGAATCATTAAGGAGGTTATACACCTCCTTTTTCAATTGAATAAATTAATAAAATCAGTTTAATGTTGTATTTAAATTTTCAGTCGGTGCCAGCAACGCAACATGGTAGATCCAGACACGGATCTCATTCACACTAAACGCCAGATGGAAATAAGTGCTTAAAAAACCTTATTGTTTTTGTAAGAACAGAAAATGTTCTGCGAAATTGTAACAGTGAACAGTGCCTAATATATTATTAAATTTAATCACTGGTGTCACCTGTTTTTCATTTAATGTGTGTGTAATTCCTAAATGTTACAGAAACGTCAGACAATATTTTGATCAAAAATGTTATTCTTTTCATCTTTTTTTTTTTAGTGTTATATTTTTGCATTAGTCTAGCAGTAATGCGGGTGAGACCACAGGGCGCAGCTAGAGCTTTATAAAAACAAAACGTAACCTATAACCATTGCGTGACCTAGGCGAGTCGCCTATATACACGTCATGTATTAAAGTCCATCTAGCCGTCAGGATGCTTCGAGGGTATTAAGAATCCAATAAACAAAGATACATAGATATGCATGAAAACCATTACTTCTGTCTTTGATATCACGCAGCCGGGTAAAGAGGCTTATACAAAAAAAAAAAATTCAAATACCTATATATATTATTTAACAAGTTTACCAACTAATTCTGGTGGTTTATAAGTAACCTCAATATTTTCATTAGTTCATTGGAATTAGCATGTATTCAAACTGTGTATAAATTATATCCATGTAACAAAAACTCATACAAACACGTCTAAAAACTTGTAAAGACCAAAACACGACCACCTGGGTATTAATTTTCCCTAGCAACAAACAATTACCCTTCAATTTAATCTCTAAGACAGATGAAAACAATAAGAAGCAGGAACACTTGAAAATTCTGAACACGGAACGCGTCATGTCCTGTCAAAAGTTTCAACTGTGCGAGCAAACTTCCGACGTAGCGACATTTATTACGGGTGAAGTTTTGACGAAAAGATAAAAGAAAAAAAGAAATAAGGAAACAAAAACAAAATCTGATGGTTTAAAAGTTGATAGAGATACAAACAATGTTTTGTTTAGATTTGTTTTGTTTAGGTCGACATGTCCCAAAAGTGGAGTGATTGATAGCGGGACGATTGGGATGGGTTGGTTGTAATGGAAGACGAAAACCTGTAGCGCCGACCCCATGAAACATGTGACACGGCCAGGCAAATGGTGAAGATTTTTATTTTATTTATTTTGATTGTTGTTTTTATTTATATCTAATCGTATGCTGCACTAGTTGACGTCATCACTTCAACGCCAACTGTCACTGAAAACCAGCTGGGGCTCTGTCTCGTATAGGGTCTTAGCATTATGCTGAGCTTAGACCGTTTTACGCGTATGTGACGCATGTTTTCCCCCAACTTGTATTTTTTTTTTTTTGTGTTTGTGTTCTTTTTATGCGTCATGTTTGCCGAAAATAAATGTATTTTCTTTCTTTCTTTATGATGATGAGGTCCCTTAATGAGTTATTTGTCTACCCTTTTCCCAAATATTTTAAGGTCGGCTTCCAGTCTAACCGTGTGCAGCTGAGTACCAGTGTTTTACATTGAGCGACTGCGCCTATCAGACTTCCACAACCCAGTTACTGGGTAATACGATACGGTAAGACTGGTTGTCAGACTTTCGGGCTTCAGGCGACCCGTAACAACTGGCAAAGATAAGCGAATGACAGCCGGGACCAATGGCTTAACGTGCTTTTCCAGACACGGAGGGATCTTGGTATGTGAAGATGGTAACCCATCCACGGACCAACTGCGTCAAGCATCGCTTAACCTGATCGACTGACCCGTGCGGTTGTAATTACTTAGCCACAATTTATTTTCAGTACAAAAAACAGCAACTTAAATAAAAGTACGGCAGTCGTTTGGTTTCAGTTTTATTACAATAAAATGCCCTCAAACTACGAACAGATTTGTTGCGAAATATAAAAATATTTTGCTGGTTCTTGCTATTAGTCGCGAAAGTATTTTATTTAGTTCGGATTTCTGTTCTAAAGATTGATTTGTAGTTTGGCGTTCAAATAAAATGTTGAGAAATGCGAGTTCAAGTGTGATACATATGTAGGCTCCACGGCCAATTAACGAGAAGCTACTAGAGCTAGCAACTAAAAACGAGTTGGCGAGCAACGAGCAGCGAGTGCCCAACGGCGACGAGCGATTACTCGCTGGTATGCGTATGTACCAAGCGAGCGAGTGACCTAGACGCCAAGCGAGCTTCGCTGAGCGAGTACTCTCTATGATAGTTCTTTTCGCTGTGACAAACGAATACTTGCCGGCGGTGTGAACAGTCAGCGATCAACTATGAATATAATAGTATCTCTTTTACTTACATTGGACCTACATCGTACGTTTTTTGAGCGAGAAAATAGTTGATCACTATATACACGCTTCCACGTCGGTAGTGGGTAACCAAGGTATGTCAAAACCGTGAATCAACCTATTATGACTCCTGCTGAATAATCTGAGACGGATCACAATCTTAACACAAGAAGGCCAATTCCCGTAGATAAAAACATTTAAAATCTAGTCGCAATCTCATCTCAGTGACAGTCAATGTCAAAAAAAATTCAAAAATCTAGGGAAATTAGAGGTATTTGAGAAGGCAATTCTCGTAATTTTAAAAACGTCCACAGTCTGATCTTAGCTTCAATTTGTCAAAAAATACTTCTAATTTCCCTACATTTTGATATTTGTTTGACGCCGAGATGAGACTGCGACTAGATTTTGAATGTTTTAAATTATACGAGAACTGGCCTAACTATTGCAGAAACATTTTTAAGACATTAAAAAATCGAGACAAGAAAAATCTGGCTTTCTAAATGGCTAATATTATTACCACGGCTTGCGGCATGAGAATAATTAGGTTAGTATTGTTAAATATTTCGTGCCGATTGGTGAAAACAATAATATACAAGACGATATTCTTAAAGACTTATCTAAAACATGAATGTAAAGAATGCAGGTAATCCTAGACCAATTTTATCGCTCCGTAGCCCAGAATAATTTAAATTAAACTCTACTTCACCGGTCTTAAACAAAAGGCTTTCATACAATGTCCAAGCATATTGTGAGGACGACTAATCAAAATTGGTTCTTCGGTTGAGGTCACCAACGGATTACCGACAGTTCGGGCGATCATGCATAATAATGTCCAATCAGGGTACAATGGAATGATCAGTTTAGCTGCAGCTGAGATCCTTGATTAAGGATATTGACGCTCGTGTGATTTTGTAGAACAACGGCAATTCTTCAGAGTAATCAACTGACTTCTTCTGATTTTCAAGATGATGATGATATTGTTTTTTTTTTTTTATTTGCAAATGCCTAGTTTGGGGGTCACCGTCCAATCTATTCTTGTACAAAATATGATTATAAATAAATAAAGAATTTGAATCTAATATGATACTGCGATACTGTCCTGTGATACTGGCTGGTTTCAGTCATCATCTGTCATCTTTTGCCCTCACCCCAATTTATTTGGGGTCGGCACAGCATGTCTTTTTCTTCCATACTTCTCTATTAGTCGCCATCTCGGTAGTCACTCCCTTTCCAACCATATTATCATTGACACCGGTCACTTGAACACTGACTGGTTTCAATATCGGTAAAAATCCGTGTAACAATATTCCAAGTATTAGTATTGCCACTATATATGTACTATTACATTTGCTTACTTTGTAAAGTATTCTAATTATAGAAATTTAATTTATTTTATTTTTATTTTTATTTTTATTTTTTTATTAGTAGTTTTATTTTAATTATTGTGAATGTGAAGACTAAGTGGGTAATTTTATTTAGGTATATTATTTTTTATTTTCTCTGTGTTCTCTTAGTTTTTGTCAAGGTCTGGCAGTTTGAGTAATTAATGTGGCCTACCCAAATGTCCTTTCTTTGGTATTGTTCGTCGAATCGTTGAGCTCCTTAAGTTTTGAGTTGAGCAGCACAATTTCTGACAAATGCGTGCACTGACTGGACAGGTCCTCTCAATCTGTGTGGTTCTTTCCTCAAAAGACCATCTCAGACATCGACCTACATGGTCTTCATATAATCTGACCAAGATTATGTCTGGACTTTAAAAGAGACCTGACCTCTGGGTTTGTTTCGGCCTTTCTTCTTAGACTAGTCAGATAGGAAACGCCGACCTCATCTAGTTTTAAAATATGATTGATGTGTAAAAGCGTTTGTAAAAACCTACTTACAAAATAAAATCATTTATCATTTATTACTGCCTGCGAATATCTAATAGCAAGCCGGTTTCACTATTCAGGAATGTTGTTATTGTCAATGACATCTTCTGCTTAACGCGTCGATGGCAAAAATATAGTTTTTTTTTTAATTTCTTTAACCCAATATTCTACAACACGGATATCATTCGCTGACGCAGCCATTAAATCCTCACGTGTGCAGGTGACAGGGCATACGGTGCAAGATGGGAGGTGAGATTGTCTATGGAGAGAACCCCCACTGAATGACATAATATTTGCACTCCACATAGTGCAAGTACTGGCAAATTGTTGATGCAAGTATTACATTATAACCTGTTTCTCTCGATGTAACAGTGTGTTATTCTTCAGTTCCAAGCTATCGGTACTAGTATCTGTAAATTTTGCTATAAAACCATACCAAACATACGACTAAGAGACTCATACATATTTAAAAACTCAAACTCAAATAATTTATTTAAATTAAACCATTTACTGACTCTTTTGAATTGTCCAAGAGTCGGTTAGTTACTTAGATAGTTGAAGCTAGTTGCTCAATCCAAAACGTAGACTCCTATATAGTAGAACAGGCAAGAAACTCCAAGACACTCTTTTAAATCAAGATATTACAAAATCCTGGGTACATTATTCTAATTTGTTACTTTCTAGAAACTAATGTATAACATACTACAGTTTCTAAAAAAGTAACAAATAAAGCCTCATTGGCTCAATCAAACAACCAGCTAAGTAGCTTAGAAGGTACCTGCTGAAATTCAAAGAATGCTGCACTTTAGAATCGTGAATCAGCCAAGCAAACCTAGTTCTCCTGGATCATATTGTTGCTAGATGAGAACCCGCTCCGTCGATCCAACACAATAGGCCCGTCATCCAATCAGAGGACAATGCGCGGACAGCTTATTTTTAATCTCGCTCGCATCATATTCAATACAACGAGAACATTGCTTAGTTTTCCGGGATAAAAAAGTTTGATAGGCTCTTTTCCCGGTCTAAAAATAGAACGGTTTCTTGAAGAGGTAAAATTTATACAGATGAACTAAGTTTTTCGAAGACAAAACTCTTGTCGGATTACCGAGCCGTGAAAAGTGTAATTGAATTTTTTGTTCGGAGAACTCGGAGTTTGCCTGATATACCTACGTTGGTGTCGAAACTTAATATTATTATATTCATACAGCGATTCCCCGTTTCTGACTTCTAGCTGGTTTTTAGAATACCGTCGAGATCAGAATGACAAATCATAAAAACAAGAGGTTGTTCATGTGGTTCGCAAAAAAAAAAACAAAAATATGCCCCCTAATTTGTATGTAGGGCATGGGACTGTGAAGAAGTTAGTAGACTGCCCCGTTGGTCTTGTGGTCGCAAGCGCGACTGCTGTGCTAAGGGTCCTTAGTCCGGTTCCCAGGTCGGGCAAAGTGTTATTGAGTACTGCCAGGGCCGCGGGTTGTTTGAAAGAGATACCGTGGCCCCTGGCACAGGCAACTGAAGGAACACGGGTGGGTTTTAGTCAGTAAAAGTCTGACACGCCCTTCCGCTCAGCCCGGAGCGGGAGAGGTCATTTGATGATTTCCCACCCAAAAAAAAAAGTGTTATTCAGTTTTTCCATTAGGAAGATCTCAGTAACAGCCCGGAGTTCAGTTAATTGGTAGTGTGATACCCCCGTGCCTCGGAAAGCACGTAAAGCCGTTGCGCGTTGGTCCTGCGCCTGATCTCTCCCCGTTCATGTAGGATTGGGATTGGACAGAGTGCACCTGTGTTTGCGCACACATTTTGTGCACTAATATCTCCTGCGAACCTGGCTAATCTTCGTTGAGATTAGCCCTACCGTGACCGAAATCGGTCAGAAGACTATTATCTCTTAGGGGTCTACTCCGAAGTAGTATCGGCCGAATGTTCATCCGTTTCCTGCTACGAACTTACTATTTGGTTCGGTCGGTCGGTCCCGATCCTACACTCCTACACTCTTTCTATTGACTATGGTCCCGACCAAACTGAGCCCCGAACCCGAACTTTTTTCGCATTTTTCAATAATATTCGGTTCGGCCATGTGTCGGTCCGATCCGAACAATCGCACTTTGCACTTCGGAGTAGACCCCCTTTATTTCAATATAAATACAAATAAATCAAATCGTCAACGTCTTTATCGTTGTAAGGTGCATGACCTACATAATGCTTAGACATAATCAGCTGTTCGGAAAGATACATCGTGTTCAAACGGTGCAAAAACTTAAAAAATCATTTGCGACTAAACTACTGCTCCTATTTAATTGATTTTTGGTACAGAGCTTGAAAATTGTACCTAGTATAGACAGTTTAAAGGAAAGCCCCTCTGTCGTATCAACTTTGTATATAATGATCAACATCTATCAAGGCTCTCGTTAGGCGGTTGGATCAAGGGCCTGATTCAAAAGGCCCTTTTATATGGCTCGCACTGTGGGAAGGTTTCTGTCTCTGGAGCCCTAACCACCGGTAGCTTGGACCCTGCTCCCGACATCGGTGGATGACTATTTTTTTATATTTTTAAATGTTTTTCTATTTTTTTATAATATTTTAAGAAATATTTAAAAACTTAATAAAATAATATAACTACATAATATTATAAACTTGACTGATAAAATCTACAAGCAATATTATACATATCAACTTTCTCAAAAAACCCTCACCAAAGCCACTCTTCGCACGTTTGTATCTACGTGATACATATTAACGACTTGTCAAAGGAATTTCGCGGGTGGGTAAGTAGCGATGATGCTGTCAATAAAATGGCGGTGATCAGGCTCGCCTGTCAGTGCTTACCGATGGGTGGCCAGCCGACTGACGGGTACTCACGGCTGATGTAACAAGATAATTAACTTGTTATACCCGTTATTTTCTGGATAGATGGAGCAAAGAGATGTTTGGCGGAGTACATTCTGGTTCAGTTTGTCTGAGATCTATTTGAAAGCAAGATTCAACTAATATTACAGGAAACTTTAAGCAAATGCTTTTAATAATTAAATTTATGTAAACTTTGAACTGATTGCTTAAACTTTAGACTAATAGTTTAAACTATAAATTAATATTATGAGGAGGTAAACTATTTTGTTTGTTGTTTGTTACCCGAGTCAATATTATGTTGACCATTAAATATATTAAATAGTATAGTTGACTTGCACGCGGACGGAAGTACGTCATCATCTGCCTAGCCCTTTCCCAACTATTTTTGGAGTCGGCTTCCAGTCTTACCAGATGCAGCTGCATACCAGTATTTTACACTGAGCAACTGGCTATCTGACCTCCACAAGTCCCTTACCCAGTTACTGGGTAACACGATACCCCGGTCGGAAGTACATAAATATAGGATATAATAATCATAGGTATAATACAAATCGCCATGGCTGCAAGAATTCCACCCACGTCTCAAATCATAATTAAAATGTGTCGATCTATACTTATAATATTATAGAGAGGTAATGTTTGTCTGAGTTTGTATGTAGCCGGTAATCTCGGGAACTACCAGTCGGATTCCAAGAATTATTTTTGCATTTGATAGCCTAATTCTCGAGGAAGGCTATAGGCTATATAACATTACGCTAAGACCCTAAAGAGCCGAGCAAACAGAAAAAAAGTCAGAAAGAATGCTAAGCGAAATCGAAGTACTACAGCTAAAAAAATAATAAGTTCATACACTTTTGTGATTAGTTGCGTATTAACTATATTTTTAAATATTTCTATTCAGTTTATGAATACTCGTTTTAGAGCTGATTTTTCAATCATCTGATAACTTTATTCGAGGAATAATTTTGAAATTTTGACTGTTATATATTATCATAGAAAAACTGTCAAACGTCAATTTTATTCCTCGAATAAAAGTTATCTGGCCATGGAAAAATCAGCCCTTCATAAAAAACAGTAAGTAACATCCTACATTCATTATAATTATCACATAGTATACTGTAACGGATTGGTGTCCGTAACTCCACGACCAAGCGCATATTTTGCGTACGTATCATCATGTATTATCGTATAAAAATTCGGCAACTAGATACAAACGCAAATTCGTAATATAATTTTCCGGATATTATTATTCAGCAGGCGCTGGAGTAGTAGTAGTGGTTGTAGTCGTAGGGGTCGTAGAAGCCTGAGTAGTCGTAGTCAAAGCAGTCGTAGTCGATGTTGGTGTAGTTGTAGGTGGCGAAGTCGTGGACGGCACGAGGCAAGATGGGTTGAGTCCTCTGCACAGCACGCATATCAACTGTGGAGTAAATATTACATGAAAGAAAGAAAGAAAAAAAAAAACTGACCCAGACCGCGCGTCCGAACCAGAGCGATCGATCGCGTTCATCGTTTTTGGTGAACCAGAACGTGTTGTCATACCATCAGAAGGCGCCTTCCGGTTTTCCGAACAAATGAGTGACATAAAGGGTATAAAAAAACACGTCATTGTATCACAAAGCCGTCAACTACGCATTCAGTACATCAAACTAAGTAACATTGCACAAAAGTAATTGCTAGGACGCAACATAACACTGTGAACGGTACAGGGTTCATGGGGGTATTAATACACGCATCAAAAGTGTCTAGGGATCAAGTAGGTACATTATTAACTATAAACACTTTTGATGTGTGTAGTTGTATTATTATAACATTAAAAACTTGCTGGCGAAAAAAAAGTCAGTAAAAGTTGGAATTTTGACCAGAAGGAGTATCTTAGTGACCAGAAGGTTCCCAGGTACAATTGGCAGGTCAATAAGTAATTTATCAGGGCACGTCACCCAACCCCCGTCCCTTATCTGTATTTCATATTATGCGTAGTCATCATTGTTATGACATAGCATACTAGCAATGTTCTTCGTGCTGGGACAGGCCTCCATCGGTGAAAGGGCCCGTAATCCACCACGCGGACCCAGTGCGGGTTGGTGGAGGCCACACGTCTTCGAATTTTTGCTTCTAGGACATTCCGGTTTCCTCAGGATGTTTTCTTTTACCGTTTTGAGAGCAGTGGTTGTCGCGGACCTTTAGAAGATTATGATCCGCGAATGTAAATATAATAATACATACGAGGGTCTCCCGAGGGAACCTCGAGTCGAAAGATATGTTAATAAAGAATGTCAAGATACACCGGAAAAGAATATTGACAAGTCGAGAGAACGAGAAAGAAATTTGCAAGCACAAACGAGTGGATTGTCAAACAAGCTTGAAACGATTAAAAAGGTACAAGCCGAATATTTCCCACATGAATACAACGATGAAGAGACTAATTTAAGTCGCAATTTGAGATTATTTAAAGACGTAGATGGTATCTTACGTTGTAAAGGTCGCATGATGAATGCAGACTGGACTTTTGAAAAACGCTATCCTATTCTCATACCAAAGGAGAGTGAATTTACCAATAACATTATAATGAAAACACACAATGAAAATTATCATGTGGGTGTAAATCACACCTTGAGCATCATACGTCAATCGTACTGGATCCCTCAAGGAAAAGGTCAAGTTCAGAAACTTCTGAGACAATGTTCGAATTGCGTGAAACATGGTGGGGGGCCTTTTAAGCTTCCACCTACACCAGCGCTACCGCCAGAAAGAGTGAACTATAGTGCACCATTTACTTTCGTAGGAGTGGACTACATGGGACCCCTTTTGGTGAAAGGAGAAAATGGAGAAACCAAAAGATGGATTTGTCTTTACACCTGTCTAGCAGTAAGAGCTATACACCTAGAAGTCGTTCAAGATCTAACGGCAGAAGAAGGCCTACTATCATTGAGGAGAATGATAGCTACTAGAGGCATTCCAACACTCATAACATCAGACAATGCCACGCATTTCAAACTTATGTCTGAAATACTGTCAAAACAATACTGTATCAATAAAGAAATACAGTGGAAATTCATACCCCAACTGGCGCCGTGGTTCGGGGGTTTTTATGAGAGACTAATCGGTATAGTTAAAAACTGCATGAAAAGAACATTGAGAAAACACATGCTGACACACAGTCAGTTAACTACAGTTGCAAAAGAGATTGAAGCATCTGTAAATATGAGACCACTCACTAGCGTAGACTCAGAGCTAGAACATGTTTTAAAACCAGCAGATTTTCTTACAATGGGAAAATGTATGACGGTAGAAAGCTCGCCTGAAAACTTGGTCAACGAAGGTACTGTAACCAAAACTGATCTTATTAAAGGTTGGAAGAAAGGATTAGTCATTTTACAAGAATTCAAAGAAATGTTTCTAAACAGATATTTACCCAGTCTTCGTGAGAGGTATTGGCATTCACACAAAGAACCAAGAGTAACTGCGAAAATCGCACCAGCAGTGGGCCAGATCGTCCAGTTGCGAGGTGATTCTAAAAATAGAGAAACATGGAAAGTAGGAACGATAGTCTCACTTCAGAAGGGAATAGATGGACTATGTAGAGTAGCTAATGTAAAAATAGGTAACAAGGAATTCACAAGATCTTTAGCACATCTATATCCTCTGGAAATAGAAGACGGTGGAAGTGAATCTATTCGAGTATATAACGAATCTATAAGTGGAAGTGAAGGATTCGACACTCAGGACATTCAATCTGTAGACGTAGCTATGGAACCTATAGATATAGGAAAAACCGGTAAAACTATAAATGATCAAAGAGACGAAACCAACTGTGTCAAAGATACATCAATACATAGTGAGGAATCAGTAGAGGCTAACGGGAGGATAGGTGACGATAAGATAGATGACGATAAGATCGATAAGGATAAGAATAATGAGTATACGAAAAAAGACAAAGAAGTACCAAAGGAAAGAAGAGTTGCGGCCACGAGAGCTCTGCAGAAGATCAGAGAGTGGACGCAAAACCTAATAACATTACTTTAATTTCCCGGCCGGGAGTGTCGCGGACCTTTAGAAGATTATGATCCGCGAATGTAAATATAATAATAATCAGACATAGCAACATTACAACAATAACTTTATGCAATGGCAACATCGATAGAACCTGTCAAATCAGTCCGACCCGGTAAGAACCAGTATTTTTAATGTCGATGTTTTAACTGAGTGTTTTAACTAGTCAAAAGCCGTGTCTATGATAGTGAGTTTGTATCGGGGTTGGAGCCGGCGGCATCCCTGTATTGAAAGCTGAGTATCTAATGTTTAAGATCAATAATTAATCTCTCTAAGTACTTACTATGTTATTCACTGAACCCATAGTTCAATGAAATGCTGAATGATGATTCCATGCAAACCAATGAGGTTGGCAAAATGTGTATGTTGTAGTTGTACATGAAAGACTAAAGCTTCTTGAGATCTCAATTAGTATTAGAATGATGAATGAGGCGGTATGAAGGACCAGAGAGTGTCCACCGTTCCGAAAGGGTATGCTTGACCTTAAAGCCTATACTAGAGAGACGGTATGAAGGGCCAGAGAGTGCCCACCGTCTCGCCCCTTGGAAGTGAGCTTCCAGGGGGGGAACCCATACCGGGTTCCATCTGTTGAGTAGTGTAATAATAAAAGGTATGCTTGACCTTAAAGCCTATACTAGTGAGACGGTATGAAGGGCCAGAGAGTGCCCACCGTCTCCCCCCTTGGAAGTGAGCTTCCAGGGGGGGAACCCATACCGGGTTCCATCTGTTGAGTAGTGTAATAATAAAAGGTATGCTTGACCTTAAAGCCTATACTAGTGAGACGGTATGAAGGGCCAGAGAGTGCCCACCGTCTCGAAAGGGTACGCTTGACCTTAAAGCCTATACTAGTGAGACGGTATGAAGGGCCAGAGAGTGCCCACCGTCTCGCCCCTTGGAAGTGAGCTTCCAGGGGGGGAACCCATACCGGGTTCCAGCTGTTGAGTAATGTAATAATAAAACCTAATATTTGACATATGGTTTCAGTAAATACCAATAGCTTGATGCTCAAAATATCGAAGTGTCAGTGTCATCGATAATATCTATCTACAGATGGTGAAAGTGGCCCCTGCTCTCAAGTCTTATTGATCTGCATTCCATGCTCTATCTCCATAAAGAATTAACAAGCGAAGCAGATAAACTACAAAGGTAAAAATCACCTACTATTTCTTATCATTCGCTACGTCTGCCTAAGTTACACCCCTCAGAAGAGATCCACATAATAATCTAGTATTACATGATTCTGTTAAATGGTAGAGTCTTAACATATACGGGCAGACCTCGCGACAGTGGTGATGAAATAATTTAAGCAAAGTAAATCGTCTATCTGGGTTCGAACTTATGACCTACAAGTCACGACATAAAAGACTCCAAATATGCCATATAAGCATATTTTTGGTTGTGATTTTTAAGACGGAGGGAGAGCTTTTTGTGATGGGTAAAAAATGTTAAACTCGCGTCAGGACACGTGACCTGATCGAAAATTCGTAAGACGGAGGGAGAGTAACCGCATTCCAAAATATCAAAAATGAACAACGTTAATATTCAAGTTTTCATTTCTGCCGGCACTCCCGGAGTGCAACCGGAGTGTTATTTATATTAATATTTCAAATGTTAACTTATATGTATAATGAGAATAACAATAATTTATTGGTCCAATCTTACTAAATAGATAATGTTTGGACAAACCTTTTGACTGCGAATGAAGTTGAATCTGTTACAGATTTCACCAAAAGTTGGAGCAGCTGCCTTGAATCCTAAAAAGATAAACAGTAAGATATAGTGCAATGGCAAGGAATCAAACTTAAAGCTTCTCACTTACCATTCCACATTTGAAAGGTTAGAACGACTACTTATAAATTTGTCTCTTATTTTTAGGTTTCCTAACTCAAAAGAAAGTACGGAACTCTTATTGGATCACTCTGTCTGACAGTCTATCAGTCTGTCGAGACACTTTTTGTCAGGAACGCGTGGATGTCAAGTTAAAATTAATATACTCGTAAAATACTGACTACGGTCTATGGTACCTTGGAGAAAAATCAAGCTTCTAAGTCAACGCAATAAAAAAATACGGCCATTTATGCGACATATTTTAATGCTTGCAAATAAACCGCAGCACACGTGAACGTGTAAAAAAAAATATTTTGAGATTACAAACTTACATTTGCCGTTTGGGTTCTATGGGACAGCACTTTTTTCAACAACAATGTTAAGTTTGTTCTTGGGATAAATTCATCCCAACTACGGAACCCTTCATTGTGCGTGGTCTAAGACGCAGTTGGCCAGTTTTTAAAATCTAAAATAAATATCGACTCAACATAAATATTATTCATATCAACGATCTCTGTCCCAAAAATACTACTTTAGGTACGTTTAACTCAGTTTAGTTAACACAACTATGAAACAACGATTATGGAAAATTATGTAATCTAATTGAATAAAACACCAATTATTTGTTACCTCCAAATCCAGCATGAGATCCATAACTCCAACCAACAGACGATCCTAATAAACAAAGATAATATAAACTTACATTATATGTACGAGTATCATCCCCTAAATCCAACAATTACTGAAGTCAAAATAATCCTAATGGATGATATTATTGTCTTAGTTCGGTCCCTTGGATTTAAACCAAACATAACAGCCCATTAATTGGTTAAGGACCCAAACAGAGTTGAATTACATTGTCCAAAGGGTTCAAATAAAACAACATTTTGTCAAGGTCCTTTTGGCCTCTGGCTATTTAGAGATTAAGGCCACTACAGTTACGTCAACAAGGTTGGTTTTGATGAACATCGACTATCAAATCCAACAATACTTTATCAAAAATAATGAAAGGACAGAGGTAAATAATAATAGCCTCCCGACCGATTTCGGTCACGGTGGCCAATCTCAATGGCCAGGTACTATCGCCAAAGCCATCTGACCATTTTGAAAACAAAATTCCGTGCCCATGATGACCACAGCTGCGTCCGTAAGTAAAACATAAGAGGATCCTTTTTAGGTCGACTAATAATATTCGCTGCAAGCAGGAATAGTTCTTACGGTGGTCAGATATAGATTTTGGCGATAGTACGCAGGAGATATTATAGTGCACAAGAGTGTGCATAACACAGGTGCACTATCTGTTCCTTTACTCTCATAGTCCGATGGGACGGGAATCTGACACGGCCGGGGAGAGATCAGGCGCAGGACCAACGGCTTTACGTGCTTTCCGAGGCACGGGGGTATTAAACCGCTAACTTCCAAATTCCGGACTGTTACTAAGAAATTCCTAATGTAAAACCCAATAACACTTTGCCCGACCCGGGAATCGGACCCAGGACCCCACGTTCAGCAGTTTGCACTTGCAACCACGAGACAAACGGGGCAATGTGCATCTGGATTGAGGGCCCATTTTTTGAACCCTTGTGAAACGAAATAAGACTTATAGGGAAATTAGTTAAAAATAGTAAAAACTTAAAGCAAAGGGCCATGATAGTCAAAGGATACCAATGCTTCACAAGTACAAGTAGATACACACTAAGATAAAAATATCGATAGTGGAAACAAAGCTAATAAAATCTATTCATATACCAGATACCAGTAGAACACAATTAAAATCCACAAGAAATGGAAATAACCACTATTCTAATTAGAATTCACATTAAACAGGAAATCATAAAAGAGCAAGAGACTACAGCTAAAGTTAATGAAACAAAAGACCAACCTTCAGTTCTTCCAAAGGAAATACAATGTGATATTGAATAAAATAGAATTGAGAACAGATAAAACGATGTGGCAAATAAGAACGCCATGACTGAATCTACCACTGTCGACTCGGGTAATGACAAAAAATCTGTGGAGCTGCGCTTTAGGAGCTTATATTGTCTGAAGTCGTTTGCGCTAGGGATGTGCGGATACTCCATGGTATTTTTTTCTTTTGTTTGTTTCAGAATGTTTTTGTGGTTTACGGACGTATGTGAGAAATACATTTTTCATGCTTTGGAATAGCATTATGTAGATTGTTTAAAAGGCATTTGTGTACAAATTTGAAACGAAACAGTACTTATTTAGCTGACTGGCTGTCAGACTTTCAGGCTTCTGACGACCCGTAACGAGTGGCAAAGATCCAAGAGTCACAGCCCGGACGGCTTAACGTGCCTTACGAGGCTCAGAGGGTGTCAGTATGTTAAGATGGTCACCCATCTACGGACCGATCGCGACAAGCGTAGTTTAAACTGCTCAATTGACCCATGCGGTTGGTATTACTTAGCCACGAGCCATTAATATCCAAAACAGTCTGCTATATAAATACATATCTTGGTTGAAGATCAGTCCCTTTTCAATTGCTCGCTAAAGAAAAAACAAAGAAATCCAGAATTAAACGAACCCAACACATTTTCCGTTATCTATTCAGTTTAACTCCTTTACAGGCGTACCATAAATTTGATGGCTAATTTACCTGAACCAGCCGAATCAGACCTGTTCTTTGTAAGGCTTGGTTGGAGACGAGGGTTCTTCATAATCTGGTGGTTGATCCTAACGATCTAAGGCGACTGAGCCCATTGTACAACAGGTTGTCACGCACTTCTGAGATTACTTGTAATTTTATTTTTATTTTACGAGTCAAAACGCTGGCTTGGAACTGGGTCTCGTAAATGGAAATCGCTTTAGTTGCCACGATGTTTATTTGTTCTTCACAATGTTTGTGGCTTTTTAAGTGCTTAAACATTGAAGTAGGTAGTCATGTAAACATCGTATTATACTTTAGTTTGTTAGAGTCAAACTCAGCCTGTTTGCAGTCCACTGCTGGACATTGGCCTTACCTAGGCTGCGCCACAACACCCTGTCCTCCGCCTTCCGCATCCAGTCTGTCCCAGCCTCCTTCTTAAGGTCGTCTGACCATCTAGCTGGGGGGCGTCACACACTACGCTGCCGATACGCGATCTCCACTCCAGGACTTGTTTACTCCACCAGCCTTCGGTCCTTCGACAGACATGGCCAGCCCACTGCCACTTCAGTCTGCTTACTCTGCAAGTTTTGTCGGTAACTCCGGTTCTTTTCCGGATAATTTCATTCCTGATTTGCCGCTCCATAGCGCGCTGAGCGGCCTTGAATTTGTGGACCAGCCCGACCGTCAGTGTTCACGCTTGTTGCTACGCGTGTTTGCTAGAGTAAATGGCCTTATACTACAAAACTTTACAGTTACAATTTACAAATTAGTCAATCTTACAAGTGTCTTTACTACAAATCTCTATGCCACATAATTGTAACGGTAAAACCTTACGAGTACAAATATGTTATTGCAGGTAGTTGTTCCGGGTCTGGCTGTTTGTGTATGTGAGTTTAAATGTTTGTAAACGCACCCACGATACAGGAGTAATTCCTAGAGTGGGGCAACGTTTTTTTTTTTAAATTACTATTTGGTTAGACACACTAGCAGCTAATTAGCTGATGCGTGTGCTTGGGGATATTTAATCCATCCAGTCGATTCTTGAAACAGTTCAGTGTGGAATAGAATAGGCTCCCGGAAAATTTTATGACGGCTCGTCATAAAATTTCCGGGAGCGTATTCCATGCTGTTACAACTCGGTTAGACAAGAATTGCTTCAAGGGCTTTTTTCTGATGAATCTTCCCGTAGTTTTAGGGAATACCACACATATATATCTGTAATTTCTGTGTTACACTAAAAACATATACTACTATACAATTTAACAATTTTGTAGGATTGTAGACTTGTAAAGTGTAGTAGTTTATGAACCCTAGACAGAAAATACGGATGTGTTAGAGCTTCCACGGCCTGATATTCTTTATCCATCCCAAAATCGAAGACCGTGGTATGAATAGCAGTATTCAGTTGTATACTACGGTTTATTCTCTTTAGTGATGTTCCATCTCAATATATTATAATATCTCTGCAGCGCCTAAATCTATGTGTACCAGACCGCTATGTGTGGAGGCGGCGCCACCCGCCACTGCTGGCCGTGCCGGTTGCCAGGATCAACCTTCTCGCCAAAACACCATTGACCCGCGCAATTCGTGTTATTAACGATCTTCACGTGAAGATCGATGTATTTACATGCCATTTGAGTGAATTCGCAAAAATACTGATGTTCTTTTTATGTTATAGTGTAGATTAGAGTAGGCTTTATTTTGTGTTTTTATTTTATTTTTATATAGGGAACTTAGTAAAGTAGTTATTATTTTTAGTTGTATTATACGTAGTACGAGTTTTTACGTTTTTCATAGTTTAATTTTAAGACCACGCTAATGATAGTAATAGGAGATTTTAATAAATAAATAGAATTTTTTATTATTTCTTTCTTACATTCGGGATGTTATTCGCCCACGTAGGCCGTAAACGTATCCTACGAAGCATTTATTTTTCTGAACAATAATTATTTAGTGTTGACATCGCCACTCTTCTTCAGTCTTTTATATTTTTGGTGTTGTGAATTCATAATCAGCCCATAATGTTCCCACTACTGGGACACAGGCCTCCTCTCTGTGGGAGGGAGTGGGCTGTGGGCACGCGGGCCCAGTGCAGGATGGTAGATGTCACATGTCTTCGAATTTTTGGTTCTAGGACATGCCGGTGTCCTCACGAGATTTTCCTTCACCGTCTTTGAGAGCAGTGGTGACTTGTTAATTATCGGACTGAAAACTTCAATGTGTGTAGGTATAACGTACCCCTTTTAGAGCAATATGTTTTTTTAGCGCGTGTTTTCTGTCCTCGTGGAGCTTCGTATTAGTATGCATCTTGGTGGTTTCGTTATTCAATTGTTCGCCGAATTGTCAATTGAGTGTAACTAACTCCATTGTCAAGTCCGTTTTCTTTTCTTGCAATAATCACTATGTACCACATTTTGACAATGTCGCAATTCTGACTTCTGACCCAAGATACAGGTAAATGCCAAGTTTGGGGGTCGCCGTCTATTCTTGTAAAAATTTTGATTAATAAATAATTTTAATACCTTGAATTTGAAATATTTTCTACTTTGATGGAACTAACTTGTCTTAGCAATTCAGTTGCTAAAACCAAGCCTTACTTTCCTATAGCGGGATCGTCCGAAAGGGTTACCGCTGCCCTGGAACAGAAAGGGCTAAGGAAGGAACACGGGTGGGTTTTAGTCAGTAAGAGTCTGACACTCCCTTCCGCTCCACCCAGAGCGGGAGGGGTCATTTGATGATTTCTCATCCACAAAAAAAAAGCCTTACTTTCCGGTACACCTAGTCGCTCACCGAGTCAAAAAAGTTCCACCTTGGGGTTCGCCAAAGAGCTATCGAGCGCAGCATTTTATGCGTTAAACGAACTGAAATATAAATAGAATACGAAAGACCACGCTGCGCTCCAAAACGGGGATCCTAGACGTAGACAAAAAGGCTGCCAAGCTGAAATGTGATGGGCAGGTCACGTCAGCTGCATGCATTGTAACTGCTGGGCAATAGTTTTCACACGGTGGGTGCCTGAGGATGGATGGCGTCTAATCCCTCTTTTTTATATACATTTGTATTCAGAATCAGCATCTTTATTTGTAAATACAGGTAGCGTTACACAGTGTGTGGGATGTTACAATATTTCCACAGGTTCTCTGTTTTGCCATTAGGCGTACAAATACATTATAATTATCAATTTAAATTCAAATTATAATTAAGTACTATAACAATTACTGATTATTATAAATGTTATAATATTATAAATGTACATATAACTATTATTATTTTAAGTCCGTTGGCTTACCTATATATTATGTTAATATTATATTATCTTGTTTGAAGACAAAATGTAGCTTTCGATGAATAGTAGGTACTAAGCGTTTCAAAAGTATTAAGAATGATGCTCATTTTGGTACCTCCCCTTCAATAGCCATGTGTATAATTATCATTTATTCCTATACCGGGTACAAACTTCCATACATAAATGATTTTATTTCTGTTGGTAGATTTGCACAAACACTTTTACACGTCAGTGTCCATTTCGTGGCATCATCCTTTGTTAGTTAGACCAACAAGGTCTTTGTTAGTCACGAGATTATGCGACAAAGGCTCAAGACTATTTACTGCTATCGACCCAGAAGTTACTACTCCTAATTGTGTGTCCTTACTATAGAGTATAAGTAACAACTATAGGCTCTATAGTTTCACTAACTTTATTTTATACAACAATACCAACTCTTAACTCCTTAGAAACATAAACAAATCAAAGTAACTTCGAGAGAAAGTCAAACGACCCCTTGCATAGGAGAATCGTTTGTGATGCAAATTAAATCCGATTCAGTGAAATAGCCTATTTTGATTCAAAGCTTACCCTTTTCGGCATACCTTGAAATGTCAAAGCTGGAGTTAACTGTGACCGGTTGCAGACCCTAAGTAAATTTGACTCGGGTTCAAGGATTGGTACTCGTAACAGCTTCGCTATACAAGTTACGATGTGAATCTTAAACGAAAAGTTCAGAGACGGATTTGAGAAGAGTTCAAGTTTTGACATTTCTGCAAAAAAATGTTTTTTTTTTAAACTACAGCCTCACTGCTGCGAAAAAGCCTCCCCCAAATCTTTCCAGGTTGGTCCTTTCAAAGGTTGAAAAGCCAGAACCGTTTTTTAAAGTGTTTCGACCCAGTCACTGACGAATGATCAAAAGCAAGACTGAAGCTGTGGCGAGACAGTGCTTCCTTACCATTCGTTCCACCCGCTGAAGATTTCCCACCTGGACATGAGTTGCCATGTGTACTTAAAGTACACCTGGAAGTATTTAAAGTACCCTTGGAGTGTAAAAGTGGTGGTGTTCCACAAACGATGGGACACTTAATATCGTGTCCAACGTGTCCTGTCAGCTGCACGCTACAGGAACTGATGGACGGCTGGCGTCAAAGAATTAGCCGAATTCTGGGCCAAGTCCATTTAGATTACCTACTATCGACACGCTAAAAGAAAGAAGATGCAGTGTTCCCAAAGATACTTTTGTAGTAACACCAGGTTTTATTTTTCTCTTATGTATATAATATACTGTTAACGCACTACCTCACCCGATTGGTGCAGGGGTCATTGCAGCTTTCTATTGTTTTACCATGTTTTGATTTAAAAGACTGTCCATGCAGTTTCTTGCCCGTTCTTCTTTTTCTATAGATACCTACTATAATAATAATAATCACTTTATTTCAGGCAACTAAGGTCCATAGATGAAATACACAAAATAATCTTGTACGATAATAAACTAATACATACAAAAAACCTTATTCTAAAATAATATTAACTACGTTGGGTTACGACACGCACGCGGCGCGGCGCGGCGACTATGCTTTGGAATGGGCAACTAGCTTCATATTTCTGACTGACCGATTCCTTAACAATACAAAAGTACCTGTAATTGGTTTATTTGAAATAAATATTTTGAGTTCTTGTTTAAGTTGGAGTTTCTAAGAAATCCTACAGATAAATTTTAATAGTTTTGAAAGCTAAAGTTTTCGCATAAAATGTCATCAATCAAAAACAAACATTATTATGTTTTTTTTTTATGATTGATGACATTATATTCAGTTTTAGTGAGTTGAATGACATTTTATGTCTTTCAACTGACTTTACAAACTTACACAATAAAATGAATGAATTAATAAATTAATTTATTTCTCATTTCAAATGTACAATTTCTCATCAAAAATAAATTAATTAAAGTGCTTAATCTAAAAAATAGGCTTAACATTTGTGGGAGAATCGTGCCCTAAAAAGGCATAAAATACCTGTGTTACGGGTCAAAAAGGACATAAAAGGCGGCTTAGAGTTTATTTTATTCAAACATCCGAAAACGAGAGGTCCTCAGTGAATAACTACGGGCAAACCTATAAAAAGAATTCTCTAGTTTTTACGATCTACATTCTTTATCTCTCATTTATGGGTTGCAAAGACTGGAAAAAAGTTTTATTTCAGTAAGAATACACGCACACGGTAACACGTCGCAAGAACAATAACTTTTTTAAACTGTTACTCAGATAAACATGGTCTTAGTAACAACGCCTTGTTAATAACAGCCGCACGGGTCGATCGATCAGGTTTAGCTACGCTTGCCACTGTCGGTCCGTGGATGGGTGACCATCTTTATATACCAAGACCCCTCCGTGCCTCGGAAAGCACGGTAAGCTGTTGGTCCCGGTTGCCATTCGTGGAACTTTGTCAGTTGTTACGTGTCATCTAAAAGCCTGAAGGTCTGACAAATCGTCGAAGGGGTAACGTATTGCACAATAACTAGGTTGTGGTGGTCAGATAGGCAGTCGCTCCTTGAAAATACCTGTAGGTATTCAGCTGCATCCAGTTAGCCTAGAAGCCGACCCCAACATGGCTGGGAAAAAGGCTAGGCAGATGATGAAGTAACAAACGCTTTGTTCATTTTTGGGAAGTGTACCTACGTGAGCTCGACAAATGGATGTGCAAATAACACTTGTGCGACAAAACTGTACTGCGACTCACCATAGTTCGAATGCACGCTTGTGCGACAAGCAATAATATTAAGTCTTCGACGTCAGAGGCACCCCGAGGTTCGGTTTGGTTAGGTTCCTTTAAACCCTGCGGACAGATATGGGGGCCCGGCGAAGAGGGGCTCCGTCGACTAAGTCTTAATATTATTGCTTGTCGCCCAAGCGTGCATTCGAACTATGGTGAGTCGCAGTACAGTTTTGTCGCACAAGTGTTATTCGCACATCAATTTGTCGAGCTCACGTAGTACACTCTTTTTTGGGACAGTGGTAAGCTTTTAATCTTTTGTTGTTTGATTTTCTCTATATTTTGAGGGCTGGTTTGAGATGACTTGGGAAAAGAGTTCCTGGAAGAACTTGAGGCAGGCCTATTAGCTGTGGGACAGTAAAGGATCATAAAAAAAGTATTTCGTAAGTATTTTTGTTTTTATTTTTTTAGTGTTCTTTATGTGTCTAACTGGAACAATTTTAAATCCGTAATTTTCTACGCGCAGTTCGGTCCCGTTTCCACAAGTTAATAGATTTTTGTGCAAGAGTTTAAAAGTAAACAAGTTTGGCAATGAATTAGTAACTAACAAGAAGTAATTTTCTTTCCATTTTATGCTTCGAGGAAAGGGGTTTGTTTATTTATATATACTTTATTGTACACCGGAAAATACATAACGAAAAATATATTTATCACTACAAAACATAAAATGGGCGGCCTTCTTGCTTACTGCGATCTCAGAGGGGCAATTCTCGTAGTTTTAAGAGCGTTCCCAGTCTGATCTCAGTCTCAATCTGTCAAAAATAACCTCTAATTTCCCTACATTTTGACAAGTTTTTGACATTTGTTAGTCGCCGAGATGACACTGCGACTAGATTTTGAATGTTTTAAATTACGAGAATTGGCCTTCTGTTCTGTTGGTAGGAAAATCGTAACCTTATTTCGTGACTTACCATAAAGTAGTTTTAACCATACTATCACCTGCACCCTAATTTTGAAACACATTGTCAATCACAATCTGAATCATGTTGAAGGATATTGCTTATCCATTGCTTCATAATTATGTTCGAAAGGTTTTTCTGCTCAATAACGTAAACAACGCAATATGTTGTTGAACTGTCAAAATCAAAGCCATTGCTACTGATAGTGTTACGCAATCACCCCGCAGGTTTCTGAATTGAGAATTTGAAGTTGAGAACCTGTCAAACGCCCGGCGCTACTTCGTTCGCGTGGTGTCCTACCTCCTACCCTACTCCTACCCTACTCCTACACTACTCCTACCCTACTCCTACACTACTCCTACCCTACTCCTACACTACTCCTACCCTACTCCTTTCATATTTTCTGACCGTTTAAACCTTTCCTGGACTACGATAAACATTTCAAAACCAAAATCAGCTAAATAGGCCCAGCCGTTCTCGAGTTTTAGCCAGACAAACGAACAGCAATTGATTTTTATATATATAGATAGATTAAGGAAGGTAGCGCGCGAAATTGAAATTTACTTACGTTTTTAGCAATTTGCAGGACGTTGCATATTGATTCAAATATGATTCGCGACCGTAACATACATGGATTTACAAAATTATTATCATTAGACACAGCAATACAACTCTTTTTTTTTGGGCGGGTAATCATCATATGACTTCTCCCGCTCTTCGTGTCAGACCTTTACTGACTAAAACCCACCCGTGTTCCTTCAGTTGCTTATGCCAGGGGCCACAGTATCTCTTTCGAACAACCCGCGGCCCTGGCAGGCATCGGCCCTAGCGGACCCCGTCAGTTCGTGCTGACATCTCTTTGAGGATCGCGTGGAACACAACGCGCTGTCGACCCGGGCCTAGTCCTTACCGGGTGGCATGCTGCCCGTTGCTCGCCACCCGCAAGCTCGCGCCTACGGTGGCTGGGAGTCGGTTGTTGACTCCCGACTTCCAGGGCTTCTCCTACGGCGACCAGGGGCGTGAGGGCGCAGACATTGCCTCTCCCTCACGCGCTCCGCCTCTTCCTTTGCGAACACTCCTCTCCAGCAGCAATACAACTCCTTACGATAGACTTGGCCTCAAATGTCATGATTTCATGAAATAGTCACTCAATGGGGTAATTAATACAGTCCAGTAGTAGACTGCTTTATGCTGATGATGATGATGAGGGTAATATGAACTTAGTGAGATGTATTGATGATTTTGATGACTATAATATCTATAACCAAATAATTGTTACCGCCGCGAAACATATTAGATCGATACTATACATACCTACTGATCTGCATATTCCAAAAAACGTTGCGGGCTTCCCTGATGCTTTTGTCTTTAAGTAAAAGCCTGCAAAATTCTTTTCTGCAACAAACGTATGAAATTTTGAATTTCGCAACTTACATTGAAGAGTTTTGCAACTTTTCGACTTCAAATTCTCAATTCAGAAACCGAGTGTTAGTGTAATCATCATTTATGTCATAATAACGTTAGACCATAAACTTAAACTATTGAACATGGGTTTCTAACGACCGCCTCGGCTGTTGTCTTAATTACCATGCTTGCCAAATAGATAGTCGATTGTAATATGTTAATTTATTAGGTGCTGTTAATGTAGCACCTGCAGTAGGTACGTACCTAATTACCTTTAAGTTATTTATTAAAGGGAGCGTTGGACAAACGACCTGAGGACGTAGAGAATTGGCAATCGCTTTCGAAGCCCTTCGTATTTCTACAAGCACTTTCATGTGTACGAGTAGGTTCATTTGTTACGATTCATGCTAAAACGGCTGAACGGATTTGAATGTCTGGCACATGATTAGACCATGATCTGTATTAGGACATACGATACTTTTTATCCCGATATTCCCATGGGATGGAGACTAATGCGGGTAAAACCACGAACGCAGCTAGTCTATACCAAATTAATATTATAAAGAGGTAAAATTTGTTTGTTTGTATGTATGTAGGGGGTAATCTCCGGAACTCCTAGTCAGATTAAAAAAAATCGTATTGCATTTGATAACCCAATTCTTGAGGAAGGTTATAGGCTATCTAACATCACGCTACGACCCCGAAGAGCATAGAAAAATTTAAAAAAGTCAGAAAGATAGAAAATACTAAGCGAAACCGAAGTAGTAGCACGGGCGAGCGATGGGACGCGACGCGATGAGCCGTTTCACGCGGACGAAGTCGGGGGCAGAAGCTAGTTTATTATAAAGAGGTAAAACTATTTATTTGTACAAACAAATAAATAGTTTAACAACAATAATAATAAAAAAAAACTAAAAAACTAAACTATTTATTTGTACAAACAAATCAATAGTTTTACCTCTTTATAATAAGCCATTCTCTAGAAATACTGATACGATTATGAAAATTCTAACCCTGATAGAAAGCTACACTATATAATTGAATAATTTATTTTCAGATAATTAAAATCCAAATCTTGTTATTATACTGAGTTTTACTAAAAATAGAAAAAAACCAAATAATTAGCGTAAAAATTGTCATGAAATAAACCATCCTTGATAATAAGTCACTAGACACGCGTGAGGCAATTGTATCAAGAATTCAACACAAACTTTATGTTATTGTTACTAAGTAAACACAAATTAAGATTAATGTTGTTAGGTAAACACTGAAACGAAAAAAGGTCCCACGACTAAAATGTTATTAATTCTTTTAATTGTGCATGTTTAATATACGTTATGCAGAATACGTGGTTTCAATTCATGTGATAACCTAATTGCCACACTGTATGTATATTAGCAACAATATTAGCTTACAATTTTGTTAGTACTTATCTTTATGTTATTGATGTATTGCAGTCAAATTTAGCAGCAATGACTTTCTGAATGCTATTTTTTGCACCCCGCAGACGCTGCAGCAAAGAAGCCGATTTTTTGCGAATTACGGCCTTGAAGCCGTCCGTGTGGGCTTCTGCAAACATCCCGGAGGCACTGTAGCGCCACGGTAGCCTTAACAACATTCTGAAAGCATTGTTTGTTTGCATAGCCGAGTGCCTTAAAGGATAATATGTTTTGTAGCAACTACACCATAAAACATACTATCGTCTACGCCGACTGAAATCACGCACAGAAGCTAGTTCTTAGTTATATTGTCATCCATTCGTTAGCAGTTAGTTAACTACATTCAAAAGGGAGGCAGAAACCCGGAACAAATAATCTTCGTCTTCTGTAAATTTCCTTTATCTTGTTTAATTATACTTACAAATACTCTTACATGGTAATGGCTTAGTCACACTAGTTAGAAAGTGATCTTTGCTCCAGTAAGTTAGTCGACAAAATCTTTCGCTTCTATGCAAACTCTGATTACTAACACGCTCATGCGATAAACGAGCCACCTCTAACACCGCAATCTAACTAAAATAAAGTTAACTTACCTAGATTTATTTGAAACTAGCTGTATTTCCGCGAAGTTAAAATGGCCCCTATATACGGGTAGCAGGTTGTGGGATAGAAAACAGGGTTTCTGCGTCAGGTCATCGTCATGTAGGCCTCCACCAGTGTCGGACGGGAATGGCTAGGTGCTCCCAGCCATTCCCGTAGCCCCCCAACGTGGGGGGCATGCGGGGCCCGCCATACCAACTAAGCGGGCATGCACCGGGCGGGCTATGGAAGTAAAGGCTATGCCGATTTCCCATGGCCCTCCCATCACGGCGATGTGGGAACACCGCTGAGTTTTAGTGGGTATATACTGTCGTCGTGTCAATGTCGTGGGTTGGAATAAGACACAATAATAAATAATAATAATAATAATATCCCTGGACATTTCACACAGCACCATTTGTCCCAAGCTAAGCAACCTAATGCTTGTGTTATGGTAACAAGATGGCTGATAAACTACTTATATACAATTTTTTTTTTTTTTTTTTGTAAATACATACATATTATAGATAGAAAAACACCCAGACTCGGAACAAATACATGTAGACTCCTTATGGTAACGTGTAATATCGGTTTTACAGTATTGAGATGTCATTTTCTATGATTTATTAATATAGCGGTTACAATTTGTGTGCGTTCGTTGGAGTGTCACCGTAGTGAAAATCCGTAGCGCGTCGGTAGTGACGCGCTGTTGTCCTTGCATACTGCCTTCGTCATCGATTAGTATCACTTGTCGCTAATAGATGGCGCTATGGTCGTCAACAACCAGGAGGCATGGGTTTTACTTTGAGCAATTTATTTAATTACCACTTCTATGAAAAAAACAAACACAGAAACAAAGATCGATATAAAAAACAAAGTGAACGAACTACGCTCGGATCAAACAAATCAGACATATGACTTAATTGGTGGACTGGGTCTCACTTCAGCCAAAAGATGTCCACTGCTGGAATTAGGCCTCCCCTAAGCGTCACTACATTGACGGATCATGTGTTTCTCGCGACCAGCGGATTCGTGCATCTTTCGAACGCTGCGCTTACGTGTACCGGTAAGAGCAGCGTTCGAAGCGGTCACCACTCCACAACCTTCCGGTCCCATCGGCCATCCGTTCTGTGAGCAATGTCGACCGATGTGATAACTGGCTCCAATAGATAAAGTTGTAACAAAATGTACATACTCACACTTATTTTCATTCATTCCTCCAGGTCGGATTAAGCATTCCGTTACCGTTAGGCGCTGATCTGATTATTCCTCGCGACACCAGGCCACGTTTTATTCACGATCAGTACAGAGACACAGCCCCAACTTTAACATAAGACTACGACGATTTAGTGACATCCAAGGGTTGGGAATTTCGCCCACATTGATTAATATATTTTTTTCCTTTAAAAACTGTACTTTTAATACAAAATAACTGTAGATTTGATTGTATTTTATTAATATATATTTTATTATGACAGGTTTGACAACGACGTTAAATACGTCTCTATGACAACTTTTCTTTTAAATTCTTAACGGCCTGTAACTTTTTAGCGGATATACATTCATACTTCTCCAAAATTATTTTTATTTATTTTCTATATGATGTTATTCTACGAGTTGACACAATAAATCCACGCAATGCGAGGATCAGTTTCCGTTTCGCCTCTGAAGCGAACACAACAAATAAGCTTGATACTCCAGGGCCACCTCTCGCCGAAGACTCTCCTGAACCTATTGGGCCGCGCTTCATCCGAGGGCCGCCTCACCTGGCGGGTGGTGCTAACAGTATCCCCTCCGTGCCTGCTCCTTCCTGCTGCCGTGCTGCGTCCTGCTCCTGCTGTGTGGGCCCCCCTACGGGTATCCTCCGTACCGCACACGCACCAGCACCTGCCCTCACCTGCACCTGTCACCGGCACCTGCCTCGCGTCGGTTTACAGCTTCAGCTCCAACTGGATCTCCACCTCAGCCTCCTCAACCGGGTAGCGGGATCGTCCGAAAGGGTTACCGCTGCCCTAGACCATAAAGGGCTAAGGAAGGAACACGGGTGGGTTTTAGTCAGTAAAAATCTGACACTCCCTTCCGCTCCACCCAGAGCGAGAGGGGTCATTGGATGATTTCACATCCGCAAAACAAAAATAAGCCTCCTCAACCCACCTATCACGCATCGTCATCCATACACCCCACCTCCACATTATACACACCACTGCCATTCCACCTCCATCCTTAACTCATATTTAATTGATTTCTACTTCCCTTTCTTTGATTTAATTACCTTTGACTTTAAAGCTAAGATTTTCTTGTCGCTACACGACAAAGTGACAATTAGTAGCAATCCCTTTCATTTTGATAATTCATATTTACGTTGTTGAGCAGACGAATTTTTCAAATCTATGAAGCAATAGATTGTGATTGAAAGTGTGTTACGCAATTAAGGTCAGCGTGGTGGATTACGGCTCAGTCCTCACAGATAGGAGGCCTGAGATCCTGAGTTTTACACCGGTTGTGTTACCATTTTTAAATCATGCTGAGTACCCCTCTTCGGTATCAAATTGCCTCTTCGCCATATCTAATCGGTACTGTAGTAGGAAAAGTGAAAAATATACAGTTTGATAGATCGACGTGCAACCTGAAGGCCAATTCTCGTAATTTAAAACGATCAAAATCTAGTAGCAGTCTCATCTCGGCGACCAACAAATGTCAAAAACTTGTCAAAACGTAGGGACCGGGGCCACGGTAACTCTTTCGAACAACCCGCGACCCTGCCAGGAGTGTCAGACATCGGCTTTAGCGGACCCCATCAGTTAGTGCTGACATCTCTTTGAGGCGCGTGTGGAACACAACGCGCCGTCGACTCGGGACTGGTCCTTACCGGACGTCGAGCTACCCATTGCTCGCCGTCCGTCGCATGGTTACAGTTTGGGTGCAGATGTCCCTGCTACCCTGTACTCATTTTCACATTATTATTATACAGTGGCTATCACATCATAAGGTGTAATTTAAAGTGTGTTGGACCTGAAGCAATGTAATCACCCTTGTAATCATCATTACAAACAAGTTTTACAATGGGACCAACCCTGCAATGGCGAAAAAAAAAGCTTTTTGTCGAGCTAAGCAAACGTAAATGTTCCAAAGTTTTCCCTTTTCAGGTCCAAAAATCATTTACGTTACACCTTGTATAGTTTATAGTGGGTAATTTATAGTCCGGCCTTCGAGAGAATGCGTTCCTGACATCTGTCAGTGCGTTAATTCTAGTAGCTAATAAAGATCAAATTCGCAAAACACGTGTACTGTAAGTACCGCTATTCACCAGTGCAGCGGTGCTCTAATAACATCCTTTAATTGCGAATGACTGATTTCCCTTAGGGGCGGGAGGCGGGAGGCAGGAGCTAATTCATTTTAAATAACTTTCTTTCATTATAAATGGAACATTTCTTATGTGGCCTGTTTTTTGCAACTGCAAGATAATTCACTACTTTTACCCAATTGTAACCCTCCAATTGCATAATGCACTATTAATCACAATCTGAATCATTTTGTAGGCTTTTGCCAATTCGTTGCTTCATATGTTCGAAAAATGTGTCTGCTCAACAATGCAAATAACGCAATGAATGTTGTTGAACTGTCAAAATGACAGCCATTCCTTCTGTTAGTGTGTTACGCAATTACCTCGCAGGATTCATCAGGAAGTAATTTTCAAACACATTACTTTTGCATTGGTAATTATTTTAGTAGTTGGAAAAATAATATAAGTAAAAATTAACGTTTTCATTCCTTGACTGGTAAAAACACAAAAGCATTCAATCAACTCAGCCTATCACAGCTCACTGCTGGATATAAGCCCTGCTGATCGATTCTGTAAAAATCTCACCGTGAAAAGAGGTGAAGTGAGCAGGCTGTCAATAGTGTCAATCCCTAGCATTATTTGGAATGAAAGCTCACTCCACGCTCACTTCACCTGAGTTTTCACGGTGAGATGGTTACAGAATCGCACTGCTGTACCATACCCTGTACTCCGCCTTTCGCATCCAATCTGTCCCAGCCACCTTATTGAGGTCGTCTGTCCATCTAGCTGGAGGGCGTCCCACACTACGCTTGTCGATACACGGTCTCCACTTCAGGATTCGTCCACTCCACTGCTCCTTCGACAAACATGGCCAGCCCACTGCCACTTCAGCTTGCTTACTCTTCAAGCTATGTCGGTAACTCCGGTTCTTTTCCAGATAACTTCGTTTTTTAATTTATCCTTCAAAGAAACTCCGAGCGTTGCCCGCTTCATAGTGCTCTGAGTAACCTTAAATTTATGAACTAACCCGACTGTCAGTGTCCACGTTTCGACACTTGTTTTAACGGGCAGGATGCACTGGTTGAAGACCTTAGTCTTAGTCCAAAATTCACCTTATTGTAATTCCTTTTCTTCTGAAGGAAAACGTTGTCGAGTCCGTTCTGACAAACCCTGGTTTAAATAAGTAAAAAAATCCCGACAACAAAAAAAAAAATACACACATTCAATTACAATTTGACAGCAACATACCATTATCCACAAGTACTCTACAGAGCTACTTTATAACAATGACGTCACGGCAATTAGCCGTTATCACCAACAGGCTTGTAATTGAACGACCGGCAAATTATACGGGTCCTCAAGTTAAGTGAGTTTATGTTCTGTATTGTTTGATGTAGTAGCTCAAGACCGTCTGGACGAACCCTGATTTATAAGTAAGGATAAGCCCTTCATAGAAGCTATAAATAGACGGTATCTGTGAATTTCTTGCGCATCTCGTCCTGTAAACAACAAACAATATTAGAAGGAGTTCAAAGGGGATTGACGGAGGCTGGTATACCTACTGTCGTGACATTTTGTTTTTTTTATCAATTACATATATAAATTGATAAAAAAACAAGGTTTCATACCTGGCCGTTATTTTGAAAAAACAAAATGGCGGACTGGTAAGTATGCCGCGGATTTTCAAACCCCTTTAAGAGCAAAATACAAGGTGGAGAAGACAATACGATCATAAATTAAACTGCGTATATCTAATGACGTTCCCAGTCTGCATGCAAAAATTTAATCAAATGTATCAAATAGTTTAATCTTTAGATCTAGTTAAAGATTGGCCAAAACCCTTAGACGGCCCATCACTACTGTAGCGGCATCTATACCGCCACAAGCGAATTACGCATCAAACTGACGTCACGGCAGAGTTTATCGCGCGACTAGCATTACAACAGCCCGACATGAATCGTCGGGCAGTTACCCACCAGACACGACACCCGTCTGGTCGGTGGATCCTCCCTTTCCTATTGGATGATGAGTGAACTTTACAACCTGTTTCTCATTCGTACCGCTATACTACTTTTTAATTTGTTAGAAAAATCACTTTTTTCATTTCGCAGCTAGGATTTATTTAATAATTCTCAAATACTCTTATGCATTAGTACTGCCAGTGTTTACATTTATTGTCGTATTTTCATGTCCTACTCTATCGGTTGTTCGCTCGCGGAACAAAAAGGTAGGTAATGCTGCACATATTTTATATTAATTAAACTTTATCTAAATGGCAATAAAGCACGCAACACGCGCTCTAGAAAAATGAGTATCCCAACATAGGCGTCATTATGCTTAAAAGGAGGCTCCAATCATAAAGTAATGTAAACTAGTTGGTACAGAAATATACATTTTGTATTTTTTTTGTACAAAACAAACAAAAACGTAATAAATTCGTTCAAGTTCACCATTCAACTTTTCCATTCTCATTCATGTGCCTACATACTAGACAGTAGGTGAAATGAAAAGTCTTGGTGGTGTGCCATGGTGTATGCAAACATTGGCCATTGAACATTGATTTAAAGCTTCGATTTTCCATTACGAATTTCTTAGTGACAATCCGGAGTTTGGAAGTTGGCGCGTAAAGCCGTTGGTCCCCGGTTGTTGTACAACGGTCGTGTCGGATTTGCGTCCCATCGGACTATGACTATGAGAGTAAAGAAACAAATAGTGCACTGTGTTTACGCACACACTTGTGCGCTATAATATCTCCTGCATACTTGGCTAATCTCCGTTGAGATTGACCACCGTGACCGAAATCGGTCGGGAGGCTATTTTGTTTTAAAACATTGCCCTTGATGTGGTTATTATTTTCATACTGTTACCAACCGCTGACCGACTGCCGACGGCCGGCCGAATGCTTACCGACCTGTTACTGTCTGTTATCTATGATGTAGTCAATTACAAGGTTTTTAATCATCCGCACCTGGGCCCGCGTGGTAGATTATAGCCCACTCCCTCTTGAAGAGAAGAGGCCTGTGTCCCAGTAGTAAAACCGTTCTAAGCTTATTATGTTAATCATTTAACATAACACTTTGTTTCCCTGAAGGGTTAGAGAAGTTTTTTTTTCTAATGATATAAACTAGTGCTTGACTGCGATCCCGCCTGATGGATAGCAGAGATGCAATCGTTAATGGTAAAGCGCACTAATTTATTATGAGACTATTCACTCTAGCCTTGAAGACACTCAAATCAATTTTTAAATTTTCGGAAATCGGCCTGTGTGGGACTGCATTTTAAAACGCGGCAGGCCGCGTTTTAAAATGCAGTCCTACACAAGGGCAGTTACAGTGCAGTCTCATACAGGTATGAGACTGCACTGTAACTGCCCTTGCCCTTAACACACACATAAAAACGCGGCCGCTTAAACGATACCATAACGCGATTCTGTTCTTTGAAAGTGGTGTATTCTGAAATACTGTCAAACTTAAATAACTGAAAAAACAAGACTATGTTCATTATTTACCAGGGATCGTAATTTTATTTGATTATTTATGTCTTTCATAACAGCCACCTGAAATTTGACGAGGATGCAAAACAACAGCTTGTATAGTTCACCCATATTTCGCGATTTTTATTAATTTAATTCCTTCTAAAAGATACGCCTCCATTTGAAATAGATGCTAAGAAGAACGTTCTATTTACAATTAATTACTAAATCGCTTAATTACGAGTACGTACGTCTGTTTGAATATTTCCCCTTCCGCGCTTGTTCAGGTTTGCGGTCAGCCTCAAAGAGATCCTTCTGTCTTAGGGTTGGGTTAACTTACCTTGGGAAGGCTTTGTAATGTCGCTTAGGTTTTTTTTTGAATGGGGAAAGATTGTGATGGACCACATTTTTTGGATGAAACGTTAGGTAAGTCACAACAAATTATTCAATAGTTGGATAACTGTACGGCTATTCTACAAAGCGTATTCGAACGTCATTTATGTTAACACATGCAAGCGAAAACCAACTCAGTTTTTAAAGTACTTTAGACTTTTTATTTTCGTCGTAAATATCTTATGCGTAACAGAAGACCATGTTGGGCAACGATTACTATGTGAACAAGAAGTAGGTACCTACATTAAGTTTGCCTAAGAAACTTATTACTTACAGCCATAAGTATGACACGTGTCGACCCTTTTTTTTGTATGGTAAATCATCAAATGATCTCTCCCGCTCTGGGCTGAGCGGAAGGGCGTGTCAGACTTTTACTGACTAAAACCCACCCGTGTTCCTTCAGTTGCTTGTGGTGCCAGGGGCCACGGTATCTCTTTCGAACAACTCGCGGCCCTGGCAGACACGTGTCGACCCTTGCAGTAGTTGACGCGTGTCGATCGTGTGTATGCACACTTAGCAATCCATAGAACCCATAACAATAATCACGATTCGACTTTCCAAACTTTTTTTTTGTTTGCCTATTCTGTCCCACTGCTGAGCAAAACCCTCCCCCAAATCCTTTCCAGGTACTCTTTTCCCGCGCCACCAGGCCTCGTGGTACGCATCCAGGTCATCTCGCCATCTCTTTCTTCTTTTCCTTTTTTTCTTTTTAGGGTTCCGTACCTCGAAAGGAAAAAACGGAACCCTTATTATAGGATCAGTTTGTTGTCTATCCGTCCGCCCGTCTGTCTGTCAAGACTCTTTTTCTTAGGAACGCGTGGAGGTATCAAGCTGGAATTTATATCAAATACTCAAGTCTACTGACCCTCGGAGCTGTGAAAAAGTCAAACTTCTAAGCTAACGCAATCAAAAGATACAGCCGTTTATGCCGCAAATTTTCGACACTTGCAAGGGAATCAAAACCTACAGGGTACTTCCCGTGAACTCAGAAAATCTTGAAATTTAGTACGAAGCAACGTCTTATAGCACAAATAAAGAAAACATTGCGAAAACCGCAAAGTTTTAGTTACATCATATAATAAAAATATTTTTAATAATTATAAATTGTACGGAACCCTCGGTGCGCGAGTCCGACTCGCACTTGGCCGTTTTTTTTAAACTTTATTATAATCATAAAATGGTATTTCATGTTTTCCGACTGGTAGAATTAAAACCGACTTGTACAAAAAACTTCTGTACCTACATACCACTATAGGTACATACGAAACCTTCTATATTAGGTAAGTACTATCATATCATCATAACCAGCCTATAATGTTCCCACTGCTGGGACACAAGCCTCCCCTCTTCGAGAGAGGAGTGTAAGTACTGTACTAAAACTTTTTTAATAAAAGTCCTTTCGTTTTCATCACAAAACAGGAGTTCTAAATAAAATGGACACTTAAACAGTAATGCAAATGTCCCCTTGCTGAATCCTGGGTTCAATTAGCAGAATTCATTTACATAATTATGCGTCGATTAGACAGAAAGGTTCGTTTGTTTAAGTGAGTTTGATGAATGGTCAGGGTATTATTTATTTTTGGGTTAGGTACGTAACATAATTAATAAATATTAACATTTTAATTACCTAGCAGTATCAATTAGCCACGGGCCCCTTAACACGACATATAAACTAATACGACGACGACGACGACGGCACGGTTGGCGCAGTGGTTAAGCGATTGACTGCTGCGCTGCGTGTCGTGGGTCGATTCCCGCACGGAACAAATATTTGTATGACCTACATGTATTTGTTCCGAGTCTGGGTGTTTTTCTATCTATAATATGTATGTATTTACAAAAAAAAAATTGTATATAAGTAGTTTATCAGCCATCTTGTTACCATAACACAAGCATTAGGTTGCTTAGCTTGGGACAAATGGTGCTGTGTGAAATGTCCAGGGATATTTATTTATTTATTTATTATTTAATACACTGTGGCATCAGCAGAAACAATTACTACTGCGTGTGTTTCGGAACAAATTACGTCACAACAATCTCAATGTATAAATAAAAATCGGGAAATATGATCGCTAAATAATTTTGCCAATCTGATAGAAAAACAACAAGCCGGCAAGTGACACCGTATGATGTGGCGAGCCTCTAAATACATGACTGCAGTGAGGCATCCCGTCGCAATGTGTTCTAATCTCCATCCATACGTTGCGGGTAAAATTGTTTGCCGCTTGGTGGTCATATCGCAATAATTATAATACAAAGGCGACTAGCATAATCAGCTTATAATGTTCCCACTGCTGGGACACATGCCTTGGGAGTGGGCTGTAATCCACACGCAGGCCCAGTGCAGTTGGTAGATGTTACATAACTTCGATTCTTTGGTTCTAGAACATGCTTCCTCACAATGTATTCCTTTACCGTCTTGTTTATTGTGTACCTAATGTATTTTATTGTGTTTGGGTGGCTTACAGCTATCAAATACAGAAGTGAGGTAATTGACGACAAGCTATTTACAAGCCTCCATAGTTAGTTAGTTTTGAGAGCAGTGGTGATGAAATAATTTACACAAAGCAAAGCGCCTGTCTGGGTTTGATCCTACGACCTATGTGCAACTCGTAAGGCTGAGGCTACAGTAGGCCGCGATTTGCGATGCGACTGGAAGAGCGAAACGAGATAAACATGGTATGGCTACAAAATCCGGCGTACATTCGGCGATGACGTGCCTCCAGTACAATGCGATCAAAATATCATACTATACGCATAATGTAGCCACACGCATATTTAGTAGCACTATTTAACTAGTCGTGCAAGTGAGAAATTATCTAATAAATTCGCTTCAATTTCGCTGATACGTTGATGTAGCCGATGTTGTGATTACAGTAATGTTGTTCCTATCGCAGAAAGAAATCAAAGATCGCTAGTAATATTTGATGTACGGTGTAGCCATATACGTGAGCATTTATTTATTTGTTTTAATCGCTCATGTGTCGCAGGTCGCGTCGCGGCCTAATGTAGCCTCAGCCTAAGTCGCGGTCAAAGGCGAATAACCAAAGGTATTTACAAGGCAGATATGAATGAAAACCTCGAGAAGGAAGCCCTAGAAGGCTATAATATACTAACCTTATTGGTGATTTTCTTCAGAAAGGTCAGGTGCGTAATGCTCGCAACCGGTGCGTGTGTATAACCAGATGTATGAACGTAAACGGAATATATAAAGCTTTAGTTTCCTAAGAAACTGATGAACGATCACACAATAACGGCTACCCAATACAGATCGTTTTTTGATACCTAAGGGCCGGCTGTTTCAAACGGTTGGTAACTTAACACACGTAAGTCAAATAGTAACGAGTACGTAATCGCAACTATTTGACGTAAGTCAAGGCCATAATTTAGTAATTGTAATTTGAATAAACGCTTTTTTGGTTTGACGATAGTTAGCGCCATTTTTTGACGTATACGCGTGCGTCAAGTGGACGCGAAACAACCCGTCCTTAATGTTGAATACTGCTGAAAATGACAGAATTTTAATGATGGTTGTTACAATATGACGTAATTTCCTAGGAAACCAAAGCTTTAGGCACGTCACAGATAACGTTCTATAGTTTTTGCTTACCCCCATAGGATTAAGGCGTGTGTATAAGGGCTTAAGGGCCCTAACACTCCAAAGAAAACAGGCTGGTGTATTCTTAACTACTCAACCAACAACTTTGCCATTATTAAAACAACATTTTCCTACAAATATTGGCTGAAGCTTGTTGCAAAGTAATACTAGCCGCACGGGTCGATCAGTTCAGGTTAAGCTACGTTTGCCGCGGTTGATCCGTCGATGGGTGACCATCTTTACATACCGAGGCCCTCTTTGCCTCGGAAAGCACAGTAAACAGTTGGACGCGGTCGTGGATCTTTGACAGTCGTTACGGGTCGTCAGAAGCCCGAAAATCTTTCCCAACATACATAGTTTTCCAACTATGTTGGGGAAGACTTTCGGGCTTCTGACGACAGATGATGATGATGAAGTATTTGCTGATTAAATAGAGTCTCCATATAAATCCATTTTCACTCACACGTAATGTAAACACTCGTGCATTCATTACGCCGTCGTTTGATAAGCGCATCAGTAGCGACGATTCAATATGTGCCATAATTATTAGGGATCGATCGATTACGTATGGCGAAAGAGATTGTGATTGGTAAAGTCTATTGAGAGCTGGGGCTTAGTGGAAACATAATTATTTTGTAGTGATTATAATTTTTATGAGATTTAATTTTTAACAGGTACTAAATTACTACGAGTAATGGGAATGGGGGAACCGATGTTAAAATCAATCAATATTAGGATAGCTTTAGGCCGTACTATAACTGCTAAAAAGTCGGTTTTTCCATTTATATCGCATATTTGACGGAAGATTTGTCGCGTCGTCGGTCGCATAACGCCAGAACAGACAAATCCTACTAGTATAACGGCTGAAAGGATTTGCATGAAATTTCCCAAACTGACTATCAGTTTAACCTGGATTAACATATGTAGTATTTTTTATTCCGGTAGTACGTTCCGTTTTTTGCTAGCTTTTGCCGCGTAAAAGTCGGAAATTTGTGGGAAAATTTCCGACTTTTACGCCGCAAAAGCTAGCATATAATAAAACAATCAACCTTACAGACTCAAGCAATGATGCGTTAATGCGTCGAGCGTACTAACTGGAAGGTAATAATAATAATAATAATATCCCTGGACATTTCACACAGCACCATTTGTCCCAAGCTAAGCAACCTAATGCTTGTGTTATGGTAACAAGATGGCTGATAAACTACTTATATACATTTTTTTTTTTTGTAAATACATACATATTATAGATAGAAAAACACCCAGACTCGGAACAAATACACATGTAGGTCATACAAATATTTGTTCCGTGCGGGAATCGAACCCGCGACACGCAGCGCCGTCAGGTACGGTAAGGTAAGAAAGTTACGCCCGACGCATCTTCCGTCAGATGTGCATTATCAGCCTACTATAATGTTCCTATTGCTGAGACACAGGCCTCCTCTCGGTGAGAGGGAATGGGCCATAAGGCCAAAATCCACCACGCGGGCCCAGTGCTGGTTGGTAGAGGTCATATATATCTTCGATTTTTTTGTTCTAGCACATGCCGATCAGAGGGGCAATTCTCTTAATTTTAGGAACGTTCACAGTCTGATCAGTCTTAATCTGTCAAAAATAACTATAATTTCTCTACATTTTGACAAGTTTTTGACATTTGTTTGTCGCTGAGATGAGACTGCGACTAGATTTTGAGCATTTTAAATTACGAGAATTGACCTTCTGGTGTGCGACCGTCCTATACTACTTTTCGTTTACACCGAAACGACAATACGCTAGTCTGACTTCGCGTTCACACTAGCGTTCACAGTGAGCCTACTCACTGTAGGCGACTGACTATTCGTTTGTTGTGAACGCGGTTTATTGTCATTGTTTATAGGGTTTGTTCGAATAGTTTCGAACTGAAATCGAGTCGTGAGTCAAGTCTCAATGATAATTCCACTGCTGATCTCACCGTGTAATGAGCTCATGCTTCGTTTGAGTTCGAAACTGCATCCCGAAATAAACACTAGACCGTAAAAATTGGTAATTCTACATGAGTACTTGAGCTTGAGCTGTTTCAGTATATATAAATGTATACAGGGTCAAATTAACTTAGCCAGCGAAACTCCGCAGACGTGAGACATCTATATCTAAACACGATGAAACGAAAATTAAATTAATTTGCTGTTTTGTTGTCACTTGAAATACGAGTTGAGAAAATATGTTTTATCGTGTTGGATATCGACACTAATCACGTCTTTGAAGTTTACACATAAAAAACTGATTTTTACACTGATATTTCAAGTGAATATGTTACAGCTAATAGCCGAAGTGCGGCTACACCTAGTTTTAGCCGGGTACAACTAGGTGCAGCCGGCCACGTACGGTTAAACTTAGATGTATCCTACAACTTGTATCGGATTGTATACCAATACTAATGCTAATGCTAAGCTGTGTAGCGAAGCGAGTAAGATGTGCTTTGAAGATGCGCCACCGCGAGGTAGCTGTGCGAGGCAGATGCGCAGCTCGAGCTATGCGATGCATCAACAGTACGGAAGGTGACAAACCCGCGCCTAGTGTGAGTACTCTACTCTGCACATAGCTAAACCACTCGCGGATCCACAGCTCCCATCCATAGCACGCATCTTTCCATATAAAACATAGCTTAGTTGAATCTGTGTCCACCAGCGCCAATGCAATGCTATGTGGACCAATGAATATGATTGGTGGATATGAAACGCATTCATAGCAACGTAGCATAGCACATGGCTGAAAAGCAGCCTAACACTTGGGAGAATCGACACGCATCCAATATTAGAAGAGCTTATACAAGTATTGAGAGTGAGACATACAAATAGAGATTGCTTGATTGCATGTCATAGTTATTAAAGGTCGATTATGCACGGATAGGAATAAACATTGTCAAATCTGCGTAGATATGTGTCAACTGTCAAGTCAACCATGTGCAATTCATACAACTGAATTAGTTAAGTACCCGCTTTTTCCCGCGGCTTAGCCCACGTGGATGTCGGAAAATATCCCACAGGAACGTACTACCGGGATTAACAGTACCTATATGTTCATCCAGGTTATAAACTACCTGTGTGCCAAATTATATCCAAATCCGTTTAGCCGTTTTTGCGCCGTTCCGGAACCTCTAGACGATGGAGAAAAATTCTTCGTTAATATTTTATTCTATGTGCTTTGTGCTTGTGCTTTTGTGCTTTGTTGTAGATAGTTGAAATCATATATATATAGGATAGAATTCTATGGTTGAAATAGAAATATAAAGTATTTTATTGTCCAGGTAATACAGTAAGCAGGTTCACAGCAATTTGAGAAAACATGAGTGGCTAAAATATTACCTACAGCTAGGTTACAATATACATTCCAAGGTGGAGACTAAACAGGTGATTTCAGGTATCTGCACCCTAATTGCGTAATACACAATACACTTCTTATGACATTTTATTCTATGGTCAGTTTTTGAACTCTATACCATATTCCACCGACGATGCAATGGTGCGATATGTCCATTAGGTAAACCGTTTTTTATTAACATATAGAACTAGTGATTGCAGCAACACAAATACTTTGATTGATACACGTACGGTATTATAATGTCTGTAAGAAGCCATAAATAAGATGATTCAATAAGATAATAAGGCAGTTTATATATTTATTTTGTATTACGAATTTTAAAGTTAACTTTTACGTAATCTGGAATATGTACGTTCTAAGACAACTGTCAAAAAACGGTTAACCTCTTGGACAGGGTATAGACATAAAATATTTGTATTTCAGACATCAGCGCTCTATCCTTGATGTAGGGGACAACTTATGAGAGAAACCCGCACCCCAATTGCGTAACACGCAATCAATCGGAATCTGAATCATTTTGAAGCAAATTGCTAATCCATTGCTTCATATGTTCGAAAAATTTGTCTACTCAACACGTATATAACGCAATGAATGTTGTTGAACTGTCAAAATGAAACCGATTCCGATTAATCGTGTGTTACGCAATTAGGGTGCCGGTTTTATATATTTTGCTTCAGAACTACGAAGTGTTGTGTGAAATAATCTAACTTATTTGCTACTTACCGTGTCGTTCTAAATAGTCGGTCCAGAATTGGGCTGCGACTTTGGCACCTTCAGTAGAGTTCATGACAACAGCAGATCGATTCTGTAAAAATCTCACCGTGAAAAGATGGGTGAAGTGAGCTTAGAGTGAGCTGTCAATAGTGTCAATCCCTAGTATTATAGTTGGAATAACAGCTCACTCCACACTCACTTCACCTTAGTTTTCACGGTGAGATGGTTACAGAATCACACTGCAGGACAGGCTGGACACGACATGAAGTGTCCCATTGTTTGCGGAACTGCACCACATTTACACTCTATAAGCTATGGTTACATCTAGAAAAGAAAGAACGAAAGAAACATTTTTTATTCTGCACAACGAAAACGAACATTACCTACAAAAAAAAAAAAAACATAAAAAACACACATACAAAAAAGCCTCGTACTCAAGCAATAAAAGGTCTCCAATTTTGTACATCGATTGATGTCAGAGCTTGGTCCCTCCAAAGACAATACACATTGATCTGTGTTGCGACACTGGCAAATATAATAATAATCTTTATTGGAACAAAAACACATTATACAAATTGATTGCGTACGTAAATAGCTACATTAATTACAAAACTGTGTCGCAGCTATTAACGCCCACCTCCAAGAGGGAGACGACAGCGTTCCAGATTCCAGAGATGAAAATACAGTAGGGGTTAAAAAAAAACAATAAGAAAATGACAACAAAACCGAGATGCCGATTGCAGAGAAGAAAACTAATATAAAAAAAAACTCTCGTAACAAACAATCAACAATAATAAGAACAATTAAGTCGCGCGTCCCATCTGTGCAAGAACAGCACCCTAATTGCGTTAGCACCCTAATAACAGCCGCACGGGTCGACAGATAAGGTTAAGCTACGCTTGCCGCGGTTGATCCGTGGATGTATGACCATCTTTATATACCAAATCTCCTTCCTGACTCGGAAAACACGTTAAGCCGGCCCAACGGCCGGCTGTCATTTGTAGGTCTTTAGCAGTCGTTACGGGTCGTCAGAAGCCTGAAAGTCTGACAACCAGTAAGGGGTATCGTATTACCAAGTAACTGGGTTGTGAAGGTCAGACACTTCGTGTAAAATACCAGTATTCAGCTGCATCCGGTAAGACTGGAAGCTGATCCCAATGTAGTTGCGAAAAGGTTAGGCAGATGAAGATGACTTAGGTATTGTAGAAATACACACTATATTATTATTCTCATCATCGTCGCGGTAGGCCGGTAGGTAATTGATCTATTTGTTTATGTCATCATTATTGTATAGTAACGGACCCGGCAGACGTCGTCCTGCCCGAAAAAGCAGCGCCACCTACCGGGTCCAATTGTATGCAAACGTTGTCCTGTCAATTAATAACAAACACAAAAAAAAATGAATTATCCAATTTGGTGCAGTCGATCGGAAGTTATGCATACATTTTTGTGATTAATTTTTATTTATATAGATTACAATCATACTACATTCTAGAAATAAACGATTTTTGATGTTTCATATTTCTTACTAATTTTTTTTTTGCTATTTATTTCTTAACTAAACAAAGGTGGACTTAATTCCATAGACCTTCTCCACTCTTTGGTTGATGCAGATACAAACAGTGTTGAAGAATAAATATTTATTTAAATACAAAGATATACATATACGTATTAAGAATCAAACACCCCACACCACCACCCACCCCTATGCAAATTCCTATTTCTAATGCGACACGTAATAACACCCTTGCTATGGTGACGTAGATGGGTTGCGTCAGTGTCACTGTACTAATCTGTACGTGGCAGTCGCGACAAATGGTTTTAGACTGTTTGTAAACTGCACGGCTTACTCGGAATTTTGAGGTAGAGCAATTAGAATGTTCGTGTAGTGGAAAGCTTCACGAAGCTTTAGTCTGCAGGTTAAAGATTAAACGTGCTAACATTTCAATTGGATTTTCAAACGTGCTTGTTTTCACACCTGTAAGGCAGTTTTAATTAAACATTAATTGGTAATCAAATCTAATCTTCTTCTCAGCATGTCGATAGCAATCTAAATGGACTCAGCCCAGAATTCGGCTACTTGTTTGGCGCCATCACCAACGTCCATCTGTTCCTGTAACGTGCAGCTGACAGGACACGCAGGACACGATATTAAGTGTCCCATCGTATGTGGAACAGCACCACTTTTACACTCCAAGACAGAGTCGTCTATGAATATCCACCTGTAGTTAATCTCCACTTGTAAATCTAATCAAAAGGCTATATTTAAACTAGGCTGAGAATCAGTACTTTTCGAACGTTAAAATTATCTAAGAGTGTTCCTCAAAAACGCCCGACCTTCACCACTTCCTAGTGCTTTAGCCGGGAAGAAGTGACGCAACAAACTCCCCTGCAGCACAGTTGTCTGTTCAGTTAGAAAAACTTGAATCTATAAAATCGTATGCAAAGTAATGAACATTACGGAACGTGAAACTAAACTATCTGCCATAATTATGTCAGTAAGAACACGCCAATATACCAACAAACACAATGAAAACTATACTCAAACAGAAATAAAAACGTAAATATAACGATAAAGCCACCCATTGTATGTTTTGTAGTGTGCGATCTATTTTTTGTTATTGTATTTTTGCAGTGTACAATAAAGTATATAAAAAAAAATAAAACTAATAAAAGCCTCCAGGCATAAAGGGTGTACGTAAGAAATCTCTTCTGCCATTATAGCTAAACAAAGTAAGAGCATGAAAATGAAACATAAACAAACATTAAAACTAAACTAGTTTCACTAAGATCCAAGCTACAAAGACAATTCTGTAAAAAAACATAGATAGATAGAATACTCCCTCTCTCTCTTTCTTTTTCAATTTTTTATTTGCTCTCTTTTTCTCTTTGAATATCTGCTTATATAAATAGCATATTGGGAATTGCTTATTGTTTGCATTTTTTATTTAATTATGTATTCAAAGTGCATACACTACATAAAGTGTAGGCTGTGGTTACCTGTAATTGAGAGTGCATTACACTTATACAAGTTTTATATTGTAAAAGATAATTGTAATGTGTCTCTCGTCTGTTACTACGATAGGACCTTGTGTGAAAAACGTACCTACAGACAGACAGAGATCATAACTATTATTAATAAGCTGAATTACCACAAAGAGCAAATTTTTCATGAAAACTTCTACGCATGCTTTCCAAAAACCGGATGAAAGGAAATCCAATGTCCTTATCGATACTTAATACCCGCCATTAGATAGATACCTACCGTAGCTATCTATGTCAGTGTCAGTTCGTATAATCTACAGTAGCGTACTTATCTACGTGCATAATGCATAAAGTAGATAATCCTCGGTGAAATGTCCTTCAGTCGGTCGGTCCTCGGTGAGTGGCTTTCTGTTATGAACTCTACGTAATTTAACAATAGATTTATTGAGTGTTTTTACCCCGTGGCCTCGAGCAACTCGTTCAAGCGACACGCGTCTTGCGATTGCGGATAAAACAAATGAAAGAACTTGTTGAGGCGGGTATTACATCTCCGCCGCGAAACCATAGCAGCGAAACCGCAAAAATTCCGCCTTGGCTTGCCCATTGTACGACAAGCGAAATAGAAGCGAAATTGCCTGTTCTAACGCACAGATTTGATCATGATTCTATCTCTTCCTCACGCAATTTCGATCTGCTCGCAAGCCAGTTGCATCTCCGCGCTCAGCCTGCTCCGCGTTTGTTGATGAGCAATGATACATCGATAAAAGGGAAATTACCAGAAGAAGTGAGTATCATTTTGTGGTTAAAGTTAATAAACAAAGGGGATTTTTTTTTATATTATCTGAACAGTGTGCGAAATTCAATAGTCAAAATCAATCTGCCTAGCCTGTTCTCAACTATGTTGGGGTCGGCTTCCAGTCTAACTGGATGCAGCTGAACACCAGTATTTTACATGGAACGACTGCTGCATGCCTATCTGACTTACACAACCCAGTTACTGGGTAACACAGATTTTTGGGCTTCTGACTATCCGCAATGACTGTCGACAGCCGGGTACAGCGACCTAACGTGCTTTCGGTAGCTTCGACCGACCGGAGCAGCTGTTATCATTTAGCCACAAAGAGTGCCATTTGAAATTGTCCTAGAACCACTTTTTCTTAGTATTCATTTTTGATAGGTAGTTAGTACAAATATTTTCATAAAATTTTCATCAAGTTATCTTTATTTTCGAATAAGAAATAAGGACCTAATACATATTTAATGGAAAAATATTTTATCACAGCTTAGTCATGGAAGTTAGTAGGGATCTCAAATCGGCTATTCTTGACTTACCAACGGTGGGTGGGAGGATGATAATCGATTTTGTTTCTAAGGCACTTGTCCCAATGCCGGCGATTAACGAGAAGCGATTGTAGAGCAAGCAACTAAAAATGAGTTGGCGAGCGCGTGACAGCGAGCTACTCGCTGGTATGCGTGTACTGTAGAGGTTGTCTGCCGAAGGCGACTTCATATAATGCAGGCCGGCTATATTTATGCGCGGGTTCCATTCGAACGTTCAAGCTAGTGTCAAAGATTCTTATTAGGATTTTTGTTTAGTTCTGTCAGGTGGTAATTTAGTGAACTATAATATGTAAAGACGTTCGCCCAATATATATTATAAAAGAAGTCTTAAGTTGTTTGATTCCTCCTGGTATGTAGAGGGCTCTTCCAGGCCTCTACAGTACCTACGTACTAAATGTGAGTCTCTCAGCGAGTGTTCTGCCCGCCAAGCGAGCGTCGCTGAGCGAGTAAAATCAAAATCAAAAGTCATTTATTCAAATTAGGCTAAGAATCAGCACTTTTCGAACGTAAAAATTACAAAAGACAATCCCCAAAACGCACAAAAGTACCCTTTTCGATAGTTCTTGTCGCTGCGACAAACGAGTATTCGCTGGCGGTGTGAACAGCCATCGATCAACTATTTATATATAGGCAAAAAAAAAAATATCCAGTGCGCAAACTGTGACCATGAATTCAGCATAATAATATGATTCTAGACCCCCGAAAAAAAATCTGCTGTTTGATACAAAAGTGCAATACCTACGCGGTCAAAATGTATGGAACAACTAATACTTTTTGTTTATAACCAACGAAATATTTCTACGCTCGAATCTAGAATCATTATACTATACATGGTTAAAGTTTGCGCACTGTTGAATTTTTTTTCCTGTAAATGTATTTCTTTTACTAACACGAGACCCTCGCTATCTCAGGGCACCAATTCAGAGACAGCGAGGCGAGGTCCCGGCAGACCACGTAGGAGATGGCAGGACGAGCTGGATAGGTTCCGTCTCCGTCGCGCGGGCTCGCGAAAGATGGAAGGAGTGAACGAACACGAGACCCACAATCTTTTGTAGTCTTCTTGAGTGAGAGAAATCGTTGATAGCTAGTAGCTTGCTCGTCAGTGGTGGGACAGGTGCTTAAAGAACCCCACATTATAACCGTGATGTGCATTGGCGTTGTTAACTCAGCCTATTGCAGTCCATACAGACAGGCTGGACATAGGCCTCTCCCAGGCTGCGCCACAGCACCCTGCCCTCCGCCTCCCACATCCAGTCTGTCCCACCCACCTTCTTTAGGTCGCCCGTCTATCTAGCTGGGGGGCGACCCACACTACGGGCGCCGGTCGCCCATCCACAAAAAAAAAAAAGAGGATCTACTCCGAAGGAGTATCACCCGAATGCTCGGCCGTTTCCTGCTACGAAGTTACTATTTGGTTCGGTTGGTCCCGATCCTACAGTCCTTCACTCTTTCGAATATGGACTAGGATCCCGACCCAACTGAGCCGATCCGAACTTTTTTCGCCTTTTTCAATAATATTCAGTTCGGCCATGTGTCGGTCCGATCCGAACATTCGCACTTTGCACTTCGGAGTAGTGGGACTCGTCTGCTCCACCGGCCATCGGTCCTTCGACAAACATAGCCAGCCCACTGCCACTTCAGTTTGCTTACTCTGCAAGCTGTCGGTAACTCCGGTTCTTTTCCACGGTGTTGTGCCGTCGTTGTATGCTTTTGTTTTGTTTCAAAGCGCAACGTGACGATTCTGCCTGGATTTTTCATCTAGAATAAAGGCAAAAAAGTACCAACCGTTTTCTCTGTGTGAGAAAGTGCCTTAGTCGCGCACTGGGTCAGTTTCCAGCTGTTATTACAAAAGCGTCGCTTCGCGGTTTGTGTGTACGGCGCCTTAGATTCCCAATAAATACAAAATCCTGTCAACATTGATCTCGTATCGTTAAGCTTCAAAATAAATTGGACGTTACTTTATTTTGTGCCTTCCCGATTACTTTAGTAGCCTCAAGCGATTTTTAAGTGATTAAGTATAAGAAATTGGAAAATAAATATTAAAACAGGGATTAGTTTGAGTTTCGATAACAGATAACGTTAAGGAGGAAGCATCAGGGTAGCCCGATAACTTCAAATCTTGCGTTTTTTTGGCAATTTGCAGGAGTATCAAGTTGTGTGTTGACAAAATATTATTCGCGACCGTAACAAGTATGTATTTATAGAATTATAATCATTAAATCATCAATATAACCCTTTATGCTAATATATCTCTATTGAATCTCTATTGAGTCTTCACATGATCTGACCAAGATTATGTCTGGACTTTAAAAGAGACTGTGACCTCTGAATTTGTTTCGGCCATTCTTCTCAGACTAATCAGATAGGGAACGCCGACCTCATCTAGTTTTAAAGTATGATTGACGTGTAAAAGTGTTTGTACAAACCTACTTACAAAATAAAATCATTTATCATACCTATGTTTAACAAAATAAATGATTGAATTTCCCCTTCCCCTTATTGAACCGGACATTTTATGGAACCAATAACTTCCATAGTAAACATATTTTTCTCACGCAAAGAGCAATTCTAGAATAAGATGCGTCCGATTTCATCTATAATTCAAAATATCCGGGTCACATGAAATTTCATCTTAGTTCCAAGCACAATCAAGTATTGAAATCACAATTTACATTTTCAATAGATTTTTTTTTCTTAAAATTCAATCGCTTGTGAGAAATAGAAGAGGTTATTGGAAGTTTTTATCCACAAATATTTTTATTTGGAAAGTTTTCTATACCTCTCTATCCACAGTTTTTAAGAAAAGAGCCGCCACCTATACTATACAATCATCTGTCTTGCCCTTTTTCCAATTAAGTTGGGGTCGGCTTCCAGTCTCACCAGATGCAGCTGAATACCAGTATTTTACATGAAGCGACTGCCTATCTGACCTCCACAACCCAGTGAGTGAGTGAGTGTAATACGATACTCGTGGGTAGCGGGATCGTCCGAAAGGGTTACCGCTGCCCTGGAACGGAAAGGGCTAAGGAAGGAACACGGGTGGGTTTTAGTCAGTAAGAGCCTGACACTCCCTTCCGCTCCACCCAGAGCGGGAGGGGTCATTTGATGATTTTCCATCCACAAAAAAAAAATACGATACTCGTACCTCTTGGTAAGACTGGTTGTCAGACTTTAGGAGTTCGGACGTCAAAGATCCACGAATGACAGCCGGGACCAACGCAACGGCTTAACGTCCTTTCCGAGGCACAGAGGCACAGAGGTCTTGGTATGTAAAGATGGTCATCTATTCACGTACCAACCGCGACAAGATTAGCTTAACCTGATCGATAGACCCGTGCGGCTATTATTACTTAGCCACAAGCCCTCGTTTGTATTACCAAGCCACAAAAATAATCTTGTGTCCTGATTGTATGAGTACCCAAACAAGTTTTTGCATAAAACATAAGAAACTATCGAAAAACTATCAAGTTTCATCTTATCATAAATATTGCACGATACCGAGTTCACTCACTCCAGTTCAATAAATACCAATTCTATAAGGCACAGCTGCACTTTCATACTCTTTATAAACTATTTGATGAAAACCATACAAATGACCAACATTTTTCTTTGAATACTTGTTAAAACTTCTGGATAGATTTATAGATACACACACTATTCTCACTCACACACTCACTCTTAGTTTTACACTTTATTTTGACAGTTCGATTACATTCGTACACTAATGATGTGATCCATCACTTTGAAACGTGTTTAATGTTTCAAGATAGTTTTGCAACGGTCATTACTGTCATATCAGTCAACGCCCGACCATTCGAACGTTTACCTAACCTTCCAAAGTAACCACCAGATTTATTATAGGCAAAGGAATTTCGCAGAAAACTTTTTTTTGCAACCGGCTGGCAACAACGCTCGGCTAATCAGCCGCCTTGCATTACCACCGTACGGGCACAATAGAAAAGATGCATTCACAGTGAAAGCCTCCCCCGTTTTTCTTCGCTTTTTACCCCGGATTATCTTAGTCCCGAACCATGCGCATTAGTCCCATTTCGTACCGAGTACGAGTTGCTAACTCCAGTCTATTCTGTGAGACTCGGCCGTGTGGCCGCCTCCGTATTGGCGCGTCAGAATGTTCACAACTTCGAACGCAGCGAGTCTTCACTTCTTATTTGAAAATATCGAATTTATTTGAATATTGCGGAGTATTCTAAAGATAAAAAGTTTTAATCAAATTAATTGGAATATTGTTAAAATAGTGATGTGCGTGCGTGTTGTTGAGTGAGTGAAGTTTTAAAAAACTTTTCGAAAATAATTTCGGTACAGTAAAATTTTATTAAGATTTACTAAAATCTTTGATCTCGTAACTGCATATTAATTGAAAGTACTTTAATTGCTATTTTGGTTGAAGTGCGGAGAGTTTGTTGGCTTTAGATGATTTATGATGCGGACGACACCACGGACTCGGCGGTTCGGAAAATTTTAATGCTTCGTAATTGACGTGACTTTCGGTAAGTAACAAAGTCAGGAAGGACTTAAAATTAATTGTTTAAATTATTAATTTGACAGGATTTGGGGATTTATAATTTTATTTACAGATTTAGGTGTAAGAGTGACTTCAAACTGCGTCATCGTTGTCTATTTTCTTGATAGGTAAATTTAGTTATCTAAAAACGGAATTGCTGGGACCTCATCCTTTTTTGTAGAGGTCTGTAGAGCCATAACAATCAGGAAATACTGTTAAATATTTATTTGGAAAGTATCTAAGAACTTAAGTGGAAAATCGTGGCGTACAAAAAACATATGTGTCCACTTTTAATCTAGATAGTTTTCTATATAGCCAGAGTGCAGTGATAGTACATGGAGGTGATATACCTTTAACAGGAATTGTGAAAATCTTAACGAAAAAAATCTTGAGTAGGTAATACTAACTATTACTAACACACGTTAATTTTACACCTTTCGCCAACAAATAAAATATATACACCTTTACAATTTATTGTAACCGTTTACAATTTATTGTAAATCACCATACCCATTGATAACTTCACAACAATATAAACCACTACACACACATTTCTTTTTTTATTATCACTAAAGAAAGATTATCAATAAACAAAATGTCTAAGCTACGACCAGATGCAGAATCAATAGCAACTACACTGCGTACTGTATTTAAAATAAAACGTTTGAGAAAACATCTTCTTTTTTGCTCTGTTTGAGACGGGGAGCCTTGTACTTGGCCCACTTTACATTGGGATTGCCTCGTTCAGTGGAACGCACTTGGAAAAGTATTTTTTGTAGGAATATTTTACTACAACTCTAAAGGAACATTATTGGGTAAAATGAAAATTGATGACATGCTAATTTGATTTTTAAATGTATGTTTAGGAGATAAGTGTTTTTAGGGCATTGATTAAATAAATTGATAACAATTTATTGATATATCTCAAAGAAGCGGTTTGGGTGGCAGTGTGTTTTAACTCTCCATAGTGGATTTGGCTTTAAAATTTATAGGCACGGTAAACTATATGTTGATTTTACCTAGGTAGGTAGGTGTTGTTTCGTTCCAGTAAAACTGGTACTCCCGATGCGAATTTTCTAAATTCTGTCTCAATAAATCAATCAACTCGGTTCATCGTAGACATAAATGCTTCTCGCAAAAACAAGGTACCTACATACAATTTTACCTAAATAAACAATAGATGGTTGGGTGCTTTCATAGTCTCCGTTGGAATTTGTTTAGAAAATTTCAATTGTGTAAAAAAATAACATATTTTATGAATTCTCTAGGGACATCACTACAGGTTTAAAAAAAGATGCCACTGAGCGTTCGATCATCATGCTATTTTTTGAGTACCTAGATACAAGATACGACGTGCATGAAAATACCACATTTATTCTTTCCGGTAATTTAAAACTCTCGGAAGATAAAAATACAACGATACAATACTCGTGCTTACCTAACAAACGATCTTCTTTTGTTTTGTTTTCAACCCGGAATCTCCTAATATTTTTACAAGAATGTCGAGGGTCGGCTTCCAATGCGTAGCTGAATTACATAGGTAATCGGTATTCAAGTCTCGTAATAAATATTTATAATATAAAAGGAACGTTAAACAAACTTCCCTGTAGGAGTAATTATAGTTTCCTGGTAAAGTACAAACAGATTACGGAGATTAAATTGCGGTCATTCTCTGAAATTCATCTCGTCTGAAATTCAGCCGCATGTGGTTACATTTATAAGCGATCTAGATTCCAGACCATTCAACACGTCATAGAGGTATCGATTATGATCTGCACCCTAATTGCGTAACACACGATCAATCGGAATCGGTTTCATTTTGACAGTTCAACAACATTCATTGCGTTATTTACGTTGTTGAGCAGACACATGACACATTTTTTGAACATAATATGAAGCAATGGATTAGCAATATCCTTCAAAATTATTCAGATTGAGATTGATTGTGTGTTACGCAATTAGGGTGCAGATTTAGGTGACAGACTGTAGTGACCATTTCCGACACTAATCTACATGGTCCTCACAATATGATCTGACAATAATATAATAACAAAATTGTTTACTTCGACCAACACAGCGTCTGCTTACTGGTAAAACAAGATAAATGCATTTTGTTACTAAATCGAGTTGAAAATGCAGTCACATGTATTTTTTTACGCGCTATCTACTGGTAAAACCGAATAAATGCAATGTCCAATGGCTGCAGAGATAATGAGTTTGTAAAAGTGATATCTTCTCATATTTTTAAAAAAATATACTAGTATAACATAATAAATAATCTTATGGCATAAATCTGTTTCAGTTTATATAGTTAAAAAACAATAAATACGGTTAAAGCTTTTTACATTTTATAATTTAAATAGTAAAATGGCAAGAATTATTCTGAGAAAAGGTCATAAATGCATTTATTATTATGAACCTTATAATTTAAACACCATAAATATGTTAAAGTTATTTATTCCATTTTACTAGTTAAATACTTCTACTTAGTTTGCTAATTTATCTACAGCAAAAACGAAATAAATGTCATTTATGCTTTTTTACCAGTAAGAACGAGAGCGATCGAACGCAGTTGTCACATTGCGTGCGCGCGTGATCCACGTGCTCCGTGCAGAAATAAACATTTTAATTATTCAATAGTTGCAGTAGAGTGTTTTGTGATAACTTACTATGGAATCCAGAGGAAAAAGATTAGTGTCCATGATAAATAAACCTAAAATACTTGAAGGTGAGTGATTTTAACTCCATTATTTGTAAATTTTAAGGTTATGTTGGTAGCTTTTGTTTTGTTCAACGATTTACCTGTGCAATGTTTGCTTGTATGGTGATTTTAGTACCTATGTACATAGCTTATTCACAATTTATATGGGTACGTACAGTTTCTTTGATACTTAACTCCATTTTTAAGGCTACGATGTTGCTAGATATTGGTTTATTTCAAAACTTTACATGGAATTATAATTTTGAATAATTAGGTACTTGGGTGTGTCTAAGGCTCTGTAACACTTATGTCGGAACCTACTACTACTTTCTCTCAATTGTTAACATTTAATGATGAGTTATTGTCAAGGTCAAGCGCGTGATTCATTGTTTAAATTAAATTCTTATAATCTACTAACTTTTGTTTGTCTTTTTAATTTTTTACAGATGATTTTGATGAAGAGGCTGGTCCTTCGCATCAAAGGTTTTGTAGCCCGGTTTCGAACTGCACTTCGGCTTTGAGCGACTCTAGGGAGAAAATAGTGGCAGAAATGGAGCGTATGTTTGACAGCGATGACTCTGATAAAGACCCTACTTATAACCCGGATCCAGGCTCTTTAATACAACCAGAGGATTTATTTGGAGAACAATGGGCGCATAACAAGGATAAGAACTTAGAAAATGTTGTGCGATTCTATGGAAACGATTATGATGAAGCAGCTCAACCTAACGATGGCGACATTATGATCGCGCAGGTGTTGCCGAGAACTGATGCACATGAAGTCGTAATATCTCTTTGGGGGCTCTTATTGAAAGGTGTATTCGATGCTACTGGGAAAAGAAAACGTTGGATGAAACCAGAACCTGAAAATTGGAATGTAAATATTGCGAAGAAAAGACGATCTGAAGGTTTACCTTATTCTACAAGAAAAAAGGAAAGGAGTGCTAAAACACCCAAAGAGATCGACTGTGAGAAATGTTTCTATAAATGCAGTGTTATCTCTCTTGAAGAAAGAAATAATTTATGTCGTCACTACTGGAGTTTGAGGTATACCGAGCAAAAGAATTTCATTCTCGCTAATGTGGAAGTAGATACTCCGAAGAGAGTTCTTGCTATTCGTGGACCAAAGAAACAGCGTCAATTCACCAAAAGATGTTTCTTTTTTCACAACGGAGAGAAGAAGCAGGTATGTCAGAAGTTTTTTTGTTACACGCTAGCTATTTCTCCGACTGTTGTGAATGATGCTATTCGAAAGCGAAATGATATGGGGCTGTACAAAGATAGTGACAAGAGAGGTAAACATGAACCCCCCAATAAGACTAATGACGCTGATGTGAACTTTGTGAAAAAACATATAGAATCCTTCCCTGTCATGGAACCACACTACATAAGGCAAACTTCGAAGCGTCTATATCTGGATGCTTCGTTATCCATCACGAAATTGCATCAACTTTATAAAGAAAAATGCACTGAAAATAATATGATTCCAGTGTCTGAAATAACGTACAGGAGAATATTTTGTAACCATTACAATTTTAGTTTTTTTGTACCAAAAAAAGATCAATGTTTAACATGCTCTAATTTCAACAAAGCTAGTAATGACGAAAAATTAGTGTTGAAAAGGGAATACGAGGATCATTTAGCAAGGAAAGAGTCCTGTAATTCGGAAAAAGCGAAGGACAAAGAAAAAGCAGAGAAGGATAAAGAGTTTTGCTGTGTAACATTCGACTTACAAGCTGTGTTACAGATACCTTGTGGACTAGTGGGACAGCTTTATTATTGTCGAAAACTGTGTGTTTACAATCTCTGTATATATGAGGCAGCGCTGCCAAACGACGCATATTGCTTTGCATGGTCCGAAATTAATGGAAAACGAGGCAGTTCTGAAATAGGGAGTATCCTGCATCACTACCTTTCCACGTGCGTTCCTTCTCATGTAACCGAAGTATGTCTGTATTCTGATACTTGTGGAGGACAAAACCGAAATCAATATGTTGCTGCAGTACTTTTATTTGCTGTCCAAAATATTTCCCACTTACGGAAAATTGAACATAAATTTCTTGAATCTGGACACAGCTACATGGAGGTGGACAGCATGCACAGCAGTATTGAGTCAGCAAAGAAAAATTCCGAGGTTTACTGCATGCCTGATTACTTATCCATTTTCAAACGAGCAAGATCGAAAAAAAACAAAACTGTTGAAGGTAAATCTATCATGAAAAAGCCCTATAAAACAAAAGAGTTCAAATTTAACGAATTTTATGATTTAAAAAAATTAGCCGATGAAACAATTTTCAATCGCTCAAAAGATTGTAATGGAAATCAAGTGAAGTGGCTGAAAATAAAGAGAATACGATATCTTAAGGAAGAAAGTTCCAAAATTTATTTCAATTATGACATGTCTGAAACGTTCTTATACATCGATGTCTCAAAAAATACGGAACCTTCTCAACGTCTCAGTACTAGAGCTAAAAAACGCATAGACAACACTATGCCTCAGACTATTGTCTTAAAACACCTTTACCTGAACCCTTTACCCATAAGTGAAGCGAAAAAGAGAGATCTTCTCAGTTTATGTACTAAAAAGATAATTCCTGAGGAATACCATGGTTGGTACTCTTCTTTACCAACTGCAACCAATCAAGCAGATCGTTTACCTGAACCTTCGGTTGACGAAGAGTCATCGGAAGATTAAGATACTTAATTTAATTAAAAGCCGTTACTTAATAGGATTCGTCTTAATTAATAGACTGATTGTTCTTCATTAGTGATCGAAGTATGATCGCCATAATTATGTGATAAGGAATAAAATTTGTTTGATTATTAACTAATTGTTTCATTTATTATCGTTTCATAGATTACCTATGGAAAAAATCATTTATTTTTATTTAATTGATCACTTTTGTACGAAAGTTATAGTAAAGACCTACCTAATAATTGACGTACTAACACTAAAACTCTACAGGTAAAAAAGGTTAAATTTATTAAAAATATCATTATTTTAACGAATTTTGTCAAAAAAAGCTTTTCTGTCAAAGTAATTGGTGTTAAATACAATAAGCCATTTTAAAAAACTGAAATGAGCTTTTGAAATAATTGAATTCAGAAGATATATCACGTTTTTTAATTACAGGTAAAACATATTAAATGCGGACCCCTTCCGATCTAAATTTAATTATACACAGTTTTTACTAATAACAAATATTATATAAGAGTAAATCTGAAAAGAAGGGTAGTTAGTGCAATATTTTGCTTTTACAGTTTTTTAATTAATGACTTTGAAATAGTTCTAAATAAAACTTAAACTTTGAAAATTCATTTACTCGAATTGACACTAACTGCACTTATTACTTTTTACCCGTAAGCAGACGACAGGGTCATAGGCACATAATTACAAAATTTAAAAAATAATTTAAAAACACATACCATATTAAAAAGACCGTAAACATAATTATTACATACTTTGATTGCCCAGTATGTGAACCATCTTCATCTACAGCAATGATTCAGGTACTGGCAATCGAACCTCTGCGCGAATGCCCGCCCTCAGGATGCCGCTGGAGCTAGCCCGAACCCTGCGCACCAGGGATGTGCATTGTATGTCAATCGTACAACAATGACTATGTCTGGACTGTAAAAGAGTTTTTGATCTGATTTACTTAAAACCAAAAGTTTACTTTCGAATAATAATATGTGCGGTCACTGGAGTGAGATTCAAGGAAGGTTAAAAAAAATAAAGAAACAAACTCAGGGGGAGTTTGTTTCGCCATTTCTTTCAGAGGGTATATCGACTCCATCTAGGTTATTTATCTTAATATGACTCGTAAAATTGATTTCGGTATCTTATTTACAGAATAAACAATTTAATTTGGTTTCAATTTTATTTCATTTTTCTATTCTGTAAAATTAACTTTAGACCTCACTCAAGTGATCGTATACATTCGAAAGTATACTCTTGGTTTTAAGTAAATTATCGGGGATCCTCGAATGGTATACATGTGTATCACAAGCAGTAGACATTCGGTAATTCGGTATTCGGTCCGTGAGAGGTGACCTTTAGTCAATAGGCACCTCTTAAACTATCCAGATTCCGTGTAATAGGACAACTGGGTACTGAGCTGGTACCTAAATTGTAAGGCAAAGTACCTATGAAAGCTTTCACACGTTCCTACCCCCACAGTTTAGCCGACTTACACTCGATACCCGGCGCTAGCTATCCGACGCGCCGACTGTCTTGCAGCAGAAAAAGGCACTGATAGCCTACTGTTTAAACTGCGCTATATTAAATTAACATTAGACTATAGTAATGAGGTTTTTCAACCTTTACTGGTTCCGTCTTTCATCCTATGAGAATTGCTTCATAGCTAAACTTTGGTAGTTTCTCCCACGCTTTTCACACAGTAGCTTCACCCCAACTTAACCCTTCAGGGATCAACACGACATTAACGGTTTGTTAATTGCCTAATATCTATAATTACGTAGTGGAGTAATTCCCACTCCCTCTTACAAAGAGGCCTGTGTCCCAGCAGTGGGAAAATTATAGGTTAATGACGCTTACGCGTACGCTATCTATAATTAGTCCACGAGGGAAATTAGGTTGATCTTTCTTTAACATTGTGATGAAAAGCCAACAGACTAGGCAAATGATGGGCGTGGAGAGTGCATTTCAGTGTTAAAGGTGACAGTTTCAAATCGGACAGAGTATTTATCAATCTAAGTCAACAATTGTAGTTCAATAATTCTACCTAGGCTTTTCCTACTACTCAAAATGTTGGGGTCAGCTTCTAGTGTAACCGAATGCAGCTGAATACCAGTATTTTACATGTAGAAAGAAAGAAAGAAAGAAAAAACATTTATTTAGCACAGACCAAAAGACACACAATACACCAGATACATACATCAGATAGTAACTAATAAAAAAAAAACAAATAGAAAGTATAAAGACAGATGTAAGAAAATAGCAGGAAAGTGTGCCTCACGGCTGCACAAAAAAGGCCCAGTTCAGCAAAAATGCCAGACAATAGTTATGCCTGACGCTGGTTTTCAACTGTACCTGATGTGGTTAGGTGACGGATGTAAATCATGACCGAATGCAGCGACTGCATTTCTGCCGACGACCTTGTAAAAGCCGCAGGTTTCCGCTGGATGCGGGAAGCGCAGAACTGGTAGAAGTCCCGTTCTTGGGGGAGGCCACTTCCAGCACCTTTCGTATCGGAAGAACATTTAAGTAAAACGTCCTATGAGCACAATGTCCTAAAATCAAAAAGTCCTGTGAGCAGCTTACCCTATCAGCAACATGACCTAATAGCAAATGGTGCTGATATCATAAGGTAAGGTAAGGTAAGGGCATCTTTCGGCTAAAATGATGAAAATGACGATGACGACATGTCTGACTTCCACAAGTCACCGGGTACCACGATAACCGTAACAACTGTCATAGATATACATATGACAGCCGGGAACAACTTAACGTGCTTTCCGAGGCGCGGACTGTGGTTATACTGCTATTATTATCCAGATACCACTTCGTAATTCAAAAGGTTAGTCCGAAATGATTCCCTAAATAACTCAAAAGTTTGTTTGCAATTGTTTCGTAAAAACATTCCTTTTCGCAGAAACGTTGTTATTACCTCGAATAAAAAACGTTTCAATCCACCTGAAATTACTTTGAGCAGAAACACGTTGTATTTATTTTAGTCTTACACAGATTTAAAATGGTGAACGAGAAAAAATTACAGCATTTCGAAGTCAAAAGTTACAAGTTAAATTAACAAAAACGGTGACAGTTCATTGACGCAACCGTGACGGAAACTGACAATAGTTTATAAAATGTATTTATTTACTTAGTATACCCTGTCCATTATGTTAATTTGTTTTATGACAGCTGCCTTAGAACGTACATATTCCAGATTACGTAAAAGTAAACTTTAAAATGCGTAGTAAAATAAATATATAAACTGCCTTAATCTTATTGAATTATCTTATTTGTGGCTTCTTATAGACATCATAATACCATACGTGTATCAATCAATATATTGTGTGTTGCTGCAATCACTAGTTCCATCTGTCAAAAAACGGTTTACCTAAATGGACAGGGTATAGGTATAAAAGACTCTTTGAACTAATCCATACATATTTATAAATGCGAACCGATCGTTATGAATTTGACACATAGGTAGCATGGGACCTGGAGACGGAGATAGGCTACTTTCATCCTGGATATTTTTTGTATTAATCAACGAGGAGTTCGAGGAGCTTAGCGGTTTTGTACAAAACCGCTAAACTCCTCGAGTTTGGGCTCACATGATTTGTTCTGACGACCCCAATAAATTGCACTTGGTGTCAAAGGTTTGATGATGAAGCCAGGAGGTGGATAGTGGAACTTTTCAAGGTGGTACTTGTAAACCCCGTGAGTTTGCTAGTAGCCCCTAATCGTTATGACTTAGTTGATTTGATACTTATTAACTTAATGAAGAATATACTAGACGCAAAAGTTAAAAATATACAGTTAAAAAAAAAACTAAAAAAATATACTGTTATAATGAACTAAAAAATTATGAAATAATGAAATTGACTTAAATTAAATTCAAAAAGCGTGGAGCATAAAACATCTATACAACTTAGAATTCAATGTAAGTCAATTTCTTTTGTTTTTTTTTAACTAGGTAGGTACATATTTTCATTGCATAAGAGTCTCATCTGCATCTCCTGCTTGTTTAGAAACCTTTGCTTAGAAAAAGATAAGGAATAACGTTCCCACAAGAACCCAGACTATCTCACTATACCCTGTCCATTAGGTAAACCGTTTTTTGATAGAGGGAACTAGTGGTTGCAGTAACACACAATACATTGATTGAACCACGAACGGTATTATAATGTCTGGAAGAAGCCATAACTATGATAATGCAATAAGATAAGGCAATTTATTTTACAACGCATTTTAATGTTTACTTTTACGTAATCTGGAATATGTATGTTCTAAGACAGCTGTCAAAAACGGTTAACATTATGGACAGGGTATAATCGTCAACAAAACCAACAAGTCCAATCTTCTTAATTTCCCTTAGGGAGAAACCAACAGATTCTATAATCGAGAAAATTATATCAATCATCGTCATTTCTCGTGTTCGACGTGTTCGATCGACTTATCAGATTGCGTCATCAAACACGCGTAACGTGATAAACTTTTTGCCGCATTTTGTTTGGCTTTAGTTGAGTTATTCAAAACCAATTTTGGTACAGACGTCAGCACATCAAGCTACTACAATCTGTCAAATTTATTTATTAGATTATCAACATTATCGCTAAAGCATTAGGTTCAAGGTTGATTGGGAAAATTTGACAGTTTTGGGTAGCTTGATGTTCTGGCGTCTGTACAGTAATTTTATTCTCACATCTTTTTCACATAATTAATGTATACAAAATATTGTAAAACATTTCAAAAGAGTAATTGTGGAGTTTCTTGCGCATTTTTCTCCATACGAAACTAACTTTTGTAACTGCCCCCTAGTTCTAGGACTAGGGGGAAACTAGAATAAATTCTCTTTGCTCAAAAATTTTGACTTTGACGACGTATCTGATTTGACTTTGAATTGCAAAAAACTACTAAACTTGTAGAAAGAAATTGAATTGAGATTAGGTGGCAGAGGGTTCCTAACTGGCTTGGGTCCTACAAAAGGCAAAGTATCGTAATAGAAAATGTATAAAATCTAGTTTCAATCTAAACTAAAAATCACATTAATTTTTTTTTCTGGAACTGTAACCATTGTTTTTAAACTTATATCATAGGTTGCGCCAGTGACAGAAAATTTGACAGGAAATCGTTTTGCTTGGTATGGGCATATGATGAGGAGGGAGGAAACACATGTAACTAAAAGAGTGCTGAATATAAATGTTGACAGATGGAGAGCGAGAGGAATGACAAAGAAAAGATGGGTGGATTGTGAGAGGAATATCACTCACAAGAGAACGTGTTTATTTATTTATTTGGGATCTCCAACAAAGAATACACCGCAATATAAATCACAATAATAAAAAAGGTTCTTTTACATGTGTTCCTTCAATTACAGCAGACCTATACCCATATAACTTGGTGTAAGCAAGATAAAAATAGAGAAAACAAATTTATGAATGATGAAAATGAGTTATGTAATTTGAGGGGAAAAAAATAACAAGCCAAGAATGAGCATTCATATTTTTAGAATTGTTTAGTATAAAAATACCTATGGCCGATGGGGCCGAAAGGTTTTGGAGTGGCAACCGCGTACCGGAAGATGTAGCGTTGGAAGGCTTCCCACAAGGTGGACCGATGACCCTTTGAAGGCCGCAGGAATTCGCTGGATGCGGGAAACACAGAACTGGTCGAAGTGGAGGTGCTTTGGGAGGCCTATTTCCGTCCGTCAGTGGACGTTTTTTGGCTGAAATGATGAGGATGATGAGTACAATAATAATAATCATTATTTCACATTAGTTGACTATTGGCGAGAAGTAACATACTTACTTATTCTTCGCGGTTTAAATTCTTTTTGGATTTTGAAATGCGGGCTATGTTCAGGTTACATGCTTTGCACGCACTTTTATACAATTCATAGTATTGCCTACAGAATCTTGGGAGAGCGGCAACTATCGTAAAATAAATTGTAGCTGCTTTTCCGTGACAGGCGAGATGGCATGTTCATATGTAGTTTTGCGCCGACCCCAAGTAACATAGGACAAGGTCAGGAAGATGATCATGATAGACGATGAGAGGGTAGACCATATCAGACACCAATCTACATGGTCTTCACTTGATCTGACCAAGGTTATGTCTGGACTTTAAAAGAGACTGTGACCTCTGAGTTTGTTTAGGCCTTTCTTCTCAGAGTAGTCAGATAGGAAACGCCGATCTCATCTAGTTTTAAAATCATTTATCATTTAGGTACTTAAAAATACCCTTTGTATGTTTGTAAAGCCAGGTGATTGTTGCATCACCCTGTGATTGTTTGTTTTCGTAGTGTTTGGGTCCCTCGTGCTTTACATAGGCCGTTTATTTACACTTCTACAGGCCAATAAGAAGCTTGTTGAAGGTGTCAGAAAGTGAAGACGATGGAAATGGACTGTATGTATTAGTGGTTGGTGAAATGAATAAAACTAAAGCTCAGTGTCATATAAGGATTTTAGTGGAAAATATTAAAAAAATAATATAAAATTGGAAACTCAAACACAAACCTTTAACAGATACAAGAAAAACAAAAATAAAAGAATATTATTCAAATAAAAACTATAAAAATCTTCTAAAACGTTGACCACAACCAAGGAGTTTGCAATGGAATGTACCTATTTCACCATTGCGAGTGAGAATGCTTTAAATGGGTTAAATTAGTTCTATTGAATGTGTCTACACAATAAAATAAAATTATAACACCAATTAAAAAACCATAAAAAGGCCGTTTTAATCTGCCCAGTAGTTTCGTAGAATAACATTAACATCCTGACTGATGGATAAAAATAGCTTCATTATGCATTTTACAGAATGACCTAATAGTCGCATGGCTCAAATTCATGCGTTCTTCACACAGGTGACTATATACTGTCTAAATGGGAATACGACTGGGCTACAGGTGACTAAATGGGAATACGCCTAGGCTACAAGTGACTAAAATCACAAGTTTTAAAGTAGAGTATGTGTCGAATTTTTTTAGACGCATGCGGCCTGTGACTAAAATCTAAAATTTTTATTTGTAACTGTGTTTAGTTTAGTTTATGATCCTGTACGAGTCGCAATAAATACTTTTTCTTTCTTTCTTTCCAACCGCACAGCGAAAATCGATCTAGTGTAAATAACCCATAAGTAGTTTATAGTTTGTCGTAAAAAAACAATAATATCAGAGTTACTACTATAAATCCATTAAAATCATCTCATATTTCTTATACGTATAACGACTCTGTGGCCATAATGCATTAATTGGTAATATTCGAGTGGTGAAATTAGTTCCAATTAAAAGTGCGGTTTAGGTTCAATAAAATTATAACAAATATCTACAGGGTCAAATTACATTAGCTAGCGTTTATTGAATTTTATCGTGTTGAGATCTTGATACCAATCACTTTTGCGGGATTTCGCTAGATCATTTAACTGGAACCTGTATATAATATCACTCTTTTAAATAAAAAAAGATAAAGGCTTGTACTTTACCAGTAATTAAATCGATTAAATATGTAGTAATGAAGTTCAAAAAGGTTTGCAGACCCTTCTAAACGCTTTCCCCCTTATTACAAAACAAGGTTTAACCACTGACCCAGTTATTGAATTAAGAACCCATCTGATAGAGAAATGCAGTTCTATAAACAAAAATGACAGCTTAGTTCGGTGCTAAGTTGTCATTTTAGTATTAAGAACTTTGCCTAAATCGAAATAAAGTTCGAAATACAAGTACTGGCTCAATAGTTTACGCTAGAACTAAAGTTAGGTTTCGTTTTGTAATAAGACGGTTAGAGATTATACAAATAGAATCAACTTGGGAGTTTGACCCAATTTCCAATGTTGTTACCAATAATAAGCAAAACTATTCGTTCTAGATTATTTATCTGCCTAGCTTTTTTCCTACTATGTTGAGGTCGGCTTCTAATCTAACCGGATGCAGCTGAATACCAGTATTTTACATGGAACGACTGCCTAACTGACCTCCAAATCCCAGTTACTGGGTAACACGATGCCCCTTGGTATAAGGCTGTTTGTCTTATTTTGGGTTTCAGATTACCCGTAACCACTATCAAAGATCTACGAATGACAGCCGGGACCAACGGCTTAACGTGCTTTTCGAGGCACGGAGGTAGGTATGTAAAGATGGTCACCCATCCACGAACCAACCGCGGCAAGCGTAGCTTAACCTGCGATCGACTCGTGCGGCTGTTACCATGTAGCCACGAGTTTTACAAAAAAAAAAATGCAGAATACGTTCGACCTAATAAAAATATGTCAGTAATTAAAACACCTTTAAATAGATTATTTAAACCGGTCCACCCGTTTTGTAGCATAACACTAACATCCGGATAGATGGATAAAAATACTATCATTCACGGAATGATCTACTCGTTATATTATTTCCGTGACTCATTAGCTTATGGTTTGACGTAAATAAAACATTAATGTGTGATTTACTGTAATAAATCCACTTTATCATCTCATATTTAGGTTTTTAAAACGTAGAACGAATCCATTAAATACTCGTATCGAGACCCCTCCGTGGCTGGAAAAGTACGTGAAGCCGTTGGTACTTAGATCTTTGACAGTCGTCACGGGTAGTCGGAGAAAGTCTGACAACCAGTCTTGCCAAAGGGAATCCGAACTAATCTAATCGTACCCAGTAACTTGGTTTTGGAGGTCAGGTTGGCAGTCGCCCCATGTAAAATACAAGTATTCAGCTGCATCCGGTTAGACTGGACGCTAACCCCAACGTCGTTGCAAAAAAGCTAGAACAAATAGTTTTGCCTATTATTGGTAACGACATTGGAAAATGGGTCAAATTCCCAAGTCGATACTATCTATAATCTCTAAGCGTTTAGAAGGGTCTGCAAACCGTTTTGGACTTAATTGCTATTTAATCTGTTTTATTACTGGTAAAGTGTACACAAGCATTTATCCTGGTTTGTTTTGGATGAGTGCTCATGGAGTTTCTTGCTCGTTTCTCCCCATAGGAACCTACCTACTACACTTTGGAATGGAGAAATAGCTTCATCTTTATATCTGACCCTTATTATTATTATTATGAGCTTGTGTTGTCCCACTGCAGGGCAACCCCTCCTCCCTCCCCTCCTTCATTCCACTTTTCCCGGTGTACAGCGATTGTTGGGCCAATCCTTTAAGGAGTCCAGCTCATCCCGATATCTCTTTCTGGACCTGGCGCGTCGTTTCCTGCTATTTGGGATCCACTGAGGATTCTGACCTTTGATAATTCAAAAGTGCCTGTAATTGGTTTAATTTAATAGAAACTAGCTGACCCGGCAAACGTTGTTTTGCCATATAAATTATTTCTAGCTACCCGGCGCTACTTCGTTCGCGTGGTGTCCTACCCCCTACCCTACCCAACTCCTACACTACTCCTACCCTACTCATACCCTACTCCTACCCTACTCCTACTCCTACCCCACTCCTACCCTACTCCTACCCTTCTCCTACCCTACTCCTACCCTACTCCTACCCTACTCCTACCCTACTACTATCCTACTCCTACCCTACTCCTACCGATGTGAACCATTTGTCATTATTTCTGAACGCACGCATAAATATTTGAGGAACTTCTCTTCAAATCTGCTTAATACACTTTTCAACCTTTTTAATTGATTAAAAAAAATACAGACAAAAGTTTATTCACCCTTTTTAAATAGTTTACACAAAATACATTTCTGAACGCATGCATAAATGTCAATCACAGTATTTGACAGGATGACAGGAGGAAAACAAATGTTTGACTTAACAGGTACGAAACAAAGGAACATAATTAAATGGAAAATGATTCATTTTCATAATTATGTATTCTTCAAGTTTTCATTGTTTTTAAAATGTATTCTGCTATTCAGGGCGGAGACAAATCCAACGAAACAAAAACCATAAAAATTGATCCAGCCGATCTCGAGTTATAAGTGTTGTAACAAACCCGTCTTTGTTTTATATATATAGATAAATGTGTTTAATTTGAGTATAACCTAACTTTAAAACAATTTATCAGTTTGTAAAGAGTGACATATTTTTATAGAGAACCTTTATAGAGAACCAATAAAATATTTTTCTTTCTTTCTTTCTAACCTTGATATTATGAAACTTATTTTAGTAGTGAAGTGTTCTAGTGTATTTATTTTTGAGCTTAGATTTGTGCCAGGTTGATCTCAATAGACTCACCCCCTGTTACATGGGGCTTAATTAATCTAAAAAGCGGAAGAGTTTGTTTGTTTGAACGCGCTGATCTCTGGAACTACCGGTCGGATCTGAAGAATTCTTTTTGCAATTGATAGCTCAATTCTTGAGGAAGGCTATACGCTATTTAACATCACCTTTAGAAGAAAGAAAATAAGTCAGAAAGTGTGTTAATCGAAAACGAAGAAGAAGCACGGGCAGTGGGTGGGTCAAGGGAACAAGATATTTCACGCGGACGAAGTCGCGGGCAGGAGTTAGTTAAATATAACTGGCGGAATGTGGGTGTAGTAGTGATGCATCTCTGCCTAACCCTTCAGGGGACAAAGGCGTGATGTTATGTTGTGAGTTATTTTAGTATTTTAACATAAATTATTCAGGTTTCAGAGGTCGTATTGCCAAATATTGTATGAGCGGTCAGCCTGGAATGTGACCCGTGATGATGAATGTTTAATTATTTAAATGCCTCCGCCTATCTATCAGACAATTATAGTATTCAAATATGTTTTATTATTATAATGATAAATGGTGTTTAAATTCTGTAAATTGGTGTAAAACCGGTCAAGTGCGAGTCGGACTCGCGCATTAAGGGTTCCGAAAACGGCAAAAAAATCACGTTTGTTTTATGGGAGCACCACTTAAATATTTATTTTATACTGTTTTAAGTATTTGTTGTTATAGCGGCACCAGAAATACACCGTCTGTGAAAATTTCAACTATCTAGCTATCACGGTTCACAAGATACAGCCTGGTGACAAACAGACAGACGGACAGTGGAGTATTAGTAATAGGGTCCCGTTTTTACCCTTTGGGTGCGGAACCCTAAAAACACTTTAACATGTCAAAAAATACATTTTTTAAACTAAACAAGTTTGGTGTTTTTTACCCGATTATTCTTAGAAGAAACACCGAAACTAAAGCGTTCAAAGTCTCTTTCAAAGTCCGGACATTATCTTGGTCAGATCATGTGAGGACAATACAGATTTGTGGCTGAGGAAAGTAAATTAATAATGATTGAGGTTATTGTTATCAAGAACTGACTACCTATAGAATAGAATATATACTCTTTATTGTATACCATACAAATTACAGAACATAAAAATATAAACAATTTTTCAAAGGGTGACACAATGGGCGGTCTTATCCCTAAAAGCGATCTTTTAAAGACAACCTTTAGATATATTGATATATAGATATATATATATATGAATAAAAATTATTATTATTATTATTATTATTATTATTAAAATTAAGGAGAGACAAATACAGTAGGTATTCTGTGGTGTACCATTTACATTTCGTATACAATTAATATATACCTATAGTATATTTTTCTCATCTAAATAAATATATATGTACTTATAATAATAAACATGAAACAAGAGCAAAGAAAAAATATAATAATGATGATATTTTACCTATAGGGCATCAGGATGATGAACGACAGATAATTTCTCTATAGATCATCATCTTAGCCTATTCCGAACAATGATGGGGTCGGCTTCCAGTCTAGCCGGATGCAGCTGAGTACCAGTATTGTATGTACATGGAGTGAATGCCTATCTGACCTCCACAACCCAGTTAATGGGTAATACGACACCCCTTGGTAAAACTGGTTGTCAGACTTTCGGGCTTCTGATGACCCGTAACGACTGTCAAAGACCAACGAATGACAGCCGGGACCAACGGCTTAACGTGCTTTTCGAGGCACGGAGGTAGGTATGTAAAGACGGTCACCCATCTATGGACCAACCCCGCCAAGCGAAGCTTAACCATATCGATCGACCCGTGCGGCTGTTATTAATTAACCACAAGCCCCTCTAGATAAAGAATATAATTTATTGATGTATTTACTATAGATAAAGAAAATAATTTATTGTAGCCACCTAATCAACAAAATACAGGTTGTCAGAGCTTATCGCAGTTAACGATATCTAACACATAGCACAACATCATGCCTGAATTCCCCGCAAGGTTAAGCAGAGGTGTACCTACCTATAATAGTGCACCCACATTTCGCCAGTAATGTTTAAGTCCCATGTTATAGTTAATAGGGTGTCAACTTTTAAATACCTAGGGCAGGGACGACGTAGACCGGGCCTGCGGGCGGTGAGTAATGGGTAGCTCGCCGTCCGATTAGGACCAGGCCCGTGCCGGACGGCGCGTTGTGTTCCACGCGCGCCTCAAAGAGATGTCAGCAGAGGACGGGGCCCGATAGGGCCGAAGCCTGCCGGGGCGGCGGGATCATCCGAAAGGTTTACCGCTGCCCTGGAACAGAAAGGGCTAAGGAAGGAACACGGGTGGGTTTTAGTCAGTAAGAGTCTGACACTCCCTTCCGCTCCACCCAGAGCGGGAGGGGTCATTTGATGATTTCCCATCCACAAAAAAAAAAAAAAAAGGGACGACGTAGACATTGAGAAGGAGCGCAGGGCTCTAGCGGTCCGGAGCAATAATTATGTTGTCCCGTAGATTTGCGCGGTTTACAGACCAAGTAAAAGTAACACTTTTCAAGGCTTATTGTCAAAGTGTGTACACGGGCAGTCCATGGGTTAATTGTACTAAGAAATCGCTGGATGTCCTGCGCGTCCAATATAACAATGCTTTCAGTATGTTTTTAAGGCTGCCTCGTTGCTGTAGCGCGTCGAACATACTTGCGCAAGCCCGCACCGACGGCTTCTATGCAATTATACGCAATAAAACTGCGTCGCTTCTGAGGAGAGTGAGGGACAGTCATAACAGCATCCTGAAAACTGTAGCCGAGAGTTTTGGCTCTCCGATTGTACAGCAGTTTGTGCGGAGGTTGATTTTTACTAACACTAGGCGTTATTTTTTGTGTTGTTACTAACACTATATGGATATTTCGTGTACGAAATAAAGCTATTCTATCCTATAGGGGGCGAGCCTACTGCCACCAACCTGGTACAAATCCAGACTTTTCACTGCTGCTGGAAATTCCAGATGAATGATGATAAAACCCAATAACATGTTACCTGACCGGGAAATTAATTTATTTATTTTCGGAAGGCTCACAGACTAATAACATTATAGTAACAGTAATACCTAACTAAATTGCTAATTACAAGCCTCCACAGATAAATACAAACAAATATTACTCCTTCATCGTCTGAGGGCTGATTCCCCCGACCCCAGATAACTCTATCGGAGCAATAATTATGAATTTTTGATAGTTCTTCTATACATAAATTGTCAAACGTCAATTTTAATCCTCGAATAAAAGTTATCCGGAAAAATCAGCCCTAAGCCACATTAATTACTGTTCTCTCAAAGTTGGTTTCAAAATTCTCAAATTGAACCCAGGATTTCAAGCTCAGCAGTATGCGACCACTGGACAAACCAGGCAGTACAATATTGCCTTATCCTATTACTGTCTTTAACCGACTTCAAAAAAGGAGGGGATTCTCACTAGTGAAGGCCTCAGTAAAGTGGCCACTAATGAACTATGATTATTTTAATAATGTAGGACGAAATAAAAACACGTGTAGATTATCTATGTACGATTGTGGGTGCTGTCATAAATAAATTAGGTACCTAAATACGTCACATGAGACCTGAAATTGAAAACCCCCACACAGTAATAAACACGTCAAGAGTATTTTAACTTGATTAGATAGGTATCTATTTTTAAACACGATAGAATTACTTTCTTGCTTTGGTAATGAGATCTATTTTGAGGTTTGTGTAGTTTAAAAGACTAAAAAACATTTAGTCTTTGCTAAATAAATGTTTCTTTCTTTCTTCTTTCTTTCTATATTATGAAAAATAGCGTCTGCCTGCGACTTCGTTCGCGTGGAAATCGTAAGACACCACGAGATAAGAGCCGAATTACGTGCCTGCGCTCTTCCTTTAATTTTTTCTAAGCGTTCTTCCTGGCATTCTTGTTCTTTTTGCTCAGCTCTCAACGGTCGGGGCGTGATGTTATGTAGCCAAAAGCCTTCCTTAGTAAATGGGCTATCAAATACAAATAGGGTCCAGAGTTTAGCGCGTTTAAACATAAAAAGAACTCTTCAGTTCTTTCTTACTTTTAGCATTTTTATCGTCGTCGTAACTTCAAAACGAAATGTTTCGATTCGAATAATTTAAAGAGGAAATTACATGAACGATTACACAATCAACCTTGATTATGAAACTATTTTGTTGGGTAAGGAATTCTATCATGATACGAATGTCATCCATCTTTCGATTCTACCCGTATTTTGATTGACTTATTTTAACAAAGAACGGTTATTGTGACTTAACTACACATAGCCTCCTTGCCTATTTTTGGGTAATGATAAGTACTATAAACAAAATGGTACCTATATTATTTTATGTTTTATCAATAGTTTTCGCAGCGTACTCCAAATAATGACTTTTATAGGCATTTTTTTGATACCTTTTGTTACATTGTTGCAATTTTCGTAGGGATCTTATTTTTTTTTTAATATAAAATACAGCCCATGTTACTTGCTGTTAAAGTAGCTTCCTATAAGTGAAAGAATTTTTAAAATCGATTAAGTATTTTTTGAGTTTATCCATTACAAACAAACATACAAAAAATCAAATCGTTTTCTTTATGATATTGGTTTAGATGAGGGAAAATTTCGTGAAATCTCATGTATTTCACTATGTTGCCGACTTCGTTGGTTACTTAGTGTCCAGCATGACATCTGCCGCATGCCGGACATACTGTGGGCCCAAATAGCACAGAACTGGTGCCCACACAGTGAGGCGGGTTCCCGGTAAACCACGGTAGGATGGCGGGACGAGCTGGATGGGTGAGTCAAAATTGGAAGGAGGACGCACGGGCACGCGAATGATGGAAAGGGTGAAGGTCATTTAAACACAAATTGCAAAGCCACTATAAAAATAGAGTCCGGCTATCGAGAGAATGTGTTACTGGCACCTGCCAGAGACCAGTCTAGTCTATATAAAAAAATGAATGCCTATTTCCCTTGGTCACGTCATAACTTGAGAACGACTTTACCGATTTCATCCATCTTTTTTGTTAATAAAAGTTTTCTAATACTTTGTAGAAGGTTCTTACGAAAAAAAAAAAATAAGAAAGTTGCTTCACGCGGACGAAGTCGCGGGCAAAAGCTAGTAGCTAATAAAGATCAAATTCGCAAAACAAGTTTTCGTTTTTATGAAACTGACAGGTGTTAAGTGCGCATTCTCTCGTCGGCCGGACTGTAAGAAATAAAAAGAAAATCTGTCTTATTTACTTTATGTTCAGGGGAAGGCTCTTAATTTACGTGTTCTTTATAATAGTCAGCACTGTAGTTTATGTACACTCACACTGCACTAACTCAAAAGGTTTTCCATCTAGTCTTCGCATTATTTCAGTGTGGTCAATCAAACGAGATTCTCGACATTCACTTGATAATGAAGTCTGATTGAGTAATGTCCATAATCAGCTTATAACGTTCCCACTGCTGGGACGCGGGCCTCTTCTTGGTGAGAGGTGGCCCGTAATCCACCACGCGGGCCCAGTGCAGGTTGGTTCGTTACATGTCTTCGTTTTTTTGGTTCTAGAACATTTGTTTCTTCACGATGTTTTACTTCACCGTTTTGAGAGCAGTGGTGATGTAATAATTTACACAAATTAAAGAAATTTTTGCGGCTGTTACCATTGAGTAATGTCCTACTTTTATCGTAAAATCAGAGCTGTGCAAACAGTTTGCAGTTTGAATGAGGTATGGCGAGTGGCATACGCTAAAAGCAATACACGTCATCATCTGCCTAGCCTTTTCCCAAATATGTTGGGGTCAGCTTCCAGTCTAACTGGATGCAGCTGAATACCAGTATTTTACATGAAGCGACTGCCTATCTGACCTCCACAATCCAGTTACTGGGTAATACGATACCCCTTAGTAAGACTAGTTGTCAGACTTTCGGGCTACGACGACCCGTAACGACTGTCAAAGATCTACGAATGACAGCAGGGGCCTAGGCTTAACGTGCTTATGAGGCACGGAGGGGTCTTGGTATGTGAAAATGGTCACCCATCCACGGACCAACCGCGGCTAGTGTAGCTTAAACTGATCGATCGACCCGTGCGGCTGTTATTACTTAGCCGCAAGCCCCTCAACGCCACAACGCTACAATACGTTCGGTACATTTTTATAGACCACTTAAATTCTATTCACAGGAAGCCTTATAAAACTAAAAGTATTTTCCAATTTTAGAATTGTTGCAAACGAATATGTATTGCTTTTGAGTATTGAAATTCTACAATTCTCGAAAGTTCTTGAATAAGTAGTGGATTCTTACTTCAGTTCCGAAGTAGGTAGACGAAAGTATTCACTTTTTCAGTTTTCTTTACAATTTTACTTTGTTATGTTTGAGCAAAAATCTTGGAGTATATTGACAAGGCTCCTTTGAATTTCCTTTTATCAACTTTGACATAATTTCATCCGAAACAAAAACAAAAATATCTGAATCCGTATCGGTGTTTTATGTTGGTATAGGTACTCCTAGTATCGCCTTACTTTGGAGAATACAGGCGTGTTGTTATGTTATGAGCATAGTTTATCGGAAAAGAAAAGAAAATCGTGTCTTATCTGTTTGGATGGCATCTTCATCGCGTGTAAAATTCATCGAAAAATATATCAGCTCATTTAAATAAAAAAAAAATACATTGCTCATTCACCTTTGTAACTATTTTTCTGTTCTTTTTTTTGTATTAAATAAAATAAATAAATAGATATCCCTGTCATCCGAATTAAACCACAGGAAACTTTCCACTCCAATCCAATAACTACTAATACTAACGGAACTGTGACTAAAACCAGCCATCACTAACTAGATGTTCCGGGAAGGGAACTAACGTAGGATATACATTACGCTCTGACAATGTTTGTGGTGCCCTACATAAAGTTCCGATGGGTTGTAACTAGTACTTGAAACTTGTACGGTTTCACCCCCATTACAAGTATAAACCGGTAAACTTTACTAAGTTTTCAGACCGCCACAGTGTTGTGATTAGTTGATAACAACAACCATTCGACATTCGCCCTCTTTTACACCGGACTTTAACATAACTGGCGAAATGTGGGTGTAGTATTAGGTGCACCTGCCTAACCCTCCGGCGGAAACAGGCTTGATATTATGTTATGTCATGTCATGTCATTTGACATCATTGAGGAGATTAACCCACAGGATTTCCCAGAATCCTAATTCAAAACTGCCTGCCTCGTTAATGGTGTTCTCGTAAGTCCTATCGCTAAATGTAGGGTCCTGGATTCGATCCCGGGTTAGGCAGCGTTAGTTGGAATTAGTTTGCACCCTATTCTATCCTATTATTGAATGTGGGAGAAGGCAATGCTCGCAACAACTCTCGACCCAGTCGCATAGCACAGCCGCTTTTAGAGGTAGCTTCCGTTACGCGGCTTCCAAAATATGGAATAACCTGCCACCACCAATCAGAGAAATTAACACCATAGCTGTTTTTAGACGACGCTTACGGCAGTATCTCACGGAAGCGCAAAGGAAGGTGGATATGGTCACAATAGATGTTTCAATTATATGATGTATGCTACTATCCCCACTCGAGTATGTGTCGGTGTTTCGGTGAGTGTTGCACGAAAATATAAATAACAGTCAGTCAGTGCTTTTTTTGGTTTATTTTTGCAATATTACTCAACTCACACTATTTATGTACATATTTGTTACTATTTTTTATTTGTCGCATATTTATCATATTTATGTATGTATACACACGCCACGTTGCAGTGTAAAACTGATTTACATCCGTCACCTCACACATCAGGTTCAGTTGAAAACCAGCGTCAGGCACTAGTTGTCTGGCATTTTTGCTGAACTGGGCCTTTTTGGTGCAGCCGTGAGGCACACATTCCTGCTAATTTCTTGCATATGTTTTATACTAGGTAGTTTAGTTTCAATAATGCTATTATTATTATTATTACTTTCTATTTGTTTTCTTTATTATTTGCTATCTGATGTACCTATGTATCTGATGTATTGTGTGTCTTTTAGTCTGTGCTAAATAAATGTATTTTCTTTCTTTCTTTTCTTTCTTTATTCATTAGGTCATGGAACCTATAACAGCCATATGGATATAAAAAATATTATAAAAAAAAAATCAGCTGTTCCCTATATTTTGACGAGTTAACCGAACATAAATGTAGGGAAACAGCTGATTTTTTTTCGCGATTTCAGGTTTGGTCCCATAGTAAAAGTTGTTCATAATGACGAGTACAATGACCTCTTAAGAGGTTGTTGGTGTTTTTCCAATAACCCTGTATATCACCACGGTCTCGTTTAGCATAATCATAATCACAGCCTATAATGTTCCCACTGCTGAAAACAGGCCTCCTCTCTGTGAGGGGGAGTGTGCCATAATGCACCACACGGACCCAGTGCAGGTTGGTGGATGTCACGTCACGTCTTTGATTTTTTGGTTTTAGGACATGCCGGTTTCGTCACAATAAAACATTGTGACCTTCACCGTTTTGAGAGCTTTGTCTGGCTTAGTACCAAAATAAAAATCAAGCCCCTGGCAGGGTTCTAATTTATAGGTCAAGAATACCATAAAATTAGGCAAGTCATAAATACTAGAAATACTTATCTAGTGCTTAGTTTTCCTCTCACGTTTCATGGCTAAATAAAGACATGTTTTATAGTTATAGCCAAAACCCACCATAATAATTATATGACTGTATTGTAGTTTTAAGTTATTGCATTCTTCTATGTGGGCATGACGTAATTATACCATCACTATCTGCCTGTTAAGTAGTGCGATTATGAACATGGTTGGACAATGGACCATAGATTAAAGAGTCGTGGGGATAATTTGGACTTTGATAATGAAAGATTAGTATAGTCAGCTAGTACGCAGTGTGAATAATATAGGCTTAGTAGTAACGGTTGCTGCTTACGAGTTGTAGTTTGAACCCAGACAAGCGCTTTGCTTTGTGAAAATTATTTCTTCGCCATAGTAGGTCTGCTCTCAAAACGGTGAAGGAAAATATCGTGACGAAACCGGCATGTTCTAGAACCAAAAATTCCAAGACATGTGACATCTATAACCCGCACTGGGCCCGCGTGGTGGATTACGGCTCACTCCCTCTAACTGAGAGGAGGCCTTTGTCCCAGCAGTAGGAGCATTATAGGCTGATTAGGTTATACCTTACTAGCTTGCCTGCCTGCCTGCGACTTCGTCCGTGTGAAATTTCTTATTCGCCGTCGCATCGCATCACCTGCCCGGTTATAACTTCTTTTCGCTTAACGTTTTTTTTGGCGTTTAGCGTTTTTTTCGTTTTGCTCTGCTCCTAAGAATCATAGCTTGATGTCAAATGACATCTTCACTCCATAATAACGTTATTTTGTATTGATTACTAGCTTGTGCCCGCGACTTCGTCCGCGTGAAGAAACTTTCTTAATTTTTTTTCCGTAGCAACCTTCTACAAAGTATTAGAAAACTTAAAAAAAAAGATGGATGAAATTGGTCAAGTCGTTCACAAGTTAGTACGTGACCAAGGGAAATAGGGATTCATTTTTATATATTTTATAATTTAGAAGTATGGCAGATATATCATTCAGAAGTACCTATAGCAGAAATTTAAATGATTTGGCCTCCAACCCGTTGCAGGATTATATACGACTTGGCTGAAAATTTTCATCTTTTGAATGAAATTCAAAAACTATTCTCTTTTTAAATGACGAAATTTACAAAAAAGGATATGGATACTTCACGTGCTTGATCCCTAATCTAATATCGCGACATATTCGCCAAAAATGTAAAAAAATATGAGTTTATGGAAAAATAACTTTAATTCCTACACAATAAAGTTCAGTTTACGCTACAACTACAAACATTTTTATAACTTTTTCAATAGTGCTAGTCACTCTGAAATCAACTTAATTCCCATTAAAATAAAGTTGATATTTGTTTAATTGGAAATAACGTCAATTTGAAACAAATAAAATTTGAAATTAGACACTTTTGATGTAAGTAGTATTTGTTGTTTGGCATCTTGTTGATGATAATGCTCGTGAGAAAGTTACAAAGAAGTACTTCGAGAAGAGATTGCCAAGGTTCTGTCCGAGCTTCAGTTGATTAAAATATAGTGTAAATAGGTCAATCAGAAGCCATTTAAAAGACGCCTGTTTAAGAAAGTTTTATGGACTTTGGCAATCCTGATATAATTCTATCAATCTTTTGCCGTAAACTTAGAAAATGTTACAAGCGAAGATCGGAAAACTGATTTCTTTGATCATCATTCATTGAAAATTAATTTGCGTGGGCATTCCCTAAAGTTTTGGAAAAACTCATCAAAGAAAGAAACTTTGAAGCAATTCTTGTCTAACCGAGTTGTAACAGCATGTAATAGGCTCCCGGAACATGTAATGACGGCTCCCACACTGAACTGCTTCAAGAATCGACAGGACAGTTTAAATATTTCCAAGCTATTTGATACACACCCATCCAATTAGTTGCTAGTGTAATAATAGTGTCATTCCCAAGCAACCACACCAATTTTTAAAAACTTTACATTTGTCTCCTTCTACCGACAAAACTCTACAGAAAGCTGCTATTCTAAACACTTGCAGAGTTGTCCGAAAATTATTTCAGAACGATAATGGGTTAGTGTCGTTCTGAAGGAATTTTCGGACAATTCTCAAACATTATCAACAACACAAAGTCTAAACACATTATTACACCATAATTTATATTATCAATGTTATCATCTATCACGTAGGTTAGCACTTGGTCACCGTGTTATTCTATAAGACCGGCAAGACATTAGTGCCGAGATACATTTTTAATCATTATAAAGTCATAACTGGCCAGATATTTTTGATTGAGAAGGATTTTTGTTCTCGGAGGGACCACGGGTAATGAAAATCCCCGTGGTCCCTTCCAGGGACTACGGCAGAAACTACCATTTTAATTCGGCAGCATTGTATTTCTCGAAGGGACCACGGGGCACACATGACAAAAATGTATGTAAAATAAAATCATGTTAGTGATGAGATTCATGCATTACATCCAAATGTTCCACTTACTTACGAAAGTCTACTCACATAACTCTTACGAGGCTATAAAAATAATGTTTATCACGTAACATTCTTGCCCAATAAAGATGATAATAACGACAAACTGCCACATCCAATAAAACTATAAAAATGCCTACGTGTCATAATATGAATGAAACGATATATATGTGGAAAGACAGAGACAGATATATTATACGAGTGAACGATGACGTAAGAAAAATAAAGACAGATATATTTCCCGAGGTTCGTGATGTGGTAGATTTATTGCTTTCGGACAATTTGGAATATTGAGACTCATTCAACCATGCCAAAACCAAAGCAATATTGTGTATTTTATCCCACAAAATGACCCAAGGAATGGGATAAATGGATAATCATTGCATTTGTCTGGTCTTTCAATAGTTTGGGAATCCAATATGTGACTGCAGAACTAAAACGATCAGTTTCAGAACTTGAGGAATCACTTTGAATTAATCTTGGGGCGATACGATTTGTGCTAAAGTGGACTTAAGAGATGTTAGAAATAAGTTACAAGTCTTATTATAACCTTTATTTCGTCTAAGTACTTATAAATTACATTTTTAAAATATTTTCATAAAGAAAAATATAAAAAAAAAACATTTAAAAATATAAAAAAATTGTAGCTCACCGGTATCGGGAACAGGTTCCGAGATACCGGTGGTCAGGGCTCCAGAGAGAGGAGCCTCCTGACAATGCGGGCCGTTTCCAGAAGTACCGCTTTCTGAATCAAGCCTTTGATTCAGCTGCCCAACGAGAGCCTCCTCAGGTGTTGGTCAAGGCTCGTGGCTATTAAGCCATTGGCTGTCGACTATCGGCACAATGATCGCTGAATTATATTAAATCATAATTACCTTCTACCTTCACCTAACTATTCACGGTGAGATGGTTACAGAATCGCACTGCTGATATGTTTAAGTCCTATGTAATAGGGGGTGAGCCTATTGTCGTCAACCGGGTACATACCCCACACGACCCGGGAAACGAACTCAGAACCTCACGTTCAGTAGTAGCGCTTGCGCGAACTGATTCAAATTAGAATATAGTTTTACTAGCTACGCCCCGCGGTTAAACCCGCATAAGTTACCCCCCTGAGAAGGTGTGAGTTTATTTATGTATAAAGTATATTATTATTATTTAGTACTAGCCGCGCCCCGCGGTTTCACCCGCAAAAGTTTCGATCCCGATGGAATATCGGGATAAAAAATATCCTATGTGTTAATCCTGGTTATAAAATATTTGTGTACCAAATTTCATCCAAATCCGTTCCGTAGTTTTTGCGTGAAAGAGTATCTAACAAACATCCATCCATCCATCCATACAAACTTTCGCATTTATAATATATCAGTAGGATAGGATATGTACTACATGACTCCACAAACGACGCAAAATATTTTTGTTTACAGATAAACAACATGATATCTAATTATAACGTTAGCCAATATTATTTCAGAAATATCAATGTTTGCTCATAACATCACTGTCTGAAACACAAGACTTAATTAATGGCTTAATAATTTTCCGTTACATAAAACAAGAAAGTAACATTCAACGCAATACCGTTCTGTTATAAGCTTCGATCAATCATTCACGCCAATCAATCGAGTCGATGTTATCAATCGACGTATCAATCTATAAATCGCAAATGCTTTTGCTTTTATCATTGTGTACGTTGGATACGAGTATAAAGTATAGAAACGTACCATAGACGAATGGAAAGTACCAATCAAAATGCAAGATGCTCGAAGTCTGTTAACCATCTGTCATCAATCAGTGTATGCATTGATTGATGGGTATCATCATACCACTCCTAAAGAAGGATGCCTACTTACTGAGAATATTTATTTTTATGTGAGTATTATAATGGGGGGAAAGTAACTGGGGTTTGGTGGCTCAATGGTAACGGCCGCGCCTCACGAGTTGCAGGTTATGGGTTTGAACCCCAAACAGACACTTTTCTTTGTGTAAATTGTTTCACTATCAATGCTCTCGAAATGGTGAAGGAAAACATCGTGAGGAAACCGGCATGTCCTAGAACCAAAAATTTGAATACATGTGACATCTACCAAATCGCACAGGGCCTGCATGGTGGATTACAGGCCACTCCCTCTCACTAAGAGGAGGCCTGTGTCCCAGCAGTGCCAGTGGGAACATTATAGGCTGATTAGGATTACGGAGGTCAGATAAGCAGTCGCCCCATGTAAAATATGGATGTTCAGCTGCAGTAGGTTAGACTGGAAACCGACCCCACGAGTCGCCTATAGAAAAAATAATAGGTATTATTTAAAAGTGACGGTTCGCCCGTTTCGGGCGAGTAAATTTGTGCGAGTCGACTAATTACCCGAAAAACTTCCGCACATAACTGCGTCAATTACCTACAAACTAAAGTGTTTCAAAAATAGAAATAAGTAAGTGCTACTTATCTGCTCTCCAATAAACGCAAACTACGATAACTAAGTACCTACCTACTCAACAACTTACCTACTTTTACCACAAATGGCTCAGACAGAAAAATCGGTCACTTTTATCTTCAAATCTAATCTGACACCGATGTAGGTATATCTATTCAGTGATAGATAGATTTGAACTGGACAAAAGGATAGAAGCGTCCGTAATCTCGGCGTTCCCGCGCACCTACTTCATTCTAGAATTCAATCTAGGAACAGTAGACTGAACTATCTGCGAGTTTCAGTGGAATTCCATTATACATTGAGTACAATACTACGATTTAAAATATGAATATTTAAGAAATACGTATGTACATACGATGGCCTGAATGGCATCTACTCGCAGTGTCACACCGGCGAAAAACAAATGTCAACAACTTGTCAAAAATATAGGAAAATTATACCCTGTCCATTAGGTAAACCGTTTTTTGACACATGGAACTACTGATTGCAGCAACACACAATACATTGATTGATACACGTACGGTATTATAGTGTCTGTAAGAAACCATAAATAAGATAATATTATATGTTACTTATGTTGTTAAATGTTATGATATGTTTATATATTTATTTTTTATTTTAAAGTTAACTTTTACGTAATATGGAATATGTACGTTCTAAGACAACTGTTAAAAAACGGTTAACTTATTGGTTACAGGGTATAGAGGTATTTTTGAAAGATTGAGCGAGATTTGCCCCTGTGAACCACCACTTTAACTGCTGTAACCAACATTTATAACAGACACACATTTTGTGGCCTATTTTAATTTATATTTAAAATGTTAAACAGGGGAGGCCTTTGCCTAGCAATGAGACACAAAGTAGGCCAAAGAAAAAAAAAAAAGTTACGACGACACGGTTGGCGCAGTGGCTGAGCGATCAACTGCTGCGCTTCGTGTCGCGGGTTCGATTCCCGCACGGTACAAATATTTGTATTGCCTACAGGTAGTTGTTCCGGGTCTGGCTGTCTGTGTATGTGAGTTTAAATGTTTGTGAGCGCACCCACGATACAGAAGTAATTCCTAGTGTGGGGCAACGTTTATAAATAAAAAAAAATAAAAAAAAAGTTAAACATTTTAGATACTTTGTTCTTATTTATTTTTAACACATCAAAATGATCAATTACTCGGAAAATTGGCAACTCAAACCCCTTTATTCACAAACGTTGCTTAAAGTTAAGTAGTGATTAGCCACTGTTTAACCATACATTTCTGACGTTTGAACGTCACTTAACTTTATTCTTCATTTATTAATAAACCCATTAAATTAAATTTGTATTCCCAAATAAATGGTTTTTTTTTGCGAAACCCGAAAATTTCCGAAGCTCATACATTGGGTGGTAGTACTTTATCATAGATAAGTATAAAGGCATACATGACATATTGAGTATAAGACATATCTGAGACTTTGTCAGTCATACTCATGACAAATTGAGAAGTATTCATTCCTCTCGAGTAATATATTAGGTTATCCGAATTGACGGTAGATACGTCATAATTTATTGAGGCAATGAAACCGTTGCCTACTCTTATGTCGTATTATAGCCTACAATGTATCTGCTTTCATGCCGTAAGATACAATTCTCAGTAAATACAGACAGTATTCACGTACCCCATTTACACATAATAGATTTCTATGTTAATTAAATATGAAATGCATAATGAAGAGAGAGAGAGCCAATAGAGTAGATAGATATGAGTTTTGGTAATATTTTCTTAATAAGCTACACCACTGCCCAACCCTTTGGGAAAACAGGACGTGATGTTATGTTATGTTTTATGAAAAAGTGCAACAGGCAAAGATAGTAAGAACATAAAAAAAAAATTTGCACAAGACTAAAAAAGTGAAACTAATAATAATTATGATTTAATATAATTCAGCGATCATTGGGCCGATAGTCGACAGCCAATGTAGCTAGTACTCGTACAAGTATATTCTAATTTGAATCAGTTCGCGCAAGCGCCACTACTGAACGTGAGGTTCTGAGTTCGTTTCGTTCGTTTTCGTGTGGGGTGTGTACCCGGTTGACGACAATAGGCTCACCCCCTATTACATAGGACCTAAACATATCAGCAGTGCGATTCTGTAACCATCTCACCGAAAACTTAGGTGAAGTGAGCGTGGAGTGAGCTCTCATTCCAACTAATGCTAGGGATTGACACTATTGACAGCTCACTTCTCCTAACTATTCACGGTGAGATTTTTACAGAATCGATCGGCTGGTGAAAATTGAGACTTTTAAATGCAGGTAGAAGTATCAATTTAAAAATAATATTTACATATATTATGCTTGTTTTTACCGAAGGGTTAAGCAGAGGCGAGTTCTAGATTATGGGGCTAGAGGAAAATATAGTGCAATATTACTGCTTAATAACGCAAGTCGCAACACAGATACTTCATCGCAAAATGCCACCAAACTTTTCTAACGAACTTTTTGCCCCGCTTAATTTTCGGAATTCCATAAACGTTAAAAAAATCCGGTCAAGTGCGTGTCGGGCCACGCGCAGTGTAGGGTTCCGTAGTTTTTGTAACAGCCAAGTGCGGGTCATATTCGCTGACTGATAGTACCTACCTAAACTTCCTATACAAATCCTCACCTGATCCGACATTTTGCACGGAAAGTTTTAATTTTTTTTGAGATTTGCATAAGACTTGTCATAGCCGGTGTTTTCAATTTAAATACAGGACACAGAGCAACACTACTCACTCGTCACAAAAAAATAAAATTGAGGAATTTTATGGAGTTGTTCGAAATCGAGTCAAATACAATTGGTCGACTATTACTCGTAAACTTGTAAAACCCACTTAAGTGTGATAGTTTTCCTTTAAACTTCGTTATATATAGGTACTACTGCCGTGACATTTGAATTCCTAACTACAACCGTTTAGTTGGTAGAGGGGGGGACACACACTTGAATCTAACGAAAATTGAAAGAAAGAAAAGAAAGAAAGAAAAACGTTTATTTGGACACAGTTCGTGAAACACAAAAAAAAAACGAATTGATACTTTAAAGCTTGATAAGTCACGAACGGTTTACTTATTCAAGAAACGGTCTTTCCAAACCCTTAATATTTTTGAAAGACCTATAACCAATAGTTTTTGAGCTAAACCGCGGACAGACAGACAGACAGACGGACATGGCGAAACTATAAGGGTTCCTTGTTGACTACGGAACCCTAAAAACGATACCACATAATAATCTAAAGCATTGGCCGGAAGAACTCAGAACTACAGTTCTTACATACCTAATTAGAGCATTAAACCACATAATGTCTGCTGAAACCAACACTACCGTCGACTTTTACAATAAAATTAAACTGAGCAGAGAAAAACCCGGAACTAGGTCAAATACCAGGAGATTAGAAATACTGTGGAGTAGCTACTTAACTAGAATCAGTCCTATTTGAAGAGTTGAAGACTGTTTTCACAATCTTCTTCAATTACATTGAAGAAGATTGTGAAAAGGAGCTCTTCAGTCGATACGGGATTAGATAAATCACGAGACGGTCAAAGGCTAATACTTGTAGATTCTTACTTTTAAGTAACTTTGTGAACCGCCAATTTGTTAGCCTGTAAAAAATATGAGCGTTATCCAAAATTTGGAATCGAGCTGTTATTGAAAGCTTGATTTACTTACTGCATCAAATAATGCATACAGAAATAAAAAAATAACTAAGTTGAAATATTATATTGAAGGCCAAACATATATACTCAATGCCAAACACAATTATTCAGAAAGTTACAGAAACCAGCCATTCATTTAGCCAATAATATCGTATAGTTGATAACCTATGTAAATTGGAGGAGCCGCAATAGATGAAACTACTCGTACCGTCAAATTATAGTCGAAATCGCAACAGTAAGAAAATACTAGAACCGAAACCCGCAGATCGTGTGATGTTGATGCGTACAGTTACTGCAGCTTTAACTGGCCATGGGTCATTTAACAAACACCTCTGTAGCGGTATCTACAACGCAACATGCGAACAACGCGTCATACTGACGTCACGCAAATCCTGCATCTCGCAAGCAGAGTTTACCGTGCAATTAGCATAGATACAATTTCCCAATATCAATCATTGGGCAATTGCCCGCCAGACACAACACCCGTCTGGTTGGAGGATCCTCAGGTGCAGGGCCTGCATGGAGGATGACGAGATAGCGGCGCATGTGCTGCTAAACTGCCCGGTGGTCGCCACGTACAGGGCAAAGTACTTCGGTAACCCAGGTACCCTACGTGAGACGGTCAGTAACATCAAGGCGTTGCTGGCCTTCCTTGAGTAGCTGGGGTGGATCGAATGATCGATTGTCCCATCCGTACGCAAAATACGCGCATTGTCGTGGATTTGCGGACACCAGCCCGTTTTACCTATTACCTAACCCGCAGATCAAATTAATGTCAGAGTTTCAGGCTTTTTACTACTCCATTCGAGTGATATAGTAATTTGTAACTGGCGGCACGGATGCAAATGGCTTACCAGTTACTATACTCTGTGAACCTTTATATATTGTATTGGTGTTGGCACCATTGTATCTATCACATAATTAATTTATATATTGTCATGGTTTCACTAACCCATTTTAATTTTTTTACCTCTTGTGGTATACCTAGTAATTTTATTTTAAGTGCATCGTCTTCACATATTATTATGTAATTAATGTATAATTATGAAAAATATTGGAAAACATTTTAAAAGAGTAACGGTGGAGTTTCTTGCCCATTCTTCTCCATACGAAAACTACTTTTTGGAAGGAGCGACTAGAATCAATGTTACTGTAATTTTTAACGTTCAAAAGTGCCTTTTACGTGCCTATTTGAAATAAATGATTTGACTTTGGCTTTACCTATTCGTATTGGTATCGGTTCGTATCTGTATTGGTATCGGTACTCATCCGTACTGTATTGGTATTGACTAGTCGATTCCATTTTATTGTCTCTTTCGCGTCATCGTGTTTAACGTTTACTATTTCCGGGAACATTTAGGAGTAATTACTATTTATTGTTGTTCTTCATGTCAAGTTACATGATGTGTTTATTTTGCGAGATACCGTGTCGGGGTCTGTAGTAAAAAATGTTTATGGTTGTTTAAAATAGTACGGTTTTAGTACCAACGTGAAGTCTACCATACGTTTATTTCTTTACAACGTTTTGGTGTTCGTTCAGACGTGATTATTGACAACACCAAAGTCACCTTCTACGAAGTTGAATGTTTCTATATTATCTTTACCATCGTTAGGTTTGTAATTTACATACCATTTTATAACTATTTTTGATTTTGATTCGTGTCCAAGTTTATGCTTCTGAGATAAAATATCATTTTTTCTTCCTGGTGTCGTAGTATGACGGTTAATGCCATCATGATTTTAGTGTAAGATAGATACGGTGCTATATGTATATATGAATAATAGCACCATTCCTTTTTCGCACTGGAATCAAGCAATACGGCCCATGCCCTTATAATATAATTGAGGTCGCTCACAGTACTCACAATTCATTTAATTTCTCCATTCATATTTAGTTACTGTAATTTTAGTGTTTACTTCCTTCCTTTCACAAAATATTCATTCATCCATCGTGATCATCTGTGTTAATAATCCGATCGTCTTCTAAATTAAGATTAAACACCGCAAAAACCATTTTACTAATGAAAGTCAGTACCAATAATAATTTTCCTCGGAAATTCTTTAGCATTTCATGGAAAAAATAAAACGGATTCCAAGCGTTTAATTGGCAAGTGATGTCTTCCGAGACATGACTAAGATTCTTGATCTTTCCTCATTTTCTTTACAAAACAAAAGTGGGTGAATCTTCTTCAACGTTGAGCGAAATAAAAATGTTCTACTAAAACCGGATCGCATTCGTAAGTCCGTACCTTACAGTTAAGTTTAATTTAGGTTTTACGAGTAGGAACTTTGAAGGTTTGATCCGTGTTTTCAAATCTTTCTTTCTACTCTTGAGGAGCAAGTAGTGGCCCATTGGTATCGGTTCCGACTTACGACTTGTAGGTCGTTGGTTCGAATCCAGACAGGTGCTTTACTTGGTGTAAATAATTTCATCACCACTGCTCTCAAAACCGCGAACAAAAACGTCGTGAGAAAAACGGCATGTCTTAGAACGAAACATTCGAAGACATGTGACATCTACCAACCCGCATTGGGCCCGCGTGGTAGATTACAGCCCACTCCCTCTCTAAGAGAGGTGGCCATTATAGGCTAATTATGATGATGATATGATTATGATGTCATTGGTATGGGCATGTGATGAGAAGGGACGAAACGCATGTGACTAAAAGAGTGATGAATATACATGTTGATGGGTGGAGAGGGAGAGGAAGGCCGAAGAAAAGATGGATGGACTGTGTGAGGAATGATATGAAAGAGAAGGGAGTGAATGATAGCGTGACGGCTGACAGGGGAGAATGGAAGAAGAAGACGTGTTGCGCCGACCCCAAGTAACATGGGATAAGGGCAGGAAGGTGATGATGGTATGATTATGATTTCAGATCTTTTTCGGTTTTCATTTTTTTGGACCTACATGACGGTATCTGGTTTTTTTCTTTAACTTATTTTCTTGTCAAGTAGCTTACCCAATCACCTATTAGTCTTAAATGTCGGTTTCGCCTTGGCTTTTAAAAAGAAGCTTATTACAAGTTATATCTAAAGAAAAACAAGACAATATTCCTATAGTACGGACGTCGAGAGAATGCGTACCTGACACCTGTTAGTGCGACAATTCCAGTAGCATATAAAGATCAAATTTACCAAACACGTATTTGTTTATATGAAACTGACAGGTGTCAAGAACACTTTCTCTCGTCGGCCGCTCTGACTGTACACATTAAGATTTAAATATAATGTAGACACAAAACATTTGCAGGCACTAACAATACATTATTTATTCTTAAGCAAAGTACGTCAACAAAATAGATATGTATGCAGAGTCGTCGGATATAGTTGAAGTTTAGTAAGAAACGGATTGATGTTTTCGGATACAATTTTATTTAATGAATTGAAAACAAACAGTTCATTTATCAAACTAAATTTCATTCGAAAACATCCATCGGTTTCTTACTAAACTTCAACTATATCCGACGACCCTGCATACTTATCTCTTTACCAATACAACATATTCTATTAATTTATTATCAGTAAGAACTAGGACTAAAGTGAATCATGCTTCAGTAAGTGGGACATTCAAGGGTGTTCCATTTGAGTTGACCGGTATTTTTTTATAGGGATGTCCAATTATTTTACGATGTGCTATATTTTATTACGCCTCGTAAGATCCGTAAATATTTCTTTGATATCTCGCTGTACGAGCATTGAAATATTTTGTTCGTAACGGATGGAAACGCAATAAATATTTTTTTGTCGAATGTTACTACTTACTGCGTAAAAAATATTCTTAAAGGTATAACAGGATTCTCCAGAAAAGTGTTATTTTTTTAACATTTTCCTTATACTTCAACCGCAGCGGTGTAGGTACTTCCTCGATACGAGAAAAATAAATCTATAATTGACTGCCTCGTTAGTCGCAAGCATTACTGCTTAGCGTGCATATTTTGTACGTAATGGATTGAAAAGCAATAATGGTTTTTTTTCGAATGTTACTTCGCAAAATTGTTCTTAATGGTGTGAATGGTGATTCTTTATAAAAACGAAATATTTTTTAACACTAACTGTCTCATACTTTAACAGTATAGGTAATTACTCGTTACTTAACTTTTATGTATGTTTTTGTTTTCTTTTCGTTAGTCTGTGTTGTCCCACAGCTGGGCAATGGTTGGCTGCTGCTATGTAGGTATGTTGCGAAAGTAAAATAAAGCTGCACCTAACTACTTCGTTGGTCTATCAGTCGCAAGCGCTACAGCTGAGCATGCGTCGGTCGGGCTAAGTGTTATTAAGTTTTTCCATCTGGAATTTCTCAGTCACAGCCCGGAGTCTTGATTCGTGCACAGTTAATGGCAATAGCCTCGCCCACTATTATATGTGACCTAAACATAACTAGCGAAATGTGATTGTACAGACGCCAGCAAATTAAGCTACTACAATCTGTCAATTTTTTTTAATAGATTTTCAACTTCCCAATCAACCTTGAACCTAATGCTTTAGTGATAAAAGCATTAGGTTCAAGGTTGATTGGGAAAATTTGACAGTTTCGGGTAGCTTGACCTGCTGGCGTCTGTACTATAATAGTTACACCCTGCGTCCTCTGCCTGGAAAACATTGTGAGGAAAATGTCCTAGAACCAAAACTTCGAAGACATGTGACATCTGTCAACCCTCAACCCAACCAACCATCGTGTACACATTGGTTTATGTGTATACCACTTCTAAAGAAGGATAGCTATGTACTTACTGAGAATATTTCTTTTTATGTGAGAATTATAATGGGGGGAAAGTAACTGGGGTTTGGTGGCCCTAGCGGCCGCGCCTCACGAGTTGTAGGTTGTGAGTTTGAATCCCAAACAGACACTTTACCTCGTGTAAATTATTTCATCATCACTGCTCTTAAAATGGTCCAGAACCAAAAATTCAGACAGAAGACATGTGGCATCCACCAACCCGCACTGGGTCCGCGTGGTGGATTCAAACTCAAACTCAAACTCAAATCATTTATTTCAATTAAACCATTTACAGGCACTTTTGAATTGTCAAAATTAAATAGTCGGTCAGTTAGTCAGAAAGTTGAAGCTAGTCGCCCATTCCAAAAACGTAGATCTCTATGGAGAAGAACGGGCAAGAAACTCCACGGACACTCTTTTAAATCAAGATATTATTACAAAATCCTGGGTACATTATTCTTATTGCTTCTATATGTGAGAACAATGTAAAAAAAAAGAAACAATTTATAACATTAAAAATAAGCCCTGGCAGTTAAGAGATGACCAGTCTCAACCAACGGCGCCCGCTCACGAACATGACGCGTGGATCAGCACCACCCAGCTCAACCATTTTGTAGGGAACCGAATGATCCAACACACGCGCCACCATCAGTGAGACATTTAAGTGAGCATGACATATTCTCAACTGCCATGCTCTTTCAAGTCAACATCAAAATATCATAAAAAACGGATCCATGGTTCTTACATTTACAAAATTTTAAAAATGCTTCTAAATTATACAAAACTATAGTTTGCAACTTTCTAACTAAAAATATAAGATAAGAAAAAAAAAAAATATAAAAAGTTACTACCAATCTGGAAGAGGTATTTAATAGTGAAGTATTCAAAATTAATCTTGATTGAATAAAATAAACATTAAATTCATAATGTCAGAAACACAAAAATAAAAACAAAAATAAAAAGGGGAAGCATCTCCTCCAAAATATAGAAATTGTGATCAACTAGTGAGCCCAAGTGCCTGTGGAGCAGGACCAGCATTAAGCCAAGCATTTTTATCTAGTATATACTCATCCAACTTATAATATGCTTGTCTACATAGTGTGCGATTACGGTCCACACCCTCTCACAGATAGGAGGCCTGTGTCCCAGCAGTGGGAACATTATAGGCTGATATTATGTGTCCTCTGCCTAACCCATAGGGGAATACAGGTGTGATATTATGTAGTTTTGTAAGAAAAAAAATCTCGTTGGTAAATGTGGGTGAAAGACAAAGTATTACGCTGCTAAATACATTTTATAACGTTCAACGCCCACAACTAAATCCGAGATTTTGAATTGAGCCTTAGTAAAAATAATGCTTAGGTATTTATATTTGCCTCATAGTTTATCAAAGTCAGTTTTATTATTTATCACGCCTTATGGTTGAGTTTTTTTAATGCTTTTAGCTGTTATTATAATATACATGGAGAGTGGTGTCAAATAAAGTAAGTGATAGCCTAATGGATAATATTTCATTCAGTAATGATAAAAAGCTTTTGACGCCGAATAAGTGAATTTCGTATAATGCATTGGTAAGTTACTCTAATTAATTATAAAGTACGTAGATTATTAATGAAAAAATAAATAAAAATAACAGGTGTTAAAAGACACTTAGCGTAATAATAATAATAAGTTTATTAGTACATAAATAACAACACAGTACATAGCATATAGAAACAGTGGGTTGTACTATAAAAACTTTTTTTGAAAAAAAAAAACAACCGACTTCCATAAAAACACTACAAAGTGAAAAATAACTTTAATTTCGGAAGTCGGTGGCGAAAAATTAAATACAAAAACCAAAGACACCGACTTCCGAAATTAAAGTTATTTTTCACTTTGTAGTGTTTTTATGGAAGAAGGTTGTTTTTTTTTCCTAAAAAAGTTTGTATTTTTCACTTTTTTGTTGCGATATTTTTTTTTATTTTTGTTGATTTTTCAAAAACCGCTTGTCCGATTTGGATACAATTTTCATGGGATCATTTAAAAAGTATACCCATTCCAACAAAAAAAATATTTTTAAAATCGGCTGGGAAGCGACGGAATTATGCGCGGTAGTAAAATAGTACTTCACTGTAACCTCTTTGAAACCTATCATACATGGCAGAGAGCACGAGTGCTTTTACCACTCTTGAAGAAATTAAGAAAATAAAGAAAGAAAAATTGTTTATTAAAAAAAAAACATATTTATAATAAATTATAAATTAAAAGTCAAAGTTAAAAGAAATAAGTCGGTGGGTGGCTAAGTTTGGTAAAAGTAAAACTAAGTAGGTCAGCGGAACCTGTATGAGGGGAGCAATATTGATTTTCGCTATTTTTTTTAAGAGGTCGTGCTCACTTTGACGCAAGTGGTTTTTATTGTTAATGCTAGCTGTTACCTGCAACTTTGTCTGCGATCCAGGATGAAAAGTAGCCTATGTCCTTACCCAGGTTATGGTCTATCTGTGTGCCAAACTCAAATCCGTTCAACCGTTTTAGCGTGAAAGCGTAATAAACAAACAAACTTACTTTCGCATTTATAATATTATTATCGACGGCACGGTTGGCGCAGTGGTTAAGCGATTGACTGCTGCGCTGCGTGTCGCGGGTTTGATTCCCGCACGGAACAAATATTTGTATGACCTACATGTATTTGTTCCGAGTCTGGGTGTTTTTCTATCTATAATATGTATGTATTTACAAAAAAAAATTGTATATAAGTAGTTTATCAGCCATCTTGTTACCATAACACAAGCATTAGGTTGCTTAGCTTGGGACAAATGGTGCTGTGTGAAATGTCCAGGGATATTATTATTATATTATAGTCAGGATAGCTGTGCTCCGTGTGCATACAAATTGGAATTGAATGGTTTTATTTTGCGCGGTTTTCTATTTTTTTTCTAGAATAAAAGGCCTTTCTCATAGCTGATGTTATAAGGAGTAACTTAGGCTGTTACTCCTTATAACATCAGCTATGCGAAAGTCCCGTCAAAATTGGTCCAGCCGTTTCGGAGATTAGCCGGAACAAACTGTCTGTTTGTTCCGGCTATTATTTTTTCTTTTCGGCCGGATATTATTTTTCCTATAGGCGACTCGCACGAAGTTAATTTATTTGTGGGCGAGACGACAACAACATACAGTATTTTTTTTGTAACTTCATTGTATATAATTTACAAATAATCCATGCCCATAAATCCATGCCATAAAATCAAATTTGTTTTCCTCGGGCACAGCTAGTACATAGACAAAACGACCACCATGCTTGCTGACTGCGTGTTTGCTTACTATTAGGACCAGTTTTCGTTCCAATGTTTTCCTAGTCTGTGGTAATTTACCTCATTAACGGAAAATATAGTATGTTATAAGAAAATAACGTTGGTGTACACTAGTAGAATGAACAGGTTTATCGCTTTTCAGAAAATTCCTTTTCGTGCATAACTCATTTGGCACTTATCTTTGAATATTCGTGTTGAATGAATGTCATCTTCATCACTCTCCTGAGGTTTGCCCAATTTAATTGAGGTAAAAATACATGTGGTGAGTCCACATGTATTTTTCTTACATAATTATATAGGGGGACAGTTTACATAATGTAAGAAGGAAAGAAAGAAAAATAGGTTTATTTCTCACAGAAACACGTGCATACAAAAAGATAATTCATTATAATAATAAGGAAAAATAAAAACCAAATACTCGTATCTATAATCACGAAGAAAAAGCAGAAATAGTCGACGGCTGCAGGTTATGACTGTGACAAGAAGGTTTTCACTCAGCATGATGCTGTGCTACAGCGGACCCACAGGACAGCGCTGATTTTCAGTGGTTATCCGAAAAGGACGTACGGAAACCAAGTCAGATCAAATGGTTCGTACAAAAGATAACAAAATAAAATAAAACAAACAGTAAGTACTTATAATGTGTTATGTAAAGGAACAGCAATACTTCTCTATTAGTCGCCATCGCGGTAGTTACTCCCCTTCCAGCCATATGGCTGGAAAGGAACGATGAATAAAAACGATGAAATAGAAACGTTGAATGGACTATGTCAAAGATCATATGATCTTTCACATAGTCCATTCATCGTTTCTTTAATTTTTCCTTGCTAGTATATAATACATATACGAGTATCATTCACATTCAAACTCAAAATATTCAGATTGTCAATTTTTTCCTCACTCCTCCGCATCACATGCGGACCATTACAACCGTCATCCACACAACTTTTTAGTCACTTTCAGACTTCCTTTTCTATACTCATATCTTATTCTATCCATACGCTTAACAACACATATCCCTGTAAAAATTCTTGTGTTGAATGAATGTGATAATAAGGAAAAATATGAAACCAAGAGTTCTTAACATTTTCATTCAGTGATTGTAGAAAATAGTTTTGTTAACCACCGGGAGGTTCGTTAAATTTTCGATCAAAATTATTTAACTCGATGCCAACCAATTTTACCGTAAAACTAGTTATCATTTTTCCCCGAAAACTCAATAATAAGCGGGTATAGCGACAAGGGAAGGGATTATTTCGTATCGACGGAAATTCAAGCCCCATGAAATATAATAATCAAACAGCTTTTTAGGTCAGATTTGATAAGATAGGCATTATAATCTTCTGTCAACTTCGCTGTAATTTTGTAAAACGAATACTCGGCGAAACCTTTGCAATTCTTGTATGAAAATAATATTTACGAGTTGTAGTAGAGTTAAAGGGGATTGAAGATTTTTATAGGGAACCTGGCATACCTACTGTCGCACCATCTTGTTTAATTTCAAAATGGCGGCCATTTTGAAAAAAAAACAAGATGGCGCGACTTCGCGATCTTCAAAGACCTTTAAATGGAATTAAAAAGAAACTTAAAGTTTTGCTTTGCAATAAATGTTTTTATAATTTAAACGATTAAAATTCTATGATACTTACTCTGACATTTAATGATACATTGACATCCTAAATAAATTGTGTGTTTATGATATTATTTTTAACCGACGTGCCACGCCACACTTGGCATAATTTGATTTTTACTAATCTTAAGACCATAATAATGTACCATATTATCATAACGTGCCTAGCTATTTTCCAACTATGTTGGGGTCGGCTTCCAGTCTAACCGGATGCAGCTGAATACCAGTATTTTACATGGAGCAACTGCCTATCTGACCTCCACAACCCAGTTATAATGTACCATATTCTGACAAATAAATGATTATAATTACAAATTACATTATTTTTGATGGAAACTCAAACAAGAGATATCATTGTAGAATACAATGGCCAAAATGTTTAATTTCGAAAGTCAGTGTCGTTGGGTTCGCATGTTCGTTATTTGCCACCGACTTCCGAAATTATTTTGCACTTTGTAGTGTCTTTTTTGGAAGTCGGTTGTTTTTTTTTGCAAACTAAAAATTTTTTTTTCATATTTATTTTGTAATTTTTACCAGTAATTTTGGTTTAAAAACCAAACTACGGAGCCGCTTTTGATGAAATTTATATGGAACCAATCGGAAAGTATATCCTTACAAATAAAAAAGGAATTTTGCAAATCTGCTTATAAATAACGGAGTTCTGAAGTAACAAACAAAAAAAAAATACAGTCGAATTGAGAACCTCCTCCTTTTTTGAAGTCGGTTAAAAACTGTAACAACATCCTTATCTATTTCGCGTCACTCATACGGTGAAAGCATCGAAGCCTACTTAAATAACCTTACAGGGCTAATGAAGCCATGAAGTCACTAACAATTAATGCGTCTAAGTGAAAATTCCCCATACATTAAAACGGTTTACAAACTACTTTAGCAAGTAAATAGGTTAGTAAGGCAGTGGGACATGTGGTCTCACCGCCAATGAGAAATACGTTGCCTGAGGTAGCTGCGCTGTACGGGAGGGGTGATAGTTGTCATAAGTTGACGAATCACTGAGCTCTCGCATCACGTCACCCACACCCCTCCCGCACCGCGCTGCTACCTCAGGCAACGTCTCAGTTAAGCGATTGGCCTATAGTTGTCAACGATATTGTCGCTCAAGAAACGTAGAAAGATTAATTATAAGGGCTCTGCCTCGAATCTTGCGGGCAGCGGGGCGGCGGCGGCAGCGCAGGGGAGGTCGCACCAGGCGGCGGCCGAGCAGCGACACGCGGGGTTGCGACAATCGTCGAGAGGATCCGGCAATTGGGACTTGAGGTGGCATTGCACAAGTCTGAGGCCATGTGTTTTCATGGTCCTCGGGACGCGCCACCGTCGGGTGCACAAATAACAGCGGGAGCGGTTCACATCGGCGTCGAGCTGACGATGAAGTATCTGGGACTCGTCCTCGACAGCCAGTGGAACTTCGTGGAGCACTTCCGACGTTTGACTCTCAGACTGGAGCGGGCCGGGGCTGCCTTGAGGCGGCTCCTGCCCAATCTAGGGGGACCAAACGACTCCTGCCGGAGGCTCTATGCGGGGGTCGTGCGGTCCATGACCCTTTACGGGGCACCGATATGGGCGCGTTCCCTGAGGCTGCGACCAGCCCGCCGGTTGAACGCGTCCCAAAGGGTCATGGCTGTCCGGCTGGTCTGAGGATACCGCACAGTCTCCGCTGAGGTGGCGAGCCTCCTTGCCAGATTGCCGCCATGGGATCTGGAGGCCAAAGTCCTCGCCCACATATGGGAGTGGTGAGAGGAGGCAAAACGCCGGGGCGTAACTCCGCTGCCACGAGAAATCACGGTACAGCGGACAGAGCTCCGGCGGGATCTCATAGCGGCATGGAGAGTACGATTGTCGCAACCCAGTGCTGGGCACGCCACAATTGCGGCGATAAGTCCCCTCTTTGAGGAGTGGCTAGTGAGGCGCCACGGCGCCCTCACCTTCCGCCTGACACAGGTCCTCACCGGACACGGTTCTTTCGGGAAGTTCCTGTTCAGGATAAAGCGGGAGGAAACGCCAGGGTGTCACCACTGTGTGGATCGCCCGGAGGACACGGTGGAGCATACGGTAGAGGTCTGTCCGGCTTGGGCGGAGCACCGTCGTGTCCTCGTGGTGGCGATCGGCGGCGGCGATCTCTCGCGTCCGGCCCTGGTCCAGGCCATGGTACGGAGCGAGAGTGAATGGGAGGCCGTCACCTCCTTCTGCGAAGCAGTAATGCTCGCGAAGGAGGAGGCGGAGCGCGTGAGCGAGAGGCAATCTCTAGCCGCTGCAGGAGACGCCCTGGACAGGAGTAAACAACCGACTCCCGGCCACCGTAGGCGCGGGCTTGCGGGTGGCGAGCAATGGGCAGCTCGCCGCCCGGTAAGGACCAGGCCCGGGTCGACGGCGCGTTGTGTTCCACGCGCGCCTCAAAGAGTTGTCAGCACGAACTGACGGGGTCCGCTAGGGCCGATGCCTGACAGGGCCGCGGGTTGTTCGAAAGAGATACCGTGGCCCCTGGCACCACAGGCAACTGAAGGAACACGGGTGGGTTTTAGTCAGTAAAAGTCTGACACGCCCTTCAGCTCAGCCCAGAGCGGGAGAGGTCATTGGATGATTTCCCATCCACAAAAAAAAGGAAGGCCTTAGAGGCCCTTAGGCCGTTCCGTGATAAGTAAAAGAGATTCATATATTTATAGTTAATCGCTGACTCTTCACACTGCCGCGCCGGTGAGTACTCGTTTGTGGCAGTGACAAGACCTATCAAAGCGAGTACTCGCTCAGCCACGCTCGCTTGGCGGAACACTCGCTGAAAGACTCACGCTTTATTTATTTATTTATACTTTTCGCACAAAAAGGTACAAAGGATAACTTAATGCCTTAGGCATTCTCTACCAGTGAACTAAGGGTGGTAAAGAGATTATATGGTAGGTGCTTTGGTTGAGAGGAACAATGATAAAAAGAACCCCCGGTGCGCGAGTCCGAGTCGCACTTGACCGGTTTTTTTAGTAGCTAGTTCTATTCGCTTCTCGTTGATCGCTGGCGGTGGGATAGGAGCCTTAGATGCATAGGCGAAGAGCAAATAGGACGCGTTGGATGTTCCAACGTGTCCTATTTGTCAACCTACACGATAAATGAAAACTGACGTAAGTTGCAAATTGCTTTTTTATATGGGATGTTGTGATAGAGTAGTTGTACGTGGATAGGATATTAATATAAAAGTTTTTAACACACTTAAAAAAAGGAGGACACATATTTATGTATTTATTTATGTCTGTATGTATTTTTATTAAAAGAAAGAAAGAAAATAGTTTATTTGGACACAGTTCGTGAAACACAAAATTCAAAAATATAAAAAATAATGTTTCAGACAACAATAGTGTGTGCCTCACGGCTGCGCCAGATAGGTTCATTTCAGCATTAATGCCAGACAGATGCTGTCTGACGCTGGTTTTCTAATGAACCTAGAAGGAAAAATGGTTAATGTGTCAAATTAGTCAGCGCCTGACGTAAATTGACGTATTTTAAGTAGCCATGTTTTTAATCACATCTAAACTGTATAAGGAGTACCTATCATAATTTGACAGGACTAAACTAATATTTATCTTCTGTCCTTTTCTTAATGAAATGGAAGGTAAAAGATGCACTTAAGTAAAATTTAGTTTAGTTAGTGATCAAGAGAATCGGCGCCAATGACTGTTAAAATTTTGTAAAAAATTGCATCTAATGTTTTTAGGAGTCAAAACAATACGCGCCCGTATTAGTAAGGACAAAATCAAATCATCAGGCTAGAAAAACTAAAACTGTTTCAGCAAAACTAATTAGAAGGAACCACCCAACTTTGTATCACATCACAACACCCTGTGTACATCCAATGAATATTGTATAGGAAACTGACTGACGCTTCCCGTTGAAGTTGAGGACAATTTGTCGAAGTTACCTCAAGTTTTAGTACTAATGTATGCTGTGTTGCAGCCAGATAAGCCGTTTCATCGCTATACAGTGCTGCAAGCGGCTAAAGGATTTTATCGGTGGTGCAGGTGGAATAGAAATTGCAAATGTTTGTATAAAGTTTAGTAGAGTTTGTTTTGTTTTATTTCGGACTGACGTTTCGTCGATGACGATGACGTCATAGCACACATTAGTGTTGTAAGTTTCTAGATAATGGTGATGAAAATACAAGGTCAAATTAAATTAGCTAGCAAAACTCCACAGACTACAATGGCTGCAATGGCCGCTAGTAGAGTAGTAACTTGACAATATGTGTTTGGAAAATCATCTTTTGTGTGTGTTGTGTACAGACGCCAGCAGGTCAAGCTAGCCGAAACTGTCAAATTTTCCCAATCAACCTTGAACCTCAATGCTTTAGCGATAAAGTTGATAATCGATTAATGAAATTTGACAGATTGTAGTAGCTTGATGTGCTGGCGTCTGTACATTATTCATCACACTTGCTCATCTACAGGCAATCTCATGTCCATTGGACCTAGTTTTCTCACATAATCTGTCTTCGCTAAAACAAAAGTATTTTTTTTTTTTGTTAGCGTTTGCCCACTGCTGGGCCCAAATCCTTCCAAGAACTCTTTTCCCGCGCCACCTCGAACCAGCTCTCGCGGTACGCGTCCAGTCATCTCGCCATCTCTTTCTGGGCCGGCCTCGGCGGCACCGTCCATCTTCAGGCACCCGTTGTATGGAGATTTTTGCCCAGCGGTCATTGTGCATACGGCTGAAGTGACCTGCCCAATCCCATTTGAGCCGGGCAGCCTCCTTTATTATTATTTAATAATGTATTATTTAATAATTATTAGTACTGTCCAAAATAAAAATAAACCACGTCATTTATTCAAATTAGACTGAGAATCAGCACTTTTCAAACGTCAAAATTACATAGCCAGTCCCCCAAAACGCCCGCCCTTCACCTTACATACTTATTAGAATTTGGAATACATTGTCTGTTTTTTAAACGTTCCTGTCATTAGAAAACGCCCATTAATCACATTTACCGTTTCGTCCATTCCCATGGATATAATAGCCATGGGATTTAATGTGTTGACCTATTCATAAACGGCCCCGACACAGGAAATTGCACAGATAGCACGAATTCCATACCACATACATTATAAATGTAGGTAGTTGTGTGTACATTTAATCATGCTGGGACCGTGATAGATGTGTCCGTTTGATTTATGGGAAAATAAGCCCTCGTATCGACGAGGGAGGAGCCTGTTTCCTACATCCATCAATGGTGGTATAGATATTAGATTCAATTAATACGAATTTAGTTTCACTTTAGATAGAAATAAAAATAGGTTTAATTGTGAAAAGAAACACAGAACCACGTGCATACAAAAAGATAATTAACTCGAATAATAAAAACTAAATAGATCTATGACACGAGCGCAGAACAGAAATAGTCTGCAGCTGCTTGTCGTGACTGTGGCCAGAAGACCAACACTCAGCATGGTACTGTGCTATGGGGGACCCACAGCATAAGGATAATCAGCCTATATGTTCCCACTGATGGTTCTCAGGCCTTCTCTCTGTAAGAGGGAGTGGGCTTTAATCTAACACGTGGGCCTAGTGCAGCTTTGTAGCACAGCACAGCGTTTATATTTATGCACCGCATACCCTGTCACCTTGTGCACTTGATGATCTTATGAATGCGTTAGTGAGCGGAGTTTGCGCAACTGAATTTTGGGCCAAAGATGTTTGAACGTTTTTCCATCATTACGCTATGGAGAAGCTCAGCGCTGATTGTGGTCCAGTGGTAACGACCCTGATTTACGAGTCGTAGGTCGCGGCTTCGAACCCAGGCAGGGGCTTTACTTTGTGCAAATTAATGATCACCACTGCTCTTAAAACGGTGAAGGAAAACATCGTGAGGAAACCGGCATGTCCTAGAACCAAAAAGTCAAAAACATGACATCTACCAACCCGCACTGGCCCCACGTAGTGGATTATGACCCACTCCCTCTCACAGAAAGGAGGCCTGTGTGCCAGGAGTGGGAACATTATACGGCTGATTATGCTATGCAGTTGTGCCTAAGAAGACATCTGCGTGTGAAGGATTATTTTTTATGGTGTGTAAAGTAGGTACCTAATTTCATTCACGAAGTTCCTACTCATCGCGTTGTCGCTCAATTCGATTTCAATCAGAATCCTGTATTTACCTGTGTAATGAAATTCTACCAACATAGCTTAAAGGGTCTGTCTTTGTCTCTCCTGGATACAACACAACAGGCAATACGTAGTTTGAAACAAGCGCAGTGCAAAACAGCATTTTAGGTGTGTCTATTAAGACTGACAAGGACAAATACTCCATGTGGATTTCATCAGTGAAACTGGACGTGATTAGCACTTCTTAACCGCGTTCAAGAGCTGTCATTGTCAATATACCACAACTATTTTGAAACTGACAGCTCTCAAATGCGGTTTAGGTGTGCTGAAAGCGTACAGTTCGTGGGTGACTGATGGTGAATTCATCAGTTAAAAGTTTTCGCCCCTTTTGTTCACCTTAGGGCGAAAACTATATACTTCCAAAAATCACCTTCAGGGTCAGGAGTCCTGGTGTTTCTCGGTAGCTTTTAAATGTTGTGTTAGTTAGGCCAGAAGATTTTTTATTAAAAAAAAAAATACTGATCTCAGCAAATAAAATTATGTAAGTACAATGGGCTCCAAAAGTTAGTTGGCTTTTTTCCACGTCGGCTGTGATGCCACATTATGACTGAAAATAAAAAAATAATCAGGTTATCCTTCTTGATTGAATATTTCTTGATTTGATTATTATTATTTTTTATTATGATTTGAAGATGATTTTCTACTTGATTATTTCTCATGATTGAATTAGTCAATAAAAACGTTCAAACATTTGGAACTAGAATTTTCAATAGTATAATGTCAACTAGATTTGGGGGAGGCCTTTGCCCAGCAGTGGGGCAGTATAAGCTAATAAAAAAAATGTCAACTAACAGCTGCAATGGAAAATGTCATCACAATGACATTTTCTACAGATACTATTACATACATAATATCATTGTTATACTCGTAAATCATAATAAATATTATCCTTGAAGTAATAGGATAGGAAATAACAAAATATAATATAAGAAGAATCTCCTAATAACGTCCACAATGTATGGACAAAGATATTGCCATAATATGAACGCGTGACGGACGGATTAGTGGTTGCAGAATATTGTTATTACAACACAAAGGGACGCGCTGGCTCTTGAGATAATACTATCATTAGTTTCTTATATTAGGAGCATTTGTTTTCGTGATTAACTACGGTTAAGAATACTTCAGAAACCGAGCAGTCATTTGTTTCAGCAGTTAATCGTCCATACTATAATATAATAATATACTTTATACATACACTAACTATAACAACCGCACAGGTCGATCGATCAGGTTAAGCTACGCTTGCCGCGGTTGGACTGTGGATGGGTGACCATCTTTACATACCGAGAACCCTCCGTGCCTCGGAAAGCACGTTAAGCCTCTGGTCCCGGCTGTAATTCGTGGATCTTTGACAGTCGTTACGGGTAGTCAGAAGCCCGAAAGTCTGACAAACAGTCTTACCAAGGGGTGTCGTATTAACCAGTAACTGGGTTGTGTAGGTCAGACAGGCTGTCTGACCTACACAACCCAGCATGTAAAGGCAGGTGATGATGATACTCACGTCTAGTTCCTATGGCGGCAAAAGTATTTATTTCAATTAAACCATTTACAAGCACTTTTAAATTGTCAAGAAGTCGGTCAGTCAGACATAGGTAATATGAAGTTAGATACCCATTCTAAACCGTAGTAGGTACCTATGGAGAATAACGAGTAAGAAACTCCACGGACACTCTCAATTATATTGTTAAAAAAATTTAGTTGGATCATTATGTTGAATTTATAATTATATTCGAGAACGATGTAAATAAAAACTTGACTTCTTCAAGTGTCAAGTGCGAGTGTCAAGTGCGAGTCGGACTCACGCACAGTTTATCATGGGTTTTTTGTAATGTAACTACTTTACAGTTCTCGGATGTTTCTTTACTTGTGCTACATGACATTCCTTCTTGCCAAATTTCATGATTCTAGGTCAACGGGAAGTACCCTATAGGTTTTAATTTCCGTGCGAGTGTCAAAATATGCGGCTTAAACGGAACATAAGCGCCCGTATCTTTTGATTGCGTTAACTTAGAAGTTTGATTTTTTTCACTGCTTCAAGGGATTGTAGCCTTGAGTATTTGATATTAATTTCAACTTGATCACTCCACGCGTTCCTGGGAAAAAGGATCTTGACAAATGGACTGAGAGACGGACAACGACGTGATCTTATAAGGGTTCCGTTTTTCCTTTTGAGATACGGAACCCTAAAAAACTATCCAATTTTCATATTATAAATGCTAATGACTATCTAAATCCTATACTAGTTAAGTACCTAACTTTGATCATATTATGTCATTGTTACCTTTTCACGCCTTACGGCAGAACTGATTTCGATGGCCACACAGGTAGATCATGATCGGGGTTAGGAAATAGGATACTTTTATCCCGGTAGTGCGTCCCGTGGGATAATATCCGACCTCTACACGCGCGGACAAAAGCTACTTTTTCTTTATGACTTTTCTCAAAGAAAAACAGATTACTTTTGAGTCTGGCGATAGCATTAAGCTAAGTGCACATCATAGCCGAGAATTGCAAAAATACGCCACAGCAGATTAGGGTCCGGGGCGACCCGCACCGCAACGAAGTAATTGTTTCAGACAGATTCGAATTTGAATTTGAGTTGTTTCCACTTCAATGCATTGAAGCTCACGCACATTTGGGTGGGTCGCATCGTAACGCAAAGCTTTGCGCAAATCTAGATTTTGGTTCGCATACTATAGGCAGGCCGCATAAGTGTCAGTTCACACCAGACCGGCTCGGAGAGGACAGTACATTTTTATCACGTTTAAAAAAGAGTTTTGGGTTGATGAAATAAGATTGATTTTTCATGTCACTTCTTTTTTAAACGAGAATGCTTAAGAGCCGACCTAACGCGAAGTGTCATGAAAAAATCAGCTTTATTTCAATGACTCAAAACTCTTTTTTAATTGCGATAAAAATATACTCTCCTCTCCGAGCCGGTTTGTGTAAACGGACACTAAAAGTGCCCGTAAAATACGCTTGGCGAATGATCCGCGTCTAAATGCGCGCGAGCCTTTCCGAATATTAATATTAGCTACGCTTATTTAATTTTTTACCTTGCCAAACACACGAAAACAGTAATTCCATTCCATTTCGGTTACATTCACCTAATACACGAGTAATGTTTTCTTTTTCTTTTATTTATGTATTAGTAATTACTTGTCGGTTCGTGTACAGGGAAATTTGTTGTTTATGCGGCTGTTATAGACGTTTCATACAACATTCAGAACGAGAATAAACAATCAAACTAATCTCGAGAACTGTCAGTCTGATTTGCAAAAATGTTTTTGCATTTGATACCTCAATTCTTGAGAAAGGCTATTATATAGGCAATTTAAAATCACGCTAGGACTCTTAGGAGATAACGAAGTAATAGCGCAGGCGGGCGATGGGATGCGACGCGGTATTGAGGGCCGAAAAGTCACGCAGACGAAGTCGCGGGCATCAGTTAGTAGCTTTACGAATACAGAATACACAATAAAGGCGTTACGTTCAAATGTAAACGTTTACAGCCCGTTTATATTACCTGGCTTGTTCGCGTGACGCTGCCCATAAAATAAAAAATGGTAGCTGATTGCTTCTATTTACGGGTTTGTGATGCGGGTAAGCGGTGCTAGTTATGTTCCATAACGTTACCATACAATATACCGAAATAATAGCATAATCAGCCTAAACTGTTCCCACTGCTGGGACACAGACCTCCCCTCTGTGAGAGTATGTGGTCCGCAATTCACCACGCGAGCCCAGTGCGGGTTGGTAGATGTCACATGTCTTAAAATGTTTGGTTCTAGGACATGCCGGTTTCCTCACGATATTTTCCTTCACCGTTTTGAGAGTAGTGGTGATGAAATAATTTACACAAAGTAAAACACCAGTCAGGCTTCGAGCCTATACGACCTACAAGTCGTAATTCACGGTAATTATTTTTATGTAAGAAAATACGTACATAGACTGCTAAAATACGTACATAGACTGCTAAAATACGTACATAGACTGCTAAAATACGTACATAGACTGCTAAAATCATAACTCTTCCTTTTGGCTTTGCCATAGTCGCGTAAAAGTCATTTATTTATAGTTGATGGCTGACTGTTCACTGAGTACCCGTTCAGCGACACTCGCTTGGTGGGCAGAACACTCGCTGAGAGACTCACGCATGTTATGTAGGCCTACCAGCGAGTCATCGCTCTTCCCCATCGCGCGATCGTTGCTCGCCAACTCGTTTTTAGTTGCTAGACCAACTCGCTATCGCCGGCGGTACCTACAAAATACAAATAATGTAGAGCAGTAGTGGCACAGTTGGTAACGGCTCCGATTCACGAGTTGTAGGTCGTGGGTTCAAACTCAACCAGGCGCTTTAGTTTGCGTAATTTATTTCATCTCCACTGCTCTCAAAAACTGTGAAGGAAAACATTGTAGGGAATCCGGCATGTCCTAGAACCAAAAATTCGAATAGGAAACGAAGATATGTGACATAATATATACCAACCCGCATTGCACCCGCGTGCCCATAACGGCCCTCCCTCTCAAAGAAAAGAGGTATATCACAGGTAGAGAAGAGGACTATATATACAATACGATAGACATAAGCTCAAAGTTTTAGGCTTTGCACTACCTGTCACTGACGGTCATTCGTGTGACAATCGAGACCCACGTATTACCGTGCTCTCCGAGGCGCGACGAGGTCACGATGTATTAAAATGCTGATCCACCCATGAACGGCAAAGATCGATATAAATACGTGTGTGTTAAAAAAAAATGATCTGCCACACTTTTTTACCGCATGGTTACCTATTGAACTTTTCTATGAAACAACAATTTTTTTGACGGTAAATATCTACGGTATTCGGAGGTTTAGAACCATTTGTTGAATTCCTGGTTAAAGTTTGTGCGTCCCTACCAGTCTGTATAGGTATAAATAGGTTCCTTACCATTTGGAAGGAGCAACTAGAATCAATTCTATTTTACTGTAATTTTTGAAGTTCAAAAGTGCCTTTTATGTGCCTATTTGTAATAAATGCTTTGAATTTGGCTTGGGTTTATTTATGTGGGTGTACTATTAGTATAGCTACACATCGACTTAATCTTTTGAAGAAAACAGATTTATTGTGATGTGACGTTATAGTTACCTACTATTTTCCAAGTAATTGGGCTGTGGATGTCAGAGGGCACTCGTTCCTTGAAGAATTAAGCTACTCAACTGAACACTGATCAAAATGAAGTCGGGGGAAACTTCGAATTAAGAGCTTTGGAACTACCACTAATGAGTTTTTCATCTTGATAACGAACTTTTACCGGGGACCGTATTACGAAGTATTAATGCCATCATGATATCAAAACTTTTATTTACATTTTATCGAACTAACACTAATATATACAATTATATACAAGTATATAATACGAAAAAATATAGAAAAAGGCAGGAGCTCATTGGGCATCAACAAATTCGTCCGCATCACTGTCAATGGGATAGGTGCCCAAAAGGCTGGCAGCATTACCACGTTGGATGGTAATGCTGATTCTTTGGGCTAAAAATAGGCCAGCCTTCTGGTCACGTCACACAGCCGTCAACCAACCGCTTGGCGATGTCCCGAAAAATTCGATGAGCACTCGGACCCCAAGGCCCTAGAGTTTCAACCCCAAACGGCTCAAACATATAGCTCCCAATAAGGTTGTTATATTTGCGCCGTTTGAGGTTTTCTGCTCCTGCAGCAGCCGCCCCATCATGATATTGTGTGATGAACGAAGTTCACCGTGTGGTGAACGAATCCATGAGAGACTGGTTATTTTTTCGTACTCTTTGAGTGAATTTGCAAGAGTTTTATTAAAATGTAGTTAGTTATGTAAGGTAAAAAGTAATATTATTTGTTATTAGGTTTTTAAGGTTAGAAAAGTTATTTTTAAGTTGATAACTACACTGTCGCATTAGAGTAACACCAGTAATAATAGTTGTAAGGATGATAAATAAAAAATAATGATTCCAGTGCGAAAACGGGATGGTGCTATCGGTCATGTCCTCCGTCTCTCTCTTACACTGGAATCATGATGGCATTATACCGTCATCATACGGCACCAGGGCCCCAATTCTGTATGATAATTATGATTCCCCGCGTATAATCTTACCACGTACAATATCATGTCTTGTAGACACCCCCGTAACGGCAAGGAATCGAAATGTCAACCGCACGGACAACATATACTTTGATAGTTCATACCACACCAACTTCCCGTTCATTTCGCGCGGTTTCATTCACTGTGTCATAGAGAATATAGCAGGGCCCTAATTCACTATCACACTCAATGATTCCTTACTTCGAAACCACGTCAAACACCTTGGCTAATCACGCCAGCTTCGCGTTCATTTCGCGCGGTTTCATCATCATTCAAATCATTAAGTTTTCATAGTGAATTAGCGTCCTGTACTGAATAACTCCTTGACTTGTTATTTATAACTTTCAAACTAGGTACAGAATAGGCTTATGTTGTATGTTGAATATTTAATTAGATTGAAAACGTGACTCATCTTGACCTTTATCACTCTAAAATTTAGGGTTGTATCGATAATAAGCCTTCATTCAATTTCTGGTATCTAAATTTCGTCTAATATTATGAAACAAGATTTTCTCTTTTATTGAAATTTATAAATAGAAGGTTGTTCTATTTATAAATTTCAATAAAAGAGAAAATTAATAGTTTTTGTACCAAAGTAATAGCCTGCCTGTAAAGCCTTCATCCAATTTTATAGAGCTGTGGTCACCCAGTTGTAGGTTGTGGGTTCAAACCCAGTCTTTACTTTGTGTAAATAATTTCATCACCACTGCTCTCAAAACGGTGAAGGAAAACATCGTGAACAAACTGGCAGGTCCTAGAACCAAAATTTCGAAGACCTGTGACGTACCAACCCACACTGGGCTCACGTGGTGCTCTGTCCCAGCAGTGGTATCATTAAAGGCTGATTATGTTCTCCAATTTTAGGTACCTTTTCGTTTAAAAAACATAAAGTAACTTCTATAAATAAATTTCAATAAAAGAGAAAAGTCTCGTTTTCGTAACAAGTAATATCCTGAGCAAATAAGAAACAAATGAGGTATTATGAATAAATCCTATTTCATGAAAAAATTTAAAAGAAAATACTCCTCTTTGCTGTAATAATGTAAAGGTAAAAATAAATACAAAAAAAAGGATCGTAAAGGGTTTCAGGATTTCTATTATTATGGGTATTCGTAAACCGTTATTAGTTTTTTAGGTTATCGTATCGTTTTTAAAACGTAATGTGGTTCAGCGATGGGTATTCTACTGGAGTTGCTCTCACCTGCAGTGTAATTGCGGTACACACTATCAGTAGTAATGGCTTTTATTTTGACAGTTCAACAACATTCATTGCGTTATTTACGTTATTTAGCAGACAAAATTTTCGAACATATGAAGCAATGGACTAGCAATATCCTTCAAAATGATTCACTGATTTCTGTTTACAGTCTTCTTCAGCGTCCTACGATTATGTTTAATAATCTACATGTTCCATTTAATTCTGGGCTGAATGCATTTTGTAAAAATAAAATACAATTTTTGTTGTGAATCAAGAAGATGGAGCAGTTAGTCTAATGGCCTGATTGTTAATTGTAAGGCCCATAACATACTCGTAAAGGCTCCATAAAATATCCAGTAACGTTAAGCTTTAAGCCCCAATGAATGACGATAATGGGGGATTTAGGTACACTAGTTCGACTTTCGCCGTGCGTCTGGTCGCCTACCAAATTACCTCACAAGTCGAATCGCCAACCCCATTTACAGAGGTCGATAAAAATCGCAGGTGACTAGTTCATTTTGCATCCAAATGTCGACCTTCATGTGGCGGGTGATCCCCTGCAACTAAGCATTTTCACGGTCGATTTTAGTCACCCGCCGCATGCGAGCTGTCGCACGACAAAAGTCGAAACCTACTCTACGTTAAAACTTGCGATTTTATTCACCTGTGACCTAACCAAATTACAGTTTAAACAGTCGATTTATCAGATCGCTTAGGTGAGGAAGAGGTTTAGGCTTAGGAAGGGTTTAGGAGTTTGACCTCACCATAAGGAAGAAAGAAAGAAAAAGTATTTAGAGCGACTCGTACAGGATGTAAAACAAAACTAAACTAAACTAAACACAGTTAAAAATAAAACAAATTATTAAAAAAAAGCACAAAGGAAGCAAAAATACTTTATACACTCGCATACAATAAATAAAGTCCACCAGATAGTATTTCGGCCACGGCGGCCATCTTAGTGGAGACTAGACTTCGGCGCGGGAGATGTTATAGTGTACAAGTGTGCGCGTAGACACAGGTGCACTCCCTTTTCCCTCACACTCGTAGTCTGATGTGACATACAATATTACAGCAATGGCATTCAATAGCTATGTAAAACATAATGCTCCTGTAAATCCAGCACTAAAAATATTAATTAAAATCAATGAATTTATTAGGGACCATCTACGGACCATCTATTTTTATTTTAATTACAACATTATTTCGTAATGCAGCGTCCAAATTCGTTTAGTAATTACAATAACACAAAGCTACACCAATCAATTTGAATACAATATTTTGACATTGACATAAGTAACGTTTATTGATATTGAAATCCTAACAAGGGTTGTAGAGGTCAGACGGCTCTTGGTTATGTAAATTGTGTATAATTGATGGCAGACGCCTAAACACAAAAAAAAAATAACAATTATATTATTAATGTTTTTGTCGAGGGTATATTAAGCAAAATTATTTTTTTTTCAATTATTTTCGATCTATGTAGCATTATTTTTCATTACTACCTAATGCCAATCGAACCTGTTTTATATAAGGACTATAAAAATAGGAGGAAAAACTCCACTAGACCAACTGAGGTTCGATTGAGTACTAGAAAAGTCAGAAACCGCTAAAAGTTTTCCCATACATTTCATAGGGATTTTTTTATGATAATATTTCACTATTATAATATGACAATTCGTAGGTAGAACGTACACAGAAAAACATACAGTTTAGGCCTTTACTGCCGTCTATGGTTATAAGAAAAATAAAATATATTTATGGTTAGGTGACTGTTACAGATAATAGGAATGAAAAATCTATTAGAATGAATAATATAATAGTAGTTTATGCAGGAACGCAAGCGTTCATTAATTCACTAAAACGAAAAAATTCGCAAGCAATGATAAATTACTACTAGAAGCTGCGGGTGTCGAACATTTTCTTCAATACTAATAGACTTCATCTCGGTAGTCACCCCCTTCCCCCTTCCTTTACTCTTACGTATACTCATCGAAATTCATACTCAAAACTGTCCTCACGACATTTTCCTCATTTCGCCGTAACACAAATGCTCATACCATAACAATCGATTTCCACACAACTTTTCAATTACCGGTGTCACTTTCAGACTTCCTCTTATGTACTCATTTCTTATTCTATCTATTCAACTACTCTCATAATTGTTCATGCCTATCTGAGAACAGAAGAAAGAGCAGTCAAAAGTATCTATGACTGAAAAACCGACTGAAAACATTCCCAAACTTGTATCTTATAATCCCATCTTCTGAAAGCCTTATAAATAAATCCCATTATTGCTGTGGTCTTCGGGTAACCGTAATATCAATTTTATTGATAAAATTGAAATGGCGTCCTGAAGCCGGGGTTAGTGGTCTGTGAAGGCATTTAAGCAGAATTATGACGGTTTGCTGGTCTACCGCGCATTAACAAGATTTTGCCCCTCAGATCTTGGCCAAAACCAAAATGATTTCAAGACGTAATATGAATGATGTATTGTCTTATCACATTTAGGTATTATTATAGTAAAACTTGTCAATGTTCCTATGATTTGTATGGTGTTATATGTATGATGTTTCTTTGTTGCAGGGTAAGCCATCAAAACTATTTGGATTCTTTGAAAAAGAGGTTGAAACTTTTTGGAAGTTTTCTGACACTTGACACTGTTCTTATTGGAAAAGGTAAACTAGGATTATTATTATACTTCCAGTTATTTGAGGTCTTGTTTTGTAATCTATACTGCTTGAATATGTGTAGTTGCTTTATTTACCAGGTCAGTAATACGAATTCATGCGAATTTCTATTACCACAACCGCAACACTGTTTTGACGAAATGTATCTTCTACGCTATGCCGTGCAACAGATTTTAGTTCCTGTATTTAAAAAAAAAATTTCTTTAACCACTATTGTAAAAACAGTGTGCCTTTTAGTACTTTTCCTTTACTCTTCATAACTGCAGGACAAAACCTAATGTCAACAATATTGGTCTCACTAACTCCTTTGAATGCGCCAGAGGCCCGAAACCGCTCAAGTCAAGCACCGGTGACGTTTAGTTCAAAGACTACGCCTGTTATGCCTGAGTGCGAGTAACCTCAGAGAGACGGGTCAACGCTTTTAGGCCAGGCAATAACTTTCCACTAACTTATGACCTCCTGGTACAATAGACGAATGGAGAGGAGGCGGTAACACTGTTAGTGTCTAACCTCCATGGATCGATTCACAGGGAGATTGATTGATGACTTTCCGCTCCGATAAAACTGTTGGAGTAACTATAGGATAGACAGTATGAACAGAATCCATCGATACTGAAACAAAGAGTCGATAAAAAATTTATAAAATCACCACAGTCTAAATAATTATAGGTAACGATCGATGAAATTGAAAATAGTTTAACAGGGTTCAATATTTATAGCGGCTAAAGCTGTTGGTACTCTACTGGTTGGGTACTCAAAGACTTTAGGTGACGATCGACCTCGGTAAATGTCAAGCATCGATAAATCGTGGAATTTTGAAAGTAATAAGGACTGGCTCTACATATATTCTAGGTAATCTTAAGACAGTCAATAGGCAAATAAAGCCGCTATATTGAGCAGTGTCTATTGGAGAATAAAGTCAACCACTTCTGTTTTATAATAAACTAGCTTTTGCCCGCGACTTTGTGCGCGTGAAGCAATTTTCTTACATTTTTTTTCCGTAAGAACCATCCTCGTACTTCAAGGAATATTCTAAAAAAAGAATTTGCGAAATCGGTTCAGCAGTTCTCGCGATTTGCGCTTAGCAACAGATTCGGCGATTCATTATTTTTTATAATAAATTATATTTATTTCTGTAAACTGGTAAAAAAATTACTTTTACACGTCAACATTAAATTATGTTTTAAAACTAGGTGAGTTTGGTATTTCCTAACCGATTATTCTGAAAAGAAATACCGAAACGAACTCAGAGGTCACAGCCTATTTTAAAGTCCAGACAAAATCTTGGTTGGGCCATAATGGCCATTGGACGACACGGTTGGCGCAGTGGCTGAGCGATCAACTGCTGCGCTGCGTGTCGCGGGTTCGATTCCCGCACGGAACAAATATGTATTTGTATTTTGTAACGCACCCACGATACAGGAGTAATTCCTAGGTGAGGCAACGTTTAAAAAAAATAACGTTTCTCATAATATTATGGCACAACCAAGACTGTTGAGGTTTGAGATGGTCTGTTGAGGAAAGAACCATACAGATTTCAGTGGAACTGCCCAGTCCAGTTTATTTTCTTTTTTGTATTATATTAGGGGTTTATTTTTATTAATCAAGAAAATATTTCCATAATATGAGCTAACTTACTTCAAACAATAATAGTACATGTATATATGAAAAAATAATCATAGGACATCAAAAAATCCGTCCGCATCGCTGTCAACAGGAACAGTGCCCAAAAGGCTGGCAGCATTGCCACGTTGTATGGCGATGCATAATTATTATATTTTCTTTTTTTTTTTTCAATAATTCCTTTGGTCTTATTATTGTCATCACTCCTCATCAGTCATCATCATCAACTTGAAACACTGCTGAACATGTTCCTTAAAAGTAAATAAAACTAATCCCTTGTTCATCAAATATGTACGTCATTTGAATGTGCGTGATATATATATACCACACGCTCGGTTAGTAAGAGCAATTTCATCGAATTAATTATTACCGGAATCGATTTGACGTTACTCGTAAAACCCGATGTGTTATGTAAACATTTTCACTGAACATTGATTGACAGTAAAATAAATCTTCGATATCTTTAGGCATTCTTGTTATATGTAGGTAGTTTAATTCTGCAAAAGAAATATCGTAATAAGATATTATTTTGTATATTAGTATAATATATTATATTACAATAATAATATTGATGGCACTGAAACGTGGTCGATAACAATGGGCATTATTAGAAGGCTAACAGTTACCCTAAGCTTGGAGTTTTCCTACGTGATAGAACCAGAAATAAAGGGATCCGCAGGAGAACCAAGGTAACCGACATAGCCTGAAGAATTGGCAAACATAGGTGGCAGTAGGCAGGCCACATTATCGTAAAACAGGTGGCCGATGGGGCCGAAAGGTTCTGAAGTGGAAGTACCGCAAGACGTAGCGTTAGAAGGCCTTCCATAAGGTGGAACGGTGACCTTGTGAAGGCCGTAGGAATTTGCTGGATGCGGGAAGCGCAGAATCGGTCGAAGTTGCGGTGCTTGGGGGACGCCTATACCCAGCAGTGGACGTTTTTTGCCTGAAACGATGACAATGATGATGATGACGGTATAATACATACTTAACTACTCGTATTATATTTTGATATATACTGGTAGGGATAAAAAAGCTCAGGAAGTGCTCGACATTGAGAAACTATTTTAGGAGAAGGTATTTTTTTGATAGAAAAACTTCCGATATGATAAATGATGAATTAAATTGATCGATAACAAAAGTTACAGTTATCAGTAATCCAAACAATGTTTATGAGAAGTTTTTTCTGCATCACAGTCAATTTGACAGATCACCGTGTGGTTGACTATTGATAAGTTTAGCAATTTACATATATTCGAAGTTACGAGTATATATATAGGCGATTTCCAAAATCAATCATTCATATTTATGTTGAGTTTTATATTTAGTTCACTTGAATAGAGTGACAAAATATCATCTGTGAATAATCTTGTAACATCGAAGGTTAATCTTACCATGACAAGTACTTTTAATAAAATTATATTTTGTGTCCGTGTCGATTAAGGTACTTAGATGTAAATGTTAACAATTTTAGGGGATCGGCGATTGATTCATTTATGAATTTCTAAAAGTTTTTATTTGTTTGTTATATATTTTTAAAAAGGTTTTTAATTTATTTTTACAAGTTTTACTAAATTCTTATTAACATTTGTTTTCGATTCACGATTATGGCTTCAAATCGTTAGCGGTTTGGTCACTTACTTTTACTTAAAAGTGCATGAATAACGCTCTCGAGATGCGAATTCCTCGAACTCAACAACTGAGTTTGAATAAATTTAAAGATTGTCAAGGTATTATGTGGGCCGATCCCGGCGGCACTGCAATGCCGGGCCGACCCGCGACGGGAGTGGAGCGAGCCCCGAACATCCCGTCAGCTTACAAAAATCAGTTTAATATACTGGTCCCTCAGTGAGGGAACTTTCAGATATTAAGCTGAAAAGAACAGATACTACACTTTGATCTTAGCCAAAAGGCCGAGAAGCGATACCATAAAACTAAATAATAGGGGTGGTCATTCACTCACGGAGAATCTTAACACCGCGATTCAGAAACGTGACGTCAGTGCAAAGCGCCATCTATCGAAAAACGGTATAACTATGTATCGAGTAGGTCACCCTCGTACTCTACTCGTGCTGTTTGTCATCGTGCGCAATAAAATGGAACCCATAGTAAAACCTACTGTGATTTTTGGTATTAAAACGAATACTCCGGAGAATAATCTCGTTCTTATTTTAGAAATAAAAGCAGGAAACAAGTTTTAATGAGGTTGAAATATACACATAAGCATAAAGACAAGTCAAATACAGAACGCAGAAAAGAACATCACTTATAACAGTTATAAAAATTTAGCTATAATAATATCATTATCAAACTCTAAGTTTGCATACCCAAGCGCTCGTGGGTATGCAAACATAGAGTTTGATATTGTATTGCGTGTCTCTAGCGTCCACGACTGAGGTAACTACAAGTGTCGACCCGTGTCGCCGATACATGCCGCTCATGTATTTGAGCACATTAAGAAAGATGGTACAGATGATAGTACTGGCCAATTAATAAAACCGTCGTTGAAAAAACAAATAAAATGGCACCTCAGTCAGTTTTATGTCCAAGATTTATCGTTTCATGATCGATAAAGTAAGCTCTATTTACGGCTAGACTGTTTACAAGTGCTCTCCAATTTATTACTCACTGTGTCCTGATTCTGCCGCCTTTAGTATCGTCATTAAAATAAAAATTGATTTCCGAATCGGAGCAGACGGCTTTCCTATACAGGTGGATTTTTGGGATGGGGCAGCTATCTTAAACGTTGTAGCTACAGGAAAACGATCTTAAGACACTTTTGTAAGAAGTAAGTTAGCAGTCGTCATTCCCTTCGAAATGTCTGGGAAAAGTTTTTTTGCAATGTCTGACTTGCCTAGTACTCAAAACTCAGTTGTTCTCATAGAGGTTTTTGATCCTAATTAAAAAACAGGATCAATTGCCTTAAAAAAGTTTATGTCAAAATTGCTCATTTTCCTCAATCAATCAATTCAGCCTATCACAGTCCACTGCTGGACATAAGGCTCTCCCAGGCTGCGCCACAACACCCTGTCCTCCGCCTTCCGCATCCAGACTGTCCCAGGCACCTTGTTTAGGTCGTCCGTCAATCTAGCTGGGGGGCGTCCCACACTACGCTTGCTGATACGCGGTCTCAACTCCAAGGGGTCTACTCCGAAGTAGTATCGGCCAAATTTTCGGCCGTTTCTTGCTACGAAGCTACTATTTGGTTCGGTCAGTCCCGATCCTACACTCCTACACTCTTTCGAATATTGACTATGGTCCCGACCCAACTGAGCCGATCCGAACGTTTTTTCGCATTTTTCAATAATACGAGTATTCATTTCGGCCATGTGTCGGTTTGATCCGAACATTCGCACTTTGCACTTTGGAGCAACCAAACCAGTCCAAACCAGTCCTAGGGTCTACCCCAGGACTGGTTTGCTCCACCGACCCATTTTCCTGCTAACTGTTAACTTTTTTCAAAATCTGTGAATGCTAATCAAGATTTCTCAAAAAGTAAGGAAAGTCTCCTAAGACTATTTTCCTGTAGCTGCAATGGCTAAGGTAGCCCTTACTGCCCCATCTCAAAAATCTACCCTGTATATATTTTCCATCAAAGACAAGAACATTTCAAGTGAAGCTGATGAGATTGTTCGCGTTGAATAGTAATTATCTGTTGCTTGTTCCACCAGAATTTATATCTCAATATTTTATGCTTGCGTGATTGGAAAATGTATTGAGCAGTTTCTTCTTGTGTAAGGAAATATGTATATATTTTTTTTTTGTCATACAAGTTGTCGTTTTGGATCCTCGTCAAATTCAAGTAGGTAACTATGCTACTGATTCTCGACACGAATCAATAATAAAATAAGTATTATAAGTATTTTTTTCTTTTCTGATTTTCGGAATTCGGCATGTGTGGGTCACGCATTATAAAACGCGGACTGCGTGAGACCGCACTGTAGCTGCCCTTTTACAAACACATAAAAACGCGGCCGCTTATAAGATACCACAACGCGGTTCTGTTCTTTGAAAGTGGTGTATTCTTAAATAAAAAAACAAGTATGTATTCATTATTTACCAGGGATCGTAATTATATCTCTCATAACAGCCTCCTGGAATTTGACGAGGATGCAAAACAACAGCTTGTATAGTTTCTGAAATGGAAATCTTCCTACGTTTCTTTTTTTGTCGTTTCTTTTTGTAGTAACAGATCAGCTTAAAAGACTATCTTATCACCTGTAAACATTGATTAGTAAAAACACAGAAAGAGCTATCAGTTTGCTACCAATTTTTCTACAAAAAAAACAATGGGAATATTTCCTAATTCGGTTACGTTTACTTTCTTATACGTCTTTTGCTTCTATCATAAGAATTAGGTGATCTATTTCTTCATATGTAAAGGTCACAATTGAATGGGGAAATTATTGCGAATTTCCGGAATCAGTACCCACTGTTGTGTCGGTCAACGCCATTTCCGTAGAGCAATCAAGCGGGGCTAAGCAAAACACTGTAGCGCGCGCGTTAAATCTAATTGTTATTGCAATTTTATTTGCTATTTAAGTTCTTTTCTGTTAGGATAGTTGAATTTAATAGATGCAACCTTGACGGCACAAAAACACTCAAAACCTAATTATTTTTATCCCTAAGTACAGCTTCGTTACAAAAAGTAGTATGGACAAAAATATATTTTTGCCAAAAATGATTGCACATTATTTACATTTATAAGACCAGAAAGGTATTTTTATTTATTTGTATATAGGTAATTAAAAAAAAACCTTTATATAAAATAAACCTTTATATTTTTTATAATTTTTATTTTTGCAATATAGGTAAGTCATGTTTATACATATGCTGGCGGTTAACTTCGAACGGGCAACAAATTGGTATGTGGTCATCCTTTGCCAATCAAATCAAATTCTTTAGATCAATGATAATAATATCTGATTTCTCATAGTTGACTTAGAACTCATCGTTGAGACTCTCTCACAGAATCCAAATATTATATATTTATTTACTACCCATACGATATTTTATTGATGGAAGTCAATTTTATTTCTGTCTTACGAATCTGGTGATTGATTTATAGCATCAAATATGAAATGGCTGAATAGATACGACGCTACCGTTATTAAAAGTTTGTTGTGTTGCTCAATGGCTGCATGCCAGATATAGGCTACGTACACAGTGCGGTTATTGCAATTTGTACTATACCTAGATATTTTTTTTTTGTTGTTAGTGTTTGACTAATTCAACCCAGGGTTTGTCAGAACGGACTCGGCATCGTTTTCCTTCAGAGGAAAAAAAAGCCGGTGGCGAAAAACGAAATAAAAAAACCAAAGACACTGACTTCCGAAATTAAAGTTATTTTTCACTTTGTAGTGTTTTTATGGAAGTCGGTAGTTTTTTTTTGTAAAAAAGTTTTTATTTTTCACTTTTTTGTTTTATATTTTTTTAGATTTTTGTTGATTTTTCAAAAACCGCTCGTCCAATTTTGATAAAAAAATTATGGGACCATTTGGGAAATATACCCTTTCCAACAAAAAAATATTTTTTGAAATTGGTTAGCAAGCGACGGAGTTATGCGCAAACAAACATAAAAAATAAAAATACAAACATCCGAATTGAGAACCTCCTCCTTTTTTTAGAAGAAGTCGGTTAATAAGGTAATGCTTTTGTGTTTGTACAGCTAAGGAATTAAAATGTTAATTTTTACTTCTTCCTGGTGGATCCTGCGGGGTAATTGCGTAACACACTAACAGTAGAAATGGCTTTCATCTTGACAGTTCCACAACATTCATTGCGTTATTTACGCTGTTGGGCAGACAAAACTTTCGAACATATGAAGCTATGGATTAGCAATATCCTTCAAAATGATTCAGATTGTGATTGAAAGTGTGTTGCACCATTAGGGTGCTGGCTGCAGAAGTCTTTTGAAAATGAGAAGCCACATTTAAGTCAGCCTTGACTTAAATGTTCTTGCTCGCTTGCTTCTTCGACCGATTCAAAATGGCGATTTCGTCGGCAAGTTAGCATAAATTATAAGGCATTTTAATTCTTATTTTTCCAGAGAGCTATGGAACAGAGTATTCTGGGTATCCAACTAACAGACCGGGGTAGGAAAACGACGATCCGTTCCATCACAAAGATGACTGAGGTCACTTGGAAAGCTACCACGCTAAAATGGTATTGGGCTGGACACATCTGCCGTATGTCAGACGAGTAATGGGCCAAACTTACGACCCAATGGGTCCCTACATCGCGGCAGGCCCAGACGGAGATGGCGGGATGAGCTGGACTCCTTCAACAAGAACAGCCGATCGATTCTGTAAAAATCTCACCGTGAAAAGTTAGGTGAAGTGAGCTTAGAGTGAGTTGTCAATAGTGTCAATCCCTAGCATTAGTCGGAATGACAGCTCACTCCACCCTCGCTCTAAGTTTTCACGGTGAGATGGTTACAGAATCGCACTGCTGGTACTCTGAAGCTTTAAACAGGGAGAAGTGGAAAGATATTGGGAAGGCCTTTGCCCTCCAGTGGGACATCACAGGGATTTTTTTCCCAGAATGAAATACATATATTTACGATATTATATATTATTATTTGATATTATTCAGCTTCACATTTAAATAATTCCACTTAATGTGAAGCTGAATAATATTAATGTATTTCATTCTGGGAAAAAAAATCGAAATACTTTGACGTGACATATCAAAAGAATATTCACATTGCCTCAAACGACAGCAGACATCAATATTCATTGCGCATTTTAATATTTTCAGTCCATTAATATTAATAAAGGAACACGAAACATTTATTTCATCCGATGTTTATTATTTAAACTAAGTGAGATAATTATTTTAATAAGTCAGGCAAATTCTGTTAGATGTTTACAAGTTTGTTACAAATCTTAGGTCGTTTAATACAGTTTCTTAATATCAATTAATCTTTTATATTATTTTGAGGTTGTTAAAACCAATAGACGAGATAACAACAGCTTTTTGTCGTGTTGAGGAAATGTCAGAACTTTAGAAGTTTACGTCTGTTTGTTCAAACTTTCTGGGCTATTAGTTTTGATATGTTTTCATATTAATTTTCATTCATTTACTTAATTTTATTAATGTTTACAATTTTTATTTGTAAACAAAAAAGTTTGGTTGGTTTGTTTTTTTTTGTTTGTTTTTTGTTGTTGTTGTTTTTGTTTGTTTGTTTGTGTTTTTTTTTTTTTATTCTTATAGATTTGACCAATGTTATCAATAGAGCTATAGAGCTATTTTTGACAGATTAATATCCCTGGACATTTCACACAGCACCATTTGTCCCAAGCTAAGCAACCTAATGCTTGGAATGTCAAGGAATAATCAATTTTATCATTTTTAATCAGCATTTGATCAATTTTTATTTCATTTGAATGTACCTTTTTAGCGATGTTACCAATTTTTCAATATTAGCGCTTATTACAAAGTCATCATCTGCCTAGCCTTTTCCCAACTTTGTTGGGGTCGGCTTCCAGTCTAACCGGATGCAGCTGAATACCAGTATTTTACACGGAGCGGCTGCCTATCTGACCTCCACAACCCAGTTACTGGGTAATACGATACCCCTTTGTAAGACTGGTTGACAGACTTTCGGGCTACTGTCGACCAGTAACGACTGTCAAAGATCCACAAATGACAGCCGGTTCTCGCAGCTGCTTGACGTGCTTTTCCGAGGCACGGAGGGGTCTTGGTATGTGAAGATGGTCACCCATCCACGGACCAACTGCGGCAAGCGTAGCTTAACCTGATCGATCGACCCGTGGGGCTGTTATTATTTAGCCACCGGCCCCTACTACTGCTAAGTAAGTTAGCTTATTTCTCTAATTCATTGGTAACTGTTGCACTGTCATTTTACGCTTAAAAATAAATTATGTGTTTGTACCAGTGTAATCAATTGTTGGTGAACCTAACAATAAATAAAATATCGTCACAATACAAGCCTAAAATCACAAATATATCGCACCTTGCATCATATTTCATATGAGGATGCGAATTTACCGTGTTTTTTCACGATATTTCCTGTGATATATGCATGATATATGCATGCGATCAATCGAATTGTTTACATTGAAATTCTGTTTTGTCATTCAGGTTTTTAAGGCAAAATCCGTTTGTTGTACTTATTTGAAGGACCCGTGTATATTAGTGATTATCTGCTGTTTTCGCTTAATGTTCTTTCTTATTTCTCGGCTCCTAATACACTGAGCGTGATGGTAAATATAACCTTCCTCAAAGATTGGGCTATGAAATGCAAAAGGAATTATACAAATCTGACTGGCAGTTCCAGAGATTAGCGCGTTCAAACAAACAAACAAACTCTTCAGCCTTATTATAAGTAGACTAGTAGCGCCCTGACGTGTCACCCACATAAGTTTAGATCCCATAATGTCTGACCGACTTCTTGACAATTTAAAAGTACTGGAAATTATGGTTGTGAAATGCATTGAGTATAAAGTATAGGGAGAATTCTGTAGTTTCTTCCTACCCCCATGAGAAGAAGGTGTGAGTTTATGTATGTATAAAGTATATTATTATTATATAGTACTAGCTGCGCCCCGCGGTTTCACTCGCATAAGTTTTGATCCCATAAGAATATCGGGATGAAAAGTATCCTATGTTTATGGTTATAAACCATCTGTGTGCCAAATTTCATTCAAATTCGTTCAGTAGTTTTTGCGTGAAAGAGTAACAAACATCCATCCAGCCATCCATACAAACTTTCACGTTTATAATATCAATAGGATTAGTAGGATAGGATTATCTAACCTAATCTTTCCCAAACTATGGGGTTGACTTCCCGACTAACCGGATGCAGCTAAGTAGGTACTTATCAATATTTCCAAGCCCGGACGAGTCGCCGATAATGTAACATCACAAAAAAGTTGGGCTATATTTTTCATACCGTCGTCCCTCGTACCGTTGAATCGTTTGGATCAGATTACCGTTTCCTCTCCGTTTTTGGTGTACCTACACTTCTTCCTTCTTTCTATTTTTAGCATCATTGTTGGTCAAAATGTCGACTTTCATAATAATATTGGCTTTCACATCTTGCTAATGCTTTTCGGCCTTATAGGGTCCAAACTTGGGACACCATTAGGCCAGTACACACGTGTTACCTTTTCTTCTACCGAAAAGTGCTAGATAATATTACGAATACAAGTTAAGTAGGTACCTATGTATACGCTCTTTTGAAATCTTTCCTCGATGATTATACTACGATACAAAGGCAAAAGCATTTATTAATTGTCTATAGTGTAATATAGATCTTGGGTTCGAACGCTGACAGGCGTTTTACATTGTGTAAATTATTTCATCACCACTACTCTTAAAACGGTGAACAAAAACATCGTGAGACGTGAAGACATGAGATGTCCACCAATTCGCACTGCGCCCGCGTGGTGGATTACGGCCCATGTTCTCTCACAGAGAGGAGGATGTCCCAGCAGTAATGGGAACATCATAGGCTCATTAATATAATTATAGTATTCTGATATAGATCATTTTCCGTAGCAAAATGGTGAAGGCCGCACGAATCCGCTGGATGCAAGAAGCACAAAACCGGTCGCAGTGTCAATTCTTGGGGGAGTCTTATGTCCAGCAGCGGACGTCTTTCAGCTGATGATGATGATGAAGTAACCAGCGAAATCGCAGGCAGATAAATAATATGAAACACTCCTCAAAATCGTTCAACTGAAGAACTATTTTCAAAGCTGCCTTGGCAGTTTACACCTAGTTGTACCTATCTAAATAGCTGTGACACTGTCGCAAGCTCCACAAAAGATCTATACAATTCCTCATCTCTCAAGGGGCTTGCCACGAACGCTATGCAGTAGAAAACTGTCACGTTTGCGTTGAAATCAACCCAGAAGTTCAAACAAAGTCGATAAGGATAGGTAATAAATGGAAGGAGATGGAATGTTTCTCTTTATAACCGACTTTAATAAAGGAAGAAGGTTCTATGTTCGACTGTATGCATTTTTTTTTACGCATTTTCATCAATTTTGGACCTACATATTTTGATTTTTCATTTGGTAGGGAAAGCTCGCGTGGTGGTACGCACGGCTACACATCTAGCTATACATAACCGGTATAAAATGACTGCTGGTTGTACGAAGAACCTAAACAATGTGAGGTAAGCTAAAACTTGAAATATATGATGATTCACCTTGAATGCATAGCTTGATGTGTCGCCGTGTATGAATAATATTAAGTGTTTTTGGTAGGTTTTGCTCGTAGCTTCAGTAATAGGTACGTATTTATTCCGGTTTGTGTATTTTGATGATGTTCTAAAACTTCCTGTCACTGTTGTTTACATAGCAAGTAGTGTACCTAAATGAATTTGTGAGGGGCAGGTAAGAGTACGAAATTTAAAAAAAAAACACTTAAAAACGGAAAAAAAACTTTGATTTTGTTGCAAAAAACCAAAATACAAAACCGCGGCCACCGACAAATTAAAGTTATTTAGCAAGTTTTACATGATTATGCTTAGGTATTGTTTACGTAATACTTGTAAGCATATAATGTATATGATTACAAGTATTACGCTTGTAAGCATTTAATGTATATGCTTACAATAATTAATGTATTATTATATTAAGTAGCTGCCAAGCAATGTAGTAATAAATTCGCAAAACCATTTTCAGAAAGGTCTATGAAAATATTATGGCAGGAGTAAAAAACAAAAATAATTCGTGGTACAGGAGCTGCGAACATTTTTCCACTCTTAACGAACAGCGGATACAAAGTAAATTTCGCAATTTGGACGTAATTTTCTCGGTAAACAGACTAAAGACTTTGCTTTTAATAAAGGGTGTTACGTTTATATAAGTGGGTTGTGGAGGTCAGATAGGCAGTCGCTTCATGTAAAATACTGGTATTCAGCTGCATCCGGTTAGACTGGAAGCCGACCCCAACATAGTTGGGAAAAGGCTAGGCAGATGATGATGACGTTTATATAAGTGCTTCGAATAAAATGGTGGAATTGGATTTGGTTCCATATGAATAATTGCTTTAAGAGTACCTATATATGGATATATAGGTAGTATATATGGATTTCCTGGTAAAATTATTGTTACCACATGTTATATGTTTCATTATATTTAGACATTTATTTCTCAAAAAGGATACAATTCACTTATCATGTGTCAACGAGTCCATTCCACTATAAAGAAAATGTCAGTCTTACTAATTGACAAATGTTATTACTCCCTTTGGTGAATTTCTAAATGATAAAACTGTATAGTTACCTACATAACTAATCCTGACATTTTTAGTTCTTTATTTTATTCTATTGACCATAATTGTTAGAATTTTTCATATTGACAGTGTTTTAGTCTAATTAAACATGCAACCTTTATAATATTTGATATTTCTGTAGTAAATTTGTTACTGTAATTAAGCGATTTGACATTTTTTGTATTAGTGTACCTATATATTTTTTTTTTGTACGTTACGTTCATACGATTTGACATCTATTGTAATTTAAACGATTCCACATTTCTGAATTATTATGACATTTTTACTGTAGTTCAGACGATTTGACATTAATTTGTATTTTGTATTATCATCATTTCTTAATTGTTACTTAAAATTAAAATACAATTTGCATGCCCATGTGACGGTAGAACATGGAGCACTATTATAAAAATAAAACATCTATATGTATACTAATTACCCATGTTTGCAAATTAATAAATGATTTGATTTGATTCATGAGAAGTACAAGTTAATCTTAATACTTGATACACAAACTAATGAAGAACGGTAGGCACCTTAAGTTTTAGAAATCACAGAGAATAAGAGCACAACTTCCATTTTCTCGAAACTAGCTTATCTTGAGATACAGCTTTTGCGTTTAGCACGGCACGGTATTACATATCGTTTCTTGATAGCAAGATTAAAGCAATTCAATAACACCCACACATTGTAGCAAGCTGTCAATGTGATTATAATGTTGTATGTATTTATAGTATTTTTAAGTTATATTAATATTGTATTGTATGTGTTTTATATGGGCCTTCATGCCTGAAATAAATGAATAAATAAAAAAATTAAAAAAATATTTTTTAAGTTGTTAATGTTTCAAAATGATATGATAGTTTAGTACAATACCTAAATGTATTTTATACCCTGGCATTTATTTTAAATCCTACTTCCTACTCCTCTATACAACGTGTTTTTTTTTATATCCCATAACTCTAGGGGGTCATTGTAATATAATAAATATATAATATAAAACGTTTATTTTCTCTACACAAGTTATGAACATAATGCTAGAGTTTGACAGTAGTGCACGAACAAGGGGCTGACTTTGTGAGAGACTGGAGCCTGAGATAGGTTTATATAATAACCTGTATTACAGGTCACCAGGGCCCTCCCGCGGTAAGATGCCTGTTTTTTTTTAGATACACGACATAAAACAATGCAGGATACTTAACGAACTACACATTAATAAACATAATAGTATAAAATTATAAAATTTAAAATTTAGTAACAAATGTAAAAAATAACAACAAAAAATACTAAAAAATGATGGAAATACCAGAGTTTGTGGGAAGTGAGTGGCTGGAGAAAGTGTATGAAAAGATGTAAGAGTGTATTGTACTCATCAATAAGAACAACTTTTACTATGGGACCAAACCTAAAAGCGCGAAAAAAATCAGCTGTTCCCTACATGTATGTTCGTATAACTCGTCAAAATGTAGGGAACACCAGATTTATGTTTCGCGATTTCGGGTTTGGTCACATACGGACATAGTAAGTTGTTCATAACGATGAGTTATGGGATATCAAAAAAAAAACACGTTGTATAATATTACTTATTACTATATCTACTACTTTACTTTACTATTCCTACTTCCTACTACTATTATAAACGCGAAAGTTTGTGAGAATTGATGGATGCATGTTTGTTACTATTTCACGCAAAAACTACTAAACGGATTTGTATGAAATTTGACACTCCGATAGTTTATAACCAGGATTAACACAAGAGATAATTTTATACTGATATTCCCACGGGATCGTAACTTATGCGGGTGAAACCGCGGGGCGCTACTAGTAAGTAATAATTAAATGGAGTAGAAGACAATTAATAAATCAAAGAAATAACACGGACTTTGCGGATCTTTTCACAGAATCGATGTAAAATCATGTTATGTAGGTTGTTTGTACCTGCACATGTACTAACGAGTTTGCCGTCAGTTGTAGGTACTGATTGGCTGAAATTATTTCCGAGAACCAATGACAACAATAAAAACATGTTTATCCTATAACCACAAAATATATATATTCCTAATAATAATCGAATACGGTGCGATAGAAGGAAGGAAAAATGCTTATCAACTACTTACACAATAAATTAAACAAAATTCATCAAATAATAATAATAATATCCCTGGACATTTCACACAGCACCATTTGTCCCAAGCTAAGCAACCTAATGCTTGTGTTATGGTAATAAGATGGCTGATAAACTACTTACATATATACAATTTTTTTTTTTTTTTGTAAATACATACATATTATAGATACAAAAACACCCAGACTCGGAACAAATACAACATGTAGGTCATACAAATATTTATTCCGTGCGGGAATCGAACCCGCGACACGCAGCGCAGCAGTCAACCGCTTAACCACTGCGCCAACCACTTCCAAAATTTTGGAAAACCTTTTTTTTTTAATAAAACAAATGTTTGCAAGAAAGATATGCAACGCACATGCGATTTATAACAGCATAACACGCTAGCAGTAGGAATTGCTTTCATATTCAAAATCAAAATCAAAAGTCATTTATTCAAATTAGGCTGAGAATCAGCACTTTTTGAACGTCAAAATTACAAAAGACAGTCCCCCAAAAACGCCCGCCCTTCACCACTTCCTAGTGCTATCGCTGGGAAGAAGAAGTGGCGCAACAAACTCCCCAGCAGCACAGCTGTCTGTTCGATTTAAAAAAAATACTTGATTGTATACAATACTAGGTGCTTATGTTCGGTAATTAACATTACAAAACCAGAACATAAAATTTAATTATTTGCCATAATATGTCAGCTAGCCACGCCAATATACCAACAAATATAATAAAAACTATACGTACTCAAGCTAAAAAAGAATTAATTAAAATGTAAATAAAAAAACTTACTACCCAAATAAAAGCCTCCAGGCATAAAGGGCGTGACAGCTTACACTTATGCATTGCTGGGTTCTAAGACCTGGCAGTAAGCTAATTCTGGAGAAGGAACATAAACATTGTCTTGCGTTAAACTAGGGTGACCAACTATTCTTATCGTCTAAGTAGTCGTTGATGGAATAGTATGCCTTTGAACAAAGGTTGGATTTTAGTTGAGCTTTAAACGCATTAAAATGCAAGTCTAGAAAAGAAGAGGGTATCTTGTTATAAAAGGTTATACCAAGCCCAACAAATGAGTTATGAACCTTATGAAGCCGGTGAAAGGGGGCACGTAATTTGTCTTTATTTCTAGTGTTAACACTGTGATTGATAGTACAACAACGATCATTGCGTTATTAGAGTTGTTGAGGAGACACATTTTTCGAACATATGAAGCAATGGTTTAGTAATATCCTTCAAAATAATTCAGATTATGATTGATAGAGTGTTACGCAATTAGGGTACAGATGTCTGTTGGCAGCGGTGACTAATAAAATAAATTTAATTCAAGTTACAAGACTCATATACAAACAGATACTTAAAAGGATACAGACAGGCTAACAAGCACTGACAAAAACGAACACTCACAAGGTAGCAATATATCTGCTGCAGCATTGCCGGATATAAGGGCAATCCAGTCTGTTGGCGATCATCGCCAGGAAGGAGTCCTCCAGAGACCAATAATATTAATATCCAACGGGAAAGCCTGCTTATTTGCCCCACAATTGTATAAAAATGAAATATAATTTACGATTTTTTTTATCTATAAAAAAAATATACCTACAACTAGCAGTTTCGCGGGCAAAATAAAATATGAGTAACTCTCCTGTTTTTCTACTTTTCCTTTAAGCGGCGATGGTTTTTCTCCACCGTAACAATCTTATAAGAAGTGAAAACGATACCATGGCATTTCATGACGTCTGTGTTAATGTAGCGGCAATCAAAAACGAATCAGAGACTTATCCTTACGTCAATAAACCAAGTGGTAAATATTCTATCGGACCAACTGTTTCAAGTACCTGATTGACGCATGCTATTTGCAGTTCTATTTTATGTTTAGAGCTGGCGTTGTCTGTAAAAGTGTTGGACCTAAAATAGAATTTATACTTTTGGATAAAGTAGGAGCAGGGCAGTAGTGTAGGGCTTTTGGTTAAGTAGGAGTTTGGGTAGTTTTGGTATAGTTTTACCCAGTCACTGGGTTGTGGAGGTCAGGCAGGCAGTCGCTTTATGGAAAATACTGGTACTCAGCTGCATCCGGTTAGACTGGAAGCCTGAAAAGACAAGGCACGTGAGTTTCATTCACCGCACCATACAGGGTGGCAGGGACATCGACGCGCAAACTGTAACCATGGATTCAGCACATGAGTTTAGACCCCATAACGTCGAAATTTTTCGTCGGTTATTAAAAAAAAATATTGCTGTTCCATACGTTTTAACCGCGTAGGTATTGCACTTTTCTATGAAACAGAAGATTTTTTTTTTGATAACCGACGAAAAATTTCTACGCTATGGGGTCTAAACTCATGCGCTGAATTTTTATGGTTACCTACAGTTTGCGCGTCGATGTTGCCACCCTGTATAGTATGTGGATAATTTTGGAACCGCCACCATCCTGTTAATATTTAGTTTAGGTTGACCTACGTAGTTGCTTGAATCGGATAAGTTTTTTGACTAACATGTCGTATGGCAAGTTATTTTATTTATTTCTTAAAATCTCCAATTACTATCATTAAAGGTTATACCTAATGCAATAGCGTGGTCTTAAATTAACATATACAATTTAAAACTACGAAAAACGTAAATAACTAGTAGTACTTATAATATATTTACAATTACTAATTACTTTATTAATTTCCCTATCTAAAAATAAAATAAAAACAAAAACTATAGCCTACTCTAATCTACACTATAACTTAAAAAGAAAATCAGTATTTTTGCGAATTCACTCAAATGGCATGTAAATACATCGATATTCACGTGAAGATCGTTAATAACCCGAATTGCACGGGTCAATGGTGTTTTGCCGAGAAGGTTGGCAACAGGCACGGATAGCAGCTGTGACGGGCGGCGCCGCTATATTATGCTTCTGACGTTTTAATTTTTAACGTATAAGTGTTGATAAGTTTTAATTGGCCTCATTCATCAACTGTATAATTTGACAGGAACTAATGAGGAAGGAAGACGTAATAATTAAGTAAAGTGATAAATGTTATTACCCATGTGGTCATTTGTAGTGAAAATTGTGTTGTTATTTTAAATATAAGCTTTTTCTAAATAATAAACGTAGTCCCCTTTACTTATAAATGTTACTCAACGTAAGTAATGATGACAGTCCGGCCGTCGAGAGGATGCGTTAAGCTGACACCTGTCAGTGCGATAGTTCAAGTAGCTAATAAAGTTCAAATTGGCAAAACACGTATTCGTTTGTATAAAACTGACAGATGGCAAGAATGCATTATCTCGTCGGCCGCACAGTACAATAGTGTAGTAACAATTTACATGTATGTATGTTGTCGCGTGGCCAATCTACCGCTGCCATGTTGTTTTTCCAATACATATAACAAAACAATTGCATAAAAGTATTTACCAACAGCGCCCCCTGCCCCTGACAACGTCATTCGAGCACCAAAATAAGGATATTTGAAACCAATTCAGAATATCTTTGACATAATGCAACCATGATTAACAATTCCTACTTGTGTTGGTAAAAGAGAATATTCAGAAAAAGCCGAAGATTTGGCAGCCAGCTTAGCATAAAATTACAATAAAAGTTCAGTCGCAGACGCTGTGGTTAAAAAGGGGTAATTAAGGCCCAACTCGTTAGAAGACGAGTCAAATCTAACAGATTTGGAAAATGGCGGATTAGGTACAACTTATTTTGAGAATAGATCTGTTGGCATTTCAGATCAGCAGATTACTGGGAGAGATGTCCACTTTAGAAGACACCTACATATGTTCAGCTACTTGGATTGCGAAAGGCTGAGTTGCTTTTAAAACATTTTACCAAAATACGATAGCAGATGTGTTGAGAGCTATGATAATAACAGAAATATCAATATGACTGTCGTTACTATAAATGTAATGGATTTTATAGCGACTACTTCGGCGATATACGGTTTTGACGTCATAGCAATATTGGAAAGCCAAGGTCAAGATTTCTATTAAACTGTTGTCTCGTCATAAAAAAAAAAAATGGGCTACAGGAGTTCCCTTGAATGTAGTTCATTATCAAATTGTTTATTATACATTACCATGACGACAACGGTCACTTTAGTGAAAAGTTATAATTATGGACGTGATTATAAATCTTTATAAACTAGGTATGTGTCGCCTTGAAAAGAGCCTGTCCTTTCCAATATACAGGGTCAAATTAAATTAGCTAGCGAAACTCTGCAGACGTGATGGATATCGGATATCACTAAGAAAAATAAGTTTAAAAAATCCGTTTTTTTTTGGGCCAACGCCTGCTGTTCTAAAAAAAAATCAATTTTGTTTTATCGTGTTAAGATAATATCGAAACCCATCACGTTTCTGACGTTCACAAAAAAAAACGGAATTTTAAACTGATATTTCAAGTGACTACACTTACGGTCCATGACCCCAAAAAAAAACCATCAAAATAATGTATTTTTTGGTTTAATCACGTTTACCCATCGCGGCTGCGGAGTTAGGCTAGCTAATTTAATTTGAACCTGTATAATTGTCGTTCTTGTTTTAATTTATTCTCACTATTATCCTAATTTATTCCATATATATTATTGGGCACTGTTCCTGTTGACAGCGATGCGGACGAATTTTTTGATGCCCCCTCATAATTCTTATGCTTATTTTTTCATATTATGTACATACGTATTATTATTTTAATTTGTAGCATAAATAATGTAAATATTCCATATTCCTCGGTTTAGATATTAATTGATTGGAAAGTTACAATATTAGACGTTCTCCCTCAGTATCACAGAGTGCAAAACGTTTTCAAATAGAAACATCAAACTGAACCGTTTGTGACGGTATTGCTTGCAATGTTTATCTTTATGCTCATATGTATGGAAATTTTCGCCGTTTGCATTGAAAAAATAAATACGAAACGGTATTATTTCCATTACGATAAAGTTTGTGGTCTGACGCTTCGACTTTGGCTGTATAGTGCGCGCAAGCGAAGTCTCCGCGCGACGTTTGACTTCAAGATTATATCCCTGCCAGTAGGTACTTAAAGTCACTTTCGGCGTAATAAATAAATAAATAAAAATAAAATAATTTTAATTCAGATTTCAAGGATGCATAGATAGGTAGGTAGGTAAGTACGTCCCTTCTGGACTACAATGTTGAATTTGCAAAATGTTGAATTAGCAAAATTTACACACACCAAAATAATAATAATAATTAAAATGTAGATTATAATAAAAAATAAATGTTAAAATGAAAATTAGAATCAAAATTAAAATCAAAATTATAAGTAAGTATTATAAGATTATAAGTAAATAAATAAAATAAAAAGTAATGATGGCAATTATTTACTTTAAAAAACACGGAACACAGCACACTCTCTTGTCACCTAAATAAACGTCCACATAGCGGCAAACGATTTTTTCCGATGTCGGCCGCGCGCAGAATTATTTTGCGCGAACCCTAGCCGTATTGTCCTGTTCTGTGAGTGACATTAGTCATATTTTTTCTTACTTTTACGATGACAGCGGAGTGATTTATAACCCCAAAAAACATGACTCCATTGAATCTGCTAGTTTCATTATGATCCATTACTAGATTTTCGGTCGTTATCTTTTGTTGAGAGCTCTTCACTCTCTCAGTAAGTTAGCACTTAATTTATATCCTACTTAATCATATTCCTACTAATATTATAAACGCGAAAGTTTGTATGGATGGATGGATGTTTGTTACTCTTTCACGCAAAAACTACTGAACGAATTTGAATGAAATTTGGCACACGGGTAGCTTATAACCAGATTATAACACACAGGATACTTTTTATCCTGATATTCCCACGGGATCGAAACTTATGCGGATGAAACCGCAGGGCGCAGCTAGTAAACTAAAAATAAATCTGAAGAGTTTGTTTGTTTGTTTGAACGCGCTAATCTCTAGAACTACCTGTCGGATTTGAAATAATATTGTAGCATTTGATATCCTAATTCTCGAGGAAGGTCATGGGCTATTTAACATCACGCTAGGATCCTTAGAAGCTCAGCAAAACCAAAATAGGCAAAAAGAACGCTAAGCGAAACCGAAGTAATAGCACTTTTGAACCTCGTTTCCAAAAAAATAATTGATTCTAGTCGTCCCTTCCAAAAGGCAGTTTCGTATGGAAAAGAATGTAATAGGCAAGAAATTCCACCGTTACTCTTTTAAAAATGTTTTACAATATTTTAAACCGACTTCAAAAAAACCGGCCAAGTGCGAGTCGGACGCGCGCACCGAGGGTTCCGTACAATTTAAAATTATTAAAAATATTTTTATTACATGATGTAACGAGGTTTTCGCAATTTTTCCTTTATCTGTGCTATAAGAAGTTGCTTCTTACCAAATTTCAAGATTCTGAGTTCACGGGAAGTAGTACGGGTAGTGGTTTTGATTCCCTTGCGAGTGTAGAAAATTTACGGAAATTTGCGGCATAAACGGCAGTATATTTTGATTGCGTTGGCTTAGAAGTTTGATTTTTTCACAGCTCTAAGGGTCAGTAGACTTGAGTATTTGATATAAATTCCAGCTTGATACCTCTACGCGTTCCTGAGAAAATAGACCAGGGTCGATAATTTTTAAAACTAAAAAAAATAATAGTAGGATGAAACTCATTAGAAAAGGAGGGGAATATCATAAAAATGAAAGGAAAAATAATTTACGGGCGATTTGAGGTCGGGAAGGGGATGGGGGTGAGCTTTTAAGGGTAAAAAACGGTTTTTCTCGATTTCCGGCAAAACTAAAAGTCTTATCGAAAAAAGTCAAATGGCAAAGTTGTAGGTAATAAAAAGATCTAAAACTTTTGTATTAACACTTTTTTCACATAACTTCAAAATTTATATGAAAAATTAAAAAAACCAAGTTTTTGGTTTTTTATTTTTATCTTTTACAAAAATCTTTTTTTTTTAACGAAATTTGGTGAAAACTTACCTTTTTATGTCCCAAATACGCTGTAATTTATTTGATTAAAAATATTTATTATTTCACCTTATTTTGAATTAATATCGAAAAAGCACCCTAATTTTCAATCGAAAATTCACCCGTCAAAATATCAGCTTTTTTCAAAAAGTTGGTATGTTTTCTGTTCGTTGAAATCTCTATTTTCCGATGGTTAAAAAAAAAATATATGTTACTATAATAAATCTTCTCAGAAAATGCAAAAATTCGAAAAAAACTCGAATTTGAAAACTGATAATCTGAAAAGACAAAATCGAATTATTAATGCCTTCACTATTTTATCGTGAGTATACACCCCCATGAAAAAAAATATTAAAGAAATAAATGTCAAAATGTATAAAAAATATATTAAAAATCTATAATAAATGTATAAATATATAAAAAAATATTTATAGTAAATATATTTTTAATAACTAACTTTTGGCCGATTTTCATATATATTTTATACATTTCAAATATATTTCAGATATATTCAAAATATATTTTTTTTATATTTTTAGCTATGTTTTTTATGTCTTTTAAGATATATTTTGAATGTATCTAAAATATATGAAATATACATGAAAATCAGCCAAAAGTTAGTTATTAAAAATAGATTTACTATACATTATTTTTATATATTTATACATTTATTATAGATTTTTAATATATTTTTTATACATTTTGACATTTATTTCTTTAATATTTTTTTTTCATGGGGGTGTATACTCACGATAAAATAGTGAAGGCATTAATAATTCGATTTTGTCTTTTCAGATTATCAGTTTTCGAATTCGAGTTTTTTTCGATTTTTTGCATTTTCTGAGAAGATTTACTACAGTAACATATTTTTTTTTTTCACCATCGGAAAATAGAGATTTCAACAAACAGAAAACATACCAACTTTTTGAAAAAAGCTGATATTTTGACGGGTGAATTTTCGATTGAAAATGAGGGAGCTTTTTCGATATTAATTCAAAATAAGGTGAAATAATAAATATTTTTAATCAAATAAATTACAGCGTATTTGGGACATAAAAAGGTAAGTTTTCACCAAATTTCGTTAAAAAAAAAAGATTTTTGTAAAAGATAAAAATAAAAAACCAAAAACTTGGTTTTTTTAATTTTTCATATAAATTTTGAGGTTATGTGAAAAAAGTGTTAATGCAAAAGTTTTAGATCTTTTTATTACCTACAACTTTGCCATTTGACTTTTTTCGATAGGACTTTTAGTTTTGCCGGAAATCGAGAAAAACCGTTTTTTACCCTTAAAAGCTCACCCCCATCCCCTTCCCGACCTCAGATCGCCCGTAAATTATTTTTCCTTTCATTTTTATAATATTCCCCTCCTTTTCTAATGGGTTTCATCCTACTATTATTTTTTTTCACTTTTTATTATTTTTAAAGGCTTCTACCCTGGTCTAAAAAGGGTCTTAAACTTTACTAATTGGGATGTTTGCGTTAATTCCGGGACTTACTATATATATTGTATACGTGTGAGTACTAAGTTGGTGGTTACATTTAATTCATTTACCAAACAAAGTAATCTCATAGTCTCTTTTACCAAAACAAGACTTAAAAACTTGCCTTTTCATATTCAACAAGAACATAAAAGGCTGCTGTGTGCTGTTATTGTATTCTTGCCTGGATCTGGAAAGTAAAGATGCTTCATATTTTATTGCTGGCCTAGCCTCATTGCTGCCTGATGAATAACACAATAAAATTCAGCTTTTGTTTGTACAATAGCTTTATTGTTACTGAATAGAATAAAGATTGGCTAGGAAGGAAATCTAAAGGCGAAAGCGTCAGGGTAAGAAATAAAGAAAAGAAAGAAAATACATTTATTGGCGTCAAACATAGCCCTTGAAATTAAAATTTTCTTACGTTTTTTGCAATTTTTAGTTCAGTATTAAATAAAAGTATTTTCTTTCTTTCTTTCTATTTCGGTCATGGCGGTCAATCTCAACCAAGACTAGTCGGCGCGGGAGATATTATAGTGTGTGCGCAGACGCAGGTGCACTCTCTCTTCCCTCACTCTCATAGTCCGATGGGACAGCACGCAATCTGCCACGACCAGAGAGAGATCAGGGGGCTTAAAAAGGCCACTTTAAGCAATATCTCTAAAAGCTATTCTTTTCCTGAATTCCCCGCAGATCATAATAGTTTAATCACCTACAATTCATTTCATATCAATCATATTTGGTGTAAACATTGGTGGACCATTTTTTACCATTACAAAACTGTCAAACAGGTAAATTGCGTGATATGAATTGCACACAGATCATATAATGAATTGTCAGTTTGTGACCATTTTACGATTTTTAATATGATTCATATTGTTATCCTATTAGGATTCTGCCAAAGTGGCCTTTTTAGGTCCCCAGGTACAGGACCAATGGCCTAACGTGCTTTCCGACACACGGGGGTATCACACCGCCAACTTCCAAACTCCGGACTGTTACAAAGAAATTCCTAATGGAAAAAGTTAATAACACTTTGCCCGACCTGGGAATCGAACCCAAGTCCGCTCAACAGTAGCGACGAAGTCTATAGAGTATGTAAAAAGCATATGTGTTTAGTTACTCGCGCGCTAATTATATTGAGAAGCTGTATAAAATCCATCAGCATCAACACTTCAAGTTTAAACTTCCTGATTAAAAGGAAACCTTAAAACTGTTTGAAATATAGGTCAATGAATAAATTAATTTGTTATTTTCTATCCATTGTTTGTATATTAAGATAGTCTAATAATAAACTCGTCTAAATATTATGATACGACATTCTCAAACTAAGATCAGTGTTAATAGAAAAATGTTATTATACAGTGACCAATACAATGACGGATAAAACTATAGATTGCATTGTATTGTATAACGATCTGATGGGCAATTCTCCAGTCTCAATCTCTCAATGTCAAAAACATCTCTAATTTGACTAATTTGCCCGACATTTTTGACTAGTTTTTGACATTAATGGTCGCTGAGATGAGATTGCAACTAAATTTTGAACGTTTTTAATTGCGGGAATTGACCTTCAGATGTCCACAACTCGCATCTCGTCCGTGACGCGTCTGCGTTCCGTCCTCGCCTCACGTCTCTTCAGTGTGGCCCGCACTCAATAGCGAAACTTGCGATTCATTTTTTTAATGTTCATTATTTTTTTTTGAAGATCCGGTCCGATCAATGACAAATGATTTTATTTTTGTAAGTAGGTTTGTACAAACACTTTTACATGTCAATCATATTTTTAAAAACTAGATGAGGTCGGCGTTTCCTATCTGACTACTCTGAGAAGAAAGGCCGATACAAACTCAGGGGCCACAGTCTCTTTTAAAGTCCAGACATAATCTTGGTCAGATCATGTGATATGATATTGTTTATTCCACTGACATTAATTTTGTTTTATTTTGTATTGTTTAATGAGACGTAAGTATACCATAATTATTTTTTATAACTTACACACATTATTAGGTAGGTATTATTAAATCATGATAAATAATGATGATTACTTTATACCTTGCACAAGTATTTTTGATTTATCGTTTCACAGAAATCGTAAACATGAATTTTGAATCGAATACAGCAATCCTGTTTCATATCGGTTTAATTTACAGCGTAACTTTATACAACATTCGCAATTTGTAACATAGATTTTTTTTTTGTATTATTCTAATAAACCGATTCGAAGTTCAATTACAAAACTGTGAAATAGGTAACTAACAATATATAATTATAATGGCAATAACAATATCATATTATTATGAGCCTGTGTTGTCCCACTGTAGGGCAAAGGCCCCCCTTCCCCACTTCCACTTTTCCCGGTCTACTTCGATTGTGGGCCAATCCTTTAAGAAGGAGACCAGCTCATCCCGCCATCTCTTTCTGGGCCTGCCGCGAGGTCGTTTCCTGCCATTCGGGATCCACTATGTGGTGAATAACAAAGCAAATATTAATATTTAACACAAAAAATACGGTTGACTTTTTTACGAACCCCAACAGTCATGGTAAGGACAGAATAAACCTGTTCAAAACCCTACCCCATTCAACCTAAGCTTTGTTCAAAATGCGAAAGTGTTTTTACGGGACCCCATTATAATCCGCCCGGATTAAACTGTCTAGTTTATGTTATACTCTGCACACTTGGCAAATGAGAACAAGACCAAAAAAAGTAGTGCAAACTAGACCGAAAAAAGTGCAAAAGTACAAAATTTTGACCGTCACTAAACTTTATTTTGTCATTTATTTTTATAGTTTGTACTGTCAATTTATTTCATTGTGCCCTTTATTCAATCTAAACTAATATTAAAGCTATAGAGTTTGTTTGTATCTCTGGAACTACCAGTCGGATTTGAAAAATTATTTTTGTTTTTGATAGCCCAGTTCTTGAGAAAGGCTATACGCGATGTATTATATTTTATATATGGACTGCATCGCAGTGAGGTATCCTTCGGCATGCGTGCGTTTCTATTAACGTGCATTTGTTTTACATGGAAGTGACATCGAGGTAGCGAGGTGTCGCATTGAGGAATATTCGGCACTTAATTACCCTGTTAACCCAGCCTATCGTAGTCCACTGCTGGACGTAGGCCGCTCCCAAGCTACGCCACAACACCCTGTCCTCCGCCCTCCGCATCCAGCCTGTCCCAGCCACCTTCTGTATGTCGTCCGTCCATCTAGCTGGGGGGCGTCCCACACTACGCCATCATAGTTACCTTAAGTATTTGCAAGGTTAGCAACTTTCAGTATTCAGCTTCTAAACCACATCAGAGGAAGCTCTATGTAGGTCGTGTTTTACGGTACTAGTTAGGAGTTTGTTTTATTTTTCAGTTTTTATGAGTTGCCTTAGACGTGGCTGTGCTCTGACATTTGATTCTACTAGCGCGAAATTCCTGGACGATGATTTTCTAGTGATAACTTTGTGGTTAATGTTGATTTACCAAAGAAACCAGTTATTACTTAAGTAATACGAAAGTATTACTTAAGTAATAACTGGTTTCTGGAAGTCAGATAGGCAGTAGCTTCATGTAAAATATTGGTATTGAGCTGCATCCGGTTAGACTGGCAGCTGACCCCAACAAAGTTGAAAAAGGCGAGGCAAATTGAGTGACACATTTTGAATTGGCATACAACGTGATATGTTACGTGTTTCGTGTAACATTTTTTTTGTTTTAATAAAACTGTTTTTCAATGAAAACTTTTCTACATATATGGCCGTTTTGAAATGTTACGCGCCGTGACAACCAGTCGGTTTGTTACTTGGCATTTTGGATTCTAGTTTTGCTAACTTTGAATTATTTTTATTTGGTTTTGAATAATACAAATGAAGGATATTTGTATTATTCAAAACAAAATATTTAAATTACAATAGGTGTACAGACGCCAGCACATCAACCTACTACAATCTGTCAAATTTCTTTAATAGATTTCCAACTTTATCCCTAAAGCATTAGGGTTCAAGATTGATTGGGAAAATTTGACAGTTTCGGGTAGCTTGACCTGCTGGCGTCTGTACAAGTTAACAGAAAATATTATATTATGTATCTTTTTTTATTATCTGATCTACTTGATAATGGGATAAGTGAAATAGTTAGTTGTAAAAACTGTTAAAGAGTGACTGCCTGTCTGACCTCCACAACCCAGTTACTGGGTAACACAATACCCCTTGGCAAGATTGGTTGTCAGACTTTCGGGCTTCTGACTACCCGTAACGACTGTCAAAGATCTACAAATGACAGCCGGGACTAACTGCTTAACGTGCTTTCCAAGCCACGGAGGAGGAGATAGAAGAGAATCAAAATGTAAGACTGTGACACTGAAATGGAGCAGTTTCCACTGGGACACACTTTTGAAGTAAAATTTTCCTTAGGCGCACTTTGCGCTCTTTCTGAACAGTGCAAGAAACTGAACAGCGGGGTAAATGGTTTTCATTTTGACAGTTCAACAACATTCATTGCGTTATTTACGTTGTTGAGCAGACAATTTTTTTCGAAAATATAAAGCAATAAATAAATAATATCCCTGGACATTTCACACAGCACCATTTGTCCCAAGCTAAGCAACCTAATGCTTGTGTTATGGTAACAAGATGGCTGATAAACTACTTATATACATTTTTTTTTTGTAAATACATACATATTATAGATAGAAAAACACCCAGACTTGGAACAAATACATGTAGGTCATACAAATATTTGTTCCGTGCGGGAATCGAACCCGCGACACGCAGCGCAGCAGTCAATCGCTTAACCACTGCGCCAACCGTGCCGTCAATGGATTAGTAATATCCATCAAAATGATTCAGATTGAATTGATAGTGTGTTACACAAGGAGCTGGATCACATTATAAATATGTCCACGGTTGTAATAGAAAAGAATATACTTGTAAGTGTGGTCATTTTTACGCAGAAATTACCACATAATTTAAAACCTAAGCACATGAAAAGTAGTCTGTACAGACATTCTAATAAATGTCCGAAGAAGGTCGTTTAATTAACATTCCTAGATTGGCATACATATTTTAATTTAATCGTTTTACCAGAAGCATTTTATTAAAACTTGGAACTCTTTAAGAATTTAGGAAAGCGATTGTTTGAAGAAATGGTAGCTTCCGAAGTAACGTTAATGGAATTTCCTAAGACTTTAATTTGTTCTCAGGTATTCTGGGCCTCGAACAATGTTTCAGCTGAGTGACTCGGTAGTTGAATGGTTAGTTCGTAATGATAGTTTGAAGAGAACTTGCTAAGTATAATAATGTACCTTTATAACACATTTGATCGTAAAGGGTCTCTTATTTCACCAATTTCAATATCGTATTGAATCTCATTACGTACTTGTGCGTTATTATAATGTAAAACGCACGAGTTTCTTATTAATAAGGTAAAACGCACGGTTTATCAAGATGCTCCGTCTAAAACGAACGATACTTTTTTAAATCTTAGCAAAGAGTTTTTATGTCAGAAAAGTGGTCAACATTTGTATGAATAAAATTAACTTTGGGAGATAAAATATAATAAATAAACATTAACAAATTGTTCAAATTTTGATAACTGCTTTAACAAGTGATTAAAGATTTATTCGTTTAAGAAAGTCTAAGTTTTATTTATTTCCTCGCAAATATGTTATAAAACGTCGTATGACATACGTGCGCTTTGATAATTACAGCCTCTGCTTTCTTGTAGCCCTCGCCTACGGCTCGGGCTAGCAATATCGCCTCGGCTGTCATTTTCAACTTACCGCACTTATATCATAATGTACAATTATTTCGAACCTCTTTGTGTTTGAACACGTTGAACTTCTTGCTAAATTACCCACAGCAATCATTTTATTGCACATCTTTACCATAGTTATCATCATATTTTGTCTTTGCAATTTGGATTCTGAGTACTTATAGCCTTTCAACTATCAAACATTTAGTCTTCCAAAATTATAGCTTCGCTTGTATAACATTCATCATCGCCATTCTAGTTTTTTCCAAACTATGTATGTTGTAGTCAGTTTCCAGTCTAACTGAATGCAGCCGAATTCCAGTATTTTAAATGGCGTGTTACCAACATTAATTTCATCATCATAATTTCTAAAATATTCAATCTTCAAGACGGGTCGTCTTTATTGTCGAACAAACTAAAAGAAAAAAAAAACACAAACAGTTCACTTAACATATTATGAGATATACAAATAAATCATGCAGTTATGAGGTAACATAATGACTAAGTCTAAGAAAAGCAAAATCTAATATTTAGAACTAGGCTCCTAAATAATTTAAATTTATTTAATTATTTATATGCAGGCAATCTAGTTAGGTGTTACTTTGTTTTTGAACATACATAATTTTTACTTTGTTAAAATCATATTTAGATTAACAATCTTATTTGGCAATTTTTTCACTGTACCTACTCCTTTATTTAAAATAATTCATTCTCATACTTGGTTTTAATGAGGTCATCATCTGCCTAGCCTTTTCCCAACTATGTTGGGGTCGACTTCCAGTCTAACCGGATGCAGCTGAATACCAGTATTTTACATGAAGCGACTGCCTATCTGACCTCCACAACCCAGTTACTGGGTAATACGATACCCCTTGGTAAGACACTACTATTGGTTTTAATGAGGTATCTTTGTTTATTTGTAAACACATTAACTTGTTTGTGAGTGTCATTATCAAAACTCTGTTCCACTGTTTACTACATTGCTTTTAGATGCTGATCAAATATTGTTTATACTGTGCCAATATAGTGCTAGTTTTACTGTTCTTCGGTCATCTGCTTTTTTATCTTTGTTACCTTACTTACTCATACATAATCTTAATTAGTGACAAGGGATTTTATTCTTAATTCATTCCACTTTTATTGTTTCTATTTCATCATCATCTGCCTAACCTTTTCCCAACTATGTTGGGGTCGGCTTCCAGTCAAACCGGATGCAGCTGAATAGCAGAGGGGCAATTCTCGTAATTTTAAGAACGTTCACAGTCTGATCTCAGTCTCAATCTGTCAAAAACAAATGTCAAAACCTTGTCAAAATGTAGATTTTAACAAGTTTTTGACATTTGTTCGTCGCTGAGATGAGACTGCGACTAGATTTTGAACGGTTTATATTACGAGAATTGGCCTTCTGATATAAAATTATATGGAGCGACTGCCCATCTGTCTTGACTGTTTGTCAGACTTTCGAGCTTCTGAAGACCCGTTACTAATATCAAAGACTCCCAAATGACAGCCGGGTCCAACGGCTTAACATGTTTTCCGAGGCGCGGAGGGGTCTTGGTAAGTAAAGATTGTTACCCATCCACGGAGCAACCGCGGCAAGCGTAGCTTAAAATCTGACCGGTTGATTCGTGCGGCTGTTATTACTTGGTCACAAGACCCTCTTTTTTTGTTTTGAATTCTAGATTTAAAATTTTCTGCGCGACTATTGATTCTACTTCCATCATATAATGTTTATTTTTATTGCTCCATTACTGACATCATGTTTGTGCGTCACCCGCTTGAGATTTAGTAGCTTCGCTGACCGATAGATGTCACTGTGCGCTGACGTCACGTTTTTGAATCGCGGTGTTAAGATTCTCTGTGATTGAATGACCACCCCGATTTGACAGTTTTTTGGTATCGCTTCTCGGCCTTTTGGCTAAGATCAAAGTGTAGTATCTGTTCTTTTCAGCTTAATATCTGAAAGTTCCCTCACTGAGGGACCAGTATATTAAACTGATTTTTGTAAGCTGACGGGATGTTCGGGGCTCGCTCCACTCCCGTCGCGGGTCGGCCCGGCATTGCAGTGCCGCCGGGATCGGCCCACATAATTCTTGTGAAGTTTGATTCTCTCTAAAAGATGTGTCATTGAATGCATATCTGCCAGACATAATCAGTCTATACTGTTCGCACTGCTGAGACACAGGCCTCCTCTCGATGAGGAGTCCACCACGCGGACTCGGTGCTGGTTGGTAGATGTCACAAGTCTTCGAATTTTTGGTTCTAGGACATAAGTTTCACGGTTCGACAAATAACACGTTCATTTAAAAATAAAATAACGTTTACAAGACTTGAAGTCATTCCGCATTCAAAAATATTTCAGTGCTGTCTATTATTTTGAACGCACAAAAGAAAATTCCTGAAAGCCCTTTGTCTTATTATTCAAACATTCATTCAAGTACCGACCTATTTGTATATTGTAACATAATTTTAGCATACGTCTGAGTTATATAATATTACCTACCCAAATATACGCTTGTATTATTAACCCATACTGAAATATAATTATAGTCTAGCCATTACTGTGTGGGCGCGACTGTTGTAAATGATTTGGAACATAAGGTGTATTAAGGGTATGTTTGTGAAATAAACAGGGCACAGGACGGTGGGTGTAATATTTGCCTAAGTATCTAAAATCTACCTTTTGTTAGGTAGGCTCCTACAGAATATTTACTAAAATAACAGAAAACTTATCAGAAGGCCAATCCTCGTAATTCAAAACGATCAAAATCTAGTCGCAGTCTCATCTCAGCGCCAAAGAAATGTCAAAAACTTGTCAAAATGTAGGGAAATTAGACGTATTTTTGACAGATTGATGAGACTGAGATCAGACTGTGAACGTTCTTAAAATTACAAGAATTGCCCCTCTGATCTGCGAGTCAAGTACAATTATCAGCATATTATTATAAGGTTGTGGAGCTATGTCACAAACCATGCTTCACCTCCTATCCTGCCCTCTGTGTCCCAAAACATGCAGTCAAAGTGACTCTGCGCTGCCACCGACAACACCGTGGACGTGGAGAAGTTTTGGCCCAACATGATCTAAAATACAATCAGTCGTGCCAGAGGGACACGAAGAAGAAGTAGGTAATCTAGATAATAAATGATTTTATTTTTGTAAGTAAGTTTGTACAAACACTTTTACACGTCAATCATATTTTAAAACTAGATGAGGTCGGCGATTCCTATCTGACTAGTCTGAGAAGAAAGGCCGAAACAAACTCAGAGGTCACAGTCTCTTTTAAAGTCCAGACATAATCTTGGTCAGATCATATGGAGACCATGTAGATCGATGTCTGAGATGGTTTTTTGAAAGAACCACACAGATTGAGAGGACCTGTCCAGCCAGTGCACGCATTTGTCAGAAATCGTGCAGCTCAACTCAAAACTTAAGTAGCTCGACGATTCGACGAACAATACCAAAGAAAGGACATTTGGGTAGGCCGCATTAATTACTCAAACTGCCAGACCATTACAAAAACTAACAGAACAGAGAGAAAAATTAAAAATAATATAAATAAAATGACTCAATACAATAAGTAGTAGTAAATAATCTCCACTGCTGAGACGTAGGCCTCCGCTCTGTGAGAGGGAGTTGGCCGTAATCCACCACGCGGGCCCAGTGCGGATTATTAGATATCATATGCCTGCGAATTTTTGTTTTCCTTCACCGTTTTGAGAGCAGTGGTGATGAAATAAATTGTTAACTTAAAAAAGTAAACCTCTTAAGTCTCGTATTATCCCGACCGGTTCATATAAATAGTCTCGAAACGACAATTACTATAATTGTGAAAACCGTTGAGCCTAACATGCAAACGGCTTCTAGTAGGCGAGCGTTTGGTGCGCTAAAATATTATTTTTAATGAGTTTTGTTGTATATAACAAAAATCACTAAATATAAAAAAAAAAAAAAGTGTGTGTGTGTCAGCTACGACGCACGATTGGAGTTTACTCCTTACGAACGATAATTATGATATATATCGAATAGAAAAAAAGGGTAAATGAACGCATCTGCTAAAATGATAAGAGAAACAAACGTATATCTGTAATAATTCGGATTATTTATATTACTTCTAAATCTTAGACGTACATAAAAAATATTAGTACCTGTAGTAAGCTTATCTAATACTTCAACCTAGTTGTAAAAATCGTGGCAGTGGAATCAAACACTGTACCTACTAAAATAAGGTTTCAAGTTATAAAAAAAGTATATTACTGGCATTTATTTTCAAAAAAGGTTTTATTTTGATAAAAAGTAAACAAAGAGGAGACCCCGAGAATGAGATACGCTGTGTAATGTATTCCATCTCATTCTTTTACACGTTCAATCCTACAGATATATATGTTTGTCTCTTTCTACGTAACGCCTCAACTTTTCGTGTTACACTTGATTTTACTCCTCATAAAATTTCCGTACCGGGCCTTATAACTCAAATCGTTTCTTAAGGAGTAAACTCCAAAAAGTAAAGTTGAAAAAAAAAAACTCTATGTAAAAACACAAACCAAATAGATAAGTGCTCAAAACTTCACTAAAAGAAATGCGAAAAGCTAGAATCTATCTTTCTGAACAGACAAAAGGTATCATTGAAATCGTTAAAAGATATGGTTGAGTCAGACAGTCGGACCGAGCGAGCATAAAACTGTGAATATCTCGCGAACGTATCGTTAGCGCCTTTTGAACAGCTAGACATTTGCAGAATATAATTCTAGTCATGACTTCACTTTTATTACGTCACAGTGATGTACTTGCTTCTGATCTAAGAAAGTATGTGAAACAGATAGGCAATAGATGTAACCTATTATTTTATTTTTAGGGCTCCGTAACTCAAAAGGAACAAAACGCAACCCTTTTAGAATCACTTCGTTGTCCATCAGACAGATGGACGGGCAATGTAGTGATCCTATAAGGGTTCAGCATATCTGTCTAGGCAAACAGAGAGACAGACGGACGGACAGACGAACGGACGGCCAACGAAGAATCATAGACAAAGCGTTCCTGAGAAAAAAGGGTCGTGAGCGACGTCTGTCAAGCCTGCCCTTTTCTCATGATCGCGTCTCCACGCATTCCAGCGGATTAAACATATTCAGAAATTTATATCAAATACGTTGGTCAACGGACTCTTGTGATTCTAAAAAATCAAGTTTCTAAGTTACTAAGGACGCAGTAAAAACATACGCCCATTTATGCAACATATTTTGATGAGCTAGAATCATGAAATTTGGCAAGGTACATACATAAATGAAAGAATACCAAAAATCTTTATATTTAGTTTAATCAATCTCATGTTTTGTTTTGTGATTAGTAACTTTCAAATGCAGTTGGAGAATTGACTTGATTAAGGGATAAACTTTCAATATCTTAATGATGAATAGAAAAAGATAGAGTCATCAGTCATCCATAAGAAAAATGTTTATGAGATAAAGTTTTTAGCATCACAATCATTTTGACGACGAGAGTGCACTACTGGTGGCCCAGTGATAACAACCCCAATTTAAGAGTTGTAGGTCGTGGGTTCGAACACAGGCACTACAGGCAGGCGATTTATTTTGTGTAATTTATTTCATCACCACTGCTCTCAAATACGGTTAGGGGAAAATATCGTGAGGAAACCTTGGAATGTCTTGGAATCAAACATTCGAAGACGTGAAGCCTACCAACCCGCACTGGGCCCGCGTGGTGGTTCACCGCCCATTCTCTCTCACAGAGAGAAGACCTGTGTCCCAGCAATGGGAACATTCAGAATGTCAGAATCAGAATATTTATTTGTGAAACATTTATATTTATATAAAGGCCTTAGGTTTATTATATGGGCGCTATGTTTTGCCGTGAAGGCGCACAAATATTGTAGAAAAAAATAGAAAAAAAAAACAAAATTAAATACAAGAAAAAAAAACTATTTTAAATTCAATTAAATGAAAAAAAATAACAAAAAAATAATAACAATATTAATATATTATTAATTACAATCTAAAATTAAAGATAACCTAAAAAGAGAAACGGATTTATTAAAAATATTTAAAAAATGACATCAAATGTATATTGCACACGAAATAAGTATTAAAAATTATCATTTATAAAATCTTCTACAGTATAATAACATTTTTCGATGAATAGCGAGTAGAGACTTTTCATAAACTCTAATAACATTAAAAAGGCTGAATATGCATCATTTTAACAGATCACCTTGGGAATTTGGGATTGCATTATGAAGAGTAAACCCAGGAACACTTATGGAATCATCTCGGTGTTCGTCTCTCGGGTAGGTACATCAAGTGCATCGAGTGCAAGTGCATCAAATACTAAACTTATCACATATGTACCTTCCTACCTACCTATATTTTGGGTACGACAGGCGCGCCCTGGGAAATCAGACTCGATACTACCTAACCTGGCTGGTTAGGTAATCTTTTTATAACGGTAGCGTGCAGATATTCTTATGTAGATCGGAACCGATATAGAGATACGAACATTTTGTTGAATAATTTCGTGCATAACCATATTATTCTGGTGAAGGTCTTACACTTAACACTCAAAATAAGTATGGAAGACTACTGTAATTGAAACTAAGGACTAAGTACTTATTGAGACATTTGATTGAGATGCAAGTGGGCAACTAAAGTCGATAAGTAAGGGGGTTGCCCGCGAAATTCAAATTAAAACTTAAATTTTTTTCAGGTCAGTGTCCGGTGGCAAAATTATAACAGCCGCACAGGTCGATCGATCAGGTTAAGCTACGCTTGCCGCGGTTGGTCTGTGGATGAGTGACCATCTTTACATACAGAGACACCTTCATGCCTCGGAAAACCCGTTAAACCTTTGGTCCCGGCTGTCATTCGCGGTTCTTTGATAGTCGTTACGGGTAGTCAGAAGCCCGATGGTCTTACCAAGGGGTATCGTATTACCCATTAACTGGGTTGTGGAGGTCAGGTAGGTAATCACTCCATGTAAAATACTGGTATTCAGCTGCATCCGGTTACACTGAAGCCGACCCCAACATAGTTTGGAAAAGGCTAGGCAGATGATGATGTCAGATTGATGCTGATGAAAGTTTAATCATTATTAACCAAACCGCACTGGGCCCGCGTGGTGGATTACGACCAACTCCCTTTCACAGAAAGGAGGCCTGTGTTTCAGCAGAAGGAACATTATAGGAACATTTTAATTCTATTTATAACGTAACAGTGTTAATATACATGTTACTGGCCGTTCCACACCCTATAGTAAATATTTACGTTGTCCTAATTTATGATTATGAACTACGTCTCTTTCATCCTAAACCCGTTTTATTTATTTATTTAGGAAGGTTTTATAATTACCTATGTGTCATGTTTTCAGTTAAAAACCCCTCAACGCTTGGTTTATGCAATTACTAGCAATGCCTCGCGGTTTCACCCGCATAAGGGTCGATCCCGTAGGAATAGCGGGATAAAAAGTATTCTATGTGTTATTCTGATGTATAAGCTATATTACTGTAAAGTTTCATCAAAGTCCGTTCAGTATTTATGGCGTGAAAGAGTAACAAGCATCCATCCATCCATCAATCGTCACAAACTTTCGCGTTTATAATATTAGTAGGACTTGGTCCTGAGCGGAGATTAAAGCTATCCTCGGAGCAGGAACTCTAAGCCACTCGCTTAACTTTTGAAAGGTCAAAGTTTCATTATGTCATCCCCTACAGTGCTTTCGTTACAGTAGGGTTCGTTTTTAAGAGTTATATTTCGAGTAGTTTCGTTACGAGTTATAAGCCAAAAACTGAAACAAGTTCGAAAATGTCGAGGTTTTTCGAAGCTGTAAACTCGGTTTTACACTACTTATTATGATATCCTACTAATATTATAAATGCGAAAGTTTGTATGTATGGATGTATGGATGTTTGTTACTCTTTCACGCAAAAACTACTGAACAGATTTTGACGAAATTTAGCACACAGATAGTTTATAACCAGGATTAACATATAGGATACTTTTTATCCCGACATTCCCACGGGATCGAAACTTATGCGGGTGAAACCGCGGGGCGCAGCTAGTATATATATATTTCTAAAACTCTTAACCTAATTCACATTTAGTTTTAGCCACACAAAGAAAACCTTTCAGAAAATCAAGTCTTGTTTTTTCGTTGAGCAACTCAGCTCTATTGACATCCCCTAGAGTACAATATATCCTGACATCATCACTAAAAATCAGTACAGTGCAATGTTTTGCGATCTACGATGGTTTAAATACAGATGTTTATTGCTCTTAGGAAAGACTACAGGTACAGACACTAGAATAACATTGGAAACAATTTATACATATTATAAAATCGCTTTTCATGTCTGTCTGCGATGTTCCTCTAAACTACGCAACGGATTTTGATGTCCTTTTCACCATTATTTATATTCCGACAGGTTTTTGTGTATACAATATTAATATTGAACTTACATGGAATCTCGAAGTTTTGTCCAGTTGCAATATACGTGCAAAGTAGGTGTGGGTCCCTAGTAATCACCAATTTAATATACAATTATAATTATTATACGTCCTATTATATTTAACTTCTATTTCTTTTCTCTTCTAGATAATGAAACTGTAAGACTAAGTACCGTTTTCGACAGAATATTGACCAAATTCGGTCATCAATTTTTTCTTCGAATTCAAACGCATTTCGTACTACGGTTTTTCGAATTGTAAGACCGAACTCATTCCGAAGAACTTCACCCTAGACTAGCACCAGTGCTAGATAATAATTTAGCTAGTTAATAAGTTAGTTGAAGCATCTCTGTTATTGCATTTCCTTATCTTCAAAGTACAAACTAAATAGTTAGGTACTCTGATAATAAGGGAAATTAAACTTTATTGGAACGCAATTCCAAGGCTTTTGCTTATTAAAAAGTTCTTATTTTTTGCTTCTTTGAACTCATTTTGATATAGACAGATTGAAAATAACTTTGTAAGTATTTGTTGGTGCCTAACTAAGTAACTGGTAGGTTACGGAAAGCCTTTTTCCGCACATTCGAATTTCTATGAAATTAATTGCCAAACATACGCTCATCAACTCTAACTCGATAAATATGCCAAAAATCAGTGAAATAATAGTATATTTATTAATAATTAGAAAAAAATAATAATTATACTAAGTACTGAAGTTTAATAATTTCACCACGCCTCCCTGAAAAAGTCACATGCACCAATGTGACTTTTCCAATTGATTTGTGACTTTTTCAATTGACATGTGACTTTTTCAATTGATATGTGATTTTTTCAATTGATATGTGACTTTTTCAATCGATATGTGAATTTTTCAATTGATATGTGATTTTTTTAATTTGATATGTGACTTTTTCAATTGATATGTGACTTTTTCAATTGATATGCGAGTTTTTCAATTTGATATGTGATTTTTTCAATAATTGGTGACTTTTTCAATTGATATGTGACATTTTCAATTGATAGGCTTTTTGTTAGTAGCGTTTTCTGTGTATATTGATAAGTACTTTATGAGTTTATCTTGGACATTACTGACATCGGTGAAGGAACACAACATCGTGAGGAAACGCTTGCCGCTTCCATATGAATTATGTGTTTACTTTGTATTTGGAGCTCGTGAGCTAAGTAATATCAGATGCACGGGTCGATCAATTAGGTTAAGCTACGCTTGCCGCGGTCGGCCCGCGGATAGGTGACCATTTTTACATACCGCGAACCCCCCGTGCCTCGGACAGCATGTTAATCCGTTGGTCCCGGCTGTCATTCTTGAATCTTTGACAGTGGTTATGGGACTGTCAAAGATCAGACTTTCGGGCTTCTGACAAGAAGCCCGAAAGTCTGACAACCAGTGTTACCAAGTTAGCAGACTATATTACCAGTACTCGTAACTGGGTTGTGAAGGTCAGTTAGATAGTCGCTCCTTGTAAAATAGTGGTATTCAGCTGCATCCGGTTAGACTGGAAGCCGACCCCAACACAGTTGGAAAAAGGCTAGGCAGATGACGAGTCTCTAAAAATAAACTACATAAATAAGTAGACTACACTTACACTAACTTCGAACTAAACTAACTAACAAGATTACTAAAAGCTGTTGATTTTTCGATTTTTTTATAAAGTTTCCTCTTCAATTTTTCTTTGACAAAATCCACGAGCGTGCTCCATAGATATTTATCTTCTTAGCCTTAATGCAGTTGCTGGAACGAACGAACGGAGGTAAGTATAACCGAGCTGTATCGAAGCGATTCCAATCTATGCGGGTAGGTACTATTGACCTGAACCGTCTACTTGTAGTTTAGTGGCGTGTCTGGTTGTTAAATATATATTTATATACAGGGTGGAAACTTTCAGCGGGGCAGTAAGGGGAAGTACCTTATCCGTTGCAGCTACACGAAAATGGTCTTAGGAGATTATCCATATTTTTTTATGGAATTTTGATCTCCATTCACAGATTTTCAAACAAAATTACAGTTAGCGAGAAAATAGCCATTTTACACAAAAACATTTTTTGATGCCAATCGATCCTGTTTCTAATACTGATCAAACATAACTGTGCACTGTTGATGTCAATAAGCTCGCCCCCTATAACATGGGTCTTAAACATAACTGGCGAAATGTGGGTGTACTATAATAATGCACCTCTGCCTAACCCTTCGGGGAATACAGGCGTGATGTTATCTTATGTAATACTAGCTGCGCCCCGCCGTTTCACCCGCATAAGCTTCGATCCCGTAGGAATATCGGGATAAAACGTATCCTATATGTTAATCCTAGTTATAAACTATCTGCGTGCCAAATTTCATCCAAATCCGTTGAGGAGTTTTGGCGTGTAAGAGTAACAAACATCCATCTATCCATACATACAAACTTCACGTTTATAATATTATTACTAGCTGCACCCCGCGGTTTCACCCGCATAAGTTTCGATCCCGTAGGAATATCGGGTTAAAAGTGTCCTATGTGTTTATCCTGGTTATATACTATCTGTGTGCCAAATTTCACTTAAATCCGTTTTGTAGTTTTGGCGTGAAATAGTAACAAACATTCATTCATCTATCCATCCATCCATCCATACAAACTTTCGCATTTATAATACGATATGTATATAATATATACCTATATATACGAGTATATAGTAGGAAATAGGATTTTTTAAAGTTTAATCTAGAATACATGTGCGCAGTCAAAAAGAAAATTTCAGAAATAGCCTGCTACAAACTGCTCTAAAAAGTAATAGTATTTTTTTTACGTGTGCCTTTACATACATACTAGTAATTTATTCAAACGTAGCAGTAAAAGTACCAACCAAGTGAGACATTACAGTGTAACGTTCTTCTCGTTTACAAGAGTATAAGGCAAAGGAATTGCGAAGGAAGGCATTTGCAGGATAATCTCGTTACAAATCACGTAGCAAATTGTTACAAGCAAAGATATGACACTACTAACTGTTGATGAATACTTATATTTATGTTAATCCTGGTTATAAACTATCTGTGTGCCAAATTTCATCCAAATTCGTTAAGTAGTTTTTGCGTAAAAGAGTAAAAAACATCCATCCATACAAACTTTCGCGTTTATAATATTAGTAGAATTATATATTATTATACATTATATTATAACTAATTAGTAGACATTTATTTAAAACTAGAAAGGTTTTATGTATAATACCAGCTGACCCGGCAAACGTTGTTTTGCCATATATAAATTATTTCTAGCTGCCCGGCGCTACTTCGTTCGCGTGGTGTCCTACCCCCTACCCTACTCCTACCCTACTCCTACCCTACTCCTACCCTACTCCTACACTCCTACCCTACTCCTACCCTACTCCTACACTACTCCTACCCTACTCCTACCCTACTCCTACACTACTCCTACCCTAGGGTGGACATCCCTTATCACTTAAGGGTTTGAAAAAAAAAAAAAAAAATAGATAGTAGCCGATTCTCAGACTTACTGAATATGCTTAAAAAAATTCATAAGAATCGGTCAAGCCGTTTCGGAGGAGTATGGCAACGAAAACTGTGACACGAGAATTTTATATATCAGATATACTGATTAATTACTATTTTACAAGCTAACACTAAAATAATAATTTACTATAATACTTGTACATAGTATATTATTATTTTAGTGTTAGCTAAATAATAAAAAAATTAAGAAAAAGGCAGGAGCTCATTGGGAATGATTTTTTTTTTAAAAAGTGGCCAAAAGTCTGGCAGCATTACCACGTTGGATGGCAATGCTGATTCTTTGGGCTGAAAATAGGCCAGCCTTCTGGTCACGTGAAGAGTCAACCAACCGCTTGGCGATGTCCCGAAAAATTCGATGAGCACTCGAACCCCAAGGCACTATTATTTTATAATTATAATATAGTAGGATTGTCGTCCCAAAATGGAATGTATACCCATAGTTATTCTGTTAATAACGTTACATTTTTCTTACAGAATTGGCAAGATACCAATACACGAACAGCAGTGCGATTCTGTAACCATCTCACCGTGAAAACTTAGGTGAAGTGAGCGTGGAGTGAGCTGTCATTCCAAATAATGCTAGGGATTGGCACTAGTGACAACTCACATCAAGCTCACTTCACTTGAGTTTTCACGGTGAGATTTTTACAGAATCGACCGGCTGGACACACGGCGGACTTGCAGACGTTCGCACGGAAATTGTCGCGCCGGTATTTTATCGCACACTGGATTTTCAACTCTCGGTGTTGAGGCAAGCATTGAGAATCCAACAGAGCGCATCGCAGCGCGTCAAAAAACCACACTGTTGGATTTTCAACTCTCGGCGCTAAGCAGTGCGTTGAAAATCCAATGCGCAAATAGATTCCGCCGCGATTTTTTTGCGTCCGTGCGAAGATTTGATGAGGTATAAGATAAAGATAAATTATTTAATCTACTTACGATTCATTGAGGGACAATTACTGACACTTCATTTGATTCTCCTCGTAAAAGATTAAGAATGGTCCCTTGTGACGAATTAAGCCGACGCTTTCTTTCGTGTAAACGGTAAAATAGGGGACTAAGGGATAATAATATCATCGACATCTACAGAGCATTCATGGCCCAGAGGTAACGGCTGCGAATTACGAGTCGTAGGTTGGAACCCAGACAGGAGCTTTTTGAAGTGAAAACTTCTTTAGCGGCGTTGTTCGCTTTTTTGTGATGGTTAAAAAATTTTAAACTCGCGTCAGGACACGTGACCTGATCGAAAATTCGTAAGACGGAGCTCACGTCAGGACACGTGACCTGATCGAAAACTCGTAAGACGGAGGGAGAGTAGACCGCATTCCAAAATATCAAAAATGCACAACGTTAAAATTCAAGTTTTCACGTCTGCCGGCACTCCCGGAGTGCAAACCGTTTTTTTTTTACTACCCTTCGCTGGCCTACTCATGGGCCAAGGCCTCCCCCCACTCCTTTCATCTTTCACGAGCCCGCGCGTCCTCCTTCCAGTTTTGACGGAACCTATCCAGCTCGTACCGCCATCTTCTACGTTGTCTGCCGCGACTCTCAGGCGCTTTGCTTTGTGTAAATTATTTCATCGTCACTGCTCTGAAAACGGTGAAGGAAAACATCGTGAGGAAACCGGTATGTCCTTGAACCATAAATTCGAATACATTTGACTTCTACCAACCCGCACTGGGCCCGCGTGGTGGGGCCCACTCCCTCTCACCGAGAGGACGCCTGTGTCCCAGTAGTGGAGATATTATAGGCTGGTTATGAGATATCTACATAAATTAAAGTCGCTTTTCGTGTCTGTCTGTGTGACCGTGAAGTTCTTCTAAACTACGCAACGGATATTGATGCGGTTTTTACCAACTCTTAGAGCAGTGTACACACGGCGACACCTCAATCTGTACATTTCCAGTTTTAGCTGACCTCGCATTGTATAGGTTTTTTGTACAATCAGAAGTCAGCTCATATTGGTTGGGTTGGTGGCCTTTTTCCAACTAGGTATTTTGGGGTCAGCTACCAGTCTAACGGGATGCAGCTGAATACCAGAATTTTACATGGAGTGACTGCCTATCTGATTTCCACAACCCACTTATTGGGCAATACGATACCCCTTGGTAGGACTGGTTGTCAGACTTTCGGGCTTCTGACGACTCGTATCGACTGTCAAAGATCTACGAATGACAGCCGGGACCAACGGCTTAACATACTTTCCGAGGCACGGAGGGGTCTTGGTATGTAAAGACCCATCCACGGACCAACCGCGGCAAGCGTTGCTAAACCTGAGCGATCGAACCGAGTGACTGTTATTTCTTAGCTACAAGCAGCAGGAACGCAAGCAAGCCAGCAACAGCCCCTACCTTACTAAAAACATTGAGATTTCTTTATTATCTATTTAGGAAATCTCAATGTTTTTTTAAGTTGTATCTTTCTAAGCTAGCAAGTTTAGAGAAGCCTTCTGCCTAATTAAACACTATACCTACTTAACATTACATGCGTAATTAGGTGAAATACGCATGTAATGTGCTATGCTACGTTTACAACCTAATAATTTATTTAATCCATTTATTTTGACTATAAAGAATCTTTTACCAGCCAGACAGAGCAAAAAATTTGCTTAGCATTTTCTAAATTTATTCCATTTCACAAATATTGTTTTAAAAGAACTTTGAAACATCAATTTAATTAAAAAATTTAAGCAGAAATCCTCGCCTCGAAAATCTAGTAACAAAGTGAAACACGTCAATCTGTCAATCTAATAAATCGGCTTGACTGACAACCGTAATATGTCTGCCACTGTCACACATTACCTACATACAACATTGTTCAATAAGCTGTGTTTTGTCGCCTTTTCTTCGTAATGAAATGTAATAAAATTGACAAGCAATTGTCGTCTGACATATTGCTTCGTGTGACTTTGAAAATGTCGGGGTTAACATTTATGAATGCTGTTTATTGTGTCTTTGTTTTTTGATCATTCAATTTCTACCCCATCTAAGAGGCTCCAGCAACTGCCGCACTTTCGAGACGTCACTTAAAATTAATAAGTCATTAACATTGATTAAACATGGTGGTTAATCAAAGTTAATGATCTTGGCACAAATGTGAACAAGGCTGACTGTCATATTTTTGACTGACAGCATTCCAATTTATACATAAGTAACGACTCTGAGTTCTGGGGTAACACTGGCAAAGTCATTAATTTTGACAGTTCAACAACATTCATTGCGATTTATGACTAGTGCCCGAGAAGACCGTTATATTGTTTCCACTGTGTTGAGAAATCGCCACCTTAATGCAATTGAAGTCCAGCAACAGCTTTTTGACCCGAAGGCACTACATTAGTGACAGTACAGTGAGAAGACTTGCTGAAGCAAATCTGAAAACTATTTTTGAATTTTTAATCTGTATTTAATTTTTTTCTACACTCAATAGTTTAGAAAAAAAAAATTAAAAGTGTAGTACTTAGTTTTGCAGGCCAGTGTATTATGAAGCAATGGATTAGGAATTTCCTTGAAAATCCTTCGAACTGTGATTGAAAGTGTGTTGAGCAATTGTGGTGCAGGTTCATTCGGGCTATTTCCGGTACCTACACACCAAACCTCCATAGGTATGGTGTACCTACCTGGAATAGAGTACCTTATGATATTATACTTACCCTTTAGACTCAAGTTCTACATAAAATGTCTTCTAAGAGAACTAAGAAATATCAAGAACTTTAAGTGCCCACTTTCCCACTGTAGTGGGAAAAGATAGGTAAGTACTTAGGCAATCCAAGCATTTGATTCACGGTTTATAACGTAGGTAAACGTAGGTACGCAAGGGCGCATTTTTCACGCGGCGATTTTTTTCGCGCACTGAATTTTTGAAAGAAAGAAAGAAAATACATTTATTTAGCACACACTAAAAACACACACAAAACACCAGATACATACATCAGATAAAAACTAAAAATAAGGATCAAATAAAAAGTGTAAAGTGCACGGCTCACGCAGTCACGGCAGCGCCAAAAAGGCCCAATTCAGAATTTTCAATGCAATGCTTAGCGCATAGAGTTGAAAATCCTGCAGTGTAGTTTTTTGACGCGCTGGGATCCAACACCGAGAGTTGAAAATCCAGTGCGCGATAAAATCCCGGCGCGATATTTTTATTTGTCCCGGAGAGTAAAGCTAGTTACGCACTAGCGGTTGGCCGCCTAGGCGGTTCATTTGAGCGGCCAGCTGCCTGACGCGGTTGGAATACCGGCTGACCGCCGTGGCGATCAATCACGATAAAACCACGTCAAGCGGTCCAACCGCTAGAAGGCGCGTTGCTCCACAACGAAATGCCGCGGTTAACCGCTAGCGCGTAGGGGCACTTAGGCAAGGGTTTAAGTACCTTAGTACATTTTGCCAGTTATGATTAAGGTTCACGTAATAGGGGCCCATATTCCCGCGAACAGTTGTTGACTGGTTAATATTTTCTTTACCCGTGGTCCCTTCGAGAAATACAATGCTGCCGAATTAAAATGGTAATTTCTTATGGGTGCTAATTAAGGCAGCTTCTTTAAAATGTCATTCTTTCCCATTTCTTATCAATGAATATCTGCGCAACTAGTTTCGTAATATTTTATACACAACCCGTGCGACTTTACTAATCTGCGTTCGTGATTTAGTTTCCAAACGTGTAAACAAATATGTGTTTTTGGAAAAAATACACAATAAAGCTCAGTTTACGCAACAACTTCAAACTTTTTAATGACTTTTTCAATCACTACTCAAGTACTCATTCTGAAATCAACTTAATTTCCACTTTAATAAAATAGAGGTTTGCTTAAATGTAATTAACATCAATTGGAAACATGTATTTGAATAGACCTTAGACACCTCTCTGGAATGCCCCTCTCCCGCTTACCTGCGCGGTACCCCGCGTTCACCTTGTGCATTCAGCAGCGCTATCATGTTTGTGATGTGACGTCACAGCGCCAGGTGCCTAGTTAATTCGCGCGGGTAGTAGTTTGTGCCGGTACGGCAGAAGAAAAATAATTAGTAGGTAGTAGTTATTCGAATTTTTGGGTCCAAAGACATACCGGTTTCCACTCGATGTTTTTCGTCATCCTTTTGAAAGCATTGGTGATGAAATTAAATACACAAAGGAAAGTGTCTGTCTGGGTTCGAACTCACGACCTACAAAGCGTAAGTTGGGGCCTGTCCCACTCGGCCACCACTGCTCTCATGCTGATTATGAGGATGACCTCCTATTTTAGTAAGTCACAAATAATTATTTTTCAAAACTTCAGCACCAATTCTTCGCCTTTGTAAACTTGACGGAGCGAGATTTTTCAAAAAGTGTGAACTAAAGCGGTTTACTTCCAAATTAAAAACTTCAGCACTGTAGTTCAAAATCAAATTAGGGAAGTTTTTCATTAAAATAAAATTGTTTGTTAGCCATACAGAGGAGGAGTTTTAACAAGTTGCTGTTAACCACCGCTTCTTATTAATTACGCTTTTTTTTTTGCTCGGCTAAGGAGCCGGTAATTTTGATTTAAACATAATTTTGGCACAGAAAAATTTAAAACAAAATGGTGTACCTTTAATTCTTTGCTTTTCCATGCAAAACTTCTTTTAACCGATGTTTTTGTCCTAGCTCGTTCACTATCGATATATCTATATACTTATATCGTATCGCTGTTTTTGTACTGAGTTGACTTACTTAGGGCCGATTTTTCAATTGACAGTAAATTTTTATACGTGGAATAAAATTCTGTATGTCTGACAGATTTTGTATGGAACAACTGTCAAAAAATCCAAATTATTCCTCAGATAATATTATCTGGCGTTGGAAAAGTCAGCCCTTAGTGGGATTATGAATATAATTCTCATCGATTTTTTTTTAAATTGAGTATTTTCCCTTTTTCAACATATTCGCGAATCTAGTAGAAAAGTATATACTAAACTTACCGTCGTACCCATGTACACTCACCTTCTCATAAAAACAAACCCCAGAACACCAATCAATCTGCTTAACCTTTTCCCAACTATGTTGGGGTCGGCTTCCAGTCTAACCAGATGCAGCTGAATATTAGTATTTTACAAGGAGTGACTGCCTATCTGACCTCCATATCCCAGTTATCGGGTAGCAACCCTTTGGTAAGTTGGCTGTCATACTTTTGGGCTTTGACTACCCGTAATGAATGGCAAAGATCTACAAATGGCGGGAACAACGGCTTAACATGCTTTATTTATATGATACATACCTACTAGATGACCCGGCAAACGTTGTTTTGCCATATTACATTATTTTGCCACTCACATTATTTCTAGGATTTTATTTTTGTTTTGTATTCTCAGACCTACCCGATATGCACACAAAATTTCATACAAATCGGTCCAGCCGTTTTGGAGGAGTTAGGTAACAAACATTGCGACACGAGAATTTTATAAATTAGATTGTACACCAGAAAATACATAACAAAAAATACAATGCTGCTGCTGCTTTCCAAGGCACTGAGGGGTCTCGAAATGAAATGGATAATAACCCATCCATAAACTGACCGCGGCAAGCACAGCTTGACCTTCGATAGACCCATGCCACGTTTATCATTTACCCAGGAGCCCCTCAATCTCGGGAACACCACGTCATTTAATAATTTGAATTCCACGAATAACCAATAGGAATTTTCACAATTTTCTCACAAACTAAATTCTAGGAAATCTAGTTCTAGTATTCCAACCTCTAATTATACATACATGTAGTGTTTGGGATTCGTGTACCAATACAAATCACTTTTATGCTAAGACGAACGTTTATTTTATGTATTTTAAAATTAAAATTTATTTTCAACACGGCGGCGTTCTTACAGTTTAGTCCACTCTCGACCCCTCGACCCCCAATCAATGATATTTCCACTGGACCCCTAACTGTAGTTTAGTCTCGACCCTTGGGGGTCGAGAGTGGATTTTATTTTCCAGCCACCGTAGCTACATATATTGTTTTTTTCAGACTCCCTCATCCTGTCACTTACATAGTTCTTCACTTACATTCCGTTTCTTCTATTACTTCCGCATTCATTCACTCATGTCTGATTTCCACTTCCGCTTGTTGCGACGCTAGCGCCACTTGTGCCAGCTTCTGGTTCGTTTTCGCTTCGTTGGGGAAACGAGTACCAATAAAATCACTTTTATGCTAAGACGAACGTTCATTTTATGTATTTTAAAATTAGTTTTATCTCAACACCGTAGTCTATGTCAGCCAAATTTCCTCGTTCACTCACTCACTCAATCCTTCACTTACGTTCTCTCTATTACTTCCGCATTCACTCCCTTCCCATGCTACGAGCGACGATCTATACATACTCATTTTGCATCGTTTACGTTCATACGTCTGATCACGCTCGCCCATTTAGAATACTACTCACCTGCACCCTAATTAAGTGACACACTTTCAAGCAAAATCTGAATCATTTTGAAGCATATTGCTAATCCATAGCCACATTATGCTTAGACAATTTGTTTACTCGACAACTTAAATAACGCAATGAATGTTGTTAAACTGTCAAATTAAGAACCATTGCTACCCTTATTCCCCTTTATTCATAAACGTTGCTTAAAGTTAAGCAGTGATTAGCGACTGTTTAACCATACATTTTTGAAGTTTAAACGTTGCTTAACTTTAGTCATCGTGTATGAATAAACCCCATTGTGTTACGTAATTACCTCGCTGACCTTTCTGAAGATAAACATCAACTAGCTACAGTCTCTTGTTATAGGTAACATCTCATAATAATTTAATACAGCCGTCAACGATATCACATTCCACAAGTTTGAGAGCACTGGAAACTAATAATTACGTAGGAAATTACTCTATTAACTATTCCCTTGGTGAATATGAGGGCATGTGATTCATAGATCTCCCTTGACACGATTAAAATTCACACCTCACAGTTATCAACGATAATTATACCTACATATTATTGTTATAAGCTCAATGGCAGCTTCCGGGTTAGTTAGGTCGGCCTCCAGCCTAGCCGGATACAGCTGAATACCAGTATTTTATATGGAGCGACTGCTCATCTGACCTCCATGGTCCAGTCACTGAGTAAAATTAAAACCTCCTGGTAAGATTGGTTATTAGACTCTTGGGCTTCTGACTACCTGTAGCGACTCTCAAAGAAATACGAATGACAGACGGAACAAACGCCAACGGCTTAACGTCCTGTCCGAGGCACGGAGGGGTATGTATAATGGATAGTCACCCATAACGTGAACTGACCGCGGCAAGCGAGGCTGTATTTATTTAAACACGTGTGGACTTAAGTATAAAGATTGTTTGAGTATTTACTATCTTTCGTTTTGAAAGTTTTAAACAACTAATATTTTTCCTCATAGGTTGTTATTAAAAAAATATCGATATGCTTTCGATTGCCTATGGACTATTATCTGTCAGATCATGTCCATTTGTTTAACCGTTTTTTGAGAGCTGTCTTAGAACGTACATAATTATTCCAGATCACATAAAAGTTAGTTTTAAAATGCGTAATAAAATAAATATATAAACTGCCTAATATAATTGATCTATCTTATTTATGACTTCTTACAGACATTATAATACCGTACGTGTATCGTGTACGTACGTTTCGACACATAACATATCATTGCTCACTAGTTCGATCTTGCAAAAAACGGTTAACCCAGTGGACAGAAATAAATTTATAGTAAATTTATATTCGACAAAACTATCAATGCAAGAATGAACATGATTAATGCACAAAATAAAGAACGAAAAACTACTGAAAGCTACATTCGTTATGAGCGTATACGGTCGCACCAGCCGTCAAACAATTTCAATTTAGTAGCAAATCAAATAACACTAAACAAACATTACCATCAACACAAATACATAGGTACCTTAATAAACTATGTGACTGTCACACTCACTGGTAAACTATGTAATGATACATGTAATTACTAAAACAAAGCATTTTCAACCGTATAACCACTGAACAATATAATTAATGTACAAAGTTTCCTTTATTACGAAGTTATTATTGCCACCAAATAGTTTTTCCTTAATAGAGTCACTGCAGGAACAATGAAGCTCAGTATTTAGCTAATATGCTCTGATTTACACGTTACTCAGCAAAATGGAGTATTATTTTTTATTAATTATATTAAGTGTTGTAACTAGTGCGAGTTCTAAGGCTTTTAATTTTGTTCCTCCTGATTTAACTGAGGAAGTTCCAAAAAGTAAGTACCTTAATATTTTTTTATTAATACATGCTTAAATGTTGATGTACTGTTTCTCAATACGCCCTCTGAAGTTAACCCGACCCTGTGACATGTTTGGTACTAACCAGAGACTTGCTAAATAATAATAGGCATCACTTTAATTATAAATTGTAGTAAATATTTTCGAAACAGAATCAGCTGCGATTATGGGTTATGTTTATTTTGATGAGGAAATCCAACGCCTATAGCGGTAATGCCATCATCAATGTAATACCCCAAAGGAGAAAAAAACATGTATTAATTTCAACATATTATTCTTTTAGTCATCACCGTCACTATAAATAAATTATACTTACAATAACGGAGTGGAAAATAACTATTGAAATAATTTAAAAAAACACACAAGAAATTAATGATTAGAGTAATTAACAATCTTTATTTAATTTCAGGTTTATCTCGTGTTAAACGAGACATTAAGGATGATTCTATGAAGGGCCACGTATTATTGCCGACGTTTTCAATTTATCTTATTGGATTCTCAATGTTGTTCATGCTGATAGTCATAGTTATTCTAGGAGTGGTGTTATACTTAGCCTTGGAGAAAAAATGGATTTTTGGATTAAATGCTCCCAATAAACAGTATGTCAGGCAAGAGTCAACAGGAGTTGTTCCATTGTACAGTGCCACTTACGAAGAACAAAACAAAAACAATGGAAGCACATTAACTGTGAACAGCGGTATCATAGAAATAAGCGAGCCCAGAGCTAGCGACCCAATAACACCAACCCGCCTTGAAGAATCCAAAATCATTTTTGCCAAGAGACCTCTTAAAGCGGTAATGGATAAAGGACAAATGGACGCAATATGTAAAGAAGTATTGAGAAAGGTGCAGAAAAGTGATTCCGCAAGTTTCAGGGATCTGAACGAACTCTTAAAGTTTGAAAAAAGGAACGATAATATTGGAATGAAGAGTGAGGATGTGAAAGAATCTGAAAAAGAGGATAAAAACGAAGAAAATGCAGAATTTAAGGTTGAGTCACAACTATTCAAACTTAAAAAACCTGAAATCAAAACGGAAACTCAAAAGGAAATTCAAACAAAAATACAAGACGAAATTAATACAAAAATACAAGAGGAACATAATTCAAAAATACAAGACGAACTTAAAACAAAAATACAAGAGGAATTTAATTCAAAAATACTAGGGGAACTTAATTCAAAAATACAAGGGGAACTTAATTCAAAAATGCAAGGGGAACTTAAAACAAAAATACAAGAGGAACTTATAACACAAAACGTAACTCAACCGAAAATCAAAGAAGAGAAGATCAATGAAACCAAACAAGAAACTAAGAACAAAACAACAAACGAACCCGTAAGTGAACCAAAACCTGATGAAATTAAAGACGCACGAATTGATAAATTAGAAAGTGACAAAAACGAAGATGACAGCGATTCAGAGACCGAATATGATACAGTTCCTAGTCCAATCAGATTCAGGCATTCTGGTCCTGCACCTGACCAGTCTCTATATGATACCGTTCCAAATCCAATAAAATATAGGCACTCTGACCCTGAAACTGACCATTTAGATCAGTCCTTATATGATACCGTCGCTAGTCCACAAAGTGTAAGACATTCTGGCGCAGAAACTGATGATGATATTGATGATATTTACGACCTTCCACCGAGCAGAGGTAGCCTAGATGGCCAGCCTAGAAATGTAATTCAGATGGACCCCGAAACCCAATACTTAATGCCATTTTCATCACAACATACAGATTCATGTTATGTAAACGCCAAGACCAAGAGACAGTCATTTAAATCACCATAGTCAACACTTGTGTTCTACGGACTGACTTTCCATTTATTGGCCATATTTTAGGGGTTTACTTTCACCTCTCGAAGATTACTCTAAAAGAATCCTCATGAGTATCAACCATTTACTATGAGATCAACATTAAAGTAGTATGAAAAAGAGCATCGGTTTCATAGACTTTGTTTGGCAAGTACACATATATCTATTTCATTTTAATGTAAAACAGATGCTCTGTTTCCAATAGCAATAATCAGTTGTATTCTTGAGTAGGTATAGTAACCCCCAGATTACCACTGAATTCAAAGTCCATTATTTGTGTGTAATACTGTAGGTACTGAATGTATTTAATGAATCAACGTTTACAAAAACGGCAATTCCTGCCATATTTACCGGGAATTTATCAATGTTACCTTTAACAGTTTGATGAAATCTACCTATAGCAATGCAAAAATAAATTAATAAATCGACTCTCAGGCCCGTACAGAACCTCACCCAAGACTCAAGCGCTACATAAAACTAGAGCCATTTGATTGGTTGAAACTAGTTTTAAGTAATGCTTAGGTCTTGAGTGAGGTTCTGTAATACGGGACTTAATTACATTTGTAAATATTTTAATGACATTATTTTATACAATACGGACACGATGATAAATCTAACTGCGTATATCTATTAGACCTCCAGTCTGCAAACGAAAATTCGGCTGATTGGCAAAATCCATAGTCGGACCGTTATATTTATTTATCATATTTGAAGAAATCACTTATAAATATATCGATGTTAGGATGTATTTATTGTCGTCAACATTGTATATACCCTGTCCATTAGGTTAACCATTTTTTGACAGCTGTTTTAAAACGTACATATTCCAGATTACCTAAAAATTAACTTTAAAATGCGTAATAAAATAGACATATAAACTGCCTTATCGTATTGAATTATCTTATTTATCACTTCTTACAGACATTATAATACCGTACGTGTATCAGTTTTGACAAAATAAATATAATTGCTCACTAGTTCGATCTGTCAAAAACGGTTAATCTAGTGGACAGAGTATAGTAGTAGTAAAATTGGTGTAGACTAAGGCCCATTTGCACGAAAAATCACTATTATGCATTTAACACTAAACGTAGTTAAAACATTATGTTTCTGTCATCTTCAAACGATTGAAAGAGAACAGAAGGCCAATTCTCGTAATTTAAAACGTTCAAAATCTAGTCGCAGTCTCATCTCGGCGACAAACAAATGTCAAAAACTTGTCAAAATGTAGAGAAATTAGACGTATTTTTGACAGATTGAGACTGAGATCAGACTGTGAACGTTCTTAAAATTACGAGAATTGCCCCTCAGAAATAGAACGATGTAAATGCATTTAGTAATAGTATCAGAATCAATGTAAATAGTAATATAATTATCGTTAATTTTAATAAATTATGCTTGTACTGAATGACACCGTTTAAAATTATTTAAAATCCAGAAATCTTGTGTTATGTGAGTAAATTTGGAGATCCCTATCGTATAGATATGTCCCCATTGTTGGTGTCAAAATTATAAAGTTATTTATGTCGTCGGTATGCGTAACCATAATACATTTAGTTTTCCTTGTTCTCGTCGTTACAATTATTATTAATGTGGAAAGCAATAATTTATGGTATATTAAATTAAATAATCCTATTATTGTAAAGACAAAAAACGATGACATAAAATTAATTTTAAGAATTGATACCTAATGCTTGTCCTTTTGAACTTCCTTATACACATTAAACACAAGTAACTACTTTTAAATCTACAATCATGAATATTAACCAATTTATTTAAAAACGTTACGTAAAGTTATATCATCATTATATTAACATCTGCTTTGCCATACATTTTGACGTTAAACTTGAATAAAGTTGGACTTGGATGTTTGAAGATCGAATGCATTGTTGATGATTTTCAACCAATCAAAGCAGCTCTAGACTATGTCATTATTAAGTGCCAATGAAACTGAACGCGATCAGCAGCAGCCTAAACCGAGTTAAAGATCTGTCACTGTCATCATTGTTGTAGAATATACACACGTGACACTGACAGCTATTAAACGCAGTTTAGATGTGCTAATCGCGTTCAGTTTCATTGGTGGAATTGGCACTTAATGATGATATTGTCTGCCGTGAAATTCGCCTTTAGTCTCATAGGAGACTAGAACCTCTGGTTCCCAATTGCCGTATTTGTAGGAAAATTTCACCCTCTAGTCTCAGTCTCACTTTCTAATTAACCTTAATTACGTACAATTTTTTGGCATTGATTGTTGCTGAGATGAGATTGCGACTTGAATTTGAACCTTTTTTAAGTACCTACGAGAATTAGCCGCCCGTCTGATTGAATATCATGTCAAAGAGCAACTCAATCGTCGGCAGTACAAACGCAGAGATTTTTTGTATATTTTTAGCAATATGATTATGAAGTAATAGGATTATGAAAAAAAGCCAAAACTTGGAAAATTGGAAACATGAATCTTGAAAATCTACAGACCAGATTAGTTTCTATAAACAGATTTTCTTTATGTTATCTCATGCAAAAACCTCAATGACACTTGAGAATTTCTCTTGGCAACTATATCAAAGGAACTCTTTGGATTGAAAATATAAAATGTTTTACGGTGCCTAGCCCGAACTCTCGTATAGTCTCGTATAATTCTTAACGTTTTCTTCAAATTTCAGTACTACATACTATTTTACTTTATATGCATAGTGAATATTTCAGATGTCCCAGTTGTGGAAAATGGAGTCTCAGGGCGAAATTCACGGACTGCGCTTTGCCTTTATTTTGCCAAGTAAAGTTAGCGTTTCATCTGAACCTTGTACGAGTATTTAACTCATTAGTGTTCATAACTAAATAAATGCTCGTATAAAAAAAAAAACACTTGCTCACTTCGCTATGGACGTATGAATATGAACATTATTTGATTAGAAATAAGGTGCATATTCGAATGAAACGCTGGAAAATTCACAAGGCAAAGTAAAGACAAAGTGCAATCTGTGAGCTTTGCCCTATGTATGTATGTTTGCATCAGGTTATCCGAAGATTCATTTAAAAAAATCCTTTCCTATAAAATAAACATGATTATTTTCTTATTATATTCGTGTCGCTAGCACGACTAATCTAATATCGCGACATATTCGCCAAAAATGTAAGCAAATATGAGTTTATGGAAAAATAACTTTAATTCCTACACAATGAAGTTCAGTTTACGCTACATTATCAAACATTTTTATAACTTTTTGAATAGTGCCAGTCACTCTGAAATCAACTTAATTCCCACTAAAATAAAGTTGATATTTGTTTACCTTGAAATAACGTCAATTTGAAACAAATAAAATTTTAATATATACCTAATTATGTCTTGTTGGCCCAAAACTTTGCCACTTCCACGGCGTTGTCGGTGGCAGCGCAGAGGTCACCTTGACTGCATGTTTTGGGACACAGAGGGCAGGATAGGGGGTGGAGTATGGTTTGCGACATAAAAATGTAAGTAACAAAACTCTCAAACTTCCTGTCTTCTTTTTACTACAAATTTATTTACACAGTTTAAAAAATGTCTAGAATATGAGCAACTTTAAACTTGTTTGTTTTGTGTTGTCAGTTATGAAAACTAGAGAAGCTTTATTAATTAAAAATTAAATAGTGTGCAAGCAACCTTTTTTGTTCATCTTTTTACTTGGATACTCTGATTTCTTATATCCCGGAAGTTTTTGTTCTCTTACTACATGTATTAAAAAACACGTTTTGAAACGAAGTTCTTTAACAAAGCTTGCGGTAGGAAAAAATTTGGAAAAATCGTCACGAAACGAAAAAGCGTTATTTTTATTTTGAACTTCGGTCCTGCCGGGGGTGCCCCGACCATACGTTTTTTTCTATACAAGGTGGGTACGTCTATTAATATGACAATAAATTAAACTGCATAGTATATCCTACCAAGGGGTATCGTATCGTTAACCCAGTAACTGGGTTGTGGAGGTCAGATAAGCAGTCGCTCCATGTAAAATACTGGTATTCAGCTGCATCCGATTGATGTGGAAGCCAACCCCAACAACATAGCTCCTCATCCAAAGAGCTCCATGTTACATAGAGCTACTGCCTATTTGACCTCCACAACCCAACAACTGGGTAATACGAAACCCCTTGGTAAGACTGTTTGTCAGACTTTCGGGCTTCTGACGACCCTGCTTTGTGGCTTTTCACGACTCTCAAAGAATGACAGCCGGGACCAGCGTCTTAACGTGCTTTCCGAGGCACATAGGGGCCTTGGTATGTAAAGATGGTCACCCATCTACGGACCAACCGCGGCAAGCGTAGCTTAACCTGATCGATCGACCGTTGCGGCTGTTATTACTTAACCACAAGCCCCTCAGGCTTGTGGTTAAGTAACCCAATAAACCACAATTTATTTCGGATAATGGATCAAATTCCGCAAGTCATGTTAACTGAATTCCTGTAAATCCTATTACCTTGAATTCGTAGTTACATCTCATTCCTCGCCCTTTACTAACTAGATTTACGAATTTAATAAACATACATGAAGTTTCATGGAATGAGATTTAAATTGTAAAATTTATTTGCAGAAAATTGCAGTGCATGGTTGACATTTAGTTTTAATGTGTTACTTTAAAACTCCTATTACTTAAACATAACAGGCGAAATGTGAATGTACTTTAGGTCCACCTCTGCCCAACCCTTCGGGGAAACAAGGCGTGATATTATGTGTTATATTTAAAGCTATACCCTGGCCAGTATGTTACCCGTTTTTTGACAGCTGTCTTAGAACATAACTTTTCCAGATTACGTAAAAGTCAACAACAACAACAAAATGCGTATTAAAATAAATATATAAAATGCCTTATCTTATTTAATTATCTTGTGTATGACTTCTTACAGACATTATAATACCGTACGTGTATCAGTTTTGACAAAAAAAATATAATTGTTATGCATCTGTCAAAAAACGGTTTTCCTAATGGACAGGGTATAGGGTATGCACGGCTAATGTCAAAACTGTTATTTAATTTTAGTCCTTATAGTCGATAACACAACAGACATGACTTTCCCTGTCATGGTAAGCGCTGTGCCCCTTTGTCTTTGATGCAGTGCACTAGTCTCTAGTTTTCCAAATTTCAGATTTCACTGTCGCTACCTCTCCATTTAAAATTGGGACATCCAGAAGTGCAGTGGTACAAAGAGGTAGCTACATTTTCAGACTTTTCTTTTTGATTGTGCACTCTAAGAAGACCTTGTCGAATTCTTAACGCCTACTTTACGATCAACTTTTAAATACAGTGAGAGTTGACATATAAAAGGTTCGTTTATAAAAGCCGGCCATGAATGATAGTGATAGAATGTGAAATAAATGTGAAGGGCGGGCGTTTCGGGGGACTGTCTTATGTAATTTTTACGCTCGAAAAGTGCTAATTCTCAGCCTATTTTGAATAATAATGACTTTTGATTTTGATAACAGCGCCTCAATTGCGTAGGTATTCCTAATTCATTGCTTCACACGATTGAAAAATTCGTCTGCTCGACAACGTAAATAACGCAATGAATGTTGTCGAGCTGTCAAAATCAAAGGAATTGCAATTGTTAGTGTGTTACGTAATAACCCCGCAGCTCCATAAACCAAATTAAATAATCTTGCCAGGATTGTAAATAAATAAGATTCTTGTTGAAATTCTTAAATCCGGTTTTAAAACTAGGTCGTTTGATTTCTCGCATTTGTTTAGATATTTGTGTTTTATCTCTTTCACGCGGCAGTAATGATTTATCACAAATGGAATAGTGTTTGTGAAATGTTAGTTGATTTAAACCCACGTAAGAAATCACTTGGAATAATACATCATCAAATACGTGTTTCAATCGTTGAGAGATGAGACCCATAGGGGAATAATACAGCCTTGAGGAACGTCAGCTTCAGGAAGTACAATCAGCCAACCGCAGTTTATCGGTAACCATGGCAACGCTGTATGCTACAGTGACGTTGATATTTTCAGACAGTTTGTCGTTGGGCCTAAAGCGAGAATTTCCTAAGACTGGCGGTGAATTGCGGCCGCTACATAGCGTCGGCAATTTACCGTCGAATGACGTTACTGAAACGTTATTTATGAAAGTAAGTGGGTGTGTTTTCCTGGAGCGCGTTTTTTGTTAGGTACCATAGTGAAGTCCGCCCATCATTTTTATCCAGGTGCCATCATTTTTATGATAGCCGCCAGTGCGCCCGTCATGTGGCGGCTACCGCTGCCGTAAGAAACCAGCGCGGTAATTCTATGAAGTGTCAAACCCTTTCACATAATCAGCCTACAATGTTCACACTGCTGGGACACAGGCCTCCGCTCGGAAGGAGTGGGCCGTAATCCACCACGTGGGCCCAGTGAGGGTGGGTTACTGTCACATGTCTTCGAATTTTTGGTCCTACGACATACCGGTTTCCTCTCGATATTTTTCTTCACCGTTTTGAGAACAGTGTACTTTACAGTAATAGGTGTAGGTTTTAGGTGGTGATCTCTTTTCTGTTACGTAGAGTCTCCCTATCATGGTCTGATCGTCTGATCCTTCACAGGGAGTTTTGCGAACTCTGGGTTTCACAAAACTAGTTACGTTAACGCTATATAGATTGTTTTTTTTTTTTTGTACGAGACTGCGCTGTCCCTATCCTGGGCAAAGGCCCCCCTCCAATCCCTTCCATCTTTGACAAACCCGCTCGTCTTCCTTCCACTTTTGATGGAACCTATCCAGCTTGCCAACTACTACGTGGTCTGCCGTGACACCGCCTGGTCTCACCAGTTCTGATTGAATTGTTGCAAAAAATAAACTTACTAAATAACGCTCTCTTGTATAAAAAAATATGGCACCTACATTCAGTATAATTGCCAACTAGAAGCACGTCTGAAAACTGAAAATATGACACGTAGCATTGTACTCGTGTTCTTTTGTTTCTCACGCGCTGTGAGTTTTAACACATAACATGAATAAACAAACTCTATTTATAAACAGACTATACTCGTGAATACGTTTCGCTTTCAATGAAAAAATGTTTTATGAAGTTTTGTTCGAATTTGATTCATGTTCGAAGGGACACTGTGATGATATTTGCGACTTTTCTGTGTATACTTGGAAGGAAAGTTGTGTTTTATTTGTTTCCATGCGTATTATTAATTCAACACTAAAGTAAAACACAACTAGTAATTCACAAAATCGTCATACAAAAAAACCACTTGTAATTTGCAAAAACATAGTTGGACCTAGGGATAAATACCTGCAATGTTTGGTAAAAGTGGCATAAAAGGCGAATGTCCTATGCAGTGTTAAGCAATTCTGAATCATATGCGGTGCAACTATTAATATCAAGATAGCATGCTCTGCACCTGCAGATGGTTATGGTACGGGGCCTGTATAGCACCTAAATTACACAAGTCGTTTCAGGTACAGTCTTCACAAGCCATATACGTTTCAAGGAACTTTTCACATATCTACGGACAGTACGTCATCCGTTACCAAAACGCCTAGATACAGTACAAAGAGTGCCTAGTCTACAAATAGCATTGTAAAGCTGTGAGCAATACAAGGAAATACATTGGAAATTGTATAGTTTGCCTACTCTGTAAATGTCATACCATACAACCGTAGGTGTTTTCCCTATTCTTCAAAATATGAAAAGGGAGTTCGCCTTTGTTGAATTTGAAGAATGTTGTCAGAAAAGGAGCGTTTTAGCAACTGTTTCTTTTGAATTTTGACAGTTTTTTTGTAGGAAAATGCATTGGAATTTAAAAGAATATTATCTTATTGAATTGTCTGAACATATTTTTATCTTCATTTAAACGGCGTACTTTGGAAATGTCTGTGAGTAGCAATATGCGGGAATTGGTTCTGTTAAGTTCTTTCAAGAAAATGAGGGATTTATACCTACTGTGTATTTTTAGAAAGAAAAGTCTTTTCCAGTAAAATCAGAAATTAATTGCAAAAGATTTTTGAGTCTGAGTAGTTCAGCGTCGCTCTTTAGTATGATATTTCTGTTATAATTAGCGTAGGGTCGCATAGGGTCTTAGCATTATGCTAAGCGGTGACCGTTTTACGTGGATGTGACGCATATTTTCCCTCAAATTGTTATTTTTTTTTTGTGTGGCGTGTTCTTTCTCTGCGTCATATTTACCAGAAACAGAGGTATTTTCGCCGATATGCAGTGCTAGTGTTTCCCGTTTGATTGAGTTCCCTATAATCAAAGTTCCCCTTTCATCTTTCTGGAAGATAGTGCTTTAAGTGACCTATGGACCTATATGTTTGGGATTATTAACTGGAGATTTCCTGTGGTGTGCTCTGCCGACCAGCCCCGAAGTTTTACCAGGCCAGGACCCTCGGATTGTGGCTGCGGGAAGGTTGAAGCGGGTAAGTCGCTGGACCCAGTAAATTCCCTACACGGGGCATGGTCTGATTAGAGGCACCGCACTTGCACTGGGTGTTGGATGGGTCAGTAATCCCCCACCTCGACAAATTAACAAACAATTAATAAACGTTTTTCTTTCTTTCTTTAAATTGTGTCTGCAGCGCCCTACTCTAATTCTCAAAATTATCAAACCGTTGTTCCACTTTGTGTCAACTTTTCGATAAAAATAAAAGCTAAGACTTCCACTGTAATGAAAGTTTACTCATCTTCCCGTCGTATCCTGGGCACTTATCAAAGACCAACCAGAAAGAATTTCAAAGAAACTTTCTGCAAATGACAGCACAAAGCGTGTTGATAGAGAATTGAAGCTACACACACACACACACATATTATGTTGTAGGGTATTGTTCTCCCATTTTACCCTCCTGGACGTCTTTGTCTGCAATATCTTTCGTTTAAGGAGTGCAGTTCTTCAACTGAGCGTTTCTCAAACTTATGTATGGAGTATTTGTTAGACTGTGACATAAGAAATTGGATTTCATGGACGCGTTCTAGCTTGGCGATACGACTAGATAAAGATGATAAGGCTATATTTTGATTTCGAGAGCAGTGGTCGCCTAGTGGTAACGACCTCAACTTAGGAGTTGTAGGTGGTGGGTTCGAGTCCAGCCAGGCGGTTTATTTTTGGTAAATTATTTCATCACCAGTGCTCTCAAAACGGTGAAGGAAAACATCGTGAGGAAACCGGTATGTCCTAGAACCAAAAAATCGAATACATGTGACATCTACCAACCCGCACTGGGTCCGCGTGGTGGACTACAACATTACAACCCACTCTCTCTCACAGAGAGGAGGCCTGTGTCCCAGCAGACCGAATATTACAGGCTGATTACGCGTGTAAACACATGCAATTCTTAAATGTCAATTATTGAACGTGCTTTGGCATACGATTATTGCTCTTGAACATTCCAGAAACTTGCACCGTGCTTGCAACGTTCTGAACCCGCCGGCACTGAACCTTGGTCTTTGATGTGCAGACTTAACAAGCGAGGTTCCTTTGTAAATCAGAGCAGAGTATCGAATATCTAATGAGACATCATTACAGCTCGTGTCGGCTACAGTTTATGCAGAATCATTTGTTTTAACTCGTGCACTGATAGGCTTCTCTCATAAGGGGTAGAGTAACACGAGCATATCTCGTGTCGTAGTGGAAAGACTGGTTACTCAGCAATTCTGGATCAGGTGGTGGAGGCCTAAAATTTTATCTGAAAATTATTGGATATACCTGAAATTTTAGCATATCGCCAACGACTCAATATTCGAATGCGATATTTTATGATAATATTATACCGTACCAAGTGCGGGGTAGTATTAGGAAATCGATTGCTTCCTCTGACATTCCTTTAAATTGGAAAATGTCACTGCAATCTGCAAAATTTATCTGATGGAATAGTAATATTCGTGTCAAGGATTTTAAGAGAATTTCTCGAGACTTCCGGCCTCTATTCACTCGGTTTTTTTGCTGCCTTATTCTTTCCCCTCCTTAATTATTATTATATGTATAATATTTAAAACTGGTAGCTTAGATATTAGGTAAACTAACTTTTGACAGCGGTTTCGCCCGCGTGGAGGTCGGTAATTATTATATCCTAGGTATCCAGGTTGTAAACAATCTGTGTGCCAAATTTCACCCAAATCCGTTCCGGACTTTTTGCGTGACAGAGTAACAAACATCCATCCATCCACCCATCCTCACACACTTTCGTGTTTATAATATTACTAAAACTAGTCAGATATTATTTTGTTTAAAAATTGATAATATTTCTGATTGTTGTTAAGTAAGGTAATATGAAAAAGACTTATCCGTACTTTAAAATGGAGTTATAAATAAATTAATAGTTTAAAATAATTTAATGGCATAATAAAACCTACATTATGGCCATAAAACCTACAACTGGGGATAGGCGACCAAATATAATATTGAAAAATACAAAAGTTTCAGCCAAAATGATTAAGAATGATAACGAATGCACCTTGGTATGTCTCAAATAAGAGACTCTATCACGACCTCTGTATCAAAACTGTTATAGAAGAAATCTTTGAACGGACAAAAGTGTACAAAGATTGAATCACGAACTATCCAAACATGCTAGCAGCACACCCAAACAGTCGCTTTAAGACTAAAAATATAGATTTCTCTAGATATTATTTAAGAGGCTACAAGAATAAACGGTTCCGTACGGAGTGGACGGCTTCCGTACAAACTAAAAACCCGGTAATAATACCAAACATTGCTGAATATCTGCAAGAAGATTGAAATAAAATAATAAAACAAAACAAAAATTAAGTCTCTACGACACCTTTTTAGAAATAAATAATATTATAAAGCATAATAGAAAATGACTGAATGAACCTACATCCACTTGATTTCCTGTACTCAAAGTACTCTTAAAAAAAAAACACATGTTTCAGTGCTATTCTCTTCTTTTCTTGTCGATGGTATCTTCTTCGATATTTTATATTTTTTGAGCCCAGTAGGCGGCCACGTTGAATATATATTAACACATAAATAAATGAGAAGAAACAAATTATATAGAGAAAATAGTACATCTGACCCAATAGACAGATTGTTTCACCCACCCACTTAATTTAACGCCTTACTCTCACAACACCCGGTACCGAAAATAACAAAACATTTTCAGTAGTTTCAGTGAATGAAGCAAAAACCTATTCATTCCTCTAGTTACGTAACACCCACGTTGTTTCACTGCCAAAAGAATGTACTGTGACACTTCATTACACTGCATTCGTAATGGCCGCTCTTAGGCTGGGACTAAGCTCTGTAAGTCCCGTTTGTTCTGTCCCGGTAATTTATGTGTGGAGGTATGTTTTTAATGACTGGGTGGTACAGTGTCGTTATTTTGGTAAAATAAACGAGTTTGGATGCTTTAAATTACAGTTTTTTGTTCTGATTATAAGCATAATCGGCCTATAACGTTCTCACTGAAGGGACACAGGCCTCCTCTCTGACAGAGGAAATGGGCCGTAATCCTCCACACGGGCCCAGTGCAGGTTGGTAAATGTCACATGTCTTCGATATTTTTGTTCTAGGACAAATATAGATTACTAATTAGTTTATAGGATGTCGATATTTTTGGCGAAATATTATGGCGCGTCTGGCTGGTTTCCTCCTACCTATCTGACCAAGATTATGTCTGGACCTTCAAAGAGACTGTGACCTCTGAGTTTATTTCGGCCTTTCTTCTCAGAGTTGTCAGATTGGAAACGCAGACGTCATCTACCTTATTTTTTTTATAATATTGCGTATAAAAGTGATTCCGAAATTCTATTTACAGTATAAACAATTTCATTTAATTTTATTTATAAATATCTTGTAAAGAACATATTTGCAGAGAAAATGGATTTAATTTAATTAATTTAGTACACTTGATACAAATAATAATCAAACTAAGACTGACAACAACTCAGTAAGTAGCAGGTACTCGTGAAAAACTCGTGTAAAAATCCGTGGAAACAGAAAATAGTTTCTCGAACATTAGTTACATGGACTAAACCCATATTTATAGCTTTATAAAATGCCTACAATAAAACATAAAGCTGTGGATTTATGATCCACAGCCACCTGGGGTAGACATCCAAAAATTTATTTGGGTTCCCATAAAATAAAATATTGTGCATGGAATCCACTCCAGATACAAATGGTTCCATGTAAACGAAATGGACCGAATCAAAATAATGTTTTACCACCGAAATAAGATTTCATATTACTTTTTACGACCTTCTGAACTTTACGAGGGCGTAAATTACGTTGTTACGTTATTAATTTTAAGACCTATTATCAGCACATATTATAATTTTAATAATGAAAAAGGTAGAAACGATGGATGGAATGTGTGAATGGTGATATAGTTAGAAAAGATGTGACTACCAAGATGACGACTAATAGAGAAGTATGAAAGAAAAAGACATGTTGCAGCGACCCCAAATAAATTGGGATAAAATGAAATAATGAAGAAGAATATTATAAGACGTTTTTTTACAAACTTAGTTACATCTTGTAAAACACGTCTAAGTTTTTAATAACGTCTAAACTGTCTATGGTGTATCTTAATTTGACAGGACTAAACTAATATTTATTTATCTTCTGTCCTTTTCTTAATGAAATAAAAAGAAAAAGATGCACTGAACTTAAATTTAGTTTAGTTTGCGAACAAGGGAATCGGCGCCATTGTCAGTGTTTAATAAAATGTGCTTGTATTCTTTTCAATCTCATATAATAGGTATACTCGTATATTTGGTTTGGTTGTGGAGGTCAGATAGGCAGTCGCTTCATGTAAAATACTGGTATTCAGCTGCATCCGGTTAGACTGGAAGCCAACCCCAACATAGTTGGGAAAAGGCTAGGCAGATGATGATGATATACTTATGACTTTATTTTTAAATAGTGTGTTATAAATTACAAATTCCCGCAAAACGCGAAAGGCAACACGAAAAAAAAATGTTTTTATCTAGCTAGTTACGACCCTGAGAGGCTTAGTTTCAGTGCCCTAGACCAAATTAATAATAGAATGGAATAGGTGCTCTTTAATACAGCACCATAAATATTATAGATAAATGTAGAAATTTTGCGAGCGGTGGTACAATGAGTGGTCTTATCGCTAAAAGCGACCACTTCAGCACACGATCACTTCTGCAAACCGTTTAATTTCAGTCCTCGAACTAAAACATATATTTAACAATCATGACGTTCACATTGAAATATTTCTTATAAAATACGTGCCAAGGGATAGATGTTTGTTTCATTGCTCATTAAAACAGACATCTATCGTGAAACAAATATTTTATGTCGGATAAGGAATGAAATAAAAGGAAGAATGTTCAGAAAAAGAACGTATTAGAATGCTTTTTTGTATCTTCTAATGTAATACTGTTTTCCTAGTGTGCGAAAAAATATATTAACTGTTACATAGCACCTTGCAGCAATGATGTCACAATCTGTTTTCTGTTTTTGTTTTTGTCTTTGTAAGTGTATTATTAACATAGTTTGTAAGTATATTGTTACTAACACTGTGAGTAAATAATGAAATAAATGATTAATATTATGATATCAATCTTCCGAGTCTCTTCCCATTTATTTTGGGGTCGGCTTCCAGTGTAACGGGATGCGGCTGAATATTTTTATATTTTATATAGAGCGACTGCCTATCTGACCCCTACAACCCAGTTACTGGGTAACACGATCCCTTGGCAAGACAGGTTGTCAGACTTCAGTATAATATTATAATGGTTGTCAGGCTTCTGACTACCATTGTCAAAGATCTACGAATGACAGTCGGGACTAACGGCGCAACGTGCTTTCCGACGCACGGATTAAGTGTCACATATAAAACTAGCGTAGAAAGGACATCATTCATTTCGTACCCAAAAACAAAAGCCAGAAAAAAAGTACTGTTTTCTTATTAACAAGTTTATAGTTAAAACTTGTTTAGGATGTTGTAACCCTTCTAGCTGGGAGATGGCTTTTTGGGATTGAAACTCCGAATTGCGACTATACAGTATATTACTTAAAATGTGGCGGTACATGTAAAAAACACGGAGCGCAAGAGACGTGCGGCGGTCGCTATAGCTATTCGGGCACCACCTGGGTCCGCGCGTTGAAGACGCGCGCTGCGCGCACCCCCGCACCTCTCCTACCTCTTACAATTGGTATGTACTCGTACGTCGCGAACATGCCCTACCCCAGTGCTGCACTAGCAGCACTCATCCCCAATCGGAAGGCGAGCGACGCGCGTGGCAGATCGTGTAAGTAGTCCAGTTTTGGTTCTAATCTTAACCATTCTGATCCGGCCATCTTTTCCAGGCATGACTTCTTGTACTAAGCCCCGCGGCCACACATTCCGGGGCCCGTCCGGCTCAACTACTAGTACCAGATCTCCCACTTGTAAGGGTCTCTGCTCAGCATGCCACTTCTTCCTTGGTACTAGGTCGGGCAGAACCTCTTTCACCCAACGTTTCCAGTACTGGTCGGCAAGCAGCTGGGCAATGCGCCACTGCTTCCTTAAATAAAGTTCCGATCCATCGAAAATACCCATCTGGGGCAAGTTAGATGACGACCCCACAAGGAAATGGTTTGGTGTTAGTGTTTCCTGACTATTTGCCTCGACTGAAACATGGGTCAATGGCCGGCTGTTAACCATATTTTCAACTTCAGCTAGCAGAGTATTCAAAGTCTCTTCTCTCGGTGCTCGTTCTTTCAGTATGACTTTTAATGAAGTTTTAACGCTACGGATTAACCTTTCCCATGCCCCACCCCAGTGTGGGCTGGCAGGGGGAATAAAGGACCACCTGGTCCCCTGATTCATGGCCGCATTCTTTAGCGTTTCTTCATCCAGTTCTTGCAATGATCTCGTGAGTTCTGCATCGGCACCTCGCAGATTCGTGCCATTATCAGAAAATATCTGTTGAGGCCAGCCTCGTCTCGCAGCCATGCGACGGAGAGCCATGATGAAAGAGTCAGACGTGAGCGATGCGACTGTCTCCAGATGTATAGCTCTCACGGTCAAGCAAGTAAACAGTACGCCATACCGCTTCTCTCTACGTCTGCCAACAGCGACTGACATGGGGCCGAATAAATCAACTCCACAAAATGTGAATGCACGTTGATGATGGGCCACCCTAGCATAAGGTAAGTCTCCCATTCTAGGTATTTCAGGTTTGCACTTTTTAATCCGACATATCATACACTTGGATGACACATTTTTCACAGTAGGTCTCATTCTAGTAATCCAGTATTTTTGTTTTAAGTTATTCACAACTGTTTCTTGATAACCGTGTGCGGCACTTATGTGGTAATGTTTAACAATTAACCTTGCGATATAATTTCGACCATCCATAATTGCAGGTGTCTTAGTTTTAGGTGACACATCAATGGCCTTTTCTATGCGACCACCAGCGCGCAGGACTCCGTGTTCGTCAAGGAACGGGGTCAAGTTAAGTATTTTGCTATTTTTCTGTATATTTTTCCTGTTTTTCAGATCATTCACTTCTTGTGGAAACGACTGAGCCTGCGAGTACTTCAGCAATAAATTTTCAGCGCACTCCATGCTAGTGACATTATCATCGGCAAGTTTTCTACATCGGTTAATAAAGGTAAGTATCATATAAGTAGATCTAAGTAGGCGCAACCATGAGGAAAACCTAGTTGGTTCTGGTACAGGTAAGTTTATTGTTTCATTTTTTATCATATTTACGCATTCCAAATCGTTTTTATTTACAGGTTTCAGTACATCGGTCGGCCAGTCACGTTCTTCGCCACGCAAAAGGTAGGTCCCTTAAGCCATTCATTTTCCAGGATACTGCAATCATACATTATCCGCGTACCGATGTCAGCAACGTTTAATTTCGTAGGTACGTATCTCCATTCATTAGCAAGCGACAACTCATCAATCTCGCCCAAGCGATGAGCTACGTACGGTTTATAAGTACGCGCCGCGTTTCTTATCCAGTGCAACGTAGTACTAGAATCGCTCCAAAACGTTCTGTGCTCAGGTTTGGTTTTGTGTTCTTTAGTAATTGTATCCGCCAGTCGGGCTGCTAAAACAGCAGCTTGTAATTCACATCTTGGTATTGATATATTTTTATTAGGCGTCACTCTGCATTTGCTTGCTATAAATGTTACGTTAAAAATTCCATTGCATTCCCAGCGCCAGTAAGCTACCGCGCACATCGCTATAGACGATGAATCACAAAATATATGTAGTTGTAGGTTCGAATAACAAGCATTCATACGCGGCGGAGCTGGAGGGGCAGTCACAGATAACGGCGCGGGCGCGTCATCTCGCAGCAACAGCTGAGAAACCGGTTTGATGCACGTAGCGCCGCCGCCGGCGCGGCTCGTACCTGCGGCGTCGCAGTAGTATCTAGGCAGCTTCACGTTATGCAATGTTTTTAGCAGGTCCATCCATTTACACCACTCGCTATATACGTCATCGGGTATCGGTTCATCCCAGGTAAGATTTAATCGCCAAGTATTCTGAATAATAATTTTTCCGATTATAGTGAATGGCGCAAGAAATCCATAAACGTCAAAAATTGACATCACCACTCGAAGCATGTCCCGTTTCGCAGGCCTTTGTTTGCCGCTAATTATATTTGTAGGTATTTTCTTAAATGATACATCGAAGCCTAAAGTATCTTCGTCGGGCCGCCATAATAGGCCGAGTGTTCGCTCGCCTTGGTATTGCTCGCCGATTTTAAACCTTACGGCTGTCTTTCCGAGGGTCTCTTTTGGCAGAGTATCGAGTACCGATTTACTATTGCTTGTAAAATTTCGTATTTCAAAGTTTCCCTGTTGATGTATCATTTTTATTTGGTGAATTAGCTGGATAGCAGTGTCTTCATCTGGCAGGCTGTCGATCCAGTCGTCCATATAATGTTGATGATATATAGCTTGCGTAGCTGATGGATATATTGACTCGAAGCGTTGTGCGTTTTTATTTTTCACGAATTGCGCAATGAACGGCGAACAATTCGCACCAAATATCAATGACGACATAGCAAAGGTCTTCACTGGCCCTTCTGGTTCACTTCTGTATAAAAATCGAAGTGCATCCTGATCTTCAGGTCTAATTTTAACTCGCAGGAACATGTCCTTAATATCGCCTGTCACGGCCACGCGATTCTCACGAAATCGTAACATTATTCCAAACAGGGACGTAAGCAAATCGGGGCCTTTCAACAAATAATGATTCAAGGACAAATCGTTCGTCTTAGCTGCCGCGTCAAATACTAGGCGCAGCTTCGCTTTGTTCGGGTTATCCACTCCAAAATGGGGTAAGTACCAGGTTCGTGGGGTAACTTGCGTGTCATCCAATTCATGAGCATAGTTGTTATCCAGTAGGTGCTGAACTCGTTCCACGTATCTTTGTTTAAACCCGTCATCGTTCTTCGTTTTTCGTTCGACGTTTTTTAGACGTGACATTGCATGAGAGAATGAGTCGGGCATTATGCATTTTTCGTCCTTCCAGGGTAACCCGACGTACCACTTGCCGTCAACGAGAGTTGAAGTTTGCTCCAGCAGTTCACGAGCGCGTTCATCGTCGCAGTTCAGCCGCGGCTTAGCAGAAATCCCCATAGATTCCACGGCGAAGTTACGGCGAACCTCTTCGTGTAATTCATTAAGTAACCGTTTGTTCTCGGTGACGTCATCGTTGTTTCCATAATTAGTGATCAATAAAGATGCATGCGGCGTGCGCGTCGATGACGTCACGCTCGTAGGCGCCCTGCCGTGCACACACCAGCCCAGCGGCGTGCGGGTGGCACAAGGCTCATGCTGACCACCGACTATCACTTCCAATGGTAAAATTAAATGAAGATTATCTTGCCCTATTAATATTTCAGGCTTAAATTGACCAAAACATAAATCATTTTTCAGTCTTTGTAGATGCGTAAACTTATCACAATTAACTAAGTTCGTACTTTGCCTCGGTAAATCTAGTTCTTTTACACTGCGCGCGCTAAACGTAAACATTGTTCCATCTTGGTTAGACAACGCTGTATCAATCACCTGCGTGTCGCACACTAACTCAGTATTGTCCCACGCACCGCGCACATGCATGCACTCTCGTCGTCCGCGCAACCCGGCCCGTGCGGCCAACCCCGTGCTTATCAATGATACAGTCGATCCGTCGTCGAGCAGAGCTGTCGCGTTAATTATGCCATTAGGTCCGTGAATGTTTACTTGACTGACTTTTAACAATATTGTACTTGTATGGTTCATGTTTATATGCGTAACGACTTCAGAACGCGGTTCACTCACTTCATTGTCTGTTATTTCGGTGATGTTTACACTCTCTTGATTATTAGAGTTCTTGTTCGTAATGTTATAGTGCAACAAAGGATGGTGCGGCTGGCCACAGTTGTCTTTATCGCAGGGAGCCGCCGGACACGTGTCCTTGTTATGACGTGACACTAAACACTTATAACATAAACCAGAACGTTTCACATATTGCCATCGGTCCTTTCGTAATGACTTTTTGAACTTTTTACAGTCAGTTATTTTATGTTTAGATACGCGGCAAAACTTACACTTATCTTCACTGAGTTCATTTTGCACTAACAATGTTTGTGAACGGTGATGGAAGTCACTTTGTTTACGTTTTGTAGAACTATCACAGTATGCGTTAGTCAAGCACACGGCAGTTTTTGATATCTTGATAGCTTCTTCATTTAAAAAGTTAGATAGCACAACAAGCCTTGATTCTATGCCTTCATTGATAAGTGGATAACTGTAATCGACCCATTTCGATACCAGTACAGTAGGTAGCTTGGACAATATTATGGAAACCACATTCATCCCCCGCAGGTACTCATCATGGCCGATAGCTGACACTGCTGCCACATAATTTTTCACTTTTATCGCAAATGGCACTAAATCTTTGTGATAATCTGAAGACATTGGCGCGAGCTTATTGACACTTTGTATTATCTTGGAAATGATAATGTCCGGGTTGCCAAATTGTAACTCTAGAGTGGACATCACGATGTCGGGTGAGGTGGCTCCGATCAGCAGAGCGGTTACTGCTTCTTTAGCTGATCCGTGAAGACATTTTCGTAGCCTCCACAGATTCTCTTTAGCGTTGAAATTACACACTTGAGTTGATTCCTCGTACGCCTGTTTGAATTGGAGCCACTCCATTGGGTCACCGGAGAACGAAGGTAAATCACGCGGTGTGCTTAATCGGCTCAACATTCTGGCGTCGGAACCACCAGCAGCGGAGACAGCGGTTAGTTCCCTCAGTGCAGTCACCAGCAGATGAACTGTGTCCTCAGTGCCGTCGCGGGCTGGCGGCGGCGGGTGCGGTCTGTCCATTATGTTACCACTCTGCGGCACAGACTGCGGTTCCAGCTCTTGCTGACTGCGTTCTAACCACTTCTCAACTTCTTTGTGTGTGTGTATTTCACTTCCTTCTGACTGTGAACTGTATTCTTCCAATTGTGCTAGATCCGCTGCTAATTTTTTATCAATTAATTCCATTTGTATGCGGGCTTTAGCTTCTGCCGCTTCAAGCTCTAGTTTCTTTTTTCTTGCCATAACTGAGGAGGATGTAGATCTTGCCACCTTAGACTTTAGTGATTTTGGATTTTCACCTTTGCTCACACTACCCACTTCCGCAGCAACTGTTTTGTCACAGATATTCTTCGTGTGTTCATGTGATTTTCCAGGTGACGGCGATTCTTCCGCTTGAACTAGATTAAGCGATGGTAGTTCCTGCTTGGGCTGACGCTGTTCAGCCTCGGCTTCGAAATCTTTTTGCCTCTTCGTAGTGCTTCTTGTATTCACCATCGTGCTGCGCTTCGGAGTCCGATACATTCAGCTACTCGTAGATCCGGTTCGAATGACCAGCTTTGTAACCCTTCTAGCTGGGAGATGGCTTTTTGAATTGAAACTCCGAATTGCGACTATACAGTATATTACTTAAAATGTGGCGGTACATGTAAAAAACACGGAGCGCAAGAGACGTGCGGCGGTCGCTATAGCTATTCGGGCACCACCTGGGTCCGCGCGTTGAAGACGCGCGCTGCGCGCACCCCCGCACCTCTCCTACCTCTTACAATTGGTATGTACTCGTACGTCGCGAACAGATGTTAAATTAAAAGTTGGTATTTTTTTAATGTTACAAAAATATGATTTTTGGCATTTTCAGACTTTATCCGCAAAATGCTCAAGATGTTATTACCCATCAGAAAATAGTACTTTTTATTCTGGCCGTCACTTTAATTTTTGGCTATAAAATGTTCAACACTTGAATGACGTCCTTTGCCTGTGATCAAAAAAAAAACTGTAGTGTCTGCCTACCCCCAAGGAAGAGAAGAGCAAGAAGCAGGTCCATGGTTCATGGTATGTATGTAAAATTATATTTTCATTAAAATTAGCCTATTATTAACAAGTAGACGCACCGAATAACAGAAACTCGAGGTTCCGTAATAAGGTCGTGGTGGAATAACTTGTGGTAACTAAGAATAACGGTCGCAATTACACAAGTTAGTGAGAGTTCTCATTCAAATGTATACTAGTAGAATTAAACTGTTAATGCCATTAGACATTGTCTGAAGTAATTTGAGAGATTAGAAGTAAATTAGGTTGAAACCAAAGATTTAAATCGTAGATTCACCCTACCAGGCCTACAGATAGTCGCGTTTCTGTATCGTTTTGACACCTCTGACATAATGTAGTACACAATGTCGCAGAGACTTGACTTTATTTTCGTGGAAACGCCAATTTTTTTTATTTTTATTTATTTTCCATTTCTGTACAAACAGACAAGAAAAAACAGAACAGAAAAATAGATACAGAGGTGATGCTTATATTTCATAAGAAATCTCTTCCAGCATACCTGCGATAGGACAATAGACAGAGAGAAGTAGAAAGCGTCTGAAAGAGTCAAGAAGACAATAAAATAATACATAAAATCCAAAACAATTCACTTATTACATTATTATCGTATGTAGCTAAAACCAGCCTAAGAGCAGAAAAAAAAATACACCCAAAATAATAATAATAATAATGTTTATTTTTCTTCCACAAATAATACTTATAAACTAACACATGCAAATTGATTGAAAATGATCACTATGTGTGAGCACTGTTCTCAGTATGAACAAATTTTCGCGCGATTTCGTACGATGAGGGCTAAAAATCTAACTATGTAAATCTTTGGTTAAAACTGTTTTAAGATACTGTTAATGGAGTGAACTTTGGTCGAGACCGCTTTTATTGGTATTTTAATGTGCTGTGGTTTCATTTCCAGGACTCAAGTTTTCGAATATTATTAACGTAAATGTGGATGTTAATTTCTTAACAGTCTAACTTTTACGCCTCATGATTTTTTGTGTTCTATGAAATAGACATTGGATTTTAATCCCAAAGATCTGCCTCGCTGGTTGGTTGCAAGCGCTACTGCTGAGCATGAGCGATATAAAATTCTCGTCTCACAGTGTCTGTAACAAAACTCCTCCGAAACGGCTTGACCGATTGTTATGAAATTTTGTGTGTATATTCAGTAGCTCTGAGAATGGAGGTGGGTGAGGTGGACTATTTTTCATACCCCTTTTTTTTTTGGATGGGAAATCATCAAATGACCCCTCCCGCTCTGGGTGGAGCGGAAGGGAGTGTCAGACTCTTACTGACTAAAACCCACCCGTGTTCCTTCCTTAGCCCTTTCTGTTCCAGGGCAACGGTAACCCTTTCGGACGATCCCGCCGCGAGGAGAGGTTTTGGAGTTATCTATCTGAAATTTCTCAGTAACAGCCCGGAGTCAGGATTTGTGTCCTGTTGATAGCAATAAGCTCGCCCTCTATGACTTAGGACTTAAAATAACTGGCGAAATGTGGGTGGTCCTATAGATGCACCTCTGCCTAACCCTTTGGAGGATACAGGTGTATATAGGGATACATGTTACTTTAAGTATGTACTAGCTGCGCCACGCGGTTTCACCCGCATAAGTTTCGATCCCGTGGCAATATCGGGATGAAAAGTATCCTATATGTTAATTCTGGTTATAAACCATCTCTGTGCCATATTTCATCCAAATCTGTTCAGTAGTTTTTGCGTGAAACAGTAACAAACATCCATCCATCCATCCATACAAACTTTCGTGTTTATAATATTAGTGGGATATGCTGGTATTGCATGAGTACCGTTCTGTTTGCTTCGTAAGTGTGTTCTGTTATTGATCGTGGGTTCAAATCGAACATAGTCAGGCGCGATACTTTTAATTTCATCACCACTGCTCTCATAACGGTGATGGAAAAACATCGTGAGGAATCCGGTATGTCCTAGAACCAAAAGTTCGAAGACATGTGACATCTACCAACCCGCATTGGGCTCGCGTGGTGGATAGCTGCCCACTCCCTCCCTCAGAGGAGGCCTGTGTCCCAGCAGTGGGAACATTATAGGCTGATGTGTGGATAAGTAACCTCAATTCGTTTCGTTTTACTTTATTCGTTTCGTATTCGTTAATACAATTTTTTTTATAACAGGGCCCAGCTGTGGGACACAATGAAGGCTAATTTTAAAAAAAACAGGGCCCATGTTTATTATCAGACTATCTGTGTAGTTTATCCTTTTTTTTTCACATTTTCTCGTCATTTTAGTATTGTGATCGAATTTTCTGATATCCGGAAACTTGCTGGCAGCAAAACAAAAGCATTCAACTAAAATAGAAAATATTTTTATGTCTCCTACATAACACATTATCTTTCTCAACATCCCGTCATAAAGGGAACGACCCAATAATTATGACAAATGTAGGTACTACAATGAGTACAATCCGCATATCAGTTTCCCCCAGACTGTCATAATGTTTTGGACATGTCCACTCGCCCAGAACAGCCTGTATATCTGCGTCAGTACAATGGTCAATGCCTACGTAATATTTCTGTTTTTGACATCACCCTGTTTACGTGAATAAATCCATTGTGAATCGCGTTGAATTGTCAGTTTGTGGTTTCATTGGTTATTCATTGTCTATTGGTTTTAAACTATTGGTTTGTGGGTATGACGTGTCTATCTATTTTTTGTTGTTGGTTGCCATGTAGCGATGGAGGGAATTTGTAACTGTTACTTAGCGAGTTTACGTTTCTTTATTTTGGTTTAAGTAGATTTTTTTTTCTTTTAAAACAGCATAACTGGGTATCTTAAACCACTTGCCTATTATACTACTTGCAACAGACCTAACGTACTATACGAGATTTCAAAGTATTGTGGCGGCATCTACAACGTCACGTGTGAACTACGTATCATACTGACGTCACGCAAAGTCCTGCATCGCGTAAGCAGAGTTTACCATGCAACTAGCTTATATGTCATGGCCAGATCTTAGAATTGATCAAGTCTGGTTGAGTAGACGAACACCACCTAGGTTGAAATGCGAGATGTAACTAAAAAAAATAGAATTGGAATCCTCCTTTTCTAAAGAGGATAAGTGAATTTAAAACCCAGTTCCTCATATCTTTTATAGTATTCAATCAGAAAAGTGTGTTCAAACTGAGTTTGCATAAACTTTTAAGAGGTTTGCACTCGCACACCGTAGCGTCTTAAAAGTTTAAGCTTTGCAAATTTACTGCTCGTGGCATCGTTTTATAGACGATTCAGTTGAGCGCGGAAACTGATCTTTACCGATCTTGAAAGGAATTTAGCCTTTATGCTACAGGCCAATCATCCAATCCAATTAGTTTTTCCTTTCACACAACACTACTCAAAAGACTACCCTACCAGTAATCCAATTAGCTGAAGCAAATGTCACATCACTGAATTCAGCGGATCCCATAACAAACGAAACGTGAAAAAAGCAACCCAATTCCAATGTGAAATTATCAGCTTTTCACAACGCAACGTTTAACACAATTTACACAAAGGAACTGGCTTCCAATAAAGGGTGATTTTGGATTCAATTTAATTTGTCACCAGTCACCACCCGACATATCCGATTGCGAATCGATTGGCTTGATTTATTTATTGAGACTGGCAAGGCCACAAAAATATACTTCAAATAGTAGGTATTTCTATGGGAAACATTTATCTTATCTTCTAAAACGGGATTGATCTTATAATGATGGGCATTTTTTACCTTTCTGGCGTTTTCTCAGCTGGTCGCAGTAACTATGTAAGCTAGGTCACCCTGACCAAAAGGGTAACCTAACCTATGGTTAGAACTGTGAGAACCGAGCGAGCGAAGGGACTGGTCCCGCGGCAGCGGCCGGAGAGTGCATCATACAAGATGGTCGCAGTTTCAGAATTTCAGGTTCACAAAAAGATTATTATTATTTATTAGATTGTTCAATAATATTTTTGGGAAAGCAAAAGGGCATTATTTAAGGTTCCATTTTTTATTTATGGTTACAATTGCGTTTATAATTTGATAGATGAGGTAATAGGTATGCTTTTTCGTAAACTTAACTAACAGGATAAGGTCAGGGACACACTGTCCCGTTGAGCTAGTTTCTATTACTGTCTCCACGTTCACGCCGCGTCAATACAAACGCTACGCTAGTATCAAGTAATCATTGTCGTATCGATACTTTGTATCGAATGCGTGGCGCAAAGGATACGTTTACGCTGAGTTCATATTGCTGTATTATCTTTTATTTTGTTATTGCTGTATATTGTTCAGATTGTATTATTAATTATCAATTTAAATGTAATGTAATTTCTCTTTAATCCTGTATTTTAATTTAATTTGATTTTAATGTTTGAGTATTATTTTATTGTTTATGTGTCATTTTTATATCAATTTAATGTTTTAATTTAATATAATTGATTGTACTTAATGGAATTGACTTTTCTGAAAATAAATACATTATTATTATTATTTCGTTTATTTATTTACTTATCTTATTTTATTACATTTTTTTATATATTTTTTTTAATATAAAAATTAGGTATAAAAAAAACATTTAAAATATAAAAAAATAGTGATCCACCGATGTCGGGAGCAGGGTCCAAGCTACCGGTACCGGTGGTTAGGGCTCCAGAGACAGGAACCTCCTCACAATGCGAGCCGTATCGAGGAGTACTGCCTTTTGAAGAAAAAGTGGACATTATAGAACGACAACTATACTCAACTAAGGTTGAAATAAGGAATGTGCCCCAGAAACAGGAAGAAAGTAAGGAAAGCCTACGCGCCATTGTAACAGAGGCAGCCAACGTGATTGGCACCCCGATAAGTGGCTCCGAAATAAAAGATGTATTTCGTACTAAAAACAAAAACAACACTTCCACAATTACCGTTGATTTTATAAGTGCAATCACAAGGGATAATTTTATAAAAAAATCTCGCAAGTTCAATAATGCTAATGGGCAAAACAAGCTGAATACAACACACCTAAAACTTGATGTACCCTGCAAACCTGTATACATATCAGAAAAACTTACGCCCAAAACTCAACGAATTTATTACTTAGCCCGCCGATTTGCTGAAGATAATAAATATAAATACTGCTGGACCTCGTACGGGAAAGTTCTAGTGCGAAAAGCGGATGGCGAGCAGCATGTCTTTATAAAAACCGAAGCAGACCTCGACAGTCTCCGGCTAAGTAAATGACTAATGACTGGGGATAGTGGCATACCGAAAATACTAATCATGTTGTTTACATATTTACCATTTTATAATACTTTGCAATTTTGTAAGCCTACTACACTACACACAAATACAATCACACATACACACTTATCAGAAATTTACCTTCTCACAGGAAAACTTTATTTTAACCATATAAGCGTAGCACTTAATTACTTAATATTTAATGTATTTCGCATTCTAAGTACCGCCTTAAACCTATATTATAAACACCTCAGTCAAATAACTGTGACAGAAATATTAACTGTTATTAAAAATGATGAATATTGATCAAATATCTCAGGAAATAGATAACGTTACTATTGCTGAGTCTTATACATGCACTCCAGATCAATGTCAAACTTTTTTAGGACAGTGTGATAGTAGCTTTCGTATTGTACATGTTAACATCAGGAGCATAAAAAAGAACCTAGACCAATTTGTCACCATGTTAACATTAACGAAGGTTGACTTTGACTTAATTATTTTTACAGAATGTTGGTTGCAGGTCTCAGGTCACATCCCTATCTTAGAAGGCTATACTTCACACGCCACAAAAAACAACCCAATAAAAAACGACGGCGTTGTAGTATACGTCAAAAATACAATTAATTGTTCTACGCACGAACCTTTGATCTTGGATGCCAACTGCCTGGTAACTCGCTACAATAACACAGCCATAATCGCAGTATATCGTTCTCCTTCCTATTTAAACCCCGCTAACTTCTTCTCTAGTTTGAGTGAAATAATAACATCAGTTAAATCCCAAAATAACATCATGCTTATTGGTGATATTAATATTGATATCAAGTCCGGCAATACCGATCGTCATGCGGATGATTACTTAACCTTAACAGCAACACATGGCTTATTGCCTGCCCACACTCTCCCAACAAGGATCAATAACTGTCTGGACCATGTCATGTTGAAGACTAAATCCCCCGCGAAGGTTATCGTGCTGGACTCCCACATTACTGATCATCTTCCTGTTGCTATATTCCTGGACAGAAATGAATCAGCTGGATCCCAATCAAAAAATACTTTGATCCGATATGACTATGAGACCATAAAAAATGAAATAGATAACCTCGATTTTACTCCTATTCTTAATACAACAGACCCAGACCTCGCTACCAACATTTTAATTTCCGACCTACAAACTACTTTAACAAGACATACCAAAATGTACCACACACCTAATAGAAAAACAATTAAAAAACCCTGGATGACCGCTGGCTTAGTTCGATGCCTACGTAATCGCGACAAAATGCACCGGCAAGTCAGTAAGTCTCCTAACAATCTTATATTAAAAACTTCATATACGCGGTACCGCAATTTCTGCAATTCCCTACTTAAAAAACTAAAACGAGCCTATGAGAAAGCAGAACTTCTTAAAGCTAATAACAACCCGCGAGCTACATGGAAAGTTATTAAATCTATCACACATAGTAACCAACAAAGACAGTCTCCTAGTGCTCTGCTACATTCTTCCATCAACCCTACCGTATCAGTAAATAATGTCAATAAATATTTTGTTAACATCGGTACGAATCTTGCATCAAAACTTGACTCTAACAGACCATCCGTTCACTCATTTTCGTCCCCGTCCCCAGTTAACTCCCTAGTGCTTCCGTTGGTTGATGAAGCGCTTGTATTAAGCACAATTCAAAGCTTACGCAGTGATTGCGCTATTGGTTGGGATAACATCCCAGCAATGATCATAAAGCAATCAAGCTCCATTCTGGCTCCTGTCATTGCCCATATATGTAACTGTGCCATTGATTCGGGAGTTTACCCAAAAGCTTTCAAACGTGCAGTAATCCATCCAGTGTACAAAGGCAAAGCTAAAGATGACGTGTCCAATTACCGGCCAATTTCAGTGCTTAGCTCTTTGTCTAAAATACTTGAACGAATCCTCAACAATAACCTAACAAAATTCCTATTAAAAAATAAATTAATCGCAGACAACCAGTATGGGTTTCGTTCGGGTATCTCCACAGAGGATGCCGTCTCTGATTTTACCAACACCTTGGTTGACAAACTGGACACTCGCCTTAAATGCTATGGTGTTTTCTTGGATTTAACGAAAGCATTTGATACAGTTTCTATTCCCAGACTTATCGCCAAAATGGAACATATAGGAATACGTGGTGTGGCCTTAAATATTTTCAAAGACTACCTCAGGGGGCGTAGCCAGTGTGTCAAAATTAACTCCGTTTTTAGCGACGAGGAGTTTATCAGTTACGGTATACCTCAGGGAAGTATCTTGGGACCCACACTATTTCAAATATATATAAATGACCTGTGTCAATTACCTCTCATTAACTGTGACATTTTTACTTACGCGGACGACACGGCACTTTTGATATATGATGAGTCCTGGGATAAAGCTAAACATAGAACTGAACTCACTTTGCGAACTGTTATGGATTGGCTTTCCGTTAACCTCCTGACACTCAATGTTTCGAAGACTAAAGTAATTCAGTTTTTACCACCAAATTCAGTTAACCCACCAATGGTTTCAACCAAAATAACAGCCCATATTTGTCAGGATGTCATACCATGCAATTGCAGTTGCCTTGATATGGTTTCAAATATTAAATATTTGGGTGTTTATATCGACTGGAGGCTGGATTGGCGTGTTCATACGGATACTCTATGCTCTCGGCTTCGTAAACTTATTTATTTATTTAAAGAGCTCAGACATTCGGCCGATACTGCAACAGTTTCACTTGTATATCGCTCCCTGTGTGAGTCGATTATTACGTACTGCATCCCGGTGTGGGGGGGGACTTTCAAAACCGTGATGCTTAGGGTGGAACGAGCGCAGCGGGCTGTCCTCAAAGTTATATATTTCCGTAAAAGGGACTACCCCACAGCCCTGTTGTACTCCGAAGCCCAAGTACTCACGGTGAGAAAACTCTATATCCTCCGCACTGTCTTACGTCGACATTCCATGATGCCGCTAGATAGTCATCTATCCAATCGGCGGATTGGCTTTCCCATATGTGAATCTGCCCAGTGTCGTTCTGCGCTTGCCCGACGACACTTTCATGCCCAAAGCTCGCGAATGTACAACAAAATTAACAAAAACCTGTCAATTTATAAGCTTACCCTGCACAAGGTCAAGCAGAGTCTTAGGTCATGGTTACTGTCCCTCAATTACGACGAAACAGAGCAAAGTATTTTAACTCTTTCATAATTCCAATATTATACCCTATGAGAGGCTTTCAACTTCATCCTGTACTCGTAATCCCAATCAACCTGAACTTTCAATTCAATTTACACTCACACACACACACACCCTCTCAAACACACTCTCACACTCATACGCATACTACACGCAAGCACACAGTCTCCAATACAGGCTTTTCTAACAAACAATTTTTATTATTATTTTTCCATTTTATTTTTTTAAATATTTTTTTCTTTAAGTTTTTTTTTTGATGTTTTTCTAATTATTATTTTCCTTCTTTTTTAATTGTTAATCTTATTGCATAAATTTGTAATATTTCCTCCTGGGAGAGGGCACTGGCTCTTGTAACACAGGTTAACCACCTAGCACAAGTGTCAGGGACTTCACACAAATTGTAACCACTTTATGTAATAAAGATTATTATTATTATTATTAAATCAGGCCCGTGATCCAACCGCCTAACGAGAGCCTCGATAGATGTTGATCGAGGCTCTCTCCTCGTGTGCTTAGTCGAGATATTTAATTTGTTTCTCTTTCTCAGCTTTCACGAGGTTTCCGTCATGTGGAATGGTAACATCGACAATCATTGTGCGGCGCGCTAACCGATTTATCACCACTATATCAGGCTTATTGGCTACAATAGTCCTGTTAGTAATGATTATTATTATTGCGTATACGTTTGGCAAACACCTACGATGGACCAAACCACAGATTCAAAAGAGAATTATGAAGCAAAGAAGAACGACCGTCTTTTGTTCTTAATTTGATTTCAGAACCTCTCACCGTGTTCGTCATCCTTCTTTTAAGGCACAGCTCCAAAATTCGTTTCAAAGAACTGCCACAACCATTTCTGGCACAAGCTACCATAATGGTGACAATTTAAATGTCGCAAACGTTATTCAACATATTAAAATTCTGTACAAGTAATGTTATTATGTTCGTGCGAAAGGAAACAATTAGATTTTATCACTTACCCCAATTGTGAACGATACAGGGGCACACAACAGCCTGAAACAATAACAATTTGAAGTCCTATTACATACTCCGAGTACTACAACCAATATCCCGGCTGGCGATATTGAGCCTATATGAAATTTTAGAATTTATAGGCTGGTATTGGTACTGTACATAGTAATGTGATTTATTCAATCTAATTTTAAAATTAATTAAATATTTAAGTAAATAAACTAATTTCAAAACAATGAAAGTTATATTTACGATAATTTAAAAAATATTTTTTTTATAAAAATAATGTTAAATAATGTTTTATATAATTATATAAAAGGTAATGTTTTATTTCTGTGAGTAGGTTTGTACAAACGCTTTGACATGTCAATCATATTTTTAAAGCTAGATGAGGTCGGCGTTTCTTAACTCTGAGAACTAAGGCCGAAACAAACTCAGAGGTCACAGTCCTTCATAATCTTGGTCACTCATGCGAGGAGTTGAGGATCATGTAGATGTGTCTGAAATAATCTTTTGAGGAAAGAACTACACAGGTTTGATTAGACCTGGGACCATGGGCAAGAAACTCCACCATTACTCTTTTAAAATGTTTTACAATATTTGGCTTACATTAATTATAATGTCAAGACGATGGGTGAAGAATGAAAAATGAAGCCATGATAGATATATTATATTAATTATGTGCTAATATATTTATAAACATTGTAAAAGTAGACGATTTTCGTAATAAATTTAATATGTCATAAGTCAGTGTGTGAGTTACACTAATTACAGAATGTAAACCAATGTCAATAAAAGAATGAATTTTACAGTTAAATTAGCAATCAGTTTGATTTGGGTAATTAATAATTGTAATTTGACTAGAACAAGCAAAGTTTTTTTATTAAAGCTTTTCCTCAACCAAACTAATTTGGTATTCTGTGCCACAACATTCATGAAACTAACTTTTCTTTCAAGATAATAGAAAACAGTCGATACTCATCTGAAAGTTACAAACACTGGTGTCCCTTCAAAGTTGATGAACGGTCGAATCGGAGCCTATTCAATGCATAAATGATGCTGGCAACGATATTACGATTAAGGAATGAAAAAGTAAAGCACATTTCTTGCACCGTTTTCATACTTACTAATTTTCCGAACACAGTAAGTACCTATTCGGAAAATATTAAATTCCAAAACTGTATTTTTTTTTTCTTAGCGTAGCGATGGCAAAAAGTTCAAACATCTTCGGCCCAAAGTTCAGCTGCGTGAATAAGATCATCAAGTGCACGACGGATGCGTGTATGTATGACCAAATGTATGAATGTAAACGAATCTAAAGGAGTAAGCAAGCACGAAGGTGGCGTTCTGTAGTTTATGCCTACCCCTTTAGAAAAAAGGCGTGAGTATATGTATGTGTGTGTATTAAATGCCATCGCATGTTTTTAACATGCTTAATGACAGACACAGCAACGGAAACATGCGTCATAATCATCTACCTAGCCTTTTATCAACTATGTTAGGTTGGTTTTTAGTCAGTAAGAGTCTGACAGACCCCGCCGCCCAGGGCGACCAACAAAAAAAAAGATTAGTTGGATTTCAGTCTAACCGGGTGGAGCTGACCAATATTTTACACAGAGCAACTCCCTATCTAATCTACACAACCCAGTTATTGGGAAATACGATATCTCTTGGTAAAACTGGTTGTCAGACTTTCGGGCTTCTGATAATTACTGTCAAAGATCCACGAATGATAGCTGGGTGCTTTCCGTGGCGGCACGGAAGAGTCTCGGTATGTAAATCACCCATCCACGGACAGACCGTGGCAATCGTAGCGTAACTTAAACATGCATCATTTAAAGTATGTAAAATTATGTATAAAAGTATGACAGAAACATGCATGATTGAAAGTATGTAAAAATGAACACCCATCCACGGATCGACGGCGGCAAGCGTATCGTAACAGAAACATTCATGATTGAAAGAAAATTGCTTAATCTTTTCGTTACTGCGCTGTACAATCTGTAGATGCTCACATAATCTGTTTATTTAAGGACCCTTGAATACCCGATACTTAATAATCACGAGCGTTTTCCACCATTATAACGAACGATTAAGAAGAGATTTGGCTGTAATATGTAACAGGGATCATTATTGTGCTTATCAAGCACAATAATGATGACGTCATTAGGTAGACACATAAATGTTTCTGCTCGTCTTCCTATAACCACGGTTTACGATGGCTATATAAAATAATCTCAGGAAACGTTCAGTTTTGGATATGTGTTTGTTTTTGGTATTAAGAAGTTATGCGACAAGGGTGATAAAACTGTTTTACTTTTTGTCTCTTGTAAGCATGAGTGATACGAGAAATTTAGATTATGGCGTGGAAAAAGGTTTGTCAAGTTAATGTACAGACGCCAGCACATCAAGCTACTCATCAGTCAAATTTCTTTAATAGATTTTCAATTCAATGGCTAAAACATTAGGTTCAAGGTTGATTGGGAAAATTTGACAGTTTCGGGTAGCTTGACCTGCTGGCGTCTGTATCTATTACACTCAGATTTGAAAAGCAAAAAACATACCTTTCATATTTTATAGTGATACATTGCTTTAAAACGATTTTATTCATATTCTCTTGAATTACTGGTGGTTCTGTGGTAACAAAACAATTTATTTTAAAACGAATTTTATCCTAAAAGTTTTCATATACCCCATTATTAATAAACGGTTCTTAAAGTTAAGTAGTGATTAGCGACTGTTTACATGACATACATTTTTGACGTTTGAACGTCACTTAACTTTAATAACTGCGACACAGTATTATACTAATGCAGTTGTTATCGAACACAGAGCTTCTGTAAACTAAGTTTTTGTTTCAATAAAAAATATTATTATTATTATTAAAATTACCGTTTATAAATAAACCCCTACACTTCTAAGTATCTATGTTACTAAAACAAACAATTTAACTAGACTTTGCTTAGCGACTCGATTTACGTAAACTAATTTCATTCAATTTGACTAACAAGTTTCAACATGTTTTAAGTGACGGCAGCTGTAATGAATCTCATTTCACTACTACGAGTCTTCGTTTCAGTTTTTACCTGATTTTAAAGAAGTACTTCTGTTTTCGACAAAATTGATATATTTCGTACTGGATTTGCGTAGTGGAGTACCTACGACCTATATATCTGTAGCGGTATCTACAACGCCACATGCGAACAACGCGTCATACTGACGTCACGCAAATCCTGCATCTCGCAAGCAGAGTTTACAGTGCAATTAGCATATATACAATTTCCCAATATCAATCATTGGGCAATTGCCCGCCAGACATAACACCCGTCTGGTTGGAGGATCCTCCCGTTTCAATGGAGGATGAGTGAACTTTACATCCTGTTCCTCATACCTCCAAATATCTATACAAATTAATAAGATTGAAATGTCTGTTTGCAATGTCTGAATAACAGCTTTTGACTAAATGCATATGGATGGCCTTATCTCTGAAACGGCTGGAACGATTTTGACGGGACTTCTACTTGCAGATAGCTGAGGTTGTAGGGAGTAACTTGGGCTATTTCTATTTTAGAAACAATGAAAAATAATTATTAAAGAAACACATTATTGTTTTACGCGAATGAAGTTGTTCTAGTCGTTTCCCACTCCCTCTCACCGAGAGAAGGCCTGTGTCGTGGGACACGTGTTATGTGAGGCTATTTTTATTTTAAGAATGAGTTTACCTACGTATCTATTAAAAATAATTTAAATTTTTGCTTAAGATATCTAAAAAAAAGAACATAATAATTAGAGAAATGATAGCATTTATCTTTTACCTCTTTTTAGTTTTTCTTCGTTATTTTATGGCCAAAATTACTAAAGGCTGATTTTTCAATCGACTGATAATTTAATATTCGTGGCATAAAATTACCACCTGACTAATTTTGTATGGAAGAACTGTCAAACATTCAAAATTATTCCTCGAATAATGTTATCAGATGATTGAAAAATCAGCCCTAATTATAAAGAATAAGGTCGTGTTATGTTATGTCAGGTTATGTCACAGTTTCAGGTAAATATGGATTCTAATATTGTAAAAAAGAAAAATAGCGAATTTTATGAAGACTAAGTACCTGTTGTCGTTTATATTTTTTTGTGTAACACTGGGCCGTCGCTGACCTCAGTCAATTTGGAAACGTGACACTTGCTTGTTGACTTTTATCTCTTTTATACTAAGATAAATAGCGGCATATAAACAGGTTGGTAGGCAACAGGATAATCTTTTCTTATATAAAAGTTGTTTTTTTATTTCTCTTTTTAACTAACCATGTAAAGAAATACTTTGTCAAGTGCCAATGAGTTACAAATATTGGCTTGTGACTTTGCTGCGGAGGGACACTGATCTCTAAGATACTCGTACATGGTCACCCCTAGTTTGGAGATCAGGGTTTCAATGTATTGTGCTTAGCATAGCCACTCAGTTATGTAACATTGCTTTAGAATGTACTTAGGCTTTTCTTCAATAAACATTTTTTATCTATTTTTTATTTTAATGTGATTAAGAAATAGTCAACTCATACTCAACTCACTACTCACTCAACAACTTCATAATGTCAACTCTAGTGTAACATTAAACATGAAAAATCGTCGATGTCAAAGTCAAATAATTTATTTCAAATAGGCACATAAAAACCACTTTTGAGCGTTTTGTAAAAGCAGAATGCCTTTTATAATCATCATAATTAGCCTTTTCCCAACTATGTTGGGGTTGACTTCCAGTCTAACCGGATGCGGCTGAGTACCAGTATTTTACATGGAGCGACTGCCTATCTGACTTCCACATCCAGTTACTGGGTGTGTGTAATACGAAACATCTTGGTAAGACTGGTTGTCAGACTTTCGGGCTTTTGATGACCCGTAACGACTGTCATAGATCCACAAATAACAGCCGGGACCAAGGGCTTAACGTGCTTTCAGAGGCACGGAGAGGTCTTGGTATGTAAAGATGGTCACCCATCCACGGACTAACCACGGCAAGTGTAGCTTAACCTGATCGATTGACCCGTGCGTGTTGTTGTTATTTAGCCACAAGTCCCTCATTCAATGTCTTTTATATTATTTTTGTATAACTTATTACTAATTCGATCATTATATTTTGTGAAGACGATGCACCTAGGATAACATTACTATACTACAATATGAAAAATGAAGCAATAACAGATAAATTAATTTTGTTCCTGAAAGTATATAGATTACGTTAAGGGATTTTTTTCTGTAATTTACAATAATTTTGGAGAAAATGGTGGACATAACTACAAACAGACATAGATGTAAATAAATATTATGTTTCTCTTTCACAAAGGGCTCCGTTCAGTGCTCACATTTCTACTAAAGTATAAATACTTTCCACACCACCACCATTCCAGTAACATTCGACATCACGTTGAATTAATTAAAGGCCACATTAATCATATGGTTACGGATGAAGCTAATAATTTATCTGCCAGTATTGTGCTAGTTACAATCTGACGCCTACGCTTTCAGGAACAAATTGGAAAGGTCGAAGCTTTCCTAGCTTTGATCAGAACACAGGAAGGGGTGACGTCATTTATACATAAAAATGGCGGCAGGGTATTAGAAAACTCGCCCACTGGACGACTTCTACATTGGGTTACGATGATGCAAGAACAAAAGGGATTGGATAATGATCGTTGGGTATATCATAATATCAAATGGGTAGATACAAATTACAAACGATCCTTCTAAAGACCTAAGTAAGTTTATTGTGACAACGACGAGAAAATACTCTTATCTTGGGTGTCCTTTAAAAATAATGAGATAGTGTAAACAGATTATTGGAATTACTGCATAAATTACTGGCCATTAATAAAAGTGCTAAAGGAAGACTTGTTGGCTGGTCATAAATAAAAATACAAAATAAAGATTTAAAAAAAATATTCTCTAATCTTGGTGGCTGAAATATTTAAAAATCCTAAAAGGCCCATTTATTACGCAAAGGCACTTAATTTTCGAGAAATGGACATCAATATAGACCTTGAATCGAATTTATAGAGAGAAAATTCCCACAAAACTTTATCAATTATTAACAGTCCTCCACTCTCGAAATGAAAATTCCTTTCATTTTGACAATTCAACAATATCCATTGCGTTATACTTACTATAGAGTAGTAAAACTTTGAAACAGAGGAAGCAATAGATTCTGTTGTATTGTCAAAATGGAAGGCATTGTAATTCCAAATGAGTTACACATTAGGATGTTGGACGTCAGTTAGCTCGTTACCTAACGCTGACGGATGAGCAATTTTGCTCTATAACTATAGGGCTACCTCAATACTATTGGAATGTCAGAAAGAACGCGGAACTTTGGGTTTTCATGTTTTTGACGATATTTTTTATTATTCCTTTGATATTGGGATCATGGGCGTTGTAGCGTGGGCTTGAGTTCAACTCATGTTTGATGGATGAGCAAGCCCCGTTTTTTGGGGTCATGTATTTGTATTTGATCTTAGTGGGATGTGGGTTAGTGAGATCAGGAACAGGTGTATTTTTGTTCATTTTGTGACAGAATAGGTCAGCACTTTCGGCAATTTTAAATTTACTTTTAAGTAGTTCTAATTTTGTGGTTATGACATGATTGTTTTAATTATTTTCACTTTAATTGACTTATGAACAATTTAACTGACTAACCAGTTGCAGTAAAAAATATTCTATTAATATTTTGTCTGTCTACCTGGATGAATACTCAACGCCCTTTCTTTAGATTTATAACCATGTGCTTCAGAACGTGCCTCTAAATATGCTGCATTAATTATCGCAAAAAAATTCTTCAGCTCAACTTAAAAAGTTAAAGTATGAAACTCCGTCGACTTAAAGAAAACTTTACTCCTACCCTTCACTTATTTCTCCATAAAAACAACTCGTCCAGTCCGCTAGCGTTACCTGTGAACCTTTTTACTAAAGTTCAGTTACTTACTCTCATTAAAAAACTTTGCACGAGCGTTTGAATAGGTTCGCTTTCACATTATTATTTTTTTCAAATGAAAGGCCAGGTTTTTGCTTCGAGAATGTTCCTATGTTGAGTCGAGAATACATTGTAGGAGCTTGTATAATGAATCCACGGCGTTTGTTAAACTGATTTACGTAAACAATAGTACCACGCTACGGCGAATGTTAGGTGTGCCACAAGGCTCGTACCTCGGCCCTGTATGCGGTGTCACATAACAAGCTCCGCGACTCAATTTAAATGCACAATGATATTTAGTCTAGACTCTTAATGTTTTGTCGTTGGTATTTTAGTTTAATTAAAGTTTTAACTCTAGTGGTCTGCGGTCCAGTGCTCATAATATTATGAGTTCGTGCTGTATTTTGTTGCTTTATAAATTCTCTATATGTTGTAAGAGCAAATATTACAGCTACATCTAAATGTCTAAATATTTGATTACAATGTGGTCATAATATAGAATTGTGGTTGCTGTTCAGCACTTGGGAGAGCTTCATCAAGTGAAGGACTTTATTAACAATTACTAGTAGGAACAAATGATATTAGATTGTTACATAATCTGAGCTTTGCTTAACAAAGAGCTTTACTATATCCTTCGCACTTCATGGAAGAATATCCCATGTACCTATTTGGCTTCACAGGATAGCGTCATTAATGGACTAGACCTTAGCACGATTTTACATGCCAAATTGCCAATACATTTCGTGAAAGATGCTCGTCCTTTTTTGGCCACCCGTACGTCCCTAAATGGTTTCCCTCGATCTGCATGAACTTTGAGCTTTCTGGGTCAAATTTGAATTTCCAATGGGATGTCGGACCGGCACACCGTGTAAATTATATTATACTAATGTTCTGTAACAAAGATCGGGCCTACTAAAAGTTGGTATGCGAAAATACGACCATTCGACCAATGATAAAGTTTACATAAAGTGCCGTAATTAAAAGTGTGTTATCGCACTGTAGGCACTTAAAACAAAAGATCCAACTATAATTACACGAATATAAATTATGAACTTAATTGTGAAGGTATTGAATTGTAAATTGCCATTACATCGCAGTGGGAAAAACCATAACAGTTTGAAATAAGCACCAGGACAGAAATAAATAAAGTAGGCAATACCCATGTAACTCGAGTAAAATTGGATTAATAGCCATTTAATAGTTAATACACATTTAAATATGACTTGGCATTAAGGAAAATGATAATAAGCAAGATGATAGCCGATGCAGTTATAAATAAATATAATTTTGAATTAATACGAATTAAACTGCATAATAAATAAATAGGTAAATAGAATAGAATACTCTTCAACGCTATAGGGCCCGAGTGTGGGTCTCCTTTTTAAGGAAATTTCTCGCCGGCTGGTCGACACTTCAGCGACCAGAGGACTGGGTCGTTCTTTGGCCAAAGAATTAGCATTGCCATTCAACGTGGCAATGCTGCTAGTCTTCTGGGCACGTTTCCGCATGACAACGATGCGGAGGAGTACTTCGACACTTAAGTGTCCATTGTTTTTGTATTTATTTATATAGTAAGTTAGTTAGTCATTTAATTTAGTATCTAGTGTAAATAGTTATATAGTTATCTATATTTACAATACAAACCATTCTTTATTATGTATACCATATGAATGTTTGATATAAAAGTAGTTTTTTTTAAATATTGATTTGGTTTCTTTTCCCGTTATGCTACAAGCCTATAAGAATACAAAATGGTGGTTGCCACTGTTTATTACGCGGTTCATTGCCATCCTATAAAAAAACCGGCCAAGTGCGAGTCAGTCTCGCGCACAAAGGGTTCCGTACCAATAGATAATTGTTGTGATTTTAATATTTGACGTATTTACTAATTATTTCGTTATTTTTGTACGAAGTCTTCCAGTAAGCGCATTTTACAAGTTAGGCCTCTATAACAACCTCTCAATGTTTTTAAAAGAACTATCTAGTGATACCCCACACTATGGGGTAGACGCGAGAAAAAAAAATCATCCCCACTTTACGTGTAGGGGAGAGAGAGATTTTATTTTAGCACTTTGTCGACTTGGTAAATACACATATTCATGCAAAGTTTCATCGTTCCAGCACTAACCGTTTGGAAGGTAACCCGATGACGGACGGACGGACGGACATGACGAAACTATAAGGGTTCCGAGACGTGAACTACGGAACCCTAAAAACCATGCCTACTTACACGACTGTTTCCTAACCATACTTTCTCGTCTTCCCCAGATCGACCATGTTCACCACCCAGCCGAACGCCTCGGTCCTGATATACACTCCAGGTGACAATCAGACTGAGAGCGACTACACCCCTTACGAGGAACGACTGGAGACGTATCTGGTGCCAGTTCTGTTTGCCATCATCTTTATAGTAGGGGTGCTGGGCAATGGGACCTTGGTCATTGTCTATGTCAGACACAGGGGCATGAGAAATGCGCCGAACACGTAAGTATTAACAACTCTTGATATATGCTGTAATTTCATAAATTTAGATCAACATACAACCTAATAGTGAGCTGCCGATCGATTCTGTAAAAATCTCACCGTGAAAAGTTAGGTGAAGTGAGCTTAGAGTGAGCTGTCAATAGTGTCAATCCCTTAGCATTAGTTGGAATGACAGTTCACTCCACGCTCACTTCACCTATGTTTTCACGGTGACATGGTTACAGAATCGCACTGCTGCATCTTAAAAACGTAAGCAAATTTGTATTTCGCCTTAAACTTTTTAATTCAGAATGGCAACGTTAAAAGTATCTTATAAGACCAAGGGTCGTAGACCTACTTAGTCTCTTTGCATTTAGGTACAGTCAACAAATTAAAGAGATAAGTGTGCAGGGTCGTCGGATATAGTTGAAGTTTAGTAAGAAACCGATGGATGTTTTCGAATAAAATTTAGTTTGATAAATGAACTGTTTGTTTTCTATTAATTAAATAAAATGTGCAATGTCATATAAGGTAGGTACGTGGTTTCATTGTGATAACGTCATAGGCTCATAGCCAACTATGCATAGTAAATGGTCAGTGATTTTTTTTTATGTTCAGTAGAACGGCGGGAACTGCACCTTGGTGCTTTTACAATTTCTACCTATCGCATAATTATTGCATTGTCATGGTCAACAGAAATGTGGTCAACTAATACCCATCAAAGTATATCATTGCCTCTTCGCATTTTTTCTCCATTCACTACATTTTCAAAGTTCCACTCGACTTTTCATACCTAACGAGCTTGTTCGATAACTAGCCAAGTTACGTCCTGTCCCTTATTAGTTCCATTCGTTAAAATGTTTTCCCTATCGAATGTGATATTATCGAACATAACTCTTACCCGATCATTCAAGACTTTGGAGGGTGAAAGTTTTCCCTGTGTCTTCTGATTTTCTTCACAATTTGCATAATTGTTGAATTCGCATTCTTTTATGTATGTGGTGAAAGCTGTCACCTGAAGTCCAATTTTCGTAATTTAAAACGTTCAAAATCTAGTCGCAGTCTCATCTCGGCGACAAACAAATGTCAAAAACTTGTCAAAAATGTAGGGAAAATAGAAGAGATCAGACTGTGAACGTTCTTAAAATTTATAGAATTGCCCCTCTGATTTTGGTCAAAAAGATAGCCGCTAACAGCCGCACCTGGTTATACCAACTGGTTAGACTGGAAGCCAACCCAAATATGTATAGTTAGAAAAAGCCCAGGCAGATGATGACTATAACCAGTCCAATATTCTTTGTTATCTAACATCCATTGCTGAAAGTGTGCCTTAAATGTATTGTCGCGATAACGCGAACTACACTTCACGCGCTCTCTGTCGCACACCGCTCGACGTCTCGCTGTGCAACAGACAGCGCGCGAAGTGTAGTTCGTTATCGTAACAATGTAGCCATAGCATATTAAACCTACTGCTGCTGCTGCTGTTGCAGCAGTCATTTCAAACGAACGGTCTTATTATTGGAGTAGACAATACAAATGAATACGCAGAAAAGCTTGGAAATTGTATTATGGCTTGTGCTGCTGCGCGGCTGCGGAAAACCTCAAGCGGCGTAAATATAATAACCTTATTGATCATTATATTTTCGAGCCGTTTGGGGTTGAAACCCTCGGGCCGTGGGGTCCGAGTGCTCATGGTCTTTTGAAGGAAATTTCGAATCGACTGGTTGACACTTCCCATGACCCAAGGGCTGGCTTTTACCTTGGCCAGAGGCTAAGCATTGCCATACAACGTGGCAATGCCACCAGTGTCTTGGGTACATTACCAGTCGACAGCGATGCGGATGAATTTTTCGTCGCTATATTTTAGTTTGTAAATAGTTTTAGTAAATGTAGGATATATTTTGTTATTTTATTATGGCTTCTGACATACGTACAGTAAGGGTTAGAAGTTGAGTGACATTGTCACGAAGAATTATATGGACACTTTTGTTTAACTTACGACCTTCTTCTAATGAGTAATTTTTATACTCTATAGTATAGGTACACACACACACTCTATTCACACACTCTATACAGCACTCTCACTCTATTCACATTCACCAATGGGAATTTTAAAATTAATTTTAAATAATAGCAGATTCCAGTTTCAGCCAATTTATGACTCGGCACATGTTATTTTAAAGTAATACTGACACCAATTATTATGCTGCCATATCGCTTGCATATTTCATGCAAGGTAACAAGCCAAGCTTCCGATGTCCGATACTATGTAATAACTATCCATTATTCTTGCCTTTTCCGATTTATTGTGGTCAACTAGCAGAATATCCATATTTTACTAACAATAGGGTATTAACTACTCGTAGCTTCCTGTCTGCTGAATCATTTATTTTATATTAGGTAAGTGATTGTTTATCTATTTAATTTGAATATTGGGATAAAAAGTAACCTATATAAATCCGTGTAGTAGTTTTTGCGTGAAAGAGTAACAAACATCCATCCATCCAGGATAATAAAAAATATAATAAAATAGGAGTAGGATTCCCCTTTATTCATAAACGTTGCTAAGTAAGTAAGTCGTTCTTATTGTTGTTAAGTAGTGATTAGCGTCTGTTTAACTATACATTTTTAACGTTTGAACGTCACTTAACTTTAATCATCGTTTATAAATAAACCCTATGTCTGCTTCGCGGCAAGTCAAGTTGTAGGTAGTGGTTGATTTTATTATGTTTTTTTCCTGTGTTTAGGAAAATTGTTTTTAGGTTTGCTGCTATGTCATTTAGTTGGAATAAAAACAAAATTGGTATGCCTCTATGAGATGTCGTAGACGGGTGCAATTCCATTTCCCGCCGAATGCCACCCGACAATGCGACGAGCCAATTAAGGGTATGTGGGTGTACTAGTTACACCCACATTTCACCAGTTATTTTGTCTCATGTACTAGGGGGCGACTATTGCCACCAAGTGGGCACAAATCCAGGGTCCGGATTGCCTCGAAAAAATAAAAAAAGTAAATACTAATACACGGTAAAATAGAACGAAGAAATATTAATCTTTATCCTTCTAACATTTATTTATTTATTTATTCACACCAATAAATACAACATCTTACAGTTTTCCAAGACGATGTTATACACACTTAATAAACTGTCTATAAATTAAATAATAAAAATTACAATATTATGACTCCTTCAATGCACCTTTGTGCTCCTAAAACATAGTCTTATTTGCTTAAAAGAGTTGAGAGTTGTCTTATTTGCATCATCTGCTTAGCCTCTTCCCAAATATATTGAGGTCGGCTTCCAGTCTAACCAGATGCAGTTGAGTACCAGTATTTAACATGGAGAGACTGCCTATCTGACCTGCACAAACCAGTTATTTGGTAAGACTGGTGGTCAGACTTTCGGACTACTGACGACCCGTAACGACTGGCAAAGATCTACAAATAACAGCCGGACCAACAGCTTAACGTGCTTTCCGAGGCACGGAGAGGTTTTGGTATGTAACGACGGTCACTCATCGACTGACCAACCGCAGCAAGCGTAGCTTAACCTGATCGATCGACCCGTACAGTTGTTATTACTTAGCCTGTAGCCACAACCAAAAATAATAAACCATTTTAATCTTTTTTTTTTCATTTCGTCCCCAGGTACATATTCTCGCTAGCCTTAGCTGACCTGCTGGTGATCCTGATATGCGTGCCCTTCGTCTCAATCATCTACACACTGGAATCATGGCCATGGGGGGAGGTAATATGCCGTATCTCCGAAGCAGGCAAGGATGTGAGCATCGGAGTATCAGTTTTCACGTTGACAGCGTTATCAGCTGAAAGATACTGCGCTATCGTAAATCCATTTAGAAGACTGCAGGTGAGTAAATTGGATTTTTAAGACATCGTATATTGGTATAGAGGAAGCTGGATTTGAACCCGTTTGAAGGATCGGTTTTCTGGAAAATGGATGTCTACTTCCGGGATGGGTTTCTGTTTTAGCTTTTGAAATTGAGTGTTTTAAAAATGATCAAGTTTGAGATTTATTTCTTGCTTTTGTTGGATTGCTAAGATTTATGGGGTTTTGTAAGAGTGTGAACCTATCTACTATGCACATTTAAAGGGAGCATTTTTAGTATACAGGGTCTAGTTAAATTAGCTAGCGAAACTCCGCAGACGTGATGGGTGGACATGATAAAATAAAAATAAAAAAGATTTGATGTTTTTTCTTAGGGGTCAACCACCGCTATTAGTATTGTAACTTGAATTATGAGTTGAGAAAATGTGTTTTATCGTTTTTAGACATCGATACCAATCACGTCTGCAAAGTTCACACAAAAAAACTGATATTTCAAGTAAAAAGACTAACAGCGGTCGATGACCACACAAATACAAATCATCAAAAACATTTCTTTTTTGTTTTATCATAATATTTAGACATCGATACCCATCACGTCTCCGGAGTTTCGCTAGCTAATTTAAACCTGTATATCATTTGTAGACCATAGAAAACCTATGACGCCATTTTGTTCGATGTTCCTCACTTAAAATTAGTTCAAAGACGTTGCTTCTTCGACATTTTGCTAGATATTCACACCAACTAACAATCATTTATTTATTTTCATGTAATTTCTGTCGAGAAGATAAGAAACAGTAAAGTAAGTCTTCAGGGACGTCTTGCTTAGCTTATAAGATGACAAAGACTTAATTAATTGGACAGACAACATTTACTACCTTCATATTCCATGTTGGCATTTTGTTGATTTTATTAAAATCTAACTGGTTTTGCTTACAATATCTTGACTCTAGAACTGAAAAATTAATCTTGCCTATAATTAGTAACCTTATCTGTAAAGAGATTTAAGGAAATTGTCTCCGTAACAACGATAAAATTCAAGAAATCATAAAAAAAAATTGAAGTAAATAAATAGTCAGTTCCAGTTTTTATCACCGTAAGGCGGATTTTAGAATTAAATGAAGTTTTTCCGCTTTAGCAACAACATGTTTACATATACAGGCTGACAATTTAGTAACCTACAAGAGTGTTCAGCGGGTGATTTTTATACTTTAATGAATCGTAGGGTGAACTCATCTAATTCTGTGACTCGCCTAATTCGGTGATATTTGGTTTTGAATTTGAACTTTATCACAGAGGCTTAAGGTTGTATTTCAAACCATTGATTTCACTCGTATAGCCCTATGATAGCGCTCAAACCAAATATCACCGAATTAGGCGAGTCACAGAATTAGATGAGTTTACTATAAATAAGTCTCCTTGGGGAAAGTTGTTCACTTTGACGTGTCGAATCATCCCGTTATTTCTTGCAGGTGACTAAATCGCCAGCCTGTATTTCGAACACGTTGTGATTCAAGAACTCGAGTTGCTGCCAAAACATGAAAGTCATCCATTTAAGAGCTCTTGTACACGAGTGGCATGCGTCAACGGCCGAGACCACTGCAGCCGCCGTCACGCGTCGACGACTGCAGTTGCCTGTGCCGTGTGTATGAGCACTAATTCATCCAGATGCTATTAATCTGAACTTTCAAAGTAATCGGGAATGATTACTCTGTAAGTTGACGGTAAATATAAGTCGATGTTGTACACGCTATCATACTTTGTCTGCACAACATCGCTAATAAATCCTAACTCAAATTAAACATCACGTCTGAAGTACCCTACAATCTTAACTACAAAGTGTGAACAAACACACGTGTAACTAGTTAGTTTACAGTTTAATAGCTCATAGTCGACTAAAGTTTGTCTGACTTGGAACTTTGTTGCAGCTTCGTAAACTCCCACTGGTTTGCGCGACGTTCATATGGGCAGCCGCGCTTATCTTCGCTGCACCAGCGGCGCTGTTCTCAAGCACAGTGACGATGCAGCTACGGCCGAATGTCACCATAGTTTTCTGCACGCCTTTCCCGCCTGGATGGGACAACTATCCGAAGTAATTTGAACTTTCTCTTCTAGATGATAAGACTATATTTTTTGTGAAGTTATTTTAGGTGACGTCTGTCGATCTATTTTGGAAAAATCTCACCGTGAATAACAAGGTGAAGACAGCTTGAAGTCAGCTGTCAATGGTGTCAATCCCTAGCATCAGATGTAATGACAGTTCACTTTACCTAAGTTTTCACGTGTGGGTGGCTCAAGGTTATCTTTTAGCCACCCACACGTGAAACTTAGGGTTATCCCTATGTTGGACGAGGCTGATGAGGTAGAAAATTATAAAGAAGCCCGAATCTGAATGAAAATGAATGAAAAAAGTCAAAGTAGTAGTAAAAAGTGACTGTTGATTGAATTTTAATGCAGATATTATGCAGTGTTTATACAAATGGACCATGCGAATTCAAACGCCTGGTAAAACTATTCATGCAATTCCTCATGCGAGTTTAATGCTAATGTCATCAGCATTTTTCATTTCCACGTTAATCTCATATTCTAGAGAATAATTTTACTTAGGCTACATTAAAGTCATTAAGTTACTCAAACAAAGGGGACAAAGGCCTCTCCCCATGACTTCCAGCTCTATTTATTCGTCAGAGAAAAGTTATCTCACTATTGAAAAATCAGCCCTAAATATTATAATTTAAAACAATCTAACTAATTGGTAGGTATCATAAACATGAAAGTTTGTCAAGCAGATTGTTCCTCAATTAGCTATGCAAAAACGGCACATCTAATTTTAATTAAATTGACAACACTGGAGTAGGATCCTGGATACAATTTATACTGGAACATGAAGTAGGAAGCAAATTGTAAATCCTCAGAAAACAGCTACAACAACAATTAATTGTCACACTGTACCTACCTATAAAAGTAATCCGCTGTATGCGGGGATGCACAGAACCGTTCGAAGTGGCAGTGTTGGCTCTGTCCAGTAGTGGACGTCTTTCGATTGAAATGATGATGATAATGATGACTTATAAAAGTAATGTTTCTAGTTTAACTCGGGCAGATATTGCAAAATTGTAGAGTCAGCTTCACAATAACGATTTTTTTATCAAATTCTCGTAGGAATAGTAACGTGTTTGATGGATGTCGATAACTCGATATTGAACGATCGACTCGGCACCGTACCTATTTAGGTTAATAACACTTTCTTGTTTAATTACTTTACAACATATGTTCTAGTTTAACAGGCAATTACTACGGTGTATGAATCCGTCGAATATTTGGATCAAGTCAATGATCTGTTATATTATTTTGAAGGCTTCCACTAAGATGATAATATTGGAATTTATGGATCAGATTTGTAAATTAATTAGACAAGAAAGTGTTAGTGTGTGTTGTAGTAATACAAATTCACTGATCGTTATGAATATATTACAAATATTCACTTACTCTATGTTGAACATTACCTATTCCATGTTGGCATTTTGTTGGTTTTATTAATATCATTTATCAGTGTTCCTTTCAACTAAAGCACCTGCCATCTAATATTTTGACCACCCTTGGTTGACTAGTAGAGAATGCCTTTTTTTTGGGTGGGAAACCATCAAAGGACGTCTTCCGCTCTGGGCGGAGCGGGAGGGCGTGTCAGACTTTTACTGACTAAAACCCACCCGTGTTCCTTCAGTGGCCTATGTAGGGGCCACGGTATCTCTTTCGAACAACCCGCGGCCCTGGCAAGCATCGGCCCTAGCGGACCCCGTCAGTTCATGCTGACATCTCTTTGAGGCGCGTGTGGAACACAACGCGCCGTCGACCCGGGCCTGGTCCTTACCGGGCGGCGAGCTGCCCATTGCTCGCCACCCGCAAGCCCACGCCTACGGTGGCCGGGAGTCGGCTGTTGACTCCCGACGTCCAGGGCGTCTCCTGCGGCGATTAGAGGCGCGAGGGCGCCAAGATTGCCTCTCCCTCACGCACTCCGCCTTATCCTTTGCGAGCATTACTGCTTCGCAGAAGGAGGTGACGGCTTCCCATGCACTCTCGCTCCGTACCATGACCTGGACCAGGGCTGGACACGAGAGATCGCCGCCGCCGATCGCTGCCACGAGGACGGGGCGGTGTTCCACCCAAGCGGGGCAGACCTCCACCATATGCTCCACCGTGAGCAGAGGATCCCTAAGCCACTAAGTCCACCTTTGTACCTATTTGTACGAATAGTTTAAATAAATAAAAATCTAACTTGTTGTTGTTTACAATATCTTGACTAGAGCTATATGTCAACAACGCACTCTCTCCTATTTCGGCCACATAGTACGCAGAGGCGATGAAAGTTTGGAAAAACTGATTGTGGTTGGGAAAACCGAAGGCAAACAATCGCGGGGTCGTTCACCAATACGATGGACCGATCAGGTGAAGGAATCATCGTCCTCTAAATTTTACACGGTGGTAAGGGATGCGCTGGACAGAAACAGGTGGAGGTGGATCACCCGCTCCAAATGCAACTCCGAAGCTGGCCACGATCCTCAGATATGAGTGAACAGACCAGACCAGACCAGAGAGAGAGAGAGACTATAGCTGACAAATTAATCTTGTCTATCATTACTATCCTTATCAGTAAAGAGACTTAAAGGCTCGTATGAACGTTAAAATTCAAGAAATTATAAAAAAAATACTTGAAGGAAATAAATAGTCCATTCCAGTTTTTACTATCGAAAGACGGATTGTAGAATTAAATGTTTAATTACTGTTTATCATGTTAATTCAAATGAAAACATCTGTTTTACGTACGTTATATTTAATTATGTGAGTTGCTTTGCAAAAGAAAGAGTTTTTACATCTTTTCGTTTATGTTTTTTATAAACTTCATATTTTGTAGGTGGACACGTTTTAACATAAAAATACTGTGGTAAATTTAATTTACTATTCGTATGCAAAATAAACAACACAATTGCGTCAAAATTTGATGACCGAGTACAGGTCATAATTTATTCAGCCTCATATGTCAGTGCAGATTGCTCTCGAATGAAAATGCCAAATGTCTGTGGTTCTTTTTTAGGGTTCCGTACCCAAAGGGTAAAAACGGGACCCTATTACTAAGACTCCACTGTCCGGCTGTCTGTCTGTATGTCACCAGGCTGTATCTTATGAACCGTGATAGCTAAACCGTTGAAATTTTCACAGATGATGTATTTCTGTTGCCGCTATAGCAACCCTAAGTAATGAACCAGTATTAATGGTATTTACAACAATTGTGCCCGTTTTTACTAACACTACGCGACACCTAAAAGTTATGCGTAATAAAATCGTACTGGTAGATTTTCAACGCTCGGCTCAGCTCCGAGAGTTGAAATTCCAACATGCAATAATATTAAATTTTAGTATAACATTCAGGTGTGTAGTTTTAGTGAGAAAGGGAGTTAGGGATTACGCTAGGGCTCTATCCATAGCTAGGTTTAGCATAATGCATCGTACACGAGGCAGATTCTTCGAGGATACCCTACCTGGAATAAAATTAATCATTGCACGTGCTGCTATAAAGTGAACATGAGTTTCTTTAGAAATTCCAATATAAATACTAACTTCGACCTCATCTGTGGATTTGTGGCTTTTCATTATCTGGGAATTGAGAAGGTATCTTTATGCATACATTTGCGGGTAGGTTGGTTAGGTACTAGACGGAGAGTTTCCAACTAGTGTTCATATTTTATGGAGGCTCATACCTCTTAAATGTATAATGCTGAACGTAGGCAAATTGGTTGGGAACAATAGGTAAAGTTCGTTTTTTTAATCCCAGATACTAATCTGACATTAAAATTTAAGTCTTTTGTGTTTGCGTTTTTTAGTATAGAAATTTGACATTACACCTATCAAATTAGTATCTGGGCTTAAAAAACGAACTTTAGATACCTTCATTCTACAAATGTAATTGAAATAACGGCAAACCTGAAAAGGGGTCATTGTAATCATCATTATGTATAACTCACAACAGACCATCCAATCAAACAACAACAAACATTTCTGGAACAATCCAAAAATCTCGAAAGAAAAATCAGTTGCTCTATGCAGTTCATGTTGGTATAACTATACAAAATGTACATGTTATTTTTCGTTACTTCAGTATTGTGTACAGTCACGAGCAAAAGTATGTCTACACTCGGCTTTATTCCAAAGCGATTTACTCCTTTATTTTGGAATGAAATTTTATGTTATTACGAACATAGCATTTTCGAACCAATAGGTTTATGTAATGTATCGTATTTCAACGTTGCATTCGTTATTTCATGAAAAAATCGCATTTGAAAGTTGCCATGTGTTGACATATTGGTGGTTGTGACTGTACATAGTACATAGCAAAAATTTCGGGGTTTCAGTCATTATATTTACACCTTGTATAAAGGGGACGATCGAGCACCTACATAAGAGGAAGTCTGAAAGTGGCACCAATAACTGAAATGTTGTGTGGAAATCGGTTGTCATAGTATGGGCATGTGATGCAGAGGAACGAGGAAAATGTCGTGGGGAAAGTTTTGAGTATGAATGATGGATATAAAAGTAAGGGAAGACCAAAGAAACGATGGATACACTATGTGAAAGATAATATGGCTGGCAGGGGTAACTTCCGAGATAACGATTATTAGAGAAGTGTCGAAAAAGGATATGTTGCGCTGACAACAAATAAATTGGGATAACGGCAGGCGAGTAATGATAAAGGGGAAGATCGAGCTCGGGAAGTGTTGAAAATCGCAAAAAATATAAGTAATTTTCTGTATCATCAACATAAAAAGCTATCAAGCATTTTGATGTTTCGTATTTACTTGTATTTGTTATTCGAATATAAACCGTATAAGCAAGAGTGGACAAAGAGCTTAATTAAATTAATGTTTCCCATTTCGCTACTTTGTGTATGGAGATCCTCGCCCCAGATGACCCTTTCGGAAAATCATATTAGTTTGAATAATACAATTCGGAATAGCTCTACAAGAGCATCTGATTCTTTTGGGAATGTTCAATGAAATTATAATTATGTAGATAAATAATGTATTGTACTCACGGCTACATTAAGGTACGCTCCAAATAAAATAATTGTATTCAGCTGCTTCTGGTTAGATAATATAAGTGTTTCAAGTTGTCCCTCAGGGATCAATCTGGGTCCAATTTTTTTCATCCTATTCCTTAATGACTTAATTGAGTACATAAAAAACGTATTACACACACTAAGCTCGTTTCTAAGTCAATTGTTAAACTGGAAGGTTGAGGCATCGTCTGTAATGAAGTCTGTTAGCTCGGCATGCTATGCAATCAGAAGCCTGAGGGAAGAACTGACATTGACCCAGCTTAGAATGGTATACTTTACCTTGGTTGAGTCTAGGCTTAGGTATAATATTGAGTTTTGGGGCAACAGCTGCTATAAGTACAATATCCACTCGGCATTTGTAACTCAAAAAAGAGCCTTGAGGACAATGATCCGCTTAAAACAGACGGATTCGTGCAGAGACCATTTCACTAGTCTTAATATTTTGATAGTGTCATGCCTTTCTATACTGGTGCTGCTAACCAGTTTTGATAAGAACTTGCACAAATCTGAAACTGATAACCAACGACAAGTTAGAATTAATACACGTAGGAAAGACTTGCTTTACATAATCCAACCGAAAATAAACGTGGTTCATCAGCATCACAGTGCTAGGTACCAATCAGTATTTCTATGCAACAAGCTTCCCGTAGAATTTAAAAGCATAAAAAGTGCAAACTTATTTTAAAACAAATTGAAGACATATTTATTGAGGAAGGGCTATTACAGTGTCAATGAGTACCTAGATGATAAGCGAAAACCGTAATATTACCGTTCTGGAAATTAATTTATTGATTGGAATTAATTTTAAATGGCATGGTTGACTATTATTATTTTGAAATTTTTACACTTATTATTGTTTATTTTTTATTGAGTGATTTTGTTTTTATTATTGTATTACTCATATAGATTATTTAATGACATCTTATCTCTAGTAAAATTTCTACACAATCTATATTATTTTGAAATAAATGACTTGATTTATTTATATACATTATATAACCAGTCAAGAGGGGCTCGTGCCTCAGTAATAGCTCGAGGGGCTCGTACCGTTATTTTTTGTATTGTTTTTGTACTTATTATTTTCGTTGTTTTTGTTTAGTGTATGAGCATTAGGTTGCTTAGCTTGGGACAAATGGTGCTGTGTGAAATGTCCAGAGATATTATTATTATAGTGTCTGTGCTTACTAACATAGTCGTAAGTTTTACTAACAATCTTGTTGAGTCTCTGTTACTCGAATAAAGACAATTCTATTCTATTCTTAATAACAGCCGCATGGGTTTAGTAATAGACATTCACCATTAGTATAAACTAGCTGCGCCACGCGGTTTTACTCGCCTAAGTCTCGATTCCGTGGGAATATTGAAATAAAAAGTATTCTATGTCCTAGTCCAGGTAAAACTCTACCTTTGTGCCAAATTTCATCCAAATCTGTTCAGCCGTTGTAACGTAATAGCGTAACGAACAAACGTACGAAAAATAAAATCTAATCTCTTTATTATAATATAAGTAAATTAGTTTAGACATACACAAAAAAACAAAAAAAAACATCAAAAAAAAAAACAAAAAACGACAAAAAATCTGGTCATACAAAAAATCATCTAAAAAACTTCACCTTGTTACGCCCTAGGTATTTTTTATGTCTTATAGTAATTGATAGTTTATTCAGAATTAAAATTAATTGTTCATAAACCACTTATATCTAATTACTTAAAAAAATGCCTTAGCTTAAAAGATTAACACACTAAAAAATGGCGTCAAAAAATGCCTGGCAGCATTACCACGTTACATGGCAATGCTTAGCCTCTGGCCAATAACAATTATAAATGAATCATCATAAAACGTACAGCGTATTGTGGCTACTAACAACAAATTAATAGATGCAGCCAATCCGGACACAAGCCTATTATTTTAATAATATCAATTTACTATGGTAGTTTAATACGGATTTCCGGACCACAATAAGCCGAGTGTCTATAGTTCTATCTATACGTTTGATTACAGCTAGGACACTACGGTATTAATAAAGCCAATTTTATTATGGGTATGTTCATATCACTGATATATCGGTGGGGCATGTCCCACGATAATGAATTAATGAGGATCTACCACACATACAAGAATAGGTATACTGCGTTCGCAATTCATTTTCCTAACATTTAAACAAATGTGTGTTTTTGGAAAAAATACTTTAATACGCACACGTAAAGTTCAGTTTTTCATAAAACTTTCATGATTTTTTTCAATAGTACTAGTCATTTTGAAATAAACTGAATTTAAATTAGTTTAAGGTTATTTATTTAATATTGAAGCAATAATTTGAATAGGAAAACTTTGAAGGGTGAATGTACTGGTTATTGTATGTCGTTTTTGCCGGTAAGGCGTTCAAGCAAAAAACCAAACTTTATATGTACTGAAAACATCCTTAATCCACTCATTTGTTTCAGATGGATGACCTTGACGAAAGCACTGATATACTACGCGCTGCCTCTTCTAGTGATTGCTTTTTTTTACTCACTAATGGCGCAGCGCCTGCTTGCCAGTACTAGAGAGATGCCGGGGGCGCTGCACGGGGGGCAGGGCGAGGCGCAGGCGCAGGCTCGGAAGTCAGTCGCTTGTATGGTGCTGGTGTTTGTTATTGGTAAGTGTACTATTAGTAACAACCAAAAACAAACATTAAAAATAGTTTTAGGTAAAAAGCAAGTGTAAAATTCATCATCTGCCTGAATTTTGCACTTACTTTTAAACCATGATTGCCTGGATTTGATGGGTTGTAACAGCAGCGCCGCTTTCACGTTTATTGAGATCCATGTGGCACTATTGTTAGCTATTACTGCGGCCAGCGCGGCTGTGTTATTCTCACTAGGTATGTGTCTCACAACAAGCACATTTAACCCGTCTGCCTTCAATGCAAGAATGAACAGGCAGCTTCTGGACACGCTTGTTCCATCATAGACCTTAGCCATCGCTTTCCATCAGGCGCGATCGAGGTCAAAAGCAGGCCCATTTAGCAATAAATAAGCTGTGACGTACAGATGATTTTGAAAATGAGTAAGTACAAAGGAGATCAAAATGCAAATATTCAGCACCATCTTATCTTTACTTTTACTTTAATATCTATTAAGGTATTAATATTATTTAATCACCACACCTTGTTTCCCTAATGTACAAGCTATTTCAATAGATTACCCCTAACATCGTGTCCGGCGTGTCCTGTCAGCTGCACGTTACAGGAACTGATGGACGATAGTGATGGCGCCAAACAAGTAGCCGAATTCTGGGCCAAGTCCATTTAGATTGCTATCGACATGCTGAGAAGAATAGATTACCTATGTCATGATCATTCCAATAAATATCAGATATTATGATGAGATGTTCTGTTTAACATTAACACATCAAACGACCCAGCAAAGTCAAACAAACTGCTGAAAGTAATTCATGAGGTTAAACTACACACTTCATTTAATTAAAATTATGTTCTAAGATTTCAACATTAAACTTACCGAATGTAAATACAGTTGATATTGATATTTTGTTCTTGTAGAGGTTTGTACTTAGTTTGAACTCTAGATTTAAATGTACAAGTAGAGAAAGGATATCAAAAATGGAATAATAGTTCAGTCAAAGAATGGCCCAGGGGGTGTAGAGTACGAGTGAGTGAACCTAAGAGATTCCTTCAAAAACTTATTCAGGGTGCTTATGGAAGACATACTAAAATCCTAACGACTAGGACACTTATACACACTTTTTTCAGGGGTCACCCCAGTGGGGGTGAACCCTGAAAAAAATTCTGAAGGAATACCTTAGGACCCTGTTCCCGCACTCTACAACTTCTTTATTGACTGGACTATAAACTACATGTGACGAATTGTTCGGTAAGCTAAATGCGTCGAAGGGCGCGAAGGGCGAACTTCCTATCTCACTAAAGCGCAAGCTCGTCGACATGTGTATCAGGTCTAACCTAACCTATAGCGGTCAGACTTGGTTTTTGACCGAGGTACAGAAGTCCAAACTCAAGGTTTGCTAAAGAGCGATGGAGTCGCAAGACAGGAATCGCCAATGTTGGCGATAAGTCTGCTAAATTGGACTGGGCTGGTCACACTTACAGGATGCACCAGATACATCGTCACACAGTGAGTGCCTCAAAAGGAGCGTCGTCATCAAGCCAGGCCTAAGAAACGCTGACGTGACGATTTGGACTCGTTCCCGACCAATTGGCCCGAGAAGACAAAACATAAAGAAAATTTTAAGACTATGGGGAGACCTTTGCCCAGCAGTGGGACAATAAGGTTAATAAAAAATAACATAAATAAATGAATATTAACAAAACAAAATCGCGTTATTATGTTTAATCATTGTTTCTAAAGTTTTGAAGTTCCTGTCTAATTAATTCGTTCTTTGCAATGAATTTGCAATTAAAAACCACTTGACACGACTTATAATTTGATTGTAATATCTAAATAATTAATCGTTCTTTTGATTTCGAATAATCTTCGGAACAGCTGCTTTTCATTGAATGAATTTAGAATAGTCGAATTGAGTTCTCTAATAATAGTTCTGAGATATATATACCTATCACAAGAAGTACCCATTTGTTTTCAGCAAAATGGTTTTCACTTGAAACACCCGATCGCTTTAGAATTTCAGTAATGAACTAAATTCTATGAAATACCAATTTAGCTTGATGAAAATCTACAACACAATTTTGAAATCTCAGATGAGTTGTAACACATGCTAAAGACATTGATAACATATAACGAAGTCCACATAAATCTTCTCCAGTACAGAGTTTAAGTCGGCGCATCCATTTCAATTTAAGCCCACTAAAGTCTACAGAGTTTACACATCTATCTACTATAATTATAAAAAATAAGTCGGGTTTCCCTTCCTGACGCTATAACTCCAGAACGCACGAACCGATTTCCACGGTTTTGCATTCGTTGGAAAGGTCTCGGGCTCCGTGAGGTTTATAGCAAAGGAAATTCAGGAAAAATTTCAACAGAAAAGCGGGAAAATCTTTTTTCACATACAGCGCCATCTTTGATACATAGCATGTACTACAAACCAATAGGGTAGGAGTAGGGTAGGAGTAGTGTAGGAGTAGGGTAGGAGTAGGGTTGGAGTAGTGTAGGAGTAGTGTAGGAGTAGGGCAGGAGTAGGGTAGGAGTAGGGTAGAAGTAGGGTAGGAGTAGTGTAGCAGTAGGGTGGAGTAGTGTAGGAGTAGGGTAGAAGTAGGGTAGGAGTATGGTAGGGGTACGGTAGGAGTAGTGTAGGAGTAGGGTAGGAGTAGTGTAGGAGTAGGGTAGGGGGTAGGACACCACGCGAGCGAAGTAGCACCGGGCAGCTAGAAATAACTTAAATGGCAAAACAACGTTTGCCGGGTCAACTAGTTATCTATACATATTATAAATGAATATCGCTTTTCGTGTCTCTCTGTGTGACCGCGTTGTTCTTCTAGACTACGCAGCGATTTTTGATGTTGTTTTCACCATCATTTAGAGAATTAAGAAAATAATAATTATATTGATGTGTATAATACTTTCATATTAAACTTAGTATATGTATACCTACATAATTATGTACATAGTATAAAAGAAAGTCGCTTTTCGAAACTGTCTGTGTGTCCGCTTAGTTTTTCCTGAATTTTGATGTGGTTTTTACCAAAATTTTCGTAAAACCATATCAAAATCCATTGTGTAGGGATTATGATGTGGTTTTTACTAAAATTTTGAGATTTTATTACGGAAGGAATATTATTATAAAATAAAGAAATTTCGATGTCTTTGTCAACTCGTAAAAACCTTTCGAAGCGGGAACTGCCCTAGTATGTATAAAATTAGCACAAAAAGAACTCCGGCCATTTATCTAAAAAAACAGTCTTAAAGCTGACGTAGAATTGACTACCCCGAATCCAGAATGTATGCGATTAGGAAAATCGGGCGGGGCTGAGCCGGTTAATAAAATGGCAGTGAGCCAGAATCGTCGATGAGCCCCAATTTATAGGCTGGACACGGACAGTAGGTATATTTATTTTATGTTAAGCTTATTGATTATTTTACCTGCGGGTTAATTACGTAATACACTAACAGAAGGAATCGCTTTCAATTTGACAGTTCAACAACATTCTTTACGTTATTTACGTTGTTCAGCAGACAAATTTCGAACACATGACGCAATGGATTAGCAATATCCTTCAAAATGATTTAGATTGTGAATGATCGTGTGTTACGCATTAGGGTGATGGTACTTGTATAGGTACTGGAAATTTTGACAAATGGAAAAATTTGAAGTTGAAACCGTTTATATCACCAATTTATTTATCGTGGGCAGCAATCCCTTGAAGCAGTGAAAAATCAAACTTCTAAGTCAACGCAATCAAAAGATATGGGCGTTTATAAATTTATGTTCCATTTATGCCGCATATTTTGACATTTGTAAGGGATCAAAACCTATAGGGTACTTCTCGTTGATCTATTCATAAAATTTGGCAAGAAGCAATGTCATGTCGCACAAGTAAAGAAAAAATCCGAAAACCGTAAATTTGTAGTTACATACCTAAAAAGGAGGATGGCGAGTTTGGACCCACATTATTTATAAATTAACTAAGTGTCGTTCACTTGCAAGTTCATATTTACTATATTTAAGAGTTTGTAAGAGGATTATATAAAAAATATTGAGTCACTATGTGATGGGAATTAAAAGTTAGAAAAGATTTTTATTTACATAAAAATAAGCCATCATGCAGTTATTAAACGCACCGTGTTTCATATTACATTCCAACCTACTCTTTCATTACCTACATGATTTACGTTCTTACACTTGTTTACGCTTATCATTTTTTTTTTAAACAAAACTTGTGAAATATGAGAAAAACGTACAAAAGTTAATATTAAAAATGCATTTACATTTTTATACAAAAATGTACAATATTATAATTATTACGATTATTTGTGATAACGAACCTAGAATTGAACGTTATGCTGTCAATTGGAGTTGGCTGTCAGTGTCAAAACAATTAGTTCAACGGCTAACGTACGATATCTATTATTTTCTATGCGATTGGCTTTATAACCTTTGGTTCAGAGATGGGTTTATCCGCGTGGTGTAAGTATTGTAATACCTATAAATAAATTGGTACTTATGCTCATTTCCTTCAGTAGCATCGCGTGGCGTGGTCTTGTTTCCGTTTGATTGCAAGGCTCGCAATCTATTACATGGAACTTAAAAGTATAACCGTCACCCACAGCATGTTATGAAATGGTCACATTCTTGATTTTGTACCACTGACATGATTATAACATTAACTTGGTATTTGATAACTCTAAAACCATGGTCATAATTATTTTTAGATGACTGGAGACGACTTTATTTGTCATTCCTGTTGGGAGTTGATAAATCATAACACAAATGACGATCCTGAACATAACACCCGACAGCAACTTGGCCATCGTAATGTGTGTGCTGGGTGTGGAAGATCCATTTTGAGAATCAGGAGCAGACTGGTCCTCAGACCAGAGATGTCTGAAAGAGAAGTCCATATAGGAAATGTTGTGTCTGAATAGATAAGACCGCACCTAAGACCGGAACTAATCGCTCTGGGTACATATCAAATAAAGCAAGCAAAATCATATGTCGGGGAGCACCTTCGAGCCCACAGATTGTATGCTTTAGAAGTTTGCCGAGACAACACACCCCTAGAAGGGATATTTAATAACAGTCAACCATTTATTATACGTGGCAGAATTAAATCTAGGCATATAGCAAGTACCTAAGTTCTATTTTAAATACATTGCAGTTGATAGAAGGCTGGAGGGGCGAAGTGCCATATTAGGATATTATTGCCACTGTCCCGTAGGGACACGGACAGTAGGCTGTTGCTCTCATATAATGAGCATATTGTGGTACATGGGTTATGCCAGACACCAAAGCTATGTTGCTGCACCAGCTTCGTTCTTAGATAATCTTTTAATTAGATAAAAGGAACAGTAACAAGATAGAATGAATATGCAATTACTGTATCAGTCTTAAAAATCATCATCCTCCTGCCCTTATCCTATTTTTTATCACAACCTGTATTTTATAATCATAAACGAAATAAAAGATTTTCTTAATATGTATTGTTTTATTCAACAAACCTCTTGTTTAAAAGTCCAAGTTCATAATAGTCTATAAAATCGAGTCTTTGCTAAATTGCTTTTTCATGAAGGGAGATCTATGTTTGTGATTTATGTAGGATGGCTAGATATTTATTCCTAGTAGGTACCTACATTTCGTTTTCGACTGGTTCATTGGTCTAGTAATCGTAAGCACGACTGCTGAACGTGGGGTCCTGGGTTCGATTCCCAAGACAGGCAAGTTGAAATTCTCTGTATCATCCCGAAGTCTGAATATGTGCTCGGTTAGTGACAGTTAGCTCACCCCCCTTTTATCAATCAATCATTTAGGTAACTGGCAAAACGTGCGACCCGACTTTAGAAAGAATCTCAGTCGTAACTAGACACGTCGCGCCAATGGGAGCCTTAAAACTACATAATCTGTGCGCTTCTTTCAGCTTAGTTCTTTGCCAGTAATAATTATAGTTTCATCCTAATATCAGTCTAGTCTATGCTTACAGTATTCATTTCATATCTCGTTTTGACTAAGTCACTATAGTTCCTAGCTCCCAGACGTATTACGAGACGTTTTATTTTGAGTAGGCACCTAGGTAAGTAACCTATATTTGGCAAGAGAGATAGTAGTGTTGGTAAATATTTATAATTATTCTGTTTGATCACCTTTTTGAAACTACATAATACATAAAAAAGATACCTACCTATTGTATTGTATTATATAAGCACTATTAGATTCGTTTTAGGTTATAATCTTTTACATTGCATATCTTTTTTCTCCCAGCCTCTACGATTTACTGCCCATTTGCTTTTTTGCTACTTTTATATAGTTCTACAACTAGTTATAAGTTTCCATACTGTACGATACTCCTAACTGTGGGTCCCATTGTACATGCAACCTCGCCATCCTCCTTTGTACGGAACCCCGGTGCGCGAATTCCACTCGCATTTGACCGGTTTTATTATAAAATATTTAATCAAATTCAAATGAATAAAACTTATAAATTTCGTTTTTCCTTTTGAGGTACGGAACCCTAAAAACAAAACTAAATTTTGTACCGCCTACTCTTGACAACAGAAAAAATCCACTCAGACTTCGCAAATGCCCTCAATATACGTTGATTGATCTTCGGAATTTAATTTCTCCGTCGAGAAAAGCGATTAAGCAATTTTAATATTCTAACGCCCCAAATCGATAATAGTGATTAAAAATGAATTAGTATTAACTGGCCCGACTATGCTTCGCACGGGTGCATTCAGCTCTGATGCTCAAACTCAATGGGTTTACTAGTAGCCACTGAAGAGTTCCACTATCCACCGGCTGGCCCCATCATCAGACCCTTGACACCAAGTGCAATCTATTGGACTCGTCAAAACCAATCTCATGAAAAATAGTAAAATAATACCTTTGTTTAAATCGGGTAGTACATCAGACCCCACAAATTATAGACCTATTTCTGTACTACCTACCTTTAGTAAAATTTTTGAGAAATTAATTTTAGAACAAATGCAAAGATTTTTTAATAAACACAAATTATTACATGGCAAACAGTTCGGTTTTACAAGGGGTCGTTCAACTACTGATGCCGGTGTTGAACTTTTAGGACATATTTATAATGCATGGGAAAATAAATGCGATGCCTTGGGCATCTTTTGTGATTTGTCCAAGGCATTCGATTGCGTTCTTCACGAAACGTTAATCAGGAAACTCCGCCACTACGGAATTCGGAACAATGCTCTGAATCTTCTTACTTCATACTTGAGTAACAGGATTCAGAGCGTTGTCGTTAATGGAAAAAGATCTCCCGGATCTATAGTAACAATGGGAGTCCCACAGGGCTCAATTCTTGGTCCTTTCTTGTTTCTTATTTATATAAATGACTTGCCGTACCTCATAAAGGATAATCATGATATAGTGTTGTTTGCCGATGACACTTCACTTTTATTTAAACTTAAACGTCAGCAGCTGGTTACTGACGATGTAAATAGCGCGATCTCTAAAGTAGTCCACTGGTTCAATGTTAATAATTTACTTTTAAACGAGAAAAAAACTAAATGCATTAAGTTAACGCTACCTCACGTTAGGCAGGTGAAAACGAATGTGTTGATAAAGGGCGAAGAATTGAATCCTGAAGACAGCACAGTATTCTTGGGCATAACTTTGGATGCTAAGCTTCAGTGGGGTCCACATATAGATAAATTGTCAAAAAAGCTAAGTTCCGCAGCATACGCTGTTAGAAAAATTCGTAATTTAACTGATATAGAGACAGCCCGCTTAGTGTACTTTAGCTATTTTCATAGTGTAATGTCGTACGGTATTCTATTGTGGGGAAATGCCGCCGATATTCAGACTATCTTTGTTTTGCAGAAGCGAGCTGTTCGATCAATTTATAAATTAAGTCCGAGACACTCGCTCAGAGACAAATTTAAAGAGATTAATGTTATGACTGTGCCTTCTCAATATATTTATGAAAATCTTTTATATGCCCATAGAAACATAAAATTGTTTAAAAAATACAGTGATATCCATGATATAAATACTAGGAACAAACACAAATTTGTTGTACCTATAACAAGGCTCAAGAAAATAGGTGGCTCGTTCAGATGCCAATGTATACGCTTTTACAATAAAGTTCCAAGCCCCGTTCAAGATCTAAGCCTTAATAAATTCAAATCATTCATTAAACGTAAGTTGTGCCAGAAAGCCTTTTATACCGTTAAGGATTATATCGAGGACAAAAAGGCTTGGGATTGAGATGCTTCCAATTTTTTACCTATGTAGTGTTCTTATTTTTCTGTTTTGTTGTTGTTTTTCTTTTTTATATACACTTTGACATCAATGAATTCTATATATAAGTACTGTGACATTTGCTTACTTTGTAAAGTATTCTATTATTTTAATTATTGTGAATGTGAATACTATGTGGGTCACTTTATTTTTATTATATTTTATTTTTCTCTCTGTTCTCTTAGTTTTGTCATGGTCTGGCAGTTTGAGTAATTAATGCGGCCTACCCAAATGTCCTTTCTTTGGTATTGTTCGTCGAATCGTCGAGCTCCTTAAGTTTTGAGTTGAGCTGCACTGATTTCTGACAAATGCGTGCACTGACTGGACAGGTCCTCTCAATCTGTGTGGTTCTTTCCTCAAAAGACCATCTCAGACATCGACCTGCATGGTCTTCATATGATCTGACCAAGATTATGTCTGGACTTTAAAAGAGACTGTGACCTCTGAGTTTGTTTCGGCCTTTCTTCTCAGAGTAGTCAGATAGGAAACGCCGACCTCATCTAGTTTTAAAATATGATTGACGTGTAAAAGTGTTTGTACAAACCTACTTACAAAATAAAATCATTTATCATTTATCAATCATATGAGCCCAAACTCGAGGGCTTTACTAGTAGCCACTGAAGAGTTCCACTATCCACCTTCTGGCTGGCTGACGGGCAAAAGCTAGTCCTTAATAAATTCTTGTGAAATCCGTTGCATAGTTTAAAATAACAAAGCGGTCACTCTATATAATTATATGGTCTATAGAATAAAAGACGTAGATTAATGTCGAAACCATAGCCTGTGGGCTAATTGCGTTACACACTTTATATCAGTTGCAATGGGTGTCATTTTGACAGTTCAACAACATTCATTGCGTCATTTACGTTGTTGAGCAGATACATTTTTCGAACATAATGAAGCAATGGATTAACAATATCCTCCAAATCATTCAGATTGAGATTGATAGTTTGTTACTCAATAAGGGTGCCGTTCATCTTCAAAGTTTGGCTACTCGATTAGTTTCGATTAGCCCAACGACAAGGTATTCCATTTTCATATTTACTATAAGGAACTCCTAACTGGTTTGTTTAAAATTTACATAGTAACCGAGCCAAAACTCTCTAGCAAGTTTGAAGCGGTTTTGAGTTTAAATTTTCAAGTTTTGGATAGCAGGTAAGCTCTACTTAACGCCAGGCTAAAAATTTACTGTCTTCGGTTAAGGAGATTACCACTTAACTCTTTTCGAGTTTCGTCCCGGTATCATTTAAGGGAATAGAGAGAACTATGTATACAGGATGGCAAGGACATTGACGCGCAAACTTAACTATTAATTCAGCACATGATTCTACACCTAGAATCATGAACGTAGAAATTTTACGTCGGTTATAAAAAAAAAAAACCGCGGAATCATAGAAAATTGCAATAGCTAAGCGGTCAAATGTACTAAACAGCAATTTTTTTTAAATAACTGACTATACATTTCAACGCTGGCGAGTTCAGAATCGTGTACTGAATCCATCGTTGTGCGTCGATGTCCCTGCCACCCTATATATTTAGCTAAATAGTTATTATTTGACTAAAATTGCGAGTGGAAACTGGCGATGCAAAGTCAATTAAGAAGTATCTTTTTCTTTGTCTCTTGGGTGGCAACCAGCCCTAATACTAAGTGGTGTATTTTTTTAACCGTAACAGGTAGACACTTATAATTTTTATTTTCCCAAATAATAAAAATAAACTTCAAAATTAAAGGGTGTACTCGCACTTGTTTCATTGACTTCAAACTAAGTAACACTGAGCAAAAAATATTGCCGGGAAAATGACTTATTTTTGGTGTGAAAAATCGTGTTTACGGCAATTTAATGGATATCTAAAATGTTATTTGTACTAAAATATAGACTGTGATTTCAATCTTTTAGCTAAAATATTTTACATTTCGGCTATTAATTTAGCCATTACTTTAATTTTTTTTATTATAAAAATAATCAATGACTGCTTATTATTTCTTATGGAGGCATAAGAAATAAATAAATATACTTCGTGATTCTTATACCTTTAATACATATGTTGTTTGTATTTTATTTTTGAATGGATGGGGATTTGTGAACTTTTTTTACAGAAATCCCCATTATGAGCTCGATGAGGCTTCAAAGGAGATTTGTCGAAGAAAAGTTCACAAATCCCCATTGATGGGGGTTGTCAGTGAGGATTAATGGAATAAACCATCAAAAGATTATTTATGGAAACCCCCTTTATTTTTTTTTTTTTGTCATTTGTTGTTATAGCGGCAATAGAAAAACACACACGAGAAAGACGGACTCAGAGAAATTATGGTTCATGAGATACAGCCCGCTGACAAACAGACGGACGGGCAGCGGAGGTATAGTAATCTAAAACTCCGCTATCCGTCCGTCCGAGCCTATTAGGGACTAACCACACTTATTCAGCTCTGTTCAGCTTTTGTCCATAGGTGAAGGATGCGTAAGCATTGGAGAAGGGTCGTGTTAGCACCCTTTGGGTATGGTACCCTAAAAATGCATTAGCTACAATATCATTGTTTGTTTCAGTGTTTTTCATCTGCTTCTTGCCGTACCATGCATTAGAGCTGTGGTTCCATCTGTCTCCGACGGCGCAGACTGATTACAACGATTGGATACACGCCTTAAGGATAATGGGCTTCTGCCTTAGGTACGTGACCTAATCGAGCGACAATTTTAACTAGCAATGTTACGATTAACAATACTACTGGGAGAACTTCTCTAGAATTATGATTTGGGGACATCGACCTCAACTAAAACTGCCGAAATATTCTCAAAATAGATTTTGCCAGTTTCTATTCCAAACCCGCATTGTGATCCCTTTTTAGAAGTAAAATAAACGCTATTATTAAAATGTCCTTTACCATTTTTAATAAAGTCGAAGGTCAACCTTTTAATCGGTTTTAATTATCAAGGGTGAAAGCTCAACATTGACGACGATCTCAGAACTTTGGAAAATATTTCGAAAGTAAAATTAATTCCAATATTAGAAGTTCAGTTTTCAGCAAATTGAAGATTGGTTTTCACGAAGCAAATTGATTTTATCGATAAGATTAAATTGTGATAAGAAAATGAAATAATCGCATCTCATGTTTCAGCCATAAGAGCTAATTTCGTTTGTGAAGAGGCTTCATATTTTGTGCCTCCGTGTGAGCCATGTCAACAAAATTCAGCAAAGTATAATATTAACCGTGTGTACTCGAGTTCAGTCGACTAGACAAAGCTTTCATGACCCAGCCCCTTGACTTTGTCGCTCTTTGCGGAGATTAGGTACGCAGGGACCCTTGATATATGAAAGTCTGGTGTTATTTATGGGACAGGTCAAACAATCTGTTTGAATTATGTCATATTCCGTCTTCCTGACGCTAAACATCATAGGGGGTGAAGACTGACGTAGTAAATACTACTAGGTAGGTAGGTATCACTAGGTACAGTACCTATATTAATTTTATTTCTACTATTGTTTGTTGTTTTTTTTTATCTCATCGTAAGCTGCACCGGTTGACGTCATTACCGTCAAAACCAGCACCGGTGCTCTGTCTCGCATATGGTTTTAGCATTATGCTGAGCGATGGCTATTTTGCGTGGATGTGACGCATATTATCACCAAACTTGTTATTTGTTTTGTGTTCTTGCTCTGCGTCATGTTTACCGCAACTAAACTTTTTTTTTTTTCTTTTCTTTCTTTCTAATTTGGGAGTTATTTTGGGAGACATTAAAATAATGTTATTGGACATGTGGACTGTGGTTAAGTAATACACTTTTGATTATAAACGGAAAGAGAGAAATACCATTCCTTGGTCAAATTTAATAATATCCACGAGTGGAAACAACGACGTGCTGTTCTCTATCATAATAGCTTTCCCGACTATGTTAGGATCCAATGTCAGTATATTGGTTGCAGCAGAAATACCAGTATTTTACATAAAGAGGTCACTTATCTGATCTCCACAACAAAGATACGAGTACTTCTTCATAATCTACTTCGTTGCATGTCTACTTCGTTTACTTAGATTCTCGTGAATCCCCTTAGTACCGATGACGTAGTATACAGGATAATTTTAAATTAGCTAGCTAAACTCCGCAGACGCGATGGGTATATCGATATCTAAACACGAAAAAAATAAATAAAAAGATGATGCTTTTTTTTTGAGAGGCCAACGGACGCTGTTTTTATTGTTACTCGAAGTATGAGTTGAGAAAAACTGTTTTCTTGTGTTTAGATATCAAGACCCACCACGTCTGTACACAAAAAAAACAGATTTTTTAAAGTGATTTGTCAAGTGACTACAACAAGTGCGGTCGACGAATACCACAAAAAAAAATCATCAAATAATTCTTTTTTTTTTTCAAACATATTTACCTATCGCGTCTGTGGAGTTAAGTTATCCAATGTAAAATAACACTGTACATCGTAGTAATAATAAAAAAAAGTAATTTTCTTCTATCCAGTTTCCTGAACTCCTGCGTGAACCCAGTAGCCCTGTACTGTGTGAGTGGAGTCTTCAGGTCACACTTCAACCGGTACCTGTGCTGCCGCAGAGGGACACTTCATCCGACCTGCAGCTCCAGACTGTCGAGGACTGCGGTCTGCGAGACCTCGTTCAGGAGTACACACCGCCATCGGTGTAACAGGTTGGGTTAACAAGGGTTTTTGTTATTTTGAACGTAGGTAAGAAGTAGATCGTGGAAGTACCTAGATATAATGTGTACCTATTTTAAGCGCAGCGACACACCTGCCGAAAATGAACGCGTTGGAAATTTAGCGCGTCTAGTTTAAGAAAGAAAGAAGAATATTTTATTTGGGACACACAGGAAATACATATGGTAAAAAAAGCATTTTAAACTAACAAAGTTACATAAAAAAACAAATATCTGTGCGAGGCCAAAAAGGCTCCTTTCTCAGCATAATAATAATAACAAAAAGCTGCAATATTAAATACATGTCGCATTGTCAGAAAGTTCATGCAAATAGATGAAAACGAAATAGGTCCTTATCACAACACATCTTTAACAAACCACACCACACGCTGCATTTACTTGACTTCGGTCCGTAAATATTGCAAAAACCAACCAAAGAGCTGAGAAAAGAACACTCCCGATAATAATAATAATAATTATAAAGCTGAGAAAGATAAACAAATCAAATATCTTGACTTAGCACACGAGGTTGTTGACATGTGGAATGTGAGCTCGACTATCATTGTGCCGATTGTCGTATCGGCCAATGGCCTGATGGCCGAAAGCCTCGATCAACATCTATCGAGGCTCTCGTTAGGCGGTTGGATCAAGGGCCTGATTCAGAAGGCAGTAAGTACTCCTCGATACGGTTCGAATTGTGAGGAGGTTTCTGTCTCTGGAGCCCTAACCACCGGTAGCTTGGACCCTGCTCCTGACACCGGTGGATCACTATTTTTTTATATTTTTAAATGTTTTTTAATATTTAAAAATGTATAAAAATAAGAAAACTAAATAAATAAACGACATAATAATTATTATTATTATTATCATTGGTCAGGCAGGGGACATAGACCTTCCATAGTTCAAGGTAACCGATCCACTATAGCCACCCAAACCCATAGCCTAGTATACTTTGTTTCCATGTTCTGCAACAGTCCTGCACCAACCGGGGGTTGTCCTTGGATGCACTTGCATGGTGCACACAGGGATAATCAACGGTTGGTGCCTCCTCATCATTTAAAATTGTGTAAAGGGCCTTTGCGAGTTGGCTTTGGCCCCTAGTACGCCTTTCAAAGGTCCGGGACCCCAGGGTCCCGATATATTATGTCTAAGACAACTAAAATCAAATTATATAATGCTGCGATATGAATATAATTTAATTATTTATTTCTCAAAAAAGTGTTGTTCATACAGTCTGTTACTATAAACATAATTTTACAATTTAGGGAAAAATCATAAAGAGTTGCAAACGGATTGAGTCTGGCGTCCTAGCTGGTTCGCCAGCCCAGGGGGTCTACTCCGAAGTGCAAAGTGCGAATGTTCAGATCGGACTGACACATGGCCGAACGGAATATTATTGAGAAATGCGAAAAAAGTTCGGATCGGCTTAGTTGGGTCGGGACCATAGTCAATATTCGAAAGAGTGTAGGAGTGTAGGATCGGAACCGATCGAACCAAACATAACTTCGTAGCAGGAAACGGCCGAACATTCGGTCGATACTATTTCGGAGTAGACCCCCAGGTTCTCACAGAAGGAGTATAAAAAATCCAATAGACTGCTTAGGGCTATAAGGTACAGACGCCAGCAGGTCAAGCTACCCGAAACTGTCAAATTTTCCCAATCAACCTTAAACCTTAATACTTCAGCGATAAAGTTGAAAATCTACTAAAGAAATTTGTCAGATTGTAGTAGCTTGATGTGCTGGCGTCTGTACAAACATAATATATTAACCTTTACTAAGTGTGAAGTGTTAGTATGTGTTTTGTGTTGAGGTGTGGTGTTTAGGTAGGTGTGGTGTGTGAAACGGAAGGGAAAGAGGTTGAGTTTAAATTCGGAGTGTTAGAGACCTTACTACGATTGTGAAGGAAGCAGGTATTTAGTGCGGCGGGATCGTCCGAAAGGGTTACCGCTGCCCTGGAACAGAAAGGGCTAAGAAAGGAACACGGGTGGGTTTTAGTCAGTAAGAGTCTGACACTCCCTTCCGCTCCACCCAGAGCGGGAGGGGTCATTTGATGATTTCCCATCCAAAAAAAAAAGCAGGTATTTACTATCTGTTTTTTACACATTTCGTAAGAAGATTGATGTACAAGGACAGTTTTGTTTATTCTGTTATATAAAAAATAAATACCGCAACCTGTACCGTACCCTGGTACTCTGATAGGGCCCGCTGTGTTGCCACGGACGAAATCCCACTATATTATTAAAAAATAAGATAACTAAAAATAGCAATAAAATATATGGTTTAGGAAAAAAACAAAAATAAATAAAACCTGTAATTATACTGTATGTATGTTAATTGTATGTACAATGAATATTATGATCAACCCATACCCGATGGGCCGACGCGACTCTCCAACATCACTTGTCTATGTTTACAATACTAATAACGCGACGTAATTTCGGCAGGTCTGTCAACACGCTGTATATAATATTGGTGCTTTAGTAATATAAGCATGATTTTTCTCCTACAAAATCACTAACGAACGTATTTATCACAAAGTCTTGATAAAGAAAACTAGTTTTGCTCATTTGTAGCTTTAAGAACAGGCTCTCTTTATTTTCTTTCACATACTCAATTATATACATTCATCAATTTATTCAGAATGATTTTACATTTTAAAAGAAAAATAATTAAACCCGTATTTTTCTCCCCGTATCTTCTTAAGTTTGACTCTTGAACTCTCAAACTACAAACATTCAAAAAGAATAATTGTTTTATACAATGTAAAGTCCATAAATTTAGTATACAGGGTGGAAGGGGGCATCGACGCGCAATTTGTTACCGTGGATTCCGCACATGATTGCCATGCCATGTGTAGTGACACTTGGCATATAAAGGGTGGTCCAACCATAACGCCCGATGTTAATTGTATATAAAACAAAAAGTTTTCAGAGAATTATCTTATTTTTTTTTTATTATGATAGAAAGATCTATGACAATGTGTGACACAAAATATCAGCGTGTCCGGGCAGTACTTCTTCGAAAATGAGGTCGGCCAAGCAGTTACCGTGAATGGTGTTCGCTATTGCGAGATGATAACACTTTTTGTGGTCAGAAATTGAGGATATGGAGCTGGACGGATTATGCCTCAGCGTCATTGAAAATATGGACCATCGGATAGAGGTATGCCGTGGTGAGCATTTCGCCGATATTTTGTTTCACACATAATTGTCATAGATCTTTCTATCATAATAAAAAAATTAAGATAATTCTCTGAAAACTTTTTGTTTTATTTACAACTACCTGACCCGGCAAACATTGTTTTGCCATTTAAATTATTTCTAGCGGCCACTTCGTTACTTCGTTCACGTGGTGTCCTACCCCCTACCCTACCCCTACCCTACTCCTACCCTACTCCTACCCTACTCCTACTCTACTCCTACACTACTCCTACCCTACTCCTACCCTACTCCTACCCTACTCCTACCCTACTCCTACCGTACTCCAGGGGCACCTACCGCGTCCAATGTATACAAACCTTGTCCTAACCATAACGAATACATAAAACCAAGAATCATCCAATTTGGTGCAGTCGTTCGAAAGTTATGGGCGTACATACCTACATTTCGAAGATCCATTTTTATTTATATTGATTAACATCGTGCGATAAGGTTGGACCACCCTTTACTTATATACATATAAGTACATATAAGTTACTAGCGTTTGCCCCCGTGGCTTCGTCCGCGTGGATGTCGGAAAATATGCCGCGCGCACGTACTCGCGAACGTACCACCGGAAGTAAAACTATCGATAGTTTTACTCCCGGTGGTCCGTACGTAAATCCTTCAAATCAAAATGATTCAGATTGAGATTGATAGTGTGCTATCAATCTCAATCTGAATCATTTTGAAGGATATTGCTAATCTATTACCTCCTAAGTTCGAAAAATCTTTCTCCTCAACAACGTAAATAGCACAATGAATGTTGTTGAAATGTCTAAATCCTTTACTACTGATAGTGTTATGCGTGAGTGTTACGTGTTGTTAATTACCCCGCAAGATCATAACCATTACCCAAACTATCAGTGTGCTAAACATTCAAATCCGTTACACAAACATACATCGAGACAAGCCAAAAAACGGACAACAACGGATCGGAACGGATTTCTAAAAAATATATCATCAGCATCAGACTGGTTCCCAATATACCCCTTGTAGCAACTACTTTCTTCAAAAATATTCAATTTACCGTTTTGAATTCGTTACTATTTTATTGTAGATAAGTATCGATCGTGACTGTACGTCCGGTAGGATTTGTAAAACGGAATCCATTTGATTGTCGGCACAAAACCGAGTGATATTACAGTTTGCAGTGAACCGCTGGAATCTATTCCTTTATGGTGTAAATGCTTTGGTCCGAGTTATTCGAGAGGTCCACTTAAATGAAAAACGGATACATCTAACATTGTTCATACAATCTATCTTGTATCTATGTATACTAATAATAAAGCTGAAGAGTTTGTTTGTTTGAACGCGATATTCTCTGAAACTGCCGGTCGGATATGAACAATTATTTTTGCATTGATAGCCCAAATTCTTGAGGAAGGCAAGTACCTTACCCACATTTCACCAGTTATGTTTTTAAGTACCATGTCATAAGGGCGAGCCCATTGCCATGTCAACCGGGCACCAATCCAGCCTCCGAACAACCCTTATAACACTTTGGCCGACCCGAGAATCGAACCCAGGGGGTCTACTCCGAAGTAGTATCGGCCGAATGTTCGGCCGTTTCCTGCTACGAAGTTACTATTTGGTTCGGTCCGTCCCGATCCTACACTCCTACACTCTTTCGAATATTGACTATGGTCCCGACCCAACTGAGCCGATCCGAACTTTTTTCACATTTTTCAATAATATTCGGTTCAGCAATGTGTCGGTCCGGTCCGATCATTCGCACTTTGCACTTCGGAGTAGACCCCCAGGACGACATGCTCAGCAGTAACGCTTACGAAAATTAGACCAACGAAGCAGGTAATAAAGTCTAAAACACTTTCCTGTGATTCAGAATCACACAATTTCGCACTGTCAATGGTATGCTAGTACAGCGATATGTAGGTACAGTCCGCCCATATTTATTTTACCTCTGATAGCAGTAACTATAATAATAATAATAAATAAATCCCTGGACATTTCACACAGCACCATTTGTCCCAAGCTAAGCAACCTAATGCTTGTGTTATGGTAACAAGATGGCTGATAAACTACTTATATACAATTTTTTTTTGTAAATACATACATATTATAGATAGAAAAACACCCAGACTCGGAACAAATACATGTAGGTCATACAAATATTTGTTCCGTGCGGGAATCGAACCCGCGACACGCAGCGCAGCAGTCAATCGCTTAACCACTGCGCCAACCGTGCCGTCAAACTAACTAACCTAACAATAACCTTATTGTGACGAGAATAAAGATCATAATGATTTTGACAGACGTGTCAATGCAATAACCCAACAGCAACCTTATAGTGACGAGAATAAAGATCATAATGATTTTGACAGACTTGTTAATGCAGCAACCCAACAGCAGCCTTATTAGAATGATAATAAAGTTCACTTTGATTTGGCCAGTGATGCAATATTAGGGGTAAAATAACTGGAATTAGCCTGAAACCGACGGCATATGAAATAAATCATATGACATACAATGCATTATGAATTTATGATCAGTACTAATGGAAAATTATTGCCATGCTGCGTTTATAGTTGCAATCCTTTTTAGTTTAATGGAGATTTCTATCGTTTTATCCATTAATATTAAACCAAGATAAATGTTACTAACTTTTGCCCGCGTCTTATCCAATATCCCCCGGTTAATCCAAGTTATAAACTATAGGTGTGCCAAATTTCATCCAAATCCGTTCAGCCATTTCTGCGCCAATACGGAACATACATCTAGATAGGTAAACATACAAACGGATCAATTCTAAAAACTATATTTTCGTCATCAGACTTGTCGCATCTCGTAGCAATTGCTTTTTTTAAAAAATATTCAATTTACAGATTTGCCTTTGTTACCATTTTATTATTATGTACATTATGTCGCAGCCATGTGGTTAAATTAGCCGTTTAGTCAACTTCCTGGCCTTTGGAAGTAGTGCTCGCCTCGCTTCGCTCTCTCGGCTCGCACGCGGTTGATCACAGTTCTAACCTAACCTATTTGGTCGAGGGGCTTAGTTAATGCAACCAATTGGGCTCCCACGTGATTGGTTACAGTTCCAACCTAAACTTTAATTTATTGAATAACATTCAGGCCGTTAGTTGAACGGCCGCCGCCGCCGTTTAGTTAAAACGCTAGGCGGTTAACTAAGCGGTTAATTAAACCAGTTGACTGTGACATATATACAATAGGATGTTCCAGAAGTCGACGTCAAGCCGGAATCAGGTAATATACCAAGTCATAATAAATATCAGAAAAAAAAAAACACCCTAAATACTTAGTTGCCAAACTCGCATAGTATTTTTTTTTCAGTACAGTCAGTCAAAGTTGGGCGAAGTATTAATTTTGAATATTTGGTTGGGTAAAAAGTGACATTTTCTTCCAAGCTGGAGCAGTTAGCTTTACAGTTTAGGCAAGAGTTTGTCAGAAACATTATTCAGGATTCCATAACATTTTTTTTTTAGGTTAAGTTTTGTAGCAACAGGAGTAAAAAGACTGTCACATGTCACATGTCTGCCATGTTGCTGTAGTGGTCTCAAGCGCTACTGCTGAGCATGAGGTTCTGGGCTCGATTCCCAGATCTGCAAAAGCGTTATTAAGTTTTCCTACAAGGAATTCCCCAGTAGCAGCACGGAACCTGGATTTATGGGCAATAATATGCTCGCCCCCGTACTACGTGGGATTTAAACATAACTGGTGAAATATGTGTCTACCTACTTCAGGTGCAGAGGTGCACCTAAAGTAGATACATATTTTGCCAGCCCCTTCAGAAAATATAGGCGTGATGCTATGTGTTATGTTATAACCAGATTATGTAATATTTATGTTTGTTAACTTTTTACCTGATTACGTTTTCCACGCATTTCTTTTTGTTTTTGAATGAAAAGCAGGTGATGATCTGTCAAGATTATGGCTGGACTTTAAAAGAGACTACGACCCTTGAGTTTGTTACGCCATTTCTTCTCAGGGGTAGTCAGAAGGTAGCGGGATCGTCCGAAAGGGTTACCGCTGCCCTGGAACAGAAAGGGCTAAGGAAGGAACACGGGTGGGTTTTAGTCAGTAAGAGTCTGACACTTCCTTCCGCTCCACCCAGAGCGGGAGGGGGGTCATTTAATGATTTCCCATCCGCAAAAAAAAAAAAGAAAAGGATAGGTCAGATAGGAAATGTCGACTCCAGCTAGCTTATTTTTTGACGTTTAAAAGTGATTCCTATATTCTATTTATCGAATAAACAATTTAATTTCATCTATTCTGTTGCTTTCTGAAATACCTGTAAATATAGTACCTAGTCGTTTCGTACCCCATTATATTTTGGTTTAAGCAAAACACAGGAAGCACGAAGTCTTTTGCCTTTGCCCTACATAAAATTATTAGAACAAAAGGATGTCTATCAGCCGATTTAGTCAATTTTAGCGGGAACTTGGTTATTAATAGTACGTCAGTATATCTGTTTGTGACATCATCATGATCAAACCACTGAACCGATCGTAATGAAATTAGACAAAACAGTAGACTGGGATCTAGAAAATGACGTCACGCGCTTTTCATCAAAATATGTCTATCTTTCGAATTATTCCTCTTTAAAAGATCTATTAAACTATAGCAACTTTATATGTCTATCTTCTAAAATTAACACGACAAAATATTGCTAGAAAATACTTTTAAACATATTTTTTGGGGTAATTATTTTCATCGTTTTAAAACTGTCTTTATACCAAACAATTTAGTTTTTACAAGTCATTTTGGCTTATTATTCGATTCTCACGAATTTACACGCCCGAAACGGACGAATCGTCACTTTTAAATAATAATTACTTTTAAGAGCGTTTACGTCTAGCGCGGGACGTCAAGTTTAGGTAATTCAATTGTGGTAAGTAATTTATTTGTTGGGGAGTCGACAACGCCAGAATTATGTATTAGGTAACTGGCACAAATTTTGAATTGTATGCGTTTTATAATATGTATTTAACTCTTATCACTAATCTGTGCACTATTGTCCTAATACATATTTATGGATTTGTCTGTTGTTGTTTTTTTGTTTTTGGTACGCTGCCTGTTTTGTGCGTAGAAAACTCTGCGTAGTATCTTATTTGTTTATAAATGTACACCAACAGCTTCTGTATACAAAATATCAAATAACAGTAAATAACAGTAATGGGCTTATATAGTGACAAATATCTTTAAAATAAGTGACTTTTTAGGTAGCAAAATAGGTGTACTTATGAAATTAAATTTGATCATCGATTTCTGTCACTTTACTTTCTTCTTGCATTCACTCTTCTTTCTTTCACTCACTGGCGAACGATAACAAGAAAGACTGAAGCTATGGCAAGACAGTGTTTCCCAAACCATACGTTCTACCCGCTGAAGATCTCCCACCTGGACATGAGTTGCCTTGGGTAACCTAGAAGTCTTAAACAGACTTCGGACCCAGATCGGCCGAAGCAAGGGAAACCTGTTCAGGTGGACATTCATAGACGACTTCGCCTTGGAGTGTATGTAAATGTGGTGCTATAAACACAAACGATGAGTAACTTACCTAATACCTATCATGTCCTACGTGTCCTGTCAGCTGCACGTTACAGAAATGGATGGACGTTAGTGATGGCGCCAAACATGTAGTCGAATTTCGGGCGAGTCCATTTATATTGTCATTGACATGCTAAGAAGATCGATTTCTGTATTTTATCTAGATTTAAACTGTCCCTATTCGGATAAAAATCAGCGGGATAGCGGTCGCCCACCGATGCGACACACGTGGTGGGACCGCCACGAGATATCATGATAGACGACACGGTTGGCACAGTGGCTGAGCGATCGACTGCTGCGCTACGTGTCGCGGGTTCGATTCCCGCACGGAATAAATATTTTTATTCCCTACAGGTAGTTGTTCCGGGTCTGTCTGTTCGTGTATGTGAGTTTAAATGTTCGTAAATGAACCCACGATACAGGAGTAATTCCTAGTGTGGGGCAACGTTTTTTTTGAAAGAAAAAAAGTTTATAACCTGGATTTACACATAGGGAGCTTTTAATCCCGGTATTACGTTCCCATGGAATATTTCTCTACATCCACGCGGGCGAAGTCGCGGGCAAAACCTAGTATCATCAAAATACGAAGACAAAGTTGCGGTTAAAATTAAATACTGAATATATTGCAGAAACTCCCCAAAACCGTTTTACAGTCCAATGGGAACATTGCCATAATAACTTGGCAGACAGTTCTGAGATCACCGTATGCTGTTATTCACTTACCTACTGAAAAACGTGTAGTTGATGATGCGACAAAACTAAATGTACTTACCAAAACGAATGCGGCAGACAGATAAATTACGATGCATGTTTACCTAGCCTTATCGCACTCAGAGGGCCAATTCTCGTAATTTTATGAACATTCACAGTCTGATCTGAGACATTAATAATATTAAGGGCAGAAACTAGGGGGTGCTGATTATTTTGGTTAGAGCAACTCAATAATAATAATAATAATAAGCTCGTGCAGTTCGTCCGTTGCCTAACTGGAAATCTCCAGGGCCGGACGGACTACACAACTTTTGGATAAAGTGGTTCCAAAGGTCGCACGCCCCCTTGGCATCCCAGTTCCAGTCAGCCTTAGAGTCTGGGTCGCTGCCCCAATTCCTAACGACAGGAATAACCCACCTGCTCCATAAATCAGGTAGTACCGCGGATCCCAAAAATTATAGACCGATCACTTGTCTACCGACGGTCTATAAAGTTCTTACATCCATCTTGAGAGCTAAAATTAATAAACATATAGACACCTACTCCATCATGTCCGTCTCTCAAAATGGATGTAAGAACGGGTCCCGCGGTACTAAGGAGCTACTTCTCATTGATATGGCCATTAACCAACAGGTTCGTCGTTCCCGAAAGGATTTGTCGACATGTTGGATAGATTATAAGAAGGCCTATGACTCGGTGCCACATACATGGCTCATGAGGGTGCTGGAGTTGTATAAAGTAAATACAACTCTGCGCACCTTCCTGATGACGTGTATGGGGCAATGGAGGACGGTCCTTCGCTATCCAGGATGTCGAAATATCCAGAGGAATAGCGAGCCGATAAGGATCGAGCGAGGCATATTCCAGGGCGACAGTTTGAGTCCGCTTTGGTTCTGCTTAGCCTTGAATCCTCTAAGCACGCTGCTGGAAGATTCAGGTCTAGGCTATCGGCTGAGGAGAGGTGGTCAGGTTATATCTCACCTCCTCTACATGGATGACCTAAAACTCTTTGCCCCCAACAATTTGCAACTGATGGAGCTACTGAAAATTACTGTAACTTTCAGTAGCGCCATCATGATGGAATTTGGTGTGGACAAATGTGCGGTCATGCATGTAAAGCGAGGGGAGATTGTGGAATCCGTGGGAACCCAACTCTCGGATTCCACAAACCTTAGAGCCCTCTCCGCAACCGAAACCTATAAGTATTTGGGTATGTCGGAAGCGTTGGGCATCAATGCTACTGACATGAAGCAATCGTTGAAGGAGCGCTTCTTTGGCCGCCTGAAAAAAGTATTTAATAGTCTGTTATCAGGCGGCAACAAGGTGCGCGCCTTCAATGGTTGGGTCATGCCGGTTTTGATGTACTCTTTCGGCATACTCAAATGGACTCAGACCGAACTCGACGCCCTGGATAGGAGGGTCCGTACGCTGCTAACTGCAAATCGAATGCATCACCCACGGTCATCGGTAATGAGGCTGTATATCCCGCGAAAGTGTGGAGGTCGAGGCTTTCTAAACGCTAAGAACCTCCACAATCGCGAGATATGCAGTCTCAGGGAATATTTCCTAGAAACCGACGTGGGGATGCATCGAGATGTAGTTGCGGTGGATAAGGGCCTCACACCGCTCTCCTTGGGTAAAGAGAACTGGCGCAAGCCAGTTGTGCTTGACACTAATGAACGCATGGAGGTATGGCAGAGTAAGGAGCTTCACGGACGCTTCTTCCGGGCCCTACATGGGCCCGATGTAGATCTACTAGCGTCCGTAGCCTGGCTGCGTTACGGTGACCTCTTTGGAGAAACCGAAGGTTTTATCTGTGCAATTATGGACGAAGTTATGATGACGAACAATTACCGGAGATTTATTGTTAAAGACGGCACGGTTGACATCTGTCGGGCATGCCACCGGCCGGGGGAATCAATCAGGCATATTATCTCCGGGTGTTCTCGTCTAGCTAACGGAGAGTACTTGCATAGACACAACCTTGTAGCTAGGATAATCCATCAGCAACTTGCTCTGAAATACAATCTTGTGGAATCGGAGGTGCCGTACTACAGGTATGTGCCCGACCCAGTTCTCGAAAATGGTAATATCACATTGTACTGGGATCGATCCATCATCACTGACAGGACTATTGTTGCCAATAAGCCTGATATAGTGGTGATGGATCGATCAGAGCGGCGCGCAATGATTGTTGACATAACTATCCCGCATGATGACAACCTCGTGAAAGCCGAGAAAGATAAACAAATCAAGTATCTTGACTTGGCTCGCGAGGTTGTCGACATGTGGGATGTGGACTCAGCGATCATTGTGCCGATAGTCGTGACAGCCAATGGCTTAATAGCCAAGAGCCTCGACCAACACCTGAGGAGGCTCTCGTTGGGCAGCTGGATCAAGGGCTTGATTCAGAAAGCGGTACTTCTGGACACGGCTCGCATCGTCAGGAGGTTCCTCTCTCTGGAGCCCTGACCACCGGTAGCTTGGACCCTGTTCCCGATACCGGTGGGCTACTATTTTTTATATTTTTAAATGTTTTTATACTTTTTATATTCTAATATTTAAAAATATAACTTATATGTGTTTAAATTCAAATAAAGGAAATAATAATAATAAATCTTTATTGTCAGACCATTGATCCATAACTTAAAATTAAAATAAAAAATAAATTAAAATAAAATAAAAACTACAAAATAAAACCTAAGAAATAACCCTACCTCACAAAATATATCTGAATGACGGTCTGTGTGCCGCCATCCAGTGACCTATTATTTGGCCATCCACCCTGCCGGCTACAGTAGCCACGAGACTGTAGCAATGAAATAGTCAAACATATTCGAAAATCCAGCTGCGGCTGACGACAATTTATTATAATCAGATTAATAGATCATTCTAACCATCATTAGTATAATATGATTGACACATTCTCGCTTAATATAATTAGTACTAATCATCTCTATTACCCAAATTAATTACATTATTATCATCGTCAATTACGTACCTGGTTAATATGAGGTAGGTATTCCACTTAGAGCACTGATTTCAACAGCACTTGCCCGAATCGCACCTGACCGCACTAACCGCAGTGAAACAAAATTTCGGAGGAACAGTTTATCAATTTTATTTTCAGTTTCCGAACGACACCTGCATACAGTTTGTAGTGATGGGACGTAAACGTATTCTTTGTTCAGAGCATTACCAACATATCGATACGGCGGCATGTTCAAGTCCTGCATGGGTCATTTGTTGAAACATTTGGCCTCTTTTTCTATTGTTACAATTCTGATCAGCAGGGTAATTGTGTAACACACTAACAGTAGGAATCGCTTTCGTTTTGACAGTTCAACTACATTTATTGCGTTATTTACGTTGTTGAGCAGACAAATTTTTCGAACCTATGAAGCAATGGAGTAGCAATATCCATCAAAATGATTCTGCTGAATGATTCGGCCAGTCAAAGTAATAAGCATACCACCATGATTGGCATCATGTAGGTAGGACGGATCTGGTTTATATTTAGTAAATATTTGAGAACTTTATATAAAACTAGCTGCGCCCCGCGGTTTCACCGGCATAAGTTTCGATCCAGTGGGAATATCGGGATAAAAAGTATTCTATATGTTAATTCTGATTATAAACTATCTGTGTGCCAAAGGAGACGCTTTCATACAATTTTGGGCCTGGATGTAAAAAGATGAAATTGTGTCAATTGATAGCTACTATATTAAATAACAATCACTGAAAATTTTGCAGATTTTGGCAATCTGGAAGCCGAGATAAAAGAGATTTAGGAAAAGTGAGGTTACGTAACAATCTGTACTTAACAGCCGATTTTTGAAGTGCGATTGTCATTTCTTACCCGACTGCCGAAGGAGGGTAATGGGTTTATCAGTATATGTATGTATATTTGTATGTATTTATGTTTGTTCCTCTGTAGCGTTCTAGAGACCAAACGCGTAAGCCGATTTTGGTGATTCTTACGTCAATCGATTCGTCTTAACCTTGCGAGTGTCACTGGCTAGATAAAAATTGAAAAAATGGCGGCATTTGGGTGCCATAGGATTGTGGGGGGCCCATTTTTTTTTTCTTCCAAACTGATCGTGTGCGGTATCAAAATAAAGGGTTTTAAGAGGTGATTTAAAAATATATAAAACAAATATAAACCAGATGTATCCTTCGATTACACAGCATGATTTTCTTCTCGTTTACGTCTTTTTAGTTGGCTTAGCAGTCGGGTTTTTGATTTTTTGAATGAATTATTTTTTTATAATTTAGATAGGATATTAAGTACTTAAATATATTTTGTAGAGTGGGAAGGAGATGGTGTTTAAAAATGAAAATCGTTTTTTATTAATATTTTTTATTCATCTTCAATTATAACAAGAACGTCATCTAGAAATTGTGCAGGTGGTACTATATTTTCTTGGTACCTAGCCCAACTAAGGTACCATATTATTGACATAACATGGGCGCAGCAGCCTACAGTCTGTTTGCCTACGATGCAGTTACAATAATATTTTAATATTGCTTCCCTACCTTTGCGAGAGCTGTCAACTAAAATATAAACAAAATACGTTTTGCGACTTATATGTCTTGATTGAATGCGGCCCCTAAGTAGCCATGAGGTATTTGAAGCCGACAGCTCTCGAAGTAGACCGCTGTTGACCTCCCTGCACACTTCTATTACATAGCCATCATTGTCCCTTACATGTTCACCAAAATAGGAACGTGCCTGCTTTATTTGATATGTGCCTAGTGATATTAGTATGAGCTCATTATCAGTAAGCTGGGGAAAATCATTAAGGTTATCATTTTGCACAGTTATTGTATGGTCTAGGTTCACCAAGAGGTGATCTTTGAGCCAAGTCCCAGCAAGCGTGGCAAACATGGTCACTGCTGTTTACCTGAAAGACGCAAAAAGTTTTTAATAACAGATAAGATGATTACTTTTTAAAAATCTACCTACTCAGGCAGAATGTACCCGGCTCACTATATTTTTATAACAACTTTAATGTACAATACCTATGTTCTATGCGAATAAATGATTTGATTTGATTTACTCTGGCCGATAGTTACTTAGTTCAATGTAATGTATCTTTATGTGGCTTTTAAATGTTTAGGTACCTATCTATACTTTATTATTTTGTTAGTGTAATGGCGAAGGAAAACATACATTTATAACATTAAAGATAGCAAGCCAGCGTAGTAGACACTGGTGAGCTAATAAACAAGAAGTGAGTAAGTATGTACTTACAAATTGTGGTGCACGCCATTGTCGAATCATTGCTAATATCATTTCGTCATCCAAATCGCGAAATCCTAGTGTATTACAGCGACTAGTCGCTATTCCACAATTTACACAGCGATCCATGATGTCAATCAATATCCAATCGGTAGGTCGTTCGTAGAATCCAAAATAACAAGTCCAAGTTCAACGTTTAAGCGGGGTTCTCCGTGTCCGGCATGGAAGCAAGGCAAGGGTCGTACAACAAGGAAGATTAGAAGTCCGTAGGAAAGCAGGGGTCGAGGAAAATATCAATTAAAGTATGGGAGGAAACACTCAAAACGCAGACGCCTACGATACGAACGAGTGTCGATGTCATTTCATTCATGTCAAGTCAGAGTTACCACAGAGTACCACAGGTTAAAAATACAATAATCGATTAGTAAACGTGAATTGATATAACTTAATTAATAATTATGTAGATATTTAATACGTTTAAACTCTCAATAGGTACTTTAATTCTAACAGATGTAATTATTTTAATTGAATTAATCATCTGGTGAAAGCATTTTCGTAAATAGTATGAACTCTGTAACGTTAATCGATTATAATTGAATCGATATTCCAATTACTTCGGAACCCTAACTTAATTATTGGATTTCTCATTTTCCAGATTGTAAATTGAGTTGATTTTTCACATTTTGAAATAGAAAAATATAACCTTTTTTTTAAGCCATACCTCAACTTATTACAATCAGGCCCAGAAATTCCCGTCTCCTTTCATTTAAATCCGTTGAGTAGTTTTTGCGTGAAAGAGTAACAAACGTTCATCCATCCATACAAACTTTCACGTTCACGTTCATATTATATACGCATGATAACGTTAGTGCGTTAGTGTTATAAATACAAAAGATATTGAGTAACTACTGCCTACTGTAAAAACATTCAAGTAGTATGGCTATTTATCTATCGAAACCTCAACTATTACCAACGCCAACGCCAACATTTACCAATGTTGGCGTAAAATAATCAACTCAGCCTATCGCAGTCCATTGCTAGACATAATATGCTTCTCCCAGGCTGGTCCACCGCCTTCCGCATCCAGTTTGTCCCAGCCACCCTTTTTCGTAAACTACTGACGTCAGAAAAAAACAAATGCCTATCTACAAATTGATGTTTCCTTCAAAAAATCCAGCAACTTCAACGGTGATTGTTCTATCAACTTTTACAGGAACCCGACAGAGAGCGTGGTGATATCGAACTACGACTACGGAAGTACTAAGAAGAAGAGCAACATCATATCCAGGAACAGCGCTGATGGAGTCACCATCATGACTGTTCGAGACACCAATGATTTCCTTACTAGGGACTTGGACGAAAAATGCATCACTAGATAGGGATTAGAGGATATCGGATCGCGGTACAAAAGACAATGATGTTTTTTTTTAAGTTGTGAAATATCTGATGCTTTGTAAGCGGTTTATTTAGTTTAAATGTTTTGTTGTTCAACGAATTACTATGGAATACGTTTATTATGGAAAATTATATTTTATTATGTTCTGGTTTTCAAATGTTGGCAGGCCAACCATTGCTTGTATATATGTGTGTCCTATGTTTCACCACCACCTTTGTCGCTTCCTTTCACTCCTACTAAAATGATATAAAACCACCCGTTTAAAACATATTGGCTACATCTTCAAAGAGTGTAAATATGGTTTGTGCTTCATAAACGCAACAGTACCTATTTCCTTTGCAGGCGATACAAAAGTGAAAAAAATATACTTAAACCGCGGTATGTGTGTATAACCTTTTTAAGGAGAGTACATTGCTCTTTCTCCTAATTCTATAATGGTCCTTTTGTATACGACTGGAGCAATGGAAGTAATCCCCTTAATAGTCTACGGTATGCGGTCAACGTATACAGGGTGGCAGGGAAACGCTTCCGAAAACGAAGACAGGTGATAGGGCTACTGATTCTCGATACGATACCATAAAAAAATGAGAAAAAAAAATGAACAATTTTACCTATTTTTTTTAGCATTTTTCGTACACTATGCTGTGAGAACAGTTAAATTAAACCATTATTTGCTATTAAACACATTTTTTTTCTTTACAACTCTAACAAGCAATGTATTCGTAAATAAATATCATCTGACGCTTGCGCGTGACCTCAAGTTCAAAGTGCGCGCGCGCTCGCCGACAGCTGTGCGGCTGACGACCCCAAGTCCACGTGACGCGCGAAAATAATCAATTTCAGGCGAAAGGTTATTGGTATCCGTTTGCATAAAGGTTGTATATAATCTACGTTCTGGCTTCGGAAGCGTTCTCCTGACACCCTGTATATGTATAAAAGCAAGCTAGAATGATAACAAATATAATGATAAGTACGTATGATCACTTTACGAAAACCCATTGTCGCTTCACATTTTTACCATCGCCATCTGCATCCTATTATATGACAAAGTTCTAAATACGGTTAAGGTTTTCGTACGATTGTCGTACATAATTTTTGTATTACAAACTTTTGTGCATTTAGCAATATGTGAATATTGCTATTTTTGTATTAATTGGAAAAGAGCGTATAAGCTTGAAGCTAGTCATAATTGAAACCCAAGTACAGACGCCAGCACATCAAGCTACTACAATCTGTCAAATCTCTTTAATAGATTTTCAACTTTATCGCTAAAGACCGGAAGGGAAGAAAGGGGGAAGGTTACCGTTTCGGGTAGCTTGATGTGCTGGGGTCTGTACATAGAATTTTCAAATATTTCAGTAAAACTTAGGTTATTTTGTTCTTCTATCAAACGCAGTGACGACGATCTGTAAATGATCCTAATAAATATTTAATGTAAATGTAATTATTGGAAGATTGTGTATTGTTATGTGTAAGTTATGTACCAACAAACGCAATTGTTTAGCCGCACAACTATTTATTTGAAATAGTTTGTCTGTACAAAGTTATCGTTATTACCAGCGCTGGGGCTCTGTCTTGCATAGGGTCGCAGCATAATGCTGAGCGATAGCCGTTTTGCGTGGATGTGACGCATGTCAACCATTTCTTACTGTTTTATTTTCTGTAATTGTACTTATGTTCTTTTGTGCGTCATGTTTACCGCAAATAAACGTATTTTCTTTCTTTCTTTCTTAATAAACTCAGCTTCGCTCATAAAAGCAATAGAGATTTGTGTGAAAAATGTCAGTTCAATATCGATTTGAGGCAATGAAAACTTCGGTTAAAAACGAAGAAAAACTAAGTGATAAGATGCTTTAGACAAAAGTGATCTTCAGAAGTCGACTGTTTTGACCTTGAATTCTATAGCTAATTTTGACCTGGAAGTGAATTGCTTATTCTGACCTTGAATTGTATTGTTTATTCTGACCTTGAATTGTATTGCTTATTCTAACCTTGAATTGTATATAGTTATTTGTTTAAGTTTATCAAACTTTAGTGTTGATCTTGTTCATAGCGTTTGCAAGATTTTTATAAGTCATTCACGACACAGTTACTATTTATTACTATAATGGGTACAAGAACTGTTAATAAATTCAAAGCTAAGTCCCAGTAATAGGTAGATACTGGACCAGGATACGGTTCACAACTTCAGCTTACAGCCAACTGCGCCCTGATTGTACAGTTAAGCGGTTAAGCCATCTACAGTTTATTGCAATCGACGATGGTACCAAGAATCTTTTAATAATCACTTAGGTGCCAATACCACTACCACCACCACCACTTAGGTTTCAATACACTGTGATTGTAACTTAGCTTAGTTTTGAAGCCATACATTAAATGTTTTTTTTGCAGATGATAATTTTTTACAACGATTTGTTGGGCAAATGATTACACACATGCATATCACAAACAACCTATAATGTTCCCACTACTGGGACAAAAGCCTCCTCTCTGTGGGGGAGTGGGCCGTAATCCACCACACAGGCATGCTAAGCATTTATTTTTTAAATTTTATATATTTATATTCTTTATTTTACCTGAAAATTGCATTACTTAGGTAATTAATTTCTCACTTAATTTCTCGCAACAATGTAATGAAAGTGTATTATAAAAAAATATAATTATATAGGTTTAAGTATAAATATATTAAAAAAAAAACATTTCAATTGTAAATTATACGATATTAGGTTTTAAAAGACCAAAGAACATATTCATAATTGTCATTTTAAATAATGATAGAATAATTTGTTGTAAAATAAATGTGAAATGTAAATAATATTATTGTTAGATCGCTTTTTGTATAAATTAAGATATATTCCAAAGATTTGTACCAATTTAAAGATATAAGCAAAAAAAGATGTTCTAGCTACCCGACAGTATGCAACTATGTGTAATATTATTTTGAAATAAATAGGCGTCTGTACAAATTCTTTCTGTTTTTATTTACCACCCAAGAATATATATTCTCTCTGAATATTAACTTCTTTATCAAGTTACTGCATAAAGAATATCCTCCTAAGATAAAAATACAAAATATTCACTACTATTTACCCGATAAAAACATTTTTACAAAAAAAAAACGACAAACTTCCAAAAAAAAAAATGAGAATTAAACTTTCTGTACAGCAATTTAGACAAAGATTAATATAGACACACACATGGAACAAATACCAATTTACATATATCATTATATCTCATACAAACCGTTTAATTATATTTTAAATTGAAATCGAAAACACGTCTGATGTGAAAGCATATCAGATGTGTTTCCGATTACATTATAATATACACACCTGCTTTCACTAATTGATTGTTAAGTATACATTAAATATTTTGCGGTAATCTGCAGTGCGATTCTGTAACCATCTCACCGTGAAAACTAAGGTGAAGTGGGCGTGGAGTGAGCTGTCATTCCAAATAATGCTAGGGATTGACACTATTGACAGCTCACTCTAAGCTCACTTCACCTAACTTTTCACGGTGAGATTTTTACAGAATCGATCGACTTTTTCATATAGGTACTTCTCTAAACGTTACCTAACACCTAATATATGCGGCGGGATCGTCCGAAAGGGTTACCGCTGCCCTGGAACAGAAAGGGCTAAGGAAGGAACACGGGTGGGTTTTAGTCAGTAAGAGTCTGACACTCCCTTCCGCCCCCTCCACCCAGAGCGGGAGGGGTCATTTGATGATTACTCACCAAAAAAAAAAAAAAAACACCTAATATATATGTAACCTCCCTTGTATTATGTAACCTCAGATTAATGAACCGACTTTGTCCACTGCGTGTTGCCAGTGATGACCTACGGCACCGAAACGTGGTCGCTCATAATGGGCCTTATCTTATTAGATGGCTTACAGTCACCCAAAGGGGGAGAGGGCTATGCTTGGAGTTTCCCTGCGTGATCGAATCAGAAATGAAAAGATCCGCAGGAGAACCAAGGTAACCGACGTAGCCCGAAGAATTGCCAAACTTAAGTGTCAGTGGGCAGGGCACATTGCCCGCAGAACAGATGGCTGATGGGGCCGAAAGGCTCTTTAGTGGCGACCGTGTACCGGAAGACGTAGCGTTGGAAGGCCTCTCACAAGGTGAACCGACGACCTTGTGAAGGCCGCAGGAACCCGTTGGATGCGAGAAGCACAGAAGCGGTCGAAATGGAGGTGCTTGGGGGAGGACTATGTTCAGCTGTGGACGTCTTTCGGCTACATGATGATGATGAATGAACTGATCCGGGAAGGGACGTCCTACAAGGACATATATTATGTGGTTCAAGAAACTTTATTATCACAAAATAACTCATTATAAAATTTTTATGGGTTCATACAAAGTTCAAGCCAGTAGAAGTTTTACTTAGAGGTAAAGAGACGTGATAGGTTACCATCGTGCTTAGCTACTCGGTACTCGGGCTCAGTGCGGATTGGTAGATGTCACGTGTCTTCGATTTTTTGTTTCTAGGACATGCTGGTTTCCTCACGATGTTTTCCTTCACCGTTTTGAGAGCAGTGGTGATGAAATAATTTACACAAAGTAAAGCGCCTATTGTTGAGTTTGAACCTACGACCTACAACTTGTAAGTATCGACCGTTACCACTGGGCAAGCACTGCTCTCAAAACTTTTGGTCTAGTGTAACTTTAGGTAGGTACTCCAAGTTTATTAATAAGGAGCGTAGGTATTGATTTCTTAAAAACTAGAAAGCTCAGTTTCTGCAAATACAAACAGCCAGTAAATTAACCCATTCAAAACTTTAGCGAATTAGTGCTGAGACGTAATTTAATTTCAGTCCTGAAGACGCGATACACAATACGAGTAGAATCCTATTTAATCCAGGATAATTGTATTACAAACTTGTATTGATGTGACTCAGTCGGTAATAAAATGAGACGATATAATAAAATAAGAATTGGCTTAACTGTACCGTTACAGCGGCTTATTAGTTGATTCGCACGAATTTAGTCGCCCGAAAAGTGCGACAACTCTCTCTGTCCAGAGCTGCCAAGGACTAATTTTTGTTAAAGGAGTCCAGCTCATCCCGCCATATCCATCTGGGCCTGCCGATATGTCATCACTTTAAAATAATATTATTTTTTCCAAAGGCGACTCGCACGAATTGGCACATTTTATGCAATAAAGTATAGAAAAAAGGACCCCAGCGCGCAGAAGTGTTATGAGTCAAATATTATAAACACAACACAAGCATTAGGTTGCTTAGCTTGGGACAAATGGTGCTGTGTGAAATGTCCAGGGATTTTTTTATTTATAAAACGTGTAGGGGAGAGTAAACTATATTGAACCGGCGCTTAAATTGCACCACTTCTGTATTTCTACCAAATTACAGTATTTTTTGCATTGACAACAAAAAGAGGCGATCCCAGCGCCACAAATGCGCCACTATTTCATCAACAGTGAATTACGACTACAATAAAAGAAAATACTTTTTTCTTAACTTCATTGCATAAAATTCAAAATGTGTCAATTGTCCAATAACATATTTCAGGAGTTGTCGACCTCGCCCACACATAAATTAACTTCGTGCGAGTTGCCTATACAAAAAATAATAAATTATTTAAAAGTGACGATTTTTTCGTTTCGGGTGAGTAAATTCGTGCTAATAAGCCGTTACAGCTTTGGTAGCAAGGCGAAAAAGGAAAAAATGTTTTGGTTCAGCCGTGACAGTTTTTACCGTAGTTACCTACCGTTATATGTATCGGTAATATTATATTATACAGTACTAGTCACCGTTATACTAACAATACGTGTGATACAGCCGAATCGTGAATGACATTTGATATGAACTTTATTGAATAACACTTCTTTCTGATCATCCCGCAAAAAGCATCATCTTACTTTTTTTCTTCAAGTACAATCATCGACACTGAAATCGAAAGTATCTAAAAATATTTACCGGTGTCTAAAAACATTTCCAAAAATGTCTGATTAAAATGTAAAAAAATAGATCAGAAAATGAACCTGTCGATGCCACTTACAAAATATGTAAGTACCTAATGCTTTAATTTGATTATTTGAATACCTTAACCGGATATTTTAATTTTAAATCACCTTCAAGAGGTCTTTCATTCGATAATAATTGATGTTAATTTCACATCCTCAATTTTCATCAAAACGAAAGAAAACGAAAAATATTATAAAACTCTAAGTAATTAAAAAACACTTTTGTTTTTTTGTTGAAATAACTCGTGAGATTTATAAAGTAGACACCTTCTAAATACAGTTAAATGTGTTAATTATTTCCTTTAATGCGTCATAGCGCAAGAATTTAACACGAACAGAGTTTGTTTACACTTTCATTAGATAATTTTGAAACAGACAGTACCCCGGTCAATCGTTCGTAACATTCAGATGTTCGAAGTTGGAATCGAGTAGACAACTTACTGGTAATATTCCAGTTCAAGATGAGTTCCATTCTCATTCCGTACCACATATAATTTAATTTAATGTTACGTTGAAGAGGCTAGTTCAATTTCTGGTTGAGCTGGCTAGATTAGCATTACCGGTAAGTTACAATTTGGTAGTGAACTGAGCATTTTTTTTTCTAGCATAGGTGAAGTAACAAGGAAGCCAAGCTTGCTGCGAGAACTTTCTGCACCATAACCAGCCTATAATGTTCCCACGAGGGCCCAGTGGGGGTTGGCAGATGTCACATGTCTTCGAATTTTTGGTTCTAGGAGATGCCGGTTTCCTCACGATGTTTTCCTTCACCGTTTTGAGAGCAGTGTTGATGAAATAATTTACACAAAGTGAAGCGCCTTTCTGGGTTCGAATCTATGACCTACAACTCGTAAGTCGCCGCCTTAACTTTCTGCGTAGATAAGGTAAATTAAAAGAAACACTAGGTATATACGTACCCATGTTATGTCTATTCCACGTTAGGGTTAATGGAAAATGAAAATGTTTACAAAACCGTAAGAAAACATAACGTGCGAAACGTGAGTGAACCTATAGGTACTCTGCATAACCTTTCGGGGATTACATGCGTAATGTTATGTAAATATGTACGTGAAATTAAATTGTTTTTCTCCATTCCTTTTTGTTTTCCATCCGAAACGCGAATCACATGCAAATACAACCTTCGCAATGAACTTTTAAAATGGACCCATAAATAAATAAAAATCACATGAAAACGTTTATTTTCTTTACACCCGTTCGTCAAAAATACGGCGATTCGCAAAATACACATGTGACCGATTTGTTACGGCAGCAAACAATCCGAAAACGGCATCAATCATTGTTTAACACGCTTTTATTAGCTGCAATTGTAACTAACAAACAATGTAATAAAATCTTAGAAGGAAATTTTAACCTACTTCTAACTATTGTATCGAAATGAAACTTTTTATGTAAATGTAGTTTGGATGACAAAATTACAATTTGGTATCTTGGAGCTGATCTGATGAAGGCAAGAGGTGGATAGTGGAACTCTTCACTGGCTACTAGTAAACCCCTCCAGTTTGGACTCATCTGATTTGTTTTAACGAGTCCAATACTTTGTATAAGCGTATTTATTAGGTTTTATTTTAACTAAATATTTTTATTACTTGCAAAAATAAAGGCACATCTGGAACAAAATAATTATCAATTTTAAAATTCACAAACTTTGTTAAATCATGTCGGACGTTGTGAATTTAAATGTGCTTGTCACATGACTCGCGACCCCGTAAGCCCAAAAGTAATTAATGTCTCTCAGCGCAGACTACATTATAATTAATCTAATGAAACTTGATGTATGGTGACTGAAATTGGTTAAAATTACATCGTAGGTATATTTTGTCTCATCCAAAAAGAAAATGACAGTGATTGATGTTTGATAACAACACAACATCACGCCTGTTTTACTGTAGTGTTAGACAGAGGTGTTCCTGTAGTAGGTACCCATATTTCACCAGTTGTAGATATGTCCCATAAAATCAAGGGTGATTCTATTGCCTTCGACCAGATACAAATTCAAAACTACGAGCTGCTACTAAGAAATTCCTAATGGAAAATACCCAATAACACTTTGCCTGACCTGGGAATCAAACCATAGACCTCAATATGTCATGTTTGGCAGTGCAATCACTGGTCCAACGAAGCAGAGATTGATACAACGTTTAAGCCCTTCGTATGATGAACGTAGATCCACATGAGACCCAATGGGTTTTTAATTGTTTTCGTAATTACGGCATTCAACCGGGTAATGATAAATTCAAAAAGTTTTCAAGAAGGACATGATATGTTAGGTAAAAAGAGGTAGATAGGTCATACACAGTATTTAACTAACTTGGCTAATTAGCCATAGCCGTAGTTACGTATCGTGTTATCTCTTTTTCGCCCCCGACAATTACGACATCCTGCTTCCACGTGTCATCCTAAATCTTCCAGACCGTATTTCAGCTACGGCGGCCAATCTCAGCGGAGACTACCCTTCGGCGCGGCAGAAAAAGATGCACTGAATTTAAATTTAGTTTAGTTTGTGAACAAGGGAATCGGCGCCATTGTGTCGATTTTGAAGAGCGAATGTTGGATAAGTAACCTATCTACCTGGTTTTACCTGCAATATCATTTCAAGATAGCTGTAATTTTTAATGCATCGTTAGCCGAGATCGGAACCACTCTATCAAAATTATATTTCCCATCAAAGGCCTTCGAGTTTTGGAATAAATAACCTGTCTTTGGAACATCGTTTGAGGCAAGATTTATAACACGGTTATTATAGAGTAAATAAACTTTATTAGTCAGGTCAGGTACACCAAAGGATTTGCGCGTGAACGTAAGTATACATTTTCATGGGCACTAAATTTGTGAACATGAAGGATATTACAACAATGATTTAAACCAACAAATAGAAGTAGGTACTTGGTGGAAATATCCAATATATTGATTCACTACACGGTAATAGAATAGCTCTGTTCACACGTAGACTATTCGGTACGATATTTTCACGTACCTATACTTATTTCTCGAATACGACACAGCTATTCATCAGTCGTTACGGGTCGTCAGTAGCCTGAAAGTCTGACCACCAGTGTTACCAAGGGGTATCGTATTACTCGGTATCTGTGTTGTGGAGGTCAGATAGGCAGAAGCTCCAAGTAAAATACTGGTATTCAGCTATATCCGGTTAGACTGGAAGCCGACCACAACATAGTTGGGAAAAGGCTAGACAGATGATGATTCACATGGTGACCATTCGGTATAATATTTTTGAGTAACTAAGCCAGTCACTTGTCCATGTGAACGAAACAATAGAAATGTTCCCACTGCTGGGACACAGGCCTCCTCTTTTCGAGAAGGAGTGGGCTATAATCTACCATGCAGGCCCAGCGCGGATTGGTAGATATGTCACATGTCTTCGAATTTTTGATTCTAGGACATGCCGGTTTCCTCACGATGTTTGCTTTCACCGTTTTCAGACCAATGGTGATGAAATTATTTACACAAATTAAACCGCCTGTCTGCGTTTGAACCCACGACTTACAACTCGTAAGTCGGTGCCGTTACCACTGGGCCACCACTGTGCTAAGAAAAAAAAAGTTCTGAAACATAAGCATCACCTCTGTACCTATTTTTTCTGTTCTGTTTTTCATTGTCTATTTATATATGTGTGTATGTACATAAATGGTAAAATAAATAAATAAGCGCCACTGCTTAACCGTTCACCGTACGCGCGTATTGCGCCGTGTGGACACAGCCTATTATGATGATTTCAGGAATAATTATTTTGAATAGAACGAAAATAGTTATTCCCCGAGACCTTCATCTTGCATCGTGTACTACAAAAGAAGAAGAAAGAAAAACAACTGCATGGGAAAAACACGAAACACATCCCTGTTCTAAGAACGTATAGTCAAATTCTAGAAACCTAGGATTATTATTCGTATATCATCCTACTCCTACCCAAAACCACACAGCACGTGGTTAACAACCACATTAGTTCTAAAATTATAATTAATCATCAATTTCACTGTCCATCGCTATGTTTACCCGAGACCACAAACAGGTAGGCCTGGTACAGTCAGCCACGGAGTGATCTAGCGCAATAAGTCACGTTTTGTGGTCACTAGTCGGATTCGAATGCAGTAACCGCATGCAATATCCGCTTAATATCGGGATGCTGAACTGTCCGTCACAACGGGGCTTTTAAATTCACGAGTAACTGAGTATTTTTTCAATTATTTTTTGTTGAATTATAGCGCTGGGGCTCTGTCTCGTAAAGGGTCTTAGCATCATGCTAAGCGATGGCCGTTTTGCGTGTATGTGACGCATGTTTACCACCAACTTGTATTTTTTTATTTTTGTGAGTTTATGTTCTTTTTTAGGGTTCCGTAGTCAACAAGGAACCCTTATAGTTTCGCCATGTCCGTCTGTCTGTCTGTCTGTCCGCGGTTTAGCTCAAAAACTATTGGTACTAGAAAGTTGTAATTTGGCATGAGTATACACGTTAATGACGCCGAAAAAGTGGTAAAATAAAATTAAAAAAAAACAGTTATTTAGGGTACCTCCCCTACATGTAAAGTGGGGATGATAATTTTTTTTTTCGTCCTTCCCATAGTGTGGGATATTGTTGGATAGGTCTTTCAAAAATATTAGGGGTTTGGGAAGACCGTTTTTTGATTAAGTAAACCGTTCTTGACTTATCAAGCTTTAAAGTACCAATTTTCGTTAGAGTCAAGTGTCCCCCCCATATACCAACTAAACGGTTGTAGTTAGGAAATCAAATGTCACGGCACTAGTACCTATATTTATAACGAAGTTTAAAGGAAACCTATTACACTTAAGTGGGCGTTACAAGTTTACGAGAATTAGTCGACCAATTGTATTTGACTCGAAAATTTCGAACAACTCCATAGAATTCCTCAGCTCTGTTTCCTGTATTAAAATTCAAAAGCAAAACACCGGCTATGACAAGTCTTATCCAAATCTCAAAAAAAAAAACTTTCCGTGCAAAATTGTCTAGGAATCATGAAATTTGTATAGGAAGTCAAATTAGGTAGGTAGTCATGTTCAGCTTTTAGTTAGAGCATGGTACGAAACTATCAGTCAGCGAATACGACCCGCACTTGGCTGTTACAAAAACTACGGAACCCTACACTGCGCGTGGCCCGCAGCACTTGACCGGTTTTTTATGCGTCATGTTTGCCGCAAATAAATGTATTTTCTTTCTTTCTATAATTATAATCTTTAGCATAATACGCAGAGTGGGCTGGACACTTTGTGCCAATGAACCTGGAGAGATGGGCGAAGATCGTCACTCACTATAGACGCCTGAGGGAGGACATCGCCGCCGAGATAAAAAAGTGGTGTGAGGACATGATAAAGGTTTGCAGGGTTACCATGGCCAAATATCACACAAGACATGGTTTGGAAGGAAAAAGGGGAGGCCTTTGACGAGAAAAAAACCAAATGCATTAAGTTTACGCTACCTCACGTTAGGCAGGTGAAAACTAATGTGTTGATAAAGGGCGAAGAATTGAATCCTGAAGACAGCACCGTATTCTTGGGCATAACTTTGGATGCTAAGCTTCAGTGGGGTCCGCATATAGACAAATTGTCAAAAAAGCTAAGTTCCGCAGCATTCGCTGTTAGAAAAATTCGTAATTTAACTGATATAGAGACAGCCCGTTTAGTGTACTTTAGCTATTTTCATAGTGTAATGTCGTACGGTATTCTATTGTGGGGAAATGCCGCTGATATTCAGACTATCTTTGTTTTGCAGAAGCGAGCTGTTCGATCAATTTATAAATTAAGTCCGACACACTCGCTCAGAGACAAATTTAAAGAGATTAATGTTATGACTGTGCCTTCTCAGTATATTTATGAAAATCTTTTATATGCCCATAAAAATATAAAATTGTTTAAAAAATACAGTGATATCCATGATATAAATACTAGGAACAAACACAAATTTGTTGTACCTATAACAAGGCTCAAGAAAATAGGTGGCTCGTTCAGATGCCAATGTATACGCTTTTACAATAAAGTTCCAAGCCCCGTTCAAGATCTAAGCCTTAATAAATTCAAATCATTCATTAAACGTAAGTTGTGCCAGAAAGCCTTTTATACCGTTAAGGATTATATCGAGGACAAAAAGGCTTGGGATTAAGGTGCTTTCAATTTTTTACATATTTAATGTTTTTATTTTTATTTATATTTTTTTTCTCTCTGTCTTGTTGTTGTTGTTTTTTTTTTTTTTTTTGTTTTATTATATACACTTTGACATTAATGGATTTTATATATACTATGACATTTGCTTACTTTGTAAAGTATTCTATTATTTTAATTATTGTGAATGTGAAGACTATGTGGGTCATTTTATTTATATTATTTTTAATTTTTCTCTCTGTTCTGTTAGTTTTTGTCATGGTCTGGCAGTTTGAGTAATTAATGTGGCCTACCCAAATGTCCTTTCTTTGGTATTGTTCGTCGAATCGTCGAGCTCCTTAAGTTTTGAGTTGAGCTGCACGATTTCTGACAAATGCGTGCACTGGCTGGACAGGTCCTCTCAATCTGTGTGGTTCTTTCCTCAAAAGACCATCTCAGACATCGACCTGCATGGTCTTCATATGATCTGACCAAGATTATGTCTGGACTTTAAAAGAGACTGTGACCTCTGAGTTTGTTTCGGCCTTTCTTCTCAGAGTAGTCAGATAGGAAACGCCGACCTCATCTAGTTTTAAAATATGATTGACGTGTAAAAGTGTTTGTACAAACCTACTTACAAAAATAAAATCATTTATCAATCATTTATCATTTATCACTTTGCCCAGATGTGGGACACAATATAGGCTAACAAAAAAAAAAAAAACGTAATCAACCTATAACGTTTCCACTGTTAGGACACGGGCCATCTCTCTGTGAGATGGGATCATCTTCATCATTCAGCTCTTGTCTTATGTGTCCTGGTGAAGGCACCACGGCGGCGCAGCATGTTGTTTTCATTGATTTTTTCGTCGTTGATTTCAGGGGGGTGGGGGGGGGGTATCTGTAATCGGATCATTTCAATAATAATTTGGTACTTTTGGTTCATGTTAGTGTGAGATTTTTGTTAGTTTAGTGCTCACATACACGAGTGGCACGTTGCCAACGACAGAGGTCAATGCAGCCTTCGATACTTGTCGACGGCAGGCGTTGATACCTCAGCGGCATTCGTCGACGCGTCAACTGCAATGTACCCCTTGTATGAACGACAGAGGCCTATGCAGCCTTCGATACTTGTCGACGGCAGGCGTTGATACCTCAGCGGCAGTCGTCGACGCGTCAACTGCAATGTACCCCTTGTGTGAACGACAGAGGCCTATGCAGCCTTCGATACTTGTCGACGGCAGGTGTTGATACCTCAGCGGCAGTCGTCGACGCGTCAACTGCAATGTACCCCTCGTGTGAACGTTACCGTACCGAGAGCTCTTGCGCTTACACACACATTCAAAGTGTGTTTATACACTTGGTAATCACAAATAAAGCGCGTGTTGCTTCGTGAGATAAAAGGTATTGCTATTTTATATCTCACCAGCGACCCGCCCCTGCTTCGCACGGTTTTACGACTTGACAAAAAATTGGGATTTATTTATTACATGTTAGTTTAATATAATACTTACGCACAAACCTACCGGAATAAATTATCTAAAAGATAACGAAAACCGCATGAAAACTCTTTGTGACGTTTATAAAAACGACGGGGTCACACAGCCAGACACAAAAAGCAACTTTAATTTATCATATATGTGACGGGGATGGAACTGCCGATCGATTCTGTAAAAATCTCACCGTGAAAAGTTAGGTGAAGTGAGCTGTCAATAGTGTCAATCCCTTAGCATTAGTTGGAATGACAGCTCACTCCACGCTCACTTCACCTAAGTTTTCACGGTGAGATGTTTACAGCATCGCACTGCAGGAATGTTATTTTCGGGCAAGTCGTCCTCCTCGTACCATCTTCAGAAAACAGGAAATAATACCACGAACAGAAAGCGTTGATTTTCTTTTATTATTTCACAAACTTTATAAATTACGATAATCGCAAATATCCGCGATGGAAAAGGTTGTGAGGTTATCCGCTCATGCACACGTTCCTTGGCAGAATGCCTGACAATCAAACTCCCTTATTAAAATGACATTAATTGACAGTGACAAGTCTATAACCTGACATTACTTGACAGTGACAACTGACAGACAGATGGAATAACCTCACTACCGCCATCTTGTAACAAATGTTAGAACTTTCTTAATCTATGACCTCCTGGTGCGACTTCGGTATATGTACCCGCTGTTCTCATAGCCACACAAACTGAGGCCAATAATAGTCGAACTGAAGCACGTTTTACGACCTACCTTTGCATGCATTTCGTCTGATCGTGCATTAGATATATCTCTCCACGCTAAGTGCAAGGTCGTCTTCATTAAACTTGTTTTAATCTTTATTTATGTGAGTAGATACCTTCTCAGTATTGTGCCTAGATCCGCTTTGACTAAGGGGTGCTACTCACATGTTCGGGTCGGTCTGATTCGGCACAGCCGAGCGGCAATATCGAATATATTAAGCTCTGGGAAAAACCTACCGGCCATAGCTAGAATTGACCCGAACATGATTAAATAAAAAAAAGAAGGAGAAGAAGAGAGGTCAAGGTCAATTCCCGTAATTAAAAACATTCAAAATCTAGTCGTCGTCAAAAAATAATGTCAAAAATTTGACAAAAATGAAGGGGAAATTAGAGGCATTTTTGACAGATTCAGACTGAGATGAGACTGCGAACGTTCTTAAAATTACGAGAATGGCCCATCTGTTATCACGAGCTCAGAAAAGAAAAAAAAAGAGAACGGGTGAGGCGATGGTTGATGCCAAACGAAGTTCGGTTCGAGCCGAATGAAAGCCGAATATATGTACCTATAGTAATTGGTTCGGATCGGCTTTGTATTTCAACAACCCTTTTTCCTCAATTATTTAGTTTGTATATTTAGTTTTGTAGTTTCGATGAGGCTAACAAGCTTAACTGTAGCCAATTTCAACGTAAATTTTACTTTATTTTGTTCCAAATTACCAAAATGTTGTATCTACCTATTTAATGATGCTCATGATACAGACTGTGCCTAGTACGATACCTCTCCATATTGTTTTTTTTAATGATTAAATCAACGATTCACTTTATAGTTTTTGAGAGCATGTGGTGGCCCAGTAACGGCTGCGACTTACAAGTTGTAGGTCGTAGGTTCGAACTCAGACAAGCGCTTTACTTTGTGCAAATTATTTCAACACCACTGCTCTCAAAACGGTGAAGGAAAACATCGTGAGGTATGGCACCGGCATGTCCTAGAACCAAAAATTCGAAGACATGTGAAATCTACCAACCCGCACTGGGCCCGCGTGGTGGATTACGGCCCACTCACAGAGAAGAGGCCTGTGTCCCAGCAGTGGGAACATTATAGGCGGATTATGATTTTACATTACAAATACTCCAGAATCGAATGCGCTGACTCGAGCATGTATAGCAGAATTTTTAAGATATATGAAAAATGTTAAGGACATGGAGACTTGCGGATTTAACATATTTCTAGAAACTGTGAATTATATTATACCAAATGTTGCTCAAAATTAATCACTTGAAGTGTTACTGAACAAATTGATATGCTTAAAATAGTTAAAAAAAAAATTATTTTATGTTTTAAATCACTAGAGGTATAAATTACTTCTAGTGATATATTATTCTTCTAAACTGCTTTAATTTTTATTTTATTATTTACCTAAAATCTGCAAAAAAATAATACTTGTTTTGCATTCTAGAAACGTGATCGCGTTTCCTCATCATTAGTTTATTGATTAGGTAAAAATAGTAGTAGTATTAAGAGTATTAGTTAGTTAATAATGGTTCATAAATTATTAAATATTAATTCATTTGGTTAGGATAATATTTACCTAATATAAGCTAACATTTAAAGTAATAATATTATGTACATTTAATAATTAGGTAGGTTTTTTTTTGTCATTTTCAAAATCCCAAGAATAGGTATTGGTAAAATTCTTTTCCCGCAGAGTCATAAGATTAATCATTAGAATGCCATAAGAGTACACAAAATACGAAGTTTAAGGAAGAACAAGGAATCCCCTTAGCCCATATAAAACATACATTACTGTACAGACGCCAGCACATCAAGCTACTACAATCTGTCTTTCTGTAATAGATTTTCAACTTTATCGTTAAAGCACTAAGGTGCAAGGTTGATTGGGAAACTGTTATAGTTTCGGGTAGCTTGCTGGCGTCTTCTGTACAGTAGTTATAGCGAACTGGGTCCGAATCGAAACGTGACACAAAGATCTGATTATGTCGATGTTGTTCTCAAACGTGGGTTTTCCCACCTCAAGCAGTCATCATTTTTGGGTTTTATGTATTGACAACAAAAATATTATTGTTTTCATTATCCTGTACAGTCACGAGCACTAATATATCAACACTTGGAAACTTTCAAATACGTTTTTTTCGTGAAATAACGAATGCAACGTTGAAATACGACACATTACATAAACCTATAGGTCCGAAAATGCTATGTTCGTAACAACATAGAATTTCGTTAAAAAGTAAAGGAGCAAATAGCTTTTGAATAAAGCCCAGTGTATAGGTACACACTTTTGCACGTGACTGTACCTATTGTGTTTCTTGTGCCAATGGTGTTAAGTGGTTAGTAGTCTTAGTGGGATCCTTTCTTTTCGCATAATATTCTTTTTCCTTATATACTTTGACATAACGATTTCGGTATAATTCGTTTTGCCATAATACTTTGCCATATTGTTTTATGGCATACAGTTTATGTTGGCATTTTGAAGGCTAATTTGTTTTGGCATAAATCTAATTCGCATAATGTTACTAGGCCTAATGACTAGCATAATAGTATTTAGGCATACAATTATTAGGTATGATGTTTCCTACCTGTAGTATTTACAACTGTTATTGAATCATATGGGTTAGGTTAGAACAGTGACCATTAACGCGCGAAGGCGAGCGAGCGAAGCGAGCGCGCCGCGGCAGCGGCCGCCGAGCGCCAGATCCCCTCTATTGTTGGTGAATCATTTGGGTTAGATGAGGTTATAACGTTTCCTGATATTTACTACTGTTATTGAATCATATGGGTTAGGTTAGGTTAGAACAGTACGCGTAGCGCATAGTGCTCCACGCGCGCCCCTCTTAGACGTCGTGCGGGGAGTCTAACACCTCACTCCCCCCCTGATCCGAGGAGGCCCGCGGTGGCGTCGCTCGCGCCAGGGCGGCGGACATCCACGAGGATTTTCAACCCCGGAAAAAAAATAAAAAAAGCTTAGAACAATGACTATTAACGCCAGATCCCCTCTATTGTTGGTGTTGTGGGTTGTGGTTTGGGTTAGATGAGGAAAAAACAGTATGGATATTTACCTATTCATTACAGAATTTTGTTTTTTTTTTAAAGGATTAAATTACAACTTTGCAATGATATTTTTTTTAAAGGATTACATTACAACTTTGCAATGACACTTAGTGACACAATAGTTTTACGACACCACCATCCACTTAGAAAAATAAAAAAATGATTTATTCTACCTAAAATGTAAAGTGCCTACATATTTTTATTAGAGCAACTAGCTGACCCGGCAAACGTTGTTTTGCCATATATAAATTATTTCTAGCTGCCCGGCGCTACTTCGTTCGCGTGGTGTCCTACCCCCTACCCTACTCCTACACTACTCCTACCCTACTCCCACCCTACTCCTACACTACTCCTACCCTACTCTTACCCTACTCCTACACTACTCCTACCCTACTCCTACCCTACTCCTACCCTACTCCTACACTACTCCTACCCTACTCCTACCCTACTCCTACCCTACTCCTACCCTACTCCTAACCTACTCCTACACTACTCCTACCCAACCTACGTCTACCCTACTTCTACCCTACTCCTAACCTGCTCTTAACCTGCTCCTACCATACTCCTACCCTACTCCTTCCCAACTCCTACACTATTCAAAACCCTTAATTTAATACGTGCTTCAATTCGAGTGGACCCGAGTCTAGCGTACCGAAGGGACGATCGTCAAATGTTTGACAAGAAAGTAGGTAGAACAGTTTATATGGGAAAATGAAATTGCAATTAAATTAAAATTGCGACTATAATTTGAGATTTAAACTGTCCTATCTCTCAAGTTGGATCGAACTGCACATGTTGTGCGAATTTTATTATAATCGGTTAAGTGGTTTAGGAGTCCATTGAGGACAAACATTGTGACACGAGATTTATATATATTAAGATATTGTGTAAAAATGTGTATTAGTGTCTAACACTTTAGGAGATCATTATTATGCTTATTTGTTATGCCTATAAAATAGTGGATTATTAACCAAGGGGATAAAGCAGTGTCGTCTGTCGCGGGTGACGATTTACACGTACACTACCTCGCTACACTCAGGACTCGTCTTAAATCCCTCGGTTCGCTCGTGATTTAAGTTTTTAACACCCTCGCTACGCTCGGGAGTAAACCTCGGGTCCTTCGTTACGCTCGCGATTTAAGTTCACCCAAGACTAAGACAGCTTTATCACCGAGGAAAATACTCTACTTTTCGTACCATTTGCGAAAAAATAAACTTAACGTATAAGTATTTGAAGAAAACAAAAACGCGGCAAATTCCTAGACTAATATTTTTTTGTCTTAAAAGCAAAGGCATCAAGCTCATACGGCCTCGTCGGTTTTCGTAATTTTATTTAATAATCTTAGCTGCATAATAAATGCGTATTCCTTTTTCAAAAAAATGTATAATGCTTTATATTTATACAAACTCAATGGTGTAAACACAGATGTAGTTCAGTATAAATTTCGGTAAGTATTCCAAATTTTAATCACATTCTCCCCCTAGAGGATGAATGAAATTCAGTACAATTTTCTTTCCCTGTTTTTAACAGATTAAAAATGACTATTATTATGTTCGCTTTTTGTGGCATAGAATGTCACTTTTTTGAGCAAGTGGTATGAAAAATATGTTTTAATATCATTATGCGTAAATAAATTTATGCTTTAGAATGTTATGCTTAATTCATTATTATGATTAGAGAAATTATGCTTAAAAAAATTATTCGTAAGCTGTTACGCGTAAATAATGTTATGCAAAAAATAATTAGGAGAAACAAAAGTAGGTATGCCAAGTTGCAAATGGATAGGGAACCGGTCTTTGTTACTGCTTTGGGTAATATTGTCCTCTATTGAAGGGCTCTTGGCTAAGTAATAACCGCCGCACGAGTCGCTCGATCAGTTTGATACGCTTGCCGCGGTCGGTTTGTGGATGGGTGACTATCTTTATATACCAAGACCGCACTGCAAGCACGTCGATCTATGACAATCGTTACGGGTGGTCAGAAGCCAGAAAGTCTGAAAACCAGTCTTACCAAGGGGTTTCGTATTACCCAGTAACTGGATTGTGGAGGTCAGATAGGCAGTTGCTCTATTTAGAATACTGATATTCAGATGCATTTGGTTAGACTGAAAGCCGACCCAAACAAAGTTGGAAAAAGGTTAGGCAGATGATGATTGAGAGTCGTGTTATTACATACAGATTTCTGTGTTTGTACGAGTATTAATGTTTATGTAATGGAAAATCCATAGGCAATATGCTCAATTCGGAATAAGATTAGAAATTTAAATAAACCTTTTTTTACAGTCCGTTCAACCGATTTTGACTTCTATTGCGTTGGTGGCATGACCAATGGCAGCTGCAGTAAACAGTTGGTGTTGTAACCACTTTTTTGCTTTTAATGCCATCCTTATGCCTACAGAATACAAGTTAAAACCGGTCGAACGGATTGTAAAAAGGTTTGTTTAAATGTCTAATCTTATTCCGAATGGAGTATAGGTACCCTTAATTGATATAATCAGCCTACAATGATCCTACTGTTGGGACAAAGGCCACCTCTTTCTGTGAGAGGGAGTGGGCAACAATCTACCACGCGGGCCCAGTGCGGGTTGGTAGATGTCACATGTCTTAGAATTTTTGGTTCTAGGACATACCGGTTTCATTTATCGTTTTGAGAGCAGTGGTGATGAAATAATTTACACAAAGTAAAGCGCCCGACTGGGTTCGAACTCACGACAACTCGTAAGTCGCGGCCGTAACCACTGTGCCACCAGTGCTCTTAATTTACTTTACTTGCCCCAAATTATACAGTTTTAATCCGTTGTTCTCATAAGCATTATTCTCATTGACCGTTGCAGTTGAAAAACGGCTCGAGATGAACGCTTTAATCTTGGGTTATTCATCAAAACCCCGACTTTCCCTCTCTCTGATTTTTTTCACTTGCTTTACAAACTTTTAAGCACGTCAATAATACCAAATACGGAAAGTAAAAAGATCTTTTACAAGCTGACCCTTGACACCCTCTTTACTTGAGTACCTTGCGGGCAAACCGATTTGACGTGCCCGTAAACCCACAACGCAAAGGCGATCTACCTATTTCTTTAGACCTTTGTTGATTTTCGGTCAAAGAAAGACTTGGGCTATGTTTTCGGCACCTTCGTTTTATTTGTGTTATAGAGTTGGTTGATGGTAACTAACTATTTTGAGCAGTTGTTGAAAGAAAATGAGTTTTTAAATTAGACCTTTGATGTAGGTATCGAAGTCCTGTCGTTTGCAAAAACTCACGCCGAGTTATTTTAATTTGGCCCTTTGTACACGGTACGGCGATGTTAACAGCGCAATAGAAAAAAAAAAAGTGTTTATTCACAGAAATATTTTTAAATAGTATATTTTTACATGACATATGCCAAACTGCAGCTTGTTGGTAAAATAAAAAGAAAAAATGGAAAAATAAAATTTTGAAAAATCAATTATTTAGGGTACCTCCCTCCCCTACATGTAAAGTGGGAATGATAATTTTTTTTCGTCCTTTCCATAGTGTGGCATATTGTTGGATAGGTATTTCAAAAATATTAGGGGTTTGGGAAGACCGCTTTTTTATTAAGTAAACTGTTCGTGACTTATCAAGCTTTAAAGTACCAATTTTCGTTAGAGTCAAGTGTCCCCCCCCCCTCTACCAACTAAACGGTTGTAGTTAGAAATTCAAATGTCACGGCAGTAGTACCTATATATAACGAAATTTAAAGGAAAACTATCACACTTAAATGGGCTTTACAAGCTTACGAGTAATAGTCGATCAATTGTATTTGACTCGAAAATTTCGTACGAAACTATCAGTCAGCGAATACTACCTACACATTGGCTGTTATAAAACTACAGAACCCTACACTGTGCGTGGCCCGACACGCACTTGACCGGTTTTTTTTGTACATATTATTTTATTTTTTTAATGACTGAGAAATCGTGTGACCTTGTATATTATGTCATGATTCTATGGTATATGGCGATAGTGCCACCGCGTTATAACCAGACTTCCATAGTGATCCATCCAACACTGACGACCGTGCCTACACACGGCGAATAAACCGTAGATTTTACGGCAAAAAAAACGTGAATACAAAGGGAGCTTTTTGAGTCTTATTTTAGGTTTAAAGAACTTTATTTTCTCATAAGAACATACATAGTTCACTTAAAATGAGATTCACAAAAATATCATAAATACAATTATACAGCTTTAGCTTATGGCGACAAGTTTCATACTATTACGTCTAAATAATTTTATTACACAATCTCATCAAAAATAATGACTGTAAATATGCGATTTTAGTTTTTTTTTGTAAATATTTAAATTATCACACATTTTTATGTCGTTGGGCAGGCTGTTGTAAAGTTGTACTCCCTCAAACAGTATGTTTTTTTTGCCGTAAGTCAGTGTACGTGGTCGAGTTGTTATTAATTTGTATCTGTTTCTTAAGTAATGTTTTTGCGTTTTTTGAGTTAATGTAATGTTTGAGTGGATGTTGCCTGTGATTATCTTTTTAACTAGGGTGCAAGTGTTGAATGTATATAATTGCGTAATGTTAAATAATTTAGTTTTATTGTATAGCTCCTTTGTAGGTGTTAGGTAGTTGTAGTGGAATAATGTTTTAACAATTCTGTTTTGTGTGGTTTGTAGCTGTCTTAGATTAGTTTTGGTAGCCAGTCCCCATATTTCTATCAAGTATTCGAGATGCGTCTTTATAAGTGAATTGTATATCAAACCACGTACTTTCTTTGGAATGCAATTAGTTACTTTCCGGAGGGCCCCCAAGACTGAACTCAGTTTGGATCTGATGTGCTCAATGTGTGCTTTCCAAGTAAGTCGGTCATCCAAATGCAAACCAAGATATTTTTCCTGACGTGATCTATGAATTATATTGTTATTTATAGTTAGAGGCGCAAAATTTTGAATTTTCTTATTCTTAGCAGCAAAAATCATGTAGGACGTTTTTGATGCGTTAATTGTTAATAAGTTGTATAAGAGCCACTCATTGATTAAGTTTAAATCACTCTGGGCGTCAGCTATTATATCCTGAATTGAGTTACCAAAATAAAACAAGCAAGTATCGTCTGCATACACGGTTAGGTGACCAATCAATGCTAAGTTTTTAATATTATTAACATAAATTAGGAATAGCAAGGTTCCCAAAACTGATCCCTGGGGAATACCACAATTAATATTTTGCAGACCACTTTGGAATACATCTCCGATTTTAACTGTTTGATACCTATTTCGTAGATAGGACGTGAATATTCTCAAGGCTTGGCCGGTAACACCTATGTTATTTAGCTTTTGTAGAAGTTTAACGTGACTGACAGTGTCAAAAGCCTTCTTTATATCAATAAAAATACCTAGTGCTATCTGTTTCTGATCAATGGCTGTTTTTATTTTTGTTATCAGGTCTATAGTAGCCGAAAGGGTGCTGGATTTCGATCGGAAACCATATTGCTCCTCGATTATAAAGTTTTTATCTGTGAGATATTGGTCTAAACGAGTATACATAATCTTCTCAAATATCTTGGAAACAACTGGAAGAACAGATATTGGTCTATAGTTTCCGGGGTCGCTTTTCACTCCGGACTTGTAAATAGGGCTTACTTTAGCAATTTTAAGAGATTCAGGAAAGACACCATCCTTAAAACATTTGTTTATACAGTCCGTAAGACTCTGAGCTATAATATTTTTGATGCATTTAATTGCCTTGGTACTAATTCTATCAACACCAGTACTGGTATGGTTATCTAGATTGTCAATTATTCCCGTAACCTCTTCTAAAGTGCATGGCATGAGTTCATCCAGTGTTTTTTCATGTGTGTGGCTTGTGTTGTACATAAAGGTGTTTACTGAATTAGCGTGATATTTTATGTTTATTTTGTTTGCTAGCTCAGAACCTATTGAGGAGAAGAAATGATTAAATGCTTCACATATTGCATTACCTTCTGTTACAATATTCGAGTCTATGATGAGTTTAGGGGGAGTACAAATACTTTTAACCTTGTTCCTAGCCAACGTATTTATTAGATCCCACGTTTTTTTTGGTTTCTTCAGATTTTCATGAAACAAGTCATAATAAAATTTCTTCTTAGTGATCTGGGTGATTGAATTAACCTTTGCTCGTTCTTCCTCAAACTGCTTTTTGACATTTTGGTTCTCCATGTCCATCTTCCTTTGCTGCCATAAAATATTTCTCTTATTTATGGAATCTATGATAGTTTTATTAATCCAGTCTTGCCGGGGTGGATTTAATATTTTAGTTTTAGTTACCTTGTTTTTTGTTATGTGTTGTTTTATAAAGTCCTCTAGGGTATTATAATGTTGATCATCGTTTTTGTACTGAGCTTCAGACATACTTTTATATAGTCCACTATAATCAAGTGCCTCGTACTTTACCCGTTCGTTTAAGCATGTTGCTGATTTTAGGAGCTCAAGGAATAGTTGCTTGTGGTCCGAAAGAGATGATTCAATTATAGAAATGCGAAATAATCTGTTATTTAAGTTAGTACTCACATGATCGAGGATTGTTTTTGTTTTAGCAGTCTCACGAGTACAGTAGTTTATGTCCTTCTTGTTCAAAATATCGTAGCCTGCCTCTTGTAGGGTGTCCAAATATAGTTTAACATGGTTTCCTGTGGCCAGCAGATCGATATTGAAGTCACCAATGACTATTGTTCTTCTTCTTCTCTCTAACTGCGAAGAATATATATCTAAGAAGTTTTTTACATCCGTATCTCCAGGTTTGTAAATCCCGCCAATGTTCAAATCAAATTTTTTAATATAAATCCATAAATAATGGTTACCATTTTCAAATAGCTCCTCTGTTACCTCGTAGGAAATACTATTGTGAAGAAATATTGAGACACCACCTCCTTTTCTATCTGGCCTAAAATTATAAATATGAGTGTAATTTAGCAATTGGTATGTTTTTGCGTCCTGTTCTGACGTAAGCCAAGTTTCGGTAAATATAATGACATGAGGTATTTTTGGTATAGCCTTGAGAATGCATTTTATCTCATCGAACTTGCCTGGTTTACGCATGCTACGCAAGTTTGCATAAAACATTCTTAATGAGGATGAGTTCATCGGGATATCCTGATAATTATTAACTAAGTAATGATTTACATCAGTGTGTTTACTATTTTTATCGTTTCTTTTTTTAATAGGGGCTTGTATTAGTTTTTTGGATCCGATTTATTTTGTGTTATCTTAGGTATTCCATTCATATATTTGATAACCAGGTCATTTTCGCCGTTTTCTTTACGACGCTGCAGTTCCTGCTTGAGGGATTCCATAAATGCTTTTTGAGTTGGAGTTTGATCTGGATAAATGTTTATATTATCGGGCAATTTAGACTTATTCTTATATAAGTGTTTCGGGATAGCTGTATCGTTAAAATAAACCTTTAGAGGTCGGTTTTGATCAGGTTTATATTTACCAAGTCGCATACATTTATTGTGTTTAGGACAGTTTTCATATAGTGTCGTAATAACTTCGGTAATTTTTTCGTCATCGTAATTACGCCTGACGGTAGAATTCTTATCAAACTTTTCGGGTATGCCAACAATAATAATGTGTTTCTCGCGCTCGCATCTATCCTTGAGTTCAAGGATGAGGTTCTCATGAACATCGAAAGGCGATTTTAAAACGGAGTCTTGGGTACTCTTTAATTGAGAGATATTGTTTTCAATGTGCGAAATTTTATCCTGGGTTAGTATACTATCGGATTTAATTTCTTTTACTTCATCCTTAATTTTATTTATGTCGGTGGTTAAGTTCTCCGTTACCGTTTTTATACCCCTTATTTCGTCCTTCATTTCCGTAATTTCTTTCCGTATTTGTATCAGGTTGTCGTTCTGGGTTTCAGCGAATTTCTGGAAGAAGTTCATTATATCCGTACGAAATTCCATGAAATCCTTTTTATACTCCATTTCATGAGTACGCTCCTTTCGCTTCCTAGGGTTCATGTTGACGCACGTATTTTCATCGGCATCCACACAGCTGGTTAAGTTGGGTGTCGAACAGCTGCCGCTTCCGCTACCGCTTATCAGTGTAGTATTAGGCGGTGTCCTCTGCATACTTGTCGCAGAACTGGTTTACCGGCACAGCACAGTGGGTGCGAGACAAAAAATGACTACCGACTCTTTTACCCGAGGGGGTGAAGGGAGCCGTGGCTGCGTTGTCGTGTTACGTCGCGTACCACTTAATGAGATCGTATGGCCCACTATTTTGCACTGTAATCACACTGCGTTTGCGTTCACTGTTGATTGCTTTAGTTTTTTTTTTAATTTTTATAAATTTCGTTTTTAGACTTTAAAACACAATCATTTATGGCTTTAAGTTGCGCACACACAGGCAAACTTTAGCCAAAAATTTATATTTCCGAAGTATTAAAGTAGATTTATGAGAGAACATTTCTAATGATGATAAATAAACTTTAATAACTGTGAGCTTATCTGTTTTTGGACACTTTTATAAGAAAATAAATGGTGCCCACTTCAGCCAAACCCGATGTGGAAAGACATAGGTCTTATAGGTTAAGGATTTTGGATAAGTACGACTGCCTATAAACATAGGTAATTTCCTAAGAGTACATTAATTAAATAAAACAGTTTCTTGTTATTAATAATTCTATTTATATTTAACCTGATTCTATCTTATTTTGTCTAATTTTTATCTTATTTTTACAAATTTTTGTTTCATTTTATTTAATTTCATCAAAATTTGTCCATTTTTATGATAACTTCATTTTTATAATTTTTATGATTGTACTCGTATGACATGTGTAACTATAATTACTAATATTGACTAATAACTTGTATGTGTGGTGCAAACCGTTAATGTATGTTAGTTATTAATAAATAAATAAAAAAATAAAAAATAATTATACTAGCTGACCCGGCAAACGTTGTTTTGCCATTATAAATTATTTCTAGCTGCCCGGCGCTACTTCGTTCGCGTGGTGTCCTACCCCCTACCCTACCCCCTACCGCAATCGTACCCTACTCCTACCCTACCCCTACCCTATTCCTACCCTACTCCTACATTACTCCTACCCTACTCCTACTCTACTCCTACCCTACTCTTACACTACTCTTACACTACTCCTACCCTACTACTACTCTACTCCTACCCTACTCCTACACTACTCCTACCCTACTTCTACCCTACTCCTAACCTACTCCTACCCTACTCCTAACCCACTCCTATACTACTCCTTTTTCCATATTTTCTGACCGTTTAAACCATCCCTGGATTACGACAAACATTTCAAAACCAAAATCAGCTAAATCGGCCGTTCTTCAGTTATAAAATTACGAAGAAAAGTGGCATTGATTGTATTTATGTTTGTGAACGTATGCATAAATTTACAATAATTATTTTGAATGCATGAATATTATTGAATTTACCGTTATATTCACTACTAGCTGTGTACCGTGGTTTTAACCACATAAGTCTCGATCCCATCGGAATATCGAGATAAAAAGTATCCTATATCCTAAGCATGGGCATGGTCTACCCATGTGCCAAATATCATCCAAATCTGGTCAGCCGTTTTAGCGTGAAAGCGTAACAAACAATATTAATATACAAAAAATCGTGCGTGTTATTAGCAATCATTAGTTTTAAATGGAGGTGACTTCAATGTAGCGAGCTAAACTGTGGCCGCGAGGTATTGCAGTAAGGCATCTTTGGCATATAATTACTGTGGGATCGGTTGGTGAAATAATAATAATAATAAATTTATTTACTCAAACAGACAGATTGTAGTAGGTATAGGTATACCTACTACTACAATCTGTCTGTTTGCTGCACTCGACCCATATTCTGTTTTTTTCGCGTAAATATTGAATGATATTAGTTCATTTTAGAGGGGCCCGTGGCTCAATAATAACAGCCGCACAGGTCGATCAATCAGGTTAAGCTACTCTTACCGCGGTTGGTCTGTGGATGGGTGAACATATTTACATACCAAGACCCCTCCGTACCTCTAGTCCTGGCTGTCATTCGTGGATCTTTGACAGTCGTTCTAGGTAGTCAGAAGCCCGAAAGTCTGACAACCAGTCTTACTAAGTGGTATTGGGGTATTACCCAGTAACTGGGTTGTGGAGGTCAGATAGGCAGTCGCTCCATGTAAAATACTGGTATTCAGCTACATCCGGTTAGACTTAAAGCTGACCCCAACATAGTTGGGAAAAGGCTAGACAGATGATGATTAATTCATTTTATTAGAAAAATCTTTCGTAGTTTCCAGAAAACGATTGTTCAATTAGTTTGCAACGGCAGAAAAGGCATATCTATTATATCAACAGCTTCGAAAATCAAAAGTGTAACAAGATATTCGATAAATTCAATAGCTGTCAGAATCAAGACAAAGTGAACGCTGTAACAGGCGTAGTTCGAAACTGGACCATGGCAGAGAGCCAGGTGGCTTTAACACGAAATTTATGATGTACTGAAAAGGTTGTCTCATAGAAAGAAAAGGCTGTATACGTTATTTATTTACAGTCACGTGTACAAAGATTTATATTGCAGGGATAAAGAACGATTTCCTTTTGAAATATCGATCGAAATAACGAGATATGACACTGACTTACTGAGGAGCAATTCCTGTGTTTTTAAGAACGTTTGCATCCCAATCTCACTCTCAATCTGTCAAAAATACAATCAATTTAATTTACATACTTTTTGACAAGTTTTTGACAAGTTTTTGACATTGATTGTTGCTGAGATAAGATTGCTACTACTTAGATTTTGAACGTCGTTACTAATAACAGGAATTGGCCTTTAGATAGATTTATTGTTTTAATTTTTTTATGTTTTATATGTTGTTACGCTTTCCAAAACATTTATTTAATTTGAATTTATGTTATTCCGCAAATGAGTATTAATGCATTATTCATTGAGGTTCGAAAAGGTAGTTTTACGAAAATACCTGTAATGGTCTTAAAGGTTTGTATGTCGTAGGTTCGAACCCAGTCAGGCGCTTCGCTTTGTGTAAATTATTTCATCACCACTGCTCTCAAAGCTGTGAAGGAAAACATCGTGAGGAAACCGGCATGTCCTTGAACCAAAAATTCGAAGACATGTGACATCTGCCAACTCACACTGGGCCCGCGTGGTGGATTATGGCCCACTCCTCATGAAGAGAGGAGGCCTGTGTCCCAGCTGTGGGAACATTATAATATTGATAGATTCAGATCACTCTAGAGATACATTAATAAACTCTGCGAATACAATATGTTAGGAGGTAGAGGAACCGGTATTTCCAGAGGTATAATTAAAACGTAGCGTCCGAGTAAAAGTAAAAACGGCGAAACGATACGCCATGCAATAACACGAAGTTTGGATATCCCCAGAAAAACAACAATTAAGTTTATAGATTTCAAAGTCCAAATCCTGACCTTTTGGGTAATCCGTTGCGAGAGCATACGTCATTGAAATATTACGTATATCTATACCAATAATAAAGCTGAAGAGTTTGTTTGTTTGAAGGTGCTAATCTCTGGACCTCATCACCTGCCTAGCCTTTTCCCAACTATGTTGGGGTCGGCTTCCAATCTATCGGATGTAGCTGAATAACAGTATTTTACATGAAGCGACTGCCTATCTGACCTCCACAACCCAGTTACTACGTAATACGCTAATCTATGGAACTATCAGTCGGATTTGAAAAAAATCTCTTGAGGAATGGCCCTAAGGAGCTGATCAAAAGTCACAAAAAAACGCTAAGCGAAAACGAAGTAACGCGGTGTCCTGCGTGAGCGACGAATACGACGTGACGCGACGCTGCGAACGCGACGAACGCGATCAACTCAACGGCATACCCTACTTGTGACCTTTATGACAGTCTGCGGCGAGACGCGACGTAACGCGTACTTGTTTTGAGGGTGACCAGTCACGTCACTTCAACTTTCGAGCAAAATTGTACTGTACTTCTCCATGATTCGAGAAGTAATGACCAAAATCACGTAGGACACTTGTCGCGTGTAGCATCACGTCGCATTACGTCGCGTCGTGTTGCGTTGCGTCGCGTCGTATTCGTCGCTCACGCAGGACACCGCGTTAATAGCGCGGGCGGGCGATGCGATGCGACGGGGTGGGTCGGGGGAGGAAGAAATTTCACACGGACGAAGTCGCGGGCATAAACTAGTTATTTTATAGTATAACAATAATATAAATGTAATAAACAGAACTTTGAACTACGTTGTGTTTTGTTGCAGATAACAGATAACCTTGCACGATCTTCATTCGTGTTTGAATCGGAAACTTGTTCAATTAAATATACATATTATCCTTATAGCTGCAAAGTATGTTTTATGACTTGGAGTAATATTGCTGCGATCCTCTTCTTCTTGTGTTTGGATTTTTAATCTGCTTCTTTCTTTTTAGAGTTTCGGTGGCAATTTTTGTTTTTTTTTTCTTAAATTTTTTTGGCCCAAAATTCAACAACGCGGATAGCATTCGCCGACGCAGATATTAGGTCCTCACGAGTGCAGGTGACAGGGCATCCAGTGCGAAATGGGAGGTGTCCATTGTCTGAGGAGAGACACCGCATACACACCGGAGGTGAGCCTTCCATGAACCCCAGCTAGGACAGCAAGTAGGCCGCAGCTAGGACAACCTCCACAAGCGGTGCGGAGGTTGTCCTAGCTGCGGCCTACTTGGGTACGAAGTCTATTTAAGGTTTTCCAAGTGGGCCACGATAACTTATAAAATTGAAATCTAAACCAGTGATTTAAAAACGAGCATACTGGATTCCAAACGGATACTAGATGTAGGAAAGAAGGCCAGGCTCAAATGGGGATCGCCAACATCCGTCCGGTCACGAGCCGCCGGCGCCGACGCGGACGCAGCGAAATTCGACATTAGCTTTTAGTTATTTTAATACATATTTTTGTCATTCTGGCATCGAATTGGTGTCACCATTTTTAATTGTAGTTATTTCTCTTAAAATAAATAAAATTAGTTTTAAAGTAACTTTGGTTTTTTTTTTCGATCCTCCGACTGCAGTTTACGTAATTTCCGTAGGTAATTAATGTTATGTTTATTTTGTTATTATGTACAACTATGTAAATAACAAGCTAGAGATAACCAGTAGGAAATAAACCACACTAATTAAATTATAGTAAAACGCAGTTCCAAGATTATGAAGTAGACATGTTTATAATACCTAGTTGTTTTATTAGCCATACTTTATTTATTATTATTGTAATGAGTGACGTCCTGTTTGTTCTTGAATTAATAATTATTATTTTTGTGATAACAGCGGCAAAAATATATTTTTTTTGTCCTATTTACGTCTAGTATAGAACTCCTCCCATAGGAGTTAAGTAGTATGCTAAGTTGGTTATTATCATACTACTTAATGAAAAAGATCCGAGAAAAGCGAGTCGGGCTCAAACAAATAAGGTTCCGAACTAAATTATTTATTGTATTGACCGTAATTACTAAACCTGGCTAGCTCCTAAACCATTCATCTAAATTGAAATTGATGAATGGTTTAGGAGCTAGCGCAGGTTTATTAAAAATAAAAGTAATAAAAAAAGAAAATCGCAACTGATTCACAAACGATTTTTTTTTAGTTGCATTCATCTCGTGAGAAACCTCTAGTGTTACAGACGGACAACAATGTGAGATTATAAAGTTTCCGTTTTTTCTTTGAAGTTCGAAACCCTGAGAAGCGAAAAATCATTATTAGCATTTTCGAAGCGCCCGAGTTTACAACTATCGAGGTATAAGGAAAGATACTGCAATTTAATTTATAGAACTGTGTGACCTACACCCTCACTTAAGTCACACTTATCTGTGTCTTACGTATTCCATTTTCACACAGAACAGCGTGACCTAATTGCGGGTTTAGGTCACATGGGCTATAAAATTGTATACGATACGTTTCACTTAAGTTGTCCATTTTAATGCACGGTATTTAGCACCATCGTTAAGCTCCAATGGAATGTAATGTGCAACATTGAAACGAACAGATAATATCGATTTATAAAATGTAATCTACTTACCTAATGACGATATTAAGATTACTTATTAGTATTGCCACTAATCGCATTCGTAACTACTGAGAATTCTGAATTCTGGTGGTCAATTAACAAAGTCATGAGAACACCGAATCACCTAACGGGTGTAAAAATACCCTTAACGAAGCCGAGAGTCACTTGTTCTTCCCATTATTACGATCATCGTTTTGTATTGGAACCATTGCTCGGCTCCTGTTCGTCCTAGCGTGATGTTAAATATATATCTTCCGCAAGAATGAGACTATCAAATGCAAAAATATTTTTTCAAATCAGACTGGCAGTTTCAGAGATTAAAGCGTTCAAACAAATAAACACTTCAACTTTATTTATTAAATAGATATAGATAAGCTAAAACTAGAAATTTATAACTTGATATGTCATGGTGTGTACTTATGTGATATAAAAGAGAAGCTTTCTGTAAACGTTATAATGATTCAGATGAAATCCTGTTGTGAAGCAACGTTTTTTTTATTAGACTTGCCATTTATCCAGCAGGAAGTGGATCTGTCATAAAAAGCAGGTCTTCCGCATTGGACAATACAATTCATATTATGTATATTTACTAGTATAGTCCACCGTGTAATAGCTTTATCACCCTAACGTAGAATGTCAATTCATAAAACAATGAACGAAAAGGCCTATTTGTGTGGGAATCGTTGTCAAAAACGATCAAGCTATTACGAGGTCGACTATACTAATATGATATATGACATTTAAATGACAATGGAGGAGTCATTCTAGCATGATGTGCAATCTTTTTATAACAGAATTTAATTGTGGGTTGAGTCGATTGACCTTATTACTTACCTTGGAAAAAACCCATACAAATGTATGGAGTTTGTATTGTTTCTCTACGGATTTACTCGAGCTACGTCACTGTTGCAGTAAAACAGATATTTTTTTTGTTGGAAAAATGGCATTTTCTTAGATCAGGCCATAGTTTGAATAAGTAGTTATCAATACTATTGACGTTCATCATTTGTCAATGCCTATTCCAAAATTTTTTGGAGTAGACTAGGAAATGTAACCTCAATCTCGAGAGATCTCGGATATCGCGAGATCACGAGCCTTTTTTGCGAGATCCAATCTCAATGAAAGTAAATCTCGTTCTTGAATTATTGAAAAATCTCGACACCCGACTTAGTACGTGAGATCTCGACTCGAGATTGTATAACCTAGAATCGACTTTTCGTCGAACCAAATACGACTGAAATCAAAATTTTAAATGAAGCGCTGCTGATCAATATCCGCAGGTGTTCTACAAGATGACCAGCTGTTACGCTGTCGGGATTTAGACAAGATTAACGCAAATACTGTTATATGGATTGGGATATGACCGACACCTGAGGGGCAGTTCTCGTAATTTTAAGAACGTTCACAGTCTGATCTCAGTCTCAATCTGTCAAAGATACGTCAAATATCCCTACAATTTGACAAGTTTTTGACATTTGTTTGTTACCGAGATGACACTGCGACTAGATTTTGAACGTTTTAAATTACGAGATTGGATTGGCCTTCTGTGTTTGTAAAACACAATCCCTTCAATTCAGAAAGAAAATCCAGAACTTTACCAACTAAGTATGTATTTCTTTCTTCTTGCTGAAATTGAACAATGTTTAAATTAACTAAGCATTGTTCAATTTTACTGTTTGGGGTTTTCCGAAACTTTCACATTTTTTTCCCAGCCATGTCTTTTAAATTAGGTCAGTAGGCAACCGCAAATTAGCTAAATGTCATACAAAAAAAATGGCTACAGCACTTAGGTGACTGAACTAAAGGCTTCATGTATTATTTAACACTATAACATCAATTTATAACATCAAAAAAAAACCACTACTACGGCGGAGGGTGTGTTAGATAAATGGTGACTTGCAAAAGTTTAATATTACCTCACGAATGACTCGAAACCCATGCGTTAATAACCAATTTAACTATACCTACCGCTCGCCTCTCCGTGTCTTCAAAAGTGGACGACAGCGCAGTGATTGAGTGAATCAACCTAGACCTAGAATCAACCCCGGTTGATTGGTCGCTGATTGACTTGGACGATCTTGACATGTGACGTCATTCGCCGGCGAGACGAGTATTCCCGCGTAACGTGTAGAATGGGGTTTTTACGCGCACTTTATAATGTTTAGAGGTGCAAATATTTGATAGTTTTTGTACGAGTTTTCTCGAGTTCATTTTTAGTTGTATTTCAGTTAATACGATCAGACTGAGAAATACAAAAAAGGTGACATAAAAAATAAAATTGGATCCTTTTTGATATGCTATAAAATCTTTTTGAACAAGTTTTTTATTTCTTATAGAACTATTATCCGATGCCAACCGAACTGCATCATAAAATTGAAAACCAGTTCATCATTGATTAGAAAACAAATTCAGTTTCCTTTCAAAAATCCACAGTCAACGTCACACGGTTTCCAACTTCAAAAGTTGTCGGCAGGTCTGTTATTAGTGAAGTCTGTGTCCAGCGATGGTCCCGATAATTTGCGCGTTCATATTTATACAGTGTTCAGTTGTATCGAGTCACAGTTCGCATTGAGAACCGAGAGAGACCGTGACAATCATTGGTCATTCACCTCGCTTTAGTTGTTTGTTGTGCGTGAAATCATATCAAAGGTAAATGTTTGTTCATTTGTTTTTTTTTTTACCGTCAACTATGTATTTCGAACTTTTTAAAGTTACTTTAATAAGTGCTGATTGTTCAATAGTCAGCTAAATTTTAGCTGAGGAATTTATGTTGCATTCTGACAGCTTTTGCATAGAAAATATGTCAAACTGTCACATTTGTTCTTCAAATAAAAATTATCGGACTATTCAGCCCGAAGTGATTTTTTTTTTCATTACAAACGTTCTTATATCAGCCGGTCGATGCTGTAAAAATCACACCGTGAAAACTCAAGTGAAGTGAGCTTGATGTGAGTTGTCCGTAGTGTCAATCCCTAGCATTATATGGAATGACAGCTCACTCCACGCTCACTTTACTTAAGTTTTCACGGTGAGATGGTTACAGAATCGCACAGCTGTTCTATTTTTCTATACCAAACGAGTTTCATAATCATAAATCAATCGCGTTCATAAGCGGATTAGTGTGTTGTTGTTATCAAACGATATTGAGTAGATGACCTTGACTAAGTGCAATTCTATCAGCGAGGAAGGATAAGGAAAAAGGCGAGGCAAATGATTTTCCATCATCGTTATGATGATGGAAAATCATTTGCCTCGCCTTTTTCCAACCATGTTGGGGTCGGCTTCCAGTCTAACCGGTTGCAGCTGAATACCAGTATTTTACATGGAGCGACTGCCTATCTGACCTCCACAACCAAGTTACTGGGTAATACGATACCCCTTGGTAAGACTGGTAGTCAGACTTTCGGGCTTGTGAATGTGACTGTGACGACTATGAAAGATCCACGAATCACAGCCGGGAGCAACGGCTTAACGTCCTAACCGAGGCACGCAGGCGGTCTCGGTATGTAAAGATGGTCACCCATCCACAACCCACCGCGGCAAGCGTAGCTTAACCTGTTCGATGGACCTCTGCCGCTGTTATTATTTAGCCACGAGCCCCTCCTTATGGAAAAAAGAAAAAAGAGCTACCGAAAGACCTAAAAATATATGAGACTAGCTGCGCCCCGCGGTTTCACCCGCATAAGTTTCGATCCCGTGGGAATGTCGGGATAAAAATATCAGTAGTATCCTATATGTTAATCCTGGTTATAAACTATCTGTGTGCTAAATTTCGTCAAAATCTGTTCAGTAGTTTTTGCGTGAAAGAGTAACAAACATCCATACATCCATACATACAAACTTTCGCATTTATAATATTAGTAGGATTGTCCTAAGCTACCGAAAGACCTAAAAATACGAAATTGAACTGAACATGCAACTTTTGGTTGAATAAATTAGCCATTTAAATTAGATACACTAATGAGGATTCATACCGGAACGAAAAATAAAAAATATTATTAATTTAACAAAAACAAAACATTATTATTATCCACTAATTGGGTTTATTTAAAGTGCTTATTAAGGTGTTTTAAATAGCCATGTTTTTCATGTGAGATAAAAAAAAAAAACAATAGGTAGATGAGGACCAAGATTTTTTCTCTCAGAGTTATAAAAACTTGAGCGTTTTTTTTTATCATACAATCGTGTTCAATTCTGAACAAGATTCTCTGAGGAAGATTAGGTTCTTATGCAGAAGATTATTATGACTATAATTGGCGCTCTTTATAAGCAACGGTAACCGGTTTGAAAAAAAAACAACTCCACTTATTGGCTAACAAAGTAACAATCCTGCATCGCGGTCTATAATTTTACAAGCATTTTTTTTTTTTTTTTTTTTTTTTTTTATTAATTCTCGATTTCTTTGTTCACAGAAAATGTCTGCCTACAAAATCGTTCTTGCACTCACAGTCGTCATCGCTGTTGTAAAGGCTCAAAGGCCGTTTTATGCTGGACTGAGCCCCATCGGATACCCAGCAGCGGAAACAGACCTAATATCGAATAGATTCGGCGAGGATGAAGATGCCCCTATTAACGCTAGGGGTGACAGGAATCTCATCAACCGATTGGACGCGATGCCCATTGACAACCAACCTTTCTGGTACCTGAACTGGAGACAGTATGAGGACTTCAGACGCAACCCACAGACTTATCCCCAGAGACAGAACAGCTTTACCGGTGGCAGATAAACGAAGAAAGTCGAATGTATGGAATGAAAGGATGGATCGATTTAGAATCTCGATTTTAGTATTCGATTCTTGACTGACGAATGAATGTGAATCGAAATTAGGATTTTGTTGGAAGTGGAACTTAGTTTGGAACGACTGCGAATTTAAAAGAACAGTATTATTAAATAAAGTTATTTTGAAAGATTGGAGCAAAGACTTATTTGGAGTGGTTTTAAAAAGTGTAATTTCCGGATTTGGAAAATTTTGTTACTATTTGAGTCATTGGATTATTTATTTTTATTTCACCAGCACATATTTTGTTTGAATTTGTGTGCCAGTGATAAAATTATTGCAATTTTGCCATTTTATTGCATTTACTATTCTGTGTAAAATAAATATAGTTTTTTTATAAAAGAAATTATAAATTGTTATTTTTATTTCTATTCCAATATTGTATTACTTTCAGTAGTAAAAGTTTTACTCTTTATTATTCCATTTTTTGTCCACACTTTTATTAATTCTTTTGCATTAATGAATAAAAGTGAATCATAGAAATACTTAACTCTATAAAAAAATACAATTGTTTTACCTAGTGCTAGATTAAATTGCTCCAGTGGATTGCTTTCATTATAATAGCAAAAGTACGTTTTCGGTTCATCCAATCACATTTTCGAAGTTTTTAAACATATTAAATTTTTCTAATTTCAACGAATAAAAATAATGTTTAACTTCAAAAAGTAATTTGAGTCAAAACGCATTCAATTTATAATAAGAGATATATTGAGACCAAAGGAGGCAGATATTATTATCTATTACTTCTAAGATTAGATTTATCTCGTAGACTCATCATCTGCGTAGCCTTTTCCCAAAAATGTTGGGGTCAGCTTCCAGTCTAACCGGATGCAGCTGAATACCAGTATTTCACATGGAGCGGCTGCCTATCTGATCTCCACGACCCAAGTTACTGGGCAAGACGATACCCCTTGGTAAGACTGGTTGTCAGACTTTCGGGCTTCTGTCAACCCGTAATGACTGTCAAAGATCCACGAATGACAGCCAGGACCAACGGGTTATCGTGCTTTCCAAGGCACTGAGGGGTCTTGGTATGTAAAGATGGTCACCCATCCACGGACCAACCGCAACAAGCGTCGCTTAACCTGATCGATCAACCCGTGTGGCTGTTTTTACTTAGCCACAAGCCACTCCGCCTATTTTGCTGACTATAAAGATAAATACAGGTTTAAATATGTATGGTTTGTAACAAGTGTGACTAAGCTCAAATTCAGCCTTCAAGCTGCAACTGAGAACTTGTCTTTATCAGAAATCATAATAACACTTCACTCGACTGGCGGGGTAATTACGTAACCCACCAATAATGGCATTGCCTTTCATTTTGACAATTCAGCGACATACATTACGTGATTTACATTGTAGAGCAGACGATTTTATCAAACATATCCAGCAATGTATTAGAAATTTTCTTTACACAGACAACCGATAGTACTAAACTAGTATTTATCTTCTGTTCGATTCTTAATGAAATAGAAAGAAAAAGATGCACTAAACTTAAATTTAGTTTAGTTTGTGAACAAGGGAATCGGCGTCGTTGTTATTTTTTTGTTCATTGAAATTATTCTACAATCATCACATATTCAGATAGCTTGCATTCTTTACAACCACGGTGTCTAGATCTAAATCAAGCCTAGTTAATGGAAGAGATGTCAGCAGAGGACGGGGCCCGATAGGGCCAAAGCCTGCCAGGGCGGCGGGATCGTCCGAAACCTCTAGTAGCAGTAGTTCGGTTGTTAGTCCGGTTGACCGAACTACTGAAACTTTCAGTAGCTATAGTTCGGTTCTAACAAAGGCAAAAGGGTCCGAAAGGGTTACCGCTGCCCTGGAACAGAAAGGGCTTAAGGAAGGAACACGGGTGGGTTTTAGTCAGTAAGAGTCTGACACAGGGAGTGTCAGACTCTTACTGACTAAAACCCACGCTCCACCCAGAGCGGGAGGGGTCATTTGATGATTTCACATCCACACAAAACAGAAAAAAAAGCCTAGTTACTGAATGGGAGTCCTTTGGCAACCCACATCTCAATGGCGCGTCTGTCTCTAGAACAATCTGACAAATTAACTCCCGAAGCGCTTTAGAGAAAAATAAAAATGTTGAAGAGTGTGGGATAGGATTTACGACTAGCTTCAACTTTCTGACTAACTGACCGACTATTTAATTTTGACAATTCAAAAGTGCCTGTAAATGGTTTAATTAAAATAAATGATTTGAGTTTGAGTTTGATTATTACTGTAGCGACCTTAGCGGTGCGATTGCTGAATCCCATTTTTGATATAATAAAGGAACTCGAGCGCTGTGCTCGCCTGTCAGTAACATACTATCGCCTTGCCACGTCTACAGATATTATAATAAGCAATCAAAGTTGTATTTAAACTTTATTAAATATATTAACAACTTCAGTATAAAACTGTTTCGCGTATCATTTATCTGGACCTTATTAATAATACGCACAACATTACAGCCGATCGATTCTGTAAAAATCTCACCGTGAATAGTTAGGTGAAGTGAGCTGTCAATTGTGTCAATCCCTAACGGCACGGTTGGCACAGTGGTTAAGCGATTGACTGCTGCGCTGCGTGTCGCAGGTTCGATTCCCGCACGGAACAAATATTTGTATGACCTACATGTATTTGTTCCGAGTCTGGGTGTTTTTCTATCTATAATATGTATGTACTTACAAAAAAAAAATTGTATATAAGTAGTTTATCAGCTATCTTGTTACCATAACACAAGCATTAGGTTGCTTAGCTTGGGACAAATGGTGCTGTGTGAAATGTCCAGGGATATATTATATTATATTATACTAACATTAGTTGGAATGACAGCTCACTCCACGCTCACTTCACCTAAGTTTTCACGGTGAGATGGTTTCAGAATTGCACTGCAGATCACCGATTCTCTTGTACGGTGAAGTAGGCGTCGAACCAAAGCTATGGAGGTGACCACCCTACTCATAAATACGTTATCGATTTTAGATACCTAAGTACGAGGATAAACTTATTATTACTTCAGTAAGACACAGGTGCATAGTACGTTCAACCGGCGTTCGTGTAAAACCTGCGTGGTAATACTACGTAACACTTTAGCTTTCATTTTGACAGTTCAACAGGATCCATTGCATTATTTACGTTGTTGAGCAGACAAATTTTTCGAACATATGAAGCAATGGATTACCAATATCCAAATGATTCAGTACGTTAATAGAGCGTCACGCAATTAGGGTGCTACACTTTAAAGAAAATAAAAATGCTTCATAACATTCTAAATCAATTGTATTTCTAAGACAATTTACAATCGGAAATCTCTACCAGTTTACTTCTATCGCAAGCTGCATTAATGTATTTACTTCGTTCCAAAAGTACGAGTAATAAATATAATATTGATGGATGGAGATGGAGAAGGGGTATCGTATTACCCAGTAACTGGGTTGTGGAGGTCAGATAGGCAGTCGTTTCATGTAAAATACTGGTATTCAGCTGCATCCGGTTAGACTGGAAGCCGACCCCAACATAGTTGGGAAAAAGGCTAGGCAGATGATGATGATGGATGGAGATGGAGAAGACTACAGAAAAGAGGGATATATTGCTTGAGGAATGATATGGACGAACATGAAGAAGACGTGACGGCTGACAAGGAATAATGGAAGAAGAAAACACCAATTATTACAAATTTCAAATTTATTTACATATTATTAATCATAATTTGTACAAGAATAGATTGGACGGTGACCCCAAATCGAGGCATTTGACTGTATCTTGATAGTCAAAGTTGCGACATTTTCAAAGTGTAAGTGATGTGTGACAGAAAAACAAAAACTAAAATTGAACTAAAATCAATTAAAATAAAACAGTTAGAATATACATTGATACTATACATATTAATTATTAATCAGTCTCTTTCGGTTTGACTATCCATCCCATAACACAACAACTAAATTTAAAATTCAATGACGCCGATTCCCTTGTTCACAAACTAAACTAAATTTAAGTTCAGTGCATCTTTTTTTGCTATTTCATTATGAAAAGGACAGAACATAAGTATTAGTTTAGTCCTGTCAAATTAGTCAGCGCCTGACGTAAATCGACGTATTTTTAGTAGCTATGTTTTTAATCACGTCTAATGTATCTATGGAGTACCATAATCACGTCTAATGTATCTATGGAGTACCATAATCACGTCTAATGTATCTATGGAGTACCTTAATCACGTCTAATGTATCTATGGAGTACCATATGACGGCACGGTTGGCGCAGTGGTTAAGCGATTGACTGCTGCGCTGCGTGTCGCGGGTTCGATTCCCGCACGGAACAAATATTTGTATGACCTACATGTATTTGTTCCGAGTCTGGGTGTTTTTCTATCTATAATATGAATGTATTTACAAAAAAAAAAATGTATATAAGTAGTTTATCAGCCTTCTTGTTACCATAACACAAGCATTAGGTTGCTTAGCTTGGGGCAAATGGTGCTGTGTGAAATGTCCAGGGATATTATTATTATATATTATTATTATTATAATTTGACAGGACTAAACTAATATTTATCTTCTGTCCTTTCGTATTTATATGATGGAACACTAGGAGGTGGTAGACACCGTTCTAAAAGATCTTCAATTCCTAAGAAAGTTAGAAAATATTTACTGTCCAAGTAATACAGTAAGCAGGTTCACAGCTTAACAGCATGTTCAAACGACATGAATAGCTTAAAATTTTGCCTACAATTATGTTACAATGTATTATTTGCCAGTGAGCCCCAAACTAGACTGTTAGTCTGTAGCTCGGGGTTCGAATTCCAGTGTGGAGACTAGAGAGGTGATTTCAGGTATGGTATGGTATGTGTGTACAATATGTCATGTTTTTGTGGTGGTGCGTATGTGTGGTGTGTGTATGTTTAAATAAAAATTATATGGTTTTTATCTACAAAAAATCATACCATATTTCTCGGTTACTCTTTAGAACTACAAGAAAAACTTTTCATAAACGCATGTATATCAATCAATCAATTAATAAGCCCTCTATCCTGAACTTCCTTCTGTTTTGGAGTGTTTATTTTCCTCGTTTAAAGGATATCTCTAAGTTCAATGTGCCTTTTGGCAAAGGCCTCCTCTAACATTTTCCATTGTGTTCTATCTCTGGCTACCCTTCTCCAGTAAGGGCCCGCTGTAAGCTTCAACTCATCTTCCCATCTCTTATGTTGTCTTCCCCGCTTCCTTTTTGCATCTCTGAGATACCAGTCTGTCACAATTTTACTCCACTTTTCCTGAGTACTCTTTAACATGTGGCCTGTCCATCTCCATTTTAGTTGGTCTATTTTCGTAAGTACATCCGCTCTTGTCTTGGCTCTTATAAAGGTGTTTCGTTTCCTGTCTTGTTTCTTGATGCCTATCATGCTTCTCTCCATCGCTCTTTGACAGCAATGCACCTTATCTCGGTGGTGTTTTGAAAGAGACATGTTTCGCAGCCATATGTGATGCAAGGTAGAATGCAAGTGTTGTAGACTTTCCGTTTTGTACCGATCTTAAGGTCGTTGGTCTTCATGATTTCTTTCAGTGACCAGTTTTTTTCCAGCCGTTTGCTATTCGCCTTTTGATTTCCTTGTCCGTCTGATCCTTGAACGAGATAATCTGTCCCAGGTATAATATGTACTCTTCCACGTATTCAAGGGTTTCGTTATTTATTGTTATAACTCGGTTATCAGAGTTTGTCAGAAACTTGGTCTTGATGATATTCATGGATAGCCCTATTTTCTCGCTTTCTCTGTTTAGGTCTTGGATCATTTTCTCAAATTTTTCAGGGTTTTCTTCGGTGACGACAATATCGTCTGCAAATCTTAGGTGGTTTAGTCTTCGTTCATCTATTCTTAAACCAAGTTGGCCTCATTCCATCTTTCTGAATATATATTCTCCAACACTGCAGAGAAAACCTTGGGGGACAGTGGGTCTCCTTGCCTGACACCTCTATTTATATTAAAGGTTTCCCCCAAACTTTTTAATTGTATTCTTGCTTTAGTGTTGGAGTAAATAGTTTTAATGATTTTTATGTATTGTGTGGGGATTCCTTGGTTTTCTAGACCTTCCCATATAGCTTTATGGCTAATGATGTCGAAGACCTTGGTGTAGTCGATGAAGGCCATATACAGGTGCTTGTTATACTCATTGTATTTTTCTATAAGTTGTTTAATAGTATGTATATGGTCCACTGTGGCAAAGTTTTTTCTAAAGCCCGCCTGTTCTATTGGTTAGTTTTCGTCTAGTTTAGTACTTATGCGGTCTATGATGATGTTGGACATCAAGCTTATTGGTCTATAATTTCCTATATCTTCTTTTGGTCCTATTTTGTATATTAGGATTATATGAGATGTTTCCCACTGTTCGGGTATGAGTCCTGAAGTTATAACATTGTTGAAGATTTCAGTCAGAATAGGAGCCAGTTCTTCTAGTGTTTCTTTTAGTAACTCATTTGTAATTTTGTCAGGGCCTGGTGCTTTATCTGATTTTTGGCTTAGTATTGCTTTTCTGACTTCACTGGGTAAGCTTTCAGGCTCTGGGTCTGAAGGGCATGGGTTAGGTCTAAGGATTTCATAGTTTCCCTGATTAGTGTTATCTTGGTTGGAGTATAGATTATGGTAGAATTTTGTAGCTGTTTTATTTATTTCTTTTCGGTTTGTGATATTATAGTGGTTATTTTTCAGATTTGGTATCCATGGATTTAACTCCCGTAGTTCTTTAAGAGCTTTTCTTGTTCCTCCAGTAGCTAAAATATGTTTTTCTAATTTTTGTAGCCTGGTGGTTTCTCTATCTTTCCTGATGCCTTCCTTGATTTTCTTGCTCAGCTTCGTAATCATTTGAATATTCTGTTTCTTCATTTTGCTATCAAATAGACATTTTCTTTCCTGAATTAATTGTAGTGTTTTATCGCTCAGTATGTATTTATGCTTTGATGATTTGCCGGTGTTGGTACCTGTAAGTTGGCTCTGTAGTTTGGCATAGCTTGCTTTTACATCTCTTTTATCATATTCCAGTAATTCCTTGCCAAGCATTACCAAGGAACGGGCTGTTACTTGGTTGATTTCTGGATAATGGACCGTGCTGGATGTTCTAATGTGCTTTCTTTGTTTTTTGAGTGGTGTTAGTTTGAGGGATGCTCTTATCATACGATGGTTTGTATTAAAATTTAGCTTTGATATCACTGAAGTGTTTGTGAATAATTTTGGGTGACTGCACATAATATAATCTATTTCGTTTTTGTATTTATCACCTGGGGAAATCCATGTCCACTTATTTTTCTGGTTTTTCTTGAAGATACTATTCAGGAGAGTTAGGCTGTGCTCCAGCAAGAATTCTATTAGCCTTCGCCCGTTTGTGCTTCTTTTGCCTTGGTCAAAGTTCCCCAGTACATATTCATCTTTGTTTTACTTGGGCATTAAAATCCCCCATACGAACAATTATATTTTTTGAATATTTGTAAATGATTTGGGATAGAAGGTAGGTAAACGCATGTATATATGCAACCTATATAAATACCTATTCAAGCAATACATTTCAAATAATTTCCTTGATTATAAATATGTTTATAAAGTGCAATTATTTCTTACAAGCTAACACAACATGCATCATTTATGGTTTTACATAATATCCTTTTTAGCTTTGTAAGCTAAAAAGGATATTTACAATTATAGCTATTCAATATTTTTTGGTAATCCTTGCGTAAATACATTCTAAATAATTAAAAGAAAACAGATTTACATCACCTCACATTTACATTAAAAAAAACTTTATTAAATTAAATGTGTAGAGTACTATCCATCGACGAATCACAATTAATAATTATTCTATCCATATCGATATCCCGTTGCCTATATTTATTTGAGGCCGTATATTTACCTACTTGATTTAAATAAATATACCAAGTTTCTCGGTTACTCTTTAGAACTACCAGAAAAACGGGTAATAATAATGAATTAAGATTCCTTAATAATATTATCATATACGCCTTCGTTGTACTCCAATTATTGGGAACGCTAAATAAAATAATATATTCACTCAACACAATGACGTCACTCAGTATGAATATCAAAGAGGCTATATATAAGCGTCGCCCTATGTCAGCAGCTGTGACTACATTCGTGTAAAAACTACGACAAAGAGAAAATACAATTGTGATGTAAATAAAACAGTTGGCTATCAACGGTAACAGCGAACTTAACCGGAAAATATTAACAAAGGTTTTAAAAGCACAATTATGGGAAATAATTATAGGACCGACAAGTGGTGCTATAAATGCATTCACTAAAACAGTTGTGATAAAAGACAAAACCCAAGAAAAAAGGCAACTTATTAAATACCTCCTTTGGACGTGCCCTTTAAAAATGTTTACAAAATCAACGTAAAATGAATGACATATCACAAACAGCCAGTGGTTCTTTACACATAAAATGTAAGACCGAAAATAAAATGGAATGACATCTGTTATCCAATCGGGTCCTTCGAATGATTCAAAAACTCTCCACCTTATTGTACGTAACATTGTATAGAATAAAAAGTTTGCTAAAATAGCATTCAGATAGATATAGTTTTTATAATTACGAAAAGTTTTAAGGATGTACCATGATGTTGCTCCGTATACTAATGCAGCCAGTAACGACAACCACACTATATATTGAATAATTTCATCAACAGTTTGTACTGATTTCGAATCAACATCACACACTGGAGAGTCATGGACACTGGTATCGGTAAACATGGCGGATTTCACTTGCACAATTTGTATCAGTTCACTTTTTACAACTCTTAATATAAGTTATTTGTGAACAGCTTGGCGTGAATGCTACGCCCTGAAATAAGGCGTTGATTCCGGAGCAGTCCCATATAATATTAAAGTTTAACCAAACTTCACGGAACGCTTGATACAAGAATGTTTTTTTATTATAATACTGATATTCGGTGCTAACTATGAATATTTTGACATTTTTCTGTTGGTTATAATCATTATATGACACGACCAATATGGCTTAGGACAGGTTCGGTACTGCGCAGTAGACATTTCTAATAAAATCGCGAAAATAAGCTGACCTATACATAGATCCGGATTGACCGTCCAACTTAAATCCTGCACTATACCACAGTATAATAAAGTAAGCAGTATTACGTCTCTGCTCTGCTCTTGATATAATTAGCTCCCGCCACTCGGTTGATAAACACGCACTAAATTTGTCAAAAAATAAAAGGCCCGTTTTGACATTGGAGAATGCGTTCTTGACACCTGTCAGTTTCGTACAAACGAATACGTGTTTTGCGAATTTGCTCTTTATTAACTATTAGAACTGGCAATGTCAAAACGGGCCTTTTATTTTTTTACAACTTTAGGGTTGCCCACTACGTCTCTCTTGGGTTATAAATCGTAACTGCAACCTAACTGCGTAACACACTATCAATCACAATCTGAATAATTTTGAAGGATATTGCTAATCCATGGCTTCATAATTATGTTTAAAATTCTGCACAACAACTTAAAAAACGCAATTAATGTTGTTGAACTGTCAAAATGAAAGCAATTCCTACTGTTAGTGTGCTAAGCAATTACTTCGCTGTGTGTATTTTATAAGTCCGACAAATTTAATGATGGGAGTGCATTTTTTTTTTAAACCTTCCGATTTGATGAAAGTAGTAGGCCCTGTACATTAACCCGTTGAATGCCGTAATTACAGACACAATTAAAAAACCATTGTGTCTCGCGTGGATCTACGTTAAATATATGAAGGGTTAAAAGGTTTTTCAGAAATCCGGTAACTTGTGGTTTAAGATTTGTTTGCTAAATTATCTCGGCACATCTGCCGAAGCCATTCGGATAGTCTGTTTCTTTTTTATATAATATCCATTCATTCAAGTTCAAAAATAGAAAAAAACCTTTTATATAAAAGTTACATAAAAAGGCCTATAAAAAGTCTGAAATATATCTAAGAATACAATAGAATAGAATAGAAAACTTTTATTTCAGACAGGAGTCCATAGGGTTAGTAACAATTTTACTTAACAATCAATCAATCAATCAATTCAAATTCAAACCAATTCAAATCAATTTTTCTTTACTTTTTATTTAAATGCACAGGTTAAGTAATTCACAAATTGAGAAAATATGACCCTTGGTAAGACGTTCTTACTCGTTTGTTATTAGGTACAGACGCCAGCACATCAAGCTACTAAAATCTGTCAATTTTCTCTAATAGATTTTCAACTTTATCGCTAAAGCATTAGGTTCGAAGTGGATTGGGAAAATTTGACAGTTTCGAGTAGCTTGATGTGCTGGCTTCTGTACTTTATGGGAAACGAGGAATAATACCCCACTGTAATAGTATCAACTAGTACGGGTAGTATTGTCACTGATTGTGACTGTTGCCGGTGGAATTTGTATAATGTAATGTCAAAGGAAAATAATAATTATGCATAAATAAATTATTTAATTAAAAGCTGAATTTCCTGGTAGCAAACAAAATGATAAATCATTAATTTATGTTTGACGAAACACTTTTTTTTTGCGAGGTGCTTGTGGTGAAGTAATAAAAGCCGTACGAGTCGATCGATTAGGTTAAGCTTCGTTTGCCGCGGTTGCTCCGTGGATAGGTGACCATCTTTACATAGCAAGACCCCTCCGTGCCTCGGAAAACACGTGAAGCCGATAGCCCCGGCTGTCATTCACGGATCTTTGACAGTTGTAATGGGTAGTCAGAAGCCCGAAAGTCTGACAACAAGTCATACCATGGGTATCGTTTTGCCCAGTGTCTGGGTTGTGGAGGTTAGATAGGCATAAGCATAATCAGCCCATAACTTTCCCATTGCTGAGAGGCCTCCTCTCGGTGTGAGGGAGTGGGCCGTAATCCACCATGCGGGCCCAGTGCAGGTTGGCAGATGTCACATGTCTTCGATTTTTTTCGGTTCTAGGACATGTCGGTTTACTCACGATGTTTTCCATCACCGTAGTGCAGTGGTGGCCCCTAATTACGAATCGTGGGTTTATTATATAAAATTTCATCACCACTGCTCTCAAAACGGTGATGATAGGCAGTCGCTCCGTGTAAAATACCCGTACTCAACTGCATCCGGTTAAACCGGTAAAACAAACTGCTACTGCATAGTAGCAGTGTACAAACTGGTTTCCCAAAATTCTTCAATCTGCATAGATTGAAGTATTTCAAAGTTCAAAGTATTTCAAGAACGTGTTAGATATTTCATTTTGATATAATTATAATATTAGAATATTGTTTATTGGATAGTGACATCCGTCACATTTCAGAAGTACCTACTTAATTTGACTAGATATTGTGTTTACCAAAAACAACAGTCTTAACTTGTAAAAAATACTTAAATGTTATTACTATAAATGATTAAGTAATATTTGATTATACTTGTAGTATATCTTAGATTTTATATTGCTATTTTAATATAATAGGTTGTTTCAAATGATTGGCACAATACTGTCAGTTGATGTTGATATACTTTTTGATGTCTAAGAACTAAGAATCAACTCTTATTAAATTGATTAATTACCTTATAATGTTTTAAAATGGTTTCACTATATAAGATTTGTTTATTACTAATTGTGTGAGAAGATATTAAGCCAAAATATATGATGATCTGTGATTGTGTCAAAATGGCGGTAGATGTTTGACGTAAAAGACGTTGGTAGTGTATAAAAAGGATTGTAACAACGTTATCGAGTCAGTTGCTTGGTAGATGTTCAGTTGGTGGGTTCTAGTGCCGTTATTATGTGGAATAGATCGACCAGAGATGTCACGTAAGTTAAGTAATTTGATATTATACTTTAATTATTGCTTATTATGGCTATGTTGTTCTGTAAATCATATTATGGCCAATATTCCTAACTATTGTTATTATGTTACTTTTATTTTGAATTCTCTTGGACCGTTGTCCAAGAGATAGAATGAATTGTTTTTAGAAATAACGATAATTTATGACAACGTAAGAAATGTATTGATAGAATACTTAAATACTGTTTCCATGGAGTTTCTTGTCCTTCTTCTCCATGATGACCTAGTTTTACGAACGGACGACTAGTTTTCTGATTAATTACTGACAAGCCTAAATTCAAATAAATGCTTAGCCTTGTCTGTCTGTGCTTTACTTCATAAAACCCTTTCCCTACAAACTATATTCAATAATAACCTTCATACACAGTAAATAACTAACTAGTAACCATTTTCATATTCAAAGCTTGTTATTTGGCTATTATATAGATACATATACTTCTAGTACATACTGAATAATCTAACATCAGAAGTGGGATTGTTCACAGGCTAATAAAACCACTTGCTAATGCATTTTTTTATTTTGCTATTTTCATGATTGATGTTGGAGTTTTGAAGATCTTTTGGAAGCCGTTTGTCAGTGGGTCACTGGCTCCACTCACACCATAATGATGACATCACACTGCCACCTCTGACGTTGAAGCTGCGGAGCTGCTTATTACTGTATGAGCTTTGGAAAGACGGAACCGCAATCTGCTGTAAGAATATCGAGAAGCTTTCCGGCAGTAAGAAGTATCTGAAGTCGGTAAGGCCCTTGGAGGCTCTTTTACATTAAATTGAAATGCAATTGGATAAGATGATTACATTGAAAGTTTACATATTGCAAAATACTTTTAAACAATTATTATTAAACATTTAGTTCACGCTTGGCTTCTAAAGAACGAACATTGGGGTATTTTGACTATGTTAATTACGTGATAATCGTTGAACCAATTGCTTTAAATTAAAATATAATTTGAGAATACAATAACATAAAAGAGTAGTATAATACTCAAAAGTGGAATTTAGTGATTCCTGATGTTAAGCTATATTTGCTTATAAATTATTTTCTGGAGTTGGAGAGGTTAATTTAATTTTGAGATAAGACATTATGAAGTACTTTATTTAAAAAAAAAAGAGAAAGAAAGAGAAGGTAAAAATCCGCTGGGCAATCGTTTACTTGGTGCTTGTCTATCTCAGCGGCTGCTGGTGGATGGGACTTGCATGACGAGGTAACCGATAAAATTTGTTTCCGCTGGTCGGTCATTTGCTTGGTGGAAGTCTATCCCACTAGCAGCGGGTGGAGGGGACTTGACACGTCTAGGCACTTGGCAAAACAAATCTAAAATACAAATATAAAACTTGTTTCCGCTGGTCAGTCATTTGCTTGGTGCAAGTCTATCCCACTAGCAGCGGGTGGAGGGGACTTGACATGTCTAGGCACTTGGCTAAACAAAAGTAAGGCTAAACAAAAGTAAGGCTAAACAAAAGTAAGGCTTAACAAAAGTAAGGCTTAACAAAAGTAAGGCTAAACAAAAGTAAGGCTAAACAAAAGTAAGGCTAAACAAAAGTAAGGAAAAACAAAAGTAAATTACTAATGTAGAAAAAGGGTATCATCTAATGTACTTAGAGAGCGAAGTACTTGTCAGATTGGTCATGTTAGATGTTTGTTAATATGTTAACAGAAAATGTTTGTTGAATAGTTTTCAATAATATGGTCAGAATGACCGAGCAATGAGGTTTTTGAATTATTTTCATGATCGCTGGTTATTGTTTGGATTCAAAAGCTGCTGAATATGATTTATTTAGATTTACCAAATTGTTGCTATCCCAATTTTATAGTAGTAACCGTAAAATAAACAGATAAACAATTTACTATTTGATAAATGTTTTAAGTACTTTTAGATACATTGGTAAACAAGTTGGCTCTGAGCAACTAGAATAAGAAAAAAATGTATAACTTCCTGTTGAATTGGTCAATATGAAACGCCGTTGTGTTTTTGTGAGACTGTAGATTCATAGGTACTTCGAGAACGAAGTACATGTCAGTATGGCCGTGTTAGATATTTCATTTTGATATAATTATAATATTAGAATATTGTTTATTGGATATTGACATCCGTCACATTTCAGAAGTACCTACTTAATTTGACTAGATATTGTGTTTACCAAAAACAACAGTCTTAACTTGTAAAAAATACTTAAATGTTATTACTATAAATGATTAAGTAATATTTGATTATACTTGTAGTATATCTTAGATTTTATATTGCTATTTTAATATAATAGGTTGTTTCAAATGATTGGCACAATACTGTCAGTTGATGTTGATATACTTTTTGATGTCTAAGAACTAAGAATCAACTCTTATTAAATTGATTAATTACCTTATAATGTTTTAAAATGGTTTCACTATTTAAGATTTGTTTATTACTAATTGTGTGAGAAGATATTAAGCCAAAATATATGATGATCTGTGATTGTGTCAAAATGGCGGTAGATGTTTGACGTAAAAGACGTTGGTAGTGTATAAAAAGGATTGTAACAACGTTATCGAGTCAGTTGCTTGGTAGATGTTCAGTTGGTGGGTTCTAGTGCCGTTATTATGTGGAATAGATCGACCAGAGATGTCACGTAAGTTAAGTAATTTGATATTATACTTTAATTATTGCTTATTATGGCTATGTTGTTCTGTAAATCATATTATGGCCAATATTCCTAACTATTGTTATTATGTTACTTTTATTTTGAATTCTCTTGGACCGTTGTCCAAGAGATAGAATGAATTGTTTTTAGAAATAACGATAATTTATGACAACGTAAGAAATGTATTGATAGAATACTTAAATACTGTTTCCATGGAGTTTCTTGTCCTTCTTCTCCATGATGACCTAGTTTTACGAACGGACGACTAGTTTTCTGATTAATTACTGACAAGCCTAAATTCAAATAAATGCTTAGCCTTGTCTGTCTGTGCTTTACTTCATAAAACCCTTTCCCTACAAACTATATTCAATAATAACCTTCATACACAGTAAATAACTAACTAGTAACCATTTTCATATTCAAAGCTTGTTATTTGGCTATTATATAGATACATATACTTCTAGTACATACTGAATAATCTAACAAACGCATTCTTCAATGTCAAAACGGGCCTTTTATTTTTTGACAAATTTAGTGCGTGTTTATCAACCGAGCAGCGGGAGCTAATTATATCAAGAGCAGAGCAGAGACGTAATACTGCTTACTTTATTATACTGTGGTATAGTGCAGGATTTAAGTTGGGCGGTCAATCCGGATCAAACTCAAACTCAAACTCAAATCATTTAATTCAACTAAACCAATTACAGGCACTTTTGAATTGTCAAAGGGTCAGTCAGTCAGAAAGATGAAGCTAGTTGCCCATTCCAAAGCGTAGGTACCTATGGAGAAGAACGGGCAAGAAACTCCATGGACACTCTTTTAAATCATAAAATTCTTACAAAATATTTGATTACATCATTCGTGTTGAAATTAACCATGTGAGAACGATGTAGAAAAGACGTGCACGTTAAAAGCGTCCGTTATAGAAAACATAAAAACAATTCTATGTATATTCTAATCTATGTATAGGTCAGCTTATTTTCGCGATTTTATTAGAAATGTCTACTGCGCAGTACCGAACCTGTCCTAAGCCATATTGGTCGTGTCATATAATGATTATAACCAACAGAAAAATGTCAAAATATTCATAGTTAGCACCGAATATCAGTATTATAATAAAAAACATTCTTGTATCAAGTCTGGGTTGTGGAGGTTAGATAGGCATAAGCATAATCAGCCCATAACTTTCCCATTGCTGAGAGGCCTCCTCTCGGTGTGAGGGAGTGGGCCGTAATCCACCATGCGGGCCCAGTGCAGGTTGGCAGATGTCACATGTCTTCGATTTTTTTCGGTTCTAGGACATGTCGGTTTACTCACGATGTTTTCCATCACCGTAGTGCAGTGGTGGCCCCTAATTACGAATCGTGGGTTTATTATATAAAATTTCATCACCACTGCTCTCAAAACGGTGATGATAGGCAGTCGCTCCGTGTAAAATACCCGTACTCAACTGCATCCGGTTAAACCGGTAAAACAAACTGCTACTGCATAGTAGCAGTGTACAAACTGGTTTCCCAAAATTCTTCAATCTGCATAGATTGAAGTATTTTGGGAAACCAGTTTGTGTGGTTAGGAAGTCAAAGTCAAACTCAAATAATAACAATAGACAATTTTGACATAGGATTTGCATCGAGCCCGGTGAAGTTCCGGAGAATGATTCAGCACCCTAATAGCGTAATACACTATTGATCTCTATCTGAATCATTTTGAAGGATGTTGCTAATCTATTGCTTCATATGTTCGAAAAATGTGTCTGCTCAACAACGTAAATAACGCAATGAATGTTGATGAACTGTCAAAATGGAAGCCATTTGTAAAGCTGAAAACACGCTACATATATACATACAGTGTTTTTCAGTTGTCAGTGTTTTTCATTCAGTTGACATTTTTCCACTTAAACTGTTACACACCACATTATGATTTAAAATTCTATTGATCCAAATGTTTGAACTGCTATAACGTTTTTATTATTGACTAGTTCAACTTTGACTTATCATAAAAAAATATAAGTGTATATTTTTATTTTAAATCATAATGTGGCACCATAGCTGAAGTATAAAAATGTTAACTAACTTTTGGAGGCCACTTTATGTAGTATGCATATTTTAATATTCAATGTTAAAATTGATTTAATTTACTCATTATTACTTAATAGCCAAATTCCTCAGCAGGGACCTCCTTCATGAAACCACCCGATAAATTAATTATGTTAAATATTTTAAAGCACTGTGTGACCTAAACCCGCACTTAAGTCACACTTTTCTGTGACTTAAGTAGTCCATTTTTACACAGAGTTTGTGTGACTTAAGTGCAGGTTTAGGTCACACGAGCTATAAAATAGCATACGATACGTGGAACTTAAGTAATTTCACGCCGTGCTATATGGACTACTTAAGTCACAAGTATCGTAATGTACTATAAATATCTAAGATCATCATATTATAAGAACTGTTAACTTATATAACTATAAGAACAGCAGGTTTACGAATATTTCATCCATGAATGGTGATATCGTGATCCCTAGGCGTTGCCGGAAACGATCTTTGATTTAGGGCTGATTTCTCAAACGACAGATAATTTTTATTCGTGGAATAAAATTGACGTCTGACAGCTTTTGTATGGAGGAACTGTCAAAATTGCAAAATTATTCCTCCGATAAAATTATCGGAAAATTATATAATATTATTATTATCATATATTTTTTTAAATTATTATTATATATTATTTCGTTGGAAAATTCAGCCCTTAATTTTATAAAGACTGAAGTTTTTCAAATACAATACATATTTTATCGGTTACACGCCCCAGAGGCGTCGTCAATGCATTGCGAATTTGCGAGACTAGTTTTATGGACTTCGTTCTTTCCTTGCATTTATACCCCTTGGCAAGTACAAGGAAACCTACTTTTTAAACTAGAACGAGATGCTCTTTTGTAAATTATTGTTATTACCAGCTATTATCTGCGGTTTTACTCGAACCAGCAGATCCTACGACTGCATTAATTCCTGCGATAAAAATCTTCAAGTCTTTTCGTGCACTAGTTTTCTTAACTTTGCAGTTTCACGCAGAAACTTTAAAGCCCTGGGTGGTTTAGTATTTGAGTTGAGTTGAGTTTAAGTTTGTTGATTTGCTTTATATAAACCTAATTCTAAGTTGTTTCGTCTTACGTACAAACTTGTCGTCTTACGTACAAACTAGTACCGGTGTTATTTATCACCGTCCAAAACCTGCTAGGATTTTAAAACACCAACGTGAAAAAATTTACAATAATCTTGTAGCTCAACTCAGAAGGAGGATTTGAAGAGCTCAATGACTCGACGAACAATACCAAAGAGAAGACATTTGCGTAGGCTTCAAAAAGTACTCACACTGCTAAACCAACATTAAAAACTAACAGAGAAAGAAAAATATTACCCATATAAAGAAAGAAAGAAAGAAAAAGTATTTATTGCGACTCGTACAGGATCAATAAACTAAAGATCTATCTATAGTCCTCGTATTCACAATAGTAAAAGATAACGTGCCCACTGCATGATTTTTTACATACAAATTCAATAATAACACGTTTCCGCACGGGGAATTTGGCTTCGTTTGCCACGCCTCGTCGCGTAGTGCGTTGTAGTGTGTTCCGCCTAAAAATAATACTTTATAAAGCAAATATTCATGGAATTTTGTATATGATGTTTATCAATTTTAATGTGGCCTGAAGTGAGCCTTTTTTTTTTTTGTGGATGGGAAATCATCAAATGACCCCTCCCGCTCTGGGTGGAGCGGAAGGGAGTGTCAGACTCTTACTGACTAAAACCCACCCGTGTTCCTTCCTTAGCCCTTTCTGTTGCAGGGCAGCGGTAAACCTTTCGGATGATCCCGCCGCCCCGGCAGGCTTCGGCCCTATCGGGCCCCGTCCTCTATCGGGCCCCGTCCTCAAGCCTGAAGTGGGCCTGGCCTATTGGTTATTTCAGTTTAAATAATCAGTGATCAAAGCTCAACGTCAAGTAGACAATTCGTCAATTTTATCGATCGTCCATTATTCAAAATATTCTAAATTCTATTAGTCAAGAACAAATACATAATAGAGCAGTGGTGAGGCACGGAGGCTCGGAATGTAACGATGGTCATCCATCCAAGGACCGACCGCGACGAGCGTAGCTCAACCGGATCGATCGACACGTGCGGCTGTTATTACTTAGCCATGAACCCCTCTTAGCCGCGAGCCCCACTGTCCTCAGTCAGTCAATAAACATTAAAGAAACCCACACACTTTCACGTCAATTTTGGAAATATTACTCTTGTAATTAGAGAGTGCTTTGGTTCTGATACTGGCAGCAAATATTTCTCTCATTCACCGCACTTACCGAGTAAAAACCCATCACGTAACCTTTTGAGCGAAATTGTGGTCGAATGGAGAAAGGCTAAACAGAAAATGTTACTAATGATGAAGATATTCAAAATGATGGTAGGAAAAACCGGCCAAGTGCGTCGGACCACGCACAATGAAGGGTTCCGTAGTTGGGATAAATTTAACCCAAAAACAAACTTAACATCGAATTTTTCGGGACATCGCCAAGCGGTTGCTTGACTCTTCAAGTGACCAGAGGACTGGGCTATTTTTAGCTCAAAGAATCAGCATTGCCATTCAACGTGGTAATGCTGCCAGCCTTTGGGGCACTTATCCCATTGACAGCGATGCGGACGAATTTGATGCCCAATGAGTTCCTGCCTTTTTCTTTATTTTTTATTGTATAACTTGTTTAGTACATTGTGCTTGAAAAATATATTCTCCGGTACATCAATAAACGGCACGGTCATTTCTCCAACTACAAATGTAAATGTGCAACCGAAATTTATTTTTTAATCAACGATTTTTGGACTTTCCCTTTACTAGTGCTGAGAGACCTTGGTTCATGCCAAATTTTGTGATTCTAGGTCAACGGGAAGTAATAGGTTTTGATTTTTTTGCGAGTATCGAAATATCTCACAAATAGCAACCATAGCGTAGTGTTAATAAAATTGATTTTATTTTTACTGCTCAACGCTGACTTTTGAAGCACAGAGTAAAAACCCAATTGGCGTTTGTGTTACTCAGGGTCTGTGCTTGTAGCATTCTAGGCTTGTATACAGTCCGTTCATAATTATTTTACCTCTGAATTTGCATCACTGTCAAAATCAAAATTATCTTTATTTGTGTTACAATAAGGTTAATGTTGGGTTGTTGCCACTGTGCCACTGACTAGCCTGCTAAAATCGCAATGATCTTTATTTACTTTGTAGTTGGGCTACTGTGTCAAGGGTAAAATAACTATGAACGGAATGTCTGTGTCTTTAATGTGCACCAAAGAACTCAATTACCTCTATTGATGTAATAGTACACTCCAAAAAGTTTGTAGCCCTAATAAAAAAGTTAACGGCCCCTTTAATTAATAAAGACCCTCGTTTGTAAGGCACAAGGGCTCTTTGCCCTAAAGATGACCACCTAATTACTTACTTCACTTAGAAATATCGGTTCCTTTTCCCGATTCTCTTTAGGACCGTACTTCAATTGGACACCATGGCGAGCCAGGTCGCGTTGCCAACGAATTGCATCATCGATCTTTATGGTGGATACCACACCTGGCAACCGCTTGGTCCCAGAGCCACCGCTTTGTACTCCCTCACTCTGTTGTCATCTCGGCACGATATTTTTCGTCTAGCCGATTTTTTCCGTACTTAATAAAAAAAAATGCCGTGTGACCCTCCCGATTTTTTATAAATGATTTTATTTCTGTAAGTAGATTTGGCGTACCTGAAGACGTAACATTGGAAGGCCTCCCACAAGGTGGACCGATGACCATGTGAAGACCGCAGGTACCCGATGGATGCGAGAAGCACAGAACTGGTCGAAGTGGGGGAGGCCTATGTCCAGCAGAGGACGTCTTTCGGCTCAAATGATGAAGTTGTTGTACAAAAATTTTTACCCGTCAATCATATTTTTTAAACTGGATGAGGTCGGCGTTTCCTATCTGAGAATAAGGGCCGAAACAAACTCTGAGGTCTTCTTAAAGTCCAGATCTTGTTCAAATTCATTCACCATGTGAAGACCATGTAGATTGGTGTCTGAAATGGTCTTTTGGGGAAAGAACCACACAAATTGAGTGGACCTAACCAGTCAGCGCACGTATTTTTCAGTAATCACGCAGCTCAACAAAGAACTTATAAAGCTCAAGTTAATATACCTAATTCATTTATTGAATCTTAGTAAACCTTTTGAAAATGCTGTCACAGTTAATTTTCACGGACATCCGTCCTTAATGTATAAGCTCTAAACGCTACCTTAAAAAAAGTAGATTATCTCTCATTCGCCCATCACGGAAGTCAGAACAATATGGATCATGGATAAACATCTATGAACGGACCCAAGCTTAAAATGTAAATACAAACCATTGGTTTCACGCAGACGCCTACGAATTCATCAAAGTTTTGATTTTTCAGGCTATTCAACTTTTTGATTGAATTTAATGCAACGTATTCAATTGTTTGAGATTCGAGATTTATGAAACACCCGTTACCTCGAATGGAAACATCTGGAATATGGTAATGTTTGATCCATACTGGAAACGGTTGGAAGTTTTTAAATCCTTGACCCAATTACTAGTGTGCGTGGAAGGATTTTGTGGACAAAGCCCAACGTTATGTTTCAGTTACAAACTATAAAGTTTGACCTAAATATATTGTTGTTGTTGGAAGCGTGATTAGAAATGGTCACTCGTTTTATTTGACGCAAAGAGCCTGTCCAGCGGGGTGATTGCGTAACACACTATCAGTAACAACAGTGCGCTTCATTTTGACAGTTCAACAAGATCCATTGCGTTATTTACGTTGTTGAGCAGAAAGATTTTTCGAATATATGAAGCAATGGATTAGCAATATCCTTCAAAATGTTCAGATTGAGATTGATAGTGTTTTACGCAATTAGGGTGCAGGGGTTTACGCCCTAAAGCACGAAGTCCGTAGTTTAGGCTGAAGTAACAGGCGTTTCCTACTCCGTATCAGTTACTTATAAGATTAATACGGTGCTCGAACTAAGAATTTTAGAGTATGGAGAAAAGTGATATTTGGTGACGAATTCTGGGAAAAATACATAAAAATTGAGTTTTCGCGAATCCCATGAATTTTCACCAAGGCTTTATGGGGTGCTTAACTGATGCAAATGGGTCACACTATCACGTCCTGTAAGAAATACGTCAAATTACAAGTGCCATTTAAGTATAAAGAAGGTGAGCATTAAGAAATGATTTTGGATAATCCATTCAATGGAAAAGAAAGAAAATACGTTTATTTGCGGTAAACATGACGCAGAAAAAGAACACAAACACAAAAAAAATAACAATATGGAGGAAAATATGCGTCACATTCATTCATAATGAAGCTCTGAATTATTTAATTAGTTTACTAAGAAATAAGATATTGAAATGCGTCGTCGATCACAAGTAATTTCCAGTTTCAGTTTTCATTATTATAATTACGAAAACTGCAACTGGAAATTACGCATATTGTGACGCAACAACTCAAGAATGTGCATGGTATACGTACTTAGAAATACGGTTAGAAATAATACAGTAATTATTTATTAATCATTATCAATTTTAATGCTCGGGTTAACGTATTCTTTTGCGGTTAGGTTACCGTTTGAGGATATCTGTTATTCCGCGGTTATAATATGTAACTGAGTTAAATAATAACAAGGTACGTAACTTAAGCTAATTAAAGAGCTTACTCATCAGCGTGTACTATGATTTTCTGGTTTGAAATTGTTTACTATATAATAAGTTTGTTAGTTCTAAAATTGGACATTTTAAATTAGTAAAACTATTCCGTTAAAATCTAACCGGGAAAACTTAGGTGAAGTGATCTTGAAGTGAGCTCAATAGTCAGTAGTCGGTCAATAGTCGGGATATTCCTAGCATTAGGTGAAATGACAGCTCGAACCAAGCTCACTTCACTTACGTTTTCACAGTGAGATTTTAAAGGAATAGTTTGGCTGGTCATATCACACTGACATCGCGAAATATAATTGAAAAACTATTTTTATTTAATATAATCGATCCCACTGCGGCTATCGATTTCCTGCTAGCGATAGCCGCCCGGGTAGACTGCCCGCTAGTGTGGATGCTCACAAATAGGACCCGATCTGTCTTAGTTATTAAGTTCTAACATAGTCTAAGCTATTTCGTAGAGATGAAACGTGTATCCGGTATCCGGCCAATCCGGTGGCCAAATTACTATCCGGCCGGATACCGGATACAAACGCCGGATATCCGGTATCCGGCCAAACAGGTATCCGTTTCATATCTACTATTTTGTTTAATAACAGTGCGGACCTGATTGTAGTCAAATTAAATAAAGATTAAAATGGTTTACACATCTACAATCTACATTGTGCGGTCAATGCCCGGCTGTAATCATGCTATCATGAATAAAAACAAGCAATTTATTTAATTATATTTCACTGGTTTCTTGTTAGATTGTTTCGCAGTTTATTTAATGACATTGATTGCAGAACACTTGAATGTGGTGGAGGTCAGATAGGCAGTCACTCCATGTAAAATACTGGTATTCTATTCTGGTTAGACTGCAAGCCAACCCCAAGATAGCTGGGAAAAGGTTAGGTAGATTGATCTATTGCAAACACTTAAATAATCCCAGTTCGTTTCGTAACAAAAAAGGTTTTTTTTTTAAAACAATGAGAAAGAGATCGTATGTATGCAGGTAACGTTAACAGCTATTTATTTATTTTATTTTTATTTATTTATATTGGTTCACCAACAACTGTTTACACTGGTAATATGCTTAGGGTAACAAATAAGGTAAAAAGTGTAACAATCACTTATAGGCGAACTCCGCATGCATACAAAATTTGGTTGTACAAGGAAAACAACAAGAGAGAACAATAAGAATTTTACTTAGAACTAAAACTAACTTAAACTACGTGACTAAAGTTAAATGAAAGTTATAATTTAAACTATTGGGGAGAAAAAAAAAACATGTTTCATTATTATGCCAGAAAGTACCTACTTAATCTAAATTCGGAAGACATTTGTAAATTTTAGCTTTCAATTTGTTTAGAGAGTCAAAGTGCAGATCAATTTGATCGCTACAATTATTCACTACCTTACAAAATCTTGCAAATGGAGAATTAGCGCCTAAACCCGTTCTAATTTGTGGTGGACTCAGTGGTGTTATTGGATTGCGAGGAATTCTTGAGGGCGCACGGAAGTTGAAAGTGTTCAATATCTGGGGGCAGTCAATTTTATGGGACATTACTTTGCACACAAACGTTGTGTCAGCTATTGCTATTGATATAAACCTATAGCTAAGTAATCTTCAAGTAAACAAGGAAAGCCATAAACTTCATTCTTAATTGGGTTAAACCCTGCAAGTCACGTTGGATTAATTAATAAAAAGTTATTGGTTAACGTTTACGTTTTAGGTAAATTGCATGTTTCCATTAAAGTTCTACCGTAGGTAGGATGATTAGTAGGTATATAATCAGATAGTTTGGCTGCCCTGTCGGTCTCGGGGTCGTAAGCGCGACTGCTGAGCGTGGGGCCCTAGGTTTGATTCTCGGGCAAAACTGTTAATGGGTTTTTCTATTGGGAATTAAATAAATAAAATAATATAGAAAAGAACATTTTCGAAATGTCTTATTTAAAAAAAAGATAATTGGAAATCTCTCGAGAATGTTTCTATGGAAAATTTAAAATCGGTCGAACTTACCTGTAACACTATTTTTCAAAAATGTTTTCAATTAACTATTTAGACCTATATATCCTGCTTATGCGTTGGAAGTTTCATTAAAATCGGTTCATGCATTTCGAAAAACAAGGACTTGAAAGTTTATATGAAATGCCTTCGCGGCTATTAATTTTTATTTTGTGGTAACTTACCACTAACCTTGCACCTAGGAGTCAAAAATTGCCTACAAAGCTGAACAAATAATACAAACTTCTAACTCTCATATATCATTTCGGACTGAGCTTAGAGATACGAGTATGCATGTCAAATAAGTTTCGTTTTTCTATTCTGTACCTACCTACTAGAAAAACAAGATTTGTTTGATGGCCACGAGAAAAAAAGACACCAATTTCAGGCATTGTCTTTTGTACAACAGTAATGACGTACTTACTTTCTGCCTTATTAAAAAAAAAGTAATAAGGCACTTTCCGAGCAGATATAGCATAAATTATGTTGCTCTACTTTTGCAGGACATCTAAGACAAAAACGATTAATAAAATCAAACACAAAGATTGAATCAGTCATCATTAAAACCACATTATTAGAGGTATCATAACAACATCAATTTTAATTTTCTATTCATTTGATAACCTACAGATTGCAAGTTAGTGGTTGGTTTTCCCCATACACACAGCAGATAACTTGCTTGTTTTTGCTCAACCTATTATAAACGTTAAAGTTTCGGTGTCCTACTGTACAAACAAGCTAACACTAAAATAAATATACAAGTATATAATACGAAAAAATATAGAAAAAGGCAGGATATTTTATTTTGAATTGTTTCTTCGTTTGTTTTTTACATTGTTCTCACACATAGAAGCAACAAGAATAATGTACCCAGGATTTTGTCATATATTTGGAGTTTTTTGCCCGTTCTTCTCCATAGACAATTAGACATCTATGTTTAGGAATGGGCAACTAGCTTCAACTTTCTGACTAACTATTTAATTTTGACAATTCAAAAGTAAAAGGTTTAATTGAAATAAATGCTTTGAGTTTGAGTTTGACACCATAAATAAAGTTTCAGTGACGTCATTCGCCGGGAACCGCTCTTCTAGGAAACCATAGCATAAGCCTTGGTTATGCAATTATAAATAATAATATGATTGTAATAATACACACTTCATTATTGTTGCTAATAAAACACTTCTTGTAGGAAATCCTAACTAATATTATAAATGCGAAAGTAAGTTGTTTTATTAGTTACCTTTTCACGCCTAAGCCACTGAACGGATAGAATAATCGTCAATAAAAAAAATAAAAAAAAATCATCAAATAAAAAACAATAAATCGATCATCATAAAATTTTGCATATTTACCTATACCTTGTCAGGGGCACAGAAACGGACATAGAGCACCTTTCATCCAGAAAAGATGAACTGTTCCCGAGAAAAAGAACAATAACTTTCGATGGCCACAATTGCTTTCTGACGCTAGATGGCGCTACGTGTCTTTCGAATCATGATTGAATTATATTATTAGAAAGTTTTGTTTTTATATTTATAGTTTAGATACATTTTGTGAGTCTAGAGTGTAACGCGAGCGAAGCCCCTGCCAAAAGCTAGTTGTCTATAATTATCGGTCGTTTCTACTTAACCTCTAAACACATTAGAGACTCATTTTCCAGGCCGGGCATAGGTTTTTTCCATCAGGAATTTTTCAGTAGCACCCTGGAATGGAGCACCCGTTGATGGGAATAGCTCGCCTTCTACACTGTATGGGACTCTGTTTAGCTGATGAAGTGTGGGTATACTGAAATGAAATTGTTTGCATGTACGGACGCCAGCAGGTAAAGCTACCCGAAACTGTCAAATTTTCCCAATCCACCTTGAACCTAATGCTTTAGCGATAAAGTTGAAAATCTATTAAAGAAATTTGACAGATTGTAGTAGCTTGATGTGCTGGCGTCTGTACCTATGTCGGTCTCCTTATTATGTTTTCCATCGCCGTTTAAGAGTAGTGGTTCGAAATAAACTGCACATAGTGCACTGTGCATACCTAACCAAGTTTGAATCCCCGACTTACAACTTGTAAGCCAATATCGAAAATCGAAAGTAGAAAATAGAAAATATTTATTTTACTTTCCAGGTAAGACAGTGAGCAGGTTCACAGGTTAACAGCAAGTTAAAACGACATGAGTGGCTTAAGATATTACCTACAGCTAGGTTACAATATAGTATTTGCTAGTGAGCCCCAAACTAGACAGTCTGTATCTTGGGGCTCGGAGTACGAATTCCAGAGTGACGAGGTTATTCTTTCTTCATATTATTATTTACTACCGTTTACTTTTCGGTCACACAGACAGACACGAAAAGAGGCTTTAATTCTTCTTCTTAGCGTGTCGATAGCAATCTAAATGGACTCCGCCCATAATTCGGCCACTTGCTTGGCTCCATCACCAGCGTCCATCAGCTCCTGTAACGTGCAGCTGACAGGACACGCAGGGCACGATTAAGTGTCCCATCGTTTGTGGAACATCACCACATTTACACTCCAAGGCGGAGTCGTCTATGAATCTCCACCTGAACAGGTTTTCATTGCTTCAGGTTTTTCTTACTTTAATTTGATGATGTGTAGGAAGGACGATTAACCAATTTATGACAGAAGCCACGTTGTTTAACCTCGAACCTTGATCTATCAAACAGATCTGTCAAAATGCCACAAGATTTACACGGAGGTAGGTAGCTGGTACAAATAATTAACTGCTTGTCAACTAAGCAAACATAGGTAATACTTTTAGTGTTGCGCGACTATCGATAGTTTAACTGTGCCGGCTGGTGCCGCTGTTTGTACTGTTTTTTTATGGGCTTGGAAATAAAGGACGGGACTGGTAGAAATATGTTGTATTGCATAAAGTGCTCAAGTTCTGAATGATTATCTCTAAATTCTGAATCTGAATATAAATCTGAGGAAAAGAGCGACGGCGACGTCCGAATGCGATGGTAGGACGACTACTGGCGCCCCTGGCGACGCGAACTGGAGGTGCGGGTGGAGCCTTCCTCGCGGCAGCAGTAACTCCTGTCGTGCGCCATCTAACGGCGGTTTTACCTTGTTATAAATTCTATCTAGCCATCGATAACATCGACGCCGTTAGTTATATCGATACATTAGTATTTATAATACTATCGAAACTTTATTGCTGCTCATTACTCATTTTAACTCAATATTAACACATTAAAACTATCGGCAAACTACGATACCATCGATAGTTTTACTATAAGTGTGCAGCACTACTGTTTACGATAGAACATCGATGATAGCGTGAGTTATAGTTGCTTTCATGTGTATCTTTGTGACAAATTGCGAACTGGAGATGGTGGCTTGTGGTATCAATCTTGTATTATTATGTATGTAAATGTAGATTGTATGTAGGTTGTATATGAGGTTGAGTGTGACCTAGATGGTATTGAAAAAGTATTTGGTTCAGCCGATCTATTCCGTAACAATCTCACTGTGAAAACGAAGGTGAAAAGTGAGTTTAAAGTGAACTGTCAATTCCTAGCATCAGGTGGAATGACAGCTAACTTCTACCTAAGTTTTCACGGTAAGATTTTTACAGAATACGTCGGGAGGTCTTTTAGTTTTGCCGTGTCTTCCTTACTATACTCTATTAATAAACAAAAAAGTACGATCATTCAAACATTCACATTTAAAAGGGTATCTCTGATTGAAAATTTAGTAGTTGTTTATAAAAAAACATGAACTATTTACCTATAAAGTGCTTTTTTTTGGGCCCATTAAACTTAAGAAGTAAGGGTGAAACTTCCCGTGACCCAAAGGCTGGCTTTTACCTTGGCCAGAAGCAAAGTATAGCCATACAACGTGGCAATGCCGCCAGTCTCTTTGGTACATTACCAGTCGACAGCGATGCGGAGGAATTCTTCGTCGCCATATTTTAGCTTGTTAATAGGTTTAGTTAGGTAAGGATATTACATTTTTATTTTTATCAAAAAAAAGTGCTAATAAATTCAGTTCTGGTTAACTTTAGCATCCGGAATTCCAATAATATTACCAAGTTTATAAACAGATTCAAGATTGTTAAACACGAAAGCTTATATATAATAGACTTTGATTTACGTAAACAGCCTTAGAAATAAAACAGATTCACGAAATCTTCCCACAGATTTTCTTTGGGAAAATCCCCATATTTAACGCATTATACATAGGTAGGAACTTGGGGGTTTGCTACTTAATCAAAATCAAAATATTTTATTTCACATAAACCAACATGGGCACTTATGAAACGTCAGAAGTTAGGTGCACGGTTCCATTTGGTCGTTTCCTATGGAGAAGAGCCGGCAAGAAACTCCACGGTTACTCTTTTAAAAATAATTGGCTTTTACAATGTTTTCAGATTACAGTAGGTATGAGGACATCGTAGGCCTGCCAACAAGTACCAGGTACTTGATAAAATAAAAAATGGTCTACAGATCTAAAGTCTAAAAGGCCTACAAAGTCCTCACATTTACAAAATATAGAAAAATTCATCAAAAGGACAGATAAAATATAAAAACCTATTAAAACAAAGTGACGTGACTGCCATTACAACCACAAATAAAGAGTTGAAACTAGAATTGTCTGTATACAATGTCAAATAATAAAAAGATTATGTCAAAGAAGTATGTAAAAAATAAATAAACATCGTAATTTGAGATTAGTTAATGAGGTGCCAGGGAGCCACATGTGCAGAAGAAATCATTGCCAAACTACCTTGTTTTCAACGGAGTCTTTAATCTTATAATATGCTTTTTTGATAAGGACACGTTTGATAAGGGTTTTGAACTTTCCATCGCTAAGTTCTGTAACCGGCATTGGCAACTTGTTATAAAAGCGGATGCTGCTTATAAGAAATTACCAGCTAGTTTTAGTTAATCTAAATTTAGGTATCACAATTTCATTTTTACTACGTGTATTAATCAATTACAGTGCATGCCTTCTGATGTATAAAGTAACTTATTACCCACAGTAATTTCGATGAGCTTTGACTTGTAATATTATTTATCTTATCGCATAATCTGTGTAAGATTATGCCATGGATCATAGAAATGAAGGCTACTTACCTACTTACTTCCTGAACGTTACAACCCCGCATCCTAGTCAAAATGACCCTTCGTGAGATTACGCGATCGTCGCGCTCATAGTATGTCACTTTTTGTTCGGAGAACTACAAGCCGCCGTCTTTAGGCGCGACTACTGGCGGGCTGTACAAAAAGTTCGGGTTCGCTGTACAAAAAGTGACATATGAACGTGACGATTGCCTACTCGAGCGACGCACACTTTTGGTTAGGATGCGGCCTAAGGCTTGAACAGATCGTGACGTGCATGCACGCCTCAATGATGGAAGATATCAAATTGGCTGGCACGAGTATGCATTATGGTGTGCTCATGCCTCTAAACTCACAAACGCATTGGACGGATGGTGGGGGTATCGTGCCCGTAAACCAAATCCGAATTCGAAAAACCAGCCTTTTTATTTTTCTATTCTTCTCATAGCATGAACGTGCACATTCTCCTACAACAATTTGCACTCCCTAATATCTTCTTCGTGATTCTGTTCTCTTAGTACTTTTACCTGCTCATAATCTTATTCTGCGCGGGACTATACTGCCTGAGCACTGTAGTACTACTACTGATTTTTTACGACTTCATCCAAAACTTGAAAAATATCGTCAATTGTCGATGTTTTAATGCTTTACACGTATACGCATTTGTTCAAAAATCTGGATTTGTATGGCAATTTTGTGCATATTAAAAATTCTACTACTCTTCTACATTTACACATCCTTAGTTCCTTCTCTATGATTTCAGGATTACTCCAACTCTCGCACGAAGAGATTATGGTAGTTTGCATTGTGAAACAAAGCAAGTCCTAATTTCGTGGATTTACTCTACGATGTGGGTGGACCGCGAAACACAAATAACGCTTATGGCTCATGTGCGGAGAAACAGTAGAATAGTTACTTGGTTTTACGTTCATTTTCTACCATGCTTTGAGAATTATAAGTTGAAAGTGATAGAGCTTGTTAAGCTGTAGAATGTAGATGGTCTTATCAGGAAAACTACCTAGCCTTTTCCCAACTATATTCAGGTCGGCTTCCAGTCTCACCAGATGAAGCTGAATACCTGTATTTTACATGAAACGTCTGCCTATCTGACCTCCACCACCCAGTAACTGGGTAACACAATGCGCATTGGTAAGAGTGGTTGTCAGTGTTTAGGGCTTCTGACTACCCGTAGCGATAGTCCAAAATCTACGAATGACGGCCGTGACCAACGGCCAACGTGCTTTCCGAGGCATGGAGGCATCTCAATATGTAATGGATGGTCACTTATCCATGAAACGACTGTACCAGCGTATCTCAACCTTCAAACGACGTAACGAAATCGTAGCATTTAGCCACAAGCCCCGTTACGTTACCATAGAATCTCCTAAAAATAAACTGTTGAAGTATTCGGCTTCAGAAATTTTCAAATCTATAGGATTTATCTATTAAACCGAAGTGTCATTTTTGAATAAACATTAGGATGTTTTATAAACCTACACAAAGATTATTTTCGGTTGACTCATGTCACTATTAAGGCACACACTGGCGGATGGCGGGGAACGCCATTGAGGAGGATTTGCGGCCAGCGAACGTACACTGATGATTTGCGATGCCACCAGCGGCCGCCGGCGGTGCCCTACTGGATACCGCGGTATGCCACGGGGGAAGTGCGGAGTGCAGCCCCTCTCCGCGATTGTACCCAGCTTGTTCTTTTTAGGATTCCGTACCCAAAGGGTAAAAACGGGACCATATTACTAAGACTCCACCAGACTGTATCTCATGAACCGTGAAAGCTAGACAGTTGAAATTTTCACAGATGATGTACTTCTGTTACTGCTGTAACAAAAAATACTAAAAACAGAATAAAATAAATATTTAAGTGGGGCTCCCATACAACAGACGCGTACGTGCGCGAGTCCGACTCGTACATACTTGGCCGGTTTTTTGTTTGTGTTCCTTTTCTGCGTCATGTTATCGCAAAGAAACGTATTTGACGACGCATACCGTCACATGCCTTCGTATCCCGCTGCACGTCGTCGGAATCTGTCGTGGTATCCTCTAGCGCGCTCTTCAATACAGCTGAAAGAAATCTCCTCTGATGCTCGCTGGTCGGTCAACAGTCTGAGCTTTGGAATCTATATCTTGTTACCATTAGATACGTACGAATTTACATCGGTAAATTTAAAATACCCTGCCTCGCCGTCCACCGGTGTGCGCTGGCCTTTAAACGATTATACTTAAATGTCCTTTTCCTACTTCCTACTATCGCACTAATATTATAAAGGCGAAAGTTTGTATGGATGGATGAATGTTTGTTACTCTTTCACGCAAAAACGACTCAGCAGATTTGAATGAAATTTGGCACACAGATAGCTTATATCCAGGATTAACACATAGAATACATTTTATTGCGATATTCCCACGGGATCGAAACTTACGAGGGGCGCAGTTAGTATATTATAAATGCGAATATTTGTGAGGATGGATGGATGTTTGTTACACTTACTTTGCTACTCTTTCACGCAAAAACTACTGAACGGGTTTGAATGAAATTTGGCTCACAGATAGTTTATAACTAGGATTATCATATAGAATACTTTTCAACCCGATATTCCTACGGGATCAACACTTATGCGGGTGAAACCGCGGGGCGGTGCTAGTATTTAATAAACGCAAGAACCCCGCTATCATAATAAAAAGATAAAAAATTTTACATCATGACATTTCAATTTATTACTCAGACCGCGAGTTGAAGAGGATTACCTGCATTAGACTCATGAAACGTAAATCTTCTACGTCAAGACGAAATAATGAAATATTGGTAGCCTACTTAGTTACCGAAATATTATTTAACAAGCCGTGCGCCCGCCCGAAGGGATTTCCTATCGGCAAAATGTCGAACTTCCATTCAAACTTTCATCCCCTATTTAATGATGTTAAATAGGGGATGACAGTTTGAATGGAAGAGAGGGGATGAATTTTCTAAAATCACTCCTCAATGTCTTCGTTACATAAGAAACTCTTGTGCAAAATTTTATAAAGTAAAAAAAAAATATATGAAGTAGACAAGCGAGAAATTCCCAAAAATTACGAAATTCCATACAAACTTTCATCCCCTATTTTACCCCTTTAGGGGATGAATTCTAAAATCCTTCGATATTGTAATTAAAATTGAGGGGCTCGTAATAACAGCCGCACGGGTCGATCGATCAAGTTAAGCTACGCTTGCCACGGTCGGTCCGTGGATGGGTGACCATCTTTACATACCGAAACCCCTCCCCGGCTCGGAAAGCACGTTAACCTGTTGGTGCCGGCTGTCATTCTTGGATCTTTGACAGTCGTCACGGGTCGTCAGAAGCCCGAAAGTCTGACAACCAGTCTTACCAAGGGTTATCGTGTTACCCAGGACTTAACTGGGTTATGGAGGTCAGATAGGCAGTCGCTCTATGTAAAATAGTTGTATTCAGCGGCATCCAGTTAGACTTGAAGCCAACCCCAACATAGTTGGGAAAAGGCTAGACAGATTTATTGCTTGATTTTATTACGTATGGAACTCTTGTACAATATTTCATGCTTATAAACCCAGCGATTTAGGGTGTGCGTTGTCTGTCAGTGATTGAATGAATTCTAGATTTTTATTATGTAGATGTTTTTTTATGGATATCCAAAGGGTGTGAACCGAACCTATTAGGTACTAAGCCTGCGCCGTCTGTCTTTTTTTCGGTCTGTCAGTCTCTCTGTCACAGGAGTTTATCTTTAGAACCTTTCACACTTTATAAATTGTCACAGATAATGTTGAACTGTGGGCGCTATCATAATTATGGCAAATATTCAGTTGACAGTTGTTTCTTTTTACAAAAAAAATTACAACTGTCTTTCAAAAAAAATAAGCACTATAACGTGAAAAATAATTTTAATTTCGAAAGTCGGTAATTGAAATCGCGTAACATACATACAAAAAAAAAAACATTTGAATAGAGAACCTCCTCCTTTTCAAGAAAGGAGATTTTTCCTTTTTAAGTCTGTTAAATTACTCTTTCTAATAACGAAAAATAAAAAAAAAAACATCATACAACTTTGTACGTACAACGCAGTCACCCAAACGACTAACTTTATAAGGGACGAGATAAAAAATGATCTATCTTGTTTATAAAACTACTCCATTCTCGGAAGTATATATTATATTAAAAACTATTAAATATTGTAACATTAATGATATTAAAATTTTATCTACAAGTAAGTAGGTACAGTCAACAGCAAAAGTAGATGATCAAAATCAGAAATTCAATACTAATTAACGGAGTTCGCGTCAGAACTGTGCGGCGTCGAAGTGATTCAAAAGTATGACACTGAGTCTGACATACTTTAGAATCACTTCGACCCCACACAGTTCTGACGCAAACTCCGTTCATTAGTATTAAATTTCTGATTTTGATCATCTACTTTTGCTGTTGACTGTACTACTTATGTACAGGCGCCAGTACATGAAGCTACCCGAAACTGTCAAATTTTCCCAATCAACTTGGACCTTATTTCTTTAGCGATGAAGTTGAAAATCTATTAAAGAAAGACAAATTGTAGTAGCTTGATGTCCTGGCGTCTGTACCAAGGTTGGAAGCTACAGTCACAATATATTATGTTCGTACAGCCAAAAATAAAAATAGTTCTTAAGGTATTAAGGACTATTTTTGTTTGCTTATTGTACGATAGATCAGCTTTATCAACTCAGAATTATATTACTGCGTTGTTAATACCGCAGAATGTCATTCAGATATGAGCCATCTTTTAATATGTCAGACCGAATTAAAAAAGTGACACTGACAGTCTGTGACAATTAAATTTAACATAACATACCTACTGTAAGCGACGCAACTCTTAAGAAATTTTTGCTACAAACTTTTTTTATAATTTATGTTTAGTACTTTTCTTTTTTAGCCGTCAATTTGATGTGCTTTTTTATCTCTGTCATCGCTGGTTGAAAACCATATATATAATATTTTTTCTCTCCATGTTCTAATTAAAGTTGTTTATTCGTTTTCTCTAAGTCCACCATTTTCTTCCATATCGAGTCTGTTAAGTCCATTACACCTACTTATTATAATATTTTATAGAGCGATTTTTTTTTTGTTTGTTTGTATGTAGAAGGTAATATCCGGAACTACCAGTCGGATTTGAAAAAATCATTTTGCATTTGACAGTTCAATTCTTGAGGAAGGCCATAGGCTATATAACATCACGCTACGACCCTTAGGAGCCGAGCAAAAGCGAAAACAAAGTAACAGCGCGGGCGGGCGATGTGATGCGACGACGGCGTGGGATGGGGTAACAATAAATTTCATGCGGACGAAGTCGCGGGCAGAAGCTAGTATTTCATCAAATGGCCCGGCCATTATAAAGGTTTAAGCTTGGATGTTTTTTGTTTTGGGTCGGAAATCATCAAATGACTTCTCCCTCTCGGGGCGGAGCGGGAGGGCGTGTCAGACTTTTACTGACTAAAACCCACCCGTGTTCTTTCAGTTACCTGTGCCAGGGGCCACGGTATCTCTTTCGAGCAACCCGCAACCCTGGCAGAAAGTTGGATGTCAATTCGACATTAGTCAAGTCAAGTTAGTCAAGTCTATTTCGATATTTGTTATTATTTAAATATAGTTCTCTATGCAATAGTCGATAATTATATATTCGAACACATGAGACATCCGCCAACCCACAATGGGCCCGCGTGGTGGTAAAAACCCACTCCCACACAGGGAGGAGGTCTGTGTCCCAGCAGTGGGAACATTATAGGCTGATTATGCAATAGTCTGCTCAGTGCAATAACTTCAAAAGGTATTATGTATCCTGACTTGATAAAAGAAATAATGTAAAAACTGATGAAGGTACGAAATAATGTACTGTAAAGTGATTAATTTTATACCAAAATGAATTAACACCCAAGATTGATCTCAAAATAAGCGAAACAAGATTTAACAGCAATCAGAAACTACGGATTACATAATAATTAAATCCTAACGAATATTTGAATGCGTAGGTGTTAGGGTTGCCATAAGGAACTTTCATGAAAATACTATTTTGAAATTGAATATGATGATGCCTTGCACCTTTGTTGTGAAAGAATTCGAGATAGAACACCCTGTTTGGTCTATGACTACCAGCTGAATACCAGTATTTTACATGGAGCAATTGTCTATCTGACCTCCACAACCCAGTTACTGAGTAATACGATAAGCCTTTGTAAGACTGGTTGTCAGAATTTCGGGCTACTGCCGATCTGTAAGGACAGCCGGGACCAACGGCTATACGTGCTTTGCGAGGCACGGAGGGGTCTTGGTATATGAAGATGGTCACCCATCCACGGACCAACCGCTGCTCTTAAAATCCTACTACTATATTTGTTATATAAATGTTAAAGTTTGTATGTTTGTTACTCAATCACGATGAAACAGTTGAACGGATTTGGATGAAATTTTGTACACAGATTGTTTATAACCTTGATTAACACATAAGATACTTTTTATCCCGGGAAATGAAAAGAAATAAAACATTTTATTTGGGACACGCACAGGAAATAGAAACAATAAAAAATAACATGAATGACATGACTTAACACACATTTTTCATTTCGCTCTAGACCCAATTCTGAAGTCCATGCCATCGAAGTCGCGGGCAGAAGCTTGTTTGATTAATAAAATGGATGAAAGTACTGAATCAAAATTAAAAATAAATTGTAGGCATACATTTTGCAGTGCGATGCTGAAAATTAAACTAGGTACTTCAATTATTTAACCCTCAATTATTGGGCGCGCCTGAAAAGTTGCATAAGCGGTTGCGAGGGGTGTTTGGCACCCCAGATTTAGGAAATTAAATAAAATACGAAATACATGCCAAATCAGACTTTTATTAATTAGAACATTTGAACTTACATATTAATTAACTTTTAAACGTATTTTTAACATAATTAACTTTTTTTAAATATGAAAAATATTTTTTTACTAATCCTAGTTTATCGTCACAATTTTGACAAACTATATTCATATGGTCATTGCACACATGTTTTTGGCATTTCGAACATTCAGTCTTTGTTTTCCTGTCCTTACTTCTTGGACATACATGGCACCTTTTGTATTATATTTACACTATTTGGATATAATGAAATTATCAATCATCCACTACCTCGGAATTTAGACTACACAAACAGTCACCTGGGGTGTCGTGCACCCCAAACACGCTCTCCGAGCCGAACCGTCCACAACAGAGCGTCGCTCGCACCTGAATCGTGTACGTTTTACGTGTTTACGAAGCTACCTAGAAGGCCAACGCGCTAAATTCAAATTTAAAAAAGTTGTGAGCCTGGAAACCTGCTCTGGGGTGCATGACACCCCACGCGCCTAATTGAGGGTTAAAGAATTTAAAGAGTTCTTCTATACACATAAACGGCATTTATAATCCATGCCAAAGTAGCAAACAAGTAAAACACTCGTTTTCCATTAGATTTTCGATTAGGCAACCCTGTACCATTCATTTACGGGTCGCGTAAAATTTACAACGCGTAATTACATCTCTAGATAGGTCGTTAGTAAGTTTACGTTAAATACGTGAGCCATGAATTAAAATTTAAAAAAGGTATTCAAATTTTTTTTCAGATAAAAATTCACCTTTGATTTCATAGTGCCGGTTTGGTTACGTAAAGGAGGTTTTTTATTAAAGAACTTAGCAATAAACTCCTTGTTTATTCCGTAGGCCGAATGGCCGACTGTCATTTTCACTCAGTGACTGTTGGGTAAGTCGTTTCTGCCTATTGTCCTTTAGGCAAAAGGCGGGAGAAAATCTAAATAAATTAAAATGAAATGTTGGTAAGCGCATCGCTAGATAGCGGCTGAACCGATTAGGCTATTTTTTAAATTAAAATGTTCGCAATAGTCTGAATTAGGTTTTTATGGAAGAAGAATTGGAAAAGTTTCCCATATTTTTTTTTTAATTGGAAAATACTGAACGTCCTATTTTCTATTGGATTTTTATTTTCTTTGTTTGGAACGGACAATGACTATCGGGTCAGTTAATTATTTAACAAGTAAATAATTTAATATTAGATGTAGGTAGGTACGCTGAATGCAATCAAATAATTTTTGCAAATGGAACTTTGGGGTGCACATATGTTCGGGACTGCATGATTCGGCAAGACATTCATTCGGCTTAGCTCGATATGTGCTGAGCCGACCTGAACATGAGCGTAGATTATTACCGATCGGCAACAGCAATGAAAGTAGATTAATGGTAGTAATTGCTACGCGTCGTCAGTTGCCGAAGCACCCTTTACTATAAAATAAAAAATATATAGGCATGCGTTATTATACGAAGTAAGGGGTGCTACCACATGCAAAAACTGGCAACAACGTCTCTAAATTTGCTACAAAATACACGTTAAGACACACTAATTCCTGTACACTTAAAAAAAAAACAACAAAAGAATAATTTTGAAAACATTCTAAAGTTCAAATTACTTGATAAACCAGTTAAGATGACGATGATACCGGCTTGGGTTTTGCCAAGCTTACCTGTTTACATTAGAATTTGAGTTGGTATCCGAGGCTATAATTAGAGCTTAACCGCACATTGATTGTTTCCCCAAAAGATCCTTTATCCGATACTAATCTACGATTACTCAAAATCACTTCCTCACTCCTCACATGATCTGGCCAAGAATACGTTTCGCCATTTTTTCTCAGAGGCAGTCAGATATAAAATGTCATGTCCATCTAAAGTGATTCCGATATGCTATTAACAAAATAAACAATTTCATTTCACTTCATTCCTCTCGCTTTCAAAACATTTATTTAGGTAGGTCTGGGGCAGCTACAGCTGTGATGTCGCATAAAATAAGGGTGCGTAGACACTTTTTTAAAATTTTATTGTTTATTCAAATTTACGGAACAAAAAAAAATTATAAACAGAAACATCACAAACACCTCAATAGGTCTGTACGGATGTTGACACACTTTTAACAAATCTTAACTAACCAATAAAAAAAAATAAAAAAAGTATGTGGGTGAAACCGCGGGGCGCAGCTAGTAGTTTATAAAACATTGTGTGAGGTAGTACGTAAATAACACCTAAAATGTACAAAAACAACGACGGCGCGGTAAGACATCCCGTCGTGCTAATTACTTATTGAACGACTTACATACATCACATGTTGTAATCTAGAGATTAGCAATGTTAAATAATGTGGATATAACAAAAGTTTATCTGTTACAACATAATCTGGGCGTACCCTAACGTCACTCATCCAGGAGGTAGGTTAGGTACATATTTGCTTTTACTATCATAATTCTTCTGTTGTGTGAGCACTTAGTACGAGAGTGGCTTTGATTTGGTTTATTTAGGTTTTTTGTTATTATTATTATTATATTTGTCGTGGATGGATGGTGCCACAGTACAGCGGACAACGCCATCTAACAATTTGTTTGGCCCTACCGCGCTTGGACACGATCGTCGGTGGAGGGGATGCAGCGAGGACTGGCGGAGAGACCGAGTGTTGCGACAGTCTACAGTCGACCGTCGAGCACAGAGTACATTTTTATAAAGGCCGTCGAGCTTGGACAGTCTTGGCAAACACCCAGTATCAACGCACGTGTTTGTTTCCGACGAACGTGTGTGTTTCGGTTGTTATTCGCTAGTTTATTAAAGTTACTTTAAATTCGAATTATGTTTTCGTTTGAGTACCCACTACAGTGCAACACCAACCTAAACTATGTCGGATCATGTAGAAGACCCGATGTTTCGCATCCCGGCCACTCATATCTATCTTTTATACAGCATGTATCAGAAAGGTGTGGTTGGATGTCGTAGATGTAAGTTTTTCAGTAAAACAGCAAATAATTATTTGCCTTCCCATACATTTGTGTCGAGTAGGTATTGTAGTTCTGAATGGGAAAGCTGATATTTTTTTTGCGTTTACGATGTGGGTCCCCTGGAAAAAAATATTGAGTTTGATGGTGTAGTATATCTGATTATAATCCAATATGTGGGTAGGCTTGTCAAGTCAGTTGGTTGTCAGCCATTACACGAGTCTATGTGATCTACAGTGTTTTATTGTTATAATCCTTTAATACAGAACATTTGGCGACGAGGCGTTATTCACGTGTGTTAGTATTGTCTGTGTCACTAGTGATTGTGATTTCAATGACCAAGGAGCACGCAAAATTGTTTAATATGGCGTTTGGCGGCAACCTCTCATTTGATCACCGCGTGCATGAGTGGAGCATTTTTAGAAGTCGTTTTATCCAGTACTGCACGGCGAACGACATTGGAGACGACACCGATAAGTCTGGAATGAGAAGACGAGCTTTGCTGCTCACTGCGCTGGTGGAAGATACCTACCGCGTCGCAAGAGATTTAGTTTTTCCAGAAAACTTGGACAACGTTGAGTATCAAAACCTGTTAGTAAAATTGAACGTCCATTTTCAAGCAAAAAAGAGTACGTTCGCTGAAAGGTACAATTTTTACAAGGCGGAACAACGTCCTGGGGAAGATCTAGCCGAATGGGCGGCGCGAGTGCGCAATTTGGCACAGTACTGTGGATTCAAGACCGAGTTAGATACGGCTTTACGCGACAAGTTCGTCTTAGGATTAGAAAATACCAAGGAAAAAGAGAAATTGTTCGCAGAAAGCATTGAAACCCTCACATTCAACAAGGCATTGGAGATGGCGCAGAGCGTGCGGTGTGCACGCGCCGCTTTGCAAAACGCGCGAGCTGGCAACGTTGCGGCCGGCACGGCTGGCGCGAGCTCCGCGGAGGCGGTGCAGGCGCAGCCTGTGTTCGCACTACAGCGACCGAGCGGTTTTTCTTCAAACGATAATAATTCGCGAGTGTCTAAGAATTGTGAAGTGTGCGGGTACAAAAATCACTCGAAAGAAAAGTGCCGTTTTGTTAATTATACCTGTCAAAAGTGTAACAAAAAAGGTCATCTAAAAAGAGTGTGCAAGGCTAAGATAAGTGATAGTAATTTTTTGGGAACGGATGACGATGGTGTTGTTGACGGAGGTATTTATAATTTATTTAATTTAAAAAACACTATTAAGGATCAGCCCATCTCTTGTAAAGTTAAGTTAGATGACAGGGAAATCTTATGTGAAATTGATTGTGGCAGTGCTGTCTCCGTTTTACCGGCTATTTCATACGAACAGCTGTTCGGGGGGGATAACAATAGCAATTATCGCTTACAGCCGTGTGAGGAGATTTTTAATTTTTATACCGGAGTAAAAATTGCGCCATTAGGCTGTTTATCATTGTCTATAGCTTACGAAGGCCGCACTAAACAAATATTGTTTTTTGTTATCAAAACAAATGAGAAACGTTAGCCTCTGCTGGGCCGTGACTTCATGAGGTTGTTTGGTATACATTTGTGTAGCTTAAACTGTAACAATGTAGTACGCGACAACGCAGGGGAAATGTTAATAAAAAAATATAGAACATTATTTTCCGATGAGTTGGGCAAATTTAACAAGTATAAAGTAAGCTTAAAAATAAAACCTGATGCACACCTGAAGTTTTTTAGGCCTCGGGCCGTACCACTAGCTTTAAAACCGAAAATCGAGCAGGAATTGGATAGATTATTAGCAGCAGGAATAATAGAAAAAGTAGACCATTCTGACGTCGCTACGCCGATCGTTCCAGTGTTGCGTTCCGATGGAAACGTCCGAATTTGCGGAGATTTTTCTGTAACGTTAAATAAAGCTTTATATCTAGACAATTATACACTTCCTCGGATTGAAGATTTGTTTGCTAAGCTACATGGTGGGGTAGAATTCAGCAAGCTAGATTTGAAATTGGCTTATCTTCAATTAGAACTCGATGACTCAAAGAAATGGTGTTGTATAAACACGCATAAAGGTTTATATAGGTACACGCGGCTCGTATTTGGATTAGCTAACGCTCCTTTTATATTTCAACGTACCATGGAACAGTATTAGGCGACATTGACGGTGTATGTATATATTTAGATGATATTTTAATCACTGCTCCTAATAGGCAGGTACATTTAGAAAGGTTAGATCTCGTGATGAAAAGATTGCAAGACGCAGGTTTGAGAGTAAAACACGATAAATGCGAATTGTTCAAAAGCTCAGTGGAGTATCTTGGCTACGTTATAGATAGGAACGGGCTGCATAAATCCAACAGTAAAATCGAAGCTATCATTAAGTGCGAACCACCTAAAAACGTTAATGAATTAAAGTCATTTTTAGGGATGGTGAATTATTATCGCTGTTTTGTTCCGAATACATCAACGGTACTTAGTCCTCTAAACAAGTTATTGAAAAAAGGTATGGAATGGGAGTGGGGAAAAAATCAGTCTGAAGCGTTCGATAAAATAAAGAAAGAGTTATCCTCTGATCGCGTACTGGCCCACTACCACCCGGAGTACCCGACGGTCGTTACGTGCGACGCCGGCCCGGCAGGCCTGGGCGCGGTCCTCGCACAGAAACAGCCCGACGGCACAGAGCGCGTGGTAGCCTATGCCTCGCGTACGTTGTTGAAATCCGAACTGAACTATGCGCAAATTCAGAAGGAAGCCACTTCTATTGTATTCGGGATTAAGAAATTTAATCATTATTTGTATGGCCGTACGGTGCCATTTGTTTTGCGGACAGATCATAAACCGTTGCTGTCGATTTTTGGAAAGGAAAAAGGGGTGCCTGTCTTAGCAGCGAACAGATTACAACGTTATGCTTTGTTCTTATCGGCATATAACTTCACTATCGAATATGTAAAGAGTGAGGAAAACGTGGCTGATTTTTTATCGCGGTCTGTGCCGGCTCAATCACATGAGCTCGAAGTAGGTAAGGAAATAGATCAGTCACAGTATATTCATTTTATAGGTGAATCTGTTTTACTACCTCTGACTTTGAACGATATTCGGAATGAAACCGGCCGCGATGAGGTATTGCAAAAGGTGATAGGATATATAAAAAACGGTTGGCCAACTAAAGAGACGAACCAGGATTTACGTCCATTTTACTTATGTCGGTTGGATTTGGCTGTGGAGAATGAATGTATAGTACGGGGTCATAAAATCGTGATTCCTTCACGTTATCGTGAAAGACTACTAAACGAGCTACACAATTCTCATTTTGAAGTAGTCAAAACCAAAACGGAAGCTAGAATGCGTATGTGGTGGCCCGGCATCGATAAAGACATTGAAGAGAAAATAGGATCATGCAGAGTTTGTAACACGCTCCGGAATAACCCACCAAGGGTGCCGTTAGCTCCGTGGCCATACCCAGAGGGCACTTGGGAACGCGTTCACTTAGATATGTTTATGTTAGGGGGTAAACAGTTTTTAATTGCAGTAGATGCTCATTCTAAATGGGTGGAATGTTTTACAATGCAAAAAACGGATAGTGAATCTATAATTAGTAAACTTTGCGAGATGTTCAGTAGATTTGGGTTAGTGCGTACGTTGGTTACTGACAATGCTGCCAATTTTTGCTCACATGAATTTGAGACGTTTTGTCTGCTAAACGGAATGCAACACTTGACGGGCGCGCCGTACCATGCCATGTCAAATGGGCAGGCAGAAAACAGTGTCAAAACCGTAAAAAATGGTCTAAAAGCTATTTTAAACAATAACGTAACACAAAAAGCATTTTTGAAAGTTTTAAATAAATTTTTGTTCGATTATAGAAATTCTATCCATTTGACTACTGGATTTTCACCAGCGCAATTGATGTTTGGACGTCCCTTGCGTTGCAGACTCGATTTGTTAAAATTACCATCACAAGAAAATACATCATCGTCGTCGTCCGTGGCCAAAGCGAATGTCAAGAAAGCTCAAATGAACCAATGTAAACAGTTTGGTGGGAAAAGAAAGGTGTCTTTCTCAGTAGGCGACAAGGTTTTACTAAAACAATATTTTAATAACGGTACTAAACATATTTGGAAACAAGGCATAATAAATGAATGTAGGATCACGAATGTTTCTAGTATATATTCCAGATGAAAATGTAAATGTAAGGAAACATGTCGATCAGCTACTGGCGTACAAAGGAAACTCATCATTTGAACCGGAGGATGATGTCAGTGTGTTTGGAGATTGTTTCCCTAAATTGACCGGTCAGGCAAATGAGCGAGACGCTGGTTTAGTATTTGAACCGATTCTGGCATCACCGGAACAGGTTTCTGCTTCCCTCATGTCTCCAGCGCGAGAGGATAGGGAAGAGGAAATCGGAACGGTTTCGGATGATGAGTTTGTCGACGCAGGCTCTCCTGATTCAAGTCAGTCTCAATTAAGCAATAAAGTACAACAGGAATCACAAGTTGTCCGCCGGTATCCGATAAGAAAAACTAGGAATCAGTTAAATTATAAGTTATAATAATTAAGTATCTTTAATATAGTGGTGGAGGGATGTAGTATATCTGATTATAATCCAATATGTGGGTAGGCTTGTCAAGTCAGTTGGTTGTCAGCCATTACACGAGTCTATGTGATCTACAGTGTTTTATTGTTATAATCCTTTAATACAGAACAGATGGTCTGTACCACACCCTTAAACTTGACCACATATTTGTGATTCCCATGAGATACCTATACCTAGTTTTTTTTTTACATTTTGTGAATGTGCGAATGTTGTATGCTTGGCAGATCTGATTATAAATAGAATCAAGCGCAGTTTGCATGTTTTGAAGCACAGAGAGCAGGATAGCAGGTGAAGCATAGTTTGTGACACAGCTTTCATTTCAGTATCATTATTAGTTCGAGAGGTTTTTTCTTTTCACCTTGTAGAAGTCACCCATCCAACACTATCTGCCCAAACAACACAAAAATATTATAAAATTCTCGCTACATCTTCACCGTCTTCATAAAAATCTAGCATGAATAGAGAGAGCACTTTCTACGCGGGATACCTACATCCGAATCCCGCCATTGTGCCGTACGTCACATAGAGAATATTTATCGGCAACTGGCTGGGAAGATACGGACTAGACTTTTGAAGAATGCCTTTCGAGACAGCATGTACGATAGAGACCTAACAGAACTACCAACGGACGAAAATCACGATAAAATAAAAATGGAACATTTTCAGAGAGGATTTTCTAATATTTTTCTCAGTAAAGTACAGGTAAACTTTTCGCCAAAGTTTGGGTCTTCAAATAAGAATTTACTCTAAAACGATTCGAAGCGTTAGCTTTCGCAAAATAAATAAAGAAACTTTTAGGAACGGGTAAGAAGTATGAGTGCCATGCCATAATTTGTTTGAGAAGTTTTTTTGTTTCGAAGTTGATACGACGCCCTTTAGGCCAGGAGGCTTTTATTTTTTTAAGTATTAAATGTAGTTTACATTCATATTTTTAGTTATTATTTTTTAGCTTGATAATATTGTCGTGGCTAACTTAAATAATTATGGCAAATAATTTAATCTAATGTTCTGTGTGAGTGTCTCGTGATGTTAATTACAATGCATACTTACTATTGTATAGAAGCAAGTTTTTTATTCTCAACAGGGAGCTGTGCTGTTGGGGAGTTTGTTGCGCCACTTTTTCTTCCCAGCGAAAGCACAACAAAGTATTGAAGGGGGACTATCTTAGGTAACTTTGACGTTCGAAAAGTGCTAATTCTCAGCCTAATTTGAATAAATGACTTTTGATTTTGATAAGTTACTCCCCATAAATACGAACATAATATTTTATATAGTACTTAAACTAACTGACCCGACAGACGTTGCCCTGTCCAAATTTCAATTCTCATAGAAAAAAGCACTTTCAGTTTTCCCCCGAATTTTAAAATTTTCCCGGCAACTTTTTAAATTTTTGCGAACATTTTAAAACAAAAATGTGCCAATTCGGTCCAGCCATTCTAAAGTGATGCGCTTATCAACGAACAGCATTTCATGTTTAATATATAGATTATTACTTACTACAACATTTTAGTTTACAAAAAATAAACAAAATTTATCAGGTGCAAAAATTACCAGTGTATACAGCATGTTTTTTAAACTACGGGTCGTAGGAAATACATTTTACATAAGCTTGAGTTTTTTCAACTAATTAAAAAAACCGTTCATCCGCCCGTGCTTCGTGAAGCACCTTCGTTATTACTTTATTAGATGGGATTTAAAATTTTGCACTTCATGTAATATTGTGGTGGGTAAAATTGCTTTAATTTTAAAACATCATTACATTGAGGTGGGAATCTCGTTTTATGACTAACCTGGGTGCTTCACATGACACTTATTTATTTAAAACCTACATTATAAAGTCTTCTTAATACTTTGGTACTTAGTTGAAATAGCATTCAATTTTAAGGAATTTTAAGACTGTTGGCTTTCACATTATGTAAATATTATCTATTTACATAATTTAAACAGCTTTTAAATTATGTAAATAGATAATATTTATATAATAATAATAAATGTACAAGTACCTATATAAAAAGGGCAGGGGGAAGAATCATAGGACATCAACAAATTCGTCTGCTTCGCTGTCAACAGAAAAAGTGTCCAAACAACATTATGTTTTGTATAAATCACATCAGAAAAAACCATAATGATGAGAAAATAATTATGTCTAACACGAAGATGAGTAGATAAAGGATTGTGGTAATTTTTCCACTGCAGCTGTGATGCCAAATGATGATCACAGAGGTACGAAGAACAGGGTGTAAAGTTCACTCATCCTCCATAGAAAAGGGAGGATCCTCCGACCGGACGGGTGTTGTGTCTGGTGGGCAACTGCCCAACGATTGATGTTGGAATGTTTGTGTATATGCTAATTGCGCGGTAAACTCTGCTTGCGAGATGCAGGATTTACGTGACGTCAGTATGACGCGTTGTTCGCATGTGGCGTTGTAGATACCGCTACAATGATTTAAAATAAAATAAAAACGCAGGTACTCTTAAGGGATTACTTGATTATGTTTTATGATAAGTGAAAGGTAGTTGAATTAGTCAATAAAAACGTTATATCAGTTCAAACATTTGGATCACTAGAATTTTAAATCATATTGTGATGTGTCTCAGCTGAAGTGGAAAATTGTCAACTAACTTTTGGAGGGCACTGTACATCAAACGCGACTGAAAAGTTATAAAATTAAGACGATGGCAAAATTATACTTTTTCATTAACAAAAAAATCAATCTGCCTACCTTTACGCAATTATGTTAGAGTCGGCTTACAGTCCAACCGGATGCAGCTGAATACCATATTTTCATGGAGCGACTGCTTAACTGACCTCCACAACCCAGTTCCTCGGTAACACGATACCCCTTGACTGTCGCTGACAACCAGCGCTGGGGCTCTGTCTCGTATAGGGTCTTAGCATTATGCTGAGTGATGGCCGTTTTGCGTGGATGTGACGCAAGTTGTATTTTTTTTTGTTTTATGCGTCATGTTTGCCGCAAATAAACGTATTTTCTTTCTTTTTTCTTTTAAGGTTTCTGACGAACCGTGACGACTGTCAAAGATCTACGAATGACAGCCAAGCTAACTGGCCATATACTTTTTAATGAACATTATCTAAGTATTAGTTATTCACGAACTACGAGTATTAATGCCAATGTCACACAAAACAGCAAACGCCACAAAACCGCCTCATTTTATCGCGATTGTTCCAACATTTGAACGAACTTCCTAACCTACTTCCAGAGCAAACGCTACGAACTTATGACAGCAGCAGATTGCCAAGTTAAAGACAGCACCCAAGACAATCGTTCGAAATAACCAGAACAATGAACATGTTAATTACATGCAGTATAAACTTCAGTTTTCGTGTGCACTTGCAGGAGGTGCAGCAACTTTGTTGAATTTAGATAATCTTTGTTCTGCTTCGCTGTTTCATTGTTTTAATGGGTTTTGAATGTTTAAGACATTGTAGCATAATAGCATAATCAGCCTATAATGTTCCCACTCCTGGGATTCAGGCCTCTCTCTGTGAGAGGGAGTAGACCATAATCCACCACGCGGGCCCAGTGCGGGTTGGTCTACAACATGCCAGTTTCCTCACGAAGTTTTCCTTCAAAGTTTTGAGAAAAGTGGTCATTAAATAATTTACACAAATTAAAGAGCTTGACTGGTTTCAAATCCACAACCTAGAACTTGTAAGTCCACTGCCTTTGCTACCACTTTTCTCATCAAGACATTGTGCCCTAGTCAAAACCATTGTCTGTCGTAAGCCTCGTGTTCTTTTTTTTTTTTTGAATAAAACGTTGCCCCACACTAGAAATTTCTCCTGTGTCGTGGGTGCGTTTACAGACATATAAACTCACATACACAAACAGCCAGACCCGGAACAACTAATTGTAGGTCATACAATTATTTGTTCCGTGCGGGAATCGAACCCGCGACACGCAGCGTAGCAGTCAATCGCTTAACCACTGCGCCAACCGTGCCGTCACGTATTACAATATTACAATATTATTCGTTTACGTATTACATTATTAAAGTTGAGAAGAATTTGGGCACCATCAAACATCTCGCTGGCAACTATTTGCACAGCTAACGGGAACCGTGCAAATCGACTGCAAAAAGTTTGAAGTTGACGCTAGTTACGATACCATTCAACCACCTAATGACTTTCTGAACGGAGCAACTGCGCATGGCAATCTAGTGCTGGCGGAAAGTATTTATTTAAATAACAACACCGGCGCTCATTGTAGCGATGTGTGATTTCATTCCTAGTTTTAGAATATTTACACTATTTACAGAACAAAAGTATTTACTATCTATCTAGGCTCCATACATTTTCTAGTTACGAGGTGTGTATACTTCAAGTAACAACACACATTATTTTTTTTATCATGTGTCCATGTGTGTGTTTTATGTGTGTGTTTTTTATGTGTGTGTGTGTGTGTTTTGTGTGTGTGTGTGTGTGTGTGTGTGTGTCATCGATCCCATAGAATACCCATCACGTCTGCCGAGTTTTCGTCAATAAAATTTTTTTTTTTCGTCGGTAATAAAAAAAAATTATTGCTGTTCCATACGTTTTGACCGCGTAGGTATTGATTGCACTTTTCTATGAAACAGAGGATATTTTTTTTTTATAACCGACGAAAAATTTCGACGCTATCCCCATAGCGTCGAAATTTTTCGTCGGTTCTAAACTCATGAGCAATAGGCGCCGGCAGAAACATAAATTCAGAACCATGGATTCAGAATCATGTGCGGTTCTGAATCCATGGTTACAGTTTGCGCGTCGCTGTCACCCTGTATACTATTAGCAAATATTATTTATTTTATTATTAGCATTTATTATACTCTCGTCTATCACCAACATATTTGTCATTAAATTTTCTCCTCCAAGCCTCTACGTACGAGTAAAATATTGGTTGTCGCTTCCACGCACGCGAGTACGATAGTGCTCAGAAACCACTTAACCCCGTCAGTTTTGGTGGTCGCTTTGCTGAAGAGCAGTCTGTGAATGTATAAGTACATATGGCTAAATGTAATTATGTGAAGTGGAAATATGATAAAGTGGCGTATAAAGTGCTTCTTGCAAGTTTTGAGGGACATTTTAAGCTACAAACAAATAGTTGGCTTGATTGTAAATGCTTTGTTTTTTTTTTATTGGAACGAAGTTCTTTAAAACAGAGAGCGAGAGAGAGATCGTTTTCATGGTTTTCGAAGGGTGCTGAAGCCAATAGTAAGGCCAAAATAAAAATCCAAGACGGCGGCTATCAATATTTTGAAATATTTCGTCGTTTCCATGGTTTCTGAGGTGCTGCAGCTGATAGAGAGGACAAAATGAAAATCCAAGATGGCGGCTGCATAAGTTTTTTCGTTATTTTGAACTTCGTTCCTGCCGGGGGTCCCCAACCCCACACTTTTATTTTTATGTAGCACACTCGTACTCGTTTTATGTAGCTATACACTCTGCTGCGCAAACCACTCCCCCCAATTCCCTTAAGGAACTCTTTTCCCACTTTTTTTTAAATTGAATATACAGGGTCAAATTAAATAAGCTAGCGAAACTCCGCGACGTGATTGTTTTAATTTTAACTAATCAACTACTTTCGCATGGGCCCGTATCTTCGTAGACGGACTTGGAGAGTAGACCCCGAGGTTCACGAGGCGAATCTTTTGACCCATGGGCGTGACGTAATTTTATAAAATCTGACGACATAAATGGAATCCCCTGAACTGAGCAATATCCCTAATTGGACTCGGGTTATCAAAACGAACTGGCACTTACTTTTTTTTCTTTTTTTTTTTGCTATACAGATGAAAGGGTCGATAAATCCTTGTCAGACACTGGATTGATTCAATTTGAATGATTGAATGAATTTTTGAATTTTTTGATTCAGAAACCTTTTTAACAATGTATAGGTATTTGGTAGTAATTTTGAATCTATTTAACGAAGTCTTATGTTTGAAAACCACTGTAGTAAAACAATTTAGAAATTAATGCTTTTGTCTAGCTTTTGAAAACAAGGTAAGCTAAATTAATTAGTTAAGTTTCAGGCAAAACTGAAGTACCTATTTCAGCTTTTGCCTAACAAAACAAAATCACAGCCAGCCACGTTGCCGTACCTATTGTTGGCTAACTCATAATTGTAATAACGGCAACGTCGCTATCATTGACCTAATTTGACTTATTGTCATCCACAATGAATTAACTAATACATCGTTGGCATCCTGCTATTTATTCTAGTATTTATAAGCATTTGTATCTTTTTAATTATTCATTTTGACAAGAGTACAACAAACTGATGTTGCGTCATGGTATTTTTTACCATTTTATTTGAATAAGTATCCGCCACGCCAGCTAAAAGGAGGGGTTTTTTTTTATTTTGGAACCATGAGAAGATTTTAGAACTGCTGTCCGACCGGAGAATGCATTCCTGACTGACTGACAATTCTAATAGCTAATAAAGATCAAATTCGCAAAACACGTTTTCGTTCGTCTCTCGTCGGCCGAACTATAGAAGTATTTATTCTAACTTCTAGCCCAAAACATATTTTAGAAGACTATTGTATTTTGCCACTCACCTGTTACCGACATGGCTTGCAGAGTAAGCGAACTGAAGTGGCAGTGGGCTGGTCATGTTTGTCGAAGGAACGATGGCCGGTGGAGCAGACGAGTCCTGGACCGCTTATCGGCAAGCGTAGTGTAAGACGCCTCCCTGCTAGATGGACTGATGACCTCAAGAAGACTGGGACAGACTGGATGCGGAAGGCAGAGGACAGGGTGTTGTGGCACACCCTGGGAGAGGCCTATGTCCAGCAGTGGACTGCGTTAGACTGAGTTGATTGCCCAATATCTATGTAATATCTTACTGGCAGTACTAGCACACAATATTATCATCTTTGTAAATATATTTCTCATATCTCAGTAGGCATGGGCTTGTGGCTAAGTAATAACGCCGCACGGATCAATCAACCAGGTTAACCAGGTTACGCTATGCCGCGGTTGATCAGTGGACGAGTGTCCATCTTAACATCCCAAGACTCCTCCTTGTAACTGGGTTGTTGAGATCAGATAAGCACTCAACTCCATGTAAAGTACTGGTATTCAGCTGCATCCGGTTAGACTGGAAACCGACTCCAGCATAGTTGGGAAAAGGCTAGACAGATGATGGTCTCAGTTACCATGAATGTACTTTTTCATCTATTAAAAGTGTTTACAGTCAACATCCAGTACCATTCAAATAGTACAGTTCAACATTTCTTGTAGCTTGCATTGTTTGGTAGAAACTTCGGCCCTGTTTTAATTGATGGCGAAATCTTAGTTGCCAAAAAACGTTAGTAATGATGGGAAACCTTATCGTTATCCCGCATGAGGTTCCCTTAACCTTTTCCTACCCGCATAATGAGATTTTTATGTTTCTGCCTATTTCATTAGTCGCAAGCCTGGTTGATCCTTCCAAATAATATAGTATCTACGATTAATAATGATTTTACTGACGAAGGTATTTTATATGATATTTTTAGCAAGCTTTGCCTTTTAGTTTGCCTTGTGTGCCTTTCTAAGGTCAAAGCCGTACCTACAGCTAGGTGATTCGTTTATGCAGTGCATTCACGATATATATATGATGGAAAACCATAGAAGTCATTGCAATTTAACTTTTATTTCATTGTTATAAAGTATATCTACATTAAAATGATTGCCGTGAGTTTGATGAAACTCTCGGCAATCATTCTAAATTATACCTTAGCTTACCGAGATGAGAGTTAAATTGCATATTAATAGTTTTACGTATCATACGTCGATCGTGAATGTCCTACATTAGTGATTAGTGCTATAGGCTCCTAACGAACCAACATGCTTATACTTAAAAGTCATATATTTTAATCAGACTCAAATGTAATATAATCAACTCAGATAACTTTGTACCGTGGCATAATACTTCAACATTTGAATTGGTAATTGAGCCAGGCAACAAAAAAATATTAATTTGATTGAGAGACACCTCCTTTTTGTAAGTCGGCAAAATATAAATTGACTGCGCTTTGACTGAAATATTTTTTGTGAAAATAAACTCCATTTATTATTCGTTGAAATTGGAAATCTCTCAGAGGTTTAAAAATGTGATTGGATTAACCAATTTGAACTCGAAAACATACTTTTGCTGGTAGCATGAAAGCAGGAGCAATTTTATCGAGCGACATAATAATGTTATTGCTGATAACCAATTTGGCTTCATGAAGGGTCGGTCTACAGAAGATGCAACTCTACTTCTGTCTGAGGTCATAGCTCAAAACCTTGATGCCAAAAAGAAAGTTATAGGTGTGTTCCTGGATATGTCAAAGGCATTCGACACTGTCTCTGTTCCCTTGTTACTTTTGAAGATGGAATCGATTGGCATTCGTGGGATAGTACTGGAGATTTTTCGATCTTACCTCTCCAGCCGAACCCAGTGCGTTAGGATAGGAAGCTACACAAGCTCAGAAGCGTCTCTCTCCTTCGGCGTTCCGCAAGGGAGTGTTCTTGGACCCACCCTCTTTCTGTTGTACATTAACAGCTTGTGTTTAAAAGTTCTTCCAAACTGTAATATTATTACGTATGCCGATGACACTGCTTTAATTGTGCAAGGAAATGACTGGAAAGAGGCTCAGAATTGCACAGAGCATGCGATTAAGGAAACTATGACCTGGCTTAATGACAATCTTTTGACACTGAATGTTGACAAGACCAGATATATCACTTTTACTCACCGTAGCAATACCCAGCCTCCACCAGAATTCGAAGTTAGGGTACATTCTTGTGACTTAAAAGAAAATTGTGATTGCCCTAAAGTAACTCGTACTAGCAATATAAAATATCTTGGTCTCATTATAGACAACTCCTTAAAATGGACTGCACATATAACTCAGTTAGTTGGCCGAGTGAGAAAGTTGATGCCAATCTTTAGAAAACTCAGGTACTCAGCTGATAGCGAAACTTTGTTATGTGTGTATTATGCCCTTGCTCAAAGTTTACTGCAATACTGTGCCATTGTATGGGGAGGAGTTGGCAAGACTATCCTACTTCCCCTAGAGCGTGCACAAAGAGCTATATTGAAGGTCATGCTTGGACGACCACGAAGGTACAGCACTGATCTTTTGTATAGTGAGTGCTCTGTTTTATCTGTTAGACAACTTTTTATATTATCAACAATACTCCGTAAGCATAAAAACACTAGATATATCCCGATTTCAAAGCGAGTCAAAACAAGAGTTTGCTCAGGGACACCTTACAGAACGGCACTTGCTAGACAACAATATTATGTTGGAAGTAATATTTTATACAACGTAGCAAACCGTTTGAAGAACATTTATGCACTTCCGAATAGTGAATGTAAGGATGTAATACGAGACTGGCTCCTACGATTAAACTATAATGAAACTGAAGAAATTACTAAAAGTTAAACATGTTTAAAGAAAGATACACACCAACTCCGTTACACCTACTTTACATGCACACCCTCACATACATTACACACCCACACTCCTTATCACACTAGACACACATTCTTCACTCATCGTTGTGGTAACGTACTTATTCTAAATAGTTTGTTTTCCTTGTAAATTTTGTTAGTTTCTTTTTAAATTGTCCCATTTCATCAATATTACAGATATTGTGCTTAAAACAATCTTAAATTGTGGTTTTAATAAATAAGTGTGGAAGACGCTGACGACTGTGACACAGTTTATACTAGTATAGTCGTCAACGTAATCTCTTATAAATATGTTTCATTGCCATGATTTTGTACATAGACTAAGAGAAATTTGTAATTTTAGGAGTGATAAATAAACTATTATTATTATTAAACTATTATTATTATTATCTTGTAGTAGTTTATTTTTTATTTTTTGTGGAGTTCATTGTACGGCTTCGCCCCAACTCTCACCGATCCCGACTCCACACGATTTAAAATGACGATCGACTCAATCTTTCTGCAAATATTACCACATCATCGCACCACCGTGTTCTATCTCGACGGCGATGTCCTCCCTCAGGCGTCCAGTGAGTGACAGGGAGGTTCGGAAGAAACAAAGGGAGGCTTTTGCCCAGCATTGGGACACAATGTAGCCTAAAAAATGGAGTTCATTCATTCATACAATTTCTTTGTCTAGTTTAATTTTACTTTCATTCATTAATTTGTATTGTAATTTTTTTGTCTTCTTTGTTTTTTGTCTCATTATAAAGTTGCGTTCTTAAACATGTGACGGAGGATTTGATGGCTATTGCCACAATTATCATCATCAGCCTATAGCAGTCCACTGCAGGACATAGGCCTCTCCTATTGCATGCCATTCGACTCGATTTTCGGCAACTCTCATCCAGCTGCCACCAGCGATTCTGCGAAGCTCGTCGCTCCACGTAATCTGAGGGCGTCCCACCGTACGTTTACCGATTCGCGGTCTCCACTCAAGAACGCGTCTGCCCCAACGGTCATCGCTTCTACAGCTAATATAGCCAGCCCAGCTCTTCAGCCAGCCAGCACTTCAGCTTGCTTATTGCCATTAACCAGACACAAAAAAACCAACGCAGGCACTTAATCTTCTCTCGTTGAGAGGAAGCCCGTGTCCCAGTAGTGGGAACTTTATAGGCTGATTATGCATGCTACGCTATGGACACAAATTAAAACATCAAAGGTTTTTATTTTTAATAACAATGAAATGCAATTCAAGTCAAATAAAATAAGTAAGCAGGTACCTAGGTATGCATTTTTCCAATAGTAAAAGCTTGGAAATGGAAATATCACATTGTATTGGGATCGATTTATCATCACTGACAGGAATATTGTTGCCAATAAGCCTGATGTAGTGGTGGGTTATCGATCAGAGCGGCGTGCAATGAATGTTGACATAACCGTCCCCCATGATGAGAACCTCGTGAAAGCTGAGAAAGATAAATAAATCAAGTATCTTGACTTGGCTCACGAGGTTGTCGACATGTGGGATGTGGACTCAGCGATCATTGTGCCGATAGTCGTGACAGCCAATGGCTTAGTGGCCAAGAGCCTCGACCAACACCTGAGGAGGCTCTCGTTGGGCAGCTGGATCAAGGGCTTGATTCAGAAAGGGAGTCAAGAGATTCCTCTCTCTGGAGCCCTGATCACCGGTAGCTTTGACCCTGTTCCCCATACCGGTGGGCTACAATTTTTTATATTTTTAAATGTTTTTATACTTTTTATATTCTAATATTTAAAAACATAATTTATATGTATTTATATTGAAATAAAGGAGTTAATGTAATAATAAAATATAATAATAATAAAGCTATCATTGGCCACCCAAACCCATAACCAATATTATGTTTTGTTTCCATTTTCTGAAATAGTCCTGCACCAACCGGGAGTTGTCCTTGGGTGCACTTGCATAGTGCATACAGTGATAATCGTCGGTTGGTGCCTCCTCATCATTTAAAATTATCTAAAGGGCCCCTGCAAGTTGGCTTCGGCCCCTGGTACGCCTTAAAAGGTCCGGGACTCCAGGGTCCCGAGATACGTGATATGCCAAAGCTATCATTGTACCGATAGTCGTGACGGGTGTTGGGTAAACTGGATTCAGAAAGCGGTACATCTGGACGCGGCCTGCATGGTACAAGGTTCCTCTCTCTGAAGCCCTGACTGCCGTGTCGTAAGCTTAGACCCTGTTACCGAAATCGGTTACAACATAAATATATAACGAAATATAGGACAATAAAAATAAATAAAAATTATTAAAGTTTTCTTTTAAAAAAAAAACAAGGTTTATTTTACACAGAATTGCGTTAATAATAACTATATGGCACACACATTAAAACAAAATATATGCTGGTAAAATAAAAATAAATAATCCAAAGACTCGAATAGTAACAAATTGTACCATAATCGAAAATTACACTTTTTAAAATCACTCCATATGAGTCTTTGCTCTAAACTTTCAAAAACACTTTATTTAATAAATAATACTGCTTTTTTAGAATCGCATATAAACTAAACCAGTTCCACTTTCAACCAAATCCTAATTTCGATTCACATTTATAAGTCAGTCAAGAATCGAATACTAAAATCAAGATTCTAAATCGATCCATACTTTCATTCCATATATTTGACTGTCTTCGTTTATTTGCCACCGATAAAGCTGTTCTGTCTCTGAGGATAAGTCTGTGGGTTGCGTCTGAAGTCCTCATACTGTCTCCAGTTCAGGTACCAGAAAGGTTGGTTGTCAATGGGCATCGCGTCCAATCGGTTGATGAGATTCCTGTCACCCCTAGCGTCTATAGGGTAAGCTTCATCCTCGCCGAACCTGTTCGTTAATAGATTTGTTTCCACTTCTGGGTATCCGATGGGGCGTAGTCCAGCGTAAAACGGCCTTTGCGCTTTCACAACAGTGATGACGACTGCGAGTGCAAGAACGATTTTGTAGGCAGACATTTTCTGTAAACAATAAAATCAAGAATTAATAAAATTACAGATGACGCAGGATTGTTACTTCGTTAGCCAATAAGTGGACTTGTTTTTATTCAAACTGGTTGCTGGCACGATACTTATAAGAGCGCAAATTATAGTCATAATAACCCTTTGCATAATAAACGCAATCTTCCGCAGAGAATCTTGTTAATTAAACGCTCTAGTTTTTATAACACTATGAGAGCAAAATCATCTATGTAGTCAACATCTTTTGTTTGAATTTTTATAGCCCAGGTGTTGAGAAAAACATTGCTATTTAAAACACCTTAAAACGCACTTTTAATAAACCTAATTAGTGTATTATAAATGGTATTTTTGTATTTTTTTTTGTGTAAGAATTTGATTCACTATTTTGTCCCATTTATCTATTGTATCTAATTGAAATACACACTTCATCCAAAACTAACAACTGGCTCTACACAAATGGCAATCGCTTTGAAAGCGTATCGTATTTCTACGAATATTTTAGGCAGCTTATGTCAATTAAATACAATTTTTTTTTAACGTTTTCCATCATCGTTATCGCTGATAGAATTGCACTTTTCTAGGCCATGTAGTTGTATTTACTATTGAAACTTAAAAAGAAAATTACAATATGCCTATCAAACTAGCTTTAACAAGTTTGACAGAGTCAAAAATAAACAAATGAACAAAACATTTACCTTTGATATGATTTCACGCACAACAAACAACTAAAGCGAGGTGAATGACCAATGATTGTCACGGTCTCTCTCGGTTCTCAATGCGAACTGTGACTCGATACAACTGAACACTGTATAAATACGAACGCGCAAATTATCGGCACCATCGCTTCACACAGACTTCACTAATAACAGACTGGTCGACAACTTTTGAAATTGGAAACCGTGTGGCGGTGAATGCAGATTTTTGAAAGGAAACTGAATTTGTTTTCTAATCTGTGGCAAACGGCACACTTTCAAAAACAACCTGAATAATTTTGAAGGATATTGCTAATCCATAGCTTTATTGTCTGCTCAACAACGTAATAATAACGTAATGAATGTTGTTGAATTGTCAAAATGAAAGTTATTATTAGAGATAGTGTGTTACGCCATTACACCGCTGGTTTTGGATTTTAATTTTGTGACGCAGTTCTTTGTACATACGCCAGCACAGCAAGCTACTACAATCTGTCAAACTTGAATAGATTTTCAACTTTAACGCTAAAACCTTAAAAAGGTTCTTTTTATAACTTTTTCAACGTCAGAAAAAGTTTTAAACAATAAAAACTCTCATGATATACCTAAGTATCTACCTACCTTTTTTTAATGACTGTATTTTTTTTTGTATTCCTGTTCCTGTTTTTTAGAAATATTTCAAATGCATTTTTTTTAAAGTGCGCTCCACTATCCTAGGAATAAACATAGACTCAAGAAAGTATATTGTATAAATTAAATTAAATCTTCAAAAACAATCAAATATTTGCACACACAGAAGACCTCTAGACATTACAAAGTGCGCGTAAAAACCCCATTCAATGCGTTACATTAGAATAGTCGTCTCGCTGGTGAATGACGTCACGTATTAAGTACGTTCAAGTCAATCAGCGACCAATCAAGGTAGACACCGGTTGATTCACTCAATCACTGCGCTGAGGTCTACTTTTAAAGACACGAAGAGGTGAGCGGTAGGTAAAGTTAAATTGGTTATTTACGCATGGGTTTTGAGTCATTCGTGAGGTGATAAACTTTTGCAAGTCACCATTTATCTAACACACCCTCCGCCGTAGTAGTGGGTTTTTTCGGTGTTATAACCAGTGTTAAATAATACAGAAGCCTTCAGTTCAGTCACCTAAGCGATGTAGACATTTTTTTTTTGTATGACTAATTGTTTAGTTCAATTTGCGGTTGCCTACTGACCTAATTTTAAAAGTAAAGGTTAGTATAACCCAAAGTAACAGTAAAATTGAATGATGCTTAAATTATGCAAGGAAAAAGAATTAGCTGGTAAATTTCTGAATTTCCTTTCAAAATTTTTTTTTTTTTTTTATTGACAATGGGCTCACTCTTGACCTCAATCCAGCCCAGAGGCAGGGATGAGATCTACGGTGGAACGAGCTTGCCCAGAAGAAGAAAGAAAAAAAAAAAAAAAAAAATTGAGACTTGATCAACACATGACGTGTTGATCAAGTCTTTATAAAACTCAATCCCTACAATTTTACGTTCAACGTTCGGTCAACGCGCGCCTGAAAGAGATGTCAGCACAAAGTGATGGGGTGGGCTGATGCTTGCCAGTGTCGCGGGTTATTCGAAAGAGTTACCGTGGCCCCTGGCACATGCTTGGTTAAGTCCCAATCCATATACCTAACAGTCTTTGTGTTAATCTAGTCAGAGTAGGTAATCTAGTCTGAATCGACAACGTAACAGCTGGTCATTTTGTAGAACACCTGTGGATATTGATCAGCAGCGAGGTGACAGTAGTTGGAATCCGGATGGCAGCAGCACTTCATATAATTATAATTTTGATTTCAGTCGCACTTGGTTCGACGGAAAGTCGACTCTAGGGAATGCAATGTCGAGCCGAGATGGGTAATTCGAGGTCTCGCGTGTTAAGTCTAGAAATTTGTTAAGATGTCAAGAACGACAATTCTTTTTAACGAGATTGAATCTTGCAAAAATGCCTCGTGGTCTCTCGAGATTTAAGATGTTTCGAGATCAATATTCCATTTTCTAGTATGCTCCGAAATTCGTTTAGACAGGAAGACAGGAAGATGAAATTTCCTTTTTTCATAAAGTTTCGTCGATTTTAGCGGAACAGTGACGTAGCTCGAGTAAATCCGTTGAGTAACGGTACAAACTCCATATGAAACTCCATTGTATGCGGGTTTTTCCAAGGTTAGTATCTATTATCATACAGTTGTTCATTAATGAGTGTCCCGGCTATTTATTTGTTGGTGAGTCATGAGTGGCCAATTTCATCACAAACAAATACTATTTCTTTTTTTACACTCTGTTATTTATGTTGTTGAGCAGACCAGTTTTTCGAACATATGAAGCAATGGATTAGCAATATCCTTCAAAATGATTCAGATTGATAGTGTGTTACGCAATTAAGGTGCTGTATGATTAGAGTGCGATATGGTGACTGTACTTCTGGTATATTTTGAATCTGGTATTTAGATAATCTGTTTATTGCGAATCTGGTATTTTGAGAATCTGGTATTCTGAGATCGAGCCAAAAAGTTGTCTGGTGTGGGTTCAATAGATTGTGGTTGACAATATTCACATTTGTTTGTTTGTGAGCTTACCAGCTCATTCATTACCAATACATAGTCCCTGATTTCGTTTTCAGAAGCTGTAGTCGTCGGTCACAGTTCTTCTTAAACGCCTTTAATTCGCTCAAAGCCTGAGTGAGTTTGGACTCTTTTAAGCGAGCCCGCGCTGCGAGTCATAACCATACATAAAGAGACAAGAGAAGAGATTGGAAAAGAGAGATTAGTTGAACGGAAAATGAAATTTAGATCGTAAAGAAAGAAGTACTGTCACCTAACATAAAGTCGTAATAAAAGTGATCTAATGTTTGTAGGTATATCTATCTGTATTGTAGGCAAAATATTAAACAATCTACTACCAAGTACAACACAGGTTCTATACAGGGTGAATATTTGAGACTAAGAGAAATTTCGATCTGTATACACAGATTTTGAAAAAAAATTACAATCGATCCTATTTCTTGTACGGATCAAAAAATCTATCGGATCAACTGAGGTTTGAGTACTAGAAAAGTAACTAACAAATAACTTAGACCTTTTGGACTTGTCAAAAGCTTTTTTTTTAATAATGAAAACCACCTAATTTGGGGTAGATCAATTACCCAATGCGTCAAGTGCCAACCAGAAAATCTTGTAAAGGATCTCGCAGAAGCTGTTTTCTTCTACTAGCAAATAAAATATAATCTACAATGTTTAAAAAATGTCCAGAGGTATTTTAAAAAGTAGTCTCTTTGCCAGGTTTTCTCTTTAAAAACAACCATTACATTTAATTTATGTTTAGCACCAAATTACCTTCTCTTAGTAACATCCAGTAAAGCTGGTTTTTTAGCCATTGTTATGATATACTGTCGGGGAAGTTTAATTTTGCCGTTGATAGCCAACTGTTGTTTTTACATTATAATTGTATTTATTGTATAATATTGTATTTGAGGGGTCCGTGGCTAAATAATAACCGCCGTACGGGTTGATCGATCAGGTTAAGCTACGCCTGCCATGGACGGTCGGTGGATGGGTGACCATCGTTACATATCGAGACCCCTCCGTGCCTCGGAAAGCACGTTAAGCCGTTGGTCCCGGCTGTCGTTCTCGGATCTTTGACAGTCGTTTCGGGTATTGAGAAGCCGAAAGTGAAAGTCTTACAACCAGGCTTACCAAGGGGTATTACCCGGTAACTGGGTTGAGGAGGTCAGATAGGCAGTCGCTCCATCTAAAATACTGGGATTCAGCTGCATCCGGTTATACTGGAAGCCGACCCCAACATAGTTGGGAAGACGCTAGGCAGATGATGACTTGTATTTTCACTTTGTCAATGTTTCCACACTAGTGCAAAAAGCTGCTGCCAGTACACGACACCTATGTATGGCCACTCTGATATTCATACACAGAAACGCTTATAGTAATGTTACGTATTACCCATCCTTTTGTTAGTTTTAAAAAGTAACCCAGATATGGTGTGAATTGTATGTAAATAAATTTAATAAACAGTCTTTATCGGCAAGAAGAGTTATTCGTGTGCCTGCTGATTGTCACCTGGCGGTCCTTGATGAATAATAAATATTAAAAATAATTATATTCGCAATGTACAGTCACCAAAGGAGATAAGTAACCAGGGTCGTCGGAAGTTTAGTAAGAAGCCGATGAATGTTTTAGAATAAAGTTTAATTTAATTAATAGAAAACCAACATTTGTCAAATTATATTTTTAATTCGAAAACATTCATCGGTTTCTTACTGAACTTCAACTATATCCGACGACCCTGGTTATTTATCTCTTTTAGTGACTGTACATAATAATTGGCATTAAGTATTCATGAGTAACTAAAATTAATGTTAAGAAACATAACACTTTCTTAATAATACATATTACGTCATGATATTGTTTCATATTCTTCTACGACGATAATAAATGGACTTAATAGGCTGGAACATGCTAGGATGATGGATATTATGTGGAATAAACACGCTAGGACTAAGAAAACAATAACAGCTCTGTCTACCTAAGTTGTTTTCTTGCAACCTAATGGTACTATAGATGTATGAGGAACAGGGTGTAAAGTTAACTCATCCTCCATAGAAAAGGGAGGATCCAACAGACTGGCGTTGTGTCTGGCGGGCAACTGCCCGATGAATCATTTCGGAGCTGTTGTCTATATGCTAGTTGCGCGGTAAACTCTGCTTGCGAGATACAGGATTTTGCGTGACGTCAGTATGACTTGTAGTTCGCATGTGGCGTTGTAGATACCGCTACAGTACCATAACATAATTATAATAGCATATTTGGAAGCACAACCCTATCCATATCTCTCTATCTTCCTCTCCCATTTCCTACTTTCCTTCTAATGATAAAAACGCGTTTTGTGAGGAGGGATAGATAGATGTTTGTTACTCTTTCACGCAAAAACTACGCGAAAACCACATTGATAAACTGTTCCACTGAACCGCATGTTACAAAATTTTGTTGTTTCAGTACGGTTGGTGGAAGTGCTCAGATGCGGTTCGGGCAAGTGATGTTGAAATCGGTGCTCTGAGTGGAATACCTTAAAGGCACCCAAATAGTTTAAAACCAGGATTAACACATAGGATACTTTTCATCCCGATGTTCTCACTGGAAATGTATGCGGGTGAAACCGTGGGGCACAGCTAGTAATATTATAAACGCGAACGTTTGTGATGATGGATGGATGGATGTTTGTTACTCTTTCGCAAAAACATAAAAAGGAGTTTTTATGTTGTCATCCATCATCACAAACGTTCGCGTTTGATTCGGATTTGGATTGAAATTTGGCACACAGATGGTTTATAACCAGGATTAACACATAGAATACTTTTTAATCCCGATATTCCCACGGGATCGAAACATATGCGGGAAACCGCGGGTTTTTTTTTCATAAAAAAACTAAAAATCTTACTAACTCAAAAACTACTGAACTTTGGTAGGACATTTGGTGGCTTAATTTGAGGCATTTTCACCCTATTATGACGTCCTACAAGGAACACGTCGAGTTACCAGTAACCCTGTTTAAACTAATAATAAAGCTGAAGAGTTTGTTTGTTTGAATGCGCTAATCTCTGAAACTGATTTGTAAAATTATTTTTGCATTGCCATGCCTATAGCCTTCCTCAAGGCTATAAGCATTAATATCACGCTATAACGCCTTAGGAGCCGAGCAAAAATAAAAAAAGCCAGAAAGATCGCTAAGCGAAAACTAAATAAGCTAAGCCAAAAAAAGTGATACTGTGTCCAGGTGATGCGATGCGACGGTGTGGGTTGGGGTACAAGAATTATTACGCGAAGCCGTGGGCAGAATCTAGTAAATACCTACATAAAATGTTAATCAAATATTTTCTCAGCATTATAGCCAAATAGATATCACTATCAACACTAGTATCTATACTTAATTAGGAGTTACATGCTTAAACATTACCTCGGGGAATTTGGGAGCTGACCCAAAATAATTAGGCTAGATCGGCAAACAGGGAATGTTTGGTCAATATATCATAACTTGTTGACTTTGTTCCGAACTATTTGCGCCAAGTTATACACGTGAATAAAGCTTGGCAAGCTTAAGATTTAGCTCAAGATTAAGCGTTATTAATATGTTTTTATTGAGCAGGGGTGGCCTTTTTTTTGTTTTCGCGGCGGAAATCCTCATGGACTTCCTCCATCGTGGGGGTGACGGAGGGGTATGCCGGACTCTTACCGGCTAAAACCACAGCGGAGTTCCACCTCTGCCTATGGCCGGGGGTGCGGGATTCGCATAAGCATTCACCGCTCACAAAGAGCAGGGGTGGTCGAGTGGTAACAGACGCAGGGGTGGCCGAGTGGTAACAAACCACAAGGAGACCTGTGCCAGATGGGATTGCCCATCGGCAAACCTAACGACTTCCCATAAAAACTTTCATCACTTATCTCCTAACCCCATGTCAACTCAGCCTATTGCAATCCAGTGCTGGACAAAAGCCTCTCCCAGGCTGCGCCACCACACCCAGTCCTCCGCCTTCCACATCCAGTCTGACCCAGCCACATTCTTAAGATCGTCGGTTCATCTAATTGGAGAGCGTCCTACATTACGCTTGCTGTTGTCGATGGGGTTCATCTTAAGGGGATGAATATTAAACAATCCTTTTTTTCGTATAATAACGAACTCTTTTGAAAAATTTCGTGCTTCTAGTTAGACCCAGCGGCTTAGGCTGGGCGTTCTGTGTCAGTGAATGAATGAGTTAAGGATTTAAGAAAATTAGTAAATTATATCCACTCCAAACAGTGGATTGGTATAGGCAGATGTGACCATGAGAAATGAAATGAGATTGTAATTCTTTTGACCCTTTGTGGTAGAGTAATTTTATTCTAGGTGCATCGTCTTCACATATAATTTCCTGTATAATGAATGTACGTATACAAAACATTTTAAAAGAGTAACGGTGGAGTTTCTTGCCCAGTTTTCTCCATGCAAAGCTATATTATGGAAGGGGCGACTAGAATCAATTCTATTAAAGTAAATTTTGACGTTCAAGAGTGCCTATTTGAAGTTTTGACTTTGCCTTTGATGAATTCTCTTGACATAGGTAATCTCTTAGTTGCGTGTTACAAGCTCCACTACTAAACAATCTTCATTAAGTATTTCTGAACTAAAGAATTATGAAACAAGCATAATTAATAACAAAGAAACACCATTAGTTTGCATAGCTACGTCACTTTAAATTCCTTTACACAAAGTTGGTGGAACCAACAAAGGGACTCCTAAAGTTAGCGTGTATGTTTGGGTAACATTAGTTATAAACGGGTATCTTAAGTTATGTGTTTTGCTTTGTATAAGATTTACCTTTTGGCTAAGTTGAGATTATTGTGCGCTTTTGGTTTCGAAGGTTTAAAGCCATTGCTCGTTAGGAACCTTGCCGGATCCCAACGAGCAATAGATTTAAAACAAATTGCAAAAAGTATGAAAAAAAATGCAAAAAAGAGCATAATTTAAAATTCTCTAAAAGGTAAGGACAGTTTTCTAAGAAAGTTTTACCGTAGCTACAGCGGTGTACAGCGCTGTAGCTACAGTAAGTTGAACGTTTAACGTTTTTTTCGTTTATAAACGACGCAAACGCTTTACTATAGTAAAACATTCGTCCTTACTGCTCCATTTCAACAAGCTGTCCTATAGATGCAGTAGGTACAGTACAAAGTACAAATAATTTAAACCTGATACGAAATAAATAAAAGCGTGTTACATTTTAATGGAACATTAAAGAACATTTAGCTTAATATATCTTCATTATTTTTCTTTTGCAATCACAATGTAACACTGTTTTATCTATTTCTCATCAGGTTTAAATTATTTTTAAGTTTTTCGTTCTTTTTATTAACAAGTAGATAATAAAAGCTTGTTTTTAAAAAGTTTTTCTTTTAATTTTTCGAACTCCTAATTGCATATATTATTGGACCAACATCCAGGAAGCCTGTTGCAAAAAAATTAAAAAATCAGACAGATTAGTTCTCAGTGTTGATGCACTCAGAAAAACGATAGCTCTGTCCCAGTCTCTCAGATGATATCTGAAAGCCAGACAGTGGATATATCAATGGCTACAGGCTTGGAGCAAATGTAATCACGTTCCTGACGAAATTAACTTAGACGATTCCTCTGCATTAATTGGAGCAGCAGTAAAGACTTTCACTAAATGGGATTCTACTGCTAAGCATGTTGAAGATTCCTACAGAAAATTAGAGGAAGGTCAGGAAGCTACATTCAGCTATATATGACATTCGCATTGACACAAGTCATTTCATTAAAAAAAACGAATTTTGACTGGTGAGTTGAACATCACGAACAGTAACTTAAATATAAAAAAAAAATTAAACAAAAAAATGAGAAAAGGTAACGGAACAAAAAGAAAAAGTTAAAAAGGTGTTGGAGTTTACAGATGATTCTATTTTCTCAGATCATCCAAGTTTGGTAGAGAATTGGAGAGGTCTGGGTATGTTGAGCCATAAACGTAAAACACAAACCAGTGAACCAAGAAAGAAGGTGATTCTGCTTTCGAATTGAGGCAGGTTCCAAACTGGCGAAGAGATTATATCTACAACAAATACTTGTGCACTGGACTCCGTCTGTCAAGCATTAGCTAGAGCATAATATACTGATGGATCTAGCATAAATCCAATAATAAAGGGAAGTGACCATATGCTATGTCAGCTAATACGAACAATGCGTGACAAAAACAGAGGTGAAGAAGAATTAAAATTAGATCATCTATTGCTAAAACATATTTCAAAAACGTTCAAATAGGAGATGTGACTGAAGAAAATTGTGAATGCAATGTTCTTTATATTTTTGACAAAATTCTGATTGACTGCTGTCTTTACAGCGGGGATGAAAAAATGTCATGTACTAAATAGGACTGTTCTATAAATACACTAACCAGAAAAGTGTCTGTCTTACGTATGCACGATAAAAATGTAGCTGATATTCAAGAAACTGCATGTTCACTGATCGAAAATATGGATATGACTCGACACCGTCGACTTTCATGTGGTGGTATCATGTCGTTTTACTTGAAGTTAAAAATCTTATAAGTTTTGAAGTGCTGGATGAACTGATGTTTGTACATGAAGTGTGCCTCCAAAGTTGCTTTTACAGAATCATGAATATAAATCTACTTTCTATCACTGATTTGGTACCGCCTGCTATTGGTACGATGGGTCACTATAAAGCACATTATAGACGTGGAAATATATGGGAATATGGGAATGTTATGATGATCTAAGTAAGACAGTTGTAAGGAGTAATAAAAAGGTGCACCACATCCACCACACAACCCACAACCACACTACACCGCATCGTGTTGTGGTCCACATTGCATTAAGTATATAAAAAAAAAAAAACTGTTGTCACAAACGTATTTTTTTTCTACTCTTTATTGTTGTACAGCTGCATTAGACACTCCCTTTAGAATTGAAATATTATCTCTAAAGGCGTTTATTACATTTGTATGAATTTTTGTCACTAATTATGATAAGCACTTATATTTAATAACATAATACTTTATCTGTAGGCAACCGGTACCATACGATAGATTTACCGCCTACTCAAGAATAACTGCAATGTTAAATAAGAGTTTTGCTATATTTTTTTGTCAGGCACTAAAATATTGATAAACAACACTTTTGTCGATATCTTTATTGCCGTGATAGTTAATGTATTATCGTTGTAAAACATTGAGAGAAGCAAACGAGAAGTAATTAATGGCCACTTTGAATTTCAATAATTCTATTTAACAGGGCCACTACGACGCGGTGACCGGCCGTACTGACATCAGAGGGGCCATTTTCGTAATTTTAAGAACGTTCATAGTCTGATCTCAGTCTCAATCTGTCAAAAATACCTCTAATTTCCCTATATTTTGACAAGTTTTAGACGTTTCTTTGTCGCCGAGAAGAGGAGAGAGGAGGCCAATTCTCGTAATTTAAAACGTTCAAAATCTAGTCGCACAGATTTTGAACGTTTTAAATTACGAGAATTGGCCTTCAGAGTGAAATGTTTTTTTTCTTCTAGAATACGATGGAAGCAATTGTTTGAGAATAGGAAGCAAATAGAAGCAATAGGGAAGCAATTCTTGGGCATAAATTCAACGATAAATACGCTTAGTGATCGTTCATCCAGACGGACACCTTAAACTAGGAGGACCCCTGTGCTATAAGCACCAGTGACTTCCGTCACCACACGCGTGATCGAGCTGCCATTACAAGTTCAAATAACAAATAAATTAACTTCTAATAGAAAAAATAATATTATTTAAAAGTGACGATTCGCCCGTTTCGGCCGAATAAATTCGTGCGAATTGAGTAATACGCCCACTATGTGTGCAATCATCTGAATTAAGCCACACACAGCTTTAAAACGATTCAGTTATTCGGATTCCGATATTCTAATATTATATACCCATCTAAAATATCCTCCGATACATCTCTTATGATTAGATTAAGCGATTATATCAGCTGGAATCAGGAATAAATAATAAAAAATAAAATAAAAATAAGTTTATTAACACAAAAACCTTAGTTTAGAAAGCCATTACAATACACAGGAATACAAACGAAAAAAGGCTGCACAAATAGTGAAGATCCCTGCCTCCTAAACTAGGGGTACCCTGTGACTTAGGAGTCAGTGTTTTTTTTTTTATTTTTTTTTAAAGCATCATTTTCTAGGCCCACTATGACCACTTCAAGAAAGAAAGAAAAAAGAGAAAGAGAGAAAAAAAAGTATTTATTGCGACTCGTACAGGAAGATCACAAATTAAACTAAACACAGTCAAAAATAAAATAAAAAACAAATTATATTAAGGTGATACGTAAAAATAAATCATAGCTCGAGGGGGGCGGGCATAATATGAAAGTGACAGAGTCAATTATTTCTTTACTTAAATACATACACACACACAAACTTAAATACATACTGCTGCAATAGTGAAATAAATGGTTAAGAACTACCCCCAGTTCATTTTGGTATCGCCTTAAAAAAAGTAACAAAAATAAAAATGGAACCACTCCTTACGATTCCTTACTTCGAAACCACGTAAATTCCTTAGCTAATCCCGCCAATCTCGCGTTGATTTCCCGCGATTTCGTTCATTGTTTCATATAGAACTACGGCCCTGAATAATGTTTGAATTGTAAGTTTTTACTGTTGTTTTTGTATAACTTTAGTTTATATAACCCAGCAAAACCGTCGCTTATCATAATTATTCTGTTTTTCCTCATAGGAGTGAATAATTTTATTTTTATGTCTTTTTATATTTCTCGGGACCCTAGGGCCAACTCACAGAGGCCCGTTAGACGTTTTTAATTAAATGAGACACCAACAGACGATTATCCCTGTTCGTACTATGCAAGTGCAACCAAGGACAACCCCCGGTTGGTGTAGGACCATTGCCGGATATGGAAAGAAAGATATTTGATTATTTTTAAGCTAAATAAATTGTCATAATACATAACGTGGAGAATTTCTTGTTCAAATCTTATTCTCTCATTTTTGAAAAAGCGAGAATGTTAAAACTGTCAGCTTTACAAACGACAAGCTTTATTTAAAATTGTTGCACAACATACTTCCATCAGTGTTATATCTACCGTATCGTGAATTTTCGATCACAAGCATTCCCTTGGTACCCGATGGCCATATCATTAGCTGTCGAAAACAGCTGAAGATCAGTTGTAGGTATAATAAATGTCACACAATTTCTTGACTGCCACCGCATCTGATTTCTAGACTTCTACCACAGAATAAATACTTACAGAAGGTGACTTCATAAAACTAGTGAAAACAGATGCATGCATACATAGACTCGTGTGTACGGCGATCTTACGGCTGCTTTTTCACCAGAAATGTGTTATGCTATGTTGCTATAGATGCGTTTGTTACCCATCAATCATATTCATTGGTCCACATAGCATAGCACTGGTGAAAACGGATTCAACTAAACTATGCTTTTATACTTATACGGAAGGATGCGTGCTATGGATGGGAGCGCAAGTAGTGTAGCTATGTGCAGCTTACTATTGATCCATCGCATTGCTCGAGTTGAGCATCTTCCTCGCACAGCTACCTCGCGGCGGCGCATCTTCGTAGCACATCTTACTCGCTTCGCTACACAGCTTAGCATTAGTGGAAACGGTCGCACAGTTTTGTAGCTTAGCTTTAACATCCTCGCAGCATATCTGCATAGCACATCTCTGGTGGAAAAGCAGCCTATGGGGGATGCACTACTGCCAGGGCCGCGGGTTGTTCGAAAGAGATACCGTGGCCCCAGGCACAGGCAACTGAAGGAACACGGGTGGGTTTTAGTGAGTAAAAGTCTGACACGCCCTTCCGCTCAGCCCAGAGCGGGAGAGGTCATTTGATGATTTCTCAACCAAAAAAAAGGGGGATGCACTAAGGTAGACCGCGACATTCAAAACTTACGTTTTTTTTCAATTTTCAGGTCAGTGTCGTGTTGTTTGTTTATTAAAATATGATTCACGACCGTAAAAAATATGGCTTTACAGAATTATAAAGTTAAAGTCAAATAATTTATTTCAAATAAGCACTTAAAAGGCACTTATTAACATCAAAATATACAAAAAATAAAATCTAGTCTAGTCGCCCCTTCTGAAAGGTAGTTTCGTATGGAGAAGAATGGGAAAGAAACTCCACCGGTACTCTGTAAAAATGTTTTACAATATTTTTTATAAGTACATTGATTATATAATTATATGTGAAGACGCTGCACTTACAATATTATTATCATTAGACACAGCAATACAACTCCTTACGTTAGAATTGGCCTCAAATGTCATGATTTCATGAAATAGTCATTCAATAGGATATATGAACTAGTGGTGTTTGAATGTAGTGATCATTTTTATGAATAGGTAGAAAAGTATGAAAGACAGATGAGTAAGAAAATTGTAATTTCACGGGTTACCCTGACACTTTTGCCTTAAAACTCGAAGGTCGGTTTAGACCAATTAAACATAAAACAAAGAACATACTTACGTCTTGATAGTCGTGAATTTTAGTATGGATAAACCAACAACAGAATGCTTCGCAAAATATTTACTGTTCGGTGCAATATTTGCAACAGAACAGCTCAGCACTTTTGCCTGCGTGCATTTCCATAAATGCATGTATCGCAACCAGTTAGTACGTGTTCAACTACAAATCGCGTAACTCAAACCAAACTAGATCAAACCATCTTAGTGCTAATTAAGCTTAGATTTGCCATTTGATGATTATCACTAGTATTAAATATAGCCTTTAAACCATATCATTTCGTAAACCAGTCTAATATAATACCAAATCAACCAAATATCAACCAACTCAGAAGTTAGCGCTAAACCATAAAGGGGTAAACTCTACAATAATATTGATAAATAACTAAAAGAATTTTGATAGAATTTGGGTAGATTTGTGTATTTGCTCGTTTGGTCTCAACAATACTATAGGTTCTCAACCTTATTATCCAGCCCCCCCTTCCCCCCCCCCTTATCCCTTATTATCTCTCCTTCTTCTTTTGTTCTTCTTTTTACCATTTAGCATTAGGTTGCTTAGCTTGGGACAAATGGTGCTGTGTGAAATGTCCAGGGATATTATTATTATTATTATTTTGTCCACCGCCCATTTTGAGTTTTTTTTTTTGTGTTTTAAGCGCCCTAATGTTTTTCACTTACCTTATGTCGCGAATCTGAAACACGGTGATATTTAAACGTGTAATATTATATAGTCGTAAGATAGGAAATAAAAGTTTCTCTGGCTCCTCTATTGCCTCTCTGAAAGTCTCATATGCCCAGGAAACGCCCACGTTGAGATCGGTCTAAGATGTCTCTCAAACGAATGCCAGTCACGAGTGCGCCTGCACTGACTGTGCGTGAAGTTTTTTTTTAACTATTACAAAACTCAAACTCAAACTCAAAGTATTTATTTCAATTAAACCAATTACAGGTACTTTTGAATTGTCAAGGGGTCGGTCAGTCAGAAAAATGAAGCTAGTTGCCCATTCCAAAGCGTAGGTACCTATGGAGAAGAACGGGCAAGAAACTCCATGGACACTCTTTTAAATCAGAATAATATGGTTACAAAGTATTGGTTACATCATTCATGTTAGAAATTATGCATGTGAGAACGATGCAGAACATTAAAAGCGTCCGTAATGAACTGATAAAAAAAAACAATTCAAATATAAAATTAAATAAAAAATAAGCCATGGCAGCAAAGAGTTGATCAGTCCCTACTGACGGCGCCCGTTCACGAACATGACGCATAGATTAGCACCATTCAGCTCAACCATTTTGAAGGGAGCTAAATGATCCAACACACGCGCCACCATCAGCGAGACATTAGAGTGAGCATGACATACTCTCAGCCGCCAAGCCACATTCAAGTCAATGAAAGACGTACCCAGTAAATGGTAGCTTTATAGTATGTACATAGTACTCACATTTATGTGCTATGCAATTATACAATACTAGGAGATTGAATTTATATAATGCAAAAATAGTATTTTAAAATCTTCATCAGCTCCAACAGTATGTAGGTAGGTTAGGCGTGTGTGAGGTATTTCCAAATGCTAATCAATTTATTTATGCGTCCTGTGGAGCAGGACCAGCATTTAACCAAGCATTTTTGTCAGCGATGTAATCCCCCAACTTATAATATGCTTGGCTACATAGTGTACATGATTTAATATTCGCTTACAGCTTAAGGTTTCCTTATAACTTTGTTACTGTTACTATTGTTTTGGTCTTAATTTAGTGATGCTCTGCAGCCTTCTCCAGCAGTGCGATTCTGTAACCATATCACCGTGAAAACTGAGGTGAAGTGAGCGTGGAGTGAGCTGTCATTCCAACTAATGCTAGGGATTGACACTATTGACAGCTCACTCTAAGCTCACTTCACTTAACTTTTCACGGTGAGTTTTTTACAGAAACGATCGGCTGATCTTGGCCCATTTGCTGACGTTGCCGGGGGAGTTAGCTAATTTGTGGAGCTTGTAGAAAACGGGGACAGAGACGGCAATTCCGATCATCCAGTACTTCCAGATGATTTTGGACGTAGAACTTCATCGGGAACTGCGCGATCTTGACGCTGAACATGTAGGGGAACGTTATGGGGCGGCCCGCGGAGTCCGATATCGTGACGATTGGCTATCTTTCCTGCGACAGATAGAAATCGGATAATCTGTATCTGCGTGTGTTGTCTCTCATTGTATGAAGCCGACCTTCTGTAAGTACCTATCTGTTTGTTCCACTGAATACAACAAGATCACTGAAGCGTTACCTTTTTTGTCTAGACGGATTAATTTAATTTAACAGCCAAAGAAAGAGAAAAAGAGTTTCTTTTAGAACATAAAATATTTTTCATCTTTGATTCGTTTTTGCTGAGAAGTTCAAGTAACATCACGCCATACATACATAATAACATCACGGCTGTATTCTCAGAGTGATTTCGCAGGCTTTATTGTCACTAGTAGGTACCAATAACAGTTCTATGGTGGAACTACTGATGTTTATATTAAATCACTAGTTCCCTTTTAAAAGAATCTGAAAATAATGGAACTAATGTTGATTTTGTTATCACTAGTTCAACATTATTATTTTAGGCACTTGTGAAGGGTGTAAACACACTAAAGGTAAAAACACTTAGTTTTTATAATAGTTTTATTCAATAAAATCAACAAATATTTATTTTTAGGGTTCCGTACCTCGAAAGGAAAAAACGAAACCCTTATAGGATCACTTTGTTGTCCGTCCGTCTGTCTGTCAAAACTCTTTTTCTCAGGAACGCGTGGAGGTATCAAGCTGTTGTACGGAACCCTCGGTGCGCGAGTCCAACTCGCACTTGGCCGGTTTTTTCTACCCTTACTTTGTTTTATACTATTATAAAACAAAGTAAGGGTAGAAAACACCATTAGTATTAGTAATAGTGATCGAATAGAATCAGCAAACATTTATTTTTTGTGAATGACATTTTACATGTTTACATGGCAATGCTTGTTGAGACATGGAAAATGTTACGAATTTTTTTAAGCACGGTTCAGTAGGGTACCTATAGTTCACCTCAAATATTATTTGAATGTAAAACTTACAAACTTAGCGTATAAATTTGTTTCTTTGTAGTACCTACCTATATTTGTATATAAGTAGTTTATCAGCCATCTTGTTACCATAACACAAGCATTAGGTTGCTTAGCTTGGGACAAATGGTGCTGTGTGAAATGTCCAGGGATATTATTATTATTATTATATTAGATAAGAACATTTTCCGAACTCACTAGCCATATATAAGCCATCAAAGGCTTCTGTGGTTTTTAATATATAAAAATTCTAAACTCTGCGATATACATTATGAACAATAAAAAAAAAACCTACATCTCGCCAGTTATGTTTTTAAGCCCCATTTAATAGGGGGCGAACATATTGCCAAAATCATGATCATCATCTACAGTCCGACTTCACCCACTGCTGACCATTAGGCGTCTCTTTTCTTACGCCAATCTACAGTGTATAGCCTGGATGCGGCTGGCCCTACCGCGATGGCAACAATATTGTCCGCCCATCTCGCCGTCAGACGACCAACGTTCCACCTTCCAGTCCTTGAACACCGATCGGTCACTGCCTTACTCCACCTTCCATCTCGGCGCCTTGCCATGTGTCATGCCCAACTCCGTTTGAGCTCCCTAACTCGTTTTCCGATATCGAAAACCGTCGTATGTCTTTGGATCTCGACGTTTGTAACTAGGTCTATAATAAACCTTATACGACATGCCAACCATGGAACGCACCATTGCTCTTTTTTCTGCCTAAAAGGATGATCCAATCACAAAAAAATTGTTAAAACCTAAACTTGTTGTTTGTTGTTGTCTACCAATAAACCATTTTTATTTATATTTTTTTTTATTTTTAACTCTCACCCTGTACGCAGCCCTCTGCGTGCCGTGAGCGTCCACGTCTCAACATCGTACGTCATTATTGCCATGCCATAATGACGCATGATTGAATGGCATGGCAATAATGACGTACGATGTTGAGACGTGGACGCTCACGGCACGCAGAGGGCTGCGTACAGGGTGAGAGTTAAAAATAAAAAAAATATAAATAAAAATGGTTTATTGGTAGACAACAACAAACAGAACAAGTTTAGGTTTTAACAATTTTAAACAACCACTTTCATTACTATTTAGTGCCAGAATATCTTACTAACTACTTTCAAACTTATACGGAACTCTTAATTACGTACTCATCACGCGGTTTGTGAGAGTATAAACCGTTTAACATCATATATCGTAATATTATAAATGCGAAAGTTTGTCTGGATGGATGGATGTTTGTTACTCTTTTACGCAAAAACGGATTAGGATCAAATTTGGCACACAGACAGTTTATAGCCAGGATTAACAGGATACTTTTTATCAGGTAAATATTCTTTTCCTAAATGCACTTATCTACCTGTATCAAAACATAAAAGCAGATAAAACTTCAGTCTCCTGAGAAATACTCCCGTCAACTACTGAGAGCCTTTTTGTAAACAAAATGCTTTTTCATACGTTGCCCGGGCAATTGTAGGTGTATGAATATTGCATGAGCTTAAGTCCAGGTGTCAACGAAGGTCCTGTGGGGTTAAGTCCCATTGACAGCGGATAGGAGAAAATTAACTCAGAAATTATATGTAGAAAAACGGAGATATTATACACTGTTTACGAGCGCTATAATACCCCTTACTCTCTCTGAAACCAATAATCAACTCAGATAATTGCTATCCAACGCTGAATTAAAATCAAAACGGGGAAGGAAAACATCGTGAAGAAATCGGCATGTCCTAGAACCAAAAATTCGAAGACATGTAACATCTACCAACCCGCACTGGACCCGCGTGGTGGATTACAGCCCACGCCTCGAAGAGAGGAGGCCTGTTCCCCAGTAGAGGGGACATTATAAGCTAATTATGCTTATGCTATGTACGGTGAGCGCAAAAATAAAGATTTAAATCTTTGATCCCGAGATATAGACATTGACCAGTTGACCATAATTCATGACCACGTGGCAATTATCTCGTGCCGTCACGAAGAAGACAAGTAGGTACCTAACAAGTCTACAATCCACTTGCGATGTGACCACGTCTCATTCCCATTCTATATGCACGTTTCATATTCGTAAATATTGGACAGACACGGAGCAGTGGCGTTCGTAGAAGATATCGTAAATTAACCCAATGGTTTGAGTTTATGGTTTAATCTAAGAGGCTTTGAAGATTATGAGAGTGTTTCAAGAATGCGTCACGTTTAGGCACATTTCGTTACATGAGAGAGAAGAAAGATATAATGTATAAGTAAGGAGTATTGAATAAGGACCTTAATATTCTTTGGCCCACTAAAACCAATTACGCATTTTTCAAAAGTGCATAGTGCTTATTGTACCTTATATAATCTTTGCTGTCGTGGTTGTTAGTAATCCGAAGATTTCTACTATTTTTTCTGTTTCTATCCTTGAGAACGTGTAATTGGCTCTACGTCTCATATTTATTTATTTATCCCCACACTGGAACGCCATACAGCAATTACACCAATGGAGCAGAAAATCACTTCATGTGCTGCTTTCCATCCATCCTGTGCGCGGTGGACATCGAACGAGTGGGGATGGATCACGCGCGCTCACGCAGCGTGCAAGTCTTGAGCAGCATTTCCCCATAACCCCCCATCACTCCTTCCAAAATGCGCACATTCATTGCGAATTTTGAAATTCAATAAACAATTGTTATCCTCCTGTAATAGCTGTTGGTTCTCCTATAAATAAATAATTCTCTCAGTCAGTCACACTAAGGGCTGATATATTTCAATCGACACATCAATTTTATTAGTGGAATAAAATTGACGTCTGACAGATTTTGTATACTGGGTCCATCTCAATACTGGGTCCATTCTTGTTCTTAGTTTACATTAATGATTTACCATTCCATTTGACGGGCATCTGTGATGTTGTACTGTTTGCAGATGATACCTCTCTTATTTTTAAAGTAGACAGGAATAGACAAGATTTTGACGACGTAAACAGTGCACTCTCAATAGTTACAGATTGGTTTACGTCAAATAACTTAGTTCTCAATGCCAAGAAAACCAAATGTGTAAAGTTCGCCTTACCGAATGTTAGAAACCTAGGACCCAACATCGTCTTAGATAAAGAGGTGCTTGAAACTGTAGGCTCGGCAATTTTTCTAGGACTAACAGTAGATGCCAAACTTCAGTGGGGACCTCATATATCAAGTCTAGCAGGAAGGCTCAGTTCGGCTGCCTACGCCGTCAGGAAAGTAAGACAATATACTGACGTTGATACAGCTCGTTTAGTCTATTTTAGTTATTTTCACAGCGTTATGTCCTACGGTATTCTGCTGTGGGGCAAAGCCGCTGATATACAAAATATATTTGTCCTTCAAAAGCGAGCTGTTCGAGCAATTTACCAGCTAGGTGCCAGAGTTTCTCTAAGAGATTTCTTTAAAGATATTGGTATTCTCACGGTTGCATCACAATTCATCCTTGCCAACATTTTATATATTAGGCAAAATTTACACTTGTACACTAAAAATAGTGATATTCACAGTGTTAACACTAGAAATAAGGACAAACTACGTGCCCCCTTTCACCGGCTTCATAAGGTTCATAACTCATTTGTTGGGCTTGGTATAACCTTTTATAACAAGATACCCTCTTCTTTTCTAGACTTGCCTTTTAATGCGTTTAAAGCTCAACTAAAATCCAACCTTTGTTCAAAGGCATACTATTCTATCAACGACTACTTAGACGATAAAAATAGTTGGTCACCCTAGTTTAACGCAAGACAATGTTTATGTTCCTTCTCCAGAATTAGCTTACTGCAGAACCCAGCAATGCATAAATGTGTAAGCTGTCACGCCCTTTATGCCTGGAGGCTTTTATTTGGGTAGTAAGTTTCTTTATTTACATTTTAATTAATTATTTTTTAGCTTGAGTACGTATAGTTTTTATTATATTTGTTGGTATATTGGCGTGGCTAGCTGACATATTATGGCAAATAATTAAATTTTATGTTCTGGTTTTGTAATGTTAATTACCGAACATAAGTAGGTACCTAGTATTGTATTCATTCAAGTATTTTTTTAAATTGAACAGACAGCTGTGCTGCTGGGGAGTTTGTTGCGCCACTTCTTCTTCCCAGCAATAGCACTAGGAAGTGGTGAAGGGCGGGCGTTTTTGGGGGACTGTCTTTTGTAATTTTGACGTTCAAAAAGTGCTGATTCTCAGCCTAATTTGAATAAATGACTTTTGATTTTGATTTTGATTTTGTATGACAGAAATGTCAAAAATACAAAATTATTCCTCGGTTAAAATTATCTGGCGTTGGAAAAATCAGCCCTAATCCCTCATAACCTTAATTTTTAAAGATTTTTTGCTTCTATCATGTCCGGTGCACACGCAATTTTTTTTTATACAATTCTATGTCTTATCAGCCGCTCTTTGAGATTGTGTCACACAAAGAACCCATCCATCACATTAAATTACTCATGCGTTGGAGTTTTAGATTACGAAGTGATTATTTTAGAATTCGAACTTTCTCATTATACATATATAATTACTAGCTTTTGCCCGCGGCTTCGCCCGCGTGATGGTCGGAAATTATCTCACGGAAACGTATTACCGAGATAAAAAGTATCCTATGTTATAATCCAGGTTATAATAAACTATCAGTGTGCCAAATTTTATGCAAATCCTATTAGGGTCCTATCCTCGTCTTTAGCAAATCGTTTTTAGCGATTTTCAGCAAAACTACCGTTTTGCTTAGGATAAAAAGTACCTATTTTGACATTTTTTATAGATAATTATCTGATCTACAATTTTTGTCTGGGCTAAACTTAAGATAAAACTTACCGTTTTGCTGAAAATCGCGAAAAACCCGTTTTTGTGACCTTTGACCCCAAGTAATTTTTTTTCCAGGTGTCGGATCGATGGGGACTTTTCACATTTCATTTATAATAGTGTTTTGAACAATCCTATCAATTTTCAGCCAAGTGTGAATTTTTGTAACCTTGGATGTCTAAATCGACCGGACTATTAGTCGATATTCATAAAATATATAAAATATTTGAAGTATTTGATATACTTTCAAATTTCTGACGAGTAACGATTAAAAGTTGCAAAACTATGATGTATCGTCGGAGCAAAGGGTTAATATTTTACAATGACGTTAAGCAAACAAAATAATTGGAAAAACATCCTCATCGTATCAATGGGCTTTCCAACAAACTATCAGCATTAAAAAAATATTCAGAGGTGCCTGCTAATTGTTTGGTAAAGATGGATATTTTTTTATTCAAGGTTTTTTTGTAACTACGATATCTGATGCCTACCATCTGATATCACCCCTAATACTTCGTGGTAGATTGTTTTTGTGAGTTTTGTTAAATAAGCTTCAATACTTCTGCTGAGGCCACCATCTTCGAGTTAACTAGATTAAATGAAAGATATTAATTAATTTTTAACCGACGATTATTTACCTATTAATAGTTGCAAACAAATTAGTAAAGTAGGTAAGCTAGGTATTTTTGGGTAGGGTATGATTATTTTAATTAAAACCAGTCAACAGGCAAAAAATGAACAGGATAAAAGGGGATAATTATTATAATATTAATTTTTCCTACATGGGTTATCAGAGGTTCATTTTGGCTCATTTAGTGACGGGTGTGGGTCGTTGTTGTCAGAGCGATTTTCGTTATTTAATCTTAGCTCCTTGCACCGGCATTATGTGGCTTAGTTTTATAGTATTGTTTCTCGTTACAACAGTCACGGGACGCGGCTTCGGACGTGTAGGTTTCAGATTTAGACATTATTCTAGCCCCGGAGGCACGCACCACTATCCCGCGTCGATCGGACATTCAGGATATGGTTCAGGCGGTGCACACTCATACCCTGGCACGACGGGATTGTCTGGTAACAGAAACAGCGGCAACGTGCGGCAGACATACCACCACTACCACTACAGTCCGCCACAGCAGATAAACTACGGGTCTGCCGTCCACCCTGTGTATCAAGGACACCCGCCCGTCTACGTGTACGAGTACCGACACTCTGGCAGCAGATTCGATAACTTGCTGACTGGACTAGCGCTGTACAACTTGGGCCGCAACAGTCACTCTCATCATTACAGCTCCGAGAGACAGTACAGCGGCAACCCGGGAGAGATATGCAAGCTGGGCATCAGTAAACGAACCGGTGAGTACGAGGAGACGCGCATCAACTGCAATCTGATGTCGAGTTTTATTTGGGAGGACACGACGAGCACAACGCGGAACGAGCAACATATTGTGAAGAATACAGCGGAGGTGAAAGTGACACAGACTGGAAATTCTTCAGTATCGACAGTGTTGGTGACAAGTAACACTGTAGAGGACGCTCTGAAGGTGAAGGGGCCCTCTATAACGGTGACACCGGGCATGACTTGTTACATGATCAGAACGTCCAGAGACACCACTGCTTTCCGGAAACCTGTGGATTGTGGACTGTTGCAAGAGTACGCGCGAAGCTCGAAGCTATATCGAAGTGTTGCACAATGTTTGATGCCCCTTAAGACGATAATATTTAATTTCCTGATAATATATTTAGTAAGATCTTAAGGGTAAATTATTTCTTTCATTGTCATAATATTATACTATTTTTTTTCTTAAATTTCCTAAGCACATTAATGGCTTTCAAGCCATTATACGCAAAAACTGCTTCGTTGCTGTGCCGAGTGCGGAATAGTCGCAACTATATCCTGAGAGCTGTGGCAGAGAATCTATACTCCAAATATTAGGCATTTTGTGCGGAGGTTGATTAGGTAGGAAACATATTTTACTGCCTGGTCATGCTTTGTTTTAATTATAGGTACTATTTTTATAACAATGTTACTAACTCTTGAATATAAGCTGGTTGTAATACTAACAAAATACATATGGATCACTCTTGTCCGAAATATATAAATTTCATTTTTTTTATTTAATTACTTATTTTGCATATATGTATATTGTTCTATGTCAACAGAGAATATGTTTCTTCGTTCACTGTTATCCAATGACAAAAATGATGTAAATTATTTCTGTAAATTGGTTCAATAAACCCCTTTTATACTTCAAAAATAACTTCAGTTTTTTAAATGAGTTCGGTGTTTCATAACTGACCACTCAGAGAAGAAAGGCTGAAACATCTGAGTTTGTTTCGACCTTTCTTCTCTGAGTAGTCACAGGTCACAGTCCCTTTGAAAGTACAGACATAATCTTGGTCAGGCCATATGAGGACCATGCAGATTAATGTCGGTCCTGTCTGTGATTTGAGTAGACCAGTGTAGTCAATACAAGCATCTGTCAATAATCGTGTATTTAGCTCAACTCCGAAATTAAGGAACCCAACGACTTGACGTACAATACCAATGAATTACATTCAGGTGGGCCACATGAACGATAATAGGTACCTACTCAAACTGCCATATTATCATTAAAAATAACTGACAAAGAAAGTGTTTCAATTTAACTGTACTTAATTAAAATAATATAATATTTTACAAAGTAAATATTCTTGTCATTGTGCATACGAGTAATTATATCGATCATCAATATGTCAAAGTGTATGCCCTCATCCCAATTCATTTGGGGTCGGCGCAACATGTCATTTTCTTCTTTAATTCTCTATTAGTCGTCAACTCGGTAGTCACTCCCTTTCTAGCGTTATCATCTTTAACACAGTCCATTCAATGTTTCTTTGGTATTTCCCTACTTTTATAGCCGTCCACATTTATACTCAAAACTTTTCTCAAGACATTTTCCTCTTTCCTTCGTATCACATGCCCATACCATGACAACCGATTTCTACATTTTTTCTGTCACCGGTGTCACTTTCCGACTTCCTCTATATACATCACTATTAGCATTCTCATCTAAGCTGCATGCAATTAATTGCCATTCATTAGTTTCATTCACAAGCATTAGGTTGCTTAGCTTGGGACAAATGGTGCTGTGTGAAATGTCCAGGGATATTATTATTATTATTATTCATCCCTTTTGTGGCCTAACATTCTGATCCACACGAAACAGCAGTGGCTAAGTAATAACATCAGCACGGGTCGATCGATCAAGTTAAGTTACGCTTGCCGGGGTTGGTCCGTAGATATGTGACCATCTTCACATACGAAGACCCCTCCGTGCCTCAGCAAGCACGTTAAGCCGTTGGCCCCGGCTATCATTAATGGATCTTTGACAGTCGTTACGGGTCGTCAGTAGCCTGAAAGTCTGATTACCAGTCTTATCAAGGGTTGTCGTGGTACCCAGTTCTTGGGTTGTTGGTATCGTATTACCAGTAACTAGGTTGTGGAGGTCAGATTGGCAGTCGCTCTGTTAGAATGGAAAAGTCCCAAATATTTTTAAAAAACGTGTAGTTAACTTCCTAGACAAGGACAATATAATTTTGGGGAAAACTCGGTATGCGTCCCAACTCTTTGAATGCCAAACCCGAACTGGCTGGAAGCCTGTGAGCAATCATAGCACACCCAGGTAGGCCCGGTGCTGACTAAGAATTAGTGTCAGCGTTTACTGATACTAACTAGGGATGTAACAACCCCCCCCCCCCCCCTTACAAGATAAAACTTATATTTTTTATACATAAGTTTCAGGGAGATGTGCGAAGTCTTGCGACTCGAATTTCTTCTAATTCCTGAACTTCTCCTGTTAAACTGTGACATTCTATTTTAGTTTTGAAGGTTGGACATTTACCGAATTTCTTACAAAGTTTATAAGAAATAAAAATTAAAAGTAAAATAATTATACAATAGGCAACAATAGGATAATGAGATTCATATTTTATGAGTGGGCTAGGTTCATTAACAATATTTTCAATATCTGACATTTGTTGGTGATTTGAGACAGTTACAAGTTTTTCTAGATGTACATACATCATTTAGCTTTAAAGGTTTAAATTTTGATATAATTAACATGAACTTATCCTTGTCACAACAAGGATCACTGTTATGATCAAACTCAGAAATTATAGGTTTAATAACTGTATTACAATAAGGTTTAGGTAAAAGTTCCCTGTCTTTACAATAAGCTTTACATTCTAGGTTGATAACACCAGTACCTAACAATTTGTACTCTGTTATCTGTGAATTAAATTCAAGGGTAAGTTTGGTTGGTTCTGACGTAACAAATAACCATTTATTGTTTTTTAGTTCTTGCCAAATATCTGTATTCCCATGAACCAATTTAGTTTCTCATTGTTGAGGTAATTTTTTAATAATTTTACATCATTTCAGTTTCACAAGTAGGCATATCTTAAACTGAGTATACATCCAGATTATTAAATAGGTATATAGAACTGATTAATCGCTTAATACATTTACTTAGTTCCTGAAGGTTGAAATGTTAATTTATCCTTACTTATAACTATTTAATTACAATGAGGCATAATCATAGCATAGGAATAAGGCTGGTCCACATTATGTGGGATAGGTACAGAGATAGATTTATATAGGTAACACGTATTCTGACTTATATACTAAGAGAATTTTAATGACAAACACTACTTTACCATTTATAAAATAAGTTAGCACATGGACACTATTTAAACATAAGCTAACAGGTAGTTCACTATTCTTATCTAATTCCTTAACACTATGCATCAACTCTTCATACAGTTGTTTATGGGTTGGGACATAGGGATGTTTATAATGACTTTTAGTAAACATTATAGCGTTAATAATATCATCAAGCCTAAATGATAAAGTTCGTAAACTAGAAAACTATTCATTATAGATTTCATTCATTTTAGATTCTATATAATAATAATAATATAACCCCACCGCCGTATCTTTACGTTGACGTCATGGTGGGGCTTGCGCGCTCTAAGCTCTAGGTCTGTGACGGAAGAATTATTTTGCCGAATCGGGTCTTGGGTGAGGAGCCAGACCAAGAGAGATATAGGAATCCGCAGGGCATAATGTGGCTAGCTGTTGGGCAGTAGCGACCCCACGGACTCTATCTCCGAGAGGAAGAAGTCTTGTTCCTCACCTCTGGCTTGCCTTTATTGGCCGGCTGGATTGAACAATGACGAGGAACAGAGCTCCCACCTCATTCTTGCCTTTATTGGCTGGCTTGAGTGGAGATTCGCAACAGCAAACGTGCTCGGAGGAAGGAAGTATTTTAGTAAGATGCTGGTAGGGATCTTGACCGTACTTCCGGGATTGTCCTGATAGCCGTGGCTTACCTCTCCACTCCTCACAAGCATCTCAGGACATGTTGCCCCCTTGTTGCTACGACACTGTGTGCTAGCGAACGTTTTCGGGGGCCCATTATTGAGTGTGCAAGTCACCCCCTGCCATTTCATGTGTGAATATTATATTATCATTGGTCGGGCAGGGGACATAGACCTTCCATACTTCCAGGTAACCAATCCAGTATAACCACACAAACCCATAGCCCAGTATATTTTGTTTCCATGTTCTGCAATAGTCCTGCACCAACCGGGGGTTGTCCTTGGGTGCTTTTATATCTTATATTACACGCGAAGGCATATAAAATAATAATGATGACTAATCTAGTCTTACACGTGGAACCGTCTATGTCGTGTCAGCATTCCCGCCACATCGCTATTTTTCTAGAGCCATATATAGTCAGTGTGGATTTGAACGTCGTCGCAGATAAATACTTTCCTTTTTGTAATTTTCTAATTTAATTAAATTCCAGTGTTTAATTAATTGTTTTTTTTTTAAACCGTTTCAAGACCCACTCCGTAACAGTGCATGGCATGGTGCATACAGGGATAATCGTCGGATGGTGCCTCCTCATCATTTAAAATTGTGTAAAGGGCCTCTGCGAGTTGGCTTCGGCCCCTAGTACGCCTTTCAAAGAGCCCAGGCAGTGTCCCAAAATGTGTCAAAGACAACTAAAATAATAATAATTGGTTATTAGATTTTAGTTCTTAATTTAGCATTAGGCAGATAAGTACAATAGGGTCAACCCTGTCTCCTGAACTAGGCTAGGCCTGTATCTTAGGGGGCAGTGCCCGGCAGTTGTTGTTCTTGTCCTCGGGAAGAGTATTTTTTTTCTGGATGAAAGGTACCCCTATGTCCCTTTCTATACTCTTGACAACGTTTATGCGAAATTTCACGATGATCGGTTCAGTGGATTAGGTGTGAAAAGGTAACAAACAAACTTACTTTCGCATTTATAATATTAGTCAGGACGTTTACTTTGTATACAAATGCACGGTCAATGGCACGTCAGGGAGGTTACATTTGCACTGCAAAAACCATCCTTATTGCTACAACCTAAAGCCGATCTCAATATGAGCAAGGTCATGATTAATACGCTGACTAATTGGCGTTCTGAGAATATTATTCAGTCTAGTCTCTCATTTCAGCCAAGCCCTAATCTCACCCACAGGACGAAGTATACCCCTTATATCTGCTAAATTACAGGCGAAATGTAGGCTTATTCAAGAAATTGCTGGGTGTTCTCGTCAATATCTTGAATGAAGTACCTACACATTACATTCACAAATACACGACCCAATTTGCATGACGTAAAATCATTAGTTAGTCATTGCAATGTAACTCTTATCTGGGTAAGATTAGGTGAATTGATTCATCAGAATGATTGAATTAATCATTAATTATCTTTAATTATTCATAATTAATTAATTATATTGTAATCAGAATGATTGCTGGAAGCTTTGTCAAACTCACGGCAATCATTTTAGTTTATACTTTATTATAATGAGATAGAAATAGAAAATATTTGTTGTCCGACATGAGTGACTTAAAATATTACCTACAGCTAGGTAACGATTGACGATATCATATTTGCTAGTGTTAAAACACTTGTGTCAAATAATACCAAACGATTATAAATCTGGTTTCTTTTCTAAAAAATATCTTGATTTGTAATAGGTAGCGTTAGGCATTTTATACACTGTTACAATAAAGTTCATTCAACTGGTAACATTTATATAGATTTAAAATTATTCTAAGTGGATAAAGAAAAAGATTATGCCATAATTAATTCAGCTGGTAACATTTAAAACATTTTTTATTTATTTTAAGCCAGTTTTCATTTATATCTCTGTGTTGTTTTTGAGTTTTGTATTTAGTATTGTGAATATTACTGTAGTTGCAATGAAATTAATAAACTAATTATCTGTAATACGTGGACTTATTTTAACAAGTGATCTAACACCAGTGAGCCCCAAACTAGACAGTTAGTCTGTAAACTTGGGGCTCGGAGTACGAATTCCAGAGTGGAGACTAGAGAGGTGATTTCAGGTATGGTATGGTGCGTGTGTATGTGTGATGTTTGTGTGGTGTGTGCGTGTGATGCGTGTGTGGTGTGTCTGTCTGGTGTGTGTGAGTAAGTGTGTGTGTTTGTTTCATTGTGCTCCGTTTGATTTGGTGTCAGGTCAAGGTCTTTATTTATTTAATTTATTTATCCATTTATTTCAGGCATCAAGGCCCATATAAGCACATACAACACAAAATTAATATAACTTAAAAATACTATAAATACTATGACTTCATTCTGTTGCAAAAAAGAATAGTAAAGAAAAATGACTTCATTCTGTTGCAAAAAAGAATAGTAAAGAAAAATGACTTCATTCTGTTGCAAAAAAGAATAGTAAAGAAAAATGACTTCATTCTGTTGCAAAAAAGAATAGTAAAGAAAAATGACTTCATTCTGTTGCAAAAAAGAATAGTAAAGAAAATTTTGCATAACATGGTTATGATAACTCTGAACAGTAATTAATATAAAGTATTGGAATTGTAAGTATATTTATACTTACAATTCCAATACTTTATATTATGCCATGCTTGCATTTGCATGCATGCTTTATACCATGTTATGCAAAATTTTCTTTACTTTTTTGCAACAGAATGAAGTCATTTTTTTATTATTTCGCAGAGTAAGAGCAATGACTACTAATAGTTTTACGTCATTCATATTTTATCGTGAGCCTTTTTTTTTTTTTTTTTGTCGCTGAGAAATGCTTTATGCATGCCCGCCTCGCGGGGGACGAGACGGGGTATGTGGGACTCCCTGTCGGAATGACAGTATACCCACTAAAACTCAGCGGTGTTCCCTCATTCGCCGTGATGGGAGGGCCACGGGAATAGGCATAGCCTTTACCTCCATAGCCCTCCCGGCGCATGCCCGCCTAGATGTTATGGCGGGCCCCGCATGCCCCCCACATAGGGGGGCTACGAGAATGGCCGGGAGCACCTAGCCATTCCCGTCCAACACTGGTGGAGGCCTGTGCAATGCAGGCAACGGTGCCCCCGCACCCGTTGCCTGCTGGCCCCCACGCCCGCCTGACTGGCGGGCCCCGCATGCCCCCCAAGATGGGGAGCTACGGCCGCAGAGGATAGGGAGAGCGGCAACGACACACCGACACTCCTCTTCCCCTGCGGCCCCACCGCGTCCGCCATCGAACGGTGGCGGCCCCGTCGAGGCCGCGGAAGGTGGGGAGAGCGGCAACGTATCACCGACACTCCCCCCCCGCCGCGGCCTCCAATCCTCAGCCGCGATGTCTCCCTCACGGGGGACATCGCGGCCCGCCTCAGGTAGGCTGCAATGTCGGCCAAACGGCACCGCAACCTACCCGCCGGCCGCTACGTCGTCGGCTTTTCCGCACAGCCTAGACGAGCGGCCGCTCCTCGGGTTCCTCTTAGCTTCACCGTGGCCCAATCCACCACGGCTACTGAGCCCCCCCGCCTCGACAATGCGGGAACCCACCGGGGGGGATTTTATCGTGAGCCTTTTTTTTTTTTTTTTTTTTTTTTTTTTTTTTTTTGTCGCTGAGAAATGCTTTATGCATGCCCGCCTCACGGGGGACGAGACGGGGTATGTGGGACTCCCTGTCGGAATGACAGTATACCCACTAAAACTCAGCGGTGTTCCCTCATTCGCCGTGATGGGAGGGCCACGGGAATAGGCATAGCCTTTACCTCCATAGCCCTCCCGGCGCATGCCCGCCTAGATGATATGGCGGGCCCCGCATGCCCCCCACATTGGGGGGCTACGGGAATGGCCGGGACCACCTAGCCATTCCCGTCCAACACTGGTGGAGGCCTGTGCAATGCAGGCAACGGTGCCCCCGCACCCGCTGCCCGCTGGCCCCCACGCCCGCCTAATTGGCAGGCCCCGCATGCCCCCCAGGATGGGGGGCTACGGCCGCAGAGGATAGGGAGAGCGGCAACGACACACCGACACTCCTCTTCCCCTGCGGCCCCACCGCGTCCGCCATCGAACGGTGGCGGCCCCGTCGAGGCCGCGGAAGGTGGGGAGAGCGGCAACGTATCACCGACACTCCCCCCCCGCCGCGGCCCCCAATCCTCAGCCGCGATGTCTCCCTCACGGGGGACATCGCGGCCCGCCTCAGGTAGGCTGCGATGTCGGCCAAACGGCACCGCAACCTACCCGCCGGCCGCTACGTCGTCGGCTTTTCCGCACAGCCTAGACGAGCGGCCGCTCCTCGGGTTCCTCTTAGCTTCACCGTGGCCCAATCCACCACGGCTACTGAGCCCCCCCGCCTCGACAATGCGGGAACCCACCGGGGGGGGATTTTATCGTGAGCCTACATTAACCTACATTAGCCTACATTTTGAACAAATGCATTGGACCTCTGAAAAAAGGTTATGCATGACACATCTAACTGCTTTATCCATCATTACAATGTTTACTCTTAAAACTACTTCAATCTTTTTTTAGAACGCGAGTTGACATGCGCCGCCGCCGTTCAAAATGAACGCTCCCGTTAGCGTATAACCAAAGACTTCAATATGTCTATCACAACCGACATGACAGCGACGCGATGGCGTGACATGGTTGGACAGTTGACAGGGTGTTGATCGAAAAATTACAAAAAAAAAATGTTTTTTTTTTGCTGAATGGGCTTTGAACTGCTTTTGACCTCGATTACACGTGATGGAAAACGATGGATGAGGTCTACGATGGAACGAGCGTGCCCAGAAGATGCCTGTTCACTCTTGCTTTGAAGGCAGACGAGTTAAATGTGGAAGGGAACACAGACGCTAGCAGAGAGTTCCACATTTTGGCTGTGCGCATAATAAACGCGGAGGAGAAGCGCTGAGTACGACTGGTCGGGATATCAACCAAGTGTGGATTGTGCGCTGCAGTACGTCTGGTAGTCCGGTAGTAAAAGGGCGATGGCGGGATCAGGTCGTGGAACTTCTGCGCACACTCTCCGAAATACAGTACGCCGATGAGCCAGGCTGTGAAGCGTAGTGACCAACGTCTCGTCGCCTATCTACGTAATAGAATTCATTCATTGACTCGCAGACAATGCATAGCCTAAACTGCTGGGTCTAGAGGAATGAAAATAAGCACCAGAGATCTGTGTATAACGAAAGTGAGCCTTTAGGTTTGTCCAAAGTCACGGCATTTTTGCTGAGCAACGACCTTAATAGCGTAACACACGATCAATCGGAATCGGTTTCATTTTGACAGTTCAACAACATTCATTGTGTTATTTACGTGTTGAGCAGACAAATTTTTCGAACTTATGAAGCAATTTGCTTCAAAATCATTCTGATTCCGATTGATTGTGTGTTACGCAATTGGGGTGCTGTTCTTGCACAGATGCGACGCACAGCGCAATAGTTGTTTGTTTTGTTACAAAAGTTGTTATACTAGTTATTTCGCCACTCTGCAATTGACATTTTTGTTTTGTTATGATTGTTATTGTTTTGTGGTCATCTGTCAATATCTTTATTGTCAATGTCAATTAATGTGAGTTGTCATTGGTCCCTGGTCCTGACATCAAGCAATAGACAAAAGTGTCAACATTTTTATGCTTGAGTACGAGTCTTTTGACTATATTTATCTTGTCTTTTTTATATTTTATTATTATTTTTTATTTGTAATTGTGTGTTTTGTTTGTACAGAATAAAATAATTTTCTTTCTTTCTTTCTTTTCTTAAAGACGGATTTTTGAAAATTCATCTCCTAAAGGGGGTTAGATAGGGGATGAAAGCTTGTATGGCGTGGCTAGCTGACATATTAAATAAATAAAGGTTGGTGAAGTAAAACATCGTGAAGAAACCGGCAGAAAATTTGGAACCAAACATTCGAAGACATGTCGCATGTTTTCGAAAATTGAGAGGAGGCCTGTGTCCCAGCAGTGGGAACGTTATAGGCCGATTATGCTAAGTTATAAATTCATTACCTAATAATCAAGGGGAATACTATAGAGAACCCTCTGTACATGCGTGTTTAGACTATAGGTACTTTTAAAAATGGGATGCCTACGTGACCATTTCTTTTTTTTTTGGGTGGGAAATCATCAAATGACCTCTCCCGTTCTCGGCTGAGCGGAAGGGCGTGTCAGACTTTTACTGACTAAAACCCACCCGTGTTCCTTCAGTTGCCTATGCCAGGGGCCACGGTATCTCTTTCGAACAACCCGCGGCCCTGGCAGGTACCGGCCCTAGCGGGCCCCGTCAATTCGTGCTGACATCTCTTTGAGGCGAACACAACGCTCCGTCGACCCGGGCCTGTCCTTACCGGGCGGCGAGCTTGCTCGCCACCCGCAAGCCCGCGCCTACGGTGGCCGGGAGTCGGCTGTTGACTCCCGGTCAGTCCGTCCCGTCCACCCGTGCCTACGTCACCTTAAAGCCCTTTGTACACAAAAAAACTGCGGTTGCCTTGCCGTGAAAAACTACGGTTTATTCGCCGAGTGTAGGTACGGTCGTCAGTGATTTATAGATCTCTATGGAAGCTTCCATAGACAAGATAAACCGCGCCAAGCTTGCAGATCGACGCGGTTTTTCTCTGTCGTGGTGACAGTGCAGAAACAAGTAAGTTTGTTTTATTAAACTACTAGCTGCGCCCCGCGGTTTCACCCGCATCAGTTTCGATCCCGTAGGAATATCGGGATAAAAAGTATCCTATATGTTAATCCTGGTTATAAAACATCTGAGCGCCAAATTTCATCCAAATCCGTTTAGGAGTTTTTGCGTGAAAGAGTAACAAACATCCATCCATCCATACAAACTTTCACGTTTATAATATGAGTACACTTATACTTTGTCGAAGTCAATCAGCTAGATTTATTCGCCATATGTAGGTACGGTCTTCAGTGTTGTATGGACCACTATGGAAGCTTGGTGACGGACACGGTTTTTTCTACGGCGCGGTTTATATACGTCGTACCGTAAAAAAACTGTACACGGCATGGTTTCCTTCAACACGCTTAGTACAAAGGACTTAAAAGTGTTCTGAAATAAAACATTGAATATACTTCAATCAATTTAATAGATCTAAGAGAGTTGTACAATTATTGAGAAAACACACTTCACAACAGAACAATAAGATTTAGGTATAAATGACTCCATCACTTAAACTATGTTATACATAATTCAGCGTTAATTTGAAAACACAGACTTACTACAAAACAACATATTTATGTATTTGTAATAGTATGCATTTTATGGAAATTACTCGTACAAATTATGTTTTCTTTTGAAAATTAATATTATATTTGGTTTCAAGATCAACTCGTAAATACGAATCGGACCAAACGATTGAAAGAGATAGCGCTATAGAGTTCATAATAGCGATGTTTCTTTCTATTAAAGTAAACAATAGACAAATTGTTCGTTCTTTCCCAGCACTAAGCAGGAATAAAACAATATTGAACGGTTAGGGTCATGGTACGAATATGAGCATTGTTATTATAAGATTGAAACAAAACTCTCTTGAAATAAGATTGTTGGTAGGCCCCCTGGTCATTATTAAGTATTTATGCAACAGTTAACAGAAGGCCAATACTCGTAATTAAAAATGTTTAAAAGTTATAATCTCCTCTCAGCGATAATCAATTTCAAAAATGTAGGAATATTACAGGCATTTTTGACAGATTGAGACAGATAAGAGTGTGAACATTCTTAAAATTATGAGAATTGCCCCTCAGATCTGCAGGACATTTGAGTAGGCCACATAATATTACGTCTTTGTGCTTCAATAATATTATTTCGATAAGTAATTAATATTGTATGTCCACTTTGATTGTATTTAGATGTGCATTATGTCCGTATATGTACGTATACGGACATAATGCACATCCTTCTAATATTATAAATTTGAAAGTTTGTATGGATGAATAGATGGATGGATGTTTGTTACTCTTTCACGGAAAAAATTTGGCACACTGATGGTTTATAACCAGGATTAACATATACGATACTTTTTATCCCGATATTCCCATGGGATCGAAACCTATGCGGGTAAAAGCATGGGGTGCAGCTAGTATTTTATATGCACATAATGCAGAAACAGTAATACATACATTACAGTATAAATTTCTGTTTTTAACATAATTATGTATTACAGTATGAATTCAAAATAGGTCCATTCTACATGAATTTACTTACAATTATTCAATTCTACCTTGCAGAATGATATCGTGGACCTTTGTTTTTCTAAATTTATTGACATAGAATTCGTACCAAATTTTCCGATTACTTTCAAACACAACCAATAAAACGTCTAATATTAGCACATTAAAGTGATCTAAAAATATTTGTGTAATAACAAATGAATGAAATGAATGATTGTAATAATCGAGATTCATGAAACTTACAACTAAACCAGACAACATAATGACGTCACTCAAAATAAATATCAAAGTGGCTATATACAACCGCCGCCAGATGTCAGAAGCCGTATGTGCGCTCGTTTTGAAACTACGACAAAGTGAATATACAATAATAATGTAAAAACAAGAGTTGATTACTAATGGTAAAATGTAACTTCCCTTCATAAGTAAAGGCGGTAATATAAACATGTACTCAGCGCTACCCAATACGCAAAATTCGAACAAACAAAGATAAAATATTAACCACAAAAGTAGAGTTGTCATTAAAGCTACCCCCCAAGCAAAGACACTACTTTTCAGATATTTCCTTCGTATGTGCCCATTGAAAACTTGTACAATGTCTAAGTAAAATATATGACACAAAACCAGTAACCAGTGGTTGTACACAGATTTAAAGTAAAATCTTAAATGGTTTATCGTATAATTAAAATATGTCTCATAAGTAAAATCCTCTATATTTATTTCCAATCTCTCAATCAGCACCATTGTGAAGCCAAAAAAGTTCGCTAAAATTGCGTTGAGAAACACGAAGTTTTTGAAATTGCGAAAGTTCTTCAAGATACACCATGATGTCACTCCGTACATCAACGTAGCTAGTGATAGCACCAACACTAAGTATAGCAAAGTATCCTGAAGAGTTTCTATTAAATACCAAAAATCTTCATTTTTCATTTTAGAGCTTTGCCCACTGGTATCGTTGTCAGGCATGGCAAATTTCACTTGCACACACAAAAAATAACTAGCTCAGTAAGCTTCCAAACTGTATTTGTAACCAGTTTGACGTAAGCCACGTCAATTCAATAAGCACGAGTGTTGCTTCTGAAACATTCGATGCGATTATACTTAGTTACAAAATGAATAAAGGACCTATTTATAATATGACACCTATGTTTTTCCCGTTTATCAGATCTTACCTACGGGTTAAGTCGTTGGACTGTGCCACTGACTAAATATGTAAGCTGTCACGCCCTTTATGCCTGGAGGCTTTTATTTATATGTAGTAAATTTTTATTTACATTTCTAATTTTAAATAATATTTTTTTTGCTTGAGTACATATAATTTTTGTTGTATTTGTTGGTATATTGGCGTGGCTAGCTGACATATGGCAAATAATTGAATCTCAATGTTCTGTGTTTTGTAATGTCAATTACATAGATTACATACATTGTATACATTCAAGTATTTTCTAACTGAACAGACAGCTGTATAGTCTTGCATCTAGAGCGCCTTAAAGACGGCGACGAGCACGCAGCCGCAGGGGAGAGGGCTATTGCCGCCCCTGCCGGCGCGCCTAAAAGCGATGATCGCCGAGAAGAGGCGCCTACGCAAGCAAGCGAGAAGCAAGTGGCAACAGCTAAGATGTCCGACGCTCAAAACGCAGCTCAACCGTCTCGCGGAGAGGATCAAGGCCGAGCTCAAGGCGCACACCGCCGCGGGCTGGGAGGAAAGGATCGACGCCATAACAGACAGTTGGCCGTCATTACATAAACTATGCGGCCAACTTTACTAGTAAGTTGGCCGCATACGACCCAGCCCCGGTACGACCGCTACTTAACAGCGACGGGGCGCTCAAATATGTAGCGGAGGACCTGGCGGAGGTCTTCGCCGAACATCTGGAGCGTCAGTTCCGCCCCAACCCGACCAGCGATACCGACCATGTCGCAGCAGTCGAGAAACACCTGGGAGACTACTTCGCCACGCCGATAGCTCCCGATAAGGATCCTATCTTCTTCTGGCCTGGCGCAGTCAGACGCGCCATCCTTAGGACGAAGCCCAGAAAGCCCCCGTATGGTAGCGGCGCTGGCGCGCCTGTTTACGGGGATACTGCGCACGGGGACCTTTTCCGCTTCGTGGAAGGAGGGGCGCGTCATTATGCTGCCCAAGGCGGGAAAGAATATCCTGAAGCCGGAGAGCTATCGGCCGATCACTCTGCTACCGACAGTCTCCATGGTGTTCGAAGCACTCCTGCTGCGACATCTCCAGCATCACCTGACGTCGCGACCGGAGCAATTCGGGTTTCGGGCGGAGCATAGCACGACGCTCCAGCTGTCGAGGGTACTGCACCACCTCACAGCCGCGCACAACAAAAAGGAATACGGGGTGGCAGTATTCCTCGACATAGAGAAGGCCTTCGACCGTGTGTGGCACGACGGCCTTATCCATAAGATAGCCACCACCGACGCGCCCCGTCGCGTAGTAAAGGTGGTCTCTAGCTTCCTCTCCCACAGGACTTTCAGGGTGGTGGTCGACGGGGCGGTATCCGGCGCCCGGCCGATGCTCGCGGGTGTGCCGCAGGGCAGCTGTCTGTCGCCGGCGTGTTACTCACGCTACATCGACGACATCCCCTCTACCTCGGAGGCAATGCTGGCGCTGTACGCAGACGACGCCGCGTACATTACTACGTCGTTTAACGCGAAGTACGCGGCCGTCAAGATGCAGCGCGCGCTAGAGCTGCTTCCCGAGTGGCTGTCGAAGTGGCGGCTGTCGGTGAACGTGGGTAAGACGCAGGCGATTATCACTGGATACTCGCACCTCCCACCACTCCTGAGACTCCAAGGAGCCGACATCGCGTGGTCCCCCTCGGTCAAGTACCTGGGGGTGACCATCGATCGTCGACTCACAATGGGGTCGCACGTCCGCTCGGTCGCCGCACGGGGTAGGGTCGCCCGCCACCTACTCAAACCACCGCACCGGCATGGTTCGCTCTCACAAGCGAGTCGAGCCGAAAGATGCTCCGCGCGCAACAACACTTAGCGCTGCGGACAATAGTTGACGCTCCTCGCTGTGTGAGGAACCATGTCATCCAGCGCGACCTCGGGGTTGAGAGCCTGGATGAGTTTGTGCGGCGCCTCGCGAAGGGAATGTTCGCGCGTGCCGACGCATCTTCCTGGCCACATGTCCAGGACATTGCGCCCTGGCACGCGCGCCCCCCCGACGCGAAACCCTTGCCCCGCGACCTGGTAGCGGACGACGACCCCACACCACCGTACTGACGCCTCTAGTGAGCCGCACCCAGGTTACACGCGGCTCACTAGACACAACTGAACTCCACACCCACAATAGACACTCGCTGCGTAACGTGTGCTAAGTTAATATAGGCACGTTACGTAGTGTACTCAGACAGTAACCACTGTACAGACGCTAAACTCACACGTGTAGGCGCAGCGCGGGCCGCGATACACGTAGACACCGGGCGGTGTCACACAACACAATACCGCCTCCACACACACGACTGCTCTTTAGCCCGGAACGTAACTGGCTGTGTGCGGGGTGCAAGGTCGTAGGTAATATTAAAGCACTGTTTGTATTTGGATTTAAAATGTTTATTAAAAGTTCTTCAAGGCTAATGTAAAATGTCTTAAAGTAAAATGTTAATGTTAAATGTTTTGAATGCACCCGGTCCGTTTGACGTATGGAAATGCACTGACGTTACAGTATACATACAATTGTCACTTAGATACAGGGACAATTGTTGTAAACTGCTGCGTTAGAAGTGTTCGGTTGCTTAGACCGAACATATTCCGGGGCGGGAAAGATGTAGTTGAAATGAGTTGATGATAGTACAATCATGTTAGTTAAGATGATAGTAACCTAATGTTAGTGGTGAATTAATAAGAAACAATAGCGTTTAGAAGCACTTAAGATAATCTTATTGTCTCTAGTTTTGTTTTTGATTGGCGAACACGCTTTATTTTGTTTTTTTTTTTAACCGCACACTTGCACTGCACTTTGAGCACTGGGCTGACGGTCAGCCTTGTTATGTAGTCGCGCACAAGCACTAGCACTCGCGTCATTAACACTTCGTAGGTCGATGTCTGGGGAGATAAGCACGCGTCGCATGCGGCGTCGTCGCCACCGCCACAGGAGCACGGCCGTGCCCGCAGCCGCCACCAGCACGAGAGTGTAGCTTACCACGTAGTGATGGATGTCATGTGGTGACAACATCTCATCTAGTTCTACGTCGCTGTTTCTCATTTGCTTGATTTGTTTGTAAATTTTGAGCAAGTCGTCATCTACTTCGTCCTCCTCAGTTTGGTTGTCGTGAGACTTCTCCATCGGTATGCTCACATTGATAATGTAGTTTAGTTGGTCAATCTTGGGTACGTAAATATTTGACTGAACCGTTATGTTGTTGTCCAATTTTGTGTTTGCATGCAAGGTAAAATCTTGCCCTTTGATAACACAACCTTGTCCGAGGTATATTACTCCTGCTTGGTTGAGTTGTTCGACTGTGATATGCTCCCCACAAATTATTTTAATGGAATAGTTGTTACAGCAGTGATATAAATGCTCAGAAGGATCGTTCAACGGTACCCACAAATTTGAACATAAAGTTTGTTCAATTTTACATTGGTTGGTCTCATGGTTGAGATTGCAGTAATTTTTGTTGTCACTGCCTAGATGGTAAACAGGCTTCTTAAGCAAGCACATGTACGTCTCTTCCTGAGTGAGACATGTTGAAAGCTCATCTTTGTTTATTGGTATGTATGAATCCTGTTTTAGATTCACTGCCATGTATTGTGATTTTGGCAGAATGCTTGTCATATTCTTACCGAATTGTTTGGGAATCGGTATCACTTTGTATAATTTGTATCGATCTCTGCTGATTAATGGGAATGTTACTTGGAATATGAAATATTTTTCAGTGGTCCGTGCTTTAATTTGCAATAGATGATATAGTTTTCTCACATCAGTTTGATCGATAGGTAGTATTAGATCATCCGTAAGTTGGCCAGCAATGACGTTGAGTTCTTGTTGTAGTTGTTTAGGCGTTAATAAATGTATGTTGAACTGACCATGGCGAATGTCAGTCAAAGTGTCTAGTAATGTATCTTGATTCCCCCTTAATGTTTGGAGCAAAGTGTTCGCAGTCAATGCAGTTACGATCTGTCCTTGTACTGCACTTATGTTACTCATTGCTAGTTGTACTCCATTTGTTAATCTGTCCAATGTATCTAAATGTTGATTTATAGTTTTATGTTGCTTATGAATAATCTTTTCAGTCCGTTTCAGAATGTTGTATTCCGACTCTACAACTGATGTTTGATTTTTCCATAACTTAGCCAAATGATTTTGATTTCGCTTTATAAGTTCTATGTCCTTAGTGTATTGTTCCGCGAAATGCTCATCCAATACGCCGAAGAGATAATTCGCCACGTAACCTAACCCATTGATAAGCCCACGACGCTGTCTGGAGTGTGCCATGAATTGTTGTGTCAGCAGGAGCGTGTTGTAGTATTTTAGTTCGACAAACTCATGCTGTAGTTGTGGCACTATCATGTTACACACATCGCTGTTTATATTAGTACATGTGTTATCTAAATGAGTTAATAGTTTTTCTAGCGCTGTCGTGCCCTCCCAGTAGGGTGACATATCGTAATAGACGACTAAAGTCCATTTGTCTCGGATGAGATTCATTTTGGCCACAGGATCAAAATATAAGGACTGATTATTCCTTAATTTGGTAATGTTATACATCATGCCATTTGTAGTGTTGATTACGATTGACATAAATAATGTTAATGCTAGGGCCAAAGAAATGAAGTTGACATGGCCTAGTCTTACCGGTGGCGTACTTTTTCTTGTTTTGTTCTCTTTATCTGTTTGTTTTTCTTCTGTTTTATGTTCTTTTTCACTGGTTTCCGAATTAATTGGTAATAGGGAAAGCTTTATGATAGGTCTCTTTACGATTCCATTTTTGGTTTTTAAGGATACCACCCGTACAAGTTTGTCTCTGCCCGGGTGGACATCTACCACTCTTCCCATAACCCATTTTCCAACAGGTATGTTGTTTTCTTGAATGACGACCAAATCGCCTATTTTCAAATTTTGTTGTGGTTTCAACCATTTACTTCTCGCTGTTAGTTGGCTTAGATATTCTGACTTCCACCTTCTCCAAATGTCTTCGGATAGCTTCTGTATTAAATGCCAACGTGTCCTGGCATCCCTTTCTGTTTCAATAACTGTTAACCCTGTGCGTCCTGTTAAAAAGTGTGCCGGTGTTAAAAAGTCGAGATCTTCTATGTTTTCAGTTATGGAGCACAGAGGTCTAGTGTTCAAGCAAGCCTCAAGTTGAGCAAGAATAGTCGAGTACTCCTCAAATGTGAGCCTCTGTTCACCAATTACTCGCTTAAGGTGGAACTTAAGGCTTCTTACAGCTCTCTCCCATAAGCCTCCGGCACTCGGCCATGATGGTGCGTTAAAGTGCCATTCGATTTTCATTTCGGTCACTTCTGCCAAGAAACTATCGTGGAAGATTTGTTGTAATTGTTGGTATTCATTTTCCAAAATGTTGCTAGCGCCAACGAAATTAGTTCCTTGGTCGCTGTAAAGATGTCGTGGAGCTCCTCGTCTAGCTGCCATCCTCTTCAACGCTGCCAAAAAGGCAGCGCTTGTTAAGTCCGAAACCAGCTCCAAGTGCACGGCTTTTGTGACCATGCAAATGAAAACCGCCACGTATCCTTTAGTTGTTTTCACTCCACGTCCTTTGTTTGTTTTAATATCCACAAACCCCGTGTAATCGACGCCTGTGTGGTAGAAGGGTGGAGCGGGGTTGCATCGCTCCTCAGGAAGATCGCCCATCAGTTGATACTGTCTTCCTGATTCATGTTTACGGCAAATCACGCATTTTCTTATCTGCTTCTTGGTAGCATTGTTCCCACTCGTTAGCCAATAGTAATGACGTAGTTTGGCGAGGGTCACACGTGGTCCGCCGTGAAATGTTAGTTGATGTGCTTCGTCGATGAGAATCTCTGCTAACCGACACTTATGTGGTATGATTATCGGATGCCGCATCTCCTCACTTATGTTAGCGTTTTTCAATCGCCCACCAACACGTAACAATCCGTTTTGATCAATGAAGGGATCTAATTTTAATATTTGGCTTTTCGAGCCAACGCTACCATGTTTGCGCATTTTTTCTATTTCCGTTGCAAATTCCTTATTTTGCACATGTTTTATAATAATTGTTTTAGCTTTGCGCAACTCTTGTAATGTGAGATAGCTCGGCAAATGTTTACGGCAACGTGCAGGTGTTATCGCTCGATATATCCATGAAATGATATGTGTTATTTTCTTAGTACTGTTGTATTTTTCTAAGAAGTGATCGATGATATTTGGGCAATCTTGGACGATGTTGACTTGTTCTTTAACTGTTTTGAGCTCCTCATTGATGATAAATAATTGTTTTTCAGTTTCATCTTCTGGAGTCCATGTTTTTAGCCATTGGGGGCCTTGCCACCACAATGTATGTTGTTTTAACTGTGACGCTAACATCCCGCGGCTGGCACAATCCGCTGGATTATCCGTTGATTTTACATAACGCCAGCAGGCAGGTGGCATTGTTTCTGTGAGTTTGGCAACCCTATTTGCGACGAACACTTTCCATCGGTTAGGCTCACCCTGTATCCAGCCGAGTGTTACTTTCGAGTCCGTCCATCCAAATATTTCGAGTCTGTTTGTTAAGGACCGTTGTATTTTATTCACTAGTTTAGAGAGTAGGTATGCGCCACTAAGCTCCAATTTTGGCAACGTAAGGGCTTTCTTATGCGGCACGAGCTTAGATTTTGCGGCGATGAGTATTACGTCCGATTGATTTTTTATGCGCGCATAAACTACGCATGCATATGCTTTCATGGATGAGTCACAGAACCCATGAATTTCTATGATGTCATCACTGTTGTTCTTCAACCATCTTGGTACCTCACAGCTATTTATGTTGTCTAGGTCTGCTTTTATTTTGGCCCAATCGTTGAGAATGTCATCGGACACTTCCTCATCCCAATGTAAATTGTTTTCCCATAGTTTTTGGAATAGTAATTTTAATTTAGTTGATAACGGTGTCAACCAGCCTAACGGATCGAACAATTTCGATATTTCCGATAGTAGGTTGCGTTTTGTGGGCCTTGAAGACTGTTTAGAAAAATCGCAACGAAAGAAGAATTTATCCGTGTTCGTGTTCCAACACAGACCCAGTGTTTTTGAGGTTGACTCCGATTTCGAGTTGAATACAATGTTTGTGTCAGGATTTTGATGACTCGGTATGTCTTTGATTAATGTTGGTTCGTTGGAGGCCCATTTACGTAAATTAAAACCTCCTGAATGTAGTAAGTTCATCAAATCTGATATGAGTTTCTTACCCTGTTCAATAGAATGACACCCATGTACAAGGTCATCCATGTAGAAATCTTTGTCTAACACCGGAGCCGCGTCAGGATAATTTTTCTGTTCGTCTGCTGCTAATTTTTTCAGTGTCATTAGAGCTAAAAATGGAGCCGCCTTTGTTCCATATGTTACCGTTGTGAGTTGATAAGATTGTATAGGACATTGAGCATTGTTGCGCCAAATTATTTTTTGTAGTGGTTGATCCAATTCATGTACTTGGATCTGCCTATACATCTTCTCGATGTCTGCTGTATAAGCGTACTGGTATTGCCTCCATTTTAGCAATAACAGTTGCAGATCTTGTTGAAGGTTGGGTCCTTTATGCATTGAATCGTTGAGGCTGAATCCTGAAGACGTTTTCGCAGATGCGTTAAAAACAACCCTGTATTTTGTTGTAGTCGATTCCTCGCGTAGCACACCGTGATGAGGCAAGTAGCACTCCGGTGTCACGTTACTGTGCAAAGCTAGCGTCATATGTTTTAATTGTAAATATTCATCCATGAACATTTTGTAATGTAGGGCTAGCGTCTCGTGTTTCTGGAACTTGCGCTCCAAATTTCGAAATTGAGCTAAAGCCATTTGTTTTGAGGAACCCAACTGGTTTTCTATGTTTTCCTTTAACGGAAGCCTAACTTCGTAGCGCCCGTTTTGTTTCCTAGTTGTGGTATCTAAGTAAAACGTAATGCATCCATGATCCTCGACAGATAGATTGGGCTGTTCTGTTATATCCTCTATTTCCCAGAATTTATGCATGTCTTCCAAGTTGTGCAGAACTACATTACATTGAAATGTTTTTGTTGAGCCTCCACACAATATCCACCCCAGGTGGGTTTGCTGAGCGATAGGCTGTGTTGTGTTGGTCCCCTTGATGACTCCCTCCATGATAATGTTAGCGTAGACTTCGGCTCCGAGTAGTAAGTCAACTGGCCTACTAATGTAATACTCCGGATCCGCTAATGTAATGTTTTCTGTTAATGACCATGAAGGCTTCGAAAATGTTTGGTTGGGGAGATTTTTAAGTAGATTGTTCATAATCATGGCCTCAGTCGTAAAAGAGTAGTCACTGTTTATAGACTTGCATGTTATGTGAACTGACCCTTTTAAGTTGTTTTCCTTTGCGCCTACGCCTAGAACAATCCCTTTGCATTTTTGGCGTTTTATCTTTAGCAACTGAGCGGCTTTTTCGGTTATTAAAGATATCTGCGAACCCTGGTCGATAAGAGCACGCATGTTGTGATAAGTCCCGTCGGCTGCCATAACCTTCACGAGAGCGGTTGTAAGCAAAATCTCTGCATTATCGTCCTGTGATGCATTAGAGACTTTGACTTTCGGTTCAGTATGTTTAGAAACTTGAGAGCCCGTCGGCCTTATAAAGGCGTCATGTAATATCGTGTTATGACAAGCTGTACATTTGCGGCATCGTTTTGTTGAAGTACACTGGTTGCCGTTATGGCTAAATAAACAATTAGTGCACACCTGCAATTTTTGCGCAGTTGCAAGCTTTTGTTCAGTTGACAATTCCAAGAAAGTTTTGCAATTGTAGAGGCCATGTTCGCCACTGCAATGTGGACATTTGAACTTCGACACGTGTAGTGTCTTTTTCAAGGTTCCATTATTCCCACTGTTGTTATGTTTCTTGGAACCTGTTGAGGAATGTTGTTGGTTGTTAGACCCCTTTTGTTGGGGGTTGTCTTGTTTGCGTCGAGCTGACTCCAAAGTCATGAATTTAGTCTCCAGGAAATCCAGAAATTCTTGAAGTACCGGTAGCTCTCGCGAGTTTTTTAAAGACTCTATGTAATCGGTATACGTGTCAGAGTCTAGTTTTTGGGATAGGATGTGTACCACCATAGGATCCCACGATGTTGTATCAATGTCTAAATTGCGGACAGCATTCAGACATTCTAATGTTGTGTCATGCAGTTTTTTGATTTGTTGTAAGGACTGCTGTTGCATGTTGGGCAATCCTAGAAGAATGTTCATGTGAGAAGAAAATATAGCCCTTTTGTTGTTGTATCGATGATGCAGAATATCCCAACATATGGAATAGTTATCTGCGCTGATTGGTAAATGTTGGATGAGCCGTTCAGCTTCCCCTTTGACTTTTCCTTTTAAAAACTGCATTTTTTGGGCACTTGAAATCGACGGATTGTTATGTATTGCTTCTTGAAACAAATCTTTGAAGCACGTCCACTGGTTATAGTTCCCGCTGAAAACGGGTATTTCTAGTGTAGGTGTAGTTTTTTCTCTGTGAGCCACAGACCACATTTTAGTATTAATCGCCTTCTTCAGACTGTTGTATTGTTTTTCATGAATCAAGAATGTTTTTTCATACTCTCCATTTTCTTCGCTTAATTCAGAATCGATTTCCCAATGCAGAGTATCGATTGCTATCCACCTAGATTGCAATGTTTTAAGGACGTCTTCAAATTCCCATTTGTTACAAATAAGTTCCAAGTTAATGTTAGAGACCGTTCTTCGGAAAGCCTTAAAATTAGCTACCTGCTTGCGAAGCATTTCGTCAAGTTTGCTGTTTGTACCCTGATTTACCATCCAAGCACGACGGGCTTCTTGCCCCAACTCCGAAGGTTGACCATCTTCTCCCGGCTGCTGTTCCTCTGCTAACTCCTGTTCATCACTTCTAGATGGAGTTTCCAGCAGTTGTTGATGCATCTGGCTGATCAGTGTTTTGACAGCTTGATACGACTTGTTTGTTTTCTCATACTCCTGTTTTGTAAAGTATGCATGCGACTTACTTACTTCTGTTGAAATGCGATCGTGGTTAAATTGATACTCCTTCCAGTATTCTTCTAAATTGCTCGAACACTTTTTCAAGTATTCGAAGGTTCGTCTTTGGACACTGGTCTTCTTCAAATTAACCCCGATCTTTTCTATGTTGATGGCGAGCGTCAGTTGGACGTCGTAAAGCTCAGCCATTTCGCCCGTTGTTTAAGAACGTAAAATCTCCCAAGGTGTTGAAAATAATGGAAAGATCTTACTTGTTGTCTGCTGTTATACCACCGTTGATGTTCTCCTTGGATCAGGAGCGTAATCCAGTCACCAAACAGTCCAGAATACCACCTTAGTCCACAACACACCAAAACTGTTGTATACGCAACACACGCAATTACTTTTCGAAAAGCGCGCGAATCCGGCTCGAAGGACCAATATGTGCGGGGTGCAAGGTCGTAGGTAATATTAAAGCACTGTTTGTATTTGGATTTAAAATGTTTATTAAAAGTTCTTCAAGGCTAATGTAAAATGTCTTAAAGTAAAATGTTAATGTTAAATGTTTTGAATGCACCCGGTCCGTTTGACGTATGGAAATGCACTGACGTTACAGTATACATACAATTGTCACTTAGATACAGGGACAATTGTTGTAAACTGCTGCGTTAGAAGTGTTCGGTTGCTTAGACCGAACAGGCTGGCTCTGGAAACGGGACGGGCGGGAGCAATACACCCATATTCTGTAGGAGCGTCGAGTCGGCACCTCTGTCGCTGGTCGTCCCCCGCCGGGCCTCCCCCAGGTAACTGGGGGTCTCACCTGGCGGGGACAGACCGCCGAGGTGTCGTGAAGATAGCGGCGCTGTGAGTCGGCGCCGCGGCGCGCCTACAGAAAAACACATAGCAACAACACTCACACGGGCGCGCGCAACTCACGTGCGCTCAACAGGCTTTAAGCCTTAATAGTGCAAACATGAGGAGGGGCCCGTAGTTACGGGCCACCGCAATGCACTCCGCGGCCGGGGGGCAAAGCCCCGGTACCGCTCGCCTCGCCCCCTTGCGGGGGCGACGCGAACTCTACGTTTGCCGTTTAAATACACTCTTCTACTTACCTCGACTTGTGTATCATTGCTCATAACTCCTCCATTACGAAGTGTTCTCCAAGCCACTTCATAACAATGCTAATGAAAAATAACCTTACTATATTGAAAAAGTAGGTACCTAGGTACTGATGGGATAGCTGCCTGTACACGGCATATCACAATGTAAATATACATTATTTAGTAAGTATATATCGGACAAAAGTAGTCAGTTGCTTTGCATGGCGAGCAGTTTTATAGGTATAAAACATTTATTCTAGCAATCAATTAAATGACAGCCGGGACCAACGGGTCTCAGTCTATATAAAAATATACTCTGTGGTCTCAGTTTATAAGTGTAGGTATAGTCTATGGGGTTAACGGGCTTTCCGAGACACGGAGGAGTATCGATATGTACTGGATGATCACCCATCCACGAACTGACCGATCAAGCTACGCTTGACCTTCGATCGATACGTGCGGCTATTATTATTTAGCCGGAACCTATATCGGTAAGGAAATTCTAGTCTAGCAAATTTTTTTATGTATGTAAGTGTCCGTCTTTTTCTTGTTTTATTAGAGAGATAAAGATAGAAATTATTGGAGGTCACATACATATATGTATGGCCTCTGTGAATGTCTTATTTACACGTGTCTGTCACTTATTTAAAATAAGCATAGTTTCGGTTTTTTTACTTTGTCACTCGTGTGTAAAATATTGACCACGAGTCAATAATACCGTTACTATCACATCACTGCTACTGTTTGTCGTATATATTATGTATGCACTGGCTTATGTGAATAATCTTAATTACACATGTCTGTCACCTATTTAAAATAAGCATAGTTACGGTTTTGTATAAGTTGTACATGTCGTCTTGTGTGTAAAATATTGACCACGAGTGAATATAGTAGATAGCACACCACTACCACTCCTGCTGTTGCTACTGTTTTCCAATAGGTTAGGGCCCAGTACTAGAGCATAATTAATAAGTAGAGTGGTTTGAATATTAATAAAATTGTGTGCGAAATCGCAATTATGTCAGCTGAAGTTGGCATAAGTGGTATTAAGAAGCTGAAAGGATCGTCCGACTACCCAAACTAGTACCCAGATGTAGTATATGCTGACGTAGACCGGCAGGCACGAACGACAATGGCTTGTTGTTAGAACCAGAGTGATTTACCCACGTCTACAATGCGAAGACTGCGAAAGAAGCGTGGAACAGCTTACAGAAAGCATAATATATATGAAGACAAAGGTTGGGAAAGACGTATGACATATTCAGCGAGAGCTTTTCAATTGTAAGTTAGAGAATTTCGTTTCTATGGAAAGCTACATATCCAAAATTACATTCCTGACATAACAATTGTCCGATATTGATGCTCAAATCCCTGTTGATTGGATCATATCGATTTTTCTGGGTGGATTGACCACTGAGTACAGCCCGCTCATCATGGCTGTAGATAACAGTGGACAAGAGATCACGTTTGAGCAAATAAAAATGAAATTGTTTCAAGAAGGAAGTAGACAGAGTAAGTTGAACACAGAGAACGAACTAGCCTTAGTTACCCGTAAAGTACAGAACGATGCAAGATTTAATACTAAAACTGACAGTCGCAAGCAAAAGTTTATCTACAAGTGTTTTAAGTGCCACAAGCAAGGACACAAGGCGTCCGAATACAACGAGCTAATCCAATCCGCGAGTATCTGCCTGAATACAAAGAAAACGATAATCAAAGATAAATGGTATTAAGACAGTGGGTGTTCAAATCATATAACTCACGATAAAAGCAAATTGTTGTCAACACCTGAAAAGGGCAACATGAAGATCGCAGTAGCATACAGCAAAAAAATATTGGTAAAAGGTCGAGGAAATGCCAAGCAAGAAAAAGGTTTTCGTGTTCCTGGTTTATCCTAACCTAATTTCGGTGAGCGATTTGACCAAGAAAATTTATTCCATGACTTTTGACAAAGGAGGTTGCATGATTCATATTATGAATCGAATTGTTGCAAAATGTCAAGAGATCGACGGAATGTATAAGTTGACAGAAAATAAAAACAACGTCGTGAATGTGGCACTGTCAAAACAAAATGAAAATATTTGGCATAAAAGATTAGCTCATTTATCGCGTTACTATATGAATAAAATGAAAGTTTTAGTAAGCGGTATGGAATTTAAGAGTATCTATTCATGCGAGCCGTGTACTCCATGTATCGAAGGTAAGACATGCAAAAGTCCCTTCAAAAACCAAGGTACGAGAGCGAAGGAGGTCTTACAGTTGGTTTTTAAAGACGTTTGTGGACCAATTGAGGAGTCATCGTTTGGGGGTCCGAGGTATTTTCTCCTTCTTATCGACAATTATTCTCGGAAGACTCATGTTTATTTCTTGAAGAACAAAAATGAAACTTTTGATAAGTTCCGTGAATACAAAGCGGAAGTTGAGAATGAGACAAGTAAATCTACTAGATGTCTAAGATTGGCCAACAGCTCAGATTCATATCATCTGCCGAGCCTTTTCCCAACTATGTTGGGGTTGGCTTCCAGTCTAACCGGATACAGCTGAATACCAATTTTTTTCAAAAAACGCCTGCCTATCTGACCTCCACAACCCAGTTAATGGGTAATACGATACCCCTTGGTAAGACTGGTTGTCAGACTTTCGGGCTACTGACGACCCGTAACGACTATCAAAGATCCACGAATGGCAGCTTTGGACTGGAAAAGATGTGGATGTCAGTTATCTGAAAACCTTTAGTTGTTTGGCGTATAGATTGATACCAAAACGTAAAAGATGCAAACTGGACGTGAAGACGGAACCTAATATGATTTTTATTGGATATCCAGATAATCAGAAGGGTCATCGTCTGATGAATTCTAAGACAGGTGAAGTGTCAACTGCGAAAGATGTCCAATTCCTGGAAAACGTTTTTCTCCAAAAAGAAAACATGGATAAGTCGGAAGTAATCATAAACCTGAATACAGATTCGGTTCCTTCCACTTTACCCTACGGATCTACAAGCAAATAATTATGAACCCTTGGAGGCTCACGATGATGTGTACCGTGATGCTGTAAATGAGAATGTAGACGTATCGGAGGAAATAGAACCGGACCCCATAGTACCAAAGCAAGTACCTGATGGAGTTTTAACTGAAGAGAAAGTGACAGTACCTAAATCACAAAGAAGGTATCCTGTGAGTACGCAGAAAACTCGATCGGTACGGATGCAATGTTTTGTATGACAAGGTAAGCAATCTTGATGGTGATCGATTGACTATTAATAAAGCGTTAGCGAGACCCGATGGTGACTTATGGCAAAACGCGATAGATGATAAACTTTTGTCACTAAAGGAGAACCAGACTTGGATGTTGATGGACCTTCCAGCTGATAAGAAGCCTATCCAGTGCAAATGGGTGTTCAAAATCAAAATAGATAGCGACGGAAGGTAACTAAGTACAAGGCTAGACTAGTAGCAAAAGGCTTCACACAGGTATGTGGTGTAGACTATGCTGAGACTTATTCTCCTGTAGTTAAAAGCTCTACTGCACGATTGTTGTTCTCGCTAGCTGTTGAATACGGTTGGTTCATTGACCAATGGGATGTCACGACTGCCTTTTTGTATGGCAAGGTTAAAGAGGACATTTACATGGTCCAACCGAAAGGAGCAGTAGTCAAAGGTCAAGAGAACAAGGTATGCAAGCTGCAGCGTTCTTTGTAATTGAAACAAGCTTTGAATGCTTGGTTCAAGGAATTGGACAAAGAGATGTTGAACTTAGGAGTTGTACTCGTACAATCAAAAATATCAAAATATGTTTATATCAAAAGCAACTTGAAAACAATAAGATGTTAATTGTCGTTATTTACGTATGACCTTTTCATTATTGAAAATTGTGGACAAGAAAAGCAAAAATTAAAAACCGGTTCGCTTGAAAAGTTTAAAGTGGAAGATTTAGGCGCGACACTATGTTTTAGGCATGAGGCTAAGGAGAGATAAAGATATCGAATAATATCATAGGTAGATCAGCAACAATTAATTTCGGAAATTTTGAATGACTTTAACATGACAGACGCTCACTCAGTTTCGACCCCAATTTCTAATTTCATACCGAAGTCGGTATGAAATTAGAAAGATCGACAAATTCCCATAGCGATCTGCCATATCAGAGCTTAATAGGGTGTCTAAACTATTTGGCCTGTAATAGTACGTCTAACCTTTGTCTCACTTTTAGGAAGTCGGGAGATTTAGAGTTATGAGGCTACGTTGATGCAGATTGGGGAGCACTTGATAGAAAGTCTTTCACAGGATTAATTTTCAAGTTAAGTACAAATATACGAGTAGTGTCATGAGACAGCAGGAAGCAAGTGACAGTATCCTTGTCCTACACTGAGGCAGAGGACGTAGGAGGAGGAGGATGAGGAGTAAAGCTTTGAAGGAAGCTCTTTATTTACGTAGTTTACTGAACTGTTTCACAACCGTGAATAGTAAAGCGGTAGTAATTTATAATGACAATCAGTCGACGCATAAAATTGCAGCTAACAAAATGATGCATAGTAGAACAAAACACATAGATATCAAGTATCATTTTATTCGTGAGTGTGTACTGGCTAACAAAGTTGATGTAAGGTATATTTCAACTTATGAGATGATAGCGGACATCTTTAATAAAAGTGTTCACAGCCCGAGGCTTAGAGAATTTTCAAAGGATTTATCCCTGTCAAATTATGCTAGATCACTAAACATTAGTCTCACAGGCGACACGGCCTCGACGCATTCGCTGTTTAAGTAAGTTCCCGAAACTCCCCCACCCCACCGTGCTCAGTATCCTTCTAATTTAGTGTTTTAGTGCCCCGTGCGCATGCATTGCATCTGCACGTATTTTACTTCCGGAGTTTTGGCGAATTGTTAGTCTCACGGACTAATGTTTAGTGATTACGCGTGTAAAGTCAGTCAAGGTAAGCTTTGAACAGTTTTGTTTATTTCTTGACTTATTGTATAAATAAAGTGATTTTATGATTTCTGAGAATTTTATTGCTTTTGTAATATAATACAAAACAAAGTGTCATGTGGTATTTTATCAGTGTGCATGGGAAAAATGTGTATTTCAAAACATCTTAAGGCGTTTATTCTGTTTTTAGATGGATTTGATACGGGATCAAGATTAAATTCTGCAGTTTTTGAATGACTCTGACAATGAGAATGATGACCAAGAACTCACACGACTACCTGGTGAGCCTTCAGACTCTGAACAAGGAGATAACTTAGAGGAAGACCTCTGCGTGGTCACCGACGCAAGTGACGAAGAATCTTTGGTATCTTCTGATGAGGAGCTAAACATACTCAGAGGTAACCGAAACAGAAATATGATTTTTTACTCTGATGATCTAACATGGTACGGCATCGACAAAAACCGCTGAAACGCAGAGCATTCGTGCAAAAATTGGCGGATGATCTCATTGAGCCATGGTTGCAGGAACGGTACAATACTGTAACTTTGAGAAAGAATATCAAGGCCAGTATCAAAGATATTCTGCAAATTGAACATGTCGTGGCTAGTACGTCTCAAGCACAGCCAAACAAATGAAAAATTTGCGCATTTTGCCCATATCAGAAGCACAGGATGACCAAAGTATCATGCCACTCCTGCAGGAAGGCAATCTGTGGCGAACATACCATTCCTGTCTGCTCAGACTGCCAGGATTAACATTTATAACGTGTCTAATAGTTTTTAAGAAGTCCTCTTATGTTACTTACTTTTTTAATTAAATAAATGTTATTTGAATAAGAATATTGCCGTTTCATTTTGTTAGTCAAAATGACTACTGTTTAGTGACTGTGTAACTCGAAAATATGTTTAGTGAGCTAGGGTGGGAGCGGATGAGTAGTTTGATTTTTGATGTTTTTTTTAAAGTGTTTTGATTAATAGATAATTTTCTCGCTGTGCATGCTTTATTTTGTTAGATTTCTTCTGTTTTGTTCTCTACTTTTGGGTACAGCGTCGTACAGTCGGACACAGAAGTGTTAGTGATTTATTTAGTTTTATGTACCGAGTACTGACAAGTATAGAAGTGATCATAGGCATGTGTAATAGATTAAGGGGGCTTATTGGAGGTCGCATATATGTATGCACTGGCCTATGTGAATAATCTTATTTACACATGTCTGTCACCTATATAAAATAAGCATATTTACGGTTTTGTTTATGTTGTGTTCTTGTGTGTAAAATATTGACCACGAATGAATATACATATTAACTATCACATCACTGCTACTCTTATTATTGCCACTATTTTCCAATACGAATAACCTATTAGTTTTCAACGAAACCGGCACGGTGGAATGCGAACCTGACAAACAGGAAACTTTAAAAATGAATATGAATATCTTGCAAATTATAGATTCTGTATTCGTCTACCGTCTTCAAATAATTTTATTTGCATCGAATTTAATCGCTTCAGAAACAATATTTGTGTTTATTGAATTGAAATTGTTTACGTCAAAATGTTGACATAATTATACAGTTTAGAAACTAACTTATTAAGCTAGTATCGGTGCATCATTTGTTTTGTGTGTGCTAGTGACATTCGCCAAAGTTCTACAGTGTTTGGTAAAGATTAGAAGAGACAGCAAACTATCCTGAAGAGTATCGAATAAGTACCAACACTTATTCGATACTCTTCAGGATAGTTTGCTGTACTAACATAGTGTTGGTGCTATCACTAGCTACGATGATGTACGGAGTGACATCATGGTGTATATTGAAGAAGTTTCGCAATTTCAAAAACTTCGTTTATCTTTGTTAAAATTTTGCGTATTGGGTAATTTTGAGTACATGTTTATATTTCCCATGTTTACTTTGCCTTTACTTATGAAGGGAAGCCACATTTTGCCGTTAGTAATCAACTCTTGTTTCTATATTATTATTGTGTATTCACTTTGTCGTAGTTTCAATACGGCCGCACATACGGCTTCTAACATTTGGTGGCGGTTGTATGTAGATACAACCGCCACCAAATGTTAGAAGCCGAAGCCCACTTTGATATTTATATTGAGTGACGTCATTATGTTGTCTGATTTTGTTGTAGATTTCATGGATGTCGCTGATTATTATAGCAGTACATATGTTATTACACAAATATTTTTTGAACACCATAATTATAGTTGTGTTTAAAAGTAATTGGAAAATTTGGTACGATTTCTATGTCAATAAATTTAGAAAAACAAAGGACCAAGATATAATTCTTCAAGGTCATTGTAAATAAATTCATGTAGAATCTATTTTCAATTAATTGTAGTGAGTTGCTAGAGTATTAATGTTCTATTCATAATATAAAACTGCTCGCTATGCAAAGTGACTGATTACTTTTGTCCGATATTTACGTACTAAATAATGTATAAAGTGTGTATTGTGTGTATGTATAAAGGGAATTCACATTTTATCGTTACTAGTCAACTCTTGTTTTTACATTATTATTGTATATTCACTTTGTCGTACTTTCAACACGAGCGCAAATAATAAGCTACTAATATCAGCTTGCACATTAATGTTTATATTGAGTGACGTCATCACGTTGTCTGATTTTGATACAGAAATAATACCGTTCTGTCACAGGGACATAATTTTTAATTATAGAAATATTTTTAAATCAAATTAATGTGGTTGTAATTGAATTATTTTTTGTTATTCTTACAAGAAATCGGTAAATATGGCATGAATATTATATAAATAGATTAAATCATAGGTCGGTATCAGTAAGGCAAAGGGATTTAATTAGGTATCCACATGCATGGAGGAATTAATCATGAACCCGCTGATTTCCACCCGGCTGTTGAGTCCAGCATAAATGTTTGAGAAAAATTTAAATTCCTGCCGAACATATTCCTGATTCTGCATTATGTGCTGATGTATAAATATAATCAAGGTGGACATAGAATATGAATTAGGTATCGGAATAATATTATTATTGAAGCACAAAGACATAATATTATGTAGCCTACGCAAATGGCCTCCAGATCTGGTATTGTTGTATAAATTTTACTTAATAATAACTTGAGTTTTGAAATAAACACTATATTTATATATATAGTATATCACTATACATATAACATAGTTTAAGTGATGGATTCATTAATGAATCTTATTGTTTTGTTGTAAAATGTGTTTTCCCAATAATTGTACAACTATCTTAGATCTATTAAATTGATTGAAGTATATTCAAAGTTTTATTTCAGAACACTTTTAAAAGCCCTTTGTACTTTGGAAGCGTGTTGCAAGGAACAGTGCCGTGTACAGTTTCTTTACGGTACGACGTATAAACCGCGCCGTAGACAAAACCGTGTCCGTCACCAAGCTTCCATAGTGGTCCATACAACACTGACGACCTTCCCTACACACGGCGAATAAACCTAGCTGTTTGACTTAGACATAAAGTATTCTAGTTTAATAAAACAAACATACATGTTTTGTTTTGTTTTGCATTGTCACCACGAGAGAGACATCCCAAGAGTGAGCAGAACATGACAAGTGTGAATGTTAAACGATGAAATTGTAAACAGAAAGTACCTACAGACGCCAGCCAGCACATCAAGCTACTACAATCTGTCAAATTTCTTTAATAGATTTTCTACTTTATCGCTAAAGCATTAGGTTCAAGGTTGATTGGGAAAATTTGACAGTTTCGGGTAGCTTGATGTGCTGGCGTTACCATAAGGACGAAGAAATAAACAATACTTCAGTGAATACAGCAGCGGCATACCTCAAGAGACCAGCTTTAACAAAGGCAAAAAAACGAAAATGTTCCTGTCTCAGTGGATTTCAGCAATATGTACAAGGTTACTGAAATACGGTAAAAGAGGAACACGAAACACTTTAACTTTTAGTCGTAGGTACATGAAGCTTTTATCGTTACTTTTAAAACCTTCCTATCCTACACACTACTCCAATATTCCCCGAAGATGAAAGCAGAAGTTGACATTTGATAACGGTGGTAAAAGTTGGTAGGGCAACAACAGTTTAGGCGTAAAAAAATAATTACGTCATCATCATCATTCTAGTCTTTTTCTAACAATGTTTAGGCAGGCGTCTAGGCACCTGGAGCGACTGCCTATTTCACCTCCACAATCTAGTTACTGGGTAACATGATACTCCTTAGCGAGACTGGTTATCAGATTTTCGGGTTTCTGAAAACACGCACCTAACGACTGCAAAAGATCGACACATGGCAGCTGGGACCAACTGCTTAATGTGCTTGCCGAGGCACGGAGGGGTCTCGGTCGACGGCAACCCATCCACAGACTGACCTCAGTAAACGTAGGCTAACTTTCGGAAAAGAAAATAACATCATAAGCAAATGGAGAGGTACCTAGGTACTTTAGGATAACACTGACTGATGCAAACTTTAAAAAAATTAATATTTGGATAAGACATGCTATAAGCATGGAGTAGAAAATTGGAATGAATCTTCGTAACGTGAAATTATCTAAAACGCTTAGCAATCAGTTTTAAAAACAATTATAACGTTTTCAACAATATATTTTGTGTAAAATAATTTATTTTAAGTACTAGCTTTTGACCGCGACTTCGTCCGCGTGAAGCAACTTTGTTAATTTTTTTTTCCATAAGAACCATCCTCGTACTTCAAGAATTTCGCTAATTCTTTTTTATTCTGAAAAAAGAATTAGCGAAATCGGTTCAGCTGTTCTCGAGATTTGCGCTTAGCAACACATTCAGCGATTCATTTTTAGGGTTCCGTAGTCAACAAGGAACCCTTATAAATTCGCCATGTCCGTCTGTCTGTCTGTCTGTCTGTCTGTCCGCGGTTTAGCTCAAAAACTATTGGTACGAGAAAGCTGTAATTTTAATGACGTTACGTCACGTTAATGACGCCAAAAAGTGGTAAAATAAAATTTAAAAAAAAACCATTATGTAGGGTGGGGATGATACATTTTTTTTCGTCCTTCCCATAGTGTATATCGTTGGATAGGTTTTTCAGAAATATTAGGGGTTTGGGAAGATCGTTTTTTGATTAAGTAAACCGTTCGTGACATAGCAAGCTTTAAAGTACCAATTTTCGTTAGAGTCAAGTGTCCTCTACCAACTAAACGGTTGTAGTTAGGAATTCAAATGTCACGGCAGTAGTACCTATATATAACGAAGTTTAAAGGAAAACTATCACACTTAAGTGGGCTTTACAAGTTTACGAATAATAGTCGACCATTGTATTTGACTCGAAAATTTCGAACAACTCCATAGAATTCCTCAATTTTATTTTTTTGTTACGAGTGAGTAGTGTGTCCTGTGTTTAAATTCAAAACACCGGCTATGACAAGTCTTATCCAAATCTCAAAAAAAACATTAAAACTTTCCATGCAAAATTGCCGGATCAGGTGAGGATTTGTATAGGAAGTCAAATTAAGTAGGTAGTCATGTTTAGCTTTTAATTAGAGCATGGTACGAAACTATCGACGGCACGGTTGGCGCAGTGGTTAAGCGATTGACTGCTGCGCTGCGTGTCGCGGGTTCGATTCCCGCACGGAACAAATATTTGTATGACCTACATGTATTTGTTCCGAGTCTGGGTGTTTTTCTATCTATAATATGTATGTATTTACAAAAAAAAATTGTATATAAGTAGTTTATCAGCCATCTTGTTACCATAACACAAGCATTAGGTTGCTTAGCTTGGGACAAATGGTGCTGTGTGAAATGTCCAGGGATATATTATTATATATTATTATCAGTCAGCGAATACGACCCGCACTTGACTGTTACAAAAACTACGGAACCCTACACTGCGCGTGGCCCGACACGCACTTGACCCGTTTTTTTATATTATAGATATGCTTAAGGTAAGGTATTCAGTCGCAGGAGCATTCTGTTATGATTGATAGACCCTGTGGGTGCTCGAGCGTGGAATTTCAAAATATTTTGAGATCATTAATTTGACAATAGACCATATTTTGGAGCCACTGAACAGATACATAAACAAGGACCATTCTATGAGGTGATGTAATAATTTTCGAAATATTCCGCTTTAGCCAAGTCCAGCACGGCTATTTTGCCTCGTGCGGTGCCTCGGGAGGGTGGCGCACCTGGCAAAATGCTTGGTTGGTACGAACAAAGCTCGTGTGAAGTCTGGACCCAGCTAATAACCGTTGACCACAATGAAGTCTAAAATAAAAAGAGTTTTCATATAATATCACTTTTTTAGACCCACTGATTGTACTCGAATTAGAGGTGAAAAAATGCACGTTTCGGAACAAAACGGACTAATATTTTCCATTCACATTATTTATTAATAGACCTATTATTAAACAGTTTATTTTTATAAGTGTACTAATTAGGGCTAGGAACTAAAAATGATGCTGCTATTTTGTTTTTTGGGTGCCTCAATAAATTAAGGCCTACAGCCAGGGCTTAGAAAACTTAAAAACTAAGCGACTACACGCTAAGGGCACTCCCTGTGGGGTACGGACCCCGGCTTAGGGCGTCGTTGGGGAAGGACAGCAAGGGATGGATCATGGATTGGATTACAAGATGCTGCTATCTCGCTTCTAGTAAACTTTTATACCTGACAAACTGCAGGTAAACAACAAAGGAACTGCACTAGTTTTTAATAATGTTGTTGTTGTTTGTTTTTTTGTATTAAATGTTATTGTTGTTTTAAATGTCGTGTGTTTTGTTTTAAAAATGTTATTACTCAGTGAAAGACTTTTAGGTGATGTGACTTTATAGAAAATTACTATTATAATTACCTAGTACAATATTATTGCGAATTTATTAGCTAAATGACATGAAATAAATAGTTGATGTTTTTTTATAATATCCTGACTATCTGTTAAGGCTGCAGTCTTGCAAAATTCAGTCGCGGCGAATTATTTGCGCAACTTTGTATCGTTTTTCTTGACAAAACCATGAAATAACATGAAATATTTTTATTGCAAATAAATAACCATAATATAAGTAATAGCTAGTTATTTTTTTTAAGTTCATCTAGGTGGATTATTTTAGGTAAATCAAGTGTTAAATACAGCTCTCTCGCGCCCAACATCATTTCGAGTTCTGTTTGTGCTCTTAGTTTATGGCAATGAAGAATTAATTTACAAATCTGTTCAGCGCATAATTAGCTCAACATTCTCGTCTTCAAAATGCGCTAAATAGTTTTTTCTAATTATGTTTCATTTTCTTAATTCAGAGGTCACAATTTCATCAAAATTCTCTGTTTTTATCTCTTAATAAACGGTTTATTCCATAATAACTATGCATCGTATGTATGTAATAATTAGATTATTTTAATGCCAAGAGTTCATTAAGCAAATACTAAAAAAATTAGCACCTAAATCACATTACCCTAACAATATTAATAATCTCAAAAGACCTCCAAAAAACGAGTTTCTAAACAAGAATTGAGAGAGAAATTCCTTAGTGGCCGCTGCACGGCCGGAGCGTTCGGACGTGTGGTCCACGCCAAATTTTAACTGTTCCCTCTCGCTCTAACATTGCTCCTGCTCTAACGTAGGTTGCGCACTGTTGTGTATGTAAAGTTGCTCTACTTTATTATTTTTTGTATATAAATTTTCGAGTGTTTTGTAAATATTTGTGTTTTAGTAATAGTTTTGTAAATTTTTGATTTCAATATGGATCGTAAACGTAAAAAAAAATATGCATGTACGAAAAAAAAAAAATTGGGCTCCAACGTAGAAGTGATGAAGAGAAATAGAATCCAAAGGTAAGTAGAACTGTTTACAGTATTCATGTTTAGGGCCTAACTACAAGGTCAAATTAAATTAGCTAGCGAGACTCCACAGACGTGATGAGTATACGATTTTATCAACTCACACTTCAAGTAACAATACTACCAGCGGTTATTGACCCCAAACAAATCATCAAAGCTTTATTGTTTTTATTTCGTCGTGTTTAGATAATATCGTATACAGGGTCAAATTAAATTTGGTAGCGAAACTCCGCAAAAGTGATGGGTATCGATACTTATCTAAATATGATAAAACAAAACTTAATTAACTATATGATGTTCATGCATGCTGTCAGAAGGTGTAAAAGAGTGTGGTTGGGGAGGGCGTGAGTGTATGTGGGGGCGTGAATGTGTTTGTGAGTGTGTGTGTGTGTATTTAGTGTTTATGTATGTATGGGTCGCTAGTCTAATATACTTTAGGGCTAATTTGACCAAAGTCGGATATCTTTTAACCGTGGCATAAAATTAATTAATAATATGGCTTATTTATTTTCACAGGTCCGCTGCTGGCTCTCGTCAACCATTCTCAGATGTTACCAACCTGTCAGTAACTCGAAATATTAATCCTACCTCTTCTACTATAGGAATACCAGTGATGATTGAAAATCTTGACAGAACTGAAAATGTAACAAACTCAAATAAGAAAATGAACCGTAAGCGAACATTTGATGAGGCTTTTCCTTTTCGCCGAATTTCCGTAAGAAAACGTCAACAACCTGTAATTATTCGCGACGACCAACAGCTACAAATTGAAAATGAAACAGAAATTACCAATGATGACGAACTGTTTTGCCTAGAAGGGCGTAGAATCGTATCGATCAAATATTTTTTAGAAATTTTGGGGAAGATTGCTGATCACAACGAAAAATCTTTTGGATGCAGGTATAGAAATCTGAAATGTATCGGTTTTATATCAAAACTGCATTTCAAGTGTGAACTCTGTAATTCCGAATTTGACATAAGCACTGAAGATCCGTCTAACACGTATGATGTGAACCACGGTATAGTTGCAGGTATTATTAGTATTGGCTGTGGGTTGGGAAATTTAAATGAATTGGCAGGTAATACTGATATACCTGGCATGTCAAAAAATTTATACGCTCAAACAAGCAAAAAAGTTTACGAATGGTTCCATAAGACGGCAGTAGAAGAAATGGCCAAGGCAGGCATCGAAGAGGCAGAACATGCGACAGAAATTGGCAGTGTCGATTGTGAAGGTACACCAATGATTGATGTAATAGCGGACGGGTGTTGGTCCAAAAGATCTTTCCGTAATAACTATTCAGCATCATCAGGTGCAGCAGCAATAATCGGTGCATACAGCGGTAAAATTTTATATCTTGGTGTAAAAAATAAATACTGTATAGTATGTGCAAAAGCTGAAAATAAAAAAATTGAACCTGCAAATCTATATATATATATGCTATAAGAACTTTTCTGGTAGCTCTTCCAGTATGGAGTCAACGGCGCTTGTTGAAGGATTTGGTAACTCTCTTGAAACTCATGGTTTAATATATGCTAGACTAATATCAGATGGCGATTCAAGTACTCATAAAAAAAATTAGAAAGCAATCCATATAAAAACTGCAAGGTTCAGAAAATCGAGTGCAGAAACCATCTGCTAAGAAATCTATGTAACAAACTGAGAGCACTTACTAAAGATACTCACATTCCTATTCAATTATGGAAACTTTTGACTGACTTCAAAATCATGAAGTTACGCAGATACACAGTGAGGGCTATAAAGTTAAGGAAACACGAAGACATTTCTGACAGTCAAAAAATGGTTAAGCTTCGTGCAGATATTTTGAATGCATTACACCATTCTTTTGGTAGTCACTCTGATTGCGATGACGCTATATGCCCAGCAACTGACAAAACTGACCGAAATACGGCACTTGATGTAGCTAACACAGTTTTGTGGAGGAAAATGAGTCAAATTGTCTTGTTTTTGGCTGCAAACGCTAAAAGTCTAATTTTTTACGTTGATAGCAATCCTGCTGAGACATTTAATTCAGTGATTGCCAAATATGTGGGGGGGAAACGAATTAATTACACACTTAAGAATTCATACCAGGAAAGGTGTTCCGCTTCAGTTATTTCCTTTAACACCAAGCGACCAATAAACGCTATCCATAAATGCATATTTGGTAAACCTACTGGCAAATACACAAATATATATGAGGCACAAAAAGCGAAAAGAAAAATTTACAAAAGATTATTTCGAAAAAAAGTCCGTAGAAATATGAACGATCCAGATTATGGACAGAAAGCTCAAAGACCAGATATGACCGATGAAGATTTTCAGTTGACAAAAGATGAATTTCTTAAACAAATGGAGCTTTCTGACCAACAAAGAGACGAACTACAGAAACAGACGATAGATCAAAGTTCCAGTCAAGAATGGTTAGAAAACAGAAAAATTAGATTAACTGCGTCTATGTTTGGAAAAATATGTAAACGGAAGGAAAACATTAGCTGCGCTCCTTTAGTGAAAGCTATTGTGAAACCGCAAAAGTTGTCAAATGTCCCATCGATCACATATGGTAGAGATAATGAACAAACAGCATTAACCCAATTATCTCTGCAGGAAAACGTCACAATTGCTCGCTGCGGTCTTTATATTCATAAAACACTCCAATATTTAGGAGCAAGTCCTGATGGTATTTATAAAGACAAAGAAGGAAAAACAGGACTGGTAGAAGTAAAATGCCCGTTTTCTGCAAAAAATATGCAAGCTGAAGAAGCTATAAAATCAAAAAAAAATAAAATTTTGGAAATGTAACACTAGGAAAAATACGATTGTGATTGACAAAAACCACGATTATTATTTTCAAATTCAGGGCCAATTAAACATTACGGAGATGGATATGTGCTTATTTGCCGTATGGACTGGAGAGGAGTACTCAATGAAAGTCGATTATATAAAAAGAGACCCTACGTTCTGGCACGACAAAATGGTAGGCCCATTGTCTAAATTTTATTTGCATTGTCTGCTTCCTGAGCTAATTGATTCCCGCCTTGAACGCTCGATGCCAATAAAAGACCCGCCATATATCATTCAAGCTATTGAGAAAAAAGTTAAAAAAAATAATAACGCGTCCACGTCTTCTACCGCAGACGCTGTCGTTCAGGAAAATTAATTCCTGAAAGAAAAGAAAGAAAGAAAAAGTAGTTATTGCGACTCGTACAGGAAGATCAAGAGTAAAAAAAAAACAAATTATAAAAAAAAAGTAACAAAGAAAAAGAGTAATCGTTACACAGTGCACAGAGCTACGTATAATTTGAAAAACAAGAAACAACAATTTTGTGTTTAATAACTAGGTACTTCATAAGAAATTATAATAAACTTGCTTTACATAAAAATATGGCGTATTCTTTTAACTTTAAAAATAACACTACACACTTCCACTCATTGGCTGCCCCCACTATAATTTTCTATGTCAGGGATACTACGGAACACACAAAAACACGGACAACTAACACCCAGACCCAAGGTACCAAATACCATACCAGTACCATCAAATATAAATAAATATTGAATAATATTTAGTAGAGCAACTTTCCGACCGTGTCAAATTTTGTTTAATAATTACGCTAGGTAGGATGAATGCGGGGACTGCGGGGAGCCCGGGTGCAGACGCTCGGCGCGTGGACTCGCCGCACGCGATTCTTATATTGTGCAGTAGAAGACTAAGCCCTTAATGTTATTTTTTTCTCTCATTATTAATTCTATTTGTATTGTTGACATTTTTTTGTTGTATCATTGTAATGATTTGCAAGCCGTAAGGTAAAATGTAGCTGATCTCATTTATTTATGTTATTACTCTTATACTGTATCTACCTACATTTAGAGCAAATAAAGTTCTGATTCTGAATTCTGATTCTGAAACTGTTTCAGATAATCACGTAATTTCAAGAGTGGGACTACGGTTCCTCATTTGTTTTGCCAATGTAACAAAGCCTGAAAACGTTCAAGGTAAATACCTATAAATGGACCGTAATGGATGGCCTTTGAAGGAATTCAATGGTAAATAGGCATTGTACGGAATATTTAAGGGTTATTTGAGAATTGAAAATCATGGGGCTTTTGTATCGAGTTGTTGTTGAGGTTCATAGAAAAGTAGTGTGGTCTGAATTACCACATCGATAGTAGTCTTTCTAAACGTGACGGATGACATAAATATAGAAATTATATTTTCACAGTAGGTACCATAATTTCTTTGAAGGATAAAATCAGGAATTAAATTATCCGGAAAAGAACCGCAGTTACCAACATAGCTTGCAGAGTAAGCAAACTGAAGTGGTAGTGGGCTGGCCATGTTTGTCGAAGGACCGATGTCCGGTGGAGCAGATGAGTCTTGGAGTGGGGACCGCGTATCGGCAAGCGTAGTGTGGGACGCCCCCAGCTAGATGGACGGACGACCTAAAGAAGGTGGCTGGGCCGGACTGGATGCGGAAGGCGGAGGACAGGGTGTTGTGGCGCAGCCTTTTTTTTGGTTTCGCGGTGGAAATCCTCACGGACTTCCTCCAGCGTGGGGGGTGACGTAGGGGTAGGGACTCTTACCGGCTAAAACCACCGCGGTGTTCCACCTCTGCCAATGGCCGGGGGTGCGGGATTCGCATAAGCATTCACCGCTCCCTTGTGGCGCCTGGGAAAGGCTTATGTCCAGCAGTGAACTGCGATAGGCTGAGTTGAGTACCTACCAAAAATATAAAAAAAAACTAAACCTAACAAATAAATTAAAAACCCCAATTATTTAGCACCGTTGTTGTCTTCAGTTCTGCGCTATTCTTTTTTGACCTCAGGTAAATTACTAAGTTATACTGGGTGGCGCAAAAGTAAAGACCCTATTTGGTTCAGCTATAACATCTTTTCTAAATTAGAAAACTAGATTTAGATTTTTTTAAATGTATATTTGTGCCATTAAATTTCGTACCATTAGGATTTAAAGATGATGTCTTTTAAATGGTGACCTCCAGAGTTGATACACATTTGAGCCCTATTTATGACATTTTGCATAACTTGCCGTAACACTTCCTGCGATATGTTCGTTATTTCTTGACGAATGTTTTCTTTTAGAGCTGCGAGAGTCTGTGGCTTGTTCACATACACCCGAGATTTCAAAAAACCCCAAAGAAAGAAGTCTGGACTGGTCAGATCGGGTGATCTTGCAGGCCAAGGCAAATCGCCAAAACGAGAGATAACTCGGCCTGGAAAAGCGTCCCTCACTAAGTCCATAGTGTCGCGCGCTGTGTGTGCCGTAGCGCCGTCTTGTTGAAACCAGATGTGCTCCAGCCCCAATTCGTCCAAACTGGGTATCAAAAACTCACGTAACATGGTTCTGTAGCGTTCTCGTTTGCGTGGCACGTCGCCTCGTTGATGTTTCTGGACACTCTTCCACATCTTCGCGCACAGCATCGATATTTTCAGCTGAACGGCCTGTTCTTGGTCTCCCAGACTTAGGTCTATCCAATGTTGAGCCAGTTGGTTCAAGGCGTGTGGCAAAGCGTCGAATTGTGCGACCAATCGGTGCCGGACGGTGGGGAAATCGTCGACGAAATTCACGTTGTGTTCTTATCACTGATGAATTATTCCGTAAGAACATTGACACAATTATTCCACGTTCTTGGGGAGTAAAACGGTCCATGTTTATTTTCAGTGTATTTTACATTTGTTCACTACACAATTTTCAACAACAGAATGACAGAAAATGTCATATAAAAAAAAAAAGGTATTTTCTTTAGTGCCACTACTTTTGCGCCACCCAGTACTTACAAGAAAGACTAAGTATTAAAAGACACGAATTTGTTTCGATTTTCTTGACTTTTATTTCAGAAAAAGAATTTGATTACCGCGCAAAAAAACTAAAACGTTTTCCGACATACAAGCGAACGAAGTCGAGCACAGCTAGTTCGTAATAATTATGATATTATCTATAATGTCGTCGCAAGCAATTTCAAGACGACAACTTTATCAAAATATTCAAAATACTACTACCCGTTGATTTCGTAATATTGGTCAAACTGTAACTTAATTCTCATTGGTTGATCGGTTAGTACAGTGAACGCCGTTAGGGGGCGCTATAATTTCGCGCCATTTTCTGTTATGTGGACAGAGTCGATTTGAAAAAGGGCGGTATTCGATTTGCGGTAGCTGACGCTTTTATAGTTGAGAGCATACGATGGAAACTGTCACGTGCACCGTACAAGCCTTTGTTTCTCATTATTCATAAAGTCATTGACTCATTGTAAATTATCAAATAAAACGTGATTGTGATTTGTGCTTCAACCTACGTTTTACTGGTTTGCCCGAGTACCCACCTTCCTCATGGAACCTGTACCAAGAAATGATGATGATGGCCCTGTTATCGCAACGCCCACGCTCGCGCCGTCATCAGAAGTGGGATCAGCTCGGGCGCCTACCAACGATAGCTATTGGCGCCAGCCCCTCGAGCAGCAAAACCAAATTACCATGAGCATGATTGAAGCTATCCGAGGATCAACGCCGACGCAAACTTCAATCAAGTTGCCAGAGTTCAACCCGGACCTACCTGATGTCGATCCACGTTCTTGGAGCTCGACGGTGGACATTTGCCTCACAGAACATCCCATGGAAGGAGGCGCGCTGATTATTGCCCTTAGAAAATCTCTGAAAGGAAGTGCATCGACATGGCTTTCTCAAGTATCGCATACTGGTATGACGGGGAGCCAGTTCAAGAACCTTTTCCTAGCATGATATGACTGTGCACTGACTGTGTGTGTTTACTGTCAACAACAGCCAACAAAACGACGGTGAAAATTTAGCTGCATAAGTGAGCCGTTTTATGACGTCACTCCTAGCTAAATGGAAGGACATGAGCTGCGAGGAAATAGCTATATCGTATGTACTTGCTCACTTATCGAAAATGGATAGTCGAATCAACCGACTAGCTTTTACAACGGAAATCAAGACCAGAACAAAGTTGATTCAAGAATCAAACGCATTTTCGTTGAAGAGAAAACATGATCGACACGTCGACAACGCCACTTTAGACGCTAAACAAACAAAGCAAGCAAGCAACACGCCGCTCCAATGCAATTATTGTCATAAGATTGGGCACAAAGCAATCGACTGTCTTTTACGTAAAAGCAGTCAGGCGCCTGCTACACAAAGGACAAATTCTACCACTACGCCTACGTCATCGGATCCTATGAAGAATGTCACCTGCTTCCGCTGTGTAGAACGAGGCCACATCGCACCTCGCTGCCCGAAGACGAGCAACGCAGCAGCCAGTAGCAACACCAGCAGTGACAGCGGCGCGGCCCTGGACCGAAGAATCAACTACTGCCAAGTCCAAGGTGTACGCGGAGAGCTAACATAATCCGGTGAGTCGTACATTATTTATTTCGATAGTGGTTCTGAGTGTTCTCTCGTTAAGCAAAGTATTGCAGATAAATTCTTAGAAGAGCGTTTCGTTGCTAACATAAGATTAACAGACTCTTTCTTAGTCTTCCTAAATGTTACACAATTTCATTTACCAAAAATATAAATCAGATCATTATTCAATAAATAATATGAGTCTTAATGGATGTTCAGTCTGTCCGAGATTTAGGTGTTATCCTTGACTCTCGTCTGCATTTTGATGCTCATATAGACAATATAGTTAAAAAGGCCTTTCAGATGTATGGACTAGTGATGAGATCTTCAATTGACTTTGTGCGACCCTCTACATTCTTAATATTATATAAAAGCCTGATTCGGCCGCAATTAGAATACGCCGTCCAAAGGGATCCTCTATATGATAAGTACAAAGATAGGCTAGAAATTGTTCAGAAAAAGTATCTACGTACTATGAATTATAAATTTTATCGCCCTAAAGTCTCCTATGAACAATTGCTGATACGTTATAATGTCCTTAGCTTGGAATCGAGACGATTACTTCTGGGTGTAATGATGCTGCATGGTATTTGTAATAATAGTTTCGACTGCATATCTTAATCCAATAGTCTACATTATATAGTACCTAGATCTGTCATGCTTCGTGGGGTGCGTGCGCCTCGACTATTCCACACAAACTCGTGCAGGACTAACGCTGGCGAGCGCGTGCCTCTTCGTCGCCTCGTTGATGCTTATAACGCTCACTTTATGGAGCTTTACATGTTTGCTCTTTCCAAACATTGTTTCAAGGCGAGAGCAATAGAGTTACCAATTTCCTATGTGTAATCTTCCTATTTTTTATTTCTCTTCTTAACAGTATTTTATGATGCATACTGGGTGTCTGTTTTCTTTTAACTTCTTTTTTGTGAATTCGTGGACAATGGTGTGGGTTACATGTGTAGTAACACAAATATAGAATAGATTATGTAACTGTATTCCTAGTACTGTGCTAATTTAAGAATTTTTAGTTAGGCCTGGCATGTAACTGTTTGTTGCCCCTAACAAATAAAATAAAATAAAAATAAAATTAGTTGAGCGTTGCCAACGCTCATGCTTACTGTGCCGAACCAATTCTATGCGAGGAATTCTATTCTATTGACGGACATTGTTTACATTTGTCATCTCTTATTGTAGCAGATGAATTTAATTAATTGTACCGCATAAGTTTATGATAGGCTCTGATATTTTAAATTATGATTTGACTTATCGAGAGCTAAATTCGAATACGATGTCAGATAGATTTCCACTCTCACGTTATAGCAGATCAAGGTCGTTGCTTTGCTCGTAATAAAGTCTATTCAAACTTATGTTTCAAATTAATATTATTATTTCAAGTTAAACAAATATCAACTTTATTTGAACGGTAATTACATTTATTTCAGAGTGACTGTTACAAGTTATAAAAAATGTTTTAAGTTGTAGCGTAAACTCAACTTTATTGTGTTGAGTTTAAAGTTACTTTTCCATAAACTCATATTTGACATTTATGGCAAATAAATCGCGAATGCAGATTAGTTCGGATAACATTCACCTAGACCTTATCGCGACAGGTTCCAGCCGAGCAAACGGCCAGGTAGAACGCGTGATGAGTACACTAAAGAGCACGCAGCCCACAAAAAAAAATTAAAACAAGTTATAATTACGAAAAATCTCGTATTGACAGTAATAAGGCTAAATTATGAATTAGTCAAGTGGTTTTTTTATGCAAATTAAGAGCGAAACTAAACGGAATTAGATCCGAAATATAAAGGTCCATTTCAAATAACTGATGTACCTACTTGACGGCGATCGTTACGCTTTGAAATCATTTACCAGTAACAGAACCTATAAGTATGCCCACGGTCGTCTAAAACAAAGATACCTCAATGTGAAGTTCCATCTGAACTGATTGTTAACATAGAATCCAATGATATGAAAAATCTTATGCCTTGAGTTAATAAACTTGAAACTTGGCACGAATATAACTTATCTAAGTAAATTATGAAGATAGGCATTTTTTGTTTTTATAAACTACCCCCTAAAAAGGGATTAGGGGGGTTTCAAAGTTTGTATGGAAGAATTTTAGCGCGCGGTCCGAAGTCCGATTTACTCGAAACTCAGTATTTAGGTATACCTAAAATTGAAAGGAAAGAATAATGTGTAAGTATCAGGGTTTTTCGAAAATCTACCCTGACGGCCTGAAAAAGGGGAAGTAAATTTTACAGGGGGGGATTTTATAGCGTGGCATGATTAACTCAAAAATTGGTATAAATAATCTTTGAGTCAAGTTACGAACACATCCCAAATGATTTTTCAAAATTCCACCCCTGTGGGGGTGAAAAGCGGGGATGGGTACAGTTTATAATATGAAAAATCTTATTCGTTAGGTTAATAATTATCTTAAAAATTGGCGTGAATACTCGCCTAAGTAAGCAATAAAGTTTATCATTATTAGTTTTAATAAATAATAACACATAGGTATGAGGGTTTGTCGAAAATCTACCCCTAACGAGGTGAAAAGGGGTAGTTAATTTTACAGAAGTGTATTATAATGCGTTGCTTGATTAACTCGAAAATGGGTATAAATAATCTTTGAGTCAAATTATGGAAACATCCCAATATTTGTTTTGTGATTTTTTCACCCCTGTGGGGTGAAACGACGGGATACAATTAATATGATAAACCTTTTTCCTTTGGTTAATAAACTTGATACTTGGCAATATTTGCCTTAGTAATTAATACAGATGGTCACTTTTTAGTTTAAAAAAACTCCTCACTGAGGATTCAGGGGGTGACAAAGTTAATAGGTAGGTAAGAAAAAAATTTAAACCCCTCGGACGGATTAACTCGAAACTCGGTACTAATACTTAAAACAAAATATTATGAAAAGTATATGACGGCACGGTTGGCGCAGTGGTTAAGCGATTGACTGCTGCGCTGCGTGTCGCGGGTTCGATTCCCGCACGGAACAAATATTTGTGTATGACCTACATGTATTTGTTCCGAGTCTGGGTGTTTTTCTATCTATAATATGTATGTATTTACAAAAAAAAAATGTATATAAGTAGTTTATCAGCCATTTTGTTACCATAACACAAGCATTAGGTTGCTTAGCTTAGGACAAAATGGTGCTGTGTGAAATGTCCAGGGATATTATTTCCTTTATTTAAAAGTAAATATATAAATTATATTTTTAAATATTTGAATATAAAAATTATAAAAACATTTAAAAATATAAAAAAATTGTAGCCCACCGGTATCGGGAACAGGGTCCAAGCTACCGGCGGTCAGGGCTCCAGAGAGAGGAACCTCCTGACGATGCGAGCCGTGTCCAGAAGTACCGCTTTCTGAATCAAGCCCTTGATCCAGCTGCCCAACGAGAGCCTCCTCAGGTGTTGGTCGAGGCTCTTGGCTATTAAGCCATTGGCTGTCACGACTATCGGCACAATGATCGCTGAGTCCACATCCCACATGTCGACAACCTCGCGAGCCAAGTCAAGATACTTGATTTGTTTATCTTTCTCGGCCTTCACGAGGTTCTCATCATGCGGGACGGTTATGTCAACAATCATCGCGCGCCGCTCTGATCGATCCACCACCACTATATCAGGCTTATTGGCAACAATAGTCCTGTCAGTGATGATGGATCGATCCCAGTACAATGTGATATTACCATTTTCGAGAACTGGGTCGGGCACATACCTGTAGTACGGCACCTCAGATTCCACAAGGCCGTATTTCAGAGCAAGTTGCTGATGGATTATCCTGGCTACAAGGTTGTGTCTATGCAAGTAGTCTCCGTTAGTCATCATAACTTCGTCCATAATTGCACACACAAAACCTTCGCTTTCTCCAAAGAAGTCACCGAAACGCAGCCAGGCTACGGACGCTAGTAGATCTACATCGGGTCCATTTAGGGCCCGGTAAAAGCGTCTGTGAAGCTCCTTACTCTGCCATACTTCCATGCGATCCTTGGTGTCAAGCACTACTGGCTTGCGCCAGTTCTCTTTAGCCAAGGAAAGCGGGGTGAGGCCCTTATCCACTGCGACTACATCTCGATGCATCCCCACGTCGGTTTCTAGGAAATATTCCCTGAGACTGCATATCTCGCGATTGTGGAGAGTCTTAGCGTTTAAAAAGCCTCGACCTCCACACTTTCGCGGGATATACAGCCTCATTACCGACGACCGTGGGTGATGCATTCGATTTGCAGTCAGCAGCGTCCGGACCCTTCTATCCAAGGCGTCTAGTTCGGTTTGAGTCCATTTGAGTATGCCGAAAGAGTACATCAAAACCGGCATGAGCCAACTGTTGAAGGCACGCACCTTGTTTCCACCTGATAGAAGACGTTAAGTACTTTTTTCAGGCGGCCAAAGAAGCGTTCCTTCAACGATCGCTTCATGTCACTAAAATTGATGCCTAACGCTTCCGACATACCCAAATACTTATAGGTTTCGGATGCGGAGAGGGCTCTAAGGTTTGTGGAATCCGAGAGTTGGGTTCCCACGGATTCCACAATCTCCCCTCGCTTTACATGCATGACCGCACATTTGTCCACACCAAATTCCATCCTGATGGCGCTACTGAAAGTTTCAGTTACTTTCAATAGCTCCATCAGTTGCAAATTGTTTGGAGCAAAGAGTTTCAGGTCATCCATGTAGAGGAGGTGCGATATAACCTGACCACCTTTCCTCAGCCGATAGCCTAGACCTGAATCCTCCAGCAGTGTGCTTAGAGGATTCAAGGCTAAGCAAAACCAAAGCGGACTCAAACTATCGCCCTGAAATATGCCTCGCTCGATCCTTATCGGTTCGCTGTTCCTCTGAATATTTCGACATCCTGGATAGCGAAGGACCGTCCTCCATTGCCCCATACACGACATCAGGAAGGTACGCAAAGTTGCATCTACTTTATACAACCCCTCATGAGCCATGTATGTGGCACCGAGTCATAGGCCTTCTTATAATCTATCCAACATGCCGACAGATCCTTTCGGGAACGACGAACCTGTTGGCTAATGGCCATATCAATGAGGAGTAGCTCCTTAGTACCGCGGGACCCATTCTTACATCCGTTTTGAGAGGCAGACATAATGGAGTGGGTGTCTATATATTTGTTATAAAATATAATACAAGAAGTGTAAGAGAGAAAAGACTAGTTCAACCGAAAATAACAAATTATTATGGGGAAAGAAGTTCCAAATATTTAGTGCCAAAAGTTTTTAACAGAATAGATCTATTAAGACAAACCCCTAAATTGAGTAAAGGTATGTTAAAATCTAAATTAAGGAGTGTGTTTCTCGGTAACGATGAATCTACCTTTATCGAGAAATAAATGTATGTGTACGTATGTAACAGGCGCTTCTCGCCATCAAACTAGAAAGTTTGGCGAGTAAAACTGTAAAAACACAAAATAATGTATTTTTGTTATTTAATTTTTTTTTAAAAAAGTTAATTTTAGCTCTCAAAATGGATGTAAGAACTTTATAGACCGTCGGTAAACACGTGATCGGCCTATAATTTTTGGGTTCCGCGGTGCTACCTGATTTATGGAGCAGGTGGGTAACTCCTGTCGTTAGGAATTGGGGTAGCGAACCAGACTCCAAAGCGGTCTGGAACTGAGATGCCAAGCGAGCGTGCGACCTTGAAAACCATTTAATCCAAAAGTTGTGCAACCCGTCCGGCCCTGGAGACTTCCAGTTAGGTAGCGGACGGACTGCACGAGCTACATCTTCGGGGCAGATGGTAATAGCCTCCATTTCTGGTATTGGATCACAGGCTCGCTTGACTTCCCGAGCCCAATCACCTTCGGTGTGACTGACAGGTGCCGACCAGATACTACGCCAAAAGGAACACATGGCATCATCATCCGGCAGGCACGTCTCAGCCACACCTTGGTCCGGTCGCTCCCAACCCCTATAAACCCACCTTTCATCGCTCTGGAAGGTGCGATTCTGAGTGAATCGCTCTACTCGCCGCTTATACCGACGAATACGGTTCGCCCATGCATACACTTTCTGCTTCAGGAAGTCGATGCACTCTGTGACACAAGACATAATTATAGTCTTGAGGACTGGTATCAGTCCCTGAGAACGCCCGTCTCACAAAGCGCATCACTCTAGGGCGAGTATTGCCCTCCCTGAAGCAGATTAGTTTGCCGATGAGCGTCCTGGCCCCATCAATACGGCGTTCAATCCTGTATTGCCAAGCTGGTACGGTTGGTTTTGGTCGTGTAGCTCTAGAGTCATTGGCAAATTTGACGTGAGCTACACGATATGCCGCTACAGCCGCACAATACAGGATTGAATGAGTATCGATGAGGTCTTCGCAGGTATCAAAATAGTTTGACAACTGCGAATCCAGGACCGCCACCAGCGCCCTATTTTTGTTATGCATGGGCAAACGAGGTAAACGTGGCCTAAGTTCGGGCGACATTAGCCGATATTCCTGAATCGCACCTTCCAAAGCACTCCTCAATTCCTCATTGCACTGGGTACTCACGTTTGTAGCCCTGTCATTACTCCCCTCGTCAGCATGACTCGTGTTGGACTGCGGTAGCACTACAGCAGTCTGCGACTGGGGGGCGATGACATGGCTACTCTGCATTTCATTTCGCACTCTGCATTTCATTTCGCTTATTATTATATATTTTAAGGGTTTTTCAAAAATCGTCTCTTACCGGAGTAGAAAAATAATAAAATAGAAAGGTAATAAAGTTTAAGGGGTGGCTATTACTGCTTGCTTCTATTAACTCGAAAATGGGTACATAAATAATCTTTAAGTCATACAATGGGAACGTACCAAACGCTTTTATAGAAACAAAGCCTAGCGTGGTAAAACGGGACGACAAGGTTTATTTAGAAAATCTTATTCGTTTGATCTATAAACTTTAAAACTAACCCGAATTAAATAAATAAATGATAAAGATTGCAAACATACATCTTCGAGTAGAGTAAAATAAAGTACACGCGGACGAAGTCGCGGGCAAAGTGCTATACTATATATATTATTATTAATTCTGTCTGTATGTTGCATTTTCACACCTAAACCACTGAACGGATTTCGATAAAATTTGGTAACGAGATAGATAGCATCCTGGGGAAGGACATACTTTATATCTTGGTAGCACGTTCACGTGGAATAATTTCCGACATCCACGCGGGCGAAGCTGCGGGCAGAAGCTTGTTATGTATAATTTTACTATTGCAAATGACACATGAAGTGTATAGTGAGCTTCTTATGTTTTTCTAACAGTAATTGGCACTATTTAGGGTACTAAATATTACTAATTACTGCTACTAATTTATGCAATTCTTGTAGCATGGGATAGCTCCCGTGCTACAAGAATTGCAGACAGCTGTGCTGCTGGGGAGTTTGTTGCGCCACTTCTTCTTCCCAGCAATAGCACTAGGAAGTGGTGAAGGGCGGGCGTTTTTGGGGGACTGTCTTTTGTAATTTTGACGTTCAAAAAGTGCTGATTCTCAGCCTAATTTGAATAAATGACTTTTGATTTTTTGTGATGTGTCCATGGGAATTCTAAATGGACTGTGCTCAGAATTCGGTTGCGTCATGCGTGTTTCGCGCCATCATTAGCGTCAATCAGTTCCTATAATTTACAGATGACAAGACACGCAGAACTCGATATTAAGTATAAATTAATTAGTATTAACCCTTTCAAATATGTAAAGATTAAAAAAAAGTAATCCATCGTTTGTGGATCGGCACCGCATTATTGCAGAAATAATACTTTTCTAAATGAATCTACTTTTAAAGAAATAAAATACTTCAAATAGAAGTAATAATTAGCAACTCTCAGTAACTTTTTCACACTTGTATTTTTATGTAGTGGCAATATATTACGACAAGTTGGCAACACTGCCCGTAATGGCGAACGCAGACTATTTGGCGCCAACCGCCTTAAATAAGTACTACAAATTGGGGGTATTTGAATACAAAAGAAACCTTACTTTTGAGATTTTGTTTTGTTGGGATCTAAGTCAGAGTTTAATCCATTGTTTTATTCAAAAGAAAGCCTTCTGTACCCTGCACCCTAATTGCGTACACTAGTAGTCAGAATATGAGATATTTTTTAAGGATACTGCTTCATATGTTCGAAAAATGTGTCTGCTCAACAACGTATAAGGCAATGAATGTTTTTGAACTTTCAAAATGAAAGCCATTTTGGCGAGAGAAGTTCAAACCTCCTGATTCTGTCAGCGAGCCATCACCCCCCTTTCCCCCTTTCACCTGGATACACGAAGCCGTGTACCGACCGGATTCGTTCCGATCCTTAATGCATATACGGTCCCCGCAGACCATGGCCCACCTTTCTTCCACGCCGCATGCCCTGTCCCCTGTACAAGTTAGGATGTTAAGCCTGTGACAGCGAAGGGTGTTAACGTTGCTGAGTTCTAGGCCAAACTGCAAATTTAAATTGCTGACGATAGGTTGACCGTACACACTTAGGCTTGATATACAAAAAAAAAGTTGTAGATAATTATAACGTCGTAGTAATCCTATTAATATTATAAACGTGGAAGTTTGTATGGATGAACTACTGAACGGATTTGGATGAAATTTGGCACAGAGATACTCTATAACCAGAATTAACACATAGGATACAAATACAATACAAATACAAAATGTTTATTTGTTTTTCTCTTTACTAGCTGCACTACAGCTAGTAAAGAGAAAAATAAAGCCTCTACAGATTAACACACTTTTGTTTCTAAAGGCCCCTTTAAACACAATAGACTATAAAAATAGTAGTTAATTGTTCTTAGGGATAATGGTGTCTAGTCTAGATAAAACGCGCACAATAGCCGCATAAACCCAGGCCTTGTTCATAGAATTAGTCTAGTATCTTAGCAGCTCGAGCTAAGAGGAACTTAACACAATGCCAGTCAATTTACGATGTGCGTGTGAACGTGTGAAGGCCAAACTGGTATTTCAGAAATAAAAATTGTAGGATTTATTAGTATACTTAAAACAATTGTAGAACAAATCTGGGAATTTATATAAATATGTTAAAAACTACAGCCATTACAGTGCGGTCCCTCAGTCCTCACACTCCATCGGCCAGATCTCGGAAAGTATCTGAAAATTTAAGGTATTGTGACTACAGACATTTAGTGAAGAATTAGTAAAGATATTTACTGAATAACAGACCGCAAAAGAGTCGAAGATAAGGTTTCTAACTAAACACATACACAGCATTAACCCAAATTCTCATAATATAGATCTTGCATGTATCTAAATTAAAGCACAGCACTAAATCATCCCAGGTGACATTATGCGGTTATAGATCCTTTGAAGGTTTTTTTTTATAAAAAGTCAAAGTCAAAAAGTCAAAGCATTTATTTAAATACTGGTATTCAGCTGCATCCGGTTAGACTGGAAGCCGACCCCAACATAGTTGGGAAAAGGCTAGGCAGATGATGATGATGTTCATACAGTGTGAATAGGTGGTTGTATCGTTCGCAAAAATAGGTAGGTACGTTGTCAAACGTGCCGGTGACGCAACGATGACTGAGGCGTGCTGTGACTGTGCGTGTACACTAGTGCGGGTCGGCATGATTCGCTACGATTTGGCACTTCAGTAATGCAATTCGGTAAAAATCTCACCGTGAAAACTTAGGTGTAGAAAGCTGCCAGTAGCGTCCATCACTAGCATCGGGTGGAACGACAGCTCACTTTACAGTGAGATTTTTACAGTATAACACTACTGCCGAGCGATTCTGTAAAAATGTCACCGTGAAAACTTAGGTGAAGTGAACTTGATGGCGTTGTCATTTCTTTTTAAGTTAGGGATTGACACTTCACCTAAGTTATCAATGGTGAGATTTTTACAGAATCGCTCAGTTGGTCAAATGACAGCTTACTTCACCTAAGTATTCACGGAGAGATTTTTGCAGTATAGCACTAAAGACATTCAAGCAAAATTAAAAACTCCAGCTTGCGCCTGGCCTCGCGTCAGCTAGACGGCTGTGCCGAATCAAGCCGACCGAACCAGTGTGTACTCACCCCTTTAGTGACGTGACGCGCCGTTAGTGACGTGACTGATGTGTGTACCTATAATAACAATTGGCCGCTTACGATTTGTTTTATGGAATTGAGACAATTTGTTGTGACTGTTTTCTTTTTTAATTGTATTTTTTCCAACCAAATATGTATGTATTTGTGTCACTTTGTAGTTTTTAGACCTTGTGATTCAATTATGTAATGTTGTGCATGAATCTTAAATAAATAAATAGTAAAAATTAATAATAATATCTAATAATAATAATAATATCCCTGGACATTTCACACAGCACCATTTGTCCCAAGCTAAGCAACCTAATGCTTGTGTTATGGTAACAAGATGGCTGATAAACTACTTATATACTTACAATTTTTTTTTGTAAATACATACATATTATAGATAGGAAAACACCCAGACTCGGAACAAATACATGTAGGTCATACAAACATTTGTTCCGTGCGGGAATCGAACCCGCGACACGCAGCGCAGCAGTCAATCGCTTAACCACTGCGCCAACCAATTAAGTGGGATATAGTGGTTTTGGGGTTATTTATGTTGAATTTACAATTCTGTTTATTCTATTAAACCACTTAATACTTATTATATTAGGAAATGATATTTTATTTTTTTTATATTTTATTTTATTTATATTTTTTATTATATTTTAATTTCCTGTTTGGTATCGTAAGTAGGTTTGGGTCTCATAGATAGTATTTGTTATGATTTATTTCTCTCAGAGAGTTGTACTTAGTTTTATCGTCCACCAAAAACATTTTAGTAAGCTTTTCTTGTTTTGTTATTAAATAGTTATCATTATTCTTCATAATATGCAACACAAAAATACTTAAATGAACCGATTACATTTTTTCATAGCAGGTAAACATTACAAGAGAAATGAAAACGCTGTATGCAGGCGCCAAAAACATTTATTTTGTAGGAATTGTGTTTTTGTTTAGGGACAGATTTTCCTCCCATTACTTTTATTTGAGCACTCAGGTCTTTTTACAAACACTACATTAAAATAATGGTTTGACATTCAAAACCTGTGTGGACCACAATCAACTAATCATATATCGCGACATATTCGCCAAAAATGTAAACAAATATGAGTTTATAGAAAAATAATTTTAATTCCTACAAAATAAAGTTCAGTTTACGATGCAACTTCAAAAATTTTTATAACTTTTTCAATAGTGCTTGTCACTCTGAAATCAACTTAATTGCTATTGTGATAAAGTTGATATTAGTGTAACTTGAAATTATGTTTGTATTCTGTCATAATAGACTAATGCACATCTAACACACACAGATCTCTCTCACATACACATACACTCTTTCCCTTACTTCCGCTCTACATTATTACATAAAAACTTATAGGAAGTTTTTATTTTTTTTGTCATTCTTAATTTATTATTTACTAGCTGCGCCCCGCGGATTCACCCGCATAAGTTTTGATCCCGTAGGAATATCGGGATAAAAAGTATCCTATATATTAATCCTTTCATACAAATCCTTTCAGTAGTTTTTGCGTGAAAGAGCAACAAACATCCATCCATGCATACAAACTTTCACGTTTATAATATTAGTAGGATTTAATTTATTATTTATTCTTATTTATTTCCTCAAAGATGTGAAAGTGTGGAACAAAATATTGCCTGCCATGTATTTTTTGCGGGGCGTTGTTAATTGCGCCACAGTATTTAACTTTTGCAGCTATCTTCGTGTCTTTTAACTAAGCTAAGCTTTCAGCTAAGTTAAACCTAAGTTGTCCATACCAAACTTTTTTTTTTTTACTGGCCTAAGCTGTCCCACTCCTGGGCAAAGGCTGCCAAATTTAAATGGGACTGGGCAGGACAAGTCTGCCGCATGCCGGACAAACTGTGGGCCCAAACTTTGATTATTATTTATTATATTTACTAGCTGACCCGGCAAACGTTGTTTTGCCATAAAAATTATTTCTAGCTGCCCGGCGCTACATCGTTCACGTGGTGTCCTACCCCCTACCCTACTCCTACCCTAATCCTACACTACTCCTACCCTGCTCCTACACTACTCCTACCTTACTCCTACCCTACCCTACTCCTACACTACTCCTACCCTACTCCTACCCTACTCCTACCTTACTCCTACACTTCTCCTACGCTACTCCTACCCTACTTCTACCCTACTCCTAACCTACTCCTACCCTACTCCTACCCTACTCCCACCCTACTCCTAACCTACTCCTACACTACTCCTACCGTAGGGTAGGAGTATGTAATATATTATTCTTATTAATTCTGTCTGTATGTTGCATTTTTACACCTAAACCACTGAACGGATTTCGACAAAATTTGGTAAAGAGATAGATAGCATCCTGGGGAAGGACATGTCCTTTTTCCATATTTTCTGATTAGATTTATTATTATTATATATTTGACTAGCTTCTGCCCGCGGCTTCGCCCGCGTGGATGTCGGAAATTATTCCACGGGAACGTGCTACCAGGATAAAAAGTATGTCCATCCCCAGTATGCTATCTACCTCTTTACCAAATTTTGTCGTCCGTCCGTTCAGTGGTTTAGGTGTAAAAATGCAACATACAGACAGAATTAATAATAAATAGTATAGCACTCTACCCGCGACTTCGTCCACGTGTACTTTACTCTAAAAACATCGAAGATTTATGTTTACGATCTTTATTATTTATTTATTTAATTCGGTTAATTTTAAAGTTTTTTAGATCAAATGAATTCGATTTTTTAAATAAACCTTGTCGTCCCGTTTTACCACGACAGGCTTTGTTTTAAAAAAAGCGTTTGGTACGTTCCGATTGTATGACTTAAAGATTATTTATACCCATTTTCGAGTTAATGGAAGCAAGCAGTAAAATCCGGTAAGAGACGATTTTTGAAAAACCCTTATATATAATAATAATAAATAATAATAATAATAAATCCCTGGACATTTCACACAGCACCATTTGTCCCAAGCTAAGCAACCTAATGCTTGTGTTATGGTAACAAGATGGCTGATAAACTACTTATATGCAATTTTTTTTTTTTGTAAATACATGCATATTATAGATAGAAAAACACCCAGACTCGGAAAAAATACATGTAGGTCATACAAATATTTGTTCCGTGCGGGAATCGAACCCGCGACACGCAGCGCAGCAGTCAATCGCTTAACCACTGCGCCAACCGTGCCGTCTGCATATACTTTTCATTTTTTGTTTTAATACCGAGTTTCGAGTTAATCCGTCCGAGGGGTTTAAATTTTTTTCTTACCTATTAACTTTTTCACCCCCTAAATCCCCTGTGAGGAGTTTTTTTAAACTAAAAAGTGACCATCTGTATTAATTACTAAGGCAAATATTGCCAAGTATCAAGTTTATTAACCAAAGGAAAAAAGTTTTTCATATTAATTGTATCCCGTCTTTTCACCCCACAGGGGTAGAACTTAGAACTTAATATTAACTTTAAAAGCCTGTACTATTGCATGCTATATATTGGCAAAATGTGTGTTACTAAATATTTTATTTAGGAACTTCATGTACCTACCATATTTGATGCAATAAATGAATTGAATTGAATAGAATTCAAAAAACAAATATTGGGATGTTTCCATAATTTGACTCAAAGATTATTTATACCCATTTTCGGGTTAATCAAGCCACGCATTATAATCCTCTTCTGTAAAATTAACCACCCCTTTTCACCCCGTTAGGGTTAGATTTTCTAAAAACCCTCATACGCGTTATTATTTATTTTTAGTCTTATGCACACACACTGAGTTTCGAGTTAATCGGACCGCGCGTTCAAATTCTTCCACACAAACTTTAGCACCCCTATATCCCCTTTGAGGTGTAGTTTCGAAAAACTAATAATGATAAACTTTATTAACGAATAAGATTTTTCATATAAACTTTATCCTATCCTCATATCTGAATGTTGTTGATGAACGTGACAAATTGAAGGTGGTCACGGATGGTTTCAACAACTGTAGTCATTTGTATGAGGAGGCTTTAAGCAAAGTTAGGGACCTAGAGGATGAATTATTTCATGCTAATAGTCGTATTAACCAGTTAGAAAAAGGAATAGAATGTACTCAGGTTAAAGAAAATAACCACTTATATAATGAATTGTTAAATAGTAATTGTAACCCTCATTCCATAACAACTATTGACCTAACTGAAGATTCCTTGCTGAAGCAGAATTATAATTATAGTTATAAAGTTAGTCATAACAAAATGAAAAAATATGCAAGAATGAATAGAATAATTAAAAAATGTAATCAATTTAGGAGACAACAGAAACACTTTTCCAAAAATATTCCACTGAGGAAAGAACGTGTTGATCTAATAAATAAATTGAACAATCATCAAATTAAATTAGAAGACAGCAGGAAAATCTATGAAATAGATACTCAGCGCTTACAGTCTGATATACAGGTACTTGAGGGCACACTTAGTTCCCTGTACATTAAATATGTGGGTTCTCAGAACCAAATTAGAGAACATATTCTTGCTGCTAGTGAGCTAGTTATGTGTCAGTGTACTTGTCAAGTTTCAACCCCTATTGCTGTCCAGCCTGAGGCAACGGAGGACCCGTCCCAGACTGAGAGTTTATCTCAAGACTGTATCCTTAACCAAGACGTGCCTGATATAGTACAAGATCTATCTCAAGTGGCACAACTTGAGATTGGTAGTTGTCCATCTTTAAGTAGTCATTATTGTTATGATTCAGTTATGTTCTCAGATAGTATAGGAAGAGGTTTAGGTAAATTAATTAGTAACAACCTGAGTTATTGTACTCAAAATTATTGTATGCCAGGGTCAACCTACAAACAAATAATGGCATCAGTATCAGGAAATGTATGTACCCCAAAAACCAACATTACTGTATTTGTAGGTAATAGTTCTAACATCAAAAAATACGAAATCACTGACTGCGTAACTGAGTTGTTAAAGTTAAATTGTAGTAAAATAATATTGTGTGCTTTCCCATATTTTGAAAAATTGACAGATAGACAAAACAATTATATTCATATGCTTAATAAACATATGCATTTTTTAGTTAGTCATCACAGTGACAAGCTCGTATATTTTGACACCAACAGTTTTGTGGAAACTTTAAAGTCGACTAGGGATACTGTGTATCTGCCTGTTAGTTTAAGACACATAATAGCAAGGCTATTAGCTTCCTATATAAACTCAGACATAAATAGTATGTCGAAGTCATGTATTATTAACACCACAATGGTTAGTAATAATACTAATAATAAGGTGGTGAGTCTGAATAAATGTAGCTCAAATGCTATAAATACTTATACAAATTGTACGAAGGAGGTTTCATGTCCCTCACTCAATGTGAGCTCACTGCCCGGTGATGACATTGAAGTCTTGGGGTTAACTCCGGATAATCTTTTAAACTAGTTTGTAAGACAACAGAAGGTACCAGTAAGAATATTCTTAAACCTAACAACAACAAGGTATCTTCTTGCTCTAAATTAAGAAAAGGAGATCAGCAGAATGCCTTGAAATTATTTCATCAAAATATTCAAGGCATTTCTTCCAAATTATTAGAAATAGAAATCTTTTTAGAAAAAACAAAGTTTGACATTGTTTGTTTAACTGAACATTGGTTAAAGGATTACCAAATGCTGATTAATTATGAGAACTATAGTGTTTGCAGTTGTTTTAACCGTAAATCTATGTTACGTGGAGGTTCTCTAATCTTGATAAAAAATAGTTTAAAATCCAAGCAACGAAACGACATAGTGGATTTATCAGTTGAACATTGTATCGAACTGTCCTGTGTTGAGCTGGATAAGCATGTTGTAGTGTGCGTTTACAGACCCCCTAATTATCAGAACTTTTCTGTATTTGAGTCAATAATGGAAGATGTCCTAGCGAAACTTGCATCCAGTAACAAAACCGCAATTATTTCTGGTGATTTTAATATTAATATTTTGGAAAATAATTCAAATAGCAGTAGATTATTAAGCCTTTTTAAATCGTTCAATTTATTTAATGTTTTTACAGAACCAACTAGAGTAACTCCAACTTCTTCTACTTGTATCGATAATGTCTTCTGCGATTGTGATTATTTAGATAAAGCCATCGTAAATTATCTGCCGTCTGATCATAGTGGACAAACGGTAACTTTTAAGTTTAAAACACCTTTGCAAAAAGTGCAAATACAATTTAGGCCAATAACGACTGGCAAATTAAATAGATTTGATATTACCCTAAATAATAAGTTAAATGTTCTGGATTATAATATGGACGATGCAAATAAATTGTATGAGGATTTCTTTTCAATAGTGCACACTGAATTCAATAAAACTTTTGAAAAGAAAACAAAAAATATTTGCCCTAATTTTATATTTAGTGACTGGGCAACTAGAGGTATTAGAATTAGTAGGGAAAGACTGTTCGAGCTGTATGGCCTTAAGCCTTATATCAACACTGAAACTTTCAACAAGTATGTTGCTATGTATTCCAAAACTTTTAGAAATACATGCAAGATAGCTAAAGCCCAGTTCATTAGTAACAAGATCAAAACAGCAGATAACAAAATAAAAACAGTTTGGAAAGTTATACATAATGAAACTAGTGGGAATAAAATACGAAACAATGATTACACATTGGAGACTTCACGTGGTGCCATAAGCTCTAACTTAGAAGTAGCTCAGGAATTTGTAAATTTCTTTACAAATATACCATGTAAAACGACGGAAGCCTTAAATTCCTCACCTGTTGTCTCAATTGATCTATTAAGAGCTAACGTTCCAGGATGCTCGATTGAATTTCAATTTAAACACATAAACCCTATGACAGTTATAAAAGCTTTTCGGCAAATCAAAATCAAATTGACCGAAGATTTATGGGGTATGTCTATCAAAGTTTGTACATCCATAATCGAGACTATAGCACCATACTTAGCTTTGATATTTAATTTGTGTGTAGATCAAGGAGTCTTCCCGGATTTAATGAAATACAGTAAGGTTATACCGCTTTTTAAATCTGGGGACAGCAAAGACACCAACAATTATAGACCCGTATCCGTGTTGCCCGTATTCAGCAAGGTGTACGAAAAGGTAATGCTCAATCAAATGCTTAATCATTTTAACACCAACAAAATCTTACATGATCAGCAATATGGTTTCACCAAAGGACGTTGTACGACTGACGCCGGTGTCACCTTATTAAAGCACATATTTACAGCGTGGGAGGAGGCCCAAGATGCCATAGGAATCTTTTGTGACCTCTCCAAGGCATTTGACTGCGTCAATCACGAAACCTTACTTTTTAAACTGGAGCACTACGGACTAGGTCAACTTGCGCTCAGTTTAGTCAAATCTTATTTAAATGATAGACAGCAAAAAGTTCAAATAAATGGTGTCAATTCTCTTGCTTTAAAAGTAAAAATGGGTGTCCCTCAAGGCTCGATTTTAGGTCCTTTCCTCTTTTTAGTATATATTAATGATCTACCCCATTTAATAAAGAACCAACCACAAATGGTGTTATTTGCTGACGATACTTCCTTAATTTTTAAGATAAATAGACGTGCACCAAATATTGACGACGTAAATAACGCCCTACAGCAGGTACTAAATTGGTTCACTGCTAATAATTTGGTATTAAATGGGAAAAAAACTAAATGCATAAGATTTGCTTTACCAAATGTTAAAAGTAGTGATTGTGACATAGTATTGAACAAAGAGAAACTAGAATTCGTCGATAAAACTGTTTTCCTGGGGATCACGCTCGACTCAAGGCTGCAATGGGGTCCTCATTTAACATCTCTTGCAGGAAGGCTAAGTTCAGCAGCTTACGCTGTAAGAAAAATCCGTCAAGTTACTGATGTAGATACCGCGAGGCTAGTCTATTTTAGTTACTTTCATAGTATCATGTCTTACGGTATTTTACTATGGGGACGGGCTGCAGATATCGAGTCCATTTTTATTCTGCAGAAAAGAGCCATCAGAGCAATATATGGCCTCCGCAGGCGCGATTCTTTAAGGGAACTGTTTAAAGATATTAACATCATGACGGTACCTTGTCAATACATCTATGAAAACATCATGTACGTAAGAAAAAATTTAAATCTGTTCAACAAAAGAGGTGACAAACACAACTACAGGACTAGAAATAGGGACCAATTAGTTCAAACAGGTTTCAGACTGGCTAAAGTAGACTCAACCTTCATGGGGTACTGTTTAAAATGTTACAATAAAATTCCTCCCCACATACTCCAACTGAATGAAACGAAATTTAAATCTTGTATTAAACGCACACTATGTAGCCAAGCATATTATAAGTTAGGGGATTACATCGCTGACAAAAATGCTTGGCTCAATGCTGGTCCAGCTCCACAGGGGCGCTTAAACTAATTAGCATTCGGAAACATTGCTGGAGCTGCGGAACATTGGAAGAAAACTATATTTGCATTGTATAAACTCAATTGTTTAGTATTGTATAACTGCATAGCACACGTGTGAGCACTATGTACTTTCTATAAAGCTACCATTTACTGGGTACGTCTTTCATTGACTTAAATGTGCCCTGGCGGCTGAGAGTATGTCATGCTCACTCTAATGTCTCGCTGGTGGTGGCGTGTGTGTTGGATCATTAAGTTCCCTTCAAAATGGTTGAGCTGAATGGTGCTGATCCATACGTCATGTTCGTGAACGGGCGCCGTCAGTAGGGACTGGTCATCTCTTAGCTGCCACGGCTTATTGTAATTTTTAATTTCTGAATTGTTTTTATGTTTTCTATAACGGACGCTTTTAACGTGCACGTCTTTTCTACATCGTTCTCACATGGTTAATTTCAACACGAATGATGTAATCAAATATTTTGTAAGAATTTTATGATTTAAAAGAGTGTCCATGGAGTTTCTTGCCCGTTCTTCTCCATAGGTACCTACGCTTTGGAATGGGCAACTAGCTTCATCTTTCTGACTGACCGACCCTTTGACAATTCAAAAGTGCCTGTAATTGGTTTAGTTGAATTAAATGATTTGAGTTGAGTTTGAGTTTGAGTTTGAGTTTCCCCGCTTTTCACCCCCACAGGGGTGGAATTTTGAAAAATCATTTGGGATGTGTTCATAACTTGACTCAAAAATTATATATACCAATTTTCGAGTTAATCAAGCCACGCTGTAACATCCTCCAATATAAAATTGACTACCCCTTTTCAGGGCGTCAGGGGTAGATTTTCGAAAAACCCTGATACACATTATTCTTTTCTTTCAATTTTAGGTATAAAAACTGAGTTTCCATTTAATCGTACCGCGCGCTAAAATTCTTCCATACAAACTTTGAAACCCCCCAATCCCCTTTTACGGGGTAGTTTATAAAAACAAAAAATGCCCAACTTCATAATTTACTTAGATAAATATTCGTGCCAAGTTTCAAGTTTATTACCTCAAGGAATAAGATTTTTCATACAAACAAAATCCCCCCATTTCACCCTTTTAGGGGTAGAATTTCGAAAAACCCCTTCTTAGTGGATACCTTCTCTTTACGAAGAATACACCCTCCAAATTTCATGTCTCTAGGACCAGCGGCTTAGGCTGTGCGTTGATGTCTCAGTCGACTGACTGAAATTCAAAAAAAATTCAAAGTCCTGACTGACTAGTCAGGACTTTGAATTTTATATATTTAGATATTATTCATATAGCTAATACACACATAACTAAACATAAGAATTTTATATATATAGATGATATTATTCATAAAACTAACACACATATAACTAAATTTAAGTTTTCAAACCAGTAAACACCTTGAACTTCTACATGTTTTTAGTCGGCACGTCTGCCCTATATCTGTATAGAAATGTGTGCCCTCTGTATCTCTAATAAAATCAGAAAGAGACCTTTCTGATTTTATTAGAGAGATACAGATGAGAATAACCTATTTGTGTAAAAATGAATCGGCACCGGGGTTTGTAAAACCTGACAAACAGGAAAATTAAACTTAATATAATATCTTGCATTAATAATATGTAGACTGTATTCGTTTTAAAATAACTTTATTTGCATCGAACATTTTAGAAGCGACACTCGTTCTGATCGGAAGTGTTTTACATCAAACTGTTGAATACAAAACAAAATGCAGTTTGAAAACCAACTAAGCTAGTTTGTTTTGTACCAAAATCAATCGAAACTGTGCAAGTGAAATCCACCATGTATCCTGACGACATCTTTGTGCAGGTGTTTCGAAACCCAAGTAATGATGATAATATTCACGGAACAGATTTGTTCCGTGATAATATTTATGTTTTTGTGGAATTAGAAAACATTATTGATGCTATTTTACATTTCATAGTATTGGCACTATTAATATCTACGTTGATATACGGAGTGACATCATGGTGTATATTCAAAAAGTTTCGGAACTACAAAAACTTTGTGCTTCTCAACGCAATTTTTGTAAACATCTTATATATTTTTGTAATGGTTCTGATAGCGAAGCTTGAAACAACTGGTGTGTTGGAAAAAGTTTATGGTTTATTTGAAGTGCTACTTTTTTTACGGTTTTACCTAAAATCTGTGTACAACCACTGGTTGTTGGTTTTGTGTCATATATTTTATGTCGACATTGTAAAAGTTTTCAATGGGCATATACGAAGGAAATATGTAAAAAGTATTATCTTTGCTTGGGGTGTAGCTTTAATTTCATCTCTAATTTTATTTTTCATAATATACTATACTCAAATAGAGGTCCACGTAGGAACGAGCACAATGGATATAATTATCAAGGGAAGCCTCATATTACCGTTGATAATCAACTCTTGTTTTTACATTATTGTTCTATATTCACTGTGTCGTAGTTTCAACACAAGCGCACATACAGCTACTAACATTTGGCGTCGCTTGTATATAGCTACTTTGATGTTTATATTGAGTGACGTCATTATGTTGTCTGATTATTTAATCAATATAACACGTGAGTACAATTATTATAGCCATATATTTGTGGTTGTGAAAATATTTTTAAGACAATTTAACGTAATTATATTAGTACTTTTTTTGGTTTTTGTTAAAAGCAATCGGGAAATATGGCATGAATTATACGTAAATAAATTTAAGAAAAGGCCTTTAACAGCAAGGCACAGGGACCACGATATCGTCATGCAGGAAGGAATCCATCGTGATCCTGGTGATTGCCGCCCGGCAGTTCTTGTACTATGAATAATTAAACTAGTACACTAACATAACGTAACTTCTCGCCCATATTTACCAAATGGTAGGGCAGAGGTGTAGTTTTTTAAACTAATAAAAGGGCGAAATGTGACTGCACAGACACCAGCACATCAAGCTATACGAAACTGTCAAATTTTCCCAATCAACCTTGAATCTTAATGGTTTAGCGATAAAGTTGAAAATCTGTTAAAGAAATTTGACAGATTGTAGTAGCTTACTGATTATGCTGGCGTCTGTACTATAAATAATTAAACTAGTACACTAACATAACATAACTTCACGCCTATGTTTCCCAAAGGGTAGGGCAGTGGTGTACTTTTACTTTTTTAAACTAATAAAAAGACGAATTGGGAGTGTACCACATAAAGTACACCTCTGCCATAACGTTCGCTAGACGTAAAATTCTACTTCTGCCAGCCTCGAAAAGGTGTATGAGGTAGCCCAGGTTTTCACGGCGATTTTTTTTCGCGCACTGAATTTTTAACGCTGTGCTTAGCGCCGAGAGTTCAAAATCCTACATTTTGTTTTTTTGACGAGCTTGGATGCGCTCCGTTGGATTCTCAATGCTCGAATAACCACCGAGAGTTGAAAATCCGGTGTGTGATAAAGTGCTGCCGCGATATTTTTACGTCCGTGCGGACTTGAGCTTAGTCTCACAAGTGGGCAAGTCTAGACTTGCCTTTTAATGCATTTAAAGCTCAACTAAAATCCACCTTTGTTCAAAGGCATACTATTCCATCAACGACTACTTAGACGATAAGAATAGTTGGTCACCCTAGTTTAACGAAAGACAATTTTTATGTTTTTTCTCCAGAATTAGCTTACTGCCAGGTCTTAGTTTATCTTTGTGTGACTTCAAGTGACAGCTATGTGAACAGAACCCAGCAATGCATAAATATGTAAGCTGTCACGCCCTTTATGCCTGGAGGCTTTTATTTGGGTAGTAAGTTTTTTATTTTTTATTTACATTTTAATTAATTATTTTTTAGCTTGAGTACGTATAGTTTTTATTATATTTGTTGGTATATTGGCGTGGCTAGCTGACATATTATGGCAAATAATTAAATTTTATGTTCTGGTTTTGTAACGTTAATTACCGAACATAGGTACCTAGTATTGTATACAATCAAGTATTTTTTTTTAATTGAATAGACAGCTGTGCTGCTGGGGAGTTTGTTGCGCCACTTCTTCTTCCCAGCGATAGCACTAGGAAGTGGTGAAGGGCGGGCGTTTTTGGGGACTGTCTTTTGTAATTTTGACGTTCAAAAAGTGCTGATTCTCAGCCTAATTTGAATAAATGACTTTTGATTTTGATTTTTGAGTCAATACTTTTAGTCGGTCAAAAGCAGAAAGACTGGTTTCGTCCGAAACCGTTGTTAAGTTAAAATGCGTTCTCTCGATTGAAAGGATTTAAGTCTTACTAAAAAAACCTAACTGATAGTTGAAATATGTAGTTATATCCAATTATAAGTAGTTTTGACTTCGAAACGACTCAATTTAATTATTGTCTACTCTTTATTTAACCTATGGTCCATTATATAGTATCTTTTAATATCATTACGACTACCTATCTGACCTCCACAACCCCACTGGGTTGTGGAGGTGGTGTGGCTACTGGTAATACGACACCCCTTGGTAAGACAGGTTGTCAGACTTTCGGGCTTCTGACTACCCGTAACGACTGTCAAAAATCCACAAATGACAGCCAAGACCAAAGGTTTAACGTGCTTTCCGAGGCACGGAGGGGTCTTGGAATGTAAAGATGGTCACCCATCCACAGACCAATCGTGGCAAGCGGAGCTTAACCTGATCGATCGAACCGTGCGGCTGTTATTTCTTAGCCACAAGCTACTACCTAATTAACTAAAGGTTGATTTTTTTGCTGGTATCTTTTTGGCAACACTGTTTTTGACAGATCACGCGTGAATCGTGTCTTGTGTCATGGTCAAACTTGTTCAGTTTGGTCTATAATTTAACCATGAATCGACTTACGAACGAACAACGCTTGCAAATTATTGAATTTTACTATCAAAATACATGCTCGGTTAAGAGAGTGCATCGCGCACTTCTTCCAATTTATGGTCAGTTTGGTCGGCCTACTGAGGCAGCTATTCGGAAGCTTGTGACTAAATTTCGAACCCAGTTTACATTATTGGACATTAAACCACGAACACGCATACGTAGAGTGAGGACCGAAGAAAATATTGCGGCTGTATCCGCCAGTGTTAGTGATGACCGTGAAATGTCGATTCACCGCTGTTCGCAGCAATTGGGCCTCTGTTACTCGACTACGTGGAAAATTTTGCGAAAGGATTTGGGTGTAAAACCTTACAAGATACAGCTGGAGCCCAATTCTCGCGCAACTCGCGTTCGTCCCGCACGAAATCCTTGCCGGTCGTCTCCGCATGTACCTTATAAAACGGTGAGATATCCAGAAACATCTATTCTCACTACAAGTCTATCAGAAATCACGAGTCTAGGGACTATAATGTTGCCATTATGCGTCTCACGAAGTAATCCCTTCCACATAACGATGCGATTTTTTGTCGTAGTCGTTATTGTACTTTTCACCATCTTAAAAAATGATTTTTAAGGCAAAAACATATTTTAAGCAGCATTATAAAGGTATTTCATTGACATTTATCAATCTTATAATCATTATTGTTTTCGTTACTCCATTTTTATTTTATTATTAACATTGATATAATATAAGGCCTCCGTACAACGGAAAGCATAGCTCATGTTGATTTGTCAACGTCATCGATATTTGTCACGTCAAAGTAAAGTCAAAATACAATTTATGTTGTTTGTTTACATTGGTCTACATAATAATAGGTAATGAAATAAAACAGAATGACTGCTAATGATATTATAAGTAAGCTGATGACCAGCACAATAACCTAAAAGTTTATCAAGATGGAGAAGAAGAGGAGGAAGGGTGGCTGTTTTGAAGAGTGCGGTACTGCACCAATCGGACCGTCCTGCTACATGCTTTTCCAAAGACGCTAGGCTTCTGTGTCCACGTGTCCTGGCTTCATTACTTTACAAAGGCCCCAAAGATTGTTGGGAAATCCTTGCGAAAACAGATTTCACCCTGAGGGTCGCGTTAGGAGTCTCGTCACAACACGAATTCAAATTTCTTTGTGGTCAAAGTGCCTCACAAACATGAAGACTTGGCGAAACGTGAAGTGGTCCGCCGATTCCTAAGCTAACGGACAGCGCTTGACTCATCACGCCGACCGTTCGTGTAAACTAGTGATCATATACTGTCCTGTGCTGCACTGTACTGTGTTGTTGTGTGTGGTTATTATTATCACAGATTTAGGTTTATTTTAGTTTATTAACTAAATCGCTACGATGGATAGCGAGAATGTGCAAGTGCTCTAGCCGTTACAGTGGTACCCAACTCTAACTAACCTACCAAACCTAACACACTGAGCACTTGCACACTGTCGGCGACAAGACCCTATCTGGGTACCACGGCGCAAGTAGTGGAGGGACCGCTACAAAGAAAACGTAAAGTAAATAATTCTATGTTAATAGTTAATACTTTAAAGAGATTTATTTTATGTTTCTTATGTTCTAATTAGTATTTGTTATCAGTATTTGTTATTAGTTTTTGTATCCCGAACGAATAAGACTGTTTTTGAAAGGGTTCCAATAAGTAAAATTTTGTTCATACATAATTACGTAACTTGGAAAATCACTTTTTTGTTTATGGGTAGAATTTAATAATTTTTGTTTTAAATGAAAGGTCTAGATATAAAACCAATAATACCGTTTGAATTATGAAAATCGGACCATTGGTTCAGAAGTTATAGTGAGATTTTTATAATCAAAATGTTCCTAGTTGATATTTTGAACAGTTTTTCTTCTAGAAACTTTTTATTGTGTATAATTAAGTTAATTATTAAGCTGGAATTAGGTTAAGGCGTAATCCTTAACCTAATTACAGCTTAATAATAAGGAATAATATATGTTAAAATTGTAAGGATATAATAATTATGGATAAATAAATAAAACAAGGGCTTGACAGATCTCGGCTTAGCGAAAATTAAAGTAAAAAAACGGTCCGCCTTAAGGGAACTTAGGCCGGTATAAATAGAGCGCAGTTTTTGACGAAAAGTCAGTCTCGGCTACTCGGTGTCCGGCCCAGAGGCCCTACGGCACATGCCGGACGTGCTGGACATCGTAGTCCACCGAGGGCTACACCACCAGATCACGCAGCTAGTGATAGACGACGAGCTACAGTCGGATCACCAACCTGTACTCGTCGTCTTAACAGGGACGCCGACTCGACTGAAGCCAGTAGCGCCACGTCGACGCATGGATTGGACCAAGTTCGCAGAGGAAGTAGAGACCACCACGCCTACTCGGCCCATTACTACCTCCGCGGACGTAGACACAATGGCGGATGACGTCACTGTTTGCATACAGAGCGCCTTACAGACGGCGACGAGCACGCAGCCGCAGGGGAGAGGGCAATTGCCGCCCCTGCCGGCGCGCATAAGCGCAATGATCGCCGAGAAGAGGCGCCTTCGCAAACAGTGGCAACAGCATAGATGTCCGACGCTCAAGACGAAGCTCAACCGTCTCGCGGAGAGGGTCAAGGCCGAGTTCAAGGCACACTCTACCGCAGGTTGGGAGGAAAGAATTGACGCCACGAGGGACAGTTGGCCGTCGATACACAAACTCTGCGGCCAACTCACGAGTACCCCAGCCCCGGTACGACCGCTGCTAAGCAGCGACGGGGCGCTAAAGTATGTAGCGGAGGACCGGGCGGAGGTCTTCGCCGAACACCTGGAGCGTCAGTTCCGCCCCAACCCGACCAGCGACACCGACCATGTCGCAGCAGTCGAGAAACACCTCGGAGACTACTTCGCTACGCCGATAGCTCCCGAGGAAGACCCTATCTTCTTCTCGCCTGGCGCAGTCAGACGCGCCATCCTAAGAACGAAGCCCAGAAAAGCCCCAGGTGCCGACGGCATCACCAACGCAGCGCTGCGCCACCTGCCGTACCGAATGGTAGCGGCGCTGGCGCGCCTGTTTACGGCGATGTTGCGCACGGGGGCCTTTCCCGCTTCGTGGAAGGAAGGGCGCGTCATTATGCTGCCCAAGGCGGGAAAGAACATACTGAAGCCGGAGAGCTATCGGCCGATCACGCTGCTGCCGACAGTCTCCAAGGTGTTCGAAGCACTCCTGCTGCGACATCTCCAGCCACACCTGACGCCACGCCCGGAGCAATTCGGGTTTCGGGTGGAACACAGCACGACGCTCCAGCTGTCGAGGGTACTGCACCACCTCACAGCGGCACGCAACAAGAAGGAGTACGGGGTGGCAGTATTCCTCCACATGGAGAAGGCCTTCGACCGTGTGTGGCACGACGGCCTCATACACAAGATGGCCACCACAGACGCGCCCCGTCGCGTCGTAAAGGTGGTCTCTAGCTTCCTCTCTAACAGGACTTTCAGGGTGGTGGTGGATGGGGCGCTATCCGGCGCCCGGCCAGTGCTCGCGGGTGTACCGCAGGGCAGCTGTCTCTCGCCGGCGTGTTACTCTCGTTACACCGACGACATCCCCACTACCTCGGAGGCGATGCTCGCGCTGTACGCGGACGACGCCGCGTACATTACTACATCGCTCAATGCGAAGTACGCGGCCGTCAAGATGCAGCGCACGCTAGAGCTGCTTCCCGAGTGGCTGTCGAAGTGGCGGCTGTCGGTGAACGTGGGTAAGACGCAGGTGATCATCACCGGGTCCGCGCACCTCCCACCACCCCTGAGACTCTAAGGAGCCGACATCGCGTGGTCGCCCTCGGCCAAGTACCTGGGGGTAACTATCGATCGTCGGCTCTCAATGGGGCCGCACGTCCGCTCGGTCGCCGCACGGGTTAGGGTCGCCCGCCACCTGCTCAAACCAGTGCTCTCGTGCCGCATCCCGGCGCGCGTCAAGTTGGGCGTGTACAAGCTGTACATTCGCCCAATCTTGACGTACGCCGCGCCGGCATGGTTCGCCCTCACGAGCGAGTCGAGCCGGAAAACGCTCCGCACGCAACAAAACTATGCGTTGCGGACCATAGTTGACGCTCCTCGCTACGTGAGGAATGACGTAATCCAGCGCGACCTCGGGATTGAGAGCCTGGATGAGTTTGCGCGGCACCTCGCGAAGGGAATGTTCGCGCGTGCCGACGCATCGTCCTGGCCGCATATCCAGGACATTGCGCCCTGGCACGCGCGCCCCCCCGACGCGAAACCCTTGCCCCGCGACCTGGTAGCGGACGACGACCCCACACCACCGGACTGACGCCTCTAGTGAGCCGCACCCAGGTTACACGCGGCTCACTAGACACAACTGAACTCCACACTCACAACATACATTCACTACGTAACGTGTTCTAAGTTAATATAGGCACGTTGCGTAGCGTACACAGACAGCCACCACTGTACAGACGCCAAACCCTCACGTGTAGGTGCAGCGCGGGGCGCGATACACGTAGACACCGGGCGGTGTTACACAACACAATACCGCCCTCACACACACGACTGCTTCTTAGCCCGAAACGTAACCGGCTAGCTCTGGAAACGGGACGGGCGGGAGCAACACACCCTATATTCTGTAGGAGCGTCGAGTCGGCACCTCTGTCGCTGGTCGTCTCCCGCCGGGCCTCCCCCAGGTAACTGGGGGTCTCACCTGGCGGGGACAGACCGCCGAGGTGTCGTGAAGATAGCGGCGCTGTGAGTCGGCGCCGCGGCGCGCCTACAGAAAAACTCATAGCAATCACACACATGGACGCGCGCAACTCACGCGCGTTCAACAGGCCTTCAGCCATATAGTAGCTCACACCATGAGGGGCCCGTGTTTACGGGCCACCGTAAAGCTTTCTGCGGCCGGGGGGCAAAGCCCCGGTACCGCTCGCCTCGCCCCCTTACGGGGGCGACGCGATCTCAGCGACTCGAAAAGTCAGTCGCAGCTCAGCCGTCGAAGAGGCAACACTACAAGCAAGAAGCCGAAATCTGCAAGCAAACTTCAACAAGAAAATCTTCTTTTATTTCATCACCTCTTCGCTGCCCGTCTCTAAGAAGCCCTCCCTAGTAGTTGTACAGACTACGCATTCAGGGGTGCGTGGGACGTATGTCACCAGCGAAAGTAGTACATCAGAGCATACGTCAAAACGTGGGAGACTGTCCCAGGTACGACCGTAGGTACTGGACGTACCCCGGTTGTCCGTTTCACACACTCTGTCATTTTAACATCCGTTTGCTAGCAGGAGTGATTCTCTGACCCTCACTATACGGTATACCCCAAATCTAGAGGTTCTACGTACCGGTTCTACATATGGATTCTACGTTCAGGTTTAAGACAGGACAATCTCTTCGCACTGCACGTGGAGTTTAACTGGGCGCTGCACGCACACCTATCCACTACTACGTATCTATCCCTACATTCCCTACCTATTGTAAATTTGTCACCCAGTGAGGATTATACATAATATGAACTTTGCTTGTGTGTTTCTATTTCCTAACCCAACTTGTTAACGGCCTGCGCAGCCTAACTGCAAAGCCCTACAACTATTTGCGTATGTTATTTTTGTTCTTATCTATGTTTTACATTTAAAAAAATAAAATAAAGACATTTGAAATATTTATTGTTTGAAATGCTTTTGAAACACTTTATTTCTAGTTACAAAAGAACCTTTATAGGAATACCTTACAGACTCATAAATAAATTCAGTATATACATCCAAGTATAAACCACAAAAACATAATTATTATCACACCACACATGGTAGTTTACTTTTGGTCTTGCTTCTCTGTAACATCTAACCACAACTCCAGCCGGTCAAAATTCGTGGTCTAGCTCGACTGCATCGGCCTTCCTTCGGCACTAATAAGACCTTGGCTCTTTCTCTCTCGATATCTGTCGATCCAACCGGGAAATGTACGGGAGCAAAGTGGGCACTACAGCTCAAAAATCCCCGCTTGCAGAAGTAGTACCGCGTTTGAAGTGGTTGCGACGCGATCGACCTTTCTTGCCCTCAACCAGAGTAAAGCCTGGTAAAGCCGTCCTTGTCCATTTGACTGGTTTTAAATCCGGCGCCTTCCGCTTCTGTATCCTAAGTGTCTCATTCATCGACGCTACACAAGCAACAACTATCCACTGTTGACAACTTTGGCGGAAGCCTGAAGTTTTCTTCGTGTTTTTCCTTGTTGTGACGGTCGCAGACTCTTCTAAGATGTTTATGAACTCGTAACACATTTTTTTTTAATATATTTATTATTTCCTTTCGCAATTGACACAATTATGATTGACATAACCACTGTTTGACGTTCGCACGAAGGTCGACACAGTCATACGTCACGTCTCGACTGGTCATGACCATAGACTATACACTTATAAACTGAGTAATGACCACTCGTTGCATGACGCATGTAAACTAAGGCATGTCGCGTGTCATTCCTGCGTGAAATGCTCGAATCGCCATGGCGAGAATAGCTCGGCTTGATTTTTTCGAGGGAAAAGTTCGATTCGAATGTCAATAACGAACGCGAGTTGCGCGAGAATTGGGCTCCTGGTGCAAGAATTGAAGTCACACGACCTCCCACAACGTCTAACATTTGATGAATGGGCATTGGCAAAGTTGGAGGAAGATCCACTTTTTTATCGAAAAATTGTGTTCAGCGACGAAGCTCATTTCTGGTTGAATGGATATGTCAATAAGCATAATTGCCGCATCTGGAGTGAAGACCAGCCAGAAGCATTGCAAGAGCTACCACTGCATCCCGAAAAATGTACTGCTTGGTGTGGATTATGGGCCGGTGGCATCATCGGGCCGTACTTTTTCAAAGACGACAATGGCCGAAACGTTACTGTGAATGGCGAGCGCTACCGTGTGATGATTGGCGATTTTTTTTTGCCCAAAATGGAAGAATTGGACATGCCTGACATGTGGTTTCAACAAGACGGTGCCACATGCCACACGGCACGCGAAACAATGGCCCTATTGAGAGCCACCTTCGGTGAACAGTTTATCTCACGTTTTGGGCCCGTCAATTGGCCACCTAGATCGTGTGATCTAACGCCTTTGGACTATTTCTTGTGGGGCCATGTTAAGGCTCATGTCTACAGGGATAAACCAGCAACGATTGACGCACTGGGAGCCAATATTGAAGCATTTATTCGTGATATACCGGCTGATATGTTGGAGAGAGTGTGCCGAAATTGGGCCTTGCGAATGGGCCATCTAAACCAGAGCCGCGGCCAGCATTTGCATGAAATCATCTTCAAACATTAAATTATATTGATCGTTCTATCGATTCCAATAAAGATTTCATCAAATTTTTCAAATTTTTTGTGTTTTTTTTGAAAATCAAATCCTATACCTCTTAAAAAATCACCCGTTACATCTAACAAATTTGATACTATGGGTTGTGCTTTATATTGATAAAATATGATGGAACAAAGATTTTGAGGTTGACTGTACTAAGTCACGTATATTACTGTTCCTGTGCCTGCATCATCCCACTGCTAGGCAACGGTCTCTCACCAGTACTTCCAGCTCTTTTGATCAAGGGCTAAAGTGGACCACTGGTCGTTTGATTTCTCCATCGCCGCCTTCAATGGGGTAATTTTTTACATTGTAATGTAAACATTGAAACAATAAGGCTTCTGCCTCGAATCTCGCGGGCAGCGGGGCGGCGGCGGCGGCGGCGCGGGAGCGGCAGGATCTTACGCGTATAATCAAATGGACCGGCCCTCGAATACAGCGGCGCGGTAGCGGCGCGGGCGCGGGCAACGAGCGGTGCACTCCAGTCAAGCGGTGACCGCCCGCGCGTCTGCATTGCAGTCTTGTGCCCACAATAAATCGAGCGTTAGGAATAAATTTGAATGAAAAAGACGTTGTCGCCGTCGTTCAGACATTCACTTCGCGAATAAAAACCAATATCTCGACGACACAACCACGAACACAGCACTACGCCGATATAGTGCCGCGCGATCTGCCCGCTAGTTTGGAGAACAGGTATGCGTTGCCCGCCCCGCTGCCGCGCCGCCGCCGCCGCCGCCCCGCTGCCCGCAAAATTCGAGGCAGAGGCCTTAGAAACCCCGACCGCATGTAAAATGTTGAAAACAAGCGGCAAGCAGTCTAATGCAGTGTTTTTTTTTTCAATGGTGGCAGTTATTTTTGTTCAATCTCAGATTTGATGCTGCCAACTGCATGCTAGATGCATGCTGATGTTAGATTATAATTAATATGATATTGACTTTTTGTAAATTATGACGTTCAAAAGTGCTTCTTGTGTGCCTATTTGAAATAATTAACTTTGATACTACCAATGTTTATCACGATTTCAAACTAACAAGTTTTGGTTGATGCTAATATGTAAAGGTTTTACTTAAGTATGAGATCTATATTATAAGATTTCATGTTTTTTATTTTTAGTTTATGTTTTTTGTGATTGTATGTTGTGAATTTATGTTTTTTAAGTTTTCAAATAGTTTCACTAAATTTGTTAATAATTACCTATAATCGATATTATGCATGGCCATCGTTGATAGGTTTAAAATGGTGGCAATGTTTGATGTACTGGGTATTATAAAATACGTATTATTATGTGTTTGTTAAAATATTACAAAACAAGCTGCCATGGAGTTTATTGTCCTTCTTCTCCATGAAGACCTAGTCTTGGAACGGACAACTAGCTTTCTCACTAACGTTAGCTATAAATAACTGACAAGCCTAATTCAAATAAATGTTAAGTCTTGTCTTGCTGTGCTTTTTTTCATAAAACCATTTCTTGCTGGGACTTGGGGGAGGCCTTTGCTCAGTCCTTGACTCTCAGTTCGGTTGGCGCAGTGGTTAAGCGATTGACTGCTGCGCTGCGTGTCGCGGGTTCGATTCTCGCACGGAACAAATATTTGTATGACCTACAATTAGTTGTTGTCTGGCTGTTTGTGTATGTGAGTTTATATGTCTGTAAACGCACCCACGACACAGGAGAAATTCCTAGTGTGGGGCAACGTTTTTTAAAAAAACTAAAACAAAGTCCGAATTCTGATGCGACATGCAGCAGATGACGAGTAATACATTTCCTTGCGGGACGTTCCCCACCTAAATGGACTGACGACCTTAAGAAGGTGACCGGGACGATGGAAGCGGAGGGCGGAGGAAAGGATATTGTGGCGCAGCCTGGGAGAGGCCTAAATCCGGCAATGGACAGCGATAGACTGAGTTCAATTGATGCGGCAGATGTGGCCTGCCCAGACCATACATACATTAAAATAATCAAACGCGTAGGAAGTATAATTCTTAATCGTAATTGAATTTTAATCGGAATTAGTTACTAGAGGTAAAATTGTTCGTCAAGCCGTTTCAGTTTATGTCTTACAGTAAACGTATTGTTTGTCAGAAAATGAATTATTTGCTACCCATTCTCATTGTGCATTGTAAGGCCTGTATTGAATTACTTTATATTTTTTCATCTCCTTTTATTTTTTAACAACCAGCTCGTATGTTATCGCGCCATTCATTTATGTCGTCTTCTCTATCTTTGTAGTATTGTTCTTTAGGAGCTTTGGTTGAATGGGTAATACTAATAAAAAATCACCGGCAATACATCTGGACCAAGTCCTACATGCGACTTCGCGAACAAAGTAAACCTATTCTTTGGGATTTTTTCACATTAGGCTTTTCTTGTGTGAAAAATTATGCATAAGCTGTTTTTAAGGTTCCCCATGAATGTAAGTAGCAACAAAGTTGCTTTAACATTTTCTTTTTTACGACTTTTTATTGATGAGTTGGTTTATGCCGATCTCAGAAAAAAATAAAATGCCACATAGAGTTACGTAGGCGACTTGGTCCTGCTTGTCGGAGAACGAACAGATGATTTGGTGTAAAAAGAAATCACGGGACTCTTTTTGACTTGCGGCAACCAAAAACTGACAGAATGTGGTGCACCAGCGCCCGCAAAGACCACTAAACTTCATCATAAGCATTATGTTAAAAAAAAAGATTTCTCACCTTGAGACCTGTCAGGGGCTCCAAATGAAATGAGGTGGCAATTTTAACAAGAAGAAGTTTCTTTATATTTCGTCTGCCGGTTTGAAAGGAGCATGATTAATGTATCCAGTGACCAGCAGGACCAGAACGATTCACTAATGCGCGTGTAGGGCCACATTTACTGCCGCTGATTGTATTATGTATTTCTTATTTGGCATTATACTGTGTGTTAGGTTAAACGATGGCATTATTCAAGAGAGTGAAGTACTCCTGAAAATGAACAGCTTTTATTTTTGGGAAAAGTTAAAGCAACCCTGAAATCCCGCAAAGAAATCAGCTATTGCTATATACTTATGTCAACAAAATGAAGGTTTTCGTCATATTTCAGAGTTAGTCGCATTGTTAAAGGTAAAATATAACCTAACCTAACACATTGTGGAAGTACACAAAGGTGACACTTAATTCAAGGGCTCAAATATACATATAATATCCTGTATGACAGGAGTCATCAAAATGGGTGACATGCTCACCACATGCTGCCCTGCGAGTTTCTGTATCTCTCTTGATCTGGCTTTTCACCTTAGACCAGCTCCTCCCCCTAGTATTCTTACTAACGCATTTATTTCTTTATTCTGAAGGTCAATTCCTGTAAAAACGTCAAAATCTAGCGACAATCAATGTCAAAAAATTGACAAAAATGTAGGGAAATTAAAGGTATTTTTGACAGATTGAGATTGGAATCAGTTTGTGAACGTTCTTAAAATTACGAGCAATACGAGAATATAAAAATAACATTAAATTTAGGATGATGCACTTTTGTTGCGTATAAGTTTAAGGAAAACTATTTAAAATTAATAATGATGAAAAGGGTATACCTAATGCAGTCTTTCTTCCATTAAATTCATGTCTATGTGCAATGAGAGCAGGGGTGGCCCAATGGTAACGGCCTCGACACATGAGTTGTAGGTCGTGGCCTCAAACCCAGGCAGGCGCTTTACTTTGTGTAATTTATTTCGTCACCACTGCTCTCAAAAATGGTGAAGGAAACATCTTACTTGAAACTGCCATGTCCTAAGACTAAAAATTCAAAGAGATGTGACATCTAACAACACACGCTGGGCTCGCGTGGTGGATTGTAGCTCATTTACCTCTCACAGAGAGGAGGCCTGTGTCGCAGCAGTGGGAACGTTTTAGGCGGATTATACTATGATTATGTCCCAGCTAAAATTTTGCGAAATAGATGGTGCACTGTGTGGCATCCATATCACAAGAGTTTGTAACAAATACTTGTGCAAGTAATATTGAGCGTTTATCTGGCCTGTTACTAGGATATTAAAACATATGGCTGCCATAAATAAAATAATATATAATATGTGAGCGAGCACAGAATTAATGAAGACAATGCAGTACCCAGTCTTTCTCATTGTCCGTTTGCGATGTGACATTTTGCATTGTCTCCCACACAACCCTGTGGCTGAAGTAAATAATGTCAAGCGATGAATCTCGTGCTTTTTCATTTAGAATTAAATTGTATTCATTGCTACTGTCTCCGTAAGTTGTTCTTTTAACAGCGTTGGTTTGCATATCTTAAAGAGCAGGTGGTCTAAGAGGGTTAAATGTCTGTTGTTACTTGGTAGTTCAAACTGTAGTCAGGGCAGATTTTTCAATCGTCAAATAATGTTTATTTAAAGAATAAAAGACAGCGTGGGGAAAAGTGGTCCTCATGTGGTAATTTTTTTAAAGGCATCCATGAAAAAAATATGTTAGTAAAATTTGGTATCATTAGATTTGTTTTGACGGCACGAGTGACGCTGGTCATATCTTAATAATATATATAATTCTTCTGTACGTGTTTTTGTCACCTAATTCCTCCTAAACGGCTGGACCGATTTGGATGAAAGGACATGGATAAATTGAAGTATGGACGAATTTTCAGCAATGACTAGACATGGTACCTAGCAATGTGTAATGCTGAATAGCTGAAAAGTTCCTGAAATTTTTTTAAAAAAGTTTTAGGAACTTTTTATATCTTTATAATCCTGAAAATGAAATCGTGTAACTCCTACGTCAATAGGCATAAAAAACTGCAAATAAATTACATTGCTATGAACTTTTACCTAGGTGTTACCCAAACAACACTAGATTTGTGTCAAAAACCAAATCCCTATAGTAAATGTACTCGATAGATGGGTTCTGGACACTGAATGGGGCAACGCGCGTAAGAAAACACTCAGGCGGCAGGATTTTTGTTAATAGTAATTAGACTTGATTTACATTGGTCAATACAACCTACACGAATGTATAGCTAAACCTTCCGGAAGTTACAACCCCATCAAAATATGTTTGTTGATATGTCTAACATCTGACGTTTGTTTTTTTCATAGAGATGGGATTGAACGTCAAGTGTAATCGAATCAATAAAATAATCGATTGGGTTGAAAGATAAAAATATTAATAGTTTTTGTCGACCTGTATTCAGTTAATATTTTTCGACACAAAATAGGTAGTAACATTAAACGAAGAAGCACATTCTGATGCTTTCAATTATTTTTATTTGATTTTGATACGAAAAGATTGGAATTGAAGAGAGTCAATATTATCACTTAGAAACAACCCCATTTCCCTGTGAAAACACAATAAGAAGCAACTAAACAGGACACCGAATTGAATTCCATCGATTCCCGCCAATAACTCTGATTGCCACTTCTTAGTTTCAGAAAATAAATCGTTTTGATACCTGTTATCAAAAATCGATATAAGTATAGTTTGATTTGACATTTTAGAAAAGCGACATGACCCGTCCCTAGTTTCCAGTACTGTATTATTATTCCCCTTGAACTTGTCATGTCAATCAAAAAAAGCAACTAAGATACTTTTTTTATGTTTAACTGTTCACGAAAGTTCTAGGAAATTATTTAACGCTTAATAATTCATGAATGAATATTTAAATATTACGAGTTAATGTGAGGTTACTAGTCATGCTTTTTTTTTTTTTGTGGATGGGAAATCATCAAATGACCCCTCCCGCTCTGGGTGGAGCGGAAGGGAGTGTCATACTCTTACTGACTAAAACCCACCCGTGTTCCTTCCTTAGCCCTTTCTGTTCCAGGGCAGCGGTAAACCTTTCGGATGATCCCGCCACCCCGGCAGGCTTCGGCCCTATCGGGCCCCGTCCTCTGCTGACATCTTTTTGAGGCGCGCGTGGAACACAACGCGCCGTCCGGCACGGGCCTGGTCCTGATCGGACGGCGAGCTACCCATTACTCACCGCCCGCAGGCCCGCGCCTACGGTGGCCGGGTGTCGTCACGCGGCTCCCGACGCCCGGAGCGTCTCCCGCGGCGGCTGAGGCGTGAGGTGTTTTCCCTCAGCCTCTCAGCCACCTCCTTCGCTAGCATGACTGAAGGAAGTGACTGCCTCCCACTCCCTCTCGCCCCGGACCATGGCTTCAACCAGGGCCGGACGCGAGAGGTCGCCGCCGTTGCCGATCGCCTCTACGAGGACACGGCGGGGCTCCGCCCAAGCAGGGCAGACCGCCACCGTATGCTCCACCGTGTCCTCTGGGTACTAGTCATGCTTGGGGCAGTCATTTAGCCATGTCCTTTTGTGTGTATATTTCAATGGGTTCCTGGATGGTTTGAAAATACAATTAGACCCGGTAGGTGGCTCTGCTTTTCCGGGGAGGACGACGTCTGCCGAGTCCACTAATATGTATATATAATTAATAGCTGCGCCCCGCGGTTTCACCCACCTAAGTTTCGATTCCGTGGGAATATCGGTATGAAAAGTATCATATATGCTAATCCTGTTCATAAAACATCTGTGTGCCAAATTTCATCCAAATCCGATGAGTAGTTTTTGCGTGAAAGAGTAACAAACATCCATCCATCCATCTATCCATCCACACACTTTTTCACGTTTATAATATTAGTAGGATATATATTTTTTCTTATTTGCACGCAAATCTTTACGTTTTCTGCTTACAATCGCTTGATAGCCTTTTGTTTTTGGATCATCGTTTCTGGATAAAGCATAATTAGGCCTGCATAAATTCCAATTGCATTTTTTCCTAATTCATTTGAAGTCGATGGAAGATGTTCTTCCATCGCCTAACCGTCTTATTACAAAAGGAGCTCTAACTTTGGTCCAAACTCAAACCTTTCAGCTAGTTTTTGAATTTGGAACCTTATCCCGACTGACATATTAACTTAACACAATATTGTCGAAACTTAAAACCAGGTTTAAAATAAGTTTTTTTTTTAGAACTTTAAAATTGTCGAAATAGTGTTTGAAATTAAAAAAATTGATCGATCGTTAAAACCAGGGTCTAAAGATACATCTTGTTTTTTTTTTTTTTAATTTAAGTTAACCTAGTTACTTTATTTCTGGTTACATCATCTTTAAGACAGTTAATCCATCGATTTAAATAAGCTAGTTGCCAGTAAGTTTTTTTTTTTATATTTTAGAAAGTTCGTGAGCTAATAATAATTATCAAAATCTACTTAATTTTGTAGACGATTTTAAGCAAACTAATATTTCAGGATAGTGAGTCCACGATAACGTTATAACATGCACGCATGTCTACACAGTACGTCCACGTCCATAAAATGTTATTTTAGGGACGTGGACGTGGACGTCTACGATAATATCGGCACGTTCTCAAAAACGGCCAACGAGCTTAATAGATAGCGTGGATAGCACACTATTGATAGGTGTAAAATAATGTTTATTTTTTAGATACTTGGGGGGTTACTTATGAACTTTGAACCGTAGGTTTTTTTTTTGCCCGTTTTTGTTCTTTCTTAAAGTTAAGAGACGTTTAAACGTCAAAAAAGTATGGTTAAACAGTTGCTAATCATTACCTGACTTTAATCAATGTTTGTAAATAAACTCCATATTTTGGTATCCATGGTCGTTCAAGTGGTGACGTAATTTATGAACAAATAATCTGTAGCGGTATCTACAACGCCACATGCGAACAACGCGTCATACTGACGTCACGCAAATCCTGCATCTCGCAAGCAGAGTTTACCGTGCAATTAGCATAGATACAATTTCCCAATATCAATCGTTGGGCAATTGCCCGCCAGACACAACACCCGTCTGGTCGGAGGATCCTCCCTTTTCTATGGAGCTTGAGTGAACTTTACACCCTGTTCCTCATACCTCTTAAAATCCAACACTAAAATTAATTATTTATTTATTATTATTTTTAGCCTATCTTGTCCCATTGCTGGGCAAAGCCCCGTTTCTTCTTTCCACTCTTCTCTGTCTTGAGCTAGTGTGGATCAATCTTGTCAAGCGTCAAACTCATTCCGCCATCTTCTCTTTTAATTATAAAACGCAAATAATTTAAACTTTCCCATTTCTTAAAGCATTATTAAATGTAGCAATAAGCGAGAAATGCAAGTATGATGATTGCGCGCGAGAGGGACAGATGACGTGCGGTTTGAATGAAAAAGACAGAAAATATATTATGTTCCCCTCGGAATGTACCTTTAAGGCTTACAGCATTTGTCATAGTGTTGGTGAGTATTTTGTTTACCTATATCAGACGTGAATACAGGAATTCTTAAAGAAATTACTTTATTTTCTTTAAAAAATCCAAGCAACCTTCATGCAATTTTTTTAAATATTTTCTTTAAAAAAATCCTCTGACCTTTGAAACAGGGTTCAAGTAACATGCAGTCAGAACAAGAATCGTAAGGCGCGTGGCAGAAATCGGAACTAACACCGCCATCTTGTTTGTCCAATACGATTCAAACAACAATTTCACAAATGTTTACCAACAGCGCCCTTCTGTCAACATCATCCGAGCGCCAAGAGATCCTTGTAGGAAATACGAGTAAGACGCGTAGGTAATTTTCGACATGGTGAATTATTGCAATCGAAGTGGGACATAAAGAGCTAACCCCGTAAAGCATCACGCTTCCGAGATATTAACGTTCAAAGTTGATTACGTGACATCCATACCTATTTGTTTAACTTGCTTATTATTGCACAAAATTTTGATTACTTTAAACTTTCAGAGTGATTCAAACATCTATGATCTAAGCAACATAATGTTTATAGATCAATTTATATACTTAGGTCTCAGGCGTGGCCGCCATTTTGAAAAACAAAATGGCGCGACAGTAGGTATGCCAGGCTCCATATAAAAATATTCAATCCCTTTTCGTAGAACTATATTTAGGGATAATGTGATTCTTAGATGAAAATAAAATACATTTTTTTCTACAGAGCTCAAGAAAACACCCCTAAAATTCTGCATAAATGAATATAAAACCAGCCGTAGGCGGATGTACGGTGAATCCTGCCCATTGTTCTGCCCAAGCCACTACAGGCCAGTCTGTGGGATGTCCAAGATGAGGGCATACGTCTACAAAACTTTCAATAACGGTTGCTACTTAGACATGCTCACTTGCAGGGGTGATGAATTTAACGGTAATATAAACTACAGTGTTTTTTTTTTCACCCCCGACGGAAAAGGGGTGTTATTTTCAAACCCCGTCGGAAAAGAGGGGTGTTATAATTTAATAAGTTTTTATATAATACAAGTACCTAAGTTCAACGTGTGTATCTGTGTGTCTGGCTTCGTGGCTTCCAAACGGCAGACACGATATTGATTTCGAACATTCGATAGGCGAATAAAACAGATCGGTTCACTAATTAATTCACTTGTGATTAATTTTGTGTTTAGACGTTTCACTTAGAGAGAAAGATGCTGAATAAGAAATGCAAAAATGTACAAAAAGTGATGCATCCGACACGCAATTCTCGTAAATTTTAAGAACATTCTCAGTCTGATCTCAGTCTCAATTTGTGAAAAATTCCTCTAATTTCCATACATTTTTGACATTTGTTTGTCGCCGAGATGAAGCTGCGACTAGATTCTGAATGTTTTAAATTAGGAGAAGTGGCTAAATACTTTTCTACGTTTCAGATTACATCGAAGTACCCTTGAGTCACTGCCAAGGGCACCTCATGAAGAACATATTTAAAGAAAAAATTGTCCTCACCGGCTTGCACGACTACAGGGATTATCACGAATATTAAAACGAGAGATATTTTTGATATTCCTAAGGTGGATCATACATTACAACTCGCCACGTGACGCGCGACGAGGCGCAGATAACGCGCTCCGGCGCGTAACTTTTTGCATACAAATTCAATAAAAAAAATTGCGGGGAATTTGGCTCCGTTTTCCGCGGACCGTCACGTGGCGCGTTGAATTTCGCTGTGTGATCCGCCTAACTACACTTCACTTGTTTTATTGGTACAAATATTCTATAATAGTTTTTAACCGCAGCTTCGCCCACATGGAGGTCAAAAGTTATCCCAGGGGATCGTACTACCAAGTTAAAAAGTAAACTAGGTGTTAATCTCGTTTATAAACTATATGTGTGCCAAATTTCATGCAAATCCGTTGAGCCGTTTTTGCGTGATGCAGTAACAAACATCCAAACATAAACTTTCACATTTATAATATTACTAGCTGCGCCCCGCGGTTTCAGCCGGAAGTTTCGATCCCGTGGGAATATCGGGATAAAAAGTATCCTTTGTGTTAATCCTGGTTGTAAACTAACTTTGTGCCAAATTTCATCCAAAACCGTTCAGTAGTTTCGGCGTGAAAGAGTAACAAACATCCATCCATCCATACAAACTTTCGCGTTTATAATAATAGTAGGATATGAGAATATTACTATTAAAGGTAGGTAGGATTTACTACTTTATACTTGCACACTGAAAGAACGAAAAACAGGTTATAACACAAACGGTACAAATGGCGGCCTTTTCGCTCAACACAATCATCACAACCATAATATTTTTTAAACACAACATTGTTTTTGTGTCGTGGGAAACATGTTCCTGTTACATGAAATGTTGCAGTGTTGTTGGCAACATGTGATTCATGTACTTAATGTATTCATTGTTGTTATCTTTTGTGTACTTTTTTCTTTTATTTTATCTTGTGTTCGTGTATATACAAGTTGTATCTTTAATTACTGTAATTGGTTTTAAACCGTTTTAATTAAAGTAATAAATAAATAAAATAGTTAACAAAATCAACGAGGCTTCCAAAAAAAAAAGACTACAAAGTGAGAAATCGTTTTAATTTCGGAAGTCGGTGGAATAAAATTAAAATGCGGAATCAAGGACCCCGTCTGTTGTTTTTTTTTTTTTTTGGAAGCCGGTTGTTTTTTTTTTTTTTTGTAAAAAAGTTTTAAGTTCCACTTTTTTGTGGTACCTACCCCACACAAATTCATATAGCACTATTTGCTATGTAAATATCAGTGACAGGAATTTATTATAATATCATTAATATAAACTATGTGGAATAAATAAGTATCAAAACCAAAACTCAAAAACTACGCAAGCAAAAGTAATATAATTCATATGACCACCTAAGACATACCCTACCTATTAAAAAAATATTTTTTGTAATACATCGACAATGAGCATCAATCTAGCCGGAGATATAACAACCGAATTTAGAACCACCTCCTTTTTAGGGTTCCGTGCCTTGAAAGAAAAAAACGGAACCCTTATAGGATCACTTTGTTGTCCGTCCGTCTGTCTGTCAAGACCCTTTTAATTTGATGTTGCAGAAAACAATGATGCGTAACTGTTTCAAAACTTTGTTTCCAATGAATGCAAGTCAATGATTTTTCCCGAAACTGGGCCCTATTAATCGTAAATGGGCCTTCGGCCTAATTCGGGATAGAGTAGATAGGTATACTATCCCGAATTTGTAATACGTAATGCAAGGTTTCGAGGTTTCGATCTTCAAATATTTCTTCCCAAACCACAAACCAATCAACCCGCACTATTAGAATTTTCCATCAAACCCTCTTTGGGCACTTAAGTGTTTAAATTTTCCGTCCCCAAATACTCCCTTGTTCAAAGACTTAATGGGGACGTCACTAATCCAATAGTAGGGTAGTGTCGTAACTTGTAAGGTATGTACATTCTATCTATCCATCCATCATCGAAGGGTCGCTTCTCGAAATTGTGATGGAGTATGTCTACCTAGGGCATGTCATCCAGCTCGGTAGACACAACTTTGAGAAAGCAGCCGAAGGATTTAGTTGGGTTAGGACGAGAAAGAAAGAAAGAAAGAAAGAAAATACATTTATTTGGCACAAACTAAAAGACACAATACATCTGATACATACATCAGATAAAACAAACAATAAAAAAAAAAGATTAAATAAAAGTGTGAAGTCCGATGTAAGAAATTAGCAGGAAAGTGTGCCTCACGGCTGCGCCAAAAAGGCCCAGGTCAGCAAAAATGCCAGACAACTAGTGCCTGACGCTGGTTTTCAACTGGACCTAAATGTGTGAGGTGACGGATGTAAATCAATTTTAGGTACACTGCAACGTGACGTATGTGTGCATACTTAAATATATTAATAAAATTATATTGCGTTAGATAAAAAAGTACCGATATGTGAGTAACATTGCAAAAAAAATAAACAAGAAAATACTGATAATAATATTTAAAGGTTAATCAAATAAATAAATAACTAAATAAGTGAGACCGCCGCATGATAGACCTTCCCATGCAAATAAGGAGATTCCTAGAACCGAGTCAGAACAAAAAACCTGCTTTATCTGTTTTAAACTCTCTTGAAGAGAAGACTTGATGGAAACTTCATCAAGTTTCCAAAACGCTTCTTCTCCTCGTCGCCTATTCCGCATGTTTTTTATTTAGTTTCGTAATGAAATCCGGCTTTATATTCCGGATGATTTTTTTATGGAAAGAAAAACTTGAAAATATTAACATTTGGGAAAAACTGAAACCATCCATTCCATCTTCTATGGATCCATTTTCTATGGGATTTTTGTAAGAACTCAAGACAATTCACGATTCAAGGACAGGACAACGTCTGTTGGGTCAGGTGAACATAAATAACCCCCCGGTGGGTTCCCGCATTGTCGAGGCGGGGGGGCTCAGTAGCCGTGGTGGATTGGGCCACGGTGAAGCTAAGAGGAACCCGAGGAGCGGCCGCTCGTCTAGGCTGTGCGGAAAAGCCGACGACGTAGCGGCCGGCGGGTAGGTTGCGGTGCCGCTTGGGCGACATCGCAGCCTACCTGAGGCGGGCCGCGATGTCCCCCGTGTGGGAGACATTGCGGCTGAGGATTAGAGGCCGCGGCGGGAGAGGAGTGTCTCCCTACCTTCCGCGGCCTTGACGGGGCCGCCACCGTTCGATGGCGGACGCGGTGGGGCCGCAGGGGAAGAGGAGTGTCGGTGTGTCGTTGCCGCTCTCCCTATCCTCTGCGGCCGTAGCCTCCCCAAACGGGGGGGCATGCGGGGCCCGCCAGTCAGGCGGGCGTGGGGGCCAGCAGGTAGCGGGTGCGGGGGCACCGTTGCCTGCATTGCACAGGCCTCCACCAGTGTTGGACGGGAATGGCTAGGTGCTCCCGGCCATTCTCGTAGCCCCCCTATGTGGGGGGCATGCGGGGCCCGCCATAACATCTAGGCGGGCATGCGCCGGGAGGGCTATGGAGGTAAAGGCTATGCCTATTCCCGTGGCCCTCCCATCACGGCGAATGAGGGAACACCGCTGAGTTTTAGTGGGTATACTGTCATTCCGACAGGGAGTCCCACATACCCCGTCTCGTCCCCCGCGAGGCGGGCATGCATAAAGCATTTCTCAGCGACAAAAAAAAAAAAAAAAAAAGGTGAACATAAATAAATCAGTGAACACCAAAGAGGGCTAGGCAATGTCGTTAGAATTACCTTCTGACCAATAATGTAAAAGTTATTTTATTACCATTTTAACTCACTGCATAGCACCGAGAGTTGAAAATCCAACAGTGTGTATTTTTGACGAGCTGGGATGCGCTTTGTTGGATTCTCAATGCTCGGCTCAACACCGAAAGTTTAAAATCCAGTGCACGATATAATCCCGCCGCGATATTTTTCCGTCCGTGCGAACAGAGATACATTGGATTTTCTAATAGGTTAGGTATGTAAGGAAGAGGATAATGCAGAAATAAATCAACTCGATGGAGTTCATTAAACAAAACAAATGTTTGCACAGGCTGAAAAAACAAAACATAATCTGATTCATATTGGAAATTAATTAACAAAACGTCAAAAATGTTCCCCTTGAATATTTTTGACGTTTTGCCTGCTTAAAATTGAACGATTTTTATACAGCACTAGCTGCGGCCCGCGGTTTCACCCGCATAAGTTTCGATCCCGTGGAAATATCGGGATAAAAAGTATCCTATGTGTAAATCCTGGTTATAAACTATTTTTGTGCCAAATTTCATCCAAATCCGTTCAGTAGTTTTTGCGTGAAAGAGTAACAAACATCCATCCATCCATCCATCGATCCATACAAACTTTCGCGTTATAGTATTCTATGTATCTAAATATGACGTGAATAAGTGATTCCGGTATCCTATATACAGAGTAAACAATTTAATTTCATTCGAAAAAAATATAAACTGCCCCATACAAAACTTCAATACCTACTCGACCCAAAGGTATACAGATAGATAGATAAACCGTTTATTCAGAGCATACAAAAAAAATAATATAATTAAATGATGTTAAATTACATGAATTTAATAAAAACAGCGTGCCAAACAAAAATAAAAAATGTAAACATACTTAAAGATAAACTCAAGTTTGCACCAAATGGAATGCATGGGACGGCTGATAACTTTTCTCGCAATTGCGATGTCGGTCCCATCCATGGCATAAGTTCTTCGATTTGATGGTCTGTCCCACGGACTTAATTGTGACCAAACCTTTAATAAAAAAGTAAAGAAAGAAAATAAGTTTATTTGTGGTAAAAACATGGCGCAAAGAAAGAACAAAAACACAAAAAAAAGAACGTCACACTTTCATACGTACATGCTGTATAGGTGAGCGTAGACTGAGTTATAATTAAACTCGGTTTCTGGGCTCGATCCAAGCCGAAAAGCAATCTATTTGGTTTGTCTGTCGAACCAAAATAAGGGTGGAAAATAATATAATGACCGCGGTTACCATCGGATACTAATTACAAATAAAATTATGGAATGGGTGGATGACAACGAATTAAAACGAATGAAAGGTAGGGAGACTGAAGTGACGTCTAGATCCAGGATCAGAAAACCAGCCCCATCCAACGGCTCAGAGGGATGAGACAGGGGGATGTGATATCCCCGAAGCTGTTTACCAGTGCGTTGGAGGATTTTTTCAAGACACTGGACTGGACAGTGTATCAACGTGAACGGCAAGTACATGTCACACCTTGGTTTTGCTGATGGCATCGTCATAATAGCAGAGACGCTGGAACAGTTAGACGAGATGCTGCACAGTCTGAATGTAGCCTCTCGGCGGGTTGGGCTCGGCATGAATTAGGACAAGACGATAGTCATATACAATTCACACGTCTTGCCGAGCCCAATCCACATTGAAGGGACGCTTCTCGAAATTATGACGGAATATGTTTACGAGTACTTAGGGCAAATAATCCAGCTCGGTAGACACAACTTTGAGAAAGAAGCTGACGAAAGGATCCAGTTGGGTTGAGCAGCGTTTGTGAAACTTCGCCGAGTTTTCTCGCCTATCCCGCAACGAGGATTAAGGTCTTCAACCCGTGCGCCCTGCCCATTATGACATACGGTACCGAAACGTGGACACTGACAGTTGAGCTGGTCCACAAATTCAAGGTCGCTCAGCGCGCTATGGAGCAGGCTATGCTCAGTTCTTTGAAGGATAAAATATTTTTTTTCACTATTATACAGCGATGTAATCTATCGAATAAAAATGTTAAAAAAATATATGCATACTCTCTATTTATATAACGTTTACGTAATGCGTTCGTGCTGAAATGCACTGCTGCCTTGGCCTGGGCCTGAAAGCAGATCCATGTTCACACTAACCTGTTTGGATTTATTCAGCATTTAACAGACTGCAGTCCAGCTAAGCCTAAGTGTTCGCCCAGACCGCTTACCGACGCTAAAAGCTACTACAAGGTACAATACAATGTGAACAATACGAAAGTTGCGTTGAGACGAAGTCTTCATACAATACCCTTTGTTATATTTCAACAAACTTTTAGTTAGCATTTGCTCTAAAGTTTTGAAGGATTTTCGTTGATAACAATTGCTTGAAATGTTGCTCTATTCATTAATTTGAAATTCGTCTAATTTGAGCTTTATTAACTACTAGCTGCGCCCTGCGGTGTCACTCGCATAAGTATCGATCTCGTTGGAATATCAGGATGAAAAATATTTATGTCCTAATCCAGGTCATGGTGTACCCATGTGCTAATTTTCTTTAGCGTGAAAGTGTAACGAACAAACGTACAAAAAATCAATTATTTTCTCTTGATCTTATCCTGTACCTACTTTACTTTGGGGGTAACTACTGCGCACTACGGCCAAAAGATTTTTTTACACCAAGTTTGATGTACAGAATGTGTAGGTGACGGCTATGTGATGGGTCTTTTTACACCCTGTATTATATTTTGAATTATCTGTTCCTTCATCTATGTATCTGGTAGGTACACATATTTAAGGCAGGGGTAACCCACATTTAGGCCAGCCACGTCACAGCATTTTCATTCCACAATAATGCATTTCCTTAGCATTACAATGGAACATAATAAATGTTTGGTGTACAACACACACTTCCTTTTCACAAGCGCCAGTCGGGTAACAAAGACTTCTATTATAATCCCAAACTCTTTTATACTTAATCCGGACAGTTTTCCCTAGCATAATGTATGGGTTCTGCAAACAAAAAATAGGTATATTTATATACGGTGGAATAGATATCGTGACACGAATTTTTATCATGGATACAGTAGGTACATGATTGACCCACCACAGCGTTGAAATTTGTCATCGGTTATAAAAAAACCGGCCAAGTGCCAAAAAAAGGGCCAAAAAACACGCGTTTGTTGTATGGGAGGCCCCCTTAAATATTTATTTTATTTTGTTTTTAGTATTTGTTGTTATAGCGGCAACAGAAATACATAATTTGTGAAAATTTCAACTGTCTAGCTATTGCGGTTCTTGAGATGCAGCCTGGTGACAGACAGACGGATGGACAGACAGTGAAGTCTTAGTAATAGGATCCCGTTTTTACCCTTTGGGTACGGAACCCTAAAAAGCATCTGTTCCATACATTTTGATATTTTTACCAAATGCTGGGTCATGGGCAGCGGTAAAAAAAATATTTATTTGAGAGCAGGGTGGCCCAGTGGCATCGGCTCTGGCTTACGAGTAGTAGGTCGTGAGTTCAACTTCAATTAATTTATTCAATAACAATTTTTACATTGTGTGTGTCTGAATTTCTATAACTAAATATATAAGATAGATAGATAAAACGTTTATTTAGTGCAACAAAAGAATCAATACAAGTAATAAAAAAAAAGTGAAACAAAGAATAAAACAAAGATTAAAAAGATAAATCGACCCATAGACACCTCGTAAATCCGTAACGGTCGATCACTACTGGGCGGTGCGTGTCTCATGGTTGCACCAAATGGGAGTCCAGCTCAGCATATGCCAGGTACAATACCTGACGCTGGTATTCTGCTGCATCCCGTTAGTGACACACGGATGTCGAGACGACACATCCGATTTTAACAAAATGGTACCTACATAGTGCGGCGCGTATACTTTATGTTGGTAAGTACCCACATCTTTATTGACTTGATGTGTACGAGTTTACATGTTGGTGTATAATAATATGCTATGGTTTTTTTTTTAATACTTATATTATACAGTGAGTATAGCGTGAATTGCTTTATATTCTCTATTGTTATACCTATATAAGAAACATCATGCATGCAATCTATATTTAAATCATTACAATTATCCAAATTACATTACAATCAGAAAAATATTAACAAAGAAATAAAAAATTAAACAAACCCAGGCAGGCACTTTCTTTGTGTATTTAATTTCATCACCACTGCTCTCAAAACGGTGAAGGAAAACATGGTGAAGGAACTGGCGTGTCTCAGAACCAAAAATTCGAAGACATGTGGCATTCACCAACCGTGCGGGTTGGTGAATGCCGTGGGAATGGGTCCGCACGGTGGATTATGGCCCACTCACTCTCATGGGGAGGAGGCCTGTGTCCCAGCAGTGGGAACATTATAGGCTGTGTATGCTAAATATCTGACTGACTCCTTGATAGTTCAAAAGTGCCTGTTAATAGTCTAATCCTGTAAAACCAAAATGTCATATTATTATCAATTATTGCTTGAAAAATATAACCTCATGACCCTGCAATCCCGTCGCACCCTACTTGAAATTTTGAATCTGTTTGGTATAATGCCGTAATAAATTTGATTGTACTGATCTTGTGAACAGTTTGTGCTTCCTGATCCCTCGTACTGTAATCGGTCGAGAAGTTCGTTCGAGACGCCTATTTGCTACTTCATTTCATCGAACTAACTCAGGCGCTCGCTCGCCGTTACATCGCCTGGTTGATACCTATAATAAACAGTTTGGCTCTACTGATATTATGTTTCTCAGCAAAGCTATATTTAGTGAAATTAGGACTATTTTAAGAGATCATAACCCTGGTAATTAGCTAATAAGTGCTTTTTAATTTGTTCTGCTAACAGCTAGCTATTCTGTATAGTAATCTGTGGATAACGTCTTGAGTAGTGTATTTGTTACTTCTATTATTATAAGTTTTTATATTGTGTGCCTACTATGTAATATACCTACTGCTGTTTGTTATTCCTATCAAATAAAATAAAAAATAAATTGAAATTAATGCTTTGAGTTTGACTTAAATTTGCTAAACGCCTATGTATGAGCAATGAGCAAATATGGCTATAAATGCTATTTCTTTCTGACATATATTTGATCAAACCCCAAATAATTCCCATTTCGATTTCTTTAAAATAGAATAGGTAATAAACAAGGAGATTTAAGGCTAACAAAACTGGCCTAAAAGTGCCAGAAATATGTAAATGGCCGGTCAAAACTTCTTCATGTTGATTCTGTTTTCGTATTAAAACTGTGTCATTTTGTTCTGCTGATAAAATAAACGATGTTAGAAATCCTTGTAGATTATGGCCATTTATATATTTAGTCAGTAGAATGCAAACTAGAGAGCAGTAGTGGTGGCCCAGTGGTAACGGTGGCGTCTTACAAGTTTTAGGTCGTAGGTTCGAATCCTGACAGGCGCTTTACTTTGAATAAATAATTTTATTACCACCGCTCTCAAAACGGTGAAGGAAAACATCGTGAGGAAACCGGCATGTCCTAGAACCAAAAATTCGAAGACATGTGACATCTACCAACCCGCACTGGGCCCGGGTGTAGATTATAGCCCACTTCCTCTCGGAGAGTGGAAGCCTGGTGTCCCATCAATGGGAACATTATAGGCTGATTATGATGATGATTATTTAATTTATATTTAATGTCAGATTACAATGATCCATAATGGTTAGTAACAATTTATTGGAACTTATAAACTATGTTAGTGTTAGTAGGGTTACAAAAATACAATCATAAAACACATTTATAAGATATTATTAACAGCATATACATTTATTTTACTGTCCCTACCACAATGTTCACCCAGAGCGAGTGTATTGGACACTGATATTTATCAGAAATGATCCTCAGAATGCTGTTGCTGCTGCCGCGTACTCTGCCTAACAGTGACGACACACGCTTGCGTCTTATTACATAGAAGTCAGAATCGCGGCAACCGCAACAACATTATTATGAGAATGCAAACAAAAAAGTCGGAAGGTATCGTGGGACACTCGGTCAAGACGAAGTTCCTTTCGCTTTACACATTTGGAAAATGCAAATGGCAAATGAGCAAGATCGGAAAACCACAAGGCGAAAAACGCCGAATAAAACACGTTTCGCTAAAGTTAAATTAAAGCAAGCACCTCCACTTCGACCGGTTCTGTGCTTTTCGCATCCAACGGGTTCCTGCAGCCTTCACAAGGTCGTCGGTCCACCTTGTGGGAGGCCTTCCAACGCTACGTCTTCCGGTACGCGATCGCCACTCCAGGACCTTTCGGCCCCATCGGCCATCTGTTTTGCGAGCAATGTGCCCTGCCCACTGCCACTTAAGCTTGACAATTCTTCGGGGTATGTCGGTTACCTTGGTTCTCCTGCGGATCTCTTCATTTCTGATTCCATCACGCAGGGAAACTCCAGCCATAGCCCTCTCAATTGTCCTTTGGGTGACTTTAAGCCTTTAAGGGGAAGATATACAAAACCGTGGTTAGACCTGCTGTCTTGTATGGATCAGAATGTTGGGCGACAAAAGGGATGAATGAAAGGCAATTACATGCAGCTGAGATGAGAATGCTTACAGGGATGTGTGGTGTTACACGAATGGATAGAATAAGAAACGAGTATATAAGAGGAAGTTTGAAAGTGGCACCGGTAGTTGAAAAGTTGTGTGGAAACCGGATGTCATGGTATGGGCATGTATTACGGAGGAATGAGGAAAATGTCGTGAGGAAAGTTTTGAGTATGAATGTCGATGGCTATAAGAGTAGGGGACGACCAAAGAAACGATGGATGGACTGTGTGAATGTTGATATGGTTAGAAAGGGGGTGACTGTCGAGATGGCGGCTAATAGAGGAGTATGGAAGAAAAAGACATGTTGCGCCGACCCCAAATAATTTGGGATAAGGGCAGGAGAATGATGAATAAGGCCCATTGTGAGCGAAAAGAAATACACTTTATGAAAATTTTAACTGTCTACCTTATACGGTTCATGAGATACAGTCAGCTGACAGACAGACAGACGGACCGATGAACTGATGGACAGACGGACGGAGGCTTAGTAATAGCGTCCCGTTGGCACCCTTTGGATACGGAACCCTACAAAGTGTAATCTTTTTGATCGTCACGAGACTTGTTTCGTGGAATAAGGATCTTCGTTTCAATTTTAACTACGGGAACGGCAATCGATTCCTACCCATTAACTGATTTTGTGCACCATATTTCGCAACGATCAATTAATATTAAGTAGGTAATTTACCAGACAAATAAAAAACGGATTTCTTATCAAATCTGTTTTTCTTTCCGGCAGATAAGTTATCCAGCGGGGTATTATGCCATTCATTTTGATGGTTCAGTTATATTCATTGCGTTATTTACATTGAGAGCAGATGGATTTTTCGAACATATGAAACAATAGATCAGGAATACATGTACATAATATGTGATTGGAAAGTTGTTACGTAGTTGAGGTGCTGAACTTATCACGAGTTGATGCACAAGCCATTTATTAGGTACGTTTATTCAAGAGGATTACCTTTTTACTCACTAAAGCTACGGTTTCCTAGAAGAGCCGTGACCGCCTACATAACTTCCAGTGTACACTGGGCTAAATATACCAATAAATTAATATACTATACGAAATGTATGTCTATGAACAGTTGTTTTTTATGCCGATTCAAAGCGCGCTCGAGCGTCTCAGGAACTAACATTGACAAACTGTTGCAAACGTTTTGGTATCTCTGATGATTTAGATCTAAATCGTTTAATAAATTTTTTTTTGTGTTATTATGAGATATTTAGAAAAATTTTATCATGAAAGTATGCACATTTAGTCAATCTATCAAAAATATTAGTTCCACGGACGCTCACGTTGTTATCAGCGCCAAAATGGCTTAAATCAAATGTCTTCGTTTTGTCATCGATAGTATGATGCCCAGCGTACTGTATACTAAAGGTCAGTGCTAATGTTATTTATGAAAGTAAGTTGGTGTGTTTTCCTAGAAAACGTTTAGACACCATAAAGTCAAACCCCGATGCGCAAAGATTTAAATCGCTCTTACCGTATTGTCCCTACTCAGAATAATGAGCTCACCCATTATTAATTAGCGTTTCCATGACAAACAGGTCAAGTCAATGCGTCATTGTGTGTCAGAGGTGGCAAAACGAAAACACACCAAAACAAAACACTGTGGTTATGGACAACACTGGGCTTTACCTTATTTACATTTCATCGAACTAACACTAATATATACTATATACAAGTATATAATACGAAAAAATGTAGAAAAAGGCAGGAGCTCATTGGGCATCAAAAAATTCGTCCGCATCACTGTCAATGGTTGCATGTGGTGTTTACCTCTTAATATTGTACATCTAGTATAAATTTTTTGTGCTCTTTTTATTTTGTATTGATGTAACAATTGTTGGTGAACCAATAAAATAAATAAATAAATAAATGGGATAGGTGCCCAAAAGGCTGGCAGCATTACCACGTTGGATGGCAATGCTGATTCTTTGGGCTAAAAATAGGCCAGCCTTCTGGTCACGTGAAGAGTCAACCAACCGCTTGGCGATGTCCCGAAAAATTCGATGAGCACTCGGACCCCAAGGCCCTAGAGTTTCAACCCCAAACGGCTCAAACATTATAGCCTCCAATAAGGTTGTTATATTTGCGCCGTTTGAGGTTTTCTGCTCCTGCAGCAGCCGCCCCAGCACAGCCCACCGTGCTAGGAAGATGGGCTTTACCCGACTATGAGAAATTCTTGTTATTCCTTTAACTAAACTAAAAAATATGTAAACAAATATATGAGTTTATGGAAAAATAACTTTAGTTCCTAAACAATAAAGTTCAATTTACGCTACAACTTCACACATTTTTAACTTTTTCAATAGTTCTAGTCACTCTGAAATCCACTTAATTACCATTAAAATGAAGTTGATATTTGTTAAACTTTAAATAATGTAAATTTTAAACTTATATAAAATGTGAATAATACATAAAAATGATTATTATTTTGAGCATAAAACAGAAATAGTCTTCAGCTGCCCGTCATGACTGTGACAAGAAGGCTTATTCAGCGTAATGCTGTGCTATGGCTGACCCACAGCACAGCGCTGATTTTCAGTGGTCACCCGATTCAATTCAATTGTTGGAATCCACTCCAGCGTCCAGTACATGTACATGACACTTCCATTGTGACCTAAACAACACCCATGTCCGGTGAAAAATATAATCCGTTATCCGGTGAACAGAAAAAGGACGTGTTCTAATATGGCTTCAATCTACGTCACTAGTATTTTCCACGAAAAATTCTTATATTGATAATATCCTGTGTACGCTATACGCGTACGTCTATAACAAAATAAGGGAAAATAATAATTTGCCACTTAGTTTTATTTAGGACTAGCTGCGCCCCGCGGTTTCACTCGCATAAGTTTCAATCCCGTAGGAATGTCGGGATAAAAATCCTATGTGTTAATCCTGGTTATAAACTACCTTTGTGCCTTTAATCCAAATCCGTTAAGTAGTTTTTGCATGAAAGAGTAACAAACATCCATCCATACAAACTTTCACGTTTATAATATTAGTAGGACTAACTGCTGTCAGCGTGAAATTTCTTTACCCCCGATCCACCCCGTCGTATCGCATCGCCTGCCCGCGCTATTCCTTCTTTTTCGCTTAGCGTTCTTTCTCTTTTTCTTTTTGTACGCGTCCTAAGGCTCCTGGCGTGATGTTATACATATAGACTTGGATGTGCCTTACTCAAAAATTGGCTATCAAATGCAAAAATGATTTTTCAAATCCGACCTGGTAGTTCCAGAAATTAGCAAGTTCACACAAAAAAACAAACCTTCAGGTTCATTATTTCTATAGATCTATACTAGCTGACCCGGCAAACGTTGTTTTGCCATATAAATGATTAAAACAAACATTGCGATACGAGAATTTTATATATTAGATAGATAGGTAGAAAAAAACTTATTGCCGTCATTACTTATTATTGAATCACTGTCGCAACCACAGAAGCCAGAAAATCTGACAACCAGTCTTACCAAGGGGTATCGTATTACCCAGTACCTGGGTTGGGGAGGTTAGGTAGGCAGTCGCTCCATGTAAAATACTGGTATTCAGCTGCATCCGGTTAGACTGGAAGCCGACCCCAACATACTAAACATAAAACATCTGTTTTAAAAATCTGTCAAAGGGACTCTATGATCCGATGCTCTTTTGTGCTTCAATCGACGTTTACTCACAGTCAATTATTGGATGTAAAAGAAAAAGATAAAAGCCGAGAAGTTTGAAAGTCTTTGTACCAAATGTTTTAGTCTTTACTTTTGTGAGAAAAGCTCTTTCATGTTGACAATACTTTGAAAAGGCGTGGGATTATAGTTGTTACTGTCTCTTGAACTTTGTTCGTTAAAACGAGAAGTTCATTATCATTACTCTCTTTTTATTTACAAAATCCCGCCATTTTCTCACCGTGAGTCATTTTATTTTTATGAATGTTTTTGGACAAAAGTAGGTATATTGTATACTATGCATAATTAGCCTATAATGTTCCCACTGCTGGGACACAGGCCTCCTCTCAGTGAGAGTAAGCGAGCCATAATCCACTACGCGGGCCCGGTGCGGGTTGGCAGATGTCACATGTCCTCGATTTTTTTGGTTCTAGGACATGCCGGTTTCCTCCCGATGTTTTCCTTCACCGTTTTGAGAGCAGTGGTGTTGAAATAATTTACACAAAGTAAAGCGCCTGTCTGGGTTCGAACCTACGACCTACAAGTTGTAAGTCGCGGCCGTTACCACTGAGCCACCACTGCTCTCCATATTGTATACTATGGCACTTGGCAATAATGTAGCTTTCTATCAGTGAAGAAATTAGAAGTATCTCAAACCAAATGTGAGTGGAAACGCCGGGAGGGGGCGCCCTTTAAGAAACATAGGTACCTACAAACATATAGGAACTAATTATTGATGATATTCCTCAGCGGTCAGATATACTCGTAACCGGCGTGCGAGTATGAATGTGACCAGAATTCCAATTCCCGTAATTAAAATCGTTCAAAATCTAATCGCAATCTCATCTCAGCGACAATTAATGTCAAAAACTTGTCAAAAATGTAGGGGAATTAGAGGTATTTTTGACAGATTGAGAATTACGAGAATTGCCCCTCTGATTTATGAACGTAAACGAAGCAAAAATGGAACATATAAAGATCGTAGCAGGTGGTGTTCTGTAGTTTCTGCCTACCCCCGTGGGGACAAGTTATGTAAGTAACCATTATCAATACCGGAAAACCACAATATATCTACCGCAAGATAATTCATGCATTTATCAACGACACAGGTTAATGATAACTTATATCTACCCACATTATATACCTAATTAATGGATGATAGATGTAACATAACTTCGAATTTTTGATCATCCGATAAAGTTATCGGGCGTTGGAAAAACCAGCCCTAGTTTTTCCTTTAACTAAGCCACTGAATATTTTATACGAATAGGTTTCTAGTGTCAAATGATGTCTAGAATAAATACGTAAACTTCTAACAAAATGTATTGAAGATAATTTAAGTAATTACTGTTGTATAGTCACGAGCAAAAGTATGTATACACTCGGCTTTATTCAATAGCGATTTGCTCTTTTGTTTTTGAATGAAATGTTATGCTGTTACGAACATAGCATTTTCGAACCCAAAGGTTTGTGTAATGTGTCGTATTTCAACGTTGCATTCGTTATTTCACAAGAAAATCACATTTGAAAGCTGCCAAGTGTTGACATATTGGTGCTCGTGACTGTACCTCCTCGTTGGTCTAGCTCGCTATCGCTACTTCTGAGCATGAGTTCCTGGGTTCGATTCCCAGGTCGGACAAAGTGTTATTGGGTTTTCCAATTTCTTAGTAGTAGCCTTTTTTTTTTTTTTTTGTGGATGGGAAATCATCAAATGACCCCTCCCGCTCTGGGTGGAGCGGAAGGGAGTGTCAGACTCTTACTGACTAAAACCCACCCATGTTCCTTCCTTAGCCCTTTCTGTTCCAGGGCAGCGGTAAACCTTTCGGATGATCCCGCCGCCCCGGCAGGCTTCGGCCCTATCGGGCCCCGTCCTCTGCTGACATCTCTTTGAGGCGCGCGTGGAACACAACGCGCCGTCCGGCACGGGCCTGGTGCTGATCGGACGGCGAGCTACCCATTACTCACCGCCCGCAGGCCCGCGCCTACGGTGGCCGGGAGTCGTCACGCGGCTCCTGACGCCCGGAGCGTCTCCCGCGGCGGCTGAGGCGTGACTGCGCGTGAGGTATTCTCCCTCAGCCTCTCAGCCACCTCCTTCGCTAGCATGACTGCTTCACAGAAGGAGGTGACTGCCTCCCACTCCCTCTCGCCCCGGACCATGGCTTGAACCAGGGCCGGACGCGAGAGGTCGCCGCCGTTGCCGATCGCCTCTACGAGGACACGGCGGGGCTCCGCCCAAGCAGGGCAGACCGCCACCGTATGCTCCACCGTGTCCTACGGGCGATCCTGGAGTCTAGATTCATGCCCGATTGATGGCAATAGACACAATGACATGGACTTCACAAACCTAACTAGCGAAATGAACACCTCTGCTAAACCATCCGGGGATTACAGGCGTGATGTTATGTGTTATGTTACTGTTGTACGTATAGAAAATCAACATTGAAACTACGAACAGGGCACTTATTTACCTCAACACTTTTACTGACTAATCAGTATTTTAAAAACGAGAGAAGAAGCAAAGGTCATAAAAGGAATAGAATTTGAGTTGATAAACAAAAATAGACAAAGTATAACAGAAAACGGCAGAGATTATTATATTATAATAAAAATTGATCTGATAGTGGTAACGGCCGCAGCTTACTAGTTATAGGTTCAAATTATGGCGGGTGTTTTACAAAAAAAAAAAAAAAAAATTGTATATTATTGTGTTAATTATTTCAACGGCTCTGCTCATAAAACCGTGAAGGAAAACATTGTGAGGAAACATGCATGACCTAGAACCAAAACAAACAAAATTCGAAGACATCTAACAACCCGCACCGGGTTAGCGGGGTGAATTACGGCCCACCCGGCCGACCCTCGACCCCGAGAGGAGGCTGTGTCCTAGCAGTGGAAATATTAAAGGCAGATTATGCAATGCTTATTTATTCAAAAAACCGGCCAAGTAAGAGTCGGACTCGCGCACGAAGGGTTCCGTACCATTATCTATAAAAATTACGTCTGTTGTATGGGAGCCCCCCATTTATTTTATTTTAATTTATTGTTATAGCGGCAACAGAAATACGTAATTTGTGAAAATTTTAACTGTCTAGCTATCGCGGTTCTTGAGATACAGGCTGGTGACAGACAGACGGACAGACAGCGAAGTCTTAGTAATATGGTTCCGTTTTTACCCTTTCGGAACCCTAAAAAAGGGGAATATAACGAAGCCTTTAAGTACTAGATCGTTATTTCTGAATAGACTTCGCCAAAACAAGAGTTTTTCTTGGAAGAATACTGCTTTACATATTATTTGTGCTAGTGGATATAAATGTTGAGGTCATTGTGGTATTGAAGAGTTAAGAATTTAATAATGTACGGGGCCTCGGTTTTTCCCACTAGGTAACTTGTCGTTGACAAGGATTGAATTATAGCGCATTTTTCCTGTACGGACATCTTTATAAATTGTTCTAGTGGATAATACAAGGTGATTTAGAAAATATTGGAATAATTTTTTAATGCGTTATTAATAAAGATACCTTCAATAGGTATCTTGCATTCACCGTTTATCCACTTACTAGCTTTTGTCCGCGGCTTCGCCCGCGTCTTCGGAAAATATCCTACGGGAACGAAGTAATGGTATAAAAACTATCCTATGTGTTAATCCAGGTTATAAATTATTATCTGTGTGCCAAAGGAGATGGTTAGAACAGAAGTATGGACGACTTTTCAGCAATGAATAAACATGGTACCTAGCAATATGTAATGCTGAATAGCTGAATATTAGCATTTCATATAAAAAAAGTTTCAGGAACTTTTATTAACTATAAAATTGTGAAAATTAAATCGTGTAACTCCTACGTCAATAGGCATACAAAAATTGCAAATAAATGACTTTGCTATGAACTTTTCCCTAGGCGTTTAGATGTATCTGCGATAATATTGATAATTGTATTTTTGCCTAACGACCCACCACGGGTAATTGCACCAAAAACCGTGATACAACGGGCATTCTACAATCCGCGCAAAAATCACTCGCCGCCCGCGTGTATTTAAGTAGTAAATTCTTGTAAACCCTAAAGTACTTATTTAAATGAGTTGAAATAAAGACAGTTTTCACAGACAATATAAGTAAGTGGTAGAAATGATGAAAGTATTTGAAAATAAGGATTAATATTAACTGAAAATAAATGGACTCGAGAGGCGGGTTCTGGGCGCTAAATGGGGCAAGGCGCGCAAGAATAACACTCGGGCGGCTGGATTTTTCTGACTTAAATTACATTGGTCAATACAACCTACACGAATGTATACCTAAACCTTCCGGAAGAACCAATCTACCTACTGGTGATAGCCCCATCAAAATCTGTTTGTTGATATATCCGTACAGACAGACTGAGAGACAAACGCGCCGGACTTAGTTTAATTAGTATGTGGTGATTGTTAAATCCTGCCTAAAATATAATAGATAACTAATACAGTGAGTAAATCCCTAATGCCATGGAACCACGGGTAATTACAATTACCCATGGACCCGGTAATGGGTCAACCCACCGGGATGGGTAACGAGTGGAGTAACCATGCAACATAAAAGATATTGAAATAAAACAACAAAAATGCGATTAATTTATTTATTCTGTGAATCTTTTATGAATATTATCTAAAAAAGTTAGTTTAGGTTATCTGTCTATCTGATCAAATCATTCTGATTGGATGTTAGCCCAATAACACAACCAGAGAGAGAGAGAGGTCAGGGACAGTAGTCCTGACGATTTGTAGGCCGAGAAACTGAATATCTGAAGAGGAAGATGATCCATGCTACCGGATGGGCATGTAAATATAAAAGAACACACTGGGTATAAAAAACATTTTATTTACATAATAGAAAGCTGGATGTGACGTTGGTAGATTCTGCAAAATTGAATCGTTTCTTTCTACTGCATGGCGTTGTATACTTCTCACAGAACGGCCTCAAGTTATGCCCACTATCGTATGACCAAATAAACGTACATCACTAGTTGCTTCTGAATTCAGCAGTTCATAATAAGGATGAGAAATGTTGGCATCTCTTGGAACCTAGAACAAACTTAATTACCTTATTACCCACATGAATTATTTATAATACCTACACATTTGATTATTATGACATCTAAAGCAACCAGTCTGTTGTAGTCGTGACGTGTTGAGACGAGATGAGTCTTTCTGATTCATTGCCATTGAGTTCATTATGTATTTTGAAAACACGGTAAACAACTTGAAGTCACATTTGTTCGATGTTTCTTATATTTATTGGTTCTAGAATGATTCTAGCTGTAGATGACTTACCTCAATTGTTAACCATCGTGCTAAGATAGTGAGTAGAAAAGCAAGCAATGAAGAGGGCAGCATATCGCCTCTTCATTGCCTGCTTTTCGTGGTTACATGAATGATGAATTGATTGCAAGTCAAGTCCGTGTCGAGTAGCAAGAGGTCAGTAGGTAGGCGAGCACACACAATAAGGAAAATGAAAATCCAAAATGAAAAAGCACAACGAACAAGCAAACGGCAGAGTGTTTTGTTTTTTTCATAGAGATGGGATTGAACGTCAAGTGTAACAGAATCAATAAAATAATCGATAGGGTTGAAAGATAGAAATATAATTAGTTTTTGTCGACCTGTATTCAATTAATATAATATTTTTCGACACAAAATAGGTAGTAACATTAAACGTAGAAGCACATTCTGAAGCTTTCAGTTATTTTTATTTGATTTTGATACGAAAATAGTGGAATTGAATAGAGTCGATTGTCACTTAGAAACAACCCCATTTCCCTGTGAAAACACAATAAGAAGCAACTAAACAGGACACCGAATTGAATTCCATCGATTTCCGCCAATAACTTTGATTGCCACTTCTTAGTTTCAGAAAATAAATTGTTTTGATACCTGTTATCAAAAATCGATATAAGTATAGTTTTTTTTTTTGAGCTTGGGAAATCATCAAATGACCCCTCCCGCTCTGGGTGGAGCGGAAGGGAGTGTCAGACTCTTACTGACTAAAACCCACCCGTGTTCCTTCCTTAGCCCTTTCTGTTCCAGGGCAGCGGTAACCCTTTCGGATGATCCCGCCGCCCTGGCAGGCTTCGGCCCTATCGGGCCCCGTCCTCTGCTGACATCTCTTTGAGGCGCGCGTGGAACACAACGCGCCGTCCGGCACGGGCCTGGTCCTGATCGGACGGTGAGCTACCCATTACTCTCCGCCCGCAGGCCCGCGCCAACGGTGGCCGGGAGTCGTCACGCGGCTCCCGACGCCCGGAGCGTCTCCCGCGGTGGCTGAGGCGTGAGGTGTTCTCCCTCAGCCTCCCCGCCACCTCCTTCGCTAGCATGACTGCTTCACAGAAGGAGGTGACTGCCTCCCACTTCCTCTCGCCCCGGACCATGGCTTGAACCAGGGCCGGACGCGAGAGGTCGCCGCCGTTGCCGATCGCCTCTACGAGGACACGGCGGGGCTCCGCCCAAGCAGGACAGACCTCCACCGTATGCTCCACCGTGTCCTCTGGGCGATCCTGGCAGTGGTGACATATACACATAAGTATAGTTTGATTTGACATTCTAGAAAAGCGACATGACCCGTTTGCCCCGACCAGTTTGCAGTAGGTACTGTATTATTATTCCCCTTGAACTAGTCATGTCAATCAAAAAAAGCAACTCAGATACTTTTTTTATGTTATACAGTTCACGAAAGTTCTAGGAAATTATTAAACGCTTAATAATTCATGAATGAATATTTAAATATTACGAGTTAATGTGAGGTTACTAGTCATGCTTGGGGCAGTCATTTAGCCATGTCTTTTCATCCAAATTCGTTCAGACGTCTTTGTGTGATTGAGTAACAAACATCTAAACGTACAGACGCCAGCCTGCACATCAAGCTACCCGAAACTGTCAAATTTTCCCAATCATCCTTGAACCGTATTGCTTTAGCGATAAAGTTGAAAATCTATTAAATAAAGACAGATTGTAGTAGCTTTATGTGCAGCTGGCATTACAAACTTCCACATTTATAATTTTAGTAGAATTAGGGAGTGCCTATAGTAAATATAAGCACAGCAAAATAAACAGACGTTCGAGTTGATTAATAGACATAATACTTGAAATAATCTACATGCAAACTATAGACATTACATAAAAAAACCGGCCAATTGCATGTCAGACCACGTACAGTGAAGGGTTCCGTAGTTTGAATGAATATTGACGAATGCACAATACATTTATCATCATCATCATAATCAGCCTATAATGTTCCCACTGCCTCCCGGCAGGAGGAGGCCTGTGTCCCCACAGGCATCCTCTCTTCTGGGTGGGTGGGAGCTACCACGCGGGCTCAGTGCGGGTTGGTAGATATCACGTCATGTCTTCGAATTTTTGGTTCCAGGTCATGCCGGGTACCTCACGATGTTTTTCTTCACCGTTTTGAGAGCAGTGGTGATGAAATTATTTGCACAAAGTAAAGCCCCTGCGAGGGATCGAATCCACCGGCCGTTCACACCCTTTGGGTACGAAACAACTTAAAAATCTTAAGACAAAACCTAACAACAAACTAAAAGGTGTCAAAAAATAGACCAGTTTTAATTTAATTGAATATTTTAAATATCAACCTTATTGGGAGCTATTATGTTTGAGACGTTTGGCGTTGAAACATTGGAGTCCGAGAGCTCGAGGGCTGGCCTATTTTTAGCCCAAAGCATCAGTACTTATTGCCATCCTACGTGGTAATGCTGCCAGCCTTTTGGGTACTTATCCCATTGACAGCGATGCGGACGAATTTTTTGATGCTCAATGAGCTCCTGCCGTTTTCTCGATTTTTTTTAATATAATATACTTGTATATATATTTAATATACAAGTATATATACAAGTATTTAATAGAGGTCATTGTACTCGTCATTATGAACAACTTTTACTATGGCTACTCCGTATACTACAGCAAATTTTTTTTTCGCCATTTCAGGTTTGGTCCCATAGATAAAGTTGTTCGTAATGACGAGTACAATGACCTCTTAAGACGTTGTTGGTGTTTTTCCAATAACACAGGGTTATATACTATATATGTATAATATACTAGTGTTAGCTTGTAAATTGTAATTTTTACCTACGACCTCTTCTCTTAAAGTCGAAAGAAAAGATAAGGTAAGCAACAGATAAACTTTTTTTGGTAACCATACCGATTTGTCCTTGGTCTCCTGCCCGCAGGAAACGCTTTGGTTTACATTACATAAATTATAGACTGAAAGGAGCAAAACAACATTTTATTCATATTACGTAATCACAAAACGTAAAATTCTTAAAACCATTAATCTGTCTACCTGAGCAAGATTAATATCTATGAAAATTAAAATCTGCCTCCTGTATCGTTTTATAACGTTCGTAATAAGCCAACCAGACATCGGTATAATAAATTATGGAACACCCTGACATATAGGCGTAGCATAATCAGCCTATAATGTTCCCACAGCTGGGATTCAGGCCTCCTCTCTGTCAGAGGGAGTGGGGTATAATATACCACGCAGGGGCCGTGGTAAAAAATAACTTTAATTTCAGAAGTCGGTGGCAAACAACTAAAACGCGAACCCAACGACACCGATTTCCGAAATTAAAGTTATTTTTCACTTTGCAGTGTCTTTTTTGGAAGTCGGTTGTTTTATTTTTTTGCAAAAATTTTATTGCAAAAAAAAAGCCGCCGACTTCTTTTATGTGATACACAAACTTTATTTTATTATTATTTACTTCCGGATTTCCATAGACAAAACCATTTTAGTTTTGCAAATCATTTTCTTGAGCAAGCGTGGTGATCAATTCTCGTGCCTTCTCTGTTTGAGGAGAGGCTTTTGCCCAACAGTGGGACAATAATAGGCTGGTATTATTACTATGGCTAATTTCCTTTCCTTTCCAATTATCCTAATAATATTATAAACGTGAAACTTTGTATAGATGGATGGATGGATGGATGTTTGTTACTCTTTCACGAAAAAAGTACTGAACGGATTTGGATGAAATTTGGCACACAGATGGTTTATAACCAGGATTAATATATAGGTTATTTTTTATCCGGATATTCCTACGGGATCGAAATTTATGCGGGTGAAACTGCGGGGCTCAGCTAGTTAATTGTAAGGCTGTAAAAACGTTTGATTTTAATATTTTAACTAACCCAGAGCTCTTTTTTTTTTTTCTGGGTGGGAAATCATCAAATGACCCCTCCCGCTCTGGGTGGAGCGGAAGGGAGTGTCAGACTCTTACTGACTAAAACCCACCCGTGTTCCTTCCTTAGCCCTTTCTGTTCCAGGGCAGCGGTAACCCTTTCGGACGATCCCGCCGCCCAACTAACCCAGAGCTTAAGGTAAGTAATTTGTCTTATGATGAAAGTATAAGCTTGTTTTTTGTGTCGTTGGCACGACTGTATTTCAGATCTCGTTCACCCAAAACTTCGGAACTACCACGGTATCGTAGGTGGCAGCGCAGAGGTCACTTTGACTGCAAGTTTTGGAACACAGAGGGCAGGATAGTTACTGATTTCAGGTTTGGTTAAGTTAGTTAGTGGTGGAACATAGTTTACGACATAGTTCCTCATCCAAACCCTAGTACCGCCGCCGTTCCGTCGAGGTAGCCCCACTTTAGAGACTTTGGAGTTACACACGTATAGGTAAGCTTACCAATTAATAATAATAATATAATAACAATAATAATATCCCTGGACATTTCATACAGCACCATTTGTCCCAAGCTAAGCAACCTAATGCTTGTGTTATGGTAACAAGATGGCTGATAAACTACTTATATACAATTTTTTTTTTTTTTAATTGCAATAAAAAATAAGATAACAATTAACTCTGTGAATGCAAACGTAATACTTAAGTTAGCAAGTATTATCTATAAAAAACTAGCTGACCCGGCAAACGTTGTTTTGCCATATAAATTATTTCTAGCTGCCCGGCGCTACTTCGTTCGCGTGGTGTGCTACCCCCTACCCTACTCCTACACTACTCCTAACCTACTCCTACCCTACTCCCACCCTACTCCTACCCTACTCCTACCCTACTCCTACCCTACTCCTACCCTACTCCTACCCTACTCCTACCCTACTCCTACCCTACTCCTACCCTACTCCTACCCTACTCCTACCCTACTCCTACCCTACTCCTACCCTACTCCTACCCTACTCCTACCCTACTCCTACCCTACTCCTACCCTACTCCTACCCTACTCCTACCCTACTCCTACCCTACTCCTACCCTACTCCTACCCTACTCCTACCCTACTCCTACCCTACTCCTACCCTACTCCTACCCTACTCCTACCCTACTCCTACCCTACTCCTACCCTACTCCTACCCTACTCCTACCCTACTCCTACCCTACTCCTACCCTACTCCTACCCTACTCCTACGCTACTCCTACCCTACTCCTACCCTACTCCTACCCTACTCCTACCCTACTCCTACCCTACTCCTACCCTACTCCTACCCTACTCCTACCCTACTCCTACCCTACTCCTACCTTACTCCTACCCTACTCCTACCCTACTCCTACCCTACTCCTACCCTACTCCTACCCTACTCCTACCCTACTCCTATTTTTCCTGAATTTTCTTTGCTATAAACCTCACGGACCCCGAGACCTTTCCAACGAATGCAAAACCGTGGAAATTGGTTCGTGCGTTCTGGAGTTATAGCGTCAGGAAGGAAAACCCGACTTATTTTTATATAGTAGATAAAGGGGTTCGTGGTTTAGTAGTAACAGCCGCACTGGTCGATCGATCAGGTTAAGCTACGCTTGCCGCGGTTGGTCCGGGGGTGGGTGACCATCTTCACATATCGAGATCCTTCCGTGCCTCGGGAAGCACGTTAAGCGGTTGGTCCCGCCTGTCATTCATGGATCTTTGACAGTCGTTAAGAGTCGTCAGATATCATGTTATCCAGAAACTGGGTTGTGGAGGTCAGATAGGCAGTCGCTCCATGTAAAATAGTGGTATTCAGCTGCATCTGGTTAGACTTGAAGCCGACCCCAACATAGTTGGGAAAAGGCTAGGCAAATTAATTAATCTACGAGAAGAACAGTGACCAATGAAATAACCAATTAAATACGCAATATTAACATTAATTTTCCAATTAATTAAAATATGGCCAAGAATATCAATAAACGCTGACTCATAAAAATTTAGCTCTAGACAGCTAAAGGAGATCCCTCAAAAAAAACCGCACCTCAATAAAAATATAAATACGTCACCGATTTCGTTTTAAGAACATTATTCCTAAAACCCTCCCAAGTTGGAAATACCCATATCGCAATAAAACCGACGATGCACTATCATGCGTCACAAAACCCAGACCGCGACCGGTCGTAAAGTATCACTGTCCTTGTCACCTGCAAACAAACCTCAATTAGTCTGTCTCTTTTACTCGGTAAACCTATTAGTTAAGAGTATTTGTTTATATATAAAATGTTTGTGGGCATTTTATTCATTAGTTTGTTTACGTTCGCCGTGTGAACACTAAAATATTATAAAAATTTAAATTATAGCTGTGATTAATTAGTTTAAAATTAGTTCAACTTTGTTCTTGTGAATATAAGTGTTTTAAGAAAAAAATAATTTAATGTGAGTTTCTACAACATTTTAAATACTTATTTATTTACTATCGCTTTTCTTGGTTCTTTTAACGACCTGACATTGAGGTCGATCTTGAATAATTTTACTTCACATTTGCACTGCAATACAAAAAAATATTTATCACTTCTCAAACATTGTGTCATACATAAACTGAGGCAGCCCCAGTAAGTTACAATAGTACATGTGTCAGAGCTGTCTCGCTCAAGAACATGATACAGTTCACTCTTATGAGATTTAACTTTTAACATAAAAATAGTTGTCGTCTAATGCCGAACAATGCTGATGTAGAACAAGTAAAACAATAACATTATTGTACGAGATCAGTAGGCAACAAAGCAAAAGTGCAGGTAGTTACATAATATTATATATAACAAGTTGATACAGCTGCCAAATTTGACACCAAGGTAGTACTGATCATTCACTTTGTGAGGAACACAAATAACGATTAAGAAGCGAACTACTGTGTGAATGTGTTTGAGTGTGCTAGCATCATGCGTGCACGTGTATGTTTACTTGAGCGCAACAAGTAGGTATAGTCTCAGAGACCGCTGATCATTATACTATGTTTTACTATTAAGTAAAACATAGTAAACTTTTTGAGAATACGTTCAAAATCTAGTCGCAGTCTCATCTCGGCGACAAACAAATGTCAAAAATGTAGGGAAATTAGAGGTATTTTTGACAGATTGACACTTAGATCAGACTGTGGACGTTCTAAAATGACTAGAATTGCCCCTCTGTTGTTTCTACTGCCTCTTATCGCTGTGATACGAGGGTGAAGTAAAGGTCAGGTTTGTTATCAGTTTGTGGTTTTATTGTGGTCAACAGACCTTGCTATATCTACAGTTACAGGAAGTATTTAGTTTAGGTATTTCATTCTTCGTGGGAAATACCTACCAGGGTATTTTTTGTTGGTATTTACAACAAACCGCATGTCACATGTGTGTTTAATGTCGGAAATAAATTCTTGGTAAAGCTCTTGTGTTTCACCGCAGTCGCTAAAACTTCAATAAAATCGCATATAGGTAGATATAAATAATCAGTAGGTAGTTTTACCTACTTAAGGGTAGTCCCTTCTTCGTCATTGTTGATTCGGTTTAAATGCTGCTCAAATATTAACGATAACTTAGTAATTATAAAAGTAAACTTGTGATGATGCGAAGAGTCTGTTCAGATTCATGGTCCAAATATAATTCGCAGCAGTTAGGGTATGGTGGGACTGTCATTAATGCATAATCATCCTATAATGTTCCTACTGTTGGGACCCAGGCCTCGTCTCGGTGAGGGGGAATAGGCCGTAATCCACCACGCGGGCCGAGTGAGAGAGCAGAGGTGGCCCAGTGGTAACGGCCACGAATTACGATTCATTAGCATTGCGGTCTAAATATATTATATTAAAGTCCATAATTATATAAAGAATTAAAAAAAGGAATCTTCATTTAACAACATTTTTACTCCTTTCAGTACTCCACAATGAAGACCATCGTAGTATTCTCAGCCATCCTCATCAGCTGCCTTGCCCAAAGATCACCGTATGCAGGCAGGCGACCCATTGGATTCCCCTATGTCGAACCCATCACCGTTACTCCGGACCCACTAGGAAACAGGTAATTATCTTATACTTAGGCTGAAACTACAACTTTTAACCGACAAAAAAAGGAGGAGGTTCACAAGTCAACGCGTATATATAGATTTTTATGTATGACCACGCATTTTTTTTTTGTCATAAATATTTGGTTTGGCTGGTAGTAGCTGGATGAGAGTTGCCGAAAATCGAGTTAAATGAATAACCAAAAGAAAATGAAAGAATGATTATTAGGCATTTGTCAGTAGCACACAAACGTGGGCTGTGGACATTAAAACAATAGTTTCGAAAACTAAACTCAAAATTTTAAAATTCCAGATTCGGAGAGGATGACGGCACCACAACTACAATTATACTGCCTCTAGAAGCCCTCGGTGATGTGGAACTTGTTCAGAGGCTGAGCAAGTTGCCTATTGATCAACAACCTTTCTGGCTTATCAACTGGAGGGCCCTAGAAGCAAACAGGAACAGCCCACAGTCTTACCCACAAAGAGGCAACAGTTTTGTCGATGATAACAGTAATACCAACTCCATTCAGTTCCAAAGATAAAATTAAACGAAGAACTTTTAAGTTAAGAATTTTAAGAACAAAAACGTAAGACTGCTTCGAAATTTAAACAGAACGAGACTACAAGACAGAATATTTAAGGATGATGCCTATTTTGGTACACCCGTCCAACAGTCCTTTTTAAACTGAATAAAAGATACTGAAGCGGTATCTACATCTACAATGCCACATGCGAACTACGCGTCATGCTGACGTCACGCAAAATACTGCATCTCGCAAGCAGAGTTTACCGCGCAACTCGCATAATACACGTATCACCCGGCTGGTCGGAGGATCCTCCCTTTTCTATGGAGGATGAGTGGACGTTACACCCTGTTGCTCATAGCTCTATAGTACTAAGCCTTATTCCAAATCCTTTTCCTTCAGAGTTATAATTTACCAAACATGTGAGTTTTAGCAATAAACGCAACTAGTTACGAGAAAAGTTTTTTGCGATTCGTTTTCTAGCACTCTAACCTCAGTTTGCCCAGAAGAGTCTATAATACGAAACTGCATCGATTAGCACCATAGAGATATCTTTCTAAAATCTGTTAATGTAGTTAGCAATTCTCTTCTTCTGATTCAAGAAATTAAGGACAGTCTCCTAAGAAAATTTTCTGTAGCTACAACGGTTAAGGTAGCTTCCCTTACTGCCTCGTCTCAACTTCCACCCTGTATTACTCCGATCGGACAAGAACTCCAAACAAAGGCCCTAAGAATTCTTATTCTAAATGTTAATACCTTTCTAATGATATATCATTTATTCCTATTGGAGCGGGTACAAGCTTCCAAACATTTCGTGGCCTTCCTTTAATTTTTAAAACTGAATGTTGAATGTTTGGGTCGTTACGAATGGTCGTTACGAACCTCAAATGGATTTAAAATCACATTTATTACATACCAATTAATGTTAATTAATATTTCGTTACGAAAGTATTAATTACTTGCTGGAATCAATTAACGTTAATCATCATAGTCTTTACATGTTAAAAAAGACTGATATTTAGGACAAGTGGTAGATAATGTACTCACATTATCTACCAATTACATATTATTCTAATTGTGTCATTATTTGTAAATCGATAATATTAGTCATAATTGTTATGTAAATCAAATTAAAATTATAAATGAAGTATAAAACATGAATTTTATTTTCCAACTGAAAATCTACAAAAAAACATAATCAGCATAAAAACATAATCAGCCTACACTGTTCCCACTGCTGGGACACAGGCCTCCTCTCTGTGAGGGGGATTGAGTCATATTCCAGGTTATGCTGACCACCGAAGAAAATATCTACGCCAGCGGGCCTAGAATCATGAACTGAATTCATGGCTACAGTTTGCGCGTCGCAGGGGCTTGTGGTTAAATAATAACAGCCGTACGGGTCGATCGATCAGGTTAAGCAAGGCTTGCCGCGGTTGGTCCGTGGATGGGTGACCATTTTTACATACCAAGACCTCTCCGTGCCTCGGAAAGCACGTTAAGCCGTTGGCCCCGGCTGTCATTCGTGGATCTTTGACAGTCGTTACGGGTCGTAAGTAGCCCGAAAGTCTGACAACCAGTCTCACCAAGGGGTAGCGTATTACCCAGTAACTGGGTTGTGGAGGTCTGATAGGCAGTCGCTTTATGTAAAATACTGGTATTCCGCTGCATCCGGTTAGACTGGAAGCCGACCCCAACATAGTTGGGAAACACCCTGTATAAACAAAGTAAATAGTTTATCAACATTTACTTATATTATTTATGTTTATATTAAGAGTTTACTGACACCTTGTTGGTCTAGGTCACAAGCACTATGCTGAGCATGAGGTTCTTGGTTCGATTCCCGGGTCGGGAAAACTGTTATTGCGTTTTTTCACTTGGAATTTCTTAGGCTAAGCGTGCACTACGAATTTTAATTGTTGCGAAGAAAATTCGTCAATCTGTGAACAATAGAAATGTACTACAATCCGCGCCCTGCGAAAATATATCGTTTGCGATTTAAAATAGCAGATGCGAAATCGTACGTGTATTTTGTACCCTATAGAAGCGGTACTGACTTCGCGTATTGCGGAAAAAAACGCAAGCGCAGCGGTCAGTGGACTTGTGATTTTTGACGATGTCACGTGGCACAGTGACTCTCTGGCCCTGGTATTTCGCTGGCGGCGATAATAAATTATTGTCGTTTACGATTTTCTTTCGCACTTTAAAAGTCGCAACGAATAAAGTTAGTAGCAAGGGGTCTGGGGGTCTACTCCGAAGTAGTATCGGCTGAATGTTCGGCCGTTTCCTGCTACGAAGTTACTGTTCCGATCCTACACTCCTACACTCTTTCGAATATTGATTAAGGTCCCGACCCAACTGAGCCGATCCGAACTTTTTTCGTATTTTTCAATAATATTCGGTTCACCCATGTGTCGGTCCGAATCCGTATCCGAACATTCGCACTTTGCACTTCGGAGTAGACCCCATGGATTTGTGCTCGGCTCGTCCCCTATTACATGGGACTTAAACTTAGCTGGGATTATTTGGGCGAATTATAGGTACGCCTCTACCTACCCTTCTGAAAATACAGACGTGATGTTATTTCCTGAAGAATTCTCGATTTTTCATACATATTACCGCATTTTCCCAAGTACAGCCTTAATAAATGAAACTCGTTTCATAACAAACCCTTCTATTTACAGTGCTAATGATTGAATAAATTATTCGCCCTATTCGCTTTAATGGCCGTCCACAGTTTGTATTCGGGCCATATTTCCTGAACTTCAGCATTTAAGTGCCCTAATTGTTTGACAAAACAAAATCATTTCATAATAATTAATGGGTTTAATTATTTCTGCTTGGTCTTGTTAAGTGTTTGTTATTGTTGAAAATTTAGTTTTTTGTTCACCTATGTATGCTTCTGGAACTTTATCAATAAAGCATTACGTTCAAGGTAGATTGGGAAAATTTGACGCCTCTCGTTCCCGCCCGCCAATGAGAGTGAGTTGAAGCTTCTAGAACATTCTAGAAGCGTCCTATAAAACATACGACGTGCGCCCCTTTTTGACAGGAGTCGTGTGACGTCCGTCAACTGGGCTGCGTACTGAAAGTGTATTAATTTTACTAATCTGTATCTTTTCCCCAAAACCCTATTGTTTATAACATGTATCATTGTGTGTATGTAGGGATTGCAATCCGGAAAACCGGATCCAGTAATCCGGCGGAACTGGCTACATTATACCTACACTTAACGGATCCGGTACCAATATTCCGGATCCGGTATAGGACACAGTGATTGCATAATTTAGCCGGATCCGGTCGGACTCGGCCGGATTCATAGAAATCCGGTTGGATCCGGCCGGATTGAAAATGAAGCCGGATTGCAATCCCTATGTGTATTTTAAAAAACGAAAAAAAAACTGTTTAATTACATTGGGCTGGTTTTTGTCCATGCCACTATGTCTCCATCTGCCATCACAATGGCATGGAATCGGTAGTCGCAGTACCAAAATTAAATTTTGTAGAATCCGTCGTAAGCCAATCAAGCCAATTCTTGCTAAACCACAGAAAGTCTAAGGCTTAACAATGGTACCCATCCGATTCCATCAATCTGCCTAGCCTTCGCCCAACTATGTTTGGGTCAACTTCCAGTCTAACCGGATGCAGCTGAATACCAGTATTTTACATAAAGCGATTACCTATCTGACCTCCATAACCCAGTCCTTAGTCAGTCCATAGTCCACTCCCCTGGGTTAGACTGGTTTAGACTTTCGGGCTTCTGACTTCTCGTACCGACCGTCAAAGCTCTACGAATGACTCCGTAGCACAATAGACAATAGCGCCGTTCACATTGGTCGGGTCGCCCTAATGTGAACGGCGCTATTGACATACATACGCCAATATGGATCCGACACGTTTGTCGGGCCGGTAAAACTGTCGGTCCGACCGTCTAATGTGAACCCGGCCTTATGCTTTCATGCGGCATGCTTTCCGAATCACGGAGGGGTCTCGATATGTAATGGATGGGCACCAATCTACGAACCGACCGCGGCAAGCGTAGCTGAAGCCTTCGATGGACCCGTACGGCTGGTATCATTTAGCCACGGGTCCATCCGATTGTCTTACGCAATAAGTCATCTTCTCTTAAACATTCGAACCGCCTCGCTCATATCAGAAAGTCATTCATATCAATTCACATGACATAGGTAAGGACCAATAAATACCGTCAATTTGTGAAAAATGTGTCTATCGGTGGACTTAAGGGGAAAATAACCCGAAGTGACATTTATGTAACGCAAAGGTGCGTAAAAAAAAACGAATTTTCCGTAAAAATATCTCAAAGTGACGTAAAATAGTCTTGGCTACTTTCATTGCAACATTCTGTATCGTAATGCGTAAATTTTGCGACCAATGGTTTTACTTTGGAGTAGATTGGCACATTTATATTTAGGCTCAATAGTTCTTGTATGGAATGTTTATTCCAAGGATATAAAAGTATATTATGGTGTTGATAAAATGTAATAGTACTGTGTGTACCCTTTTTTTAAACACTTTAGAAGCAACAGTAGCGCGTGGGAGTTAAGAACTTCAGAAGCAATGGTTGACGGCACGGTTGGCGCAGTGGTTAAGCGATTGACAGCTGCGCTGCGTATCGCGGGTTCGATTCCCGCACGGAACAAATATTTGTATGACCTACAAGTAGTTGTTCCGGGTTTGTGTATGTGAGTTTAAATGTTTGTAACGCACCCGCAATACAGCAGAAATTCCTAGTATGGGGCAACGTTTTATTTAAAAAAAAATGGTAGCGCATGGGGCTTGAAAAACTATAGAAGTCATGGGCAGCAGTTTTATATCGAGCATTCATTATCCAGAGATTACAAGAGGTTACTGTGATAACCACGGAACAGATAATATCTGTTCCGTGGTGATAACCAATTCGTTTGCCAACCATTTCAATATTCATAGGTTCCAATCAGGGTTCAATCATAAGATAATTAACAACGGTCTGTTTAGACTGCAGTACAGAACAACAGGTAGGTAATGAGTAGGTAGTTGGCAGCCAATTCTGTACGTCGAATAATCTATAAATTCAGTACCTATCATCTTCTGATGTCAAGGAAATAAAGTTAAGCGAAAAAAGATATAACATAGATAATTTTACGCCTGTTTGTACCCGAATGGTGAGGCTGATGATGATGTGCCATGGGAGCGGTGAATGCGAATCCCGCACCCCCGGCCATAGGCAGAGGTGGAACACCGCAGTGGTTTTAACCAGTAAGTTCTTCTGTCACCCCCCGATGGAGGAAGTCCAGGAGGATTTTAACAGCGCACCAAAAAAAGGTTGATGTGCCATAGTACAGCCACATGTCGTACGTTAAAGTTCCATGAAATAGGGGGTGATCTTATTGCCATGAATCCGGTACAAGTCTAGCTGTAGTCCTACTGAGACTGCCTCATGGAAAAATCTTGCCCGAATAACACTACCAGACCTTTTGACTGACTAAAACCCACCCGTGTTCCTTCAGTTGCCTATGCCAGGGGCCATGGTATCTCTTTCGTACAACCCGCGGCCCTGGCAGGCATCGGCCCTAGCGGACCCCGTCAGTTCATGCTGACATCTCTTTGAGGCGCGCGTGGAACACAACGCGCCGTCGAACCGGGCCTGGTCCTTAGCGGGCGGCGAGCTGCTCATTGCTCGCCGCCCGCAAGCCCGCGCCTACGGTGACCGGGAGTCGGCTGTTGACTCCCGACGTCCAGGGCGTCTCCTGCGGCGATTAGGGGCGTGAGGGAACAGATATTGCCTCTCCCTCACGCGTACACTACCAGACCTGCCGGTCTAATCTGTAAAAATCTCACCATGGTAGGTGAAGTGAGCTGTCATTCCACCGGCCGATCAGCAGTGCAATTCTGTAACCATCCCACCGTGAAAACTTAGTTGAAGTGAGCGTGAAGAGAGCTGTCATTTCAACTAATGACACTATTGACAGCTCACTCTAAGCTCACTTCACGTAACTTTTCACGGAGATATTTTTACAGAATCGATCGGCTGTTCTGTAAAAACTACACCGTGAACATTTTGGTGGAGCTGTCAATAGTGTCAATTTCTAGCATTAGATGAAGTGACAGCTCACTTCAAGCTCACTTCACTTAAGTTTTCACGGTGAGATTTTTACAAAATAGCACTGCAGATGCTAGGGATTGACGCTGTTGACAGTTCACTTCACCTAAGTTTTCACGGTGAAATTTTTACAGAATAGATCAGCTGGGAATCGATCCCAAGACGGCACGCTCAGCAGTAGTGCTTGCTACCACTAGACCAACGAGGCAGTAAGCGAAAAAGCATCGACAATCTCGTACGAACAAAAGCTGTTAATATTCTCATCATTCTTAATGAGATTTCGATAATCCTTCAAATAATTTGCTCATTATCACTGAAAATTCTGTAACAGCTGTTTTGCCTTCCAACAATATTCTGAGTGCATTCATTATATTTAATTAATTGATTAATTATCAACTCGCGCGTCCCTTTCTGCGAAATGATAAAATTCGTGTTAATACTGCTGATTAATTTAATGTTTGATGCATTATTAAGACTAATTAATTGATGCTTTACTTGTTTTAAATGAATATGACTAGGTTTTAAGTAGTAGACATATTATGCTACTTTAAAGGAGAAAGCTTCTCTGTAGGTATCACTATAATTATATTCTCATAGTGATATCATAGAGATATACTCTCGTATGCATATGCTGATGGTCACAGGACCGTACATTAACAAATAGTTTACCTAGCATAATTAGCCTATAATGTTCCCACTGCTGGGACACAAGCCTCCTCTCTTTATGAGGGAGGGGGATATAATCCACCACGCGTGCCACATAAACCCCTTTATTCATAAACGTTGCTTAAAGTTAAGCAGTGATTAGCGACTGTTTAACCATACATTTTTGACGTTTAAACGTTACTTAACTTTAGTCATCGTTTATGAATAAACCCCATTGTCACATGTTTGTCTTCAAATTTTTGGTTCTAGCAACAAATATTTTCGTTTCTAGTAATTAATTTAAAAATAATGTTGTGTGTCATAGTTTACTTCTGTATAACCATCTATTTCATTAATTATTTTTCTTTTAAATAGAAGTTCTGTATTCTTGGATATTCAAAACTCAACAGAACAGCTCCCGAAAAAGAAGCATATCCCGCAATGTAAATCAAACAAAATGATTTTCTAAAGTGCCTGTTAAAAATTTAACAACGCATTTAAGATTCTGTCTTCTCTCAAAAGTGGTCAGGCGTAAGCGTTTCCAATCCAGTTAATTATCCCAACATGCGATTTAAAGACACTGACTACTTTAAATATGTAGAAATCAGACACTACTAGTAGCAATAATATAATACCAACACCACAGATACCAGTCTCTGGGTCGGTAGAGCTTGTGGCTAAGTATCAGCCTCACGAATCAATCGCTCAAGATTAAGCTTCGGTTACCACGAGCGGTCTGTGAATGGGTGATCATAAATAAATTTTAAAAAAATTGCTGTTTCCTACATTTATGTTCGCTTAACTCGTCAAAATGTAGGAAACAGCTGATTCTTTTTTCTCAATTTCAGGTGTAGCGGTATCTACAACGCCACATGCGAACAACGCGTCATACTGACGTCACGCAAATCCTGCATCTTGCAAGCAGAGTTTACCGCGCAATTAGCATACATACAAACTTAAGAGAGATCATCACAGCAACATCAGAGACAAACAACAACAACAACACAAAACAAAAGAGACTAGCCTTCGGCGCGCGAGATGTTATAGTGCACAAGTGTGTGAGCAGAGACAGGTGCACTCTCTCAATCCGACACGACCGGAGAGAGATCAGGCGCAGTCAAAAATGTATAACACTCGCATAACTAAGCTACCGAAACGCTTTAACCAATCCCGTCAACAATCGTAGAAATACGAAATGCTTTGAAAGCGATTGCCACTCCACTAACATTGTATATCTTTGTCAATACGAGTAGTCACAAGGCCGTAATTCTGGCAAATATGTAGTTTCACCGAGAAGTGTCGTGTTACCCAGTATGTAACAGGGTTGTGGAAGTCAGATAAGCAGTCGCTCCATGTAAAATGCTGCTATTCAACTCCGGTTACACTGGATGCCGACCCTCACATAGTTAGGACAGGGCTGGATATGATAGGCTTATGATCATGATATAAAGCGGTCTTAGTGCCTAATCCCCCCGTATGACTGACGAGCTGCGCCCCGCGGTTTCACCCGCATAAGTTTCGATCCCGTGGGAATATCGGGATAAAAAGTATCCTATATATTAATCCTGGTTATAAACCATCTGTGTGCCAAATTTCATCCAAATCCGTTTAGAAGTTTTTGCGTGATCTTTCACGCAAAAAATATATAAGTTTGTATGGATGGTTTGTATTACAAACTTTCACGTTTATAATATTATAGTAGGAAGGATATTAGGAAGTAGGATTATCAAATTAGTCATACGGGTGTATCATTGTAAAATTGTATATAAGTAGTTTATCAGCCATCTTGTTACCTAACACAAGCATTAGGTTGCTTAACTTGGGACAAATGGTGCTGTGTGAAATGTCCAGGGATATTATTATTATTATTATTATTATCTAACACTCTCTACATTTTCCATACAAAAATATTTCTGCTAACTTAATAACTACTAGAGTTACCCTCGACAAAGAGCCCGCTAAGCTCAAACGTGACCCATATTACGTCATTTTGGGTCATTGATTGATGGCACAAAGGAAACAGAGGCCCTTAAATGTAACTAGATCCTTAGTGGACAGAAAAAGTATGAAACCAGGCACTATAGGGACATCAAGCAAAAAGTTACGCATTGGGAGCGTTAGATGATAGACCTTTGTGCAAATAAGTAAGCTGTCTGTGATAGATCTTTGACAGTCGTTACGGTTCGTCAGAAGCCCGAAAGTCTGACAACCAGTGTTAACAAGGGGTTTTGTATTAGCCAGTAACTGGGTTGTGGAGGTGCAGATAGGCAGTCGCTCTATGTAAAAACTGGTACTCAGCTGCATCCGGTTAGACTGGAAGCCGACCCCAACATAGTTGGGAAAAGGCAAGGCAGATGATGATGAAGTAAGCTCTCTGGTCTCTCTCTCTCTCTCTCATTGGTGGCCCAATGGTGACGGCCGTGACTTATGAGTTGTAGGTTCGAACCCAGACAAGCACTTTACTTTGTGTAAACTATTTCATCACCATTGCTCTCAAAACGGTGAAAGAAAACATCATGAGAAAACCGGCATGTCCTAGTATCAAAATTCGAAGACATGTGACATCTACCAACCTGCACTGGGCCCGCGTGGATTACGGCCCACTTTCTCTCACGGAGAGGAGGCCTGTGTCCCAGCAGTGGGAACATTATAGGCTGATTATGCTAGGTAAGCTCTCATTTTATGGATTTCAAGAATCAGTACTTACCGTTTTGTAGTGTTTATGGTTTCTAAGTAACTTTGCTGTCTCCTCCAAATTCCTTACTATTGTCGTGTTAGTTTACAAAGTCTGGTGATCCAACTAACCAAGTTATTACGAACATTGTACTTCTTAATGAACGTTCCTATACTTGGGCAAAGACTAAGAAAATTGTGTAGAAGTGAAACTCATGTGGACAGTTCAGTTTTATTATCAATCAGTCGATAAAACAGGATCGACGAAGAAGTTTCAATGTTCTAGCACAGATGTCGCTACGATCATTCTTTAGGGTTATACACCGTTAAATTTTGATCGGTTTAATCTTTAAAAGGGGTCATTGTACTCATCATAATGAACAAATTTTATAACGGGACCCCGACATCGGACAGACAGTAGAATCTGTAACAAATACAAAATTTCTAGGAATAAATATTGATTACAGACTTTCATGGACAACCCATATAGACAATCTCTGCAAAAGAATCAACAAATCCTCATTCGCTCTTTACAAGCTCTCCAAAATAGTTAACAAAGAAGCGATTTTAACTGCCTATCACGGACTGGTGGCACCATTACTGCGATACGGTATTATATTTTGGGGAAATTCGGTAGACAAGGAATTTATATTTAAAGCTCAAAAGAAGTGCATTAGAGCAATGTGCCAAATAAATAGTACAATTAGCTGTCAACCTTACTTTAAAAATCTAAAAATTCTCACATTGCCTTCCCTATACATTTACGAATCAAATATCTTTGTGAAATCAAATCTAAGCTACTATAAGACTGCTGAAAAAAGCTATTATCGAAAATTAAGGGATAAGAAGAGGTTAGAGGTACAAATACCTTATGGAAAAACGGCACTATTAAATAAAAGTATTTTATGCATGACATCATTAATCTATAATAAATTGCCTGATGACATTAAACAATTACCAATCCTCCAGTTTAAAAAGAAACTACATTCATTATTAATAGACAAATGTTATTATGATGTCAAAGATTACTTGTGTGACAAAAATATTGTATTCCAATGACAAGAAAGGAAAAATAAGTATCATTTTCTCCCACATATGTTGTTGTTGTTGTTTAATATTTATGTAAGAATATAATTTGCTATGTTGTAATAATGAATTATGACTAATATGACTTGGAATTGAATTTGTATGTATTTATAATTTGGAATATTTGAATAATGTATCGAGACTAATATGACTAATTGTGTTTTTAACATCTGATTTGTATTTTATTATTGTATGCCTCAACGGCGGGACATAGCTGAACTTATTTTAATTATTTAAGACCTGTATTTATGATGTATACCTATAGTCCACAATAAAGATGATTTGATTTGATTTGATTTGATTTGACATCGTGAAAAAAAAATCAGTTGATCCATACACATTATGTCGAGTTATGCAATCATAAATCTATGGATCAACTGTTTTTTTTTCTCTCCTCCAAGGCGGAGTCGTCTATGAATTTCCATCTGAACAGGTTTCCCTTGCTTCGGCCAACCTGTGTCCGGAGTCTGGACCCACATAGCCTACCGTTTTTTTATTTATACACCTGCCTATCGGCTGCTTGTTCCTTCTCACTCCCAACCGTGTGTTGAACGTTACTTACGTCCAAAATCTATAGGCAAATGGAATACTTTCGAAGCATGAGTAAGTATCTCCTCTATATATTCATATTCTATGACTAGAGCTAGCTCTCGTCACTGTATTAAAGTTTTGGGCACAGCTCCAAGCGGTGTCAATGTTACATGCTCTGGAATTGGACTGATACCACTGGTTTGGTCGTGTTTCTAGGAACTATTCAGTGTTTATTTGTAAATTTTAGCCTGATCTTGCACATAGCGGCGATTCCCTTGTTCACAAACGAAACTAAATTTTAGTTCAGTGCATTTTTTTCTTTCTATTTCATAAGAAAAGGACAGAAGATAAATATTAGTTTAGTCCTGTCACATTCGTTAGCGCCTGACGTATTTTTAGTAGCCAATTTTTTAATCACGTCTAAACTTGCTATGAAGTATCTCAATTGACAGGACAACTAACTAATTTTTATCTTCTGTCCTTTTCTTAATGAAATAGAAAGACAAAGATGCACTGAACTTAAATTCAGTTTAGGCCCCAACTTAGTTGGGAAAAGGCTAGGTAGATGATGGTACCTTTTGAAGTTTTTCAAAAGTTTCCTTCTTTGGTTAGAGTCACTTGCAATGGCAGTAAAAGTAGAGATGTCCCTACCCGATTCTATGAACAGACATTCTGATCTCAGTCTCAATCTGTCAAAAAATACTTTTAAATTTCCTACATTTTGACAATATTTTTGCCATTTGTTTGTCGCTGAGATGAGACTGCAACTAGATTTTGAACGTCTTAAATTACGAGAATTGGCCGTCAGTTTTAATACTAGCATTCACATCTCTAAAATGCGTGTCAAGATGTCGAAGTCGAGAAGAGAGTAGTTTGACTAGCTCTCAGCTTCAAATTCATCAATCACAGCCGGGTAATTGTTTAACACACTATCAGTTGCAATGGGTTTCATTGTGACAGTTCAACAACATTCATTGCGTTATTTACATTGTTGAGCAAACAAATTCCAACATATTATGAAGCAATGGATTAGCAATATCCTTCAGAATTATTCAGATTGAGATTGATAGCGTGTTACGCAAGGGTGCTGGTTCGAGTAGAAAATCTATTCGTTCAGAAATGTTAGCACTAATAATTATAGTCTGTATTTACAAGTTAACTATTATCGTCTACCACAAACTAACTACTATTATTGGTGTCAGCTTGAGCTGGTTGTAACCGGGATGTTTAGGAGTATTGGACCGACCGTAATAAACCTTCCAAGACTTGGACAATTAGGCTTAAGTTCAGAAGTTGGGAGGATGGCTAGGATAAATTAAGATTTGTAAATGGTCTTGGTCTTCTTGTCCAGGAACTTCTGAATACATTCAAGCTAGAAGCTAGATGGTAGGAAAGGATCAGTTTTTTCAAAGAAACAGTTACTTTTAAGCCACTATTTTTATAAGAAGCAAATCTTTAGAGACTTGCATAGCTTTATTGCTCTTAATACTACTATTCTACTAATATCATAAATGTGAAAGTTTGTATGTTTGGATGTTCAGCCGTGTTTGCGTAATAGTAATAAACATACAAATGTTTGTTACGGATTGAGTGCAAAATATTTATCCAAATATGTTCAGCTATTTTTGCGTAATTGAGTTTCTAACCTGGATTAACACCAAAGATTTTCACTTTTTTATTCCTATAGTACGTTCCTGTAGGATAATTTCCGACCTCCACGCGGGCAAAACATGGCCAATAGCTAGTAATATACTGGTACATTATGACCTCGGTCGTCGATGTAAATACAAATTTTAGCCCTCGACCCATCGCGTCGCATCACATCGCTCGCACGTGTTACTACTTCGTATGCGCTTAGCATTTATTCTGACTTTTTCTCCTTTTGCTCGGCTCCTAAGGGTCGTAGCATGATGTTAAATGCCTATAACCTTCCTCAAGAACTGGGCTATCAAATGCAAAAAGAATTTTTCAAATCCGACGGGTAGTTCCGGAGATTACCCCCTACATACATACAAACAAACAAACAAATTTTACCTCTTTATAATATTAGTATAGATGATCATGATTTTCCTTATAAACAACAATTTCACCAGTTGCCAAATAAGCAACAAAATGATGCGATCGCAGAAAGCAGTGGACGGTTGTTCAACAATATTTTTGTGAACACACAAACAAGAAATACAAACAGCTAAACTCAACGTAATACCTACCTACCAAAGGTAGACAAATTATTCATCGTTGTTTAATGTTCCCAGAAATCTGCAAATATTGGGTTTGTATCCATTTATACTGTGTTCGTGTTGTCGAGGGCAAATATGCATAGCCCGGTAATTCACACAAAACTTGTGTTTTGTGGCAAATTGTCAATGCTTCACGTGTGACGTGGATGGTGAAAATTAAACTATTTTACACTAGTGGTAGCGACCAGCCCTTATTTCGCACGGGTGCGAGAGATCCGGCGAAAACTGAGATTTCTGTGTTACATTTAAGTTGAATATTAATGTGGTATTCATGTCGCAGCCAACTGGCTTAATTAGCCTTTCAGTTAACTGCTGTTAACTATTCTAGCAGTAAAATGGCTTAACTTAAATATTCATTTACTTACGCATTTAAACATTTGTTATAACTCATTTTTATTTAGTTTAGGTACTGCTTAGTTTTTACTGCAGAATGTTATACCTATTTATTTAATCGTTCCTACAATAAACAACTGTAATCACTAATTTAAATGTCTGGGCTTGGCAAATAATTAAACGTTAGCCATGCAAGTCATTTGCCTAGCTGTTTGATTGAATTGCTGAATATCATTCAGCCGCTAATTGAACGGCGCTGTTTAGTTAAAAGGCTAGGCAGTTAACTGAATGCCTGATGAAGCTAGTTGGCGGCGACATTCACATAATCCTTTCGGGATAAATTCTTTGAATTATATTGCGTAGTTTGGAAAAAACAACACTGTCACGCAGAGACACGAAAAGCGACATATGAGCGATTCGCCCCTGCTTAGCACGGTTAAAATTTTATAAAACATGGATATTTCTTTATTATAAGTACGTTTAATAATAATACACGCGTTAACCATCCAGAATAAATTATTTAAATTGTAGTAAAACCTCATAAGAGCAGAGGTGACCAAGTGGTAAGGAGGAAAGCCGCGACTTACGACTCGTAGCTTGTAAGGTCGTAGGTTCGAACCCAGACAAGTGCTTTACTTTGTGTAAATTATTTCATCACCACTGCTCTCAAAACGGCAAAGGAAAACATCGTGAGGAAACCGGCATGTTCTAGAACCAATTTAGGCTGATTATGATGATGAAAACCTCATCTAATTTCGTCGCATAGGGACTGCGTTGTTCTCCCAAGAACTACGCGGTCTCGCAGACAGACACAAAAAGCGACATTGATTTAAAATGATGAATAAATATAATATTGTACAGCAACACTAAGGTGGTTACTGTGGCTGAGCATTTGGTTTCCAAGCAACGGGTGATGGCTTTGACTGTTCGTTGGTAAGTGCCTCACTTGAGAACCATCATCATCATCAGCCTATAGCAGTCCAATGCTGGACATAGGCCTCTCCTATTGCACGCCATTTAAATCGATTTTCGGCAACTCTCATCCAGCTGCCACCAGCCATCCTGCGAAGATCGTCGCTCCACCTAGCCTGAGGGCGTCCCACCTACGTTTACCGATTCGTGGTCACTTGAAAACGCCTGAGCCGATTTGGCTGTTTTTTGTTTTAAATGGGTTTGAGTTAGGTTTTTATCGAAAGAAAAATTTGAACAGTTGCCCGGAAATGGTAAAATTTTAGAAAAACTCCGAGTGCATTTTTATGTGAACTCCAGACCATATTGGCAGGAAAACATTTATCGGATCAGCTTGTCTTGAATAAATATCTGTCTATGGCGTACAAAAACTTGCTCTACGTCTGAGGCATGCACTGACATGCATTTATTTTGCAGTCCCTGGCACCACAAATAGATAAAATAGATAGATAAAAAATCATAAAAAAGGCGATCAGTCAATCCTTGTAGCGCTAAACGAATTTAAAACATCGCGCTGTTTCTATCAATCGCTTAAATATGACAGAGACAGACATTGACGTTTTAAATGGTGTAAACGCATGTAGTAATTTGTGGTGGATGCGGGCCTGAGTTGTATATAATTATCTAATATCGTATTTACCGCTATTGTTAAACGTCAAGGCTGTTATCATTCTTTCTACAATCACTGAGAAATCTACGTTCCTTTTTATAGTGGGTGGACTTTATACAGTCACTTTGCATACAGTTACTACTACATGCATAATAATTATTATTATAATAGTCGCCAATCTCTCTCGCGCCAGTCGCCAGTCTCGCCCAGTCCCTTCACTTCGATGTCTTCCGTATCGTTACAAAGGTGTTGAGGTTCAAGAAACTTAATTAACACAAAATAACTCCATAAATGAAGATTTGTATATGGAGCCTGGCATACATTTTGTGGCGCCATTTTGTTTTTTTTTTTTTTCTAAATTTCGGCCACGCATGAATCCTATATAAATCGATAACTGACATCAATGCAAACGGAAAATATAATAGAACCAAAACCTAACATCTTGTTGCATAGATGTTTGATTACTTTAAGCTTTCAGAGTGATACGCAAATTAAAAAAATATGATCTACTTTGAAGGTTACTGGCCCCGATTCCCTTGTTCACAAACTAAACTAAATTTAAGTTCAGTGCATCTTTTTCTTTCTATTTCATTAAGAAAAGGACAGACGATAAATATTAGTTTAGTCCTGTCAAATTAGTCAGCGCCTGACGTAAATTGACGTGTTTTGGTTGCCATGTTTTAAATCACGTCTAAACTGTCTATGGAGTATCATAATTTGACAGGACTAAACTAACATTTTATGTTCTGTCCTTTTCTTAATGAAATAGAAAGAAAAAGATGCAGTGAACTTAAATTTAGTTTAGTTTGTGAACAAGGGAATCGGCGCCAATATCTCGGAAACGTGACGTTTACGGGGTTTGTTTTTATAATCATAATGTAATTTAATGTTTATAATTATAATGTTTTCTGTTCTGTTCTGACTCAGTTCAGTTCTGTTGTGTGTCAGTTTGGGGGTCACCGACTATTCTATTCTTGTACAAATTGTGATAAAAATAAATTTGAAGTTTGCATTGATGTCAGGTATCGATTTATACAGGTTTCAACGGTGGCCGCCATTTCGAAAAAAAAAGCAAAATGGCGCGACAGTAGGTATGCCACGGACCTTCAAAGCCCTTTATGGGTTCATACAAAATTTAAACCTATAGAAGTTTTATTTAGAGGAAAGAGTGTAGGTACGGCGACAAGTCAAATGTAAGTGGAAACAGCGGGAGGGGCACCCTAGAAGGACATATATGTATAGTGACCTTATAGAAAGAAAGAAAATACATTTATTTGCGGCAAACATGACGCATAAAAAAGAACACAAACACAAAAAAAAATAACAAGTTGGGGGGTCAATTAGTGATGTTTTTCAGAAAGATCAGGTGCATAGTACTTGCAACCTGCGTGCGTGTATGTCCAGATGTATGAACGTAAACGAAGCAAAAGGAGTATGTGAGGATCGATACAGGTGGCGTTCTGCAGTTTCTGTCTGTCTCCATGAAAAAAGGCGTGAATTTTTGTGTATGTATGTACTCGTAAGTTTTACTAAGGAATAAGGCCTGCGCAGACGACGGACTTTTCTCCGCGGCGGAGAAAAAAGTACGCTTCTTAAGTACTACTTAAGGAGCGTACTTTTAATCCCTCGTTTGCGTTACTCGATACAGTTGTAAGCGATCTATTTTAGCGGACAAAAAAGTCCGCGGACAAAAATCCGTCGTCTGCGCAGGCTAATGAATAGAATAGATCACAATAGAATAGATCTTTATTTGCACAGAAAGTAGGTACAAGTTACAGATGCTAAGTTTAAAATGATCCTTATATTAACTACCTTAACTAAGGCACGCAAACAGTTTTAATATAATAAAGACTAATTAATATATATTATTAACACTTTCAAATATATAAATATAAGTTTACCATGTTTTTTTTTTTTGTGGATGGGAAATCATCAAATGACCCCTCCCGCTCTGGGTGGAGCGGAAGGGAGTGTCAGACTCTTACTGACTAAAACCCACCCGTGTTCCTTCCTTAGCCCTTTCTGTTCCAGGGCAGCGGTAACCCTTTCGGATGATCCCGCCGCCCTGGCAGAAGTTTACCATGTCAAGTAGAAATTCAGTACTTACATAATTTGAAATGGGCAACACAATACATAATGTTAAGTTTAATATATATTATAAGCTAGCTTCTGCCCGCGACTTCATCCGCGTGAAATTTCTTGTACCCCCGACCCACCCCGAAACAAAATTTGTATTCGTTTGTATGGGAGTATAGAAAAGTGTTGTTTTTAGACTTTTTCAGGCAATTTTTTAAATTTTTCTCAGCGTAAGAACCATCCTCGTACTTCAAGGAACATAAAAAAAAAAGAATGAGCGAAATCGGTTCAGCTGTTCTCGAGATTTGCGCTTAGCAACACATTCAGCTATTCATTTTTATATTATAGATTTTACATTGGTCAAGTTCAGGCTCAATACAGTTAAATTGAAAATATAAATGATAATGTTGTTATTATCATATACGGAGCATCTTTGGTCAAGATTTTCAATACCTTTTGACATCCTTCAAAGCCAAAAGCAATCTTTAAAATAGCCGCGAAATTACGAAAACCTACAGAATTTTAAGGAATAATATCAAAAGTCACATTTAATTATCCAAAGGCTTCTCACGATCAAACTCATTAAACCCACTAGGTCTCACCTCGGAAGTATGTATGTTCTTAAGATGTTCCGCAATAGCCTCCTTATTTAAAAAGAAGAAAGGTTGGTTCTCCTTTGGCAATTTGGCCAATTGGTTAGCGGTTTCCCTGTCGCCATTTAGCTGTGCTGGTATGTTTCTAATGTCTTGTGCGCTGGCCAGTGTTTCAGGAGTTACTATGTCTGGATAACCGATGTTGTGGAGTCCAGCGTAGAATGGTCGTTGACTGAAGCAAGGGACGATGGTCATGGTGAAGAAAAAGGCTAGTGTTGACATGATAATCTGAAAAACAAAAGACAGTCTCTTAGGGCTTATGTATAGGGCGTGTAATCACGTGCGCAGACGACGCGTTACTTGGAACGCGCGTATAACAAAACAGCATGTGCACATTCACAGGGCGTTTTCTATCCCTTATTAGAAATTCAGGGGGGATGCGGGATACATACATAGATATAGCTCAGCGCATCTTGTCAACGCCCAACAACGTCATAGCAGAACGTGGATATATTACGCTTAGTAAAATCTACGACGTTTAGGACGTCGACGTTTGCTGATTCTAATTACTTTCCCCCAAATTTTGCTTTTCAATCGATGACGTTGATCGCCGTTGATAGTTTATTTCATGGGGTTACAGCCATTAAACAAATTAAGAACAACATTTGACGACAATCAGAGAAACAAGGAAGAAAAAAACATGAAAAGAATAATTAAAATATATTATAATATAATTATATTATATTATAATTTTTTTATAGTTATTATTTTGTGCAAATTAATTGGGGTAAGGGCAGGAGAATGATGATGATTATTTGTGGCCTTTTGGCTCCTCGTTAAGACGTTTTTTAAAAAAAAAAAACGATGCCCCACACTAGGAATGACTCCTGTATCGTGGGTGCGTTTACATACATTTAAACTCACATACACAAACAGTTAAAGCATAATCATAATACTGTTAAAGCATAATCAGCCCATAATGTTCCCACTCTGGCCTTCTCCCTTCGAGAGGTAGTGGAAATCTACCACCCGGGCCCAGTGCGTATTGGTAGAAGTCACATGTCTTAATTTTTTTGGTTCTAGGACATGCCGCACCCTAATTGTGTAACACACGATCAATCGGAATCGGTTTCATTTTGACAGTTCAAAAACATTCATTGCGTTATTTACGTTGTTGAGCAGACACATGACACATTTTTTGAACATAATGAAGCAATGGATTAGCAATATCCTTCAAAATGATTCAGATTGAGATTGATTGTGTGTTACGCAATTAGAGTGCTGGTTTCCTCACGATATTTCCTTCAAGGTTTTGAGAACAGTTACCAGGTAGTGGTTTGGAGAACACAAAGTAAAGTGCCTGTCTGGGTTCGAACCCACGAAGACTCGTACTTCGGGGACGTTACCACTGGGCCACCACTGCTCATATTCAAGACTGTTAAAGGCTTGGCTTAACTTACTGACTAGGACAGTGTCTTATGAAGAACAAATTCTTGTCTATAGTAATAATATAATGATTTTTTAAATAATTTTACGATCGATCTACGTTTGTACACCTCGGCAACAATATCGGGTAATTTATATAGGTATTCATTTAAAATCTAAAAGCCCATACACACTGTACAACGTGTTTTTTTTATATCCCATGACTGTAGGGGGTTATTTTACTCATCATTATGAATAATTTTTCGTATGGGGCCAAGCCCGAAATCGCGCAAACAAAAATCTGGTGTTCCCTACATTTTGGCGAGTTATACGAACATAAATTTAGGGAACAGCTGATTTTTTTTTTCGAGCTTTCAGATTGGGTCCAATAGTAAAAGTTGGTCATAATTATGAGTACAATGACCCCCTAGAGTTATGGGATATAAAAAAAAACACGTTTATTATGATTGATCCTACTTTACATAAAAACATGCGAATTATAAGTGGACACAAAAAAGGGAACTAGGTAGTAGACAAATGAAGAAAACGGCCAAGTGCGAGTCGGACTTGCCCACTAAGGGCACACATCTTTAGTAATGAGGCCATAAAAGTTTACTTTCTTCTTGATTCATGATTCTCCTGTCCTTATCTCAATTTATTTGGGGTTAGCGCATTATGTATTTTTCTTACTAATATTATAAACGCGAAAGTTTGTGTGGATGGATGGATATTTGTTACTCTTTCACGCCAAAACTACTGAACGGATTTGGATTAAATATGGCACACATATAGTTTATAACCGGGATTAACACATAGGATACTTTTTATCCCGATATTCCCACGGGTCGACACTATTATGCGGGTGAAATCCGCGGGGTGCCGCTAGTATTCTATAAGTACCTCTCTATTAGTCATCATCTCGGTAGTCACTCCAGTTCTATCATACAGTCCACCCACGCACCGTTTCTTTTGACTTCCCGTACTCTTACAGCCCACATACTTACACATATTCTGTAATACATGTTTTCAACTAGTATTAAGTGTTCCACCTCTGCCTATGCAGAGGTGGAACACCGCGGTGAGTTTAGCTGGTAAGAGTCCGGCATACCCCTCTATCACCCCCACGATGGAGGAAGTCCATGAGGATATCCACCGCGCAAAAAAAAAAAACTGGCTGAAGATACAAGTCTGTGACATACAGACAAACAGAGGGACGGCAAAGGCCTATAGTAATAGGGACCCGTTGACAATGGGTGACAACAACCCTTTGTGAGCCCTAAAAATTACCTGTTTCATTGTGTAGCTCATCTTTTTCGTAAAAGTCTGAAAAAGGTGAGTTCTTCATAAAATTGACATACATTCCTCCCTATTAGCTTCTATTATCCAACAAAAAACATGTCCCCTTACATAATCTAATAGGCCCTTGAGAAAAAAATCATCCTTTATATATAAATCCAGGGAAATATAAATGGTTTCCTCGAACTTATCAATAGGATATTCTTGTTGTAATTTACTCCGTATTTTTTGATTTACCTCGTTAACTTTCAAAGGGTACACACATTTTTATCAAAATATCCAAACTTGAATTGAATGATTGGCGTCATTTATATAATATACATAATCAGCCTATAATGTTCCCACTACTGGAACACATGCCTCCTCTCTGTGAGAGGGAGTGGACCATTATCTATCACGCAGGCGACTGCCTCTGCCCTCCACAATCCAGTTACTGGTTTTCAGACCTTTGGACTTCTGATTACCCGTAACGACTGTCAATGATCTACGAATGACAGCCCGGACAAACGACTTAAAGTGCTTTCCGAGGCCGTAGGGGTCTTGATTTTAATGGATGATCACCCATCCACGAACTGACCACGGCAAGCGTAGCTTGACCTTCGATCCACCCTTGCGGCTATTATTTAGCCACGAAACCCTTCCTCCCTTGTTCGTATCCATATGAAACGAAATCCCAGGTGTTTGAGTTGGAAATGAAATTTAAACTTAATTTTAATTTCATGACAACTTCTGACAGGATGTTTTATTTATGAGGTTCTCAATAAAATGGTAAATTTTCTTTTAAAGTATTATTTTAATTTTATAAATAGAACATCGATAACTTAAAAATTAAAAACATCTAACAAAAATCTCATCTAAAGAAAAAAATCTATTAAATCCGATTCCGATTTTCATTGAACGGACTCGGTCTGACTGGATAAGTTTGTGGGTTAGCCAAGTTTGCGGCAATTTGGTCTCTATTTACAAAGTAGAAAGGCTGGTTTTCCACGGGCAACGCTGCTAGCTGGTTTGCGGTGTTCCTGTCGCCATTCAACTGGGCTGGTATGGGCTCGTTCTGGAATCTGTCGAATAATCCAGAAGGTACTGGGGTGTTCGGGAATCCAATTGGTCTAAGTCCAGCGTAGAATGGACGCTGGCAGAAGCAGGGCACGATGGCTAACACGAAAAGTAGGGCGGTTTTCCACATGGTGATCTGAAATGAAAAACAAATATTTAAATTCAAGTTTATTTTAATCTAAGTCTGTAATTTTGCTTTGATTGGCGTCTTCCAGAATTTGTAACTTGCGTGCCAATCAATAAAATGTAATAGGTACACTCAGATCCAGAACAACATAATAAAAAGACCATAGAAAATATTTGCTCCGTGCAGGAATCGGACCCGCGACTGAAATCTGTAGGTAATCGCTCAGCCACTGCGCCAGCTGACCATAAGATCATTTCAATTTGCTCTACGAGGGAAATGTGCGAAGTATTATTTACTATGACTAGGGTTTTTCCAAACTTTTACTTTCAGTTACGATTTCTAACGCTTTGCAAACTACCGACAGTTTACTACATCACTAGTCTTGCTTTATGGTAGCACTAGCGACGCGCCCTTGCTTCGCATGGTTTTTATGACTTGAAATAATACAGATGACGTGTTTGTTTTTTTGTCAGGCTATTTAACATCACGTTAGGAGCCGAGAAAAATTGAAAAAAGTTACAAAGAACGCTAAGCGAAAACGAAGTGTTAGCGCGGACAGGCGTCGCGATGTGGATTGGGGAAGCAAGAAATGTTACAAGGACAAAGTCACGGGCCGGCTAATGTATAGATAAGATTAGTCTCTCAACATTACGTCGAAATGCGAAATGTGTCGAGTTGTAAATCTGCGACGATTTAATTTTTCAACAAGTTATTTTTAAGCATTGACAAAAATGACATTATAAAAAGGATACCAGCGAAAATGCCCAATTTGAAATAATTTAATTACATTGGTCATGGCGCCGATTCCCTTGTTCACAAACTAAACTAAATTTAAGTTCAGTGCATCTTTTTCTTTCTATTTCATTAAGAAAAGGACAGAAAATAAATATATTAGTTTAGTCCTGTCAAATTTGTCAGCGCCTGGCGTAAATTGACGTATTTTTAGTAGCCATGCGTTTAATCACGTCTAAACTGTCTATGGAGTACATAATAACTTAATTTGACTAAACTAATATTTATCTTCTGTCCTTTTCTTAATGAAATAGAAAGAAAAAGATGCACTGAACTTAAATTTAGTTTAGTTTGTGAACAAGGGAATCGGCGCCAATAACCACCAATGTTGATTTTAATAAATTGAATATTATTTAACGGCTAATAGTAGAAAGTATAGAAGAAAAAGACATGTTGCACCGACCCGAAATACATTGGGATACGGGCAAGAAAATAATGACAATTGAATATTATCTAAACTTTCTTCGAGACACTAATTTACTTTGTATCACTTAACTACAGAAACGCACCACACTTTTCCCAATATGTAAATATTAACAGCCAAAAAAAAACTGTTTGCTTTCTTTACTAAACTTTTCACTTCCACTATTAACTTAGAACTTGTTCTTCTTTCTATTATTTACTTTACGAAACACATGTTTTTATTAAAAATTGGCCCTAAATGTTCATCCACTCTGTATGCAAAAATGTTCGTTAAAAACAACACACATTTACCTGTATCTCTTAACTGAATCGCACAAGTGAATGGCTCGGCTATCTGAACTGGAATGTTTGAGCATAAAACGCACTTCAATATATAGTACTTTAGTTCATGCCCTCACGATAGGATTACCTATAGTAGGTAGGTACCTACGGAATACCCACAGAGCGAAGAACGTGCAAAGCGAGTTATCTGGTCCAGTTTTTCCCATCGCGTGAGGAAAATATTGGGTCTAGTTTTAACGCTGTCTGAAAATGAGAACAAATAATAATGTTTTTTAAATGCTATTGGTTATTTAAAAGACAGAAGAAGGTTTTTAGAATATTTCATTTTTCAAAATGGAATATCTACCTACCGATATCGAATTTCTTTAAAGAGGTTATTTAGTTAAAATCTTGATTGACAATTTATTGTACTTATTGTGTACCTTGTTGAAAAAAAAAAATGACCCCTTGAAAAGAAAGATGGAAATCGATAACAGTAATAAAATAAAGTATTGTTTAACAGAGAATATTTTGTCCCCAATCACGACAACCTAATATAAGTTAGTCCGAAAAAAGATGTTAATTAAATCCCTTTGACATCATAAAAATTTTTGGGGCAAAGAATTTGAATTGACAATCTGCGCGGGCCTTTAACATTGACTTAATTGATTGTGTCCACTTTTCTGCGACATTTATTGCAAATTTGCTCCGGCTGTTATTTTTAATGAATAAGTTTCTACTTATTTATAGTTTCACTACGCCTGGTAAAGTTAAAATACATATTTAGTACAATATGAGGCTTATGTTTGTCAAAATAATGTTCGAAATTAATATGAATTGTCGTTGTTTGAAAATTGTCGTTGTTTGAAAACCCAGGTCAAATTGGGTGTTCAGTTGATACAGGTATTTTGGACTTAATTTTGTGAGATGACGGCTGATATGGAAGAAAATAGCAAGCCCAAATATATTGGAGTTATGGCTAGAGTATGACAATGATGATGACCTGCCGCCTACCTAGTAGCATCTAGATTACAGAATGACCGAAGTATCCATACAGACGTATAGGTACATTGTGGCTTCTATTTCATTTATCACCAACCCATAGTCATCATGGCCATAGGTAAGCACCCCCTTAATTCAAGGGACTTCTTAAACAAGTAGGTAATAGTTCTGGTTACTTCTATTGGTAAAATGTCCCTGTTATTGCTATACTAGACTAGGGGATTGATGACTATAAGACACATCTTCCTACACCGGTTCTTATGCTACTTTTAACTGAAACAGCAGGCCTGGCTGACTAGAAAAAATGCGATCATTAGCAAATTATATTTATTTAAACCAGTTTTCCCACAGGAACGAGTGTTTGATTTGGACCGATTATGGTTTGGCTTTAAACACCATTTTGGGTTTTCTGGATCTAACTATAGCTCCTGGTTGACTTAAGCCCTGGAAAAACCATAAAGGGCCTCATTATGGTTTTTCCTAGGCTTACAGAAACGGGTTGAAAGCTTTTTTATCTCAATATAATAAATGTGAATGTTTGTGAAGATGTTTGCTACAGAATAACGCGTAAACAACTTAACGAATTTGCATGAAATATGACACAGAGATAGACCATATCCTGAACAAACAAATATAATACTTTTGCGTAAACATTCTGTAATTCTTCTAGTATATGACTGAAATCCGGGCCAAAAGTTAGTTAAAAAATATACTTCTGTAAAAATATAATTCTGCTGCATCCGGTTAGACTGGAAGCCGACCCTAACATAGTTGGGAAAAGGCTAGGCAGATGACGACTTCTTTAAAACTTAAAAATACTTATGTACGCGCGTCAGAAGTTATACTTTTAAAAAACAATTTTTAATTGCATGCAAATAATTAATTACAGAAAAGGTTACATTAAAGCTCGTTGTTTAGGCTGAATAACGTTGGTAACAAGTCACGGGCCTTTTATAGAAATTAAAAGCATAATAAAAAACCAGAATTTTATGCAATCAAATTTATTTATAGTGAAATGTCCATTGCCTTTTTTTAATCGATAGGAACAAACAGGTTGCTATAAAAATGCTCAAAATAGGCACAGGCCGGTTTATGCTGAAAAAAGTGAGGTATAGCTATAAAAATAATGAGCGGTTTTACGGACAGCTTCAACCTGTGAATTTTGTGTGACGGTGATGCGCGCGCATCTTAAAATTTCACTCTCATCATGTTTTCATAACGCGCCTAAAGAAGTATAACGTCAAAAAAAAACAATAATTCTCAAGTGATTTTTTTTTTTACTAACATAACATTATATAACATGTTGCCTGTATTTCTCGAAAGATTAGGCGGAGATAAAAAACACCTGCATTTCGCCAGTTAAACCGATTGCTATTAACCGGGCACAAATCCAGATTCCGGGCTACAACCTGCAATTAATATTATTTTTTGTTGCCCAGTCTAATATCTTCTAAAGTGCACAAAAAGCTCACGACTGCTGCATTACTCGAAACCGCGAATACGCGCATCCTCACCCTTTATCTGCATGATTACTGACTCACACAGGATTCTTACAAGTCACACTTTTTATCAGATCGGCAGATGTCACGATATTATAGTAATGACAGCGATTGACCTGAAATTCGTGGTATCGGATGAGTAGCTGTTTATATTCTTGTAATTTTGACTTCATATTCCGGTTTGATATAAGTCACCGTCCTTTCCTGAACGTAGTTTTTAAAACTCATATTAATAGTACACTTTGTAAACAATGGATATATTATAATCCTCTAATTTATAATATCCTTTATTATAAATTAGAGGATTATATCCAAGATAAGAATGCTTGGCACAATCTAGAGTCTAGACATCAAACTGGTTGCTAATTTAATTGTATATTAAAAAAATATATATATGACATTGATTTTTACATTCTGTGAATGCTGTAGTAACACACACACTTGTTAAAATTCTAGGAAAATCATCTGCTCTTATAATATTGTATCTTTCACATAATTGATTTACCTGTTATTGCATTATTTATTTATTTTATCTTTTGTGGTTGAGTAACACTTTTATTCTAGGTCGTCGCATCGTCTTCACAATATGTATAATTACCAAGGTGTCGTTTTGCATCCTCGTCAAATTCTAGGAGGTAACTATGCTACAGATTCTCGACATGAATCAATAATAAAATAAGTAGGTATTTTTTTTTTTCTAATTTTCGGAAATCGGCATGTGTGGGACACGTATTTTAAAACGTGGTCTGTGTGAGAACGCACTGTAACTGCCCATTTACACACACATAAAAACCGCTTATACGATACCATAACGCGATTCTGTTCTTTGAAAGTGGTGTATTCTGAAATACTGTCAAACTTAAATAACTAAAAAAATAAGTATGTATTCACTAGCTGCGCCCCGCGGTTTCACCCGCATAAGTTTCGATCCCGTGGGAATATCGGGATAAAAAGTATCCTATATGTTAATCCTGGTTATAAACCATCTGTGTGCCAAAATTCATCCAAATCCGTTCAGTAGTTTTTGCGTGAAAGAGTAACAAACATCCATACATCCATACAAACTTTCACGTTTATAATATTAGTAGGATTATTTACCAGGGATCGTAATTTTATTTGATTATATATGTCTTTCATGACAGCCTCCTGAAGTTAGACGAGGTTGCAAAACAACAGCTTGTACATTATAATGAATGTATACAAAACCTTGTAAAATATTTTAAAAGAGTAACGGTGTAATTTCTTCCCCATTCTTCTCCATACGAAAACTACCTTTTGAAAGGGGTGACTAGAATCAATGTAATTTTATTGTAATTTTTGATGTTCAAAAGTGCCTTTTATGTGCCTATTTGAAATAAATGATTTTGAATAATACTTATCAGACAGCAAATGGATTCTTAGAGTGATTTACACATTAGGTTTCATTATTATAAAATATAAAATAAATTATCCTAATATTGTGAACCTAATATCCGTAATCCTGAATTTTTTTAAGCTTGTTCTTTCTTGACTGTTGTTTTTTTAGGCAAATATGGCATTAATTTTACATTTAGGGCTGTTGAGTAAGAGTCCGACACTCCCTTCCGCTCCACCCAGAGCGGGAGGGGTCATTTGATGATTTCCCATCCAAAAAAAAAAGAAGGGCTTTTGAGTTCAGATACATGTACCTATTATAATAGGATAAAAGCGATCTTCCTCTCTCTTTATTATGAGCCTGTGTTGTCCCACTGCAGGACAAAGACCTCCCGCTCCACCCCCCTCCCTTCTCCCACTTTTCCCGGTCTACTGCGATATAGGGCCAATCCTTTAAGAAGGAGTCCAGCTCATCCCGCCATCTCTTTCTGGGCCTGCCGCGCGGTCGTTTCCTACCATTTGGGATCCACTGAGCGGTGGCTTTTGCATATTGCTGCTCCGACATGCGACAGATATTGTCAGCCCAGTTCTACTTTAGTCCAGCAGCTGTGCGGCCAGTGTCTGCTATTCCTTCTCTATATAACTCCTTTCTCCCACTTATTTAAAATGTTGCTGTGCCCACTGTGACACTTGTATGTGTACATTATGGATGCAAGAACGATTGAATTGGAAATTCCATGTTCAGCAGTTTACAGCAGATTTTGTATAGCAGTTAATGATAACACTAGCAGCTCATATCTAGAGAGTTTAATGACGTAGGCGTCCCTCGGAAAAACCTCGATGGAAATAGCGGTTCTGTTAGGATTGACAAAAAAGGTCGAGGCTATACTGAAAAGTGGGTCGATACGGGCTGAATAATATGATGATTATATCCATCATCTGTCCAACCGGTTGCAGCTGAATACCAGTATTATCATAGAGCGACTGCCTATCTGCTCTCCATAACCCAGTTACTGGGTTAATACGATACCCCTTGATAAGACTGGTTGTCAGACTTCCGGCTTCTGACAACCCGGAACGACTGTCAAAGATCCACGAATGACAGCCGGTACCAAGACCCGGGATAATGATGGTCGCCCATCCACGGACCAACCGCGGCAAGCGTAGCTTAACTTGATGGATTGATCCGTGCGGCTGTTATTATTTAGCTATAAGCCCCTAAAAAAGATGACTATATTGTAAAAAAAAAATGCTTTACGTAGGTATTACATCCATCCAATACTACTACATTCTTTCTGTGTCATCACGATTATACGATATGATCTTTCAGCAAAGCTGACTCAGCTGGGTTTTTCCCAAGAATGTTAAATCATAACAACATATTAAAGATTACAATAAGTAGATTTCTATAGGTATGTATTTAGTACAAGGTCGATTTATACCTTTATGTTACGGTACTACACATTTTTCAGTAAAACTAGCTTTGCTAAAGGGTACCGTTATTTTGGTACAGTTATTTTACTTCTGACAGTAACTTATTTTGAACCTTATTTCAAAGTCAATAAAGATCTCTGTGATGCAAAATTGGGGTAACTCAACTGTGAAAGGACTGTAACTGTCAGTCAGAAATCATGTTTCGGTATTCAAAAAATGTAATCGGGGATTCTTTTGTTTATGTATTTTGACGTCATTTACGACTAAACGATTGTTTTTGCATATTTGCATATGCATTGATTTCTTGTAAGTGACTTCATAAATATTAGGTATATCTTTAAGATATTATTTTGGTCTTCCTTAATACGCAGGAAGACAATAAAAGGTACGTTACAGATTTTTTTTTTTGACATTTTCTTCGATAATTTTGTAACAGACCATGATTATGTACCTGAGTATTCTGTGAACAAAAAAATAAACTCGTTAAGAACGTACTAAAAAAACAATATTCTCACTTCAAATCGTTTTCACACTCAATAATATGGACAAGCTGCTGATCAGTAAAAATAGGCTGTTCAAGTATTCAGTAAAACAAACATACATATCTGCTAACTTATTCCACAAAATCTGTCGAAAATAAACAAAATATTTATGGACAACAATTCGGTAAAAGGTAGGTAACTAACTTTAACTGTTTTGAAAAAGGCCGACCCCTTGAGGGAAGGGTCGAATGATAATATTTACTTCATATCAAAGGGTCCCATAAAACTCAGCGTTTTCGAAAAATTGTGAACTTTTTAAACATCGGACAGGGTTATTTGGGGATTATTATTTTTTGTTTGTTTTCCTGTATGCTGGGATTTAGACAGAGTATACACAAAGGAAAAAGTTACAAAGGACAGAACAAAATTAAAGTGTGTGTATCTTTACCCTTAAAAGAAACTGCATGATAATTAGGTACTTCGGTACTTTCTTTTATGTATATTTTTTCTGTAACTTAGATTGGAAATCAGTGAAACAGAATGAGACATTTAATTATGTGGTTACCCAATGGTTTGGCACACGACGATGGCAAGAGACCGGACGGCATGTCTTTTTCTCTTTTTCCATGGAAGGTGAGAATTTTTCGACGCTATATTTTAGTTTATAAATAGTTTTAGTTAATTTAGGATATAATTTTGTTATTTTAGTGTTATCTTGTAAATGAAAATTAATGTTGTTTAGAGAATGTTCAAAACCGTCTAACATATGGTGTAATCTCCAGTTTACTAATACAAGACGCAGTACTTCCAGATGATACTATCTACAATAGCACTTCCAGCAAGTTTTCCCTTAAATCAAATTAACGAGAAAAAAAACACTTTTTTGTGAAAATTGTTTTAACTTTTAAACTTGGGCTTTCCAATTTTCTAAAGCCAGGAGGTTGATGGTATTGAAAGCCATTTATTGAAATCTTGGAATAAGTGGCACCAATTCCAGAAGTGGTTTGAGCCAAAAAGTTTGTTTTAGAAGTTTCAATTTTGCGTTTAACATAATTATTATATAAAATGCATTAAAATTGAAAAGGGGGGACTAAAGTAAATGTAATTAATGAAGACCAGCACCCTACTTGCGTAACACACTATCAATCTCAATCTGAATCATTTTGAAGGATATTACCAATTCATTGCTTCATTTATGTTCGAAAAATGTGTCTGCTCAAGAATGTAAATAACGCAGTGAATGTTGTTGAACTGTCAAAATGAAACCCATTGCTACTATATGCTGTAAAGTGTTACGCAATTACCTCGCAGATTAAGACTGGGAGCTGCAACGTATTTTTCAGGGTGCCTTAATTGCCTAGGGCAAATACGCTAAAGCCCCTAGGTAAAGATTGAGTCGACTGTCGAAAACTACTCGTGAATCCTATTTACACTTCGTCGAAGCCCAAAAACTCATTACAGGGAAAAACCAATATTTAATCTTACCTTCTTCCTTCCTCTTGCTGTCTATAATTCTGGTATAATACGTCACTAGGTTCACCTTGCGGTTTACCGCCGCATAAGTGTCGATCTCGTGGAAATATCGAGACAAAAATCCTATCATCATATCCTATGTCCAAATCCTCAGGTCATGGTGTACACATATACCAAATTTCATCCACATCCGTTCAGCCGTTTTGAAGCCATACAAACATATTTATTCCTCAATTTTCATGATTGCAAGTACCACTGTTTGTGAATGCCTATGTCATTAAGTCCGCCTCTGTACATTAATGTGTGTTGGATATGATAAATAAATATAGGTACAACATTTTTTTTTCTCTTCATAATATTAGTTTAGATAATACACAAAACAAACATTCCAAAAACAGGCAAATTAATGACACCATTATTTTCACAAAACAGGCCAGCATACCTGACCTTGCGTACAGCCCCGAAAACTTCATAAAAGCGTGATCTCGTTTCCATTCAATTAATTTCCCTCACCTTAGCCAGGTTATTAAACTCTGTCCCAAGAAGTTATGATACAATGTTAAAAGTAATTGAAAATTTTCATCCCAATTTAGCTGCAGAATGAAAATTTTAACAACAAGTTCTTGACAACTCTCGATTTAACTTTTGGAACTGTTTTGCATCCCTAGAATGTTTTACTATAGTTTGGAACTTTGTCTGCAAAAAGATTTAATTAGTGAGCAGCCGATCGATTCTGTAAAAATCTCACCGTGAAAAGTTAGGTGAAGTGAGCTTAGCTGTCAATAGTGTCAATCCCTAGCATTAGTTGGAATGACAGCTCACTCCACTCTCACTTCACCTAAGTTTTCACGGTGAGATGGTTACAGAATCTTACTGCTGGTGTTCCGAGATTGTTGAGCGACGCGAATTTTAGTGGCATGTGGTCTGTTTTGGTTTTATTTGACAGGCATTATGTAACTGCCTCGACTTACGAGTTCGAACCCAAGCAGGCGTTTTACTTTGTGTATTTATTTCATCACTATCGCTCTCAAAATGGTGAAGGAAAACATCGTGAGGAAACCCGCATGACCTAGAACCGGAAAATCGAAGACGTGTGACATCTACCAACCGTCCAACCATCTGTCTTCGATTTACAGGCCTCCGCCTGTGCCCCCAGCAGTGGGAACATAATATGCTGGTTTAACTTAAAGTGTAAAGCTGTGGGGGAAGAGACTTTTGCCCAACAGTGGGACATTATAGGTTAAAAAAATGGTGCAACTTTACGAGTACGACATCTGATATTACCAATATGTTTGATATCTCTCAAAATGATGTCACGAATTTTAAAAAACCAGTTCCACCACTGTTTCAGTCGAAAATAGGCAATCCTGAAAACAACACCAAGTTACCTATAAAACACAATGAATTTTCACACATTTCCACCTCAGTAAGTTCTTCAATATCAAAAATATGTCTATAGGTCGGGCTTATGATATTATCTGCAAAAATGGAATTTCAAGGAAGGCTGATCGGTCCGGAAGTTCATAAAAGGGATCCAATATAAAATATGACATTATTTAACCTTGAACCCAAAGTCGAGAAGGGCTGAATGTTTTATCAATATTTATGGAATTCTTTCTACTGTGTGTGAATTTACTTTTATATGAAAAAGATCTTTGATCCACTGAGAATGTTTGACTCATCGCATTTAATTCTTAAGAACAATAGTCTAAGATATGAGTGATATATAGAATAGGTGGAAAGTAGGGCACGTAAACACCAATGGTTTTGGCCAATCCACGTTATGTTAAATTTCTTCCATGTCAAAAGTGGTTTTCTATCAACACTACCTTTTACTGTAGATTTTTCTGTATAAACTTGCATAGTTCACCTTTGCAGAACATTTTTTTTCCAGAAAACGAAGCTATAATAAGTACCTATTAATATTTCACTACGTTCTTACGCCTAGATTTATAAACGTTACTTAGCACATACTTTGTCTAAGCGTTGCTCCTGTCATCGTCACAACTGTTAAACTAATACACTTACAAGGAAGAAATTGAAACATGTCTAAGTATTTGTAAAAATAACGTTTATTAGATCTCGACCGATCAATACGTACGTATACTATTCTTTAATTGTTACTTATTTTACGTTTTATACTTTTGTATTATGTAAATGGTAAACCACTGACTACCTACAGTATTTGTTTCTCCTTCCTCTTTTTAATCCATCCAAAGGTTGTCTTTAAAATATCGCTCTTAGCTATAAGACCGCCCATTGTGTCACCCTATGTAAAATGTCTATATTTATGTCTGTAATTTATATGGTGTACCTAATCTATCTATGGTGTTCTATTCAATTCTATTCTCGGCCTTAGAGCGACCGAGATAGATCGGAAGTTCCCGAACTTTGATCCAACATTTTCCAAGCCCCGAACGATACCACACGCGAGTTCCGCAAACCTAACTTTTCTAATTAGAGAGAGAGAGAAAGAGATTACTTATTTGCGTTACAAAACTTTGGTGTGGAAATATATATTGTAGGTACTTCCACATTTTTGTCTTTCACTTTTGTCTTTTTTTTGTATTTTTGCCTAATAATGTATTGATCTGTATTAGCGAAAAAAAAAAAAAAAAAAAAAAAAAAAAAATAAGTTTTATTACCTTCAAATGTACAAACACTTATCTCAACAAAAAGCCTTACAACTAGGGAAACAGAGTGTTTTCGATGAGCTCTGGCACCCAATGTAAGATTTAACTTGTGTTTAGGGTGCCAGCGTCCTCGCCTAAGATTTGAACATGTAGTTGTAACACGAGCACAGTACGTCATCATTAGATTACTAGCTAATGTTGTGTCTTATTTATGTAGCTATGTATGTGTGTGTGTATTTGAGTGTGTGAGGGGACCATAAATATGGTGAAAAATAGTGTTTATGTAAGTCTGTTTGAAAAAATAATAATAATAATAATATTTATGAATACCTATGTTACTTTATTAACTATATTAAGCGCACGATATCTGTAGTAAATCTTCAGTCTTGTTATAGGTTAATGTCAAGAGCCACTTCGTGACCTTGGTTTTGCATTCATTTAGACACATGGGAGCAATGGAGCAGAGTTTATTAATTTTGTTTTATAAATGGTTTGACAGTATACCAAAATGACGGTGAGCAAGGGCCGTTCTACATCCGTGAGTTGAACATACTTCGAAGTCTCTACGTTTTTTGGTAGCATTTGGATCGTAAACCACAGAGGGATGTTTGCGGAGAATAGTACCAAGGATAAAGAGTTTTCTCACAGTGAGGACCTGACATTCGGTGTAGAGAGCCGTGGTGGGGTACCTAAAAGGCTTCGAGGTCATAACCTTGAGAACCGCTCTCTGTGCTCGTTCCAGAGGCAGGAAGATTGTCTTAGGAGTTCCACCCCACACCGTGATGCAGTAGTTTATTATGCTTTGACATAGGGCATAATATACCGTTTTAATCGTAGGGCGGTCCGCGGAGTGCCTTAGTTTTTTAAAAATGAATATACATTTGCGGACTCGCGATATGAGATTACTAAGGTGAGGTTTCCAGCTCATAGAACCATCCACATAGACTCCGAGATACTTGACAGAATCACATCTTCTGAGTTGAGGACAGCCGCATTGTGAAGAAGATAGACCGAGTGAGCAAGTATGAGCTCTGAGCAACATTGAATCAGGAGGAGGGAGGTTGGTGGATACTAAGGAGAAAGGTAAGTATACCGTTTTATTTAAATTTAAGGTTGGGATGTTTTTTGACAGCCATTTCATCACCGAGTTTAGAGCTAGTTCCGCGTACTTTAGTGTTTCAGGCCAGTCACTCCCATGAATTAATAGAGCTGTATCATCTGCGTAAGTGAAGATTGAACAATTGATTAAAGACATTTTGCATAAGTTGTTAATATATATAAGAAACAAGGTAGGACCCAAGATTGAGCCCTGAGGAACGCCAAAACTCAGAGAAATGGTGTCACTAATAACATCATTTATTTTAACGCATTGAGTTCTATCACACAGGTAATCCTGGAAAAGTTTTAGGGAATGTCCGCGAATGCCCGTAGCTTCCAGCTTAGACAAGAGGTGGGGAACGGATACAGTGTCGAAGGCCTTAGAAAGATCCAAGAAGATAGCCAAGCATTTCATTTTGCTATCCAATTTAGATACTACCTGGTCTACCAAGGCAGCAACAGCATTTTCAGTTGACCTGCCACGTCTAAAACCATACTGGTTATTACTTAATAGCTTGTAAGACTCAAGATAGTCTACCAGTCGATTATTGAGGATCTTTTCTAATATTTTAGAGATGGCAGGCAAGACTGAGATCGGTCTATAATTATCTACACTGTGAAAGAAAGAAAGAAAGAAAGAAAGAAAAATACATTTATTTAGCACATACCAAAAGACACACAATACATCCGATACATACATCAGATAGCAACTTATAAAGAAAACAAGTAGAAGGTATAAAACATATATTATGTAAGAAGTTAGCAGGAAAGTGTGCCTCACGGCTGCACCAAAAAGGCTCAGTTCAGCAAAAATGCCAGACAACTAGTGCCTGACGCTGGTTTTCAACTGAACCTGTTGAGTGAGGTGACGGATGTAAATCAGTTTTACACTGCAACGTGACGTGTGTATGCATACTTAAATAAGATAAATATGTGAGAGATAAAAAATAGTAACGAATATGTACATAAATAGTGTGAGTTGGGTAATATTGCAAAAAAAAAATAAATAAATAAATAAACCAAAAAAAGCACTGACAAATATAATGAGACGGCCGCGTGATAGACCTTTGTAAATATGTAGATAAATAAATAAATTCTTCGAAACGACTCAGAACAACATAAACCGGTTCTAAAAACGATGCCTAAACTTCCACGTTCCAACACATTGTCATAATTAATTAATCCGCGCATTTCATCGCACAATACGCTGCAAACAGCCGAGCGCGGCGGACAATTTACGGACAGTTTGCAACTTTTGTAAATTTAAAATGTCTTTGCTATGGTTTGTATTGAGAGTATCCCAATACGATGGATATAACGACTATAATTAAGTCAGCTAAACGTTGTTGGTGAAAGTGAAAAGAAAAAGAAAAAAAAAAAAAACATGCACGAAAAGTATATGAATTAAAGGTAAGCACTAGTCGATAACAGTAATTATTATTTGTAGAAAATAGACTCGTCATGGATTCTTGTTTATTATGAAAGCACCTAGGTACCCACTTTTATTAATTTTCTGCCTCCTTTCTACAGTCTTATGTCACATCACAAACTGCACAGAGGTTCGTCCACTGCCAGGTCTCGGTGAAGGATGGGTGAAAAGGCACCATCCTGACCTCGTACGTCTCATCTGTATGCAAGTAGGCCAGGCAACATTGGGTACGTTGACAAGCAAACATGGCTCATCGATGCCCAGGTTGAAACGTAACTTTTATTTTAATTCGTTTGTCTTGCACTTTACAGGTCTCACATCTGCGAATGGGAAGCAGCCATGCCGCGGACAACGCAATCAAGCCGAGCGTCATCATGAGCATGAGCAATACCCAGCAATGAGACTGTATAGTATTACAACTAGTTATTTATATTTTCGTGCAACACTCACCGAAACACTGACACATACTCAAGTGGGGTTAATAGGTACATACATCATATAATTGAAACATTTAGTGTGACCATATCTACCTTCCTTTGCGCTTCTATGAGATACTGTCGTAAGCGTCGTCTAAAAACAGCTATGGTGTTAATTTCTCTGATTGGTGGTGGCAGGTTATTCCATATTTTGGAAGCCGCGTATCGGAAGCTACCTCTAAAAGCGGCTGTACTATGCGACTGGGTCGAGAGTTGTTGCGAGCATTGCCTTCTCCCACATTCTCGTCTACTGGCTATCCAACTCAACTTGTCGTACAGGTAGTCCGGTTTCTGGTATTTAACTACACCAAACAGAAGGCACGCTAAGTGTAATTTGCGTCTCGACTTCATTTTCAATGTGAAATGTTTGTTTAAAAAGGGAGTCACGTGACTTCTGGGAGGAATTTTGTAACAAAACCGAGCACAAGCGTTTTGGACCCTTTGAATGAGCCGATCTGTGCGAGCCAATAGGCGGGGGCCGTAGACGGTATCTGCGTAGTTTAGCCTAGACAAAACCAGGGTTTCAACTAGCCGCTCCCGCAGCGTTTCGGACAAGTACGGCCTAATCTTGTACAGAACTTTCAGGCGGTAAAAGCAGTTGCTTACCGAGTCGGCTACGTGTTTTTCGAAACGGAGGTCTTTGTCCATGATAAGACCGAGATTCCGCGCCTCATAAACCCTGTCAATTGGTTCGCCCATTAGCTCCAGGTGAAACGTTGCGGGTAATTTAGCTAGTTGCTGCCTTGTGCCAAACACCATGTATTTCGTCTTGGTTGGGTTTAGTGACAGGCAATTTTCCCCAGACCAGGCTGCGATTCTACGAAGGTCTTCGTTTAGGTCTTTAATGGCACTATCGTATTCCTCTGGACTAAAAGATATGTATAACTGGACGTCATCGGCGTATATGTGATACTTGCATCTCTGGAGGCATTTAATTATATCTGCACAGTATAAAATAAATATAATTGGGCCTAATATAGATCCCTGCGGAACCCCTCTCTCAATGGAAGTAAGAGTCGATGTAAGAGCAGTGCCGTCACCCAAACGCAGATCCACAAGTTGTTTTCTATCACTAAGGTAGCTGCGGAACCATTGCGTAGCGCTGGGGTCAAACCCGTAATAATTTAGCTTCGATAGCAATAACGGAATATTTATTGCGTCAAATGCCCTGGAAAAATCCAACAGGACCAGCAATGAGCACATACCCTTATCTTGGGCTGACAGAAGATTATCAGTCACATCCAGTAAGGCAGTGGCAGTACTGCGCTGTTTTCTGAAACCAGACTGTAGGTCCGGCAACACGTTATTTTGTTCCAGAAAATGCGTTAACTGGTGGCTGACGACTTTTTCCAGCACTTTAGACAGACACGGTAAAATGCTAATAGGGCGAAGGTCTTTTACTGCAATTGGGTTGTCATTTTTTGGTAAGGGCCGAACGGAAGCAATTTTCCATTGGTCAGGGAACGTTGAAGTCACTATTGAGCAGTTTACAATGTTAGTTACAGTACTTAGTGCATAAGGCAGAATCATGTTTAGCATGTCAAGTGTAATGTTATCATAACCTTCGGCGTTACTTTTAAGGTTGGATATAATACGAGAGATGTCGTTCTGATCCACAGGATTGATTGTGAAAATTGCTTCACCATGTCTATGGTTCTCAAAATAAGTCATAAGTGTCGTGCTTGCAACGGGGTTACCGGGAACTATCAAAAAAGTATTATTAATTAAATTTGGATCTGTAAAATGCGACGGAAGGTCTTGTCTGGGTTTATAGGGTGATAATGTGGATTTGAGATTTTTCCATAACAGTTTAGGATTATTTATTTTATTATTTATATTATGCTTGAAAAAAGCAACTTTTTCGTTGTACAGAGAACTTAAGACAAGGGACTTTAACTCTTTGTAGTATTCTTTTTTAGAATCTGATTTCGTTTTCCTGTAACATGTTAATGCATCGTCCCGTAAACGCATCATGAGTTTAATCGTATCAGTAACCCACGGATAAGACTTTTCCTTGACAGTACATGTCTTGGTCGGCGCGTGAACATCGAACAGAGAAATTATGCGGGAGTTAAATACATGCACCATGTCATTCACATTGTCAAACGAGGAAACACTTTCAAGACATAAAAGCAACAAGTCCATATTAAAGCTATCCTTGCAAACATTTTTAAGTGGTCTAAATTTTACTACGTATGGTTTAAACGTGTCACGTTTTACGTGAAATTCCCCAACTATGATAGAGTGACCGTTAACTGAACCAAAAGATTCCACTGACGTATATCTTGCTCTTAGGTCGGTACACAGGAGATCGATGAGAGTTTCACTGGAGGCTGTGAAGTGAGTAGGAGAGGTAACTAATTGAGTAAGACCGAGGCTATTCAGAAATTCGTTAGCTTTTTTTGTTTTTATGCAGCCTGTGTCCAGCAAGTTCACATTAAAGTCACCTAGCAATATATGATGGTCACAATTTCCCAGTGAGCTGAGCGAATCCGTTATAGCGTCCAGGAAAAGAACAAGGTCAAGCCATGGTGGCCGGTACGCTGTACCTATAGCAATTTTTTTTCCGTTCACTGAGAGCGTTATCCACATTTGTTCGACTGATTCGAACCTTGGATCGATCGCACCAGTCCATGTACGCGCGCTCAATCCCCGCCGCAGATAAAAACCGACGCCCCCACCACGACCCGAGCGGACACTCGCCGGCCGCGGCCTGTGACGCAGACGGTAGCCCGGCACCACCGGTGCGCGGCCCTCCTCGCCAGGTCGCAACCAAGTCTCGTTAATGGCCATAACATCAAAACAATGCCTGTCGAGTGCGCCAATCAAATTATCATGACCTGTGCCCAATGAACCAGCATTAAGAAGACCAACTTTAAAAAACTTTTCTCCTTTAGTCATCATTATAATAATTTAAAATAATTCCGTCATTTATCAATATCAGTGCACATTCAGTAGTTTTAATTCTAATTTCAAATAATATTATTAGTTTTAGTCCAATTATACATAAGTAAATAATGAATATAATTAAATGAAAAAGAAGCAAAGGCAGGCCGCGGTATGTAAATAAAAGTTTTGTAAGATTAAATAGTAGTTTGGTAATAATTAGGTGTAGATAAATATGTGTAGTGGTATAAAACTGGTTTACGCATAGTTGAGTGAAGCGCGCCGCAACTGCCGCGAGACACACACTACCAATATAAATAGCAGGTAGCAACATAAAGTTAATATTCTTGAAATGCTGATCAGCGTGACAGTACAAGAAAGTATAAGAAACAAACGATTGACAAACGACATACAAACTACTAACTAGATAAATGATCGGTTTAACAAAACAAACAAACGAAAAGGTATTTTTAAATTGCGCTATTGCCGCCGTTACCGAGTGCCGGTCCGAAGGTGCGCTGTAAGTCAGCCTCGCAGCGGATCTGGCAAATGGCATCTCCGGGCTTGTACCGGGCGAGAATACGGCCTCGTTTTGCCCATACGAATTGCCAACCGAGACGACTCCCGGCTTCACGCGCGCTCCGAAACAACTCCCTATTCACCCTCGTAAGGCGCTCGTTCACATAAAAGCGCGTCGCAGGGCCAGGCAGGTCTAGGTCCGCAGTAGTGATGCCGCGTCGCACTCGTGCGCCCTCCAGCAGCTCGTCGCGCAGGTCGCGGCGCGTGAGGCGCACGACGAGGAAGCGGGGGCGAGTCTCCACAGGCGCGGTCGCCTGCGTCGCGTTGATGCGCCTACCCCCGACACGTTCGGCACTCACTATGTCGCGCGCTTTGATCTTGACGCCAATCTTGGACGCAACCAACATCGCCGTGTGAATTGGATTTTCACCACTGGTCTCGGGTATGTTGGAGATCTGGATATCATTGGCGAGCAGCTCCTGATCTCGGTCATTAATGTCGCTCCGCAATTGCGCTATTAGGACATTTACCTCCGACGATGATTGGGGCTGAGTGTGTTTATTTTCTAGCACAGCTACTCTCTCCTCCAGATTACTCATCCTGTCGTTAGTTGCGTTCAGAGAGGATCTAAGCTCGGACAGATCGTCACGGAGCAGCTGGAATTCATTCCGTACCGTTTTAAGAAATTCCTCTCTAAAAACGCTTAGCTCTGCCCTGAGGATATCCAAATTGAGCTCCTGCGTGGTGTCTAGGGCTGTGCTATTTATGGGGCTGGTGTCCATCAGATTTACGAGGCTTTCCTCGTGTGATTCTGGCGCTGGTGTACGCGCCCTTACCGGCGTTTCAGCCTGGTTGTCCCTCACCAGGTTCTTATTGCACTCAGGGCAGTGCCAGGGGGTCGTTAAAGGGCCGGTATTCTGAATACCCACACACGCTCGATGGTACCAGGCCCTACATTTGTAGCAATTTGCGGCCTCTGTCGACGACAGGAACTTGCCACAGCCACCGCACTTAGCCATGCTAAACTTGATGACAATTTGTGTTATGGATCACGACCAAGTAGTATACCGATAAGGCAACAGATGGCGCTGTTTTGATAAACACGTTTATGGCGCTTTTCACGGTGTGTATGGTATGGATAGACACCATAGGCTGAGCACAGTATCAGTGTAAAGGTACGCACACACTAGAGTTTGTTCACACTTTGTGACCCGTTCACGAACAAAACACTGTTTATTTTCCCTCGGGTGTCAGGTACTTAAAGTATTTTTGGGGAACGATAAAACGCTTTTTAAGTTTATTATACTTAAACACTGCACACGCACACAGAAAAATATGCCAACTTGCAAGTTGCACTTATACGTACATATGCACAATAAACTTTTGCTAAATCAACTTGTATTTTTATTTATTTCGCGAGAAGTAAACAGAGAGCTTGTGACTGATTGACATCCGTGACGTCGCCGTGTGTCTATCCCCATTTTTGAAGATCGGGTGAACAATAGCCCTTTTGAAAACCCTGGGAAAGCAGCCTGTGGAAATAGAGCGATTGCAGATATGAGTAATGGCTGGGACAATCGCGGGGAGACAGGATTTTAACATTCTCGATGAAATGCCATCCCAACCAACCGCAGCATCCGTTCGTAATCCAATAATTAGATTCGAAACCTCCACTTCATCTGTAGGAAGAAGTACTAGCGAGTTAGAGGGCGGCGCATCGAGGCAATAATCCGAGGTACACGAGGTGGAGAAGAATTTGTCAGCCAGTTTCCTGCCAACATTGGCAAAAAATTCATTGACTTTATTAACCGAGGACTTATCATCTGAAGCGGTTCGAGCAATTTACCAGCTAGGTGCCAGAGTTTCTCTAAGAGATTTCTTTAAAGATATTGGTATTCTCACGGTTGCATCACAATTCATCCTTGCCAACATTTTATATATTAGGCAAAATTTACACTTGTACACTAAAAATAGTGATATTCACAGTGTTAACACTAGAAATAAGGACAAACTACGTGCCCCCTTTCACCGGCTTCATAAGGTTCATAACTCATTTGTTGGGCTTGGTATAACCTTTTATAACAAGATACCCTCTTCTTTTCTAGACTTGCCTTTTAATGCGTTTAAAGCTCAACTAAAATCCAACCTTTGTTCAAAGGCATACTATTCTATCAACGACTACTTAGACGATAAGAATAGTTGGTCACCCTAGTTTAACGCAAGACAATGTTTATGTTCCTTCTCCAGAATTAGCTTACTGCAGAACCCAGCAATGCATAAATGTGTAAGCTGTCACGCCCTTTATGCCTGGAGGCTTTTATTTGGGTAGTAAGTTTTTTTATTTACATTTTAATTAATTATGTTTTAGCTTGAGTACGTATAGTTATTATTATATTTGTTGGTATATTGGCGTGGCTAGCTGACATATTATGGCAAATAATTAAATTTTATGTTCTGGTTTTGTAATGTTAATTACCGAACATTGTATATATTATTGTACCTAGTATTGTATACATTCAAGTATTTTTTTTAAATTGAACAGACAGCTGTGCTGCTGGGGAGTTTGTTGCGCCACTTCTTCTTCCCAGCAATAGCACTAGGAAGTGGTGAAGGGCGGGCGTTTTTGGGGGACTGTCTTTTGTAATTTTGACGTTCAAAAAGTGCTGATTCTCAGCCTAATTTGAATAAATGACTTTTGATTTTGATTTTGATTTTGAAGATATTCTTAGTAGCTCGTTGGGGGATTTAGCATTACGACTAGTTCCAGTGACATTTTTAACGACCTTCCAAGTAGCTTTAGGGTTGTTCTTCGCCATTTGGAACTCCTTCCTTTCATATGCGTGCTTTAAATTTTTAAGAAGCTTGTTACAGAAATTACGGTATCGCTTGTATGTAATCATGAGAATTAAGTTTTCAGGATCTGCCTTTAGCGTTTGAGCCATGCCATCTCTATTTCGGATACAGCGGAGCAGTCCATTTGTAATCCAAGGTTTCAGGATTCGCCGTTTCGAAGACATGTGCACCGATTTGGAGTGATTGGCGATGACGGAGCTAATGATGGAAACCAGAGACTCGGCGGCATTGTTTGGGTCTTGAATAGTCAAAATTTCACTGAAGTCCGTTGATAAGATGTCAGTGATTGCGGCTGTATAATCAAAAACTATGCGACTAAGTTTAGAGGGAGGGAGTGACATCACACGTTGAATGCTAATAATCGTAGTGATCGGTAATATAAGTGTCGAGTACCAGAGTCGTATTTTTAAGGTTAGATCTTAACATTACGTGATCGATACAAGAGCTGATACGGGTTGGGAATAGATGTGTAGGAAGGAGGCCATGTGAAGCAATAAGGTTAAGGTACTGATTTGCTTGTTGGGAGATAGCATTCGGCGTGATGTCAATATTGATGTCACCCATAATCACAAAATTTTTATGGACTGACGTCTGAGTAAGGATAGTATCCAAACTATCGACAAAGTTGTCAAGGTTTCGTGTGGAGGGAGAGCGATATAACGCTAAAAGTAAGATATTGTGAGATTTTACATCGCAGATCAGACCACTAGCACCAGATATAGAAGGTTCGGTGACGATATGAGGGAATTCTGATTTTATATATATTATAACACCATCATTCCGATTTGTAAGTTTGCTCGTATGATAAGAAACATACCCCTCCAGAGGTGGGACTGTTGCTGCCCACAGCCAGCATTCAGATAGTATTAAGACATCACATGAAATTTTTATTCTAGCCAGGAGCACAAGAAAGCTATCAAAATTACAGTTTACACTGCGTATATTCAGGTGTATTATATTAAGAGACTTGTTACTGTCATTAATGAAACGGCTGCATGACTCAGGTACACACATATGTGAATCACTCATACCAAAGGAGTCAAAATCATTTAAAGTGTCAGAATCGAGCATTGATGTTTGTTGTTAAGTGCAAAATGATTTCAGCCATAAATCTGTGAATTTTAGTTTTGTGGATATTTATTAATTCTGTTTTTGACGTTGCAGTTGATTTATGTAGAAATAATATAGTCAATAGGATGTATTTATAAGTAGGTGTGCTATGAGTTGTGTATGTGTGATAACAAGTTATTAAGTTATTATAATTTTTGAGCGGTCTAAAAAGGTACAATGTATAATACAGAAGCTGATTTACACAAGATGCATTATATAAGGATAACAATCTTAATGATTTTATTAAAAGGTAAAATAAAAAGATAAAAAAGTATAAAACTGATTTGTAAGAAGGTAGTACTCGATTTTTAAGTAAAGGATAATGTGAGTTTCCAATAAATTCTAAGAGCATGCAATATGAATAAAAATGAGAATGAGATGCCTTGCGTTTATGTTGCAGGGGTAAACAGTTTCTTAAGACAAGATGTTGAGTTGATGACAACGGAGTCCATTCCCTCACGTTCTCGAAGAAAAATTTTGCCATTCTGTGACCAACAAAATTTATAATTATTCGTTTTAGCAAATGAACGAGCCTCGAAGAAAAGTTGCCGCTGGGTGCGAGGTAGGTGGTCGGCCATATAGACTGGTTTCACTTCACCGGGAACACCAATGTGTCCCGTGTTTAGTTTTTCGGTCGATGGCAGACCCTTATTGAAAGTACGGCAGGCATCCAATACTTGATTCTTCGAGGGGACTGTCAGAAACTCTGCAATTATCGGTCTGTTTGAGCCTTTTTTTCCGGGCAGACGATATACATCACGTAGTTGAGGTGGGTTTTCCGACGGTTTGATTGTTTCGCAGGCTTTTAAAACAATTGAAGTTAAGTCTCTAGCTGTTTCCTTCTCAATTGCAGGGACATTCCTTATCTCAATACAAGATGATCGCGAGCTCAACTGTAGATCTTCTACTTTCTTTTCCAGATCCAGAATATAATTGCGCTGTTCACAGTTTTCCCTTTCTAATTTCTGCTGTGATTTTTTAATACAGTCGTAATCTTGACTCAGAAATTCTATAGTTTTTAAGGTGTCAGCATTCGTTTTTTGAATGTCCGCATTTTGTACTTTAATTGCCGTCAACTCCGATGTTAATTTCCCCAGCAGGGCCTCTTGGTCAGTTTTCCAGGAAGTGAATAACTTCATTATTTTTTCCTCGAAATTTTTCCATTCGCACTCCGGAGAGAAGTTTGGTCGAAGTCGCTTGGACCGCAAGGTAATGCCTGAGGTTTCGGGCTCATTAGGGTTGTTAAAAATTTCCGGAGTTGAAAAAACAAGTGGATTATCCGTCTCTCGGGCTGGAGTGGCAGGGGGCGAGCGCGCAGTCCTTGGCATGGTATCTGCACTTGTTTACTAACGACGATAGGTAGTAACACCACCAAAACACAAATTAGCAGTTTTTTTTTTTGCAATCGTCCTCCCTGAGGCAATGCAATGAAGGCACAAAACGTTGCGCGATCAGTGTCGTTTAGTCTTTGGTGCGGGCCGTCGCTTGCGTCACCGTGCGTCGGTACACACGGTAATGTGCTTTCTGCGCGCTATCTAACCGTGAGAATTCTGTGCACTGCGCGTAAAGTGTCTTGTCACTTACCCACCAGCTGATCAATTGTCATTTAAAACTTTTAACTGTTTACACTTTTTAAGTTAAGTTTATGCACTTTATTACGTTTATTTCTTTAAGAAATTCACTTCACTGATGTTCTATTATCACTGAGATGTAGTTTGGTTTAAGTTGTATTCGAATTAGGTAGAATTGACGATATTTGAACTCAGAGCAAAAACACACATATGTTGACCGTACGAGTGCCGGGGCAAAGAGCGAGCTCCATCATCTGCCTAGCCTTCCTATGTTGGGGTCGGCTTCTTGTCAAATCGGATGCAGCTGATTATCCAGTATTTTACATAGAGCGACTGCCTCTCTGCGCTCCACAACCCTGGAGGTCTACTCCGAAGTGCAAAGTGCGAATGTTCGGATCGGACCGACACATGGCCGAACCGAATATTATCGAAAAATGTGAAAAAAGTTCGGATCGGCTCAGTTGGGTCGGGACCATAGTCAATATTCGAAAGAGTGTAGGAGTGTAGGATCGGGACCGACCGAACCAAATAGTAACTTCGTAGCAGGAAACGGCCGAACATTCGGCCGATACTACTTCGGAGTAAACCCCCAGTTACTGGGTAATACAATACCCCTTGGTAAGACTGGTTGTCAGACTTTCTATATTCTGGCGATCTGTAACGACTTTCAAAGATCCACGAATGACATCCCAGACAAACAGCTTGCTTTCCGAGTCATGGAGGGGTCTTGGTAGGTTAAAATAGTCACCCATCCACGGACCAAGAGCGGCAAGCATAGCTTAGCCTGATTCATCGACCCGTGCAGTGCAGTTATTGCTTAGCCACAAGCCCCTATAAATAAATAAATAAAATTTTTATTCAAGTATAAAGTAAAACTATGATTTACATTAATTACAACCGAGGAAACTTAAATTCTAACTGTAATATAGACCTGCCTGATCTAGGTTTATGAAAAACCTGTGTTTCAGGCCATCAATTTACATCAAACATTTAAAAAGAAGACAACAATATATGTATTAGAAGCTAAATTGAAAAGAAGGTATAATACTCGTATTTACAGAGGCTTAAACAGTTACTATTTGGATATATTATTTTAAAACTAGATTATGTAAGATATACAATAATGTTTAAATAAATTAAATTAACGAATAATATTAAAGTAGATAAAGTGGAGACTATTATTAATTTTGGTAAAGGAAGAGACTTATATTAGAGTAGGTAGATAGATTTTATTTTAAAATTTCTAGTAGTTTTTCCGTGTCTGCATAATTGAGTTTTGCCAAATATTCCTGTACTAGTAAATTACACCTATTATAACTTAAACTATAAATCTTTAGCACTCTGTTAAACTGGTTATACAAATAGGGTCCTAAAAATAAATAAAATCGATTAGCAAAAGCATGTTTAGTCTGAGAGTTAGCACAAACCAAATCTTTTCTTCTCCTATCTGAGGGTACTGGGTTAAAATAAAGTTCAGTGTGTTGGAATAAAATTACATTCAAAATAAATAATTGACGTACTGTTAGCACCTTACATGCCATATAAAGCTCGTGTGTAGGAAATCTAAATGGACGAAAAAAAGCAACTTTTAAAACTGCTCTTTGGGCGCGTTCTAGGTGCAGTAAAATTGATTTAGCGGCACCACCCCAGGACGTTATACAGTAGGTAATAATCGATTGACACAAAGCTAAATAAACCTGTCTAATTAATTTAAAGTCGGCAATGTTACGTAAAGTTTTAAAAATGTATGTTAGTTTGCGCACTCTGGTGCATAATAAATCGATGTGTTTGCGGAAGTTCAGATTTGTGTCAATCGTGACGCCTAGATATTTAATATGGTCGGTTTTAGCTAAAGTGGGACAAGTGCACGCAATGTCAGCATAATATAAATTGCAATTGTTATGCGCTTGAATGATTAGGTTAGTAAGCGTTGGATTAGTGTTTCTTATTGTAAATAATAGGTACTTGGTTTTATCTGTATTTAATGATAAGAGATTTTTGAGAAGCCAATTGGACACAGTATTAAAACCATTCTGTGCTACCTCATAGACTTCGGCCTTTGAATTAGCTGCGAACAGTAGAGCTGTGTCATCCGCATATGAGATAATTACACCTTTTTGGAGTGTCAAATTGCACAGGTCATTTATATAGATTAGGAACAAGGTAGGGCCCAAAATACTACCTTGTGGGATTCCATAACAGGTATTCTTTAGTTCAGAACTCGTGAACTGACCTATTTTTACACACTGCTGGCGGTCGGTAAGGTAATCAGATAATAGTTGCAATTGTACTCCCCGTATTCCTAGCATTTCCAGCTTGTTCAAAAGCAAAGTACAAGAAATTGTGTCAAAAGCCTTGGCAAGGTCTAAAAATATCCCTATAGTGTACATGCCGTTATCCAGGTTTGTGCTTATAAAATTTGTCAGTTGGTGAACAGCTTGGCTTGTTGATCTTTTTGGCCTAAAACCAAATTGATGATCAGAGAGTAATTTATTACTTTCAAGATAATTTACTAATCTACTGTTTATAATTTTTTCCAAAATCTTTGAGAGACCTGTTAAAACTGAAATTGGCCTGTAGTTATTAACACAATTTTTGTCTCCAGCTTTAAACACAGGGGTGACTACGGCTTTTTTAAGCAATTTAGGAAAAATTCCTTTTGTTAAACATAACTGAAAAATGTGGGTCAAGGGAGGGGCAATGATATATTTAAATCTTTTGAGTATGCTATTAGGTATGTCGTCACATCCTACGGCACAAGTTTCCTTTAATCCATCTATTATACTTACTACCTCATTAACATCCGTATCTAATAACACAAAAGAGTTTCGTGTTGCATATGTCTTAGTTTGGCTTTGAATGGAAAAAGCGCTATTAGACAATAAGGTTTTTTCTGCTAAGCTTTTTCCTACGTTAATGAAGAAGTTGTTAGCTTTATTTGCTGCTTCTGTAGGGCTTAGCTCCGAAGATAGAAGATCTAGCGCCGGTTCGGGATTTTTTGACCTAATAGTGTTAGTTTTTATGAATTTCCACATAAGTTTACTGTTTTTACCTGCTTTCTGTAGTTGACTGTGATCATATTGGTTTTTTAGCTTTTTCAACAGATTATTACAGAAATTCCTATATCGTTTGTAAATACTTGATAATAATTCATTATCCGGTGCTTTTTTCGATTTTTGGTGTAGTTTATCTCTATGTCTGATACAGCGAACAAGTCCGGGCGTAATCCAAGGTTTAATATTACTATACTTTCTAGGTATTACTTTCTTAAATGTATTTTTCTTTATCGTACATCGTAACAAATCGACAAAATATTGTAGAGAAACATTTGGATCATGTGAATTGTAAACGGGGTCAAAATTAATACCGCGTAAGGCAGTTTCGAGACTCGTCATATTGAGCTTAGTATAGCTGCGCATGCAGTTATTTCTAGGTGAAGATATTTGCAATGTTAGTAAAACAGCTTGATGATCGGTAAGTGACGAATTAGTAACCAATGTTTTGGAGCGACTTTTAGATTTTATAAGGATATGGTCTAGACAAGAGCCGCTCTGGTGGGTTGGGTGATAATGAGCTGGTAAAAGTCCATGAAATGAGCAAATATTCAGGTAATTTTGTGAATGAGTATCGATTTTTTCGGCAGCAATGTTTATGTTGATGTCACCTACCAGTACGATATTTTTAAATGAAGATAATTTTTCTAAGTTACTGTTAAGGGAATCCAAAAACCCATTAATACTTTGGGATGGTGGCCTATAAATAGCCATAATTACTGTATCGGGAATAATTTGAATTACTAAGCAGTTGCAGTCTAGAAAATAGGGTTCATCTACTAATGTTCTTAAATTATTTTTAATATAAACCACTACGCCATCATTCTGGTTGAATGTTCTATCACTTTTGTGAAGATTAAAGCCATCGAGAGATGGTATAATGGCCGTTTGTTTGGATAACCAACATTCTGTTAGAACGATAATGTCGCAGCCTATTTCAAGATTTTGTAACAAAACTTGGAGACCGTTAAAATTTCGGGTTATACTGCGTATGTTTTGTGTAAGTAAAGTCAATGTTTTATCCCCGGTATAGACTATGTTTTTACACTCCTCAACATTACAGATTTTAGCTTCAGACACGGAAAACCCATCTAGATCACATATTAGCTGATTGGCCATAATAAAAATTATATGTAGAAGTTAACCTACTATCTATGTGCTTAATTGACTTGGTAGTCGGCGGCGCTCCTAGGCGCCTTCATAGTCAATGGAATGAATGTAATTGTCTTCTGCATATTTACGTGCTGGGCAATTTACATCACCAGTTGGATGATCGTTTTTTCTCTTGAATCGTCTGCAGGTTGCACATTGAGGGGGAGAACCTTTATTATCGCATTCCTTGAAAGAATGCCCTGTTTCGCCACAGAGGTTGCAAGTAGGGCTCGTTTCTCTGCAAAATTTGGCTGCGTGTCCGAACTGCTGGCAGTTGAAACACCTGGTCACAATAGTGAAATCTCTTACTGGACATGATGTCCAATTTATGAAAATTCGGCCTTGGTCTATCAAAATTTTCCTGATATTAGCTGGAACTTCCAATATATAATTGCAGGTAGGACGATCTTTCTTCCCTGACTTATGGCTCAATTTCACACTTTCTAAAAAGGACTCAGGAGTAATGTTCAGCAATTTATCTGTCAAGTTTTGGACGTAAATGCAATCAAATACCTCTTTTTCAGTCAATGCTACTGGAACACCAATGACAGAAATCCTAGGACGGCGCTTGGATGGTTCTTCAACTGTAAGGCCTGAGGAAACTAGCTTCTGGGAGGTTTTTAATTTATCAATATCGTCTTTGTTATCCGTCCTAATGATCACGCCTCCGTTTCTAATTTTCCTTAGACCACGGACATGGAGTTTTAATTCCTCAGGCGAGATAATTTTTTGTAACAAAGACTTGGTGTCGTCACTGGTTTTGGTTTTATCGCTGTGATATATAGCGACCGAACTGAGATTTGCTGGGCGAATAAATTTATCAGAGCCTTTCTTGACCATGTTAGCGTAGGAAGCACTTACTGGTTCGGTTCGGCTCATCTTCGTTTCCACGACTTCTTTAAACTGGCAAAGGGATTCCGCAACATTCTGATGCACTTGAAGGTGCTGGATGGTTGTGTGCGCCTGGATGGACTTCTGCTTCAGGGATTGGTACAGCACGGCCATCTGAGACGTCCCATGGTTGACTTTACGACAGAGATTGGTGACACGCAGTTTTTGATCGGAATTCATTTTTCCTTCCGCCACAATCGAGCATATTTCGGTCAAAATTGTGTCGATGGACCCAAGCCATCTCTGAATCTCCGACGTAGAGACGACTTCAGTCGGTAAATTATCGCTCTCCGTGACTGCTGGTGGCACTGGTTCTCTTGTCTGGTTTTGATCAGCAGGCGATGGCGTCGGTGGAGGACTTCGTCCTACCAATTTGCTGCGGCCGAAGGGGCTATCTCCTGGGTTAGACATACTACTAACACCGAAAACGCTGACTGTCTATAAAAAAACTATTTAGTTCATCTTTCACAACGAAAAATAATTGTTAGTCACACTCGTCACTTACACAATAAAACTGACTCCGCAAATTATTGCAATAACATTATTCGTAATTACCTAAATCGTTATAATCAACACAAAAAACACGTCCTCTTAGTCTCGCGTAATAAGTACGAGTATGATTGGCGAGCTTAATGCCAAAAAATGAGCTCTGTATACAGGGTGGAATTTTGTAATGCCACCTGAAGGGAAAGTACTCTTAATACTGTAGATAGAAGATTTTACTCAAAGAAAACATTCCTTTATTTTTGAACAGAAAGAAAACTGCATTCAAAGATTTTCGAAAATTTGCTTGCCACACCCGGGAATCGAACCGACTAAAATCTGTAAAAATTACACCCTGTACTTTTATTGCATTGATCGTTAGGATCAATTATAAGGATGAAATCTCTCTAACAAACTTGATAAATAAAATGATAGGAAAACTATAAAATCTTAAATTATTTGCACGAAATGGGCTCCATTTTCTTGGATACACAAATGTATTCTTCTAACGAATTCATTTCTAGTAACCTTTAATGACGTGTTGTGGTGGTGTTATAAATCGCATTCTGAACTTCAACTCTCAACTCGTTTACATTCGCATAAGATTTAATGTAAATTTGATTTTTCACATATCCCCAAAAAAAAAAAATCTAAAGGGGTGACATCTGGTGATCTCGCAGGCCATCTGATTGTGCCGTTTGTACCGATCCAGGTATTAAAATGGTTATTAATGTAGGCAGTAATGATTCTGCTGTTATGGGCTGGAGCACCATCTTGCTGTAGAATTATTTGGTTTCGCTCTTGCTCGGGGAAACCATTTAACTCATTTCTTAAGAGATCCAATATTTCAAGATACTTGACAGTGTTTAAATGACCATGACATGCTAATTTACAATTTTTTGTAAATAATTAAAATAATTTAAGATTTTATAGTTTTCCTATCATTTTATTTATCAAGTTTGTTAGAGAGATTTCATCCTTATAATTGATCCTAACGATCAATGCAATAAAAGTACAGGGTGTAATTTTTACAGATTTTAGTCGGTTCGATTCCCGGCTGTGGCAAGCGAATTTTTTAAAATCTTTGAATGCAGTTTTCTTTCTGTTAAAAAATAAAGGAATGTTTTCTTTGAGTAAAATTGTCTATCTACAGTATTAAGAGTACTTTCCCTTCAGGTGGCATTACAAAATTCCACCCTGTATATTTACTTTTTGACATTCAAAAGTGCTTTTTAAAGACCTACTTAAAATAAAATTGACTTTGAATTTATCCAAATCTGGATTGTTCCTGAGAGTTGCGTAATGGAAAAACTATTGTCACTGCCCGACCCAGAGATCAAACTCAACAATCCCACCCACACCCTGGTCTCCAAGAGTGTGGGTGGGATTGTTGTGGTGGGTCAACAGAGCAATCAAAGAGGAAATAGTGTCATATTGCAAAAAGCATGCATCAAGTACCTACAGACTAATCCAAATGAAAATCAATCCGGAATCATACAGGATCAAATTAAATTAGCTCTTCAGACGAGATTGGTATCGATATTTAAAAATGATGGAACAATAAATTAATTAATTTGATTACTTCTTGTCGGATAATCGACCGCAGTTACAAAACATTGTCACTTGAAACATCAGTTAAAAAATCATGGTCTTTTTTGTATAAATTTCGCAGAAGTATCGTCTATCTAAACACAAGAGAACAGATTTTCTCAACACGACAAGTAACAGCACTCCCAGCGTTCGTTGACCCCTCAAAAAAAAACAAAATATATTTTATGTTTTAATTTTATCGTTTTTAGATATCAATAACCATCGGGTTTGCAGAGTTTTTCTAGCTAATTTAATTTCTCCCTGTAATGAACTAACAAATGAAACATCGACTTCAATTATTCCATTTCAATAAATTTACCAAACTTCGCAGCATCCCAAGACCAATAAACTGAAATCGGTCTGTTCCCTCCTAATACATTCTACCGTAGGCTCATAAATTTTGTTTCGGCACAAACAAGTTACTTGGAACATGAATAACAAAGATTTATCGTTTTATACTTACCGACTGTTAATCTTTTTTATCAGTTTATCGAAGAAAGTGTGTTGCCAAGTATTTTCTGGAGTTCAGGAGAAGAAACTTGGCGTTCATATTTTGTTAGTGGTTTTATGTTAAGTTTTTGTTCTTGGCTTCAAAATATTTTAAGGTAAGGTGTATTCAAATATGTTTCCAATTGATGTTATTTCAAGTTAGCAAATATCAACTTTAATTTAATGGTAATTATAATAACAATGTTTGAAATTGTAGCGTAAACTGAACTTTGTTGTGTAGGAATTAAAGTAATTTTTCCATAAACTAATATTTATTTACATTTTTGGCAATTAAATCGCGAACGTAGAGGAGCTAAATAAGATTCTGAGTTATATTTAACTTGAACATGAACTAGAGTTATGTAAGGACGCCTGCTGCATTAGTTAGTCTGTTGGTACTCCCATCTTGGGAGTTTTATTGAAAAAAATTAGCTGCCTCTTCATTTTTTTATTCTGATTGTCATCAGTGTTGTATACTTAGTAAAAATGTGACTAGATTGAGTAAATTATACTTGGGATAGTTGACATAATTATTATTTTCTAAGCTAAGTAGCCTTTACCGCCACGAGGGCGAAGCCGCGGGCAAAACGACACGGCACGGTTGGCGCAGTGGTTAATCGATTGACTGCTGCGCTGCGTGTCGCGGGTTCGATTCCCGCACGGAACAAATATTTGTATGACCTACAATTAGTTGTTCCGGGTCTGGCTGTTTGTGTATGTGAGTTTATATATATGTAAACGCACCCACGACACAGGAGAAATTCCTAGTGTGGGGCAAAGTTAAAAAAAAATAAAAAAATAGTGCTTTTGCTTGCGGTTTCGCCAGGGTGGGTGTCAGAAAATATGTATTAATCCAAATTATAATCTGTCTGTGTAACAAATTTTATCTTTCACTGTCATTTGGAATAACGGATTTGGATGTATGCGTGATTGAGTAACACACATCCAAAATCAAATTCTTCTTCTTAAATGGACTCGGCCCAGGATTCCACTACTTGTTTGGCGCCATCACCAGCGTCCATGAGTTCCTGTTTGACGGCACGGTTGGCGCAGTGGTTAAGCGATTGACTGCTGCGCTGCGTGTCGCGGGTTCGTTTCCCGCACGGAACAAATATTTGTATGACCTACATGTATTTGTTCCGAGTCTGGGTGTTTTTCTATCTATAATATGTATGTATTTACAAAAAAAAAATGTATATAAGTAGTTTATCAGCCATCTTGTTACCATAACACAAGCATTAGGTTGCTTAGCTTGGGACAAATGGTGCTGTGTGAAAAATGTCCAGGGATATTATATTATATTATTTCATCGTCTTCTGTAACATAGGTACAGCTGGCAGGACACGTAGGACACGATATTAAGTGTCCCATCTTTTGTGGAACAGCACCACACCTACACTCCAAGACGGAGTCGTCTATGAATTTCCACCTGAACAGGTTTTCCTTGCTTCGGCCAACCTGGATCTGGAGTCCATTTAAAGACTTCCAGGTTACCCAAGGCAACTCATGTCCAGGTGGGAGGTCTTGAGCTGGTGGGACGAAAGGTTTGGGTAAGGAAACGCAGTCTCGCCACAGCTTCAGTCCTTCTTGCGATTGTTCGCACATAGGTATTAAGTAAGATACAGGTGGCCCGTTTACAAAATATGTTCAGCGATTACTTACAGCTTAGGAGTAAGCTAAAGCTTTAAGCTTTATGTATAAAGAGAATCTGAACTTGAAAATCAAAGTATCACTGGTGTTAACAGCATAATGCTCGGTTCCTATAAGTAAATACGAATCGTTTTGCTTAACAATGGTTAGTATTTTTTACTATCAAACTGGGCATGTAAATAGATCCGTAAGCTAATTTTACCTGTGATAGCTACTTCCACATGGGAGGGTCCTACCATGCAAAGCTACGAGGACTTTGCTTCATTATTGGTAAAGATACAAGAGTCTTAATTTTAACAAATAACGGTCCGTAAATTATAGGAATCGGCCATAAAAGCACTTATCAATTGAATTCAGTACCTTGACCTTTCCGCATAGTGCCAAATTCTTTTCCCAATTCATAACAAAAACAGACCACGTGCGGATAATCACAAAGAAAAAATCTTCTGAATATAATCCACCAGCTCCTGCTTTAAAGTCTTGCAAAGCCAAAGTACTTAAGACGAATAATAGCGGATTTAGGAAGCTATGACTGCTTACTCCTCTTAAAGAGGGATTTCCGTACAAAATCTTTGTGAATTTAAATGCAACGGAGAACTGGCTTAGTGTAATGTAGCTTTCTATAACTTTCTTGTAATCGGATTCGACTGAGTTTTTGGACAGACTGAAACCAAATCAATTCAAGACAATCAAGTCATTGATCAACTAGTCATTGGTACTGTAAAGTCGACCTTATGTAATGCAGACTGGCAATAAAATAGCTCTCGTTGCATTCGAACAGTCAAGCGAGTTTAGAATGAGCTTTAAAATGTTTGTAATAAGTTTTTGTTTGGAGGAAAACAGTGATAATATAGCGGGAGAGATATAAAGACGTTCGCTTGGCATAAACGTAGAGAAATCATAACGCTGTATGATTTCTTTCAGTACAGTCAATGACTGTAGTTGGTCAATGACTTGAATAGATTTGAAAAGAACGTCCTGGCTAGATAAGTTAGCAAGTAAAGTCTAAGGGATCCTCTCCACGAGCGAGAGAATCGCGGCGATATTATCGTCGTGGCACGTATTTCTATACACTCTCTTAGAACGTGTCTCCACATGGCGATATCATTGCGGCAAGAATTTGAGGGCACAGCGAGACTATCGCCGCGATTCTCTCGCCCGTGGAGGCGGCCCCTAAGATATACAGGGTGGCCGGGACATCGACGCGCAAACTGTAACCACGGATTCAGTACATGAGTTTAGACCCCATAGCGTCGAAATTTTTCGCCGGTTATCAACAAAACTATCTTCTGTTTCATAGAAAAGTGCAATACCTACGCGGTCAAAACGTATGGAACAGCAATCTTTTTTAATCCATGGTTACAGTTTGCGCGTCGATGTCCCTGCCACCCTGTATAACTGAGGGGCAATTCTCGTAATTTTAATAACGTTCACACTTCACAGTCTGATCTCAGTCTCATTCTGTCAAAAATATGTCTAATTTCCCTACATTATTAGAAGTGTTTGACATTTGTTTGTCGCCGAGATGAGTTGCTACTAGATTTTGAACGTTTTAAATTACGAGAATTGGCCTTGATACTGAGGCTAAGCGTTATTCTCCTCATTGTCACAAATGGTCAATCTACAAGTGCAAGACAGAGACGGGATAATATATTAGTTAATGACCGAGCTAGTAACAATTATAGATCTTGGTCTAAAGGATTAGATAATACCCAATAACAAGCTTGATTTGTCGTGTACTCAACAATCTCAGTGACATGACAATGTGTTGACATGACCATGTTCTCGGGATTCAATCAATCAGTCTACTGCTGGACACATGCCTCTATCAAACTACGCAATAGCGCCCGCAGTTGGATCACGCCCAGGGTAATGATATCACAAATTGTAATGTGAAATAGGCTTGGTTCAGATGAGTCTGAAGTTTCGAATAATCCCGCAAAATAATGAGTCACGCGTGCGGAAATCGTACATTCAAGCGATGTTCCTCATTTACGTCACCAAAACTCGTTTACTTCCCGATATTACGCGACTAATATATTTCCTTCACATACCGCGTATTTTCCCCACTAAAAATGACTGAGGATAATGCTAAAGTTCAGCCCTCAATGTGGACTTTCAACCCGTTTTCCATGTGACACACAAAAAATTACATAGATTTTTTTTAAAGATGAGTTAGTTAGTTCTTACAATAGGGGCATTCTGTACGAGTTCAGCATTAATCATGATCATTTTCCGATATTGTTCTATGATTCAATAGTCAGGCAGTGCGGGTCATAATTTATGCAAATCAATTAAAATCGTGACAATGTCTTTGTGTATTTACTTGCGGTACAATTTATTTCACGATTTCGTTATGAAGTTTTATTTTTAAACATAGCTAGTGCAGTAGGTAAATACGATGCACGGTATAAATTAACCAGAGGATCAATTCAAGGACTTATAGATGGTCAAAATCTCTTTACGATGTTAGTCTCAATGATGTAAATGTCATTTCTCAGTAACAGCCTGTAGGGTAATTGCGAACTCACATAAAGTGACAATTTTTATTTTATTTAATTGGTCGCAATGTCTTTCATTTGACAGTTCAGCCCCGTTCATAGAGATGTCAGCAGAGGACGGGGCCCGATAGGGCCGAAGCCTGCCAGGGCGGCGGGATCGTCCGAAAGGGTCACCGCCGTTACCGCTGCCCTGGAACAGAAAGGGCTAAGGAAGGAACACGGGTGGGTTTTAGTCAGTAAGAGTCTGACACTCCCTTCCGCTCCACCCAGAGCGGGAGGGGTCATTTGATGACTTCCCATCCAAAAAAAAAGCCCCGTTCATTGAGTAGTTGAGCAGATGAATTTTCTAAAGGGGATATGTTCAGTTCGCAGGTCCTGTGTTTGGACGGTCACTGTCGCGTTTTCATAGAGACATTTTAGCAATTGGATGTACCGCCAGTCGACTTGGCATCGCTGCAGAGACTCCGAAACCGACCAGATTTATTTAATTGCATAACTGTGTACATTTGTTCTTATATTGTATTGTTTATTGTCTATTATTGTTTTACATAATATATTAAATGAATATTGATTACGACATGAATAAACATCTATGTCACAGGATATGTAAACAATCATATTTTATTATCTGTTGTCCAAGACAAATCGCAAGCCCCCTTTCACGGTCACAAGCGGTGCGACTTGCGTCTCGAGCGATGCGACTACCGACGACACGCGCGCGCCACTTGTTTCCTTCGTGAGTACCATCGCTCTGTGTCAGTTCGTAATTGATTAAACACATTAAATCAATTGATCACCTTTCAGAAAAGCAATTTAGATAAACACAACTCGACGTCATTTACATACTTACTGTAGCGGTATCTACAACGCCACATGCGAACAACGCGTCATACTGACGTCACGCAAATCCTGCATCTCGCAAGCAGAGTTTACCGCGCAATTAGCATAATATACAAACTTCCCGACATCAGTCGTTGGGCTGTTGCCCGCCCAAAACAGGTCTGTCCTGGTCTGAGAATCCTCCCTTTTCTATAGAGTATGAGTGAACTTTACAATCTGTTCCTAATACCTCTCCATATACCTACATAGCTTATAATGATGATAAAGTATCTATCTCTCTATTCTCTCTATTCTCTTCGATCTCACTGCACCCAAGGGAAATCGATTGAGTCTAAATGGAAATTCATTCATTTATCCAAGGTGTAATTGAAATGACTGGAGACCTACAATAATCCAACCTTTTTTCTTGTAATAAAGTCGCGATGGCAGTAGTAGTTAAGGCATCGCCTCAAGGTCTTTTAATCCCGGTAATACGTTCCCGTGGGATATTTTCCGATATCCACTCGGGCGAAGCCGCGAGAGAAAGCTAGTAGTTAAATTCGCCAACCTCAAGAGCAAGCGTGTTGATCAATGCTCTTGTCGTGTCGTGCTCGTGTTTTCTTTCCGTTATCTTTTCGTCTTTTCCTCTCGATTCTAAAAAAAATATTATCAAGTTTTGAGTTATTTCTATTAGGCACACCTTGCTTAAGAATCTATGACTTGACCCTCCAAAGGTGTGCTTGTCGGATCCTACGTTTGATTGATTTACTCTCTGATTGGAAAGGTCAACAATAATCTAGGAATTTCTTCAAGTAACATTTTTGTTACAAACGTCAAAAAAACGAGTGGGAATTTGAATGGAAACATTTGGTATTTTCTTAACCTTTTCGTAAATTAAATGTCTATTTAATATCCCTATTAATAAGATTTTTCACAAGATTCCTTTTCAATGTTTCTACTTTTAGGCTGGTTTTTGACGTGTTTTCTTACATCATTTTTCATCCCACTCTACATTGATGGGTTTGTTTAAAGGGCAAGTAATTTGTATTATGGAAATTAAAGACCTTTGTTTTACCTTCTTTTGAGAGACAGGATTGAAATTAGGTACTAGGTACACGAAATACTCTGTGAAAAACAGCCAGTGAAATTATGGTATTTTTATGTACTATTGACAATTTACGTTGTTCATCAACACCATCATTCTCCTTCCGTTATCCAAATGTTTGGGGTCGGCGCAACATGTATTGTTCTTCCATACTTCTCTATTAGTTCTCATCTCGGTTATCTTTCACAAACTCCATCCATCGTGTGGTGGTGTGTGTCGTGGTCTTCCCCTATTCTTATAGTCATCCCCATCCACGCTCCGAACTTTCATCACGACATTTTCCTCATTCCTCCACATCACAGGCCCATACCATGACAACCGATTTCCATACAACTTTTCAGTCACCGGTGCCACTTTTAGACTTCCACTTAAGTATGTACTCATATCTTATACTATCCATTCACGCAAACACACCCCTCTTAGTACACTTTTCTTTGATCAAAACAAAAATAAAATTCAATAAAACAACCCAGTGCCAAAATAATATAACGAACAAACAACTTGCGATCCTCCAAAATATACGGTGAAAAAAGTAAATTAAAATAAAAGACATTCTTGTTCCCCTTGCCTATAATATACCTAGAAACTGAAAACTCTGACAAAGATTTAATTAAAATAGCTGCAACCTAAATAACTTGTAGCAATAAATATTCCTTACTTGAAAAAATTGCAGACATTTTTTATGATATATATTCAGGTCCCTGTCCCACCGCTAGCGATTAACGAGAAGCCACTAGAGCTAGCAACTAGAGACGAGTTGGCGAGCAGCGAATGCACGACGAACAATTACTAGCTGGCATGTGTACGTTCCAACCGTTGAATCTCTCAGCGAGTGTTCTGCCCTACAAGCAAGCGTCACTGAGCGACAAGTCTCTTAGATAGAGCCTCGTATCACTGTGACAAACGAGTACTCGCTGGTAGTGTGAACAGGCAGCGATCATTAATATACGTATCTGTACACGACGTGTCTCTTTTACTTACACGGGACCTAGAAACTTTTGTACGTTCCTTGAGCGAGAAATTCATTGCTAGCTAGTCGTTTTCTTGTCGGCATTGGCATAAGTGTCTTATTCTATGTTTATAGCATCCTCTTTTTTAGACTGTTAGGAGCTTGAGAGATGTAATGAAGCTCGTTTTGAGTCTGCAAAAATCCGCTAGTATACGTACTTTGGCACATTATTATACGAATTTCCTTGTCCTAATCAGTGGGTACAAAAAATACAGGCATACGGTTTACTTTGTTCATTTATTTCATCACCACTGCTCTCAATACTATGAAGGAAAACATGGTGAGGACACCGGGACGTCTTAAACCCAATAATTCATAGACATCTGAGGGAACGTTTACAATCTGATCTGTCATAATCTGTCAAAAATACCTCTAATTTCCCTACATTTTTTACCAGTTTTTGACCTTGATTGCCGCTGTGATGAGATTGTGACAAGATTTTGAACGTTTTTTCTACGGAACTACGGGAATTGTCCTATTACTAATTTCGTTACTACTATAAAATGACATAACATCGTACCTGAATTCCCTGAAGGGCTACCCTTCACACTGGTTTACCTCAAGTATACCCACATTTCGCAAGTTATGTTTAAGTCCCATGTAGGGCGAGCTTTTTGCCATCAACCAGACACAAAGCCATATTCCGGCTGCTACTGAAAAATTCCAGATTAAAAAATAAACCTGTGCGTCTCGGGACGCCCGACAGTAGTGATAACTTAATTTAATCTATGGTATATGTCTATCGCACACTAAACACTGAGTGAGGGGAAGAGTCTGTCTGAAATACGACTAGCGCTGTGGGTTAGAGTGAGAGAGGAAGAGCCTGCTTACCGCTGCCGTATGCGTGAGAGAAAGGGAAGCTAGACAGACTGACGCCGTAACGCGTTACGTTACGAAGCGGTTTACCCTCCCATAAGTAGTTATCACTTCAAAACCCAACACTTTGCCCGCCCCGGGACTCGACGTCATAGCTTATTATGGTAACGTCGTTTTTATAATATGGAGCTGAAAATGCAACTGTACAGTCACGAGCAAAAGTATGTATACACTCGGCTTTATTCAAAAGCGATTTACTCCTTTATTTTCGAATGAAATTTTATGTTGTTATGAACATAGCATTTTCGAACCCACAGGCTTATGTAATGTGTCGTATTTCAACGTTGCATTCGTTATTTCGTGACAAAATCGCAATTGAAAGTGGCCATGTGTTGACATATTGGTGTTCGTGACTGTACGCTGTGTACTATAAAACCTAGTCTTCTTTGTAAATACAGTACATTAATCACACTACTCATTACTCTTAGTGCCAGTTAGAGTCGTACCGACAATTACAGAGAGAATGGCATCGTCATCTGCCAGTTCCAGTAATAATAATAAACATTTAATTCAGACCAGGTCCATAATTTGTTAGTAACAATGTACTTAAAAAACTAATGTTAGTATTGACAACGAAATTAAATTATGGCATGAAGCCGCACCCACCTTTGCAGCATGGGGGACTCCCACCGATCGGTAAAAACACCCAGTATAGTGTTGGTACTGCCACGAACGCGAGCGAGTAAGGAGGCGCACCTTTTTCTAACGATAGCGGCAAAGCCATCCACCCGCGCCTCAGCAAACATCCCTGACGCACTGCAACGCCATGGCAGCCCCAACAGTACCCTGAGTGCATTATTATATTGGACACGCAGGTCGCTGTATGCCCGCTGCGAAAAACTGACCCACAGGCTGCAGGTGTAAAAAGATTGGCAATATGCTTTAAAAAGCGTGATTTTAACAGAATTTGTACACCTTGCAAACCTGCGGGCCAGCATGTTACAACGGACAGCCAGCGACCTGCGTTCCCTTTCTATGTCGACATTATCATTTAAGTCATCGGTGACCCAGTGACCCAAATATTTAAATTTAGACACCCTACACAGAGGAGTGCCACACAGTGATACATTGGGAAATGCTGGGTAAGAAAAACCACGGGCTTTAAAGAGCATTAGTTCACTCTTCCCAACATTATATTTGAGCCCATGAGCCACCGCATATGACTCACATATAGACACTAACCTCCTCATAGCACTGATTGATGGACTCAGCAACACCATGTCATCTGCGTAACTAAGATTATTGGTACACACTCCATCAATATGACATCCGACCTTGGTGCTGCTGAGCTCAACAATCAGCCGGTTCATGTACAGGTTGAACAAGCGAGGCGAGCTTAATCCACCCTGCCTCACACCGCACTCCAATCGGTACATACTTGACAAGGAACCGTTCCACCTTACACAATTGCGTTGATTGCCATACCAATACTTAAATATTGATATAACTTCAATTGGTACAGAAGTTTCAGACAACAACTTATTCCACATCACGTCATAACTGACAAGATCGAAAGCCTTCGATAGGTCCAAAAAACAGGCAAAGACAGGTGTTTTTCTATCCTTGTAGTACTGGACAGTCTGCTTAAGACACAATATAGCGCTTTCAGTGGACAGCCCCGGCCTAAAGCCAAACTGAGCGTCATGCAGTATTAGATGCCTAGCCAGTTGTTCATCAAGCAGACTGTCCAGCACCTTGGCTGAAACAGTTGCCAAGGATATAGGTCTGTAATTTGAGGCATCAGAGGCATTCCCAGTTTTATTTTTAATAACAGGCACCACAACTGTAAACATGAAGCTATTTGGCAAATAACAGTGACTGATACACAAATTATAAAACATGGCAAGTACACGTGGTAAGTGCACCCCGGCGTATTTCAGATGTTCGACACTGAGGCCATCGTGACCTGGTGACTTACCTCTTTTCATCGATTTTACCACCGATGCAACTTCCTTAGGGGTAAAACGAACACTAACGTCCCCAGAAGCGGCCTCAGCATCGACAACCTGTGTCATTCTATTAAGTGGTGACTCAACCTTAAAGTGCTGCTTAAATAAGTTTGCTATTTCTGTTGGCTCATGAACGCCCGCCACGCTCACAGGAAAACTCGACCGCGGATTCAATTTATTTGTTGCCTTCCAAAAAGCACCAAACTGCTTGTCTGTCTGATTTTTAGCTATAATATCCATTTTTATTTGCTGCTCATTATCCTGGCAATATTTTAGCTTATCTTTAAAAACCTTCCTGGATTTACACATATTTGTGTAAATGCACCCCGATGTGGGTTTATTATGCAGCAACCACGTCTGATAATGCATGCGAGCGTCCCTGTGAGCGTCACGTACATGCACATTCCAACCAGTCACATATTTTCGATTACAACGCAGGTTATCAGAACCTATATATGAAATATCAGCTCCTTCTTTCAAAATACTTATAACTGCGTCGTACATCTCATCTAACAATCTGTGGTGGCTATTATCATAACACATTCCATGCGAACACTGACGAAATTCCGTAGGAAAATCTATTAATCTCAATTTTGAATGACAGAAGTTTGAATATCCATCAATTTGTTTAGCATTTCTTTCACCCCAAATTACCTTGTTACAAGAGTGGGTTTTGCTCACTAACTTAGGTATTATTAAATTTATGTTACACTCAATAACCAAAGGAATGTGGTCCGACGAGTAAACATCATAAAAAACAACTGCTTTCATTACTAATTGTCTCGCAGCACTACTCACCACACAATGGTCTAACCAGCGCAGTGCACCATTAGCTGTGCTTTTAAATGTATAGGTATCATTTGGTAACAATTCCATGTCCACACACGACCATGACTGCTCCGTACACACTGTTAACAGTTCACTTGCAAAACGTTCACCCGGGTGAGCGTTAAAGTCTCCTAATATGCACACCGTCTCCGTATCACTATTTTCAGTAATCGCAATAATCTCACTCAAACATGTAGTAAATTCTATTATATTATCACTCGAGTCAGTAGGCATATACACCGAGAAAATTAACATAGAACGATCCGTGTGATCAATTCTAATAGCAACTAAACGATCGCTATTACACGACAACACTGACACCTTTGAGAAAACCGACTTCCTCCACAATAGGGCAACTCCTCCGTAGGGTCTGCCTATTAGTACTCCGGCAGACGTATTGACAGCAGATTTTCCCGTATACGCGAAGTCGTCATGCAATGTGCCTAAGTAGGCTAGATCATGAGGTAACAGCCAGGTTTCCTGCAGCGCGATGACGTCAGCCACTCCGCATAATTTTCTCACACAATCAGCTGATCTAGTGATATTTTTGCAATTAAACGTCGCTAGGTATGTCTTCTTTATTTCCGTACCCATTATTCTGAGATGCATTTAAATTCAAAATCCTGTTGTCTTTCCTATTCTTGAAATGTATAAATTTTCTGAAAGCAATACCCTCTGGCCACAAGTTGTCGTCTAAAAACGTATTTATTTTGTGCTTAGGAACAAACAGTTTAAATGCATTATATTGCCTATCAGCCTTCATATTAATTTTTTCCAAAGTCACCACTTCGTTAAGTTTACTTTGTATATAGGCACATATATCCTCCTCTGTAGTTTCTTTATTTACATATGATATAAACAAAGGTATTTTCATATCTGCAGCACGAAACTTCATGGGTACATTTGGTACATTTGACACAGCCTTCCCTGTCAAACCAGTAAAACGATTTCTAGATTTTGATTTCTGCACCAGTGTCCAACCATCCTCTCTTTTATTCTCTTTCCACTTGCGATTGCTTACAATCTCTGCCATTGTCAGCTGCTTCTCAATGTTGTCTGGTGTTTTATTCATTATATTAATAAGTAATACTATATCGCCTTTCCTTCCAAAGCAATTTGGTAGCAATTCTACATCCATATTCCTTCCCATCCTCTGTCACCTCTGATTATTTCGTAAAAACAAATCAAGATACATATTTAAAGTGAAATGTAAAACATTTATTCAAAATACAATTAGGCAGGCAAGTGTGAGGAATTAATGCGTATGCCGGTTTTGCCCGGCTTTCAATCTTAGCTAAATTATGCGGGGCCATGCAGCATCATATTTAAGCAAATGATGGACGGCGTTCAGCTGTAATGGCCAGTAATCTATATACACAAAAAAAGGTCGGGTCCGTTTCAATTCTATTGCTGTATCCATATACGATTTTCAAATGATTTGGTCTTCCTGTGTGTTTGTGAAATTCACGTAATGGCTACCCTTCATACCTTTCAGGGTAGCATGATTTTGCATCATTGTGAAAATCACAGTGATCTCACTGTTGCGTTGTTGCAATTGACAAGTCTGTAAAATTTACCATTACATAAAAGTTGCTGTTAGGTTGCAAGGACTGTACCTAAGTATAGCTGTACAATGATCTTTGAGCACGTGGTCAAAATCAGAACTAATATCGCCATCTTGTTTATCAATACATTCAAAAAAATAATTGTACAAATGTTTACCGTGTGTAATGTTTTTGTTTTTTGTGTTTATTGTTTATGTTGTTGTGTTTGTTTTTTTTTTGTTTTTGTTGTGTTTGTTTGTTTTGACGGCACGGTTGGCGCAGTGGTTAAGCGATTGACTGCTGCGCTGCGTGTCGCGGGTTCGATTCCCGCACGGAACAAATATTTGTATGACCTACATGTATTTGTTCCGAGTCTGGGTGTTTTTCTATCTATAATATGTATGTATTTACAAAAAAAATGTATATAAGTAGTTTATCAGCTATCTTGATACCATAACACAAGCATTAGGTTGCTTAGCTTGGGACAAATGGTGCTGTGTGAAATGTCCAGGGATTTATTTATTTATTTATTTACCAACAGCGCCCTCTCGTCAACGTCATTTGAGCGCCAAAAGATCCTTAGAGCAATATATGTAGAATACTTATTAATGGCATAGGAACTGGTAATCATTCTGGAAAATAGAAAAATCAATTAAGCAGGTAAAACTGCGAGATATAGCTAGTATTAAGTAAATAGGTCTGTATGGCTTTTCTGATTTCAGTATTTTATGTTTTATGATACATAATAAATTAAAATATAATTAACGGTCTAACGTTAATTATGTTTTAATTTTAAACTTTAAAAAACATTTATTTTAAAATTATTTATGAACTTTTGATCTGTCAAAGATAGAAGTTACGTAGAAAATATGCCTTATGTGAGCCTTTCGTGCCTATGTGCTCCTACCTATTTTCATATAAGTACCAATAATGAAGGTTTTCATATTATATTTTATGAGTAATAAAAGAAGCTCTTCTTTAATTAATATTAATTACTCTTTGGTGGGTTACAACCAAGAACGAAATTAAATTAAAATTATATGTAAGACGAGTACGCAGGTTTGTCGCGCATCTTTCATATCTATACCTAGGTGCGCCCCCCGGTTTCACTCGCATAAGTTTCAATCTCGTGGAAATATCAGGATAAAAAGTAGGTATATGAGGCCGGGCATTGAAATTAAATATACGATCGGGATCCTAGACGTAGGCAAAAAGGCAGCCAAGCTAAATTGGAATTGGGCAGGTCACATCGGCCGCATGCATAGTGACCGCTGGGCAACCGTCTCCACACGATGGGTGCCTGAGGAAGGACGACGTCGCCGAGGCCGGCCCAGGAAAAGGTTGTGAGACGACGTAGACGCGAACCGTCAGGGTTGGATCCAGGTGGCTCTAGTACCTACGGGATGCCTGTGAAGGATTTGAAAGAAAAGAAAGAAAAAGTATTTATTGCGACTCGTACAGGAATATTACAACCTAAACTAAACACAGTCAAAAATAAAAAATAATTAAGTTTTTTTTTTTTTTTTTTTTAATAAAACAAAGGTCAGAATTTGGGGGAGGTTTTTGCTTAGCAGTGGTACAGTATAGGCTAAAAATAAAGTAATCATATTTTAATTAGGGTATAATTAGTTCTTGGTTCACTCTCACATAGCTCTGTTACTGCGATCGCTCGCGGCGTGGCGTGTGCATCATTATCTAACTGGGGGAAAGTAGGAATCAGGGGACAGCAACATAATCTTCTTGAGATATTTAATATAATATTATATCACTTTATTATGTCTGTTTATCCATTAGGGAGTAAAATACTCACCAACGGTTCCCCAAAAACATACTGTTAAGAGTTTCTTTGACGAAAATGCGCAAGAGACGTTTAATTTTATAAGAACTCCATGCCATTCTAAAATCTTATGGAGTTTCAGTATCACGGAAATGATTATAAACAGGGAATTTATTAATTACTTTATTTTTTTCTATATTGTGTGATGGGAACGAACCAATATTTTTAAGTAGGTTACCGTGGAGCTCTTATCTCCATAGGAAACGACCAATTGGAACCGTGCACCTAGCTTCTGACGTTTCATAAGTGCTCATGTAGGTTTATGTGAAATAAAAGGTTTTGTATTTTTTTTAAAGTCTAAAGAAAAATGTTTATTTGGCACAGTAACCTATACTCCTGAACACATCGAAACAAAATTAAAAACAAACATAAAATAAAAAATGCAGGATTATGTGTGCCTCAGAGCCGCGCCAAATTAATCCGCGTCCACTTCAGCAATAATCTCAGACCGACTATTACAATATTATCATTCAGATGAGCCTTCATCTCACAGTTTTCACGCAGTTGCAACACGTTTAGGGAAGCACTTTATAAGCCACTTTACCTACATTACCCCAAATAATGGCGATAAAGTGGTAACGCGAATAAACAAAACGATAACATATGTGATAAAATAAAATGAGAAGGCGTAGGTACCAAGAAAGGGTTCAATAGCCACACAAAAATCCGACAGTAAAATAAAATAATAGAAACCACACCTACATTTTCAACCAAACTATTCAGAATGCCAAACGTTTTTTCTATATGAAAGGCTAGCCCCTGAATATGACAGGTAGGCCAATAAAACGGCGTTCTCTATTCAAATAAATAGGGAAAATGGCCGACTATTGATGCCGTATGTGATCAAAGGACAGGTTGTGAGTAGTCGTGACCACAAACGCCCCGAGTCGTTTATGGAAGGAGGTTTGATAAACCTTCTCACGACGTCATTTTTCATAGTTGTTTTTTGTGGTTATTGTTTCTGAATAAACTTGTGTGTGTAGGTGGATAAGGTTGAGTTTTGATAAACTTTAATCCGTGCAAACTAAAGTAAATAAAAACATAGTTCTATTTTAAGCACCTGGCCATTTGACCATACAAGAAACTTACTGATGTTAAATTAATTTCTGCAAGAAATATGATTATAATGGCGCCGATTCCCTTGTTCACAAACTAAACTAAATTTAAGTTCAGTAGATGCACTGAACTTAAATTTAATTTAGTTACACTATTATACAGTCGACGATGCACGATGTTTAGCGGGCCTGAGTACCCAAGGATACGCTGGAAATAGGTCAATCAATCAACTCAGCCTATCGCAAACCAATGCTGGACATAGGCCTCTCCCAGGCTACGCCACAACACCCTATCCTTGCCTTGTGCATCCAATCTGTCCCAGCCATCTTCTTAAGGTCGTCGGTCCATTTACTTAAGGGGACATATATTATCTAAATTTAGCTATTCTTGTAGGTAGTCTATTTTATTTTTAATAAATTCCCAGCAAAAATTAAATAAAAATGAATTTTATGAGGTTCTCTATAAGATTTTGGTTACCAAAAATTTTTAGTAAGTGAACATTTTTAAAATGTGTATTTTATTAAGGTAAAACCCACTTAATACGTTAGAGGGCGACCAAAATGTTTTTAATAAAGCTATCCGAGGCCCTATATTTTTGGCACAAGAATAGCGACAGCCTCTAAATTAGAATCTTTGGAATTCTTCAGTTTGTGAAGTTGAGCGCGTGACTTGAGGTTCATTATTGTTCACACTGACGGACGTATTTTTAATTAAAAGCTATTTTTAACTTTAATGTAATCAAAATTAAATGGACAAACACTTTTTTTTATAAAGAAATAGGCCATTTGAAGAAATAGAAAATAGGTCGTAGGTTCGAACCCCGACAGGCGCTTTACTTTGTGTAAATTATTAAATCACCACTGCTCTCAAAACGGTGAAGGAAAACATCGTGTGGAAACCGGCGTGTACTAGAACCAAAAATTCGAAGACATGTGACATCTACCAACCCGCACTGGGCCCGCGTGGTAGACAACAGCCCACTTTCTCCCAGCGAGAGGAGCCCAGCTGTGAGAACACTATAGGCAGGCTAATATGATTATGGATGGTATTTTAAGTTTCTACGAGTGACTCGACTCTAGTACGGTAGGCTGAACATCAATGATAGCAAAAGCAGTGTAAACTGGCCCCTTATTCTAGGTCAGCTCAAAGTCAAAGTGACATTACCTACGTGCGGCCATAATCAAAGTCATTTATTCGAAGTAGGCTGAGAATTTTCGAACGTCAAAATTACATAAGAGAGTCCCCCAAAACGCCCGGCCCTTCTAGTGCTTTAGCTGGGAAGAAGAAGTGACGCAACCAACTCCCCAGCAGCCAGGCGCGGTCGCAGCCCAAGATTTTGGGGGAGGTCACCAAGTAGTAAGTTAGTAAGGCAAGTACATCATGCAGACTCTCGACAGCTTGAATGATTTTGGGGGGGCATGACCCCCACGACCCCCCCTCCTCGGACCGCGCCTGCCAGCAGGACAACTGTCTGTTCAGTTAGAAGACCTTGATTCTATACAATAGTTAGTAATTAACATTACGAAACTCAAAACATTAAATCTACTGAAAAAAAACTGTTTTTACACAAGACAAAGGTTGACAAAACGAATGTAAAAATCTTTTGGCGCTTGAATGATATTGACAGGGGGAGATTATTGGTAAATATTTGTGAGATTTATTCACAAAGACACAACAATTACACTAAATATTACACACAACAATTACACTAACAATTACAAAAAATATTACAAGAAATTAAAATTTTCAACCTAAGCTAACATTAAAATATCATACTAGCAGCCAGCTATACCAGCCAACCATGCCAGCCAGCCATGCCAGCCATATTCCATACTAGCTACACCCCGCGGTTTCACCCGCATAACTTTCGTTCCAGTAAGAATATCGGGATAAAAAGTATCCTATATGTTAATCCTGATTATTAACCATATGTGTACCAAATTTCATCCAAATTCGGTCAGTAGTTTTTGCGTGAAAGAGTAACAAACATCCATCCATCCATAAAAACTTTCACGTTTATAATATTATAGTAGGATATCAGGTAGCACACGCCAATATACCAACAATAAGAAAAACACCTATAATGTTTGTGATGATACAATCTACAAAAGGGGGACAATGCACTTCCAAAAAAAACAATAAATTACATTAGGTACGTACTTATGCTAATTATTTTCCTGTGACTTTGTTCTACGCGCGTTTAATCGCGTAAGTACTAATATTGCAATGTCATATGATTATTATTCGCAATGCATCCCAAACAATGGTATGAGTTTAATGCAATCATAAATCAAAGTGATTCAGTGTTGTTTACTGATTAAAGGGGACTAACCTTTTTGTTTCGAACCCAAAAAAATACACTAAAGGAAAATTGGTAGGAGAAATGAACAACGTGATCCTTGGCACGATTACAGCCAGGAAACCAACTATCTGTTAACCTAAGTTACCAAAATCACTGCTTAATTAGTCACCCAGAATTCTAGGAGCTTATGAACAGTCACAATTATCTAGGTACATGGCATTCCCGCAATTAAAAACGAGAAATATACTAAAATTACGTCAATCTACGTCAGGCGCTGACTAATTTGACAGGATTAAACTAATATTTATCTTCCGTCCTTTTATTAATGAAATAGAAAGAAAACTGAACTTCAATTTAGTTTAGTTTGTTAACAAGGGAATCGGCGCCACTGCTAGCTTTTGAACTGGCTGACCGCGCTCAGTTTCTTTAATGAAATTCACCCTTAGACGTGCATGTGAAGGGCTGATGAGCCCTTCAAAGAAATCAAACAACGATACGATTTCTTTACGTTTATATTAACTGAACTGTCTTTACATATTCCCGACTAAACTAGCATTGTCTTTTCTAAACAAAAAAACTTAATAAAATATTTGACACCCCGTTCTAAACTTGCTTGAATGTTCGAATGGAACCCGCGCTAAATTATAGCCAGCCTGCACTACATAAAGTTGACTTTAGTGGACAACCTTTACAGTACCCTGATTACGTAACACGCTTTCAATAACAATCTGAGGGTTCCGAAAGTTATTCTTAGTTCATTATTTCATAGGTTTCAAAATTCGTCTTATCAGACTCAACAGCATAAATAACGCAATGAACGTGGTAAAACTGTCAACATGAAAGACATTGCAATCAATTGCTATTCTGCGATTTCTGCCCCTTGAAAAAGAGTGATAAGTTTATGTAAGTGTATAAACTTGGACATCATAAGGTCAATGCTCTATTGAAGTGCCAAAACCTAATATTACTCCAATACATTTGGACTCAAACATTACTTGTAAGCCCTTAAGAAACCCTTTTACGTAAAACCAATAATGACGAAACCATGTTATGTAATTTCAAGCCTTTCAATTCTTATTTGAAAACTTTCGACGATGTTACAAAGTTTTTGTAAAGAAAATACTTAGCTAGGTGCAAACTGATGTAATATTTTTTTTCCCAAGTAGTACTAAGGTGGAATGTTTCTTTAACAATACTTACAAACTATATAATATGTCTTTTTCCGATGGTAGAAGTGGCCATATCGCGATCTGCCTGGCCATTTCACGATGCGCTGCCATTCCACCCATCTGGACGACCTCGACCACCATAGCCTAACATTTGCTCGACCCGTGTGGCTGTTATTAATCAGCCACGATCTTAATAGGAAAAGAATCCAGAATGGAAGCTATCGCGTATTTTGGATTTTTCGATGGTCACACCACCGAAAAGTCGAAAATGCGCGCTTTTTTGAAACAGCGATTTTTAAAAAAAAACTACCAGTGGGAGAAAAAATGAACAACTGAATTTGAAAAACAAAATGTCATGCTTTATTATTAAATTATTTTGAATTTGGAATTCTAAATAGAATGAAAGATATCGATCTTCACAAATACCCAGTATCAAAATCGGTTATTTCATAGGTCTAATAATTTTGATATTTTGGGAACGACGCGCTCTTTTACGGAGCTTGCGGTGGGAGTAAAATGGGAGAAATCGTCACGTAACGAAAAAGCGTCTTAACGCGACTTTTCATTTATAGAATAGAAAGAAAGAGAGATATATGTAGTTGAAATGGTTTTCGAGGGTGCTGAAACCGATAGTGAAGTGAAAATGAAAATCCAAGATGGCGGCTGCAAAAAATTTTAAAATTTTCGCAATTTTGAATTTTTTGCAGCCGCCATCTTTAATTTTTATTTTGAACTTCGTTTCTGCCGGGGGTCCCCCGACCCCACACGTTTTTTATTTATTAATAGGTATTAGTTGTTATTTACTTACACATTAATTTAATGCTAAATAAATATAATTCTATGATCAAAGACATTACAGTTCTTTCTAACTCTTGAAGCGCCTCCGTTTATCTCTAAGAAACCTAATTTCTTTCAGAATTTTCCAGGAAGGATATAGAATTAAAATACTGTAGATAAAAGCTTTATTCTCATAATTCCTCTTTGTGATTCTACAGAATGAGGAAGTTATTACAAAGCTAATATTATTACCTATTCTTTTGTCATGATATTAAAACATTATTTTGTGAAAAGCTACTGAACAAGATGTTTTCTGTGTTTTCATTTCATTATGAGGAATTTTATTTGACTCCTTTGCAAAAGTTTATTTTTAAAAATGTCTGGAAAAAGAGATTAATAATATACCTGCATGCACTGTACACCCGCTGCGTAAAGTTGTTCCACAGGCTGCACGTGTAAAACGACTGTCAATATGCCTTAAATAAAGTCACCTTTCCAGAGCAGTGGTGGCCCAGTGGTAACGGCTGCGACTTACGAGTAGGTCGTGGGTTCGTACCCATGCAGGCGCTTTACTTTTTTTAAATAATTTCATCACCACTGCTCTCAAAACGGCAAATGAAAACATCGTGAGGAAACCAGCATGTCCTAGAACCAAAAATTCGCAAACATTTGACATCTACCAACTTGCACTACGCCCGCGTGGTGGATTACAGCCCCCTCCCTCTTGAAGAGTGGAGGCCTGTGTCCCAGCAGTGGGAACATTAAAGGCTGCTTATGTAAAGTCACCTTTACTTGTCTAGTACAGACGCGAGCACATCAAGCTACTACAATCTGTCAAATTTCTTTAATAGATTTTCAACTTTATCGCTAAAGCATTAGGTTCAAAGTTGATTGGGAAAATTTGACAATTTCGGGTAGCTTGATGTGCTGGCGTCTGTACATAGTGCGATCCCGCAAGCCAACATATTACACCAGACAGATAGTGCCCTGCACTCCTTTGCAATATCCTGATTGTCTCCCTGATCGTCGGAGACCCAGTAGCCCAAATTGAATTGCTTCACCCACACATAGGATACTTTTTATCCCGGTATTACGTTTCCGAGGGATAATTTTCGACCTCCACGTGAGCCAAGCCACGTGCAAAAACTAGTAAACTATAAAGACACAAAGTTTCTTCTTTATGGAGCTTCCTGACATAGTTTCCCATTTTCTTGTACCACATTTTCAGCTTAATTTTCTAGGAAATCTCTGCTAAGCACGAGTCAATGCTATTTCCTTTGATAGCAATATCTATTATGTCTAAAAGCTAGCATGTTCATGTTCCAGGCGTTGTCTTTATAGATTGCTCCTCCGATAATAAAGTTTTATTTTTGTCTCCTCGACTTTTTGTAACGTGTTTCTTTTTAAACACGTTAAAAAAGGCGAGAAGAAGGAAGGTAGGATACCTATTGGATTTGATTTTATTGTAAACTAGCTTCTGCCCGCAGCTTCGCCCGCGTGGATGTCAGAAATTATCCCACGGGAACGTCCTACCAGGATAAAAAGTATGTACTTCCCCAGGATGACATCTATCTCTTTGCCAAATCAGAAGTTCAGTGGTTTAGGTGTGAAAATGTAATATACAGTTTCAAGTTCAAATCCTCCCCTTAAAATCGAATTGACCCTTTTTGCCCCGTCAGACTTTACATACTTATTATTAATTATTTTCTGTCAAAAGTATTAATACTGAGTTTCGAGTTAATCGGACCGCGCATTCAATTACTTCCACACAAACTTCAACACCCCTATATCCCCTTTGAGGGGTAGATTTGAAAAACTTATAATTTTATTACTTACACTAGCTTCTGCCCGCGGCTTCGCCCGCGTGGATGTCGGAAATTATCCCACGGGAACGTGCTACCAGGATGAAAATTATGTCCTTCCCCAGGATGCCATCTATCTCTTTGCCAAATCAGAAGTTCAGTGGTTTATGTGTGAAAATGTAATACCTATACAGTTTCAAGTTCAAATCCTCTCCTTAAAAATTGAATAACACCTTTTTGCCCCGTCAGGGGTCAATTTTCGACAACTTTACATACATTATTACTTAATTATTTTCTGTCAAAAGTATTAATACTGAGTTTTGAGTTAATTCGACCGCGCATTCAATTACTTCCACACAATCTTTAACACCCCTATATCCCCCTTTGAGGAGTAGTTTTGAAAAACTTATAATAATAAACTTTATTATTTACTTAGGCGAGCATTCTTGCCAAGTTTCAAGTTTATTAACTAAATGAATAAGATTTTTCATATGAACTGTATCCCCCGCTTTTCATCCCCACAGGGGTGGAGTTTAAAAAAATCGTTAGGGATGTATTCATAACTTGTCTCAAAGATTATTTATACAAATTTTCGAGTTAATCAAGCCATGCAGTAAAATCCTCGCCTGTAAAATTGACTACCCCTTTTCAACCCATTAGGGGTAGATTTTCAAAAAACCCTGATACACATTATTCAATACTTTCAATTTTAGGTATAAATACTGAGTTTCGAGTAAATCGGACCGCGCGTTAAAATTCTTCCATACTAACTTTGAAACCCCCCAATCCCCTTTTAGGGGGTACTTTATGAAAACCAAAAATGGCGAACTTCATAATTTACTTAGATAAGTATTCGTGCCAAGTTTCAAGTTTATTAACTCAAGGAATAAGATTTTTCATACAAACGAAATCCCCCCATTTCAACCTCTTAGGGGTGGAATTTCGAAAAACCCTTTCTTAGTGGATACCTACTCTTCACGAGGAATACACCCTCCAAATTTCATGTCTCTAGGACCAGCGGTTTAGGCTGTGCGTTGATGTCTCAGTCAGTCAGTCAGTCAGTCAGTCAGTCAGTCAGGACTTTGAATTTTATATATATAGATAAGCGAGTATCTTTCCAAATTTCAACTAAATGAATAAGATTTTTCATATAAACTGTATCCCCGCTTTTCACCCTCGCAAGAGAGGAATTTTGAAAAATCGTTTGGTTATGCATACTGTCCATACATTATGCATAACTTGATTCAAAGATTATTTATACCAATTTTCGAGTTAATCAAGCCACGCATAATCGTCCCCTGTAAAATTAACTACCCATTTTCAGCCCGCCAGGGGTAATTTTCGAAAAACCCTGATACAAATTATTCTTCACTTTCGATCTTATGTATAAATACTGAGTTTCGAGTTAATCGGACCGCGCGCTAAAATTCTTTGGAATTACGAAAAACCCATTCTCAGTGGATACTCATACATACATACTCTTCACTAAGAACACACTCTCCAAATTTCTGCTCTCTAGGACCAGCGGTTTAGGCTGTGCGTTGATGTATCAGTAAGTCAGTCAGTCAGGACTTCGAATTATATATATATAGATACTGATTTTAAGACATTGATTGAAGATGATTTTTTCTATTAATCAATGTGTTAGGAAGGTTTATGCAGATACCGAGTACACTCAGCCTAATGTCATCAACCGGACGCAAAACCGGATGAATATTACTAAAAAAAAGCCTTACTACTAACTACTACAAAATTTATTTTAAATTGAGCATTAAAAGATACAAAGAAAATGAATTATCACAATATCGTAGTTGCAGTCGGATTTACATAAAGAAGCGAGCAACTACGAGTACCATCTTCAAACCATCTTCAAGTATTCTATATTATTCATAAAGACTCTGAAACGCTTAATTTCCTCGTCTGACAAAGAAAAAGTTTACTAAGTAAATACAGCTACTCTTGGTGCAAAAGTTTCCTCATTCACTCTTTTATTATTCTAGTCTCGATACTGAACAAATTGATTCTCTGAAGATGGGACTAGGAGCAGAAAATTGTGGTGAGTATTGAATGAATTTAATTTATATCGGAGGTCGTCGATTCTTGCTAATGTTCACTAATCTTTATTGAAGTTTTTCTGTGTAAGTAGGTATTTTTATTTTTCGTTTTTTTAGTTACATACATTAATAGCCCACATTTTGCCCAAACCTCCCTGTCTTGACGATCTCTGGCCATGTTGACCCTGCAAACCTTATCGGCATAGCTATTCACAATCTTCCGACACGCTATCGTATGGAAAATGCATAAATATGTAAGCTGTCACGCCCTTTATGTCTGGAGGCTTTTATTTGGGTAGTAAGTTTTTTTTTATTTACATTTTGATTAATTATTTTTTAGCTGGAGTACGTATAGTTTTTATTATATTTGTTGGTATATTGGCGTGGCTAGCTGACATAATTATGGCAAATAATTTAATTTTATGTTCTGTTCTTGTAATGTTAATTACCGAACATAGGTACCTAGTATTGTATACAATAAAGTATTTTTTTTTTATTGAACAGACAGCTGTGCTGTTGGGGAGTTTGTTGCGCCACTTCTTCTTCCCAGCGATAGCACTAGGAAGTGGTGAAGGGCGGGCGTTTTTGGGGGACTGTCTATTGTAATTTTGACGTTCAAAAAGTGCTGACTCTCAGCCTAATTTGAATAAATGACTTTTGATTTTGATTGATTTTGATTTTGAATGACACTTTTTGATAACCTGATTTGTCTTGCCCCGACAACAAACAGCTGTCGGAAGAATAGCTGTCGTCTATTTGATTTTAACCGACAACATTTTCGGGTTTTGGACTTGTGAACAGCATTTAGAAGACTCCTACGATAACATTGATTGATGTTCGATACGGTACGGCAGTATAACGGTTGTGGTTGTGTAATGGTTGTGAATGGCTACATGCAGATCACACTACCTTCGCCGTGGTCTACCTCGAAGAATTATTTAGAGTAGGTGCGAGGTTTATTTAAATTAATATCAAAAACAGAGGACTCTGTGATTGAATAGACTACTACAATTATTAAAATAGTATGGCCAAACTGACACTTAACGTAGGTACTTAAATTTTGTCTAGTTTCTTTTATGCAAATAAATGTTCTGAAGGCCAATTCTGGTACTTCAAAAACGTTTGAATCCAAGTAGCAATCTCATCCAAGCGACAATCAATGCGAAAAACTTGTCAAAAATGGAAGGAAAACTAGAGTATTTTTGACAGATTGAGACTGAGATCAGAGGGGCAATTTTCGTAATTTTAAGACCGTTCACAGTCTGATCTCAGTCTCAATCTGTCAAAAAATACTGCTAATTTCCCTACATTTTGACAAGTTTTTGACATTTGTTTGTCGCTGAGATGAGACTGCGACTAGATTTTGAACGTTTTAAATTACGAAAATTGGCCTTCAGACTGTGAACGTTCTTAAAATTACGAGAATGGCCCTCTGATCCTTTGAAAAACTCGGTAACCGTATGACTGTATAAAACACACTAACATGAAACTAATATACAAAAACGACCAAACCAATTTCAAAAACAAAAGAGTGCTATCTAAACTGGATTAAAGACTTTCTAAGAAATACCTACAGTCTTAAAGGAATTGACAGAAATCCGTAGCTCCACAGAGTAGTAACTAACTACAGAAGATCGGCTTCATATAACGAATGAAAAGGTACGAACACATACACGCTTCACGGAGAACCAGTGCATGCGTACTCATGGCCAGCCTCCTCCAGCCAGTCTATTAACATAATTAGCCTATAATATTCCCAGTTCTGGGACACAGGCCTCATCTCTGTGAGAGGGAGTAGACTATAATCCACCACGCGGGCGCAGTGCAGGTTGGTAGATGTCACATGTCTTTGAATTCTAGGATATGCCGGTTTTCCCACGATGTTTTCCTTCGCCGTTTTGAGAGCAGTGGTGATGAAATTATTTACAAAAAGTAAAGCGCCTGTCTAGGTTCGAACCTACGACCTACAACTCGTAAGTCGCGACCGTAACCACTGGGGAACCACTGCTCCCCGTCTGTGTAATAGCCGGTCTGTTAAGAGCCCTCCGATAGTGTCAATGCCTAAAATCAATTGTAGAGGCTCACGTCAATCTCATTTCACGTTTTCGCGGTGTGAGTTTTACAGAATAGTTCGGCTGTATTTAAGTAATAATACCCGCACTAATCAATCGATCAGGTTAAGCTACGCTTGCCGCAGTCGGTCCGTAGATGGGTGACCATCGTTACATACCGAAACCCTATCGTGCCTCGGAACGCAAGTTGAGCCGTTGCTCCCGGCTGTCACCCGTGGATCTTTGACAGTCGTTACACACACACACACACAGTCAGAGACGTCGTTTGGTAGTGAGAAGCCTGAAAATCTGACAACCAGTCTAACAAAGGGGTATCTTATTACACAGTAACTGGTTTATGGAAGTTAGATAGACAGTAGTTCCATGTAAAGTACTGGTATTCAGCTGCACCAGGTTAGACTAGAAACCGATCCCAATATAGTTGGGAAAATGTAAGGCAGATTGATTGAGATCGGCTGCATTTGTTGGAGACCCCCGTACATTCACGTCTATGTGTATTGACGGCACGGTTGGCGCAGTGGTTAAGCGATTGACTGCTGCGCTGCGTGTCGCGGGTTCGATTCCCGCACGGAACAAATATTTGTATGACCTACATGTATTTGTTCCGAGTCTGGGTGTTTTTCTATCTATAATATGTATGAATTAAAAAAAAAAAAATTATATAAGTAGTTTATCAGCCATCTTGTTACCATAACACAAGCATTAGGTTGCTTAGCTTGGGACAAATGGTGCTGTGTGAAATGTCCAGGGATTTATTTATTTATTATGTGTGCGTGCGCCTGTTTTCGGTCGTTATACAGTGTAGCGATTAGGTTATCACATTAATTGAAACCACGTATTCTACATAACGTATATTAAACATACACAATTAAAAGAATGAATAACAATTAACATTTTAGTCGTGGGTTTTTTTTTTCGTTTCAGTATTTACCTAACTTAATTTGTGTTTACTTAGTAACAATAACATAAAGTTTGTGTTGAATTCTTGATACCATTGCCTCACGCGGTCTAGTGACTTATTATCAAGGATGGTTTATTTCACGAAAATTTTTGCGCTTATGATTTTATTTGTTTTTTTTCTATGTAATTATATTTTAGTAAAATTTAAATTTTATTATTTTAACAGACTTTTAACAACTTGTAATGACCGCTGTATTATTTAATGTATTCTGGCTAGTACCATGATGATGGGGATCTTAATTAATGTCATCTGGTTTCGGCCATGGCGAGAGAATCGAAATAGCTCTGTAATTGGGTCGGGAGTTTGATGTCCGCTCTGTCTCAAAGATGCCAAAACGTATCCTAATTTTGCTGTAAGTGCCTGGACGTGAACGGAATGCCTTAAGATGCATTCAAATTAAAATTCATTTATTTACATTGATTGGTTATGGATTTAATATTTTCTGGACTTGAGTCTGAAGGATAGTGAATTTATATTCAATTAAACTTGAAAAGTGCCGATTCCCTTGTTCCCAAGCTAAACTAAAGGACATTGTAAGAAAAGGACAGAAGATAAATATTAGTTTAACCCTGTCAAATTTAGATACTTCATCGCAAGTTTAGACGTGATTAAAAACTTGGCTACCTACTAAAAATACGTCAATTTACGTCAGGTGCTGACTAATTTGACAGGACTAAACTGCTTTCCTTTTCTTAATGAAATAGAAAGAAAAAGCTCCACAGAACTTAAATTTAGTTTAGTTTGTGAACAAAGGACTTTACTTTTTAGAGGTTTTGTTTGTGTCGGGGTTTTTTTAAATTTAACTTTCATTATGTAGATCTGAAGCAAATTAATCTGTCTGCTATAGTGTTAAAGTTATTCTAAAATGGCATCCAAAATATTCTCCATGGTTATTTACGCGTGACAACAGTGAACATTTGTTCATATTACGTCTTTTTTACCAAAATAAAGAGTAAACATGGAATCCTCGTAATGAATATGCAACATCACGCGTTTGTCTGTACAAGGTCGCAAGGCATTTTAATGTTAATACCCATATTTTTACTACGGGATTTATCCCGCAGGTCTAGAGCGGTAGCTTATGCGTACTTAATCAGCCGGAGTCAAGCCAAGCAATTATTTCGTGAGTGTCGAGATGTTGCCAAGAAGCACAAGTTCCTCTGGGTTAAGCACGGGACCATTATTGCTCGTGAAAAAGAAGGGGAAAGGGCTTTTGTTATTCGAACGTCGCATCATCATCATCATTTCAGCCGAAACACCACAGCTGGACATAGGCCTCCCCCAAGCACCACTTCGACCGGTTCTGCGCTTCCCGCATCCAGCGGGTTCCTGCGGCCTTCACAAGGTCGTCGGTCCACCTTTTGGGTCCACCTTCCAACACTACGTCTTCCGGAACGTCGTGCTGCCTGCGTCGTTCAATAGCTTGTTTAACGGTATTTGATCTGTACAGCTCTTAAGATTTGCAAGTTACTTTGTTATTAGTTCATTCATAAGGCAGAATTTACTGTCGTGAAAATCTGCTTTGCCTGTGTGGTTATTGACTATGTAAACAATTTTGTGCATAAGATTGCTGTGAGTTTTTGCTAGGCGAACATGGGAAGAAAGGGTGAATTTATGTATGTGTGTGTATAAGAACTCACACTATGACATTAAGATACCATTAGTGTTCCTTCCAAATACTTCTTTTTTTTATTTAATTACTCAGATCGGCGGCTGTGAAGCATAATCAGCCTATAATGTTCCCACTACTGGGACACAGGCCTTCTCTCTTCGAGAGGGAGTGGGCTCTAATCTACCGCGCGGGCCCAGTGCGGGCTGGTAGAGGCTGTGAAGATAACGTCTAAAACATACTCCTATTTAGTTAGCCCGTACTTACTTCCTCTCATTGCGGTTCAGCTGTTTTAGCGCAAAGGCGTAATTCTTAAATTTTCTAATTTTCTGCGCAACTTTCTTTTTTTTTTTTCTTTCCGTAAGAACCTTCTACAAATTATTAGAAAACTTTTAAAAAAAGATGGATGAAATCGTTAAAGTCATTTCCAAGTTATAACGTGACCAAATGAACTAGGGATTCATTTATATATATATAGATAAATGAAACACAAAAAGTAATTTATGGGGAAGTTAATTTAAGGGAGAATCAAATATTTCGGTATAATCATAAATATGTAAAATATGAGCATGAGGCCCTGGCTCGCGCAAAGTGTTATTGAGTTTTTCCATCTGGAATTCCTCAGTAGCAGCCCAGAATCTGGAATTGTACCCGACTGATGGCAAAAGGTTCTACCCCTATAACATGGTACTTAAACATAACTGACGAAAAGAAAATTAACAAAAGTGGTCCAAATATCCACCACTAACGAGACCTATGTTGACTTATAGTCCACGAAATAGAGAGTAACAGAGCTATCAGTAAAAAGTTATGACTAGGTACCTATATGAAAAATGAAAATAGTTTTTTTTTTTTATTTCACTATTTATTTAAATCCATTTTAAGTTACGAGCATAATGACATAACACTTCGCAAAAGTCAATAGCGTTTTTCTCTCGAAATAACGATTGTAACACTATCAATATTTTAAGAGAAAATTACTTTTGAGTCTTGCGTAAGTGTAAGATACCTATTTATGCTCGTGACTGAGCTATAGGTATACTTCTGCTTGATCTTTCGGCGGTTTCTAAAACAGGCGTGATGTTATGTTATATGTATTTACCTGCCGATCGATTCTGTAAAAATCTCACCGTGAAAACGTAGGTGAAGTAAGCTGTCAATAGTGTCAATCCCTAGCATTAGTTGGAATGACAGCTCACTCCACGCTCACTTCACCTAAGTTTTCACGGTGAGATGGTTACAGAATCGCACTGCTGTTCTCTGAATGAGTTCACAAAAATAACTTTACATTCGATAAGCTGTACATAATGGAAAAAATATTGTTTAATACTACGCTACCGATTTGGGGTAACCTGTAATGATAGTTGTGTTGGGAATAATAAATAAATAAAATAAATGAAATGTCTGCGTGAGCTGTGGGGAAGGTTTAGAAAAAAGATAAATTGCTTACTTCTATAGGCCTTTTTTACAAGTTCAAAAATCTTCCACAAGTGACAGGATTTCTAGTCACTTGACGTAGTACAAATAATTGGTTTTCCAGCAAGAAGTCACACCTGCAGTCTGGTGATAAAATAGTAATTGTTTCAATAATTAGTCATAGCATTGATCTACATAATTGAATCAGCCGGTTTCTACCACAGATATTATATTTTATCTGTGGTTGGTTTTTTACTCTATAATAATTGGCCAATTAATGGTGAAGCTACCTGAACAATCTTACCCTTTGGCCACAAGTGATACGCGTTTTGCGACAGCGACTATGGGGAAAAAAAAAAAATGGTGCTGTGTGAAATGTCCAGGGATATTATTATTAAATGAATGAAGTGGTTTAGAGTATGTCAAAAGTCATCGGCTACATGCGGAGCGATGACTAAGCACTTCCACTACCCGCACTGAAACGAAATTTTATTACGTGCGGTTCGGAGAAACAGTTTATCAATATTGTCTACGTAAAATATTTTTTTTAGTGACGGGATGTCCTTTTTTGTTCAAGGTATTATCAAGCAAAACATATCGATACAAATCAGCGAAGGACGGTACTCACGAAGGAAACCAGTGACGCGGGCGCGTGACTCGTCCCAAATCGCATCCCTCGTATCGTGTCGTGTCGCATCGCTTGTGGCCGTGCCTTACGATTTGCCTTGGATAATAAAATATGATTGTTTACCTATCCTGTGACATGGATGTTTATTCATGGCATAATCAGTATTCATCCTAATTAATATTCTAACTGCGACAGTAAGTATGTTTGTTTGTTTATTACGCTTTCACGTTAAAACGGCTAAACGGATTTAGATGAAATTTGGCATGTGGGTAGACCATGACCTGAAGAAGGATATAGGCTACTTTTCATCTTGGATCGCAGACGAAGTCGCGGGCAACAGCTAGTTTAATATAATTCAATATATAAAACAATATAAGAACAAATGTACACAGTTATGCAATCGACATATGTTGTATCTTTATTTACCCAAGTCACCGCCCACAAAAAGCACACCTAGCAAATATAAGTAATAATTAGAACACCAGCTTTGCCAATGGTGGATTTCGTTCTACCAGCCATCATCATTGTTTTGCCCTTATCCCGATTTATCTGGGGTCGGCCCAACGAGTCTTTTACTTCCATACTTTTCTATTATTCGTCATCCCAGTAGTCACCTTCTTTATAGCCATATCATCTTTTACACAGTCTATCCATCGTTTACTCTTATATAAATGCATTCATGTTAACAAGGTTTCTATTACCTATATACAAGCTGTTGTTTTGCATTCTGGTCAGGAGGCTGTTATGAAAGACATAAATAATCACATAAAATTACGATCCCCGGTAAATAATGAATGCCAGGTTCGCAGGAGATATTATAGTGCACAAGTGTGTGCGCAAACACATGTCCACTCTCTGTTCCTTTACTCTCATAGTCCGATGGGACGGCAATCAGACACGATCGGGGAGAGATCAGACCGCGCCGACGCTACGTGTTTTCCGAGGCATGGGGGTATCACACCACCAGTTTCGGAACTCCGGGCTGTTACAAAGAAATTCCTAATGGAAACATCCAGTAACATGTTGCCTGACCTGGCAATCGAACCCAGTCATGCTTGCGACCACGAGACCAACGGGGTACCAATAAAATAATATGGAGGCAACTGTCCCCATGCCAATATTAGAACGTTGCGTAGTCAGATAGTCTGCTAGTACCTGATCGGTACCTATGCAAATTGTTTGCGGCAATTGTTGGTAACGGTCATTGCCTCGTTTAGCAACACAATACGTTCGATAGGATATCTATAGTCTGTTCCAAAACAATCTGATGAAAATGTAAACAAATCGATCAGAAAACACACCAGTAATGCCAATTTATAGTGCCACTAACAAATTGAGTGCTTTCATTTGATTATTGAATCACCATTATGTGATTACCCAGTGGTAACGGCCGTGATTTACGAGTTGTAGGTCGTAGGTTCGAACCCAGACGGCGCTTTACTTTGTGTAAATTATTTCATCACCACTGCTCTCAAAACGGTGAAGGAAAACATCGAGAGGAAACCGACATGTCCTAAAACCAAAAATTCGAAGACGTCATGTGACATCTACCAACCCGCACTGGGCCCGCGTGGTGGAGGAGGCTTATGTTCCAGTAGTGGGAACATTACAGGCTGACTAGCTGCGCCCCGCGGTTTCCCCCGCATAAGTTTCGATCCCGTGAGAATATCGGGATTAAAAGTATCTTCTAAGTTATAAACCATCTGTGTGCCAAATTTCATCCATATCCGTTCAGTAGTTATTGCGTGAAAGAGTAACAAACATCCATCCATCCATCCATCCATCCATACAAACTTTTACTTTTTTTATAATTATATAGGCTGATTATGCATTATGCATGTTATTCAAACAATAATTGGTGATTTAAGAAATTTTAACCTTCTCAATAATTTACTGATTTCCTTCGGTGAAAGAATTTAACCTGAACATGTTTTGTTTACACTTTCATTCCATACTTTTGAAACAAACCATAATGATTATTTGACTTTATTTTTTATATAACCTAATATAAAATAACACGTTACAAAAATGTGTTTTAGATAGTTTGTTTACAGTGGAAAGCAGCTGCCCGCCTTGACGTAACTTTTTAGACGCTATTGTGATACCAGGGCCGGGTACGGAAACGGAAGCCGTATTCTTTGTAGGTACACATAGATGCTTTACAGTGAATACAATAACAACATAACATAACATCACGCCTGTAATCCCCAACGGGATAAGCACGTGTGCCTATACCCACATTTCGCAAGTTACGTATAAGTCCGAGGCAGATCGCAGGTGTTAGCAACAAAAACACAATTTCATAGCAACAGCTTTTATGCAATGGTTCAAAAACTATACATATAATAAGTTACCAGGACAAGTTATATCAAGTATTAAAATATTAACATTAAAGAATTTAAAAGAAATCTGTTCAAATTGTTAATTAACAAGGTGTATTAGTCTGTTGACGAATATTTAAATAACAAATTTTAATTATAATAACTAAATTCAATCTGTTCTCAAGTTATGACATTTATTTATTTATTTATCCTCACACTGGTATGCCATACAGCAATTACACCAATGGAGCAAAAAATCACTTCATGTGCTGCTTTCCATCCATCCTGTGCGCGGTGGACATCGAACGAGTGGGGGTGGATCACCGCACGCTCACGCACCGTGCAAGTGCAGCATTTCCCCATAGCCCCCCATCACTCCTTCCATATTGCGCACATTCATTGCGATTTTGAAATACAATGATCTTTCATAGTAAATACCTACATACATAGACATACTAAATAATTTTGATTATTGTTGTATTAAGGAACCTTTGATATTTTGTATGCCTTTCGGCGGGGCACAGCTCGGATCTTATGTATAACAACACCTTCTGTACGTACCCTGTGTTCACGAAATAAATGAATTTGAATTTATTTTATTTTCCTTTATTGGCCAACCAACAATTTTTACACTGTAAATATTTAAAGTGCTATCTACCATAATCTAGGGTTAGTGTAACAATTTCTTACAAATTAGCACCGCATGCACATAAACATTAGGTGTGCCACAAGCACTATGCTATAAAATTAAAATGAAATTAAAAAAAAAAAAAAAAAAAAAAACAATTTTTTTCAAATGAATATTAGTTATTAGTAATGTTGTGTATGTTGTGTTCTGTTGTGTTGTGTGTTGTGTTTGTTGTGTGTGTTGTGTTGTGTTGTGTGTTGTGTTTGTTGTGTTGTGTGTGTGTTGTGTTGTTGTGTGTGTTGTTGTTGTTTAGTAATGTTATTTATTAGTATTTTATTTTCAAATTAATTTTAATGTTATAGGGGGCGAGCCTATTGCGATCAACCGGGCACAAATCCAAACTCCGGCGCCCTAATTGTGACACACTTTCAATCACAATCCAAGGGTTTTGAAGGAAATTCTTAATCCATTAGAAAATTCATCTGCTCAACAACGTATATAGCACAATGAACGTGGCTGAACTGTCACAATGTAAAGCCACCGACACATTACTATGTTGTATTGTGCCGTGACGCGGAATGCACCAATCAAACGTATATGTTCAGGACGACGTCAAATCACAATGAGTTTTGATTGGCTGAAACTGCGCCAGAAGGCGACACAACACAGTGATGTAAATCCGGCCTAAGACATTGCGATCAATGGTCACTTTATGTGTGTTACTTGTTTACTTAGTAGTTATAAACAAAACACATCAACAAAAAAATGTTAACAATATTTTTTGACATTGACACATCATTGAGAAAATGAAACTGAAAAAAAAAATCCTTCTTGTTTGCAAACTATTTGGGTAAAAGTCATCTAAACTGTTCCAAATTTCAAGTTGTTATGGTATTCAGCTGTGACAGACAGACAGACTGAGTCGCACCATAAGGGTTCCTTTTTACCATTTTGGTACGGAACCCTAATTAAACAGTATATTTTGACATTCACATTCAGCCGACCCCGACATGTTGGGAAAAGGCTAGGCAGATGATGATGATTTTGACATTCCATCATTGAGACTAACATCGAAACTAGATCTTGAACATCTTTAAGTTCTTGAATTGGCTCTCTGGTTCATTTATACTGTGCACCGGTAGACACGACCACAATTTTATAGTACTTAACTACTGCACTAGCTAGGGTTAAAAATAAAACTTAATAACAAAATCGTGAAATAAATTGCACCGCAAGTGAATACACAGAGATAAACATTGTCACGGTTTTAATCGATTTACATAAATTATGACCCTCACGGCCTGGCTATTGAATCATAGAACATTATGAGAAAATGATCATGATTAATGTTAAACTCGTACGGGATTGTATTGTGTAAACTAACTACACATCTTTAAACAAAAGCTATGTCATTATTTGTGTGGGTCATATAGAAAACGGTTTGTAAGTCCACCTTGAGACCTAAATCTTTGGCATTATCCTCAAACTCATTTTTAGTGTGGAAAATACGCGCTATGTGAAGGAAATATTAGTCGCGTAATATCGGGAAGTAAACGAGTTTATGTGACGTAAATAAAGCTATTTGCTGATCATCGCTTGTGTGTACGAGATTACCTCACGCGTGACGCTTGATTTTGCGGGATTATTCGACACTTCAGACCTATCTGCACCTAGCCTATTTGACGTTGCAATTTGCAATAGCATTATCCTGGGCATGATCCAACTGCGAGCTCTATTGCGTAGTTTGAAAGAGGCATGTATCCAGCAGTAAACTGATTGAATCCCGAAAACATTATCATGTCAAAGCATTAAGATTTACCAGTGTTAGAACACCGTCGGTTAATTGCATTGTTGAGTATACGACCAATCAAGCTCCGTATTTAGCTTCATCTAATCCGTTAAACCGAGATCTATAATGTTTACTAGCTCGTGCTTTGACTTAGTAATTATGCCGTCTCTGTCTTGCACTTACAGATTAACCGTTGTGTGACAATGACAGGAATCACGCTTACCCTAAGTATCAGTTATACAGTGGCCTCCAAAAGTTAGTAGAAATTTTTCCACTTCAGCCACACACCACATTATGATTTCAAATTCTAGTGATCCAAATGTTTGAACTGCTATAACGTTGTTATTGACTAATTCAACTACCTTTGACTTATCTTAAAAAAATAATCAAGTAATCCCTTAGGAGTACCTGATATATTTATTTTTAATCATAATGTGGCATCCCAGCTGACGTGACAATGAGATTCAATAGATGAACAGACAGCTATTTTTTTGTATTAAACAGATAAGAGTACCGAACTAAAATGCAGCAGGCTTCCTTATATAAGTCTAGTACTACTATCTTGAAACTTTTATGTAAATTTATAACAACTCAATAGCAAATTTTACCTTAAAATATTTTTAAGCCAAGAAAATAATTAACATAAAGCAAGTAACAAAATATGAACGCCAAGTTTCTTCTCCTGAACACCAGAAAAAACTTGGCAACACACTTTCTTCAATAAACTGTAAAAAAATATTAACAGTCGGTAAGTATAAAACGATAAATCTTTGTTATTCATGTTCCAAGTAACTTGTTTGTGCCGAAACAAAATTTATGAGCCTACGGTAGAATGTAGGAGGACCAGACCGATTTGAGGCGATAGCCCGATCAGTTTATTGGACTTCGGATGCTGCAAAGTTTGGTAAATTTATTGAAATGGAATGGTTATATCGATGTATCATTTGTTAAGTTCTATACAGGGAGAAATTAAATTAGCTAGCGAAACTCTACAGACCGAACCGCATGTTACAAAATTTTGTTTCAGTGCGGTTAGTGGAAGTGCTCAGGTGCGGTTCGGGCAAGTGCTGTTCAAATCAGTGCTCTTAGCGGAATAACTCATCAATTTCTAAACACGTTAATGTAAAAATATATGATGTTTTTTTCAGGGTCAACGACCACTGGGAGTGTTGTTATATGTGTTGAGAAAATCTGTTTTGTTTTTATTGTGTTTAGATATCGGTACTACTATGAACTATGAAACTTACACGACGAAAAATTTCAACGCAAGGGCGTCCAGAATCATGTACTGAATCCATGGTAACAGGTTGAGCGTCAATGTCCCTGCCACCCTGTATAAAGTGCTCATTTTTTGGCAAAAACTTGCTAATATAGATCAATACGAAATTAGGTAGAGTAGAATATTCGTCTCTTCGTGAAAAACAAAAATTTGAAAGTACAATCTACAACATTATTTTGCAACGAAAATAAGTACCCTTTTTCTTCTTCCTAGCGTGTCGATAGCAATCTTAATGGACTCGGTCCAGAATTCTTCCACTTTTTTGGCACCACCACCAGCGTCCATCAGCTCCTGTAACGTGCAGCTGACAGGACGCGCAGGGCCACAATATTAAGTGTCCTATCGTTTGTGGAACAGCACCACATTTACACTCCACGGCGGAGTCGTCTATGAATCTCCACTGAACAGGTTTTCCTTGCTTCGGCCAACCTGGATCCGGAGTCTATTCAAAGACTTCCAGGTTACCCCAGGTAACTCATGTCCAGGTTCCAGATTTTCAGCGGTTGGGACGAAAGGTTTGGGTAAGGAAGCACAGTCTCGCCACAGCTTCAGTTTTTCTTGCGATCGCTTGCCAGTGAGTGACGACACACTTTAAAAAGCTGCCGATCGATTCTGTAAAAATCTCACCGTGAAAAGTGGTGAAGTGAGCTTAGAGTGAGCTGTCAATCCCTAGTATTAGTTGCAATGACACCTCACTCCACGCTCACTTCACCTAAATTTTCACGGTGAGATGGTTACAGAATCGCACTGCTGTTTCGACTTAAGCCTTTGTGGCACAACCTAATTAATTAGAAAAGTTAGGTTTGCGGCAACTCCGTGTGGTAGTCCTTCGGGACTTGGAAAGTGTTCAATCAAAGTTCGGGAACTTCCTATCTATTGTTAGTATCGCTCTAAGGCCGAGATCTATAAACGTTATTTTACACGTCTTCTGGCTAAATCACACACCAAAGACTATAATTACTGTGGCTTTAACGTACCTATTATGCCCAAACCATAGAGGTCCACGGTCCACTCTCAATCTATTCTATTCTCAGACTAAAGTTCTTAAGAATTAAGTGCGATGCGTCAAACATTCTCAGAGGATCAAACATCTTTTTCATATAAAAGTAAATTCACACACAGTAGAAGGAATGCCATTAAGATTGATAAAACATTCAGCCCTTCTCGACTTTGGGTTCAAATAACGTCATATCTTATATTGGATCCCTTTATGAACTTTCGGACCGATCAGCCTTCCTTGAAATTCCATTTTTGCAGATAATATCATAAGCCTGTCTTATAGATAGATTATCTTATTGAAGAACATATTGAGGTGAAATGTGTGAAAATTCATTATGTTTTAAAGGTATCTTGGTATTGTTGTCAGGATTGCCTGTTTTCGACAGATAGAGGTAGGTTGGATTACCTGGTTTTAAGGGTTCCGTACCCAAAGGGTAAAAACGGGACCCTATTACTAAGACTTCGCAGTCTGTCCGTCCGTCTATCTGTCACCAGGCTGTATCTCAAGAACCGCGATAGCTAGACAGTTGAAATTTTCACAAATTATGTATTTCTGTCGCCGCTATAACAACAAATACTAAAAACAAAATAATTAAATGTTTGAGGGTGTGTACAGTTTTTTTTCCCATACAACAGACGTGATTTTTATAGATAATGGTACGGAACCCTTCGTGCGCGAGTTCGACTCGCACTTTGTCGGTTTTTTTTTAATTCGCGACATCATTTGAGAGGTATCAAACGTATTGGTAGCATCAACTCTATACACACTTTAATATTTCTTATCGTAAACCATGTTTTTTTTACGTTTATTTTCCCACTGCTGGCCAGATGTCTTCCCCACAGCTTTCCACTCTTCGCTGTGTGTTGCCTTCTCCTGTCAATTTCCCATAAACGCCTCTAAGTCATCATGCCAGCGTTTCCACGGCAACAAATCATTATAATTCGGTTCGATTCCCGCACAGAACAAATATTTGTATGACCTACATGTATTTGTTCCGAGTCTGGGTGTTTTTCTATCTATAATATGTATGTATTTACCAAAAAAAAAAATGAATATAAGTAGTTTATCAGCCATCTTGTTACCATAACACAAGCATTAGGTTGCTTAGCTTGGGACAAATGGTGCTGTGTGAAATGTCCAGGGATATTATTATTATAATGATTTGGTGCCGGTGATGATTTATAATTATAAATGTTAAAATATGCTAGCACCCTAATAGCGTAACAGACTTTCAATAACAACGTGAATCATTTTGAATATTGCTAATCCATTGCTTTATATGTTCAAAAATTTGTCAACTCAACAATGTAAACAACGCAATGAATGTTGCTGAACTGTCAAAATGAATACCATTGATACAGTTAGTGTGTTACAGACTTACCCCGCAGGTTTCGTATCATTATGGCAAAAAGCGAAGCAAAGTACGGCCATGTCCCTGTTTAAAAGGAATCGAGACCCTGCAGTTAAATATATGTATAATAAGCTTATTATTATGTTCCCATTACTGAGACACAGGCCTTTCTGTGAGAGGGAGTAGTTAGAGGGAAATAGTTGGTAAATGTCACATGTCTTCGAATTTTCGGTTCTAGGACACGCCGGTTTCCTCGAATTGTTTTCCTGCACTGCTTTGAGAACAGTGGTGATGAAATTCGAAATTACCCAAAGTACAGCCTACTTGGGTTCCAATCCACGACCTATAGGTACTCGAAGGTCGGGGCAGTATATACGTATACATAATGACTGTCAAAAACAAAACCAAAACTGACACCATGCTACTAAACTTCGTGTCGCCAATCTCGGAGCACCAGCTCACTAATTAAATCTTTTTGCAAACAAAGTTCCAAACTATAGTAAAACATTCTAGGGATGCAAAACAGTTCCAAAAGTTAGATCGAGAGTTGGCAAGAAGTTGTTGTTGAAGTTTTCATTCTGCAGCTAAATTGGGATGAAAATCTTCAATTACTTTTAACATTGTATCACAACTTCTTGGGACAAAGTTTAATAACCTGGCTAAGGTGAGGGAAATTAATTGAATGGAAACGAGATCACGCTTTTATGAAGTTTGGGGGCTGTACGCAAGGTCAGGTACCTGGCTGCCTGTTTAGTGAAAATAATGGTGTCATTAATTTCCCTGTTCTTGAAATGTTTGTTTTGTGGATTATCTAAACTGTTATTATAAAGAGAAAAGATTTGATTTTTTATATGTTTGTTTGTAACGTTTTGTGCTACAACTGTTGAACGGATTTGGATGAAATTTGGCATGTCTAGATCATGACCTGTGATCGGACATAGAATATACTTATACTTTTTATCCTGACGTTTTTTCGGGATCGAGACTTATGCGGGTGAAACCGCGGGGTGTAGCTAGTGACGTATAACTGAAGTATATACAGCAAGAGGAACAAGGTAAACTTAAATATAAATTTTTCTCTGAAAATAATTTACCCTTTTTTTTTTTGAGGATGGGAAATCATCAAATGACCCCTCCCGCTTTGGGTGGAGCGGAAGGGAGTGTCAGACTCTTACTGACTAAAACCCACCCGTGTTCCTTCCTTAGCTCTTTCTGTTCCAGGCCAGCGGTAACCCTTTCGGACGATCCCGCTACCCTGGCAAAAATAAAATAATTTACCCTTCATTTGGGCTTCGCCGCAATGTAAAAAGGATTCACGATTAGTTCTCGTAGTTGTAGTTCACTCGGTCTGTAACTAGGACATTTAGCGTATTCCTAGCTATTTAGACACCTTGAAAAATACGCTGTAGTGTTAATCTGGTCTTAATTAATTACATTTACTTTACTCTTTAAAATTTTGGTAATTCTTCGGGCGGCAATGTTGGTTGCCTTGCTTCTTCTGCGGATCTCTTCATTTTGACAAAGGTGGATCGATGACCTTGTGAAGGCCGCAGGAATCCGCTGGATGTGGGAAGCAGAGAACTGGTCGAAATGACGGTGCTTGGGGAAGACGTCTTGACGTGGACGTCTTTCGACTTTAATGATGATGATTTTACTTCTCATATTTTCAATTTTAATTCCTTTTATAATAAGTTGATCGCAAAATTGAAACTTATAAAAAAAGAAAGTTTTGGTGCCGCTTTTTTCAAGACGCTATTGAACGGCTTTCAGTAACATTAACCTTTTGATACCATGGGGTTTTCTTCAATTTAGAAAATTGGAAAGGCCAAGTTTAAAAAGCTGAAATATTTTCACAAAAAAGTTCTTTTTTGTTAATTTGATTTAAAGGCAAACTTGCTGAAAGTGCTAGTGTAGATACTATCATCTGGAAAAACTGCGTCTTGTACTAGTATAGTGGAGATCACACCATATTTGAGACGGTTTTGAACATTCCCTAAATACCTAACCTATTTGAATGTCTCATTCAGTTTCATTGATTTCCATAATCAAAAGTTATAGAAAAGAAGTCCAGAAAAATATGCATTAAGAAAGTACTTACTTAATTACTATACAATGGCGCCGATTCCCTTGTTCACATACTAAACAAAATTTAAGTTCTGTGCATCTTTTTCTTTCTATTTCATTAAGAAAATGACTGTAGATAAATATTAGTTTAGTCTTGTCAAATTAGTCAGCGCCTGACGTAAATTGACGTATTTTAGTAGTCATGTTTTTAATCACGTCTAAACTGTCTATGGAGTACATAATATGTTAATTTGACTAAACTAATATTTATCTTCTGTCCTTTTCTTAATGAAATAGAAAGAAAAAGATGCACTGAACTTGAATTTAGCTTAGTTTGTGAACAAGGGAATCGACACCAATTTCTCTAAAGGGTAAAGATACAAACACTTTAATATTATTCTGTCCTTTGTCAATGTACACTCTGTTTAAATCTCAGCATACAGGAAAACAAACAAAAAAAAATAAACCCCGAATAACCTTGTCCGATGTTTAACAGTTAACAATTTTCTTCGAAAACGGTATGCGTTTTATAAGACCCTTCGTTATGAAGACTGAATAAGTAAATATTATCATCCGACCCCTCCCTCCTTTTTCCTCCTTTGACCTTTCGACCTTTTCGGCCAACCTTTTTCAAAACTCTTTTGTCCAACTGTTGTCAACAAATATTGTTTGTTTTCGTCAGTTTGTTTATCGAATAAGTTAGCAGATAGTTTAAAAATTTTGTTTTGTGAGTACTTGTGTCGTTACTGAACACATAAACAGCCTGTTTTTAACGATCTGCAGTTCCTCCATATTGAGTGTGAAAACGATTTGAAATGACAGTATTTTTAGAACGTTCTTACCTTTGCCAATGAGTCTTTTTTTCCATAGAATACAAAATTCCACAGAATATAAAAGAAACGACGAAAATGTAAACAAAAATGGATCACAAAACGCACCTGTGGATGCCAATTTATAGTGCCACTTACAAATTGAGTGCTTTGATTTGATTAATCGAATATTTCCACTTTCTAATTCTAAATCACCTCAAAGATGTTTTTCATTTGACAATTGAGGTTCATTTTATAATATCAAATTTTGTCGATGACTTTTTAATTACAATTTACATAATAATGTTATACAAGCAATAATTGTTGGAAAAAGTGGAGATACAAAGTTAAAACCTTCCACAGAAAAATGAGTTACTGATTCCCTTACGTGAGTGATTGCCTAAAAATTTAACCTGCCGATCGATTCTGTAAATATCTCACCGTGAAAAGTTAGGTAAAGTGAGTTTAGAGTGAGCTGTCAATAGTGTCAATCCCTAGCATTAGTTGGAACGACAGCTCACTCCACGCTCACTTCACCAAGTTTTCACGGTGAGATGGTTACAGAATCGCACTGCTGAACAGAGTTTGTTTACACTTTCATCAGATACTTTTGGAACTAACATTAGTTACTTTTTGGTCCGATGGAAAACTGTTTCAGGTTCAGTGTGATGCAAATGTATGTTTCTTCTAGAACTATGGGTACTTACAACAATGATTTCTACGTACATATTTTACCTTTCGATTCGATTCGGTACCGAGTAGGTAAGTCGTCTCGAGTTGTCTAGTTTCGCACGTCTTGCTCATCTAGGACAATACGGTTCTTATCTACTGAAGAGTGTGACTCAAATGAATTGTTTGTATGTGATTGTGAAACTAAAACCATAAAAATTAAATTAGTTGAGATAACCTAATTCATTATCTAAAATCGGTTAAGGTTGAAGGGCTTAGTCTAAGTCCCTCATCATCATCATTTCAGCCGAAAGACGTCTACTGCTGGAAATATCTCTCTAGCTCCCCCAGACACCACCACTTCGACAGCGCGGTTCTTGTTTCTCCAGGGGATTCCTGATGTCTTCACCAGGTCATACGTCGACCTTGTGGGAGGCCTTCCAACGCTACGTCTTCTGGTACGCGATCGCCATTCCAGAATATTTTGGCCCCATCGGCCATGTGTTCTGCGGGCCCTGCCTACTGCCACTCAAGGTTGGCAACTCTTCGGGCTATATCGGTACTTTACTTAGTGCTTGGGTTTCTGTGTATCGCTGTTTAAATATTGATATTCATTCAAAAACTTATGATCTTAAATAGATCTGTAACGCACCTATTATTTTCTTCCTTCGTATTAAGGAAGACCAACGGAATATTATCTCAAAGACATACCTAATATTCATGAAGTCACTTACAAGAAATCATTGCATATGCAATAACAATGGCGTTAAAATCCATGAACAAAAGAATTCCCATTAACATTTTTGAATACCGAAACATGATTCCTGACCGACAGTCAGTCCTTTTGCAGCTGTGTAACCTCTAATTTTGCATCACAGTAATCTTTATTAACATTGAAATAAGGTTCATAATAGGTTATTGTCAGAAGTAGCAATATAACGGTACCCTTTAGCAAAGGTTGTTTTACTGAAAAATGTGTAGTACCGTAACATAAAGGTATAATTTGTTTGGACCTTGTACTAAATACAACATGTAGGTACCTACTTTTTGTAATCTTTACTGTGTTGTTATGATTTAATATTCTCGGGAAAAACCCAGCTGAGTAAGCTTTGCTGAAACGATCAGATCGATAAGAAATCGTGATGACACAGAAATATGTAGATTACGGATGTACAGACGCCAGTAAGTCAAGTTACTACAATCTGTCAAATTTCTTTAATATATTTTCAACTTTATCGCAGTGACATTAAGGTTCAAGATTGATTGGGAAAATTTGACAGTTTCGGGTAGCTTGGCCTGCTGGCGTCTATACCTACGTAGAGCAAATATTATTTTCTTTTTCAAATATAACCACGATATTCAGCCCGTATCGACGCACTTTTCGATATAGCTTCGACATAGCTTTTGTGTAAAACTCTCAATCGCATCGAGGTTTTTCCGAGGCACACTTCTACGTCATTTAACTCCCTAGATAGGAGCAGCTAGTGGTATCATTAACTAGTAAGTATACAAAATCTACTGTAAAATGCTGAGCATGTGATTTCCTATGAGTATTGCAATGGATGGAGTCTAAAATAAAATTGATTATCAAGTGATCGCAGAGAAGACATGAATGAGACTCGCACAGGGAAGCAAGGCAGAAAAGTCAGGTGCCCTAGGTAGTCAACCTATAATGTTCCCACTGCTGGGACACAGGCCTCCTCTCTATGAGAAGGAGTTGGCCATAACCCACCACGCGGGCCCAGTGCGGGTTGGTGGATGTCACACATGTCTTCGAATTTTTGATTATAGGACTTGCCAGTTTCCTCTCGATGTTTCCCTTCACCGTGTTGAGAGCCGTGGTAACGTGGAACGCCTGAGGGAGGACATCGCCGTCGGGGTAGACCACGGCGAAGGTGGTGTGACGATCTGGTAACGTTCGCAGGGCCAACATGGTCAGAGATCGCACAAGACAGGGAGGTTTGGAAGGAAAAAGGGGAGTCTTTTGCCCATCAGTGGGACACAATGTAGGTTTACAAAAGCGCCTGTCTGGGTTCGAACCTATGAACCACAATTCATAAGTCGCGGTCGTTACCACCTGGCCATTTCTCGTGTTACAATACGGGGAAGACCTACAAAGGTGAGACTCGCACGGACCAGGAAAGCATGGCATAAAAGAGAGGAAGCCAATACGCAACATTATGAACAAGGATAATATTGAATGATGGATTGGTGATATCAGATGGTCAATTCTCACTCTTTCTCTCAATTCTCTTAATTTAAAACGTTCAAAATCTAGTCGCAGTCTCATCTCGGTGACAAACAAATGTCAAAAACTTGTCAAAATGTTGGGAAATTAGATGTATTTCTGAGAGATTGAGACTGAGATCAGACTGTGAACGTTCTTAAAATTACGAGAAATCTGCTGAAGAAAATCACTGCCTGTCCTCTGATATTAATCAATCAATATCATTATATATTCATTTAATTGAACCAAAAAAACAAACAACAGTTAAAAAAGGCCAGTTTTTTTAATCTTCAGGATATTTTGAAATATTTATACATAAGAGAATCACTGTATTGTTATCTGATAAGAAACTCAAAATAACAAGAATATAATCCGCAACTCACATCCGTTACCACGAATTCCAGATCAATCGCTGCCATTACTATAATATCGTGACATCTGCCGATCTGATAAAAAGTGTGACTTGTAAGGATCATGTGTGAGTCAGTAATCATGCAGATAAAGGGTGAGGATGTGCGTATTCGCGGTTTCAAGTAATGCAGCAGTCGTGAGCTTTATGTGCACTTTAGAAGATATAGACTGGGCAACAAAAGATAATATAATTGCAGTAGCAGTTGTGCCCGATTGGTGGCAATAGGCCCGCCCTCTATTACATGGGACCGGAAGAAGCTTCCGGGGTGTTCGGGAATCCAATTGGTCTAAGTCCAGCATAGAATGGACGCTGGCAGAAGCAGGGCACGATGGCTAGCGCGAAAAGTAGGGCTGTTTTCGATATGGTGATCTGTAATGAAAAAAAAAACAAAAATATTCAAGATTTTTTTTAAATCCGATTTGTGTCTTTAAAAATTGCTGACTTGCGTGTCGACCAAATGTGGACACTAACAGTCGGGCTGATCCACATATTTAAGGTCGTTCAGCGCGCTATGGAGTGGGCTATGCTCAGAGTTTCCTTGAAGGATAAAATAAAATTAGAAATGAAGTTATCCGGAAAAGAACCGGAGTGAGCGACATAGCTTGCAGAGTATGCAAACTGAAGTGGCAGTGGGCCATGTTTGTCGAAGGACTGATGGCGGGTAGAGCAGACGAGTCCTGGGGGTCTACTCCGAAGTAGTATATCGGCCGAATGTTCGACCGTTTCCTGCTACGAAGTTACTATTTGGTTCAGTCGGTCCCGATGCTACACTCCTACACTCTTTCGAATATTGACTATGGTCCCGAACCAACTGAGCCGATCCGAACTATTTTCGCATTTTTCAATAATATGCGGTTCGGCCATGTGTCGGTCCGATCCGAACATTCCCACTTTGCACTTCGGAGTAGACCCCCTGGAGTGTGTATCGGCAAGCGTAGTGTGGGACGCCCCCAAGCTAGATGGACGGATGACCTTAAGAAGGTGGCTTTGACGGACTGGATACGGAAGGCGGAGGACAGGGTGTTGTGGTGCAGCCTGGGAGAGGCTTATGTCTAGCAATCGATTGCGATAGGCTGAGTTGATTGGTTTTAAAGATAACTAGCTTAAATATAGGTATAACTTTTTTTTTTTAATTGTTGCCCCACACTAGGAATTACTCCTAACAGCGAGACCCAGAATTACTACCTGAAGGCAATACAAATATCATTCAAATATACTTTTTCTTACCCTTTTGGGGAATACCGCCATGCTAATTTAAAAAAAAAACGTGATAATAATTGTTTTTTTTATGGATTAACTAACATACACCCGGGATTTCACTCCTAATACTAGAGAAACAACGTCATGTTTACTTATGTGAGCGAGTAATTCGATTTGTTTGTATAAGATAAATGGATAATGATTCTATCTCCGTGTAATATCATATTTCATTCAAATTTCTTTAGCTGTTGACGCGTTATTCTGTAGCAAACATTTACATTTATTCCCCTTTATTCATAAACGTTGCATAAAGTTAAGCAGTGATTAGCGACTGTTTAACCATACATTTTTGACGTTTAAACGTTACTTAACTTTAGTCATCAAGTCATCAAATTTAATTAATTAAATTAATTATTAATTTAATTCATTAACGATTTATTCATGTTAGTGGGATGAGATGAAAAGCTTTTAACGCGTTTCTCTAAGCCGTGGAAAAACCATAATAGACCCCATTTTGGTTTTTCCAGGGCTTAAGTCAACCTGATACTTATAATTACAGACCAGCCGCCGAGAGAAAGCGTTCCTGACAACTATCAGTACGACAATTCTAGTACTAGGCTTATAAAGATCAAATTCGCATAACACACATTCGATTGTATAAAACTGACAACTACCAAGAACGCATTCCTTCGTCGGCCGCACTGTAGATCCAGAAAACCCTGGAAAAACCAAAATGGTAATTAAAGCCAAGCCATAATCTGTAAAAATAAAGCTAAACTCTTCCTATCGGAAAACTAGTTTAAATAAAAACTCTATGCTAATGATCGCATTTTTTCTAGTCAGCCAGGCCTGCTGTTTGAGTGACGAGCAGCAGAAAAACCGGTGTGGGAAGATGAGCCTCGCGGTCAGCAACCCCCTAGCCTAGAATAGCTATAACAGGGCATGTTTCCAATAGAGGTGCCTAGAACTTACCAACTAGTTTAAGAAGGTTTTGTTCAGCTTGAGATGACCATAGCCATAACATCCTGTCTGCATTGGCCGGATAGGTTGGCAGAAGTGTAACAGTTGGCACACCTGCGGGGTAATAGCAATACGCACTTGCAATGGCAATGCCTTTCATTTTGAAAATTCTACAACATTCATTGCGTCATTTACGTTGACGAGCAGACGAATTTTTCAAACAATGAAGCAATGGATTAGCAATTTCCTTTGAAATCCTTCTGATTGTGTTGGAAAGTGTGTTACGCAGGGGTACTGACCTTTTGCTAGTAAGTCCCTTGTAATAAAGGGGGCGAGCATACATACTATGGACATGATGACTATGGGGTTGATAAATGAAATTTCAGTCACAATGTATACCTACGTTTTTTTTTTGGATACCTCGGTCATTCTGTCATCTAGATGATAATAGGTAGACGGCAGATGTAATGAATGAATGAATGAAATGAATGTATTTGGGCTTGACATTTTCTTCCATATCAGCCGTCTTCTCACAACATTTAGTTAAAAATACGTGTATCAACTGAACACCCAATTTGACCAATGACCTGGGTTTTCAAAGAACGACAGTTTCTTTAGTCATTCAGATTAAAATAATTTTGAGCATTATTTTGACATACGTAAACCTCACACTGTACTAAATAGTTATTTTACCTTTACCAGGCGTACTAAAAATATGAATATTTAGAAGCTTATACATCAAAAATAACAACCGTAATAAATTCGCAATAAATGTCGCAGAAAGGTTGACACAATTAACTATGCTCAATATTAAAGGCCCACGCAGATTGTCAATTAAAATTCTTTGCCCCAAAAATTCTTAATTGATGTCAAAAGGATTTAATTAACATCTTTTTTCGGATTAATTTATTTTAGATTGTCCGTGATTGGGGATAAAAGATTCTCTTTTAAACAAGGTATTTTTTTATTGTTTTGTTCGATTTGCATCTTTCCTTTTAAATTTCAAGGTGTCTTTTATTTTTTTCAACAAGTTACACAATAAGTACAAATGTCAATCAAGATTTTAATTAAATAGCCTCTTTGAAGAAAGTCGATATCGGTAGGTTGGTATGCCATTTTGTATAATGAAAACCTTCTTCTGTCCTTTAAATAACCAATTGCGTTTAAAACACATTATTATTTATTCTTATTTTCAGACAGCGGTAAAACTAGACCCAATATGTTCCTCACGCGATGGGAAAAACTGCACCAGATAACCCGCTGTGCACGTTCTTCGGTCTGTGGGTATTCCGCAGGTACCTACTATAGGTACAGGAGAGGACATGAACTAAAATACTATATATTGAAGTGCGTTCTATGCTCAAACATTCCAGTTCAGATAGCCGAGCCATTCACTTGTGCGATTCAGTTAAGAGATACAGGTAAATGTGTGTTATTTTTAACGATCATTTTTACAAACAGAGCGGATGAATATTTAGGGCCAACTTTGAATTAAAACAATAATAAAAACATATTGTGTTTCGTAAAGTAAATAATATAAAGAAGAACAAGTTCTAAGTTAAAAGTGGAAGTGAACATTTTGGACAGAAAGCAATTTTTTTTTTTTAATTTAAATATTGGGAAAGTGCCAACTTCAAGAACTTAAGTATTTGTTGGTTCGCAAAAATGTTGTATTTAGGTGAAACAAAATAAATTAGTGTCTCGAAGAAAGTTTAGATAATATTCAATTATCACCATTCTCTTGTCCTTATGCCAATTTATTTATGTGACTCAATGCTCAAAATAGCTCGCATTTCACTAGGTCAATAGGGCACTTTATGTGACGGCTAAACACCCTTATTTTAGAATTTGTAACGCTACAGAATCTTAGATAATCGATCGAAAACGTGTCCAGCCAGCTTGAAAAACCACTTTTCGCTGGTCTCTCAATCTCGGTAACGGAAGTGATTTTGACGACTTTTTGCATTTCAACGGGCGTTACATAAATTTGTTACAGGCATCGAGCTAAAAGTTTTGTGATACGTACAGCGATTTAGTAGAAAAATGCAAAAATCTGTGTCCAGCCAGCTTGAATTTACGTATAAAACTTCTGACTGGCACTCTGAATCTCAATAACGGGAGCGTTTTCGAATATGGTTACTTTACTAACATTTAGTGACGCAATTTGTAACAGTAAAAACGTTTGATTTATGGCGTCACATGTAAGGGTTTACGAGAAATCAATAAAAACTTAATGTCCAGCCAGCCTGAGTTCAAGCTGGCTGGACACATGTATCTCCGCTGCTTGATGATCTACGGCCTTCGAAATGTGTTCAAAATTCTGTACCGGGGACGATAATGATAATGATAACCTGAATTTGTAACGGAGAAACTTTGCGTAGTTTCAAAGATATTGATCATTTAAATTTTCCCATACAAACATCCATTAATATTGTGAGGTGACCATAATTGGGGGGCGGACCATTAGTGGGGGTCGTCCCACACTAGGCTAGCCGATCCGCGGTGGGACACAATTTGTGACTAGACACACCAGGGGGTCTAGTCCGAAGTAATATCGGCCGAATGTTCGGCCGTTTCCTGCTACTAAGATACTATTTGGATCGGTCGGTCCCGATCCTACACTCCTACACTCTTTCGAATATTCACTATGGTGCCGACCCAACTGAGCCGATCCGAATTTTTTTCGCATTTTTCAATAATATTCGGTTCGGCCATGTGTCGGTCCGATCCGAACATTCGCACTTTGCACTTCGGAGTAGACCCCCAGGACTCGTCTGCTCAAATAGTCATCGGTCCTTCGACAAACATGGCTAGCCCACTGCCACTTCAGCTTGCCTATTCTGTAAGCTATGCCGTTATATAACTCCGGTTCTTTTCTCGATAACTTCGTTTCTGATTTTATCCTTCAAGAAAACTCTCTGAGCATAGCCCGCTCCATAGCGAGCTGAACGACCTTAAATATGTACGTGGACGTGGACCAGCCCGACTGTCTGTGTCCACATTTGGTTGACACTTCTGCAATCTTCTTGTTAGCAGTTCTGAAAGACACGAATACTTAATACTAAATATGTATTAAGTATTCGTGTCTTTGTTTAAAAAAACTTGAATATTTTTGTTATTTTTTGTCATTTCAGATAGCCATGTCGAAAACAGCCCTACTTTTCGTGCTAGCCATCGTGCCCTGCTTCTGCCAGCGTCCATTTTACGCTGGAATTCGACCAATTGGATTCCCGGCCGCCCCAGTAACTTCTGGCTTATTCAACAGATTCCAGAACGAGCCCATACCAGCCCAGTTGAATGGCGACTGGAACACCGCAAGCCAGCTAGCAGCGTTGCCCGTGGAAAACCAGCCTTTCTTCTTTGCGAATAGAGACCAAGTTGCCGCAAACTTGGCTAAACCACAAACTTATCCAGTCAGACCGAGTCCGTTTAATGAAAATCGGAATCGGTTTTAAGAGATTTTTTCCTGAGGTTATTGTCAAAAATTTTAGTTGTTTTTAATTTTTAAGTTATCGATGTCCTATTTATAAAATTAAAATAATATTTTTAAAGAAAATTATCGATTTTATTGAGAACCTCATCAATAAAACTTCCTACCTGAGAGCTTATAATGTTAAATCATCATCTGCCTAGACTTTTCCCAACTATGTTGGTGTCCTTCCAGTCTAAGCGGATGCAGCTAAATACCAGTATTTTACATAGAGTGACTGCCTATTTGACCTCGTTGTATGTAATACGTTTTGATCGCCTATCGCAGATTTTTTTTTTATAAACGGCAAATTTTTTTTTGCTATGGGTCTAGAATCACGTACTAAATCCATGGTAATAAGTTGCGTGTCGATGTCCCTCCCGCCCTGTATAGATAGATTCTGGTTTGGCAGTAGGTACCTTATGGGATTCGCAAGTTGTGCAAAGGCGCAAAAACCAGCCATCAAACGGGTCATCGCGTCCGTCCAGGCTGTTTATCATAATCAAATCTCGAAAAACTTAACTCATAACAATTATTTACCACCTAATACAAAGTTTTCAAAGTCATGCCATCCAACATTCAAGTTTTAACCCTGGGTTGAGTTAAGTAGACATTAAAACGAGCTGAAATTTATTTTATACTCTATCTTTAAACTTAGTTGGACTTTGGGTGCTGGCTCGCATTCGCACATTTGTGCTGTGGTCTCGCAGTTAGCTTTTAGCGATTATCACTTGTTCACGTTAACTAGATTTATCAATAGGCTTTTTTCCTCAAAAAATGTAATTAGTACGGACTAATTAGAATTTTTTGACAAAAGAAAAAATACGGGTTCAATATATGTTTTGATAATCTAACTGACGGCAGTCAGATTATCAAAAAATATTGAACCCGTATTTTTTCTTTTGTCAATTATTAATGTAAAATGTTTGTTACTAACAAAATGGACTCCATGGTCTGAAATAAAAATATTTATTTAATTATATAAAAAATGATGAAGATAGCGCCCGTTAAAGTTCCGCGTGACGTTACTTGCTTGCGACACTTATATATATATATATACGTACATATATTTATTTTTATGGTGTACATAATAAAGATATTCTATTCTAACTCATTTTAAAAACAACCTTAAGTGTCTAACCAAAACCTTAATACTTTTATTGCAATGTCAATTTTTTAACGAAATCTATGTAGGTACACTTGTTATTGTGAAAAAATAATCAGCCATTGTGACTGGCAGCTTTATTAATTCTCTAGGCTTTTCTTTCTAACTTCCAAACTCTTTTCTATAAAATCATTTTAAGCCGGCCCAGGAAGAGGTGGTGAGTTATTGCGTACCGTAAGAATTCAATCGAGGTGGCCCCGAAAAAGGATGCTTCGAATGATTGCGCCTTTTTTCAGCAGTAGGACAGCCTCTAACTTAAAAAAAACACTAGAAAAACACGCTTTTATAAATGCACGATGCCAACCTATCTTCCGGCTTCATCATCAGACCTTGAAACCTAATTGTGGTCAAATTTCATTACAAGACTTTTCTAAGAAATCCAAAACAGCTATGATACGATTTTCCATCATGAAGTTCCAGTTCATATTTTCCGGCTCTATCATCAAATCAGTTCAACAGTACCATATTATTGTATTGTCATCAGAACTACACACAGCCGCCAATTTTCATTACGCTACGACCCTTGGAAGATGGTTAAATTTGTTACCTTAGATTCCATTACATAGTTAGTTACATACAGGTCGACCTAATAAAAGCGGGTTAAAAAAGCAATAACTTTAGGTATTTTTCTGACAAAGGTTAATTCCCATTAACGCTTCGTCATTCTTAGAAAATAAAGATCATTCTCGCTTACAGTACGACAGTCGTCGACGAAATATTAGCTCTTTTCGTGTACATTTAGTCACCCCAAGTATATTCAACTTTAAAACTGTTCTTGGCGCTTAAAACAGGGAGAAGTATTTTAACTTTTCCCTCTTTCAAACAGTGAATTTATAAAAGTCACGTATTTGGTCTCATGTTTTGTTTTAAGTCAATGCAATGACTGCTCGAAAGATTAAATGCAATAGCATTAAAATAATCTACACTATATATGCCAAATGCTATATAATGCCATAAATCATATTTTTCTAACAAGACAGTGTTTTAAGCATATCATTTAAAAATACCAACTTTAATATTGATTATAGAAATTTTACACAGGGTGACACATGGGCGGTCTTATCGCTAAGAGCTATCTTTTAAAGACAACCTTTGGATGGATTAACAAGGGGAAGGAGAGACAAATACTGTAGGTAGTCTGTGGCGTATTTACATAATTAAACTTTTTCACAAAAAAAAAAAAACAACCGACTTCCATTATTTCGTTTTTCGCCACCGACTTCCGAAATTAAAGTTATTTTTCACTTTGTCCTGGCTTGTCCAATTTTGATAAAAATTTTATGGGACCACCATAAAATTTTTATCAAAATCGGACAAGCGGTTTTTGAAAAATTAACAAAATTCAAAAAAAATATCACAACAAAAAAGTGAAGAAGCCGGTTAAAAATAAAAACTTATTTACAAAAAAAAAACAACCGACTTCCATAAAAAGACTACAAAGTGAAATTTTTTTTATTAAGCCCTGGCTGGAGGCCTTAATTTATTGAGGCATCCACAGTCAAGCCCGGTTAAGCAGACGACATACAACCTACATACAACCTTATAGGTTGAGTTAAACCGTAGTTGCGAGATGCCACTTCCCAAAAAAAAAAACAATGCAAACTGAAAACATAATTAGACCAAACCCCGCAAAGTGTCACGTTTCCGAGATATTAACGTTGATCACGTGGCATCAACTTTGAACGGTTTTCATACTACCTACGATCTTTTCCCTTCACCCTTTCTGAGAAATCCTATTTCCTTTTTTCAGTATTAATTTTTTCATATCGGAGGCACGTGCTAATAAAAAACTCATAGGTACTGTGGTAGGGACCTGTTTAGTAAGAAAGGTCAGTGTTACTTGGTTGGTAAAGGAACTGACTGGCCAGATTATAAAGGATAAGCTTTTGTCCGAGACTTCACCCTCGTGGATGTCTGAAAATATCCCACGGGAATGTACTACCGGGATTAAAAGTGGATACAACTGGTCATACACGCACGCCGGGTGCAACCTATTTAGTAAGAAAGGTCAGTGTTACTTGGTTGGTAAAGGAACTGACTGGCCAGATTATAAAGGATAAGCTTTTGCCCGAGGCTTCACCCGCGTGGATGTCTGAAAATATCCCACGGGAATGTACTAACGGGATTAAAAGTGGATACATCTGATCATACACGAACGCCGGGTACAAGTACTACGCACCGAACCTTTCTGAAGAACATCACCCATAAGGTCACCATGTTTGTCCTTCTAGGGCGTCCCTTCCGGCGTTTCCTGTCACGTCTGCCTTTTTGCCGTAGAACGTATTTTGGTACATCATCTCTTATAAGGCTTTGTATTTTATTTTTGTAGGTATCACGGAACAACTTGATACTGCTGCATATCCTCATATCTTTGCCTCTTACAACTAAGATCGGTCGACCATATCCGTTCGACGGTAATCTTTATCCTGTGAAAATACTGCACACAATTTCATTCAACGCAAACGTGAAGTTTAGTTTTGATATAGTATTTTTATCTCACGAAGTGACACGGGCTTTGGTTGTGGTAACCAATTATGCAAACATAATGTAAATATGTAGGTACATTATGTATGCGTGAAGACCAATAGCGTTGTCATTATAACACACGCACACTTCCGACTTTTCCATTGTCTCGGACACCGAGAGCTCCTGCGCTTACACACACATTAACAGTGTGTTTGTACACTTGGTAATCACAAGTAAAGCGCGAGTCACTTCGTGAGATAAAAATACTGTAACTAAAGTTTTTTATAAGCATGCTTGCGCCATCTAGTTTCTTACAAGCGTAACTTCTTAGTTATTGTAATATGTAATAGATGGCACTGCTGGCCTTCTAAGCTAAAAAACGAAACAAAATAATATTGGAATGACGTTTTGGAGAATGGGAGTGCCGGAAATGAAACAAATGTATATAAAACAACGCCTTATTTTCGGTTAAGTTAGGGAGAGGCGTGCCTATAGTACAGTCACGAGCATAAATATGTATACACTTGGCTTTATTCAAAGGCGATTTTCTCCTTTGTTTTTGAATGAAACTTTATGTTATTACGAATATAGTATTTTAGAACCCATAGGTTTATGTGATATTGTGTCGTATTTTAACGTTGCATTCGTTATTTCACGCAAATATCGCTATTGAAAGTTTCCAAGTGTTGACATATTAGTGCTCGTGATTGTACCTAAACTCACACATAAATAGATAAATAGATAAACAAACCATTTATTCAGTGCACACAAGACATAGCATGAGACACAAAAGCACAATTAAATCCTAACAAATATATAAAAACAAAAAATGAAAACATACTAAAAGAAATTAAGTGACACTGAATCAAATTAAATAATATACAATGTGCGGTGTGCGTCTCAAGGTTGCACGAAATGGGTGTCCAGCATGTGTCCGGCAAATATACCTGACGCTGATATTCTGCTGGATTCCTACAGCGACCAGTGTAATGTGCGGAGTGAAATTTGTAAGTATACCCGCAACTTAAATTAAGTATGTATTCTACATTTCTTTCCCTTTATTCATAAACGTTGCTTAAAGTTAAGTAGTGATTAGCGACTGCTTAACCATATATTTTGACGATTAAACGTCACATAACTTTAATCATCGTTTATAAATAAACCCCTTCATGTTTAAGTCCCATGCAAAGGGAGCGAGCAAGGGTCACCCAGATCTTACAGAGATGTTCTTAACAGGTCAGGAGACGTGATGAACTGAACTTCTGGGGGAAGTCGGCTGGTTGGAATAACCACTGACGGCCGCCATGGCCCATGCAAAATGAAGGACTAAGTGCGGAAACCAAAGCCTTTAACATAGGGGGCGAGTCGATGGCTATGATTTATGAACCAGCCACGACTCCAGACTCCGAGCTGGTACTGAGAATTTCCTGAAGGAGAAACCCAACAACATATTTGTTCGACCTAGGAATCAAATCCAGGACTGCGTACTTCTCAGTTTTAGCGCTTGCACCTATTAGACCAAGGTAGGTTGGTACTCATTTTTCGTTAAGTACCTAATTTAATTTGTATGACAAATGTATTGTTGCGCGCCGTAATAAATGCCTGGTACATGGTGACATATAGTTACTGCTAGCGCCATCTAGTATCGGATAGCAGAACTAATAGAGTCGCTAGCGCCATCTAGTATCAAGTAGCAGCACTAATAGGGTCAAGTTACCACTAAGATCCTTCTAGATATTTCGATGCTAGAACTATCAACATCTGGCCAGTCGGGGCCGGTATGTATTCGAACATTCTTGATGTTTCTACAATTTTTTTTTTTTTTTAATGCGATCTTCAAGTGCGACTTACGTGCAATTGTGTTTTATAATAAGTGTGTTTGAGTTGTTATTAGCGTTGTTTAATTAAAGTGTAATTTTTGGTCATTTAAATCGGCAGTTTTTACTGTCGCGAACCCCGAAGCTCGTAACAGTATTTAGTGTCTGGACAATCGGTTGGGTCCAGCACGAACGCGCGGAGTAAAGACAACGTAACTTCTAACTCTTCTAAAATTGAAAATCGTTTCACCCTTAATATGTATTTATTTTGAATACTTTATTTATAACTATGGGTGATATTAATTACCCTTGCTATAGAAAAGAAAGAAAGAAAGAAAAATATTTTTTTAGGGACACGCACGGGAAATACAAACAGTAAAAAGGAGCATTTAAAACTAACAAAATTACGTTTAAAAACTCCCAAAACATAAATAAAAAGGAACCCGGAAAAAACACAGGATAAGGGTTCAGGGGGTCAGGTGCCTACCTGACCCCCTGAACCCTTATCCTGTGTTTGTGTGACCTATTAAGATAGTTGTCGATTCAATTGTCGTTTAAATTTACGTTACGTTTATTTCACATGTTTATGCTAGAGCCTCAGTAGTCTCTTTGTAGGCTCCCCGCAGAAAGACGCGACGCGACGGTGCGACGCGATTCTGGTGGAACAATTTCCATGAAGTTTTAATAGAAATTGTTGTACTAGTCGCGTCGCGGTGTCGCGGCGTGCTTGTCGCAGGAGACTGAAGCGTTTAAACTTTTAAAGAAGGATGCATGTTTACGCTTTCATACAACTTTAATCGTTTAGTAGCCCCTATTATTAAATTGTTTGTTTAGATGTCTAGACGGAATAGTGTAGATTCAAACAACCTTTATTTGCTGTAGATGGATGGAAATTGTTTTGGTTTAAACCTCTTTCTGGGAAAAATAATAATACTTTTGTGTCTTGAAGAAAACGAGATTTTTTTAATTAAACCAACTTTATTATTTTTAAGTCTAAGTATAGGTACATTTTTTAGTTATCGAACTAACACTAGTATATACTATATACAAGCATATACTCGTAATACGAAAAAATATAGAAAAAGGCAGGAGCATTGGGCATCAAAAACTTCGTCCGCATCACTGTCAATGGGATAGGTGCCCAAAAGGCTGGCAGCATTACCACGTTGGATGGCAATGCTGATTCTTTGGACTAAAAATAGGCCAGCCTTCTGGTCACGTGAAGAGTCAACCAACCGCTTGGCGATGTCCCGAAAAATTCGATGAGCACTCGGACCCCAAGGTCCTAGAGTTTCAACCTCAAACGGCTCAAACATATAGCTCCCAATAAGGTTGTTATATATGCGCCGTTTGAGGTTTTCTGCTCCTGCAGCAACCGCCCCAGCACAGCCCACCGTACTAAGAAGATGGGATGGCGCGAGGGTGTCGACACTTTATTAACGAGCAATATACAAAAAATAACCTAAGATAGAAAATAAAAAATACAAACAAGGAACCAAAATTAGCATAATTAGTCTATAATTTTCCCACTGCTGGGACACAGGTCTCCTCTCGGTGAGAGGGAGCGGGCCATAATCCACCACGTGGGCCCAGTGCGGGTTGAATTTTTGATTCGAGGACATGCCCGTTTCCTGACGATGTTTTCCTTCACCGTTTTTGAGAGCAGTGGTGATGAAATAAATTACACAAAGTAAAGAATTAAAGTTGACTGGTAGAACATGCCTATATGCCTATGTATGTATGTCCGTCTCTGTACAGACGCCAGCACATCAAGCTACTACAATCCGTCAAATATCCTTAATAGATTTTCAACAACATTTTTAAAGCACGTTCAAGGTTCAAGGTTGATTGGAAAAATTTGACAGTTTCAGGTAGGTTGACCTGCAGGCGTCTGTGCATTTTTTTGTGCAATTAAAGTATTGAATAAATAAATAAAATAAAAACACTGATGTAGCTTTTAGAATAAATGGAATCAGTTAACTAGATGAATGTTGTATCGTCGATTCAAAATGAAGCAGAATAAGAGTTAATGTACCGGAAAAATGGTTTCGCTAATAGCCAAAGCTAAGCAGCTACCAACAGCACAATATCTTTCAAATCACAAAGAAACATCCGCTCATCGTAATTCAATTCAGTTTAAACCTGAAAACATTTTAGAATAAAGAAATTATATAAAAGCTGAAAGTAATAAAAGTAACAGAACTCTTCTTTCATAAATCGAGAAAGCCCATTAATATACCTTTGTTCAATACCTTTGTCCAAGCTGACAAGATGGCGGATTTATCTTCTAAATTCAGTTTATCTGAATCATTCAGTTATGCTAAGGCTATTCGAGCCAGGAAGCACAGCCCTAATGTCTACGTAAGGGGTTTTTCATAGACGCACAAACAATATCAATTTTCAATTTCCTATGAATTGAGTTTCCGGAAAGTATTTGAGGAAAATGTTTTCTTTTTACGTAAGATAAATCTCCAATAGGGTCATCATCTGCCTAGCCTTTTCCCAAATATGTTGGGGTCAGCTTCCAGTCTAACTGGATGCAGCTGAATACCAGTACTGTACATAGAGCGACTACCTGACCTCCACAACCCAGTTAAAAAAAAAACGATAAAAAGATAAACGAAACCCTTGGTAAGACTGGTTGTCAAACTTTCGGACTGCTGGCAAACCATAACGACTGTAAAAGGTGAACGAATGACAGCCGGGACCACTAGCTTAACGTGCATTCCATGGCATGGAGGGGCCTGGTATGTGAAGATGGTCACCTCGCAGCAGGCGTAGCTTAACCTGATCGATCGACCCGTGCAGCTGTTATTACTTAGCCACAAGCCCCTCTCCAATAAGGTGTTGTACAGTTTGTAATATAACAATATAACATAGCATCGCCGCCAAGGTCGGCCCAGAAAGCGGTGCCGAGATGACCTGGACGCGAACCGCGAGGGCTGGTGCAAAGTGGCACGGGAAAAGCGTTCTTAAAGGACTTGGGGGAGGCCTTTGCCCAACTGTGGGATAGTAAAGGCTAAAATAAAACATAACACACCTGTTTTCCCAGAACAGGTTAGGCAGAGGTGTAATATTTGGAGGTGTTGCAATAGGGTAGATGCCTGGGTAAAAAAATAATAATTATATTTAGTCCGTCAGTTAGATTATCGAAAAATAATGAACACGTATTTTTTCTTTTGTCAATCAAACAAAAAATGACAAAGATAAAGCGCGTCTAAATTTGGGAGTGGGAGGTCGTGATGTCACGCCATGCTAAAAAGTGTAGCAAGGCGTGACGTCACGCGGAACTTTAACGGGCGATATCTTCATCATTTTTTATATAATTGACAAAAGAAAATATACGGGTTCAATATTTTTTGATAATCTAACTGACGGACTAATTAGATTTTTTTAGGCATCTAGCCTATTGAGGCGGAGTTTGTAATCTATTTATTTGCGGGTTGGTAGATATCCCAGGTCTTCGAATTTTTAGCTTTGAGGACATGCCGGTTTCTTCACGATGTTTCCTTCACTGTTATGAGAGCAGTGGTGATGATATTTTTACATTTTGATTTACACAAAGTAAAGCGCACGCCTGGGTTCGAACCTACGACCTACAACTCGTAAGTCGCGGCTGTTACCACTGAGCCAGCACTGCTCTACTATTTCTTACACGGTAAGTATTACACGTGGCACTGTTTACTGTTTTTTGTTACTGAATGATTCAGTTTCAATATGACAGCAGGCTGACAGGTGGTTATGAATTTCTGGAGAATTCACTTACTGAATTCAGACAGCCATCCGGACGTTTACACCCAGCGTATAAGCAACATGAAAAAAACCGGCCAAGTGCGAGTCAGACTTGCACAAGAAGGGTTCCGTACCGCCGTACAATATTTAACACTACATATTATATGAAAAAACATGTTTCTTGTATGGGAACCCCGATTAATTTTCAGCTTTATTGTATTTTTATTTATTTCTCCATTTATTTTAGGCATCAAGGCCCATATAAAACACATACAATACAATATTAATATAACTTAAAAATACTATAAATACATACAACATTATAATCACACTAAAAACTAAGTAACGCACACGAAGTGTCTGCGTCGTGTTTCGCTGACTGGTGTCATGTAGCCGGCCACGAAATCGGCGGTACACAAGAGCCTTCGGCCAGAACTTTTCCTTGAGGAACTTCTCGAGATGATGTGTCGGAACACGCACCACGAACGACTTGAAGTTCGTGTTGTGACGCGACTCCAACTTCTCGACCCTCAAAGTGCAGTTGGTCTTCACACGCATGTACTCCACGATCTCCTTAACCTTCGTGGAGTGGTACAGTCTGGACACACGTCACACGTGGTGGTGTGGTCTGTTCTGGGGTTTTTATTATTTGTTGTAATAGCGGCAATAAATATACTTACTCTGTGAAAATTTCAACTGTCTACCATTACGTTTCACGGTGGAGGTCTGCCCTGCTTGGGCGGAGCCCCGCCGTGTCCTCGTAGAGGCGATCGGCAACGGTGGCGACCTCTCGCGTCCGGCCCTGGTGCAAGCCATGGTCCGGGGCGAGAGGGAGTGGGAGGCAGTCACCTCCTTCTGCGAAGCAGTCATGCTAGCGAAGGAGGTGGCGGGGAGGCTGAGGGAAAGAACCTCACGCCTCAGCCGCCGCGGGAGACGCTCCGGGCGTCGGGAGCCGCGTGACGACTCCCGGCCACCGTAGGCGCGGGCCTGCGGGCGGTGAGTAATGGGTAGCTCACCGTCCGATCAGGACCAGGCCCGTGCCGGACGGCGCGTTGTGTTCCACGCGCGCCTCAAAGAGATGTCAGCAGAGGACGGGGCCCCATAGGGCCGAAGCCTGCCGGGGCGGCGGGATCTTCCGAAAGGTTAACCGCTGCCCTGGAACAGAAAGGGCTAAGAAAGGAACACGGGTGGGTTTTAGTCAGTAAAAGTCTGACACTCCCTTCCGCTCCACCCAGAGTGAAAGGGGTCATTTGATGATTTCCCATCCACAAAAAAAAAAAAAAAAAAGGCTTAGTAATAGGGTTCCGTAGCCAAAGGGTGTCGGAACCCTAAAAATAAGAAAAGGTAAGTAACTATTTTATTTTACTTATCTTTGGTGTGAAAACACGTTAATCTTGATCCTGTTCTGATAAATAACCCTAAAGTGCCTTAGCAAAAATATGAAAGGGCTTAATTGAGAAAAATGTTTCCCAAAGCTGCTTTTAAATTACGTTCCTGACTGTACGGAATATAATTCACTTACATTCTTCTTATTATCCTTCAAGGCTTCCTACCTTCATTGAGGTTTGCTAGATACTTTGTTATCTGCTTAACTTTTTCCCAACTACGTTGGAGTCAGCTTTCAGTCTAAACACAGCGGGGTAAGCAATGACTTTCATTTTGATACTTCAACCACATTCATTGCGTTATTTACCTGAAGTCTGAATTTGTATAACTGTGGGATAAGCTCAATTTTCCATGAATGAAACTGCTGAATTCCTTTTAACTAGTAATGTAAGAAAACTTCTTAAATCTAATAAACATTTTTCATTTTTTTTTTAATTCTTTTATTTATTCTTCCGTCTTTTTATGTAACGTCTTTACAGTATTTTTTTTCTCCCAACCTAGTTCCCCCTTCTGCCTCTTCTACATTTTAAAAATTTATCCACTATCCCTTTCACTCCTTGACTATTCCGTACATTCATCTCTGTCACTCGTTTATGCTTCACATCTGTCATTTATCTTCCTACATAACTATTAAGCTTGCCCTCTATTACGAGTACATGGGAATTGGACATCTATTTATATAAAAATCAATGCCACTTTTCGTTGTAATTTTATAACTCAAGAACGGCTGGGCCGATTTAGCTGATTTTGGTTTTGAAATGTTTGTCGTAGTCCAGGGAAGGTTTAAACGGAAAAAGGAGTAGGGTAGGAATAGGGTAGGGGGTAGGACACCACGCGAACGAAGTAACACCGGGCAGCTAGAAATAATTTATATGGCAAAACAACGTTTGCCGGGTTAAAAGGTTTGTTTATTTTTTTGTTTGTGTGTGATAGTTCCAGAGGTTAGCGCGTTCGACGCGCTAAGCTGTGCAGCTTCTCGTACCGGACGGATTTGAAAAAAATGTTTTAGCAATTCATGGCCCAATTCTTGAGAAGGGCTATTTTACATTTACAAAAAGTAAGAAAGCATACTAAGCGAAAACGAAGTAAGAGACTGGGCAGACGATGCGATGCGACGGGGTATGTCGGGCCAACAATAAATTTCACGCAGACGAAGTCGCGGGCTGATGTTAGTCTTTACATAAATGGCAAAATGTGGATGTAGGTAATTATTTACCTTTACCCGATTTTAGTCCTTAGTCGTCCTGTTCCGTGAATCATGAGTAACGTTAATCATACATCCGAAGTTCCGAACTCGGAACAAACACCTGAGAGGACCAAACAAATATTAGTCTCAGCCGGCATCCGGGCCACAGGTTGAGGGAAATCTGTTGAGCTTTCGAGTTGAGCTGTCTTCATCTCGTGCCCTACTTTCTGACCTAAAAGTGAGATTTATTAACCGCCAACTTGTTTTGGTTAGTTTTAAAACATAATTTATTTATGACGTTTCAGTGAAGTGATTTTTTAAATCAATTTACAGAAATAAATATCATTCTTTTTCTCTATCTCTTATCCACAGGACGAAGTAAAATCGTAGCAATATATATCCGTCAGTGCGTAATACGCACGCGAAAAGGGAGTAAACTAAGCTATTTTAAAAGTAAACCGCGGTATAGACTTTTTTGCGTCTTTATTAAGCTTCTAGGTTAACGCAAATGATTTCCGATTCCGATGGACTCAAAAAAGGTTGTTTTGTAAGAAGTTAACAAGTAATGATGTTTACAAGAGAAAATTGGGCCAGATTATTTAAAGAGCTCTCCAAGCAGGTAGCATTACGTACCAACGTAGACATTTCCACTTTATGTTTTTAAATAAAATAAGGTTGGCAACAGCAGACTGGTGTCTGATTTTACCTGGACTGTACCACTTCGTTTGGAAGTAGTTTAAGCTTTTGAATGTTTACATATTATAAACTAGCTGACCCGGCGAACGGTGTGGGTCAAAATGACAGGTGTATTGTTGCAGAAATGAATATGTTATATAATTATGAAAGGAACGTACCAGCAATGTACTTGAATGTAACACTATTGGAGGCGCGATATTGCTATTAAAAAATGTTAGACGTCAAAATTTGTTTTCTTGATATTCTCGTTAATTACTCGTCGCAATATAATTTCAGAATATATTTTGTAAGGTACATTGTAGGTACATTCCTCTGGTAAATATTAGGTAACCATAAAATATCTATTACATTAATTATCAGTATTCACCCGTCACTCTGACTGTCAGGACTGCAAGAACAATTATAATAATAAAGTGAGCCACTTTATAACTATAATTGTTCTTGTTTCATGGAGGTACGTTGAATTTCATTAAAATTACATTCAAATACATTGCTGGTACGTTCCTTTCATATATATAACATATTTATTTCTGCAACAATACACCCGTCATTCTGACCCACACGGCGAACGTCGTGCCGCTATATTGTTTCATAATTTTCTTCTATACAAAGCTTGTCCTGACAATAACAAACACAGAAAAAAAGAATTATCCAATTTGGTGCAGTCGCTCGGAAGTAATGCGCGTACATACATTTCGGTGAATCATTTTTATTTATATACATTTATTAGAAGATAGATTAAAGTCGCTTCTTGTGTAGGTCTGTCTTTGTGACCGCGCATTCGCAATGGCTTTTGATGCGGGTTTTACCATCATTTAGAGAATTTTCTCCGGAAAGTTTATTTCTATAGTAAGTCAATATTAAACCATCTTATAATAATGAAATCTCGATGTATTTTCAAGTCTTACCCGTGTAAAGCAGAGGCATAGGTCACTAGTTATAGCTTCTGTCCGCGAATTCATCCGCGTGTTTCTTCTTCCAAAAAAAATCGAAGAACACTCAGCAAATTGGCATTGTTTTAAGGGCTTGTGAGGAACGTGATCAGCTTTAACTCTCCAACTACTCTCAGACCGCTCTCTAAGTGCCTAGTTTACTTCGATCTAACAAAATTTAACATGTAAGTGAGAACTTGCAAAAGTAGTAACTAAGAAGCCAGGTGGGCCACTGTAAGTACAACTTCGTCAGGTGGAGCCACACCGCAAAACATGAGCGAATTCTGGGAACTGTTAATAAGCTGATTGAATTCATAAACTTAGTTAAGGTAGCTAAAGTAAGTATAGTATGTAAACTAGATTTAGCCCGCGACTTTCATCTGCGTGGAAGTCAACTATACATAATTATATAAAGGCATGAGAAACAGGGTATAAAGTTCAGTCATCCTCCAAAGAAAAAGGAGGGTCCTCCGACCAGACAGGTGTCTTGTCTTGTGGGCAACTGCCAGACGATTTATGTCGGGACGTTGTATACATGCTAGTTGCGCGGAAAAATCTGCTTGCGCGATGCAGAAATTTGCGTGACGTCAGTCTGACGTGTAGTTCACATGTGGCGATGTATATGCCGCCACACACGGATAAACTCACGCTTTTTTTCATGGGAATAGAAGATATATAGAAGGACATTATATATATATAGAAGGACACAGAGTCAAACGTATCTTCAGACCCCCAGATTCTTCTCCTTGAGTAACGTGTCTTCGTTGATCCCGGCTGTCATTCGTGGATCTTTGACAGTCATTACGGGAAAACCTGATAACCAGTCTTACCAAGGGGTATCGTATTACCCAGTAACTGGGCTGTGGAGGTCAGATAGGCAGTCGCTCCATATAAAATACTGGTACTCCGCTGCATCCGTTTAAACTGGAAGCCGACTCCGACATAGTTGGGAAAAGGCTAGGCAGATTATGATGAAACGTATCTTCAGAGAATTACCTCTTAAAAACAAACAAACAATTTTACCTCTTCATAATATTAGTTTAAATGTAGGTAGTTTCAGTTTCCATCTAAAATATGTTGTAATATTAGCAGTCTAGGAATAGGGACTACGTTTCCAACTCCACAACTTACTAAGAAACTATAACTTTAGTATTTACAAGGAACCTACTCATGTTAACACTATCAAGTAACTTGCCAACTTATACTCTGGTTGCTAAGTTACGAGGATCTCAATTATTTATTTATAGCTTAAGTACTTTGAAGGTTACTATGGGACGTTTATGCATTTAAAATGGGGACTTCAAATTTAAACTTTTCACTAGCGACTTGATAAAAATAAGGGTGTTAAATTTTATTACTGAATCTTGCTACTAATCTTGCTCCGTCCATTTCTCCAATGATTCCTTTTTTCCAATGATAGAATCCTTCGTATCAATAAAAAAATTGTCAAGTGCGAGTCGAGATATTTTGCGAAAAGGACATTTTGTGATAGAGGCATTCCGAGAAACGGACGTTTTGCGCCCGGTAAACATTTTCAGAAGTGAACGTTCTACGACTGAGCCATCAAAGGGGCATGATTATAAAAAGAAAAATCCTGCTTACTCACTCACTGGCTAACTCATCAACGTCCAGCCAAACCTTTGGACTTAGAAAGATGAAATTGTATACAGAGTTTACAGAGAGTGCTAAACGTGTTTTGTTTTTTTTTTTTTTAATTTTGGTAAGAAATGTGCTAGTTATTCATAAAACGAGTTCAACTGATTTCAATGTTCCTTTGCTTGTACACAGTTATTTGGAATGTGGATGCAGCTGTAAATGAGTCTGAGAAAATGGTTCGATCATTATATTATGGACATCTCCTAAAAAACCACCACTACACTGTTTTCCTATACCTACCTACCTTCCTACAAATGCCTCTTGTGAAAAAACTACTATACCCTGTCCATTAGGTTAATCATTTTTTAACAGCTGTCTTAGAACGTACATACTTATTCCAGATTACGTAAAAGTTAACTTTAAAATGCGTAATAAAATAAATAATATAAACTGCCTTATCTTATTGAATTATCTTATTTATGTTTCTTACAGACATTATAATACCGTACGTGTATCAATCAATGTATTGTGTGTTGCTGCAATCACTAGTTCCACCTGTCAAAAAACGGTTTACTTAATGGACAGGGTATAAATATTTCTTTGAACCAGTGAATCCGGCCAGCATTTGTTTCCCAGTCAACGTTAACCAGCAAAAATATTTGGTGAAATACCAAACAAATAAAGGTTATAAGTTCATTACCCTAATGAAAAGAAAGTACCAACTGTAAACTAGAAAAATTGCATGTATATATACGTACGTAGTATAGACGCCAGCAGGTCATGCTACCCGAAACTGTCAAAATAATGTTCCCAATCAACCTTGAACTTTAATACTTTAGCGATAAAGTTGAAAAGCTATTAAAGAAATTTGACAGATTGTAGTAGCTTGATGTGCTGGCGTCTGTATATTAGAAAGTGAGCTCGGTGCGTGTTCGCATTGCGTGATCTCAGATAATCTGTATGTGGTACAGTCTGTTGTCAACATTATCTGACCCACCCTAAAAACAAACGAATTTGGACCCTCTGCCTGTAGCATTAAGGTTTATTCAACTTATATGAGCTTATCGGACAAGTGCTCGAGGAATCGATGAATAAATACAATAACAAATCAAGACACGCAAATTTGATCTTTAACACGTAACGTTAAGGTAAACCCACTTAACAATGTCGGTGCCACCGGCATTATATATCATTTTGTTAAGCTATTTTAATCATTATCTCGTTCACGTTAAAGTTGAAAAGCTTATAAGTCACACTTCATAAGTATAACCGAATCTTTAATTTCGCGTATTTCCAACAAGTTCTTGTGGCTTAGCGGTTTGATGCTGGATTGGCGACGAACAACATGTGGGTTCGAAAACACAGTCCACCTATTATCAGTTTCTTTTTTAATTTGTTTTCATTTCTGTAATATATCTTACATTATTAAAGAACGACCAATATGATTTACGCCTAATAACTTATCTTGTAAACAGGTGGGTAAATTAAAAAACTTCAAGTTCACAGAATTTATATTTACCAAGAATGGTTGGATACGAAGTAAAACATATATTTGCTCCGTGAGGTAGATAATAAATTCATCTAAGTGACAAAAGTGACTGCGCACACACATTTGTAAATCGTTTCACATAACTTGTTAAGTATTTTTAAGCAATTTGGTGTAAAAAAGCATCATGTCGCAACTTAATGACTATACCAAACATAAAATCATATTTTTACATGAGCAGAATATTGGAATTAGAGAGATTGGTCGTCGACTTAATATAGCAGTAAGTGTTTTTTTTTATTTATATTTTATTTGATTGATTGTGGTTAATGAACGTGTAGTTGGCTATTTTAGCATTACATTCACTCCTTACAAGTTACATACACGGTTCCAAAAATGTATTTTTTTTTTGTTTTAGAGAAATACGGTCAGACTATGGCTAAGACGTTATGGAGCTATATTAGCTGCTCAAGAAGGTGTGACAGTTATTAATTGGCCATCTAAAAGTCCTGATTTGAACCCTATAGAAAATCTATGGGGTCAAACGGTTTTAAATTGGGACACAACGGAAGTCCGAAACAAACACAACTTGGTTGAGATTGTGACATCGACTTGGGAGCACATAAGAGGCAAAGATTTGTGTTGGAATATGGTGCGCGTTATGCGTAGCCGCTTACAGCAAGTTATAGCAGGGGACGGTGCGCCACTCCGCTACTAATTAATCTAGTAGGTATTTTTAAACACACCATGTATTAAGTAAATGCTCAATGGATTGATTGTTGAACCATTAAAAGGTTGCAGATTATGTGGTGATGTTATTGTTACAAATAGATTTTTTCTATTTAAATAACATGTTTATTCACTACATATAGGCAGCTATAAATCTGTAAAGCATTTCACAGATGAATTCATTTTCTCGATAGCAAACTTTTAAGCTTAAGCATGCCTTTTTTAATGTTTATAAATGGTTAGATTTGATTATGGCATACTAATATAAAATGTATATTAATTTGGAAATATGTATAATATGAGCATTTACTTACTTTATCTTACCTAAGTGTTTTAATGAAATAATAAACATTTTAAACTTGCAATTGTTTAGTTTTATTTATTTACAAACTGCCCGTTTAAAAAGACAAGACCCTACGTCGTCCATTAAATAAATGTAAAAAAAGTGTAATGAAATAATTAAAAAAAAACAGCAGAGCAAAAAGCTATAATTAGGTCAAACTTGGTTTCGAACGTAGACAACGATGAACACCGCACTACCTTAGTGACCACAAGACCAACTCAACTCTTATAAGCGGTATTGAAATTTGATCTTAGTTGTAATTGTAATGCTAGACGGAATATTCTAAACAATTTGAACCATATAGAATACTATCATAAAGTTTATTCTTGCACAGCACAAGTAGCCAAGCTTCTCCTCGTGCAAATAATTATTAACCTATAAAATAGAAAATAAAAAATTGTAAAGAGACGTTGTTTTTGCAATTTTATAAAGCAAGGTAAAATATGTTTGCGCGTAGTCACCGCATACCCTTAGTAGCATTTTAATACCAGTTTTATACTGAATACGAATATTTATTTTTCAACTACCCACTTATTACAAGTTATGCGAAAATATTACCATTTTAGAAAGTTTCTATTTGAAGATTATCCGTCTATAGTTCTTTACAATAATACAAGAAATACTTTTGGAATAAATTCTAAATTGAAAGCAAAACAATATCTTCGTCGCAGGATTTGATCTCGCAACTTGCTTTTCTCAGTCTTATACACAGACCACGAGACCAGAATTACTTGAACGCAGTAATTAAAATAAGCTATTACACTAATTATACATATTATAACAAGTAGTTTTAACATATAACTTAATGCTGACGTTATAGAGATCAAATTTGCGTGTCTGTATTATTATTGTATTTGTTCATCGAGTTCTCGAGCACTTGTCTACTAAGCTCATATAAATTGAATAAACCTTAATGTTACAGGTAGAGGGTCCAAATTCGTTTGTTTTGAGGGTGGGTCAGATAATGTTGACAACAGACTGTACATTGTATTTTTAATTAAAACGCTGAAAACCCGTGAAATGAATTTTTGACGGGCTGAAAAGGTTGCGGGTCTACTGGCTATTCGTTTATTGTTAAATTACAATGGAAACGAGAAGAATAATATGAATAATAGGAAGTTTCCTTAAAGATTATGTCAGTAACCAACGAAATGTTACTTTTATTTTCAGTGTTTTGCTGATTCTGAGTGCAAACGCTTGATTAATTAATTTGAGCAAATACATTACTATATTTTTTTCTTTTTTCTAATTACAAATTACAAGCTGAACCGGAAGAAGTTGTCCTGTCCAACCAATGTTCTTTCAATCCCATGGATAAAAGGACTATCAATTTTTCCCAATTATCCAATTTCCCAGGAAACTTTTCCAATTTTTCTGTCCCTAAAAACCTTATTCAGACCATTACGAAAATTTCTTTAAAACCAAAAATAACCAAATTGACCCAGCAATTCTCAATGTGATGCGCTTACTAACGAACATTAAATTTTTATTTATATAGATTATGGTTTGACTAGCGGTACTAATGTTTTCTTTTTTCAGGTTTAAGACCCTAGTAGAACCCTATGAAGATGTAATGTTAAAATGGGCAGGGTTCATTCACACAGCCTCCACTAGTGGAGATACTAACAAGTTCGAAGCATCCTGGACAGTCAACCCCGCAAACACCTTGCTGACTGGCAAAATATTATATTTTATCATGGCATGAATTATCCACGAGGATAGCTCCATAATCAGCCTATAATGTTCCCATTGCTAATACACAGGCCTCCTCTCAGTGAAACGAAGTGGGCCGTAATCCGCCACGTCTATCGCGGGCCGAGAGCGGCATGGTAGATGTCACATAATTATGTTCAAATTTTAAGTGTTTATGATGTTTTCCTTCACCGTACGCCTGTCGGTTCTAACCTAAAACCTACAACTCGTAAATCATGGCCAGTACCACTGAGCCACCTTCTAAATTTTTCTAAGAATCATGGCATTTGCTATCCTCATATATAATAATCCTATTGAATAATAGGCTGGGACAATACCCACTACAGGGCATAGGCCACTGCTCATACAGAGAAGGCGCGAGCATTGATTACCACGCTTGCTCAAGACGGGTTGTAAAGAAATCCTAAGACTACCACTACATAAAATTTTCTGCCACATGCCGTAACAAGCGTTCGACTTAAAGTATACGTTTCAGGCAATCAGATAAACTCCTATTGGGGCTCATGAATAACAAAATTCACCCTTGAACCATTCCTAAAGTCCGCTACCGGTCAGTAGCTGCCCCAAAACGAAGGTTAGATTTAGCATGATTTAAAAATACGCCGGAAAAAATAGACGATATGTTTCAATGTAAAATGCTGGCTGGTTTGCTTAAATTGCGTTTGCAAAATACCGTTACGTAGCAACGATTATAAAGCAATCTATCTGTGTGAAAGCCTTTCGCATTGGTAATAATAGGCCTCCTGGAAAGGAGGTAAGTATTAGCTATTATTATACAACGTGTTTTTTTTTATATCCCATAACTCTAGGGGGTCATTGTACTCATCATTATAAACACCTTTTACTATAGGACCAAACCTGAAAGCGCGAAAAAATAATCAGCTGTTCCCTACATTTATGTTCGAATAACTCGTAGGGAACCCCAGATTTTTGGGATTGGGATTCGTGGTGGCCCAGTGATCACAGTGTCATTTTTTATGTTGTCCGGTAGTTTATTTACCACTGCGCCAACACTGCTCCGATATAGGATGTCTGATGATGAATTCTAAGGGAGTTTTATTCTTGATTTTAATGATTAGAATTATGATCAACATACAACCTGATACTGACCTGTAAGTAGCAACATGAAAAAACATGAAAATGAAAAAGTGTTTATTCACAGAAATAATTATTTACAAGACATATTCCTCTCACGTCTGCCAAACTACAAAGCAGTTTGTTGGGAGACGTAGCTCTTTTTTTTTGTACAAATTAACATTTTTTTTTTATAATTAACTAGCTTTTGCCCGCGACTTCGTCCGCGTGAAGCAACTTTCTTTCATTTTTTTTCCGTAAGAACCAGCATCGTACCTCGTGCCTCGAAATCTGTTCAGCTGCTCTCGAGATTTGCGCTTAGCAACACATTCAGCGATTCATTTTTATATTATAGGTAGATGACACTTTTTCATACAACGGTTAATAAAAGTATTCCTAAAGTATTCTATTTGAACTTATGCAAAAGTCTTAAAATTATTGTATGCCTACAGGCGGGTCATAGATGTACTTCACTTTATAAGCTGTAACACCATATTTTTACCTCTGTACCACAATAAACAGTATGAATTTGAATTTATATGTTGCATAATTTTCCCTAAGCATTACTAACTAGCAATTAGCAATAGAGCAAGATATTAACACAATTTAGAAAACTTGATGACCTTTTACAGTTTTACCTGTAAGCATAGACATGTAAAACTTTTTGTACTAAGTAAATGTCAGAAAAGTATTTTCATCATTTTAATTCGATGTGTTTTTATTAAACAATGCCCTTTAACATCTTAAGGGCAATAAAGTCATGCTCTCGAACTTTTAGCATAATTATTAAAAGCTTCGACCTATAATTATTTTATATTTATAGCAATTTTAAGACACCTACGTCATTTTCTTGTAATACAAACGAGGTTTTTGTGTACATAACAAGCCTATAATGTTCCCACTGCTGGGACACAGGCCTCCTCTCTTCGAGAGGGAGTGGGCAATAATCTACCACGCGGGCCCAGTGCGGGTTCGTAGATGTCACATGTCTTCGAATTTTTGGTTCTAGGACATGCCTGTTTCCTCACGATGTTTTCCTTCACCGTTTTGAGAGCAGTGATGATGAAATAATTTACACAAAGTAAAGCGCCTGACTGGATTCGAACCTACGACCTACAATCGTAAGTCGCGGCCCTTACTACTTGGCCACCACTGCTCTCTACGGTTTTTCTTTCGATCAGGTTTAAACCACTGACCCAGTTATTGAATTAAGAACCCAACTGATAGAGAAATGCAGTTCTTTATATAAAAATGACAGCTTAGTTCGGTGCTAAGTTGTCATTTTAGTACATATTATGAACTTTGCCTAAATCGAAATAAAGTTCGAAATACAAGTACCTACTGGCTCAATAGATTGCTAGAACTAAAGTTAGATTTCGTTTTGTAATAAGACGGTACGAGTTTTGTTTAAAATGTCCAAATTCCAAAATGCGATATTAAACACGTGTCTAGTTTATGCTTTTTCACGTCCCCGTAAATAAATTGTTTAGTTCATTATAATCAGCCTATATTGTTCCCACTGCTGGGACACAGGCATCTTCGAGAGGGAGTGGGTCTATCTACCACGTGGGTCCATTGCGGGTTGTTTAGTTTGGAATCCTGAAATCTGAAGTAATTTTTCAAATCAATTCCGCTTCCTAACGACTATACTCTTCAATCAATCAACTTAACTGTCAAAGTCCTCTTTGAACATAAGTTTCTCCAAAACCACATACTTATACCATGATAATTAAGGCACTTAAAACAGTCAAGGACATCCGGTTTTCCCCTAAAACCGTATCATAAAACCGAGCGATTACGTCTAACTTTACTGCGATACGCGATCGCGTGGAATTGCCAACACTTAAAATATTTTAATCAATACTAATATAATACTCAAGCTGTCAGAACACAAGGTCGTTTTGGCCATAGCTGAAGCGGTTTTGTTTCAAAACGGCACTGTAATCGGTGATAATAATAGGGGGTTATGCGGGCTGTGTGATTGCAGGTTAAGAGTATTGGCATAGAATAAGCAAAAATAGAACAGAAACTCTTGTAATTTCTGTTCCAAAAGTACTTTGGAAGCATGAGGAACAGGGTGTAAAATTCACTCATCCTCCATAGAAAAGGGAGGATCCTCCGACCAGACGGGTATTGTGTCTGGCGAGCAATAGCCAGCGATTGATGTTGGGAAGTTTGTATATATGCTAATTGCGCGGTAAACTTTGCTTGCGAGATGCAGGGTTTGCGTGACGTCAGTATGACGCGTTGTTCGCATGTGGCGTTAATTGAAATTGAAAATGCGTGCGTAACGCACTATCAGCAGCAATGGGTTTCATTTTGACAGTTCAACAACATTCATTGCGTTATTCACGTTGTTGAACAGACACATATTTCGAACATACGAAGCAATGAATCAGCAATAACCTTCAAAATGATTCAGATTGAGATCGATAGTGTGATACGCAATAAGGGTGCTGTTCAGATGAAATTCTTACGTTATCACTGACTAAAGGGATTCAGCAACACATGGCATTCATCTGGGCCGTAATGCTCTATGATACAATGAAGGAAACCGCGCGAAATCAACGCGAAATTCGCAGGAATTGGCTTGGTTTCGGAGTAAGAAATCGTTAAGTGGTCATAGTGATTTAGGGCCCTGTAGGTATATAGACGGGTTCATCTCACCACTATTTCTATCAATTATTGTTTGAATAATATTTAATTTTTTTACTATCCTACGCTGTCAAAGGCCTCCGTCCATTCCTTCCATCTTTCACGAGCCCGCACGACCTTTTTTCAGTTTTAACGGAACCTATCCATGTCGTCCCGCCATCTCCTACAAGCCTACATGGTCCGCCGCGACCCCACCGCACTGTCGCCACCAATTCTGTGCTAATTTGGGCCCACAGTAAAATTATTAAATTGGGATTTCAAAAGCATCAATGAAAATTGAGAATATTTTTCATTTGGCAGTTGAGGTTAGTTTTAATCTCATTTGTCATATGAAAAACCTGTTGAAGGTGATTTATAGCTAGAATTAAATCAAAGAACTCCATTACATACTTTTGAAACAGACCGTAGGTTTTTTTCTCACTAACCTACACTATGACTCGAGCTTGTCCAATCCAAAAGGATTGCCAATTTTACCGATCATCGAACGCGAAGCTCGAAATCAAGCATTGCATTTTTTATTTTACAAGTTTATAAAATAATTTTGACTTAAAAAGTATGCCCCGCAAAACCGTTTTCACGGTTTGTCTGTGGGAACGGAACAAACAGTATTACGAATAAGGTTTATTAGAGCAAACATTTATTTTTTCCTTATTAACTTATAAAGTAACTAACAATAATCTTATCTTAGATGTATGAAAAGTAAATAAAGGAAATATCTTGTATCTTATCTTATCTTACTTAATTACCACATAAATATGTATCTTATAATATTGCTTATTTACTCATCTGTTCTCCTTCAACAATGGATTGCCACGCTTTCCTCAGGCTGTACAGTCGGGGAGCTTCCTGTGAGCATTCGTGGATGCGGCGGGCGCCTGTACGTGGCTTGCGACTTAAATCCTGACTGACGTGACTGAGTACTGTTGAAGGTTTGTTGCGCTCCGAAACTAACCTAAGAACCCGAACTTTAAGCCTGATTTAACTACCTATGGCATACCATAAGGTGCAGTAACAATTAAAGTCCCAAGTGTTTAGACGTTGCAAGTAATGTGTTGCTTCAATTGTATTGTATAGCACAGGCAAGAAACTTGCACCGTGTAAAGGATGATTTCCACCAAACGGCTTGCATCGCATCGCATCGGAACGGATTTTCCAATCTTTAAACGATAATAAATCGTGTTTGGTGGAAATCATCCTTTAGTGGGAGTTTCGTTTCTGAACCTTTTGTTATTCTATGGTAGTGCCAAGTAAATTATTTCGTTATTGGAGTATTTCCAAGCAGTTTTAGTTCGATATAATTCCGGGGTTTATGATTTAAATTCTGAACATTCTTTAAAATTTGCATTTATTTAGTAAAGTGCCATACCTTGAAGGACGAAGCTGAAGTTTTCTTTTCCAGCTCGTAGATTTTGGTTGAGTACAACCTGCCTACTAGATTTGCATCGTCGCGAACAGATAACTGATAAAAAACAAATAATTTTTATTCATTTTTGATTTCTTAAAATTAGATCTAAAATTTCCTCTAGCAACCTACATATTAGCCATCGGATTTTCATATCATTCATATTCTGCAACTGTACTCTGAGTGAATTCACACGGGCCGCATTTTATATAATTACTCTTGGTTGTTCATATTAACTGTAAGTTATTAGTAATAATTGTATCTTTATAAGCTATGATAACTATTATAACTACACTATTGTATTAGGTAAGCCTGTGATGACAGTTGTATGTGTTTTAAAAATAAATCAAATAAATATTTAATTTCATATCATTTTCGTATTATTCCTAACTAAAAACCAATGTAAAGTGATATTAATAGACAGCAAATAGATAGGTGGATTGATACATAAACAGCCTATAATGTTCCCACTGCTGGGACACAGGCCTCCTCACCCACCCACGAAACGGAACACGGAACCCACGACCTACAAACTCGTAAGTCGCGGCTCTTACCACTCTCTCTCGGGGGGAAGCGGGGGGGGATTGATACCTATCAATCTACCAACTCAGCCTATCGCAGTTCACCCCTGGAAATTATAGGCCTCTCCTAGGCTGCACCACAACATCCTGCCCTCCTCCTTCCGCATCCAGTCTATCCCAGCCACTTTTTTGAGGTCGTCTGTCCATCTAGCTGGGGGCGTCCTACACTACGCTTACCGATCTGCAGTCTCCCCCCAGGACTCGTCTGCTCCAACGGCCATCGGTCCTTCGACAAGCATAGCCAGCCCACTGCGACTTTAGCTTGTTTACTCTACAAGCTAAGTCGGTACGCGGTTCTTTTCTGATTTTATCCTGTAAAAAAACTCCGAGCATAGCCCGCTCTATAGCGAACTGAGCGACCTTGTGGACCAGCCTGACTGTCAGTGTCCACGTTTCAGCACCGTATGTTATAACGGGCAGGACGCACTGGTTGAAGACCTAGCCGAAAAGCACAATGGCTATCGGTAGGATAGGTATCAATACCACTTTATATTGATTGCAGGTTGGTTGGTTGTTTGGTTAGATGGTTGGTTGGGTTGTTATACAGGCGTACAAGCAAAGGTTTTTCATTTAAATCGGCGACCCTGGTTTAAAAATCACATCAACCAGCTACTAAATGAAAATGCGAGATTGCAATCCGCTTATCGCGGGGACAAATGTTTTGTTCAACATTTCGTATTTTCCCCATGTTTCAGCATAATACTCGTATAAAAATACTGAAATAATCGCGGGTACAATGTCGTGAACCCATGTTCTACGTATGGGCACGGGTCACGTGACCGCTCGCAGTAAAATTGAACAATATTGAAAGCACGCCCTTCTTGCCGCGCCGTGCGTTGTCAGTAGGATGACCATGTTGCTGTCCGGTATCAAAGTTGTGTAAAACATATGTACTTATTTTATAAAAAAAAAACACACTTTTATCACGCACTAAAAATTATAAAATAATTAAATTTGCTTAAATTGCATTCCAGAAGTGTGGAGCGCTTTTAGAAGAAATTATAAGTGCGCTTCATGCTTTAAGAATTAAAAAAAAAAAAAAGTTAATATAACGTAAAGTACAGACTAATATAAAGCTTATAAGTATACTTCTAAGATTTATTTACATTGTTTATTAGTTACAAGTAAAGCTAATAAAAGCGTGTTAAAAACAAAAGCCCTTCACAAAGCCGACATGTACGCATTATGTATTATCAAACTAAGTGACTTTGTTGAAAAATAATTGCTGGAAAACAACTTTTATTTTTGGTGTTAAAAATGGCAACGCACGTAAAACATTGTGCTTCTGGGTGCTTGTAACGGTACAGGGATCGTGGGAAGTGTTAAAATTTAAAGGTAAGTTATAATAACGGGAAAAACGAATGACTCTCGGCTTCGTTAAATGTATTTTTCCCCCCCATTATATTCAAATTAATGTTGTCGATGTCAATTTTGGGATGATCATTGACAAAATTGACTTGGTTTTAGCGAAAGCGGGTCATATATTTATTAGTCCTCGAGACCGTATTTCGGCCATGGCCGTCAATCTCAAGAGAGACTAGTCTTCGGCGCGGGAGATATTATAGTGTACCTGTTTTTGCAGACACAGGTGCACTCTCTCTTCCCACACTCTCATAGTCCGGTGGGAATGCGATCCAACACGATCGGAGAGAGATCAGGCGCAGGACCAAAGGCCCTAACGTGCTTTCCGATACACGGGGGTATCACACCGCCAACTTCCAAACTCCAGACTGTTACTAAGAAATTCCTATTGGAAAAACCCAAAAACACTTTACTCGACCTGGCTATCGAATCCAGGACGAAACGAAGCCACCGACCCAGGTCGAAGCTCAGCAGTCGCGCTTGCGACCACAACACCAACGCGGCCGTCAGAATACGGATCATAGTGGGCGTCGTAAATAACATATTTTCACCTAAATGAGTTTGGTTCTATAAAGTTTTCGAATTAATCATGGTTTCCTCTGTATCCAGTATACAGAGGAAAGGATGAAGAGAGGGATGAAGGGAGGATGATTAATTTGAAAACTTTTGAAAAGGTAAGGGGTTAAAAACAAAGTACGGTGAGAAAAGTGGAATGGGACATGAAATAAGTCATTGGCTTAGCGAGTCATTTGTCACTGATTTTGAACCACGATATTGGATCACGCACAATGAAGGGTTGCGTAGTTAAGAAACCTAAAATTGTACCTGAAAAACATGTTCGCCTATACATTCCAACTGCAATTGTAAGTTAATCGACTATTACTCGTTAACTTGTAAAGCCTACTTAGCTGTGATAGTCTTTGTCCCAATTTAGCTGGCGAAAGGGGGGGGGGGGGGCACTTGACTAATAAACATTAGCATTTTAAAGCTTAATATTTCGCAAACGGATCCCTGAATCGAAAAATATTTCACACCATTCACCCGCAATATTTTTGAACGCCCTATCTTACGACACTCCACAGCATGAGACACAAGGACGAGGAAAAGAAACATTCCCACGACGTACGTGTAGGGGAGGTAACCTAAAAACTTTTTTTTAAGGTTTTGTTTTCCTACTTTGTCGGCGTGATAATACTATGTATAGTGTATACCCAAGCCAAATTACAGCTTTCTAGTACTAAGAGTCTCTGAGCTAAGCCACGGACAGAAAGACGGATGGACATGGCGCAACTACAACGGTTCCTTGTTGACAACGGAACCTTAAAAAGGCTGTAATTGGTTTAATTATCTGATCATAATTTATAACTTCGTATAGTCGGCGTTCAGGCAGCTTAACTTCGTTTAAATGTAATAAATACTTACACTATAAACTCCAAAATAAAAGTTCGGTACCTCATAACAAGGAATACACCAGTTATTACTAAGTAGCATTTCCAATTAATGCTACATACTTGGCAACCCTAACTTCATGTGTTCGTACGAATATAATTTACTAAACTAACTAATAGTATCTAAGTGCCCGAATTTGCGGTAGTAAATTCTCTCTGGTGTTTGCGGTGTTTCTGATTGGGACTGGGAGTTTGGGGCACTGCATTGTATACAACGGGTCGAAATCTAAGAGGTGAACACTACTAAGGTTTGTTACTTGTGCTAGAGGAAAACAAATATGCGGGTATGCATTAACGGGGTGGAAAGTTACTCCATCCTCCATTGAGGTGACCGAGATGGGTGTTGATTGTGTTTGGTTTTCACTCCGACCCACCGACCTATATTATACAAGTACGCTGAACATCATACTATCGATGACAAAACGAAAAAAAAATATTTTCGCCATTTCGGCGCTGATAACAACGTGGGCGTCCGTGGAACAAAATTTTTTTAATAGTAAATTTTACAAAATGCTCATACTCTCATGATAAAAATGTTCTAAATATCTCGTAGTAAACACAAAATACACAAAAAAGTAAATTCCACGATTTAGACCTAAATCATCAGAGACGTCCCAAAAACAACACGACCACCATTTGCAATAGTGTGTCAATTTTAGTTCCTGAGACGCTCGAGCGGGGGCGCTTTGAATCGGCACAAAAAACAACTGTCATTTCGTATAGTATATTTAGTCCAGCGTACTTGTTTCAATGAGTTTCAATAAAGACATCTTTATTGAAACTCATTGAAACAGGAATTATATTACTTTCATTTTAACTATGATACTTTCATTTTAAAATATGATCTTCTGACCTTAAAGTCAAGACGGAAACTTCTGGAAGTTATGACTTCTATTCAATGTGTGCCGCAATCATTTTGATTGTCCAGACTTAGTTAGGAGTCTGTGTTACACTCTGAATCGGCACAAAACACAACTGTAATTTCGTATAGTATATTTTAGTCCAGCGTACTTATTTATAAGAGGTCAGTGATCCGAACATGACGGGCTGGGCTGTCTAACCTGTTACCGCATTTACTGATTGGTTTGTACCAAGGCATTACCTATTCCTTTGCAGTACATGCTGAGACAAAATAAAAATAACCAGGATCAAGAGACGTGCACTAGAGCAAGCAATCGCCAAAAATATGACGTAAAGTATTTTCCAGCATATTTCTTATGAAATTATACAGGCTACCCTGAAAATGGAATGTCCGATAAATCCACAATACTTAGCGACCCTACAGCCATGTGGGACTCGCGCGATTGTGATCTATGCAAATTCGAGTTTAGATGCAAATGGGACCACTATAGCATCACACGTTTCAAACTCTATTTTTGTATGTTTTCCATACACAGCCGCTCTATATTTAATTTAATTTAATTTTTATTTTCAACTGTCTGTTTGCATTTTTAGTTTGTGAAAAATGGAAATTTTGAAATTAACGATTCAGTTGGAGAGAATGATTTATTACTTTGTTAAATTTGTTGTGTAACGTGTGTTAAATTTGTTGTGTAAAAAAGTAACCGGCGAAAAATACAACGACAGCTATTTATTTCTATAAGGTAGAAAATGCAAAGAAAGAATGAAATTAGCAACAACTGAAAACTGCTACCCATTTACTTTACCAGTTTCTTTCTGGACGCACTAAGTACAGACGGCACATCAAGTTACTACAATCTGTCAAATTTCTTTAATAGATTTTCAACTTTATCGCTGAAGCATTACGGTTCAAGGTTGATTGGAAAATGTTTACAGTGTCGGGTAGCTTGACCTGCTGGCATCCGTACATCAACATTAAATGATCATAAATTATTGTAGCCTTAAAAAACCTTGCGTACAACTTAGCAGTAAACAGATAAGCAATTCCAACGACAGTATTTTGTAAACAGACTCAATTATAAAATGTAAAATCCATTATCATTCCTTTGCCCCTATCCCAATTTATTTGGGGTGGTTGCAGCATGTCTTCTTCCATAATTCTCTCTCAGGTAGTCACACCTTTTCTAGCTATATCACCTTTCACACTGACCACCCGTTTTTGGTCATTGGCATTTCATACAAACTTTCAAGTCCTTGTTTTTCGAAATGCATGAACCGATTTTAATGAAACTTCCTACGCATAAGCAAGATATATAGATCTAAAAAGTTAATTGAGAACATAAAATTCAAAAAACAGAATAAGTAACTTAATATTTCCATTTAATATGCATCCCATCGACAGTATTAACAATTGACACTCAATCCCCTACATCACTCATTAAGTCATTTCACTTTTTAATTAAAAAAACCGGTCAAGTGCGAGTCGAACTCGCGCAACGAGAAATTTGTAGACATGTAAATAAATAGTTTATCACGGGAATCGTGTCTCGAATATTTTTCCCGTTTTTTCCGATTACATTCTGAATTTCCCCTCAAAATCAGTCCCCAAAACGTATAATTACAATGTTAATTAATGTCTTTTAAAGTAAAATTGAAAATCAAAGTTATTTTATTTTTAATGATAAGTACATATAACCGTACGAAGTTAAGTAATTTACCTACAGCTACATTCGCCAAAAAAAAATTAGGTAACATCACTAAAGTACATAAACAATGAAAGCACTGAATATTGCTCTAACGAAAAGATAAACTAGATGGACAAACTTAACTTTGCCGTGAGTAAACTACATTGAACTGTATTATATGTCCCCTTAATATATACACATAGGACGCGATTAGTTTACCAACAGCAAATACGTTTGTAATCACCAAAAACCACTTTTTTTTGTAATCCTTCCTACTATAATTTATATGCATTCCTACTATAATACTCTACGCATACATACGCATTCCTACTATGTTACTCTTTCACGCAAAAACTACTAAACGGATTTGGATGAAATTTGGCACACAGATGATTTATAACCAGGATTAACATAAAGGATAATTCTTATCCCGATATTCCCACAGGATCGAAACTAACGCGGGTGACTTATGCGGGTGCTAAATATATAAATTTACGGTTTTCGGTTTTTTTCCTTTATTTGTGCTACATGACAGCTTCTTGCCAAATTTTATGATTCTAAGTCAACGGGAAGTACCCTATAGGTATTTATTCCGGAACATAATAAACGCCCGTGTCGTTTTGATTGCGTTGACTTAGAAGTTAGATTTTTTTCTCTGCATCAAGGGATTGCAGCCGATTGATATTAATTTCAACTTGATAACCCCAAGCGTTCCTGAGAAAAATGGTTTTGACTGACGAACAGACAGACGGACAATGAAGTGATCTTATAAGTGTTCCGTTTTTCCTTTTGAGGTATGGAACCGTAAAAAACAAATTATAACCATTTAATTGGGTGCCAATGTGCCATACTAAAAATATCAGTCCTTGTTGACGTAAAAGTAATTAACAAATATGATTGATTGGCAATTTTAACGGTTTTAATTTGAAATGAATAATTTCACCAGTACGTACACTTGAATAGATTGGTTTTTGTGAGCAGTAAATTAACATACCTAAGGTTTAAGTGTAAAAAGTGTTCATTGTTAAAAATATCATAATTTATTTTCAAACGTTAACAATCTAGAAAGTATATCTAAAACACAATGAATGATTCGATGAAGATTATTGAAGAATTTAATTAAACATAATATTTCAACCTATAACGTCTTACTCAAAATCAAAAGTCATTTATTCAAATTAGGCTGAGAATCAGCACTTCTTGAACGTCAAAATTACAAAAGACAGTCCCCCAAAAACGCCCGCCCTTCACTACTTCCTAGTGCTATCGCTGGGAAGAAGAAGTGGCGCAACAAACTCCTCAGCAGCACAGCTGTCTGCTCAATTAAAAAAAAATACTTGATTGTATACAATACTAGGTACCGGTATTCGGTAATTAACATTACAAGACCAGAACATAAAATGAAATTATTTGCCATAATATGTCAGCTAGCCACGCCAATATACCAACAAATATAATAAAAACTATACGTACTCAAGTAGTACTGTTGGGACACAGGTATCCTCTATGTTTGTAAGAAGGACGACGTGGGCCCAGTGCGGGTTTGTGGAAGAGAAAATTAACGTCATCGTCATGTGTGCCTCATTCTCACTCTGTTATCGACAGTAATCGAGACCTATATTCAAGCTTTTCAGGCTTTTTGGATCCTTCAGCATTCAACTGTTATAGCAATTGTCTCGAACTGACTCCATAATTATGTTTCCACATATTGAAACAAAGACAACTTTATATCATCATCTGCCTAGCCTTGTATAAGCATGATACCCCCTGGTAAGACTGCTTGTGAGACTTTAGGGTTTGGATAATGTTTCACTTATAACTTCACCAAAGCAATGCATAAAAATACATAGGTACAGAACACATAAAACATAACACAAATACAAAATATCGATCAATATTTAAGTCGCAATGACCCACATAGGGGGAGATGAGGCGAAAACAAGCCGACGGTGGCCAAATGCAATGACTCCTGCCTTTGGTCGTCACGCGATCCGTCGCGTCGCAAGCTTACCGCCAGGTATTTGTCGGCATAAGAAATATTTAGACATGGCAGTGGCTGAAATGAAAGAAATTTTGTGTTTCTAGAACGTTCGACCACTCTTCTACTACTGTTGACTTTCAGAGAACTCTTATTTTGAGAATAGATATATCGGGTTTATTATTACGTCTGGCGTTTGCTAGAAGACATCCACAGATTAAAACGACTTGTCTGAGACTAAAATTTAATTATAGATTTCAGCATTTAGAAAAAAGTAAAATAAAGAATTGCATTTTGCCTTTTCTTCCACTAATATTTAACATAGATTTCTAAATAACTAGAACTAAGGAACATCAAGAGACTGATGTTTGAGTGCCAGATGTGTAGTTTGACACAGATAAAATTGCCCACTTACAAGCAGCTATGCAAAAACAAATACTCTAAAAGCCAATTCTAAAACAAACAAAGTTCACAATAGCAGTTCCTTCGTCGCTATAACGACGGACAACCCCACTGTTTACGAGCCGAAGTCTGCACGAGAAACAGTAACGCACCACCTTCGAGCACGAACACCCACCGATACCGGTTATACACCACCAGTAATAAAATCGAAACGAAACTAAACAAAGCTAAAATAACTAAACGGAAACGTGACAAAAATAACCGTCAATTATAAAAGAAATTCAAACATCGAAATGAACGTCCATTTTAATGAATTCGAACATCGGTTTCTTTTTTAAAATAAAATGCAATCCAAATTCAAATATTCTGTGCTGCCAGGTATTGTAAAATAAATTGTTCGATAATAATAAATAAAAAAATGATTCGTTTATTAGTGTTGGTACTGCAAATGACATTAGTTTTATCGGCGAGGGAACCGCGCCAAATAACTTTAGCGAATCAAGGGACGATTTCGGGAATGTATATTACGAGATTTCGAACGAAAAGAATAGCGGCCTACGTCGGAATACCGTACGCTCAGCCGCCAATTGAGTTCAGGAGGTTTTTGCCCCCCGAGTATACCGATTTGCCTCAGTGGGAAGGAGTGAAAAATGCGACGATATATGCCCCGGACTGTATGCAAAGTGACCCAAAAAAGGAGGATGTGCAGAACCCCTTGAAGAAGCATGATGATTTGTTTATGAAGTTGCTGGAATCACAAATGGAGGATAAGAAGAAAAAGGAGTATTCTGAGGATTGTCTCTTTTTGAACGTGTATGTGCCCGATGGTAAGTAGGTCCTACTATTAATCTTGTTGAAACTGTAATATTCCTAACATTTGAATACAATATTTGCCTTCCGGGCTAAGTTTACTTATCGTGAATTGCATGAATTTCATGAATGTTTGAGCCAAAATTTAGAAGGTATGCCACTCCATTGCCAAGATATTTCGTATGTTTCGGCTACTTATTTGTTTTCATTACACAACATTTTCATTATTTAGAAATATTATTTTAACTGTAACCTTGTCCATAATTCTCGTTTGATATAAATAATTAACGTCACATTTAAATTAAAAATAGAGATGTCATTCTTTCTCGAATCCTATAAAATTTTTAATTACGAAAATTAAACCTCCCATTAAAATTCCAGTGTTGGCATTAATAAAAATAAAACGTTCTCTCGACAAATTCGCGTCTTCAATCCCCTCCTTAGACAAGGGGATAAGCTGTGACAAATTATATTTCATCGATCATTTCGACGTTTGCGTTCTCGCGATACGAATGTCCCCGAGACGATTTTCTTGCTAGGAAACGGTCTCTTCAGCTTTGCTTATTTGAAATATCCTTGGCGTCGGCAAGACTAAGCTACTTCATTTATATTGTCGCGATATATTCGAAGTGTTGCTTCAAAATGTCACGGTGGCTTGAAGGTTTGTTGACCCGTTTCTTGGTACTTGACGAGGAACAAAAAAAACATATTAGTAATTTCTCCTGAATTGTCGCAATTTGAGTAGAATTTTGTGTAAATTGTAAATTAATTTTTGAATCATTTACTCACGGTTCAGAATAGCACCATGAGAAAACTTGGGCTAAAATCATAAACACTCCATCTTTCTCTGCAAAAGAAGAGGCATTTGAGTGGAATGGAAGCCAAATACGTACCTAATATGTTATGTTAAAATGATTCTTTTGGGGTAAAAGTGGACAAAACAAACGAAACTGGACTATTATAAGGATCAAAGGCTATTATAGCACGTGCCGTTCTATTATAGCACGTGCCGTTCTATGTCCTCCTTTTAGTAGTTACAATTTCAGTTCATTTGATAATTTCTACCATTTCTGGTGAAAGGCGTTAATTGTAGAATGTGTAGTCTTCATTTATTATACTACGTATATACGTTTATTGTACTATTTATTAGACTATACATTCTACAATTAACGCCTTTCTACCAGAAATGGTAGAAAGGCGTTAACTGTAGAATGTTTAGTCTATTATCAAATGAACTGACATTGTGACTGCTAAAAGGCCTATCGATAATGTAAAAGCTAAGAATAGCCCGTCGTCTATAATTATCATACTCCATAATCAAATACCTACGTTTTCTTGGTTGACGTTGCAACTTGTATATGTAGAATTAGATCGATTTTCACCTGCTTCTACGAGTACCAAGCATTCTTGAATTAGAATAGAAATGTTATTTATATAAGATATCTGCCCAGCGGTTTCACCCGCTTAAATCTCGATCCCTTGCAAGCATCCCTTGAATATTGGGATAAAAAGTATGTCCTAATCCAGATAATGGTCTACACACGTGCCAAATTTAATCCAAATCCGAAAAGACTGACGTCATAAAGCTCGTTTAGAGTGTGCAAACATCCGCTTGTATATTTTACCCTGCACATTATTATACGAATTTCCTTGTCCTAATCAATGGGCACAAAAAGACAACTATGCGATTTACTTTGTACGTTTATTTTATCATCACTGGTCTGCCCACCGCTCATATAGGCAGTCGCCTCATGTAAAATACTGGTATTCAGCTGCATCCGGTTAGACTGGAAACCGATCCCAACATAGTTGGGAAAAGGCTGGCAGATGATGATGGTCTGCAAACCGCTAGGTCGACCACTAGGTCGCAATTGCTTCAGCTGAGTATTAGGTCCTATAGGTTCGATTCCCAGGTCGTCGTTTCTGATGTACATCTATATAAAGCAATACCCAAATGCACTCCACGTTTTCCATTTTTCAAACTGATTTTTTAGGTACGTACAACATTTTGGTTGACTACTAAAAATTTCTTATATGACCCGTTTACATCTAAAAACGTTATTTACGAGAAAAGGGCATAAAAAGTCCTTCATTAACCCAGTTTGGGGGTCCGCCGGTTCCCCCTACCATCAGATAAGGGTTCGTTCGAAGCCACGTGTGGTAGGCGCCATTCTGCCCTACAATTGGTTGGAGTACGATTTATTCTATATTTTCCGGCTGTACATCAAATAAGGTTGTCAGTAAAGAAAAGCGCTTAAAAACATTATTTTTGACTCTTAAAGGTTCAAACTAAAAGTATTTATTTCAATTAAACCAATTACAGGCACGTTTGAATTGTCATGGAGTACGTCAGTCAGAAAGATGATGCTAGTTGTCCATTCCAAAGCGTAGTAGGTTCTATGGAGATGAACGGGCAAGAAACTCCATGGACACTCTTTTAAAAAAAATATTGTTAAACAAATTATTTGTGTTACATCATGCAAGTTGAAATTATACATGTGTGAGAACGATGTAGAAACATGTGCACGTTCAAAGCATCCTATTCAAAAATTTAAATAAGCTGTGGCAGCTAAGAGATGACCAGTCCTAATTGACGGTGCCGTTCTCGAATATGACGTATGGATCAGCAACATTCCGCTCAACCATTTTGAAGAGAATATAACAATCCAACACACACGGTTGATTAGAAATTAGCAAAATATTAATACGTTTAATTGTTTTGTTATAAAACAGTGGTAGTAACTATTAGTCAAACCATTATACTACGACAAAAATATTAATGTTATTCATATTTTGTATAAACCTACCTGCATTCTAAAATCAATGAATCTGTCTAGCCTTTTCCCAACTAGTTCTAAAATAAAAAAAAATAAGAAAAATTGTTTATTCAGCACAAACAAGACGCATATAACAAAAAAAATACTCACGCTAATACAAAGTAGTAAGCCGAAAGCCTTGTATTCAAAACCATAAAAAAGTTAAAAATTTGACAATGTTGTCCATTGCTTGATGTCAGGCCAGTTCACAATTTACCGGTCCACATCAAAACTAAAGACAAAATGGCGTAATGCGTTGCGACCACTGACCTATAATAAACAAGTACGTATTGGACTTTATACTATCGATGAAAAAACGAAGTCATTTGATTTTCGCCATTTTGGCGCTACAGCAACGTGAGCGTCCGTGGAACTAATATTTTTTATAGCGAGTTTTACAACATGCGCATACTCTCAGGATAAAAATGTTCTAAACATCTCGTGGTAAACACAAAATACTTACACAAAAAGGTCTTATTCCACGATTTAGACCTAAATCATCAGAGACGAGATCATCAGAGGCAAAAAAAAAAAAAAAAGACGTACCAAAACAAAGCGACGGCCATTTGCGGCAATGTGTCAATTTTAGTTCCTGAGACGCTCGAGCGGGGCGCTTTGAATCGGCACAAAAAACAACTGTCACTTCGTATAATAAATTTAGTCCAGCGTACTTTTTTCAATGAGTTTCTGTTAAAACTAGATATCAAAAATTGAGTTATTACTTGCATGTATTAAAAATATGTATACTGTTGTCTATGCCTATTTGCGATAACAGATTACCTTATCAAAAATTAATAGGCAGTTTGATGTATTTGGCTGTTTTGACCCGACCAGACATTGCCTATTCAGTCAGTTACCTGAGTCAGTTCAACAACTCTTATTCCACTGTTCACTGGAACTATGCTAAGAGGGTCTTAAAATATTTATTGAAAACAAAAGATTATTGTTTAAAATATTCCAGAGGAAAAGCAGAGCTAGAAGGATTTGTGGATGCCGATTGGGCAAGCGATGCTATTGACAGACGGTCATACACAGGATTTTGTTTCACAAAATCTGGTTCTGCTATTTCATGGGAAAGCAAGAAACAAAAAACTGTTGCTTTGAGCAGTTGTGAGGCTGAATATATGGCTTTATCAGAAGCATGTCGTGAAGCGATTTATCTAAAGAATTTAGAGTTTGAAATAACAGGTTGTAGTAAAAAGATTATATTGTATAATGACAGTCAGAGTGCATTGAAGTTGGCAAATAATCATCAGTCTCATAGACGTTCCAAACATATTGATGTAAGATATAATTTTATCAGAAATGCTATTAATGATAGTTCTCAAGATTTTGATTTTTTTACTCTGGTGATTTTCTACAATTGATTTAAACTCTTTGAAATAGCTTAGTGCTTCACTTTTTGCCTTTAAAAAATATATGAAGACCATTCTGCTAAAGTCGTCAATGAACAGTAGAAAATATCGCGCACCACCAATTGATTTAACTTCCATTGGGCCACAAATGTCTGAATGAACAATCTGAAGTATCTCTGTAGCTCGTGTACCTGTGTAGAAGGGCAATCGTGATTGTTTACCTTCACAACATACCTCACAGTTCGACTTACTTGTCACAAAGGTGTCTGAATAATTCATCCCTTCAACTAGACCACGTTTCATTTTGTTCATATCGTTGCTGTTTAGGTGTCCAAGCCGCCTGTGCCATGTGTCCCCGTCAACCACGGAAGAAGTCAGAAAACAGATTTGTGTCTGTAGTTTTAATTTGTAAACACCATCAACAAGTTCAGCCTGAGCCACTAAAACACCTTGTTTGTTGCGTATAAGGCACTGGTTAGGTTCAAATACGACACTGTTTCCATTTCTTATTAATTCACTGACCGATAAGAGGTTAGTTGCAAGACTCGGCACGCATAGAACATTCTTCACGGTTATTTCATAATCGTGATGTGTAGTAATTTCTACATCTCCCGAACATAAAACAGGAACTTTCGTCTTGTTTGCAACGATAATCTTCGGTAAACTCGATGAAAATAAAGGATTTTTCAACCAATTCTCATTCGTGGTCATGTGCATACTGGCTCCGGAATCTACGTACCAGTCACTTTTACCGAACTTTCCGCTGAGAAAAACAACGCTAAAAGCGTTAGTCTGTTTCTTCTTCTCCGATTTCTCGTTCAAAAGTGGACATTGGTTGCGATAATGACCAGTTTCCTTGCACCGATAACATGTTATTGTCTTTGTGTTTTTGACATTTGTGTTTGACATATTCGATGTCTGCCCGCCATGTTGACTAGCTCTCTTTTTTCTCCAATTTTTTGCAAGTAATGCTGTACTAGATTCTTCAGTGAAATTATCAGATTCCATATCGAGTAATTTGGTTTTGATTGTATCTGCAGTTATAGGGATTCCAGAGTGTTCGATGGCCATGATCATGGGCATGAAACGTTCGGGTAAACCGGCCAATAACAGCGAACCAACCCATTCATCGTTTATCATAAAGCCCGTGCCACTTAATCGCTGCGAAGTTTCCACTATTTGCGTCACATAATTCGTCATATTCTCGCAATTTTCCAATCTGATGGAAATCAAATGACGAAGCAAAGTAATCCTTCTCGAAAATCCTGAATCGTCGAACAAATTCTTCAATTTTATAAACAATTCTTTCGTGGTCTTTGTCTCCTTTATGTGCACAAATAACGATGGATCTATCGTTAAAATCAGCTTAGCTCGTGCTTTAGCATCTGCCGCTGCTGTTGCTGCAGTAACTTCTTGCTTTATGTACACGTCTGCACCTTCTAGTATAAGCAAATTCTCAACAGCGAACGCCCAATCATCATAATTATCGCGACCTTTTAGTTTCGGCACGTTCGTTAGAAATTGGGAACTCATTTTCTTGATAGTACAGCTCGAAATATTAACAATAAACTATTACTTTCCAAAAAAATTGTGGGTCTGGGCCCATAACCTATTAAAACGCGGTGCTTGTTAGCTGCCAAGCACCGCGTTTTAATATTATTTGCCAACTTCAATGCACTCTGACTGTCATTATACAATATAATCTTTTTACTACAACCTGTTATTTCAAACTCTAAATTCTTTAGATAAATCGCTTCACGACATGCTTCTGATAAAGCCATATATTCAGCCTCACAACTGCTCAAAGCAACAGTTTTTTGTTTCTTGCTTTCCCATGAAATAGCAGAACCAGATTTTGTGAAACAAAATCCTGTGTATGACCGTCTGTCAATAGCATCGCTTGCCCAATCGGCATCCACAAATCCTTCTAGCTCTGCTTTTCCTCTGGAATATTTTAAACAATAATCTTTTGTTTTCAATAAATATTTTAAGACCCTCTTAGCATAGTTCCAGTGAACAGTGGAATAAGAGTTGTTGAACTGACTCAGGTAACTGACTGAATAGGCAATGTCTGGTCGGGTCAAAACAGCCAAATACATCAAACTGCCTATTAATTTTTGATAAGGTAATCTGTTATCGCAAATATTGGATTTTTCAACATTCAATTTGCACTCTATAGGAGTTTCAGCAATATTACAATCAGACATATCAAACTTCTTTAATAGTTGCTCAATATAATGCTCCTGATCTATTGTAATTACATTTGAATTTCTGTCAATATTAATCCTCATGCCCAAATATTTTTTGACCTGACCTAGATTTTTAATCTTAAATTTCTGACTCAATCCTTCTATAAGACAATCAGTTTCTGACTTATTTTGATTTTTTTACTCTGGTGATTTTCTACAATTGATTTAAACTCTTTGAAATAGCTTAGTGCTTCACTTTTTGCCTTTAAAAAATATATGAAGACCATTCTGCTAAAGTCGTCAATGAACAGTAGAAAATATCGCGCACCACCAATTGATTTAACTTCCATTGGGCCACAAATGTCTGAATGAACAACTTTAGAGGAATCTGTGTCCAAATCAGAATTTTTTGATCAGTCGAGTTCAAGTGAGTCAGAATATCTTGACGTTGAGAATCAAGATGCCTTACAGACATCAAAGGAAACCACAAAACCCACAGAGGCTGTAGATACTGATTTACCACTCTTGGTCAATGAAGAAAATAAAAAAAGGCAAAGAAAGAAACCAGAAAGATATGGCTATGTCAACATATGTACCACCTCCGTAGGAGAAGATGAGATGACTTATGCTGAGGCTATCAGTGGTCCTGAGAAGCAACAATGGTTGCAGGCGATAGCAGAGGAGCTGCAGTCATTTGAAGACAACCAAGTTTGGGAAATTGTCGATGCTCCAGATAACGCGAGTGTAGTGCAGTGTAAATGGGTGTTAAGAAAAAAGTTTGACTGTGACAATAAAGTGCGTTATCGTGCTAGGTTGGTGGCAAAAGGCTTTACGCAGAAAGCCGGTGTTGATTATCAAGAAACTTTCTCACCAGTAATCAGACATTCGACTTTGCGTTTACTATTTGCTTTGAGTGTGCAGTTAAACATGTTTATAATTCACCTAGATGTCACAACAGCTTTTCTTAATGGTTACCTAAAAGAAAACATTTTTATGTACTTGCCTGAAGGGTTTCTTGTCAAAGATTCAAATAAAGTTTTGAAATTAAGAAAGGCTGTTTACGGCTTAAAACAATCAGCACTTGCTTGGTATCAAAGAGTAGAGCAAACATTGTGTGATTTAGGATTTATTAAGAGTAACCTAGAGCCTTGTGTTTTTATTAAAAGTCATGGTAACAATAGGAAAACTATAGTAGGAGTTTATGTTGATGATTTTATAATATTTTCAAATGATAAGTCAGAAACTGATTGTCTTATAGAAGGATTGAGTCAGAAATTTAAGATTAAAAATCTAGGTCAGGTCAAAAAATATTTGGGCATGAGGATTAATATTGACAGAAATTCAAATGTAATTACAATAGATCAGGAGCATTATATTGAGCAACTATTAAAGAAGTTTGATATGTCTGATTGTAATATTGCTGAAACTCCTATAGAGTGCAAATTGAATGTTGAAAAATCCAATATTTGCGATAACAGATTACCTTATCAAAAATTAATAGGCAGTTTGATGTATTTGGCTGTTTTGACCCGACCAGACATTGCCTATTCAGTCAGTTACCTGAGTCAGTTCAACAACTCTTATTCCACTGTTCACTGGAACTATGCTAAGAGGATCTTAAAATATTTATTGAAAACAAAAGATTATTGTTTAAAATATTCCAGAGGAAAAGCAGAGCTAGAAGGATTTGTGGATGCCGATTGGGCAAGCGATGCTATTGACAGACGGTCATACACAGGATTTTGTTTCACAAAATCTGGTTCTGCTATTTCATGGGAAAGCAAGAAACAAAAAACTGTTGCTTTGAGCAGTTGTGAGGCTGAATATATGGCTTTATCAGAAGCATGTCGTGAAGCGATTTATCTAAAGAATTTAGAGTTTGAAATAACAGGTTGTAGTAAAAAGATTATATTGTATAATGACAGTCAGAGTGCATTGAAGTTGGCAAATAATCATCAGTCTCATAGACGTTCCAAACATATTGATGTAAGATATAATTTTATCAGAAATGCTATTAATGATGACATGGTTGGGACTGAGTATTTGGCAACTGCTAACATGCCTGCTGACCTATTGACAAAAGGTTTACCAGGGATGAAACATTACAAATTTATGAAAACACTTGGTATTGTTGTAAGATAAAAAATATATTGTTGTATACATAATTTTTACAAGAGTTTAGTGTCTGTTTGAAGATAATTGTTTTGTTTGTTATTTTGATATAGTGGGGGTGTTAAAACTAGATATCAAAAATGAAGGCATAATACACCAGAAAACCAATAACTATACACCAGAACAGAACGGACTCAGTGAAAGGTCAAACCGAACCATTGTGGAGAGAGCAAGATGCTTGCTATTTGAAGCAGACTTGGAAAAGAAATTTTGGGCGGAAGCTGCCAATACAGCAGTATACCTAAAGAACAGATCCACAGCTTCAGGCATAGAGCAGACTCCATATGAAATATGGACTGGTAAAAAACCAAATTTACAACATATTCGCATTTTTGGGAGTCCAGTGATGGTACATGTACCAAAAGAAAAAAGGACAAAGTGGGATAAAAAATCAAAGAAACATATACTTGTGGGTTTCTGTGAAAATGTTAAAGGATATAGAATCTATGATCCAATCAAAAACATTGTTACAACTAGTAGAGATATTGTGGTACTAGAAAAGCAAAAGAAACGAGACACAGTTGATGTCATTCTAGAGAACACAGATTCAGTGGGGGAATCAGTAGAGGAATCTGTGTCCAAATCAGAATTTTTTGATCAGTCGAGTTCAAGTGAGTCAGAATATCTTGACGTTGAGAATCAAGATGCCTTACAGACATCAAAGGAAACCACAAAACCCACAGAGGCTGTAGATACTGATTTACCACTCTTGGTCAATGAAGAAAATAAAAAAAGGCAAAGAAAGAAACCAGAAAGATATGGCTATGTCAACATATGTACCACCTCCGTAGGAGAAGATGAGATGACTTATGCTGAGGCTATCAGTGGTCCTGAGAAGCAACAATGGTTGCAGGCGATAGCAGAGGAGCTGCAGTCATTTGAAGACAACCAAGTTTGGGAAATTGTCGATGCTCCAGATAACGCGAGTGTAGTGCAGTGTAAATGGGTGTTAAGAAAAAAGTTTGACTGTGACAATAAAGTGCGTTATCGTGCTAGGTTGGTGGCAAAAGGCTTTACGCAGAAAGCCGGTGTTGATTATCAAGAAACTTTCTCACCAGTAATCAGACATTCGACTTTGCGTTTACTATTTGCTTTGAGTGTGCAGTTAAACATGTTTATAATTCACCTAGATGTCACAACAGCTTTTCTTAATGGTTACCTAAAAGAAAACATTTTTATGTACTTGCCTGAAGGGTTTCTTGTCAAAGATTCAAATAAAGTTTTGAAATTAAGAAAGGCTGTTTACGGCTTAAAACAATCAGCACTTGCTTGGTATCAAAGAGTAGAGCAAACATTGTGTGATTTAGGATTTATTAAGAGTAACCTAGAGCCTTGTGTTTTTATTAAAAGTCATGGTAACAATAGGAAAACTATAGTAGGAGTTTATGTTGATGATTTTATAATATTTTCAAATGATAAGTCAGAAACTGATTGTCTTATAGAAGGATTGAGTCAGAAATTTAAGATTAAAAATCTAGGTCAGGTCAAAAAATATTTGGGCATGAGGATTAATATTGACAGAAATTCAAATGTAATTACAATAGATCAGGAGCATTATATTGAGCAACTATTAAAGAAGTTTGATATGTCTGATTGTAATATTGCTGAAACTCCTATAGAGTGCAAATTGAATGTTGAAAAATCCAATATTTGCGATAACAGATTACCTTATCAAAAATTAATAGGCAGTTTGATGTATTTGGCTGTTTTGACCCGACCAGACATTGCCTATTCAGTCAGTTACCTGAGTCAGTTCAACAACTCTTATTCCACTGTTCACTGGAACTATGCTAAGAGGGTCTTAAAATATTTATTGAAAACAAAAGATTATTGTTTAAAATATTCCAGAGGAAAAGCAGAGCTAGAAGGATTTGTGGATGCCGATTGGGCAAGCGATGCTATTGACAGACGGTCATACACAGGATTTTGTTTCACAAAATCTGGTTCTGCTATTTCATGGGAAAGCAAGAAACAAAAAACTGTTGCTTTGAGCAGTTGTGAGGCTGAATATATGGCTTTATCAGAAGCATGTCGTGAAGCGATTTATCTAAAGAATTTAGAGTTTGAAATAACAGGTTGTAGTAAAAAGATTATATTGTATAATGACAGTCAGAGTGCATTGAAGTTGGCAAATAATCATCAGTCTCATAGACGTTCCAAACATATTGATGTAAGATATAATTTTATCAGAAATGCTATTAATGATGACATGGTTGGGACTGAGTATTTGGCAACTGCTAACATGCCTGCTGACCTATTGACAAAAGGTTTACCAGGGATGAAACATTACAAATTTATGAAAACACTTGGTATTGTTGTAAGATAAAAAATATATTGTTGTATACATAATTTTTACAAGAGTTTAGTGTCTGTTTGAAGATAATTGTTTTGTTTGTTATTTTGATATAGTGGGGGTGTTAAAACTAGATATCAAAAATTGAGTTATTACTGGCATGTATTAAAAATATGTATACTGTTGTCTATGCCTCTTGTCTATGTACGTTTGTGTGAGAATAAAAACGATCCTCACTTGTTAGCTGCCAAGCACCGCGTTTTAATAGTTTCAATAAAGACATCTTTGAAACTCATTGAAACAGGAATATTATTACTTTCATTTTGATGTACAAACTAACTTTGGTAGGTTTCTAAAAAAATCGACTTAATAACGCTTTCAAAAGAATTATATAAAAACTTGCTACCTAGATTATATTTGCAAATAATCATCGTTTTAGCAATTTATTAAGATTTTTATTTGAATTCACAAAAAACCGTATTTTCATTAGTGTTCCTCGTAATAAGTACTTTCACTTTTGTAAGCAATTTCCCATTTCAGTTTCAATTTAATGTATAATAATATTACAACTACGCAAAGAAACATTTAGGTACTCATTTAATTATATTATTATAACTAGCTGGGCCCGTGACTTCGTCCGCGTAAAATCTCTTGGAAACAAGAGATTTTACGCTGCCCCACCCCATCGCATCGCATCGTCTGCCCGCGCTATCACTTCGTTTTTCCTCAGCGTTCTGTTTTCCCTTTTTTCTTGAATCTCACCGTGACGTATGCCTATGGCCATCCTCAAGAATTGGGCTATCAAATACAAAACAAAAATATTCAAATCCTTCCAAAGAATTAACACGTTCAAATAAACAAACAAACTCTTCAGCTTTATTATTATACTAGCTGACCAGGCAAACGTTATTTTGCCATATACATTATTTCTAGCTGCCCGGCGCTACTTCGCTCGCGTGGTGTCCTACCCCCTACCCTACCCCTACCCTACTCCTACCCTACTCCTACACTACTCCTACCCTACTCCTACCCTACTTCTGCCCAACTCCTAACCTACTCCTACCCTACTCCTAACCTACTCCTACACTACTCCTACCCTACTCCTATAAATAAATAAAAGTATTAAATAAAAAATAAAAAGTATCCTATATCCGTCTCCTGGTTCTAAGCTACCTCCCCGCCAATTTTCAGCCATATCGGTTCAGCTTCTTGAGTTATAAATAGTGTAACTAACACGACTTTTTTTATATATATAGATAATTAAATAGGTTTCCAAAACTAACCGTTTGGTTTCAAGCTTCACAACATTTAAAGATAGTATAAGATAGACACATAGTACTGTAAGATATCAAACAACGTAATGATTTCTTTAGGTTTAACTCAAGCGAACGCCTTTACATCACTCCCGCTAAATTAACACTGTTTTCTTCAAAAAAAAAAATCTAATACAAATATTTGAAAGCTCATTTTAAACTCGCTTGACTGTTCGAATGCGACCAGAGTTACTTTATTGCATAAGGTCGACTTTAGCAAACAACCTTTACGTCCTTTACAGTACCTACTTAGTCACTTACTTAAATTTTTGTGATTCTAAAGATAAAATGTGATTTGATATCCAAAATAAGTGCAGTGCATACACGCGTTCTTTTTATTTTAAATACCTGCACTATTACGGGAAAGTACGTCACAGTTAACTATACAACTAGTCAATATAGTGGGATTTTTTTTAAATCGCAGCACAGAACATTCATGGCATTTTTTCAATAATAAATTAACAATAATTTAATTAATTAACTGATAAAATATATAAGGATAATATTTGTCTGCTTGATACTTACCAATTTTAGGGACATTACTTCATATAAATATTACTTTGAAGTTTTAAAATGTAATAAATTAAACATTATATAAAGCTATGGGTAAGTACTGACAGGACCTGACTCAACAGTGGCGCCAATACTGCCGAATCGCATGTGCTGCCCCGAACGAGTGTGCAGCAACCTTACTTTTGAACAGCGTCGTCAACAACCGGCCTAAACCTTTGGAGAAACAAAATCTTTGATTTAACTAACTGCTCTCTCTTGTATACCAAGACCTAAAGTAGTAAGAAAATAAATAGGGATGACTCTCTCCGTGTTCTGTCCCGGAGAACTAATTCAATTGTCTTGGAAACTGCAGTGAAAATAATTAGTAGAGAAAATAGCAGGAGTAGGAAACAAAATAACTTGTAGAACTTTATGTTGGTCGATGAAATAACTAATTTTACGGTATATATAATTGAAAATGCCTCATGTGAACTAATTAGGAGTACTTTGACCCAGTGGTATCGTGGTATACAGGGTGGTAGGGACCAGCACCCAGCTACCATGCCCAGCTACCATGGATTCATGGTTTTTTTTTTTAATAACAGACGAAAAATTTCTACGCTATGGGGTCTAAGCTCATGTGCTGAATCCATGGTTACAGTTTGTGCGTCGATGTCCCTGCCACCCTGTATAGTGGTAGAACCCAGCCAGGCGCTTTACTTTGTGTAAATTATTTCATCACCACTGCTCTCAAAACGGTGAAGGAAAGCATCGCGAGGAAACCGGCATGTCCTAGAACCAAAAATTCGAAGACGTGTGACATCTACCAACCCGCACTGGTCCCGCGTGGTAGACTACGGCCCACTCCCTCTCACTCCCGGAGAGTGGGCCTGTATCCCAGCGGTGGGAAAATTATCGGCTGATTACGCTATTAAGTACTTATGGCTCATTTAGTCACCGGGTAGAGAACTTACTCGCACCCATCGGTGTTAAAAAAAGCTGCAAAGTGCGAGGTGGACTCTAACACGAAGTGTTCCGTAATAAAATAGAGCAAAAAACGCGGGAAAAAAAAACACGTTTCTTGTATTTAGTTATAGCGGTCATACTAGTACACACTCTGAAAATGTAATGTGTCCACCTTAATAGGTGACAGACTGACGAACGGATAGCGGAGCCTTAGTAGTATTAATAATATTTATTCATATCATTGGTTGTTTATGTAAAGAAAAGAAAAAGAAAGAAATAAATTTATTTGCGGCAAACACGACGCATAAAAGAGAACATAAACACACAAAAAAAAAAACAACAAGGTGGGGGTAAACATGCGTCACATCCACGCAAAACGGCCAGTATGCAGTTGCTTTATATGTATTATAGGTACTGTTTGTTTTACTTTATTTAGTAAGTACGAATTATATGATCAGACTTGGTTTCCGGTAACCGCTGAAAATCAGCGCTGTGCTGTGGGTGGAGCACAGCATCATGCGTGGAAGTTTTCTTGTCACAGTCATGATGTGTAGCCGTCGACTATTTCTGCTTAGTGCTCGTGATTATAGATACACTAGCTGACCCGGCAAACGTTGTTTTGCCATATATAAATTATTTCTAGCTGCCCGGCGCTACTTCGTTCGCGGGGTGTCCTACCCCCTACCCTACTCCTACCCTACTCCTACCCTACTCCTACCCTACTCCTACACTACTCCTACCCTACTCCTACCCTACTCCTACCCTACTCCTACCCTACTCCTACCCTACTCCTACCCTACTCCTACCCTACTCCTACACTACTCCTACCCTACTCCTACCCTACTCCTACCCTACTCCTACACTACTCCTACACTACTCCTACCCTACTCCTACCCTACTCCTACACTACTCCTACCCTAGGGTGGACATCCCTTATCACTTAAGGGTTTGAAAAAAAAAAAAAAAAAATAGATAGTAGCCGATTCTCAGACTTACTGAATATGCACAAAAAATTTCATCAAAATCGGTCAAGCCGTTTCGGAGGAGTATGCAGACTAACATTGTGACACGAGAATTTTATATATAAGAAGATTTTGTTTTTAGTTTTCCTTATTATTAGAATTAATTATCTTTTTGTATGCCGTGTTCTTGTGACAATGGAACCTATTTTTATTTCTTTCTTTTCCTTCTAGTAACAGGGTCCCGTTGGCACCTTTTGGGTACGGAAACCTAATAAAGAGGTCTCTTTTCACCCTAAACATCCCATTTTATAAACATAAATAAAATAGAATTTATGTCAAAAAAACGAATTTTATATTCAAAAAATGTGCTAGCTTAAAACGCGTATGAAAATTAATCAACCTGAAGATTATTTCTTCGAAATAAATTAGTAAACAATTTGTTTTTCTGGTAATACAGACACTCGTATCGTCGTCGTATGTATCGTCGAGGGTCCGTGTGTGTCTGACACGCACTTGGTCGGTTTTTACATTCAAAATCAAAATCAAAAGTCATTTATTCAAATTAGGCTGAGAGTCAGCACTTTTTGAACGTCAAAATTACAATAGACAGTCCCCCAAAAACGCCCGCCCTTCACCACTTCCTAGTGCTATCGCTGGGAAGAAGAAGTGGCGCAACAAACTCCCCAGCAGCACAGCTGTCTGTTCAATTTAAAAAAAAATACGAATGTATACAATACTAGGTACTTATGTTCGGTAATTAACATTACAAAACCAGAACATAAAATTTAATTATTTGCCATAATATGTCAGCTAGCCACGCCAATATACCAACAAATATAATAAAAACTATACGTACTCAAGCTAAAAAATAATTAATTAAAATGTAAATAAAAAAATTGCTATGATGTTCACATTTCTTCGAATTGTTGGTTGTAGGATATGCCGGTTTCCTCACGATATTTTCCTTCAGCGTTTTGAGAGCAATGGCGATCAAATTATTAAGGCAAAGTAAAGCGCCTGCCTGTGTTAGAACCCACGACCTGAAACTCGTCAGTCGGGGCCGTTTCCAATGAGCCACCACTGCTCCCCACTAGGCTATCACTGCTCTCCACTAGGCCATCATTCCTCCAATATGTACAATACAATACTATACGCTATAATTGCCCTATTGAATAACTACATATTTCATGAAGTGACATTTGAGGTAATTTCTAAGTTAGAGTATTGTATTGATGATTCTAATTCTGTAAGCAGCTCTCAGTAAATTGCGCTAATTGCGTAACACACTTCAATTTCAATCTGGATCATTTTGAAAGATGTTGCTAATCCATTGCTTCATATGTTCAAATGTGTCTGCTCAACAACGTAAATATCGCAATGAATGTTGTTGAACTGTCAAAATGAAACCCGTTGCTACTAATAGTTTATTACGCACTTACCCCGCAGGACGAGTAAATAAAACCATCGTTTGTCATATTTCTTGAATAATTATTATTCCTAGAAGTTGATTCTACATTGCTACGTTTTTTTTATCCTTGTCACTTGGCTTGTCAGCCAAATCTGACGCCTACTTGTTTTTTTCTATTATTTTTACAGGTCAATGTTTGTCTCGTATTTCTGTCATCTACTCAAAGTGGACCGGCTCTGTAGCTCCATAGTATGAGTGAATGACATTCTCCTTGATGGATCGTGTCCATCTCATGCGCTGCACACTTCTGCCGGGAGCTGGGACCCTATCAGAGGCCGGACAGTTTATAAAGGTTGCATTTCAGCACCAATTGTGCTATAATCTCCACAGTACATATTTGTTAGGGTCGCGAATTATGTGTAGATCAACGTACCACTTTTGTCCTGCAAATAGCAAAAAATGTAAGAACATTGGAATTTCGCGGCCTACCCTAGCGCGTGTAACAAAAAAAACATGATTCAGACAAAAACATACAGAAAAAAAAAATCCAGTAAAACATAATAAAGTACCTATCTATTTGTGTGTTTTTTGTAGTCACTTACCTACACAAGGCAAAAATAAATCAAAAACAGATGACAGTCGTATTTCGTACTAAAATATGAAATAATTTATGCCTGGAATATTCAAATATGTAATATTTACTTACAAATTTGGCAGCTTTGTGCCGCAATTAGAATATGCCACCGAATGTCTTAATTTATTCTGCGACGTACCTAATTAAAACACGCATAATTCACTCACGTAATGTGGCAAAATGTTAAAGGAAACTTTCATTATACGGGTACCGTTTTCCCTTAGTTACAATATTAAAGAGAAATAAACTAAAAAAAACAGAAGGTCAATTCTCGTAATTTAAAACGAGAATTGGCCTTCAGACTATGAACGTTCTTAAAATTACGAGAATTGCCCCTCAGACAGACCATATTCGCTACACCACACTGCGCTCCAAAACACAGATAAGTGACGTTGCTCAAAAAGCCGCTAAGCTGAAGTGGCAGTGGGTTGGCCACGTCTGCCGTTTGCCCAAGAAGCTTTGGGCCAAAATAACCACCACGTGGTGCCCTGACACAGCTAGAATGCGTCGCGGCAGACCCCGTAGAAGATGGCGAGGCGAGCTGAACAAAACAAACGACCAGTGGTCTACTTTAGCCCTGGATCGAAAGAGCTGGAAGTCAGTTTGCTCAGGCGTGGGATTATGCAGGCTAACAGTAAACTAAAAAAAATATTGAACAAAAAACTACTACTACTTATTAAACTGTATAACTTACTGACCTTCTAATTATACATATACGCTTTTTTAAATTAATAAACCTCTAAAAACTTTTTGTGCTTCTAATGATGCACACTTTTTCAGTTTGTCGCAGTAACGATTTTAGCGTTCCCTGACCAAATGTGTGACCAAGAGCGCTACATCTAAGTTGGTCGCAGTTACAAGGCTATTTAGTATTTTTAGGATCCCAAAATAGGAATGGTATGAGTTATTATATTATATTAATAATATTTTACAGAAAGGATTATGGGAATTATTTGAGGTTAGGTTATTTACATGCCTCTATAAAACGATTATTCATTTCATAAATAAAAAAAATAAAAGGATCATAAACAATAATATAAAGCAACTAACTATTAAAATTTACACTGAGTTTGTCGTTTCAATAAAAATTATTATTAAATTACCTTTATTTCAATATAAATTCTTATTATTTCTGAACAAAAAATCTTGTCAGTCCTACCACTTGAGAAATGCGTTGTAATTTATGTTCCTTTGTTGATTTAGTTATCTACGTTATTTGTATATTATTGTATACTGTTTGTTGCTACTACATACCTACTTCATATATTAAATATTTGCATGCCATCATTACATGGCGGAATGTGTCTACACACACTACAATTTTATATATCATCTTTTGTAGTACCTACCACATTTTATGCAAATAAACGATTTTTACTAAATTAAATGACAAACTACCTACCTATTTAATATCATAAACGCGAAAGTTTGTATATGGATGGGTGGATGGATGTTTGTTACTCTTTCACGCAAAAACTACTGAACGGATTTGGATGAAATGGGGCACGCAGATAGTTTATAACCCGGATTAACACATAGAATACTTTTTATCCCGATATTCCCACGGGATCGAAACTTATGCGGGTGAAACCACGGGGCGCAGCTAGTATATAATAATATATACAAAAAGTCCTTTTTTTTTTGGTCACTTCATTAAATAATACGTCTGAAATCTAGTAACCAGCGCGCATTTAGTGTGTGTCTATTTGCTGTCAAAGTCAAGTCAAATCAGTAATTGAAAATGTGCCATTTTTAACACGACAGTCTGTCAAAAGGTTGTGAATAGCGGAGCAGTAACCCTTCTGTCTGCCAGTGCCACAACAAATAACTGTAACATGACTGCAATTATCCAAAAATTTTCTAAGCTCCTCTTGGAAATGTCTACCTTTGATTGGAGCCGTCATTGGAAAATCAATTTTGTAATGGTTTGCTACAATTTTTTACAAAACCTATAGTTTTTTTTAATTATTTTTTTTTCATTATCATCATCATATCAGGCGATGACGTCTACTGCTGGACATAGGCCTCCACCAAGCACCACTACTTCGACCGCTTCTGTGCTTACCGCATCCAGGGAATTTATTTTTAGCCATGATAGTAAAAAAATCTTATCAAAAATGAGCTCAAATTCGCATGGCTGCTCAAAATATTCGAAGTAAGATATACCTAACCCTTACTCTAAACCGCGAAAAAGAAATTATGTGTGAATTTCTCGTTAAGCTCTCATCAAATCAGTTAAGCCTTCTGTAATGAGGGTCTGAAAGTTTTCTACGAACACAACCTTTTCATTAAACCTGTGATATTGCGTTTAAAAAGGTCTACACACAAAATTGAACTGGATTTTGGGATCAAATGTCTGCGATATTAATAAGAAAATCAAACATAGGCACCTATAACTTCCAATTGTATTAAAGTTAATAGCTTCTTCCCGCGACTTCGTCCCGAGAAATTTATTGCTCCTCCGACCTATCCCGTCGCATCGTATCGCCTACCTGCGCTATTACTTCGTTTTCATTTAGCCGTTATTCTGACTTTTTTCTTGAAAGGCTTCTGCTAGCGTGATGTTAAATACCACTACTGGACATAGATCTCCCCCAAGCAGCGCCACTTCCACCGGTTCTGTGCTGTTTGTGTCACAAGACCATCGGTCCATCTCGTGGGAGGCCTTCCAACGCTATGTCTTCCGGTACGCGGTCGCCACTCCAGAACCTTTCGGCCCCATTGGCCATCTGCGACATCTCTAATCTGTGAGCATTGTGCCCTGCCACTGCCACTTAAAACTTGGCAATTCTTCGGGGCATGTTGATTACCTTAGTTCTCCTGCGGATCTCTTTATTTCTGATTCAATCACGTAGGGAAACTCCAAGCATAGCCCTCTCTATTGCTCTTGCCTCGAGATTAGCTCAATATTGATTAATATGTTCGCCATATAAAACGCAATAACCTTGCTTATATGGAACCCAAATCTCTCAATAACATCAAAAAATCCAGCCATTCTTAGTACCATTTAACTAACAAGCCCTTCTGAACAACGCTGTTACAGTTATTAAATAAAATTACCTTCATTTTAACTCGACTGTATTCGAGCCAGTTACAAAGAAATTTTCAGCAACATGCCACCATGGTTCAGATATTTCTTGTTAGTACGACCATCGTATCTTGATACTTGCCACTCAGACATAATATGAAACAATGTAAGTGGCTGAATTTTCAACCTTTTATAGGCTTTACACACACCTCTCTTGAAATTATTATGAGGATTAAATCTTATAGTACCTACATTTAATTTTACTAAAATTTTTCCCGAACTCCAAATGCTGCTTACCACAGTACTGTTGTTATTTTGTACGTTATGTTCTTGCCTCTGAATGTAAGTGCCTTTTTACTACGTTGTCTGGTCTTGTGATAAGCCTAAGCTCCTAAAAAATTTTGTAAATGTTCTGGGATCTAAAGAAGAAGTAACTAAATCAATACTGCTCATTTTTAGGGTTCCGTACCCAAAGGGTAAAAACGGGACCCTATTACTAAGACTCCACTGTCCGTCTGTCTGTAACAGGCTGTATCTTATGAGCCGTAATAGCTAGACAGTTGAAATTTTCACAGATGATGTATTTCTGTTGCCGCTATAACAAAAAATACAATATAATATAAAAACAGAATAAAACAAATATTTAAGAGGGGTTCCCACACAATAAACGTGAAACGTTTGCTGTTTTTTGGTCGATATTATATTAATTGCTCTTGCTTGCTTGCTTGCGCTTGAAATACCTATTCACAGAATATTTAGTTGTATATTCACTTTAAAAATAAATAAACAGACGTGATTTTTATAGATAATGGTACGGAACCCTTCGTGCGCGAGTCCGACTCGCAATTGGCCGGTTTTTTTTTAAATCAGCGAAGTACATGTCGGACCACGCACAGTCAAGGTTGTCCACATTTTTGGTCCGACTCCTAAGGGTTCTAGCGTGCTGTTAAAGTTAGTCTGCCTTCCTCAAGAATAGGGCTATCATATTCAAATTTTTTATTCACATCCGACCGGTAGTTCCAGAGATTAGCGCATTCAAACAAACAAACAAAAGTATAGATAGGTAATAGATATAGATGATTAACATTATGATAATAAATTTTAATTTTATAAGGTTGGGTTTTGTAGGAGGAAATACGAAATTCACGCGAATTAAGTCGCGGGGGAAGTACTAGAGATTAAATAAATGCTGCGGTGATCATCAACATTCTGCCAAGTGAATAATACATAATTATCAGACTATGACGTTCCCACTGCTGGGACACAGGCCTTCTTCTAGATTGTGGGCCATAGTCTACCACGCGAGCCCAGTGCGGGTTAGTAGATGTCACACGTCTTCGAATTTTTGGTTCTAGGACATGCCGGTTTCCTAACGATGTTTTCCTTTCTCGTTGTAAGAGCAGTTGTAATTAAATTATTTACACAAAGCAAAGCGCCTGTCTGGGTTCGAACCCATGACCTAGGACTCGTAAGACGGTGCCGTTACCACTGAGCCACCACAGCTCTCCCCTCACCACTATTCTTCCAAGTACTTATTTATAATTTCATATCGTGTAGGCAAGCTTTACCACTACATTGCAGTACGAACATGCATCACAAGTGTCAATATAAAATGGACACGCTATATACCATGCAATGGAAGGCAAACAATTATTGTAGTCAGCTGATTATTTGAGCTCAGCAACGTGACGTGGGCAGTTACGTGACTCCAAGACTTTGTTTTTAAATGGAAAAAGAAAGAAAAATATTTATTCTGTAATTTATGCCACGCTGATATGGCAGCTAAAGAAAATTTTATGCATATTGAATTAATCATTGCTTAACAGATCGCTAGTCAAGAATAGAAAGAAATGAAATGAAATTGTTTATTCTTTATGGGGCTGATTTTTCAATCAGCTGATAAACTTTATTCGATGATAATTTAGAAATGTTGACAGTTATTTCATACAAAAACTGTCAGACGTCCACATCGTTTCTAAATTTTTCAATTTTTTTTTTCTTTTTCTTTTTTAACTTCCTCGAATAAAAGTTCAAAATCAGCCCTTCATAGGATAACGAAATCAATTTTATTACACACGCCTTAGTAAAAAAAAATCGGTTAAGTGCGTGTCGGACCACGCACAATAAGGGGTTCAGTAGATGGAATGAATTTATACCAAGAACAAAGTTAACCTTGTAGTTCAAAAACATGTTTTCCCATACATTCCAACCGCAATTCGTCAGACAGCATCTGTCTGGCATTAATGCTGAAATGAACCTTTTTGGCGCAGCCGTGAGGCACACACTATTGTTGTCTGAAACATTATTTGTTATTTTATTAATTTTGTATTTTGTGTTTCACGAACTGTGTCCAAATAAACTTTTTCTTTCTTTCTTTCAATTGTAAGTAAGTATGTACGCTCAATGTTGAAAAGATTTACCATGTTATTTTAAGACCATACACTCCTTATATGTTTTCCTGTAATATGTAAGCAAAGAAGTCATTTCTGTATATTTTTTCAGAATTTTAGGCTCAGTAGATACCGGTTGTCATGGTATGGCATGTGTTACGGAGGAATGAGGAAAATGTCGTGAGGAAAGTTTTGAGTATGAATGTCGATGGCTATAAGAGACCAAAGAAACGATGGATGGACAGTGTGAATGATGATATGGTTAGAAAGGGGGTGACTGTCGAGATGGCGGCTAATAGAGGAGTATGGAAGAAAAAGACATGTTGCGCCGACCACAAATAAATTGGGATAAGGGTAGGAGAATGATGAATGACTTTCGGATATAAGGGGATCAATTTTCATATACTTTCTTAAATAATTGTAAAACTATTTATTTTAAAATTATACAAAAAATATACTTGAGGCCCTCACAACAAGCCCTTTCGTTTGATATGTCACACAGTACAGTTTGTAAAACTTTTGTTTATAATTTTCTAGTTTGCCCTACCCAAAGGTGACCCCCCCCCCCATATTCAAAGTTTATTTTTGTACCAAATTTCAACTTAATCAGTCCAGTAGATTCGAAGCAAATTGGCTGCGACAGACGGATAGACAGCCACAAGAGTGATCATATAAGGCTTCCATTTTTTCCTTTTGAGGTACGGAACCCTAAAAATAAGCTAAATGGAGTCGCCATTTCCTATCTGACTACCCCTGAGAAGAAATGGCGAAAGAAACTCAGGATTATATTGATGACAGATTTTCATAATGGCCTTTTTATATACGAAACCGCTTTTTTGTGAACGCTCGCTTCGCTCGCTTTCGCTTTAGGAAGTACATACATTATTACTCTGTCTTGAAGTCTAAAGTAGTTCGTTGTAGAATTCCCAGTTAGAGCTGACCTCGCATTGTATAGGTTTTTCGTACAATCAGAAGTCAGCTTATACTGGTTAGATGCGGTGGCAATAGACTTGCCAGTTCTCTATCAGTATAATGAAACATTTTCCCCAATATTTGCTAGAGCACGAACACCCCAATGCTTTCAACGTCAAAGATGAAATATATAGGATTGAGGTTGAGGTTGATTGACAACATTTTACCATGAGTTATGAGGAAAATATATTATGAGTAATAGGAAGGAGTGATGGATATAACATGAGGAAAATAAAATAAGAACGATTTATTACTTTTCCGGCTTTGAACGGTATAATTACAGCAAGGTGCTTAAATATCAAAATTATCCAACGTATAAACCGATTAAGGGTACCTAAAATAATTTTCATATTTTTTTCTCTAATTTTTTTTAAATTTCTATGGATTATATATATATACATATATAGTAGGAAATCGCCTTTATGAATTTTCTAACGTAGGTACATATAATCCATCTATGTAATCTTTTCCCATCTATGTTGGGGTTGGCTTTCAGCCTAACCGGATGCAGCTGAATACCAGTATTTTATATGGAGCTACTACCAATCTGACCTCCTCAACCCATTTACTGGGTAGCACGATAAGCCTTAGTAAGACTGGTTGTCAGACTTTTGGTTGGGCTTCTGACTACCCATAACGACTGTCAAAGATATTGTCCGGACTAACAGCTTAACGTGCTTTCCGAGGCACGAAATGCGAATCATTGGTCAAACATCCACAAAGTGACCTCAGCAAGCGTAGCTTAACCGTTCGATCAACCCGTGTGGCTGTTGTTGTTTGCCACGAACCCCACGAGTACGTATAACCTTCATAATTATTTTCCAGCTCAATACGCACAACAACACGTACTAATCCCATCCACGAACCGACCGCACCAAGCGTAACTTAACCCTTCGATCGACACGTGCGGCTGTTATCATTTAGCCACGAGGCTCTCCTAAAACGTAAGAAAGTTACCATAAATAGATAACACAAATAACCGCCTTCCGACTTGAATCAAATATTTACCCGCACTTGGCGGATCATGAGAAAAGACATGTGGTTGAACTGTCGGTATGGCGACTTCCCGATCGATAGAATTTATTAATAGACTTTGTAAACTGATACACTATACTGTCCTCAGTTTTTTTCTACGATGAAATCTAAAAATAGTTGACGTCTGACAGTAGGTGGAAATATTGGAAATAGTTTTCATTTCATTCACGTGAACAATTTCTTAGCGTATGATAGATAAATGATATTTATTTTGTAAATTTGTTAAAAATAACACTTTTACACGTCAATATTTTTTTTATTAAATACTTTTATTTGTGGTACACACTGCAAATATAAGTTGGTTATTAATAAATAAATAAAATTAAAACTTAATTAGGTTTGTTTTTTCAAGCCTTCCTTAAATTCCATCAATTAAATTCTAATAGTGAGATCATACATAAACTCACACTTTCTTCCCATGGGCAGATACTACAAAACGCCATCTGCAACGATCATTTTGCTTCGTTTACGTTCATGTTACTACATACGTACGTTCATAGTCTGATCTCAGTCTCAATCTGTCAAAAATACTTCTAATTTCCCTACATTTTTGACAAGGTTTTGACATTGATTGTCGCTGAGATGACATTGCGACTAGATTTTGAACGTTTTTAAAAATTACGAGAATTGGCCTTCTGGTTATATATGTATGAGTTAAAAATGTATGGATTTCAATAGTAGATTTAATTGCGTGTGGTTATCAGAATAATGATGCTCATGACCCGCGAGTACTAACAGCAACAGCCTTCTATATGCAAATAGCAAGTATGTAACTGTTTGAGAGATTGCCAAGCATATTTCTCAGGCGCTTTATAACTGAAGGTGCTTCACCACGGGATACGGTACGGTAGCCCGCGAAATTCAATACACGTTTTTTTTGGAATTTACAGGTCACTGTCAGGTTGTATGTTGATTATAAGATGATGCTACGATGGTTACATATATACCTCATTTTTGTTCACACATCTAAGGGGCAATTCTCGTAATTTTACGAACGTTCACAATCTGATCTCAGTCTCAACATGTCAAAAGTACCTCTAATTTCCCTACATTTTGACATTTGTTTGTCGCCGACATGAGAGTGCGACTAGATTTTGAACGTTTTTAATTACGAGAATTGGCCTTCTGGTTTTACACGCACGCCAGTTGCGATTACTACGCACCTGACCTTTTTGAAGTACGTCATCAATAAGGTTATAGGTAGGTAAGGTAAGGTAGGTAGGTATGACCTCCTAGGGCGAACCGTCCCGGCATTTCCACTCGCATCAACCTTTTATTAGTCGCCTTTCATTCCTCCTCTCAACATGACCAAAACATCTAAGCATAGGTACCCTATAGGTACGCTGGACTAAATATATTATACGAAATGACAGTAGTTTGTTGTGCCGAATCAAAGCGCTTCGCTCGAGTGGCTCCGGAACTAAAATTGTCACATTGATGCAAGTGGTCGTCGTGTTGTTTTTTTTTTTTTTAAACTTTACGGTACGTCTCTGATGATTTAGGTCTACATCGTGGAGTAAGACGTTTTTGTGTTTACTAAGAGATATTTAGAAAAAAATATCATGAGAGCATGTACGCATTTTGTAAAACTCGCTATCAATAATATTAGTTCCACGGACGCTCACGTTACTATTAGCGCCAAAATGACGAAAATCGAATGTCTCCGTTTTGTCATCGGTAGCATGATGTCCAACGTACTTGTAAGTATAATATAGGTTAGTGATAGGTACTCTTTTCAATTCAATCTCTCTCTCTCTCCCTTTTCAATTTTTTTTTTGGCACTTGTAGTCTGGCATTTTTGCTGAACTGGGCCTTTTTTGTGCAGCCGTGACACTTTCCTGCTATTTTTTTGTGCAGCCGTGAGGCACACTTTCCTGCTAATTTTTTTGTGCAGCCGTGAGGCACACTTTCCTGCTATTTTCTTACATCTGTCTTTATACTTTCTATTTGATTTTTATTTGTTGCTATCTGATGTATGTATGTATTTGTTGTATTGGTGTTTTAGTCTGTGCTAAATAAATGTATTTTCTTTCTTTCTTTTTCTTTATTATTTAGCCGGTAGTAGACATTTGTTCAGTTTCTTTGGCAAATAGAAAAACAACTGACACGGAAAAAGAACTATAAATCACATTCTATATAAAGTGGTTTGTTTTACTGTAGGTACCCTGATTGATTGCATTATTATTACCTATTTCCCCTTTTGCCAACAATGTTCTATGTTTATATACCGACAAAAGATATTTATTTTCGTCCTCTTTTACGATCTTGGCAAACTTTGTGTTTCGCAAAACATTTCCTTAAGCAAAAACATAAAAAAATAGTAAAGGATGATTTCCACCAAACGGCTCGCATCGCATCGGATCGGAACGGATTTTACAATCTTTAAACGATATTAAATCGTGTACACAGTATTTAAAGTCTATTTTACCAAGCAGCTTGCCCGCGATCGTTTTCCGCGACAGCGACACGCGACCGTAGCCGAAAGTATGCTGCGAGGCGCGATCGGCTCCATTCGCCTGTCGTCGTATCCGATCGAATCAAATTAAAAATTAGAACACGTCACCACGGTAGGAATGAAACTATTTGACTAGGTGCAGAAACCGATACGATCACAAGCGACGGTACGGAGCCGATCGTATGCGTCGACATCCTTCCGGAAGCGATCGGCTGTCGCCGGATCCGTTCGTATCCTTTCCGATCCGATGCGATGCGAGCCGTTTGGTGGAAATCATCCTTTAGGATTACATATGTACATCATCTACGTAACACGATACAGGTTGTAAAAAAAAAACCTACAAAGGTCAGTCAAAATCACTGTGATCTTCATTCTCATTACAATAAGGTAGCTATTGGGTTGTTGCCACTAACAGTCTGTCAAAATCACTTGCAACTAGAGATAAGATTTTCCTTAATATTGAGAAAATTATAGATTTACTTAAAATTGGACTATAGGGTCAGTAAAACAAAATTACTTCCGGTTTTCCTTATTAAACATGGCAACAGAAAAAAAATACACGATATTTTTAGACCGACTTCCTTTACCCAAACTTTTTCTTTCGCTACCGATTTTTATTTTACGGCCTGTATCTTGAAACATGGCCACTCTCAATTTTCTGTGAAAGCGTCAGATATCATCACCATTCTATAAATAGATTGCTACAATATTCAATGATACGATAGTGGACGATGTTTTTGTCATAATTCAGTATATTTTAGTAGTTTTCGTTTACGAGTTTCTGTCTTTGCTAAACCAGGGATAGTCACATAACTTTTAATACATTATGAAGTACAGCTTACCTTGTACAGACGCCAGCACATCAAGCTACCCGAAACTGTCAAATTCTCCCAATAAACCTTTCACTTAATGCTTTAGCGATAAAGTTGAAAATCTATTAAAGAAATTTGACAGATTGTAGTAGTTTGATATGCTGACGTCTGTACTTAAAGGTATTTATATATAAACGGTACTAAAAGTTAAGAGACTTTTAAATGTCAAACGTCGAAAGTCAGTCGCTAATAATTACTTAACTTTAAGCAACGGTTATTAACCCTTGGTACATAATGAACGTGGATCCACGCGAGAAACAATGCCTTTTTAATTATTTCTGTAATTACAGTTTTCAACCAGTTAATGAAACATTCGCGACTTCTTCAAGACATACCAAGGGGTATGTCTTGAAGAAGTCGCGAATGTTTTCTTGTATGTCGGAAATAAGTTAGTCTATCGTTAGACTAATCGGGAAGCCAGCGCCACCAAGCAGCGCTCGACAGTCTCCAACATACCGCTGGAACAGAGTGATGTTCAGTTTCTCGGTGGCGCTCGATCAGTGAACACATAGATGTTTTGTATCGTGTGTGATTAATTTGTTCCTAAAATTATAATTTGATTTGCAAACGGTTTTTCTATTGCGCAATAACCAAAATGACTGATATTACGCCCACAGTAGTTAAAATAACTGATGATAACGAGAGTGACGAAGTGACGACTCGCACTTTTCGGGCGAGTAATTTCGTGCGAATCGACTAATGAGCCGTTTTCTTCTTCCATTCTCCCCTGTTAATCATCACACTCCCATTCACCCCCTTCTCTTTCACATCATTCCTCGCATCTTTTCTTCGGCCTTCCTCTCCCTCTCCATTCATCAACATATTTATATGCAACACTCGTTTAGTATGTTCCTTCTTTTCTTTCTAAACGAAGTGTTGAATGGGGCCCGTGGCTAAATAATAACTTTTCAAATATTTGATGGATTCAGACTCCAGAGGGGCTTGTGGCTAAGTAATAACAGCCACGCGGGTCGATCGATCAGGCAAAGCTACGCTTGTCACGGTTGGTCTGTGGACAGGTGACCATCTTTACATACCGAGATACCGAGACCCGTCCATGCCTCGGAAAGCACGATATGCCACTGGTTTCAGCTGTCATTCGCTGATCTTTGACAGTCGTTACGGGTAGTCAGAAGCCCGAAAGTCTGACAACCAGTCTTACAAATGGGTATCGTATTACCCAGTAACTGATTGTGGGGGTCAGATAGGCAGTCGCTCCATATAAAATACTGGTATTCAGCTGCATCCGGTTAGACTGGAAGCCGACCCCAACATGGTTGGGAAAAGGCTAGGCAAATGATGACTCTAGAGTAGGTAACTGTATTCATAGTTTAATTTATGAATTGCCCAATCATCGTTGTATGGGTAATTAATCATTTCCTTTAATGACCTTTAATTTCAATAACGTACGTGGGAATTGAAACAACTGGCCTTTCGTTATTGTTGTGATTGACTTGTCTGTGCATTTCACAAATTTTGTTTCGAGAACACAATTACAATGTTTTAATTAAAATCCGTTTCAATTGGTTTCAAGTGCGAACTGTAAGTCAGTTGAAGTTCGTGTATTACATTAGTTTAAAGCTATATTTATTTGCTTTTACGGAAGTAAATCTTAGCATCAGAGAGAAAATAAACAGTGGTTTTATAGTTATGATATAAACTCTGTCCACTAGGCTAGCCGTTTGACAGCTGCCTTATAACGAACTAAGTATTCCAGATTACGTAAGAGTTAATTTTAAAATGCGAAATAAAATTAATATATAAACTAGGTACCAAATTTTATTGAATTATCTTATTTATGACTTCTTACAGACATTATAATACCGTACGTGTATCAGACGTACGTTTTGACACATAACAATATATCATTGCTCACTAGTTCGATCTGTCAAAAAACGGTTAACCTATTGGACAGAATATAAAGATAATGATAGTGATATGAGATAGATACTTACATGTCTCCCAAAAAAAAAAACACTACAGATTGCGAAAAAAGTTTTTGTCATTAATTTTTGTGGTATCCCTCACAAATTCTTGCTATGTATTTATTTTACATTGCAAGTAAAGAAAGAAAGAAAAATGCTCTTATAGATGCGTTTTTGCAAGTAGTGTTGTAACATCGTCAGCGTTGATGAAGTAGATTAAATACGTATTATTAAAGCAAACTCAAAAACCACTTGACCAGATTTATAAGGGACCACTCCTACCTTAGGATTGGTCCCATAAAAATCTGGTTCCAATAAAAAAGAATAATCGAAATCGGTCGTCGTGGCAAAGAATTATCGCTGACAAAAAAAGGATTCAGGCGAATTGAAAAGATCCTACTTTGTAGGGTTCCGTAGTGAACAAGGAACCCTTATAGTTTCGCCATGTCTGTTCGTCTGTCTATCCGCAGCTTAGCTCAGAGACTCTTAGTACTAGAAAGATATAATTTGGCATGGATAATTATACAATGCCAGACCCCGCCAGCTAAATGGTTGTTTTTGGCTATGTGAAAATATTCACAATAGTAATATAAATAAAAGGAAAACTATAACACCTAAGTAAGCTTCATAAGTTTACGAGTAATAGTCGACAAAACTTACATTTGCAATTGCAATGTATGGGAGAATATGATTTTCAACTACAATGTTAAGTTCGTCCTGGGGATAAATTCATTCCAACTACGGAACCCTTCATTGGACGTGGTGTAACACGCACCTGGCCGGTTTTTTATAAGTCAGATAATAAAACCACACAAAACCTGCATAGTGTTCAGAAGGCCAATTCTCTTAATTTAAGACGTTCAAAATCTAGTCGCAGTCTCATCTCAGCGACAAACAAATGTCAGAAACATGTCGAAATGTAGGGAATTTACAAGTATTTTTTGACAGATTGACACTGAGATCAGACTGTGAACGGTTTTAAAATTACGAGAATTACCCCTCTGTTCTTTGCTTCAATTTAATTTAGCAAAAATAATGTAAGCTAAATGAAAAAGGGATTCTGAAAACATTATTACAAAAGGTTCATAAATTATAACCTTCACAAACAAATGTCTAACATAACGGCAACGGTATAAAATTAACACAAGTAAATGCAAAATTGTCCTGTCATGTTTGAAAAATAGCCGGTTATTTATTAAAAGCTGTTTGTCTCCTGTCTTAAGCCAGGCATAAAGTTCTGGTGACACTAAGACTAAACTTATAACGAATAAATTAATGCATAACGTTTTATCGTGCACATATTTCTATCGATGTGGACGCGAACGTTCACGATAATATGACGTGACGTTAGAAATTAGAATCATCATCATCATCAAAACGTGGACACTGAAGGTCGGGCTGGTCCACAAATTCAAAGGAGCTCAGCGCTATGGAGCGAGTTATGTTTGGAGTCTCTTTGAAGGTATCAGAAATGAAACTATCCGGAAAAGAACCGGAGTTACCGGCGTAGTTGCAGAGTAAGCATACTGAAGTGGAATTGGGTTGGCCATGTTTGTCGAAGGACCGAAGGCCGGTGGAGCTCCGGAGTAGTATCGGCCGAATGTTGGCCGTTTCCTGCTACAAAGTTACTATTTGGTTCGGTCGGTCCCGATCCTACACTCTTTCGAATATTGACTATGGTCACGACCCAACTGAGCCGATTCGAAATTTTTTCGCATTTTCCAATAATATTCGGTTCGGCCATGTGTCGGTCCGATTCGAACATTCGCACTTCGCACTTCGGAGTATACCCCCTGGAGTGGAGACCGTGTATCGGCAAGCGTAGTGTGGGAGGCCCGCCAGATAGATGGACGGCCGACCTTAAGAAGATGGCTGAGACGGACTGGACACGGAAGGCGGAGGATAGGGTGTTGTGACGCACCCTGGGAGAGGCTTATGTCCAACAGTGGACTGCGATAGGCTGAGTTGATTGATTGATTTATCGGCTCCTGTGCCAGCCTCATCCAGATTCTTCTCGCGATAGCAACAATATCGTCCGCCCATCTCGCCGCCGGACACTCGACACTTCTTCGATCGTCTTTCAGTTCTTGAATGCCACTCGGTCACTGCCTTACTCCACCTGCCATCACTGCGCCTTACCACGTGTCCTGCTCAACTCCGCATTTGAGTTCCGTAACTCGTTTTCGACAATGTATAAGCCTTTGGTATGCCAACCATGGAAATAATAAATAAAATAAGTAAACTCATTTATTTTCAGGTAAATAACACCCATTGGTAGGCTACGAAGGAAACATCTAAATTAGAAAACGTAAAATAAATAGAATAAAATCATATAAAACCAATAAGAGCAAATCAAACCAAAAAAATTCAAATTAAATTAAATCAATGTAGCGGTATCAACAAACGCCACATGCAAACTACGCGTCATAATGACGTCACTCAAGCAGATCCTGCATCTCGCTAGCAGAGTTTACCACGCAAATAGCATATACCTATATACAACGGCCCCTCATGAATCATCGGGCAGTTTCCCCGCCAGACACAACACCCGTCTGATCAGAGGATCCTGCCTTTTTCATGCTGTTAAAATGTATGAATAATATAATAATGAATGTTTAAATTAAAATAAATCGAATAAAATATTATTAAATATTCTAAAAGCGCACAATATGTAGATCAAGAACAATCAATCAAATCAGCCATTGCCGTCGGCCGTAGCCGTCGTTAAATTCTAAGGTAAAGAAGTCATTAGTATTTCGATTCCCAATTGAGATTAATTGCTTCTGCATATTTTAATATGAAGCCTGGCTTTTGAAGGCTGGCTTCAACTCTAATTAATTTTCTTTGATTATTTGGTTTCGGGTCTGATTTTCTCCACTTGTTACATAATTTGCAATTATTTTATAAATTACATGACTGGCGAAATATGAGTGTTAGCATATACCTCTGCCGCACCCTTTGAGGAATACAAGCGTGATGTTATGTTTGAAAATTAATTGATCCTTAGAACAAGAACTCCAGTAATGCTATTCTGTAAAAATCTCACCGTGAAAAGTTAGATGCAGTGAGCTTAGAGTTAGCTGTCAATAGTGTCAATCCCTAGCATTAGTTGGAATGACAGCTCACTCCACGCTTACTTCACCTAAGTTTTCACGGTGACATGGTTACAGAATCGCACTGTTGTGCTGTATTGTGAACTTTATCTTATGGTGGTTCTAACCCAAAAAGTCGAACTTCGGATTGACGAGACAAAAGTTCAAGAATTCGAATCTCTTCCGTTGCAATATTGATATCACCATATAATAGGAGGTTAGTTAGTTATTATAATGAGGGGCTTGTGACTAAGTAATAACAGCCGCACGGATCGATCGATCAGGTTAAGCTACGCTTGCCGCGGTTAGTCCGTGGATGGTTGACCATTTTCACATACCAAGACCCCTCCGTGCCTCGGAAAGCACGTCAAGCCTTTGGCCCCGGCTGTCATTCGTGGATCTTTGACAGTCGTCACGAGTCGTCAGTAGCCCGAAAGTCTGACAACCAGCCTTACCAAGGGTTATCGTATTACCCAGTAACTGTATTGTGGAGGTCAGATAGGCAGTCGCTTCATGTAAAATACTGGTATTCAGCTGCATCCGGTTAGACTGGAAGCCGACCCCAACATAGTTGGAAAAAGGCTAGGCAGATGAGTTAGTTATTTTAATATGGAGTTAGGTTATGGAGGTTTAACATCTAATCACAAACAAAAATGATACATTTTCACGAACGGTGGCACTGTTCAATAAAGCACTGAAACCTTGAAAACATCTTTCAAAATTGTCGGTTTGCCGCCTAACGCCTGTCGCCTTAATATACCCCTGGATACGAGGAACATAATGTATGTCAAGCATCCATGCCTTACAATAAAGGTACAAGGCAGATGTGTGTGAAATCGCCGGAAGAAGACGGCCTAGAAGGGCATATAGATACCTTATGTGTGATGTTCTTCAGAAAGATCAGGTGCGTAGTACTCGCAACCGGCGTGCGTGTATCACCAGATGTATGAACTGAAACGAAGCAGACGGAGTATGAGGATCGTGGCAGGTGGCGTTCTATAGTTTCTGCCTATCTCCACGGGAAGAACGCCTGAGTTTATGTACGCGTTGTATAGCTTACGAAAGCTACCTACAAACGCTTCAAACAAATGTTATGACTAATAAAATAAAACTGTGCATTATACTGCGAAATACTCCACCCATTCTTACAAGTATATTTACTTTAATAGGTTACAGTTATATTACCTAGCAATGGGCACCATACATTCCACGTATTTATTATTATTATTCACTTAAAGAAAAAAGTCCATAAAAATTACAAGTGTGCATGCAATATGCTACTAACATAACACACATGGATCTTTAACCCTAAGTATGCGTCATTAAAAACTATAATTTCTCTCTGACTCACAACTTTCTTTGCTCATGTAACACGTTTTTAGGGGTCCGAACTCAAAGGGTGCTAACGGGAACCTATTACAAAGGCTCCAGCTGTTCGTCCATCCGTCTGTTGCTTTTGCTGCTGTATCTTTTGAACCGCAATAAGTAGACACTTGAAATTTTTCTAGATTGTGAACTTCTGGCCACTATATCAACAAACAAACAATAAAAATAAAATAAAGTTAAAATTTAAACGGGATAAAAACGTATTTTAGAAAGTACTTTTTTAAATATGTACTGTGGTACGGAATCCTTCGCGTGCGAGCCTTTTTCCTTTAATTTTCCGATGTAAATCATAATTTCGATAGAAAAAATAACTATTTCTAGGCATAACCGTGTATAGTTTTATCGGTAGAGTAATTAAAAGTTTTATTGTGACTGGAGTAATAAATTTATTGTTTATGGTTGGAGTGACCTATTACTCACGTTGTCATAAGGTGCGATATTAGCAATGAATCAAAACAGTGCAAGCTTTATGGGTCACAAATGTTGGTGGATGGAGTCATTAAAGATGTGGCACCAATGTACAAACATTTGCGGTAACAATACCAAGTGTCATCCAAACCCGTTGTACGAAAATATAATTTGTTGTTCCTCATTCACCTCACAAAATCCACCACACAAAAGGACAATCAAACGATGTTCCTTTTTGGCGGAATTAACGCACACCACCAAACACTATTACACAGTATTATGTATAAAACATTTTTTGTTTACTAAATTAGTTAAACTGATTGTGGGAGAAAATTGTGGTCACATTACCAATCTACGCACGCATACAGGACAGTCAGACAGACCTTTCAACTGAAAGGTAGTTTAAAGAATGCGTTAATTGGTTAAATCGAAGGGTTTCGTTTATAACAGATTGCAGCTATCCGCTAGAGCATAGGCAGACGTGTCCTACTGTAGGTAAACCAATAACAACCGTACCGCGATAATTAAATGGCTCGAAATAGAGGGGCTCGTGGGTAACTAATGCACGGGTCGATCAAATGTTAAGCTATGCTTGCCACGGTCGGTTCGTGGATGGGTGGCCGTCCATTACACACCGAAACCCCGCCGTGCTTCGGAAAGCTGTTGGTCCCGGCTGTCATTCGTAGATCTTTGACATTCGTCACGGGTTGTCAGAAGCCCGAAAATCTGAGAACCGACTGGTTGTACCCGTTGTGTGGTCCGATACCCAGTATAGCGCATAACGCAGTAACTGAGTTGTGGAGGTCAGATAGGCAGTAGATCCGTGTAAAATACTGGTATTCAGGTGCATCCGGTTGGACTGGAACCCAACCCCAACATATGTAGTTGGGAAAAGGCCTGGCAGATGATGTAGTGCATTCAGAAGGATATTCTAGGAAAGATTTTTCAGCAGAAAACACTTACTGACTGATGAGGGCCCTCATCAGTCAGTAAGTGTAAAAAGTAGTTGTTAAAAGTTAATGTCAATGTGTAAGTCAATAGAAACCCGGCATTAACTTTTAACAACCATTCTAGCAAACAACTGTTACACCCTTACCAGCAAATTAGTAGGTAAGCAAAGTCATTACGCCTAGTAAGTAGGTAAAGTAGTCATTAATGCAAGTTTGCCGTGCCAATCGACCGCCGTAAGACCTCCTGCCTGGTTGACCTAACCTTAATCTCGTTGTTGACCCGAATAACAGTAAACCATGAATTCTTAGAAGCTTTGTTGATTATTAGTTTTTGAATTCAGCTATTTATTGTTCTTTGGATAGAGGAAATTGTTTCTCGAAATTCCTGCTACAGTGTTTTTGTTTTTCCTTGTTCAAACTTTCCTAATTCATAGTGCGGACTGTATCAATTATGATTGAAAGATCAATATCTAAATTAGTGTCATTTCCAAGTATTTCTGGGCCTCTTAAGCAACTTCTAGCCGTATGACAACGGTTGAATTTTTGTTCAGTATATTTTTTTTTTAAGATTTGTAGATTCGTTTGTTTGCGTAGTTAAAAACGGTGTATGGTCGCTGATTTAATAGCTGATGGTCAGCGTGGTACAATTATGTACCAACATTTAACATTTACCCCCGCGCCCCACGGTTTCACCCGCATAAGTTTTGATCTAATAAGAATACCGGGATAAAAGTATCCTATGTGTTAATCCTGGTTATAAACTATCTGTGTGCCAAATTTCGTCCAAATCCGTTCAGTAGTATTGGCGTGAAAGAGTAACAAACATCCATCCATCCATAAAAACTTTCACGTTTATAATATTAATAGGAAGTAGGATTTATCATTGAAATCTGTACAGGTAGGTATAATATGAAGTTCTTGTCTTTATTTCGAAGCAAAAATCTTGACTACCATTTCCTGGTATGGATAAGCATTTTCTTTTCGTATAATTAAAAAAAAATTATCTTTCTCAGATTTCAAAGTGGAAGGCTACCCAGTCCTCGTCTGGTTCCACGGAGGTGACTTCGTGCGAGGCAGCCCTAACAGTGTCAATCCATTCCAACTGGTGCTAAAACAAAAGGTAATGAAACTTTTCACGTAATCTATTATTTTATTACAACTTTAAATGAGACTGACCTAGTTAAAGAAGTTTGAGGCATGTATGAAATTGTTGCAAAGACTGGTATGAATATAGGGGACATAGCTTTTGAATTTAATCAACTTGAACCGAAAGTAATTTTCGTAGTTTTGACGTCTCTTACTCAATTCGAACAAGCTTAAATAATAAGCCTCAAATAATTTAAGTAAGTTAGAAGCCATAATCGCAGCATATATAGTAGTGAATTCCAATATCTTTCAATCAATAGACTTAAAAAACTCAAATCTTAAAAAACTTAAAAAAATAAAATCCTACAATAGCTTTAATTTTCAATTTCCAGGTAATATTCGTGTCAGTAGCCTACCGTCTGAACATCTTCGGATTCTTCTCAACCCTCGACAACGAAGCTTCAGGCAACTTCGGTCTCCTGGACCAGGTGGCGTCTTTGAATTGGGTGAAGAACAACATTGAAAGCTTCGGAGGAGACCCTGACAACGTCTGCATCGTTGGCCACGATGCCGGGGCAGTCAGCGTCACCCTCCACCTTATATCCTCATACTCCGCTGGACTCTTCCAAAAGGCTATAGCAATGAGCGGAAATGCACTATCATCAGAATCAGTAAACATAGCCAGAAAAGAAATCGTGACTGTCGACAAAGTTGCAGTTGCGTTCAGCTGCTTCCGAAAACCAACGTACCAGTTACTTGATTGTCTTAGAAGAGTCCCTGATCAAGCACTCTTAGATATAGCTGGGCCTGTAGCTGAATGGAAACCTATCGTAGACGGTGGCTTCAGCAACATAACCAGTCCATTCTTACCAGAACTTCCATCCAAGTTGTTTAAAGACGAGATTTTCTCACCAGTACCTCTGTTAGCAGGATATACCAACATGGAAGATGGACTGTTACTAGAAAAAGATGAAAGTGGAGATTCTGGTATCAGTCAAAGGGAATTCGATTCGATGAGAGAAGAAATCATCCTGTCTGATATCACTGTAGATAACAGCTCGTGTTTCACTAATCAACATCATATTCAAGACGCCGTTGCGTTCTTCTATAAACCAATCCCGCATACTACAAATGAAACAGTTTTGAGAAAACTGTTCGTAGATTTCTACACTGATAAAACACATGGCGCTACTACGTATCAGCTTGCCAGACATATTTGTCCGCACGCTCCAGTATTTCTTTACAGATTCGATCTGAAACCCTTCTCAGACATAGCTAATGAAGGTCTCCCTGAATGGATAGGTGTCCCTCACAATTTCGACTTGATATACACTTTCGGGATGCCCTATTTAGCATTGCCCGAAGACCTAAGTAAATGGGACTACAGAGATAAAAGTATCTCAGAAATCATTATGAGGATGTGGTCGAATTTCGCCTGGTATTCAAACCCTACAAATTCCGGAGTAATAATAGATTGGCAATCTTACGAATTAGAGAGGCCCGGTTATTTGATTATTGACAGAGCCAATTTTACAATGAGTACCCCAGCTACAGTTAACTACAAAGCTTTCGAGTTCTGGACGGATTTTTACCCAAAAGTTGTCGAAATTGGGACAAAATGTTGCAAAGAAATCTTAGATGATTCCGGAGCGAAATCAGTTTTCTCATACAAAATTATACACAGTATATTATTATTGTATTCCACTTTAATTTTACTATCATAACGAAGGAATTAACGTCAAATCACGGTTATTTTTGTATAGTCTATTGAAAGATGTATTTTAAGTACAGCAGTATTTCGTCCGTACCAAATGAAATATTTACCTTCCAGAGAAATTATTCGTGCAAATAAAATTCTTTAAAATGTTGGTGTTGTTTTTTCTAGGATCCCAAGGTCATGATTACAGGTTCAATATGGTAAACTTGAAGGTCGAAAGTCATACTTAGCATTTAGATTCGTCACAGCAATGATGGTAGCCTTTTGTGGTCTACAACTATAAACACGCGAGATTCCGAGAAACTGATTTTGTTGAAGTACGTCAACATTAATGCAATCATAAATTTTATACGTCATCGCTATAACGGTCTGTGATATAGGATTCCTAGTAGTCAGCTTTATAGCAGACGTTCTTTACTTTGCTTATTTAAAGACTTTCACCGAATTTAGGAAATCTACAGAAAACCGCGACGTAAATATTGGGGATGCTTTCTTGGTATTTTCTTCTTTCATTAGATATACAGTTCTCCAAAGGAATGGCGATGGCAACTGGAATTAATATCTATGGTATGTTTCTTCTTAGCGTAGATAAAGTATAAGAAAAGATAGCCATCTTAAAAATCAAAAGAGTTATTTTAAAACAACATAAATTCCAACCCTAAAAGGTGCACACGAAAAACAAAACGCAAACTCATTCCGCATGCATTTCATGGCATACTTCCAGCACAATAGGAAAGCGAACTAAAATTTTATTGGAAAAATAAATTGTACAAGTACATAACCTATTTCTAAACAATCGTTTTCGTGCTTAGGAACCATTAGTCACTAAACTTACGAACGCTCGCAATGTTCAAACGTCAACCGTGGCGATAAACTGTGGAACAGCATTTGGCTAATATTTCTGCACTCCATAAGTCTTGACAATGTTTTTTTGAAAATAATGTTTTAAATAATATTGTTTTCCTGTGTTTAAAGAATTGAGATATCAAACTCAAACTCAAAGTATTTATTTCAATTAAACCAATTACAGGTACTTTTGAATTGTCAAGGGGTCACTCAGTCAGAAAAATGAAGCTAGTTGCCCATTCCAAAGCGTAGGTACCTATGGAGAAGAACGGGCAAGAAACTCCATGGACACTCTTTTAAATCAGAATAATATGGTTACAAAGTATTGGTTACATCATTCATGTTAGAAATTATGCATGTGAGAACGATGCAGAACATTAAAAGCGTCCGTAATGAACAGATAAAAAAAAACAATTCAAATAAAAAATTAAATAAAAAATAAGACATGGCAGCAAAGAGTTGACCAGTCCCTACTGACGGCGCCCGTTCACGAACATGACGCATAGATTAGCACCATTCAGCTCAACCATTTATATGACGTTGAGTTTTAACACGCGGTTATCAATATCCACCAGACACATAAGACATTACAGCTGTGGTGCCCAGGTGTTAACGGCCGCGACTTACGAGCTGTAAGTCGTAGGTTTGAACCCAGACAGGCGCTTTCAATCAATCAACTCAGCCTATCGCAGTCCACTGCTGGACATAGGCCTCTCCCACGGTACGCCACAGCACCCTGTACTCCGTTTTCCGTATCCAGTCTGTCCCAGCCACCTTCTTTAGATCGTCCATCCATCTAGCCGGAGGGCGTCCCACACTACGCTTGCCGATACGCGTTCTCCACTCCAGGACTAGTCTACTCCACCGCACATACACACCACAGGCGCCTTACTTTGTGTAAATTATTTCATAACCACAGCTCTCAAAATGGTTAAGACAAACATCGGCATCGTGAGGAAACTGGCATGTTCTAGAACCAATTTGAATCCATTTGACATTTACCAACCCGCACTGAGCTCGTGTGGTGGATTACGATTTACGACCCACTCCCTCTCACCGAGAGGAGGCCTGTGTCCCAGCAGTGGGAACATTATTGGCTGATCATGCTATGATATGCTACATAATGAAAATTCAGGTTTGTCCCTATATGATGCAACCGTGTCTACAAATGCAATGCTTCAGAGATTACTGATGACTAAAGGCGTACTAGTAAACACTTACCACCTCATGATTTAAATGTCCAAAAACGAATTGGGAATGCACGAGCTACTTAGAAACTATGAAGGCTTGAAATTGGCAAATACAAGTGGCTAAGGTCTTTACAAAGCTTGAATGACACAAACAAGCGCAATTATACGTATGTTGTGTGATGTCGAATAGGACAATTTTGGACCGGACATCCTCGCGAAAGTAATTTTCTATTCACCATCAGAGACTTGAGAAATAGGGTATCTCACTTATTAATGAAGCAAATAAAGCGTTATGAAGAATAATATAAGGTTTACTTTCGCAATTTATTTCTACCATGGTTTTGTTTATATAGTCAGAAGGCATACATTTAAGTTATTGTGAAGAAGAACGAAGAATACGTTAAAGATATTGAAAGGAAATCATTGTCCAGTTAAAAAATTATAGTGTACTTACTACTTATTTTTAATTCTATTACCTATTGTGGTATATTAATTTTATTCTAGGTGCATAGGTCTTTACATACTTATAATTAATGTGTAAAAAACATTTAAAAAGATTAACGATGGAGGTTCTTAATCATTATTTTCCATTCGAAAACTACCTTTTGGAATAGACTAGAATCAATTCTATTTCATTATTGTCGTTCAAAAGTGCCTTTTATATGCCTATTTGAAATAAATGCCTTGTCTTTCACCACTTAGATACATATTCACAAAGCCTTTGAAAGCCATTTTATGAAATCAAATACACGTGTCATGGAAAATGGATACGATAAGTTGAAAATAACAATATACAATTTTCATGACAAGATTATGTTCATTTTAATGTTCGTTCCTAATCTCGTAGATAAAGGAAGACTTTGTAGCGCTTGTGGTAATAAGCATGGATGATGATACATTAGATACTACGCTTGCTCGGAAGGCAAACAATTCGTATTCCATGTTATATTATACTCATATGTATATATTCCATATAAGCTGGGAAATTTGTCTGTTTGTTTTTATTCCTAATGCCCGAGATACGAGAGGTTTGTTTATCAAGTTCAGAAAGTAAGCTAGTATTTGGTGTGTACTCTGGCTTCGTGTATACAGAACTAGTTTTATTTGTAGGATAGTAAGCTAGTGAAAAAGTTAGTAAGCTAGTGTCTGAACTATCTTGGCGTATACGCACAACCACATATCAAGCTATACATTTCCAATATAAGCTGACAATGAGACGTCAGCTTCGCGACGCTGAAATGAGCTTTGCGAGGTCAGCTAAATCTGGAAAAGTGTAATTTGATATGTCGTTATGGATACTAGCTTCAAGTGGCCCGCGAAGCTAGTATTTGATTGGCTAGTGTGCAGTCACTACGCGTTTTGTACGACACGATAGTTCTAATGCACGCTTGTGCGACAAGCATATTAGGGCTTAGTCGACGGAGACCCGCTTCGCGGGGCCCCTATTTCTGTCTGCAGGGTTTAAAGGAACCTAACCAAACCGAACCTCGCAAAAGCAATAATATTAAGTCTTCGACGTCAGAGGCACCTCCTCTGACGTCGAAGACTTACAAGCAATACGTGCATTCGAACTATCGTGAGTCGCAGTACTTACAGTTTTGTCGCACAAGTGTTATTCGCACATCCATTTGTCGAGCTCACGTGGTACACTTGTCTTGTCTGTGGAGTCATCGCCGCTAATTAATACATTAAAATCATATCTTCCTCAATTAAAAATCCGATTTTTGTGACGCATTTTCCTATGTGGAAATTGACGTCTTGAGCGATATGACAAGCAGAATTTTATACATATAACAACATTATGCAATGATGTTTGATGTTTCCTTAAAAAATCCTCGCAGAAATCGTTCTTCCGAATTCTGGATAGTAAATAAGGCAGTTGTTACTTATTTGATAACCTATTGTGATGCTTCCGCGACAAAATAAAATAGATTTACCCTTCTTGATTAGGCTTCAAAGACTACAATATGGGTATCATTTTGATGCCATAAAAATATATCCGGGAAAAAGGTCGTGAGGAAAGTTTTGAGTATGAATGTGAATGGCTATAAGAGAAGGGAAGACCCAAGAAACGATGGGTGGACTGAGTAAAATATTTATGATATAGTTAAAAAGGGGGTGACTACCTAGATGACGACTAATAGAGAAGTATGCGAGAAAAATACATGTTACGCTGACCTCAAATAAATTGGTATAAGGCCAGGAAAATGATGGTGATGAAAAAAATATCCGGCACCGTACAAGAAAATACAGGCCATATACATCGTCGTTATAAACAGAATCGTTGTTTTCATAGTCTATAAACACTAAGCCATAAAGACATGCCATATGCTACGGAGTTACAAATCTACAAATTGGTTTTGCTAAAGGAAGTATATATATCAGCTGATAGCGTAATACTCTCACAGCTAAATTCGTCATACCCTAAGTTTATACGATTAGTAGTATAGTTAGAATACAATGAAGCTGTTACTATTGCTATGCGTTGTGTTTGCAGTGAGTGGAATAAACGCTTATGTGAGTATTTAAAAGTAATCTATGTATACTAACAATAAACCTTTGCCCTCTTAATACAAAACGAAATCTAACTTTAGTTCTAGCCTAAACCTTTGAGCCAGTATTTGCATTTCGAACTTAATTCGATTTAGGCAGCTGTCATTTTTGTATAAAGAACTGCATTTCTGTAACAGTTAGGTTCTTAATTCTATAACTGGCTCGGCGGTGTAAACCTGAGGGGCAATTCTCGTAATTTTAAGAACGTTCACAGTCTGACCTCAATCTCAATCTGTCAAAAATACGTCTAATTTCCCTACATTTTGACAAGTTTTTGATATTTGTTTAAGTCGCGGCCAGAAGCTATGTTAATAATATACCTTGTCATGACTCCCACAGACCTGCACCCTAATTGCGTAACACGATCAATCGGAATCAGTTTCATTTTGACAGTTCAACAACATTCATTGCGTTATTTACGTTGTTGAGCAGACACATGACACATTTTTTGAACATATGAAGCAATGGATTGGCAATATCCTTCAAAATGATTCAGATTGAGATTGATTGTGTGTTACGCAATTAGGGTGCTGGGAAACGTGGAACAAAAGGAAGGAGGCATATAGTCAGTAGTGGAAGGACCGAGGCTGCCAATGACGATGATGATGACTCCAAAATGACCCAAACATTTTATAATAAAAACTGGAAGTGGAAAGGAAAAAGATTAAAATTGCTCATACTCATTTGTTCATCGTTTTACCAACTAAAATAAAATTGCGATATATTCGCCAAAAATGTAAACGAATATGAGTTTATGGAAAAATAACTTTAATTCCTACATAATAAAGTTCAGTTCACGCTACAACTTCAAACATTTTTCTAACTTTTTCAATCGTGCTAGTCACTCTGAAATCAACTTAATAAGCATTAAAACAAAGTTGATATTTGTTTAACTTGAAATAACGTCAATTTGAAACATAAATATAATTTGAATATAGAATATGTATTCTAGTTGGTAAAACGCCGAACAAAAATTTATGTTTGGTAGGTAATTAAAAACTCTTGTCAAAAAAGGTTCTCATCGCGATTTTAGACAAATATCCCGGAGGAAACTCTCTACTTCATCAGCGTCATCATTTCAGCCAAAAGACGTCCACTGCTGGACAAATGCCTCCCTACTTATTCCTTTGAAATGTTAAGGAAGCTTATCAATGCCCTAACAGATAAACATGCTGAAAAACCCATTGAAGATTCGGAGTAGCTATTAATCATATTCTTGACTCGACGACACTGGGATATGTTCTGTAATGCTATTATGTAAAGCTTCACAACAAAAAATAATTCAATTAAGATAATATTAAATCTGATTTCCTTCCCGCAGGTGGCAGAAGTAACAGACATATTGAAACTAACACAAAAAATTAATCAATACGTCACAGAATGCATCAATGAAGGAGAATACGAAATAAACGCGGATGACGTCACAAAAATATTTTCCGGCGAACGAAACGCAGAAAAAGCAGGCATGGAGAAAGTAACCCGTTGCTTCTTTCACAAAGCAGGCATTTTGGAACCCGATGGCAAATTAAACTCAGATGCTGCAATGGCCATACTAACTTTAATAGGTGTTGAGAAGAATGACGCAGAGGAACTTCTACATAAGTGTACTAGTATTACTGGTTTTGATGCTAAAGATATGGCTTATGCGATCTTCAAGTGTTTTGACAGTGGTGTTAGGAGCTGAAATGTGCTAATGGGCTCTTTTCACCCGTTCAGGCTGACGGATACCTGAGGGCCTAGGTATATTCAAATTATATTTATGTTTCAAATTGACGTTATTTCAAGTTAAACAAATATCAACTTTATTTTAATGGAAATTAATATGATTTCAGAGTGACTAGCACTATTGAAGAAGTTTTAAAAAAAATTTGAAGTTGTAGCGTCAACTGAACTTTATTGTGTAGGAATTAAAGTTATTTTTCCATAAACTCATATTATTAACTGTTTACATTTTTGGCGAATATGTCGTGATATTAGATTAGACAAATGACGATCGCTTTTAGAGCGAATTTCAACCACGCTTTTCAACGGGTTTGCCATACATTTTTCGGTAGCTTAATGTCAGTCTTATGCATTTTTGACTTTTCTATCGTCGTTATCGCTGATAGTAGCACGTTTCTAGGCCCAAATGTATGATTAATGGGTAGAAACGCCGGTAGTTGTGAATCTTCCATATTAAACTTGTCCAGTTGCTATACAATACTGTATCGCCACCAACCCGGCAGCCTGACCATGTAAAGGATGATGTGTGTTTTGATCATCTAGTTCCTGACAGTATTAAAATTATATAAAAACGTTATAAGATCATGCTCAATAATCTGTTTAAAAACAAAAAAAGTTTCGTACCATAGGTTTCGTAAAGCCGAGTATTTATATTCTCATAGTTTATAGGTAAGTAGGTACATAGCCATTTCTCAAGATGAGTTTCCTTATGCTCTGCTACAAGTAACAGCCGATTTGGAATTTTGCCATAATTGCCATGCTTGGCAAACAGATAGATGACCACAGTACGTTGTTATTACCAAAGACGTTTAGAGGGGTATGCAGAGGTATACAATTCATACAGATTTCGATGGTTTTAATATCTTTACTAACAATTAAAGCTGAAGAGTTTGTTTGGTTGTTTGTTTAACTACGAGCTACTTCCTGGAATACCTCATTGAATGTTGTTGAACTGTCAAAACGTAAACGTAAACGTAAAACGCAGTTGCTACTGTAAGGATGCTAACCAATTACCCCGCAAAAACAAAATCAAAATCAAAAGTCATTTATTCAAATTAGGCTGACAATCAGCACTTTTTGAACGTCAAAATTACAAAAGACAGTCCCCCAAAAACGCCCGCCCTTCACCACTTCCTAGTGCTATCGCTGGGAAGAAGAAGTGGCGCAACAAACTCCCCAGCAGCACAGCTGCCTGTTCAATTAAAAAAAATACTTGATTGTATACAATACTAGGTACCTATGTTCGGTAATTAACGTTACAAAACCAGAACATAAAATTTAATTATTTGCCATAATTATGTCAGCTAGCCACGCCAATATACCAACAAATATAATAAAAACTATACGTACTCAAGCTAAAAAATAAGCAGGGAATCAACTTTCAACATCGTAACCCCGTCTTGGATTTATAGAGGTATGAGAAGCAGGGTTTAAAGTTCACTCATCCTCCATAGAAAAGGGTGTCTTGTCGAGTGTTCAACTGCCCGACAATTAATGTCGGGACGTTGTATATATGCTAGTTGCTCGGTAATCTGTGCTTGCGCGATGCAGTCAGTACGATGCGTAGTTCGCATTTGGCGATGTAGATGCCGCCACAGATTCATCGAAAGCTTTCGAGTAAAATAGCCTTTTTTTTTTTTTTTTGGATGGGAAATCATCAAATGACCCCTCCCGCTCTGGGTGGAGCGGAAGGGAGTGTCAGACTTTTACTGACTAAAACCCATCCGTGTTCCTTCCTTAGCCCTTTCTGTTCCAGGGCAGCGGTTAACCTTTCGGAAAATCCCGACCAACAGAGGATAACAGGTAAAACATGTTCGCTTTGAATTTGCATATTTGGAAGCTTAATAAACAATCACAATATCTCCACAATTTTCCTTGTATGACATCTATATTTTAAGCGACAGTTACTACGTATATTCTTAAGAATAAGACTTAAGTTTTGAAACCTTCGACTGGCTTTTGCCAGCGGATTCACTCGCGTGGATATCGGAAATTATCCGGGACGTACTACCGGGATAAAAAGTATACTATGTCCTTACCCAGGTGTGCCCTTCATCCAAATCCGTTCAGTCAATAAGGCGTGAAAAGGTAATAATAGACAAATACACAGACAGAGTTACTTTCACATACATGGTTATTTTTAATTGGCTAGCTAAACTCTGCCAACGCGATGGGTATCGACACCGAAACATGACAAAACAAAAAATGGCCGCAGTTATTGCATTTGAAATATCAGTTCAAAAATCTGTTTTTTTTTTGTGCTGACAAACTGTCTGTGTAATATTATCACACAGACAGTTTGTCAGCACAAAAAAAAGACAGTTTGTCTAAATAGGATAAAACATAAGAAAACAGTTTGTCTCAACTTATAGTTCAAGTAACAACACTAACAGCGGTCGTTAACCTCCCAAAAAAAAACAACAAATCTTTTTCATTTTATTATTTTTTACTAACAGCGTCCCGCTGTTTCACCCGCAGAGGTGCCGATCGTGTAGGAATATCGGGATAAAAAGTATCCTATATGTTATTCTAATGTAAAAGCCATATTACTGTAAAGTTTCTTCAAAATCCGTTCTGTAGTTTTTGCGTGAAAGAGTAGGTAATCCATCCATCCATCCTCACAAACTTTCGCGTTTATAATATTAGTAGGAATAGGAAGTAGGATAGGGTATATATGTAATATTAGATAGTATGGATAATATAAGAGAGACAGATTAATCGTTTATTTGGTGCCCACCAAAGACAGCTCAACATACAAAAACAACCGACTTCCATAAAAACACTACAAAGTGAAAAATAACTTTAATTTCGGAAGTCGGTGTCGAAAAACGAAAAAACCAAAGACACCGACTTCCGAAATTAAAGTTTTTTTTTTGTAAAAAAGTTTTTATTTTTCACTTTTTTGTTGCGATTTTTTTTTTTGTTGATTTTTCAAAAACCGCTTGACCGATTTCGATAAAAAATTTATGGGACTATTCGGAGAGTATAGCCTTTGCAACAAAAAAAGAATTTTCCAAATCGGTTGGCAAGGGACGGAGATATGCGCGAACAAACATAAAAAACAAAAAAAAAAACGAACATCCGAACTGAGAAGCTCCTCCTTTTTTTAGAAGTCGGTTAAAATAAATAATAACAAAACAACATGAATAATACAAAAATACCTACAAGGTTCCGATATCCGAACTTTCTATAAAATATTATAAATTCGAAAGTGAGTTTGTTTGTTTATTCACTCAATGACGCAAAAACGGCTAGACGGATTTATATGACATTTGGCACACGGATAAACCACGACCTGGGTAAGGACATAGGCTATTTTTCATCCTGGATCGCAGACGAAGTCCCGGGCAACAGTCAGTACAAAAAAAAAGATATTTTGAAGACACAGTCAGTATGGATTAAAGATAATTTATGATAAATCAATGCACGGAAATGTCTAGTTTTAAGCCGCAGGACTGTTTGTTACTGGTCACCGTCTAGACAACACTGCATTTCTATGAAAAGTGACGTTGCTCACGAGGACATAAACCAGTAAGTACAAACAGTTGTGGAGTCAATGACTACTGGCCTCGTACGATTGGTGACGAGCCGACAGCTAATAAGCCTCGCACGAAGGAAATTTGTTGAGGGTGACTACTGACTAGTGTGATCGTGCAGGAAGATAGGTAGTACAGAAAAGTAAACTAAAGTTGTCAAAAAATAAAAGGCCCGTTTCGACATTTGAGAATGCGTTCTTGACACCTGTCAGTTTCATACAAACGAATACGTGTTTTGCGAATTTGATCTTTATTAACTACTAGAACTGTCAATGTCAAAACGGGCCTTTTATTTTTTGACAACTTTAGTGCGATGTAGAACGTCTTAGCAAGAACAATACTGGACCAGCTAATGTTGTGATAAAAACTCAGATGAACAGATAAGACCCCGGCGTACCACCCGGGGGTACGCTCGATCGCTAACACCGCAAAGTCCTGGTGCACCGGTGGTAAACGGCTGATTCACGCGGCTTAAATCTCTATGTTCACTCCTAAATAAGGGCTAGTAAGTTTTTAATCGTCAGTCAATCAACTCAGCCTATCGCAGTCCACTGCTGGACATAGGCGTCTCCCAGGCTGCGCCACAACACCCTGTCCTCCGCCTTCCGCATCCAGTCCATCCCAGCAACCTTTAATCGTCGGTAAGTGGATGAAACTCAGGCAATCATCTGAGGGGCAATTCTCGTAATGTTAAGACCGTTCACAGTCTGATCTCAGTCTCAGTCTGTCAAAAAATACTTCTAATTTCCCTACATTTTGACAAGTTTTTGACATTTGTTTGTCGCTGAGATGAGACTGCGACTAGATTTTGAACGATTTAAATTACGAGAATTGGCCTTCAGGGTTATCGGAGTCTGACTAGGTTCGATACCTAAATGATAAATAAATACTTGATACTATATATGTGATATATGTGTGTTTTTTACATGTTTTTAAGCAAATAAATATTAGTCTTATTCTTAAAAATGACGCAGAGCAACAACACAAATACAAAAAATAACAGGTTTGGGAATTTGAGTCATATCCACGCAAAACGGCAATCGCTCAGAATAATGTTAGGATATAGGGTCCGGGCGGGACAGAGCCCCAGCCATATGTATATATAGCTCCATAGCTATATGACTGGGGCTCTGTACCACATAGGGTTGACGGCGCTGGGGCCATCCCCAGTGCTGGGTTTCAGTGACGTGACAGCCGGCAACACCACGAGGGCCCAGTGCGGGTTGGTAGATGTCACATGTTTTACGAATTTTTATTTATTTTTATTTTGTATATTTGCAGTATACGAAAAGATAAAAATAACCCAAAAATAAATAAAATAAATACACAATACCTAGTTCTAGATGTTTATATAAACATAATATTTATATAACGGTAACATTCCGAGCTTCGAGCAATTTGAATGTCGCGGGCTTCCCGAAAGTTCAATGAGTTGCATGGCAGATCATTGCGCACGTGCATTTAGGCGTGTTGTGTATGTAGGTAATGTGACTGTATGAGTTTATTATTTCTATTATGAGTCAATGATACTCAAATTAACGTGTTTTTTTTTTTGTTAAAGAATTGTCCACCTTTAGCTTTAGATCTATTTCAACGCCTTTTTGCATCGAGAGGAAAATGCATAGTTACCTAAACCTTCTACAATACGCATAACTACTTGTATGAAGGTAAGCATTACAATTTACGAGTATTAAAGTGACTAGGTCAACGAGTCATCGAAGGAAAAACACCTAGATTGATCGATTAAAGGCTCGCACACACAGGCGACACGACAGCGCGTGGGTAGAACAATGCCTATGAAAACTTCGTAGAAATTGTTCTACCAGCACACCCTAATTGCGTTACACGATCAACCACAATCTGAATCATTTCGAAGGATATTGCTAATCCATTGCTTCATATGTTCGAAAACTTTGCCTGCACAACACCATAAATAACGCAATGAATGTTGTTGATCTGTCAAAATGAAACCCATTGCTACTATTAGTGTGTTCCGCAGCTACCCCGCAGAATCGCGTAGCACCGTCGCGTGGTGCTCTTCTGCAAAGTGTCTTATGTATGTACTGACATAGTGACGAATGCATACACTCCGGGGTAGCAGGAATCCCCTAGTACATAAACGGATTACAACAGGAAATAGTTACAGGACAAATTATTTTCCAGGTAGGTTTAAATTAAGCTCTAGTCTTGTATTCCTAACACGAACTTATGGATCTACATAAATTAAAGTACCTAACAAGATTCTCGATACGAACTACTATAATAATGTTTAAAAATAAAAATATCTAAAAATAAATATGTCCAAAAATAAAAATGAACAAAAATAAAAACGACAAAAAAATAAAATGCCCAAAAATAAAAATGTCCAAATCATAATAACGTGCAAAAAACATTTCCAAGAATTTAAATATTTAGGGAACTAGGTAACTATTGTCAGTGTCAGTCAGAATTGTTCACAAAGAGGTTCCGTACGCATTTGTATGTTTTTCTCGACACGTTTAGTATAAATTAAAGTCGCTATTCGTGGCTGCGTTGTTCTTCTAAACTGCGCAACGGATCTTGATGCAGTTTTCAACATCATTTAGAGAATTTATTCTGGAAGGTTTACGAGTATAAAATGTGTGTTAGTGGTTATCCTTCAAAATGTTGAAGGATATTGCTATAATCCATTGCTTCATATATGTTTGCGAATGTTTGACCAACATTGTCAGACTGGCCCGAAACAATGATCTCTGTCAGTTATTTTAGCTATTCGTTGTTTAAAATTCTATGTCAATACGGAAGTCGTTTACAGTTTATTAGTAGGTCAGACCGCAGACGTGATTCGCACTCCACAGTGAGATGTTTTCTAGCTCGACATGACCCGTAAGAGTGATGCCACACGGGCGTTGCCGGTGTGTAGGGTCGTCGCACTGCTATTAATTCAACGCACTGAGTGCTAAACGGGCAATGCGGTGACGCATCGCGATTACGCCTTGTACTACGACGACGCAGTGTCCCTGTGTTGGGTGTGTCAGTCTTCTATATAAGTACTTGGTACAAACAACACTGAACTGCGCTGCAATGCCGCTCCGACACTCGGCATCGCACCGCAACATCCCTCCCCGCTTCGTCTCTCTCCGCGCCGTCCGTTGAGCGTGCGTTGCGTCGCCGCACGTCGTCGAGTGGCATGTAACTGTGGTTTGTATGTAGGATGACGTAGCGTCACCGCTCAGGCATCGCAACGCGCAACGCATCGTGTGGCTTTGCTCTTACCGTAGACAAAGTAAAGCCACAGTATAATAAGCATATAATAGTGTGGTATAACAGTAAGGAGACATCAGAATCGTAAGACTAAACGAGACAGTACTATAGTACCTACCTATTTATATTGATTAAGATTTGCCTTCTAAGTTTTTGCTTTGTTTGCTAAATTTACTTTTGTTTTACTAAACACAAGAAATGTTTTCTTTTCTTTTCTTAACATAAATTCTTGTAGTTTGTAGGATTTTGTAAAGATTATTATTTTTCATGTGTATTCCGTGGAAAATGTGGTTGGTTACACATTTGGCCGTATCTTTTTGTATTTCTTCCTATAAAATGTAATGTGTCACTGTTTGTTTTCCCAAATAAATAAAATTAAAAAAAAAATATCTCTATCTCCTTCGCGTACTTACCCAAATCGTTTGTCTGACCTCAGGCCCAGCCAACAACTGGAGCTCAACCAAACGGCTGTCACGGTAGGATTTCTTTGGAAAGTATTATCCGACTAGACAGTACCACCCGGGTAATTGCGTAACACACCATCAGTAGTAATAGCTTTCATTTTGACAGTTAAACTACATCCATTGAGTTATTTACGTTGTTGAGCAGACAAATATTTCGAACATATGTAGCAATGGATTAGCAATATCCTTCAAAATGATTCAATAAGGGTGGTGGTTTAGAAAAAAATATTATGGCATTGAATTTTATTTTCCAAGCGATAAGTAGGTGTGCTATTGGCATTCTTGTTTATCTCAAAATAAAAAAGTAATCAAGACAGAAATACATACAGCCAGACATATAGAAAAATAACATACCTACGTAAATGTAGATACGAAAGTGCGCACGAGCACCCAAATAAACACGCAAAAAGTGGCTAAACGTATCGCTAAATCAAAAGAACATAAACACTACTAATTTGTATAACAACAAACCGGTGTGAACACACCACGGGTGCTCGTATTGGCGGCCTGAGTTTTCCTCAATCAAGTTTTTGTTTTTTTTTGTACTCAAATTGACGGTATAGCCAGTCGCTTTTTAAACGTGGACCAGAGTGCTCGTTTTTTGAATTTTAAAACGAAAATTATATTTACAAGAATGAAGATGCTGGTAAGTTTGTTTTATAAAATAAATAATTATTTGAAATTCGTACCTATGATTTACAAAGTGTGTTTCCAAGCTAGTGTTTTTTTTTAAAGTTTATTTTTAAGTTGTGTTAGTCATGTTAACAATGGATTTTTAAAATAGGTTGTCATTCATAAAGTTACATGTTTAATTAAACATAAGAAAAACGTAACGAGGTACGAGTACGATTAAAGAACAATAATTGCTGATGTTAATCATAGATCAGAAAGATGGAATGATTGGCAAAATATCCATTGCTCATATGGAAACAAAACTGTAGGTATTATGATAATTCTGTAGCTAAATAAACAAAACAGCCGCACAGGTCGATCGATCAGGTTAAGCTACGCTTGCCGCGGTTGGTCTGTGGATGGGTGACCATATTTACATACCGAGACCCCTCCGTGGCTCTGCAAGCCCGTTAAGCGGTTGGTCCCGGCTGTCATTTGTGGATCTTTGACAGTCGTACGGGTAGTCAGAAGCCCGAAAGTCTGACAGCCAGTCTTACCAAGGGGTATTACCCAGTAACTGGGTTGTGGAGGTCATATAGGCAGTCCCTCCATGTAAAATACAGGTATTTAGCTGCATCCGGTTAGACTGGAAGCTGATCCCACCATAGTTGGGGAAAGGCTAGGCAGATGATGATAATATGATAAAATTTGACAACAAATTAATCCGTATTTTTTACAGCTATGTTTTTATAGGTATGTGTATCATCAGAATTCTGGTTTCATAAAATCGTGTGACATTGTTTAACTAAGACGACCTACTGACCAAAACCTGCAAAACTTGATCTTGACGAATGTCTAGTCAAAGTCTATTAATAATAAATGCTCAAAAACGGTTCTTATTCATATATTAATAATATGTACTTAAGTTTTGTCTTAATGACGTAGGTAGGTAAGGTCAACCGGTTGAGATAAGCACTGTTTATATAAATATTTGTGAGACACAGATGCATAGTTAACATCTACAAGACTTTGGTTGCAACTTACTGATGTAAACAAATACAAGTAGATAGATAAAAGGTATCTTTTATTTTCGTCTGTAGCGTACATTGCAATTGTCGCGATAACGCGAACTACACTTCGTGCGCTCTCTTTTGTGCAGCGAGACATCGAGTGGTGTGCGGGAGAGCGCGCAAAGTGTAGTTCGTGTTAACGCGACAAATGTAGCCGTAGTACGATTTTCAACAAGGTGTCCTAAAAGACGAGCCTAGATCATTCAAATCGAACGACGTCTATCGCTTACATTGAAGGCCTTTCAAAGGGACCCTGCATTTCATTGCTACCATATTCAGAACTTTCAAAGGGACCCTGCATTTCATTGCTACCATATTCAGAACTTTCAAAGGGACCCTGTATTTCATTGCTACCATATTCAGAACTGTCGGTCATCATCTGCCTAGCCTTTTCCGAACGACATAATTTTGGGGGCAGCTGAAAACCAGTATTTTACATTGAGCGACTGCGTATCTGACCTCCCGTGGTATAAATGATAAATGATTTTATTTTGTAAATAGGTTTGTACAAACACTTTTACACGTCAATCATATTTTAAAACTAGATGAGGTCGGCGTTTCATAGCTGACTAGTCTGAGAAGAAAGGCCAAAACAAACTCAGAGGTCACAGTCTCTTTTAAAGTCCAGACATAATCTTGGTCAGATGCAGGTAAGACTGGTTGTCAAACTTTCGAGCTTGTGACTACTCGTAACGACTGTCAAAGATCCACGAATGACAGCCGGAACCAACGGCTTAACGTACTTTACCAGGCACGGAGGGGTCTCAGTATGTAAAGATATTATTTACCCACGGGCCCGTTCAGACCAGAACACAACATTCAGAACTGTCGGTGTCCAATATTTTTATTTGTCGATCATCAATGTAGCCATTCACAGTGCACTCGTGGACAAAGTCTGACTCACTCAAGTCTCAGTCACTCTACTCAAGCTGCGATACAAAATCCAGTTTTCAGCGTTCCAGTTTGTCTCAGCTGACTTTTTAGAGTCTCGAACGCGTCCCACACTACGCTTGCTAATTCGTGGTCACTCCTGGACCTGCTCCAATGGCCATAGGTTGGGTTATAATAATAATAATAAATATAAATAAAAACTTTATTGCTCAAAACATTACAGATATTTTACATTGGCCTCAAACTAGGCAAGCCTGTAACTTGGGCTCCAATATGGAGGGTTTTACATTTAAACATTTATTCTTAAACCATGTTCGAATCAATAAAAGTACCTATAATATGTTTGCTTCAAATTGCAAAAAAAAAAAAAACGAAATAAAATCTAAGAATCAAAATTAAAGAAAACATAACAATCAAACCGAGAATTAAAGAAAATAATAATAAATAAATAGAAAGAAAAACGCTATTATTAAGTGAATGAGTGTGAGTATAAGTGTATGATCATGTGAATTCATGTGTGTTGTGAATGAGTGTGAGTGTGTGTGATCATGTGTTGTGAATGAGTGTGAGAGTGTGTGATGTGATATGGCTAGCTCACTGCAATTTGACTCTGCTATATTGTTTTTTTTTTGGGATTGAGATACTACTTCAATCAAGATTAGGCCCTGTACTCAAGTATGAATTTGAGTTGAGGAAGACCATTTTGATTAATCAGGCTTCCGAGAGGCTTTTAATATAAGAACCATGACTTTTATAACCAAGACCAATGCAAACATCAATGGATTCAATATTGAAACTACTATGGACAAAACTAATTAATCATCATCTGCCTAGCCTTTTCCCAACTATGTTCGGGTCAGCTTCCAGTCTAACCGGATGCAGCTGAATACCAGTATTTTACATGGAGCGGCCTATCTGACCTCCACAGCCCAGTTACTGGGTAATACGATATCCCTTGGTAAGACTGACAGGTTTTCCCATAACGACTGTCAAAGTTCCACGAATGACAGCCGGGGCCAACGGCTTAACGTGCTTTCCGAGGCATAGACAAAACTAATTAATGTGTGTATTAATTTACAGATATCAGCCCTGGTTTTGGTGACGTCATCAATCGTTGCGGGTCAACGCGGGTCCTTCGCGGGCACAAGACCCATTGGGTTCCCTGACACGCCAAACAGAACCACCACGACACCAGATCCTCTTGGAAACCGGTAATATTAATATTTTATTTTATCTCTTAATATTTTACCGTTTTTCTTCTTTATCATCTTCGTGTGAAGTGATTGCTGACAATTTTTGTATAGTTTTGTTAAATACTGCCTCAATGGTGTAGTGGTCGCTTGCGCTATTGGCCACAGCATAACATGCCCCATACAGAATGGGATCTTGGGTTCGATTCTCAGGTCGGGAGGTGTTGTCTTCTCAGTAGCAATCTGGAGCCTTCCCTGTATGTGCCTTTGCCCTGCAGTGGGACAGTTAGTAATAGACTGGTTTTATAATCTGGGGTTTTGATACCTACATGTACCTAAATGGCAATAGGCTCACTCTTATTTAACGTAGCTTATCTATGCCAGGCGAACTATGGGTGCACTATAATTATTACCTCTGCCTACCTCTTCGGAAAATACTGACGTGATGTTATGTTATACTGAGTGGCGACGAGGGTTTTTTTGAAGCGAAAACTTCTTTAGCGGCGTTGTGCACTTTTGTTGTGATGGGTAAAACAGGTTAAACTCGTGTCCGGACACGTGACCTGATCCAAAATTCGTAAGACGGAGCTCGCGTCAGGACACGTGACCTGATCGAAAATTCGTAAGACGGAGGGAGAGTAAACCGCATTCCAAAATATCAAAAATGCACAACGTTAATATTTAAGTTTTCACTTCTGCAGGCACTCCCGGAGTGGAACCCGTTTTTTTTTTTTTGTTGGTAATTATTTCCCCAAAGTCTTCCACGTATCACATTGAATAGTAAAGCGGTTCATACAAGTTGATAAATTGTCTGTTGAAATAATAAAATAAACAATTTTACGTACTAAGGGCGAATTCCACCAAACTTTTATACCTAAAATAAATCTTATCCTGAGTATAAATTTTGAATTTTTGACAGTTTTTTCATACTAGAAATTTTAGATGTCAATTTTAATCCATGAATAAAATATATCTGACTTTGGTAAAATCAGCCCTAAACATAATAAAATAGTTATTTGTTATACAAGAGTGCAAAGTTGCTTTTTAACCGCGTGTTCAATTTTGATGACCGAGCAAGCGAAGGATTCTAAAATTGAATCACGAGCGCAGCGAGTGATTCAAAATTAGAATCCTGAGCGTTAGCGAGGGAATCAAAAGAGCACGAGGTGAAAAATCTTTGCACTCGAGTGCAACACGTAACTTTTCATTCCACCTCAGCGAGGAAATTACTAAATGCAAAAAAAAAAAAAAACGTTTTCTGAGAAAGTTTTGGCTCCTTTTGCTAGTCGCCACGTGTTGAACATATCGTACTGTTTTAAATACTTCTCGCGTGATTGTTGAGGGAGAAAGCTCATTTGCGCATTATTAACAGTTTCAGTCAATTCTGTTGGCGTCAAGCAAACTTCCTCGTCGCTAGAATCACTCATTTTAGTTTTTTCACTTGTTTTCAAGTTTCTTGTTTTTAATATAAGGTTTAACAATGACGTGAAAAAATGCCGCGTAAAGAATCGCGTACAAAGCAAATTGAAAAAAGAACACCAAGAAGGTTCCGAGTCTGAGTTTTTAACAAATTAAAAAAAAGTTGTATGATATATTCGGCACCATAGAGGTAGCAGTAAATAGGTTTAATGTTTTTTTTAATTCACAAACTTAGTGCACACCATGTTCTAAATTCAATTTACTTTATCCTCTAGAGAATAAAAACGGCTTTTCCACTCAGATATTGAAGATTAAAAATAGTCTTTCCGAGATGGTGGGATGAAAAATAAATTTGCTAACAAAATAAGAAGCGCAAAAATTCTCACATATTAATATAAAAATATATCATCCTTCATAATATTATTACAGTTAGATCAGTGACCTGTAAAACCGGCCACGGCGCGCGCGCAGCAGCCTTGCCCCATGTAGGTAGTTGCCACGCGCGGCGATGTCATCAACAACAAACACACACATACAAGATTATGGTCTTGTTTTTAATAATAATAATTACCTCTTATCTGATCAATTAATTCACTTTATATGTCGCAGTAGAATAGAATAGAAAAGGATACCTACTCTTTATTACGTACACCATTTAAATTACACAACATAAGTATATACATTTTACAAAGGGTGACTCAATGGGCGGTCTTATTGATAGGAGCAATCTTTTAAATACAACCTTTGGATGGATTAAAATTAAGGAGAGAGGAATACTGTGGGTAGACTGTGGTGTATCATTTATATTAGGTATACAATAAATATATACATAAAGTAGATATATTACTAATCTAAGTTAAGCTACGCTTGCCGCGGTTGGTCCGTGGATGAGTGAACATCTTGACACATCAAGACACCAAAGCGCGTTAAGCCGTTGCTTCCGGCTGTCATTCGTGGATCATTGGCAGTCGTTACGGGTCGTCTGTAGCCCGAAAGTCCGATAACCAGTCTTACCAGAGGGTATCGTATTACCCAGTAACTGGGTTTTGGAGGTTCAGATAGGCAGTCGCTCCATGTAAAATACTGGTATTCAGCTGCATCCGGTTAGACTGGAAGCCGACCCCAACATACAAAAGGCTAGGCAGATGATGATGAATTACAATCTCTTTTTATATTTATGCATACCTACTTGCACAGGTAGCTAAACAATATAATACTTTTACCTATAGTTTTCAATGAGAAACGATCGAAGCTAAGAAATCCGGTCGCGATATATTTACTTTCGTGCGTAGGTACTTCGGCTTAGTGTGGAACCCATAAATAATTGTCTAGACCTCTTTCTTATTAATCATAGGTACCTATTTCTTATTAAATGTCCCGTTATTCCACTGGCGTTGGCAAATATAGTAGGTACAAAAAGACAAAACTTATAAAATCTCTAGGTATCATAACATTCATTATAATAAAATCTATTTTAAGCACAGCCAACTGGGTTTTTCTATACAATGGAAGCTTAGAGCATATTTAAAAAGGCCAAAAGTTTCTAACTCCTCGCATATTCAATAAACTTTATTTTAATTGATTTGTGCAGTGGTTTTTGAAGTGAAAACTTCTTTAGCGGCCTTGTGCACTTTTGTTGTGATGGGTATAAACAATGTTAAACTCGCGTCAGAACACGTGACCTGATCGAAAATTCGTAAGACGGAGCTCGCGTCAGGACACGTGACTTGATCGAAAATTCGTAAGACGGAGGGAGCGTAGACCGCATTCCAAAATATCAAAAATGCACAACGTTAATATTCAAGTTTTCACTTCTGCCGGCACTCCCGGAGTGCCCGTTTTTTCATAAAACCACCACCACCTCGATTTTCCAAAGGACATTTCGTATTTTTTTACGCGCGTTTTAGTTCGGAACGGTGTTTGTGTGCGTGCGAACTTACATAGTGCGTATAAATTAGCGTCTAACGGCTCATCACTGATACTATCTCTGTCGGACAGGATGCCAGGTGGGACAGCGTGCTTTTTGGCCATACTCACCAGCGAGTTCGAGCTCGCGACTAGTTCCACCTTAATATAAGTTCTAGGTAATGTTTTGATCCAAGCGTCGTCGCTGGTGGTGGTGGAAAGGTGGCTGGGTGCGGAAGGCAGAGGACAGGGCATTGTGGCGAAGCATGGAAGTGGCCTATGTCCAGCAGTGGACTTCGATTTGATTGATTGATTAAAATTTTGTTGCGTCGGAAGACGGTTTATAAGAACCCTCTGGTTCCGTCAGGGGTTAAACACAGGCAGTTCCTAGTAAAAACTTTTCACAAGACATGGGATGACCCCCAACCCGCGAGCTCAGAGGGCCTAAACCCCAGGGAGGGCACCATGGGCACCATGGTAACCATGGATACAGATTTCGAGGCTAGCGATTTTTTCTTTTTAATAAGCGACTAAATATTTCAACGCGAGTTGAGAATCATGTTGTCATCACGTCGATGTCCCTACCAGCTTGTAGGTTTTTCTGTACTTAACATTTGTTTATAAAAAACACTTTTACACGTCAGATACAAAATTATGTTTTAAAACTAGATGAGGCCGGTGTTTCCTATCTGACTGCTCTCAGAAGAAACACCGAAACAAACTCTTCTTTTAAAAGTCTCTTGGTAGCGCTTAGTTTCCTTACCTTTTATTCTTTCTTTGACAGTTTCGGCGAAGGCATACCAGAGAAACTACCTATTGAAGCAAATGGCGACCGGGACCTCATCGACCGGCTCAGCAAACTGCCCATAGACAAGCAACCATTCTGGTTTATCAACTGGCAATCATATGAGAAACATAGGCAGGATCCACAGACCTACCCACAAAGGCCCAATGCCTTCGTGGATCCTATACCAACGAACACCGGATTTCCAACACCCGCTTCTGGGTTTATTGGCACTGAATCAACTGGAATTTTTAACAGGTTCGGTCCTACAACTGCTCCGAGTCAACCCAGTAATAATGTTGGCCCTACTGGTAATTTTAATAACAATGCTTATCCCAGTTCAAATGTGTATCCCACTGTTAAACCCATTTCTAATGTTTATCCCACTGGTAATCCCAATTTTAATGTTTATCCCACTGGTAATCCCAATTCTAATATATATCAAACTTCTAATGTTAATTCCAATTCGACTTCCGGGGCGATTACCAAAAATGGTACTAGTTTCCAAACGACACAAAAATATCCAGAATATTATCCACGGACGGATACCTCTCCGCAAAGAAGTGGACATGGATTCTTTTAGTAATTTAAGTATTTAAGAAAAACCAATATTTAATTTAATGAAACATTTTTATTGACTTTTTTTAATAAATAAAACTTAATTACTAAGCGTATTCTTACAATTAAATCCTCATTAGAGTGAATATAAATAAAAATAATAGTAAAATGCAATCAATTGTTCATTTTATTTGACTCGAAAACCTTACCTTCTTACGAAGACGTTGTTTCAAAAAAATATTTTTATAAAAGTATAAATTATTGTACAAAAATATTATAATTAAAATATCGAATGATATTTTTAACGCTGTTGCCTAATTTCTTTGTATAAAATAATGACGTCACCATTGTGACGTGGCTTACGTTCTAGTCTAGATTATTTGAAGGCTGACTGTATAGACATCAAGGCACTACGGAGCTAAGAAAGCACAGCCCTAAATGTTACCTAAGTTTCAGAAAGCTTAACCAAATACAGGAATTAATAAAAGAAGAGTTGCCAATTAATTATAAACAAAATAAAAATTAATTGGAACGAAGTTTCTTAACGCGGCACGCGGTAGGAGTTGACTGGTAGAAATCGTCACGTAAGAAGGGTCATGCCCCTCCAAGAGACTCTCCCTCTATCTCTTTCTATTATTCATATGAGTGTATGTGCGTGCGAGTATCGCGTAAGAAACTTCGTTCCTGAGGTCCCCCATCCGCAAGTTTTTTTTTGTTCAATAAGTTTTTGTAATATGTAACCGCTGAATCAAAAGCTCATTAAGTTTTCATCCTCACTCAAAGTGAAACATTATGTAGAAATCATAATTATACAAAGCAAGCACATTATACAGCAGTATAAACTGTTTTGGAACCAGAGATTCATTCAAAACGGTACATTGACTCCAACAAATGCCTATATTTTTATTAATTAAGCTACATTCGTGTACATAAAAATAATATACATAATTATTATGTAAATGATATAAGCGAGCCTTGACTCGGTAGCACATCCAGTAAACTGGATTACTTTGGAGTATAAATTATAGATTTCCTCAGTTAGATTTAGAGCTTTTAAAAGGTGTACAATACGGCCGATGAATCATGGCCGTGCCTGGACCTGGCCTGTGTCTGAACCTGGTCTTTGTCTGGACCTGACCTGCGTCTGAAACCAGCCTGTGTCTTAACCTGGCCTGTGTCTAAACCTAGGGTGTGTCTGAACATAGGCTCTGCGAACAGTCGCGTATGTTCAGTCACTCACACTCGCCTCATGTCACCATTTGGTTCCCAAACAATGTTATTACGCAGCCTTCTGCGCAAAGTTCGGACCGGCCATAAATCGTCGGCCATATTGTAACAATGACACAATTGTAAACGAAATTATAAGTACCTATATTAAATTGTAAGTACTTAACAAAAATAGTTCCTGGTGTGACTTTAATTTTGTGTCTACATTGGTTTAAAAAAAAAACAATATTAAATTTTAAGTAACAAAATAGTTCTAGTTTGACTTTAATTTCGTTTCTATATAGTTTTGTTTTAATAAAAAAAACTAAATAACCTTTGATCCATTACAAATCAGTTGTGAAACCCTAGAATTGTGATAAATACCTCTTATTTAAAAAGTTTTAGAACAAAAACCATCACTTGAATGACTTCACTGGACACAACAGAAAGTTTCATAATATTATCAATAAAAAATAATTATACCGTTAGGGTACATACTCGAGCAACACTCATAAGTACAATAATCACAAAAAAAACATCCACTCAAAGTACCAAAGTTATTATAAAATAAAACCGTTAAACAGTTCAACGCCCTAATTATACATACTTACATAAAAATAACTGTACATAATATTCGCAAATTATGATACATAATTTGGCTGAATAATACTATTTTATTTGTCGGTCGAAAACATTTTAAAAGTAAAAATTAAAAAAAACAACGAAATCATTGGCTCAGACTGATTCCGGGTACAGATGTGTGAGAAAGGCTTGAGCGAATGGCTTTATATAAGAATATAATGACATTAAAACATTGCCACAAAAAATAATCGAAACCAATGCTCGTTTCTGTCAAAAAACTAATCAGTAGTTTAAGAGCTAACATCGGACCTCCTTACATAGACCGTTAAACTCATAACCCTTGGTTTTCGATAAAATTCGATAAACATATACTTTATGAGAAATACTAAGTTTTCCCCAAATATTCGGTTGACAACCAACAACATTTATTTTCAACTACGCCACTAAATCCACATTAAAATGGTTCAAAAACTAGGCGTAAAGGCACTAAAAGTTTTAAGGCACTTTCATTATTGCCAATCTCACGAATTATTATAGGGAAACACTTTGAAGATGTAGAAATAAGTATATTTGAAGACGCCGGATGAAAAAAAAACCGAGAATGTCAAAACAAAACACTACTCAAAGAAGAATTAGATCATTTGAGCATTAAGAAAGCAAATTAAATTAAGGTTTACATCACAAAAGAAAAAGTGGAGATTTCAACCTCAAATCTGCAAACACTTATAAAGTGCAAACGTAAACGAGTCCCGAGCGGGAATGATTGGGAAGTCACGTGACTATTGACGCCAGTTTGAACACCTGCATACAAGTTCATCATCATCATTTCAGCCGAAAGATGTCCACTGCTGGATATAGGCCTCCACCAACACTTCGACCGATTCTGTGCTTCCCGCATACAGCGATTCCTGCGGCCTTCACAAGGTCATCGTTTCACCTTGTGGGAGGCCTTCCAAGGCTACGTCTTCTGGTACGCGGTTAGATACATACCTCTTTATTCATAAACGTTACTTAAAGTTAAGCAGTGATTAGCGACTGTTTAACCATACATTTTTGACGTTTAAACGTTACTTAACTTAAGTCATCGTTTATGAATAAACCCCTTTAAGTTCATACAAGTTAGTTTGACACAATCGGCGCTAATGGATTTCATCCCGCATCCCTCGATTGTCATGGTATGGGCATGTGATTCGGAGGAATGAGAAAAATGTCGTGAGGAAAGTTTTTAGAATGAATGTTGATGGCTATAAGAGTAGAGGAAGACTAAACAATGGATGGACTGTGTGAATGATGATATAGTTAGAAAGGGGGTGACTACCGAGATGACAACCAACAGAAGAGAGAGAAGTATGGAAGAAAAGGAGATGTTGGGATAAGGGCAGGAGAGTGATGATCATCCCTCATGACTTGCCACCAGAACTTCTAAATATTTCCAAACAATTCCTCACACATCTCTACCCTCTTTTAAAGCATGTTCAGTATTACCGTGTAACCACCAACATTGTACACAGGGCGATCAAAGATGTCCAGCTGAATGTACTGGTTGCTGAACCAACGGTTTTGGTTACTGATGGCAACCTAACGCTTTTGTAATGGCAGGACTTTTCGGCAGTTTCGTTTGATACTAGTTCTGTGTAGTTCGGGTAGCTCTGGATCTGCATTGGCTGTGAAGAGAAAAAGAAATAATTATAATTAAGTAGGTATTCATATTATTATTATGTAATAAGCCCGTGGCTCGGAAAGCACGTAAAGCCGTTGGTCCAGCACCAGAGGGGCAATTCTCGTAATTTTAAGAACGTTCGCAGTCTGATCTCAGTCTCAATCTGTCAAAAATACTTCAAATTTCCCTACATTTTGACCAGTTTTTGACATTTGTTTGTCGCTGAGATGACACTGCGACTAAATTTTGAACGTTTTAAATTACGAGAATTGGCCTTCTGATCTCTCCCCGGTCGTGGCGGGACTATGAGACTAAAGGAACAGGGAGTGCACCTGTGTTTGCGCACACACTTGTGCACTATAATATCTCCTGCTAACCTGGCTAATCTCCGTTGAGATTGGCCAGGTTCGCAGCCTTTTCCCAACTATGTTGTGGTCGGCGTCCAGTCGTCCAGAATACCAATATTTTACATGGAGCGATTGCCTCCACAACCCACTTACTGGAAAATACGAAACTCCTTAGTACGTAAGACTAGTTGTCACACTTTCGGGCTTCTGACGACCCACAAATTTCACGAAAAAGATCCACGAATGACAGCCGGGACCAACATAGCATGCTTTCCGAGGCACGGAGTAGTCTTGGTATGTAAAGATGGTCACCCATCCACGGAACAACCGCGGCAAGCGTAGCTTAACCTGATCGATCGACCCGTGCGGCTGTTATTACTTAACCACAAGTCGGCATAAAGACAAATAAAAGTTAGTAAGCTACTCACCACTGCATAAGTATCATCCCTCTTCTTGCAGAAGGTCATATGCATGCCCTTGTACAGAGTCTTCTCAATTTGTTCAGTCAACAGCGGCTCAGCCCACGGCATCTCGTTCAGGTGAGCCATGAACGATTTGTTGCGGAATTCTGGAGGCTCCCAGATTACCAGCTCCTCTGAAAAATTTGAAAACTTTTTAATAAGCTGAAGGATCTTAAATAACGAGAGTGACTTGTTCTAACCGATATTATGATAATTTTTTGTACAGACGCCAGCACATCAAGCTACTACAATCTGTCAAATTTCTTTAATAGATTTTTTAACTTTATCGCTAAAGCATTAGGTTCAAGGTTGATTGGGTAAATTTGACAGTTTCGGGTAGCTTGGTGTACTGGCGTTTGTACTAGACCATACTTGGGAACCTTCTGGTAACGGATAAGTTCAAAGTTGCAACTGTTTTGGACGTTTTTTCACGAAAACACGTTTTAAATGTTATGACCACTCTCACAATCCCTGTACCCATAAGCATAATGTTGCATAAGGCGTGCAGTACATTGCGCACTATCGTAACAGCTAAAAACAGCCTATTTCACACCAACAATAAAAGTGGTTTCCCAGCAATAATTCCCCTCTAAATTATAATAGGTTGACGTACTGATTCCATCAATCTCTCCCTTATTGGATCCGTCACATTTAATTATTCGCCATTTTGTGCCTCTCCCAAAGATAGCCGAAGAAACCTTCGACGGTGATCGTGTAATAGGTACAGTCCCGAGCAAAAGTATGTATACACTCAGCTTTATTCAAAAGCGATTTACTCCTTTGTTTTTGAATGAAATGTTATGCTGTTACGAACATAGCATTTTCGAACCCATAGGTTTGTGTAATGTGTCGTATTTCAACGTTGCATTAATTATTTCACGAAAAAATCGCATTTGAAAGTTGCCAAGTGTTGACATATTGGTGCTCGTGACTGTATATGATACTTACTCATCAAGCCAACTCCTTGGTCATCGCCCTGCACACCTTGCTCCCCTCCAGTTTCGTTCATCATGCGCATCTGAGCTTCAAGTTCTGACAGTGACAAGGATGCTTCAAGAGGTGGCAGGTTCTCCCCGGTCCTGAAATATGTTGTAGAGATTTATGAGTATAAGAAAAGCAGGTGGTTAACAATGAGAGTTTTCTGAAACGACGTTCACTAGGTGGCAGCAGTGAGACGTTAGGTCCGGGCACCTGTCAAGTGTCAAAGCGTCTATATTTTCTTTAGTCGGAACTGAATGATGCACGAATGATGAACATCATCTGCATAGCCGTTTTTCAACTATGTTGGGGTCGGCATTCAGTCTAACCGGATGCAGCTGAACACCAATATTTTCCATCAGACCCATCAGACCTCCACAACCCTAAGACTGATGGTCAGACATTCAGGCTTCTGACTACCGTAACGACTGTCAAAGATCTACGAATTACAGCCGGGACTAACAGCTTAAGGTGCTTTCCGAGCCACGGAGGGGTCTCGATATGTAATAGATGGTTACCCATCCACGAACCAGTCATATAGGCAAGCGCAGCTTAACCTTATATAGACCGTGCGGTCGTAACTATTTAGCCACGCGCCCCTCTACCAACCACAATGCATTTAAATAAGTATCACCTCTCTTGGTGGTTATTTCAACGCGTGTTTCGAATTTGATATTACTTGGAGTTTATAAGAGGTGAATTTTGTATCTTATAAAAGCAAGAACAGATACATTTTACAAAATTGTACTCAACAGAGGGCGCCCTAGACGCTTGAGAGGCTTGAGAGCCCAAACCATTTATTATTTCCTTATGCTGAGTTTCTAACATCTCTTCGAAATAAAAATATAAGCTTTTACTAACCCAGAAGACAGGAAGATATTCTCAACTTGCACGAAGTTCAATCCATAGAACTCCTTGACCCCAAACGTTTCGAAGAACTCTTTCACCGGCGTCATGGAGTAGCAGCCAGCTAGTTCAGTTCTCGGGTAGTATAGGATGAATGATAGACACATTTCCTGGAAGGGAAAGAAAAGATTTCTTAGTACTAAAGTATTTAACATGGCTCAAAAAAGAACCATATCAAAAAAGGGTGTAAAGTTAAATTATCCTCCAAAGAAAAGGGAGGATCCTTCGACTAGACGGGGGTCGTGTCTGGTGACAACTGGGTATATTATATGTTAGTTAGTTAGATATATATAAAAGTTAGTTTCACGGTAAACTTTGCTTGCGCGATGCAGAATTTTGCGTGACGTCAGTATGATGCGTAGTTCGCATATGGCGCTGTAGATGCCGCTACATATTATCTACTATAGCAAGCAATTCGTAATGATAACGACTATAAATAGGCTACTTCAATAAAACTGTGAGTACATTAAAAGTATCACTCATATTCAAGAAAAGCATTTAAAATGTTCACAAAAAAATAAAAGCGAGTTTGTTACCTGATTAGCGGAATAACCTCCCAAAATAGGTTTATCTTTTGAAGTACTGTCATAGGTACATTCTGTGATCAGAGTATCTCCTCTCATGAATTTCCTTCCGCGGGGTACAATGCGGGATTGTTGATAGTGCGAATCATAGGAGTTTTCCTGAAAATAGTTTCCCAAAATCAATTATAGCGCCATCTATTGCCGTTGAGAAAAACTATTACGTCCAGCTGTTACATAAAGCATACAACGCCATCTAGTATCGTTTTAGTAAAGTGGGAACACAAACAGTTGTTTGAAATAGTGTACAATTTAGTTAATAGATGGAGTTTAACTCAATAAGAATATTTGTAAGAAATGCAATAGATATTTATATTTACCTCTGATATTCTGGGTAGTTCCTGTGTGCCTCTGATATGTTTTAAGGCAATCTTTCTCGCTGTTCCATGGGCGTGTAGAAGAACTGATACTATGTTGACACCGTCTTCTGGTAAAGTCTATAAACAAAAATGTTGTTGTTTAAGTTTGTTTTCTGAAAGAGATCAGCAAATGCAAAGCGCAAAATTATTAGTATAGCTTTATAAGAGTATCTGGTCTACCGAGTTGGCTTCTCATTAGTTAAATATTCGATTTCTCTGTTCATTGAATATTTCGCTTTGAAGTACTCTACAATGGCTAGGTATTATGAATGCTAATTTCTACGTAACACACTAGGAAACAGTAGCAACGGCTTTTATTATTTTTTTATTCATTGCGTTATTTACCTTGCTGAGCAGACCAATTTTTCGGACATATGAAGCAATGGATTAGCGGTATCTTTCAAAATGAGGATTGTGAATATAGGTAATAGGTGCTGGTACATAATACCTATGTTGTTTTTGTAGTGCCCTTTGGCCAACTAATTTTCTGGAGATCAGACAGATTCATATTTAGCTACATCTGGTTATACCATGCTCATTTCGAACTCAATTAGGCTCAAACTCCAGACTAAATTACTTATTTTTAGCCTATGTTGTCGCCACTTAGGAGATGGAGGAACGAGCTGGATAGGTTCCGTCAAAACTGGAAGGAGGACGCGCGGGCTCACGTAAGATGGAAGGAGTGAAGGAAGGCCCTGGGAGAGGGACAGCGTAGGCTAGTAAATAAAAAACGTTGTCTCACTGCAGGGCCTCCCGTTATCCTTTCCTCTCCTCCGTCTTGAGCTACTGTGGAATTGTGGAGCAATCCTGTCTGAAGGAAGACTGGAAGGTGAATTCATCACATAATAAATATTGCTACCAACCTCCTGAGTACACTCAGTGCTGCAGATTCCAACAGTTCTGTACTGCTTCTGTTTGGGCGGGATCACGTGCAACGCTGATATTAAAATACCGGCGCCAACGAGAGCGGCGTCGTGCTGTCTGAGTGAAGATGTGTAGTGGACGCGGATGCCTGAACTGTCGAGGACTGGGGAATAAAGATGGTGGTTAGTGGAATGCAGAGTAGACAAGAACAAAAATTAAAGGGGAAATTACAATAAGACTTTTCTGAACCTAAAGACAAAAGTATTTGTCAAAATCATTGGTGTGTACCTCTTCACCGTAACATTAATTAATTAAAATAAATATAGAACGGTGGCAAAAATTATACGTTAAAGTTATTTGTTCATCAACTGATATTAACGTTATTAACGAAATAGCAGATTCATAACAATCAGAATCCCTTAGACAGATATGAGTGGAAACGCTAGGAGACGCCCAAGGACATCATCATCTGCCTAGCCTTTTCCCAACTATGTTGGGGTCGGCTTCCAGTTTAACCGGATGCAGCTGAATACCAGTATTTTATATGGAGCGACTGTCTATCTGACCTCCACAACCCAGTTACTGAGTAACACAATACCCCTTGGTAAGACTGGTTGTCAGATTTTCGGGCTTCGGACTACCCGTAACGACTGTCAAAGATCCACGAATGACAGCCGGGACCAACGGCTTAGCGTGCTTTCCGAGGCACGGAGGGGTCTTGGTATATTAAGATGGTCACCCATTCACGGACCAACCGCGGCCAGCGCAGCTTAACCTGATCGATCGACCCGTGCGGCTGTTGTTACTTAGCCAGAAGCCCCCAAGAGGGACATATAGTATACCTTATTGGTATTTTTCTTCAGAAAGATCAGGTGCGTAGTACCTACTCGCAACCGGCGTGCGTTTATCACCAGAAGGCCAATTCTCGTAACTTAAAAAGTTCAAAATCTAGTCGCAGTCTCAACTAGACGACAAACAAATATCAAAAACTTGTCAAAATGTAGGGAAATTAGAGGTATTTTTGACAGATTGACACTGAGATCAGACTGCGAACTATCTTAAAATTACGAGAATTGCCTCTCAGATGTATGAACGTAAACAAGGAGACATGAGTATGTAGTGATCGCAGCAGGTGGCGTTCTGTAGGTTCTGCCTACCACCAAGGGCAGAAGACATGTGTTTATGTATGGGTGTGTTCTTTATTAAATGAACACAAAGCTCAAACTCACCATTATGCAGCTCCTGGTTATCATAATGAACTTCCAGCATGTAGTACGACACCCCGCCTCTCTCGCCCAGAGGTATTCCGACATTTTCAGGAAGGAATTCACCTGAAATTATTAGGATAATTAATTAACTAACTTGCTAATTAGATGTTTATGAAGATTTTAAGGCTCATTATTGTTAAAGGTTTTGAGGTAGACAAGGTGTTAATTACCAACTTGAGATGAAACAAAAATATCTGACGCCTGGTTGAAATTGTTGTTTATATTAATTTCAGTGAAAGATGTATATTTAATAATGTTAGTTTGGAATTCCCTAATAAATTCTAACATTCTGTTTTGAAGGCATAATGAAGTGACTGGGTTTGGGTGGCTATAGTGGATCGGTTACCTTGAACTATGAAACGTCTATGTCCCCTGCCTGACCAATGATAATTATAATATTCACAGATGAACTCGGCTCGCACGCGGTTGATCACAGTTCTAACCTAACCTATTTGGTCGGGGTGCTCTGGCTTAGTTACTGCGACCAATTCGGCTCGCACGTGATTGGTTACAGTTCCAACCTTAGCTATAATTTAAGCCGCCGTTTAGTGAAAAGGCTAGGTGGTTAACTGAACGGCTAATTAAACCAGCTGGCTGCGGCATATATAGGTATAACCTAAATATCCCTTACCTTGAGACCCAATCGCCCAAGCCGCAAGAGGAGTAGCACAAGTCGCCCAGGCACTCGGTCTGTTAGGTCCAAAATACCCGTCGCCTTCCGCCCACCCATTCCACAAATGCTTATCATCATCTTCAGCACATTCGTACAGCACCATGTGATGTACTGGCGACTTGCTGTTGGGGTCTTGGACCGGGACGTTGTTCCTGATCGGTCGGCTGTCTATAAGCGGCTCGTAGCCTACGATGTGGTGTTTCTTCGGTAGGTCAGGAGCTTTGAAGATCTTGCACCAGAATAGTGTTGCCATTACGTAGGGGATTGTGAGCTGGGTGGAAAAAAATGGATTATGTTATGAGTATTATGTTGTACTTATCTCCGTTGTGCAATAAAGGTAGGTATTCTACATGCTTAATGCATGTCTGTTAAATAATTATCATCATCTGCCTTTTCCCAACTATGTTGGGGTCGGCTTCCAGTCTAACCGGATGCAGCTGAATACCAGTATTTTACATGTACCGACTGCTTATCTGACCATCAAAACCGTGGGTAATACAATACCCCTTGGTAAGACTGGCTGTCAGACTTTCGGGCTTCTGACGACCCGTAAACACTGCCAAAGATCCACGATTGACGGCGTCTGTTAAATAAATCATAGAATGGAATTTCTTCATGTTATGGCAATGCTTATTGTAAAAATAGTCTCATTTTCCTTGGCCTTCATTTTAAGCACAATCTGAGACCCAGTTTGTCACAGATTTATCCTTTTTTTTTGGATGGTAAATCATCAAATGACCTCTCCCGCTCTGGGCTGAGCGGAAGGGCGTGTCAGACTTTTACTGACTAAAACCCACCCGTGTTCCTTCAGTTGCCTGTGGTGCCAGGGGCCACGGTATCTCTTTCGAACAACCCGCGGCCCAACAACCCGCGGCCCAATTTGTCACAGATTTATCCATTTTTTGTTACCTTACCTTTGCTCTTATATGACTTCCAGTTTTTTAGTAAAAGTCTACACCTCGACTCTTTACGCCTGTTTGATTCAGTTGTGCACCCGATCCTCCTAATCACTGATATCTATGAGGGTATCAGACACACATAGGCATCACTGATTAGCAGGGTTAATTAAAAAGTCAAGAAGAAAGAAGTATCGTTCATACTCACATTAGTCAGTCTAACATCCCAATGGTTGAGCGGTATGGATTCAGGCTTGGACACAGGCTGTAGAAGTCTCAACGGCCTGGCTCCACTCTTCACGTGTTTTGGTAGCTGTCCATCAGACCCGTCTGGTCCTAACGACCAGAGGATTTGTATTGTTTCGTCCTGTGAATAATAGTGCAAATTAGTACCTATAACATTTATGAAGTCCTTTTGGGGGTCCCGTACCCAAAGGGTGCGAACGGAACCCTATCCCCCTCCACTGTCCGTCTGTCTGTCAGTGGGCTATATCTCATGAACCGTAATAGGTAGTTGAAATTTTCTCAGGGTGTGTATTTCTATTGCCACTGTAACAACAAATAATAAAAATAAAATGAATTTAAAAGGTAAAGGGGGCGGCATACAAGAAACGAGTTTATGATTTTTAATGTATTGTTAAATACTGTACGGTGATACGGTACCCTTTATGTGCCGATTTTCACTTGGCCGGTTATTTTTCCTACCTCCGGTAGTATACCTCCGGTAGTATCCGGTTATTTTTCCACGACCCTCGAACTTTTGCCCTAATACCAGATAATGAAAGTTACGAAGCCAAATCCATATATCATAAAATGGTTGCTACCAGGTTTTTCTAACTACATTAAGTTACCTACACCTTATACAATAGAAATGTTTCAAAATCAACTTTTATGAAGGATGTTAAAAAAAATGTGGCTGAAGATTTGTATAAGTACTGATCTAGCTGACTCTCGCAAAACGGTGAAGGAAAACATCATGAGGAAACCATGCACCAGCATGCAACCAATAATTCGAAGACGTTTGGCTGTATGGCCAAAGAAGCACCTCATGACCTTCCATACAAAACTAAGGAAAAATATCTGCAGTTTTATCGTTTCTACTTACCCCAATAACAAAGTCCTGTTTATCACATGTATCCAGCTGTCTTCTGAACTCTACAGTAGTGTGTGTATCGTTCTGATACCCAGATATCAGCTCGTAATTCTTCACATCGTCTGCTATAGCACGGTCTTCGTATTCAGAGCCGTAACAATCCTGGAACAAAAAAAAAATATTGTTAATGATGAATTCGAGGAGATGCCTTTTAAAGAGGTTAACAGGTAAACGCGAAACCACAGAGAGGCAATTCTAACCAAACCTGAAAGCGCGAAACAAAAATCTGGTATTCCCTACATTTTGACGAGTTATACGAACATAAATGTAGGGAACAGCTGATTTTTTTTTCGCGCTTTCAGGTTTGGTCCCATAGTAAAAGTTGTTCATAATGATGAGTACAATACCCCCTAGAGATACCCCCTAGAGTTATGGGATATAAAAAAACACGTTGTATGGTAGGTATACGTATTTAAATCAGTAGAAGAAATATTTGTATAAAAGTTGGAAAATCACATTCAGTTCTACTTGTAGCTTACTTATATACTTTTTAAATTGGAACAGGAAACAAGTAATTCGGTGAGTCTTTTTTAAAAGCTCAAAATCCGCCCAATTTTTTTGTTACGTAAAATCGTGATCTTAGCCAGTTTTATGGCCTGCAATTAAGACGAAAAAGGAGTTAAGTATACGAATTGAGACTTTTTATTGCCCTTATTAGCTGTTCGAGTATAATTAAATAAATAATAGAACCATTTTGGGTAAAAGTCGAATTACTTTAACTTTTTACATTAAACTTAGAAAGTGATTTAGCTAGCTTACACTACTTTTGTTAGCGCGTAATAAAACCTAAACTGTCAAACTTTTTAAAACTATTGCAGTAAAAAAGGCATTCTGTTACAAGCCTTACTCAGTTTTATCAAAAAATGATAAGTAGCTATGATGCATATTATATGTGGCCTTTGGTAGACCGAGCCCTTGAATGAACCCTTTGCCTCCTAGAGCACCATTATATACCACTCTAGTCTTGTATTTAAAGTTTTGAAGACAGATGGCATCAAAGATTTCTAAAAACTTTTAAAGTTACATGTAGGTACACAATGGTCAGCATTGGCCATACTACTCACAATGCCGAGTCCATCGCTCCATTCGTATACCAAAGACTATAAAAGTATTCCATCTATGGACAACACAGATCTAAATTGACCATAAACAACAGACGGCGGCGACACCTTTGCCATACTCACATACACTGCAAAAATAAGAAACATCTGGGGGCTTACTATGACCTTTTAAGAAAACGTTCAATTTTCATTCAGTTCAGAAGCAGGCCTAATTTAGTTCTGCTAATAATCGTACTATGAGAGTAATAAAAGTGAACGACTACTGAACGAAGTTCACCGAAGTTGAGTGGTAATGCTTGTCTGTGGCCTGCTGTAATGCCATTGTCTTTTTAAAAGGCATCGTTCAAAAACTTAAATCTAATTCTATTTTCCCTTTACCGGTTTTTTGAAAATAATAGAAACATGAGTTTCTAGGGTATATACATTTTTTAACTATTATTATGTATAACAAGTTACCTTGATACATTATCTAAAAGCACTACAAAGCTCAATTTCCCGTTCAAAACAACTTTGTAACTTTGAAGGATTCAACGTGATTTTGAACGTGTGTGCTAAGTCAGGCAACAATTTAAAAAAAAATATTTTTGCGCGCCAAATAAAATAAGTATAAGTTTGTATACCTCTTCACAATGTCGTAACTTTGTTTACATGAAAATATCATAATGGTGTACTTCACGCATTTATAATACGAATGTCGCTTCAGAGATTACTGATGAATGTGGTGAATTTATTTTTAGTGAAACACGAACAAGTCGTCGTGTTAGTATGACCCAACTGCTTCGCCGGGAGTTCTTAAATAATCATAGAGAAATTGCAGTTATGTCTACCAAATCCACCCAAGCACGGGAACATAGCAAGATAATGTGGAAAAGGGCTGCAGAGAGAAAATAGTATTTTTGCTCCCCCTTGTATTGTAAAGCTAATCGTATTACTTATACCTTAAAAAAAGTAACCAATTTATCTTTTTTAAATGGTCATTTTTTTAATTATACCATAACCGGGGATCACGAAATCGAAATAAAAAGAAAATGTATTGTTAGTGTACTCATTCCCGACATGGTGGTTATTGTAATATAATACGTATATTGAAGCGTATTTAACGAATTAAATTAAAAAAAAAAACTAATTAAGTATATACCTAATTACAGTTTGAGGTGGTAACCAAATCTATTTTTATTAAGTAAAACAATTTACTATTGACGCTGCAGCAGGTCCTCCTGTGTTTAATCTATTTTTTAAGTTTGCTTACTGTTGCGTAAAAATCATCTTGAAACGGATTGTAGTTTTTGGTCTTTTGTCAGTTTGGCTCTAGTGTTGTTACTCAGTTATTAACGGTCAGGCACTCGATTGTCTCGATTACATAGTTCGAAAATTCAATTCAAGTTGAATCTAATTTATTCCATTGAACCTAACAGCTTCTTACGTTTGAAACACACACAAAAAAACTTAAAGGAAAGAATCATCATAGCAAGATCCTGATTATAACAACCTACACGTTATCAACTGACAGCACTAACCCACAGAACTGTATTTTCATCATAGTATTATGTCGGTCAATATCACTATCACGAATAAGGCGATTGTGTAAAACTGAGACTATTGTGATCTATAGTAGGTACTTAAAAATATATGTATTAGACAAAGAAGCTGTTGGTCATGTTGGTGATATTTATCTAATCGCGACTACATCAACTGGCACATTGAGAGAAAATTAACTCAAGCTTTTATTTTATTATGATTATCGAGTTACATAAAATCAAACCGCAGCACTATCTGACACAGTCGGAAAGACAAGTGACAATTACTGTGACAACAACACTTCATTCAATACATTAAGTCCGTTTCTTTCGAATTGCATAAAATTGATATTTCTGTTTTCCTGTGGAATATTCAAGACGGTACCTACAGCATTTACTTCAGAAAGATGATGTGTAAATAGTTTAATAATTTTTAATTGTTTTTAACGTAATGTACGAAGACATTGTTGGCTGTTGTGCACACACATATTATTGTTGTTATCTTGGACACGTTATCAAGATGAGAAGTGGAACGACCTGCATAATTTGAGATGAAATACTATGTATTTACTTCTAAGTCGTCTGACGTTGAAATTGATCCTATACTACTTATAGTAATAAAAATATTCAGCTAATTATGTGATTTTTGATTTCATGAACGTTTACGTCTACTATTTATTAGACAGTCCACTATTTTACTTAATTATAAAACCGAGGCCAAACAACTCACTTAACTATCGTATTTCTCAGTATTCCCGTTAGTTTAATTTATACCATTGTAATCTAGACATCTTAGGGAACAAATAAACATGCGTTTCATTAATAGTTGCCAACATTTTTGGAGGACCTAATACCTAATCGCTGAACAAAAAAAAAACTCCTTTTACATTCTGCTGGCAAAGGAGCAGATTAAGTCTGCATGCAAATGGTCAAAGGTATTCTATAGGAACACTCTAACAGAACAGTTCAGTTAGAGCTGTTCTTACTGCGATTACATCTGCCGATTTCCTAGTTAGCATTGCTTAAAATTGGATAGTGTAATAAGCCCTTTAGGTATGTGAGCGGTGGGACGGGAGGGACAGCGGGGGTGAGGCGGCGGGTTGCATGCAACGTACGTAGTGCGCGGGGCCCCGCCGTCCCACCGCAAGGCGCGGCCAACTAGTTCCGCGCGGACTTAGCATTAGGTACTTATTTACTATGTGTGATAACTATTATTTTATTTTTAGAAGGTACTAGGACAAAATAAAAAAAAGGTTGATTTACAAATTTCCTTTATTCATTTAAAAAGGGTTAAGTATTTATTTTCCTATATAATAGATTATAAGATGTTTCATTTCCCTGGTTCTTATGTAACATTTTGTCGGCGCAGCGTGTCCTCATATAAGTCTTGTGCACGGAGGTGCCATGGATCCCAATCCAGCATATCCCAGAGTAGTGAGGTTCAATTCATTAGTCTCTTCTGTTGTTTTTATTTAGTGGCGCATGAGTATCCAAGGTTTCTGTGATGGCCTTTTCTAGTTGTAGTATATATTCCTCGCATTCTGCGTCTGTTGTGATTTCCTTTGGTAAGTGCGTGGTCTTATCCCACAGTATTCCCACCCCTTCGTCTCGTCTGGTTGAGTGCGGTCATTTTAAGGTTGAGGTCCCCGATGGTGATGTTTGGAGCTTCTAGCTCATCGTTAAGCGCTGTGGCGTCGAAGTGCTCTGATCAGTGCGGTATGTAGATGATCATAAGTGAGGTTAATAGCGACGCCTTCGATGAAGCGGTCTCTTTTTTTCGGTACTTGGGGTTACGTCGTCGGTCCAACTCCAGCGTATTCCTCATGCGACGTGATCGAATGTGTGATCTTTTCGTATTTCAGGAGAATCATACGATAAATCGTCGCCAACACCGCAAAGGGGCGAACCTCATACAAACGGTCAAAAATGAGTTAAGTATACAAAAATGCTCCAGTTGTTGAGCTCTATGTTGTCACAAAAAGGCGAAGCTCTAAGACTAATAGAAACGAAAAAAGATTGACGGCGTATCTCAAAATCAGTTCTAGCGAAATTTTACGAAAAGGCGAACTTGAAGTACGCCTTTTAGCGGCGACATGTAGCGAGTAATGCAGAAAGCCCTAGTTCAATTTCGCCCCTTCGTCGCGTCCCGAAACTGAAATGGATATTCAGACGACCGACAATTAGTAATATTACCAACTGTCCTTCTGATTAAAATAACTCGCGATTGTTTGAAAACATGGATATAGCTGACGTTGATGATCCGGATTACCACCCTGAAAGAGCTTTATCACCCACGGTTTTACAAGACTACCAGGAAATAACTGTGGATCAACCTATGTTATTGTCATGTGAAGTACCTCATTGTGGAAATGATATTTTCAATTCTTGCAATAAGTGTTTCCTATTTTTGTGTTCCGAACATTTCGTAGAAAACGTATCCTGCACTATACATGGACAAATTGTTGAAAAAAATGGCTTAATACCACATCATGAAATTCTTTCTGATCAAAGTAAACAGGTTATTCAGGCACACTCAGCTAGAATAAGTCCCATATCTTATTCTGCTTTAGATGACATAGAAACACATAGGAGTTACAACACTGACGAATTCAGATCACAAACTTGTGAAGTTCCTGACTGTTTAGGCTACGATTGTAGCTCATGTTTTAGATGCAATATACTTGTGTGCTGGACTCATTTCGACGAAGATATTTCGTGTGAAAACCACAAAAAAAAGGAACAGGCCAAAAAAAACAACAGATACTGAAGTTAACATGATTAATCCCGCCGAAAGCTCATATTGAAAAACACTATCCCATTGAAGGTTCCAGACGTGAATTTAACTTAGCCAAGGAAGAAAAACTAGACAAACGCAAATTAGCGCAAATACCCGGAGGTAGACTTTCAAGACGTAAGAGATCACTCAAGTATTATTTATCTTTTGATGGGAAAAAATACCAAGTGTGTAGAACATTCTTTCTGAATACACTTGCGGTTTCGGAAAAATTTGTTCGAAATTCTTTGGCTAAGCCTAATCAGTCAGGAATACTTTTTCAAGACACTCGTGGTGGACATGTGGAAAACCTCAAACAAAGAGACAATAAAATTAACAGCATGATACGGGAACATATAAATCTTTGCTCCAAGCCACGGACAGAATGAGGGAGACTGCACATAGTGCCATAAGTTACGCAGTGCAAAAAGCTGAAGATATATTCCTTCCATCCCAACTGTATCCCACTATTCAAATGGCTAGATCTTCACAACCGTACATTCTTCGACCCTTACAATACTCTGATTTTAAAGACTACAAACAGCTATCACAAAACATAAAGATGCTCAGTCTTCGCAAAGACAATGAATCTGGTGCTTCAATAAATTGGACGGTAGTAGTAGAGTTTAAGGTAGATAAAGAAACCCCAACTTCATTGTATTTTAAAACAAGTCACACTGATGTAGCTTACAGGTCAATTTCTGTAAGAAGATCGCAAGCCAAATTCTTAAAAGAACCTATAAGGCTATTAAATGATTCACAAATAAAGATTTCTAAGCCTAAATTTGACGATTTGCTGAGTCTTTGTTCTGGAGACTGCCCTATCATTAGGTTCCATGAGTATCAAAATTACTATAAAAATTTGCCACATGAGTAAATGATAAAGATTAAAACAATTATGTGTAAAACTTATAAGTCACTTTAGTTTGTTTATGATTTATGACTGAAATTCTCATTGATCTCTTTACAATACTAGTCTTAGTATTTTTCAACTAGAGTTTATAATTACTGCAGCACCAACTTATTCGCCTATTACATACAAGATTAGTACTGTACTTAAATTTAATACATACACACTTTATTTCATACTTTTTTTTTGCAGACTGTACTTCAGTAGGTCTAGCATCGATTTATTTTATTTTGTTATTAAGAACATATTTCTGATAGTATTTGTTACCTATGTGAAACACTGTAATAATACCAAATTGTTTTTATTTGATTTTAACCATAATATACAGATAAAATGACAAAGAATCCAAACTTACTAAGTCATTTGGTTTGTTTAAAAAATATTTTTAAGTCAACAAGTTTGTGATCTCATAAAAATATTTTTGATTGTATTGAGTATAGTTTTTGAAATTAAAACAACGCATATTATCATAGCGCATCGAGGCGTAACTCTAAGAGAATATTAGTTAAACGGGATGTCTTGGTGATAAAGTGGCGCGACGAAAAGGCGTATATTTTTTCACGGCTTTTCCTCGAAAAACCCAGCATTATAAAATATTATATTTGTATTAATTTTGTAGTCCATTTTCCTCAGTGCACCGTCGCATTTGATTTTTTTCATTATTATGCATATTTTTTTTAATATCATCAAAATAAGCGCGTCATCGGGAGAAAAAAAACGTTTTTTGGCTCTCCTGTAAAATTTTCTCATTTGAGGTTCGCCCCTTTGCCGCGTAGGCGACGGATTGTGGAAAAGTTTTCCCGGCACTCGTTGATTACGATTATTTAGGGTTTAAAACGATCGGTTATGGGGTTTAGCTAGAGAAATTTACCTTTCAATCCTAGAGCATTGATGTGCAGTATGCGCAACATAGGATATTGATTTTGAGTAGGTACTAGATCAAAATAAGAAAAATATTAATAATTCCCTGTATTCATTTCAAAAGGCTTATGTATTTCCATAGTGCGACGCCGTTGGTTTCTTTTCTCTATTCGATATTCACTCCAAACAAATATTACGTACTCGTCACACAGAGAATCAATAAAAATAAAGTGTTGTATGGGCACTACATTACAAAACAATGTTGAAAAAGCTCGTATAATAGTAACTTATTCAAGATGGTTTATTTTGACGTTACAGACGTTCAATATTCGTTTTGTTGCTGTCAATTTGCTGGTCATGGTATGAAATTCTATACAAAAAAGAAGGTGAACAGTTTTTGTAAACGTCAACGTAGCAGGCCTGCAACAGGCCTGCTAATAAGACGTCGTAGTACAAAAAAACAGTTTAGTTTAACTTCTGCCCTGCTATAAGAGCTCATGGTAAGCCCCCTGTCCTGTCCTTTTTTCATGTGACCCAAAAATGTATTTTCAAAAGTAGCCATTTTTCCTCTACGGAAGCAAAACTCCAGATGTGGGATAGCAATTTGTTAGAGTCTATTAATAACAGCAGCGCACGCGAGATTTGATAGCCTTTTTTTGTGTAGCACGAGTTTGCTTGCATCTGCGATGTTTTCGAACTACACAGGGTTATTAGTAAAACATTAACAACCTCTCAGGACTATATTACTAACATCATAACCAGTGGCGTGCATTGCATAAAGGCATATAAGCAGTGCCTACCTCGAAAAATCACCATAAGACGTAGGCAGTCGCCAGACAGCCTACTCGGCTCTTGTACTCTATTCGCACATTGTCATTGGTCTTTACTCGTTCAAGTTGATACGACGAAATTAAATTCCTGCCTACCTATTCTGAAAACCAATGCACGCCACTGATCATAACCAACCACTTTTGTTCCATGACTTTTTACAAAACATAGGTATTACCTGTTTTGTAAAAAGTTACCAAAAACAAACTATTAAGATTTGATTGTTCTATCTAACCCCCGCTCCGCTCCGTTAAACCCACAAACAGAAAATTGAACATTTCAATTCGTTGATTTGAAATATTTTTATTTTTGTATGAAATAATTAACAAAAGTCATAGAACAAAAGTTGTTGTTTATGTTGTTAGTAATCCAGTCCTGCAAGGTGTTTTAGCAATAACACTGTATTAAACGGAACTCTAAAAAAGTGTTATCGAAATATTGATACAAAATCGTTTAAAATTCACGGTGCAAGAATCAAGATAATTTGCTAAATGTTGTGCTAATAAAAGTTACCACCTTTTCGCTGCCGTAGTGCATTTAATTAACAAAACGGCTGCGAACTGGCATAAAAATGCCGTTTATAAAAACAGCTGATCGCAACGACTTTAGCAACTCATTCGTTATGAAAAAAAAAAAACAACCCCGGCTGAATCAGCTGGTGACGTTCAAAGCCGCATCCCTAATCTCAAGACACATCCTTTCTATTGCACATGATACGATAGTCAACAGATGTCTCAGGGTATAAAGGTAAGTGAATATAATATACTATTATAAATTCTTTTTTTGCTCGGCAGATGTCGTGTGCACGTGCCATGCCTGATGTTCGAGCACCTGGCTTCGTCCGTAATGATAGGGGAACGTTACATATGCCAAATGTCAGGAATTTATCCTTCCTTTTTTTCTCTTTTTGAACGACCGGTTTGACCTTTTGTGGAAGTTTGCTTCTGTGGTTTTTGATGCAGTAAGGGAATTTGCTATGGTTATACAAGACTGCTCAGTTTTCTCTTCATCTATCGTAGAAATGCGTCTTCGGAAATGTGACGTCAAATTCAAAGCATGTTACTTTAGAATGGGTTTATTGTTTTTATCCATCGATCACTAAGTTCTTTATTAGTGATCGATGTTTTTATCTCACAAAACGACTCGCGCTTTACTTGTGGTTGTGGGTGTACAAACACGCTGTGAATGTGTGTGTAAGCGCAGCTCTCGGTACCGTCCGACACCGTACGTCTGTGTGTTTGTTATGTGTTGACGCTACCCGTCTTCACGCACATATTCACAGCGTGTTTGTACACTTGGTTACCACAAGAAAAGCGCGCGTCGCTTTGTGAGATAAAAATACTGTAAGTAAATCATGTTGGTGCAGTTATTTAAACACTTTCGTTGACCACAAATCTACTTGAATTCTAATACAGGAAATTCTTCGGCTCCCAAGAGTCGTGCCGAGCTTTTAAATATAGCTCATGTCGTGATGAGAAGAAAAGCCAGCCAGAGTCAGTCCAAATGAAAGTCAGAATGTAGACGGTAACTATGGAATGGAGAGACTAAAATAATCTGTATTCGTGTAGCCTCTAATGACCATAAAGCCAACAGACATTCCGAAACAAATACGCAATTCAATTCGCAGAATATTTGGGTATTTCGCATACTCGACGAAGGATCGCATAAATATTTGTGAGCCTAGTATCCTAGCTCCTAATACAAGGTCTATAGAACAAGTAATGGTATGAACTATGGTAATAAAACACGTTTAAATATTCCGTGTGCGAAGTCTTGCTGAAATAGTGGAGTAGTTTTAAGCTTTATGTATGGGCATAAAGCTGTTGTTGACACTTCGTATTCTTGTAAATAACTAGCCGGGTTTGCGACTTCACCTGCAAGGAATGTTTTAAATTGTTTGGTACAGAGTATCCAATGTTCTGTTTTAGGTACAAAGTGAAGTTTTAGGAGCAAAACTTTTTTATGAGAAGGTTCATGATCATATTACGAAATAAAACTATTTGTATCTAAGTTCATTCCAACGCAGTGCCTGTGCGCCAGCAGTGGGAACATTATAGGCTAATTGTGCTTCAGAACATCAGCCAAAAACAATGCTACCCAATACTACCCCAAAAGTTTCGAAATAATTGTCCTCCAAACCGAATTTAAGCCACGGTGACCAATCTCAGCAGAGACTAGCCTTCAGCACGGTAGATATTATAGTGCACAAATATGTGCGCAGACACAGGTGCACTGTCTCTTTTCTCACTCTCATAGTCCCATGGGAAGGCATGCAATTCCACACGACTGGGGAGAGATCAGGCGCATGACCAACGGCTTAACGTGCTTTCCATTTTTTAAATTTTTTTACTCCAAAAGTATCGTATTAGGATACATTAGGATTCGCAATGTATAATGCTTTGTACCAATGCAATTTATGTCAACACCACTTGGGATTGTTCGAAACAGGTTCAATACAGCCAAAGTAAGATGTTATGACGCAACAACACCTACTAATATTCATGTTAAGCTATGCAATACAGTTGCATTGTGCACTGAGTCATCCGATAGTTCATGAGTTCAGAATTCTAACTGAGAACCCATGACACATTTGTTGAATGCACGACTATCTAAAAAGGATTTTACAAAGGAACTTTTTAAACTCAGAATGCATTGCCATGTTGCCAGAGACGAGTTTCAAATGCCAAAAATGAAAAGAAATATCACATTTCCGAAATACAACGCTGAACTCAGATGAAAGTGATGCAAACTATCGAAAGCTGTAAGAAACTGAGACAAACTTCTAAAATTGATAGAAAAAGACGCGCCAACATTTTATTGGGCCAAGGACGTTGGGCCAACTTGCACACTGGAATGCTCACTCAAAAGTCCCATTCCCCTCGACTAGATTTAAGTAGTACCACACAACATCCAAAGCACTTTACATACCCAGTAGACAGTACTTACACCACAAAAATAAAACTTTAATAGCTATAAAAGCATCGCATAAACCTCGCTATTCTATTTTACAACAGGTAGTGAATGTTGGAGCGAAACAGGATTTTGCATGGATTCGTCGATTCGACTCCGGCGCTCGTTCCCACGGTCCGCTAAACGTACATACACATATAACGTGTTTAATTGTAGAGATTTTTATAATACGCCGTTGGATTGTCGCTTTTACTTATCACTTGGTCAGAGAAGTAATACCACGATTAGGGAATTTTTAAGACGTGTAAAGGTGCTGTTTTTAATGCAGGTGCAGTCGGTCTGGTTGCAATAGATTGTAACCTACTGCCTAAGGCATTTGCATAACCTGTTCTCGTCAGATGATATTCAAATAGTGTTGCATTTAATGCAGACTTTGCTGTTTTACATTTTACTGAAACTGTATATGTATTACCGACTGAGCTAGCACAACAATAAACGTGCCTCAAGCGCTAACATTTTTATTATAATAGCTGTTCTTTGTAAAGCATAACAAACACCGCGCTTCCTCGAATCGTGCTTTTACCGAACAGTAAATGTGACATGTGACAACACATTGAGTCCTACTATGCAAATACGAATAACACGACAGCACAAAGTTACATGGACAGAAACTTAAATGAGCCAAGAAAATGATCGTCGACTATCAAATGGGTCGGCATTACGCAATAAAGTGCTGTTCTATTGTGAGATTTTATACCAAGTTCAAACGGAAGCATTAAAATTCTTTCTACGTTCACACAAAAGAATAAGTTTTGAGAATCGACCTGATGTTCGCGCATGAGAATCGAAACACAATAGGAGCAGCACAGGGCTGCCAGTTATCTGTATAACTTGTAATCATTCACTTAGATCCAGCTGTCGTGAGTAAACGACATTTCTTTTTTTTGTCATATTTGATTCACAAAACTTAGGTGAAAGACGTTATTTTTCTGTAGCGGACAATACACCGGAATGTATGTGGAATATCTAAGGCCACTGCAGCATGACATCCATGTAATACTTTGTTTACATAACGCATCTGACCTTTCTGAAAGCCATCATAAATATAGTATGCTTCAGTATAGATACCTACATCTGTATAGGACTTTCCTCACTTATTATCAGCCTATAATGTCCCACTGCTGGTATAAAGCCTAATATGGCCGAATCTCATCGAGGGAGTGGCATATTATCTACCACGCGGGCCCAGTGCGGGTTGGTAGATGTCACATGTCTTCGATTTTTTTATTTTAGAACATTTCCGCCGGTTTCCTCGCGATGTTTACCTTCACCGTTTTGAGAGCAGTGGTGATGAAATAATTTGCTCAAAGTAAAGCACCTGTCAGGGTTCGCACCTTCGACTCGGTAAGTCGCGGGTGCGCAAAACACACCACGGGGCCACCACGGCTACCCTTACCTTCAAAATCTGAACGTAGGTACCACTTAAATCTTTTGAGAAGTTTTATTCAAGGCTTTAGGGCACAGCAGAGCGTCAATAAAACATATTATGAGAGACAAAACTTAAAATTGTATTAGTTTAGTTCTGTCAAATTAAGATACTCCATAGACAAATTAGATGTGATCAAAAACATGGCTACTAAAAATACGTCAATTTGCGTCAGGCGCTCACTAATTTGACAGTACTAAACTAATATTTATCTTCTGTCCTTTTCTTAAGAAATAGAAAGAAAAAGATGCACTGAACTTAAATTTAGTTTAGTTTGTGAACAAGGGAATCGGCGCCATTATCTATTCAGTTAATCCTACATCCCTGTTTAAAATTCACATGACAATCTTATTTAAAATGTCAACGTAGAATTGAACATTTGCAAATCTCATTGTAAATCGATATGCCACTCGATTCTCGCCCTTCGCTATACGCAATAGAGATTAAATAGTGCGTCAATGAGCTAACTACCTGGTTGGAATGCGATTTTGGCGTGCCGTGTTTTGCGCAATACGATATAATTGCATCTATGACTGGTTTCGATTAGATCTTTGTGAGAAGAATTCGCAGTACCTGTAACTGTTTTGATTTCTATGCTTATTCATCGGTTTGTAAATTCAATATACCGGCTAGCGGCTAGTTCAAAAGGGTGGATTACACGGTTGGAAAGGTTGGCATTCTTTTATCTTTCACAGCTGATCTTGGCTCGACAACAAAACAGGCTGTACCAGGTTTTATCTTCGATAGCCAGCAAGATTGGAAACAACTTTGCGCTCTTAATACAAGTTTCAATGATTATTTTTGCTAAGAACTTCTGGAATTCAGGGCGACACCAATTTTCTGCTACTGGACAAAAAATTGCATCTGCCATTTCTCTTCGATAAATAGAGAGGTGAATTCCGAACCATATAGATACGAAGTTTTAATTTCTTGTTCAACCATTTTATATCTTTGCCCTCATACATCATGACATGATTCCATAACAGGCAACCCGTCTGACATAAAACATTTAGGTCCAAAGTTCACATTACTAAGGCTAATATCGTACAGCAACTTAGTATTCTCAAAAGCAGCATTAATTCCTCTCTCGTGCGTAAACATAACGTGCAGGTGTACGCTTGCACCTTGCGCCTGCATGTGTGCCCATAACTTATGTTTCAAAAGTAATTGCGCTAGTGTCGTTAAAGGATTTAGTGTTTAGGGTACTAGAAGTGAATAGTAGACCTTTATTTACTTCGATCACAAGGTTCTAATGTTTTGCATCATTACCAGAAGTAACCATTTCAAATTGCTATATCCTTCCGTAGTTTGCAATTCAATGTATATTGGAGTTACGTTTGTTAGTCCAAGTTCAGCTTATAATTAAGGAAATTTTGCTTGATACAATAGACAAGAATATTCTTTATTACGTACTATCGCCAAAATCTATATCTGACCACCGTAAGGAGTAGTAATGCTTGCAGCGCATATTATTAGTCTTTTGTTTTACTTACGGACACAGCTATGGTCATCATTTGTGTACGGGATTTTGTTTTCAAAATGGTCATGGTCAGGTTTTCGCCATAGTACACCATACGAATTACAGATATAAAAGTAAATACATAATATTACATAGGGTGACACAAGGGGCGGTCTGACCACGTACTTATTGCTATCAATCGTATTAGAAGCTTCCTCATTCAATCTGAAGCTTTCTCACAGCTGACTCTCCACATCTGTGTCACGATTTTTAATTGCTTTAGTGATGTCGTCGTGATAAAGCTCATCTCATGGTTAATCACTACCAAGCGAAGCAATGAATATTGAGAAAACGCGAACCTGCATTGAATTTAATACTCGACACCGATTATATTAACGTTGCTCATTCCGTTCAAAGCCTTTGGTCATTTATCCAATAATTTATAGATTCTAAATGTCAGGCACTTAATAAGCAACAGACAGGTTACAGAGATTTCTAGAATATTCATAGACATAGGTACAGCCGCAGTAGAAGGGGACTTGGTTGACATTAAATGTGTTGCTCATCTTATTGCTTATTTTACCATTTATCATTGTGGTTAGTTAAGATTTATGGGATATTAATTGAATATGTTGCGTGAGTTACACGGGATTAACTATAGAAATAAAGCAAAGTGAGGGAGTTTTGTGTCTGAGAAAAAGCCTGTGGGACAAATTTCGAGTGTGATTAATTGATCTCCTAAGTTTTTACTAGACAGGGTGGCAGGGACGTCGACGCGTAAAGTTTTTCTAGTTCCGAGTTGCCTATAGGTAAAATACTATTATTTAAATGTGACGATTCGTCCGTTTCAGGCGAGTAAAATTCGAGTGAATCGAAATTTAACTGTTTTTTTTGTAAGCAGTCTGGGAACGTAATAAAATATACGAATTTCGTGTACGAAGTTAGTGTCGTATCGTAGTCTCCACCTAGTTTTTTAATAGTTTTAATTAGATTAGGATATTGTCTCCACCTTGCATAAAAAATACTATATTATGTAAACTTCAATCATGTGCTGAATACATGGTTACAGTTTGCGCGTCGATGTCTCGGCAACCCTGTATTAGTTTTTCCAGAGAGTTCGTAGAGAGTAAATAGGAACTCTAGATTGTGTTAACAGCACTGATATTGAATTTAAATGAGATGACAATGGCTACTGTTAGTGCAAAAGCAAAATTTGCAACACAAAGTAAGGTGTTGCGTAAGACCAAGTTCAATACTCAATACATTTATTTGCATTCCACAATGCGAACATAGGTGGGAAAAAAAAAAAAAAAAAAGGTGGGTAGGTACATTATAAAATATACATAATTTTAGATCATTGTGGACCCTGTCGGGCACAGCAAGATAGGATAGAGGAATAGGGCTATTATTATATTATTATTTGAAAAAGTAGAATATAAATGTTTTTCTCCTACTCACTTCGACTTTGATTTTATTTATTATTTTTGGTATTCATTTTTAATTATTCATTATAATTATCATTAAAATATGAATTAATATTATAATAGCATTTATGGATTAGGTATTGTTTTAGTTTATGTATAAATATATTACATTTTCGTTAAATTGCTTCTGGTAATTGATTATATAATAATATTTTAACTAAGATTAATAAAGTGCTTGTTGAGTGTATTTTTAGCTTAGAGCCACCACCACCAGGTTGGTTTAGCCTATTTTTGTGTCGTAGTGTATATTTAGTTTGTAGGTATGTTTTCTCGTGTAGTGAATAATTGTTGGTTGTTTCTAACAAATTTGCATATTTCTAGGATATATACAGGGACGTGTTAAAAGTTTGTGTTCTTGGAAATGCGGTTTGCAGCTGTCTGTGTCTTATGAGGATTGAAAAATACTATACGTAGATAGGTAGGTCGTTCTTTAAATACTTAACATCCTTATGTTAATATTGCAAAATCAAGCCAGTTAATATAAGCAATACTTGATCAAGTTTAGAAGAATATTCATTAAAGTTTACGAGGAGAAGAAAGCAGAATGTTTCATGTTATCCTGTAGCTTGGTAACATCTTCGAAGATAATTGATAATTTTAATGATGTTCTAGAAATATTTGCTTCGATTATTTTACAAGAACATTTGCATTCGTTATTTCGTATTTTGGGCTCCTATCGACGCTATTCTCCATACTGATGCTTATATGAAAGTACTTCTGTTTAACAGAACATATAAGTTGATATATAGGTACTAATATTATAAAGAGGTTACATTTGTGAGTTTGTATATTAAGGGTAATCTTCCGAAGTTAATAAATAGCATACAAACTCACACAATACACATCAACATCATCTTTTCTTAATTTGTTTTCTTTCTTCACTAATGACTTTATTTCACTAATGAGAAGCTTCATTATTGCTGAGTGCCTTAGGAATTAGGATATTATTTATTTTAAAACGAAGAACTACGAGACATTTTAAAAATTGTTTTTTTTTTTTTGTTTTATGTAGCGTATACTAAACATTTAGTAAAAAGCTGTTTATTTGAAATAACAAATAGTCACTTCAATTTTATTTATATGTATAGATGAATAGATTAGTTCGTTACCTTAAATAAGAGTCAACGAATCAATAAATAATCATCTCCAAGCTGATCGTGGGTGTGGAAGTGTGAACATAAAAATCTCTGTGATCAGACACCTCAGAGTTCAATTTACCTAATTAGTAATTAACGTCTTAGAGAGTGTGAAGCTTACAGCTTACATTCGTTTACTAAAAAACACTTTTAAAAAGTTACATTTCCATACTTACGTTAAACCGCGATCGACTTACCTAATTATCACTTAGAGATGGGAGCTTGGAAGATAAAGGTGAGCAACTGAGCATACACCGATCGTTTTCAAAAGATTACGGGACCATTTCGTTAAAACTTTCTTCATCGACATGTTTAAATACTGTTTTGATAATTATCTTAACGCCTTGAATTATATGAAGTGTTGGCTAGTTGACATTAATTTAACTTGTTTTGATTTTTGATGGGTTGCGTTCATTGGTTTTTAATGATGAGTTTGTTAACTTTGAGTGTAGTAGTTTGAATATTAAAGCGAAAGATTTGTTCAGAGTGATTTTTAATATGTCTACGCATAATTAAAATCCAGTCATTTATACAATGTGGGGACGATGCGAGAATAAATTAAAACACTACACTACTAATGCATAGGAATATTTTGAAACTATCAAATAAATGCTAACAAAGAAATTAAAATAGTGTTTTTTTCAAGCATACTAATTAGTAGTAATTTGTGCCGACTATGGGTTTTACCGGTTTTGACTAGCTATAGAGACACAATCTACCTAGCCTTTTCCCAAGTATGTTGGGGTCCGCTTGCAGTCTCACCGGATGCAGCTGAATACTATGCATGGAGCGACTGCCTATCTGACCTCCACAATCCATTGGGTAATAATACATGGTAGACCTTGGTAAGACTGGTTGTCAGACTTTGGGGCTTCTGACGCCAACCACTTCCCGTAACGACTGTTAACAGTCGACGTTAAGTCGTTGCTTAACGTGCTTTTCGACACACGGAGGGGTCTTGATATGTAAAGATGGTCACTTAACCTGACCGATCGACCCGCGAGGCTGTTATTACTTAGCCACAAGCCCCTCGCTAGTGACCAGCTATAGTGACTAAACTACTGCATTTATTCGACTCTTGTAAGCAGACTGGGAACGTCTTAAAGATATTCGAAGTTCAATTTAATGTAGTATTGTAGTCTCCGCCTTGTATATTATGTAAATACATATATTAGATACGTAAATATTGTAAATACTATGTGTGTACCGTAAATACATATATTAGGTACGTAAATACCGTACGTACGAGAGTGAGTTTATTTCAGCCCAAGCTTACAGGATCCTTAGAAGCAAGTTTGCTTAATCCCATTTCCTTATACACGAGAATCCATTCTAAATATAGAAACTAAGTTACCATACCTAATGCAAAGGAAACCTTTTTGACATTTTGGCTCGTGTTTAAGGCAAATTGGATAGTAGTATGTCTTTGCTATAAGTACCAAGTAGGTAACTCTGCTACCGAAAAAGATGTACTATGAAAGGAACCCAAAACATCTCCGCTGTTTGATATACAAAAGATAGACGTAAGATTACACAGAGATAACTAAATTACATTAAAAGATAATGATTATGTAAGTATTAGAATTAATGTTCTTTTATCGAATGTAGATAACTAATACATTAAAGTCTGAAATAAAGAAAATGTTAAGAAAAATATACTCCGTTGACTAAATCTTGTACCTAAAAGATAAAATAGTTTGCTTTTATGAAAGCGAAAAGGTTTTTGGGATAAAAGGTAACAGGAAATGGATAGATCGAAAGGCAATAAGAGACATGACTGTGTTAGATCTTAATGGAAGGCAGATAAGCAAATAATGAAAGACAAAATATTCCAAATACTGTGTCTATAAAAGAAAACCATAATGGTATATATGGCGTAGGGAAGATTAAACATCATGAAATAATCTATACTAATAACAAAGCTGAAGGGAATTAGAAAATTTTGCATTTAATAGCCCAATTCTTGAGGATATATAGGCTATAATAATATTGCTGCATTTAACACCTCGCTAGGACCTTTAGGGGCCGAAAAAAAACGAAGTAAAAGCACGGGTTTGATCGAGGGAATAAGAAATTTCACGCGGACAAAGTCGCGGGCAGTACCTAGTTCATAATATAGCCAATATCGTCGACGTAGCAATGGAGGAGTGCACCTAAAGACTGACCAGCCAGACACAGCAAAATTTTAAGACACTGATGAGATAAAACGGATCTGTAATCACGATGCATTTAAACCAACTGCATTATTCACTTACAACAAATGACAGACACATTAACACACGTACCCTGACTCTTAAAACCAAAATCACCATAAAAACAGAGGAAATGCTCCAACAATTAGTGTCCATGACATATTCTAAACACATACAAGCATGTGTGACATCTATATTCAAAGTATTTGAAGGTGTAACATGCCTTCATTTAGAATGCTGCATCAGTAAGGGAATTTTAAGTATCTCGACCGAAACGGACGTGACCAGGGTGATGAAGATCTTCAAATGACAGTTTAGTGTTTGGGTCACTTTAGGGACGTCGTATAGTTTTGGGGTGGTACATGTGTGGGGTTATGTATTTATATTTCATGGTGTGTCAGGTTCGTTTTATTGGTAGACGAGCTGTGATTGTGGTGATGTGTCGTAAATTGTGACCTTTCGAATAAAGCGCAAGACATTACCTATGGATGTCTTCACAAATGCTGTCATTATTGGTTGGTATATCGGTTTTATCAGTCTTTGTCATTAACTGTTCCTATTATAACGCCATTGATCGGACTCACTTTTCAATATTACTTCTTTTTCCAATATTGAATCGTTTTCAGCATTGCAAAAAAAAATAGTATTTGTTGACTACTCAATTGTTTTGTGTTGAAGTACAAATTAACATGTTAGTAATTTAGTATACTGAGAGTGATCTTTGACTGAGGACTGAGTTTGGAAAAGCTCTTTCCAATACCTTAGTCTCAGCGTGGATGCAAATAAAAAACATATAGATATTAATATTAAACATTAGATATTAATATTATGCAACTTCTTATTAATAGATACCATTGTAGGTACAACATTTAATCGCGTGCCTGCACATATAACTTACATGATTGGATAACATCTCGAAAACAAAACGTTTGCAGACAGAAGCAATCGGAGTGTGAATAACACGAATATTATGTTCAAACAGAGATAATAAGGTTATTGTATTAAGACTGATGCGTATTACATAACATTCGATATAAGACGATTGTAGTATTTGAAAGAGATCTGTAGCGGAATTTACACCGTCACATGCGAAATACGCATCACACTGACGTCACGCAAAATCTTGCATCTCACAAGCAGACTTTACCGCGCAACTAGCATATTCAACATCCCGACATCAATAGTCGGACAGTTGCCCACCACACACGACACCCTGGTCTGGTCGGATGATCCTCCCTTTTTATGGAGGATGAGTGAACTTTACACCCTCTTCCTCATACCTCTATAGATCCTTCATAAGTTATCTCAGAGAGATCAGCCAAGGGTTCAGTGCCAATTAATTAGGGTAATCATTCAATAATAGGTGCTATTAGTCATCTAATAGCAGCTATTATTGAATGATTGGGAGGCTCATCTCATGCCTCCCAATCGTCAGACTATAATCATCATTACAGATAGATGGATTTTGATGCCAAGGGGACCCAGTAACTGGGTTGTGGAGGCAGTCGCTCCACGTAAAATATTGTTATTAAGTAGCATCCAGGCTGAGACTGGAAGCTATAATTTATAATATGTAGTGAGGAGAAAGTTGAAAAGGTGGTGACTACCGAGATGACTACTAATAGAGAAGTATGGAAGAAAAAACATGTGGCGTCGACCCCAAATAAATTGCGATAAGGACAGGAGAATGATGAATGAGGAGTTAGGAAAAGGATAGGCAGGTGATACCTCTCAACCACAGATGGCGAAGACATGGCTTTTTTTTTGTTTTGGCACGTTTTTGGATCTAGGAAGAACCTAGTACAGTCACGAGCAAAAGTATGTATACACTCGGCTTTATACAAAAGCGATTTACTCCTTTATTTTTGAATGAAATTGTATGTTGTTACGAACATAGCATTTTCGAACCCTTAGGTTTATGTAATGTGTCGTATTTCAACGTTGCATTAGTTATTTCACGAAAAAATCGCAATTGAAAGTTGCCAAGTGTTGACATATTGGTGCTCGTGACTGTACCTACAAAGTAAAAGGGACATGTTTGCCCGTTTTACTTAATACTAGGTGACACATAAATAAAAGCAATGTTGCATTTTCTGCGCTCGGCCTAGCGCCGAGTTGAAAATCGAGCAGTGGACTTAGGCGTTCCTTAGTGTAAGTGACAACGGTCAGTATAGTCTCGTATATAGACAGTATGGAATAAACGGGAAATTGAGGCAGACATATCCTTTGACTTCATATTTAAAGCTACGAGTATATTCTGAAGTGCACTCGAGTCTGCCTTTAATAAAACTTGGGAGGGTAGTTATGCAACTGCGTCATTCTTGTGACGTAATAACTGGAATATTACGTAGGAGTTCAGGTTCCTTTGAAACTAATTTCTTTATGAAAATTACATATTTTGCGAGTCTTGCCTTCCATTCTTGAAGAAGGCTATATGCTATTTATCATCACGCCAGGACCCCCGAATGATTAGCGAAAACGAAGTAACAACGCAGGCAAGCGATGCGATGCGACGGGGTGAGTCGGCGGAATCGGAAACACGCGGACGAAGTAGCGGACAAAAGCTAGTATTTCCATAGATTTTATGGACGTGGATGTCCACGTTAATATCGTGACATAAGGAATTATAAAAGCACAAATTCTGCGTCGAAAGCATGGATTTTGAATTAGAGATAGTTTTGTACCTGTGAGAAAAAGTGGACCGACACCTACCTACTTTCGCAAAAGAATATTGAAAACTTTGCAGACGGTGTTAATAAAATGTCTACTTTACTTTTGCACTTTCCATTGTAAAAGCATCTTATTACTTAAAATGCCATCCAAAAGGAACTTTAAAAGAAGTAAAAAAACAAAGTCACCGACTTCTCTTTTAAGCTAACTAAAGAAAATTCATTATTAAGTAAGTATAGGGCCTCCAAGGTTTGTTTTGTCTTTGAATTCTTTACGATTTCAGTACCTACATACCTGCCTACTGATTTCCCAAATGTATTTTCTTTTGTTGAGAAAACTTAACTTTTCCAATCACTGTGAATGGAGATAGTGTTTACCTTTTTAGTATTAGGGTTGTCTTCATTGGATTAGGTACTACAGTTTGACCTCTGTGACCTCTGTGTGTCTGTGTGTGTACCTACTACATAAATACAGGATGGCAGGGACATCGACGCGCAAACTGTAACCATGGATTTAGCACATGAGTTTAGAACCCACAGCGTCGAAATTTTTCGTCGGTTATTAAACTCTCTCACCTGGGGAGGGTCTGAATTTATGCTTTTGCGGTTGCACAACGACATGCTTTGCTTCGCTTTGCTTGGTAGTATAGATGCAGGCCTACCCTACCACCTCCTTCAGAGGCGGTAGGGTGGCGGGGTCTTGAGGGAGAGCGCCACAGTCGTGTAGATCCTCAAGGCAAGTCTGGTGGATGCACCTTCCCGAGGTTGCCACCCCGTTCTTGGTCTAATTCCATAAGAAATAGACGCAACAAAAACCACCGGGCGCTAGCGTATCCTTGGCATCCTTAGCCCAGTTCCCATCACCTCAAGTTTTCCCGCCCCACCACTTCCTTCCCCAAATACCACGATCCCTCCTCACTCCATCCTACCCACATCCACATCCCTTCTACCTCCATCTTCCCAAACTCCACTCCTAACTGTTACCCCCTGTGACTGGGTGGTAGCGGGCCCGCCTATCACTAAAAATTTAACTTGATGGTGGGTAGGAGTAAGCAGTCACCTGCGCTAGGACCTGCGCAGTTGAGCGCCGTAAGCGGGGATGAAGGAGTCCTGGGGGGTTGAGCCGAGCGGCTCTGGTTGTAATGTGCCCGTAAGGCAACACGCCCCCTTTGGTCTGGATTTCAAGCGAAACGGTGGCCCTACCCAATAGCCGGGGGTAGGGAAACGGTCATGGTGTCCCGTCAGAGGGCCACAGGCGAGGTGCGTGAGGTCCGCTGAGGTCGTCCTCGGACGGCCAAAGCGGTAGGTAAAGGTCATGCTGACGGTGTAAGTGAGGGTTGATCAGTTCGTTGGGGGGTGGCCATATGAACCTTCCACGCCAACCCGATCGAGCGCCCGATGTCGCACTGTAAACCAGCCTTGCGCCCCTATATCTCTCTGGTAGTCCTAACGTTCGAGCTTTTTAGTAGCAAGACGTTCCCAGGTGCGGGCTCCATGGAGGGTGGGAGCCAGAGAGACGAAACTTCAAAACCAATTTAACATGGACAATCAAAGGCCAGTTAAAACACCAAACACCGGAGTGGAGGCGAAAGCCAATGAGACTCCAAAGGAAGGTGCTTGCACCTCCCTTGCCCCTGGTGGCCTTGCGGCTAACGCTGCGGGTACCAGCGCGGGTATCGGTCCGGCTGTGGCGAGAACCGCAGCTAAGACCAAAACAAAAAAGTCCCAAAATAAACAAAGGACGTCGGCGCTGACTGGGACCAGTACCGACCCTTCTAAACCTCAGGGCAAGGCCAAGGCGACGACTAATACCACTGCCGGTCAAACCCTGTCCACACAGACCCTGGCGCTGGCAAACACCGGCGCTGGGGATCCCCACAAACACCCTCCTTCTCCTATGGCTCCTCAAGCCTCCTCCCATCAGGCGGCCGTCACCGGTAATACGGAGACGGTTGGTTGCACTGAGGACGTGTTCTCACACGCCTGGCAAGTGCAGAAACGCAAGGGCAAGGGTAAAGGCACTCAATTAGCCCGATGCCCCTGCACTGACCCATCAGGTCCACCAGCTGCCTCAACTAAAGGCAAGCAGAGGGCGAGAGAGACGAGGAAGGAGCGACGGCAAGAACGCAGGCTGCTGGGCAAAGGCAGTCGTCAAAAACAGGTACCCGCCGCTAGGTCGGCCAAACGGACGAGCGCTCAGCTGAATTTCACCGCCGGCGTACGGTCGCAGGCAGAGGCCGGCACGAGCCGACCAACGCCCAGTCGACCGCCAACCGGCTCTCCGAAGAAACCAGCAGCAGGTACCGTCGAAACACCGGAACCAGAGTGGAAGGGTCAGGCCGCGGCCAAGCGAGCTCTCAACGAGACATTGTCACCTCGGGGAGAGCATAAGCGGCCGTGTCTTGATCAATCCAAACTGGTTCCACATAAAAGCTACGCCCAAGCTGCCAGTGCGACCCTGGACGTCGCGATCACCTGCGACCGCACGGGTATACTCAGCAGGGAAGTATCGGACCAGGTACTCGCTGCCATCCAGAGGCAGATCATCCTCGAGGCCTGCTCCCCCAAACCAGACACTCCGGGACCGACGTTCAACGCCAAGCCGGTGGTCGCCGGGGGCGTCGTGAAACTGTGGTGCGGTAACGACCACACTTTAGCATGGCTGAAGCAAACGGTCTCCGACCTATCTCTTCCCGACGGCACCTCGCTGGTGGTCAAGAGTCAGTCGGAGATCCTAAAACGATCACGGTGTGGAATCGTCATCCCAGACGAACAGGGAGTATTCGGAGAGTCAACCAACATCGGGCGGGCTCTCAGTTACCAGAACCCCTGGGTCGACATCAAGAGGTGGGTGCTTCTTTTTGCCGACAAACAAAACTCACAATGGTTCGTGGTGGTCGGTGTCCCTGTGGACCAAATCCCGACGCTAATGGTGGCCGGACGCCGCCTCTCGATTGGACTGGGGACGGTGTATATAAAGTTCCAGGGACGGAATGGTAGGTTCACCGACACCCCTCAGGGATGGGACCCCGCCACGGGGACCATGGGCGAGGCGCCGAACCAGCCGCTGACACCAGCGGGGGAGTCCTCCCCCGCCGTAAACAACCCGGAAGCATCTGCGACTGAACCTGCTCTGGCAGAGTCGGCCGCACCTGCTGCCGCCACCGTGGTGGCTGTCCCTTCATCTGGTGAGGAGCTGGACGACATGATCCTGTCCCCGGCTTCGGACCAGGGTGGGGACGGCTTCGACGAGGGCGACCTGTTCGCCGGGCTCAAACTGGGGGACGAGGAGGGCTCAGCCAGCGATGGCGTCCCTTTCGTCAGCCTGTAAAATCGTCCAGGCAAACCTCCACCACAGTCAGACCGCGACGGCTCAGCTTCGCAAGTGGCTGGAGGTTCAACACACGGCAATTGCCTTGATCCAGGAGCCGTGGATTAGGGCGGGCCGCATACAAGGACTCTCCAATCTTGGCGGTAAGCTCCTGGTCACCACAGATCACGATCACCCCAGATCGTGTATCTATGTCACAGGTAACCTCAAAACACAGCTCTTAACCGACTTCTGTTGCAGAGATGTCTCTGCAGCAAGGCTGCTAATACAGCGTGTAGACGCCACGGAGATGGTGATCGTTCTCGCCTCGGCCTACATGCCTGAGGCGGAGGCGCCGCCCCCGCACGACCTCGCCCGCCTTGTGAGCCATTGCGAGAATTGCGGTTTCGAGGTCATAATCGGAACCGACGCCAACGCTCACCATCAACTGTGGGGTATGGACACGCAAAACGAGAGGGGTAAGGCCGTGGTTGATTACTTATTCTCGACTAACCTATCCCTACTAAACACGGGTTCTGAACCGACATTCGTAACCAGGCGAAGTCGCACAATCATAGACCTCACTCTGGCAACAGAGGGAGTGGCGGAAACTATCACTGGGTGGCGGGTCTCCGAGGAGGCCTCCTGCTCTGATCACAGGTGGATTCGCTTCGACATCCAGGTCTGTGTTCCGCCTACGCAACCGCGGCGCAATCCACGTAAAACGGACCGCGCCACATATACACGCAGTCTCGAATCAAAGCTGGCGACATTAGACGATCCGACAACATTTGCGGATACAACACAAATTGAGGTACAGGTAAGCCACCTTACTAAATCAATGATAGACAGCTACCAAACCGCCTGCCCAGAGACCACCCCGCGCAGCACACCGGGCAAACAACCCTGGTGGGGCGCTGAGCTGGAACGCAAGCGCGGCAAGGTACGGAAGGCCCTAAATAGAGCCATGAATACATGTGCGGATGTGGACTGGGACAATTATTACGCAGCCAAATCCAGTTACAAGAAATGCATCAGATTCAGGAGCACCTCGGGATGGCGCAAATTCTGTGGTAGCATCGAATCTTGCCAACAAGCTAACAGGGTAAGGAAAGTACTGGCGCAACAGCATACGTCTGGGCCCGCTACCCTTCGGAAACCCGACAACACACTAACATCCTCGCCAGAAGAAACGAGACGCGTCCTCATCGAAACTCACTTCCCGGGATGTACCTTCGCACAGGTGTTCGACTGGCAGGATGTAATCCAAACACCATCAGATAATGATTGGCAATATGCTAGCAGGGTGATCACGCTGGAGAAACTCCAATGGGCCATCCGGAGCTTCCATCCCTTTAAAGCAGCTGGTCCCGACGGTGTGTTCCCCGCCCTACTGCAGTGGGGCGGTACCCCTGTCGCAACAAGACTGATGCCTTTAATGAGAGCGTGCCTGGCCTTTAGATACGTTCCTAAAGGATGGAGGGAAGTGAAAGTTATATTCATTCCTAAGCCAGGCAAGGGTGATTACACAAACGCCAAATCCCACCGACCAATCAGCCTAACCTCATTCTTAATAAAGACTCTGGAGAGGCTATGTGATAGGGAACTGAGGGATGGCGCTCTCAAAAGTTTACCGCTACACGGTAACCAACATGCATACAGCTCAGGTAAGTCGACCGAATCCGCCCTTCATCTGGTAGTCAGCCAGATAGAGGAAGCGATCCAACAGAAGGGCACCTGCCTGGGCACTTTCATAGACATCGAAGGAGCCTTCGACAAAACCAACTTCTCCAGCATCAGCAGCGCCCTCTCCAGACATGGAGTAGAACAGGTACTAACAGACTGGATCACAAACATGTTAAGCAAACGAGTGGTTCGCCTTGAGGATGAACAGCAGCTGGCCATGATAGCCAGAGGCTGCCCCCAGGGGGGGGTGCTGTCTCCGCTCCTGTGGAACCTGGTGATTAATGACCTCATCACCAAACTCAACGACAACCGCTACTACACAGTAGGTTATGCCGACGACCTCGCAATCCTTGTTTCGGGGAAGGTGACGGGCACGATTTGCAACCTCACTCAGCAAGCACTACGCATCGTAGAAAGATGGTGCAGGGAATTTGACCTATCAGTGAACCCCACTAAAACTGAATTAATCATGTTTACCCACAAACGTATACTAGGCCCGTTTCGCCTACCAAAACTGTTTGATACCGAACTCCAGCTGACCAGCGAAGTCAAGTATCTCGGAGTCATACTAGACAGTAAGTTAAACTGGAGCAGTCATCTGGACAGCAAACTAAACAGGGCCTGCATGACCTTTTGGCAGTGCAGGAGAATGATAGGTAAGAAGTGGGGCCTATCCCCTAAAATTATACTTTGGCTGTATACCGCAGTGATCCGCCCCATGATCACCTACGGGGCTGTGGTCTGGTGGCCGCGCACCAAGCTGGTTACAGCCTCCAACAAACTACAACGCATGCAAAGACTAGCCTGCATGGCAACCACGGGCTGCATGAGGACTACTCCGACTGCAGCAGTCGAAGCCATCCTGGGACTACCACCGCTCCACCTGTTCATACAACAGGAAGCGACAATGGCGGCAGTACGTCTTAACACACTGAATCTCTGGGGTAAGAGTGTAACACCACACACCGCGTTGCTCGAGAGACTCCATAAGGAGTTTCCTATTACGAAAGCCGTAAACGATCGGGTGCCTAAACAATTTATCTTCGATAAAAAATACAAGATCCAACTTCACGAGGATCGCCGATGCGAGGGGTTGTGCCCTGCAGAGCTGCGCATCTTCACGGATGGATCCAAAACAGGTAGTGGTACGGGTGCTGGAATCTTCTCGGAGGACTTCAACATACACATAGCCACACCATTGGGGGTCCACAACACAGTGTTCCAGGCCGAATGCATGGGCATCTCCCTGGCCGCTTCAGCTATTATGGCCAGGAAGGTAAAGGAACACTCGATCCGCATACTCTCAGACAGCATGGCTGTTCTGCAAGCGCTGAACAGTTATACAGTTGATTCTGGGCTAATATACGACTGCCACCTGCGCCTCAACCAGGTGGGTAGCCTCAATAACATAACCATACAATGGATCAAAGGACACAGCGGTTCGCTAGGTAATGATGCAGCCGATGAACTTGCCAGAAGGGGGTCGAGCATGGCACCAATGGGACCTGAGCCCATCGCGCCACTTCCCTTCGGATATATACGTACTCTGGTAAGGAAACGCACCAGAGACCAACATGACAAACTTTGGACGGAGCAGGGTGAATGTAGGCAGGCCAAGGAAGCACTTCCCACAATTGATGGTCGCCTCACGAAGCAGGTTCTCCGTCTAAATAAACTGAAGCTGCGTACAGTTACTGCAGCTTTAACTGGCCATGGGTCATTTAACAAACACCTCTATGTCTTAGGAGTAACAGACAGTCCGCTGTGCAGGGCCTGCATGGAGGATGACGAGACAGCGGCGCATGTGCTGCTAAACTGCCCGGTGGTCGCCACGTACAGGGCAAAGTACTTCGGTAACCCAGGTACCCTACGTGAGACGGTCAGTAACATCAAGGCATTGCTGGCCTTCCTTGAGGAGCTGGGGTGGATCGAATGATCGATTTTCCTACCCATACGCAAAATACGCGCATTGTCGTGGAGTTGCGGACACCAGCCCGTATTACCTATTACCTATTACCTAACTCTCTCACCTAAGTTTTCACAGTAAGATTCTTGCAGAATACATCGGTAGATGTATGAACGTAAAAGAAGGAAAAGGAGTAAGGATAAGGAAAAGGAGAAGAAAGGAGGAGGAGGAGAAGGAAAGGGAAGCGGCAAACTTTGCTTGCGAGATGCAGGATTTGCGTGACGTCAGTATAACGCGTGGTTCGCATGTGAAATGAAATGAATGAAATGAAATTAAATGAAATAATTGGTGGCGTTGTAGATACCGCTACAGAGGTAAGGATCGAAGTAGGTGGTGTTCTGTAGTTTCTGCCTACCCCCATGGGAAGAAAGCGTAAGTCTATTATGTATGCCTTTGACTTTTACGTGACACTGTAATACTCGTAGGTACGCACGAGTATCAGAAAAGTTGAAACGAGATTTTGTAAGTTCAAGAACTAGTTTTACTTCGCGTAGGTAACGTTGGTCCCATGTCCCAAAAGACGTAGGTAAGTAGGTTTTGGGACACGGGTAAAGTTTTTGTTTACTCTTCAGTGAAGCTTACTGAAATACCTCACATCGACTGCATTGTTGGTCTAGCGGCCACAAGAACTACTCCTGAGCATGTTAATGGGTTTTTTCCATCTGTGGCCATATTCTCTATGACATAATGAACTAAATGAACGCGAGATTGGCGGGATTAGCTAAGGAATTGACGTGGTTTTGAAATAAGGGAATTGGTTGGGCTGGAATTACTTAGTAGCAATCCGGATTCTCTCTGGATTTGTTCCTGGTTGATAGCAATAGGCTTGCGTGGTTCGCCCCTATTACATGGGACTTAAACATAACTGGCGAAATGTGGGTGTATATGTTACCGGCCAAACCCGATTTTAGGATGAACTAGTTTCGCCCAGGCCAAACTAGTTCTCCCTACACTCGAAAAGTTATAGTTAAATCGAAAAAGCTAGGTTAGGTTAGAACTGTGACCACATAACACACGAGCCGAGCGAGCGAAGCGAGCGGTGCCGCGGCAGCGGCCGGCGAGTGCCAGAAACATATTTTTGAATGTAAAACCAAACCACACAGCCACAGCGCCACAGTGTAGGGAGAACTAGTTTAGCCTAGGCGAAACTAGTTCATCCTAAAATCGGGTTTGGCCGGTAACATATATACCTCTGCCAACCCCTTCGGGGAATACAGGTGTGATGTTATGTATGGATAGTTTTTGTTTAATTTGCAGTGAAGCATCATCTGGCTAGCTTTTTTCCAGCTATTTTGGGGTCGGCTTCCAGTCTAACCGGATGCAGCTGAATACCAGTATTTTACACGGAGCGACTGCCTATCTGACCACCACAACAAAATTACTAGATATTACGATACCGCTTGGCAAGACTGGTTGTTAGACTTTCGGGCTTCTGATGACCCGTAACGCTTGTCAAAGATCCACGAATGACAGCCGGGACCAACAGCTTAACGTGCCTTCCGGAGCACGGAGCAAATTAATTAAAGAAAAAAAGATAAAAATCACTCGCATGCCAACCTTATCTGTAACACCGCCATAAAACAAGCCCCTTATATTGAAACAGAGTAATAAATCTCATTTCTATGACGAATGGCATCAAAGGAATTTCGGTAACCCATTAAATTAGATGGCTGATGGCTCATGATTACACCCGGAGGGTTTTAGGGAAATTAAATAGATCACCAGGTATGAGGGGTTTCGATTACCAATTGGATACACTTCCTGTTTAATGGGTCCTCAATAAGGTAATGATTATCCCGTGCTTGACATAAATGTAGGTTTGAAAGCAGGAAGGGCCTTCATAGTACTTGCATACAGAAAATAGACTCTTAGTGTACGTTTTTGTTAGGACTTTTTGCCTTGAGATTTTATTTGGAAAATTAAAAAGTCAACAGGTAGGGAATAGCATAGTAGGCATATAAATAATTACTAAGTCAAAACTGTTAAGATATTTAAAAACGTGATTACTACGAGGTTTAGGAGTCTAATGCCGAAATATAGTTCTGAGAATTCTTGTCTGTTTGTCTGGATGTAAGTTCCGGATTGGCGCCACAACGACTGAACTGATTTGGATGAAATTTGGCACACAGATAGTTTTTAACCTGACTTAACATATAGGGTACTTTTAATCCCGGTAATACGTTCCCGTGGGATGTTTTCCGACATCAACGCATTTTGTCAGGTGTTTTTCTACTTTCCAAATGGTGTAGGACGTTGACGCTGTGATGACTTTTCTAAGTACGATCGCTTAATAAAGTCCACGTGTTTCCAAACAAATAGTTTTTTTTCGGAATCTGTTCTGTCACAAACGGTTTTTTTAAGAAAATACTAAATATGTAAAGCGGTTTATTAACTCAGTTTTTATCTGTGACTCGGCGATAATTTAATCTTTTAACAAGTGACCTTTGCACAACAATAACAAAGACTGTGGACATCCCGGTGAATCACTTATTAAAACACAAGTAAGCTTGTCACTGCATCACTTAAAAATATCACATTTGACGGGATAATTGTGCAAAATAAACTGATTCAACAATTATAAGTCTTTGATTCAATTAGCACCCATTTCTGGAACTCAAATTGGTACTTAACATTTTTTGGGTGCGAGTGGGTTTAAGTTAAACGATTTATATTGGGACTGATTAACTGAAATTGACTGTTTTGGAGTCTTTGTTAAGAGAATACTTGTCCTTATAAGGAATGGAATATTCTGGTGTAATGTCAAGATGTTGGGTGTAGCTCAATGGGGGGCATTCTTAAGTGTGGTAGTTTTTCCTTAAGTCACCTTCATAAGCCTTATACAAGCGTAAGCAGCTTATAATGTTCCTACTGCTGGTACACAGGCCTCTTCTTCGTGAGAGAAAGGGAGCCGTAATCCACCGTCAATCCGTTGGTAGATGTCACAATATGTCTTCGAATTTTTGGTTCTAGGACAACCCGTTTTCTCACGATGTTTTCTTTCGCCGTTTTGAGAGCAGTGTTGATGAAATACATAGTTTAATAAACCACCTCATGATCTCACTCTTCCGTATTTATTTCAGAGTTTACTAAATTCCAGCTTATCCATTGTACCAAATTAAAATTGACGTTAATTAAAAAAAAAACGTTCAATAATTTTCTTAACAGGGAAAAGTAATAACTTCGATTTGTTTACCTTCCAAATCAATTCTTATTTCAGCTTCTCTTCAAAAAGGTCAATTCGTACTGATTAATTAAGTAGATACCTTTTGAATTGGATTAAATCATGACGGTGGGAGATTCAATAATCTTCTTGAAGGCTCATTTAATATTTAGGGCAGGGGAGAAACATCCTGGGAGCGACGAAAAGTACTTTTTGTTATAGACTTTTTTGTAAAAGGTCAAATACTTTTTGTTTTCGTTTTGCTCTAAAAATGTTCATTTTTTTTGTTGTCTGTCATCGTCATTAAAAACGATTAAACCATTTTTTAAATATAACACACATAATCAGCCCACGTTCCCACTGCTGGGACACAGGCCTCCTCTCAGTGAGAGGAAGGTAGCCGTAATCCACCACGCGGGCCCAATGCGGGTTGGTAGATGTCACATGTCCTCGAAATTTTGGGTTCTAGGACATTCCGGTTTCTTCAAGATGTTTTCGAAAAAAAGAACGTATTAAATAATGAAAAAAATAAATAAAAGAAAAATCGAATTGCCAAAAAGAGGAGAGACCTATGCGAGGCCGTAAAGGCTCTATCTCAGCATAATGCTACGATATTTAAAAAAAATCCACAGCGCTGGTATTCCGCTTGGTAAGTATCAACCAACACTCCTGCAGTTTATTCTAACGCACCCCAAAGGCTGACATTGATATGACAACAGTAACGCCTTAGATCATTACTAACCATTTCAGGAAAGAACGGGCTACCACATTATACGCTCATATGAATCAGGTGAGTCACTGTACGTGACTGTACTTCGTTTCAAACAGCTAATCTGTGATGCGTGCGACAGTATCCTTGTGTACATTCGCGCACGAAATCGATTTAGCATGGAATTCTCAAAATTTCGATAACTTTGCCTGCTTTTATGGAATACTAATTTTATCCTTTTTTTTCGTTTAGTTGTTTTTAATTCACTTTGATGACAGATCGTGCGTAGCAAAGTGATCGAAAAGTATGCTTTAAGAATGACAATAAGTACCTTGTTAGTACCTACCTATAGTTTTGTTTGATTGAATAACTAGGGAATATTTTAAGTTGTTTATGTGACTTTGGACGTTTGAATCAAGGTATTCAATGTTTTATCACATGACACTCGTTGAATATTTAGCGCGATTCCTAGTAAACGAGTGATGACAGGATTCTTTAGCGTAAGACATAGGTAAAGTTTGAACATTGAGGACTGCGAAGACATTTCTTGCGATATATAACGAAAATTATATTTTCCCTAAGAGATTTTTCTTCCAAAACTGTTCTTCATCACTGAATTTTATAGTTTTACTAGCGGACCCGGCAGACGTCGTCCTGCCCGGTTGAGTCATCATTATACCGACAGCAGCTCCATCTACCGGGTCCAATTGTGTTTTCAAACCATCCAGGAACCCATTGAAATATACACACAAAGTTTCATCCAAATCGGTCCAGCCGTTTAGGAGTAAGGTGACAAACACACGTACAGAAGAATTATATATATTAAGATGTGCTGTGTGGACAATCTTATACGTGTAGCGTATATACATAGTAGAATTCATCATTCTATTGTCCTTATTCCAATTTATTTGGGGTCGGCGCAATGTCTTTTACTCCTTTTCTAGCCATGTCACTAGGGTTTTCATCCCGGGAATCTCGGTCTCGTAAATTTCGAGTCTCGACGATCTTTTGGTATTTTCGAGGTTCGAGATTGATATTTTCGGTTCCCGGGAATTTCGAGACCGCATCGAGTCTCGTTTTTTTTCCCGGGACTCAGATGTGCATCGAAACTGAAAGCCCTACATGTCACACCGACTACCCATCATTTCTTTGGTCTTCCCCTATTCTTATAGCCATTCATATATCGAGTCGAAAACAGTTCTCTTCGTATAAGAAAATAAGCCGACATTTTCTGTTTTTCTAATTTACCGAATACCTACCTTTGTATTTGAATGTACAGGGGCTAAGCTGGGCGTTCAACGCAGTAGTGGTTAACCATTTGTAACATTACCCCAACCCCAGGGGAACCCTGTGTGGCTTAAAACGAACCCCTGATAAAAATGTGCATATTTTTAGAAAATTAGGAATGTCCACGGTAATTCTTTATTGATAAGGATAACGGTGTCCGGGGGAAATGTTAGCATTTTTCATTTTAATGATCTTCGTAATAAGAATGAAAAAATATTCTTGTTCTCTTTTAATGATATTTGCCTTTCCTAACAACGAAGGGGAGTGAGTAAATAATTAATAATTATTTATTTAACAATATATACTTCAAAATGAAAACGTCTTTATTATAAAATTGTCATTCATCATCCCCCCTGCCCTTATCCCAATTTATTTGGGGTCTACGCAACATGTCTTTTTCTTCCATAACTCTCCATTGGTCGTCTCATGGTAGTCACCCGCTTTCTAATTATATCATCATTCACACAGTCCATCCATCGTTTCCTTGGCCTTCCCCTATTTTCAATATTTATTACGATTGTATAAAACAAATATTCAGAATGTTAATAAAATAATTGATACGCAAATTAAAAAACCCAACATCACCAGTTATCATCGCGATGACAAATTCCTACAAAATGTTAATTAAAGACATCTTGCAAGAACAAATTCTCACACCCGATGCGGTAAACAAAACAATTTACGATACGAATAATAATATCAAAAGACAAGTCAAAACAATAGGCATACGCGAGACAACAAAGCTTACATTTATGTAATTAATACAGATATTCCATATAAATGCTCCTTTCAGAAACAAAGGTAAAGAGGGAAACAATTGTTCCTCCGTATACAAAGAACAATGGTCCTTATGGTAGGTATACTGCGGTAGACTGATGGTTGAAGTATGTGGAAACATCAACTGTTTTTGTTGGTGATAGAATTATTGTCAGCGGACACTTAAGGCCACCCCAACCTGAAGTAGGTGGTCCTGACATGTCATGTAATATTGATACAGAAAGAAATAATAAAAGCTATTTTTCATGAAAAGGTAAGTAGGTAAGGAAAGTAAGTATAGATAGGGCAAAATTTATTATTTATAAACAGTAAGATAAGATAAAATTTCTCTCTATAAATACGTAAGTAGGTTATAAGTCTGATTCTCAAGAACATTATCAAGAAAGCTTTTTCGTAATATTACTAGAGTATTTTTATCAGGATATTTCCAGATGGAATGTCCTCCTGTTAGACTCTGTAAATAGATATCTACACAGATCAACTACACAGGCAACTTACAGCCTGCAATGAGATGAGAACATGATATTCCTAACAGGGCGTAGAGATGCAAATAGTATACTAATATTATAAAGAGGTAGATAAGATAGATAGATAGATAAAAACGTTTATTCAGTGCAACAAAAGACACACAATACAAGTAACAGCAGGCAACTAACAGCAGGTAGGGGGGGGGGGGGGGGTGCAGGTAACTTTTTTGAGTTTGTATGTAGAGGGATCTTTGGAACAACTGATTCGATTCCAAAAAATATTTCACTAATGGGAAGCTCGGTATTGCCGAGTGTCATAGATATATTTTTTGTTAAAACAAGAAAGTTCACGTAGACGAAATCGCGGCAACCTGAAGTGGCAGTGGGCTGGCCATGTTTGTCGAAAGACCGATGGCCGGTGGAGCAGACGAGTCCTGGAATTTAGAACGCGTATCGGCAAGTGTAGTGTTAAACGCCGCTAGCGCCCCGCTAGCTAGATTTACCGACAACCTTAAAAAGGTGGCTAGAACAGACTAAATGCGGAAGGCGGAGGACAGGGTGTTGTGGCATTCCCTGGACGCGGGCAGACAGTTTCCCCAACTCAACCCATCTGCGCATTGAAGTTTGTATACGAACAACGTATTAACATGTTCAACCTGGCCATAAATATGTACATTTGAAACAAATACGTAGCGTAAATTCAACTAAGAATAGTGCATCTGTATGCAAATTCATGTTTGCGGTTTAGAAAATACATTGTCCCAACAAAATATAGTATAGGGAAAGTATTCAATGCAAAGAACTTGGCTCGTTACATGTGGCCATGAAAGATTCATCACACGTTGGATACGGTCGATTGTATGAGAAACAAGACGGAATTTTTCCAAAGAATTTAATCATGACTAGCTGCTGTGCCCGCGACTTGGTTGCGGCTTGGACCCGAAAACAAATTTGATTTCACGGGTTTTGACAAAAAATTGACAACCGCTTGAGGCAACTGCAACGGTCGACGCGTGTCGGCGGCGGCAGACGACGCGTCGGTGGCTACCGTCAACAACGTGTCGCTAGTGTATTTGAATACGAGCAGGGTGTAACACGCGTCGACGCGACGGTTGCAGTTGGCTCTGTCGTCGACGCGACGGTAGCAGTTGGCCCTGTCGTCGACGCGTTTCTTGTGAGTATGCAAACTTATGGACGCTTTCAATACTAAAAAATACTTGACTAACTAGTCTGTATTGTCCCTCGGCAAGGCAAAGCCCCCCCCCCCCCTCCCTTTTCCACACAATTCTGTTTTTTGCGAGTCTTTTCGGTAGGAGTCAAGTTCGTCCCGCCATCATCGTCTCGGCCTGCCGCGATGGCTAAAAATACTACACATACCTCCCATACCCGGGCTGGGTGGTGAGAAGGTAAAGGGATAACATAAACCAGTTAATTAATTCGATTATCACACATTTTTTTAATATTTCATCAATTTGAAAATTCTACCTTTGCCAGCTTTATCGACTGTTTCGTTGGCACCTTTAAATATTATTTTAATTTTTGTATCTCGGTACATAGCTGATTAAAGGAAGATGTCTTCCCCGTAATTTGTACGCTTAATGCCATAGTAACATTTTGAGATAACTGCTGTCAAAGTTCGTTTACTTAGATGCATTTTGAAAATAGTTAATAAACTTCTTCATTTAACTTTTAACTGTTTGATGTTTTAGAAAATTTGGTTACACCAAAAGGTGTGTTAACATATTAGGTACCTAACGGAATAGCAATAACAGCCATTCATTTAGAGAATTTAGAGAAAAGTGATATTTAGTGACGAATTCTGGGAAATTTCCAAAAAAATATAAAAATTGTTTTTTCTCGAATCCCATGAATTTTCGCCGAGGCATTATGGGGTGCTTAATTGTTTCAGATGGGTCCCACTTTCAAGTCCTGGAAGAAATACTTACGTCAAATTACCAGTCACCCTGTATATTTACGTTTACTGTAAAACCTTCATAAGTTACTAATGACTAAACTAATATATCAAACATTAAAACCAATTCTCTAACTCGTGATATAAATCTCAATTTCTATACTTAACAAGTATCGCATTAATTATTCAAATCCAACCGCAAATCTGATTCCCAGGGGTAATAACGTAACGGAACTTAACGTTAAGTGACTACGAACCGGCTTAAAAGCTTTAACGTAACGTAAACGTTCACGTTCAATTTTGAGTTAAGGGTCATTATATCTCCTTTGACTGTAACCATTTAAAATGCAAAGGATACTTACGACGAAAGGTGAGTAAATACCACAGTTAAAAAAATTAAGGACAATATTTGCAAATATTAATCTGAGGGTTCTTTGAGTAGGTATTTAATATTCTGATCATACGAGTCATGTCCCATTATTTACAGAAAATGAGAAAAATTGTAAAAAAAGTATCAACAAAAATAAAAAACCTGACTGCCTAAAAAGTGAACTTTAGAAAGATAGACAATGGACAAGATGAACTATTTCTGTCTCCAATCCCTAAACCCCGTTAGTACAGACGCCAGCACATCAAGCTACCCGAAACTGACAAATTTTTAGCGATAAAGTTGAAAATATATTAAAGAAATTTGACAGATTCTACTAGCTGGATGTGCTGGCGTACATCATATGCCGTACAAGCTCATGCTTCTTAAAAACAATAAAGACCTAGAGCTTTCGACAATTAGGGCACAGGACATCAACACTTTGTCCCACTGTTGGGACACCTGGGTGGGACAAAGTGGAATAATCAAAAAAGACAGCACAGCAAAAAAAATCTTCTATATTTGTATACTTACTTTTGTTTGTAGTTTAATCGGGGGTCTTGCGCTATAACTACGGTACCTATCTTAATTACCTTGTATTTTTTTGCTATGATTTATCTAGGAGCAAAAGGTTTTCAAAGACTCCAATTTTCAGCAGCCCCTTAGGAATTCATGGCTATTAGATTAGCGAATCATCTCACGTTTGGTCGGCCGGACTGAGGAGATGGCAGCCGTCACGGTTCGGTAGTCAGGACGTTGACACGTCTATCGAAAACCGCAAACCATTGTTTCTACAGAAAAACGTTTCTAGTTTGCGTTTTGGTTTCGTGTAACGCTGCGGTAATTGTTATGGGTTTTGTGCGAGTTTTTATAGTAATCGTTGTATTTTTTTAATCTTTTTGTTTTTCTGTGGTGAGTACTATTTAGAGCACAAATAAATTAGACACTAGGTACGGACTTTGCCAATAATAAATCTGAACATAATTATGTTTCAAATTAATATCATCAAAAAGTGAACTTTGCGCTGCCACAGACGTTGCCGTGGAAGTGGCAAAGTTTTGGGCTATCGAAATCTAATTCACTAGATCATCAGTTAATATCATACAACGTAATCACAAGCAACATGAGATGGCTCCTACCATCTTATCTCTTCACTGCCCTTGGTTGACTGGTAAGTACTGCCAAAGGCATAAATATGTACAGTCACGAGCATAAGTATGTATAGGTACTTACACTTCTTTTTTTTTGGGATGGGAAATCATCAAATGAGTCCCGCTCTGGGTGGAGCGGAAGGGAGTGTCAGACTCTTACTGACTAAAACCCACCCGTGTTCCTTCCTTAGCCCTTTCTGTTCCAGGGCAGCGGTAACCCTTTCGGACGATCCCGCTACCCTGTATAGGTACACTTGACTTTATTCAAAAGCGATGTACTCCTTTATTTTTGAGTGAAATTTTATGTTGCTACGAACATAGTTTTTTGCAATGTGTCGTATTTCATTGTTGTTTTCGTTATTTTACGCAAAAATCACTATTGAAAGTTTCCAAGTGTTGACATATTAGTGCTCGTGACTGTATGTGTCATAATATTATTACCGTTTTTACAGATGAGGAAACTATATAAACTCATACTAAGTGAGCACTTCAGTCTTTAAAGTCGACGCCGCGCACCGATTCAATTCCAATTCCTAAGGTTTAAGAACTTGAACTAATCTTTTATTTGCGTGCTGATATTATGAAGATAAATGACGATCACAAGCCGTTTGCTTTGTTTCAACCGCAACATTACGATCGACGAACGCTTGAAAATCGTTCAAAATGCACCGTTGAACGTAAAATGAAAATCAGAGTAAAACGCTTTTCCCGCCGCATGCAACCAACAGACGGTTACGTAAGACAAAATATCAGTGATACAGTATAAGTACCGTAGTACTTAACATATTGAGTAAAGTTCTCGTAACGCAAAAGTAATGACAGCTATTTCTGACGAAGTACTGGATAGTCAGTTATCTAGATGGCCTGGTTCTGACGAAGTACTGGATAGTATAGTTATCTAGATGGCCTGGTATCAGCATAGCTTACTGACATAATCTTAATAATAATATCCCTGGACATTTCACACAGCACCATTTGTCCCAAGCTAAGCAACCTAATGCTTGTGTTATGGTAACAAGATGGCTGATTTATAGATAGAAAAACACCCAGACTCGGAACAAATACACGTAGGTCATACAAATATTTGTTCCGTGCGGGAATCGAACCCGCGACACGCAGCGCAGCAGTCAATCGCTTAACCACTGCGCCAACCGTGGCGTCAAATCTATATATGTATAGCTTATACTTAGATTATGTTAGCATGCTCAAACTAGTAGGCCATCTTGTAGCTAAATACTATTAGGTACTATGCTATATTATACTCGTGCTTCGTTCTCGAGATTAGTAACCTGTAATAATAAACTTATTACTTATTTACACATGTAGTATCACCCAGGATTCACCACATAGCACTGTATGTTGAGAGATAAGAGTATAGTTTTTTTTTGCCATGTATGCAGACGTGCCCCGAAACTCCGCTTGCCATTCACGTTACAGTGCTTCACCACTGCACACCTCTTTCTCATCGGTACGGACTAAAAGTGTTTGAAGTTTTAACAAAACAAAAATGCCGAAGAGGAAGCGTGATAAGTGTGATAACATCGAAAAATTAAGAAAGAAGTTTCGTAAACTGGAGAAAGAATTAAAACGTGCTGATCGGCGTTTTTCAATATCACCTTCATCCCGAGAGGACTCCATGCTATCGGAGCATAGCTACGAAGGTATGTTATAATATTTGTTATTGCTACAAATTACAGGCGTAACATAAACAAATCTCCTGGCCGTGCAATACATAAACAAAGGTTCGTTGAATTCACTGGAATTTGACACATACCTACCTTTTATTTGAACTCGAACAGTACAAAGGGCTGTTTATATCATTATCTACTATGGTGCGTTCAATTCATTGGAATTGCAACATCTACCATTCAGTCTAGGAAAGACGTTCAATTCATTGGAATTGAACCTTTCTCTTTGACTTGCAGGAGCAAGAAACTCAATGGACATTTTCTCGGACGATGACTGCAATAATATGGCAAGACCTAGACTGGCATCAATTGTACGGGCCGTCTCGTCAGATGAGACAACGGAGTCGCGGGCGCCGCCACCTGCGCCGTCCCCCGCGCCACCCCCTGCGCCGTCCCCCGCGCCGCAACCACGTGAGCTGTCGCCGCCGCCGCCGGTGCCACAGCCAAACCCGCTGTCGCATCCGTCCCCCCTGCCGCCGCACCCGCAAGCCGCTGAGCCTTGCCCGGTCGCTGAGCCTTGCACAATCGCTGCCACCGCCAGCGATGTACCTATTACCCCCGATGATGACTTGATAGACATACTAGGTGATGATCCCACACAAACCACCGAGTATGGCAAAGATATTCACGTTGGCCTAGCTAACCGCCTAGAGCATTTAATTGTCAATGGACTGGACAACGACGTGCGGAAGGAATTAGGGAAAAAGCACTTGACACCGGCCAACTGCCCTAGAATAATTCCACCGATGCTCAATCCGGAAATAAAGGCTGCCTTGCCCGAAGCAAGCGTGAAACGCGACAAGGGAATTGAAAACAGGCAAAAACAGGTTGGTACTGCCCTGGCCTGTTTGAGTGACATCATTACAACTAAAATGCAAGAAAAGGACAAAGACCTGGCCCTTTTGAAACAACTTATGGATGCGGCAAAGTTAATGTGTGACACGTTACACTCAGACTCAGTCAAAAGGCGCTTTTTTGCCTTGTCGTCTTTAAAGAAAGACATTAACGACCAATTGATGCAAACAAAGATAGACAAGTATCTTTTTGGAGAGACCCTGGCTGAAACATTGAAGACTGCCAAAGCTGTGACGAAATCTGGTGCCGATATAAAATTCGCTTACGATAAAAATAGGAAAACCACTCAACCTCAGCCATCAACTTCGCGTGGTTTAAACTGGAAGGCTCCCCCCTCGACTCGCAGGCAGTCGGGGCCGCAGAGGAGCCGCCAGCCTTTCCCGCCTGCTGGAGCGAGGGCGCCACCGCCGCCGCCGCCGGCGAGCCGGCAACCGCCGCCGCCGCACGCCAGCTGGTCGAGGACATCGCGCTATCAGCCGCGGCCGACCCGCCGCCAGTAAATGAGGTACAATGTGCTGGTCGTTTAGCGTCGTTTGCAAGACAATGGTCTCGCCTTACACAAGACAAAACTGTTCTTTCCTGGATTGAAGGCTATAGGATAAAATTCTTTAAACATGTCTCACAAAAAGAGGTACCGTCTGTTCCTGTTTTGACACAAACTGAGATCAATGATTTTTACAAAATTATTGATAGTCTCATGACAATTGGCGCTATATCCGAATGCGCTCCGTGTGCCAATCAATTTATATCAAGTATTTTCCTTGTGCCTAAACCGAATGGCAAAAAAAGGTTTATCCTGAATCTAAAAAATCTAAATAAACATATACAGACTGACCATTTCAAATTGGAGGATTTACGCACAGCAGTAAAGTTGATGACAAAAAATTGTTATATGGCAACCTGTGATCTCAAAGATGCATATTTTTTATTAAAAATCCATCCAGACTCCAAAAAATATCTCCGTTTTCAATTTGACGATAAGTTATTTGAATTTAATGTCTTGCCATTCGGTTTAAACACAGCTCCATATGTTTACACAAAATTAATGAAACCCGTCGTTGGATTGCTCAGATTGGCTGGCTTTATATCTACTATATATCTAGACGACCTATGTTTAATTGGATATTCATATAACGATTGTTTAAAAAATATTAACATTTCCATAAAATTACTAACAGCCTTAGGATTTATCATCAACTATGAAAAAAGTTGCTTACAACCTTCCATGAGATGCAAATATTTGGGTTTTATTCTTGATTCCCAAAATTTTTTAATTATTTTGCCCGATCTTAAGAAACAACGCCTAATTAACGAGATTTACATGGTTATGAAATTAAAGCGCATCAAAATCAAAGATTTTGCTAAATTAGTCGGTTTGTTAATTTCTGTTTGTCCAGCCGTAGAATACGGCTGGCTTTATACCAAAGAATTAGAACGTTGTAAGTACCTTAGTTTACAAGGTCACGACGATTACAATCGTTACATGAGTATCCCCGATCACCTACACGATGACCTGAGATGGTGGCTACGGGCCTTAGTAAAGCCCGAGAACCGTATCAAAGATGATACCTACTCGGTAGAAATATTCTCTGACGCCTCAACTACTGGGTGGGGTGCAGCGTGTGGCTCAGAGACAGCGTGTGGCGGGTGGTCATTGTCAGAGCAAAAACAACATATAAATTACCTGGAACTTTCGGCCGCCTTTTTTGCACTTAAAGTTTTTGCAAGGGACTTTCACGATTGCCAAATACTTCTACGTATTGATAACTCAACTGCTATTAGTTATATCAATCGAATGGGTGGAATTCAATATCCACACCTAACCAGGGTAGCAAAGGATATTTGGCAATGGTGCGAGTCCCGAAAAATTTTTGTATATGCGTATTACATTAAATCTGCAGACAATACCATAGCAGATAAGGAATCAAGACGCAACCATCCAGATATAGAATGGTCCTTAACGGAAAATATGTTTTCCTGTATACTTGAAAAGTTTGGCACACCATGCATTGATCTATTCGCGAGTCGTTGTAACAGAAAATGTATAAAATACATTGCTTGGCATAGAGATCCAGACGCGTTCGCAATAAACGCCTTCACAATTAGCTGGTCTAAGATGTATTTCTATGCTTTTCCGCCTTTTCCAGTTATTCTAAAAACTTTAAAAAAAATCATGAATGATCAAGCAAAAGGCATCGTAATCGTACCTTTATGGCCTACGCAGCCTTGGTTCCCCTTGTTTAAAAACTTATTAATATCGGAATTAATTACTTTCAAATCAGACAGTTACAATATAGTTTTTGATCATTCCAGCAACGGCAACATTCAAAACCATCTTACCCTGGCTGCAGGGATTTTATCAGGGGAGCCTTATCGCGAAGAAGCGTCCCGGAGTCGTCGGAACATATAATGCTCGCCTCTCTAGCTGACAGTTCCATCAGACAATATGATGTTTGTTATAAAAAATGGTTCGATTTCTGTATCCAGAATTCCCTTGATTTTTATGCCACATCGATTACCAATGTACTGAGATTTTTAACAATGTTTTTTGATGCCGGTACTAAATACAGTAGTTTAAATAGTTTTAGAGCAGCCCTATCCTTGATATTGGGACCTAGTGTGTCAAAAGATGAAAGAATAACAAGGTTTTTTAAAGGTGTGTTCCGTTTACGTCCACCCATGCCTAGATACAATGTAACGTGGGATACCTCATGCGTTCTATCTCACTTAGCTACTTGTTATCCTAATGAAACATTAATGCTAGATCATCTGACAAAAAAATGTATAACCTTATTAGCTCTTGTTACGGCGCATAGGGTCCAGACCTTTTCGAAAATCAATATAAAGAACATTGAAATCAAACCTAACGAAATCATAATAAAAATACCTGACTTAATAAAAACGTCAAAAAAAGGAACCAATCAACCTCTCTTGGTATTGCCTTACTTTTTACAGAAAAAAGAAATATGTCCTGCACAGACATTAGTTGATTACATTGATAAAACTTCATCGTTACGCAAAAATGATACTTTATTTATCGGATGCAAAAAGCCCCATAAAACGGCGACCACACAAACGCTGTGTCGCTGGATAAAGAGTACGCTCCATGCGAGCGGGATCGACGTATCCATATTCTCGGCGCATAGCACGAGACACGCCTCTACATCTAAGGCCCACCAGCTAGGCGTAAATATTGACCTAATCAGAAAAACCGCTGGCTGGTGTAACAATTCAGATACGTTTTTCAAATTTTATCAAAGAAATATAACTAAATATGATCCGTCAGTCTTAGCAAGAGCTATTATTAATACTATAGATGATTAAACGCTGATCAAACCATGTGATTGATTTAAAACATAACTAACATAACTATTAAGTATCATGATGTAACACAACATGATTTTGATGATGTGATTAAATATAATATTGATTCTGATTTTGGCGTTGATATTTTCAGAATTATACCTCTCAAAGTCTACATGTGTAAATAAGTAATAAGTTTATTATTACAGGTTACTAATCTCGAGAACGAAGCACGAGTATAATTGATGATTAAACGAACTTACTTGTACGTGAAGTTCGATCATAATTATACGAAGTGCTTCGTTCGAAGAGATTAGTAAGTCCCTCCCGCCCAACCCAAATCATTCCAAAAATATCAACGATAGACGTTGATTACAGATACTCTAAACTAAATGACAAGCGGAGTTTCGGGGCACGTCTGCATACATGGCAAAAAAAAACTATACTCTTATCTCTCAACATACAGTGCTATGTGGTGAATCCTGGGTGATACTACATGTGTAAATAAGTAATAAGTTTATTATTACAGGTTACTAATCTCTTCGAACGAAGCACTTCGTATAATTATGATCGAACTTCACGTACAAGTAAGTTCGTTTAATCATCAATTATGATTGTTTGAACGCGCTAGGCTCAATTTATATTGCCGTGAAACGGAATGGAAGCGACTTTTCTTGTACAAAGCATAATGAGCTTTATGTCAATAGTGTAATGCACAAATTAGATACGTACATACTGACAGGTCGCGCATCTTCTGGAAAATTATCGCGTTCCCAAATAAAATATCTTTCTTTCAATGACGACGGTGATAAATGGAACACTCTCTCACTCTGATTTACCTCAACTTGTAAAACCGATAGTAGGTAATAAATAAAACTCATATGCCTGAAAACATATTACTAAAACAAATGAGGTATTCCTCGTAGCGCTCCCGTTTTGAAACGCTCCCATCTAAGCGCTCCCGTTTTGTTCCTCCAAGCGCTCCCAAAAAGAGCGCTTCGAGGAACGATTAAAAATATTAAAATTTATTTCCTCGAAGCGCTCCCATGATTAACTTTCGGATAGAGATGGGACTATACTAACTGAAATTATCGATAATAAGTAGAACACATTGTTATAATATACAACTAGCGGCCCGTCCCGGCTTCGCACGGGTTTGGTAATTAATTTTTTTTTTGTTTTATTGTAAATCCTTTAGTCCACCAAATAGATGAATATAATCTACCGACATATGTACCTATTCATATTTTTTTATTGTTTAGAAAGCTTATAATTTCTCTCCATTATGTTTCCCATTACTACCCCCTTCCCCGCACACCTCAATGTTTTTTTTCGGAAGTTTTTCGTAGAAATAAGGCAATGAGGTGTCTATCGTATACGTCAATGGTAGAAATGACTTTCCTTGTCCTAGGCGGGGCGAGAGAGTGTCAGACTCTTACTGACTAAAACCACCTACTGACTAAAATCACCTGCTCTGAGCCGGGATCCAGTAACGTATTGCGCTCAACGGTGATGCTACCTATGCGATTGATAAAATGGTTAAAACAATTTTATAATTAATTTTTGCCAAAAATAGCGATACTAACTTCTTAACTAAGAGTTAAAGATGCGGCGCGCGCGGCATGTGAGTCCCGCACACACACAGAGTCACGTTTAACGAATTCACACGAACCCAGCCGAGCATTGCCCGAACTTGTGTTTACGTAAAATTGCGTTTTGTTGTTATCGCAAGTTGCGCGAATGTGTCACGGAAGCAAGTTTGTTTACTAATAAAGTTTGTGAAATAATTGTGTGAGCATGGAACCAATTGCTGGACCAAGTCCTCTTTGAATACCTACACAATAACATTGGTCCTTGTATACACATAAGAGTGCCGAAAGCAAAAAGATATTATTCTCTCAATTTCGTAATTTGGTTAAGCAACTTCGATGTCGATGATGGACACATGAGTTTTTAAAAATTATCGATATAATTCATTACTTCATGCTTTTCCCTATTTTTAAACGTGGGAGCGCTTCGAGGAAATAAATTTTAATATTTTTAATCGTTCCTCGAAGCGCTCCTTTTGGGAGCGCTTGGAGGAACAAAACGGGAGCGCTTAGATGGGAGCGTTTCAAAACGGGAGCGCTACGAGGAATACCTCAAACAAATATGCATGGCCAAGTTAGACTGAAAGTAATTTGAGTTTGGACCAGTTTCCAAACTCGTTTCTAAGCTAAAACTAATATATGAAACTTCTACTAGTTTTAAAACAGAACGCATATACCTACATAGAAAGGTTAAATAATAAAAAAATTGTAGAAACTATTAATATGGATAGACAACTTCAAAAAATGATCTATCTAATCTAATCTCCTATACTAAGTAATAATAAACCTAAGCCGTCTTATTACAAAACGAAACCTAACTTTAGTTCTAGCCTAAACTATTGAGCCAGAACTTGTGTTTCGAACTTTATTTCGATTTAGGCAAAGTTTTAAATACTAAAATGACAACTTAGCACCGAACTAAGCTGTCATTTTTGTATAAAGAACTGCATTTCTTTATCAGTTGGGTTCTTAATTCAATAACTGGGTCAGTGGTTTTAACCTGATCGAAAGATAAACCTTGTTTTGTAATAAGGGCGCTATTCTCTGAAACTTTCAGTTGAATTTGAAAATAAAATATTTTTGCAAGGCTATAGGCTACAAACATCACTTAGCCGAACCGGAAACAAGAAAAGTCGGAAAGAACAGTGAGCGAACGAACTAAGTAAGAGTCCGGGCGGGCGATGCGATGCGACGGGAACAAACATTTTACGCGTACGAAGTGGCGGGTCGTATGAGAGCAAGAGCAGAAGCAAGTATGAAACAAACAAAAAAGAAACTAAAATTATGAAAAAAAATGTTAGCAGTATTTAAAAGAGTAGGTCTACTTAGGTATTTGTAAAGTTTTCAGACGCATAAATTAATTACGCTCAGCATTAATCCAACTAAGGTCATGTTTGTATACCTACAAAGTTCAAAACGTAGTTTCAAGAACATGAAATATGTGCTAATTAATAAAGATTTCATATTCCCAACAAATATAGCAAAGAAAATTAATATCTACTGAACTTGGTCGTGTAAAATTGAAGAACATAATCAAGGTATACCTATACCAATTAAAAATACTTCGAGATTGTTTCAGAGAATATTTTAATGCGTGGGTGGCTTTTAATTAGAAGTATATATCGATTAGCGCCTGACAGGAAAGATTATTGATTTATTGGTAAATTAAATTGGAAATTACATTAGTTATTATTTCGCACCTCAAAACTCAAAGCATAAATTTATTTCAAATAAACCAACATTGTCAAGGGGTCGGTCAGTCAGAAAGATGAAGCTAGTTGCCCATTTCAAAGCATATTAGGTTCTTATGGAGAAGAGCGGCCAAGAAACTTTAATCCTTCAGATAGTACCTACTATTTTCTTAAATATTTTGATTTCGCGCATGTTGCCATTTTTAGTACGATACATACATTAATAAAGTGTAGTTTTATATGAAACGTGTTTTTATAACTAGTCACAAAAACCTTATCAAGTGAAATCTCCATCGCAAAATATATTACAAATCATTAATTTCCGAGCACAAAATGTCACAATCTTAAGTCGTCATCAAATTCTTCCGATTTAATTAATTCACACGCTACCGCAATATAATTTCCATGTTTTACAAACAAGACCACCCCGTACCGTGAGAATGAGGGAACAGCTGTTAATAATCTTGATAAAACTTACCAAAACTTGCGCGTTCCCATTCCTGTCATCCACCCAAGCGACCACCAAATCTGCTCCTCTCATGTTCCTCGCGGAATTGAAACCCAAACCCACGTAACCACGAGTCTTCGCCTCCAACCTGAATGTTATACTCGAGTCGGTATTCACCCACCGGAGGATCACATCACCATTCTGGTCTAGCCTCTCCGAATGAGCCCATGTCAAACTCGATTCATACGATTTGGAATCGAATATCTCTCTCCGATGCCGCACTCGATATTGGTCAACTATTCTACTAGTCTTTTCCGATTTGGATTGAGCTTGTAGCTGGCCTAAAGCTTGTGAGTGTGAGGGGTTCGCTGGTAGCTCATTAGGCTGTGCCTGCTGCTTAAACCTTGGCAGTTTAGCATCACAGAGTAAAATAGCGCTTAAAGCTACGACTATTTGGAGATGCATTTTTGTTCAATGTCGTTGGTTCATCACTTTGTAAAATCTGAAACAAAAAGATAACAATGACATTACTACTACATTTAATAACACAGACAATGCGGTGTTAAATAAAAAAAATAAACAGACAGCAATATATAACGAAACAGATAAAAAAACAAAGATGTCGTAACAAGGATGCGGCCAATAAACAGGTACGATTTCCGGTGTAACAACCACTACCTCTGACGTAACAAAAACCAGCCCAGATAACGATGTGGACGTCATAACTCGTTCCGGTGTTTCGGAAAGTTGTCGAGAACAAATAGTAGTGGTATTCACCTTATTAACATATCCACTAGTCACAGTTTGGCGCCGCCGAATGAGTCAACGGTCGCATAAAATCCGTTTATTAATAAAATTACCCGATTTGGTGCTATTCACAAACACCTAGATTATTACGTTTTTTGTCCAATTTTTTTCAGGTCTCGATCTAGATTTGATCGATACCAAGAATAGGTAGTTTTTTCAGTAATCGATTTCACGGTTAGAGTAATTTGGAAGCACGATCAGTGAGCTTAGTGAAGCGTCGACTTGTGTTAATGAAGGTAATTCGATTTATAGCCGGAGTTGCATTTCGTTGTTAATGAAGGATAAAAGTTTGAAGAAAGTTCGGAGTTGAGCAACTGTTTGTTCTTGGATTAAAACTTCGATCCAAAAATGTGCGTAGGTCGCTGTTACATAAGCAGATACAAATTCACGAGGCTTCAAATTAGATATAGCTTCTGTCTATGTGCGACTTTAGAATTGCAATTAACAATTAGACTTAATTATTAGACACAGATACGTCTTTGAAGAAATTAATTAAGTAATCCATTAAAAATGCCGATGGAAAAGTTTAGTGCCAAAGAATTGAGAACGTGTCTAAAGAAATGTAATTAAGTAGACGATTCAGTTTTAAACGGTCGTAGAACTCAGGACCAAAGAAACTGAGCAATGTGGGCGTTGTGTTTAGATTCAGATATCAGCAATGTTTTAAGGCGAGAGCTTAGAACTTACTTTAAATGCTAACACAGTCTTAAAATAATTATACGAGTATACATATAAAAAAGGCAGGGGAAACAATCACAGGGCATCAAACAATTCGTCGTTAACAGTAAAACTGGCCGAAAGGCTGGCAGCATTACCACGTTGAATGGCAATGCTGATTCTCTAGCCAAATAGGCCAGCCACGTCACGGTGGGTCAGGTCACGTGAGTAGTCGACGAACCGCTTGGCGATGTCTCGAAAACAAGGAATCAAGATGTCTTCACTCTTGACAGTCCTCTTCAAGAGCTTAGAGACTTCCAGTCTTGTTTCTATTTGAAACAAAAGCACATCTTACTCAAACGAGCGATACACCTACCATCACACGAACAAAAACAGGTTATCCTACTGCAAAAGACAAAAAGGAAGATCTAATCCTACTAATATTATAAACGTTTAAGTTTGTATGGATGGATGGATGGATGGACGTTTGTTACTCTTTCACGCAAAACCTACTTACTGAACGGATTTGGATGAAATTTGGCACACAGTTTACCAGGATTAACATATAGGTAGGATACTTTTTATCCCGATATTCCCACGGGATCGAAACTAATGCGGGTAAAACCGCGGGGCGCAGCTAGTAGAACAATAAATAAAAGATAACGAGGCCAATAACATAGGGGCAGAATAAAAAAAACAATGATAGGCAAATCCGTCAATTAATTACGGAATATATTAATGAAACCGCGACATTGCAATCAGTTTAGTCACTATGCAAAGAGTAGGGGGCCAAGGTCAGGTATTTCAAGACCGGATTAGGTAATTCCATGTGCGTGCACACACCGATAGTTAACAAAAAGATTTGGGCGTCAAGAGACAAACAATTCAGATATGAACAGAAGTAAGGGTGAAAAGACCAATAGAAGCCCATTTGACTCTAATTAACGATACAATCAAAATAAAAAGCTATGAAACAATCAAAATACAAAGCTATGAAAAACAGATGACAATAATAAGATTTAGGAGTCAAAATAGACAAACGATGTAAATGCAAATCTCTCGATATAATTAGATATGAACAAAAATAATGGTGAAAATACCAATAGAAGCCTTTTTGACTAATTAACGATACAATCAAATTACAAAGCTACATCCGCGCATAAAAAATATGGCCGCAAAAAATGTACGAAAAAATTATACCGTGAGAAATCCATTTAAGCAAAAAATCGGATATGCCATCTGTCCCGAAACGCTTACGAGCAAATCTGTGAATAAATAATGGGAACACACAATGTTCGTATGACGTGTCGCAAATTGAGATAATAAGGAGCCTTGATATAATCAGCGCAAAATGCCAGATACTCGTCGTTGCTTAAAACGATTCAGAGCAAAATGATACGTCTTGTGGCAGAGACAAAGGAAAGGGTTTCACAGAATTGACGTAACAGGACCACAGTAAATTATTTTGGCATCAATTGTTGATATTGTAGATTTTAAGAGCCTTGTTTTAAAGCAATAGAAACCAACACAAAATCCAAGTAAAAGGCCACAATTTAAATAATAATGTAACGGTTATTTATCCATATAATATAAGCACCGCATGCATCTATTCACAAATTAATGTCATCCGTAAACTCAGCTAACGTTAATTGCGAACGTGACTGGAAGCTCCGGGACTCCTCATTTACTAAGAAATTCCTAATAGGAACGCAGTCACGTTGTCTCCAAATCTTCCGGATTAAAGCTGATAATAAAAGCCGCCTGGACGAGGTCAACGTTGTTTCAGGACCGCCCATTCCTAAAGACATAATAGTTAAACACTTAGAAGGTTTAAAGTCCAAACAATGGCCAAATTATGCCAGAAACCTCCAAATTTATTTAGGTTGGCGCCTTTAAGTACTTACAAGAGACTCGTCGTTAGGCCTTTTTCGACAAGATGGAAAACACAAGGAAATTAACTAGAATTAGTAATTACTGAAAAAGAAATGAAAAAGGGGTCGGCATTTAGAATCTCATTACAGACCGAAATGGTACCTACTGTTGTTAAGCAAAAATGTATTCAGAAAATCTTTGGTTTTAAAATATTTTGTCTGGAAGCATTGTCCTTGTTGGGTCATGAACTTGAAATTTGAAAAGGTTGAAAATAAAGCGAATAACACAAGTCAGTAAATGTACCCTAAGCAAATATAAAAATGTCAAAAATAATAAGATCGTTGTCAAAACCCCAATTGAAGCTGTAGTAGTAGAAAGTTTTTTTAACAAAGCCAATCCATTGTCCTACGAAATGTAATAAAAAGGCTGATGCAAAAATTTCTCCATTAAAAAGAGGCGACATTGAACGCATTTGAAATATTCAAACAATCATCGGTCAACGAACTTTTAGATTTAAATGTCTCGACGCCTTCGAGATTTTATCATAATACGAGTCATTGGCTTAATGTAATTATATCATATATTATTATAGAGATAACTCAATAGACTTGATCGAATCACACGATCGTTATAAGACAGCAATAAATATATAATTAAAGGAAGCAATAACTCTAGAAATAGACACGATCTAGTTTTTTTATAACAATGGTCGAATCAGAACTATCAATCCTCTTACCAACATCAATCAGTTCCACAACACCAATGAAAACACGGCTATACCCCATCAAGCAAAAACTGGAATACCAGTTATAAAAATCTAATTTTCTATTTTTCTTGCCAACTATGAAACAGAACGGAAAGGCAACCAGCTACAAAAACTACCAATTGCGGTGTTCGAGCAAAACGAGATAACAGATCATTATCCACTTATTGAGAGGAAGTCGAAACCGCTTTGTCCATAGTCGTTATAAACAAATGGAGCGATATTTTCGTTGGTAATACCAGTAATACTTAAGAAACCGCAGCACAAGAAGCCAGTTTAATTCTTTTATCTAATCTACTTAGATACATCCTGTTTGAAAGGAAGAAGGAGAATCTTTGTTTGAAGACTGAACAAGTTCATTCACATATCGATTGGTATCGTTTATTTTAGGAATTCATTGATCATTCTCGTATCCGAATCCTGCATTGCATATCCGGAAATTCAATTCTAATTAGAGATCAACAATCTCAGGCATTTTGGTGAGAGAACGTCAATATTACAATATTAACCCTCTTGAGAATTATTGGAATCTCAGTTACTGTTATTATAATATTGCATGTGAATACAGGAAATTCACCGGAACTTTTAATCGTTGAACCGGTTCTTTATAGCGCCAATGCATTTTGCATGTAAAATAAGCATAAAAGAATATTACAGACAGGAAAAGATAGGTAATATATTTTTATTTTCGTATTAAGCGTTGTATATTAGCCATATATGCGGTGTACACCTATATTCCGTTTGTCTGGCAATGTAAGAGGTTAATGGAAATGTAAGTAAAAAAGCCACGAGACTTAAAATATCTCCAACCAAGCGGCGCCAGTTTTTACAATAAAATCAGGTAACTTTATACCCATCAACGGAATACTGCATCGAAATCAGTGATCTCAAAATATGGGCAAAAAATCGCGATTCACACTACTCACACATTGAAGACCAGAATAAAGCCGTGGAGCTAATCCTGAGAACTCGCCCGTTCACATAATGGAGACGATAGAAAAAAGTTCCTGTATAATGTATCAAAAGGTCTGACTTTGAAGTGCTTAGAGTATGAACCAGAGCAGCTTTGCGAGAAAAGAAATGATTTGCATGATGCACAGAAGATTATAAAAGAAAAAATGTTACGCTCTACGTAAAAACTTACATGATAATTATTCACATGAGCATATTATAGCCATCGGCTGCCACAAGCAAAACAAAGTTTGCTTATGGAATCAGAAAATGAAAAACCATACAAGTTGTTGAAAATTAGACACTGCTAACGTTTCTCGCGAAGTTCCAGAAACTGCGTCAGTCCTTTATGTGCTCATTTCATTCATACTCAAAGGTCCGTAGTTTATAACAAGCAAGAGTTGTAGCGTGTGCCGGCAATGAACCATTTTGTTGCACTTCCACATGTGAGCAGGAATATATTGTTCCAACTTGTCCTGGCAGTGTCGTGCAGATGAAAAGCCGTTGTTGAACAGAACGTGAAGTATTTTTAATATCAGCATTGTTTTGGTCTGATATAAAGTAGGTTGTGTCTGCTGGAATTTATTTAATTTTGCTTACATAACAATGGGGAGACATTTTTGGTCATGTGAGGCGACTTGAAAAACTGGTCTTTTGTAAAAAAAAAATAACAGATGGCTATAAAAAAGTTGCTATGAGCACCGGTGGATGTCTTCCGGCTATCATGAAATGACTATTGACATTAAATAAAATAAAAAATTGCCCCCATATTACTGACATAAGTTGTGAATTGTTCCCTCGGCGAACATTACGACGCCCTCTAGAGTATTTCGCTGATTTATGTCATCCCGGACTGCTGTGAAATTTTATTAGGGTTGGTAAAAAGTCTGAGGACTGGCAGAATAGTTTGTTATGAGTTCCTGGGTGACAAAATGGTCACCTGCTAGTACCATCCAGTAAACGATTCTAATTTCTCAAATACCGAATACCGAATTTGTATCTTTGCAACAGCCTCTTTTTCATTGAACAAAATATCTACATCATTGAAAAACAAGATATCAGCAAGTACACTTGTATCAATCCCATTAAGGACAATGACCGTAAACATCTAACGTATGTTTACTATGTAATAAAAACCAACATTAATTCAATTTAATGCAGACATCCAGATTACTGACTTTCATTTATCGTCGATACCCATTTCCGTTACTATTTGTAGCTTTGATAAGAAACTCAGTGGCTGAGCCACTACTTTTATTGAAAAACTTGTAGATTCATTCATGGTAAAGCTTGAAAGGGGACTTAACGTGATCTAGAAATCTATTTCTACCACTTTTTCCGTCGTATTTGGAGCAGAGATATCCCTATCGTTAGATTTATAATCTGAACTAACTTGTTACCGTTCATTCATGTTACTTGTTAGGCCAGAGTCAAGAACATATAAAAAGGGACGTCTAGCTTTCGGTGACAAGAATGCTGAATTTTATCTGTTTTCTTCATCCCATTAACTATTATTTACCGACAGTTATTTGAATTTCTTCCTTGTTCCAGATCTTGAAAGGTGAAGCATATAAAAACTCAAGCAACGCTTCCTGCGCCTTTCAGATTTTTGTATAGCCCCATGTTATCTATCGAAGGACCATGTTTTTGTGGTGAATGTAATATTTTTAGTCCTTAGAGTCAAAGTTTAAGAAAGCTTATTTACTATATCTACATAGTTCGGACTGAGCTAGAAATATAGATTATTAGTCCAACACAAACAAAAGCCACCAACACAGAGTGTATCACATTAATCTTGTTATAATGAACGATACAAGCGTGGACTTAATTAGTTCAATTATTAACATCTGTGTCATTAGCATTTATCTGAGCTAATAACCTTCTGATTAACGATAACAAACACATGCATTAGTTCCGGTTAAATAGAGAAAAAGTTGCAACTGCTAATATTTCCAGGAAGGATTCCGATGTATAATTAACAAGATATATCTAATGCATTGTTTACTGCTGTCTTCATGGTCGAATGGTTTAAGTTTTTGCAAAGACACATTGGCTCTGCTTCAATATTCAACCTCTATACTAACTCAACGTACAAAGCAGATAATAATCAAAGCCCTATAGTATAAGGTTGTTTATATTAAGCAATCATTGAATCACACTTGGACAAACAGAACAGGGAATCTGGATAGTACAGCGTATAATCAATATTGGGGAATGTAAATGGCTAGCAGATTGCCGAGCATAAATTGACTGCGTACTGTAACTAGTACGGATTGTAATTTCAAATGTATTGTCGGCAACAATTCGTGTGAATAGTAGCAACTAAAAGGCCACAAGACTCGTTAAATAGATATAATATAGGGAAAGACGAGTAAGGGACTTTATGAAAACAGACACCATTATTCTTAAACATGCTAATTGTTACAGAATAGCAATCACTAATCAGGTCAATGATCATAGTGAAAATATTTGTGACTTTAACTTTTCCTTCATCCAATTTTTATTATTTGAGATCAGACAAAAGTTGTAGAGAGCCTTATTTTTAATGGATGCCTCTCTCAAGATAAAACAACAGAGTTTTAAAGGCCATTAGGTAGGGCCTCGGAGACCTGAGGAGATTGTAGGCAAAATAAGATATTTTAATATATTTTCCCTAAAATGACAAAGTCAATGAATGCTAAAGAAATTCGAACGAAATTAACCCTGACCTTTCAAGGTAGATTTCATTTTACTTTTGTTTTTGCAAAAAATGTTTGTATATATTGCTTTTCTTTTTACCTTAAAAAATTGATTTCCTTTGTGATGTTAAGGAAGGGCCCTGAGAAAACATAATGCTATAAAACCATTAGCCAGAGTATTTCTCGGTATTAAACCGCGTGGTAATTGCGTAACAAGTTCAATAACATTCATTGCGTTATTTACGTTGCTGAGCAGACACATTTTCGAACATATGAAGCAATGCATAAGTAGTATCCTTCATAATGATTCAGATTGAGGTTGACAGTGTGCTACGCAATTAGGGTGCTGGATAGTCCATTATTTCTGTAGATAGATGGGAAAATGTGGATGGGATGTGTAGCACCACCTTAATTAATAATAATAATAATATCCCTGGACATTTCACACAGCACCATTTGTCCCAAGCTAAGCAACCTAATGCTTGTGTTATGGTAACAAGATGGCTGATAAACTACTTATATACATTTTTTTTTTTGTAAATACATACATATTATAGATAGAAAAACACCCAGACTCGGAACAAATACATGTTGTGTTAATTTGATCTAATAAAAATATTCTTCAATCACTAATCCATTTAGTCCTTCTTTCATGTTTTAATTCGGGTTGTTGTGGAAACTTGTGACTATTCACTTGAAGGTCAGCCGATCTATTCAGTAAAGATCTCACCCTGAACACTTAGGTGAAGTGAGCCTAAAAGGAGCTGTCAATAGTGTCAATCCCTAGCATCAGATGGAATGATAGTTCTCTGCATCTCAGTTTTCGCGAGAGATTTCAACAGAATATCACTACAGGTCCGTGGTACTCGCAACCGGAGTGCGTATAATGACCAAATGTATGAACGTCAACGAAGCAAAAGGAATATGTAAGGATCGCAGCAGGTGGCGTTCTGTAGTTTCTGCCTACTCCCGATGGTAAGAAAGCATGACTATGTAAGTGTATTCACTTGATACGTTTTATGAGAAAAGTCGTTCGGTTACAATGTGGATGGTAATAAAGATAGAGGAAGACCAAAGAAACGATGGATCAGCATCCGGCATGTATTTTACATGGAGCGACAGCCTTTGCGCTCTCAACAACCCAGTTACTGGGTAATACGATACCCCTTAGTAAGACTGGTTGTCATATTTTCGGCCTTCTGACTAGCCGTAACGACTGTTAGAGAAATACAATTGACAACCGGGGCCAACGGTTTAAAGGGCTTTCCGAAGGACCCCATGTGATTCCCACCCTAGCTCCGACTACATAATCGGGTATCATACTTTTGTTGCTAAAAGGGAGAATGCGCGTCATACTACGACGTTATTATAAGACAAAGATGCCATTAGCATATTTGTTGACGCAATATTAATAATTCAAAGGTAATTCGGGACAATTACTATGATAAACAAACGGTTTACTCTAACTATAACAGTAATTGGATTACTATTAGTATGTATGAATAGTAAATGAAGGCAAGGAAAAGAGGAGGTGTTGAAAGAAATAACGGGAATCCTACTAATATTATAAACGTGAAAGTTTGTATGGATGGATGGATGTTTGTAACTCTTTCACGTAAAAATTACTGAACGGACTTGGCTGAAATTTGGCACACAGGTGGTTTATAACCAGGATTAACATATAGGATATATTTTATCTGAATATTCCCACGGGATCGAAACTTATACGGGTGATACCGCGGGGCGCAGCTAGTGTGTATATAAAACTTGTTTAATATAAATGTAATTTACACATAAACCTTCTGAATGAATTCTCTAGTGATGGTGAAAACCGCATTAAAATCCCTTAGGTACGTAGTTTAGAAGAACAATGCGGTAACAGAGACGGACACACAAGACTTTTATTTATATTCTAGCTCTGGTCCGTCCAGAAATTGTAAAGCTAAATATATTTTTTACTCAAACGGGTTTTTTTACCCTTCGGACCCTATTAAAGATAAGCGAAAAAAGACGTATGCTTTTTCTTGACGCAAAATACAATTTACGTTATGCCCAGCCATCCGTGGCTTGCATTTTATGCAAACGGCAAACGGTCGCCGGGGAGATTAATAGCGGTAATGTTTTTGCCTATCTTTGTAGCGTTGCTTTTGACGTATCGCCCATAGCAATAAAGGTACCGCAATCACCAGCAATCTGTCTGCCAAACGAAGTACATTGTCATTCTTCTCTTGCCCTAATACCAATTTATAAAGGGTCGGCGCAACATGTCTTTTTATTCCATATAGGTATTCTCTATTAGTTGTCACCTTTCTTGTCATATCATCTTCCACACAGTCCATCCATCGTTTCTTTGGTCTTCCCCTACTGGTATAGTCCACATTAATATTCAAAACTTTGTGCATTTTGTGAAGGTAGGTAGGTTTTGGGCTTTGTGGTTTTGTGGGCTTTGTGTGGCATGGAAGTACCATTTACTGCAGTATTACAACCCCGATACCAACATTGCCTATAGGATTGTCTTATCAACAGTTTACCTCCTAATAATTAGTGACTGTTTGGCACTAGAGGAGAAGAAGAAGCGGTCTTTGGGAACCCCATATTCAGCAGTGGTTTTTACAAGCTGATATGGCTTACTTACGTTTTGAGAGCAGTGGTGGCCTAGTGGTAACGGCCGCGACACACGAGTTGTAGGTCGTAGGTTCGAACCCAGACAGGCGCTTTAGTTTGTGTAAATTACTTCATCACCACTGCTCTCAAAACGGAAGCAAGTCATAGTAAATATCGTAAGGAAACCGGCATGTCCTAGAACAAAAAATTCGAAGACATGTGCATCTACTAATCGGCACTGGGATGCACTGGGGTGGATTACGGCCCAGTCCCTCTCACCGAGAGGAGGCCTGTATCCCAGCAGTGGGAACATTATCGGCTGATTATTGTATGTATGTTAGGTATGTATGACTTATTTGGAGATTATTTTCATGGTCATACCTCCCAGTTTCTAAAGAAAGAAAACTGTTTTGCATGTAGACAAAAAAATATTCAAACAGAAAACAGAATTTCTGGAACCGCGAAGAACTGTTTAACTAGCTTATTTCGTTAAAAGGGTTCGTGTTAGTACAGTTTCTATTTGTTCTCTGTATTATTCTATCGCAAAACAATGTTATGTCCTTTAATAAATCCAGGGCTTTGCAGAATTTGTGTTGCGTTGTCACGACAAATTATGTGTCTGGATAATTAATTATTGTGCACATGAAAAAAACACGCAATAGAACGACTTTCCTTCATATTTATGTAACCGTAAAGCGTCTGCTTCGGTGCCTAATATTGTTACAAGCTTTATATTAACTTTCTTCGTTCGTATGTGGTTCATTTATCTAGTGCTGCTACATATACTATTTAATAATAACAATACCAGTCTGTTATTGTCCTGGGCAAAGACCTCTTTTCATACCGAAAAGGCGCCAGCATTGATCACTACACTTACTCAAGACGAGTTGGCGATTTAATATTAAATTCCGGTTTCCTTACGAGGTTGCCCTTCATCTATGTCAGTAATGTCCAGGCAAAATCAGACAGAAAGTATTATGAATTGAAACAGTCACATTGATACTTGTCCAGATTTGAACCCACAAACTCGTGCATGAAATGCGAGGTCTTTACACAGGGTCATCTTTGTTTCAGTGCGGTTAATGGAAGTGCTCAGGTGCCGTTCGGGCAAGTGCTGTTGAAATCAGTGCTCTGAGTGGAATACCTCATCAAAACTATACTATTTGCTTTGTTTTTTTTTCTCTAAATTAACTCCGAGTTGAAACAATGTTATTTCGTTTTATTCTAAGACATGGTTATGCTAATAAGTTGCAAACACATCATTCCCGTGCAACGTCTTTGACTCAAGAAACACAAGACAACTCTATTTTGTCTACAATGTTAGCTACAAAGTTACAACCACGGATAAAGTATATTTTAGTACTTATTTCTTCCTGGTTTCTACCAATAGCATCTGTATCTACCCGTTTATAAGTCGTTACCAAAATTGCATGTAATTCTGGCAGGTTATGTAGATAGTTATTCTTTCCTACACCACCCGTTTGCTAATGACAATACAGTATTACTAATCGGTGGTCCTAAATACCAAGAAACGTCCCTATCTCCACTCCTACACTTCGTAGATCTGGCAAGACGCCAAATCGGAGCTGCAGCGAAGAATTTTTCTCATAAAAAGCCTGAACGCCTAGAAACGGAATGCATTTTGCTTTCTCAGTGCTTACATGCAAAAAATATTAATGTTCGTTTTAATAATGTAACAAACTGAGCAAATCGTAATCATTTTTATATCTTTAAAAATTAGATGTGTGAACATTTTAGTCTGACTAGCGTCATTGTCTTCATATTCTAAGTTTTTGATCCCAAAGCATTGTGTTGTAATGTTACTTAATTGCCAACCTAACGGGTTTTTCACGTTACAATGCATAATTAACATTCAAGTTCACAGGCTATATATAATCGTTATTAAGTTATTACATACAATTGACATCAAGTTATGATGTCATGGTAGGTTGTAAGGCGAGGGTTCTCCCCCTGTGGATAGACTCCATTATAGAAGTAGTTATGAAGTCGAAATGGGTAGTCATATCAACCTGTATAGAGATAAAACTAACTAAGAATACAAAATACCTATGTAGTCTATTACTGTATTGAAGGAGAGTCTTAAAAGTGGTCCTTTTCAAACAATGGCTCAAATATCAAATCAAATGTCTTAGGTTATACTGACCAACATGTTTAAACTAATAAAAAAGAAAAACTAGACTCAAAAAAAAACAATTACCTACAAAAAAAACCCTGCTCTGTTGGAAATACCCAAAACAGCAAATACCGAGCTATTTCTTCTGATATCATCATAGGTGACATTATACTAAACCTGTAAGAAATGCAAGATGATATAGAATCAACTCCCATTATTATCTATAAAAATAACACCGAGCAAAACGAACAAGAAACGATTAACGAAACAAAAACGCTGACGGCCAAATAACTAGTCCAGCCACAGAGTGTTTACGTTGGTAACACAAAGAAAATAAACGATGGGGACTTGTGAAAACATATCGGTGTTTTTGTAAGATAAAAACAGTCTGTGATATTGGATATTAAAACTATATACGCGATCCGTCTTGTGAATGCGAAGCTTTATGAACGTGATGTGAAATCGATAGCAAGTATTAATTACATGTGGACGTGTGTTGTGTTGTGGAGGTTAAAATAATACGGGGAGAGACTGGACATTAATAAGGAAGAAATAATAAGGACAGCATTTCTACTATCAATATTCCTATGGTTCTATGATCTTGATTAAGAGGATAAGGACGTGTATCGATTCTCAAGCATTTCCCAAAATCTGCTACAAAACATTCTGAGCTGTTTGCTGACTGTGTCAATACTAACAATGATTTCTCTCTATATTATTATTTTGATGGAAGCAAGAATTAAAAGCCTAGTGCTTTGCACAGTAATGGTCGAGTAGACACTTTTATGTCCAGAAATTAAAATGAGAGTGACGTCAATATTTTTATAGCGGCCTATGTTGTTACAACAAAGAATAATAACGTTGATTAATGACTCATTCTCAAAGATATTATCTCAAGGCTCAAGGTATTTGCGAGATTGATGCCATTTAAAACACTTGAAGTTGTATGCTTAGATATACGCAACTTGTTTTATTACTACACGTTTGTGATGACAAAACTTAATTCACTGCTTGAAAAAACACAAAAAAACAACATATATACATATATATTATATATAAGAAACTATAAATTAAAATAGAAAAACACCTATCTGAAAAAGGCGAAGATAACACAAGTCAAAAAATAAATGAACACAGAAACAAAGTGCTAAGCACCTAATTCCGCTAGATTGGGCCCAAAACTAAGCCCCATCAGGGGAAAACGAAAATGGCGCTACATAAAGAACGATTGGCAAGGGAATACGAAACAGAATATCAAATATCCACGAAGCAGATGATACAGAAAGTCGAAATAAATAAGTTCAGCCACATCAAAATGTTGTATTTACAACTCAAGCGTAACCAACCCGATTACTGGAAGTACTGCATCTAAGCAAGGAAACGATCACCGTGCAAGCATGTATGAAGATGTGGTTTTATGTTAGACTTCTTCTTAGCCAATTGTGAACAATGGATTTTCTGCCACTCATCCTGTGCCAGTAACCCTCACCTTCTAACGCATATAGATAATCGATATACAATGAACATTACAGAGATGATAGAAAGTGGTATATCGTCCGTAATAGTGCAATACAACGTAAATTGCTACCGTAATGGCTTTGCTAAAATCGTTTGCAGTTACCACAGGAAATTATTTTGGTATACAGAAATTGTATATATGAAATATGTATGCTTGAATTAATTGGAATTGTGACTAGATTTTGGTATTTGAGAGGAGAAACTACAGGTTTAATGTTATCCTGTGTGTTTCGTAGCAAGAAGTGTAATGCACTAACGTTCTTGCCATCTGCACTGACACGCGAAATGTACTAACTACGCAAGATACAGCGTTTGAATTGCTATTTACTGTTCTGAATAAATCCGATGTTGGAAACCTAATTTCCAGCAAATGGTCCTACGAATTTCGCTTGCGTTGGGTCACCTTGACGTCATAATTTGATGAATGCATTATAAGCGATAATGCACCTGTTGTTGTACTTTTGTAACACAATGTGCAATTGCTGCCAATTTATAGACAACCTGACTTGAATAAAGATTTCTTGGACGAACATGGATGACGGTTAAAGATGGAAACTGTCTAATGTAATTGCAAGAGACCTATCAAGCTAACGTAGTGCAGAGAAGATGATGAAGGGAGCAAGATATATAGAAAGAGATAGTTTAGCACAAAAGTCACAATACGCTTTCGGTTAATTTTGGTACACTTTTCATTTTTCGAAAAAACCCAACGAAGATGAGCTCACAGGTATGTTATACCTTGGTAAATACAGTAATACCAATGTTTGCGACATATCCCCTGCAAAAGAATAACCAATCAATTTGCGCTTCACGCTTGTATCCTCGGGAGGACGGTAAGCTTTCTTGATTAATGTTCCGTGGGTTTCAAATGGAACTAGAGCCCTTTAATATACGTGTTTATGTACAGGAACTTTTAGGTAATTGAATCTGTGGTAATTAATCGTCGCGGTATTGGTTGGATGCTAGAAGCGCAAGACGGATCGTGCGGGCTTGGGAGTAGCGTATGTCCAGCAGTGGACGTCTTTCGGCCGAATTGAAGATGATCATGATATTGATTACCGCGGTAGCTATTAGACTACTTGGATAAATTTTGAAACTGTTTATTTGCTTTTTTCGTTGGACATCATGAAATCTGCGATATACAGTTTGTAAAACTATATCTAATAGACTTTATTGCCCGTCTCAATATAATTATGTCTAAATTCTAGTGGTAAAAGAAACACCTCTTGTACCCAAATTCGACAAACCCGTGAGAGAACAAACAACACACCGTTACTTCGAATGCAATCAATATCAATATTGAAAAAAATGATAAAAAAACACGCTCTCACGGACATGATAAACGGAGCTAATTTTTAATTCGAGCTGCAGATTTATTTAATAGTCACAAACCGATTGTAAATTGGTTATGGTTATACAGACTCGTAAACTACCATTTGATAGGACTGTATAGAGTCATAGAGATGTTGATTATTTGCTTTTTTGTGACAATTAGAATATTTATCACAGGACGAGGCTGACGTATTAAATATTGAAGGTCGTACAAAATTTGTTGATTTGTTTTGTTTGTTTGTTTTTGTTGACCTTACAGTTGAAGCTACTACAAGCTCGAAAGTTCTTTGTTAATTTCCGTTTGATTTCCGCTAAGGATTAAGTTTGTCTGAAGAAGTACTTAGAATTGTGTTACAGAACAACTTCGCCGTGATTAATGGTCCTATTGGTTAAACATATTATTACTACGCTAATTTACGATTACAGTTCGCACTCAAAGAGAGATAGGTAAACAGAACAGATTTACAAGCGCAACTCTCTACTGTCTCAAAATAACGCAGAAGCTTAACTAGAAACATGAGCAAAGATATACTCCTAGATAAAAGAAAATAAACGAAGTGTAGAATTTTGCAATTCACCTTTGAGAAATTCTTGCAACAAAGGAACGGAACCAATCTAGCATAAAGCTGGAACTTAAGCAGCTGAGATGCATAAGTATGAGGTATTACAGAGACGAGCACAGGTAATGAGAGCCTCGCATATGGAAACTTCAAAGACGGATAGGTACTAACAACTTTGTATCTCGAAGAATTCCCTTGAGACGTCTGAAATGCATATTAAAATATCGTGTTTGTATAAATTTGTTTACGTCCAAGTTGGATCCCGAGTGGGAGCAGAAGTTTTAGGGCTGATTTTTCCATCGCCAGATAGCTTTTTTACGAAGAATAAAATTGACGTTTGATAGTTTTTGTATAAAATAACTGTCAAAATGTCAATATTATTCCTGGAATAAAGTTATCAGATGATTGAAAAATCAGCCCTTAGGTCAATCATCTGATAACTTTATTCGAGGAATACCCAAGAATAGGTATTGTAAAATAAAAAAATTGTATCCTAAATTAACTAAAACTATTTACAAACTAAAATATAGCGTTGAAAAATCCATCCGCATTGCTGTCGACTGGTAATGTACCCAAGACACTGGCGGCATTGCCACGTTGTATGGCAGATGCCTCTGGCCAAGGTAAAAGCCAGCCCTTGGGTCATGGGAAGTGTCAACCAGTCATTTCGAAATTTCCTTAAAAAGATCATTCGCACTCGGCCCGAGGGTTTCAATCCCAAACGGCTCGAAAATATAATTATCAATAAGGTTATTATATATCATATAAGGTTATTACGCTTGAGGTTTTCCGCACCAGCAGCATCAGCACAGCACGCCGACACTGGAAGATGGGATGGCGCAAGAGTATCGACACAATTGGCATCCCACACTAAAGGCCTACCCACCTTCCATGGAAATAATTATAATAATTTTATATTATTATATTAACCATATATTTATATTATTATATTTATTTATACTAACCATAAAATTAGAGCCTACAGAAGACTATTTCTGTTCAAAGTTACTTGTCAACATAATTTCAAATAGTCAAAACTAATCTCGGAAAGCTTGAAAATTGTTGCGAAGTCACTGGAATAGATGTCTGGAATATTAATAGTGAACAATTAATATAATATTGAATAGACGCGACCTAGTTGGATAATGTTAAACTAATGGAAGGTGCTGTGAAAAGGGTTTTTAGAAGTTCAAGCAATTTAAAGCTGTCTGAGTAAATATCAAGCAATACAACATAGATTGTGGAGTCAGATTTAGATCCCACAATACCTATGATGGACTAGAATCGTTTACATCATCATTTTAAGAAAAACAGCAACTATATTGGGAAGGTTCTGATTGAAACGACGAAGTCACTAAGGTCTATAATGTTTCTTATCCTGGCATTATAATAGATCATACTTTCCTAAAATTGGTTTCATTGTGAAGTAATAAGAGCTTTATATACATTGTTGGAATATGACAAAGGTATAATGAATCACCAGAACTAGACGATAAGTACTAAATTACATGACTTCTGCCGCTGACACCACGGAAACTTAGGATACAATGGGAATTCGCTTAAAAGCTCAAGTAACAGAAGCGTAATTATACACGAGAATAATGAGACGGTGAGAAAACGACGAACAATAGAAATTGCGATAGATTAGCCTTCAAAACCATTACGTTAAGGTTCAACTTTGATCGTGAATTCTGAGCCACTTCATTTTCAATTAAATTGTTAAAGCACTTGCAAGCCGGCTTAGAGATTCTGGCATGTCATATATAATTGATGAATAAAATTATGCTAAACTGCACTTAAGACGGACTGGTTATAGAGTTTAGAGTTACGATTACGACTATGCCAATTGAAGGTCCCTTTTCAATCCGAAAATACTTAATATAATAGAAATGTACGTAGGAACATCAATATGAATGACGGTAGTAAACCTCTTTGCGGGCCTCTACTACAGACGATTTATAAATACACTTTTCATTCAAAAACTTGAATAAAGCTCCCAAATTACATTGAATGAATCGTCGATAATGACAACCAATCGCAAGCTCATTCTTAATTCGAGAGTCACGGGTGCGACCGAATGCCCCCGAAGTGAGCACGAGCACCGTGAAGGGAGCAACGCCCCTACACCTGCACTATCACGACCTGACATTCCTGAAGATAGGACCAACAGAAAAAAATTATGATATAGGATCGCGAGCTCTTTCCAATCGAAAAGAGATTAATAGAATCGCGATGAAAATTACTATACAGGCAGATAGACAAAAGTAAACACAATAATTCGAAACGGAAATCCTAAAAGTATCCATCTTGACTCATTTCGTGAACACATGCTAATCACATTCACACTTTCGCTCTCAATTTATATGAAAAAACTAAACACACCCAAACAGGTGCTCCACTTTCTTCAACAAACATTAGTGAGAAAAAAGGTGCGGATCTAAAAAAGGTTGTAAGCAAAATTTGATCGGAATCAGACGATCTGACGATCAAACACGTCGACGCCGGCACAAATCCATTTAACCATATCCATATAAAAACATTTGCACTAGCACTCCCAAGACTGTTTCGAAAGAAACCACGGACCGTGAACATTCCACCGGCCACTGAGCATAAGCAAACTGGCGCAGACAAAAACGTGAACGCCATACTTTTATCCGAGTAACAGGAATTTAAAACATGAGGGATTGTCGAGAAAGTTGGAATATTACGGTTGAAGAGTTCAGGATGAAAGTACCACTGTACAATCTAGTTAATGAAAAATATGAATTTACACTGAAACTATCTAAGATCACAAACCTGCTGGGCTTAGAAGCTTTGGAGTCAGATATCGTTAAGTAATCTATTGTAGAGATTAGATTATTGCACACATTTAAACTGTTTCATGTTCATTGAAAACATTTAGTGACTTCCACAAAAGAACAATAAAGGCGCGTGTTCAGTCGTTGCCTATGTCAATAACCGATCATTCGAAAACATCAGCAAAAAACTGGGCTAAATTCCAACGAATTCTAAAGCAACAATCATCAAAACTAATTCCCAATGCACGTATAAGTTTCTTCGACAAAAAACTATTCCTAACACTGACTTCCGAATGCGCAAAAGATTAATTTGCTAAGCAATGGTCACGAGCACATTGTCAAGAGCCGTGTTCCGAAGGCGATGACACTTGTAAAAAGAAGTTTTATTGATCGATTTTACGAAGTAAGTAGTCCGTGCGTGCGGCAGCTGCTCTGGCGCATGCTTCTAATCCCTCTCTTCGTTCACGCCGACACCGTTAACGGCCGGCGCGGAGGTTCCGTAGCAAAATGGCCACAATGATTCCGTAATTAATACTATTCAGAGCACGCCAGTCTTCCAAGACAGCCTTGTTTTCAATTCGGCATGCTACGCTATCGTAAATCGTTTAGCGCATCACAGAAATTATTCAAAGGGTTAATGGGCAGGTGAGACTGAATGCTGTACAGATATTTCTTCGTTTCAAATGGTTCGGGATGTTTATTTTGTAGAATAACAAGTCGTATTAACAGTGAGAAGTATAAAAAGCTATGAACTGTACGAGGTTCTTGAATAAATTAACCTCTGGAAAAACCTGCAAATTATAAAGACGATGGGAATATATAACAAAGACTAATCATACTTAATATTTTTGCTACGATCGCTAGTTTTACTCGGCATAGAAAAAACAGAGCTCAATGAAGACAAATGTTTTATAATTTTGATCTTTTATTTCAGTTACTAATAAAAACTTACGTCGAGTTTAATTAAAGACATTGTAATTTCAATAGTTGACCATCTATATTTTGTCCACTCCCTCTCATAGAGAGGAGGCCTTGGCGATCATGCTATATATGAACACCATCAAACTAGATGTTCATATATTATGTAACCCGTATTGTATGAAGAGGGTACTATTGAGCCCAGCCATAAATAATGAGGTAACAAACCACTTCAGATGACAATGACGGTTATATTTTATAACAAATACACTCAACCCTTTCAAGTACAATAACAGCGGAAGTAGCACCATCAAGAGGTACCGGGCACATCCAAAGGCATGATTTATAACGGTGCGATATTTCTTTGAACCTAAAGGGAATTTACTCGAAGCGGGCCAAATTGTGATTACGGAACACACTTATTTGCTTAATCTAAAATTCTTCCTCAGACTCCTTCGCGTTAGCGGAACGTCACTCGAGACTTGAGATAATGGTCAAATAAAATCCAAAAATCTTGCGTACCGTCTTTTTCTATGCAGTTTCAATTAAAATGTACGTCAAAAGCATTCATTAGCATTTGAATATAACTGGTCATAGATCTTAGATGAAACTACACTTAATTTTAAACAGTCAGACGCACAAAAAATTCATGACTTTTTGCTCTTAACTTCTTTATGTCTGAGACGGAGGATAACTAATTATCTGAGTAGGTACAGAAAATATAGATGTGGAGAGGCGAAGTAAGTAGGTAGAGATCGTCAATCTTTTGACGAGATCATAAACATTGAATTGGTTGCGAGATTGTTTATACATTTTATAATAGGAAGTGCAGAAGAATTATACATTCCCAATCCATCTTCAATCCCAGTGGGTGTCAGTCACAACATCAGTTATTTTTTATTATCTTAAGGCAGTTACTTTTTATTTTTGTGAATCGATGACTGGTTTTTATTTGAGTCATGCGATATTCATCTTTATCGGCCACGAGGCATCATATCCTTTCTTTTTTTGTTCGCATAACTAATGCAAATGCCGAATGCTCATCCCACGTTTATGATAGTTTCATAATTCAATGCTCTCCGCAATTTGTATTTGATACTTAAGTTGGAGCTCAACAATTAATTAGAAGCGATGAATATTTCGAAAACTTGATTATTAATCTCATCTTTCCAGTAGTTAATGAAGAAGCCCTGTCTTCGGCAGGTGATTGCCTCAACAGTTCATAATTAGAAATTTTCTTAAGAAATTCAGCCTAAGTAACTTTCACATCCGGGGCATCATTAAAGGTGTCATCTTATCCAAAATCAATACGAACAAAATATATACCAGAGATAAAATTTGCTATAATATGTTTGTTAGTTCTATAGACGTTCTAAATTCCTGTTTTGAAAATGTATTGTGCGGAGTAGTTACATAATTATCTTCTTCTGTCGGGTTCTATGTATCTATGTTTGTATCAAGATAAATTATATTAATATGTTAAGTACTAGTTCTTACAAAGCGGCTTTTACCTTGAATCGTGAGAATTTTCCAATCACGCGGAAGATAGTAATTAATTACCGTGTGTGAAGCATAGAAATTGATATCGTTAACGGATTTCGCCGTGAAAAACATGTATCGTTAGAAATCTTGAGATCGGTGTGCTGTTGATAATCTCAGTTCTTTTGTTATTGTTATTATTCACACTATTGCATACAGTGGTTTGAGATGACACGCTTTCTATTGCTTGCAGTGTATTCTAGATTCGTAGTTCTTCGACCGATTGAGACAAAAGCGTCTCAGCTAAAGTCTGTTTTTCACCAACTTCTATTGTCCTATTTTTTATTGAAAATGTTGAGATTGACGACCTGGGATTTAAACATAATAATAGTAGCCTAACAGGGGCATTTCATACGAATTTGATTAACCCCTTGAATAACAATAACCGAAATAAGGGCCCTGATTTGGAGAATCCCAAAATAAATTAAAAACAACGCAATTATGGAGGCAACACGATTCTCTTATCTTACTCAACTTAATTTAAATCTTACTTCGTTCACTTAAATCTGATTTTCCGTTAACCACGAAATTTTAACCGTTGCAGCACATTGTAAGGGAAACGATCCATTCATTGTAACTCTTGTACAGCTTCAACGTCAGCTTCAGAGTAATTTCAACTTTAAGCTTCGAGGAATAAGATATCAGTTCCACTGTTGTTTCGTAGAGCAGTAACGTCTTTGTTCAAAGAGTTTCGTACGGGAACGGACGTTGAAAAAAAGGGGCACGACGGGAACACACCTGTCTGTGGTGTTGCCAGTTTTTGATGAGAACCAGTGAATGGCGACTATAGGTACAATGGCAGCGGATTTTTGAATTTGGATAAGTTTTTTGAGTATCGCCCTCATTCATGTCGGATTGCGAATCTTTTTGACAGATTGTTAAGCGGTTTTGCAGTTCGACCCTACCAGCTAATAAGTCTGTTGTTTTATTCGTCTTAAGAGTTACCTACCGAATTAGATTTCAGAATTAATTCTGTCCGGCTTGTTGGCACGATAACCTTTTATAGAAATAGGCTGAGAAATGAGTCAAGCCGTGCCTATTAAGGGGATTATAGTTTTCGCTCCAAAATTAAGACAATGCTAAACAAGAGCTTGGTTCTGACATTTACGGTTAAAGACGTTGTTTCTCTGCAATACCTGGAAGACATAAAACTATTTTGCAAAATGACATAACTTTAACAGCTGCATTGCAATAAATCTACAGCTAAACAAGAAACGCCACACGTAACCCGTCCAGTTCCCAACATAATGTTACATCATAACTTGTCCAGTGACAGATCAGTCAACAAACTCCTGCGCACCATTCATTCGCCCACGGCCGCGTTCCTAACTCGAAATGTGATTGAATACTTTTTGGATTTATAAATTATGGATTTTAAGAGCTCAGTGAGCGCTATTAGTTTTATAGTCCTATTTAACATGGGAAGTTAGTTATATTTGAAACAAGGGAACCTTGTCATTTTATACCGACACATTTCCAAAACGGTTAGAAACATATCGGTACATAACGCTCCTATCATTTAGGCATTATTAACTAATGGGGCACATGGACATACCTACATCCTGCCGATGCAATTAACAGGTCGCCCAGACAAAAATAATAATCAGATAAGTAGAGACTTTTTAAACAATACTAAGCAAATAAACGCACGGACAATGCAGACAAAGCGGCAATTAAGACAAGTCTAGCCGACTGAAATCTAAATAAAAATCTAATAAGCATGGACCAACCTATTTCTAGTTACCGTGAGAATGAGAAGCACCTACTTATAATGAATTACAATGACACTCTTGCACATTCTAAAGAAACTACATGCGTACGCGACCCGACCTTTTCCAAGGACATACAACTGCGGTCAGTGTTCTCCAAACGCACCTTGATCCAACATCCGGTGTATAAATCAAATACCTATGACCCACTAATCAAAAAGTATTAACAAACAGACAAACAAAATAACATTTCATCATACAAAGATGAACCGTATTGTTTTTTTATCAGTCATGCATAATCAAAATATGATGGAACAATACAAATCGGTATTGAACAATCGAGTCCTAATCACATACATATGTCGAGATCATGTTTGGGTACACCTTGACGATCGTGAAGAGCTGTATTAACATAAATATGGTGTATTTACATAATTTAAACGATGTGTTTATAAAAGGATAGGGCATTTTGGTTAAATTATATGGTGTGCTTGAAAATGATCAAATATTAGATGATCGTCTGCTAAGCATAGTATCTACTGTCTTCTTCTGTTGGCATCGTAAGATTTGAAAATCATCAGAAACAGGATCATGGCAATCAGAACCAGCTTTCAATCTATGACCAGATTTTATAATCACTAGGTAATCAGTATGGTCTAACTCGTATTTAAATTACAATAAGAATACAACAAGAAAGTTATCAAAATTTTAAGAGATTAAAGCATTATACGCAGGTGACTGATTATTACTTCACAAAGTGTCCACCCATCCGTACCTGTGGTAATACATATAAGCTTTGATTTATATACACAGCGCTTACAATACACGATGTAAAATGCACCAAAATCAAGATTGAAAATAACTTACAAGATTCTCGATTACTTCCAAGTTCACACAACTTAGTACCTGACAAGACTGCTTAGTAAAAATTGATCCACAAACCCAACCTTAATACTGGCTACCATATTCCGAATACAACTCCCGATATAATTTTATTTGCATAAGGCTTAGCTTAGGAGAGAAGGAAGGAATCTATAATCAGTTTTCTGCCTTATTACGAGTTTAGGATTACCTACGACTTGCCTTGAATATGAATTTGATATAGTACACAATCAGGTTTGGTAGGAGATCAAGTTACTGAATAACTTATTATTAAAGGATTTCGGTTGGAACGAGTTTTCGTGTTCAGTGAAATTTGGTTTGAGTCAGGATTACTCAAATGAGTCGTTTCTTAAAAACAGATAAAGTGATCGAGGTTGTTCTTAGAATTTGATTAATATCAAAGAAAATACGGAAGATGTAGGTTACACAAGACCGTCTGATCACAGCATTGCGGCAAAAATATGAAATATTTAATACAAAATTGCGTTGCGTCCACAAGACCCCAAAAATCAATCAATCTAGTAGCATCTATTGACTAAATTGAACCTATCAAAACTAAAGCGTACCTTCAATATATTGTAATAGGACCATCCATCATCTTCTACAAAGAGAGATTACACATTTCATTACAAAGTACAAAGTGTATAAAAAACTCTTCGGACAATTTGAAGCTGTTTTTTTATGCTGTCAGTTGGAAGCCGATGTCCGAGTCCATCATTAAATGAAATCTCAGTAATCATTCATCATCAACGGTGATTTGACCAGCGGTTAACCTGCCAGAGGCTGAGCTCCCAAGGTAGTCATTGAGAGTAAAAAAACAGGCTTCAAATTCTGATGCCTTTAATAACGATGCCTGTTTTGTTTGAATATTGATTTCGTAAGTTTGTTTCAAAAAGTTCTGAAGTTGAAATGTGTTTCGTTACTAAGTAGGCTTCGGGTATCGACTAAAATATTGCTCTGATAAAAGTTTTTTTAATATATTCGTAAATTGAATTTCGGTTGCCCTTTTTTAAGTAAAGTTGAAGTGCTTCACATTCCCAAAAGGAAACCTAGCATGAAAGAGGAAGCAACACCGGTAACTATTCACTTCTTTTGCTTCCTGCGTTTTGGGAGCTCATGCAGACATCCGATTTTAAATTTCGACAGCACACTCCAAACCTTTTCACCTTAATTCCTCCGATCCACCGCTTTAAAAGGAAAATAAGCGCGGAGGCTCAATTTACATAACAAATCGCCTCATTATTATGAAAATCTTACTCGTCTCTTAATATTTCTTCAAACAATTTTCGGCACGCAAACACCTTTGGGGCATAAAATGGAAAAGAAACGCGTAAACGGTAGCTGATATTAGCATGGATAGCCTTTTTGTTTTCTCTAAAACACTTGAACATATGTAAAGGATATCCGTTGAAGACTCCGCAGGGGGTCATTACGTGTAAGCAATCCATACTTATTGTTCAATTCTTTATGAACATAAAGCCGTTTACTCGATCTTAAAATTATCAGGTGTGTCGAAAAAAGAAACCGTTGGATATACGGATGCAGCAAATTATAGTTCGATACGTTTAATATTCATTTCAATGAGAATTCAAGTCTGACTAAAGAATGAAACGGTTACGCAGTGTCAATGACGCAAAATGTAACGGTCCTTTGTATATTTAACAAAAAATATTTTTATTTTGTGATTGATATTTACAAATACAGACAGTTTAACTCATGGATCAAACTGTTGTTCAATCACACATCTGTTGAACCCTGAAAATATTTGACACCCCAAAATCTAATCCCGGTATGTGTCAGTGATGAATTAGGCTAATATTTTTGTTTATGCTAAAGAAAAATAGAATTTCGTAGTCTATTGCCCTTAAATCGATGTCAATCTACATGGTGATTGGAGTTGCGTCTGTAATTTATGTCTAACATAGCAGATGGCGTACCAGTTCTCAGGGAATTACGCACGTTTAGAATAATACTAACGAGTGGGCTTCCACGCGATTCCCTTCCTTTCACAGGTGATATGTTTGAGAAAACGTGCTAAAGCCTTGGTTCGAACTTAGAGTGATTAAAAGATTCTCTGATTTCACAATATTACCAGTTTGTTTGTCTTGCATCGTAACGGGGTCACACATGCGCTGATTATTGGTCGGATTTGTAATGAATCAACAGTTCACTAAGGTATCCATAACACCGAAGTAGATGAAAACAACAACAGTAATGATTACATTAAAACTCCAACTTGTTATGATCGATTAGTAAGAGAAAATAAGTTTCCAAATAACAGATTAATTTTCCGAGCCATTTGACGTTTCGTGACACAAACAAGTTCAAGGCCTCGCGTTATCTAGGAAGAAAGTTGAATTTATTTGTTTATCCCTTGAAAATAAATACACCAAACCAGCCTGGTCACTACTGGGCAGTACACTAGTAGCAATAGACCCAAAATCTAAAAACAAACAGAGTCCAAATTAGTTTCTTTCAAATTCAGTACGTAAAGTGATTCAGAGGCGACCACTCATAAAGATAAAAAACCTGTTAATCAGTGACTTCCTCGGAAAAAGATTAAACACGTACAAAACAAGTAATTGGTTCGAATAATTCCGAAACTGGATACATTAAAGAAACGAGATTCTTAGCTGTCAACGACTTCTGAGTTTAAATCAATGTAAGTAATATTTCCATGGTTTTATGGGAACTATTAAGCTACAGAATGTGACAAGTGTTTATCTTAACTTGCGAGCGGTTTTTCAGAGCTGGGAAATGGGTCGTTTAATGTCTAAAGACTATGCCATAGATAAACTAAAATAACAATATACAGGCTGGCAATGTATAGAACAGCTAATTTTTATTTTTTTAATAACTGACTATATTTTTTAACGCTGAGGCGTCCAGAACCATGTAACAAGTTGCGTCACGTCCCTACCACAATGTAACTCATTCCTTGGTATAAGGTAATCTCTTTTTTTTCCACAATTGAAAGCTTGCCAAAGTTCATGCGAAATTCTTTAAATCTCAGTTTATCATGTCGGCAGTTTCATCCAAATCAAAATTTTTTACACGACACCCAATTAGGACTTCGCAAACCTTTCCTTTAACAGATCAAATCCATGTCCCTAATCATGTTTCTTATTATCCTTATTCTGTCCCTTGTCAGCTTGTAAAAACTCCATCAATTAATGTTGTAACTGTATCCTTTGAATTAAAACTATTAACAACGACACAGTTTACTAACAACTTACAACTTTACATCCCATATTCACACGCTTCATCATCTAGTATCATCAATATCACTTCACACTTTTGTCAGCGGTTAATTAGAGTAATTACAACAATCCATACAATCTAATAGAGGGGCTCATGTTTAAGATAAGTCAAGTTCATGACATGTCTCAACAAGTCACGACATGTTACAGACAAGGATATTATGAAATAAACATATGTATGAGTCACTGACAGTAATGAACGCACATTAGAACTCAATTTATGAATTGCGTTCGAAGTTCTCAACGAGTGATGTATGGCCAAGTCAGCAGATGCTTAGCCTGCTAAAATGTGAATGCCGAGAAGCGAATGAATGAAACGTCTGTCTTTATTAAAATAACTGAATCATCTGTGATCCCAGAAACGTTACGCAAAGGTGACCCGAAAACTACTAGGTCCCCATTAAACGATCACCTACTGGAAACCGTTTGCATGTGAGCGCAAGGTTTCCACGATTTAATTTATTGAAAAACGATAATACTAATAAATAATAAAGCTGAAGAGTAGGTTTTTTTTTTTTTTTGAACGCGCTAATCTCTAGAACTGCCGGTCGAATTTGAAAAATTCTTCTCTCCCTCTCTCGTCTTCCGATCTTGAGCATAAACAGCCTATAATGTTCCCACTGCACTGGGGCACAGGCCTCCTCTCGGTGAGAGAGAGTGGGCCGTTATCCACCACGCGGACCCAGTGCGGGTTGGTAGATGTCACATGTCTTGGAATTTTTGGTTCTAGGACATGCCGGTTTCCTCATGATGTTTTCTTTCACCGTTTTGAGAGCAGTAGTGATGAAATAATTTACACAAAGTAAAGCACCTGTCTGGGTTCGAACCTACGACCTAACAACTCGTAAGTTGCGGCGGTTACCACTGGGCCACCACTGCTCAATATACACCACTACACTCATAACAGGTCTGCAGAATTTCTGAATTCTGTCGGAATTTTACAAACATTTGATCGCAATTTTGGCCCAAACTTGGCCAAACACACTCGAATAGAAGAGCTTGTTCTTTCTTTTAATCATTACAAAAAAAAAACTACCAGTTATGGCCTCCAGTTTTTTTATCGGATAAGCCAGATATAAATGTTGTCAATGAATGCTTACAATAAAAACGTTGTAATTTCGACTTAAACTCTGCAATGCGGTGACAGGTTATTTAGTCGACACCTACCTTAATGATCAGTTTCCTCAATAAACTCTTTAAAGATGCCGAAATGATAATCCATGGGTATATTTACTCTATTATTTATACTTCCTCAGGAAATAATTAAGACTATTTTGAAATAAATCTCACCGGATTTTAATCCTAAGAGATTTATCTCCCGTAAAGTAATTAGAAGGCTCTCCTTTTACTTAAATGTCTACCCACAGATTATAAGAATACTGAGTAGTTAATTACAATTACAAAAATCTAAGATTTAAGTAACTGAGCGGTGTGAAGAACTTTTCAGATTCTAGCATATTTTAGCATTAAGATGAGGTTTTATAACCAGACCTAAAAAAACAAATGAAGAATCTAAAGTGAATGGCAAGCAAAAACAAAAAGCTATTAACGAAATATTAAAAATAAAAAAGCTGTATAAACCTCATTATAAGCACAGCATTTAATTTCCGAACCCTAATTACAAAAACTGACGTGTTGGCCAGAAAAACCTGACCACACGTACCCAAGTTACCTACGTCCTACGTGATATTAGGGGCTCGTGTCAGCGTTTACTGAAATAAGTACCTACCCGAGGTCCCGAAACGTTCAAAGGACTCTCTAAACCCCTCATTTCTGACATTAACGTCTGGCTTTTTCTAAGCTTCCAATTTAGGGGGCTACACTTAACGAAGGGAGAACGGTTGCAATTTCACCGGTTTGACCTCGTCTGGTCTGGTACGGTATTAACTTTATAATGTATGTGTGTATTTATGATACATATAGGTATTATATTCACTGGTTCTCCACAAAAGGTCAGGCAGTGTTCTACGTTACATACAAAACTCGGAAGTGTCTAGGAGGAAACGTGCCAATGCCCCTATAGGGAGATCGGGACTTCTATTCCAGTTTTGTTATTAAGGTACTGAAATTTTGGTCTTAATTTAAACCAAGGCTCGAAGATCAGGCAATATATATGAAGGCAGAGGATCAAGATATACTTAATCGTGAAGTTAATAATTTAGACCTAATTCGGCAAAATATACAGGATAATTGTCTAGAAGCATGTGCTGAATTCATAGTTACAGTTTGAGCACTAGTTAAATTTTGTCTGTATACTCTGTATAGGACTGTATAAATAAGGATGTCTTAATTAATTACAGGAGGACACGTTTACGGCATGTCGGATGCATTGTGGGCTAAGACCATCACAACATGATTCCTTGAAAACGTCCAACGGTATCGCGGTAGACCTCGACGTAGATGACGGGGCGAGCTTGATGGCTATAGGTGGGATTGGTCCATGTTGGTGGAGGATCGAGATGAATGGAAAAAGGAAAGGCCTTGCGCTGCAGTGGGACAATACAGGCAATTATTATTATTTTTTTGTTAATCGGTTAAGGTGGGAACATTTAAACCTCATAATATTCCCAGTTCCGAGGTTTCTCACGAAAGCGATAGAAAATAATTACTTATAAATCCGTAATTGAAAAAAAGCGTATAAATCAAGAGGTACCTATTGTTTTATACGCTTTTCGTAAGTTTCGCTATAAAAGTGATGAGTACTCATCACTTTTATAGCGAAACTTAATAAAAAGATACCTTTTCAAGTAGTTTTCATGGCGGTTTTATAGCCCCTGCTTTTGTCTTTTAGATAGGTAGGTAGGTACTTGAAAATACAATAAAACTAAAATGTTTTATAGTGAAAGCTGACGTTGTAACTATGTATTCATTTATGTTTACAGTGGAATTGGTAATAGAAACGTTTATAAGGGCGAAGAATTTGAGTCTCCGAATTTAGTGATGTTATTATCATCTAATTTAAATTAAATTTACACTCTACACTTTGAAGTTGAAAGGAAACACTAAGAAGTTTCAAGAAAAGTTATAAGACTACTGTAAGCTAATAGGGGCTAATTTTATCCGTGGAATAACTTTGAATTTTTTACAGTTATTTCATACAAAATCTGTCAGACGTTGATTTTATTCCACAAATATTTTTTTTCTGTCCATTGAATAATCAGACGTACATTAATTAGGTCGCGATACATCAACTATTATTTTTCCTTATAGGTAGTAATATCGAGGATTCTTCCATTTAGTTTAACACAAATTACAGTACAAAATACAAGTTTATATAATTAATTTTGTATATTATATTGTTCCTTTTTTATTATTTACATAGATTGTTATACTGGTATTCAGCTGCATCCGGTTAGACTGGAAGCCGACCCTGACATACTTGGGAAAAAGGCTAGGCAGGTGATGAGTTTGTTAGTTAATTTAGGTAGTTACAGTTAGTATTAAAAAAAATCTTGTAATATTTGATTATTATCAACTTTTTTATTTATTGCTATAATCTTCAGAAAACTCAGTCTAATCATCATCATTATCATTCTCCTGTCCTTATCCCAATTTATGTGGGGTGAACATGTCTTACGTCAGTCTAATATATCTAGGTAAATAATGTACAATTAGCACTTACAGTTGTCCTTTACAAGCTTCCACAAATTAAGATAACAAGATCTTTACAAAATGAAAATAGAATAAAAGTGTATAACATCTCCAAAAATACGCACACCATTTAACGTCAAGCTCATTCAAAATTCCGGTGTCCTCCAAACATTCTCAAAACAGGTCGCTCCAACCTCCAAGTCCATTCATAACTTTGGAGTTTGGGCGTAGTAAAAGGGTCAGTCGCAGTACGAGCCTCATCCTTGTTATCATTAGCACCTCGCCACTCCCACGTTACCAAATATGTATGGGAAATACAATGTTTGATCTACTTCGTGTTTCACATGCCATGTGTTACCGAATTAGACTATTTTGTTGCAGTTTTATGAGGCGGATATCGAAAGTTTGCAGAAGAAACGAACTAATTAGTACCTAAGAGAACGTTAAGATTTTGAAGGCTTCAATAATTTGCAGAATTGGTCACATTAAACAGTAAACATTTACTACACTAGGTACGTTTTATGAAACCACGTAAAACCTATACTAGTATAGGTACTGGGTTAGTTGCACAATAGATAACTAACTTTAAATAAAGAATTTATTGAATAACACGAAGAACGAGTTATTAATTTACGGCCGAGCACATAACCATTGACAGATCGCTACTGATGGTAGCCAGTACAAATTATAACTGCCAGTATAACCACAGATTACTGAATAGTTACTACGGTATAACTATAACATAACCAAACAGTGGGGTTATTACGTAACACGCTTTTAGTAGCAATGGATTTTATTTTGACAGTTCAACAACATTCATTGCGTTATTTACGTTGTTGAGCAGACACATTTTTCGAAAATATGAAGTAATGGATTAGCAATACCTATCCTTCAAAATTATTCCGATTGGATTAGGTTGCTGGTCATTACTGATAAAGATTATTGGGACTTTAAAACCAGAGATAAATAGATTTTTCTACCTCCAGCATGTCAAAAGTGGTGATAAATAGGGAATTGGGTTCGGCCGTTAAGCGTCATGTCTTGAATTTGAATGACGAATGTGTCATAATAATCATAAGTTTAATAAAACAAAATACATAGGTTAGGTAAGCGATACGTCCACAAAACCAAAAGGGGGTCTACTATCTAAAGTCCTTCAACAAAGAAACGGGCCCGTCCGAAAGTAGTTTGACACGTCGCGTCGGTTTGACCCTACTCCCGAATAATTAGCTTTTTCGGACAAGTAAAAAATATCGCGAGTAGGGACAACTGTCAAACCGAGGTGTCATTAATTCTTAGGTCAGGGCCCACACTAATCTTATGTCCTCTCCGTAGGTGATACGGAGTAGGAATCGCCCATTAGCCCACGTTCGCACGGACATAAAAATATCGCTGCGGGATTTAATCGTGCACTGGATTTACAACAGACTCTCGGTGTTGAGCCGAGCATTGAAAATCCAATAAAGCGCATCTCAGCGCGTCAAAAAAACACGTTGTAGGATTTTCAACTCTCGGCGCTAAGCAGAGAATTGAAAATCCGGTGCGCGTCAAAAATCGTCGCGGGAAAAACGCGCCCGTGCGAAGCGGCTTGTAAACTAGTAACTACGGCAATCGGCATGTGTGCTACGGCCGAATCTACGGATTTCGTGCTTAGGGTGAAGACATCGATGTGATCGATCAAAGAACAATTTTATGAATAAAAGTTACGAGTGTCTGTCGATTGAAAAATCAGTCTTTAATTATTTATTTTTATGTTTTATTGGTATTACTTATGTATATAAAACTTAATTATTTAAATTACTTATTAGCTAAAGGCTAGATTGTAGTGTGAATCTAAAGTACCACCAACTGTGTGATACTTTATACAAAAAAAAAAGTTTGACGGAACGTTCAAAATCCACTGAGCGTTATGAACGTAGGACAAAGTGTTAAAAACTCCATTAACGCACAAAACAACAAAACACAGTCAATGCGGGCTTTGACATATTTTATGTATTCTTCGCGAATCAAGTATGTAAATAACAAACTTCTGAATCTGACTGTGTCAAAGAATTCAAGGATAAAGGAATGACGAACTTTGAGACGATTTGGGAACACAATAGAACAGCTGTTGCTATTTTCAGTTAATGGATCGTTCAAACAAGGCTTACGGAATAGGACCGTTAAAATTAAGCGTTAAATAATAACATACATCCACCATCTCATGTTGTTACCATAACACAAGCATTAGGTTGCTTAGCTTGGGACAAATGGTGCTGTGTGAAATGTCTAGGGATATTATTATTATTATACATAGCATCACGCCGGTATTCCACGAAGGGTTAGGCAGTCACGAGCACCAATATCAACACTTGGCAACTTTCAATTGCGATTTTTTCGTGAAATAACGAATGCAACGTTGAAATACGACACATTACACCTAGGTATGGGTTCGAAAATATGCTATGTTCGTAACAAGATAAAATTTCATTAAAAAATAAAGGAGTAAATCGCTTTTGAATAAAGCCGAGTGCATACATAATATGTACTTTTGCTCGTGACTGTACATAAAGTACACCTATTCTCAAATTTTATTTATGTTTAAAATTTACATTCTTTCAAGTTAAACCAATATCAACTTTATATAATGGTAATTACGTTGATTTCAGAGTGACTAGCACTATTGAAAAAGTTATGAAAATGTTTGAAGTTGTAGCGAACTCTATTCTGTAAGAATTAAAGTTATTTTTCCATAAACACATATTTGTTTACATTTTTGGCGAATATGTCGCGATTATACTATGTTACATTTCGCCAGAAACGTTTAAGTCATATCGTTATAGTCATAGGGGACGAGCTTATTGCCAACAACCGGACACAAAACCAAACTCCGGGCTAATCAGTACCAGCGGAGTTTGACCTTGTGGCAAGTCTGGAAATTCCTGATGGAAAAACCGAAAAACAATTCGCCTGACCCGGGAATCGAACCCAGGACCTCACGCTCAGCAGTAGCGCTTGCGACCACTTGACCAACGAGGCCCGATCAATATTCATGTGAATTTATTATTAGATTAGTTAGTTGTCTTATTAATATGTGAGACGATAAAAATGAATATGGAAATAATATCTTTAGCATTCTATACTCATTGTTAAAGTCCTTGGAATATGGCGCTTAACATAATTTTAATTTATAATTGCTTATGTACCTTTTGGATGACCGTGTGAGGTGCATTCAAATTGTTGTACTTAATCTATTTTACATAAGTTCTCATTATGAAATAAAAAAACAGAGGGGTTTTGTGGCTAAGTAATAACAGCTGGGTCGATCGATCAGGTTAAGCTACGCTTGCTGCGGTTGGTCCGTGGATGGGTGACCATCCACACATACCAAGACCCCTCCGTGCCTCGGAAAGCACGTTAAGTCGTTGGTCCCGGCTGTTATTCGTGGATCTTTGACAGTCGTTACGGGTCATCAGAACCCCAAAAGTCTGATAACCATCTTACTAAGGGGTATCGTATTACCCGGTAACTGGGTCGTGAAGGTCAGATAGGCAGTCGCTCCATGTAAAATACTGGTATTCAGCTGCATCCGGTTAGACTGGAAGCCGACCCCAACATAGTTGGGAAAAGGCTAGGCAGATTGTATATATCTCAAATATTATATGAGACCACGAAGAATAACGTCCAAAAAAAAAACACGATTTTTTGCCTAGCCTACCACTGCTTATCCCCAAAAAAGGAAGCGCCTTAAAAATAATCATCAAGTGTCAGTATAATAATTTCAGCTTTAATAAAATAATATTTTTTACAAAGTCAAAGCAAGACAATTCATTAGGGTAACCATATTTAATAACCATAAAAACAGGAGACCGTTGCGACTAAACCGAATACTGTCCAAATATGGTTGTATCAATAGAAAAACCACTTAATTTTGATAGGTATGATGACTCAAGCTAATAAAATTAATGTTTCCGACCGACCTACTAGCTAAATACTAGACGGACCAAGCTGTAATCACATGAAACGATTTTAAACCTTATGCAGATGAATTTAAAAGTTGATTTTGTTTTACAAGTCTTCAGTTATTTTAAGAATTTTTAAATTACAATTTAGTTAGTTTTAACAGCGGAAACGGTGCTGTCGGAAGGCAACCCTTGCGTTCGCGCAGCTGACCGCTACGCTGGGGTTAATTTAAAAATAAACCTGTTTGTTTCTTTTTTTAAGCCGTATTTAGTGACTGTGGAGTAGGTTTACATTTTTTGTTTAAAAAAGTTAAATAAGGAAGTTGATGTATGTGTGTATCGCATCTTGTTATTTTTTGGTGTAACCTGAGCCCTGAACATTATAAATTCGATGTATTTTTAAGGCGCAAACGCAGCATTTAGGTCTTTTATACTGCATGGTTGGGTAGGCAGATATTTAAGAGCCGACAAGACAATAAACTTGATTAATAGAACTTCTTCCAAGTCACTGAAGTGAAACGATACAAAAGTAATTATACATATTATAACTATCCACAAAACAATCGAATGTAGACAATATTACCTACATATAACATGAAGTCCCAAGTCCAATAATAATTACAACTAAATTGCATCTAATCTTTATTGCGATCTAAGTAATAACCACAATACGTAAGTCGGCAGAACACCGAATTAATCCAGTATATTAAAGCTCAGGTCTTATACATACCCAGATCATTAATAATTATATCTCCCCGTATGCGCAGTAATTGAAAAATCCTAACAGTCGATAGGCTGTATCGACTGTTAGGATTTTTCAATTACTCATCGGAGAAATAAAATTTATGCGTTCGAACAGAGACAACGCCCATTCGTAATTGGTTCACAGATCAATGATAGAGCATAATGCATTTGTGAGTTCTTAGTGCCTATATTTAATATTTATGGTCTCATCGCTTCCTGTGGGTGTCGTCACAGCAGAATCTACAATTTTATTTAGAGGAGCAGCACCTACCTGTATGGAAGATAACTGTATACATAATCTTAGGAAAAGAACTCAAACTTCTGCAGAATTAAGTTTTTTTTTTTTATAATGTAAGACGCACCATATGGCTATAAGAGTTGGGGAAGACCAAAGAAACGATGGGTGGACTGTGTGAATGATGATAATATGGTTAGAAAGGGGGGTGACTACCGAAATGACGACTAATAGAGAAGTATGGAAGAAAAAGACATGTTGCGCCGACCCCAAATAAATTGGGATAAGGTCAGGAGAATGATTATGATGATGATTAAAATACGCAATATTTTAATTTCGCCTGCACAGTGAAACAATCAGGCTGGTGGTCGTAGTTCATTTTTATCTTTACTATAGAAATATAGTCATAGTTCATATCATATGTATTATGTATACGTTCATATCTAAGTACCTATTATTAGTTTAGTCTCCGTATCGATCTGTTTATCATAGACTTCCGGATGTGGACATTTCCGGGCGATAAAATGAGAAGACACCTCTAGGTTATCGATTGTGAAATGAACGAGAAAATACAGTAAATCATGTGTTTATCAAATTTATATTGTAAGGGTCAACCGAAGAAAGGGTCACTCCGACGCGACGTTCGGTTCGCACTCGATAAGGACTGTCCACTTAAACGTTTGAAAAATAGGGTGGTATGCCGATAATACCAATATATTACTTGAAATTGAACCCATGTTTGTCATAAAAAATAGTAATGGAAATACCAATAGTGAACTCTAATTTCGTAACACAATATCAACCTCAATCTGAATTATTTTGAAGGATATTAGCTAACCTATTGCTACAAATGTAGGAAAAAATTGTCTGCTCAACCACGTCAATAACGCAATGAATGTTGTTGAACTGTCAAAATGAAATCCACTGCTACTGTTAGTGTGTTACGCAATTACCTCGCAGGTTGGTAAAACTGTCATCAATTATTATTTCTACCACTGCATATTATAATAATTAGGAATAAATTATCTAATTGAACATCTCAGCTCAACTCTTTAGCTAAATAGTGCCCTAAATAAAATCAACCAAACTTATTTAGTTCAACACATACTGCCAATAAACAAGCAAGGAACTAAGGCCCGTCGCAGACGATACAAATGATATACATACGACTTACAAACGATACGAGAATGTTTTCTGTTTGCACTCGAGTTCTTTGATCCGCCGTCTTACAGCGGAAATACGTTTTAGTAAGTACAAAATGAAAACAGTACGACTTGGGTCTTTATGTTATGCGAATACTTGGTTGTTTAATAAGATGTCTGTTCTTGTAATATTTTGTATGTGTTACGGATTTTGTTTTATACAGAGTTGTTTTTTTTATTAATAGAAAGAAAGGAGTAGATAATCTTCATGTCCTCTCTTTTCCCACCAACAATTTCTGCTCTAGAGAACAGCAGAGTAATTGCGTAGCAAAATTACAGTGGGAATGGCTTTCATTTTGACAGTTCAACAATCTCTCTCTCTCTCTCTCTGTAGTCGGTCCGTCATGTTTGAGGATCGTGGACAGCTTCGGAGTTGCATCTGGAGCGGATGATCCGCCTCCACCAGTTTATTTCCAGCGCATCCCTTACCACCGTGTAGTATTTAGAGGATGATGATTCCTTCAACAATATTCATTGCGTTATTTGTTATTTCCGTTGATGATGAGACAAATTTTTGGAACATATGAAGCAATGGATGAGCAAAATCGTGCAAACTGGTTCAGATTGTGATTGATAGTGTGTTATGATAAATTAATATTGTATTTTGCAATGACTACAACGCAAGTAGAACATAATTTCTGACGATATTGCTGTCCGTAGTCCAACAAGAGCATACCCGCTTTATAACAAGAAATTCCAACCTTTTATTACGCACGATATATATCATAGCCCTAATCGCCAACTACTTAACTCTAGGCCGTTAACACGTAAATTTTCCGCACACAATAAAAACAAATGCCTACTGAGTCACGACCCACGTTTCGTTAGGTATGCAATGAAAACTAAAAATACTGCGTTTGAGAGTCGCAGGGTCGAGGCCGAGACTCGAGTCAACGCCACTACGCTATAAACACCAGCTTGACCCGCGAAGTTGGGATTAGTCCGGCCGGAAGGAAGGTAGGTTCTGACTTCTGTCTGTCCTATAATAGTATTAGGTCTGAAATTTATTCAGTTGTATTATACTATGAGAATCGGGGTGGAACAACGATACACACTAAACTTGACGGTAAAAACCGTAGAAAATATCGAAATAGAAGTTTGGTAAAATGTATTATATTTTGTGAATTTTTATTAATATTAACTCATTAAAAAATCAGGCACTTAACATGGTTCATGGCATCACAAGGCTTCGCTACCCCTCAGGATAGTAGCGAAGCCATGTGACACTAATTCACACCTAGACTCAATTTTTGTCCTATTCAACAAACATTGATTTAAATACGTGAGGTTTTTTTTTTAACAAATAATGCCTCATTTTTTGCCACTTAAATTATTTTGAAAAACAGTTCTCACGCTAACGCTGGTCATAAAATAAAATATATTCAAACTCCAAAATAAAAATATGCTCCTTAGGCTCATTTGGCTAGACATGCTGATTGTCACACGTCATGTCATAGGCGTCGTTATAAGTCGTAAAGGCACTCGCGTGAATTGAATCGGCAAATTGAAGCAGTCGACGATAAGACATGTCAAACATCCATATTTCCATAGGGGTCTTTAAGTCGATGTCACGGATGGACGGAAAGTCAAACGCGGGTAATAACTTGCTCATTTCCTCTATATTAACTTGCATGATAATAGAAAACCTGCCGTGTGTCAATGATCGGCAAATTGAAGCAGTCGACGATAAGACATGACAAATAGGTATCTATATTTCCATAGCGGTCTTTACGCCGACGTCACGGATGAACGGAATGTCAAACGCGGGCACTAACTTATTTCCACCATACATATTAACTTACATAATAGTAGAGAAACTGCATTATATCTATGTTAAGTGTGTGAGCAGAGGTCAAAATTCAATGACAGGAAATCCGCGTTTAAAATTAGCATACAGGTTGCTGCCCGCAAAGCTGATACTTAGCACAGAACTCCTCGCAGTTACGTATTTGTTTAAATAACTATACATTTTAAACACATTACTACTATGTTATTAAAATTAACTACATAATTAATTATGATTTGTTTGCAACAGACTCATTACAAAAACTGACATTAAAAATAAAACGCTATAATTTTCGGAGTCCTTTACCCATAAAAATACCGAAAGCAAAACAAGATAGGACCGAACGTAATTTTTATTCGTCACATCGTAATAAAAAGTCACATTAGATAGTCCCGCATAATTAGTAGATATGGACACTCTAGCATACAGGAAGTCCCTGTTTAGCTTATCTGGATGGCTCGTCGAGTACCGAGCCTCGTTTACCTGCTTTTTAACAGTTTTGTTAGGCGCAAACTTTAATTATACCATACCGTGTGGTCACCGTACGGTCGGTTTTTACCTCATAAGGAAGGATGTTGCTTTGCGAAATTAATTTTGTGGTGGAATATGTATATATTTGTTAACACCGAGCCACAATGTTATGATAAAAATAAAAATTAATTAGGTACTTACAGATTTTATTGTTAATTGGAAAAAAGACGCCAGTACATCAAACCACCTGAAACAGTTAAATTTTCCTAATCAACCTTGAACCTAATCCTTTAGCGATAAAGTTGAAAATCTATTAAAGAAATTTAACAGATTGCAGTAGCTCGATGTGCTGGCGTCTACCACACATAACATAACATCACGCCTGTATTCCCCGAAGGGTAAGGCAGAGGTGTACCTGTAGTACACCCACATTTCGCCACCTATGCTAAAGTCCCATACCAACCAATACCAATAGGTACCAAATCGACCGACCGTTTGTACCAATAGGCACAAACGAACTGTTTTGTAAAATATTTAAGATCCTAATTAGAACGCTGCTCGAGTTTCGTTAACTTTTTACGGGCCCAATTTCATCCGAAACTTGGCTACGGAAGGAAAGCGCTTTTCTTATTTAGTACGAGCCAGCTTTTACGACAAAAACTAAAGTAACTCGAAAAAGAAGCTAACATTTTAGCCGAGCCTAACATAGTTGGGAAAGGGCTACGATATGACAGACATTACATAACACACACACCTATTCAGCCTATAATGTTCCCACTGCTGGGACACAGGCCTCCTCTCTTCGAGTGGGAGTGGGCTATAATCTACCACGCGGGCCCAGTGCGGGTTGGTAGATCTCTTCGCATTTTTGGTTCTAGGACATGCCGGTTTCGGAGACAGACAGTACGCGATCCTATTTCTATCAGCGGTCTTATTTCTATGACGGCACGGTTGGCACAGTAGTTAAGCGATTAACTGCTGCGCTGCGTGTCGTGGGTTCGATTCCCTCACGGAACAAATATTTGTATGGCCTACAAGTAGTTGTTCCGGGTCTGGCTGTTTGTGTATGTGAGTTTAAATGTTTGTGAACGCACCCACGATACAGGAGTAATTCCTAGTGTGGGGCAAAGTTTAAAAAAAAAAAAAAAATCTGTCAAACTTTGTAAATAATACATTTAATTACAAAATTACAAAAAAAAATGTAAATAACAAATTTTTTTAAACTTATAATTTTTGCTGTTTTTGTGATCTTACGTAAGAATAATCCAGACCCCTCCCACCCCCATGTTAAGAAAAAATAAGACTAGTTCGGACCCCCTCCCCCCTCAAGTCGTCTTACGTAATAAATGAACAGCCCCTAAGTAATGTTCTGCCTACGATCTAAAACAAATAAATAGTTAACACATCAGCTGTGTTCTATCTTTGGCAGCGGTTCAATAAACCGATGCGATTTCAGTAATGAGCCGAGACGAAACAAATAGGTACTGCTTACCTAGAAGTCTAGAATAGGAATGAGCAGGGCTGTTTGCTTAGCTGTAATGAAGACGTCTTTTAATGAGGTTGGAACAAAATGAGGTCCTATTTTATCTACAAAAAAAAACCTATCACTTCCTAACGTTCTGTTTTGTAGGTACTGAATTACTGATTTATAAGAAAAGTACCTACGCAACTAAAGCTGGATTCACATTACTGTGTTGTGTCCAATGACGTATTATTCATTGGTTGTGTCAACTAGTGTCGTGTCGTGTCGTGACGCTGTCTGACGCAGTGTTACCATTGTGATTTGACGTAGTCCTGAACAGATTTGTTGGATTGGTAGGTATATCCCGCTTCTGGATGCAACACGACACATTAACCGACGTATGCAAGGACGTAAAAATATACTGGATTTTGAACCCTCGGCGCTAGGCAGTGCATTGAAAATACAGTGCGCGAAAAAAAAATGTGTCGTGTTGTGATTGTGACGCTCATTGAGAGAAAATCGCAAAAGATTTTGCGATGACTTTCAATAAACATTGATCGATTCGTAGACCAGCACCCTAATTGCGTAACACACGATTAATTGGAATCGGTTTCATTTTGACAGTTCAACAACATTCATTGCGTTATTTACGTGTTGAGCCGACAAATTTTTCGAACTTATGAAGCAATGGATTAGCAATTTGCTTCAAAATGATTCAGATTACGATTGATTGTGTGTTACGCAATCGGGGTGCTGCTTCCTAGTAGCTAGTGGATTCGTCAGTTTCCTGTGTTATGAAGAGCGCTTTTAAAAATAGTTTTACGTTATGTTCTTGTTATCATTGGTCAGTTCGTAAAATTGCAATGATTCACAATAATGCTACGGCTACATTGTCGCTATAAGGCGAACTACACTTCGCGCGCTCTCTGTATACAGCGTGACGTCGAGCGATGTTCGAGAGAGCGCGTGATGTGTATTTATTGTACCTACACCACAAAAATACATAATATAAAAAATACATGACACACAACTACAAAATAATACACTGTCCACTCCAGGCAACATTGGAATGGACAGTGATTGAAGTTGTGAAGTGAGTGAAGTTTAGTTGGCCTTACCGCGACAATGTGACCAAAGCATAAGCAAATAGTTTCAAACCCAACCTTGGTAGAATAGGTATCTATATCTACCAACACCTAGGTAGGTACTGTGACAGTAGGCTGAAGACGGCCCTAGCTAGATTTGCCAACCTACTTAGCACATCACTGTTCGTTTTTACTTGGAACTAAGACGTCCGTCTCGTTCCTGGTTTAGTCTATCTCCCTACACCATCAGCGGTAAGAATTTTTTCATTGACAGCGTCTTTATGTCGTAGCAGTAAGAATGAGTTTCATAGTGCAAGTGTAGCCACTGATATGCAGTTTACTATACCTACATAGATATAAATCAGTGTTCAAATCACGTCGGGGTCACCAGTTTGGAGGTATGAGGAACAGGGTGTAAAGTTCACTCATCCTCCATTGAAAAGAGAGGATCCTCCGACCAGACGGGTGTTATGTCTGGCGGGCAATTGCCCAACGATTGATATTGGGAAATTGTATCTATGCTAATGGCACGGTAAACTCTGCTTGCGAGATGCAGGATTTGCGTGACGTCAGTATGACGCGTTGTTCGCATGTGGCGTTGTAGATACCGCTACAGCATTATAGACACTAGACAGTACTATAGATACTTCGATCGTTTGGTTTTACTGCCTTGCAATTTTGAACCGGCAATTTGCCCGGCAAATGGCCATTGGGTCGCCCATAATTAGATGGGACTGTGGCTGTGGTACCGTGCGCCGTGTTAATCAGTGCCGTACGTGATGCATCAAAGTTCACATCTGTCCCTTCAAAAATGTTAACCGTGACAGATGTACAATTTTTTTTTTGCCGTGATGGCCCCTACTCGTTCAAAACTTGGCAAGTACCAATAAGACCTTTTCAATAAATGGGTACTTTCTAAAGTTTATCTTAGACTTGGCCCTCTTAGTACTTATACCTGACTAGCCTTTTCCCAATTGGGGATAAACCCTTGTCCTATTGATGGGTCGGCTTCCAGTATAACCGGATGCAGCTGAATACCAGTATTTTACATGGAGCGACTACCTATCTGACTTCTAAAACCCAGTTACTGGGTAATACGATACCCCTTGGTAAGACTGGTTGTCAGACTTTCGGGCTACTGACGACCCGTAACGACTGTCAAAGATCCGCGAATGACAGCCGGGACCAACGGCTTAACATGCTTTGCAAGGCACGGAGGGGTCTTTGTATGTAAAGATGGTCACCCATCCAAGGACCAACCCTGCAGTGGGGCAATAATAGGCTGGTATTATTTCAAAGGCCTTTACACACGGCAGCATTTAGCAGCTCCGCGATACGGTCGTTAATTTTCAAATAAATCTTTAGGAACATGCAATGACTCAGTTGTTCAGTTACTAGGTGCCCATGAGACTAATTTTTACACCGGTAAGCGTTAGTTGAACCGTGTACAGTCACACTTAGTTATTTCTCGTTATTTCCTCCATGCACGCAAAGATTAGCAGAAGATGGACGTGACTGCATGCAGGTGAATCATGTAGGTAGGTAATTAGGTGTCAATCAAAAATATAACGTAGGTACACACTCAGTTACGCAGGTACTACCTACCTAGGTCATCATCTGCCTAGCCTTTTCTTAAATATGTTGGGGTCGGCTTCCAGTGTAACCGACTTCCAGTGTAAGCGACAGCCTATCTGGCCTTCACAACCCAGTTACTAGGTTGATACGATACCCCTTGGTAAGACTGATTGTTACGACCGTCTAAAAAATCTACAAATGACAGCCGAGACACGGAGGGTCTCGATATGTAATGGATGGTCACCCATCCACGGACAGCCCTTCGATCAACCCCATGCGGCTGTTAGTATTTAGCCACGAGGCCCACAAGCCCCTACCTAAGTAAGTATGATATTCCATTTATGAGTATGGTTGTAAAAAGAGGAGTCATAATAAAATCCCGATGATGGGTATTGATGCAGCTGGCTAATCGTAAAACCATTAAATCGAAATTGAAAAATGCCAGGATTTAAATTTGGAAGGTCCAAATATTCTCCGTTTATCGCCAGCCAGGGTATCGGAACAATAAAATTCCCACCATCGACTGTAATTAAAATAAAATCTGCATTGCATTTGTACCTACTTACTTTACCAATTTGATGTAGGTAACTCATAATGTAACGTAAATTAATTTATGAGATAGTTCAATGACCTTTGTGGAACATCACAGGTAGGTAATAATATTACTCAGAGAGGAAATAGAAAACAGAATGAAGATCGAGAGGCGTCAAGTACACATTGGAAAACTAATAGGTAAGTTTACATTAGACACGAGTTAATTACACACTTCAATTAATTAAAACGGAGTGAAATTAGGCGGAACTGTAGCGATTGCGAACTAACTTTGTACCGGGAGGCACCTGCTTGCAAGTTAGTATTGATGAATAAATAAGCTTTGTTGGAGGAACCTACTGCGTAGGGATATCTAACCTGTATCTAATAACCTATTGATTATCTATTAGGAACGTACTTAACCTACACAGTTTAATTACAAACTTGACATCTTATTCGAAATTCGAACGGCGGCACTCACTACCGCATCTTTTAACGCAACGCGGGCCCAATAAAGACAAAAGTAATGAAACAATAACATCCCACGATTATCTTCCGTGCAGTACCTATTCCACTGTTGCAGATCATAATCAACAGTAAGAATTTATACAATTACTACTGGATAAAATCAGTGCCGGTTGCCGGCTCCAAACGGGCATGCGAAAAAAAACAAAAAGAATACTCACTCGCAAATTCGTTGCACAATATCTCACAACAAAATGTCACTTTCTCTAATATGTCTGTGTAAATATATTATTACAATAACGAACAGTTTTGGCACAAATTAATTTTCACTTGTTTATTTACGTTCGTTCGAATTTTGACAATCGTCGAGGTTATCACGCATGCGCAATACGACACTCCCTCCTTCGGCTGCCGGCGCAAACTGACTGATGAACGAACGAAAACCGAACGCGAACGTTTTCTCGACTCGGGGTGACAGAGAATGGAATATTGGCAAGAATGAGTGTGCGAGCGGGAGAGCGTCATTGACTAGACAGACGAAAGCATAATACGGATAAGGTGGAGTAGACTGTGTTTGGGAAAGATTGTCTCGGGAGATGTATGAGATTAGATTTGAGAACATTACGTCGGGGACTCGGGGGTTGTTCCGTTTTGTACCAAAAATCAATCGCGTAAAGTTCAAAATGGGTTCTTTGTTTTATTTTAAAGTATAGGTATACTTTGCGTACTACTATTTTTGCTTGTTTGTTTATAAAGACTTGAAAACAGCATTTTAGATGTTAATTACTATGTAAGTACCTATTTATTCTATAGTTAATTTATTGTATGTTTAGTATGATATACTAGGTACTTACATAAATTTAATTTAGCGCAGTAGGAAATTGTGGAGTGGAGAACATCAAACAAAAATGCATGCAAAATACATTAGGAGTCAGCAAAGGAAATAACCTCACATTAAAAATAATAGCTTTTCGCTACCAAATGAAAAATAAAAGTTCAAGTACCTATAACTTCCAAAGGCATAGTTAGCACAAAGCAATGGCAATTTGGGAGCGGCTGCTCTCACACACACACACACACAAAGACTCATACACAGACGTTTTGCTCGGTATTTAAACCCTTTAGAGGGCTTAATTCTATTTTCAACCTTAGTCCTTGGTGTTAATCGTCAAAGTCGTCTTTTATTTCAGACTCATGTGCTATTGCAAAGGTGTGAGGGTAGCTCTTTTATTTTTTAAACAGGATATCCTGGCTAGGGCGTCCTGGCGGCCGTTTCCGAGCATACGGTTCATTAAGGAGTGACGGCTGTATAAAAAAGCCAGTAGCACGTGTAGCCAGACAAGTGGGGTTGAAAAACAAAAACAGCTGTGTGGTATGATGCATAAAACCTCTATGAATTGAGCGGAGTTTTTGAAGTTTAGTAGCTTTTTGTGTTTTCTCCTGCAAGTGGTTGGGCCTCGTTCATTTACGGAAACCTCTCTCCCATCACTTGTCTTCTTTGTTAACGAATACTAAAGAGTGCTTTGTTATCTGTTTTTGTCACTTCGTTACTGATATTATTCATAGTAGACCATCTTGTTATAGAAATAGCTTACCTTAACTATATCCCCCTGCTGATTTATTTATAAAGCCGTACATTATTACTAACGGTTATTTATAGTATGAAGCAGCAAAAATACCTTTGAACTTTAGCTCACGCCGCAAACGGAAAAGGTTGCCTCGTTATACAAAATTTAATAAAAGAAGAAAGTAAAAATATTTTTCTATCAGCAAGTGACAAATCAACACAGAATACCACTTGAATCACAAACGAATCGTCCCTCTTAGAAAATGGCTCTTATCTTTGAAGTGTGTAAACAAAGAGCTCCTACACCCACTCAAAATTGTTTCACAAAAAAAAACAACCCGAGGGTTTCTTCTACTTGAAACGCAATTATTGGTTCTCTAATATGTATTGACTTTTATGGAGCTACTGAGTAAAGTATCAAAATAACAAGCTTACATTAATAACCTAGTTATAATATGAAGATAGGGTTTATTAATTTCAAATTCATAACAAATAGGTATCTAATTAGTACCTAATTTTGTTCGTATAAAAGGCTGATTAGGCTATTAATGAAACTGAAAACCTTGTTTTATGAAATTAATTATGTGCTATTATTTTAATTAGTTATTTACTATTATGATCTACACAATTAAACACCTCTGTATACCGTTTCTATTTACATCTTTAGTAAAATATGTATAATGCCGATAGGTACCGTTATAAATGTTGTCCTGTAATAGTGCTAGTACATGTAGAATCAGTTAGCTAGAATTATGGAAGATGTAAGCTTCTAAGATGTACATATAAGGGAGTCTGTTTTGCATTACATAGTCGGGTCTTACGACACGCACCGGGTGCAAGATCGTGCAAGCAGCTGATACCTCATTTTTTCTGCGTGCACCTTTAACACTTCATTTTTTTTTACATTGTTCTAACTAGAGAAACGTGTCTAAAGTATTAGAGAGTATTCACCATTAAAACGAAGTAATCGTTAAAGTTTCCCACTTTATCTCGCTATTATGAGTTCCGTGGGTGCAGCTATAAAACTTCACCCCTTATGGAGACAAATGGTAAAATTATCTCATTAATACTGTCATCGGTCGACCGGTGCTATAAGTAAATGAACTTGTCAAGGCTACCCGAATTACTGAACCGCTTGGTGGTCGCGAATTATGTATGTAAATTGAAATAGACAATTAGGCTTACGGGTGAATGGCATTTCACACTTGTAGCGACTACCTACTAGAGTACACTAACGAGTTAAAATTAATGTTACATCGAGTTTAATAAGTAGATTGGTAATTACATAAAAAACACTGCTCAATATAAAATAAATGTAAAACGTTATTTGATGATTTCTCATTGAAATGTAGATTTACAGTAGGTAAGTAGGTACCTACAGGACGGAACCAAGGGGGTTGCAAGGGTGGGCAATGCCTACCCTAGAAACTTATTTGCCCACCCTAGAAAAATCGACAGTATTGAAGAATTACTTACTGTTTAATCGGTTTTACTAGGGTTTTAATTAGAGCCGTACATTTTGACAAAGATGTCAGGTTTATAGAGTTAGTTAGGGGCTTGGCTGTACATTAGATCTGATACCTTTTTAACAGTGAAAGCGTCATTTAAATCTTGGCAACCTACTTTACATGATATATTTTTGGTGGGATTATTTATGGTGTCATTTATGATCTCTCATTAGATGACTGGTTAGTTCATCTGGACGTCTGTCCCACCTAGACAAAATCCCAAGCTACGCCAATGGGTACCTATCTTATTTTGATTTGTAATAACATGTTTCATTTGAAATGATTTATATTGTGGTAACAAGCTCAGTAATAAGTAATTTTCCTTATTTTATTGCTAATATACAAAGTCTACCAAGCTAGGCATTTATTTGAGCAAAACGAGCGTCTGGTTTTGATAATTATACAAGCCCTAAATAAGTAATAAATATTAATTTAGTAGAGAACACAGCCAGATTTCTATAAATTATTAAAAGCAATTTATTCTATGGCATAGAATTAACACCCAAAGGAAACATTATCAAATTGTGTTATTACTGCCACAAAACCATTCTACGAAAACGAAATTATTGTAACAGAGTTGTTCATTAATCACTGTCGTGATTTCGTGAATAGGTATAACCTTGTAACTATGTACCTACCTATTTTCATATTTAGAATAAAATACTTACATTCGATATGATACATTTAAAATGAAGTTTATGAATACCTGCCGATCGATTCTATAAAGATATAATCGTGAAAATGAAGTGAGCTTAGAGTGAGCTGTCAATAGTGTCGATCCCTAGCATTAGTTGGAATGACAGCTCACTCCACGCTCACTTCACCTAAATTCGCACTAAATCGCACTGCTAGGATGAACTCACTTCATCGCACTTTTTATAAGCTACCACGCTTTTATTTTAGGGTTAACTTCCGTGGTGTGACTGAGATTTCAAGACAATTGAGGCAAATTAGTAAAATATAGCAAGTTAGAATACATACACACATACAGTACATGATACATTTCATGATATAGGTACTTTTCTCAAATCAAATTATCATAATATTAAATTAGAGGGAATTAAGTCTCACTTTCATAGACAAAGGCATATCCTCTTTCTTCTTTCATTTCTTCTCCAAATTTAAAATTTCGTTTCTCTATTCTCCAAAACCTCAAAAGTTTGGTTTCGCTATCGACCTCTCAGCTTTGACGCAAATGCAAGTACAACAATTCTTTTCTTTTTGCCGGCAAAATATTCGGATCACTGAATAACAAAGATGCGGTTAAAAAAAATTAAAAAAATTGCGCGATGCTATGAAATTCGTACTATTGTAAAAGTATTTACCTGCCCGTCGCCGTCGGCCATCTTGGTTTCGCACCCTTCATTCAGTTCATTCACAAATTCCAGAATTCCTTGACGGGAGGTCAGGCGAGAATTTCTTAGAAGTTTCCCTTCATATTCTCTCGATTGAAATTGTTGGGTGTATTGTGTAATGGTGATCTATCATGAACCCTAACTACGCATGGAATTCATTTCTCTTTTCTGTACCAAAAAGGCCTGAGGACCATTATCGCAGATGCGATGCGATGTTTTCAGTGTTTAGTTAATTACCTCCTACTTACAATTTACCAATTTAGTACCTAAATTCTCCATAATAATACTTGTGCTTGTGCAGCATCGGACAATGAGAGTGAGGGACTAGAGAGTGCACCTGTGTTTGTGCACACACAGACTAGTTTCCGTTGAGATTGACCGCAATCACCGAAATACGGAGGACTATTAAATACTCAAAAAAGTGAAATAAATATCGGTCTTTTGATTCCTTGACGATTTGAGTCCACGAATGACAGCCGGGACCAACGGCTTAACGTGCTCTCCGAGCCACGGAAAGGTCTTGGTATGTAAAGATGGTCACCCATTCACGGACCAACCGCGGCAAGCGTAGCTTAACCTGCGATCGACCCGTGCGGCTGTTATTTCTTAGCTAACACACAATAAGCCCCACTTTTATTGGATGCTTATATCAACCTTTATTCTACAATTCTACGTACCTACACATGTTTATATTATAAACTATAACTCTACATAATACACAATAGGTGGCGCTTATCTGCGCACAAATTAACAGAAACTCCCAAAGAGATTTGTATCGTGGTGGCAGATGTAGGGCCAGAAAGTTAGTGGAGGCTGAGGATTCTATGCACGCTCGTGGATAGAGTGGGGAGCGTGCGTCACAAGTCTTCAAAGGAAGAGGCTTCATACATCGGACATCGTCAGAGCACAATCTGTTTGCACAGCTGCCAGCTAAAACTGTAGCCAGAGCCGCATCCCCAGTCTGTCGTACTCTAAAGGTGCTGAATGCCGTTTTGGCTGCCAACCCTGAATGTGATGTGTTTGTGAATGAATGGATTAAAATTATGCGTATATTTCTGGTGTTTTGTGAGAGAAAGTATGCAAGGGTGTCCACTGTTCCCTGTTAGTTTTAAGTTATATTAAGTACAAGCTGCGCTCCGCGGTTTCACCCGCGTAAGTTTCAATCCCGTGAGAATTTCGGGATAAAAAGTATCCTATGTGTTAATCCTGGTTATAAACCATCTGTGTGCCAAATTTCATCCAAATCCGTTCAGTAGTTTTGGCGTGAAAGAGTAACAAACGTTCATCCATACAAACTTTCACGTTTATAACATTATTAGTAGGAGTAGGATATTATTGTCAACGTAATGATTGTCCCTATGTCAATTAATGTAATTGGTGTTGTACCGTTTTAATTAAATATAAATAAATAAATAATAACCTATGTGCAGAATATAATGTTAGGCTTCTCAGGGATTGGTCTGCTAGGAAAGCCGGCTACATCTAGTTTTAAAATATTGACCACAAATATGACATGTAGAAGTATCTTAAAAGATCTACTGCCAGAAACAAACATCATTTCATCATATTAGTAGTATTTTATCGTATGTATTCTAGGTGATTGCCAAACAAAAACAAACTATGAAGTTCCCAGTCGAAGGAACATTGTCCTATGACAATGTTGTAAATATTGTACCGACGCGCGACGACGCAGATGATCAAAAAACAACAAAGATTAGTTTAAGCAATTACTATTAAAATTAAGACAAAAATCTACACGCACTACTACCCATATGGGTGAGCTCTCTAAAATAATTCTCTTTTTATTGGGTACTAGTTTACTCAAAGTAACTAATCATAATAAAAGCTATGTACACACATGGAGCAGTGGTGCCTCAGTGGTCATGGCCGCGACTTACGAGTTGTAGGTCGTAGGTTCGAGCCCAGTCAGGTGCTTTACATTATGTAAATTATATCATCACCACTGCTCTTAAAACGGTGAAGGAGGAGGAGGCCTGTGTCCCAGCAGTGGGAACATTATAGGCTGAGTATACAGGGTGGCAGGTACATTGACGCGCAAACTGTAACCATGAATTCAGCACATGAGTTTAGACCCCATAACTTACGTAGTAACTATTTAGTAATCCTACTAATATTATAAACGTGAAAGTTTGTATGGATGTATGGATGTTTGTTACTCTTTCACGCAAAAACTACTGAACGGATTTGGATGAAATTTGGCACACATATGGTTTATAACCAGGATTAACATATAGGATACTTTTTATCCCGATATTCCCACGGGATCGAAACTTATGCGGGTGAAACCGCGGGGCGCAGCTAGTCTGTGCCATAAAGTAGAAATTTTACGTCGGTTGTCAAAAAAAAATTCTGATGTTTCATAGAAAAGTGCAATACCTACGCGGTCAAAACGTGTGGAACAGCAATATTGTTTTTTAATAACCGACGAAAAATTTCGACGCTATTTATTTATTTATTTATCCATTTATTTCAGGCATCAAGGCCCATATAAAACACATACAATACAATATTTATATTACTTAAAAATACTATAAATACATACAACATTATAATTACACTAAAAACTAACTAAGCTAGCTATGGTGTCTAAACTCATGTGTTGAATCCATGGTTACAGTTTGCGCGTCGATGTCCCTGCCACCCTGTATATGTATGTACATACATAGTACGTAGGTAATGTTTTGTTGTATCATGGGATCTGGATCTGTAAATGCCATTTATAAAATCGGTACGTTTCCAAAGTGGTAGGATAATAAAAAGACGGAAATCAAAAAACTTTGCCTGGGGCAATAATTATTCGTAGGTAGGTACAGTATGCGTCAAACTTTATGGCTGCTCTGAAGTGTGCTACTCACTGCACGGTACCTCACCCCTCACCCCGCTGTCGCGTGAATTTGTTATTACGCAGCGACTCGCCTCATGTTCTGAGCTGCCATAAAGTTTGAATCGGACTGTACACATATCGAGATCCCTGCGCTGCGTGTCTCGGAAAGCACCCAGCGGGGTAATTGCGTACCACAGTATCAGTAGTAGCAATGACTTTCATTTTGACAGTTCAACAACATTCATTGCGTTATTTACGTTGTTGAGCAGATAAATTTTTCGAACATATGAAGCAATCGATTAGAAATACCCTTCAAAATGATTCAAATTGTGATTGCTAGTGATAACGCAAATGTTACCCAATTAGGGTGCTGGTTCCAGCTGTCAGTTTTGACAGTCGTTACGTAGTCAGAAGACCAAAAGTCTGACAACCAGTCTTACCAAGGGGTAGCGTGTTACCCAGTTACTGGGTCGTGGACGTCAGATTGGCAGTCGGTCCATGTAAAATACTGGTAGTCAGCTGCATCCGTCTAGACTAGAAGCCGACCCCAACATAGATTGGGAAAAGGCTAGGCAGATAATAATCAATAATGATTTTAGTTAGATGAATGAAATTCTGTCATACTACCTACTCGTAAAGCCGTATCATTACAAATTGTGGTTTTCCGTAAACGTTACGAGTAAGATCCTGCTTAGTTCATTCATGACTGCATGACGTTTACACATGACGTAGCAGACATTGTTGCTTACTGCGAAATGAACTTGCCATTCGTTTCAGGCTTGTTTGGGATTCTGCGTAATAGGAAGTTAATATCCATAGTCATCAGGGCGAGTTGCTCAGTGACGCTGATCGACGAATAGTTCTAACCAAATCAAATCGAAATATTTTATTTCACATAAACCTACATGGGCAATTAGGCACTTATGAAACGTCAGAAGCTAGGATTCCAATTGGTCGTTTCCTATGCAGAAGAGCCGGCAAGAAACTCTACGGTTACTCTTTTAAATATAATTGGCTTTTACAATGTTTTCAAGTTACAGTTCAGATTTTTACAGGAAACATCATTCTGTAAAAATCTCACAGTGAAAACTTGGGTGCAGTGATTCGAGTTTGAAGTGAAATGCCAATAGTGTCCATCCCTAGCACTATAAGGTGGAATGACAGTTCACTAAGTGTTCAGGGTGAGATTTTTATAGATATGACAAGCTGATGTTTTAGTTTTTTTTTTTAAATGCTCTCTGATTACTGAAATTAACAATAACTTTCACAAAATAATGACTATCATGTCAAGCCAATTATTATAACACTTTTTTCAATTGTTTATCATGAAATTGAACCATTAAACCCCATATACACGATATTTTTAATTTTTATCTCTTTTAGAACGGACGCTTTTAACGTGCACGTCTTTCTACATCATTCCCACATATATAATTTCATGAATCATGAGTGATGTAACCAATATTTTGTAACAACGTTATGATTTAAAAGAGTGACCGTGGAGTTTCATGCCCGTTCTTCTCCATAGATACCTACTTCGCTTTGGAATGGGCAACTAGCTTCATATTTCTGACTAACCGATCCCTTGACAATTCAAAAGTACCCGTAATTAGTTTATTTGAAATAAATGCTTTGAATTTGATACAAGTTTCTCCCCTGTATACAATGAAATTGTAGCAACAAATGACATGCATCATCTAAACACTGTATATACCGTGCAACTTTTTTTGTTACTTCAACTTATCGTACGTCACAAGCAATTCATCGCATCGTGTAGGTAAATAAGGCTTATGATGATGACGTTGTCTTTATTTCCTACCTACATAGTCATACACAATGAGTACAAACAGTAGGTACGTTAAGCCGTTCGTCTCGGCTGTCATTCGTGGATCTTTGACAGTCGTTACGGCCGTATCGCAGAGCTGCTAATGCTGCCGTGTGTAAAGGCCTTTTAAATAATACCAGCCTATTATTATCCCACTGCAGGGTTGGTCCGTGCAACAGTTGGTCCTTGGATGGGTGACCATCTTTACATACCAAGATCCCTCCGTGCCTCGGAAAGTAGTAGTAGTAGTCCCCGCTGTCATTCGTGGATCTTTGACAGTCGTTACGGGTCGTCGAAAGTCTAACCGGTATCGTATTACCTACCTAGTAATTGGGCTGTGGAGCTCAGATAGACAGTCGCTCCATCTAAAATACTGATATTCAGTTGCATCCGGTTAGACTGGAAGCCGACCCAACGTAGTCGGGAAAGGGCTAGGCATACACAGTAGTTAAACGCGAATTTCATGGCCCAACTCGAAGAATTAGAGGCCGAATAGTAACTATAACAGTCGCAAAGTGCTTTAAGCTTCACGTAAACTATTCACGAACTGAAAATGTATTCGTATAAGGATATTTAGTGACATGCGCAGATAAAGTAGGATATAATATACACGATGGTAATGTCTGTCTGTTTTGTGTGCATTAAACGCGTTGTGTGTAGACTTGGCCTAAAGAGTGGCATTTAAATGGATAATTTTGTGTTTTCTGACTCTGTGAGGTGCATTTGAAATCGGTTTGTTTATGTATTTATTTAGGTCAGGTGAGACATTTTTTTTTTTGAGAAAATACAGATGGAAAACTCAATAACGCTTTGGCTGACCCAGGACCTCATGTGCAGTAGTAGCATTTGGAACCACAAGACCAGGGCAAGGCAGAAAAAAAAAATGAAGAATTAAATCAATATCTAATTCATAAGGTTCTGTTTCGTTAGAAATGTGTATATCTGTGGTTTGTCAACTCTGTGGTGTATCTACTTGATCTGTGCTGTGTCTGAGTCTTATTACTTACTTAGCTTTTGAAGTAAAGTTACCAGGGTAACATAACTTCGAAAGCGGACGACGCATCGCTGGCACTGCAGAATTTACCAAAGACCGCAATCCATTCCGATCCTAGTTCCATATTGCTTTTAGTTGTAGGTATATGTAGGTGTACCAAGTAACATAGACAAATAATAGGTGTAACAAATTGATAGCGCCTTTATTTCGTAGCACTAAGGGCGATTTTCGTAGTGCATGTGTTACTAGGTACTGATGTGCGGGTGATTGTATGTAGCTATAGTTCCCTATAACCCTAACCTTATCCTGCGGGGTAAACACACCAACAGTAGAAATGACTTTCATTTTGACGGTTCAACAACATTCATTGCGTTATCTATGTTGCTGAGCAGATATATTTTTCGAACATATGAAGCAATGGATTAGAAATATACTTCAAAATCATTCAGATTGTGATTGAAATCTAATCTTCGAGACATCTTTTACGAAAGCAGAACACAAAGGTTTTGACGCACACACAATCCAAATTATGCTTATTTGAAACATAATATTTAGGATCCTACACATACAGCTGTATCTGTAAGACAAGAGCGGGTTTGTCCCAAGGGACCTAAGTGAAGATGGCGACTGAAGATTTAAGGCCCAATGTTTGTACGTTCAGGGACAAACTAGAAATAAGAGCTAATAAAATGTACGAGAGTAAAGTAACGGGCTGTAAAAGATATGATATAAAGTTTTGGTGACAAGATGTGTCAGGAATTTTGATGCCATCTGTCGGAAATTGAAGCTAAATCGTGCCTCGTCTTGCAAGCATTGGTGATCGTGGTACTACGTCTTTGTTCTGTCAGTGTATTGTCTTGCTGCTTCTTAATCATCATCCTCCAGCCCATATTCTTTATCCCCCCCATATTCTAAATTTATTTAGGTATCGGCTGTCGTCTCAGTACCTAATGAACCATTTATTGCCACAATTTTTAAGGGGAAAGCGATAGCATAGCCCGCCAATTTCCAATTTGCTTACGTTTTTTGCAAATTGCAGGTCAGTGTCAGGTTGCATGTTGGGCAAAATATGATTCGAGATATGTACAGAATTATAATAATAATTATAATAATTGTGCAATACTCAGCAATCATTGTGCCGATAGTCGTAACAGCCAATGGCTTAATAGCCAAGAGCCTCGACCAACACCTGAGGAGGCTCTCGTTGGGCAGCTGGATCAAGGGCTTGATTCAGAAAGCGGTTCATATAAACACGGCTCGCATTGTCAGGAAGTTCCTCTCTCTGGACCCTGACCACCGGTTGCTTGGACCCTGTTCCCGATACCGGTGGGCTACTACTTTTTTATGTTTTTAAATGTTTTTATACTTTTTATATTCTAATATTTAAAAATATATTTTATATGTTAACATTGAAATAAAGGAGATTATAATTAAAACTATCAATACAACCCTCTAAGTTCAATCATCTTATTGATTGATATTTTATGGAAATACTAATACCCTAACGCCTTTTTTTGGGTGGGAAGTCATCCAATAACTTCTCCCGCTCTGGGCGGAGCGGGAGGGCGTGTCAGACTTTTACTGACTAAAACCCACCCGTGTTCCTTCAGTTGCCTGTGGTGCCAGGGGCCACGGTATCTCTTTCGAACAACCCGCGACCTTGGCACTTGGCAGTAAATCTTCCCCCTTAAATCATAATACTATCTTTAACACAACGCATCCATGGTTTAATCGGTCTTTCTATTTTATTATGAAACAGAAGATTTTTTTTTGTTAACCGTCGAAAAATTTCTACGCTATGGGGTCTAAACTCATGTTCTGAATACATGGTTACAGTTTGCGCGTCGATGTCCCTGCCACCATGTATTTTTTTTTTTTTTTTTTTTTTTTTTTTGAAATATTTTGTGCAAGTAGGTTTCTATAAACACTAACACGTCAACTGTTCCTTCAAGTTTGGGTCAAAACTAAAATTCACGGTCCTTCAAGCCAGACCGCGAGACTACTACAAGTGCCATAAAAAGCACTGCTTATTCACAAAAAGCGCCACTACAACAACAAAGAAAATTATTCAATTCAAGTGTTAAGTACCATTGAGACAAAACTGGGTACTCCAGTGAAATGGTGATTTATGGCCGTCGCACAGGCTATTATTTTGTGTCCAATTTGCGATATTGTGTGGTGCAGTCCCCATTTTTCTTTTGACGTTTATATACAACTGGACTAGTAACGCCACGGGGTTGTTTTTTTTTAATTATTTTTATTTAAATTAATTCTAATGCTCCGTAACGTAAGACATAAATCTATACGTATTTTAGTTAATAAGAGGTAAAAATGTAATCTTCGGAATTCCTGATCCGATTTCGAAAATTCTTTCACTAATGGGAAGCTATAGTATTGCCGAGTGTAATAGGGTGTATGTATGTTTTTAATGAATTTTTTTATTTAAATTTATATTCGATATAATCAATTTAAATAACTAACCTACTGTAGTGTGTATTTGTGTCACTTTTTGGTGTATAAATTGCGCTGTACAACGCCTTGGGATTAAATTCTGTAATGTTGTGCATGAATCTTAAATAAATAATAATAATAATAAAATGTGTAAATGATTTTAAAGTTTTTTAATGAATTTAAAGATGATTGCGATTTTGGCTAATGAATTTATTTTACAATTTTATTTTATGTACCTATTCTGGTTATTTAATTTTAGTTAAAATAGTATTATTTTGGCATGTATTTAATCTTTGGTTACTAACATAATTTTGAATTATACTAACATGAATATGGATCACTGTGTCTGAATTAAATAAATAAATAAATAAAACAAGAAATTTTACGCGAACGATGTCGCGGGCAGAAGTTAGGCCGATATTAAAGGCACCTACAGCTGTTTGCTTGCTTTACTCTTTGCCTGTAACCGTAATCCATGGCTAGATGTGTAGGTATTCACCGTCAGCAAGACATTGAACAATGGTAGCGGAATGGAGAATGGACAGGCCCCTTTCTAACAGTAAAAATGTTCTGCATATAAAGAGATTAGCCCTTGTCTCGTAGCCAGCGGGGAAATTGCGTAACGCACTAACAGTAGAGAGAATTACTTTTATTTTGACAGTTCACAACATTCATTGCGTTATAGATTTTTTTTTGTGTTCTTTCTCTGCGTCATGTTTGCCGCAAAAAAAATATTTTCATGCTTTCTTTTCTTTCTTTCAATAGGTATCCTCCAAAATGATTCAGATTGTGATTGGAATTGTGTTACTCAATTAGGGTTACCATTGGGTCACTAAAATAAAATTGCGACGTATTCGCCAAAAATGTAAACAAATATGAGTTTATGGAAAAATAACTTTAAATCCTACAGTATAAAGTTCAGTTTACAACTTCAAACATTTTTATACCTTTTTCAATCGTGCTAGTCACTCTGAAATCAACTTGAAATAACGTCAATTTGAAACAAGTAAAATTAATGATATTGATATCAGTCAGATATAATAAAATAGTAACGAATTAAAAAACTGTAAACTACATAATATTTATAAAAAAAGTAATTGTTATGAGGGAACGAATCTGATGGCAAAATTATAGTTTTTACATTTTTTGTCCGTTTGTCTATTTGTCTGAATGTATGTTCCGGATTGGCGCAAAAACTGCTAAACGGATTTGGATGAAATTTGGCACACAGTTAATAACCCGGATTAACACAAAGTGTACTTTTAATCCCGGTAGTACGTTCCCGTGGGATATTATCCGACATCCACGCGGGCGAAACCGCGGGCAAAAGTCTACAGTACAATATAACAAAAGGAAGATCACCTATTGAATTTCCAAAAAGGATACAGTTCCTGACGACATTCAGAATTATTGGTATGTCTTCACTTGCTAGATATCGAACTATCTACATACTTAGTATACATACCTACATAATATCAGCCTATAACGTTCCCACTGCTGGGACACAGGCCTCCTCTCTGTGAGAGGGAGTGGGCCGTAATCCACCACGCGGGCCCAGTGCGGGTTGGTAGATGTCACAATATGTATTCGAATTTTTGGTCCTAGGACATGCCGGTTTCCTCACGATGTTTTCCTTCACCGTTTTGAGAGCAGTGGTGATAAATTTTATTACACCAAGTAAAGCGCCTGGCTGGGTTCGATCCCACGACCTACAACTCGTAAGTCGGGGCCGTTACCACTGTGCCACCACTGCTCTGCTCTCTCTCTCTAATTATATCAGAATTCGCGACATATTCGCCAAAAATGTAAACAAATATGAGTTTAAGGAAAAATAACTTTAATTCCTACACAACAAAGTTCAGTTTACGCTACAATTAGAAACATTTTTATAACCCTTTCAATAGTGCTAGTCACTCTAAAACCAACTTATTTACCACTGAAATAAAGTTGATATTTGTTTAACCAGAAATAACATCAATTGGAAATGTAAATCTGATTAAACCTTAGTTTAACTGAAGTCTAATGACAGCTCTAGCTCTAACATAATCCATATCTAACGTATATTCCTTGTCGGACCGAGTTAACGTCATTTAGCACAAGCCATTAGTGAAGATGAACCAATTTTAATGATTCCAAGATGGGTTAAGGGATATCCTTGGAGGAAACCAATAAGTAATGTTATACTAATTACATGTCATGGATATTAAGACCCTTGTTTGATGTAGTGTTATGAATTGAATGATAAACAGGGTGGCCAATTCATTTCCTTTACTTATTCCGTCTTATTACGAAACGAAACCTAATTTTAGTTCTAGCCTAAACTATTGAGCCAGTACTTGTATTTCGAACTTTATTTTGATTTAGGCAAAGTTCTTAGTACTAAAATGACAACTTAGCACCGAACTAAGCTGTCATTTTTGTATAAAGAACTGCATTTCTCTATCAGTTGGGTTGGTCAGTGGTTTAAACCTGATCGAAAGAAAAACCTTGTTTTGTATTATGGGGGATAGAGTATAATGGGCCTCTGCGAGTTGGCTTCGGCCCCTCGTACAGACATACGAGGTCAAGGTAAAAAGCAAGGACCAAAGCTCCGGGACCATATGCTCCCGAGATAGTAGTTATTAAGCACTAATATAGACTAAACTATTTTGTTAATAACACTGTAGAACACATTGCAGTCTGACAAAATAAAGATTAATAAAAAAACAAAATGAAGGATAGATCCTCTATAAAAATCTGCCAAGGCAACTTTCCCTATAATAAAAAATAGTTCCCTTAAGAACTCAAAAAAAGCCTTTATTCACCAAGAATCTCTAATATCAAGTGCGACATTTTTCTCGAAACCCTTACCTAAAACTACTATGGATAGCCGCATGAATCCCCAGTAAATTGGCTTCTAGTATATTGGAAAATTCCTTTTACACTGAGAAATCTCTACTATACCTACCTACCTTACTGTAAGTACGCACGACGACATAATTATCAAACTATACCTACATATCTAGTATTTTTTTTTGTGTGTGGGAATTCATTATAAATCTTCTGCTCTGGGTGGAGCGGGATGTCAGACTTTTACTGACTAAAACCCACCTGTGTTCCTTCAGTTGCCTGTGCGATGGGCCATGGTAACAACCAGCGACAAACGACCAACACCCAGCGACCCTGACAGCCATATCTAGTATAAGCTGACTTCTCATTGTACAAAAAGCCTATACAAAACGAGGTCAGCTGAAACTGGAAATATGCTTGATATATTCGTCGTGTGTACCTAGCAACCAAAACGTTGAGGCCTATTGTAATCTGTGTAAATTGTGTTCTGATCTCAGGGCACGTAGAGAGGCTTTCAGGAATTTCATAGAAATTATGATTTTCGAGGCTGGTAATTAATTAGGAATTCAGTGAACTTAGCCCGTATTTAATTTATTAGAGATCTTAGAAATTTGATTAGGTACTTAATTTAAGGATTTATTTAGGTAAATAGGTATTTATTTACTTGATACAAAATAATTAGGTACTAAAGATATTATAGCCTATTTAGCAACCTTTATGAATACCTATTTTGATTGAATCACCGAAATGCATGTACGCGCATAACTTCCGATCAACTGCACCAAATTGGATAATTCTTTTTTTTTGTGTTTTAGTTATTGTCAGGACAAGTTTTGTATACACAATAATTGAACCCGGTGGGTCGTGCTACTTTTTTGGGCAGGACGACGTCTGCCGGGTCCCCTAGTATAGTATAAATCATAGAACAGATACATATCTGTTCTGTGGTAAATCAATGTTTGTCTCATAATTCTGTATATTAGAAAACAAACATTGACTTACCTATATTTTGAAAACGAAAAAAAAAAAACAGTAGGAATCAGTTTAGCTGACAAGCGAACTCTTATTCTAAAATAATATTAAAAGAAAGAAATAATAAAGATTTTTTTGCATTTCCGATCACAATAACGTTATTATGAAGGAAAGAAAAGTAAGAAACAAAGAAAAAGTATTTATTGCGACTCGTAGGTACCTACAGGAAGATCACAAACTAAATTAAATACAGTCAAAAATAATAAAACAAATTATATTAAAAAAAAAATGCAAAAAGAAAAATGCAACAGAAAGTCTAAAAGGCTCCGATATCAGCATGGCGTGCACGCGTTTCCATTCCCCGTCCATGTTAATATTGTGACGTAAAGCGGAATACACACTGAGCCCGCCGGGCCGCCGACCTACGTCGGCAACCGACACGATTCTTTTCATATAGGCCGCCGGGTTGTGTCGGCGGGCTGTATCGGCGGCCCGGCGAGCTCAGTGTGTATTGCGCTTTAGAAATTATAAAAGCGCACATAAGTCCCTTGCACGTGCCAAAACTAAATACGAGGGTTTAAAAAAATAATTAGTAAAGATCAAGGCAAAAATATGACTTTCACTGACTGAAGTCTTATTTCTAACTCGACGTTGCTGTGTCATCTATAAAGCTAAGAACATAAAGTACCTACATTGACAGCATAAATGTCACAAAATGGCGTGAAGATCCACTCTATTCTTGTTAAGCAAACGAAGGACAAGTCGTTGTCCTTCGTTTGCTTAGCGGGGTAGCGGGATCGTCCGAAAGGGTTACCGCTGCCCTGGAACAGACAGGGCTAAGGAAGGAACACGGGTGGGTTTTAGTCAGTAAGAGTCTGACACTCCCTTCCGCTCCACCCAGAGCGGGAGGGGTCATTTGATGATTTCCCATCCAAAAAAAGAGGACAAGTCGTTAATGAGTTTCTGTACGCACGATGACAGCAAGCTATACAGGGTGGCAGGGCCATCGACGCGCAGCCTGCTACCATGGATTCAGTACATGATTCTGGACGCCGCACAGTTGAAATTTTTCGTCGGTAATTTAAAAAAAAAAATTGCTCGTACATACATTTTGACCGCGTAGGTATTGCACTGTTCTATAAAACAGCTGTTTTTTTTTTATAAACGACGAAAAATTTTTACGCTACTAGGGGGTCTAGAATCATGTGCTGAATTCATGGTTACAGTTTGCGCGTCAATGTCCCTGCCACCCTGTAGAATTCCAGTATAAACTGACTTCTCATTACCTACACGAAAAGTCTATACAATGCAAGATCAGCTAATACAGGAAATGTAATGTAATATTTGTTGTGCTTGATAATATATGTCGCCGTGTGTACAGTCGCCAAAAGACATAAGTAGCCAGGATCGCTAGATATAGTTAAAGTTTAGTATGAAAGTGATGGATGTTTTAGAATGAAATTTAATTTGATAAATTGACTGTTTGTTTTCTATTAGATAAATTAAATTTTATTATAAGACACCCCTCGGTTTCTTACTAAACTTCAACTATATCTGACGACACTGGTTACTTATCTCCTTTGGTGACAACTTCGATAAGTTTTTCTATTAAGATATTGGGTAAACGAAAACGGGCAAAATGATAATATTTTAACGTCCGGCCGCATCTTGTAGTTAGCCCTCTTTATATATGAAAAGGTCATGGAAATGATGACTGGCGATATCATCCTGAAACAATATCTTGGGCAAATACTAATACTTCGAACGGGAAAGTCTATTTCTGATAGTTTAGAAACATTGCCGTTCATCTCCCACAGGGACCTATCTTATTATTTACCTATCTTTACATTTTGCGCAGATTTTCATGATCCATGTCAAATAATAAGAGTGTACTACGTGAGCTCGACCAATGGCTGTCCGAATAACACTTGTGACAAAACTGTACTGCGACTCACCATACCTAGTGCGAATGCACCAGACAACGGACTGTTTCAAAAACTTATTACAATAGTAATAAGTTTTTGAAACAGTCCGTTGTCTGGGTCACTTTCAGTGTTGTAGAATAATATTCATATGGAGGCAATATCACAATTATCACTTAATTCGCATAATTTACAAAGCTGACTACGCGAGTGAGTCACAAAATGATTCACGTCACGAGTGACACGCACGTCGGCAATTTGAGTCATCATTACCCTATCAAAGTATTTAAGATAGGAATACAATTGATATCGTTTAATTACTCGTACATTTACAACTAATAAAAAAATCTGTCTCGCTTATTTCCAATTATGTTGGGGTCGACTTACAGTACAACTGGATGCAGCTGAATATCAGTATTTTATATGGGGTGGCTGCCTAACTGACCTCTAAAACCCACTGGGTAACACGATAATAAGTACCTACCCCTTGGTCAGACTGATTGTCAGAGTTTTAGGCTTCGGTCAAACATCTACTAAGACAACCGTGACCAACGGCTTAATGTGCTTTCCGAGGCACGGAGGGTCTCGATATAATAGTAATGGATCGTCACCCATCCACGAACCAACCGCGGCAACCGTTGCTTACCCTTCGATCGACTAGTGCGGCTGTTATTGCTTAGCCGCGAGCCCCTTCCAACTAATAAACATAAGTACTAAATATAATAACGCAAAAATAATAATGTCTAATGTTTAAAGCAGGATGTTTTTTTTTTTTTTTATCCCGAAATAAATAAATAAATGTTACTTAGGTAATACTATAATCTCCCTATCTACATACTTAGGTATTTAGCACGAAATCCGTAGGTTCGACCGAAGTTACGGGTGTGACCTACTGCGTATCACCTACAAACATAAGATTAGATTGGGGCCCGAACTTAGATTGAATGACAACACGATTTGAAAGTATTGTCCTTACTACCGATGTGTTTTTGTCCATCCGGAAAAGTTAATTAATCATGAGTAATTAATAATTCCGAAGTGTCGAAAACTATTTGGGACAGGCCCTCGTTGACGCACTCAGAGACTAGGCGCCCAGACTAAACCAACGATCGATGAATTGTGTGAAAGACGATAGGTAAAAGGGGATGAAAGATACTGTAACAAAGGAGGAGATGTATGGAAAAAGGTGCACGTCATGTGTGACTAGGAAAGAAGGATGATGTAGATAATACTAAAACGGTCTTAGTTGGAATACAGCGTGGCAGGGACATGGACGTGCAACCATGGATTCAGTACAGAATACTGTACCATTTTTGTCGGTTATTAAAAAATAGATTATGTGTTTCATACATTTTTACCGCGTATATGTATAGGTAAAAATTTTTGGGGCGGGTCTAGAATCGTGTGAATTGATGGTTACAGTTAGCGCCTCGATGTTTCTGCCACCCTGTATTACATATTGTCGTCTTTGACTTAGCAAAAAAGAAATCAGTGGGAAAAGGCTAAGCGAAATTATAGCCACCTGTTAATAATTTATCAGCTCGTGAGAGTCTGCAACTTTACCAGTAACAAAGGATTATAGCACAGTGTAATGAGCACTGCAGCTATGAGGAAATAAAGTAGCGCCATAATGACCGCTCCTCGTGAACGGATGCAGGTTACGGAAAGACGGAAGAGCACTAAGATTGTTAGCACTGCACACCACAGTGCACAGAACATCAGTATTTTAATAGACATAGGTACTGTATGCAGTTCCAAGAGAAAAAGACTCTCCGCTCGTCCAATCGGGAATGGGACTTAGATTCTCATAATTTTGTAATTTACTAGCTTTTACCCACGACTTCGTCTGAGATACAGGATGAAAAGTATGACCTTCCCCGAGTCATGTTCTACCCATGTGCCGAATTTTATCCAAATCCGGTCAGCCGTTTTGGCGTGAAAGCGTAACAAACATACAAACTCACTTTTAATATCTACACGCGTTTATAATGTCTATTAATTTAGGATTAGTTAAGATTTTCATACATACGGGAAAGGGTTAACAATGCAATAGTTACTTAAATGACTGAGATCCTTTTAGTTATTACGCTAAGAATATGCTCGATTTTGTGGAACTCCTGTCACCCAAATTAGGACACATTTTGTATGCCAGGTGTCAGCGTTCCTCCCTGAGTCCCTGCCAGTCGCATAAGACGATCATTTGAGTGACCTGGCCGAGGGTCCTCTCGTAAACTTTAACAAGGAAAAATACACTAGTAGTACCTACTTTCAATAGAGAAAAAGAGCTAGTATAAAGCTGATAACAGGTAAAACCATGGTAAAAACAAACAACAGTCGTCATCAGCATCACTCCAGATTACTCCAAAAGCGACAAAACACGTTAATGAACTCTACCTCTTATCTATCTGGACGACTCAAATAAATTACAGAACAGAAACAAGTACTTGTGTATTGTTATACTTATAATGAGTGTCTTTGACTCTTTGTGCACCCGGACAATACGTCGCAAAGGGGCAAAGAAATCCGCCATCCGGTATCCCGCGGTGTGTTTCCGCATTATTTTGTTTGAAGACGGTCTTGTTGTAAGTACAGAGAAATGCGGTCTTGAGAAGTCCGGTTTTTGTAGTTTGATTAGAAGTTGTTTTTTGTTCGTGCCTTACAATTGGATAGGATATAAGGTGAATTTTGGAAGACTGGGACGTGTATCGATTCAAAAATAAATAGATCCGCATTTTTTCGATGCAGAACATATTAGAAATGTGTTATTTTCTATATACATGGGGGAATTGAATAGATGTTGTGATTCTTCTTTGTACCAGAAGGCCAATTCTCGTAATTTAAAACGATCAAAATCTAGTCGCCGTTTCATCTCGGCGACAAACAAAATAAATGTCAAAAACTTGTCAAAATGTAGGGAAATTTGATGTATTTTTGACAGATTGAGACTGAGATCAGACTGTGAACGTTCTTAATTTTACCAGAATTGCCCCTCAGGTGTATCACAAAGTTTGAACTTTCAAGCTAGATAAATGAGATTGGATTGAAAAACAGAAAAATCGTTCGCGTAGCGAGTAGCGACTTCCATCGATTTAAACTTCCTCCGCAAGTGAAATAAGTGCTTAATAGTTTTCACTACACAGCTATTTTATTCATGTTTTAAAACCTAGTCACATATTAGATACTGTATAACGATGGATAGATGCATCGAAAATATGTAAAACCGTGGCATTAAAAATACTGTGGGCGCCTACCAAAATTGTTAGAGCAAAATTATTTGAGCAAAAATATTTTGCTTACAGAGAAAAGGTAGGCAAATGCCTAACTTTTTCAGTGCTTTTTTGCTTACATTAAACTTTCCTACATCATACTCATGAAGTCGGTGAGAATATTATTAGATTTTTCAACCTTACCGTTTTTGTTGTTTTGAACGTTGATCATCAGAACGTTCGAATATAATAATTATTTATCAACACGGATGGGAGATCCAAGGGAAACGAAGATCAATAACCGTAACGTTTATTGACTAAAATTATAAACGTATGAATAAGGTAGAACATAATTGTGACAGTCTTCGAAAATACTTTTCTAAGAACTCAAAACGACGAAGAACCTGAAAGAAGACTGATCAAAAATATACAGTTGTGTTAAGTATTCAAGCATTTTATTCGGCCATATTCCTCTTACAGTAAAAATATTGTACAAAATAATACGGCAAGTAGGTCTATTGTAATCCGATTAGTTGTTTTTATTATCAATATTTCTAAAAAAATAATATTTGATGTGAAAGAAATACCTACCTAAATAAGCTAACCATAGACTAGATTTCATAGTATCCTAGTATTTAGACATTTTATTCATCCAAACTCCTGCTTCGTTACAGTAAAAATATTGTACAAAATATTACGGTGAGCAGGTGTAATATAATCCAATTAGTTTTTCTTTAACAATATTTCTAAGAAAATAAATGTGAAAGAAATACCTAACTAAGCTATCCATAATTCTGGTTTCATAGAACCCTGCTATACTTGGCTCTCTTTGTAGTCCTTCATGGAATTACCTAGACCAGTATTTCTCACAAATATTTATTAAGTAGGTACCTATGACATATATGTAAGTATGTTTATTTGTATGTATGTTAGTAAATTCTCACAATTTTTATTTTAGTTTTATTAAGGGCTGATATTTCCAACGCCAGATAATTTTATCGGAGGAATAATTTTGAATTTTTGACAGTTCTTCTATACAAAAACTGTCAGACGTCAACTTTATTCCACTATAAAAAATAATCGGTCGATTGAAAAATCAGCCCTAATTGTTTTTGATTTTATTGCTAGTCTGTTAAAATAGCCATTTTACTAAAATATAAAACAGAATTTTATTTATATTAAAAATTAATATACGGGGCTTCAATTAATGTGATAACCTAATCAAGATAAACTTTAAGTTCTGAGTTGAGCTGCACGATTACTGACAAGTGCGTGCACTGACTGGACAGGTCCACTCAGTCTGTGTGGTTCTTTACTCAAAAGACCATTTCAAACACCAATCTACATGGTCTTCACATTATCTGACCAAGATTATGTTTGGGCGTGACCTCGGAGTTTGTTTCGGCCATTCTTCTCAGAGTAGTCAGATAGGAAACGCCGACCTCATCTAGTTAAAAAAATATATGATTGACGTGTAAAAGTGCTTGTGAAACAAACCTACTTACAGAAATGGAGAATGTTCAGAATACCAGCGCTGCGACATTTATTTTTTAAATGTCGCAGCGTCATGCTGAGATAGGTACCTTTTGACCTCGTATAGGACTTTGTTTCATTTTTCTTTTTTGGTTACTTTAAAAAAAATATAATTTGACTTATTTTTGACTGTGTTTAGTTTAGGTTATGATTTTCCTGTACGAGTCGCAATAAACCTGCCTAGTCCTTTTTCTTTCTTTCTAAAAATAAAATCAATTATCATAACTGCCACGCACTGTAAAACCACCGTTTCAGCCATTAGTAATCACCGTTATGAAGTTAATTAAGCCTACAGTTCGATGAATGTAGGCTTTCTGTGGCTGCGGCCAAAACGCTGCGTCGGGCGAACGTTTTTTGAATACTGACGACCTCTCAGACGAGACTAGATCGATAGTGTGCGCTCAATTACATCGTGTGCTCGTAGCCTGTGCGTCTAGCTGGGGGTCGTGTTCGGAACATTCGTTATAGTCTGTTTGTTTTATCTTATACTGACTGATGTTTATACAGGGCCAAATGTTACGGTGCGTGTAACCTAGGATTTAACTATAGTAGTTGTTAGAGGTGGCCCATTTTTTGGCCAAACCATTAAATTATAGATATAAATGTAGACATTTTTCAAGGAGTGATACAATGGGCGGTCTTATCGCTAAAAGCGATCGTTTTTTGTTTTTGTATTGCCATGCAACGTGTCAATACTACAATCCTTTCGGACATTTTTTCCTTTGATAGCGATGCAGACGAATTGATTTTGATGCTCAATGAACTCTTCCCTTTTTATTATACATTATTGGTACTTGTACTTAGCTACCCACCTACCTACCTTGTGACTAGAAGACTAGTCATAATATACAGGGTGGCAGGGACATCGACGCGCAAACTGTAACCATGGATTCAGCACATGAGTTTAGACCCCATAGCGTAGAAATTTTTGGTCGGTTATAAAAAAAAATCTTCTGTTTCTTATAAAAGGGCAATACCTACGCGGTCAAAACGTATGGAACAGCAATATTTTATTTTTATAACCGACGAAAAATTTCGACGCTATGGGTTCTAAACTCATGTGCTGAATCCAAGGTTACAGTTTGCGCGTCGATGTCCCTGTCACCCTGTATTATTATGAATACTGTACAAGTACCTAATTTTGGATTTAGGTACAGACGCCACCACATAAAGCTACCCGAAACTGTCAAATTTTCCCAATCAACCTTGAACCTAATGCTAAGTTGAAAATCTATTAAAGAAATTTGAAAGATTGTACCAGATTGTTTGTTGTATTTGTGTTGTTGTTGTGTGTAGTAGCTTGATGTGCTGGCATGCGTACCTACTTGTACCTTTATAATTTAGGGAAAAACATAAAAAAAACCTTCGTTTAATACGAATCAGATTCATACTAGCACAGGGAAATCACAAACTTCAACTATTGTAACGAAATCATGAGACTCGTCATAATAAGGCATTCATGAACATGAGGTTTCAAAAAACAAAATGACTAAATTTAATTTAGAAGAGAACGTGTACGTTTGCCTTTGCACTACAATAAACTGCAGTGCTATTCTGTAACCATCTCACCGTGAAAACTTAGGTGAAGTGAGCGTGGAGTGAGCTGTCATTCCAACTAATTCTAGGAATTGACTCCATTGACAGCTGTGCAATTTTGTAACCATCTCACCGTAAAAACTTAGGTGAAGTGAGCGTGGAGTGAGCTGTCATTCCAAATAATACTAGGGATGGACACTACTGACAACTCACATCAAGCTCACTTCACTTGAGTTTTCACGGTGAGATTTTTACAGAATCGACCGGCAGCTCACTCTAAGCTCACTTCACCTAACTTTTCACGGTGAGATTTTTACAGCATCGATCGGCTGAACTCAATACTTATCAAAACAAAAGACTATCTAATAAGCCCTGAATATAAAATACTGAAGTTCTTCTACCCACCATAGTACCACTCATGCTCAAGAAAAACCTTTTTCAGTTTTAAATCAATAAAATGGGAATGTTATTTCAGGTATGACTATTAATTAAAAGCAAATATACCCGTAGGAAAGGCTAACCAATTTAAAGGTAGAAAGCACATTGGGTACTTGCTTTACTAAGTTATCAGCATGGACGGCTGGACTTAAAACCACATTACTGTGGACCCAGAGAGTTTCGAGAAGCACTTAGGTGCAAGCTTTTATACTAAGCGCAGCATAAACTGGAGGTAGGTAAGCCTGCGAACAGCTTCAATATAAAGTTAATTCGTTTAAAAGTTGCAGAAGTCTGAATCCATCAGCATCATCTGCCTAGCATTTTCCCAACTATATTGTGGTCAGCTTCCAGTCTAACCGGATGCAGCTGAATACCAGTATTTTACATGAAGCGACTTATTTGACTTATAGATCTGACCTCCAAAACCCGGTCCAGTCACTGGTAAACGTTTCCTGTTGAATAAGTGTGTTTATGCTATTGAAGATCAATAACGGAAATTCCTACTTATACATATAATTATGTTGTGTTTATGCATTGTTGTAATATTTAACGTGTTTTTTTTTCTTTATGTAATTTTATTTTCTTCTATGGACCATGTAATTTCAGATACAATTTATTGTTCATGAATTAATGACTATGACGATACCCCTTGGTAAGAGTGGTTGTCAGACTTTCGGGCTTCTGACGACCCGTAACGACTGCCAAAGATCCACGATTGACAGCCGGAACTAACGGCTTAACGTGCTTTCCGAGCCACGGAGGGGTCTTGATATGTAAAGGTGGTCACCCATCCACGGACCACCCGCCGCAAGCGTAGCTTAACCTGATCGATCGACTCTCGTGGCTGTTATTACTTAGCCACAAGCCTCGCTGGAGTCTGAATCCATCAAATATTTGAAAAGTTTTGGGGTTGTGTACTCTGTGCGTTCGCGTTTGTTGGTTCTGCATATATTGATGAATAGAAGTTTTGTAATATGAATACTTTTCTTCGAAAATTTATCGTTCAAAGTTGAAGTTACATTTAGCTTATAGGGATATTACAGATATTGGGCGTATTTTTGGCGCGTTCATTTCATTTCCTTCTCAATACAGTGAAGGTCATTACATTTTACAGCATTAATTTTATTTTACGGATAAGGAAAATTAACATTTTACCCAACCTGGGAATCGAACTAAGGTCTTAGTTCGATTCCCAGGTTGTGCAAAATGTTTATGGGGTTTTTCCATCAGGAATTTCTCAGTCTGCCCGGAATCTGGATTTGTGCCCGGTTATATACAGGGTGGCCGGGACATCGGCGCGCAAACTGTAACCATGAATTCAGCATATGAGTTTAGACCCCCTAGCGTCGAAATTTTTCGTCGGTTATCAAAAAAAAAATCTGTTTCATAGAAAAGTGCAATACGATGCGGTCAAAATGCATGGAACAGCAATATTTTTTTTTAATAACCGACGAAAAATTTCGACGCTATGGGGTCTAAACTCATGTGCTGAATCCATGGTTACAGTTTGCGCGTCGATGTCCCTGCCACCCTGTATTATATAAGTTAATAAGAATATAGGTTCGCTCCCTAGTACAGACGCCAGCACATCATGTTACTACAATCTGTCAAATTTCTTTAATAGATTTTCAACTTTATTGCTACAGCTTTAAGGTTCAAGGTTGATTGGGAAAATTTGACAGTTTCGGGTACCTTGACCTGCTGGCGTCTGTACATGGTGACTTAAACATAACTGGTGAAATGTGTGGGTGTACGCCTCTGCCTAGACATTCGAGGATTAATGTATTAGCTAATATACGAAAATATTGTGTATGAAAATAGACGTCTAAAATTCCGTATGCGTAGGCTTCAATATTGATATAAGTACCTAATAATAGCACACACGAAGTTCATTTTGTTTTGTTATTGTATATTCACTTACCTAAAGTGCCGCCCTCCAAAATTAAGTTGATATTTTTCCACTTTAGCTTTTTATGATGCCAGATTATGATTAATAATAAGTTATGTTTTTTTATGATAAGTCATAGATGTTGAATCGCACTAATATTATAAAGGCGAAAGTTTGTGAGTGTGTGTGTTTGTATGTTTGTTACTTCTTCACGCTCAAACGGCTTGCCCAATTTCGATGAAATTTGGTATTGAAGTAGCTGACACCCTGGATACTTTTTATCCCGATATTCCCACGGATTCGAAAGTTATGCGGGTGAAACCGCGGGGTGCAGCTAGTTAGTCAATAAAAACGTTTAATGGTGCCGATTCCTTTTAGTTGCCAATTTTTTAATCACGTCTAAGCTTGTCTACAGGGTGGCAGGGACATCGACGCGCAAACTATAACCAAGGATTCAGCACGTGAGTTTAGACACCATAGCGTCGAAATTTTTCGTAAAATATTGCTGTTCCATACATTTTGACCGCGTAGGTATTGCACTTTTCTATGAAACAGAAGATTTTTTTTTTTTTATAACCGACGAAAAATTTCTATGGGGTCTAAACTCATGTGCTGAATTCATGGTTACCTACGGTTTGCGCGTCGATGTCCCTGCCACCCTGTATAGAGTATCTTAATTTGACAGGACTAAACTAATATTTATCTTCCATCCTTTTCTTAATTAAATAAAAAGAAAAAGATGCACTGAACTTTTTAGTTTAGTTTGTGAACAAGGGAATCGGCGCCGTTGTACAGTTCAAACATTTGAAAAAATTAATGAATTTTAAATCATAAAATTGTCAGAACCTAGTTTAAAGCTCTAATTATAATGAACCTTTTAACCCTTTTATTTTCATCTGCGGAATCATATCAAAATAGAAACCTTTTACTTTTTGATGAGTCTCCCGTTTGGCGTGTACACTTGAGGACACAAATAAATATACAGTATGTTAACTAACAGAGGGCGTTCCCGTTAACCCGCAATAGTATAGCATCCATGCATGCTAAAAAAAAATTACCATTCGAAAAGACTTTTTTTTTTTTTTTAATATTTAAATATTCACAAAAAAATGTTAAATTGATACGTAAAAGAAACACTCTGTGAACGCGTACTTGAAGGACGGCAACGTCGCAATTTATTTATGAATGACGGGCCGCGTGTGCGTCGATCTAATTGGTTAAACAGGAGGTTTCGAGATTATTGTCAATTAATTATTTTTTTGATTTCGGATTATTTTAAGCTTATTTTTCTATGCTGATATTTTTATTTTAATCTATTAATGATATAGATTAGCGAGTTTAAGGGAACGCCCTCTGTTATTTAACATACTGTATAGTTATTTTGTTACATTCATTATTATGATTTTTATTTGTGTTTTCTTCTTCTACTCTCGAGTTTGCGACTTGCAAGCAAGTTGGAAGCGGTGCTTGTTCATGCTGTGTAGCTAACGGAACTGTGTAGAAAGGACTGACATCAGGCTGTAGAAGGTGCCAAATTACCTGGCACAGGACACCGTGACTCCTGCCAAACTACAAACATATTAGTAGAAACTCTGCAACAAGCATGAGTGGCGAAGGCGGTTCGACTCATGCGCGAGGTTGTGGGTTAATATCCAGGCAAGTATTATCGTGACTATTTAAGTTAATTATGTACGGACGCCAGCAGGTCAAGCTACCCGAAACTGTAAAATTTTCCCAATCAACCTTGAACCTTAATACATTGGCGATAAAGTTGAAAATCTATTAAAGAAATTTGACAGATAGTAGGTTGATGTGTTGGCGTCTGTACTTTCTGAGTTTATCTAGGATATTGAGCATGTCCTAAAACCAAAGATACATGAGACATGTAACGTCGTAAGGAGACTTTGACTTATCTCTATAATATAAAAATGAATCGTTGAATGTGTTGCTAAGCGCAAATCTCGAGAACAGCTGAACCGATTTCACTAATTCTTTTATTAGAATATTTCTTGAAATACGAGGATGGTTCTTAGGTACGCAGAGAAAAAAATGCCTGAAAACGTCTAAAAACAACACTTTTCTATACTCTCAAACAAACGAATACAAATTTTGTTTCAGGGTGAGTCGGGGGTACAAGAAATTTCACGCGGACGAAGTCGCGGGCAGAAGCTAGTGGTTTATAAATCTGAAATCACCATCATGAGCAAGCGAGGTGATCAATGCTCGCGCATTATTTCTATGAGACGAGACCTTTACCCTGCAGTGGGACAATAATAGCTGGTATTATAGGTCCTGCAGGCTTTAGATTTCACGTCATCCACTTTTCAAGTGCCGCCATTGCAATGCAATTTTATTAGCGTAGCAACGCGCGGCACTCGTTTATTTGGACTGAAGTTAGTTGGATAGCAGTATACCGCACTGCCATTTTTAGTTAAAAACCGAGCTTTGTTTCAGCCACGCCACTTTCGTATTTAAAAAAGATTTTTTTGGTAAAAGTTGGGTCTGAGTTTTGTATGACAAATTGAAATACTTTTGGGTTATGTACGAATTCAAATAGAAAAATTCTTGTTATATACGCCGTGTTCGCTTCTATAGCTTTTACAAATCAAATCTAACAAAGGAAGTAGTACTTAGAAGGGCTTCGTTACAAAGATATTTGTAATTTCATTCGAAGCATATGTATATCATCCGGAACACGGTGTATATCTACGTATTCATTTCGCGTAAGGAATATAATTTCGTCTTTGATTTCACTGTAATTGAATTCAGTGTACTTTTATGGATTATTTTAAGCTGATTGAAAATTCAAAATAATGAAAATGCTAAGTGTAGTGTATCTATTTATTAGATGTGTAATCACTATCTCATGCGCATTAGTAGTGAGGTAGCTTTTTTATTGTTTTTGTTTTTTTTTTAAAAAAAACGTTGCCCCATACTAGGAATTTCTCCTGTGTCGTGGGTGCGTTTACAGACATATAAACTCACATACACAAACAGCTGTCACTAATGTCAACTGTCAGTTCACCACGAATGGAGGGAAACAGTGAAAAGTGAAGCGTGCCTTTATGATTAGTTTGGTGTGGTGATGAGCCAGTGTAGTGATATAATCAGTTTAAATACGGGATCAACAGGATTCTATACTAAATATGATAAACTATATTTCAAGAAATCCCATCTTAAGTAGGTGAATGAAACGCGTATAAAATTCTCATCAGCATTGAATGGCCTATCATAATAAGCGTGCGCTAGACAGAGCGTCGCATTTAGAAATATCGGTTTTCTATAAAACACATCAGACGGCAAAATTAGTAAAGGCTCACAACGATCAGGATGAAATTCCCAGACTGAGTGGCCCGTTTAGCAGTTCCAGTTCCATCATCTGCCTAGCCATTTTCCAACTATTTTTGGGATCGGTTTCCAGTCTCACCGGATGCAGCTGAATACCAGTATTTTACGTAAAGCGACTGCCTTTCTGACCTCCACAACCCAGTTACTACTCACATAGGTAACACGATACTCCTCAGTAAGACTGGTTGACAGACTTTCGGGCTTCTGACGACCCGTAACGACCAATTACCTACCGTGCTTTCCGAGGCACGGAGGGGGCTCGATATGTCAAGATGGTCACCCATCCACGCACCGACCGCGGCAAGCGTAGCTTAACCTGATCGATCGACCCACGCGGCTGTTATTACTTAGCCACGAGCCTCGTTTAGCAGTTCCATAGGAACTTCAACATTGTCCGCGTGAATTGATTATGTAATAAATCTGAAACCCTTCTTAAACGCTACGCAAGTTTCCGATACCTGTCACGTCTAAACGGCTACCGCAATAGATTTTATTAGGAGATTCATACACCCGTCGCTTTTGGGGAAAGAAGCCAGAATGTTACAGCACTATAGGTCAACCGCTTAACTGAGCCGTTGCGTGAGGTAGCAGCGCGGTGACGGAGAGGTGTGTGAATTTTGTGTTTTTCTTGTATTCTTAAAAATTATATTGATCTTTCGATATAATGAATATGCGATGCGTTGAACGCTCGATCAAACCAACATTCGATATTATGAGCGTTCGAGTATTTAGACGTTCGATTTATAGTGGTCGATCAATTGATATTCGATTATTTTGGCATTCGATTTGGCATAGTACACCCCCCGCACTGGGCCCGCGTGGTAGATTATAGACCACTCCCTCTCGAAGAGAGGAGGCCTGTGTCCCAGCAGTGGGAACAATATAGACTGTTATGATCAATATAAGCATGCGTTCTATCCAGAAGACTGAGCGTCACACTTAGAAATATCGATAATTATTTTCTACGAAACATACCTACAAGTCGTCAAAATTACGAGTAATTGATTATTATTATCTGTAGATAATTCCAGCAACTTGCCGGCTTAGAAGTTCTATAAGAACTTAAACATTGTCCGCATAAATTGATTTTGTCATAAATCTGAAACCCTTCTTCAACGCTGCGCCAGTTTCCGATACCTGTCACATCTTGACGGCTACCGCAATAGATTTTATTACGAGATTCGTACACCCGTCGCTTTGGTGAAATGTGGTAAATGTCATTGTGACAGTCTCCACCGGGATAATTGCGTAAGACACTAACGTAGGAATGACTTTCATTGTGACAGTTCAACAACATCCATTGCGTTATTTACGTTGTTGAATAAACTATTTTTTTCGAAAATATGAAGCAATGGATTAGTAATATCTTTCAAAATGATTTAGATTGTGCTTGAAAGTGTGTTATGGAATAAGGGTGCTGGAGACTTGTAATACTCAATCGGATGTTTTAGTGGCACTATTGTTAGGTATAAAGGTTTAGCTAGCAGATAATATCTTGTGACATTTAAAGATGTCAAAAAATAAAAGGCCCGTTTTGACATTTGAGAACGTGTTCTTCACACCTGTTAGTTTCATACAAACGAATACGTGTTTTGCGAATTTGATCTTTATTAACTACTAGAACTGTCAATGTCAAAAAGGGACTTTTATTTTTTGACAACTTTAGTCCACTTTATATCCGTACCTTTTTGTATATCTGTATCTAACTATTTATCTTTACATAAATATTACCTGTTCTTGCACAGATGCGACACACGGCTTCATTGTTCTTTGAGAAAGTTTGGTAGTTTTTTTGTTACAAAAGTTGTTTTGTTGTCATCAGCCAGTGTCGCGGGCGCATCACGGATTATTTGGTATTGTCAAAGTCAAATGTCAATTAATGTGTGTTGTCTTTGGTAGCTGGCCCTGACATCAAGCAATAGTCAAATTGTGTATATTTTTATGTTTTTTTATTTATTTATTTGTAATGTGCGTTTTGTTAGTGCAGAGTAAAAAAAAACTTTCTTTCTTTTGTTATACATTAATTTCGCTTTGCGTGTTTCTCTGTGTGACCGTGTTGTTGTTCTAAGCTACACAAAAGATTTTAATGCGGTTTTCATCATCACTATGAGAATTTGATTTCTAGAAGGTTTGTGTGTATTACACTAATGTTCCGATAAACGGAATGCCCTAGAACCAAACATTCGAAGATATCCACCAACCACTGGGCACGCGTGGTGGATAACCACTTACCGAGAGGAGGCCTGATCCCTATTTGCGTAAAATACGATCAATCACAATCTGAATCATTTTGAAGGATATTGCTAATCCATTGCTTCATATAAACTTAAGCAATATTACTTAAGTGTTATGTAGTAATAATTGTAACTACGAGTATTTAAAAACCTAAAAATTTTATTAATTGTACATACGAGTATGGACAATAACGCATACATAGGTAATAGGTAATACGGGCTGGTGTCCGCAACTCCACGACAATGCGCGTATTTTGCGTATGGTAACGCATACATATAAAATGCTTCATTGTATAGTTCGATAATGAGACAGACTCGTGATAGCACAAGTTTAAACCTTAGTGGTTTTTGGTTGCTATTTAATATGATTAATGCTGTATTCTTTTGTATAAATGATAAATTAAAAAAAATGTATATGTTCGTAAAAATTGTCTGCTCAACAACGTAAATAACGCAATTAATGTTGTTGAAGTGTCAAAATAGAAACCATTTATGTGGGACTGATTATGCTGACTGACTAGACTGGTGATGCATACATTAATAATTTATACTTAAATAAAACAAACCAATCTCTATGTGAAAAACAAGGGCGGCTCGCTAGCTGAAGTAGAAATATAAATTAATGCAAACGATTCCTAAAATAATGGCAGAAAGCCTTTATTCACGAGAGAGCTTAATCAAAATGGAAATATGTTAAATTGTTTATTCAGAACAGAATAATATGTTAAAACTCCTACACAGAAATGATTAAGGGGGATGCTCTAGGTATTATATATTATGTATATGGCTTTATTATTGATATTTTATTAAGTAGTCATTCAATAGGATTATATGAACTTGGCAGATGATGATGAAAAACATCAATACCTACACCCTGTATTGGTGATCTGCCTAGCCTTTTCCCAACTATGTTGGGGTTGACTTCCAATCTAACCGGATGCAGCAGAATACCAGTATTTTACATGGAGCGACTGCCTATCTCACCTCCACAACCCAGTTACTGGGTAAAACGATACCCCTTGGTAAGACTGGCTGTCAGACTTTCGGGCCTCTGACGACCCGTAACGACTGTCAAAGATCCACGAATGACAGCTGGGACCAACGGCTTAACGTGCTTTCCGAGACCCGGAGGGTCTTGGTATGTAATGATGTCACCCATTCACAGAGCAACCGCAGCAAGCGTAGCTATTAAGCTGATCGATCGACCCGTGCGGCTGTTGTTACTTAGCCACAAGCCCCTCTCATTCTCATTGATGATTTTAATGGTTATAATTCTGTAAAGTCATATTTGTTATGCTCGCGATTTATATTTTGTTCAACATATAACCCACCTGACCCTGAAACGCAAATTGTAAAATACGTAAGAAAATTTGAATTTCGCGGACGTGAATTTTTTCCCTTAATTATATTATCTACACATTCACAATGTAAACCCCTAACTGTGTGGAGAAAGTGTCTACTGTCTAATTAATAAAGTTGAAAACTTTCTAAGTAATTCGGGAGTTCCGCAGAAAATCACTTCACCAGAAGACTTCACAGCCTTGTTTACAAGACAAACATTTCTGTATGTTTTTTGGCGACTCTTCACGTGACCAGATTCACGTGATTCACGTGGCCTATTTTTTGGCCAAAGAATCAGCATTGCCATACAACGTGGCAATGCTGCCAGCCTTTTGGGCACGTTTCCTATTGACAGCGATGCGGATGACTTTTTTGATGCCCTTTGATTATTTCCCCTTCTTTTTATATACTTGTACATTTGATATTTCTTGGGACCCTGGGTCCCGGACCTTTGAAAGGCGTTCGAGGGGCTGAAGCCAACTCGCAGAGGCCCGTTACACGGCACCATAATTTTACATATTATTATTATTAGTACCTAAACAGTATTTTCTATATTACCTAATATTAAAGTTGATTGTGATGAGTATCTACGGGATAAAGTGGTCCTGTGCACCTGATTACCTTGGAAAACGAAAGGAATCGGGAATCGTTTCCCGAAGTTTGTTAGCGAGTTAGAATATATTGCGATTGTGTAACGATTTGCTGAATGGGATCGGATGAAAGAATCGAATTGGAATTATGAAGGATCAGGAAGGCCTTGGAAAACTTGGAATATGTGACGTTGCATGCATGCTGTATTGGTATTTGGAACTGTTCGGTTACTGAGAGTAAATGTTAACTTAGCCGTCGATAGTAGATGTTGCAAATATTATAAAAAATATGGTATTATAACGTGGTGGCCCAGTGGTAACGGCCGCGACTAACGAGATGCAGGTTCGAACCCAGACAGGCGCTTTACTTTGTATAAACTATTTCATCCTCACTGCTCTCAAAAAGGTGAAGGAAAACATCATGAGGAAACCGGCACGTCCTAGAACCAAAAATTGGCCCACACACCCGCAAACCCGCACTAAACCCGCGTGGTGGATAGAGGGAGCGGGCCGTATCCCTCTCACCGAGAGGGGGTCTGTGTCCCAACAATGTTCAAAAACTTCTATCGGACCAACTGAGGTTTGAGTACTAGAAATGTCAGAAATTGCAAAAAACTTTTCCCATAGGTACCTACATTTCGTTTCGAATGAAATTCCAATTTACTTTTTTTTACCACCGATAAACGAGACATAAGTGGATCATTACAGTTGGGAACATAAATATAAAGTAAAAATAAATAACATACAGAAAGTAGGTACCGTTTTACTTTCTGTACTTATGTTATTTATTTTTCTACTATGCCAAAAAATAGCATTACTTATTAACCCAAAAATAGCATTACTTTTACTTAAAGGCTCCCGCTGACAGGCGCGACGCGATACTGTCGACCAATTTCTACGAAAACCTCGTGGAATTTGTCCTACCAGAATCGCGTCGCACCGTCGCGTCGCACCGTCGCACCTGTCTGCGGGAGTCCTTACGAACCAACTACCTACACAGTTTCAGCCAAGAAAAACATTACAAAGGTTCATAAAGTTCATCCTTTGTCCTGTTGTCCAGAAAATAAAACAAACGTAGACAATAATGCTCACCACATTAATTCTTAAACGTTCATTTACCAACATTTCGCACGTATTTTAGCGTTTCACTGTCCTATCTCTCACATACGTGTCCCGCGAGGCTCTAGTTATCACAGTGTACAGAGTGCCACAAAAGAGGTAACAATGGCAGACTAACCACCTAATGTTATCTTCATTAAATGTATTATGAAAGGTGAGGTAGGTTGCCGGTACTTTTGGCCAGATGTGTATCTGGAGGACGACGTGACAGCTTTGTTTTTAAAGGGGTTATAAAGGAATTTACAAAATGGACGCTGTAATTAGCAATTTAGCGGGTCATAAAATTATGATACGAGTCTTTTAAAACGAAACAATCCCTTTTATTGGAATACTTTTCACGCGCCGCACTGAAGTGGGACGTTCTATAGTCTGTTTCAAAAGAATCTAATGAAAATGTAAACAAACCCTGTTCTGCACCCTAATTGCGTTATATACTTTCAACCACAATCTGAATTATTCTGAAGGATATTGCTAATCCATTGTTTCATAAGTTCTACTCAACAACGGAAATATGCATTATTTCCGTTGTTGAGTAGAACGTATGAAAGTTCTTGAACTGTCAAAATTAAAGACATTGCTATTGTTAGTGTGTTACGCATTTACCCAGCAGGTTAAATTCTTACGCAGTCACTTTCGACGTCATATCTTACCACTTTTTCCAACAATTATTGTTTGGTTAACATACATTATAAATTACAATTTAGGCGTCAAATTGACAGACCATATTCGCAACACCACTCCAAACACTGCGCTCCAAAACACAGATTACTGACGTTGCTCCAAAAGCCGCTAAGCTAAAGTGGGATTGGGCTGGCCACGTCTGCCGTATGCCGAATAAGCTGTGGGCCAAAATAACAACCACGTGGAGCCCTGACACAGCTAGAAGGCGTCGCGGCAGACCCCGTAGAAGATGGCGGGACGAGCTGGACATAACAAACGACCAGTGGTCTACTTTAGCCCTGGATCGAAAGAGCTGGAAGTCATGGGGAGAGGCATTTACCCGGCAGTGGAATGATGCAGGCTAACAGTAACAGTGCATATATCATCAAAGAACATTGGGATTATAAAATTAACCTCAATTGTGTAATGAAAAACATTTAATGATTGATGATCTAATGATTGGTGATTCAAATAAGAATAGGCAATAAATTAGACCAATTTCTCAAACATATAGAGCAATGGATTAGCAATATCCTTCAAAATGATTCAGATTGTGATTGATAGTGTGTTACGCAATTAGGGTGCTGGGTTATGTATTCAAATAATCAAATCAAAGTACACAATATTTGTAAGATACTTTTGGATCAGACTGTAAAAAAGAATCCGACGAACTGACAAACTCCTCCTTTTTTTGAAGTCGGTTAATAAAAAAGGCTGACGTATGGAATGAACCCTCGTTGCAAAAAACATGCCAAAAATTTATGATCGATCAGACGAATATGTCTACCCTCTTTTTAAATTATTCAAATCAAAATATCAACTGTGTTTTAGTTTTACCGCCTCTTACCGAGAGGAGGCCTGTGTCCCAGCAGTGGAAAATTATATAGCTGATTATGCTAATGTATATAGTTTGACTACTGGCTACATTAGACGATAAAGAATGCCTACAGTTTTCATTCCTATCTCTAGTATCTACTTAAGTACCTACCCTTTCATTCACATCTCTGTAAGCAAACAGTCTGAAGCCTAGAGGTATATAATAAAACAGATATTAGAACGTTCAAGGCTTTGCCTTAGGTATTTGGACGGACTATTATAGACGAAATGGGCTGGAGATATTTTAGGGTCGTCTTATAGCCATACAGACCATTTTCTATTGTACGATTAGGGTCGATTTTTCATTTGGCCCGAAGCCTAAATATTCCGGAATCCGATAGATCCGTTTTGATGGAAATATCACAGGGAAATATGCTTTCTGTCAGGTAGCGCTGAATGTGAAGGAAAGTAATGTCATTGGATTTATGATTCTGTCTGAAGTGCTTTTAGATTTATTTTTAGTATTTTTAGTTGGACTAATAATACTTAGTTTAGCCCCGGCAGGCATCGGCCCTAGCTGACCCCGTCAGTTCATGCTGATGCACGCGTGGAACACAACGCGCCGTCGACCCGGGCTTGGTCCTTGCCGGACGGCGAGCTGCCCATTGCTCGCCGCCCGCAAGCCCGCGCCTACGGTGGCTGGGAGTCGGCTCGTGACTCCCGACGTCCAGGGCGTCTCCTGCGGCGACTAGGGGCGTGGGGGCGCAGAGATTGCCTCTCCCTCACGCGCTCATTACTGCTGACTGACTGCTGCTCCTTTGCGAGCATTACTGCTTCGCAGAAGGAGGTGACGGCTTCCCATGCACTCTCGCTGCGTACCATGCCTGGACCAGGGCCGGACGCGAGAGATCACCGCCGCCGATCGCCGCCACGAGGACGCGAAGGTGCTCCGCCCAATCCGGGCAGACCTCCACCGTATGCTCCATCGTGTCCTCCGTGCGATCCACACAGTGGTGACACCCTGGCGTTTCCTCCCGCCTTATCCTGAACAGGAACCTCCCGAAATAACCGTGTCCGGTGTGGACCTGCGTCAGGCGGAAGGTGAGGGCGCCGTGGCGCCTCTCCAGCTACTCCTCAAAGAGGGGACTTATCGCCTCAATTGTGGCGTGCTCATCACTGGGTTGCGACAATCGCACTCTCCATGTTGCCATGAGATCCCGCCGGAGCTCTGTCCACTGTACCGTGATTTCTCGCGGTAGCGGAGTTACGCCCCGGCGTTTTGCCTTCTCTCGCCACTCCCATAAGTGGGCAAGGACTTTTGCCTCCAGATCCCATGGCGCTTCAGTATTAGCCTGTAGTCTGGATTTGTCCCCGGTTAATAGCTTTGCCCCCTATTACATGGGACTTAAACATAACTGGCAAAATGTGGTTGTATTACAGATACGCCTCTGCCGAAATTACATGCGTGATGTTATGATAAGTGTGTATGTGTAATAATACTTAAGGCTTGATTTACAGTGTCCGCATAGCTTTCTATGAGATAAATGATGAAATTACAGAGTTTGCTCGTTCAATTAACGGCATAATATAAATGATATGCCAAAGAAATTAAAAAAAAAATCTATCGTTATCTAGCGGTCAGTATATTATAATAAGGGCTGATTTTTCAATCACCAGATAACTTCATTCGAGGAATAATTTTGAAATTTTGACAGTTATTTCATACAAAAAATATCAGACGTCAATTTTATTCCTTGAATAAAAGTTATCTGGCGATGGAAAAATCAGCCGTAAATTAGTTAATTTAGGGATTATGCGTAGACGTTAAGTTTTGCATGTAACAAAGTTTTCCTTGAGGGCGACATGTTCACAATGTGTTCAAATCCTCGTTAATAAATACAGATTTAAAAAAGCTAGCAGTCCAGTCATGTCATAAAACTGTACAAATACCTCCCTTATTACTAATCAGACAACAAAGTACCTACCTACATATTTTATAAGAAAAAGTTATCATCGTAACAAGTTGATCCGGATCCCAAAAGTTTCATGCATAACCGTGTTCGTACATAAAAGGCAAGGAGCTTTACAGGCTTACTTCAGCGAAACCCGTAAAAGATGCTTTACGAACTTTTCAGAAAACAAAACGACTTCAATACAAGGCCGTAATAAAATAAAACAAATAAACTTGTCTAAACTCTGATTTTTTATTTGCTGGACTAAAATGACAGCTGCGATTGACCAGAAGGCCAATTCTCGTAATAAAAATGTTCAAAATCTCAGCGATAACCAATTTCAAAAACTTGTGAAAAATGTAGGGAAATTAGAGGTATTTTTGACAGATTTGAATGCGAACGTTCCTAAAAATACGGGAACTGTCGCTCTTTTTTGTCATGTTGACAATTTCACAATCATTTTGGTCTAGAAAATCAAAATTAGAATATATTTCATAAAAGGTCAGTTGTTATCAAAATATTGATAAAAACTATCATTGTTTTCCAATCAGAATCCATAGACATTTTCAGAGATCAAGCTCTGAAAATGCAATGAAAGCCATCGGAAAAATCGTTTTCGCAACCCATTTTATGTATTCGGCAAATAAATGAATATTGGTTGCACTCCAATTGGGGCTTTAGCTCTGCGAAATGTCCCCTCCGCGTCCCAATTACATAATTTTTCAGTAAGTCATCAGAATACTTCTGTCAATTTAATTGTGAGAGAAAAAAGGCTTCCACGGTGGTGAAAGCAATATGACGTAGAATCTTATTTTAACCAAAATAATCTACAGACAATAATGAATTTCAGTATATGTTTTCATAAAAGTCAAAGCTAATTTTGTTGTTCAAAACGCCCTAAAAGGTGAAACGAAAATAAAACCGAGAACGTACCTCGTCATGGGTGATCGCCAGCTCCCATATTTAACTTGCACCCCTTTGATGTACTAATTAACCTTAGCAAAAATGTTCACGGCACACGATTACGCAATTAATTTGCTATTTTTGTTTTTGTTCGCAAAAGAGGACCGGGGCAGATATCGCCCGGGACCGTAGTCATGGCAACGGGGGGTGCTGTCGGCGCGCGCCGCGGTAAGGCGGCAGAAGTGACCTCGCGCTTGCCGCGTTCGCCGCGTCGCGTCAGCCGTCCGAAAAACGTTTTTTCACGAAACGGGAATCTACCGTGCGTAATGATATACACCTTTGACGGCTAAACTACGTTGTTGTGCTGTTCACGACGAAACTATTTGTGTTCCACGTGTGTTGAGAGTGTGTGAGTGTGTGCGATGCATTAGTTGGCGTGCAATGTTGAGGGGTGGTGGGACGAGTCTGTGACCGGGGCAGCTGCACGGGAGGGGCGATTTTCACGCTTGATCATGCCTTTCGAATTGAGATCAGGTAAGCTTTTCAGGAATTTCAAGCGCAAACTGCACTTCCTTAAGGACGATTTTCGATTGTGGGTTATGCAAGCGTTACAGCTTTCGGGCATGTGCAATGTCATAGGAACGTTCGATGTAAGTGAAAATGAAAGTTACGCAGCATGGTTTGACTTTATTAAAGTATGTCGGCCGTGAAAATCGACTGAATTCCTCTAGAAATAATATAAGACCACGTGGTAATCTATATCTGCAGTTTTGGTTACTGATAAGCGTTCCAACATCTCTTTTCTCGCTGCAACCGCATGCGTATCTTAATATTAATTCGGTGCTGCAACATTTCTCTTCACGATTCATTTATTCAACTGCTAATTATTGTTTACCCACAACACAATGAGCTGTATCCAAAACAAAAGTCATTGCTTATTCAAACGTTACCAAATTAACAATCATCTAATCAGGGATGACCCAGTTTCGCAAAACCAACTGTTTTCATTATTAAACTACCTAAATCGCGTTATGTAATTCTCTAGTGGTTTGCAGCCTTGAATGTGTATAACAGAGGATTTTTTCAGGGATGTCCTTAGGGATTTCAGGGTTTCAGGGACCTTGTCCCCTTTTTGTATACAAAATAGCTCTACTGTTGGATTTTAAGGGAAACTACACCAGGTATTTGTCAAATATCCAATGCAAATCTATTGGTACAAAGGGTTTTTAAAATGTATCCTAATTTTGGGTGTCAAAAGGGTTGTCCTGTCAGGCAGTTGTAATTTGCGCTTTGTTTTAATCAAGTTAGGGTTGAATTTGTGTGTTTGTAGTTTTAGCGTGTGAATGATTAACGGTCACTATTGTAATTTGAATTGTTAATTTTGTGTATGTTTTCCTATTTAGTTAGGTTTCAAGCACACTGTGGAATTCGGAAATGCAGGATGTCTCATTACTCATCATTGATTACTAATTGTACGAGTAGGTATTAGTAGGAGTATTCACCTTCAAGGAAATTTCCTTTGAGGGTTTAGCAGAGGATCTAGTGGTACTTACCAATCGAGATCGCATAAAGCTACTTTCAGACTACGCCATAATATATATAATAGCATATAGTATATAGCTCATAGCACAACAATATCGCGCACCATACATTGTTATGGACACGTTCACACTGTACTGTACTATACTATATTATTGGCTTACTATTAAAATTAATACTAGGTCCTTCTTTGCTATACTATAATATGGCACTATAGTATAGCGTACCCTTTTTGTTTTTTTTTTCGGATGGGAAATCATCAAATGACCCCTCCCGCGCTGGGTGGAGCGGAAGGGAGTGTCAGACTCTTACTGATTAAAACCCACCCGTGTTCCTTCCTTAGCCCTTTCTGTTCCAGGGCAGCGGTAACCCTTTCGGACGATCCCGCTACAAGCGGGCCTTAGTTAGTATTCAAGTAGTTTCTGAGAGGTGTACCTACTCAATCCCTTCAACATTTTTCTCAACTCCCTTTTGAATATTCCACAGATCGTCATTGAAGTTCTATCACTTCGTAAGTCATTTTATGAGTGTTTTGAGATTTTAATGTCAATGGATAAAGCTTAATGGCGCGCATCGTATCGACCAATCAAAACATGTTGGGTTCAAATCATCACAGAGTTCATTTGTATAAATAATTAAACACAATATGGCCTTAACCGTAAGTTACATTCATTTCATACAGTTTTTTCACTCTCCTGTAAAGTAGCCATTTTTGACTTCCGTACTGTTAGAACTTCACTGACGAAATGTCAAATTATCACCCTTCTTCTGTATGCTTAGTGTGAGTTTTTCTAACTTCACCATCGCGTTAGAGTTTACTCTGATTTGTATGGCGCTGAATTAGCGCCACCTGGTGCCATACGCGAGAACTAAAACATGCGAGTGTAAGTTTTTTATTTTACTTTGTCGATGGTGACGATCGATTCCCACTCGATAGTGAGCTCGTAAATTAACGTGACTTTGTGTTATCGCGAGTGTAAGTTACAATTTTGACAGTTTTGACAGCTCGTTTGTGAAACGCGCTCACTTTCGAATAAGTTAATTCTTCACTGAAGGATTTGTAGTGAGAGCCTTGCGAGTGTGGTGAATTTTCAAAGTTATTTTATTTTAATTAGTAGTGTGGGTTCATAAAACCAATATATTTTGCTTGGAAAATGGCATCACGTTTATATTTTGCTTGGAAGATGTTTGAGACCGCTAGGGCACAAGAGGAGCGCAATTACATGTCCAGTGTTCGTGCAAAAGCCCGTACTTCTAGCAATGCCAAGAGATCTTCCGGAGGCCGAATTTAGGAGAAGATATCGGCTTCCGAAGAAAGCGGTCAAGTTTTTATGCTGAGAGCTGAAACAGCTGACTGGTTTTAAGTCTATCTACCCAAGATAAGGTAATTTCTGTGACACACACTTCCTTCATCCTACAAAAGATTACACAGAGTATATATCTAAATTACACTTCCTTCTATGATTGCAACATGATGAAGAAGAACACAATGGGCCACAGAGACCCACAGGGAGGGAAATAGGAGGTTCAACATCTGACCTAATCAGAAGAAGAAGGATTCTAAGAGAACAATTAGTTAAAAGACTTCAACACTTTTAGTATAATATACTTTGATGTTCAAAGGTGCCTTTTTAATGGTCTAAATGAAAGTATTTTTAGAATTAGAATTTATTTATTTGTATGAATGTAGTTTTACATAGTAAGGTGTTAATATTTTTTAAGTTCTATACACTACCACAACGTATTATGGTGTACAAATATTCAAATGTCATTCTTATGTATCTAAGTACAATTAATATTAAGATTTGTGATTTACAATAAGTCCAATATGAATGAATATTATTAAAATTAGGTAGTTGTTACTTTAAAATCAATGTCAAGAATGCTCTAGAATAAATTCTTTTAGCACACTTGTAACAAAATGTTTACTTTTTTCCTAATCAAAATCAAATCTAATAAGTAGGTACATACTTTCAGTATTTTCCAAATTAATAATGAATCATATAATCAATTATGATTGTTATTAATTCCATATTATTTATAAAGTCATCATCTGCTATTCCTTTCCCATATTTGGGTCGGCTTTCAGTCTCAACTGGATTTAGGTAAATACCAGTAGGATTCTACATGGAGCAATTGCCTATCTGGCAAGATAGGCAGTTTCTCCATGGTGACTTTCTGTGAAGCAAGTGTCGAAGACAGAAAGTGTTTATGAATTATTTCTGTTTAGAATTAGAAAGGTTGAGTAGTGAATCTGACCATAGTAAGAGAAGTTCTTAAATTTTAATTAGAGGTAATGAAATACCAACCACGAAGCAGGTTGCAGTACTTTTATTCATCAATAATCAGTCTTAAATTGTGTCACAAACTAGGAACTTTATTTTGATATTATAACAATTCTTCGAATTCTTAACTAGTTAGTTGAACTTTGAGATAACTTTATTGTCATAAATTGTTTACATAATAATATAACAAGTAGTAAATAGGAACACATATTATATATCACACAAATTCTTATGGAATTTCAGCTTCTAAGTTAAAACTAACTTACAAGAATAATACCAAAAAAGGTGGTGGGCAGTAGTAGTACTTAATATTAAATATATCTAATTAGTCTTTACAAAATGTATCTACAATTTTCTCTAAAAGATTTAATCCTCTGAGCCTGCACCTCCAGCTCTCTAATCCTTTTCTGCTCTCTCCTCGAGTCCATGTAATCTTTATGTTGCTGTTCTTTAAAACGAGTCTGCTTGGAATTCTTGCACAGCGAGGAGTAAGTAGTTTGCACAGACATAACAGGCTCTGGCTGTACTACATAGACATAAGATGAAGGTCTGGTTGGGGAGAGCATGCCCGTCTCTAGAAAAAATAATAAAAGTTATGTATATTATGAGTTGTCATCTTCGAGCCTTTTAAAAACTTAAAAAAGTTCTTTCTGACCTTCCACTTTATCTCCACAAAAGAAAGAGGTGTAGGAGCCATGGTAGGCGGCGACTATGCAGGGGCAATGCCTCTTGATGGCCCTGGCTCATTCCAATGTTGGATGCATAGAACATAAAAATTTTATGGAGTTTTTCAACTGATGCCGCGACACATAAACATACTTCAGGCTAACTCTTTTCAGAGTTTCATCAAAAACACTTCAGAGATTAGGCACAAGTAACAGGTGGAATTGGGCTGAATGTGAATCTCCTGTAAGAGAATACAATTTATGAGACACAATAAAGTAACTTATTTTTAGACTACCCGTTGGTGTTTTAATAGAAGTTTAAACCCGTGACAACCCAGCTTCTTCTACTGCCAAGTTCGTAGCGACTTGCACACCAATGATATTTGTTGAAGATAGCTTGCTGAGGTCTCCAATTCTCCATGCCTAGAAGACCAAATAAACTTAGTTTTATTTCTGCAAATTTCACAAACTCTAAGCTCTCTAATCACCAAATAATTAAAATTACACTTACCTACTACTCCATAAATGCCACCATCGTAACATAATTGGGACGAACTCGTCTTCATTTTTAATTAATAGAATCCAATAAATATAAATCACAATAACCTTCACACTTGACAAACTAAACATAAACGTCAAGTTATAACCAACACAAATTTGATAGACAGCCGCTTTCATTAGGAACAGTGAATCTAAATGTCATTCTATTTGGTCGGTTTATCGGAGGACGTTTACGTGACACCAATATAAGAAAAATAATGCTCGCAATTCACGGTGACCAAACGCGTATTGGATGGTTAGCTTCGATGTTAACTCGCACTCGCATGCATTCGGTTCTCGATACGTTTGACGTTAACTCGATTTACGCGATGGTTAAGTCATTCGAACGATGTTGTCAAACTCACACTAAGCATACTGTAGGCGTTTTCGTCAGCGTGAAATTTCTGGTTCCCTCGACCCACCTCGTCGCATCGCATCGCCCGTCCGCGCTATTACTTAATTTTCGCTTAGCGTTTTTTCTGACTTTTTTCTTGTTTTTGCTCGGCTTCTAAGGGTTCTAGCGTGATGCTAAATAGCAAAAATGCAAAAATATTTTTTCTAATGAGACTGGTAGTTCCAGGGATTAGCGCGTTCAAGCCAACAATTTACCTTTATTATTAGTTTATAGAAAAAACTGCATCAGAAATTGCCGATGAAATTCCAACATGAATTCGAATAATGGAACTGTTGGAAAATCTATCATTCTTTTACAATGGAGTTTTAACAAGACGTAAGATAAGATCCTAGTTTTAAAACTAGGTTAAAAGATAGGCGGACATTGCTGGCGCTAATGCAATTTTTAAATCCTCTAGTATTATTGATGGTGCAGCTCTATTCTTATAGAGAGGAGTAATGGATTGTCGAGCAGACGTTTGTAGAATTTCTACGGATTGTGAATTGAAGGAAGGAAGGATTTACAATAGAAGGAAAAATTGATTCTGTTTCTATTAGCTTGTAAGTTTTTTGCTACATAAAAAACAAAACACGATCATACTATTTTAAGTGGCCGTTTTAATGAGGTATTCCACTCTGAGGACTGCTTTCAACGGCACAATAAGCTTACAATGTTCCCACTGCTGGGACACAAGCCTCCTCTCTGTGATAGGGAGCTGCCTGTTAATCCAACACGCGGGCCCAGTGCGAATTTTTAGTTCAAGGACATGCCGGTTTCGTCACGATGTCTTCCTTCACCGTTTTGACAGCAGTGCTGATGAAATCATTTACATAAAGTAAACCGTCTATCGGTTTTGAATCTACGACCTGACTTGTAAGTCTTGGCAGTTACCACATGGACACCACTGCTCAAACATGGTGACGAAATTATATTATGTAGTTACATAATTCTAGTAATAGTTTATTATATGGCTCACGTTCTGCGGATGTTTTTGATATGAATGCAACAAAAGAGCCTCTAGGACACGACACTTAAGTGCACCTGGCGCAGAGTTGAGGTCAGCGTCGCTGCGAACCTAGGAAACTGTCTAATGTTTTTACCATAACATGTGTTTAATGATGCTGATGACGTACTGCTAAACCTGGCATAAGAGAAGAACAATAAACAATATGAGGTTTCTCTCCCGATTTCTAGTAGCTTGGACTGAACCAGAACCTGGAGGCTCAGTACAATTTTTGTCGGTGATTTAAAAAAAAATGGCCGTTCCGGACATTTTGACCGCGTTACGTATTGCACTTTTTGTTGATAATTGCTGACAAATTTCTACGCTAGGGTGTCTAGAATCATGTGCTGATTCATGGTTTCAGTTCGTCGATATCTCTGCCACCCTGTATTTAAAAATATTCAGGTAGGATATGCAGGTACATGAACAAACAATGAATTAATTATTTCATGACGATGACACAAATCGCACTTTAGGACTCGATCCCTGGTTTCACAAACTTGTAATGTTTGAAAAGCGATTAAGCTCCCTTACAACCAAAGTTACAGGATCCAACTTTCTACTTACCATGTTTGAAGACATATGCAAATGTCGATGGCTCGAGTTTGAGGGAATATTTGCAGATGCATAATGCAGTCGGCGACACGGTTGGGAAGAGTGACTATGTTCACTGACGATGTCAGGGAATATGGGGGATTCGGCTAAGTAATTATGTGCACATTTGAGGGAGAATAGCATGTTGGCTAACGCAAATGATGACAGACTTGATTAGGCTCGAATGAAGACTATTTGAGAAGTGAACAGTAGTTTAACTGGTTCACAGTCCACAGCCCATATATGGGCTGCAGGCCGATAGCTTCACAAGTTCACAGCCCACATATGGGCTGTGGACTCCTATAGAGATTTTTCTAATAATAATCACCGCATAAGTCCACAGCCCACATATGGACAGTAGTAACAAAACTACCCCCCACCCCAAAAATGTACCCCCATTGCTGATAAGCCATCATTATACACCATATAATACTCAATTTTATCAAAACTTCTATTGGACTTCGGACATACTTTATACACTAAACCACTGTGAACCTGTTAATGATGACGAAAGGTAGAAATATAAAAGTGATTATGGGAAAATATATAACCATTCTCCAGAACTTATCCCAATTTGTTTAGGATCGGCGCAACATGTCTTTTTTCTCATACTTCTCTTTTAGTCGTCTTTTTAACCCCTTACGAATCGAGTTCAAGGGGATATTTGAAAATGTATAATGCAGTCTGCGATACGGTTGGGCTGAGTGACTAATATGTACTTATAACTAATATGCGTAATAAGTATCCACCAGATGACGATGTAAGGGAATATGGGGGATTTGGCCAAGTAATTATGTGCACATTCCAGTGGGAACGACATTATGGAGTACGCAAAGGGTAACATGCTTGATGAGGCTTTAATGAAGACTATTCGAGAAGTGAACAATACGTTAATTTATATATATACCTTTCCTCATCATTAAAGTGTATATAAAATTGTAATATATTCAATAATAAGGTAGTTTCTTCTAAAGTAAAATGGTCATCAGTTTTTGAGAGTTGGCTCGCGACTTCAAATCTTATCGTATGCTGCCGATCGATTCTGTAAAAATCTCACCGTGACAAGTTTGGTGAAGTGAGCTTAGAGTGAGTTGTCAATCCCTAGCATTAGTTGGAATGACTCACTCCACGCTCACTTCACCTAAGTTTTCACGGTGTGATGGTTACAGAATCGCACTGCTGCACTGTTTGACGTCATGACGTCAACGCCGGCTGTCGCTGAAAACGAGCGATGGGGTTCTGTCTCGCAGAGTGTCGTAGCTATGATAAGCGATGGCCGTTTTGCGTGGATGTGACACATATTTTTCCCTAACTTGTTCTTTTTTGTATTTATGTTCTTTCTCTGAGTCATGTTTGCCGAGAAGACGAGAAGTCTGCTAGTGCACCTATTCTTATTTTACCTTCTTGTCTTGTGTGGTCAATACGAACTGAATCTAGAATACACTCTACACAGATTAGACTACCATTTAAACAACTGCAAGTAGAACACTTTCCACTGATCCTTCTAAAAGCACTGAAAGCTTACAGTTCTATATAATTCAGTACACACCCGGCAATGTATTACTTCCCGGAATTTCTATACAATTCCGTACGTAGCTTTGCACAAATCTGCACACGCCTGAGACTTATGTACTATGTACACAATGTGCTGAATAGATCTCAACTCTATACATATTATAGTAGACTTCATGTTTGCCTTAGGTAGGTATGAACTTAATTTAATAATCATTGAAGACGATGGAGAGGATTAAATTAGATTTGTAATAGGACGGACTATACATACAATATAGGCTAACAAAAAAAAAACAACTTAAATGCATGTGAATGTGGCTGAAAAAAATATTTACCTTGGCATGTATGTTTTACAAAGGGGTTTACAATTTAAATTTTCCAATATTTTTATGATACACGTAGCTTGGATTAATAAAAAATTGTAAAATCGTTTTTAGAACAAAGTTCTACAACGGAGCTTGCGATAGGAGTAAAGTTTTAGAAATCGACACGTAACGAAAAAGCGTTTATTTATTTATTTTACCATTAATTATAAACAGACAAGAAAAAACACAACAGCAAAAATAGGTAGCGCTATGCCCCCTCTATGCGACTTTTTATTATATGTAATAGAATAGAGTCAGAGAGAGATAGTTTTCATGGTTCTCGAGGGTGCTGAAGCCGATAGTGCGGTCAAAATGATAAAATCTAAGATGGCGGCTGCGAAAATTTTCTCCGACCATTTAAACACCATTTAAACTCGAATGCACACAACAGCCAGACCCGGAACAACTACCTGTAGGCAATACAAATATTTGTACCGTGCGGGAATCGAACCCGCGACACGCAATGCAGCAGTCGATCGCTTAGCCACTGCGCCAACCGTGTCGTCAAACATACACGCGCCATAAACTGTGTGTCCTCAACAAAGGACAACCCGTTGACCTCGTTCAAGGACAGAAAGCTTAATAACATGGCAACAACAATAGAAGCCAAAAGTTTACATTACATACAACTTTATTACAATAACAATAATTCGATTATACCTTCGTTCAATGATTTCTGAAACTTGCCAAAGCGTTAATAAGATTTTTTATAAGCAATTTACTAATAAACTTCACAAAGAGCTACTTGGTTGGCGTCCAAGAAAGTTCTTCAATGAGGACTTTCCCTCACTGTTGAGGAACCTTTGATATTTATTGGTGTGAAATACGTTTCTGCTCATTTTACTTTGGTGATTTATGTGGGCACATGCTTACCAAGTTTATGCTTACCTTTATGGAGGGTGAGTTTTAAGGGTGTGTGATGTATGGTTGTTTGGTTCTCTTGAGGCTGCTGTCTTGGAATATTTAGTTTTTAATTTGAACGTATTTATTTTATTTTTTCATATATCAGAAAGGTGTGGTCATATTTAAGGGAGTGGTGAGTCAAGAAAAGAGATAAGTATGCAGGGTCGACGGATATAGTTGAAGTTTGTAAGAAACGGATTGATGTTTTCTGATAAAATTTAATTTAATTAATAGAAAACAAACAGTTAATTTATCAAACTAAATTTCATTCGAAAACATCCTTCGGCTTCTTACTAAACTTCAACTATAACCAACGACCCAGCATACTTATCTCTTTTGTTGACTGTACATACTATCAGAGCTGTAGTGGCCCAGTGGAAACGGACGAAACTTACGAGATGAAGGTCGTAAGTTCGAACCCAGACATTGTGTAAATTATTTCATCACCACTGCTCTCAAAACGGTGAAGGAAAACATCGTGAGGAAACCGGCATGTCCTAGAACCAAAAATTCTAAGACGTGAGATCTACCCGCACTGGGCCCGGGTGGTGAATTACGGCCCACTCCCTCTCATAGAGAGTAGGTCTGTGTCCCAGCAGTGGGAATATTATAGGCTGATTATATTGGTTCATACCATCAAATTGTACAACTTTCTCCATGGGAACAACATCGTACAGTCACGAGCACCAATATGTCAACACTTGGCCACTTTCAATCGCGATTTTTTCGTGAAATAACGAATGCAACGTTGAAATACGACACATTACATAAACCTATGGGTTCACACAGACAGTCCCCCAAAAACGCCCGCCCTTCACCACTTCCTAGTGCTATCGCTGGGAAGAAGAAGTGGCGCAACAAACTCCCCAGCAGCACAGCTGTCTATTCAATTAAAAAAAATACTTGATTGATTGACATCAAACTCAACAACATACCACACCCTAAAATATGACCACACCATTCTGATACATACGCTGTATTTATCGCGTTAGTTGCGTGCGTTTTTTTCTCCATTGCCAGATTTCAGTAAATACTTCCAGTCCTTGGTAAAGGACGTGGTTTTACTTATCTTTAGGTCATTCAAAGATTTTGATTTATTTATTAGGGAAAACAAAAAGTGGCACATTACATTTTGATTTATGCTAATGCATAATCAGCCTATAACGATCCCACTGCTGGGACACAGGCCCCCCCTCTTCGAGAGGGAGTGGGCTGTGATCTACCACGCGGGCCCAGTGCGTGTTGGTAAAAGTCACGTGTCTTCGAATTTTTAGAACAGCCGGTTTCCTCACGCTGTTTTGGTTCACCGTTTTGTGCGTACGTTACTAGTGCAATACTGTCGAACCATGATTGAATAACACTAGGTATCTGTCAGCCCTTTGTGGAGAATATGCGTGCTAGTATTTTATTCCCCAAAACCTAACATTTCATTACACATAATGCTATATTCAGCAAATGACATCTAAAAAGCGATGTATCAAAATCGCGAGACGCTGCAGAAAGCGAAAGCCATGTATCTCAGCCGTAATGGCTTTCTCTAAATGACACGTCAGAATTATGACGACTGAGTTCACGCATCTGTGACGTCATTTGTTTGTATATACTCGTAGATGGTGATCTCCTCTTATGGGGTGGAAACCGTAAGTGCGTTCAGTAGTTTATTTGCAAGGTTATGCTTGAAGTTATATGTTCTAAACATAGTCGAATAATTGCAATTACATCTCATCGTCTGCTCAGCCTTTCCCAACTATGTTGGGGTCGGCTTCCAGTCTAACCGAATGTAGCTGAATACCAGTATTTTGCATGGAGCCACTACCTATCTGACCTCTACAAATCCACAACCCAGTTTCTGGGTAATACGATATTCCTTAAAACTGGCTTTCATACTTTCTGACTGTCAAAGATCTACAAAGACAGCCGGGACGAACTGTCATTCGTCTGTTGCCATGGGGTATCGTGTTAGTAACTAGGTTTTGGAGGTCAGATAGGCAGTCGCTCCATGTAAAATGGAGGTAGAGAGAGATAGAGGCTGGTATTCTGCCGCATTCGTTTAGACTGGAAGCTGAGCCCAACATAGTTGGAAAAAGCTAGACGGATGGAGTATTTTCAATCGATCTTACTCCCAAAACTCTTAGAATAATGAGAAAAAGCATTCTTAAACCTCCAATTATTTCTTCAACAACTAAATTGCCATAATATTCTCCTGGTCTACATTAAATACTAATGTTAAGACATTGTCGAGTATTAAGTTCGTATGACAACATTTAAAACTGTTTTAATTATGACTTTGCATACCAAAATTGCTAATGAAGCCCATTTTCCGTTATAAATGTACCTTTCTGTACAGAAATACATCTTTTATGATTTCCTTATTTTCCAACAACTACAACTAAATTAATTAATTCAAACTCGTTGTTATAAAAATACCTCTGTTTCATTAATTGAACAGGCTTTTAACATGTTTACCTACGCTTCCACCGTTTTACTGACTGGCTAGTTTTTTTACCACAACGTGAACTGATTTTCAATTTAATTATTTTTCCATTCAATCTCAATCAATCAAATCACCCTATCGCAGTCCTCTGCTGAACATAGGCCTCTCCCAGGCTGCTGCACAACACCCAGTTCGCCGCCTTCCACATCCAGTCTGTCCCAGCCACCTTTTTAAGGTCGTCGGTCCATCTACCTGGGGGACGTCCCACACTACGCTTGCCGATACGCGGTCCCCACTCCCAGGACTCGTCTGCTCCAGGGGTTGAACATGGTCGGGGGTAAAGGTTGTGGTTTGTTGAACATGGACTAAATCCCACCAACCTCACCTAATACGAAGCAAAAGACTATCACATAACTTAGTCATTATATCCATTCAAAACATCATACTAAATTACCTACAGACAAAAAATCCTTTATCGCATACCACGTCGCTATCAAAAGGAAAAAATGCCGTAGAATCATAATATTCTTGTCGTCTAAAAGACGCCCGTTTGCGAACTTCGCCTCGATAGATGGGAAGTAGAAATTGAAAGATTCGATATTTTATCAAATCGTTCCCACGAAATGTGACCTTTAGGGAGCCCCCAATAGCGGCACCTATTGGGGGAATGTAATGGGATATTGAAGGTGATTTTTCTTGAGATAGTTTAATGGAAGATGGTGGTTTGAGCTTAGTGATGTGCCATTTTCTGACATTTTGTCCACCTCTGCGATTTTCCAGACTTAGTTTTCTGGGGTTTGCTATACTTAAAGGATCTACCCACGCGCGAAAATTAGGTCACAGTATAATTCGTTAAAAAGGTCGGTTGTATTTCGAGTAAATGTTGTTTGATCGTCCCGAAATATTCACTAAAATAACGAAGAAATTTTGTTATTTTGGGCCAATGCTTAGGCAGTAAGTAGCAAACTAATTCCAAAATTAAGGCTGTCTGAATTTCAAGCAGGTCCTGAATTTAAGAATAGGTAATTCAGAAGCATTAAAGTGGAATTATGGGCCAATATTTAGCAAGTAAGTAGCCAAGTAATTCCAAAAATAAGGTCGTCTGTATTTCAAGTAGATGTTGACTTTCCCGAATAGATAGATCACAAAAAAAGCAATTATTAATACATTAATAATTGTTTTTTTTTGTTGTGTTTTTTGTGTTTTCCCAAAACATCTCGATCCTTTTTAAACGCATAGTAATTACACAACGTGTGTTGTCTTTGGTCTTGGTGTGGGTAGACCATCAAATTGTGACCTGCCCTGACATAAAGCAATTGACAACATTGTCAAACTTTTAACTTTTACGGTTTTGAATACGAGGCTTTTGGCTACTTTGTATTAGCAAAGAAAGAAAGAGAAAGAAAAAAATATTTGGGACACCCCAGGAAATACAAAAAGTAAAAAAAAAAACATCATTTAAAACTAACAAAGTTATACTAAACCAAAAAGGCATCTCGGCATAATGCTGCGATATTTAAAAAATAAATACCGCAGGGCTGGTATTCTGAAAGGGCCCGAGTACACTGTATATTGTATATTTTGTAATGTACGACTGGTTTGTGCAGAATAAACTATTTTTTTCTTTCTTCTTTCTCTTATAAAAGTACTAGAAATAGCAGACATCGCATATTCTTTAGGGTTCACGTAAATATATGAAAATATGATGTATGGATGTAATTCTGTCTCATCCCTTTTTAGTACAGTATAGATATAAGTCAGGTTTCTTTTACAAAAGCAATAACACGGGTAGATATGAGGGCATCAATTTATTTTCGAATATTCTAGTCAGATTCCTGGAAACGAAAGAGACAATTTGTCCATATGACGAGGGTTATTATTTTTATTTTGTGTCTATTTTGTTCATTAGATGATTAATTCCACCTTTTGGGAGGCGTTCCAACGCTACGTCTTCCGGTACGCGGTCGCCACTCCAGAACATTTCAGGCCCACTCGGCCCCATCGGCTATCTGTTCTGCGAGAAATGTGCCCTGCCCACTGCCAGTTAATTTAGGCAATTCTTCTGACACCTTGTAAAGGCCGCAGGAACCCGTTGGATGCGAGAAGCACAGAATCGGTCGAAGTGGAGGTGCTTTTGGGGCCTATGTTCAGCAGTGGTCGACGTCAACGTCTTTCAATTGAAATGATGATGATGATGATTATAATTATGAAAATCAGTTAAAAAAGTTATCAAACCCGGTGATTCATACACTGGTAAGCTTTACTAAGGACGAATGTCACCAATAATACTGAACGTGATCAGCACCTAAACCGCGTTTAAGAGCTGTCCGTGTTATCATTGTGATGGAATATTGACACTGACAGCTCTTGAACGGGGTTAAGATGTGCTTATCGCGTTTAGTTTCATTAGTGAAATTCGCCCTTATAGTGCATATCTTGCTTGGGGTGTACCCTATAACATAATACCTTTTATGTAAATGACAGGTGATCTTCAGATCAGTTTTTGGGAAATGGACATTTTGAAGCCGTTGGACATTTTGGGAATTGGACATTCTAAACCTGAAGGTTCATTTCGAGTACTGAGTTTAATCTATTATCTTGAAATATAATAATCAAAGTCAAAGTCAAATAATTTATTTCTAGTAAGCCATTAAACGACACTTTTGAAAGTCAACATTTACAAGAAAATAGAATTGATTGTAGGTGCCCCTTCCAATCGGTAGGTAATTTCGTATGGAGAACAAAGTAAGTTGTGGCTAAGTAATAACAGCCGCACGGGTCGATCAATCAGGTTAAGCTACGCTTGCCGCGGTTGGTCCGTGGATAGGTCACCATCTTTACATACCAAGGTCCCTCCGTGCCCCGGAAAGTACGTTAAGCTGTTGGTCCCGGCTGTCATTCGTGGATCTTTGACAGTCGTTACGGGTCATCAGAAGCAACAACCAGTCTTACCAAGGGGTATCGTATTACTTATGGCCGATTCCTATAATTTACGGACCGTTATTGGTTAAAATTAAGACTAGCTAGACTAGCTTTGGATAAACCTTAGTCTACTATGCAAATCTATGGTAGTAGATGTCACAGGTCAAACTAGCCTACTGATCTGTTTATATGCCCAGTTTGATAGTAAAAAATGCTACCGTTCGTAAGCAAAACGATTCGTTTTTGTTTATAGGAACCGAGCATTAGTAACTGGGTTGTGGAGGTCGGATAGACAGTCGCTCCATGTAAAATAATGGTACTCAGCTGCATCAGATTAGACTGGAAGCCGACGCCTAACATAAGTGGGAAGAGGCTAGGCAGATGATGAAGAATGTCAGTCTAGGTTTTGACAGAATGTAGAATGAATGGCATAAATAAAAAAATAATGGAGTCGTACTAAGTAAAGATACTTAGGTATTAAAATGATTTTCTTGTGAAAGCTAATAAATACCCTTTGTAGTAGAACAAAAGAGCTTTTATGAGAAAGAAAAAATATTTTTTACTATTTGATGCATTAAAAGCGCGTTGGAAGGAAAATGGCAGCTGGCCAGACAGACCAGCGGGTGGCGAAGCGTAGCTGCATTTTTCTATTTGACCGCTGTAACCCCCTAGACTTTTATGACGTAACTAGCTGACCAAACGAACTTGATACCGTCTCAGAATCACTAATTAATGTTTCATATAAAATTAATAAGAAAATTAATTGTCTTCATATTTTTTTTCGTAAAATTTTCCTTATTTTTAGTTATTCTGCTATTCGAGACGGAGACAGATTCAACAAATCAAAGATCATAAAAATCCGTCCAGCCGTTTTTGTGTTATAAATGGTGTAACTAACCCATCATCTGCCTAGCCTTTTCCCAAATAATTGTTGGGGTCAGCTTCCAGTCTAACCGGAAGCAGCTGAGTATCCTCCTCCACAACCCATTTACTGGGTAATGCGATTTCCCTTGTGTGTGTAAGACTTTCAGGCTTCTAACTACCCGTTACCAAGAGGTATCGTGTTACCCAGTAACTGTAGAGGTCAGATAGGCAGTCGCTCCATGTAAAATACTGGTATTCTGCCGCATTCATTTAGACTGGAAGCCGAGCCCAATATAGTTAGAAAAAGTTAGTCAGATTGAGTTTTTTCAATCGATCTTACTCCCAAAATTCTTATAATTATGAGAATAAGCATACTTAAAGCTCAATATAATAATACGATACCCCTTACTAAGACTGGTTGTCAGAATTTCGACAACCAGTCTAACTAAACCGACTTTGTTTTATTTATTGTATACTAGCTGTTGCCCGCGACTTTGTCTGCGATCCAGGATGAAAAGTAGCCTATGTCCTTCTCCAGATCGTGGTCTACCTATGTGTCAAATTTCATCTAAATCCTTTTAACAGTTTTAGCGTAAAAGCGTAATTCTTAAATTTTCTCATTTTCTGCGCAACTTTCTTAAATTTTTTTCCGTAAAAACTTTCTACAATATATTAAAAAAAAACTTTAAAGAAAAGATGGATGAAATCGGTAAAGTCGTTCTCATGTTATGGCGTGACTAAGGGAAATAGGGATTAATTTTTATATATACATTTAGATATAGATCGATATGATTTAAGAGGGATTTCTGTTTTTCACTTCAAGACCAACTTCTTCATCCGCTCCACCCAGAGCGGGAGGGGTCATTTGATGATTTCCCATCCAGAAAAAAAAAGACCAACTTCTTCATGTATAGGCATGCAGAAGTTCGTCTTGAAGTGTTTGTCTTCGAAGTCGATTAATTTTTATGATCCAAAAAAAAATATGTACGAAAAACCGCAACATACAATGTACACTTTTTTCTTATCAAACTCTCTCTAATGTAAGAGTACGGAAAAGATCGTGAACATATTTTTTACCAAAGATTTTTCGCATGATTTGCCCTCATATTTCTTTCAAAATATTCTGCATTTTTTATCCAACCACATTACATCAAGATCATCCTTTTATAATATAAAAATACGGATCCACACTTCACATATCGTTGGCCATCCCTATCGGATCGCGAGCTTCTGCCGCCATTTTTGTGACGTAACCGTTCTCCACGCCTTTTGAAAGATAACTCTTGGTTTATTGATAAAACTAGCAGAGGATGTGTTCGGGGTTTGTTTTTCACATGTCCTACTAAATCTGTTTGATCTTAAATAGGAGAGATTTATGGAGGTAGCTAAATAGTTGAAGGAAGTATTTGTGTTATCTGGAGGATTGAGACTACAAAGTGTTATTTCTAGTGGGATTTATACAGGGTCAAAATAAAATTCGCTAGAGGAACTCCGCAGACGTGATGAATATCGACATAAATGTCCGTAGGTGTGCCTAGCGGGACCATTTTTTGCCAATTCGAAAAAAAAATGTTACTGAATGACTGTTCTTATTATAACAAGAATATACCATATGAAACAATACTAAATATCTTGATGGCCCCTGGCCATCATAGATTGTCGTGCATGAGAGGCGAGGCCTTAACCCTGGGTTAAGGCCTCGCCTCTCATGCACGACAATAATAGGCTGGTATTATTGTACTATAATATGTTCTATGTTACGGGTTTGGTTTCCGCACTTAGTCCATCAGGTGGACCATTGTGCGTGGGCCATGATCGCCGTCGGTGGTTATTCCAAGCAGCCCACCTCCCTCCAGAAGCTTATTAGGTCTCCTGGTCTGTCGAGAACGATTGTGTGGGATCTGGGTATCCCGAGGGTTTCTGATCTAATCTGGGTGACGCCTGTGCACTCAAAGAGCACATGCGCGACGGTTTCATCAGCCTTCATGCAAGCTCTGCACAGGGGACTGTCTGTTATGCCTATCGTGTGGAAGTGTTTGTTTAGTGAGCAGTGTCCCGGGGGGGTCCCCGTCACCAGGCGCAGGCCTTTCCTGTCCAGGCGTAGTAATCTTTTGGTTAGCTTGCCATCTAATGATGGCATGGCTTCCTTGGACTGCCTGCAGCCCGGTGACGAGGACCACCAGTTCTCTGCTTGTTTGTGAGTGTGCTTCTGTAGCCACCTGCGTAGTTGATTGAAGGGGATGGGCACGACTGGTTCCGGTCCGTAGACTGGCGTGCTGGATGCCCTTCTGGCCAGCTCGTCAGCCGCGTCGTTACCTAGTGATCCACTGTGTCCTTTTAGCAATTGTAGTGTCACTGTGTTACGGTTCGATACAGTTACCTGTTCAAGCGCCTTGTGACATTCTAGTATTAAATTTGATGTGATGCATCCCTTCTTGGGATCAGGGATTGGAGGACTGAGGCGCTGTCAGAGAGTATATGAACATGGGTATCCGTAACTCTCCTGGCTGCTATGGCATGGACCGCTTGTATTATACCCACACACTATACTATATACTACTTATACTATCAGTTACATAAAAAGTATATTGATAAAAGAGATAATTTTGACATTATTGGTTTTATTCGAGAATGGTTTTAATGGTTTTATAAACTAACACTGACTGTATTAGTTTATTGGGGAGATATATAGTTTTATGATAGTATCATATCCCCTTTAGAGGTTAGAAAAATATTATGTCTATCTTATTTACACATTTGTAAAGTTTTAAAACTACGACGAGGTAGCGAGTTACAAGAAAAAAAGAAGAAAATATTCTTCAAGATCTTAAGAAATGCTCTAAGATTGAAAGCCCGATTTTGCCTCAGGCTTACGTTAAATCTGACACTCAGACCAGGTTTCAGCCGGATTAGTCTAGACTGAATTAGTAATTCTAAACTAGTCAGCATTTTACTGTACATCTACGTGAAGAAGTCCGTAGTATTATTCTCTAAACATCATTTCAGAGTTTGTATAATGTCGGAGACTCGTATAGTGACAGCCGCATGGCTCTATCTAAGGTTAAGTTTAATAAAGGAAAATGCGTTTAGTGACATTACAGCCAAATAAATACACCTTAAAACTATAAAAACAGAACACAATGATATAATGCCAAACGGGCCTCAGCGCAGCATAATGTCAGATGACAACACAAGGTGCACCACCTTTTTTTTTTTTTTGGATGGGAAATCATCAAATGACCTCTCCCGCTCTGGGCTGAGCGGAAGGGCGTGTCAGACTTTTACTGATTAAAACCCACCCGTGTTCCTTCAGTTGCCTGTGGTGCCAGGGGCCACGGTATCTCTTTCGAACAACCCGCGGCTCTGGCAGGCATCGGCCCTAGCGGACCCCGTCAGTTCGTACTGACATCTCTTTGAGGCGCGCGTCGTACACAACGCGCTGTCGACCCGGGCCTGGTCCTTACCGGGCGGCGAGCTGCCCATTGCTCGCCGCCCGCAAGCCCGCGCCTTCGGTGGCCGGGAGTCGGCTGTTGACTCCCGTCCAGGGCGTCTCCTGCGGCGACTATGGGCATGAGGGCGCAGTGATTGCCTCTCCCTCACGCGCTCCGCCTCCTCCTTCGCGAGCATTACTGCTTCGCAGAAGGAGGTGACGGCCTCCCATGGACTCTCGCTCCGTACCATGGCCTGGACCAGGGCCGGACGCGAGAGATTGCCACCACCGATCGCCGCCACGAGGACACGGCGGTGCTCCGCCCAAGCCGGGCAGACCTCCACCGTATGCTCCACCGTGTCCTCCGGGCGATCCACACCGTGGTGACACCCTGGCGTTTCCTCCCGCTTTATCCTGAACAGGAACCTCCCGAAACAACCGTGTCCGGTGAGGACCTGTGTCAGGCGGAAGGTGAGGGCGCCGTGGCGCCTCTCTAGCCACTCCTCAAAGAGGGGACTTATCGCCGCTATTGTGGCGTGCCCAGCACTGGGTTGCGACAATTACACTCTCCATGCCGCCATGAGATCCCGCCGGAGCTCTGTCCGCTATACCGTGATTTCTTGCGGCAGTGGAGTTACGCCCCGGCGTTTTGCCTCCTCTCGCCACTCCCATTTGTGGGCGAGGACTTTGGCCTTCAGATCCCATGGCGGCAATCCGGCAAGGAGGCCCGCCGCCTTAGCGGAGACCGTGCGGTATCCTCGGACCAGTCGGACAGCCATGGCAAGGTGTACCACTTGACGCTGATTCTCAGCTGCAACCAACGAGTGCCATACGCTGGAAAAACAAACGCATAGGGAATTGTTTGTCCGTTATAAGAAATTGAGAGAATTAATTAAATGCTAGAAATAGCGCTAGAAATAGCGCTAGAAATAGCGCTAGAAGTTGTGCTTGCCGCAGTCGGTTCGGGGATGGGTGATCATTATTACATATCGAGACCCCTCCGTGTCTTGGAAAGCACGTTAAGCCGTTGGGCCCGGCTGTTATTCCTTACGTGCAGTCAAAAGCCCAAATGTCTGGCAACCTGTCTTCCCAGTTTCAACCCAGTTACTGAGTAACACGATACCCCAAGGGGTATCGTGTTACTCAGATAGCCAGTCACTCCATATAAAATACTGGTATTCACCTGCACCTAGTAGTCGGGAAGCCGACCTCAACATAGTTGGGAAAACGCAAAGTAGATAGATTGATTTTGTATAATGTCAAGATGTGAATCTGTTGATGATTTAATTTTAAAACAAATGAGTTCAATATTTCGAACTGTGTGCGATCACTTGAGTGAGGTTTTAAGTGAAAACAGAAGAAGTACTCCTGTTTTTTAGGGTTCCGTACCCTAAAAGGAAAATGGAACCCTTATAATTCATTTTGTGATGCCAATAAACGCATTTTTCTTTCTTTCTTTCTTTATAAGACCACTTCGTTGTCCGTCTGTCAAGACCCTTTTTCTCAGGAACGCGTAAAGTTATGAAGTTGAAATTAATGTCAAATACTCAGGGCTGCAATACCTTGGAGAAATGAAAAAATCAAACTTCTAAGTCAACGCAATCAAAAGATACGGGCGTTTATGTTCCGTTAATGCCGCATATTTTGACACTCGCAAGGGAATCAAAAACTATAGCGTCCTTCCCGCTGACCTAGAATCATGAAATTTGGCATGAAGCAATGTCATGTAGCACAAGTAAATTTGCAGTTACAAATTTGTACAGAACATCGGTACGCCAGTCCGACTCGCACTTGACCGTTTTTTTTACTTCGTTCATCCCTCATTTTCGTGAATAAGACCTTTATTTACTGCTTCTTTTTACGTGCTTTATATTGAGCGTGGGGTGAATACTGATTCTAGTGTGTTCGTAATACGATATTCTTTGGTAAGTAGGTACCTACAGGAGAAGTTTAGGGGGGGGGGGGGGTATCTTTAGGATTAGGGAAAATGTCTGATTGGTATTCGGACGTTACTTTTCAAACTTTTCTGTAGAGCTTGATTGGTTGATACAGAATGACTTGTTATTGGGTGCATCCTTGAAATGGGTGACACAAGAGCTAATTTTAGACCCAAAATGGGACAGTTATCAAGAAAATGAAGTTGCTTCTATAAATTGTATGTACTAGTTTAGTGAATAAGGATGTAAGCGATTCCTTCAGAAACTTGTTCTGGGTGTTTAGTATACATACTAAAAGTCCTGACGTTTACGTCAAATGCCTTATATTTATTATGAGTAAACTGCCGCGAAAAACAAATCAAGTTAAAAAAAAATATATTAAATGAAGTGACGCTTAATTTCTAAAGGCACTGGGAACATTTGTTGTAATTTTCGAAGGATTTATTCGTTCATAGGCCAGAAAAGTAGGTATCGGTTGAAGGTTCAAAGCGGAGTAGATTTTTCACAATTTATATATTATTATTTATGGTCGAGAGAAGAGAAATCCAAAACAAAAAAAAAAGCTTGATATCTCCAAACAACCCATTTTGACATTTTCAATTGAGCCCTAGTATCACCCATTTCAAGGTAGGCACCAAATTGCCAGTCACCATGTAGACTAACTAACTAACTATCCTGTATTATCCCACTAGGTATTGTGGGCAAAGGCATGCCTTTCCCTTTTCCACACATACTGTCTTTTGCGAGTCGACGGCCAGTCTTCTTGGTAGGGGAGTCAAGCTCGAGAATCAAAATCAAAAGTCAAATTAGGCTGAGAATCAGCACTTTTTGAACGTCCAACACGGGTGGGTTTTAGTCAGTAAGAGTCTGTCACTCCCTTCCGCTCCACCCAGAGCGGGAGGGGTCATTTGATGATTTCCCATCCAAAAAAAAACGGGACTCAAGGAAAAAAAAAAAATTAAAAATGTAAAAAACACTACAAGTATTTATTTATTTATTTATAGAAAGAAATATCCAATTCAAAAACCTTTAAAAAGAAATAATATCTCTCCGCATCCCGTTTTAAAAACGCAGAATTATTTTCTTAATTTAAATGTAACAAGTTCCACATTCGAATTACTCCCACATGCGTCTCCGTAAGATTGCGCGACTAAATTTGCATGTTACGAACGAAAAGTGGAATGTACGTCATGATGGAGTATGCCGCATTTGTGTGTGACCTACTAAACTTGGCTGGGTTATATCCTATTAGGTAGGCAAGTAGGATAATGACGTTACGCCTACGTAGCCTAAAGTCGGTTGAATTTTGTGTTCAATTCAAAACGGTGAAGGAAAACATCGCGAGGAAACTGGCATGTCCTAGAACCAAAAATTCGAAGACATGTGACATCTACCAACCCGCACAGGGTCGGCGTGGTGGATTACGGCCCACTCATAGAGAGGAGGAGTGCGTCCCAGGAGAACATTATAATTGTGTTGTAGAATAATTTTCAACATTTTGTTCTTTTTTTTATTTTGATTGATATTCCACGATTCTTGTAAATGTTTGTTCGTGATGAAAATTCGATGTTCTCGGTGAAAATTCGCAAGCCAAAAATATATTTATTAATCCAGCAGAACTAGTTATTCCATCACTGTTTGATCGCATGGCGTTTGACGTGACTTTGAAATTTAAAATTCAAATACCAATAATTATTGATGCACAAATATGACCTATGCGATATCAGACATCTATTATTTTTACAATATATAAACTGGACTTTGATGGACAGGTCTAACTGTTTTTATTCTACAAGGTCCTAGTTCAATTTATTTTGATACTAGTTTTTGCCCGCGGCTTCGCCCGCGTGGATATCGGAATACCTATATCTCACAGGAACGTAATACTGTGGGATATAAAGTGCCCTATGTGTTAATTCAGGTTATAACCTATCTGTGAGCCAAATTTTATCTAAATCTGTTCAACCGTTTTGCGCCAATCCGGAACATACATACAGACAAACAGACTAACGGATAAAAATGATAAAAACTTTATTTTCGGCATATGACTCCTTCCCACACATAGTAATGATTATGTTTTTAAAAAATATTCAATGTACAGTTTTGACTTCTATTTCATTATATGTATGGATAAGTAGGATTAAGAAACTCGATCATGTCACAAAATAATTGACAGTTTTTAAAAATCGTATCGTTCGAAACTTCTAAAGAAAAAACAAAAGCAAATCGTGATCGTGACGTTTCAATAGAACAGATAAAAAATTCAAAAAAGAACGTTCGGATAACATTCGAAACGAGTCTATCTATTTCTTTATTGGCTGTCTCGGGTCTGAAATAATAAAGTAAATTACAAACTTGGCTAACGGTCAGGTTGTTCAAGCTCGAGCTGCATCAATTTATTCTAGCCAAGTTCCTAATTAATGGGGCATTCGTTGCTCGTAACCTCAAAGACTAGAAACAGTCTGGTTTCTTATAGAAACTATCCGAGAAAGGATATCGGAGCAATTAAAGGGCGATGGGTCGTAACGAACCTTTTTGTCTCGGATTTCTTTTTCGTTTTTTGTGGCTTTCTTAATTAGTTGTTGGGGTAAAATGAAAATAATTCTGGATAAGAAAACTGAAATAACTAAGTTTTATTTTATGAAATAATTTATTTTTATAAACAGCTCTGAGGGGCTTGTGGCTAAGTAATAACAGCTGCACGGGTCGATTGATCAGGTTAAGCTAAGGTTACGCTTGCCGCGGTTGATCCGTGGATGGGTGACCATCTTTACACACCAAGACCCTTCCGTGCTTTGGAAAGAACGTTAAGCCGTTGGACCCAGCTGTCATTCGTGGATCTTTGACAGTCGTTACCGGTCGCCAAAGCCCAAAAGTCTGACAACCAGTCTTACCAAGGGGTATCGTATTACCCAGTAACTGGGTTGTGGAGGTCAGATTGGCAGTCGCTCCATGTAAAGTATTCAGCTGTATCCAGTTATACTGGAAGCCGACCCCAACATAGTTGGGAAAAGGCTTCGCAAATGAGCTCTGAAGTTTTTTACCAAGTTCAGCAAATGGACAATAGGTATAGGTAAAAAACACCCTGTAAAAAAAAAAAATATTCTGTTACATTAAACAAAATTGTATATGTTGGCTAAAAAAATGTCAGAGAAAGACAGAGAGGTATTGTGCTGTATGCCGAGATACAGGTTTTTCACCCAATTCGGCTGCAGATGCAACCATCTTGTTTTATTTTCATGTAGTCACAGCTGGATGTCAATAAATAAATAAATTATTATGAATCTTTTTGTTATTCTTCTTGATATCATTCAACCTGTTTTTTTTTGTCCAATAACCTGTCCCGCTCTGAGCGGAGTGGGAGGGCGTGTCAGACTTTTACTGACTAAAACCCACCCGTGTTCCTTCAGTTGCCTGTGCCAGGGGTCACGGTAACTCATTGGAACAACCCGCGACACATCATTCAACCTTATTCAATACGTCCCACACACAAGTCAGGTGTACTAAGAAGGCACTTCCATACATTATTATCTTGGTTAAGGTCGAGCATGCCCTAGAAATATATCAATTACAGCCAGGGCGTAGGAAGCAGTGATTCGTGCGCCTTATTCAGCTTCGTTTTTTTCCCCTTTGCCAACGAGAAAAGATAAAAAAAGGTATGAGCACGATGCTAATGTGTTTCACAGGTTTTCGCTTTTTTTTTCTTTCATATTGAAAGACGAATAATTTGTAGGTAGAGATGGTTTGATTTGATGGGTTTCTTTGCTTTTATTAACCGGCTTCAAAAAAGGAGGAGGTTCTCAATTTGGATGTTTATATATTTTTTTATGTATGTTCGGGCATTTGTAGGTTTTTTTTTACACTGGTACCTACAAAAATTTGGTCTTCAAAAAGTTGGTAAACACTTTCTTTCTTCTCTTTCTGGGATGCCTGAAAAAGCCAAGAGTTCAAGCTGCAGCATCCTTTTGTTTTTTTATAGCAACAACATACGATAATCAATTACGGGTCATCAGAAGCCGAAAAGCCTGACAACCAGTCTTACTTACCAAGGGGTATCGTATTACCCAGTAACTGGGTTGTGGAGGTCAGATAGTCCATCCATGTAAAATACGATATTCAGCTGCATCCGGTAAGACTGGAAGCCAACCCCAACATAGTTGGTAGAAGGCTAGGCAGATCAATAAAAATTAATCCCTCTTAGTATGATCATTGGAAGTTCGTGTTTAGTTGGCGTATCTGGTCTGAAATTATCGTATTACTTCCGTTATCATTACTGTGCCAAGTAGGTATAGTCATAGTCATTTATGCATTTAGAATAATTCATATCTGAATTTACACAAAATAAATGAATCAGCCTATAATGTTCCTAATGCTGGGACACAGGCCTCCTCTATGTGGGAGGGAGAAGGCCATAACGATGTGACATCCACCACGCGGGCCCAGTGCGGGTTGGTGGATGTCACATCCCTTCGAATTTTTGGTTCTAGGACATGCCGGATTCCTTACGATATTTTCCTTCGCCGTTTTGAGAGCACTAGAGCAGAGGTTATCTAAGCGTGTTGATAGCAATCGAAATGGACTTGGCCCAGAATTCGGCTACTTGTTTGGCGCCATCACCAGCGTCCGTAAGTTCCTGGGGGTCTACTCCGAAGTGCAAAGGGCGAATGTTCGGATCGGACCGACACATGGCCGAACCGAATATTATTGAAAAATGCGAAAAAAGTTCGGATCGGCTCAGTTGGGTCGGGACCATAGTCAATATTCGAAAGAGTGTAGGAGTGTAGGATCAGAACCGACCGAACCAAATAGTAACTTCGTTGCAGGAAACGGTCGAACATTCGGCCGATACTACTTCGGAGTAGACCCCCTGTAACGTGCAGCTGACAGGACACGCAGGACACGATATTAAGTGCCACGTCGCATGTGGAAGAGTACCACACAAATACACACAGTAAAGTGCCTGCCTAGGATTGAACTCCTAAGTTGGGCCCAATATCACTGAGTCACTAGTCAAAAACAAACAACAGTGATTTCACGAAATTAATTCAATTACATAAATCATCTAGGTCATCAACTGTGTAGAGTGCGGAGTTGTTGAAGACTTACACCACTTATTGAAGGACTGTGTTCGGTACGAGTCTGGTAGAAACGATTTGTTCAGGGTCTTGAGGTTGAACAGACTTGAAGTAAATTAATAAAATAATTAATTAATGAATTCTATAAAATCCTGGTTCAACCAAATGGCGATGATGCGAAAAGTCTTTTTATGTTCATGGCCCTGATATGAGAAATGTGTTTTTAGGGTACGATTATTATTTTAGGGGACTGACATCTATATATATAAAATTCAAAGTCCTGACTGACTGACTGACTGACTGACTGACTGAGACATCAACGCACAGCCTAAACCGCTGGTCCTAGAGACATGAAATTTGGAGGGTGTATTCTTCGTAAAGAGTAGGTATCCACTAAGAAAGGGTTTTTCAAAATTCCACCCCTAGGAGGGTGAAATGGGGGGGATTTTGTTTGTATGAAAAATCATATTCCTTGAGTTAATAAACTTGAAACTTGGCACGAATACTTATCTAAGTAAATTATGAAGTCGGGTATTTTTTGTTTTTATAAACTACCCCCTAAAGGGGGATTGGGGGGTTTCAAAGTTTGTATGGAAGAATTTTAGCGCGCGGTCCGATTTAATCGAAACTCAGTATTTATACCTAAAATTGAAAGGGAAGAATAATGTGTATCAGGGTTTTTCGAAAATCTAACCCTGACGGCCTGAAAAGGGGTAGTCAATTTTACAGGGGAGGATTTTACAGCGTGGCTTGATTAACTCGAAAATTGGTATAAATAATCTTTGACTCAAGTTATGAACACATCCCAAATGATTTCTCAAAATTCCACCCCTGTGGGGGTGAAAAGCGGGGATACAGTTTACATGAAAAATCTTATTCGTTAGGTTAATAATTTTGAAAATTGGCATGAATACTCGCCTAAGTAAGCAATAAAGTTTATCATTATTAGTTTTTCGAAACTAGGGGTAGTTTCGAAAAACTAATAATGATAAACTTTACACAACTTTACTTTACAAAGGGGATATAGGGGTGTTAAAGTTTGTGTGAAAGAATTTGAACGCGCGGTCCGATTAACTCGAAACTCAGTGTACTGTGACTAAAAATAAATAATAACACGTATGAGAGTTTTTCGAAAATCTACCCCTGACGGGGTGAAAATGGGTTAATTACCCATTTTCACCCCGTCAGGGGTAGATTTTACAGGGGAGGATTATAATAAGTGGCTTGATTAATTATAAAATTGGTATATTGGTATTGGTGGTTTGGTATTGTGTGGTTGGTTGGTATTGGTTGGTTTGGTTGGTATCTTTGAGTCAATTCATGAATTTTTATGATTTTTTTAAAATTCCACCCTTGTGGGAGTGAAAAGTGCGGATACAGTTTATATGAAAAATCTTATTAATTTAGTTAATAAACTTGAAACTTGGCAACAATACTTTTGCCTAAGTAAGTAATCAAGTTTATAATTATAAGTTTTTCAAACTACCCCTCAAAGGGGGACATAATAGGGTGTTGAAGTTTGTGTTGAATTGAATGCGCGGTCCGATTAACACGAAACTCAGTATTGATACTTTCGACAGAAAATAATTAATAATAAGTATGTAAAGTTGTCGAAAATTGACCCCTGACGGGGCAAAAAGGGGTACTTCGGTTTTTAGGGAAGGATTTGAACTTGAAACTGTATGTAACATTTTCACGCCTAAACCACTGAACTTCTGATTTGGCAAAGAGATAGCTGGCATCCTGGGGAAGCACATACTTTTTATCCTGGTAGCACGTTCCCGTGGGATAACTTCCGACATCCACGCGGGTGAAGCCGCGGGCAGAAGCTAGTTGGGATTATAAATGTACCTAAATAAATTAAAAAAAAAATCTAGGTATTGTCACTCAGCCGGATATATACTCGTACACTCTATAGATATCTTGTTTTTCTTTTACTCCGTGCTTAACTTGTATTTTCCTTTATCTGAGAGAATTTGTCACTAATTTGGGATCGAAGTCATTATTATAAATACGTTAAAAGGAATAACGAGGGACGAATTCCCAAAATTAAGAATTAATGTGTTCCTAAAGTCAGCATCACGCTAAATATATTAAATTTCCCCAAACGGAGATCAAATATTATGTACTCGCAGCGAAGGAACAAGAATTAATTAATTTCGTTTGCCTGCATATCAATATAAATTATGTCAAATGGTAAGATAAGTTTTTAACCGACTTCTAAAAAAGGAGGAGGTTCTCAATTAGGATGTTTGTTTTTTTTTTTTTATGTTTGTTCGCGCATAATTCCCTCGTTTGCCAACCGATTTGAAAAATTCTTTTTTTGTTGGATAGGGTATACTTTCCAAATGGTCTCGTGAAAATTTTGTCGAAATCAGACAAGCGGTTTTTGAAAAATCAACAAAAATCACAAAAATTATCACAACAAAAAAGTGAAAAATAAAAACTTTTTTACAAAAAAAAAAACAACCGACTTCCATAAAAACACTACAAAGTGAAAAATAACTTTAATTTCGGAAGTCGGTGGCGAAAAACGAAATAAAAAAACCAAAGACACCGACTTCCGAAATTAAAGTTGTTTTTTTTTAGTAAAAAAGTTTTTCATCTTGCTCGTTTTATTTATGACTAGCAGTGCCCCGCGGTTTCACCCGCATAAGTGTCAGGTAAAAAGTATTCTGTATGTTAATCCGAGTTATAAACCATCTGTGTGCCAAATTTCATCCAAATCCGTTCAGTAGTTTTTGCGTGAAAGAGTAACAAACATCCATCCGTCCATCCATCCATACAAACTTTCACGTTTATAATATTAGTAGGATAGCAGGAATTAGTGGGACATCGTATGCGTTGTAAGCTTTTCCATGTTTGATCAAATAATATTTGTAAAATAAGACTTAATGTGTGTTTTCATTATTACTTACATGGTAGATGTAATTATAGACAGATGTTAATATCCGTCGTGAATATAATAATAATATCCCTGGACATTTCACACAGCACCATTTGTCCCAAGCTAAGCAACCTAATGCTTGTGTTATGGTAACAAGATGGCTGATAAACTACTTATATACAATTTTTTTTTTGTAAATATATAATATCCGTCGTGAAAGCATAATGTACTCTGCTTTCACGACGGATATTCACATCGGTCTCATTTTACATACATCGTCAGCCTACTGTCCCTTCTGCTCATAAAACCTTACGAAATGGGCTCGCTGGTGAGTGCTTAGGTCGAATATTTTAGGCTAAGGTTACCTCACCTAGCTCCGTGTATAATCTGATGTAGGATGGGCCAACAGCATCGTGTATGTCATCCAAACCTGTTTGCAAGGTTAAGTTCAGAGTAATTTGACAGTTCTACTTCCTTTCATCTCTTTCTTGTTTTGTTATGAGGTAGAAAAGTATAGTAACATAACAAAAATAATTTTACGATAAGTAGTCATCAATATTTAGCAAAATTGGACCCCAGTAGCCCCCAGGAACATATTAACACTAAAAGAAATTAACGGCGGTCATCACTGTTTGGCAAAATTAGACCCAGTATTTTAGAATTTTAACTAGCCAGAGTTATTCGTGTAAACTGTAAGATCTAAAAATATTTTGAAGAAACTAAAGTTAGTTAGAGAAATAACATACAGTAGTTAAAGCTAAATTCTAAGTTAATCAATGGGCAGCATAATTAGATAGATAGATAGATAGATAAATCATTTATTTGGCGCACACAAAAAAGACAGCACAACACACAAAAGTACACTATTAGATGATAACCAAACTACCCACATGATTATAATATAAAATACACAAGGTGCCGATAAAAAAAAAACAAAATGAAAAACACAAATATGGAAATAAAATTGACACAATGACGAATAAAATTAATAACAAAACACAGTGTGGTGCAGTAATTAGACCGGTTAAGAATTTTGAATAGTCAATTTGCGCGTTACACCGCTTGACCGCGCTTTACAACGCTTGATGGCGCGTTATACTGCTTGTCGCGTATTATACAACTTGATCGCGCGTTACACCGCTGGATCGCGCGCTACACCGCTTGTTCGAGCGAGCGTTACGCTGTTTGTTCGCGCGTTACAACGCTTGATCGTGCGTTACACCACTTGTTCGCCCGTTACACCGGTTGAACGTGCGTCATAACACTTCATCGCACGTTTAACACGCTTTGTTCGTATCCATGTAGCCGATAGTGACAGCTGGCAGATGGCCGTTCAAGGCATTACACGCGCAGAATTAATTATAGAGCCGTGGCTTCCATGCGGTTTTGCTTCGATAAACCTGATCGTATATTAATATTAGCTTTGGAAATAGATTGCTATTAACTTTTCCTTGCTTTTTTATTGCTGTGGCAAGCTGCTTGTTATGGAAATACAGTGTGGTTCAGCTCAAAGTGATTAAATGTTGTGATGGAAGCAGGAAAAGGTTTTATAACCTAGCTAACACTTTATCGCCGTCGAGGTAGACTACAGCGAAAGTGGTGTGACGATCTAACGAGGTTTGCAGTGCAAACACGGCCAGAGGTCGCTCAAGAAAGGGAGGTTTGGAAGGAAAAAGGGGTGGCCTTCAGCATGTAGGTTAACGAAAAAAAAGGTTTTAATGAGCACCTTACATGATTATATAATACGCAGACGGATTTATTAGATCTCACGCTTATAATAGGTACAAGTTGGTCCGTTTAACCCCTCGTATATTGTAGAACGTGGATCCACGCGAGAAACAATGGCTTTTTAATTGTTTCTGTAATTACGGCATTCAACCGGTCAAGCTCGCTATACATACATTGGGTTTTTCGGAAAACCCTTGGAGTGGGGTGTTTCGGAAAGCCCTTGGAGAGAAGCCTAAAAACTTATTTTGGATCAAATTAAAACCATCTCTGTAGGTTTTCGCTCATGAATCTATTAAGTGAATATTATATTCTCTAAAAATGAGCAGCAATCATCATCTGGCTAGCTTTTTCCCAACTATGTTGGGGTCGGCTTCCAGTCTAACCGGATGCAGCGAAGTACCAGTATTTTGACATCCTGGACTAAAAGCTTAACGTACTTTCCGAGCCACAGAGGGGTCTTGGTATGTGAAGATGGTCACCCATCCACGAACGAACCGCAGCAAGCGTAGCTTAACCTGATCGATCGACCCGTGCGGCTGTTATTACTTAGCCACAAGCCCCTTTAAAAATGAGCAGCAATATGGTACATAATATATCACCATGAATAGACGTCTTCGAATATAGCTTTCATTACTCACAATTCCCAAATAGAATAGGAAAACTGAAAGGAATCATAAAAAATATATATTCAGCAAAAAGTCTGAGGCATCGTCTACATATATTCCTGAAAGAAATATTATTTCGCTACAATTTTCTAGGTACAGGGACTTTATCTTTGTCCCTTGGGCAAAGGACATAGCTTCGCATCCATTTACTCTGGACTTCGGTAAATTTTTCCTGAAAAACATTCTTTAACTAGAATCTCTGTTAGATTCCCTTTGTTCGCACAGATGTCGCTTTGTGGGTGTTGATTTTCATTTGTTCCGAGGAAGTGTGGGTATTGGCTGTTTGTTTGTGAGCTGGACACCTCTTTTCTCTTTTATAGTTGGCTCTTTTTTATGTTATGCATCACGAGTATTTCTCTTCCATATTAACATTTATAGTTATTATAAATTGAAGTCGCTTCCTACTTAATAAACGCGAAACTTTGTATGTATGGATGGATGGATGTTTGTTACTCTTTCACGCAAAACCTACTGAACGAATGTGGATGAAATTTGGCACACAGATAGGTCATAAACAGGATTAACACATAGGATACTTTATATCCCGATATTCCCACGGGATCGTAACTTATGCGGGTGAAATCGCGGGGCGCAGCTAGTTTTATATATATCTGTATGACCGTGTTGTTCTTCTCAACTCGCAACGATTTTTGATGCCGTTTTCACTATCATGATGTGTGTAAATACTCATCATGATGTTGAATATAATACATATAATATTTATTATGATGACATTAATATTAAACGTGCATACAGTGTAAAAAGACCGATCACATAGCCGTCACGCATTCTATACATTAAACTAAGTAACATTGCAGAAACATAATTACTGGAAAACGAGTTTAACTTTTGGTGTAAAAAGTTGCTATTTGCGGTAACGCGCAACGTAACACACGCAGAACATTGTGCTTATGGGTGCACGTAACGGTACAGGGGTCGTGGGGTATTTAAAGTACGACAGTAAAAGTTGGAATTTTGACCTTCAATGTCTCCGTAACCAGAAGCTTCCCAGGGGGTCTACTCCGAAGTAGTATCGGTCGAATGTTCGGCCGTTTTCTGCTACGAAGTTACTATTTCGTTCGGTCGGTCCCGATTCTACATTCTTACACTCTTTCGAATATTGACTATGGTCCCGACCCAAATGACCCGATCCGAACTTTTTTCGCATTTTTCAATAAAATATTATTGAAAAATGCGAAAAAAGTTCGGATCAGACCGACACATGGCCGAACAGAATACTGTTCGGCCATGTGTCGGTCTGATCCGAACATTCGCACTTTGCACTTCGGAGTAGACCCCCTGGTATGGTCCAGTACAAAAAAAAAAATATTACAACGACGGGGAGTACAAGTGACTCTCGGCTTCGTTAAGTGCCTTTTTACATCCGTTTTAATAAAGAAATCTGAATTTTTTGTCAAGTCGTAAAAACCGTGCGAGGCAGGAGCGTGTCGGTAGTAGCTACCCGAAACTGTCAAATTTCCCCAATCAACTTTGAACCTTATGCTTTAGCGTTAAAGTTGAAAATCTACTAAAGAAATTTGACAGATTGTAGTAGCTTGATGTGCTGGCGTCTGTACTTTCATCGAAGGTACCGAGTTTGTTTGAAATTCGTAAAAGTTATGTCTTATTTTGATGGATTTTGTGGGGCTACGTGTCTATGTGTCTGTACCATTATATATACAATAACCCCTTTACACTGTTGGTCACGTGGTCGCAAGAGCGACTATTGAGCGTTGGGTCCTGGGTTTGGTTCCCAGGGCGGGCAATGTGTTATTGGGTTTTCCATTAGAAATTTCCTAGTAACAGCTCGGAAATTAGATGTCGGCTGTGTGATCGTGCCTCGGAAAACACATTGAGCCGTTTCCATTGAGCTTGCACTTGATCGTCTCGCACACACTTGTGCACTATAATATCTCCCACACCGAAGGCTATTCTCCGTTGAGATTGGCCGCCGTGGCCGAAATATGGCCTGGAGGACTACTTATGTCAATAACCTTTTTGCCGGCCAATCGTGACTGGCAAACGAAGGTACATTGACATAGAATATTAGTTTTCCTAAGCACATATATTTATTCTGCGACGAACACACGATGTATGTATGTAAATGGTTACGTAAATATACATGGTAGTTTGTGTTTGTAAATCTAATGCGATTTGATGCGGCGGTGAGCGTAGAATCGGGCTTTCCTTTTAGTTAACTTTACACACCTTGTAAAATATTTACAGTTGTATTCAACCTGTTTTCAGCTATAATTTTGAAAGCCGTAGGGAAAATATCCTCATTTTTATAAACGCAACATCTTCCAGTGGCTTATTTTTTGATTCGCACGAATTTAATCGCCCAAAACGGGTGAATCGTCGCTTTTAAATACATTTTATTAAAGGCTTAAAGGCGACTCGCACGAATTGGCACAATTTGAATTGTATGCAATGAAGTTAAGAAAAAATACACGTTTTATAATATTGAGCGCTTCTGTGCACTACAGGCCTTGTATCTTGCATAAAATAAAAAATGTGCCAATTCATGCGAGTCTTCTATAGGAAAAAAAATATTATTTTAAAGTGACAATTCGCCAATACGTGCGCATTTTCGCATTTTTTTTTGGGCTTGCACTATCACAATTTAATACTTAATAATAAATCAAGGTAAAAAAACAGTGTCTGAAAATGCACCAAAATTCACCAACGTGTATTTTCACCACAAATGCGCAACCTTAAGTACACGTAAAAACAATTTCAGAGTTAGTTTACCCAACTATGCATACAAGGCGGGTTCTCACAATTCAAGTGCCACGTGTATTCAGCCTTGAAAAGATCTGAAGAATGCTCTGGCACAAGAATTCTCCCCCTCAGGCTTTTGATGCAAAAAGTTATTTTGTAGACCGTGTGACTACCTACGTTATATTAAAATTTTCTGTATAATTTTTTGGTATTTCTGAAGTATTATTTTATGTGATGAAGTCAGAAAGACAAAGTAAATTACGACCGGAAATCAAGCGTAACTTACGCAGCTTATAGTGAGTCGTCGAAATTACGCTGCATTCTGCTTCATGTATTTCTTATTTCATTTCAGTTTGCACCACACGTGGTGAGTCCAACCAATTTTTTTTCTTTTGTACCTACCCACACGTAAATTCCTCGACTCATATTGAACCAAACCTTTGGAGTTTCGTTCGAGCTCGCCAATTTTTCAGGCTAAATGATCTACCCTACATTTGTGACCATCTTCCACCGTCCATCCATTCCATCTTTACATGCCGAGACCCCTGCGTGCTTCGGAAAGCAAGCTTTAAGCTGTTATGCGTGAATCCTTGACAGTCGTTACGCGTCGTCTGAAGCCCAAAGTCTGGCAAGCAGTCTTACCAAGGGGTATCCTGTTACCCAGTAATTTGGTTGTGGAGGTCAGACAGGTAGTCGCTCCACGTAAAATACTGGTACTCAGCTGCATCCGGTTACACTGGAAGCTGAGCCCAAAAAAAGAACAGGCTCGGCAGATGGTGGTTGTGACCTAGTTGAAACGATTGCTAAAGCCTTAGCTTATTCGTAGATGGAACAAAATTGTAATTGGAACTTCCTGTTACCAAAAATCCGGTTAGATTTATATCAGCTATAGCCGGAATTTGGAATCGTGCCCGATAAAGCGATAGGCTCCAAACAGATTGAGATCTATAACCGTCAGCTGCAGAGCTGTACTTTGGGTTTACGATAATACATCTGTAGCGGTATCTACAACGCCACATGCGAACAACGCGTCATACTGACGTCACGCAAATCCTGCATCTCGCAAGCAGAGTTTACCGTGCCATTAGCATAGATGCAATTTCCCAATATCAATCGTTGGGCAATTGCCCGCCAGACACAACACCCGTCTGGTCGGAGGATCCTCCCTTTTCTATGGAGGATGAGTGAACTTTACACCCTGTTCTTCATGCCTCCAAACATCTGTGCTTACCCCCTCGGACTGTTATAGGAGCATAATATTTTATGTTTTATTAGGAAGATATAAAACCTTTGCTTATTCTTTGGAGAGTTCCGATATCTAAACGAATTCTTATGACTTTGTCATAATTTTTATCACCCAAAATGAGTTGGCCTAAATGATACTGTTTTACTATACTTGAACTGAAAATAAAATTCAAGGATATCGTTGACACGATCGTTTCAACATAAGTTAATTAATTAATTAACATATTTAATTGGAAACGTTTTCGATTGGTTTAGCTAAGTACAAAATGTTCATGTAAACCGAATAAAGCTTTGGCATGTCGTGTTTTTCTAAGATAACAGAGGGGCAATTCTCGTAATTTTAAGAACGTTCACAGTTTGGTCTCAGTCTCAATCTGTCAAAAATACCTCTAATTTCCCTACATTTTTGACAAGTTTTTGACATTTCTTTGTCGCCGAGATGAAACTGCTAGTAGATGAACGTTTTTAATTACGAGAATTGATCAGGTATTTTTTTCATGTACACGTATCGACACGTACGGTAAATGGACCGACGACCGAAGGTGGCAGGGGCAGACTGGATGCTTAAGGCGGAGGGTAAGGTGTTGTGACGCAGCCTGTTGGAGGCTTATGTACAGCAGTGGAGTGCGATAGGCTAAGTTGTTAATCGATACGTACTTGTTTTTCACATGGAACTCCCAGCTCATCATCAACCTAGAGCAGTCCACGGCTGGACATAGACCTCTCCAATTGAACACTATACACAACAACAACATTACATCATACACACATCTTACAATTTCGTTAATAACTGTCTGCACTCAGTTAAACTTTCATCATGATTGAAAATCTACCAAAAAAAAACACAGATACTGTTGGATGCGGTTTTATTATTGTGAAAAAATCGGTAGTGATTGTTATTTGTTCATTCATAGGTAGAGAGTTGATCGAAATGCTCTGTGGAAATTGCAATGGAACCTGAAAGGACGTCAAAGGACGAGGAGTCGCATAGGGGAGTGGTTGAAAACGGGCTGGTGTCCGCAACTCCACAACAATTGCGCGTATTTTGCGGTGGGAAAATCGATCATTCGAAGAGCTTCCTTGAGGAGCTGGGTCCAACCCAGCTCCTCAAGGAAGGCCAGCAACGCCTTGATGTTACTGACCGTCTCACGTAGGTTACCTGGGTTACCGAAGTACTTTGCCCTGTACGTGGCGACCACCGGGCAGCTTAGCAGCACATGCGCCGCTGTCTCGTCATCCTCCATTTAGGCCCTGCACAGCGGACTGTCTGTTACTCCTATGACATAGAGGTGTTTGTTAAATGACCCATGGCCAGTTAAAGCTGCAGTAACTGTACGCAGCTTTAGTTTATTTAGACGGAGAACCTGTTTCGTGAGCATAGGGGAGTGTCCAAGTGACCATTGTTCTAGTGTGAACAAGAGATGAAGCTATTCACAACGTATAGCGCTACGTCCTTTTCTCATTGAAACAATCGTGGATGAGTGACCATCTTTACATACCGAAACCTATTCGAGGATCTTTGATAGGAGTTTCGTATTACCCTGGATTATGGAGGTCAGATAGGCAGTCACTCCTTATAAAATATCAGTATTCAGCTGCATCCGGTTAGACTGGAAGTCGACTCCAACATTGTTGGGAAAAGGCTAGGCAGATGATGATGAATCAATCAATGATAAATAATGTTTTTCGGAAAACTTCTTTCTTTGATCAAAATAACCCGTTTAAATCTAACTACCCAACAGATTCTCTCGTCCGAATATGACCTGATAATTCAGCATATAGTTACACGTAAGTAATCGCCTACTTGGCTCTGTTCCAATGTCGTGTTTCTGACAAGGTGGCCCCGGGTTGTTCTAGGTCAATTTGGAACGTATAAAAGCAGATTTATTAAATTGTGATATCAATGATGGCGATTCTGATTTTCTTGTATAACTATACTCTATTTATTATCATAATAAGCCTATACAATGTGTAACCGAATTAATGCACATTATAAAAGTAGTTTGTTCAGAATCCTTTACTGAATCGATTTCTGTAATTTTTAATGTAGGTAATATTTTATCTCAAAAATAATTAAAACTACGTAAATTACTGTCACACTTCTGCTGTACAGTCAAAACAAACCAAAATGGATGAAATACCCACTAAGCTAGACCCATATACGAGTGCGACTGTGTGCATGCGTAGATTTGTAATGTGACCATAATTTTCTCCCACAATCAGTATAACTAATTTGTTAAAAAAAAAGTTTTTTACATAATAATAAAAATTCAGGGTATGTATTATGATTAAAACATAATATTCTAATTGGGGTGCGTTAATTTCGGGACATGTTGTCTAATGTTCCAACTGCTGGGACACAGGCCTCCTCTCTGTGAGGAGTGCACGCGGGCCATGTCACATATTTTCGAATTTTTGGTTCTAGGACATGCCGGTTTCCTCACGATGTTTTCCTTCACCGTTTTGAGAGCAGTGGTGATGAAATAATTTACAAAAAGTAAAGCTCCTGACTGGGTTCGAACCTACGACCTACAACTCGTAAGTCGCGACTGTTACTACTGGGCAACCACTGCTCCTCTACTGATACTCTATTTATTATAGCACTAGCAGCGTCCCGCGGTTTCACCCGCATAAGTTACGATCCCGTGGGAATATCGGGATAAAGATATATATATATGTTAATCCTGGTTATAAATAACGTGTGAGCCAAATTTCATCCAAATCCGTTCATAGTATTTGCGTGAAAGAGTAACAAACATCCAACCATCCATACAAACTTTCACGTTTATAATATTAGTAGGATTAGAAAAATAACGGAAAAATAAGGACAGTTGTGTAATATTGTTGAAGTTACTGCACTTTAGAGTTATTTTTTTAATATAAATGGTAAATAGATTACATTGCTCTGTATTTATCGTAAAATAACGGAGTTTATCATACGTTTATATAAACATACGTAAAAAAATAACCGTTATTACCCTTCCGGTTATTTCTACGAAAGGGTAATAACCGTTATTTTACCTAATGTTATTATAATAAATGGAGGATAGTGAAAAGTTAAAGGGCGCTTGTGTTTGGTTTTCTGTTTCTTGTAGGAAGATTGGTGGCATGGTCGAGTTGTTCAGGGTTCTGGTTCATGTGTTTGCTTTTTTAAAATATTGCGATATGGTCTAGCTTTTGACCTCGATCTCGCCTGGCGCCCCTGGTGGAAAGCGATGGATGAGGTTAATGATGGAACGAGCAAAGCTGGAAGATGTTCTGTTCACTCCTGCTTTGAATGCTGATGGGTTATACTTGAAAGAACAGATCGCTTGCAGAGAGTTCCAATTTGCATGAAAGGTGGTGTGTTTGTCTTACTACTGAGATGATTTTTTTTTAAACAAGCAATTTTGACCTTTATGACAAAGTTTTCTTTCTATATTCAACTAATTATGTTGGTCGAAACTGTTTCAGCCTTAATTTTAACATGGCTTCTTCACTATTTCAAGATAATCGATTATCACAGCAGGTACATACGCTGTTATCACTCTCTAACCTCAAACTGTGCCTACACCTGAGATAATCCCTTCGAAACCCTCCCAAAGGTTTATCCCACATAAATAGTCTATTTACTTGCAGCCAAGATCTCGTTTAGATTGTGGTCTCCGATACCAATTGCCATCTACAACAAAAAAGATAGGTGCAGAAGGTCAGCTCGAAATAACGAGATAGAACGCTTGCACACAACGGCACACGCGACTGTCATTCATTTAAGTTTGAGATCGCCGTAATTGTGCATACACTCGAGCAGCACGCGTCAACTGCAGCCACAGACGCGTGTTGAAGTGTGCACTGTTACCCATACCCTTGACGCGTGCCGCTCGTGTGCACTAAGGCACCTGTCCCACCGCCGCGGCGCCAGCTACTAAAAATGAGTTGGCAAGCGAGTACGCGACGGCGACGACGACGAGCGATTACTCGCAGGTATGCTTATGTACCAAGCGTGAGTCTCTAAGCCAGTGACTTGCCCGCCAAGCGAGCGTCGCTGAGCGAGTACTCTCTTTGATAGCTCTTGTCACTGCGGCAAACAAATACTCGCTGGCGGTGTGGTCAGTCAGCGATCAACTACTAATATACATATGTATCTCTTTTACTTACGCGTAACCTACAATCATTTGTACGTGTCTTGTGCATTGTGGACCACCACAGCGTAGGTTCCAGATAAAGTCTTCCGGCATTGCGGAATACCCAGGCGTAGATGGCGGGATGAACTTGACGCTTATAGGAGGGATTGGTCCATATTGGCTCAGGGTTGAGTGTTTTTTTTTGAGTGATTAAATTGAGTGCTGAAGAGTGATGAATTGAGTGGAAAAAGAAATAGAACGCCTAAGCCCTGCAATGGGACAAAACCATATTCAGTCTATAATGTTCCTAATGCTGTGTCAGTTCAGGCAAATGAGCAACTGTGTCCTCTATAATTTTTAAGATAAGTTTTTGTAAATCTGCACCATTTTTATAAATAAACGTTATTATTATTATTATAGTATAATGCTGGGACAGGCCTCCTCTCTTTGAGAGGGAGTGGGTTGTAATCCACCACGCGGGCCCAGTGCGGGTTGGTAGATGTCACATGTGGGACAATACAGGCTGATTATTATTATTACATTGACTGAGAAAAACTTTGATAGCTTGTCTGCTTCCCTCGTCAGGGGTGGGACAGGTGCCTGAGTAGGCGTTTATGTAAGCGTGCGCCTATGTGTTCGCTCTTTGTATGGAGCTGAACTTCTGCACTTTTCTATTTTTCTACACTACTGTATAATATGTTGTTTTGTCTCTTTCTCTCGCATTAATGCTTGACATCTTTTTCCTCCACTGTTCTTATTTCATTAGTAGGTACACCGAAATGTACTTTCGTCCCTTCTTAAGAGGTTCGTAAATAGCCTAAAGGTGTTGACGCTGAATCCTTCACCTTGAAATTGGGAGGTCGCAGACTAAGGAGATTTTGTCACTGAATATTCAATGGTTGCTTTGTACATAACATTGCGCCTGAATTTGGAGAGGTAGGCAGAGGGGTTATACAGGGTGGCAGGGACGAAAAATCTCTTGTTACATAGAAAAGTGCAATACTTACGCGGTCAAAATGTATGAAACCGCTATTTCTTTTTTAATAACCGATGAATTTAAATGAGGGTTAGAAGAAAGAAAGAAAGAAGAAAGAAAATACGTTTATTTGCGGTAAACATGACGCACAAAAGAACATAAGAACAATTACAGAAAATAAAGCAATAAGAAATGGTTGACATGCGTCACATCCACGCAAAACGGCTATCGCTCAGCATTATGCTGCGACCCTATGCAAGACAGAGCCCCAGCGCTGGTTTTCAGCGACAGCCGGCGCCGACGTAATGACGTCGTCCGGTGCAGCAAACAATTATTCATCAACAAGTATTAAAACAATTATATATATTTTTAAAGCAAACAGTTATTCTGACGCTGTACTGGTACAGCGTACTTAAAACAAAATAATACAATTTAATTTAATTGTGATAGAAACAAACAGGAATATAAAAAAAAAAACAGCAAAAAAAGGAAATGTACACGCCAAGAGAATATCATCCTCAATAAACGTTTTACGTTTTATGTAGTGGCAACATTTCGAAGCGTCCTATTCGATTGACGTACGCGCACCCAACATGCACCAAAGAAGTTATGATGTAAGGAATTACAAAATGGCTAATGATGTAATGTGTTATGCAAAAGTTATGTGTCAGTGCTTTAAGCGTTTGTGAGTGAATTTGAAAGATGAGATGGATCCGATAAAAGCCAAAATCTTGGGTTCAGAATCATTTACTGAATCCATGGTAGATGACGCTGCCGCCCTCTATAACTTGGCGCAGTTCAATTTTATTGCCTATTAACTTAGCTATAAAATTCCAAATTGAATTTTAATTTGACTTTTTTCAGGCGTAGGTATCTTTTTTATTTATTAACGTTTTCTTCTTCTGTGGATGTCCGACAAAAATGGTGACTTCACTCTGCTGAAAAAGAAAATAAATAAAAGGTACCTATTAATTCCAAATCCGGTTTTAGAAAATATTTCAACATTTACTCTCCCGAGGAAATGACAATCTCAAACAAAGAGAAAAAAACGCACAAAAGGAGAGGTCAACAACCCCGACAGTTCAAATACCAACGACCCGAAAAAAAAGTACAAAGTAAATTTTATTTTTAAAAAGGTAACAGAAACTCATTTTTATTAGCCGCAAGCCAAAATGCGACCTTATTTAAACGGTCCACGTCTGTTTAACCTAATTAATTACTTTTACAAACTTTTTCTTTAAACCGAGTACCTCTCGGGAATAAAAATGGCGTCGGGCTTAGAGCGACCCCTAGTTGAAAATGACCGGACATCAGATTTCATGACATAAGCTCGCGGCCCATTTACAGGAACCTCTGGTTTCGGGATTCATTGCTTAAAAAAGAAAAAACGTTTACTCAAGACAGGATATGACAGATTTCGAGCTCATTTGCCCGACTTCTGTTATCTGACATGATCAGTGACAAGATATCTTTTAGTAACATGACCAAGTCGCAACTCATCCCAGCGACAATCAATGTCAAAAACTTGTCAATACTGTAGGGAAATTACGAGGTATTTTTGACAGATTGAGACTGAGATCAGACTGTGAACGTTCTTTTATTATTGTACCCTATACAGGGTGTCAGGGACATCGACGCGCATCCTTGTTATCACGGATTTACTACTTACACGATTCTGAAGTCCCGGGGGGTTCAGAATCATGTTAGTGATCATGATGTTACATACATTTTGACCGATGTACACGGACACTTTTTATGAAACAGCTGTTTTAGGGCTCCGTGCCTCAGGAGGATAAACGGAACCCTTATAAGATCACTTCTTTGTCCGTCTGTCTGTCCGTCCGTCTGTGAAGAACTTTTTTTCTCAAGAACGCTTGGAGTTACCAAGTTGAAATTAATATCAAATACTCAGGTCTGCAATCTACTTCGATGCTTCGATGCTATTTACTTCGATGGCAATTTGACTAAAATTGCCGTTCTTATACATGCCAATATTGACTGCGTAACTCTTTGTGGGTATAGCGTGATTATATTCATCTCAGAGATTAAATCCGTATCTATCTGCAATATAATTAGATTATTTCTCGTCTTATTCAGTCTCGCTTGCAACATTGCTAATCCGCCATAGCAAATAGCGTGATAATATTTATAACATTATATTTAATGTACAGTTTTCAGTTACATCTTCATAAATGGCATTCGCAAATAGTACAGCCAAATACCTTCGCAAAACGCTTGACGCGAAACAGCGCTGAAAAGCGCATGTCATAAACAAACCTGCATTACAGCAGCTGGTTACAGCGAGACGATCCTCAATGGGAACGGCAGCACTGTGGCTCAGGTTGCAGCCGTTCATATCTTGGGGGACGAGATGGCGCAAGAATTTCCGGATACGCCGCACCAGGAAACAGCACCCGAGCTGAAGAGCACCGGGAAAGCTCTACACGTACGTCTCATTGTGAAGAACTTTTCTGATGTTCCTCTGCTCGAGTGCTATATGATCGACTGCTGGCAACACCAAGAGGCATCCAATCAGAGGTATGGCGTATCATTTAGTGATTGTTGTGTAGCACATTAGAATTTATATTAATAAATGCTCTATAATTGATTCGATTATTTGACAGTTACGATTAAATAGTTAATTCAGTATTATATTATATAAGTTCCAATAATTATTTGATAGTATTTCGAATAAAATTGTGAAATTATAAATAGGGTAGAACATAATTGTGACAGTTACTGTTAGTCTTGCAAAATACTTTAAATATATTGAATCAACTAGCTTTTATGAAGAATGCCGTGGCTTTTTTTTCTGGTTGACCAATACAAACATAGAAATATAAAAATATATATCTATGATTACAAAACCAAAACTCACAAAAGACGTCATGTTGCTCCGAGTGACGTTGAAGTGACGGAATCACTTCAACGTCCCTCGGAGCAACAAAAATCATTCAAATCTTAGAACGAGCAAGAATTACCGTATACGTCGCACCAGGAAACAGCACCCGAGCTGAAGAGTACCAGGAAAGCTCTCCTCTCTCTCGTCTAATCGTGCTGAACTTTCCCGATGTTCCACTGCTCGGGTTGTGTGTTGCTCATGTTAACGACTGCTGGCAACACCAAGAGACATCCAATGAGAGTTATGACGTATCATGCAGTGATTCTTATGTATAACATTAGAATTCCTATTAACAAATGCGCCATAATTGATTCGATTATTTTACACTCTTGCTGTGCAAACAAAACAAACCAAAATGAAACGAACTAACTACCTACTACACTATTGTATTTGGCTCGTCTTTTTTACAATTTGCGGCAAACTATTGAAGAATACGACCATAATGCAATACTGCTCATCCCCCCTAGCAAATAGCGTGATTATTAATACCCACTGACTGACCAGACTTAAAATAAAGGAAAATAGAAAAATAAGGAAATACATATGCAAAATTTGAACAAAATCTGTCCGGTAGTTTTTGCGAGATGCTGGAACATACATTTAGACAAACAGACAAAAATTCGAAAAACTATATTTTCGGCATCAGAATCGTTCCCAGATCTCGGAGGTATTACTTTTTACAATGTTTAGTTTTGACTTCGCTACGATTGTATTATATGAATAGAATAGAATCAAATGGTTTTATGTTTTTATTCTTTACTAGCTTTTGCCCGCGACTTCGTTCGCGTGAAGCAACTTTCTTACATTTTTTTTTTCGTAAGAACCATCCTCGTACTTCAAGGAATATTCTAAAAAAAGAATTAGCGAAATCGGCTAAAGAATTAGCGAATTTAGCTGTTTTGGAGATTTGCGCTTAGCAACACATTCAGCGATTCATTTTTATATTATAGATTTATTTGGGGACTTTTATGACCGCAATGCGTATGACAGTCCCATCGTACCCTAAATACATACTGCTACGGATCACATTTGGGTCATGAACCTGAACAGACTCCGCGCATCATCACCATTTGGTTGAGACAGTAAAGGTGGAATGTGCCATATCAAATGGTTTTGCTTTTTAATCATAATAAAATTATTTCGAAAATTGTTATTACTCCCTGTACTTATTTATTCTAAAATTCTAAAGATTTTTGAACGTCTTTTTCCAGTATGTTAGGCATTAAAAGATTGGAAAAAGTTAAAGGAAATGAACAAGTACGAATATAATTGTGAATTTCTTTTCAGAGAATCTTTGAATGGGTTCACTTAAACAAACTTCCAACATGTTTACCGAAAGACACGTTCATACTACGTGCAAAAGGAAGAAAAAACAGCGAAATTTAAGAATCATTTCCTTTTGAGTTGAGAATAAAATTGATTAAATTGCAACCTGTAATCGTAACAAGTTTGCAGTCATTAAAAATTGCATTAATTTAGATAACGCTTTAACCTAAGCAGAAGCAGTAAATATGGATCGTAACCAGTGGCGTTATGTAGTTTCTACCTACCCCCATGGGAAAAAGACGTGCCTTTATGTATGTACGCAAGATTATTCATGACATAATAATAGTAGAGATGACGGTAGTACTGTGTGAGCGAGAGCGCGGGTGTGAGAGAGAGAATGGAGAAGTAGGGTAGGAAGATGGCGGTGTGCACGTATCTCATGTTAAGACGTTTGATAAATAAATCAAACAGTGTCTCCCTGTCCTGGCGTTTCATTTCCCACCATTCACGCCCACAAAAGTGGGTGATTACAAAATCATAACAAGACTGACGACAAATTATTCAAGACAGAGAAAATACAGATTCTCAGCGGCCATACTTGTTCGACGACGCAAGAAGTTGACAGTCGACACGACGAGGGCGTCGAGGGCCGAGGCTACGACTGCGGGTTATGGCGTAAACTCAATGATGTAACGATGCAAGCCGGTTTGGAATACTACGTGGACCTGATTCTTCACTTTAGTGGCCAAGACACGAGTTGCTTTGTGACCAAGTGGGTATAGGTGTACCTAAGTCCTGTATCCACTTGGTCACAGAGTAGCTTTTGTTTAATGCTGCTTTTGGATAATGGTGAAATATTTCTGTCGACGCGCCACTACAGCAGCTGCTTATAGCGAGACGATCCTTTGTGGAAACGGCGGCGCTGTGGCTCGGGTCGGAGCAGCCGCAAATCTTGAGACGAGGTGAAGAAAGAATTTCCGGATACGCCACACCAGGAAACTTTAACTTTTGAACAGAGTAACTTCTGTTTAATACTGCTTTTGGATAATGATGAAATATTTCTGTCGCCGCCACTTCAGCAGCTGGTTGTAACAAGACGATCCTTGGAGGGAACGGCAGCGCTGTGACACAGGTTTGAGCAGGCGTCCAACTTGGGGACTAGCTAAAGCAAACTATCGTCAAAGAATTTCCAGATAGCTGACCTGAAGACAGCACATGAGCCGACGAGCAACTAGAAAAAACGTCACGACTCACGACGAGACCTACCTAGATTACCTTTTAATCATGCAATAACTATACCCGCATCGCTTTAACGTGGCAATCGCGGTCATTGACCTGCCTATATTTTTTAGCATTATTTATTTAAAAAACTGAAATAAAGTCCGTTAACTTCCTTAACCCATATCTATCTATGTACAAAAAGTAACAATAAACATAAATAGTTTATTGTTTGGGTAGGATATCAGGGAAAAGGCAATGGTCGCTATTGCCACGCTAACGCGATTCGGGTATAGACTGTCGCTCACACAGAACTGTCAACGTCTACAATATGTAAAACTCTTGTCCGGGTTTGTTACGTAACGTGCTAAGAGTATTAGTAGTATCATGTGGTCATTTTAAGGTGCGGTTAGTGGAAGTGCTCAAGTGCAGTTCGCGGAAGTGCTGTTCAAATTAGTGCTCTAAGTAGAATACCATTTTTTTATATAGCGTTGTGTAGCGGGTGGCTAAAACTCATAGCTTATGACGTCAGAATATTTGGTAATTTTTAATGAAATTCGGGTAATTTTGGTACTTACATAGTTATAACTTTTTTGACGATGATGGCGCCTACCTAATAGAGAAGTATAGAAGAAAAGTACATGTTGCGCCAACCCCATGTAAATTGGGATTAAAGTACCGAGGATAATGATGACATAGCTGTACTTAACTTTTTTATAGCGAAAAAGCAAGTGGGGAATAAATAGGTCTTTAAAAATCAACTTTAGGTTTCTCAGTAGTCAGTTTTCATTTTAAATTACCATTTATTTTTTTATTTATCTATAAAGATTAGAAACCATTCTCTCTTTTTCAAAATTTATAATAAAGCTGTGAAAAAGTTCTTATCATAATCGGTTGGCAAGTGACGGAATTATGCGCGAAAAAGCATTAAAAAAAATTACAAACATCGGAATTGAGAACCTCCTTCTTTTTTTAGAAGTCGGTTAAAAAGTGCCTTTGTGATTTTATCCACAAAGACAAGCAATTACAATTTAGAATCGCACACTAATATAATAAAATATAAAAGAAAAAATTCGTCTGCATCGCTGTCAATGGGATAAGTACCCAAAAGGCTGGCAGCATGACCACGTTGGATGGCTGTGGGTTAATAATCAGCACTTTTCTTGCGATGCGTTCGACTTCTTTTTTTTTTTTGTAAATTAGTACGTTTTTTGTTTAACGTCTTAAATATGGACACAATTACATCTCTATTTCAAAATGCATATACTTTTGAAACCTACCTACATTTACACATACTTCTTCCTCCTACCCTCTCCATTGTGCGTCAATGCCTCGAATCCACGATACACCCTCGACCATTTATTAGAGTACGGTAGAACCGCCATGATTAAGGATTTTTCCGTGTAAATGAACGCACTTGACTTGCATTAGGTCCGATGTTCCAGCAAAATGGATGTAAAAAGTCGCTTGTATACATAGGACTTTGTTCCATTTTCGTTGTTCCATTTACGTTTTGTTCGACAGGGATGTGAATTGGTGTGGGTTAATTCGACATTTTTCTTTCTTTAGTTGTTGATTGAAGTTGCTTGTTTCGCGCTTGTTTGTCGAAGTTGGAGTGTTGTTTTGATTTTTTAGAGTTTTGTAGTTTGTAAGGTCAATTTGGTGTGAGAATTTGCTTTGTCTTTGGCTTGGGTAGTTTTTGGAACTTTTTAAAACGTGGGTGTCAGTGTTGTTTTCACAAATAATAATTATAAAAAACAAAATTCAAATCAATCCAAAAGGTAACAATACAATTTGGCTAAATTCGGTAGTTTGTGGCTCACCGAATATGCCTAAATTGTAATGTTACTTTTTGATTAATAAACTTTATAATTATCTCCTTTATTTATTTATTTAAATACGTCGATATTCAACAGTATACAATACAGAACATGACATCTATTGCTAAATTAGCAAATGCCGAACAGCAAACTTGTTGAATATTTCTAAAATCTTAACACCCACATCATCATCTGCCTCGCCTTTTCCCAACTACGTTGGGGTCGGCATCCAGTCTAACCGGAGGCAGTTGAATACCGGTATTTTACATGGAGCGACTGGCTACCTGACCTCCACAACCCAGTTAATGGGTAATACGATACCCCTTGGTAAGACTGATTGTCAGACTTTCGGGCTTCTGACTACCCTTAACTACTGTCAAATATCCGCGAATGACAGCCGGGACCGACGCCGACGGCTTAACGTGCTTTCGAGGCACGGAGGGGTATCGGTATGTAAAGATGGTTACCTATCCACAGACCAGCCGCGGCAAGCGTAGCTTAACCTGATCGATCGACCTGTGCGGTTGTTATTATTTAGCCACGGCCCCCCCCTTAATCCCTACATCAGCTACCCACATGTAACCCAAAATAAAGCCAAACAGTATATTTCAGCAGCATATTACCTATATGCATATTATTTTTACACTACCTTCAGCATAACACCGTCCTTAGGAAAACAAGAGCAGGTACGCGCATAATTATGCATGATAATATGTTTTTAGCAAAATGCTAGTACTATAAGCGTGCCTTCGCATTATACGGTAAGGTCACATAATGAGGATTATGTTCTAAGCGAAAACGCTAATCTGGATAACTGTTTTTGAAATTATATACCTCTTTTCTATATTAATGTATTAAAGCTGAAGAGTTGTTTGTTTGAACGCGTTAATCTCTGGAAATTCCAGTCGGATTTGCAAAACTTTGAAAGAAAGAAAGAAAGAAAAAGTATTTATTGCGACTCGTACAGAAAGATCAAAGCATTGCATTGCGTTGCATTTAATAGCCCAATTTTTGAGGAAGGTTACAGGCTATTTAACATCACGCTGCGTCCCTTAGGAGCCGAGCAAAAAGAAAAAAGTCTTACGGAACGCTAAGCGAAAATGAGGTAATAGCTGGGCGGGCGATGCGATGCGACGCGGTGAGTCGAGAGCTGAGCGAGTTTGATAAAAATGTGTCTGTTTTTAGTAAATTGCGTATTTTACGACTTCCACGCGGACGAAAACGCGGGCAGAAGTTAGTTGACTTTTACAGGGCTTTTGGACATTTTCGGTTACACGTACTTATTTGAAACTTCACTATAATGTTCATTTGTTCAACGTTACTCATCTACCTAATGTTGTAGATAAAGTTAATTGCTAAGCAAATTGACTACAATCTTAAAAGTAGTCTACCATTTATAAAGTGTACGTATAATCAAACCTTTGAAAGTTGTATGAGACAGTTATGACACACCCCATACCCCACATTGCTGGATTGGTAAACCACTAAATGAAGAAAATCGCATTATGGATTTTCTAATCGAACAATAACAATATCTTCAATATACTTTGGTACAAACACCAAACAGATATAACCGTATGTATGAACGGGACCAATATTTTAGTCCCCTACATTTCCAACACAGCCATCTCCCCTCAATCCCCGGCGATGAAAAAGGAAATATTTTCAGCCACTATTATTCGATCGGACCAAGGTTCGCAAAATTAAAACGGACATCGGATTGACAGGCTGAATGAAATACGTTGGATATCCGGACACTTCCAGACAAGGGTCTTCGTTTCGACCGACCAGATCCACACAATCTATATGAAACCAACTGAGTAATTGAAGGATTAGTGGAACAAAGCTTTGGGGCTTTTAAAAGTAAATAGTTTTCGTTCGTTGTGATTGTGATTGGGATTTAATGAAAGGTTACGAACTTGCGACCTTATGTAGTTGCCACGCGAAATTGACGCGCCATTTTCTTTAGCGTGTAGGTATCTTATGCTTTCTCGTAGCGCCACAATTTCTGTAAATAGTGATCGTTATAATCATCAGCCCATAGCAGTCCACTGCTGTGCATAGGCCTCTCCTATTGCACCCTATTCAACTCGATTTTCGGCAACTCTCATCCAGCTGCTACCAGCCATCCAGCGAAGATCGTCGCTTCACCTAGCCTGAGGGAGTCCCACCTTACATTTATCCATCGCGGTCTCCACTCAAGAACAAGTCTACCCCAACGGTCAAAGTCAAATCAGTTATTTCAAATAGGCACACAAAAGGCACTTTTGAACGTCAGTGCGAGTCGTACTCGCGCACCGAGGGCGAGGGTTCCGTACAATCTAAAATTATAAAAGATATTTTTATTATATGATGTAACTAAAAATTTACGGTTTTTCGCAATTTTTCCTTTATCTGTGCTATAAGACGTTGCTTCGCACCAAATTTCAAGATTCCGAGTTCACGGATGTACCCTGTAGGTTTTGATTCCCTTGCGAGTGTCGAAAATTTGCAGAAAATGGCGGCATAAATGGCTGTATCTTTTGATTGCGTTGGCTTAGAAGTTTGATTTCACGAGACACAGCTCCAAGGATCAGTAGACCTGAGTATTTGATATAAATTCCAGCTTATATCCTCGCGTTCCTGAGAAAAAGGGTCCTAACAGACAGACGGACAGACGGACAACAAAGTGATCCTATAAGGGTTCAATTTTTTCCTTTCGAGGTACGGAACCCTAAAAATGAATGAATGATGTTCGGTAAATAATGTTACTCTCCTATTATTGCCTTATTGTTGGGCAAAGCCCTCTTCCCGTATAGAGAACGCAAAAGCATTAATCACCAACTAGAACATGCCGGTTTCCTCATGATGTTTGCCTTCACTGTTTTTGACACCAGTGGTGATATAATTATTTACACAAAGTAACGCGCTAAGCAAAGAGTAGGGTATACCTGAACAAGCACAATATAAAGGTGTGTAATTCCTAAACCACTTTATCCACTCTTGCCAAATAAATTCACTTAACCATTGCTTAGCTGTCACTCGAGATAGATATTACGTTTACCAATAGCGAACTCGGCATCAACATAAGCCCGCAACAGTAAATATTTGAGTGTACAGTGGCCCACAAGGCAGTGGTAGAAACCAATACAAGGTGTTTTTTTTTATATCCTTTATCTCTAGGGTATGAGACCATATCAAAGAATCAACTGGCTTATGAATTATTTTTCAATTATGTATTTTTTTTGTTTTTATTTCTCATACAAAATAATTCGACAAAGTCGCGATTATTAATGCAAAACTCCTTTACGTGAAATATGACAAGGTCGCATTTTCATAGCTTTAAATATGAATGATTGGTTTGAATGGCACCCTAATTGCGTAACACACAATCAATAATCTGAATCATTTTGAAGGATATTGCTAATCCATTGCTTCATATGTTCAAAAATTGTGTCGTGTGTCTGCGCAACAACGTAAATAACGCAATGAATGTTGTTGAACAGTCAAAATGAAACCGATTCCTATTGATCGTGTGTTATGCAATTAGGGTGCTGCACACATATCTTCGAAACTATGCATTTTTAAACCACATATTCCAGGACTTTTTGTATTATTTTTACTTATAGAATATAACTCTAAGAGTTATGAGATATAAAACAAAAACACGTTGTATAAGCTGGGTTTTTATTCTATTGAACTCCGTATTACGCTAGGCCAGCTCAAGGTCAAAGTGCTTCCATCGACTTGCAGCCTACTGTACCTACTTGTTCAGATTTTTCTTTTTACTGACATGTTTTTATTTATTTGCCAATAAATGTCGGAGAAGTCTTGTGTGTATAAGTCTCGGAGAGCAAATCTTAGAAAAATATTAAATCCAAGTATATACTAATATAATAAAAATGAAGAGATTGTATGTTTGTTTGAACGATTGTATGTTTGTTTGAACGCGCTAATCTCTGGAACTACTAGTCGGATTTGAAAAATTCTTTTGGCATTAGATAGTGTAGCGGTATCTACAACGCCGAACAACGCGTAATACTGACGTCACGCAAATCCTGCATCTCGCAAGCAGAGTTTACCGTGCAATTAGCATAGATACAATTTCCCAATATCAATCGTTGGGCAATTGCCCGCCAGACACAACATCCATCTGGTCGGAGGATCCGCCCTTTTCTATGGAGTATGAGTGAACTTTACACCCTGTTCCTCATACCTCTATACTGGTGACCACGAACATGAACGTCAGCGCAGCCTTCGTGCAAATACTTCAGCGTGACGTCATCATAATCACTCCCGCAAGCTATGCGTAGGAAGTTTCATTAAAATCGGTTCATGCATTTCGAAAAACAAGGACTTGAAAGTTTGTATGAAATGCCGTACGTTGTAAACGCTCTTAAACTGAGGTTTGTTATATTCAGGTTAGGTTGATCTAAAATTTGTTATAAAGAGGTAAAAACGTGTCGAAACCTGTTGCGACTGAATCACATACTATTGGGAACGTTATCTAAAGTTCTTGGGTTGACAAAATTCGTAAAAGACTTACACTTTTTTGTTGATGGGTGAAAATTCGTTTAAAGATGTTGTTCGCAAAAAATCTTCACAATGTAAAGATATATTTTACATTGCCTCTTATGGACAATTCAAGGGGATTACGAAGAATTTGTTAAATCGAGGAATTCGTTATATTGAGGTACGTTATATTAAGGTTGCACCGTTATAGCGCGGGTGGGTGATGTGATGCTATATTGTATTCGAAAACAAGAAATTTCACGCGGACGAAATCACGGGCAGTTATGTAGTATAAAATATATTGGGTTTCTTGTTTGCTTCTCCCAAACTTTTCCTCTATCTAGGAACCGACAAAGAACCCGTGGAAAAATAACAAAATACATGTGCCAGGTTTCTTTTTCTTTTTTAATAAAACTTGGTGCAATTTCTGTAGTAACAGGATTCCAGTTAGCTCTGTGCACTTTATCTAAGGACGGAGTATACAAGTCCTTTATGTTGTTATTTCGTAGTATTCTATATACTATACCCTGTCCATTAGGTTAACCGTTTTTTGACAGCTGTCTTGGAACGTACATAATATTCCAGATTATGTAAAAGTTAACTTTAAAATGCGTAATAAAATAAATATATAAACTGCCTTATCTTATTTATCAGACATTATAATACCGTACGTGTATCAATCAATGTGTTGTGTGTTGTTGAAATCACTAGTTCCATCTGTCAAAAAACGGATGGACCTAATGGACAGAGTATAGCTCTGTGCACTTTGTCTAGGACTGAGTTGTCCAGTTCTTTGTTTTTTTCCGTAGTATTATATGTATCTACTAGGTGGCGCAAAAGACATCACCCTATCAGAAGAAGCTATTTTTATTGTGTGTATATATAACTATTTACAGTAGATACTAAATTAAATGACTAACTAACTTACTACTTATACAAATAAATAAAAAAAACAAAGAACATTTAGGCGTCGAAGTACTCGTACGCATCGCTGTCATCCGGAAACGTGCCCAGAAGGCTGGCACCTTTGCCACGAAGATGCTATAGTTTTTTCAAATGGAGGTTTCAATGTCAATTCTACTTCTATTTATGAAGTAAATAGAAACAAATTACACTTCAACAAGACATTCGTATCGCTATACTCTTAAAGAACTCGGAATAATTGTTTCGGGTCGCCTAATCTCTCATTTCGGGGATTTGCACTGGCCGGCTAGATCGCCTGATTACTCGTCCCAGACTGAAATCACGAGTCTATATTAACAAGCCTCAGACTCTTGAAGCCCTCAAAGAGAATATCTGTCAAGAATGCGAGGACCTATCGCCGGAAGTTCACTCTTGCCAGTGACGGAAAATGCCATCAATTCGGCCGAATGGTCATCTATTCTGGCGGCGACCACTTAGCTGTTATGATTTTCTCGACTGAATGGAAAATAAATATGACATCAAATAAACATAATCCAAAAGAAGAACCAAAGTTCTTCATTAATAAAAAAATGTTACAGCCAAAGAACATCGGGTGACAACTTTCAACAACAAAAAAAATAAGTATTTGCGTTTACTGAGGACTCTTCAAAGAGATAAAATTAAAATACAAACGGCACTTTGTTTAAATACAGCATACTCTATAATTATGTATCTCATGTAGGTACTCGTCAAAGAAAATCAACAGCGCATTAATTAAACGGGCAAAAGCAAAATAAACACTGCACCATATTAAAATCACACACACGCTTCCCAAACGTTTGTATCAGTTTCACAATATTACAAAGTAAATTCATATCGATATACACGGAAAACGGTTGTGACGAGTCTGTCACACACGATTTCACATTACCTGTGACGTTCATTCGCATGTGTAATACATAGCGAGATGTGTCGCTCAACGTCAATGTTGTGGACGGCCGTTATGAGATAAACTTACGTTGGGGAATATTATTTAGAATGTATAGTGTATATATTAAATGGTATAATGTAGCGGTGTGTCGCTAAATAACTGCATCCGGGTTGATCGAAGGTTAAGCAACACGCGCCGAGGTCAGTCCGTAGATGGGTGACCATCTATTACGTGTCAAGACCCCTACGTGCCTTGAAAATCACATCAGGCCCTGGGTGTTGATTGTAGATCTTTAAGAGTCGTTACGGGTAATCAGAAGCCCAAAACTAGTCTTACCAAGGGGTATCGTACTCGTATTACCCAGTAACTGGGTTGTGGAGGTTAGATAGGCAGCCGCTCATATAACATACTGGTATTCACTCAGCTGCATTCGGTTTGGTTGGACCGGCCCCAACATAGTTGGGAAAACGCAGGGCAGATGATGACAAGCTTACAATGTGCTTTATTGCATTCATAATTCTTTTCATCGTTCGTTTTAATAGCTCGACGTCGCAGCAACGACCAAGCCAAGGCGCCAAGTTGACGGCGAATCAGACAATGAAAGAAGGGCATATAAGTATATACAACGTTAATGCCAAGGGTGTTAGAACAATCTGTAGGACGACATGAGTTGGGTACGATGTTTTGAATAAAAGATTAAAAAACAGTAGCTGAAAAACAACAGTACCTATGCTAATGTGAACTATCTCCTATTAAATTCAGCATACTGAAAACTATACTGTAAGAGCTCGGAAAAATAAGATAATGCGATAAAAAAAAATGACTTTAGCCTTTTCCCCAACTGTGTTGGGATCGGCTTCCAGTCTAACCGGAGTCCGGATACAGCTGTATACCAGTATTTTACATGCAGCAACTTCCTATTATGACCTCCTCAACCCAGTAACTGGGTAACACGACACACCTGGGTAAGACTGGTTGTCAGGATTTCGGACTTCTGACGACCCTTGGTCTCATGGAAAAAGTTGTTTAATTTGAAGGTCTGTGGCCAATGGGTTCAATTTGATCACACCTTTCTGTTACACGCTGTGTATGGGTTGAGAGAATTTTATTGATCTAGTGCAAATTGTAAGTAGTCCGGGGGGGGGAATGCGTTTCTATAGCCTTCGACACACGTACAAAGACGTTAGTTTGTTATAGGTACTCAGAAAACAGTGGGATAAGAGAGTGTCCCTAGCCTTAGGAATATACATGGGTTGAGGGCAGACTGCAAACTGTATGTACCTAAACTGAATGGAATGCGGTTCTATAGCCTTTGACACACTTGCAAAGATGTTATACTCAGAAAGCAGTGGGATAAGAGAGTGTCTTTAGGAATACATGGGTTGAGGGCAGACTGCAAACTGTATGTACCTAAACTGAAGGGAATGCGTTTCTATAGCCTTTGACACACTTGCAAAGACGTTAGTTTGTTATACTCAGAAAGCAGTGGGATAAGAGAGTGTCTTTAGGAATACATGGGTTGAGGGCAGACTGCAAACTGTATGTACCTAAACTGAAGGGAATGCGTTTCTATAGCCTTTGACACACGAGTAAGGTAAGCAGAGGCCAAAGAGTATGGGGTTTATTCATAAACGATGACTAAAGTTATGTAACGTTTAAACGTCAAAAATGTATGGTTAAACAGTCGCTAATCACTGCTTAACTTTAAGCAACGTTTATGAATAAAGGGGAATGTGTCCAGCCTTAGAAATACATGGGTTGAGGGAACCTTACTGATCTATTGCAAATTAAAGGTATACTGAAGGCGATGTATTTCTGTACTCTGTGGCGAAAGATCAAAGGCGTTGGTTTACCAACGTTCTACTAAATATTATGACTACTTCGGTCTAGTTAGAGCGGTTCAGAGATTAATGGTTTTGGACGGTTGCCGAAATATTTTATTGTAGATATACATAATCAGCCTATAATGTTCCCACTGCTGGGACACAGGCCTCCTCTCGGTCAGAGGGACTGGGCCGTAAACCACCACGCGCACCTAGTGTGGGTTATTTTTGGTTCTAGAACATGCCGATTTCCTCACGATATTTTCTTTCGCCGTTTTGAGAGCAATGGTAATGAAATTATTTACACAAAGTCACCTGTCTGGATTCGAATCTATGACCTACAACTCGTAAGTCACGGCCGTTTCCACTGGACAACCACTGCTCGGCCAAATATACAGACTAATAAATTAAGATCTTGTGATCGACGACCTGACGATCGATGACATCGCTTTGTCAAAAAAAGGAAAAAATATATACCTCTGAAAGGTTCCGATGTGAGCTCAGCCATTTGTACAGACGCCAGCACATCAAGCTACTACAATCTGTCAAATGTCACACTTTCAACTTTATCGCTAAAGCATTAAGGTTCATAGTTGATTGGGAAAATTTGACAGTTTCAGGTAGCCTGACCGGCTGGCGTCTGTAGTTGTCCCAATCACTTACAATATTATGGCAAAAAACCTGAACATACTCGTCGGGCCCATTTTTTATTCCCCTTAATTTCCAAAAAGCATACCACAAAAATATTTATAAGTCCAGACGTAAATATTTCCCGACAAAGCCTCAATTTTAGTCCCACACAATATTTTATAAAATTATTTTGTTCCGCTACGTCTGGCTTCATGACCTAGATAGTTGGGAAAAGGGTTGGCAGATGATGACATGCAAATGTTTTATACCCCTGCTTTGAAAGTCATGTATCCATTATACTTGCTTCACTTGTCTCAATAATGAAAGGTTTACCTTGGAGGCATTCTTTACTTTTTTCCCTCTAGATACCGCTTGAAAATTTTGTTCTGTTTCGAGTTCGCCAAATTTTGAGGTGCAGCAAGGGTGCGAGGAAAGTTAAAAATGCGCTCTGTTTGGCTATTTCACAGCGCCAGCCAACAATCAACGAAGATCAATCAAACTGTAGTCATTTTACGCTTTACGTACTTGTTTGTTTGTCGAGAATCATCAAAATCGAACTACTCTCATAAAATATAACTATAATAATAATAATAATATCCCTGGACATTTCACACAGCACCATTTGTCCCAAGCTAAGCAACCTAATGCTTGTGTTATGGTAATAAGATGGCTGATAAACTACTTATATACAATTTTTTTTTTTTGTAAATACATACATATTATAGATAGAAAAACACCCAGACTCGGAACAAATACATGTAGGTCATACAAATATTTGTTCCGTGCGGGAATCGAACCCACGACACGCAGCGCAGCAGTCAATCGCCTAACCACTGCGCCAACCGTGCCGTCAAACTATAGGTATAACCTTGAGGGGCTCGTGGCTACGTAATAACAGCCGCACGGGTCGACCGATCAGTGGATGGGTGACCGAGACCCCCCGGTGCCTGCGTGGTGCCCACCACGCATAACTTTTACAGAGTAGTCCGATTAAACAAAAAGAATATATATGCATCGACTTGAAATCCACCTCCTTTTTTCGTCGTTTCTAAATGTTTATGACCTCTATTTGAATCGTCCCCAAATCGCCACGTGTTGTCCCTCATGTATTATATCCCTGCCCAGTTTTGAAAGTCACGTCCCCAGCGAAGTTGCTTCAGTTGTCCCATAACAATAAAGGGTCCAACTGACCTTGTCGGCTACTTGATTTTATTTCTTTTTCCCCTACCCATAATTTCATGCCGTTAACTTTTATTACCCGCCATAGTTTTTATGGAAAGTCCTGAGAATTTCATATTTCTTATAATCGTCCTTTCTTTTCTTAAGTACGGCTGTTATTGTTGTTTCCTTGTGAATTGCTTTATATATAAGTCTTTGTTTCATTTGTGGTTTCTGATTCTTTTTTAGTTTAGGGTTCCGTACCTCGAAAGGAAAAAACGGAACCCTTATAGGATCACTTTGTTGTCCGTTTGTCCGTCCGTCTATCTGTCAAGACCCTTTTTCTCAGGAACGCGTAGAGGTATCAAGCTGGAATTTATATCAAATACTCAGGTCTACTGACCCTTGGAGCTGTGAAAAAATCAAACTTCTAAGCCAACGCAATCAAAAGATAAAGCCGTTTATTGCCGCAAATGTCCGCAAATTTTCGACACTCGTAAATTTGTAGTTACATACCTACTTTGTACGGAACCATCGTCGGTGCGCGAGTCCGACTCGCACTTGACCGGTTTTTTCTTAATAGACAATGACTTATTGATAATTTCAATGGAAAACCCGTGACTGATTAAATCTCTACCGATGCCACAGGAAAGAACTCGCATCGTGTAAATGGGGCTTTAACTGCACGTTTCTAATGGCTTTTGACAGATGAGTTAGCTAGATTACATAGATTTACAGAGATTACGTAAATTTTTAGCTACATCAAATAATTAAAACATTTTTAATAATTTTAAATTGAACGGAACCTTCGGTGCGCGAGCCCGACTCGCACTTGGCCGGTTTTTTATAATAAGGAAAATGCCGATATGAATAAGAGAATAACGCAGCCACCTTCTTTAGGTCGTTCGTCTATCTAGCTGCCGGGCGTCCCACACTACGCTTGGGATGACATGGAAGATATTTAAAAATCTAGAATGACAGTTGCCTTTGAACAACGGAGAGAAACACAGAGTAAATTTTTATGACAGAAAGACGGATTTTTTGCCTTTGTATGTTATTTGGCTAAGTAATAACAGCCGCACGGGTCGATCGATCAGGTTAAGCTACGCTTGCCGCGGTTGGTCCGTGGATGGGTGACCATTTTCACATACCAAGTCCCCTCCATGCCTCGGAAAGTACGTTAAGCCGTTGGTCCCGGCTGTCATTCGTGGATATTTGACAGTCGTTACGGGTCGTCAGTAGCCCGAAAGTCTGACCACCAGTCTTACCAAGGGGTATCGTATTACCCAGTAACTGGGTTGTGGAGGTCAGATAGGCAGTCGCTTCAGGTAAAATACTGGTATTCAGCTGCATCCGGTTAGACTGGAAGCCGACCCCAACATAGTTGGGAAAAGGCTAGGCAGATGATGATGTTACTCGTATTTTATGTATTATACCAATTTGTTTTTACAAACCAGTTTTATTATCCATATCATTTTTTTTTCCTCTGACCTCAGCTCCTATTCCTACATAAATGTCTACTTTGTATGAAGAATATTGAAGAAATCGAGACCACAGGGTATTCTATTTCACTAATATCTGCAAACAAGAGTCGGCCTTGAGTTGTGACTGTAACTACAGACTCGGATATCATATTTAAGTTTGTTTATCAACCAATCTACTAAGTGGGCTGTAAATATGTACGTTCCGAAATCTGTCGATGTATTCTGTAAAAATGTCACCGTGAACACTTAGATGAAGTGAGCTGTCAATATTGTCAATCCTTCATGTCGTTACCAGTGAAAGCTCTAACTCACTTTGCATCAGGAATGTTCGCTGAAGCTCACGTGGTCTGTGTCTACACGTTGATGCGGAAGCGGTAGATCCTTGGTCCGTAGGGTGCAGGGCAGCGTCAAAAGCATCCTGTCTATGATATCAAGCAGGTTTGATTGTGCGTTTGTGAACCACTACTGCAATGATGCAATGATGCCCAATGCAGCAATGTCACAATGTGTTTTTGGTTTTGTTGTTGTCTTTGTAAGTTTATAACTAACATAGTTTGTAAGTATATTGTTACTAACACTATGAGTCTTTTTGCCTGAAATAAATAATAATAATTATTATTATTACTTCACCTTAGTGTTCACGCAGACATTTTTACAGAATAGATCGGTAGGTTTCATAATAACAGTTTATTTAAAATCATCATCTACCTAGCCTTTTCCCAACCCGTAAAGACTGTCAAAGATCCACGAAAGACAGCCGGGACCAACTGCTTAACTTCCTTTCCAAGACACGGATGGGTAAACGTAACTTAATATGTTTGATCGATCCGCGGCTGTTATTACTTAGCCGCGAGCTAGAGTTTATTTTAAATGTAGGATGTATTTCGAGTCCTGAAAGAGATACCGTGGCCCCTGGCACCAGGCAACTGAAGGAACACGGGTTGGTTTTAGTCAGTAAAAGTCTGACACGAATCTGAATCTTGGTAATAATCTTTGTAAACTTTTTGCTAAATAATGATCAGGTACTTACTTGGTTATTTTTCTGAGACGCCTGTTTTGCTGTTTCAAGCTGAAACTAATGACTTTTGGGATTTCTTCATAAATACGGAAGTCAGATAAAAGTAATCCTACTAATATTATAAACGTGAAAGTTTGTATGGATGGATGGATGGATGGATGGATGGATGGATGGATGGATGGATGGATGGATTGATGGATGGATGGATGTTTGTTTCTCTTTCACGCAAAAACTACTGAACGGATTTGGATGAAATTTGGCACACAGATGGTTTATAACCAGGATTAACATATAGGATACTTTTTATCTCGATATTCCCACGGGATCGAAACTTATGCTGGTGAAATCACGGGGCGCAGCTGGTAGATAATAAATAAATTATAGATGTGAGAGAAACGCCGGGAAGGACATATAGTTACCTTATTGGTGGTGTTTTTCAGAAAGGTTAGGTGCGTAGTACTCGCAACCGTCGTGTGTGTATCAACGTAAACGAAGCATAAGGTGTACGTAAGGATCATACCAGGTGGCACTCTGTAGTTTCTGCATACCCCCATGGGAAGAATAAGTCAGTTTATGTTAATATGTGTGTCAAATAAAACGACATCATAAAGTTACAAGGCGAAGTGCCCGTATTGTTGCAAAGCTATTCGAATTTGTACCTATAAATTACGAAAGATGAAATACCGACCCTGGCAAATAAATCAATCATGCCTCCTAACAATTGGAAATGACAAACAACGAACCATTTGATCGAAACCAATTTCCAATTCGATACATAATGTTTTCTAAGGAATAATTTTGTATAGATTAGATTAGATTAGATTAGATTCTTTATTTGCCTGAAATATGGTATTTTACAGATTTTATAACACACACAATAGTTCTTCATATTCCGCCTACTAAATTCGGCATGCAAATATTGTGACAATAGTAATAATTCTAATTAATTAAATCGATTTAAACTAAATGATTGAATTCAAATGTCAAAAAAAAAAATGTTTTAAATCAAGGATCGTCTACAAATCAAATCAAAATGTCAAATAAAAATAATTAAATTACAAAATAAGTGTATAAATAATAGCTTTCAAAAGACAACCAAAGAAACTAAGTTACAAATTGTTAAATAGCTTAAAATCAAAATGTCAATTTAATTTTATGTCATGCAACTTTACCATTTGTCCTAGAATTCATAAATTTCTTAATAGTATAAAAACAATGTTCGATAAGCCATGCTCTGAGATGCTTTTGAAATAAGCTATACATACTATAAGATATACATACTTTTGTGAAGTAGATACATACATATTTCATCGTCTCTAAAACCTCCAAAAATGTAGAACACAGCTCTCAAGGCTCTGCCACGAACGTTGCTACTGATTAATTAACTTATTCAGGCATTTTCAACTGTTTTCTTGTTTTGTTTGCGACAGCTAAAATTAGAATTTCCACTAGATAGAATTTGCATCGTTGTAGCACAGAATCAGTTGGTACAGAAGGCTGGCTCCATAGAACTTATTGGCATTACTTAATATGTGATTTAAAACTGGCTCCTGTCATACCTACAGTTAATACTAGCGCAGGAGGCAGAGTCGGGGAATACCAAAGAAACGATGGATGGACTGTGTGAATGACGATATGGTTCTGAAGGGGGTGACTACAGAGATGACGACTAATAGAGAAGTATGGAAGAAAACGACAAGTTGTGCTGAACCTAAATAAATAGGGATAAGGGCAGGAGAATGATAACTAGCGCAGGAGGTAGTAGTTCTTTAATATTGTAAACATAGCTTGTACGAAGCAACCAAAAACAGGCGCACCTACACATAGACGAGTACGTGCGCCGATCTCAAACTATGTGAAACGAATGACAGTCAAGATTCGCGAGTGTGTCTATGTGTGGGAGCGTATTCGTTAGTTACATCGCCCATTGTGTCACCCTTTGTAAAATTTTATATATTTTATTTATGTTCTGTAACTTTTATGGTGTACAATAAAGAGTATTCTATCTATCTATCTACATAAAGCTGACCTTCTGTAACTATACTAACTATCTATACTAACTATCTATTCTAAGGTCATAATTTGCTCGTGAATTTCTTGGAGACGAAATATTGTGTGACAAAAATAGAGATGTTCGTGTGCTTTTGAAGCTTTAGGAGTGTAGTAGTGAATGAAACTGCTGGAGCGAGATGTTTTAAGCTTTTAACGCTCCTAGTTCACATGTGTTTTAACAATAGCTAGTTTCTTCAGCGTTATCATGTTATGTAACAGATTAGACGTTGCGTTAACAATAAATTGTACAAATTTGTCGTTATAAGACGTTGCTATCGAACGTGATAATGATTTTTTATATAACTGTATGTTGTGCTACGATAGGAGCCATTTTTCTCAGCTAGTGGATACAATAATAAAGCTTTCACTCAGTTCACTTTACGACTTAGGTGGAATGAGCAGCTGGTACGTTTTTATGTTTTCCTTGCTCGAGGGAATAAAAATTCTAAATAACTATCGAAAGAAGGTATCTAGGGTATGATGTTCTGCTTACAATTTACTACTGTTAGCCGACGTTCGCAAGGACGTAAAAATATCGCAGCGGGATTTTTGCGCACTGGATTTTCAACAATACTGTTCACGCCTCCTCAACTCCATAACAGTTACCTGCTATTGTCAAATATACATCAAAAGTCATTGATTTTCAGCGTTCAGGCCTATGCTCATAAGTGTTAGTATTGGATTTCACTTCTTCTACTGTTTTTGATATGCCACAAATCACACAAGGGTCCGTACACTGTCTTGTAGTCATGCGCATAATATTTCGCGACTTGGAGCGCTCAGTTTAGGTCGCAACTCCTTAGCGAACTAAATAGTTCGTCAGCTCCCTCTTCGAACCAGAGAAAGGCAGAATTCTATACTATACAAAAAGTACTTAAAAGGAACATAAACAAAAATAAACCGCTGCATTTTTCCCGAACATCTAAAACTCATAACAAGCGCTGCGTTAGAGGAAAGTTTAAAAAAAATGGCGGTCATTCCATTGACATGACAGTTAAAAGCGCGCCAAATACGAAAATAACGAGAGCAAGCCGAGCTAAACAACTTTGTTTCCGTTAATTTGACTTCTATCTATTTTTGGAGAAGTCGACGAAGCATTTGGCGGACATCGAAGCGTTTGACGGGCATCGTTAATATAATTTAGTGACGGTTAATTCGGTTATGTTATCGTTTTGTATCGTAAATTAAGTGTAATTGATTGCAGCTTGATTGATAGAGATTCTTTCAATATTGTAATTGAGTACTTTAAAATAATAAAACTTCATCCACCAAATCGCACTGGGCCCGCGTGGTGGATTACGGTCCACTCCCTCTAACAGAGGGGAGGCCTGTGTCCCAGGAGTAGGTACACAATAGGCTAATTATGCATTTTCATTATATGGTAACCCATGGACTTCACGAGAAAAGCTCGATCTAGTATGGAGTTCAAAGTCAAAGCATTTATTTCAAATAGGCACATAAAAGGCACTTTTGAACATCAAAAATTATAGTAATATAGAATTGATTCTAATCGCCCCGTCCAAATAGTAGTTTTCATACGGAGAAGAATGGGCAAGAAACTCCACCGTTACTCTTTTAAAATATTTTAGAATATTTTACATACATTAATTGTATATTAATACTTAATATGTGAAGACGATGCAACTAAAATAAAATAAAATTACTGTACCACAATATGTAAAATAATTAAAAATGAAACCATGATATATAAATGAATTATGTGATAGATACATGGTGCTCACATATTACAGACATTGTAAAAGTAGACATTTTCATTAAAAAAAAAATACAAAGTGAACAATAAGTCAGGATAACAAAAATTCTTCCTTTGCGTCTTATTTTTTATTTTATTTTAATGTAAACCTAGCTATTCATGTAGATTGAGACTATAAGGAAATGTAAAGCACCGTTTCGGCATATAAACATCATTCTATGTGATAGCTTTAGTAATGTTGCATAAGCAATGGACAAAATTGTCAACTTTTTATATACTTAAGTACGAGGCTTTTGGCTACGTTATATGTGTTTATTTTGTCTTTTTTTTTTGTAATGTGTATTTTGTTTGTGTAGAATAAACTATTTTTATTTCTATAAGATTATTTGGTTAAAGCGCACGTTTTTTGGTACTTTGGGTGTCTCAAGGTCGATTTAGACCAAAGGAACAGATAACAGTTTACAGTTTCTGTTCTTTATTTAAAGAACAACGAAAGAACGATATTTCTTTGTTCTTTCAAAGTCAATTTGACAGAGTGGGTATGAAATGAGCTTTCGCACATTTTGTCTGAACACACTTTGTATACCCTGTCCATTAGGTAAACCGTTTTTTGACAGATGGAACCAGTGATTGCAGCAACACACAATAGATACACGTAATTTATTTTATTTTATTACTATTAGGGAAACTTACAGCTAATACATTTTAATATCTAGTACAATGTCAATTACGAGCTTCCACTGACTATTAATGTGAGTAACATTAACAAATACGCGAAAACAGCGACGTAGGAGATACGCACATGAACTATAACACGCTCAAAATGTACAATAACAAAAGAAGAGAAAAAAAATGGTTATACATCGAAGAAACAATTAAACTTTGCTTTACCTCCTTAACACTACCAGTAAATAAATCTAAATCGACATCCTGACACACCATAATCCATATTAAAAGTACGACAAGCTCTTATCACGTACGAGTTCTGTCTGTAGATAGTTCTGACTTGAGGCACATGGAGAAGACGTGGTCTCCGAAAAAATGCACTCGGTGCACGAAGCCCAATCTTGCCCACCAACTCGGGGACATCAGTAGATCCGTTCATAACGCTAAATAAAAAAGCAAGATCTGCGGTACGGTATTATAATGTCTGTAAGAAGCCATAAATAAGATAATTTAATAAGATAAGGCAGTTTATATATTTATTTTATTACGCATTTTAAAGTTAACTTTTACGTAATCTGGAATATGTACGTTTTAAGACAGATGTCAAAAAACGGTTTACCTAATGGACAGGGTATATGTTTCTTAGCTTAAAGGATGGTTTGTTACCAATGAGTATTGTTAAGCTGATTAAAAGAATAGGTGACGTGTAAGATAATGGTCTTCCATGTCTTATATTCAAGTCTTTTAATTCAGGCTTAGTATTCATTATGTATGCAGTGGTTACCACATACAAGGAAACTTCTGCTGTGTCCGAAACACCGTTCGATACTAACTTGAAACTACACTCATGCACTTGGCATGGTCCAAGTTTTGCGTACATTTGCTATTAACTACACCCCATTACAGTCGCCACTAATGGAGCACTTATAGCCTCTCTACGGGTGATGATGTTTACCTATGTTAGCTTGAAGCAGCTATTAACCTTGCCCCTCATTATCATCATCATCGTCTCCAGACTATAGCAGTCAGTAGACTGCTATAGTCTATAGTAGAGTAGTAACTCGATATAGGTTTATCTAATCGCATACAATTCAAATCGTTTCTCGGCAACTCTCATCCAGCTGTCGTCAGGCACCCCGCGAACAGCCATCTCGCAAGAAGCCATGTTTTTTTTCACTTTTTTTCTTGATCTTACAAATTATGCTTGGCATCAGCCTACTGCAGTCCACTGCTGGACATAGGCTTCTCCTGTTACACGTCATAAAACTCGGATTTTCGGCAAGTCTCATTCAGCTGCTACCAGCCACCCTTCGAAGGTAAGATCGTCGCTCCAACGAGCCTGCGGGCGTCCTACTTAACGTTTGCCGATTCGCGGTCTCCACACGTCTATATCAACGGTCATCGATTCTACTTCAAATATGGCCGGCGAATTGCTACTTCAGCTTGCTTATTCTGTGAGCTCTGTCGACAACTTTGGACAATCACTTCGTTTCGAATTCGATCTCACAGGGAGATCCAAGCATGGCCCGTTCCATAAATTACTACATAAAATTGTTAAGAGTTGTATATGGCACCGTATTCCTTTAATTAATTATTAAGCTTCGCGAATGGCACATTGGAGGGGAAGAAGCAATTACAGCAGCAGAATACAACGACATAACTATTACGTCTGCAATACTTCAAGGGTGGATTGTCACGTTCTGTTTTATTGATGTCAACTGCGATCTTAGGCTTTATATTGTAGCAAAGAGGGTTCAGATTATTATACAAAATTAAATAATCTAAGGCTTGAATCAGAAGGCCAATTCCCATAATAGAAAATGTTCAAAATCTAGTCGCAATCTCATCTCAGCGACAAACGATATTGGGAAATTAAAGGTATTTCTGACAGATTGAGACTGAGATCAGACTGTGAACGTTTTAAAATTACGAGAATTGCCCCTCGGGCATCTTTACAAGCCTTTCTAGTTAAATGGTGATAGATGCCTCATTTGCGTCACCAAAGACACAGAAGTGGTTCCTAGTGTAAGACATTGTCGAAATTATTAAATTAACCTACGGTTTATGATTTCCAGCCGAAACACCTCGATTCCAAGCCAAGACCTCACAGTTCGCTGCCAAATACATAAGTTACTAACTAGGCTGTCTGACCGCATTCTACGCGCTAGCTCAGCGGTACCACCTCTAACAAAATGGGTCCAAAATCGTGTCAATTTTAACATAATTCACGAACCTCGCTAATTAGAAACCCGGCTAACTTTGCAAACATTACACTCTGGAACTAATTTGTCGCCTACGATAGCGCGATGACGGGACTTGTAATTTGATTATAGAGGCCTCGGCTGCCTGTCACACCGAACCGCAACTTTGTTGTGTTTATAATTAAGTTTGTCTAACAAGAGTGAGCAACGCATTAAAATTCAGGATTGTTTAATAAAAATTGTTTCGATATTTTTGGTGTGAACTTTAGCGTGTTGTTTTTGGAGACGCGTGCTACTTTTGGGTGTGATGAGTGGAAGTTAACTTTATTTTTCCCAGTTTAGTGACGCACACGAATAATAATAGAAGTAACCACTCCCCCTTACTTACCATCAGATGAGATAGAGGTGAGACCACGAGTTTATCAATAATAATAAAAATACATCATCATTATTTGCTTAGCCATTTCCCAACTATGGTCTAACTCTGGATATCAGTATTTTACATAGAGTGACATGCTTATACAACCCACTCACTGGGTAACACGATATCTCTTGGTACGACTGGTTGACACAATTCTCAAATAGTAAAAATTACTTATTATAGAATATTCTTTAAAAAATATAGATTCAGTTGCAGATACCGAATAGAACCATTCTAAGTTGATAATAAGTAGGTGTACCTGCCTACAGCAAAGTAAAGCATAAATGGGAAATTGTAATGGGAAGTTTACACACGGAAGATGTTGCTTTATACATAAAACAACATCTTCCGTGTGTAAACTTCTCATTTGGCTCCTTCATTTAAATGTCAGGATGAAAGTTTGAAACCAGCTGAAGCCTGAAATAAGCACGTTTTTATTTACGTCCTACATTATAAAACCTCTTTGTTTTTCTTGTGGAGCGTCTGGCTTGTATAATTTGTTTTACTTAATTAACCTATTTACTTTACAATCTCAATTTGACTAATTTGAAGTTAAACTTTGGAAAAGACTTCATTATTTTATACCAAACTATCGATTGTTCATTAGGGCGCGGAAACCTAAATTGATTAAAATTCTGGCAATCTAAAAGTGATTACGTAACTAAATATATGGCTGAAGCATTTATGATATTAACTCCAATTAATCGATTACTATAGAACTTGTAATAAGCAATTAACTTGCCACCTACAAAGCCCACGGTGGGTTCGAATCCAGACAGGCGCTTTACTTTGTGTTAATATCATCACCACTGCTCTCAAAACGGTGAAGGAAAACAACGCCGTGAGGAAACCGGCATGTCCTAGAACCAAAAAATCGGTGTATTTTGACATCTACCAACCCGCACTGGGCCCGCGTGGTAGATTACAGCCCACTCCTTCTCGAAGAGAGGAGGCCTTTGTCCCAGCAGTGGGAACATCATAGGCTGATTATGCTATCAATGCATTCTCTTAATCTATTATAACGGACACACACTTCCCGATGTGTTTGTTATTCCAGCGTATGGCACTCGTGGGTTTCAGCTGAAAATCAGCGTCAGGTGGTACACCTTGTGTTCTCATCTGACAACATTGTGACATCTGTCATTATGACAAGCAATACACACTGAGCTGGGGCCCTTGTGGCTTTATACTCGTAATCTTTGTTAAACATAAAAAAAAACATAAAAAAAAAACATAAAAGTGTATTTATTTTTCTGTAATGCCAATAAACGCATTTTTTTATTCTTCCTTTTTATTTCTAGTACCTATGTTATGCTACCAAGTCCAAAGAGTTAGTATAATATAGGCAGATGTATCGTTGTTTCGATGAAGATGGGATACCTGAAGGCTAATTCTCGTTATTTAAAACGTTCACAATCTAGTCGCAGTCTCATCTCAGCGACAAACAAATGTCAAAAACTTGTCAAAATGTAGGGAAATTAGAGGTATTTTTGACAGATTGAGACTGAGATCAGACTGTGAACGTTCTTAAAATTACGAGAATTGCCCCTCTGTAACAAAACTGGTGAAATGTAGGCACTATCTACCTCTCCCGACCCCCTCGGGGATGACAATGATATGTTTGTCACAGATTGATCCTTATTTGTCCGTCGACATATCTCGGTGACCTCTTGGCGAAGCGTTAAGCCGCTATCAATTATTGCAGACTATGTGACATTCAGAAGTGTTATAACCGGTTTACCCTTTGGAAATTATTGGCAATGACAAAATTGGGTCAGGCATGTCGAATCTGTTGGTCTGGGTTTTGGTAATCTCCAATTTGAAAGGTGGACGATTTGATAGGACACACGGTGCACGGTGTGGTGACGCATATTTTCCCCCAACTTGTTCTTTTTTGCGTTTGTGTTCTTTCTCTGCGTCATATTTAGCGCAAATAAACATATTTTGTTTGTTTCTTGCCAGCCTGTTTTGAAAAATATATTCTTGTTTGGTAATCTCATACATAATGACAAATCAAGTCACTATGATCTGGCGTAGGCTTATGCCACAACAAAAACAACATCATCATCAACAACAACAACATAGATACAATTAAAAAAATATATTTATATAAGTATATTTATGTCTTCAAATCTCTTTATTATTCAAGGAGAATTTATAACAGCACAATTTTTTTTTAGTTTTTCAAACTTTTCTCTCTACCACAGTATCGACACAACACTAACAAGAAACCAATATGATTTTATGAGATTACGAATGCATTGGTAATGGCGTTGTCTTAGAATGATTGTCATAATGACCAATAAAAATGCTTCGGTGTGAGAACTTTACTTTACTTCCTTCTTTTATTGTTTTGAAAGAAAACAGTTCACTAAAAACAATGATCAAAATGGCTGAAGAGATAGGAAATGTCGAATGCTGCCATTGAAAAGGGAAGCAAATTGTTGTTCAATTACCGTAGTAAAATGGATGGAAATTATTTGTGCCGTATTTTGACGAGTTCCGCAGGGCTTCCGCAGTACTGTGATGTGATTTGTTATTTCATCAAATTCTTCCTGTTTATACAATGTTACTTTATTAGCCTAAGGCCGGGAACGTACGTCAGATGTTTCAAAACATTTGTCGTATGATTGGGTCTCATTCTGTGCCTCGGAAAGCACGTTAAGCCGTTGGTCTCGGCTGTCATTCGTGGATCTTTGACCGTCGTTACGGGTCGCCAGAAGCCCGAAAGTCTGACAACCAGTCTTAACAAGTGGTATCGTATTACTCAGTAACTGGGTTGTGGAGGTCAGATAGGCAGTCGCTCCATGTACAATACTGGTCTTCAGCTACATTAGGTTAGACTGGAAGCCGACTCTAACATAGTTGGGAAAAGGCTAGGCAGATGGTGATGATTGGGTCTCATTGTCTGATCCGATATCGAACATGTTGCATAGCTGCTTATGTTTGAGTTTGATGAATTACGATAGGAACTTTCAATGATTCAATCAACTCAGGCTGAGTTGATTGAGTCGCAGTCGTAGTCCACTGTTGGACATAGGCCTCTCCCAACTGCGCCACAACACCCTGTCCTCTGCGTTCTGTTCAAGCTACCTTTTTTAAATCGTCGGTTCATATAGCTGGGGGAGGGGGTGAGGAGGGGTGTCACACTACGGTTGCCTGTTTTATTTTTGTTTGACTTTACTGTCCCACTGCTGGGACAAGGCCTCTCCCAAATCCTTCCAGGAACTGTTTCCCGCGCCACGTCGAACCAGCCCTCGCGGTACGCGTCCAGATCGGATTACCGCCTGAATTTACTGTGTCAAAAATTGCTCTGTATGGTCATCATTTTGCGGCATTTATATCATCATAACTTATATATTTTCAGATCATTAAATCCATTTTGTTAGTAATTACAACTGACAGAACAGCTTTCTTAGGAAACCCAAACTTATCGAAGCAACACGTCATGTTTACTTGGCCTTCGGCTTCGAAAAGCCCCAAAATCCGTCAACCAATTGACATATCTAAACCGTAATCCATACCTAGAATACATTTTTTGTTTTCCGACCAGTTTATTTATCTACGAACAGAAGCGAAGCTTTAGGCAATCTCAGAAAATCGGCCAATGAAACACAAACAAAAGATGAATGAAGGAAAAAAGATAATAATACAGGAAAGATAGGAACGATTGTATCGCGAATCATTCGAGGATCACTTCCCTTCTGGTAATGTTTGTCAAACAAACCCGAATTTATGACAAATGTTTCGAACAACGAGAAATAGTCCATAAAGAAACGGTGAAGTTTTTTTAGGCAGGAATATTGTTTTTCATACTGAATTGGCTATGAAGTTATTGAGTATTCCTAAGAATTGCTTTCCAAACCAATTGAAATCATTATTTTTAAAGCTAGATTATTTATACAAATAAATAAAGCTAGATTATATATACTAAAAAATAGCGTAGAGTCATCTTAACACCTCTCTTCCTTGATTTTGTATATATATATTATAAGTATATATTATAGTAATAGTATGTATGTGTATATAACCTATTTATAGTTTTAAGTTTTTTATCATTGTCCCTCTCAACCAAAGCACCTGCCATCTAATCTCTTCACCACCCTTGGTTGACTGGTAGAGAATGCCTAAGGCATTAAGTCCGCCTTTGTACCTTTTTTGTGCGAAAAGTTTAAATAAATAAATAAATAAATTTATTTTAACGTTTGTACAGTATATCAACGGTCAGTTTCAGTTTTATTAAATCTAAAGCTAGGGTTTCCGAAAAGAGCGGAGAGTGCCCACATAGCGTGCTTTGGTGTCTACTGTAAGTGCAGCAAGCAATTGTTATATAAATAAATTAAATAGCGTCCGAAATTTACCGTCGAATGACGTCACTGAAACGTTATTATTGAAAGTAAGTTAGTGTGTTTTCATAGTGTTTTTTTGTTACCGTAATGTCAACTCCGGTGCCGTGACTGTGCCCGCTATCTGGCAGCCACTGACACAATCCGTATCTTAAGTCCAAAATCCTATAATTTTTTTTTTTTTTTTAAACTTTTCCCCACACTAGGAATTTCTCCTGTATCGTTGGTACGTTCACAAAGATCTAAACTCACATACCCAAACAGCCAGACCCGGAACAACTACTTGTAGGTCATACAAATATTTGTTCCGTTTTTTTTTTTTTTTTTTATTGACAATGGGCTCACTCTTGACCTCAATCCAGCCCAGAGGCAGGGATGAGATCTACGGTGGAACGAGCTTGCCCAGAAGAAGCCTGCCTGCCTGCCTGCCTTCCGTGCGGGAATCTAACCCGCGACACGCAGCGCAGCAGTCAATCGCTTAACACACTGCGTCAACCGTGCCGTCTTCCATTGATTTCCTTCTTGACAGTACAAAAATAAATTAAGATTCTATAGGTAATATTTATAATTATATGCTTTTCCCCTACTCTCTTTCCACCTCTAGAGCTGCCAGGGACCAATCCGAACGACGATTGAAGCAAGATTAACGAAGTGTAAAAATAAATCTAGAACCATACCGAAAACTATCGAAAGTGGAACGATCTCGTCACTCCAGTATCACTGAGCACAAGAACAAGATGACACTCAACCTAGAGCCCTCTTTGATCAAGTTCGTCCTCCTTGCGTCGTTCTCTTTAATGTTGAGGAACGTGGTATCTAGTGATCATCATTATTTTTCTGTGGATGTTGCTTATATCTTTTCAAATCTTACAATATTATACCCTCTTCTCATAGGTGCCTTTCGTCTTTTTATCTTATTTCATTTTTAAATATTTAAAATGACCAAAGAAACAATGGATGAACTGTGTGAAAGATGATACGACTGGAGAGGGGTGACTGCCAAAATGACGACTAATAAATTGCGATAAGGGCTGGAGAATCATGATGGTGGTGATGATTCAAAATAATAGGAATAAATGTTGTTCTTACGATGAGCAACGGTACAATTCTTGTCTCAAAACAAGTACGCGTTACGTCGCGTCTCGCCGCAGACTGTCATATAGGCCGAAAGTAGGTATGCCGTTGAGTTGATCGCGTTCGTCGCGTTCGCAGCGTCGCGTCACGTCGTATTTGTCGCTCACGCAGGACACCGCGTAAGCGAAAACGAAGTAATAGCGCAGGCAGGCGATGCGATGCGACGGAACGGGTCGGGGAACAAGAAATTTCACGCAAATGAAGATGCGGGCTGAAGCTTGTTTTAAATAAAGCAGTCCACCGAAATTGCTGCTTATTAGTTAAAGTGGGAGTCTCTGTTTCTTGAATCAACATCTGCGCGGACGAAAATTCGTATTATGACGAAATTGCTTCTTGAAGAACGACTTCAATGTAAACTCATTTATATTCTGTTACTTATATAGGTACTGGCATTTTCTTCAAAGGTATGAGAGACCCATAAATTGTAATCGTTTAAAAGTCGTCAGAAATGGGGCCTTAATTGCCTATTAGTCAAAAGTGGGGAGATATTGGATATGAATGGCCCCTTGGTTTTTGAAAGCCTTTACAATTTAATTTGCTGCCTAAGACCACTTAAATGTATACATAACATAATCAGCCTATAATGTTCCCACTGCTGGGACACAGGCCTCCTCTCTTTGAGATGGAGTGGCCGTAATCTACCACGCGGGACGAGTGCGGGATGGTAGCTATGTTATATGCCATGTAATTTCTAGGGCTCCGTACCTCGAAAGGAAAAAGCGAAACCCTTATAGGATCACTTTGTTGTCCGTCCGTCCGTCTGTCTGTCAAGACCCTTTTTATCAGGAACGCGTGGAGGTATCAAGCTGGAATTTATATCAAATACTTAGGTCTACTGACCCTTAGAGCTGTGAAAAAATTAAACTTCTAAGCCAACGCAATCAAAAGATACAGCCGTTTATGCCGCAAATTTCCGCAAATTTTCGACACTCGTAAGGGAATCAAAACCTACAGGGTACTTCCCGTGAACTCAGACTCTTGAAATTTGGTACGAAGCAACGCCTTATAGCACAGATACCTCGAAAGGAAAAAGCGAAACCCTTATAGGATCACTTTGTTGTCCGTCCGTCCGTCTGTCTGTCAAGACCCTTTTTATCAGGAACGCGTAGAGGTATCAAGCTGGAATTTATATCAAATACTTAGGTCTACTGACCCTTGGAGCTATGAAAAAATCAAACTTCTAAGCCAACACAATCAAAAGATACAGCCGTTTATGCCGCAAATTTCCGCAAATTTTCGACACTCGTAAGGGAATCAAAACCTACAGGGTACTTCCCGTGAACTCAGACTCTTGTTTGGTACGAAGCAACGCCTTATAGCACAGATATAGGCAAAATTGCGAAAACTGTAAATTTTTAGTTGCATCATATAATAAAAATATTTTTAATAATTTTAAATTTTACAGAACCCTCGTTGCGCGAGTCCGACTTGGCCGGTTTTTTTGGTTCTACGACATGCCGGTTTCCTAACGATGTTTTCCTTCACCGTTTTAAGTAGAACCCATAACTCCGAATCGTAGCCCATTAGCCGTACTTATACACATATGGCTGTCATTATTTAATTTGGTGAATCAATTTAAAAAACTCAAATAAGATTTAACGGAAGATCCAAATACTTCCCGGAAGACTTATCAGGAACTTGATTAGCTTTCTAGAAACCGGAGATAACTAAGAAAATTCGATTGATTCTAAAGCCAAACGACACCGTTTAAATTGATTGGATGTTTTGGAGCGGAAATCAAGTCCATCTGTATATCTACACTAATAATAAAGCTGAAGAGTGTGTTTGTTGGTATGAACGCGCTAATCTTTAGAAGGTACGATTAGTTCAATTTTTGAGGAAGGATGGGTGAGGAAGGGTTATTGAAATTCACGCTACGACCCTTAGGAACACTGAACGAATACGAAGTATTAACGCGAAAGTTTGTTAGCATGGATGGATGTTTGTTACTCTTTACACAATCAGGCGGGCGATGAGGTGCGACGGGGTGTGACTGGGGAACAAGAAATCTAACGCGGACGATGTCGCGGGTGGAAGCTTGTACCTATAATACTTTTGTAACTTTTGCATGCCTACTGGTAAATATGGCTGAACCAATTTCATCGTCCTTTATCATCATGTGCTATACCCATATTTGCAAAATAAAATATCTTTATCAATATTGTAAATTAAAGTAATTTTTCTTGTCTGTGTGACCGCGTTGTGCTTCTAAACTACGCAACGAATTTCGATGCGGTTTTTACCATTATTTAGAGACTTTATTCTGGAACGTTTATGTGTATAATTTATTATTATTATCCTAACATATAATAAAGAATGCTCGATGTTTTGTCAAGTCGTATAAAACTGTGCGAAACAGGAGTGGGTCGCTAGTATATTACTAATACAACATACATACTAAATTACTTATGCGGTGTGAACAGATTAATGGCTACCTACTGTCCTATATTCATCCTGGCTACTCTCAAATATCATAATTCGACGGCACGGTTGGCGCAGTGGCTGAGCGATCGACTGCTGCGCTGCGTGTACGGACCAAATATTTGTATTGCCTACAGATAGTTGTTCCGGATCTGGCTGTTTGTGTATGTGAGTTTAAATGTTTGTAAACGTACCCACGATACAGGAGTAATTCCTAGTATGGGGAAACGTTTAAAAAAAAAATGCTATGTGTGTGGGTTTAACTCTATAGGTACATGTCCTCACACTCCAAATGTAAGCATAATATGCTCATGGATTTTTTGTTTAGTCTGTCCACTGTCCCACTTCTGAGCAAAAGCCTTCCCCAAATCCTTCTAGGCGCAGATCTGTACTAACGATGCATGTTTTGCAATTTGTGAAGACCACCTTTTTTGAACTTCATAATTTTATTTAAATTCGAATTTCACAACTTTTTCTTTTGAAAATGGTCATTACAAGCATGAGGTTCCTTAAGTAAACAATCAACTAAAATTAAACTCAGAATTACTCTCCTAAAACATCTTGATTTACCCTACGTCAGCAATTTAAACTAAGTAAAATGTGATGTAACACAAATGAAAAAGCGCTGTCCTTATAAATCAACAGGCTCTATGGAAAAAGCCACAAAAGGAGACGAAAAATAAAAAGCCCATTTACACTCGTGCATAGGTTTTTATTTGAACAGTCGGTCGCCCTACAAAGTATCAACGAGCACAATGACATGAAAATCCGCATAATATATTGATGCGGGGAAAAACGTTGCGGATAATGCGGTTTTGAGTTTGGTGAGCTGTATGGATGAGTTAGTAAATGGAGGGTTAAGTAGTCACGCGTGATAATGTTCGCATAATCAGCCTATAATGTTCCCACTGTTGGGACATAGGCCTCCTCTCTTCGAGAGGGAGTGGGCTGTAATCTACCACGCGGGCCCAGGTGCGGGTTGGTAGATGTCACAATACTTTGAATTTTTGGTTCTAGGATATGCCGGTTTCCTCACGATGTTTTCCTTCACCGTTTTGAGAGCAATAGTAATGTTAGAAAGGTTCAATTGGTTAATTTTATTTACAAGTTTAGTCTTATAGAGGTATGAGGAACAGGGTGTAAAGTTTACTCATACTCCATAGAAAAGGGAGGATCCTCCGACCAGAAGGGTGTTGTGTCTGGCGGGCAAATGCGCAACGGTTGATGTCGGGAAGTTGTATGTATGCTAATTGCGCGGTAAACTCTGCTTGCGAGATGCAGGATTTGCGTGATGTCAGTATGACGCGTTGTTCGCATGTGGCGTTGTAGGTACCGCTACAGTCTCATTCCTTCTGATCTTCTGACGGCACGGTTGGCGCAGTGGTTAAGCGATTGACTGCTGCGTTGCGTGTTGCGGGTTTGATTCCCGCACGGAACAAATATTTGTATGACCTACATGTATTTGTTCCGAGTCTGGGTGTTTTTCTATCTATAATATATATGTATTTACAAAAAAAATTGTATATAAGTAGTTTCTCAGCCATCTTGTTACCATAACACAAGCATTAGATTGCTTAGATTGGGACAAATGGTGCTGTGTGAAATGTCCAGGGATATTATTATTATATTATTCCGCTTGGAATACGACGTCATTCTATTTCAAAGTCAAAATCAAAGTTTTTATTTGATAGGTGTTATAAATAAAATATGTAAGTACTGAGATCTCTAAATAGTCTGTTATTAATATAGGCCCATTTTCCAACAATATTTTCAGAAAGTCCTATTAGGTACTACTAACTTAACTTGTTGCTCGAACTGTCAATTCAACACAAAATCATTTCGAAATTGCCACCTTACTGGCATATGATAATGTCTACTATAAATATCTAACATGGGCACAGAGAAATGAAATTCCCTTTATCTCATAAACTCTGCAAGAAAATGTGTTGTTATTTTCACTCCCTGTCGTATAAAGAACATCACAAGAATTCTCCCTAAATAATGAGATCAATTCTGATACGGAAGCGGAGTATATGAGCAAGTATATTAAGTCGCAGGCTCTCAAATAAATTATATTCTCATATAGCACATTTGAATTATGTGCGTATTAAGAATAAAGACTTTGTTATTGAATTACTCGACGTGACAGTTTTCATTTTGAATTTTGCGAGTGGGTGAGTGTGTTTTGCGAGCGGGTGCAAGGCACAAAGTCTGATTTTCGGGAAACTTCTAACCGTGAGCTTTAAAAGTTAAAATTCGGTTTCTTCTGACTTTAAAATTTTCACTGCCTGTGAAAATTTTAAAGTCAGAAGAAACCGAATTTTTAACAAGTTGGCCAACTCTTTGAAGTTTAAAATAATCGTAAAAAATAACATTTCAATAATATTATATAACTAGCTAATGCCTAGCATGCACTGCAATGCCTTTTCCTTTTAATTTGTTTTTCTGTTAGGAACCTTCTCCGGTGCGCACAGAACCACTCACATTAGTTTCATCACAATCGGTCCAGCCATTTTCGAGTTTTTGCGAGACTAATGAACGGCAGTTGATTTTGATATACATATAAGATAAGATTATATATTTTAGATTATATTATTATTATTATATATACATATATATGTATATATATATATTATTATTTTTTATTATAAAATGATTCTTTTTTCCCCTGACTAGCGACCCGTCCTTGCTTCGCGCGGTTTTTAGGACTCGACAAAACATAGAGATTTCTTTATTATAATTATGTAAGCTTATATAAACATATTATAAATGTCGGAGTCATTCGTTTGACTATTCGGAACGCCAGCGCCACCTCGTGGCGCTGTACAGAGTCTAGCCTGAGTTCGTGGTGGGACGAGAGCAACAGCTACAAAAGCGGTGTGAGCAGAGCTCTCGAGATGATCGAAACATTGGACATCGTACGAACAACATGTGCTCAGAAACTGTCAGCTTTCCGTATCGTTGTATGTGTACCTACAGTGTGTGATTCGCTAGTGTGACTAACTTGTTCGTAAATTATAATCTGATTTGAACTGCAAACCGTTTTTCTATTGTGCTATAACCAACACTAACCATAGTACGCCCACATTAATTAAAATATGCCTCATGTTAACGAGAGACACACATACCTACTCCGACATATACATATTATAAAACTTCCGGAATAAATTCTCTGAATGATACTGCTAACCGCATTAAATTTGCGTAGTTTAGCAGAACAACACGGTTACCTGGACAGACACGAAATGCGACTATTTTTTACAATTTTTTTATTTTACTTTATTAGTATAAATACAAAATAAACGGATATAACTAAACAAATGTACTACCCACTACATTTATAATATGTATAAAAGAAAACTTATCTACAGGTGAATACTAAAACCACGTTGGGTACGAGTACCACCAAGTCTGAATTTTACGAGCGATTCAATGATAAAATCTCCGGATTCTCTGTTTACTAGCATTTCATTCGTAAATAGCTTTGTTTATTGATAAAAGATAGATCTACCAGTTTATGTTTATGCTGTACTCTCGGTGGGAAAAAGGGGAAACGAAACCTCGATACGCATGTTCAAATTCTATTGCTGCCTCTCACGACATCATCTGCCACACGAAAAAAGCAAAACTAAAACTGTACACCCAAAACAAAACAAATAAACTCGTGAATCGGTAACTCTGCTTTAAAACTCAGAGTAATATAATTAAAATCAATATACCTACAGAATTTATCAGGGTGTGGTACAGACCATAAAAATGAACAACAACCATGGTTTCTTTTCTCCATGATTATTTTTTCGTTATATCGTAATCACGAAAAAATAATCAACTATCCCATACAAAACTTCAATACCTACTCGACCCAAATGTATGAGACGGCAGATTATTTTTACGTGATTACGATGTTGGTTCCGTGAAGAAAGTTGTTCAGTTTGATGGTCTGTACCACAACCTTAAATGTGACCACGCCTTTCAGATACACGCTGTAGAACAATGCGTCAACTTTTTTAAAAGCTCTGACGTCATCCTTTCTGCAATGGTCCGGCGACCGTTCTCGCTGTGCCAAGGGTGGCTGGCGAACCGGAAATTATTACGTCATTAATTTCACACTCCCTGCTTCCAGGATAATCTGTATTTTTTTTCAAACAATGCTAGGTCAAGCTATGTAATGATTTATAATTCTCGCGAAGGATTTGTATTTGTCGGTGTATAGAAATACCCAAAACTTTCAGGTTTCAAATTCTGGTTAAAAACTGTGTATTGGACATTGTTTTGAGCAAAACTAGTATTTAAATCAACCAAAATAATGTTCCATACTTACTGGTTGCCGATAGTTTATAGTGAACTTGATCTTCAACTTGAAAACTAATTTGACAGCACTGAACCTAGCCTATATCTCAGTCCACTGCGGGACACAGGTCTCCCCCCTCTGCGCTACAACACCCTGTCATCCGCCTTACGCATCCAGCATGCCCCAGCCAAACGCGATCGCCACTCCAGGCCAAGTCTGTTCCACCGACAATTTGTCAATCAATCAGTCTGGGAGAATTAATAAAATATATTAGCAATGCGTATTAAGGCTACGTACGCACTGACCGGTGGCTTGCTTAGCGCCTAGAGCCTAGCGAGGTACCTTGCGAGTAGCGAAGTGGAACGAACGCTGCGTCCTACACTACGCTTGCCGATACGCGGTCTCCGCTCCAGGCCTCTTCTGCGCCACCGACAATCTGTCAATCAATCAGTCTGGGATTAATAAAATATAATAGCCATGTGTATTGCTTATTAAGGCTGCGTACGCACTGACAGGTGGCTTGCTTAGCGCCTAGAGCCTAGCGAGTCACCTTGCGAGGAGCGAAGTGAAACGAACGCTCTAGAATTTTCGCAACTGCCTGCATGCTTGGCGCCTTTACTAGTCACCTAGCGTATATCGATGCTAAGTCACTAGGCTCTAGGCGCTAAGCAAGCCACCTGTCAGTGAAAACGTTGTAAAAGAGTAACGGTGGAGTTTCTTGCCCATTCTTCTTCATACGAAACGATTTGGAAGGGGCGACTACCTAGAATCAATTCTATTTTTGATGAAATTAATTCTATAGGGCTACGTACGCACTAAAGCCAAAGTCAAAGTCAAATAATTTATTTTAAATAGGCACATTTGAAATAAAATTATTTGACTTTGGCTTTGGCTATAGTGCGTACGTAGCCTTATAGAATTTCCACGTAGCAACAGATAAAATATTATGCCAATCACTGAAATGAATGCCGTGTTCCAAATGTGCGGTTTTTTCCATACGTGCGCGGGATACATTATTACCTCTAGACCCTGGAATATAATGGCTTCAGAGGGCTTCATTAGACAACCCTTGTGGTATCGGTTTAATGGCGAAACGGGGATACATTTGTGGAATTATTTACGCTATGCGAATGTAAAACATTTAATTATTTCAGCGTGAAAATTTAATTTATAAGCGGGTTATGGGTCAGTTCTGAATTATTTCAATGAATTTATGGTTTAGATAAGTGTTAGGATACAATTGAATTGTTTAGGGATGTTCCCTTACCTGCGGTTGGCGCAAATTGGTTTGGAATAATAACGGTTTGACCGAACGAATTATCCGAATTATCATTTCCCGAAATTAATATCTCTAGTCATTCATCATTCATGTCTCGTGCCAAACCTAGCTTTTACTTTATATGTATGCAAATATAACATAACATTACGCCTTCATTTCCGAGAATAGTTAGGCAGAGGTTACCTATACGAGTAGTACACCCACAATTCGCCAGTTTTGTTTAAGTCCCATGTTATTTGTGTCGAACCTATTCAGACTGAGCTCGTACTGAAATATTGTTCATGGAAAAATATGTATCTTAATAATATTATGGTAAACAATTGTCAGTCAGGAGGCCGGCTGCTCAGTTCACATCCGTACTCGAGTATCATAAATTTTGTGTGCCTTTTACTAAGTATATATGTATACATAAACTAACGGTTTCTTACCATGGGGGTAGGTAGAAACTACAGACCGCCAACTGCTGCGATCCTTACATATACTCCTTTTGCTTCGTTTTCGTTCATAAATTCAAGTATGTGGTGAAAAAAAGTATTTCCTTCCTTTCTTAGTAAGTGGGGGCTGCTTTAATGTACCCTGATAAAATGCATGGAGTAATTGTTAATAAATATAATAAATAAACTTAATTGACATGATATTTTTTTTTTTACCTGAACATATAAATGCAATGATGTTCATTATGAAAACTTTTAATAATCCGTTTCCATGAAATATCTATGACTATATAGTACGTATTCAAAACTTTAGAACCCAAAGCCCAAAGAATTGTCTAACTACAGCATTAAAATCAATAATTAACTTACCGTAGACTGACATGCTTCTAAAATGATTACAATATGGAGTTTACAATACGGATATTTGAGACATTTGAGTGACAAACTAGGTAAAGCCAAGTCAGATAACTAATAAGTAACCTAGTTTCCATTACCATACTACTCGTATGTCAGCTAATCTAATGTAGGTACGTAGGTACTAAGACGTGTGGCTGTAGCTAAGTTTGATTGACATCACGTAGTGTGGCTATGACTTAGAATTGGTTAACGTGGTTTGGCGATAAGGCTGTATTTACAAAACAGCGGTGCTTAAAACGGGCAGTGTGAGCTTTTATGTGCAATGGATACGCTCTGTACCAACGCGTCCCCTTAGTCATGTAAACTCTGCTTTATGTTGTGTCTTATTGATTTCGTGAGCGCAATTGCGCCTGCCGAATATGAGGTCCTAGATTCAGACGTAGTGTTGGAAAGCCTCCCACAAGGTGGACCGATAACCTGAAGGCCAACTCTCGTATTTAAAAACGTTCAAAATCTAGTCGCAATCTCATCTTAGCGACAATCGTCATTTGACGGCACGGTTGGCGTAGTTGACTGCTGCGTTGCGCGTCGCGGGTTTGATTCCCGCACGGAACAAATATTTGTATGACCTACAAGTAGTTGTTCCGGGTCTGGCTGTTTGTGTATGTGAGGTTAAATGTTTGTAAACGCACCCACGATACAGGAGAAATTCCTAGTGTGGAGCAAAGTTAATAATTTGTCAAAAATGTAGGAAAATTAGTGGTATTTTTGACAGATTGAGACTGATATCAGACTGTAAAAGTTCTTAAAATTACGAGCATGAATGCCGCAGGAATCCGCTGGATGTGAGAAGCACAGAACCAGTCGAAGTAGCGATCAGTTCAGCAGCGGACGTCTTTCGGCTGAAATGATGAAGAGATTCATACATAGGTTTCAGCAAATTACAGCCTTTCGTCTCTTACAATTTTGCCTGATAACGGTTAGGGCATCATGAATGTATAGAGGGCGTGCGTTTTTCTCAGTAAACAAAGGCTCTGGGACCTCTTTCACTTGCCTTTGGCATATTCCGTAACATTACATTTTAGGGTTCCGTACCTCATAAGAAACAAACGGGACCTTTATTCCAAGCCCCTTTTCCCAGGAACGCGTGGGTATCAAGTTAAAATTAATATAAAATGCGTAGTTCTATATGGTCCCTTGGCGCTATGAAATAATCAAACTTCAAATTCAATGCAATTTAAAAATACGGCCATTTATGCGACATATTTTGATGCTCGCCAATTAATCAAAAACTTATAGGGTACTTCCCGTTGACTTAGAATCATGAAATTTGGCAAGAAGCAAGGGCTCACAGCACAAGTAAAGATTACAAACTTACATTTGCAGTTGGAGAATTGACCGTGACCTATATCGATTTACGGGAAAATATTTTGTCAACTACAAAGTTAAGTTTGTTCGTGGGATAATTTCATCCCAGCTTTGGAATCCCTGATGCGCGGCCGGCCCAGAAAGAGATGGCGGCTTGAGCTGAAATCCTGGACTCCCTAAACCGGGAGAAGTGAAAGAGAGGCCTTCGCCCTGTGGTGATATGACACAGGCTTATAATAATAATAGGAATAGGAAGGGATAATAATAGGAATTGTGCGTGGTCCGACACGCACTTGACTGGTTTTTTATTATTTCACTAACGATGAATGGAAAAAACGTACCGTAGTTTTCCACGGTATTTTCCAACCTGTATGAGGTCATTTAAAGAAATAGCTTTGTTATAGTTAGTTGCTGCCTGTTTGTATTTATGAAGCGTTTTATTCTTACTGTTATTTGCACTCTTTAGGTGCAAGGTGTTAGTGTGTTTTTGACAAATGCCAATTGGTTTCCATCTACTACCTTCCTAAATCCTTTTTTACCATATAATATAACTAATATAATATGGCAAAAAAGGATGTTGCTGATAAAATGTGACTTTTTCAAGGCCCTCTGGTAAAGATAATGATGATGGGAAAGTCAAAAATGTATTGGAATGACACACAATGTTAAATGAAATTGTTAAATGTATGTTGTATTGAGCCTGTGTGCGTGTGTAGATTTGTAATGTGACCACAATTTTCTCCCAAAATCATTACAACTAATTTAATAAATAAATAATCTATTACATATAATAGTAAAAAAAACATTCTATGTTAATACATAGAAATATTTTTACTACTAAGTGACAAAAATCATTCTATGTTAATACATAGCTTTTTTTTCCCAGCAGCGTTAATACACAGTAGGTATGATTTTTTACTATTAGGTGTCAAAAATAATTCTATGTTCATACATACATTATTTTTTACTATTAGTTGTCAAAAATCATTCTATGTTAATACATAGATTTTTTTTTCCAACAGTGTTAATACATAGTATGATTTTTAGCTTTTAGGTGTAAAAAATAATTCCATGTTCATACATAGAATGATTTTTTACTATAAGGTGTCAAAAATCATTCTATGTTAATACATAGATTTTTTTTCCCAACAGTGTAAATACATAGTATGATTTTTTACTATTAGGTGTCAAAAATAATTCCATGTTCATACATAGAATGATTTTTTTTCCCAACAGTGTTGGGAAAAGGCTAGGTAGATTTTCCAGATGGTGTATATGTATAGCATGCATGCTACTAGCATGTTTGGTGTAAATAGGTGTAAATAACTTGTCATTCAGGTTAGGATTTTAAATCAACTGCATTATAGTAAATTTTACGATGACACTACAATGTAGTAGTTATAATGAGTGATGACCTTTAAAGTGCTTTTCGAGGCACGGAGGGGCGGGAGGGGCTTCTCGAAATGTAATGGATGGTCACCCATCCACGGATCGACTTCGGCAAGCGTAGCTTAACCCTCGACTGACCCGTGCGGCTGTTATTATTTAGCCACGAGCCTCTTGTAAGATAGATAAGCGTTTGTAGTGTGTCATAGTTCCTGGTTAATCTGACCTATTCAATTTAGGTAATCTCCTGTCAAAATAACGTGTTATGATTGGTTCAACTAATCTTATACGTTGACACGAGTCTTGGTCATAGAGTTGATTGATTTAGTTGTAATTGTGCGTTTTGTTTGTGCAGAATAAATAAAAAATTCTTTCTTTCTTTCTTTATTGATCTGTGGGGATTAGAGACACGGAGGGTAGTCTGATTATGAAGAAGACATTTGCTCAACAGTGGGTTACTGAACAGATTCATATGGATGACATAACAGAATTTTATTAATACCTTGCACTATTACTCACTCACTTGTTCCGCACTCCCTAATGGTTCATTAGAAAACCAGCGTCAGAAAGCACCTATCTGGCATTAATTCAAAAAATTAATCTTTTTGGCGCAGCCGTGAGGCATTGTCATATAAGTAGTTGTATATAAGTAGTTTATCAGCCATCTTGTTACCATAACACAAGCATTAGGTTGCTTAGCTTGGGACAAATGGTGCTGTGTGAAATGTCCAGGGATATTATTATTATTATTTTATTATTGTAGTTAAAAAAATTATTTCCACTTTTTTATTTTGTTATTTGAATTTTGTGTTTTACGACCTGTGCACAAATAAACTTTATTTTTTCTTTTTATCATCAAGCCTGTATCACCCGAAGGGTTAGCCAGAAGTCTAAACGTGAAAAAATGTGAGTATAAAAAACCGTGCGAAACAGGCCGCTAGTTTGGAATAAATGCTTTGAGCTTGAGTTTGAATGCTCTGCATTTGTATTCACCAAGTACCACTGGTATACTTTATCAAACAAACCTCACATGCACAAACAACCAATCAGTGTACGCCAATAGCCATCAAAGTAGAAAAAATAAACAGGAAAAACAAATAAAACCTTTGACAAACAGACATACATGTATACAATAGCTAATCTGGCTGCAGTTCTAACGAGCTGCCAGTTAAACCTGGTTGCCATGGCAACCGTTCTAATTACGTATCGACCTATATTGTGTGCGTAGCGTCAAAGCGTTTCGAGGACTGGAGTTAGGATTTTTTTTTATGAAAAGACTAGATAAGAGGGGCTCGTATATAATAACAGGCGCATGTGTCGAATCGAAGGTTAAGCTACGTTTGCCGAGGTCAATCTTTGGATGGGTTACCATCCATTACATATCGAGACTCCTTCTTTTCCTTTCCGAGGCATGGGCCTCGGAAAGAACGTTAAACCTTTGTTCCCAGCTGTCATTTGTGAAACTTTGACAGTCGTACTGGGTAGTTAGAAGCCTCAAAAGTCTGACAACTAGTCTTACCAAGAGAGTATCGTACCCAGTAACTGGGTTGTGGAGGTGAGATAGGCAGTCGTTCCATGTAAAATACTGGTATTCTGATGCATTGGGTTAGGCTAGAAGTCAACTCGACCTAGTTGGGAAAAGGCCAGGTAGATGATGATGAGGGTGTAAAAAGACTCAGCACAGAGCCATCATCTAAGCATTTTATACTCATCAAACTAAATAGCTCTGTACAGGCGCCAGCACATCAAGCTACTACAATCTGTCAAATTTATTTAATAGATTTTCAACTTTATCGGTCTGTCAAAAAACTTCCATAGTGATCCATACAACACTGACGACCTTGCCTAAACATGGCGAATAAACCGTTGTTTTTCATGGCAAGAAAAACGTGTGAAAAATAAAAAGAAAACAATCTCTGAAAGAAAAAAATCTCCCCTAACTACCCACAGTAGGTGGTTAAAAATAGATGTCTTTAACAGTCTATGGCAGTCACTGGGTAGTTCCTATCGTTTCTCGACCATCTTTGTCTTTTACCAGCAACGCGCCCTCTGTTATTTACCGAGTACCTATATAAAACTGGTTATCATGAAATTGAAACATCTGTACTCTCCAGTACTCGGGAAGTAAATTATTTCAAAGTAAAATTCTCGGAACCATGATTGCTGGGAAATATAAGTCTTCACTCGGCAAATTACCATCAAAAGCCTTCAAGCAATGTTCTTTGTATAAATATAAAAAGGTTTCATTTCTATTTCTGATTTCCAAGAATCAATCTAGCGCAGTTTCTGAGAGGAAACATTTCTAGAATATATTATAGTGGAAGCAGGGGAAAAAGGATGGTTAAAAATAAACCTTAGCGTCGCGTTTTGTGGGTGTGGCTTACACGTGTGGCTGATACCCGGGAAATCTATTTGTATGCTAGACAAAAATTTGTTCGTTGGTAGCATTTATCGATTACTGTGTTCCCGTACTTAGATACGTACAGTACCCCAATATGGGTGTGACGGTGGAGCTATGTCACAAACCATGCTCCACCTCATAACCTGCCCTCTGTGTCCCAAAACATGCAGTCAAGATGACCTCTGCGCTGCCACCGACAACGCCGTGGAAGTGACAATTCTCGTAATTTTAAGAACGTTTACAGTCTGACTCAGTCTCAATCTGTCAAAAAAAATTTTTTTCCCTACATTTTGACGAGTTTTTGACATATGTTTGTCGCCGAGATGAGACTGCGACTAGATTTTGAACGTTTTAAATTACAAAAATTGGCCTTCTGGGGTGGAGACCGCGTATCGGCAAGCGTATTATAGGACGCCCCTCAGCTAGATGGACCGACGACCATAAAAAGGTGGCTAGGATAGACTGACTGCGGAAGGTGTAGGACAGGGTGTTGTGGCGCAGCCTGGGAGAGTCTTATGTCCAGTAGTGGACTGCGATAGGCTGATTTAACTGATGGTTGACATAATCAGCCTATAATGTTCCCACTGCCGGGACACAGGCATCCTCTCTGTGAGAGGGAGTGGGCTGTAATCTACCAAGCGGGCCCAGTACGAATTGGTAGATGTCACACATCTTCAAATTTTCAGTTCTAGGACATGCCGGTTTCCTCACGATTTTTTCCTTCACCGTTCTGAGAGCAGTGGTGATGAAATTATTTACACATAGTAAAGCGCCTGTCTGGGTTCGAACCCACGACCTACGACTCGTAAGTCAGGGCCGTTACCACTGGGCCACGATGATTGACTATCCTTCTAGTAACATAATATGAAACCCAAGTTCCTCATAATCTTTTGAAGAACAAAAGAGGCATCGACAATGGCGTTCCTAATTTTCCCATCAAGAAATAATACTCTGCTAAACATAGAAGTTAACTGCCGTCGCCTTTTCGCTAAGATTCTACATTAAAGTGACTCGCTGTTAATTCCCTTGGCGAAGCCCGCCATTGAAATTATTAGCATACCGAAGGGTGCTTGGTAGAAAATTTAATACCCTTCTTTTACGACAAGGCGTGGCTAAAAATCTAGACACTTAGATAACTGCGAGTACCGAATTGGTAATCGTGTTTTTTATAAGAGAGTGGGTTGTTTTTCATTATTTTTAGTGCTTTTTGTTTTTTTCATTTTGCACTCGCTTTTTCAACTTTATTGTCTGAGTAACAGCTTTGACTTATTTTCCAAAAAGTAATGCAAGAGAGAAGTCTGTACCTAGTTGGATTTCTCTTTTTTTTACGTAAAGATTTTGTATGTTTTTCGAAAATATACGTAATTTTAAGGAACTAAATTGAATATTTTTGTATTTCAGTTGGTTATTAAGTTTTTTAAAGTTTCAACATGTAGACGTCATCACAGTAATATGCAGGCCAATTCTCGTAATTTAAAACGTTCAAAATCTAGTCGCAGTCTCATCTCAGCGACAAACAAATGTCAAAAACTTGTCAAAATCTAGGGAAATGAGAAGTATTTTTTGACAGATTGAGACTGAGATCAGACTGCGAACGGTCTTAAAATTACGAGAATTGCCCCTCTGACTGTGAACGTTCTTAAAATTACGAGAATTGCCCATCAGAAGCATTAGTAGTTTGCTGTAATTTACAATAATTATAATAAAAATTTTAATAATATAATGAGCCTCCCGATCGATTTCAGTCACTGGCCTATCTCAACGGAGATTCAAAATTCAAAACTTTCTTTTCTTTCTCTCAGTTGAATGTAATTGAAATAAGACTACATTATTTACTACTCGTATACAGCATATTTTGATTATAGATATATTTCCAAAATCAAGAAAACCAAAGCTGCTTCCCAAAGACAGTTTTATTAGAACTTCAGGAAGAGTTATACCAGGAGTCAATTTTTTTTTGTTAAAAGTGGATTTAACATGCAAAATGGACTCTAGGACGGTAGTCTAAGATTTATTTTGCTTGAACTACTTTGCAAGAGTGGTTCTTTAGACGTGTTCATACTTGAGTTACCGCTTACGTCGCCTGCGTGACTTTTTGTCCGGACTTAGGCAATAACTAATAACTTCCAAACTACTAAAGGCACTCTGATTTAAGTGCGTAGTTTCTTGGTGAATTTTTTATAGCTTAGGTATTAAGAAAAAAATGGAAAGTGTCAAAGTGTACTTGTGTGTGATGCTTGTAGCCGTGGAGCTCGTGGCTAGTAATAACAGTCGCACGTGTCAATCGACCAGATTAAGCTACGCTTGCCGCGGCTAGTCCGTGGATGGGTGACCATGTTTACATACCGAGAGCCATGGCTCGAAAAGCACGTTAAGCCGTTGATCCCAGCTGTCATTCGTGTATCTTTGACAGTCGTTACGGGTCGTCAGACGCCCGACAAGCAGTCAAACCAAGGAGTATCGTATTACGCAGTAACTGGGTTGTGGGGGTCAGGTAGGCAGTCGCAACGTGTAAAATACTGGTATTCAGCTTCATCAGGTTAGACTGGAAGCCGGCCCCAACATAGTTGGGAAAAGGGTAGGCAGATGTCACCTGCCTAGCCTTTTCCCAGCGTCATATTTGTCATCATTGACAATAGATGCTGAATAGATAAGGCATCTGATAATGATATCAATCAAAATCTCAGTACAATCTAAAATTATATAAGTATTTCGTTAAAGAAGTAAATATCAAAACTTATAAAACCTGCATTACGAGATTTTTCTGACATAACATTCACTTAGCATGAATACGCCAATTATGAAAATACTCCCAATCCATCCATTATGAATATTGAACATAAAAAGAAGCAAAAATGTCTCGGTAATAATTTGTAGTTTCCCCAGAATTTCACCCCACCAGCTATTCACTCGAATTTAATAGGGATTTTGGGGACGTATCTTCTCTTTGTACGGAGTTACAATTCCGCGAATTGGTCCATTTTGAATAGTAAATATGAAACTGTATTCTGAAATGGCCGACTGACTCTCTCTCTGTTCTGACTGTTCAATTACTATTGAACAGTTTCGTTGGAAATCATTAACGGCCATAATAACGCGCGGCGGTAATATTTCTGTGGATACTTCCACATAAATATTTTGTGGTCGCTTTACTGAGAATTTTTCTCAAAGGAAAATATACGATACAAATATTTTCAAACAGTCGAATTCGACGAAATAAAATGGAGGCTTTATACAAGTTCTTTAAAAACGAACCATTACTATTTGACGTTTCAACAATAAGCAAATGGTATAAAAGAAAACAAAAGTAGTGAGAAACGATTGCACTGATTGATTTGATATGTTTTTAATCCGAAGTGTGCTTGAGTTATTTCAATTAGTGGAAATGATAAATAAATGATAAAAGATTTTATTTTGTAAGGAAGTTTTTACAAACACTTTTACACGTCGATCATATTTTAAAACTAGATGAGGTCGGCGTTTCCTATCTGACTAGTCTGAGAAGAAAGGCCAAAACAAACTCAGAGGTCACAGAAAGCAATTGAACTGAAACAGAAAGCAATTATAACTGGCATTCAATGATGACAAGGACTTCCTACAATAATTCCATTGCTGGTGATAATTATTATTTCCTGTCGCAGAGATTATGCTGACAGAGGATTAATTTATGAATACTGTATGCATTGAATTTTTGTTATTTGCGCCTTTACTATACTGTTGTTGTCGCCTTGTTGGTCTAGTGGTTGCAGGCTTTACATGCATGCAGGAGCATGAGGTCCTGGGTTCGATTCCCGGGTCCGGCAAAGTGTTAGAGTTTTTCCAACTGGAATTTCTCAGTAACAACCCAGAGTCTGGATTTGTCCCCACTTGATGGCAAAAGGCTTGCTGTATAACATGGATGTTCAAACTCAAACTCAAACAATTTATTTCAATTAAACCATTTACAGGCACGTTTTAATTGTCAAAATTAAATAGTCGGTCAGTTAGTCAGAAAGTTGAAGCTAGTCGCCCATTCCAAAAACGTAGATCTCTATGGAGAAGAACGGGCAAGAAACTCCAAGGACACTCTTTTAAATCAAGATATTATTACAAAATCCTGGGTACATTATTCTTATTGCTTCTATATGTGAGAACAATGTAAAAAAGAAACATTTTAAAATATAAAATTAAAAATAAGCCCTGGTAGTTAAGAGATGACCAGTCTCAACCGACGGCGCCCGTTCACGAACATGACGCGTGGATCAGCCCCACCCAGCTCAACCATTTTATAGGGAACCGAATGATCCAACACACGCGCCACCACACGTGAGACATTTAAGTGAGCATGGCATATTCTCAACTGCCATGCTCTTTCAAGTCAACATCAAAATATTAAAACCATAACTGGCAAAATCTGGATATACTTATATACTATAGGTGCACCTAACTCGTCGGAAAATACAGCCGTGATGTTACTAAATTATTGTCTAGGGCAAAAACGGCGTGTACATAATCAGCCTATAATGTTCCCACTGCTGCGACACAGGCCTCCTCTCTGTGAGAGGGAGTGGGCCGTAATCCACCGCGCGGGCCCAGTGCGGGTTGGTGAATGTGACATGTCTTCGAATTTGTGGTTCTAGGACATGCCGGCTTCCTCACGATGTTTTCCTTCACCGTTTTGAGAGCAGTGGTGATGAAATTATTTACACAGAGTAAAGTGCCTGCCTGGGTTCAAACTCACGATCTACAACTCGTAAGGCGGGTCCATTACCAATGAGCCACCACTGTGCACTGCTCCAAAACAGTGTGTAGTGCTTTAATATTAATAGGTACTTGACCTACTTATTTGAAAAGTCGTTGCGTGGTTTTATGTCACGGTGCACATCAAAGTCTCTCTCAGTGTGTCACCGGCTTGACACCTTTTCCGACATAAAAAGGCAAAATAAGAAACAAGATTTCTCTTTCCTTCTTCTAAAAAAGCAACATTCATTTTTAAAAGCGTATCTAAAGGCTTGTTGGCAGTCAAACGTATCTTTATTTCCGTTACGATTGACTTGGTACGAACTTTTGAAGCTTTTCCTTGTGTGCCTTCATATTTTTGTAGGTTTTAGAAGTTCATACTAGGCGTTGTTGTGTAGACAGTTTCGTCGTATATGTCACACACAGTACGTGATTTGATGGGTTATTCCGTTTATCCACAGCAAAAAATCCACCCTAATGTGGATACGCGGAAACGGTGGATGAACGGAATAATAATATCCAGCAATCCACACTGGGTGGTGGATTATGGACCACTCCCTCTCACAAAGAGGAGGTATGTGTAAGAAATGAACACAAAAAAGCCAGAAGTATCAAACCCGGTTATTCCGTTTCCATAATCAACCTATAATGTTCCCACTGCTGGGACACAGGGCTCCACTGTGTAAGAGGAAGTAGGCCACCACGCGGTTCCAGTTAAGGTTGGTGGAAGTCACATGCCTTCGAATTTTTGATTCTAGGACACCGGTTTTGTCACAATGTTTTCTTTCATCTTTGAGGCTTTTTACCTTAGAAATAGTTTCTCAGTATCATCCTTCGTCACTTTCCACCATTTATAAACATCATAAATATCTAAAACAATTTGCAGAAACATAAGAATAGATCTTTGTGAAAATAGACGAGTGCGGATCTCGTTCACTTCACACTTGCCTTCACGGGCCATCAGCGACCGGTCGACACAACAACCGAAACGATTGTAACGGGTATATAGGATCTTGTAACCTTATAAACGTGGTATTTAACATTTTGAAGTTTAATTATTATTCATTGCTTACAAAGGGAATTTTATTTCGCACCCTTAGTTAGTTACCCTACGCAAAGGCGTTAACAAGTACTTCGAAAACACGCAACTTTTGTCGGCTACATTCATCGTTTCGGCCCGGAATCACCCACTGCCGGGTTATACGTAGGCCTCCACTTGTAGAAACTTAACAATAGATTGTTGTGAAAACCTATTTCAAAAACCCTCTCAACTTTTGACGTCTATACAATATTATGGTGATGCTTTTGAGCTACCTATAAAATTTCAGCCCGGAATTACCCACGGCTGGGTACAGGCCTCCCCTTTCTTCTGCAATACATCCCGGTTCCGTGTATCCCTCATCCGGGCGTTTCCCACGACTTTGACGATATCATCAACTCCACGCGCTTTTGGACGACTCTCGTTTTTTTTACCTAACTTTGGCCACCATTCGCTCACAGCTTTACTCCATCGGCCATCCCCGAAGTAGAAATAGTGTCACACTTTTATACCACGTCACTTTGTGCCATTTTTATCGTATAGCTATCACTTGCTTGCTTACTTGCTTGCTTTATCGTATATCTATCTCTTACTTGTAGAAACTTAACAATAGACACACACATCATCACCACACATCTCATTACCCACACTTCACCACACACACTCACTCACCGTCCACACGTCCGTCGTGTGGACTCATCGTCCACACTTTTATACTACTTCACTTTGTGCCATTTCTATCATAAGAGTTTCTCCAAGTAACCAACTTAAGTATGCCACCTTAACAATAGATCGCTGTGAAAACCTATTACAAAAACACTCTCAACTTTTGACGTCTTTCGAGTATGGTGATGCCTTTGAGCTACTTCTTAGTTTCTTTCAAAAACCTGAAGGCAACTTAGTAACTCCGACAGTTTGTAGTTATTTAGCTAAAAGCTATTTTATCGCACCCCGTCGTCCGAGGCTATAAATACTTACCCTACTTTTATTACAAGTTGCAGTCAATCGAGTGTCGTCACAGACAGTTCTTGTTAGATTGATCGAAGATAGAAATAGATGTTGGTAGAATAGATTGGAAATTGTGATATAACTGGGCTATTACAGTTAGTCTTAGCAATATAACAAATAAAGATCCAAAGATACCTACCGATTGGTACCTACTCTACTATTTTTGGGAACAAGTAACGGGTGGTTAAATTTTAAGGGCCGATGTTGAATGTGTACCACACGTACACGTTAAGTTTTTTTCTGCATTTCATTTGACATTTCTCAATTTCAGATTAACTCAATTTGAACCATGGAAAGATACACAACCGAGCAACGCGTTAAAAATTTTCAGGCTTATTATGAAAATGGGCGTTCAAATCAAAATGCATATCGTGCACTTCGTCATTTTTTCGGTCAATTTATTCGTCCAAACGTGCGTACAATAGGAAAAATCGTGCAAAAATTTGAGCAAACCGGGTCTGTAGGAGATGTGACAACACCAGTGCATGCTCGTACAGCTCGTACTGCAGAAAATATTGCTGCTGTTCGCGATAGTGTGGCTGAAGAGCCGTCCACCTCAACTCGTCGTCGTGCCCAACAATTGCACCTCTGACGCTCGTCGTTGATGAACATTATGCATAAAGACTTGCATTTACACGCTTACAAGGTGCAATTGACTCATGAACTAAAGCCTCTTGACCATTCCAAACGTCGTCAATGGTCAGAATGGTGGCAAGAAATGGCAACATTGGATGATCAATTTTCGACGAAAATCATCTTCATGGCGTTCGCTATCCTGAGATGATAACGAACTTTTTATGGCCCGAATTGGACACACTGCGCGACAAATTCAATGGCCGTGTTATCTCACGTGGTGGCCATGTCAATTGGCCGCCAAGATCAAATGATTTGACACCGTTGGACTTATTTCTATGGGGTTATTTGAAAGAAAAGGTGTACGTCAATAAGCCAGCAACAATTCAAGAGCTAAAGGATGAGATAATTCGGCACATTAACGGCATAGAACCTCAATTATGCCTCAGCGTCACCGAAAATTTGTACTATCGGATGGAGGTGTGCCGCCGAGGTCGCGGCGGCCATTTGGCCGATATTTTGTTCCATACATAATTGAACTATACCATATTATCATAATAAAAAGAAATGACAATAATTTCCCAAATGATTTGTGTTTTATTCAAAATCAACATCGGCCCTTAAAATTTAACCACCCTTTATATAGTTTTATTACAATAAAACTATCTTGAATAGTTTTGTCATTTATCTCGTATTCATTTGCTGTAATGACAATAAACGTAGTGATTTCTATGACGCGATAACTCGGGCCAGAGAAGTTTGACGTCAATCCCGGGACTCAAACCGCCGATCGAAAATAACGCCACTGGAAGGAGACGTTTCATAATCATGTACTACTACGTGTATCTTAAAAACAATAAATTTAGTCTTTGAGAAACCACTACGCGTGTTTCATTAGGTTATGGGCCCAGTCCCGTTTTTACTAAAATATCAAGTAATTTTATTGTGCGGAAGTAATAATGTCGACGTCAGGGTACTTAGTAAATGTGCCGAAACTCAAAGGAAGAGAAAATTATGACGATTGGGCGTTCGCAACAAGCAATTTTTTGTTACTTGAAGGAATTGACATTGAAAATGTGCCGGCGACTATCAGTGAAACTGAGATGAAGAAAGCCAAAGCAAAACTCGTAATGACTATTGACTGTTCGTTATATGTGCATATCAAGAGTGAGACTACAGTGGTCGGTGTGTGGAAAAAATTGAAACAGTTATTTGATGACAAGGGATATCAACGAAAAATAAATTTGCTTCGAACATTGATTTCTATACGTCTCGATAACAGTGAATCCATGACATCATATGTATCTCAAATGGTCGAGACAGCACATAGATTGAAGGGGACAGGTTTCGAAATCACAGACGAGTGGATTGGGTCATTACTTTTGGCGGGACTTCCAGATAAGTATTCACCGATGATGATGGCGATAGAACATTCCGGAATCGCCATTAGCGCTGACGTCATAAAAACAGTTCGGAGGTTGGCACTTCTGAAACGAACTCTGCATTTTGGTCAAAACAACAGTGGTTAAAAAATGGCAACACTAACCGGAAACAAATGTCAACGTTGCACCTAAACCTCAAGCTAAGGCTACACCAGCCAAGAAACAAGAGTCTTCTTCTGACGACAGTGAGGATGACGCACCTCCTGAAGCTCAGAAAGCTGCACCTACACCTGCAAAGACACCAGTCAAACCAGCACCAGCTAATCAATCCCGAGCGACATTTATTCACGATGACCTACATAAATGCTCGCATGTTTACCTGCGCAATGACGCATCAAGAAAGCCTCTGACGCCGACCTATAATGGCCCGTACGAAGTGATCAGTCGTAACAACAAGTATTTCACTATCCAGATATGCAATAGACGCACCAACATCACTGTTGACAGACTAAAGCCTGCTTTCCGGATGGATACCGAGTCAGAATCGCCAGTCACAGATACGTACGCATACGTCACAAAGTCAGGAAGAACATCAAAGCCCTGTGTACGTTTCACTAGCGGGTGGTAGGCAGTGGTGCGGGTGCGGTGGATTCCCATTCGTTGCATCAATTTATTAAATAGGTCTGACTCAAATTGTCTCCCCTGGTCGGTGGTTATGGTTACTGGGCAACCGAATCTCGCAATCCAACCATCATACATCGAATTAGCAAGGAAACAAGACCAAGACGAAGAATTGAAAATGCTAGCAAACAAAGGAAAATGACGTGTCATCCAGCAGTAAACAAATAAAGTGTTATAATTGTAAGAAAATCGGCCATTACAAAAATAAATGTCCTGAACCAAAAGCAAATAAACAAGTGAATGCTTTTAGTGCGGCGTTTTTCAACGGTTGTTATAGCACAGAAGACTGGTACGGTGATTCAGGCGCAAGCGCACACATGACGTCAAATCAAAGTTGTTTACTTCAAACCCGACCAGTGCACGAAAACAAAGAAATCGTAGTGGCAAATCAAAAGACGGTGCCTGTAGTTAGTGTTGGTGAAACACAAATAACGACGTGCGTAAACAGTTCTCAGTATGATGTGATTGTGAAGAATGTATTGTATATACCTAATCTCACGACAAACTTATTGTCCGTAAGCCAACTTATAGCTAATGGCAATAGAGTAGTGTTCAAAAAGGATGTCCGTTTGATATAAAACAAAGTGAATGAGCTTATTGGTACAGCAAATTTGACAAATGGTGTGTACAAGTTAAACACAAAAAAAATCGAGAATTCGTTATCGGCGATGTCGACATGGCATAAAAGGTTAGGACATATAAATAGTAAGTCCTTACAGAAAATGAAAGAAGGAGCAGTAGTAGGAGTTTCTTTTGACAAGAAAGCTGACATACAAATACAGAATTGTGAAGTGTGCTGTGAGGGAAAACAGACACGTTTACCTTTCCCATCAGCTAACCATAGAAGTGAAAAACTACTGGATGTAGTACACTCAGATTTATGCGGGCCAATGGAGATACGAAAGTGATAATAGTGTGCGTTATAGGGCAAGACTGGTCGCAAAAGGTTTCACCCAAAAAGAAGGTGTGGACTACACACTGAAACATACTCACCAGTGCTTCGTTACTCTACATTAAGACTTTTATTTGCTTTAAGTGTCAAACTTAACTTTGAAATTACTCACTTAGATGTAACTACAGCATTCCTTAATGGTTATCTACATGAAAATGTGTATATGCAAGTACTACCTAATTTGGATTGTAAAGAAAATTGTGTTCTCAAATTAAATCGTGCAATTTATGGTTTAAAACAATCAGCCAGGGCTTGGAATGAAAGAGTAAATGATTGTTTATTAAAATTGAATTTTGTTAAGTCAAAGTTAGAACCATGTCTATACATAAAAAAATGTAAAAAGGAGCAGATCATAATAGCAATTTTTGTAGATGATTTTTTCATTTTTTCAAACAGTGGTGATATGGTTAAGGAGTTAAAAACCAACCTAATGTCAAAATTTAAAATTAAGGATTTGGGGCAATTAAAACAATGTTTGGGTATGAGGGTAAATATGTATGAGAATGGCTGTATTTCCTTAGATCAAGAAAAATTTGTAGATCATATTTTAAGCAAATTCAATATGACAAACTGTAATGTTGTTGATACTCCCATTGAAAATAATTTGAAACTAGAAAAAGGTGTAGATGTTTGTCAACAATACCCATATCAACAATTGATAGGTAGCTTAATGTACCTAAGTGTTTTAACTCGTCCAGATATTTCATACAGTGTAAGTTACTTGAGCCAATTTAATAATTGTTATTCTCATAGTCATTGGAAGCATGCAAAACGCATCCTAAAATATTTATGTAAAACGAAATCGTATGGGCTAATGTTTAGCAAAGACAATTTTAAATTGGATGGTTTTGTTGATGCAGATAGGGCCTCAAACACCCTAGATAGGAAATCTTACACAGGTTTCTACTTTAAACTCTCAGGAACCGTTATTTCATATGAATGTAAGATACAACGCACTATAGCATTATCAAGTACTGAGGCTGAATATATGGCGATAGCGGAAGCCTGTAAAGAGGCTACTTATTTAAGAAACTTGCTTTGTGAAATTGTCGGCAGTTGTGACTATGTAATCATATTGTATAATGATAATCAAGGTGCTCAGATGTTATCGGAAAACCCATTATTTCATAAAAGAACCAAGCACATAGATGTGCGCCATCATTTTATTAGAGAAGTGGTAGCTAATAATCTCATTAAGATAGTTTACCTGCCAACATCTGAAATGCCAGCAGACTTGCTGACCAAGGGATTAACTAGTATAAAACATAATTATTTTGTAAAGAAATTAGGTATTCAAAGCATTGTTTAATGGATGACTGTATACTGTTGGGTTTTTTGTTTTTATTAGTTTGATAAGATACTGTACCAAAGTTTGGATTATTTTGATAAGTGGATTAGGATTAGTATCAAAATAATATACTTACTCGCTGCACTACTAGCGTTGTCTATGACGAACATGCATTCTGTGTACCAACCTTCGTGTATCTTAAAAACAATAAATTTAGTCTTTGAGAAACCACTACGCGTGTTTCATTAAACATGACAAAGCGCGTCAAAATTTGGGGGTCGTGACGTCACTTGCTTGCAAAAGCGTCGCAAGCAAGTGACGTCACGCGTAACTTTAACGGGCGATATCTTCATCATTTTTTATATAATTGACAAAAGAAAAAATACGGGTTCAATATTTTTTGATAATCTAACTGAATGACGGACTAATTCGATTTTTTAATGAAAATAGCCTATTGTTGACGTGCAGTCCCAACTACCTGAGTCTAAGAGACTCCACTGGCTGCACACGTCACCACGCACCCCTCAATGCGTCCGTGTGTTGTGAGGTACAACACCCCACAAGGACCTCGGGGAGAGTAGCAAAGAGGAGGCGAGGTGATGAAATAAAATGCAGTTTTTCTTGCTTGGAATTTTGTCCGCAGATTTCGGCTTGCTCTCTTGATGTTGCCTCTTTGACGGCTGTTTTGCGACTGACCAAGTGGCAAGTGGTACATCTTTTATAGGACCCTACATTTCCTCACAGATGTTCACGTAATTTAAACCCATTCGGTTTCTTACTAAACTTTAACTATATCCGACGACCCCGGTTACTTATCTCCTTTGATGACTGTACATTGTACAGGAAAAAGGCGTGATGTTATGTTAATGGATAATAAGATTGCAGTGTTATGTTCTGCGTTTACGCTCTCAACTACAACACATCTGTAGGTAACCAAGGAAGTAAACATATTCGTTTCATCAAATACCCTATTCGCCACACATGCCTACAATAATCCTCTGAAACAACAGTCTTGGCCAACTAGTTGTTTGGTCAGCTGCAATCCCAGAATATTAATGTAACCACTCTGGTTAGTTCACACGTACTCACTTTAATATATTATAGTACAAACCGAAGTGCATTGGGTACATTTACATTCGCAAAGTTTGGCTGCAATTCCTCTTGTTGACCAGTCAGTGCTTTCCCTATGCGAGATTTCACAAGCGATTTCGCAAGCAAGTTTTCGAATAAATATAACATTAAATGTTAAACAAGTTACTGTAGAGGTTTTATCAGGGGGCTTACCATCAACTCTTATAGCAGGGCAGAAGTTGAACTGCACTGCAGAATTTTTGGCAGTAAGGTAATGGTGCATGTTCCCAAAGTACAAAGAGAAAAATGGGATAAGAAGGCTGACAAATTGATTCTAGTCGGGTATCCAGATAATGTAAAAGGATGCAGATTGTATAACTCCAGAACTAGAAAAATTACTACGAGCAGAGATATCATTATTATGGAGAAAACAGAGTCGGACACAGCTCAGATAATAGTAAATAATTGTGAAATATAACATTAAATGTTAAACAAGTTACTGTAGAGGTTTTATCGGGGGGCTTACCATCAGCTCTTATAGCAGGGCAGAAGTTGAACTGCACTGCTTTTTGTACTTAGTCATAGAACAAAAAAGCAGTGCAATTCAACTTCTGCCCTTCTATAGGAGCTGGTGGTAAGCCCTCGGGATGGCTTTGCCAAACGACGTCTAAGAAGGTTTAATAATGTAATTATATTAGGAACATATTACGAGATAAAAACTATTTTATATTTACTCGAAGGATAGGAAAAGGTTTGGTAATCAACCGCGTTATTGATAAGCGGTGTATTTTAATACAAGTCGTGTTTTTTTCTCTCTCTCTCTATCTGATTAACAATATTTCGGATCCTAAGGAGACTCGTAAAGTCTACTATAGTACCTAGGTGTGGGTTATTTTTCAAGATAAGGTATATAATAATAAGCCTACGGCTTCGTCATGTTTCCTCGACCCTTGCCCGAGGCGGCCCGCGCCGCTCCACCTGTAGCTTTAAATTCGTCTGAAATTAATCCGATCCAGGCTGTCCCTTGTGCTGCCCTCTCCCAGCGGCGCTCTAAGCCAAGGTCCGTGCCTCACAAGGGTGCCCTTAGCGTGTAGTCACTTAGTATTTAAGTTTTTAAGCCCTAGCTGGAGGTCTTAATTTATTGAGGCATCCACAGGCAAGACCTTTTAAGACCACCTTCTAGGTTGGCCTACGAGATGCCATTTAAAAAGAATAAAAATAAACATTTTCATGTTTCTAGTAAAGAGTCAGGGTGCCCTTATTAACATTTCATTTCAAAATAGAGGCAGCACTTTCAGGCATAATCTCAATAACATTGCTTCCATCTTCCGGGAACTTATTACCATGCCACTTTATTTCCTCCAATTGCAAGAATTTTCAACAATATGGAACATAATTACACTCTTGTTGACGAATAATAAATGAGACTGAAACATTGCCGGGTAGCAATTTCAGGGAAATCGCCGTTCCTTCCTTTTGTATGTACCCAAGTGGGTTGTCAATTGCCTGTTATATTATTTTCTTTTTCTTGTAATTTCTTAGATCGAGGCGTAGAAAATTAATTTTTGATTGGAAGTGTAAATGACTCGATCGGGTGAGTTTTCGTTGTGATTGATTTTTAACTGAAATGGCTAATGGCTTTTTGGAAAAGATACTTTGCAATGTGTATTGCTTTACAAAACGGACTTGAAATTTTTGCTGAAACAAAAATCCCGGGAATGAGAAGGCCAATTCTCGTAATTAGAAACTTTCAAAATCTAATCTCAATCTCATCGCAGCGACAATCAATGAAAAAACTTGTCAAAAACGTAGGTATTTTTGACAGATTAAGTCTCAGATCAGACTGAATGTTCTTAAAATTACGAGAATTGCCCCTCAGATATAGAATAGTAGGTACATTCTATTACAAGTTCATGGTTTTCAATGTTGCAGCTAACTTCATTATGTTGGAACCATAACTACCAAAGGGGACATCTACATATATACCTTTTAATGGTTACATCGTAATTCTATATCTTTATTATCACAATAAAGTTAGCAGTAAATACAATGCAAGTTGCAACACTGAAGTTACATAAGACTTTGTATGTCGAGAATTTGAAGCTAAATATCTCATATATGTATAACCCTATTATACATTATATGACGGATCATCAGGATGGTGCGAGCTACGATCAGCCGTCAGGCGGGTTTATGCGAGTATCGTGCAAAGAAATAACAATTACTCAGGCAAATAATCACTTTACACTTATATATACAATAAACAACTAAATGAATGTAAAAAAATGTTGGCTGAATGGATAAAACCACTTAATTATGAGGAAACAGAGGCGTTATTGTTATAAATATAATTATGAGAACAGTATCCTAAGGCTCAATCTCATTCGCTCATGATAAAGGTACTCTTACCCACACACACATATAAACACAACACTCTGAATGAACTGTTTTCGTTGATTAGATTCCACTATATAAGGTCCCATTAAAATAGGTGGACAAACTTTTAGGAATCATTCAGACCACCAAAATAAGGACAATGGTAAAAAAATATATAAGAAAAACGCATTAGATACTTACAATTAAAATAATCAGCTAACAAAAATACACTTATAAATAAATAAATAATATCCCTGGACATTTCACACAGCACCATTTGTCCCAAGCTAAGCAACCTAATGCTTGTGTTATGGTAACAAGATGGCTGATAAACTACTTATATACAATTTTTTTTTTGTAAATACATACATATTATAGATAGAAAAACACCCAGACTCGGAACAAATACATGTAGGTCATACAAATATTTGTTCCGTGCGGGAATCGCACCCGCGACACGCAGCGCAGCAGTCAATCGCATAACCACTGCGCCAACCGTGCCGTCAAAAAAATGAAAATAAATGAAATAAATGTTGGTTACCCAATGCATAAACACTTTGTTAAATACAGAATGATGTAAGGATGTAACAGAACTGACTATATGTACCTACTTACGAGCATGCGCGCAGCGGGGCGCGAGTGCAAGTAGGTATCTACCCATTATTTTAGGTCAAAATATAATCATTTTAATCAGTGTTTTTTTGGCTTGGATATCTTTGGTTAGACGTACTGAGCGCTGTGGTAAAATTTGTCCATCTATTTTAATTGGACCCTGTATTTTCTATTGTTTTTTTTTATTATTTTATTCACATAAACAAGTTTTTAGTTAATACCAACAATGTATGGAAGAGCGGAGTCTCCTAATACAGGCTTTATTAGCTTAAAAGGAGGCTCCAATCACTACCTAGTAATAAAAAATAAAAAAAATCACACTTTAATAACTTGTTACAATCAACTGCTATTAGACAACAACAGGCTGGTATGATAATGATGGTTTCAACAAAACGTAGGACAGTTCCGAAGCGTCTTCACTGCTCGATCACCAGGATAAGGAATGCTCGACCTGGTGCGTTCCCTTTAACCTTGAAACCGAGAGGAAACGCCACAAATCTGTCAAAGCATGTCAATTGTAGTCTTGACAGTTGCCGCTAGGTGGCGTGCCTTGTTTTGTTGTAAACGTCAAATGCCGGATGTGACATTTATATTAAATTTAATTCTTTAGATACGACAGAGATGCCAGACCTTTCACATAAGCGTGTCATATTAAGGTATTTTCTTCCTTATTGTTTTCTCCCGAGATAAGAAGATATGTAAGGTATTATGGGAAAAGTAAGATGAATTAACAACCCAAATTACTCAAACAAAAATCCTTTCTTGACAAAAACATGTTACGTAAGTTAACGTTACAAGGCATTTTAGCTGCAGGCTGAACTATTGCAAAGGTTATGGAAAAAAAACGGCCGTACGAGACAGACTTGCACTCGATTCCATACCACTGCACAATATTTAACACAAACATAAAAAAAAACATTACCCACGTGTTTTTATTAATAAAATAAATTAAACGAGTTTAATTACCGTTTAATTTTTAAATTTATTTTATTAATAAAAACACGTGGATAATGTATGAACCTATTTTTATAACTTATGTAACATATTATTAATAAAATAAATTAAACGAGTACCGTTTAATTTTTTAATTTATTTTAATAATAAAAACACGTGGATTATGTATTTTATAACTTATGTAACATATTATTAATAAAATAGATTAAACGAGTACCGTTTAATTTTTTAATTTATTTTAATAATAAAAACACGTTTCTTGTTTGTTGTTATAGCGGCCATAGAAGACACCTGAAACTTTCATAGAGTGTGCCTCTTTCATGAAAATTTCAAGCGTCAACCTATTTAGGTTCAAAGATCGTCCCTGTGACACGACGGACGGACGGACGGACGGACGGACGGACTGCGGAGCCATAGTAATAGGCGCATCCCTTTGGTACGGAACATTAAAAAAATGCGATGCTATTTTTTATCGTGCCATAAGTTTGCTTCCCTACTTTTCGTAAAACAGTGTGCACACTAAAATAATACTTTGAATAAGTCCATGTTTAAGTTATCTTGTCTAATATTTGTTCATGGTCGGGGTAAAAGTCTTGGAGCGTGTGGGAGCGAATTTGTTTAAGCTTTGAAAACCCGTGCGAGTATATTTTGTCTAAGTTATATCAAGGATTAAAAGTATGACTTGTTCTGTCAAGTTATAGGTATTTTATTATGTAGGTATACAATGTCTTGAGGAAAGTTTTGAATATGAATATGGATGGCTATAATACTAGGGGAAGACTGAAGAAACGATAGTTGGACTGTGTGAAAGATGATATGGCTAGGAAAGGGGATGATTACCAAGGCGACCACAAATTGCAAGAACGCACGTCAAGCCGTTGGTCTTGTGCCTGATCTCTCTCCGATCGTGTTGGATTGCCGTCCCATCGGACTATGAGAATGAGGGAAGAGTGAGTGCACTATAACATTTTTACTAAACATTATAAAAAAAATATATATATTAACATTGTAGTATTTACATTTGCTCCGCACCACGATCACGGTGGTGACGGAAGTAACTGGTGCTTATAGCACAGGAGTCCTCCTAGTTTAAGCCCAGTTGCACATGTCTACTATCTTGCCACTAAGTTGCAGTCTAATTTAAGGTCCAAAAAAAAACAATAAATATTGTTTATTGTTTATTTTCCCCGACGAAGGCTAGTCTCCGTTGAGATTGGCCACCATGGCCGAAATATGGTCTGGAGGACTAATATTAGTAACTATTTTGTGATTGGTTCGACGTTGAAGTTAGCAGCTGTCTGCAGCCCGCTGATGATCACGAACAATTCTTAACTTCAACCTGACTTTTGCCCTTCGCCCTGGGCCAGAAAGGAATAGTAGTTTTTTTTAAACAATGTACGAAAAACAGTTCCAGTATAACTTTTTCCATGCCCAGTGACGGTTGTTAATTGCATACAATCAGTCAACCGTACGATGAAACGAACGACATGAATCATCACAATGAATATGAAATACTAGCTGTGCCCCGCGGCACCTTTCCTTTAATTTAATAGAAATGGGATTATTTATAAATTACTTCGTTGTCCCTTGAAATTCTTTCAATCTTTTTTCCTTTTGCTCGTCTCTTAAGGGTCGTAGCGTGATGTTAAATAACCTATAACCGTCCTCAAGAATTGGACTATCAAAATAAATGCAAAAAGATTTTTTTTCCAGAGATAAGCGGGTCGTTCGATCAAGTTAAGCTACGCTTGGCGCGGTCGGTCCGTGGATGAGTGACCATCTTTACATACAGAGACCCTCCCCGTGTTTTGGAAAGCACGTTAAGCCGTTGATACCGGCTGTCATTGTGGATCTTTGACAGTCGTTACGGGTCGTCAGAAGCCCGAAAGTCGGAGGACCAGTCTTACCAAGGGGTTTCGTATTACCCAGTAACTGGGTTGTTTAGGCCAGATAGGCAGTCGCCCCATGTAAAATACTGATACTCATCATGGGAAAAGGCTAGGCTGATGATGATGATGAGATAAGGTCATAATCATAATCAGCCTATAATGTTCCCACTGCTGGGACACAGGCCTCCTCTCTCCGAGAGGGAGTGGGCTGTCATCCACCACACACGCCCAGTGTGGATTGATAGATGTCACATGTCTTCGAATTTTTGGTTCTAGGACATGCCACTTTCCTCACGATGTTTTCCTTCACCGTTTTGAGAGCAGTGGTGATAAAATTATTTACACAAAGTAAAGTGCCTATCTGGGTTCGAACCGATGCCCTATAACTCATAATTCGAGGCCACTGGACCACCACTGCCCATACAAAGCCATAAAGCGTATTCAAACAAGAAACAAAAAAACTCTTCAAAATTTTTATATTAGTATAGATGTATGTATGTAGGTATATTATATAGATGTATGCATATTTGTTCATAAATTGTGGCTATTACAATGCTGTAAATTAATAGTTTATTAGCATTGTTCGACTAAACAAACGATTAATTAGAAAGTAAAATATTGATGGCAATTTGTAGTGTAATTGAATTCCCGCGTCATTAGGTGTCAATATTTTATGGTAATTAATTGGCATGTCTGTTTGATGCAAATTAGTGTTTGTTATGGTGTTTAGTTAATTTGCTAAATAAGAGCTACTGTATCGTGGTGACCATATGAAGGTTGCATAAGTTGCAATAAAACTTATTTACTAGGCCTTATGGTGGAGCCGTAGGGCACACTTTCCTGCTAATTTCTTACATAATTTGACTTTTCACTAGTTTATTTGATTTGTTTTGTTTTTTCTGAGGGCAATTCTCGTAATTTTAAGAACGTTCATAGTCTGATCTCAGTCTCAATCTGTCAAAAATACCTCTTATTTCCCTACGTTTTTGACATTGATTGTCGCTGAGATGAGATTGCTTGATTGATTGATTTTTTTATTTATATTTTGAACGTTTTTAATTACGGGAATTTGCTGATGTATATATATTGAAGAAAAACTTTCGATAAAAAAAACAGCTCGTTACACTAACCGAAAAACGCCAAATACGTAAAGAGAAAGAGAGAGAGACATAAGCCCTCCTATACCTATATCTTCGCTCTGCCGGTCAACTCTATTGCATTAGTTGTGATCGAGTATTTAAAACTAAATTCGCTTTGGCTTATCTCGTTGGCACACGCTTGGAAAATTTCAAAGGGTCGCCGTTATCGACATCGATAAGGAGGACCTTATCATATACTAGCAGCGCCCCGCGGTTTCACCCGCATATGTTTCGATCCCGTGAGAATATCGGGATAAAAATTAATAATAAAAAGTATAAACTATCTAAGTGCCAAATTTTATCCAAATCCGTTCAGTCGTTTTTTCGTGAAAGAGTTACAAACATCCATCCATCCGTCCTCGCAAACTTTCGCGACATCATTTTATAATATTATTAGTAAGTATATTAATATTAGTAGGATTGTGTGCCTATCTGTGCTAAAAAATGTATTTTCTTTTGTTTGCTTGAAATTTTTTCTAGGAGAGAATGTGCGCTTTTATAATTTCTAACGTGACAATATTATGATTTAAATATTTTTTGACATTTTATGATTTTATTATTTGAATTTTATTTTGAAAAGTTAAATGATTTTTGGTACCTATTAACTAACATAATTTTAAGATCTTTGTTACCAACAACTATGGACATGTAATATTTAGTCTGCAATAAATGGAATTATTATTATTATAATTATTATTTTTGACGTTTACGACCACGTGACGTCATCACGATAACACAGGGAAGTAAAATGTATGGAAATTGAAAACCACTTGTCCTATTAAAGGAAACCACTTGTCTCCTCTCAAATGGAAACTGGGTCGAATTGTCTCTCTTCCCCGGTTCTGATCAAGTTACTCACGTGCCAGATAACTAATAGCACTATGAATGAATGAACGAATGAAAACAGAGGGGTAATTCTCGTAATTTTAAGAACGTTCACAGTCTCATCTCAGTTTCAATCTGTCAAAAATACCTCTAATTTCCCTACATTTTGACAAGTTTTTGACATTCGTTTGTCGCCTGGATGAGACTGTGACTAGATTTTCTGGCCTTCAGTCTAGTAGTCGGTAACTAAACCATCGAGCCATCCGACAAGGTAAAAGTTCTTGTTACAAAAACTGTTGTTGACCCCAGTCTAAGTTGTCAATTTGCATTAAGAATTTTACGTTTGTCGGAAAAAAGTTCAAAATATAATAACTGGCGGGTTTAGGCCGAGTCTAGAGAAGTCTAGAGAACTGGCGGGTTTAGAGAGAGTTAACGGAAATCTTAAATAAGTTAAGTATTTACAAATTCAGTTAGGAAGTTTAGATTAATTAATTTTAAAATAAATAAACAAATTACATAATATCCAAAAAATACACATTCATTATTTAGTCAATTTATATTAGTACTAGCAACGCCTCGCGGTTTCACCCGCATAAGTTTGATCCCGTAGGAATATCGGGATAAAAAGTATCCTTTATGTCAATCCTGGCGCTAAAATATCTGTGTACCAAATTTCATCCAAATCCATTTAGTAGTTTTTGCGTGAAAGAGTAACAAACATCCATCCATCCTCACAAACTTTCGCGTTTATAGTATTAGTAGGATTATTGTCACAAAAAGACACTTCTAATCTAAATTTAAATTGAATTTAAATTTATTCCTACTTACGTAAGTATTTATTATCTTAACTTGTATCTATAATTTGGCCATACTTCATTACACCGCAAGTTTAGAACTTTAGTTTCTTCATACTTCATGAAGAAATAACCTTTAACAACATGTCGTTAAAGATTATTCTTAAAGATTATGATTAAAAATTATTTCGCTTGAACTGTTGAATTATAATATTCCATCATTAATTTATGTTTAACATCCATGCTAATTACCTCACCTTACCCTCGATTAATTCAATAAAATGTGACGTCACAACGTGTAACACAAAATGGTTCCGTGTCCAGACGGTTGTAGCGTTATTAATTGCAACCGAGCAGTGGAGCGTAGAACTGTAGCACCGTAGCTCCGTAGCTGCGCGTAGCGTGCTACGCGCTACGCCGTGATAAATGCATGTGAAATTATACACCCTTTCTCGTCGTTTCATAGATAAATTGTTGCAGATTTATAATGTTAGAGGGAAATAATTAATTCTAACTAGTGAGGGAATTTGCTAGATTTGAAAAAATATGTGAGACAATATGCAAATTATCGGTACATAATTACTGTAGAACTCGATGCCATTATTTCAGTCATTTTGTGTCGCAAACGTGGCTTGAAATCAAGCACTACTATATATAAGGACGAAGCATGCTTCGTCCTTATATATAATTACCCTTCGTTATTTTCACCTAAATGTTAAAATGAACACAAACAGCCCTCGTTTTCCGACCACTTCATCACTGTCAGTCGTTAAAACGAAGTGGCCGCAACACTTGAAACCGGACGCCCGGTTTTTTCACCGCCCCGAATCCATGAAACCGGACGCCCTGTTTTTGCAACTGCCATCAACTGTGTGAAAGCCGACACGTGACGATTCGTTTCATGGATACTGCTCGAATATCCGTAAAAGCCTGACAGCTGAATAACTAATCATTATCGAAGTGTATTTTTTAAATGTAGGAGGGGCAAGGGTCAATCGATCAATTTAAGTTACGCTTGCTGCGGTTGGTCATGTCATGTGAATGGATAAAGATGTGTGATACATATCAAAACCCCTTCGTGCCTCAAAGGGTGGAACTTTGGCAGTTGTTACGGGGCGCCAGAAGCCTGCAAGTCTGACAACCAAAATCAAAATCAAAAGTCATTTATTCAAATTAGGCTGAGAATCAGCACTTTTTGAACGTCAAAATTACAAAAGACAGTCTCCCAAAAACGCCTACCCTTCACCAGTCTTACCAAGGGGTATCGTATTACCCAGTAACTGAGTAGTGGATGTCAGATACGTAGTGGCTCCATCTAAAAAATACTGGACAACCGGTTAGACTGAAAGCCGACCCCTACATAGTTAGGAAACGGCTAGACAAATAATGATTTTTTAAATGTAGGATGTATGCTCCAGATTCTTGTATTGACGCAGAACATAATTCATAGCTGAAGTTTACTGCCACATTAAAGTTTCATAATCCACAGCCTAGAGCAGTCCACTGTTGGACAGAGGTCTCTATAATTGGACGCCATTTTACTTCAAAGTCGGCTGCTGAGTATGAGGACCAGGGTTCGATTCTCGGGTCGGGCAACGTGTTTTTCCATCTGGAATTTCTCAGTAGCAGGCTGGAGCCTGAATCTGTTCCCGGTTTACGGCATTAGTCTCGCCCTCTATTACATGGGACATAAACAAACATGACTGGTGAAATGTAGCAGTACTATATACGGTACATAGGGTAGTTACACCTCTACCTAACTCTTCGGGAAACACAGGCGTTATGTTATGTTGTGTTGTAATTACTATTAAGACCCTGTTAATCTTCCAACAAACTGTTCACAGTAAACGTCACACCGATTCCCTTCAAAACGAAACTTCAATACCGAATCCTTTGTTTCAACAACCGAAAGCTTATACTTATTTGAGAAATGTCTGGTCTCGGCTGAGCCGTTTGAGAATTATGGAGCGTAGGGCATCTGGACGTGAGCTATGTATCTTAGTTGAAATGGTACGTGTATACCATTTTAACTAAGGTACGTATACATAATACCTTACATACATATGTTTTATGTTTGTATGAAAGATCATTATTGCTTTGTAAATTTCTACGTGTCGTGTCAAAACTATACATAGGTATAGTCGCTTGTTGCTTTAGTACTTTTGACAAATACTCCCTGTAAATTAAAACATCAATAAAGTTAAACTCAAACACAAAGCATTTATATCAATTAAACCATTTACAGGCACTTTTGAAGTGTCAAAGAGTCTGTAAGTTAGTCAGAAAGTTAACTAGTTGCCCATTCCAAAACGTAGATCGCTATGGAGAAGAACGGGCAAGAAACTCCAAGGACACTCTTTCAAAGCAAGATATTACAACACCCTTGGTACATTATTCTTGTTGCTTCTATATTCGAGAACAACCTAAAACCACAAAACTAAACCAAATTAAAAAAAACACAAATAAATTTCGAGCGGCCATTGTTGTTTACACCTTTGGCTAGTTTAGAATGGTTTGGGTATACATAATATGACTAGGCTTGTACATAGTTATGACATTGATGTGATTGAATTACCGAAGCTGTTATAACACAGGTATTGAGGATGTTTGTGCGTATAGATATAGGCAATACTACAGTATGTCACACGTAGTTCCTTGAAACAAAATTAAACTTACAGTCTGACTTGTTACCAACTTTGCTGCTTCTTCTTCCTTTCGTATCGATGGTACTCTTACTCGTTGTTTTTTTTATATAGTTTGAGCCCAGTAGGTAGCCACGTTGATTGCAGCATCAGACGCATTCTTTAGGTCATCCGAGGTGCATGTAAACGGGCACTTAGGACACTCCAGCAAGTGGGGCATGGTCTGGTCAGAAGCACCGCACTCGCACTGGGTGTTGGATGGTACACTTTGCTGTTAAATTTCTTACAATAGCATGATCTATTCTTAAGTACTGAGAGCAGTCACTGCTCTCAGTACTTAAGATCGGGCCCGTTACCACTTGGCCACCACTGTGGTGGCCAAGTGGTAACGGGCCCGATTAACGAGTTGTAGGTCGTGGGTTCAAACCCAGCCAGGCGCTTTACTTTGTGTGATTTATTTCAAACTACTGCTCTCAAAAACGGTGAAGGAAAACATCGTGAGAAAGAAAGAAAGAAAGAAAAATATTTTATTCTGCACAAACAAAACGCACAATTACAACCAAATAATAATAATATTAAAAAAAATAATAAGACAAAACACTTAAGATACACATAGTCAAAAAGACTCGTACTCAAGCATAAAAAATGTTGACACTCTTGTCTATTGCTTGATGTCAAGGCCAGGGGCCAATGACAACACACATTGACATTGACAAGACAATATTGGCAGACGGCTACAAAACAATAACAAAGTAGCAATCATAACAAAAACAAAAATGCCAATTACAGAGTGGCGAAATAACTAGTTTAACTAATTTTGTAACAAAACAAACAACAAAAGTGAGGAAACCAGCTTGTCCTAGAACCAAAAATTCGAAGACATGTGACATCTACCAACCCGCACAGGGTCCACGTGGTTGATTACGACCCACTCCCTCTCACAGAGAGGAGGCCTGTGTCCCAGCTGTGGGAATGTTATAGGCTGAATATGCATATTCTTACGTACAAAATATTGATATTACTTACTTTTTTTACTATTTCATATAAATCACTAAATTGTCCAAAACTTCATAACAGACAATAGCTTATAAAATACAAGAGCGAAGCAATCGAACAGATACAAGGAATGAACAAATAATCCCCAATTTGTAAACTCTGGACGATCCAAATATCAACCGGGCTGCGAATTCCCAAATATCGGTTTGACCTAGATTAAATGCCAATAGTTAGGATTTATTTGCATAGCTGTATTTGTTTAGGTAACGACGCGATTTCCCTCGGTAAAATGTTTCTCGTCTTGGAGTTTTCTGGTGGTTTTGCTCCGCTGTGGTATAGACATTTTACATTATCCACGCTTTCTATACAGCGTGTTCTTCGCGTTATCCATACACTTTGGCAAACGCTTCTATAGCATTAACCAATGAATTCTAACAGGAAGGAAGTAGTACTTAAAAAGGCTTCGTTACAAAGATATTTGTAATTTCATTTATGAAATTTAATTAAGCTATGAAGTAAGAAGCGTCTTAATTTGGCCTATATTGGCGCCGATTCCCTTGTTCACAAACTAAACTAAATTTAAGTTCAGTGCATCTTTTTCTTTCTATTTTATTAAGAAAATGACAGAAGATAAATATTTAGCCTATTAGTTTAGTCCTGTTAAATTAGTCAGTGCCTGACGTGTTGTAAATTTACGTATTTTTAGTAGCCATGTTTTAATCACGTCTAAGCTTGTCTGGGTAGTATCTTAATTTAACAGGAATAACTAATATTTATCTTGACGGCACGGTTGGCGCAGTGGTTAAGCGATTGACTGCTGCGCTGCGTGTCGTGGGTTCGATTCCCGCACGGATCAAATATTTGTATGACCTACATGTATTTGTTCCGAGTCTGGGTGTTTTTCTATCTATAATATGTATGTATTTACAAAAAAAAAAAATGTATATAAGTAGTTTATCAGCCATCTTGTTACCATAACACAAGCATTAGGTTGCTTAGCTTCGGACAAATGGTGCTGTGTGAAATGTCCAGGGATATTATTATTATTATCTTCTGTCCTTTTCTTAATGAAATAGAAAGAAAAAGATGTACTGAACTTAAATTTAGTCTGGTTTGTGAACAAGGGAATCGGAGGCATTGCTGCTTAGTGCAATTGAAATGATACATCTATTAAATGCTTCGGATAAAGAGGCATCATATCGGGTGATTTACGTCAAGGTATTTAGTTTGTATGAAAATTAACAAAAAAATAGAATTCATTAATGTGTCCATAATGAAAAATGCTTATTTCCATGGTCTGAACATCTGGTCGAAGTTAATGTATATCGTCCGGAACACGGTGTAGTCTTGTTATAAGGTGTGACACCCGCCACAATTTAATTATTTGTCATAATTATGAATTATTAATGCGCTACTCATTAATAATTCATAATTACGACAAATAACCGGCCCCTGTTTCGCATGGGTTCAATGGTGAAATGTCAAACTGTAGAGTTTCTGTGCTACTGGTATCTAAGGGCTGATTTATCAATCATCTGATAACCTTATTCGAGGAATATGTTTGAAATCAAAATTTCAGAAATATTCCCCAGTTATTTCATACATAAACTGTCAAACGTCAATTTTATTCCTCGAATAAAAGTTGTATCTTGATTGAAAAATCAGCCTTAAGTTAAATATTATTCTAAACTATACTAATAATGAAGCCGAAGTTTTTTTTTTTTGTATGTTTGTTTGAACGCGCTAATCTCTGGAACTACCAGTCTGATTTAAAAAAACCTTTTTATTTTTCATAGCCCAATTCTTGAAGAAGGTTATAGGCTATTTACCATACGCTAGGAACCTTTTGTTTTTTTTTTTTGGTGGGAAATCATCATAATATGACTTCTCCCGCTCTGGGCGAAGCGGGAGGGCGTGTCAGACTTTTACTGACTAAAACCCACCCATGTTCCTTCAGTTGCCTTTGCGAGGGGCCACGGTATCTCTTTCGAACAACCCGCGGCCCTGGCAGGCATCGGCCCCAGCGGACCCCACCCGTTAGTGCTGACATATCTCTCTTCTTCTTCTCTTACTCTTTCCTTTTTTTCCCTTTTTACGACCCTTAGGAACCGAAAAAAGGAAAAAAAAAGAACGCTAAACAAAAATGAAATAATAGTGCAGGTATGGGATGCGACGCGGTGGGTCAGCAGCCGAAATTTTACGTGGACGAAGTCGCGGGCAGAAGCTAGTGTATATATGTATACACATACATCTTCCAGAATTAACTGTGTGGTTAAAAGATCTAAGCGGTCACAATAAACAGACACGAAAAGTGACTTTATTTTATGTATAGATTACTAGCTGATACGTTGTTTTGCCATATATATTATTTCTAGGAAATATATTTTTTTTTTACATGAAAAGCAAATGTTGGCCGATTCTCAGACCTACCCGATATGCACACAAAATTTCATACAAATCGGTCCAGCCGTTTCGGAGGAGTTTGGTAATAAACATTGCGACAAGAGAATTTTATATATTAGATGTAACTTATTAGCCTATTTTATATATTAGATGTACATTACTCATTAGCCTATTTTATATTATTATATTAGATGTAACTTATTAGCCTATTTTGTGTCCCACTGCTGGCAAAGGTCTCCTCTTTTTTCTTCCAAACCTCCCTGTATTGTGCGATATCTGGCCACGTCATCAGATCGTCACACCACCTTCGTCGTGGTCTACCTCGACGGCCATGTCCTCCCTCAGGCGTCCAGTGAGTGACGATCTCTGCCCATCTCTCCGGGTGCATTCGTGAGAACTTGATCATTGTAAAATTATGAAAATATAACGATAACGAGTGTTTAATTCGGTAAATGGTACTGAAACAGCAGTTAATTTATCATGTATCCCTATTGTACGTAGTTGCCAAAATGGCTTTTTGGCAGTAATATCACCTCATTCACCCCGCAACGTTAGAAATCAAAGCTTAATTTCCTGTAAGATATACCTTCGTCTGTATTATTCGGTGATTTTCCAGGGATTTTCCTAAATTATATCGAACATTAAAGGATTTAAGATATCGTCATTGTCACCATGAAAGGGACCGGTTTGCCACAGATGGCGATACGGTGGCCCTATCAGACGCTTGGATTTGGGTACTTAGCGCGGTCAGCTGGAACCTTTTATGTGTCTACGTGTAGCGGTGGCCTTTTTGCACGCTTGTTCCAAATTTTGCCCGGGCTATTTCGGAGTGGTCAAGCTTGATATCGATTTTTGTTCTGAAAAACTGTTTGTGAAGGTTTTTTCATTATAGCTGGCTTGTGTATCGGGTGGAGCAATTACTTTGGCTAGCCTGTTGTACAATGTTTCCATCAATCAGACTAGTGCACTTTTTAACAATTGACAATAACTACGTATGTTTGTAATGTAAACTGTTTAAAAAAAATTTAGTAATTTGTGGCGAACTATAATTTTATGCTATCTTTAATATTTTACTTTTTAACCGACTTCATATTGTACGATTACACAAACAAACTTTTTAGAATTTTATAAAAAACTGTTAATTGTTGTAGATTGCATTGGATTGTTGTTGGACATTTGAATGAAAAAATAATTACTAGAAGACATGTCAATAAGAAAAAGTAGTGTACTTTATTCCGATAAAAATATTTAATATGTAATTATTATTATTTATGTAATTATTATACACGCAGAAGTAGGAGGTACATTCCTACAGACTTACCCCTTTATTCATAAACGTTAGTTAAAGTTAGGTGGTGATTAGCGACTGTTTAACCATACATTTTTGACATTTAATCGTCACTCAACTTTAAGCCGCGTCATTCCCATTACAAAACCTACATATTCGAAGTATTTTACGATATACTAAATCTTACCCAGAAAAGTCTGGCAGCTAGTTTCCAAAGATAATAAGCTTTAGTTTCAGTTTATACATAAGCCATTAATACGTCAGAAGGCTTTCAACTTTATTTGATGTTTCATACAATCTCCTTTGCCCATCCATTCCAATAGCTACCTAGAGGATTTCAGGCGATGATTCCGGATTTACAGCCTTATTTTTTCGTATTTATTTGCCTTATCTGGATAACAAAAAAAGGGTCAACTCGCCAACAATTCGAACCTTTTTCAGTGTGTGTAAAAAGTAAAAAAATAAAAGTTATTACAATTTTTACGTTGTAATTTGTTTTACGCTTCGTCCGTTCAGTTTCCAGTTTTGCTTTTTTTCGAGAGTTCCTGTGCTTACACACACATTCACAGCGTGTTTATACACTTGTTAACAAAAAGTAAAGCGCGCGTCGCTTCGTGAGATAAAAATATTATAACTGACTTAATAAGCCCCATCGTATCCAGGGAAACGCAAATATTTGTTAGGTTTTCGATGGTAGAACGTGTGTGTAAACCTTTATTTCTTTTAAAATACCTACTTAGCGTTGTAATTAGGTATAGTTTAATATAATTTTTTTATATAGTCTAATATTTTTATATTTTTGTTTCAGGTAAATAACAAGTTTCAATCAAGCATATAGTTTGGATGCCGTGTGTTGTTACGTAAGTTTAATTTCAATAAAAAATGCATAAGTTAATAGTTAGTAAACAAATGCTTTTAAAACAGTAGGGAAATTACAGAGTCGATTTTTAACAACCAATAATAATTTTATTAAGCTATTCAGGGTGGCAGGGACGCAACCTATCACCATGAATTCAGTACATAATTATGAACCCTTGAAACTTTTAGCCGATTGTAAAAAAAAAAAACAGTGTTCCATACATTTTGACCGCCTTGGTATTGCAGTTTTCTATAAAACACCAGTTTTTTTCTGCTAACCGACTTAATATTTCTACGCTAGAGGGTCCAGCATCATGTGCTGTATTCATCGTTACAGCTTGCAGTATCTGCCACCCTGTAACATCGTCAATCTCCTAAGAACGCTACTTTAAAATGTAAAAGTACACATAAAGTTCTACAAAACATGTATCTCGTATATGTTTTATTTTCATCCTAAAAATATGCGAACCCTTATCAACGTCTAAAATAACTCTGAACCCTAACGTTATTTCTAGTGCATCGCACTTTTGCGGTCAGCGACTCCCACTTTTGAATCTAATATTAAATATAGAGATACGTCTAACGAGTGGTCTCGACTGTACACTACATAATATCAAGTAGAAATTAAGACAGAGTTCACACTAGAACAAAGACAGTTTTTTCTATCAAAGACAGAACAGTTTTCGTCTTGTCAAAACAGCGGGATAATTACGTAATACACTATCGGTAGCAATGGGTTTCATTTTAACAGTTCAACAACATTCATTGCGGTATTTACGTTGTTGGGCAGACAAATGTTTCGAACATATGAAGCAATGGATAAACAATATCCTTCAAAATGGTGCAGTTTGAGATTGACAGTGTTTTACGCAGTTATGGTGCGGGTCTTTATTCAAACGAAACCCTAAATTCATTATGTGGTTTGAAGACCTTAGGGGTCACATAGACAGGCATGAAAAGCGACTTTTTATATGTCAGGTCTAAAAGTAAAAAAGTAGGTAACTTGATTGATTACCAAATTAGATCCCTAAAGTCTATTCAAACTTATGTTAAACAAATATCAACTTTATTTTAATAATGATTAAGTTGATTTCAGAGTGACTAGCACTTTTGAAAAAATTATAAAAATGTTTGAAGTTGTAGCGTAAATTGTACTTTATTGTGTAGTAATTAAAATTTTTCCATAAACTCATATTATTTGTTTACATTTTTGGCAAATAAATCGCGAATGCAGATTACGTAATTTATTATGTCCGCAAATTCAAATCACAACTGTCATTCTTTACAAGAAGTATGGAATGGTTATGACACGCCAAATTGACGCAGGGTGTCAGTCTTCTGCTAAATAATAAAGTTTCCTGTCTTGTCTGAGAACTTTTTGTATGTACTGGTGACCCAACAGCTATAACAAAATGCTATGAAGAATTCAGTCGTATTGTAATTAGAAACACAGAGCCAATTACAATCCGCTTTTGATCGCGAGAATATGTCTCACGAGCAAAATCAGAAAAAATAAATAAAAAAGTTAGGGTAGTGACACTAACTTTTTCAACAAGCTCGAAAAAAAAAAAAAAAAATTATCTTTGTAAGGGTGCCATTATTGAAACGTTCAAAATCTAGTCGCAATATCATCTCAGCGACAGTCAATGTCAAAAACTTGTCAAAAATGGGAGGAAATTAGAGGTATTTTTGACAGATTGAGACTGAGATCAGACTGTGAACATTTTTAAAATTACGAGAATCGCCCCTCTGAAGTCTGCATAATAGACAGTCTTAACAAAGTCTGTACGTAGCCTTAGCTAGGTATACATAACAGCTCGTGTGTTAACAATTTTATTAAGAACGGTACGTCACTGAAGGGACCGTTTAAATAGGGGTATGAGAAAATCAATTTGTCTGGAATCCCTACGTTCTTGAGGCTAGACAGTTTGTTCAAGTAAGGCTAGAAATTCTCAGTATTCCCGGGTCAGGAATTAGTTTCGTGTTTTCTAATAAAATATGACTTTCTTCTCTATTCTCAAAGCAGAATTTAGCTTAAAACCAAGTTTTAAAATTATTTTTCTTTTACCTGTTAATAATTGATAAATAGTTGCGAAATTTTGACAAAATCATGCAATTGGTGCTTCGAGTCGGATAAGGCTACTCTTAAAGCCTCTGTGGCATGAAATAAAGTGTATTGTTTTTGCTTAGGTTTTCATATGACGGTTGTCACTTGTGGCACTTTTGGACAGCCCTGGTTTCTTCTCCTGTTCAATTTATATTTTTCCTAACACAATTTTCAGTTATCTATATCTACATAAATACTACGATGCACCTTGGTACTATTCACTCGAAACCTGAAGATTCCCAAGGATACTAACTTATCATTTTATTCCACTACTAAAACAAACGCAATCGTCAGAAAACATTATTAGGGAAACTTCCAAGATCTTTCAGGCAAGAAAACCAGAAGGTCGGCTCCATACAATGATTGAAAACAAGCGCACATAAACATAGACGCGTACAAACTAACATGTCAGTATAGATCTCAGCCGGATGCCAGTCAGACATCAAACACAATGTTGACCAAAAGCAACGTCCATTGTGCTACAGGAAAATAATCTTTAATGCCATTACCGAAGTACAAATAGAACGTCACAAAATGTAGTATTCACAGTACAGAATAGAACAGAAGATCGGCTGCATACGAGTGAAATCAGCACCCTAAATGCGTAACACACTGTCAATCTCAACCTGAATCATCTTGAAGGATATTGCTAATCTATTGCTTCATAAATGTTCGAATTTGTCTTCTTAACAACGTAAATAACGCAATGAATATTGTTGAACTGTCAGTTATCCCGCAGGTACACGCACACATAGACTCAAACCTGCCAGTGCGGTTGTACTCCCCGTTCCTGTCTCCCTGTCTCTCCCTGCCTACGTGAAACGTATCTTGTGTGTGTGCGTGCGTTCACACTCGTTGTATGAAGCTGACACAGACTGCTTAGCATGGGGCTCTTTTTTTTTTTTGGATGGGAAATCATCAAATCACCTCTCCCGCTCTGGGCTGAGCGGAAGGGCGTGTCAGACTTTTACAGACTAAAACCCACCCGTGTTCCTTCAGTTGCCTGTGGTGCCCGGGCCACGGTATCTCTTTCAAACAACCCGCGGCCCTGGCAGGCATCGGCCCTAGCGGACCCCGTCAGTTCGTGCTGACATCTCTTTGTGGCGCGTGTGGAACACAACGCGCCGCGCGTCCTTACCACATGCCTTACGGCGGCGAGCAATGGACGGGCGGCGAGCAATAGGCAGCTCGCCGCCCGTCCATTGCTTGCCGCCCGAGCATGGGGCCCTGGGTTCGATTCCCGGGTCGGGCAAAGTGTCTTTGGGTTTTTCCATTGGGAATTTCTTAGTTCAGCCCGTAGTTTGGAAGTTGGCGGTGTGATACCCCTGTTCCTCGGAAAGCACATTATGCCGTTGGACCGGCGCCAAATCTCTCTCCAGCGCAGCGAGTCGGATTCCCGTCCCATCGGACAACACGAGTGAGGGAAGAGAGAGTCATCTCCCGCGCCGAAGGATGACCATCCCATCCGCTGAGATTGGTCGCCATGGCCGAAATTCGGTCTGGAGGACTTTATGAAGTTGAACTTCTGTATACCGTGGCCATGATTACCTAGATAATACGTAAGTGCTATATTTCAAGTTCTTGCGGTTTACGACTGAAGTTCTTACTAACTTTTGCGGCCGCATTTCGTATCCTGTTTTTGTTTATTAGTTGTTCGTGGCTTGCTACTTACAATCACGTGAATTGTCTACCAGTTCTGATTGCCTAGAATTTTAGTAGGTTTTCATCAAAGTTTCTTGACGAGAAGCAACAATAAGTTTGTATTTATTTTTTTACAATTTAAGTAATATAAAATAGCGACAACAACTGCAGTTTATACTACAGTTCAATTGCCAACGCAAAAAAGCTGTTAAAAGTGTGTATTTAAATAAATTATTAATAGAGTTCTCTCTTAATAATGCAATCAAGAATTTTCCGGGATCTATCCGTTCAGCGTTCGTAGCGCTCTAATGAAATACCAGAAATTACCTCATCAAAGTATGCTAGATATTGAGGAGCGTTCTATGTAAAGTCCATTAACTGAAAATAATATTATAATTTCGTCGAAATATCGATAAAACTTGATATATATAATTATATATACTAATAATAAAGCTGAAGAGTTTGTTTGTTTAAATGCACTAATCTTTGAAGTACTAGTTGGGTTAAAAAAAACCTTGCATTTGAAGGTGAATTCTTGAGGAAGGCTATAGAATATTTAATATCACGTTAAGATCCCTAGGAGCTGAGCAACAAGAAATAAAGTCAGAAAAAAGGCTTAGCGAAAACGAAGTAATAGCGCGGGCAGGCGATGCGATGCGATGCGATGCGACGGGATAGGTCGGGCCAACAAGATATTCCACGTGGGCTAAGTCATGGGCAGAACTTTTATAATAAAATTGTAACTACGGATATTAAAATATCAAGGACTTTATTGCATGAAATTAGTGATACATTATTTGGAAATCTACCCACGTTGCTTCAGAGCGTGGTACCTGATTTTAGGCTTAGTTTGGGAGTCAATGGAATTTCGCTTTTTCATTATAAACACATAATCCAACGACGTACTATTCCGAATTTAATTTAAATGTATCAAGGGCGGTCACATATTTTTCGGGAAACTATTTGAAGCCAGTATTTAATTTCATGATGCGCTGGAGAGAGCGGTATGAATATTTTCAATCATAATTTTGCACAAAACAAAGAGAGCCTTGTGTAACTTACACAAGGCTCTCTTTGTTTTTAACAATAATTTAAATTTATTTTGTCTCACTAGACAATGTTAATGTAACGTTCACAGGTAGACTGCAAGTGCTGTATCAGCTTGACCAACGAATTTTGTCAATAGAAAAGACAGAATTTTGCAAAAAACACAAAGACAGGATAAAGTTGACCTATTTACTTAAAAAAATACGGAACAATGTCCTCTTCCTCTACAGTTCAAACAGATTCCACTAGATGGCGTTAGTAAGGTAGGGATGTGTTGGGACGGAGTCTAATTAAGTTTGAGTTCAGAATATTAAAAACCGGTGAAATGAGTTCGTCTTGTTCCAAGTTCCAAGTCTTGTTTGAACACGACTTTTGTTATTTGTCTTGTTTATATTATACCCGCAGGATTGCCTGAAACTGTTTTGAATTTCGAATCTGTGTTTGTCTTTCTATGTTTTTATTTGCTTTTAGATTTTTCATTTATCTGTATGCATATTTTGTGAATTTTGTTTAACGTGTGGGCTGTATAAATATTATACAGTGGAATTTCAAACCTTTGTGTGCATATGCATTACTGTGGTTATAACTTTTTTTGTTTTAGGGGTTTCACGGGAATCTATAAACAATGTGGGATGTTCAGTACTAGATAACTGACAACCTGAAAAAAAAACACAGTGTTAACGGATACTATATTGAATGTATATATTTTATTAAGCTCGCTATATTACCAACATTGAAATCGTTCTAGTTTAAATTCATTATGACAAGCATTCCAGTCTATTATCAGATTTATAGTAGCCAAATTCAAACTAATTGCTTGTTTATTTAATTAGGTCGAACACTGCATGCTTCCACAGTAAATTTATTCGATTTAAATAGCGTTGTAGCTTGTTCGGATTTTCATAACCACAAAACCACATTTTGGGGTTATAAACAATTAGTTTATTGGTAGTGAATTGTTTTTAGGACGGGTCTGATAAACAAATGGTTTCATTGGTAGTCAATTGTTTTTAGTACGGGCCTGAATAAAGCCACACGGTGTGATTATATTACCTGTCACATAAAACTTGAACTAACAAAAAAAGTTGCATCATCTAAAGTGTTTCGAGTTTAGACGATGCAATTCGTTTGTTGCTTCAATATAATTGCTATTTAGTGCACCTATGTCTGCTGCACATACTAATAATAATAATATCCCTGGACATTTCACACAGCACCATTTGTCCCAAGCTAAGCAACCTAATGCTTGTGTTATTGTAACAAGATGGCTGATAAACTACTTATATACATTTTTTTTTTGTTGTAAATACATACATATTATAGATAGAAAAACACCCAGACGCGGAGCAAATACATGTAGGTCATACAAATATTTGTTCCGTGCGGGAATCGAACCCGCGACACGCAGCGCAGCAGTCAATCGCTTAACCACTGCGCCAACCGTGCCGTCAATACTTGTGCAATATAATATCTTCTAATAAAACAGAACCCTTATAGGATAACTTTGTTGTCCGTCCGTCCGTCTGTCTCTCAAGACCCTTTTTCTCAGGAACGCGTGGAGGTATCAAGCTGAAATTTATATCAAATACTCAAATCGACTGACCCTTGGAGCTGTGAAAAAATTCTTCAAACTTCTAAGCCAACGCAATCAAAAGATACAGCCGTTTATTGCCGCAAATGTCAGCAAATTTTCGACACTCGTAAATTTGTAGTTACGGAACCCTCGGTGCGCAAGTCCACTTGACCGGTTTTTCTTAATAGACAATGACTTATTGATAATTTCAATGGAAAACCCGTGACTGATTAAATCTCTACCGATGCCACAGGAAAGAACTCGCATCGTGAAAATGGGGCTTTAACTGCACGTTTCTAATGGCTTTTGACAGATGAGTTAGCTAGATTACATAGAGAATCTCGCGTTCGAAAACAATAAACAATATTTGAAAATTATAGATAATAATCCTGGCCCATAATAATAATTATAGATAATATTATACAATAATGATTGCATAGTCTGCGCACATTATTTTAAAATCCCTGTTACTGTTGAGTGAGAGAAATTATTTTCAAGGCCAATCCATATGTTTTGTCGAGCTACCAAAGTGACCATTACCGAAAGCTCTTTAACACCCCATAAACATAAAAATAAATAACCTAGTACCTACACATATATGTACTTTCTAAGTTTATCTTGCACATTACTGACATGGGTGTTGGAAAACATTGTGAGGAAACGGACTTATCACACTAATATTATAAAGGCGAAAGTTTGTAAGTGAGTGTGTGTGTGTGTTTGTATGTTTCTTACTTCTTCGCGCTCAAATGGCTGAAGGGATTTGGATGAAATTTGGCAAACAGATAGTTTATAACCAGGATTAACACATAAGATATTTTTATCCCGATATTCCCACGGCATCAAAACTTATTTGGGTAAAACCGTGGGGCGCAACTAGTAGTTATTATAAGTCTGAAGTCGCCAACCCGTCTTGAGCAAGCGTGTTGATCAAAGCTCGTAACTTCTCTGTATGGGAAGTGGGCTTTACCCTGCAGTGGGACAATAATACGTTGGTGTCATTAGGTTACCTACGTAGGCGCTAAAACACCAGTTTTCCCCTCAGTATTGGTAACGGGAGGTCAATCACCTTACCGCCTACTTCTGAACGTGTCCTGTGACTGGCCAATTGACCTATTTACCAATAAATCGCACTTTGGCGGGTAACTTTATATGTAGCGAACATCTTTGTGTTAACGTTATTGTTCATTTAGGGTGGTATACAATGGTGATGGTGGTGGTGAAGTCGACAATAAATTAAACTGCGTATATCTAATGTCGTTCCCAGTCTGCATACAAAAATGCAAATATATCTAATTGTTTAGTCGCTATAGTTGTCGGCTGATCGGCAAAACTCATAAAAAGAAGAAAGAAAGAAAGAAAATACGTTTATTTGCGGTAAACATGACGCACAAAAGAACAAATAAAGAAAAAAAAACAATAAGAAATAGTTAACATGCGTCACATCCACGCAAAACGGCTATCGCTCAGCATAGCACTATAGCGTAGTACTATATAGTATGTTTGAAAAAATCACTGGTTTAATTTCGATGGTAGGAATTATTTGCAAGTTCCTAAATACTCCTATGCATTCGTATACCCATTGCGTTCGTCGTTCTGTCGTGGAAACAAGATTGCAATACATTTCATTTACACAGGTGTACGATACACACACATCAGCCAATTAGTCGCTAGTGTGTCTAACCAAATAATAATAATAATAATTTATCAAGGTTCTTTACCTCGAAAACAGCACAGAGTGCGTAGAACGTAAGCAGTTAGACACTCTAAATATCTGAAGGCCAATTCTCGTAATTTAAAACGTTCAAAATCTAGTCGCAGTCTCATCTCGTCTCATCTCGAAATGTAGGAAAATTATACGTATTTTTGACAGACTGAGACTGAGATCAGACTGTGAACGGTCTTAAAATTACGAGAATTGCCCCCCTCAGCTCTTCTTCTGGAGGCTCTTTTAATACACTTGATAAAGATATCTACATTTATGCTTTTTTTTTAATCTTCATCACCCTCACATCTCATGTCACCCTCATAGGGGCATTTCACACTTGATACCTATAGGTTTACAATTTTTTATAATTTTTTGGTTGTACCGAACAAGGGAGCAGCCAAGCACACACTAGCTGCGCCCCACGGTATTAACCGCATAAATCTCGATCCCGTAGGAATATCGTGTCATGGTCTACCCATGTGCCAAGTTTTTAACCAAATCCGTTCAGCCGTTTTAGCGTGAAAGCGTTACAAAAAATCAAATCGTTTTGGAAGTTCGTCCATACTTCTTTAGATGACTCCGCATTTTCAATATGAATGTAATTGATTGGTTCAACCAACAAAATACTTTAGACGGATTTAGCTTTTATATCATTCTTCACGTCGACATCGTTGCCGGGATTGACACATTCCCATAATTATGAAGAATTAGTTCTAGATATGATTTAACTGCAAACTTCCACGTAGAATCATTTTCTCGACTGGCTAATCTTTCGATTTGAAGGTTAGACGTAGCATTCGCAAATTACAAATATTAACGACTGTACTTTAAAACAATGAATATTAAACTTTGAACCTTTTTAGGTTAACGGGACGGCCTGTCGACCTGTGTAAAAGTAATTATAAACTCAAATAGTTGAACAACATTTATTGCACGGTAAGCACTGACCTATATAATACAAGTACGCTGGACTAAATATACTATACGAAATGACAGTTGTTTTTTGTTCCGATTCAAAGCGCCCCCGCTCGACCGTCACAGGAACTAAAATTGACACATTGCCGCAAATGGCCGTCGTTTTGTTTTGGTACGTTTCTGACGACTTAGGTCTAAATTGTGGAATAAGAATTTACTGTGTATTTTGTGTTTACTTCGAGATATTTAGAACATGTTTATCGTGAGAGTATGCGCATCTTGCACTCGCTATCACAAATATTAGTTCCACGGACGCTCACGTTGCTGTCAGCGCCAAAATGGCGAAAATTAAATGTCTTCATTTTGTCATCATGTCATGTCATGAAGTCCAGCGTACTTCTTTATGGTCAGTGACGGTAAGTCATAAAACTGTGACATGACAGTTTTATTAAAAACAAGTAGGCACACAAGCGCCACAGATGAACAAAAATAGAACTAACTTAATCCGTTCAAAAACTATAATAAGTATTATAAGTTTACTATTCCAACAGCAAAATTATTAGAATTAAAACCGTTTTCTAGGAATAGTAATTCCTTTCAATGTCGTTCCAGATACATTTCAGCTTACATTTAAATCGATATCTAACTTAATAATAAAGTTACAAAACTTAACACGTACCTTTTAATAGTTACATTTTCCACAACACTAATCCTTATTTAACGTTTACTAAGCCAACGGTTCGCCTATCTAATTAAGAAGTACTGACAGCCAGCATCGAAAATTCGGGAATTTCGGCATCCTACGGGAATCAAATCTGAATCCCGGAAAGTAGGGATGTCCGATGAAAATTGGGACCGTTAGGATTAACTGGTTTAACGTGCTTTTAGGGGACGAAGGTATTAAGGAGGTTTTAGTTTTGATGTCTGGCTATCTATGTACCTACTGTGCAATGTTACCGAAACAAGAATTCAGGTCAAATTACTGAGCTGTTCGTTGGTGCTTACTTGTGCTTAACTAATATCATTGATGATTGCTTTTGGAAGCTGTACATACCCTGAAAGTTGGTCAAATTGAGTTTAGCTGCATTGGAAGAAAATGTTGAATATTGTCAACAATTTTTGTGGATGTTTTCTACGTTACCGCAGTTCTTTATCTCATCTCATTATTTCTAAAGTAGGTGAACTACGCAGGTTCCTAGGTAAAAAAGAAAAAAAGTGTTTATTTGTCCAGAAACACGTGCATAAAAAATGATAATTAACTCGAATAATAAAGAAAAATAAAAACGAAATAGATCTATAATCACGAGCACAGGACAGGAATAGTCGGCAACTGCACGTTTAAAGGTAGGTAGGTATACTCGCAGCAGCAGTGCTGGAGTAGTGGTAGCCCAGAGGTAACGGCTGCGACTTACAAATTGTAGGTCGTAGGTTTATGGTAAAGGAAAACATCGTCAGGAAACCGGCATGTCCTAGAACCAAAAATTCGAAGACATGTTACATCTACCAACCCGCATCCGCGTGGTGGATACGGGCCACTCCCTCTCATCGAGAGGAGGCCTGTGTCTTAGCAGTGGGAACATTATAGGCTGATTATTATATATATACCCGTAAGTTTCTGATGGGCTTTACGTATCCAGGATAACCCTATACTACGTGTATGACCTTACAAAGCCTATGGGAATTTTAACGTGACTTATTTAACGGGTTCAAAGAGTAACTTCCCGGGAACATACCTAAGTAAATCCTTCAAGTTAAACCGTAGGTACCTTGAGTAAATACCACTTTTTAAAGTCAATATAACTTGCATGAAGTTTGTCCCTATCGGCATGACTTGCCAAATACTGACGGCTAAAACTTTAACACGGTAAGCTAGCTCTCAGTAGGCAGGCTAAAGAAGGCCAACTCTTATGGGAACGCGAATAAGGGACATACTTGCCAAAAGGCGACATGGATCGCTGGAAAATTATTTCCACTGTTGCCACAAATATTCCTTTTCAAGCATTTTTAGCTAACACACAACATCGAAAGAAACATCAACTGTATTTGAGTACTGTACTAAATAAAAACTTTTTTACAAAAAAAAAAACAACCGACTTCCATAAAGTGTCTTTGGTTTTTGTATTTCGTTTTTCGCCACCGACTTCCGAAATTAAAGTTATTTTTCACTTTGTAGTGTTTTTATGGAAGTCGGTTGTTTTTTTTTTTTTTTTTTAAGTTTTTATTTGTCACTTTTAGTTGTGCTATTTATTTTTTATTTTTGTTGATTTCTCAAAAACCGCTCGTCCGATTTTGATAAAATGTTTATGGGACCATTTGGGAAGTATACCCTTTCCAACAAAAAAAGAATTTTTCGAACTGGTTGGCAAGCGACGGAGTTATGCGCGAACAAACATAAAAAAAAATACAAACATCCGAATTGAGAACCTCCTCCTTTTTTAGAAGTCGGTTAAATACACTAGCGGCAAGTTTCCGATGGCAACTGCCAACGCATCGACGGCCGACAAGTTTCGACCGCTTCAGTTGCCCGTGCCGTTGGCGCGTGACGCTCGTGTGTATCAGGACTAAATAATATAATATGCAGCTTCTAATAGTGTAGTAACCGTGGTGAAGGGCGGGCGTTTTGGGGACTGTCTTTTGTAATTTTGACGTTTTAAAAGTGCTGATTCTGAGCCTAATTTGAATAAATGACTTTTGATTTGATTTTGAACACGTTGAACATTTAAAGAGTTGGCACAATACTTGTTTCAAAATACTTCCCTAATACTTTTTATTTCGTTTTGCAAATCTTCAAAAAGTGCCTCTTATTCTTAATTTTAAGTGAATTTGGGCCTTCTAAAATTTTGCGTTTTGAGCTAACGCTTTATGCGTAGCGTATGGTACAAAATGAGCCTTCTGTACAATTTCTTTGATGTTATACATACATACTTTTGTTGTACAAATGTTTCAAACTCACCTATTACGTAACTCACATACTTTTTTCCTAACATTTATTTAAAGCGTTTGTGTTGATTTAGGCTTAAATGTCACTGATTTTGTACTCATTAGTTATTCTTTGAGTCACTGGAATTTGAGTTAGCTTTCATTATATTTAGTTATAACAGTACGCTGATAAAATAAACCTGCCTGCAACATAGGGCTCTCTCTCTCTCTTACATTCAATTCGCCTACTCTTTGCACGTTATTTGTGTAAATATCATTGATGCGATTTTATGATCCGTAACGGATCTGGGACACTTGTGCGAAAGACACTTGCGCGAAAAAATTGTGGAAATTAAATTTCTTCATAATATCACGCCTGTATTCATTCAAAGGGTTGGGCAGAGGTGTATAGTACTTCAAGATGCTCCAAGATACTATTTTAGAAAAAATTAAAATAAATAATAACGTTTAATGAGATTAAAATAGGTCCATAAAACGAAAACGCGAAACCGTATACGTGTGTTTTAATGCTGCCATTAAAGTGGCACGCTCAACATAAAAGGCTGCCTTACACTCGGCGTCTGCCAGGCAACTTTGACACAGAATTCTAAAAACACTTTTTTTTCCGTAACCTATATTTTCCCATATTCTTCACCTTTCATTGAGCTGTGCCGTCTCCGTCCAATCGGTTAGGAACGAGTCCAAATCGTCACGCCAGCGTTACTTGGGCCTACCTCGGTGACGACGCCCGTCTTCAGGCTGGATGCATCCTTTATGTGTTGTAACGTAATGTATGTACATACTCACATTTATTTTAATTTATTCCTGCAGGTCAGAACAAGCATTCAAGTTACTGTTAGGCACTGTTTTGATTGTCTTTCACGACACCAGGCCACGTTATTTATCCATAATCAGTACACAGACACAGCCCTCAACTTTAACGCAAGGTCACGACGACTTAGTACATCACAGGGCTGGAATCTTCACCCAGACTGGTTGCTATCACTTTTTCCGTCTAGCCACTACTCTTTTTAACACAATATAACTTTCGGTTTCATTGTATTTTAACAACATATATATCATGATAGTTTTGACAACGCTGCTTACCAGGTTGTCATGACAAATTTTCCTTACCTTTTCTTTAATTTCTTAATTTAGTTTTAAATTTAGGTGTTAGGTTTAAGATTTCCTTGCACGACAGTGTAGCACCACCAGTGTAGCACCCACCTAGTCCCACTTCAGCCTCGCAGATTTATCACCAACATCGGCGATACCTGTCTTGAAGCATATTGTGGTGTTGCCAATGTGGTCGGTGAGTTTAATTTTTAAGATGCTACGCTCCGTCGCTCTTTGGCAAACCTTGACTTTGGACTTCTGAGCCTCTGTCAAAGACCAAGTTTGAGCGCCATAGACACTACGTTTAATTAATTTAATTGTGTACCATACTCCATACGACCCCTTAAATATTACAAACAACCCTTTCATTTACACAAAACTAATAAAATACAGTCGCAACTCAACTCAACCAGGGACTTGTGGTGACTACTGTTCACTCCAAAACTCCTGTTTTATGAGAGAGGGTGTAAAGTACCGGGCATTCCCTATACAGCAGTAACTCATTACGATTTAGGATACATCGGGACCTGGATGAGTATAACGTTGGGTAAACGTTTGCTGGAATGGAATTTTGCTATCGTATTTTGGGTTCAACGTCCGTGTGATTTTGATTGGGGCTTCTCATATTTAGCTAAAATAATCGGCTGGTAACTAAATTGTTGGGTTTTGTATCAGAAGGTGTAAGGGGAGACTTATCTCCCGCGGATAATACACAGTGCAAACAATCTTCGAAATTCGTCGGAAGTCGAAATTCTGGCCCTTGTTAAAAGGCAAAAAGGTAATATTGACGTTCGAAAAGTGCCGATTGTCAGCCTAATAAAAAAAAATACTATTTAATTAAATTTTTTATTTTGAAGGCATTCATCAAGCTTCAACACCAAAAAGAACACTGATCTGTTGCGTTTATATCAAGGAATCCTATAATTTCTTCACATCTCCTGAAAAAAACCAAGGGTGTTTTTAAAATAACAATTCTTATAATACGCATAACAAATAGACATAATTGCTGTGAAGAAAACAATCGAACTAATTATTATATCCCCTCGGGCCGAGCGCTCATGGTCTTTTTAAGGAAATTTCAAAATGGCTGGTTGACACTTCCCGTGACCCAAGGGCTGGCTTTTACCTTGGCCAGAGGCTAAGCATTGTCATACAACGGGGTAATACCGCCAGTCTCTTGGGTACATTACCAGTCGACAGCGATGCGGATGAATTTTTCGACGCTATATGTTAGTTTGTGTATAGTTTTAGTTAAGTTAGGATATAATTTTGTTATTTTATAAAAATATAAACAATTCCATTCATTATGCATTTCAATCCAAAAACTTTACTACCAAGAGAATTAGTAGCAGCACATTCAACACTTATAATAAAACGAGTTTTAGATCAAACTATTGAACTTGAGCATTATCTGCTCGTAAATAGGACGTCTGAAATGACCTTATTTGACCTGTAAGGGTAAATAGGGCATGCAATGACAGCCCAATCGAACTTCTTTAATATTGCTCACATCTGCAGAATTAATTTGATGATAGCTTTTACGAAGTATTAACCTCGTTAAGATTTTTTTTATTTTAGACTTTCATGAAATGTGATAGTAACGTCAGAACTTGGCCGTCAAATCCCAGGGCTGATTTACTGGATTCGTTTTCTCCTTTACCGACCATTTTTTTCTCCTGACAGTTCTTTTTGTTTATATGTATGTATCTATGTATTAGTATTTATTCTTGTATTATAAAGTCATTTCCTAGCTATTTATCCCGTATGTTGCACCTGCTATGTTTTGTCTCTGCATCACCCTAAGGGTAACTGGTAGAAAATGCCTCAGTCCACCTTTGTACAGTATTTTTTTTACTTGTGCATAAAGTTTTAATAAATAAATAATGAAATGCTGATTAAAAAAAACTACGCCCCTGTTTTTTTTTTTTTGTAAACCAAACATTCCCTGTAGATGTGCCATAGCACGACACACCTCCATTCCTATACAGGAACTTTATAGTCAGAATATCACTTTAGCAGGTTTCATCGATATACCCGAGATTAGATTAGAGGTTCCCCTTGTCTATGTTCCAGCACTCAATGTGCTGTATATTCAACTGCTATGTCATTGACTTAACAACTGAAAATGGAAAAACAAAGCTAGAACATGGATTATGCCAGGACTAGGAATACTCCATGAGCTCATCCCGCCTTCACCTTTTTACCATCGAGAGTCCAGACGCACTGCGGGATACCACCCCTATTTGGTTAATATACCCTATATACGCACTAAGCGCTTCTCATCATCTTTTCTGATGCGCACAGCAAAGGAGTGGAATTGTCTGCCTGCGTCTGCATTCCCGAGTTCATACAACCCTAATCTCTTCAGGGCGAGTGAATAGGCTTCTTCTGGGCAAGCTCGTTCCACCGTAGATCTCATCCCTGCCTCTGGGCTGGATTGAGGTCAAGAGTGAGCCCATTGTCAATAAAAAAAAAAAAAAAACTCCCTTTTTTTCTGTGGAGTGGAAGGGAGTGTCAGACTCTTACTGAATAAAACCCATCCGTGTTCCTTCCTTAGCCCTTTCTGTTCCAGGGCAGCGATAACCCTTTCGGACTATCCCACTACCCTGGCAGGCTTCGGTCCTATCGGGCCCCTCCATTTGCTGACATCTCTTTGAGGCGCGCGTGGAACACAACGCGCCGTCCGACACGAGTCTGGTCCTGATCGGACGGTGAGCTACCCATTACTCACCGCCCGCAGGCCCCAGGAATACTCCCTGAGGATTATAATTGAACAAGATGGGGTAAAAGTAATGTCACAATGTAAATGTGCCATAATTTTTGCTAATGGCGTTATAATGTGATTGTCATTTGATACATAATATGTTCTTAACAGATAGATAATTAATTTGAAATTGGCACAGAAGCTAGGCGGTTTCTGCTTGAAACCAAATATTGGCACCCGAGGGAGTTTTTGCTCATAAAAGATTTGTGTTTATAAACATACATACCAAACGAAACATGAGAAATACAGTGCGGGGTTCTATGTAGTACTGTCACAGTGCAAACAATGTAGTATTTATATTAAAGTTCGTTAATTTTCTTGTATCTAATAATATTCCCTAGACTTGTTATTCAAAATCGAATCATAATTTGAATAGGCTAAATAAATCTTAGGCTCGGATTCTGGTTTCAATTGGAATTTCGAGATGAAAATTTGTTTACGTCTCTGTTTCAGCTTGTATGGTTTAGCATTTAGATGTTGGTTAGGTACTAAACATTTAAATTGTTTTATTATAATAATAGTATTATTTTAATTGTATTATTCTAATAAAATATTTATGAACATTTAGTGGTCTCGACTGAGAAACTATGTTTTAGTATGGAGTTCTTATTAGGTATTCTATAAAAATGGACGAAAAATCTATAAATACTTGGTAATTATACCGATCTATGTAGGTATCGGTTATGCTGATCATAACCTCGCTACCAATACTTAGCTTTTCAGGTTCTGTAACTTAAACCTCTATTGTAGGGTGAATAAAATTGCCCTCTTATGTATAAGCATTTTTAACTCCACCATTTGTAGGTTTCCGTAGACAAAGGGTGCTAATAGGACCAACTAGCCTCCGCTGTCCGTCCGTCCGTCTGTCTATCAACGGACATCTCGTGAATTTTATTTGGTACACAGTTGTTTTCACAGAGTATGTATTTTTAGTGCTGCTATAACAAAAAATAATAAAAATAAAAGAATTATGCCGTGGTACAGAACCCTTCTTGTGCGTGTGCACTTGGCCGGTTTTTTCTTAAAAATAGAGCTGCTTTAAAAAAAATATTTCGATTTCGCATAGTAACATATGCATAGGTACTTATGTAACGAACATTTATTACATACGTACTTGTAGATGTGTACTTTTTATAGCCCACATAATGCTCAACCATTACTCCCGAGTTTATAAGCTATAAACATTGTTCCAAAAGCCTCATATTATTGAGATGGAAGATATAACTAGATTAAAATCTTTATTTACACGAATTTTAAGAGGGTTATGAAAACTCAATTTAAAGAAGAGTGTGGGAATAACGTGTTTTCGATTAAAACGTCAGTATGATAAGACCACATGTTTGAGTTTTTGTTAATTCATAATGTCAATTTGTATTTACCATTGTAGTAAAATAGATTATATTTTATGTTTAAGAAAATATACTGTAATTCCTTGTATATTTTTATCTCGTCTTAAAACAAACTAGAACTATGATCCCTGTTATTTCCCTTGGGTAAAACGCGACCTATTTCAAAGTTACGTCAAAGGTTTATCCGTTTGTCAGTGATCAAAACAACTGAACGTCCAATCAGAATGACCACACTGTTGTTATAAAGAGACTAGCTGACCCGGCAAACGTTGTTTTGCCATATACATTATTTCTAGGAAATATATATTTTTTTTGTATGAAAAATAGATGTTGTCCGATTCTCAGGCCTACCCGATATGTGACAAATCGGTCCAGCCGTTTCGGAGGAGTTTGGTAACAAACGAGAATTTTATAAAATTGATGTTTTTTTGTAGGTTTGTTTGTAGAAAGCTTTCACGCTAAAACGGCTGAATGGATTTGGATGAAATTTGGCATATGGGTAAACCATAATCTAGATTAGGACATAGAATACTTTTATCTGTTGTTCTGTAATAACGTGTCCTGTAGTAACGTGCACCAATCGGAGGTTGTCCTTGGGTGCACTAAGTGCACTAAGTGATTATCCTTGTATGCACTATGGATAATCAAACTAATAAACGACACTAAGGTAAAGGAAGGTAAGGAGCGATAACTAAGGATAATCGTTGGTTGGTGCCTACTCATCATTTTAAATTGTTTAAGGGGCCTCTGCGAGTTGGTTTCGGCCTCTGGTATGCCTTCCAAAGGTCTAGGACCTGAGGGTCCCGAGATATGCCAAAGACAAAAAATAATAATACTCCTCCAGACTGATTTTCGGTCCTGGCAGTCAATCTCAGCGGAGACTAGCCATCTAAGCGGGAGATATTATAGTGCACAAGTTTGTGTGCAGTCATAGGTGCACTTACTCTTCCCTTACACTCATACTCCGATGGGACGGCAATCTGACACGACCGGAGAGAGATCAAGGGCAGGACCAACGGCTTAACGTACTTTCCGAGGTACGGGGGCATCACACGGCCAACTTCCAAACTGCGGGCTGTTACTGAGAAATTCCTAATGGAAAATACAATAACACCGACCTGGGAATCGATGTAAGGACCCCAAGCTCTGCAGTTGCACTTGCGACCGCGAGACCAACGGGGCAGTTAGGACACCGCATAAGGGTGCTTAAAACGGACTTGATGAAATGCTCTTTAATTGAACCAAATTTTAAAAGGTTACGTAAAGAATACGGTTTTTATAAACATTTGTTCCCAAGACCGCAAAATAAGCTATTCGCCTTAGTTCAAAATCTTCTCTAGTGCGAGCATAACCCAAAATGAGGTACTCCTACTCGAGAAAATTACCTAAATTCATTTGTTTAACTAAACGTTGATCTCTAAATTGATGCTCTCAGATCAACAATGCGTCTAAGAGGCTCTTAGACGTTCCTTTAAGCCCCTTTTATGGCGCGTGATAAAACATTGGTGCTTCAAAGTGAGCATACTTAGAAGATTTTAAGTCGTTTCGTACCTAAAGTTTATGTTACTTCATTAAGTAGATCATGTCAAAGTGCGGATTATTGTTGAGTCGACGTTGTTATGAGGCTGTGTTGTTTGTTCAAAATTATCGTTTGTTTTATGGTTTTAAAATTAGGTCGGGTTTTAGAATTAGGTCGAGTTTTAAAATTAGGTCGAAGATCGGGCTTTGGTGTTTCAATTATAAGAAATGTTACCTAGTGGTTGGTAGGTTGTAAATTAATTTAGTGTAATACCTACATGCATACTTAATAAACTCACACCTTCATCCCATGGTGATAGACAATTTAGTATAAGTATTTTTTCAAGTATACGCTAAATTCAGGAGCTATAAGAGATTTTTGTAACAAAACACAAGGTAGTGTAGATTAGGTAGGGTAGGGTAGATTTTTTGTAAATTATGATTGAAATAGGTTGATATAAAATAAACATAGTGTTCTAGATTAAGATCTACTAGACACCCTTTTTTGTTCTCCTTTGTCTCTAATATTTTTTAAGTTACATGTCATTCATACCTGTTATTTGCATGGTTACTGTAATGCTAATTTTAGACGATATTTAATTTGAATTGTAAGTGACTGTGCTGTTGGTGTGCTTATTATAATAAATGAATAAATAGCACATCCTGCATTAGGTCCGTCACGGGTACCATCAATGTTGATAATTATAAAGACTTTTAAAGAAAACAACGATATTACGGCTTTCACAGATATCATTAATCTTCCTTATCTATTAACGGTCCATTTTTCTTCGTAATTTTTCTGGATTCTCGGCAACTTTCGTCTAGCTCCTACCAGCCACCCTTCGAAGATTGTCGCTCCACTTAGCCTGGGGCGTCCTAGAACACGTCAATATAACTAATATGTATTAAATTTTACTTCATAATCCAATTTACATTTACGTTGTACGTGTACAATGTACATTTACATTACGTTACGCAAACGTTGTTTCAGTAAATAGGATAAGGTATTAGCTCTATTTCAAACTAAAATTTATGTAGATAAACGTTTCAAAGCCAATACAAACTCATGTAAAATTGTTACATAATAAATCAAAACTATTATAATAACAGATTAGTTCAACCAAATGTAATTTGCATTTTAATCAGAGCGAATGGAAAACGTATTTGATTGGTAAAATGTAGCACTCGGGAATAATTTTTATTTACATAACTGTATGAATGGTCACCTAAAAATATTCCATGATATGAATTTTAAATTAATTTGTTCAGCGATGCATTGCTAATATGGCACATATTCTGTATGCGACCATATTAACAATGAATCGTTAAATTAGTAGAGAGCTAGAGCGTAGAGTTATATTAGTAAAGAGTGTGTAAGCAAAAATATGATAATTGTGTAATACATTTTAGTTTAGGGGCTTGTGGTTAAGTAATAACAGCCGCACGGGTCGATCAATCAGGTGAAGCTACACTTGCCACTGTTGGTCCGCGGATGGGTGACCATTTTCATACCAAAACCCCTCCGTGCCTCGAAAATCACGTTAAGCCGTTGGTTCCGGCTGTCATTCGTGGATCTTTGACAGTCATGGAAATATGGAATAAATGAACAGAATGGAACGTGCCCAAAGAGCGATTCTCAAAGTAGGTTGGTTCCTTCCTTATCAATTTCCTACCACCGAACTTTATAAAACCTGTAAGGTCCTCTCTATCCGGAAATTGTTAATTCTAAATCTAATACAGACAGACCACTCCCAAAATTTTTATAATCCTGAAAAGTTCGAAGCCTTGAGACGAAATCATACAGTGTGTTTGTCCATTGCTGTTCATTCAAAGCTAGCTCAACGATTCTTTTACTTCCTTGGTCCTTACGTATACAACAAAGTTAATACAATCTTACATATGTATTCAATGGCTAAATATAAATGTAAAACCACTGTAACGAACTGGCTGCTGGATATGGACTATGAAAGTACAGAAAGTATCATCCAAACCATTAAATAATTTTGAACGTACTTCCCACTCATATTTACTAATAAGTACAAACTTTTATACTGACCTTACATGCACATACACTTAACACCCTCGAATATTCACACACTACACACACAATCCTACAATAACCTCACCTTACATAACACTTCACGAATATAACCACCTTTATTAAAGACTTACCTCTCTAATCGAAACTGTAAGCTAATAGTGACATGTAAAAACTGAACCTAGATGCCGTTAAATATGATAAATGTGCAAAGGGGTGTGAGCCTGAAGATCTGTCATACAGGTCCCGAACCTAGTTCAGACTCCAGCTCTCACAAAGGATTTAGCATAAGGCAAAATTGTATATACACACTACTGTAACAATGTACCTTTATGAGAGAAATAAACGGGTCGTCAGTAGCCCGAAAGTCTGACAACCAATCTTACTAAGGGGTATCGTATTATTCAGTAACCAGTGTGGAGGTCAGATAAGCAGCCGCTCCCTGTAAAATACTGGTATTCAGCTGCATCAGGTTAGAATGGAAGCCGAACCCAACATAGTTGGGAAAAGGCTAGACAGATGATGACGCCATTTTAGTTTTCCGGTAATTTAAAATTAACTCTTACTAATTCGTAGATTTTATCTGAAATCGACTTTTGGTTACACTCGAAAATACAAATAACTATCGTATCACTGCAATACTGTTAAGTGTATAAAATTTTTCAAAATCGATAGTAAGTATTTGGTTTTAATTCATTTGCGACATCTTCATTAGGGCTTGCGAAATCAAAACTAACACATGTGAGTAAAATCAACTATGAATACAATTACCAACTTAAGTCAATACGAATATTATGTATTAGTAGCTTTTGCCTGCGGCTTCGCACGCATAGAGGTCGAAAATTATACCACGTGAACGTACTACCGGGTTACAATTACAATGTGTAAGCGGCGCAAATAGCGTAATGACTTTTTTATTGAATGTCGAATATTTTTCTTCTTTTAGCCGTCAAGTTTATGTGCACTTTTTTTTATCTGTCTGTCATCGTCGTTGAAAATCCATATACAGCATCACCTCTGTACCTATTTTTTTCAGTTCTGTTTATGTGTGTACATAAATGGTAAAATAAATAAATACAGGATGACAGGGAAACTCGACGTATTCCTTGAAAGGGGTTATACTAGAGGTCATTAGCAACAAATGAAGTCCAGTGAACTAGCTGTCAAAACTGATGGTTATAAAATAAAAAAATTGCTATTTTACCTTTTATTTCTGAGATTATGTACATAAGTTTTGCAAGCAGCGGCAGCAAGCAGCAGCAGCAGCAGCAGCAGCATGATTGATTGATTGATTCAAGCATTTTTTTTAAATGCTTGCAATGATCTGCTTTAAATGATGATTAATTTTTCAACTTTCAGAAAAGTATCAATTAAATGTTTGGAGTGGATTAGTTTATTCTTATAATTAATTGTTTTTGGTAACAAGTCTGAAAATTTCAAAAAAATTGAAGAAACGACACCGCTCGGTAATCATCCAGTTTTGAACCCTAGTTAATAGTTAAGGAATACGTCGAGTTTCCCTGTCACCCTGAATTTTTGCTATTAAGTTTGTTTATTCGTTTTCGCTATAAATCCTTCACTTCCAGCTTATTAAGACCATTACAGTGTTAATCCAAGTTCTAACTATCTGTGTGCCAAAGAACAATGGCGAGGAAATTGTTGATAGAATTATTGAGCGTCTACTTATGTCCACCGTGAGAGATACCGACGAAATAATTTAATAAGTTTTATCACAAACAAACTGCAAATAAACGTATTTTCCTTTTTTCTATCAAATTAAGTTTATGGCCTATCGAAGTCTGGCAAAATAATAATTATTAATGAAAAATTAATTGACTAGTTTATTGATGATAAAAAATAATCAAAATCATTCAAACTCTGTATTTCAACATATTTTTCATCGGCAGACACAAAAAAACAAGTCAACAAAAATTTATTCGGGAGTTCACCCATGTTCCTTCATCCAAATCCGTTTAATTTTTTTGCGTGATTGAGTAACAATCATCCAAACTTTCACATATACATATAATATACTTATTAGGATCACACTAACGACCCCAACTTAACTAAAATTAAAAAAAGTCAAGCGTATTTAAATCAATGAACGAAGAAGCGAGCAGCGAAAAGCAGCGTAATACAAACACTGAATCTTCACGATTTCATCAGTTTTAAAGGTCAGAAGGTAAATTAAATCTGCTAATTTGGCCCAGAGTGGAAAGTATTTTTGTTTCAAACAAACGTAAAGTAGTCTCCTCAACTGAAGTCTGTTCATTTGCTGATGTTTTTTGGAACTTGGATGTTGAATAGATTGAATAATATTGTTGGATTCAGGAAGGTCAGGTGCGTAGTGCATATTTGCAACCGATGCGTGGTATAACCAGAAGAGAGTACTGCACGCTATTTTTAAGAGCGTTTTCATTGTAATCTCAGTCTCATACATACATACATAATAGGCCTATAATGTCATTCATTCAAAAGTGACCGACATTTAAAAGTGCCTTTTATGGGCCTATTTTAAATAATTTTTTTTTTTCTCTCTCACTTTTGACTTTGAGCTTTATATAGAGATAGCCGCTTACCCTTTCACACTGTTTGGTTCTTGGGGCTGTGACTAAATATTCATGACGTTTAAATAGCACGTAGCTTTTAAGTGGTGTGACCATTAAATTGTGACCTCCCCTCCCTGACATCAAGCAATAGACAAAGTGACAATCCTTAAACTTTGAATTGTTGAGTACGAGACTTTTCGTTACTTTGTATGTGTGTATTTCATGTCTTTTTTTTGTAAGATGATTTTTTTTTGCGCAGAATAAACATTTTTTCTTTCTTTCTCTTTTCTATAAGCTTTTCATGCCTAAACAATTGGGGAATACAGGCAAAAACCGTACGCAAAATAACCACTCGGACATGGAATGGTGTCATGTTATGTCTAGGTAAACACACCTACCAGTTCAAATACCTTACTTTTTTTTTTTTAAACGTTGTCCCATGCTAGGAATTTCTCCTGTGTCGTGGGTGCGTTTACAGACATATAAACTCACATACACAAACAGCATAGGTTTAACTTGAACACACAAATCCAGGTAGAATCTACACTAGTTACACAGTGACATCATGCGGTTTCGATGGGATGCCTGTGTAAACCTCATACATACCGCGGTTGCAGCGTGACCAGCCGAGTGAATAGCTTCATGCCGAATGATTTAGAGGTCAGGAGATATGCAACATGTTGGGGAATGTTTGTAGTTTATTTGATCTTTTGATTATGACGCCAATAGGTTTTTATTTTTAGTGTAATCAAGTGAAAAATAATGCTTTTTTTAGAGGACAGTTTGGTAGGTATTAATAGCACAACTTTGCATACCTATTATGCTTAAATAGCCTGGAAAAAGTCTTAGCCAAAAGAGAAGTTTAGAGTTTATTTGATTATGATGTGAATGGGTTTTTATTCGAATCAAGAGCCATTAAATGGAAATTCTATATTAGCTATGAATAGCATAATTTCACATGCCTATAATTATCCTAAGACCTAAGGCAATCGCAAAAAGTCTTAGCAAAAATAGAAGTTTAATTATTTAACTATGATGTAAATGTTTTTTTTTATAATCTTATCAAGAACCAATAGATCTGAGGCCATATTCTCGTACTTTAAAATGTTCACAATCTAGTCGCAGTATCACCTCGGCGACAGACAAATGTCAAAAACTTGTCAAAATGTAGGGAAATTAGAGGTATTTTTGACAGATTGAGACTGAGATCAGACTGTGAACGTTTTTAAAATTACGAGAATTGCCCCCCTGATTTGTAGATAGAAGCTTGCATTTTGGACAGCACAACTTCGCATGCTAAAGCAATAAAGTTTGCTAAGGCAGTCTGAAAAAGCCTTTAAAAAAACCATCATTGTTTGATGTTGGCTGGAAATAAATAATGAAAATAACTGTTATTTCAATCCATTTGATTAAAGTAGTCTTTCAACTTACAAATTAGACAAGAAAAAGACAAATCTTCAGAAATCAAGATGTCTTTGCGAACTTTAAACACAAATCGAACTTGTGAGTAGCTACAAAAAACATGGGGAATAACTTTCCGAAAACCCAATCACCATAACTTCTGGGAAACCTTTCGGTTCCAAATATTCAAACACTTTATTTTCCTGGTCAGGCAATAAATAAAGTTTTTTTTTGTCATGAAATATTACAAAGACTCCGATTCGCATTGCCGCCTGTCGATTTCAGCTGGCTTCTTTGAATGGAATAAGGGACCTTTTATATAGGAGATGAGAAACGCGCGATTATTGCTAGTGACATAGGTACGCCAAAGGCTTTATTTTAACATCGGAGATAGCGATGACATGGATCGTCCAAATTGTATTTTCCTAACTTGGCTTGGGTTGGTTTTTAGCCACACTGGGTATAAGACCGCCCATTGTGTCACCCTGTGTAAAACTACTATTATATCGATAATTCATAATTATTCATAATAAAGTGTACTCCATTAATTCTATCAATTCTGACGTTTCATAAGTATTCATGAGAGTTAAGGTTTTTTTTGTTGAATTAATAGAATTTAAAATGAAAAAATATTCTATCTATCCATAAATTTGAGAACGGCTTGCTAGAAATTGTAAGCTAAACGTCGTTATTTATTAGACAATTTATTTAAATAAATATGCGGATTGATATGAATATACCCCATTCCCAAGGCACAGGGTAACCATGAGGATCTAACCACCCTCGTCTTTTTACAATTATTTTACAACTGGCAGTCTAATGTCAGTTGAGACCCTTTTATGTTAAAACCTTACATTAAAATAAAGGAAAATGTTTACCAAACAATATGTATGAATTAAGGTTTTATCCAGAAAGGGGTTTAGTTACGATCCTGACCCTTTCCTTTCCTAAGCGGACTAGATACACAAAAAATAAATCCAAATAAACGAAAAATGGTGGCTTAAATTTGCCTTTTGGGCTTTGTAAAGTGATACAAAACAGGTTGGTAGGTAGGTTTGAAAAATAAATGTGGTAACTATTATTTAGTAAGTAAAATTCTTTGTTCGTTCGTTCTTGGGAGATCATTGGTGGTGTTTGAATAATCCTTTAAGTAACTGCAGTTCGTTTTGACTGTCTTTACCAGAATCATAGGAAAAGGTTTTATTGTCACTGAAGCAGGAGCAAGCTTCCACGGACATGGTCACGAATCTGGAATCATAACCAATCTGTCAGGACTTGTGAAAAATACTTTAGTGTTATTTGACAGCCTGGACCAACGGCTTAATGTGCTATCCGAGGCAGAGAGGGGTGTTGGTGTGTGAAGATGGTCACCCATCCACGGAACAACCGCGGCAAGTGTAGCTTAACCTGATCGATCAACCTGTGCGGCTGTTATCACTAAGCCACAAGAAAAAAACATATAATCTTCAAATAATAATAAAACAATTAAAAAATATCGAATAATTCGTAACTTCTTAGCAATCTAGCTTACCAATTGTAACTTAGCTCCTGGGTATTTATCTTAAGAACCTAGTCTAAAGTGCAGAAATTAGGACTTCAAGAGCAAGAATTTAATTATCCTAATATTAATTTTAACCTTTCAGTTACAATAGACCGGTATTTAAATAGGTCACGGTGCACGAAGGTAGCGTATGCATGTAGAACTTCAAATTGATTTCGGTAGTTGGTAAGAATTGAATAGTTTGAAGTCAAAATCTTGCCTTTCTGGTAACACACCTTGTTTGAATGTACTAACTATAACTTGCATTTAGTACAAGCTGTCAATGTCATTTACTGACAACATTTAACTCTTTTCGACATCCTTACTTCTCCTCTTTTAAACAAAAAAAACAACGTCCATTTAAAAATGCTGGAAATATAATTTTGCATTCCCCACATAATAAATGCATTTACTTGATCTTAGTAAAGAAACTCTTAAAAACAAAATAAGTACCCTCTCGATGAGTTACCTTTTATATTCAAAACGCAGCCGAAATGAGGTCATTATTAAAATGTTAAGCAGTAGACTGCTCTCGAGTGTTTTGAGATACCCCAACGGATAAAGTCACGTTTATTTAAGACTAGCTTCTGCCCGCGACTTCGTACGCGGATCTAGTCCCTATTTCTCGTTCCGATAGGAATTTCGGCAAGAGTTTGAACTGTGCGTCGATATGTCAGACAATAAATCAATCAAAACCGATGAAGGATTTCGATTAAGTTTGGTATAACTTAGATTGAGTGTTGTAGACTGGGTAGGTTATAACTTCATTAAAATATAAAGGTAGAATTATTTTCATTCCAAAATTATGAAGCGAAATTAATATCAATTAGTTAACATTACTATTCTAAAAAAAATCTTTATAAACTATACTTTTGGTTTTTCCGTCGGGTGCCAGAATATAAAGCCCGGAAGCGTTGCTAACCTTTGAGAAACATAAAGTTGGCCATCAGAAAAACAGCCGGTTCTCAAATCAGCCCCAGCAGCTTTCAGTTTCTGTCCCTGTGACTTGTTTATTGTCATGGCAAAGCATGTAGTCACAGGAAACTGTGTGCGTTTAAATTGAAAGGGGAAATTGTTGGCGATGAGTGGTATGCGTGGTAAGAACACAGTCTCACCGGCACCACTCCCAGTGAGGATTACAGCTACAATAATATTGCGTTGTAAAACCTCGACTATAAGTCGGGTTCCATTACACAGTTTCGGCGGTGTCAAATTTCGCATCAGCATTATCGGAACACCAACTTTGAGTCTTATTTTATGAGCAGGGAGACCACTCGCTGTGAGTGAATTGAGGAACTCAACTGGGTAATTGGTGGCGTCGTCCTGATTGACTACGTTATCAAAAGAAGTGTAAACGATTTCATTTCCAATAATTTCCCCCAAATTTTTTTCATTTATTGATGCAGCTTGTTCGTTTTTTGGGGTCGATATAACGCGTTCACATAACCACGAATTTTCCTGGTTTCTTATGCTCTGAATGTCCCCAAATACTGATTGTATAAGTTCCTCTTCGGAGGCAACAACTTTTCCAAGTATATCAGGAACAGTCACCAGACTTGAGCAGGAAGGAGACCTTCTCCAACTTTTAATAATATTTCTGAAAACTCTTGGGCATGTGAATTACCACCAAGCTGGGCTTATTCTCATTTTTATTGTTAATCTTAGCTTTTGTATGTGAGGCCATAGATACGAATGTTTTAATGAGGCGTTAATCTCATCTGTATAAAGTGATTTTCACATCAAATGTTCCTGATCCTCGATTTTTATTATCTCGGCGGAAAATATTCATCAGACCAAACAAATTTTGTTAAAATGTCATGTCTGTATATGCCATAGTTTAGCTGTGCTCTCCAAGTTCCACATCAGATGTTTCAATCTTCGAATTTTATTCTCCCAGCAGAAAATACTCATCAGATTGAACAACTTTTGCAAATATGTCATTCCTATATATGTTATGGTTTAGCTGTGCTCTTAGAGTTCCACATCAGATGTTCCAATCTTCGAGATTTATTCTCGCAGTAGAAAATGCTCATCTGACTGAATAACTTTTGCTAAGATGTCAAATCTATATATATTATAGTTTAGCTGTGCTCTAAGAGTTCCACATCAGGTGTTCCGGATCTTCAATTTTATTCTCGCAGCAGAAAATGCTCATCAGATGCAATGTTTTTTTTAAGGCGCCATTTTTATAACTCTTATAGTTTAGCTGGTCTGTTGCGGTTCTGCATCAGGTGTTCCAGTTTCCAAAATCAATTATAGCCTATATGTTGCCCAGGTTTAGTAGCTAGATAACAAAAAAAGTTTCATTCAAATCCGTCCAGTAGTTCCGGAGATTAGCGTGTATAAACAGACAAACAGACAAACAGATAAACAGATAAACAGACAAACAGACAAACAGACAAACAGACAGACTTTTTTTATTAGATTCGTGTTCTATTACTGTTTCTTAACCCCCCTCAATTATTCTTTTTTAAATATATTCAATGTACAGACACAACTTTTTTACATTCTTATTATAAGTATAGATTTTACTGCATTCTTTGGTCTTAGAACGATAAAATTCTGATATAGCATAACAACATGCCTGAATTCTCCGAAACGGTAGATAGAGGTGTATACACCAGTACAGCCACATTTTACCATCAGTTACGTCTACGAGGTTAGACTAAATCTGGGCTATCATAGTCCAGGAATGACTCATTAAGAACACCACAAAACACTTTTCCCTAGAATTAACTGACTGACTAGACGAACTTACAAGGCAGTGTACTGTGAGGGACTAGACAAGCCCTTTAAGATACCGTAAGGTATAAAATCAAACTTCGGTTTAACTCGTAATCTTCAATAATTATTCCTATATAAAAATATTACGTATTAAACATCTTAATCCATTTGCTTGTCAGCCTAATCTCTTCTAAGCTTAAATCTCACTTTTTAACAAACTCGCGGAGGTTGCATGTTAGCACCAAATAGGCTACAGTCTCCACAGAACCCACCGACCTACTAATACTGATCTTTTATTTCTTACACCGGGGTAACCCTGCTTATTACAACTGCAAGACTACGTAAGTCACGTCCACCTATCACGTTCCCTACGTGTGCACTACGTCAAATAAAAGTCTTTTAAGCTTGTGGGCTTATTAGACTTTTGCCATTTCACATCCCATTACATAAGTCACTTCAAAAGTATGCGCCTAGAGATACTTCCATCAGCCATAATACAAATAGAGCCTCTGTTTGCGTTGATTTATGCTTTAATTAGATGATCTATGTAAGAAAAATTCCATAGCAAATTATTTATTCAGACAGACACAACAATTACAATTTACAAGCTAACTAAAATATATATAAGATATTATATACAAGCATACTAAAAAAATAAAGAAAAAGGCAGGAGCTCGTTTGAATTTTGCCAACGTTTTCCACAAACTTTGATCTGGAGTTGTTGATGTTGGGGATGTGGGGGGGGGGGGGGCACAAAGGTACACTTTGAGGTTTATAAACCTTGCCATAGTGTAGCCGTAGTCCCCGTTAAAAAAAAGGGGTAATCCCTTAAAGGGGTTAAAATAAGGGGTCAAAAATCGTATGAAATTTCGAAATTTTTACCTTTAGAAAATCCCATCGGACGCACGGCTTACAATAATTAGCCTACAATGTTCCTACTGCTGGGACACAGACGTCCTCTCTGTGAGAGGGAGTGAGCCGCAACCACCACGTGGGCCCTGTGCGGGTTGGTAGATGTTACATGTCTTCGAAATTTTTGGTTCTAGGACATGCCGGTTACCTCACGATGTTTTCCTTCACCGTTTTGAGATCAAGGAGGAGCTTCTTCTTCTTCACTACGACACAATGAACGAAACCGCGCGAAATAAACGCGAGGTTGGCATGATTAGCTAAGGAATTGTCGTGGTTTGGAAGTAAGGAGTCATTGAGTGGTCATAGTGATTATGGGCCCTGTGGTGATCAAATAATTTACACAAACTAAAGAGCCTGCTTGGGTTCTAACCACGACCTACGATTAGTAAATCGGGCCGTTATCACTCGGCCACCACTGTTCACGCACGGCTAGTAACTGCATAATTTAGTACCGTTCAAATGCAGAATGTTACAAGCATCACGATTTTTCGAATGAAACCGGGTCTAATTCCATGTATCAGCTATTACAAAAATAAAACTCAGATCAAAGAGAAACTCACCTTCAATATTAGAGTACATTAGTAGAAGTCATTATTACCCTACAAACCTTGGCATTGAAATTAGCCCAGCTATTCAACTGTAGTCAATACACCAGGCGCTAACTAACAGTCTTGGAATTCCGAAGATAAACGAAAGCAATTTATATCGCCAATACATCATGCCAAAGGATACCGCCCTCTATATTATCATGAAATATGGGAGAGAAAACTCCAATAGAATGCCATAATATGGGAATTTCTGTATGGAACAATGACCATGAATGCCAATACTTCTTGTAAGTTAGCGAAGAAATTAATGTGCTTTTAAAAATGGTTACCGTCTCCAGATTTATTATATTCTAAACACGAGTAAAAAATAATGGTCAATTTTATGATTGTCTTGCTTTTTAGTACACTTCTTGGTCGGTAGATGGAAGTAAGGAGGTAGGTTTGTTTTTTAGATTCTTGAAAAACTCGTTCCTTTAAACCTAAGAATCTTAGGTCTGGTTGCGAGATTTCTATTGAGTTTCTCTTTATTTAACTCCAATTTTAAATTACAAACTGGACAGAGAAAATAATCAGTTCCAGCGATTATCGCCCCGGGAGAGACTCGTTCCATTAAAATAAAGATGGAAAAAAAGTGTCCGTGGATTTCAAAATGTTTTCTCACTGTATCACTGTGTCCTAGGATTACATACAATGTAGGTCCTGTGTAATGTACAATTGCTTGATATTTGAGAGCTTTAGCTGTTGCATGAATAAGATGTCTTCTTGGGCGCATTCGTGCAGCAACAAAGTCGCTGCTGCTGCAAAGCTGGTTTTGTATTGCTACTCGCATCAGTGACCGCGCAATGCACACTGGCTTCGGCCTCCATATCTTGAGCGTTCATATGTTGCGCTCGAGCATCTTCCTCTGTTCCTGCCGCGCCTTTGACTTAGTAAGGACTCTCTTCTGTGATGGCGTGGAAACAAGATCCGGCTCGAAGGATCAAAATGTGACTTGTGTAATTACTCTGTTTTACAAATAAAAAAGGGGCCATAAATATGCGTCAAATAATTACATAACACCATGCCTGTATTCCCGAAGGGTTCGGCCGAGGTGCACCTACAGTTCACCTACATTTCGCATGTTATGTTTAAGTCCCGTGTAATAGGATGCGAGCCTATTGCTATCAACTGGGCACACATCCAGATTCCAGTTGGAAAAACTCAATAACACTTTGCCTGACCCAGGAATGAATGCTCATCATTAGTGCTTGCGACCACTAGACCACCGCGGCAGTCCTTTAATGTTAGAGAAAAATCACACAGTAGTCAACGACATTAAAAAGTTCCTACAACCAAAGAGTATTTAAAAGACCATCGCCAACAAGGGTCAATGCCAACAAGGGCAACGCCAACAAGGGCCAACGCCAACAAGGGCCAACGCCAACTATTGCCATTACTCAGCGCCCGCTTTATCTTAGCCCATAGTCTTAAAAACCCCTTCCCCCTTTCTTCCCTTTGTGGTCCCTTAGGCCACACTAGCGCTATCTTGGACCCAAAATTTATATTTCTTAGGATAAATAAACCAAGTGACACTTTGTCATTATTTAAAAGTTTCTTATCGTTGTTAGCCGTGAAATGGACTGAAATGTTTATTGTTTTCAGTCTAGACCAGATTTAGATCCCTATTTAGATGACAGTTAAATGGAAACTGGGTAATCTTTGCAGCTGAGTTGGTTTATTGTTTGTTATTTACGTTATTGTAGGTACTTTGGCTGTATTTTAAGCTGTAATAGGACTATTTATAACCGTAAATGTATAATGTAATTGACAAAAACTTTAATAAAATATTGATAAACTAGCTATGGAATCCCTTAATCTAATAACCCTAACGCTGAATCTACAAAAAGTACATGAAACTTGACGACAAAATATTCTGCGAACAGTAGCAAAGCTCTGTCTAGCATGGAAAACAGACCTTACCTTTTTATACATACAAAAATGACGAGATAACGACGTAAAAGCCTCTAGTACTTAGGTACTTTTATTCACTTATGTGTACACCAACGTAAAGAAAAACCAATAAAAGTTGATATAAATAAGGTCACGTACAGTCAAACTCAGAAGAAATGTATACATACGTTGGGTTCTTAGTTCTAGCTATGCATTGATCCTACTTCCTACTAATATTATAAACGTGAAAGTTTGTATGGATGGATGGATGGATGTTTGTTACTCTTTTTTTATATGGATTTATAACCCACTCCCTCTCAGAGAGGAGGCCTGTACCCCAGCAGTAGGAACATTATTTTAACAGTCATTGACATCTACCATCCTGTTATAGGCTAATTATGCACATGTCTTCATATTTTTGGTTCTAGGACATGCCGGTTTCCCCACGATGTTTTCCTTCACCGTTTTGAGAGCAATGGTGATGAAATTATTTATACAAATTAAAGTGCCTACCTGGGTTCAAACCCGCCACCACTGCTCACTGGGCCCACCACTGTTGTTTTGAAACTTGGTTTGGCTTTTTACTCCTCATTTCAAATAATTCCAACATTTTCTTAAAAAATCTTCACTCCTCATGTTATTTTCACGAAAATGAAGATAAAAGTCGATATAAATATGCACGCTTGTAATTCCGAGGCACGTACGCCTTAAAAGCGCCATTACGCGTCATCCTGCTAATGTCCGCCATTATTCTGTATGCCTTTTTATTTCTTCTTGTGTCTGCTGTAATCATAACGAATGACTTTTATGTTCCACGTGGGAAGATTTTCAAAATTGTGTGGTAAGAGATTTACTTTTGGAAATGTCTATTGGTGCGTGGAACGCCAATAAAGGTGAAGAGGATTCAAGGGAAAAATGCTTTTCATTTTAAACTGGAAGCTTCTAGTACTTTTCTATACTTTTATTTGAATAAATGATTTTTATGAAAATGATATATTTATGTATAAAAATGATATATTTATGTATATACATCCCATGCCGATTTCGGCTACGGTGACTGCTATTGTTTCCGACAACTACAGGCGTGTGATGTGAAGGCTAATTCACGTAATTAAACTTCAAAATCTAGTCGCAATCTCATCTCAGCGACAATTAATGTCAAAAACTTGTCAAAAATGGAGGGAAATTAGAGGTATTTTTGACAGATTGAGACTGATATCACACTATGAACGTTTTTAAATTTACGTGAATACAATTGCCCCTCTAATGTGTTAGCCACATTAGAGGGGCAATTTTATCTTCACTGTAAAGGTACGTGTACAGTGCGGGACACATTAGAATACAATTGTGTTAATGGTATTGTATGTTGGTTGTAGGTGGTTTACTCTTGAGGTGATCTCGCCTGCTGTCGAGATCTCTCCTCCGCTGGTCTTCAAAATCATAAACATTTTGTTTTATCAAACGCCTCCAAACAGGTATATCCTTTGCCAACTCCTCCCAAAGAGCGAGATCAATATTGCATCTCTTTATATATTTTTCTTTTCTGAACTTATCTGAGGAACTGGCCACCTTGTTTCCGCTTGCCATCCTTGAGTTCAGAAAAGAAGATGCGCTTATTCGTGGATCTTTGACAGTAGTTACGGGTCGCCAGAAGCCCGAAAGACTTGGATGAGGTCCGCGACCAGGGAAGCATGGCACAGAAGGTAGGAGGCCTATAGTCAGTAGTGGGAGGAACAAGCCAATGATGATGATGATGACGAATATTATAAAACTTTATCATTGCATTAAAATGACTCCACATTCTTGTGTAATAGTCGCAAACGTAAATGCTGAGCATAGTATCCTGTGTTCCATCCCCAATTCAGGTAATTTAGAATTTAGGAGTTTAGATTTTAGGAATTTCTCATACCAGCTCTGATTTTGGAATTGTGCACGACTGATGGCACATCTCCTCTTGGCGTGTCGATGGAAATAATAGAAAAAATAAACGTAGTTTTTTAAAGTTTGGCCAATAATTCAGTAACGCGAATACCATTGGAACATTGAAGACTAAAGCATAAAGACGAAATGTGGGCGCACTATACACCAGACAACCCCTTCGGGATATACAGGGCGTTGATTTCATGTATTGAGCTCTATAGTACGAAATTCACTGGTACTGCACAAACACTAATTCACTCCAACACATTATAGGTTTAACCCCACGGGAATATTCCTGTAAAGGTCGGGGGTTAATGTTCCACACTGGACGTTTTAGTGTTGTTGTCGAAACGGTGCGAGTGACAACCCAGGATTTATGTATGCAGTGTCTTCGTTTTACAGGGCCATCAGCTGTCCTAAATTCTAGCTCTGTTGAATATGGATGTCATTTCTTGTGGTTTGTTAATGTTTGTTCGTGAACGCTGGTAGTGGCACGAAGCTGAGTAAAGTTAGCTGTGAGAATATAAATTACAATGAAGTAGGTAACTGAAAACTTAATCCGTATATAATCTTTTGGGCTAATATGAAGCTAAATAATAAAATGAAATGAAATTGTTTATTCTTGTATGTGTTAGCTGTGAGAATATAAATTACAATGAAGTAGGTAACTGAAAACTTAATCTGTATATAATCATTTGGGCTAATATGAAGCTAAAAAATAAAATGAAATGAAATTGTTTTTTCTTGTATGTGTATCTTAAACCGTGTCTTCTGCGCGTGTTTATTCGAAACATTACACAAAAACGTCAAAACAAAAATACGATCAAAACATTCCCCGCGCGGGTGAAGAGGGGAAGAGTTTGTTTCATTTTCAACCGCCATGCGCACCACACATATCTAGCATTTTGAAAGCTTAGTTCCAACTGACACAGGTTTTGATGTTATATTGTCTTGTGAGTAGTTCACACTAATCTAAAAATATTTTAATACGCAGGAAACAGCTTGTGTATGAAAACAAATGTTTATGTGTAAGGTTTTTTGTATAATCTTTCGAAAAACACGCGCAGGAGACACGGCTTTATTCTGTATAGGATATCGGAGTCACTTTCACACGTCATATTATAAAAAATAAGCTAGATGAGGTCGGCGATTCCTATCTGACTCTCTATCCTCTGAGAAGGAAGAACGAAACGAACTCGGAGATCAGAGTATCTTAGTCCAGACATAATCTTGGTCAGATCATGTGAAGACCATGTAAATTGCTGTCTGAAACGATTTTTTGAGGAAAGTACCTCACAGATTTGAGTGGACCAGTCCAGTCAGTGCAAGTATTTGTCAGTAATCGTGTAACTCAACTCAGAATTTGAGAAGCTCAACGAATCGACGAACGATACCAAAGAAAGGACATTTGGGTTGGTCGCATAAAGTACTGTAACTGCCAGACTATAACGGTAGTAACGTCGAGACAGAGATCGAAATAGCATCGTAATCGTATCCATTTTGATCTTAATCTGTGCTACTTTGACTCGAATGTGGTTTTGCTGGATAAGCTCGACAGATTGCTCAACAATATCCGGTTCATATTCAACCTCAGGAAATAGGACCATGTGTCGTGCGGTCTGAGTTCAAATGGATGTCCATTCGCCGAAGTTTGCGCGCTTTGACCACGCTTTTCTCCCTTCCCAACTCTCCCACTCCTCCTTCTTATCTCGTATCTCACTTCCATATGTTCTTCACACGCTAAGAATCTGCGTTCTTATAACAATCTTCTCTTACTCTGTCCTTCTCATACGTCTGACTTTGTTCATTCTTCTTTTCATATTCAGTCCATTCTTCTTTGGAATGCTTCTTTGGCTTCCTCTTGATATCAGGACGGCCACCAGTCGGTACGCATTTAAGCGGAAATTGCAGTTATAAAAAAAAAAATAGTGTAGAGTCATCTCAACACCTCTCTCCCTTGATTTGTTGACTGGTAGAGAATGCCTAAGGCATTAAGTCCGCCTTTGTACCTTTTTGTGCGAAAAGTTTAAATAAATAAATAACAGGTATAGCGGGGAAAGAGTTCCTGGGAGGACTTGGGAGAGGCCTTTGCCCAACAATGGGACAGTATACGTTACAGGCTGACAATACTAGGCTGTGTAATGTTAAGTACAATTAGAGAGAATACACAATTTGAAAAATGACCAAATTCAATCTATAATATAAAAATGAATCGCTGAATGTGTTGCTAAGCGCAAATCTCGAGAACAGCTGAACCGATTTCGCAAATTTTTTTTTTTGAATATTCCTTGAAGTACGAGGATGGTTCTTACGGGAAAAAATGTAAGAAAGTTGCTTCACGCGGACGAAGTCACGGGCAAAATCTAGTAAAAACATAAAAGTAATATGAGTCCTCTGAGTCGTAAGCAAAAAGACGTTTAGGTTCATTCAATTGAAAAGAAGCGTCTCCAAAAGACTTCAACGTTACGCGATCACATTATAACTTGTTGTGACAAATGTAAGTTAACAGGAAACTTTCTTTTTCCGACAAAAGACAAATTCTTGAAGCGGAAAGACACCCTTTTTCCACCTCTTATCTTTTTTCTGCACTTAACGATTTAACAAAGAAGTTGTTCAACTTTCTGCTTTAATTCAATTGAAACGAATTTGAATTTGAATAAAAAATTTGTACAAAATGATTGTCTGAATAAGGAAGCCTTATTCCAACCTAGAGAAAACCTTTTAAGTTCTTTTATTGAAGGTAAAAAGCTCAAAGGGATGGAAAGATTCGATTACTTTTATTTATCTTTGTGGCCCTTTGTTGGTTAAAGAAGGGTAGTTTGAATAATAATGGGGTCGCTTTGTGGGCTATAAGAACAGGTTTCACTTTTTTGTTGGGTTTTTGATATTTAGTTATAAGGAATAAGGGGTGTCTGAAGGGGGATTACTGTTTACCGGTGAAAAAAGGTTATTCGTACCTCAGAAGGATAAGGATTATTTCTTCACCCTGGTTCACCTTATGCCACTATACATAAGAGAAAACATAGAAAGGGCTGATTCTTTTCCGCGAAATAGTGAATTTCACTTTACATGTAAAGCTGTTTTGGATTTCATACAGTTTCACAATACTCTTGGTCACATAACAGAAGAATTAGTAGTTCCACATTTACCAATGCTCGATTGAACAAACTCATACGATGTATATCCACGTATACTTGTATGCGTAAGAGAACCAAGGTAACCGATATAGCCCGAAGAATTGTCAAACTTAAGTGGCAGTGGGCAGGGCACATTGCTCGCAGAACAGATGGTCGATGGGGCCGAAAGGTTCTGGAGTAGCGACTACGTACCGGAAGACGTAGCGTTGTACGCCTCCCATAAGGTGGACCGACGACCTTGTGAAGGCCGCAGGAACCCGTAGGATGCGAGAAGCATATAACCGGTTGTAGCGGAGGTGCTTGGAAGAGGCCTATGTCCAGCAGTGAACGTCTTTCGGCTTAAATGATGATGATGTATACATAAAACATGCATGTATAGGTAAAGACGACATTCTCAAAATGCAAACAGAAAAGCCGACATCAAAAAAAAATATTTAAAAAAAACTGAACGACTTAAAAAAACTGAACAGACTTCTCCTTTTACTTATGAAGTTTTATAGCTGTTCTCAAACCCAAACTACATAGCTTGTATCGTGGAAACTATGAACCTTCTGCCTCTATATTTTATGAACAAAGCTAAATCTTCTCCGCATACCGCCTCACCACGCCTTGTGAGAATCCTCTTAGATATAATTCGCACCAGATGAAAAGCAGCTGATTCATTTTATTTATGTTTCACGTCTAGAATACATCATTGCAAGATCATGGCATTAGGTACAAACTCCATTGCAGTACTTTGTGTAGTATATATAGACCGGATATTACTATAATAACGCATGTGTGAAACGGGCAATAAAGAGGAGGGCATAGCCATCGGTGTCATTAAAAGCAGGTAATATATAATGATACTAGTTGCGCCCCGCGGTTTCACCTGCATAAGTTTCAATCCCGTGGGAATATCGGGAAAAGTATCCTATGGGTCTTGGTTATAAACTATCTGTGTGCCACATCTAAATCCGTTCAGTAGTTTTGGCATGAAAAAGTAACAAACATCCATCCATCCATCCATACAAACTTTCGCGTTTATAATATTAGTAGGAAAACACTTGGTTAATACAGTACATGTCATAACTTCGTTACCACATTACAAAAGTTTCCCAAAAAACACAGACAATAAACTCTTTTGCTGACAATAAAGGAAATTCTACAATTCACAGTGATTCTTCATACGAAGCACGTCACGATGGTCCGTACAGACTGTGAATTGTCCAGGAGCTTTGAAACAACACGTAGAAGATCAAACACTTTTAAGTATTGTTTTCTGCCCTAGCTAGTCATTTGGGGCTCGATTCTGATAATTTACAGACTTTTCAATATAGTACTTATAGATATTTTTATTAGGTATTTGTTTTAAATATTTTAGTATTCTGTGAGATAATAAAGATCACTGGAACCATATGATATCCGAAAAATAAACAGGTAGGAACTGTAAACAACATCGAAGACCATCCTACAGGTAGAAACAATCTGTGTATCAAATTTCATCCAAATCCGTTCAGTAGTTTTTGCGTGAAAGAGTAGTTCAAACATCCATCTATCCATCCTCAAAAATTTTCGCATTTATAATAATAAGAAGTTTTACCAATTCCATTAGAAATAAATAACACGATGCATCGAAACTCGTGAAACTGCATATTTTCATCGCTAAGCAATTGTATGATCATTTTGCGCGCATATTGTAGTGTTTTTTTTGCCCTATCCCTTGTTTCTACGATCTCTGAAATCTGAGTGGCGGTGTTCAGCGTTTGCCAGACTGCTGACGTCACCATTCATTGATCCGTCTGATGTCGATGCCCAGAGAATGGTCTCTCGGAGTCCGCCGCTGTTCTCTTCTTTTTTTAAAAAATGTTGGCACAGCAGTTTTTTTCGAGTTATTCACGTTTTGTTAAGGCACTCTCGTTGTTTTTGTATCTGGCGATGTATAATAAAAAACCACCACTTAAAAAATTTACCGGCTTATTACAAAACAAGGTTTTTCTTTCGATCAGGTTTAAACCACTGACCCAGTTATTGAATTAAGAACCCAACTGATAGAGAAATGCAGATCTTTTTACAAAAATGAAAGCTTAGTGTTAAAACTAGATATCAAAAATTGAGTTATTACTGGCATGTATTAAAAATATGTATACTGTTGTCTATGCCTCTTGTCTATGTACGTTTGTGTGAGAATAAAAACGATCCTCACTTGTTAGCTGCCAAGCACCGCGTTTTAATAGGTTATGGGCCCAGACCCACAATTTTTTGGAAAGTAATAGTTTATTGTTAATATTTCGAGCTGTACTATCAAGAAAATGAGTTCCCAATTTCTAACGAACGTGCCGAAACTAAAAGGTCGCGATAATTATGATGATTGGGCGTTCGCTGTTGAGAATTTGCTTATACTAGAAGGTGCAGACGTGTACTTAAAGCAAGAAGTTACTGCAGCAACAGCAGCGGCAGATGCTAAAGCACGAGCTAAGCTGATTTTAACGATAGATCCATCGTTATTTGTGCACATAAAGGAGACAAAGACCACGAAAGAATTGTTTATAAAATTGAAGAATTTGTTCGACGATTCAGGATTTTCGAGAAGGATTACTTTGCTTCGTCATTTGATTTCCATCAGATTGGAAAATTGCGAGAATATGACGAATTATGTGACGCAAATAGTGGAAACTTCGCAGCGATTAAGTGGCACGGGCTTTATGATAAACGATGAATGGGTTGGTTCGCTGTTATTGGCCGGTTTACCCGAACGTTTCATGCCCATGATCATGGCCATCGAACACTCTGGAATCCCTATAACTGCAGATACAATCAAAACCAAATTACTCGATATGGAATCTGATAACTTCACTGAAGAATCTAGTACAGCATTACTTGCAAAAAATTGGAGAAAAAAGAGAGCCGGTAAAGGTGGCAGCACTAGTCAACATGGCGGGCAGACATCGAATATGTCAAACACAAATGTCAAAAACACAAAGACAATAACATGTTATCGGTGCAAGGAAACTGGTCATTATCGCAACCAATGTCCACTTTTGAACGAGAAATCGGAGAAGAAGAAACAGACTAACGCTTTTAGCGTTGTTTTTCTCAGCGGAAAGTTCGGTAAAAGTGACTGGTACGTAGATTCCGGAGCCAGTATGCACATGACCACGAATGAGAATTGGTTGAAAAATCCTTTATTTTCATCGAGTTTACCGAAGATTATCGTTGCAAACAAGACGAAAGTTCCTGTTTTATGTTCGGGAGATGTAGAAATTACTACACATCACGATTATGAAATAACCGTGAAGAATGTTCTATGCGTGCCGAGTCTTGCAACTAACCTCTTATCGGTCAGTGAATTAATAAGAAATGGAAACAGTGTCGTATTTGAACCTAACCAGTGCCTTATACGCAACAAACAAGGTGTTTTAGTGGCTCAGGCTGAACTTGTTGATGGTGTTTACAAATTAAAACTACAGACACAAATCTGTTTTCTGACTTCTTCCGTGGTTGACGGGGACACATGGCACAGGCGGCTTGGACACCTAAACAGCAACGATATGAACAAAATGAAACGTGGTCTAGTTGAAGGGATGAATTATTCAGACACCTTTGTGACAAGTAAGTCGAACTGTGAGGTATGTTGTGAAGGTAAACAATCAAGATTGCCCTTCTACACAGGTACACGAGCTACAGAGATACTTCAGATTGTTCATTCAGACATTTGTGGCCCAATGGAAGTTAAATCAATTGGTGGTGCGCGATATTTTCTACTGTTCATTGACGACTTTAGCAGAATGGTCTTCATATATTTTTTAAAGGCAAAAAGTGAAGCACTAAGCTATTTCAAAGAGTTTAAATCAATTGTAGAAAATCACCAGAGTAAAAAAATCAAAATCTTGAGAACTGACAATGGTCGTGAGTACTGTAGTAATGATTTTGAAGATTTTTTGAAGAGTGAAGGCATAATACACCAGAAAACCAATAACTATACACCAGAACAGAACGGACTCAGTGAAAGGTCAAACCGAACCATTGTGGAGAGAGCAAGATGCTTGCTATTTGAAGCAGACTTGGAAAAGAAATTTTGGGCGGAAGCTGCCAATACAGCAGTATACCTAAAGAACAGATCCACAGCTTCAGGCATAGAGCAGACTCCATATGAAATATGGACTGGTAAAAAACCAAATTTACAACATATTCGCATTTTTGGGAGTCCAGTGATGGTACATGTACCAAAAGAAAAAAGGACAAAGTGGGATAAAAAATCAAAGAAACATATACTTGTGGGTTTCTGTGAAAATGTTAAAGGATATAGAATCTATGATCCAATCAAAAACATTGTTACAACTAGTAGAGATATTGTGGTACTAGAAAAGCAAAAGAAACGAGACACAGTTGATGTCATTCTAGAGAACACAGATTCAGTGGGGGAATCAGTAGAGGAATCTGTGTCCAAATCAGAATTTTTTGATCAGTCGAGTTCAAGTGAGTCAGAATATCTTGACATTGAGAATCAAGATGCCTTACAGACATCAAAAGAAACCACAAAACCCACAGAGGCTGTAGATACTGATTTACCACTCTTGGTCAATGAAGAAAATAAAAAAAGGCAAAGAAAGAAACCAGAAAGATATGGCTATGTCCACCTCCGTAGGAGAAGATGAGATGACTTATGCTGAGGCTATCAGTGGTCCTGAGAAGCAACAATGGTTGCAGGCGATAGCAGAGGAGCTGCAGTCATTTGAAGACAACCAAGTTTGGGAAATTGTCGATGCTCCAGATAACGCGAGTGTAGTGCAGTGTAAATGGGTGTTAAGAAAAAAGTTTGACTGTGACAATAAAGTGCGTTATCGTGCTAGGTTGGTGGCAAAAGGCTTTACGCAGAAAGCCGGTGTTGATTATCAAGAAACTTTCTCACCAGTAATCAGACATTCGACTTTGCGTTTACTATTTGCTTTGAGTGTGCAGTTAAACATGTTTATAATTCACCTAGATGTCACAACAGCTTTTCTTAATGGTTACCTATAAGAAAACATTTTTATGTACTTGCCTGAAGGGTTTCTTGTCAAAGATTCAAATAAAGTTTTGAAATTAAGAAAGGCTGTTTACGGCTTAAAACAATCAGCACTTGCTTGGTATCAAAGAGTAGAGCAAACATTGTGTGATTTAGGATTTATTAAGAGTAACCTAGAGCCTTGTGTTTTTATTAAAAGTCATGGTAACAATAGGAAAACTATAGTAGGAGTTTATGTTGATGATTTTATAATATTTTCAAATGATAAGTCAGAAACTGATTGTCTTATAGAAGGATTGAGTCAGAAATTTAAGATTAAAAATCTAGGTCAAGTCAAAAAATATTTGGGCATGAGGATTAATATTGACAGAAATTCAAATGTAATTACAATAGATCAGGAGCATTATATTGAGCAACTATTAAAGAAGTTTGATATGTCTGATTGTAATATTGCTGAAACTCCTATAGAGTGCAAATTGAATGTTGAAAAATCCAATATTTGCGATAACAGATTACCTTATCAAAAATTAATAGGCAGTTTGATGTATTTGGCTGTTTTGACCCGACCAGACATTGCCTATTCAGTCAGTTACCTGAGTCAGTTCAACAACTCTTATTCCACTGTTCACTGGAACTATGCTAAGAGGGTCTTAAAATATTTATTGAAAACAAAAGATTATTGTTTAAAATATTCCAGAGGAAAAGCAGAGCTAGAAGGATTTGTGGATGCCGATTGGGCAAGCGATGCTATTGACAGACGGTCATACACAGGATTTTGTTTCACAAAATCTGGTTCTGCTATTTCATGGGAAAGCAAGAAACAAAAAACTGTTGCTTTGAGCAGTTGTGAGGCTGAATATATGGCTTTATCAGAAGCGTGTCGTGAAGCGATTTATCTAAAGAATTTAGAGTTTGAAATAACAGGTTGTAGTAAAAAGATTATATTGTATAATGACAGTCAGAGTGCATTGAAGTTGGCAAATAATCATCAGTCTCATAGACGTTCCAAACATATTGATGTAAGATATAATTTTATCAGAAATGCTATTAATGATGACATGGTTGGGACTGAGTATTTGGCAACTGCTAACATGCCTGCTGACCTATTGACAAAAGGTTTACCAGGGATGAAACATTACAAATTTATGAAAACACTTGGTATTGTTGTAAGATAAAAAATATATTGTTGTATACATAATTTTTACAAGAGTTTAGTGTCTGTTTGAAGATAATTGTTTTGTTTGTTATTTTGATATAGTGGGGGTGTTAAAACTAGATATCAAAAATTGAGTTATTACTGGCATGTATTAAAAATATGTATACTGTTGTCTATGCCTCTTGTCTATGTACGTTTGTGTGAGAATAAAAACGATCCTCACTTGTTAGCTGCCAAGCACCGCGTTTTAATACTTAGTTCGGTGCTAAGTTGTCATTTCAGTACTAAGAACTTTGCCTAAATCGAAATATACTTCGAAATACAAGTACTGACTCAATAGTTTAGGCTAGAACTAAAATTAGGTTTCGTTTTGTAATAAGGTGGAATGAGTTTCACCAACAGTAACAGACATAATAATTATATTATGTCAAACTAATTTATACGACCAGAATTTAAAGTAACAATGTCATTTTTTTTATCATTACCTTTATTAAACTTTAGTCATAAAATTATAACTTTAGTTTTTCAATTGGTCAGAAAGCCTTAAAACGACACGTTGTCGACAAAAACAAACATTAGATTTCGATTATTCTGGAAAGTTTGTCCTCTATCACATACATCCATATATTGTAAAGGAATTACCTACTAAGATTCAAAGTCAGGTGTGAATTGAAAATTTCATTCTAGTCTTCAAAGCAATACTTATATTAATTAATACAGCCGAATAACTATGCTTTTAATTCGTATGTGGTGTTTACAAAGGGCGCCGATAGCAAAATGGGGACTAAATTAATAAAGGCTTGGGGGACTAAAAGTTGTCTGAAGGTCATTCAAATAATTTAAAGGTACAGGGTGCATTTTTCAAGTGGGCGTGAGTGGCCAAATCTGAAACTATGTGAAAAATAGCGAAAAGTACTCAAAGTCCTCTCAGGTTCGATTTTGATGAAAACTAAAACTGCGTTATTAGATATTTGAAAAATCAATATTTCTAGCCAGGAACCGAACCCGTTGATTTTGAAAAAAAAAACACTGTATTATTACACCATTCGATAGTGTCGCTAATAAGGATCGAATTCTGGGAAGTAACATCATACGGCAAACTAGGGTAGGGTAAAGGTTTCTACGTAAAATTAGGTACTGCAGATTTCTTGAAACCAAATCGAGTGATAGCTAACATATTATTTTTTTACCTAAGCGACAATCCAGTACGTGTGTAGCCTGGCCACTTCTACTCTACGAAGACAAAATTACATTTTCTTTTCTCCATTTTTCACATCGCGCCGTAGACGTCCTGACGTCCTTATATAATTTATTATTTTGTCTTTCAATTATACGATGGTCATACAATTCGTGCAGGCGCATTTCAGGAAATGTGCGTAATATATTGGGCAGTTGCGTAAGGTGGAGGACAGGGTGTTGTGGCGCAGTTTGGAAGAGGCCTATGTCCAGCAACTGTGACAAGGCTGAATTGATTGATGTTGGGCAGCTGGGCTAAAGTTATTTTAGAAATCACACACACATCACGTTGCAGTGTAAAACTGATTTACATCTGTTACCTCAGACATCAGAGGTAATTTTAAGACCGTTCACAGTCTGATCTCAGTCTCAATCTGTCAAAAATACTTCTAATTTCCCTACATTTTGACAAGTTTTTGACATTTGTTTGTCGCCGAGATGAGACTGCGACTAGATTTTGAACGTTTTAAATTACGAGAATTGGCCCTAAGGTTTAGTTGAAAACCAGTATCAGGCACTAGTTGTCTGGCATTTTTGCTGAACTGGGCCTTGTTGGCGCAGCCGTGAGGCACACTTTCCTGCTATTTTCTTACATCGGTCTTTATATGTATGTACTCGTATCTGGTGTAGGCTATGTTTTAGTCTGTGCTAAATAAATGTATTTTCTTTCTTTTTATTTCAAATCAGTTTTAAAACAGTAGGCATTTTCACTTTGATAAGCTTTGCTATGATCTTTTAAATTGCTTCTGTCTAAACCATACACAGTCATATACCTTAATTGTTTCTGTCTTAAGCACACAGTCATACCCTCCAGCAGTTTTTTCTTCGCTCTGTGCCTTGTTAGAGAGCGGACGTACGCTAACAACTTTTAATTTGTAATTGTCTAAAATAAAATATCGTCTAAGGAAATATAATCCTTACGGCCGTCCAAAGTTTATAGTTTTGCATAACTTTCCGTTGCATTTCTTGGTTAAATCACCGTGTGTGACCGAGTGAATGCCCAAGACCGCGGGTACCTGCGAGCCCTCCTTCACCTCCGCGTGAACAGTACGGTCGTCATAACTGCCATACCGCTCCAACCTGTAACTCGCGACCGCCCCGTACCGGGTTCGTCAACTCACCGATACTGTTGCATGTGCGCAGTATCGGTTTTAATTGTGAATATAGCACTAGAAGCTATCGTAACTTGCACCTTTGCTAAGTTATCAGGACAAATTGTATTAAAGACACAAGTCCCAACCCTTGATTCATATATTTTAAGGCATTGCAAAGATACAATACCTAATAGAAAATAATGGTCACTTTTACATGAAAAATCAGTAAAATAAAATATTAAATAATAATATTTATTATTATATTATTTTTTTCGTTAATTGTTAGTGTTATGTTTTGATTACGTATAGTAAATACTAGCTGCGCCCCGCGGTTTCACCCGCATAAGTTTCGATCCCGTGGGAATGTCGGGATAAAAAGTATCCTATATGTTAATCCTGGTTATAAACTATCTGTGTGCTAAATTTCGTCAAAATCTGTTCAGTAGTTTTTGCGTGAAAGAGTAACAAACATCCATACATCCATACATACAAACTTTCGCATTTATAATATTAGTAGGATTAAACTCTGATTATTTATTATTCTAAGAAAGAGGAGAGGGGAAAACCTATCTCTAACGCAATTCGGTTTATGATAGGAACGATACGTCGGGTCAGGTTAGGAAGAGGGTTACGTTCGGAAAAAAATTATAATTTTTTTCAAGTTCCTAACCTAACCCGGGGCCGGGTTAGGATTTCAGATCAGGTTCGGAATAAACCTTATTAATTTTTATACATGTCAATTGCATCCGATATTCCGTTCAGCCGTTCAATTGCCTTCAGTAGTTTAATAATAGATGCATTTGCTAGGCACAATAGTACCTAACGTCCGCATATTAGTTCGTATGTGCACGGTCTAATTATCCAATTAGTAGATAAGTGTGATAGCAATTAGGTTATGTCTTATTTGACTTTGTTTGAACGGAGAGGGGAAAATGGAATGTGTTTGTTATAATGTCTATTGTATGTTATATGTATATCAAGGGAAATTTGTCAAATTACTTAAGCTGTTATTTTTCAATAGTTTGTAAGCCATGTTTGTTTATTTATTACCTACTTTGTAAGGTTATTAAGTGTTAAATAAAGTGTCCCCGTACTTGTAAATCTGGTTTTTTTTTGTACTGTTTGTTCCGTTCCCACAGACAAACCGTGAAAACGGTTTTGTGGGGCATAGTTTATAAGCAAAATTTTTGTAAACTTACCGTAAATAAAGAAATAATAATCATAATAAATCAGAACTTTGAAGCAGCATTCATTGGTATATTTATTAACCACGAGGTTTATATAGGGGTCTTATAAGTTTTACGGCTATGTCGTTTTGTTTGTGTGTATATGTGTATCAGTGTGCCTGCCTGTATCGTAGCTCCCAAACGGTCGATTTCAATGCGGTTTTTGTTGAATAATATCAATAGCTTATTTACCTGAATACCATTACACCACCGAAAGATGAATACCGTTTACTCGCTTCAGAAGTGAGAATAATGTGGTCCAGTCCCAAGTTTAAAGTTAAAAAAGAGGAAAAAAGGACTCCTTTTTCACACCATAGATTTCACCCTGTCATCTATGCCTTCGTGCTGTCAAGTGTCGTGTGATTTTGTGTCGTCCGAGTCGGCAACAAGTTTCAATTTTGTTTTTTATTTTCCTCCTTTACTTTTTCGTTTTAAAATGGGTAACGAAAACACTCAAGTAGGGACCGAAGCGATTTAGTTAAATTACAAGCTTTCCCATCGGCAAAATTGACGAACTTCCATAAAAAACTTTTGTCCCCAATTTGACCCCTCCAGTGAATTCATTTTAAAAAGTTACTTCCTTAGTTTCACTTTTGATAAAACCATAAAAACAACCAATTTAAGAACCGTCCTCAAATGTATTTCACCGTCAGTTGTTCAAATTTCAAGAACTTGAAACATTGATATTTGACGCTGGAAATTTTTTAGTTATTCTGTCAGCGAAGAGGAGTGTTCGGGGTTTTTAAGCAATACCAGTGGTAGTATTGTTTAAAAACCCCAAACACTCCTCTTCGCTTTCCTTAAGATTTGGTAGCTCTTTTCCTAGTTATTTATATTATTTCATAACTATACATAGTCATTTGACCACGCCTTCCAAAAATGCTGCTGTGCTTCTTCACAAGGTCGCCAAAGACGAAGTCTTTAAGACCTCTGTGCTATCTGGGTGAGGATAGGATGTCAAGGAACTACCAATTAGGAATGACTTGGAGTCAGATATTGAAAATCACTATGGTCTTACGAAATAATTCAATATCTATACTCTCTATCTCTGCAACAATTCCATTGAATTGCTCATTATGTAACTTTTGGTCAAGACACTTGTATAATTAGAGACAACAAGCTTCACCCACATGATTTCGTTTTATTATTATCTATTATCATTAATCATAGAAAGGAATGAATATATTGACAATTTAATGACGCGGTCGCCTCGAAGTCAATACCTGATTTATTCAATTAAATACGTAGTTCAAATAAAACGTATTTCACCTGATATTGTAATTATTTACCTAGTTTAAATTTGGGAAAACTCTGTGAAAGAAGTCGATTGACAATGCTTGTGGTTTGTTTATACAATCAAGTAAGCTATACTAATTATATACTAATACTAAAGCTGAAGAATCTGTTTGTTTGAACGCCTTAATCTATGGTACTTCCAGTCGGATTTGAAAAACTCTTTTTGCTTTTGATAGCCTATTTCTTGAGGAAGCCTAAAAAAAAAAAGGGCTTATAGGCTAAGAGAGAACAAAAAGAAAATTTCTGAAAGAACGCTAAACGAAAACAAAGTAATTTGCGGTCGGGCGATGATACGTAGCGGGTAGGGAGAACAAGACACACGCGAACGAAGTCACAGGCAGTGGAAGATAATTGAGGTTCAACAAATAAGGTTTATTATCATCCTCAAATTAAGCCAGGCCCCTCTAGAACTATCTGTTATATGCTATATATCTGTTATACCAGTAACACAATTATGAGATACCATTGCGAATTTGTGTCAGTTACTTGATTGGGCCCTATTTAATCCGACCTCAAGTTATACGGAGGTCAGGTCAGAGATGTAAATGTATCTGAGGTCACAGAATAAGTGTTTACGTGTGTGTTTGTGGGAATTAGGTTGAGGTTATGACAAGATGGAAGATAGGGGATGGAAGTGCAACGACTTCCCCGTAATATGCTAGTTGGCAGTAAAAAAAATACTGTTAATGAATTTTGTTTTGTAGAATGGTTGTAAGCTAAAAATATCAAAACTGATCTTAATTTTGTAAATAATTTTAGATTAATTTTACAATTCATTAAATATTTTTTGAAAAATATTCGTGTGCGGTCATTAAACATCTTGTTAATTAAGACATCCGAATATTATAATATTCCGACAGAAATATTAAAGTAAGTTTGTGTGCAGACAGCACTGTAAAGAAGGTGGATATGACGGGAACCAAGTATGTCGATGCTCGAACCGCCATGACAGTATGCCAAAATTAAAATGCGCTATAAAAATGAAAAATTAGTACTTAACTCAAACTGTAGTTATTTAAATTATGACACCAAAATTGAATACAACAAAATATAATTAGACACCAAAATATCTGAGTGAAATGTGAATTCATGGGGGTCTGCTCCGAAGTGCAAAGTGCGAATGATCGGATCGGAGCGACACATGGCCGAACCGAATATTATTGAAAAATGTGAAAAAAGTTCGGATCGGCTCAGTTGGGTCGGGACCATAGTCAATATTCGAAAGAGTGTAGGAGTGTAGGATTGGGACCGACCGAACCAAATAGTAACTTCGTAGCAGGAAACGGCCGAACATTCGGCCGATACCACTTCGGAGTAGACCCCCTGGACTCATCGACGAAGACGAATGACGCTGTTATCACTCGTCTGACCGCTTCACAAGATAAATATTAATTAATGATAATTTAAGATAAATCACATTTTCTGTTAGTTTCGTATTTGAATCTTAATTAGATGACGGACACTGAATGAGACACAATAGAAGTTTTATTTTTATTACGCCTGAGGGGCGTTAAAACAGAGTTCAATTTTATATACACGTATGTAGATTTATGCGCAAATGTAACTCTTACAGCCCCTTAACCATTGAATTCTTTGAAGAAATCCGTTTCTACAAAGTCGTCTTTATTCGCAGTTTCTTTAAAAAAGATAAATTGTATACTTTGCAAAATAAATTCTTGTTTCAGAATCATAACTTTGTTTTCTGCGAAGTATATTTTTGTGTTATATTGCTCACAAATAATCTAATATATTGGAAATTGAAGACAGTAAAACTTGTCTAGAGCACGCTGGTCTATAAAATGGGAAAGAGGTTTGAACAGTGCAACATATGCTATTTATTGCTGGGATATAAAAACTTTTTGAAAAGTTAGTGTTGAAAGGAGTATTTTGAGTGACCCACTTGAGAAAACTAGATACATACTATACTGTAGTCGCTAGCATAAGTAGTAAACTTACCATTATAAAGAAATATAAAAAAGTTAAAAGAAATCTCACAACCTCGGTTCCCGATAAACTTGCAGTTGGAGTCTTTCATTAACGAACTTAATATCAGAAAGAAAGAAAGAATGAAGAATATAAATTAAATTGTATAGCATAACAGCATATAGTTCCGACTGCTGGGAATATGTATGAGGGCCATATTCCACAACGCACTCCCATTACGGGTTGGTGGTTACAAGATATTGTCAATCCGACATTCTAATTAACTAATCATGAAACTTTATTAATGTAATTTTCGTGTCTATTTAATTAGCTAATCATTCATTATTAGTTTAGAGACAATGCTACGCCATTAGTCAGTGACACGTGTGGTTCCGCTATATGTGCTACGCGCGTAAACTACGAATCTGCTACGTATGCTACGAATGTGCTATGTATGCTACAAATGTGCTACATATGCTACGCATGTGCTACGTAATGTTACGAATGTGCTACGTATGCTACAAATGTGCTACGTATGCTACGAATGTGCTACGTATGCTACGAATGTGCTATGTATGCTACGAATGTGCTACATATGCTACGCATGTGCTACGTAATGTTACGAATGTGCTACGTATGCTACAAATGTGCTACGTATGCTACGAATGTGCTACGTATGCTACGAATGTGCTATGTATGCTACGAATGTGCTACATATGCTACGCATGTGCTACGTAATGTTACGAATGTGCTACGTATGCTACAAATGTGCTACGTATGCTACGAATGTGCTACGTATGCTACGCATGTGCTACGTAATGTTACGAGTGTTCTACGTATGCTACAAATGTGCTACGTATGTTGACTACGAATACGTAACGCTCGTCGCATTGATTTTTTTTTCGATATCACACATTGGTGTGTCGGGGTTCGGGCTCCTGCTCGTGGCTGAATAATAACAGCCGCATGGGTCGATCGAAGGTTACGCTACGTTTGCCGCGGTTGGTTCGTGGATAGGTGATCACCCATTACAAATCGGAACCCTGAAAAGCACGTTAACCTTTACCTAAACCTTTGACCCCGGCTGTCATTCGTAGATCTTCGACAGTCGTTACGGGTATTCAGAAGCCCAAAAAGTCTGACAACCAGTCTTACCAAGGGGTATCCTGTAACCCAGTAACTGGGCTGTGGAGGTCAGATAGGCAGTGGCTCCATGTAAAATACTGTGATTCAGCTGCATCGGTTAGACTGGAAGCCGACCCCAACATAACTGGGAAGAGGTAAGGCAGATTGATTGCATTTCGCATTAGTGTGTTAGGTTTGGTAAAGAGTTATCATCTACTATGATCAACACAATTATAATTGTATAATTATAAAAGGTGGCTTCACATGCTCGTAATTTTTTTTTCCTTGTATTTTCTAGGCACCAAGCTACCTTTTCTACAATTTAAAATAAATAAATAAATATCCCTGGAAATTTCACACAGCACCATTTGTCCCAAGCTAAGCAACCTAATGCTTGTGTTAAGGTAACAAGATGGCTGAATCGTGATTTGAATCGTTTTGTTGGTATATGTTGTAAGAACATCAATCAGAAAGTGTCACTTCCGCTTTAATAATATTAGTCCAATCAATAAAGGAGTTGGTAGAGTGCGTGATCAGGGACCTAAGTGATTCCTTCAAAAACTTGTTCAGGGTGCTTAGGAAGTGAACATACTGAAAGTCTTGACACGTCTAGGGGGTTAGGGTGAGGACACACACAAAAAGTTCCCGATTTTGGGGTTTTCACATATATCCCAAAAAAGTGCGTCGTAGAGAAAACAATCGTATACCAAATGAAAGCTCATACAATTCTCTACAACTTTTATGATTACTTTTTTTCCGAATTTTCAACCGTTTTCAAAAACACGGTCCGCGGTCCGGAAAAGCGATGATTATTGCGTGGGTTGGTTGGTGGTGTAACGAATATATAACCAAAACAAAAAATATACAATCTGAAGGCCAATTCTAGTAATTTAAAACGTTCAAAAACTTGTCAAAATGTAGGGAAATTAGATGTAATTTTTGACAGATTGAGACTGAGATCAGATTGTGAACGTTCTTAACATTACGAGGATTGCCCCTCAGACTGTGAACGGTCTTAAAATTACGAGAATTGCCCCTCTGTAATGCTCCGCCTCATAAAATAAAGTACATAAGGCAAAAAGCCAGGGCGAATGAGAACACACACAGATAAATGAAAATAACATAACATCACGCCTTGTGTCTTCGAATGGGCTGACGTGTACCCATAGTACACCCACATTCTGCCAGTTGTGTGTAAGTTCCATGTATTTGGGGGCTAGCTTATTGCCATTAACCGGGCACAAATCCCGACTTCGGCCTGCTACTGAGAAATTCCAGATATAAACGACACGGTTGGTGCAGTGGCTGAGCGATCGACTGCTGCGCTGCGTGTCATGGGTTCAATTCCCGCACGGAAGAAATATTTGTATTGCCTACAGGTAGTTGTTCCGGGTCTGGATGTTTGTGTATGTGAGTTAAAATGTTGGTAAACGCACCCACGATACAGGAGTAACTCGTAGTGTGAGCAACATTTTTATTAAAAAAAAAAAACACGCAGCACCTGAAAGTTGAACCCTCAGGACCTCATGCTTAACTTCTGCTTTTAATAACCTTTCGGTAAGGAATAAGTTTACTCTAGCTTGAGCTCTAAACTCCAATTGAATTCTAAAATTAATCTAACTAAGTCCTAACTCTGTCAGCATAGCGAATTCAAATTTTGGAACTGGAACGAGTGAGTGAGATAACTCCTACGAGTTAGAAAGGGACAGATATAGCGTAACATCGTTACAGTAGTTCGGAACACCAATTTAGTCCAGAAGGTATTTTCGGTGGGCAGTTCTATAAAGGCTGGTACAGTCAGCCGCACGTTGGCAGTAACGTTTGAACAAAGAAGCCGCCCTTACTGCTACAAAATAAAAGTGCTGTCAAAGTCAAATTGTCACCATTTACGTGCACTTGGTTGTACGTTACTTGAAATACGACGAACATTTCGAACCCTTTTCCTTTCCTCAAAGTTAATAAAAGTTCCTATTAATTGAGGGTATAGAATCAAGCACGTAATCTTGAACTGATCCCGGAACTGTTATGTATTCTGTTCATGAATGGGATACGTTTCTTGAAACAGTAATAAAAAGATAAATAAATACATTAGATTCGCTTTTGCAGGACTTGTGATTCTAGTATGGCAGCGTCTACACAGCAACATGCAAACTACGCATCATACTGACGTCACGCAAAATCCTGTATCGCGCAAGCAAAGTTCGCCGCACAACTAGCGTATTTATATACAACGTCCCAACATCAATTTATTTATTTATTTATTTATTACTTTAATTAAAACGGTTTAAAACCAATTACAGTAATTAAAGATACAATTTGTATATACACAAACACAAGATAAAATAAAAGATAAAAGTACACACACAAGATAAAATATAAAATCATCGAGTAAAACAACTTTCATAAATCCCTCTCACAGTACTTCTGACATGCCGACAAAATCTTCGTCCATTCGTCCGCAAACAGATCGTTTGTTGGATTAGAGTCCAAGAGATCATTAAGTGCGGCCAGAGTACGTGGTATTGGGGACTTAGCACGCGCAAGTGTGCGACATGGAGGCACAGCAAACAGCCTGTGCTTTCTGCCGCGGCAGTAGTGGTCTGGCACAAAGAAGCAAGCTAGCACAGCATGTAGATCAGGCGCGTCTATGGTGCCACGGAGCGTCTTACAGGCTATGGTGAGCTGGTCTTTTGCTCGCCTTACCTCTAACGAGTTATATCCGAGGCATCCCAGTAGAAATTTAGTCGGATAGAGGTAAGGATAATAGCCATGTTTACGCTTATAGATAAACCTAAGAAACGCTTTTTGTACCTTTTCCAGTAAAAGCGCGTAGGAACTTTCGTGCGGATTCCACACGCAGGAGCTAGATTCTAATTTGCTACGTACGAGTGCATTAAATATAATTTTGATGGCATGTGCGGAACGAAAATCGCGGCAATTACGTAGAACAAAACCCAATCTTTGGTAGGATTCTTTAGCTACCGTGGCGATATGGTCGTGGAAGGTGAGCTTTGGGTCGAATGTGACTCCCAGATCTTTCATGGCTGATGTTTTCATGATGGTATTGTTATTTAAATTATATTCACAATTAACTGGGTGCCGCATTCGACCGAATGTCATTGCGAAGCATTTGGAGGGATTAAATTCCATCTTATTGTCAAAGCTCCACCTGTATATCGCGTCTATGTCTTGCTGCAGTGCTAAACAGTCACGCTCGGAGTTTATTTCGAGGTATAATTTCAAGTCGTCAGCATACAATAGACATTTTGCATGACGGAGAACTTGGGCAATCAAACGTCGGGCAGACCACCAAACTCAAAACCCGTCGGAGGGTCCTCTTTTTTCTGCGGAGGATGAGTGAACTTTACACCCCGTTCCTCATATTTCTATACTAGACTAGCTGCATCCCGCGGTTTCACCCGGATAAGTTTCGATCCCGTGAGAATATCGGGATATAAAGTATCCTATGTGTTAATCTGGCTATAAACTATACGTGTGCCAAATTTCATCCAAATCCGTTCAGTAGTTTTGGCGTGAAGGAGTAACAAACATCCATCCATTACAAACTTTCGCGTTTATAATAATTATCAGTAGGATTGTAAACTTGTACCTAAATACTGTCCTTTCAGTAACGTGTCTCTAAAAGTTTGTTAAAGCTGTTAATTGATTTCGAAAACCACGTCATATTTTATCTAAACTTCTCTTTACTCAATTAAAGCTGGGTGGGCACACTCCATCAACTAACGCATTATGTCATCTATCATACGGCGTCAAAGTTTACACTACACGTTTCTCTCATTTCATTAATGGGTAAAACTTGTTAGATGAAAATACTATATATATGGTGTTCAAAATAAAGAGTATTTTATCCTTTTCTATAATGACGAATCACCGTAATGCCAAGTAGTTAAGTTGGTTGGGTTGGGCCTTTGGTATGACACCCTCGCGCCATCGCATCTTCCAGGCAGCTGCAGCGACTGTGCTGCAGCGTCTGCTGTAGGAGCAGAAAACATCAAATGGCGTAAATATAACAACCTTACTGGGAGCTATATGGGATACTGCTGTTTTGCAAAAAAAAATTGTGAAAATTTCACTATCTAAACTTTTAGCAACCGTTTTTTTATACCAATGCAATATTTGGAATGATTTTAGTACGCACATTCACGCGGTCATTTGGTCAAATTTTTACTCGTCAGAATATTACCAAGGATAATAACGGCACGGTTGGCGCAGTGGTTAAGCGATTGACTGCTGCGCTGCGTGTCGCGGATTCGATTCCCGCACGGAACAAATATTTGTATGACCTACAATTAGTTGTTCCGGGTCTGGCTGTTTGTGTATGTGAGTTTATAATGTCTGTAAACGCACCCACGACACATGAGAAATTCCTAGTGTGGGGCAAAGTTTAAAAAAAAAAAAAAAATGTTATACAGGCATTTGGTCTTTATTCAAATGATTTATTACAGCAAACAATCTTCAGACGATAAACATTTGGTCAAATGATTTGTCATGAAAAAAAATATAAAGACGAAAATAAGATTTTTTGGGAATGTTATAATTAAAAAATGCACTTTTATTTGATGTCATTTACGTTCTACTTTGTAAGTTTATGTGCTTGAATTTGTTTGAACCAAGTCAAATGTATGATTACGAACGACGAACGAAAAACGTACTGCTACCAGAACTGTAGGTTAGGTTAGAATCCATTTTATTATTATATAATATTACTTAATTGCCATGTATAGTTTATAATTTTCTTAGAGTTTAGTGAGATTTGCAACGTAACACGCTTATATATTTTTTAAATCGAAACATCTGGGTTAGGTTAGGTTAGAACTGTGACAACACAACCCACGAGCCGAGCGAGCGAAGCGAGCGTGCCGCGCCAGGGGCCGGCGAGTGCTACAAATATATTTTTGAATGTAAAACCAAACCAACAAAACACATTATAAATTAATTTGTATATTTTGTGCAAATGACATAAAGATGGAAATATTTTATCATTGACTAAGCAATTGACTGAATAGAAATGGTAAATTGAAAATTGACGATACTAAATATTTAGCTTATTTTATTTTGCGTAAAATATGTTACACCAACTGAAATATTTGACTACATTAAAATTGGTAAAAGTACTAGTTGGTAAGTAAGTTATTGTTTAAACGTCCACTTGCCAAACATTAGGATTGCGTTAGAGTGTTTGAGAGAGGGACGAGTTTATTTGCTAAGTCATAATTTGGCAATGAAATTATGCGGAAAATTGTTTGGGAAGTGATAATTTGTCAGATTTTTTTTTTGGATGAATCCAGGTAAACCCGTTTGAGAAATAAAATGACAACTTTATTTTCCCATGTCTAAGCAAAAAACACAGCAAAGGTGAAGGCCACACTATTATTTTAAAAACAATTTAAAAACTTGTAGTCCTAACTTACGCAGTATTCAAATCTAAAATTCTCGCTTTTAATTTTAACTATTCACGAAATTCTAACACAAAAATATTCTCGTGAACTACCCTCATTACTTCAAAATTGTAAATAACAAAATACATGCAATTTCATATTTGACGGTAGGCACACATAATTACGCAGTGCGGCACCAAACCACAGGACCAGTGGACGTCCACTGATGCGGTCAACCCCGGATTTAGGGACAGCCGGCAAACGGCCTCATACACCCTTTATGTCATATAACTAACCTATAATTTATTCCGATCGAAGATGATAGGGTATCTTAAACTGGAGTGTTTTATGTAAAGTTGCGGATATCAATATCATTTTGGGATAGTGGGAATTTTGTAGATGGAAATGTTTACAAAGCATGTGTAGTGGTAAATATTTCGGTGATGAAAATAGTTTATACGATCTTTTTAAAACGACCAACTAGAACTATGGGTAGAAAAATGATGCCAGATAATCTCTATTCTATTTTTTTTTTCCTATAGCGGCAGAATCAAAGATAGGTTAACACTTTTAACAAAATATTACTGTTGTAACACTGGCCGCAAAATTACAAACCACTAAACTTACATATCCTGCACACTATTCTCTATAACATGATACAAGTATCTATATACCAGAGATGATACCTAAAGTACTCTGTCCATTTATCCATCCAGCTGAACATGCAACATTCAAAAGAGGATACACTCGTGATTTTCACCGCCTGCACTTACCGTAACATTCCGTGTTCACTACACGCCATTTTCTATTCGTGTTGCATTCCATATTTAAATCTTTTTACACGGTTTTTGGAAGCTGACAAAAGATGCTGACAACTGAAAAGGTGAGAATGGACATGTGTTTAAATTAGGCATAAGCGAATCTGATGGTCTGAGTTTTAGAGAGTTTTACTCCATTTGAAATAAGATTAGACATTTAAATAAACCTTTTTACAGTCCGTTCAACCGATTTTGAATATTCTATTGCGTTGGTAGCATGACAAATGCCAGCTGCAGTAAACAGTTGGTATTGTAACCACTTTTATGCTTTTAATGCCATCATTATGCCTACGGTATAGCAGTCAAAATCGGTTAAACCGACTATAAAAAAGATTTATTTAAATGTCTAGTCTTATTTCAAATGGAGTATAGGTTTATAGATTTTCGAATATTATTTCCAAGTCTAGTCTTGCGAAGGAGTATCGTGTTACCCAGTAACTGTGTTGTGGAGCTCAGATAGGCAGTCGTTCCATGTAAAATACTGGTATTCAGTTGCATCTGATTAGACTGGAAGTCGATCCTACATAGTTGGGAAAGTTGGAGAGTTGAAAGATGTTTTTTGCTAACAATTACGTGTTGAGGTCAAGTTTGACTATTTTTCTAGTCTTTAATGTTAATGTTGGCGCGGTGAGAAAAACAAATAGAAAGGTCCTTTAAGGTCATTTAGTTTTACTATACTATACTTATTTCTTTAGATGAAAAGCTAATTGACACTGTGAATACCGACTCCACGGACATGTAAACATCGGGGCAATTCAGCTGTTAGACCAAACAAATATAGTGCGAAGACTAAAACGAACAAAATCTTTTCAGTTAGAGTAGAAATAATAGTGACTATGGAGACCGCATATCGGCAAGCGTAGTGTGGGACGACCCCCAGCTAGATGGACGGACGACCTAAAGAAGGTTGCTGGGACGGATTGGATGGGGAAGGCGGAGGACAGGGTGTTGTGGCGCAGCCTGGGAGAGGCCTATGTCCAGCAGTGGAATGCGATAGGCTGAGTTGATGATACACATAATGACAAATGATAAAAGTGTTTATATCATTATATCAGACTCTAAGAAAGAGAAACTGACTTGTGTAAAGTACGATCAGAATTATTCTAACTTTTAAAATAATTATCACGTAAAAAATAAGTTAGATTAAAATTGCTTGTTACTCTTATAGGCTAGATTGTAATAAATTATTAAGAACCCGGTTCTTTTTAACAAAGGATAAAAAAGTATGGTATTTCATTCGATAAAAACTTAATAAACTTAGTTAACCATCCTGAGAATTTGCGATGCACATACCTACATATAATAATGTAGTAATGAATTAAAATGAGTCTTCTTTAGACCGTTCGCCCAATCCGTCGATATAAAAGTTGAGTATAAAGTTGAGCGAGGTGGGTCCATCATAATTGGCATTTAATTAAAACATCACGCAGGAAAATAATGTCAATAATTTGTGTACCTACCTACTTTATTTTTGAGCGCTTTGTCCGCATTGTTCAATGGGTAATTATCGTATCTATCCAAGCGTAATGTTCTCCACAGGTATTTGATTTTGACATCACTGTAACAAAAGGAATGTTTACGAGGGATGAACAAAAGTTTTATTTAAATAATGAGTATCATGTGGAAGACTGCCTCGGTGGTCTCGTGGTCGCAAGCGCGACTGGTGTGCGTGGGGTCCTGATTCCCAGGTCAGGCAAACGTGTAATTGGGATTTCTATTAGAAATTTCTTAGTAACAGGTCGGAGTTTGGAAGTTGGCGGTTTAATAACCCAGTGCCTCGGAAAGTTGTTGGTCCTGCGCCTGATCTCTCCCCGGTCGTGTCGGATTGCCGTCCCATCGGACTATGAGAGTAAAGGAACAGAGAGTGTACCTGCACACTTGTGCACTATAATATCTCCTGCGTACCCGGGAGGCTGTCAACTTTTTAACCTAGTTATCATGCAGATGATATTATAGTACCTAAAATGTATTATACAGCATGTATCAGAAAGATGTGGTACATACCAGCAATCTGAACTACTGTCTCCCGGGGATACTGTAATGGCGAAAAATAAATCAGCCATTCCATGCTTTTGAAAAGCAGGGTGGCCTAGTGGTAATGACGACACGGTTGGCGCAGTGGCTGAGCGATCGACTGCTGCGCTGCGTGTCGTGGGTTCGATTCCCGCACGGAACAAATATTTGTATTGCCTACAGGTAGTTGTTCCGAGTCTGGCTGTTTATGTATGTGAGTTTAAATGTTTGTGAACGCACCCACGATACAGGAGTAATTCTTAGTGTGGGGCAACGTTTGAAAAAAAAAAAATGGCCGCGACTTACGAGTTTTACGCTTTACTTTGTGCAAATTATTTCATCACTAGGTACTGCTCACAAAACGGTGTAGGAAGACGTCGAAGAAACCGGATAGTGCTAGAATAAAAAAATCGAAGACATGCGACCTCTACCAACCCGCACTGGGCCCGCGTGGTGGATTAAGCTTCACACCCTCTCACAGAGAGGAGGCCTGTGTCCCAGAAGGGAACGTTGCAGGCTGATTATGCTATACATTTGGGTCAAGTAGGTATTGCAGTTTTGTATGGGACAGTTGATAATATTTTCGCGATTACGATGTTGGTCCCATGAAGAAAGTTGATCAGCTTGATAGTTTATACCGCACTCTGAAAGGACATCATTCATGTGTTGAACATTTTATACTCAAAAATTAAAGTATAAAAATATGATTTTTGGCCTTTTCAATCTCAAATAGCAGCCTGGGGGTTAATTGTAGACATTTGTTGTCTCAGTAAAAAATGCTTAAAAGGTCATTTCCCATAAGAAAGCAGTACTTTTGTTTCAGGCCTGCACTTTTTTTTTGTTACGAAATGAATTATGTCCTTTGAACACATCTTTCTGATAAATGTTCTACGACTTTAATACCTGTTTTTATTATATTACAGTTGGGTAAATACTAAAAGAACCCTTTACTTCCACTACCTGATCGAACGGACCTTTGTCTCTAAACTACATTTTTATCTCTAGAAAAGGTAAGGGAACAAAAACACACCAAGTAAAATGAACACTGCACAAACAACAAACAATTACAAATCACTCTATTCCTAATGAGAACATCCAAATTCTCCCGAGTTTAATCACCAGAAAACAGAAACAATGACGATATTTAACGCTTTTCTATACAACAAACATACAAAGGCAAGCAGACGCTACCATTATCCAAACAAAGTTCAATTTGGAACCTCTTTATGGTACGTTTACGGACATTTTTGAATGCGATGGCATAGTATATTGACTGTTCACTTGACTCGAAACTTGGGCTATTTTGTTCCTACCTTGTTGACTTCGATAAATGCAGCTGAAAGTCACCTGAGTGCTGGAGCGGCTGAGAATTTCATGTGCACGTGAAATGGTGGAATTAAAGTCTCGATAGCTTGAAATTTATGTTTTCATGTTATTGAAAAGCTGTCTGACCGGTGGCTAGTAAAGGATAATACATTGGATCTTTTGGATTTTGTAAGATTAACACGTTCAGGCCCGCGCCGCTCTCGTGAAGTGCGCACGTTATGACACAATATTTTTTCATACAAAACGGACATACGTTCACAAACGTTCTGCTCTTCAAGTATCCTAGAGTGTTATAAGATAAAACACAACGTCAAAAGACGTCGACGTCTGATGATGTTGTTCCATAAGCGGTGAATATCACTGCATACAATTTGGACACAACGTCTGTTCCCGTCAACGTTTTTAAACGTTGCGTCTTGAACAATGCGTAATGTTATATTGTATAGGAGAACAACGTCTTATTACGTCTGCATATTAATTCTGCACCTCTGTAAAAGGCGGCGATGGTAATGGAAAAGCAGATGAGTATTCAGCCGTCTCTGTGGTTGTTTGAATAACTTCCATTTCTGTAGTTGCTGGTGATGCAAGAGGTGCATTATTTTCTAAATTACTCTCTGGACGAGATTCGATCGAAACAGTATCCGCCTGTTCTGTATGTGTACCACAATTTGACGAAACTCTGCGCTGTTTTGTTGCACGAGTATCAAAAATACTACCGGAACTTCCGGAGCATTCAGAATCCTCAGAAAGGTCCGATGCCGAGGTCTCAATCTTAGACGCAGATGGTTGCAAGTTATGTTGTGTGACACTTGCGGAGCTATCGCTGTCACTGTCGTCACACGGCCCTGGTCCTGGATCATAATCGCGATCTGTTCCGTACTCTCCATCATCACTGAAGGGGTCAGGTGTAGTCTCTCGCGACGAAACATTTTCGAAAAGCTTCAAGGACGCCTTGCTACACTGCCGGTTTTTATCCATCTAAAACAATACAATTTGGATGGTTGAATAAATTGTTTTAGTGATAAATTCTATACAGCAATAATTTATATTGATAACCACAGTTGATTGACCATCTATAGCGTACCCTCATAAGTATGCGTATTCAAAATACATTGTTTTTATAAAAATAAATGAAATACTTACGTTTTATCATAAAAATTGTCCGTCTAAGATACGCACGGTCACGACATGCGGCGCACGGTGACTGAAGTGGGGAGCGTTGCTGCTCCGCGCGACGTGTTCGGACGTTGCGTGTGTGCGTACGCGCTTGCAAGTGTGTAGTAGACGATACAACAATAAGCCGCCAAAATTCGATTTGTTGTGGCTCAAAGTGTTTGACACTTGCAAGTGTTGCGACGCAAAAGTTCAACTAATGGAATTTACTATGGCTTCCTGGCGTTGTGAGACGTAGTGCAAATAATGTCACATTTTTATTAGACGTGCTGAGACGTTGTTTTAATAATAAATTGTTCAAATTTGACGTTTTATGACGTTGCGGGTCCGAACGTGTTAATAAAGGAATACTTTGTTACTGTACTGTTGTAGCATTGGAGGGATGCTAAATGTACTAGGATTGATTAATACAAGACTATTTACTTTTATATAGCGTCATTATTAAGATCTTTTTACTTTTATTTTGTTACATAATTTGGTTTTTATTTTACAGTTTAGTTTAGTTTGTGATCTGCCTGGTTCGAATCGCAATAAATACTTTTTCTTACTTTTCTTTGTTATTTTTTTAATATTCTTGTCCTTGTCAGCCAGATCCGACTCTTATTGTTTTCTATTCTCAATTTGTATTGACGTTTATGTTATGTTATGCCATTATCTTATAATTACCAAAAAGGTTGTATGCCACAAACCATGCAGATCACAATCTCTACATTATGTAAGTACATAATAATATGAAAACATTTGGCATTATGTCGAGTGCTTTCAGCCTGTGACGAAGCCGTAATTTCGATGTAACCTTCTTAGATGGAAGAAGGGAAATCATTACTCCGTTTATGACAAGAAACTTTGAAAAAGGAAAGAATATACATCACGTAACATAACATGACGCCTGTAATCCCCGAAGGGTTTGGCAGTGTTGTACCTAAATATGAATCGCGACATATTCGCCAAAAATGTAAACAAATATGAGTTTTTGGAAAATAACTTTAATTCCTACACAATAAAGTTCAGTTTACGCTACAACTTCAAACATTTTATAACTTTTTCAATAGTGCCTAGACACTCTGAAATCAACTTGATTTTTGTTTAACTTGAAATAAAGTCAATTTGAAACAAATAAAATTTGAACATACAGTACACCCACATTTCGCCAGTTATGTTCAAGTTCCATGTAATAGGGGGCAAGCCTATCTTCATCAACCAGGCACATATCCAAACTCCGGACTGCTACTGAGAAATTCTTGATGGAAAACCCAATCACACTTTGCCCGGTCCAGGAATCGAATCCAGGATCTCATGCTCGGCAGTAGCGCTTGCGACCACTAGACCAACGAGGTAGTCTGAAAGAATATAATTAGCCCTTTAACCCGTAGAATGTCGTAATTACAGACACAATTAAAAAGCCGTTGGTCTCGCGTGGATCTACGTTCCGACATATCAAGGGTTAAAGCCGTCATTAAATAAAAAATCAACCAACCAACCAACCAACCAACCAACCATTTGAATTTCCGCACTCAAAAAGTAGCAAGAACAGTATAACATACTCAAACCTAACAAAATTATTACAACTACAAAGTGAATACAAAGTTGTACATTTCCATATCCCCAGGGATTTAAGGATCTATTCAGTCGGGAGCCGAATTGCCCATTTTGAGTGCCGTATGCGATATCTAGGGCAGTTTAACGATTTCACACGCTCACTGGGTCACCTGTTAAGCTGACACCAAATAGGTAGTGTACAGAAGGTAGGAACGACACAGATTTGACTGGACCTGACCTGAAGTGTAAGGAAAGCAGATCCCTAAGTAACCACTTCGTTCGTTTGTTTATCACTAGACTAATCGTAAGCTTCAAAATCTAAATTTTTGGCACGTGTATCTATAGTTTTTAAGTCCAATTCGCTGTCTATCAATATTGTTAGAGACAATCCGTAAGAGTTACTTAAGCATTATGCATATTATGACGGCGCAGCAAGTGGCGCCATCTAGGTTCCACTAACTGTGGAACCACCGAAAAGGTCGGATAGCAGGATACTTTAATTTAGTCACCAGCCAATGTTAACTGGCGGCGACTAGCGGAGCGTCGCATCTATGATTGCGTGGAAGGAGTCTTCTGAGGGGCAATTCTTATAATTTTAAGAACGTTCACAGTCTGATCTATTTCAATCTGTCAAAAATACCTCTAATTTCACAAATTGACATTGTGGAAGTTATTAATTTTTGAATTTTTAAATGACAAGTTTTTGACATTGATTGTCGCGATTAGAATTTGAACGTTTTTAATTACGGGACTTGGACTTCTGATGACATAGCCGCTGTCATACTACGTCCACTCCGAACTACTATTATTCCGGTACAATCCTTATGATATTGAAGCTGCTGAACCATTATTACTTATACAATGACAACTTCTGGTTAAGGCTATCCTGCGCCATTATATACATATATATCATACCTGGAGTTATGTAACTGCTTAATGTTTACGCTTTACAATTAGGTGACGCTTAGTGTTAGTAAAAACGGGCGGTAGACATAGTTCACATACTGCTAGTCACTGCCAGTGCAAGCGCACTCACAGTTGCGCTTGTATATGCACCAGATGCGGTGCAATCCGGTGATCTCAGTCCTAAAACTTTACCAATAACTTGATCACTTTTGAATTAGTCACATCAAACTTTTTACTTCTCAATTGACGTAATATCATAATATATCATCACATTTTTGGCGTCCCACCCACAGTTTGAGTCTTTACACAAGATTCATAGATACGAATATGAACTCTATCTTCATAAAGATAAGGTTCATGTTAGTATGAAGCACTTGCTTACAATCGGTTATACGAAAATTAATCGCTTAAAATATAATACTAATAATATAAAAATAAGCTTAATATTAATATAACTAACTTAGCAAAGTAAAGTGAAGTCAAAGTCATCATCATCATCATCATTTCAGCCGAAAGACGTCCACTGCTGGACAATAGGCCTGTCCCAAGCACCTCCACCTCGACCGGTTCTATGCTTCTCGCGTCCAACGGGTTCCTGCAGCCAAAGGCCAAAGGCTAAAGTGCTAAGTAAATAATAAGTCAAAGTGCTACTTATGAATTAAGCCCTAAGTGTGCGTGTGCTTTTACTCGCTGTATGCAGCTGACCTTCTGTCCTATTCTGTGCTGTGAAGCCTGGCAACTTTGCATTTTGTGACGTTCTATACTTCAGTTATGATACTAAAGATTCTTTTCTTGTCGCACAATGGACGTTGCTTTTGTTACTTGAAAGATTTTGCGATGAAGTACGCTTTTGTTTTGTTGGCCACTTTTGTGATTGGAATTTGATTAATTATTTAAAGGAATAATGCTACTGAAGTAGGTTATAAGAGATTTGGGCCCGTATTCCCGTAATTTAAAACGTTCAAAGTCTGGTCGCAGTCCCATCTCGGCGACAAACAAATGTCAAAAACTTGTCAAAATGCAGGGAAATTAGACGTATTTTTGACAGATTGAGACTGAGATCAGACTGTGAACGTTCTTAAAATTACGAGAATTACCCCTTTGATATTTTTTGGTTTTCGAAATTGGCAAACTTACTTAGGCCTGATATTTCCATCGCTAGATTCGAGGAATTACATTGAATAAAGGTGATTGAAAAATCAGCATGAAAACATTTCAAAATCATGCCTTGAATAAAGTTATCAGGTGATTGAAAAATCAGCTCTTAGACTAACACATTTCTTTAAAGCATTAATTGGCCATTTATCATTAGGTACTGTTAAAGGTTACCTTTTGGTGATGGAACTTTAAGGTGAAAACCGCAACCAACTACCCCTTTTCCGATTTTTCGTCCTATGGTAATAGGGTAGATGCCTGGGTAAAAAAATAATTACCTATTAAATTTAGTCCGGCAGTAGGATTATCGAAAAATAATGGACACGTATTTTTTCTTTTGTCAATAAAACAAAAAATGACAAAGATAAAGTGCGTCTAAATTTGGGTGTGGGAGGTCGTGACGTCACGCCATGCTAAAAGGCAGACGTTACGCGGAACTTTAACAGGCGATATCTTCATAATTTTTTATATAATTGACAAAAGAAAAAATACGGGTCCAATATTTTTTGATAATCTAACTGACAGACTAATTAGATTTTTTTAGGCATCTAGCCTATTCTCATAAATTCACTCAGTATATTCTGTAGACAAGACACATACATAAACTGACGCCTTCTTCCCTTGGGGGTAGGCAAAAACTACAAAACGCCATCTGCTACGATCCTTTCATACTCCTTTTGCTTCATTTGTGCAATAACCTTTAACGTTGTTTTATTTTGTTTCAGGTAAAAACGCAAATTCTGGAAGTTTTACGCAGTATCAACCACGGAAGATAAGATAAGAAAACTTTGTAACTAGCTATTAGCTGGTTTGCGAGACGAAGCTTAGTAATATGACAACTTTTGATTTTGAAATTATTGTATGTAAATATTGTTTTTATTCATTCTTGTTTGACCTTGCATGTTACTCTTACATTACTTCATCATTATTTATAAATTATCATCATCGTTCTCCTGTTCTTATCCCAATTTATTTTTATTTATCCCCGATTCTGTTATTATCAGTTTGTTTAATTGCCTCACAAAATGACAGCAAAGGAGTCACGTTTCATACACAGTTGACCCCAAAACCGAAACTACTTCACCGACCAGGGTAATACATTTCTTTTCGTTGGCCGGCCATTTTGGATTTTGGTGCCAATATGGCCGATTCCTCTAAGGACATATTCACGTCAAACAAAACGAAACGTAAGCAAATAGCTCCCCTCAACTCGTAGGAAAACAAGTTACATCACGATTATTTTAAGCTGTACTAGAAAATGCTTTAAAAAGACAGTCCTTTGAGTGTCAACAAAAGACATCTATGCCGTTTCGTTCCTCCGCTTCGTCTCGACTGCATTTGCACAATCAAGATTCGTTATCTATTCTTATTTGAAGTAGTTCTACATTTCAAGAGGTCTGACTGAAGAGAAAGGAACGCTTTTCTTTGAATTAAGTCAGGAGTAGAAAATATTGGTTTTGTAAAAGAACATAATTATTTGCTGGGACAATATGCCTTGAAGCACAGTGGTTATGATACTTGTGAGTACACTATTCTTACTGTGGCGATACCAATCGATTTTCTTATGAATAGAAAACCTTTTGTTCGATCAGAATGGTTTATTGACCAGTGGAATGCCGTAATTACAGAAACAATTAAAAAGCCATACGAGTCTCGCGTGGATCCATGTTCCAGCCGTACGAAGGATTAAGTCATAACTGCCCTTTACCCCATACCTTTTCGCTTTTTGGATTAAAACATCATTACAACATCCATTTTGTATTTGCAACAAATTAAGCCATAACGGACTTAAAACAAACCTACTCGTAAAATCCAAGCTAAAAAGATAGAAGTAGGAAAACGAAAACAAAGATATGCTTCATATTCAAAACCAACGTAAATCCTACTAATATTATAAACGCGGAAGTTTGTAGTATGGATGGATGGATGTTTGTTACTCTTTTACACAAAAACTACTGAACGTATTTTTATGAAACTTTACAGTAATATAGCTCATACATCAAAATAGCATAGGATACTTTTTATCCCAATATTCCTAAGGAATCAAAACGTATGCGGGTGAAACTGCGGGGCGCTGCTAGTAAAGAAATAAATCTTCAAATGAACGTCAATCATTCCTAAAAGCATTTCTCAATTTTTTTCCATGAAACCAAAACGCAAAAAACAAAACATCATCGACTCATTAACATTGTTCGAACACTTCTCTATTTAATGAGATAAGAAGAAAACTTTCAGACAATTTATTTTGCTCCTTTGTTCGGAGGAAAAATAAAGAAAAACCGGCGAGGTGCGAGTCAGACTCCCGGACTAAGAGGTCCGTACCACGAACACTTTTATTATATGCCTTCTTGTTATTATTTGTCATGATAGAGGCCATAGTAACAAGTCTATATTCAGGGAAAAATATAACTGGGTAACTTTTTTTTACCTACCTATAACGATTAAAAAGATATAAACCTCTGGCAGATAGACAGATGGACAACATAACATAACACCACGCCTGTATTCCACAAAGGGTCAGGCAGAGGTGACAGTACACCCACATTTCGCCAGTAATGTTTAAGTCCCATGTAATAGCGGGCGAGCCTATTGCTTTCAACCGGGCACGAACCCACACTCTATACTGCTACTGAGAAAAAAAAAAAAAAACATAAAAAATAAATTAAATTCCTAATGGCAAAACATAACACTTTACCCAATTTGATAATGGAACCAATGACGTCATGCTCAGCAGCAGTTGGGACCACTGGGCCAACGAGGCATACGGATAACTCAAACTCAAACTCAAATCATTTATTTCAATTAAACCATTTACGCGTACAGGCACTTTTGAATTGTCAAAATTAAATAGTCCATCCATTCCAAAAACGTAAATCTCTATGGAGAAGAACGGGCAATAAACTTTAACGTAAGCCATAATACTGATAAAAGGATCTCGTTTTAACTCTTCTTCTGGTACGGAACCCTAAAACAAAGATAAGGGAACTGGTAATTTATTCTTGACCTTTCGGGCCACGATTGCTTGCGAACGTGCTCGCAAGACGCACATGTGTTTAGTAATACGGTAACCGTTTAGGACAGAGGGAGGTAGAAACTATCCGGAGGGTTTGTTTTTTGGGTGCTGCTGACAGTTATGTTACCTTAGTCCACATTTCTAAAATAAGGGGGCTTTACCTGCTTTGGTAATGAAACAGTAGGTCTAGTACAAACGCGCGGAGTAAACGTTGCGTGAATTTGAACTATTTTAAAATTGAAAATACTCGTTTTGCACGTAACATTGACTTAGTTTTAAGACTTTATTCATATCTATGAGTGATACTGGTTGTGCTTGTCGCAAAAGTTAAACCAGAATGCTACAAGATGTTAGTGAAGCTCAATCAGATGCTACCATCGACCTACCATCATGTAATCATCACAAAATCTTAAAAAAAGGGCGTTTTATGTGCCCGTCAATTTTAATGGGCCCTGCCATCTAAAGAGTGGCTATTAGGTTATACGGTTATTACAAGTTGTTATCAGTCTGTTAAAATAATAAAATTTTACTAAAAATAGAAAACGGAATTTTTCAAATAAAATAAATAGCGTGAAAATTGGCACGAAATAAACCATCCTTGATAATAAGGCACTAGACACGCGCGGGGCGATGGTATCAAAAATCATAGAATATAATCTATTCTATTCTAAATGTATTCTAATACATTTATTTTTCTCTCCACAAATTATAGCTTAAAGTTAAATTAGTCTACAGGTACAATTTTGTACTTAATTTGTATAAGACTGGTGCCTAAACAAAGTTTTGTTATAAAACCTGTAAGTCGGGTCACCTTTACAATTTATATATTTCAAGTATTGTACTGAAGACGTTTTCTTTTACCTAAATCATAGTACACTCGAGAGCAATGAATCCGGGTCACTTGAAGAATCCTAAAAATCTCGGAAACTAAAAATGCTAGGTTAATGCAATAAATTGTATTTAATAGACAATGTAATACTCCTTAAATGAAGTTATTAAAACTTCTTAGTTATTGTAAAGTTATATCATAAAAAAATCAAATTTGAAAAAGGGCCACTTTCGAAGATGGAACTACGAAATTACAGCATTTGGTTTTGCTTTTGTTTGTAATCTGTCATTTATGTGGGTACATAAACCATGTTGATAGTGCTCTATATTCATTATTCAAGCTGAAATTATGTCGCTTACGCCTGAAGAATGCACCAGAATACTTACAATGCTGGAAACCGGTCGGAGTCAGCGCGATACAGCCAGGACTATCGGTGTGTCGCTGTCAACAGTACAAAGAGTTCTCCGACGTTACGAAGAAACTGGTTCTAACCTACGCAGACCAGGAACGGGCAGAACCAGGTGTACCACAGCACGAGAAGACCGATACTTGGTGAACACCATGCTTCGAAATCGCTTTCTCACAGGAACTGAACTCACAAATCAGTTTCGACGCCTCGGAGGAAGTAACCCAAGTGCATGGACAGTAAGACGTCGGCTTGCTGAATCTAACTTAAAACCCCTTAGACCTGCAAACGGCCCTAAACTGGAGCGTGGGCATCGTATTTCAAGACTAAGATATGCCCAGAGCCACGTAAATTGGAGTATTGAAGATTGGTCAAAAGTTATGTTCTCCGACGAATCAAAATTTATGCTCTACAAGCACGATGGAAGACACAGAGTGTATCGAAGACCAGGGGAAAGATTCAAGCAAGCATGCATCGAAGAAAAAGTAGCCTACGGTGGTGGGTCTGTACTTGTGTGGGCCGGAATTTCTTCTGAAAGTCGCACAGAGCTGGTGATCATAGAAAACGGCTCTTTAACTAGCGTAAGATATGTGGAAGAAATCCTCAATGATCACGTTGGTCCATTTATGGTCAATTTAGGTGAGGATGCTATATTTATGCATGACAATGCCCGACCTCATACAGGCAGGATTGTGAATGACTACCTTCAAGAGATGAACATTACTCGTATGGAGTGGCCAGCGCGCAGCCCGGATATCAACCCGATCGAGCATGCTTGGGACGAGCTAGGCAGATGCGTAAAACAACGAAACCCTCCCCCAATCACGCTTCGTGAGCTCAAAATTGCTCTCACAGAGGAATGGGAGAATATTCCCCTAAATCGTATAAGGAACTTGGTGTACAGCATGCCAAACCGCGTAAACGCAGTAATGGAAGCACGAGGAGGCAATACGAAGTATTAAAATTCAAGAAAATCGTAATAAAGTTCAAAAATTTCATGTTTCCTATTTTTGTTTTAAGGAGAGATCAGCAGTTTTTTTCTTTATGTAATTTTGTGTTAATAAAATGTATGGTGACTCATATTTTTTTTACTTTCATTTAAGGAGTATTACATTGTCTATTAAATACAATTTATTGCATTAACCTATCATTTTTAGTTTCCGAGATTTTTAACATTCTTTAAGTGACCCGGATTCATTGCTCTCGAGTGTAGTATTAAATCATTCATTACTAAGTAATTTATTAAAAATTATTGAAATTATTAAACATTGTTAATTCAACACAAACTTTATGGTATGGTTACCAAATAATCACAAATCAAGTTTCATCATCATTTCAGCTGAAATACGTCCACTGGTGGACATATGTAGGCCCAAGCACCCGTTTTGTGAATGTTGTTAAATACTAAAACGAAAAAAAAGGTGCCTCGACTAGAATGTTAATTTTCATTTATTATTTTTATCGCCACACTGTATAACAAAGTGCCGAAGAGTATCGTAAGTGTACTATTTAGCGATTGATCAACTTTTGATGAATTTACACAATTTAAATGATATGATTCTAAATATTATTTCATCGCACCGGGCCCGCATGGTAGATTACAGCCCACTCCCTCTCGAAGAGAGGAGGGCTGTGTCCCAGCAGGGGGAACATTATACGCTGATTATGCTCCATGATCAAGACCAAGAGGTCAGCTTAATTGAATGCGGTTGCAACGTGGTTACCGTCGCGGCTTTGTATTTAGTAACTTGAGTGGGTATTTGGCTAGCGTTGCAACGTGTAGTACTTAGAAACTTGAGTATTTGTGGCCAGTATTTCGAGAAACTAAACAGCACCCCAATTGCGTAACACACAATCAATCGGAATCTGAATCATTTTGAAGCAAATTGCTAATCCATTGCTTCATAAGTTCGAAACATTTGTCTGTTCAACACGTAAATAACGCAGTGAATGTTGTTGAACTGTCAAAATGAAACCGATTCCTATTAATCGTGTGTTACGCAATTAGGGTGCAGATTATGGTGTATTTTGAAATTTTAGAATAACCTTAAGAGGCTCTCTCTTATGCTAGAAGACAAACTTCCATTGTTGAAATCCTAGGTGTTGGGGTACTTTCAGGTAGGTATTTTTTTTTGTTAGCCTATATTGTGTCCCACTAGTGGGCAAAGGTCTCCCTTTTGCTTTCTAAGCCTCCCTGTCTTGTGCGATCTCTGGCCAGGTACCTAGATACTTGTCAAGAAAATATTAAAGTTCTTCATAGTCATCATTAAGAAGAACTTTTATTAAGGCTAATTAAGGCTACTACCAACCCTGAAATCATAAGGCTCTTCCTGCAAGTTGTCGTGCTATGCGAACATAAATGTATGGCCAGACCAGCAGATTTTTACTCGATTGCATGGTTACTCCCAAAGCAAAAGTTGTTCAAAATGATGAGAGAATGACCCCTTTTCAGGTTTTCAGTTATTACGCCCTGTCTATAAAGTTCTATACGACATAAACAACAACCAAACTAAAAGATCAAAATAGATTTATCACCACCTAAGTCGACTTAAATGACATTAATGTTAGTTCAGACCGTAAAGCTGGTGAATGGTCGAAGTTCTGATATGTACCACTTATAATCACGACCTTAATCCCTATTGGTGGAGTTGCTGAACTGTTAGATTGGCTGAACGATTTAATGTTTAGAACTACGATGTTTATTGGAAGTTTGAGGTTTGTGGCTAGATGGAAGGTCACAAATCCATAGGTATAGACACACGAGATCCGATCAAAACATTTCTTAAAAAAAAACGTGTGGGGTCTTCAAAATTTTTAAATTATTCGCAGCCGCCATCTTGGATTTTCACTATCGGCTTCAGCGCCCTCGAAAACCATAAAAACAATACTCATGACGAAAAATTTGAAAATTGTTGCAGCCGTCATCTTGGATTTTCATTTTGACCTCTCATTCGGCTTCATCACCCTCAAAAACGAGGCCCATGACAAAAAAAAAAAATTTTTGCAGCCGCCATCTAGGATTTTCATTTTGACCTCACTGTCGGCTAAAGCACCCTTGAAAACCAGGAGATCGAACTATCTCTCTCTCTCTCTGACACTCTCTATGTAATAAAAAGTCGCATGGAGGGGGCATAACTCTTTTTCGTTAAATGACGATTGATGATTTCTCCCAGTTTACTCCTACCGTAAGTTCCGTTAAAGAACTTCGTTCCAAAAAGTGAAAGATCTAAAACGTCTATCTACTTAATAACCAACTTAACCTCAGTCATTGGCAGACAACGCACAAGAGATAACGAAAGAGAGCACTACGCAAGATTTTTTTAAATTCATTCCCTAAGGTATTTAGTAGGGGATAAAAGCTTCCATGGAAGTTTGTCTTTTCACCGATGGGAAATCTCATGGGGTTTATCTTTTTGTTTAAGTTGTAGTCACCAGGAAGGATACGAATAGTTATAGCCAATGGCAGTTTAGTAGTAGGTAGCGAGTCCAAAATATGACATCCACATATAATCTCACACCTTCCTCCCATGGGTTTTTTTTTTTTTTTGTGCATGGGAAATCATCAAATGACCCCTCCCGCTCTGGGTGGAGCGGAAGGGAGTGTCAGACTTTTACTGACTAAAACCCACCCGTGTTCCTTCCTTAGCCCTTTCTGTTCCAGGGCAGCGGTTAACCTTTCGGAAAATCCCGCCGCCCCGGCAGGCTTCGGCCCTATGGGGCCCCGTCCTCTGCTGACATCTCTTTGAGGCGCGCGTGGAACACAACGCGCCGTCCGGCACGGGCCTGGTCCTGATCGGACGGTGAGCTACCTATTACTCACCGCCCGCAGGCCCGCGCCTACGGTGGCCGGGAGTCGTCACGCGGCTCCCGACGCCAGGAGCGTCTCCAGCGGCGGCTGAGGCGTGAGGTTCTCTCCCTCAGCCTCCCCACCACCTCCTTCGCTAGCATGACTGCTTCGCAGAAGGAGGTGACTGCCTCCCACTCCCTCTCGCCCCGGACCATGGCTTGCACCAGGGCCGGACGCGAGAGGTCGCCGCCGTTGCCGATCGCCTCTACGAGGACACGGCGGGGCTCCGCCCAAGCAGGGCAGACCTCCACCGTGTGCTCCACCGTGTCCTCTGGGCGATCCTGGCAGTGGTGACACCCGGGCGTCTCCCATGGGTTAGATAGAAACAATAGAACGCCACCTGCTACATTCTTACATAATATCCTTTTACTTTGATTACGTTCATACATCTGGTCATTCACGGGTATCTGGTTACGAGTACTACGCACCTGACCTTTAAAATATGACATTCTAATAATAATATAATGCTACATGCTAATAATATAATAATATCTTCAATGTCAGAAAGTCAATCGAAATCACCGCTAACGTGTCGTAGAAGAAATCAGAACCTGCTACCCTAAAGTCTGCAGCATATCTTCAACTGAAAAAACTAACTTTTAACTCTCGATACTTTTGCACCGGTTAAGTAGACGGTGTTAGAAAAGTCTTACCAAGGGGTATCGTGTTACCGTGGCCCCTGGCACAGGCAACTGAAGGAACACGGGTGGGTTTTAGTCAGTAAAAGTCTGACGCCTTCCCGCTCCGCCCAGAGCGGGAGAAGTTATTTGATGATTTTCTACCAAAACAAAATGATAAGGCAGTTTATATATTTATTTTACTACGCATTTTAAAGGTAACTTTTACATAATCTGGAAAATGTACGTTCTAAGACAGCTGTCAAAAAACGGTAAACCTAATGGACAGAGTATAACTTTAAGCAACGTTTACAAACCCTTAAATACACATACTTACGCAAAATATTCTACGTTTCGACATTGATATTGTTACGAAGCAAAACAATTTATATTCTATAGTTTGTACGTGATGAGAATTGTCAACCGTTGTCGTGCTCGCCTTGTTAGTGTATGTACCTGAAGGGTAGCCATGTTGCATTGCGATATGGATACACAACTCTTTATTGTCTGATCTTCAAGCTTAAAGTATGTATGAATTTGGAAAGTACCGATGTGATCTTTTGAAATTCGTATTACGTATTTTCAAGTCAACCTCGGTTACCACTGCTCAAAACGTTGAAGGAAAATATCGTGAGGAAACCGGTATGTCCTAGAACCAAAAAATCGAAGACATGTGACATCTACCCGCACTGGGCCCGCGTGGTAGATTACGACCCACTCCCTCTCGAAGAGCGGAGGCTTGTGCTGTGTCCCAGCAGTGGGATAATTATAGGCTGATTATGCTTGGTCAACTCACTAATGAAAGATTAAGTAAAAAATCCCGAGGTAAGGCTGGAGTTGTAGTACTTTGAAATCTTCAAACCTGTACGCAAGTGTGCTCCCAACTTTACAGGGAGAAAGATGAATTTTGTACTACAGCTAAACATTCGTCAAGGTAATCTCTAAATGGGGTTACATGAATTTAAATCCCACCAAAAACATATCATGTGAAGTAGGTTGCCAAGACTCACAACGCTTTTACTGTTAAAAAGTTATCAGATCTAATGAAGAGCCAAGCTACTAAAAGGCCTAACTTTAGTCTACGAACATAACTTTTATCCGTAAAATCCCGACATTTTGTTCCAATATCTGGTATCCGTACTCGCTAGGGTTTATCTCGGTTCGTTCCTCATACGCTGGTTGACCTACATACCCAAGATTTTTCTTATGTCGCGGTTGTCTGACAGATAGGGCTGAAGCGATTACGTATCCACTATTCGATACGGTTGTAACAATATGGGTTTCGACACGGTATCGTAGGTTAGTTTTATATTAGTAAGTAGGTATTTCTGTTGCTCGTTATAACAAGGATGGGTTACAAAGCTATTTGTCTAAAGCTATAGTTTTTTATTGGTAAATGTCAAACTAGGCAAAGTTATCTTAAGAAACTGGTGCGTTGTTCTATAAAAGCATAGCTACTCGTATCATGGTAGGTACAATCTACAAAAAAGGTTTATTAGCATAAGCATAGCATAATCAGCCTGCACCTTTCCCACTTCTGGGACACAAGACTCCTCTTTGTGAAGGAAGAGGGCCGTAATATAATGAGTTTCTATTTTAGTAAAATTTTTATAATTTAATAACTCATACCTAACTTATTAAAAAAATATTGGTGTAGGGTAAAAGTTTTCGCTACCTCTTCAGTTTATTGTTTGCCCCAAAAGCAATAAAACTTATAAAACGTTTTTTTTTTGCCCCTTCTCAAGGAATTTATAATTAAGTGAAGAATGAAGTTAGTTCAATTTTATTTGAATGATTTTGAAACGATTAGGACTGTAATTAGGATGGAGGTTCTTCTAGAAATAGTTCAGCCCTTAAGCCTACGACCGCGCGACTTTCAACTCTCGGTGTTGAGCCGAGCATTGAGAATCCAACAGAGCGCATCCTAGCGTGTCAAAAAACACATTATTGGATTTTTAACCCTCGGCACTAAGGAGAGCGGTGAAAATCCAGTGTGCAAAAAAAAAATCGCCGCGGGGTAAACACGCCTGTGGCTATCTGGGCTGATTCCTATTTATTTTTACTCAGCATACAATATCGAAGGAGAGTACAATACAATTGACACTTGGAATAGATACTGACATTATAATTTAACTTTTTTTAACTGCAAAATAAAAAAGAGCAATAATTTGAATCCAAATAATACAAACTAATCCAATAAGTACTTTAAAAATCCTACTTATCGCTTTTTCAATAAAACCCATAAAGATGATACAAAAGTGAAAGCCCAAGAGATTTCGCCGTCTAAAGAAAAAGTTAAATAAGTCGTTTTGATACGAAAACGTAGAATGATAAATGAATGAAATCCAACTTACTTCAGAAGTTGGGAAAGCCGCTTAGGTAGGTACAAGGAGTAAGTAATTATTAGATTAAAACAGTATGAATTAACGGCAAGCTAACTTTCATCTGGTTTGTTTCACTACAGTTTTAATTAAAGCAGGTTTCAATTTATAAAATGCTAGGTTAACGCAGTTGAGGTTCAAGTTGCACGTCTCATAAGCATTGTATTAATGATTTAGGTATTATTTGTGCAGTTTAATGATATTGAAAACCGTGTAAAGGCAGAAATTCGCTGGATGTGCCATGCAAAGAAGATCTACTACACGGCTCTATCGCAAAATGACCACTTCTCAAAATGACTACTGGTAGCAAAATGTCCCTTTCGCAAAATGACCAACGGACATAATAAGATTAGCTCGGGGCCCGAACTAAGAATGAATGACAAATCGATTTGACAGTAGTCCTTCCTCCCGACGTGATTTTCCCGTTCGAAAAATTAAATTTGATACTTGTTATGATGATTGACGGACTGGAAAGAGTCCAGTCCCCAGATACGATACTTAGGCGAGGCCTATGTCCAGCAGCGGACGTCTTTCGGCTGTAATGATGATGATGATGAATGATATTAACACGTTGACTGCCAGACAATAGACACAATAGAAAATCTATTGTTGGTGGACACCGGTGACCGCGGTGGCAGTCAATGACTTAATCGATATTTAAGGCCCACTCGCACCCAAAATCACTAAATGATTTTAGGGCTAAACATATTTTAAACATCATCCTCTCACCCGTCTCTGACATCTTCAAACGATTGACGGAAAAAGAAGGATGTTTTAAATTCATTTAGCGCTAAACCTATTGAGAAACTCACAAAAAAAAATCAAACCCACCCGAACCCCACCATATGGGTGGGTTCATATTGACAGGTCGGCCATTGGAAGATTTTATTCCGGCATCTCTATATCTTAGTAGGTACACATTGACGGCAACTAATAGCCACAAGCATTATTTTGCGGTTAACGAGCATTCTCTGCATGTTCCGCAACTTTTTCGCGCAACTGTCCTTTCAAGCAACTGGATTCGCGCAAGTGTCTTTCGCGCAACTGTCTTTCTCGTAAGTGTCTTTTTTATAAAAATCCATTTGCGGAAATACCTTTTCATGTAAGTGTCTTTCGCGTAAATGTCCTTTCGCGGAAATATCTTTTACTCAAGTCCGAAAGGGTTACCGCTGCCCTGGAACAGAAAGGGCTAAGGAAGGAACACGGGTGGGTTTTAGTCAGTAAGAGTCTGACACTCCCTTCCGCTCCACCCAGAGCGGGAGGGGTCATTTGATGATTTCCCATCCACAAAAAAAAGTGTCCCCTCATATTCCAGGCCAGCTTAAAGTCAAAGTCTTACCCCAGACGTGCGGTCTCTTTACCTGATACGCTTTAATTATTAACTTACGACACAGGGCTTAATCATTTTATCTAAAGCTTCTTTAGAACTGAAATCTCGTACCTATATAAATATAAATTGTTGTATTAATTAATCTAAATCAACCTGTTCCAGAAGCTAGTTAGCGTTTAAAAAATATATATTTTCTAAAGCTGGCTTAATATAGTACAAATATAAAATTCAAAGTCCTGACTGACTGACTGACTGACTGAGACATCAACGCACGGCCTAAACCGCTGGTCCTAGAGACATGAAATTTGGAGGGTGTATTCTTCGTGAAGAGTAGGTATCCACTAAGAAAGGGTTTTTCGAAATTCCACCCCTAAGAGGGTGAAATGGGGGGATTTTGTTTGTATGAAAAATCTTATTCCTTGAGTTCATAAACTTGAAACTTGGCACGAATACTTATCTAAGTAAATTATGAAGTCGGGCATTTTTTGTTTTTATAAACTACCCCCTAAAAGGGGATTGGGGGGTTTCAAAGTTTGTATGGAAGAATTTTAGCGCGCGGTCCGATTTAATCGAAACTCAGTATTTATACCTGAAATTGAAAGAAAAGAATAATGTGTATCAGGGTTTTTCGAAAATCTACCCCTGACGGCCTGATAAGGGGTAGTCAATTTTACAGGGGAGGATTTTACAGCGTGGCTTGATTAACTCGAAAATTGGTATAAATAATCTTTGAGTCAAGTTATGAACACATCCTAAATGATTTCTCAAAATTCCACCCCTGTGGGGGTGAAAAGAGGGGATACAGTTTATATGAAAAATCTTATTCGTTAGGTTAATAATCTTGAAAATTGGCATGAATACTCGCCTAAGTAAGCAATAAAGTTTATCATTATTAGTTTTTCAAAACTACCCCTCAAAGGGGATATAGGGGTGTTAAAGTTTGTGTGGAAGAATTTGAATGCGCGGTCCGATTAACTCGAAACTCAGTGTACTGTGTGTGTAGTTATGACTAAAAATAAATAATAACACGTAACTATGAGGGTTTTTTCTAAAATCTACCCCTAACGGGGTAAAAAGGGGTAGTTAATTTTACAGGGGAGGATTATAATAAGTGGTTTGATTAATTATAAAATTGGTATAGATAATCTTTAAGTCAAGTTATGAATTTTTATGATTTTTTTTAAGATCCACCCCTGTGGGGCTGAAAAGCGGGGATACAGTTTATGTGAAAAATCTTATTAATTTAGTTAATAAACTTGAAACTTGGCAACAATACTTGCCTAAGTAAGTAATAAAGTTTATCATAATAAGTTTTTCAACCTACCCCTCAAAGGGGGATATAGGGGTGTTGAAGTGTGTGTGGAAGAAATTGAATGCGCGGTCCGATTAACTCGAAACTCAGTATTGATACTTTCGACAGAAAATAATTAATAATAAGTATGTAAAGTTGTCGAAAATTGACCCTGACGGGGCAAAAAGGGGTAATTCGGTTTTTAGGGGAGGATTTGAACTTGAAACTGTATGCTACATTTTCACGCCTAAACCACTGAACTTCTGATTTGGCAAAAAGATAGATGGCATCCTGGGGAAGCACATACTTTTTATCCTGGTAGCACGTTCCCTTGGGATAACTTCCGACATCCACGCGGGCGAAGCCGCGGGCAGAAGCTAGTATAGTACAAAATCAGTCTGCGTTTTAATGCGGTTTCTCCTTAATATGAACGTGTCAGATACCCGACAGCCCTCAACGTTTAACGTATAAGTAAATTATACATGTTTGTTTAAGCCAAAATCGTGGTAACGTGGTGTATCTTGTTTCTGTCTATTAATCCGTAGCTCATAATTTGTGTCGGAGTTTATTAGCTTGGCGTAAAAAAACGAAACTAACTTATATACTACTAATATTATAATATTAGTGGTAATATAGAAGTTAGTTTCGTTTTTTTTAGGGGTAAAATTTGGGAGTTTGTATGTAAGGGGAAACTACTGATCCTATTCTGAACTTTTGTTTCACGAGTGTGAAGCTACAGTATTGCGGAATGTCCTAGGATATTTTTACGTTCACATAATCAGCTTATAATGTTCCCACTGCTGTGACACAGGCCTCCTCTCGGTGAGAGGGAGTGGGCCGTAATCCATCACGCAGGCATCCGTCCCCAGTGCGGGGTGGTAGATGTCACATGTCTTCAAATTTTTGGTTCTAGGTTTCCTCACGATATTTTCCTTCACTATTTTTACGTTACAACAAGAAATTTCACGCGAATGAAGTTGCGAACAGGAGCTAGAAGTTAATAAAAAAAAAATACTTTTGTTCATTATAATTACATCCTGTCTAACTGAACCATGTTATTCAGGTTAATGTTAAACTTTTTATATGGCGTCACACGCTGCGCTTAACATAATCAGCCTATAATGTTCCCACTGCTGGGACACAGGCCTCCTCTCGATGAGAGGGAGTGGACCGTAATCCACCACGCGGGCCCAGTGCGGGTTGGTAGATATCACATGTCTTCGAATTTCTGGTTCTAGGACATGTCGGTTTCCTCACGATGTTTTCCTTCACCGTTTTGAGAGCAGTGGTGATGTAGTAATTTACACAAAGTAAAGCGCCTGACGGGGTTCGAACCGACGACCTACAAATTGTAAGTCGCAGCCGTTACCACTGGGCCACCAGTGCTCTAACGCTCTGACGCTGCGTTTAACTTTGTCTATTCCTGACTCCACCCAAGAACTTCTCCGTGTCAGAAGCCATGTAAATGAAATGATTATCAAATTGACCTACTAAGCAAATTTTCATTTTCATGCCTACAACTGACAAAGAATGACGACGATGAGGTTCGACGATACAGACAATAAAAGTTGGAAGTTAATTTGACTACTTTTAAACAGTGACTTTCCCTAACTTTATTATGATTAAATAAATTATTAGATAAAAGCCGTGCGCCCGCTGTGATTTCCCATCGGCAAAAATCACAAACTTCAATACAAACTTGTATCCCCTATTTAACCGCCTTTGGGGATGTATTAAAAAAAAACATTCTTTATTGCTCACCTTTTTTATACAAGGAAATACTGTGCAACCTCAAGACCCAGTGGCTTATTTATTTTAATTAGGAACCTTTCTCCTAAAGGATATGATGATGATGACAGCAGCTACTAACCTTACATGTATTGGAGCATACTTAATAATTTAATCATGTTGATAGGGAGAAAACATTTAAAAACACTTTCGAACAAACTTTACTCTCAGGTAAAAATTGTATGGTCCCCAAGGCTCGATCCATCTCCATGGTTTACTTTCGAAAACTTTAATTATACATCGGAACTTCGAGAAAAAATGTATGTGATAATAATACTGCATTATCATGATGATCTTTATGAAGTTTTAAAGAAACTTTGTGATCTCGAGAATGAGAACAATGTTCAAGTTTGGAAGCGAGTCTGATAAAAAAATGTGGTTATCACTGGCGAGGATTTTGTCTTTTTTATGGTTATAAGATTACTTGACCTATGAAATATGAATTGGAAAAAAAAGAAAAAAAGGTAACTGTTTACATAAAAATTCTGTTCAACATGCCTGCACTGTTGAACATGTATTTTATATTCAGTTTTACTGAATATAAAATACATGTTCTAATTTAATTTCAACCTAACACTGAACAATATAAATGAAACGAAATTTTTATGTGTAATGAAAAAAAATACGAGACCGACGACCTACTATGAAATTGAAATAATTACATAAATATTTGAAAACAAGTAAATATTAACATAATAACACACCTTCAATCCCTTAAGGGTTAGGCAAAAATTTACCTGTAGAACCACCAATAAAAAGAAAGAAAAAATAAAATACATTTATTTGCGGCAAACATAACGCATAAAAAGAACACAAACACAAAAAAAAACAAGTGGGGGAAAACATGCGTCACATCCACGCAAAACGGCCAACGGTCAGCATAATGCTAACTAAGACCTTATACGAGACAGCCCCAGCGCTGGTTTTCAGCGACAGCCGGCGTTGACGTGATGACTTCAATAGGGGGGCCAACTTATTGCTATTAACCGGGTACAAATCCAAACTCCAGCCAGTTACTGAGAAATTCCTGATAGAAAACCCGAAAAACTACACGTGATCTGGGAATCGAACCTAGGACCCTATACTCAGCAGTAGGACGTGCGACCGCTAGACCAACGAAGCAGCCGAGTCCCAGTAAACATTTGTACCTTGTAAATACACAAACGAAAAATGCCTACCAAGTACCTAAGTTGTGTAGTGTATATCGCTTTTAGAAAGGAAATGGCCCCCATCTATCACGTACGACGTAAACTACATTGCGTTTGTAATCTATCGTGGACCATTTAGATGTATCGACCGTTAATTCCGACAGATGAATAAAATATTTGTTGTTATAAGGTTATAGAGAACTCTTTCTACTAACCTTATAACCTTCTATTCTATTCTATAAGTGCTTTTAGATACTTATCTTTCAGACAGGAAAACTTTTATTTCAGACAGGAGTCCATAGGGTTAGTAACAATTTTACTTAACTTCTAGTGTTAGTAGGTTACAGACATAGATATACAATTAAAATTCAACGTGGAGCTGCATCCACCTCCGCAACATCTGGCAATCCACGCCGCAACACACTGAGAATACTGTTGGTGCTGCCGCGAACATGCATCATCAGGGATGCAGCTCTATTCCTAATAATGGCGGCAAAACCATTAATATTATTATCTGCAAACATCCCTGATGAACTTAGAATAATGTGCATTGATTCTGAATTACCCTTTGCTAGAACTTTCTTTTCACAGTCACACACATCTGAAAGAAGACACACATCACACACAACTGAAGACTGTGGAACACATCAATGGAACACATCTAGGTACAAATGCTATCATTTGTATCTAGATGTGTTCTATTGGTGCCGCTTTTCAACTAAAATTGGAATAACCACAACACATTTTACGTGTTTAATGTGGTGCTGGAATCGTTCTGCGTTGACTGACTGAAATTGAGATGTGTGTTAGATTTTCATTTTTGGTGTTAAACTACCGTTAAAAACTCAAAAGCATGTTTTCGCCTAGGTAAGTGATAACGGGCGTAGTATTTAGACTTCAATGTGACAACTACTTTTGAAACTGACAATAAAATCCTACTTCCTACTAATATAATATTATAAACGTGAAAGTTTGTAAGGATGGATGGATGTTTGTTACTCTTTCACGCAAAAACTACAGAACGGATTTTGATGAAACTTTACAGTAATATAGCTCTGAATAACACATATGATACTTTCTATCTCTGTTTATTTTTAATTATTGCAATATATGCGGGTGAAAGCGCGGGGCGTTGCTAGCATATACATAAACTCACGAGTTTTCCCATGGGGATTGGCAGAAGCTAAAGAACGTCACCTGGTACAAAATGCAATAAAAAACCCACTGAAAAAAGCCCGATTAAAAACAACTCAATTTACTTCTAGAGAGATAGAGATAAATTGAACGAAGGAACAACATCCAATCAAATAATTTGACATGAGTATTGACCTCAAGCAAATTGTAATACATATGCTTTCGGAGACCGTCCCTGTAACTAACCTCTGTTATTAATAACATATTGTTCTGTCAGCGCTCGAAGCTAGCATGGAATTGGACAAGCACATGTTCTACTAACGACCTAATTAGGCGGGGAACACGACCAGTTACTAATTTTGTTGTATAATACAGTTTACTCCTCTAGCTGGGAACATGTTAGGTTAAAAAACATATCGTCACGCGTGTATTTCCCGAAGAGGAAGGTAGAGTTGTATACTGTATAGTACACCAACCGCCCCGTTGGTCTCGTGGCCGCAAGCGCGACTGCTGTCCATGGGGTCCTGGGTCCGACTCCTAGGTCAGGGAAAGTGTCATGGGGTTTTTCTAAAAGAATTTCTCAGTTACAGCCTGGAGTTTGGAAGTTGGTGGTGTGATACATCCGTACCTCGGAAAGCACGTAAAGCCGTTGGACCTGCGCCTGATCTCTCCCCGGTCGTGTCGTATTGGCGTCCCATCGGACTATGAGAGTAAAGGAACAGAGAGTGCTTATCTGTTTTCGCACACACTTGCGCACTATAATATCTCCTGCGTACCTGGCTAATATCCGTTGAGATTGGCCACCGTGACTGAAATCAGTACACCCACATCTCGCCGGTTTTGTTTATGGCGAGCCCACTGTCATGAACCGGACACACCTATTTAAATCCTAACTTCGGGCCGCGCCTGAGAAATTTGTAATGCAAAACCCAAAAACACTTGCCTAGCCGGAGTTCCAACCTTAAGCCCTTATGCTAAGCATTCGCGGCTGCGACGACTTCACCAGCGAGACAAAAAAAAACAATTTAAAATAATAAGGTTACCTACCTCCTTGTAAAAAAGCTAAGGATTTCAACAAAAAAATCCGTCAATTTGATAAATGTAAATTTACTTGAATATGGGAGTGTGAATACAGACGCGAAAGTTTTGGACAAATTCGTGACTGAACAAATTGTTTTAGATATTCATCATAATTTTGATATTATTTAGTTTGGTACAAAGCATGAGGAGTAGCGGTTACAATACAGATGATATTTTTTTTAATATTTCAAAGTAGGTAAACAAATCTGACATAGTAACGATTCATCATTCATTCTACATTTCAGCTGAAAGGCGTCTACTGCTGGACATAGTAACTATTCATTAGGTACTTATTAGGTATAAGGTTTAAGATAAAAATAAACAATAATCATTCCTTCATTAAAATGCAAAAATTTTAATAGATGACTATTTTATTCTTTAGCGGCTGTACTCTCACATGCTGTAACAGTTTTGTAATCGAACATCCATTAAAAAAATATATATTACAAAAGCTACTCAAAACTTTCCACCAAAATATCGCAACTCCAGTCGGGGCTATGATTTCCCAGAAAATCATCCCAGATTAAACTTTCAGAACTCCATTCTAAATTACTCTCCACCGCTAAAAGTTCTTATCTTCCACAGCGCCCCGAATCAACAGCGGAGCATGTCTCAAAATTATTCTCTCTTCGACCCTCATCATTAAAAGTTGGGACGTCCACGTCAGCTCCGTGTATCGAGTTAATGTTTTAGTCCAGTAATATAAGCACTGGTAATGCAATTATACGTTGTAGTCTGAAGTCATGCTGTGTGGGAGAATTAGGTTTAGTTTTTGAAGTGAATCTATCATCATTATCTTCAGAGTCTTGACGTTTAATGGTGAAAAGGTGTCCATGATTGACTTTTGTATTAAACGCGAGAATACAACCGGCCTATTCTGTAAAAATCTCACCGTGAAAACTTAGGTGAAGTGAGCTGTCATTCCACATGCAGTGCGATTCTGCAACCATCTCACCGTGAAAACTTAGGTGAAGTGAGCGTGGAGTGAGCTGTCATTCCAACTAGTGCTAGGGATTGACACTATTGACAGCTCACTCTAAGCTCACTTCACCTAACTTTTCACGGTGAGATTTTTACAGAATCGATCGGCTGATGCTAGGGATTGACACTTTTGACAGCTCACTCTAAGGTAACTTCACCTAACTTTTCACGGTGAGATTTTACAGAATGGATCGGCTGGGTGGTAGTGACATCGACGTGCAAACAGCATATGATTCTAGACCCCTATGCGTAGTGTATGAATGGAAAGGTTTTATTTTTTTAATAACCGTCGAAGAATTTCAACGCACGGGATTCAGAATCATTTGTGCTGAATTCATGGTTACAGTTTGCGCGTTGATATCCCTGTCACCCTGTATTCAAATTTTATTTGTATTTCAAATTGACGTTATTTCAAGTAAAATAAATATCAACTTTATTTTAATGGTAATTAAGTTGATTTCAGAGTGACTATTGAAAAAGTTATTAAAAGGTTGAAGTTGTAGCATAAATTGAACTTTATTGTGTAGGAAATAGAGTTATTTTTCCATAAACTCATATTTGTTTACATTTTTGGCGAATATGTCGCGATATTAGATTATATAGTGTCATCTGCCTGTTGATTACAAGTGCGAAGTTTTGCCATGGGCCAGCTGCGCCCCTAATCACAACATAAAGAAGAGAATATGACACACAGTTCCGGAAAGTTTCATAAATACCGTTGCGGTTAAGAAAATATGAACACTTCATGCAAAATTTAAGATTACATATAGCCGGTAATCTTAAATTTTGCATGGAGTGTTCATATTTTCTTAACCGCAACGGTATGAACAACATCAAGATAATGATGGATTTGAAATGGGATCACGACTTCGCACTTCCCGTGATACCTAATCCATACTATACTTTACTATACTATTATTATAAATGCGAACTCTGTGTCTGTAGGTCTGTCTGTCTGTCTGTCTGTCGTTATCTTTTCACTTCGCAACGGCTGCACAGATATCGACGAAAGTAGGCACTCGGATAGAATATTATGAGCTGAGTTAGGACATGGGATACTATTCATCTAAAAAAAATGCATCCATGCATCCATCTTGGATTTTCATTTTGAACTTGGGTCCTGCCGGGGGTTCCCCGAACCCACACGTTTTATTTTTTTAAATTCCGCTTTACGTTTCTGTCTGTGCAACCGCGTCGTTCTTCTAAATTAATTCTTCTAGATTTTGATGCGATTTTTACCATCATTTAGAGAATTTGTTCCTGAAGGTTTATGTGTATATTTACATACATTCTTATTTAACTTAAAATAATTAAATCTGTTGATGTTTTATCAACCCGAAAAACCGTGCGAAGCAGGGACGGGTGTCTAGTTAAGCCATAAATCATTGAAGCTTTTATTGATTACCACTAACAAAAACCGTTAAAGATTTAAATGAAAATCCTCCGTATTTGAATATAAATTGAATTGAATATCATTTTGTGCATATTTCATTTATTGAGTCAGATGCAAAAATGTGTCCGGACAATCTTTTATTTATGTGTTGATTTTGTATGGAATAAAAAATAGATTCGGAATCCATTTATGAAAAATAGATGTTACTATCTAAAATAATGAATAGTTTTTCATACAGGTTTTAAATTGTAGTAGGTACCATTATTGCTGAATACTGGTATTCAGCTGCATCCGGTTAGACTGGAAGCCGACCCCAACATAGTTGGGGAAAATGAGACCGTTCTATAACTGCCCTATTGCAGGACAAACCAAAAAAAAAGAAATAGTAAAAATTTACGTTTATTCACCAAACGTATGGATTCGTTAAGAATACAGTAAAATAATAAGCATTGATAACTACGCTCACAACACGTTGACAAAATCAAATGATAAAAAAACGGGTTGCACTCCGGGCACAAATGAAAACTTGAATATTAACGTTGTGTATTTTTGATATTTTGGAATGCGGTCTACTCTCCCTCCGTCTTACGAATTTTCGATCAGGTCACGTGTCCTGACGCGAGCTCCGTTTTTCGAATTTTCGATCAGGTCACTTATCCTGACGCGAGTTTAACATTTTTTACCCATCACAACAAAAGTGCACAACGCCGCTAAAGAAGTTTTCACTTCAAAAATCTATGGCTGGTTTATTTCACGGTAAACATCCTACTTCCTACTATCCTACTTATCCTACTAATATTATAAATGCGAAAGTTTGTATGGATGGATGTTTTTTACTCTTTCACGCAAAAACTACTGAACGGATTTGGATGAAATTTGGCACACAGATGGTTTATAACCAGGATTAACACATGGGTTACTTTTTATCTCGATATTCCCACGGGATCGAAACTTATGCGGGTAAAACCACGGGGCGCAGCTAGTTATGTTATAAGGCTAAAAGTGCCACTTTCAAAAATACTTTAAATTTTTTATAAATGTTAATATTAAAACGTAAAAGATATAGACCAAGTGAAAAGATAGTCATACCCCGGTCTCCCCTTCATTTTAATTTATTCATCAAGGAAACTAATGCTCTTAGCTAGCGTGTCTGGCATACTTAACTTACAACTTAATGAGAAACTTGAAATGCATCAAGCACATCTTTCCTATCCCTGTCTCATGACTGTCAGTCAGAGTTGGGCATCAGCCTATCATATTCCACCGCCAACCCTCACTGGGCCCGCGTGGTGAATGGCTGACTCCCTCCCACAGAGAGGCCTGTGTCTCAGCAGTGAGAATATTACAGGCTGATTATGCTTATGCCATCATAATTATTCTATTATTGTTAACTAGAAAACCAAAACCTTTATGCTCGTTTTCACCAACACAGAGTGCTTTTTTTAGGGGTTAAATGTAATGACCACCATAGAATGCTTTGATATCCTTAGTTCTTGCACTTCAAATTGTATTCGAACACCAAATGTAGTAAATGATTACTAAATCTTAGCGAGCGAATTAATGCGCTATTTCTGCCTAAATAAACCACTATGATTGCCATAAAATGTAGGTTTATTACCAAATAAAGTATTATGATGCCATATTATGTCTCCAGCTTGCTGCAAACTAGATAGACGAGGTTAATTAAAAAAAAATGGTTAGGTCATGGAAGTGAAGGGGGCTATGGAAGTGAAGGCTGTGCCTATTCCCGTGGCCCTCCCATCACGGCGATGAGGGAACACCGCTGAGTTTTAGTGGGTATACTGTCATTACGACAGGGAGTCCCACATACCCCGTCTCGTCCCCCGCGAGGCGGGCATGCATAAATCATTTCTCAGCGACAAAAAAAAAAAAAAAAAAGGTTAAAACCGTGACCTCCTACGCACAAGCCGAGCGAGCAAAGCGAGCGGTACCGGTAGCAGCCGGCGAGTGTCAGAAACGACTAGAGTGTATAGGAAAACAAAATATGGAAAAAAAGAGATTATTTTTTGCAGGCTGTCGAGAACCGAACATGATTTATTTGGAGTCATTTTGCTTAAATAGGAGAGCGAGATGTTAAAACTTTGGTTATAAGTTTACATTAAAATGCGGAATTAATTTTGGTGATCATTTACTATTTTTGTCTGTTATAATTATGTTACTATATCTGGTTGCAAGTTAAACATAAGCCCTTTTTTAGGCATTTATTTAGGCGTGTCTAGAGTTAGTGCAAACAGGCATTAATGTGCTAACTGAGAAGCGTATTACCTACCTGTACCTAGGCAAACATTTGCAGCCAGAAAAACTGCAAAACGAAAAAACTAGGTAATACATAAATGTTGCATGCATAAAACTAGTTAGGTAGGATTTAGTTAGTTCCATCCAAATCGGATTTATACAGATTTTTGAAGAGTTAATCCGATTTATGTTGCCCCCGTTTGCCTATATGTGCAATGTATGATTTGACACAGATCTGACGTACAAGCAAAGTCAAATCTGGCGTTCTATAACATTTTATCTATTGTTTTGTATTTCACCTTTACTTTTGTTTTCAAAATTGAATTGGTTGATTTCAAAATTGAGTTATCCAGGCTATTGTGATGGGTTGTTTGAGTGATTTGATTGGTTAATTGTGTGGTTTGATTGGTAAATTGGGGGATTTGATTTGATGATCAAATCCCCTACCCCACTATCCCACTCTATGATTCTGTCGTATTGGTGTCGTATAGAGTGTTGATGTTTTGTCAATTGTCATGTACAGTAGGCGCCCGTCGTCATTTGTAACAATTTGACCTTGAGCTGGTCTAGAATAGTACGGAGTTTCAGTAGAATAAGGAGTCAGCTGGTTGTTGTTTTTGGTGGTTCTGGTTTTGTTACCGCTTTTATGCAGTCTATAAGTACCTACGCGTGTGACTTAAATTACAGAAGAATATTACCTAAGGTCATCAACTCATTGCAGTGGTAAAAAACGAATTAAATTAAAATAAGCTAATTAATAAATACTACTGAAAGTAGCGGTATCCCAGTGGTAAAGAGCGGCCTTTACCATTTACGAGTCGTAGGTCGGAGGTTCGAACCCAAACAGGCGCTTTATCTTATTATGTAAATTATGTCATCACCACTGCTCTCAAAACGGTAAAGAACAACATCGTGAGGACACCGGCAAGTTCTAAACCAAAATATCGAAGACGTGTGACATCTACCAACTCTCACTGGGCCCGCATGATGGATTATGGCCAACTTCCTCTCATAGACACAGGAGGTCACGCAGAGGCAGGAGCAGTGGGGACATTATAGGCTGAAAATTTCTAAACTAATTAACTGACCAGGAGTATAGAGGTCATAAGTTAGCAGAAGTCAATTATAGGTAATACCATACCAAGCCAATATACAAAAATTGAAACCTATTTTTACTGAAAAACACTCCACTCTCTCTCTATTTTCCGCACCACCACATAAAATAGTTGAAAACTGTAAAATCCCCCAACATGTACAGTTTTAACTCATTACATATTCATGAATATCTTTAGTAACCCTTATTCATATACTGTAAACAATTTGATTCCACCTTCATACCCAAGACTATCTCGGTTAATAGTAACGCATCTTTCAGTGATTGGGCTACCATTGGTATTCATAAAAGTAGAACACGGCTTTATGAACTGTACAATGAAAGGTCTTATGTTAACACTGATGAATTTAATTTGTATGTTAGAAATTATTCAAAATTATTTAAAAAAGTTTGTTATATGGCCAAGTCACGTTATTTGGGTTCAAAGATTAAAAACAGCAGTAATGTAATTAAAACGACCTGGACTATTATTAATAGTGAAGCGGGGAGATCTAGCAATCGAGATACTGACTACAGCCTGTCTATTAATGACAACATAATAAAATCTGACTCACAAGTCGCCAAGGCATTTGAAAATTTCTTTTCGGATATTCCCGTTTCAACTACTAAATCCCTAAACTCATCACCTTCTGTTGCTGAGTCTTTGCTTAAGGAAAATGTTAATGGTTGCGATTCGGAATTTCATTTTGAACATATTACCTGTAGAGATATAATTAAAACCTTTCACACTTTAAATGTTAAAAAGACTGCAGATTTGTGGGGTAATTCTGTAGAAGTTGCTAAGTCTATTATTGACATTGTGGCACCTGCTCTAGCTGTTATCTTTAATAGTTGTATAGACAGTGGGGAGTTTCCTGATCTCATGAAAAATAGTAAAATAATACCTTTGTTTAAATCGGGTAGTACATCAGACCCCACAAATTATAGACCTATTTCTGTACTACCTACCTTTAGTAAAATTTTTGAGAAATTAATTTTAGAACAAATGCAAAGATTTTTTAATAAACACAAATTATTACATGGCAAACAGTTCGGTTTTACAAGGGGTCGTTCAACTACTGATGCCGGTGTTGAACTTTTAGGACATATTTATAATGCATGGGAAAATAAATGCGATGCCTTGGGCATCTTTTGTGATTTGTCCAAGGCATTCGATTGCGTTCTTCACGAAACGTTAATCAGGAAACTCCGCCACTACGGAATTCGGAACAATGCTCTGAATCTTCTTACTTCATACTTGAGTAACAGGATTCAGAGCGTTGTCGTTAATGGAAAAAGATCTCCCGGATCTATAGTAACAATGGGAGTCCCACAGGGCTCAATTCTTGGTCCTTTCTTGTTTCTTATTTATATAAATGACTTGCCGTACCTCATAAAGGATAATCATGATATAGTGTTGTTTGCCGATGACACTTCACTTTTATTTAAACTTAAACGTCAGCAGCTGGTTACTGACGATGTAAATAGCGCGATCTCTAAAGTAGTCCACTGGTTCAATGTTAATAATTTACTTTTAAACGAGAAAAAAACTAAATGCATTAAGTTTACGCTACCTCACGTTAGGCAGGTGAAAACGAATGTGTTGATAAAGGGCGAAGAATTGAATCCTGAAGACAGCACAGTATTCTTGGGCATAACTTTGGATGCTAAGCTTCAGTGGGGTCCACATATAGATAAATTGTCAAAAAAGCTAAGTTCCGCAGCATACGCTGTTAGAAAAATTCGTAATTTAACTGATATAGAGACAGCCCGCTTAGTGTACTTTAGCTATTTTCATAGTGTAATGTCGTACGGTATTCTATTGTGGGGAAATGCCGCCGATATTCAGACTATCTTTGTTTTGCAGAAGCGAGCTGTTCGATCAATTTATAAATTAAGTCCGAGACACTCGCTCAGAGACAAATTTAAAGAGATTAATGTTATGACTGTGCCTTCTCAATATATTTATGAAAATCTTTTATATGCCCATAGAAACATAAAATTGTTTAAAAAATACAGTGATATCCATGATATAAATACTAGGAACAAACACAAATTTGTTGTACCTATAACAAGGCTCAAGAAAATAGGTGGCTCGTTCAGATGCCAATGTATACGCTTTTACAATAAAGTTCCAAGCCCCGTTCAAGATCTAAGCCTTAATAAATTCAAATCATTCATTAAACGTAAGTTGTGCCAGAAAGCCTTTTATACCGTTAAGGATTATATCGAGGACAAAAAGGCTTGGGATTGAGATGCTTCCAATTTTTTACCTATGTAGTGTTCTTATTTTTCTGTTTTGTTGTTGTTTTTCTTTTTTATATACACTTTGACATCAATGAATTCTATATATAAGTACTGTGACATTTGCTTACTTTGTAAAGTATTCTATTATTTTAATTATTGTGAATGTGAATACTATGTGGGTCACTTTATTTTTATTATATTTTATTTTTCTCTCTGTTCTCTTAGTTTTGTCATGGTCTGGCAGTTTGAGTAATTAATGCGGCCTACCCAAATGTCCTTTCTTTGGTATTGTTCGTCGAATCGTCGAGCTCCTTAAGTTTTGAGTTGAGCTGCACTGATTTCTGACAAATGCGTGCACTGACTGGACAGGTCCTCTCAATCTGTGTGGTTCTTTCCTCAAAAGACCATCTCAGACATCGACCTGCATGGTCTTCATATGATCTGACCAAGATTATGTCTGGACTTTAAAAGAGACTGTGACCTCTGAGTTTGTTTCGGCCTTTCTTCTCAGAGTAGTCAGATAGGAAACGCCGACCTCATCTAGTTTTAAAATATGATTGACGTGTAAAAGTGTTTGTACAAACCTACTTACAAAATAAAATCATTTATCATTTATCATTATCATTTATCATATTAAAACAATGGTGTCTGAAAATATGCGGTACGAATCTCACGGCATTACGTTATGAATTATGACTTACTAGCTTTTGGCCACGGCTTCGCTCGCGTGGTGGTTGGATATTATTCCACGGGAACTACGGTTTAAACTTTTTACTTTTATTACTAGGATAAAAGTATCCTATGTCCTAACACAGGTCATAATCTATCATGCATACAAACATAATCACTCTTTAATGTTCCCACTGCTGGGTCACAGACCTCCTCTCTTCGAGAAAGAGTGGGCTGTAATCTACCACGCGGGCCCAGTCAAATGTAGATGGGTAGATGTCAAATGTCTTTGAATTTTTGGTTCTAGGTCATACCAGCTTCCTTACGATGCTTTCCTTCGCCGTTTTGAGAGAAGGTGGTGATGAGATTATTTATACAAAGTAAAGTGCCTGACTGGGTTGAAACTCACGACTTGCGACTCGTATGTTGGGGCTGTTACCACTGAGCTACCACTACTCTAACTGTGTGCCAAATTTCATCCAAATCCGCATTCAGCCGTTGATTAAATACGAGATCGAGTAACAAACATACAAACTTTCACATTTTTATTATTAGTAGGAAGTACAAGTCTTGGATTCAGCAAAATTCTGATTTATTTTTGCATATGAATATCTCGAGTCTCGGCCTTTTGAAATTTCAGCCTGAATTGGGACGTGCTTACTTGAAACGTAGGTACTTATAATTAAGGAAAGAGTATTCATTTCGGCGCTGAATTTTCGTGAGAGTTGGCAGGGCTAATGTTTGTTAAGAAATGCAGGGAATATGTTTTAAATGTAGGCCGCTGAGCCATCATCACGATACTATTTAAAACATTGGCAGCCTTGTTCCACCCACTAAATTGCTCCTCCTGTTTGTGCCCTGCTACCCTGGTCTGTGCGAGTCTCATCCAGGTCTTCCCCGCGATCTTCTGTAGTTGATTGATTGTTTAAAAGTGCCTATATTATGAGAGCCACTTTAGTATTGTCACAACGCACACATGCATTGCATGCATGCATTACATGCATTGTATACATACTTAGGAGAGAACTACACTCTTTTGTTCTTAGAAGAAAACAATTTATCATTAGGTAGGTTATAAATATTTGAAATCCACACACACACATTGAAGCAGTTATGTAGCTAGACAAAAATGAATGTATGTACTTCACATAATACAATATAACATCTCACACCTGTAATCGCCGAAGGGTTAGGTGTACCACAGCACACCCACATTTCTCCAGTAATGTTTAAGTCCCATGTAATAGATGGCGAGCATATTGCCATCAATAATGGACAAATCCAGCCTCCGAGCTGCTTCTGAGAAATTCCTGATGGAACAACCCAATTACAATTTGCCCGTCCTGGGAATCTCACTCAGGACCTCGTGCTCAGGAGTAGCTCATGCGACCACTACACCAACGAGGCAGTCAATTATGTTTACGAGTATATCACTGAATGTTTTATAATTCCATCTCCTCGACATATCAACGCAACTGACTCTTGTGAACTGTCAAAATAAAGGTCATTCAGTCATTACTAAACTTCAACTCACACACTGACTTCTTTCTTGTTAAAATTCGTGTCTTGTTAATTGTAAATACGTGAGCACCATGTATCATAACACCATTGATTGATCTGTCATAGCTTCATTTTGTCATTCTTTTACCTATTGTGGTATTTAATTTTATTCTATAAGTACATGATTTATTTAATGTTGTATAAAAATAAAGTAAAACATTAAAAAAAAAAGGTAGAGATTCTTGCCCATTCTTTTTCTTACGAATCGATCTTTTGGAAGGGGCAACTAGAATCAATTCAATTTTTTCATGTTAATTTTGATGTCCAAAAATAGATACATTTAATGTGCCTATTTCAAATTACTTAAATGAGATTGTCTTTGACATCGCGATTGCATTAAGTGCGATTATGTTACGTAATTACTATCTATAATATGTATGTATTTACAAAAAAAAAAAAAAATTGTATATAAGTAGTTTATCAGCCATCTTGTTACCATAACACAAGCATTAGGTTGCTTAGCTTGGGACAAATGGTGCTGTGTGAAATGTCCAGGGATATTATTATTATTATAATTAGACAGTCGAACACTTTACATCAATACATTCTACGAGAAATACCTATACATATTTTAGTCAGCGTGTTAGCCTTTGATGTAGCGGCATCATTAAAAGTTTCTACTACTTTAACTGTACATAACTCTGGTATTGCTTATTGGCGCGTTGAAGTTTCAGTTTATAACGGATGGATTGTCAAACGCAGGCTTGCAGTCTAGTTGTACGCGTGGTAAATCTTTACGATCTCAGATACGATTTAAATTTATTAGATAAAGTGTTATCGGTTTGTGAACGAACTCAGAAGTAGAACTAATAAAAGATAATCCATTTTGTGGTTTCCATTTTCCTTTGCAGCTGATTTGCTGCTTAAACTGAATTAAAAAATATAATATATACAGAGTGGCGATTAGGTTATCACATTAAATAATACAGCGGCCATTACAAGTTGTTAAAATTCTGTTAAAATAATAAAATTAAAATTTTGTTAAAAATAGAAAAAAAAAAACAAAATAATTAGTGTAAAAATTGTCATGAAATAAACCATCCCTGATATAAGTCACTAGACCACGCGTGAGGCAATGGTATCAAGAATTCAACACAAACTTTATGTTATTGTTACTTTTATATTATTGTTACAAATTAAGTTTAAAGTTGTTTGTAAAATACTGAAACAAAAAAAAGGTCCCACAACTAAAATGTTAATTGTTATTAATTCTTTTAATTGTGTATGTTTAATATACGTTATGTAGAATACGTGGTTTCAATTCATATCATAACCTAATCGCCACACTATACATATATTACTTGCTCGCTTTGCCCAGCACAGGCTAACAGAAAAAAAATGCGTAGAACTCGCAGCCGGCGTATGGCCAAATGTATGAACGTAAACGAAGCAAAAGGTGTAAGTACGTAAGGATCGTAGTAGATGGCGTTTTGTAGTTTCTGCCTATCCCCATCGGAAGCGTGCATAAACTCAATGCCTCCGCCCACCCTAATTATCTATGATAGATTCAATACAATGTGCCAGGAGTGAAATCACAATAAACTAAACCACAATATATTTTTGACATACTTCAGAGAGGCAATTCTCGTAATTTTAAGAACGTTCACAGTCTGATCTCAGTCTCAATCGCTGAGATGAGATTGTGACTAGATTTTTAACGTTTTAAATTACGTGAATTAGCCTGCTAAAAAAAATAAAAAAAAAATTTATTCAAGTATAAAGTAAAACTATGATTTACATTAATTACAACCGAGGAAACTTAAATTCTAACTGTAATATAGACCTGCCTGATCTAGGTTTATGAAAAACCTGTGTTTCTGACCAAAACATGCTGGCCACTTTCAAATAATGTTCGGTCTTTGATTTTCGATTATGTGTGCGCATCTTCACAAATGGTGGAGGGAAAACCTAAACATTGCTAGCTGCAAACTGTGGTTGTTCACATTTATTTATGTATTTTGCTCTTGTGTTATATCGAGTTAAATCTGAAGCGTGCTCCGACATCTCCTAACATATGTACTCAATTTATCCCCAGCGTCAAATGCTGAAGAAAAATATATTATTGTGAGAAAATCCTCACGTTCTTAGAAGCTGTTTGAGGCGTTGTAAACGACTGTAGGTGGCGCCACCTACTGCTTTGTTGGAAATAAATGACCTTTAAGGACATCCTGTTTTTGTTACGGCAAATGAATCTAATAATAATATGTGGGCAAATAATTCTCTGGTTGTGTTAGATCATCATACAGAGGGACTCGTGGCTGAATAATAACAGCCGCACGGGTTGGTCTTCAAGGTTAAGAAACGCATGCCGAGGTCTTGTCCTGCCGGCGGCGGGATCTTCCGAAAGGGTTACCGCTGCCCTGGAACAGAAAGGGCTAAGGAAAGAAAACGGGTGGGTTTTAGTCAGTAAGAGTCTGACACTCCCTTCCGCTCCACCCAGAGCGGGAGGGGCCATTTGATGATTTCCCATCCCCCCCAAAAAAAAAAAGGTCTTGTCCTGCCGAGGAGGTCAGAAATAGAAACGTTTCTAATCAGTTTTTTTTCTCTATAAAGTACGTATTTCGATATTACAGGTCCATATTGGAATTAGTTGTTACCTAAATTAGCCTTTTTAGATATTTCTCCATTTAGAAAGGTCAAGCAAACATAAAACTTGAAAAGAACGATATCCCAAAAAATACTGTCTCGAGAACTTTCTTCAAAACAATTGCTCGATTTAAAATAAATAATTGTCACAGTGATTTCGATACTTAAAATCCATCACTCCTAAGCTCCCCAAAGATTTATTTAAAGTGATTAATCACTGAAGTACCTAACAAATGACGTCACCCCGATGAAGCGATAAAAAACAATGCTCATTTCAGTCATTAAAATCTCCAGTAGAATTACATACTCTACGTCGCAAAATGGAATGAAAACAGAGCTATTCTTCAATGGAAGCCTTTTTAAGACATTTCTCCATTTAGAAAGTCCAAGTAATAATAACAAAACTCTAAAAGAATGATATCCAAAAAAAAATATTGACCCAAAAACTTTCTTTAAATCATTGACACAAAAATGGTTAACCGTACAATTTATTTAAAATAAATAATAAACAGAGTGTTGTAGATAAATTCAAAATCCATCACCACCAAGCTCCCCCCAAGATTTATTTAAAGTGATTAATCACTGAAGTAACAAATGACGTCACCCCGATGAAACGCTCAAAAACAATGCTCATTTAAGTCATTAAAATCTCCAGTAGAATTACTCTGTGTCGCAAAACGGAATGAAAAGGGGGCTATTTTAAAATAGGCAGTCCTTTGTTCAAGAACGTCGTTGATCATTTTGTTCCGGCGACCCGTCTATTGTCTTCGAAGATGTCCATAAATCCAGTGGGAACTACACTAAGTTATATTAAATCAATTTAAATACCTAATCATGATTAAAATTGATTTGAAAATCAGAAATTACTTGTCCTATAATTAGTAACGGGACTAGTAATTTTTTATTTTGTATGGTTTTGGTAAGACATCTTTTGTGGTAAATTACTGTAACTGCAACTGAAATTAAATTATGTTTATTTCTGTAAGTTGAACTTCTAAAACACTTTTACAAATCAATATCTTAAAACTAGACAACAAGAGATCAACTAACGAATTCATCATACTGAGAGAATTCGATAAACAGCCCTAATCAATCAAATACCCTAAGTAGCAGAACTTTTGATTCGTAAAACCGTAAACGACTATGACCAAAACCGCCTAAACCGCAACGTTTTAATTTCAGAAGCGTTGTGCGAACGCGTGTGTAAAAGCACTCTAACCTGATTTCAGCTAGATAACGCTCAGTTCATGAATCACAATTTTCTTTCCAAGGGAAACGGTTTTTTCTTTCACAATTCTCACTAATTTGAAGCAACCCAGTTCCCGTTTCCAGTTGCAACGTGTGTATCTATAGTGCAACAGTAGGCAGTTCTCGTCCATTGTCGGGACTGTCGGGAGATGACAACGTTAGTCGCTCGGCGACCGCGGTACCGACCTGTCGTCCCGGGATCGTTTGAAATCAGAGCGCGAGTTCAACGGATACATATTTTCAAATATGGATCAGTGATTTGATAAAACGATTAAGTTATCTGTTATGTGAATTTGGTAAAATTATTTATTGCTAATTTTATAAGAATTAACTTAATGTAAAAGTAGTTGGTGTTTCGTAGTTTTAATATAGTGTTAAATATTCCAAAACTTTCTATTGAGTAAGCTGTTCGTGTTTTCGGTAGAATATTTTAGTGTATATTGGACAAACTTTGAAGTATTTGAATAAACTTCGCTTGTGTAAATAAATAACTTATCCAGGAAAATAAAATAACAAGGTAAGTTCATAAAAGTTTTCTACCCTTAACTGTTTATTAAATAGATTTATATTTGTTGTTTGTGTAGAAAAAGGTTTATTTTGTAAATACATACCTAGGTGGTTTTTATAATTAGGAATTGTAAACATAAATGACATAAATTCACTTACAACATTTACAACTTATTTGTAAATAACCAAAGTATACTTATCTACATAAACTCTAAAATCCAACAAAAAAAATCGGCGCGGAAAAATTAACAATGGGTCATAAAACTACCATTTACCTCGCATAGTGTGGTACTTCATATCCATTTGAATAAGACATCTAACATAATCAGCCTATAATTTTCCCACTGCTGGGACACAGGCATCCTCTCGGTGAGAGGGAGTGGGCCATAATCCACCACGCGGGCCCAGTACGGGGTGGTTGAATAAGACATCTAGTAACATACTATCAAGCCAATTTTATTAAAAGCATCATCAGGCGTTTTCTGGGTTTGCTCGTTCCATCATAGACCTCATCCATTGCTCTAAACCAGGCGAGATCTAGGTAAAGAGCTGGCCCATTTCGGAAAAAAAAAAAAAAAAAAAGCTTAAATTGAGAAAATTAAAAAGCCATCAATCGAAGACCTCATTACCTGAACCTTTTTAAAGTTGGTAAAAACCGCCCTTGCAGCTATAAATCTTACTAAGTATCGCACACTTCAGGAAACTCATATCTATTATAATATATAGTCCTCTTTATCCATTTCGATAACAGCAACCCTTTGAAATTATTATTAATTCCTAGCGTGTGCCTTAATTTGACTCGCCTGACCGAATTTTGTTTTAAATACCCTATCACACCAGGCCAATTCTCGTAATTTAAAACGATCAAAATCTAGTCGCAGTCTCATCTCGGCGACAAAAAAATGTCAATAACTGTTTTTCGGTTCCAACCCGCACTGGGCCCGAGTGGTGGATTACAGCCCACTCCCTCTCGAAGAGAGGAGACCTGTGTCCCAGCAGTGGGAACATTAAAAGCTGATAATGTATGTATGTATATGTATCGATGATCTACATTATAAGAAATATATTAAATAGGTAGAAAGCTATGAGTTTACTAACTAAACTGTAAAATAAAAATGCAGTTTTAAACTTCGACAAAGCTGTAATAAACATACGCACCATTATCTCCACAACACATTGAGTGCCAATAGGAATTTCATTTAACGCTCATTGTGCTCATAAACTTCCGACTAGAAATACCAGAGCACCACATGAATAGAATACAGGCACAATGTACTGGACTGACGAGTCCACCTGGCCTTTGTATGACCCAACAACGCCCCGTTCAGGGCCTCCATATACCAACAACTACATACTCGTACGTATTTAATTTATGATGCCGCAATAAAATGAGAATGGACCACCGCACCGTTCTGCAAACATTGTTGCATTCTTGGGTACCGTTTCCAACAATATGTTTTTGCGTACAAACAACTAATTTTAGCTTTTTAATTAATTTGAGTACTGGAAAACCAACCAATAAAGAAATGCCATTCTGAAATTAATTCGTTTTTATGAGAGGTTGTAATTACCGTTCCTTGTAAAATTTATGAGGTACGGTATTTAAAAGTCTATTTGTGTGTTTTTATGAATTTCCTTTTTCAAAAAAAAAAAAATGTGAAAACATTATCTTAATGAAAGCTCTTCATTACGGTTTTTTAGAACGTAACTTTCGTATAATTCGTATGTTAAATAGATTTCCTTCTAACAGAGTTGAAAAAAGCGTGCGTGAATTATTTCGAGGTATTAAATATCATCATCATCATCTGCCTAGCCTTTTGCTAACTATGTTGGGGTCGGCTTCCAGTCTAACTGGATGCAGCTGAATACCAGTATTTTACATGAAACGACTGCCTATCTGGCCTCCACAACCCAGTTACTGGGTAATACCTACGATATCCTTTGGTAAGACTGGTTGTCAGACTTTCTGGCTTCTGACGACCCGTAAAGACTGTCAAACATCCAAGAATGACAGCCAGGACCAATGGCTTAACGTGCTTCAAAGGTATGCTTTCTTGGTATATGAAGATGGTCACCAATCCACAGACCAACCGCGGCAAGCGTAGCTTAACCTGATCGATTGAATCGTGCGGCCGTTATTACTTAGCCACAAGCCCTTCCGAGGTAATAAATATTACTGAAAATAATTGTGTAAGGAAAACCTTAGCAACTAGATACCCAATTTTGTTCACACAACTTATCGAAGCCATTTTCTTTGTCCTTTGAAGTTCTCTATTACACTCACGGACATTGTAAATGGGCTATTTGACTACGCTATTGCAATTTACCTGACCTCAAATTATGGTAATTTGGGATAATACCGTGCCTTTATACGTTGGCACTCTAGTGTCAACAAATTACGTCCAGCGCACTATTCCAAACCACTTTAATAGGCTTCTATGATAAGGGTGGTCAATGACGATCTACATCCGACCATATTATTTCGTAGGCGCGAAAGTTTAGCTGTTTTAGCCAACAGTTTTACCGTTTTTGATAAACAAGTTTTAATAGTCCGAAATAGTCCGAACGAATTAAAGCATGGTTGAAAAAGTAGCATTTCTTTACAACTTTATTTTTAATATTCCTGTCGTTATTATGTTGTCCATCGCATCGGTATGATTATCATTCTACATTTACTTACCAGTATCCATTATATTTCCATAGGGTTATTCCATATATAAATCTCTACATACATATTTGATATTTAAATATGAATGGCATTAAAAAGGATTGAAAAGCGGTAAAAGAATTGTATCCTCTGTGTTGGCTTTTCGGGCTTGCCAAGTTACCTTAAATTTACACAGCAGTGCACTTAAGCTGGCCACTCATAAAATACACCCTATGTTCCAATATTAAGTCTATAATAAGGGCTGATTTTTCCAATGCCAGATAATTTTATCCGAGGAGTAATTTTGAATTTTTCACAATACTTCCATAGAAAATCTGTCAAAGGTCAATTTTATTCTACGAATAAAAAATATCTGTCGATTGAAAAATCAGCCCTTAGTATTAGGTTTTTCAAATATGTACCGCCACAGGGCGAACCCTGTGGCGGTACATATTTGATTGACATCCAAACTCAACGAATATTGTAGTAAACACAAATTAGTATATAAATTGTCTCTAATTCGTCCCACATTATCGTGTTTCCTTGGCATTAAGGAAGAAAATGAGAAAACAATATTTTCCTTAACCAATAAATATTTATTACTGATAATGTAAATGGAGATTTTCTTCTAAATAAGTACATTGTACAGACAAGAACATGGGAAAATTAATGTTTATGTCAACATTTGTATAAACAATAGAGTAAGGAGGTTGTTTCCAAATAATCGTTTGTTTTTAGTATCGTCGTTAAAGAATTGTTATCGGTATTAACAAAATGTTATCCTTTAAAAAATATCGCGTCGGGGTCCGCTACTATTTTAAACTTTAACAGAACGTTAGGTTAATAATTATAGCGGTCCCCCGACGCGACAACATTTAATCAAAAAATTTCATACGTACTTACGTAGGGTCATAATTTCAAGGTTTTTTTTTTTCTTTTTATAGGTTTTCACGTTTATGCCTTTTTTATTATTTTGTGTCGGGGGTTTTTTAAATTATTTATTTAATTTTTTATTTCATGCTTTTTGTAGGGACTCCTTAATTTTTTTACTTCATTTCTTTTATTTTCTTGCGTTTTAAGATTCAGGTAATTTGGTGTTTAATCAGGTTTTTTGTAATGCGCCATTTTGTGGCAGCTGTCATCTTGGATTTGAAATTTATCATAGTGTATAGTAATCTACTAGTCAAGCCCTTCCATTTCATATCCATATTGAGGGAGTTGTGAAAAAATATGTAATCCGCCATTTTGTGGCAGCGGCCATCTTGGACCGGTTTTCATCAAACTTTCAAACGAAAAAAACAAAATCAAAATCAGTTTATCCGTTTGGGAGCTACGATGCCACAGACAGACACACACACACACACAGACACGTCAAACTTATAACAACCGGTCGTTTTTGCGTCGGGGGTTAATAATTTGTTTTGTTTTCTGTGTCGTGCTATTAATCTTCTTTCCTAGGATTCAGGCCGCGACGCTGTTTTCAACGCTAAATAATGGGCCTAGTTATTCCTTTAGTGACCTTCATTAGTTTTCATTGTGTAGCAGTATTTGGGTGAGAAAATTAAAACAAAGCGACCTTATACTTTTATTTTCTTAAGATATTTATTTAGAAACGAACATACTCGTAATTATAATTATGATATTTCTATTTCATACTTTTTAATTAAATACACATATATTATATATACCTAAATATACTAAATATATTTAAAAATACCAGTTCTTTTTTTGTAACTTATTGAACAAGATAATAACGATACTGTCTCCTACATATCCATCCAAAAGTTTTCTGAAGAGATAGCCGTAGGTGATAAGACCGTCCGCGCGTCCATTGTACCCTACGGTTTTTATGTCGTAAAACAAAACAGTCTTCTCTGTTTTTCTTGTATGTAATAAACCTTTATTCATTCAGATGTTTCCGAAGTAGATAAGTGTAGGCTCCAAAATATTCGTTTTGTATTTAAATAAAATACTTGCAACAAAATGGTGATTTTTCAGTTACAAAAAAGCCTGATAGTGAAATTAGACTTGCAACGGTCTGTAAGTATGGCCGCCAGTGTAACAGATAGACAGCGGGGAAATTGCATTTGTGTCGGGAACATAAGTCTACCTTACTGTTCTTAGAGTGGAGCAGTAGTGGATCACGCGACTGACGAGTTTTAGGTCGTAGGTTCAAACCCAGACAGGACCTCCACTACATTATTTCATCACTACTGCTCTCAAAACGGTAAAGGAAATCATCGTGACGAAACCAACATGTCCTATAACTAAAAATGAAGGAGATTATATGACATCTACCAACCCGCACTGGGTCCGCGTACGGCTCACTCCCAATCACCGAGTGGAGGCTGTCCCAGGCAGTGGGAACATTATAGGTTGATTGTACTGTTGGTTAACTAGGGAATTACTATCCTCTACCCTAGATTTCTAAAGCTACGAGTAAAACAGTTTATTTTTAACCGACTTCTAAAAAAGGAGGAGGTTCTCAATTCGGATGTTTGTATTTTTTTTTTTTTTTTTATGTTTGTTCGGTCATAACTCCGTCGCTTGGCAACCGATTTGAAAAATTCTTTTTTTGTTGGATAGGGTACACTTCCCAAATGGTCCCATGAAAATTTTATCGAAATCGCACAAGCGGTTTTTGAAAAATCAACAAAAATTAAAAAAATGATCACAACAAAAAAGTGAAAAATAAAAACTTTTTTACAAAAAAAAAACAACCGACTTCCATAAAAACACTACAAAGTAAACAATAACTTTAATTTCGGAAGTCGGTGGCGAAAAACGTAATAAAAAAAAAACCAAAGACACCGACTTCCGAAATTAAAGTTATTGTTTACTTTGTAGTGTTTTTATGGAAGTCGGTTTTTTTTTTTTTGTAAAAAAGTTTTTAGATTCTTTATACTTGAGTTTAGAATCAAGGGCCAACGCCCGTTTTATGGTCTTACAACTGCAGACATGATCAATTTTGTCTATAAATATTATAAATTAAAGGCGCCTATTGTGTCTATCTGTGTGATCGCGTTGTCCTTCTAAACTACGCAACAGTTTTTAACGCCGATTTTACCATCATTTAGAGAATTTACTTCGGAAGGTTACATCTAACAAAGGAAACTCCATGTTTTGTCCAGTCATAGGATACCGTTTGGAGTTACTAAGTTATAGATAAAAAATACCACAGCAATTTGCCATATTATATTACTATGAATATAGAAAGAGAGAAGATAAGAGGAAGTTTGAAAGTGGCACCGGTAGCTGAAAAGTTGTGTGGAAATTGGTTATCATGGCAAGGTATGTGATACGGAGGAACGAGGAAAATGTCGTGGGGAGAGTTTTGAGTATGAGTGTCGATTGCTGTAAGAGTAGGGGAAGAAGAAACAATGAATAGACTGTGTCAATGATCATATGGTTAGAAAAGGGGTGACTACTGAGATGACGACTAATAGAGAAGTATGGAAGAAAAATACATTTTACGCTGACCCCAAATAAATAAGGATAAGGGCTGGAGAATGATGATGATAGAAAGAGATAGAGACAGGCTATCCAAAAAGAGCTCAGTCTCCTTATTCTGGAACAAGTTCTTATGACACTAGACTGATGTCACTAAACCACATATTATAGTGTTTAATTTTCTAGCACAATGCAGCTTAAATAGTGCCAACAGGTACAGGTAGGTACCAACTTTCCCTTATCACTAACGAGCAACGCGGCAATTAATTCCCGTCAGTAACATTAGAAACTATACGTAGCTATGGTGGAGGGTTAAGAATAATTATGGGATTTTTCTCCTTTCTAGTGACCTACATTTAGATAAATTCCGCTTAATGATGGGCATACAGTCATTAGGGAGCCCGCGACGATTTTCGGATTTCATTTAACCAAAAACGTACCATACCGTAAGCTACAAATACTGGCCTCATTGCCATTGTGTTCTTGTTCATGTCGTAGCATTATGCTGACATAGGAGCCTTTTGGCCTCGTACAGGACTTTTTTGTTTCATTTTTCTTTTTGTTACTTCTTTTTTATATAATTTGGTTTTGTTACTTTTATTATATATAATTTGTTTTATTTTTTATTGTGTTTAGTTTAGTTTTATGATCTTTCTGTGCGAGTCGCAATAAATACTTTTTCTTTCTTTCTTTCTTTCTTTATAAGAGCTGATTTTTCCAACGCCAGATAACTTTATCGGAGGAATAATTTAAAAATTTTGACAGTTATTCCATGCAAAAACTGCCAGACGTCAATTTTATTCTACGAATAAAAATTATCGGTCAATTGAAAAATCAACCCTTAGATAAGTAAGAAATTATAAGCTATACGTAATGGATTTTGTTGCAGTTTTCACCATCATCTAGATAACTGAGAGGTAGGTATCATCTATACAATAAAATCAAATTGAAGTCTGTTTGTAATGGCTAAATAACAGCTGTTTACTAAATGCATAAAAAGTAATATACTATAAAAAAAAAACAATTTTTGTTTTTCCGGCTAATCTCCTAAACGGGCGGACCGATTTTGATGAAATTTGGTATGGAGATACTTTGAACCCTGGAAAAGGACATAAGATGAGTATAGATCTACTACTACTACTATTATCGACATACCATGCGGACTGTAATAAGAATAATCTCGATGTTTTTTCGTAGTTCGTAGTTAGTTTAGTCGTAAAAACCGTGCGAAACTGGGGCGGGGTTGCTAGTAGGTTTATTAACAAAAAGCGAAGCAAATCCCACACATGTGTGCGTCCAAATTTTTCAAAGAGTGTCTAAAAGTTTAAGTTTTCAAAGAGTGGAGAGTTCTATTCTTAACACAGACAACACATCCAAGTGTCAAACGCGGAAAAGTTGGTAACCCTTGCAAATCGATGGATCTGACCCTAGTGTGTCGTTATGTAACAGATGGACTTGTGTACCTACGTTTTATTCAGTCTAACTGTGTTGGAGAGTCGACGGCGACACGGCTAAAGCAAATCCCTATAACTTATGGTAGCGGGCATATTGCAAATACAGGGTGCGATGGTACTTTGTTCTTGTCGACTGTGTTAGCTCCCTGGCTGTTGCAGTAGCCTTTAAAGTGACATTTTAACAGTAGCCTGTAAAATTCACTTTGGTAGTGAGTGAGATCAGTTCTGTAGTTGCAGTAAAAACGATAGTTTTTACCCCGATACAACAATGTGAAAGATGAATAATGTGGGTTTACCGGATGGTCTAGTAGTTTAATGAGTGTTTTGATATGTACGGGTAAAAATGATAATACAAAAATAACTCCTGTTAATCAGAAGGAATTAGAAGTCTCGTAATTTCAAACGTTCAAAATCTAGTCGCAGTCTCATTTCGGTGACAAAGAAATGTCAAAAACTTGTCAAAAATTTAGGGAAATTAGAGGTATTTTTGTCAGATTGAGACTGATATCAGACTCTGTTTTTTTTTTTTAATTACGAGAATTGCCTCTCAGATATTTGTAGCGGTGGTGGGATCGTCCAAATGGGTTACCGCTGCCCTGGAACAGAAAGGGCTAAGGAAGGAACACAGGTGGGTTTTAGTCAGTAAGAGTCTGACACTCCCTTCCGCTCCACCCAGAGCGGGAGGGGTCATTTGATGATTTCCCATCTTCAAAAGAAAAAAAAAAGATATTTGTAGCACATGTTTCTGTGTAAGTCTATACTATAGTTGTTTGACATTTCGAACCTGAAGCGTGGGAGTTAAACTCATAGTTTATCGTAATAAGTTCGTTTTTCATCTGATACTTTTCAAATTCCATTTCTTATGAAATAAAAATAGCCTATAGTTACGCCCAGGGTCTTTTCGCCGATAAAACTCACTCTCGACCAATGTCGAAGTTAATAAATTCGAATCCATTACAAAAGCTGAAAAACGCAAACCAGTGTAATTAAGGTTTACGTATTGTAGGTACCTTTTGTTGTGTTACTGGATAATGGTCGTATTTTCTCTTATGGTCCATTAACGCTCAACACCTATTCATATTTTTAGGGCTAAAATGTGAAGGTCGAAATTCGGACAATTATTTACATTTTTATATTTTTTTCGGACTGGTCCGGGTGTTTTAAAAAATGTAGATTTATTTGGTTTTGTGAGCGAGTTTCTCTAACAAAAGAATGGAAATTAAGTGGAAATAACAAATTGGATTTTAGGTTTAAAAAAATTTGTCTTATTACGTATTTTACAAAGGATTATCCTTTGTGGAAACTGATTTTGCATCTGTCTTATTCTATCGTATTTAACATCATCTGCCTAGCCTTTTCCTAACTATGTTGGGGTCGGGTTCCAGTCTAACCGGATGCAGCTAATTACCAGTATTTTTTTATATACATGGAGCGAATGCCTATCTGACCTTGTAACATAATGTACATACTCACAGTTACTTTCATTCATTTCTCCAGGTCAGAATAAGCATTCCTTTACCGTTAGGTGCTGATCTGATTATTTCTCACGACACCAGGACACGTTTTATCCACATTTAGTACACAGACAAACTTTAACATATGACTACAACGATTTAGTGACAACCATGGGTTGGTAATATTGTCCACATTGATTCTTATCATTTTTCCTATAAACACTATACTTTTATTACAAAATAACTATAGATTTTATTGTATTTTAATAATATATATTTTATTATGACAGTTCTGACATTTGATGTTTAAAACGTCGTCATGGTAACGTTTACTTTCAAATCCTTAGCTGCCAGTTTCAAATCCTTAACTGCCAGTTATAAACACATACATACTTAGACAAAAAATTAACACTGGTCACAATCATATCTCAAATTCATATTTTCTACTGATATTGTTCTACGAGCTTACATTATTGATCCACGCAATGCAGTGGTCAGTTCGAGTTTCGCCTCTAAAGCGAACACTATAGATAAGGCCTGATACTCCAGAGCCGCCTATCTGCTCCAGAGCCGCCTATCTGCTCCAGAGCCGCCTATCTGCTCCAGAGCCGCCTATCTGCTCCAGAGCCACCTAATTACACCTCCGTCCTCTGTCCTCCGTAAAGGCCACGTGCCTGAACCTATCGGGCCGCTTCTCATCTGAGGCCCGCCTTACCTGGTGGGCTGACAGCGTCCTCGCCGTGCCTCTTCCTCCTGATGCCGTGCGGCAACCTGTCTTGCTGCGTGGGCCCTCCTACGGGTGCCCTCCGTGCCGCGCACGCACCAGCATCTGCCCTCACCTGTACCTGCATCTGAACTTGGACCCTGTACTTGGACTTCTGTATCCGCATCTGTTGCCAGCAACTGGATCTTCACCTCAGACTCCTCAACTCACCTATCATCATCATCTATCCACCCCACCTCCACATACTACACACCACTCTTTAGCCATCTCCATCTTCTATCTGTTTATAAATATACGAGTAACTTTAATTGTTTTTCTACCTCTCTGTCTTTCATTTCATCACCCCTGACTTAGTTTTACTTGTCGCTACACGACAACCTGACCTGACGGGACACGGACACGGGGCTTAACGTGCTTTTCGAGACTTGGAGGGGTCTTGGTCGTGGTCCAGGTATGTAAAGACCATTCATCCATCCACGGACTACCTGCGGCAAGCTTACCTTAATCTGATCGACCGAACCGTGCGGCTGTTATTACTTAGCCACAAGCCCCTCTTTACTTAGCCACAAGCCCCTCTTTGTAATCAAAAGTATAATATTATAATAAATAAAGAAGTCGAAGGCACATAAGCAACAAATAGTAGCAACCTGTTTTTTTGCTTCGTACAGGTTGTTTTGATTATTTATAAATTTGATTTGTTTCTTTACTAACCTTTCAGATTCTAAGCCAAAGTGCAAACAAACACGCAATCCTAAATAAATACTTGTCACTTCGCTCTGTAAATTAGGAATCAAAGACGAAACCTTTTGTGAGGTTGTTAAAATTCTTATTTTTATTTACTTAATAAAAATCTCTTTTCCCCAAGAAGAAGATTAATGAAAGAAAAAATAAGTATAAAAAACAGCTAAAAATATTAAAAAGTACACTTTAGGTAGAGTGTATGTGGTGGGTGAAAAAAATAAGAATTTTACATATATTAAAGGTCCGACTACATCGTTGTGTTCTTTGAAAACACGCTTGAGTTCGATTACCAAATCTACACCGCTGATCTGCTTGCTGACAAGGCTATCATACCCGTATTGTCGCACTGGCCTTATGAATACGACAGTCAAGCACATAGGACGATCCACGGGAGGTTTCCAACCACACCCACGCGACAAAGCAATAATGTAATCATGCAGTACATAAGCCGGGAGGAGGTCAATGTCAGGGACATAATTTCGACGGTGTCTAAGGGTGACATACCCACTGAATGGAAGGTGACTGTCGGGGTGGCAAAAGAGCGTGAGATGAAGAAGCGGAAGGCCAGATTCTTTGGGAAGCTTGTACTAGAAATGAGGCTGTTCCAGGTGGCAACAGAAAACAATATAAAACATGTTTTCAAATACATCCCGCATCAGACCATGACAAAATCGGAGGATGACCTCTTCAAACATTTATTAAAAATCTCAGAGACATCATCCACAGAGGACGGAGGGGCTATATTCATGTCAATGGATTTTTCAAGTTGGTGCACCAGTTTTAGGTATGAGGGCGTAACACCGCTATTTGAAGAGCTAGATAGGCTTCTCGGCGTCTGGCTTACACTCAAAAATTCCCACTAGAATCGATCCTCCTATTCCAAGACAGGTTCTGCCCACCCCGCCAGGGCGATGGAGGTTTGCCTGAGAATGGTCCCAGATGTGTTCATGGTCCCTAGGCCTGGATGGAGGGCCTCAGGCAAAAGGGTTGGACCCTGGCCACCCTTTTGCTGATCCTCATAGCATCTTGGAGATGCGGAACTATAGCGACACTGACCGGGCAGGGGACAACCAGGTCATATATCTCAGGCTGCCCAACAGCGCAACTCTGGAAGGATTGCGGATGACCAGGGCCCAATACGTCTCCTGGTTCCAGGAAACTCTGTTAGAATTATGCACCAAAGCAGGTATAACTTTGAAGCTTGAAGAGACGTGGGTTTCAAAATCCCTATTGGAGTACGGTAGGGAGTTCTTTTTTAAGGGGGGCCAAGTAAGCTCTTCTCTCAAAAGAATATACGTGTTATCGTAATCTACGTTTATTTGCGACTGAGCTAAATTCTTATACGGCGGGCGCAGCCGCCTATACACATGTGTATACATAGTAACTTGATACCATACCCTACATACACTTTCCTGTTTTTTACACTATTTTTCTATTTTAAGAAATATTTAAAAATGTATAAGACGAGGAACTAAATAAATAAACGAAATAATAAGAGTTTGTTTATTTCTTTTTTTGATCGCGCAAATTTCTGGAACTACCAGTCCGATTTGATTTTTTTTTTGTATTTGATAGCTCGATTCTTGAGAAAGGCTATAGGCTTAACATCACGCTAGGGCCCTTAGCAGCCGAGCAAAAAGAAAAAAAACTCAGGCAGAACGCTCAGCGAAAACGATTGAGTGGTGATTGGTTGGTGGCGAGTGATTGAGCGGCCAGGCGATGCGATGCGACGGGGTGGGTCGCGGTAGCAAGAAATTTCCCGCGCACGAAGTCGCAGGCAGAAGCTAGTATGCAATAAAAAAAAACAACACAAATATTACATTCAAATGTAATGTTTAGACCTTACATTTTAATGTAATATTTTTGTTGTTTATTTTTTATTTGAAATAAATTTATTTATGTTGCTCTAGGTACCGACGACGTACCCAAAAATTAATAATAAAACATTCTACCTTGCTTAATTAGCTCGTAAATTTTCTGTTACCTGCAGAGGAGAATGACATTATGAGCTATGTTCAAAAGGAATTCTCTATTAAGCGCCAGGCCCAAGTAGGAACTTATTACGTATGCCGTGTTAAACCTCCAGTTTTCAGAATTATTTAAAGTTTCGTGAAAGTGAGTTGGACCCTTTGCAAATGACACGGTTTCTTTACGGTACAACATATAAACCACGCCGTAGAAAAAACGTGTCTGTCAACAAGCTTCCATAGTGATCCATACAACACTGACGAATCGTGCCTAGACATGGCGTATAAACCGCGCCGTAACAAAAACGTGTCTGTCAACAAGCTTCCAAAGTGATCCATATAACACTGACGACCGTGCCTAGACATGGCGAATAAACTGTAGTTTTTGACGGCAAGAAAAACTTGTGTGAAAAAATAAAGAAAGCAGGAGTTGACACAAAAAAATTACTATGATGTATGTAAACACTTAAGGATGATTAATTCCACCAAAGGACTCGGATTGGAACGGATTTTACAATCTTTAAACGATATTAAATCATGTATACAGTATTTAAAGTCTATATTACCAAGCCGCGCACAGCAGCTTGACCACGGGCGTCTTCCGTGACACACGATCGTAGCCGAAAGTATGCTGCGACGCGCGATCGGCTCCGTTCGCCTGTCGTCGTATCCGATCGAATCCTTCGGCATTAGAACACGTTGACACGGTAGGAATGAAACTATTATTAACTTAAAATATTTTTAAATAGCGCAGAAACGAATACTTTCGCAAGCGACCGTACGGAGCCGATAGTATGCGTCGACATCCTGCCGGACGTGATTGGCTGTTGCCGCATCCGTTCGTATCATTTCCGATCCGATGCGATGCGAGCCGTTTGGTGGAAATCATCCTTAATTCATAATTTACATTTGTAACTCGTGGATTAAAATATATTCGCCAAAATGGTTTGTGGTAAAAGTCCGCTACACCTACACCATAACATGTACACCGATATTTTCCGAATGTCCGGGCAGAATGAAAATAGTAGTTTCATATCTCACGAATTAGGTGACTGCGGGAGCGAGCCAATAGCTAGATACTTACATTAAAGCTACTCGTATAAGCTAGATTAGTGGCAAAATTGACCAGAGGGGTTCGTGTGTCGCTGAGGGGTTCGTGGGTCGCTGTAAATATTAACAGCCGCACGGGTTGATTTAAGGTTAAGCTACGCTTGCTGCGGTCGATTCGTGGATGGGTGACCATCTATTACATATCCCCCCGTGCCTCGAAAAGTACGTTAAATCGCCAACGGTTTAACGTGCTTTCCGAAGCACGGATAGATAGTCAGAAGCCCAAAAAGTCTGACAACCAGACTTACCAAGGGTATCGTGTTACCCAGTAACTGGGTTGTGGAGTCGCTTCATGTAAAATACTGGTATTCAGCTGCATTCGATAAGACTGGAAGCCGACCCTCAACATAGTAGGGAAAAGGCTGGGCAGATGATTTTCATCCACTAATTTACTTGCATCAACTTCTTCTCTGTGAGAGGGAGTGGACCTGATATTCCACCACGCGGGCTCAGTGCTGGTTAGCTGATGTCACACGTCATCGAATTCTTGGTTCTAGGACATGTCGGTTTCCTCACGATGTTTTCATTCACCGTTTTGAGTCCAGTGGTGTTGAAATTAAGTTCACAAAGTGCCTGTTTGAGTTCGAACTCACGAGCTACAACTCGTAATTCGGGGCCGATTTTACTGGGCCACCACCGCTCTCTTGTTACCACTGAAGTGCGTCCTATTGTACTAAGGCGCTGGTAACAATAACCTCCTGACCAATTTCAGTCACGGTGGCCAATCTCAACGGAAATTAGCCAGGTATGCAGGAGATATTATAGTGCACAAGTGTATGCGTAAACACAGGTGCACTCTCTGTTTCTTTATTCTCATAGTCACGACCAAAGAAAGATCAGGTGCAGGACCAACGGCTTTACGTGTTTTCCGTGGGGTATTAAACCGCCAACTTCCGAACTCCGAGCCGTTACTAAGAAATTCCTAATGGAAAACTCCATAACACTTTTGCCCGACCTGGGAATCAAACCCAGGACCCCACACTCAGTAGTCGCACTTGCAACCACGAGACTAACGGGGCAACGGGGGCTGGTAAACTGAGTTACCGGTAATTGTGTAGTGTTCAGTGAAGGATCAAGTTCTTAGGAATAGAAGTTCTGGTTTGGAGTATTAAAGTACCAAGTTACTTAGACTTCAGGTTCCGGGAACAACTATTTCTGTTTAAAACCAGTATCAGGTATCTAACTGCAATATGGTATGGTGTACAGTTATATTTGAAGGAGCCCCAAGATACAGATTAGCTGTCTAGTTTGGGGATCACTAGCAAATAATATATTGTAACCTAGCTGTAGGTAGTATTTTAAGCTACTCATGACGCCTTAACTTGCTGTTAACCAGTGAACCTGTTTCTTGTGTTTCCTGGACAATATTATATTTTTCTAATAACGTACCTATATATGTACATTGGAAACCATGATCAAGGCTTTCTTCAATAAATCTGGTAAAGAATTTATTTTTAAACAACGTCAAATAAAATCTTAGATAAAACAGTTAATGAAATAGGTTTTCTAAAAACTAGAGAAGATTCAGTATACCCAATCATCAATATACAGGCTGGCTGGGACGTCGACGCTCAACCTGCTTCCATGTATTCAGATGACTCGGAACCCGTGCTGAAATTTTTCGTTGGTTCACGTTAACTGCTAGACAACAGACACAATAGAAAATCTATTGTTAGCGGTCACCGGTGACCGCGGTGGCAGTCAATGCCTTTATTGCTGTGCAAAATGTATGAAACATTTTGACCATGTAGGTATTGCATTTTTCTATGAAACATATTTTTTTTTATAATTGACGAAAAATTTCTACGCTAAGTTGTCTAGAATTATATGTTTTTTATAACCGTAAAGGAGAAACACAATTAACAAAGGTGGCTGCCATGGCAGTTTTCCAACTGCACACCAGAATCGTGCAATTTTTTGGCCACAAAAGACATTTTATTAGCAAAAACGACTCTACAGTGTAAAAATAAATACCAAGCAAGCACAACGTCGTATATTTGCAACATAAAAAAGAAGGTGTGTGCTTATGACACGATAGAAGCGAAAACTTACGACTGGAGCCGAGTATACTTATTTATTAAGTACGTATCGACGCTCCCAAGCAATAACCCGGTAATCGAAAAATCAAAATTTTACAGGAGAAAAGATTTACTGATTTTATCAAATATCTTTTCAACAAGTGGGACTATTGAAGACATTGATGTAAAAAAATACCTTTCATTTAATACATTAATGACTTCAATAGTCCCACTTGTTGAAAAGATATTTGATAAAATCAGTAAATCTTTTCTCCTGTAAAATTTTGATTTTTCGATTACCGGGTTATTGCTTGGGAGCGTCGGTATATAAATCACAATAAACAGAGTGGCGATTAGGTTATGACATTAAATAATGCAACGGTCATTACAAGTTGTTAAAAAAAAACAAATAAAATAGTTAGCGTAAAAATTATCATGAAAACAACCATCCTTGATAATAAGTCACTAGACACGCGTGAGGCAGTGGTATCAACAATTCAACACAAACTTTATGTTATTACTAAGTAAACACAAATTAAGTTTAATGTTGTTAAGTAAATACTGAAAAGAAAAAAAGGTCCCACGACTAAAATGTTAATTATTTTAATTGTGTATGTTTAATATACGTTATGTAGAATACGTGGTTTCAATTCATGTGATAATCTAATCGCCACACTGTATATTTTCCCACTGTTGGGCAAAGGGTTCCCCCAAGTCCTTCCAGGAACTAATTTCCCGCGCCACCTCGAACCAGCCCTCTCGGTGCGCTCCCAAATCACAAATACATAGAATAAAATATACGCGTATACGCGATTAACGTCATCGACGGACTAGAGCAGAGTATACCCGATTCGTCGTCACCGACCCGAGCGTGACGGTTGAGCTTCGTTCACTGTTCAAAAAGAGTGCAAGCTGCGCCTAAAGAAGATTTTACATCAAAAATACGAACAAAGATCTCATTCATTCAACTCTCCAGATTATGTAAAGCTCGGGTTTTACCAGTTTCATTGAAATTTGTCTTTTCCCTTTTCCCTGCTACACCCGTAAGTTGCGTTTCTAAACTTTTCCTTTGCAATGTGGAGGACCCTTGATGAAGTTTTTCAATTAAAAGCAATCGGATTAGGAGATCAAAATGCCCGCGTTTGGGTAAACTGATTTCACGTTAAAATGGCTACTTGATTTTCAAAGTTAAGTTGGTCTTAATCTGTTTTTAGTTGGTTAGTCTTTTCGTAGGATAGTTTTAATTTTCTGTGGGTTTAATTTTGTATGGTTTGAGTATTTATGAGACAAATTAGAAGACCAAAGACACGATGGATGGGCTGTGTGAATGATGATATGGGTAGAAAGGGGGTGACTACCGAGATGACGACTAATGGAGAAGAATCCAGGAAAAGACATGTTGCGCCGAGCCCAAATAAATTGGGATAAGGGCAGGAGAAAAATGATGAGCATTTATGAGACATTTGGACAAGCCTTGTTAGTTTTCTTTGTTTTGTTTTAAGGGTAGGTAAGTCCCCATTTCTGCTCGATTTATTTAATCTTTCGAAGTTGAATGCAGTGATTTTTTTTCCATAAGGTCACACTACAACTTACAACTAACAGCAACAAACAACTACACAGCCAGTACTTTTAATTTCCCTGTTAAATCGCAAAATGCACTTAACCGTTATAAACACATCAACATTCTATTCAGTTACATTTGAATTTGAATTACGAATCATCACGTTCGTTTAACTTCGGCACGTGAAAACGACAATTTCCGAGCGCCACGTACCCTACTATTACTATTGAATTTGCTCGAGTTAACACATAATTACTTCTGCGTCTGAAACTCAACATAACCCCAAATATGTTTGCGTGTATAAATAAATTGATATTCCAACTAATTAATCTTCGAAAATAGGTGAGTCCCTTCAAACCACGAATCGTCTATAAGGGAATCGAAGGGAAAATCGAGAATGTAATTAAACTGTGACCCTGTTTGATTAAAATGTTAGGATTTCACTTACAAGGCATTGGGAACAATTTAAGTAAATTGATCAATCTAATGAGAATTTAACGCGGTTTGAGTGTTTCAGACCGGGAGATGGCGGCGACAACGTTATTTATTGAAATGGGGACCCCTCTAAGTTGGAATTCTAATACGTTTTTAATTTGTCTTTTATTTTCTTGGCGTTTTATTTTTCTGTCTGAATATCTCCGTAGGTCTCTATTTAAATGAATATGGTTACTGTAACTAATTTCGTCGTAACGGTAAAGACAGTAGCTGAAAACAATTTGGATCCACTCCAGCAAATTTTACAAAACATTCTAAAAGCGAGGTTGTTTTGTTACGGCTTTACGCCTAAGGTACTGAACTGAACTGTGATGATATTTAGAAGAAAGGTCGATTAGTACAGACGCCAGCACATCACGCTACTACAATCTGTCAAATTTATTTAACAGATTTTCAACTTTATCGCTATCGGTTCAAGGTTGATTGGGAAAATTTTACAGTTTCGGGTAGATTTATTTATTTATTTATTGGCCTATCTACGATTCTTACACTATTTATCCTTAAAATACAAGCAATAATATATACAAGCATAGTGTACAATATGATGCGATAGACACAGCATGCAAAGACAAAATTATAAGATTAATAAAATTGCAATAATTGTGCAGAAATAACGCTTAAAGCACTAGTGAGTAGTTTTAGAAAACATGACAAGGAAAAAAAAATACAAAATGATGAGGTTACTTTTTATGGACTTGGCGCTTGAATTTTTGAAGTGATGTGGAAAAAATATCTATTGATTCATCGCAAGTATTAAGAAGCCTGCAAATTCTGGGGATGGCGGAATTGGATCCTGAAACATTGATGTGCTGGCTTCTGTACATTAAAGTTAACATAGATTAAATTTCGTTCTATAGTATACCTGAAAGAAGAATGAGTACCTACCTATATCTAATGTCTGGTAACTTCTGCCCGCGACTTCGGCGTGAAATTTACCGTTCCCGTCGCATCGGAACACCTGCCTGCGCTATTACTTACTTCGTTTTCGCTTTGAGTTCTGCCTGACTTTTTTATGTTTGGTCAGCTCTTAGTGGTACTAGCGTGATGGCTATCAAATGCAAAAAATAATTTTCAAATAAGAAAGAAAGAAAGAAACGTATTTATTGCGACTCGTACAGAATCATAAACTAACACAGTTAAAAATAAAACAAATTATAGAAAAAAGTAACAAAAGGAAAAATTAAACAGAGAGTCCTGTACGAGGCCAAAAGGCTCCTATCTCAAATCCGACTGGTAGTTCTAGAGATTAGCGCGTTCAAACAAACAAACTCTTCAGCTTTATTACTAGGCAGTATAACGTTGTTCTGTAAAACATAACGGAGCTGTTTTGTAAAACAACTAGCGGTTTTGTAAAACAGCGGATTCTACAACCCATGTACGACATATGGTAAGTTTATTAGAATAGATATCGCCCGAAAAATTAAATTTATTCAAACAAGAGGAGGTCTCATACAAAGCCCCTAGATTCAATATCCAGATTAATTACAAAACTAGAGTAATAACGATCAGTATATATGTAACATCCACTAATACTGTAGGCACTGAGTACCCTATTCATTGTCGTTGGTAATAGTGGGGTCCTATTGTCTATTAATATCATAATGTGTTACGAAGCTCCTTCTATGTATAGATTCCAGGGTAACAATAGAATACCTCATCACTCGTAGGTGTTGGAGGAAACAGAGGTATTATATGAAGAAGATTGGCAGTATTCAATGTTTAATAATGCGAAATTATTGGGATTTTAGGTAAATTCATTGTGTTAGAATTTCAGTTATGATTATTGTTCAGGCTATTTTATAATAGCGTTGTATTGAATTTCATCGCCAGACACAAACCTGCCCCAAAATTGGCTTAATAATTTTCAACGTTTGTTATACGTATATTGTTGGATAGGTATTTACCGAAGTTTGCTACTTTTCTTATTACTGATAGCCTGCAACATCCGTCTGCAGGGCAAAAGCCTCTCCCCATGACTTCCAGCTTTTCTTTTTTGTTGTAATTAAATACTTTATTTTCTGTTGTTGTGTTCTTACCTAAATCACAAAAGTCTTAAAATCAAAGAGAGAGAGACCATGCAAGAAAGAGTAAGCTGGTATCCTTTTCAAAAACATGAATCATTCATCTCTTTTCTTTTGCGAAAACCTTCCTACTACATTTTTCCTGTTAGTCCCGGATTAACAGGGGCCATGCACAATAAATGCATGCCTGCAGGTTTGCAAGGCGTACAATTTCAGTTAAAATCACGCTCTTTAAAGCATAATGCCGATCTTTTTCACCTGCCGCCTGTGGGTCAGTTATTCGCAGCGGGCATACAGCGACCTGCGTGTTCAATATAATAATGCACTCAGGGTACTGTTGGGGCTGCCATGGCGTTGCAGTGCGTCAGGAATGTTTGCTGAGGCGCGGGTGGATGACTTTGCCGCTGTCATTAGGAAAAGATGTGATCGGTGGGAGTCCCCCGTGCTGCAAAAGTAGGTGCGGCTTCATGTCATAATTTAATTTCGCTGTCACTACTCACATTCGTTTTTTAAGTACAACATTGTTACTAACAAATTATGGACTTGGTCTTTATTTAAGGTTTATTATTATCTCCTTTATTTGAATGTAAACACATATAAGTTATATTTTTAAATATTAGAATATAAAAAGTATAAAAACATTTTAAAATAGTACCCCCCGATATCGGGAACAGGGTCCAAGCTCCCTCCCAAGCTCCTCCAGAAGTGTCCAGAAGTACCGCTTTCTGAATCAAGCCCTTGATCCAGCTGCCCAACGAGAGCTTCCTCAGGTGTTGGTCGACGCTCTTGGCTATTAAGCCACTGGCTGAGTCCACATCCCACATGTTGACAACCTCGTGAGCTAAATCAAGATACTTGATTTGTTTATCTTTGTCGGCTTTCACGAGGTTCTCATCAAGCGGGACAGTTATGTCAATTTATTATTATTATTATTATAAAGTTGTTGTCATTTCCACATACCCTTTTTATTTTCCCAACTAACAATGCGAAATTTGCTTCGCATTGTTAGTTGGGAAAATAAAAGTTTCAAAACTGCGAACTGAACTCGGGTCATTTGGGAACCGATAACAGAGCAGGTGCATGAAGTTAAGTCTGTTAACAAAAGTTACAGTTGTTTAGCAAAAGTTACCGCTAATAATGCTATTGTACTGATGCAATGAGATCAAGAGCTTCTGAACATGTGTTTGCGAACAAGTTGGGGGAATTAACTGGTTACTGTTTTGAGTCTAGGATAGGGTTTTTGAGCCCTTTGTTTGACGAAATAACTAATTAAAACACATGTTGGCATGGTCTAATTAAGGCAAAATAATATATATCACGCACACATGTTGAGCACCACCACAAGCAGTTGTATAATATCTAATCTAATCTAATATAAGGAAAAATGATTTGACTTTTAGTATGTTTGTTTGTTACGCTTTCACGCTAAAACGTCTGAACGTATTTGAATCAAATTTGGCATATACCAAATATTATTATATTTGGCATATATTTGGTAGACCATGAGCTGGGTCAGGACATACGATATAAGGGACTTTTATGCGGGTGAAACCGCGGGGCGCAGCTAGTTGGTACGTATGAGGGCTTTTAATTGGCTTCTATTGGGCGAAATAACTACTAGATTTAACATTGTAAGTCTTAAAAAGCGTTTCAAGTTTTTGTCAATTTACTACCTATCACCACACTTTCCCTTGGTACTTATATTTCTACATTTCCATAGTTCACTCAACCTTGATTGCAGTTCTTTTTCCATTCCAAATATCTACTTAATGTGAGGCGCTTTAACAATTTTCATAGACTGTGTCCATGTTAGGGGGCACTGGCAAATGGTGCACTATGATGGCCTACTATCGCTAGGTAGGTATATCGAAGGGTGCGACCCTACCTTCGTGGTATTGCATAGTTTCGCAACTTTTACCACCGAGGATACATAGAGGGTTAGGGTCCGCTTCCAGTCTGACCACAGTGTAGGTGCGTTAAACGTTAGAATTTTCACGGCAACCTTTCCAAAAGGATTTTGGATGGAAAAATTGTCTATTTATTGATTGGAGTAGAGTAGTGTTAACTCTACTCCACTCAATAAATAAACAATTTTCAGTATTGTCTGTCTGTTTTTCTAGACTGTAAGCCTAGAAAAACTGTTGTCTAGTTTTATGGGTGGTACAGACGCCTGCACAACGAGCTACTACAATAAAATTCAAATTTCTTTAATAGATTTTCAAATTTATCGCTAAAGCATTAGGTCCAAAGTTGATTGGGAAAATTTTACAGTTTCGGATAGCTTGATGTGCTGGCGTCTGTACAACGTTGCTAATTAAAAATAGTCACTTTACAATGCCTGATGCGTTCTAGTTGGCTGTCAATCCTTTAAGCATGGATTACTCGAACCTCTAATAATTCCTATTTTGCGCTCCTAAAAATATTATTGAACACTCTAATACAATGATTGCTCTTTTTATGATACTCAAATTATTCTTATTTTGTGGTCCTAAAAATACTAAATAGCCAAGTAACTGCAATCCACTTGGATATAGTCATAGCACCGCTTGCTCCGCTTACTCGGTTCTCGCGCAGTCACAGTTCTATCCTACCATAACCCATTTGGTCCGGGGTAGCTTATGTGGCCAATTCGTGTCGCGCATCGGTTGGTCACTGTTTCGACTTTACCTAAACCGTTTCGTCGGGGTTCCCTACATTAGTTACTGCGACCAACTTGTGAGAAAAGGTTAGAACAGAGAAACAGAGGCTCAATTATTAAAAATAATGTGCATCATTAAAATTTCAATGATTTTTTTGAGGTTTATTAATTTAAAAAATGGACATCATTAGATGCGGTAAAAGTTTTGAGAGTATCAGTTAAATATTTCCCCTCTTTTATACTTTAAATATCCAATAACATCGACGTAACGCATAAAAATCTGCCAACCACCGCGTCGTCGACAATCTAAAATCGACATCACAATCTCGCCGTCTTTTGCCGCTGACGTTTCATAAAATTGGATCGGCGTTTTTCCATTCCATGTAGGCTGTGGACACACCAGCTATGCTCCACTGATGTGAACCGTTTTTCGCGTAATTTTATATTCGCATTCCCTTGAGGGGAGATTCCGTAGACGAGTTGCCATCTAAATTACAAGCGGAATTCTTAATGCGATTTTCTGTTCGCTCATCGCTAATTAATTTTAGTTATAAATTAGAGCTAATATTATTGGATTACGAGTATTTTGTAATTAAATGATATTTTGCTATCGTGGCGTGTTGATTCAGGCGGTGTTTGATAGGGTGGGTTGTATTGTACTGTCAGCGGATTGTCATTTCAATATTTTATGAATATTAATTAGCTGTCTTTTGTTTGTGGTACCAAAATAATGGTGATCTGTTATTGCAGATTTTGTATAGCTGTAGAAATAACGAAAAGAGAAAATTAATAATGGTGGATACTACACACAAAATATGTTTTATAAAAAATAAATAATAATGAAACATAGAAAGAGCTATTTGCTGAGGACGCATTTATAATTAAAAAAACATCTAGGTATCAATTATTGTTTTTAAGTGAAACTTCTTAGGCGGCGATTCGATAATTGGACGAGAATTGAGTGAAATTTTCAGGACGCGTCACGTTTAGGCACATTTCGTAACATGAGAAAGATATAACTCTCTCTGTCCCTCACACTAAATCTCTCCTATTCTTTATGTTTCAAGAAGTTTCATACCGATCACGTGTACGGTGCTGCACGTGTATTTTTTGTTTGTTTGTTAGCTACCTTAGCTGCCGTTAAAAAATGTCCATTATAAACCTTTCTCACACCATAAAATATTAAAAACTTAAAGATAGATGTAATCTCCCTTTTCTAATTATAATTAAACATAAATCTTGGGCCTAAAACGAGAATAAAGCGATGGTACTTTATTATCGTTGTAAGATATGGCACCACCTTGTTCTAATGGCTTTTAAGCTAGCTCCCTAAATTATATCTCAGGGTTTTTTTTAATCAGTGCAAAATAATTAGTGCCATTAATTATTATTTATGAATTTAATGGTTACAGCTACATTTTATTTTGTGGTACAGTCACTAGCACTAATATGTCAACACTTGGAAACTCTCAATAGCGATTTTTGCGTGAAATAAAGAAAACAACCACGAAATACGACACATTACAAAAACTAAAATAAAAAAAAATTGGTTGGTTCTAAAATACTATGTTAGCAGCAACATAACATATAATTTCATTAAAAAATAAAGGAGTAAATCGCTTTTGAATAAAGCTAAGTGTACCTATACATGCTTATGCTCGTGACTGTAATATTTTACAATAGTCAAAATTTTTGAAAAGACCTAACTAGCTTTTTTACATTCGCGTTAAATGCTATCCAATAAATAAATAATGAAAACTGAAAAATTACAACTCAGTGTTTTTAAGACTGACGACTGAAGACACAATAGATGTATGAAAATATTAATGATTCATAATTATAAAAAAATATATAAGTTATATTTATTTATTTATACCAAAACCGTATGTATAACTTTTTTGACGCAGAATAATTGAAAAAAGTAAATGTTTTAAGCAATCTCCAAAATGTACGGCAAAATTACATTAGTAGGATTGTCAGAGACGGACGAACATTCTATTCTGGACCTTGTGTTCACAGCAATATAATTTTGAATTGTTCACCGAGATCGCCAGCCAAGCGACATGTCATTGTATGGCCAAAAAAAATGTCGAATAGACAGAGATTTATATTATGGGACGGAAAAAAGACCTATCTCGGCTTTCAGGAGTCCCAGATCGTTTATACCAATTAAGTTTTTTCCACATGAGAGTTAACAAATGTTTTTTTTTCTGTATACAGTTTTAATGAAGCGGAAATAGTGGAAATTGAAGCAGCGAGAGTCTCTCTCTTAAATATTGGAAATGACAAAATGTTATCACCTAAATTGAATGGCGTCGGTTGGTAGTTTTTTTACTATGTTCGGGCTCTTTTATTTCTAGGAAAGTAAACTATTGAGGGTTGTAATATTGTTTTCCCTTGCAGCCATATTGCGTTTACTTTTCTGAACGTATGGAGTACGGCTAACCCTTATAATATCGGAAATTTCCGATGAAATATTGCTAGACGTTATAGAGGATTTCTCCTGGATCTGATATTTTCTTTGCTTAGTGCCTTACTTATATTTATAAGCTCCAAACCGCATTTGTTTGCCTTTGGTTGGGCCCCACTTCTTTAAGATGTCAAAGAGATTATCTGAAAAAAAAACTGACTAATAAAAGAAAGATAAATAGCTATAAAAAGAGGGAAGTGAATGGAAAGTAGATGGGTGTTTGCCCATCTAAGGGAAATTACAGGCTTAAAATAACAATTAAATAAAAAAATTGCTTTTGAAAGAGTAAATGAGATGATGATGTGGTTAATTAATGGGTATAAGATTAAGGGAAGACTAAAGAAACGATTGATGGCCTGTGTATAAAGATAGAAAGGGGATGAGTACCGGGATGCCGACTAATAGAGAAGTATGGAATAAATTGTGAGAGTGATGATGATTTGGTCAAGTTTTTGGGCCTACCCTCAAAAACTGAGTCCAATCTACATACATAAACATTGTTCAACAAAATAATTCAAGAGTTATTACTATTGCATTAATGTTATTCGCATAACATTTGTTTGCAATTATTAACCTCAAAACATCCTTTCAGCCAAGTTCAAGTTTACTTACAGAAGTTATTGTTTTCAATTATCAAGTCTGTATTTTCAGGACTAACACTTAATTTTGCGAAGAAAATGTTTTATTCTTCCTTCAGTTATTTGAGACAGATTTTAATTAAGCAGGTCTTTCTGCACAGTAAAGATAATTAGAATTTGTTACTTCGTTTCAATTTGCTTTTGGTCTTGTTTATGGGTTTTGAGAATTACTCAGCTTATTCGTGTTTAAATGTTAAATTCTTAGTTGAATAAATGTAAAAAAAGAGGGAAACATCGCTGACAAAAATATGTTGTAAGTAGTATACTTTTGTTTCTTGTATAAATATTCGAGTCTTACGTTATTGTGAGATGTAAATACTCACAATCTTAAATGAGAGGTCAAGTGTTTTTTTTAATTAAAACTAAATCTGTTAGGTACCAGAAGGCAAATTCCCGTAAGTAAAACTGCTCAAAATCTAATCGCAATCTCTCGGCGACAATCAATGTCAGAAATGTAGGAAATTCAGAGGTATTTTTGACAGATTGAGACTGAGATCAGACTATGGATGTTCTTAAAATTACGAGAATAAATAATTGTCCCTCAGGCTAGCCTTTTTTCAAACTATTCTAATTTTTTCCATTTCCAAACAAAAACCGATCAGCCTTTATAAAAATAATTTATTTCATTACAAAAAAGTCAATTTGCTATCAAAAAATTACGTGGCTCTTGTGAAATTTATAGCCGTGACCATGAAAAATCCAATTTTGGTTAGGGACAGAACCTAAAAGTTATTCATAAAATATATATATAAAAAAAACGGTAGATTGCATGAGCTGTTTATCATCCCACAAAATTGCGAGTGTCAACTGAAGAAAATGAATTACGTCGAACCTCTAAGGAGATGGGTACGAACGGAATTCTTTTAGACCACAAACGTAAGAGATAGAAAGATAAATGGTGAGTTGGTGACAAGATCATGTTACATTTTTATTATTCTTCAGTAATAGTTTTGCCAAACGATTATAAATGAACATGCCAGTTTTCGCTTTTCTCTACATCTTTTGTTTCAGGGTAACGGTACTATTAACTCTGTAAATATCACTTTACTCTAAGGGTGCGTTCACACGAGCGCAAGATGAGCACGTTGTGTCGCGCCGATAAAAATCTGCCCGACAACTCCGAAAAGAGGAAACAAATAAACATCAAAAATAACTAATAAAAATGATTCGCACACGTATTCTGACTCGCTCGCAATTAGTACTAGAAAGAATGATATTTACTATCCTTGCTGCTCTTTGCTTATTATTTTTCATTATTAATCTTAGCTAATCTATCATAATTATCTATCCGAGTTTATCTTAATTAATTAATTGTTAATCATTTCATAGTTAATGTCTCTTCACTGGTGAAGAAAGATTAACAATGAAAAGATTACATAACAAAATATGAGATGAACATAAAAAAGGGTACTACTACAAAGTATCATGATGATACAGTCCTGTGAGATATTAGATGAAGTTGAATTTAAGAGCATAGTCATCATAACAGACAAAGAAAAAAAAAAAAAGAGATAAAACAAAAAAAAAATAAAGAAAAAAAAATAAAAAAAATAATAATAAATAAATAATAAACAGATCCGATATTTTTTTCCTTCTATAAAACATCCTGTGTAATTCTCTCATACGTACATCTCTATTAGCCGCCATCTCAGTAGTCACCTCCTTTCTCATATCATATTTCACAAAATCTATATAGATCTACTAGCTTCTGCCCGCGGCTTCGCCCGTGTGGATGTCGGAAATTATCCCACGGGAACGTGCTACCAGGATAAAAAGTATGTGCTTCCCCAGGATGCCATCTATCTCTTTGCCAAATCAGAAGTTCAGTGGTTTAGGCGTGAAAATGTAAAATACAGTTTCAAGTTCAAATCCTCCCCTTGAAAACCGAATTACCCCTTTCTGCCCCGTCAGGGGTCAATTTTCGACAACTTTACATAGGTACTTATTATTAATTATTTTTTGTCAAAAGTATCAATACTGAGTTTCAAGTTAATCGGACCGCGCATCAATTTCTTCCACACTAACTTTAACACCCTATATCCCCCTTTGAGGGGTAGTTTTGAAAAACTTATAATGATAATCATAATACTTAGGCCAGTATTCTTGCCAAGTTTCAAGTTTATTAACCTAATGAAGAAGATTTTTCATATAAACTGTACCTATCCCCGCTTTTCACCCCCACAGGAGTGGAATTAAAAAAAAATCGTTTGGAATGTATTCACAACTTGACTCAAATATTATTTATAGTAATTTTCGAGTTAATCAAGCCATGCAATAAAATCCTCCCCTGTAAAATTTACTACCCCTTTTCAGCCCGTTAGGGGTAGATTTTCGAAAAACCCTGATACACATTATTCTTTACTTTCGATCCTAGGTATAAATACTGAGTTTCGAGAAAATCGGACTGCGCGCTAAAATTCTTCCATAGGTACAACTTTTGAAACCCCCCAATCCCTTTTTACGGGGTAGTTCAGTAAAACATAAAATGGCAAACTTCATAATTTACTTAGATACTTAAGTATTCGTGCCAAGTTTATTAACTCAAGGAATAAGATTTTCCATACAAACAAAATCCCCCAAATTTCACCCTAGGGGTGGAATTTCGAAAAACACTTTCTTAGTGGATACCTTCTTTTTACTAAAAACACACCCTCCAAATTTCATGTCTCTAGGATCAGCGGTTTAGGCTGTGCGTTGATGTATCAGTCAGTCAATCAAGACTTTGAATTATATATATATTTGTATATATATAGATATAGATGTTAAAGTAAAACTTTCCTCACAATATGTTCCTCATCCTTTTTGATTACATAGGTACATATCCATACGATACCAACTGATTCCCACACAACTTCTCGGTCTACACAACAATATTGGTTATACGCGATCCAGAAATGCGTATGACAGAGGAAGTCTGAAAGTGGTGCCGGCGTTACCTATTATATCGCTTCATATGTCTTATCGCTAAAAGCGAACTAGGTAGGTTTCCTACCTACTTAGCTTGTTTCCATTGTGTCACTCTATGTTAAAAAATTACATTTATATCTGTAATTCGCATGGTGTAGCTAAATAAAGTGTATTCTATTTGACGTCATCGGACGATGTCGGACGAAGGCGCTTCGCTAAATTCTGTCCATTTTATCGACTTACACCGGTAACAAGTCAAACGGTGACTTTCTTAGCAAAATCTCCGTCCCATGAACTACGGGCCCGTTTAATAAATTAACAAAGTTCCTGAATTTTGTTGTTTTGTCTTTTAATTACTCACCAAAAGTTTTATCATTTTTGATCGGCAGAGGAATTTCGGAATGGAAAAACTTTGGCCAAGCGTTCTACAAGTAACGATATTTTTGTTAAGAATATTTGAAATTGTTAGTAAAGAATCTTTGACTATTTTTTTTTTTTTGTGTATAAATAAGAGAGAACTGAGTTTATTTTAGAAGTTGGACGTGTAATGGACTCTAGGTACATACGAGTGGTGCGATGAAAGGTATCTAGATGTGTTGGGACCCGTATTTATAAGGTTTTACAAAGCTAGGTATCTCCTATCCAAGTACTTTGCTTAATATTTTTGTGTGATGTGCTTGTTAAAATTCAACACCATTTTCCCGAACTAACTAATATCGGACTCTGCTATCTACACACTTGCTAATTATAACGCTAATAAGATCAATCCATACAATTATTTCAGAAATTATTACGAAATAGAAAACTCATATTTAATTTATATAAAATATTAATATATATTTTGGATATTTGTGCACCTAGTTTTAATAGTTTTTTTTTTGTTCCCCTCATCCAAAGTACCTGCCATCTAATCTCTTCACCACCCTTGGTTGATTGCTAGAGAATGCCTAAGGCATCAAGTCCGCGTTTGTACCTTTTTGTGAGAAAAGTTTAAATAAATAATAAAACCATAACAACAGTCCTGCTTTCAAAATTAAAACCAATAAACAAACTCATTCAAAAAGTAGAACCAATTAAACGACGACATTTACAAGATAAATTGTCTTCAGAATTGCTATTTATCCTGACTGGAATCTCGACGTCGATTGAGCTATTTTTCTGTCACGATGACGTATTTTCTGCCAACACTGTTACAGGGTAATCATGTCGTTTCATCCTTTTCTTTTTTATGTCCTGGAATCAGGGTAAAAACGGGTTTTAGTTTGCCATTTGCACGAGAGTGGGAAGACTTACCTAGGTGAAATTAATTGCTGTCGTCACATAATTATGTTGCCAGTTTATGACGGTATACTCGTACCTGTGTGTAAGTATATAGTAGTAGTATATAGTAAGTACTCTTCGGGAACCCTCTGCTGGGAGAATAAAGGCTTATGTCGAACTCCTACCAACTTAAAACCCACGGTGACCCACCTGCTACAAAAATAAAATAAATCTGCCATTCATAAAAAATTCAACAGTGATACCAACGCCAATTCATAATCATAACCAAAACACGTGGATACAGTACCTACCTAACTTATTTAAGGCGTACGTGACTGCACGACCGACACTGTGCCGAATCGTTTGAACTTCCCCTCACGTTTCAAGCGAAAAGAGTGTGACGTTTCATAAATGTATAAAATACAACCCCTTTAGGGTGTAAACATAACATAAATGCCAACACGTCTTCAAGTTAAACATGGTTGAAGTTTAACTTGGTTGTATGCTAGAGTTTCAAACGTGGCGATGAGATGACACGCAGGTTTATGTTTGGTATATATCTTTCAATCAATCGGAAAGGAAAAGAATATACGAAAATTCAACGTGCTTGGATATAACAGAATGTTGGATTATAAACATGAGTATGCGAATTTGTATCACGATTTGAAATTAACTCTACCGCAGGCATTCGAAATGATTAATTCAATGTGTCATTCAAAGTTTGATTATTATGATTTCCAAGTTTGGTCTAAAATCTATAGTTTAGTCTAGCCGATCTATTTACGTTCTAGAACATAATTCTACTCATTGCACGTTACTAGAGTACCTACTCATAATAATAATTATTCTACACATACATAATACACTCACGCGTTCTTACCATGGAGGTAGGCAGAAACTACAGAACGTGACCTGCTACGATCCTTAGAAAGAAAGAAAGAAAAAGTATTTATTGCAACTTGCACAGGAAGATCATAAAACTAAACTAAACACAATAAAAAAAAACAAATTATATAAAAAAAAGTAAGAAAACCAAATTATATAAAAAAGACACACTACACACGCACACACATACACACTCTACCACTCCACTCCACTCTTACATTGCTATTTTTGCCTCGTTTACGTTCATACATCAGGGGGGCAATTCCTGTATTTTTTATTAATGTTCGCTTCGATTAGAATTAATCTCAATATCAATCTGTCAAAAATACCTGTCATTTCCCTACATTTTTGAAAAGTTTTAAATCAAATTGATTTTCGATGAGATGAGATTGCGTTGAACGTTTTTAATTACAAGAATTGGCCTTCCTAGTCATACATGCACACCGGTTGCGGGTCATATTATTCTAAATTAAAGTTAAAATTCTACTATGCTAAAAGTAGTACCTACCTAATAATACATCTTTTTGTGAAAAGGTGGTTCGTTCGGAAATATTTCAGCTAAGCCTATTTCTATCACCGAAATCCATTGCACTTTATTCTATTTTGGAGGGGGAGTGCCAGTGAATTTCGAGGCACTTCAGACTTCAACTTTGTCTCTCTTTGACGCATGTCACAATGACATTTGGGGCACATGTCATGTTGACGAGACCTAAATGGTATTGCAGTTGTAAAAGCCAGATATAGCCGTTGAAATCTCTGAGACATAGTTTAAATCGGGTTGGACATCAGTTAGCTGTCTTATTTTAATAAAAGTAACAGCTGTAAAATAAAAATAATTTAGGAAAGAAAACGTATTTTTAATGCAAATTGTGCTAAACCACAACCGCATCGCCTTTGTACGTATTTCTCTGCGATTTTCTTCTTGTCTGGTTATACTGGTTGGACTTTTTTACCGTCTGGGCAAAATGGCACAGAAATCTCTTTTTTTATACCTAAAATTAAATTAACCTATTACTTAATTCAAGTATACATTTCATACTAAAAAAAAATCGACATATAATATCAAAATTCAACTTATAGGCACCCCACAGGAAATAATAGCAATGAATTCGTAGCGACATTCAATCCTTTGATTGAAGCCATCGGCCAGCTTGAATCAAAGGATTGAAATTAAAAAATAGAGGACATGTCTGTGTCATAGGCTCCTACTCCGTTCACCTTTTATACCCTGTTTTTGTCCAGACGGGAAAAAAGTCAGCCGGTACATGTGTGTACATAAATGGTTAAATAAATAAATATACAATTACAAGAACATAATAAAGACAAAAAAAACCTTCCAGTTGATTCTATCTATCTAATTTAAGATATATCCGAAACGACAGTTTAACATCATAGAAACTGGGCGAAAGTATTTTATTTGTTTTATCGTTTCAACGTAGTATTTTTTTCTGTTTCTACGACCTTACAATAGGCATCTGAACGGATTCTCACACAGAATAAAGTGTGTGGCAACATTGAAATATCCGCCAACCTGCACGGGGCCTGCATGGTGGATTATAGGACCACCCTCTCACAGAGAAGAGGCCTGTGTCACACCTGTGTGAACAATATCGGCTGACAAGCTTCTGCCCGCGACTTCATCCCTATCAAATGTTCCCCCGACCCACCCCGTTGCATCGCATTGCCCGCGCTCAACTTGGTTTCGCTTAGCGTTCTGTCTTTTTGTTATTTTTGCTCGACTCTTAAGTGTCGTAGCGTGATGATAACCTTCCTCAAGAATTTTTTTTATCCGGCTGGTAGGTAGTTGCAGAGATTAGCGCGTTCAAACAGACAAACTCTTCAGCTTTATTATTAGTATGGACATAGATTATGCTGATTATGCAACATTGAAACTCATCTTCCTTCAATACATAGTTAAGTACTTACTTGTACTAAATCAGTACAATTCCTGTGATTTAATCGAAGTTAGTCATGCTTACAAGCACAATTTACGCGGGATCATCGCGTGAATCAGTTTCCACAAGTAATTATTCGATGTTATTTCGCATCACGTCCGTTGTACAAATCTTCTTCGTTTATTTCGTGTGGATTGTTTTTCTCTGTTATTGGAGTATTTTTTATAAATATGTGTGTAGGTAGGTACGTTAATTATTTTGGTGTTCGTTACGATTAGCTGATTTCTTATTAATATTAGTTACGGTTACGATCTTATTACGTTACGATTGGCTGATATTTTTACAATGTTTGTAAATATGTGAGCGCCATGTATCTGTCGCAGATAAATAAATAATAAATAAATAAATATCCTTGGACATTTCACACAGCACCATTTGTCCCAAGCTAAGCAACCTAATGCTTGTGTTATGGTAACAAGATGGCTGATAAACTACTTATATACATTTTTTTTTTTTGTAAATACATACATATTATAGATAGAAAAACACCCAGACTCGGAACAAATACATGTAGGTCATACAAATATTTGTTCCGTGCGGGAATCGAACCCACGACACGCAGCGCAGCAGTCAATCGCTTAACCACTGAGCCAACCGTGCCGTCGTGATGAGATGGATTGTAGAATCCGATGTTTTACAAAACCACTAGTAGTTTTACAAAACAGCTCCGTTATGTAAAACAACTGACAAACGTTCAGCGGTTTTCCATAATTACTGATCTTGAACACGCAGAATTGTATAAACGTTTTGAATTTATCAATGCAGCTGTGTCATGGCTTAATTTCAATTCACATATAATTAGGTAGGTATATAATCAATGTATACAAAATATTGTGAAACATTTTAAAAGAGTAACGGTGGAGTTTTTTGCCCATTCTTCTCCCTACGAAACTCTCTTTTGGAAGGGGCGACTAGAATCAATTCTATTTGAGTGTCAATTTTGCCGTTCAAAAGTGCCTTTTATGTGCCCATTTGAAATAAATGTTTTGACTTTATTCTTTCGTCGATTGTTCTGCTAATGATGTTCTGACGATAATGACGATTGAATATTAGATTACGTAAAGTCGATTAATGTTATTCCATTGAATCACTACCGATATCTATTATAGATTTTGTGATCGAGTTTTTAACCTTTAGCAACTTTGACAAGGTGTTCCAGTAAAGAAGAGCAGTTTCTTTTTTAAATTTTATGCTTGTTTATTCATTCTCTATAATAAATCGATACGTGGGATGAGTAGAGATTACAAAAATAAATAACACACAATTTTTTAATCCAACAAACATATTGTTTGCTATTTCCATAAAATTGCGAATTTATATTTTCCTCGTACAAACGTCGTTTCCATACGTGTCAACGCATTAAATAATATACCCCACGCTTACAATTCAGAACACATGAACAGCTCAGAAAATATGCAGATTCCGTATTCCGTATTTTAATAAAACCAGTAACATTTGACTCGAAATAACAAAACACGCTCATAAAATTCAAATATCTTATGAATGACGTCACAGTAGGGCTGTTCCTACAACTTCGTATTTTCACGCATCGTGTTGACGCGGACCTGGCATCAACTGTCTTGAGGATAAGTGATGATTTTGTTTACGACGTTTATGATAGATGAATGTTTGCGAGTTAGGAAAATTATTTTTCTACTTGCAGTGTTGTTCTGAAGGATTCTGGGGCTGCCAGGCCCTATATTAATTGCCTATGTTTGCCACTCTTCGCGTGGAAGTTGTTGAACAAGCCTATTTTGTTGTGACAATGAGTTTGGTAGCAACTTGAGCCGTGAACGGCGTCAATACTACAGGACGAAAAGTAAAGCATCTCCAAATACAATACATTTTAAAATCACTTTTTTTTAAGAGCTATTTAAAAAATAATGTATATAGAAATAAATTTCATCGTCAATATTATCATCTTAAATCATTATTTAAGATGATAATATTGACGATGAAATTTCGTATGTAATGTAATACTTGGTCGCGTCTTCATTGAAGACGCGACTAAGTATTACAATATCCATAAAATGCCGTCTTCTACAAGATCCACAAAATGGCTAACTCGCCCAATAACGACAACAAACTTAGATCAATCAAATCATTGCAGAAAGATCTCCATTTTTCCATTTATTTCCATGGTACTGATTCGAATTAAGAAAAAAAGGTTCTCAAACCGTATGAATATACTACATGGTACATAACCACATACAATAGTCCCAAACGACCTGACAAACCCTTGCCTTAGATTTACTTGAATCAACAGTTCCTCTGTTTGTTGCAGAGTCATGTTCTGCATATAAGAGAATTCAGTTTCAGCCACTATGCAACGTAATTTGAAAGCCACTGCATTGTTGTATGTTATTACAATCAGGGAGTCAATTGTTGCAAACGGAGATGTTGGCTCAATTGTTGGAGCTAGCTCGCAAACGGAGATGTTGGCTCGAATGTTTGTAATGTTATAGGTTTCTAACATAGTAAGTAATTCGTGTATGTACTGTGTTGGATGTATTTAAATGGATTATTGAAGATAAAGTCTCTGTTAGCGGTATGGTTGCTCTTGTATATAAAATAATAATACCAGTCCACGCAAATTTTCGTTGCCAGCGGAACGAGCATTTTCTTGTTTTATTGACCGTTTTGTTGAAAATTCACTTCTGTATACGATTTTAGTTGTGTCTGTCTGCTTTGTTGCGTAAAACAATAACAGTAGAATCCAGCATGTCCTAGAACCAAAAATTCGAAGACATGTGACATCTACCAACCCGCACTGGGCCTGCGTGGTAGATTATAGCCCACTCCCTTTCGAAGAGAGGAGGGCCTGTGTCCCAGCAGTGGGAACAATATAGGATGATGTATTGAAAGCAAAATTATAGAAATTATTGGTGCCTTAATTTTTCCCATACAATACAATTACCATCTAAAATGACAACGTTATTGTTTTAAATCAAACAAAATGCTGTTATGAACCTTAAAATAATATTAATAACATTTCAATTTCTACAACAAACTTGTTTTTCACACTTAAGCTGCAAAGTTATTGGTCGCGCGTAATTAACTTTTAAATTTAAATAGACTTGCGCTCATTAATTACTCTAAACGGTTTAATTGGATTATCAGAGCTTTGTTGAATAGTTTATGCGACTTTCAATTGCAGAGATATAAACTAATTGTTTTACTTACCATATATCACATATTCATAAAATATAAAGTTATTTCGTTTTGTATGAATTAGAGTAAATAATTAATTTCATGTTTTTGCTAAGTAAAATGATTAAACAGAATGAAGATCAGGTTATCACAAAGGGCTAATTTTTCCATCGCCAGATAACTTTTATTCGAGGAATAAAATTGACGTCTGATAGTTTTTATATAGAAGAACTGTCAAAAATTCAAAATTATTCCTCCGATAAAATTATCTGGCGTTAAAAAAATCAGCCCTAAATCATGGTCATTACAAGTTGTTATCAGTTTGTTAAAATAATAAAATAAACAATTTTACTAAAAATATAAATAATAATTTTCTTAACAGATTAAATAGCGTAAAAGTTTGGCATGAAATAAACCTCCCTTGAGAATAAGGTGATGGTATCAACAATTTAACACAAACTTTATGGCATATTGTTACTAAATAATCACAAATTAATTGTAATATTGTTAAATAATAAAATAATATAAATAAATAAATAAAATAAAAAAGGATATGAAAAAAAATGGTCCCACGGACGGCTAGATTGTTAATTGTTATCTATTATTTTAATTTTGTACGTGGTTTCAATTAATGTGATAACGTAATCCCCACACTGTATAGATGTTGATACGGTAATCAGAAACGTTAAAAACCAACTACTACTACTACTGTTAGCCTGAATCATCCCACAGCTGGGCAAAGGCCTCTCTCATAACTTCCAGCTCTTCGATCCAAGACTAAAATGGACCACTGGTCGTTTGTTTTGTCCAGCTCGTCCCGCGAAAATCAATATCTAGCATTTTGTCATTTCAAAATAGGTAGACAAAAGCTTAATACTTAATAAGGTAACTTTCTTTATATCCCAATTTGTTAAAGAAAATACTTACAAAATACCTATCTTTCCCATGGAGCAAGGACATTCAATAAATTATTCGGTAATTATGACCCGAAAAGGCCTTTATGTAAGAGGGTAAGCTTAATTAAAACAGTACATAACGGACAATGTATATAAAATATTTAATTAATGATTATACGTAGTAGGTTCCTGTTAAATCAGTTTCTCATTGCCTTGTAATGTTTACGGGGTGCCGGTGCCGCCTAATGTAAGAAGGTTAATTTTGTTGTGGCAAAAGGTGTTCGTGAATATAGGGGGCTCTATTAAAAACGTGAAAATGTGATGATAATGTAATCACAAACTATAATCAGTTAAAGGAAAAAGATGTATGAAAATAAATGACGATCGCCGCTGAAAACACGTAGTGCTGTTCAACGGTGGAGGTTCAATCAAAGACCAAAATATGGTTAGATTCAATAAAGATCAATTGACCATGCATTGAATATTACGAGGCATGCGAAAATATGGTTGGAGTCAACAAGGATCGCCAAAGAAGCCGGTATTGAATGAAGAAGATGAAGATGGTATTGAATTTGACGACAAAATTGACCATAGTACATTGAATATCACGCGGCAAGCATTCATAAGACATGCAGCTTATTTGGTGCCGAGGTTCGACGGTCAAGACAAAACGCTGACGTCACTGTGGGCGTAGGACATCGATGACAATGCGGAAGTTTGTCTACGGACGCTAAGGACTTAAGCTCACAAAGGCTCATCTTGGCGACGCAAAGCGAAAAGCTGTAAAAACTTAAGAACGCTCTTATTAAAGAATTCCTAGATAACATCATCGATACCAAGGCGTCAAAGGCACTGTTGCTTATTAAGCGAAGAATCAGAACGCTGGAAGAAGACCGTTGGAATGTAGGAAGAGCTAAGGCACTGTTGCTTATTAAGCGAAGAATCAGAACGCTGGAAGAAGACCGTTGGAATGTAGGAAGAGCTAAGATTGCGTTAGTAAAAGAAATAATCGATAGCATGGATTACGTAAATGATGATGATTTTGAAAATGAGAAGCCCATAGATGAAAGTATCAATGTAGGTTGAAGAGATTAGAGACTTATCGATATGTTAAGAATAGTCGCCTATCCGCGCACTGGCCGCAGCAAGAGCCCAACCTCTGATGTACATAGATCAAACCGCACGTATGTTATTAAAATATCATCCTAAAATAAGGTCCACCGCCACCACAAATCCTGCAATATCCTCCGCATATTATTTCTGATATATTTATAGTAAAACATTTTCCTTCAGCTATATTGAACACGGTAAAGTTGGTGGAAGCAGCCAAACAAAGTGACTGCTTACTTTTCAAAGTTTATCCCTTTACTGGGATTGCGTTTGCAGATATTGTGTTCTAGTCCAATCTTCACGGGAGAGCTTTCAGTGGTTTCAGTACGAAAATAGAATTCATCATGGAAGACTTCTCTGCAGTACGTGGGTGACATTCAATGTAGGTGTGATGTAAAAGAGATCTAGGCTGGAATAGTGTTAGCTCAATCTCTGTCGATGCAAATTTTACGATTTTTTATGCAGGCATATTTTTTTTTTGCCACATGAATTATTGAGAAATTGTAAAGACTTTGGAATACGTAAAACCTGCGGGGTAATTGCGTAACCCACTATCAGGAAATGACTTTCATTTTGAAAGTTCAACAACATTTATTACTTTTGTTCGAACACAAGTATAAAGCAATGGATTAGCAATAAATATCCTTCGAGTTAATTCAGATTGTGAAAGAAAGAAAGAAAAAGTATTAATTGCGACTCTTGTTTGTGATTGATATTATTTATATGGTGCTGCTTTGATCAAGCGTGTCAAAATTTCGAGTCATTCATATAGAAAATATACATAATTATTATCCATCAAAATGATTCAGGTTGTGATTGATGGTGTGTAACGCAATAAGGATGCTGCTTTGATCAGACGTGTAAAAAACTCGAGTCATTCAAATGGAAAATATACCTACCCCAATGGCTCATCTTCAACAGAATCCCAAAAAAATAATTTAAGCAACTTTAACGCGCTTGGCCAACTTTTTTTACATGTACTTATATCCTAACCACTGAAGTGTTAAAAATAAATTCCTTTTATTTAAATTCTTCTTAAAACATTTTTTCTTACCTTCGTTTAGTGATGTGTAAAGTTAAAGAAAATTTTAAAAAAGTCTGTAAGAATATCTGAATACCAGAGCGGGCGTGACGAACGTAAAAAAAATTAAAGCAATATTAAAAATATGTTAAACTTCCTAACTTGTCGTCAAGCTCAGTACCAAGACGTAAAATTTAATAAGATATTCGGGTGACTCGTGCATATTTTACTTCATGCATTTATGGAAATTCTTGAAGAGGAGGAAATGCGAGCCTCTCCATAATACATCTTATTAAAAAACAATGATGAAACATTTTTTTGTAATAGGATGTATCTATTATGTAGATTATCAGTAGCGTGCTTAATTTCGACCTTTCTTGAGCAACGGTCCGACGTGGCCTGATGAAAAATGGTTAAATTTATTTATTTGCTTACATGTTTGTTTATTGCTGCCATTTTTTTTATAATAATAACACCTTAGAGATTACTATGCATTGACTTCTTCAGAGAACATAATATCAAGAATTTTATAAACATTAAGCGGGTGCTGCCGGGTGATGAATAAAACAATCCGTTCCATCACTAAAATAAATGATGTCACTCGGAAAGCTGCCACGCTTAAATGGAATTGGGCTGGATACATCTGCCGCCTGTCAGTCGATCAAATGGGCCAAACGTACGACCCAGTGGGTTCCGCTTAGTGGCAAACGACATCGCGGCAGGCCCAGACGGAGATGGCAGGATGACCTGGACTCCTTTCATTAAGACTGGTCCTTGGCAGCTCTGGACAGAGAGAGGTGGAAAGAGTGTAGGGAAGGCTTTGCCTAGCAGGAAAACATCGTGAGGAAACCGGCATGTCCTAGAATCAAAAATTCGAAAACATGTGACATCTACCTACCCGCACTGGGCTCGTGTGGTAGATTACGGCCAACACCCTCTCACAGAGAGGAGGCCTGTGTCCCAGCAGTGGGAACATTATAGGCTGATTATGCCGCTTAAGGGTCTACTCACACTTATTCAGCTCTGTTCAGCTTTTGTCCATAGAAAACATCGATTTTGTATGGAATGCGTACGCATCCGTTCAGCTTTACGACCGCGTACGCATTCCATACAAAATCGTGTTTTCTATGGACAAAAGCTGAACAGAGCTGAAAAGTGTGAGTAGTTCCTAAATTTACATACACAAAATAACAATAACCGACATTCTGAAGAAGCCTGGGTATATTAACAAAAAGTTCACTTATTATTTCCTAAGATAAGTCTTATGTGTGATGTTTTTGTGTAATTTCTTCCACTCACAGTTAGTACGTACCTATGTCCAAAAACAAATTATCTTGTCATTGTCAGAGAATATTCTATAGAGGATGTCCAGTATATTGAGCGACAGCTTGCAAATAGGGATATGCTCCATTGCAGATTGAACAAGATGTGAGATTCATAGCGATGTTACTCCAGCGTTGCAATATGTATGTAGGTACATAATATAGACACATTGTATCCTATACTAGGCAGACTGGCCCATTGTCTTGTCTGCTGAATTGATTTTAGTTCGTCAAAGGCAAACAGATCGTGTACAACACTTATCGCAGTTAAACTAAGTTATCAGAAGGCCAATTCCCGTAATTATAAACGTTTAAAATCTAGTCGCAATCTCATCTCAGTGACAATCAATGTCAAAAATGTAGAGAAATTAGAGAGGTATTTTTGACAGATTGAGACTGAGATCAGAGGGGTATTTCTCTGATCTCAGTCTCAATGTGTATTTCTCGTACCGGGATCGTCCGAAAGGGTTACCGCTGCCCTGGAACAGAAAGGGCTAAGGAAGGAACACGGGTGGGTTTTAGTCAGTAAGAGTCTGACACTCCCTTTCGCTCCACCCAGAGCGGGAGGGGTCATTTGATGATTTCCCATCCAAAAAAAAAGTACGTTCACAGTCTGATCTCAGTCTCAATCTGTCAAAAATACGTCTAATTTCCCTACATTTTGACAAGTTTTTGACATTTGTTTGTCGCTGAGATGAGATTGCGACTAGATTTTGAACGTTTTCAATTACGAGAATTGGCCTTCTGACTGTGATTGTTCTTAAAATTACGAGAATTGCCACTCAGATTGTCAAAAGTTTATAACCCGGGAATAAATTATCTTACCCAATTGTAGCAGTCTAGATAGATATAGTCCTTGTCCTGAAAACTGTCCCGTTTACCCAACACGACAGGTTGTTTCAAGACTTAAGAGACAACGAAAATCGTTTACTTTTCTGTAAATGAGAAAGAGCGAAAATATTTAAACAGTTACTCTCTTACGTTGAATCCCCTATAATGTCTACACAAGGATCGTAAATATACACATTCTCTTATTTAACGATTCCAAATAGCTTTGTTAAATTCCGAATACAATATCGGCTTTATCTAAGAAGCCTGAGTGTTGACAGTGGAAGGTATACAAAGGTAAACAGCCACCGTTAAATCTTGTTTACACGACACGTGTGCAGTGGCGTGCATTGGTTTTCAGAATAGGTAGGCAGGAATTTAATTTCGTCGTATTAACATGAACGAGTAAAGACCAATGACAATGTGCGAATAGTACGGGAGCCGAGCAGGCCGTCTGGCGACTGCCTACTGCCGCGCGTGTTTGTATGAAAATTTTGTTTTTTGTTAGGTATGACAATTTAGTAGGTTTCCTAATTATGGGGCACACACTAAAATTTAATTGACAGGCTTATGGTGATTTTTCCAGGTAGGCACTGCATATATGCCTTTATGCAATGCACGCCACTGCACGTGTGTTAAAATATCGTATGTATAATTTATAAACGTGGTGGCTATGAAAATGTTCGAAATCCTACTAACCTATCCTACTTCCTACTAATATTATAAATACGAAAGTTTGTGAGGATGGATGGATGGATGTTTTTTACTCTTTTACGCAAAAACTACTGCATTAATTTAGATTTTTGTCACACATATAGTTTACAACCAGGATTAACACATAGGATACTTTTCATCGCGATATTCTCACGGGATCAAAACATATGCGGATTAAACCGCGGGGCAAAGCTAGTTAAATATATTTTTATTATGACGTTTGTGACCGAAATAATGAGTTGCTGTAATGTAAGCATGATTGTTATTTTTCAACTGAATAATCAAATAAATTCTTCAAGCCGAAATATTACACCATTCTAATAATAGCCGCACATACAAATATACATAAAAGGTACCTACCTATTTGCTTATATGCATGGAATTCCAATTACAGCTTTTCCAATTAATTTTGTTAAGTGTAAATTGCTATGAATATTGAATGGTTTCATTTTCTATATTTATCGTTAAATATATATTTGAAATATTTTATTATCAGCCATAAGTACGCTGCCCTGATATTAATTAATTATAGGAATGCGTAAATCTTGTTCTAAGCAGGGGTATATAAAATGTGGTGATTAATATTAGACTATAGAAATATTTCTCGATTCACTCAAAATATTTTTATCTTTATGATGAGATTTAAAATCTTTTTGGTGTCAACTATCATGAAAAGCCAATAGTTACCGTTAGCTTCGCTATAACTATTATCTTTATGACAAATCTAAACGTTAAAAGCTATTATAACGTTTATCGTTGACTTGCTGAAAATTATTTTAGAATGAAAACTTATAACGTGAAACTATTTCTAACCGCTCTCGCCACAATCCACGCGCTTCTGGCGGGAACGCCTCTCGTTCCCGCCCGCCAGCCAATGAGAGCGAGTTGAAATTTCTAGAACATTCTAGAAGCTTCCTTTGAAAATATCCGACGCGCATCCCTTTTTCACAGGAGTCGTGTGACGTCCGGCAACTGGGCTGCGCACCGAAAGTGTACAATATTTTACGAATCTTTATCTTCGCCCCAAACCCTATTGTTTTATAATACTTATTATATATCATTGTGTGTATGTTAAAAACTAGGCTTTTGTCTGTCTTAATACCTTGTTCAATCCATCTTTAAAAAATATTTATATCTCCCCCGTCAAACCTATTATTCACTAGCTTCTGCCCGCGACTTCGGTCGCGTGAAATTTCTTGTTTTAACATAAAATAGCATTGCATCGCCGTCCGCCCGTGATTTTACTCCGTTTTCGCTTAGCCTTATTTCTGTTTTGTTTCTTTGTGCTCGGCTCCTAAGGTTCGCAGCGTAATAATAAGCATATCTATAACCTAACTTCCTCAAGAACTGGGCTATCAAAGGCAGTTTAATCCGACTGGTAGTTCCAGAGATAAGCGCGTTCAAACAAACAAACAACATATTAGTTATCCAAGGCGCTACTTTTTTTACGTATTTTTGCAAAGCAAGCAGAAACTTTTTCCTTCAAACATCACCAAAAAAAAGAACATCTTTATGCCACACAAAGACAAATTTCTATAACAATCAAACTATTGTACGCACTTTTCCATTGTCGGAGCAAATCGAATACATCCCAATTTCGAACATCGTCCCGTGATCGTCTCGTGTGAAATAAAACGCTCCCAGTCTCGTTCAAATCCCGATTGATAAATTGCTTTTTTCTTTGAGCGAACGATGGCTATGCTCACATCTTAATCTTAAAAATTCCTTAGTAACCGACTGTTTTCGCTTTCCGTGTTTTTCGTTTTAAGCAATGTTTTCGCCTTTTATAGGCTGGGAACTGAAGTCGTAAAGTAAGGATTTGGCTCGTTAGTCGATTCGCAGGAATTTACTTACCCAATTCGGGTGAATCGACACTTTTAAATAATATTATCTAGGTATGTTTTCTATAGGTGAATCGCACGAAGTTAATATTTTTGTAAGCGAATCGACAAGTCCAGAAATATGGGTTAGGCAATTGGCACATTTTGAATTTTATGGAATAAAGTATAGGGAAAAGGACACTAGCACACAGAAGTGATAACGAGATTATAAAACGTGTACTTTTTTCGTAACTTACTGATTAATAAGCCGGGGATTCGCGGGCGTCACATTTTTGAACGTCGAGAAAATTCTACCGAGTTCATCAAGAAAATTCTTTGGAAAATTGTTTAATTGAGTGCCGTAATGCGGCATATTTATTGGATATTTTACCGTCGCTTAGTACAGGAATGTGTTACAAATTCGCTTTGTTACACGTTCATTTCCATTTACCACCACAAATGTATGTAAACTGGATGTAGCAGTTAGCATTTACATTCTCAGTCCGGTACGGGTTAAATTTATTATTGGTCTTCATAGTTTTAAGTTAGATTTTTCATGTTGATTGTGTAAATATCGGAATCATTCGATCTGGGATGCTGAATCTGTTTTACCTCCTCTGGGTCCCCAACTAGTTGTGCATCCTTCTTAATATTATAAACTCGAAAGTTTGTGAGGATGGATGGATGTTTATTACTCTTTCACGTAAAAACTACTGAACATATTTCGATGAAATTTGGCACACAGATAAATTATAGCTAGGATTAACACACACAATACTTTAAATCCCGATTCCCACGGAATCGAAACTTATGCGGTTAAAACCGCGGGGCACTGCTAGCATTTATAACCGTCGGATCGCTTTTTCTAGCTTTAGCCGTAAAAGCATGTAGGATTTTTTTATAGAGGGTGAAAAGGTTTTTCTATGGCGAGATATGTTTGAACTTGATTAATATTGGTGACGGTGTTCTGAAAGTAAATAAAGTTCTTCAGACCGAATTTCGGCCATGACGACGAGCCTTCGATGCGGGAGATATTAATAGTGGACAAGTGTGTGCGCTGATACAGGTCACTCTCTCTTTCTTCAATCTCATTGTCCGATGGGACAGCATTCCAACAATACCGGAGAGAGATCAGGTGCAGGGACAACGGCTTAACGTGCTTTCCGAGGCACGGGGGTATCACACCGCCAACTTCTAAACTCTGGGTTGTTACTAAAGAAATTCCAAAATCAAAAGTCATTTATTCAAATTAGGCTGAGAATTGGCACTTTTTGAACGTCAACATTACAAAAGAGAGTCCCCCAAAACGCCCGCTAGTACTTTCGCTGGGAAGAAGAAGTGGCGCAACAAACTCCCCAGCAGCACAGCTGTCTGTTCAATTAGCAAATACAACCTACCCAATGGAAAAAACCAATACTTAAACCTATTTTGCCCGACCCGAGAATCAAATCTAGGACCCCAAACTTAGCAGTCGCGCTTGCGACCACGAGACATTGTTGTTGCGACCGTTGTTCTGAAAGTAATGTTGTAGTACCTAAGCACAGCTGTCTTTGTTTTTATATCTATCTAGGCAAGAGAATCAGATCAATCACGTTTGATCGTCTTTCAATTTTAAGAGCTGCCTAAGGACGACACAAATTCTAAATCCTATTCGTAAGCTCTGTAAATAATCATTGAAAACTTTCCTAATCCAGTCTTGGGTGTAATCGAGTTAGTTTCAAACTTGATGTCGCATCTGGCATTGAATAAACATCCTCGTCTCTATTAAAATATTCTGTTTGCGACTAAAATTAGTAGTTAAGTTTATTTGCTTTTCGGAGTTGCAAAACGTTATGATAGTTACATATATTCCTATATGTAACTAGGCCTAGTTTGGGGGTTAGGATCAGATTTGTGGCAATACATTGGTGTGCTTTCTTATTGTGACTGGCCTGTAACATGTATTTTTAAGTGTCAAATAATTTTTTTTTTCTTCTCAGCCATTCCGAAGGGTATATTTAGTTCGGTTCGGGGTTTGGGGGTCTTTAGGTATAGTTTTTTTTTTTTTGTGTCAGGATTTTGGCTCATACTCACTATGATAATATTATAAGTGTGGATTGGTCTCTAAGAATTACTGAAAAAATGAGGAGGAAAGCCTTAACTTAATATTTTATCATCAAGTATATAGCCCCACATCAAATTAAACCAAATTTCACTAACACGGTGCAACTGCAAAAAAAACCTTGATTTGTAACGACATTTATAAACAGTCGTAAAAGAAATTCAATTAAGTTATTCCGTTTTCCAGTAATTTTTCTTATTTTATTCTTCCATTTGATTTCCTTCGGTTTCTTCCGTTCTGTTTCTTATTACGATTCCAAGCAGTTTAAAAAAAGATAAAGTGAATCAGTTGCTAATATTCGTTTCGCTCAAGTTTCTAAGAATTGAAAATAGGTCATCATGTTGCTGCTATTCAGTTCTTCAATTTAAATAATAACGATAATATGTTCTAGTTTCTGCAGTGGAATTATGTAATAATTATTATTTACTTGCAAGCTTTTTTTTAAATTAAAACAGTTTCATATGGAATGTTTCATAAACTTCTCAAAATGATCTATACTAATAATAAAACTGAAGAGCTTGTTTGTTTGTTTGAACGCGCTAGTCTCTGGAACCAGCCGAATTTGAAATGTATGTTTTTCTTCTTGTTTTTATATCGGCACCGTGTATTTTTTTTAATTGTTTTATATTCATGTACTTTTGTGTGTTGTGCTGTATTTTGTATGCGCCAAATAAATGGTTTATTTATCCAATACTCATGTACACCATATAAATTACAGATATAAATTTTACAAAGGGTGACACAATGGGCAAAAAAGTAAATACATTTCTCTATTGACTCATTAAATTATAATTATAATACTGAAACATGGACACTGCTACCTTGAATAATGGTTGGGCGATTGTTAATCGTCCATTGTTGTAACACTGTTGTGGCACAATGGGGTCATTAGTTACTAGGTAAATGCTCTTACTATCCACATTTACGAGAAGGCATCTATTTAGTAGTATTATGCTGCAATTAGTAAACAAATCCATTATCTTATGGAGTAAGAGGAAATTACTGAAGTCTAAATAGAAGCAGCAGAGTGGCTCGTGGCTAAATAATAACAGCCGCGCCGCGGTCGGTTCGTGGATGGGTCTCAAACTCAAATCATTTATTTTCAACTAAACCAATTACAGGCACTTTTGAATTGTCAAAGGGTCGGTCAGTCAGAAAGATGAACCTAGTGGCCCATTCCAAAGCGTAGGTAACTATGGAGAAGAACGGGCAAGAAACTCCATCCATTACATAACTCATCTAGTTTAAAAAAAATATGATTGACGTGTAAAAGTGTTTGTACAAACCAACTTACAGAAAATAAATAATTTATCATATCAATACCCCATCGTACCTCGGAAAGTACGTTAAGCCGTTGGTCCCGGCTATCATTCGTAGATCTTTAACAGTTCTTACAATTGGTCAGAAGCCCAAAAGTCAGACAACCAGTCCGATCCAGACCAGTTTACCAACGGGTATCGTGTTACCCAGTAACTGGGTTGTGGAGGTTAGATAGGCAGTCGCTCCGTGTAAAATACTGGTATTCAGCTGCATCCGAGTTTCATTTCTCATGTAATACAGAAGCAAGCAAAAAGTCTCTTTGCAAATGAAACTTCGATATTAACATAGTATAAAACGAACTCGTTTTCCATGTCTGTCTGTGAGACCGCTTAGATCCAGGTCCTCCACACTATACAATTGTTGCGGTTTCCACCATCATTTACAATTTTAGATTTTTTTTTTAAAGTGTATTAATCACACAGCAATGCGGTGTATGTGTGTATGTTACCCAGTTACTGGGATGTGGAGGTTAGACAGGCAGTCGCTACGTGTAAAATATTGGTATTCAGCTGCATCCTATAAGACTGCAAACTAAACAAACTTAACCCCAACATAGTTGAGAAAATACTAGGCAGGTAGTCTAAACAGAAGCAGCATGAGCAACATTACGAACAACAAGCCGAAATCTCGTGCAGCGAAAGATGCCAGAACGATAAATAATACTTCCATAACATAACAAAACCCGTCACCAGGACCTAAAGCCATTAATATTTGAACGGGAATGTTATGCAAACAAAACCCTTAGAAAACTTGTTTGCATATTCATTAATATCACATTGTTTCGTAAAATTTAATATGGCTCAGCGTGTGTTAAACCTTTGGCGAAAATTAATTCAATTTTGCGATGACATCGTGTGTGATGGCTTTATTGATAATATCTTGCGTGACGATGCTTTATCCCGAACCTCAACAGAGGTATTTTGGCCCTCTTAATTGGAAGCAGCCATGCGTTTCTTTGTCCTTTGATAGAGCATTTTGGGTCTATGGAATAGATGGCAGTGATTAGGGAACTGTCAGGTGTGGGTGAGGAAGATTATGCAAAATGGCAAAAGCAAAAAAAAAAATCTTCATAATTATAATTATAACCTATTTAGGAAGTTTTACATTGTCAAGAATATTTTGTTATTGATCAGAATCACACCATTATTATTTTTTAATACAAAATAATAGCATAAAATAATATCTCTTTATTATGTAAACATTTAAAGTGAAAAATACAGGTACTCGTAGCAGAATAATATATGTAGCTAGAACATTGGAAGCCAGAAATCTCGAAAGCACTTAAGAACTTTTTAAAGCATTCCTTCGTATTTTAATGCTAAAGTTGGGAATGGAATGACACCTTCGAAGTTTTGAAGTATTTACATTTCTATAGATCCTAAATTCTGGGACCATTCTCCGTGCGAACGACATCCACGGTCTTTCATTACGTTCGAAAGTCGTACGGTTAAAAGGTACGTCGTGGAATGGCTGGAAAAGAGGCTTTGAAAAATAAACCTGATTTGAGTATCCTTTTCAAGGGCTTCTTTATTAGTTGCTTTTTGCTGACGCCGTGTCTCAATGTTTTTCAACGTACAAAGTTAGCAGTTGAAATGTCTGAATTTATGATTCTTTGAAAGGTTTTCCTATATCTGTCATAGAAAAGTTGGTTATCTTTCACGTGAACATAACCGTCAGAAGTTGGCTGTAACATCCCAGCGCTGATTTACTGGATTCCTTTTCTCCTCTACCGATCATCTTTTCTCCTGACAGTTCATTTTGTTTATATGTCTATGTATCTATCTATGTATTCTTGAATTTTATAGTCATAATAGCTGCGCCCCACGGTTTCACCCGTATTAGTTTCGATCCCGTGGGAATATCGGGATAAAAAGTACCCTATATGTTAATCCTGATTGTAAACCATCTGTGTGCTAAATTTCATCCAAATCCGTTCAGTAGTTTTTGCGTGAAAGAGTAACAAACATCCATCCATCCGTCCATACAAACTTTTACGTTTATAATATTAGTAGGATTTAAATATCCCGTATGTTGCACCTGCCATGTTTTGTCTCTGTATCACCCTAAGGTTGACTGGTAGAAAATGGCTCAGTCATTAAGTCCGCCTTTGTACAGTATTCTTTTTACTTGTGCATAAGGTTTTAATAAATAAATAATAAATCTTACCAAATTTGGGGTCGTATTTACTTTACAGCGGTATATTTGTGAACCTCGTTGTTTGCCTGTTCCTCAAAATGGGTCAGAAGATATCGTATTCGATTTTCACGTGGATCAGTCGCATGTAATTTAAAAGGTTTATTTTTCGTATCATTGATTTTATGCCTGTGCTTGTTTTAGTACATAATATCATAACAAATAAGAAAAATTATCGGAATTTAACACATAAATATATACATACATATAACACATAAATTGAGACACAAACCGATCAATCGAAGACAGACACTCTCTCAAGCAACCCATCATGTAACAAACTGAAACTATTATCCGATAGCATTTACTGCGGAACGATTCACGTAAACAATAAAACTACAACGAACTCTTACAGTCACAGCACAAAATTCAATTTAGCTTGGCCACTGCTCAATCTGTCTAAGATTCGTGACAAACAAAAAGTGTCCTACAGCTAAAGTTGAAATGATAAGGCATAACTGGGGACACAAATGCCGTTAACAGTCGGGTAAACAGCGGGTGCAAAAGTTTTAGCAGCCGAGATTTTGTACGCCAATAAAAATAAAGGGTACCTTTTAGGTATTAGCATTTTAATATTCAGATGGACAAGCTAAATGGAAGGTCCGCAAAATTTTCTGAACTCCCGAAATAAAAAGTATATTATTATTTGAGAAGAAAATACTGTTTCTCGTAATGAAATCCGCGGCTCAAAGGAAATCATGGAGGTCGAATTCATTGAAATAATTTAAACTTTCCTTTTAAGTCCTGCAGGAAATTTTATGCTTAACCCTTGAAAATCTGAACGACGACGGCAGTTAATCACTTAGGCGCATTAATTGAATTTTGATTTTCCTTCATTCAACGATTAATTTACTTATCTGTGCGTTGAAACGCATTTTTGCAGCTAATGGGGATTTTCATTAGCAAATCCTTCTGTTAATGATAAAGTAACCACTACCGAATACCTAATCAAAAAAAAAAAAAAAACTCAGTTACTGTCAAATTTATACTCAATACTCTTTATTGCATTCCATATGTGTTACTTAAATGGTATATACAAGGTAAAAGATCAATATGGACCCAGTAAGTAGTAGAGTAGAGTAGTAGCAGTGGAGTAGTAGTAGTACCTAGTCGTGAGTTCAGTATGAACCACTATACAGGGTCAAATTATGTTAGCTCGCGAAACTCCTCAGTATCGATATCTAAACATGATAGCAAAAACATATATTAATTTGATAACTTTTTGGGGTCATCGACCGCAGTAATAAGTGTAGTCACTTGAAACACCAGTTTGGAAGTTTGGTTGTGCAAACTTCACAGAACTTTATATAAATACGATAGAACAAAAGAAAACAGACCTCAACTCATACTTCTAGTAACACCAAATCCAGCGGTCGTTGAAAAAACATCAAATATTTTATATTTTATTTGACCGTGTTTAAATATCGACACCCATCAAGTCTGTAGCAACACTAACGTCAACGTCTCTTTTGTCATCTCTTCATAATTTTCAAATATACAATTTTTAATAGCTGGTTTTATATTTATATATAGGTACGTGAAACCAACCAGCCACAACCGAAATTATCAAAATATTAATTTAAATAAATACGATGAACGTTAATAACTTATACTTGATCAAAAACTGCCGAACCGGAGGTGACATCTGTCATGTCATCTCCGATAAAAACGTGAAAATGACGACAAAAATGAGAAGATATTGACGAGATCAGCAACTCGCGGTGCACGCCAACCACCTCCGGAGTCATCGCTCAGCCCCGCCCCGCCGCCGCCGGAATACAACCCCATCGAAAGTGCTGTGAAACCGGCCGTAGCAGTTGCGTCGAGCTCGAGCGACGAATATATTTCCCCACCGACGTCGCCAACACCTGTACGTCGGCAGGGTAGAGGCCGGCCACCGAGGAGCTTGAGACTTAGGGGCCACGCGGCCCCGAGCCGGGTTCCCGCTGCCGGTGGTTGTGTACAGCGCATGAGATGGACTCAGTCTATTAACGAGAACGTCATGTGCGCATATTACGGGTCTACAGAGGGGGGAACTAACCTCACTGCGTACCGTGATAGGATGGAGAACGCACAGCACAAGGAAAGGTGGAAGAATATGGAAGAGGCCTTTTCCCGGCAGTGGGACAATATAGGCTAACGGAAAAAAAAATAGCTGTACAGACAGACGCTAGCACATCATGCTACTTGAAACTGACTAATTTTCCCAATGCACCTTCAACCTTTACTGCTTTACCGATAAAGTTGAAAATCTATTAAAAAAATTTGACAGATTGTAGTAGCTTAATGTGCACTGTACAAAGGTATTTAGGCCCGTGGCCAAAATCGGAACTAGTGCGGCCATCTTGTTTTTTCAAAACAAGTGCTTATCAACAGTGCGGTAACATCATTCCAGCGGCAAAAAATCCAAGCAATGCTACTACGTAACTAAATGAAGCTGTAGGTAAGTACCTACATATTTGAGTAATGAATAATCTAGTCCACCACTTGATTTATTGCTCTAATAAAGGAGATAAGAAGCTTACAGAACATTATGCTTAAGGCAACGAATCAATCAGTTGAACGATCAATAGGGAACCAGGCTAGTAGTAAATTGTCAGCAAACAGGACCAAAGACGATTTTGTCCGTTTGATAGACTGAATGTCCGTTTGATAAACTATGTTCCGGATTGCCGCAAAAACAGCTGATCGGCTTTGAATGTCAAAAACAGCTGAACGGATTTGGATGTAATTTGGTACACAGATAGCATATACATTTAAGGTACTTTTGATCCGGTAGTACGTTCCCGTGGGATAAATTCCGGAATAATATATGTCGGAATTTATCCCACGCGGGAGAAGCTGCGGGGAAAAGCTAGTATGTAAATAAGTGCTGACAGGCTTAGAAAGTTGTAATAAACGTTTTGTAAAAGAAATACGTTTTCTTGTAATAATGGCTCAATTGAATAATGGGTTCATAGATGTTTATGTAGGTAAATAATAATAAACTTTCTTTCACACAAGGGTGGCGGTGACGAATATGGTAGGTAAATGCCTAGAATGATTAATGAGGAGAAAATCTGGGATAGATATGAAAATAGAAGCTTCTGAATAATTTCTGAATAAAAAGACTGCATTAAATAGTGGACCACGAATTACGATAGACCAGTGATGACGTCAATGTTGAAACTATTTTCATTATTTACGTCAATACACACAGTCACCAAAGGAGATATGTAACCAACTACGGATATAGTTGAAGTTTAGTAAGAAACCGATGGATGGTACGAATGAAATTTAGTTTGATCAATGAAATGTTTGTTTTCTATTAATTAAATAAAATGATATCCGAAAATATCAATTCGTTTCTTATTAAACTTCAATTATATCCGACGACCCCGGCTACTTATCTCCTTTGGTGACCATACATTAAAAATCAATGTACCTACTGGATCCGCAATTAATAAAAAGCTGACTGGAAAAGCCATTGTAAATTGAAAACAGTATGAAACAAATTGTTACATCCAAAAGATTTAATGTCATCCAAAATAAAATAGGAGAAGGAAGGGCATATTGTGTGGGTGTGTTGGAGTGCACCGTCCGTTTAAGCCATTGTTATAGCTGTGACCCAATTGGGGACGTCAGTAAACACGAACGTTCCATGAATGGCAAATATGCTACATTGGCAATGGGCGGTTGCTCTGTGTTAGCCATGAGAAAACACAACAGAATACAAATTTTGGTAACCGTCAAAATTGAGGGTTTATAGCAAATATTAGGAAGATGGAATCGAATACCAGCTGCTCACTGAATAAATTGTCGTATTGATTTAAGGAAATGGTGTTTTGATTGTGAATGACAATGTTTTTCAGTACGAATAGACCACATTGCCTATAGTATAGGACTATAGGTTGTTTTCCTCAAGTCAGCTTATATTATTTAATAAGGTGCTCCCACACAGCAGTTTTAATATATAATATAATATCCCTGGACATTTCACACAGCACCATTTGTCCCAAGCTAAGCAACCTAATGCTTGTGTTATGGTAACAAGATGGCTGATAAACTACTTATATACAATTTTTTACAATTTTTTTTTTGTTATATAATGTTATAAAACATTGTGTAGCACGATAAAATTTTATAACATTTTGCTACAACATCGCTGGTTCAACTCGTTGTATAACCATCGTATAAAATTCTGTAACAATCAGATTGGGTTTGCCTTTCGAGGAAGCTGGTAGTGGCTCTAAAATGGAGGAAGTGCTTATTGGTTTGGCTTTTATTTTTTGTTTGAAAAAATAATATTTTGTTACATAAAGTTGTTTAACATCACTAACAATTTATAACCTTTGTTACAATTTGTTAAAAAAAATTAAACAACAAATGTTATGCAACGTTCTCTAACGTTATATAACTGCTGTGTGCGATCACCTTTACATTTCATATTATTTATTATACGCCGTGTGCCCCATTCATGGGATTTTCTATCGGCAAAAATGGCGAACTTTTATATACTATTTAACCTCTTTTTTAACCGAATTTTCAAAAATCCTTCCTTAGTGTTTTATTTAATTGTATAAGGAACTCTTGTGCAAAATGTCATGCAACTAGCGGTTTAGTCATTATTTAAGTAATTCGACGCTCCCAAGCAATAACCCGGTAATCGAAAAATCAAAATTTTACAGGAGAAAAGATTTACTGATTTTATCAAATATCTTTTCAACAAGTGGGACTATTGAAGTCATTGATGTAAAAAAAATACCTTTCATTTAATACATCAATGACTTAAGATTTTTATTAATTAAATAGATGTTTGAATAATATTGATGGTTTTGCCGTCATTATTAGAAATAGATGTGCATCCCTGATGACGCGTGTTCGCGGCAGCATCAACTGTATTCTGTGTTCGTAGATCGCTATCGGTGGTGGATGCAGGTCCACGCAGAATATTTATTGTACCTGTGTTATTCTGTGTCTGTACCTATTAAGTATTAACACTAGATATTAAGTAAAATTAAACTAACCCTATGGACCCTGTGATATTTCTATTCTTAGTCTCATGTAAACTTAAAATGATGATATATTGTTATTTTCAGTACCAGCAGATTTTCTGATCGATACGATATTTACATAATATAATAATTTTTACTGATAAAGGGATTTGATCAAGCTTCAAAAAAGCTTAGCTGAGCATAATCTTTTCGATAGAAGATATTTTAACAAAGGCAAAATAATACTTGATTAAACCTGAAGGGATTTAGGTTCGAATGAAGGATCATTCTAACCAACCTGAAGAAGCTTAACGAAAAGGATTTCGTTAAGGTAATCTTGTTGTTTCTTGAGATGTCCATAAATAACATCCATACTGTCTCGTTTATTTGGAAGTCTTACGTCAAAAATGTTAATAAGGGTTACTTTTATCCTATTAAAGTAGGTACTGTGAGCTCTCTGCAAGCTTACGGTACCGGATGAATAAATTAAACGAAGGTTTGTCGAATAACTTTTATAATTATTCCTATAAACGGACATTTAATTCATTTTTATATTTTTCTATGATATAACTTCGCTTGTCAGCTAAACTGACTTCTACCTACTGTTATTTCTTCTACTCTAAATACAAATCAATTTTTGCCTCGTATTTGTGCCAACACACACGTCACGTCACGTCATGTTTGTGCTCGTTTGTGCTTAAAACTGACTCTCGGAGGTTGCATGGTACAACCTTGTCGGCTTACAACCTCTACAGTAGTAGTACAGACCTACAACAATCCAAAAATCCATTGTTTTAACGTTCTTCATTATTACAGATTCTCTTTTAAATTCGAAAACATTATTTCGTTAATCTTCTAAAACATTATTCTAAGCGACTTCAAAAAAGGAGGTTATGCATTAAATGGCATTAATTAAAATTGTAACCTTATATTAAAAAGTTTTTTAATTTAAAAGCAAATATATCAAAAGTCTACACGAATATAATGAAAATGCAAACACTGATAATATTAATGGCTAAAATATTGTTTAAATTAATTACCCGTGGCGTAACAAAGTCTGGGTTAACGTGTTATTATTTAATTTTAACATAAAATATTAAACTACCCTCTCGGGTGGAAAATGGTACCGTTATGATTATTTAGGTCAGAATTATTACATTTATTTTAATGAAATGAACAGGTAAAACCTTGGATGAACCATTACGAAAATAAAAATATTCAGCAATATAAAATTTGTATTTTCGTAATGGAAAGGACAAATACATTATATATTTGACCGTCGAGATTATGTTGTTATCAGTTAGAAAAACCCATTATGTAAATCTGTGTAACAATATCCCTAGAGGTTTCTATCTATCTAAATGCTATAAAAGTACATTTACGAGTACCTAACCCAATTTGTTCATTAGGATACATTTATAGAACGTTTGGATAATTGCACAAGCAATAAATATCGTCATTCTACTGCCTTTGACCTAATTTATTTGGGGTCGACGCAACATGTCTTTTTCTTCCATACTTCTCTATTAATCATCATCTCGGTAGTCACCCCCTTTCTAACCATATCATCATTCACACAGTCCATCCATCGTTTCTTTGGTATTCCCCTACTCTTATATCCATTGATAGTCGTACAAAACCTATTTTTCTCATTCCTCCGTATCACATGCACCATGCCAATCGATTTCCACACAACTTTTCAGCTACCGGTGCCACTTTCAGACTTCCTCTTATGAGATCTTCCACCAGCAATGATATGAGATCTTTCACGCAAAAACTACTGAACGGATTTGGATAAAATTTGACACACAGATGGTTTATAACCAGGATTAACATATAGGATACTATTATCCTTTTTTTGGTGAAAGGTGAATTAGTGAGATCTTTGTGCGCATTTTTGACTAGCTGCACCCCGCGGTTTCACCCGCATAAGTCTCGATCCCGTGGGAATATCGGGATAAAAAGTATCCTACGTGTTAATCCTGGTTATAAACTATAAGTGTACCAAATCCCTTAAGTAGTTTTTGCGTGAAAGAGTAACAAACATGCATCCATCCATCCTCAAAAACTTTAGTTTATTATAGTAGTAGTATAAATCAATTTCTCTCCGGACCGTCAACAAAAACCAAGGCCTAGATTCTCAACCTTTTATATCCGTATATCCCAATACAATATCATACTCTCAACACCAAATTGCGGGTATTTTTCTTCATAAAAATTCAGGATTGACGACCGCAGATACTTTAGCCATGATTCATGCGTCCTCATCACTCGAATTGTCAATTTTTCTGTGTCTTATCCTCTCATAAATTGTGACCGCATATATTTATCTCTTCCACCATACTGCATAAAGGGGATACCATTTTTTCATTACTACGCACTGAATTATGGTACAGCGGATGTCCTATAGGGATGGTCATATGAAAATATGATTAGGAGGATAAGGAAAATGAAGGAATAGTGGTAATTTTGAAGGGTCATCGTAACTAACAAGTAATATGTTTTGCTAACAGATCCCTTTACTTTAACAATATCCAGACAGATGTGACAATACTAACGATTAGTAAAGGGTAAATGGGTGTACCATAGGTGGGGTGTATTTGAAATTATTTGGGGGGTGTCTATTTGCCTAACCCTTCGGAGAAAATAAGACGTAGGTAATGTTATATATTATATAGAAGATAGTTACTAAACTATGAAAATCGCTTGTGCAGATTTCACAAGTTGGTTTTAATATTCTGAATAAAGAATGTACCTATATGCTTAATTCCAGTTATTGTCACTAAGTACTTCTTTAAGATTTCGATTTTGTACTGGTTTCCATTGTCTTGTAGAGTAAAATATTGTTTTTCTTTTTAATTGTTTTACCATCCATTGTTTACACCGATTCTATGCTAAAATAAATGTAACATGCGAAAGTGTGTGTGCAAAAATCACTTACAGGCAACTTTGTTACAGATACCTTAAGAGTAACTGAGCGATATATTTATTCAACAACATTTTAGGTTGAACCATTCATTACATATTCAGGGTTGACCCAATATAAACGCCTCATTACCTAATATATTCCACCGCAGAGCAAAGGGCTTCCCTTTCTCCTTTCCACCCTTTCTGTCTTGATCTAGTGTGGACCAATCCTGTCTGTAGGCGTCTAGCTAGTCTCGCCATCTTCGCCTTGGTCTGCCTTGATGTCGCCAGACGCTGTCTGAGACCCACATGGTGGTAGATTTGGCCCATAACTCGTCCGACATGCGGCAGACGTGTCTGGTCTATTCCCGCCTAAGTTTAATTGCTTTTTTGGTGCCGTCAGGGATTTTTGTTTTGGAGTACAAAATTGTGTTCCTTATAGGGTCCGTTAATAATTTTGTAGGAAATGTGAAACTGTGATGCAAAATATTTATTTAGGTACATTACAATACTCGACTTTTTTGTCGTTATTACATTGAGGCGTTATTTTATACCACCAGTGTGAATTATTATGGCTAAGGACTGGGAGTCTATTTAATTTACTTTTGAAAAACTACTGAACGAATTTGGAAGAAATTTGTCACACAGGTGGTTTATAATCAGGATTAACACATAGGATACTATTTATCCCGATATTTCCACGGGATCAAATCTTATGCGGGTAAAACCGCGGGGCGCAGCTAGTCATTAATATTTAGATATTGCATTGATTATTTTTCTCTAAAATCTGGTAATTGTAACTACCTTAACCATAAATACTCGATTTTCATCTGTTAACATGGTATTAGAAATTGAAGCGAACATTTCTTTGATGCCAAAGTATCATAAATAGGTTTCAATTATCTAAGAATTTCTTCCTTCGTGTTAATTTGAGATGACGGATGTTTTCATAATTCCCTCCTGGAATATTTTCTTCCAACAATAATCAATTACTGACAACAATAGAGGGAAAATGAAATCGTTAAGACTTCTTAAAATGTTTTGTTTTGTTTTATCTTATTGCGGAACGAATTGGCGATGAAAACATTGCATAATCAGCCAACGTTCCCACTGCTGGGACACAGGCCTCCTCTTGGTGAGAGGGAGTGGGCCGTAATCCACCACGCGGGCCCAGTGCGGGTTGGTGGATGTCACATGTCTTCAAATTTTTGGTTCTAGGACATGCCGGTTTCCTCACGATGTTTTCCTTCACAGTTTTTGAGAGCAATGGTGACGAAATAAATTGGACGTAGTTTAGCAGAAAGGACTCAAGCCACAAAAAGTAATTTTTGAGTTATGAGGTTTTAAGTTTAGGTGTGTATTGCTACAATGAATATGTATGTGTATATATTTCTAAATATTCCATATACAATACATACAGTATTGTATATGGAATATTTAGAAATATTGTAACTTATGGGCAAATATGTATATTAATATTTTTATGAGTCAAGTTGTATTACATACACTAACGCAATTTTCGAGTTATTGGGAAGAATATGGGTTAAGTCCTTTCTGCTAAACTAGGTCCAATTACACAAAGTAAAGTAATTTTTTTGAACTGCTGTTATGGATGAAATTAAATCATATTATTCGTTGTCACAATTGTACACTCGGCAAAAGAGATAAGTAACCAGGGCATCGGATATAGTTGAAGTTTAATAAGAAACGATTGGATATTTTTCAATGAAATTTAATTTGATAAATAAACTGTTTGTTTTCTATTAATGAAATTAAATTTCATTCGAAAACATCCATTGGTTTCTTGCCAAACTTCAACTATATCCGACGGCCCTGGTTACTTATCTCCTTTGGTGACCGTACATACTCAAGATAATACATACATAAAACATTTACATCATCATCTGCCGAGCCTTTTCCCAACTATGTTGGGGTCGGCTTCCAGTCTAACCGGATGCAGCTGAATACCAATATTTTACACTAGCTTCTGCCCGCGACTTCGTACGCGGATCCAGTCCCTTTCTCGTTCCGATAGGAATTTCGGCAAAAGTTTGAACTGTGTGTCGATATGTCAGACAATAAATCAATCAAAACCGATGAAGGATTTCGATTAAGTTAGGTATAACTTAGATTGAGTGTTGTAGACTGGGTAGGTTATAACTTCATTAAAATATAAAGGTAGAATTATTTTGATTCCGAAATCAATTAGTTAACATTACTATTCTAAAAAAAATCTTTATAAACTATATTTTTGGTTTTTCCGTCGGGTGCCAGAATATAAAGCCCGGAAGCGTTGCTAACCCTTGAGTAAGCAACATAAAGTTGGCCATCAGAAAAACAGCCGGTTCTCAAATCAGCCCCAGCAGCTTTCAGTGTCTATCCCTGTGACTTGTTTATTGTCATGGCAAAGCATGTAGTCACAGGAAACTATGTGCGTTTAAATTGAAAGGGGAAATTGTTGGCGATGAGTGGTATGCGTGGTAAGAACACAGTGTCACCGGCACCACTCCCAATGAGGATTACAGCTACAATAATATTGCGTTGTAAAACCTCGACTATAAGTCGGGTTCCATTACACAGTTTCGGCGGTGTCAAATTTCGCATCAGCATTATCGGAACACCAACTTTGAGTCTTATTTTATGAGCAGGGAGACCACTCGCTGTGAGTGAATTGAGGAACTCAACTGGGTAATTGGTGGCGTCGTCCTGATTGACTACGTTATCAAAAGAAGTGTAAACGACATCTCCAATAATTTCCCCCAAATTTTTTTCATTTATTGATGCAGCTTGTCCGGTTTTTGGGGTCGATATAACGCGTTCACATAACCACGAATTTTCCTGGTTTCTTATGCTCTGAATGTCCCCAAATACTGATTGTATAAGTTCCTCTTCGGAGGCAACAACTTTTCCAAGTATATCAGGAACAGTCACCAGACCTGAGCAGGAAGGAGACCTTCTCCAACTTTTAATAATATTTCTGAAAACTCTTGGGCATGTGAATTACCACCAAGCTGGGCTTATTCTCATTTTTATTGTTAATCTTAGTTTTTGTATGTGAGGCCATAGATACGAATGTTTTAATGAGGCGTCAATCTCATCTGTATAAAGTGATTTTCACATCAAATGTTCCTGATCCTTGATTTTTATTATCTCGGCGGACCAAACAAATTTTGTTAAAATGCCATGTCTGTTTATATGCCATAGTTTAGCTGTGCTCTCCAAGTTCCACATCAGATGTTTCAATCTTCGAATTTTATTCTCCCAGCAGAAAATACTCATCAGACTGAACAACTTTTGCAAATGTGTCATTCCTATATATGTTATGGTTTAGCTGTGCTCTTAGAGTTCCACATCAGATGTTCCAATCTTCGAGATTTATTCTCGCAGTAGAAAATGCTCATCAGACCGAATAACTTTTGCTAAGATGTCAAACCTATATATATTATAGTTTAGCTGTGCTCTAAGAGTTCCACATCAGGTGTTCCGGATCTTCAATTTTATTCTCGCAGCAGAAAATGCTCATCAGACGCAAATTTTTTTTTAAGGCGCCATTTTTGTAACTCTTATAGTTTAGCTGGTCTGTTGTGGTTCTGCATCAGGTGTTCCGGTTTTCAAAATCAATTATAGCCTATATGTTGCCCAGGTTTAGTAGCTGGATAACAAAAAAAGTTTCATTCAAATCCGTCCAGTAGTTCCGGAGATTAGCGTGTATAAACAGACAAACAGACAAACAGATAAACAGATAAACAGACAAACAGACAAACAGACAAACAGACAGACTTTTTTTATTAGATTCGTGTTCTATTACTGTTTCTGAACCCCCCTCAATTATTCTTTTTTAAATATATTCAATGTACAGACACAACTTTTTTACATTCTTATTATAAGTATAGATGAAGCGACCCAGTTAATGGGTAATACGATACCCCTCGGTAAGACTGGTTGTCAGACTTTCGGGCTACTGACGACCCGTAACGACTGTCAAAGATCCACGAATGACAGCTGGGACCAACGGCTTAACGTGCTTTCCGAGGCACGGAGGGGTCTTGGTATGTGAAAATGGTCACCCATCCACGGACCAACCGCGGCAAGCGTAGCTTAACCTGATCGATCAAACCGTGCGGCTGTTATTACTTAGCCACAAGCCCCTCCTTAGCCACAACATTTACAGCATTAGCCTAAATTCTCACTACTCGTGAAACCTGTATCTGTACTGTCAACTGCACTTTGGTGGTAACAGTTAGAGCTTGACCTTTCCTAACGTAGAACGGAGTTCCAAATAGGGAGACCATGCACCTTATAACGGTTGTGTTATCACTGACGTGCCGCAAACTGTACCTACGTCTGTTTCGGCCCAGCATAAACCTAGTTCCCATTCTCTGACACAGAAATTATAAATAACAAAGTCTTTTCAGAGTATTCTCCAGTCTAAAATTCTATTGTAGCAAAAGTAAGTCATGCCTAGCGTCTGCTTATTCACATTTCATATTTTGTGACCTTTCCTTGTTGCGTACATTTTAAGCTTGTCTTTTCAAACGCATAATAAGGCTCTTTTGTTAAACATTTGAGATTATAATTTTCTAAGCGTAGGCACTGTCCCCTTTATTACGTTTAGAAATGTTGGGTTTTCTGTTATATTGCGATATCTAACTTGTTTAAGTTTAGCTGTATATTTTCTTCTGTTATTTAGTTTTCCGTTATTCCGTTTCTCGCCAAAATTGAATGTAATTTTTATTAAAGGAAATATTCAAAACAATTTTGTTCCTTTCGAGTTTTGACTAAATTAATTCGTCAAACAGAAACGAAACGTAAATAAAATTATTCGAAAATAAAATATTCGTTTCGATCCCATTCATAAATGACTGAACCAACATCCAATGAAACGAGATTATTTTCTTCCTCAACCATTGCGAAAGAAGTACTTTGAGGTCAGGTAGGCAGTCGCTTCATGTATATGTGTGAATACTGATCTGAATATTGAGCTGCATCCGGTTAGACTGGCAACTGACCCCAAAATAGTTGGGAAGGGGCTAGATTATATTTTATGTAAATATTTTTTGAAAACTGTACCGTGTGAGTTATACCGATTCAGAAACTATCGGGAACTTTAAGTCCATATTCTGTACAGAATGGCCCATTTTAATGCGACAAGGACTATAAAGAGTGCTTGGATCGTTACACGTGTCGGTACGAGAGTCTAGCTACGTATAAATGAAGTTATCTCTACGAAGCACGTGTCACACCGAACGTATAATCCTCCTGCTGGCTCAGGTAGTAATGTTTTATACATATCCCGTCTTGAACACACTAATCGAGATTTAGAGGACAGGAAATACGTTTAGCAGGAAAGTTACCTCCTTCGATATTTTATTGAGGAAAAAGGTACTGCTTCGTTGGTCTGGTAGTAGCAAGTGAGACTGCTGAGCGTGGGGGTGTGGGGTTCGATCGAGCGAAGTGCTATTGTTTTTTTCATTGCGGTATTTTTTAATCTGAGCCCACCAACTGGGGTCTGGATTTGGGCCCGGCTGAGGGCAATAGGATCACCCCTATTGCCCTATTACCTTAACAGCTCTTCGGGGAAAACAGCCGATCGATTCTGTAAAAATCTCACCGTGATAAGTTAGGTGAAGTGAGCAGCTCACTCCACGCCCACTTCACCTAAGTTTTCACGGTGAGATGGTTACAGAATTGCACTGCAGGCATGACGGTAAGGACAAAATATGCCTTTTAAAAGTTGCGACCTGTTTTGGTTGATCGTCAGATTAATAATTCTCGTGATTTTGAGACGATTTTTCCATTCAGTGTTTAATAAAAACCTCAAATTAACTACATTTTAGAGAACTTTACATTGTCGTGGAGGTGAGATTGCGACTCAAGTTTAAACGTTTCAAGAACGATAATTGACCTTTACTTACCCTATGTGTCTCAATTAGTATGGCATAATTCTTCTGATTTATATTCTACGTAGACTCTTCATAGAATTTTGGTTTGATAGAATCTTATTATGACGGCACGGTTGGCGCAGTGGTTAAGCGATTGACTGCTGCGCTGCGTGTCGTGGGTTCGATTCCCGCACGGAACAAATATTTGTATGACCTACATGTATTTGTTCCGAGTCTGGGTGTTTTTCTATCTATAATATGTATGTATTTACGTTATTATATATTATTATATATATATATTATACGTTATTTAGTTCCGTGTGGTCCCGGAGAAAGAATAAGACCACCCCATCTCGTCCCGTGGGTGTCGTAAGAGGCGACTATTTGACTAAGGGAGCTCCAGGCCCAGTGCATACCGTATAGCACCTTGGGTCACCCGCGCGATGGCGGGTAAACCATCAACAACCGCATTCCCAAGGAGGGTTGGTGTCAGGCAGGCGGCCGACTGTAAAACTTTGCCAAAACTTTAAGCAACATGATGAGTAAAAATATGATGCGCGATAGGGCTAGGGCGTACCCCACAGGCGACGCGCAGGGGCAGCACCCGGCTCCTGTGGGAAGAGGACTAGGGTTGTTGCACCACCCCGGGCGGGGGCAACGTAAGAAGCGAGCCCGGGAAGTGAGATTGAGGTATGCAAGTTGGAATGTTGGGACGATGACCGGGAGAGCCAGAGAGCTAGCGGATGTATTAAAAAAAAGACGAATAAATGTGGCGTGTTTGCAAGAAACAAAATGGAAAGGAACGAAAGCGAGAGAAATCGGTGAAGGATACAAGTTTTTCTACTGTGGGAGTGACGGGAAAAGAAATGGCGTGGGAATAGTGTTAGACAGTAATTTAAAAGAAGGCGTGATGGAAGTAAAACGAATTAATGATAGATTAATCCTTGTAAAAGCTATGATAGAAAATGTAATGCTGAATGTAATAAGTGTGTATGCACCGCAGGTCGGATGTGATGAAAGGGTGAAAGAGAAGTTTTGGGAGGACTTTGACATAGTTTTGATGAACATTCCGGTGCATGAAGAATTGATAGTTGGAGGTGATTTTAATGGACATGTGGGAAGAATGCGAGGGGTTTATGAAAGAGTGCATGGAGGGTGGGGATTTGGTAACGTAAATAACGAGGGAGAGACATTGCTTCAATCCGCTATCGCATTTGACCTGGCAGTAGCCAACACTTGGTTCCAGAAGAACGATGGACACCTAATTACGTACAAAAGTGGCAACCACAAGACGCAAATTGATTACTTTCTAGTACGACGCAAATACTTAAAGCATATCAAAGACTGCAAAGTGTTACCGGGAGAAGATCTAGTCTCACAGCACAGACTCCTGATTATGGAAATGGTTGTAGAAATTAAGTTTAATAAAAACAAAGAGCGACTCCCCCCCAAAATAAAATGGCATATGCTGGAGAAGAATGACTATGCGGAGAAATTTAAAGAGCGAGTGGTGGATAAAATGATAGATATGGAGGACATGAATGATCGAAGTGTAAATGAATGTTGGAATGAAATGGCAGGGTATATTAGGACTGTAGCAAAAGATATTTTGGGAGAGACGAAGGGAAAGGGTACGATAGATAAGGATACATGGTGGTGGTCGACAGAAATACAGAATGTGTTGCAGGATAAGAAGAGAAAGTTCAAGGAATGGCAGACTGTTGACGATAAGAATGTTAGTTTGAAAGCAGAAAAAAAGAGTGAGTATGATGCTCTAAAGAAAAAAGCCAAGAAAGCTGTGGCCATAGCAAGAGCAAAAGCCCAGGACAAGCTTTATGACACACTGGATAATCCAACAGGTCAAAGAAATCTTTACCGACTTGCTAGAGCTAGAGAGAGAAAGACGAGGGATATTTGTCAGATAAAGTGTATAAAGGATGAAACTGGAATAGTTCTATCGGATGATGAGAAAATTAAGGATAGGTGGAAGAGTTATTTCGAAAGACTGATGAATGAGGAGAATGACTGGAGTGGTGTGCTTGGGAATAAACCAGTAAATGAGGGATTAGTGAGAAGGATTAGTATGGATGAAGTGAGAATAGCAGTAAATGGGATGAAGAATGGTAAAGCAATAGGTCCGGATGGAATACCAGTTGAAGTATGGAAGCTATTACGGATAGATGGATGGACGTGGTTAGCTTTATTCTTCAATAAGTTGTTGCTGGAAGAAGCCATCCCTGACGAATGGTGTAACAGTTCGCTGGTGCCCATCTTTAAAAACAAAGGTGATGTGCTGGAGTGCAACAACTATAGAGGAATAAAGCTAATGTCACATAGTATGAAGGCTTGGGAGAAAGTTATTGAAAGGCGACTGAGATAGAAGGGTGTAATTTCGCAAAACCAATTCGGTTTTATGCCTGGTCGAGGAACAACAGATGCCATCTTTGCTATCCGCCAGCTATGCGAGAAATACAGAAGTGCGCATAAGAACTTGCACATGGTATTTGTTGACCTCGAAAAGGCATATGACAGAGTGCCTCGAGAAGTTTTGTGGTGGGCGCTGAAGGAGAAAGGCGTGCCAGGGAAGTATGTGCAGTTGATTAGAGCGATGTACAGTCGATGTAGTACCCAAGTCCGGTCTACAGTGGGCACTACTGGCAGCTTCGATGTGGCTGTCGGCTTGCACCAGGGTTCAGCACTCAGCCCGTACCTCTTCGTGCTGATAATGGATGCTCTTACATCGGATATCCAAGAGGAGGCTCCATGGTGTATGCTGTTCGCCGATGACATTGTGCTGGTTGCCGAGAACGGCTTAGAGGTCCAGAGCAGATTGAAAGGGTGGTGGGAAAGACTCGAGACCGTTGGCCTGAGAGTAAGTCGGACCAAAACGGAGTATCTGTTTTGCGATTTTGGCGGTCTCTCCAGTCCTTGGCCCATGTCTCTCGCCGGAACGCCCTTATCGATCTGCTCCGACTTTCGGTACCTCGGGTCGCTTGTCCAAGGAGATGGCGAAGTAGACCGAGACGTAACGCATCGGATCAACTCAGGATGGATGAAATGGCGACAGGTCACAGGAACAACTTGCGACCCACGGATGCCCCTCAAGTTAAAGGGGAAAATTTATAAGTCTGTGATAAGGCCTGTCGTACTGTATGGGTCTGAATGCTGGGCCGTGAAGAAGACGGATGAAAGAAGATTGCATGCAGCGGAGATGAGAATGTTGAGATGCATGTGTGGAGTGACGAGAATGGATAAAGTAAGAAATGAGTATATAAGAGGAAGTTTGAAAGTGGCGCCAGTGACAGAAAAGTTGAAAGGAAATCGTTTAGCTTGGTATGGGCATGTGATGAGAAGGGACGAAACGCATGTGACTAAAAGAGTGATGAATATACATGTTGATGGATGGAGAGGGAGAGGAAGGCCGAAGAAAAGATGGATGGATTGTGTGAGGAATGATATGAAAGAGAAGGGAGTGAATGATAGCGTGACGGTTGACAGGGGAGAATGGAAGAAGAAAACGTGTTGCGCCGACCCCAAGTAACATGGGATAAGGGCAGGAAAATGATGAATATGTATGTATTTACAAAAAAAAAAAAAATTGTAGGTATATAAGTAGTTTATCAGCCATCTTGTTACCATAACACAAGCATTAGGTTGCTTAGCTTGGTACAAATGGTGCTGTGTGAAATGTCCAGGGATATTTAAAAAAAATCTTATTCAGTAAAAGTCACTTTTAGTATTGTGACCTGACAAATTAGTCCTTTATTCGGGCAAAGAGATAGAAAATAAAGACAGTGTCACCAAGTCTGTAACTAATTCTCACAAGAAAATTAATTAATGTGCTCACGCTAAGCATTCTTATGTAGAAAGTCTTTTTTCAGTTAGATAACTATGAACAAACCTCTACACGGCACATGTAACTCGAACATTTAATCGTAATTTATTATTATTGGAAATGTTCATTTTTGAATTGTTAAACGTTGACGGCACGGTTGGCGCAGTGGATAAGCGATTGACTGCTGCGCTGCGTGTCGCGGGTTCGATTCCCGCACGGAACAAATATTTGTATGACCTACATGTATTTGTTCCGAGTCTGGCTGTTTTTCTATCTATAATATGTATGAATTCACAAAAAAAAAAAAAATTGTATATAAGTAGTTTATGATCCATCTTGTTACCATAACACAAGCATTAGGTTGCTTAGCTTGGGACAAATGGTGCTGTGTGAAATGTCCAGGGATATTATTATTATTATTAAAAATGTTCAAATATTTATAGTGTATAGCCATGACTGTTTTATTTCATGCTTTCCCATTTTTTGGAACCAAAACATAAAAGTTCATTTACCACAACTTTATATAATCATCGCTCCATTTCAATTCTCCTTCAAAATTGGTAAAACACTTAAAATCTCCAGGTTTTTTAAAGACATCTGCGAGTAGTTTCCACACCTACACACAAACGTTTCGATAAAAATACTGAGCTCCCATATTCGTTGAACATTACATTTTCCCCTATCCACATCATTGCCACCGTTTGTTATCTCAGCAAATCTCTGCCCATTTTCCCACCTAAAACTATACTTACATAATGCAGAACCCTATTTCATCTCGAGGTTCCCAAAGGACATGCTATTGCTTACATTCTTACTACATTTGCAAATGATTTAAATGCTACAATTCCAAACTAAGCTTATGTAATACTGGAAACATCATCGTTTTCTTTATCTTCATAATTTATTATCTCGGCAAATCACCAGTAATTTTCTTACCTCAAACCGTTCTTACATAAAGGTAATTTGCTAAAGTTTGCATTTCTACAAATTTTACTACTAGCGAATGCAATGAATTCAAATGCTGTGGATACAAAATAAGCTCCTTTAATTGTTGATACATCTTTGTTTACATTACCTTCATCATTCCCTTCATTAATTATCTCAGCAAATCAAAACTCATGTTCCCCCCTCAAACAATTCTTACATCAAACCCTACATTTGTATCTCGGGGTTCCCAAAGGATATCTGCTATAGCCTTACACTTCTACAACATTTACTTCTATAATATGCGATGAATTTAAATGCTGTGAATACAAATTGAACTCCATCAATTCTTGTTTTATCATTTATTTTGTTTATTTTATTATTTATGTACACACAGTAAAATACATACATAGAGATATGACATAATTATAATTTGAGTACAGAGGTACCGCGCTTATTTCTTAAGAAATTTCTTCCAGCAGACCTGCGAAAAGAGAAGTGAAAAACAAATGTAGACAATAGTGTGTGAGAACAAGAAGAGAAACATATGAATGTTTGAAGTTTAAAACTAATATATATAAACATATATATATACAAATACTCACGGTATAGAGTATATCATCATCTTTTCCGTTATCTATGTTATTATTTTTGCCATCATTTCTTATCTTGGCAAATCACAGCTCATTTTCCCATATCAAACAATTCGTACATAAAGCACAGCCCTACATTTCATCTCGGGGTTCCCAGAGGACATTTGCTATAGCTTGCACTTCTACAGCGGGACGTCCGACAGAATCGCCTTGGCATACTGCCATGCCGTAACAATATTATGCGGGATCACGTATCCAGATGGTGTGCAAGTTTGTTGCGACCCAAGAAAGTGTATTACTGAGATTTCTTCGAGTATTTCATTTTAACGTTGCCGTTTCTTGCTGCAGAAAACTATGATTACTTCTTGTATTGTGGTTCTAGTTGTGTGCAGCAGTTATCGAATTGTTGTCAGGAATTGAAAATACATTCTTGTTCTTAGCGTGTCGATGGCCATCTAAGTAGACTCGGCCCAGCACCCACGATTAATCGAAATCGGTTTCATTTTGACAGTTCAACCACATTCATTGCGTTATTTACGTGTTGAGCAGACAAATTTTTCGAACTTATGAAGCAATGGATTAGCAATTTGCTTCAAAATAATTCAGATTTCGATTGATTGTGTGTTACGCAATTGGGGTGCAGAATTCAATAACGGTCTGTTAAATGAAAATACTATTACCTCTAGCTCGTTGATATACATTGATGTATTTGTATTTTTGCTTTAAATACGTAACAAAGATTTACCATTCGGTGTACCTTAAGTTTTCTATTATTCTCTTTCTATTAAAGCCAAATTACGTGTTCTCGCATCAAATGTTTAAATATTATTTAGCTGTAACTGATTTTATATTTTTATGCAATTAAAAAAGTACTATTAAGTCATTAATAGTAATTTAATAGTACCCTACTATTAAATTACTATTAATGACTTAATAGTACTTTAATAACCCCGTAGAAGATGGCGTACAGTGTTAAAGTGGTGAATTTTCATTTCTATTTCGCAAAAAAATGGCGCCTGGGTTTGTAAATTAATAATATTCGTTTATTAAAATGCTATTATGTTTTGTTACAGGTAAGACTCCAGAAGAAAGGAAAAGGAAACCTTGAAGGGGTTTGACCCGTTTAACCTATGAAACTCTACGTACGTACGTACTCACCTATGAAAACACAAGTACAACTTAACATTTTCCTCCCAGATCTGCACAAAATATATGACGTCATACAGAAAAAAAAAACAATACAATAAGAACAGAGGTTCATTCAACTGTAAATAAAAAAAGAAATGTAAAAAGCCACGTTTGCAGTACATATGCTTTAAAAGAACCCCTGCAAAGGACTCTTAGTGCACAGCCCTGGGCAACACGTCGTGTTTTTACGGATGATAGAGTAACGGATGCGGCTGTTTGAATATGAAGTAGTGAATTTTGGGAAAGGAAACATTTTACAAAGATTATAAGTCTTGGTAAAAATGCCGAACGATGTAGATAGTTCTTTTGTAAAACTGTAGGAACATTCTCGCATAATCAAGTTTGGTTTGAGGTGACGCAAGAAAAGAGTACCTGGAAAGATTTCAAGCAGGCCTTTGTCGAGCAGTGGAACATTGTAGGATGAAAAAAAGGGTTTGAAGGGCAAATAGGAGCAAGGCAAGGAAAAGAAAGAAAGATGAGAATATGAATTTAGCTGACTTTTTGTAAATCAAATAAAAAATGGTAAGTAATTGACATTTTGACAACCATTAGATGATGCTTAAAAACCACACCACTTCAGTCTTCTTCAATCTAATCCATTTTGAACCGATCCCTCAAGAGCTCTCGATCTCAAGTGCCTTATCCAAAACTTGCGAACTCATTGTCAAGGCACAGCTATTGGGCACGGAGTAACACTGCCTCTTTGAAAGAAAGTGCCGACTGAAAAAAGACTTTGAAACTAAAGCCTGAAAACTCATGTAAAAGGCTCTCCGTTACGCCAATATTTCAAACTCTTACTTGTGTATTTTAACTTTACTTCTGTTGTTTTGTTAAAAGCACAGTTTCTAGAAATTCCGTTTGTTTTTTTTTATATGAATTCGTTTCGTGCAATTGTCGTATTTTACTTAGTTCTGCGTATTTGCCTGGGGGAAATGTGCGCAGAACGAAGTATTGCAGTTTGCAGTAAAATAGTTTGTAGATTCTTATAGCAGTTATATTATTTGTGAAGTTGTTGTTTTCTTGAATTTCGGGACTTTGTGATCATAAATAAATATAAAGTTGTAGTCTGTTGTTATTTTCGCCATTGTCGGCACTTCGATATTATTATAATATTAATGTCAAAATATTGACATCAATAGTTCCAATATCGATGTCATCAATATTTAACGGTTGAACTGGAACAATGAAGCTTGGCTATTACGGCGTAACCATATTTTCTATAAAAGTCTTTATTATGCGATGTTATTTTATCATTATTTTCATAGTCAAAAGTAATACCAGCTATCTTTTATTTAATTCCTAAGTCATTTACCCTACGTATTTTTACAAAATACTTCAATTAAAAATAAACTTTACAAAACTAATTTGCAAACCTTAATCACACCATTTTCATTAAAACTATGCAATTATGTTAAAATAACCACATTAGTTGTACTTTGCGTTAAGAATTTTAAAGTAACTTTAAAATAAAGCGGTATAGTGCAAAGGTCACTGTAATGTGGGTGTTAAGTTAATTCTACTTTATAAAACTGCTACATAAATGTACGTAGGTACATTCACCCCTTTTTGAGGCAAGTTCATCCACCTATCAAAATATATACATTGTAATGGCTTTAAGTAAGAAGTTCTGAGCGTATGATCATCATACATCTTTTTCCTTCCATCACTTTGATACTAGGGCAGTTGCAAAACAACATTCCGGAAGGAACATCTATCTGGCCACATATTAATAGTATTTGGTATTTCCATTAAAAAATAATTTTAAATGATCCTAAAATCATAGCATAATCAGCCTATAATGTTCCCACTGCTGGGACACTGGCCGCCTCTCGGTGAGAGTGAGTGGGCCGTGTACTCTCACGCGGGTTGGTAGATGTAATTTTTGATTCTAGGACCTACCGGTTTCCCCACGATGTTTTCCATCACCGTTTTGACAGCAATGGTGATGAAATAATTTACACAAAGTAAAGCACCTGTCTGTACAAACCTACGACCTACAACTCGTAAGTTCTGGCCTTTACCACTGGGCCACAATGTGCTCCGTAAAAAAAATCGTAGAATAGGCATAACAATTGAAGGTAAAAGTTTTTTTTAAAATAATTTATCTTTAATCTTATGATTGCATCTGAAAGCCACTAAAACATCGCAGTCGGTTGCTAACTCGAAGAAAAGATTTTAAAAGCTGTCTCTAAATTAAACCTCATCCATATTATCAACACAACCAGCCACTTAGATCAAGCGATGTGCACTAACCATTGAGATGACCTCTTCCTTCACAGAATCGAAAAGCATGTACCGTGACGTATCTTAGATCAAATTATAGGATCATGAGCTCGAATCTGTCTAGATCAAACGTGATGAACGATGCAGCTCATGAACTTAGGTTGGCAATTATGGACGTTATAGCTGCTTAGGTTGGCTACATTGCTCGGACTTTGATAGATTGAAGGCATCAATGTGAAGTGCTACTTACTACTTAGTGCTGCTTACTTACTAGTGTGAAGTGTGACTTTGTTGCTATTTGGGGATTGAAAACGCAACCTTTTTGTTACTTAAGTAGATTATTTATGGTTCTCTCTAAATTCTCACTGGTTGGTAGCGTATGTAACAAAAAAACAAAATTAGATTTTCAATTTCCAATCCGTTCTCATTTTCACAGTGCAGGGTACTCAATTTTAAGATGATCATAGGAAATGTCAAAGAGATGTGATGAAAAGCTATAGAATAATGAGCTGGGAAAGCAAATGGCTGACCTAACACGAAAGTTTGGAGTTTTTAAAGAACCATCATCATCATTAAAGCCAAAAGACGTCCACTGCTGGACAAAGGTAACCCCTAGTCCCCGCTACTTCGACCGGCTCTATTGCTTCTCGCATCTAGCGAATGTGAGAAACAACAGAAAATCTTAATGGATGGCAGGATGTCAAAGATTTAAACTGTAGATTCGCCCTATGGCGCCAAAAGATGGTCGCGTTTCTGTTTCATTTTGACACATCTGTCACAAACATGCTTAGATTTGACTTGACTGTCATGGAAACGCTATTATTATTGTGTAAGCTCACTGTTCTCGGTATGGATACCTAGTACGATGCGGTTTTTACGCGACTCAGCCTAAATCTAACGACTTAAATCTTTGGTGAACGTATTAGTGACAGAAAACTGACCCCGCACAGAAACCAAGCACGTCTAACTAAAATGCAAGCCGCTAACAATCACAGCAATACACACACATAACACGTGTATATTCAAATTTGATTTATGTTTAAAATTGACGTTATTTCAAGTTAAACAAATATCAACTTTATTTTAATATTATAAATTAAGTTGATTTCCAAGTGAGTAGCACTATTGAAAAGTTATAAAAATGTTTGAAGTTGTAGCGTAAACTGAACTTTATTGTGTAGGAATTAAAATTATTTTTCCATAAACTCATATTTGTTTACATTTTTGGCGAATATGTCTCGATTATATGTTAGGTTAGTGTGGTTTAATCATAATAAATCAATCTGCCTAGCCTTGACCCAACTATGTTGGAGTCGGCTACCAGTCTAACCGGATGTAGCTGAATACCAGTTACATGGAGCGACTGTCTATCTGACCTCCACAACCCAGTTACTGGGTAATAAGATACCCCTTGGTAAGAGTTGTCAGACTTTCGGCCTTCTGACGGTGTAACGACTGTCAGAGATCTACAAATGACAGCCGGGACCAACGGCTTAACGTGCTTTCCGAGCCACGAAGGGTCTTGGAATGTAAAGATGTTTAGCCATCCAAGGATCAACTGTGGCAAGCGTAGCTTAACCTGATCGAACGACCCGTGCGGCTGTTATTACTTAACCATAAGCCACTTCTTTCTTCAACCATAATACTGATGAAGTAATGTGTCCATGTACCTGCCTATGGTCTTTATTTGATGGCTATTTCTTTTATGGTTTAATAAAGGCGTTATTGTGGCTTAAAACCTGGCACATTTGCTTTATCTATATTGCCCATAAACACTTTTATAGAACCCACTTTTGACGATAGGTGGTATATAGTTTTTAATGTTTACTAATAATATTTACTTACATGCCTTTCACATGAATAATTTAAAATTCATAATTACTAATCATTGTCATTCGTGGATCTTTGACAGTCGTACGGGTAAACAGAAGCCAAAAGTCTTTTATAACTTGGACCAAACCACATCTTTCTAGTTCAAACCATACATTTTCTTTCATTCAATCTCCTTGGCTATACAATATGGCGCTGAATTGAAACTCAGCTGCTGTGAAACGTGATCCAGAAAATCGAAAGATTGAACATCTTTTATCGACATTATTTTATTGTTTGGATACAAAGTTATCTCCTTTTATAGAGTATGATTTTGACATATATTGAGAAAACTGTACGAACATAAGCTGGTTTTTAACCTATATAGAATATTGTTATAGGTTATTTCATGCAACAAGATTAGCTTGATTAACGATAAATTACAATTGATTTTATTTATTAACTTACGCACAAAACACGTCAATCATATTTTAAAAATTAGATGAGGCGTTTCCTATCTAACAATCCTGAGAAGAAAGGCCAAAAAAACTCTGAGGTCAGAGTTTCTTTTAAAACCCAGACATAATCTTGGTCAGAACATGTGAAGACCATGTAGATTTGTGTCTGAAATAGGTCTGTTGAGGAAAGAACCACATAGCTTAAGTGGACCTGTCCAGTCAGTGTACGCATTTGTCAGTAATCGTGCAGCTCAACTCAGTACGTGCAGCTCAACTCAGTACATGGAGCTCAAAACGATTAAGTAATACATATAATCAAAAACAGTGTTAGTATCACAATTCTGAAACAAATGAACATACGATATTGTTCAAATAGAAAATTAAAGATAAATGTACGTAATTATACGGTCAAGTTTCATTACCCGTTGTGTAGATAGACATAATTTAGCTTTTATGTATCAGCTGAACAGAGCCAGGTATGGTGTATTTATTTTATTTTTATTTCTTACACTGTTATTTATTTAATGCCGGCTGTCGCTGAAAACCAGCGCTGCGCTGGGGTTCTGTTTCGCATAGAGTCGTAGCATTATGCTGAACGATAACCGTTTTGCGTGGATGTGACGCATATTTTCCCCTAACTTGTTATTTTTTGTGTTCTTTCTCTGCGTCATGTTTACTGCAAAAAATAACGTATTTTCTTTCTTTTCTTTTGACTTATAAGCGAAAACCGTATATTAAATATTTATTTGTAGAGGCCGTATATGGCCAAGCCATGTGCCCGATGGGATTTCCCATCGGAAAAAATGATACACCTCCGAACAAACTTTCAACACCTTAAGCAGATGAATTTCTTAGAGAGCTTCTCTTGAGCGAGAAAATAGTCGATAGCTAATCTGAATTTGCCACATATTTGCCAAAAATGTAAACAAATATGAGCTTATGGAAAAATAAATTTAATTCCTACACGATAAAGTTCAGTTAACGCTACAACTTCAAACATTCTTATAACTTTTTCAATAGTGCTAGTCACTCTGAAATCAACTTAATAACATTAACATAAAATTGATATTTGTTTAACTTGAAATAACGTCAATTTTAAACATAAATAAAATTGGAACACAGTTGCTTCCTCTCACAGAAGTGTTCACGTGTGGCGATAGTTAATTACTCCAGGCGCAGCCTGGGTGGTGGTCAGTCCCTCCACCTCGCTGACAGGCTAATCTATTTACCTTGCCATGAGATAATTATTCTCGCATAATTTATGCTGAAATGAGGGTAGAAGAAGTATATAATAGGTATGCAGTGTTAAAGCCAAGCATTAATTATGCTGTTGCATAAAAGGATGACGATATACGTCCTTTACAGGGACAAATTAAACTAGCTAGCGAAACTCTGCAGAAGTGATGGGTAGGTACCGATATCTAAACATGATAAATTAGCTAGAAGTTAGAAGCTCCACTCTTCTTTTTCGCACTAAAACATGCTGGCAATAATAGCTCCTATTCCGCTTTTATATTCCTGACAGGTTAAATAATTTACATTGTCACAAGTAATGGTCGTATAGCTCGTCAAAACGGTGTATTTTTTAAATATTCACACTCATAAAAAAGAAAATTAAAACCGTATTTCTGCACAGCGTGACCTAAAACTAAAATACGTAATACCTATGTACAATTCTAGCTGTCACATTGACGGATGGTACAGGGTGTCCTACAAATGGCAAGCGCCATGATTGATGCGCTCACAATTCAAACAGCTTCTGCAATGCTGATTCGGTGAAATTATTTTAGTGGGGGCATGTCGATTGTGACCTGTGGATGATGGAACGTTCAATGTGCATGAGAAATGAAAGATTTTTGCATCATACAGCTTAAAATGGGTTTTGTTAATTCCATTGTTTTTTATATCTGAAGCAGTTATGAATTGAAGATTTTGAAATCAGGGTCCACTTTCATTGTAACGTCATTTTAGACAATTAAGTACCTGTCTTAGAATTTTATAAGGATTTTATGTTAAAAATATTTAGAAAGAGAGAAAATACATATATTTGCGGCGAACATGACGCACAAAAAGAAAACAAAAAATAAATAACAAGTTGGGAGAAAACATGCGTCACATCCACGCAAAACTGCCATAGCTCAGCATAATGCTAAGACCCTATAGGAGACAGAGCCCCAGCGCTGGTTTTCAGCGACAGCCGGCGTTGTCGTCATGCCGTCAACCAGTGCAGCATACGATTACATAAAAATTAAAAACAACAATCAAACTCAGAAATAAAATAAACATACATTCCATAGATGCTATAAACATAAAAAATATGATAGCTCACGTTATGTTTATGACTGAACCGGGAGGTATGACAAAAACAAGGGGAGGCTTATGCCCTGCAGTGGGTGTTTCCGGGCTGAAATGATGATGATGATGATGTTTATGATGCCGTATAGTGCTTTTCCTGGTCTTAAATGCGTGATTTTTTTTATTGTATATTCACTGTAATACTGTTCCACTACATGACTACACATCCGTAATGTATAGTGTATTTATTTATTTTCGCCGGTTTTTTATATTCGGCACATGCGACATTTCACTTTGTCACAACAATGCCACAGAGTGCTTCTGACACTCAGGGCATAGACAAGTAATGAGGCTGCGTCTGGCGCGAATAAACAAAAAAAATAATATTTATTTTATTGCTATATTTTACATAATTATATCTATTTTATTATTTATTTATTACTGTAATTGCCCGTGACATCACAGCGGGCCCTATCAGAATACCAGCGCTGCGACATTTATTTTTTAAATGTCGAAGCATCATGCTGAGATAGGAGCCTTTTGGTCTCGTATAGGACTTTGTTTCATTTTTACTTTTGTTATTTTTTTATATAATTTGTTTTATTTTTATTTTTAACTGTGTTTATAGACCAGGGTAGAAACCTTTAAAAATAATAAAAAGTGAAAAAAAATAATAGTAGGATAAAACCCATTAGAAAAGGAGGGGATTATTATAAAAATGAAAGGAAAAATAATTTACGGGCGATCTGAGGTCGGGAAGGGGGGGGGGGAGTTTTTAAGGGTAAAAAACGGTTTTTCTCGATTTCCGGCAAAACTAAAAGTCCTATCGAAAAAAGTCAAATGGCAAAGTTGTAGGTAATAAAAAGATCTAAAACTTTTGTATTCACACTTTTTTCACATAACCTCAAAATTTATGTGAAAAATTCAAAAAACCAAGTTTTTGGTTTTTTATTTTTATCTTTTACAAAAATTATTTTTTTTTAACGAAATTTGGTGAAAACTTACCTTTTTATGTCTCAAACACGCTGTAATTTATTTGATTAAAAATATTTATTATTTCACCTTATTTTGAATTAATATCGAAAAAGCACCCTAATTTTCAATCGAAAATTCACCCGTCAAAATATCAGCTTTTTTCAAAAAGTTGGTATGTTTTCTGTTCGTTGAAATCTCTACTTTCCGACGGTGAAAAAAAATATATATGTTACTATAGTAAATCTTCTCAGAAAATGCAAAAAATCGAAAAAAACTCGAATTCGATAACTGATAATCTGAAAAGACAAAATCGAATTATTAATGCCTTCACAATTTTATCGTGAGTATACCGCCATGAAAAAAAAAATATTAAGCAAATAAATGTCAAAATGTATAAAAAATATATTAAAAATCTATAATAAATGTATAAATATATAAAAAATATGTACAGTAAATATATTTTTAATAACTAACTTTTGGCCGATTTTCATATATATTTTATACATTTCAAATAAATTTCAGATATATTCAAAATATATTTTTTTTATCTTTTTAGCTATGTTTTTTATGTCTTTTAAGATATATTTTGAATGTATCTAAAATATATTTAAAATATTTATTTATATTCCCGACCTCAGATCGCCCGTAAATTATTTTTCCTTTCATTTTTATAATATTCCCCTCCTTTTCTAATGGGTTTCATCCTACTATTATTTTTTTTAGTTTTAAAAATTATCGACCCTGGTCTATTAGTTTAGTTTATGATCCTGTACGAGTCGCAATAAATACTTTTTCTTTCTTTCTTTTCTAATTAAATTTATTTATGGTTCGCTCTACTCTCTCTAATGCCACCTATAAATACCCATGAGAAAATACCTACCTATATATGTTACCTATGACAAAATATTATATTATGTAAAGAGCAGGCACAGACGCCAACAGGTCAAGCTACCCGAAACTGACAAATTTTCCCAATCAACCTTGAACCTTAATGCTTTAGCAATAAAGTTGAAAAAATCTATTAAAGAATTATACAGATTGTAGTAGCTTGATGTGCTGGCGTCTGTACATGCCAATAAAACCACGTACGAATGAATATGAACCAAAAAGTCAGATGTAGTTGTTCCCAATTGGAATTCATTTTTAAATCTTGGCTTAGTTCTTTGCAACAATCTAATTAATTAAATACAAGAAGTGTTCACGCTGACGGCTAACAGAACAAGTGAAATGGAACACAGCACAATATGAGCTTTATGCGCTAAATTATGTATGAGTTGGCGGCCGCAATCTCATTTATTATTAAGTCGAGTTTATTTTAGGCCCAAAAGTTTTTGCAGGTGAAAAATCTAGGTTTTAGGAAAAATGGGATGTCCTAGATTCTTAAATTATGCTGAAAATGCGCAAGGCTATTGGAACAAAGTTGCGGTCGGAGTAAACTGGTAAAAATTATCACGTAACGAAAACGCGTTATGTCCTCTCCATGCGTCTATACTATAGTTTTCATGGTTTTCGAGGATGCTAAAGCCGATAGTGAGGTTAAAATGAAAATCCAAGAAGGCAGCAGAAATTTTTTAAATTTTTCGTGATGTATGTCGTTTTCATGGTTTTGCGAGGGTGCTGAAGCCAATAAAACACAAAATACCTGCGAAAATGTATACTTTATAATCTATTCATCCATCCACCAACCATCAGCCATCTTGTTAACATAACACAAGCATTAGGTTGCTTAGCTTGGGACAAATGGTGCTGTGTGAAATGTCCAGGGATTTATTTATTTATTTATTTATAGATAGAATGCCGCCATGGGATCTGGAGGCGATAGTGCTTGCGCGCCTGCATGATTGGCGCGCGGAGGCACTACGCCGGGGGGAAACTCTGCACCCGCGGCAAATCGCTGCGGAGCGGACGGACCTCCGGCGCGATCTCATGGCGGAATGGAAGGCGCGACTATCGCAACCCAGCGCAGGGCACGCCGCGATAGCGGCGATAAGACCCCTCTTTGAGGAGTGGCTAGAGAGGCGTCACGGCGCTCTCACGTACCGCCTGACGCAGGTCCTCTCCGGACACGGATGTTTCGGGAGGTTCCTGCACATCATCAGGCGGGAGGAGACGCCCGGGTGTCACCACTGCCCGGATCGCCCAGAGGACACGGTGGAGCACACGGTGGAGGTCTGCCCTGCTTGGGCGGAGACCCGCCGTCCTCGTGGAGGCGATCGGCAACGGCGGCGACCTCTCGCGCCCGGCCCTGGTGCAAGCCATGGTCCGGGGCGAGAGAGAATGGGAGGCAGTCACCTCCTTCTGCGAAGCAGTCATGCTAGCGAAGGAGGTGGCGGGGAGGCTGAGGGAGAACACCTCACGCCTCAGCCGCCGCGGGAGACGCTCCGGGCGTCGGGAGCCGCGTGACGACTCCCGGCCACCGTAGGCGCGGGCCTGCGGGCGGTGAGTAATGGGTAGCTCACCGTCCGATCAGGACCAGGCCCGTGCCGGACGGCGCGTTGTGTTCCACGCGCGCCTCAAAGAGATGTCAGCAGAGGACGGGGCCCCACAGGGCCGAAGCCTGCCGGGGCGGTGGGATTTTCCGAAAGGTTAACCGCTGCCCTGGAACAGAAAGGGCTAAGGACGGAACACGGGTGGGTTTTAGTCAGTAAAAGTCTGACACTCCCTTCCGCTCCACCCAGAGCGGGAGGGGTCATTTGATGATTTCCCATCCACAAAAAAAAAAAAAAAAAAGGGATTTATTTATTTATTTATTATTCGAACATCTACATTTGTTGAGACCGCTCGCGCTCCACTCAACATCGCCGCGCGCTGGCGGCAGTGAACGAGGGGTGCGGGGACAGCGGGGAGCCAGCCCGCTGACGGCCGAGCGCGGGCCCCCGCGCCACACCGCCACGACAGTCAGCTGTTGCTCTCCTCCGTGCACGGCTGCGCTTGCGCGTCTTAGTCGCTCTTGTTTTATATTGTAACCGACCGTTGTAGTTTTATATCTTTGTCATACTTGTTATATCTTCATTATACTTGTTATACAGTCCGCTGCAATTTCATTTTGCTCCACCACGACCTATCGTCGCGATCAACATTACTACAACAACTGTAAAATTTCAAATTAACATTTACCAAGTATGTCACTAATCCCGGAAATTTGAAACATTACACACATATTTCAAAAATGTCCGAACTACATACCTGAATGTTGCTACCACATTTATCGCCGCTTGGCACAATCTACCCGGGCAAAATATTTCATAAAATTTAATCGTGGTCGCTACTCGACTACTCGAGCACGAATTTCAGGGAAGTTATTTAAACATGAGTAATTTAATTAAAACAGATGGTGAACGAATGTATTGTTGCATCGCCATTGTTGTAGGTATAGGATTTTTGTACGCTGCATTCAAGCTGTGAACGTTAAAATATCTGGATGCGCTTTTAAATTGTTTGAAGACGAGTGTACTTTAATTTAATATAATTTATTGTAGTGGTTTATTTTTGTACAGTTCTGAGAATAATAATAATACCAGCGTATTACTGTCCCACTGCAGGGCAAAGACGTCTTCTCTTAAAGAGAAGGTACGAGCATTCATCAAAACGCTTGTTCAAGACGGGTTGGTGATTTCAGACTTAAGACTTATACTATAAACTATTAGTCCAGGTTTCCTCACGATACACGTTTATTTGCGCTGAATATGACGCGGAGAGAGAACACAAACACAAAAAAAGAATAAGTTGGGGTAAAATACGCGCCACATCCATGTCTTAGCATTTGCTATGCTAGATTCTAGTTTCGATAGAGCCATTGGTTGATTGCATTTCAACCGCAAGATGTCGAAATTCTTTCAATAATTACTATTTTCCTACAAATGCAAACATTATCAGTAATCCCCGACAATTATCACCACTTTTCATGCTAATTGGCTCTACTAAATTAGAAAATAATAACCGTACATTATACTAAGCTTAATATCAAAACGTAATCAACGACCAACACATGAGTTACGGCTCCCTGCGAAATTTAACCGAGAGCTTAACGGAAAACGAAGCTTTATCTGTAATTAGCAATTTGTTTTAAGGCAAATGGGAGGTGTTTACTTTGAAATCCTTTCTATTGTAGTACGGAAAACAGTAATTAAGGAATAATTAGGAGCCCTGCTGGGTTGAGTCCTTTAGAACATCCGATCCGATTTGGAGACAATTATGTAATTTAATAAGTATAATAATCTATTTCGATACTTAATTATTATAAATTAAATTCGCTTTTCGAGTCTGTCTGTGTGGCCACGTTCTTCTAAACTACGCAACGGATTACATGTGGTTTTCACTGCATGGTTTGGATATGTATCCTTCTTTTTAACCGACTTCTAAAAAAGGAGGAGGTTCTCAATTCGGATGTTTGTATTTTTTTTTTTGTAATTAAAGAACAATGGCATAAACTTACGACATAAACGCGATTACGAATTGAGAACAGAAAAATAACGGCAAGAGTCAGTTTAGCTGACAAGCGATGTCATGAATGAAAAATGAAAAAAAAAACCTAAAACGATTCCGTAATATTACTTATTTTCCCTAAAAGATATTGTTTGATAGATGTTCCTCTCCTACAGTACACAGTCTTGTTTAATAATATTTTTTCTCGTTCATTTCCTATTTGCTAATACCTGTTAGAACCACTACCCTTAGAAAATTACAATTTCCGTTGCCTTGGTTCTTCTTTATTTATTTTCTAACTCATAGTACAGAAAAATAAAAGCTTTTCCCGGCAAACGTATTAAAAGAAAAAGCTCTTTGGTGGCAAATGTTTACATAAGTTTGTCGTAGACTTTAAGATTAAGGGTACTTAGTAGTTCTTTTGGGAAATGCGTTTCAATGAGTGATGTGCTAATGATTTTAGTAAAAAATGAGACCTGGTTTATTATCGTATAAGATATAGCGTGATTGCTAAGTAAAAAAAACTAAACAAGTGAGTAAATACGTGTATTTTCGGTAAAACATCACAAAAAGAACAAGTAGAGGGAAAATATGCATCACATCCACGCAAAACGGCAATCGCTCAGCATAATGATGTTCATTATACTAAGCAGTATGCAGAGCATTATGCCGATCATTATGCTGAGCGTTATGTTGAGCATTATGCTGACCCTATGCGAGGCAGAGCCACAGCGCTGGTTTTTAGCGACAGCAATACATTTTTATTTATATGCCAAAACGAGCATTTTATTTTAGTAAATATTTTAATGAAATCAAAATTGCCTTTGTTCAGTCTTTTGTACCTCATATAACTATATAAGTACATATTTATTGTAAACAAAACTACATAGTGATTAATTACTACACCTCTTAAGTTTGTGCAACCGACCCATCAGCAACACACGAGTTATGAGCGTCCTGTGAAAATTAATCGAGCAATTTGTGAAGTTCTAAACTAATTAGCTTAGGTATGTTCTACTGATAGGACACGTAGCAGCCTCTTAGTTAGAAGTAACTTTTGTAACCACTACGTCGTCAGAGTCTTTTGAAATAAATAAACGTGTGGGGTCGGGGGACCCCCGGCAGTAACGAATTTCAAAATGAAAATTGAAGATGTCAGTTGTGAAAAAGTGAGCGACTTAAAATTTTCGCAGGCACCATCTAGGATTTTCATTTTGACCTCATTATTCAAGATGTCAGTTGTGAAAACGTAAGCGACTAAAAATTTTCGCAGGCACCATCTTGGATTTTCATTTTGACCTCATTATTGGTTTTAGCTCCAACAGTGAAGTGCTCTCGAAAACCATGTAAACTATATCTCTCTCTCTGACGCATGGAGGGGGACATAACGCTTTTTCGCATTTTTGTACGTGACGATTTCTACTAGTTAACTTCTACCGCAATCTCCGTTAAAGAATTTCGTTCCAATAACACCTTAACAAAACATAACATGACGCCTGTAATCCACGAATGGTTAGGATTAGGAACACCGTGCACCCACTTTTCACCAGTTGGGTTTTACGTCCCATCTAATAGGGGGCGACCCTATTGCCATCAACCGAAATGAACAAACCCAATTACACTTTGCTCGACTTGCTTATCGAATCTAGGACCTTCATGCTCAGCAGTGGCGCTTGCGATCACTAGACCAACGTGGCAGAAATCACAATCAAATAACATCCTACTATCCTACTTAATATTATAAACGCGAAAGTTTGTATGGATGGATGGATGGATGTTTGTTACTCTTTCACGCAAAAACTACTGAACGGATTTCATATAGTTTATAACCAGGATTAACACATAGAATGCTTTTCATCCCGATATTCCCAAACAGCTAGAGTATTGTATGAACATGAATATGACATTGTGTGTCCTTCTCTTATGTCAGAAATACGAATGCCAGTGATTTTTAGGCATTGTAGACTTAAGATCTGTAAACCATTTTTTATTTTATCAAGTACCTGGTACTTGTTGGCAGGCCTACGCTGTCCTCCCATACCTACTGTAATTTGAAAACATTGTAAAAGCCAATACGTTTTAAAAGAGTAACCGTGGAGTTTCGTGCCGGCTCTTTTCCATAGGAAACGACCAATTGGAACCATGCACCTAGCTTCTGACGTTTCATAAGTGCCCATGTTGGTTTATGTGAAATAAAATATTTTGATTTTGATTAATTGAGATTTCTAGTTGAAATAGGCGATCCAATAATTAGGTTTAGGAGGTCAGACGGCGGTCGCGCTACGTTGAATAATTATTAACTTAGCATATTCTGGTAACCCTAGAAGCCGACCCCAAAAGTCTTAGGAAAATCAAAAATGAAAATTATCTTAAACCTAATTTCTAAGAAAATCATTCCCAGACAAAATACCCGATCAAATTTTCAATCAGAAAATGCTGCTTTATTAAGTAAATAAGGGTCAATTTCTGCATGTTTCCATTTTATTTCTGCGAGTGTGCAAATTAGCTCAGCTATAAGCAAAGTTAAGCAACTAATTAGCGCTGTTTGTACTGGTGATCATGATGTAGGAACACCATGTCGTGTTGAGATATGAACCGATATTTCTAAGATTCCCGAAAAATACCTATAGAGATAGATTGTCGTTGGAAAAGTTAGTTCTTGTGCTTTTAGGTAGGTTGGTTTAGTTGATTTGTTCGTGATTTGGTTGGTTGGTTTGTTCGTGGTGTATTTTAATCTATTTACATGCAGAACTAAAAAGTCAAAGTTAAATCATTTATTTCAAAAAAGCGCTTTTCAATACCAAAATTTCGAAAAAAATAGAATTTATTCAATCCCAGCCGATTCATGCTAAGTGATCTTTTGCAAGTTCCATCAAAGCCTGACCAATGTGTGGAATCACGGCACAGCCGCATGACTGACAAATATTCAAAGTCACAAATTACATTACAAGGAAAAATACCCAGCACTCATGTAAATGCTCGAAAAAACTCGTCAGAAAAGGACAAACTTTGCAACGTAACAAGTAGAAAAGAAATCTCACTCTAGCTGAAATAGGCATCAATAAAAAGAAACTCGATAAAAGAAAAGTTACCAATGACAGATACGGGACAGTCTCACTTCAAACACGATTGGGGACACCGTACTCAAAGCAAACTTCTAAATGTATACAGTAAAGCTGTTTAAAACTAAGATGGCGGTTCGAACGACACTTTTAGTTTATTGGTACCAAAAGTACCTTAAAGTTTGCAAATCAATTACCGTTTGGTACTTATGATTTATGGATCACAAGTTGCTGGGATGACGTCTTTTGGAGTTGGCATAAACTTTGGGGATACGAAAAATACTCTTAAACGGTGGATTTTACACGTCATGACTCGTAACGGGCTTAAGTTGTTCATTTGAAGCCTACTGAAGATCTTGTTTCAAAAGTTTGATACAGACCTTTGCAAAAGCCTTTTATTTATTCAACCATTTATGTACACACATAAAAATACAAGAAAAAAACAGAACAGAAAAATAGGTAAAGAGGTGATGCTTATTTCATAAGAAATCTCTTCCAGGATACCTGCGATAGGACAATAGATAGAGAGATGTAGACAGCGTGTGAAAGAGTAAAGGAGACAAAAAAAAAGACATAAAATCATAATTATACACTTCACTTAATAAAACTAAACAAATATTCTGAGAATATACTTACATACATACAAATATACTTCTAAAATAAATATCACTAAATTATAAATAATTAAAACGAATAATATTTTTTTTTATAAAATAATTTATAACCTTTTGTGCAATTATGTGAAAATATTCCTATTGGGACTTAATTCGAGACAAACTTCCATTTTTGAAAGCCTTCAACATAATCCGTTATCTATACTAATAATAAAGCTGAAGAGTGCATTTGTTTGAATGCGCTAACCTCGGGAACTACTAGTCTGATTTAAAAAAATATTTTTGCTTTTCATAGCTCAATTTTTGAGGAAGGTTATTTAGCATTTCGCTACGACCCTACGGAGTCGAGCAAAAAGAAAAAAAAGGCAGAAAGAACGCTAAGAGAAAACGCGCAAGCGCGCACGGGCGATGCGATGCGACAAGGCAAAAAAAAAATTCACGCGTACAAAGTCACGGGCAGAAGCTAGTCGTATCATAATAATTATGTATGTCATGTAGTTCGATTGGCACTGTTGCTATTTCCGCTAACCATAGCACCTGAAATTGACAGCCGATTAACCAATCAGAGACTCCAGAAACCGGAGAATGGTTACATTTGAGATATGTTTCCCATAAATCCTATTTCATATTTCCTCTTACCCAACATAATTCAAGATTGGCTCCCTAATGTTCCCGGAGGGTTTTATTATGAGATCTCTACTGAGCACGCTGCACGCATCGTTTCGAATAGTACCTACTATCGGCTCGTTATCACCATTTTCGGAAATCGATTGATCGTAAACTGCTGCTGTAAAGTATGTGATGGTTTTATGTGGGTAGTGGAGAGTGGATACGAAATTCATATTATTGAAGCTATGTAACTCGAAAACTACTCAAGAAAAATATTTTTTCGAAGTTTCGAGCAAAAAAATAATCATCGAGTTTACAATGAGTGACAAAAAAAAAGTATATTTGAGAACCTCCTTTTTGAAGTCGGTTATAAAATAGACCAAAGTAGGTTCAGCTATAAAGTGGAAGTAAAGTGTATAAAGCGTTGTGTAAGAGAAGGGTTGCGCATGTTAATTTTTGTGTCCACTAAAATCAAGTATATTATTTGGCAGCGCATCACATATGCGCGTGATTGACCGTGGGGAAGGCGTGGGGAAGACGCGGGGTACCTAACCTAGTATGCGACGGCCGCTGTCACACCACTCAGCTCACAGTCGCGCTGCACCTCGGGCATTTCTTTGTACTGTCTTCTATATACGTTGTTCATGTAATTTATGCCAGTACACCTATTTTGATACAGTCCACTACTTCTTTCATTATTAAAGTCCGATTGAGCCCAATTACTATTAAAAAACTGCAGATATAATACGAGTAAATTTCTATTTTATTTCAAAACATGGAGTATTGCTATATGCTATGTAGAGTATTGCTATTGCGTATGCTTCCTCACTTTCCACTTGGAAAAATAACATATTATTATGTATGTACATACTAAAATATAGTTCATTCAGGACCCAAGACATGTTATTCTAAAAATTTGCTTAGGATCATGTTATTCAATACCGAAAAAACTTGGATAGGAGCAACACATTATTATACTTTATGAGAAATATTGAAAAGATCCATCTTGAGCCGCCTTTACGAAATTCGGCATAACATAATTTACTTCTATGAAAGGGATATTGGATGGTCATAATAATAATATAATAATGTCTTCCAACGGTCTATAAAGTTTATTAATAAACATATAGACAGCAACTCCATCATGTCTGTCTCTCAAAATGGATGTAAGAACGGGTCCCGCGGTACTAAGGAGCTACTCCTCATTGATATGGCCATTAAGCCAACAGGTTCGTCGTTCCTGAAAGGATCTGTCGACACAATGGATAGATTATAAGAAGGCCTATCTATGACTCGGTGCTACATACATGGCTCATGAGGGTGCTGGAGTTGTATAAAGTAGATACAACTCTGCGCACCTTCCTGATGACGTGTATGGGGCAATGGAGGACGGTCCTTCGCTATCCAGGATGTTGGAATATCCAGAGGAATAGCGAGCCGATAAGGATCGAGCGAGGCATATTCCAGGGCGACAGTTTGAGGCCGCTTTGGTTCTGTTTAGCCTTGAATCCTCTAAGCGCGCTGCTAGAAGATTCAGGTCTAGGCTATCGGCTGAGGAGAGGTGGTCAGTTTATATCTCACCTCCTCTACATGGATGATCTAAAACTCTTTGCCACCAACAATTTGCAACTGATGAAGCTACTGAAAATTACTGAAACTTTTAGTAGCGTCATCAGGATGGAATTTGGTGTGGACAAATGTGCGGTCATACATATAAAGCGATGGGAGATTGTGGAATCCGTGGGAACCCAACTCTTGGAATCTACAAACCTTGAGAGCCCTCTCCGCAGCCGAAACCTATAAGTATTTGGGTATGTTGGAAGCATTGGGCATCAATTTTACTGACATGAAGCAATCGTTGAAGGAATAATATTCTTTGGACGCCTGAAAAAAGTATATTATAGTAGTATTTTATCAGGCAGAAACAAAGTGCGCGCCTTCAATAGTTGGTGCCGGTTGATCTTGTTGCCGGTTTTGATGTACTCTTTCGGCATACTCAAATGGACTCAGACTGAACTCGAGGCTCTGGATAGGAAGGTCCGTACGCTGCTGACTGCAAATCGAATGCATCACCCACGGCCATCGCTAATGAGGCTGTATCATCATGATCTTCCTGCCCTTATCCCATGTTACTTGGGGTCGGCGCAACACGTTTTCTTCTTCCATTCTTATTTTATTTCTTATTCTTATTCTTTATTTATATGCCAAAATGTCGTGTAGCGACAAGTAAAGCTAAACTTTAAAATCAGAGGTGATGAAATTAAAGAAAGGGAGGTAGGAAACAATTAAAGATATATTAACAAACAATTAAAAGACGGAAATGGACTGAAGAGTGGTGTGTAGTATGTGGAGATGGGGTGTATGGATGACGATTAACGATGCGTGATAGGTGGGTTGAGGAGGCTGAGGTGGAGATCCAGTTGGAGCTGAGGAGGTAGATGCGAGACAGGTGCTGGCAGCAGGTGCAGGTACAGATGCAGGTCCAGGTGCAGGTTCAGGTACAGGTACAGGTGCAGTTACAGGTACAGGCACAGGTGCAGGTGAGGGCAGGTGGTGGTACGTGTGCGGCACGGAGGGCACCCGTAGGAGGGCCCACGCAGCAGGAATGAGAAGAATGGTAATGAGGCTGTATATCCAGTGAAAATGTGGAGGTCGAGGCTTTTTAAACCAACCTTAAGACCCTCCACAATCGCAAGATATGCAGTCTCAGGGAATATTTCCTAGAAACCGACATGGGGATGCATCGAGATGTGGTCGCGGTGGACAAGGGCCTCACCCCGCTCTCCTTGGCTAAAGAGAACTGGCGCAAGCCAGTAGTTCTTGATACTAATGATCGCATGGAAGTATGGCAGAGTAAGGAGCTTCACGGACGCTTTTACCGGGCCCTACCTGAACCTGATGAGATCTACTAGCGTCCGTCTCTTTTGAGAAACCGAAGGTTTTATCTGTGCAATTATGGACTAAGTTATGATGACGAACAATTACCGGAGATTTGCTGTGAAAGACGGCACGGTTGACATCCGTCGAGCATGCCACAGGCCGGGAGAATCAATCAGGCATATTATTATCTCCGGGTGTTCTCGTCTAGCTAACGGAGAGTACTTGCATAGACACAACCTTGTGAGACGTTCAGACACGTTCAGAAAATCAGTATACATAATGAAAAACTTAATCAAAAATCTACGGAACAAAACTTTTACAAACCATATCATGGCCACTAATACAAAATATTAACTTGGTGGGATCCTGAATTCAATAGCAGCCGAGTAATACATCTGCTAATTCGAGCAAACGCTTACTCCCAGATCATGCTAGGAGGAATGATCAAAGGCGATGACGTCTTACGACCCATAGCACAATTAACCTTAAAAATTTACTTAGGCTGGTTACTATGCGGACACGTCAAAACTACAAAATTACAATGCAACGTGGTGTTGAACAATCTGGGGGATATGATACAGTTTTAGGATTTCGAAGATATCAAAGACCGAGCCGATTTCTTAGTGGAACAACATTGAATAACTTCTATCTTTCATGTAAATAACGTTTACTTACTTGCTTGTAATTCAAATGAATTCAATATCTTGAATTCATTTGAATTACAAGCAAATTTTATTTAATAACCTAACGAAATTCAAACCGTACACGATGCAACCAGTATTAGTGATCTCAATTGATAATCGCTGATCAAAAGTTATAATCAGATAAATTTCACCGGGTCATCTAATAGGTAATTAAATTAGGAAAATCAAAAAAACGCAATTGCCTTCGAAAGTAAATTGAATACTAGAAGCAATTACAGCACTAACCAACAAGCTATTGGGAACACTAAAACAATGGTTTCAAGCACTTGCATTCGAAATAAATTTCATGAAAAATACTGCGTTTTATTTATGTTTTGAACATTTCATATTTCTCGACGTTCCAAGCACTTTGCGGCGCTCACGGGTGGACGGTCTTAGGAGCCAAGCCTTTAATACGAGGAAGGCTTTGCTTTGATTTTGAAAGCCATCTGTAACTAATTTTGAACGATGAAAATGAACGGAATTGTTACTTTCGTGGCAAGTGGGTTTATTTATATGAAGCATGCGAAACTTATAATGGAAAGCAATAAAATTATAGAGAACGCAATTTATGTATGTTCCGCTTTTATTCCGTTGAAGACTTCCGAGAATAGAATTTGAAATAGAATGCAAACATAAATTCATATTGCGTTCAAAAGTGTAGGAAACTTCATTGCTAGAACTTGTTCAATAACAATACCTACAAAACAAACTGAAATCGGTCAAGAACTATTTCGGGATCGATTATTAACATTATGATAGTGGATTCATATTAATTAAGTTTGAACAGCGCGGGATCATTGAAGGCGATTGAAGTGGGTTGACTAGGGGATTCTGATTGTTCTACCATAGTGTTTAATTGGCGTTATGAATAAATGATACATGATGGATCAAGTTTATTTATGTGTGAATTCAAGTAGTTTTGCCATCTACGAGGCTTTCATACAGAACTACATATTAACTCCGATCATTTGTCTATACTAGTATCGACTTTTGTTCGCAATAAACGATTGAAATGAATGCCAATATTAATGCTTTTTTGCTCAGCAAAAGCGCATTCGTGATTTTTTCTTTGTCTCTAAAGGAATCATTTTTTATGATTACTTTGCAATTGATACAAGTCGACGTAATGACGTCCACTAAAAAGTTATTTCCTATTACTCTACTACTCTAAACTTTATTTGACTAACCACTTCACAGAATCCAATCATTGATTTTTATATACTACTAGCTGCGCCCCGCGGTTTCACCCGCATAAATTTCGATCCCGTGGGAAAATCGGGATTAAACGTATCTTAATGTATAATATATGGGAGTGGTAGTAGAGTAATACATAAGTGGTAGTAGTATAATACATTATATATATAATTGCATGCTGCACTGGTTTACGTCATCACGTCAACGCCGGCTGCCGCTGAAAACCAGCGCTGGGGCTCTGTCTCATATAGGGTCTTAGCATTATGCTGAGCGATGGCCGTTTTGCGTGAATGTGACGCATGTTTACCCCCAACTTGTTATTTTTTTTGTGTGGGTGTTCTTTTTTATGCGTCATGTTTGCCGCAAATAAATGTATTTTCTTCTTCTTCTTAAATGTTAATCCTGGTTATAAACCATCTGTGTGCCAAATTTAATCTAAATCCGTTCAGTAGTTTTTGCGTGAAAGAGTATTAAACATCCATCCATCCATCCATACAAATGTTCGCGTTTATAATATTATTAGGATACGATCAGTAGGATGATGCAATAAATTCCACAAATAAACTGAGTACTACCGACCTTTCATTCCAGATTATCCGTACACCAAACAGCCATTTATAAATTCCGTACCTACAAGTTCCAAACAAATCGAACCTGTCAGCTGCCATTACTCTATAGAAATTGCTTGGAACCGGACCGAATTCCAAGTTTATAAACGAGGTGCCAATTGGGTGAACTGATCCCTTGCTAATGAGAAAAAAACCATGAAAATATGAATAGTTTTGCGCCGTTGAAACGCTGAGGAAATTCTAGGATCGGGATTTTTTCTACTAAACAAGTTTTCGGGCCATTGGGCGAAAAAGGCTCGATTTTTATTGCTTCCCAGTTAGGTATCGCTTTTGTAGTTTTTATTGCTTGTTTTTTCTAACTATTAAAGAGAAGGAACACAAGCAGAGAGCAACCGTAATGGATAACGTTTGAAAAGCTTTTATTCACAGTTTGGTCTTGTAGTTCCTGGGAAAGTGTACCTATCTACCAATATTGGTAAGTATCGTATACCGTAGTAAAGATACTATCGAGAGGTTACCAGTGTAGCATAATATAGCAAAGTTACTTAAGCAATAGTCAAGTTTGACACGATACACTTTCACCGACGTCAACCTTTAATTATGAAACGTCAGATAGGTTGAAGTATTGAAGGCCCCGTGGTTAAATAATAACAGCCGCACAGGTCGATCGATCAAGATAAGCTACGCTTGCCGCGGTTGGTCTGTGGATGGGTGACCATCTTTACATACGAGATCCTACGTGCCTCGAAAAGCACGTTAAGCGGTTGGTCCCGGCTGCTATTCGTGGATCTTTAACAGTCGTTACGGGTAGTCAGAAGCCCGAAAGTCTGACAACCAGTCTTACTAACGGGTATCGTATTACCCAGTAACTGGGTTGTGGTTGTCAGATAGGCTTCAAGTAAAATACTGGTATTCAGCTGCATCCAGTTAGACTGGAAGCCAATCCCAACATAGTTGGGAAAAGGCTAGACAGATGATGTCATGCAGCAGACGCGGAGAATGATGCTGTCCAGTCACACTTTTTTCTGGCTGATTTTTCCATCGCCGGATAACTTTTATTCGAGGTATAAAATTGACGGTTGACAGTTTTTGTATCAAACAACTGTCAAAATTTCAAAATTATTCCTCGAATAAAGTTATCAGATGATTGAAAAATCAGCCCAAAATGTTAAAATAAATGTTCTGCAAAAGTGTACATATATTCAATTACAAAACTAAGCTCTGTGTTTATCTGAACTCTTCCGTTTAAATAGCTATGTCAAGAATAAAGAGAATAATCCAAGCATTTTTCTACAGAACGTCCTTTCGCCCCATTGGGTATCTACTCCGAAGCAAGTGATAGGAAGTATTTGCGCATGGATTTATTGCTTCGTATGTTTCCATTATGCACAGTGAGCATAGAAGTGGAAAATGTGAGGCAAGTTTAAACATAGACTAATGCCATAATGTAAAGATGAAAAGCCACTTTGAGAGTTGCCATATTTTTATAAGTAAAAAGTTGGATTAATTCCATAAAATATTCCCCTGGGTAATTTTACTTTATACATAAGTTTCCTTGCGAAAATGTATTTTATTTTGTAAAAACTTAAGTTTCACAGTGTCTTGAAAATTTAGGTCACGTCAAATGTCTTGGCGTTTACTACCGTATACTTCTAAAGTGTTGCTTTACTTTTAGAACTTTGACCGCAAAGGTAATAAACCTCAAGATTTCGATTTATGTACTTATTTGAAATTCTCGCGTAGTTTTACAATGTTAGAATTAAATAACATACTCGTACATATTATACAGAATGATTTGTAATTTGACGTGTTCCTTCCAGGACGTGATACCATTTCACTGTCACAACACCAAATTATCTTTTAGCTCAACGGCCGTGTGTCACTGCAGGGATCCAGCAGAATATCAACGTCAGGTATATTTGCCTGACTCATGCTGGACTCCCATTTGGTGTAACCCTGAGACGCATTTCGCACTGTGTCACTTTTACTTCGATATGTATGTGTTTCTTTTTATTTATATATTGGCACCTTACTTTTTTATATTATATTCTTGTACTTTTGTGTGTTGTGCTGTCTTTTGTGTGCGCCAAATAAATGGTTTATCTATTTGCAACAATTAAGCACCACAAGTATGTAGTATGCAACACAAACTTACACCTTCTTTCCATGGGGGGGAGCCAGACACTACAGAACGTTACCAGATACGATCCTATTCAGGGTAAAGAGAATCATTGAAAAAGCAACCATTTTAAAAACCATTTTAAAATGTTGTAGCTAAAATGAAAAGAAAAATAAAATAGAGACACACAGAAATACGGACACAACCTTCCGTATGCAAACCACATTTTAAAAACCTTACGTAACAGGCTTTTATCCTCCAGCAATTCTATTGTTCGATACATATACAAACAAACAATATGTGTATATATGGAGAGCAAAGAAACGCTATATCACGGTTTAAAAGCGGACGTAAGGTAGGATGGAAAAAGTTCAAAGATATTCGAAGTGAAATATAACTTTAAGTACATAAAATCTCCATTTCTGAAACGGAGTCGTTTTTTCTGCAGTACAGGAACAAAAGAATTGACGTTTCATTTTGTATAAAAACCACAAGTATATTTATTTTCATTACAAAACCTACAACGGGACATGCAATTCAAAATACGACATGTAATTTCAAGTTCTTTCTCCTCCTGTCGATGGCACGACCGTGTTTGAAATGCAGTTTTCCCAAAACTTTGCCACTTCCACGGCGTTGTCGGTGGCAGCGCAGTGGTCACTTTGACTGCATATTTTGGGACACAGAGGGCAGGATAGGAGGTGGACCATGATTTGACAACCCAGAGTCTAAGTGACTAATCCTTTCACCACGATGGCACGAACAGGTCTTTCTCAATTTTCAGTTAGGCAAATATTATTACATAGATACTCCACCATATTAAAAGTGCTCTGAAATCAACTGGCAATGGAACTTATATCAATCCCAGTTACCTTCAGAAGACTGAAAAGAAAGGCACCCCAAGACTTCCAACCAGCATGAATAAACTGTAGATCGAATGGGGAAGTGACTTCATACAGTGCATGATCAGTATACACACACATCCCATGCCGTTTTCAGCTACGGTGACTGTTTTTGTTTCCGACAACTATGGGTAACGGGCGTGTGCTCTGATGTGGCTGATGTAACCAATCTTGATTGTAAAGATACTTGCACAGTGCAGACACGCTAGAATGCTACTGTGGTAATGATATTGTATGTTGGAGGGTGGTTTACTCTTGAGGTGATCTCGCCTTCTGTCGTGGTCTCTCTTCCGCTGGTCTTCAAATTCATAAACATTTTATTTTACCAAACGCCCTCAAACAGGTATCCTTCGCCAACTCCTTCCAACGAGAGACATCTCTTCATATTTCTATGATCAGTAACCGTCATCTAAGTACTTATTACTGAATTTCCCAGGACAGATTGCCTTAAGTAGCAGGAGATAAACAATAATAATTACGTAGATGCAATAAAAGAAAAGTCGCAATGGTTATACCACATTGTCTTCAGAAATCTCATTTGGAAATTCCAATATCTTGAAACAACGAGTCTGGTACAAAATCTGGTTGAACTATAAAGTAGCGACATTTTTTTACGATGTCCAATAAAAAGTGATGGTTTTAGTTATAGGGTAGGGTGGTGTAAGACTGCGCAGTCGATAAGACTGCGCATACGTCATAGCTGGGAAGCAGAGTGAAGTTCGCAGCTAACTTCAGTGTTGTTTTGAAGTAACAAGGCATCTGATATAGCTCTCGGAATATAATTGTTTTTAAGTGAAAGTACGACACCCCAGGTGAGTTTGAAGTTTTTATTATACTTTGATCTTATTTTCTTTCAACTTGAACGTATTATATCTCAAAGATATGAAATACATCAAAAGTTATTACTTTTGTTTTGACAAGCGTACATGGTTGCGCGACAATGCCGGTGATATTAGTTCAGGTCATTCTGCATAGATGGCGATACTTGTATAATTATGATAAAATTGACGAACTTGTAAGACTGCGCAGGGCATGGCTTTGTAAGAGTGCGCGCGCAGTCTTACACAACCCATTAAGTTTTATATATTATATATAAAATATATATATATTGATATATATTTACTGATATTTCTCCTTTGCCAAAGTCTCAAGTTAAGCGTTCCATATCAAGAAAACATAAAAGATCTGAAGTTATTAGTAGTTCTCCTTACAAAAATGAAGTTCAGCGACAAATTGAAGAAAGAGTCAAGCCTGCGGTGAAAAAATGTAAGTTTGAGGCAACTGCAACTACCAGTCATAATAGAATTGTAAAATCTAAACCAAAGATAGTCAAGAAAGATATTAAGAAGTCGAAACAAAAGCTTGGTACTAAGAAAACTTGGACATGTCCTGGCTGTGGTGAAATTTATAAAGAACCAATCACTGAAGACTGGATTAAGTGCGTTGGTTGTGACGAGTGGTGGCATGAGCAATGCACGGCACACGTAGGTGGTGCTGACTTCGTATGTGATTTGTGTGAAAAATAACATTAATTAGTAACCGCGCAGTTTTACACTACCCGCGCATTCTTATCCATCTAGCTGCGCAATCTTATACTACCCGTAGTGTAAGACTGCGCATTTCCCTTTTTTTAATTTAATTTTAATAGCATAAAAACTTTTGATCTCAATGGTTAATCTTCAAGGCATTAGATTGTTTATTAATTAAAGTTTAATATATTAAAAGTTGATTTACCTGCTATTATTAGTTTTTATTTTAAAGCTTCTGATACCTTAGGTGCGCAGTCTTACACCACCCTACCCTACACCTCAGCTTCAACTCAACACAATTGGATTTTTATCGTCCAATCAGAATACAGCAGTATGATACAAGTAGTAGGCAGCATTACTCATAAATGTTTATTGCAAATTGCGTTTTTGGTATATTTTTATGATTGAGTATCATTACGTCTTAATAGCTCGTTTAAATGTCTTAATTTTTAGGGCTCCGTACCCAAAAGGTGCCAACGGGACCCTTTTACTAAGGCTCTGCTGGTCCGGCCGTCCGTTCGTCTGTCACAGGGCTGTATCTTTTACACCGTAATAGATAGACACTCAGAGTATGTACTACTTAAGAGCTATAACTAAGAATAAAGTTATTTTCTTTAAGAAGAACATAATCCGTTCATTGTCTATCTGAAATTTCCTTATTAATACTCTTATAGCGATAAGGACACATTCATACTCAACAGGTCTCTCACAACATGCCCCACATTACTCCGCATCAAATTTTAATTATTGTAACTTTACGTAATTTCAACGAATTTGAGATATTCCAATTAATTATTAACAATTTCAGGTTAGAATATAATTTGTTTAATTTTAACGTGACGTTATTAATTAGTTCAGTTTATAATTGGATGAAATGTTAACATAGCTGTATATTATTTAATAATATTAATCATTTATTAGAGCATTGCTTCGCCCTATCGGCTACAGTGACAAAGAGGCTGTTGGCGCTGCCCTACACCCGCCGCCGCATCAGGGAGGCGACACGCTTTCAAATCGCATGATTGCGTAAAAGTCGTCTATATGTGCCTCTGCGAACACGAAAGTGTCGTGGCAACGTTGTTGTACTGGACTCGTAAGGTGACCCAACAAACTGCAGGTGTAAAAAGATTGGCCGTATGCCCTAAACAGAGTAGTTTTTACAGCCTTGATATCCTCGAGATTCCTTATTTACCAAACTAAATTAGGTATATAATTATGGCTACAGTTTTGCTTTAGGTGATTTATGTAACTTGATTTTTTTTCTACGCTTGCCGCGGATATTCCGTGGATGGGTGACTATCTTTACATACCTAAAACCCCTCCGTGCCTCGGAAAGTACTTTCAAACCGTTGCTCCCGGCTGTCATTCCTGGATCTTTGACATTCGTTTCGGCGTGGAAAGCCTGAAAGTCTGACAACCAGTCTTACCAAGGGGTATTCTAGTACCCAGTTACCTACTTGGTTGTGGAAGTCAAATAGGCAGTCGCTTATTAGACTATAACCGGACCACAGATTGATTTTTGACTTGAATTTTTTCCTACGTACTTTCTGTAAAATTTAAAAGACCGAGAACTTTTATTTTTTCTTACCGCTCATCAAAATGAAATCTATTTTAGGTAAAACACGATTCTTTTCGATATAAAATTTTATATTGAGCACCATATTCATAAAATGATAACCGTTTTGGAGAACAGCACCAAAGTGTGCTTAAAACGTTATGAGAAGCTCTCAATTCAAGTTGTTATGAAATTTAATATATCGTATAACGTTTATTAAAGGACATTTTATTATTTTTCAACGGAAATGCTCAGCGGTAACTTGTGTTTATAGTTCATGAGTTGATGAAAGTTTCTTCCGTCCAGTTGGATATAAGTTGTCTATAAAATTTCAAAATGGATGATACAACTTTCATTGTAAAGAGATGTGAGAGCCTAGAGAAGCTCTAGGGATATCGTACTAGCATAAAGTATCGCTAAAACAGCGCAGTCGCTATAATACGGTGAATCATCATCTGCCTAGCCTTTTCCTAACTATGTTGGCTACGGCTTCCAGTCTAACCGGACGCAGCCTGAATACCAGTATTTTACATGGTATAATTATACAATGCAAGGTCAGCCAAAACTGGAGGTGTATATGCTTCATAAGTCGTCGTGTGTACTAATAATACTTCGACAACGAACATGCAGAATTCAGCTTAGCGTAAAATCTATAACACTTTTGCGGCACAAATAGAGGTACACAGGTAGGTAACATATTTGTATATTCGTGTCACTTTAAACACCACCCAAGACTTATAGTAAAATCTTCCCATATAGGTACGTGAGAATACTGTTACAAAAACAGAATACCTAACTCCATCTTTTATAACGAAAAGACATTTTTATGTTGTATTCTGAAACGAAATACGACAAAAGCTGTCTTCTATTATGTCAGTTCTGCGAGACGTCCCGAGATAAAGGTGAACAAGGAAACTCTACCTGAAATAAAATCTTTTTGTATTTGCACAACGAGATATTCCTGTAAAGAGTGTCGGTTAAAACACTACCCCCGCCCATGCTTTCAACATCATCACCATCGTTTCAGCCGAAAGACGTCCACTGCTGAACATAGGCCTCCCCCAAGCACCACCACTTCGACCGGTTCTGTGCTTCCCGCATCCAACGGGTTCCTCAGGCCTTCACAAGGTCGTCGGGCCACCTTGTGGGAGGCCTTCCAACGCTACGTCTTCCGGGACGCGGTCGCCACTCTAGAACCTTTCGGCCGTATCAGCTATGTGTTCTGCGAGCAATGTGCCCTGCCCACTGCCACTTAAGCTTGGTAATTCTTCAGGCTATGCTTTACGCTTGTGCAATGGTGACATGTCAGAACATTGAAATTTCTCTAAAGTTAAATAATAATTGATTATACCAACACTTTTATTTTTTAAGAAATAAGTTTTTTTTGTATCTCCTTATGATCTGTGTAAAACAAACATTATTTTCTTTCTTTTTACTTAGCCCTTCGGGAATAATTGCTTCAAGTCTAAATAATGGTAAAAACCGCAAACAAAATCCATTGTGTAGTTTAGAAGATGTAAAAACTTCTTTGTTTTACGTGTACCTACTATGCAAAGATTTAATAATATTACAGTTATTCAGTAAAATTACGATTTAAGATTTAAATAGAAAACCACAATACCTACATATGAAAGTTATAACTACAAAGGTCTAAAATTAATCCAGTCATTATTTTATTTAAGGCTGATTTTTCAATAGACAGATAATTTTTATTCGTGGAATAAAATTACAGTCTGACAGTGTTTGTATTGAAGAACTGTCAAAAATTCAAAATTATTCCTCGTTGGAAAAATCAGCCTTTTGTATTATTAAAAAAAAAACATGAATACCGTAGTGTTAGTGTTGTTGAAAAATAAACAAATGACTAATTTGTATTGGTGACAAAAAAGAAGTCCCAAATTAATCTGCGGAGTAATAGCGTAAAACAATAATAGTAGCAATGGGTTTAATTTTGACAGCTCGACAACATTCATTGCGTTATTTACGTTGCTGAGCAGATAAATTTTTCGAAAATATGAAGCAATGGATGTGCAATATCCTTTAAAATGATTCAGATAGAGATTGATAGTGTGCTACACAATTAGGGTGCTGTAGAGGCTGTCGTTTTCAACAGAATTTTATTATTTTATTCTAATAGGTCGCAAAATATCGACCAATAGGTCGCAAGCTCTACTGCTGAGCATTAGGTCCTGGGTCCTCGATTCCCAGGTCGGGCAAAATGTTATTGAGCAAATAAAAAAAAATCAGAAGCAACCCGGAGTCTATATTTGATCCGGGTTGAAGAAAATAACCTCAACCCCTATTAAATAGGACTAGGCATTGCTGGTAAAATGTAGGCGTACTATAAGTTCACCTCTGCCCAACTCTTCGGGTAAATAAGGCGTGATATTATGTAGCTTTAATCAGTATTAATTAAAAACTTCGCTCAGATTTACCTCCACCCCAACGTGCACTGGCGCTGGAGATCAGGCGTTGCCAGTTCCAACAGCTTTACTGACCGTAAACAGTGGAAAACACTTTTATTTGCTGCACTTTCCCATATAAATTTCGCCAAATAGGATTAATAAACTACAGGGGTAAAGTGTAGTGTTTTCGTTTATATACACTTTAGTTATGTGCATTATAACTTAGTTTAGTTAAAAAGCTGTTATTTCTCTGGTCATGATCACTAAAAGTAGGTAGGTAAAATGCACTCTCAGACTTGTAGCGGTATCTACAACGCCACATGCGAACAACGCGTCATACTGACGTCACGCAAATCCTGCATCTCGCAAGCAGAGTTTACCGCGCAATTAGCATACATACAAACTTCCCGACATCAGTCGTTGGGCAATTGCCCGCCAGACACAACACCCGCCTGGTCGGAGGATCCTCCCTTTTCTATAGAGGACGATTGGACTTTACACCCTGTTCCTCATACCTCTATAGATTCATAACAATTTTATCCACGACTAGCTTCTGCCCGTGACTTTGTCCGCGTGAAATTTCTTGCTCCACCGACCCACCCCGTCGCATCGCATTGCCAGCACTATTACTCCTTTTTCGCTGACTTTTTTCTTTTTGCTCAGCTCCTAAGGGACCAGCGTGATGTGAAATAGCCTATAGCCCACCTCAAGAATGGGCTATCAAATGCAAAAATCAAATCCGACTGGTAGTTCCAGAGATTAGTGTGTGTTCGAGTTTAATCGCAAGTATGCACATTCGCTCGTCCACCAAAATGTGAGCCAGTTCGCGTTCAGATCTCATTAGAGACACCACGTACTCAAAACCATTACCATTGTCTTGTAACTAAGTGTTAAATAGTGATTAAATATACGGCTATTACCCTTACAATTCGAGACTAACTTTTACCATATAAATCATATCCTATCAATACAAGAAAGGAGTGTTAGGTCACCATAGCGTCTAGCATTAACTTTTACAATGTCTTCAAACAAAAACTCTTCAGCTTTATTATTAGTATAGATATAGATAATTTGCTCTATTTGCAATATAGAAGATTTCAAGACATGATTTTGGAAGGAACGAAGTTATTGAGATGCTATTTCCCGAAAACAAAAAAAACAGATTTAAACATCGGAATCGTATGTGGTCTTACCACAAATCAAGATTTTTCTTTTGACTTGTTTCAAACCATCGAGGAATTTCTTGTAATAAGAACCCAACGAGGACTGAACTACAGTAATTTACACAAAACTGACGGTCAGTTTTGTATTAAGAACCTTACCTTGTTCGGAATAAAGTTTGAAATACAAAAAAGGCCAAAGGTCTCACTTTGAAATTAGACGGATGTGGTCTCATCAGGCTTGGGAATCAGATTAACCATAAAACAACTTGTTTTTCATTTCAGGACAACTGTGTAGAGCATGATAATTAAGTAATTTCAGTACACAACATCATTTTCAATTTAGGTTTAAACAGTTAAGTAAATACGAAACCAATTAATGTAGGTAAACTAAAGTGTTAGGTAATTATCAACAAACAACCAAGCTAATATTAACTAACAAACCACACATACAGTTGATAGTTACATATTTGTAATACCACCACAAGATACACATGATTGTGTATAGGTTAATTTAACGACACTCAAAGAAGAAATCAACATTCACTTATGCAAGAATACTAGGGTAACGTAATCATTATCTTTGTAATCAAATCAGCAGTGGTGGCGCAGTGGTAACGGCCATGACCTGGCTATAAGGTCGTGGGTTCGAACCCAGACAGGCACCTTGCTTTGTGTAAATTATTTAATCACCATTGCTCTCAAAACGGTAAAGGAAAACATCGTGAGGAAACCGGCATGTCCTAGAACCAAAAATTCGAAGACATGTGACATCCGCCAATCCGCACTGGGCTCGCGTGGTGGATTATGGTCCTCTCCTTCTCTCAGGGAGGAGGCCTTTATACCAGCCCAGCAGTGGAGCATTATAGGCTGATTATGCTTGTGACAAAAGTGTATTAATTAAATTAAAATAAATAATCATTTATTTCAGGAAGTTATTCCCATAATAAGCACTACAAATTACATAGAACCAACACAACACAAATTACATACATAAAACATTACACATTAAGAACATTGCATTCAAAATAAATTAGTTAGTTGAAATAAAAATAAAATGAAATTATAGTTATTAAGTTAAAATTCATTCGATTACATTCAATTAGGATCAAACAATAAAACAAAATAATAATCACTTAACAAATGGTGACGAACTGGCATACAGGTGCCTCCACCTCTTCAACATCACCGAGTCCCACCGCTCGGACAATACGCTCAGTATACGAGTACTGTTAGTGCTGCGTCAGAAGCGACTTAGTAGCGATTAATGGATCGCAATAAGACAGACCAAAGAAAATAATGAAAATAAAGCTTGAAAATTTTGTCCGAGTCATGTATGACAGTAGACGTGAAATGAAATGAAATTGTTTATTCTGTCAATAGGAAATCAGAATCACTTTTACACGTCAACAAATAAGGTAGATGGAGTCGACATTTCTGAACTAATTCAAGAGTTTCTTGCCCGTTCTTCTCCATAGGTACCTACTACGCTTTGGAATGGGCCACTAGCTTCATATTTCTTTCTGACTGACCGACCCCATTGACAACTGAAAAGTGCCTGTAATTAGTTTATTTGAAGTAAATGCTTTGAGTTTGAGTTAGAGGGGTCAAAGTCTTATTTAAATTCCAGACATTATCTTAGCCAGATCGTGTTGCGATCGTGCTGCGCGATTTAAAAAAAAAAAACTTTAAATAAATAAGGGTAAAGGCAAAAGAATGATGATATCAAAGATAACATATTTAATCTGGATGGTCTGCAGTAGGTTAACGTGTAGAAGAGAAAAGTATTTCTATTGATGAAACATACCTGAATGAGCGAAAAGGAAAAAAAAGAAAGAAATTCGGATAGAATTCCCGAAGGTGCAATCTAGCGGATAATAGAAAACTAAGATCGAAACAAGCTTTCACAAAAGCCTGAACCAACATTTATGAAACAATATGAAGCTAACTATCAGTCACAATTTTTTACCAACAGATATAAAGGCGCACAGTTGTATACACAATTGAGTGCTGCTGGGGAGTTTGTTGCGCCACTTTTTCTTCCTAGCGAAAGCACTAGGAAGTGGTGAAGGGCGGGCGATTTAGGGGACTGTCTTTTGTAATTTTGACGTTAGAATAGTTCTGTTTCTCAGCCTAATTTGAATAATTGACTTTTGATTTTGATTTGATTTTGACATGCCTTTATATTTGTGGGCCATCTTTTTTCAACTAGCTTCATTATAGGTATGCTGGCATATATTTCTTTAGAAATAAGCATCAATTTTATTGCACCTATTTTTCTGTTCTTTTTATTTTCTTGTCTGGTTATATATATGTGGGTACATACATGATTAAATAAATTGTTCGGTTTGTATTTACACGAGAACTTACTATTAACGTAGTTTGCTATTCCCTAAAGTGTTTTTGTACGAGAAAATATATTTTTATCTGGAGAATGGCATATAAAAATGTCTTTATTAACTCATGTATGAAGAGCGTGAGGCTGACATGCAGGGTACACGCAAGGATGCCTACTGGCAGTAATTGAAATGTAAGAGGTAAACATGCCTTTGGGAATATTTTTACGTCGAAATCACTATCGTAGGTATATTATTCTGTACCTAACCCACTTTTATATTATGTAGGTATATCCATTTTTTATAAAAAATACTACCTGCGCCCCGCGGTTTCACCCGCATAAGTTTCGATCCCGTGGGATAAAAAGTATGGTATATGTTAATCCTGGTTATAAAACATCTGTGTGCCAATTTCATCCAAATACGTTCAGTAGTTTTTGCGTGAAAGAGTAACAAACATCCATCCATCCGTATGGATGGATGGATGTATATCCATCAATACAAACTTTCGCGTTTATAATATTAGTAGGATAACTCTAGACATTAACAATAGTAGGTAGGGAGGGTAATTATCAGAAAAACCACCAACACCAATAAAAGCTTAAGAAACTACGACAAAATCAAATGAAAAAAAATACGAAAATATCATGAAACTACAAGAATGGCGGCTGTCAAAGATGGCCCTGCCGAAAAAACATAATATTGAAATAAGAAAAAAAAAAGTTACAGTTACTTAAAATTCTCTTCTTTTCAAAAAGAGAACAGAATTTACTGATATGACGAAAGCGAAGACTAATAAAGATTTTTTTTTAATTCTTTCCACTTAAACGGGTTGTTTTTTTTTTCAATCACGAGCATGACTTGTAAGGTTATATTTCTATGGGACCTGTCCGACCTTAAACAAAGAATAAAACACAATAACGAAGAAGTATAACCCCTACATAACTTCACGATTTCAATACTACACACCCTTTGCCGGAAACGTTTTCAATCCAAGTCGAAAAATTTAGTATTTTCCAATATCGCCCCGTTATCGTCTCGTAAATATTTATAGCACACACACAAACGCACACTGAGAAGATTAAATCTTTCGAACATTTCATTTCATTGGATTTTTTTCATTCCTCCGTTTGAGGTGCAAAATTGTAGAAATTACTGAATTTCTCCTCTTCCATGACGGTTGAATTTAAGTCCGTTCCCTCATTCATGAACCTGGTTGTTTCTTACACAAGCGATGGTAGGTATTTTGTAATATGATAAGCTCATTGTGTCTTGTTTGTGTCAAAGAATAAAAATAGGTAAGGCTCTTATAGAGCTTTTGAAAGACGAATGCTGCACAATTCTTCGGCGTGGACTCAAGTTTGAACACTGCAGTATCAATGTTATGAAATATTTGAAAGTACATGGCCTTCATAGATTGTTTGATATATTTAAGTTCAACTTATGTATTCAACTTAGATAAATAGGAATCAGCAGTCTTAATTTCAGTTTAGCATGTTTATTGAAAACGAAAGTAGTGTTGGAAACTCAAAGGTTTTGTTAACTGCTACAAAAAATCAATTAATGTAAGGACATTAATAGATTTTTTGTAGGCGTTAACAATCCAAAACCTTGAATGGAATGAACCTTTTTTTTTTGTTTTTGAACCTTGATGGGAATGTTCTTAAAATCCCTGAAGAATTTTGTTGATAAAGCAAAATTCTTCAGGAATTTTAAGATCATTCCCACATTCATAATAGATACCTTTGAAGTATTATAACTGTACCTTCGTCGCATCGTTGTCAAGGTGATATATTTACATATCTGAATTAAGTATTCTGTCAGAAAGCGGGAGTTAGGGAAAGTTGGAAACTCCGGATTCGTGTCCACACGGGATAATCTACGCGTTGATTTGGCAGTGGGATAACATGGATATTAGATTTACTATAGTATTTGAGCGAAAACTAGTTTTGTTGAAAGGTTTTTTTCTGATTCAATTATAGGAAACCACAAAACTCAAACTCTGTTTGAGTTTGAGTTTTGTTGTTTCCTATAATTAAAATAAGTACCTAATATTCAAGACTCAATCCAGAAGTATAAACAAAATAATTGTTGTTAAAAAAAATATAATTAAGTATTCCCAAGGTTTTTTTTTCGATTTTAGTTGATTATATTGTTCTAACAAAAAGCCTATAATAATAATAATAATTAAATATTATCAGGTATACCTAACCAATAAAAATAAAATTAATTTTAAAAATAATAATATGTTCGCACCTTATACTTCGGTTATTATTTTTGTTATGAATAAACAATAAATACAGGAAAGAAGTATCCATTCACATATTTAACGAACCGGTGTTTGCTTCTTCCGCATGGGAAACCACGATTTCCTCCAATAAATGAACAATGAGTATGAACGAAACATTTACCGAATACTTTACCGTACATTTCCGATTCTTCACCATGTATTTAATTTTAATAATAACATTGCATTGTAAATATAATTAACAAAATATTCATTGTACCTTTTACAAATAAGTCTAGGGATTAAAACTGTGCTCTTTACAACTTTTCCCAATCATAATACAGTTAAAAGATTCGTTCTACATTGGCTTTTCAGGTTAAGCAAAAGGCCTACAATGCTCTGCTGATACAGTATAACAACGCCTTTAGAGTGCTGTTGCATCTGCATCGGTTCTGTAGCGCGTCGTCTATGTTCGCTGAGGCACGTACCGACTGCTTCAATGCTGTACGGCGTAAGAAAGCGGCTTCGCTGCTAAACAGACTCTCTGGCAGCCCCAACAGCATTCTACGCGCTGTAGCCGGGAGACATGACAGCCCGTTGGTGAGGTCACACCTGTACATTCGCTGTACATTCGCTGTTATTAGTTAAGTACTAACATAGGTTAAGATTATTGTTACTAACCCTAATGGGTCTTTTTTATCTTGAAATAAATGAATTATATAATTTTATATAATACACCCTCCCAATCTCTCTAAGACCAGCGGTTTAGGCTGTGCGTTGATGTATCAGTCAGTCAGGACTTTGATTTTTTTATTATATAGATTATATAATCAGCCTATAATGTTCCTACTGCTGGGACATAGGCCTCCTCTCGGTGAGGAGGAGTGACGTTTACCACCACGCGGGCTCACTGCGGGTTGGTAGATGTCACATGTCTTTGAACTTTTGGTTCTGGGATATGCCTGTTTCTTCGCGATGTTTTCCTTCGCCGTTATGAGAGCAGTGGTGATGAAATAATTAAAAAAAGTATAGCGCCTTTCTGGGTTCCAACCTACGACCTACAACCCGTAAGTCACAGGTCTTTTCAGGATATTATGCCAAAATAAAAAGTAGTTTTAATTTGTTTGTGCTAACCTTTAACAATAAACATAACCCCCCCTTTTATCTTCGCCAGAGTCGCATAAACATATTTGATTTAGTAGCAAGTCGAAATGCTAAGCTTAAAGATTGTATCCAAGATAATTATAATATGACCGATGACCGTATGAAGGCCGCAGTAATCCGTTGGATGTGGGAAGCACAGAGCCTATCGAAGTGGCGGTTCTTGGGGGAGGCCTATGTCCAGCAGTGGACGTCTTTCGACTGAAATGATAATGATGACGATATGTGCATTATACGAGTACTCGTCTTGGTTGTTTCACCAGCAGCGCCACCCCGACTCACCGGGGACATCTCCGCAGACAGTTCCGACTTACCGTGAACTATGCGGCAACCGGTTCCGACTCACTGGAACCTCAGCTGGTCTCGCAAGCATCGAAAGATACAAGACTCCGCCCACTATCGACCCCCAGTCTCCGGAGAGGAGTGATGTAGCGGTATCTACAACGCCACATGCGAACAACGCGTCATACTGACGTCAGGCAAATCCTGCATCTCGCAAGCAGAGTTTACCGCGCAATTAGCTATATACAAACTTCCCAACATCAATCGTCGGGCAGCTGCCCGCCAGACACAACACCCGTCTGGCCGGAGGATCCTCCCTTTTCTATGGACGATGAGTGAACTTAACACCCTGTTGCTCATACCTCTATTAGAGATTCACTTTTTATGACATCTTTTCTACATGATAAAGGGCACCAAGGTCTCATTTTTACGGAACAAAATATTTACTCCATCATTTTACGAAACGTGATTGGATATTTTAACAATACTTGCATATAAAAATGGAAGTCGTCAGTTTTTGTATTCGCACCCGTGAGCGCTCCGGACACTCACATGTGTGATTACTGCCACCTGGCGGGTAGCGTGAAATATAAAAAGCTTTTATAAAATATTTTTTGTAATATTAATTTTTAGTGTGATTTCGCACAGGAGTCTCGTGTTTCCGTCGTAAACTACGAATTGGAATATTCGGGTTGATTTACAGTACAAATCATAATATTAATGCGGCATTATAGAAAAAAAAAAAAACATGACATTTTGTCGGTGACTATAATGTCGTTCAAATATAGAGGCAGTGCGATATAATTTTTGAAGACACTGTTTCATAATTGTCGAATATTATGTGAGAAGTAGTACTTATATAAGTAAATTATATATTATGTAAGTATTAATAATACTATGTAAGATGAGGTTTATATTTCACACAAATAAAAACAAAAAAAGGATTAAATGTAAAAAAACTAAAAACATAACATTTCTTTGTTAATTTAATACCAAGCCACGCAAAATGCCTTTCCCCAGTTATTTACAAAGTCGTCAAACACTAATTAAAACATAGTTTAGCACACGAAACTATTAGGTACCACCTATACCTACGGATAAACTTCAGTGTGTGCTTATAGCTTGATGAGAGACTACAAAATGAATTCAACGAGGCACTCCCCTAATTTGCATACTGATGATGATGGATGAGCTAAGTGCTTCAGTGGAACGGCCAAGGTTAATATGAGGCTCGATAGCAAAGAGCTACTTATGGCTTCGAAGAGAGGGCTTTATCGCTTCTGAAAGAGCGCTTCAAGCGTTATGATCTTGAATTCATATGATCTTGACGTAGAATTCGATGAAGCGAGGAAAATTTTTTTGTTCATAGCTAGCTGGAGAAACGATAGCGAGGGGCTTGTGGCTTATGTAATAACAGCCGCACGGGTCGATCGATTTGGTTAAGCTAGGCTTGCCGGGGCTGGTCCGTGAATGGGTGACCATCTTCACATAACAAGACCTCTCCATGTCTCGGAAAGCACGTTAAGCCGTTGGTCGTGGCTCTAACTGAGTTGTGGAGGTCAGATAGGCAGTCACTCCATGTAAAATACTGGTATTCAGCTGCATCTAGTTAGACTGGAAGCTGACCCTGACATAGTTGGGAAAAGGCTAGGCAGATGATGAGCTAGCTGGAGAAATTAAAATTATGTTATGACAAAATAAAATATTAGTACGAAGGAAAACACTGCAATACTTGTGGACTAGTTATGAAGCATGGCAAGAATTAATGACTGAGTAGAGCGGTCAGGGCCATGCAGATTTTTATAATTATAAATGTTGAAGATGATAAATTGTCCACGTTTCTAATTATTATGTTTTTGTTAGGAAACATTATGTTGGTTCTAGGGTTCTAGATGCAAGACTCATTTTTTATGTGTATTCGATGTTTGTTAAGGTATTGACTGTCACCGTGGTCACCGGTGACCGCCAACAATAAATTTTCTATTGTGTCTGTTGTCTAGCAGTCAACGTGTTAAAGCTTAATAATAGCGTTAGGTTTTTTTTTTAAATGTTTCACTGTATCTAGCTTTGAATGTAATTTCCTCCGTATGTAGCGTAGCATACTTAATTATTATTTTGAAAGACCAAAAAAAAAACGTTAAATCGAAATCATAGGAGCGTTAACATCATATTTTTTTTATTGCTAAATGGTTCTGATATTGACATCGATCGCGCCTGATGGAAAGCGATGGATCGGGTCGAGCGTTCCTAGAAGATGCCTGTTCACTCTTACTTTGAAGGCAGACGGGTTAAATGTGGGAGGGAGAACACAGAACGGCAGAGAGTTCCACACTTAATTATTTTTATATCATACATCATCTTGCAATTTCATAAAGTAACACCAACTTACATTAATTTCCTTACCGATCTGATTCCAATTTGTAACTACAGATGCTCCACCAACTAGAAAATCGTTCAGCACATTCATCATCCCTAATCACAGCATTACACAAATCGGAAATGCATTACGGGTGCAGTCGTCCTGAAATCGCATCAGCCTGCTCTCGGATATTGCGACACTTCCGTTCGCACGCTAACCACGTTCAACCTGTCTTTCTACAAGTTCATACGTCAAACTTTGTGTGCTTTGAAGGATAGATAGGAATGAAAATCGATCCTTATAGATTTGTACTTTTTTTTTTTTTTTTGGATGGGAAATCATCAAATGACCCCTCCCGCTCTGGGTGGAGCGGAAGGGAGTGTCAGACTTTTACTGACTAAAACCCATCCGTGTTCCTTCCTTAGCCCTTTCTGATCCAGGGCAGCGGTTAACCTTTCGGAAAATCCCGCCGCCCCGGCAGGCTTCGGCCCTATGGGGCCCCGTCCTCTGCTGACATTTTCTCTTTGAGGCGCGCATGGAACACAACGCGCCGTCCGGCACGGGATAGATTTGTACCTTAGAGTGCTAAAAGGATATTTCGGATGACATTGACAGACGGCCCTAGACGTCGCGGGCTTACGGACGGCGAGCAATGGGTAGCTCGCCCTCCGGTAAGGACGACGGTGCGTTGTGTTCCACGCGCGCCTCAAAGCGATGTCAGCACTAACTGACGGGGTCCGCTAGGGCCGATGCCTGCCAGGGTCGCGGGTTGTTCGAAAGAGTTACCGTGGACCCTGGCACAGGCAACTGAAGGGACACTGGTGGGTTTTAGTCAGAGAAAGTCTGACATGCCCTCCCGCTCCACCCAGACCGGGAGAAGTTATTTGATGATTTCTCACTCAAAAAAAAAAACAAAAGGGGGCATTGTTGGTAAACAAATAAAAGGACGGATAAAGTATGGTCCCTATGGAGATCATACAAGTAAAACACATATCTACAGATAGATGAAAATAGATTAAAGAAGAAATAACGCAACCAGTAATCAAATCATTAATCACAGAACCGAAACACAAGAACAAGTCCAACACAACAGTACTTAATACGGCAACAAATGAGGCGAACAGTTTAGCAATTAATTCCAGCGTTATCCCGAATCATCAGTGGTGCATCGAAAATTCGATTAACCAAATGTGTTCGGCCGTTCGATGTTCGAACGTGTGAAAAGACAGAAGTGGTTGGTACTCTAATAGGACATTATTTCCGGGTACTGAGGCCCGTAACGAATGGAGTTTCGGGGAATTGTAGGGAACAGTTGCTGTTTGTTGAATTTTATGACTGAAAAGGTTTTTTATGACTGTTGTATGTGGGTAATGCTCGTTGTACAGTCTATGTTTTGCGCTATATAAAGGAAGTATTCCACTCTATTTTATGGGTTGTGTATTATCTTCTACGGTATGTTTTAAACTGTACCTAGAACATTTAGACCTCCTTCATCGCCGCCACCAACTTGTACGTTCCTCTCTAAATAATATTCCGGATACTAAATAACTCACGTACACCAATAAATACAAAGTTTATGATTGATATGGTTAGCTTGGTATTTCTAGTGCTTCAGTATAGAATATCGAGGTTTTAACTACACTGCAATATTGAAAATATTTAGTGCACTCTGAGACCTGCCGTTTAGGGAGAAAGTAAAGTGTTTTGTAATCAGAAGGTCAATAAAATTCCCGTAATTAAAAACGTTTAAAATCTAGTCGTATATCTCTTTTCAGCGATAATCGATGTCAAAAATGTAGGGAAATTAGAGGTATTTTTAACAGATTGAGATTGACTCAACCCACATTATTCCCAATAACTCAAAAATTGCATTAGTCTATGTAATACAACTTGACTCATAAAAATATTGATATACACTCCCGGACTCCTAAATCGAGCCACTTAGCATAATGAGTTTATATCATCCATAACTTTAAAAAAATATACGAATAATCAAAAAGTTCTTATGCAGTTTTGTAGCTGGCATATTCAATATTAGGCTCATGTACTGCTGTTCTGAGTTTGAATACATTCTTTTTTTAAATGCACTTAAATGACCTAAGTGTTGATTTTGCCTTTGTACAGTCTAAGACATATGTTGGATTTTTAAAGAAAATATGGTTTAGTCAAACAAATCTGTTTATTCAATAACTTGTATTGCCTCCTAAAGCATTAATGACAGCATTCATGCGATTTGGCATCGAATTAATTAGTGTTAAAATCGCATTTTGAGGGATGTTCTCCCATTCCTCTTCGATAGCAATTTTCAGTTCCTGTAGTGTTTGTGGAGCTGGATGACGAGCTCGAACGCGTCGCTTTAACTCGTCCCACATGTGCTCAATGGGGTTCATGTCGGGATTTCTTGATGTCCATTCCATTACGGTAATACCAACGTCTTGGAGATAATTTTTAACGATTCCTGCCGTGTGGGGTCGGGCATTATCATGCATAAAAATAAATTTTGGGCCTACAAACTCGGCATACGGCATTACATGAGCCTCCAAATATAGGCGTATATAACGGTCAGCATTTAGTGATGGCATCCGAGGCCCAGACACAAACTCAAGTGCAGTTTTGCCTGCGGCGGAAATGCCTCCCCAGACGGTCCACGACCCACCGCCATAACTTACTTTCTCTTCTATGCAACACTGCACAAAACGTTCTCCCTGCCTTCGGTAGACCTTCCTCCTTCCATCGTTACCATGAAGCATGATCTTTGTCTCGTCACTAAAAAGTACCTGGCTCCATTGCCTTTGCGTCCAGCGTGAATGTTGGCGCGCAAACTGAAGGCGCGACATTCGGTGAGCACGCGCTAATTTAGGCCCATTGGCAGGCTTATGCGGTCTTAGTCCACGTTCTGCAAGTCTTCTCCTCACAGTACGAGCACTAATAGAGTCTCCATGAAAGTCTCGAAGCTGTTCCTGGATCTGAAATGAAGTTAGGTGACGATATCTCAAACTGGTCGCAACCATAAATCGATCTTGTCGTTCTGTTGTTACCCGAAATCGTGGTCCACGTAAACGGCGAACATATTCCCCAGTCTCTAGAACCGGTGGTACACTCTTTGAACAGCGCATCGGCTTATGTGGAGTTGTGTACTTACGTTCCTCTGGCTTAAACCGGACTGAAGAAGAGCCACAGCTTGAGCCGCTACTTCAGGCGAAGTATCCATAATTTCAACCCAGAAACGCTTTAAACATTAACTAAAGCAATTAAGGAACTTTTTCAATCCGTAGATACGAAGAATTCAATAATCAAAGCTCTAATTTTCAATTTCTGTTTTGTTCAGGTTACCTAAAAAATTAACAACTGAAACTCTTAATTTATTTTTCGAGATTACTATTTTAAATTTAGAACCAATTGCATGTCAACTAGGCGACAAATATGCCAGCTACAAAACTGCATAAAAACTATTTGATCATTCATATATTTTTTTTAAGTTATGGACGATACTAACTCATTAGGCTAGGTGGCTCGATTTAAGAGTCCGGGAGTGTATTTGCCCATAAGTGACAATATTTCAATACACACCTAAACTTAAACCTCGATAGCTCAAAAATTACTTCTGCTGAACTACGTCCAATTGTTTATGCTCCCATGACAGAAAGTTGTTTCTCTTTCTTATAGGAAGCGGTTTTGCCCCTGATTTGGTATTTCCTTTGATTTGAGTGTGCTATTGCATTTTTTTCTATACCAAGCTAGAATATCATGTTTTATATAATTTAGGTACTTTTTACGCTTCTTTTTTATGGTACACTTCTTTGCTTTTATTGTTATTAATTTATGCGATATACCATAACCATCATTATCATTTCAAGTCGTCCATTGCTGGACATATGTAAGCCCCCAAACATCGCCACGTCGATCAGTAATGTGCTTCTATCCAGCAAATTCCTAACGTATAACACATTATAACATATACCCTGCTAAATGCATAAACACGACTCGACGGCAGAATTTTCATTATAAAGCCACAGTCAATATACTGCACAGGATATTGCGTGGAAAGCGAAAACTGTGCGAGAACGCAGACAAATCACTATCGTTCACGGTTTCATCTCTTTTGAGTCAACAGTCGTGATGGCAGTATTCGCTTAAAAGTTAGGCCGAAGCCACACAGCTAGGAGCACGAATGTGAACCTTATACTCATGCATATAATGTTCATACAGACGAATGTACCTAGCTTTTTATACGAATATGAATATTAACGGTATATGAATAAACTTCACATTCGTATGGTGGCGCTTACTATTTACCTACTTAGCAAAGTCAAGCCAAAGTGCGAACCTCTTCCAACGAAGCACTGAACAATTTCACGGAACTCTTTTCTCCTTTTCCTGTGATTCCTAATTAAGTTCGCTTTGTGTTTTTATACATTTCTCTTCATTGTTTTTTTGTTGGATTGTCAATATGACGACGCGGAGACACAACTAAATAATACTGCAGTCACTGGAAATCGAAGGCTCGTCGAAGGGGTTTTTGTTAATCCCGTGGATCATTGGCTTATTGAGAGATTTCATAGGTTGCTGTCCATGTTGCTTCCAGGCTTCAACGACATTCACAACGTTTTTAATAGTTACATCGAGCAAAAAATTCTAGTTGGGAAATGACTTTTATTTATGGTGTGAAAAATTACTGCAGCGCAATGTAACACACGCAAAACAGTGTTATTATGATGCATGCAACAATGCAGGAATTGTTGAGGTATTTATTAAAGCTAATTCAAAAATTATAAAAAAAAAACGTTGGAACTTTGAACATTCAATAACTTCGTAACCAGAAAGAGATGTCAGCACGAACTGACGGGGTCCACCAGGGCCGATGCCGCCGGGGCTGCGGGTTATTCGGAAGAGATACTCGTACCGTGGCCCCTGGCACAGGCAACTGAAGGAACACGGGTGGGTTTTAGTCAGTAAAAGTCTGACACGCCCTTCCGCTCAGCCCAGAGCGGGAGAGGTCATTTGATGATTTCCCACCCAAAAAAGGGGTTCTCAGAGGCGTAATTCTTGTATTTTTAAGAACGTTCACAGTCTGATCTAAGTCTCAATCTGTCAAAAATAACTCTAATACATGACACACAAGTTTTTGACATTAATTTGTTTGTCGCCGAGATGAGACTGCGACTAGATTTTGAACGTTTTAAATTACGAGAATTGGCCTTCAGGTATTGTCCAGTACAAAAAATGATTACAATGTCGGGGAGTATAGTTCGGCTTCGTTAAGCGTCGTCATCCCCTAGGTATTCTCTTAGGAAAAGATTTTTCTTAAACACATTTATTGCATTTTAAATATTTCTTTTCAATAATAATACAGTTACCGAGAGGCACAAATCAAGTAGAAGACGTATAACATTTTTTTACGTGTAGGTATAAAGCCTGTCACCGTTAAAATACTAACTCCATTATTCCGAAATGACAACTTCTTAAATAAATATATTCCTATGATAAAACCGAAGAGAAAGTTTCAAGCGGCACTTATCCCAGGAGATTTGTGTAACAATAAAATAATAGGTAACATTTGTAAGAGTAAACTTTCATCATTACAATTTGTTATATTTACATTTTATTGCTTTCTTTTACGATAGAAAATAAAAATGTAGTAAAAAGGTAATGTTGCTCACTAAACTAACTTGGAACTTCGTATTTGTTGCTACATGAGTTTTTTTACATCTAATATTGTTAAGTGAAAAATGTAATGTTTTCTTTCTCTCTACCAACCACGACTGTTTTATTAATTGGTTAGCTATTTTATCATTACCCTGAGCAGCTGAGCAGTTAACTAACACGAGCACCACGCCAACTGCAGAGTCAACTGCAGCCATCGACGACGAGTGCCGTAGCGGTTGACGCGTGCCACTAATAGTGTGTATGAGTACATAGACCTCTGTAATCGCATGCCATTTAAGTCGATCCGTGGCTACTCTAATACAGCTGCGCTGCTACGCTGCCACCCTGCTAGCATTCGCGCTGCACCGTGCCTGCAGAGTACCCTACGTTTGCCATTTGCCGATTGCATAAAAAAATTGTTATTATCATCCGCATGTTTTCAAGTTATTAACTATCGAAAATATACATCTATCACCTCAAAGTGGAGGTAATTACCATCCTCATCTCTCGATCGACTATTCGCAACTAATTCCCGGTTCGAACTAAAACTAAATTGATCAACTCAAACGCAGTCGGCTTCAGGAAGAGATATTAAACGTTCATCCAAGCTATCGAAATGACGCGCTCCCGGATATTACAAGTCAGAGCTAAGGTGGAGGCAATTTAACTGGATCCATTGCGAGGTGGAACCTTTTTATAGTTTTTGCTGTGGAGTGATGTAGTTGCTTTGATTGGAGGGAATGAGAAAGGAAATGACGAATGACATGATTTTGCGACGTTGCTTATTGGCAGTCGTAAAGGAGTAGACAGGTAAAGTCAATAGACAAAGTAAATTGGTCGTATAATCGAATCACAAAATGTAATATTTTCTGGCAATTGTATAAAACTACGTCAATTTGCCATGTTATAGCCATTTTGCTATAACATGGCAAATTGACGTAGAGGGTAATTTGAGAAACAATTGATGAAAACATGAATCTTTGACAGTCGTTACGGGTCGTCAGAAGCCCGAAATTCTGACAACCAGTCTTACCTAGGGGTATCGTATTACCCAGTAACTGGGTTGTGAAGGTCAGATAGGCAGTCGCTCCATGTAAAATACTGGTATTCAGCTGCATCCGGTTAGACTGGAAGCCAACCCCAACATAGCTGGAAATAGGCTAGGCAGATGATGACAAAAGGAGAAAAATCAAATCAGAATATTATTATACGTATCACAGACATAGGAATAGGTCTGTGGTGTGTAGATTGGGACAATCGAATATTGACAGCTAATTTATTTGGCAACAACCTACAGATTTGACTTCAATTGGATTATCTTGAATGAACTGAATTTTCGAATAAAAAGAGTTTATGGAAGACTTTCTATACCTTAGTTATCGTTCATGGTCTTGAGGTTTCACAGACAGGCTTTCCGAGGCACGGAGGGGTCTCGTTATGTAATGGATGATCACCCATCCTCCGAGCGACGTCGGCATGCGTTGCTTAACCTTCGATCAACCTGTGCGGCTGTTATTATTTTACCACGAGCCCCTTTCAAATCGGAAACGACTCATTTACCAAACAATAGAATAAAATATATTCGTTGCACATTGTGCAAGATCAACTAGCAATTTGGACTGAAGCCCGATTTCTACAGAATCTGTCTTTCGTGACATCGTTAGTTGATCTGAATTCCAATCTATCTGAATGCAGACAAATAGTCTGTAGCATCGTCTGCGACTTGCATCTAGCAATTTGTTTATTGATGAATGTTTTAAAACATTTTGTTAGACAGTATTTCATCTATTTATTAAGATTTGAGTAGTCAATCCTTCTCTCGTATTAGAACGAAAACATGACATCGGCGCCGATTCCCTTATTTGTTTATTGATGAATGTTTTAAAACATTTTGATAGACAGTATTTGATCTATTTATTAAGATTTGAGTAGTCAATCCTTCTCTCGTATTGGAACGAAAACATGACAATGGCGCCGATTCCCTTATTTGTTTATTGATGAATGTTTTAAAACATTTTGTTAGACAGTATTTGATCTATTTATTAAGATTTGAGTAGTCAATCCTTCTCTTGTATTGGAACGAAAACAGGACAATGGCTCCAATTCCCTTGTTCACAAACTAAACTATACTTAAGTTCAGTGCATCTTTTTCTTTCTATTTTATTAAGAAAAGGACAGAAGATAATATTAATCTTCTGTCCTTTTGACATGACTTTTAGACATGACTAAACTAATATTTAGTTTAGTCATGTCTAGGCAGATAATGCTGTCATCATCTGCCTAGCCTTTTCCCAACTATGTTGAGGTCGGCGGTTTCCAGGCTAACAGGGTGCAGCTGAATACCAGTATTTTACATAGAGCGACTGCCTTGGTAAGCCTGGTTGTCATACTTTCGGGCATCTCACGACCCGTAGCGATTGTCAAAGATCCACGAATGACAGCTGGGACTAACGGCTTACCGTGACACGGAGGGGTTCTCAGTATGTAAAGATCACCCATGTACGGACTGACCGCGGCAAGTGTAGCGTAACGTGATCGATCGATCCGTGCGGTTGTTATTACTTAGCCATGAGCCCCTCCAATACAATATAGACAATATCCAATACAATACAATATGTCTGGACAATAGTTCATCAAGTAGTGAAAATATTAGCCAGCCAAATCAGTCAGCTAGATAGCAAGGTTCTGTCACACCATTGCGTTTAAAGACTGCCATTCAAAAGCTATTTGACTGAGGTATACCTACCTGAATTTCCTTGACATTTCCCTTATCGAAATATATAGATAATCAGATAGTGACATAGTCCTATTCAATTTATCGGTCAGGCAGCCCTTTTATCAAATCAAAGACGTTTATTTGTGACCCTAAAATATGTCTGGCTTACATTCGGTAGTTAAATGAAGCAAAGGGATTATGTTTTCAAGCGTAAATTCGAACTGACGAGCAACAATGTTTATGTTCGATCATAAAATCCGCAGAATTGCCCGCTACAGTAGTTTTAATACCTAAAGAGGTGGTCAATAAACTTAGGGGTAAATTCATTTTAGAATGGAGAACACGTCTTACCAATAATGTTACCCTTTTTGCTGTACAAGCGTGGATGGTTGTGTAAATGTAATTGTAAGAGGTGTACGAACGTCTTATAACAATGAAGTACAATTGTGTAGGTGTGTGTGAACAAACGCTGTAGGTGTTGACATTATGTAAATAATAATTACCATTGCGTGGCTGAGATCCCTACTTCAATCAGAAACAACCTGATTATCTTAAAAACGGCTGAACAGATTTTCAAAACAAAAAGATTGAACCAACCTGATTTAACCACAGCTTTTGATAAAAAAAACCCGCATTGCAATCGGACCTACGATGCCACAGACAAACACACAGATACACGCGCAAACAGAATGACATACTTAGCTGTCAAACTTATAAAACCCATCTTTCTACGTCAGGGGTTAATAAAATACATGGGTATTGATTTTTGCCCTCATTTAATGCACTTTGTTTTTTTTCCGTGACCAATATTTCCAATAAAAATCACTGCCATAACAACTGATAGCAAAGTTAAATTGAACCTTTGTGAGGTTTCAGTATTTCATTTTCAATCCAATTGAAAGAAAAAAAAGAAAGAAAGAAAATACATTTATTTGCGGCAAACATGACGCAAACACACAAAAAAAAATAAAAAGTGGGCCCCATGCGTCACATTCACACAAAACGGCCATCGCTCAGCATAATGCTAAGAACCTTTAGGAGACAGAGCCCCAGCGCTGGTTTTCAGCGGCAGCCGGCGTTGACATTATGACGGCAACCAGTGCAGCATGCAATTAACTCAAATAATGTAAGACTAATTTTTATTATCTTTTTAAGAAAATTTCGAAATGGCTGGTTGATGCTTCCCGTGACCCAAGGGCTGGCTTTTATTTTGGGCAGAGGCTAAACATTGCCATACAACGTGGTCATGCTGCCAGTCTCTTTGGTAAATTACCAGTCGACAGCGATGCGGATGAGTTTTTCGATGCTATATTTTAGTTTGTGTATAGTTTTAGTTAAATTAGGATTTAATTCTGTTATTTTTATTAATTCATTAGGGTAAAAGGGAGGGGGGGGTTAGGGTAGGGATTAATAGGGTTGTTATTTGCTTACTTGTTATTTTATTTTATAGATGTACACTTTGTTATAATCTTATAGATGTTCATAATTTTCACATTTTCACGTTGCACACGAAAATAAATTACAATTCATTAAAGAGTGTGTAAATTCTAAGCAATTATAACAACTCATGGATGTTATCGTAACATAAATCCTATATTTCTATGCCACCTCCACGAATTTCAGGAAACCAGTTCAATTTTGGTGGAAATTTACGTACTCCTCTAAACTTTGGGATATTTAGTACTGGGAATAGAATATAGGTAGATGGAAAATTCCCTCCTTTTTGAGCTTAAACAGTTCTGTTATTTCTTCAACATCGAACAGTCTGTTACCTTACAGATGCCAACTGCTGAGAAAAGTGTCTTATTGAGCCCATCACAAAAACTCTTGAGTCTGCTGAGAAATTTGTCAATGCTGCCATAAATGACCCTCTGAACAGTGATAAAGTTAGAATCAATTTGCTGATAAAGTTAGAATTAATTTGCTGATAAAGTTAGAATCAATTTGCTGATAAAGTTAGAATCAATTTGCTGATCATGGACATTTGACTGAAATACCAGCTATTATTACCCATGGCTCGATTCCATCTCTGCTACCGAAGATGGATAATTCCCTCCTTTTTGAGCTTAAACAATTCTGTTATTTCTTCAACATTGAACAGTCGGTCACCTTACAGATGCCAACTGCTGAGAAAAGTGTCATAATTGAGCCCATCACAAAAACTCTTGAGTCTGCTGAGAAATTTGTGAATGCTGCCATAAATGACCCTCTGAACAGTGATAAAGTTAGAATCAATTTGATGATAAAGTTAGAATCAATTTGCTGATCATGAACATTTGACTGAAATACCAGCTATTATTACCCATGGCTTGATTCCACCTCTGCTACCGAAGATGGATAATTCCCTCCTTTTTGAGCTTAAAAAGTTCTGTTATTTCTTCAACATCGAACAGTCTGTTATCTTACAGATGGCCAACTGCTGAGAAAAGTGTCATAATTAAGTCCATCACAAAAACTCTTGAGTCTGCTGAGAAATTTGTAAATGCTGCCATAAATGGCCCTCTGAGCGGTGATAAAGTTAGAATCAATTTGCTGCGACACGAAAACCTTTACGTGGAACAATATCCAACAGTGTCCACACCAGTTCCAATGCCAGGAACGAGTTTCCCAACCTTGGTGGCATTCCAGAATTTGGTACAGACTATGTATCCGACTGTCATGTCGGAGGAGGAATTCCTGGCGCAGTACAACTACAATAATTGCAGGTGCAACCTTACCAGCCTCCGTACACTGAAGTCCAGCAGTTGTCCTCAGAAGTGGACCCACGAACGACTCGCCCACCCCAAGTGCTCTTAGTGCTATCATTGAGGAGAGCTCGGACTTGCCCTGAATCAGGTTTGGTCTTGATTTGAGAGTATTATTAGTGTTACAGTTTTAAGTAGTTTTATTTGTAAGGTTTGTAAATAGTCTCTGTAATTATTATTCTAAATAAAAATGGTAGGTCTGACAGTAACCAGTCAATTATTACAACACACTTATCTTTTTATTCAAGAAAAATATATAAATGCAATATTATTCAGTGTAATCAAGTGTATTTTATGCCACTAAGTGTACCTCGGTACTTCGTTTGGGCAGATTTTGGTGACATCCTTTGCTATATTATGCTTGATGGCGTCACTGAGACATGGATCATAGTTTTTTTATGACATTTATTCTGACAGCTTCTCGATAGTATCTTAAATCTCTTTGGACTGCACAATTGTATCTTCAATATGCCCATTGAAAACTTTTACAATGTCAACTTAAAACATATGACACAAAACCAATAACCAGTGGATGTACACAGATTGTAAGTAATGCGGTAAATAGAAGAACAGCTCATTTATCCACATTGTGCCAATGTCATTGTTGTCCTGAATTATTTCCAACTGCTCGATACGATGCACTGCAACGCTTAAGAAGTTTGCTAAGATTGCGTTGAGAAACACAAAGTTTTTGAAATTACGAAACTTCTTCAATATACACCATGACGTCACTCCATATATCAACGTAGCTAGTGATAGCACCAACTCATTGAAATTTAAAATCATCTCAAGAATATCTTGTAAGTCCATGTAATAATAGTACATGTCTGTGTATTTATCAGTAGCTGTAGAACCATGCACCCTGGTATCGTTTGCAGACATGGCGAATTTCACTTGCACAGTTTTGTTTGATTTTTGGTACATAACAAACTAGCCCAGTTAATTTTCAAACAGTATTTGTTGTAACAGTTTGATGTAAAACACATCCAATCATTAAAAACAAGTGTTGTTTATGAAACATTCGGCGCAACTAAAGTTAGTGATAAAAAATCTAGTTTTAATTATAACACCATAATATTTAGAATTATTTTTTCCTGTTTTCAAATCTTATCAACTGGTTAGTCGTTGGGCCGTGCTGCAGGCTAGCGTTGAAATTGAAAACCGTATTTACATAAAATAGGTATTTATATTCAACATAGTTACATTTAATATTGATGTTGAAGCTGAGAGGTGCTAAAAATCTTTTTACATAACTGTAACAGACAGCAGGGGTGCATCCAGCACCCGCAGTCGTCCTGGGACATTCTCCGACTATTATAATAGGGTAGTTTCCTGGGTAAAAAAAAAATAATTATATTTAGTCCGCCAGTTAGATTATCGATAAATAATGGACACGTATTTTTTCTTTTGTCAATCAAACAAAACATTGTTAGGATTAGTATCAAAATAATATACTTACTCGCTGCACTACTAGCGTTGTCTATGACGAACATGCATGCTGTGTACCAACCTACGTGTATCTTAAAAACAATAAATTTAGTCTTTGAGAAACCACTACGCGTGTTTCATTAGGTTATGGGCCCAGTCCCGTTTTTACTAAAATATCAAGTAATTTTATTGTGCGGAAGTAATAATGTCGACGTCAGGGTACTTAGTAAATGTGCCCAAACTCAAAGGAAGAGAAAATTATGACGATTGGGCGTTCGCAACAAGCAATTTTTTGTTACTTGAAGGAATTGTCGTTGAAAATGTGCCGGCGACTATCAGTGAAACTGAGATGAAGAAAGCCAAAGCAAAACTCGTAATGACTATTGACTGTTCGTTATATGTGCATATCAAGAGTGAGACTACAGTGGACGGTGTGTGGAAAAAATTGAAACAGTTATTTGATGACAAGGGATATCAACGAAAAATAAGTTTGCTTCGAACATTGATTTCTATACGTCTCGATAACAGTGAATCCATGACATCATATGTATCTCAAATGGTCGAGACAGCACATAGATTGAAGGGGACAGGTTTCGAAATCACAGACGAGTGGATTGGGTCATTACTTTTGGCGGGACTTCCAGATAAGTATTCACCGATGATAATGGCGATAGAACATTCCGGAATCGCCATTAGCGCTGACGTCATAAAAACAAAGTTACTTGATATGAGTTCGGAGGTTGGCACTTCTGAAACGAACTCTGCATTTTGGTCAAAACAACAGCGGTCAAAAAATGGCAACACTAACCGGAAACAAATGTCAACGTTGCACCTAAACCTCAAGCTAAGGCTACACCAGCCAAGAAACAAGAGTCTTCTTCTGACGACAGTGAGGATGACGCACCTCCTCCAAAGAAAGCTGCACCTACACCTGCAAAGACACCAGTCAAACCAGCACCAGCTAATCAATCCCGAGCGACATGTATTCACGATGACCTACATAAAAGCTCGCATGTTTACCTGCGCAATGACGCATCAAGAAAGCCTCTGACGCCGACCTATAATGGCCCGTACGAAGTGGTCAGTCGTAACAACAAGTATTTCACCAGATATGCAATAGACGCACCAACATCACTGTTGACAGACTAAAGCCTGCTTTCCGGATGGATACCGAGTCAGAATCGCCAGTCACAGATACGTACGCATACGTCACAAAGTCAGGAAGAACATCAAAGCCCTGTGTACGTTTCACTAGCGGGTGGTAGGCAGTGGTGCGGGTGCGGTGGATTCCCATTCGTTGCATCAATTTATTAAATAGGTCTGACTCAAATTGTCTCCCCTGGTCGGTGGTTATGGTTACTGGGCAACCGAATCTCGCAATCCAACCATCATATATCGAATTAGCAAGGAAACAAGACCAAGAAGAAGAATTGAAAATGCTAGCAAACAAAGGAAAATGACGTGTCATCCAGCAGTAAACAAATAAAGTGTTATAATTGTAAGAAAATCGGCAAGTGTTGTTTATGAAACATTCGGCACAACTAAAGTTAGTGATAAAAAATCTAGTTTTAATTATAACACCATAATATTTAGAATTATTTTTTCCTGTTTTCAAATCTTATCAACTGGTTAGTCGTTGGGCCGTGCTGCAGGCTAGCGTTGAAATTGAAAACCGTATTTACATAAAATAGGTATTTATATTCAACATAGTTACATTTAATATTGATGTTGAAGCTGAGAGGTGCTAAAAATCTTTTTACATAACTGTAACAGACAGCAGGGGTGCATCCAGCTCCCGCAGTCGTCCTGGGACATTCTCCGACTATTATAATAGGGTAGTTTCCTGGGTAAAAAAAAAATAATTATATTTAGTCCGCCAGTTAGATTATCGATAAATAATGGACACGTATTTTTTCTTTTGTCAATCAAACAAAACATTGTTAGGATTAGTATCAAAATAATATACTTACTCGCTGCACTACTAGCGTTGTCTATGACGAACATGCATGCTGTGTACCAACCTACGTGTATCTTAAAAACAATAAATTTAGTCTTTGAGAAACCACTACGCGTGTTTCATTAGGTTATGGGCCCAGTCCCGTTTTTACTAAAATATCAAGTAATTTTATTGTGCGGAAGTAATAATGTCGACGTCAGGGTACTTAGTAAATGTGCCCAAACTCAAAGGAAGAGAAAATTATGACGATTGGGCGTTCGCAACAAGCAATTTTTTGTTACTTGAAGGAATTGACATTGAAAATGTGCCGGCGACTATCAGTGAAACTGAGATGAAGAAAGTCAAAGCAAAACTCGTAATGACTATTGACTGTTCGTTATATGTGCATATCAAGAGTGAGACTACAGTGGACGGTGTGTGGAAAAAATTGAAACAGTTATTTGATGACAAGGGATATCAACGAAAAATAAGTTTGCTTCGAACATTGATTTCTATACGTCTCGATAACAGTGAATCCATGACATCATATGTATCTCAAATGGTCGAGACAGCACATAGATTGAAGGGGACAGGTTTCGAAATCACAGACGAGTGGATTGGGTCATTACTTTTGGCGGGACTTCCAGATAAGTATTCACCGATGATAATGGCGATAGAACATTCCGGAATCGCCATTACCGCTGACGTCATAAAAACAAAGTTACTTGATATGAGTTCGGAGGTTGGCACTTCTGAAACGAACTCTGCATTTTGGTCAAAACAACAGCGGTCAAAAAATGGCAACACTAACCGGAAACAAATGTCAACGTTGCACCTAAACCTCAAGCTAAGGCTACACCAGCCAAGAAACAAGAGTCTTCTTCTGACGACAGTGAGGATGACGCACCTCCTCCAAAGAAAGCTGCACCTACACCTGCAAAGACACCAGTCAAACCAGCACCAGCTAATCAATCCCGAGCGACATTTATTCACGATGACCTACATAAATGCTCGCATGTTTACCTGCGCAATGACGCATCAAGAAAGCCTCTGACACCGACCTATAATGGCCCGTACGAAGTGATCAGTCGTAACAACAAGTATTTCACTATCCAGATATGCAATAGACGCACCAACATCACTGTTGACAGACTAAAGCCTGCTTTCCGGATGGATACCGAGTCAGAATCGCCAGTCACAGATACGTACACATACGTCACAAAGTCAGGAAGAACATCAAAGCCCTGTGTACGTTTCACTAGCGGGTGGTAGGCAGTGGTGCGGGTGCGGTGGATTCCCATTAGTTGCATCAATTTATTAAATAGTTCTGACTCAAATTGTCTCCCCTGGTCGGTGGTTATGGTTACTGGGCAACCGAATCTCGCAATCCAACCATCATACATCGAATTAGCAAGGAAACAAGACCAAGACGAAGAATTGAAAATGCTAGCAAACAAAGGAAAATGACGTGCCATCCATGATAGTGATGAAGATGCCACTCCTGCTAAAGTGTCAAAGAAAGAATCCAATGATCAGGCTGAAAACGGATTCCAACCAGGGAAAAAGAGGAAAGCATCAGGAGGAGATTCAGGTGCACCTGCCAAGAAGCCCTACAGTAATTTTGTAAAGGAGGGTGAAAGCCAAGAAGGCGAAGAAAACGGCGAGGAAACGGAAGGCAATCAATCTGGAGGTTGGAACCAGCGTGGTGGACGTGGCGGATTTAATAGGGGTCGGGGTTTCAATGATAGGGGTAGAGGAGGATTCAGAGGCCGTGGAGGAGATCGAGGAGGCCGCGGAGGATTCAATGATAGAGGCGGACGCGGGGGCAGGGGCGGCCGGGGCGGCTATGACAGGGGTGGTCGCGGAGGCTTCGACAGGGGAGGGCGCGGCGGGTTCGACAGGGGAGGGCGCGGTGGGTTTGACAGGGGGGGGCGCGGAGGAGACCGCGGAGGTAGAGGAGGTCGCGGGGACCGTCACTCCTGGGGTGGAGACAGGGGAGGGTTCAACAAAGGAGGTTTCAATGACAGAAAAAGTTTTGAGGGTGGGGATTCTCAAAACAAGAAAAAAACAAGAAAATAGTATTTGATCCAGCAGTAAACAAATAAAGTGTTATAATTGTAAGAAAATCGGCCATTACAAAAATGAATGTCCTGAACCAAAAGCAAATAAACAAGCGAATGCTTTTAGTGCGGCGTTTTTCAACGGTTGTTATAGCACAGAAGACTGGTACGGTGATTCAGGCGCAAGCGCACACATGACGTTAAATCTAAGTTGTTTACTTCAAACCCGACCAGTGCACGAAAACAAAGAAATCGTAGTGGCAAATCAAAAGACGGTGCCTGTAGTTAGTGTTGGTGAAACACAAATAACGACGTGCGTAAACCGTTCTCAGTATGATGTGATTGTGAAGAATGTATTGTACATACCTAATCTCACGACAAACTTATTGTCCGTAAGCCAACTTATAGCTAATGGCAATAGAGTAGTGTTCAAAAAGGATGTCTGTTTGATATACAACAAAGTGAATGAGCTTATTGGTACAGCAAATTTGACAAATGGTGTGTACAAGTTAAACACAAAAAAAATCGAGAATGCGTTATCGGCGATGTCGACATGGCATAAAAGGTTAGGACATATAAATAGTAAGTCCTTACAGAAAATGAAAGAAGGAGCAGTAGTAGGAGTTTCTTTTGACAAGAAAGCTGACATACAAATACAGAATTGTGAAGTGTGCTGTGAGGGAAAACAGACACCCATCAGCCCAGTCATCTTTCCCATCAGCTAACCATAGAAGTGAAAAACTACTGGATGTAGTACACTCAGATTTATGCGGGCCAATGGAGACTAAGTCAATTGGTCAAGCAAAATATTTTCTTCTGTTTGTGGATGATGCCAGCAGAATGACATTTGTTTACTTCTTGAAGGAAAAGAACCAGGTGTTCCAGCATTTCAAAGAATTTCGAGGCTTAGTTGAGAATCAAACAGGAAACAAGATAAAAATATTGAGAACCGACAACGGAGGTGAATTTTGTTCACGTGAGATGGAGAGTTACTTAAAACAAGTGGGTATTGTCCATCAGAAGACCAATCCTCACACACCGGAGCAGAATGGGCTCTCAGAGAGGTTCAACAGAACTGTAGTTGAACGGGCAAGATGTTTATTGTTTGAAGCGGATCTCGACAAAAGGTTTTGGGCTGAAGCAGTTAATACTGCAGTATACTTAAAGAATAGAACGCCAGCCGCCAGTTTAGGCATGATGCCACCATTTGAGAGGTGGACAGGTGAGAAACCAGACCTAAGCCATGTCAGAATTTTTGGCAGTAAGGTAATGGTGCATGTTCCCAAAGTACAAAGACAAAAATGGGATAAGAAGGCTGACAAATTGATTCTAGTCGGGTATCCAGATAATGTAAAAGGATACAGATTGTATAACCCCAGAACTAGAAAAATTACTACGAGCAGAGATATCATTATTATGGAGAAAACAGAGTCGGACACAGCTCAGATAATAGTAAATAATTGCGATGAAAAACCAGAGATGAAAGAAGATGATGAAAGTCTACAAGAAAAAACACTTTCAGGTCCAAATGATTCAACATATATTTGTGAGTCATCGACTTCCGGGGATGATTCTTATCAATCTATGGCTGAGGAAGAGTCTATCATAGAGGATGAAGTACAGGTGAAGCCAGATACTAAGCGTAGGAGAAAGCCAGTAGAAAGATATGGTATCTAACCTCTGTATTCTGGACAACCTGGAATCTTGCAATGAACGTCCCCGGGTAACCATAAGAAAAATATATAAATGCAATATTATTCAGTGTAATCAAGTGTATTTTATGCCACTAAGTGTACCTCGGTACTTCGTTTGGGCAGATTTTGGTGACATCCTTTGCTATATTATGCTTGATGGCGTCACTGAGACATGGATCATAGTTTTTTTATGACATTTATTCTGACAGCTTCTCGATAGTATCTTAAATCTCTTTGGACTGCACAATTGTATCTTCAATATGCCCATTGAAAACTTTTACAATGTCAACTTAAAACATATGACACAAAACCAATAACCAGTGGATGTACACAGATTGTAAGTAATGCGGTAAATAGAAGAACAGCTCATTTATCCACATTGTGCCAATGTCATTGTTGTCCTGAATTATTTCCAACTGCTCGATACGATGCACTGCAACGCTTAAGAAGTTTGCTAAGATTGCGTTGAGAAACACAAAGTTTTTGAAATTACGAAACTTCTTCAATATACACCATGACGTCACTCCATATATCAACGTAGCTAGTGATAGCACCAACTCATTGAAATTTAAAATCATCTCAAGAATATCTTGTAAGTCCATGTAATAATAGTACATGTCTGTGTATTTATCAGTAGCTGTAGAACCATGCACCCTGGTATCGTTTGCAGACATGGCGAATTTCACTTGCACAGTTTTGTTTGATTTTTGGTACAGTCTGTTGTCAACATTATCTGACCCACCCTAAAAACAAACGAATTTGGACCCTCTACCTGTAACATTAAGGTTTATTCAATTTATATGAGCTTAGTAGACAAGTGCTCGAGAACTCGATGAACAAATACAATAATAATACAGACACGCAAATTTGATCTCTATAACGTCAGCATTAAGTTATATGTTAAAACTACTTGTTATAATATAATTAGTGTAATAGCTTATTTTAATTACTGCGTTCAAGTAATTCTGGTCTCGTGGTCTGTGTATAAGACTGAGAAAAACAAGTTGCGAGATCGAATCCTGCGACGAAGATATTGTTTTGCTTTCAATTTAGAATTTATTCCAAAAGTATTTCTTGTATTATTGTAAAGAACTATAGACTTATAATCTTCAAATATAAACTTTCTAAAATGGTAATATTTTTGCATAACTTGTAATAAGTGGGTAGTTGAAAAAAAAATATTCGTATTCAGTATAAAACTGGTATTAAAATGCTACTAAGGGTATGCGGTGACTACGCGCAAACATATTTTACCTTGCTTTATAAAATTGCAAAAACAACGTCTCTTTACAATTTTTTATTTTCTATTTTATAGGTTAATAATAATTATTTGCACGAGGAGAAGCTTGCTTACTTGTGCTGTGCAAGAATAAACTTTATGATAGTATTCTATATGGTTCAAATTGTTTAGAATATTCCGTCTAGCATTACAATTACAACTAAGATCAAATTTCAATACCGCTTATAAGAGTTGAGTTGGTCTTGTGGTCACTAAGGTAGTGCGGTGTTCATCGTTGTCTACGTTCGAAACCAAGTTTGACCTAATTATAGCTTTTTGCTCTGCTGTTTTTTTTTTTAATTATTTCATTACACTTTTTTACATTTATTTAATGGACGACGTAGGGTCTTGTCTTTTTAAACGGGCAGTTTGTAAATAAATAAAACTAAACAATTGCAAGTTTAAAATGTTTATTATTTCATTAAAACACTTAGGTAAGATAAAGTAAGTAAATGCTCATATACATATTTCCAAATTAATATACATTTTATATTAGTATCCCATAATCAAATCTAACCATTTATAAACATTAAAAAAGGCATGCTTAAGCTTAAAAGTTTGCTATCGAGAAAATGAATTCATCTGTGAAATGCTTTACAGATTTATAGCTGCCTATATGTAGTGAATAAACATGTTATTTAAATAGAAAAAATCTATTTGTAACAATAACATCACCACATAATCTGCAACCTTTTAATGGTTCAACAATCAATCCATTGAGCATTTACTTAATACATGGTGTGTTTAAAAATACCTACTAGATTAATTAGTAGCGGAGTGGCGCACCGTCCCCTGCTATAACTTGCTGTAAGCGGCTACGCATAACGCGCACCATATTCCAACACAAATCTTTGCCTCTCATGTGCTCCCAAGTCGATGTCACAATCTCAACCAAGTTGTGTTTGTTTCGGACTTCCGTTGTGTCCCAATTTAAAACCGTTTGACCCCATAGATTTTCTATAGGGTTCAAATCAGGACTTTTAGATGGCCAATTAATAACTATCACACCTTCTTGAGCAGCTAATATAGCTCCATAACGTCGTAGCCATAGTCTGACCGTATTTCTCTAAAACAAAAAAAAAAAAACATTTTTGGAACCGTGTATGTAACTTGTAAGGAGTGAATGTAATGCTAAAATAGCCAACTACACGTTCATTAATCACAATCAATCAAATAAAATATAAATAAAAAAAAACACTTACTGCTATATTAAGTCGACGACCAATCTCTCTAATTCCAACATTCTGCTCATGTAAAAATATGATTTTATGTTTGGTATAGTCATTAAGTTGCGACATGATGCTTTTTTACACCAAATTGCTTAAAAATACTTAACAAGTTATGTGAAACGATTTACAAATGTGTGTGCGCAGTCACTTTTGTCACTTAGATGAATTTATTATCTACCTCACGGAGCAAATATATGTTTTACTTCGTATCCAACCATTCTTGGTAAATATAAATTCTGTGAACTTGAAGTTTTTTAATTTACCCACCTGTTTACAAGATAAGTTATTAGGCGTAAATCATATTGGTCGTTCTTTAATAATGTAAGATATATTACAGAAATGAAAACAAATTAAAAAAGAAACTGATAATAGGTGGACTGTGTTTTCGAACCCACATGTTGTTCGTCGCCAATCCAGCATCAAACCGCTAAGGCACTAGAACTTGTTGGAAATACGCGAAATTAAAGATTCGGTTATACTTATGAAGTGTGACTTATAAGCTTTTCAACTTTAACGTGAACGAGATAATGATTAAAATAGCTTAACAAAATGATATATTATAATGCCGGTGGCACCGACATTGTTAGGTGGGTTTACCTTAACGTTACGTGTTAAAGATCAAATTTGCGTGTCTGTATTGTTATTGTATTTATTCATCGATTCCTCGAGCACTTGTCCGATAAGCTCATATAAGTTGAATAAACCTTAATGCTACAGGCAGAGGGTCCAAATTCGTTTGTTTTTAGGGTGGGTCAGATAATGTTGACAACAGACTGTACATAACAAACTAGCCCAGTTAGTTTTCAAACAGTATTTGTTGTAACAGTTTGATGTAAAACACATCCAATCATTAAAAACAAGTGTTGTTTATGAAACATTCGGCGCAACTAAAGTTAGTGATAAAAAATCTAGTTTTAATTATAACACCATAATATTTAGAATTATTTTTTCCTGTTTTCAAATCTTATCAACTGGTTAGTCGTTGGGCCGTGCTGCAGGCTAGCGTTGAAATTGAAAACCGTATTTACATAAAATAGGTATTTATATTCAACATAGTTACATTTAATATTGATGTTGAAGCTGAGAGGTGCTAAAAATCTTTTTACATAACTGTAACAGACAGCAGGGGTGCATCCAGCACCCGCAGTCGTCCTGGGACATTCTCCGACTATTATAATAGGGTAGTTTCCTGGGTAAAAAAAAATTAATTATATTTAGTCCGCCAGTTAGATTATCGATAAATAATGGACACGTATTTTTTCTTTTGTCAATCAAACGAAACATTGTTAGGATTAGTATCAAAATAATATACTTACTCGCTGCACTACTAGCGTTGTCTATGACGAACATGCATGCTGTGTACCAACCTACGTGTATCTTAAAAACAATAAATTTAGTCTTTGAGAAACCACTACGCGTGTTTCACTGTGTTATGGGCCCAGTCCCGTTTTTACTAAAATATCAAGTAATTTTATTGTGCGGAAGTAATAATGTCGACGTCAGGGTACTTAGTAAATGTGCCGAAACTCAAAGGAAGAGAAAATTATGACGATTGGGCGTTCGCAACAAGCAATTTTTTGTTACTTGAAGGAATTGACATTGAAAATGTGCCGGCGACTATCAGTGAAACTGAGATGAAGAAAGTCAAAGCAAAACTCGTAATGACTATTGACTGTTCGTTATATGTGCATATCAAGAGTGAGACTACAGTGGACGGTGTGTGGAAAAAATTGAAACAGTTATTTGATGACAAGGGATATCAACGAAAAATAAGTTTGCTTCGAACATTGATTTCTATACGTCTCGATAACAGTGAATCCATGACATCATATGTATCTCAAATGGTCGAGACAGCACATAGATTGAAGGGGACAGGTTTCGAAATCACAGACGAGTGGATTGGGTCATTACTTTTGGCGGGACTTCCAGATAAGTATTCACCGATGATAATGGCGATAGAACATTCCGGAATCGCCATTACCGCTGACGTCATAAAAACAAAGTTACTTGATATGAGTTCGGAGGTTGGCACTTCTGAAACGAACTCTGCATTTTGGTCAAAACAACAGCGGTCAAAAAATGGCAACACTAACCGGAAACAAATGTCAACGTTGCACCTAAACCTCAAGCTAAGGCTACACCAGCCAAGAAACAAGAGTCTTCTTCTGACGACAGTGAGGATGACGCACCTCCTCCAAAGAAAGCTGCACCTACACCTGCAAAGACACCAGTCAAACCAGCACCAGCTAATCAATCCCGAGCGACATTTATTCACGATGACCTACATAAATGCTCGCATGTTTACCTGCGCAATGACGCATCAAGAAAGCCTCTGACACCGACCTATAATGGCCCGTACGAAGTGATCAGTCGTAACAACAAGTATTTCACTATCCAGATATGCAATAGACGCACCAACATCACTGTTGACAGACTAAAGCCTGCTTTCCGGATGGATACCGAGTCAGAATCGCCAGTCACAGATACGTACACATACGTCACAAAGTCAGGAAGAACATCAAAGCCCTGTGTACGTTTCACTAGCGGGTGGTAGGCAGTGGTGCGGGTGCGGTGGATTCCCATTAGTTGCATCAATTTATTAAATAGTTCTGACTCAAATTGTCTCCCCTGGTCGGTGGTTATGGTTACTGGGCAACCGAATCTCGCAATCCAACCATCATACATCGAATTAGCAAGGAAACAAGACCAAGACGAAGAATTGAAAATGCTAGCAAACAAAGGAAAATGACGTGCCATCCATGATAGTGATGAAGATGCCACTCCTGCTAAAGTGTCAAAGAAAGAATCCAATGATCAGGCTGAAAACGGATTCCAACCAGGGAAAAAGAGGAAAGCATCAGGAGGAGATTCAGGTGCACCTGCCAAGAAGCCCTACAGTAATTTTGTAAAGGAGGGTGAAAGCCAAGAAGGCGAAGAAAACGGCGAGGAAACGGAAGGCAATCAATCTGGAGGTTGGAACCAGCGTGGTGGACGTGGCGGATTTAATAGGGGTCGGGGTTTCAATGATAGGGGTAGAGGAGGATTCAGAGGCCGTGGAGGAGATCGAGGAGGCCGCGGAGGATTCAATGATAGAGGCGGACGCGGGGGCAGGGGCGGCCGGGGCGGCTATGACAGGGGTGGTCGCGGAGGCTTCGACAGGGGAGGGCGCGGCGGGTTCGACAGGGGAGGGCGCGGTGGGTTTGACAGGGGGGGGCGCGGAGGAGACCGCGGAGGTAGAGGAGGTCGCGGGGACCGTCACTCCTGGGGTGGAGACAGGGGAGGGTTCAACAAAGGAGGTTTCAATGACAGAAAAAGTTTTGAGGGTGGGGATTCTCAAAACAAGAAAAAAACAAGAAAATAGTATTTGATCCAGCAGTAAACAAATAAAGTGTTATAATTGTAAGAAAATCGGCCATTACAAAAATGAATGTCCTGAACCAAAAGCAAATAAACAAGCGAATGCTTTTAGTGCGGCGTTTTTCAACGGTTGTTATAGCACAGAAGACTGGTACGGTGATTCAGGCGCAAGCGCACACATGACGTTAAATCTAAGTTGTTTACTTCAAACCCGACCAGTGCACGAAAACAAAGAAATCGTAGTGGCAAATCAAAAGACGGTGCCTGTAGTTAGTGTTGGTGAAACACAAATAACGACGTGCGTAAACAGTTCTCAGTATGATGTGATTGTGAAGAATGTATTGTACATACCTAATCTCACGACAAACTTATTGTCCGTAAGCCAACTTATAGCTAATGGCAATAGAGTAGTGTTCAAAAAGGATGTCTGTTTGATATACAACAAAGTGAATGAGCTTATTGGTACAGCAAATTTGACAAATGGTGTGTACAAGTTAAACAAAAAAAATCGAGAATGCGTTATCGGCGATGTCGACATGGCATAAAAGGTTAGGACATATAAATAGTAAGTCCTTACAGAAAATGAAAGAAGGAGCAGTAGTAGGAGTTTCTTTTGACAAGAAAGCTGACATACAAATACAGAATTGTGAAGTGTGCTGTGAGGGAAAACAGACACCCATCAGCCCAGTCATCTTTCCCATCAGCTAACCATAGAAGTGAAAAACTACTGGATGTAGTACACTCAGATTTATGCGGGCCAATGGAGACTAAGTCAATTGGTCAAGCAAAATATTTTCTTCTGTTTGTGGATGATGCCAGCAGAATGACATTTGTTTACTTCTTGAAGGAAAAGAACCAGGTGTTCCAGCATTTCAAAGAATTTCGAGGCTTAGTTGAGAATCAAACAGGAAACAAGATAAAAATATTGAGAACCGACAACGGAGGTGAATTTTGTTCACGTGAGATGGAGAGTTACTTAAAACAAGTGGGTATTGTCCATCAGAAGACCAATCCTCACACACCGGAGCAGAATGGGCTCTCAGAGAGGTTCAACAGAACTGTAGTTGAACGGGCAAGATGTTTATTGTTTGAAGCGGATCTCGACAAAAGGTTTTGGGCTGAAGCAGTTAATACTGCAGTATACTTAAAGAATAGAACGCCAGCCGCCAGTTTAGGCATGATGCCACCATTTGAGAGGTGGACAGGTGAGAAACCAGACCTAAGCCATGTCAGAATTTTTGGCAGTAAGGTAATGGTGCATGTTCCCAAAGTACAAAGACAAAAATGGGATAAGAAGGCTGACAAATTGATTCTAGTCGGGTATCCAGATAATGTAAAAGGATACAGATTGTATAACCCCAGAACTAGAAAAATTACTACGAGCAGAGATATCATTATTATGGAGAAAACAGAGTCGGACACAGCTCAGATAATAGTAAATAATTGCGATGAAAAACCAGAGATGAAAGAAGATGATGAAAGTCTACAAGAAAAAACACTTTCAGGTCCAAATGATTCAACATATATTTGTGAGTCATCGACTTCCGGGGATGATTCTTATCAATCTATGGCTGAGGAAGAGTCTATCATAGAGGATGAAGTACAGGTGAAGCCAGATACTAAGCGTAGGAGAAAGCCAGTAGAAAGATATGGTATCTAACCTCTGTATTCTGGACAACCTGGAATCTTGCAATGAACGTCCCCGGGTAACCATAAGAAAAATATATAAATGCAATATTATTCAGTGTAATCAAGTGTATTTTATGCCACTAAGTGTACCTCGGTACTTCGTTTGGGCAGATTTTGGTGACATCCTTTGCTATATTATGCTTGATGGCGTCACTGAGACATGGATCATAGTTTTTTTATGACATTTATTCTGACAGCTTCTCGATAGTATCTTAAATCTCTTTGGACTGCACAATTGTATCTTCAATATGCCCATTGAAAACTTTTACAATGTCAACTTAAAACATATGACACAAAACCAATAACCAGTGGATGTACACAGATTGTAAGTAATGCGGTAAATAGAAGAACAGCTCATTTATCCACATTGTGCCAATGTCATTGTTGTCCTGAATTATTTCCAACTGCTCGATACGATGCACTGCAACGCTTAAGAAGTTTGCTAAGATTGCGTTGAGAAACACAAAGTTTTTGAAATTACGAAACTTCTTCAATATACACCATGACGTCACTCCATATATCAACGTAGCTAGTGATAGCACCAACTCATTGAAATTTAAAATCATCTCAAGAATATCTTGTAAGTCCATGTAATAATAGTACATGTCTGTGTATTTATCAGTAGCTGTAGAACCATGCACCCTGGTATCGTTTGCAGACATGGCGAATTTCACTTGCACAGTTTTGTTTGATTTTTGGTACAGTCTGTTGTCAACATTATCTGACCCACCCTAAAAACAAACGAATTTGGACCCTCTACCTGTAACATTAAGGTTTATTCAATTTATATGAGCTTAGTAGACAAGTGCTCGAGAACTCGATGAACAAATACAATAATAATACAGACACGCAAATTTGATCTCTATAACGTCAGCATTAAGTTATATGTTAAAACTACTTGTTATAATATAATTAGTGTAATAGCTTATTTTAATTACTGCGTTCAAGTAATTCTGGTCTCGTGGTCTGTGTATAAGACTGAGAAAAACAAGTTGCGAGATCGAATCCTGCGACGAAGATATTGTTTTGCTTTCAATTTAGAATTTATTCCAAAAGTATTTCTTGTATTATTGTAAAGAACTATAGACTTATAATCTTCAAATATAAACTTTCTAAAATGGTAATATTTTTGCATAACTTGTAATAAGTGGGTAGTTGAAAAAAAAATATTCGTATTCAGTATAAAACTGGTATTAAAATGCTACTAAGGGTATGCGGTGACTACGCGCAAACATATTTTACCTTGCTTTATAAAATTGCAAAAACAACGTCTCTTTACAATTTTTTATTTTCTATTTTATAGGTTAATAATAATTATTTGCACGAGGAGAAGCTTGCTTACTTGTGCTGTGCAAGAATAAACTTTATGATAGTATTCTATATGGTTCAAATTGTTTAGAATATTCCGTCTAGCATTACAATTACAACTAAGATCAAATTTCAATACCGCTTATAAGAGTTGAGTTGGTCTTGTGGTCACTAAGGTAGTGCGGTGTTCATCGTTGTCTACGTTCGAAACCAAGTTTGACCTAATTATAGCTTTTTGCTCTGCTGTTTTTTTTTTTAATTATTTCATTACACTTTTTTACATTTATTTAATGGACGACGTAGGGTCTTGTCTTTTTAAACGGGCAGTTTGTAAATAAATAAAACTAAACAATTGCAAGTTTAAAATGTTTATTATTTCATTAAAACACTTAGGTAAGATAAAGTAAGTAAATGCTCATATACATATTTCCAAATTAATATACATTTTATATTAGTATCCCATAATCAAATCTAACCATTTATAAACATTAAAAAAGGCATGCTTAAGCTTAAAAGTTTGCTATCGAGAAAATGAATTCATCTGTGAAATGCTTTACAGATTTATAGCTGCCTATATGTAGTGAATAAACATGTTATTTAAATAGAAAAAATCTATTTGTAACAATAACATCACCACATAATCTGCAACCTTTTAATGGTTCAACAATCAATCCATTGAGCATTTACTTAATACATGGTGTGTTTAAAAATACCTACTAGATTAATTAGTAGCGGAGTGGCGCACCGTCCCCTGCTATAACTTGCTGTAAGCGGCTACGCATAACGCGCACCATATTCCAACACAAATCTTTGCCTCTCATGTGCTCCCAAGTCGATGTCACAATCTCAACCAAGTTGTGTTTGTTTCGGACTTCCGTTGTGTCCCAATTTAAAACCGTTTGACCCCATAGATTTTCTATAGGGTTCAAATCAGGACTTTTAGATGGCCAATTAATAACTGTCACACCTTCTTGAGCAGCTAATATAGCTCCATAACGTCGTAGCCATAGTCTGACCGTATTTCTCTAAAACAAAAAAAAAAAAACATTTTTGGAACCGTGTATGTAACTTGTAAGGAGTGAATGTAATGCTAAAATAGCCAACTACACGTTCATTAATCACAATCAATCAAATAAAATATAAATAAAAAAAAACACTTACTGCTATATTAAGTCGACGACCAATCTCTCTAATTCCAACATTCTGCTCATGTAAAAATATGATTTTATGTTTGGTATAGTCATTAAGTTGCGACATGATGCTTTTTTACACCAAATTGCTTAAAAATACTTAACAAGTTATGTGAAACGATTTACAAATGTGTGTGCGCAGTCACTTTTGTCACTTAGATGAATTTATTATCTACCTCACGGAGCAAATATATGTTTTACTTCGTATCCAACCATTCTTGGTAAATATAAATTCTGTGAACTTGAAGTTTTTTAATTTACCCACCTGTTTACAAGATAAGTTATTAGGCGTAAATCATATTGGTCGTTCTTTAATAATGTAAGATATATTACAGAAATGAAAACAAATTAAAAAAGAAACTGATAATAGGTGGACTGTGTTTTCGAACCCACATGTTGTTCGTCGCCAATCCAGCATCAAACCGCTAAGGCACTAGAACTTGTTGGAAATACGCGAAATTAAAGATTCGGTTATACTTATGAAGTGTGACTTATAAGCTTTTCAACTTTAACGTGAACGAGATAATGATTAAAATAGCTTAACAAAATGATATATTATAATGCCGGTGGCACCGACATTGTTAGGTGGGTTTACCTTAACGTTACGTGTTAAAGATCAAATTTGCGTGTCTGTATTGTTATTGTATTTATTCATCGATTCCTCGAGCACTTGTCCGATAAGCTCATATAAGTTGAATAAACCTTAATGCTACAGGCAGAGGGTCCAAATTCGTTTGTTTTTAGGGTGGGTCAGATAATGTTGACAACAGACTGTACATAACAAACTAGCCCAGTTAGTTTTCAAACAGTATTTGTTGTAACAGTTTGATGTAAAACACATCCAATCATTAAAAACAAGTGTTGTTTATGAAACATTCGGCGCAACTAAAGTTAGTGATAAAAAATCTAGTTTTAATTATAACACCATAATATTTAGAATTATTTTTTCCTGTTTTCAAATCTTATCAACTGGTTAGTCGTTGGGCCGTGCTGCAGGCTAGCGTTGAAATTGAAAACCGTATTTACATAAAATAGGTATTTATATTCAACATAGTTACATTTAATATTGATGTTGAAGCTGAGAGGTGCTAAAAATCTTTTTACATAACTGTAACAGACAGCAGGGGTGCATCCAGCACCCGCAGTCGTCCTGGGACATTCTCCGACTATTATAATAGGGTAGTTTCCTGGGTAAAAAAAAATTAATTATATTTAGTCCGCCAGTTAGATTATCGATAAATAATGGACACGTATTTTTTCTTTTGTCAATCAAACGAAACATTGTTAGGATTAGTATCAAAATAATATACTTACTCGCTGCACTACTAGCGTTGTCTATGACGAACATGCATGCTGTGTACCAACCTACGTGTATCTTAAAAACAATAAATTTAGTCTTTGAGAAACCACTACGCGTGTTTCACTGTGTTATGGGCCCAGTCCCGTTTTTACTAAAATATCAAGTAATTTTATTGTGCGGAAGTAATAATGTCGACGTCAGGGTACTTAGTAAATGTGCCGAAACTCAAAGGAAGAGAAAATTATGACGATTGGGCGTTCGCAACAAGCAATTTTTTGTTACTTGAAGGAATTGACATTGAAAATGTGCCGGCGACTATCAGTGAAACTGAGATGAAGAAAGTCAAAGCAAAACTCGTAATGACTATTGACTGTTCGTTATATGTGCATATCAAGAGTGAGACTACAGTGGACGGTGTGTGGAAAAAATTGAAACAGTTATTTGATGACAAGGGATATCAACGAAAAATAAGTTTGCTTCGAACATTGATTTCTATACGTCTCGATAACAGTGAATCCATGACATCATATGTATCTCAAATGGTCGAGACAGCACATAGATTGAAGGGGACAGGTTTCGAAATCACAGACGAGTGGATTGGGTCATTACTTTTGGCGGGACTTCCAGATAAGTATTCACCGATGATAATGGCGATAGAACATTCCGGAATCGCCATTACCGCTGACGTCATAAAAACAAAGTTACTTGATATGAGTTCGGAGGTTGGCACTTCTGAAACGAACTCTGCATTTTGGTCAAAACAACAGCGGTCAAAAAATGGCAACACTAACCGGAAACAAATGTCAACGTTGCACCTAAACCTCAAGCTAAGGCTACACCAGCCAAGAAACAAGAGTCTTCTTCTGACGACAGTGAGGATGACGCACCTCCTCCAAAGAAAGCTGCACCTACACCTGCAAAGACACCAGTCAAACCAGCACCAGCTAATCAATCCCGAGCGACATTTATTCACGATGACCTACATAAATGCTCGCATGTTTACCTGCGCAATGACGCATCAAGAAAGCCTCTGACACCGACCTATAATGGCCCGTACGAAGTGATCAGTCGTAACAACAAGTATTTCACTATCCAGATATGCAATAGACGCACCAACATCACTGTTGACAGACTAAAGCCTGCTTTCCGGATGGATACCGAGTCAGAATCGCCAGTCACAGATACGTACACATACGTCACAAAGTCAGGAAGAACATCAAAGCCCTGTGTACGTTTCACTAGCGGGTGGTAGGCAGTGGTGCGGGTGCGGTGGATTCCCATTAGTTGCATCAATTTATTAAATAGTTCTGACTCAAATTGTCTCCCCTGGTCGGTGGTTATGGTTACTGGGCAACCGAATCTCGCAATCCAACCATCATACATCGAATTAGCAAGGAAACAAGACCAAGACGAAGAATTGAAAATGCTAGCAAACAAAGGAAAATGACGTGCCATCCATGATAGTGATGAAGATGCCACTCCTGCTAAAGTGTCAAAGAAAGAATCCAATGATCAGGCTGAAAACGGATTCCAACCAGGGAAAAAGAGGAAAGCATCAGGAGGAGATTCAGGTGCACCTGCCAAGAAGCCCTACAGTAATTTTGTAAAGGAGGGTGAAAGCCAAGAAGGCGAAGAAAACGGCGAGGAAACGGAAGGCAATCAATCTGGAGGTTGGAACCAGCGTGGTGGACGTGGCGGATTTAATAGGGGTCGGGGTTTCAATGATAGGGGTAGAGGAGGATTCAGAGGCCGTGGAGGAGATCGAGGAGGCCGCGGAGGATTCAATGATAGAGGCGGACGCGGGGGCAGGGGCGGCCGGGGCGGCTATGACAGGGGTGGTCGCGGAGGCTTCGACAGGGGAGGGCGCGGCGGGTTCGACAGGGGAGGGCGCGGTGGGTTTGACAGGGGGGGGCGCGGAGGAGACCGCGGAGGTAGAGGAGGTCGCGGGGACCGTCACTCCTGGGGTGGAGACAGGGGAGGGTTCAACAAAGGAGGTTTCAATGACAGAAAAAGTTTTGAGGGTGGGGATTCTCAAAACAAGAAAAAAACAAGAAAATAGTATTTGATCCAGCAGTAAACAAATAAAGTGTTATAATTGTAAGAAAATCGGCCATTACAAAAATGAATGTCCTGAACCAAAAGCAAATAAACAAGCGAATGCTTTTAGTGCGGCGTTTTTCAACGGTTGTTATAGCACAGAAGACTGGTACGGTGATTCAGGCGCAAGCGCACACATGACGTTAAATCTAAGTTGTTTACTTCAAACCCGACCAGTGCACGAAAACAAAGAAATCGTAGTGGCAAATCAAAAGACGGTGCCTGTAGTTAGTGTTGGTGAAACACAAATAACGACGTGCGTAAACAGTTCTCAGTATGATGTGATTGTGAAGAATGTATTGTACATACCTAATCTCACGACAAACTTATTGTCCGTAAGCCAACTTATAGCTAATGGCAATAGAGTAGTGTTCAAAAAGGATGTCTGTTTGATATACAACAAAGTGAATGAGCTTATTGGTACAGCAAATTTGACAAATGGTGTGTACAAGTTAAACACAAAAAAAATCGAGAATGCGTTATCGGCGATGTCGACATGGCTTAAAAGGTTAGGACATATAAATAGTAAGTCCTTACAGAAAATGAAAGAAGGAGCAGTAGTAGGAGTTTCTTTTGACAAGAAAGCTGACATACAAATACAGAATTGTGAAGTGTGCTGTGAGGGAAAACAGACACCCATCAGCCCAGTCATCTTTCCCATCAGCTAACCATAGAAGTGAAAAACTACTGGATGTAGTACACTCAGATTTATGCGGGCCAATGGAGACTAAGTCAATTGGTCAAGCAAAATATTTTCTTCTGTTTGTGGATGATGCCAGCAGAATGACATTTGTTTACTTCTTGAAGGAAAAGAACCAGGTGTTCCAGCATTTCAAAGAATTTCGAGGCTTAGTTGAGAATCAAACAGGAAACAAGATAAAAATATTGAGAACCGACAACGGAGGTGAATTTTGTTCACGTGAGATGGAGAGTTACTTAAAACAAGTGGGTATTGTCCATCAGAAGACCAATCCTCACACACCGGAGCAGAATGGGCTCTCAGAGAGGTTCAACAGAACTGTAGTTGAACGGGCAAGATGTTTATTGTTTGAAGCGGATCTCGACAAAAGGTTTTGGGCTGAAGCAGTTAATACTGCAGTATACTTAAAGAATAGAACGCCAGCCGCCAGTTTAGGCATGATGCCACCATTTGAGAGGTGGACAGGTGAGAAACCAGACCTAAGCCATGTCAGAATTTTTGGCAGTAAGGTAATGGTGCATGTTCCCAAAGTACAAAGACAAAAATGGGATAAGAAGGCTGACAAATTGATTCTAGTCGGGTATCCAGATAATGTAAAAGGATACAGATTGTATAACCCCAGAACTAGAAAAATTACTACGAGCAGAGATATCATTATTATGGAGAAAACAGAGTCGGACACAGCTCAGATAATAGTAAATAATTGCGATGAAAAACCAGAGATGAAAGAAGATGATGAAAGTCTACAAGAAAAAACACTTTCAGGTCCAAATGATTCAACATATATTTGTGAGTCATCGACTTCCGGGGATGATTCTTATCAATCTATGGCTGAGGAAGAGTCTATCATAGAGGATGAAGTACAGGTGAAGCCAGATACTAAGCGTAGGAGAAAGCCAGTAGAAAGATATGGTATCTAACCTCTGTATTCTGGACAACCTGGAATCTTGCAATGAACGTCCCCGGGTAACCATAAGAAAAATATATAAATGCAATATTATTCAGTGTAATCAAGTGTATTTTATGCCACTAAGTGTACCTCGGTACTTCGTTTGGGCAGATTTTGGTGACATCCTTTGCTATATTATGCTTGATGGCGTCACTGAGACATGGATCATAGTTTTTTTATGACATTTATTCTGACAGCTTCTCGATAGTATCTTAAATCTCTTTGGACTGCACAATTGTATCTTCAATATGCCCATTGAAAACTTTTACAATGTCAACTTAAAACATATGACACAAAACCAATAACCAGTGGATGTACACAGATTGTAAGTAATGCGGTAAATAGAAGAACAGCTCATTTATCCACATTGTGCCAATGTCATTGTTGTCCTGAATTATTTCCAACTGCTCGATACGATGCACTGCAACGCTTAAGAAGTTTGCTAAGATTGCGTTGAGAAACACAAAGTTTTTGAAATTACGAAACTTCTTCAATATACACCATGACGTCACTCCATATATCAACGTAGCTAGTGATAGCACCAACTCATTGAAATTTAAAATCATCTCAAGAATATCTTGTAAGTCCATGTAATAATAGTACATGTCTGTGTATTTATCAGTAGCTGTAGAACCATGCACCCTGGTATCGTTTGCAGACATGGCGAATTTCACTTGCACAGTTTTGTTTGATTTTTGGTACAGTCTGTTGTCAACATTATCTGACCCACCCTAAAAACAAACGAATTTGGACCCTCTACCTGTAACATTAAGGTTTATTCAATTTATATGAGCTTAGTAGACAAGTGCTCGAGAACTCGATGAACAAATACAATAATAATACAGACACGCAAATTTGATCTCTATAACGTCAGCATTAAGTTATATGTTAAAACTACTTGTTATAATATAATTAGTGTAATAGCTTATTTTAATTACTGCGTTCAAGTAATTCTGGTCTCGTGGTCTGTGTATAAGACTGAGAAAAACAAGTTGCGAGATCGAATCCTGCGACGAAGATATTGTTTTGCTTTCAATTTAGAATTTATTCCAAAAGTATTTCTTGTATTATTGTAAAGAACTATAGACTTATAATCTTCAAATATAAACTTTCTAAAATGGTAATATTTTTGCATAACTTGTAATAAGTGGGTAGTTGAAAAAAAAATATTCGTATTCAGTATAAAACTGGTATTAAAATGCTACTAAGGGTATGCGGTGACTACGCGCAAACATATTTTACCTTGCTTTATAAAATTGCAAAAACAACGTCTCTTTACAATTTTTTATTTTCTATTTTATAGGTTAATAATTATTTGCACGAGGAGAAGCTTGCTTACTTGTGCTGTGCAAGAATAAACTTTATGATAGTATTCTATATGGTTCAAATTGTTTAGAATATTCCGTCTAGCATTACAATTACAACTAAGATCAAATTTCAATACTGCTTATAAGAGTTGAGTTGGTCTTGTGGTCACTAAGGTAGTGCGGTGTTCATCGTTGTCTACGTTCGAAACCAAGTTTGACCTAATTATAGCTTTTTGCTCTGCTGTTTTTTTTTTTAATTATTTCATTACACTTTTTTACATTTATTTAATGGACGACGTAGGGTCTTGTCTTTTTAAACGGGCAGTTTGTAAATAAATAAAACTAAACAATTGCAAGTTTAAAATGTTTATTATTTCATTAAAACACTTAGGTAAGATAAAGTAAGTAAATGCTCATATACATATTTCCAAATTAATATACATTTTATATTAGTATCCCATAATCAAATCTAACCATTTATAAACATTAAAAAAGGCATGCTTAAGCTTAAAAGTTTGCTATCGAGAAAATGAATTCATCTGTGAAATGCTTTACAGATTTATAGCTGCCTATATGTAGTGAATAAACATGTTATTTAAATAGAAAAAATCTATTTGTAACAATAACATCACCACATAATCTGCAACCTTTTAATGGTTCAACAATCAATCCATTGAGCATTTACTTAATACATGGTGTGTTTAAAAATACCTACTAGATTAATTAGTAGCGGAGTGGCGCACCGTCCCCTGCTATAACTTGCTGTAAGCGGCTACGCATAACGCGCACCATATTCCAACACAAATCTTTGCCTCTCATGTGCTCCCAAGTCGATGTCACAATCTCAACCAAGTTGTGTTTGTTTCGGACTTCCGTTGTGTCCCAATTTAAAACCGTTTGACCCCATAGATTTTCTATAGGGTTCAAATCAGGACTTTTAGATGGCCAATTAATAACTGTCACACCTTCTTGAGCAGCTAATATAGCTCCATAACGTCGTAGCCATAGTCTGACCGTATTTCTCTAAAACAAAAAAAAAAAAACATTTTTGGAACCGTGTATGTAACTTGTAAGGAGTGAATGTAATGCTAAAATAGCCAACTACACGTTCATTAATCACAATCAATCAAATAAAATATAAATAAAAAAAAACACTTACTGCTATATTAAGTCGACGACCAATCTCTCTAATTCCAACATTCTGCTCATGTAAAAATATGATTTTATGTTTGGTATAGTCATTAAGTTGCGACATGATGCTTTTTTACACCAAATTGCTTAAAAATACTTAACAAGTTATGTGAAACGATTTACAAATGTGTGTGCGCAGTCACTTTTGTCACTTAGATGAATTTATTATCTACCTCACGGAGCAAATATATGTTTTACTTCGTATCCAACCATTCTTGGTAAATATAAATTCTGTGAACTTGAAGTTTTTTAATTTACCCACCTGTTTACAAGATAAGTTATTAGGCGTAAATCATATTGGTCGTTCTTTAATAATGTAAGATATATTACAGAAATGAAAACAAATTAAAAAAGAAACTGATAATAGGTGGACTGTGTTTTCGAACCCACATGTTGTTCGTCGCCAATCCAGCATCAAACCGCTAAGGCACTAGAACTTGTTGGAAATACGCGAAATTAAAGATTCGGTTATACTTATGAAGTGTGACTTATAAGCTTTTCAACTTTAACGTGAACGAGATAATGATTAAAATAGCTTAACAAAATGATATATTATAATGCCGGTGGCACCGACATTGTTAGGTGGGTTTACCTTAACGTTACGTGTTAAAGATCAAATTTGCGTGTCTGTATTGTTATTGTATTTATTCATCGATTCCTCGAGCACTTGTCCGATAAGCTCATATAAGTTGAATAAACCTTAATGCTACAGGCAGAGGGTCCAAATTCGTTTGTTTTTAGGGTGGGTCAGATAATGTTGACAACAGACTGTACATAACAAACTAGCCCAGTTAGTTTTCAAACAGTATTTGTTGTAACAGTTTGATGTAAAACACATCCAATCATTAAAAACAAGTGTTGTTTATGAAACATTCGGCGCAACTAAAGTTAGTGATAAAAAATCTAGTTTTAATTATAACACCATAATATTTAGAATTATTTTTTCCTGTTTTCAAATCTTATCAACTGGTTAGTCGTTGGGCCGTGCTGCAGGCTAGCGTTGAAATTGAAAACCGTATTTACATAAAATAGGTATTTATATTCAACATATTACATTTAATATTGATGTTGAAGCTGAGAGGTGCTAAAAATCTTTTTACATAACTGTAACAGACAGCAGGGGTGCATCCAGCACCCGCAGTCGTCCTGGGACATTCTCCGACTATTATAATAGGGTAGTTTCCTGGGTAAAAAAAAAATTATTATATTTAGTCCGCCAGTTAGATTATCGATAAATAATGGACACGTATTTTTTCTTTTGTCAATCAAACAAAACATTGTTAGGATTAGTATCAAAATAATATACTTACTCGCTGCACTACTAGCGTTGTCTATGACGAACATGCATGCTGTGTACCAACCTACGTGTATCTTAAAAACAATAAATTTAGTCTTTGAGAAACCACTACGCGTGTTTCATTAGGTTATGGGCCCAGTCCCGTTTTTACTAAAATATCAAGTAATTTTATTGTGCGGAAGTAATAATGTCGACGTCAGGGTACTTAGTAAATGTGCCCAAACTCAAAGGAAGAGAAAATTATGACGATTGGGCGTTCGCAACAAGCAATTTTTTGTTACTTGAAGGAATTGTCATTGAAAATGTGCCGGCGACTATCAGTGAAACTGAGATGAAGAAAGCCAAAGCAAAACTCGTAATGACTATTGACTGTTCGTTATATGTGCATATCAAGAGTGAGACTACAGTGGACGGTGTGTGGAAAAAATTGAAACAGTTATTTGATGACAAGGGATATCAACGAAAAATAAGTTTGCTTCGAACATTGATTTCTATACGTCTCGATAACAGTGAATCCATGACATCATATGTATCTCAAATGGTCGAGACAGCACATAGATTGAAGGGGACAGGTTTCGAAATCACAGACGAGTGGATTGGGTCATTACTTTTGGTGGGACTTCCAGATAAGTATTCACCGATGATAATGGCGATAGAACATTCCGGAATCGCCATTAGCGCTGACGTCATAAAAACAAAGTTACTTGATATGAGTTCGGAGGTTGGCACTTCTGAAACGAACTCTGCATTTTGGTCAAAACAACAGCGGTCAAAAAATGGCAACACTAACCGGAAACAAATGTCAACGTTGCACCTAAACCTCAAGCTAAGGCTACACCAGCCAAGAAACAAGAGTCTTCTTCTGACGACAGTGAGGATGACGCACCTCCTCCAAAGAAAGCTGCACCTACACCTGCAAAGACACCAGTCAAACCAGCACCAGCTAATCAATCCCGAGCGACATGTATTCACGATGACCTACATAAAAGCTCGCATGTTTACCTGCGCAATGACGCATCAAGAAAGCCTCTGACGCCGACCTATAATGGCCCGTACGAAGTGGTCAGTCGTAACAACAAGTATTTCACCAGATATGCAATAGACGCACCAACATCACTGTTGACAGACTAAAGCCTGCTTTCCGGATGGATACCGAGTCAGAATCGCCAGTCACAGATACGTACGCATACGTCACAAAGTCAGGAAGAACATCAAAGCCCTGTGTACGTTTCACTAGCGGGTGGTAGGCAGTGGTGCGGGTGCGGTGGATTCCCATTCGTTGCATCAATTTATTAAATAGGTCTGACTCAAATTGTCTCCCCTGGTCGGTGGTTATGGTTACTGGGCAACCGAATCTCGCAATCCAACCATCATATATCGAATTAGCAAGGAAACAAGACCAAGAAGAAGAATTGAAAATGCTAGCAAACAAAGGAAAATGACGTGTCATCCAGCAGTAAACAAATAAAGTGTTATAATTGTAAGAAAATCGGCAAGTGTTGTTTATGAAACATTCGGCACAACTAAAGTTAGTGATAAAAAATCTAGTTTTAATTATAACACCATAATATTTAGAATTATTTTTTCCTGTTTTCAAATCTTATCAACTGGTTAGTCGTTGGGCCGTGCTGCAGGCTAGCGTTGAAATTGAAAACCGTATTTACATAAAATAGGTATTTATATTCAACATAGTTACATTTAATATTGATGTTGAAGCTGAGAGGTGCTAAAAATCTTTTTACATAACTGTAACAGACAGCAGGGGTGCATCCAGCTCCCGCAGTCGTCCTGGGACATTCTCCGACTATTATAATAGGGTAGTTTCCTGGGTAAAAAAATAATAATTATATTTAGTCCGCCAGTTAGATTATCGATAAATAATGGACACGTATTTTTTCTTTTGTCAATCAAACAAAACATTGTTAGGATTAGTATCAAAATAATATACTTACTCGCTGCACTACTAGCGTTGTCTATGACGAACATGCATGCTGTGTACCAACCTACGTGTATCTTAAAAACAATAAATTTAGTCTTTAAGAAACCACTACGCGTGTTTCATTAGGTTATGGGCCCAGTCCCGTTTTTACTAAAATATCAAGTAATTTTATTGTGCGGAAGTAATAATGTCGACGTCAGGGTACTTAGTAAATGTGCCCAAACTCAAAGGAAGAGAAAATTATGACGATTGGGCGTTCGCAACAAGCAATTTTTTGTTACTTGAAGGAATTGACATTGAAAATGTGCCGGCGACTATCAGTGAAACTGAGATGAAGAAAGCCAAAGCAAAACTCGTAATGACTATTGACTGTTCGTTATATGTGCATATCAAGAGTGAGACTACAGTGGACGGTGTGTGGAAAAAATTGAAACAGTTATTTGATGACAAGGGATATCAACGACAAATAAGTTTGCTTCGAACATTGATTTCTATTCGTCTCGATAACAGTGAATCCATGACATCATATGTATCTCAAATGGTCGAGACAGCACATAGATTGAAGGGGACAGGTTTCGAAATCACAGACGAGTGGATTGGGTCATTACTTTTGGCGGGACTTCCAGATAAGTATTCACCGATGATAATGGCGATAGAACATTCCGGAATCGCCATTAACGCTGACGTCATAAAAACAAAGTTACTTGATATGAGTTCGGAGGTTGGCACTTCTGAAACGAACTCTGCATTTTGGTCAAAACAACAGCGGTCAAAAAATGGCAACACTAACCGGAAACAAATGTCAACGTTGCACCTAAACCTCAAGCTAAGGCTACACCAGCCAAGAAACAAGAGTCTTCTTCTGACGACAGTGAGGATGACGCACCTCCTCCAAAGAAAGCTGCACCTACACCTGCAAAGACACCAGTCAAACCAGCACCAGCTAATCAATCCCGAGCGACATGTATTCACGATGACCTACATAAAAGCTCGCATGTTTACCTGCGCAATGACGCATCAAGAAAGCCTCTGACGCCGACCTATAATGGCCCGTACGAAGTGGTCAGTCGTAACAACAAGTATTTCACCAGATATGCAATAGACGCACCAACATCACTGTTGACAGACTAAAGCCTGCTTTCCGGATGGATACCGAGTCAGAATCGCCAGTCACAGATACGTACGCATACGTCACAAAGTCAGGAAGAACATCAAAGCCCTGTGTACGTTTCACTAGCGGGTGGTAGGCAGTGGTGCGGGTGCGGTGGATTCCCATTCGTTGCATCAATTTATTAAATAGGTCTGACTCAAATTGTCTCCCCTGGTCGGTGGTTATGGTTACTGGGCAACCGAATCTCGCAATCCAACCATCATACATCGAATTAGCAAGGAAACAAGACCAAGACGAAGAATTGAAAATGCTAGCAAACAAAGGAAAATGACGTGTCATCCAGCAGTAAACAAATAAAGTGTTATAATTGTAAGAAAATCGGCCATTACAAAAATAAATGTCCTGAACCAAAAGCAAATAAACAAGTGAATGCTTTTAGTGCGGCGTTTTTCAACGGTTGTTATAGCACAGAAGACTGGTACGGTGATTCAGGCGCAAGCGCATACATGACGTCAAATCAAAGTTGTTTACTTCTAACCCGACCAGTGCACGAAAACAAAGAAATCGTAGTGGCAAATCAAAAGACGGTGCCTGTAGTTAGTGTTGGTGAAACACAAATAACGACGTGCGTAAACAGTTCTCAGTATGATGTGATTGTGAAGAATGTATTGTATATACCTAATCTCACGACAAACTTATTGTCCGTAAGCCAACTTATAGGTAATGGCAATAGAGTAGTGTTCAAAAAGGATGTCTGTTTGATATAAAACAAAGTGAATGAGCTTATTGGTACAGCAAATTTGACAAATGGTGTGTACAAGTTAAACACAAAAAAATTCGAGAATTCGTTATCGGCGATGTCGACATGGCATAAAAGGTTAGGACATAAATAAATAGTAAGTCCTTACAGAAAATGAAAGAAGGAGCAGTAGTAGGAGTTTCTTTTGACAAGAAAGCTGACATACAAATACAGAATTGTGAAGTGTGCTGTGAGGGAAAACAGACACGTTTACCTTTCCCATCAGCTAACCATAGAAGTGAAAAACTACTGGATGTAGTACACTCAGATTTATGCGGGCCAATGGAGACTAAGTCAATTGGTCAAGCAAAATATTTTCTTCTGTTTGTGGATGATGCCAGCAGAATGACATTTGTTTACTTCTTGAAGGAAAAGAACCAGGTGTTCCAGCATTTCAAAGAATTTCGAGGCTTAGTTGAGAATCAAACAGGAAACAAGATAAAAATATTGAGAACCGACAACGGAGGTGAATTTTGTTCACGTGAGATGGAGAGTTACTTAAAACAAGTGGGTATTGTTCATCAGAAGACCAATCCTCACACACCGGAGCAGAATGGGCTCTCAGAGAGGTTCAACAGAACTGTAGTTGAACGGGCAAGATGTTTATTGTTTGAAGCGGATCTCGACAAAAGGTTTTGGGCTGAAGCAGTTAATACTGCAGTATACTTAAAGAATAGAACGCCAGCCGCCAGTTTAGGCATGATGACACCATTTAAGAGGTGGACAGGTGAGAAACCAGACCTAAGCCATGTAGAATTTTTGGCAGTAAGGTAATGGTGCATGTTCCCAAGTACAAAGACAAAAATGGGATAAGAAGGCTGACAAATTGATTCTAGTCGGGTATCCAGATAATGTAAAAGGATACAGATTGTATAACCCCAGAACTAGAAAAAATACTACGAGCAGAGATATCATTATTATGGAGAAAACAGAGTCGGACACAGCTCAGATAATAGTAAATAATTGTGATGAAAAACCATTTATGAAAGAAGATGATGAAAGTCTACAAGAAAAAACAGTTTCAGATCCAAATGATTCAACATATATTTGTGAGTCATCGACTTCCGGGGATGATTCTTATCAATCTATGGCTGAGGAAGAGTCTATCATAGAGGATGAAGTACAGGTGAAGCCAGATACTAAGCGTAGGAGAAAGCCAGTAGAAAGATATGGTATGACTAACCTCTGTATTCTGGACAACCTGGAATCTTGCAATGAAGAACTCGATTATGAAGCTGCAATGAATGGACCAGATAAGGAACAGTGGAGACAGGCGATGACAGATGAACTGAAGGCTTTCGACGACAATCAAGCATGGACATTTGTAGATAGGAAAGAAGCTGATAGAGTGGTACAGTGTAAGTGGGTATTCAAGAAAAAGTACGAAAGTGATAATAGTGTGCGTTATAGGGCAAGACTGGTCGCAAAAGGTTTCACCCAAAAAGAAGGTGTGGACTACACTGAAACATACTCACCAGTGCTTCGTTACTCTACATTAAGGCTTTTATTTGCTTTAAGTGTCAAACTTAACTTTGAAATTACTCACTTAGATGTAACTACAGCATTCCTTAATGGTTATCTACATGAAAATGTGTATATGCAAGTACCACCTAATTTGGATTGTAAAGAAAATTGTGTTCTCAAATTAAATCGTGCAATTTATGGTTTAAAACAATCAGCCAGGGCTTGGAATGAAAGAGTAAATGATTGTTTATTAAAATTGAATTTTGTTAAGTCAAAGTTAGAACCATGTCTATTCTATACATAAAAAAATGTAAAAAGGAGCAGATCATAATAGCAATTTTTGTAGATGATTTTTTCATTTTTTCAAACAGTGGTGATATGGTTAAGGAGTTAAAAACCAACCTAATATCAAAATTTAAAATAAAGGATTTGGGGCAATTAAAACAATGTTTGGGTATGAGGGTAAATATGTATGAGAATGGCTGTATTTCCTTAGATCAAGAAAAATTTGTAGATCATATTTTAAGCAAATTCAATATGACAAACTGTAATGTTGTTGATACTCCCATTGAAAATAATTTGAAACTAGAAAAAGGTGTAGATGTTTGTCAACAATACCCATATCAACAATTGATAGGTAGCTTAATGTACCTAAGTGTTTTAACTCGTCCAGATATTTCATACAGTGTAAGTTACTTGAGCCAATTTAATAATTGTTATTCTCATAGTCATTGGAAGCATGCAAAACGCATCCTAAAATATTTATGTAAAACGAAATCGTATGGGCTAATGTTTAGCAAAGACAATTTTAAATTGGAAGGTTTTGTTGATGCAGATTGGGCCTCAAACACCCTAGATAGGAAATCTTACACAGGTTTTGTTGGCTGAGCTTGCTTTAAATGAAATATGTTTATATCATTTTAACACAGTGGTTTAATAAAGTAGTTTACATTTTATGATGAATATAAAATTAAACTCGTCTTTATTATTTAGAAGATGACTTAACAGAAACAGTTGCTAGGCTACAACAACATCTATAGATTACTCCTAGAACAGACAACAGTGCATTATAAAACCTTCATGGTTCAACACCCCCACTTAATCCATTATGTTGTGTGCAGAACACATGTTTCTGCTTACCAACCCCCTTAGTCATCATATCAGCAGGCATAAGGGTAGTCTCACAATATTCAACACAAATAACCCTTTGCTCTGCTAGCTCTCTAACAAAATGATATCTTATATTTATATGTTTGGAACGTTTTCCAATAGCAGGAGAATAAACTAGCTTACTGGCACTTTGGCTATCACTAAAAATAGTAACAGTAGTGTTATAGCCAGTCAGTTCAGAATATAATCCGTTAACTGATATCACTTCCTTAGCGGCCTCACAGATTGCGATGTACTCAGCTTCAGCAGTACTTAACGAAACACAACGCTGTTTTGAGGACTGCCAAGACACCGCAGCACCACCGAAAATAAGGGAATAACCAGAGAAAGATTTACCATCAGGCCCATTTCCCCAATCTGCATCTGCATAGGCAACCAAAGGCTTATTACATTTTTTGTAACACAGTGATAGATCCGCTGTCCCCTTTAAATACCTAAGCACACGTTTCAGTGCCGCCATGTGAGTAGAATCGTTGCAGTTATTAAATTGACTCAGCATCGTAACTGCATACGATATATCAGGTCTTGTACAACATGCCAGGTATATTAGTGAACCGATAATTTCCTGATATCGAGTATTGTCGTTCTTTTCACCAGATTTCAGACGAAGGTTCACTTCAACTGGCGTACTAACTTGTTTGCAGTCCGACATTCCATATTTCTCTAAGATTTTTGAAATGTAATTCTTTTGAGATAAGTGTATTTCACTAGCACTCTTCCGCTCAATTCGGACTCCAAGACATTCTCTTGCCTCACCCAAATCCTTTATTTTGAAGGATCTGGCAATCTGAAGTTTCACCGTCCTGGCTTCTACAGCTCTATTTGTAAATATATAAAAATCATCCACGTACAGAGCTATTACAGTGAAAATTTCATTATGAATCTTTGTATAGACACACTGGTCATACTTAGACCTAGAAAAATCCATCTTTATTATATGGTCATGAATCTTTTGGTTCCAACACCTGGCAGCTTGTTTCAGGCCATATATGGCTTTCTTCAATTTGCAAACCTTGCCTTCACTCCCCTCTTGAACAAAAGATTGCGGCTGTTCCATATAAATTTCTTCACGCAAATCTCCATTTAGAAAAACGGTGGTAACGTCAACATGATGAACGCTCAGGTTCTTCTCAACTGCCAGTGCTAGTAGAAGACGAATCGACGACATTTTGACTACCGGTGCAAATGTTTCAAAATAGTCTTCACCAGGTTTTTGCGAATAACCCTTAGCAACCAGCTTGGCCTTATGGCGCTGGGTGCTGCCATCCGCTCCAATCTTTAACTTGAAGACCCATTTTGTTTTAATAACATTAGCGTCTAACGGTCGATCAACTAATTCCCAGGTTCCATTCACCTTCAAGGAATTGAACTCGTCCTTCATCGCTTCCATCCAAAACTTCTTGTCAGAACGCTCCATAGCATCCTTAACAGAAATAGGATCAGGATCTTCTGACACGTGGAAATTATACACCATGTCTTTTTCCCGCTTCGGAACCCTATTTCGAGCAGGGTAACGTCTCGAACTTTGCAAGTCTTCTGCCACAGGACGCTCTAAGTCGACAGGAGCTGAACTTTGCAAATTCTCAACGTCAATAGAGTCGTAAAAGTTCTCTCCAGAATCCGATCTCGTCAGTGAACTAGCCCTCGCTGTACTAGATGCACTTCCAGATTCTTCTTCATTCGAACTAGCCACCGGAACCCCCACTGCAACAGGACCAGCAATCCTTGGCACCTCTGGTTGAGTAGTGGAACGACTAACTCCTGGAATGTCATACTGTAAATCTATGACCACAGCATCCTTATTAGAAACAGGAACAGCAGCTTCTTGTTTTTCTCTAATAATCATGGGAACATTTTCCATAAAAGTAGCATCTCGAGCGATGACAACCCTCGTTGGATCATCCTTCAAATTTATAAATCGGTACGCCTTCGAATTGGTCGAATACCCAGTCATTATCATTTGAATCGTTTTAGGATCAAACTTCTTGCGACTATGATCCTTTACCAGAACCTGAGCTCTACATCCGAATATTTTCAGATTCGATAGATCGACTCTCTCTCCTGTAAAAACCTCCTCTGGAACTTTATCCTTAAGGGCCATTGTTGGAGATCGGTTCTTCAGGTACACGGCACAACCAACAGCTTCGCCCCAGAATCTCTTGTCCAAACCAGCCTCATGTACCATACATCTAGCCTTCTCAGTTATTGTGCGGATTGTTCTCTCCGCCACTCCATTCTGTTGAGGAGTGTAAGGTACTGATCTCTGGTGTTGGATCCCATGTTTCTTCAGGAAACCTTGAAATTCTCCATTGGTATATTCAGTGCCATTATCGCTACGAAATTTCTTTATTTTCTTTCCCGTCTGATTTTCAACTAGTGCCTTGAATTCCATGAATTTAGCGAAAACTTGGGTCTTGGATTTCAACAAATAGCCAAATGTTTTTCGGCTGAAGTCATCCACAAAAATCAGGTAGTACCTGTTACCTCCCCAGGACTCCACTTCCATAGGGCCCGCTAAATCCGAATGCACGAGTTCAAGAAAGTCTTTTGCTCTCTTACTTTTACCTTTTGGAAACATTTTGACGCACTCCTTCCCTTTACAGCAACCTTCACAAGGTTCCGTGCTCACCTCTTTAAAAGTCAGACCATCTGCCAAACTTTTTAACTTCACCATCAGAGCTCCACTCAGGTGACCTAGTCTTCTGTGCCACAAATCAAAACTAGCACGAGAAGATTCTTCTGGAGGACACGTCAGAACCATTGCTGCTTCTTTACCTAAAACATATAACCCCTGTTTCAGTGGTGCTGTCAATACTGGCTTTCCAATTACTTTTACCTTGTAATCCTTTTGGTAAACCTTACAACAAGTCTCATCAAAAACAACAGTGCAACCCTTAGCACACATTTTGCTAACCGACAGCAAGTTTGTCGTCAAACCTGGAAGCATAAGTACATCCTCGAACCTCACAGAGCGCCCCATGACATACACATCCCCTTGTTCACTAGATACAATTTTATTATTGTTCGCGGTCGTCACTTGCTTAGAACTAGTGGACTGTCTATCTTCTAGAATATGCACGTCAGACGTCATGTGTGATGTAGCTCCGGAATCTACGACCCAATGGCCCTCACCAACCGTCATAGATAGAGCGGCCATTAGACCCGAGGTCTCTTTACTGCCTTTGTTGTCTTCAGACTTGTTTCCTGTTTTACGACGTTGACACTGCCATTTATAATGCCCTTTCTTCTTACACAAATGGCATATAACTCCCTTTTTGGAGTTTGACATCAGTGCCGTTGCCGTGTCATCTTCTGCTGTGTTCATTGAGCTGCTTTTCCTCAAGCTTTCTTTGAGCAACGCTGCCTGCACAGACTCTGTTGTAATCTTCATGCTTGAATGCTCCAATGTCATCACCAGAGGATTGTATGCATCGGTTAAACCGGCCAACATAATGATCCCAAGAAATTCATCATCCAGACCTGCCTTTATTCTAAGTAATGACTGGTTGGTTGACAGGATGTCATTGAGATATTCCTCCATTGACGAAAACATTGTCAATTTGGCGTTGAATAATTTCCGCAACAGATACAGCCGTCGCAGTAACCCGCCATCAGCATAAGATTTTTGCAACGCTTGCCAAGTATCTCTCGCTGTCTTGAGATGCATGATCATAGGATAAATATTTTCCTTGCACATGAGGCAGATCTTACTTCGTGCTTTGGCATCCTTTCTTTTAGCCTCCGCAGAGTCTGCCACAAAATCATCACTCACACACTCCCATAGATCAAGGTCGGTCAGGACCATCTCCATGGCAAAAGCCCACGTACCATAATTGCCTTGGCCTGCCAATCTCTCAACACTTTTTACAACAGCTTGTTCCATATTCGAAATTGAGATACTAAAAATTTTGCTCAGATATTCACCAGATCACGTCGGGGCCCATAACCTGTTGGCTGAGCTTGCTTTAAATGAAATATGTTTATATCATTTTAACACAGTGGTTTAATAAAGTAGTTTACATTTTATGATGAATATAAAATTAAACTCGTCTTTATTATTTAGAAGATGACTTAACAGAAACAGTTGCTAGGCTACAACAACATCTATAGATTACTCCTAGAACAGACAACAGTGCATTATAAAACCTTCATGGTTCAACAGGTTTCTACTTTAAACTCTCAGGAACCGTTATTTCATATGAATGTAAGAAACAACGCACTATAGCATTATCAAGTACTGAGGCTGAATATATGGCGATAGCGGAAGCCTGTAAAGAGGCTACTTATTTAAGAAACTTGCTTTGTGAAATTGTCGGCAGTTGTGACTATGTAATCATATTGTATAATGATAATCAAGGTGCTCAGATGTTATCGGAAAACCCATTATTTGATAAAAGAACCAAGCACATAGATGTGCGCCATCATTTTATTAGAGAAGTGGTAGCTAATAATCTCATTAAGATAGTTTACCTGCCAACATCTGAAATGCCAGCAGACTTGCTGACCAAGGGATTAACTAGTATAAAACATAATTATTTTGTAAAGAAATTAGGTATTCAAAGCATTGTTTAATGGATGACTGTATACTGTTGGGTTTTTTGTTTTTATTAGTTTGATAAGATACTGTACCAAAGTTTGGATTATTTTGATAAGTGGAGATGTTAGGATTAGTATCAAAATAATATACTTACTCGCTACACTACTAGCGTTGTCTATGACGAAAAACTCACCCCCATCCCCTTCCCGACCTCAGATCGCCCGTAAATTATTTTTCCTTTCATTTTTATAATATTCCCCTCCTTTTCTAATGGGTTTTATCCTACTATTATTTTTTTTCACTTTTTATTATTTTTAAAGGCTTCTACCCTGGTCTAACAGTAAACATAGCTACCCAGAATATTTTATTATATTTGCCCCATTCTCGTAAAATTAAGGTACATATTTTATAAACACATTCTCTCAATAAAAATATTTTCCCTCATACAATAACCATACGCCACGTATAATACAAATTCCAGTCACGATGTATTCAAATACATTTGCAATTATATTGATACAAAAACTTGTGAAGCCTCGTATTCCGTGAAAACAAAAACAAAGAAACACGTTTAAAACACAGTTGCGAAACATTGTTTCCTGGGACATCAATTAATGTAGGTGACAGAAAAGATACGAGTAGATGTGCAATTTTAGATTACGCGACTTACGAGAGGACCCGTGAAATTTCTTGTTTAGAAATAAAATATACTTCTCGCTATAATACGCTACTCGGCAATACTGTAGCTTCCCATTACTGACTTTTTGGAATCGGATCAGTAGTTCCAAAGATAACCCTCTACATAAAAATTCACAAAGTGTACCTCTTTATAATGTAGTTTAGATTAATTAAACATTACCTTGGTACTATAAAGGTTGTCTGCTAAAGACAACCTTATATAGCTGGCAATAAAATTAGCTCTGGTTGGATTCGAACAGTCAAGCAAGTTTAGAACGAGGTGTGAAATAAGTTGGGAAAATGTAAATACGTCTAGTCAAACTAAACGTAAGGAAATCGTATAGTTGTTTGTATCTATAATATGTATGTATTTACAAAAAAAAAATGTATATAAGTAGTTTATCAGCCATCTTGTTACCATAACACTAGCATTAGGTTGCTTAGCTTAGGACAAATGGTGCTGTGTGAAATGTCCAGGGATTTATTTTTATTTTATTTATTATTTCCTAGAAGAGCTCATCAGCTCTTCACTGTACCTACAAGCAGCATGTTTTCTGTGATACAAAAACATGTTGCTAGAAAAATGTTCTCAACTTTCGTATCCCAAAAAATACGGGGCTTTAGGTTGGTACTTTTTGCTAACATTCGTAGCCAACGCTCGAAAAATATCAACATATTGAATATAAATGGGGGAATTTAATTGGAAACAAGGAACACATTTTCGGGAGACCTCCGAGAGGTATTATGCAAATAACTTTTCGAGTGGTTTATTAAAAAGTATCCCCGCGATGACTATTACTTTGTATTGCTAGATACTCTACTTTTAGTGTTTGGAAAGAACCGGCTATTTATTTAGATGTATGTGTATACCTAACATGGCGCTAGTATTTCCCAATGGGATCAGCAGCGAAGTGTAGGTTCACTATCATGGCCCCAAAGCGTTATGCAGTCCAGTTTTAATAAACTGCTAGGAAGGTTTATTAACATTTGATAAGGCAAAAGTGATGTAAAAAGACCGCTAAGACTTTGCCTTCTCTGACTTGTAATCACACTCAAGAATCAGGCTTAGAGACGAGCTTGCAACAGTGAAAAATAATACAAAATAATTTAAATACAGTGTCTTGTATTTAACATAGGTACAGTTCGAAACACAAGCAGATTGCTTGCAGCAGATCCTCTATTTTAATAAAAAATAAAATAAAACTCTGATTTCCCTAGCGGTTTAACAGGTTAGACGGAAGTATTTTATTTCTGTGTTAACTCAGAAATTTTCAGAATAGAAGTAGAAATTCAAACGTGTGTATCGTCATGATAACAGAGATAATATTTCTGTACCTACAAGAAAAAAAAAAAGCTTATTCCTTAGTAACTCTTATTCCGTTTACCTACTTGAGTAGTATTTTTCCTTCTTTCAACTTAGCCTATGGCAGTCCACTGCTGGACATAGGTCTCACCCAGCCTGCGCCACAACACCCTGTCCTCCGCCTTCCGTATCCAGTCCGTCCCAGCCACCTTCTTATATTATTTCTTCCTATATATTTTTTTCGACAAACATGGCCACCCCACTGCCAGTGAAGTTTGCTTACTCTGTCAGCTATGTCGGTAACCGACCGGTAACGATTTTATTCTACAAAGAAATTCAAAGCATAACCCGCTCTATAGCGCGCTGAGCAACCTGTTAGCGAGCATTTTTCCTTGCATCAACAAATACCAGTTACTTTCACACCAAAGAACACATTAATGAAAGAAAAAACAAATTGCCTATGAATTTTATAAATATAGATGCGTCCAACTTTTTGTAAAAAACACTTCACTCTTGCTCCACTTGGAAAAGAAAATGTCACTGCCTTGGAAGGGATAATATGAACGCTTGAAGTGAAGTTGTATGAAACGAGAAAGAAAAAAAATGCTTCATGTTCATATGTGACAGCTGTTTATTTTTGAAACTAGGTATATGCGGTAAAATGTAAAATATGTATGCTTGGCGTGTGCTTAAATATTCTTTATTAAAGTCCAAATTTATATGACGGAACGAGCATCACGATCAGGGTGGGAAAGATTTTCTTTGCTGTTCGTTTTGTGTGGTGTGGTGTGTTGCAGCTTCTTTAAGTTGAGAAATATTGAAGTTTGTACGTAAAAGTATCAAAAATCTATTTTTATGCTTACTTACCAATGGCTTGGTAAAATGTTCTTAAATGGTTTGATCAGATTTTTGTTGAACAGAAGTTTGACAGTCTGATTTCAGTCTCAATCTGTCAAAAATACCTGTAATTTCCCTACATTTTGACAAGTTTATGACATTTGTTTGTCTCCGAGATGAGACTGCGACTATATTTTTAACGTTTTAAATTACGAGAATTGGCCTTGTGATCAGCTGAAATAAGCAGTTTGCAGTCAACATAATGAGAAAAAATGAATTTATTTTTAATTGTATCGTGGTCACTAAGTACTTATAAAATTATGGGTACCTAAGTATACTCCAATAACTTAGTATAAAAACATTCGGCCTAATAATCCAGCACAGGGTTAAATGACAGTTCTCCGAGCCACTTACCCTCGGCAACTCGTTAATCCGATTTGCGGCTAACTGCACTGGCTTTTAGTAGTTTATTGGAGTTTAGATATTTGTGCTGGGGAGTTTGTTGCGCCATCTTCTTCTTCCCAGCGATAGCACTACGAAGTGGTAAAGGGTGGGCGTTTTTGGGGGACTGTCTTTTGTAATTACAATACACACTTACACTACACACTATACTTAACATAAACACTTCTTTCAATTTGTTCCATAACATGCACACAACTATTTCCGTAAGTTTAATTTTATTTACCTAATACCTATGTAACCTATCTGTTGATCTGTATAAACTTCAGCTAATACAAACCTTGTGATGAAAGAGACTGGACCATGCGACACAGGGTATCCTAGTGTGGGGTCCAGTGTTACTCGAAACCAGAATGTAAAGTTTTTTTTCTTGAGATTAAATAAATTAGTTTTATACATCATTTTGGCGTTTGAAACGTGCTGATTCTCAGCCTAATTTGAATAAATGACTTTTGATTTTGTGATAAATATTACGTGTAAATACCAAAACCAGGCGAAAGGAGTATGTAAGGATCACAGCATCTGCTGCTCTGTAGTTGTCTGCTTACCCTCATGGGAAGGCGTGTGAGTTAATGTACTACCATCTGCCCGTGACTTCGTCTGTGTGAGATTTCTTCTTCTCCCGGCCCACCTCGTCGCATCGCATCGCCTGTTCGCGCTATTACTTCGATTTCACTTCTTTTGATTTTTTTGGTTTTGCTCGGTTCCTAAGAGATGTTAAATAACCTATTGTAGACTCTCAAGAATTAGGCTATCAAATGCAAAAAAAAAAAACAGTATTTCCGGAGATTAGCGCGTTCAAACAAACTCTTCAGCTTTATTATTATTTGTTTATTTATTTTTTACATAAATGATAAATGATAAATGATTTTATTTTTGTAAGTAGGTTTCTACAAACACTTTTACACGTCAATCATATTTTAAAACTAGATGAGGTCGGCGTTTCCTATCTGACTACTCTGAGAAGAAAGGCCGAAACAAACTCAGAGGTCACAGTCTCTTTTAAAGTCCAGACATAATCTTGGTCAGATCATATGAAGACCATGCAGGTCGATGTCTGAGATGGTCTTTTGAGGAAAGAACCACACAGATTGAGAGGACCTGTCCAGCCAGTGCACGCATTTGTCAGAAATCGTGCAGCTCAACTCAAAACTTAAGGAGCTCGACGATTCGACGAACAATACCAAAGAAAGGACATTTGGGTAGGCCACATTAATTACTCAAACTGCCAGACCATGACAAAAACTAACAGAACAGAGAGAAAAATTAAAAATAATATAAATAAAATGACCCACATAGTCTTCACATTCACAATAATTAAAATAATAGAATACTTTACAAAGTAAGCAAATGTCATAGTATATATAAAATCCATTAATGTCAAAGTGTATATAATAAAACAAAAAAAAAAAAAAAAAAACAACAACAACAAGACAGAGAGAAAAAAAATATAAATAAAAATAAAAACATTAAATATGTAAAAAATTGGAAGCACCTTAATCCCAAGCCTTTTTGTCCTCGATATAATCCTTAACGGTATAAAAGGCTTTCTGGCACAACTTACGTTTAATGAATGATTTGAATTTATTAAGGCTTAGATCTTGAACGGGGCTTGGAACTTTATTGTAAAAGCGTATACATTGGCATCTGAACGAGCCACCTATTTTCTTGAGCCTTGTTATAGGTACAACAAATTTGTGTTTGTTCCTAGTATTTATATCATGGATATCACTGTATTTTTTAAACAATTTTATATTTTTATGGGCATATAAAAGATTTTCATAAATATACTGAGAAGGCACAGTCATAACATTAATCTCTTTAAATTTGTCTCTGAGCGAGTGTCTCGGACTTAATTTATAAATTGATCGAACAGCTCGCTTCTGCAAAACAAAGATAGTCTGAATATCAGCGGCATTTCCCCACAATAGAATACCGTACGACATTACACTATGAAAATAGCTAAAGTACACTAAACGGGCTGTCTCTATATCAGTTAAATTACGAATTTTTCTAACAGCGAATGCTGCGGAACTTAGCTTTTTTGACAATTTGTCTATATGCGGACCCCACTGAAGCTTAGCATCCAAAGTTATGCCCAAGAATACGGTGCTGTCTTCAGGATTCAATTCTTCGCCCTTTATCAACACATTAGTTTTCACCTGCCTAACGTGAGGTAGCGTAAACTTAATGCATTTGGTTTTTTTCTCGTTTAGAAGTAAATTATTAACATTGAACCAGTGGACTACTTTAGAGATCGCGCTATTTACTTCGTCAGTAACCTGCTGCTGACGTTTAAGTTTAAACAAAAGTGAAGTGTCATCTGCAAACAACACTATATCATGATTATCCTTTATGAGGTACGGCAAGTCATTAATATAAATAAGAAACAAGAAAGGACCAAGAATTGAGCCCTGTGGGACTCCCATTGTTACTATAGATCCGGGAGATCTTTTTCCATTAACGTCAACGCTCTGAATCCTCTTACTCAAGTATGAAGTAAGAAGATCCAGAGCAGCGTTCCGGATCCCGTAGTGACGGAGTTTCCTGATTAAAGTTTCGTGAAGAACGCAATCGAATGCCTTGGACAAATCACAGAAAATGCCCAAGGCATACTTCTTTGACATAATATTTTTATTATTTGACATTGTGTACAGACAATTCTAGTTTCATTAGTGTTTGTAATATTAGTGGTTGTAATGGCAGTCATGTCACATGGTGTTAATAGGTTTTTATATTTTATCTGTCCTTTTGATGGATTCTTCTATATTTTTAAATGTGAATTTTTTTGTATTTGTGAAGACTTTAGATCTGTAGACCATTTTTTATTTTATCAATTACCTGGTACTTGTTGACAGGTTTACGCTGTCCTCCCATACCTACTGTAATTTGAAAACATTGTAAAAGCCAATTATTTTTAAAAGAGTAACCGTGGAGTTTCTTGCCGGCTCTTCTCCATAGGAAACGACCAATTGGAACCGTGCACCTAGCTTCTGACGTTTCATAAGTGCCCATGTTGGTTTATGTGTATAAAATATTTTGATTTTCATTAGTATATAGGTATAACGGCTGGGCCATTTAAAATTTGAATCAGCTATAAAAAAAACTACTGACTATTTTTTCAAATTTCTGGTTTTATTGGAATTTGTCAATTAAGAATGGAACATAATATCATTCATTTTACTACCACGACTGGCTCCGCAGTACCCCATCCGATCAACCCAATTTTCCAGTACATTTTCGATTGTTTCGGCTTGAATCTCTTCAATAGCATCTTCGATTTCATGTTTCAATGCTTCAATTGTCTCTAGGTGGTTTGCGTAACATTTATCCTTATTCCCCACTGAAAATAATCCAAAGGGCTCAAATCACAGCTCCGAGGCGGCCAATTGACCGCCTCGCAAATGATCGCATTTCGGTTGATTATTCGATTTTCAAAAACAGTGCGGAAAAGATCGATGGTTACGTTGGCTGTGTGACGTGTGGCCTCGTCTCGTTGAAACCAAATGTCATCCATGTCGTTCTCTTCAATTTTTGGAAACAAAAATTCGTTGAGCATGGCACGGTAACGCGCCGAGAATTTTCCATGTGTTACAGACTTAAAGACTCACTACTTTGGAAGTAAGTTTTTAATATTTCCCAATTTTGTTCGAGCGTATAGCGTCCCATTTTGCAAATGTCAAACATAAAACTAACTTCCTGTCAAAAAATGAATGTCATTCTACCATTCAAAGTCAAAGTAATCGGTACTTCAAATTTAAAACACCAGATGGTCCACCGGTTATAACTATACAGATTAATATAAATCGCCATATCGTATTGAACAAGCGTGATCCTCAATGCTCGTGCCTTCTCTGTATGACCTCTGCCCTACAGTGGGATAATAATAGGCTGGTTTTATTATTACTTATTACTTTATTATCTCATGTTATGTGCGCGGTAGTCATAATAGATTCAGAATAAATCTCTGTTGTAGAATTACCGTTTTAATGAAGTAACTGTATACTGTATAGGTAGTTGTTTCCCTATTTATCGTAATCATTATGTAATTACCGTGTACTGTACAATAATTTTGGACATCCCCATTATTACTACAGTAAATGCTTAAATGTTAAATTAGTATAATTACAAAGCATGGCGGATGGATAGATTGTCGCAATTAGTTGTTAGCAGTCAGTTACACTGCTGCACTGGTCCATGATTATTAATGTTGCCCTCAGCATCATCAACCTATAACGTTCCCACTGCTGGGACACATGCGGGCCCAGTGTGAGTTGGTGGATGTCACATGTCATCGAATTTTGGCCCTAAGACATGCCAGTTTTCTCTCGATGTTTTCCTTCACCGTTTTGAGAGCACTGCGGTGCTATTCTGTAAAAATCTCATCGTGAAAACTGAAGTGAAGTGATCTGTCAATAGCGTCAATCGCTTACATCGGTGGAATGACAGCTCACTTTAAGCTCACCTAAGTTTTCACGGTGAGATTTTAACAGAATAAATCGGCTGATGATGAAATTATTTACACAATGTAACGTGCCTGTTTGGGTTCGAACCTACGACCAACAACTCGTAGTCACAGCCGTTTCCACTAAGCAACTACTGCTCTCCATGTTGTCGTTTTTTTTTTCTCCCGCTCTGGGTGGAGCGGAAGGGAGTGTCAGACTCTTACTGACTAAAACCTACCCGTGTTCCTTCCTTAGCCCTTTCTGTTCCAGGGCAGCGGTAACCCTTTCGGACGATCCCGCCGCCCTCCATGTTGTCCTTAGGATGTTCTCTACTATGCTAATTTTCACCTAAGAATCAAGTTTCCACTTCAATACTTAAGCTACAGTTTCCTTAAAAAGCGGTGGCCGCCATAGAGCGACTGCAATTTACCGGCGAATGACGTACCTGAAGCGTTATTATGAAAGTAAGTTGGTGTCGTTTTTTGACACAGTAAAGTCAAACTCCACTTCCATCATTTTCATGACAGCCGTCACTGCGGCCGTTATGTGGCGGCCACCGCTCTTCTAGAAACAGTAGTTTAACAGGGCAATGCGTTGACATTTTCATATAACATCGAACCAGTATCCCCATTCAACCTCACCAAATAGTCTAACCAAATGAACACTATAAACTAGGTCACACTAAAATAATATATCCAACATATTACACACGTCCTAGCGTAATTAGTTTTAGCGGTTACATAGTGGTTCCTACATTTTGTGAAGAAACTGGCTGCTTAGTCAAGTGCACCGGCACTATGTACCAGGACTGTACGTGACTTCACGTACATCGGAGGTATAAAAGGGGAATTGCACGGTAGTGATTTTTAAAAGTAAATAGAACACGCCTTTTATTTGGTTTTATTTTATTGTAAAGGCGATTGAGATTGGATTTTTATTTTGTTTGCGTTTCCGGGGTTGAATATGAATTCAATATATTGAGCGTTTGAACTTTTTGATTTTTAGTATTAGAAGGGATTGGGTGTTATTTTCAATACGTTTAATGTGTAGCAAAAACCGCGGCCCCCGGTCGACTTCTTGATATGCAATGGTCGCTGTAGCACCATAAACATGAGGCTACAGGAGCTAGTGCGAATCTTGGGGTTCATTCGATTAATCGAGTCTGGTCAAACCACGCTGGGCTCGGTGCAATTCATTAATTCATGAAGGAATTGGGAATTATTTTCAATACGTTTAATGTTTAACAAACTCAACCCATTTTATCAAAAGAAGTTTTATGATTTTTATTTCCTTTTCCAAGCTTTTATTTGACATACAATGTTCGTATGTAAGTTGATCTCTTAAAAATGTTTGATGTTGCTTTTTACACATATGTCCTTGAGTCAAAAGTTGACTTAAGTATATGTCATTGTCTGTCAAGAAAATAGTCTCAATTTATTTTATTAATATATATTTTATTATCAATATTGAACTTGGACCATCTCTTATAGAAATTATAAAATAAAAGAATTAAAGATTTAATTTAAAAAAGACACATTCCGCTAAAAAATATGACTAAACAGTTACCATCATCCTATGTAAAAAATACATGAATTCTGATTCATATTCTGCAAATAACTGATAACACAAACTATGTTAAAGAGAAAAGAGAAAAGGATGTGAAATACTCGATTCCAAAAGTCCTCAGCCATTGTACAGATTTTTATAGAAAAAAAAACACTTTAACAGTGCTTTTCCGTACCTTTCTATTGCATTTTCCAGTTTTTAGCTCACATGCAAATAAGAACAACTCTGCAATCCCCGGGATTTGCAGTGTCGTGCACTTAGGTCCATCTATGCACTGTATGCAGTGATTCAGTGTAGTCACAAATAACGAAGCAGATTATTCGAATTAAAGTCTTTGGGGACTTAATATTATACTATCAACGAAAGACACGAAGTAACAAAACAATATTCTACAATGAGACTATGTAACTCCCAGTTTTCACATACATACGTCAACATCACTTGCACGCGGAAAAACTTTCCACTGACCAATGGGTCTCTGGCGACTGCAAAATGGCGGCATAGCAACAATTATGACGAAGCCACCGTAGTTGGTACTAAGTAGCATTTTTTTGTTATTTTAGTGCATATTTTTTTTAAATCTTTATTTATTAACGAGGGTTTGATCACATTATGAACAAGTCAAGTCAACATCTTTGTAAGTTTGTATACACACGAGCGACACGCGTCAATTGCAGAGGCAACTGCCGCCGGCCATTGATACCCGTTGACAGCAGCAGTCGACGAGTGTCGATGGTTGCCTCTGCCACGTGTCGCTTGTGTGTATACAAAGAATGTTAGGTTTACCTTAACAGGTGCCGCCACACCTATCTATTACCTGTATATCTCAAAGAGAGATGGGATTGTCATGTGTCGCAGATCCTGTTTAAGATACAATATTTAACAAACAATAATAGCAAAATAAACAAATAAAGTGAATAGAAAAATGTGAAACTGTACAGTCTGCATTATACTTTTACTATTATAAAAGGCAACTTATAATAATTACTTAATTAAGTACAACCATTTTATTCTTTCGAAATTCAGAAACCAAAAAAAAAAAATCGAGACCTGTATTCTGCAGATAGTTAGGTATACAAGAGAGTACCCGAGAGTATCCAACTTACTACCTACTTTAAGAAAGCAGTCCAACTCGAACACAAAACACAGCGACTTGGGATTTGAACTTGCCTTGACTAAGTCTGTAAGCTGTACGTGTTGCCTGGTAGGGTTAGCTAAATTAAATGTTCGGTGAAATAGAAACTTGAATGTCGAAAAGAGCAGCTACAGTCCCTCGGTAAAACATGGACTTATAACAAGGGAGATATCCTGAATTTGACCCCCATCCGTTACACTATTAACCTTAGCCGATTTCTAGTACTGGCAACTAGCACACAAGTTTACGACACAATTTTCATGTGGTCCCCATCATCTTCCTTTTCCCAACTATGTTGGGGCAGGCGTCCAGTCTAACTGGATGCAGCTTGTACCATATATTACAAGGATCATCGGCTTTTTTAGGACCTCCGCAAACCAGTCACACAACAATTCTACACTCTTTCATACGTGTAAAACACGAGGGGTCGCTCCCCTTTAATCACCTACTAATAATTACTATCTTGTAATTAATTAACGGTTGGCATATAAAAATGTCTATGCTCCTTTCATAAACACACATCCACATTACCGTTGTTATCATGGTTAAAGAAATATTAACAACATTGAAAGTATTAAACACTTAAGTGTTATTAATGATATTAGGTACAGATGATAGTTTTCTGGACTTTAGTGAAGGTGGCTTCGAAGCTCAGCAGACTTTGACGGGACCGCTGGTGATACGATGATCATGCGTCATGGAACATAAAGGGCATGCCGGCTCGTACGGAGTACAGAGATGCTATGCAGCTAGCGGAAATGACACAATAGACTCGTAGATAATCGGGTATCCAGAAAAAGGACCGGGAGCAGCCCATTTTAACTGGTCCTACACCTACGACAAATAAATAATGTTACACCAGAGAAAAGGCAAGGCTTCCGCTGAGAGTGCCAATTAGGAAAAGTGCGTATCAGATTCGAAGAAACACGTGCACAAATTGTGCGGCGACTTGATTGACTGTTAAACGATTGCAGGAAAATAATATACTGACATCCGTACTAAGATTCCATTCATATAGAAGAAATACCGATAAATTCTGAGAGTCGATTCTCAGAATTTAACGCCTTAATTCGTCTTCTCGTATCTCATAATATCGTCTTGATTTAAATTTTTCCGCAACAGATTTTTTTTATATCAATCAAATATTTTTGCCTGACACGTCAAAATTCAAATAATTCTGTTTAAAAAGATTAATGACCAGACATATTAATCAGAAAAGAAGGTTGTAACTGCAGAGGTAACGCTGCAATATTTAGGTGTAAACACTGTCCAAAATGGGTTCAAAACCGTTCGGATAGAGATATTTTATAGTTATGTGAGACGATGTCAATAAATAGAATGTGTTGGATGCAGCCGTTGAGGGTAGTCCTAGTTCTATTGTTTATCGACGATGGGCGGACGACCTAATTCTATGCTCTTTTATACGTGTAATGACATACATTCACGCCATTATTGCCGTACATCGCTGTCGTAGATTCATGTGAGCAGTTATTGTCAAGCTAGCAAGCATACTTCGCTACTTGACAATCGTACAGGGTGGCCAATTCGGATGTATACAACTTTTTTTAGCCCCCATTCTGATTTGACGCCAAATTTTTCAGTTGTTCAATGTCTATTATTTAGTTGAAATGTGGCAAATTCATTATGCAAAGTCTATAAAACCGTAACTATCGCAATACTTTAACTAATTTTGGATAAAATTAGTTAAACGAATTTAAGAACGACCCAATTTTTCTAACAAATCATCGAACGAATAATGACTACCATTTTGATCGCTGAGGATTTCGCGACAAGTCCTGACATTTTTAAATCATCTAGGCACGTGTAGAAGCAGAATATTTTTGTGACTGTTGGTGGGATACCTAATAAAGTATTCAAAAGACAAATACCTTTATTCGTTGGATATGGTAGGTAAAAAGATGGTTGGTACATATGGATATGTAGCGGTATCTATAACGCCACATGCAAAAACGCGTCATACTGACGTCATGCGAATCCTGCATCTCGCAAGCAGAGTTTACCGTGCAATTAGCATAGATACAATTTCCCAATTTCAATCATTGGGCCATTGCCCGCCAGACACAACACCCGTCTGGTCGGAGGATCCTCCCTTTTCTATGGAGGATGAGTGAACTTTACACCCTGTTCCTCATGCCTCCAAACTGGTGCAAAGAAGCCAAAGATTGACTTAAGCCCAGATAAGAATTTTTTTTGCTTAAACTCTATCGTTCAGATGCATGAGAAAGTGGTAAAAACTGCATTTGCAAACAAAGCAACCACTGACCCTACAAGAATGGACACCGATGATTCCTCTCCCTCAAGTCTAGCTGAACCTCTAAACAACATAACAGTGGGGAACCACATTACAAGCATTATTTTCACAATCCACAACGTGTGTAGACAGGCCACTAAGCGGAATGATACAAACATGATCAGAAAAACTGAGAAGACATCATTCAAGATTCACTATAAAGGGGACGCTTATTCTCTAGCTAATGAAACAATAAAAGGAATGTGGGTCGATATTTCAAAGCACAATGGCTTGACTTACAAAGACTTTGACGCAGGTGATACGGATAACTGGTACGGGACAATGGGACCCTACTTGGACATGTTTTCAGCTTTCGCACTAAGAGTCAATGAACTCCGACTGGGCCACAACAACATGCCTATTACCAAACAGGACGGCGTACACAAAAGTTTCCCTGTTGCAAAATATGGATTGTCTGGTGCACATCATGTATTAGAAGGGGCTTCTTTCCCACCTGAGAGAAGATCGTCAATTGTTCAAAGCTTGGGTCCGATGACCGCATGGTTGTGCATGCTAAGAAGCGAGGGGATATATAGGAAAAAATATGCCACTGCAGTTAAGCGCGCAATGTCTCATGTTCCATGTATAGATGATATTATTGAATGGACTAAAAACACAAAGCAGGCTTCCAAAATATCAACATTAACTACCTTAGTGGCAGAGACAATATTGATTACAACTTCAAGACAAGCTACCAGGATGTTTTTCCCGTTGACCATTTTTGCCAGCGTATGGAGGGCCCACAGTGATAAGAAGAAATTCTGTGAATTTTTCAGCACAACTGGTGCAGGAGGCTGGTATACTTACAAATGCGCGTCGCAGAAAGGACTCCAATATACTATGTGTGGCGATATGCAAGAGGAAATGGCTTCACAAATTGCTTTTCATGGGATCTTTGGTACCTACAAGGAAGATCTTTCAATCTTATCACAAATAACGAACGTGGCTAATTGGTTTACACGAGAGGACATGGGAGGGTGCTTTAGGCAATCCAGAAAAGTCAAATGTGACACAAAGGTAACCTTGCCTACGATGATATATTATGCTAAGATGTCTTGCGCCAATCAAACTGGCATGTTATCGGGAGTTTACAATCAAGTGGCAACAGTACCTTGCTTTAGTGGACATCGCACACACTTATTTGATTCCACTTTCTTCGAACACATAGAAAAGAAGCGGATAATAAGTAACACAGGGAAAACATTGGCCCAGATAATCAACATCCTGATTCCTGACTAGCACACTGGAGGAGTTACATGACAGAGTTAAAAAGGAAAATGGGAAGATAGAGATGGGGACCACTCAATGGAGGGACATGGCTTCTCTAGAGTTAGGAACTCCTGGTTTAGAGATTGATTTAAGAATTGAGGGTAGAAACCGAATGTTTCTTGGCAAGAACTGAGCACCATTTTTGTGTTTTTTAAGAATTCTATTGTTCTAATATTGAGTTATAAGCCATAGTCCATCTTATTGAATATGTTCTTTATCTGTAGTGTTATTTTTTATTAGTGTAACAATTTAATTTTTTATAAAAAAAAAAGTTTGAAGGCATGAGGAACAGGGTGTAAAGTTCACTCATCCTCCATAATAAAGGGAGGATCCGCCGACCAGACGGGCGTTGTGTCTGGCGGGCAATTGCCCAGTGATATTGGGAAATTGTATCTATGCTAATTGCACGGTAAACTCTGCTTGCGAGATGCAGGATTTGCGTGACGTCAGTATGACGCGTTGTTCGCATGTGGTGTTGGAGATACCGCTACATCACTCCCCTCCGGAGACCGGAGGTCGATAGTTGGCTGAGTCTTGTATCTTGCGATGCTTGCCAGGCCAAAGGTTCCAGTGAATCGGAACCGGTTGCCGCATAGTTCACGGTGATTCGGAACTGTCTGCGGAGATATGCCCCAGTGAGTCGGGGTGGCGCATAGTTCGCGGTGAGTCGGAACTGTCTGCAAATATGTCCCCAGTGAGTCGGGGTGGATGGCGCTGCGTTATACTCCAGTGCGTCGGATGTCGTACAGCACCGAGTTGAGGCTGGCTTCTGCGTCGACCAGGAGAGGGTGCTCTGCTTGTTGACCGGCCGAAAGTGCAGTGTGCTGTGCCGAGGTTGCTGATGATTATTGTCAAGCTAGCAAGCATACTTCGCTACTTGACAATCGCATAGGGTGGCCAATTCGGATGTACCTATACAACTTTTTTCAGCCCCCATTCTGATTTGACGCCAAATTTTTCAGTTGTTCAATGTCTATTATTTAGTTGAAATGTGGCAAATTCATTATGCAAAGTCTATAAAACCGTAACTACCGCAATACTTTAACTAATTTTATCCTGAAGTTCTTAAACGAATTTAAGAACGGCCCAATTTTTCTAACAAATCATTGAACGAATAATGTTTACCATTTTGATCGCTGAGGATTTCGCGACAAGTTCTGACCTTTTTAAGTCATCTAGGGACGTGTCGTGGTCAATCTTGAATACGAAAAGCAGAATATTTTTGTGACTGTTGGTGGGATACCTAATAAAGTATTCAAAAGACAAAGACCTTTATTCGTTGGATATGGTAGGTAAAAAGATCGTTGGTACATATGGATATGTAGCGGTATCTACAACGCCACATGCGAACAACGCGTCATACTGACGTCACGCAAATCCTGCATCTCGCAAGCAGAGTTTACCGTGCAATTAGCATAGATACAATTTCCCAATATCAATCATTGGGCAATTTCCCGCCAGACACAACACCCGTCTGGTCGGAGGATCCTCCCTTTTCTATGGAGGATGAGTGAACTTTACACCCTGTTCCTCATGCCTCCAAACTGGTGCAAAGAAGCCAAAGATTGACTTAAGCCCAGATAAGAAATTTTCTTGCTTAAACTCTATCGTTCAGATGCATGAGAAAGTGGTAAAAACTGCATTTGCAAACAAAGCAACCACTGACCCTACAAGAATGGACACCGATGATTCCTCTCCCTCAAGTCTAGCTGAACCTCTAAACAACATAACAGTGGGGAACCACATTACAAGCATTATTTTCACAATCCACAACGTGTGTAGAAAGGCCACTAAGCGGAATGATACAAACATGATCAGAAAAACTGAGAAGACATCATTCAAGATTCACTATAAAGGGGACGATTATTCTCTAGCTAATGAAGCAATAAAAGGAATGTGGGTCGATATTTTAAAGCACAATGGCTTGACTTACAAAGACTTTGACGCAGGTGATACGGATAACTGGTACGGGACAATGGGACCCTACTTGGACATGTTTTCAGCTTTCGCACTAAGAGTCAATGAACTCCGACTGGGCCACAACAACATGCCTATTACCAAACAGGACGGCGTACACAAAAGTTTCCCTGTTGCAAAATATGGATTGTCTGGTGCACATCATGTATTAGAAGGGGCTTCTTTCCCACCTGAGAGAAGATCGTCAATTGTTCAAAGCTTGGGTCCGATGGTTGTGCATGCTAAGAAGCGAGGGGATATATAGGAAAAAATATGCCACTGCAGTTAAGCGCGCAATGTCTCATGTTCCATGTATAGATGATATTATTGAATGGACTAAAAACACAAAGCAGGCTTCCAAAATATCAACATTAACTACCTTAGTGGCAGAGACAATATTGATTACAACTCCAAGACAAGCTACCAGGATGTTTTTCCCGTTGACAATTTTTGCCAGCGTATGGAGGGCCCACAGTGATAAGAAGAAATTCTGTGAATTTTTCAGCACAACTGGTGCAGGAGGCTGGTATACTTACAAATGCGCGTCGCAGAAAGGACTCCAATATACTATGTGTGGCGATATGCAAGAGGAAATGGCTTCACAAATTGCTTTTCATGGGATCTTTGGTACCTACAAGGAAGATCTTTCAATCTTATCACAAATAACGAACGTGGCTAATTGGTTTACACGAGAGGACATGGGAGGGTGCTTTAGGCAATCCAGAAAAGTCAAATGTGACACAAAGGTAACCTTGCCTACGATGATATATTATGCTAAGATGTCTTGCGCCAATCAAACTGGCATGTTATCGGGAGTTTACAATCAAGTGGCAACAGTACCTTGCTTTAGTGGACATCGCACACACTTATTTGATTCCACTTTCTTCGAACACATAGAAAAGAAGCGGATAATAAGTAACACAGGGAAAACATTGGCCCAGATAATCAACATCCTGATTCCTGACTAGCACACTGGAGGAGTTACATGACAGAGTTAAAAAGGAAAATGGGAAGATAGAGACGGGGACCACTCAATGGAGGGACATGGCTTCTCTAGAGTTAGGAACTCCTGGTTTAGAGATTGATTTAAGAATTGAGGGTAGAAACCGAATGTTTCTTGGCAAGAACTGAGCACCATTTTTGTGTTTTTTAAGAATTCTATTGTTCTAATATTGAGTTATAAGCCATAGTCCATCTTATTGAATATGTTCTTTATCTGTAGTGTTATTTTTTATTAGTGTAACAATTTAATTTTTTATAAAAAAAAAAAAGTTTGGAGGCATGAGGAACAGGGTGTAAAGTTCACTCATCCTCCATAGAAAAGGGAGGATTCTCCGACCGACTTGGGAAATTGTATCTATGCTAATTGCACGGTAAACTCTGCTTGCGAGATGCAGGATTTGCGTGACGTCAGTATGACGCGTTGTTCGCATGTGGCGTTGTAGATACCGCTACAGATAAGTTCGACAAATCCGCCGCTAATAACGGCATACGAATATTTATAATGTGAACCTAATGTACGTAAATTAGGTTCATATTATAAATATTCGTATGGGTATAAAACCTAACGTATATACTACTTATACTCTAATAAACAATGCAAAACACTTATACTATTGGACATTTGTATTCTACTATACAATATAAAATAAAATATTGTGTTTTAATGAAAAACGCCATGAAAAGCGATGTATTATAAAAAGGAGGAAGAGATTAAGCAGATCTTATTAACCGTATCAAAACGCCAAGCCTTAATTTTTTAATTAAAATTTAATAAAAGTTATCTTAATTTAAAGTTGTATACTTCGGAATTGGCCAGCCTGTACTTGCATATTATAAATTCAAGTCGCTTTTCGTGTCTGCCCGTGTGACTGCGTTGTTCTTCTAAACTATACAACGGATTTTGATGCAGCTTTCACCATCATTTAGAGAATTTATTCCGAAAGGTTTATGTTGTATTACATATTAATATTAAACTTACATATAATAAAGAAATCTCGATGTTTTGCAAAGTCGTAAAACCCATGCCAAGCAGGGATGGGTCGCTAGTAAATTCGTAAATAAAAGGTCAAAAAGAAGAAGATAATTTTAAAAAGTTTAATTAGCTTAATTCTGGTACTGGAGTATAATGGAACTGGTACAGGAATTTGTGATAGCGACGTGGACATGATAAACACTGCGACTCTTGCACAACTAGCTCAAGCTGGATGATGAGACATGAGTTATGAAGAACAGCAATGAATCGTCGTTATATTACATTTTAATTGTTAAAGAAATAAATAATAATCAAGGGAGAGATGATTATAAACTATGATAGAGGCAGACGTTAAAAATATGAAATGACAAAAAAATAACGGAATAAATCTTTTTAGTTGATAAATGACTCTACTGTCCACATTACTCAAGCATTGGAACAAAATAAACAACAAAAATAAAGAAAACACTGAATTAATCAAAAGATCTTAAAGTTCTGCTAAAGCTGTTTTATTTCTTTACTTTCTCGTCGGCAAATATGCAAAGAGCGAATGAAAGCAGTTTTTCATACCCATATTTGCATTTACTTTGACGATCTTTTTATTTGCACCAGAAATAGTCTTACTTAAAAAACAACCGACTTCCATAAAAACACTACAAAGTGAAAAATAACTTTAATTTCGGAAGTCGGTCTTTGGTTTTTTTATTTCGTTTTTCGCCACCGACTTCCAGAGACCATATGGGAAGTATACCCTATCCAACAAAAAAAGAATTTTTCAAATCGGTTGGCAAGCGAAGGAGTTATTCGCGAACAAATAAAAAAAAAAAAATACAAACATCCGAATTGAGAACCTCCTCCTTTTTTAGAAGTCGGTTAAAAAAGGGAAAAAAACTGAGAATATGACATTTTGCGTAATTCCAATATGTCATTTTGCGAATGTGGCATTGTGCGCCGAATCCCTCATAACGTGGAAACTATGAAATGTGGAACCGGCTGTTCGAAAAAAAATGTGGAACAGTGGCATAAGTTTCCCGTGGGAATATCGAGATAAAATGTATCCTGGTTATAAACTATCTATGTGCCTAATTTCATCCAAATCCGTGCAGTAGTTTATGCGTGAAAGAGTAACAAACATTCATCCATCCTCACAACTTTCGCGTTTATAATATTATCAGTAGGATATAGGATATGCAGTTGATTATAACATACATACCTGCTATATGTTTAAATTAAACAATTTTGGAAAAACGTGATTGAGCTGGACAAATATGACCATTACCCTTATTGCGTATAACACACAAAAGGGAGATATCATCAATCTGAATAATTGCAAATCCATTCCTTGTCTGCTCAACAACGTAGGTGCCTAAATAACGCTATGAAATGTTGATTTATTTGATTTACTTATTTACAAAAATCAATCTTTATTGGATTCTTCAATAAAGTCTCTATGGTTGGTTTTACCTTACTCTATGGTTTTGCACTTTCAAATAGACTGACATATGACTTTCAAGTTAATTTTAAATTGGCTAATAATATTATAGATACAGTTATAAAAGGCCCATAACTCGTTTTATTTAAGTGCTAGAACCTAGATTTACAATATGAATGTTGTTGAACTGTCAAAAAGAAACCGATTGCCACAGATAGTGTGTTACGTAATTATCCCACGGGACAAATATTAGCCCACTTAGCATTGTACCAAATCTTTTCTTAATAATAAAATGTGCAAAAAGACAGACCAACAATACAAACCAGCACTGTCCATAAGATCATAAGTCAATTTATCCAAGCTATTTAGTTTCCAGAGAAAATAATATTTGATTTCCTAGAGTATACAAACTTAGCAGAGTATACCAGACCTAGTGACAGTCAATATTTTCTCTAGTTTATTGGAAACGGCTGCGAACTAAAAGCTGTAATACCTGCTGCTGTTTGGTGATCGTTTTCGATAAAATGGCCGTATGCTGTTGACACTTCAGTTTTCTCCTAAATTCGTATGCGGCTTTATATAAAAATTTGGACTTGGTTAGACAAAAAAGCTTGGCTATAAAAAAGATCTTTGGTCCTTAAATAATGCCACATATTTTGTTGAAATTCAGACTACACATTATTTTCATACTAATATTATAAAGGCGAAAGTTTGTGAGTGAATGTGTGTGTGTTGGAAGGAAAGAAAGAAAAAAACGTTTATTTGGACACAGTTCGTGAAACACAAAATTAATTAAATAAAAAATAATGTTTCAGACAACAATAGTGTGTGCAATTTGTGTTTGTATGTTTGTTACTTCTTCACGCTCAAACGGCTCGACCAATTTTCAAGAAATTTGGTATGGACGTAGCTGACACCCTGGATTAACACGTATAATTTAGATTATAATATTATATACAAAAGCAAAGCTGTTGGTGAACCTTTATAAATAAACTAGCTGCGCCCCGTGATTTCACCCGCATAAGTTTCGATCCCCTGAGAATATCGGGATAAAAAGTATCCTATACGAGTATATTAATCCTGGTTATAAACCATCTGTGTGCTAAATTTCATCTAAATCCGTTCAGTATTTTTTGCGTGAAAGAGTAACAAACATCCATCTATCCATACAAACTTTCACGTTTATAATATTAGTAGGATAAAGTTGAAAATAAAAGTTTCGTCGCAAAAATTACATGATATACTTGACTGTAATTGCATTGTAATATGCAATAACGAACAGCCGGTCTATTCTGTAAGAATCTCATCGTAAAAACTTAGGTGAAGTGAGATTGCAGTGACCTCTCACTTCGCCGGATGCTACAGCAGTACGATTCTGTAACTTGGGTGAAGTGAGCGTGGAGTGAGCTGTTATTCCAACTAATGCAAGGGATTGACACTATTGACAGCTGACTCTAAGCCAGCTCACTTCACTTAACGTTTCACGGTGAGATTTTTACAGAATCGATCGGCTGGAATTACCATCATTTTCACGGTGATTTTTTTTAGAGAATACCTCGGCAGGTGGTAAGTTAAGACTTTGGTCACCTTTTAAACTTAGCCTCTAACACTTTTATACTATTAGCCTGCACCATCCACCGCTGGGCAAAAGCCCCATGACTTCCAGCTCTTTCGATCCAGGGCTAAAGTGGACAACTCATTTTTACACTATAATATTAAACATGAAGATTAACATGCATATATGCAACTATAGCCATCTCACCTTGTTGCTCTCGCTATCACATGCAATTAATTTAAAAAGGGATTGCTAATGGTTTCAGCGTGTACGATGTAATACTGTTTACCACTTAATGTCCGATATACATTATTATAATGCAATTTGAGATTAATCTGTATAGCAGTGAGAGTAATGCATTTTGGGCTTTTAAGCGGATTAATGTTTTTATTGGATTATTGGTCAGGAAGCTATTGGTAGGGGTCGAAAGCTGCAATAAATTTTGGTTCGAGAGAAGTTTATTTGGATTGCATAGATGGTAACAATTATAATAGCCACGAAAATACCCGCAGTTTCGAAAGCCTAATTGAAACCCCGATGATTATTTTTAAAGACCTGAGGGAAGAATTCTCATAATTTTAACAACGTTCTCAGTCTCAAGCTGTATATTTTTACAGCTTGAGACTGAGAACGTTGTCCTCTTAATTTCCCTACATTTTTGGCAATTTTTTTATTTGAATTTGAACGATTTTTAAGTACGATAAATGGCCTTTTGTTAGTTCCCAGTAAATTTTACGAGAGAAACCCTAGACGAGGTTTCACAAAAAAAAAACCGAAATGCATTTTCCATCAATTTAAAAATATTTTTTTCTTTATTTCCAGGTGGCGGCGCGAGCCCGGGCGTATCGGTTTCAACTCAGGTACGTTTAAACTCTTCACCATTTAAGGCTTAAAAGGATTATATTGGAGTGGCCGTAACCAAAACGTGAATGATTTATTGAAAGCTGGCCTTTAGAGGTTAAAATGAAAATATTTATCGCCACGCAGTGATGCAGGGGTTTTGGACAGACAAAATCACGCATCTGTGTCATAAAATGGCAATCGCCAATAAAAAACCTCCTACTATCACTGATAGTTTAGTGAAGGTTTAATGCGAGTTTTCATATAAATTCAGATACTGAAAACAAATGAAGCAAAACATGGAACCATCGATATGACGTAGATTTGGAAGAAGCAGCCTATTGTGTTGTGGTTCCCACTGCTGGGACACAGGCCTCCTCTCGGGGAGAAGGAGTGGGCCATAATCCACCACGCGGGCCCAGTGTGCGTTGGTAGATATCACGTGTAGGTAGGTAGATATTACGTGTCTTCTAATTTTTGATTCTATAACATGCCGGTTTCGTTTCCTCACGATGTTTACCTTCACCAGTTTGAGAGCAGTGGAATTTACACTAAGTAAGGCGCCTGTCAAAATCTATTTATTTATTTATTTAATCAAATAAAAATGTTAACAATAAACAGTAGTAATCTGTAGGTACCTACACTTGACTTATGCTAGTCTAATCAAAAATCTAAATATTTTATTTCACATAAACCTACACGGGTACTTATGAAACGTAGCGAAAGCTAGGTGCACGGTTCCCATTGGTCGTTTCCTATAGAGAAGAGCCGGCAAGAAACTCCACGGTTATTCTTCTAAAAATGATTGGCTTTTACATTGTTTTCAAATTATAGTATTAATAGGTATGGGAGGACAGCGTCTTGCCTGGGTACAAACCTACGACCTTCAACTCGTATGTCTTGGCCATTACCACTGGGCCATCACTGCTCTCCTGCTCTGCTCACAGCTGAAGAAGCAGACTCTACTTTAATAACAATAATCCATTCCTGATAGATACTTTCCCAAAAACTTTGCGTAAACTCAACTAATGGAGACTATGGAACTAAAGTTCTTGTTGGTGTAGTTAAAATAAAATGTTGCAAACTTAGATTAGCTGCTAACCCGCGACATCGTTCGCGTGCCGTTAATAGTAAATAAATAAATATATTTTTTTTCTCTTTATTTGTTTTAGGAACTTTTAACAATATGTTACGCTAGTTCCATCATATAAACTAATGTAATTACAACAAACTTACAAATTAACCAATGAATATACCAATGCAGCCTCTGGTGACATTGGTTTTGCTAAGATCATATTAAATATACCTACATCTAACTTATTTATATTTAGTTCACGAACAAACGCACTTCTTTCAGGCCCATTCCTGAGGTCTAACCGTTGATAGACAAAATAAAAAAATTATAAGTACCTACCGTATATACTTTCATATTATGCATTTAGTAAAAAGCTGTTATATTAACATTACAAACATACACTTCAATTTTATTTATTTGAATGTGTACCTATGTATTTTATAGATTTTGATGGGTCGTTCTGTTGAAATTTTGATTTCTGCGGTTATGGCGACGGACAACGCCACGATGTTCCCTGTCAAGTTGCGTTCCTTTCCACATTTAACCCTTCAAAGCATGAGTGAACAGGCATCTTCTGGGCATGCTAGTTCCATCATAGACCTGATCCATCGCTTTCCATCAGGCGTGATCGGCGTGATGATTAAAAAAAATATATGTATTAAATTGAAACCGGAGCAGTGATTTTATTTGAGGTAGTCTTGGTTACTGGTGTGTGAACTCCATTTCGATATTATGTTTTACTTTACTTTCGCACTTCAACATTTTCATAAAAGCTTTTCGTACCACTGGTTCTTTTTTTCGGTATACAATTAATTACTTATAAGAATTTTGTTGGCCAAAACTTATTTCGTTAACATTTTACCAAACAATAGATAATTATAAAGTCTCCCTAAAATGAGAGGAAAGATTTTGATCAAAAAGCAAACTCAAAGGGGTCGGAGTCAGTAATTGGAACATTTTTGCGTACCAATTAAAAGATCGATTTTTTATGAACCTATTACTTTTTATAGAGCAATAAATTGTGCTTTTAACCCTGGTCGTATCTTTTACAGTTCACTGCGTATATTATGAGTTAAAACACAGACACAATTTGTTAATTGTGTCCTCGTGGATCAGTCCATTTATGGGTCCCAATAGGGGATCATATGAATTGGACTGATCCGGTTCAATTAAAATTTTTCGTTCAATTCCATCGGATGTAGACCATTTTAGGATTATGATATTAATGAGGGAAATTTTAATTCTAATTTGATTTTTGTCTCCTTACAAAAGAACTAATTAATGAAATATACTTAATTTGATTCGGTTCTCTAAGTAATAGGTAGGTAATACGGGCTAGTGTCCGCCACTCCACTTGTCAAATGGCGTATTTTGGTTCTATATCAGAAATAAAGCAGCGATAAGGCCGCCTATAGTATATTTTTAGTTTTCGGTCATTTTTTTTTTTAATAGATTTTTTCCTTGCCTGACTATACTCAGGTACTATTTTCCGTCATTTTAAGGACTCCATAAATTGATTTGATATTACGATTTCGCTAAATGATTTATTTACTAATAAAACATAGCTGTTAAATTGTTAATGGATTTTCTTTAGTGATTAAAGCTGTGTGGGGATTGACAGTCAGTCAGTAATAAAACTGATACTAGTCTGGTACTTATATCGGTTTATGATTCTTCGACTGATTAATGCAAATTCTACGTCATCGATCGAACTTAGCCAATCAAACCAAATATAATATGTACAAGAAGTGAGTGAGAACATCAAAGTGAGTGCACACTACTTCAACTGACTCCCCATAATTGGTGTACGCACTCGCTTTCTTTTACCTAGGCATGTTTGGTTCGATCGACCGAGTTCGTCCGATGACGAACGAGCATAATTCAGCAGAGACGCGGTTCCTATTGAACCTGTTAGACAGTGATTGTTGAACAGTACCTATTGTTGTCTTCAACAATAGCATCTATTTGGAAGGAAACCTGAGCTGACTTGTTAACGTTGACAATAATAATTGAGATTATCTTGCTTATCCTACCTTTGAGATTTCTTGAGAAAGCTCTTGGTATCAATATTCAATTCGTTGTTTTACTATCTACTATCTTGATCTTTGGCTTGGCTTTCGATGTTGAGTTTGCTATTGAGATGGTTTATGTGGAGTTGTTGGCGTTCATTATGAAAAACCTGGGGTCTGTGTCCCATTATACCCTGTCCATTTTAGGTAAACCGTTTTTTGTCAGATGGAAGTGATTGCAGCAAAACACAATACATTGATTGATACACGTAGGGTATTATGACGGCACGGTTGGCGCAGTGGTTAAGCGATTGACTGCTGCGCTGCGTGTCGCGGGTTCGATTCCCGCACGGAACAAATATTTGTATGACCTACATGTATTTATTCCGAGTCTGGGTGTTTTTCTATCTATAATATGTATGTATTTACAAAAAAAAAAAATTGTATATAAGTAGTTTATCAGCCATCTTGTTACCATAACACAAGCATTAGGTTGCTTAGCTTGGGACAAATGGTGCTGTGTGAAATGTCCAGGGATATTATTATTATTATATTAAAATGTCTGTAAGAAGCCATAAATAAGATAATTCAATAAGCTAAGGCAGTTTACATAATATTTATTTTATCACGCATATTAAAGTTAACTTTTACGTAATCTGGAATATGTACGTTCTAAGACAGCTGTGCCATTTACTGGAAATTAAACTTGAATAATAATAATCCTTAAATTGTCGTCACGCTTATTACTTTAGCCAAAAAGAAGTTATTAAAAACGATTGGACCTAAAAAGAAAACTGCAAGTGAAGGATTTTAAGAACTCAGCCAAAAAAACCTCTCAAAAGAAAGGGTCGTATTACATACCCGAAATGTGTGAAATTCTCGCGTATTTTCCGCCAAAGAAAGAATAAAAACAACAAAAGAGTAAATCAAAAGCATCCAAACTTGTAATTAGCAAGTTCTCGAGTCGCTTACGTGAGAACACAAGGAAAATTATCATTGTTACTAAGTAAGAAGTTGTCTAACAACAAGTGCAGTTTGTCAAGTCGCCAACTACTTGATTATCCAGTTTGTCTTAGTCGCTTAGCTTAATATTAGTTTCGTTATCTTCACACTACTCGTCCTAGTAGGTAAAGAGGCTCATCTAGAGGTTTGGATTGTTTGATATGGTTAAGGAAATAGGTGAAATCATCATTTCAGCTGAAAGTCGTCCACTGCTGGTCATACTCATAGGCCTCCGCCAAATATAGCTAAAATAATGACTCACAATATAATCGCGATGAAGTTTATTGTGAACACCTGGTAGCCAAAGCTTAGCATTAACTGATAATGGCGCCGATTCCCTTGTTCACAAACTAAACTAAATTGAAGTTGCATGCATCTTTTTCTTTCTATCTCATTAAGAAAAGCACAGAAGATAAATATTAGTTTAGTTCTGTCAAATTAGTCAGCGACTGACTTAATTATTGACGTATTTTTAGTAGTCATGTTTTTAATCACGTTTAATTTGTCTATGGAGTATCCTAATTTGACAGGACTATTCTAATACTTATCTTCTGTCCCTTTCTGCTAATGGTCACTAATGCTTATTTTTTTTACTAATAGTTAATTATTTGACATTAGCAATGATATTATATCATTAGATATACTAAAAATTGATAAAAAAACTCATTTTTGCCAATATTTAACCATTAGTTACTATTGGTTGAGTTTAACTAGGGATCAATAAACCGGCTCTAAATGTCAATAAAACACAACTCTTTAACTGTTAAGAAAGGCAACTCAGCATCATATCAAAGGACTTCACAAACAGATTCCGTAAATCTACTTAAAACTTCTCACGTCATACTTACAGACAAGTAAAAAGGGCGTGAAATAATACTTTCAAAAACAATTGTTCGCCCAATTTAATCAGTCGTGTTTTTTTATCATTCCATTACCAAAACTCGTTTAAAACGCGATTTTCTTGTAATGAAATTCCGTCTGGATCATAAAGAGAAACCCTTTGTTTTAAGACGTCAGGTAAATGCCCTTACAATGGTGCAAGGCATTTGTTGAAGCGAGGATAACGTCATTTAAACTAAATGATAGTCTAACGTGAAGTTTATAGGGAGTGGATTTTAGTTGAGCGGTACCATAATTGCGTAGCACGCATTCAATCATAATCTAAAATTCTAAATGATCATTCTGAAGCATATTGCTAATCCATTGCTTCATATGTTTCAAAAATCTGTCGGCAACAACGTAAATAATGCAATGAATGTTGTTGAACTGTCCAAATGAAAACCATTGTTACTATCTAGTGTTACGCAATTGCACCGCAGATGGTGATGTTGATGTTGACGATGATGCTAATATCATTCTCATATGAAAACGAGCTTCAATTCAAGTTCTCCCGAACTCCGAGCCCAAAGTGCATTCTGAGCAGTACTGTGTTAACATTTTATGCGGACACGTCAAGGAATTGTTTGTACTTATTTCTCCTTAAGCATAGTTTTATCAATATGTTTGCCGGTATATTGGTGTGTGCTAGCTGTCATATGGCAAATAATTTAATTGAACATTTTGTGTTTCTTAGTGTTATTTATTTTGCATACTTTTGTATAGAATCAAGTTTTTCTAACTGAACAGACAGCTGTGTGCGGTTGGGGAGTTTGTCGTACCACTTCTTCTTCCCAGCTAATTCACTAGGATGTGGTGAAGGGCGGGCATTCTGGGGGACCGTAATAACTAATAAGTAATTTTGAAGTTCGAAAAGTGCTGATTCTCAGCCTAGTTTGAATAAATTACTTTTGAAAAGGATGCTCTCAAAACAATGATGTGAGATCGAACGTGATTCACACCCAGTCATTTTGTGGTTATAACAGAGGATAGAAATGAAAATGTTGTATTTACTAATGAGCCAATCTTTTATAAGCACAGCTAAAACTAGCCGTAGGCTATTACCGGTCCGATCAAACGCTGGAAGAAAGAAAATCTTGTTCATAACAATGATTTGACATTCAAAGTATACCCTTCCTTCGGGGGGTAATTCTAACTGAATCTCTAATTAAGGAAAATGAATCAAGGATTATATCGAGCTCCTGCTGACTAAAACCTGCGGGGTAATTGCGTAACATACATACATAAATTGACAATTTATCGCATTTTCTTTCATTTTGACAGTTCAGCTACATTCATTGCGTTTGTTCCGTTGTTGAGCAGAAGAATTTATTGAACCTATGAAGCAATGGATTAGAAATAGATATACTTAAAAACTCTGGGATTGTGATTGAAACCGTGTTAAGCGATTGGGGTGCTGGTGTTTCTGATGGCACTTGCATATGTTCTGCATGCAAGATACAATGCCAAGGAGGATAGCTACCTTTTCCAATGAATTATAATAATAATTAACAACCATGCTGAGATTTTAAAAAATAAAAAATCCTTTTTCCAAGTGCTTACTCAGTAACTATTGAAATATAATGATTGAGTGTAAATGTGGTGCTGTTCCACAAACGATGGGACTCTTGTCTTAATAACGTGTCATGCGTGTCCTGTCAGCTGCACGTTACAGGAACTGATGGACGCTGGTGATGGCACCAAAGAAGTAGCCATGTTCTGGGCCGAGTCCATTTAGATTGCTATCGGCACGCTAAGAGGATACAGACGATTTTTTGATTTACTAAGTTTGACACATTTCATCTTACAAGATAAATATACATCTATTCAGGTGAACCATGAACTACAATGTTATAAAAGATGGTATATCCATCTTGTATAGAGAGACATTTTCCTGAGCTCATTTTTTATCAAAATAGCTATAATGGAATGGATCATTGAATTCAGTGAACAAGAACAAATACCTGATATCACTCGAAAGAGAAAAATATTCCAATAGAATTGCTCCATTACTTACATATTATGTCGAAAGATAGAATATTATGTCATCATCTGCCTAGCTTCCTCCTATGTTGGGGTCGGTCAGATAGGCAGTCCATCCATGTAAAATACTGGTATTCAGCTGCATCCGGTTAGACAGAATATTATGTATAAGAAGTTAATTGTGGTTCAATTGACTGATTTGTCAATAAGTGCTATTAATGAAGTAATGCGAGATGAAAATAAACAATAAAGTTAGTTAAATTACTGTTAATTTCAAAAGTTCGTAAAATATAATATAGTGCAGTGAAATTATGATTTAATTAATAAAAATTAATAGAATAGTCCAGTTAACTGGTCTATTCTATTAAATTTTACTGGTCTGGTCTGGTCACGTGAAGAGTCAACCAACCTCCCGGTTTTCTTTTCTTTTTTTTAAACGTTGAACGCTAGGAATTACTCCTGTATCGTGGGTACGTTTACAAACATTTAAACTCACATACGCAAACAGCCATACCCCGAACAACTACCGGTAGGCAATACAAATATTTGTTCCATGCGGGAATCGAACCCGCGACACAGCGCAGCAGTCAATCGCTCAGCCACTGCACCATCCGTTTCGTCAAAATTATACATAATTAATAGACAGGAACCAGTTAACTTAGACTATGCTATTATTTTTTTTTAATTAAATCATAATTTCACTATACTATATTATATTTTACGAACTTTTGTGTGCTTTACGAACTTTTGTGTGTTTTACGACATTAAAAAGTGATTACCTGTGCCTGAAAGGTTATTAGAAACAGTAACCACAGTCCTAGCGTTTTGATCGGTATCTGGTAATAAGCCGAGAAGAGATCAAGAAAAACATTTTCAAAGAAACCACTAAGTTAACTCTTAATCTATCCAATGCCTCATTAGTCTTATCTCATTAACTGGGTATTTAATTAGCACCCCAGCTCCATTTCCAGACGTATCTTTTATAAAGTAGTAGGTTCTTTGTTCTTGGATTTTCTATTGCTGAATATTAAATCGCTCCCTCCTGTGACTTGAGTTTGTTTTTTTAGGAAAATGAAAATTTTTACTTGATTTTATGGAAATCTATAACAACCCAATTAGGAATTTTAATTTGAAGTCAGTTGATGAAATGTCAAAGTTGCTTATAATATGCAGAGTTGATATGACAGAGGGGCATTAAATTACACTACGTATAATATACGTGTTTAGTAATTAATTCGATACGGTATAAAAATAAAAAGCGCCAAAAATGAGAAAATATTTTTTTCAAACAAACTAAATAGCTTACAAATCAGAATAAAACGCAACTACCCTTTGTAAATAAATTTGATTGACCTTAGATACCTAGGTAACAAAGTGGCAACGTCTTTATCGTTGTAAGGTGCATGACCTATGCTTAGACATAATCAGCTGCCGTGTTCAAACGGTGCAAAGACTTAAAAAATCATTTGTGACTAATCTACTGCTCCTATTTAATTGATTTTTGGTACAGAGCTTGAAATATAGGTAGTTTAATGGAAAGCCCCTCTGTCGTGTCCACTTTGTATAATTTTAGAACTCTTTATTTTTTTTTTTAAATTGCTTTTGTCTTAGACTTGAAATTTTAAGAACGTTCACAGTCTGATCTCAACCTGTCAAAAATACCTCTAATTTCCCTAAATTTTTGACAAGTTATTGACATTGATTGTTTCTGAGATGAGATTACGACTAGATTCTGAACGTTTTTAAGTACGGGAACTGGCCTTCAGTTCATTCACCAATGTCCGGACTCTTAGATGTTCACTAGTCAAATAAAAGTCATACGTTGCACTCTTCTTTTTTTTTTTGACGGCACGGTTGGCGCAGTTGAAGCGATTGACTGCTGCGCTGCGTGTCGCGGGTTTGATTCCCGCACGGAACAAATATTTGTATGACCTACATGTAGTTGTTCTGGGTCTGGCTGTTTGTGTATGTGAGTTTAAATGTTTGTAAACGCACCCACGATACAGGAGAAATTCCTGGTGTGGGGGGCAACGTTTTATAAAAAAAAGAAAAAAGTAATAATAACACTGTCAACATGACAAAAAAGGTCGATCCCAGCTCTCATTTTGGTTTTCCAAATAAAAAATCAGAGTTTAGTTATCTCCTCGTCTGTTAGGCAAGCTTATTAATTGGTAGTAATAAAAGCACTGAAAAAAAAAATATGAGCATACTCAAAATATGAAATTTACTGCTTTAAATACTAACTTTTCGACAACTTATAAGCGAATACAAATAAAGAAACGACCGAATAAATACTGAAAATTCCGAAAGATAAATACAATATTTGCTGACGTAATATTTTTCCACTAGCTTAAATTGCGTTTTACCGAAATTTACAGGTAGTCATTTTCATCGTAACTTAGGTACCTATTTTATATTATAAATCTAGAATCAACCTTACATATTTTATAACTGTGGCGTTGTGGCTGTGTGGTTTGTTTTTACATTCAAAAATATGTTTCTGGCACTCACCGGCCGCTGCCGCGGTACCGCTCGCTTCGCTCGCTCGGCTCGTGCGTTGTGTAGTCACAGTTCTAACCTAACCTAACCTAGCTGTATCGATTTAAAAAAGATATATGCGTGTTACGTTGCAAACTTCACTAAACTATAATTTTTCGGAAACTTAGTATTTTTTTCTGAAGTTTAGTTTTTTTGGAAATTCAGTTTATTATTTGAATGTATAGATTATTTTTCTTGGAATTATAATTTGAATAAGCTTCATGTTTGAATGTTAAATAACTACAACATTTTTTGTCGGTTAATTTTGTGTTAATTTTTTGGTAATTCATTTTAACACAGGTTAGTTACAATTACAGTCAACCATAGATCGCTGGAAGATAATTTGTTTTTCGGAAGCTTTATTATTTCCCCTTATTAATTTCGGTAACAATAGAAAAACTAATTGTGTCTCATTAGTGACAGTTGAACTCATATTATTATTATGAAACACCATGTAAAACTGACAGAAATGTGAGAAAATGAGGTTAGCCGCAATATTCTTACTTAGTCCAAATTCATTGTACGATGCAGTTCCCTGTTTCCAAAAGCTTTTAAGCGTATTTTAGCTATCACAATCACTGAGCGTTATCTCAATTACTATTCCGAGGAATTAATTTAAAATTTAAATCTGCTTTCAAAAACTTAGCGATGCAAATACAAATGCGGTTAAGAAAACCTTTACCAGGAAATACAATTTAAAATTATTGTATTTAATATTACTGTATTTAATATTGCAACCATTATATTTTTTAATACCAATAATAATACTATCGACGACGATGCTGCAAATGTTTTGAAACCAGCAGGTAAACCTAATCCAAAACTATCGAACTATACAAGTTGGCACTCTACTCAATGAAAGAGACGCTAACATCCTAATGACTCTGCATGGCCCACATACGCCTTTGAAACCGCTTCTAAACGCAACGGCAGAAGCCTTTTATCGCGCTATTGCGCTTTTGCAACGTTTTAACTTTGACTTGAAACTGTTGCAGTACACCTCTAATTTGTACCATTTACTTTGTATCGTGGATATAGAAGTAATACACTTCTAACTACTCTTAATTAGAAGTGTGTTATAAATACATTAAAATTCTTTCAAATAACTAGAGAGTTATTTGAAAGAATTTTATTTTTTTTAAATATATTTACACGGGATCATAGTAGGTAGTTGAACTCATCATTAAACAAATCTGTCTAAGTCTAACATTAATCAAATATGGATCGATCTATGGTATCTGATATGGAAACCAGAAGCTAAACTAGCAAGATTTTACAAAATTTGAATGCCAGGGGACTTCGGGAAAAAATAGAGCTAAAAGGTCTCGTATCTATTTGAATAAGACTGTGAACTAGGTATAGAAAGTTCCTTGATGGGTGCGGCATAATTTCAAGCAGCCTGCAAAATCAAGGCCACTATTGGCTGGTTGCAAGGGAAGTCGTCAAGGACATCAGAGTTCCAAAAAGAAAATCCACCAAAGAGTCGAGAAAAATTTGCATTTTATCAGAAGGATTGTCTGAACGTAAACTTTTGTTGTGAGATAATATCAACGAACCTTCTTCTTTTCGAGTCTATGGTACTTCTTTGATATTTTATATTAATTGAGCCCAGTATGGTGGCCACGTTGGTTGCGGCATCATCATCATCTGCCTAGCCTTTTCCCAACTATGTTGCTTTTTCAACAGGCTTTCAGTCTAACCGGATGCAGCTGAATACCAGTATTTTACATGAAGCGACTGCCTATCTGACCTCCACAACCCAGTGACTGGGTAATACGATACCCCTTGATTGCGGCATCAGTGGCATTCATTAAATCATCAAAGTTTCAGGTGAACGGAAAATGAACCAAACAAAATGAATTCAAAAGACACAATCAAAACAGTGTACAAGAGACAAGAATCCTGGCGGTTGCTCATAGTCTCTGATAAATAAAATAAAATATGCACAATAAAATTAGGCTCCAGAACTCGATATCATGGTAATAATATTAACGCTATACTCACAGCTAGAAAAAATAATAATTTACAGAACACGACTTGGAAACCAATTAAAATAATACAACGCTAATAATACAATTGTATTATTTTAATTGGTGAAACAGACTTCGAAATAACAAATAAATATTCAAACTTGATTTAAAACAATATAAATGTACGTAGTTTACATGCCCACGTTTAAAACATGTGTAAATAATGTAACAATGTACAACTGGAGGGTAGAAAATTTAATTTAGTTAACTTTATCACAAACATGCTTATTTTCTCGACACAAACAAGAACCTTACATGGAACCACAAATATACAGATCAAATAAAGGAACAGTTAATAATGATGGTATGTAAATAATTTTTGAGGATGTTGCCGACCCTATCCTACCAATCCTACTTCCTGCTAATATTATAAACGTGAAAGTTTGTGAGGATGGATGTTTGTTTCTCTTTCACGGAAAAACTACAAAACGGATTTGAATGAAATTTTGCACACGAATAGTATATAAACATGATTAACACATAGGATACTTATTATCCCGATATTCCCACGGGATCGAAACATATGCGGGAGAAACGGCGGCACGGCAGCGCGCCGCTAGTGAGATAATTATATAAATAAAAATCACTCCAGAAATAAAGAATGCAAGAAAATAACAATAATATAATGATTCAAGAGACAGAAGAGCAGTGATTATAATACATCAAAACATTGCTGGTTTAATTAAAACCAGTAATGAGCTTACTGTTTGTTTTGAAGAGATGTCGGAGAAAAATAGAAAAATAGATGTTTTTTTTTATCAGAACACATGTCATTATGATGGCTGCTACGGCATTCATTAAGTAGTCTCGGTAAATCCAACAATAATAATAACGGTCGTCTTTTCATTTACCTCTTCTGTCATTCACGAAAATGCAGTCTAACATACTGTAAATAGTATATAGAATAGAACCCCAATGTCCCCAATTAGTCTACAGGTGAACCACACTGGTCACACGCAAACTTGCAACTGCCTCTAATATTTCTAGCAACTCGAGTCCAATCAAAACTTGTTTAATTATAGCGCCAGACAGGAACGATAAAATAATAATGGACAATAATAATGTAAAATAAAACATTTAAAAAAGCGTTTTTTTGTTGTTAGATATACGTACCTACATATTGTAGCATAAATAAAAAATCACTTCAATGCGTAGAATAAAACGTATATTTTTATTTTAAGGAAAAACCAAATTGAAATATAAAATGTCAAAAGAAATCTAAATACAAAACGGTCACTAGTTACTGGGCAATATTGCAGCTGTAAAAAAATATAGGGAGACGAGAAATCGGTTCTGTATCAATTTCAGAGGATCTTCTACGAATACATTTTTCAAAGGAATTTCACGAACTAGCGAATCGATTGCGATCGATTTTTAGGCTCGTTACCAGTAATTTGCACACATTTTAAAAGGAATTCGATCTAAAATACATTAGCTAAGTTGTCCTGAGACAAAAAAGATGTCAGTGAGCTTAAGTGTTCACAATATTAGTTAGAAATCGTAGTCTCCTGGACACAGGCGAAGGTGGTAATGCTGTGGATTTTTTTTTGTTAAGGCGTCTTAACAAGGGAAGTTCTAATATTATTATGACTATTCTGAACATCGTAAGGCCGGTTGCGTTTTATAGTTGCCTACAAACTTTTTCAAGACAACAAATGAGCTAAAAATTAAATAAAGGGAGATTTATGGATTGAGTATGTATTTAAGTAACAGATTGAAAGAGCAAAAAAATACTTTCGTACCACTCGATGCGTTTCCGGTGCCAGCGACGCCAGAGCTATGATGGATGCTGGGTGGACACCTACATAATATATCACGACATGCCACACGACACAACCTTTTTCTTTTGATCTGTCACTTGCCGTTACTTAATTATCCGCACGTAGCGTACACATGCAACCCCGCCTGGGTTCGATTCCCAGGTCAGGCACAGTGGTATTAAGTTTCTCCATTATGACTTTTTTAGTAGCCCGAAGTTTATAATTTGGTGATTTGTACCCCCGCCTCGGAAAGCTCAACTGTTGGTCCTGCGCCTGATCCCTCTCCAGTCGTGTCGGATTGCCGTCCTAACGAACTATGAGAGTGAGGGAAGAGAGAGTGCACTATAATATCTTCCGAGCCAAAGGCTATTGGCCGCTATGGCCGAAAATCGGTCTGAAGGACTATTATCATTTTTACAGACGCTTGAATTTTATGGGATTAACACATACAAAAAACATTAGAAAAGAGGGTTACCAACTTATGTAGACGTCCATTCCATGCTCACATTAGACCTATGCTCAAAGATAGGGATAGCGTAAAACAACAAGAATAATATTAACAATAAGAATAATAGGCTTGATTCAGAAAGCGGTACTTCTGGACACGGCTCGCATTGTCAGGAGGTTTCTCTCTCTGAAGCCCTGACCGCCGGTAGCTTGGACCCTGTTCCCGATACCGGTGGGCTACTATTTTTTATATTTTTAAATGTTTTTTTTATCTTTTTGTGTATGAAAACTATTTAAAAAATTTAGTTTATAAGTACTTAGATGAAATAAAAGAGAATAATATTGTCCTTCTTTAAGAAACTGCATATTAATTACTTACAAAATGTACCAACAAAATCGCCTAGGCATCGACAAAATACAGCTAAAAGCATTGTCTTGTTAAGAGTTCTCAAGAACGAGATGAGTTACAAAAGTTTAAAGTTAATAGTTGGAACTCCTTCAGCCGTGATTTCGAAACTGTATGCGACTTTTGAATCGGTAATTCAGTATTTTTTCTTTTAGATATACAATGTGGAGACGACAATAATTGAAAACACAGGCATAGGAGTATTTTGGAACCATCAAATAAATCCTAACATTGAAATTAAAAAACCTTTTTTATTTTTCTCATAACGTTAATAGTAGTGTTGGGCGACTATGGGTTTTGCAAATCTTTGACTAGCTATAGTGACTAAACACTATGAGATATACTTGGTTGAATTTTCATTAGATATACGAAGGTCAATTTAATGTCGTTTTGTCATGCTTCGATTTGTCGCAAAATTACTTGAATTACCGGAAAGGTCGAATTAGAGTGACACTGGCTGGTGATAGTCACTCTAGCAGAGCGTCGCATCGATGGTTGCGTGGCTGCTGTCTTCTGATGACCTGTCAGAGAAGTCGCTGTCGCATCACGTCCACGGCGAACTGCTATATTCCAGTACAAACCTGATGATATTGAAGCTGCTAAATAACTTGTACGATGACCACTTCTGGTGAAGGCTATCCTACGCCGTTATAAAGAAATAAGAACACTCCTGTTTTGTTTGCCGACTCGAGATCAAATAAAATTCTCTTCGTTCTCTCCACTTTTATACTACTGGGATAGGAATGTTCTAATCTTTTTCAATAAGACGCACTAAGGATCGGGCCAGTTGTCATGGTCCAGGTGCTTAAGACCTCGCCTTTCATGCATGAGGCATATCCTGGCAAGTACCAATGTGGCTTTTTCAATTAATATGACCTGTACTTTTTGAGTTTATCTTAGATATTACTGACATCGGTGAAGGAAAAACATCGTTAGGAAACCTGGACTTCTAGTTTTTTTAAAGTTTGTCTCCAACCTGCCCTTGAGCGAGCGTGGTGATCAATGTTCGTGCCTTCTCTTATAAGAAGAGGCCTTTGTTCTGCGACGCCCTAAGCCGAGGTTCGTACGACGGGGGATGCCCTTAGCGTCCAGTCGCTTAGTTTTAATTAGTCTTAAGCCTTGTCTGGAGGCTTTAAGTTTACCTAAGGCAACCACAGGATAGCCCGGTTAAGTAGTAACGACCTCTCTAGGTCAACTACGAGAAACCATTTATAAAAAAAATTAAAAAATCCGCAGTCGGACAATAATCGGCTAGTGTATTATTATTTATATATTATAAGAATGTCTCGCTCGTATTATCGAATATATATTCTTTCTCGCTCTCTCTCTATTCTTCCCGTTTCCCTCTTTTTTTATGCGTCATGTTTGCTGCAAATAAATGTATTGTCTTTCTATTCTTTCTTTCTATTATCCAAACATAATGAAACAAAGGGCGAATAACCAAAACCTTTTGTTATTTCATCTTTTCCCATAATTTACCGTCAGTGTTTATATCAAACATTAAACACGATACGGTAATTGTGGTCTCAAGCCAAATCTACGGAGTCCTGTCCTCTTAAAATTGATACGTGACAGGAGACTGACAATGTATAAATACGAAATAAGCCGCCATTTCTCTTTAAAATCAGCTGCGTGAGCTGTGAAGCAAAGTTTTGCCGTAAGAAACAGATACGGTGATAAACCTTAATAATTTTGTTAATAGTTACAGTTTGTTTGGAAAATAGAACTATGTAGAACACCAGCCACACGCCTTGTAATATTCATATAGCAAGATGTTTATTGTACATACAATGTACATAATATTGTAGGCGTTTAGGCTTTTCACTTTTATGACTGTGACGTAGATAGCTGTCATTACGTGCCTTGGTATACCGGGTGGCGGGGGCATCAACGCGCAACCTGTTGCCATGAATTCAGTACAAATGATTCTAGACATTTTTTCGACCGACCTTCCCCTAACGTAGATATTTTAGGCTATAATCATGTACTGAATTCATGGTTACAGTTTGCGCGTCGATGTCACCTATCAACCTGTATTTTTTTTCTCCAGAAATGGTTTTTTAAATATTAATATTATTAAACATGATAACAGAGAACTTTAACGAATTAAGATGTTTTTAGGCTATAAATCTGGCCGGTTTAAGACATCTGTCACGCGTAGTTCTATCTATAACTTCTTCCTGAACAGTGACGTAGATTTTCACTTTTATTGCTTCAGTAATATTGCGTGGCACTCTATAAGTCCATAAAACACTCTCTCATAATTACTATCGGGAACTCTCATTGCCAGACGGCTGTAGTTATAATTCTTCCATTCGGAACTGGATAAGTTTTCTTGCGTTAGACGAATGCTTTTGGGAGTAGACAAAAGACATTTCCATGTTAATTATATACAATAAACTTTATCTTTATTATACTCGGTAAAATTTCATTTTACCGAGTATAATAATGTAGCGGTATCTACAGCGCCACATGCGAACAACGCGTCATATTGACGTCACGCAAATCCTGCATCGCAAGTAGCATATACACCGTAAAATTTTGATAGTTTTAATCCTTAAAAGGGATCATTATACTCATCATTATGAACAACTTTTACTACGGGACCAATTCTGAAATCGTGAAAAAATAAAGTAATTTAGTATATTTAATTGTATTTTTAGAGTTATTATACTAGGTAGTATTATTTATTTTTTCCCTCATCATTCTACAATGACATGACATTTTCAGTATCACACAGTTTTTATATCTTACAATTTGCACTTCAAACTGACAGAGCCTGCAACCCACTCGCACGGCAGGGTACTCTTCAACATGCAAGCGTATACTGATGGAAACGATGCCACGGTATCCTGCATGACCGCGACGTCCTTTTGATTTCATTATCATTGAAATTTATTGTACTACTATTAAGTTATATTTCTATTCGTCGGTGAAGGCCGAAAGCCCCGATCTTCGCTCGTCTTTAGATCCTAAACATGGATGTATTTACTTTTACTGCTCCACTAATATTGCGTCATAAGTTATATGGGCAATAAAACACTCAAGCAATTTCAATCAGGAACTTTCATAGCCATTAAGTTGTTAGTTGTTCCATTTAGTGCTTCAATGCGTTCTGTTCGCGACTATTGTACTGATTACTTACGAGATGGGCAGACCTCCAAGCTACGACTTTAGTTGGTTGAAAGATTGAAGTTTGTCACACGCCTGTATCCGGTTTCGAAGCTGGCTGGAAATGATTTGCATAAACCAATGACTATGGGTGACGCAGGTTCAAAATGGAGAAAATCTACCATAGGATAGGTATGAACAGAAGTTTAGAATATCACGTAGGTATTGGGGGGAGGGGGAGGGACTGGACATGTCACGCTAAACTTTCTGGGACCGTCACGCGATTAAACCATTTAAATACATTATAAATTAAAGTTACTTTTCGTGTCAAATTAAAGTTACTGTCTGACCGCGTTGTTCTTTCAAACTACGCAATGGGTTTCCACCATCATTTAGAGAATGTTGTTTATGAGTATACAATACTTATAGATATTAATATTCACTTAATTTTTTTCCGTGCGAAGCAGGAGCGCTAGTAGTTATTAAATAAAAATAGTCGTGGCATTGTTGTCCAGTTAATTGCCTATCTCGATATCGTATCATTTTTAAATTCATGTCGCGCATTTATTCATGCGGATAGACTAAAATAAAGATTTTTTGGGGAAAGTAAAGTAACCAATGAGGTTCTGAGTTCGATTCCCGGGTCGGGCAAAGTGTTATTGAGTTTTTCCGTATGGAATTTCTCAGTAGCAGCCGAGAGACTGATGATTGACGAGATTCGTGCCCGGTTAATGGCAATAAGCTCGTCCCCTATCATGATACTCAAACATACTGGCGAAATGTGGGTCGGTTCAGCTCTGCCCAATCCTTCGGGAAATACAGGCACAGGTAGACATGATGTTATGTTATGTAAGAAAATAACCATCTCTTTGAAATATTAACACCTGCTAGTATTTGAGAAACTAGAAGGTTTCATGAAATTGTTGGTACTGAATATATTGCTGTTTGTTGTTAGTTTCGAACTTGAATTAGAAACACCGATGTCTACATTATTCAAAGGTAGACGCTATTTATCCTATGTTCCCTTGTGTACCTACTTGTTGATTTTACATAAGTTTTGAAGTATGGAGGTGTTTTCAGTATGTCTTGTTTCAGAAGTGCAGCTACAATAAGCACAACTTCACTCACAGTACTCATATTTGAAAATTTTATAAGTTAGAAGACATTTCTGATACAAGAATCGCATAACAAATTATTATAATTACATGCTTAACTTAGTCGTATTGAGCAAGAATATAATGTGTTATTTCGATGATGCCACTAATTTATTGCTAATTGCTGCCCAATGGTAACGGCCGCGACTTACGAGTTGTAGGTCACAGGTTCGAACCCGGACAGGCCTTTTACTTTGTGTAAATTATTTCATCACCACTGCTCTCAAAACGGTGAAGGAAAACATCGTGAGGAAACCGACATGTCCTAGAACCAAAAATTCGAGGACATGTGACATCTACCAACCCGCACCGAGCCCGTTGGTGGATTATGGCCCACTCCCTCTCACAGAGAGGAGGCCTGTGTCCCAGCAGTGGGAACGTTATAGGCTGATTATGTAAATGGAGCTAAGACTGGATTGTTAAAGTGAACAACAAAACGAACTTATTTTCAGTCATAGTATATTTATAAGTGTATAATAAAATCATCCATTAGGACAGTTTTTATTGACAAGGGTCATGAACATTGGTCAAGCCAATAGTACAAATTTTATTTAAATCAAGTCAAACATTTTGTAAAGAGTTTTGAAGTATGTAGGATGGCATCGTCAATCTCAGGTCCACCCAATCGGGAAAGTGTTAGAATTGTCTTCAAGTTTCTAAACGCAAACTATAATGTTCCTTGTAACAGGACATCTGAAGGCCATGGCGTAATTAAAAACATTCAAAAACTAGTCCCAATCTCACATCAGCGACAATCAATGTCAAAAACTTGTGAGATTTGAGAGTTATTTTTGACAGATTGACAGTGAGATCAGGGCCCGTATTCCCGTAATTTAAAACGTTCAAAATCTAGTCGCAGTCTCATCTCGGCGACAAACAAATGTCAAAAACTTGTCAAAATGTAGGGAAATTAGACGTATTTTTGACAGATTGAGATCAGACTGTAAAAGTTCTTAAAATTACGAGAATTACCCCTCTGGCTGTGAACGATCTTAAAATTACGGGAATTATTGATTAACAATTCAATTCAATTAATTTATTTTAGCCAGATAAATAAAATAAGTATCCAGAGAATTACTACTCTGTGGATATTTTATTTTATATAACACAATTTCGATTTCGATGTTTACGTTGTCTTTTGATTTTCACAAACGTCACAGATTGAGATCAGACTGTAAAAGTTCTTAAAATTACGAGAATTACCCCACTGGCTGTGAACGATCTTAAAATTACGGGAATTATTGATTAACAATTCAATTCAATTAATTTATTTTAGCCAGATAAATAAAATATCCAGAGAATTACTCTGTGGATATTTTATTTCATATAACACATTTTCGATTTCGATTTTTACACTATCTTTTGATTTTCACAAACGTCCCCTTCCGTCTTTGGTACCTGTTTTGTACGGTTGTGTTTATTTCGTTCCACTAATAAATCTCTTATAATCTCTACGCACTGTTTTGTTTCTGCCGAAATATTCAACCGAAAGTCTCACTTTGTAACAAAAATGCTAGCTTCTACAATTACAACTTTGCTCACTCAATAAAACAATATAAACAGTTATCACAATAATTACAATGAGAATGCCATCTCGCAGTGCTGGGCACAAATAAATTATGAAAATGAAATGCCATTGCACTGCAAAACAAAGACGTTGGCCTGAAGCGATTTCGCCGGCCTATGCAAACTAGAAAAGTCATTTGACTTGAACTCATTATAAGTAGTCAATTGTCTGTCAGAAGTCCAAGTTAAAATACTTATTTACTGTTGCTTTTAATAGACCGTGTTTATTACTCCAGAAACTTTTGTTCGAGAAGTTTGCTAATTGTTATTTTGTTACTTTATTGAATTCTGAAGTTGGTAGTAGAGTTTCAAGTATTTAAATTTTGCTTTTGCTTGGGTGGTATCGTATCTTTAAATTGATACTCCATAGGTACCTACTACGCTTTGGAATAGGTAACTAGCTTCATTTTTATGTCTGCCCGATCCCTCGACAATTCAAAAGTGCCTGTAATTGGTTTATTTGAAATAAATGCTTTGTGTATGAGACTTTGATGAAAAGTTTATTATGATTATATTAGTAGACTATAAGCAAATTATCGGTGTGTAGTACCGTGTGTAGATCATCTCCTCGCCCACAATGGCAGACATCTGCGATGCCTCTGGTGCAGTTGTTCATAGGTGGCAGTGATGACCTTTTAAGGTCACGTAGGTCGTCGTCGGGTTGTTGCCATCCATAAAATTAAAAAAAGTACCAACATAAATTTTGCAATGTCACCTATTTGCAACTCCACCTTGACTATACAATTATCCTATTTTTGAAGCAACGAAATTAGGTTTACTGTACTGCATAGGTACAAAATGAAACAAAAATAAAAAACAATCTTATGGCAACATTCCCGCTCACTCGCATTCCAATATTTAATTTTAACGTTTTTTTAATACGCCTAAGCTTCTTAACCGCCATCTTGAATTCGATTCAGTGATTTAATTTATAGACGCTGTGATCAGTGAAAGAGGTTATACTACTATTTCTGCGTTTGTTTAAACATCAGTTATTAATTTGATTGGGAGGCAAAGCTTTTGAGGCTACGCGACGTTTTTGTATTTTTAATTAAATTCATCTATCTATAAATATTATAAATTAAAGTCGATTTTCGTGTCTATCTGTGTGACCGCGATGCTCTTCTTAACCACACAACGGATTTTGACGTGGTTTTAACGTCGAAATCATCATTTAGAGAATTTATTCCGAGAGGTTATTCCATGAATAATCTCCCTAGCTTTTTCAAAACTATGTTGGGGTCGGCTTCCGGTCTAACCAGATGCAGCTGAATACCGGTATTTTCCATGAAGTGACTGCCTATCTGACCTCCACAATTCAGTTACTGGGTATACAAAAAAAATACGAAACCGCTTAGAAAGACTGGTTGTCAGACTTTCGGGCTTCTGACGACCCGTAACGACTGTCAAAGATCCACGAATGACAACCGGGACCAACAGCTAAACGTGCTTTCCGAGGCACGGAGGGGTTGGTATGTAAAAATGGCCATCCATCCACGGACCAACCGCGGCAAGCGTAGCTTAACGTGATCAATATCGACCCGTGCGGCTGTTATTACTTAGACACAACCCTCTCTAAATTAATAATGAAACATAAATATCTCGATGTTTTGTCGTAGAAACCGTGCGAAGCAGGGCGGGATCCTAGAGTACTAGTACCTTAATTATATTTTTTTAAATTGTCTGTTTTGTCATCTTCAGAATAATTATGTGTTCAAACAAACTCTTCTTCACTTTACACAATCTATTACATTTTTAAATTTCTGTCACGTTGAGCTTTGAACAGTTTCCTAGAAACTGCCAGACAGTGCAACAGGACCAACAAACACGCCCAACAGAGCAACGACTTGGAGATACTTAGAACTTACGTGTGTACTCAGCCTAATTGGCTTTTACAAGTTAAGTTCGAGATGCGAGTCTAGCTTAGATCTTTAAACTAAACTGGCTTTAGGGTTTAATACTAAAGCCGTATCGAGTTGTAACAGGGTTTTAATGATTTAAACTAAAACCATGTCTGTCTGATATTTATTGTCCGTTTGTCTCACACAGGCTGTCATTCCTGCCACCGCTGCACCGCTTCAAAGAATAAAGTGGTGATGGGCGGCATAAAGAGACCGTAGGAAACTGTGACTAACACCATCTGAAGGCCAATTCTCGTATTTAAAAACGTTCACAATGTAATCGCAATTTCATCTCAGCGAAAATCAATGTCAGAAACTTGTCAGAAATCTGTCAGAAATTTAGGGATTGTAGAGGTATGACTGAGATCAAACTGTGAACGTTCTTAAAGTTACGAGAATTGTCCCTCTGGTGTCGGACGTAGAAGAAAAGAAAGAAAAAAGAAAATATATTCACTTAGCACAGACTAAAAGACAAACCATACATACATCAGATAACAAATAAAAATCAAATAGAAAGTGGAAAGTCCAATGTAAGAAAATAGCAGGAAAGTGTGCCTCACGGCTGCACCAAAAAGGCCCAGTTCAGCAAAACTGCCAGACAACTAGTACCTGACGCTGGTTTTCAACTGAACCTGCATTAATCCGTGTGTCTCATAAAGTGATTAGGAAGGTAGTTAGTTGGCAATGGATAGTATTATTTTTTTTGTTATATGTGTCAGACTGGTTGGTAATTGATTTACGATTTTACGGGGAATCTATCTGTATATGTGTTATTCTCAACTGCAGATCGACAGAGAGATTGGCACCATTGACAGCTCATTTCACCTAGGTTTCACGGTGAGATTTTACAGAATAGATAGGTAATAGGTTCGGAATAGAGATTGAAGGCCAAAAAGACAATTTTAATAAGGTATCTAAAAAATCTTTCATCTACTTAACAAAAAAGTAAAACAATTCAAACACAAATAAGATCTTCACGAGAAAAACTTTTTCAATGATCAGAAACAAAGAGATCTCACAAATCGCGTTCAAAAGAAAGTGTCAGATCATTCCTTTGCCTGCTGTGAAACTTGGTTGCAATTAAACTTGAACCAATAGATGGTATCGGCGATGCAAATGTCTGAAGTTGTGCTTCTCTGAGCCTGCAATTTGTTGAAATTCAGTTCGTTTGTGAGAAGACCGATAAAACTTTGCTCTGTGATTGGTTTGTGCTGTCTGTTGCTTGGTGGTACAAACTGTGATTGAAAAGTTGGGTTTCGTGCAGATAGTCGCAATGAAAGATGTCTCGTTTAAAGTGATTTTCTAATGAATTTGACTTGTGTTTGACTTAAAGATGGTCCTGTTAAACAGGGTGTTGATATTTCTAAATCTGCAGATTTAGATCTATCAAACCAACCACCACCACAAGTTTGTAACCTGCTATTAATGCATTCACAGGTTAATGGTTTTGTACAGGATTATGTCAACATGTTGTAGGATCTGCTGGTCGATTCTGTATGAACTAAGGTGATGTGAGTATCCATGTGGATAAAAACCCTCTATTAATTTGTAAGAAATAAAAAAAAAAAGGTGAAGTGAGCTTAAGGTGAGCTGTCATTCGAATGTTAGCGATGGTCACTATTGACGGCTCCACCTAAGTTTTCACGGTGAGATTTTTACAGAATAGCACCGCTGTACGTTATCTATACGTACATAAGTATTATAAATTAAAGTAGCTTTTCGTGTATGCTGTGACCGCGTTGTTATTGGAAACAACGCAACAGATTTTGATGCGGTTTTCACCGTCATTTAGATATAATTTATTCCGGAAGGTTTATGTGTATAACATAAACCTTACCTACGTTCATATTAATATTACATGTAATAAAGAACTCTTGATGTTTTGTCAATGTGCAAAAGCCGTGGGAAGCAGGGGCGGGTCGCTAGTGCCTTATATAAAAATCCCCAAAATATTTTGTGCAAAATAGAAGCAGATGCGGATATTTTGTAAAATATTTTATCACTGCCATTCCATCCAACATCTAGACATCTTCTAGTGTTCATAATCTTTGCACAAAAATAATTTTCTGTATTTCTTTTCAGGCGGACATAGCACATTCGGCCAAAGGCTACGAGTCAGAGGATGAGAACGCGGGGAGAAAGTGGCAGAGGGCCAGCGACGAACGGCCAGCCAGTAAGACTACCATGTACTCTAAGCAGGTGAGCAATTTCAACTGATTATACACCTAGAGCAGTTGTGGCCCGGAGGTATTCGGATGTGGAGGTGTCGGTCCCGACCAACGAGTAGGAGGTAGTGAGTTAGAACCAGCCAGGCACTCTAATTTGTGTATTTAATGTCATCATCACTGCTCTCAAAACGGTGAAGAAAAACATCGTGAAGAATCCTATGTCCTAGAAACAAAAACATCGAAGACGTGACATCCACCAACCCGCACTGGGCCCGCGTGGTGGATAATGGTGGAGGCCTGTGTCCCATGAGTGGGAACATTATAAGCTGATTATGTGATTATGTATACACCTAGTGACCGATGACCCAATGAAGGTCACGGGGATCCGCTGGACGCGAGAAGCATAGTAGCGGTCTATGTGGCGACGCTTGGGAGAGGATTATGTCCAATAGTAGGAGTCTTACGGCTGTAATGATGATGATGATACACCTGGTCTTATTTCATTACAAAGTTCGTGATAATATTATAAGAAGCAGTTGGATGTTTACCACGTTTAGGTACTTAGCAAACTAACCGATGAGGAAACAACGAAAAAAATGCCTTCTTTGAGCAACCATTAGTCAAAAAACCGATGTTTTATAAGATTAACGGCTGATTTTTCCAATGCCAAATAATTTTATCTGAGGAATGATTTTAAATTTATGATAGTTCTTCCATACAAATCTGTCAGACGGCAATTTTTTTTCCACGAATCAAAATTATCTGTCGATTGAAAAATCAGCCCAGCCTCCCGCAAAACCACACACACACACAGACAAAGCGGAAATTTATCACAATGCTTTCATTTTGACATTTCAGCCATGTTCATTATCATTCTCATCATTATTTACGTTGATAAGCAGACGAATTATTCAAACCTATAAAGCAATTAATGTTAAAATGGCATTGCGATCGATTTTCATTTTATGCGCGTTTTGCAATTAACGGAATTATTGCAATTTTATACACAGTGTTCCGGACGATATAGGTACACAAAGTTCGACCAGATGTTCAGACCATGGAAATAAACAATTTTCAATATGGACACACCAATGAATTCTTATTATTTATTTTTTGTTAATTTTCATACAAACTAAATACCTTGACGTAAATCACCCAATATGCATGCCTCTTTATGTCTTTATCCAAAGCATTTGATAGATTTATCATTTTAATTGCACTAGCACTGCATAGCTTAATTAAATTTTATTAAATTAAATTACAAATATCTTTGTAACGAAGCCTTTTTAAGTACTACTTTCTGTGTTAGATTTGATTTGTAAAAGCTATAGAAGCGTTTGCCAAAGTTTATGGATAATGTGAAGAACAGGGTGTATAAACCACCTTCGCATACGCAACATGTAAACTTCGACAGACACTGTTTTGGATTCTAGAGACTCTCTTAAATTAATGATATTTGTAATAAGCAGTTATCACTATCGCTACATACCTATTATAAAACAAAGTCTCCCCCGCCGCGTCTGTCTGTTTGAACGCGATAAACTAAAAAAAACTACCGAACATTAAGGTTTTGTGTAAATTGACTGAAATATAACGATGATTGTTAAAGATATCGCAAAAAATCATGCTTACCGAGAGCTTTAATAGCGTGCGCCGCGAAAACCAAAAGAGTTAGGTATATGAAAACAATGTATTACGGAAATATTCCTCTTTAAGAGATCAATTAAACGTAGTAGTACGTTTCCGTGGGACTACCACGCGGGCGAATCCGCGGGCAAAATCAAGTTGTCATGATCTAAACTCAACTGCTCTCACTTACTTTTATGCTAAAAATTCAAAGTTCAGTTCAAATATGATTAGGTACAGCAACGAAATAAATGGTACAATTATTTGTTCAAAGCCTTAAATCGATTGCCAATCACTCAATTCATCTCGATTAAAAACTAAAAGCTGAAAAGCTAACAGACTGCCCAGAAAGTAATTGGCTTTCCAATAGAACCGAGAATAAATTGATTGTTTTCTTGAAATTCATTTTAGTTTAAAATACAATGGCTACTGAATTAAGTGCTATTGTTACAAGACTTTCTTTATGACCCTAAAGGCGTTAGACATACATCGCTTAACCAAGCATTTATTGCTGAAAACTTGAAACTACCATTTCCTTATTAACCAGATAATCAGTTTGAATACTTTACTGCACACGGTTTAAAAAGCCTCCTCACTTACCAACTAGAATCAGTGGGCCAAGAAGAACATCCACTAATTCACTAACGTTGGAATGTTCTCTCTCCATGATGAGTTTTTAGCAGATTCGCCATACAAAATCCGTCCAAACCTCACAAAGGCGTTTGTAAATTAGGAGACTTAGGCCCCAGTGTAGGCCCACTCAGGCCTGTGTCCTAGCAGTGGGAAAATTATAGGCTGGTTATCATGTGAGGCACCAGTGTGTCGTAATTATGTTGATGATGAGCCCTTTGTAATGACCAGCCACTAAAATAAACAACTTAGTTTCTCTCTAGATTTGAGAGCTAGAACATTGTACATGCAATGGGAAAATTGGTGCGTTTCACTGGAGATCTCGAACGATTACTGAAAATGCAACTGCTCTGAAAACGGTGAAGGAAAACATTGTGAGGAAACTGGCATGTCCTAGAACCAAAAATTCGAAGACATACGACATTTACCAACCCGCACTGAGCCCGCGTGGTGGATTACGGCCCACTCCCTCTCACAGAGAGGAGGCCTGTGTCCCAGCAGTGGGAACATTATAGGTTGATTATACTATGATGATGAATACAAGTATTACAAATTACTGATTAATCGGATAGGTACTAATAGCTTGTTTAATATCACTCTGTTTAATTTGATACACGTGGAATGACTTGCTATCTACCTACTAATGATAAGTAGGTATGATAAGAATTGAGTTGAAAAGATTAGTAATGTTCATGACAATTTTGATACTTTATATAGGAAGTTGTCCTTATTGAAATATAATTTTTGATTGATTCATCTATTTGAAGCAGCTTTACAAAAAAATACCATACCACTTTTGATAGTTACATAATTATACTACATGTATATGTAACTATTAAAAGTGGTATGGTAATTTATATACTTTATCTGTATACTATCACGATTTTAACGAGAAACCTTGTCGAGAGTTTTGCTCATAAAATCGATGCGGCTGGACAACGTACCTCTTGAGCATCGGCTCTCCCATACATTGTCACAATGAACGAAGCTATACATTGACCCCCATGCCGCTCTTCACTGGTTTGGGAAACTGTCTTATTTAAAAAAAACATTACCTGTAGGAATCTTAACAACAATCTTTATTTTGTCTGTAATAGTAAACGCAGATCGTAATTTTGCAATGGTCGAGGTTCCTCCAAATAGGAATGGTTTAGGAATTGTGGACAGTATTTTTTTGGTTGATACAACGCCATGATTTCTCCTTTATTCTTTAAAGAGATAGGCATCAGATGGTATGGTAAAGTTTCATATAATACAGGATTCCTTTTGCCTTCAACTGGGTATCCTTACCTTTCCTGGTAAACCTTGGAATCACCCCTGGACAACATGCTCATGCGTTCTTGGCCGCAAAACCATCTTAGCGCCTGAGGCAGTTTCTTGTAAATGAGGCAGTTTTTCAAAATCACTTTATTAAGGGTTCCGTCGAAGTAGTGTTTTCGAAGGTGTGTGTTTTCGAAGTATGTTCTGTCGGACTAATTCTAGTCGAATATATGTTCTAAAGAAGCAATGAGTAGTCGAATTATTGTTTTTCGGAAATGGGACCGTGTCGAAATAATTAACTGTCGAAATTCAGTATGACAGTCGTTTTATATGCCATAGTTTTGTTACATTTGAAGTGATCTCAAACTAAATAATTTGTCTCCAAGTAACAGTACAAGTTGAGGATAGTTGAACGTTCATTCAAATGAAGGTGAAGAGTAGCTAGTAGATTGAAAATCGATTTTGATGCTCAGTTGTAGTTGGTTCAGCTTTCGAATACGGTGCAATTTCGTATCGGGACAAATATTTGCACAGCCTACAGATATTAGTACCGAGACTGGGGGCTTTCAATGGATAAACTGCGATAACAGACATACGTAAATAAAGATTAACTGGATAGACTGGACAATGTAATAGACGTGGGCGGAAAATAAAGAACCTCACATGCCATTACTAATTAAAGAAAAACATGAACGCCGGCTGCCGCTGAAAACCAGCGCTGGGGCTCTGTCTCTTATAAGGTATTCGCATTATGCTGAACGATGGCCGTTTTGCGGGGATGTGACGCATGTTTTCCCCCAACTTATTTTTTTTTGTTTTTGTGTTCTTTTTTATGCGCCATGTTTACCGCAAATAAATGTATTTTCTTTCTTTTTTTCCTTCATGAAGATTTTTTTACTAAAGAGCTTTTGAATGTAACTGTTTTTACAGAAAACAGGATTGATAATTGGGCAACCAATCACAATAATTTGATACAGAATTAAAAAGGATTATAAAAGTTTTGATGACTTTAGATTTCCAGGGATATTACAAACAAATTACGTGGGCCACCAAATATCTCAAATTAATTACCTATAACAGTAGGCTTTTCTGCCCACGCGCACTTCGATGTATTTGGGATGAAGATGTTCCCACTTTGTAATGGCTAGGTGGGCGTTAAACTTTGTTCCCAATTTCAGTTCTGATGAACACAGATTCAATATTAATAGATGAAAATTGAGAATGAAGCTTTAAATAAACAGAATTCTTGGTTGGTAATACTTATTTCTTGTTTGATTCGTTTTTGTTTCCTGCAGCCTATTTAATGTAGCATCACATTTTTCCGAAATTATGCGACGGGAGATTCGAATTTCTTTAATAGATTTTCAACTTTATCGCTAAAGCACTAGGTTCAAGGTTGATTGGGAAAATTTTACAGTTTCGGGTAGTTTGATGTGCTAGCGTCTATACATTGCAATGCTTTTTAAATTTCCGATGACACATCAGATCGTAATTTGAAAAAAGAAAGAAAATACATTTATTTGCGGCAAGCATGACCCATAAAAAAGAACAAACACACAAAAAAATAACGTGAATGTGACGCATGTTTGCCACATGCGTCACATTCACGCAAAACGGCCATCGCTCAGCATAATGCTAAGACCCTATACGAGACAGAGCCCCAGCGCTGGTTTTCAGCGGCAGCCGGCGTTGACGTGATGACGTAAACCAGTGCAGCATGCAATTATACATAAATAAATAAAAACAACAATCAAAACTAGAAATAAAATAAACCATTGCAATATATGACTCGACACAAAAAAAAAAACAACAATCAAAACATTTCGTCGTGTATTGATATCAGCCGGTGTTCCACTACGCTAAGACTGACGCATGTTTGACGGCACGGTTGGCGCAGTGGTTAAGCGATTGACTGCTGCGCTGCGTGTCGCGGGTTCGATTCCCGCACGGAACAAATATTTGTATGACCTACATGTATTTGTTCCGAGTCTGGGTGTTTTTCTATCTATAATATGTATGTATTTACAAAAAAAAATGTATATAAGTAGTTTATCAGCCATCTTGTTACCATAACACAAGCATTAGGTTGCTTAGCTTGGGACAAATGGTGCTGTGTGAAATGTCCAGGGATTTATTATTATTATTATTATTATGTAATAAATAATTAGCCTACTCTTATTTTTACAATTGGCAATATCACTTATTTTATTTATTTATTTTAAATAGGTACGCCAGTCATCAGCTGATACATTGTACCTAAATACAATACATTTCTCATTTTTAATTAAACATGGCTATCTTATTTCAAACTAAATGAAAGCCGAACTACTTTATTCACAAGTTAACGAGTATTAAAACTTCCAACTTCGCCTAGAACTTTCATTAAGTAGGATATTAGCTTAAAATTTAGCATTCATACAGAATGAGATTATATATTATTTTGCTTGGCTCATCTTAAATTAATACACTCTACGCTTTTTCGTTATTTTATTTGGAAATTTTTGCCTAGAAAACTTTATTCAGTTAGTAGATCCTTGCCGGTTGGTTTTAACATTTACAAATCATACAAAAATTATCTTCAACTCAAATTACGCTGACGACACTGTTGGCGCAATGGCTGAGCGATCGACTGCTGCGCTGTGTCGCGGGTTCGATTCCCGCTCGGAACAAATATTTGTATTGCCTACAGGTAGTTTTTCCGAGTCTAGATGTGAGTTTAAATGTTTGTTAATGCACCCACAATACAGGAGTAATTCCTAGTAATTAAAAAACGTTGTCCCACACGTTTTTTTTTTAAAAGAAAGAAAAGGAAAAATAATGTTATCTCTTTTTCCAACTTGCATGTCAGCATCAATCATTAAAATTCTTTAAATACATGTTACGGTCGCGAATCATATTTTTTCAACATACTCATCATCTGCCGAGGCTTTTCCCAACTATGTTGGGGTCGGCTATCAGTCTAACGGAATTCAGCTGAATACCAGTATTTTACATGGAGCGACAGCCTACCTGACCTGGAGGTCAGGTAGGCTGTTGGTACTGGTAGGTTGTTGTGGACAACACAGTAACTGGGTAATACGATACCCCTTGGTAAGACTGGTTGTCAGACTTTCGGGATTCTGACTACCCGTAACGACTGTCAAAGATCTACGAATGACAGCCGGGACCAACGGCTTAACGTGCTTTCCGAGGCACGGAGGGGTCTCGGTATGTAAAGATGGTCACCCATCCACAGACCAACCGCAGCAAGTGTAGCTTAACCTGATCGATCGACCTATGCGGCTGTTATTATTTAGCCACGGGGCCCTCCATTTTTTCAACATACTATGACTTACAAATTGCAAAAAAAACCTAAGCAAATTTGAATTTCGCAGGCTACCCTGGCGCTTCCCCGTTAAAACTAATTGCAGCAACTTGTACAACGTACAACATGTGACTTGCACTGATAGCGGACAAGCCTAGGCAGTGTTACATACACCAATTTCGTTGAGCTTCATCTCGAGATTATAGTTTTCAAATCCAGCCGATCTATTCTGTAAATATAGTGCCGTGAAAACTTAGGTGAAGTAAGCTTCAAGGTATATGGTACATTGAGTTCTTAAATTAAACATAGATTCACATATACACCATTGCTGGTGTAGAAAAATTTAATAGGCTAAGTGCATTCAAATCGTAGATATTACATTAAAAGTTAAATTAAATAAATATAATTGTTTTGAATTTATATATTTAATTTGATACAATAATATTGATTTGGATTAATTGAATAGGATTAATTGTAATGTCAGAATATTAATTATTTTGTCAAACATAAAATACAAAACAAGACAAGAAAAAAAATTAAAAAAATGCATGTCAAAAATATAAGTTCTAGTGACAAAGTATTAATTATAATGTCAAAACACTAATAGCATAGAATATTAATTACAATGTCTAAAAGTATGATTTAAAAATTCATTAACGGAATAAAAACACATGTCTCAGAGCCAAGTAAACATTTTACATTTGAATTTATTATTTGGTAACATTCTCAAGCCAGATGGTAATTTATTATAAAATTTTACTGTCATACAACTGGCATTTCTACTGTATAGTTGCAATCTCTGAGGAGGTACTAGCAATTTTCCAATTTTCAATTCCTACCATCAGCCGGAACGACAACTCACTTCACCAACATTTTCACGGTGACACTTTTACAGAATACCACTGCAGAATTATATTATTTATTTATTAAATACAAAGTAAACTTACAGTACCTATATTAACACCAAATCGCTTAGGTATATGCTCAATTAAATATTATAGGAAGAAAATGTTGCATATTAGAATAGGTATAAAAATCTTGTTTTTAACATAAAGACCTATTGTACACGCAAAAACAACAAGAGTTTTCTTTCTAATGTGAAATGTTTTCCATCTAATCTCCAACTCTAAAATAAACCAAACAATTTTCCTACTATAATAATAATAATTAACCTACCCGTCTTCACGACTTCCTTGACCAAATTACAAAGGAGGAAGAATGGTAGGTATATCGAGTTTTACCAACTTATTTATTTTCTTTTATCCAGGAGTTCCGGGAGCAGTACTGCATCAACAACAAACAACTGGATCTGCTGGAACTGGAGAAATCCAAGAAGGATCGATTTCTCGGATGCCTCTCACAGTACCATATCGAGAGTCCATGTTCCAGAGCCAATAGGTAAGGTTAACACAACATTTTCGTCGTGTTTTAAGTGTCATATTGTGGCTACGTTAATATTTTAAACAAGGTTACTAAATAAACATTCACTGTGCAACTTGAATAATAAATCTGAGACCATAAGACACTTAACCCCACCTTCTATTGCAATATCAATGACGCAAGTTAAAAAAAGTTAAGAATCTTCACAAAAGCAAAAACTTCACAAAAGTAAAAAAAAAAGCTCACGAGGCTCCATAAAATACAATGTCCTCCTGAAATATGCCTGCCAAAAGAATTCTTTTTCCCGGATATATAAATACAGCTTTATATCAAGGTATTCTGTTATACGGGAAATATGCACAGAATAGATACAGTCGTTAACAATGTGTATGCGGAACCCGGTAGTTCTTTATGCAGTCGAAATAATAGGGAGTAAGGATTCAACATAATTATTGTTGCCATACGGATTCACGGGTGAATGAATTTTATCATGCAAGGATGGATAATATTACGAAAGAAAAAAGATAATTCTGCTGTATTACTACGTCAATTCATTTTCATCAATTCCTTCTTGATCGGTATCCTAATCTGAATGCTGCTTTTACTTTCCGTTTACGTTAACGGAACTTACGTTTTATTAACGTGCGTTGAAAACGCGCCACTGAGTTTGCGGTCTAATTGTATTTAACAGCTCTTTTAAACCACACAGTGCGATTCTGTAACCATCTCACCGTGAAAACTTAGGTGAAGTGAGAGTGGAGTGAGCTGTCATTCCAACTAATGCTAGGGATTGACAATAATGACAGCTCACTCTAAGCTCACTTCACCTAAGTTTTCACGGTGAGATTTTTACACAATCGTTAGGCTGTAGAGTAAAGGCGACGTGTGCCACAGCCGTGTGCTTGTGTCAAAAATACAAAAGTACCTATGTAAAGTGATTTTTTTTTTTAATATACAAAAATACAACAAGCTTTATTGCCAAAAGAAAAGATGATGACAGACAGTAAGCTTACATTAAACAAAACTAAGTTTGTACATCACAATGTTTTAGTTTGACCGTTGATCCCCAAACGAATCAGGGCTCATATCTTTTTTTAACACAAGGGATAATGAATCTAGGCAAGGGTCATACGTAACATATGGTGTAGTATTTGAAGTAGTAAGATTTGAAATTTGGGGGAATATTTTTAAAATGTCTTCATTACTCTTTGACGACAAATTCACAAAAATAGAGAAATTGCGACGACTAAACAAATTCCTAAACTTAGGTTTAATTTTTCTTACTATATCAAGAGAAAAAGTTATAAATTCGTTACATTTAACTCGTATAGCAGTAGTAAACATACTAGTTTCGTTAATAATATTTATGAAATCATCTACATTGTCCGCTTTTAAATGGTTATTAAGTATAGAAATGAAGAAGAATACAAAGTTATTTATTGTAAGTGTTGTTTTCATTTGTAATTTTTAATTTAATTTAGTCTTATATTTATTTATTCGATTTTAAGTCGGACTGAATGGAATTATGGATCAATTAGTTATCTGAAATAAATGAATTTTATTTAATTTATTTATTTATTTAAATTATCCGATGAAGCAAGGTTTAACGATAACGCATACTTGATTTCATAGAATCTTTCACCTTGTTCACTTATTTTCAGAAATGATGGATAACCACCTTCAGCCCGTTTCATCAATAAATCAAATATAACTTTTCCATTTTTTTGTAAGATACTCTTTAGTGCGTCGTCCATTTTTATTTTAGAATCTAAAATGTTTCGAACATTAGCGGAACTTTTAAATAACATAATATCATTAAAAATAAAATCCATCATTGTTTCTTGTTTTTTGCAACATTTTTCTATTTTTAATAAATCACAACGATATTCAACTGCCAAATATTCTGCGAATGACTTGTGCACGAATATCGGGATATAATAGGAATCTATGCTATTATATAACTCCAGTCTTTTCCCCACCCTTTTTTATTAACTTGATGGTGTTCTTGATTTCTTTCAACTCTTTTCTGCTAAATAATTCATGATTATTTCTAAATATATTTTCATTACTTCTTATATGAAAGATGCATAGGCAGCTATTCTTTTATGCTTTAAAATAAAATCAGCTCGTTCTTTCTCGTAAGTAATCATAATATCAGGATTATAGATATCCATTTTGTTCTTTTCTTGAAAACGTATCCTTTTTAGTTGTAAGTTTCTAAAAAATGGTCATATATCTTGAAGTGATTCAATCTCTGTTCGACTTTTTCATCGTTTCCTCGTTTTGTTAAATCTTTGTTACCAAAGGCAGCTGGCACTTTAAGCGACCGCGATGTAAATAGTCAGTAAATAGTCATCGATAAAGTTACATTCACCAATAAAAATCAATGTTGCCAACATAAATTTTATTGTAATTTGGTGCATAAAATTATTTGGATTGCAAAATTTTTATAAAATCAAAAATACAATAATTTAAAGTCAGTCCAGACGATCCAAAATCTGTTATAAACGTATTGGTCCATCGGTTTGAAGTGATTATTCGTTATGGAAACACTAGGGCCGGTCCGAGTGCACACTTAGTATTTCGAGACATCGCCTTCGCCAAGCGGTTGGTCGACTCTTCACGTGACTAGAGGGCTGGCCTATTTTTTGGCCAAAGAATCAGCATTGCCATACAACGTGTCAATGCTGCAAGCCTTTTTGATACCCTTTGATTATTTCCCCTCCGTTTTATATACTTGTAAATATTATTTTTAGCTTAAAAAAAATTGAGGATTAACTATTTGATGATGACTTTATCTAATTTACATATTCGGACCGCAAAATTCTAGATCGATTTCAGATCGGTAAAAATAGATTGGAACCGCATATTTGCAACTAACCGGTTAAATAGTAAGTTAAATTCTGCGAGTCCACAGCAGCCACTAAGACCACCATTATTGCTATTGAGCTGGTCCACCAGCTTTCCATTTTCTCATGCTAAAACTTCAACTACACACCCAATTCACTGTCTACTCTAACCAATTGAATTTGTAGAAATAAAAATGCCACTAAATCCTTCTCAACACGGGTGAACATGTAACTGAATTTATTTATGGAAAGGTTATTTTAACAGACGTGTAAATGTTACCCTTTCAGCAGTTCTATATGTTGTGTGAAAGCGATATGGGGCGGAAGTGATGTATTCGTTTATTTAAATGTCGAAAACGGGAATGTTAAAACTATCTAATGAAGCGAATTGTTTTATGCGACTCCACTTAACATTTCGTTTTGTCGATAAGAATTATCGAATCAAATTGCTGGCCTGTTTCTTGGCCAAAGAATTAGTATCGCCATACAACGTGGCAATGCTGCCAGCCTGTTCCTGTTGACAGCGATGCGGACGAATTTTTTGATGCCCTATGATTTTTTGCTTATTTTTTCCCATGTACATATCATTATTTTAATTTTAAATATTAGGTTATATAATGTAAATATTATCTTGATTAAGTAAATAAATAACAATTTATAAACGAATACATCACGTATTCGTTTGTTTTAATGTTGAAAACGGAAATGTTAACATTATCTAATGAAGCGAATTTTTTTATGCGACTTCACTTAACATTTCGTTTTGTCGATAAGAATTATCGAATCGAGTTTATGGCTCTTGAGTTTCTTTGTTCAATTTACGCCCGTCACTCCCGGCAGCGAGCGAATGACTGAGCTCTCATCTCATGCCACATCAACTCCCCTCCCGCACCGCGCAGCTACCTCAGACACCGTCTCAGTTAAGCGATAGGCCTATAGATGTCTTGTTAGGAAAATACTAAGTAGCAACCCGATTTTCAGTAGCAAATGCACAAAGCTTCCATTTATTAAAAATGGGATTTGATATTTTTTTAAGAAATCGGTGGTCTCCTCTACTGTCTAAAACTTAAGTCAACTTAATTTAGTTTGAGATCATTACAATCCAATTTAATTTCCCTAATTTGCAACATCTGTTAAGACTATAATTTTGGAACAAATATAATTAGAATGCCTCTGTTTCCTAATAGTAATAGTATTATGACCAGTAATATTTTGAACTTAACATTTGAGATTATTATCAGTATCCTCTGTGATCGCGTGCATAGTCACTGTAATCGAGAACTCGATATGTCTAGCAGTAGACGTTTACAGGTTCAAAAAATTTGCACTATAATGAAGACAAAATTGCAAAATGTAGAAATTTTGATCTGAAGCAAAAAAGGCAAGGGAATGTTCCCTTACCCGAGCGGTTTACTAGGCTTTACCCAATCAGACTGGATTACGAATTGTCGGATTAGTTGCCGAGTATTACTGCCTGGTTCCATTTGCTTTTGGCTTTTGGTAGGACTTAAAGAGAATGTACTTAGCAGTAATGTAACTCTCGAAAAAATCTACATCGGTAATAAAAAATGTTGTCTTCTTATCTTATTGAAGTTTACGAGTATATTGCATTTGTTAGTGTTATATCATGACATGCATTTAATCGAACTTCAAGTCCCCATTTTGCTCTCCTAAAAATATAAATGAACTTAGTGTTCATTTATATTTTATGTTATTTACTTTATGAACTTTGAACCTTTGTGAACCACTAATCATTCTTATTTTGCTGTCCTAAAAATACTAAATAGCCAAGTAACTGTGACCAACTTGGATGTAGTGCTTGCCGGCCGTTGCTGCGTCACCGCTCGCTTCGCTTGTTCGACTCGCGTGCATTTGGTCACAGTTCTAACCTAACCTGTTTATGTTTTTAGAGGTTCATTAATTTTAAAAAGCTTAGGTACATCATTAAGATCAATAAGTTTTTAAAAGATCAATTAAATATTTCCGTTGTGTGTACGTGCCGTGTTTATTACAGTTACTGCTACTTCACAATTTTTTGTGATGCAAACTACAAATATATCCATGATTTTTTAATATTTTTGTCAAAACAATATTCTCTACTTACCTTCTGCATATATAAAATCTATGTTTCATCTTGTTTCGTCGAGCCCCATCTGAGCTGTTTAGCCGGAAACCCGCCATGCATAAGATATGAGCAAACTTGACCCATTTTGTACAAGTTAATATAAATATTATTCCCCTGAGGACAAGTTTGTATTAATAAAAATACTTTTCCCTCTGTGCCCATAAAAATAAATATCTTCGGGGATCTTGCAGGAGGGGGGATAAGCAAGAAAATCAGTTTTGTTATTTTTTTAGAATAGGTACCAAATTGATCGCGACATTACTCCGTAATTATCATTTTCAGCGGATAATGACTATAGTGATTGTTTATAAAAACCTAAAGATCAAATAAGAATGATTTAATATTTACGGTTAACACTAAAAATATAGATTTACGAAGTAAAGTTTCAAAGTAAAACCCAGTGCTCACAGACATTTTTCCGTTATTATTTTCCCTACATCACAATGTACATAATTAAACTAGATCGATCCGAATGCAACCATAACATACCAACATATTTTACTAACAATTGGGGTCATTAACAGAAAATAAAGATGGCGTATACCTTATACTCGAGTATCGGCGTCCTAAGTTGATTTGGACGATAAATGACCTTCTTTTAGAACAGGCAAAGGTAACAAATTGAGCATTTTATTATTCTACACCCTTATAATCGTATTGGGCTCAAGTGGAGGTCACCCACTTTTATATTTTGCTGCCTTTACTTTTCTGGGCTATCTATTTTGTTAAGCTGCTTTTTTGTAATAAGTTAGGTGGTGTGTTTTGTACCTAGCTCCTACCTCGATGGGAATTCAGAGAAACATTTCCATGGACGTGTTTTTTTTTTCACAATTCTATAGTGACTCCATTTTAAAACCATTCAAGTTCAGAATGTCGAATTCCCAAAACGTCATAGTTAAAATATTTAATGTCTAAATGATAGTGAATACCGATTTATAATTTATTATCAGGTGAAGAACTAAGCGGTGACAAAGACAGATACGAAATAGGTACGACTTTGTTTTATACAATGTATCTAAGATATAGGTAAATACAAACTTATTAGATTAGTTTAAATCTAACCCCGCCTATGTAGCATCCTGCATTCGCGACATATTCGTCAAACATGTAAGCAAATATGAGTTTATGGAAAAATAACTTTAATTCCTACACAAAGTTCAGTTTACGCTACAACTTCAAACATTTTTATAACTTTTTCAAGTGCTTGCCTAGTCACTCTGAAATCAACTTTAACTTTGTTCATCAATCAACTTAAAATTTGAATATAGTACGTATAGTACAAGTTACAGTTCTTTATTATCGATTCATAGGAACACTACCATCTACCAGAAAAACTTCAAGTACTTTAAATATTGAGGTCCATTTGTTACTATTCCCTCATTTCGCAAATAAAATAATGAAACTTACTTGAAACAGCTCGAAACAAAATCGTTTCTTATAGCAAAAGGTTCGCTGCTTTTCTGGGCAATTAAACGTCTAAAATCCTTTCCGAATTAAGGTTTATTTCTGTTTTATTCCTAAGTTGACCTACAATTCAGATGGAACAATATTATTTAGAAACATAGTTATTTATTTATTTTTGTCTCTATGATTGAAGTTGTGGTTTCTATATTATGAGTTTTTAAGACCAATATACGAGTGTATTGGATTAAAGAATTTTGTATGGAAATCAATTTCCAGGAGGGGGAGAGGAGAGGTAGTTTTTGTTAAGTTTTGCTTACATAAATACATTAATCAAAAATTTTGACATGGTTGAAAACTAGTGCGGACTCGTAGTCTCTTTCGTACTTTACTCGTAGTTTTTTTTTTATTGTTTACCACACTGCTAATGCTTACACACCATGTACATACAACTTTAGTTAATTAGTGCGGTGAAAAAAATATTAATGTTAAAATGATTTTTGTAGTTAAGTACAGTTCTTATCACGAATTAAATACCAGTTTCACACTTATTTTGTGCAAAGAGTTGCATCAAGTAGTGTAGTAGTAATGCAGTCTTTTCTGCAAATCTATCAAGTATATATATTCTAATAATCTACTTGATAAAATTCCGTATTGATATTTAATGTTCTTATGGAGATGGATATTCGTATAATGAAAAAAAGACGTGGAGAAGTATAGTTGCTTTTAGAACACCATGAATGTTACAAATAAAAAGTTTATTAAACAAATCTCAAAGGAGATTGCCCACGGCACTATGGACAAATGTACTCAATTTAACATTGTTGTGTCTTCATCAAATCATCTTTAAAATACTCGATGATATGTCTAAATACAGCCTCAAAAAGTTCAACACAAACTACAATGGCAGTAACGAGATATTTTGAAAAATTTAAATATTATTTTGAGGTTATGTTTGACCACATTAATTGAAAAAAGCTATTTGAAGGGATCTGAATTGGTTTACGTGTGAGCTCTGTGCCTTTGAAGTACATTTGTGTAAAATATGTAGCGGTTTAGCTATTTTAGGTGGCCAGTTACTGGTGGCCTGTGACCACCTCACCAAGTCTTGATTTAGATTTGGAGCATCTTCGTGCTTCAAAATCTTATTCCCGCGTTTCATTCAAAATAATGCAAAGTATGGAAGAATCATTACTTAATAGTCAATCGCTCAGTGTTATATCTAGATCCTAATCAAATAATAGATTGTAGTAGGTTTCATGAAATGGTCTATGTACGTAGGAAGGAATGGAAAACAGCTACACTAGGTACAATAAATGAAAGAATGATTGCACATTACATGCACACAACAACCTATGGTTCTTTTTCCTACACGGCAAGAACAATAATATCCTACTACAGCGCCTAATGTATTTCTTACATTTTCGTCTTTATTTATTAAAATATAAGCGTAATAAGTTCTACTAGACACATGCCTCGATTTGATTCTTCCTCTAACTAAATAATTATTAGTTCCCAATATTAAAGGTAATTCCTCTTCAAACGCTTCCGATACTTCTATATGGTATATACCATTTTGTCTTATATGCTCGCCATAGTAGGATCTGGCTTGTTTCAACTGGTACGAGCCTAAAGCAAATCTTTAAACAATGTACCAAAACCAGCAGAAAAAAACATACTGGTTAACTTGACAATGTGTATGACAGACGGGCAATAAATGTCAATCAAGGTTGTACCCGTGCTGGTAAATGATTCTAAAACATTCGACTTTTAATCGATTTCCACAAATCACCCAGTGGTATTTCACGAATACAACTAGGCGCCTTTCCCGCGGTTGACAACTACCGGCACTTACAAATACCAGCAAGTTACATGTGATTTAGAACTCTGTTGTTGCGTTGAGAACCTACTTATTTTGTGTTTAAGCTTCTTTATGCTTATTATAGGAAGAAAAGCTAACATATCGATTAGCAACATTAAAAAAAATAAAAACCATAATGCGTTTTACAGATTAAAATCTTTATTGTTTTTAATCAACGTGGGAGTATTAGTATGATAAGACGTTTGAAACTATTCCGATTTCAATATCAACAATAAATAAAACCAAAGCTAATAACCATACCAACCAAATATCTACCTCACCGCACACTATTGTCTCGTCTCATTTTCAATGAAAAGATAGATAAATGTACCTACTACATAATGTCTAATTCTGTGAGGATATAGAAACTGATTTATTTATTTTACCTTGCGAGCTATTTATCGTTTTAAAAAATATATTGGATACAGCTGTTTTCTTAAATAAACAGTTATTTAACTTGATACGCAATAATAAATCGAACAATCAATACAGAATCGATATTATTATGTATTTTTGTAGGCGGGTAGGTAGTTAGGCACAGTACACGAAATAGAAAAAATGGACACCCCTAGTTTTGACAGGCTATAGTAAAAGATGGCGTACCTTATAGTCAGAAACTTAAAAGTACTAATTATTGTTCAAAATACTATCCCATTATAAATATTAATCAAGTCTTATTTAAAAAATATATTTTTATTTTAGATAGTTGATGCTGTTCAACTTTTTGAGATTCGAGACAGTTATCAAGAGTACTGTGCCTAGGCATTCTCCTTTGGTATTGTCGTGAACGGCGCAATATTACAAAATGGTCCTATTCTGTCACGATAAATGTAAATTGGGTACACGCTTCATGCCCAAATTCAACTTAGTTGTTCCGAGATTAAAAAGATAATAATTTCGTTTCAATTTTAGGGAAAAATGGATATGAAAACAGTCGGACACAAGAATAGTTGTAAACCACAAGGTAACCAAAATCAAATGGCAATTTTAATTCACAAATTAATAGAAAAGGCGGGTACCTACTTCTGCCTAATCTCTTCAGGGCGAGAGTGAATAGGCTTCTTCTGGGCAAGCTCGTTCCACCGTAGATCTCATCCCTGCCTCTGGGCTGGATTGAGGTCAAGAGTGAACCCATTGTCAATAAAAAAAAAAAACCTACTTCTGCAGAGTCGATGCTTAAATGTATAAAGGGCATCTAAGCCTTTGTAGTAGAGTAGCGGGATCGTCCGAAAGGGTTACCGCTGCCCTGGAACAGAAAGGGCTAAGGAAGGAACATCGGTGGGTTTTAGTCAGTAAAAGTCCGCTCCGCCCAGAGCTGGAGGGGTCATTTGATAAAAAAAAGCTTTGTAGTAACATGGCCGGAGAGTTCCGCATTTTGAAAGCGTAAAAAGTGGCTTACCACCAGCTCGGGCTTACCACCAGCTCTTATAGCAGGACAGAAGTTGAACTAAACTGCTTTTTTGTACTAAGTCATAGAACAAAAAGCAGTGCCGTTCAACTTCTGCCCTGCTATAAGAGCTGGTAATAAGCCCCCTGTATAATGCCCCAATACAAAAAACTAAAAGACAGCTAAAGACAGATAAATAAAACCCGTCTTCAAAGGGATCAAGAATGTGGAAGCACCCGCCATATTTAATTAATTCCTCGTTGCTGACTATCAATACAAATGTACCAGATTAAATTGTAAAAGTTGTGTAGTGAAAATCCCCAGACGGGTGAGTGTCATAAATAAATAGATATTTATTAACTTCTAGAGTTTCTTTGAATGGTACCTAATAACTTGAGAAATAATTAGAGATAATTAGAGAATACTTGGTGACCGTTAGTGTGTGTATAGGTACAGGCTTCAATACTATGTCATCTCTGCTGATTTGTCCTCGTCAAGTGATGTGCTTTATAAAGCCACGTGTAACAAGGTGACGGAAGTGAACGGCCAAACAAGACGTAGCTCTCATTGTTTACAGTGTTCCCATTATAATTCCTACACGTTCCGATTTAGTTATGATAAATGTTGCTCGATTGTTTTAAAAAGTATGGTATTTTGATATAGTAAATTTTAAAGTAAATTATAGAAATAACGTGCAACGTTACATGGGTGCCTCGTGCTTCGAAAAGCACGTTAAGCCGTTGATCCCAGCTGTCATTCGTGGATCTTTGACAGTCGTTACGGGTCGTCAGTAGCCCGAAAGTCTGCCAACCAGTCTTACCAAGGGGTATCGTATTACCCAGTAACTGGGTTGTGGAGGTCAGATAGGCAGTCGCTCCATGTAAAATACTAGTATTCAGCTGCATCCGGTTAGACTGGAAGCCAACCCCAACATAGTTGGGAAAAGGCTCGGCAGATGATGACTCGATGACTTGGGTAGCACGTCCCAAACAACTGAAGTGGTTCCCTTTCATACATGTGCTTATAAAAAAGAGACGTCGTATATTATTGCTATGTTTGACTTTCAGAATGCTTTATTTCCCGATTGGTGTCTATTTACTTATTTATTTTATAAAGAACACCAACAGCATATACATTCAACATTGATTTACAATAGGTTTTAGTAAAGGTATAACGGCTATAGAAAAGACATTAGACAGGAGGTATTTACTAGAAGTAAAATTTAAACAACAATAAAATAAAGTACAATACAAGGTAATGAACATGGCATGGGGTTCCGCAAAATTCAACGCAGATTTTAAAATTGCCGTAGACGACCGCCTTAAGATATTTTTTCCCCAGTATCTCTTTAAAAAATGTAACTTTCAATATTTGCCAATAACTCTTTTAAAACTCTAATACTCTAACTAGTAAATATTAAAAATAAGCAGATGAATTAAGTGGAAATAAAATTAAACAGTTTAGTTTCAGTTAGTCCACCTTTGTACCTTTTTGTGCGAAATGTTTTAATCTATATACAGGGTTATTGGAAAAAACACCAACAACCTCTTAAGAGGTCATTGTACTCGTCATTATGAACAACTTTTACTATGGGACCAAACCAGAAATCGCGAAAAAAGAATCAGCTGTTCCCTACATTCTGACGAGTTAACCGAACATAAATGCAACAGCAACAACAGCTGATCAGCTTACAGCTGATTTTTTTAGTTACTTATATATTTTAAATATCTTCAATAATTAAATAAAAGTTTGTATCTGACTAAGTGAGTCAATAATGTTACTTTAAATAACCTTTGCCAAAAAAAAAATTAAACGATGAAACTTTAGAATATTTTTGTAAATGCCCGGGATGTCTGACATACATTATATTGAACGAACGCACAATAAAACGTGAGATATCCACTCAGACGAATTCCATTATTTTTTGCCTAAACTGTATCACTCATGAAAGCATTTAAGTGTCTTCTCTTTACCATAATTTATCTTACCATAAACAATGCTTACTCTAAACGTGATTATTTTGTTTCAGAGCATCATTTCTATCCGTGTGTGTCAGGAGGCGTGTGCCCTCAGATGAGAATCTCAACACCGATTATGCACCAATACAGAGGTATCCCAGGTAAGTCATAGTGATTATTCAAACGGTCAGCACTCCTTAAGCAGGACAATTGGAAATTAACTAAATGAAAACTGAAATAGAGTTGAAAATAGCATACGCGAACACCTAACTACCAATCCGCACTGGATTAGCGTGGTGAATTCTGTAATTCACCACGCTAATCTAATGCGGATTGTGAGATTCTCTCTCTGAGAGGGAGTGGGCTGCCCCACTCCCTCTTTGGGCCGTTATTCTTAGGCTGATTATGTTGAACAGGCACCTACGCCAGGACACTATCTCTTGTACGCTATTGTCAACTCTATTTTAATAATGATTAAGTGCGAAAACTGCTCTAGCAATTTGCTGCCTTGTGGGCGCGCTGACCGTTACAGATTGGTAGTGGCTGTGTGACATTTTTCCTCAGTACTCAGTTAAAGATATTTCTGTATCCACCAGGTTCGGCCAACCAACCCCGGCACCACCCGAGCTTTGTGCATACGACGCCGATTTGGAGTGCTCATACTTCCGCAGACGGCCACGGTCTGTGTGCAGCCAACCTGACCCCAAACGCTACACCTGGATGCCAGAGGATGAAGACTTCACCCGGATGGAGTGGCCACAGTCAGTACTGTTATTCCTAGAACTTGAATTTATAATTTAATTAGTTTGTAAAAACAAAAATAACATTTCCGTCGGCGGTGGTTAAAAAAAGAAACGATGCCTGAGCCGGGTTTGGAACTTTGTATTTGGATTTTGCCAGAAAAGGCAAAGGATAACAAATATATTTTCATCATCAGAACACTAAATTAAATAAAACAACATACCTAGTAGTAAACTAACAATTCCCAAATAGCAAATGAGACAGAAACTACATTTTCAACGATTCATCGACGCTGCTCAGAGAAAATTCCAAATATTTAATTAAGTGCCGAAATTGCGTAATTTGATAAACAGAACAATGTTACGTGTTTCAAACGAGCAAGATGATTCTTCGGTTTTTGGGCATAGACAATTATCAAAACAGAGCAGCCTTTTGAAATTTACATAACCATGGGGAAAAAGAATGAATCATTTGACTTCGCGACTCTTCTCGCATAATTGATTCTGAGGTTACGACCATTAAAAATCCCAATGAAAATATACAATATTTTTGTCGATTCTGGAGGCATTTCCATAGAGACAATAGAACTCAACTGAATTATATTCCGGTTTCAAATGAAATCACCATTTTATTTGTTTTGTGTTAATGATCAACCTCAAACAATGTACTTGAAGTGTTGTTTGAGGTGATATTTGAGGTTGACATGGAATATAAAATATTCAATGCAAAATAAATACAATCTTCATTATCAATAATGAAGTACACCTTATGTCGATGGTGACAATGTTATTAAACAACACTAATTCAAGAATTTTGAAACAGATTCTTTCTCCTATTTCAGTCAGGTACACGATTGCCACAGACCGCAATACATGTATGCCAAACTGTCGTAAACACTGTAACTAAATTCCTTTCCAAACGGGATAGCCTAAAATAGTGCTTAGTTACAGCAATCCTATTTAATTTGCAAATAAATCTTGTAAGAAAATCAGAAATATCCCAACACCCTTTGTGTTGGGATATTCCGGATTTAAAGCCTCGTGTTCCGTAAAAAGGTTTCATTTATATTTAATTCAGAAGTTAAAGGATAAAAGTAACGAATGATTAATGTTTTGGTATCCTTTATCTGTGTTTTTAAGCTTTTACTTGGATATGGCCATTTTCTTTTTTTATCTCTTCGTAGATCTAATTTAATAAAAGAGATTTGTAAACAACGTTTAACAAGTTTTCTGTGGATTTTAAGCTAGCCTTAAAAAAAAGTTAGAGTGCCTAAAAAGACTATTGGCTATTAAAAAGCGGACTTAATGCCTGATGCTTACCTACTAATGCGTCAGGCATTAAGTCCGCATTTCTACAGATTTTTGTTACTATGCATAAAGTTTAATAAATATTTATGCAGTGAAGATAATAAATAGGAGGCAACATGGTGTCGGGGGCCCATTGGATGTTATTGTTTTTTTTATACTAATGTAATTTTATTTCAGTCCCATCATATCTGAATCTACTTCTTATTTTGACAGCCATTAAAATTACTTACTGATAGTTTAACGGTTAAGTGTCGTAATTACAGAAACAATTAAAAAAAAACATTGCGCCTCGCGTGAATCCACGTTCGAAATACGAAGGGTTAATCTAGAACTAAGTTCTCAAGCCAATGGCAGTCTATCATCAAAACTTGAGATGAATTTCCTAAATGCATCCGACACGTAACAGTATTATAATGTAATTCTAGGCAGGGACTAAGAAAATGGCTTCTTGCTTAATTTTTTCATTCCAGTTCTACAGTATTTTTTCGCAATTTACATAAGTAGGAGCTCTTAAGACCTTTGCTCTTCAAGGTTGAAATCTTTGTATGAATTGACTTTATAAGTCCGACCTTCGTAGTACCTACTACGTGTGTTGTAAAATAACAGCTCCTTACTTTATCAGCACGACACGTTTCTTCTCTTTATTGAAGGTATTTTTACTCCAAACACAATTTATCGAAGAACTTTGTGACTATGCGAGTGCTGACTTCTCATTGTACGAAAAGCCACGATACATTGCGAGCTCAGCTTAGACTGGAAATGTATAGCTTGATGTATCGACGTGTGTGCCTGCGAAACTTGATTAGAGGCATTGAACAATATTCAGTATTGATGGCCTGCATTTTCATTAAAAACCGTGCAAAATTCAATCTAGTTGCAGAAGCAAAATTTAAGTTTTATGTACCTACCTACCGTCCTCACAGAGCACGGAGACGACTCGGTGGCCGCTGTCAGAGGCAGCAATATCAACACCAAACCAAGTGTGGTGGTCACCGTTTACTTGCACTACGACACTAATGACATACAGGGTTGCAGGGGACATAGACGCACAACCTTACCATGGATTCAGTACATAATTCTGAACTCTCCCGAGTCAAATCTTTTGTCAGAAAAAAATTGCAGTTCCATACCTACATTTTGACCGGGCACTTTTGCAAATAACAGCAGATTTAAAAAAAATAACTGACTAACAATTTCAACTGGGGAGTCCGGAATCATATACTGGATCCATGGTAACAGGTTGTGGATGTCTCTGGCACCTGCACCTGCCTGTATAGAAACTGACGGCTTTGAAGGCGGTCCGTGTTAGAAGTTATGCGCGCTCAAGGCATTTTCGGCGCCACGAAATTTATAAGTACTGTCATCTAGTCGCTGCTGGCGACCCCTATCTATGGCTATCCCAGATAAACATTCCTCCATTTAATATCGCGGGCAAGTTGATACAAATTCAATAAACTCCATGATTTATGTTTCAGATCGGTAATAGAAGATAACGCGGGTTGGCCCCAAAATTATAATGTGGACCAAATCGCGTCAGTCAGTCGAGGAGGCTCGTTACCTCGACCACCTTCCATAATTCCGTAAGTATTACAAATAAAATTATTTATTTTGTTCCAATTTTGCCCAGAGGCGGTAGTCAAATTGCTTAGGCTGCTTGCTTTAGGCCTACTAATTTTTTACTTACTACTGGTAAGTGAAAGCGCAATAAATCAAGTTTTTTTATTTGATTCTCTTGTTAAATCTCATGTGCCTAAGTGCTCATGCACACGAGCGACACGCGTCAACGTCGAAGACAGCTGCAGCCGTCGACAACACCCCGCCGCTCGTGTAATTGAGCAGCGTACTCCAATACACGAGCGGTACGATCTCGATAGCAGCCGCCGATGCGTTGACGGCTGCCATAGCCATACTTTAAATAAAGCCATAGTTTTACAGGCTGTACGGCACGTAGCGCCAACACCAAATGTCCTGGATATCACGGGTTTTTATTTCGGGCATAGCAAATTCAGTTATCATGGCGCGATATTCGCCAAATACGACTCGACATGCTAGGACGCGTCTTAGAAAATTGGATCTTTAGAATGGACCAGACCATGTTAACCGCAGTTACGGTCAACTTTGAAAGAAATAATCTTTAAAAATAAATGTAATTACTTTTGTATGACAAAATATTTTGCTTTTGAAAAAAGTACCTCATAATGAAACCCGTTAGATTTAGGACATTGTCTATTCAGAAAATTCGTCATAGTTCACAGACTGAGTGATACTGATAACTTAGAACTTTTCACAGAGGCTTGTGCAAAAGTAAAAGTTTTAATTTTAACTAAGTTAACATTCGTATTCTTAAATCTTATGCAAGTTTTTCATGTGATAATAAAATATTATTACAGTGCCTAGAAGAAAATTCAAGTTCTTTTAATTAAAAGGGTACAAATTAAATCTTGAGATGTACCCTAAGAATGTTCGATACCCCTCTAGATATTATTTTCTTAGAAAATGTTTCGCCTTGAGATAACAACGCAATGTTTCTTTGACGACGTTGTTTTTGTTCAATTTCGTTTTTTTTTTTTTCTTTTCTCGGTATTTTTCTTTTGTAAAGAACCTTTGACGACCTACACTGCTGAAGGAATTGCGATATTTTTATTAAGGAGTGTAAATAAAACATTTCTATTTTATTCTGACTGGAATATTTTTCTTCTAACTTGCGCAAAGAAATTGCGCGTCTGTACTGTGGCGACCGAGCCAAGGAAGTGGGTTTCAAACACGGTATTTTTCTTTCTAGAGTGTCTCTTATACTGTGATTTTATAGTATCATTATGTTAAGCAAGCTTATAAAGTCTTTGTTTTATGGAAAACTGAACCACAAAGCACTTTATAATACGAACTGAACCTAGAAGTCGCGTCAATTTAATAAGTAGGTATCCAGAGGACTAGAAATGTTTTATATCCAGTAAGACGTCTGAATAACATACATTGATGTTTATTGTATTGATACTTGATAGGTAGGTATACTTTTTAGAAGAACTCGTGTAAAGGTATGAAATTAAAAGAAGAATAGGTACAGTCACGAACACCAATATGTCAACACTTGGCAGCTTTCAACTGCCATTTTTTCGTGAAATAACGAATGCAACGTTGGAATACGACACATTACTTAGACTTATGGGTTCTAAAATGCTATGTTCGTACCACATAAAATTTCAATTAAAAATAAAGGAGTAAATCGCTTTTGAATAAAGCCGAGTGTATACATACTTTTGCTCGTGACTGTACTTCTCTAAATATACATATAACTCAAAGGTGACTGACTGACTGACATAGTGGTCTATCAACGCACAGCCCAAACCACTGGACGGATCGGGCTGAAATTTGGCATGCAGGTAGATGTTATGACGTAGGCGTTCAGTGAAATCAATGATGATAATGTTATTCTGAAAGAAGAAACTGAAAATGATACAGAAATGAGTATACCTAAGAAAAAGAAGAAGAAGAAGTCTAAAACGAATCCTAACTTGATCCGCTAAGAAAGGATTTTGATCAATTCTACTCCCAAGGGGATGAAAGTTTGTATGAAACTTTGTCAAACTATACTTCTTAACGCGAGCGAAGCCGCGGGCAAAAGCTAGTTATTGTATAAAGCTGAATGAAATTCATTAATGCAACAGTCAAGTTTTTTCATACTATAAGTAGTTGTTGTATTTATGCAGGGTGGTAGGGACATGAACGCCCAACATGTTATCATGGATCAGTACATGATTCTCTCTGTCTGACGAAAATTCTCAACGAGATTTTTTGTTCGGACAGAATCATCGTACTGATCTGATCTGTTACCAAAAAAAAATGATGGTTCGTACATTTTGACGGCGTAGGTATTGTACTTTTGTATGAAATATCAGTTTTTTTTTTGATAACCAACGAGTCATTTCTGCGCTAGGAGGGGTATAGGATCATGTGCTGAATTCATGGTCACGGTTTGCGCGTCGATGCCACCTTGTTTTTCTGATTAGCTATTATTCTTAGATAGATACAGATACTTTTATGGAAATATGAAGACATCTATATATTATAGGTATAAAAATGAATCCCTATTTCCCTTGGTCACGCCATAACTTGAGAAAGACTTTACCGATTACATCCATTTTTTTAAAACTTTTCTTATACTTTACGCGCCCGCGTAAAGCAACCCCTTTACGTGGGCGAAGTTGCGGGCGGAAGCTAGTTTACAATAAATAGTGTGAAAGTAACAAAAAATTAACAAATCATAACTATCCTACTAATATTATAAACGTGAAAGTTTGTATGGATCGATGTTTGTTACTCTTTCACGTATAAACTACTGAACGGATTGGATATAGATTGGATGATTTTTGGCACACAGAACTAGGATTAATATATAGGATACTTTTTATCCCGATATTCCCACGGAATCAAAACTTATGTGGGTGAGCGTAGCTAGTCGACAATATAACACGAAACAAAACTCATGCTTCGTACCTTACTGATGAAACTACCCACATAACCTCAATACTTGACTTCTGAAGCATTTTATTTCTGTTTCATCCCTTTGTGACGTAACATGTCATGCGATGTAAGGTCAGTAAAAAGGTCAAGTGATGCATACCCACTACTCGGAACTCTTGAACCGATGTATGTGGACTTTTTGTTACAATGTTTTAGTTTTCTTGTGACATCGTCGAAAAGAGCATTGGTAACGAAAAATATTTTCAAGATTATTAAAATAGGTACATATTAATTATTTATATATACATTATTGTACACCACAAAAATACATGTCAAAAAAAATATCGAACACTAAAATACACAATGGGCGGCCTTATCGCTTTCTGCGATCTCTTGCAAGCAACCATAGAATGGACAGTTATTTTCCTGGACATAAAATGGGGTTGTCGTTGGTGCAATAATATACTAAAATAGATATACAACGTGTTTTTTTTGATATCCCATAACTCTAAGGGGTCATTGTACTGATCATTGTGAACAACTTTTACTATGGGACCAAACCAGAAAACGCGAAAAAAAAATCAGCTGTTCCCTACTTACCTACTATTTTGTTCGTATAACTCGTCAAAATGTAGGGAACACCAGATTTTTATCAAATTGTTGTTTGTTCACATTTGTTGAAATAACGTTTAGAACGAATACGAAGTATGTCGGCAATGGGTAACTACAGGGGTATACTGGTCGATTCGGGGCAGTATAGAATCATTTCAAATCTAATCGAATTCAAGCATGTAGTACACTTCAACCCACCAAAAGACGCAGGGCCATTGGCAACGTTTCTTGATAGAATATGGTTTCGCATCGGGCACAGGTCAATACCAACCTTCGTTGTCGCTACACGGCCTCATGGTACGCTTACAGATCTATGTAATGCAGGCCTGTTATATGACATGAGAGGCATCTCAATACCCAACTCAGAGGGAGGCATGTACGACCTTATGCATGAAATTATCAGTGGCAGGGCTACTTTCATCGCCAAATGTAATGAAATACGCGATAAGCTTGCGTCCGTGCCAAAAGTGCGATGGTGCGGTGCTGAGCTTGAATCTATCTTCTGTCGTAACATATATCATAACGCCATTGAAATATGCGGTAACGCAACTCTGGGATTCTTCTGCTCACCTGTTAGCGGTATTACAGGTACATTACGTTTACATTTTAAGACATGTCAAGTCGTTTAAACACCTTGGAACAGCACGCCCGTGCAAGTAATGTTGAGATTCAATGTGTCCCTCAGAAGAAAACTGAAAACCTTCTCAATATTGTAACTCAGCTGGGGAAAACCATAGGTTGCGATATTAAAGAGGAATGCATCAGTAATTGTACTCGTGTTATGAAGCTCAACAATGGCACAAATCGGCCTAAATCAATTGTTGTACAATTCTCCACTCCCAGAGTTCGGGACTCTTTCCTAGCAGCATCGATAAATTTCAACAAAGCAAAGCCAGTCAGTGAAAAGCTAAACACCTCCCATCTCGAGCTTGATGGTGCGAAGTCTGCGATCTTCGTGACGGAGCATCTAAGCCCAGCTAATAAGGCACTGCACGCGGCTGCACGTCTCGAAGCTAAAGAAAAAGGGTATCGTTACGTTTGGATCAGAGGAGGGCGTATTTATGTTAGAAAGTCAGATGATTGTGATACCAAGATTATAAAGGATATGGATTCGCTACAGTCAATTGTATAATATTCAATGTTCAACCAAAAGCTGTTATTGAGGTTATCCTAAGTTAAATTCGCTTCATTTAACATATATTACCAAAACACCCGTGGATTACGATCTAAAACTCAAGAATTTTATTGTAATTTGGTATGTTCAAATTTTGACGCTTTAGTATTAACTGAAACCTGGCTCAATAATTGTATTCATAGCAGCGAACTTTTTGATAAAAGGTACATAGTTTTCAGACGTGACAGAGAAACTTCCAGTTTTCATCCTAAAAAAGATGGTGGAGGTGTCTTGATCGCTATATCGAGAAAGTACGCTGCTAACAGACAATGTTCTTGGGAGAGTGGGTGCGAAGACTTATGGGTCACTGTGAGTGTTTCACCAGGCTTCAAAATAGCTATTTGTGCTCTTTACTTGCCCCCACCTGTGCATTATTCAACTTTGAAGCACTTCTTGGATAGCTATAATTCTGTAGCAGAAAGAAATAATTATTGTACTATGCTTATCGGTGACTTCAATATGAGCAATATGGATTGGAATCACATCATTAGCAGCGGCGTTACTCACTCCGACCCCACTCCCTCAAGGACTAATTCTAGACTAAATCAGGCCCTTCTAGACTTTATCCACATAAATAACCTCAAACAATATAACAATGTCTGTAATGTTAAAAATAGAATCCTGGACTTGGTTCTTGTAGACCTTCTTGAATGTAAGGTGACTAAAGCTCTTAATAGTCTGACAAAGATAGATTCATATCACCCTCCTCTTGAAATTTCCCTAAGCTTTAAAGCAAAAAATTGTTTAAAACCAGAAGCTAACATTAGATTAAACTTCAAAAAAGCTAACTACTCTGCTATTAAACCAGAACTAGAAAGTACCGACTGGTATGCATTACTCTCTGATACGGATGACCCCAGTATAATGCTGGAACGGTTCTATACGGTACTTTATCAAATCATAGACCGGTATGTCCCAACTAACTTTGTGAAAAATAACTCGCGACCACCATGGTACACAAAAAAGCTGTTGAGATTGCTGCGTGAAAAAAACAACTTAAGAATAAGGTATGGTACGTACAAAAACCCTATGGATAGGATATCCCTTCGTTGGTGTAGTAAGCGCTGTGACAAATTGGCAAGAGAATGTTACAACTCATATATAAATAGTATAGAACAGAAAATAACAACGAATCCCAAGTTTTTTTGGTCCTTCATTAAGTCGAAACGGGGTGTTGCTAATGCCTATCCAGCCTCAATGTCAAATGGCGTCAGCAAAACCTGTAATGGCAATGATATGTGCAACATGTTCGGAGTCTATTTTTCTTCAGTGTACAGTCCAGCTACCCATGCCTCCAACGTAGTTCAAGCTTCGCCTTTCTTTGAAAGCCTTATTTGCAACTCCGACAGCTTTTCCTTGATTCAGATTCCGTTGGATAAAATAGCCAAGCATCTCAAAAGCTTAGACATATCCAAAGGCTCCGGCAGCGATGAAATTCCCCCTTACTTTATCGTAACTTGCGCTGACCAACTGGCAGCCCCTCTATGCATGATTTTCAACAAATCTCTTAGCACTGCTATTTTCCCTACACAATGGAAGCTGGCCAAAGTAGTACCAATTTATAAATCAGGCGCTGATGATTTGGTTGGAAACTATCGTCCTATATCTATCCTTCCGACGTTTGCCAAGGTTTTTGAAGCAATAGTATGCCCTGACATACAAAACTATTTTAGGAAATATCTGTCTGACCACCAGCATGGCTTTACTGCTGCAAGATCCACCTGCAGTAATTTAGTAGCTTTCGTTGAGGTTATTGCAGCTTCGCTCGACTCGAACCAACAGGTCGACGCCATATACACTGATTTCAGTAAGGCTTTTGACAAAGTTTCCCATGAAGTGTTGATTCAAAAACTTGCTGCGTACGGCTTTGCTGGTTCTCTGCTTAAGTGGCTGCACTCTTACCTAACGGATAGATATTTTTATGTCGTGGCCAATGGCTATAAATCTGAAACCATGAACATAACCTCTGGTGTTCCGCAGGGTTCCCATCTGGGCCCTGTATTATTTATTATCTTTGTGAACGACCTTCCTTATTGCTTCCTTAACTCCACGCCATTCTTATTCGCCGATGATTTGAAAATAGCACGCATAATAGATTCTTTAGCCGATTCAACATTACTTCAGGAAGACCTGAACAGACTTTTAAACTGGTGTAACGATAATAGCATGCAACTTAATGTAGAAAAATGTTCCCAAATTACGTTTACTCGCAAGGCTAACTTTGTGGATTTTAATTACAGTATGAACGGTTTGGACCTCAGTAAAGTTGATGTGATCAGAGATTTGAGAGTCCTTCTTGATCGTAAATTAACATTCATTCCCCACATGGAAAACATTATTAAAAAAGCTTCAAAGACCCTCGGTTTTGTGTTGCGTAATGCTAAATGTTTTCGCAAGCCTAAAACTAAGATTTATCTTTTCAACTGTCTCGTGCGTACTGTATTGGAATACTGCGCGGTTGTGTGGCGTCCCCACTATGCAACACATAGTCTTAGGTTAGAGAGGATCCAGAAAAGATTTTTGTACCATCTTGCCTTTTCTGCTAGATTACACAAAAAAGTTCCGAGCTACGCAAAACGGCTTGAAAATTTTTTCATGACTTCACTCGAAAAACGAAGAGATGGTATTGATCTAGTTTTTCTTTATAAAATACTCCATAGTAAATTAGACTGCCCCCAGTTGTTAAGCGAGTTAAGTTTTAACCTACCCCACAATTATCCGCGCCACCCTATCAAACTATTACGTCCCCCATTCCGCAAAACTGTTTCAGGATCCAATTCCCCCATACCCAGAATTTGCAGGCTTCTTAATAATTGCGATGATTCAATCGATATTTTTTCCACATCACTTCAAAAATTCAAGCGCCAAGTCCATAAAAAGTAACCAACACAATTGACTGTTTTTTTTCTCTTTCTTCATTTTGTATTATTTTTTGTTTTATTATATTTTTTTTATTTTTTTCCATGTCATGTTTTCCAAAACTACCCACTAGTGCTGTAAGCGTTATTTCTGCACAATTATTGCAATTTAATTAATCTTATAATTTTGTCTTTGCATGCTGTGTCTATCGCATCATATTGTACACTATGCTTGTATATTGCTTGTAATTTAAGGAAAAACAGTGTAACAATTGTAGATAGGCCAATAAATAAATAAATAAAAATAAATAAATTACCGCTTCCTATGAACGAAACTCACTTACACGATTCCTATATCGATACTATTAATGAGCAAGATGATGATGGTCAACGCAAACTTGGACTCATCATGTATGCATTGCCTCGCATCGGCTATAACATAGTTTATGTCGGAGGCTCTCCAGGCAACGCTTGGCTACATACGTTAGCTCGTCGCGAATTCGTAGGCGTCATTGTTTCCATCGATCCCTCTCCCCTATCATCCGCCATATGCACGCATAATAAAATCATAGAAATTCGTGAGATGGTAACATCCCATGATGATAGTCCACTTTTGCTTGGAAGAGAAGGATTAGAAGATTTACAAGATATCATCTTCATTTGGGACGTCCGGCATGCTGACGCGAGCACTATGGATGAAGACTCGCGCGCAAATTGTATAGCCACTGAGATTGCACTTCTCAATGGGATATGTAATTCACTGTGGTTCAGAAACAAAGTGAAAATTTACCAACTAAAAATGAATTCAAGTAGTCTTGACCTATATGAGATGCCTTCAAATGCATGCATATACGCGCAACCTTTCACTTTGACTAGAGACGTATATGAACTTAGAATAACAGGTCATATTGATGCTCCTGATTATCCACTCACTACACTTTCTCCTGAGATGCAAGTGGCTGTTCGCGAATATTCACATGAGCTCAAAATGAAGATTGACAGTGGTCAAATCAATGACTATGACTTGTTCATTAATTTTATTTGCAGCATGTATCGGAAATGCGATTATATAGATTCGCCACCACTCACTCATCCTGACTGGGAAATAGCTTTGTTCACTCTGAATTGGAATTCAGATGCTAAGCTTGCTAGATATTTTGATAGAATATATAATTCAGAAATTAAATTCATTGGAAGCTTCTTCACCAAAACTAGACTCACTGAAGGAGAATATCCGTTTCCTGAGCATCTACTGTTGTTACGTTATCCCTCAATGGTGTTCGATTCTCGAGCTCTAATTAACGCAAAACTGGAAGGGCTATACTTTTTCGCAAACACGGTAAATTGCCGATGCATGGACAACGAATTAATTTTCTCTGAGAGCTATCTCATAGGCTCCACTGAATACAACCTACATTCATTAATAATTTTTTGGCGTTAAGGTATTTGACTTGAAGTTCTGGAGAAATAATAACCTATTAGATATGATATCCTTAAAGAGAAGGTGGTCGGAACTAAACTGTACTAAAACTAAGAAACTCGAAAATGGAATCCATAAACATTGTGTTGTTTTTAGCAAAGCATTGTCTGCTGTTTACTGATTTTTTTTTGGCGTTAACGAGTATTTGAGTTTGAAGTTCTCAACAAACAGTTACCTATAATTATAATATCTTCAAAGAGAAAAGGTTGGATCACACGTACTTTTTCAATATAAATTTAAAATTATCCGCCTGAAATACCCAAAATGTAAGAGTAAAATGAATGATTGGAGGCATAACGTAATTAATTTTGCTAGATCTCTATGGGATTCATAACTAGACATTAATTATGCAGAATTTGTTAAAATTAGGTACATGCAGTTAATCAACCAATATAAAATCCAATTATCTTTGTGTATGATGCATGCGAAATTAATGGCTTTGAATACGAAATTGAACTAATGAATATATTGATGGACCAATTTCGATAGAAATAGGGTATATTTACCCACCATAAATATTCTATTACAATAATAAGACATACCTACTCATTAAACTATGTCTATTATTTGATATAATTGGACCTAGATTAGCAGAAAGAACTCAACCGACAATATTGTCAAAAATGATACCAACTTAACCTAAAAGTACGCTAAAATAAGAACACAAGCTATAATTATTATAGCATTTATCATTTTTTCTAAAAACATTCTATGATTGCTGGAAGTGAAAATAAATTGAACTATGCTTTGGAAATCGAGAATTCTTAATAACTTTTGTAAACTTACGTCAGAAGGGAGAAATAGAATTGAAACAACGAATAAATCAACGCAATAACAATATTTATTATTATTATTTACTAACCTTAAACTTATCACTCCGGTGCCTCGTTTGGAAGTGAAAATAAATTGAACTATGATTTGGAAATCGAGAATTCTTAATAACTTTTGTAAACTTACCTCAGAAGGGAGAAATAAAATTGAAACAACGAATAAATCAACGCAATAACAATATTTATTATAAATTATTCAGCATAGTTTAGTACATATTTATATTATTTACTAACCTTAAACTTATCACTCCGGTGCCTCGTTCAAGACTGACTCCTGCTGGCCACTTGCTAACTGACAATTCACTTCAATGTCAAAATGATTTTATAACTGACAGTGACTTGACGATTTAGTATGACACAACATAACTCGACTCTAACAAGCTTATCCATGGACTGTTTTCTATAATATTACCAATACAAATCTACCCTCGCATAAATAAGTCCTGTTACACTTTTCCTTCCTATCTGCATCACTATTAAAAAAAAAATAAGATAGGAAGAGGTGGCGAGACGACATAGATACGTACCACAACGTTGGATCGAGGTGGCTCTGAAAAAGGATTTGTGGTAGGCCTTTGCTCGACAGAGGGACAGTGTAGGATGACTCAAAAATAAAAAAGTTTCTGCTGCTACCATGATACACAACACAAAACTGATGGCAATGTCCACGGATCATCTAATAAAGATTCTATCCCAGAAACAGCACCACACCAGATGTCCACAACAGACTAATCGTGTCATACATCACCGTTGTCACATACAACATAATGCAATTTCTAGAAATGGTCCATTCCCTGTAGGCTTTCAGGCTCTGGAAAACTAATGACACTCGTGTGGGTTAATATGAGGTAATTACCCCAGCCGCGGTAAACCGAAACACTGTCATGACCGTAATGGATAAGGATGGGATAAAACTCAGCGGTTTTATAAATTAAGGGTTATACCCGGGAATGTGGGCTAAATTGGGTAATGTGGTGCTGCTGGGGCAGTTAGGTTATTATTGTTGAAAGAAGTTAGTTATATGAAAGCTGAAACAAAACGCGTGCCAAAAGGGATGATGATTTATTGAAAATATTTTTATTGTTTTCAACTCATAAAATAATGCAAACATTAACAAAATGTTGTATTTTTTCAACATTTTTGTTGCAGAATATAAACATTCCACCGGAATTTTATTAAAAGATTTTTTTTCACAATCATTTCTTTTGTCCAATCAAATAGTAGATACATTTAAGGAGACAAAAGCAATATTGAAAAGAACAAATTACGATACTATCCTAGGACATTTCCAATAAACAATCGATTTTGTCAACGTCTATTGATATCTCGTATAAGTTTTATTAATATCTCAAGCCATGTGCCCGATGGGATTTCCCATAGGCAAAAATGGATGAGTTTCCTCAGAAACTTTCAACTCCCTATTTACATATCTCCCCCTTCAGTGGATGAATTATCAAAAATTCCTTTCTTAGTGCTCATCTTCGCTATATAAGGAAACCTTATAGGCTGTGCGTTGTCTGTGAAACAATTACTTAATTTCCTTATCCTTATTTCTCTCTCTTATTCTCTTGTTTTCCTAGATGATTAATTAAATAAAACCATAAACAAAAATGACTAAACTCTTAAAATTGACAGAAACCAACCAAGTGAACCACGCCAATAAACATAGAAAATCTTTGTATTTTAATAAAGACTTTTGTTAATTAGATTATATTTATATAGTTTCCTATTGATGATATTTTCAGATGCCCTGCCCACACGCCCATACCGCCGCCGCCCCCGCCACCCCCTCTCACGATACCACCCCACAGGTAATAATAGTATAAGTCGTACTATTAATATTACTTTATATAATGCTATCCTTGTCGTTTTCTTAGCTCTTTTTGCGTAACGGACATAATAAACCAAAAACAAACAAAATAATAAAAAGTTGCTAAAAAAATAACCGGACTGCAAAAAAAACTAAAATGTTTAGAACAACACCACTTTTCAAGCAGTCTGATGCAGTTGGTGGCGTTTTAGATAATGGTTAGTTTCAGTTTTTCTTCGTGATTGACAATTGTATTTATGCATTGCTGGGTTCTGTTCACATAGCTGTCACTTTATTCAACACTTGGGCAATTGGTAACATTGGGCAGGTGGTAATTTATTATAAATTTTAATTGTCATACAACTAGCATTTCTACTGTATAATTGCAACTTCTGAGCAGGTACTAGTAATTTCCCGGCATTTATTTTATTCAGTCTTTCGGAGACTTGTTCATTTAATAGAAATAAATGAGGGTATTTTTTTACAAATAGACAAAGTTCAAAAATATACAGACATAGACAAACTTCAAAAATATGTATACTGACAAGGGAGTGGGAGAATTTTTAATTCCTTAAATAATGGCCTGCATTTGTCTAAATATTCTGCTCCACTTTCTCATTTAGTTGAAGAATATCGAGTGGTATTTTATTACAACATACACCACGGGGGAGCAGATATATCACTTGATAAACAAATACATCAACATACCGAAATACAAAATCGATATAAAACTCTATGTATGGTTTATAATCCATATGAATTATCTTCGTAGTCATAAATAAAAACGGAGTCACGAATAAACGTTCTGTTTATTTCCAAAAATAACGTATTCAGACAAAAAAAAAAAATAGGAATATTAGGAAAAAATGCTCAGTTTTGTATTAGTGACCTATTTTTAGAAAATAATATAAATCGAGTACTTAGAAGGTCTCTTGATTGACATATTGTATAATATCGTGATTGTTCTTCTATTTTTAAAGACTCATTTATACTCTTTTTTAAACATACCTAAATTGAGATTATGTACTGAAATGTCTGCGTTTTTATCAAACTACGAGTATCATCCAGTATTATCGTAGTCCCAATCACACGGGAAATTAATTCTCCTGATATGCATCTCCTAAATCAGATATACATACATCCTTTGAGCGACGTTTCTATTGAAAGCGAATGTTCACTCAGATGCATCCAATATATTAGAGAGTGGTCCATTGTCAAAGCTAGGTGAATATTGTAGACATATACCAAACTAGATGTCTCTATATCAGCTGAGATTGTATCCGAAGTTCCTGTTGATAAAAAAAGATTCCAGCGAATTGAGAACCTCCTCCTTTTTGGAAGACGGATAAAAATAGAAAAACAACAAACATAATCGGCCTATAATGTATTTATTACACAGGCCTCCTCTCTTCGAAATGCAGTGGGCTATAATCTACCAACGTGGGCCCCGTGTGGGTTGGTAGGTGGCACAAGTCTTCGAATTTTTGGTTCTGCGACATGCCGGTTTCCTCACGATGTTTCTCTTCGCCGTTTTGAGAGCCGTGGTGATGAAATTATTTACACAAAGTAAAGCGCCTGCCTGGGTTCAAACCCACGACCTGCAACTTGTAAGACGGGGCCACCACTTTCCAATAGAAAGAAATAATACTAAATAGTGCGAAAACATTTAACGCCAACTTTTGTTTCTTATCATGTGAAGTTTGGTACAGCAATAGGACGATGGCTGGTTGTCTACCTTTATATATTAAGCAAGTTTTCTGTTTCAAGAATAATGTGAACTTTGATAATAATAAATAAATTTTCTTGTAGATGAAGATTTATATATTTTTCTTCTCAAAAGAACAAATAATGCAAAATCTAATGTATATTATTAAAAAAAAAATCAATAACATCGTCCTGAACATGTATGGAAAGAGTTGTGACGAGATCTTCCGTAGGAATCGTTGATTTAGGAGACATATTCTTTCATAATTTTTACTAAATCATGCCTTTCCACTTTTCATCTCAAAACGGCAAAATTGTTACGACTATCTAAATCTGCCATCGTCTTTCATAAACTTTTCTCAATCATGCCTTTCCGCTTTCCATCTCAGAATGGCAAAATTGTTATGAAAATGAAAATCCACACCTCGATATTAAGATCTACAAGAGTCGTTGAGTCGTCAACCATCTTTCACCCACTTTCCTCTATCATGCTGTTCCGCCTAATGCTTTCACACTTTCCATCTTAAAACGGTAATATATTGTTACGAAAATCTACATCAATAAAATATGATATACGTAGAATATTTGGTTTCATCCCTAAATGTTTTGCTCTTGCAGAACAAAACACGTGTCTTTCGCACGCTCTCACACTCTGACCACGTTTGACGATACCGTGATGCCGGCTGCGGTCAGTGGCAACCGATTCAGGAGAGACTGCGAACGGCTCATCGATGGACGTGTAGTAAAGGTAAGATCAACATCCATGGAATTAGAGTTCAGGCAAATCAATTTTTCTAGGAAAGCCAGGACAACGCGGTCTAAAATTGAAAAAAAAAAAAAAAAATTAAATTGTAAAAGTGGAAAAAGCTAAAGGAAGGGAGGCATTTGTCCTGCAGTTGGCTCAAAATAAAAAAAATCTAAGTTTGCCATATGATATGACTTAGTAAAGCCAAAATACGAGAGAATAAGATAAAATACGAAAAAGGTCCTACCTTTTCTTTTGGATGGGAAATCATCAAATTACCTCTCCCGCTCTGGGCTGAGCGGAAGGGCGTGTCAGACTTTTACTGACTAAAACCCACCCGTGTTCCTTCAGTTGCCTGTGGTGCCAGGGGCCACGGTATCTCTTTCGAACAACCCGCGGCCCTGGCAGGTTTAAAGCCAACGTCACGTGGTGTTCCCAGGCGGTCCCCCATCCAAGTACTGAACACGCCCGATGTTGCTTTAATTCGGTGATCGGACGAGAACCGGTGTATTCAACGTAGTATAAGCTGTTTTTTCAATTCACTATGTATCATCTTCTGGGCCGAGTCCATTTAGATTGCTATCGACACGCTAAGAAGATCTTCGGAAAGTTTTTTTTTTTTTAAGAAACTTTATACTCTAATCCTACTTTTCAATTCACTACGTATCATCTTCTGGGCCAAGTCCATTTAGATCGCTATCGACACGCTAAGAAGATCTTCGGAAAGTTTTTTTTTTTTTTAAGAAACTTTATACTCTAATCGTATATACGGCCAGTGTGACATTATCAAGCTATACAATACCAGTCTCACCTCGCATAGTCTGGCGGGTCGCTTTCTGGACAGTAAGAAGGTCAACTTACTGGAAATGTCTAGCTTGGATGTTGTCATGGTTTCTAATAGAACACCACATGAAACTAACTAAAAATATTTTTTATTTACAGCCGGAACCAAAGCCCTACTCTACTTTGCCGGTGATGTTTCAACCGTTCCCGCCATACCCACAGTTCATGTCACAGGCTGCGCCAGCGCCTATCCACTATCCCCCGCCGATAACGCCCCACCCCTCCCATCCGCCACCCCCTCTACAAAGGCAAACGCAGTCAGAGCAACCAAAAGTAGTAGTAATAGGTAAGTGACTCTTTACAATTATTTTGATTTTTACTATGGCCAAACAATTATACGACTGATTTTTTCAACGCCAGATAAATGAATTTATGACTGATTTTCTATACAAAAATAAGCGTCAATTATATTCCGCAGATAATAAAAAATATGATGACACCATTCATAATATTTTTAAAAACCATTTTTTTTTTCAAAACCATCTAAATATCCATAACCGGTGAAGGTCGCAAGACTCCGTTGAATGCGAGAAGCACAGCACCAGTAGATAATAATATGGCGACGCTTGGGGAAGAGATCCAAGTCCAGCAGTGGACTTCTTGCTGGCTGGCTGAAATGATGATGATGATGATGATGAATGATTAATAAACCATCAATAATAAATAGTCTCATTAATATCACCTGTGTTTTCAGATTCTTTAAAGAAAGGAGTAATGAGAACTCAAGCAACACAGACAGAAGTGTGTTTAGGTAGAAAACCGTTGCCACCCAATTACTTATCTTTGAGCCCACGGACTATCAAAAGGGTAAGCTCAAAATTTTTATCAACCATTGGAAATATGAAAAATGTATGAATTTCTACAATTAATGAACATGATCTAATAATAGTTATGAACACAATAACACATACCTACGATTATGATTGTAATAATGTTGAATTCTAGGTTAAGATGGTGGCAGCTGGTGTACAAACAAATGGATATACTGTTGGAGTTAGAAGACTTACAAAGTCTTTCTCTGAAGTAGGAGGCGAAAGATTAGCTGGCTGTGAATCACCAAGTGATATTGCCACTACAATGGAAAGGTAAAAAAATATATTTAACAATCCTTTAACATACAAAAACAAAAAATATTCGCCTTCAAGTTTACTAAAAATAACTTACCTAGATCATGTTTGCATATCTAAATAGTTCATATTAAACATGACAACATGAAGAATTTTTTGTTTCAACATTCGCAGTTTCATTACTGGCGACCACGAAAAACTACATAGAACCCAGTCAGAGGAACCACCACGATCCCCTCGATCGCCAACAGCTATGACGATGCCCTCATCTCCACTCCAACGAGGAGACTCCGATGATGTCACATCTTCATCAGTTAAATCTGTAGCTTCTTCTTCGCAAATTGATAAATCATCAGAACTAAGCGCTTTGCAGAGGCAAGCTCAAGAATACTTCCAACAAAACTTTCAATTTATTCATGAGAGTGACCGAGATGACACAATAGACGACGATATAGAAAATATTGAAAAAAGTATGGCACTAAACCGCAGGAATTTGGAATATCTTCAACAAGAGATTGCTAAACAAACTAAAGGTGACAAATCTCTAAAGTCTATTCTCTCTAAGAGTACTAGCGATGCTTCCCAAAAGACAATTAATTCTTCGCATCCATTTTCGAAAACTTCAACATTCCAATCTGAACCTTCTACCGAAACTTCAGCAACAACAACTGATGACAGTGAAAAGAATGAAAAGGAAATTATCATAGATTTTGAGCCAAGGCCTGATGATGAAGCTATACCATTTACAACGCTTCGAAGGAAAAACAGAAGAATGCTGCAGAAAACTTTGTCTGAGGGTGAAATTCTTCTAGATGTGTATGTATACATTTATAATGACATTACCACATACAACATTCTTCACATACTACGTAAATAATTTACACGTCATCTCCTTGCACTCTATAACATTTCTGCAATTTGACGCTGACACACCACAACAACCTTACATCTGAAAACAGTAAAGCTTGCAGCTAAATTTGGTATACGAGTTTCTTTTAAAAGTACAAATTATTTTACAAACTGACTGTAAAAATATACCACAGTAAATTCTATCACATTATAATCAGAATGTATTCTTTCAGAAGGAAAACTGAACTCCAGAGTAGTGGTGACGGTATAAAAGATGCTCCGATAGTTATGTCAACCAGTCAAGAAAATATGACCAGGGAAGACCGCGAGAGGGAAGCAATTTACACGCAGTATATTGGTCAAAACTACAGCCAAACACCCATAAAAGATGAAGGTATCTTTGGATTTGAACCAGACGGATCTTTCAGGTAAAGAAAATGTACATGTAAATGTGTGATACTATTTACTATTTTGTACATAGATTATTTTATACACATAGGAATTAGGCCCATTGCACATAACATCCACCGACTGGCATTTTTTTCTGAGCATAGGTCTTTTAACAGCATATTCTTCTGTTTCCAATATTCAAAAGCCGTTAGTTTTTGGGCTTCCGATTTGAACGCTATGCTTCTATCAGCGCTCATTCATATTTCTTTCCATAGTTCTTCAGATGGGAATGCACCATATGAAGATTTTCATGAAAAATACATTAGTTACAAGCATGAACCATTTAGAAATCGAAGCGTAAGTTTTGAAGAAAAGACAGAAATAATAGTTGACAAGGACGATATTCCTGAGAGCAGGTATGCACGCATCACAATTAGCGGTAAACCGTTTGGTTAGCAAATATTAGCAAAGCATCTTGAAATGTAGCTATAGTAAAGCATCTTTCCTTTTGCCAGTTTTTCACAAAACATCCAATTGTCATCGTTCAATTCACCCCGTCAATGATTCCTTTAAGCTATGAAATAATAATTTAAAAATACCCACCTAGACGACGTGCTATTATGAAATTACATGCCTTGTTATTATAGTAATTTATTATTTCTTACAGTACTGCTAGATCGAGCCCAGGATCACCAGAGCCAGTTACCATTGAAGTAGATGTGGAGCCAAAAGTAAAACGAGCTGTTATTTCTAACACAGTTACTACAATTCTATCACCTCTGGATAAAATATCACCATGCGCTTCGAATGAATCTCTAACAGTTGATCAAAGCAGGTATGTATTATAACTAGTGATTTCCTGCAGCGCGACTCAGTGATCTACCATATATTTTAAAGCCCTCATATCTCTAGGGACCATTCGGATGGAATGTGGAATGAATCACAAACAACTGTATTGCAAGTCGATTCGGGTACAGAAAATGGGACTGTGATAAGGTAAATATAGCGATCTGCAATCTTCAACATTGAGTGTTGCTAATTTGTTTTACCCAATATTTCTGAATAACTAAAATAATATTTTTTACAGTTCATCAGATCTTAGTTCATTGGCTGCTTCGCCGGGAGCATTAGCATTGCTGACCCCGACATCAAGAAGAAAACAACTTCTACTTTTGCAACATCAGCAGCGATCGTCTTTAGATACAGACGCTTTGGATGAAGAATTTGATGCGTCACAGGTATGACATCAATTTTAAAATAACCATTGTTTGCATTTCTTTTCAAACCGATCTAAATGGTCAATTATTTTTTAACAGAGCCAGTCACCGACCTCACCAAGAAATAAACTAGACACATCAAGTTCAAGCTCACAGGCGCGAGCGTCGTTATCTCCACCTGCAGTTGTCCCAAATATTTCACTGCCCATCACGAAACAGCCCACTATCTCAAAATCAATTTCCCCAACAGCACCTCCAAAAGTAAACCATAAAGTAAACCAACCTGCCATTGCTATTACCCACCCAAGCCTGGACTTGGCTGATGTTCCATTCAAAAGGACTCCAAGTTTCATAAATAAAAAACGAGAAAGAGCATTGAGTCCATCTAGAAGAAGAGATTTGCAGAAAAAAGCACAGCAAAAAGAACCAAATGGAACAATTCCTAATCAGATAGTGGAATCTCCATCTGAGCCACCACTAGCCAAAGCTGCAAGCAGTGAAACCAGTTTGGCAAGAACTGATTCAGGAAAAATTAATACCACTGACGTATCAGAAAGCACGACAACGACAGAAGATTATGTAACAGCAAATTCTGACAGCTCTAAAAAAAGTAATAGTAAGATTCAAAATCAAAGTAAGTATTACAAACATGGAATTAGAAGTAATTCGCTAGTTTCTTATAAATCCATTTTGCTTATAGATCCAGAAAATAACAAAACACAAGACGGGTCGTCTTTTGAAAGTGCTTCAAGTCTCTATTCCTCAACTCGCACAGAAAATATCGCTGAAGATTTGATCGTACCGAGTTTTTCCCCGCCATTAGAAATCAATGATGACTTTATTGTCCCAGACCTTGCATCGCCTCCATTGCCCTTGCCTGATAGGTTACCTAGAGTGTCTATGGAAAAAATTGAAGTCAAAGCTGATATCACTCCGACCATTGAACACATCAAGAGAGAAAAGACTGATATTAAATTTAAAGACGATTTACCAAAAGTTTCCAAGGTAAGTTCCGTCGCTATACAATTTACTGAAGGTCAAAATGTCAAAAGTAGTATTTTATGTGCATATTTTCTTTTAGACTATGCGTGGCACAATTAGTGGAAAGAGTAGTTCAAGTGGAAGTTATAGTATAGGTGGATCAAATCCTAATGTTACTGAAGCTAATGAAGATAAAACACCCACTGAAAAGATTGTAGAACTGCCGGAACGTAGCGAATCTAAAGGAAAAGAAGAAAAAACAACCGCAACTGTTCACGAAAAGGAACAACAAGTACCGAAAATGATGGTAATATCAACGAATTTAACATAATTTTAATTATTTTAAGGGCCATTAGCCCATTAGTTACTCATACAACTTTTTTTTTATTACAGGGTTCTTTGTCAGACGATGAACGTAGTGTCCACTATTCATCTTCAGGTTATTATGAGAGCCCCGTTGAAGATGACGATGATGGTGGTTTGACTTATAAGCATTCACAAAGATACAAATCAACAACTAGACCCAAATCTTGGTTAGCAGATGAGAAAAGGAGAAAAAAGAAAGCTTTTACCTTAGAATTTTCCAAGTCCTACGATGATTCTGTTTCTACTTCACAAGATGATTGGGGTAAAAAGACTAAAGACCCAGACAGTATAACTCAAAAGTCTGAACGTGGTATCTTTAAACCATCCAATGTTAAATCCCCCCAGGAAGAGAAAGCACCTGAAACTAGGAAGAAGAAAACTCATTTTGCAGATAAGACCAAAAGCGTTCAGTCTTCGCCAAGAGAAGCAGTAGATATAGAAAAATCGATCAAAGAAAAAATATCAAAAGAAAAAGATTCAGAATCGAAACGCCCAGCTGAAAGAGAAAGATACGTTAAAAGAACAAAATTAAAACCAAAAAGCCCAACGCAGAGTAAAACTGGTGATGGTAATAGTCATAGCTATAGACCAACTCATTATGACAGAAGGGAAGCTATGGGGTCTAACATGAAATTGCACCTGAATATTCCGACATCAGATGATTCTAGTGAACAGTATAGGAAAGAAGGTAACAATCAATTTTACTGGAAGATATTTTTATTTTATAAGAACCTTTTTGTAATCCTTTTTTATATTCAATTTTAACTACCAAAGTTAAAAAAACGGAACGAGGTACACCAAAGTTAAGAAAAAAGGAACAGAAACGGACTCCTGTCACAGATTTTTTTCTCGAGATTAAGGCTACGTAGTACTATGAATTTTGGCATAATGTTTAGATCTCCCTGAAGTGCATCCAGAACGTCTCCCGGTCAAAGACCAAAAAAAAATAAAAATCTCTTGGGTTTTTACAACAGTTTTTCGATAATTATGCATATTTTTTTTACAAAAAAACTTATAGTGGTTTGCGACACGATTATAATAGCTGAAACAAATACCAAAAGTAGTTGTACGAAAGCCTTTTGACTTAAAAAGTATTCATTTTTATTATTTATTTATTACAGCATGGAAGACTTACAGCTAAAAAAACAAACTAAAAATAGGAAAAAATAGTCGACAGAAAGCCAAACAAAAAAAAAACAATAATAAACAACAACAACAACAAAACAAACAATAACAACATTAAACACAACCACAACAACCACCCAACCATAACAATAATAATATTTTTTTTATTATGAAACAAAAAAATTTTAAATGAATTATACAGTAATTACAGCAGGCCAGCGACTGTTCCACAGACTGCTGAGTGTAGTTTGATTCGAAACCTTAATTGTGTGAGCCCGACTAGCTCTTATCCATTTTTACAGTTAATTTCTAATTTACAGGTACAAGTAACGGCAATATTTCGCCAAGAAAACATAGGCGTTTGCGTGACAGTCCACGAAGAAAAACGGCAAATAATTCGAATAATGCTAAATCTCCTACTACAGCTAATAACCACACCGTGTACAGGTAAAATGATGTTTTTTTTTTTCTAAATCAAAATAATATTGTTATGTTGATTATTAAATATAAATAACTAAAACGTTTAATTTCAGGCCAAGAAGAAAAAGTGGCTCAAACGAAAGCATATCACTTCCCGGTAGTTTACCAAGAAGAAAACAATCGATTCCTACGGTCCCCCACCTCAGTTCTTTGGAAGCGGAAGACGTAGAAACAACAAGAACTCTTACCAGTGCTGGGTCTAGATTGACTCCCCTTCGATACGTTAAAAGTCCTACAACGTCACCTAGGCATAATCGGAAACCAGATAAAGGTAAATATTGCAATTAATCTCTTCGAAGATAAACTATACTTAAATCCCTGGCGAGTCTTACATACTTTTAACAAATAAACACCTTATTATTTAAGACGGAAAGTTCGCAAAAGCAGCGTCAGCCGAATCTTTGCGCTCTGTATCACCAGGATCAGATTCAGTATTTTATTCAGAGCAAACGGAGCACAGCTTGGTTGGAGCTGATGGCGAATCTAAAGCACATTGCTTGCACTGTGGCAAAGAAGTCCATATCGTAACTGCGACCCATGAACATGACAGTGTAGCTTCAAGGACGTCTCATACCGATGTAAGTGAAACAACACTACATTTATGGAAAACAAAAAAAAATTGCTGCTTCGTCCAATATCCTACTAATATTATAAATGCGAAAGTTTGTATGTATGGATGTATGGATGTTTGTTACTCTTTCACGCAAAAACTACTGAACAGATTTTGACGAAATTTAGCACACAGATAGTTTATAACCAGGATTAACATATAGGATACTTTTTATCCCGACATTCCCACGGGATCGAAACTTATGCGGGTGAAACCGCGGGGCGCAGCTAGTAAAGAATATTCAGTAGTTGTCCCAAAGTCTTTTGTTATCTACAGTTATCAACTGAATTATTAAATCAAACATACATATTATTTTTTTGACGGACTGTTTTTTATTACCAACTTCACTCCTACCACCCAAACAAAAAAAAAAAAAAAAACAACCTAAGTTTAATCCTATTACTTTTCCTTCAAAAAACTCACATTTTATCTTATTTTTAGGAATCTTATGCAGATGCCACACCAGACATAGTACCAGCACCTGCTGGCTTTGCTGATTCTCCATCTTGCGCAACAAACAAGAAACACGCAAGCGGTGCTCGATTATACAAGAAATTAGACAAACGATATCGATCTGAGGATAAATCAAGACACTACTATAGAAACAGGCAGGACGTTCGAGCAAAGGTACAATCAACTAATCAAAATCCAAAATATCCTAAAATACATTTTAAATTATCTAGAAAACCAACGTAGCTATCAGTGCTTTTTGAATTAGAAAAAGAAAGGATATCTTTTCTAGTACATCTTTTCTTGACAGTATCGAATGCGTATCCCCATCTACAAATACACTGGAATGTTCCAGGTAGGTTTATACAATTCTCGGTTAAACTACGACAGTTGTGTTTGGCAGTTGTACATTCGTTAACATCTACGCACATTCCAAACTCCGATTTCCATTCAAAGCCCTTTTCTCTGCAATGGCAAGAAACGTTCCATTTATTTGCAATAATGCCTGCCAAATTCTGATTATATTTCCGATCAAATCGACATTGTCGGTTCGTTACATCTGTACTTTGAGCGTTTTCAGTAAAACAAGGATTGTGTTTACTATCACGACATTGCGAGACTGTTTCCACATGTTTCAATGGACAACACGGGTCCGGACAAAAGCTATACATAGCACAAGCAAAAGAAAGTTTATCATCGGAACGAGGGTCGTGGTTTCGGCTCCCAAATGTGGGGTCCAAGCAACTGGCGAAGTTATCACAAGATTCCCCGAGCATTGACAGTGCAGGAATTCCTAAAATTGTGTACCAACACATATAATAAGATGCAGATGTTCGCCATTGAAACTTTTCTTTCGGTTCATCAAAAGGAAGGCCCGTTTTAACTGCATACAACAGAGCTTTCTTACAGTCAATGTCCAGTTCAGCAATTAATTTCTTATCAATATTTTTATTTTTATTTAGGGTTGTAGTAATATCATCACTTCTCGTAAAAGGCGCTGTATTAGTCACACTGTATAAGTATTTAATGCATTGGTAAAAGTCTTTGTAGCAATTCTTATAGACTTTCCAATGAAGAGCTTTGAGACTTGGATCAGGTAAAGAATTATAAAACCCAATGGATTTATCTTTAGGTTTCTTTACATATTTTCTACGGTCCCATTCATTAAATTTGTGGTTTCGCAAAAAATAAGCAATATCTTGTAAGGCATTTACCAACCATTTATCATCAGGCACCAGAAATGTTGACTGTTGGGTTTGTTCTGATGGTTTAGTAGAATATGTCGACGACGTTGGATTCAAAATATCATCTAATCCTAATCCATCTTCGTTTTCACAAGCACGCGAATACAATTTCATGTTTGTACACAACACAAAAACTATGCTAATGTATTTAGAGATGAACATTTTCATTTATCAAACAAATGCGGTATTTTTGCAAGACAATCATTACGCATTTGTCAAAATCAAAAACAGATGTCATTTAGAAAGAGAAAACATTTACGGCCAGTAAAAATAATCAATTAAAAAGGTTAATTTTGTAGGTTTTATTTGATTTTAGAATATTCTTCTTTTGCAACTTTTTAGGGTTCGGCAAAAGCAGCACCCTAATTGCGTAACACACAATCAATCTCAATCTGAATCATTTTGAAGGATATTGCTAATCCATTGCTACATATGTTCAAAAAATGTGTCATGACATGTGTTTGCTCAACAACGTAAATAACGCAATGAATGTTGTTGAACTGTCAAAATGAAACCGATTCCGATTGATCGTGTGTTACGCAATTAGGGTGCTGGTCCCTTATAATGTCGTCATGGCCGTCTGTCCGTATGTTCATCTGCTAAAAACGTTTTACATTTATTCAATTATTATTCCGCAATTTCCTAAAAATGAAACAACTTGTGCTAATTGAAAAAAAGAGATTATTTTTAGCAGGCTACCCGGAACCGAACTAGTTAGATTAGGGTATTTTTTTTTTTATGGTTAACTTAAATTGTGACCCCCTACACACGAGCCGAGCGACCGGTGCCGCGGTAGCGGCCAGCGAAATCCAGAAACGACTAGATGATATAGAAAAAACTGCTTTAGTAGGTTTTCCACTAATATATCTCGTCACTTCGCTTTTCACACACCCAGTAAAAAGATTTATTAGTATTATAAGTATTTAGCCATCAATGTAGGCTTTAATTCCATTTCTATTCGATTTAAACACTTCACAAATTAAATAACTGCTAATTTGCAATACAACACTTCTTTACTGAATAAAATACTGTACCTACGCGTTGTTATTAGAATGATTCACATTTATTTCGTATGTCAGTGGTTTTGTTTTTATAAATGGCATCTCGTAGTTGACCTAAAGAGGCCGGGACTACTTAACTGGACTATCCTGTGGTTGCCATACGAGAACTCAAAGCCTCCAGCCAGGGCTTAAAACTAAGCGACTGCTGCGACCGCTAAGTGGGGTGCCCTTAGCGTGCAGTCGCTTAGTTTTAAGCCTATGGGGTACGAACTTCGGCTTAGGGCGTCGCTGGGAGAAAGCAGCAAGATGGGACAGGCTGGATCGAATTTTTATTATTAATGCCTTGATGAGCACGGCGTTTCCTAAGACTATCTCTGAGAAGAAAGGCCGAAACAAACTCAGAGGTCACAGTCGGGGATTTAAAGCTACAGGCTCAGCTACGGCGCGGGCTGGCACTTCATCGAGCAAAGATTGGGGGGGGGGGGAGAATTTACTTGGGGAGGTCGCGAGGGACCGCGGTGGCGAGGTAGGAATGACGGTCTTTTGTGTTTGTATACTGTACTGCCCTATTGCTCTCTTGGAGGAGGGTTATGGTCATCGGGGTCGGTGAGAACGTGGCTTGGAACCGTCCAAGGCACGTTCTCACTGATCCCGACACATGCATATGTCATTATTGGACGGATGCACGCTCTATACAAGCGTATATTGCACTTAAGTGACAGCTTACTGCGTGCATTGAGGACGGAGTGGAGACAGCTGAGAGCGAAAGCGGAGCGCGAACGTCGAGGATAACACCTAGGTATTTGGCTTGCTTTTCCCAAGGGATCGGCTTGCCAAACATGGTGATAGGTGGAGGGGGGGTGGGTTTGAGTCTAGGTTTCGAATAGAGAACCGCTTGACTCTTTTCGGGATTGACTTCTATTCGCCATTTCCTAAACCAAGCACTCGTATGTCAGTGCAATAGTAGTTATATGGAGGTAGGTCAGTAAAATTATGCTACCAATACCGTCATGACCACTTTATAACTGGTTGGACGATATCTTATAACTATTGTGTCACGAAGTGTATTATTGCAAAGTTGTTATTTAATCCTTTATATAAAGTGAATTGTAGTTACAAATGGAGAATACAGTGCATACCTTTACGACTAATAGAGGCGAAATCAAATTATATGTCAATGGATTCATATATGAGAAAAAACGAGAAAATGATAGTAAACATTATTGGGTGTGTGTATTGCGACGGAATTACCATTATAAATGTAAATCTCGACTTATTACCAAACTGAACGACGATCAACAACATGAAATATTATCAAAGCATAGTATGCAAAATCACAACCATGAAGCAATTGTACTTAGAACAACGGTAAGTTTTGTAAATGTATTACATATATTATATGTATGTAAAACATATCAATTGGCGGCATTGGTGCGGCGAATATGTTTTACATTCACCGGCGCACAGTAACCTATTGATAAACTACATTACACAAATTATTAATTATTCCTATTATTTTTATGCCTTAATACTATTATGCTAATAGTAATTAGGTACGCCTAGTAACATTAAGCGAAATAAAATTATGCCAAAACAAATTAGGTTACAGTTTATGTTGATACGTTGGTATAATTATGTCGTTAGGTTCACATTTTTGTTGTTTGACACCGACTTCCGAAATTAAAGTTATTTTTCACTTTCGTATAACACTACTTGCTATGTAAATATCAGTGACAGGAAGTTATTATTACATCATCATTAGAAACTACGTGGCAAAAATACGTATTAATGAAGCTAACTCAAAAACTAACCGAGCAAAGTTAATACAATTTATACGGGACCACTCCGGAGGCCTATATCTATACATTTTTTTTTTTTTAAATCAATTCACAATTGCCGGAGATATCGCGTAACATACATATTAATTGTATAATGTAAATGGTACATCACAAACTACCTCCTATATTTGTCTCTCCTTAATTTTAATCCATCCAAAGGTTGTCTTTAAAAGATCGGTCTTAGCGATAAGACCGCCCATTGTGTCACCATTATTGTAAAATTTTATATATTTATGTTCTGTAATTTGTATGGTGTCGTTTACTTAATTTTTTACCAGTAATTTTGGTTTAAAAACCAAACTACCGAACCGATTTTGATGATTTTTTTATGGGACCAACCAATATGAAAGTATGTAAATCCTTTCAAATTAAAAAAATAATTTTCCAAATTGTTTTTTAAATAACGGAGTTCTGAGGTAACAAACATAAAAAAACTATAAGTTGAAGTCGGTTTATAGTGGAATGCTACATAGTGAAATACATAGCGCCCGCCAGAACGAGTACTTCCTGACGGTTTACATATGATTATGTTTTTGATGATTATTGTTTTCTGCGAAGTCTTTATAGAACATTTTTTTTTTAATTTAGCGTATAATTTCCAATTTATAGAATTAATTTATCATCATTCTCAAACAAAATGTTGCTAAGCCTGCATAAAAAATGTATACTGGGCATTCTGTAGTCTATTAGAAAGTATCAAAATTAAAATCCACAACAAATAAATGTCCAATAAATTAAAATAATTTTGAACAGCGAGCGTATTCCGAATATAAATTCAAATATTATAGAATCAATTCGGCGCGAAAATCAATAAATGTGGTACGTAGGTATGGCCTGTCTGCTATTGACCCGGTTTCAATATATTGTCCAAAAACCTATTGAAATTGCATTAGAAAAGCATAAATCATTATTATAAACATTGCTTATTGTATTTTATTGCATAGAATAATTTGATTTCAATTTTCAAGTATCGATTTCCAACATGCGTCATATTCATTACTCAAGTCAATCGAAATTTAAAAAAATAATCATTGGGAATAATCGCTTTCGCACATCATTGCAATAAAAACAACAATAATGGTAGGCGATTTTGAACACAAATTGAGTTGTGGTAATGATTATACGTGTTTTTGGACCTGTGTTTAACTATTACGTTAAGATCTGGGCATTTTCGTGTTGTTTGTAATATTTGACACATTTTAAATATTATCTACATAATAAACACTTGACCGCTAATTGAAGCTTACTAGATTGAGAATGGCACTACTGGTTACCGCTATATTTCCCTCTCTTTTACTCTTTCTTTTAGTTGTAATTATCCGTCTCTTTCGCACATCCCGATTCCTCACCAGGTGGCGCTGCCAAACGTGGGCTTGGCCATGGCAGTGAATCGCTGATCATTGGCGTCTTTTTTCGCGAAAAGAAAAGAGGTTGTCGAGACAACTTTTAAAATTAAAACTAAATTCTTCTTCAAAACAGTATATTATAAGTACATTCCATCGGACAAAATTGTAAGTAGAAACAAATTTTTATAAAACTTTTTCAGTGAGGCGATGCATGATCACTATGTTTATGGGCAAAGTTATAATATTAAAAAAAACGGTGTAACCGTTTGTCCATGCCCTTAGCCAGCATTGCATTATAATATTCGCAATTCAAAACTTGATTGATTTTTTTTTCAAACTACCCTCATTTGCTCTTAATTGTAGGGACTATTTTTATGAAATAATGATTATTATTAATGGTATGTTAGCATATTTTTGACGTTATATAGTTAGTGTTACAATAGACTCGTGATTATATAAATATATATACATATATGTTTTTTAATCGCTTACGTACTCGTTGGTGCGTCGAGATAGGAATCATAAAAAAATCGAATTTTTTCGTTCTAATTAGGTTGGAGGGCGCAAGTAATCCAATTACGATGGACGCTCCGGGGCCATCAGAGTCACAAACCACGAGGCCTACATTGCGTCGAGAACGGACAAACGAGTCGTCTTCTAGCTCCTCGTCCAGTTCTTCTAGCTGTTCCACTTCGTTATTAGGGCCAAAGGCCAGTAAAAATAAACGTCGCCGTCATTCTCGTGAAGCAGATTTATTCCAACAATTAGCTCGAAATGTTAGCGAGCTACGAGTACGTGTACCTCGGCGTTCAGCAGAAATGCAGGTAAACGGTAGTAATGACGAAATTTCTTTATTAGGTAATAATGATTATAGGTCTTTGTATGGTTATGATGTAGTAAATGAAAAATCAAAGAAATCACATCAATTGAAATTTGATTTACAAGTCAAAATATAGGAACCTCCTGTTCCTAAGGCTCCTGCGAATTATCTATTATTATTAAATTATATTCAGCATTTTAATAAAAATGAATGGTGCGAGGTTAGGTATTCGGAAGTTCAGAAGTTATATAATCACAGTCCCGGTTTTACTGAGCTGGAGATCAACGAAAAAATCAAACCATATGATTCTTTAAGACATTTAGCTTTGGCTAACATTTTGTGTAATTAAATAGCGAGAGGTATACAAACTAGCATGGCAGATCTTTTATTCTGGGCACGTGTCAATCATTTTCGGATGGTGAATATTATAAAGTGTCTTCAGATATGATTCAACTTATTGCGGTCATCGCGCAGAAATAATAAAATTCAAATGCATAGAGACGGAATAGTAAATTATGTTCGCGATCCTTTTGTTAAGTCGGCGTTGCGCAAAATCCGACCTTCCAATTAGCTAGTTTTTAGTCCTGAGCTGATCAACTTTGGAAAATAATGAAGGTGTTAGGAAGACCATCTTACCTCCAAATAAAACCAGTGGCTTCAAACCTACTTCGCAAGCAGGATTTAAGAAGACCACTCACTACCCCCCGCAGGGGTCAGCTTATTATAGGACACCCTCGTAGGGTGCCCGCCAAGCGTGCTGCACTGTACCATACTTCCAGCCCTCGCAGTGCTGTGGACACAACCACAGTGGTCATGCCATTGCCATCCCTCGCAGGGAACCGGCAACAACAATAAAGGAACACGTGGGCCTAGCCATAACTATCATGGGCCCTTTCATTCACGAGGAACTCAGAGACAGACAAAGGACTTCAGCCACCGAATATCCCCCAGAAGAAAAAAGAAAGAAGAAGAGAAGGTTTTGTCAGACAGGACTTCAGAGCGGGCCAGTTAACATTCTATGCCGATCGATGGAAGAAACTCAGAGCACCAAAAAGCCTTCTTCGAATAATAAAAGGTTATCATGTGATAACCTTTGATACCTAATGCACAAAGCCCATTTCAAACAAAGGAATCCGAGGCGAAGGAAGGAGGCAAGGTGAACTATCACTATCTCAAATGATAACGCAAGAGGTGCTAGAGGAAGTTTCTTTCTCCGAGTTTCCTGTCCTTAATGTTTCTGGTCCCCAAAGCCGATGGCACCAACCGGCCTATTTTCAACCTAAGGAATCTGAACGATTTGGTTTAATCGGAGCCATTCAAGCTCATAAATGTGTTTCGTGTCCTAGACTTCCTCCAACCAAACGACTGGCTTTACAAAGTCAACCTGTCACAGGCTTACTTCAATTTGCCAATACACCAGTCACACAGACGATTTCTACGTTTAAGTTTCAGAGGAAAATTGCTAGACATTACCTGCCTTCCTTTTGGCTTCAGCACAGCGCCCAAAGTCTTTGACAAACTGGGTAGCACAGACACTAAGAGAGAAGGGTGTTCAAATACTCGTCTATTTAGACGATATTTTCGTGGTTCACCAGGACCATCAGGTCCTGCGAGTGCACGTCCAATAGTAATAGATTACACTACACTACCTGGGTGGTAGACGAATAACCAAAAATCCTAGGGGGTGGGGTCCTATAATGTGATTATTTTTATAAAGTTATTGAGATATAAGCCAAAATTTAGTTAATTTTATTTTAATGGAAATAATAGTTTATTTATGATATTTTCCTTTGTATGTATTGAATTATTCATTCAATTAAATGTATTTCTCTGTAAGCGCGTCTAATTTTATTAATAACTTATATATATCCACGTTCAGATTGGCGTCATTCCCACCAGGTGATAACAAACACGACTCAATCTAGTAAGCTTCAAATACCGGTCAGGTGGTAAATAGCAGTGTTTTACCTTAAAAATAAAACACCTATAGAAATTTTCGACACAATGATCAGCGATTCACTGCCATAGCTAAGCCCACATTTGGCAGCGCCACCTGGTGAGGAATCGGGTTGTGCGAAAGAGACGGATATATACAACTAAAGGAAAGAGCAAAAGAGAGGGAAATATAGCGGAAACCAGTCTGTAGTGCCATTCTCAATCTAGTAAGCTTCAAATAGGGTAATTATTTGCTTAATGTGTTTTATTTTTATGTAAAACAATGCTTAATATAAACTTTTTTTTAAATACTTTTCACAAATGTCACACAGACATTCTGTCACTAGTAAAAATGCACGTTTGACGCGAAACTTCGACATTAGATATCAAAAACTTCATTATCAATCACTACTTATTTACCATGAACTATTATTTAACGAATTCATCCACTATGGATGAATGCGTCAAATAATTAAATGATTTATTTATTCATTACTTTAATTAAAACGGTTTAAAACCAATTACAGTAATTAAAGATACAATTTGTATATACACAAACACAAGATAAAATATGCTTCTGTGGTGGAGTTAGGATCTTCGAAATCCCCAATTTTTATGTTTTTTACCCTCGACCACCACTGTCATCAAAATAGCGATTATCGTACTTACGAGTATTTACAAACTTGAATTTATTCAAGATAAATTATTAAACTTGCGTGCTAAGTAACTAAATATGAAAGATTTTATGGATAGCGTATTAAAAATCTACTTAATAAATTAATGGTTACGTTCATTAATTACGTCACGTTCTACCCGGTACCGAGCCGGCGGAGGTTCGTGTGTTTGGGTCCAATCGGGGGCGCTTTCGAAGTATACGGCTTTCTTGGGTAGAAAACCTCTTTATAACATGATACAGCGCTATTCATTAAAATTTTAACAAAATACAAGTATTTCAATAAATCTTACGATATTGCAATAACGAAATGTGATGAATGTTATTCTATACTTCGGTCAATGTGACGTAATCGTTCTCGAGATCAAGGCCTCAAGTACAGCGTCTTGAGGAGCTGATCTTGGTAACTGAGATATTGTTTTCATGTGTTTATTAATTAGCGGTGATCTTGAGATGCTGATGTCGTAATAATGGCGTATCAAATGATAACGCACTTGAGTACGTCGACGTTGAGGAACATTTTACACTCCCCATACATGTAACCGAGGGGGAAAAAAATAATGCAAATATGCCTGTTGTATTGCTGTATCTCATTATGAAAAATATCATGATGTTTCTTTTGTGACTTTCTATTTCGTTTTTGAGATATTAAAACCGCAAAAGTAACTGTTTTTCATAGTTTTTACAAACTTGATTTTGCGATGAAATTAATACTGCACAATGAATGAATAATCATCCCACCAGAACCCTTAACAGTGGGTGGTCTCACACGCACTTGACCGATTTTTGTTATGCTTCTTCTTTTTTTTAATTCACCAGTCTGAAGAAAGAGGTAAGGAAGAGTATGCGACTAGTGAAAAACCTCAAGATAGTCGCATAGCAAGATCAGCTGGCAACAGTCTGGATAAACTTGGTGGGTCCAGTGCAAGCGTAGACCCGGATGGTAAGTTCAAAGTTTTTTTTAACCCTGAAGTTTAGTTCTTTTTGTAGACAATGCATTTTTTTTCTGCAACAATACATTTGATAATTTTATGAGTTACATAGAATATAAATCCAAATATATTTTGATCTTAATTATGATAGGCATTCAATAATATTCACAAGGCTGGTATTTTGAGAATCTGGTATTCTGAGATCGAGCCGATAGAGCTTCATGGTTTTGTTTGTTTTTTTTTTCAGAAAAAATCCCAACTTCTAAACAGTATTAACAATTTTAACTCGAATCGATACCAAATCAAAAGCTCTTGAAAGCCGCCCATTAGGCCAAGGAGTCTACAGTGTCATTAAAACTTTTTTTTTATGATTTTGGCAGAACACGAAGAATGTTCTGGAAGTTCCGAGGGTGCTGAAGGAGCTCGTGACGAAAAAGGAATCTATGCTGCGCCGTGGTGGTGTGGAAACTGGATCATGCTGTCCGAAAATAATGACCACTGGACTAGGATCCCACCAGGTACTGACCAGATATTGACAAAACTTAAAACTGGAAGAAACAATTACACAATAAAATTACAAAAAAAGTCTAACTCTTCAATTAAACCATTTATAGGCTTTTGAATTGTCGAGAAGTCGGTCAGAAATATGAAGCCCATTCCAAAGCGTAGGTAGTAGATACCTATGGGCAAGAAACTCCATGGACACTCTTTTAAATTATATTGTTACAAAAATATTAGTTCCATCATTGATGTTGAATTATGTGTGAGAATGATGTAAAAAAGACGTACACGTTAAAAGTGTCCAGAGTACAGCAAATAGAAAAAAAAACATTAAAAAATAAAATAATTAAAATAAGCAGTGGTAGCTTAGAGATGACCAGTCCTAACTGACGGTGCCCGTTCACGAACATGACGCATGGATGAGCATTCAGCTCAACCATTTTGATGGGAGCTAACTGATCCAACATGCGCGCCACCATCAGAGAGACGTTTGAGTGAGCATGACATTATACTCTCAGCCCGACATACTCTACCCCGATAAATGGTAGCTTTATAGTACATACATAGTACTCACACTTGTGAAAAAATTTAATGGTGCACACTTTATTTATTAGGTATTATTTTTAAACAATTATGAAGCAAAAAGAAGTTTCTGCATGAGTACCTATTAAATAATAAGTTTTTAAAATAGTTGTCGTCAACGATGATTATTGAGAGCAACCTAATCATAGGATAAAAACAAAAATTGAGCTCGGTGACTTCATTTGAAAAAAATAGGAGACTTGAAATACCGATTACATCAACCTGTCATCTAGATGATATTGCAAAGGAATTTGTGCTGTATTGTAACAAAGTCATGAGTCAAATTCTTTCCTAACTAAAATACTTTTTTGACAAGCTACCTAGATGAACGTATCCTAAACATTATTTGAGAAATCAGCTGGTGTTTAAAGCAAACAGTCAGCATACATTATGTTATGCATACTAATTTATCATAAACAGTAGCTCTGCTACCGGTTTCTATAATTTATGTTAGAGTTCTACGGTATTAACAATGATAAATTAAAATAAAATACATTTAAAAAGAAAATTCATAATTGCCTCATCGTTTTTCTCTAAATTATCAAATAAAGTTTACGTAATCAAATTAGGATAAAATGAAACTTAAACTCAAAGCATTTATTTCAATTAGACCAATTACCTACATGCATTTTTTAATTTTTAGGGAGTTGGTCAGTCAGAAAGATGAAACTAGTTGCTTATTCCAAAGCGTACTTAGTTACCAAAATATTTTAATATTCTTTTTTCAACAGATGTGCTAGACTCTGGATCTGATGGTGGACAAGAAGACCCAACGGAATCGGAATCAGAATTCAACAAGCGATACGTGGCGCTAACACATAGGCTGGTTCACCGAAGAGCTTGCATAGAATTGAACCGTCGGCAAGCTGACAACAGTTTTGGTAAGATTTTTGGCAAAAGGATTTTCTTTTTCAGTAGGTAAGTATGTCTTTTCCCTTTAATGGAAAGAATGATGTGTCAGATGCTCCAGTTCATTACTACACATAGCCACATACAGCAATTATGATGTATAAAAACCATTGTACATAATTCACACAAGGGTTCAAAACTGTTAACATCATGTCTGTACTTTTCACCAAGATATAAGAAAAACTTCGTTAACTACATGGAAACCACTCCTTAATTTTATAATAGCTAATAAACGAGGTATCTCGTATTTTATCGGCGCTATTTGGCTAGTAACTACATCGTGAAGCTAGTTTCATGATCGCGTTTACCGTCTATATAAAGCCCTTCATTCCACGATGGCTATTATAAAACAGGTAGGTACCCATTGCGTCACTACTATTAACGAATAGTTAACCAGTCCACTTCGGAAGCGTGACGTGTTAAACTATTCCTAGTACTCTCTCAATTTTTAAATAGCATCACCTATTATTTTAAGAATGTCCCCTGAATTCTTCAGTTCATCTTTGCAATTGGCACAAAAAAAAATTGGCTGCCAATGTCGTCATAATACATGTGCGTGTAATTTTCGATAATTTTGGAGACCTTGACATGAAAGTAATGAATTTTAATAGACCGTTTGGATGAGTCACGCGATCAATTTTAGTTTCAATCAGTGAAAGGTACAGAATCGTTTCAGAATCAAAAGTGACCGAACTGTTGCGAACTAAAATTAATTCTCGTAGCGTATTTGAACGTCAGTATTCAGTTGTTGACGACACGCTACTGCGGCCAGATGATATTTTTACGTCTGACGTTCAGCAAATGTTTAGTTCGTATTGATTTTACATAGCAAAACTTGTCTAGACGACGGTTAATGACGTAATTTTCATGCAGTCCATGCGGACAGTTAAAAGTGAGAAACGCCGGTTCAAAAGTTCAAGAGTGTAGTTCGGAGTTTCGGTTCGGACTGTCGGAGTTTTCTTGAAGAATGGGGCATTCATGTGAGTTTTCGGAGATTTAATACGTTGGAAGAAGTTAAAGCAACACTTTTATTTTCCGTTTTTATTATTTTATGTTTTAGTCAGAGACATGTTGAATTCCAAGGGGAGTATAAGACAGAAACTGGAAGAAATCCTCAAATTGATGCTAATGTTATGGTGTCGACAAAGTCAAATTAGCAGACTTGTGGCTCCAGAACCATGCGGTAATAATTATTTTGTTTTTTTTTATTTCACATTAATAAAATTAATTAATAAGTCCAATAACTTAAAATATTTTGTTTGAAGTTTTTTACAGAAATAGTGTTTTTTTCATGCTGTTAATGCTTCCATAATAAAAAGAAATATGGCAGTACCTACATCTATTAACTAAATTAGTCGTATTACTCACACCGTCCTAGTAACCCATTCCTAGCATCGGATCCACCTAAAATACCACGCTTTTTATTCACCAAACGCGGTTCTATAAAACTATTGGTGTAGCCTGGTGTAGTCATAATATATCATATTGCGGCATGTTAATTGCATTCTATAATGCATTGTATGAATGAAACTTCTCCGTTTGATTTTTCTGGGCATTAGCCAAAACGAAAGTTTTTCTGCAAATATTTGGACGGATACGCACTTACCATGTAGAGTACGTATGTGTGTCATGGCCAGATCTCCTCGGGCGAGTTTATTGCCGTCTCTAGGCCGACATCATTGTACTATTTAGATAAGAAAATAAATATTAGGCCAGGAATGACGCAAAGAAAATACACGGTATCGCAAACCTGTGAGTCTATTGTTAAGTGATTATTGGTTTATTATTTCGTCTAACTATTAAATATTGCTAATATTTGTAAACCAATTTAATGGTAAAACGTTTTTGCTGTATGTGGCTTTGAATTGTTTTTAATAAAGTTATCTGACAGTGTAACATAAGGGCTGAATGCAGAAAAAATGGTAATAGAGAAAACACGTCATACATAACAATTGCCATTTTTTTATGAATGTTGTCAACCTAAATGAACCAATTCATCTTCAATTTTCAGAGAGCGACAAAACAGTGGTAGTAAGGCGTGGAAATGAAGAGTTTGGATTCCGAATCCACGGAAGCAAGCCAGTAGTGGTGTCAGCGATCGAGCCTGATACACCTGCCGAAACCTCTGGCCTAGAAGTCGGAGACATTGTCATAGCTGTTAATGGTAATGTACTTAATGAAAACCATTATTCTGAACTGAATTTTGGACCATTTACCGTAGAACTGGATTGAAACAATCATAAACTATTTTATGATGAAATTATATAGTACATTTGAAGTTATCATCAAAGCACAGGGCAAATATGAGTTAAGATATTATATATAAAAATTGTAACTTGCACAGTGCAAGTTACAATTTTTACACGTGTAAGGGAAAATTTGTTTAATTTTAGACAAATTTAAATTCAGTTGTGTTTCTAGTTCTATACGAAAATGATTATTACATTTAAACAGTTTGCTTTAAGACTCAGGATCGGAAGTCTGCTTGCATTTTCAACTGTAAAATTTATTGCCCACTAAATCCACTTGATTGATTTATTGCGATGCATAATGTTCATAAATTTATTTACAGGAATCAATGTCTTAGATAAGACACACTCAGAAGTGGTGAAGATTGCGCATTCTGGGTCAGAAATACTTGAATTAGAGGTAAGTTTCTCCAAAAGTGTTTGTTCCAATTCTAAAGTTTCGTTGATGTTCAGAAAATTATCGGTAAAAAACTATTTCTTCTATTTTCGGAGTATTAAATGAGTATAAATAGTGGTATTTTTAACCTTCGTGGATTGATTATACTACCGGAATTATCTGAATTAGTAGCCTTCGTTACATACTGGATTAGTGAGTTTCAGAGATGTTTATATGGGTTTAAACCACCGTACACCGTATCTTTGCAGTTTAGCATTCGTAACATCAATCAAATCAACCAAACCATACCACATGGTAACCCATTTTTGTGTTCTCATTTAGTTTTAAATGTTGCATTCAGATTTATACCTACTCACGATCCTAAATATTTCATCTTTACTGCCCACTCCAAACATTTTAGGTTTATGTATATAAGGCACCACTATAATCATTCCCATTCCACCTAATAATATATTAGTTTTTTATTTTGTCTTCTAAATTGGATAATGGAATTTAGACGATTTTATTTTGCATCGAATGATCGTACGATGCAATTTGACATTCAAACATACCTCAATTTTATAACTTTGCTTTCAGGTGGCCCGAACATGCGAGGTTGTAGCCTCATTAGCTCACGAAGGAGGACCAGCTGCGTTATACTCAGGGTATCTCTGGCGAGCAGCTCCCGTCAGACCTCACCACCCTCCGCGCTGGACCCGACGGTGGTTCGTCCTCAAAAGAGACAACTGCCTGTACTATTATAAGACAGATTCTGTAAGTAGTAGATCCTTCGTTATTACCATCTTTTGTTGTAAAATTGAAATTATCTCGTGCTTTTTGAATGTTATTGTTACTTTCTTTCGTTGTACTTTGTAAATTATCTTGCAAAGGATTGAATGACCGCTGTAATTTTGTCGGTGTAGTTCAAGTACTTTCTAATTATATCAACGACTGGCCGATAGCTTTGTCTTGCCAATTCGACGTTCCTCATATCTCTCTACTATGTTCTAGGTACTCGTCATACTCGATTTCATTATAATATTTTCTCCGCTAACAAACACTTTGATGCTATCGAACCTTAGTTCATGGCGACCCTCCGAAAAATAGTTTTTACTCAATCTAATAAAACTGCTAACACCGCCATCTATTGACTCAATCCCGTACTACTTTCCAGAGCATTCATCCCGTGGGTGCCCTTATGCTTGTAAACTATCAACTGACCGAAGAGGACTCGGGCAGACCCCATGGGTTCCGATTACATCGCGGCGGAGGCGTGCGGTTACAACTGGCAGCAGACACTTCTGAGGCGGCCGCTAGATGGCGTGCAGTGCTAGCGCATGCCATTGATGCTAGCAACCAGGTATGTGACAGTATTTTGTAGTTTTATAATTCAGTTTTATGAAATGTGAATTTTCTAATAAAAACGTGTCATATTTCGTGACATTTTAGATGTTAATAGGTATGATTTTGTGTGATGATAGTACTTTGTAGTTCATCATTGATATAATAGATGGCGCAGAATTCAATTTTACTATTTTACCGCACGTATTTTTACACACATTTATCTTCTGTCAACGAACTTTTGGAACTGTACAAGTTGGCAGTCGTACTTTAACTACTAAGTAAGCCCTTTCTTGATAAAGTGTGATAAAAATACCGTCTTGGTTTCTTAACATCCGGAGATACAGAAGACGAAGTTATAATTTAGAATCCCACCATAATTTCCTGTACCTGCATAAGAGTGTAATTGAGTTTGTTCTGTAGGTTCATTTCTAAATTGAACACCTCTTTTGCCTCGTACTTTGACTCTTTTCCAATCTTCATTCCACCATTAGGCATAATAATAATATTATTATGCTTTTAAATAGGTAAACAGAAACAATTTCATATTAGGTCTTATTAATAACATTTCTTAGACACGTTATTCACAAATCTCAATTTTACACGACTGCCCAAAAAAAAGAGTGTTATGTTTTCAGGGTTCATGTATGTTTGTGAGTTTCTTTATTCCAACATAACTTCTAAACGGCATAATTATTTAATTTTCAGCGCGATGGCTGGTTAGAGGTAACGATGAGGAACATGAAGCTTCCACCATCATCGATACCTAGGCCTGATTGCTTCGGCTACCTCATGAAGCTTGGCTCCAAATGGAAGTCTTGGGCCAAGCGGTACTGCGTGCTCAAAGACGCTTGCCTCTACTTCTACAATGATGGCAACAGCAAAAATGCTTTTGGTAAGTTCTGTGTAGGTCTACTCTATTCCTACCCTACTCCTACACTACTCCTACCCTACTCCTACCTTACTCTTACCCTACTCCTACACTACTCCTACCCTACTCCTACCCTACTCCTACCCTACTCCTACCCTACTCCTACCCTACTCCTATCCTACTCTACACTACTCGTACCCTACTCCAGCGCCACCTCCCGGCTCCAATTGGTCTAACAATATCGAGTACATAAAACCAAGAATCATCCAATTTGGTGCAGTCGTTCGAAAGTTATGGGCGTACATACATTTCGAAGATCCATTTTTATTTATACAGGGTGGCAGGGACATCGACGCGCAAACTGTAACCATGAATTCAGCACATAGCGTCGACATTTTTCGTCGGTTATTTAAAAAAAATATTGCTGTTCCATACGTTTTGACCGCGTAGGTATTGCACTTTTCTATGAAACAGATTTTTTTTTTTGATAACCGACTAAAAATTTCGACGCTCGACATCTTAACTCATATGCTGAATTCATGGTTACAGTTTGCGCGTCGATGTCCCTGCCACCCTGTATAGATACTTAGATATGCAATCTATGTGGCTGAGTTCTGATCAAAACTTATATTATTTGAAATCTATGGTACTACGAAGAAGGAGATCGGGTTCATATGATTTGAGACTCAGGGTTGCTACTGAGAGTTTCTAAGCGGAACACTCATATAACCCTGCTTGACCCGAGTGATCGAACCCAGGGTTTCGAATCTCTCACTCATAGTAATTTTAACCCATCTTTTCCTCTTTTGAAGGTATGGCCTGCCTGCACGGCTACAGAATACAGACATGCGCACCTGGCGGCAAGAAATACGCCTTCGAGGTCATGCCCACAGAACCGAAGCAAAGACACTTTTACTTCCACACTGAATCTGAAATGGATAGGAAGCGGTGAGTATCAGATAAATGGTAATTTGGGCTGATTTTACCAATATCAGGTAACTGTGTGAATGCGTGGTATGTAACTGACGTCTGGCAGTTTTTGTATGGGGAAACTGTTAAAAATTCAAAATTATTCCTCGGCTAATGATATATTGCGTTGGAAAAATCAACTCTAAGTGATAAAACGATATTGAATCATATGCTTTAGAATTCTGGATGCTTTTTTCGCGTTGTGGACAAACAATTTCGGCAACAAGAAATCCTAGTCGTCATCGACATTTATAATGGACCAAATTAACAATGTCTATCACATTTTTACTAGCTGCTAGTTGCAGAGGGGCTTGTGGCTAAGTAATAACAGCCGCACGGGTCGGTCGATCAGGTTAAACCACGCTTGCCGCGGTTGGTCCGTGGAGGGTGACCATTTTTACCAAGACCCCTCCGTACGTTAAGCCATTGGTCCCGGCTGTCATTGGTGGATCTTTGATAGTCGATACTGGTCGTCAGAAGCCCGAAAATCTGACAACCAGTCTTACCAAGGGGTATCGAATTACTTAGTAACTGGGTTGTGAAGGTCAGATGAGTCGCTCAATGTAAAATACTGCACCCGGTCCGCATCCGGTTAGACTGGAAGCTGACCTCAACATATTTGGGAAAAGGCTAGGCAGATGATGATTTTTACTACTTGCGTTCTGTTATTATACGGTGTGGTAATTACATATACCGCACTGTATAATAGACAGAACACAACAAACAAAAAAAAAATGAACAAAAAAAAAATTAAACCAAACTTACACCAAAAATAATGGGTTGGTGTTTATATTAATCAACACCAACCGATTATTTTTGGTGTAATTTTAAGATTATAGGCTTTCTGAATGTAGACCAAAATAATAACGAAGTCAAATTAGCAACAATCGCATCGTTTTTTAAATCAATAAAAACAAAGGTGATGCATCATAAAGCTTCGTTAGGACTGGCCTTAGGCATTACATCGATCGTTAACTCGTTCCACTCAATTATTTATAAGACTCAAAAAAGGCCTCAATTATTTATTTATCTTTTTGTATTTTGATCTACATACTAAAATATCATCTCGTCAGTTCCTGTCCTAAGACTTATATGCTTAAGATTCCATAATATGCCTTTTTTTTTTTTTTTTTTTGAGGATCGGAAATCATCAAATGACCCCTCCCGCTCCCGCCGGTGGAGCGGAAGGGAGTGTCAGACTCTTACTGACTAAAACCCACCCGTGTTCCTTCCTTAACCCTTTCTGTTCCAGGGCAGCGGTAACCCTTTCGGACGATCCCGCTACCCTGTATAGGTACACTTGGCTTTACTCAAAAGCGATATACTCCTTTATTTTTGAGTGAGTGTTTTTTATGCCTTCATAAGGGAATCTTATCAAAAATGGTGACTATCAGAATCTATTGCGATTTGCTAAGTATTTCGCTAAATAAGATGGGTATTCTTGGTAAATTTGGTAAATCATTTAATAAATCTTGTCTTGAGTGAATAGGTTACCATTCCTTACCCTTAGTGCTAGGTAAAAATCGTGCTATAAATAAGTATTAAACATATCCGTATAATTTATAATATTACTAACTTTTGCCCGTGGCTTTGCCCGTGTGGTTGTCGGAAAATATCCCACGGGAACGTACTACCGGGATTTAAAAGACCCTATGTGTTAATCCAGGTTATAAACTATGCGTGCCAAATCTCATCCAATTTTTACGCGGTGCACGCCAGTAAAGCTCCCCAGTCGGCATGATTTTTTCCGACATCTTCAAGAATCATCGTCATTTTTCAGCCAATTTACACAAAGTCTTAATGGATTATACATTTAAACCTTCCTCATTAATTACTCCGTCCAATGGTGAAACTGTATTAAAATCCGTTCGATAGTTTTTGAGTTAATCGCGTTCAGACGGACACGGCGGTTTTTGGTTAATTATATAATATGTACTTATAGTGATGTTGATTCTATATTCGTATTTCGATTACACTGAAACTGCATAACATCAGAGGGGCAATTCTTGTAATTTTAAGAACGTTTACAGTCTGATCTCGGTCTCAATCTGTCATAGATATCTCTAATTTCCCTAAATTTTGACAAGTTTTTGACGTTTGTTTGTCGCTGAGATGAGACTGCGACTAGATTTTGAACGTTTTAAATTACGAGAATTGGCCTTCTGATGGTTGCAATTAGTATTGACAGTGTAAAGTAATATAATCCTCCAATCGAACACGTCTGAGTCACATGTCAAGTTGTCTTCAGGCCCAATCTGATGGCCGATCATTTGATTAACGAAACAGAACCAACGTTCTTTAATTTGTAAGACCCCACCTGATCGGTTATCCAGATAGGGATGTCGCGAAGAAAGATCAACAACCCTTTCAAAGTAGTGCTTTAGAGTTCGTGCTAAATCTGTATGTCTCTGAGGCCATTTTAATAAACATTACTAAGCACGTGCTTTGGCTTAGATATTAATATACATATTTCCGTCTCTATCTTGCACGTATAGTTTGACAGTTGTGTTACAGTAACTATTTATCTCAGCCTTAGGTTCGATTCTTACAACTTACTTATAGAATTAGTGTTGTCAAATCCAAGAGCAAAGAGCAAAGAGTCTACTAGTAGTGTTCATGTTTGATGATGAGTTGTATCAGCTAAATAGATCCTTCCAACCAATGAAGGTTTTGACTGATAAAATTGGCATACTGGTTTAGGGAGACCACCTGTTAGAACAGCAATAAGGACTAGGCTTAGTATTGTTAAAGTTCAGGATAAAATTCCTACGGCCTAAACCTCAAATGCAACTGAATTTCATGAAATTCAGTTGCTTTTGAGGTTGTTTTGTTTTAAGCTGTATTGTAGCGACAAAAGGAATCATTGTCTAACTTGCTTGGATCCAGCGCTGGAATCCAGTGACAGCATAAATATTGGACCAACGTAAACACTTCTCAAATCCAGTCTTCTCAACCCACTCTCCATCGCTGGATTAGATTTGGAGGGACGCTAGTTAGTAAAATTCCGACCCAGTGTCACTCAAACTCAAACCATCTATTTCAAATGAACCATTTACAGGCACTTTTGAATTGTGAAAGGAGTCGGTCAGTCAGAAAGACAAAGTTAGTTGCCCATTTCGAAGCATAGTAGATTCCTCTATAGAGAAAAAACACCATGGACACTTTTAAATTATATTGTTTCAAAATACAGCTGCATAATATTTACTGACAAATGCGTGCATTGACTAGACGGTCCACTCAATCTGTGTGGTTCTTTCCTCAAAAGACCATTTCAGACACCAAACTACATGGTCTTCACATAATCTGACCAAGATTATGTCTGGACTTTATAAGAGCCCTCTAAGTTTGTTTCGGCCTTGCTCAGAGTAGTCAGATAGAAAATAATGATTGATGTGTAAAAGTCAATCCTCCTTACAGAAATAAAATCATTTATTACTTACATCATAACTTGCTGGGCTTAAAAGCTGAATTTAAATACTAGATCAATGTAAATCAACCTTTAGTCTCATTAAGATACCTAAACTCTAATTCAAACTAATGTTTAATTTATGTTATTTCAAGTAAAACAAATATCAACTTTATTTCAATAGTAATTAAGTTGATTTCAGAGTGACTAGCACTATTGAAAAAGTTAGAAAAATGTTTGAAGTTGTAGCGTAAATTGAACATTATTGTGTAGGAATTAAAGTTATTTTTCCATAAACTCATATTTGTTTACATTTTTGGCAAATAAATAGCGAATGTAGATTATATGGGGAAGTATTATGATGTTATTTTTTTCTGTTATTAGATGGATGGCTGCTTTGGAGTACTCCATAGACAGATGGATGAAGGCCGGTTGACGACGCGCCCTCCCCTCGGAAGATTCATACGATTTTATATAATTTTAGCCATATTAAATATATTCTGTGTTATTCCATATTTTGAGTTATTATATTTATTTGACTTGCGGTTTTTGATCCCATTCATACAAAGTTATTAAGAAGAGGATTTTTTTGCAAGACCTGCTTTAAAATGTGGGCAACCCAGTGTAAATTAAAAAATGCACCAAAATTCACTGTATTTTGGATAGCCTTAAAATTGCATACATTTCAAAGTTACATCGTGTGATTACATTATTTTACTTTCCATAAAACGTCGAATTTAATATTTTGAACTTTTCTTAATTTCGATATCGAAATGCCAAATTCAATCAAGTATCAGAAACCTGTCTTCGAAAAGTTAATAACATAAATAATTAAAAGACAGAAGAAGTGAATGCCATGTAAGTAGAGTACCTATCTACCTACAAGGCAGCTCTGTAAAAATTGTTATATTTCATCACTAGCGGACCTGACAGACATTGTTCTGCCAGAACAGCGCCACCTACGGGGTCCACTTGTGAATCTAAACCATCCATGGTCCCACTCTAAAACACAAAATTTTCAGAAAAATCGGTCCCGCCTTTAATTGGAGTTCAGTCACATACAGAATAATGATATATATTTAAAGATGCTTAGTCCATGTGGAATAATGTACCTTTCAAATGGTGAAAGATTTTACACATACACAAACTGGCAAAATTCGCTCTCTCTTACTTTATAATATTAATACCTATAGATTGCAGACGAGAGACGATTGAGAAGAGAATTAGGTAATTATAAGTTATCTACTTGAAATTAGTTCCAGTTCATGTTACTGAAAATTAAAGGTAGGTATTGCCAATTTGTAATGATGAGAACATAGCATTCTAAACTCTTGGAGGAAGAATAATATCTATCAAACATTCGCGATCCCACCAAAAATACCTACCTAACAGATCCAATCAATTTTAACAATCTGAAACTTTTCTATGAATGGGATTGGAAACAACAGCATAGGTACACGTATTTTAAAACCTATCCTCTAACGACATTAAGACTTAGCGCCTTCAATCATTTAATTGTGAGATTTCACATGGCAATTTACGAATTTTGCTTGGACATGCCTAGCGTGCAGACGGCACTATGAGAAATGAATTGATCACGCTATCTGGGTTCACTGGCACACATAATGTGCTCGAAATTATTCGTTTTATTTCAAAACCTTCATCGAAAATGTTTCAAGGTACATCACTAACGACATAGCGTCCCGTCCTTTTGTACCCTTACCCCATGTAGTTAAAAAAAATCAGTATCAAAATATATTATTCAAAAATTATAATTATTCAGGTGTAGAGTATTAATTTAATTATAATAATTATAAATTGCATGTAATTTGTTTGATAAAGTTAAAAATATTTAAAGTAGATATCACGGCAACGACGCATCGAAGATGATACATGTTTTATTAAATGCATAGCTTTAATCTATGTAATTCTAAATAGATATATAAAATAAAATATATCAATGATGTTAATGGCTAAAATCATTATATAAAAATGTCTTTTTATACACCAGATATTACGACTGATGAATATGAGACTAAAACGGAGAAATAAATAATTCAATAAAAATATTCCTAATACAGTATATCTGTACCCGTATACATTCTTGGAGACGAATAATTAAAATGATGAAGAATTATAATATCAGCAATTTGGAATAATCAATCAACTGCAAAGGAAAACTATACGAGATATTGAACTTAGAGTAACGACTGACATCGTAACGATATAAAAATATTGATGATGAAATCTAAGAAGATAAAATAAGATGAAATATTATTCCTACTAATAGTTACATAATATTTATTACATAGGTGTGAAACGTAGAGTCATTAGGTAAATAAATAAATAGAAGGTATCATTATTGATGTGCCAATTCGTTAGTAAATATTCAGCTGTAGTTAGAATTTACCCTAAAACGCACGATCCATTGAATATCATTAATTTCATCGTATTTATCTGTAACCCTATGATTAAAATGGTGATTATTATCAGTGTTGTGAATTTTTGAATAATTATTTACAAATAAGCTCGTATAATTTTATGTAAGTATTATTATAATTTCTTTACAATTGTTGTAAATATCGATAATTTTGATGAGGGGTTACAGAATTTAGAAATCACTTTATATTATTCAAAATATTATAGTTATGTATAATGTAATAATTATAAATGAATAATTAATTGATTGGTATAATCCCCTTTAGAATGTGGTCCATACTAGGTGACTTAAATTGTGCATTAAAAAGATAAAAATATAATAGGGAGAAAAATAAAAAACCAAATTGATAATTTGTATATAAATAATCAGTAAAAGCTCAATATATGTATTTAAATAATAAATAAAAAGACTTGATTGTAACACAGTCAGTTAAAAGCTTATAGAGTAGTTATTGTAAATTAGTGAATGTTTATATAGAGGTGTAAAATATTAAAATTATAATTTTTGTTTAATCTATCGCAAGTTTATAAACGCACGTTGTTTTAACTTAAAGTTTATGGTTTATTGATATTGATACTTCATAGATTTATCAACAATATAAAATGATATACCTAATATAACTAGTTATTGTAATGTGTTCAGTAAATAAGTGGATCAGGAAAACAAAAGAAACATATTTAATCTTATCAAAATTATTGTATTCATTGTTTCTTTTCTCATGCCAAATAAATTGTGCCAGATTTTATTGTGAATGTTGCCAAATACTAAAATATTGTTCTGTTAACCATGTAATATTGATCTATAAATGTTTTATTTAAGATGAAAATAAATTTTTAAATAATATATGTGACTGTATGAATAGATTTCGTTGTAATAAAGATTTAAAAAAATCATACAAGTCTTTTTAACATAGACCCTTCCCAGAACAGTTTTGACTTTCATAGGTAACTGCCGGTAAATCTTATGTAGTTTTACCAGCTATGAATTTGTGTAATCGTAGATAAAAAATCTTTAGAAGAATTTCCTCTGAAATAATTTCTCAGGAATAATAATAGCATGGAAACTGATTTCAAATACGCATAATAAATACTAAAAACATTATCAATTAGCGACTGCAGTCGAAATTCATGAAGCACGATACAAAGTCCGAGGGCGGTGTTAATTTACACGACTTATAAGCTACTAACACGAAAAATAAACAATTCAACGATATCCTTCCCTTTTTTATCGCTCCCAAAGTAAAAACAGTATGAAGGCTTCGGTGGGGCGGCGGTGAAGACGCGGGGCGAGGGGGGGGGGCGACGCTACAGGAGCGCTACTGCCTCTGACGACGCTCGACGGTAGTACGCGCGCTCAACTCCCTCCAGTCGCGCGCCATGCGCACGCGCAACCTCAACGCACGGTGATGCCACACTGAAAAAAAGTGTAGTGAAAAAAAACCTGAACCTTGCCAAGGATTACAGTGAACAAACTAAAAGTGCATTATTATCGTGTGAGACCAAGTGACAGTTTAGCTACGGCAATAACATTTTCGTTCACAGTCTCTATTAACTGTTTTATGGCCTGTACAGTGCGTCTATTGTTGTGTTCGCTTCCACTAATCTCCTATTCACCTGTCTCAACGCCACCTACTGCGGTTGGACTGTGAAATGTGACAAAAAATTGCAATGGACCACCATTGTACGCATGCGGACACCAGTTTGTAAACTTTGCGGGTTGACTACCTGACTACTGGAGGGTTGGACCTCGACAGATCGGACGATTGATCGCCCAACCGCCTTGTGAGTGGATTTTTTACGATTTTTGTAATTTAATACAGCGGATGTTGAATAAATTGGGTAGGCTGGGTGAGCTTCGCTACCTGTGTTATCGCGTGCCCCTCATGTTATTGTTTTCAACGCATATGCTATAAAAAACAATTCTGGGAACTAACGGCTCTGCGGTTTGCTCTATTGTTCTATTTTACAGTGGTGTTTACTTAATGCTTCCTGCCACCGTGCTTAGCACCCACTATCTTGTAATTGTTTTAAGGATTTACTGTAAATGGGTTTGCGAATGCCAGCGGCTATTGTTTTGAAGCGTGCCTAATTGTATAACCTTTTGGTCCTTCGACTTCCATAACAACTTGTTCCTACATAGTTCAATGACTTTATCTATCTAACAGTAGTAACATTTAGCCGTATTATCCATGTACCTATTTATCAATACTAATGCATGTCCCAAATTTTGATTGCTATGTATATCATTAATCTTTAAGTTTTGTTAATCATTTTTCACTGCATGCTCTTAAACGTTTTTGTCTATAATCATTTCGTTATTAGTTATTACTGTAGGCACTTCCACGTGTATAGAAACAGGCTGAAATAAACCAGGTGCAGCATTCTTGCACGAGACTTGCAACCCTATATCAATGGTGGAGCAGGTCAAAATCGCGTGCGTATCTCGAGATATTACTGACATTGCCGTCTGAAATGACTTCCTTATGTTATTATTCATATGCAATTGCGGCACTTAAAGGCTTGGACATATGGAAACTTAGACAGGAAGACGTTTTCATCTTCATTTTAAGATAATATACTAACTTTCAAGAAGGAAATTATACAGAACACTAAAAGTACTTCTGAGAGACGGCAGCCGTAAACTTATGTAATTACAAAATCAATTAAAAGGTTCTGTTCTGATCACCAGCTTTGGTCATAATAGCGAAATTTACAACATCCAATCAACGAAACATAATAAAAATCGCTATAAAAACTAATTACATTTTAGATCCGACCGATGGGTAAGCCTTGACTACGATTCGAAATGCAAGCTGACTAACAAGTCAAGCTGTTCTACTAGAGACTATTGAGTTATATAAAAGTCTAATTATAATGGAACTATAGATTTTTTTGCAGTTTCATGTATGTCAGTCGGGAAACGTGCATTAAATTTGCTGTCTCATTTTACATTAACAACATAAAAACATTTATTAAAATTATTTATAACTTACTGACCCGACATAATATGTTGCCCTGTCCATTTTAATTCTCATAGATAAAAGCACTTTCAGTTTTTCCCGAATATTCCAATTTTCTGGGAAACTATAGATGCCATTTTTATTTCCTAAAAACTTTATTCGGACTATTACGAACATTTTAAAACCAAAAATAGCCAAATGGTCAAGCCGTTCTGACGTGATGCGCTTGCAAGGGTTATCGCCAAATTCGTACTAAGTACGAATGTACTACTACATAAACACAGTTTAAGAAAATGCATCTATTACCAATCCGTCTGTCCATTAAATTTCATGAGGACAAAATTCTTTCGTGATGGTGATGACACACTCCTACACGAAGGAATGTTAATGGTTCTAGAGCTGCGAAGTATTTACTACAGAAAAAGTTATATACGCCTGATATTGATTTATAAAAAGGTAGATGATGAAAATGTAGAACCAGCCATTTTGAACGATCCATTTCACAATTCGATTCAACATACAGATAATACTAGAGCTGTTTGTCAAAAGCAAGCATTTCTCGATCATAAATCCACTATAGTACATCCTAGAAGTAAGAAAACATTACGCAACGGTAACACAGTAGAAACGTCGGAAGGTTTTAATTGTTCTGCAAATAGTAGTTAATCTTAACCATCAAGAGATAGCATGTAATCTAATCAGGGAATGATACTTATCGGGAACCTTGCGACACCGAAAATGGATGCCGCAATACAACATCAATAAACCTTTACAATTTCCAAGTATTTTGTGTTTTCGTGGTGGTAGAGGGGAATTACTATTAACTGTAGTTTGATTGACCATTATCTGGTGTCAATAGAAACACAACGCCTGAGAACACGAAACGGTTAACAGAGTCGGTGTCGGACCAAGGCTCGCTATATAATTCTGATTGGTAATGATGGATGCGGCTTTCTCTGGGTGGTGGTATTACTTGTAGCTAGTAGTAGTTGTAGTAAGGAAAGTCTATTGAAAGAAGTAATTAAAATAAGGTTTCTTGGTTTGCTGCATGTTTTGGTTATGCTAGAGTACATGTAGAAAAACATGCTTAAAATAGTGCTTTGTCTGACCGTTTAAGTTTAACAATGAAAAACTGATTCTACTCGTTATAGTTTCAAGAAAAAAAAAGTGCCTTAGTAAAGTAATTCCAAGTAATTCGAATTATTTATGAACAAAACTAAAAGCAATTAACCATCGGCAAACATCAAAGAGATTCATTAAACTGATAATCCGATATTGCAGTTTATCATCGTGCATCAAACTAAGTAACACTTGTTTTCGCGTAACAACCAACAGTTAAGCGCCATTTAAAAAAAAAACCTTCCGAGAAATGCCGACTTGATTTCAGATAAGCCACATAGTGCGAGTAATCTAGAAACAGGATTTAATGTAAAATTTTATTTAGCTTTTTGAGAGGCGAGTTAGAGTTTAAACCAAATTTTTTGACACAAAAGAATTTGTACGAGATCTGATAAATCCAGAAAAGAAGTGAAGAGAAAAAACGTACATTATTTGAACTGGACCAGATGGCCAATTCTAGTCATTTCAAACGTTCAAAATCTAGTCGCAGTCTCATCTCGGTGACAAACAAATGTCAAAAACTTGTCAAAAATGTAGGGAAATTAGAGAAATTTTTGACAGATTGAGACTGACATCAGAATGTGAATGTTCTTACGACTTCGACTCGACAGCTAAATAAGCAGTAGGTACTTTAGTAACGTTGATGTTGACAATGGGGATTGAGTCAAACCTTAAGATAAAGGCAAAGTAGGAAAAGCAATGATAGTAAGTAAATATGTAATTGTAAAATGTAGGAGCCTCATATGGGCCGGGCCATAAGGGTCACAATTTTATCTCAGCGACAATCAATGTCAAAAACTTGTCAAAAATGTAGGGAAATTAGAGGTATTTTTGACAGATTGAGACTGAGATCAGACTGTGAAGGTTCCTAAAAATTACGAGAATTGTCCCTCTGGTTTTTGAGTTCCTCGATAAAATTAGTTATCCATCCGATAAAGTAATCAATATTTAGGCCTTCTTCCTTAACTGAATGTTCAGAATCAAGATATCAAATTGACAAGCCCTTGAAGACGTAATATTAAAAGCATTGTTTGCTCAACTAATTGAAAATTCTCATTTTTTTCTCAACTCAGTGGTAACTTTAAAATTATATGAATATTCATACCAAAATGTTAATGATTTCATCTTGTTGAATAATATAGAGATCGCAATGAAATATTCAGTGTGAATTAGAGGTGTCATGAGAACAACCGGACTAATTATTAGGCGTGTATCTCGATCCATAAATTTCAATATATTTTAATCGTCTTTCGTAACTGATAGTTCGAAATTACTTGAAACGTGCCGCCTTAACACGTGTTCATTGAAGGCTGCTAAGCGCTCGGTTCAAAATTGTTGGAGTCCTTGGCGGTTTGAATTAGTAACTAAATAGTAAAGGTTTAACATGGTAATATAGTAGTAGCGGCGTTTTAAACATTGCTTTTGTTCTCTTTTGAATTTTATCCATATATCAGGCTTTCTAACTAAATCGTTCGAAATCTCCTCTTGGTTGCTTTACAAAAGATACGTTTAAACAAATTAGGTAATTCAAATTAGCCTGAGAATCAGCACTTTTCGAAAGTCAAAAATTACAAAAGACAGTCCCCCAAAACACCTGCCCTTCACCACTTCCTAGAGCTTTCTCTGGGAAGAAGAAGTGGCGAGTTTACAATTACAATCACTAGGTCGCGTCAGACCCCGTAAAAGATGTTGGGATTAGCTGAACGACCAGTGATCCACTTTAGACCTGTATTGAAAGAGCTGGAAGTCATGTGGAGCCTTTGCCCTGCAGTGATATGATGCAGGCTAACAGTAACAAAAGTGGTAAATCGAACAAAGTTTTAGGGGGTAATAATTTATGCTTTTACTAGTTCAGGGGGGTGACCACCACCTCTTACAGCAGTATTATTATAATCTTACTTCCGTGTGTGAAAGAGATAGAGCTATACATTCCGTATAGCTCCATCCTTTTCCCACACGAAGTAAGATTAAAATAATACGGCTGTAAGAGGTGGTGGTCACCCCCCTGTTCTGTCATTTCCACGGTTACCTGTATACCTGGTTGAGTTATAACTCACGATTCAGGAGTTTTACTCGCAGATGTTTCCAGGTGGCTTACTACCAGCTCTTATAGCAGGGCAGAAGTTGAACTGTTGATTTATTTGATTTACAAAAATCAATCTTTAGTTGAACCTTAAATAAAGTCTCTATGGTTGGTATTACCTTCCTCTATGGTTTTGCACCTTCAAATTGACTGACATATTTGACTGACGATTTGACGGCACGGTTGGCGCAGTGGTTAAGCGATTGACTGCTGCGCTGCGTGTCGCGGGTTCGATTCCCGCACGGAACAAATATTTGTATGACCTACATGTATTTGTTCCGAGTCTGGGTGTTTTTCTATCTATAATATGTATGTATTTACAAAAAAAAAATTGTATATAAGTAGTTTATCAGCCATCTTGTTACCATAACACAAGCATTAGGTTGCTTAGCTTGGGACAAATGGTGCTGTGTGAAATGTCCAGGGATTTATTTATTATTTATATTTATTTATATAATCTTTCTTGTTTTATTTTAAATTGGCTACTAATAATATATATATACAGTTATAAAAAGCCCATCATAACTTGTTTTATTAAAGTGTTAGAACCTAGATTTCCAATAAGAACTGCACTGTTTTTTGTACTAAGTCGTAGAACAAAAAATCAGTGCAGTTCAACTTCTGCCCTGCTTTATGAGCTGGTGGTAAGCCCCCTGTACTCAAATTGATACTGTTTCTCGTTCAATATCTACAAAACATAGAAAGACCACCACTGTAGGAGTAGAAGTACTTCTTAGCCACTGAAGACAAGAACCGCCCAACGAGTATAGAAGTAAGTACCAATAATTAACCAAAACCCAATTATAAATAAAGAAGCTTACTTAATCGAGGACATAAACTCCATATCCTCAATTGTGGTTAGTTCCCATGGAAGAAATAATGTTTGTTTGTTACTCAATCATAACGGATCAATAATTTTGTCGAAACTTGTATTCTACGCGAATGAAACCGTGGAAAAAACTAAATTTAATTGCTGGGTTTTACTAAACTCTTTTGTTTTAGGAACTTTACTTCAATTTTGCTTAGGTAGATACGGTACACCTTTTACAGAATGACTGTAGAATATTGGATCCTTTAGTACTATCTGTGCCTATTTGTTCCCTTTTCGGGATCTATTGCATTACAATTAGTATCATTTTCCGTGTATTCGTGTCTTGATTACCATAATTATACAAGCTAACACTAAAATATTTATATTTTGTACAAGTATATAATAGAAAAGAGAGGAGCTCATTGGGCATCAAAAATTCGTCCCCATTGCTGTCAATAGGATAAGTGCCCAACATTACCACGTTGGATGGCAATGCTGATTCTGGAAAGGTTGATTATTCGTGTAGGTATGATATTTTATCATATAAACCTTTTCCATTCAAAAGATTTCCGTATGTGTGCATTCGAGAAGAAATCAAGATCGTACTTTCAGGTGCCATGTTTTAATTGGTTTATTAGTTTGTATCGAAATATCGACTTAACAATATCATATTAATTTCTTCCTTATAGCATAAAAATAAAATGTTAATTTATCTGAAACAAAGACTAGTCAAGGTTCTCGTAAATTCAATTCCTCTCTGGACACATCATTAACGCAGACACAATAAAGGAGGGCCTTAACATAAGTAATTTGTATTGGAGCAAGTAGGCACTGGATTGGTAAGAAGTTCCTAAATACACTTTCATAGTACTATTATGAGATATACGAGTGTATGTAACAAATAGAATATATATAGGAAACAAATCAGAAGAAATAACTGACCACGTATAAACAAGCCGTGACTGTTTATAGACATGATACTAAATGTGGATGGTTATGAGAATAGGGGAAGACCAAAAAAGAAAAGGATGGATGATGGATAGTGTGAAAATTGTTATTGTTAATTTGTTAATTGTTGTTAATTTTTATGGCTTACTAGGAAGACTATTGAGACGATGACGCTTAATATATAGATACTGTGGACCCGGCAGACGTCGTCCTGCCCGGAAAAGCAGCACCACATTAAATACGATATTTTAAATGTAACATTTGCATTTTTTAAATTTTGCGATTCCATAATTACTTCTAACGAATCTACGGTTGAGTCATCATATACCGATAGCAGCGCCACCTACCAGGTCCAATAATTGTGTTTTCAAACCATCCAGGAACCCATTGAAATATACACACAAAACCTCCAAATCGGTTCAGCCGTTTAGGAGGAGTTAGGTGGCAAACAAACGTACAGAAATTATATAGGTATATTATATTTATTTATTTATATTAAGATATCTATTGAAGAACAAACATGCCGCGAACTAACTTTACTTGCATACTATAACACACATACTATAAATTATGCAGATTCTAGTAATTAGGTGTCCGTAGAAGTCATAAGCAATCAAATACACAACGTTGCAAAGTTGATACTTAGTGGCAAACAAGTTGAATTTACAATGTAATTTCTTAAGTAGCTGAATGTAATAAAAGCTATTCAATGATCGTTAATATAAATAATATTACATATATGCTTGCGACCGTGATAATATAGATAGTATTAAGGTGTCTTCCTGGTTTTTAGTATTTACTGGCAATTTATAAGAGGCAGCGTATTATTCTGATGCTGTGTTATCAACTCATAAATGACTAGGGTTGCACTTGGCTTTACTATGCTGAGGGTTTTTGTTAACAACTCTTCGGCACACAGTTTTGCAAAATTATAATCATTTTGCTGTCTCTTACGACACGAAGCAAGCTGGGTTATTTCTAACATAAGTTTTCGAACTTTTTTCATTCCTACTTAGATACATAAACCAAAAAAAATAGAGGCTTTGCATCGCTTATGACCAACATGCTACGTAGGTATTACTTTTGACTTCGAAGTTTATTGATGGTCAATACATATATGTCTTGGCAATATTACTTCAGCGTAAACAATCAAATAAGTGCCTACACTGCATAAGAAATGGAAAATAACATTATTTCTTACATAAACTAAACATTTCTTCGTCGTATCGAAACGTAAGAGATCAACAGTCAAACGGGCTTCACATATCACGAACATAGAGATACCACCATATCTCTACAGAGTTGTAAACACACGTATTCCCAATACGAGAAATTTAAATTTCCAAGGAGATCGCTTTAAAGTATTCCTTTTAAAAGCTTTATGTTATTGAAATGACCGGTATTACATCCCAACCTCCATTACTAACTGCACTGTCCACATAAATATTCATATCACTAAATTTTCAAACCGAAAGAGAGATAAAAGTAGTTTTACTGCTTCGGTGCAAGTAAGATGGTAGAAATTCGATCAGGCGGCTCGAGTGCGAGAGGGATATGAGATCTTGGATGTAGGTGTGAGAAGGATAGCAACAAAATCAGAGGCTTTTACGGTAGAACGGGCAGCGCGCAGTGAAATGCGGGCTTGGTACACCTTTTTCGATCTCGCTTGAATAAATTGAATTTGAGATTAATCTTTTGTAGTTGCTATAAATGACGGCTAGGTTTTTCTGATGTTAAAAATATGATGGGCAGAGCAATAAAATGTGTTTTTATGAGTAAGATTATGTTGGATTGAAGCATCATGATTCTTAATCCGACTATATACGAGTATAACATCTACGTATGGCATACTACTAGTTGCTAACAATCAGATTACAATAACCGGTATGCAATTAAATTTTATTGGTTAGTTATACTTACGATAGGTGAGTCTGAATATAAACCTTAAAACGCTTAACCAAAACCTATATTTTGATTTCAAATGAATGACCTCTATTAATGTAGCCCCAGAAAAAAAAGTTAGTAAAATATCTGAGTCTAGTGAAAAAATCAACGAATTGTATTTACAAGGCAGAATGTTTATTAGGTATGTCTGTTCTGAGGATCTCAAAATACTATCAATAGCCAATAATTATATACCTAATTATAAAATTCAGAAAAGTTTTCAGAAACGCAATGTATCATGACACCAAAATCACTAACGATTAGATAAACTCTGGTTAAGACAGCTCAAAAACCATAAGTAAGCTAACCTTATAACATCCTATATGCATTCAACAAGATTTCCCGATACCAAATGCAAACTTCATGAAAATCCCACACAAAGAAAACTTTCACGGCACCAGTAACTTTGAACATAAAAAGCCGAACAACAACAAAACGTAAACGACCATTACTAGACAACAGCATATAAAGTAGACAGACGCCGGAAACTTTATGAAAACACACGCTGTGCACGAGTTTAAACAGTTTTATTGTCATAGCATGTTGCTCATCTCAAATGGAAATAGAATGGCTCGTAAATCTCGGAATAGCAATGTATGTGACTTTATTAGAGTTGTACAAATATTGGACAATGTGATCGTTCTGATAAAATATACGGACGTAACATTAGATGGTCAAGTTGAATGCTTAGGAACTTAACAAAATGTACGACGTCTTAATCGTACGCGTGCAAGGACAATTTAAAAAATGTTCCAACTTCACTGAGATAAAAAAAAGAATTGATGATACAGTAATCTTAAGAATTCTTCCCAAAATAAATAAAGTATGGGACATAAAATCCATTTAAACTAATTTGATTATAAGCATAATTTATAACATAAGACGCAACTTTATCGACTCCAACCACCATTTACCTGACCCATCAGGATTTTAAGCACAATAATAATAAATTTAAAGTAAATTACTTAAATTTTATAGTAAAATCAAATCAAAGAACAGTCCATTATAAATCAACAATTGACACTAATGTCGATACTGTGACCAAATCCGGTACTCATTAACATTTACTGATATCACCAGAAGCTTAAAACTTATACAAAAGTATAAATTGATGAATGATGCATGAGAGAACTAGATTCTTTTTAAAATAAAATTCTGTACAAAACGTTTGAAGCTTAGAATATGCTAATGTTAGAAGTATATTGAGATATAGATCGATTAATGTATTTTAATTCGTTTTATTTCGATTTTGTCTGCTTATTTTTATAAGTTGAATGAAAAATCTTGTTTTGAGGATCTTAATGAAATCAAAGCAAGATGTAGGTAACAAAATTCCTTAAAATCACGTATTATTGGTAATGGTTTATACCTATTTTAATATTTATTTATGCATGTGCTTCGCTAATATATGGAAGCGGCGAGTCGTTTGAATGAATTGAAATAAACCAAAACATACTAACTTCATAAAAGAAACAGATCCTGGAGTATCACTTAAAGTGTCTGACATTCACACGAGAACCACAAAACCATTCTTAAGAATATGTCGTCACTAATTAACATTGATTTTAATGACAAAAAGTATCCCATGGAGGACTGATCCATAAAACAGTATGAAATCAATAAGATGTAAATGAAGCATGGTAACGAATGATCTGATTTCGATTCATCTGTTAGGTGAGAATTTATGTTTTATGCTAATACAGTAAAACAATGCAGGGCTGCTTAATTAAGCATGTTTCTCGATCCATAAATCTAAATGTTCATCAGTCGTGGGATGGTAAATGGAATAATATTTAAGAGCTGTATCTTGTCTCTGATCAAATGAAAAATTGAGATAAGAATCTACGTTGGTTATATTAAAACTCTGTTAATTGACGTGTTAATCATTAATTTTGGTGTGTTTATATGGAAGGGAAGCATTAAGTATATTTACAGGGAGAATGGAATTTTTACTAACGTAGCCAAAATTGTTTGTTGGTGGTTTTTCCTTGGTTCCCATAGTCGTGTGTGTTTTTTCTAGTTTAAATAATTTCACTAATAAAAATTGTTGTAATTGACGTTAATGTGTGTAATTTCTTAACATTATGACTATAACTTTACTTTATTTCCAGATGTATTTGAAAGCGTGATGTCGGACAACGCCGGAACAGTAGTATCGAGGGCGTCCACACCTCGCCCTGTCAACGAAACGCCAGTTGCCGCGCCTCTAAGGTCCAGACATGACCAGTTCCTCGCTAGCTCAGCTGAAAGAGCCCAACAACGCCCTTCCTCAAGCGGCAGAAATACTTCTGGAAACTTCGAATCACCACCCCTACCTTACCACCGTCAGATGACAACAGGTTCCTTACTTACCTCATCTCATCGCGAGACCTCAGCCTTTGTTCCTGTTGTACCAACTCGGTCGATGCACCCAGTTATTTACCCTAATGAAATGCATCCTGCATTGATACCCTCAGAAATTATTGAAAGGGAAAGAATGATGGATAGAGAGAGAACAGAGCCCGCTAAGGGGTCTCCGGACAGAGCGTCCGGAAATTTTCCTAAAAGAAACTCATTCGATTTAATGGCTATGATGGTGGAAAAACGAAAAGAAGTAGCGTTGCGTGAGGCTGCGGCAGCAATGTTACTTCCACATCATAGAACCTCGTCTATCGAAGGCATGATGTCTGATGGATCTTCACAGCCGCCTATTTACGGTCCTCCCGGGCCATTCCTTGGCCCTCCAGGGCCGTCACCTACAGCTGCAGGTAGCTTTACATTCCCTGGAGCAGGTCTATTTCCTCCCGGAGCTGGTCCACATCAAATGCACCCGCATTTAGATAGGCGGCTCTTGAGAGCGCCAGGTCGTGCCTCAAGACCGAAGAAGCAGTTTATTTGTAAATTCTGTAACCGCCAGTTCACGAAGTCGTACAACCTGCTTATCCACGAAAGAACCCACACCGATGAAAGACCTTACTCCTGTGACATTTGCGGCAAGGCTTTCAGACGACAGGATCACTTGAGAGACCACAGGTACGTCATATTTATCTACCTTAGTTAGAAACTGTAGTACGGATATTATTAGTTCACTCGTAAAAGCGACCACACATCATCCTGAAATTATCCTCTAATCGCTTTTTACACACAGGAAGTGATAAAATGGTCTATTTCTTCCAGATCACCATGCATACACTTACTGTAATTATGACTATATTTTTACTCAGTTTATAATCAAAGTGCCGCTTTCCTGCACATTTTAATTATCTAGAACACTGATCATAGTATGTTATACAGCTAATTTGTATGCACGTAACAAGCAGCCGGTGTAACTCAAGTTGCAGATGTTAAGCCGACTGTGGCCGTATCCGCCCGAATACTCGGAATTGGAATATTTATAAAGTTTCTCGATCGTAGCTAGCTCCGGCTTCTAAGAAATCTTTATATCTTGATTAATAAGTAAAAGGTGATTATACTTTCAAGCTCATGTACACTTATGATGAAAAAACGTCGGCTGACGACTGTTCAGACGAATGCCATTTGTTGAGTAATGTCTAAGTAGTGGTCGTTCCTGATTGTACTTCGAGATAACAGACAAATAATATATCGCTGTCTCGGACAGTACATGACAGATGGACTGATGGATTTTATTAGAGTACGAGTATGTCTTGCTTACGACGATAATAACAATAGATTATTTACATTTTTTTTTAAACTAGAAGCAAAAACAGCGTCAAAAAATCCTATATTTATAACTCTGTAATTAATATTATTTACAGAAGACATAATTCATATGAAACGTCAAAATCTAAGATGGTCTAAGAATTTTTATCGTTCTATCGAAACTGTATGTGTTACTCACACAAAGACGTTTCGATACAAAGGAGCTTGTAATCGGATTTAAATATTTTGTACGTCAATCCTATAATATATAACTCATTAAAACATACGTTTCGTGTGAGGGTCGACGCCTTATGAAGCGAATCGAGTAATTTTATAGCGAGTTATAAAAACTGAACGGTGTTGGAGTCTGATTGGAGTTTGCTACCAAACATCATCCATATTTTCAGTCACAAGTATAATATAGCTTCATTTCTTTCGAAAATTACTGTTCGTTCATTAAGTTTCTACCTGTTTTCTCCACAGTGCTTATCGAGCCACTTGAAGGATTAGCTTTTATCGTAGATATTGTTCTTGAAATCCTGATTATGATAAGTCAAGGCTTGAGTTAGCAGCGAATTCCAACTAATTGACGTGTTTGATTCAAGTTCATTTTTATATCTAGAAGCCATGGAACTTAAAACAGGAGGATTAAAAATATTACTGTTTTAGATACTTAAGTAGGTACCTATTGTTTTTTTTATTCGGAATAAAACACCATCAGAAACCCACTTTACTTCTTACATTACAAAATATACAAAGAGAAAATCGGAAGTTATGTCAACGCAAAGATTAAAACTTTCTTTTTTATAAACAAAAGAAAAGCTGTCAAAATGAGCGATGAATGGTATTACGCAATAATTCACTATCGCTGACAAATACAAGTTAAATGAGTTATTATACCTATCCAAAATTTCATTGACCGTCTATGCATTATTCTGTGTACTCGTAAGACCAACCTGTAAAGATACCAACAAAAGTTCCGTGTTACTTATTTTAAGTCTGAGTAATGTATTATTTTAAAATAATGTAAATTTAAAAAGTCTAAAAAGTAGATAGTAAGTCGTTTTGTAGGTACGGACAGTACCTACAAAACGACTTACTATCTAATATCATTACAAAACCGACTGTAGCAAAAAAAACTACGGAAAACATCTGATAAACTTGATTATTGTCGAAAACTACATAAAATAATTTCGAACAATGTATCCACCATATTTATTATCTTGAAAACATATCGTGTTTCTAATGTGATTCTTGTGTCTGCCAAAGTAGGCCTTGCAAAGTATAATTTGACTATCTTATATTTTGGTGGAAAAATACAGACATGTAGTTTTATGGGCAGCATTCGACTTTATCACAGACATACGAGTACACTTCACTTTGAACATTATTTTTAGGTACAGATTAATTTTTACGCTAAAAGTCATTATTATAATTACAAAGAAACAACTATAAATCAGGAACTTGTGCAACTGTGGCTGCCAAAAAAAATCACGAAAATGGTTCAAAATACCCTTTCTTTTTCGTTGGATTTTTCACTTTCTCATCATCACTTGACCCATCCAAACTATAAAAGAAGTTAATGCGTAGACAGCCTTGTTGTTAAAAAACAAACTCAATTAAATATTTTCTTAATTCTAAACGTGTCAATTTTATAACGAATTATCTCGTTTCGGTATTGAATGAATTAATTTATTCAAATTGAATATCGATTTCTTTCGTAACGTCTTCTAATGATTTTGACATTCTTGGGAGCTCCAACTATTAGGACTATATATCCATGACGAATTTGGATAAGTTATCAATCACTTTTGACATTTCAGATAATTAGAGGTATTTTTAACGTGTGTAACGTGTGTGTATGTGTAACGGTGAAGGAAAACATCGTGAGGAAACCGGCGTGTCGTAAGACTAACAATTCGAAGACATGTGACATCTACCAACCCGCACTGGGCCCGCGTGGTGGATTATAGCCCACTCCCTCTCGAAGTGAAACGGCCTGTGTCCCAGCAGTGGGAACATTATAGACTGATTATGTATAGGTATTTTTAGTGGCATTTAAATTCGGTAAAAAAACTATTAAAATATTGAAATCCTGCCCGGGTTTCAATATTTTGGACGGGAACATGAACTGCTACTGACTAATAATTTGCAACCATTTTGCGATCCGAAATTGTGATCCTATGTGTTTTTATGAAATGTTTTATCTCCTTTTTTTACAACTTATAAGAAGCCAATAAAACACACAAGCCTATTAAAATTACAATAACATCATTAATTCAGCTGTTCATAGGTTTTCGTATTTCCACTAAAATATTAATATAATATATGTTTTAGTAAACAACACAATTGTTGTTGTTAGTTCGTACATCATTTAGTTTAACCAAAAATAGTCAAAAGCATTTTATAAATTCACTCCATTACATTCATCTAGCGCTAGCCTTATAATCAGGTTCAAAGAACGAAGCAATATTTTTTTCTAGATCAGCCTAAAAAGTTTTGCAAAAACATACAATTCTAATCAAACTTACATTACTGGCCGACCACAAGCAACAGTTCCCATTAAAAAAAAAACATGATCTTTGTGATTTTCTGATGGATTCGAACCAACTGACTCAATTCATGCTACATTATATAGCAGGTTTTTTACTTACCCACCCGTAATTAGTTTAAATTCTGATGATTCATCTTTTTCTATTGGCCCTGGCCATAATAGAGTACAAGACTCAGTACCATCGGCAAATAAATCAAACCACGTACAAACTAGAATGCGAAATATTTTATTTCCCGTACATTTTTATAGAACAACCTTATAAAGATGTTTTCGACTTTTATTGCGTCTACTGATTATTTTTACTGTCGTTGCTATAAAAATCCTTTGAGTTTGTTTCGGTAAATTAGTTTTTGCTCATTAAGAAAATTTACTGATATATGATCGTGACAAAAAATTGTTAATATTTTTTTATTTATTTGAATGCCTCTGCCGACTGTACAGGCGCGTGGATTAGTTGGGCCTTCGTGAAGCAATTTAAAACTATTATTATTCGGTACAATTCTGTACATCATTTTAAGTCTTTATTGAATGGAGGTGAACAAAAAATGTTCAGTATTATTTATCACTTAAATCGAATGATCGGCGACTACGTCTAAAGATATTTTTATTCGTAATTATGTGTCTTCACGATATTTTCAAACCTAGTTAGATTTAAATCTACCTAAAGTGGATATTAGTAAGTATCAGCAAATAACCACTCGTTCGATGTCCACCGCGCACAGGATGGATGGAAAGCAGCACATGAAGTAATTTTTTCCTCCATTGGTGTAATTGCTGTATGGCGTTCCAGTGTGAGGAAAAATTTTAACAAAATAAGCCTTCAATAATAAAAGCACTATTTAATTCGGCTACATCCTTCAATAGGTCATTTGCGCCTTGATATTTTAAATACATGAATGCAGCATGATTTCATAACCAGCTAGAACGCCATATATTTTTTCATAGTACAGACGGATTCGTTTTAAAAGGAAAACCTCCCACTAAAACAATGTTTGCATAAATATTACTGGAAATATGAAATCATCGTCTCCTCATAATGTGCAGTTATATTTTTTGTCGTACATAATTATGTTATGATTGCCTTTATAATCGAAGTGCATATGATGCATAATAGCATCCCATTAAACCCACTGCCGTAATTAATACCTTTGCAGAAAAAGAAGCAAGCCAACGGCAGGAACGTAATATTATTCGCAAGTTTCTAAGAAATATATACTAAAATGCCGCGCGAATATTAAAACATGTTATAAAGTATTCAAGCTTTTAAGTGCTTACAAGGTAAGCTGAGCTCTGGCTTCAGTCGAGAGCTATCGTGTGAAAACTGAGCTTATAATTTTTCCACGTTGAGATTGTATTTTATTCTGAAGGCGTCAAGTAGCTCCCTCTATTGATATTTACCCACTTCAGAATCCAGTACTTAACTGTGCAGCCCACGCGTTCCTTTCGATATTGTAAAAGTATCCATGTTATTTCGCTTGAAATAAACTACCGACTTATGTACTCAAAACCTCTCGATAACACAATTCAACCCAATACTGCGAACCTCCATTTAAAAATAAATAATATAAGCAAAAATAATAAGCGTATCGTATATTTTTCATGAATATTTAACAAGTTTACTGGCCTTACGTAAATATAAAATGGCTTTTAATGATTCTGTCTTATCGAAAATGGATCGGTAGAATCGAAGCATGATCGGAATATTTTTACTTAAATTAAGAATCCAACGTGGTCCTTCGGTTAGGAATATCACATATAAAATGAATATCTTTCGGATTTTCGGACACATTTTAACGATTTTTTTTATAATTTAGTATGCTGGCGCCTAAACCGACTATTCAAAAATCTTAGGAACGATGTATCCTCATTTGTCATTCAAGCTTTGAAAATAATGCTAAGGGATACCTCTGGGAACTATCGTCGGACCCTTTCCCACTCTAAGTAAGAATATTTCTAATATGAGGCTGCAAATGGAAGCATACGTTTAGTATGTCAAGAAAAACATGTATACTTGGAAATATGAATTCCTAACATGTGTTATCCCATGAGAACGGCTATAGATTGCATCTCTGTCACTTTAAACATACTCGTAAACTATCGAAGCAACGTGGTACTTTTAGTCCCAAACACTTAGAAATATGATAGATATGGCATTGAGTACCTATTTACATATTGTTATAATAGTACCTAAAGAATTTTACGATATTGATATTAGGTTAAGAATAAGTAATAAAGATTACTATATAATTAATTTAACAAAGCAGTCAAGCACGCTGTTTTATAACCTTTACAGATGACTTTGCCCTTATAACCTCGTGGTGGTCATCATAGATAAAATCGCAACATTATTAAAATCCAACAAAGAACTTAAGAGCATAATAATCAATAAAACTTTAATGAAATTCTCTCCCATACGTTTTCATACCAAAATATTATGGTTCGCATCGAATCAAAATTTAGCCATTAAGTACCGTCAGTTTCCCATCGAATGATGGACATAACTATATAAATATAGCTATATAAACAACACTATTCACACCATAAACCTGTAATACCGGAGTGGTACAAAAATACTGCGTTAGGCGTAGCTCACACGCAAGATTTGGTTACGACTGTACACGGTCGCGTTTGCTTTTCATTACAACTGAGCTTGACCTGAGTTTTAGATTGAATAAATTAGTAGGTACCTATTGATAATGCCTACTTCGTGCCGGTTTTCTCCATTGGAAAAAGTCACATACGTCATTGATAAACATAATAAAATTATATTATTAAAATAAAACAAAATGCTATCAAGATACAGATAAAAAGGTCGTGGTATCACTAAAAGCAGTAACCATTGTGAGGTTCTGAAGTACGAAACAGAGTCTTTACTGCTTAAACATTTCATAACAACATACAATTTTGTTAAGACTAGAAACCAGGGATTAGCCGCACGTATACGCCAAGCCTAACAAGAAACATTCCTCAGTGCACTGCAACTAGACGTGTATCTGCTATCATTAATTTTCTACCGCAAGCGAGGCAATTTCTTATTAAAAACTGGTTCGAAACCTATCTCCAGAGATACATTAATATTATAACGTGTTGATGTATTTCTCAGTCTTCCCTTTAGATTCTGTTTCTGTAATGGACATTAAAAATAAAACGAATGAAACAAGGAGATATATAGAGTTGAATTCATAATATATCTATCACCGGATTGAGTAGCTTTGAGTATTTTCAACCTTTCACCGATACACGACACAATTACATAAGTTTCAGAAAAATATATCTGTCTTTTCTCGAATTATTTGTCCAAAAGCAATACGTATTAAAAATAACCAACAAAACGGTATCAGACTTTTTATCGTCATTCAATAATGGAGATACCATACGCATTAAATATTTGCCAAAGTCTTCATAAGAATTATTTTTGCATTGAACATTATTTTATCTCGAGGCTCATATGCAATTATGATTGAACCGAGACCACATATAATGGGGACCGCATAAAGCTCTCGCTCGTTCAGATCGCTCAAGGGGCTACAACAAAAAGGGATATCAAATTAATACTGAATCCATAATAAATCAACGAGGGGCAGGTGGACTCGATCGCAAGAACGCGAGATTCGCCTACAGGTCTTTAGAAATTATCATCTTGGCTGGAGCCAATCATATACCTAAGCGTTCAAACGTTGGAATTGGAATCTTTGTTATTCTGAATTCAGAATTCGTAACTCCAGGCGATTCCGCATAATTGTATAATTGTCACGCGATGTCCGATTTTTTTCTGTCCCTAATTTCATCTGTGACACAATAAACGCATTTCGTTTTCATTTAGTTGGAAACAGATGGTTGCTTATGTAAATGTCTGGTAATTTCAAGCGTATCTTCTGTGAAGACGGTTTTTTGTATGGGATCAACATGTTCGATGTGCTATTAACATAATATTACTAAAGGTGCATATCGGATGAATACATAAATTTTATAATGACGTAAGGCAGTGAAACATAGAATGATCTTCTTGAGGTTGTTTCAAATATAGAGTACCTTCATCAATTTTGGAAGTGGATGGAACATTGTTATGTTTTTCTGTTGATGCTGAATGTTAATTTGGTTTTATTTGGGGCTTGTATTGTGGTTTTATAACGAGCTCATGTTGATTAGTCTAATCTTTTTACTGGATTCATCTCCATAAATATGCGTTTGAAAGAATCGTGACCGAGGCTGTAGAATAATTAGCAAGGTACGCGATACGCGGCAAACCTCTTGTTGATTTCATAGTATCTCATTGCCTTTTGAAAGTTTCTTGAAGACTGTTGCACAACTTTTTTTCTTGCATTCGCAATTCGTTTGGACATTAAGGACGCATTTTATACGTATCCTGTGCACCTGCGGCACTGAAAATAAACTTGGTTGTTTATTTATAAAGAAATAAGTCAAAACGCTGCCGTTGGGCTCGTGGTATCTCGGTAGAGATCGCTTGCAAAATCTTCCAAAAGTATTTGCCAAAAGATCGTCCGATAAGAAATTTCGGAAAACGGTCTCATTTGAAACGTCGATACGAAAACTGTTTATGGAGCCTCTTTCATACGTTAATTTAATTCATGAGTTTACTTGATTGGATCGGTGATAAGTCACGCAAAAAATTCGCCGACCATTTCGATCATGGCAAGTTACTTTCGAATTTTCGGCTCTAGATACCACGCACATCTGGACTCACCTCGAACTTGTGGTAACGGATTCCATTTTAATCTGTCTTAGATTATTCAGTTGCCATTATTGTAGAATCGACTCAGACAGGTAAACGTATTATTTAAATTATTCTTCGGACGATTGCGTGTTAGGTTGCAAAACGCTTTTTTGTCGCTATATCCAACCAATTAAGTTTAGTATTCGCGTGATTCGGATTCTCAGATAAAATAAAAGGCAAAACGTTGTTGGATTCTTGTTTCTGTGTTCATAATTGACTGTTTTATAATATCACCTTGTTTTATAAAAACAATTGCATAGTGTTTTTATCTAAGTTGGTGTTTTTATATGGAATGCCAAATGGGTTGACGCGAGCAATAAATAATACAATCCTATAATTATTTTTGAAGTAATCATTGATTCCAATAGTAACATAACAGGCAATTAAACATTCTGAACGGTTTCTTTATAATTTAACACAAAGATGTTAAACCATTTCTAAAAACATCAATGATTCATTCACTCTTGCTAGAAATATGAAACCTTAATTTCGTAGATACATAATAATATAATACATGAGCATCACATTCTTGACCATTCTAATAAAATGTAAGTAACAAAAACTGCATTTTATATAATCTCCACAAAACGTCAGTTTTCAATTAACATTCTTGCGATACAATCAGTACGATTAATCATACTTTAGCTATCGCAAAAACGGAAAGTAACCCATTCGTAATCCGAAAACCTGTCTCTTGGTGTCGAAACGTCAGTCTTCAGGGTTCCTTAGGCTTATGATAAATAAACTTATCTATACTGTCAATCCAATGCAGTAATCGAACAAAATTAAAATATACTTTTAAAGAGAACTGATTTTATCACGCAAACGCATTTGCAACTTGATATTTGTATCGTTAAATATTTTAATAATTGCGAAAACATTTCTGTTATTATACCCCATGGCGACTTACGCATATAAATTTCTGGGACATGAAACTTAACTAAATTGAAGCTCATTGTGTTAATCCTCTCCGGAATTTTATAATCCGATATGAGAGATACTTGACACTCCTTTTATCATATTTTTTATGTGAATATTGCTTACTTTATGACATTTCGGTAAGCTGGAATGCGACCAAAGACGGCAGAAAGAATAAAAATAAATTCGCCTATAAATGCTTTTAAACAAGTGGCAGGTAGCGCCACCTGTCGGTAAATGAAATACTGGCTTAAGGTGTTCTGAGTGCTAACCATTTACCATAATGACTGACATTTAATTAAGTTTTGCCATTTACTGTTAAAGTGGCCTCATAGCCTATTCTTAATACTCGACCATATACTTGGTCGCGTAATGTTAAAACAACTTCGCTTGTGTCCTTAAGAAACTCTTACTAACAAAACTGCCAGAGGAAATACTAAAGGAATGAACTTTTCACCGACCATATTTTTTATATTCATTTAATGTCAACCGATACAACATAAAACAAAAGTATTTTATGGATATTTCTCGTACAACAATAGAGGATTTATCTCAATGGCTACAGAACTAGAGTTCAAATCGTTTTTAAACAGAAAAAACCTTTAATACTAACAGAATAAAGTTTATTACAAGATGTCAAGTAAACTTATGCGTGTTAAGGCGTGGGTTGACAAGACTTATGCTTATCGTCGATTTAGCATTTCTTCGCTACTTAATCCAGTTTTTAAAAGCCATTAAGCTTGTAGTAGCAATCTGTATTGCTTGTTTTGTGTCTACCATCTGTGACGGGATGTAATGATTTACAACCAAACTTGTTACTACATTTTTTTCACCTACACCAATTCTTTAATCTTATTGAGATTTTTTTTCGTCTCCAACTTTATGACATATATCTGCATTTACGTTTTTTTCTTTACGTAGATTATTTTCGATTCCATCATAATGTACATTTTCTTCGGTATGTACTGGGAAGGTTTTAAAAAGTCGGTTCCATAACTTCACTTAAGGCTTGCTCAAGAGTTCGCTTGAAATATTTCTGAGTGTTGTCGTGGAGGCCCGTGCAAACAGTGACCGGTCGGTTGTCCAAACAAAGCGGGTGTACCGGTGCCATCCACTATGTGGCCTCTAAACTCGAGCCCACGTTCTTCAAGAATATTTGTATTTACATTAACATCCTCCGCTATTTGTATACGAATAATGTAATTACCTTTATGTACGTCAGAAACCAATTTCTTTGAAATGGGTGCGTACTGTGTGTATGTCAGGCTTACTTTTTCCGATTGAGTAGAAGTATACGTGGTTTTAACTGAATTCCTTTGGTATTGTTAAAAATTTCACGAATAATTTTATTGGTGTAGAGATTTTCCATATATGATCCTTCGATACATTACTTACTATCATTAATTCTATAGAACTCTCTAAAAAATCTATCCCAACTCCCAAACAAGATGAAGCTTACAAATATTTCAAAGTTGGATTCCATTGTTGTTGGGGAAAGGTATGCCTTTCTGTATTACCATTAATCATAAGACGAAGTCAACGTTAGATAAAATCCGTGGACACTCACACATATGCAAGGGATGTCTTTGGAACGTAACCTGACACACACAAGCCAATTTAAAAACAGGTAGAGATTAAGGATCTCTTTCTTATTTCAAGAATTTCTCAGTAAATAACTGTTGTAAGGTTTCCGTTCAAACATTACGTGGATTTACCTTGATTTCGTATTGTCGGTACGTGGCGAAATAATATATGAATTTGTGGTTGTACTTTGTCAAACGAAAGTAGGTTTTTATTTGAACTTCCAACTGTGTGCTATTGCATTAAATTGCATGCATAGCCATGAAGTTACGTCTACAACTGTTAAGTAAATAGGTACTAAAGGGTTTGTAAATTTTGATGTAATAATTATGCAAGTTCAACTTATTTTATGGCGGGTAGTAATTTCAACTGATAAAAAAGGAAAATAAGTAGGAATGGATGGTTTTTTCATAATTTGTTAGTATTCATTCCAAAATACTACTATATTTTTGATACATAAAAATATAATGTCCAATTCCCTTAATCATACACTTTTGTATCTTTATTTCATTTCCCATAACCCTTTTTTACCAAATCATAAGCGATCAAAGATAACCACAAAAATACTTCGAAGTCCTACGTGACGGCTCTCGGGGACATTAAAAATTGTGGAAATGAGTTTTGATTTTATCTGTCATGGCTACCCACGGGTTTACGCTGGTTGTGTACATAAAGATTTCTTGAGGAGCCACTAAATTATGTATGAGGTACAGTCGGCAATGTCCACAGTTGCCCACTTTTCAAACTTAGTAAATGAAATGCGAAATGTGGTCAACAACCAATTTTGTCGAGTGTACATTTAAAGACAGCGACATTCTTTGATTAGGTATATTATTTTGATAGTTTTATAAAACGATTGTCAAGAGACACTCAGCATTGAAAAACGTCAATATAAAAAGGATCTTAGAAAAATAGAACACTTGGAAGGCCCACTTCACACTATACTGCAGATGAAGTTGCATTAGTTGAATAGAATCGACACTACAGTGTGAATTGACACTAAAAGACGTCCAATAGAATGATACTATTGTAGTTTTCCATTGCAGGATAAAATCTATTAACATCCCTCTATTCATTCAAGCTTTTATTGCTACCATTGTCTTGTAATTCTCTATCTTTGAACTGGAACAAAGGTCGAAGATTCTCCCTCAAGATTGTCGGGTTAAAGTAGGTGCGTTTGCGACCAGACTAAAAGTCGCAGTACAACCGGTCGTCCTTGGCGGTTGAACCCTCTTGCACAGCCATGGCTTTCCTTTCGGAGTTTATGGTGCATCCAGAAATGAATTATTGTGATGGAAAACGGTGATGTTAGTCTGTGTTGTAGAAATCAAATGATGGTAATGTTTGTTTTAGCTTTAAGCTTAGATGCTTTGTAAATATAGTTATTATTTATGGCCTTGTGTTTTGTTAATTTTTAAAAGGGATGATATTATTTTTATTTGTCTTTTTTATTTATTTGTTTCAACAGAAAATACGAAAAAGAGAAAAGAGCACAAAGGTACTGCTTATTTCACTATTTCTTCCAGCAGACCTGCGACAGGAGAGTTGGATAAGAGACGTAGGCATAGTGTGTAAACTTGTTTAAAGACTTATTTCTTGTCTTGTTTGTAACTTGTTCCCAAAGGCTAGACCAGTTCTAAACCAACCTCTAAAGTACAGACGCCGTCAAGCTACCACAATCTGTCAAATTTCTTTAATAGATTTTCAACTTTATCTCTTAATCATTAAGGTTCAAGGTTGATTGGGAAAATGTGACAGTTTCGGGTAGCTTGACCTGCTGGCGTCTGTACCAAAATAAAATAATTCTGGACTAGTCATCGTCTAACATAAAGGAAGACTTAACTCCAAGCCATACATATTAAAATTGGGGGATTTAAAAAATCCGATAAAAAATTAACTGAATTAGTAGATACTTTTGAAATCCATAGAAACGGCAGCAGTAGACAGATTTTAAAAAAAAACCTCAGAATGAAACCTTAATCCCGTTAACGAATTCTTTTTCGGTCGAATTCACTAAAAAAAAGTCTTAGACATTGTGGCCAGTTTGAAAGACGAAATAATCACGTTATTTATTACCTGTGGCTGGGAGCAAGCAACTTTAATCTCTTCTCGACACGTACGGAACGATTTTATGGGAGATTAAAAGCAGTGATCGAATTTTGAAAAGTTTTCGAATAGTAATAAACATTATCTGTGTTAGGGTTGTGCTTTGTAGGTAAAACTAAAAATACTAAAATATCGTATCGATAATTAGATAAAAAATATAAATTACTTAACTTATAATTTAAAAAAGTTCTTACATTATCTTAAACATTGCGCATAAAACACCATTTCAGTGTCGTGCAGAAGAAACAAATACTTTCAGTAATAATAAGCAAGAAGATTTTGTTTTTTCAAAAAAACCAAATCTTTATTAAAATAATGCCATCCTTGATGGACACAAATGAGAGACTACATTAATTAAACCAATTCCTATTCTATTGTAAATTATGATCTTTTTAATTCGCTTGATTAGTATAATGCAAATCGATAGGAATCTTTAATGGCATATTACTATTTATTTTTATTTTTGGCAATATTCATTCTGGCTTTTTTATTTTTATATAAATTCACACTGTTCATTATTATTTCTAATAATATGAAAATATTTTTTTGTAGTCCGGAAATACATAGAGCGGTGACCGTTTAATTACAAGTTTCATCAAAACGACTATTATTTGATCTTGCAAATAATATTAACGCCTTTCATAGCTGTTAGTTCAAGTTAAAGTTTGACGCAGAAATTATAAACCATCGATAAGACTTATTATGTCGTTTATTTTAAGCATTTAATCCCCATTTATGAACCTATATACCATATAATGAGCGGCGAGCCTAGTGCAATCAACCGGGCATAAAAAAACAGACCCTGTTGAGATTATTCCCGAAAATGTGATTAAAATTAGTTCGATGTTTAAGCATCACATTAATTTTTGCACCTTGCAGTCACTCATGTTCAATTTTAATAGTAGATATTTATAATTATCTTTACTTCCAATAATCGATTCTCAGTCATTTATAATAGTAATAAAGCATAATGGTGTTACTCAGAATATAGCATTATCAAATTGCCTTGGATATCGGTATATTTTTAGACGCATATAGTTTTTAATACCTTTAGTCATTTTGATTACATCTGTACTGAATTTAGGTAAGTACTTATCTAATAAATACTGTGTAAAATAACAAGAACTGCTTACTAAAGTATATAATAGATATTTTTATCTTTGTTTCATATAACGTAGGTTAGGTACGGTAACAACAATAGACACGGATTCGATGAAAAACAAAATTACATCCTTGATTATTCATTTGTCAGTATCTAAAGATGCCACAGTAAATCTGAAAACGGGAGCTAGTGAGGGAGTGGTCAAACGCGAGCTTATAAATAATAATAAAAAGCGACAAAAAAAATATATCCAAATCATTAGAATGTAACTTCAATTCCTTTACAATCTGAAGCTTATGATATGCACTCCATCACGTAAAATACTTAGATTACAAAGAAAATAACAGATCACCGATGAAAAACCAATCCCTTTAACATCGTTCCCACATGTAAAGCAGCCAATAAAAGCATCTACGCTACGAAACGCTTACAGACGATTACGGTCAATTACACACAGCACTAAAAGAGGATTTACGATGAAACCAAAATTAACACTCCTGCATCCCGTAGCCTAATTGCACCTCCACAAGTAATAAATCATGTAGGATCAAACAAAATTGAAGGATTCAATCTAATTGGGTTTGTACATAGAGTGGACCAATCAATATAGTTTGATTAATGATATCTCCTCTCCCGGTATAATTGCCAGACGAGACGATCATGAATCAACTGCCAGTGTTATAAATCTGATAACTGGAACTCGTTTCGAACAAGAATATTTACTTCCTAAGCTACTCCGGACTCGGAGCGATCCAGTTTAAGTTCTTTCTAAGCGTAATGATTTCGAGAAACGTATAGCTGTGTTATCTGTTTGATATTTTAATCTTATCTACTGAATAAACAGAACGGGACTAGGAACAATAAAAATATATTACCTACCTGTGTTCAACGGCTGTCGTGTATATACAGATTTTTTTAGAATTTACAGTTGGATTTTAATCAAATAGAGAAGCGCCGTTTGATTATCGATTTTAGATCATAAGAATTCGGCAAATTACGAGTTATTGCTACTAGACATAATATTAGAAACCATTTTGATAAAATTATCGTTTGAGGTCGTAAAACGAGAATAGAATCTGGTTCTAAAGATATATGAACCATGAAAAATTGAGTTTTGGAACTATTGAAGCGCGACTATAAATGGAGGTATTTGATACTTAGACGTATCAAATATCAAAGTTTTTTCTTATGAGGCGCCAATTTTTTGTCGTAGACAGTAGACATGCGTTAACCGAATCTCACGATCGATAGACAAAAACAATGCGGTTGGATCACGAAAAAGAGACAAATGGAGTCAGAAAAACGGACAATTATAAATTTGATGGTAAAAACGATATTACTTGGGATGCGTCATTATTATTATCATCCTAGTAATTCTGGTTGTATCAGTAGTCCAACATTAATAAACTGTTATACAGCAATGTTTGTCTGGTTTTTTCTTACTTTACTTTCTAATAATCCTTCATAGAATTTGAGGTAACTTTCCTGCATTTATTAATTTCTGTCTGATTGATGATTCAACTCGAACATATATTTTCTTGTCTGTGCTTGCAAGTCTCATAGCTTTTTCTTCTTCATCTTTGATTAAATAAATTAAATGCCACGAACAATAATTATTATTATTTTTAGTTTTAACGGAGTCATTTAGCAATTCAGGGCTAGCAGCTCTAATTAGACCCAGGTCCCGCAAAACCAATATAAATTATTAAATCTAATAAGACCTAGGTCATTCAATTCAACATAAAGTTTTGCCAATTTGATTTGATTCTGGCTCTCATCAATAATTTTCCGGTTCTGCCTAATCACTCAGGTTCTATAAACCTTCATAAACCATTAGCAGTTTTAGGTAAAATGCACCTGATACCGTGCAAGAGAAGTACGCATTTACAATGAATGTCTGCGTCACTCAGAGGTGAAATTGTGTGTGAAGCGGCAGCGGCAAGCCGTCGCTCCCATTACGTCGCATGGCCGGCGTACGCGCAGCCAAACCGGCTGTGGACGCCGTACTGTATGTAGTTGGCTCGGTTGTTGGAAATATTGTATGTAATTGGCTCGGGTGTTTGGAAATATTGCTGTGGTTCGAATTGAGAAGCTAGAATTGCTTGGTTTAGCTGACTTCTACTACCTGCACAACTATACTGGCCCTAAAAATATGACTTAAACTTTTGATTGGCGACTGGATTAATACGTTTTTTGGTAGAACGTCATACATGGATCATTGTGAAAATATTTACCGGCTTATCAAACCGATTTTATTGTTTTTATTGATATTTTATCAAACTTTAATCAAGTTCATGTGAAATGAAATTCTTACTTCCAGATTGTCTGCGTAAAAACGCTACAATTTTAGCAAGCACCTAAACATTGAATAGTTGTGAATCACCACCAAAAACACTACAGTAATACTCACTTCTTTGCTCGTCCTTCATCGGTACATACAAAATAACGTAAATGATACGTTTCTCTACCAGTTACTTACCACGCAGCATCGCGGTCCAACCTGGCCGCGCCGCTCCATTAGTATTTTCCATTTATTTTTTGTCCACGTACCTGTCCAACTTTTGGGGTTTTGACTTTTTATAATGTCGACCGCGCGACGAATACTAAATTTCTTTAGTATACAAACGAAAAATAAATGATGCACTGCCACGCATTGCGGAACGCTCTGTATTATTTTTCGATTAAGTTTTTGTGATAGAAGATGGACGATTTGGAAGTTAACTTCACTCAAAGTTCCAATTTAGGTGTGAGAATATTTTTCGAATCTTCGAACATAAATATTTTGTTTCGAAGTTTCTGTATCTATTATTGCCAAATTGCCATTTCCATTTGTCCTTCTCCATAAATTTAATTTCAAAAATATAAAATCATGCCCAATATCCAAGAAACTTCAGTACAAAGACCTCACAACCACTTACGCATTAAGTATTGGAAGAAATTCCAGCACGTGCACATTGTATTAATAACCAACCTTGCTACAATGCAACATTACCTACATTGTGACAAAAGAAACGAAAGACTTTCATGTGTAGGTAGCGTCTAGACCATTACCGGAGACCCAGCGACTACATTAACGACTCATTGTACTGATGTGATTGAAAGCACCTCGCCTACACGAAACCTATTAAGCTTTAACGTAACTACTTTGGTAATGACGTATTATTTTTGAAATTCAATCTGACTTCAATAAGGGGCCATTCTAAAATGTGGTAATAGATTTAGAAGAACGGCTGCTTGAAATAGAATAAATACTTTTGATTTTGACTTGCATAGCATCTAAAGCCTAAATAATTAATACAAAATCAAATACTACAGTGCCACAGTTTTAAAGATAACACTAAGACTAAAATAAGAAGGAAAGATTTTTACTTAAGTCAATGTCGAAGAAAGTGCAGCAAAAAAGGTAAAATTTCAAATGTAAGCGAACGCCAAAAACATTTAGCAACATCTTAAAGAAATGATAACAAACCGGGTTGTGCATTTGGAGCCACATAAGGTATTTGGTATAAAGATTACAGAAGCGGATGAAGCAGGAATAATAATACTGGTTGCTGTTCATTCAACGATCATCTGCGATTGTATAATTATGCCAGAAATCACATTGGCAGAAAATAATAAGTTTGTAAATTAATTTCTTACAAAGGAAGGAAGCCAAAAAGTAACTGTAAAAGTAAAAACCAATACAAAGATGACTGTTGAAACGAAATAATTTATTGTTGCTACTTTTTTAACATTTCGAAAAGATCCATAACCCACAGAGCATTGTTCGTTTAACTAAAGTCTCTTTCTATTGGAAACTGACTTCAGTTTTGTCATTCAAAAGAAGCTTATTACCATAATTCCATTGCGGTTAAAAACAAAACGATATATCCAATGTATTGACGTCTCATTTTGTTAAAGGCGATGCAAAAAACGTTCTAATGGTAATGCTAATTTCGCTCGAGCAGTTGCGAAAACGCTCGTCTCATTTACATTATGTCATTTACTTCTTGTAAATATTTTGCTACCTGTACAGGTTCCTACGGTTCGGTTTTAGGAAATATTAGCTCGACAGCGTCTATGCTAATTGAACTTCTAAGTTTCTAGGCGTTAGAAACGACTCTTTTGCTAATTAGTCAAATGATTCTTTGAAATGTTGTTTTTGTATGGTCTGTGGGACAGACCCCTGCTTCCAGGTTAGGACTTGTTATATTTTCATCTGTCATATTCACATTCATATAATCATTTTATTTATTTCCTGTTTCTTCTGATTCATTAGAACGATCTAAAATAATTTAATTCAAGTAATTTTGACTCTTATCATTTGTTCAAAATATCAAAAGTTAAATATACGAGTACATAGCTGTCCCATACAGAATAAGTTCACACGGACTGACTAAACAATTTCTGTCATTCAAATGTTAATTATTGGAAAGTAAAGCGTTGGCGTCATTTACTACTGATGCTGAGATATTAGTAGCATAACAATAAATCGTCTTAAAGGAAACCAGCTTAGTTGTAAAGAGATAAAAGTGCGTGGGTTCGAGACTCGAGTCAACCACAGTTGCTTGAGTACGCCTTTTATGCTGCTTAATACAGCAAAAGTGTCTCCTGAGAAACATGTCCCGAGAATTATTTAATGTTTACTTACAGATACTTTTTAATACTTGCGTACATTCGTTTATTTTTCCCTTAAAGTTAAACAAAGCTGTATGTAACCTTTTAAGTATGACAGATATATATATGTATATATATGACAGTAATATTTCTGGGAGATATTTATAATACTTAGGGAAAATGATGAATGTTATCAACGACATCAACGTTACTGTCAATGCGTGAAATATTATAATAATATTCACCATTTATACAAAATTCTAACAACAATTTCGAATTCATCTGTCATTGTACCAAAATACATCGGGACTTATGTATATTGATGAACCTTAAATTTATCATAAAAATCATCTAAAGGTTTGTTCCTAAATAATAATTTACATAAAACTGTAGGCTTTTAGTTTCTACGCATCTCTCGGTATGTTAAAACCAATAGAAAAGTCACAACGGCCAATAAAATTATGTTTCGATGCATCTGCCTGAAAGCAACGCGATTTTAAATAACAAAATCTGCTACTTCATTATTCAAATCGCAAGATTATGTTAATATAAGCTATTTGTAAGCGGGTTTGATTTACTTATGTGGCAGTGTGCGGCATGTAACAGTTTCTTTGAATAAATTTATGTATTATCAACCGCTACCGTTCTGCATTTGTGTGGGTTCCGCAAATACACCTACGTACATAATTAAGTTCTCCACTCATTATCATAAATACGGTGGCATTGTCTTCTTTGCCATATTTATGTTATATATGACTTAATTTAATTAGTGTGAAGTCTCATTTTGTATTCGTGTTATGTTACTGTTTTGCTAATTTTTTTGGATCTTTATTAGTTTATGAAGGTGCAAAATATGATATTTTAGTGAAGTCACATTTTTTGTTGAAAAACACACAATTAATTTAAGATTCACCGATATTATAATAGTGAGAGCAAGAAAGCTCTTGAAATGTTTAACAGCAACTTCTGCACTTCCCAAATTAGTAATAAATTTTGTATTCTCATTTTCCAACACAAGAACTTCAACTTTTAAAGGCAAAGACATAATTAGTAAAGTTAATGAGCAAAGCGTTTTACGATCAATCTATGCGATAGGTTTAGATAGCGTAGATGAACGGGAGGTACGTAAGGAGGGATCGGACAGTGACCCCGGCGGCATTCCAACGCGCGTCCGCTGTACCTGCTCTCTTTACTTTTAACTAGATTTTTTATGAAAATCTTCAGTACTATTGAAGTGATGGAATGCTTATTTCGTACGCTAAAGATGGAGTTCAAGGAATGTTATGTAACTTATACCAGAACGGTCTTATGTCGACCGTATTTCCACAAAACTACAATAACTTATATTTTTATTATGTCTCCAAGCATGTTTAAACTATTTAATTTTATGTTTACTTGCATAGGTAACTTCAACTGTTTAGAACTTTAAATGTTTTGAGTTATCGTTTTGCGTTTCGTTTCTAGCAAGTAAAAACCTGTGTAGTTATAGCCCTGTCTCGGCATTCAAGTGTCAAGTTCATAGTTGGCAATAAAACACGAGTATAAGGTTGCAAGCCCACTGTCCATAAACATCACAGCCACAGTCGCATCTCGCCTTATTTTGAATTTAAAATTGCAAGTGATAAAACTCAAGATTCTTATTCTGAAACTACATTTAAAATGGTTGCAGAAAAAAAAAAAAAAGTAGATAACTAATGTAAATGAACGCGTTTGACGGGCACGTTAATGAAGAGATTGATAGACAATCTAAAAGTATAACGTAAGATAAACATAAAACTTAAGTCGCAAAGGCACACACTAAAAATAAAACTATAACTAAAGTAATAAACAGTACATATAAATATAGGTACGCACTGGTGCCCAGTTGGCTCACTCTATCTACCATTCAGACTTTGTAATAAGAAAAAAAAAACTGGAGAGAAATTGATTCGATCTGTGGTGTTGGTCATTGCAAAGAACCAATACATACTTAGACAAGACCTCTCAGATATTAAATATTTTATGAAGCTTTAAATTTAAATCATGACTTCAAATTATTGGGGTTGAATTCAATTTATGTGTTTTTGGCGTTTATGTATTATTATTTTCTTCTTTAGAATACCTCAATTTCATTTCAAGACATTAATTAATCTTTTGATTGTTTCCCAACACTATAAAGTTTTGGAATGAAATAATAATTTAATGTGCAGGTGTTTTAATTCAGAAACCTCAAACAGACTGGTCTATAATAGACATCGCTCTACATCCGTTACCAACCTCTCGAACGTTGTTCGATAGGCAATCTCGAACACGATTGAATTGGAAAAAAACCATTTTGACCCGGATCGGTAGACGAAATATTTCTTTAGCTTAGTAAAACGCAACTAGTTTTTACTTTATATACTTACTTTATACACTTGTATCAAGTTCAGTTTGAGTCTAAAGACTGTTCGAAATAAAGTGACCCAAAATTTTTGTTTGACTTTGTATTCGCGATCCTGTCACATCGACTATACAGTGCAGCTTGCTAAGAAACGAGAACACTTTAAGAACCTGTTTCCACACTCTGTTCTCGCAATTGGTCTCTTGGCTTAACCAATTACATATCCAGCAGAAAAAAAGAGCGTAAACATTTTTAGACATTTTAGTTAAGTGACCGACGCTTTATATTCAATTGCCACTTCTGAAAGCATTATGTCGTTGTTATAAATTCAAGTTATTACCGTTTTATTGTTCATTTCATGAGTCACTTGCCTGTTTCCTACACCGGCGCCATCTCTTGTAAGTGTGTTCCAAAACACATTATCCGCTCGGCAACCGTAATGGAAATATTTTTTAATGTAACCCATTAGCGCGGGATCTCGGTCCTCTCTGTAATTTGGAGTCAAAGTTTTTTAATCTTCGCTTCGTGTCTTGATGGGGTTCTGAGCGACTGTCCATCGCGATCCTTATCTCAAAGCATAATAAGAAGAGACAGACGTTACTTATATTTTATTTAACGTCAGAATTGATCGAACTGGTACGATAAGATACCTCGGAGGGTAAGATTTGTTTATGTCATAAATTATGTGTATTCTTTACGTTTGTTCTAATTCTTTTATTTTAAAATACATTTTTTGTCGTTGAAACTTCCGAATAAATGTTTGTTGTGACATTTTTCAATTTGGGAAGTTTAATTCTTCTTTGTTCTACCATTTGGCTATGGTTTTGGGGTTTACCCATTTGACCAGCAATCGTGTGTTTTATAGTTTTAGCTGGTTCGCATCAAACGTTTTCGTAGTAACCTGGTAATTGCCTTGTTAATTTGAATCTGGCGTCGGTCTCTCTGATGTTAGTAAAGCTGTTTGACTGGTGTTTCCGAATCCGTCATCATACAATGTCGATCGTGGCTCTCGATTCATTTTAAAATGAAGATATCGCGTTCATTAGATATTTAAAATTTATTGGAAGTAATTTCGGCTTCGATATTAAAATATCTGGTTTTTATTTAATTGGAACACTTTTTCTCTATGTCTATCGATGTTATGGTTATATGTAAGTTGTGTTCCATGTTTTATGTTTAACGCTGTTCGTTTCTCTCATCGTAAACACAACACAGATCGATAACCGGCTTAATATTAATGACTACAATGTTACAAAATTAAAAAAGTTTGGAAGATACCGCCCTTAATGTTACTATGTATTAATAAAGTCTATGTATACTAGTTGCCGTGTCCTCTAGCAATGTTAAAGCAATTTTGTTCCAAGAGTTCAGTATCAAGCTCGTATTTCCCATAATTTTTTATCCTCATCCCAACCTAATACATAAATCTATCATAAATTTTAGAAGGTCCATCCATTATCTAATAATACTTCAAAATCTTAATACACAACGTGGGTGTTTGGACTAGCCGTGTGTACATTAAAACCGGTCTGTCCGTCAGTCACTACACAATATTTGCGTGACGATGGCAAGTTCGCGCCCTTCCCTTCTTCATTCATGAATTTGTTTGTTAGTTCTTTAAACTTGACTTTCTCTTTGGAATTCATTATAGATTCATCATCAATACTTTAGTTGTGAACTTCCTTCAGCTAGCATGTATTCTTTAATGGATTTGTCGATATTATTCGCCTCAGAATCATGTCATAATAAGTGGAATGTATTACCATTAAATGCCTTTATAGGTAAAGCCACACTTGCAAGTAAACCGTAACTATTTATGCACAATTTGTGACAGGTATAAAAGCTTACACTTTACTCCTGCGAGGCTTTGAGTCGTGCCGACGCACGTAATGTTGACATTTTTAATGTTGTCACTTGACTTTCTGCCTCCCCTGCCTCACCTGCTAGAAAAAAAAACTGTCGTAACCGTTTAGTATTGCCTGTACCTAATACATGCAGAGGTACCTATACAAGTAGTGTGCTAAATCAGGTATTATTGATTACAGAGTGCTAGATTTCAATGAAATTGCAGTAGCAAAAGTATGGCTAGGTGTGATTTACGCAAGTTTCGATAACTTTACATAGTAACTAGTGTAGTAACAATTGGATCATAATCAGTAAAATATTCGGTAATGACGAAGAAGCTTCATAATCAGCCTATAATGTTCCTACTGCCGGGACCCAAGCCTCCTCTCTTCAAGAGGGAGTGGGCTATAATCTACCATGCGGGCCCAGTGCGGGTTGGTAGATGTCATATGTCCTCGAGTTTTCGGTTCTAAGACATGCCTCACAATGTTTCCCTTCACCATTTTGAGAGCAGTGGTGATGAAATAATTTACACAGAGTAAAGCCCCTGTCTGGGTATCGAACCTAAGACCTACAATTCGTAAGTCGCGGCCGTTACCACTGGGCCACCACTGCACTGAGCTTGGTAACCTCTAAATAAATACTGAATAAGTTGTAGGTGTTTTCTAAGTTACAAAAAATGAGATTTCTGCAAGTATGAGGAAGTTTTAAAATAATTACAACCATGGTCCTTGATATGGGCAAGCCCTTGAATGATTTTTAAGTTAAAACATCCGTTTTTGGCAACGCATGATTGTTCGATACCGCATAAATCATCAATAAAACTTTGTAAGGTCAGTATTAATTATAATATACGGAAATCGATTCTCATAAATATTGGAATTAATAAAACGGCAAATGAGATTTTTGATTGATCAATTTTCTAAATCAATGTTTAATAACTAGAGTCTTAGCGCAGCTTCGTTTGAATTTTGAAATCTTATAACGTGTTGCAACTTTTTCCAAAAAAATAATGGTTATGTACTAAATTGTTGGCAATAACACCATACATAGATTTAAATACCATTGGTAACTGTAACCTAACGTGGCTGGCTGATAATTACTAACTCTTCAGGCATGTCAACAAATTTAGAACGAGATGAAGTAAGAAACTGTTACTAGCATTATGCATTGCTACTACAGTTTATCTAAATACAATTCGAGGGCCCAATGTCGAGACTAAAAGAATTTTCTGTTATAACATTTATATGAGAATAAAAACTGGACCCTAAGCTTTTCTAAGAATCGAATGTGCGAACGCAAGAGCGAAGTAAAATGCGTGCACAATCCGTGTAATTGGCAGTGTGGGTCGTTACTCCTTTTAGAGTTCCGTGTGTACAATTTAACGTTACAAACTTACAATGTATTCCTATTTTGTGAAGGAATAGGTTATTGTGTTCCTGGCTAATGGGATGACGGGACGAGTCGAGTTTTTGTGTAGGTAGAATGTTGTTGTTATTTTCAACTCCACCGTGCTTTGCTTTAGCATTATGAGTTTTTAAATTGTTGTGTATACTAAAATATTTTTGCTTCTGACAAACTATTTTTATCTTCGTCATAAATCAACTAAAACGTTAGCGCGTAGCTAGATTTCAACACACAAACATACTCACACACCAGACTTTAACATTTTTTTGTATTCTCGTGATGTTTATGGATAACTGCCTGAATCGATTTGATGGAATCGATTTCTATATACAAAGTTGGAATTAAATTTTGGGCATTACAATATTTCACTGGCGCGGTCACTCGAAAGTGAATATATATAAATGATATCGCTTCATAAGATATAAAAGATTTTGATTACGATATAGATGCTTACGTAGATATATTGGTTTAGATATTTATTTATCGATCGTCAACTTAAAATGGTTCGTAATAATATATCTTACATTTACAAGAAAAGGCAGTAAAGTTAGAATTGCACACGAAGACGTAAAGGGTTTACGAGTATATCCCACAATATTTTTCATATTCATTCATGTATAACGATGAAAAAATATTGTTAGTTTATTTCACTATGCACAAGTATTTTATTATAGTAAAATACGATTTTACTATAGTAAAATACTTGCACTACCAAAATGCTCTATTAATGCATTTCAAAGTTTATCATGAAATCTCCACAACCAGAGTATTTTATTTGCTTCTAAAATCATCTACACTTTATCATCTGTCCCATCAACAGTTTCGTTACCAACATCTATATTTTTAGTAATTACCCAGTCATCACTGTGACCTTCTTTCATACGAGACTTTCTGTCATCTTTGCTTATGTTTAACCGGTTATTCCCTTATGTAACTACTCATCTCCGCGACGCATTCTTTGCATGACAACCCAAAGAATTTTCGGAGTCATCATCATTTAACGGACTGGACTTAAACCATTCTTCATTACGTTTTTTGTTAAGTTTCCCATGATTAACTGGGTCTACGGACTTTGTGTCATTAGCTGAATTGTGTTTTGTAAGTCTATAGTATTTAAGTCGTCTGAATTCTTTAGAGTTCATTTTGAGATTCGTATCAAGTCAATGAACTAAGATTACTAAGAAATACCTTGGATGAAGTGCTATTTTTTGAGTGCACTAATGTATATTAAATTAAAATTATGTATATACTTTTAGCATATTTAAGTGGTCACAGTAACTGCATTTGAAGTAGCATGAATGTAATCTTAGCAGAAGTACACAGACAAAAGTTTATTTTTTTACTGTAGCGTTTTATCACATATTTTTTTATTCCAAGCATTTATTAAAATTTACATTTTCTTATAACAATATTATTTCCAAGTTCAAGTTTACCTTACCTTAACGAATCAAGTTTTTATCATTGTTCCGTTTTAAGCTACATGGACAGAGCGCAAGCGTGTTATTAACATGATTACACGAAGCTTTCAATACTTCCTTTAATAATTCTTATACCGACCTCGCATGGGTGTTTCCTCAAATAAAAACCTCATCGGAATGCAATTATAAAAGTGATGTTAGGAAAAGTTGCTGATAATTTCTTTATAAATACGGTTTAATTTAGAACGTAATCTAGAATAACCAGTTGGTTTTTTATGAAATTCTTTATATTTATTTTGATAGCTAGGTATATGGAGTTAACATTGATTGATAATTCTGTATTTCTATTTAGAAAATTGTACAGCGTGATAATATGGACCGTCACAGATTAACTCAGTTATAATTATGTCCAAAATGTACCAGTCTGTCGAATAGCTATAATAAGTAGTTCGCCACTCACAATAGTATGGACTTGTATTAATACGCACCAACACAAAATGTAATTGAGCTTCGTACACGTCTAAGAGAAGTATAAGACACTGTTTTCACATCGCTCGCCTACCTACAAGCCATAAAGCAGATGGTCACTAGTAATCCAATATAGCCTCTGTTAATAATATTAATCGCAGCGATTGGCCACAAAATGCTTTTAACGTAATTCGATTCGGTTGGACTGGAACTCTTGTGGAACGGAACCAATACAACATGACCTTCCCATTCTCCCCCCACATTCGCGATCCATTAACGATACGGGGAAGTGAAAAGAATTAGCGGAGGTCTTCAAAAAATGGTGAGGCGGTACGTACTGAACGCATGCGACGTCGTCGGGCTCGCCTTGAGACTAAAGGCTCATGTTACTCGGATCACGTTCAAGGCGCGTCTGAACAGTATAGTGGTCGCCGACATTAAAATTTTACTATTACATTGTATTGAATACCCGTACAGTTATTGTATTATCTCCAGTGACATCTACTCACTTTAGTAGCGGACACTGAAATACTGTCGACGACAAAAGGTCGTTCCTCTCTTAATGAATGAACGCCTCCAAATCCAATCAAAACCCGTTTCGCATACCTACGTATTGTTACGTACCATAAATAAACCACGTTTCATATTATCAGCGAAACTTGTGTTCGAATTCACTCCGCCTCTACTCTGACATTTAATTAAACCACGATATTTTATGGTACGAATCATTAAAACGTTCCCGAGGAACACTCTTATCCAGATACGTTGCTAAATATAGCACAGGAATTTAATTTCTCTTTCATTGTTCCAGGTACATACACTCAAAGGAGAAGCCATTCAAGTGTACAGAATGCGGGAAAGGATTCTGTCAGTCAAGGACCCTGGCGGTACACAAAATCCTCCACATGGAGGAGTCACCTCACAAATGTCCAGTTTGCAGCCGAAGCTTCAATCAACGGTCAAACCTCAAAACTCATCTGCTCACCCATACAGATCACAAGCCTTACGAATGCAATTCTTGCGGGAAAGTATTCAGAAGAAACTGCGATTTGAGGAGACACGCCTTGACACACGCAGTTGGTGACGTACCACCAGGTGATGTTCTAGACGTAGGCGAAGAGGATATTGGCAGGCCGGGATCGCCAATTGAACCAGGATTTGATGATGACGATCCTGAACTCTCATCCCCTGAACATTCCCCTGTTAGACGAGCGCGTTCGTCGTCAATCGAAAGTATCGGAAGGGAGCAAAGTGAAGAGAGACCACCGCAACGACGGACGTCGCCTTCTCCTGTAGAACGCACTCACTGCCACCACAATGAGCAGAAAGACAGAGCGAGTCCGTACACCATGCGCCCACAACATCAAGAGAAACACATGCGCATGCCGTCAGATCTATACGAAAAACGGCGATACACTTCTGAAGAGATTATAGAAAAAGAGATGCGTTATACCGAAGCTCCTGAACAACAAGTAAGACATCCTCAGCTGCAAATAAGACGAGACCTTCATCAAGTTGCACCTCCTGATCCTTCAAAGATGGGTCAAATGGCAAGTCCGCCTATAGACCCTGGGCCTTCTGGTATGTATCTGAGTCCATTCAGAAAGAGAAGTCATCCACCAGATATTGGAGATAATGTGAGAACTTGCGCAGCAGTTTATCGGAGTCGGTCGCCTGAACCCACCAACTTGACAATGCCTCGGCACGGGCTAGGAAATGGAGAGGTTGTAGTTGGAATCCCGCCGACTATAATGGGAATGCCATCATATCATAAGTTTGGTATACCCATGCCACCGCCGCATCCTCAAATGGCGTATGGTCCTGTTCCTCACCCAATATTAGGACCACAGCAAACTGTTGCACAAGACTTGATAGTAAAACACGCGCCGCCGAAAGACACAACGCCCTGTACTTCTACTCATGTGACCAATTGTAAGGATGGTCAAAAGGATCTTGAAGAGGGCAGCTCGAGTTTCATACCAAGTGGAATAAAGAATATTGTTGGGATACAACCGCCGACTAATCCAAAACCGGGGACGAGCACATCGACAGGACCGAAAAAAGGATTCAGTATAGAAGATATTATGAGACGCTGATGAAATGTTAACAAGCGCCGCTGTCTGCGAAGACTTACTGTATGCAAATGAGATTGCGTAGTATAGATTACGTTAAAGTTTAGCCTTTAGAGACGTGTTGCCTTATTTTGTTTAGCTACATAGTATGAAGAGTTTTTGTAATGCGATATGTCTGTAGGCAGTGGTTCTTATTCGATTGTATAGGTGCATTTCTAGAGAGATTTAAGATATGAAATTGTATTTGTACCTAATTTTAGATTAACTGTAATCAGAAGTATTATTAGTCCAAGTTTCGATGATACACATTGTAAAATTTCTAGAGGTATGTTTGTACGTATTCGCAACGTGGATTTGGTTTTCGTGAAGATCTCATAAGGTTTGTTTGTGCAGTGTTTTGTTTACCTCCAAATTTTAAAAATTTAGTTTATCGAAGAAAATATTTTAGGCAATAATTTTTATTTTGTCGTTTTATTGTTGGATGTCGACGAACAAAACAGTTGTTTGTGTGATTTTCTTTTGTTTGAATCCATCAGTGCTGATTTGTAATTAAAATAATTTTAACGGTAATTTAGTTATTTTTGCAGTTAGATTTAAAATATTAAGAATTGACTGGTTCTTATTACTGCTGTTATTTATTATTTAGTTATTTCATAGTTTAATTATTGAGAATGTTAGTTTTATCGGGCAATAAGCAGTTAAATTGATAATCGTGATTTAATATAAGATTTGGTATTATAAAGTGTAAATAAATGATTTAATTGTTAGATTTAATTAATTATTAGTTGATTGATTGTTAATTTAAATTACGAACAATAGTATTGTTTAAAAATTCGCATAATAAATTAATAAAACTGAACTGTTAAAATAAATAATAAAAAGCATTATAAAAATGTTAGATAAACGCAGACTCTACTACATAGTTGAATAATTATTGCTCAGGTGTAATTAAGTGAAGTACTTTACGTATGTACATTAGTATTTTTATATTAATTAATTAATAAATTATGATGACAGATAAGATCTAGTTTTTATCATTTTAAATCCAGAAAAACCTACATTGCCTGAATAAAATTTCAATTAAAATAAAGAAAGAAATAAAATACGTTTATTTGCGGTAAACATGACGCAAAAAAAAACATAGATAATAAAAAAAATAAGAAATGGTTGGGTGGGTGACACATGCATCACATCAACGCAAAACGGCTATCGCTCAGCATTATGCTGCGACCCTATCCAAGACAACCCCACCGCTGGATCTCAGTCTCGATACAACGCGCGACGTCGCTGAAGTCTCCTTTTTGTTAGGCCTATTTTGGAGGTTTGCTGAGAAAAATAGTCCACATTATGCGTATCATGTTGGTCACTTTGTTGGGAGAGTTGTTGGCGTGTTTGGCACAAGTGAGGGCGCAGTTTTAACTGCACCCTAATTGCGTAACACACTATCAATCACAATCTGAATAATTTTGAAGGATATTGCTAATTCCTTTATTTATTTTTTATTTTTTTATGTTATCCTACGCTGTCCCACTCCTGGGCAAAGACCTCCCTCCACTCCTTCCATCTTCCGCGAGCCCGCGCGTCCTCCTTCCAGTTTTGACGGAACCTATCCAGCTCGTCCCGCCATCTCCTAGTTGGTCTGCCGCGAACTCGCCTCGCTGTCTCAGGGCACCAATTCTGTGCTATTTTGGCCCACAGTTTGTCCGGCATACGGCAGACATGTCCTGCCCAGTCCCATTTCAGTTAGGCAGCCTTTTGAGCCACGTCAGCTATCTTTGTTTTGGAGCGCAGTATTGTGTTTCGAACACGATCCGTTAACTTAACGCCTAGTATACTGCGCTCCATTGCTCGTTGGCAGACCTTGAGTTTGGACTTCAGAAGTCCATTCCTTTACCTATATGTTCTAAAAAATTGTCTGCTCAACAACGTAAATAACGAAATAAATATTGTTGAACTGTCAAAATGAAATCCATTGTTACTGAGAGTGTGTTACACAATTACCCCGCTGAGACTTGAGACATCGTACGACATCTCCAAAGTCGCCGCTTTTTTTAACCACATAGTTCGGAGGTTTCCTGAGATAAATGTTAAAATAGTCCACATTATGCTATCATGTTGGTCACTTTGTTGGGTGAGTGGTTGGCGTGTTTGTTGCAAACGCACGCAGATTTAACCAGGCTTTTTGGCATCATATATGATTTGTTTCTTTTGTGATAAAAGGAACTTATTGATCGAGTAAAGTGTCAATGAGTTTTTCAATGAGGAATTTCTCAGTAGCAGCTCGGAGTCAAGACTTGTACCTGGTTAATGGCAATAGGCTCGCCATCTACCACATGGGGCTTAAAATTTACTGGGGAAATGTGGGTGTACAGTCACGAGCGAAAGTATGTATACACTCGGCTTTATTCAAAAGCGATTTACTCCTTTATTTTTGTATGAAATGGTATGTTTTTACGAATATAGCATTTTTGAACCCATAGGTTCATGTAATGTGTCGTATTTCAACGTTGCATTCATTATTTCACGAAAAAATCGCAATTGAAAGTGGCCAAGTGTTGACATATTGGTGCTCGTGACTGCACCTACATACTAACTACACCTCTGCCTAACCCTTCGAGGAATTACAGGCGTGATGTGATGCCGGGCTACTTGATCAGGTAAAGTTAGGGTACCTGCCAATAAGTTAAAGTTCTGTTCGATTTGGCGTCATTGTTTTGTAGTCATCTATTGAACCACCAAATTGGCTATCGAAGGCTGGAAAAGAGACAATTGAAGGGTTTAACACGCTCAGCACCAAGCCCCATATGTCAAAACCCAAACACACCAGGAAAATTCCCTAGGCCAGGGCAACATTTTTTGTATACAAAATGTATGGAAAGTGTGCGCGTTAGCGATACACGGCGCTTAGACTGGAATGGTGCTCGTGTATCAAAAAGGATACACAAGTGTTTAGACAGTGTGTATCGCAAAAGATACACATGGCGCTGAGCGTGTTAAAGAAAAAACGATAATTATCCTTAATCATTTATTGAAAGAAGTAGTACAAATTGGTAATACATACTTAAATGTCCTGCCAAAATGCAATACAGTTTGGTGGCAGTATTCTTATTACAGCGGTAACATCTAAGATCGTAAGTATTTTATGCTCAGTAAGTAATTCTACAATCCTACTAATATTATAAACGTGATAGTTTGTATGGATGGATGGATGTTTTTTACTCTTTCACGCAAAAACTATTGAACAGGTAGTTTATAACAAGGATACTTTTTATCCCCATATTCCTACGGTATCGGAACTTATGCGGGTGAAACCGCGGGGCGCTGCTAGTCTCCAATAAAGCAGGCGGTAGTGCTAGAAGAAAAAGACATAAATAACCATTATGCAGTGAGAGATTTTAATATTCACCTGAGAAATATTTAAAAGCAATCGACATTAAAGTTACTGTTACTTTCACTAATGAGCCTCTCCCCATGACTTCCAGCTCTTTCGAACCCGGGCTAAAGTGGACCACTGGTCGTTTGTTTTCTCCAGCTCGTCCCACCATGCTCTACGGGGTCTGCCGCAACGCCTTCTAGCTGTGTTAAGTAAAGTTAATCATAACAGAGTGAAGCAAAGTATCGGTCGATGTGGCAACGCTTGAGCGAGGCCTTTGTGCAGCAGTGGACATCATTCGGCTGTATTGTTAATGATGAAGATGAATGAAACAGTGAAAATGTTGATACCATCAGGGAATCCATTAAGCCTGAACTTTGGATCCTCAAACCAACATTAAAACGAATAAAACACCAATAATTATTAGTACCTACGTAATGACGCGTACGTTCGTAACAAATAATTTGCAATAATGACCTTTGCATTTACAAAGAACAATGAATTATAGGGTTACCTTTTAAAATACACCATAGCAACAATATACAGGTCTGTAGGTACCTATAATTTGCAAAATTACAAGTCAAAGACCGCCAACAGGTGATATTTTTATTAATGAAACACAATTTACTCTAATAAAGATGTCAAGTAGATGAAATATCTCTTTTAAAGTTCTTTGAAGGAATGAAGTTGCGCAACAAGCAAACTGCCGTAGAAAAAATATCGTTTGAATTTATCGTTTGGATTCAAATGTTATTTACGACTTCGATCATTTCTTGGTATAATTTTATTCTAAAGTAGTAAACTTATAAGCGTCGCGGCAGACCCCGTAGAAGTTGGCGGGACGAGCTGGACAAATAAATTATCATTGGTCCACATTAGCATTGGATGGCAAGCACTGGAAGTCATGGGGAGAGACCTTTGCCCAGCTGGTGGGATGATGCACGTTAACAGTAGCCGTACGGGTCGATCGATCAGGTTAAGCTACGCTTGCCGCGGTTGGTCCGTGGATGGGTGACCATTTTCACATACCGTTAAGCCGTTGGTCCCGGCTGTCATTCGTGGATCTTTGACGGTCGTTACGGGTCGTCAGTAGCCCGAAAGTCTAACAACCAGTCCTACCAAGGGGTATCGTATTACCCAGTAACTGGGTTGTGGAGGTCAGATAGGCAGTCGCTCCATGTAAAATACTGGTATTCAGCTGCATCCGGTTAGACTGGAAGCCGACCCCAACATAGTTGGGAAAAGGCTCGACACGAATCGTCAAAAAAATCATACAAACACGTTTGATCCTACAAAATGTCAAACAAATTATTTCAAGTAGCGATAAAACAATATGTGGTCTTTATAATTAAGGCTCTTGTTGAAAAATATGGCTAAAATCCTGTTCATTGAACTTAATTCAATTAAGAATACATAAAAATTAAAATTTATAACTTTAATCTCGCTTAAAATATTTATTATAATTTCCATCGTCAGTCTAAAAGTGATTATTATGCTTGGTTACCTTGAAAAGCTTCTGTAACTTCTGGGTATTCAATACTTGGGTCATTTTCATAAAATTTGCCCTTAAACAGATTACACACCTACTACTCTTTAATGTAAGCCAACTAATATAAATCAAACAAACTACTACAATCAATATAAAATAAACGAAGAATAAGGTTTTTAAAAGAAAAAACTTTTATTACTGAGACCCACTAATGTTGGATCGAAGTATATGAGTAAAATCAAAATAATAGGTCTTTACCTATGTAATTGGAGATTCTATAACCAGCATTTTCAGATTTAATTATCTGTGGATTGGCGGGCAATTCGGAATTCTTAATCGAATTGTTACCTGCGATGAAAAGTGGATCCTGTACGACAACCGTATGCGTTCGTCTCAGTGGGTGGACCCGAGTACAGCACCTAATCAGTGCGCTAAAAAAAAGATTACTCATAGGAAGATGATGATGACTGTCTGGTGGACCAGTACATCTTGTACATCACAGCTTCTTACCGAATGGCACAACAGTGACAGAAGATGTCGTTGTGTGTCGATGTTGCCAAGAATTGCAAACAATGATGGAGAAGCTCGCAATTCAACAACCAAGACTAGTCAATCGTGCGCTCACAAACCGTGAGCTCACACTTCACGACAGACCATCGCAAAGCTACAAGAGTTACAGCTGGAAGCTCTCCGTAACCCACCGTACTCACCGGGCCTTACCCCAACAGATTTCTACTTTTTCCAAAATTTGGACAATTTTTTAAGTGGGAAAAAATTCAACACCCGAGAGGCAGTACAAAACGATTTCGCTGACTGCATCGCCTCCCGTCCGGCAGACTTCTACAGTAAAGAGATAAACAAGCTGCCATCAAAATGGCAAAATTGTATAGATAATTTGGGCCAGTACTTTGATTAGCTGAAAAAAAAATTACCAACATTTTTTTTTATTTTAAAATTATCTTACAAATCTCCAATTTCATAGGTAAAGACCTAATATTTTACTCCTCAATATAAACCAACTAATATAAATCAAACAAACTAAACAAACTAGTACAATCAATATAAAATAAACGAAGAATAAAGTTTTTATAAGAAAAAAGGAATAGCTTTTATTACTGAGAACCACTAACGTTGGATCGAAGTATATGAGTAAAATCAAAAAAAAAATATTTCACATAAACCTATATGGGCACATAAGAAACGTCAGAATTGTTTTGCTGTGTCTGACCAATTTCGTGAATACAAGGTCAGATCATCTAGCTTGAACTTGAGCTTAAAATTAAGTTATTCAAAAACACGGTAAAGTAAGATTAGTCGTGCCTATGCCAAAATCGGAATTATAACCGTAACATCATTTGAAATATTTTACGTAATTTTTTGCAAAAATGATTCATTCCTACGGTGTACTTACTGGTGTTTGATAGCCTTGGAGATAACCATTTATGTTAAATGTAACAAGTTGTGGTAACCAGCTGCCGTATGATGTCATTAGCTCTGACGTCATTACAAGGTTCTAAATAATTAGTGACAGTCTGTTACAAAAAAGAAATGCTTGTACCTACATCAAATATTGATAGTTATTTACACTTCGTTGATTGATCTATTTCTTTCGATTTGTGTTGCAGGATCCCAAAGAAGGTTTGGCTGTCATTCGTGGATCTTTGACAGTCGTTACGGGTCGTCGGAAGCCCGAAAGTCTGACAACAAGTCTTACCAACTTAAAAACTGGTACTCAGCTACATCCGGTTAGACTGAAAGCCGACCCGAACACAATTGGGAAAAGGCTAGGCAGATTATGACATAGATACTGTAGAGATTATAGCCTATTTGGTGATTACATGCAACCTGCGTGAGTCCGTTTAACGTTATTGGCAAGAAATACGAGACAAACATTAATTTAGTTTAAGATTAGAAGACAGTAGATGTTAGATTTGGCTGACAAGCCAAAGGAAGAAGACATAATTTTTTTATTAATTTAAAGATTATAATAATTACGCTATATAATATTTTGTTTCCATGTTCTGCTATAGTCCAGCACAATCCGGGGGTTGTTTTTGAGTGCACTTGCATAGTGCGGACAGGTAAATCGTCGGTTGGTGCCTCCTCATCATTTAAAATGGTCTAAAGGGCCTTTGCTGTTGGCTTCAAACCCTGGTATGCCTTCGAAAGGTCCGGGACTCCAGGGTCCCGAGATATGTCAAAGACGCTACATAAAAGTAAAAAGTATTTTATTCATTAATCCCGGTACAGTTAGCATCCCTCCAATGCTATAGTGGTAGACTACTGTTCGTAGGAGGTCAGGAGATCATTACCATTACAATCATTTGTAAACGATCTGTAAGCAATTAGAGATCGTAGTAAGCTGAGCACAATAAACGATGACCGAGAAACCATGTTAGAGGAATGGATTGGATTTGGGCACAGTTTGTTTATCCTTTCCTTTGACGCAGTTTAAAACGATACCAAATACACAAAAGATTTTTTTTTTTAATTATGTTATGTGTATATTTCATATTTAAGTTTTAGACTTCACATATTCATATTTTTGTATTCTTGTTCTCGCACACTATTTTCTTTTTTACTTCTCCTTTCGCAGGTCTGCTGGAAGAAATTTCTTAAGAAATAAGCAGTACCTACGTTTGTACTCAAATTATAATTGTCATATCCCTATGTATTTTACTGTGTGTACATAAATAATAAAATAAATAAATACATATATCGCCAAAATATTAAGAAACAATTGTCATAAGACAATTGTTTCTTAATATTTTGGCGATATGAAGGAGTACTATACGTTTTGGTGTCTATCGTACAATGATTTTCATTTATTAATACAGGCACCAACGATACACAATTTTCTGTAATGCTCATTTTAAGTTGGAAAATGGTTTTTGTGAACCATGAATGTGTTTTTTCTGAAATAAAAAAAAATAAACAATGTGTAACCGAATTAATGCACATTATGAAAGTAGTTTGTTCAGAGTCCTTTACTGAATCGATTTCTGTAATTTTTAATATAGGTAATATTTTATTAATATCCCAAAAATAATTAAAACTACGTAAATTACTGTCACACTTCCGCTGTACAGTTAAAACCAACCAAAATGGATGAAATACCCACTAAGCTAAACCCTTATACGAGCGCGACTGTGTGCATGCGTAGATTTGTAATGTGACCATAATTTTCTACCACAATCACTACAATCAGTATAACTAATTAGTTAAAAAAATAATGTTTTTTATATAATAATAATATGTATTATGATTAAAACATAGGTAATATTCTAATTGGGGTGTCTGGTGGTGTGCGTTAATTTCAGGACATGTTGTTTATACATATTTTATAAAAAACAACTCTGCCTTATAATTTGTGGGACACAGGCGTAATGTTATGTACTGCTACTGTTTATAAAGCTATTGCTAAGCATTATGCAGTTTTGTCCGAGGATCTAGTTCCATAATTTCGAAAACCCAAAGAAGAGTAAACAAGAGACGATCGACAAGATGATAAACTTAAATAAAATTATGATGGCAATAAAGCTCCATAAATATGAACATCATTGTGAAGAAATTACTAATGAACCCATCGATTCAGCGACTGCATTTCGTTCCGCAAAAAGAAGTATTCGCTATAAGCACCTGTCACATTAAATAGGCAATAGCTATTGGTAGAACATGCATATTACCAATTGCAGCACTTGTAAAAGTAGCCATTCGACATCAGTACTAATGGTTAGTTTATTCAATACTACTGCATGTTATGTTACATTTCTGTAATGTGAAATAGTTAGTGGTTTTCATTGGTCTTCTTTCTTCTACAACAAGTATTATGTAGATATTAAACATAAAAGTTTTTTGACTGGACCGCTGGGTAGATTATTTGTTATTGCAAACTTTCGGCGCTGCATTATTCGGCGTCGCATATCTCGAAGTCACGTTGCGGACTCGATTCATATTGAGAACGAGGAAAACTGAAGAATAGTTGGCTTGGTCTTTAAGACACACAAATGTTTTGGAAGATTGTAGTGAAATAATACATGAAAGCATCACGCCTAAAAAGGATACGGAAGATACTGATGTTAAGTTGACTGTTAAAACATAATTATGACGTCATGAAAAATGACGATGTCAATATTAAAAACAATACAGCCAACATAAAAATGAGCATCAAAACTTTCAACCGAACAACGTTAAACGCCACTTTACACCAACTGTTGTTCAAGATAATACAATCACATATATTAATTCAGTGCAAAACAACGACATTCTTTATAAGCAAAAAGGTGTTTCTTTTATGGTCGTCCGTTTTACGACGCGCCGCGAACCACCGTCAACCGAGCAGCTACTTGAGACTTTATGCAAATTGCCCGCCGACTAACTACAAAAAAAGTGTGTAATAAAATGAGATGAGTGTGGGTTCCGTGAGTTTGCTACTTGGATATTTTTTTTTAAATGTTTTCCTTCTACATTTATTTTGAAATATATATTTTTTTTTAGTTTCTGTAGAGCTCGTCCCTGTTTTGTTGTGCATTTTCTTTTTCCAAGTTTCATTAAGCCTTTGATTTTTTTTTTGGTTACAGCATATAAGAATAAGTACCTACTATTTTTTTCATTTGTTGAGAGTTTGACATTAATCAAGAATTAAAGATCGACGAAGAATTAGTTTAATTTAGAATGATTTGAGACAAAAATATATTAAGAGATTAAATGTAGACGAGGTTTTATTGAATATTTTGCAAAAACAGCGGTAGCACCGGTACCCTAAAAACAATAAAAATATTTTTTACGACGACCGAATGTCGTACCTCAGATATTTTAATTCGCAAGTTGATGCGAAGTGAAAGCACCATTGCGTTCAATCAATCGCAAAGAGCATCAATTGGAGCATAGAGGTTTTATTGGTACCAATTTCACAGTGTAAAAACGATCATTTATAATTGTTGAACGTGATTGTACCCGCTCAAGGCCTTTCACGTTATACTGAAGAGTTTAAAATGAATATTGAAGGTCCATTGCACCTGTTGTACGCAACTGTAGGATGATGTTTACTGTTTAACTCAATTTTGAAATAGAAGTGTATATTAGTGTGCATACACACTGGATGACAGCGGCAATTGCAACGCGTGTCGGTGACAGCCAGCATTTTATTTGAGTAATGCTCAAATACACGAGTAACACGTTGTCTACGGCTGTCGCTGTATGTAGACTTAGGTAGCTACATCAGGACCCAAATGATGCAGGCTATTGCACATACCAATATAGTGTTTTCAATGAAAACGTTCAGAGGGTTTTCTACTATACCGAATGGACTCTAAAATACTAAACTTTTACACTACGTGGGTGTTCTGTGATTGGTATCGGCAACCTTTTGTACCTACTACAATCCTAGCGGCGCGGCGCAGGCGTCACTTTTCGAGTGGCCACAGTAGGTGCACTGAGTAACTGTCTGTAAAAGTAGCACTGCATGACTTTTTAAATGCTTTAATATTATTATATACTCTAGCCTAGGAGCACTCTTAGTGGTCGCTAGTAGCAGAGTTTGTGAAGAATGGCTATAATTACTGGGGCCAAGCAGCATTTCTGTTTCCGGTTTTAGGACTTGGTTGTGGCCTATTGCAGTTCTGTAAAGGAGATTTTATACTACTGTTATGTTATGCAGACGGATTCATCATCAAGATTTGCCTTGATATTCGGCCTTTAGCACAATCTAATTGATTCCAAGCGTTTCAATTGTACAGATCGCTCCATAAATCAACACGTCTTGCCTTTTAAGACCTATCCAACATTACCTCATCATTGTGACTACCAAACTACCACACGATTTTACCAATAAACAAGGCAACGCCTTAGTATTTATCAAAAACCAAAATTCGTAAATAATTGGAAATCGGAAGGTTACTTCCAATACGGAAATCTAGAAACTATTAAAACAATTTGATAAAGATTTGTCTTATAAAATATGCAGTTCGTTTTCCGGTCTGCCTCGATTTAATTCCAGTGAGCAATTATATGCTTTTGCATTTGTTTCCACGGTGATCTCAGTATCGACCACTTAGCCGGCAATTGGACTCTGAAAACGGGACGGAGGGAAGTGAGGAAGAGGAAGTCCATTTGCCGCAAATTGGATAGATTAAACCAAATATTTTTAGGCTATTTTTTTTAGATGCTGCTGCGTGCTGATATTATTGATAGAATTCCATCCAGTTATTTTCTTAAAATTTTGATCATCTCATCTTTCAGCTAGCTGCTTTCATAAGCAAGCTGAAGTGGCAACGGGCCAGCCATATTAGACGAAGAATCGATGACCGTTGGAGTAGACTTGTTCTTGAGTGGAGACCGCGAATCTACAAACGTAAGGTAGGACGCCCTCAGGCTAGGTGGAGCGACGATCTTCGCAGGGTGGCTGGTTGCAGATGAATGAGAATTGCCGAGAATCGAGCTAAATGGCGTGCAATAAGGCCTATATCCAGCAGTGGATTGCTGTTGGCCGATGATGATGATTTTCTTCAGCCTCAAGCCTTAAGTCAATGACTTAAGTACTTGTAGCGGTATCTACAACGCCACATGCGAACAACGCGTCATACTGACGTCACGCAAATCCTGCATCTCGCAAGCAGAGTTTACCGTGTAATTAGCATAGATACAATTTCCCAATATCAATCGTTGGGCAATTGCCCGCCTGACATAACACCCGTCTGGTCGGAAGATCCTCCCTTTTCAATGGAGGATGAGTGAACTTTACACCCTGTTCCTCATACCTCCAAATACTTAATACTAGAGCATAAGTTATGTTCATGTAACAAAAGCTCATGGTGACACGAGAAGAAAACTACTCACATTCATAATAAATCTCGCCTTTTTACACTTACTAAAATGAGAAAGTTCTATTTGATACACAAATAATCCTATTTTTTTTAATTTTCTTGTGGGACTGTACAAAAAGTTGCAGTAAAGACATTGAGAGCTGGGACCGTCTCAGCACTATCTTCTTATCACCATTCCATGAGCTCAACGATTTCCCGTAGTTCTTTATCTTTTCTCGTACAACAGACCACACGTCTGTGGTAACACTCTGACCTTGAGCTGGCTTAGTATAGTCTAGAGTTTAAAAGCGAGGCCAACTTATACTGGTTTCGTTACTACTGACTGGCGGCCTACTGTACGTGAGTAAAGATGTTGGGGAACTGGTTCGGAGAAGTCATAACAGACAGCTTGACTTACAATGTGTGATGAATCATCGAATTATGTATGCACTACATGTTGTAATGTGGTTTGATTTCGAATAGACCACCTCAATGAAATTGTGTTTCGTAAAAGGTGATCTCATATGACTGGTTTCTGTTTTGCCGACCGTAGTCACTGAAAATACTTTTTGAATCTTCACCAGTTTTGAACAATTGTTAGAAGAAATGAAAGGTGAAGTATAATTATGTGAGTGTTCAGAATATTTTTGACGTCATCGAAGTTATATACTTACAACTAAGTATTTGTAAGTAAGTACTATTAGTATATAATGGATCGTTGTAGTCACTCACATACGTTTTACTTTACTTTACTTTTTTTGTATCGTAGTTAGTTTCCACATCTTACCGACAATTGGCGGTGATCTTTGTTTAAAAATTCATCTGTCGCAATGTTTAGTTCATATAAATTACCTTCTGTAACGGTTTTGCAAACATTCTGTAACAACGAAATAATTTCCATTCAAATATTAGTAGAAGAGCAATGCTTCTGGGAATGTACTCGCATGAATCATGAATGTAATGTCAGTATTCAGTTCAGGTCAGTACTTGAGACGTTTGGGACACACTGCTGTGAAGGTCTTGATGCTTGCTGTCTTGCATTCCTTTAAGTCAGTGATCATTATCATCATGCTTCTTTCCCTTCTTCCAATTAATTTGGGGTACGCGTAGCATGTCTTCTTCATCCATAAATCTGTATAAGCCGTCATCTAGAGTAGTCCAACAGTTTCTTCGTCTTCCTCGACTCTTAAATCTATCCGTTTCGCCTATTACTACTTTATAACATAACATAATAACACACCTTTTTTTTTCTTTTTATTTATGGGAAATCATCAAATGACCCCTCCCGCTCTGGGTGGAGCGGAAGGGAGTGTCAGACTCTTACTGACTAAAACCCACCCGTGTTCCTTCCTTAGCCCTTTCTGTTCCAGGACAGCGGTAACCCTTTCGGACGATCCCACCGCCCTGGCAGGCTTCGGCCCTATCGGGCCCCGTCCTCTGATAATAACACACCTATATTCCCCAAAGAGTTAGGCAGAGGTGTAGCTATAACACCTACACCAAAATTTCCCCAGTTATATTTAAGTTCCATGTAATAGGGGGTATGTTGCCATCATCAATCAATTCCAGATAGAAAAATCCAACAACACTGCTCACCAAGCCCACCAACGAGGCAGTCTTAGTGCCTACTTTAAAACATTTAATTTAGAGTCTTTTCCTAATTAAGGTGATCTTTATCGTCATTCTGAATACATTGTCGACGTTTGTAATATTAGCATAATAAGCCGATAATGTTCTCACTTCTGGGACACAGGCCTTCTCCCTGTGAGGGTATAGGCTATAATCCACCATGCGGGCCCAATGCGGGTTGGTAGATGCCACATGTCTTCGATTTTTTGGTTCTAGGACATGCCGGTTTCCTCGCGTTGTTTTCCTTCTCCGTTTTGAGAGCAGTGGTGATGAAAATAATTTACACAAAGAAAAGCACCTGTCAGGGTTCAAAGCGACGACCTACGACTCGTAAGTTGAGGCCACCACTATTCAACATAACATTTTTTTTTTTTTTTCACTTCAAGACACAAACATCAGTGTAGCCCTGGCTCTTGTACTAGGAGGTCCTGTATCACAAGAGCCAGACCTCTCAATTTACAGAGAATATGATATAGAAGCGCGATAGACGAAAATAAGATTCGTTATAATCATGGCATGCATTAGAAGGTAAGTTTACAAATATAAAAGATAAAACATTACTTGGGATGATTCTAAAATTCCTTGAAAGGTTTCTTCTATTTTAGAAATTAGATAATTTCTCCATCAGGTATAGATGAACAATCGTCATGTTTTCATTTAATTCTCCCAGCTAAAATTAAAGGAAAAGTGACGTCAGTATTAAGATTGCGTGTCCGGCAAAACTATCTAAGTTATCCAAACTCCACGACCCTATATCAAATCAAGTTCTATAAAACTCATGTTTTATCACTAAGCTTTCTCATCACGTACAGCACAGTGGTTTAGATTACCTATACGGGTTTCCCACTCCTCGTTTACAAATAAAAACGTCAAACAACTCATTTGTTTCAGTATTCGTCGCACGCGCCAGATTTACGATTATTCTGTATCGTATGAATCCGGGTGGGAGGAGCTTCCATGAAATTTGCTGTAACCATAGTCATGAATAACCATGACGTCATATGGGGTTTTCTGGGTGTCTCACACACACACCAGAAAAGACTACTGTTTTGAGGGGGCTTTGTGGGGTGAGTAGCACAAAGTAGCATTGTCACAAAACTTTATCTCTACTTTTAGTCCTCTACAATCCATCTGCATCCAAATAAGGCTTGGGTCTGAGAAGGATTGCTACATATATGCATGTCAATGACTAAGCGACGTCGATGTCTTGAAACCTGAGGGGCAATTCTCGTAATTTTAAGAACGTTCACAGTCTGATCTCAGTCTCAATCTGTCAAAAAATACTTCTAATTTCTCTACATTTTACAAGTTTTTCACGTTTGTTTGTCGCCGAGATGAGACTGCGACTAGATTTTGAGTTGAAATTACGAGAATTGGCCTCCAGGTGTCCAGTTGGTTACTGTCGAATGTTTCATTTTTTTAATGGCATTTGCAAGTCTCAATGTATTAGGTGCGGCTACCATCGATCACCAACGTGCCTGTAATTTCGTCACCGGGTTGGTGACGAAAGCCTAGGATTGTGCTTAGAAGATAGACATTATTATTTCTGTGCTTATAAACATACCATGATCCCCATCCGTTTGCCAACCGTCACATTACCATACCAAAACCCCATCACAAGCGATCATTATAGCGGTCTAAGAAGAGACATGTTCAGCAGTAAACGTTTACGAGTCTGATAAGCAAACAATAACCGCCCCCACAAAACCATTCCATTATCACCACTTGCAACGCGAATTGGTGATTTGAATACCGGTATGATGTTATTAGCAGCACACAACCAGACGTACTAACATATCAATGCGATAACTACGAATGAGAGCGAGAACTGACTTGGAAATGTAAATACGGAATTTATTTTGTGACCTGCACATATCGGCTCAATAAGTTAGATAAAAAATCGACTCTCATGTAAAGGAAACTCTCTGAGATACAAACAGGTGGTCTGACATTTTACCAATATTATAAACTTCGCTGGTCAGAGGTAGTTATGCAGGGAAGGGTCAGTAAACTAACTTTTGAAGCGAGGTGCAATCGGCACTGGGTGCCTAATTGCGTAACATAATTATTATCAATCGCAATCTGAATACTTTTGAAGGATATTAGGTACTAATCCATTGCTTCATATTTTCGAAAAAAATTGTCAGCAACTAAACTTATCTTCGCAGGATGGCTGGTAGCAGCTGGGTGAGAGTTACCGAACATTGAGTTTAATGGCTTGGAATAGGAGAGGCCTATGTCCAGCAGACTACTGATGCTGACGGTGATGAAACTAAACTAAACAACTTTACGACAACATAAATAACGCAATGAATGTTGTTGAACCGTCAACATGAAAGTCATTCCGGAGTACTGTTAGTGTGTTACGCAACTACCCCGCTGGTTGTTGTTCTGGCCGTTGTGCCATTCAAAATCAAAATCAAAATTAAAAGTCATTTATTCAAATTAGGCTGAGAATCAGCACTTTTTGAACGCCAAAATGACAAAAGACAGTCCCCCAAAAACGCTCGCCCTTCACCACTTCCTAGTGCTATCGCTGGGAAGAAGAAGTGGCGCAACAAACTCCCCAATTCTGTCATGTCAGTCTAGCAATAAGCTATATTCAACATTGATGATTCAACGACGTGTTGCATTTATAATATTTCAATAATTTGTATTATTTTATAGTGATCCTAGTCCTAGACCTACAAATATTATAAATGCGAAAGTTTGTAAGGATGGATGGCTGGATGGATGTTTGTTGCTCTTTCACGCAAAAAGTACTGAACGGATTTCGATGAAATTTGGCACCCAGATAGTTTAGAACCAGGAATAACATATAGGATACTTTTTATCCCGATATTCTTACGGGATCGAAACTTATGCGGGTAAAACCGCGGGGCGCAGCTAGCAGATCATAAACGAAAACGGTTACCACATCTGACTCAAAACCGAATTCTGACGGCTTCTGTGTACCTATCAATTTTGCATGCTAAAGGATTCTTTCTAAACCAAAGACGTTAAAAAAACGCCGGTTCCAAAAAAGACACTTTAGAATCTAACATACATAATATAACATCACGCCTATATTACTCCAAGGGTTTGGCAGAGGTGTACCTATAATGGCTTATTAGTGCATTCCAACGAATTTCTCACTCGAAACGTGCGACTCGTCACTTTTAAATAATATAATTTTTATCTATGGGCGAATCGCACGAAGTTAATTTATTTGTGAATTTTATTAAAGTACACATTGTTGTCGTCTCGCCTACATATATTTGCTGTTGTCGTTTCGGGCGAGTAAATTCGTGCGAATCTACTAATACCCACATTTGCTAGTTATGTTTAAGTTCCACGTAAAGTAAAGCTCTACAAATATACTCGTAAAATAACATGGAACTTCTTCTTCGTACCTGTATATTGTTTTAAACTGGGGCCACATAGCGAAATACTATCGCTGGTTGGTTGCTATCGCCGATCTGCGGAACTGGTCGCATTGTCCGGTGCGCCCGCCTGCAACTGGACTCGGCTGTACCATCGCTAACACTGTGGAGTTGAGAACATTTTTGTTTCATTTTATTTTTAATCCGGGCAGGTACCAATGTGACTTTCTCTATTCAAATGTACTTTCTAAGTTTACGGCGAGTAGCACTGAGATCAGTGAAGGAAAACCATCGTGAGGAAACCTCAACACTAATAATAAAGCGTTTATCTCTGAAACTACCTGACGGATTTAAAAAAATATTTTTGTATTTGATACTCCAATTCTTGAGGAAGGCTATAGACAGACATCACGCTACCTTTCCTCGGAGCGAGGCAGAAAAAAAAAACGTAAGTAAGAAAACGGGCGGACAATGCGATGCGACGGAATGGGTCGGGGGAACAAAAAATTTCAAGCGGATGAATCAAAGGCAGAAGCTAGTATTTAATATAATGAAATCGACAACTAGGCTTGGACTAGCGTGGTGATCAATGATCATGCCTTCTCTGTATGAAAAGATGGCTATGCCCTGCAGTGGGACAGTATTATTATTCGGATTTATTTATTTTGATAGCCAGACTGTATGAGAGCCATTTTGATTGTAAACGGTGACTTTCAAAGCCAATTCAATAGGATCAAATGCATAGGTGTTCGGAAACAGCTTAAAATAATTTATATACCTGTCGCAGCCAACTGGTTAAATTAGCCGTTTAGTCAACCGCCTGGCCTTTGGAAGTAGTGCTCGCATCGCTTCGCTCTCTCGGCTCGCATGCGGTTGATCACAGCTCTAACCTAACCCATTTGGCCGGGGTGCCCTGGCTTAGTTACTGCGACCAATTCGGCTCGCGCGTGATTGGTTGCAGTTCCAACCTAAACTATAATTTATTGAATATCATTCAGGCCGTTAGTTGAATGGCCGCCATTTAGTGAAAAGGCCAGGCGGTTAACTAAACGGCTAATTAAACCAGTTGGCTGCGACATACCTTAGTACTACTGTCGCTTGTCGACTCACCTGATCACATTTAGGACACTTTAATCTAATTCGCGGAATTAATCAAAAAGTACTTACAAAATAATTTTGATAAAGATTTTTTTACAAATCTTCAGTACCAAGTAGTTCTCGCTAAAATCTTTATCAGAATGATTTTTCATAATGCAGTGCGATAAATTAACAGTTTACCCAAATTTGCCTCTAGTGTGCTACATGGCGCTACTTTAGATTATCTCCTGCGATTGTTAAGCGCATAGTGAGCCAGCGATAATGTTGGTCATGTGTGTAACTTGTGGAACAGACGCCAGCACATCAAGCTACTACAATCTGTCAAAATTCTATAGTAGATTTTAAACTTTATCGCTCAAACATTAAGGTTCAAGGTTGATTGCGAAAAGACAACGACCAACAGTCGTACCATGAAGTCTCATGCATCAAGATCAAAATATTATAGTAAATATTTCATAATTTTTTACGACATTACGCGTTGGGGATTTGATTTTTGAACAGGAAATTTAATTTAAAGTAAAAAAGTGTTGACATTGTTTCATTCCCTTTACATGACGTTCCGTTTCAAATGATATGATTAATATATATATAACCCTGAATTTTGATGGTGTCATGACCATGTCTTTCAAAAAAAATATACTTTGCCGATTCTACACTAATTAAAAATAACTAGAATAAAATAGAATATAATTTTTATTTAAACGGATATAATTTTTTAGAGCAATAATGGCCGTTCGTGTATGACATGTCTAACAAAATAAAGTACTTAGTTTTCAGGTTATTTCGATTTTTCTGAAAATCTTGGAAACCCAGGTTTTGTTTACAAAAAGAACTTTTGTAGGAGTTATTAATGATAAGTGTAGGCTATTTAAAACAAAGTTTGACTTTGATGCAGCATGGTATTCCATACATCCTGAGCATTGTCCTTTGACAGTTTCGGGTAGCTTGACGTGGGGCCTGGCGTCTGTACAAACAAAAAACAATTTCAGGCGTCAATAACCTCGGAAGATAATAATAATTATCAGTTTGCACATACTTACGTTAGTATAGCATAATCAGTATATGCCTAGATGTACCTGATATTAAGTGTACTGGAAGAGAGACTCAACGATCTCACAGTTAAACTGCGTAAACAGTTTTGTGGGGCAATGTATCTAGCGTTAAGAAATTTTAATTTATTAAATCATTAATACATTAATTCATCCATTTTTCATTTACAATGTTCCCACTGCTGTGACACAGGCCTCTTTCTTCTTTCTTCTAATCCACCACGCGGGCCCACATAAAGTAAAGCGCCTGCCTGGGTTTGAGCCCACGAGCTACAACTTGTAAGTTTGGACCATTAGTGCTCCTGTTTACTCTTCTCTACGTTAATATAAATAGAATAAACTAGAACAAGAGAAAAAAGTTGTGCCCTAATAAAACATTATGTTAAAATAATCACTTTAGTTATCAACTTCCTGAATTTTGTTTCAATAATTAACTGATAAGATACAAGGTGCCTTTCGGAGAATGACTGCTTTTGTTTAAATTAATTAAGTAATAGATCAAGTGTGTCATGTTTTAGAACATCATTTTAATCGATAATATTGATTCACATCTACATTTATCCATTTGTTAAGTGAGTGAATTGGCATTTATTTTCTTAGAATCCGTTTATATATATTTTTATATATGTCGTCGTAGCTGTAGTGGTGATATAGTTTACTAGCAAACCGCCCCTGCTTCGGGTGGTTTTTACAATTTGACAAAACATCGAGATTAAGAGATGATGTATTATAAAAACTCAAACCATCCGGAATAAATGCTATCATTTAGAGCAGTGGTTCTCAAACTTTTTTGGTGACGGAATCCTTTTGGGAAGCAAAATACTTGATGGAACCCTACAATAAAACAATAGTTTTTAAAAGTGTATTCTTTATTAATAAGCATAATAAAATTACAATGTAACAGTTACTAATTATTACTTACTTTACCACATGGCAAGTACAATAATAGAAGATATTAAAAAAGAAAAAAATCTAACTAATGGGAGGTATGAAACTGTTTTTTATTTTTCATCAATTGGTTGATATCAGGTTTGATAGAAGACAGTTGAAGTCTCATATCAGGTTCGGCGTCCAGTCTATTGCGATATTTTGTTTTCGTGGCTGCATAGGTTGAGAATCCTGTTTCGCACAAATATGTTGTTGGGAACGGGAGAAGAATATTCAGAGCCATTTTGCCAAGCATTGGATATTCATCACGGATTCTGCACCAAAAATCGTTGAGAGGCGTCGTTTTGAACAGTGACTCCATACTTGTTTCTGATGACATTTCTAAAAGAGATTCATATATCTCGTTTGACATACTTTCGGGCTTTTCCAAGTTAGGTAAAAAAGGATTATGAATCCATGAATTCAGTTTCATTTTTGTATTCTGTTCTTCGGGAAAATACTTTTCAAAAGATGCGCGCATCGATCTGAGATATTGGACCAATTCTCCAAACACATCATTTTGAAACATTTCTGAGTCGTTATCGCTAACAAACTCACTGAGTGACGTAAAGCTTTCTATTTCTTTCTTACCAACGCAAATAATCCAAAAATCTAATTTTCTTTTGAAGGCAGTTATTTTGTTATAGGCCTGAAACACTGTTGTCTGTTTACCTTGCAATGATAAATTCAATTCGTTCAGTTTTTGAAAGATATCCGCCATAAAAGACAATCGGAACAACCAAGTTTTATCATACAAACGGTCCTTCAAATTAAAAGAAGTATCTGCTGAAAGAAACATTTGTAACTCGGCTCTAAGTTCAAATAGCCTTGTTAAAGTTTTACCTCGAGACAGCCATCGCACTTCTGTATGGAGCAGCAGTGTTTTATGTTTGCTGCCATAATCTTCACACAATAATGAGAACAATCGGGATTGTAGTGGTCGTGATTTGATAAAATTAATTATTTTTACCGCTTCATCCATAACTAATTTTAGATTTGACGGCATTTGCTTCATCGCAAGTGCTTGTCTATGCAGAATACAATGGCTGGAACTACAATTAGGCGCTTTATTTTTTATTCGTGACACTGCTCCTGCTGTTTTACCTGTCATCGCCTTGGCCCCATCTGTACAAATGTCAATGCAATTGTTCCAACTGATATTATTTTCTTCAAAAAATATATTTATTTTATTAAAAATTTCTTCCCCGGTAGTGTTTGTGAGCAGCGGTGAACACATAAGCATGTCTTCTTTAAAAGAACTTTCATATGGATATCTCACGATAACCAGCAAGATAGCCAAACCAGCGACATCAGTTGACTCGTCCATTTGCAAGGCGAATCGTGTTTTTTGTAGACGTGTAACTAGTTCTTGTTTGACGTAGCTTGCCAGATCATGGATTCGCCGTGAAACAGTATCGTTTGATAGCGGCACAGTAGAAAGATGCTTTGCAGATTTTTCATCGAGCATACATTTTGTTATGTCTAATACACATGGCTTTATTAAATTCTCAGCGATAGTGTGCGCTTCACCTGCTTGTGCAATGCGATAGCTAACTAAATATGATGCCTCCGTGGCCTTTTCGTTGATAGTTTGTGTTACATGCATCATATTTTTTTGACTTTCCAATAACTGATCTTTTTTACGAACAAAAAATTCTTTATTCTTGTCTTTAGACTCGGGGTGCACAGTTTCTAAATGTCGGCGCAATTTGGCAGGTGCCATGGAACTATTAGGAAGCAGTTTACTACATAGCATGCAGAGAGGTGAGCCGTTGGAATCAACAAATCCGAAACTGATATATGATTCATCATACTTCCTTTTTTTCGTCTTTGAAACCGTCGAGCTTGACGTCGCGGCATCATCGTCTGGATCGGTGATTGCTATATTCTCCGTGCGTACTGCTTTTGAACATTCAGCGTCATTAGAAGATGTTGTTGCAACACGTTTAACACCTTTAAGCCAACGTTCCATTCTTCTTTATTTATAATGTTACACGTCAGGATAGTGGGGTCTAAATAATGCACAATCGTTACTGCGTATAAGAGACTAAGTTTAGTACAATGAAGAAATGTATAAAACTGAGACAACGAATACAGCAGGCAGTAGAACAATGAACACTAGTTTCTCGCTAGCAAGCTTATAAGTAGGTAGGCAGGAACTTATCGCTCCGAACGCTAATTGTCAACTGACTGACGAGGCGCGACACGCGATCGCCGCTTTTATACTTAGTCCTAGACTCGATCTCGAATATTCTCGAAAATACTCGAGTCGGCGCCTTTGATAAACAAAAAGCAAAAATAAAAAGAGAAATATAAAAATTACGTTGTAAACAATCTCGACTTTATTTTTTTAAGTTAGAGTCGAAAGTCGCTTGTTGACAACTATAGCGTCTAATACAGAGGCGGCTTTTATCAAAGGGACTGCGCGCTCACAAGTATACCTACAAGTATACATGTTGATACCAAAGTTATGAGATATTGTACCAGTTATTGTAACACATGTTTATACAAATACAAATAAATAAATAAATATACATACGCGCGGCCGCGGTGTCAAAACGTTCGACCAGAGAGAGGTGTTTTGATTTTTTTTCTAAATTCTTGAGGAACCCCTACAGAGGTATCGCGGAACCCTAGGGTTCCGCGGAACACACTTAGAGTATAGCTTAGAGCATTTATTCCAGGTTTGAGTTTTATGGTGAAAATCTGTTGCAGGGTTTATAAGAACAACGCGGTCACACAGACAGACCCGAAAAGTGACTATCTTAATATTAAGATCACTTTTCGGATCTGTCATAAAAATATAAAAGAAAAAAAATAAAAAAATGAATGAATTATATAAATATAATAATATATAATTCTTCTGTACTTGTATTTGTCACCTACCTCCTCCTAAACGGCTAAACCGATTTGGATGTATATTTCAATGACCTCAATGAACCATTCAGGGACCCCTGAATGTGGCGCTGGTGTTGGTATATGATGACTCAACCGGGCAGGACGACGTCTGCCGGGTCCGCTAGTAATTTATAATTATGTATATTGGCATTTCGAAATGCATACTATAATAATAATAATAATATAATATCTCTGGACATTTCACACAGCACCATTTGTCCCAAGCTAAGCAACCTAATGCTTGTGTTATGGTAACAAGATGGCTGATAGACTACTTATATAATTTTTTTTTTTTTTTTTTGTAAATACATACATATTATAGATAGAAAAACACCCAGACTTGGAACAAATACATGTAGGTCATACAAATATTTGTTCCGTGCGGGAATCGAACCCGCGACACGCAGCGCTGCAGTCAATCGCTTAACCACTTCGCCAACCGTGCCGTCAAACTACTACAACTATAGCGAAAGGTGTCCTGCACTGAAAATACCTGTTAGGTACATCCGTCATATTTACCACATCATAATATATGCAAATAAAGATAAGTTTACTTACTTATTTGATCGTTTAATAAAACTACGCCTGTTGGCGAGAGTTACTTCCAGACTTCATATCAAATTATAATTATGGTAAGCTAAGCAACGCATCTCTTAACAAAAACGATTATGACAAACTATTTTGCAGTTTGGCAGACTATATGTATGTTATTATTATTTATACAGAATTTGAATAAATAAGTATGCTTTTTTTTCCGGAAAAACAATTGACATAACGTCTAGGGAAAATGAGAAATGATTACCAAGAAGAAGCATCATCATCAGCATTACAGACAGGAATTCCTAAACAAATTTATGTTCAAAACATGGCCGAAGTCCACTGTTTATCCAGTTGTGCTGTGCCGCGTATAGGTACGCATTAGCCGAACGGCACTGTCCAGCCGATCGCAAGCGGTTACGTACCTCCCTGCAGCCAGCAGGGTTGACCACTGACTGCTGTTTGTTTACCTTAATTTTATTGAAAAAAGTATGATAGTGTGTTTAGTTGTTCCTTAAGTTTGTAAAAGTATGATAGTGTGATTAGTTGTTCCTTAATTATCCTTTAAAAAAAAGATGGGTGTACCTAGGTCTGTTTACACCAATTTTCTTGCATTCAAGTTCAAGGAGGCGTGTCAGGCCGTTTAAAAAAAGTTCAAATATTTTTTCTCGTGCTTGACTAAGATTTATAACTAAAACATTGATCCGAGCTAAATCAAGGCCCAGCGGCACTGATTTAAGCACTTCACCCTTTCATTAAGATCATACTATCTAACTTCTTAAAAAGTGCCCATTAAATACATTTATAAAAACAACATTCACACTAATTGCCAAAAAAACGATACACTTCAGCATAAACAAACAGAAAAAAAATGGCAACAAAATTCCAATACAGCACGGTAACCCTATCGGGCCATCAGGCACCCGATACATTCTACCGCCTAATTAAAACGGTCCAAGAGACCCTTTTATCTACCGAAGATACGGTTACGGCCGAAAGACACGCGAACTCTCGCTACATTTCGGCCGTTCGGCGCGTTTCGGGAGCGTTCGGTTCGCGATTCGATTCGATAAAGTGCGGTGAAAGACTGCAATTTTTTTAGCTCGGCATGCTCTAAAATTCGAAGGAGATTGAGAAAGACTCGCTTTTCTTTTTTTTTTCTGCAACGCGTAAATAATAAGTTGTGACAGACTTGAAACCGTTTACTTCCAAACTAAACTGTCACACACAATTCCAGTACTTTAAGAACGTTTGCATTCTAATCTCAGTCGCAATCTGTCAAAAATACAATCAATTTACATACATTTTGGACAAGTTTTTGACATTGATTGTCGCTGAGATGATTTTGCGACTTGAACTTGAGCGTTTTTTTAAGGACGAGAATTGGCCTTCCTTCAGTTGTGGTTACTTTCGAGGCAATGCAATGTTGCTAAAACAAAAGTGATGCTGGAGGAAAAGCAAAACGAACCATCATGGATTGTTATGCAATCGAACCTGTTAAAGAAGTCTGCTAGTTTACCTGTCGTTCTCAATATTAAGTTTATTATGAACGTAAATTAAACCAAGGCATTGATTTACGCAGGAACCATTTATTTTACTTATAACAATCCATTCCTGTACAAAATCTTCTTGAATAAAGAGAAGCTAACTAACTATTAAAAGTGCATCTTCTGACCATTTCTTCTATCTCTGCTCACCCCAAAGTCATAGGAAGTAAAGGAACATAATTTGGTTCTATATTTCTAAAAACATAGGAAACTGACGCTCGTCCGACAACATAAAACTAATTGCATTATAACTTTGGAAGTTTTAATCAAGTTTTATGATTTGTACAGAATGCACCCAATAATCTATGCAGTGAGTTCGTTACATATTGGCCACTGCACATGTTTTTCGTTTAACTTTTGATTGGTTGAAAATTTGGTTTGGTAACCACTAAACTGAATTCAAGGTAGTTAAAGGCACCTCTTGCATAACAGCACAATCAGCCTATAATGTTCCCACTGCTGGGACACAGGCCTACTCTCTGTGAGAGAATGGACCGTAATCCACCACGTGGGCCAAGTGCAGGTTGGTAGATATCACATGTCTTCGAATTTTTGGTTCAAGGACATGCCGGTATCCTCACGATATTTTCCTTCGCCGTTTCGAGATGAAATTATTTACACAAAGTACAGCGCTTGCCTGGGTTCGACCTCACGATAACTCGTAAGACGGGGCCGTTACTTGGCCACCACAACAGCTCGTCAGGCGCCTCTTGACATTGACACATTCACTGAAATATACAGCCATTTTGTAACTGCTTACAATACAACTAATGCCAATTATTTCGAGTCGAGTATGGGTAGTATCCTGATGACGATTGCCTTCTGTTATCTCCTTGAATAAGCGAAGAGAGAATATAAGAATGAGCGTCACATGGCTATGCTTATTTCCACATCTAATATAATTATTATGTCGATCATTTTCACTATACAGGATGACAGGGACATCGACGCGCAACATGGTTGTCCATGGATTCAGTAAGATGATTCTGAACATTTATGTAACCGGTTATTAAAAAACAAATTAGCTGTTCCATACATTTTGACCGCGTAGGTATTGAACTTTTCCATGCAACAGCAGATTATTATTTTGATAACTGACCAAAACATCTACCCAAGGGGGTCTAGAATCATTGTGTCGTATTCATGGTTTCAGTTTGCAAGTCAATGTCCCTATCAGCCTGAATAGTGAGCGGCGGGATCGTCCGAAAGGGTTACCGCTGCCCTGGAACAGAAAGGGCTAAGGAAGGAACACGGGTGGGTTTTAGTCAGTAAGAGTCTGACACTCCCTTCCGCTCCACCCAGAGCGGGAGGGGTCATTTGATGATTTCCCATCCTCAAAAAAAAGAAAAAAAAGCCTGTATAGTGAAAATGATCGACAGATTTGGTAACTGAAATTATATAGATTAGATGTGGAAATAAGCATAGCCATGTAGCGCTCCCTCCCTGTTACCTGTAAAGGTTGGCAGGGATATCGACAGCACGATTACTCATCAAATCATCATTAAGCACCTATATCCGAATCTTAATTGCTTATAACTAAAATTAATTTCATCTTTTCGACATTGCTCCATATATCTTTCTAATATCTTTCAAGTTCCCGACCACCAAAACAAAAATGCCTGCAGTGGCCAGTCCTCCACACCGGTAGTACAGTACTGCAGCCTCCACTTGCGTCGGCATTCAGGCTACAAACCAGTTTGGTTCCTTTATGCCGCAGACCGCCTATGCTGCAGCTTGCGTACATGCACCACGCTTCTCTACACGGTCTAGAGGATTATTAAGTTTGCAAGACAAGATAAAACTACCAAAATTGGGAGACTAGACTAGTTTGGCAAGCTTCAGTTGCTAAGCCGAAAAGGATAATATCTACCTCCTACAAGGTGCGATGTCCCTAACTGTTTGGAGTGCGGAGTTGTTGAAGACTTACACCACTTATTGATGGACTGCGTTCGATACGAGTCTGGTAGACATGATTTGTTCAGGGTCTTGAGGTTGAACAGACTTGAAGTAGGCACATTCCATAAAATCCTGGCTCAACCAAATGGCGATGATGCGAAGAGTCTGTTTAGGTTCATGGCCCAAATATGAGAAATGTGTATTTAGGGTATGATGGGACTGACATACGCATTGCGATTATAAATGTCCCTAAATAAATAAAGAAAAAAAAAAAAAAAGAAAAAGGTGCGAGGTCACAACTTCTTGAAAATGAGTTTGCTTCCTGTAAATGAAGTTATATTAATTATGCGACACACTAACATTAGTAATGGCTTTCATTTTGACAGTTCAACAACATTAATTGCGTTATTTACGTTACAACAAAGTTGTTTAGTTTAGTTTCATTATCATCATCAGCCTATAGCAGTTCACTCCTGGACATAGGCCTCTTCTATTGCACGCCATTCTCATCCATCCATCCTACGCAACTCTCATCCATTTGCTACCAGCCATCCTGCGAAGATAAGTTTAGTTTAGTTGCAGACAAATTTTTCGAAAATATGAAGCAATGAATTAGTAATATCCTTCAAAATGATGCAGATTGTGATGAATAAATAAGTTACGCTAATTGCGTACAATGGCGTCACCATGCAATTTTTTTTTTGTCGCTTTTGTAACTCTTTCCCATGTTTACCATTATAATAATTGTGTCTTTTTTGTATGTAATAATTAGGTAACAATATGAGTAAAAATATACGTTAAGAAAGATATTCAGAGCACTGTACCCTAATTGCGTAATACATTATTAATCACAATCTGCATCATTTTGAAGGATATTACTAATCCATTGCTTCATTTTTTCGAAAAAATTGTATGCAACTAAACTCCACCATTCATCCATCCAATCCATCCATTGCATCATAGCTCGAAAATAATTGCATGGTGACGTTCTTCAGTAAGGTCAGGTACCGCCAGCGGCTTGCGTGTATGAACTTAAACAAAGCAAAAGTAGTATGTAAGGATAACAACAGGTGGCGTTCTGTAGTTTCTGCCTACCACCATGGGGAAAAGACGTGAGATTATGTATGTGAAAATAGCAGAAAGACAGAAAACAATAACAAAAGAATCTAATACATCGACAATGCAAAGAATACAAAGACATCGGCAAATTAAAAATATAATATAGAGGTATGAGGAACAGGGTGTAAAGTTCACTCATACTCCATAGAAAAGAGAGGATCCTCCGACCAGACGGGTGTTGTGTCTGGCGGGCAACCGCACAACGATTGATGTTGAGAAGTTTGTATATATTATGCTAATTGCGCGGTAAACTCTGCTTGCGAGATGTAGGATTTGCGTGACGTCAGTATGACGTGTTGTTTGCATGTGGCGTTGTATATACCACTACACATAATATCACATCACCTTGTTTCCCCGAAGGGTTATGCAGAGGTGTACACTATAATACTGCACACTTTTCGCAAGCCCCATGTAAGGGCGAGCTTATAGCCATTAACCGGGTACAAATCCAGACTCCAGGCTGGTGTTACTGAGAAATTCCAGATAGAAAAACCCAATAACATTGCCTGACCTGGGAATCGAACTCAAGACCTCATGCTCAGCAATAGCGCCTGCGATCACAAGACAAACATGGCAGTCAATATAAACTTGATAGTCATATAGATTTCGAAAAATCGGAAGCATGGCCACTCTACCCAGCCTTACACGTATGAACTAATATAATGAATTGAAACAGACCATTTTCTCGAGCTAGGTTTAATGGCGAATCGAGCCAGCCTTCTATTATAATGCTAATAAAAATCTATACTACTACCTCAGAACCTGTAATGGTAATAGGAATTGGGTTACAGAACATAAATTTTTTCCTTATAGGTTGAAAGTAGTTACCGACGCGACGACGCTGTTGAACAGCATTAGGATTCGATTCCCAGGAAAACAGCTGATACTGATTTTGCAAAAAATCTCTATGCTTTGTGATTGAAAATACAGGGTGGTAGAACATCGACGCGCAAACTGTACATGATTCTAAATCCCCTAGCGTAGAAATTTTAAGACAGTTATAAAAAAAAAAATCTTCTGTTACATAGAAAAGTGCAATACCTATGCGGTGAAATTTTATGGAGCAGCTGATTATGGTTTTTCATAACCAACGAAAAATTCCTACGCTATGGGGTCTGTTCAGAATCATGTTCTGAATCCATGGTTACAGTTTGCGCGTCGATGCATGCCACCCTATATGTACCTATGGCAATAGCCTCAGATGAGGCTAAGTAAGTACGGCTAAACACTTAGACATTTAGAGGCAATATAGGATCATCTTAGCTCGTATCAGTGCTGATATCTACAACGCCACATGCGAACAATGCGTCATACTGACGTCACGTAAATCCTGCATCTCGCAAGCAGAGTTTACCGCGCAATTACCATATATACGAACTTTCCAACATCAATCGTTGGACAGTTGCCCGCCAGACACAACACCCGTCTGGTCGGAGGATCCTCCCTTTTCTATGGAAGATGAGTGAACTTTACACCCCTTCTCATTCCTCTATAGGTGTAATGGCCAGCAATGATAACTCACGAAACACGAGGAACTCCCCTTCTATTTCTTCTATATTTTCTGTAATGTTTTCCAGAATCTTAACTGCAACCCGCCTTCCAGTCTTCTTATCCCTAGTGCAGTGCACCTCTCCCTCTCCGATGAGCTCTTGCAGAGTGAACCGGTCCCGAGGGTCGGCTGCCCGGTCCAGCTCCACGTGATATGACTTACGAATGGGTGATTCTGAGTATGATTGAGCTTTTTAGCTAAGTTAAAACACAAAGGTATTTTTAAGACATCTCATGGAATCTATCAGAATGTCAAAAATCAATCTGCCTACCCTTTTCCCAACTATATTGGGATCGGCTTTCAGTCTCACCGGATGCAGCTGAATACCAGTATTTTACATGGAGTGACTGCCTATCTGACCTCCACAACCCAGTTACCTGGGTAATACAATACCCTTTGGTAAGACTGGTTGTCAATATTTCGGGCTTCTGACGGCCCGTAACGACTGTCAAAGGAATTTATCAGAATGTAAAGATTGATATACTATATTATATGCTTTGTGTACATTCTTAAAACAAAGCGTACAATACACATCAGGATTGCAGTCATCGCTGCCAACCTGTTACTACGACAATACTAAAGCCAATTATTTATTCAAAACAACCAAAAAATAGCTATTACAACTCCCATTACGTAGGTCAAAAAAAGGAAAATTAACAAAGAAAAACTCTCATTGTATTCTAATGAAATGGAAAATTAACAGCATCTCTTCCTTCTTTTTGAGATACACTATCTCTTTCACACGTAAAGAGCCCCAGTGTTTCTGTCCTTGTCTACAAACAATGGCATAGTGCGTCCAAAAAAGAACAAGTCGAGATAGTGTATCGACAGTTTTAATCTTATGAAATATCGATATCTGTCAAGGTGTCGCGTTTTATTATCGATTGTATTTGTTTCTACGAGCTGTACTGTGTAGAAATAAAAGTTTGATGATTTGGGTCATAAATGTTGAGTAATTATATGTTTTAGGGCACGACTAATATTTTAAGGACACGAATGAAGAATCACTGTTATAAATAAATCATTGTCTGACTTAATGTTATGTACTATAGGTACTATAAAAATAGTTACAGACATGTTATAGATTGGTATCACACAACGAATCTTAAGAGCAGAATTGAAATTGCAAAAAAATTGAATTGAATTTGATCATCACTCAAGCGGTTCAGTCCAGTTATAATGCAATTAGATACTACAAAAAGCCCTTGATAGGTACTCAATTTTCTTTAAATATATTTAGTTTTACTTCATTCAAACCAAGATCAAGCTCATCATTTAATTTTAAAAACAAAACAGAACTATCTTTATCGATAACTTCAACCCTTTACTTATCGAGCAAAAAATCTATCGACTATTTCCCAACCCTTCCAAGCTACTGCCACAAAAAATATTTTATCGTGCGCGGGGCAGCCTAAAAAAACAAATAGCCGGTAAGTCACTCGTCGTCTGACGGCCAGAGAGGAAAGTTATTTTTTTTTTGTCACAGCGGACTGGGCGGCCGGTCGATGTATTGTGTTCGGCCTGGGGTTCTCAACTTTGGAAGTGCGAATGCATCTCTTGAATTTTGTACAATCATGCCAGCCACAGTTCAAAATAATTAGAATGTTGGATTTTTAAGTCATTGGTAAAATCCGACAGGCTAGAGATGTCACTATGTAAATTCCTATCGAAATATTTATTATATTTTAAACTTTACACGTTTGCACCTTAAACCATTATATTATGCCGTTCTGTTTCTGTCAATTGTTTTGAGATAATGAAGACAAAATTATGCTTTAATACTTGTAGCATTAAATGCATTTAGTGACTTGTGGTGCAAGCGCGCCTTTTGTATACATTTGTTATACAGATCTTTATAAACGAACAAATTCCACTAAACTAACAATATGACAAATTCATTTTCAAAGTGACTGACCTGTACCGGAAATATACACAAATTACAGATATTTTAACCTAACAAGCTCACGGTCCCACGATCCTAAGGGAAATTATTGCCAAAATCGACGACGAAATCCTCCTAACTTTTCTTTAAAAAAAACTTACAGCGGAGTTTTAAACTCGAAATACGCCTTTTTAAACGGACTTTATTGCTTGTACATAATGTCATAGCAACCTGTTACTAGTTACGGTCTTTATCTAGTTAGTTATGGGTGTGCGTGACTTTTAGAGGTATCGATGAACCATGTACGGTCACCAAAGGAGATAAGTAACCAGGGTCGTTGGATATAGTTGAAGTTCAATAAGAAAACGATGGATGTTTTCGAATGAATTCCAATTTAATGAATACAAAAGAAACTGTTCAATTATCAAATTAAATTTCATTCGAAACCATCAATCAGTTTCTTACTAAACTTCCACTTTGTCCGACGACCCTGGTTACTTATCACTTTTGGTGACTGTACCTGTAAAAAAAATGGCGCTAAGGCGTTATTAGTTATTTAATTGCAACATGTATCGGTCTGCCTTACTAGTTATAAATGCTGGAAAGCCTGGCAGTATTACCTTCCAAATTCAATAGTTTCATCATTTCATGGTATCTAATGGCGGCAAGCCCAGACGGAGATGGCAAGATGAGCTGGACTTGTTTCCTGCCAGGGCCGCGGGTTGTTCGAAAAAGATACCGTGGCCCATGGCACAGGCAACTGAAGGAACACGGGTGGGTTTTAGTCAGTAAAAGTCTGACACGACCTCCCACTCCGCCCACAGCGGGAGAAGTCATAATATGATGATTTCCCACCCAAAAAAAAAGCTGGACTCGTTTAACAAATGGTGGGCTATTACTTCGTTTTTGCTGGGGAGTTTGTTGCGCCACTTCTTCTTCCCAGCGATAGCACTAGGAAGTGGTGAAGGGCGGGCGTTTTTGGGGGACTGTCTTTTGTAATTTTGACGTTCAAAAAGTGCTGATTCTCAGCCTAATTTGAATAAATGACTTTTGATTTTGATTTTGTTTCAAAGCTAATCTCTGGAAATACCAGCAAAAACGAAGTAATAGCCCGGGCAGGCGATGCAATGCGACGGGATGGAAGAAACAAGAAATTTTACTCGAAAGAAATCGCGGGCAGAAACTAGTGTATTATAAGTGGAATCATTGATACAAGTAGATCGGAGTTACTCTCTCTCAAAAATAAGACATCGATCATATTTTTAATCCCTTAACAGTTTGACAACCACTGGGATGACGGAGAGTGCATATTTAAGCGTTCTTGAAATCCTATACAGGGCATTAAACAAATTTTTTAGACTTTACATCATAAAAAATGGGATATATAGTAATAACTGGTTTATGTCGGAATGTGATGTTTAAGAGACAAAGATGAGAAAAGCCTGAATTATCGCTTGGTAGTTCACATAACCTTTCCATCATCACGCTATTTTATCAGTGGATTCAAAATTCATTTATTTTGTGAACACAGGGTACAATGATCTTAAACAAGAAACAAGAAACAAGTGTCTATCATACATGTAGAAAATACATAGATAACTGAGCTTAGATGGAGCTTAATTATGTTGTTAGATCACAGCATATAATAAGTAACCGTTGGGCTTTAAGAAGGATACTAAATAATAAGTAAGTATATTTATTTATTTTTTCTTCACAAATGTACAGCAGTAGTGCTTGAAACTAGCTTAAGGATAAGTTAAACATTTGTGTGAGACTGGTGCTTGAAATAGGCATTGCAAGCAACGCTACCAGGGCCCCACGACGTTTTATATGACAAGCTTATATAATGAACTTAATACGGCAGAAAAGTAGCAACAACGTATATAGGTATTGGTGTCTGCTTTAACAACTAACAATCTGCATTGAGAGCCGTGGTAGTTGCGGCAATATCCTCTATATCTGATATCAAGCAGCGGAAACGCTTGCAAGACTGAAACTGTGAAAAAAAGATTCCTCTCTCAACTCCTTGTGGCCATGTCAAGAACAAAATACTGACAATTTTTAAAACAATCTACCAATTCGTTCCACCTGCTGAAGATCTCCCACCACACCACACCACACGGGTTGCCTTAGGTAACCTGGAAGTCTTTAAACAGACTCCGGACCCATGGTTGGCAGAAACAAGGAAAACCTGGGAGTGTAAATGTGGTGCTGTTCCACAAACGATGGGACACTTAATATCATGTCCTGGGTGTCCTGTCAGCTGCACGTTACAGGAACTGATGGACGCTAGTGATGCCAAACAGAATTCTGGCCCGAGTCTATTTAGATTGCCATCAACACTTGAAGAAAAGAATCTACCAATATAATATGTGTCTACTGATCGATAGTCGGTAGATCAAGTATCGTTGTTGTGTCTTTTAATTACACAAAAAAACAACCACAACAAAACTGACTATCATTCAACAAACAAAAAAATACGGGACATCAAAAAAAACTTTTATAACCTGCTAACCTTGTCCCATCCATCAATCGTATCAGCCATCTTTGATACCCCGGGGGATGATTACAGAGCATGCGCGAACGTCCCAGTCGTCCCCCGTTGAGTGACACGCCCCTAGGGGTGAGGGTTGAACGGGAGTCAGAGGTTGAAAGATAGGTATGGGTGTTTAGGGGTCGTTTGTACCTATTTAGGGAGTAAGTGGTAAATTAGGTTATGTTTCTTGGCTTATGAGGTTTTACTCCTACTACCAAGCTACAAACATGAAGTTGTCTTTATTCAGGATTGAGTTTTATTAACTTTCGAAGATGACTTGCAACTCGTTTGAGGATATTAAGATTGTCTGCAGAAATACGAACAGTCCATCTTTTTGAAAACAAAGCGTGCACACTTGCAGCGAAAGTGGTTGTCTTTACAGACAACAACTCGAGATTTTGTCTACGAGTATTACTAGACAAAATCGTTTTTGATTAGGGCCTTCGCAGTCTGAAACACATCAACATTTAACAACAACAACACACAACTTCATTTTATGTTAATCTATTTACTTATTTCAGGCGACACAGGCCCATAGATACAAAATATTATAAAATAGTACTTCACTAAATGGTTCTTGACCTGTTCTGTGGTACTTGTCCGCGGAAGCGACGGAACACCACGTCCTGCGGCCAGAAGTCTTCTTTCATGACGACGGGCAGATAACAGTTCGGTACGCGCACCAGGAATGCCTTGAAGTTGACGTTGCGGTGCGACTCCAGTAACTGCACCCTCAGCGTGTACCTTCCATCAATGTTTACAACATACCACCAGTGTTTTGAATTTTATCTTCGTCCATCTGACTGAAAAACGATTTTTTTCTTAGACTACGTAATCCGTATATTCTATAGGTAAGCTATACATAGACAACAAGGAGTAGTGATGGCCCTGACCCCGACTTTCGAGTGGCAGGATGTGAGTTCGAACCCAGGCCGACACTTTACTTTGTGAATTGAATTTCATCACCAGTGCTCTCAGGGTGAAGGAAAATATTCTGAGGAAACCGGCTAGTCCTAGAACCAAAAATTCGAAGACATGTGACATCCACCAACCGCACTAGGCCTGCGTGGTGGATTATGGCCCAATCCCTCTTACAGAGAGGAGGCCAGCAGTAGGGACATTGTAGGCTGATTCTGTTATGTTTTGTAAGCTATAGGTAGTTAACCACCCCCTCATCTCACAATAATTTATTCATTCTTACTACTGAAACGTTTACTTTACTACATTTTACCGTCGAACACACGTGGGGTCACTATAGAGTTACTCAGAATCTGTGGGCGTTGGATTACTTGCCTCGTTGCCGCTTCCTACGCAAAGGACTTTACAAGCACTTACTACTGCAAACGACTTTCATTGCTGGTGAGTTCATTTACTGTCAGTTAATACTGTAGTGAGGATACCGCGTGGTTATGATACTTTAAATGTTTGATGTAAGTACAGACGCCAGCACATCAAGCCACTAAAATCTGTCAAATTTCTTTAATAGATTTTCAACTTTATCGCTACAGTATAAAGGTTCAAGGTTGATTGGGAAAATTTGACCGTTTTGGGTAGCTTGACCTGCTGGCGTCTGTACGACATATATGTAGACTGTTGATATCGATATCCTCCTCCGAAACTTCGCTTCAATAAACTCAAAAGCATTTCATTATCGTCATGACCTGTCTTTTCCCAACTTTGTTGGGGTCAGCTTCCAGTCTAACTGGATGCAGCCGACTACCAGTATTTTACATGGAACGACTGCCTATCTGACCTCCACAAACCAGCTACTGGATACGAAACCCCTAGGTAATACTGGTTGTCAGTTCTTTCAGGTTTCTGACGACCCGTAATGACAGTCAAAGATCCACGAATGACAGCCGGGACCAACGGCTTAACGTGCTTTCCAAGGTACAGAGGGGTTTTGGTATGTAAAGATGGTCACCCATCCACGGACCAACCGCGGCAAGTGAAGCTCAACCTGATCGACCGACCCGTGCGGCTGTTATTACTTAGCCACAAGCCCCAGTTTAATTAAACTATTTACAGGCACTTTTGAATTATCAAAGAGTCACTTAGTCAGAAAGTTGAAGCTAGGCCATTCCGAAACGATCCCCTGTGTTCCTCTATGGAGAAGAACGGGCAAAAACTCAGTAAAGGCTCCACGTAGACAGGCGCGAAGCGACGGAGCGTGGCGATTCTGAGAGAACAATTTCCATGAAGTTTTATTAGAAAAGGGTCTACTAGAGTCACGTCGCGCCTGTCTGCGGGAGCCTTCAGACGGTAACTAAAAGTCAAAGGGAGAGATGGGGGTTATGGAATAATATTAATAGAATAGAATTGTCTTTATTCAAGTAACAGGGACTCAACAAGATTGTTGGTAAAACTTACGACTATGTTAGTAAGCACAGACAATAGACAAAAACAAGGAAAACAATACAAAAACAATACAAAAAATAACGGCTAATAGCTTCCAGAGAAATCATCACCATTCATGGAAAAACTCTGCCAAGATTTATAGACGGATTTTTTTTATTTTATTACCGTTTTTTTTTATTTTTTATTAGTAAACATACGTACGTATGTGATTGGTCTTAAATACTTGACTAAAGTTACAAACAAACAACAAGCAATAATGTTTACGACAGCAACTTAGAATTCGAAACACAGCAGCTTCAATTTGACGGACTTCATAGCTAAACCTGACTTTTCTTGCCAGATGATTCTGCAGTAGGAAAATCTCCCTTTTCTTCTCTCAGAAAAGTATTCCTAACCAGTAAGGAATACGATTCATAAGTCAAACCAAAACGTCTTAGTAGGTAAGTAATAGATTCTTAGAGGCAGGTAAGTAACACTTTACAGCTATATTTTCTTCAAGTTGCCCGGAGTAATAAACCGTTCATTTTGTCGATACTTGCGAAATTTCACAAATTTCAAATCCAACCTCAATATAGATAGGTACCTAGGTTGGAGAGGCTAGCTGCTGAAATATAGCCAATTCGAAGTTAATAAGGTGGTGAAGTTTTGCATCAGCAAAATTGAATTCACAGTGCCATCGATACGACGAAGATACGGTATAATAACAACTCTGTAACCACTGTCTCACAACAAAGATCTTTGACTTTGACTTTGAAGAAGGCAGATAGATAATACAACAACTCTGTAACCACTGTCTCACAATAAAGATCTTTGACTTTGACTTTGAAGAAGGCAGATAGATAATACAACAACTCTGTAACCACTGTCTCACAATAAAGATCTTTGACTTTGAAGAAGGCAGATAGATAAGACGGCACGGTTGGCGCAGTGGTTAAGCGATCGACTGCTGCGCTGCGTGTCGCGGGTTCGATTCCCGCACAGAACAAAAATTTGTATGACCTACAAGAAGTTGTTCCGGGTCTGGCTGTTTGTGTATGTGAGTTTAAATGTTTGTAAACGCATCCACGATGCAGGAGTAGGTAATTCCTAGTGTGGGCAAAAGTTACAAAAAAAAGGCAAAGTGTATTGGATTTTTCTATTAGGAATTCCTCAGTAGCATCCCGGAGTTTGGAAGTTGGTGGTGATACCCCCATTCCTCGGAGAGCACGTAAAGCCGTCGGTCCTGCGCCTGATCTCTCTCCGGTCGTGTCGAATTGCCGTCCCATCGGAATAAGAGAGTAAAGGAACAGAGAGTGCACCTGTGTTTGAGCACACACTTATGCACTATATAATATCTCCTGCATACCTGGCTAATCTCCGTTGAGATTGGCCACCGTGACCGAAATTGGTCCGGGGATTTCCTTTATTTCATTATTTACGTATCTCGTGGGGTCAGACACAAGATTTTCTTAGTTATCCAAATCAAAATATTTTCTAACACATACATATCCTCCCGACAGATTTCGGTCACGGTGGCAATCTCAAAGAAGATTATCAAAGTACACAGGAGATATTAACGTGTTCAAGTGTGTGCGTAAACACTTCTTTTACTCTCATAGTCCGATGGGACGGCAATCGGACACGACCGGGGAGAGATCAGGTGCAGGACCAACGGCATTACGTGCTTTCCGAGGCATTAAACCGCCAACTTACAAACTCCGGACTGTTACTAAGAAATTACTAATGGAAAATCCAATAACACTTTATCCTACCTGGGAATCGAACCCAGGACACTAAGCTCAGCAGTGGAGCTTGCGACCACGAGACAAACGGGGCACTGACATGGGCACTTATTGAAGAAAGAAGAAAGAAAATACATTTATTTGCGGCAAACATGACGCATAAAAAAAAGAAAAACACACACAAAAAAAATAAAAAGTGCGGGGGGGTTGTTATGAAACGTCAGAAGTTAGGTGCACTCAAACTCAAACTATTTATTTAATCTAAACCAATTACAGGCACTTTTGAATTGTCAAGGGTCGGTCAGTCAAAAAGATGAAGCTAGTTGCCCACTCCAAAGCGTAGTAGGTACTTATGGAGAAGAATGGGCAAGAAGCTCCATGGACACTCTTTTATATCACAATAATATGGTTACAAAGTATTGGTTACATCATTCATGTTAAAAATCATGTGAGAACGATGCAGAACGTTAAAAGCGTCCGTAATGAAAAGATAAAAAAAAAACAATTCAAATATTAAATTAAATCAAAATAAGCCATGGCAGCAAAGAGTTGCCCAGTCCCTACTGACGGCGCCCGTTCACGAACATGACGCATAGATTAGCACCATTCAGCTCAACCATTTTGAAGGGAGCCGAGACATTAGAGTGAGCATGACATAGGTACTCTCAGCCGCCAAGACACATTCAAGTCAATGAAAAACGTACCCAGTAAATGGTAGCTTTATAGTATGAACATAGTACTCACATATGTGCTATGCAATTATACAATACTAGGACGCACGGTTCCAATTGGTCGTTTCCTACAGAGAAGAACCGGCAGGAAACTCCACGGTTACTCTTTTAAAAATCTCTTTCATAGTAATATTTCAATATTACTACGCAAAACATACTAACAGAAACTATCACAGACTCACACGTAGGTACATACAAAACTAATCTACTGTAATATTGGCACGTACACTTCGGACCGAAATTACTGCCCCTATCGATTCCACAATAAGCCTACGCTACGGTTCGACTGTGCAAACAGCGATCCCTGTTTGTTTACTGACACAAGCCGCTCTGTAATGAATCTGATTAAGTAGCCTCGCCTCGGAAATTGACTGACAACACAGATAAATTAAGTTGTGCAAGCGAATCGACGTAATTTCACAATGGTTGTGCGCAGTGGGAATGTTTGATTGGTAGTATCAAGCAATTATCTGATTTGGTTTTCAGAATTTCATTACAGACACTAAAATATACGGTAAGGCTGGCTTTCGTGTTTATTCGCTATATAAGAAAAGCAGAAAAAACCTTAATTAGTAAATCATACAATAGTTATGACTTTTATTTGATATTTCATTAGACTGTATCTATAAACTACATAAACATAAATATTTGTATAGAGAGTACTCAATAATATTGCAAATATTCGAAAATTCCGTTTTGAAATCATGAATGTCAGATATTTAAAAGAAACTCAGTCCTACGAGTTGGTACTTACATACTTAGTTGTGCAGCCCAGTGGATGTTTGATCCCTAAAGACATTTTTTTATGAAGTACCTTTTCCTCTAAACTGAATCTCTAAATCTGAAACTAGACAAAAAAACTCGCATGAATCCTATCAAAAATTTACCAACAACCTTTGACTCCCAAACTATCACACTCTGAAGTCTGAACACAGAGAATCCGGACAATTTATGGCATTCGGTGCGGATAATGAATCCCGGTCGCCGGCGGGGCGAGCAAACACATAAAATCGAACGCCAAATTAGACCAATAACGTGGCCAACAGTGTAATGATCCATTCCGCGCGAACTAATAAAAGTACTATTATTTTATTAATAGCGGATCACTGAACACGCTACTAAAATGTAGCTTTATTGTTTTCTGTTAAAATCTGATTTAGTGCGACACATCGTCTTCTTCTGCAGCCTTCAGGAAAAATCCAAAAGCGAAGTGTAAGGTACAGACGCCAACACATCAAGCTACTCGAAACTGTCAAATTTTCCCAATCAACCTTAAACCTTAGCTTTAGCTATAAAGTTGAAAATCTATTAAAGAAATTTGACAGATTGTAGTAGCTTGATGTACAGGATCTTCATTAACTATGTCTTACAAAGTCTTTTTACATCTACGATTTGGATGACCCGCGGAACTGATGAAATGGATAATAATTTAGAAGAGGAAAATAATTTTACACCATACAGCTTTCTGTTAAAACGGACTGGTGATCAAGATGGTTGTCATCATCTGCCAACCTTTTCTCAACTATATTGTGTGGGCTTGGCTTCCAATCTAACTGGATGCAGTCATAATAACTACCAGTAAGTATTTTACATTCAAAGATGATGTTTTTTCAGTTATAAAAGATGGCAGTGATGGTTTTACACGTTTTATCATCTTCATGACGAGAAAATATAATATTTGTACTATCTGTAAACCATGATAGAGATAATTAAAACACTGTTTATTTGTGTAAGTCTTATTTTTCTGAGGCTCTAAAGTGTAAATTGAGCATAGTGACATCTGTTATGCATCAAATGAATGAATCGAAGCAATCGATATCTGTGTGCAAAGAAAGTGTGCACGTGAACTCATAGGTGGCGCTGGTAAACATTTTTGACTACAGGCAGACAGAAAAGGTAAATAATTTAAAATGAGACAGTATTTATAAAATACAAAGAATTTTTATTGCCTATTTATGAAGCTTGTAATTATGAAAATGAATAATGAATTAAAATCTCCCTTCCAACTATCAAACTCAAACTCAAATCATTTATTTCAATTAAACCATTTACAGGCACTTTTGAATTGTCAAAATTAAATAGTCGGTCAGTTAGTCAGAAAGTTGAAGCTAGTCGCCCATTCCAAAAACTTAGATCTCTATGGAGAAGAACGGGCAAGAAACTCCACGGACACTCTTTTAAATCAAGATATTATTACAAAATCCTGGGTACATTATTGTTATTGCTTCTATATGTGAGAACAATGAAAAAAAGAAACAATTTAAAATATAACATTAAAAATAAGCCCTGGCAGTAAAGAGATGACCAGTCTCAACCAACGGCGCCCGTTCATATATTATATCCTTACAGGTTTTTTGTAGGTACTTAATTTTCTGACGCGCCATCTATCGTGATTTCTATCAACTTCGTGCAGCGCCATCTATTGACGTTCCGGTTAACTTGAATAGATGAATCGATAACGGATCGCAATTTAGTTCAATTTTGTTATCATAGATGGCGTTGTGCTTTGGATACTACAATGTTTTTATTCAGCACATTCTTGAAGGCAGTGGTATTTGATAAATTAAAATATCAGTCTAGTGTCTATTTAAATAAATATTTCCTCCTTATTCATAGACCATAGACCTAGACGTACACCTAAATAGTTTCACTGAGTAGGTTTCAGCAGCCCTGCCTGAAAATAGGCCACCTTATATAATCCTGTAAACAATAATAGAGCAGATTACCCAAGCCCAGCACTATACAAAATTAAATACTTTACAGTTGTTTCTGACCTTTAACTGGTTTACATTGGTCACACAACAGAACGTAGATTAAGTATAAACCTAAACGACGACCTAATTTCGACCATTCAAAAGTGCCTGTAAATGGTTTAATTAAAATAAATGCTTTGAGTTTGAGTTTGACGAGAACAAAATCCGAAGCTAAACAACTTGCCGAGCTGTCATATACCTACTTACCTACTTACTTATAAGAAATTCCGCAGGATAGTGACCATTCTGTGTCAATAATTTGCGGCATTTGAAAAAGTCTGATGCACTTGGGGACGACTTTTATTGGGTTATTAGTCGACTTACACGAATTTACGCGTCCGAATTAGGCAAATTGACACTTTAAATTAATATTATTTTTTTCTGTAGGCAATTCGAAAAAAGGACACTAGCGCACAGAAGTGATATGAGTAGGGTAGGTAATATACTTTGTAACGTGTACTTTTTTTATATAAAATTCAAAATGTGTTGCCTGATACATATATAAGGAGATTCGCCCGCTACGGCGAGTAAATTCGTGCGAATCGACTTATAGCCATCCAGGCTGATGAGTGTAAATGTCGAAGAAGACTCGGTTCTTTTAGTTGCTAATTAATGACGTATAGGTGCTCATGATTTGATGCCCCATTACTTTACTAGACGAGGACCTACGTATTTAAAAAACACAACTTGATGTGCCTAAACAGCTTGTATCAAAACAACGCAGATATGTATATTTCAAAGTAAAAGATGGCTGGCGGCTACCAAAACTCATTCACCGGTACAAAATTGTGTTAAACCACCCCTCGGGAACTACGCTTTGGAGATAAAACAATCTGTACTGAACATTGGGAACGGTAATGACATAAAATCCCCATTGAATCACAGAGTTTTCGGCTGTAGTTTCAGAAGCAAGGGTTGAATTTCGCTTGCACTGAAAATCTGGTGTTTAGTAGAAGCTCATATTTTGTCCACAGTTGATTTAGAACTTTTGGGCAAAGAACATAAGGTTGACAGTTGGGTGAAGGCTGTAGCAGCCTAAAAGCAAGATAGTTATCAACGGTTACCTTTGAAGTGGCGCTTCTGCATGCAAATTTTTAGGGGTTGGCCCGTTTGGGAGGAATTGTCAATTTGTTTTGAAAAAGTTGCTGTAGATTGCAAAGTTGAATCGATTTACTTGGCCACATAGGAGGTGGAAGTATTTTTGATAAATATTTATCACGGAAACAGTACTTCATGGCCTGGTTTTGGGATGAAACTATTGACAATGTAGGGGCAAACATTATACAAATACTCGTAAAACCTTAATTTTGTTGATCTTTCATTATTTCTCAATTAAAGGTAGGCACTAGACTTGTAACATACCGCCTGATGCGGAATTTATATTGCATTATGTCTTCTTTCTTATTTTAATCGAGTCCAGAGTCGTTGTTTAGAGGTTCGTGGAGTGGAATGTATGTGTCAAAAAAGGCCAAACTATAGGTCAAATCAATTGGTACCTGAAACTCCACCAGCCTAAATAGCCGAATTGCTGCCATCTAAGATATTGTTTACAGAATATCGCAACATCGCGTCGTCAATAAAATAAAGGCTTGATATTCGAATAAAAAAAAAACAAAATTAATATCAAACACTGTCCTTATATCCACTAATTATCACAGTGTCACTCTGTTGGTACGTGGTACACGACGGGTGGCTATCGCATCGATTACTGATAACCACGCATCTGTTTAATCCCCTATAACGTCACCGTTCTGATTTTTTGGTATAAATGCAATTTAATACTTTGTAATAGGCGCTCTATCAAACGGTTATCGACGCCCTGTTTGAATAAAGTGAGTGGATTTTAAATACTGATAGTCGGGTATCTGGATAGGTTGAAAGCCGCCCCCATTTTACTCACTCATTTTGGCATGGGAGAATTTAAAAGGGCATTTTGCCTTAAAACCATTTATGAACAAACATATAAACAGACAAGAAGAAACACAGGCAAACAGGAACAGAAAAATACGTACAAAGGTGATTCTTATTTATCATACATACCCATACCATACCCACGATAGGAGAGTAGATAAAAAGAGATGTAGCAGATGGAGATGTACGAGTATTTGAAGAAAGAAACTATAATTATTGTAGTAAGTATTGAGGTACTAAATCTTTCATCGAGGTCTTGAAGATACGGATAACGTAGTGAGAAGCAGTACTAACAAAGAAGCGTTGGTTTTTTAATCAAGACATAAATTACAGGAAAAAATATCCCAATCAGCTTTTGAGTCTAGGCACCTTCTTAGCTATTATCTCAAGTTAATCCCGCTACACTCGTCTGGTTTCCGTCGAATATTATAAGAAGATGCAAGAAGAATCCCTACGCAGTTCACAGGTTTCATATTTGAAACAAACAGCTGCTAAAATTATAAAACCTTTTTAAGTTTCTCTTGATTCCGCAGGTCCGCAAGAGCTGACAAAGTAACATCATCTAAAGCTTCCTCAACAATCTATCACATTCCGAAAATAATCCATCATTCTTTAAGATCTACAGCAATGTTTACCAAACCCAATTTCCCAGTGATCTCTCGTACACTTTCGGACATTATCAAGTAGAAAATAAACAAGATAGGAAGACACCCGATTGACAGCTTATTGGTGAAGGATTAGAAGTATTTCACTACTATCTCTGAGCAGTGAATGTATCTCTATCTGTGTAAATAGAGAAGTCACATTTTCCCACACTAGTTTTGAGAGTAACCTGTTTCTTAATTTTATTGATGTTATCGGAGGACGGCTATCTGCGGAGAAAGATTTTGGGATGATAGGAGAAAATAAGACCATCAATAGAGAAAATAATAAGCAATGGTTTTACTGTAATACATGATAGTCTTTAAAATCTTATGGATTTACTTTCTTGAGTAGGTAGTGTGTAAAAAGCTTATGTTGAAGTAGTTTTTTTTCTTTAATTATTATTATCAGTGCATATGATATAATAAGACTAATTCGGGTGGAAGTGGCATGACCAAAGCATGAGGGGAAATTGAAGAAAAATCAAAGATAGCAATTGGATACCGACACTTGGAGATGATGATAATACAACTAATATGCATAAGGAAAACAGTAACAATACAACCGTAGTCATTATGTCTACCTATGACAAGTGGTGTTATCGTCAAACTATCGAAAGTACTAAGAACATAATCATTTTCCAGAAGGAAATAGCTCCTTCCTGTATACTTGACTGAATTACTCTTTAAAATTTAAGTACACTCATATTGACGATGCAATTCCTATTTTTGTTCCGAATTTTAATAAGATATACTAAATGGAAAAGAGTCTGACTAAAGAATATAATCAATTTTAAGAAATAAGAAAAACAATAATGTCATTACTGATACTGACGAATTCGTCACATAAAATAATCGCAGTGAGGTAATATCAAATCTACATGTCGATAAAGGTACCGTCATAATAGAAATTAATAATAATAATGATAATTAGGTAGCCATCTCTTAGAAACACATAACTACGATAAGGAGTTAATAATAATAATAATTAGATAATTATAATATTTAATAAACCCGTGACAAAAAGGTTAATGAGCTCCAAGTACATAAAAAAAACAGTATCAGAAAAATAATACAGGTACGCAAAATTGGACCACCATGGATAGTTCCGTTACCTATGCAAGCATTTTTATAGTTTTGTCTAAGAACACAGGCAGGATCATCTACGTCTATACTGCGTTTTTCTTATATTAGAAAATATGTGGACATAATTTTCTTAGTTTTCTACTGGTAAAAGGTACTGGATGCAGAAGGTCGAGGACAAGGTGTTGTGGCAGCCTGGGAGAGGCCTGTGTCCAGAAGTGGACTGCTTATAGGTCGAGTTTGATTGATTTACTTTACAAATGGAAGATGGAAAGAAAAAAATGGAAAAAAAATGAAAAATGATGATGATGTGAATGAATGATGGAAATGGATGGTGGATGGATTAGCGGATGATGGATGCAATCGTGAATGGAATTTCAAAGGCAATTTTTTTATAATCAAATAATGGTCCTTATTTTTTACTAGTTTTGTATAATCTGGAGCTGCTTTATCAAAATGGCTAAGAAAGAAACGTGTCATTGAAAGTAACATCAATGCTTGTCTTCATCTTCGTTGTCATACCCTGAGTTTGCTTTGATAATAGTCTCCTGCAAATTAGTAAGTTGCTTTTGTCTGTATTTAACGTCATTAGCGTAGGTTTAAAAATCAATACAGCGTTTCACTATGTTTGAATCAGTACACAGTCACACTGTAATCTGTACTGTGTCAGTTTCACGAATACACACATACCTACAGTTAAAATTTAAAGTTTCGGGTGCACCTGTGTGTAATCTGTTAGTCACAGCACAGGATAGCAGCTCACAGGAAGAGAATACAGTAAACGAATTCTCACAGACGATAACTAAATCTCTCGTCTTATTGTCGCCACTGCAGGGTCAAGCCACTTGACTGATAGTGTCCTATGATAGGTTCCCAAGAAATGAATGTCATCGGTAGCATGTTGAACCGTGTACATATTAATGTGTATTAAATATTATGCAAGTTATGCTAATGCTTTGCGTGTGTTTGGATAAGGCCTTAGCTGATAGGGTTGGCAAAGTTTTTAGAATTGCATATTTCAAAATGATTTTCTTTTCGCCTGTTTTCATTCGAATTTAAATTAGTGCTTGTTAGGATAGTAATAAAACTATATATATAATTAACTTGTTTTATATAATATTGTGTAACTACCTACTTTTTTGCTTTGTTTGCTACTAATCTCTTACAGTGTTGTTATTGTTTTACTTGTTCTACCTCTGCATGCTTCGTCATTAGACGACGATTATTTTTATGTTAAAAAAATCTCATATAAGTGAACTGTATCTTGTTCTTATGAGAAATAAAAATTCTTTAAACCTATATATTATAACTAATTCAAATATTAGAAAGCCATTTAAAAAAAAATACAAAAAAAAAACTTATGAAGCTAATGGTTTCTATTTCTCAACATGCATTATGAGAATACATCAAGGATCCTTCCTGTATTGGTACATTTACAATTTCTTATCTACCTAAGTAAATTTCTTTAGAATCTGAACCCGCGAGTTACGCGACAAAACATCGAACATAGCCCTACTGATTCACACGTCGGCTTATCAGTAAAATTATATCATTATCATCTCAAATATTTATCTAGTAATATCAACTCCTAGTTATTTTTCTTACGCGTGGGAATTAACCGAATTAAGGCCCTGTACCTGTCGTTTAATCTACGTTTTTTTCACGAAACACACACGTGGGAAATTTGCAGTGGGTTTTTTTGGGAATTGTCATCGGGAGGTATAAAGACTATGTGAGTTTATGAATTTCTGAATAAATGATAAAACCATGGAAATTATGTAATTGCTGCTTGTAATTGGGATCATAGAGGATACTAAAAGGCAGCATTCTACTTTTCAGTAGGCAGAGATCCAGCTGTGCAGACGTTTCATTGTACGTAATTCTGAAGAGCATGTGCCTTGCACAAATAATTTCCTGGCTGAAATAATTTTGATACATGCGAAGGGCTACACTAACCTCACATATTAGGCAAAATTAAATACGAGTAAGTATTTAGATGTTTACACTTCATACCATGCCCAAGGCTAAGAAGCCAGATAGTAACAAAGTTTATAGCAATACTGTGTGCTACCAAAATCCGCCTTTTATGATGGTTGACTTCTGTAATATTTGATATTGAGATGGTAGTCAAATAGTCTGTACCTACTGACTACTGATAACAGTATAAGTACTCATACATGGGAATCACGAGGCAAATCCGGTAGCTAACTATCTTATGATATGACTTTGGTAGGTATTATAGGGCTTATAGAGGTTTCGCTTGTAGTTTGTTTTTGTTTCCGCACTACCTACTGTATTATGGATTTCATAAGCTTAAAAATACGAGAATTGCCTAAGGGGCAATTCTCGTATTTTTAAGAACGATCGCATTGTAATCTCAGTCTCAATCTGTCAAAAATACAATCAATTTACATACATTTTTGATATTGATTGTCGCTGTGATTGTCGCTGAGATGAGATTGCAATTTGAATTTGAACGTTTTTTTTAAGTTCGACATTGGCCTTCATATTTCAAGAACCATCGATGGAACGATGGACCAGTGGCTAACTAACATGTGGATTTACTATAATGACTATGCCTGTCATAAATACTCGTATATTTTACCACTCTCATTAGGGAATTTTGAGAGCATTTTCAGGTAAATAACCTTATTTACCTGAAAATGCTCTCAAAGTACCTACGTACCTACCCTATATAGGTACGTACTACAATCAATATTAGAATGAGATGACGTGTTGACTGACGTGATGACTGTGATGACGTGACGTGACGAATGAGAGTTTTTCTACATCATGACGTAGAAAAACTCTAATTCGTCACAACAACTTCCTACCTTTGCTCTCGTAGATATTTTTTTGCTTGAAAATATTTTAACAGTAATATAATAACATTAATTTTCAATGTCATCGGCAGACATTACACAATACAAATGGTTTTACAGCTTTTTCGCCCGTTTAGAACGAGTCACAGCACAGCTTACACCACGAAGTCAAAACAGTTTACTCGAATATACTCCATAATACTGTGTAGAAATGACTAGAATTGAATGTGCTTAAAATAGAATAGAATGCTTGCGTTGTCGCCTGTACACTATGGCGCGCTCCATCCACGCGCCAGGGCTGTAAAACAATATTCAAAAAATAATAGATGAATAAATAAATGACACAAAAATATATGAATTCTTTACGAACGTTTTCGGAAGGTCCGAAGAAGGCTAATAGAACTTCTTGTACAGTTTTTTTTATAGCTCACTACAGTTTTTGAAATTGTCTCCCAAGTTTTTATTTGAGTTTTTGGGTAGAAAAGGTATGCGTGACCTACTACCTACTATACTACTTATTCATAAAACTTTATTGCTGACATGCAAAAAATACTGGTAAGAAAATCGTTTATGATCGACAGGTAGGTACGAAATAACGAAAGAGACAATTAATTGCAATAATTTTATTGATCAAAATAAAATGGTTTGTGTTTTGTTTTAATCAGAAGGCCAATTCTCGTAATTTAAACGTTCAAAATGTAGTCGCATTCTCATCTCGGCGACAAATGTCAAAAACTTGTCAAAATATAGGGAAATTAGAGGTATTTTTTCCAGAGTGAGACTGAGATCAGACTGTGAACGTACTTAAAATTATTAGGATTGCCCCTCTGATATTTAACTGATTAATTGAAATCCAATAGCAAAATTAGGTACAAAGGTAAACTTTCTGAACCAGAGAACTCGAAGAAACTGGAGGAGAAGAATCTCAACAAGATTTAAAAGTCTGGAAAGAAAAAATATTTTTGCCATGAAAACTCACTTATTATCTATTGATATTGTCCTACATTTTCCACACCAATTTGGCATACTGAGCGCAGCACACTTATTTTTCCCTAAAAAATATCAAAAAAGTACAAACAATTATTTCAACGCTTTTGTATGTGGTTTCTCCACACCCAATAAAATGTTAAATGCAACTAAAAACTGCACACAATGATTTGCAAAATGTAAAACAATGCGCAAAAGGTTTTATTGTCAGATGCAGGTTTGCGATTCCTGGTAACTTTCGTTTTTTCGATTTTTTCTTGCGAAAAGACACGTGGCACGTAGTTTTGAGATTCTGCGGGGTAATTGCCTAACACAGTACCAATGACTTTCATTTTGACAGTTCAATAACATTCATTGCGTTATTTACGTTGTTGAGCAGACACATTTTTTTTTTCACAACATATGAAGCAATGGATTAGCAATATCCTTCAAAATTATTCAGATTGAGATTGATAGTGCGTTACGCAATTAGGGTAATGGACTACATCGATTGTGTTACAATAAAGTGAAGGCTGCAATTTATTGAGGAAAAAGATAAAATTAATTTAGTTAGTGAAATGAAAATATTAATAATAATAATACAATTCTTTATTGAGAGTAACCATGAGACTCATAGAGCGTTAGTAACGATATAATAAACTTACAACTATGTTAGTGATACAATTACAGCAACAATTACACAAAACCACACAATAAAACAATCACTGCATTCCAGCTGAGATACTGGAGTAACGACTTACAATAGAGCAGTCCAGCCTGTCTGCAATAACTCCCAGGATGCTAACCTAATTTTTTGGCATAGACTTCTTACATCAGTTCACTTCAGACTGCACTTATAACTTCGAACTTTGGACTACGCCATTTCTTGTAATTTCAGCTGAAAAAGTTTCTGAAACCTTCAGTTTTCTTTTTTAAATTTCAGAAGTCCCAGTAGTAGAAGCAAGTTGATTGGTAATCAAGTAAATAATCGTTTAAGTGAAATATACTGTTGTCTTGAACAGCGTCAGAACATTTGGGACATCTAAATAACGGATAAAATAACTGTCAATCCTCTCAACCATCGAACTACAACAAACCCTTAGAAACAGCATCCCTACATAATCACAACGCACACAGGACCAGCAGGGCGCACCATACCATAACATTACTCGTATTAAGCACAAAATCAGTGTTTACAAGACAGACGGACAAACCATTAACGAACACATTAACACAAATAATACAAATAATAGCTAAACAATAGTTCACCCGTATTTCACCCATTGTTTACTAAAGGAAGAACATTAAAAATTATTGACGTTTAGGTGCAAGACTTTTTTGGTGCAACCTACCCAGAATTTGGCGATTCTTTCGTATGGATCGTTAATGAGAATTAGTGATGTTATTGTTGGTTATTTTATATTTAAAGGTAGAATAGTGTGATTTTTTGTATCTATGTCGAATCACGTAGTCTTTGGAACGTTTTTACGCAACCTTATTTTGTTTTGCACAATTATTGTACAAGTACCTACATTGCAAACGCAAAAAATAACCTCACAGGTGTCTAATTCAGTAACCTGAAAAACGTTTTTAGCTTTGATCTCACTTTTTGGTCTTTATTGACTAAAGTGACAGAATTTATTAACTATCTTTTGTCCCCGGAAGGCACACTTGCAGATTTACATAAGTATTTCTTTAGTTGATGAAATTGTTTTGGAGGGTAAAAATTTATTTATTTATTTATTACCAAATTTCGTAAATAACACCTTAACAGCTATAACGCCAATGCGATGTTACTACCCAAAGAATTCAATTAAAAACAACCATCATAATTACAATTAAAATACAATCCTAAATAAATTAACACAATTAAAGCAATTAAATTAACACAATTAAAAATACAATCCAAATTACAATTAAAAATAAAAACAATTAAAAAATACAATTACAAATACCATTAAATGTATTAAATACTCGTAAATATATACACTGACTGGATACACTTTTAATACTAAGGGCTGATATTGCGTTTTGACAGCTTTTGTATAGAAAATACGTGAAACCGTCATATTTATTCTTCAAATAAAAGTTATCGGACAATTTAAAAATCAGCCAGCAATTAGTCAGCCATTGATAAACTAGCAAACTATTAAAATAAAATAATAATATCCTAATCTAATTAAACTATTAACAAACTAAAATATGGGGTCAAAAAATTCCTCTGCATCGCTTTACAAAGATTTATATAGATTACTTTAGATACTCCTAATTTCCTAAACATGGCTGCAAGTCTTTAATAAAGAATCGATTATAAATTAAAAGCAAAAATTACTTCCCAGTGTTGATACACATTTCGACCGACATGCTCAAGGTGCACAAACTGTGACATTAGGAAATAAAATGCAATAAACCAAGAGGTTTATTATTTGAAAATTCGTCCTACCGTTTTTACAGCTGCACCCTTTCAGTGTTTAACGTAAACATAATCGATTCGAGGGCCTTCGATTTTATTTCAAACGATTTGTTCCCAAAAGTTTTTACTTCAGGAGCCGAAAAACTTTATAGCTAGGATTTGCTTAAACACGTTTTGTCACTACCCTTTGATTGGTGAGAATGCATTTTTTCGTGGGCACTCAAGCAATTTTGAACCTTACAATAATGCCAGAAGGACTATCAGCCACGCACAAAGTTCTAAATTGATGTTTATTTGGTACATAGAGTTCTGTGCAGCTCCTGACAACGGTTTTGAACTTTATCAAAACACAAAAAGGTTTACGTTCGAGTTTGACAGATGCAAAATGAACATTGTCAAAATAATACAGGGTGTACACATGATTGACGTTTTACGATTCGAAAAACTAAAATTTATAGTTGTAACAATTCGCGGAACGGTTTCCGTCATAAAACCCTTTAACGTAGGTGTTTTATTACACTTCGTTAATTTTGTATCGGATCCGAGTGACAGATGACAGAGTTTGAAATGTGCTTTTGTAGCATCACAGATAGTAGTGTTCATTGTCAGTAGGTACTGTTGTAAATCTTATAAGGTGTTCCGCCTCTATGTTTGATATGCTTTGCAAAATTGTGGTTTACTAAGTTAAAGTTTTTAACCGACTTCAAAAAGAGGAGGTTCTCAGTATGGTTGTTTTTTTTTCAATAAGTTTAACCTTCCTACATTAAAGCCATTTTTTTTGGTATTATAGAACGAATACTTTTACCACATGTTAAATTGGGTTCCAAAATGTCTGCGCTGATTTTGATAATGTATCTAAAGCTTGTAAAAACGTGTTCGAAACCAATTTTTTGCTTACTTTCCTACGCGTGAAATTCACAACCCACTTTCTTAAAAAGATAAAAATATCTCAAAAATAGCAAACGCCTCGCAAAAACATGACTGTCACACAATTAGTCTTTCCCAAACTTAGCGATACTTATCGCAATACACGAAAATAGTTAACACTCCCCCTGAGTGTTAAAAATACTTCGATGTGGACAAAAAGTGATCTTCCCTGAAACGTTTTCACTCCTTTATCGTTACGTTGCACAAGAGGGTAACAAAATGAAGTGGGTGCAATGTTAGATAGTAGGGCAAAAACAGTGACACTTATGTTGGAAGGGGATGAAAGCGCTGAAAGCGAACTATGCTTTAAAGATACATCTTTACTACAGAATAATTTTAATATTATTTAATCAGCCTATAATGTTCCCACTGCTGGGACACAGGCCGCCTCTCTGTGAGATGGAGTGGGCCGTAATCTGCCACGCGGGCCCATTGCGGGTTGGTAGATGTCTCACGAGTCGTAAGACATCTGTTGTACAATTTGTAGGTCGTACCTTAAGACCTACAACTTGTAAGTCAGGGCTAGCACTGCTCCATGCTTTGAAATCCTGAAATGAACTCGCTATGAACGACATAACTGAATTTTAAAAACAAGTTGGTTTAAGCTTTTCAAGTTCTATTGTGCTTGATCTGCGACTTTCCTAATTAAGTGGGCAATGAAAAATAAAAAAATTGAAGACTTTGCACCATTTAAATTGCAGTGGACTTCAAAGTAGTCTGTGAGTTTTCTATTGTTTTATGATGCTCTATGTGTCACTAGAGGTGCTAAAAAATCTTTTAAATAGTCGTGCAGCGCAAAATCCGCTGAAATATACAAATCCAAGAGTTTTAACACAGCACAGTGAGAGAATTTTATCTAGCATCGTAAGTGAGGTCCTGATAACTTAATGGGGAGACGTTAACATGTGTTACATACTCAAGTAGTGATCATTATGTGCTACTCAAGTGGTTGTTTTGAGACCATCGTTCAGGCTAAGGGTTGGGAATTGTGAGCTTGATGTTTTGTTAACATTGAAGTGGCTTGGTAAATTCTTTTGGTTATCTATTTATATATTTGTGGTGAAAAGACTCTTCTACATATTATATTAGAAGTTTAGGTAGGTAAGTTATTGGTGAAAAAACCGGCCAAGTGCGAGCCGGACTCGCACACGAAGGGTTCCGCAGCTTAAGGCAAAAAACGCCGAAAAAAACACGTTTCTTGTATGAAGACGAGATATGTTGTTATAGCGGAAACAGCAATACACACTCTGTGAAAATTCCAACGGTGATAGTCAGACGAGCAGACGATAATTGGGTCACGCGTTGGGACCCTTTGGGTACGAAACCCTAAAAACAAACAAAAAATTATTATTTGAATAAACAGCAGCACCAAAATTCACTTCAGAATTGAAGCCACTACATAGATAACTACAGCCGTCCACCTCTACTATGTACTATCGCCAACACCAATATCTGACCATTTTGAAAACAAAATCCTGTACACATGATGACCAAAGCTGCGTCCATAAGTAAAACAAAAGAGGATCCTTTTTACGACTCGACTGCAACTCGACTGTAACTATTCCTGCTTACGCTGCAAGCAGGAATAGTTACGGTGGTCAGATATAGATTTTGGCGATAGTACCTACAAATCAGTCATATACCTACAGTAATATGTAAGTATGTACAGACTGGTGGGTCGCAGGGTGCTAATAGCCAATGGTGATTTGCATGTTAACGATCTGAATAGCTTCGTCCGGGAGTCTATATTCTATCTATAAATAAATAAATAAATAAATCCCTGGACATTTCACAGAGCACCATTTGTCCCAAGCTAAGCAACCTAATGCTTGTGTTATGGTAACAAGATGGCTGATAAACTACTTATATACATTTTTTTTTTTTGTAAATACATACATATTATAGATAGTGATCTATCTTTGTGATATAAACCATGACATAGAATCTCATAGCTTACTCACTCAAAGAAGACCTGCAGCTTTATCGATCCTACACACCATATAGCTCACAGATATTGTAAGTCCCTATAGACATTATGTCACATGATTACTGATAGTAATCGTCACAGTCAGCGGGCGGGAGCCGTTGATAAGCAGCCAGATGCCATCCATCCGCCCACCGATTGAGTTACAATTGCTGTGAACTGACTCATTATCTGTATCTCGACACCCCGTGATTGCATCTATATTAGGTACTTTTTAAATGTGATATTGCTTCAATTGTAGCAATACTTTTGGAAGAGGGACTTTTTTGATACATAGTACTATTAGTGGTAGTAAAATGTAATGTTATCTTAAGCACGTGCCGTTCGAAAGTTTTTGAGGATCAGAAAATTCGTATCGTCACTTTAAAAATGTTTTATTTTGTTATTCCATCAATTTAGATTTAAATAGGTAAGTACTACAACCCCATTTTATGTCCATGTCCAATCTATGGTTGTCTGGAAGAGATCATAGAAAGCAATAAGGCCGCCCGTTGTATATTTTTAGTATTCGATCAATTTTTTTTGTTACGTACTTTTGTGGTGTACAATAAAGTATATATAAATATACTTCTTCATCTTTTCTAGTATCGGTACGAGTAAATAAGAATATTGGCCTATGAGTTGCGGCTAAAAGATTACCCAGTCGGTAAATAGCTAGCGTAAGTGCGCAAGGAGAGCCAGAGTCTGGTACTCAGCGTTACGGTACTGAGTGTTGGTCTGGCTGGTCAGATAAACGCTTAATACCGTCATATCACTTTTAAACAGATGCTTCACAAATCATAATGTATCAATCCATGAATGTCCAAGCTACGACATGTTATTCCAGTATGTAATTACTAATGAGGAGCTCTTCGTAGAACTTTCGAAGCGATACAATATTGAACACTACTTAATGACATATGTTAGTAATAAAAACATGACACATTTTAATATGACAGCTATCAGTAAGAGAGCAAATTACTAATCAATGAACATTCGATGAATAATCAATGTCCAATATTTTAATTGTGTTTTCCTTGAGTGACATAATCACGCACTTTTAAATTAATCACACCAAGTCAAATGAAATCAATACAGACACAGAGGTAGTATTAGTATAGTCCTGAAAATGATTGTTGGCAGAGTGGACTGCCCCATCCTAAGACACTGGGTCAAAGTAAGTATAGGTTTATGTTAAATTAAATTTAAATAAGTAATCATACTAATAACACTAACATAGGTAGCATATAAGCACATTCTGTTACTAACCACTAACAACGTATGAACTGTTAAAGGTCTGAAATAAAGATATTTTATTTTTATTTTATTTATAGCTGTAGTTCAGTTAGTATTGATTTCATTTGACTTGGTGAGTAATGGTATAAAGTGTTTGTAAAGCTGTAATGAACTTTTCAATTTTAGCTCACTCTCCATGGTTTGATTTGCAAAAAACTAGGAGAAATACATACATTCAGATTCGACTATCAACCTTCAGTAATTGGGGAATCTCCAAAGAAAGACAGAAAGATTTGCGTTAAACATGCTTTACTTAATTTGGGAAGATCTAAGAAAGATGTCGAAAGATGAAAGCATTTCTTAGGAAGCGAATAACATAAGTCACAGTGACTTAGAGACGAGCATAACTCAAACTTTCCTTTTTTGTTCCACACCGATTTCACGACCTATTTAAACCGTAGGATTAGCCATCAAATACGCCGTTTCGGTGAATTTCTCCGCGAAATCGAAACGCCCAAATGACTGGCAAACTTGATACAGAAGTCGAAAAGATCAAATTTCAACCTGTCACATGTGGTTGACATTTTTTTACCGATTCGCGTGTGTTCTCATGAATTTTAGACCTTTTTTCGATGATTTGAGATAATTTTGACATAAATCTTGTATGCTACTGCATTACCCATTGAGTGTAAACATGTGTTGGACATTCCGATTGGTGTTAGTTTTTTAGCGATTATTTTCAAGTGTTCGGACCAGAGGATAGCTGATGCAGTGAAGTTAATTTGAAACAGAACACAGAATTAAATGATAATTGGTAAACCCAACACCAACACGGACAAGTGGTATTGTAAGGTACTGTTAATCAATAGAGCAGTGACGTCTTTGTGGAAACAAATAATACCAAAATTACTTCACGCTTGAAAGTGAATATGAATCGGATATCCATTGTCCGCCTGTGTCCTTCCTCTAATGTACTTTTAAAATAAACAGTACACCTAAACTGTACACGTTCACGCCTATCTGCCCTCACATTGTCATGACCCAACACCCCGCTAGGCTACAGTTAAAAACTATTCGTCCAATAATTATTTTGGTAACTTATTCTTTTCTATACTTATTGAAATGGTCAAAACACGTAGGCACGCTTACGTCTCGCGCGCCATTGTCTGAGTCCTCCACGCTGCATTTGTCACCGCAGTTTGTCAAAATTTCGGTTTCCATTTCTAAGAACGAATCTATTCTTGGCATTTGTAACTTGTCATCTTTTAGTTCAAGGCTCCGTTATACAACTGCTCCCAAGTTTAACAGCGCAAGCTTGGCGACAGTTAGAAGCTTTTTTTTGTTGACAATTTTATGGAAACCAATAAATATTTCAAAAGTGGAGCATTTTATAAGAGCAGACTTCCATAGTAGTTAATAACTGTTCTTACTTTCAACGAAGTGTTTACTCCTTTGTTTTTCAACAGTAGATGAATTATGTCTTTGTTTGAAATCTAATAAAAAGTTTCGCTTTTAAAGGTCGAGACGAATTGAGATTCAGAATAATATGACTAATTTATGTTTGGGAAACCGGAATATTTTCTAACATTATCTATCATAGTGCGTTTACGATATGTACCTAGTATTACCAGCCAGTCTTTTTGTACTTACTAACTACTACTGCTACTACTTTTAGTCGCATTCGGCATTTAATACCTATGTTATTTCTTATGACTTGTTATTACTGAATAAGTGCATGGTTACTAAGCTAGCAAACTTGCCCCAAAAATAGGGATGAAAAATCATGATAGAGATATAAACCTGTGCTGATCTTCATATTTCCTTTTATTACTAAGTATCTGATACGAATTTGCAAATTGAGAATGATTTTCAACTGCAGTACCATTTCCTAGGTAGGCCTAAGACGATGATGAATCGTTAGACCTTGATCAACTTCCTAGTTTTAATTTCTTAATTTTCTATTTCATCTCTTCTGAAATTGATACGTCAAATCTGTTTTTGGATTATGTCGCTGTAAGATGGTTGAAGCCGTGATAAATAGTTAAGTACCTAGAGATATATCTACATACCGTAATATAGTTATAAGTAAGCTTCAACCATCTTACTGCGACAGAATAGATATTATACTCATTACATTTCCCCGGGGAATTTTAATTGTATCTACGTCGGTCTCGTTTCTTGAAACTTAGACAAAATCCCTCTGTTTTCTAGAAATGAATTTGTAGAAATAAAGAAATAAATTTGAAATGTCTCAGTGAAAGTAACAACCCTTTCTAAACTCTCGCAGAATAGGCGTTGCGAATGCGCCTAAATGCAAACGGAATTTCACTTTTACATCCTAATTACGCTTTGTTAGACAAAAGAAAACTCTTTCATTTACCATAAAACAGAATTTATGAGTTTCACTGTTCCGCGCGAAAGGACAAAAGTCAAAGGAAACAATGGTTTTTGTAATGTCCCAAATAAATGCAACTCTTCCTTTGATGCATAGCGGTCCCCTTTAACTGTTACTCAAAAATATAACCGTCCAAACAAAACGGACTTAGTTACGGTAACGAAAAGGGTAAAATATTGTTCACGTGTTTAACTGTTCACTAGGAAACAAGTGGATGGCGTTTTAGGGAATATCAACCTTATGGTGTTGTACTTAGAATTATAATGGTCTGTGATAATTTTCAGGAATTTGGCGCATAACCTTGTAAACGTTTATTTGGCTGAAATTGCGAACGGGTAACACGATTTTCAATTTTATTGCATGTTTTTAATGTTCGCGTGATTTTAGCGAACCCTTTGGCTGTAAAAACTATTTTTTAAACGTTTTTATTGTTTTTCTCTAAATAACTGTAGGTATATGTTGACGTTTATTTTTTAATGTCTTTATTGAGGTTTTTGGCAATTGGTGATTTGGCGAAAGAGTTGCAAAGTGTTTTTAACAGTTAGCTTGGTATTATGCAGTTTTTTTGGAAACGTTGTTTGCCTAAATGTTATTAAGTAATGGCAAATTGGGCAATTACTTTTCAATGGATAAGAGAAATGCAAAAAACTACGAAACTTTTTTGTATTATTTGCTTCAAAATGGTTGATTTTTGCAAACCTGACTATAAGGTACAATTCTTTTCGTTTGTGTTAGAAAAAAAAGAGTTTCTGTTCAAAATAATATGGCATTATTTTCGCAATTAGTAGTTTTTTTTATTATTGATTAAATTTTGTGAACACAGTCTAAAAAAAGAGTTTCTGTTCAAAATAATATGGCATTATTTTCGCAATTAGTAGTTTTTTTTTATTATTGATTAAATTTTGTGAACACAGTCTATTTGTCTGTACCTACATTTAGGTACTATCACCAAAACCTATATCTGAACATTTTGAAAACAAAATCCCGTGTACAGACGCCAGCAGGTCAAGCTACCCGAAACTGTCAAATTTCCCCAATCAACCTTGAACCTTAATGCTTTAGCGATAAAGTTGAAAATCTATTAAATAAATTTGACAGATTGTAGTAGCTTGATGCGCTGGCGTCTGTACATGCTGACCACAGCAGCGTTCTAAAAAACAAAAGAGGATCCTTTTTAGGTCGACTAATAATATGCGCTGCAAGCCCCTGCTTGCCTTGCCTTGTCCTTGACCACCGCAAGGACTATCCCTATAGTCCTTGCGGTGGTCAGATATAGATTTTAGCGATAGCACTGGTCCCATGGGGAAAGTTGTTCAGTTTGATGATTTACAGTACGAACCCTTAAATATGAATACTCCTTTCTGATACATGCTGTATAGGTTTAGGTTCTAGGTTTATTTAAGATTAGATATTATTGAAGTTCCAAACATTTTCAAAACAGCACTGACAATGTTTGAGTTTATTATGAACTTCTGTTAGAAATCTCGTGGATCAAAAAATGTATTAAAATATTTGCAACAGGAACAAGCTTTACTCCGTTTGGAGTTTGAATTGAATAAATTTACAAATTAATTTGCAATGGCTATAAAGGGATGTGAAGTGATGCTGTGGAACCAACTTTAGTACCTACTTTCTTTTATTTTAGGGAATACATTGCCAATTCCAACAGTGCCTCGGAAAACACGTTAAGCCGTTGGTCCCGGCCGTCATTCGTGAATCTATGACAGTCATTACGGGTAGTCAGAAACCCGAAAGTCTGACAACCCCCTCGTAATACCCAGTAACTCTGTTGTGGAGGTCAGATAGGCAGTCACTCCATGTAAAATACTGGTAATCAGCTGCATTCGGTTAGACTGGAAGCCGACCCCAACATAGTAAAAGGTTAGGCAGATGATGACATTGACTATTCCGAGAAATTAGCAGCCAAGAGCCTAATTACATTCAAAACTATATTCCAAAAAGGATGAACACACCGAAACATTTCTCAGCACCCACTCAAGTTTGTTACTAAACACATAAACGGTAACATTGTCGGCACCTTCAAAGAATCGTAATTGGACTAACGGAAAGAAAGTAGCCCGGTTATAAAAGTATACAAACAGTTAGGTAGGTAATAAAAATACGGCCTGTACCGTAAGTCCATAATGTAACAACTAACTGTACCGAAAGGATCCGAAGTGAGGAAGTAAAGGAAATTGTAAAATGATTGTAACTGTTACAACAATTGGGCTGGCGAAATTTCGTTTTACTGCACATTTTTGGGGCAGAAATTTGGGGGGAGGAACAGTCTTTAAATTAAAATTCATTTGTTTCAGGTACCACATAACCCATATATTTTTGTTTTCTTTCTTTTTTGCCTTCATTAAAGACTGTTCATCTATCTAAACGGAATTTAAACAGAGACCTCTTAAAGGATCCCAGACACTCTTTATTTCTAATAGCTGCTGGTATACTATTATATATTTTTGGGGCCGTACCTAGCGCATTTTTCCGAAAAATGGGGTTTTGTGAGGGGTAACTTGAATGGTATCCCGATAACAGTGAGAGCGCAGTTTTTCAAATAAATAAAGGTTATATCGAACAAACACTCCCATTTCATATACGACTATGTAGGTACATAGACGGTAAAGTGAGCAAACTAAGTTCCTCAAACAATGGTTTACAACTATCAATCGATTGTAATTTGGTAAACGATCGCAAGCATTTCTTCTGAGCTTTAAAAGCAATGTCTCTGACAATGGAGTTGCCCCAGAAAATGATTCCGTACCTAATGCTAGAAGCCACATAAGCATTATAAGCTATTTGTACTGTAATACGGTTTACCGGTTTTAACAGTTTGTACAGAGCATACGCAAATTGACTAAGCTTCTTCGACAAAGCGTCGATATGATGTTTCCAAGTCAGATGACTATCTAAGTAAAGGCCCAGAAATTTTGTGACGTCACATTCAGAGATTGCTACATTAGCCTGTGTCCTTTGCCAGGATGCAATCTATCTTCTTGCCAAATTTTATCGAAATCCGTTCATTGGTTTAGGCGTGAAAAGGTAACGTACAGACTGGTTGCTTTCGAATTTATATTTTTTTTTGTTTTTTAAAACGTTGCCCACACTAGGAATTTCTCCTGTATCGTGGGTGCGTTCACAAACATCTAAACTCACATACACATACAGCCAGACCCGCGGGAATCGAACCCGCGACACGCAGCGCAGCAGTCAATCGCTTAACCACTGCGCCAACCGTGCCGTCATATTAGTATGGACTTTGTGTACCTACCTATATCAAGAACCTATACTAACAGAAACTTTGATAGATATACGGATTTAAGCTAATAGCTAAAATCAGTACACTTTTTACAACAAACATTACATAGCACATTAGCCTGAATAAATACTGCTACTAACAGAGAGTTTCACGTACTTACTACCTACTCTCATTAAGTAGTAACAGTTAAACTTTTAACTACTTTCTAAAACAAAAAAATCTGTAACACATTTCTCCCGTTAAAGAAATGCATCTTCTAAAAACTATAACGGTTTCTTTATTACCGATGTTAGTGCTGTTTTTATCACAATTTCTCCAAACGTATTTTGCGCAATAAAAATTTCACCTAGCAATACTGCTGTACCGAGTTTCGCGTCCTTGCAATAAAATCTTTTTATGCAATTTTTAGCCTTTTTGCTAAGAGTTTGGGCAAAGATGAATATTTTCTATAACTTTGCCTTTGGTTCACTGCCGCTAATTGGTGTTAGTAACATAGCTTCACAATTCGGAAGTTTACAATACTATCCAACAGTAGGACGAATTGTTGCTTTTAGGGAAAAAATGAACTTTATGGGGCGTCATTGTTCTACATTGTTACTTAAGTTATAAGAAATAGTTGAAAGAAGCCGGCTTGCACGCTTCTTTGTATTTTTTGTGGGTGCATGCGCCAGTTTTTATTTGTGTTATGCAAAATTTCTTAATGACTAGAATTTCGGTTTTTATTACTTGAGTAGGCACTTTTCGCTTGGTGGTCCATAATCCTATGTAAACATGAATCACATCTTATCTTTACCAATTTTTACAAAACTGGGCAAAGATAAAAATCTTCGAATCAAAATTGCCGACAGGAAAAACCTTTTCTCAGCGTGTAATAATTAGATCCTTTTGAAAGAACCTCTCTAACACGAAAAATACGGTGCAATGAAAAGAACTTGTACATATTTCCTCTGTCACCCCCCGAAGATCATTACTTCCCTACTCATAACCGTATAATGGAACTAATTTGTTGTTCAAACAGGGGTCCTCAATACACAAACATTGTAACTTTGATCCTGTCAAAATTACACTTCCTTCCCAAAAACAAACCTCACACCCTTAATTTGCTAAAATAAAGCTGAAAATCGAATGGCAAACCAAGATAAAAACAGCAAATGATCTTGGTAATTGGTGACTGCAGGACATTTATTTGACACGTACCGAAAGCAATTGTCACTTTCAATGTATTGTCAAACGACAAATGAAACTCAAAATGGCCACGGACATCGTGATTTTAGCTTGATGTATCGGATTTACTTTTATATTAATTATAATTGTATAGTATTAAGTAACGCTTATAATACTTTCATTTATGACCTTATATTTAGCAGCAAAGGGCAGCAGCAGCGGCAGGCCCCTCTTCCCCACTGGGCACACTGGGCACCCAGGGCCCCGCGATGGATTGGGGCCCCCTAGTCCCTCCATTATCAAATGATAACGGCTAGATACTCTACTCTCGCCTGAAAATCAGGCTTATCGAATGCAGCATGTTTAATAAATTTCACTATATAAAAATTGTACCTATATAATATAATTATATTCCTTTAAAAACTGTTTATAAGAATCATCAGTCAATCAACAAAATAATAATTATGGTTTTATTATCCTAATGTGCCCAGGGCCTCTAAAAGACGGCCCTGCATTTGACAGAAATGGTTATTAAACTGCGTGAGCAGAAATAATTACTTCTACTAGAGTGTTCTCAATGTTCCCTGTACACCTGCCACGTGGCGGTCTTTAGTTTGTGCCCAAGGGTGAAAAACGACAGTTTGTGTCCCTATGTATGATTTTCATGTTGAAAGCTTTTTGAGGTTTTGCTGCTGTAAACTGCGATTTCATTTGAGCCAATTATAATTTTATACATTGACACACTACCTATTAGCTACCTTTAGAAATTCCTCAACAGATAAGCATCATATAGATTTCAAGTACAATTTGTATCAAATATCTAACAAAACGGAACATACATACATTGAAAAGTTAAAATTAGGTAGGTACTTATCGATCTACCACACCCCACAATTCAAAGAATCAAAATTCAGATACATTAAAAAAAATATGTATTCAAAAGCATCAATCGTGAGATCAATTTGCGATACGACAAACAATTTGTTGACACTTCAAATAACCACATTCATACAAAATACGTCCCGATTGACATTCGATTGTCAATGAAATCGAAACCGTCAAATGTGCAACGCATGGTATAAAAGACCACGACTAGGTATTTTTTCGGAAAACTAAATCCTACTGTTTCCGAAATAAGGTCGAAAATTGTAGGAGGTTTAAGTGAAATAGGGATAGGTGATAGTAAAAAAAACATACGTTGTGTGGTCTATGTAACTGAGTAGCGTTTTATAACAATTGAAGTCAAAATAGCGTGAAATTGCGTCACATTATGAGCGTTAATGCTTAGCAGAAATTGCGTTTTTGAAGTGGCAAAAGCATTGATATGGAGTGTCGTTACACTTCTTAATCTAGTGGTGTGGAAGTGCCTTTGTGTGAACGTGAATGTTGGTTTGCTTTGGGGTACTTGACAAACGACAAACGTATACAATTTAAAAGCAGAAGTTTCGAAAATTGCCCAAAATGTTTTTAATTATTATTATTGCTTTGGAGTACTTGACAAACGTATACAATTTAAAAGCAGAAGTTTCGAAAATTGCCCAAAACGTTTTTAATAATTATTTTCTGCAGAATAGAAATTGGTAGGGAACATAATTTACAGCATTATGCAATCGAATCGATAAAGCATTTTAGATAGATAAAACAATGACAATTTTTGTGCTTGCCATTATGTTGAAAAAACACTTCCAATAAATAATAGTTCCATTTTTTTCAAAAAAAAAATCTTGGGATTGTCCGATTTGACCTTTTGGTACAATACAGCTCGATTTACAGAATTAAACTTGTTAATGCTTTAACCAAATGTCATCTCCTACCACTGTTGGCTGGTAATAAGACTTTTCCAACTGTATCGTAGAGATTTCAAATTTTTCCATTTATTGTGGTTATCTTTTGAATCTCCTTGCTAGACCTAATAACCGATTTAAAACGGTGACAGAAGAGACTTAATTTCCGTACCTACTCTGACTGACGGAGCGTGGCGTGGAGAAAATATTCATGCATGAACAAATTGCCAAAACGCTATTCCTAAAATGCAGTGGACATCTTAGTAACATACTATTGACAGACCTCTGGTCTGGTAGTTGTAAAAAGTGTGATTATTTTCACAGATCTTCGCTTCAAAATAAACTGTAAGCTAATCCGATGCGTGCAAAAACTTCTCCTTGGGTGGCCTTAAGTGGCGTCAGGCCGTGCTACATTCTGTGTGTTTTGGATATATTTACGATACATTACATCCAAAGAACTTTCAGCCTTAAGACGAAAAGGCTAAAGTTCAGTATTGAATGGTGAGGTACATGTTTTTATTCAACATCGTAACCAAATATTTACTTTTGACTTGTCTTTATGAATGAAATTTCCTAACCCCGAGATGTAGGTAAACTCCGCGACATGATAGTGTTGTTGGACATTTAGAAATGAACGAGGAAAAATATTTCGTCAATAACTTCAACGCATTTTGTTTTAAGCTGAGCGTTAAATAAGATTTTAGGTCCAGTTTCAAGAATTGAGGTGTAAGATCGGTTCTGCACTGCATCCAATCCGAATTCGAGAAATATCATTTCGAAGTAATAGTCATAGTACTTACTGAGGGGCTTGTGGCTAAGTAATAACAGCCGCACGGGTCGATCGATCAGGTTAAGCTACGCTTGCCGCGGTTGGTCCGTGGATGGGTGACCATTTTCACATACCAAGACCCCTCCGTGCCTCGGAAAGCACGTTAAGCCGTTGGTCCCGGCGGTCATTCGTGGATCTTTGACAGTCGTTACGGGTCATCAGTAGCCCGAAAGTCTGACAACTAGTCTTACCAAAGGGTATCGTATTACCCAGTAACTGGGTTGTGGATGTCAGATAGGCAGTCACTTCATGTAAAATACTGGTATTCAGCTGCATCCGGTTAGACTGGAAGCCGACTCCAACATAGTTGGGAAAAGGCTAGGCAGATGATGAGTCATAGTACTTACTATTTGCATGAGGGGTTGCGTATTAGATCCGAACTCTGTCCGTCCGAACTTAGAACAATTCGGATTGAAATTGAACTCGGATCTTGAATTCGAATTTAGATTGGATGCAGTACACAACCCCTATAAGAGTTTCTAGCTCCAAGTTTGAGATGGTGTCTGCTGCAAGACGTGACATCGGGAACTGCTTCTAGCTGTCCTAGCACATGGGCGCAGAAGTCTCTTATATCTATTTGTTAATTTCCAAGCCTGTTCCCAAGCCAAACGGCGCCTGCTTCTATTTAGCAGAAATACGTCGTACTGTTTATAATTTTATACGTCTCGAACGAACGTCGTACTGTTTCGACTCCTATAATGTACATACAGACCGTTATTGGTTAAAATTCAGACTCTTGTGTCTTTACCACATAATGAAGCAAAGAAAAGGAAGAAAGCAAGAAGCTTTGCATAATAGACCCTTCCATATGGAAGTAGCTAGCAGAAGTACAATTAGCTCACGAATCTATTTATACTTTATGTCCATTATTTCATTCATTATTCGTCAGCTGTGCCCAGTTTGGCAATCAAAAATGCTACCTTTGGTAAGCAAAACGATTACCGATCATTACTGTTTTACTAAAATTCGATCCAGCCTGTCCCATCTTGCTGCCCTCTCTCAGCGACGCCCTAAGCCGAGGTTCGTACCCCACAGGGGGTGCCCTTAGCGTGCAGTCACTTAGTTTTTAATTAGATTTATGCCCTGACTTTAACTTTACTTAAAGCAACCACAGGATAGTCCGGTTAAGTAGTCGGGACCTCTCTAGGTCAACTACGAGATGCCATTTATAAAAACAAAAACAACTGTTTCACTTTTTAAAGCAAGCCGACACTAACGACCCGTCACTACCGAGCGGAAGGTACAATCATCCGCTTTGAAATATAACATGACGTTATAAGAAGTAGAAGCTCCTGAAAACAATGCCCAGTGTTGTGTAGGTAGTACAAGTAGGCCACTGAAGTGATCCATTCATGATTCACGAATAAGCAATCAATGAAGTTGAGGATATGTTTACAGGATCTAATTATGTTTCTTTGAGTATTACCGAAGCACTTAGGTGCACACCTTTGTAAGTATCCACTCATAATAAATTAATTAAAGGAATAATCATGTTGTGGCAGGAACAGTGAACATTGTGTTCTCCCAGAAAATCATAGTCACAAAATTGGTCATAGCTAGGAACAGCGCCACAATTGCATAATAGCAGCAGGTTAAGCTATGCTTGCCGCGGTTGGTTCGTGGATGGGTGACCTTTACATACAGATACCTCTCCGTGCCTCGGAAAGCACTGGTTCCGGCTGGCATTCGTATATATCTTTGACGGTCGTTACTGGTAATCAGAAGCCCGAAAATTTGACAACCAGTCTTATCAAGGGGTACTGTATTACCCAGTATTTAGGTAGTGGAGGTCAGATAGGCAGTCGCGCAATACTGGTATTCAACTGCATCCGGTTAGACTGGAAGCCGAACCAAACTTAGTTGGGATAAGGCTCGGCAGATGACTTTCAGTCACAATCTGAATCATTTTTAAGAATATTGCATCATACGGAGTATGTTCGAAAATTGTGTCTGCTCAGCAACGTAAATAACGCAATGAATGTTGTTGAACTGTCAAAATTAAAGCCTTTGCTAATGTTTGTGTTTTACGCAATAACCCCGCTGTAATGTGTTTGACCTCCGAAATTCCGAATATTGCAGAGAAGAATTGGGATCAGGGGGCCTACTCCGAAGTAGTATCGGCCGAATGTTCGGCCGTTTCCTGCTGCGAAGTTACTATTTGATTCGTTCGGTCCCGATCCTACACTTCTACACTCTTTCGAATATTGACAATTGTCCCGACCCAACTGAGCTGGTCCGAACTTTTTTCGCATGTTTCAATAATATTTGGTGCGGCCATGTGTCGGTCCGATCCGAACATTCGCACTTTGCACTTCGGAGTAGACCCCCTGGTGTCGTTGAATTTCGCCAAATAGCCTTGCACGGATAATTCCATACATTAGGGCTTGAAATGAAACAATAAAACAAAGCTCTTTAAAGACTAAAGTAAGTTAAAACACCAGCGTTGATCAGGGAGCTGATTAGCCCATTGGGTAACTCAGTCAATGTACTATAAGAAATTATTATGAAAGGTACAGCACTTTTCCTAACATAGCGAAAGCTCGCCATTTCATTACAGCTGAGTCACTGCGTAATCTCTGAAACAAGCTAATCCATCGTTAAAACATCATGAAATGCATTAGCCATGATAACGCCAATTATAATTGACACATTAGGTACCGAGTGCCCACTTCGGTAGTGAGCGGTTAACATCAAAAGTGTTAGGAAGTTTACACATTACCTTTGCGTACTGAGAAAAAAATTACTTTACCTACAACTTCAAACGGCCCTGTATTTTAAGAACGTTCGCAGTCAAAAATACAATCAATTTAAATGAATTTTTGACAAGTTTTTGACATTGGTTGTCACTGAGAGAACATTGCGACTTTATTTTTTTTTAAGGCCGAGAATTGATTTGGAAAAAATAACTTTACCCGCTACTTCAGTTGTATACAAGACGATTAAAAATAATTCCATGGTATCGGAAATCACTTTAGAAAATACTTTTGATTTTTTATTTACAGCAGTTATGTGAATCAACCTAGCTAATGAAGGGCGATCTATATACCGATTTTCCTCTTTTTATCCTGCCCGTCCTGACCTACGGTGCTCAGACCAGAGCTGCAGTCTCGACATTCATAGCGATCGCTTTACGACCGAATTCGGTCGCAAAGTCCTGTCACTCCATACATTACATCTGTCAATCCGGTGCGACCGAATTCGGTCGTAAAGTGATCGCTATGAATGTCGAGACTGCAGGGGCTGGTGGCTCACCGAGTCGCAAAAGTTCCACTCTGGGGTTTACCAAAGAGCAATGGAGCGCATCACGCTGCGGTCCAAAACGGGGATCCTAGGCTTAGGTAAATAGACTGCCAAGCTGAAATGGCATTGGGCGGGTCACGTCAGCCGCATGCACAACTACCGCTAGGCAACAGTCTCCACGCGATGGATACCTGAGAATGGACGGCGCCGCCAAGGCCGGCCCAGGAAGGGGTGGTGAGATGACCTTGACGCGTACCGCAAGGGTTGGATCGAGATAGCTCTAGAAAAGGATACCTGGAAGGATTTTGGGGTGGCTATTGGTCAGCGGTGGAACAGTGTAGGCTCACTTGGATAAAAAACTTAAAATGTAAATCAAGAAAAAACAATAATTAGAACCGTCTGATTTGTCATAACTAAAAACTTTCTAAAAGTTTTGGGTTAACTTGATTTGACAGCACTAATTTTCTTTTGTCTCATCTTATGTCATCTGTCAATCAAATAAAGCTAGTTAAAAAAGCTTAGTCGGTACTTATACAACAGAATCAGCACCCACTAGATTACCTACTACAAACTTTAATCACTGGAATTAAAACACATTTTCTGAAATTAACTGTATCGTCTCATTTAGGTGGTCAACAACTATTTTTCATAGATACCAGGCGCTTGCGGCTAAATAACATCAGCCGCACGGGTCGATCGACCAGGTTAAGCTACGCTTGCCGCGGTTGATTCGTGGAACCTCACCTCGGAAAGCACGTTAAGCCGTTGGTCCCGGCTGTCATTTGTGGATCTGTGATAGTCGTTACGCGTCGTCAGAAGTCCGAAAGTCTGACAACCAGTCTCACCAAGGCGTATCGTATTACCCAGTAACTGGGTTGTGGAGTTCAGATAGGCAGTCGCTCCATGTAAAGTACTGGTATTCAGCTGGTTAGACTGGAAGCCAAGCCCACCATAGTTGGGAAAAGGCAAAGCAGATGATGATGCCAGGCGCTTGCACGGCAGCAAGGCAGGTCCACCTACTCAAGCAAGCACGAGGAAACAGAAGCACCCAAACTATTGTTTACAGTCATATTGTTTTCTTTAAAACCTTGTATTATTTTACGTGATTTCTATAAAATATGAAGTAAACCTACACTCACCTTTACTGTTACTGATAGCGTACTGAAAAGCACTCCTGACTTTAATACGCTGATTACAGCCGAGGTTCCATTATGTTACAGCGCTGACACATTAGCCGCTGCTATGAGCCGGTGTGGTGTAAGCGAGAGGCAGAAGCGCCGTGAAGAGTGGAAGTAGATCTGTGTATAAACTATACTAGTAGAGTATGGTTTGCATCATAAAAACCAGTTACAGTTGAAATGCATGTTTATCATTTCAGTACGAAACACCTTCATATTATGTATATTTTATCTTCATAAATGTGTTCAAGAATTTCAATATTTTTGTTTCTTTACAGGATCATTGGAGGGGATGGTCATATTTCAACTCGTCACTGCTCTTTGCTAAGATTGCGATTGACGAGTAGGAAAGTCAACTTTTTATCAAATCAGAATGAGAGAATGGCGCTAAATAAAATAATATTTGTCTTAGGTCAACTTTTTAAACGCTCAAGTGCCCTATCTATATAATTTGATAAACGACTAAAGACTGATTTTTCCAACGCTAGATAAGTTTATCCGAGGAATAATTTTGAATTTTTCACAGTTCTTCCATACAAAATCAGTCAGACGTCAATTTTATTCCACGAATAAAAATTATATGTCGATTGAAAAATCAGCCCCAAGCAGTTCTCCCTCCTGAATGCTTTCTCGCTACTCTTGCAACTTGAACCTCTCCCGATATCGATGACAGACGTTCCGATAAAACTGTCATAATAGACATGTCACACGGCTGCTATTTTTACACTACATTTCAACTACTATAATATACGAAGAAAATAGATCGATAAAAATATACATGATCAAAACAATCATAAAATCAAAAGTTTTAATAGGAACTATATCGATGGTAAGAAATTTTTAATCGTAATATACGATGTTGTGAATCATTGATATAAAAGTGAGGTAATTATGTATGTCACTGATTAAAATTAGATCAAGGTGAAATCACGGCTAAACAACATGGTTCTCCCAAATGGACTGTGACTTTTTTGTCAGGTGAACAGAGGGGTAACAGCGTAACACACCAGCAGTAGCAACGGCTTACATTTTGATAGTTCATCAACATTTATTGCGTAAATCCTACTAATATTATAAACGGGAAAGTTTATATGGACGGATGGATGTTTGTTACTCTTTCACGCAGAAACTACTGAACGGATTTGGATGAAATTTGGCACACAGATGGTTTATAACAAGGATTAACATATAGGATACTTTTTATCCCGATATTCCCACGGGATCGAAACTTATGCGGGTGAAACCGCGGGGCGCAGCTAGTAACATAATATTTTTTTCGAACATTTAAAGCAATGGATTAGCAATATCCTTCAAAATGATTCAGATTGATAGCGTGTTACAAAATTAATGTCAGATCTGTTGTTCCTCTGGTAGGCGTGTGTCGGTTGCGTTCCACACTCTGTTTTGAAGATCCTCCATTTTGCCAGGTAGGTGAATATATTTGATACTTTACCTGAATTCAAGAAGATTAACCTCCTCATTCATTTAATTCAATTCCGACGATAATTACACCATCGTAAATGTAAAGAAGCAGATCTTTGAAAAAATATCTCACGAATTCAGTACCCTATTGTGTATTTTAATCGATAAATTAAAGTATTCAACATTCATTGTATTGAGTTTAAACATCAGTTAAACTGACATGTCAATTGTCATACCTCTACCCACTTTAATTTTCGAGCATTAAAAAAAGATAGCATGGTGGCTTATGATTTTGGACCGGATTCAGCCCACATTATATTACCCCCTCAACTAGTACCAAAAATCGTATCTCCCACTTTCCCTTCAACATTCACCTCCTTCTGGAAATTACCCACACCATCATAGTACCTCCTTCACAAAACAATATCTACGTAGTGGCAAATATGAGTGTGACGCGATATCAGATCAAAGCGCGCCGCCTCTGATAATGACACTTCTGAAGAACCGACATGCCACAGTAGCCGGTCGAATGTATAATAATATAGATTATTGCCAAACCTTTGATGTGTGCCGGTAGATAATATACTAAGCTGGGGTTAGCGGCTTTTAGTCACTTCTTTATGTGTTCGAGAAATCAAACCGTTTTTGTACATATTTATCGAACTATCAATCGGTATTTATAATTGTACCGATGTCGATTGTCGTCTTGATGCAACATTGTAATTTTAATTAAAAAAAGGTGGTTCCCGTATAAGTAACATGGATTCACATGAAGGTTTGAACCGCGAGTTTTATGCAACCGTATACCAGAAGGCGTAGTGTGTAATTGTGTATAGGCCCCTCATTAGGTGCACTTTAACTTGAAGGTCACGTGAATCTGCTGCACCCTACCACACACTTTTAGTCACAATCTGAATATTTTTGAAGGATATTGCTAATTCATTGCTTCATAAATTAGGTATGTTCGAAAAATGTATCTGCTCAACAACGTAAATAATGTTTTTTAACTGTCAAAATTAAAGTCATTGCTAGTGTTATTGTCTTACGCAATTATTTCCCGCTGGTCACGAGCCGCACAGAACCCGGCGTTGTGACAAATTGACAATTCTAAGGGGAAGCCTAATGTCAAGCCGTGGAGGAATGTCAGTTTAATGATGATTGTAGCAAATTCCTACCCCCTTATTACAAAACAAGGTTTTTCTTTAGATCTTTTTAAGCCACCGAGCCATTTATTGAAATAAGAACCTAACTGTTATAGACATGCAGTTCTAAATACAAAAATGACAACTTAGTTTGGTGCTAAGTTGTCATTTTAGTATTAGGAACTTTGCCTAAATCGAAATAAAGTTTTGAAATACAAATACTGGCTCAAAGGTTTAGGCTACAACTAAAGTTACGTTTCGTTTTGTAATAAGACGGCTATTGTTCATCGATGAACACATGTGATTTTCTAAATCTGTTTCTAATCTCAATCGAATTTCTGCCACCAAACATTATCTACTGCAATCTTTCCATTCTGTAGCGTCATTTCTATTGATACTCCATAGTTTGATTAGCTCTTATCAAATTATAATACAAACGCAACACTAGATCGGGGCTCTTTAGATCGATATAACATCCAATGACTCGAGATATCGATCTAATCGATATTATAGTAAGTACCTATGTTTGATCACCGGTGGAAGGAATATACAGATAACTACAACTGTTCCGATTTCTGATTAAATAAGAATTAAGAATGCAGTATTATCCACTATCCAGTTGATTCACACATTTACATGCGTTATTAATATTTTTAGTGTTTTTTCCTTATTTTTTTTTTGTTGTTGATAAATATTATAGTGATTAAAAGATTTTCTTTTAATTTTTGTAAAATAAAATAGCTATTTCTTTTACGGTAAACAAAGTTAATGTGAAACTCTAAAGAAACTGCCTTATCCACTCTGAATTACGTAAATTCCCATTTACTGTCTTTTAGAATTGCCAAAAACATAACCGTACCTTTGCTGTCGCGCAGTCGGGTAAAAAGAAAAAAGGCGTTTTTTTTATCAAACTCATGTTCACCTTAAAATCTTTTACTATGGTTTAAAAGGCCTGTAATCAAGATAGCTATCTACAATTTTTCACTAAGTATTTCAAGGAAGGATATGGCAATTAAGAACAAGATTACTATCGTGTTGTATGTTTAAATGGACAGATAGTGTTATAGTTAGTAGATAAGTTTAACAGTTGTACGTAGGATATCACTTAAACACTTAAAAACATTAAAAAACCGGCCAAGTGTGAGTTGGACTCGCACTCGCACACGAAAGATTGCATACAACCATACAATATTTAACTTAACATATTATTTTGAAATACTTTATTTTAACTTTGTTTTATTATTATTCTATCAATCCAACAACTCAGCCTCCCAGGCTGCGCCACAACATCCTGTCCTCCGCCTTCCGCATCCAGTCTGTCCCAGCCACCTTTATGTAGTCCGTCCATCCCGCTGCGGGGCGTTCCACACTACGCTTGCCGATACGCGGTTTCCAGTCCAGGGGGTCTACTCCGAAGTAGTATCGGCCGAATGTTCGGCCGTTTCCTGCTACGAAGTTACTATTTGGTTCAGTCGGTTCCAATCCTACACTCCTAAACTCTTTCGAATATTGACTATGGTCCCGACCCAACTGAGCCGATCCGAACTTTTTTCGCATTTTTCAATAATATTCGGTTTGACCATGTGTTCGTCCGATCCGAACATTCGCACTTTGCACTTCGGAGTAGACCCCCAGGACTCTTTCTGCTCCAGCGGTCATTCGAAAACATGGTCAGACCACTGCCACTTCAGTTTGCTTACTCTGCAAGCTATGTCGGTAACTGCGGTTCTTTTCCGGATAATTTAACTCCTGATTTTATCCTTCGAAGAGACTCCAAGCATAGCTCGCTCTATAGCGCGCTGAGCAACCTTGAATACCTTAACACCTTAGGGGTTTATTCATAAACGATGACTAAAGTTAAGTAACGTTTAAACGTCAAAAATGTATGGTTAAACAGTCGCTAATCACTGCTTAACTTTAAGCAACGTTTATGAATAAAGGGGTTAATGTTTTGTTATATCGGGCATAGTAGTACACACTCTGTGAATATTTCAATTGTCCACCTATTACACACACACCCGGACAGCCGGACGGACGGACAGCGGAGGCCACGCTGTCCGTCCGGCCTATTACTATATTAGTAATAGGGTCTCGTTGGCACCCTTTGAGTACGGAACCCTAAAAGTACCTACCTATTTCTTGTTGTAACATACCATTATGATCAAAATTGCCCTTTTTTCACATAAAATCGTTACACAACACTTTTATACTGACTTTACCTTTTGCAGTAGCATTAAGTTGCATCGTGTAGAGATGGCCGTTTGGCGTGGATGTGACGCATATTTCCCCAAACTTGTTAATTTTAGTATTTGTATTCTTTCTTCGCGCCATGTTTACCGCAAATAAACTTATTTTCTTTCTTTCTATGTTCTTTAATATCTATCAAAATTTTAATAGCCAAATTAATACGCTTTCAATTAACTTTCCTTTTTGGCAACTGAGACGATGTCGACTATTCTGTCAGTAGTGTCATGTAGTGACAGTAACAGTCATAGTACCTATATCTATGACTGTTATTGTCACCACATACAGTAATTATTATTACTCTACTATAAAATTTCAATTAACTTATAAATTGGGCAGTTTTACTTCTGCCATATTGACACTCGCCTTATGGTTGCAGTCAAAGCCAGTTTTTCGTTCGTTCGTTAACGCGGCTTGCGGTTAATTATTTTGTATTAGGGTCCTAAAGCCACAAAAAAAACAAAGCGAAAATCCAAGATCTACAAAAAATTTTTCATCATGGGTGTTGTCAAAATCCAGGATGGCGACAACTATAATTATGAGACCTTGAATAATAGATAGCTTTGTATTAAAAACACGAATCAAATTCTTTTTATAATATAATTTTCTGTCTCTTTCTAACACATACGAGTAGTTATGTGTGCGTGCAAGTATTGTGCAAGGCACTTTGTTCCTGACAATCGGATCACACACGATTTTTTGTTTCTGCCAATGATCAATATTGGGGATTGAGGCTGCCCGCCTTCATCCGATAATCGGTGAACGACTTTTGTAAGAGAAAAACAGAACGTACTGATGGCAATAGTGCAACTCACTCCTACAAAAAGTCGGTCAGAAATAAAATCGGTGCATCCGGATCGATCCGATTATCGGTGAAAAATGGAACGTTCGGAAATGTATGCGTTAACGCACACTACTCACCGACAGTCGGCCGCATGCACTTGTTGGGAAGGACATTGTGCCACAGACAAAGTGACGGACGTTGAGTCGGTCACAAAATCGGTAATAAGAATCGGAGGCCCGATTATCGCGGTGCTACAAAAAGTGGGACGTGGGCGGGCAGCCTTAGACTGTTCAACTTCATTCTATGGTGGAACTATTCTGTAGTTACTCGAAACAAGCACAGTATGATCACCCACCGTGCAATTAGGTACGACCATTATGTAGGTAGGTACATAAACATACACATAACATCACTCCTGTATTTCCCAAAGTGTTAATCTGAATTGCACCTACAGTACACCAACATGTTGCCTGTTATGTTTAAGTCCCATGGGGTGCACAATATCTGAATCACACTCACACCACGTCACACTAAGTATAGAGTTTCGTTGACACCTACTAAAAGTTTTATCGTCGAAATTTTAATGAATTAACGTAATTCCATTGTCTTACATGTTAACTGACTTAATCGGTTATCTTAATGTTGTCACACTAATTGATTTCAAGGCAAACACTGGCATTGTTAACTGAATTCAACACTTAAAGCAATTAATAGGTTCCGAGTAATTCATTTAATTTTAATAGTGTCAGGGTTAATTTATCTTTTGTAATGCAATATGTCAGATTATGCATTCTTCATTGTTGACGTTGCATAAATTTCGATCCCGTGGGAATATCGGGAAAAAAAGTATCCTATGTGTTAATCCTGGTTATACACAACGTGTATGTCAAATTTCATTCAAATCCGACCAGTAGTTTTTGCGTAAAAGAGTAACAAACATCCATCCATCCATCTATACAAACTTTCACGTTTATAATAATATTAGTAGGATGTATATGGAGATAAACTTACATTATCTATACATGCAATTATAAAATTATAAATTAATAAAATTATAAATACATACCATTGAGGTGACTGTAATGTCCAAAGAACAGGTTTTTACTAAATGTATTTATATGAAAGTATAAACTTAAAACAAAATATAATTTTCAAATTGTCTGTCTGTTTGTTCCGGTTAATCTCCGAAACGGCTGGACCGATATTAATGGGACTTTCACTGGCAAATAGTTGATCTTTTATGGGCTACTTTTATTTAAAAAAAGAACTAGTTATGAAACATTATTGTTTTCCGACATCCACGCGAACGAAGTCGAGTCCACGTCTCTTTATACTTAAATAAGATTCGAATAATAACCTAATATATAATAATACAATTTAAGCACAAAAAAAAATGTATAGGTATGTCAATTTGATTTTTTTATGCATATTTCTATAATTATTTAATTTTTGCTCATTTATCAAAGAGTCAAGAAAATTAAAAAAATACAGCGTTGGCGTAATGAATTGGAGTGTATTTATATGATCTGCAGTACTACATTGTTACTCACAGGTATTTACATTTTTACAAGCAGACTCACGACTCAATTTAACAGCCTTGCTCCAAATATTATTATTACTCATTGAGCCAGCAAAATTGACCCAATCTCAACTGAACAAAAGAGCCGCCAAAACAAAAGAACAAAAACATACCCGCTGCGCCCACGCCTAATAAAGTGCGCTATTTGTTTACAATAAGCATAATAGTATTAAGGCGTCTGACTTGCCACTGTTACCTTTGATGTGCCGACTTACCTGGCTTATCATTGCTTAGTTTTAAGTTACATATATTTTGCTTACTGATAGTGTAATAACAGGGTCGTTTTGCACTTCGCATGATATATTCCAGGAATGATAAGGGATTTTTGGAAGTATGTGGCCTACTCGCATTTATATTAAAATTTTATTTAAGTTTCAAATAAAAGTAGGTATTTCAAGTTAAACAAATATCAACTTTATTTTAATGGCAATTAAGCTGATTTCATTGACACTATTGAAAAAGTTATAAAAATGTTTGAAGTTGTAGCATAAACTGAACGTTAGTGTGTAGGAATTAAAGTTATTTTTCCATAAACTCATATCTGTTTACATTTTTGGCGAATATGAGATAGTTTGTCTATAGAAATATATTGGTATTGATTTTTTCAGTTACCTATTCTATTTGTTCCCTTTCAATATGGTTTCAGGACAGACTAAATATGGCGATTTTGAGAACCCAGTTTGACATAGGAATAGTAAGTTCAATTTGCAACACGATATATCACTACACACACACACACACACACACACATTAGGTGACACTACCTAGGTACTACCTAGGTGGTACTACCTAGGAGATAACGATCCGTAAAAATATTTCATCGGTACGTAAGATGTCCACCAGTTACTGAAAACCTAATCAATTTAATCTCACACTGGTTGTGTCAGTCAACTTATGAGTGATTTTTGTTGTTTTGGAAAACACAATACTCTCTCAAGAGAATCTCGATCAAGCTTTCAGAAACGAAGTGCATTTCTTTTTTAGCCCACTAAGACTAAAGATTCAAATCGCCTTCAGTGACATGACATCCCAATGTCATGTCACTGAAGGCGATTTGAATCTTTCCTTGCCAATTTTTAATGTATGATTCTGATTCAGATCCATGAATAGCATGATCAGCCTATAGGTATAATAGTGTTCCAACTGCTGGGACACAGGCCTACTGTCGGTGAGAGGTAGTGGGCAGTTATCAGTTATCCACCACGCGGGCCCAGTGCGGGTAGTCGGAAGCTCAAAAGTCTGACAACCAGTCATACCAAGGGGTATCTTGTTACCAACTGGGTTGCGGAGGTCAGATGTCAGATAGGCAGTCGCTCCGTTTAAAGTACTGGTATTCCCACGGAACAGAAAAAACTTCCACTGCATCCTGTTAGACTGGAAGTGGACCTCAACATAGTTGGGAAAAGAAGATTGTTTATAACTAGAGATGGGCTGACTATGACTTCGGCCAACTAGCCGACTAGTCGGCTGTAAAATGGCTGACTAGTCGGCCAAGCCGATCATTGTTTTCGGTTGACTTCGGATGGCATCGCAATAATAATTATAGTACCTACAGATATAGAGTTCCTCTTTTTTTGTTAGAAGTATTAAATAATTCTACCTTATTTAATTTCTGGATCTAAGTCTAATTAATTAATCAAACGAAGGGTTCTTATTCCTATCCTAATTTTCTATCCTATTCTAGATTGCACTAAAAGTTAACTGTAAAACTGATTCTATAACAAAAAAATACCAATGTTCAATCACCTCTTTTAAATTTTTAAGCTTAGGTATTAATACGAGTAAAAAATGGGCCGACTATACTATAGTTGCCGAGCACAAATATGGCCGACTAGTGGGTACATAACTATTTATAACCAATGATGATCACAAACAATGCATTGTTAATTACCTATTAAGCACACCAAGTCACATGAATCAATGACGTTTCTTTACACGTTACGAAATCCCCATCTCAAAGTATAATCTATTCTTTATCGCGTGACCAAGGTCTTATAATAATCCAGCCAATTAGGAATTTGACGTGTTTACATAAACCGAAACGCCCGTACTAAGATTATTACAGTAATTAGTAGTCGGATGATAATTCTCATAGTTTTTATTGTCTCTGTGCAAATTAAGAAGTTTATTGACGGTATTATGTGACGAATATAATTTTATGAATGTTCTTAACGGTTTGTTTGAGTACCTACTTTAGAGCTGGTTTAGAGGCCATGTTTTAATGTATTTAATTGAAACAGTCTATACACTTAACTATACAGATGTCAAACGACAGTAGGGTGTGATTGTGGAGCTATGTCGCAAATCAAGCACCACCTCCTATCCTGCCCTCTGTGACCTCTGCGGTGCCACCAACGACGCCGTTGAAGTGGAAAAATTTTGGGCCAACAAAATCTAAAATACAGTTGGCCAGGGACACGAAGGAAAAGAAGATGTTCAATGCTAAGTAATGTCTTGATACCACTTCTACGCTGCTATCGCAGATCCACTGAAGTTGTTACACTGTATTGCTTTGCAATTTTCATGTAAGTATAGGTAATCTACAAGCGATTAAATAAGCGATGATTTTTGTTGCGACGACAGCTAATGATATGAAATTGCCAAAACGTCAAATTTGGTGATCTATTGCAAGAACTCAACCTTTGAGGTGTTGAAAGTTGATTAGTATGACATCTCATTCTGCTCACGATTTGTTTCACAATTCAATAGGTATGCATAGGATATCTGACCCGAGTCTATTTCATAATTTCTTTAGGATTGACAATGTATTGAAAAAAACTCAGCATCGTCATTACTCATCAAAAATAAGAAAACAGGAAAAACTACGAGCCGCACTAAAAATTATATTGACAAGCTGATAAACGTACCTATCTTGAAATTACATACCTAGGTAATTACACTATATTTTACGTTCGAGACAGTGAACTGGATTTTTCACAGGATTTTCCAAAAATATTGTAAACATGAATGTACCAGTCATTCTAAGTTTTCCCGGGGAAGAATGAAAGAATGACTGTTTTATTTTAACTTAACACGTGTTTCGTTTGTTTTTTGTATTTCTTGAATTCTTCTTCTTCGTGTCGAGCAGGACAGTAATTTAAATTTTGTTGGCCAAAACTTCGCCACTTCCACGGCGTTATCAGTGGCAGCGCAGAGGTCACTTTAACTGCATGTTTTGGGGCACGAAGGGGAAGATAGCAGGTGAATATATTTCTTGAATAAATCACCATCTTTCTACGGTGTTCAGAAGCCCAAGAAGCTAAGAAATTGTATCAACAACATCAGTAGCAGGTATTCTTTTTGTACGCTTAGGTGTGCATGACGTACAGATTATTGGATTCATCAATGTATTTCCCAAACACTTTTATTAAGGCAGTTAATGAAGAGGCTCATGAGGCATGATCAGCAATGGTTATCTATACTATGAATGCGAAAATAACTTTGTCTGTCTGTAACATTGTCACGCCTGAACAACTGAATCAATCGATGTTTGACAGATATGAAGGCTAGGACCTGAAGAAGGACGAAGGATACTTATCATGACGGCGCGTTGTGTTCCACGCGCGCCTCAAAGAGATGTCAGCAGAGGACGGGCCCCGTTAGGGCCGAAGCCTGCCAGGGCGGCGGGATCATCCGAAAGGGTTACCGCTGCCCTGGAACAGAAAGGGCTAAGGAAGGAACACGGGTGTGTTTTAGTCAGTAAGAGTCTGACACTCCCTTCCGCTCCACCCAGAGCGGGAGGGGTCATTTGATGATTTCCCATCCACAAAAAAAAAAAAAAAAGGATACTTATCATCCTGGATTCACGCAGATGTAGTCGCGGGCAACAACCAGCTATTTACAAATGTAAATGTATTCCATTGGCGTTCTAAGGTGGTTCAAGCTCACCTTCTTACAAGGCTGTCACACGATTCGACACGACATGTCATCACGTCAAGGCGTGACTTGTGGATTTCCCATTACGTTGTAGGTAATCGTCTCGTTTTACAAACATAATAATGTCAACATTTTTTTTTTTTTTAATATCCCTGGACATTTCACACAGCACCATTTGTCCCAAGCTAAGCAACTTAATGCTTGTGTTATGGTAACAAGATGGCTGATAAACTACTTATATACAATTTTTTTTTTTTTTGTAAATACATACATACATAATTATTATAGATAGAAAAACACCCAGACTCGGAACAAATACATGTAGGTCATACAAATATTTGTTCCGTGCGGGAATCGAACCCGCGACACGCAGCGCAGCAGTCAATCGCTTAACCACTGCGCCAACCGTGCCGTCAGTCAACATGTCCTTGTTTATTTATTTTGTTTGTTCAAAACTAGTTTTCACTAGTCACCATGTAAAAATTCTTATGCGAATGTAGACTACAGGAAAAACATAAATAAGAGTAGAGAAAATTTGCCAAATAAATTGGCATAAGGGCAGGAGACTGATGATGATGGAGAGACTCAAAAAACAAACTATGTAGGTACCTATTGAGATATTATTTCCATGATATGTATATTTACTATCAATTAATTTGGGGGGCAAAGGCCGGAAAACGAACTCGGAATCAGGATACTAAAAATACTAGCTGCGCCCTGCGGTTACAACTGCATAAGTTTCGATCACGTGGGAATATCGGGATAAAAAGTATCCTATATGTTAATCCTGGATATAAACCATCTGTGTGCCAAATTTCATCTAAATCCGTTCAGTAGTTTTTGCGTGAAAGATAACAACATCTATCCATCCATACAAACTTTCACGTTTATAATATTAGTTGGATGTACTTATATGGAGATAAACTTACATTATCTATACATATAAACATATACAATTGAAGTGACTGCTTGTAATGTCAAAATAACAGATTTTTCCTAAATGTATATGAAAGTATATATACAATCCATCCATACAAACTTTCGCATAGTTTTAAAAACTCTACCATTATATCATCATCCACAGCCCGACTTCATGCAATGTTGGGCAATGACCTTTCTTTTCTTTTGCCAATCCACACGCTCCAGTGCCTGCCTCATCCAGGTTTTGCCCTCGATGGCAACAATGTCGTCTGCATGGGCAAATCATGGCTAGATGGCTCGCCTTAAATATTATCTGTGGTAAAGACCTAAGTTTATATTTGTAAAATTAGGCCTGTTTTGGACATATTTAAACTTTGAAACCTCATCAGTATCTACGTATAAAATTCATAATCCCTAATTGTATTTGCATAGTATCATTTCCGAAACTAAGTTGTTATAATTTGTGTTCCCTTTTATATCGTTTAGATTGTATCAAATGATATGCTCTTTATTCTAACCCGGGCCTTTGATGCAGATAATAATATTTGGTTTATAATTTAGATTGCAATTCTATTTCAACATCATAAGAGCCTCTACATACGCCATGACTTCGGAACTCACGATGGGAGTTGACCAAAAAAATGCCAATGAAAACAAGGAAATTTAAATATCTAGATGATATTATGTTTTGGCTTTGTTTTTTGAATTAGTCATATTTAGCTACATTTAGATCATGTGGGGAGAAAAGCCAGATAGCATTGGTACATAACATAAAGTGAGTGTAATATCCAACTGTTTAATAATGAAGTATCTCTCACTATTAGACTGCGCGTTAAAAATATGAGTGAACCCTATAGCATAATCAGCCTATAGGTAATGTTCACACTGCTGGGACACAGGCCTCCTCTCTATGAGAGGGAGTGGGCCGTAATCCACCAAGCGGGCCCAGTGCGAGTTGGTAGATGTTATATGTCTTCGATTTTTATTTTATTTTTTTGTTCTAGGGCATGCCGGTTTCCTCACGATGGTTTTCTTCACCGTTTTGAGAGCAGGGGGCCTAAAAAGGCCACTTTAAGCAATACGAGTACCTCTAAAAGCTATTCATTTTCTGAATTCCCAGCAGATCATTAGCAATCCCTCTAATTTTCGTTAAATGGTTACACATAATAGTTTAATCACCTACAATTCATTTCATATCAATCATATTTGGTGCAAACATTGGGGGACCATTTTACGAATTTCCATACAAAACTGTCAAACAGATGAATTGCACACAGATCATATTATGAATTGTCAGTTTGTGACCATTTTACGATTTTTAATATGATTCATATTGTTATCCTATTATGATTCTGCCAAAGTGGCCTTTTTAGGCCCCCAGTAGTGATGAAATAATTTACACAAAGTAAAAGCGCCTGTATTTGTTCAAACCTACGACCTACAATTGACGGCACGGTTGGCGCAGTGGTTAAGCGATTGACTGCTGCGCTGCGTGTCGCGGGTTCGATTCCCGCACGGAACAAATATTTGTATGACCTACAATTAGTTGTTCCGGGTCTGGCTGTTTGTGTGTGTGAGTTTATATGTCTGTAAACGCACCCACGACACAGGAGAAATTCCTAGTGTGGGGCAACGTTTTTTAAAAAAAAAATAAAAAAAAATCGTAAGTCGCGGCCAATACCACTGGGCCACCACTGCTCTGTGTGAGTGAACCCTATGATAGGTATTAATTTAATAATTTACTAACTGTTGCCCGCGACTTCGTCTGTGATCCAGGATAAGAAGTCTATGTATTTACCCAGGTAATGGTTTATCTGTGTACCAAATTTCATCCAAATCCGTTCAGCCGTTTTAGCGTGAAAGCGAAACAAACCAACTTACTTTCGCATTTATAATGAGTTAGGATAATACATAATCGTTGCTTAGAGAGAGGACCGCGTCTATAAAACAATAAACTTTTGCCTACTTCTTTCTGATTACATAGCGATATGACGTATTCTATACATCTTTTTATTTCCTTCAGTATATAATATTCAACGTTCAAATCTCTAGCGATAAAAAACAAGAGCATTTACAACTACAAAATCTACGTAATAAATTATATACTGTCTATTACTTTGCGTTATCTTTACAATGACGCACACAAACGCACGCACACACCAATTTGGAAAACATTTTCCTTTGTTATAAACAATATCAACATAAAACATTTCATTATTGTGACGAAATCTTTTTATATGTGTTAAACAAATATTGAAAGACTTGAAACAGAAGCCATGTGTAAACAATTTAATTTGTAATAAAATCTTTTTAAAGATAAAATATTAATAAACTGACAAGAAAATTAGTTTATTTTGTTTTTTATTAGCTGGTTTTTTTTTAGTGGATGGTTTTTTTTTCAGCTCAAGGGTTGTGGTTGTTGCGCAATTGTGGTGCTGAGTTAATTAACTGGTGGATTAGGCTGAGTGAATAAAAGCCTTGTTTTGTTCGTCTAATCAGATTAGTGGTTATTGTAGCTACCTGCTAGTCACTAATTTGCTTTACTTACAAAGCAAATGTTTCGACTTCAGGTAGTCTAACTGATGGGGTCCGCTGGGGCCGATGCCTGCCAGAGTCGCGGGTTGTTCGAAAGAGTTACCGTGGCCCCTGGCACAGACAACTGAAGGAACACGGGTGGGTTAGCCAGTAAAAGTCTGACATGCCCTCGGGAGCTCCGCCCGGTGAAGTAATTTGATGAATTCTCACCCCAAAAAAAAGGTAGTCTATGAACTCAACACCCTTATTGCGTAACCTACTATCAATCTCAATCTGAATCATTTTGAAGGATATTGCTAATCCATTGCTTCATATGTTCGAAAATGTGTCTGCTCAACAACGTAAATAACGCATTTAATGTTGTAGAACTGTCAAAATGAAACCCATTGCTATACTAATAGTGTGTGACGCAAATACCCCGCTGGTCTTCAGTCTCAGATGGGAGGAAATTCGTCGATTCAAGTCCGTTATAATGCCTACTTGGGATTCAGAATGGTATTCGATATATTGGTGTCTAGCAGCTGTTTGGCTGCAGAAAGCTGGACAAAGGGACGAATTATGAACATTTCTTAATATTTTCAAGAAAAAAAAAATACTGCGACGGAAGTAAGCCGAATGTCAACCTTTCTGGTTTGACCACACAAGTCATACAACATACTTCTTTATTATTATTAATGCTCATACAAGTGCCTACATACTTCGTTCTACAGTTTAATATGGTGTATAACCATTCAACTTTAAACAAGTTATCCGACTCATTACGTACAAAACCCATGATTGTTCACACCATTACTTAACCGACACGAACTAACACCGAATTCTAGACTCAACAAGGTGTCTAGTGGCTCTACACTACTTTCTTACAAAATAACCACAACCACCAACCTTACACAACCGATTTCAAACCACATTTCTCTAAAACTAAAGTCTAGTATTGCCTATCACCATGTCAAGGTACAACATAACCAATTATGAACTTTATGTTTGAGAACATAAAGTTTAAATTATTTTGGCTAGTTGTCAAGTTACGTCAGTTAAGTTAAAACGCTAACTTGTTTGAGTCGGCACCTTTGATATCTGATACAAAGGGCGCCCGCCGAATGTCGTGTGTCCCTCGCCCACCTGACCGGTGTTTGCTTGCGCTTCGAAATAGTCGCTTGCGTTGTACCAGCCGCGTTGATGTTAGTATATGTTTAGAAGTTTAGATGGAATTAGCTTGGCGTTCCAAGTTTCAAGGGTGAGTTGTACGTATACGACGATTCTAACGCTAAACAGAACTAAGAATAATTCACATTTTCATGTAAAATGAAAGATTCAGAATGATGATGTTTTAATATTAAAGTATTAAACGTTAATTTTATTTACACAGTGGATGTGTGAACTTGCATCTAATCTTTACAAAGTAGGTATTATACATTAAAGTCACGTTCATGTCTGTCTGTCTGCGTTGTTCTTCTAAACCACGCAACAGATTTTGATACGGGTCTCACCACCAATCAGAGAAAAATAACAGCTTTATATTTACTAAACTTACAGAAAGAAATCTCGATGATTTGTCGATCGCGTCGCTAGTTTTCAGGAAGGACCGAATTTCTAGCGTAGCCTGCGTAGCATTGTAGCACAGCCTACGCGTGCTACGCCATACCTACTTCCTAAGCAAGTTCTCTCTGATTTCGCCACGATTAGGTACTTATGTTATTTTACCGGCTTAAGGCGTAAGCGCCAGGTTAGCCCGTATAATTAAAATGTTCGTTCGTCTTTTGCAACTTGCAGGTCAGTATCAGGTTCGCGACGGTAACAAATCTGTATTTACAGAATTATGATCATTAGAATCATCAATACAACTCTCTCAGTCATCAGTACAAAGATAGGAAAGCATGCAACACACAGATTAGAACTAGGTATTTAGAAGTGCCACAATTAGAGCATAGAGGATAAAATGGAATGGAAATAATTTATGAAAATTAATGAAGATTGATAGCGGGTTCCGAATCAGCAACGGATTTCTGTGTTAAATAAAGTTAGTGAAAATGTGAGTAGGCACTCTAAATTAAAAAGAGACTCTTAATTAAAAAGAACATATTTGATTTTCTGCAATTATGTTACGCTTTCACGCTAAAACGGCTAAACGGATTTGGATCAAACTTGGCACATGGGTAGACCATGACCAGGGCATAGTGCGAGTTTTTCTACCTACTCGATGGCGTTAACGTAAACTCAGATTTGTATGGAATGACAGCAGCGCTATCGAGTTTCCACTAGATGGCGCTGCTCTAATACCGTACAAATCTGCGTTTACGTTCACGCGATCGAGTAGGTAAAAAACTCGCACTACACTCTGGATTAAGACAAGCAAACGTGAAAGTTTGTATGGATGGATGCATCGATGTTTGTTACTCTTTCACGCAAAAAGTACTGAACGGATTAGGATAAAATTTGGCACACAGATGGTTTTTAGCTATTATTAACATATAGGATACTTTTTATACCAATATTCTCACGGGATCAAGCCTTATGCGAGTGAAACTGCGAGGCGCAGCTAGTTAATTAAAGTACAGATAGGTAAGGACAGGAGTCTTATGCTCCTGCATTTTTTAATTCCGATCTTAATAGGTGATACATTAGCTAAGTAGAATATAGTTTAATGTAGGGTGTTCGTCATTGAGGTCAAACTTGGTGTCGAAAGAACCTTGAATACTCGACTTGACTAATCATATACAACCTTGGCTTAATAGACATAATCAAGCTAATGACAAACATAATTTGATGCCCTTTATTTAGATAGAATAGTTACAAGCAAAAGTTTACTCAATTTTTAGGGTTCCGTACCTCAAAAGGTAAAAACGGAACCCTTATAGGATCACTTTGTTGTCCGTCTGTCTGTCTGTCTGTCTGTCAAGACCTTTTTTCTCAGGAACGCGTGGAGGTATCAAGCTGAAATTCATATCAAATACTCAAGTCTATGGTCTCTTGGAGCTGTGAAAAAATCAAACTTCTAAGTCAACGCGATCAAAAGATACTCCCGTTTATGCCGCAAATTTTCGACACTCGCAAGGGAATCAAAACCTACAGGGTACTTCCCGTGAACTCAGAATCTTGAAATTTGGTACGAAGCAACGTCTTATAACACAGATAAAGGAAAAATTGCGAAAAGCATAAATTTTTAGTTACATCATATAATAAAAATATTTTTAATAATTTTAAACTTATTACCCCTTTACTCATGAACGCGTAGTGGTATTATATTGAAATTCTTAACAAATACTCAAGTCTATAATATCTTTAAGCTGTAACAAAATCAAACTTCTACGTCAACGCAATCAAAAGATACAGCAATTAAAGCCGCATATTTTGAAACTCGCAACTACTCGCAAGGGAATCAAAACCTAAAGGATACTTCCAGACGACCTGGAATCTTGAAATTTGGCATGAAGCAACGTTATAAAGTACACATATAGGAAAAATTCCGAAAATCTTAAATTTTTAGTTACATCACATAGTATATTTTTTTTAATAATCATAAACTTACTAGCTGACCCAGCAAACGTTGTTCAGCGATTAAAAAAAAAAAACAGATGTTGGCCGATTCTCAGACGGTTCAGCCGTTTCGGAGGAGTTTGGAAACAAACACCGCAACACGAGAATTTTATATATTAGACTTTTTTTTTCCACATTGTTATGTTATGGATTTCATTTAGCAATAAAAATACCATAACTTTTACTTATATACCTACAGGTTTGTACGGAACCCTCGGTGCGCGAGTCTGACTCGCACTTGGCCGGTTTTTTTTTTATCTTTTGCAGAGTTATTAAAATTAGGGTAGGGCCTAACACACCAGGTCTTGGAAGGCCCTACCCTAATTACAGACACCCGTCTGTACTCAATAGGTTGTAAATTGTGAATAGGTAGTTTACCAATAATTGGTCTTTTGTTCAAGTCTCGTCTGTTTAGGTACATAATGCTAAGTGTTTTATATTGTTTATGCAAACCACAACAATACCATATGTATAAGTAGTACCTACGGGATATTTTCCGGAATAATGTATGATTCTACAAGCTGCGCCCCACGGTGAGTGTGAGAATATCGATATAAAAAGTATCCTATAAGTATGTTAATCCTAGTTATAAGCCATGTGTGTGCCAAATTTCATCCAAATCCGTTCAGTAATTTTTGCATGAAAGAGTAACAAACTAACAAACATCCATCCATACAAACTTTCACGTTTATAATATTAGTAGGATGTTATTTTTCCGTGTTTTGCTTCTTTTGTTATCTTACAGGTGGAATGTGATTGGATAAGGAAGACGGAGGGCAGGGTGTTGTGGCCTGGGAGATGCCTATGTCCAGAAGTGGACTGCGACAGGCTGAGTTGAGTGATTGATGTGGTATGAAATACTTATGCATCATACTAAAAAACTGTGCATTAACAACGCAGCTATAGTCAAGCACAGAATAATTTGTATTAATTTTCAGTGTGACTTGAAAAAAAACTTTAAAATATTATAAATACTTAATAGATTGATTTAAACAGTAAAATAATGTATGTCACTTGGAAAGCTGCCACGCTTAGTTGGAATTGGGCTGGACACATCTGCCGCATGACAGACGATCAATGGGCCAAACATACGACCCAGGTAGGTCCCACTTAATGGCAAACGACAACGCGGCTGACCCAAACGGAGGTGGCGGGATGAGCTGGACTCCTTTAGTAAAGATTGGCAGCTCTGGACAGAGACAGGTGGAAGGAGAGTAGGGAGGCTTTTGCCCAGCAATGGGACATTACTTAATGGCTAATAAAAAATAAAAAAAATAGATATTGCATGCAGCAGATTATGCTTTTCTAGCTGAATACAGAAATCTCTATAGGTACCTATAGAGATGCTGTACTTAGTTGCTTTTACTTAATTTAAACTTAAGTATCCTGAAATTACTCCATAGGTAGGTACTGTTGAACTGGGCTTTACCATTCAACCTCCGCGACGATTTTATAAGTTGATAACATGTATAATGAGATAAACACTAGGTATTTCATATTTAGAAGATAACATATTTGGATGAGCATTCATTCTACCAATACTTATGGGATGAATACAAAATACGCCTTTTATTTATTCATCCCGGTAATGTAAGCACGTTATTGTGACAACGTCATCCAAATATTGTTTCATTTCATTTCAACGGATGGTGTGGTGTGTGTTGGGGTTGTTAGTGTGTGTGATTCAGAATGTTTAGAATCCTGCTACTTATAGATATCGACATCGCAAGCAGCTAAGTATTAGGCATTACCCATAATAGCTTAAAATGTACCTACCTAATGCAAGTGTAGGTATTTATTAATCGCTACTGTTTTAATTTCTTTGAACTCGATGCGTAACGTTAATTAGGTAGGCAGGTGCTGATATTACCATGCTTGATCACCTTTTACCTAGAATCTACCTTATTAATTTAATTTCTAGTGGTATGTAATTAATATCTAGCTACTTATGTGACTATAATTTATTCCTAAAAATATTCATGATTATTGGTGTCCGATATAGGAAGTATTTAAGTAGGTCGGTAAGTAAGTATATGCACCTAATTCATAATAGTGATGACTTATATTTTTATAGATTTTTTTTTAAATTAGCTGGTTTCATAATTCTATTGAGTTCTTTAAAAACTTAACACCACTACAAAATGTAAAATATAAATAACAATAATTATGTAGCATCAAATACAAGACATAGCAATGTTTTGCCTAAGTAATCTAATTTTCAAGTCAAACTAAAATATAAATGCAATAACAACATCAAAGGAACATAGTAAAGTCGTGCATATTCAGATACGGGAACATAAACAATTCAATCCAGAACAACGGAGCTTTCACTAACAGTCCAAAACAGTGCACAAAGCCCCATGTAATACGTGCCAAATCTTAATACAGATACAAATTACAACAACCGTACAAAGCCATACGACAATCAAACACAAAGCCTTGCCTACGAAACTAAATTACCAGAGCAATCCGCTCACCTAATAGCTTCAACGGGACGCCGTGTCACCAAAAATTTGCATTGCCAAACAAACTCAATTACGAAACGATACAAAACCTTCGGTACTTAACTTAGACAAAGTTCCAAATCGCAATATAGAACATAGAAAATAGAACTTAGTCGAAGCAAGTGAGGGTATGGTTGAAGCAATTCGCGATTGTTACCGATCGATTCCGAAGGCAGAGCTCGGTAGGCCCCGCCTATTGGGAGGTGCGGCTGCCTCGGGAGCCAGCACAGGCGCCGGACGGAGCGGCGCTTTTGATCTGCCCCCCTCCCCGCCTCACGCTAGCGCAGGCCCAGATAACGAACGCACACAAACTCATAACGCTCCGCGCGCTCTCACAAGCCGGTTGTCAGTACAAACCAGTTTTGCAGTGACGACACAGCTACAGTGATACCAAAGTGAGCCCGAGAGGACAGTGCCCTAGTGTTTAAGTTATACGGACCATTGATTTGTGGAAATGGAAGATAAGCCGTACAGTGTTGACAGTTCGGACGATATCAATATCGAAGAGGAGGAAGAACATATTGAGGAAAATCACAGTAAGTGTCCATTTGTTGTTTTTTTTTTGTGCGAGTTTGTTTTTGTTAGGCTATTTTTGATTGTATTTTTGTGATGATTGTTAAGAAAAACAAGCTATTAATTTTGTTGTATTATCCTCTTTAGATGCGGAAGTTGTTTTGGTCTTCAACGTTTCAAATATTAAAAAAAAAATACAAACTAAACAAACGTTTAGAATTTTTTCATGATTATTTTTTGTTGATGTACTATCCAGCTGCCTTTGCTTGTATAGAATAAATTAATATGTAACCCTATAACCTCCAAAGGAGTTCATAAAATGTTGTTTACCGAATATGTCCCTAAGGGAAACCTTAGTCCGTCATTTTCATTAAAAATTCTGCAAAAAAAAATCCAACGCAATATTTTAAGTATCCAAACACAACATACTAACAATGCGTTCATTATTTCCCCAGGCTACCCACCAGACTTCCCGATCGAAGCTTTAGTCAAGCTCGAGCGGCCGTCACCCCCTTTGCCAACGCCGCCGCACACGCCCACCGACGACACGCCCCCAGCAGTCGTTATCTCGCGACACCAGCCGTGGACGCCACCCGCACAACCCTACACCTACCCCCGACCAGCCATGCAGACCCCTTACCCCTACGAGAAGGTTCCAGTGCAGAACTACTCGCACCCCATGTCAGCCTACGTGCAAGCCCAAGTTGCAACGCTCCCACCGTCGGCCCCGTACCACGCTATGCTTGTCAACCAGTGGATCAGAAATGCTGCTTTCTATCACCATTCATTGAGATACCCGGGTGTCATGGCACAGAGAATGCCTGGAAGAAACCCACCACCGATGCGAGCACCGGGCGCTCCTGGAACAAGACCTAAGAAGCAGTTTATTTGCAAATACTGCAACCGCCAGTTCACCAAGTCCTACAATCTGCTGATCCATGAGAGAACTCATACTGATGAGCGGCCCTACTCATGCGATATCTGCGGGAAAGCTTTCCGCCGGCAAGACCACCTCAGAGATCATAGGTATGTATCATCGATTTTATCTGTATTTAAGTTGTTTATGTCGCATGCTATTATGTTTCATGTTATATGATAGTCCGTATCAACACATTAAAGCCTGTTTTAAAGCTACATTATCTGAACTACTAAAATTCAATGTTATGTCTTTCAAATCCTTAAAAAGTTCAACATCATTATTTTGATGACCATTAGACTTGATTATATCTAGCATTATTTTGTAATGGACACATAAGTTAGCAGATAGGTTGACACTGAATTTCAAGATTCTTTTACTTATCTATAGGTACATCTTTCACATCACACAAATCGAGTTAATAAACGCGTGTTCGAAACCAAACCACTTTCACTAGTTAAAGGATTACCTGATGTTGGTAATCAATTTTATCTGGGAGACTCCTAATTTAATTTAATGTTTCCCTCGAAATACCAACAACGTGATTTAGGACGTGTTTCACCGAGGCATTGTTGACGATAAGAGTAGAAAAAAAAATTAAAAGTGTAAACCTTTTTGTGAGGTCGCGAGGCGGCGGGCGCACGCGCGCCCTCGCCAACCGGTTTCGTTCTTTACGATCACCATATCTGTCTTGCTCCGCCGTCGAACAAATTACACGTTATATTTCTTCGCTTTTACGAGACCAAAGTTTTTTTTTCTCGTATCGTACCGAATATATTAACAGTCTAATGTGTCCGTAATGTAGAATCACTTCAATTTTCATTCAAAGCGCTTATTTCGTCGCCTATTGAGCCATAAACATGGAGATGTTTGTTTACATTGTGTACTCGCTAGAAGTGAAAGTTGAGCTTGTGTCTAATTTCTGTTCTCTATTTTCCAGGTACATACATTCAAAAGAGAAGCCGTTCAAATGCACAGAGTGTGGAAAAGGATTCTGCCAATCGAGAACGCTGGCAGTACACAAAATTTTGCACATGGAAGAATCTCCCCACAAGTGCCCTGTTTGCAACAAGAGCTTCAACCAAAGATCTAACTTGAAGACGCATCTGCTGACACACAGCGATGCGAACAAGCATCACTTGGAGCATTTGGAAGGTTGTCAAGAAGTTTCTTCGACGAGTCAGTCGGAGAACTCTCTATTGGACCTTTCACATAAACCTTCACCGCCCCTGCCGCAACAAGTTCAACCACTTGTGAGTCCACACCAATCTCCAGTTGAAGGGCCTAAGAGAACTTTAGGCTTTTCCATAGAAGACATCATGAAGCGTTGATTCTGATAACTGTAAATATATATTGTTTGCTCTCACCGCGTTCTTAGGTACCTGTTAAAATTGGCAAGAGGCTTACATTCGGGGATATATAGTTTAATTTAGTTAATTTATAATTGCCAAAGATGTATCATTGACTGATTAGTAAGGGTTCTTATCATTGTGCATCCGTTTTTCCTGTTTCATTTAACGGTTCTCATAGTAATTCATTCCTTTGTAATGTCTATTCATTATTTGTATCACCATCTAATGACTCATGTAATGGCCGAAAGTCGGATCTTTTTTCACTTGGAAGACTGAAATTGTTTTTATTAATGTTATTGTTTGTTTAGAGGTTTATTTATTGTGATAGATTTATTTAGATAAGTTTATGGTTAACTAAAGTTACCGAAAAGTATTACCTTCGTTTATAAGTTCTTTTCGTTCCAAAATTGTGGCTATGACATCATTGAAATCATGTTCAAAAATTAGATGTATGTATGTTGTGTAAGTAAGAGAATTCAGTAGTTCGTTTTAGTGCTTGTACATTTTGCTGTAAATATGTAAATTAAGTATTATAGTTAAGTCAACGAGGCTACTATTAGAAGTATAATGATAATAAAAAGAGAATAGTAATGAAAATTACTACATTGTTTTATTTCTTCTGCGTGTTTATCTACGTTATCATCTCAAATAGCTTCGATTGGAGATAACGTAATTTATAACGCTTGAAGTACTTTATATATGCTCAAACATAAATTAATATAACTTCTGAAATAGGTAGATATTGCTACTTTACATCTATCAATAATTTGGTTGACCTAAGTAGGTTGTTTGTCGCATTAGTTCAGATTTTTATATTAGATTCGAAACCTCATAGACCTTTAAAACTGGGATGCTTAAAATTTCCTATTTATCTGAAACCAAAAGTACCTTTGACGATGTTCTGTTGGTTTTGATGCTGTCTTGAAGAAATGCCTAATTCTATTTCAAATTCCTCTAAAACGCTTGACTTACCTACAATATTGGCTCCTCAATCCTTACGGATATTATTTCGTTTAGTTAGTGAAGTTAAAATCTTTGATACACAGTTTCTCTTCCCTTCGTGTTGTTAATGATACAATTTATTCTGAACTTTCTCACCCACATAAAAAATCTTAGCAAGCTGTTATTTATAGCCAAAACTAAAAAGACTTTTCACATTTAGAACAAAAATTTAAGTAACGGTTCTGTAGCGTGTCAGTTTGCCCATTAACGAGTGGCCTATGGGTTTGTAATAGGGTTTTCACTATTCCAGTTTGTGGTTCATGATTTAACATTTTGATCAACTTTAGGAACCTACATGATGTAGGTACTAAATTATATTTGACTTTATATATAAAAATATTGTAGTGTAATGAGATTAACCAGAATTACATGAACTTACCTAGGTATAGGTACAAAAATAAAAGTGAGCAATCGTCTTAAGGTTCCGAACGACACATAAGAAGGTTGATAAGTTTTTCACAAAAACAAATTAAACACGTCCCTGCACCCAAATGATAGCAAAATTTGATAATATGAGAAGATATGAAAGATCTAGGAGCTCAAACACTTATGTATAAAGATGTTCACGATGTTTGTCGGCAACCCTACCCATCACACATCGTGCAATACCAAACACAATCATTAAAGTAATGTAATGAAATTAATTATAATTATAGGTGAGAGCCAGTCGAGAGCGATTTCGTACAAACCCGGTTTAAGTAATGATCATCTTTGCTAATAAAAAATCGTGATGAAATTCACTTGGACGTTTCAATTGAAATTCTAAGCGCACGTGTACATATATGGCGGTATCTGCCTAATGAGCCATTATAATAATATTTTAATAGTTAAGTGGATTCGGCTGAGAAAAATATTTCATGTTTTTATTATTATTACTAGAGTAGGTACCTAATTTCTGGTTGGAGTTGTACAGGGTAGAAACTTTGTTCCTTAATTATTTCTCTAATCTTAGGATAATTATATTTGTAACAACTATGACTTTATCAGATAATAATAAATGAATACCTACTAACTAATTGTTTAGTTTCTAAACCTAGAGCCTTACCCGCGACTATTTTTTTTTAAATAACATAAGGTCTTTAATAGAATCCATGAATTAAACATTATTCCCATCATTTCAAAATTTAGATTTCTGGAAGATGTGAAATTGATTTAATTGTTTTGCCATTGAAAAGATTGATTACAAAAGTCAGCTAATATTAATATTGTCACAGACAAAACTTTCTGGCTCAATTATTCTTTGCATCAAGCTACCTAGGTATATTATGAAATAACAAGAAATCTAAGTACTAAAAGGCTTACCACACAATGGGCTAACTACTTGAAACTACTTATAATATAAGGTAATATAAGGTATTAACAGGATTTAGCCGACATTGCTATATCAGAAGTAAGTATTTGGTTTCACAAGAACACATAATTATTCGTTTTTTCAAAACAGCATATTATCAAAATTCTTTGAACTACAAAAATGGATCGAGGGGAAAAGAAATCCTCCTCTCCCACAGAAAGATGATTCATAAACTTCCAACTAAGTTACTGACGAGATTATCAAGCCCATATCACATTCCATCCTTTAATGTGAATTATAATGTAATAACATACATTCTGTACACATTACTGTATTAAAGTAAGAGCGTTTTACAAGCACTATAATTTTCAGATGCCATAACATTCTCTCAAGGAATTATAAAATTCCTTGATAATGGTCGTTCCTTGCTCGCGGTAATGGTTGCGCCATCTAGTTGATAGCTGCGGAACTACGAAATGTCATTTGTCACCATGCGATGTCGCTACGCGTTGTATTTAGTGGTCGTATTGAAATATTTTAAATTGAAAGAAGCCTCTTGATTTTGTCTTTTGGTGGTATTAAAAGAATTTTAGTCGATTTTGATTGTTTACTTTATGTTTTGAACCAAAGATTTCTGTTTAACTGTTAAAATAAATTTTAAAAAATCACACTGATACATTTAGGAGAAACAATTATGTATAATTCTTGGGTTAATCATGTTTAACTCCGTCAAGCTAAAATGGATCTTATTTTTTTTTTATATCCATCCCACAAAATAATAGAGGTTTTCACACAATACGAAAATTATTAACCTCAGCATCTTACCGAAAAACGTTTTTAACGGACTAAGTCAGCGAGGTTTATTTTTGAATAATAAAGATACATTTTTAAATAATACAGATCCACAAAATATAGAAGCGCAGCTAAACATAGAATTAAAAGAAAGATCCAGCCAATTTTCTCGAATCGACGTGTGATTGATGATTGAACACTAAACTTGCATCTGCAATTTGCCAGTCAATGGAAATTGCAACAAATCCCGTCTGATTGGGCTCTAATCGCATCGCAATCGCGCATTCTTACCCGAAATCGCCGCGAATTCCCATGACTATTCCATTTATCCCATTCCAGTAATTGGTTCTGTTGTTTTGAGCCAATTAAAATCAATTCGGAAGGGATTAAAGTCGAATTTGGGGGAAAATCGGGCGATAATTCAAACGATTTCGACTGTCATGGCGGCGCGCGTATGCGCAACCTGACTGACGTTGTTGATTTATGAACGTATCGCACTGATTTATTGAAGGTAATACAAGCAGTTCTATTCAATTAGTTACGATCGATATAGTTAATTAATGAGCTGTGAAACTATAGATTGTGTTGTGGTTACCTACAGTTTCGATTACCACTTTATTAAGTTCTATTGTTAGGTATCGTGATTTAAGCTTTGTTATTTGTTATGACCACGGTATGCTTGGATGCATTTATGTTTGTATCATCATCGTGCAGAAATATTTTGTGGTTTAGTCGTTATTGTGCTGTTTCTGCAACTACTCATTTCGTGTTCATGTATGGTAGTCGGTAAGAAAACAGTTAGAGATTATATCTTATCATTCGTGAAATCTTTGACAATATCTAACAGCAATGCCATCAATATATTTTATGCTGATATCGTTGTTTTATTCGCCTTACTTATCATAAAAAATGTGCTCTTCATCACCTTTTGCGATTTAATGAGTTTCACTTTCGCTTTTTATTCCTTTTTCATAATTTTATACCGTTTAAGTAATATGGGAGCTCTATTTTACAAAATAGAGAAAATAGAGCTTCCATATTACTTAAAAGATTTGATTTTTTACTTAGAAGATTTGTTTTTATTGTGTAGTAATACAATAAAAACAAATATTCGTGCTATTATTTAGTTGATCTTTAAAACAGTGCATTTATGACCTTTCTCACACACCATATCGCGTGCCTCAAAAATCTAATGAAGATTGCATTCTCCCTTAGGCTAGATCTAACGTAACGACCACCTGAAGGAGCCTATTGGTAACTTTAAGAAATTATATACAGATTTATTACTACTTACTACATATTTTTGATGTTTTTTGAGGAAGATTTATTTGTAGCTGTAAGCGATTTGACCGTTATTTTGTTTTTTGAAGGATTAAAATCACTTGATTTATTGTTATATAGGTTAAGGTTAGATTCGTAAGTTTTGTTGAATTTTGCCTGAGGGTGCAAGGTGTTGGGCTTTGGGTTTTGGTAGCTGGTTTGGGTATAGTTTATGGGCGTAGTCTTGGCATAATTATTCTGATCAAAATAATCAGAAGTCAATTGGCATTATTTTGTAGGCCTACCTAACTTATATTGCGTAGGTATGTCTGAATAGTGTTAAAACCAAAATCTCTCTACGTTTCATGTCTAACAAGAGCTATCTCAATAATCATAGTATGCTTGCAATGCTCCTTTGAGATTTTTCTGTGAGTAACTTAATTATAAAAAGGATGTTAAATAGAGTGACATATTGATAATAACTACCTACATTTTGTCTTCATACAAGTGTATTTTGTTAAAAAGGAATGCGGATGTTATCGCCAATCGTTTTGACACTACCTACCCGTGAGAAACTAAAACCAATTAATGTTCTTAATTTCGGTTGATCTTAATTTTTCCACATACTTTATGCCTAAGGCTGCGCTGTAACAAAAATTAATATCCGCTAATTCAATTTAAGTTACCCAAATAATATTTCCTTCAGAATAGGTACACACATTTTTCCAATTCCCACAAAACTTCCTAATTTCAAATATGCATTTCAAAACTTCCACTCAACGCATCGAAGCCGTCGCACGCGCCGTGACGCGGCACCTGGCGGTATCAACACGCGATCCTGATTGGCAGCTGTCAATCATCACGTATCAAAACGCATAATAGGTTTCATTTCAGCCAATTAGAGGTCCGACGCATCACGCACCTACTGCCGATGAAATGTAAAACCCAATACAATGGCTAATGTGCGGTAATAAGATGTAAAGTGATCGGATACCAGTGTTTGTTGCTTTGTCGGCCATTTTGATTAAATAGCGGAATGATTGGCGGGTTTTTTATTTGTTTATTTAGTTATGGTTTTTTTTTTAAATTGGAAAGAGCATATTTATTTCTATTAACGATTTGTAATCTACTTTATATGGGCTGATTTTGACGACATAGTGTTTTGCTTTATGGGTATTACGATTTGTTGGAAATATATTGGCTAAATCATTCCAGTGACGTAAATGTTTTCGCGTTTTGTCTTTCACAAAAAAGTACGTAAGTACACTACCATACTAATAATAAAAGATGCGAATAATCTAATCCTTTCAAGATAACACGGACTTCCTAAACTTTTTGTTATTGTTTGTTAATTTACCTTCCCATACAGCCTTCTGCGGTACAAATCGATTGTCTTGAATCGAATATCTTTAAACGGTTCCTGATTTATTGATTAATTATTCGTACGGAAGTACGGAAGTATGATTGATCTAATAATTCCGGGTTTGGTCATATATTGTTATTTCAAAAAGGTCATGGTTTTCTTTTATTACAATTGCGTGAAGTTAGTGCGTTTTCTGTAAATCTTACAAGACCTACCACTTTTATACAGAGTTTGCACTTTTTGATGAAATCGGTTTTTATGTCTCATTTATTTATTTATTTAATCTTTTCGCACATAACACACTACACAATGGCGGACTTAATGCCTTAGGCATTATCTACCAGTCAACCAAGGGTGGTGAAGAGATTAGATGGCAGGTGCTTTGGCTGAGCCGAACAATGATAAAAAAAACTATTAAAATTATTGAATTATTTATAAAAAACGTACCTACACAAATACATAAATATGTTAAAAACCACATACATACTATTTACTATAATATATTCTTATAATATATATACATTCATATTTTTGTTTTAACATTACTTGAAAATTTATAAATATATAGATCAAAGTCAACTAAGAGCCTTGAGACACCCAAGCTTTTTTTTTATTATTATTTTTAGCTTTATTCTGATTAAATCTTGATCTGGCAGCAACTGCGATTTGAAAAGTCACTACCAAATAAACTTTTATTTTTCTATTCTACAATTCTTACAGAACTCGAACTCTTAAGAAAACACACTCTTTTTACTAAATAATAAAAATGTGATTGACAAGCGAGAAACCGCATTCAAACGCAACTCTTATAAAAAAATAAAATAACTGATCTTATTCCAAGTTGGTATTATTCAGTGATAGGTATATGATTATGGGTTACCGTTTCGTGTCAATAAAAGAATCTTGATTGACAATCTAGTATTTTTTGTTCCTACCTGTTGAAAAGTAACAATTTTTGTTTAAGAATAGGTAATAGATTCTTCTTTCTTGGATTGGTTTGCTAGTTTTCACTTTGTCTGTTATTTTCTGGCACAAAAACTGTAAATAAACCTAATAACCTAATCCGCAACCTACCTAAATCAAATTATCGCTCGTGTTCAACGAATAATTTTAGTTTAGAAGCTGTTGACTGCGGTAGCGTTTTTTGCGTGTGTAGTTTAGGATAAAACATAGGCGGTTATTATCATAATTATATCTTGCTACAATAATTATCACTATTTTAATACTGACCAATTAAATCCTAGAATAAAAGGGTAAAATACTCAATCGAAACTAACCTTCAAACTGACATCCTAAACAAAACGGTGTAAGATCAAAAAAATAGAAAATCGACGCTCAAAAATACAGATATATAATTATAAAAGATCAAAATGTGAGTTGGCCAAACGGCCGGTTATTAAACGAATTTAGGGGCAAATGCGGTTATAATTGTCCGAAATCGTTTCCAATGATACAGGAATAGAATATAATTTTATTGTGACTAACAAAAGGAGGAAATTTTGCAGTTTTGCGGTTACCCGTCTCGAGGGACGTGCCTTCCGTCCGGTGCCCTGTCATTTCGCGAAATAACGGGCACTGTGTAAAAGGGACGATTTCATTTCTTTAATGAATGGTTCTTGACATTTTGATGTCATCTAAATTGCTGTGATGCATAGATTTATGAGTGTATCAGCCTTTTGGTTTGAAATGACAAATTATAAAAAATGTTATGCAATTTATCTATCGTTTTTTGTTTAAAAGTTTCATGACGATGCCACTATACGATATTATAATAATAATAATAATAATAATATGTTTATTTCCCAAAAGAAAATACAGATAGCTTAGTACAAGAAATAGCAATCAATAAGTTGTAGATGACATATTAGAAGGCAATGACATTTAATATTGCAGTAATCTGTACATTTTTTTTTTTTTTTGACCCTGCCTCTTAAACTAGGGCGACCTGTGTCTTAAGAGACAGTGTTCAGCCATAATTTTTTAATTAATAATTAATGCAACTAGAGAAGCGGTGTCGATCTACTTAACAGAACGAAGGTTGTAAGGATGAATGTCGTGAGTCATGTTTGTTTGTGTGTCTGCCTGTGTGCGTGTGTTTGGGCGCGTTTGTGTACGTGAACTGTGAAGATATGTGGGAAAGGGTGTGTGTGTGGTGTGAAGTGGGGGTGTGTGTGGTGTGAGTGTGGGGGTGCATGTGTGTATGTGCCGGTATGTCCGTGTGTGGTTTATAAGTGAGGGAATGTAGTTAGTTTTGATATTACACAATATACTCTAGTAGGGACTCTGTATACGAATAGTCTTTGTTTAGTAGCCACTCAGTTACTTTACCTTTTATGTTATGTTTGTTGAGATGAATTATATTAAGTTGATTGTTAATTTTTCTGTAAATAAGTGTGCTTAGAACGTAAAACTGGTGTTGTACAAATGCTGTTTTGTGCTGGATACCCGGGATTTTGTGGATTCGTTTGCGTAGAACTGGTGGTGGCAAGCTTTTGTGTCTTCTTAGTGTTGCATGGAGAACATATAGCTGCCGAACTGTGAGAACTTTGCAATCTCGATACAAATCAGTTGTTGGATACCTAAACGGTTTTTTTAACATTACTTTAATTATGGCCCTTTGAGCTCTCTCTATTTTAAGTAAGTTGGTTTTTGTGGCACCGCCCCACACAGTAATACAGTACCCAACAACTGACTGGCACAATGCATAGTATACTGTTCTCAGAGTTTCGCGATTGGCAGATTCTCTGAGGGACTTGAAAACGTGGATAAGCCGCATTGTTCTGGAGGTTAGGATGTCAATTTGCTTGTCCCATCTTAGGTTAGCATCTATCAGGACTCCAAGATACTTCACAGAGTCTGTTCTGGACAGAGTCGGGCATGCACACGGTGCCTGTCGGTTAGAGCATGAGTGGGCAACTATGGAAAAGGTGTTAGGTGGAGAGGTATTGCTTCTGATGGAGAATGGAATGAAAGTGGTTTTGCTGAGATTTAGAGTTAGGAGGTTGGAGTTCAGCCAGCACATTATTTTGGACATGGCTGCTTCTGCACTTGCCTTTACAATATCCCAGGTGGAACCATAGACGAGGATGGCGGTGTCGTCAGCATAGGCAAAGATTTTACAATTTGGTAAATTCATCTTACAGAGATCATTCACGTAAATTTGGAACAGTGTAGGACCCAAAACACTTCCCTGAGGGACACCATAGGTTATTGAAACGTCACTGCTGAGATAATTATCCACTTTTACGCATTGTTTACGATTATTAAGATAATCTCTGAAGATTTGGAGTGCTAGCCCACGTACACCGATGCGTTCCAGCTTCGAAGTGAGGAGGGGAACAGAAACTGTGTCAAATGCTTTGGAGAGATCTAGTAGAATGCCTAGGCACTTAACCTTATTATCTAGATTCCTAGCTGCCGATTGTGTAAAATCTAGAACAGCATCCTCCGTCGACACTCCCGAGCGGAAGCCGTACTGGTTATGGGCAATTATTTGGTATTTTTCTAAGAAGCGTTTTAGACAGTTGTTCAGAATCTTCTCTAAGATTTTCGAGAGTGCAGACAGAACGGATATTGGTCTATAATTGCTGACACAGTTCCTGTCCCCACTCTTATGAACAGGATGTATTATGGCCTTTTTAAGAGCATTCGGAAACACACCTGTTTGGAGACAGCGGTTACATAAATACGTAATAGGTGGAACCAATACATGACGATTGTTCTTCAAAATCAAGGAGGATATGCCATCCCAACCAACAGCACAATCAGTCCGAAGTTGGAGTATCAGTGACTCAATTTCTGCCTCATGAACTTCAACTAGAGCTAGAGAGTTGGGGAGAGAGTCATAAGTATTGGTGTCAGTTGTAGGGGAAGGGGTGCCAGTCAGAATAGGTTGCGCTGTATTCCGCGAGGTGATGGCAGCAGCCAAGTCACTCGCAACAGTGCTGAAGAAGTGGCATACCTCATTTAGAGATGAATTGGGAGTATCACAAATATTTAGCAGTTCTGTAGGAGAAATATGAGTTTTCTGTCTTCCTGTTATTTCATTAATAGTTTTCCATAAGATACGAGGGTTATTTTTGGCTCTTAACAATTCACTGGATTCATAGGCAATTTTTAATTTTTTTAAAAGATTATTACAGAAATTTCTGTAACGCGTGTATGTAGTTTTAAGTATTACATTATCCGGTTCTTTTTTAGACCTCAGGTGCATCTTATCCCGATTTCTGATACATTTTAACAATCCAGGAGTCATCCACGGCTTTATAACTCTCTTTTTCCTTGGAATTTTAACCTGTTTCGAATATTTCAGTATAACCGACCTAAGAATATTAATGAATGCATTTGTGGCAGCGTTAACATCATCAAAGTCATATATTTCAGTAAAGTCTACTTGTTTGAGTTCTAAGATAATAGCTTCATGATTTAGATGTGTAGAAAGATGACGTGATTTCCTTGCTGGGTTTTCATTTGAAATACATAAAACTGTAGGCTTATGGTCAGTGATGTAAGATTCGAGGACCAGAGTTGTGGATGGTTTATGGGATTTCAAAAGAATGTGATCAAGACAATGTTCTAAGCGAGTAGGAAATAGGTGAGTAGGCAAAAGTCCGTGTGATGCATTTAGAGTTAGGTATTCGAGACAGGCATCATTCCGGTTATTCGGCGTTATGTTTATGTTTAGGTCACCCACAAGAGCAATATTAGGGCAATTGGATAACCCAGCAAGGACGTGATTCAGACTAGATATGAAATCATAAAAGTTTTCTTTGGTATTGAATGACGGCGAGCGATATACAGCTACCACAGCCAGGGTTTTATCAATTTGACACACCAAGCAGTTACCCGCCTCAAATTTAGGCTCCCACACCGAGCACCGCTGGCCTATTTTTGTGTATACTATGACGCCGTCATTTTGATTACAGTTTATAGTAGTAGAATGAGATGTAAACCCATCCAGCAAAGGTAAGTGAGTGACTTTACTTAGCCAGCATTCAGAAAAAATGACAATGTCAAAATCTATTTTTGTCATATTCATAAGTACCTGTGATTGGTCAAAGTTTTTATTAACACTGCGTATATTTAAGTGGAATAGGCTTATAGTACTGCCGGTAGATATATTAATATATTTAGTACAGTCTTCGGGAGAGCAGTTATAAGAGTTTCCTAGATTCGAGTGGTCTATTTCACTGATAATATCATAAATGTTAGCCATTTGGATTATTTGCACTGCAAAAAACCATTCGAGAATCTGAAGAGGTGATATGTGTACGGTGAGGTGATACGTTCAGAGTGAATGTTGGTCTAGTCACGCTTTTGTGTATATTGTGCTGGGTGTATGTATAGGGTAAATATGTAATAATATTGTGAGTAGCATGTTTGTAGTTTTGTGTGATATGTGAGAAAGTATAAAAAGTGAAAATTGATATTTTAACATTGTAGATAGTACGATCCAGAACAAACAAAGACAAATGCAACAAATGATATGGCAGAAATAGTCACAAGTTTGCGTTCATCAGATTGTGAAGACATTTTTCTGAGTGGATCAGAACTTGTTTGTCTCCCTCACACTTTCGTAAGAAAATATTTCCTCCTGAAGTCCAGCAATATTTGTAGGCGTTGGTCTTGGAAAACTCACGAGCCTGATAAAGAAGTTTCTTCGTGCTGGGTGGCAATTGCTCTGCGATGTAGATCGGCTTGGGGCTACCTGACACCTCGATTAGTGCAGTGTTTATTTTTGCTTCTTTTGGCTTATCTTTATTATAAGAGCGAACAGCTGATATAATTGACTTCTGTGTCTGTACCGTCGTGCATTCTGCAATGATGGGGCGAGGAGTAGCTGAACCATTGGGTTTGCCCGGAAGACGATAAACATCACGGAAGTTTGATTCACGAATTGGAACACCAACAAGCTCACCGATTTTGCACACTGTGTTCAAGAGGCTAGTGCTCGTTTCAGAGTCCACCTGTGGAATGTTGCTAATTTCTATACCAGATGAACGCGATTTATGTTGGAGGTCAAATATCTTTTTCTCTAAATTTTCGATGTACTTTTGTTGTTCTTGTCGTATTATACAGATTCGTCACAAAATCCTATTTCGTGTTGCTCATGTCTTACCCAATATCTGCATTTTTAGGGTCCTTGAACCTTACATGGCGTGATCAAATGGATTGAATTTCAGGAATTCAGTTGCACGTGAAGTAATTTATCAAATAATGCTGCAATTATTTAGTAAGACTACCTCTTTCCGTCTCACAAAATCAGAAAATCAGTGGAATAGAAAAGGTTAAGTACTTCGAAGAACTGATCCAATTCTAAGAGCTGGTGATTTCAGTAACAAGGTTTTATCCTTCATCAAAACAAATTTTGCTCAAATATAAAAATCCAATTTGTACAAATCACAAAGCAGAACGAATTAGGTCTACCGCACATCTATTCGGAATCACCAACAAATTAAACGGGTAGACACTTAATTCGCTAAATAATAAGTATCCTATACAAAGTAAAGCCGACATTTCAGTAAGTAATGACTGATTCATTGGCGCCACCGCGGTTGTCGGCGCCAACCTTTACCCTGCGTTCACCATTCACTACTTACCACAAACTAATCAAACAACGTATCATTATACCGTCATTTTTGGAAATGATCACCCGTGGGAGAGGCTATGAAAATGAGTAAAAGCTGGGTGCAGGGATCAGGGAATTTGGGCTCAGGGAAGAATTATGCCAATGGTTTGTGACCCTCTAAGAGGTTATTAGTTGAAAAGCATATCGTAATATTTGACAGAAAGAACAAACCTAAACCAACTACATAAATACCTAAATAATGATATGCCAAAATTTTAGGTCACGTGGACAGGCAATTGTGAAAAGGTAATTTTTGTCAATAATCATGGCTAATACGACAGCCTTCATGCAGCAGATGATGATTTGCGGCTGATATGATAAAAAGCTAAGCTGGAGGCGAAACCAGATCTTCAACTTACGTATCAAATAATTCTCTGACGATAAACCAGCAGTAACGATTGGCAAACGGTCAGACGTATCTACAAACCTAGCTATATTTTTTAATCTCTGTTAAAATTATAAGGTGTTTACGTTCGACATGTCAAAAATTATGGCGTCCTTTATTTGCGGTGCGGGTTCTGCCGACCACCTATTATTATAACGAGGGCGATATTTCAGTTTTTGTGCCATTTCGTGAATGGACTCCTATGGTTTCGGTTGCGAATTTGTTTTTTTGCAATACAGTGTAAACCTTAATGGAACTGTCTACAATGTTCTGTAATTTGTAGGTTAATATTTGGGTATTAACATTAGTCATTTTGGGTAGTTGCTACTTAAAGGCATTAGTTTAGAAGTGTGTCATATCAATGCATTTATTATGAGCCTTTTTGTCCTGTTTCGGGCGAGATGGTGACAAATTGGTTTGTAGTAGCTGTTGTACTATATTTATATAAATTGTACCATCAATCACTTAAGCATGTAGAAGAAAATTTGATCTGGAAGATGAAGGTTTTCCTATTTTCATCATAACACATTTCAGCATCTTTGCACCAGTTGTGTTTTATATTTCAAACGAATTTAGAATATAACTCTTATCATTTCAGCATCGTCATCATCACCCTATAGCTGTCCACTACTGGACATAGGCCTTTTCTATTGCACGCCATTCAACTCAATTTTCGGCAATTCTCCACCAGCCATCCGCTCTTTTCATTTGGCCACGCAAATTCCTGGATGATGAAAAAGGATCATGGCTCGAGTGTGTCGTAAAACAGTATGTCCAGTTTAATTTCTAAAGTATCTAGCAAGAGATTTTTTACGTCACGATTTTAAAATTTAAAACGACACAAGTTGTAAAATATGATGCATCTGTATCTGTATCTAGCGACATATTAATGTGACAGATAAATTGTCCAGATTGTGAACATAGGTGGTCTTAACTACTGGTTAACTGTCTGATAAAATAGAGCACGTGCGAGAGGGTGATAGTAATCAAGGACCTACAGAATTAAATAAAAAAGCTCTGAAACTCTTACTTTTAGACTGAATATACTCAAGATATGTGATAGGTACACACGGCTACCCATCAAGCTATGCATTTCCAGTTTTAGCTGACCTCGCATTGTATAGGTTTTTCGTACAATCAGAAGTTAGCTTATACTGGTTATGTATAACTTGATGTGTAGCCGTGTGTACACACAAAACAGACGTAGAATCTACAAATGATTGCTACATAAATGATAAACAAATCAATCAGGTCAAAATAATCGCTTGGTAAAATCATTTAGCTATTATACAAGTTGAACAATTCAGGGTCAAATTAAACTAGCTTGCGAAACTCCGCAAAGTGATGGGTACCGATATTTAAATATGATTAAAAGATAAGAAATATGATTTGATGATTTTTTTTTCGCAGCAACGACCGTATGTACCTATTGCACATACGGAGTTTAGAACGTCATCAAATGATATTTTTTTGCGTTTCATCATGTTTAATCTAAACAACACCCATCGCGTCGTGGAGTTCCGCTAGCTAATTTAATTTGACCCTGTATAAAAAGGACCTAAGTACCTACGTCAAAAAAAGTAGTAGGTACCTAAAATGTATTGTGCCGTCTTCTATATAATTGTTGTCATTCCCCAGACAGCATCAATCGAGTTCCAGCCGCAGACCCCTGTGAAACAAAATCACGACCACGATTTTAAATGTAAGGGTGCCTTTGCCCTTACATTTAAAACCCATACAACAAACAGACGATCCTAGATTACCACCGACCCAAAAACGAAGCAAACTCACCTGCGAGTAGGTAACACCCAAAACATTAGCCTTGCCTTCACGACTTGCCCGAAGCGAACATGCTTATTAGGGCTGCAACGCACCTGTGTGAATATTTTCATAATCTCACTAATTAGAGGTTCGCGATTCTTCCCAAAGACGCCGAACATTCGGGTTTTACTGCAGAGGCAATAAATTCTTCGACATTTGACCCTGTGGAGTTTTTAGGGAATTCTTCCTGAGGCTGTAGCTGTAACGCCGTATAGAGTAGGGTATCAAATTTTGTTTATGTCGACCGTTTGTTTATATTAAATATCAGTTACGTGGGACCAACACTGTTGATTTGTTTAGTGAGTTTAAGTTTCGAAAAGTTTACATTTAGATTAGTTTGTTTTTCCTACTTCATATATTTAGATCTGAATTGTTAGGCTCTGATTTTAAATGCACTGTAGTAAGTGGTCGTTGGATCACATTTACATGTCACAGTCCTCATCTGAATTGCAATGTCGCTAAAAAGCCTCGTCTTCAGTTCCATAGAAAATGTCCATGTCCAGTACATGAAAAATCATCATCCCCTGTTCAGGAAATTGGCAGCTTACAAACTACAGTTTTGCAATCCTAAAACTTGAACTTCAACATTATAAATTGCGTTTCCACTTTCCAAATAATCATCTCTCGTTTCTTCACTGCTCTGTGCACTAATGTTGGATATATTTATCGCGGTGATCGTCAACCGTGGCAGATTGCCTCGAGGCACCCCGCCTCGGCTTTGCGTCTTTCCCACGTGCTCCGAATGCTTAGATTGCGTGCGACCTCCTCACCAACCATACCCGTTCACACTACGAACACTTCATCAACTGTCACGCCACATATAATCTTAACACCTCTATTATTATATTCAACTTGACCAGTATCATCATCCGAACATTCTACATTTTGTTCCTCTGTGGCTTTTTCATCGATCTCGTCGGCTTAATTTGTTATATCACATTCGGACGCCATGGCTGCTTCAGTGGATCTACCGTTTGCTTCAGGCTACATTTCTTGGGTCTCACCTTCGACTTTTAAGACCGTGGGATTTTGGACAAGGCTTTTCGAGATTAATAATGATAAGTGAATTTTTTGTGGGATCACTGTTGTAATACTTGGGTAAGTCCCATGGATCTTAGTAAATTAATGAAATGAACCATTCTTGGTGGTCTGTGGGCTATAGTTTTCCTTTTTGCATTTGACAACTTAAAATCTGCATCCGTTTAGACTGTAGGCCAACCAAAACATAACTAGGAAAAAGCTAGGCATTTGACGATGAGTTTGCTAAAAATAATTGCGTCATTAATCTTATCTGACCATAATTATTTAAGGAAAGTGTTTATTAGATTCATAGAAAGCTAGTGTCATTATAAGACATTATTATCACTTACAGTTCTTTCCTGCCTCATTAATCATAAATGCGGATCTTATATTTTTTGCACAAATAATATAATTTTAATAAATGGCTCCAATTTTGAACCTATACATCAAAGTTGTAGGTAATTTAAATATTGACATTAAAATATTGCTATTTAACTTCCTTTATCATAACTAATAACTCATGTAAGTTTGTAAAACCAATCGCTAAAAAACTCGCTCATTGTTTTTGCATGCAATACCTACCCAAAACAGAACAATGAAATAGATGCGAATTTGCGAAGTGCCGTTCTTCTGTCTCTTTCTTATTCACAGATGTAGCTATCCTTCCTCTTAATATTAAGATTGCTTTACCTGGAATAATACTCTTTATTATGTACAGACGCCGCATCACACAGCACATTAAGCACAGCACATTAAGCTACCCGAAACTGTCAAATTTACCCAATCTACCTTGAACTTTAATACTTTAGCGATAAAGTTGAAAATCTATTAAAGAAATTTGATAGATTGTAGTAGCTTGATGTGCTGGTGTCTCCACGCCAAATATAAATGCAGAAATTTTACATACCTACTCTTTTTATTTCTCTTTAAAAGTGTCACTACACTACTACTCCAATTATAACTACGCTCGCCTGACAATGAAAGCGAAAATCACAAATCTACATGACCGATTTTTTATTGAAATAAGAAAAAAAAACAGCAAGATTTTTAGCTGCACGTAATAGCGGCGCTCATGGTAATCACGATGGTAAAGCAGAGGCGATTACAAGCGTTTACAGAAGCATTTACCGGATGATTCGGTAATCGAAAGTAATATTGGGAACATCTGAGGAATCCTTAGGAACTTTGTAAGGAATTCAGTCGTAAAGAATGATGTAACTATAGTATTTAGTTCAGGTATGTTAATATGTTGATTGCTGAGTAAGTAAGGAGTTACGACAAAAGAATGTTAAATGGGTCCAAGGAAAAGTCTGGACTCGATCGGGTTAGAAGAAGGAAAAACTTTGCAATAGTTGAAAATAATAATGTATTTAGAGATGAAGAATCAGATCTGTAAAGTGTACCTAAGGGTCTAGAAAAAATTGTCACATCTATGAATAATAATAACGATGGAAATGTGAAAAATGTATGATATTGACATAAGGTACCAAAAACCGAAATAATAAAATATGTCAGTCCTGTTGAAAGTCGGTGTATAACACGAAACCTAAGTGATTATCTAGGCCCTCTGAAATACGGTATTTGGCTTGCGCTCAAAAAGGTAAACTCATAGTTCAAACTAACATTCTATGAAACCGTGTATTTAAACGCCCCTCTCATTTAAACCATTGTCATTTAACCGTTAATAGTAAATAAATAACATCATTACAAAACTTGCGATAAGTTTGCAATGCCTTTTCAGCATCCTCATTCATACAAAATTTATTCTGAAGCCTTCGTTCTTCAACCATAATCATTTTCGAGAGTAAAATTCATCAAATCCCCATCATAATCAGCTGCCACTAAAATTAGTGCCAAAACACAGAGTAGGTATATTCCTGTAATCTCCCAAAGGATCATCCAAATCTCAATTTCCAAAGAAAGGCGATGTAAGATCACGAGTTTACCTCGGCTTGTTTTGAGGTTGCAGCCTACCGCCAATTAGCCACAATTTTCGGCTAGCACAAAGGCCCCGTGTCCTCCTAAAGACCGTTGGTTGGTAATTAAAACAAATAGGGTCAAAAGCACCCCGCTCGAGGCGCCACGGGGCGGCACCCGACGCGACCCGACGTCGCCGAAGGCTCCACAACCCCCTCATTACAAGCTTAATCTAATTATTGAATTCGTACAATGTTGTGTTTACATTTTTTTTTCTAATTTGCCCCACTATACTTAAGAATGGACGAGTAAGCGCTAAATGGCACGTTTAAGGCAATATATCATAAGGATCGAGTCACTGCAGCGCTGAACGATGTGTTCTCACGGTTTTTTGGCCAACTTTTTGAGGTTAGGTCTTCTGTAGATTAAGGCGGTGCATAAGATTATTATAAGGCGTTTAGGGTTTTGCCTCTAGATGATTGTCACGATTTTATTGCATTCCGTCATTCGGTGGTACTTTAGTTTTTTACTGTTTTGTGTTTATAGCTTTTTTTTATGGGAGGTTGTGTTCATACTACGACACTCTAATCGAAGTAGATCTTTAGGGTATGGTCTAATCAAGGACTTAGGCTCGCTTCTACGATAATTCACTCGCTAAAGTTTGCAATGTTTGGCCTGAAAATCATGTAAAACATTTTGTTGTCTCTATACATTTTGGGGTTTATTCATAAACGATGACTAAAGTTAAGTAACGTTTAAACGTCAAAAATGTATGGTTAAACAGTCGCTAATCACTGCTTAACTTTAAGCAACGTTTATGAATAAAGGGGAGTATCGACATTACTTGTATACGTTTAAAAAGTTAAATGATGCAATTTATGAAGAGAGAAAAATCTACATTTAAGGTTTATTGTGTAAAACACTCGACTAGTCTTTTATTTGAATCCAACACAGAACGATTCCTAATAAGATTCATACAAAATGTTACAAACAAAAGATGGTCAGAATAACCTTTACCTTAGCCTACCAGCAATATAATTTTAAATTATCCGCAACTTATTATTGACAACTCATTTAAATAGCTAAAACGTTCGAGATAGTTTAAGCGCCTCGGGGTAAGTCGGCTATCTCCGCTGCGCTTCGGCACTCCTCGGCTCTGTTCGGTCAAGATCGTGTGATCCCATCCATCATAGACGGTAACGACCTCTATGCAAAACGCTGACGTTGCTGTCATCTTTGAATAATTTATGATGCTGTTATGGGTGTGATTGTGAAGGTTTTGGTGTGTCAAAATCTACAGTATGCTGAAATCACATAAAAAATGAGTTTCGTTGTATTATGCGCTTATAATTGAGTAGTTTATTATTAATTGTTTGTGTGTATTTATAAGAAAATGGAAAAGACTCGCAGTAAGTTCAAAATTGAGTATTACAACATTGGGTATAATACGAAACTCACCATTTCAAGATATATAATTATTATGTCAACGAATATTAAAAGAAATAAGATAAAACCATGATAAATAAAATAAGTAGACACAGATTACCAAACATAATCGACGAGACCTGTCTATATAATTAAGGTATCTATGAGAATGACAATTTTATATGAGTCAGTAAAAAGTATTCTATGAAAACGATTGTTTTTCTTATTCTTATTATAATTATTATCAGCAAACTCGAGTTCTTTTGACACCCGTTTTGGGTTTTCTGAATGCTTTTCCTAAAAACTACATCGTTGCAGACAAAGAAGAATGAATGATATCTGGAGAAGATCTTCCGGGTAAATAAAGATAATTATATTAACAAAAGCCCCTTCTTTTTGGCTTCGCCGTGGTCAGGTAAAAATAAGCTGATATTAGATTTTAAAAAATGTTCCTCATTCGCTAATAACCATTTTAATGATATTAAAAATACTCGTTAAAGTGGAAATAAATAAATCCCCAAAAAAAAACCTACAAAGCGGTATCGACAGCTCTGTAAAGATACCATCCCAACTTTTATGATTTCATTTCATAATTTATACATACGATGGGGATCATTATTTACTGTTTCGCCCGGGGACACAGGCCGGGTCAAAAGATGCCACCACAAAAAACCTATACACGACCGTTTAATGGACCGCCTTTGTATAGGAGTATGGGAACAGAACGTAATTACTTATTATGCGTTTATTTGTGAAAGCACCTCTTTTTTCTTCTGATCGAATTTTGGCTGTGATTGGAAAGTTGGAAAAGTACTTATTCGGAAATTTGCATCAGAAACTTGAATCAAATAGCTTAAAAATAACAATATGAGTTAAATAAATTGGTTTATTCGTTGTTAGTTACTTACTGCATTTCAACTTCAAGCAGTAAAGATTTTATCAGAGTGTCTAGTGTGAAAAATACAACCATATTTTTAAGAATAGTCAGAGCTATGGCTCAATTACAGACATATAATTTTCGGCATCCTTTATTGCAATCATTTCAGAATATTCGTAAACATAATAGACTTTCAGTATACCTGCCTAAGCGACTATAAGAATATATCCTATTGGAAGAGACGTCACTAAAACGCTTCATCCATACAGAACCCCCTACACAAACAGGGAAATAAATCAAAAAAATTCGTTATGCATTCCTGAATTTTTCAAAATGGGATCATAAATATTTCAAATGAAGAATGAAGACACGGTCTGGACTTCGCTCATTAATGCTCATTTGGTCGGATATTTACACACCAATTACGATATGGTCTCGCTTATTTATAAGTGCGTTTGCGCACTTGATTCATTGCACCTTAGTGCCGCGTCGTTAGTGTCAAAGAAACGTATATTTCAGGGGCAAATCTTAAAGGTATTACGATTATATTTAAGTTTATTGTAGGTGAGGAATTTTTGCTTTGTGTGTGTAGATGGAACGTTGAGTTTTGGTGAGCTGCAATAATAGTGAATGATTTGTTCTGTAAGGCAAGATATTATATATCTAATTGGCTATCCCAGGTTAGTTAGAGACTAACAAAAGTAACTTCTCCCTCTTTTCGTAGCGGTAGTACTCTTCTTCGATATGTTATATTGTTTGAGCCCAGCAGTTGTCTACGTTGATTGCGGTATCAGTGGCATTCATGAAGTTATCCAAGGTGCAAAAGTAACTTTTAAGTTGCACTTCTACACCCAATCCAACAAAAAATCCCTCAAATATGATATTAATATTTTCATGTCGTCGATTCAGAGTCTCATATTGAGTCTCACGTGCTATGATTGCCAATTTACAGTCTATTTCAACAGCCCTACATCCTTTGATAGAGTTAACCAGCTTAGTGTGACTGCTACTTTCAAATTTGGCACGCCATGTTGGATTCGCCAGATTGCAGAAATTATTTTCCGCGTTAATTTCTTTTTCTCAGTAGTAGAAGGTGTAACTGTTCTCTTTAACTACACCCCTTTTTTTTTTTTTTTTTTTTTTGTGGATGGGAAATCATCAAATGACCCCTCCCGCTCTGGGTGGAGCGGAAGGGAGTGTCAGACTTTTACTGACTAAAACCCACCCGTGTTCCGTCCTTAGCCCTTTCTGTTCCAGGGCAGCGGTTAACCTTTCGGAAAATCCCACCGCCCCGGCAGGCTTCGGCCCTGTGGGGCCCCGTCCTCTGCTGACATCTCTTTGAGGCGCGCGTGGAACACAACGCGCCGTCCGGCACGGGCCTGGTCCTGATCGGACGGTGAGCTACCCATTACTCACCGCCCGCAGGCCCGCGCCTACGGTGGCCGGGAGTCGTCACGCGGCTCCCGACGCCCGGAGCGTCTCCCGCGGCGGCTGAGGCGTGAGGTGTTCTCCCTCAGCCTCCCCGCCACCTCCTTCGCTAGCATGACTGCTTCGCAGAAGGAGGTGACTGCCTCCCATTCTCTCTCGCCCCGGACCATGGCTTGCACCAGGGCCGGGCGCGAGAGGTCGCCGCCGTGTGCTCCACCGTGTCCTCTGGGCGATCCGGGCAGTGGTGACACCCGGGCGTCTCCTCCCGCCTGATGATGTGCAGGAACCTCCCGAAACATCCGTGTCCGGAGAGGACCTGCGTCAGGCGGTACGTGAGAGCGCCGTGACGCCTCTCTAGCCACTCCTCAAAGAGGGGTCTTATCGCCGCTATTGCGGCGTGCCCTGCGCTGGGTTGCGATAGTCGCGCCTTCCATTCCGCCATGAGATCGCGCCGGAGGTCCGTCCGCTCCGCAGCGATTTGCCGCGGGTGCAGAGTTTCCCCCCGGCGTAGTGCCTCCGCGCGCCAATCATGCAGGCGCGCAAGCACTATCGCCTCCAGATCCCATGGCGGCAGTCCGGCAAGGAGGCTTGCCGCCTCGCGCGAGATCGTGCGGTAGCCCCGGATCAGCCTTACGGCTACCACCTTCTGGGGCGCGTTCAGATAGTGTGCGGCTCGAAGCCGCAGTGAACGCGCCCATACCGGGGCCCCATATAGGGCCATGGACCGCACGACCCCCGCGTAAAGCCTCCGGCAGTAACTACACCCCTTCAGAGAGATAACGATGTAACGGCTATGTAACACGGCAAGAAAATGTATTCAAGGTTCTTCAATATATTTTCTTGGCGTAACTTTACACAGATCTAGATGGTCTTTATACGGCAGTGCTCCCGTCACAGCGGCTAGACGCAGTAACGAGGGGAAACGGGCAACATTTCACTGGTCAGGCACGCCCCCTGTGCATCTGATTAGATACCATTTGTAGTACATTTAAATGTTAAGTACTATGTGCATGTGCATAGTAAGTATGTAAAGATATGTAGGAACTAAAACACAAACCATGTTATAGTTTCAAATTACAGTAGACTGTGACATCACGTCGTCAGATCAACCAGAAATTAATTAGATACAACGCAAGACAATGGCGCCGATTCCCTTGTTCACAAACTAAACTAAATTAAAGTTCAGTGCATCTTTTTCTTTCTAAGTATAATATTTCATTAATAAAAGGACAGAAGACAAATATTAGTGTAGTCCTGTCAAATTAAGATAGTCCATAGACAGTTTAGACGTGATTAAAAGCATGGCTACTAAAAATACGAGTACGTCTCAACTTAAATTTAGTTCACGACATTGTTCACAATGTTGTTCCCCAATTCTGGCCTCTGTCATAAAGATAGCCAGACTTGGTTTTTACAGTAGATATGTAGTCCCAAAATTTCCTCTGAGTCACTTCTCACCACAAAAATACTGAGTAGCATAAACCACGAACCGACTCCTCAAAACATTCAATCTAAAGCGACAAATTACACACCCAATAAAGAAATCATACACATCAAAACGGATTACAATAAGGCTCAAAATGGTATTCGTAACACACACGGACCATGGGAACTTAGTTCGGGACACGACCTTACAAATTATATGTCAGATGAAGAACGTGCGCGCTTGACAGCAATTTTCATTTCATACGAAGATGTCACGTCGTATGTAAAAGGTCACTTCGGAACATCTAATTTGGTAATTGCATGTAAAATGGACGTAAGTGTTGTAAGAACTTCTATTGTGATTGGGACATTTTATGATGATTCTATTTCTCATGGGATCTATTCATAGCTGTCCTTGTATAAAATTGTAGTGAGGGATTTTCATCAAAACAACGTGAATTAATAGCTTTATAGAAGACGGCGAATAATTTACTTTTCTTCGTCCTCTTAAAAGTTTTACTGGACTTTTGATCTTACTTGAATTGATGTACCATGCGATTAATGCTAGTTTTGGTTTTGACTTCGCTAGGTATTTTCTACCCCAAGGTTATATATGTAAGACGTAATCATTGAGTTTCCATAATGGACAGGATCGCTGAAATTTATTCATTCCATGTTTTTAATGCCTCATTTGTTGAAATGCAGTGAAATTGACTAATAAACTTAGACGGACATTGGACTTTCATATAACTTAGCGCCAATATCACAATTTCAGAAATAATTGTGATAAGTGACATTCATGCAGATTATTATGGTTGTCAAGCAGTTATAAGTTTTATGGCTTATGAACTCCTAACTAGTGTAGATAGATAATAACATGCAGGAATTTAAATCCTATTGACTGTGTAGTATTTATATTGTTTTAAAATTTTCTATATTATAGGTTTTGTTTTTAAAATCGAAAAAATTACGGAAGATCTGAAAGCACTTCTTATAATATAGAGAAGTTAATAACTAGCGATGCTAGCGTTTGCTATACCAATACCAACTAAGACAAAATAGAAATCGACTTAGCACAATTCGAATCACTTGTCTTGTAGGTAAGTAAATCGTCTTATCTAGAGACAGTCTACATTACAAATTGCGTATAACCACATACGAATACAGGGCAACCTACTTCGCGTAACTCCAATCTGCATACAAGGCATTATGTAGTCGGTCGAGTAAAACAATAGCCTCTATCTATTACATTTGGAACACCGTTCTCACATGTTCGTGCGATATCATTCGCGTCATCGCAGACCGTATGTAGGATTGTAGGTGGGTATTGTTGGGAAGTAGGTACCTGAGTGTGGAGTAGCTTTACGCATGTTTTTCTTTAAAGAAAATGCAAATTGTGTAGTAATATTGAGGTTCTGGACATGGTATGAGTTTCCTAATTATGATACAAGAGGCGGATGAACAAGAGTGATCTTAGAATGGATCAATTTTCAACGCATGGTATTCGCGGCTTTACCTGACAAATAGGCAACCATATTGTGGAATGCATCATTGTGTCTTGATCTAGGATTGCGAATGATCGAAGAATAGAAATCGCGTGTAATCCAAACGACCATATAATATAGTTGGAGTACCACAAGGCTGTATCTTGGGCCCTCTTCTATTTTCTCTCAAGATTAGCAAATTTGGGCTTAATGTTTATTTTAACAGTATATTTTGCATAAATTCACGCCCGTTTGCCCCGTAGGGTTAGACAAACATGTCCATAGTACACCCACGGTTCGCCAGTTATGTTTAAATCCCATGTAATAGGTGACGAACCTATGTATTGTACATTAGTTTACCTTTAAATGATTTTAGCCTCTCATTTATTCGAACCTCCACCTATTGACCACTATAAAGGCCAGTCCTATACTACCAACTACAGTACCACAGAAAATGCATAATCAGCTTTACGTAACCACCACGATCAGATACCGTTGCACCTACCAGCAGGCGTGGCAATGGGCGGGCACATTCTAATTCAAATTGCCAGTTGTAAGTCACGCGAACTAAAAACAGTTGCGTTTCTGATAAAAACACGCGAGATATCAAGTAAATGACTGATTCATGAGTTGTGACCTAGTTTTTTAGGGAAGGTATTAGAAGGGATTGGCTTTTATTGACTTAATAAGGGGTAACCGTACAAAATGGAGCAAGTTGCAAGTCACGTCTCATTTCTCGTACCCTACAAACTTTGTATTTAGTTACATAAAATATATTGCTGCCTCGTTGGTCTCGTGGTGGCATGCGCTAATGCTGAACATGAGGTCCTGGGTATTTCTATCAGGAATATTTCAGTACGAGTAGCAGCCAGAAGGCCAATTCTCGTAATGTAAAACGTTCAAAATCTAGTCACAGTCTCAACTCAGCGACAAACAAATGTCAAAAACTTGTCAAAATGTAGGGAAATTAGAAGTATTTTTTTAAAAGATTGAGACTGAGATCAGACTGTAAACGGTCTTAAAATTACAAGAATTGCGAGTCAGGATTTCTTGATGCCAATAGCCTCGCCCCCTATAAAGTACATGGGACTTAAATATTACTGGCGAAATGTGGGTGCACAATGGGTACGGCTCTGCCTAACCCTTCGCGGGAAACAGGCGTTATGTTATGTATTATATATAAATTATATTGTTTTCGATTTTTTTTTTGGCATGGTGAGAAATTAATGATCTTAACTATCCAATCATTTGTATAAGTCACACAAAACAATACAATTATAATTAATAAACAGTATGTGAATCACAATAAAGACGTAATATACTAATCTACTAATAACATTATAATATTTATTTATTTATTTATTTATTACATTTGGGAAAACAAACAGCAGTATATTAAGCATAAACAGTGTTGTCTTAAAATTAAACTTAACAAATATACCACCCACAACACATATTACATTTAGTACGAGTAGCATGCATGATTCTGACCTTTGCATTGCAAGTAGGTAGGTACAACATTATAACTTAAGCTATATTGATGTTACAACATTGTAATTAGTATGTTGGATGAGCAATTACTGCAATCACCACGCTCAAAATAATGTATTGCTGCCTATGGTAGTCACGGGTTTTCTTCGAGAAGTGCACGTAAATGCGAACCTTCTTTTGAACACCTAGGTATGTCTATGTACTATAAATTCCTTCTATCGTTTGTTAAAAGAACGAATGTTTATGAAACTTTTCCTTATTTATCACAGTATCAAGACCGATCGTTGTAAACTGACAGGTCAGGCCGGGTTCACATTAGGTCGGACCGACAGTTTTACCCGCCCGACTAACGTGTCGGATCCATATTGGCGTATGTATGTCAATAGCGCCGTTCACATTAGGGCGACCCGACCAATGTGAACGGCGCTATTAAGATATATTGAGATACACAGAAGAACAGAGATCCAGGGTAGCAGGGATAGCCGAACAACCTGTTACCATGACTTCAGTACATAATTCTGACCCCAGGGGTCGAAATTTGTCGCCAGTTATTAAAAAAAAAAAATGCAATTCCGTTCATTTTGAGCGCGTAGGACGCGTGCGTATTGCACTTTTTTATGAAAAATCAGATTATAACCGACGATAAATTTCTAGAATGAAGACTGTACCGAATCCCAACGAGGTGGGTGTCCCTGCCACCCTGTATTTTTATCGTTACCCATGCACATAAACAAGCTACGCCGAATATAACATAAATTTGTCGCCTTAGATAAGCATTAGCCCTTTCATTCATTATTAATGATTAAGCCTTACTCAACGAAAAATTTAATTAAAATACTTTATTATCAATAAACTTTCCTCCCTCACAGTAGGTATACGGGTACAGAAACAAATTTCTCACATTAATCGCAATTTGTTTACAACAAAATTAAAAGCTGTGGAGTCAAGATCGCGTGCTTGTCCCCACTTAATAAACGCTACCATTTTCTCGGCCTAAGGTGCGTGATTGTTTTATACGATCATTATAGAACATTAAATTAGATTTCGATTAAGAATTGACCTCTGTTTTGAAATATCTACAAATAATTCCCTATTTACAATTACCTACAGTTCAGCCGTCGAGAGAAAGTGTTCCACCTGTAAGTGCGACAATTCTAGTATTTAATAAAGATCCAATTCGCGAAACACGTATTCGTTTGTATGAAACTGTCAGGTGTCAACAGGGCTCTTGTCGGCCGCACGTAGCACGTTAGTAGTCAAATCTCTTGGTAATTAAATCGACTTTTTCTGTTAACTAATCACTGCTTATATAAAATTTGTCAGTAGATTAGCTGGTTAGAGTCTTGCTCACCAAACTCATATTGTGGAGGCAAAAGCTTAGGTACATATTATAAAAACGCAAAGAAAACAACCTAACACGATTTTGCGATTAAAGCTAATTCAGCAAAGAGATGCGATTGCGAAATCTCTACTACAAACATGATTTACCTATGGATTATAGAAGCTACTCGTACACAACAGACTTCCTATAAGATAACCAGAAAAACTTTCACCAAGACATAGTTAATTCATTCGAGCCAATTTAAAGATTGCTGCATTTTTTTCTGTTACGATCTCAACCGTGTTCGCGTACAACAACCACCATCCTTAAGGATATCTCAATCGTTCTCTCAATAAATTGATTGGCTTAATAAACGTCATTAGTCTTTGAAAGTTGTGTTTAAATCACTCGACAGTTGCGTGTTGCGGACGCTACTCGTGTTCGCACGCAACGCTTATCGTTGCGTTATGGCTTTGGGCTAATTTTGAAGATGGTCTTTTACTTGATGTATTATATATTTATAATATATATTGCTATTATGGGGAAAGGATTGTGTTGAAAATATGAAATAATATTTTGTTAATTTTAAACTTGCGAAGTTTTTTTTGTGGAGTTTTATTCTTACTGTCTGTGTGACATTCTGTTAAGCGCAACTGATTTTCAGACCTGACCTGACCTTTCCTTCGTGCCTCTATTTCCATGCAAGCCTTGAAACTGAAATCAAACCAAACCAATTTCTATACCGACAGTTAGTGATTACTGGGGTCGGTCCCCAATAATCACTAATTCACTTCGGCATCCTAAAGAACGTGCAAATGTTTTGGGAACGGTGAACACCGTTAATCATTCAAAGTCAAGACTCACATCAAACAAAGTTCTCAAACAATAATAAGTCAAAAACAAAACAGAAATAAATCATAATACTCTTAATGACAGCGTACTGCAGTGGGAAAATGATAAAAATTATATTGATTGTGGCGCAATCGTCAGCCATTAAAATAGTCCGTTTGATTGAATTTCTCATGGAGCCTGGGTACAGTTGTGAGAAACAAGCTAATCGGTAGCCATTATATAGGGTAAACGGTCATGTTACCTTCTTGTTTTACAATAATGGCTATCATTTTACGTGATTGTATGCACTGAGATCCGATTGCACGACGACGAACGTAGGATATTTAAATTGACATTCGGTTTTCGTTAACTTCTACTGATTGGTAGGAATAGTAAGATGTTTAATTGTGATTAGCGCTAATTTCGTTTGGCGGGATCTTGGGCTTAAACGCGACTAATTTAAAAGAAAGACGAATATTATTGCACAGAATGTACAGCATCCATAGGCATAGGTATGCCTTTGAACTGAGTTCAAACCCGAGTCAAGAGAGACTTAATGAAAATAATGATGGCGCATAGGTATATTCGCAGAAAGTCTCATAAACAAAGTTGTCCAAAATGTACTGAAAACCTGTTTTAAAACAAGACAAAACTGCTCTGTCTACGTCAGACAAAACTTTGTATAAAAGTAGACAAACAAGTACCCAACAAAAATTAAATCAAGTATTTACAGTAACAGGTGCTTGTACCTCACCGCTTAAGGATTATTGAAATCATAATCTTCGGTAAGGAATCATAGATCGTTATATCCGCGATTAATATGTAGGTAGGTACTTATTTTGCAATTTTGATTCGATACGGATACGTGCGTCGCGATTATAATTATGTAGGTCTGTAGTTTAAATTACGAGTATAATAACTGTTTCTACCTACCTGGCTAATGGTTTGTGTACTATACATTTATATCGATCTATATTTTTCTACTACCACCATGAATATGACGCCACAGGAGCTAGTGCGAATCTTGGGGTTCATTCTATTAATCGAGTCTGGTCAAACCACGTTGGGATCGGTGCAATTCATTCATTCATTCATAGATCTTTCATAATCCATAAATGAAATGAAATGATGGTATAAAATGATGGAAAGAAATGATGGAATGAAATGATGGAATAAAATTATGGAATGAAATTATTGAATGAATGATGAAATTAAATGGGGGTTTATTTATAAACTATTTTTAAAGTTAAGTGACATTTAAACGTCAAAAATGTATATTTAATCAATCGCTAATCATTACTGAACTCTAAGCAACGTTTATAAATAAAGGGATGTAGGTATGTTTATTTCTGTTAGTAGATCTTTTAAGATACTTTTCCACGTCAATTTTTTGGGCAATATCTTGAAACTAGATGGTGCAGACGATGACTAACCCCTCACCACACCAATAAGTTCTTTAATCATTATCTCTTGGTCGACAGAACAGAATAATAATTATCACAGCATCTTTACCTATTTTATGTCATACCTAATGGTGTTTACATTTTTTAATCACTAAAATTACATAAGTTATAATATGTATTAAGGCCGGGAGCATTCGCCTGTAATATAACAATCGAAGATTCCACTGTAACGGCTTGATGGGCTTTGCAAGTAGACTGCGCAGGCTGTACAGTTACAGTTTAGTTTATTCATAAAAACAATTTACATTGTGTTGAATATAATATACACATGCAATTTACAAAACCAATACAAAGAACTATGAATTATTAATTACCATTCCAAGTGAAATTTAAAAACAGTGCCAAATAGTTTTAAAAATAATGTCAAACAGTTTTAAAATCTAATGTCAAACACTTTAAATTTATAGTCAACCAGTAGGTTTAAAATATAATGTCATCATAAGATATAATGTCCGTCAACTGCTACGTAGTCATCATCATCACCATCATTTGCCTAGCCTTTTCCCACCTATGTTGGGGTCGGCTTCCAGTCTAACCGGATGTAGCTGAATACTAGTATTTTACATGGAGCGACTGCCTATCTGACCTCCACACAACCCAGTTACTGGTAACCCTGATAACCCCTGGTAAGACTGGTTGTCAGACATTCGGGTCAACTGCTAGGTTGTGTAGAGAGATAATTGAAACCAACATGATAGGTCAAACATATAATAATATAGGTAGAAGTAACACGGCTAAGTCGCCAGTAAAGGTTACATTACATGCAATTAATGCTCGGGAGGTCAGGTTATGCCTATAATTCCCAAACAAATTATAGTATTTTTACAATGTCGGACTTGGCTTTGCCAAACTTACTAGACACCTACTCCTGAATATATTTTACTAATAAGCATCTCAAGAGATCATCATCATCTGCCCAGCCATTTCCCAACCATGTTGGGGTCGGCTTCCAGTCTAACCGGGTGCAGCTGAGTACCAGTATTTTACATGGAGTGACTGCCTATCTGACCTCCACATCCCAGTTACTGGGTAATACGATGCCCCTTGGTAAGACTGGTTGTCAGACCTTCGGGCTTCTGACGACCCGTAACGACTGTCAAAGATTCACGAATGACAGCCGGGACCAACAGCATAACGTGCTTTCCGAGACACGGAGGGGTTTTGGTATGTAAAGATGGTCACCCATCCACAGACCAACAATGGCAAATGTAGCTTAACACGTTCACTGTTCAGCTGCAATATCGAAATTATGTCTCACGTCCAATTTAGTTTTTCATTCCTATGTACTGAGATAATTGCCTTTATATTACTTCAGGTCCATAAGGGCCATAAAAGTAGGGGGGTGACTTTATCCCCAATTTGCAGAGTGACCCACATGTATGTCACGGACGTAGAAGCAGATTATGTATGAAAAGAGCAGTGACCCACATGTGTGGCACCGACGTCTTATTCCAACCCAAAATGACCCACAGGTGGGTCATGGACAGTGAACGTGTTAGCCTGGTCGATTGGTTGTTATTACTTACCCACAAACCCCTCCCACAAGCGTCTCAAGATATCTATACTAATAATAAAGCTGAAGAGTGTGTTTGTTGGTCTGAACGCACTAATCTTTGGAACTACAAATCGGATTTGAAAAATTATTTTTGTATTTGATAGCTCATTTTTGGGGAAGGCTATAGGTATTTAACATTACGCTATTACCCTTGAGAGCCGAGCAAAAAGAAAAGAGTAAAAAAGAACACTAAGTGCAAATGATGTAATAGCGCGGCCAGATGATGCGATGCGGCGCGGTTGGGTGAACAAGACATACGCGGACGAAGTCACGGGCAGAAGCTAGTTTCAAATACACGACAAGCACAGACAATAATTTGCATACTTAACTAATAACATGCTATTGTTATCACATTAACATTAAGTATTACAATAATATCAAAACTGCTTTGTATATACCGTGAGAAAAATATGCAAAGCGGCAAAAATAAAGAATTTGGCGGGACGTCTTGGTTCCCATTGTCGATTATTATTTGGCACATCATTATTATATTTATATAGAGCAGTGAACGCTTTTTATTTTAGCTGGTTGTAATACTTGGTATCTTCTGTCTCAAAGGATGAAGTTGGAGGTAAACGTTCTCACTGTTTTTATTCTATGTAATAAACAGAATGGAGAAAGTTTGGAAAATATAAACTTTATTAGAGATTTTAATAGCCACTTAAAATAATAGACAATAATAACATTAATTTGGACTGAATTAAATATAACCAAATGCAGTTACATATTTTAATAGAATAGGATAATTTATTTTCAGATAGTTAAAATCCATATCTTGTTAGCATAATTTAGCAACAATAATTATAGCTTACAATTATGTTAGTATTGTTAGTACTTATCTTTATGTAGACTACTTATACAAAACCATTCACTACCCTCACCCAGAACAAGATATTTTAACATGACACAAAATAATTTTTAACAAGGGTTCCACACGAATGAAGAAATATGTTCCATAGAGACACGACACAATGTAAAACAATAAAATAAACTAAATTTACTTGCTTCCTTTGAACCGAACATTAAACGAATATTTGAATTCCTACTAAAATAATAAAGGCTTAACTCAGTTAAATGATCATACCTCCTACTTAAAACCCGCTCTATATATATCTTGCATTTTTTCTGCCCGGTCCTGCGCACGCGTCTGTGGGTGGATTTTTTCACGTTTCTCCGCGATTAGGATTGTAAACTCCCATCGCAATGCTTTTTATTGTACCGACGTTGTACACACAGATAGTGCCTTAGTGTCGCTAAGTATAGCAAGATGAAACGATAGTTTTATTTGGGTAATAATGTGTTGCTAACCAAACTTTTTATACATTGATTATCAAAAAAAAACTTTATGTTTGTAATTTGTCAGATATCGCTAAAGCAACAAAAAAAAAACTTGGACACGCATCTTGTTACCATGAATGTAGTACAAAATTTTAAATCCCCTTGCTTTGAGATGTTTCGTCGGTAATTATAGAAAAAATCTGCTTTTTCATAGAAAACTATGGAATACATTCATGGTTTGGTTTGAATATTTGCGCGTCGATGTCCCTGCCACTTTGTACAAGTATATTCAAAGGCTTGAATATAAAAAAAAAATACTTTTAGCATCAGCATGCTAATATCCTATAATGTTCCCACTTGGTGGATGTCACCTGTCTTCGAATTTTCGGCTCTAAGGCATGCCGGTTTCCTCACGATGATTTCCTTCACCATTTCGAGAGCAGTGGTGATGAAATCATTTTCACACAGTAAAGCGTCACCACCACTCTAAAATTTTTATCATAACTTCCTAATCCTAACCTGTGAGTTTGTTTAAAACGGCAGAACGGATTTGGATGAAATTTAGCACATAGGTAGACAATGAACCGGGTTAGGAAATACGATTATTATTTAACCAGAATTTATTTTGTGTTCCCTTCTATTATTAAAATTCAGGTAGAAGATATTTTTTTGCCTGCCATTTCCTTAATTCTATTTGTATTAAATAAATCCAACCTCTTGTTCTTCTTAGTCGCAAACTAACACATAGAAAACCGCTCATTATCAATTAAGTGTACTTATCAAAATCAAATGCCGTCACAACAAACTTAATACGCGTTATTACCCGACTGCAGCGGGGCAAAGGCAAAAAAATAAGTGTAATGCACGCCGCTCCGACTTACAGGCTGGGTGGACGATAAATTCCAATCAGGGCTCGCGAAGGCGCAAGGGCACTGGGTCGCGACCAGCTGAGTTAAGGGGTACTGATTTTGAATATAATTGCACCTTTTTAATAGACTCTGGAAGAAATGAGAGTGAGAGGTACCTACAAGTATTAAAGTGCTAAGTACTTGGGAATTCGATTCAAGTATGAGCAATGTGATTTTTGTGAAGGACTTTATTTGAATACAAAATGACAAAAAACATATTTTTACTGAAATATCCGAGTCGAACCTCCCGCAGGCAGGCGCGACGCGAGCAATTTCCATGAAGTTTTCATAGAAGTTGTTTTAGTATAGTCGCGTCGCGCCTTTCTGTGGGAGCCTTCAATCAAGAGGAAGTGATCGTTTTGGTTCACTTTTAATTTGAAATGTTTTATAAAAGTCCTATAACTGAAATGATTTTTTTTTAAACATATGTACCCCCTTATTACAAAACAAGGTTTTTCTTCCGATCAGGTTTAAACCACTAGCCCAGTTATTGAATTAAGAACCCAACTGATAGAGAAATGCCGTTCTTTATACAAAAATGACAGCTTAGTTCGGTGCTTAGTTGTCATTTTAGTATTAATAATTTTGCCTAAATCGAAATAAAGTTCGAAATACAAATACTGGCTCAATAGTTTAGGCTAGAACTAAAGTTAGGTTTCGTTTTGTAATAAAACGGTCTAAGTTTTCTATCTCGATTTTCAAAGACAGTACTGTAATACTAACTAATAATGGCTACGTTTACGAGTAGACAAACTTTCACCATGCGCACAAAACAATGTTTTACTACCTACCTACGTACTTATGTAGAATTCGTCACGCCCTTTTCACTTAAAACGCAAGTAGGACCACTATGCACCAACAAAAGGCCTGCTATACTAAAAGCGTACTCCAATAACAATAGCAAACAATGGTTTTCTTTCAAAAACTTTCTTCTTCGACAGCCTAGACCTTAAGCTTTTAAAGTTAATGCTTTGAGATCAATGGGAATCCATAACACATCGAAACGTGAAGTGCCTAACCGCTAACTATTTTCACTGGTGTTTTGAAACCGACCTTCGGTGCATTCCCATTGTACCGACTGGTTTGTCGCCAATTATTATAGGTTCACAGTTTAAAAAGGTCGTAAAAGTGGCCTATAACCCACTGACTTTTCTCTAAAGAATAATGATAATAGAATAAGAAAAAATAAAATACCTATAAAGAAAATCGAAAAAAATGCGCGTATAAATAAAGAATAAGACAGTTTAAGTATGATAGGCAGAGAGAAAGAGAGAGAGTTACATCTTTCTTCTCTCCTTGAAATTTCACTCTCAATTCTCGTCCAATTATTGAATCGCCGCCTAAAAAGTTTCACTAAAATAACTTAAATATTTGAAATTGTCTGAAATCCAGTCCTTCACAAACGTGAAAAAACCAATCCTACCAAGCTTGAATAAAACATAGTTCCCACTAGGTCCATCAATTAGCCAATATCTAGGTATAATGGCCTCCAGCGTAACGCTGCGGTAACGCTGTAGAAGGGCCAGCGCACGCCACAGGGACACGAACTCAGTCAGGGTCAGTTTTGGAACCAATAGGTGAGTAAAAATGAGTTTTAGATATCCAAAAAATGGGAACAATGTCAGTAGAATCAACGGGAACACGCCATCTTTCGGTGTTTCAATTTTCCATGCTCATGTGCAAATGAATGAAAACGGTGTGTAGCTGCTTATCGTTCCGTACGAATTCTAAGCTTCTAAAGGATTATGGGTATTTCGTTATGAACTAGTAACCTAGGTAACGCTTGCTTTCGCAAGCATTGCCTCACTTACCTTTGTTAGGGGCTGAAAATGTGTGATTGTTCCTTCTTGTTATGGAAGTTCCAATTATGAAGGTAAGATACTCGTACTGGCCGCTTTTTTAGGTTATTTTGAACCTTCACAAGGTACTGTAAATATTGTAATACTGTGGTACTGTATATAGTTTATGGCCTATTTGGTGCTTACATGCAACCTTTATGAATACTTTGAAAAGTTGATGGCAGAAATACGAGACAAACATTGATTTATAAAAAAAAATGCAAAAACAAAAACAACGGTAGGAATGAGATTTTGCTGACAAGCCAGGAGACAAGGATAAAAATGTAGAAACATAGAAGCATCTCTTAGGAATAATTATAGAAGTAATATGACAAACTGTGATTTTATGTACTCGTTCCGGTACTGAGAGCTCGTAAAGCACACACAGTACCTATCTATTCTAGCTATAAATGTTATCCTGGGGTTACTGTTAAAGATGCATTGCTAAATCCTACATCTTTGCTTGAGAAGGAAAAACGCAATGTTTTTCTGAGCTAAACAGTACGTTTCAGTATAGTAAAGGTAGCATTTTTCAGAAGGTGAACAGCAATGCGATTCTGTAACTATCTCACCGTGAAAACTTAGGTGAAGTGAGCGTGGAGTGAGCTGTCATTGCAACTAATTCTAGGGATTGACACTATTGACAACTCACTCTAAGCTCACTTCACCTAACTTTTCACGGTGAGATTTTTACAGAATCGATCGGCTGTAACGTCTATTAGTTCTCAATTATCTTTCAATATAAAACTAAAACAATTCTTATTTGGATCATTGACAGTGAACAAGGAAATCTTCAAATATCCTATAATTACTCGTATTTATCTAAGAACATTACTTGTCCAACTTTCTTTGACTGCGACATATACAAATATCATAAACTTATTATAACATGTTCCTACTTGCTCTACAACCTCCAAGACGAAAGGTCAAAGGTCATACATGAATTAATGCTAATCGAAACACACTCACTTGCTTTTTTATACTATGTCCCATTCACTTGCAAATTCCATAATGCGCCTGAGGGCACGCTCGGTTTCCCACGGTATAATTTATATGAAAAAAATACATTAAAATCCAGCACGGGAAACTTTCAAAACCAAACTTTAAACAGCTATAACTAAGTCTGAAAGTCCAGTGCGCCTCAAATATCTTCAAGACGTTTTTAAACTAAGGTTCCACTAGTACTTAATATCGACTAAAATCCGTCCAAAGAAATGTTTAAATGTAACAAACGAAATTGGACTCTATGCTAACGACATAAAAGCTTTGATAATAAGCTAATGAAGAGATTAGAACGGTTTGCTCTTACGTTGTTTACGAAGAAATTTCTCTTAGAGCTCTTTTTGATATAGCACGCGTCTGAATGTTAGGATGCTTTCATAATACGGTCAAATCGAGGATCCTTACTCAAAATTTGTTGTAATCGTCATCATTAAACTGAGTTTTTATAATAAAATAGTAACGAAGTCAAAACTCTACATAGAATATTAAAAAAAAGCACTTGCTACAAGGCACGGAAACAAGTCTGATGGTGAAAATATATTTTAAGAATTTTTGTCCGTTTTGTCGGGATGTATGTTCTGGATTGGTGCAAAATTGGCTGAACGGAATTGGATAAAATTTGGCACACAGACAGTTTATAACCTGGATTAACACAGAGGGTACTTTTAATCGCGGTAGTACGTTCCCGTGGAATATTTTCCGACATCCACGCGAGCGAAGGTGCGGGCAAAAACTGGTTGATAATAAATGGATTTTTTAAATAATTATTATTGTTTTATCTCCAATGGCTTAGGAATAGGCTTCATCAATGGCCTTAAGTTTCTTAGCCATTTGTCCTCTGGATACAAATAGCTCAGAAGCTTTGACGACCTTCAATAGATTTTCTGTTCATCGTATACTCACTGTCATCATTCGAGGTCGAGGAACTTACTTATCTCCTACGTCTGCCTATTTTTACTTTATCTAACCAAAATTTTGTCTTTTTTTATCTATCTTTTTCTGTATCTTTTTATATCTACTCACATTCACTCAGTATAACTAAATAACTATTTACACTGCTTTACCAGCTATAAACCTCGTCCTCTTACATACAAACAAAATCCATGTAACATATTGCCATTTTAAACGGTGCCTTATTTATCTCGGCTCGTGTGCCCGAAGTCCGACAGAACGTCGTGTCGGTCAAATTCCGACATTGAATAACATAGTACAGACGCCAGCAGGTCAAGCTACCCGAAATTGTAAAATTTTCCCAATTAACCTTGAACCTTAATGCTTTAGCGATAAAGTTGAAAATCTATTAAAGAAATTTGACAGATTGTAGCTTGATGTGCTGGCGTCTGTACCTATGTGAGGAGATAATTTGACAAACACATCCTTCTTTCCTCAAAAGCCGGCATTGTACTTACGACACTTGTACTTACGACATATAATGCAAAGAAAGAAAGAAAGAAAGAAAGAAAATACATTTATTTGGCACAAACTAAAAGACACAATACATCGTAGTCTTAATCATTTTACATTTGTTTTCAAACCCTGATTTAAGGCTGAAAACTTGTACTCTACTATTGAACGTTTTTTAAATTAGTATCGTGGCGATATTATCGTGGACGTCCACGGCATCACGATAACACAGGGAAGTAAAATGTATGGAAATATTACACGAAACGCTTTTGAATTTCCGTCTATGATAACGTTACAACGTGCACATATTTCCATAGATTTTATGGACGGGGACGTGGACATCCACGATAATATCGTCCCGTTAAAAATTATAAAAGTGCACGTAATTGCACATTTTTCCATCTTTTTTTAAAACGATTTTTTTGAGTTTTTACAATATTTTTGTAAATAATTGGAAAGTAAATCACATGTAAAAAAAGCATGAGCATTGGTGGCCAAGTGGTAACGACTGCGACTTACGAGTTGTAGGTCGTAGGTTTGAACCCAGACGCCCGTCTGGGTTAATGATTTACACACAGCAAAACGCCTGTTTTACTGTGTGTAAATCGTTTCATCATCACTGCTCTAAAACGGTGAAGGAAAACATCGTGAGGAAGCCGGCATGTCCTACAACAAAAACTTCGAAGAAATGTGACGTCTACCAACACACACTGGGCACGCATGATGGATTAAGGCCCACACCCTCTCACTGAGAGGAGGCCTTAGTCCCAGCAGTGGGAATATTATAGGCTGATTATCCTATTGCTAAAAATACACACACACATATGCACATGGGCGAAACTGCGAGACAAATACTAAAATTATAATTAAATAACTATGGTTCTACTAATAAATTCTTGAAAAAAGTTAATCACTCACTATGTAAATACACAATTTTCTTTTTTATGTTATGACATCATTTTCTACGGTTGGCCTAGCAAGGTACTAGCAGTACCATAACTGCCAGTCTAAAAACTAAGGCATTAACAATCAACATTTTACTAAAAACCGATAACATCTTACTAATTAGCTGTGACCTTTACGGAAATTAATATATTTATTCATCACAAGAGTATAATCGGGGAAAAACTGGAAAAGCGACTAATTAAGGCATTCATTCCCAGGACCAACTGAGAACACAGTTTTTTTTAAGTTTTCTGACCATTTTTTCATGACAAATTTCGTTAAACAGCGCCAATTTTTTATCAAAATTTCTAGCATGGTCATACATAATACTTGCTTTTTAAAAGCTTCAGATACGACGCGACGGTTACGACCGAAGATGCAAATACTCATTGATATACCTATTTTAACATACACAATAATATACCTATATAAAACAATAAGGTTCGGGGAGAAGATGAAGATGCGTAAACCTTTTACAGTTTTCGGTGCCCAGCCCAGTTGAAAGACGTCACACGGGTCATATCAAAAAGTCTCTGCTTTACACGCGGTTTCTAGAACATTCTAGAAGCTGCGCCCTAATTGGACGAGCGGATTGCGGCGGGATCGGTTTGAAATAGATTGGCGTTATACTAATTATTTTCATTCTACCATAATTTTTCTTATTAACTGTAGTACTGTGTACTGTGTGTGTGTGTGGATTGTAGTGTTCCAAAAATCTCTGTTCACTTTTACCAACTTTTAAAATTGTTATCAACTTATCTTTTCATACAAGTCAGACCACTTTTCAGACCTTAACAACACTACATAAATGTAACTACATACAAATCTTTAATAACTAAAGAATTGTCGCTCCGAAGGTTATATAGAAGACAGGTCATGTTTTGATGTAGACGCGGGCGCATAAGTCAGGGGTCGCGTCAAACGTTCGACAAACTACGCCATTGTAACGATATTACAAAGCCTTCGGGCAGCGGTGAAGGATAAAAGGGCTAGTGCGTTTTGTAAAGATAGCATTTAATTTGTTGAACAACTTTTGTTTCAAGCTATGTATTTCATTTTAAAGTAGTGTTAGAACAAGTTATGCATAGTTTAGACGTAAAATAGGTACTTCATTGTTTCATATTTTTATGATTTTATAACTAAGTTTTTATTTACCTAGAAGATACTTACGCAAGCTCGTCAGATGAAAAACTTTGTTGAACACCTTAGAATGTTTAGAAGTTTAAATACCAGTGCATTGCAGTGTCCAATAAAGCAAACGTAGTTCTTTCTCAACGATAGGTAAACCATGAACATAAAATTGAGTATTAAATAGACGGGGTCTATAGTACTTTGCACATCGTCTTTGTACGGAACCCTCGTAGCGCGAGTACGACTCGCACTTGACCGGTTTTTTCAAACTCGTCTGAGAATCAGCATTTTTTGAACATCTAAATTACATAAAACAGTGTTACCTGCCATTACTCTTTTCATTTCTAAGGCCTATTTATTGTTGATTTCATTATGTTCAGCGGCGTAAACTTTGTTTTTAAACCTACCTGTATTTTTTTTCTATGGAAACTTAAACATCCATTGCAACATTTATTTAGGGTCTGTTTGAAATAACGATCACCATGAAATACCTAAATAAATTGTTTTTTTTTATATACCTATATTTATTTAATCCATAATGTTACAGTTATAAATTCACATAACACCTGCCAAACTGCAAAGCAGTGTGTCAGCAGTAGGTTCTCGTGGATTTTGTACGACTTTTTGCTTGACTATAAATTAAGATTAAATCTAAGTTAGAAAAATTAAGACTAAAAACATGGTTCTGTAAGCAAAGATTCCGCATGTAAATACAGAGCAGTTACACCCACAACCATAGATTCTACATACAACCACAGTCACTACACTCAGCGGCATCAGCCTACAAACGCCATGAGACCATTCTTTAGTACCTATGTGGTTAATGTAGCAAGCATAGATAGGGATTATAGATAAGGATAGGTACCTATCCTATAAAAATACATTTAAGCTATTTAGATCCATAATGATTTGGCAGGCTCACTGTGCTTATTCGCTGGATGTGCACCTTTTTGTGAACGCCATCTGTAGTTCCTCTTATAGAACTTGATGTTGGGAACCAGGATATTATCCAATATTAAACGACGCGATGTTATGAGCACTGGTCCTTTCTTGTACAAACATAAATTTAGTTTATTTAGACAAAAACCGGCTGTATATTTTTGTTGAAAGAGGCAGGGTTAATATTTTTGTTTATATAGTATTTTTTTGTAGCCTTTTAAATGTTGTATAAACAATTATGTACCATTTTAGTAATATCTACTACTCTGCTCAACCTGAGTCTTTGTATTAATTTGGATAGATAAAATAAATTATCATTATGGATTATCAGAAACCTTTATCCAAATGTTCAGTTACACTTTGTTGCGTCGCGCGCGCGGTGAACATTCGTCGGACGCGTCGACAGCTCGTTGCGTTTGCCCGCGAGCGGCGCGCGCGCCTATTTGTGAACGCCATCTATCGCTCCACTTGTACAACGCTACAGCGCTGTTAAGGCACAGAAAAGCTCAAAGCGTTGAGCGACAAGCTTTTCGGTATAATATAAGTTATTGTGTTATGTGTATGTTTTTAGGAAAACGTCGGTTACTGGTTACTGTTAGCCTGCATCAATCCACTGCTGAGCAAAGGTCCAGTAAACATGGAACATGTTGGAACTACGGAGACCATTTCGATCACTTCCAGGTAATGTAGAACCATTGAGCTACACGAAATTATGATAAAATAAAAATTAAGATGCCCATTTCCATTTTTAACTGCATGCATTGGGAAAAAAACTGTAACCTACCATGCCTAACACTTAGGTTGTTTTGTTAGGTATAGGTTATGATGATAACGATAACGCATAAATGACGCAGTAATAATGTATAAATACAATACCACAACACATTTTAAGACACATTTCCAGTCATGGACTTTCCAATGAAAAAAAAACCATTCACATATTTTTTCTCGTTAAATGGTATCAAGCTCTTAAATGATTCCCAGTTGATGCCGCCTTTACACCCAAGCTACAAATTCGAACTAGCAACAAAACAATTACAATCTAGCCCTTAACAAGAACGTAAAGTTGTAAATGTTAGTTGCCTCGCGAAGATAACTCGCTCACAATATATTTGTAACAAACAAAACTAGTTACTACAGATGTAAACTATTAAATTTGTCGTTAGCTGATATAAGAATCCTTTTTGTTATGAACAATGTGCCCCATATACTACGGTGATATTGTTGAGAAGGTTGTGTTAAGATGGGATGTAATGTAATTTGTTGGGCTATTATTTTGTGAAATATTTAAATTGAGTGCTGAATTGGACATATCATTTCTCGGGTATGAAATTGTATTGGGTACAATTGTTTAGATCAAATAAAATACGTGAAAAAATTGTGCAGATATGAACAATATATGGGTATCTATTGAGATACAGATACGATATAGTCTGTAGATTTTACAAACGGTAGATACTTACAGAGGCTTGTGACTGATCAGGTTCAGCTACGCATGCTGCGGTCGGTCCGTGGATGGGTGACCATCTTTATATACCAAGACCCCCCGTGCCTCAGAAAGCACGATAAGCCATTTGTCCCAGCTGTCATTTCCTTGGCTGTCCTTATGATTCGTCAGAAGCCTGAAAGTCTGACAACCAGTCTGATTAGACTGGAGCCCAACCCTAACATAGTTGGGAAAAGGCTAGGCGGACGATGAGGTAGTCCGATGAATCATGGCTGGTCCAAATTTCCCGCAGAAGAATACGCAATAACATAGTTTAGAAACCAAATGGTGACATGAGGCGAGTTTGAGTGAGGGAACATGCGCTAAAGTTCGGAAAGTCTATGTTGAGACCAACCATGATATCAACCGTACCTACTGAGACTTGCTTTTCTGATCCTCACATCACAAAGCCAACACATGCTATTCTTACAGCCACCTCGGCATTACCCATTTGAAGTTTCCCGTGGAATAGACAAGCAAATCATTTCCTGTTTTCGTTTCCAAGAGATTGTTAAGTACATGATTGTCAGCCTTTTCCTTCAACGCAAATAAAACAAAATAAATGAAAATCCAACACTATTTTCACTTCAAATAAAAATGGGAACGCAATTTTCACTTGTTTTAAAAGAAGTTTGAAATGAACCAAAAAGATATTTCAATCAATCCATTCATCTTCCATTCCAAATTCAAAACGCCCAAAAAAGTCATTCAATTTCTCACCAGCCTACAAAGTACAGGTGATCCAAACACGTGGCCCATATCAAAATTTAATATGTAAAATCAAAAGATTATCAGCAGGAACCATACATTGTTTTCCTTCACATCCCTATTTGCATACACTGATCGACTGAACATCGAGATTGCATTCATTTTGTTTTTATCCGTCGCCCATTCAGTGATGTTTTGAAATTTTACACCGTGGATAAATGCTTCGTCGATGTGGGTCTGGGACCAATAGGCGTGTTCTTTATGTCGTCATTAAGTATTAGGTTAGTTATGCTGTTTTGTTTTTGGTTTGAGAAGCGTTGACTATATTTTGGTAGTGAATATTTTATGGCTGAGTTTGTGGAGTAAATTGTACCATTTGAAGATATGTTTAAAATGAGTGTGAACATAGCGTCGTGTTACCAGCAGTTGGGACGCTAAAGGCTGATTATGATTATGCTTTTTAAAATAGGGAGTTAATATTTAAGTACAGATTGTGTGAGGTGTAGTATTAGGTGTTAGTAGGTAGTAAAGATTATTTTACCTCTTTCTGTCTTGAGTCAAGTTTCTATCATCTCTTTTCATAAATAAATCGTTTGTTCTAGGCGTCCTCTTTTCTTTCAAAATCTTTTTGAAGCTAAAAGAGCTTTTATAATAGGTGCCACGCTAGTTCCTAAAGATTATTTTTTGTTTCCACAAATGCCTATCAATGAAAAACTAAACGATCTAAAAAAGAAAAAAAAATAAACAATGATTTATCCTCATATGACTAGTTGAATTAAAATTACATTTTCGTCATGACCACGTCGGTAGGTGAAGCAAGGTGTGGGCCCTAGTGTTGTACTTATAGTACTATCGATATCGATAGATACCAAACCACATTATCGATGGTTATTTTCTTTAATATTTTTGGAACCTCCTATTAAAGTAAGTCACAGGGGCAAGCATCTTACAAACAATTTAAAACAGGAATGTTTTTATGGGAAAAACAAACATTTATTTATCTAGTAAAGATGACATGAACTAGGTTAAGTCAAAAGAGAAAGACACTGCATTGAGGATTCACCCTGTTAATAATAATTTCAAAACATAAGTCATCAAAAGCTTAATTCAACTTCAATTAATCAGATTTGGACAATTACAAATCAGCACCTTCAAAATAGCGAGTAATTACCAAGTATATCAATCATATCTCATCATCAACCACTAATAAACTCACATTAGATTACAATTTGATGACTTAGGTACATGTTAATGTTTGATATCATTAGTGAAGTGAAACAACTAACACTATTCATTTGATTTACTTACTTTCACTTTTCGGTATCATTCTTTTATTTTTTTGAATCCGTAAATTTTAACTTATTTAGCTACAAAGTAAGCTAATGTTAGTTCTCTTGAAAGACTATCAAATAAAGATTTCAAGAAATCATCGTAAACTTTTTAAACGTTGTTAAACTTATAAATATTATTGAAGCTATCAATCTCATCACTAGACAGAGCTGAGGCTTGCGTGACCTCTGCCCTTCGCCCGCGCACTTCCCCCTCCCCTGCCCCTGTCAGACCCCGCAAACCGCACACATGACTCGCTCTTAGCGATCCCGCCCAACACCTTTTTGGTATCAACGGAAAAAATCGATACCGAATTTGTATTTGGATTTTTAAATCGATTCGATAGTGCGATTATTGTTGATTCATTTTGTTTTTGTGTTTTTGGTAAGTCACGATGGGGATTTGTTTAGTTTCTATTTAATTTATACATCACTTTTACTTCTGCAGTTTCAGGCAGGAAACTGATATTATCTTGCGCACATCAAATGCTCTCCATGTGTTGCATAATACACTTAATAAAATGAAACATTGATACAGGTAGAAGCTTCATTACAATGATGTAGGTACACCCTTCACAAAGCCACCTTCGTCAAATTTTCACGGACTGCACGTTCAAAAAGTGAAACCAATCACAAAAATCGATACAATACATTGTTAAAACAACAATACCGTGATATATGACGTATCAGAATCGAATAAAACACAAAACGCACGCAATCCAAAACATATGTCCGTCATTAAGACGCATTCGGATTTTCGAACCACGAAATAATTCGAATTCCACACATTCAAATACTTCAACACAATGCCTTACAAAGGTAAGCTTGACTCAATTAAATCTTAATTCGTACAAAGAGGTCGATTAATGAAATTAAGTCGGCATTTAGTCGATTTAACCATAGTGATGCCACAATAGCCCTAAATAGTAACAATCGAATGAAAAGATACTCGAAATCTCGACACAACAAAAGATCTAACTAACCCGGCTTGTGGCGTGACTATTAAATTTTAATGACATGATTTATTCAAGGTGGTGTAAAAAAACACGAGAAAAGGGTACGATGTTACGATCCATTTTTCATATAACGCGGTTGGTAGCAAATGGCCAAATAAAAAATGTTTAACAGGCCGACACTTTATGAAAAACGCAGTCGGACTGTGTGTCGGCTTTGTCATCGGCAACAGAATTTATTCATGGTTACCTGTTGAGCTCCAGCAGTGAATAAAATATAAAGAATATTCCATTTTTCTGGATACATATTGCGTAAGATGTATGGTTACGGAAAGTCCCGGCCAGTTGGACTGAATTTTTCTACAGCTGTGAGTGTATTTACTAAGTAAACGATTAACTAAATCCTTTAGTCACGAAAACACCAATGGCACAAGTGTCATTATTATTATAGAATGTCGATAGAACTAATCGTGTGAGTGGACTTACGAGAGCCTTAACGTATTATTAATCTTTGATATATTCCCCTTTATTCATAAAAGTTGCTTAACATTAGGTAGTGATTAGCGACTGTTTAACCACATATGTTTGACTTTTAAACGTCTCTTAATTTTAATCATCGTTTATAAATAAACCCCATTTAATATGTTTTATGACAAATATTAAAAATAAGTCATAAAAAGTTGCAGAATTAATGAGCACGCAATTGTTAACTTACGAGTAGGTAATGTCATTAAATGAGCAAGAAAATCATCCACACAAAACACTACAACAATTTATTTTCCAACTTTAAAAATATAAAACAAACTGAGCCAGAACTTTCGTGCACCCATGCACCGTATACAAAATATTTGGTCATTCTTTTGGTGGTAGCCGTCTCATTTATAATATTTTATAGAAATCAACTAAACAGAATTGGGAACATTAACATCGGTACAAAGCTTGCCCCGATTTCGTGCGTTTATACTAAATTGCTTATGATTAGTGTGACCAAATGGGCCTTGTTTTTTTTTTATATTTTTTGTGACGTAAGTAATATGTTAGTTTTTGTAATTTTGAAGTATTTTTAGTGTGTTTTGGTATTTTATAATGTAAGGAAAAATGCACTGTGTCATTTTAATGAATGTTAATAAATAATGTGAAATGGAAGACTGCTATACCTATGGATGCCGTTTAGGTGGACAATGTTCGCGAATTGATAAATAATATTCAGAATAGCATTTTTTTTATTAACTCTTTGTATTTTGAATTCGAATTTGCAGAAGCATTGGGGTTTTCTATGGTGTGATAATTAATGTTTTGCAATACTCATGATAGGCTCTCTAACGGGAATTCGTACAATTATAAATAGAAAAAAAATGTCTTGATCTAGAATACACAAGACAACATTATTTTATGGTTTTAGTTCATTCAATCAACTCAGCCTATTGCAGTCCACTGCTGGACATAGGGCTCTCCCAGGCTGCACCTCAACACCCTGTGCTCGGCCTTCCGCAACCAGTCTATCCCAGCCACATTCTTTAGGTCGTCCACCCATCTACATTCAGTCCGTCTATTACATTTAGTTCATTGGAAAGTCCCAATATATTGCCTACACACAAATTCATAGTTACGACACTCGAACTCAAATTATGTTTTTTCTAAAGAGCAGAACAGTTGTTTTAAAATACATTTGAAGAGGCGTATGTTATCTATGTCCAATCTACCTGTGTAGCACGTGGGTAGACAATGATTGTAAATATGAAATATTGTTATTGATTGTTATTAAAATAATATAATAATATCACTAAAGTTTAAGAGCTTAGTTAGCTTATAAAAGAACGCCATGAATTAGATAAACATTTTTTTTTTCTGAAAGGCACTGCAGTAAGTAGACACGAGAGATATACATAGGTACGATCCAGTGGTTACTTATAACTTCATGAATTGGGCTAGCAAATGACTTTTTCTGAAACACTCAGTATGAAGTGAAGAAGAAGACAGCCAGCGGGGTAATAGGCTATTTTCCTAAAAAAATCTAATTAGTCTGTCAGTTTGATTATCAAAAATATTGAACTTGTAATTTTGTATTTTGTCAATTAGTATATAAAAAATGATGAAGATATCGCCCATTAAAGTTCCGCGTGACGTCACTTGCTTGTGACACTTTTGCAAGCAAGTGACGTCGCGGCCCCTCCACTCCCAAATTTTGACGCGCTTTATCTTTGTAATTTTTTGTTTGATTGATAAAAGAAAAAATACGTGTCTATTATTTTTCGATAATCTAACTGACGGACTAAATATAATTATTATTTTTTTACCCAGGACACTACCCTATTGCCTAACACATTAAAGTTGTCAAAAAATAAAAGGCCCGTTTTGACATTTGAGAATGCGTTCTTGACACCTGCCAGTTTCGTACAAACGAATACGTGTTTTGCGAATTCGATCTTTATTAACTACTAGAACTGTCAATTTCAAAACAGGCCTTTTATTTTTTGACAACTTTAACAGTAGCAATGGCTGTCAGTTTAAGAGTTCAACAACATTCATTGCGTTATTTACGTTGTCCAGCAGACAATTTTTTTAAACATATGAAGCAATGGATTAGCAGTATCCTTCAAAATGATTCAGATTGTGAATAAACTGAGTTACGCAGATTAAAGTGAGGGTGCTGTTTAGGTTGATAATAATCGTGAAAAGAAGATTTCATGATGATTCATATTATTACTTATGTTATTCTGAAACTATTTTTAATTTAAGCACAGATGGTAAAATAAAAAAAAAATATTTCGTTTACAGTAAATTAATTTTTCTAAAACCCGACCAACAAAAGGCAGTTTATTAAATTATTTCAACAAAAAATCTGTGAAACGCAAACGACAGACTTCGAGTCGCCGTCGCACAAATACAAGAGAAACAAAAAAAAAATAACAAAAAATAAGCATTGGGTAAAGTAGCAAAAACGGATTGTATTATAAAAATTATCAAAAATCTTCGCGAGATGCAGCCCTTCAAATTTGTTAAGGTCATCATGACTTTGCCTATTGTTAGGTTAACCATGCATTAGGGGATTTTATAAGGACATGGTTTTGTTAACACCTACTACTGAATCATAATTAAAGACTGCATAATTCAATTACAAACAGATCTTTGAATCCATTAATATAAATATTACCATTTTTAAATTATTTACAAACAAAATATTCCAATCATAAAGTCAGGGTAATTTTTTCTGTATATTGACGTACAAGTGCAATGGACTGAACAAAAATATACTACATAATAAGCGCCTAGCACATTATTTTGAAAACCTTTTCGTACTGTAATTGTAGTTTTCATGTAGAATTTTATTTTGATTTTTGTTCTACGATTTAGATTTTTAATAAATATGTATAACTATAATTCTGCTGTGCCCTGACAGGGTCTACAACGGCTCTTAGCTATAAACCTTTTGTGAACATCTGTATACCTTGTAGAATGCAAATACACGAATATGAATATGAATATGAATACCGAGTGTACGGGACACTCAATACGAAAACACTTTCTTCATAGTGCCAATTTCCCTTGATCACATCCACTACCAATCTAAAGTAGGACAGACCCCCACAAAACCAAAACGGACGGCGACCCTACCAACACACCCCCGCATGTCACCATACATTGTATTCCCAAAAATGGTAGCGAATATGACATTGACAAAGGGTGTTGGGATAAACTTTGTAGGAAAGAACAAAGATAGTTTTTTCCAACTTCAAGTGGCAGAAAAAAGTATAATTTATATGATTTTTAGAATGAGAGCACCTGTCGCTAATTGCCACCTTTTGGCGGCAATGGCTTTTGTAAAGAAATAATACGAATACTGTATTCTTTTGTCGTTATGAGAAGTTAGATGATATATATTTACATGCCTATTTGGTTGAATCAGTGGGAATTATTCGGCTTTTGTTAGTGTGAATATTAAATTCAAAGTTTCAGAGCGTAGAAGTGTTGTTGCGCTGTAACTGTATTTAATTTTAAGAATGAATTATGTTGCTGTATCCAGTGTGAACAATATTGTTGGTAAACCTAATAACATAAATAAATAATAAAAAAAAAAATAAGTGGAACGAAATGTTGAAGAAATGGTTTGCTTACTGTCTATATTTTTAACTAGCTACACTTCGCGGTTTCATCCGCATACGTCTCGATCCCGCGGGAATATCGGGACAAAAAGTATCCTATGTCCTAATCCGGTCATGCTCTACCCATGCCATGAGTTTTTACGTGAAAGCGTTACAAACATACAAAAAATCAAATCATCATATTAGGTAGTTTAGATAAACAATTGTGCAATATATTTTCAACTTATATCGGCACAAGATGAATTTTTATGATGAGCAAAACATTTTAATTTGAAAGTCAAATATTTACCGATAAAATCCAAGTAAATAGTACACACGTCCACATACCTATACATCAATACAACCATGATGTGACGTCAAAACATAACGTCAATAACATCGACTACAAAAGGTGGACAATCCCTGACATAACCCGCTGTCCATCAAATTACAAACACAGGCACATCACTCAAAACACAGAATCAAAACACGGGATAAACTGAACACCTATCTGTCGACACCGGTCAGGGGTCAACATCTGCCTGGATACATAACGACATTAATGTTATGTATCTCTATTCAATCAATGTTGCGTTACATGTTCGAATCAATCATCAATTTGAATACATTTACTTGTTACATTTATCTGTATCGAGTAACTTAATAAAAAGCGTGTTTAGTGCACGTGGCTCTCAATGAATGGGATGGTGATTGTATCTTTTTGTTTCGAGTACAATTCAGGTTTTGTTCGGTAATTGTTGATTTGATTTAGCGTGGGTGGTGCAATGGATTGTTGTGGAATTATCGTACTGAGCTGTTTTCAAAGAAGACTAAAAGTCAAAATTGCCAATTTTATGTGCCTAAACATTCGGATAGCTATATGATTCACCTAAGACAAAATACCGATTTCTTAGCAAAGACAAACGTAAAACGAAAACTAATATTATCGACTAAACAATAGTTCTTTCAAAGCGCAGCACTAGCCATCATCGCGACAGACGTGCGTTAAAATCTACTCTGCACAACGAAACGTGGCGAGTAATAGAGATACCTTATAAATTACCGTAAAGAAATTGTCCGAATGTTTCATAAAACTCCGGATGGACATTCGGACAATTTCTAATAAACCTTCGATGATCATCGAGTGTGGTTTATTACTACAAGACACGGTTCATGCGAAACAACGAGTGGAACGAGCAATTATTGCAGGTATTAAGGCAAGGTTTTGAAATCAATATTGGATTCTTTCGGATTGATTGGACTGTTAGTGCGGTGATTAGTCGAGTCGAGGAGTTTATACTTTTAATTGATTTTAGACACTGATTGTGTATGCCGATGGTGTCCGTAGGAAGATGTTTCTGGAAACAACTGTTTGTTTTAGGGAAGGGGTAATTTGATGAATATTACAGAAAAGTAATTATTATCCTCGTTGAGCAGCGGTGACCCAGTGTTAATGACCGTGACTTACCAGTTGTACCTACGTCGTAGATAAACCCAGGCAAGCGCTGTACTTAGTGTAAATAATTTCATCTCGAAACGGCAAAGGAAAATATTGTGAGGATACCGGCATGTCCTTGAACCAAAATTCGAAGACATGTGATATCTACCAACCTGCACTGGGCCCACGTGGTGGATTACGGTCCACTCCCTCTCACAGAGAGGAGGTCCATGTCCCAGCAGTGGGAACATTATAGGCTGATTCTGCTATATAATCCTCGTCGTGGATACTGACAGTCGGGTTGGTCCACAAAATCAAAGTCTCTCAGCGCGCTGTGGATCGGGATATGTCTGGAAATATTAGAAATGAAATTATCCGGAAAATAATCGGAGTTACCAACATAGCTTGCAGAGTAAGCAAACCGAAGTGGCAGAGGGTCGGCCATGTTTGTCGAAGGAACGATGGCCGGTGGAGCAGACGAGTCCTGGAGTGGAGCGTGGCAAACGTAGCGTGTAACGCCCCCAAGCTAGACGACCTTAGCAAAGTGGTTGAGACGGATTGGATGCCAAAGGTGGAAGACAGGGCTTTGTGGCTCAGCCTGGGAGAGGTCTATGCCCAGCTGCAGCAGTGGACTGTAATAGGCTGAGTTGATTGATTGATATTATCCTCGTTACTAAATTATATTAATTAAAAAGAGCAAATAAAAATGACAAGGGATTAATAGCAAGTCTGTAATTTGCTTTTAATCCCTTATCATTTTTATAAATGATTAATAATATTATTGATTTTCTTAAGCAGGGATATCAGTTTAGTGCTCCGTAAAATCTAAAATAACACATTTACTTATTTTTCATGATGACAACATCCTTCTCTAAGAAAGCACACCGATAAAAAAAATATCAACTCGATCCTAAATCATCGACTAAATGCGTTCCCATTCCTATTCCTATTGTACTGTACAGGGAAGTCGTAATAATATTAGATACGGCGACACGAGACAAAGGCATACAAAATTATCAGAAAGTACTCGTTACATCCATCCTGGAGAATATAAATGTACGGACATATTACCCTTTTAAGTCTTCAATTAAAATGTTTGCAAGTGGGTGTTGTGAGACCAGGTATTTAAGCCGAAGGTAGAAGAGAACCTTAAAGGAGTAAAGATAATAATAGAAAATAATGGTACATCGTTCGGTCTTATTTAGGACCTTTGGGCTAAGCACATCTGCGGAACAAAAAAGCCTTTAGTCAATCAGTAAGTACATCTTTCTTTTTATCACGGCTGGTGGTCAATCTTGCATCTTCGATGGGGAATAGTTAGTAGGTACATAGGTCCTTGTAATTAAAAACTAAGTACTAATTAAAAAAAAAAAAAAAAGGATAAGCATAATCCGCCGATATTGTTCCCACTGTTGGGACACAGGCCTCCTCTCTTCTAGAGGGAGTGGGTTATAATCTACCTACCTACGCGGGCCCAGTGCGGGTTGGTAGATGTCATAATTTCGATTTTTTTTTAATTTTAGGGCATCCCGATTTCCTCAAAATATTTTCCTTCACCGTTTTGAGAGCAGTTGTGATGAAATGAAATAAGTACACAAAGTAAAGTGCCTGTCTGGGTTTGAACTCACGGCCTACAATTCGTAGACCTGTCGAATTACTGCTCTAATCAGTGTAAGAAGAATAAAATGCTTAAAACAGTTTCAATAAAATAAAATAATTTTAATCCAAACTTCAACATACATTTTCTCGAGCAACTAAACAAACAACATACAATTTCTCTATAAATGTAAACAACTAAAACACTTTAGTAAGCCTAACTTTATTTCAACAGCAACATTAATTTTCAATCCAACAATACGAATTGCTCATAATTTATCATCTGTTGTTCGACAAATGCAGGTAAATGTCTACAAATTCATATTCCGGAACAATTTGTCAGTCGGACATGGCAGTTTCTGCATAAAGCTGGTGCTAATGTAATGTAAATTAGGTGTTGTGCAATCAATTTGATCTATTGTCCCGTTTAGTTTATGATAAACGAGATTCTGGACATCTAAATAAAATGTGTACATAAATGTTTTGTCATAATTAATATCAATGCAGGATCGTTCTCTGCTGAACAAGTATGAATAAGATATGTATGAATATGTATGTATGTATTTTTGTAGTTCGTAAGAAAGCATATAGCTTTTTCAAAGTACGTGGGTCAGAAGCCCACGGAATAAACCATTAGCATAGCCCATTTTTTTTCTACAGAACAATCTGTCATGTCTACCCTCGATTCTGCGAGGTATTTGCGTAACGCACTAACAATAGTACTGCCATTAATTTCGTCACTTAAACCGCCATATAGGTACTTTGTCGAGGAGACGAAGTTTTCAAACATTAAATAAATAAAGGATTAACAATTCCTTTTAAAATTGGAATGTGATTGAAAGTCTGCTACACAGTTGGGATGTTGGTAAACTGAGAGGATTTTATCGAGCTCCTACCGACTACAGCACCAAGAAGCTTCCTATATGTCAGCTTATGCAGTTGATTTTTGGTGTGACCTAACCCCAAAAATGCTGTGTGAAATGTCCAGGGATATATTATATATAAGTACAACTCATCTACAAATATCTATAATTTTGTTTTAAAATGTAACATATTCCTTTGAGTGACACTCATTAGCACCGTATCGGGTCTGAATGTTAATGCTACAGATGCCAATTGAAAATGATAATGTAGGTGTATAAATATGAAGGGTATCGTTTGTGTAGTGTTATAGTCGTGATGGAATGAATTGGTATCCAAATGTCGCGTGGAAAAGCAATGGTAGAATGATTTGTTGGGTTGAAGTTTTCTTTTATAGTATCAACGACCCGCCCCTGCTTCTCTCGGTTTTTAGGACTTGTCAAAACATGGAGATTGCTTTAGTATATTTATTTTAACACACATGTATAATACAAATAAACCTTCCGAAATCAATTCTCTAAATTATGGTTCAACACCGCATCTAAATCCATTGTGCAGTTTATAAGAAATAAGCGGTTACACAAACGGCAGTAAAGTGACTGTATTTAACACTATTTATAGGAGAGATGTCTTCTTTTCTGTCTTGAAGTAAAGAAAATGATAAGATACTAAAAGCTATATGAATAATTAAAAGCTTAAAAAAAACTAAATATTGCAAATGACGACAAACGAAAATAAAATACGAGAACGATTCGTTTTTGTTACGTCTCTGTCACATTGTCAACATCATCTCTATCTTTTTCACAATTTCATCATATTAACTCGCGGTAATTTCTAAACACAGCTGCTAAAAGATATACCATAAAGATATAACTATTTAAAATTCCATTTATCGACACCAGTTCACGTCAAAGGCACTGCACCATCAACCGAACATATAACATATTGCGCTCCCAATTAAGGGTGTACTCCCTGCTGCGTTTGCATCTACTGGAGGAGGCTCAATTTAAATAGCTAGGCCACGATTCGACCCTTTCAACATCACCTTATTTCCAAAACATTCAAATATAACCCCTACGTAACTTATAACAAGAGTCATCAAACAGAAAATGTGTCGTGGTAGGTTAAAGCAGAAACTATTAGAAAATGCCCTCAAGCCATTCTGCAGTATTCCCACAAATTTTCAACTACAACTCGTTGACAATGAAAAATTATATTAGAACTGTTAAAGGCTATGTTCGTGATGATTTGAGGGCTTTTTTTTTTTTTTTTTTGTGGATGGGAAATCATCAAATGACCCCTCCCGCTCTGGGTGGAGCGGAAGGGAGTGTCAGACTTTTACTGACTAAAACCCACCCGTGTTCCGTCCTTAGCCCTTTCTGTTCCAGGGCAGCGGTTAACCTTTCGGAAAATCCCACCGCCATGATTTGAGGGCTTACATTATTTTAAGTTCTAATAAACTATTGAACTGTCAATAAGCTGGTTTTAAGTAGGTTACGTCTATATATAGCCGGCTAAGTTTGTTTATTAGTTGTTTTAATAATAGCATGATTATTGGCTAAGTTATAGTAAAACAATTCAATTCGGGTTTACACCTAGCAATTGGCTTTCCGTATACCACCTCACCAGTGATCTCTTTTTAAAAGGTATGAAACAAAAACGAATTGATTTTCAATTGTTTTAGTACAACACCACTTTTTGTTTCGCCTCTGAAACTATTGTCACTGTTCCTGCTAACAACGACACGACTCACCGGACATGTACATGCTAACAAGTGCACGATCAGTCCTTCCATACAAGAGTTATTGAGGTTCCAGTTTAACACTGCGTGACTTCCATCTGACCTTCGAGATCAGTGGGGCATCGCGATTTTTGCCTTACTAGTTACCTACTACGTCAACAGTGTACAAGCGAATGCTGCAGGTGACCTTAATATTGTAAGTTGTGGAGTCTTTTAAAGAATTTATTGGTTTAACATGAGACTATTGAAAGAATTTAGACGAAATTTAGAAAGGTAGTATCTGTTCAGTGTTTGATGTGAAGGACAGTGCATAGTCTAAAAGATAGAACAAGTTACTCAGTGAAAGATAGCAGAAAACATTTTCAAAATTGCTCCTGCAACGTGAATGTGAATTGGGACTAGGGAGTACAACTATATGAGCTAATCATTAATGTAGGCAATAATAGACCTCCAGGCCAAATTTCGGCCAGGGCAGCCAATCACAACGGAGACTAGCCATCTACGCGGGGGATAATATAGTGCACAAGTGTGTTCGCCGACACAGGTGCACTCACTCTCATAGTCCGATGGGATGGGACGGCACTCCGACAAAACCGGAGAGAGATCAGGTGCAGGACCAATATGGCTAAGTAGGTAATATGTTTCTGATCATCAAGACAAAAAAAAAATATCTACAAGCCAGATAATTATTTTCATGATTAATGACTGATTGCGGTCTTTATTATATTTGATATAATAGGTATACTACATTGCAATAAGCTCTTAAAGAAATCACACAAAAACACACAACAAAATAAAAAAATTCACGCACTCTTTCAAATAAATCAGCAACTTATACACAAATCAGCGTGTATAAGTTGCTGATTTATTAACCACACAAACAACTACACCATTTTAATAATAACTATACTAACGTAAAATTATCTAGATTTCCTGATAGCTGTAAATCATTTCCCACGCTACACCAGCCAGATTCTGTGGCCATTTGTCTTGCCATAGACTGTAGCCATCTATGGGGCTAACTGATGGTAATGTTGGCTAATTAATGTGTCGCTCACGCTTACGCCTAGGGGTCTAAGCAGAGGTTTAGGTAGGAAACTGGTGGGGTAACTAATGACGGATGTTTTGGTCTAGTTTGAGAAGGTTACGCTCGTTAACTTAGTCTATATTGCAAAACGAATTGTAGGGGTATAATCAAAATTAAAAAAAATGAAGACCAAAGATTGTTTTTTCATTTTCCAAGATATTTACATAATTTAAAAAGCTAACAGTCATAATATAATAATTATGTACAAGAATATACAAAAGCAGGGAAAATTATCAAAGGGCATCAAAAAATTCGTCCGCATCTCATCATCAGGAAAGTGCGCAGAAGGCTGGCAGCATTGTATGGCAATGCAAATTTTTCTGTCCAAAAATAGGTCCGCCTTCGGACAAAAGTTGCTTCGAAAAGAAACCATGTAAAAATAAATTGCCTACTACTTCTTCGAATGCTTGATAAAACAGAACAACCACGCCCCCCGATCTACTTCTTGATATGCAATGGTCGCTGTAGCACCATGAACATGAGGCTACAGGAGCTAGTGTGAATCTTGGGGTTCATTCGATTAATCGAGTCTGGTCAAACCATGCTGGGATCGGTGCAATTCATTCATTCATTCATTCATTCTACTACTTCTTCGAATGCTTGATTAAAATGCATGACCATAATCCGTACCTACTTAATTGGTGTCAATCCTTATTTAGTATAAACGTAAGTAACATTGTAGGACTAAGCCATTCAATCGCGTTTTTCATAGTTTTAAATTGTGAGTAGGTACCTATATATTAATTTTAAAACCACTCTATCGCATTAGGTATAACCTGTAATGATAGTAATTGGAGATTTTAATAAATAAATAAATAAAATATCAACATCTAATTTTATCCTTATGTGGGACCTACCGTATACTGAAAACCAAAAAAACAAGCAAAACATAAAACCATCAGCACAAAATCCATTTCTCTTATTCAAATTTCAAGAATACCCGTCTAACAAAGCATGTTCCCAGTCCAATATTGACAAAGTAACTGATAGGTAATGTCAGTTAATTAAAAACAAACATAATTTATTGAGGATCGGAGGGCAATCGCAGAAGTCACGAGGATCGCCTAAAGCCAATGTTGATAGATCTGATCGATGCACAGAGTAGCCGGGGAGTTGTGGTGGGGCAGAGACTGTGCGTGGTATGGAGTTGGTAACCCGTAATGTTCAAACTTTCGAATACAAAACCTTGAAATAATATACATTAAAAGAGTGTCTTCTTAGTTGAATTTTTAGGGTTTCGGCCCCAAAGGCTGCAAAACCTTTTACTAAGAAACCACTATGCGTCCGACCGTCTTTCAGCGGGCTTTATGTCATGAACTGTAATAGCTAGACACTTGAAACTTTCACAGACTGTGTATTTTTATTGCGGCTATAATAACAAATAATAAAAATATAATAAACTAAAAAATTAAAGGGGGTCTCCATGCAAGAAACGTGTTTTATCGGCTTTTTTTGTCCTTGTGGTACGTGACCCATCGTGTGCGGGTCCGACTCGCACTTGGCCGCTTTTTTTAAGGTAGTATCTGCTACCATACGGTATTACTTTTTAACTTGAAAGCGTTCGATCCCAAGCTTTAGCTAGTCTATAAACATAATAATTTTAAGTAATAAAGGACTCAGATAATTAAAACACAACCACACAAATTGTATTAAAATCTCTCCATTTTCAATGCTTACTAAAAATATGCTTTGTTGACCGATATTCTCTGAACTAACACTACTCTACACTCCCATTCATTACTTACCTTCATTACTACATCAATTAATTTCTTTGTTTCAATGTGTCAGTTTCAAATTGAGAAGCAAACACTAGTTCAAGTGAGCCCCTTCATTGACTGAGACAAACAATGTGTAAGAAATGACCTGTCCATCGAATTGATGCTTAATGAACACCGAAATGGTGTGTATAACTAATAGGAAAAATAATAGCTTGATATACGGTTGAAAGGTATTTTAAATAGTTTTATAAACAGCGTTGTTTCTTTGGAGAGTGTAAAACTGAGGGTGGTTTTTGAAACATAAAAACATGCGGACCTGCTTGTAATTTTAACAAAGTGTACCATGTGAGCTCGACAAATGGATGTGCGAATAACACTTGTACAACAAAACTGTACTGCGACTCACCATAGTTCGAATGCACGCTTGTGCGACAAGCAATAATATTAAGTCTTCGACGTCAGAGGCACCCCGAGGTTCGGTTTGTCAGGTTCCTTTAAACCCTGCAGACAGAAATAGGGGCGCGCGAAGCAGGGCTCCGTCGAATAAGTCTTAATAATATGCTTGTCGCACAAGCGTGCATTCGCACTATGGTGAGTCGCAGTACAGTTTTGTCGCACAAGTGTTATTCACACATCCATTTGTTGACCTCACGTAGTACACTCAATTTAACATAACATGACGCCTGTATTCTCCGAAGTGTTACGCAGAGGTGTACATTTATAGCACACCCACATTTCACCAATTATGTTTAAGTCCCATGTATTAAGGGGTGAACCTGTTGCCACGGGGCACAAGTCAAGACTCCGGGAAATACCAGTAGCTGAGAAACTACACACACACACACACACACACACGACACACAAACACACACACACACACACACACACACATACACATACACATACACACTGAGAAATTCCAGATCGAAAAACCCAAACTGCCCCGGGAATCGGACCCAAAATCGAGACAGTCGAAAAAGAGTAATTTTAAACATTAAAGAAATGAAGGTAGATTAGAGACAAGAACCCATTTACAAATACCTTCATTTATTTAATACAAGCAGCACCTCACGGTTTCACCCACATACGCTACGATTCCGTGGGAATATCAGGATAAAAAGTATCCTATGTGTTAATCCTGGTTATAAACAACGTGTGTGCCAAACATCCAAATCCGTTCGGTGGTTTTGTTTGAAAGAGTAACAAACATACATCCATCCATCCATCCAAACTTTCACGTTTATAATATTAGTAGGATGATTACGAATACCTTTGTCAATGGAAATTAATTTTTAGGTAGTACGATCCGATTTTTTTAGAGTAGGTAATCTATCGTCTTTGATAAACTCAATATTCTTAACCCCTTAGTGGAAGCCAAAGTAAATGAATCTTTTAATCGCAAACCATAATTTAAGATTCGGTTCCAAAGCTGCGTTTATCAGTAACACACTCGCGAGCATCAATCAGAAAGTTAAAAGAACATTACGAACCCTTATTGATGAAGATTGCATTCACGAAACAAGAGATTAAATCATATTTTTCAATCTCGTTCATCTCATTAAAAATTCGCATAAAGTAAATGACAAAAGAATATCATTGCACCGGAATGTCATTCGGGTGATTTAAGAGACAACCTGTGTGTCATTGCGGTGAGTAAATCACTGTAAGTCGTTACGAGAAATAATGATTTATATAAACCAATTAAAAAGCCGAGTTATTAAGGATCGAGTATTTTTAAAACATTCGCGGTATCGATAAAGATCACGTCACTATTGGGTATCGATTTGTCTGTTTGTTTGGCGATGGTGCCGAAAATGAGTGTCATGCTTGAATTGTTTTGCGGCTCGGGTCGCTGGATCAATTAATAACAATATTTTTTACACAACCACTAATATAAAAAGGACCGATGTATTAATTGATACCTAGATGTAACATCTAAAATGCAAAACCTAAATGCGGTCTGCGCAGTTTTATCTCTTCAAAAGCCAACAAAAAATCTAGTATCGGTACAAGCCCAAAAAGTATAGCTTTCCAAACCTCTTAAGCCTGGATTTCCCAGGAAAGTGGTTGTCATGAACGTCAATCATTTTCAACGGTATTTATTTGACATTAGGTTTCATAAATCGCTTTGTATTTAAACAGCGTTAATGTGTGACCTTTCACCGCATTCTTAAGAAACTAAAGCTTTAAGTATAGGCAACCTACATCTTGGGCAAATCCAGCAACCCCCACTAGTCCAAAAGACAGAATGAGATTAAATCGATTCGCCTCGCCACCATCATAAAGTATTTTTGACAATTTACGAATTCTCCGTTAGAATTACTGCGGTACTGTGGTGTCCAGTAAATCATTAAGCTTGAGGTTTGGCGACCTCCGTCAAAGGGCCAGTATGATATACAATAATACATTATTATACCCGTTTTCACTAACCCTAAGCAACACCTAAATGAATGCAAGAGCGCGCTGTTGAATTTTCAACGCTCGATTGAGTGGCGAAAGTTAAAAATCCAACAGCACGCTTTTATTTAGGCATTCGTTTAGGTGTCGCCTAGTGGTAGTGAAAACGTATACATTTAGTGAAAACGATCGGCTAAACCTCGAAGGTCTGAATGGAGTCATAAAGTCGGCCTGAACGCGACATACAAGCGACTCTTGCGTCGATTTATGAACCATTGTGAAATTGGTTTTAAGAAACTCCTGTGTAAACAAACGTTTGGACGACATTCGAGTAAGGTTGAAATTTTTAAGCTTAAATTACTTGAACTGTTTAACTTTTTTTGAGAATTTGTTGGTACTTAAATTGAAGGAAAAAGGATTACCTTACAGCTGGTAATATTTTTCGAAATTACTGTGACTCGACACAAACTGGGTTTATGATCTAGCACATTCATCTCAAACCTATTTAGTTAAATGAACGTGCACATCAAATTATAAATATCAAACCATAAACATTTAATTAAGTACTGATCAATTTTAATAATTATCATTAAATTTTATTAACATCATTAAACTTAAATAAATAATTAAGTTATGCATCATCAGCATTATTTTAACCACCGAAAAACTTTAACATCTCCATAAATTAAAATAATCAACAACCACATTAATTCCCTAAACCATACTTCAAACGAAAATGCTACTAATTGTTTACATTTCCTGTTCAAAGACTGAAGTCGAAACCATTGAGCCGCTTTATGAAAAAAATAATTAAATTTTACAACATCCCCGCCTATTTTTGGCTACCAAAAACACTCCCGTTTTGTATTCTATTAAAACTTAATTAACTTTTTTTCCTTTGAGGATATAAATAAGCTTTTATATTCGAAAAAGGACTGACAATTTGTTTTGCTACTTCTAAACGTCACTTGTATGTTTGATTAATGCGTTTCTGAGTTCAGAAAATTGCGTCTTGAGCGTTGAGACGCCGACAGAGGCATTTTATAAGGTTTCGAAGAAGTTATAATGATTTTTTATGAACGTTTCGTCAAGGTTTGCTGAGACTGATATATGAAGATTAGATTGGGATGTTTGTTATGTAAAACGACGTTAAAAGAACAGCAATTGTCTACTTAGGGCTGATTTTTCCATCGCCAGATAACTTTCATTCGAGGAATAAAATTGACGTTTGACAGTTTTTGTATGAAATAACTGTCAAAATTTCAAAATTGTTCGTCGAATAAAGTTATCAGATGATTGAAAAATCAGCCCTTATTAAACTAAATATAAACTTTGCATCAAAGTAGTGTATCATAGTATTAATAAAAGTGTACTCGTAATGTCGTATTTAATGGTAAATACACAATAATATTATACAAATAAAAAAATACATTTTGAGTTATTTAAAAAGCAAACACGAGTAGATAATCAGCTATTTCATATTTTGTCCAGCGACACCATGGAAGTGGGGCCTTCAAATATTTCAACACGTTTGAGAGTTATGATTGGGCCATCAATTATCTTCTCGATTAGGAATTTCGATACCATTTATCATTTCCTAATCGATACTTAATCGGATCATTAATTGGATTAGTTTAAAACGGTAAGCTAAAAACGTATCTAGCTGAGTGACGATTTCTTATTTGGCTATTTGATTAAGCTATTTAGTAGTCCGTGAAATTATATACCGATATACTTTGATGGTAAGCTCACGATTTATAGTATTTAAATTATATAAGGTGTTGACATTTAATTATGATTTTGGAAAGAATTATCACCTAATCATATTAACGCTACAAAAGGATTTAGCTAAAATACCGAGTTATAACCCAGAATATTAAAATGAGAGAGAGTTAGATACCTAACAATGAAATCATTATTGTAAAAGCTGTATATACATTTATATTTACCTATAATAGTACGCACGAAATAGAAAGGAAGAAATAAAAATTGATTATTCTGCACAAAAAAACGCACATTTCTAGAAGACACATACAAATTAGCTAAAAGCCTCGTATTCAACCAATGAAAAAAATGATTATGACAATTTCCATTGCTTGATGTCAGGGCCAAGGATCAAAGACAATACACATTGCGAAATTACTCTGTGTTTGCGACACTGAGTAATGACAACAAACAAACAATCAAAACAAAAACGAAATCCCGATTGCAGAGTGGAAAAATAACTATTTACTTAGCAAACAACAAGAACAATATTATTTAGCCAATTTGTCGAACCACAGAAGTGTATCCTTCTGGTATACAAAAGGAGTCAATCAACTCAGTCTATCGCAGTCCACTGCTGTACATAGCCCCACCCAAGCTGGTGACAGAATCACGTACTAAAAATATTAGAATGATCTGATTGAACTACAGGGTTAAATTAACGACGATGACCCCAACAAAAAAACCTCATAATATTAATTTATATTTGTTTTATCATGTTTAGATATCAATACCACCCATCACGTATGCAGAGTTTCGCTAGCTAATTTAATTTAACCCTGTATAAGAAAAATAGAAAACGGACTCCAAACTACCAAGCAACATTTAAACGACATTTTCTGATATTCAAAAGGAGTCAACAAAAACAAAATATCCTGTATAAACCCGAAATATTCAAATGAGGTCGGTAATGAGTGGCGGCGTATGATTTCTGGTAATATATGTACGTTATTTAGGTGGCCAGTCGGACGGGTGCCGCGGGCGCGGCCGCTAAATTAAAAACACGTCAAATGTTAAATTGGTCCGAGACATCTATTAAGGAGGGTTAAGGTATGTTTATATGGTAGGGTTTGTTTTAATATACTGTCGTTAAGTTAGGGATGTGAGGTTTGTTTTACTGTGAAGCAGATCATCGGTTTAAAACATAGGTATTTTCTGGCTAGATCGCTGTAGATGCATAGGTTCAGCGTAGAAGCACAAACGTTAGAATTTTGAACTTAGTTACTCATTATTATAACCTCTGCCAGTTTTTCTCAATATAGTAAAACTACAAGATAATTACTACTTACGAACAATCCATCTTCTATCAATATTTTCTCACAAAATTTCAACAGTGAACAAAATCTGGAAGCAAGATTGCAGCCCAAAAATCTCCTCAAACAAAAATTTCTTAAATTCTTTATCCTTTGACCAAACCGCACACTCAGGACACATCCTTACACCCAACTAGAGGTATCAAGAAACAAGAGCTCGAAGGCTTTTACTTAATTCAGGAGCTCAGCGGGTGTTCCCGAAACCATTGGAGCGGCACCGTGAAATATGGTGCGGCCGGCCGTTGCTCAGTGGCCTAAGGCCATGTCCCGCGTGTCTTGAATGCCATCACTTTGTTATTCTAAACTGAACGGTTTTAATGCATGAGATAATTAGCTGCGAATTGGTTTTTGTTGTCCTTTTGGGGACCAATGTCGCCTTGGGTTTGGTTGACTATTGGGGATTCGTGCTGGTTGATCGTGGTGTGTGATTGTTTCCGGATTCTTTTGATGTCAGTTAGACAGAGTTTTTGAGCATGTGTTCTTGTATCTTTGTTGTGTTTATCGTTCTCATGCCCTTATCCCAATGTATTTGGGGTCGGCGCAACATGTCTTCCATAATTCTCTATTAGTTGTCATCTCGGTAGTCACCCCCTTTGTAACCATATCATCATTCACACAGTCCATCCAACGTTTCTTTGGCCTTCCTCTTCTTCGTTTCCAAGAATACCATAGGATTTTTTACCGTTACGATACGATGAGATTCCAAAACTTTATCTACTCCAGATAATTTCTTTAATTCCCTGTTTTAGGTAATTTTGCGGATAAGGTCATCGTTATTTAAAGGCTGCAACCATTTTATTGTTGTTATAGGCTACAGATTTTTTTCCGCCATTCTCAAATACCTGAGAACTATTTCAATCTGCAAGATAATTAGCTCCTTCTTTGAGGCCAATGTCGCCTGGTTTGGGTGTGTTAAGAAACTGAGTAACTTTAGTAGGTGCGGTTTATAATTTATCAATAGCTTAAGAGGCAATGTGCTAAATGTTTTGAATACCATCACTTCGTTATGAAATAGAGCTCCTTCTTTGAGGCCAATGTTTTCTTGTTTTACAGATAAACGCTTTGGTAGGTGCGGCTGATTTATGAGTGTTTTTGCGTGAACTTGTTCTACGTATGATTTTGATTTCTTAATATGAAGAGCCTGTTGAAGCCTGTTTTCTTTTTTTTTGAATAGCTATCCTGTGTTTATCAATTTTGTTTTCCACCAGCACGTTTATTTTTCCATATATCTCTATTAGCCTCGGAAATCACTGTCTCCTAGCCAAATCATATTTCATATACTCTATCTATAATTACTGTGCTCTGTGTCTTTTGTTATGGCCATCTAACATCAACATTTATCATCAGTGTAATCTTCATTCCTCCTCTTCACATGTCCGTATCACGACAATAGGCCACTCTGATGTCCGTTAAGCAGAATCGGTTTACTGCAGCCAGGCCCACTACTGGGACACAGGACTACTCTCTGTGAGTAGGAGTGGGCTATAATCCACTACGCTGGCCCAGTGCGGATGTCACATATCTTCAATTTTTTTGGTTCTAGGACATGCCGGTTTTCCTTACGATGTTTTCCTTCACCGTTTCGAGAGCAGTGGTGATGAAACTGTAAACACAAAGTAAAATCCCTGCCTGGGTTCGAACTCACGACCTGTAAGTCGGAGCCACCACTGCTCTTGATGTCCGTTAAGCGATAACAACCAATTCATAGCCACAATTTCAATTTTATATAATTATTATATTCACATACTTCTCCTAAAACATATTGAGAAAAGGATAAAACCAAACACTTACAAAAAACAGTACCCACACACAACACATCCAATTTCCGTGCAATCGATACTCACCTGGACCGCTGCCTAGCCCCTGAACCCTGAGTCACATCAGTAACGGATTTGCGAGGTCAATCGAGTTCAAACACTCAACTTTGACCATTCGCCGTACGACGCGAATCCTTTCCTATGTCTTTTTGAGGATATCTTTACGTTTCATCTCTTGAGGTGTGATGGTTACGAACGATGGTGTTAATGATTATGATCTGACATGTTGATATTGTATGAATAAGGCGTTTGTGTTTGTTCAAGATCAGTTTGTGGGTCAGAAAGAAATATTCACTTTGTAAATTGAACAGAAAGTTTTACCTATTACAAAAAGGCTATCACTATTTTCGGATGAGCATTCACTGGCAGATATCGGCCTATCAATAACCGGTCATATACTAAATTTACTTAATCACTAGCAGTTAGCAGACAAAAGGACATTGATAACTCATCTCCCTAGTTGGGGGTAACCTAGCTAACTCGGTGCACGGTAGTAAAAAAAAACAATGAGCTAGGGCGTAGAAAAAAAAAACACAACATCTAAATTAAACAATCTATGGTTGATCTGCGAATTCAATACTTCAACATAAACATCTAATCGAAACAAAACACCCTCTTTACCTATCAATATCAGACTGGTATCGGCACCTACAGATATAACATATTCATAGTTCAGTAAAGATTTACGAGTATATTAAAACATTTTACGTCCGGCACTGATCACGTCATGTCTAATTTGACCATTGATCAATCTTCGTTTGAAAAACAAATCAATCTGTCAGTTAATATTAGATAACTATACTTCAAAACATGTTGACAGCATTCGATATATGAAGTTTAGAGTACTCATAATGTATGTATATACATATTACTTTTTATCATTATTCTTCGTGTAAAACTTTTTCTGCGACTTGGTTCATCATTATTGAGAGTCCATAAATCACAAAATAGTTTCCTGTGCTTTATACCGTTAGTTCTTAAATAAGGATATATCATACTAGCTGCGCCCCGCGGTTTCACCCGCATACGTTTCGATCCCATGGAAATATCGGGATAAAAAGTATCCTATATGTTAATCCTGGTTATAAACCATCTGTGTGCCAAATGTCGTCCAAATCCGTTCAGTAGTTTTTGCGTGAAAGAGTAATAAACATCCATCCATTCATCCATCCATCCATACAAACTTTAACGTTTATAATATTAGTAGGGCTTCAGGTATTTATTTTTCGTCCTAATCTTTTGGATGAGATTCTACTTTGTATTTATTTGTGAATTGTCAACCTGATTTTGTCCTCCATTTCTTGTTTTTCTCTGATCCTAAGTCCATTATATCCTCAGTAACAGCTATTATATGAAAATAAGATTATATCAGATAAAAATTAATACCTGAATGTACAAAAAAAGTGAAGCCCAACTATCATAAATAATCTCTCGTTTCCCCAACCGGTAGGAACCACGATATTTGTCATATAAGACCTTTTAACATTCCATCATACGACTTTAGAACTAATTTTGCACATAAATAGTCATAATTTGCCATAACACTGTCAATAAGCTATAATATATTGATAATGTTATATGTATTTTTATATGAAATGACATGTTATCGTAAAATGGCGTCTGACGAAATTTAAAACGCGTTTACAATATTTACGATGTGTAATCTTTTCTCATATGTGTTAGGGAATTTTTTATAAACTGATACTATGATATTATGTAAACGATGTTCATTTGATAAATCTATTAACGTTTTTTTGTAAGAGATACGACAAATATTGCTTGTTTTTTCAAGAAGAAACTTTTTAAATAAATAAGTTTTATTTCTTCGCCCTGTCCTATTTTTTAAACTTAGTATAGAACATAACACGTCTGTAATCCCCGAAGGGATACCTGTAAGCAAAGGGATACCTATAAGTACACTCACATTTCTCCAGTTATGTTTATTACGTTCTATGTATAATAGAGGTCGAACCTGGATTTTTCAACGAGAATTTCTTGAAAAACCCAAAAAACACTTTGTCCGACCTGGGAAACGAAACAAGGACATTGGGGTTTATTCATAAACGATGACTAAAGTTAAGTAACGTTTAAACGTCAAAAATGTATGGTTAAACAGTCGCTAATCACTACTTAACTTTAAGCAACGTTTATGAATAAAGGGGTAAATGTTTATCAGTAGCTCTTGCGAACAATATACCAACGAGGCAGTCTTAGTATAGATAAAGTAAATTTTAAGTAAACTGTAGTAGTATAGCAATATGGCAAACTTAATCGCTTTCTATCAAGCGTGATCGAAGCCAAGAGTGTGCCCATTCAGTAATAAAAAAATAAATAAAAGAAAACCTTATTTTTATGCTATAGAAACTAATAACAAAAAAAATTGCATAAAAATAAGTTCTACAGCATAACTTTTACTTTCTATAACATAACTTTTATATGTGTGAAATCAAGAAGCACAAAAAGCTTATTCAACTACATGAAGATTTTAATTTACGAGAAGTATCAAACGAGTGCATGTAAGGTAATACACTCGGTACAATGTTATGCGATGTAAATATCAAAGAGGTGACTTTTACTAGAGGTGGCACTATGTTTATGCCGTCACAAATTCAACTAATGGCTTTAGCTATCAGGTAAAGTTAATAATAGTCGTGGTGTTTAAGGTAGAAGCAAAGACATAAAGGTTTTTTAGTACCAAATAAATAAAAAAAACACTGACAAAATAATTTATCATCACCTAGACAACTCTAAACTATATTGACTACAGATATAGCCAAGCATCTACATGCACTAAGGTAATTGAAATCCCAGCGAAATTCAAATTACTTACGTTTTTTTAAATGCGCAGGTCAGTGTCAGGTTGTTTGTTGATTAAAATATGATTCATGTGGTTTTACAGAATTATAATCATTAGAATCAGCAATAAAACTCCATAAGTTAGAATTGCCCTCAAACATCATGACTTCATGAAATAGACATTCAATAGGGTTAACATAAACTTCGAGAGATGTATTGACGATTTTTATGAAATAAATATTTTTACGGCCGCGAATCATATTTAGATCAACATAATAATCTAATACTAACCTGCAAATTGCCAAAAACGTAAGAAAATTTGAATTTCGTGGGCTACTCGGGCGCTTTCGTCTTAAAGCTAAGAGACGTTTAAACGCCAAAAATCTATTGTTGGTCAGACACCAGATACCTTAACTTTAAGCAATATTTATAAATTAAGGGCCTAGTTACTAATCAGTGAACACCGCAAGCTTACAATATGAAGCTATTGCTATTTAGGTTCGCTACAAAAAACCATTCTTGTAGACTTAGAAGCAGTCAATGGCCTTATATCCGAAGGAGGTTGAATACCATGTTAACGATAACGAGATTGTACTTCTTCGTGTAGATGGCACGAAAGGGTGTTAAATTTTACTGGCCCAAACTTCGTCATTTCCACGGCATCGTCTGTCGTCTGGCATTGCAGCGCAGAGGTCGTTATGGCTGCATTTTTTGGGGCACAGATGACAGGCTAGATGTAAGACATAGTTTACGCCACAGCTCCACATTCATCATACCCTGCCACCCAGTCTACTAACGAGATACTCGTAGTGATTAAAGAAAAGGCCAAATTAAATCCTATCCTACTTCTACTAATATTATCAACGCGAAAGTTTGTTGCTTTCACGCAAAAACTACTGAACGTATTAGAATTAAATTTGGCACACAGATAGTTTATAACCGGGATTAACCCATAGTATATTTTTTATCCCGATATTCCCACGGGATTTTTTTTTTTTTTTTTTTTTTTTTTTTTTTTTTTTTTTTTTTTTTTTTTTTTTTTTTTTTTTTTTTGGACATTTCACACAGCACCATTTGTCCCAAGCTAAGCAACCTAATGCTTGTGTTATGGTAACAAGATGGCTGATAAACTACTTATATACAATTTTTTTTTTTGTAAATACATACATATTATAGATAGAAAAACACCCAGACTCGGAACAAATACATGTAGGTCATACAAATATTTGTTCCGTGCGGGAATCGAACCCACGACACGCAGCGCAGCAGTCAATCGCTTAACCACTGCGCCAACCGTGCCGTCAAACTTGATTTGAATGATTATGAGGATTGAAACTTATCCGGGTGAAACTGCGGGGTGCAGCTAGTAGGTAAATATTTCCTTCCAAAATTATTATTTAAATGAAGAAAGAGTGTCAAACATATATGAAACACATAAAAGCACCTAAAATAATTTCAAAAGTGGCAGCGGTCCATAGAGGGTCATACAATCACGCACTAACGAGAACCTTTCCATACACAAACAAAAAAAAACATTAAAAAAAGTCGTGAAATTCATCAGTGAATCTTAACAAAGGATTAAACGACACATAATTAACAGAAACTCATTTACAAAGGCAAAACTAACATTGTCAGCAAACATTTACTAAAAACCCTTTGTCAGGCAAACAAGAAAAATGTCACGACGTAAAATCGCAATCCTTTGCTTGCGATACCTCATCGGATTTTTTATATTTATCGCCAGGCTTTTAAGTTGAAATCTCGCCAATACATTTGGTGTCTCTCCCTAAAACAAACAATTTGTAATCCTGAATTATATGCTGCTGACTGCATACATTTAAGAGATATGAATCTATAAAACTAGGGATGTGGGAATGTGTGAAGCTTCGGGAAGCTTTATCGATAGTTAACTTTAGGATTGTCGATATTTAAATTGATCCTTTTTACCTTTAGTTTTAACTACAAACTCTTATCAGTGTTGGAGATTTAATTGGTTCTTTTACATTCAAAATGTTACGTTAAGCATAATTTGTAGAATCTGATAAATTTTGTCTCAGAGCAACTATTTTCTGCAAAGCTTTGGTTCGTATCAACATTTACGACCAGTCAAGTGTTATTATATTTGATACATATATATCTATTTTCCAATTAACAAAACTATCGATGTTTCCCCTCACTAATATTAAGTCATCGACTTAAACAAATAAAAACATCGACGTGTCGCATCGCCCCCGACCTTTTCCAGTATGGCGTGACTATTTGTCACCTGCACTCGACTCCCGTACAAACTTGCGGCGAACATTCTGATTCGCATCACTAGCCGAGCATTGAAAAACGCTTGGGAACACCATTACAATTTGACGATTTGAACTTTAAATCGTAAAGCATTGGATATAAAATGGCTAGGTAATGGTTTTGGAGATAATCCCTTTTGATCCGTACACTCAAATTTATTTGTACACATCGCATTCAGGGACCATGTTGTTCTAACTGCATTGCGATCAATTTGGCAGACATTGCATGAATTCTTGAGTAGTTCTTTGAAAATAATAAACATGACAAAGTTATTGGTTATTTTTTAAAGAATTTAAGAGGGAGTACTATTTTTATAGCGTGTGGATGATTATGATGACAACGTGGTTGATTATGATGGTACGTTTTATTTACATTTATCGTAGGAAATGCAAGGTTAGGTAGTAGGTAAGTGATTGAGATTAAAATTAAAGTAACTTACAACGGATGAAGGACTACCATTATAATAATATAATAAGCCATTTTATACTGAACTTTACGTTACGGTATTTTCGGTAGTATTATACAGAATGTCTCTTAGTTTAGTGTGCCTCTTGGCAATGGCCTCCTCTACCAACTTCCACTGAGTCCAATCTCTCGTAACTTTTCTCCAATTTGGACCCGTTGTGAATTTCAATTCGTCTTCTTTAATGACAACTATTACATAATCAGCCTATAACGTTCCCACTGTTGAATCTTTGGCGGTAATCCACCACGCGGGCCCAGTGCGGGTTGGTAGATGTCAGATGTCTTTGATTTTTTTAATTCTAATACATGCCGGTTTCCTCACGATGTTTTCCTTCACCGTTTTGAGAGTAGTGGTGATGAAATAATTTAAACAAAGTAAAGCACCTGTCAAGGTTTGAACCTACGACCTCGTAAGTCGCGGCCGTTACCTCTGGGCCAGTCCTCCATGAGTCGCTGCTTGTCATCTATGACAAGAATTACCAGGTACTAATATCAAATCTATAGCAATGACAATAATTCATCGATTAGAACTTTCTTATTGGTCTGTATTTGTGCTTCGTGTTCTTGTTCTACATATTACTTTGTCATGAAATTCCTCTACACCGTTTCCATTTACTCTCATATCATCTTTACGACGGCCAAAGTATTTTACCAAAAGTTATATTCATAAACAATGTTCAATTCAAGATCTTTACGTTAATAGCAGTTTGAAATAAAGTCGTAACAATTCCAAAATTTCTATGAATACAGATTTTACGATATTTGAATATTTGGACACATATATTATATTTAGTTCAGTTGACATACTGTGAATAGACCGTTTAATATTGGGCTATTTTTATGATATTATAGTGTCTATGAAAGTGTATTTATATTTGGTGGCGCCAAGAAATGGACTACCGTGAATACATAGTAATGTTATGTCGATATAAGTATGAGAAATATCCCATACTTACTCGTACATGATGATAAAATACTGTAAAATAAAATGTAAAATACTGGTCTGTAATATAAATAATACTAAAGATGCATCCGGTTATACTGGAAACCGACCGTAACATAGTTGGGAAAAGGCTAGGAAGATAATGACATGGTAATGTTGATGAAATTGTTATATTAGGAACACACACTGAAAGTTAAGATACTAAAGAATGAAGTAGTGAAACCTAAAGCTACAGAACTTTTAACTTGTAAACTTATACTCTGTATGTTCATAATCACTATATTGTAAGTTGTTTACATACCGTAGATAGGTACTGTCTCCAACACGTCTGACGAAAAGTCTTACGCTCCCGTTTTCACTAATACTATTTCTTATAATTTGTTAGCCTTTTAGTTAGACAAACATAAAGGTAGTCGCCAGTCCCGTTTTTGGCATTTGTTTATGTTTTGTATGTCCGATTGCCAGTCAGCAAAGGCTTCCTCCAACCTTCTCCAGTCCTATCTCCGTCTAGCCACTCCGCCCCATATTGTTCCAGCAACCTGTCTGCTGTCTATCCCACATTTTCTGTGGTCTACCTCTCTCTCGTTGGCCTTTTCTTGGGTACCACTGGATAACTATTTTGCTCCATTTGTCCTTCTCTCTTACCATGCATCCAAACCATTTCCACTTTAGTTTTCTGATTTTTTGTGTTATGTCCTGAACCTTGGTCTTGTGCCTGATGCCCTCTACTAATATTAGGTAAAACCTAAATGAAAGCCTAGGCACGCGCAATAATATTTAGGCGTCCACCTAGACATTTCCTAGTGTCCGTGAAAACGGGTTTTGGTTTCTTTTGATAATACCTTCATACGACATAACATGGATGGCGACCAATTAACAGCTAGTCATCACAAAGACGTTAGCTTCATTAAACCATAATAGTTAGAGATGATTGACCTTACAGAGCCAGCGAACCGGAACTTTTATCTGTGAGTTACAAAGATCCGGTATGCGAATAATTGTACCTACAATCACGCAATCACGATATACCTACGATCGAACAATAAAATTTACCTTTGAGCCACGCGACCAAAATTGAAGGTCAAGAATCATAGAATCATCTATTCTACAAATAAAAATAATTGAGCGTTTAATATTTAAGAGCAAATGAGAACAAAATTAAAGATAACAATATAACCTGTTAATCCAGTGTGAACGATATGCGTGGGCGCAAGCCACGCTACATAAAATTGTGGTTGAGCTTGTAGTCACGAATAGACGAAATAATTGAACAAAATATCGAGAATTTATTTCTTTACTCTTTTGATCGGGAAGAAACAGTTCATTCTTTTAATTGCTTTCCGGAAAAGCCTGCATGGGAAGGCAAGATTTATGAGAATATACTCGTACTACCCAAACCGCTTACCCGTAAACTATTATTCACAAGGAATTTTCAAGTCTGAAAGTATTTGACTAGTGAAGTGCTTCTTGAAACCATGTTTAATATTATTGACATAGCTTAGCTTACACTGGATACTTATTTAAAAAAAATATGAATTAATCCTTTGACATCGTATTACGAGTCCGTAGAAAAGCTTTGTCTATTAATAAAAGTTACTAAATTATTTTTTTCTTTTTCGTTTCGACTTTTGTAGTGATGGCACATGGGTTACAGATATGCAAATAAAAACAAACAATTCAAAGCAATCAAGCTTAATAGATACGTGACTCAAATACCTAAAAGGAATGAAGACAACATCGTAACAGCCACGATCAAAAATTCCAACGATGATAGGCATTCGACTTATGATATCAATGCAGTGTGAGTAACTACACACGGACCGAATCATAAATAACAAACGGTCAAACCTCGAATTAAGTTGAGTACCGAAAGCGATTTGATCATTACTCTTCATAAGACACAGTTCTCATCTAATGATTCCCAAAACTCCGACTACTGAACTAATAAACATCAATCAACCGCCAAAGCATTATTAAAACGAATCAATCATTACATTGTCTATAACGAATTTGGATTTATGCAAACAGAACAAAAACGCTTAAATATTAAAAATTAAAGGGAATAACGTTTGACGTGTACCTACTGTGCAATATAAGAGAGAATCGATTAGTCATTATTTGATTTAGTTCGGCGGGCTGGCTCGGCCCCTGGCGTGCGGCGGCGGGGGGCGACCACGAGCGCGGCTCAGCTTCACTGTTGCACTCGTCATCAGCCGAACCTTCCACACTTTATATAGGGAACGGAGAAATATGGATGACTATCATTCTAAACCAACTAGAGTACGCCGCACACTATGAATCTAAAGCAACCCAGTAAGATCCCCCACCTCTTATACTGGTCACAACAAAGAAGATACAGATACCAAAACTGAGAGCAATGAAACTGATGCATTTAAGCATTATTTTGCCGATAAATTTTTAGCAAACAATGATAAATGGAACCTGATTGAAACCCATTATGATACCACAAATAACACCGACCCCTTTGAATAAAACGTCAGTCGCAACAAAGAACGATTTGATAGACATCGACGCACAAAAGGTAACAAACCATTCAAATCAAGAACTGCACACATTCATTTATTCGTACAGAAGTAATAAACGTCGAGGGGGGCTAATTATGAATAAGCAACCTCTGGTTCAATAAGTAAAAAACAGTAATATGAACTCAATGCAACATAATTTACAGACTTTACATGCTCATTTGTGATTAGTCGGCGCGAAAGGGCAAATCCTTTATTAAGATAGGTAATGAGGTTAAATTCGAAACGCAATTCTAAAACGATATAACTCCACAGCGCGTTCAATGTAATTTATATTATAGTAATAAGTCTTACGGTGTTTATTGCTGATGACTATACCAACCGTGCTGAAGAAGATGCGGTAGAAAATGAATTACAAAAAGATACAATATTTAATATCGAATTAAATATTATGAACTTTAAAAGAGATGCGTGTAGGGTTGATATTGTAAGTGATGACGATAATGAAAGAAAGAAAGAAGTTAACGATGGATTGTGTGGTAAGTCGGCACCCTGCTGCCGTGGCCCCCGACCGCGCCTATCACGGACAAGACATCGATTAGTGATCGACTGAATTCAATTGCTTGGCGGGACAAGACGATACCGAATCGAGATCGACCGATCGAGATTTATATTGTTCGGTTTTTCGAAAATTTGCATTTTGAGAGCGTCATGTCAACGACAACGCTGAGTCACCTGACAAATGGAACGCAGTAGATCGTGTGTCTGATATCGAAATGCGTTGACCGTAAGCCCCGTTTTATTATTGTTGTAACGTGATTACTGTCAACCAAGACTGTGGATTTGGTTTTAAAAATCAAATCGTCACTGCACCGTCACCCGATGGGATCAACAATAGTGTCAATTTGTAATCCGTTTTGGTAGGATCTTTCCACATCTTAACTTTGTAGTTTTTTTTAACAAGACACTTCATTTGTAAGCATGGGAACTGTTTTGTTGATGATGGTTGAAGATTAACAACCTATCCAAAAAGAAAACATTGTACAATTGAAAACATTGTACAATGTTACCTCGTACGATCTATTATCAAGATAGTGTGATTGTTGTTTGACAACCCTACTGTCTTCTTGTTAATCATTGCCTTTGCCCTATTTTTTTCATCATAACCAATAAAATAGTTTCGGATATTTGAACCAATACCGCTTCGATCTACGCATATTATATTTATCCACCGAGCATTACACCTACGGTTTTTCAGCTAAGTCTTCTTCGCTTGGCCTTATGGCCTCAACAGTCATCGATGATGAATGCATATTATGTATATTTTAAACAACAAAAGTCTATTTAACATTTATCTATGTTTTGTTAAACGTCGAATATTGGTTGCGTGTAGCTATTTTTGTGTAACACGAAATACGAAATCACGCATGCGTCTCACGATCACATGATATTTCATGTTTATTGGTTTAAGTCATGACTTCGCTGTATGTGGTGGAAGCAATGACGGCTACACTTAATATAAAAAATTAAGAGTTTATTTTGACTGTGGCAAGTCGTACATCTTTCTGGCGTAAATATAGGGTTTTATGCGCCAGTAGCGGTAAACTTTATTGTCTCAGTATATTTTAATACCAGCTGTGAAATATTTCGCTTAATGTTTGCTGAAATATGGGGTATTTTGTTTATTATATCGCGATGCTTGTTAGCCCTGTCAGTCATGTCCAATAAGTTTTTTGTGACATGCGCGTTCACAATGTTGCGTGTTGATTGTACTTTTGTTTCACTGTCTTCTTCCTTGGCGTACAGTTTGAATAAATCGTTTGCATAATATCTTTGTTCAATGCTTGCTTTATGTACTGTTGCTTCGATTTATTAAGTTTTTAGATAACCGTTTTTTGAAAGAAAATTAGAAAATGAAGTGAATATAAAGTAACAACATAATATAAGTACAATAACATAATGTTAGTAATAATATTATATAATGATGTATAAGTACAATATAATACAACACACAACAACAACAATACAACACAGTACAACAATAGTAGTAGTACAATATAATATAATTACAATATAAAATAGCAAAATAAAACTGCCTCAAAATACCCCATTATTATTATTTTCAATCATAGGCACCTAAAATAATAAGGTGAAACTACGTGCACACGCTGAATTTATAACTACAAAAAACCAAAAAAAATGTTTTTCAATTAAACTTAAAAGTAACAGCAACCTTAAATAACAGTTCATTCATTAAAAAAACGGATTAAAAACTAATTGTAATCATAAAACAATGTAATGTGTGCGTAATTTTAACGCAAGCTCCACAGTTTTACGTACATTTCGAAGTAATATTTCATTTAAAATAATACATACGTTTATTAAAACAAGAAGTTCATACATTTCGCATTCTCTACACAGTAGGGTCCCCACTGTTAATCTAATAAAGGAATTTGAATAATGCCATTAATAATCTCTTGGGTTAAACGTGGTCTTAACGTACTCTTTATGGTGCAGCCGATACCATTATGATATCTACTGGATAATAAATCAATATGATGTGCCTGCAATTAATTTTAATAGGGGTTTTTAAATTCATTATTTTTCATATTTTTTGTGTGGTCTAGTGATTTTCCGACACGCTAGTTTTAAAATAGTAGGTAATCCATAAGAAAAATACATTTTCTGCTGAGTCTCTATTTGTTGTTCCTTTTTTAGGTCCTCAAAAATATTTTTTGGAAAAACGTACTTATTATACAAATTAGGGACTTATTTTGGGGTTTAAAAAAAACTAAATAGCCAAATACATAAATGTCACCACTCGCTTTACTCGCTCGGCTCGCACGCGTTTGGAATGTACTATCGCCAATTCCTATATCTGACCATTTTGAAAACAAAATTACCACATGATGACCACAGCTGCGTCCGTAAGTAAAACAAAAGAGGATCCTTTTTCGGTCGACTAATAATATACGCTGCAAGTTGGAATAGTCCTTACGGTGCGGTGGTCAGATATAGAATTTGGCGATAGTACCTACAAATACGGCTTTCCGTTCTAATGCTGAAAATCTAGCCAACCTATGTACTCTAATTAAGTATTTTCCGTTCAGACCGCAGCACACAAATAGATTAAAATATAATGTAGGTAGGTAGGTACCTACTGGCATTTTCGCCGACTTACAGTCCCTGGACAAAGACAATGATAACTTGACCTGGCGCAAATCATGGCTTATAGACCCTATAATATTGACACTCCCCAGCTGGAACCATGTAGATTTAGCCCGTAACTTATCTATAATTACCTTAAAGCAATTGAATAATTTTAAGTAGGAATTGAAACAACACACAACGATTAAATTAACGAATTCGACCGGTTACATGTTCCGTTCTCTCTGCCACGGAATTTTAGATCTTATAATCCAAATAGTAAGTGTGGATTTGGTGTGGAGAATTTTGTTTAGAGTTAAAACTAAATGGGAATGCTGTATATATAATTGATTTTGTGCAATCACGCTTACTTGTTTAATAGAATTTGCGTAGGCAACTCTATCTTCTAGACAATTATTGGCCTGAGTAAAGGAGGGTTAAGCGTGAGATATATTTAAGACGCTGGGTTCAAATGGGCTTTAGACCTCTATGTTACAACGCCACGTCTGGGTGTCTGTGTTACCTAATAATTTTATCTAGATTTAGGTGCCTATAATAGATTTGAATGCAGCTCGCGTCTGGTTAGGTTGTTGATGATTCAGAATTTAATAAACAAAATATTTCAAAACTCACTAAATAAATAATATAGATAATAAATGATTTAGCCTGTGCTGTCCCACTGCAGGACCTCCCTTGCGTTCATCCACTCAACTACTAAAAGAAAGCCACCATCCCACCATACTCTCCACCACCACCATCCAGCATGTTATTAAAATCAATTAGGCCTCGTCTAAATATTCACTGTTTACTTTTCCATAGTGATGACTATGTTACTAAGATAACATTTTAAAATAATTACTTCATTAAAAGCTAGAGATTAATCTCTATAACTACTCCTGTCATCATTCTCCTGCCCTTATCCCAATTTATTTGGGGTCGGCGCAACATGACTTTTTCTTCCATACTTTTTTATGGCTAATAAAGAAGTTGTAATCCATCTCGACGGTCACCCCCTTCCTAACCATATCATCATTCACACAGTCCATCCATCGTTTCTTTGGTCTTCCCCTACTCTTATAGCCATCGACATTCATTCTCAAAACTTTCCTCACGACATTTTCCTCATTCCTCCGTAACACATGCCCTTTATCACTCTCTTTAACTACTCCTGTATAATACCAAAAACACATTAAAACAAACTTTAATACACATAAGTATAGAAATCCTTTCGGAACCCTAAAGCTTGCTATCAAAATTTTTTCATTCATTTTTTACCTGTCTCCATTGGTATGTTTACCAAGTCTATGGTTATTACAGAACCATTCAACTGACGAGTCGACATGTTTTGATCAAATGACGCGTGCTAATCGACTTAATTGTTACCTCGGTGTAAACGCACGCGCAGGCACGGCCGATCTACGATCTATGTTTGTTTTTTATTATTTTTATTTCGGATTATTTATAAAAAAATAATAATTGGAGAGGTTTTTCTGGTTTCTGATCTAAAGATGGATGTAAGAAGGAGTTGGTTTTGAAGGTTATTTTTAGGGACGGCTTAGACAAGGGCCGAGGTATGCGTCATACTCAAAAAATTAAAGAACTTGGTTTCTGCAGAAAAAAATACAGATTTCCAAAATATGTGTTGTGTTAGAGTCTCCCTCTTCATCTGCATTTACTAAAATGTGAGTGCCTTAAACCTTTTTGATCTCTCTCTGATATCTTGTTATTTGATAGCACTCAATTTCGAATTTGTATCTAAAAACCGTATTTTCCCTGCTCGATGAACCAAATCATTTCTATCGCCGCTTCGCTTGATTCAAACGAGTATAAAACTTAATGACTGGCTCAACAAGAAATTAACATTACACACTCTGCATCAAAGAACAAATCAAATTAATTAACAACGTTAACTCAATTTAAACGGGCCAATACAAATCAATAAATAAAAGCGCAAAATTGCATCGCTTTGTAACAAATCGGTGCGCTTGCGCCGATCCCTGTTTACACGCGGAACGAAGCCGCATTTAATTGCGCAACAAAAACTTACAAATAAGACATTGTGCTAAGTAATTAGATTAGCACACCACGTTATTTGTCCGGTTCGTACCCGTTTGTATACACCGGGTACGGATTGTACGAACAGTCGGGAGTCGTATAGAGTGGTTAATACCGCGCCATTTGTATCCGTGTCAATTTGTACGAAAACGGATACTGGTAATTGCATTGCCGGACAGGTAGGGATGTTATTAATGATGCGAGGATGCAAGTAAGTGGGTACTACCAGTTCAATTTGCTGAAGTTATTACAGTGAGAGTTAGTTACTGGGTATTGAATGGAAAAGTAAGTGTGGTGCAAAAGAAACAAACTTCGAATTTTCTGTTCGCTTATGACTTGACGAACTACAAATTTAACAAAATTTCAGCCGTTTTTTTTTCAATTTTAAATTGTATAGATTGCCTTTATTTTCATGATAACGTGTTTCGTAAAGTGCACATCTTCCGTTTCTATCATTCTAACTATGGTCAGTAGTTACCTACGCTGAAAACAGCTAAGGTCCCAAACCAAAAGTGGTAATATCAGCTCCATATTATGATCTTAACCCACCGCCCCGGCGCAAGGGATACTCGTCGGATATCGTATTTTAATCTATGCGAAACAATGTAATATAAATCTAAGATTGGTTTCACCTGAACTTTGTAATGCTGCAATTATTAGACTACGCTTCTGACTATACCAGTTTAAATTATTCGAATGGCGTTTATTACAGCGAATAATGTTGCCAATTTAAGGTTAAATGTGTATGTAAATATATCTTTTGAAGGCAAAGTTTTAATGAGGCGAATGATTACTGATATCGTTAAAATGTAAATAAGTACGGGTGAAACTGTTAGCTCATTTTTTTTTTATTTTTGAGTAAGGTTTTTTTCTGGCACATCGATATTTTGGGCGATTAATAGTCTGGTTATTAAATCACGCACGGATGCTTCAAAGTAATTATTTCCGCGTCGTTTAATTTTGTGAAAAAAAAAAAAATTAAATACATTTTTTTTTATATAAACTCGGATAATTAACAAGGGGAGGGGAGGGGGGGATAGGGGGGACTAGAAATAATCCACTTATTTATACGAGCTGCAAGTTTTTTGTCGGTTATTAAAATAATAATTTGCTGTTCCATATATTTTGGGACTGGGACTGGGAAGCTATTGCACTTTTCTATGAAACAACAGATTTTTTTTTTAAATAACCGACGAAAAATTTTAACGCAGGGGATCAGAATCATGTATAGTCAACAAAAGAGATAAGTATGCAGGGTCGTCGGATACAGTTGAAGTTTAGTAAGAAACCGATGGATATTTTCGAATGAAATTTAGTTTAATAAATGAACTGTTTGTTTTCTATTAATTAAATAAAATTTATCCGAAAACATCAATCCGTTTCTTACTAAACTTCAACTATATTCGACGATCCTGCATACATATCTCTTTTGTACTTGAATCCATGGTTGCGCATCGGTGTCCCTGCCACCCTGTATACTTATAATGAAAATAAAAACAGTAATTACCTTTTATTCACACACCGAAATGAAAACGAACAGTGTTAGTCCATCTCTACAAGTGAAACTAATTGTTAGCTCTAGCATTTAGTCAACTTCACATTAACAAATAAACGACTAATGAAACTTTACCCACCAATAACCACAACACACAAATCAACTCGCACAAGTTACCAAAACAGTACATAATATAAATTATCATGTATAAACACTATAATTGTAAAATTACACTATTTAGACAGAATATAACTCAAAGTTTTGCCGCCATAACCTCTTATTACGTGGGTGTACAAACAGGATGTGCAGATTTCCAGTCTTTTTATTTAACTCGTTCCAAATGATTACTAAATAACTAAACACCGCCAATTAGTGTTATCTCCTCCAGTAATAAATTACTAATTAAAACAGTTAAAGTCAAATCATTTTAGTTAATGCTCATTCTAATAAATTGCGAGCCAAAGTCGTAGTGTCGTCAATAAATCCCGATACCCGAAAGGATTTGGACCAAATTTAGTGCTGACAGTAAAAAGTATCGATATAAGTGCCTATCGATATTGACGCACGTGCTCCTGTCAAATTTACGGACCGTACTTTAATGGGCGATCCGGTAAGAATTATTGTGTTGTTCTGATGTTGTCTGATTGTCGATGAAATGTGGTGTTGCTGGTCGATAGATCGATTGGTTTTAATTGAAACATTATTTATGTAAGTGACCATTAAGATTTCGTATTATTGAATAGCTATGAATATTATATCCGTGTCCACCAATTAAGTTAATTCTTTAATTACATTATTTGCTTTTTGGCCAATTAATCGTTCGAGTTTAATGAATCATTTACCTTACTTTTTTTTTTCTTTTCCGTACAAGGCCCATACCTATATATTTTGGGTGTGCCTAAATTAGTCATGCCCCAGCTAAAGATCTAATTTAGGTCTTGCAATGCAAAGATGGAAGTTAAATAAAATGAACTGTCGATGACAAAATCCCGGTAAACAACAGGTTAACAAGTATATCGGTATAAGGTGTGAGTAAACTGGACAAGAGCCTATCGCTATTACCCCAGCACAGTCTAAAGGGCAAATCAGAAATTGCGTCTGGGAAAACCCCATCCCAAAATTCGAACTTAAGATCTCACACTACACACCGGTTGAGTAGTGTAAGATCTTAAGTCCGAATTTTGGGAGTATCTCTTGTTGCTTTAAGACCAATTAGCAAAATCACCAATAGAAATCTTTTAAAATAAATTTGAGTAGGTTGTCAACCAATTAATCTAAAAAAGTCGATATCTAACTACACATAATTCCCCATCACTATACAGAAATCGTGTGTGGCATATAAAAGACAGTGGTTCGAGCTTTTATTTACTCAAATGCAGCTGTAAAACATAAAAAATCGCTTTCCTCCAAACTTTAATTGCTGGCAATGAAATAATTAAATGTGACAATCGTAAAACACTGAAGTCCTCATAAAACATTATAGCCGTGAACACCGAGGGGCACATTTATCGGTAAGAATGTTTGAGCACGCTTAATTCACGGAATTTAGCCTTTAAAATAATATTTACGCTGGTCCTTATTGTGTAAACAGGCTATAATTTCACGATATAATATAAAATTTAATTTTAACACCGAATGCTCGATCACAAGTCAGCTCGTGCCTTTAGGATTCACAAAGCTTAAAAGAAAATGTACTTAACTAAATAATAACCGCAGAAGATGACGAGACGTGCCGAACTAAACCATAAAACTGAAAGTGGTGGGACCATTGCCCAGCATGCAGTGGGATGATGCAAAGTCAAAATCAAATCATTTATTTCAAGTAGTTCACTTAAACTGACACCTGTCAGTGCGACAGTTAAAGTAGCTGATAAAAATCAAATTGGAAAAACACGTATTCGTTTGTATGGAACTGAGAGGGGTCAGGGAGCTTACCACCAGCTCTTCTAGCAGGGCAGAAGTTGAACTGCATTGTTTTTTTGTTCTATGACTAAGTACAAAAAAGAAGGATGGTTCAACTTCTGCCCTGCTATGCTTTAGGAGCTGGTGGTAAGCCCCCAGGAATGCATTCTCTCGACGGCCGGACTGTCGGCTATATTTTGCAGTCAGTCGCAAACTATGTTTTTCTCTACGGAAGTGAGTTTGCAACCTACCGAATTCCAATAGAGTATAACGCGTTTCAATTCTCTATTTCACTTATAAGTATGCTAATTTGACATGATATGTAATACCATGAAAAATCTATATCTTACTAATAACAAAGCTGAAGAGTTTGTTTGTTTTTTTGTATGAACGCGCTAATCTCTAAAACTGTCATTTGGATTTAAAAAAAGCCTCAAAAAAAAATATTGGTTACTTAACATCACGCTAGGGCCATTTGGAGCCGAACAAAAAAGTCAGAAAGAATGAATGCTAAGCGAAAACAAACTAATATTCGAGCAGGCGATGCGATGCGACGGGGTGGGTCGGAGGAACAAGAAAGTTCACGTGGACGTCCGCGTCTCGAGCAGAGGTAGTATCAAATATTTCATCTCCTATTTAATTTTTATAGAAGCTGCTGAGTTATTCATTGTAGGTAGCCAGGAATTTTTAACAGCCTCCTTAGTTTCGAAACTCGATACATCGTTAAAGGTGACAGTAAAAATTGTAGATCCTATCATTGTTTTTAATATCTGTCTTTATGAGTTAGCGTTGACATAAATTAGGATTTTAATTACATTCTATTTTGACGGTATTCATGACGTCAGAGGGGCAATTCTCGTAATTTTAAGAACGTTCTGATCCGTCTCAATCTCTGTCAAAAATACCTCTACATAAAAAATAAATAGGTAGTATAAAAAAAAAACAAATAAAAAAAAAACAAAATAATCTCTAAAATACTCTTTCCCTACATTTAAGACATTGATTTTCGCTGAGATTAGATTGCGAATTTGCGACTGGATTTTGAACATTTTTAATTAAGAGAATTCTCTTAAAAAATAAAGTTCAAAATCTAGTAGTACGAGGCTAATTAGCCTTCTTTTCTGTGTTGTTTGTGTGCTATAAAATAATTTGTACATAAAGACCATAAAATACAATATATCTGACTTAACTACAACTTTTTTTTTTTTTTTGGATGGGAAGTCATCATATGATCCCGCTCTGGGTGGAGCGGAAGGGAGTGTCAGACTCTTACTGACTAAAACCCACCCGTGTTCCTTCCTTAGCCCTTTCTGTTCCAGGGCAGCGGTAACCCTTTCGGACGATCCCGCCGCCCTGGCAGGCTTCGGCCCTATCGGGCCCCGTCCTCTGCTGACTTCTCTTTGAGGCGCGCGTGGAACACAACGCGCCGTCCGGCACGGACTTAACTACAACTTGACAAACAAATATAATATAGCCTCGTTTGTCAATAGTTACAATTGAAGTCTCTCTAGTCAAGCCAATCATTTTTATTGTGTTGAGATATTTCAACGACAATCTTGCTAGTAACAATAAGAAAAATGTGTTCCTAATTCGTTCAATATTGTTACTGTTTAACCAGCAACGGTTTGATTAACCAATTTAAACCCTAACTGCAACAGACGTTTCCTAAATCCAAATTCAAAACGCCAATTTCGATGTTACCAAGCGGATATTTTAAATCCAAACGTACTTTGATTTGTCGTCTCTTTCTAAACATGCACATTGAAGCGAGAAGGGAATAATAAACATGAATATAAGTACTCAAAGGCCTGGGACTCCGAATATGTAAGAACCGGTTGTTTGCAATAATTTAAGCGCATAGCAGGTCGGAGGTCGACTTTCGAGCCAAAACTTGAGACCTTTTGCTAAGATTACGAATGCCCGAGCTGCAATAGTCGCTGCAAATCAGTTTGTAAACGCTCTTGTGAGTTTAAGTCGATGATGGTATGAGCAGTTTATTGATTTTGTATCGAAGGAGTGGAGAACACGTTTATATTATTTAAAGACGCTGTAATAATTAATTAGAAGTTCCCAAATTAAAGAAAGCTTAGGATTTCAGTCAAAATTAGTAGGGGTAATTTGATCACATGCACAAAGGTAATCAGCATCCTAATTGCGTGTGTACTTCCAATACAATCCGAGAGTTTCGAAGGATATTTCTATTTCATAGGTTCAATAAATTCGTCTACTCAACCATGTAATTAGCGTAATGAACGTGGCTGAACTGTCAAAATTAAATAAAATAAAAATGCCATCGATTATCAGTTTATGTGTGTTACGCACTTAATACTCGGGTTTTGACGTTCGAAAAGTGCTGATTCTTAGCCTAATTTGAATAAATGATTTGATTTGATTGAAGATTTTATGCAAAAAATTGTATATTTAAAGACAGTCTACGAATTAAGGTTACAGAGAGACAACAACAGCAAATGCAATGCAAAACATAGTTAATTCTAAACGAGAATATTAAACATATAAAAGACAACCGAGAAGCATTTCAGTCACACCTCATTAGAAGCCTAGTACATAAGTCAGGAACATATGATAAATTAGGAACATAACATCTCTGTTTCAACCACTAACACTTTATAGTAAAGTTGTTTGTACTTATGTTCAGCCGTATCGAAGCGAGATTAGAAATGCGTGTTCGCTTTATCTTTATTCGTATTTATATTGCCTTTTACAGATATTTCGTAGATAGGAACACATTGGAGATGTTTGTAAGACAGAAAGGTTAAAACTTAGGTGGAAAAGAATTTCAACATACTCGTATCCTGCCAAAACTAATCTTAGAAGAATTATTAAAGTCAGCGCATAATGATGAAGCAGGAAACGGAGCATTTAAGACAAATTCTCTCGAATCGCCACGCTTAAGTAACACATGCTGTGGTTAGCAATATTATTTGCCGGTCATCAAAGTGGTTGAATACATTTTTTCATCACCACTGCTCTCAAAACGGTGAAGGAAAACATCGTGAGGAAACCGGCATGTCTTAGAACCAAACATTCGAAGACATGTGATATCTTCCAACCCGCACTGGGTCCACGTGGTAGGTTATAGCCCACTCCCTCTAGAAGAGAGGAGGCTTGTGTCCCAGCAGTGGGAACATTACAGGCTGATTATGCTTATGCATGAAAGTGGTAGCTAACTGCCCAGGTTGGCCCGCACATGTATCACCAGTAGTGGAGGCTATTAAAATGCTAGACTTAATGTCACACCATATGTCACAACTTTTTATAAGGAATAGCACATTCAGTTAGATATAGTGTCGTAATTAAGGTGTTCCACACAATTTACGGGTCATTAAACTAGATCCATATTAAATATGTCTTAATCTAAAGACTAATCTGTTACTTTTCTCACTAGCCTTAATGATTGCTTGATTTCGTAATTATCCACTTGATAGTAGACCACTGAAGAAAAACTAAAAGTTGACTTTAATTTGAATCAAGGAGGAAGTTGGAATTATGGGTCCTTTTCTTCAGCTTTCCTCATCATCTGCCGAGCCTTTTCCCAACTATGTTGGGGTCGGCTTCCAGTCTGCAGCTGAATACCAATATTTTACATGAAGCGACTGCCTATCTGACCTCCACAACCCAGTTAATGGGTAATACGATACCCCTTGGTAAGACTGGTTGTCAGACTTTCGGGCTACTGACGACCCATAACGACTGTCAAAGATCCACGAATGACCGCCGGGACCAACGGCTTAACGTGCTTTCCGAGGCACGGAGGGGTCTTGGTATGTGAAAATGGTCACCCATCCACGGTCCAACCGCGGCAAGCGTAGCTTAACCTGATCGATCGACCCGTGCGGCTGTTATTACTTAGCCACAAGCCCCTTCAGCTTTCCTTTTGTCTTTGAAACACCTGAATTCTTATCAGTTGCTACGTCCTAAATAGTGTTTCAAACCAAAATGTTTCTCTTTCCACCTCTTTTGAATTAAAGAGTTTTTGCAGTATATGCACTTTTTCTGCTTCCTACCATACTTCCACTATTCTATACTACCATATATTCTTTGGTCCTTATAGAAATATCAAGCTCATCTACATCTTCCTTAATTGCACGTAGGCTTGGACAGCCGTCTCGAAATCACAATCAGCAATCAATTCCCTACAGTTATAGAGTATAGAGATAGCTCTGTACTCAACAACTGTAAGCTTGGGCATCGTATCTGAATGCAAATTGTATACGCGCGTGCGCGGTGTGGGCGCGACGCCCGCCGCGGTCACGCACGATGCCACGCGTTGCATAACCATAGTATGGTGGAAGTTATGAGAAAAATGTTTCATTTGTGCCTGGTTCAATCAGAATTTGAGTAGATATACTTTACGAACCATTTATTGCAGTGCCTTATGTGATCCGCATCTATTTTGCATTACTTATTGAAAAAGTTTATATTTCTATTTACCCATTATTTTAAATTCATTGGCAAGAAATAAAAGGCTTTTTTATTTTTATTTTATTTTTATTTATATTGAAAAAGTTATGATGATAGATAGCAGAATAGCTCTTTCACCTGTTTGAAACTCAAAGCAAACTAAGGATATTCAAAGCGTTTAATTCAATTATTAAACCATTTACAGGAACTTTTGAACTGTCAAAGAGTCGGTCATTTAGTCAGAAAGTTGAAGCTAGTTGCCCATTCCAAAACGTAGATCTCTATGGAGAAGAACGTTGAACAAACTCCAAGGACACCCTTTTGAATCAAGACCTTTGACTGGCAATAGGGTCATTAGGTAACTAATCCAGGAGTGGTTATACTGCAAACCTCAAGCCCTGGTAACTGTATTGGGTTATCGCTATAATCAACATATATGGGACTGGATGCCATCCATTCAAAAGACGTGAAAGTTGATAAATAATTATTTGGATGCCTGGGTTAAATCCAAAAAACAAATTCTAACGGTTTTAATGTTTCTGCATACAAACAACAGTACCCTAATTGCGTAACACAATACAATTACAATCTGAATCAGTTCGAAGGATATTGCTAATCCATATCTTCATAATTTAGTATGTTCAAAAAATTTGACTGCTCATCAGCGTAAATAACGCAATGAATGTTGTTGAACTGTCAAAATGAAAGCCATTCGTACCTACTGTTAGTAAATTAAGCAATAACCCCGCTGTTGGTAAGTTCTTTTGGTATAGCCCAACCGTCTTCTATCACTTAAACCACCTAACATAAGACCACAATATCACACATAGAGGTCCATCAAGCAACGTGGGCAATAATGGCGGGCTCGTTATGATTAAACGGATAATTTTGGACGGTATCTGTGAAGTATGGCGACTATTACACGCTGTTAGCCCATCGTGTTTGAAGGAGGAGGTTTTATGGCGAACTGATGGTGTAAAGGTGAATCGTGATTAGATAATGAATGAAATGTGGTACGTCTTGAAGTATGAGCCTCAAAGAAAACGCGAGTTGTGTATGACGGTGTAGTGTTTATGCATGACAGTGATTACAGGTAGTCAGAAGCATAGGAATAAGCCAATTATTTATCTTATGGGTTGTAAAAGTCAGAGAGCAGTGGCTCTGGATAAGATAGTAACAATCGTTCAACTAGGATCAAACTGGGCTCCAACTACACCAAAAAAAACAATGAGGAAGAGTAGGTACCATCGAGGCGAAAAGAAGAAGATTCTACTGCTCTAGGTGAAATTAGTTTAAAAGCCATCTTTTTACAACTAGCTGATGGTAGCTTTGTGGCCAAAGACACCGCAGATGTATTGTAAACAGGGCTGGTTGTAAACGACATACCTAATTTCTGAACTCAAGATCACGATCACTCAAGATACTCAGGATAAAAACAGAATCAAGAACTACTTACACAATTTATCTACAATAAATAAATGTAAGTTTTCAGGCCTAGCCTTTTCCCAAATATATTGGGGTTGGCTTCCAGTCTAACCGGATGCAGCTGAGTACCAGTATTTTACATGGAGCGACTGCCTATCTGACATATACTACATCCATACACATATACTATCTCCACAACCCAGTTACTGAGTAATACGAAACCCCTTGGTAAGACTGGTTGTCAGACTTTCGGGCTTCTGAGGACCCGTAACGACTGTCAAAGATCCACGAATTACAACCGGGACCAACGGCTTAGCGTGCTTTCCGAGGCACGGAAGGGTCTTGGTATGTAAAGATGGTCACCCATCCACGGATCAACCGCGGCAAGCGTAGCTTAACCTGATCGATCGAGCCGTGCGGCTGTCATTACTTAGCCACAAGCCCCAACTATAATTATTAAATCGATTTTGTGAAAAAACACAATTCCTTTTCATCGCCATTGACTTGCTCGTTTGGTTGTCTATCTTCCATTAGGTACGCTCTCAGAAGTTTATCTAATAAACACATATAAAATGTAATAACTTCAACTGTATACTCTAACTCAATCAAAACTCTGGCTGTTTTATCATCCTCAAACTATCATAACGACCTATACATAATATGGTGCTCGACCTGTGACCTAATAATATTTTACCTTTAAGTACCGACTAGTAATGGTGTCAATGAGACCATATGAGGCCCTAACGTGTAATGGCTTTATGTCTGTTACGGTTTTGGTAATGGGTTCCGTAGATTTCATTTAGAAGTGAAGCGATATGTGGCATTCGAATGATATGAATATGTTATAATCATGATAATTATTAGCGTCTAGCGCACGATGTTTTGTCGTGCTGTAGGTACTCAAAATATTCAAATAAATTAATGCTATCATTTTAAAGTAGCAGCTATTTGGAAGAAAATTAATACATATTAATTAACACATTTAGACGTCTGATTAAAAATAAAATATGTTTGAATTAAATGTCAAAACAGTCTACTTGAAGATACTTTAGCATTTGGAATTAAATATTAAGCAAAGAGCAACATTAATAGGTCATAAAAGGTCATCAACAATACATAATATTTCTCAACCTAATATTTACAATTAAGGAAAGAAAATAAACAGTTACTGCCATCTTAAGTAACCAACAACATAGGGCAACCAAATCGATCGCAATAATTTATGGATAGTACCTAATTCAACTAAAATCCACCGAAAAGTGCCAGACACGTTTGGCGAGTCGGTAAATCACGAGATAGCGTGGAGAAAGCCAAAGTACCAACACAATATATAAACTAGTGTGACCACATTGTTTTAGTTTCGGTGGGAGTGACATATGTGGTAATAAAATTGTGATAAACTCAACTTGATATCAGTCCAATCTAAAGATTGATGGCGCAGGAAATTAAGTTATTGATATTGAGTAATGTCCCGCTTCTAAGTAAGTTTATGGTCGTATTAGCTTTCCTATTAAATTTTAAGGTGAAAAATTGTTATGGTTTCGGGCTGTCACAGTCGGTAAAGTTCGTAGGAAGTTATACAAATTAATAATGACGTATGAAGAATGCCTTGGATTATTACGTTGGTGAAAGCGAGAGTATGTTTGAACGGGAATTAGTTGAGATATCAAGTTCAGTAAGATCAGATCAGACATAATTAAGAGGTCTAGATACACATTATGATAACACATTTGTGTGATATTACAAAAATATGCTTGTCCTGTCTGAATGATGTTAGCTCTAATAAAGTTATGTTTTAGAGGTTCATTGTATTCAAATCATTATACATTATCCGCGTGTTCTTCATCTTCAGAACTTGCCTTGGGGTTCATACATCAATACCCTCCCTTTCCCCTGCCGTCAGTGAGTTATGGTCACGTCATGTTGCACTTCGTCTGTATGTTTAACTATACTACACCAAGTATCAAGCCCACATTATCCATTGACCAATACAGTTACTGTTTATACATTGGTCAACTTATTTAGGTAACGTATACAAAGTGACTTTTCATTTGTTATAAGCACACTCTAAGATCATCTTACTAAAAATAATAATTGAAAGTAAATAGTCTGTTGAATTCACCAATGCGTACTGATCAATGCTAGACCGTACTGTACACTGCCAATGGACAAAACAAGCCTGCTATTACTGTAACGAATTCCTTATCATAAGATAAGGCTGCATTTCTCCCGGTCATAACGGGCGGTCTCCACACACACAAAAACTCCCAAATCTCCATTCCAAAGACGCCTACACAAGTAAAGGTCTCTCAAAACATTTCCCGTCTCATAATCTAAGTACATGGACGTATTACTTATAGATAAATTAATTTTATATCTGCAGTGAGTCGTGAGCGCGCTCTGCCCCCGGGCGGCGGCGGCGTGAGAACCGACTCGTGCTCGGGCTATCGCGAATTAACGTACGTGGTACGACACGTGTCGTGAACTGGATTATCTCGTGCTTTGGATACTTGTACATCTTCATGAGATTCCTTTGTGACTTGTGTCATTAACAAAAGTTGAGGTTGAAATATAGGATGTGGAATGATAGCGTCATTGAGCTGACAAAGTTAGGTAGCGTGAACACAGTTGATGTTAATTTCAGTTCAGCTCGTCCGGGTCGTAAAATACTTATCGTTACTTAATAAAATCTAGCTATGGAGGAAGTCTACAAAAGATACGTAAGGATTGCCAATATTCTAGAACCAAACATTTGCAATTTGATTTTTAATCGTGGTTTTAAATAATTGATCGATGGACGTCACATTCTTGTTCAAATATTATATACAACAACCACAAAGGGTCCACCAAAGCCCACCATGTCCTTATCCCAATTTCGACTAGTAGCATATTTTATCTTCACTTCCATACATCTCTATCAGCTGTCAGTTTTCAGCCCCTTTCCAGACATATCATTTCTCCTTTATCAATCAATCAACTCAGCCAATCACAGTCCACTTCTGCTCTCCTTTCTATCTATACAAAACAACCTTCATTTGGACATCCCAATCTGTTACTGCAATAAACCGTGCTTCCATTTTCTCATGTCAATTGTTGCAATTGCAACGCTCTATTGGAGCATGGGGCTTTGTTTCTGAGCAGTACCCATGACGATGCCTCGATAGTATTGTCCGTTGGTGCAATAGCAAGTGGAGTGATAGACAAGACTGTACGTTAAGTAACACTTGTAAGTGTTGTGCTCAGCTTTATTTATTTAGTTAGGCTTTGCTATACTTTTGTTATCATACATACACTGACGCCTTCTTCCCACGGGAGTAGCCAGACATTACAGAACACCACCTGCTACGGTCCTTACATACCTACTCCTTTTATGGCGTTTACTTTCATACAAACCCGCCGGTTGCGCGTACTACGAGTACGCACGTGACCTTTCTGAAGAACATCACCAATAAGGTCAATATGTCCATCTAGGGCATCCTCTCCAGGCATTTTGTCCTTTGTTAGTCGCCTTTCATTGATCCCCTCAACATGACCAAACCTTTTCTTTTTCTTATCATCTGTGATAATATAAAGTAGGTTAGCAGGTATAAGCAGGTTAGTGGCTACTTGAATAGCACCATCGTATATGAAACGTCGGTTCATTTTTGGATGGGTTATCACTTGTCAAAGATCCCACAACAAATGGTGACATTTAGCCACATCTGATGAGACTTCTGAATCTTTTTTCTGTATAGGAAATTTGCTGCCAGCTATACCGATTAAAATTTGGAAGTTTTTTTTTATTATTCACCAGTTCAATGCTGGACAAGAGCTTTCCTCCATTTTTCAACCAGTTACAATCGTGACCTATTTTCCGGCACTTCATAAGGAACATGGCCCAGTCCTGATGCCATCCTCTGTGGTCTACCGTGGCGCCATGTTACTGCTTTAGAATACCAATCCGTCTCACAAATGATTGAGTAATATTTCTAAAAGTGCTGTTTACTACAAGAAATCATACCACAGTTACGTCGGCATTTCTTAAAGGAGCGGCTTCATTGTTCACAGTTATGTGTGTAATAATAAAGTATCCACATTACAATAATTACATGATTTGAAATATTATTAGCCCATTACTCATTAACAGTACAATTACTACTTTATTACTAGCAATGGACTTGTACCTAGGTACCTAACTAATAACCATTAGGGGTACGAGGTATTGCATTAGCTTTTTTTTTGGATTACATCCTACACCTTCTCTTTTGACTTTAATCCTTGAAACCAGATGTTAAAAAAAAAACAACTGAATTGAGAACTTCCTCATTTTTTTGAATTCGGTTAAAAATATATGTTTGAGGAAATCTTATTAACTTCATATTAGACTGTTTACTTCTATTTCATTAGCTTTCATATTGCTATCATCATGTCATACAACTAGACCGTTTTAACCATGTGCACAAGTCTGACCTACCATAATCTTGAACAAACACAACAGCATACATTAAAACTATGAAGAAACTAAACAACAACGTACAAAATTCGCATTAAATATAAGTAGGAGAATATAATTATTATCTACGAGTATATGTCTCATCTCTGTCTAGTCAACCCAGTAACTGGGTAATACGATACCCCTTGGTTGTCAGACTTTCGGCCTTCTGACGACCCGCAACGACTGTCAAGATTCATCAATGACAATCAGGACCAGCGGCTCGTGCATACACACATACATTATCTATTATGAACACCTACCTATTTGCAAGGCTGTGATTTTATAAATTTTTTGCCAAAATATAAAAAAAAAAACCTCTTAATTACAAGTCTTTAATAAGTACCACTAATGACTATAAACACCAAACATAAATTTCGAAAACCTTAATTCGGTCTTAAAACAGATTTAGTACCTCATTATACGATTAGGCTTTAATGTCTGATAAATATTTTATAGGTCCTTATGATAAATATAATTTCAGCAATGATAGTTACAGCCAGTTAGACTTAGTCATAATTCATAAAGGAATCATAAAACTGGACGAAGTGACAATAAAATGATGTCTAATAAATTCGACGTCATGAATTACGATGGTAATTCTAAGCTATTATATTTTAAACGCTTATTAACACATTAAATCTTAATAATAGGTCCCTACGTCTAGTTTTACAGGTGATTTTGAAATTTACCCTGAATTCGAAGGACAGATGATAATGATAGAAATTAACTATTGTAGCATAATTTTCGTGATGTTTGAATGTGGTAAGACAACATTTATCTAGAAGTTTAGATACAGCTTCATAAAAGCTAGAAAGAAATAAATCACTAATTGACCCTGATCTAATTCTTAATTGCATTTGTTTGCGACCCCAACAATAAACAAAATATTAAGTACAGGTGATTTTTTCTGGACCGTATAGAGCGGCACTTCACTCAATTATCCCTTTACCGATGCGCGTGACCCACTGACAAAACAAGCGAAGCGATCGCCGCATCACATTGTTTTCCCATAGCCCGAACGATTCCATTCAGAATCTCATTACACTTGAAAGGGGTTACAACAAATCTGGCGCAACGTTTTCTCATGGACGTGTCTGTCGTTAGGGCAGCGTGAGGTGACCATTACTGCGTACAAAGAGTTGCCTAAAATAGAGAGCTTTTGTGAGGCGGGAAGACAGGCGAGGGACGAGGTGGGGGCGGGGCGGTCGCCGGCTGCCCGGCGGCTCAGTCGCGCCGCGCCTCACAGCCGCCTCGCACGCCGCACCACGAAGCGTGCCTTTCGGATAGCGCACGCGCACGCGATACCTCCCCCGCCGCGCCCCCCCAAACAACACGTGCACCTAATACCAGTGGAAATCTACAGATGATAACGACCCCTCATTGACAAAGTTTCACAATGCAAGAACAAAGTTCGTCGAGATCCAGCAAGTCTACGTTAAATTCTTTGGAAAGCGCCATCATCAAGCTGAAAAACAACTTGCAGATACAGGACACCAAGACAACAACAGACATGAACGGTTTGTTGGCTGCTGACCCACCCTCGCCGCATTCGGACACGAAACCAAACACAAGTAAGAGTCCAAGTTCTTCTCCATCTACAAACATTAACTTATCAATTGCATCAGCCGCATTGTTACAAGAAAACATGCTTCAAAGATCACTACAAGGAGTAGTAATATCTCTTCAAAATGCAATGATGAATTCACTACAACAAGCGGCGTTGTTACCATCCAATTCCGCGGCGGCAGCTGCATTGAATTTACAAGCTTTGGAATCTTATTTGACACTACAACGTTTGACTTCAGTATCCTCGGTAAACAACACAACTCAACCTAACACGTCGGAAAATAGTTCATCATCTAAACAAGACATTCTCAGGATAGCGACGGCAAGTGCAAAAATAAGTGAAATAGATGCGTCGGATACGTCTAAAGAGTTCTCGCCGAAGACACCTGAGGAATACCCGCTGTCAGACGCCATAGCAGCTGAAGATGTTGACTTGTCCGAAGAAGTAGAAGAAGACTTGGCCCTCTTAGATAATGAAGATGAATTCACATTGGAACAGCACTTGGAATCAACATCAAAAGGTTATGGATATAGTTCATCACAGAATCTAGATAATGGATATCCCAGTCTTCTTATGAATGCAATGTATCAACAACAAATGAATGGAAGTCCATCACAAGCCCCATTGTCTCCACCAGCATCAAATTCTTCGAAATCAACGAATAGCTCGACTTCATCGACAGGGAGTAGTGTATCCAATAAACAGAAGACAGGAGGAAGTGGGCCTAGAACGAAGAAACAATTTATTTGCAAATTCTGTAACCGACAATTCACGAAGTCCTATAACTTGCTTATCCATGAAAGGACACACACAGATGAACGACCATACTCCTGTGACATTTGCGGGAAAGCTTTCCGACGGCAAGACCACCTCAGAGACCACAGGTAAAAACAATATTTATATGTTTTAGTGTTTCTATCATGAATAACTATTAAAGATAATGAAGTCGCTTTGACTAATATATTGCATAACTTCTCTTTTAAAGTCATGCTCATAATTTTGAATTTATACCTGTCTTCAAGGGGGTTCCACTTAATGGAAACGACAACTACTAATGAATCAATAAAATCTAAGCCGTATCTTATCCATGATTTATGTTTCATTAAGCTTTAACCTTTTATGTTGTAATCAAACACCTGTTGATTTCTAAAGCAGTATTTTTAAGGCTTGTATTCTTAGATAAAACTAAGGTCCATTTATGTTTTCTACTACAAAAGTACCCCGTGGCGGAGCTCTCAAATAAGATAAAACAATCTTGTAACCGTGTCGAGAAACATTTTAAGGTTCACGATACTCATTTTTCGATATCAATAAAAGATTTTGGTCGTCGGGTTTCAACGCGAAACATTATGAGAAACTTTTGAATAATGGTGGGGAACGAATAAAAATATTTTAAAACAAAAAGGGTTAAGTATGGACCGAGCAGATGGTATCGACAACTCTTTCGTCACGCTCGTAAATTATTTCACAAAACCGCCGCTAATCCCACGAGAGACGATGTTTTAATTTTGGCTTTTCATTTTGTTTTCTTCCCGACTCCTTCGCATTCCACATAAATCTCTGGGCATATCTTTTTTGATATCAAAATATTTATCCTTTTAAAACGTCTCTACAATGCACTCAAATAAGATGTTAGTGACCGTTACAAGAATTCGAATTCCAAACATCACGGATCTCGAACACAATAAATATGATAATAGTGTTACAACAGCTCTCAATCTATTTCTTCACTTATCTCTTCGAGATCCCCACCCAAAAAGAACTAAAGGTGTTGAATTTTTACACCTGTCTCTCGGCGATTTCCTCCCAAATCACGGTATCTCTGTGGCAATAAAATAAATTTCGTGTAGACGCCGGAGGGTTAACCCGAGCTCGGCTCGGCCCGGCCTGTCGATGTTCAATCGATGTCCGTTGACACGATACATTATAATGGACCGGAGCGGGCCTTCGACGGGTTTTAACAAAGCACGTGGTGATCCTGACGTGAGGATTAATATGGATGACAAAAAAAATAAAAAAAAACCTTGGTAAATATTCTCCGCATACAAAATCAAGTTTCGATGTTCGAGATGTTGAGATTTTTTTGTGTAGATTGAAAGGATAATGGACTTAAATTAATTTGTACCTTGTTTAGTAATTTGGACGTTGATTTTTGCGGTCCTAATTTTCTTATTCATGCACGGTTTATTTTCATTAGTATCAATAATTAGTATGGAGAATGTGAATTTCATAGACCATCGGTCTGTATTGCGGGCTTAATTAATCAGTGTTGTCGCGTTGGTTCGAGTTAGGCCTAACGCGGCGCTCGCGCCGGTGTCACGGTACGCTCGACTGCACGCGCGCCCGGCCCGTCTTAATCACCATCATCATCGCGTGTTTAATATTGAAATTATTATTTCATTCATCATCTTGTAACTCAGCTTTATCGTCACCGATCTAACTAATCCCAACGATTATTACATGTATTACGTTACTTTGAACGGCTCGTAATTTTCTTGCCTCGAGTCTGTTTGTTTATACGATACGGAGATAATTTTCTCGAATTGTACACTCGATCGCTGGCCCCTCGTGCTGCGTTATTATTGATTACACGTTACCCGGTGTGTTAATTATACGTTGTAGAGTTAAATTTAATTTGAAATCAGTTGCTATCAACATTTGTGAGAAATATAAGCCATATGTTTCATTATAATTAAAACTTACGTCCAGGTAATTATATACGGTTTTTACTGGGTGTAAATCCAATAATAAGTAATTTATGGTTTCTCCAAAAGTATTTTTGTACGGATAAAATTCGGACGTTTAAATCTTTGAATTGAATAAATTCACCTCATTTGTCTCGATGGTGTTTTGCAAATTTTAAGTAAGGGTGTAAATTAATGATATTGGAAATAAAGCGGAGAGAGAACTGAAATTTATTACCAATAACCCTGGGGCTCTTGTTTGCTTCCCGGCTGCTCCCACAAGGTGCGCAGAACACGCGAGAGCGAATGTTTCGGCGCCTACAGACATGATGTATTTATTGAGCCCAACTCATCTCAACAACATGTTGTGGATACTCGTAGTACATAAGTAAACGATTTAGATGAAGGTGAAAAATTATTCTCAAGTAACTGGACATTTTGCACAGAGTATTAAGTTTTATCGTCACAAATATTGCGACCAGTTGTTTGTAACTGTAGAAAGATGACATATTGGCAAACATTTCATCTGTCTATGTCTAGTACCTCTGTATCGTCTTGAACAAAAACTGTAATAACCTAACTAAACCAACATTAATTTATGTACATACCTGTTAAATAGATTTACAAACATAGTGTTTACTTTGCTTAAGTATTCAATGTCTGCAGATCGAACAATAAGAGGTAGTCTCGTCTCGAGACTCTCTCTATGTATAAGTAGTATTTGTAGCAACTTTGTTGCGCGAATCTTTTACTACCTTCGAGTAAAAGAAACGATGTTTTCTAAGAACATTAACTGCACATCAAGCATAGCATTCTTTCATACATTGCGTTGTTTTATATTGTGTGTTAAACAGTGTAAACTATTACTGGTTTCTATTAACTTCTACATGACTTGGTAAAAAGATAAAAAGCTTTAACAATAAATCTTTCTTTCAGGTACATCCATTCGAAGGAGAAACCGTTCAAATGCCTGGAATGTGGAAAGGGTTTCTGTCAGTCCAGAACGCTAGCCGTCCACAAAATCCTACACATGGAAGAATCTCCCCACAAGTGTCCCGTCTGCAGCAGAAGTTTCAACCAAAGGTCGAATCTCAAGACCCATCTTCTGACACACACGGACATAAAGCCATACAACTGCTCTTCCTGTGGAAAGGTATTCAGAAGAAACTGTGACTTAAGACGACACAGTCTGACACACAACCTTGTTGGAATATCATCAGTGAACACATCTCCGAGCGGCAGCAATGGGAAAAGCCCATTGCTAAATCCGAACTTTCCAATCGACAGCTTAGATACAGAAGATGAGAATTAGAAGTAACGTTTATTAGTGGCAAGTGCGAAAAGACTGATTTTTACTCCTAAAACGGTGCCTTTTAGTATTAAGATTTAGTTAACTCATGCCACGAGTGCCTAATTTATAGTTAGGAGAAGAAGAATTATGTTCAGAGTAGATATTGCGTTTAGTGTTAAACTGAATTTATTTATGTTCTAAATTCAATGTTTATTATGTTTTTCTTCCTCTAGAGGAGTATTAGTAGATTCTATCTTAAATCTGAGTTTGGTAGTGGCAACTTTTGTGTAGATATAAATTCTTGCAATATCCCCGCAATGTTTGGGTTTTAGTATTACTTAGTTGTAGCTTCTTTTTCTTTAAATCTTGTAAATTTTCTGATCTCATTTTGTGTTTGTAAATATAAATTATAGCTAAGTCATTTTGTGCATTCCGTCCACCTTAATGTTTATGTAAAAATGTTTAATGTATATGAGGGTTGTTTAAAGTTATGTCTTCCTGTATTTTGGGATCTTGAAGAACGAATGTTATTCTGATTCTGTCTCAAAACTTGTATTATCCAAGATCTTGTTTAGGTTATATTTGTAATGTAATTAAATTGATGAATTTGAATATTATTACTTTTATTTGACCTATCGTTTCAATACAATTCAAATAAGTTAGTCTGAAATAAGTTAATTCCACATGAGGTTTATTGAACTGACAAAAACACTTACCTAAATTCAAATGTAATTTTCGGGGTTCGTCTGGGTCCGCCAGTAAAATTCTTCGATCCTATCATGGGTATAAAATTACAGTTCTTAATATTTCTGCGTACTGTCACTAAAATAAAAGCTTGTGATTAAAGCCAAGACTACCTGTATGCTGATTCTCAGAAAAAAATGATTCACGATGATGACTTTTTCCACACTATTCTAAGAAAAAGGCTCAGCAGATATTATTGTATGCTCTGTTTTGGATAATCATATCGATAAAGCATGGATTCTTCGATTGGAATTGATGCTATTCAGAAGACACCTACAAAATACACTATATATTTGAGATCATCAGTGTAATATTTACTCAGATACTACAGATGCATTGATTAGAGCCATTCTATTGAATTTGACCTAATAAATACAGAGTAGCAGGGACATCGAGGCGCAAACTGTACCTACCCATTATTTCAGCACATGATTCTAGACCCCTAGCATAGAAATTGTTCGTGGGTTATCATAAAAAACAGCTGTTTCATAGAAAAGTGCGACACCTACGCGGTCAAAATCTATGAAACAGTTTTTTTTATAACCTGCGAATAGTTCTGAGGTTTTGTAATCATGTGCCTACTGAATCCATTGTAACAGGTTAGGGTAACACCTTGTATATTTCAGTGATGGAATAAAATAATAAAAAAACGTGAAGTGATTTTTTGATCCATTGGTGTATAGAGGTATGAGGAACAGGGTGTAAAGTTCACTCATACTCTATAGAAAAGGGAGGATCCTCCGACCAGACGGGTGTTGTGTCTGGCGGGCAATTGCCCAACGATTGATGTTGGGAAATTGTATCTATGCTAATTGCAGGGTAAACTCTGCTTGCGAGATGCAGGATTGGCGTGACGTCAGTATGACGCGTTGTTCGCATGTGGCGTTGTAGATACCGCTACAGGTGTAATTGCTGTATGGCGTTCCAGTATGAGGATAAATAAATAAATATGGTTCATCATAATTATAAATTCGCAAATAAGAAAAGCTGATGCTAATAAATCTAAAGACAAGAAAGGAGTCGAATTAGGATCAACAAAACAAAATTCAACAAGCTGGTGATTTATCACTGAAGGTATAACTTTCATAATTAGGTATTATTGTGAAAAGTGCACAAGGTTTGCTACTAATATCTGAACAACTTAATGCCCGTTTCCACTAGCAAAAGCACTCCGTTGGATTTTTAACTCTCGGCTCAGCACCGAAAGGTGAAAATCCAACATCGCCCTTTTATTTAGGCATCCATTTAGGTGTCGCCTAGTGTAAGTAAGTGGAACAGCTCTTTTTGGGAAAGGCATACCTATTAGCAGCAAACCATAATACGTAACGTTGCTAATAATAACGCATGATGCTGTAAAATAACAAATACGGTAAAGGTAAGCATCAAGTTATTTTTACTAAACACCATTGCTACTTTAACAGTCTGATAATTTATGTTAGGTCTAAAGAAAGTGTTGCCTACGTAAAAATCGAAATGGCCATAATTATTTACACATATTAGGCCTCTACTGGGCATGGACGTAAAACTTATACCTATGACATTCTATTGCAACTTCAATTCTTCACGAACAGTTGTAATAAAAATCATGTAATTTGGTTTAAATTGTTTTTTTTTTCTGTTCTTTTATATATCCTATTCTTGTTGTAGGCCTAGTAGACTTATTGTTGTAGGCCTTGTAGACTTATAGATGCTTCGATTTGTTGTCAATTTTCAAATTTATTAAGTACCTGGTCCTGGTAGATACTTGTTGACAGGCCTAAGCTGTCCAGCCAGACCTGTAATTTGAAAATATTGTAAAAAGCAATTATTTTAAGAGACTTACCGTGAACTTTCTGGCCGGCTGTTCTCCATAGAAAACGACCAGTTGGAATCGTGCACATAGCTTCTGACGTTTCATAAGTCCGTGTAGGTGTAATTTGAATTTGAGATCTCTCAATATACAATTTTGTTACCTACAATGAAGAAGACAAATATACCTACTTGTCTTCATTACGTTCGTATAATCCTAATTATCTTCCATTAAATATTTCGAGCTAAAATATTTTTTAAAGCACTGTGACCTAAGTCACGCTTTTCTGTGTAAAAATGGATTTCTTAAGTCACAGAAAAGCGTGACTTAAGTGCAGGTATAGGTCACTCGAACTATAAAATAGCACACGTTACGTGTGACTTAAAAGTGTCTATTAATGCACTGCGTTCAGCACCCTCGCTAATTTCATGCCGTGCAATAATGGACTACTTAAGTCACACGTATCGTACTGAACTATTATTTTTATTTGAGTTTTAATCTGTCAGTCAGTTCTTGTTACCCTTCCACAAAAATAGACCCCAAGATCTCACGTACGGTATCGGCATTCGATCAATAATATTATCAAATCCATTATCTACATTTGACCTACAGTAGACACCTCAGTTTATTCAAATTTTATTCTTCTACAGTTTGAATTAAGTTCTGCATCAAATGAATAGATGGCGTTACTTGTCACATTAATATGCGCATGAGTTGTAGAAGTCTTTATCAGGTGTTATGAATGAATACGCCATATTTAATTTCTGACAAAAGGCTAACATTAATTTATGGTAGATATGGTAGATACTTACTTTACATATCTTTGCAACTTACTTATAGGTAATTGCTATCACTATGGTTAAAAAAATAATAACAATAATTTTGATAACGTTTATGAATTTAGAACTCTTCCTGGCGGCTCATTGGAGGTTAGTGTTGATACCATTAATACATTTTCTGAGCACTCATGATCACAGTTTTACCTAAACTCGAGTTTTGTGTTCATTCCTGTAACATCATGCTAACATTGCAATGAAAAGTGGTTAGCAGAGTTAGCTCTATCAGTAATCTGCTCCTTGTTGGGATATCTTAATATAAATACAAAGAAAATTAAAGTCACCAGGGAATTTCTGTTGATCAATACTTAATACTTGTTTCACTCACTGCTAAGTATAATACTCTTCCCTTTTGTGCCATTATATTAGGCTCTCACATCAAAGCCAAACCAAAATGTTTTTAAACATAATCTGGAAGATAGAATAAAAAACAGATTCATTTCGCACCCAATCTGTTATACGTAACCTTTTATTTAACCCAACAGATGCACTAATAGGCGTAGTACCGTATAATAGACGTAAAAGCAGTAATTATAAAGGTCAATGTAAAAGGCAAGACGAAACGCGACCATTAGCAACAAAGGACGACTACTGAGCTTGAAAAATCGGTTCAATTCAACACCAAATCGATGCAACGCAATTCACACGAATAAAAAGACTATTCGATTCAGTCCCACACAAAGACCCTTAAGAGTGTATCAAAATGACATAAAGCTCGATTCTTTTCTTAAACACAAAACACGTTTATAATGGTCCACATGTCTTAGTTTTTTTGTCAGTTTTTGGGAATAGATGACGTGTTAAAAAGGTAACAAATTGTATGCGTTCCGGAGCCTCGTATCTCGTTTCTTTACCAACCGTCATATATTACGTCATTACGTCGATTCGAAATTTCAAATGATCCGTTGCGGATTCTGTGCGTTTTTGATTGGCTGACGTTTCGGCTATGGCAATTTTGAATACGTTCTAATTACGAACAGGTGTTGATGTTGCCAAATGTTGGGTATTGAGGACCCGGCCATGACCGAAATATGATAACGAGAGTGCTCAACCTTTGCATGCTCGAATGTTTTGAACGTTAGTTAAAGCTTTTTGATAGGCTCGTCTTTATTAGCGTCGATGTCTCGTAAAACTACACATCAACAGTACAATACTCACCGTTAAGTTAACTAATGTAGTTACGAATACTGAAAACTGATAGAGCGGGTGAAAAGTGAATCATTTAGTAAAAGAAAATATAAACAGCGTCTACCATTTCCATAGACTACTTAGTCAAATTCCTCGTTATCCTAATTAATTTTATAATTATCATTAAAATAACTCAATCTCTGTACCTATACATACATAATTATGTTAAAATCTTCGAAAAAAATAAGCCCAAATCCGTGAAGCCATAAAACTATCATCCACAATAAAATGAAACTATTACAAGGACAAACAATATCAGAGATCAAGATCACGAACAACAAAACAAATGCGACGCAAACGCACCTTTCTTAAATACGGTGACAACATAATAATACGCCGCGTCTCCGCCTCCCTTTATAGCTGTAAATTATTCACAAATTACATAGTGATCGGAAATCCCGCTGAGTTAAACAAAGTCCATTTTCTTCCCTTACGTTTTTTTTTTCAAGTATTGTCAACGATATCGAAATTACACTGTCACAAAGGATTACGCTCAACTCAGAGGTGTTTGAAAAATATTTGCTTTTGCCGTTTCGAGTGCGCATTATCCCGTATTTAGTCGCCGTTTTTATTCGCGACCACACACACGCTGCAAAAATACAAATACAAAAAAAAAATGTCGGTGTGAAATTATATAAGGTGTTTTGACAATGGTGAGTGTACGTGAGTTCCCGACGTTTCGTATTTTAAACACGGTTTCGTGTAGTGTTTTTCTCCGTTTCAAACGTAACATTTTGCACTTATTTTTGGGAACATTGTTTTTTTTTATTGAATCGTAGGTACGGCACAGATTAGGCTATTTTTATTGGGTTCAGTAATGAACTGTGAAAGTAAAATAGAAAGGTTATAAAGACGACGTGACTATTTATGCAATTATTGACCAAACTATGACTGTTGAGAAAATTATGATTATAACATATCTATGACTACCTGAATCACTTCAACCTGACTTTGACTGGGGTGGTTAAAAAACGGAACACTTTGTACGATCTTAAGCGACATAATTATTGAGTCAGGTTGCTAATATTACTTATATTTGTTTGCAGATTAGTCATAGTCATAATACATACTTATTTGGTAATACGATAAGGGCACTTCTTATACTAAATTAACTAACACACAGAAACACACTATAAGGACGATAATAAAAAATAATTATACAATAATATCCTTATTATTGTATAATTATTTTTTATTATCTAATGTCCTCTTGGACATTGGACGACACTTCTTATACTAAATTAACTAACAAACCATTATTATTAAACTGATTAGGTTAGGTTAAGTACAATCCCCTGCGAAAGGAACGCGTTGAAACAGCTCCAGAGATTTGTTAGGTTGCATTTAGGTAGGTAATACGGGCTGGTGTCCGCTACTCGTCAATTCGTGTATTAGTAGATACGTGAACAGGACGGTAAGAAAATTGTTATCACTTTAATATAAGTTGTCTTTCACGAATTTTGCATTATAACTTTTTTTATGGTTAATGCCGTCTTCACGAGACCTAGAATTCTTACGTTATTTTTTTTTTTAATATAAAACGGTGCGAAGATGCTGAACACTTAGATGTAGAGCACTATCCCTCTTATTTATAAACGTTGCTAATTATAAACGTCAAAAATGAATGGTTAAGCAAACTGTTATTATTACCTATTTAACTTTAAGCTACGTTTATAAATAAGGGGAAGAATGCGAATGACTGGCGACTATCGTCTGAGTGGAACTGAACGCAGTACCTACCTACACACATAATTATAAAAATAAGAATATTTCAAATTGAATTGTCATAAAGCAGACTAGGATATAGTATTTTTCTCAAATAATTATTGCATGAGTATGATAACTATGAATAACTACTTTACCTACCTACTACATTATTAAATCTCTTCGGACTCTGATAGAACTTCAGGCACCGGTAAGTTCCTTTAATGATTAATTATTCGAGGCTGTTGATAAAATGACAAATGAATGCCAATGCAGTTAATTTCCCTTTTGTCGTTTCATTATTTCTAGTGTTGATCTAAGAAATTGCTTCCATTAGTTATAAGTTATAACTAAGTAATTGCCGGTTCAAGGCTATGGCTGAAGAATTTGCAATATTATAAGTAGGTATTCAAGTTAACAATCTTAGGCCGTATCTACGGCTTAAGTAGGTACCTACTTGTCTGCCAGTCGAGGTTAAAAGGGTATGTGGCTTAGATACAATCGCAGATGAATAAATTATAATTATCTGCTCATAATTTTATACGATAGATTTATATACTACAAAACGATAAATTTATATATTATTTATTTAAAGAAATTCACAAAAGCGCCAAAGAAATAGCTCACAATAAATAATAATTTAAAAAACAAAACACAGATACGCCCAAACATTTCTCATCCAATTTTAACTTCCATAACTTTCACATCAAAGTTCATATTCCATTTCATGTTTCTCGGAGTGGTCCATGCACCACGTGATTTAGGTAAGCATTTATATGTATGTAATTTTATTTATTTTAATAGCAGAGCTACAAGCGACATGTTATCGCAAGTATGCGAATTAACGGTGACAATTGTGATTGCAAACCACATTTGTGTTCAAGCTTCAACGCTAAGTGCCGAGTATGCGTAAAGAGTATGAAAAATATAGAGAGGACACAGTTTTAAAGATATTATACGATGATGATTTTAAAAATTGTATTGAAAGCAGGAATATTAATGCCTACCTAGACATATTTTTCGAAAATGATTTTTGAGACATTTCAATGTGGTTATTACAGGACTCTATCCGTCTATTCTCATACTTAATGAGAATAGACGACGCTGACGGTGATGATTGTAATTATGGCTAAATAGGGGGTGAATATAAGTGCTATAAGGGCTTATAGAGATGTAAGAAAGAAAACGACATAAATGCTGTTCTGACGCCAATTAAAACCATAAGGACTGGACGATGATGATAAAGTAGGTACCAGGTACCTACCTAAGTTTTGTTTTGTTGATTTTACAGATTGATTTTCAGATTGCTGCTTTTCCAATCGATTTATGGCAAAAAGTAGTAGTTAGATAATGAAATCTAAGATAGTGAAGCAAATTGAGAAAAGTTCTTTTTGATAGTGTCTGTATACGATGTGCACAAACTGTGTTTTATAATTATCATCGTTGTTTCTTGAGCAGTGTCAGTGTGTGCTATTGTGTTGCAGCTGACAGCAACGACGTTGACATGATAGATCGCTTGATAGTGGCCACACACGATGAGCACAAACTGTGTATTATATTAAACATATAAGTATTGCACTATAATGTTGATGAAGACTCACATCTGTGTTAGTTGGTCGATGTCAGTGTGTGCTATCGTGTCGCAGCTAACAGTAACTATGTCGTCATGATATCTCGCCTGATAGTGGCCGCACTCGATGTGCACAAACTGTGTATTATATTAAACAAAAGTATTGCACTATTGATGAACAGTTTCATCTGTGTTAGTTGATCACCTTTTGTGTGTGCTATCGTGTTGCAGCTGACAGTAATGACGTCGTCATGATAAATAGCTTGCTAGATGGTGGCCGCACACGATATGCACAAACTGTGTATTATATTAAACATAGAAGTATTGCACTATTGACGAACAGTCTCATCTGTGTTAGTTGATCACTGTATGTGTGTGGTATCGTGTCGCAGCTGACATTAACGACGTCGTCATGATATCTCACTAGATATTGGCCGCACACGATGTGCACAAACTGTGTATTATATTAAACACAGAAGTATTGCAGTATTGATGAACAGTCTAATCTGTGTTAGTTGATCAGTGTCAGTGTGTGCTAACATGTCACAGCTGACAGTAACGACGTCGTCATGATACCTCCCTCGAAAGTGGCTGCACACGATGTGCACAAACTGAGTGTTATATTAAACATAGAAGTATTGCACTATTGATGAACAGTCTCATCTGTGCTACTTGATCAGTGTCAGTGCGTGCTATCGTGTCGCAGCTGACAGTAACGACGTCGTCATGATACCTCGCTCGATAGTGCCCGCACACGATGTGCATGAACAGTGTACTGACTTTTTATGACTGTGTCTGTTTTTGATAGAGATTTTTAAAAGTAGTGCAATTATTACATTTCGTTATAGATGAGTTATTAACATTTATACACTTTTGTTTGCACTGAACATGCGTCAAAATGAATTTATTGCTTTAAATTTTTGTCATTGTTTCAAACCTGGTTTGTTTGCCTATACAAAATTTAGAACAATCAAGTATTTAGTGATAATTATGCTGACACTCACATGAGCAACAGCTGTCGTCTGATTTTCGCTCGAAAACATAGAAATAATAAATCCTCCTAAATGAAATGCTTTACAGAATACATAATTGTTTAAGTAAGTTATCAGTATCACACCTATAATTATTTTATAAAGACGTTACATTTTTTGTAACAAGATCCCGATTCCGACGAGGTCATCTACCTAATTGTAAAACTCATGTCTTTACAATCCACCCAATCACTTTAGTGAGGACATTAACAATGTTGACGTGAGAGACATTTGATACGATTAAGCTGACTTCAACCTTACAAAGGCACCTTTACGGCTATTGAGACCTTATCTTTAAATTTCCGTTTTCAATGAAATCCCTTAATAAAAACAAAACAGAAACAGTAAAACATCCGATGTCTATTATCTGTAACTCAATACTTAATACAAAACCGTGGTAGAAGGCGGTGGGAGGGGCTTCAAAGGCTCCGCCTAATCCCTCCCAGGCGGCGCCGCGATTGGTGGAGGGAGGAAAGCATCCATGCGTACGCGCATTCAAGCCCGCCGCGGCTGAAGAATGCAATTCAATTGAGGTGCTCAATGCTCTTTTATGTGAAGTACGGGTAATCGTTCTATTAAATGTACGGTTCCTGCGATGTGCAGGGAGAATTCTTTGTTTCTAGCCTTTAAGTACAAATTGCTGTAGTAATTTGCCACTATTAAATACAATTAGATAATCTTTGTAAACGACAGCTGAATTAGGAACGTGATTTTCCTGCTGTGGAAATTGAGATCCTGCAATTTTGTGATTTATTGATTAGCTCTGCGAATTTTTATTACAAAATATTAATTCGTAAGTGGCTAGCAATACCTATAATTAGCAGTTGAAGTAAAACCTTGTTTTTTTTTGCATGATTATCATAAAGCAGATGGTTGAGGTAAGCATGATCAAGGAACTTGCGCTACCAACCTTATGCTTTTAAAGCAATCCTTCATCAAAAGGGAGTATTTTTCTCAGGTCGTCTACAAAAAGCCCTCTGCCAAGTCAGGCATAAAGTAAATGACAGTAAGGTTGGTAGTTCTTCTGACTGTTTACTGTCCAGTCATTGTAAGCCTCAATGTCCTGCAGTGGATCATGCTTACTGGTTGTTAGTCAAATAAACTAGGTAGGTACACAGACCACACCTTACACTATAAGAAACAAACAGGTAATATTTTGGGTGTAATGACCGCTATAATGCGTAGGTAGAGGCAATTGACTAGCTATCGTCTATGACCATGAATCTAATTTTTTAAACGTATGTATTTTTTTATGCACAGACACGTATGAACTCCGCTAGTCAATGACTTTAAAATCTAGACATCTAGACACACAAGGAAATATAGCCAGCGTAGACAGAAGTTTCTGAGCCAAGACTGTCACTCACTGGACGCCTGAAGGAGGACATCACAGTCGTTGTCAACTGCAGTGAAGGAGATGTTATGATCTGGACGTATGCGGGGCTGACCTGGCCAGAGATCGTAAAGGATCGAGGAGAGAGAGAAAAGAGAGGTTTGGAAGTAGTGGCGTTTGAAGCAGCGGGACACAAAGAGGGGAAATCAAAAAAACATCTAATCTATTAAAATTAGACCAATTTGATGAAGAGATAGATCCAAACTTTCAGGAGTTCGGGGCAAATTAGGAAAGGTAACATAAATAACATAACATCACGTCTTGTTTCCCAGAAGGGTTGGGCAAAGGTGTACGTACATAGTACAGTCACGAGCAAAGTATGTATACACTCGGCTTTATTCAAAAGCGATTTACTCCTTTATTTTTGAATGAAATTGTATGTTGTTACGAACATAGTATTTTCGAACCCATAGGATTATCTAATGTGTCGTATTTCAACGTTGCATTCGTTATTTCACGAAAAAATCGCAATTGAAAGTTGCCAAGTGTTGACATATTAGTGCTCGTGACTGTACACCCACGTTTCGACAATTTTTTTGTAAACGTTGCCGCACACTAGGAATTTCTCCTGTGTCGTGGGTGCGTTAATTATGTTTAAGTCCCATGTAATAAGGGATAGCTTATTACGAGTACCATCAACCAGGTATGAATCCAGACTCCAAGCTGCTACTGAGAAATTCCAGATAGAAAAAACAAATGACACTTTGCCCAACCTGGGAATCGAAACCGGGACCTCAGATAAGGTAATCTACCAATAACTAATTTACGCTCTGCATTCATCCTTTATGCCTACAAATCCTAGGCATTGTCTAAGTTTATCACCGACTCATAACTGTCAGGAAACGTAAAGCAGCATACATGGCAATTACAAATTCTAATGGTGATAAATATTACGAGCGAACGCGAGGTATCTTGTTAGGGTCAAGTACGTACTAACGACCTGCCATTGAAATGTTACAATGAATACTAGATGTTCATGTTAGTTGACTGCTATGAGTAGACGGATAAGCTGCTAATGCCCTTACCTCGCAAAAAAAGTGTGAAAAATAGCAGGACAAAAAAAACCAGCAGCAGATGATTATGAGAACTATGAAAATGATGATTATTGTTCAGGTTTTCTTTTAACTGCCAAGCATATTGAAGACAATGCTTGTGACAAATTGGTCAGCTATGAAAAGAGGTGTTCTATAGTCCCAAAGAGAAGAAAAAAACGATCTTGGTTAACCGATGCTTGAAAGTAGGGACACAATTGAAAAAGGGACGTGTCAGCGACTTTACGCTGTGGCAAGTGCACCTTATGAAGCAAAGCAAAGGATTCGCGGTTTTCATCTAGAATAAAGCCTGCTAGAGTTCCAAACGTTGAGATACGAAGACGTTCGAAGGTCCTCCATATCGGAAAGCGTATTATGAAACTCAAATGGAGTTGGGCAGGACACCTGGCAAGGCGCAGTGATGACAGATGGAGGTAAGGCTGTGACAGAGTAGCGTCCAAGGGCTGGAAGACGAGATGTCGGTCGTCCGCCAGCGAGTTGGGCGGACGACATTGTTGCCATCGCGGGCGAAATCTGGATGAGGCTGACACAGGAGCGTGGCGACTGGCACAAGAAAAGAGAGACCTATGTACCAGCCTTGGGTGAAGTCAGGCTGTGGATGATAATGATGATGAAAGCTGAAGCCAAAAAACAGAGCGTGGGGTACCTTCATTCAAAGAATTTCCATAACCACTATCCTAATCGATTCAACACTCAAAGCAAGTACTATAGGTAAGCACTTTGCGAAATAAATCGATTTAAACTAGCAATCGGTAAGCATGTTCAACACGACTATTTACTTATACAAACAGTCGATTATTCGTGAATTATAATACAATTCTTACGCCAATCCGTTGTGGTTGCAAAACTGCTACTTTGCTATTTGTTATCGGCCTACGTACCTTGTTGAGTTTGTTATATTGCTGGTATAGTGTTACCAATGGCAGGTTTCAAATTACCGTACCAACAATTGAATGAAACTCGGCAGGAGTTCCCACATTTATCTTCTAGGTGCCTTAGTTCCGGGATTGTAGGTAACCCTAACCTAACGGCTGATGGATGGCGGGATAGCCCCAGAATTGGTGAGCGGAAAATACTTCAGGTAATACGAATTTTCAAAGTTTCTGCGATGACAACACTTACCCAATATGGTGATTGCCAATCTATACTAATATAATATAAGTGAGAGAGAATAAGAGAGATAAAATTTGTGAGTTTGTATGTAAGGGGTAATCTTCGGAACTACTGATCCGATTCCAAAAATTCTTTCAGTAATGGAAAGCCACAGAATTGCTGGATCATAGGGTATATTTTTTGACAAGACATTTCACGCGCTAAGAAGTCGCGGGCAAAAGCTAGTGTAAAGCTAGTGCTAGTGTGTGTGTGTATAAGCATCTACTAGTAGTGACATTACTTTAGAACGTTCGTGTAACCTTCCCTGGATAGGCTGTCAGTATCTCACTTAATAGCATTTAATTGATCATTACACAGTGAAAGTATCTAGTAAAAGTGCTGCAGTGTCATCATTATCAGGATTATAGCAATTATTTGAGGACATATATTTTCAACTTTAGACCTCTGAACCTAATTCTTAGATTTTTTGTCATCATCTATCCACTGCCAGTTTAAAGTTCTTATAGCCTCATTTTTTGGAGACACTCATAAACTGTGATGAGTATGACGTGAATTGCAAAGATGATGATGAAAATTCTCATCGAGCAAATTGATTTTCCTTCGATATTATGCTACTCTTAGATAAGTTGGCAACACCACACGCAACATTATTGCTTATATTATTGATGTGTTAACAGCTTAACATCGTGTTGAAATTATGGATATTTATTATTTATCTGATTCTGCCTTTACAGGTATTCATAGTCAAGAAACAGCTGTCAAAATATTATTGTGCAAGTCATAACTTTGGACAACACCAATATTAACGATATGTCATGCATATGCATGTCTTTCATGAAGAGATGAAGATGAAGGTTTTGAACTCTTCAGTGTGTTTTTGGGCAGCATTATTCTAAATTACAATGGAAGTTTTTGTTCTGCGTTAGATCTACCTAGTTTAAATTTTCTTCCATTGCTCACCCATGCTGTTTTTGACAAAATTATGAAGAAGCTCAGCTCGGTTGATGCATAACAGAATCACGCTCGTTGCTGGACTTCTTCAACTTTTGGACGATCAGCAAAAAGTTTCGTGTTGTGGTCGGTCCTGCTTTAGGGATCACCCTAAAGCAGAGGACCTACCACAACACGAAACTTTATTAAAAGAAAAAATATTATGTACATCACTACATAATATCTTTTTCCAATCTCCATTCCGTCTAGGCTCTGAAAACGTAAGTATGAACTGATTAATGGGGGCAGTGGAGGCCCTGTGCTAACGGCTCGGACCTTACGAGTTGTAGGTCGTGAGTTCAAACCCAGACAGGCGCTTTACTTTGTGTAATATATTTCATCACTACTACTCTCACAACGTTGAAGGAAACCGGCGTGTCTTATATAGCACCAACAATTCGAAGACATGTGACATATACCAAACCACGCTGGCCCCGCGTTGTGAATTACGGCACTCTCCCTCTCACATAAAGGAGGACTATGTCCCAGCAGTGGGAACATTATAGGCTGATTATGCTTATACTCATATCTGATTAATAGAAGGTCGATCTTCGTTAGATGTGGCATTAAAAGTCATCTAGTTCATTTGAAAAGTTTTTCTTCAAATTACTTACTTTTCCTAAATTACTTACTTAAAAGTTTTTCTTAACATTACTTACATAAAATGGAACGTCTCGCATCATCTCTTCATTCCTACAACATTCATCATTATTTAACGAAAGTTCACACTTCATTCAAAATTAAATTCTATTATCTTTGACATCCGTTACAATCTTAAGTGCCTCGTTTGTGCATTAACTGGGCCGCCTGTTACACCGACGCGTATTTTGTTTTGTAGAACAATAACTAGGAATCAGGATTTGTAGACTGAATGACGGTGTTTAGGAGAGGATTGCCATAGGTAAAGACAGATTTAATGAATACCAAAGGAACATTCCCGAAAGCTTAAGTAAAACCGTCTTTGGTTCTACGCCAGACTAATTATGATTATGTAGGTGACTGATGACTAAAAGCAAGTATTGTATTTTTTTCACAAAGCTTCAAACACCGTCTTTTTCAATTGTGTAGAGAGTGAGAGAGTTTTCCAAAATTTAAACATAAAGTAAAATAAACAACTGAAAATTCAACACATAATTATGCAGCTTGCTTAAATATAGGTTTAGTTCTTCTCTTCTAGGTTATATGGCCAGAAAGGGGGTGACTACCGAAATGACGACTCGTAGAGAATAATGGAAGAAAAAAATATGTTACGCCGACCCCAAATTAATTGGGACAAGGGCAGGAAGGAGCATGATGATTTCTTATCTTCTAAAGAATCCTTTTTTCCCGAATAGATATTCGTCTCGCGAACACACGTAGCCCCAACGTCCACTCCGGTGTAATACCCGCTCTGCTAGCACGCGCTAGGCCGAAAGGTATTCACACAACAAATATTGACGCGCCGAAGCATTGTGTCGGCGTTAACTAAAGGTTATCTTATCAACTGTTTGAGCGCAAACACTAATGTTTGATGACAGACGCTCGTGTGTCTACGTTTGTCTCTCAAACCTTATCTCTAAGTAATTGACGTATTGAACTTGTAGAATTTCCGGGAAGTTTCCTGTCAACCCTTCTTTGGTGTTTTCTTAAGATTTCGAGTGCTTAACGCCGTCCTTACATGGGCGCTTAGATAAGTTTTGTTGTGATCATGTATACATAATTACCTTTTCTTTTGATTACAGGGTCGTTGCAGTTGGTGGGGTTGAAGACGTTTAAATTACTACGTATGTGATTCCATTTTAGGACAAATCGATTATCATGGATAAAATTATTTTAATCAAGAATGAACAAGTCCTGTCGCAATGCCATCAATTCATATATCGATTTTTTAGATCCTTGATTTATTTGCTTCGGAGTTTTCATTTATTTGAAACTGTAACTTATTGAATCTTGCAGAGCTTTCTGTACAAAATCGATTAATGTTGTCTGGGTAGGCATGCAACTTTTACAAAAAAGCAGAAGGTCTTTGCGATTTTTTTATTACTTAGCTCAGTGCGCAGACAATGTATAGAAAATAAATACATGTACCGAATATTATTCCGAATGTGCTACCAATGGATAATAAATCACGGCCTCCAATCCAGAAATACCCTGGAAAAAAATAAAAAATACACAATTAAAATGTATAGCAAAAACCCGTTTATAATTTAATTGCAAATCAATTAAGTCCCTCTATTTAAGTTTCATTTTATTCTCGGACGTTCAAGTAGGCAGTCGTTTTTATGCGTTTATTGCATCAATAGCATCTGAAGTGCCTTTTCAATTAACAGCTTAATTTGAAAAGACCACCGTCTGTCCGTAATTAGCTTATGGACAAAATAGGGGCGAATAATTAAAATGTCTTAATTTTATTGAAGGAGGCCTAAAGGTTTATTGTGGAGTATTTATGTGTGTTGTAAAGATAGTGAAGCTGGAGGGTTTTTTTTATAAGTATTGTTAGAGGTTCGATGCTCTGGATGTGCAAGAAGAAAAGGTCCAATCGTTTCCTACTTATAATGGGTTTTATTAAGGGTGGTTGAAAATTGGTTGCGTAGTAGTTAGATGAGGCTCCATGTTGAGAAGACATCCTAATTTTCTGGTCTTATCTGCAGAGCTTATCTTATAAGCTTAACTAATTGAGATGTCTATGAAAGTCAGATGGGACAATGACTTCATTTTTAAGGATGTATTTTTATCCCAAATTAACTGAATAACACTGTTAAGAATTCATATGAAGTTCACGTATGACTTGATGCCAACCTATATTTTATACCTCGAAAGAATAATACATTTCAAGGGGGCAATTATTATTTACTTTAATTTTATGTCCATCAATATGATTCTCAAACAAATTAAGTGTCGTTAAACGCCATCAAACAGAAAAACATTCGATCGATCGCAACATCATATTCATTACTGGCAGCAATAAAAAACCTCAAGCATCGCGTTATGAACCCAATAACAACGAGACCGTGAAATAAATGTCTTTAATTTCATTTAAAAAAATTAAAGTCTGCCGACGCCGCGACCAAAAAAGTAAAAAACTTAATAAATCGAGCCAAATAACACATTACGAGGCTAATTTAAACGCTAAATTCTCTTGTTTAAATTAAGTACGAAACGAAGGGATTTTTCACAATAAATAATACCCTAATTACTGGCCAGGGTCCCATCAAATTGGTTTTATGGCGACATGCCGGTCACAAAAAAGAATGATACTCTAATTTGGACGGCGTTATGCAAGATGTTGGTAAATAAATGTTGTTGTTATTGTAAAAAATAAATTTGTAGACTAAATGATATAGTAGCAAATAGTAGTAGTAGTGTGTAGTACCATATATATATTTAGTAGGTACAAAATGCACGTAAAACAAAAGTTACTAATAACATATCCTACGTATCCCGTGAGCTGCACGTTACAGGAACTGATGGACGCTAGTGATGGCGCCAAACACATAACCGAATTCTGGGCCAAGTCTATTTATATTGCCATCGACACGGCATCAAGAAGAAAACAAGTTACTACGTGGGTATTGTAAAAAAACAAGTACCTAAGCATGGTTGTCATCACTTTCACAAATGTATAGGAGAATTGCATTCAATGTGAAAATCGTTTCGTCATAAAACATGACCCATTAAGACCAATGCCTTTAGTTGCAAAGTAAATGTATTTTTTTTTGGAATTGCTGATAAAATCAATACTCCATTTAATTACTATAATAGTGGGTTAAACAAATGACGCACTCCTTTAAAGTGCATCAATAAGGAAGTGATAAAGTAGTTCAAGAATATTTGCCCAATATCTATAAAAAAAATCTACACGATACCTACCATATTTACCTATTATTGAGATGGTGTTTACAGACGTACTGGGCCACGGCACGCGATTTTGCAAAAAAAAACAATTATTATGACAAAACAAACCCCCATTTTCTTAGTTGTTTCCTCCATCAAACAAAATTTAACGGTTTTATTATGAGGTTGCACATAGGTCGAGCACATTTTCCAAAAACAACGAAATTTATGAGCGAGAGATTCTATAGTGAGAAAACCAATTTATTAATTGTACACCACAAACATACATAACATAAAACTAGATCGAATAAATAATATAAATAAATAAATTCTTTATTTCACCAAAAGCCAGCACAATACAGTACCCACAGAATAACAGCATATAAGGCTTATAACAAGGTCACAATAGTTTTTATTATCTGACTCCTAAACTAGGTGTGCCTGTGTCTCGTGTCGGTGTGAATACTCCTAATACCAAATGAATGACGTGTAAAAAACGTAATTATTGTTTCTTTATATTTTGTTTTAATGAAACCTATTGCATTAAATACATAGAATTAATAGGTGCTAATAAAAAGAAACAGAAACCTTAAACAGTAACAATTTGTAAATAAAAAATATATAAATTATTGGTTCAGTACAACATAAAGCGCTTCCCACAATTGGAGGCTTCCTCAACAGCCGCACACAATAAAATCACAGATTTGTGGACATTACAACGTCCAGTTTTAATTCCATACAAAATTAGTTCAACCAGCTTCTTCTGAGTTTATATAAAAACTAATCAGAATCACGTCGGGAGCTTCGTATAAATTCTATCTGTTAAATAAAGTAAGGTTATGTGGGGCTTTCATTATTATTCCGAGTCCCGTACATATGTATTTACATAAATTCGTTTTGATTTCTAAAGCATGGTCAGTTTAATAATAGTGTTATTATAGTTTGTTTTTTATATTTACGTAATCTAAAAGCTTAAAATAATAAAAAGAAAAAAGTCTTAAAATAATGACATGTGCAGATATATAAAAAAAGGAAAGAATCATAGGATATCAAAAAATTCGTCCGCATCGTTGTCAACAGCAAAAGTGCTTAAAAGACTGGAATCGTCGCCACGTTGTATGGAACTGCTGATTCTTTGGCAAAAAAATAGGCCAGCCAACTGGTCACGTGAAGAGTCGACCTACTGTCAAATAATCGTCTTGAAATGAGTATTTAGATTTATCGGCTGTTGTTTTCAACTGAAACCAAAGTGTGCCTAAAAATAAGATATTTAGAAACCAATACTTACCTTAATTCTATTGCATTTTGTTAATTGAACAGCGTTGATGCTGATCGCGTTGCGCGATGAATTTCATATTTATGATACATATCATATTTATGATATACATATCATATATGATATTATGATAAACCTGAAACTTATTATAAACGCGAAAGTTTGTATAGATGGATGGATGTTTGTTACTTTTTTTCGCAAGTTACTGATTGGATTTGGATGAAATTTGATACACAGATAGTTTATAACCAGGATTAACACATAGGATACTTTGTATTGGATATTCATGGATGTTTGTTACTCTTTTACGCAAGTTACTGAATGGATTTGGATGAAATTTGATACACAGATAGTTTATAACCAGGATTAACACATAGGATACTTTGTATCGGATATTCCCACGGGATCAAAAGACACGGGATCAAAACTTATGCGGGTGAAACCGCGGAGCGCAGCAAGTGTCTCATAACAAATAGATGGTTCTTTCTTATTTGAAGTACGGAACCCAAACACTGATTATTTACGATTGTGTAGGCTATTTTAGTGAGTCGGTCGGTAAGTGAGCACGAGACACATGTCAACATTTTTAATTGCATCGCTTCATGTAATTTATCGATTTGGTAATGGCCCAAAATAAAAATGTAATTAATTTTTCGGTTTATTTTCGTAGTATTTGTTTTTATTTTTAGTACAACTACTTGAATGTTGATTAGTTTACCGATTTAAGGTAAATTAATGGGGCCGTTAAAATATTGCATTATGGAGGTTGCAAGTGTTGATTTTTGGCATAAATCTACAGCCAAAAGGTTTCTGCAAAAACGAACACATTAGCATATCAAATAAGAACCAGTTCTTGTGAACTGGCTGGTACCTTCCTAGTTCTAGAAACACATAAGGACTTAAGGAAGGTACCTATATACCTACAGCTATACGCAGTTCAGTTGTTGTCAAAGTGAGAAGTGCATTCATAGCGGTACTGCTTAAAACAACTATATTGACTGTGTGACTGCGCGCGCGTGTGCCATATGGACAATTGGTGACACGGATTGAAACTATACCTTAGGCTTCGTCGCGATTGTTACGGGAAAATTTGTGTAAATAAGCACAGAATTGAAACTAAAAAATAATTTAATTCACACGAGGAAGATGCCTGCAGCAAATAGCAGGAGCAAAAGGAAATTAGAACGTTTTACGTGATTTCCGGAAAACTTTTAACTTTACCATCTTGCCATAGAAACCAAGAAATCGCAGTGTTAATGCCCCGATGACCCGACGATTACTAGATGCAAGTTTCTTGCCCGTGGCTTACAATAAAATCAACAAATAACTTGCATGTGACATCCGCCAACCCGCACTGAGCCCGCGTGGTTGATTAGTGTCCCAGCAGTCATAATTGGCTGATATGATTATGATAATGAAATAACTTGCATCGTTTGAACAAGACAATGCAACTATTATTGTAGCTCCAACTTATGGTAAGCCACATATAATTAAATCGCACAGTGTAAGTCAGGCTTTACACAGAAAAAAAATACCTAACATTTTCCCAACTATGTTGGGGTCGGCTTCCAGTCTAACTTTCTGCTGGGGAGTTTGTTGCGCCACTTCTTCTTCCCAGCGATAGCACTAGGAAGTGGTGAAGGGCGGGCGTTTTTGTGGGACTGTCTTTTGTAATTTTGACGTGCAAAAAGTGCTGATTCTCAGGCTAATTTGAATAAATGAGTTTTGATTTGATTTCACTTAACTGGATGCAGCTGGATACCAGTATTTTACATGGAACGACTGCTTAACTGACTTCCACAGCCCACTTACTGGATAACGGGACTGGGACTTTCAGACTTTTTGTACCCGTAACGACTGTCAAAGATCTTCGAATGATAGCTGAGACCAACTGCTTTACGTGCTTTCCGAGGCACGGCGGGGTCTTGGTATGTTATGGATGGCCGCCCATCCACGGACTGAAGACTGAAAGATCGACCGAGAAAAATAATTACCTACAGCTCACTTATTCTGACAAAATTACAAACAACAAAATCAAAGTGAGCACTTGAGTAACGATAACCACGGCTGTAAACCCAACACGATATGATTATGAACAATCAGGGGAACGATAATGAAATAATTTGCAACACTTTATTGCAATTACATTGCTCTATATCACAATCAAGGCATCGGCTTGGCGGGTGGTAATCGAGTAATGGACTGACACCCTTTCGTTACAATCGATTGAGGTCGAATTAACAAATTAATTTGTATCTTTTTTTCTTTATACGGTAATCAGAGTTGTGGTTGGATTTGTGCTTTCTTAATTAGTGACATTCACTTGTTAATTAAAGTAGGTAATGAACGGATCCAATGTACTTGTAGTTTTAAGTATTTAACGATTGTTTTATAACAGCTAATCCTGTAATTAAAAAAAAGTATTCTGAACCTCGTCGCAAGTATCAGTCTTTGTGAAGCTATAAACTGCTGCTTTATCTCTGAGAAAATCAATTAAATATATCGGTAAGATTTTTTTTTAATCTGCATTTTGAGAATCTATATACCAATAATAAAGCTGAAGAGTTTGTTTGGAACGCGCTAATATCTGGAACTACCAATCGGATTTGAAAAAATATTTTTTCTATTTGATAGCCCAACTCTTGAGGAAGGTTTATAGACTTTATAGTCACGCTACGACTCTTAGCAGCCTAGCAAAATGAACGCTAATTGAAAACGAAGTAATAGCATGGGCAGGTGATACGATGCGACACGGTGGGTAGGAGGAACCAGAAACTACACGTGGACGAAGTCGCGGGCATAAGCTAGTAATCTATAAAGTTGATTCTCTGTCGATGGTTAAATTGACATTATAATCAGCCTATAACGTTTCCACTGCTAGGACACAGGCCTCCTCTCGGTTGGGCCGTAATCCACCACGCGGGCCCAGTGCGGGTTGGCAGATGTGATGATGATGTTCTAGGACATACCGGTTTCCTCACGATGTTTTCCTGAGAGCAGTGGTGATGAAAATAAATACACAAAGTAAAGCGCCTGTCTGGGTTCGAACCTGCGAACAACTCGTAAGACGAGGCCATTACCACTTGGCCACCACTGCTCTTTGTTAAATTGACATGAATAATAAATATGATAGATTTACATAAAATTATGATTTACTTTTTAGGAGGATGATCAAAATACTTTCAAAAATAAAATAAAAAGTCTAAGCACTGACTCCATACAAAACTTCATCCGCCATATTTTTTGTATTACACTTTCGGCCGCAAGAATAAAAAAAAATATGTCGTAACCACACTTCATCACACAATTAAACCCCGTCAAAGAAAGGGTATCGTTGGTCCTCCATAATGGCCGCTATTGTAATATTCGACGCACAATGCCTTACTTATGGCCAGTTTAGGACATGAAAAAAGAAATGGCTAAGGTACCGTGAAATAGTGTCGGAGAGTTTGGTTAGCAATTTGGATAATTAAAATTATGCCGTTTTATTTATATGAAAAGTAAGGTAATGATGTTTTTAAAATGTAGATAAAAAATGTGGATAAATGGTTAACCGCGCTCACGGGTCCTGCTAGATAAGATTAAGATTAAAGAAAGGAAAAGAGTTTTTAGCAAGCTAAAAAATTAATAATACTCACAAAAACTATTTTTTTATTTGTTTCTTTTATATTATTTTATACTCAATTATATTTCCATGTGTCTCACAAAAAAGGAAATAAACATATTTACACAGGCACAACAACGACGCCAAGAATCATAATGGCGTCAAAAACTCGTTTTAGTCTTAAAAATGCGTTGCCATGCTGTTACTTAATATTGTTAGCAAAGGAAGCTTTGAGTATGAATGGATATAAATGGAGAGGAATACCAATGAAATGATAAATGGATTGTGTGAAGTTTGATACTTGATAGTGACTGGAAATGGGGTGAATATGGGGTGATACGACGGCTAAAAAGTAAAGTAAGAAACATACTGCACCGATCCAAAAAAAGAATAATAAGGGCAAAAAGAAGGATGTTGAACATGTACTCGTAGATATGTATTATGATTACAACCATTTTTATATTAAACTACGCAACATCATTATTCTCTTGTCCTTATCCCAATGTATTTTCTTCTATACTTCTCTAAAACTTTTGTCCAAAAGCCCGCTCAATGTTGTCAATCTTTGCCAGCCGTATGTATCTCACGTTATTTGAGACCATAACAAATTCGTCAGATCAACGGAGAAGGCAACTTGATGGTGCGTTATGGATTTCGATGTATGAATATTATGATTGTTGCTTATTGTTACTGATGCGGTTCGGTGATTATTAAACTAAATCGTTGTTATACTGTTGTATATTATGTTTAGGAGAGCAGTGGTGGGGTTGCGACTAACGAGTTGTAAGTCGTAGGTTCGAACTCAGACAGATGCTTTACTTTGTGTAAATTGTTTCATTACCACTACTCTCAAAACGGTGAAGGAAAACATCGTGAGGAAACCGGCATGTCCTAGAACCAAACATTCGAAAACTGTGAAACATCTACCAACCCGCACTGGACCCGCGTGGTGGAATACGGCCTCACTCACTCTCACAGAGAAGAGGCCTGTGTCCCAGTAATGGGAATATTATATCATGTGTAGGTGTTAATGTATTGTGTATATAATGTTTTAGCTTTGAGCTCGATTGCGGAAAGTAGGTTTGTACGGACACTTTTACACATCAAAATATGGATATATTCTGAATGAATCGGATAACTAAGCTCAAAATTAAACTTGCTTAAATCATTTTTTTCAGTTGTACATAGCTAATATCCCCAGGCTGGGAGGGTAGTAAATTACATAATGACACATTCTTATCATATGCATAGATTTTGTATATCTAACATTGTCTGCACTTGCAAGATCGCCAATTTAAGTATGTGACAGTGGTACAATAAAGAGTTATCCAAGGCTTTTTACTAATAGCTTTGAACTTCGCTAGTGTAAACTGTTAACTGGAAGAATTTGGCGATGGTATCTTTATCTCTGTTGTAGGTTGCTAGAAGATAGTCCTCTCCTATTCTTCATAGTGAACAGTTCTGTCAACAGCAAATGCATTGCATTGCTAATCATCTTTCTAAATATTTTTTAAGAAGAGCCTCTTTACACCGTGCGTGATATTTATAAAATCATTACAATAGAAACTCGAGAGAATCGTTCCACTTCTAGAATTCAAGTAGAAGTATCTGTCTTCCCTTACGAGTAATTACAGACGAAGAACAGTTGGTTGTTTCTGACCAACAGATGGACAATGGCCATCCCAAAAATTCCTACCACTAATTACCTATTATAACCTAAATACATACCCTGTCATACCTGCCCCAGTTCTGATATAACACCGCAATCAAATAAACGAAAATGGCGTCTGCTCTCGGACTTTACCGTACGCATAAACCAACTTATCAAAAGTAATCAACTATACGATATTGAAGCGTAAGAAGATGGGAATAAAGAATGGGGTGAAAGCAAATGGATTTATAGCTTTGTAATGGTCGCATGACAGTTGATTAAAGGGGGCCGAAAAGCGCCGAGGTTGGGGTCCAAGGGACAGCGCCCCAGGTGTGTCACAGTAGGAGGCCCCCCTGATGATTGTATTTAAAATAAATAAGAACCTCAATGAACGATTGTCCATACCGTGGCTTATGAACGCGATATTCGTATCGATAATTTATGCGACGGTATTTGTGGTCAACTGTGGAGTTGGAAGTTTAGTTTGTTTGTGTAGCTGTGTTATGATTACTTATGATCCTTTTCTTTTCTTCAGTAGAATTACGGTCTACTTTCCACTTTTATCTTTAGTAGGTAAGTTCAATTCATTTTCTATTTTCGGACCCAGTATCCTGTTTTCTGATCCATTTCTAATTAGTCGCCGTCCTCTTCGAATGGTATATTCGGCTCAATTACCTCTGGGCACATGCACACCTAGAGTACATAATATGACTCTACTGTAACTTCTTCTATGGGAAAACCCCAAAATAAGTCGTTAGTACGATTTTGTCGCTCAAAACACGGTCGATAAAATGGAATCCAGAAAAAAAATGTATCCCAAAACCAGTAAATGATCATACAATGAACATTAAAAAGAGCAACCCTTCCCCGGACACCCGTAACTACCGCACTATTAAGTATCAAAGTGCACCACAAATAAAATCACAGAACACAATGAAAAAACGAGGCGTAAACTCGAAATTAAATCCCTATCAAAATTGGACAAAGAATGAATAAATATGCATTGAATAGAACCGCCATCGTTATTAACCCTGCATCTGTTAAAGGGTAGATGCATTTATAATGGTCTTATAAACGTCGTATAATCATAATATTATTCTTTTTTTCAGTGCAGCTTCATTAGTAATGTAATAATGTTTACAAAACGTATAATCATTGTAATGTATCGGCAACCCGTCAGATAGTTTCATAAATACGTAATTGTAGGTTAGAATAATGGTTTTAGAACAGATTTTTATGGTCCTTGGTGCAATGCCAGCTTGCGGTCCCCTAAAGGACCAACATTTTTTTTTCTGTTTGCTACTAATCCATAACAGCTATTAATTCAACCAGCTAGCAAGAAAGGGCTGCTAACCCTTTCAAAAATACTCATTACATAGCGAAACATAGTACCGACAAAGATGATGTTTTTCACATCTAAACTAATATTATCAAGAGAAAGATTTCATTTTTTGTATGTTTGTTTGTTTGTAACGCTTTAACGCTAAAACGGCCCAACGGATTTGGATGAAATTTGGCACATGGGTAGACCATGACCTGGATCGGAGACGAAGTCGCGGGCAACAGCTAGTAACAGATAAGTACAGCGATAACCGTGAACAAACCAACAGAGAACTTACATCAAGAAGGACCTTGATTAAATCCAGCTCCAGACAGATCTACAGACAGTGCACAGTATACCTAGTTAGATATACGTTATTTTTTAATCGTACCACAAGACCTGACAATAATACAACGAATCGTAAATTTTACAGCCGTCTTCCAAGTAACCGGCGACGCTCCTAAGTAGAATCCTGTGTTTGTTTATTTTTTGATAGGACTGTGTAACCGCGTGTGCCCTTTCTTCACGAAAAACTTATTTTTTTCCCTTGGATTTTTTATTTACGTCCCCCAATAAAGGACTTACTATACCTCTGATGTATGCTTGGTGTTATTGTTTCAGAGAAATTGAGATATTCTGGGCTTAGCAAGCAAATAAGGTGTTATTTTCTGTAGTCCCTTTCGGAGGGTTTCTTGTAAGTCTTTTATCATGTATCAAGTTCGAATCCGGGTTAGTTGCGTCATTGGTTAAGCTTAATAGTGATTCATTTAGCGATGATTTGTGTTCGATAGATCTTATAGATAAGAATCATGTACTAAACATTTTTATATTACTCATTTGTAAACGGTATTTTCATTTCCGTTGGAATGTTAAGGATGTTGATAAGGCTGTTAACTTGCCTTGTAATGGATAAAGTGTTACGTATGAGCCGTGATGGCCCAGTGGCGACCTACGTGTTGTAAATCGTAGGTTCGAACCCTGACAGGCGCTTTACTCATCAGCACTGCTCTCAAAACGGTGAAGGAAAACATCGTGAGGAAACCGGCTGAGGTCTTAGAACCAGAAACTCAGAGATATGTCTACCCTATGCCCGCGTGGTGGATTATGGCCCTCTCACAAAGAGAGGCCTGTGTCCCAGCAATGGGAACATTATAGGCTGATTATGCTTAAAGCGTTACATGATACATTCAGAATAGATGTGAGAGGTAACTAAACAATTTCCTTTATGTAGAAGTAAATGAATAGGTACATAAAAAACCTAGAAACTTCAAACAAAAATTGTTTTCTGACTAAAAAGAATGACCCATACGAGATCATCACTTTCAAAATTCGGAAACCTCAAAATACCGAAGCAGTTACACATTTACAATCGGAAAAAAATATTCAAACGACCACTGCCCTTAAAATTCATAGAACCCAACAAAAAACGTATAACGCAGTAGGAATCCAAAATAAAATTATACACACATAATCTTATATCTGTAAGATCCGTGTTAAAGTGTTAACAATAGATATTTGTTCGGATTTCAATCGAGTTGTGACAAGATACGGTCTTAGATAACGATGGTAGGACCTATGACACATAGAAATGTAGGTAAAGAAGGTTCAGTCGATAGTAAAATGCAAGCTCATGCCAATGGTAAAATTGAAAAACTGCAGGTACACCTGCATGTACAGTCAACAGCAAAAGTAGATGATCAAAATCAGAAATGTAATACTAATGAACGGAGTTTGCGTCAGAACTGTGTGGCGTCGAAGTGATTCAAAAATATGACACTGAGTCTGACATACTTTTGAATCACTTCGACGCCACACAGTTCTGACGCAAACTCCGTTCATTAGTATTACATTTCTGATTTTGATCATCTACTTTTGCTGTTGACTGTACATGCAGGTGAAAATACTAGCAAGCTTTTCGAAAGTGGTTTACTGATAATATAGTCTTTGCTACCATAGAGCACAGGGTTCATTTATATTTGAACTGTGTGAGGGTTAAGGCGTTATACGATCGATATAAGCATTACACCGGCCATCGGAGTCACAACAACTTAAATTTATGAAACAGTAAATTGCAGGTTAGTATATCAACGTAAAGTGTTTACTCACTCAATAAAATTGTGATTGGGTAACAGATTCTTAAAATAATAATTATTATTGGTACAAGTATATAAAAAGGAGGGGAAATAATCAAAGAGCATCAAAAAATTCGTCCGTATTACTGTCAACAGGAAAAGTACCTAATGGGCTGGCAGCATTGCCACGTTGTATGGCATTCCTGATTCTTTGGCCAAAGAATTGTAATGTTTCAGTGTAGGTATTGTTGTGTATGTTTTTTTTTTTGTATTACAATGTTTTGCAAGATTATTCTTATCCTTATGTATATCTTTAACATCTCATTCATTACTACTATCATTTCTTTATCGAAAGTACATTCTCAGCTAATCAGCTTTAGTCCACTAGCTTTATTTTTGTTATTTTCTATGTCATTATGTGAGTCTTTAAAATATTATCAGTGACTATACCTATTTGAGGGTACATATTTGAACGTCGAAAATTAAAATACCTACGGGTAAAATCTGTATCTAATCTGTTCAAAACATCGAAAATTTCAATATCGATTGTATCGAAATATCGAAAATTGTTATACCTAAGCTTAAAATGTCTAAGATTGAAATGCCGAGTGATTAAAATATCGAATTATTAAAAATGTATTTTTTTTTTTATAAAAACGTTGCCCACACAAGGAATTACTCCTGTATCAGTTTACATTCAAAAATATGTTTCTGTACCCGCATGCGTAACACGCATATATATTTTTTACATCGAAACAGCTAGGTTAGGTTAGGTTAGAACTGTGACCACGCAACGCACGAGGCGAGCGAGCGTAGCGAGCGTTGCCGCGGCAGCGGCCGGCGAGTGCCAGAAACATATTTTTGAATGTAAAACCAAACATTTTTAATCATTCGATATTTTAATCACTCGGCATTTCAATCTTAGACATTTTAAGCTTCGGTATAACAATTTTCGATATTTCGATACAATCGATATTTAAATTTTCGATGTTTTGAACATTGACATTTTACCCGTAGGTATTTTAAGTTTCGGCATTCAAATATATACCCCTATTTGAACTTCTGCATTCATCATTATATTCCGTGTTTGTAGATTCTACCACGGTTTAAAATGAGAATCATTGAATATTTTACTGGCTTTTATATTTGATTGTGCTCTGTTTACATTAGTATGACTTTATTAGTCATTTTGACTCTGGAATTTAGATTAAATGTTTGTTTGTTGAGTTTATTTCTGTATAAGAATCCAGTTCAAAGTATTATCAATACTTATTTAAGCATGGGGTTTTCCGCTACAGATTGTTTCTTGAATATGATTAGGTATCTTCTTCCTTGTTCGAAACTGTGGTCCCTGATATCATAAAAAACTATCAAATGACACATTAGACGTACTTATCACTTTTATCAAAATAAATCATGTCAAAACTACAGAATTCTAAATTCACGTAGTCTTCAGAATTCCATATCGTACCATACCATTTTTCATTAATCGTGAGCGTGACTCCTGGTTATCATCTCAATTTTCCGAATCGGATACACCAGCCAGATTTTCTCCATAAAATATTATTGTAATCATTCAAAATATACCAGCTCATAAAGAAAACTCTTTTTTCTCTTTCAAATGCAAGCATCCCAAGAATGAGCAAACACAAAGAAAAGAAAAATGAAAAAATGTCTCAATTTGACAAATGTATTCACATAACACGGTCTCCGATGGGCGCCATGCCACTTGTCGTGTGTCTACGCACATTTTTATACGTCCTCACCTCGCGCACGCGCAATGCATACAGTTGCTGAACAAATAAAACATTCGGTTTGTATAGCGATAGTTTATTGTGACCTTTTATAAATGTTTTTATGTGAGCACTTCATGTATTATGAATACGGAGAATTGGTTATGAAGATTCTTGATTGCATAATGCAATAAAAATATGAGACACGTTAGAATTGAATTCAATATAGTGAGAGGTCTTCAGTTGGAATAGATGGGACAGTAGCGGTTAGGTTAAGGTGTGCAATAAACAGGTCGTATTTTCAATCATACTTATAAGCTATAAAGCCTATATTAATAAACTGAGCATTGCTCAATAGGGGCAAATATTTTATTTACGTCATCTTAACTCAACTAGTTATTTGTCATATATAACCTGTTACAGAACTGTCACAAGAGCATTGTAAAATCTCGTCAACGAGCTATGGAGTCTCCGGAATAAGGTGATCCAACAGAAAACTAAAGTAGTCGATAGATATAGTCCATCGAACAAGCAAACTGAAGTTTTGATGAGCTGGGCATTCGGGCAGCCAGGTGTTCGGGAATCTGAAAACGCCGCCTAGGTGGTACGACGATCTTCTCAGGGTGGCTGGTAGTAGCTGAATGAGAGTAGCCAAGGATCAGGTTCATCAGCATGCGATTGCAGAAACCTAGGTACGTAAGCTGATGATGAGTCTCCGTATTTTTGGGTATCTCAAGGCTGTAACTTATGTGCATGGACACGATACCTCTTTATTTTAATGCGATGTTGTGTCGTTATTGCCCCAGTCATTCTCCACGTTTACACTTTCAATATCATCAACCCTAAAATGTGCGTTGAAATCCAACCCATTGAATGGCTCACATTTTTATTTAACCGCACAATAACCGTACCGCACGAAGCGCGCGCGCACGACGCGGGGCGGGGCAAAGCGACCCGCGATTATCGTTGCCTTTTTTTTGTTATTTGCGCCGTAGATACCTTTTACATCGCCGTTCAATTACTGAAGCGCGAGTGTGGTGAGAGTTAATTTACTATGGATAAGACTTTTGTTTAATTTTAATATTTTTCTCTAAGATATTGTCAAACAAAGGCACAAATCCAGGTTTCCTTGATACCCTTAAACCAAACTCATCGAGAAGTTTTATTTTTCATTTAATTGATTTATTAGCAGTCCACTGCTGAACATAGGCCTCTCCCAAGTGGCGCCACATCAGCCGATTTTCTGACTTCTACGTTCAGTCTGTCAGCAGATCTTATATAAGTACTCTCATTTTCAAATGAACATAAATACACATAAACAAAATAAAAACGAATTAAAAAAAACAGTAACTTGGGTCATAATTCCTTAAAAATAGTAGTTGCATTGAAATCAAAACATAATGCTCTATTTCACACAATCTCAGTAAAGCGGAAAATCGTGAGTAACGAGTATAACGGCTCAATGTGACGTGGTATGAATATTTCCAATCTGATAAGAAATCAAAGCTGTCCAGTCGGTTGCAACACTATTCCGCTAAAACTAAACAGCCTGCAAAGCTTAAGTATATTTAGGTATTTATGATGAGGCTCGTCTGCCACATAAGTAAATTGCCAGCCGAGTCAAAGAGTTAAATAAAACCTCTTTTTGGACCACGACATTGCTTACCATATTATTATTATTTTCACGATTAATTCTGGACTTTTTAAGTCTGAAATAACAATTTAGCCTTCTGAAAGCTGGTCTCTGAATGCGTTAAACATCTGTTTATACAATACATATTTCGATGTGAGAGGGAGTATGGTGTAATCCACGCGGTCCAGTACCCACTGATTTTTCTTTACTGACATTGCTATCAATGATACAGATTATTACAGATGCAATTGATTTATAACTGTACTTATACATAGTTAAGTTTTATGGTGTGTAAAAAATAAAATTAATCATATTTTCCTATAATGTAGGTACCTATGTAAGAAAAATCTGATTCATTTGGTTTTTAACACTCACTCGCATAGTAAAATAACTAAGTATAAAAAACAAAATAAATAAACCACAGAGCGTATCCACACAATTCCCGTCGCTGCGCCCACGCACCCTGATTGCGCTCGCCTTGACATTAGTTCGACTGTCGCGACCGCCGCGTCTTGCTCGCTTCACGTGAACACACACAACCGACACGAGCCGAATGATATATTTAATGTTACGAAACATTACTTTTCTTCCTGCAGTAAAAAAGATTCAATTTGACGGTGAGATGTTTTGCTTGGAGAGACAATGTCAGTTTGTGCATACTCATCTGTATGATTTGTAGAATACTATGTTTTAGTTTTATTGATTGGAATATTTTCATTATCTACTTGGTATACGTTTTCCTCTGTAGATATATCTAAACGATAGTGAAAACAATTTGAAAAAAAATATGATTTGTCGGCGATGACTCTTGTCTAAATTATTCTCCAAATCATTATATATCATCATTTGCCTAGCCTTTTCCAGACTATGTTGAGGTCGGCTTCCAGTCTAACCGGATGCAGCTGAAAACCAGTATTTTACACGGAGCGACTGCCTATCTGACCTCCACAACCCAGTTACTGGGTAATACGATACCCCTTGGTAAGACTGCTTGTCCTACTTTCGGGCTTCAAATCATTAGTATTATATTGAGCCTAAAATGAGAAATCCTTTAGTATCTGCAATCCAAAATGTGTTCACTATACCTAGGTATAGGTACATAACTATTATGTTACAATAATAATCCAAAGGCGTAAGAATCTTCATTCAGAAACATCCGATGTTCTTGCTTACTTTACTCGCTATCCTTTTGTCTCGATTCTGTTCGGTTCATCGAGTCTAGCATTGTGTTAAGCTTGAGATATCTCCTTCAAGTGTAGATGTTCCGTGCGATTTGTTATAACATCACCGGAGAAAAGATATTAATGTTGTTAAAGGTGCGAAGCTCCTGTCATCATAGAAAATTTTACCGATTAGAATTATTTTTCTTCAAAGAATCAAGAATCAGGAAAAATAAAGAATCAGAAATGGCATCAAAAAAATCTACCCCAGTTTTTACTGAGGTAGATTAAAAAGAAAAATACTACCTACACATTAAAAGTTACTATTGACGATAAAACCTATGAATTACCGTACCATTAGTTTCAACTTTGGGCTAAGCTTCTAGCAAAGAGTCGGATTGCCCTCTTCATAGCTGGAAAAACCTATCATTATTACATTTCATACTACTCGTATATAGCTATTATAAGTCATGTACGAGCTACGCTGTCATGTGACAAACTCGACCTACTTCCAGTGAAACGTTGCAGTTTGTTTAATCCAACATGAATTGTACTTTATTACCTTATAACATTTTATTTTTATTAACAATTAAACCTTTATACCAATCGGTTGTCTACTCATTCAACATAACATCACAATACACCACGTCAACATAACATTTTCACGTTACCAACAAGTTACCTAATTGGATTTTCTGTTTTAATTTTCTCATCTTTATATATCTTTATACCTATATGCTTTACCTACCATATAAACATCTTATTTTCTCTACATAAAACAATACTGCAGAAATCAAGTCTGTTGTTTCCAACACCTCATGGCAGACATAAATTTAATATCTCGGTTTAAATTATAATTCCAGGTAGTTAAAACAAGAATTTTCCCAAGTCTTGCCAGTTCATTATATACGTTCGCACTTATCTTCAAATTGCTTTTTCTTTTTATCTAACCACCACATATACTTTTAAAGACAAAAGCAACAGCCAATAAAATCATAGGTAGTTTCTTCGTAATATCATTGACAAGGCGTTTTATCGTCGATCTTACTTTCTTTAAACACGTATTTTATAATTACACGCCTGCTGACGCATTTTCGAAGCTGATTATGATTTCCCCTTTACAATTTACTAGTTTTAAGGAGACGAACTGCTGTGTACCATGGCTCTCCACTACTTTCATCGATTTTTCACGATCGTCATCACGATTTCACGGATCCATGTTTTAACGAAGTGTATTGATTGAAATAAAAAAGCGATTCCCATTCTATTTTGCAAGTTCCATCTTTGGTCTGTTTATGTCAATATTACGAGTATTGTATCCAACTTTGTACTTCAATCATTTTCTATGAGGTCGACAACTTACATATTGTCAATCCTCTTTGTGTTGCAGATTTCATAGATGATGGTGACCAGTTTATATTAAGTGGTATATGTATGAGCTTATTTGTCAACTGCTTAAATGTATGTATTTATTCATTCTAAGAAACAGCTGTTGTATTTTACCGGTAGACCGTTTAAGAAGTAACGGAAACACTAAACACTTCTGTAGCCGTTGATACTACAAACTTTTGTGTCATCGCAACCGAAGCGGTAAACCCTCAGTAACTAGGTACTTGTGCAGTATTGTTAACTGCGAATGTATGCGTTATTGCTATAATAAATAACGCGGTACCGTTTGATTTCGTTTCTGCAACAAGTACTGTGTAGGTACTGAATAAAATTTTCATGGCTCCCTTATGCTTTCTGCTTTCGTCAGGAACAATGAATGCTCTACCGTTACAGCTGTTTCATTTCGTTGTTCAAACTCAAACTCAAACTCAAATCATTTAATTCAACTAAACCAATTACAGGCACTTTTGAATTGTCAAAGGGTCGGTCAGTCAGAAAGATGAAGCTAGTTGCCCATTCCAAAGCGTAGGTACCTATGGAGAAGAACGGGCAAGAAACTCCATGGACACTCTTTTAAATCATAAAATTCTTACAAAATATTTGATTACATCATTCGTGTTGAACTTAACCATGTGAGAACGATGTAGAAAAGACGTGCACGTTAAAAGCGTCCGTTATAGAAAACATAAAAACAATTCAGAAATTAAAAATTACAATAAGCCGTGGCAGCTAAGAGATGACCAGTCCCTACTGACGGCGCCCGTTCACGAACATGACGTATGGATCAGCACCATTCAGCTCAACCATTTTGAAGGGAACTTAATGATCCAACACACACGCCACCACCAGCGAGACATTAGAGTGAGCATGACATACTCTCAGCCGCCAGGGCACATTTAAGTCAATGAAAGACGTACCCAGTAAATGGTAGCTTTATAGAAAGTACATAGTGCTCACACGTGTGCTATGCAATTATACAATACTAAACAATTGAGTTTATACAATGCAAATATAGTTTTCTTCCAATGTTCCGCAGCTCCAACAATGTTTCCGAATGCTAATTAGTTTAAGCGCCCCTGTGGAGCTGGACCAGCATTGAGCCAAGCATTTTTGTCAGCGATGTAATCCCCTAACTTATAATATGCTTGGCTACATAGTGTGCGTTTAATACAAGATTTAAATTTCGTTTCATTCAGTTGGAGTATGTGGGGAGGAATTTTATTGTAACATTTTAAACAGTACCCCATGAAGGTTGAGTCTACTTTAGCCAGTCTGAAACCTGTTTGAACTAATTGGTCCCTATTTCTAGTCCTATAGTTGTGTTTTTCACCTCTTTTGTTGAACAGATTTAAATTTTTTCTTACGTACATGATGTTTTCATAGATGTATTGACAAGGTACCGTCATGATGTTAATATCTTTAAACAGTTCCCTTAAAGAATCGCGCCTGCGGAGGCCATATATTGCTCTGATGGCTCTTTTCTGCAGAATAAAGTTCAGTGTTCGGTTCCGAGTAATGTCATTTCGGTTGGCTATTTATTTTCACACTTGTTGCCTCCGGGATCTTTGTAATAGCAAGCAATTGTTTGTGTCATGCGCATGACGATTATAGAACATTCATAGTTTATTGTTGTTCGACTTTCATATCAGAACCAAAAATTCATGGGGACCATTTCCGATGCTGGTAAAATCTGAGTATTTTTTTATAAGAAGAAATAAAAAGCTGCAAAGTTGTTTGCAAATGCTTGTGATATTTCTGGATCAACTTACACATAAACTTAAAATATAAATATCTTAAAAGTAACAAAAATACACCATCAAAACCTTATATCTCAATAACAAACCCATAAAAAAATACCTGAAACGAACAGGTTATCAACACTTTGAAACCGCACACCAAGATTTCGAATCTCAAAATCAATGCTAGTAGATAAGATAAGGACTTCAAACCCAACCAGTTGACTAGACCTTTTGGTTCCATGATTTTTTGTGTTATGATGGCTCTCTTAACACTGGTGGGTTAAAGAGAGCCTTAATTAGGTTCTGTAGTGTCCGTCACCGCGTATTAAGCCGTCGTTTCATCAGAGGAGTTGTTTCTGGATGAAGAAACAAGCGGCGCCTGGCGCTTGAGTCTTGTATGGCGACGCATTATCGCCGCGTCTCGTGTTACTGCGTTCTTCCAAGGCATGTGAAATGACGTCACTGTCGTCGTCGTGTATAATGTTTGAATTTTTTTATTCGGATTTAAGGGTGAAATAGTGGATGGATTCCTATAGATATTTAGCTTCAGCTTCGTTGGTGAAATATTTTTTTGGCACTAACACGAGAAACAAAAAGATAAGACCTGCATAATATGTTGTTTTTACTTTAAATTTTAAAGGGGTACAATCAAGGTTCCTCATTCATTGTGGTTACATTGATGTACATACCTGCCATGGTTCTACATGTATAGGTAAGGTTATTATCCCTTAATAAAAATGAGTAGGTACCTATATTTTGCTATCCGAAGCCCATTTTAGTTCATCCAAACGATTTATTTCTTGATAAATCCTTTCAAACAGAAAAGTTTTTTCTTGTCATTTCTATTCTCTGTTTTTTTTTAATCTTTCTACTACCTACTTGGTATGAATCAGCTTTAAGTTTGATTTCACCAGCTGCACCTAAATCTTACATTAACTATCAATAAAGACAAAAGCACCTATCTACTAAGAAAGTTGTGCAATAAAAATTGCCTCCTACCTAACATGCGGAAGCTATCTCTAGGGATGTCACAATTCATTGTCAGATATGTTGAATTGAGAATCCCATAAAACTGTCCATAGCGCCCACAATACAACTGTCGTATATTTCTTTCGATACCAAGATACGCCTCTGTCAATTTGAAATTCTTAGTTCATAAAGTTGAAGATTAGTCGTTGCAAGCATAGTGTGTAGCTGTCTGTAACATTACGTAGGTGCATATAGGCGCTTAGTAAATTAACAGTTTAATTTTTATATCTTTAGCATTTTGCAAAAAGAAAAATCGAAAGTATGTGTAGAAACAGTATAGAAAAGAATCAAATAGTAATGGGTCATTCAAGGATATGCAATATTTAATAGCATATGGCTATCTATGGCACGAAAACTGTCACATGATGTTTTATCAAAAGCTTGAATACTCAAAAGCATTAAAAGAGAAAGCAAGAGTGACAAAAGTAAAAGGAATGACAAACGTTGGTCACGTTTGTCATTCCATTTCATTCCAACTGAACGAACAAATAATTAAAAACACAAGCAACCGACCAGAAATATCTTCAAAAAAATTGTATACAAAAATTTCGCTAATCCAAAACAAATACTAACTATAGGATTGTCCAAACTTGACACCTTCGAACCCCATGGGAAATTAACCTGAACAAATTTACATACAAACTTAGAACTATGGGAAAAAATGTCCAACTTAATCCTAGTCCTACTGAGCTTTACAAAAATAAATCCTTGTTTGCCTGTCCAGATGGTATTAACTATCTGACAGGTGACAAGCAAGTTAATGATTTCGTTAATCTCTATTACTAGAAGATCGTTTTCTGTTCTGACATCACCATCATTTCTCTCTGGTTTTAGTGTTACCAGATGCATCTGATTAAAGGTGCTTGTACACATCTTATCTCTATGCGAATGTTCTGATCGCCCATTGTTTTGTATGAATGTTCGTTGGACTAGATAAGGAATCCGTATCTAGTCCTAGCCTTCGTGTTCAAGCATTCCAACAAATGGTTTTTGAAGGCGATTGTACTCTCGGTACTAGAATAAACATAGCTCATGTATGAGTACAAGTACCTTAGTTTACAATGATTACCTTCTTTCATTGACTTTCATTTTTATTTTTTTGGTTTTTGATGTATGAGCGACAGTTATAAGCTAAAATACAATAAACTTCGCTAATATATTCTTGCTCTTCCTGGTATAAGCTGTCACTCTCAGTTATAATAGCTTTGTTTCCATAAACAGGAAGATTTAAATGTTATTTGACTTAAATAAAGATAGGATGTTCATCCAATCGTACGAGTTTTTCAAACAAATTCATATTCTAATCCTATTTAGTGACAATACGCGTCAGCTTTAGCCAGTATCCTTAGGCTAAAGGGCTAAAAGTCAGTTTACCGTGCAAACAGCAAACAAACATCGTCTCTCGTAGAAAAAGGGGCTGGCCACTAACAAAACACATCTTTGTCTCAATCATAGATCGGATTAGACGAAAAATATAATCGGATTTTATGTGTAAAGTTATTGTTTAAAATTATCCCACCCAGTTGCGGTCGAAATGTACAAAAGCGACAATGTACCCGTGTTTTGTCCATGATGGATTTACAACTTTGGGACATGTCTGTTTTATCCAATCAAGGATCTCTATTTTTTTAGGCGTCTAATCCTGGCTGGTCGGTCTATGTGTTGGCATCCATTCAATAATGACCTGTAAGTTTTGTTGCAAAGAGCTTTGATTTGTCTGTGCGTGATATTTTAATCATTTACTTTTTGTCCTATGATTTATGAGTTTTAAAGCGAGCTACTGTTTATTACGTTTGGGTTTAGATAACTGTAGGAATCTTCGGGTATCTCTTTCTTGTTTTTAATCCTTACTGAGCCAAAACACGTGCCCGTTAATTTTGCGGACTTTTTGCATGTTTTATGCACCGTTACTTTTTCCTTTCTTTAATTATAAAAAGTGTACCGCTATTTGTCACCCTTTTAAGCTTTTTGTATATTTCGTGCTGACTTTACCCGCATCTTTTTTAGATGTAAATTAAAATTTATAAAAAAACATTTTGTTTTAAGAATGCTCCAAAATTAGCTTTTTCAAAAGAAAGCAAGGGTCATACCTTTAAACCCATTTCACAAACAAAATCACACGAATATAAATAAACTGATCAAAACAAAGATGTACTTAATTTCTCTAAAAGCACTATCACGTCAATCGACACCATAGACGAATACCACCAACGGGCATAGAGTTTATGTTCCGACAAAACCCGATGATTTCCGAAGTCGTCACTAAATAAAGTGATAGACCCTGAGAAGCTGTTGTATCTTGTAATCGTATATTGTGTTACCACCAGCTTTTGAGGAGTACCAGGATATGTCCTGATTTGGTCTTTTAAGCAAGAACACAACACACCCAGAGACAAATTTAGAATCACTTCCTTTTTAGAGGTCATTGCAATTTAATATATATTTTTTAAATAAGATAACTACTCACTCATAAGCTGCAGAAACAAAAATATTTCTGAAAAAAAATACCATCCCATCTAAAATGACATTGGTCGCAGAAATGCTGTTCAAAAATGTATTTTGACCTAACCAATCATCATTGTTCTAGCCTTTCTCAACTTAGTTGTATAAAGTTCCCTGTCCCAAGAAAAGATGTTCTTCATAGTCACACGACTTCATTACTACATCCGTCGTCTGCACCTAATAAATCGACTAATGAAGTTCCCTGTCCCAAGAAAAGATGTTCTTCATAGTCACACGACTTCATTACTACATCCGTCGTCGCCCGTCGGGTCTCAATGGTCACGGATTATCACTCAATTAATAAAAGACAATGTTAGCAAGAATAATTTCCAAGGATAAAATATCTTCTAAACAATTTTACAGTAAAGTAATGAATATGGTAGGCACCTTATGGTGGATTTTTTCTTGCACTATTTTTATTCTTCTGAATCGTACAATCGGCGCCAATGCCAACTTTTGAATGAAAACAACAGTCTTCTTCTCCATACGAAACTACCTTTGGAAATGGCGACTAGAATAAATTCTATGTTTTTGTTAATTTTGAAATTCAAAAGTACCTTTTATGTGCCTATTTGAAATAAGTGATTTGACTTTGACAGTTCGAAAAGGTGACATGCTATGATAGAAAAGAATGTGTTTTAAAAATAGTTTAAAATGTTTGTTCCTTGACCTATACTTTCTCAGACTTACAGAAAGGGTTGACTGAGTTTATTGAAACTTCCTTTGCGACACGTGACATTTTTCGGAGCCACCAATTCATGCAACTTAAATTCTATAATCTTCCTGTACAAATCCATTCAAACAAATCCATCATGGTGCAATTTGCCTTTACAAATCGGTTTCAACAACTGCTTATGGAATTAAGACATCAGTTGGTATTCCTTTTGTTATGCCATCGTAAATGATTGCAATGTTGCAGCGCTTGCGCTGGTAATTAGTAGTGCTCTACAAAATGTGTTGTTCAATCATCATCATTTATTAAAATACTGGGCAATGCAAGGGCAAGCAGATGAACATCTGCCGATCAATTTTATAAAAATCTTACCGTGAAGACTCAGGTGAAGTCAGCTTAAAGTGTTATAGTGCCTTGTAGTCGATCTCTAGCATCAGGAGGAATGACAGCTCGCTTCACCTCAGTTTTCATGATGTAATCTTTACAGAATAGATTGGCCGGAATTAGTTATGGTCTTCTTGATGTCAACTACGAATATCCTGGAAAAAGGAAACATAATATTACATGCAGTCAAATAACCTAAAAATGTATTAAAAGTTTCTATGTATGACAGCTCACTTCAAGCTCACGTCACCTTAGTTTGTAAAGGCCAGCGGGGTAATTGCGTAACCCACTATCAATGGCAATGGCTTTCATTTTGACAGTTCAACAACATTCATTGCGTTATTTACGTTGTTGAGCAGTCATTTTTTTCGAACATATGAAGCAATGGATTAGCAATATCCTTCAAAATGATTCAGATTGTAAAAGTAAAGTAAAAATTCATTTAGATTCAGATTGAGATCGATTGTGTGTTATGCAATTAGGGTCCTGCTGCATAGTTGTTCGTAGTTGCTTCGTAGTTTTCTCTGTGTTCACGACTGCTAAAATGATACTTAATTGTTTTATCAGATTCTCATGCATGTCCAAACGTTGCAACGTCAGGTTTTCGGTACAAAACTAGACTGGAGAATCATCATTTTTTTATTTTGGAAACCGACTAAGGAAAAAGGCAAAAAAATCTTTATGACAAGCCAATTAGATAAATCGTTATTAAAGTTAGAGAACAGTATAAAAACAAACACTGTTGATTTGATAATGCGCGTGCACACACGCCATAGATTTTTTTGCAAAATCATCTCTATGGTTATAATGGGTTTTTCCATATGAAAACATCGCTGCTGCAAAAAAATTGTTTTTGACATGAACTTATCATAATGCCAAACCCACAGATTAGAAAACTCCTCTTGCAGTTTTTTTTTCTACTATTTGTATTTTTGTCGCTAAGCATTCGTGATTGTATTCATAGATGGCGCTACTAGTAACTGTTTAAGATATTTTCTTAGATTCATGTTTCGGTATTAATTTTTGGTGGTAAAAAAAAAATACTTTGGTACATACTAAGGGCTTATGGTATAACACCTCCAAGCACAGCACCTCTACCCTCCATATATCAGTGTTCACACAAAATTCGTACCGGAAAACAGTTCTAAAAATGGGACCAGTATCCACTGCGGTGGTCCCTTATCGGGTATATGTCCACCATCGCTTCCAATGAGACATTTCACCTTTTTTATTGCCGTGCTCTTCGCGACTTCACGACACAAAAATATCACACCACACCAAAAAGTCATAATACGACTTTGGTGACTGAGAAATAAGGTTGGTTTTCGTTCGTTCTTGAGTGTATGGTCAGCAAAAGTAGTATTGTCGCCAGTATAGTTTTATCATGGTGCTTTCTCGCCTTTTTACGACGTAACGTGTGAGTCAAAGTGTCGTAGATACAATTATCGATTAGGTAATGTTATCGGGACCGATCTTTTGTCTTCCGGTATATTTTTGTTGGTTTAGGTCCGTTTTCGGTACTGGTGGCGCTATAGGCTGTCGGTTATGCTTGTTTCCTGTTTTATTTCACAGTATTTGGAAATATTTATTTTTCGTTTATTATTTTGGTGTGCAAAAACCTTTTTGGTTTTTTCGACTGTGCGCTTAGACACGAGTTTTTTCTTTCCTTTGAAGGAAAGAAATATATATAATTCAATTTTGATATATTTTGGGTGTTTTTTTATAATGTTGCCTAAAGGTTCTCTTTTTTGCATGGTTGAGAAAAAAATACCAATTATTAAAAAAAAAACGATACTCTCATTGCGTAACCTTTTGTTTTAATGTCCAAATGATTGCCAAAACCTGTGAACTCGACAGTAACAATAAAACTGCATAATAAATTTTAATTTACGTAAAGAGGGATCACTTTTCAACGTCCACTGTATCTTTTTTCTCGGATTTCACTTATATCATATTAAGTTGTACATTTTATTATTCATGGATAACAATTTATTAATTAATTATACAAAGTACCAATATTTTACTTCACAGGATCCTTCAGCTGCTGTTTATAATTTGAGCTCTAATACAACTGATTAAAGTTTGATATCAAATGGAATCATTCGATAAGGCTTCCCAAGTGCACTGAACTGATAGGTACTGTAGGCATATTTAAAGATATATGCGCGCGCGTTGATGTCGGATCAAATATTATTGTATACTGAGTGCAAAAAAGTTTTGATTGGTTTGCGAAATAGTGGGTATAACTTAGGCGCGCTTGCTCCACAAATCACTAAATGTGTTTAGCGCTAAATATATTATAATCATCATTCTGTCATATCATCTTCAAACGATTGGCAGAATCTTTAAAACGTATTTAGCGATTTGTGGTGCAAGCGGGCCTCGCTGAATAGTAAGTGCTCATACACACGAGCGACACGCTTCAACGGCTGAGGCAACAGCAGCCGTCAACGCGTCGGTGGTGGGCAGTTTTGCAGTTGCCTCTGCCGTTAAATAGTGTCGTTCGTGTGTGTGCACAATAAGGCATACCATAACAAAAATAAAAATAATGTCATAGACAAAAATTACTAGGTCATTTTTAGGCTATATGTAATAACGTTTTTCCAGCTTATTGATAGTTCTCATCACAAATACCATAATGACTTCCGGGTGAACGCTTTTATGAATACGCGATCTAAAACTATATTAGATATATCATTCTGCCAACCCACACTGGGCTTGCTTAGCAAGGCCTGTGTCCCAGCAGTGGGAACATAGGCTGATGATGCTACTCATTCTGGCCTATCCTTTCGACATTGCAACAGAGCTATATGTGTATATTGATAAAGTCTGATCGCTCATTTTCTATCATTCAATTTCTGCGTTCCTCGATACAAGCATGCATTCACCACGTCGTAAAACCACATAATTAATTTAATAAATACTAATTAGTAACAGCCACAACAACTGTTTCTGCTGTCCCTACACTTTGACGTCTTTATACGTTTGTATGAATGCAATAATATGCACATATTTAAGCTCACTTTTATGCAATCCGATGCCAGGAGACAATTTACAATGTCTTATGATTTTCTTTACTGAAGTAGCTTTGCTGTGCAGTGAAAATTATACTCAGGATTAAATTATAGCACATTTTTGCTAGAAATATTGTGACTTGTGCGTTAGGGTTTAGACTTACAGGGTTTATGAGATTTGTACCTAATGGCTTTTGTTTGTAGTTTTTTTACATGTATGGGTACAGACAGTGGAGCTTTTTATGTCTGTATCTCTATACTAATAATAAAACTGAAGAGTTCTTTTGGTTGTATGCGCTAATCTCTGGTACTACCAGTGGGATTTGGAAAATTCCTTTTGCATTTGACTGCCCTATTTTCGAGGAAGGCTAAGACTACTTAACATTACGCTGCAGGCCGAGCAAAAACAAAAAAAGTCAGATTATTTTTGACTTTTTAAGCGAAAACGAAGTCATAACGCGAGCAGGCTATGCTATGCGACGAGATGGGTCTGGGGTACAAGAAATTTCACGCGGACAAAGTCGCGGGCAGAAGTCAGTATTTTATTAAGTTCGTGTGTGGTAGTTACAATTACCTGGAGCGTTGCAGCTTGTAAAATTACAGGCCCGTGTGACATTTCTTTCGGATATGAAGCAAAAATGAAGTTTTAAATTTTTTGGATATTATTAATAACTCTTTTGAATCTACCATGTTCACACTTAATTAATTCATGTGGGTATCAACAATGACTGTTAAAATGGAAATAAAGAAACAATTAACAGTTATTTTCAAATTAATAACTTAAAATAAAATTGAAGGATTGCCATCTCGAATATGAAAGATCTTGACCACTATCATTTCCTTACCTTTTCTTTCAGTGAAAAACTGTTGTAGGTACCAGCAAAATCCCTCGGTGTCTCCCTGCCTTTATTTCTCTAGTAGCCTTTGCTCTATGTAATCTGAACATCGCACACAATCGCTTGGCATCGCGCATCGCTACGATCACAATAATTTGCTGCGCAGGACTTGACACCTATATGCACAGGAAATAGACGTTAAGCGAACATTGTGTATCTTTGCCTTTTTACTGGCAATACCTTTAATATGTTTGCATCGTTTTAGGTAGCATTAGTATCTACCAACCCGCACTAAGCCGGCGTGGTGGATTGCGGCCCACTCCCTCTCACTGAGAGGAGGCCTGTGTCCCAGCAGTGGGAACGTTAGGCTGATTATGTATGTATGTTATGTAGGTAGCAGCAGGCGATATTGATTGGTAAATTGTGACGGATTCCTGCACCCTAATTGCGTAACACAAAGAATCACAATCTGAATCATTTGGAAGGATATTGCTAATCCATTGCTTCATATGTTGGAAAAAATCGTCTGCTCAGCAACGTAAATAACACAATGAATGTTGTTGAACTGTCAAAATGAAAGTCATTTCTACTGTTAGTGTGTTACGCAATTAACCTGCAGGTTTTTAATTTTGACATAGGTATATTAACAAATAAAAATATTATAGGCTTGTGTTTAAGCATCTTAAGATAAGGACAAGAGGATGATGATGGACTTGGTTCAGAAAGTTTAAAAGCAGGTCTTTTTACATTTCTTCAAAGCTGTTACTGTACCTTCCTACCATGGATGGACCTCATGGATGGCTTTCTGAGCCTTACGGCTCACAAGCTAAGGGTAATGTCATGCCGAACCGAAGATACCTCACTATGATACCTCACGGTCGCGGTTTAGCGCGCTACCTCGATATCACTTCCGTTTAAAACAAATGCGTGCTCATAGACACGCACGCACATGCCGAAGGATACCTCACTGCGATACCTTGCGGGCTGCTTGGGGGTTTACCTCGATGCCTGGCATGTGCGTGCGTGTCTATTACCATGCATTTGTTTTAAATGGAGGTAGCATCGAGGTAGTGAGTTAAACCACGACCGCGAGGTATCCCATTGAGGCATCTTCGGCATAACCCAACATTGTCATTTGTCTTTAATCTAGTGAGTCTATCGCTTTAGGTAAAACAATCTCATGTCAAAGCTTCTCTGAAACCTACCACAAAAACTGTTTTGACTCTAGTATGCACACAGTAAACTTTGCAACGTTCAGTTATTGCAATATCTAAGTACACATCCCTAGGAATTCTGCAAACCCCATGCCGGAAATCCTTATAAAAATAAGCACACAATGACATCACAAGAACATGCAAGTTCCATTGGCGGCCACGAGTCCACAGCGCAGGTGGGTACCGCCTTCCCAGTACCAAATTATATACGAGAACCTGTAATTAATTTTGTCTCGTTACCCATGTTAATAAGACCATATTGTTACCAGTTATTTGTATGCAAATGTGTACCTTTTTTGCGGTACCGATTAATTCCTGTTGTTTTTTGTTTAAATTAAAAACTAAAAAAATTAAATGGCGATGTTTTTATTTCTTTTTTTATTTCTACATGATAGTGCAGTGTATCTAGTGGTGGAGAAGTATTTTTAACCAAACTAGCTTTTGTGCGTGGCTTCGCCAGCGTGGATGTCGGAAATTAACTAACCTAACTTAAGAAATGCTGACTTTCCCATACAAATTTTCATCCCCTATATCACCCCCTATGGCTATAGGATTATCTTTGAGACCAAATGTGGCCTACATCCTTCCGCAGGATGCTATCGATCTCTTTCCCAAATTTTGTCGAAATCTGTTAAGTAGTTTAGGCCAGAAAAGTTAAAATACATACAGACTAGATAGAAAGGCAGAGTTACTTTCGAATGTATAACATTAGTATGGATTAATTAAATCAATAATATCCTTAAATTAATAGACCTCACTTCCATCAAGCAAGTGGGCATCTTCTATGTTCAAATAAAATTATGACGTCGAAACAATAAAGCTCCGTTTACACCGAGTCCCACGACAAATTGCCGCCAGTCGAGACGGGTGCGACAAAAAAATCGCGCCACTTTGAACACAAAAACGTTTTTATTGCGACTAACAAGACACCCCTGATGCTATCGTGTGTATTACTTTCATCCCTAATCTGTAACGTTGTTGCTTTCGATGACCGCGTCCTTATAATTAGGTGGTAGTGGGTTTACATGCCTCACTGCAAGACTGCATACGTTGTTTTTTTTTGTTTTTTTTTATGGGACCTTTATTTTTCCTTCTTATTAATCGTTATTTTTGTGTCTTAGTGTCATATCTAGTGAATATAGGCCGACCGCTTAACTGAGACGTTGCCTGAGGTAGCTGCGCGGTGCGGGAGGGGTGATATAATAATATATTTAATAATAATATATTTTATTGAAACAAAAACTTAGTATACAGAAACTCTGTGTTCGATAACAACTGCATTAGTATAATACTGTGTCGCAGTCATTAACGCCCACCTCCAAAAAGTCGAGACAAAAGTAAAAGTAAAGTAAAACTAAAAGACTAAAACTAAACAAAATTTTAAAACTTAACTAATATTTATATATGAGATTGTGTGTTAGTTGTTTAGTTTGTGATAGTTGTCACAAGTTGACGAATCACTGAGCACTCGCATCACGTAATTACACCCCTCTCGCACTGCTACCTCAGGCAACGTCTCAGTTAAGCGGTTGGCCTATACATGGTTACTAATGCTTTTATTTTTCTGGGTTATCTTGAGACATGATTCATTTAATTTTCCTGTAAAATACATAATTATGTGTTTGCATTCTTTTTGTACTCTTATCTTAGTACTTATACGAGTTATCTAAAACAATTTCCAAAAAAAACAATATTTTCTTTGTAACCCATTACTAATCTCACCATTAAAGTCAAAACATTTCCCGATAACCTATCTATTAAGACCACTTCGCAATAAATACAGCCGACCAATATGTGAACCAGCTCTAAGATTTTTTGTCGCCCTAGTAACGATAATCATGTCACACGTTTTTTACAGCAAACCACACAGGACAAAATGGCGTTACCATCAGATTATCATAGGCTTGTGGTCGGATTATTACTTCATTTTTTCAACCTGTGCCTACCTGTTCAAAAGCCCGAGATCCTTAGATGATAGGACCATTCCTGAATCGTTACCAATTGACCAATTTTCATTGACCTGTGGAGTTAAACCTTCATGGGCTTAACAGAGGTCAAGTTATGCTGGTGGTATTATACAAATTAATAAGCCAAGCAAGCTTCTTAACCGGGTGAATATTTTGTTTATTATACCTATTAGAAATTTGTCGAAACATTTTGGTTGAGTGTGTTAAGATAAATACTGCTACGTCTTTTATTTTTATTCCTCGCGTTAAATATTTGAGGGATTTGTTTAGCTTTGTCTGAATGTTTGATCAAATGTTTGGAGCTGATAACGAGGGAATGTTTGATTCATAGTTCGGGGGATTTAAAATTAAAGGCGGATTTGAAGAATTCCATTGCCACTGAAATGTAAGAGATAACGACACTGGCTTGAAAAACTATCAGCTCGTTAACCCGACTACGGTAAAGCCAAAAGGAGGGGTTTTGATTTTTGCAGTCTATGTATGTGTGTTTTTCTTAATCTAAACAGCTGGTCTATTCTGTAAAGATCTCACCGTGAAAACGTAGGTAAAGTGAGCTGGCCTAACACCTGATGCCAGGAAATGACGCTATCTTCCTCTTAGCGTGTCGATAGCAATATAAATGGACTCGGCCCAGAATTCGGCAACTTGCTTGGCTCCATCACCAGCGTCCATCAGTTCCTGTAACGTGCAGCTGACAGGACACGCAGGACACGACATTAAGTGTCCCATCGTTTGTGGACACTATTGACAGCTCATTTCACCTAAGTTTTCACGGTGAGATTTTTACAGAATAGCTCAGCAGATACAGGGCATTTACTGTAATGTAAATTACAAACTAATGTAAGTGGTTAAGTACTCGTCATTTGTCTATTACAAACTTGGCTTGCAACTTGGATTGTCTATAGTTAATAATATCAGCCTGTTACTGCACTACACTGCTGTACTGATGTCCTACTGCAGGACAAGGCCTCCTCTCAAACAGAGAAGGCATGCGCAATTGAGCATTGATCACCAAGTTTGCTCAAGATGGATTGGTGACTTCATTCTTATTATTTTTTTTTACTATACCATTTATTAGTCAAGCATGAAGGCATCCTAACATCATCTTGACAATGTAACCTAATGTTAGAAGGAGTTAGAGAGTCAGATATCAAGGTGTTGAAAAATCGCTATTGGCGCTGGTTTCCTTGTTCACAAACTAGCATCTTTTTCTTTATATTTCAATAAGAAAAGGACAGAAGATAAATATTAGTCTAGTCCTGTCAAAATAAGATACTCCATAGACAAATTAGACGTGATTAAAAACATGGCTACTAAAAATACGTCAATTTACGTCAGGCGCTGACTAATTTGACAGGACTAAACTAATATTTATCTTCTGTCCTTTTCTTAATGAAATAGAAAAAGAAGATGCACTGAAATTAAATTTAGTTTAGTTTGTGAACAAGAGAATCGGCGCCATTGAACCAAATAGGTATCCTACTCAAAACGTTTTCATTTCTGCATCTAATGTAATTAAAGTTAAAAGCAGTATTACTTAATATCAATTTGCGTTGCGCCTAAGTCCCATGCTTCCTCCTCATAGAAAACAGTTTTGACCCATTATAATTTCTTCATGTGATTTAAAGCATAGCGTTCAGCTTACGTGGGATCCGTCTGCCGAAGCCGTTACATTAACCATTTCAGCACATGCTTAAAAACCGATAAACGACTTAGAAATGTCGGAATCTCGACAATTTATGTTAACACAAGTGTTTCGCTCGTACATTATCGGTTTTAACTGGTGTCAATTGAATTTTATAGGCTTTTTACACGCCTTGTGGCTTTACGAGCGAATAAGCGAAATTGAACGAGTCTCGTCCGTCGGCGTCTCTTGCTACACGTTTACACTAATGCATTTTTTATATGACATTCGATAGTTATTTTCTTGCAATCCTGCTGTCTTTATGGCTATGCAAGTCTGTTTTGATTTAAAAAAGTCGTCTGTACGGTGTTGATCTGTTTTCTCACTATGCCATTACTCCAGTACTGTACAAGTGTACAAGTCTATCTCATTCTATAAAATAAAGTTCCAACGTTAATTATAAAATAGCAATGTAGCGGTATCTAGTACAACGTCACATGCGAACAAAGCGTCATACTGACGTCACGCAAATCCTGCATCTCGCAAGCAGAGTTTACCGCGCAATTAACATATACATATACAAACTTCCCGACTTCAGTCGTTGGGCAGTATCCCGCCAGACACAACACCCGTCTGGTCGGAGGATTCTCCATTTTCTATGGAGGATGAGTGAACTATGCACCCTGTTCCTCATGCCTCTATAGCAAAAACAACACATACTCAATACAAATCCACGCACAACTGAAATAAAATCCATGACTCTGGATTCGTTGCACGGCAAAGTGATATCTAGTGTTAGTAGTTTTTTTTTTTTATTTCTCATAAACACTCTGGAGTCCGGATTCGTGCCCGGTAAAGGCCCCCATGCTATAATATGCCCCCTGTTACATGGGATTTAAATATAAATGGCGAAATGTGGGTGTACTATATTTATACCTCTGCTTAACCCGTAAGGGAATGCAGGCGCGGCGGGATCGTCCGAAAGGGTTACCGCTGCCCTGGAACAGAAAGGGCTAAGGAAGGAACACGGGTGGGTTTTAGTCAGTAAGAGTCTGACACTCCCTTCCGCTCCACCCAGAGCGGGAGGGGTCATTTGAGGATTTCCCATCCAAAAAAAAAGGGAATGCAGGCGTGATGTTATGTAACCAAATCAGCCAACAATGTTCCCACTGCTGGGACTGGGGCCTCCCCTCTTCGAGAGGGAGTGGGCTGTAATCTACCACGTGGACCCAGTGTGACTTGGTAGATGTCACTTGTCTTCGAATTTTTGGTTCTAGGACATGCTGGTTTCCTCACGATGTTTTCCTTCGCCTGGTGATGGCTGGCTAGCTTTGGTGATGAAATCATTTACACAAAGTAAAGCGCCTGGCTGGGTTCGAACCCACAATGACTCGTTAGTCGGGGCCTTTACCACTGGGCTACCACTCCTCTAAGTTACTGTATCACTGTTATGTTATGTAAAATAACATATTTATACCCTACATTATCGGAACATCATACATTGCGATAATGTTCATCGCATCTTTCGATGAGTCACGTCATCACTCAATCTGAACGACGATTTCTTCTCTGTGAGCTAATAGCGCACCACTATAATAACATAGTTTACTAAAATATCTTACGTGTTTTAATAAAATTACATATTTTAGTTTTTACATTATTGGAACAGAATAAACTACGACCATATAAATATTTCTACAAGTGACATCATCACTAAATTTTATCAACAATTTCTAAATCAACAGAAAAATGCATTTAAATATCGAAAAGATACCGTAAGCGCTAATTGTCAAATCAGCGCAGTTAAGCTACAGTTAGTCAAGCCGATAATTGGATGGGTGACCGATTTTAGTAGACAACTCGTTCTCCAAGGCGACCGAATACCACGCAATCAATGTAGCGTGTGATTACAGGCTTTACTTTGTAAGGTGGTGTTTTGGCATGCATAGTGTTGAATTGTTGGTATTAGTATAGTAATAGAAAATAGTTTGTTGTCCAGATAATACAGAAAGCAGGTTCTCACAGATTAGCAACCTATTACTGAGGGTTTGTAGTACATCTCCTTAAGTCTAAAATTACATGAGATTGTGTACTGTTCATGCTATTTTAGACTATTAGGTACATTTAAACTCCACAAGGTTAGACCTCAAAAAGGTGGCTGGGACAGACTGGATGCGAAAGGCAGAGGACAGGTCGTTGTGGCGCAGCATGGGCGAGGCCTATATCCAGCACTGGACAGCAGTGGACTGCGATTTGATTGAAAGGTCAAATTGACTCTGGAGTTGGACTAAAATAACTGAAAGATAGACAGAAACAGAAAACGGAAGATCCAGTAGACAATACAGGTCGTAATAGTTTCAAGTCAAAAGCTTCAAGTCCTGAAACTATAAATAAGGTAATAACGACCAGATAACACAACATAACATCATGCCTGTAACCCTCGAAGGCAGAGGCGTGCCCTTAGACATACACTACCACACCACCACCACCTACACACCACCACCCACCACCTACACCCCCCCTCCTTGCACACCTACACCCGCATATGCAGACTCCGGAGTGCTACTGAGAAATTCCTGGTGGAAAACCCAACAACACTTCGCCCGGAAATCGCACTTTGTCCGACCTGGGAATCGAACCTAGAAACCTTCCCGAAGATGTATACCTATTAGAAGTTCTATGGTAAGTTGGATATTTGAGAATTTAAAAGCAATGTAGCCAAGTAGTTCTTAGGAAAATATCACCAGCCAGTAATGTATAAATTTACAATTTTCAAAAAACCGTGAGAAAATTTTACGTAGGTACCTAACAATGTGCGTTTTGCCAATTTTATTGTTACACCTGCAACATTTATTTATTTATTTATTTATTTATTTATTTATTTATTTATTTATTTATTTATTTATTTATTTATTTATTTATTTATTTATTTATTTATTTATTTATTTATTTATTTATTTATTTATTTATTTATTTATTTATTTATTTATTTATTTATTTATTTATTTATTTATTTATTTATTTATTTATTTATTTATTTATTTATTTATTTATTTTCAAGGGCATGAATGAATGAAAACATGAATCAAGGGCTCGTCCACCATAACATGACCACTTCAAACCGTCACCGACGTTTTTATTTTTATTCGGACATCAAGAAAATTCCTTAACGCCAGTAAACGCTAGGTAAAGCATAGAAGATACAGTAGAGGTAGCGCAATGTGGGTGTTCTAGCTCGTTGTTTTATAGTCTTCGTGTTTTTATTATAGATGCCGCCATAACGTGTCCGTTTTATACTTAATGGGCATTTCTAATGAGCATATGATTCACGAGTATTTGACTACAAAATGCTTCTTTTTGAGGTTAAAAGAGGAAGACCGTGTCACTACGGACAATATGTCAATTATACAGGGTTAATGTTCAAAGAACAGCCAAATTTAAGGGTGTGGGACAGACCATCCAATTGAACAACTTTCTATAAGGGACCAATATCGTAATCGCGAAAAATTTACCAACTGCCCCATAGAAACCTTCAATACCTACGCGACCTAAGCGGGGGGCTATGGGTCGGCTGAATTTTTTTCTCGATTACGATGTTGGTCCCATGGAGAAAATAGTTCAGTCTGATGGTCTGTACCACATCCTTCAATTTGGCTGGTCTTTGAAAATTAACCCTGTATAGAAAAAACTTACAATACAACATAACATAACATCACGTCTGTATTCCTTGAAGGGTTAGGCAGAGGTGCACCCACACACACACACACCCACACATTTCGCCAAGTATGTTTAAGTCCTATTTAATACGAGGCGAGGTAACAACCGCACAAAAATCCAGATTCCGGGCTGCTCAAAAAATCAAAATCAAAAGTAATTTATTCAAATTAGGCTGAGAATCAGCACTTTTCGAACGTCAAAATTACAAAAGACAGTTCCCCAAAACACTCGCCCTTACCACTTCCTAGTGCTTTCGCTGGGAAGAAGAAGTGGCGCAACAAACTCCCCAGTAGCACAGCTGTCTGTTCAGTTAGAAAATACTTTATTGTATACAATGCTACTGAAAAATTCCAGATGGAGAAACCCAACAACACTTCGCCCGGGAATCGAAACCCAGGACCATATTCTCAATATTAGCGCTTACCACCACTACACCAACGAGGTAGTCAATACATACAATATAACTGCCATAAACGAACCCAATACACATCATGCAAGTAATGGAGTCATTAAACAAAAAACCGTATCAAATAATACAACATACATAAACTTAAAAACACCCCGATTCCCCAGATAACCACCACAAAAAAAAAACCGAACCATGAAAGCATTACCATTAAAAACGAGGACATAATAAAGCAACAAATTAAACGAAAAACAATACCTTTAAAAACAAGCGACTATCTCGGAGATAAACCACTAAATCCGTTGATTAATCTATAGCTGCTATCAAGCCGTGTTAATCACAAGTAAGAGCCATAAAATGCAAAAAATCATTGAGCACAATAAATCAATAGAAGTCCAGCCAAATGTGAAACAAAAGATACACGCACAAGGCAGCTCAATCTTGGCCGAAGTGCGTTATTTATTAGGATAGATTATCGTAACAAATCACGGGGACGATTGCTATACTGGAATCATTTCGTGTAACCTGAGAACGCCCCTTATATTTGATGATTGGACAAATAAATATATTTTCCGTATCCTGTTTATCTGGTTTGGGGTGTTAATAAAAATGTAGAGGAGATTCGGTGTGAATGGACATTGTTTGGTAATAAAATGCTGTGATTTAATTTTGAATGGTTTTTTCGCTGCTGTGCTTAATACATTTTTGCTTTAATCTATTTTATTATGCCTCTGAAAAGCTGAAAAGCGTTATTATTATATAGTACGCACGACGACATATCATGCTATATATCTCCAGTTTTAGTTGGTTTCACACATTCATTCGTTGGCTTTTCGTACATTCAGAAATCAGCTTATACTCGAATGTCGCTGTGTGCACAAGCATAAATAGGATGCAGCTATTCACAAAAAACAAGATGCGGATTCATATAAAGGCAGTAAATTAAAAATGCAGTAGGTATATTAGATGTACGATGCACATTCATCAGTACCTACTTAATAATCCGGCTCCTTTATAAAGTTTTTATACAATACGTTCATTGACATAATTATGATAAATTATATTTCTAAATCACAAAATACAAGGAAACTTCGTTATTTTCAATCCAAAAGTTTTTGTTACGCGGTCGAATCAATTCATTATGAAGTTCGTATTCTGTGCTTAAATTATAAATGAACAATAACTGATTGATTTGACCTTTCTACTGGTGGTCTGAAGGTGTTTATATCGATTTCAAAGCAATTAAGCAGTAAAGTAATATACCTGTATATATAGGTATATAATGAACAATCTTGTTCGTAACTTTGGCATTGAATGATTTAATTGATTAATTAGTTACTGGCTTACTGCGTTGCTACTTCGTTTACTTTAATCTCAGAACATAACATTTTATCTTACGCAATAAATAAACCTACTTACTTTGTGCATTATACACAAATCGATCCTACATTCTCATTTATTAAAATGATTACAATTAACATCGCCTCTAAAAACTCAAACACCAAAAACATAAATCCCAATCACCTTCAAAACTTTCTCCACGGAAAAAAAACAGAAAACAAAAACAGATGTCATCCGCCACAGGTCCAATTAGTCCGGACCTCCCCACCTGGTGTGAATGGATCCTTGGTCAGGGTGGCCGGCGTCAGTCGTCCTATCGTTCCCAATAAATTAGAAGCCACTAATACAAGCTGTGGCCTTACAGAAGACTGGCTGTGTCAAACCTTCACTAATGTACAACCACGATAACAGATTCAAAACCACTTATGTGAGCCCCACCAATTTACCAAGACCTCCCTTATGTTCTACGTTTAAAGGACTGAGTTCCTCTGTGATAGGTCTTGCGTTTTTGGTGGACTTGTTCGTACATTCGCTGTTTTGGGGCGCAAGGCAATGTTGCCTCTTTTATATCGTTAGTATAGAATTCAATGTCACGTGGTCGGAGTGTGTAATGTAAATTCTTGCGTACTTTATTGTTGAAGATGACTGGTAATTGATTTAGTGGTCGGATTTATGAGGGTCTGTTTTTTTTGTATTTTGGATCTGGTTTAATCTGGAGCGATATTTTAAGGAATTTGGTTTGATTATAAATCAGTGGTGTCATAATTGTGTATCAACGAGTATGATTCATACATTCTTATGTATTTATATGCAAGTGGTCACTTCCAGTCAATTACGCCAGCTGAGAAAAGTTAAGGAATCTTAAATAAAGAGAATAATAAAATTATTAATGGATTCGAAAGATAATTACTTACTGGAATCGTCAAAATCAAAGCCTATAGGTAACATCGTTCGACACTATCACAATCTACAAACCCCTATTAAAATTCTATTAATAAAACATAAAGCCTCATACGCATTAGCCGTCAATACCTTCATATGCACAAGCCATGAATCTTTTTTGTACGGTAACCTTTAGATCGGTTACAATACTAATATGTTCGCGGATAGGATCCGACGCATGAGCGCAGCGGCGCGGAATAACGGACGGCGGCGCATCTTGCGATTTGTCGCTGCGATCATGTCGCGATAGTGCGCAGTTCGACTAGCGTCAACCGAGAGTGTGCTGGATGGCGGTTTAGAGGATGGTGGCAAGAACTTTCTCAACTCAAACTTAAGCAGTTCCAAGAGATTTTTGACGAACATATAATGTGAAATCCCTACCTGTCTCTATCCTTGACAGAATACGGAACTCTGTGCAGCAAGCTATACATTGTAGAGGTAGGTAGTAAATACCAAGCCATAAATTAAAAATCGGCTCGCAATCATGATTTTAAATCATGCTGCACTTATTGGTAAAGGTCGCCTAGTAGGATCTTAGCGCTTTTTAATACATAAACTCACACACACACACACACTACATTCTTCCCATGGGGGTAAGCAGAAACTACAGAACGCCACCTGCTACGATCCTGAAAGGTTTCGTGCGTTATAGTTCTTGCAATCGGCGTGCGTGTATGACCAGCACGTAGGTAATTAAATTACGTAACTCACTATCAATCACAATCTGAATTACTTTGAAGGATATTGCTAATGTTCGAAAAATTTGTCTGCTCACAACGTAAATAACGCAATTAATGTTGTTAAACTGTCAAAATCCCCCACTCCCCCACTCCTCCCCCGCTTTTTTTTGTGTGTTTGTTCTTTTTTTTGCGTCATGTTTGCCGCAAATAAATGTATTTTCTTTCTTTGTTCTTTTGTTCCTACCGTTAGTGTATTACGCAACTACCCCGCAAATATAGTGTGTGTGTGTGTATGTAGGAAACTAAAGGAGCTAATTAATGTTCGTATACATTATAATTGACAGCCCATTTCAGTATATCACAATGTTAAAAAAAGTTCTACTTATAAGCACACACTCAAAAACGAACCCCTAATCACAGCAAACTTGCATAAAATCCCAACAAAGCTTTCAGAACCCCGCAGTTTGGCGACATCGAACATACAATCATTTATAATACCCCCTACAAAAAGTACAATCGTGCAAGCCTTGTTAAGTCCGTCGTCGCACAGGGCAAGACCGTACCAACTACTCGGACGTAATCGATTCGTCGCATCGGTGCTCATTCAATAATCGAAACATGTCGCTAGTCTGCCCATATCTTTATGCTTGAAGCGTAATCTTTTTAATTTATTGAGCGCGTTTTAAATTAATATTGTAATTGTTGGTAAATGAGATTGATAAGAGTGCAAGGATTTACATTTTTTTTTATTTTGATTGGTTATATGTATAACGATTTTTGTACAAGGGGACAAGTACCTTATTAATAAATCAAGGCCATAACTCCGACATCTAGACTAGTTTTATGAATAGTTTTAAACAATAAGCACCTTAAATGGCAAGCGTCAAAGCAGTGGTACTGAGAACAACATTGATAAATAGGTAGGTCACACTTTCAAATTTGTCGACAATGTTCCTCGTTGAGACATAAAATATATAATATACTTAAAGAAATATTTTTTTTAACACTTTTACTACTGCCAGACTTAGGTAGAGACACAATAGAAAATCTATTGTTGACGGACACCGCTGACCGCGATGGCAATCAATGCCTTAACAAGTTTCAAGAATCATTACAAAATCAAATCAAACGGGCACTTATGAAACATCAGAAGCTAGGTGCATGGTTCAAAATTGGTCGTTTCCAACAAAGAAGAACAAATATATAAAAATAAATAACAAAAACAAACTTATAACTAAAATTAATTAAAGCTTATACAAATTGATAAGTATGAAGCTATACTATGAAAAATATTTTCTCCGTGCGGGAATCGAACCCGCGACACGTAGCAGTCAATCGCTTAACCACTGCGCCAACCGTATCATATACCGTATCATATCTGCATGATTATGTTTATCTTTCTAATTATAAATCTACCACTAAAAACATAATTATGCAAAAGAGAATCAATAATTATCCTTAAATTATAAATGCTTAAATCATAATTCATAACTTTACAAATTATAGGTTAACGAAACGAGCCAATATATAAGACGGTATAATAAGCGGTTGCACATACAATGTTGCAATTTGATCTCTGTTTAATTATTGTTTTAAACGCATTAACGGGAGCTGTTTTTGCTAAAATCATCGTGGAATATTAATAGCTTTAGAATTCTAGGTATTGTGAAACTCATTGTAGTATAGGATTTGATCACGGTGGGTCGATGGTTGGGTTTTATCCTTTTACTCTCTCTGCTTTTGTGAATACTGAGAAGATATATTACTACTAGTACTTGCCTACATTAGTATACCTAATTATGTCACGCAAAATACGCGCATTGACGCTTGCTATTATTTAAAGTGTATATATTGTTTAAAAGCATTCATAAAAGTTGTCAAGATCTCGAGTCTAGACGACGGGGTTATTAACTTAATCTATTAATAGCTATTAAATTCTCAGTATTGCAGGAGTATATTATCTTCTCAATATTCGTGGTATATTGCAAGGAAATTCCTTTGGACTACGAACTTTCACGAGCTGTTGTCAATCAATCTTAATCACACAATGAAGCTTTACTAAAAATATCTCGTAGATCCTCATTATCATCAGCCCATATCAGGGTCGCTGCTGGATATAGAACTCTCGGATAGCATACCAGTTATCTCGATCCTAGACTCCAGTTAATCTCATCCAACTGCTACCCGTATACACTTTATAATGTTTCCAAGCAATTTTTATCTGCACTTGTTTCCTGCTTTCGTATTGTTTTCACCCCAACTATTGCATTTAGCGAGCAGCAGATATTGCATTTTGATAACAGTGGTGGCCCAGTGGTATCGACCCTGACTTAAGAGTTATAGGTCGTGAGTTCAATCCTAGACAGGCACCTTACTTTGAGAATTTAATTTCATCACCACTACTCTCAAAATGATATAGGAAAACATCGTGAGGAAAGCGACATGTTCTAGAACCAAAAATTCAAAGACATGAGACATCCGCCAACCCACACTGGCACCCGCGTGGTGGATTATGGACCACTCCCTGTCACAGAGACGAAGTCTTTGTCTCAGCACTGAGAACGTTATATTAACGTTGGCTATTTAGCACCAAAGCCCAACCTAACGAGCAGAAAACAAAGCTCACACTAACAAAAACGTTAAACAAGAAGCAGAATCATCAAAACATTTTATTCCCCACAACATCGGCCTATCATATAGGAACACAAATAAGGTCGTAACTCAAAACACAACATTCATGATTGATTCTTACGCTGTAGGCTGGTTTACGACAGTGCGAAATACACATATTATGATTCTTGACCTCGTTAACATTATTTACGTTGGCTCTACTTTGTATGAAGCACGTGTCAAAAGCCTTTATGACTGAGCCTTTGTAAGCAGATAGTTTTTTTTTTTCGGAGAAGGCCCATATGTGTGAATGTCCCTTTGAAGACTGTTTGCTGTCGAAACGTTTTTTCTTAAATATCTAGCAGCACTTTTTACTATGTCTACCGCGAAATACCTAAGTATAAATAGAATTTAGACAGTATTCATCATCATTCTCCAGCTCCCAATTTATTTGGGGTCGGCGCAACATGTCTTTTTATTCCATACTTCTCTATTAGTCGCCATCTCGGTAGTCACCCCCTTTCTAACCATATCATCATTCCCACATTCCATCCATCGTATCTTTGGACTTCCCCTAATTTAGACTGTACTATACCTGGCCATTTAGAATCCAATTTCAAATGGCAGGAAACGACAGCGCGACAGGCCCAGAAAGAGATGGCGGAATGAGGTGGACTCCTTCTCAAAGGATTGGCCCACAATCGTAGTAGACCGGGAAAAGTGGAAGGAGGGTAGGGAAGCCTTTGCCCTGCAGTGGAACAACACAGGCTTGTAATAAAATAATTATACCTGTCAATATCCTAAACCTGACAAATTAGTAGCATGATGAAAACAGCCGTCGTAGAATGATTACCAAAGACAGAGAGCCAAGCCAAACGTCTTTATATCCCAAATTTCAGAATCAACATGCTATACATATATCATTATGTTAATATCAACACTTGACTTTTCGATTACCTTTCCAAAGAACCAGAGGGGACACTGCCATAACAATTATGCTTGGTAGAGTTATGGATAGTCACAGCATGCTATAAGCAGAAAGGAAGACGCTGCTTTCTCCTCTTCCTGCGATACTTATATATGGGAACAGGGTTGTCTATTAAGGTAACTGAAGAATACATTTTTAACGATTTTTCTCTCACTTCATAAATACAGAGTGGCGATTAGGTTATCACATTAAATAATACAGGGGTCATTACAAGTTTTTAAAAGTCTGTTAAAATAATAAAATTTAAATTTTACTAAAAATAGAAAAAAAAAACAAATAAAATAATTAGCGTAAAAATTGTCATGAAATAAACCGTCCTTGATAATAAGTCGCTAGACACGCGTGAGGCAATGGTGTCAAGAATTCAACCCAAACTTTATGTTATTGTTATTAAGTAAACACAAATTAAGTTTAATGTTATTAGGTAAATACTGAAACGAAAAAAAGGTCCCACGGCTAAAATGATAATTGTTATTAATTCTTTTAATTGTGTATGTTTAATATACGTTATGTAGAATATGTGTGGTTTCAATTCATATGGTAACCTAATCGCCACACTGTATACTGCTTCTTTGGTCTTGTGGTCTCTAGCGCTACTGCTGAACATGAGGTCAAGCTGTGCGATTCTGTAACCATCTCACCGTGAAAACTTAGGTGAAGTGAGCGTGGAGTGAGCTGTCATTCCATGATTGACACTACTGACAACTCACATCAAGCCACTTCACTTGAGTTTTCACGGTGAGATTTTTACAGAATCGACCGGCTGGTTTCGATTCGCAGGTAGGGCAAAGTGCTATCCAGTTTTTTTCCATCTAGAATTTCTCAGCCCGGAGTCTAGAGTTTGATGGCAATAGGCTCGTTCCTATTACATGGGACTTAATCATAACTAGCGAAATGTGGGTGTACTTCCGCCCAACCCTTTGGAGAAACAAGGCGTGATGCTACGTTCATACCTATGTATACTTACGTCCTTCATCCACCGTCCAATTCTCACGCCTAACACAACTTATAGAAAGTCATATCTAAACGTACGTCCATTGTGATGTCAAAACATTATGGCGTATATAATGTCGGCTGACCGTTGCCTATAATTAAGCCATAACTACTTAACTTTGATTCTGACCCATCAATCATAGCAATTGTTTAGTTATTGATTTATAGATACGAAGATTATTGGAAGTAAAAAATGGTGAGCTATGCGGAAAAAATGCATTGAAGAATAATGTAAATGCAACTCGCGTTTTTCTTCTTTGTTTTTGGAGGTGGCCAATTTTGAGTATGTTATTTGTGTATCGTCTTAGCTTGATATTGAAGACCGAGTTATTAAATCTAGTTTTACTACAAATTATAGGGATTTCAGCCTGTACAATACCTACACTGTTTCTTCTTCTTTGGGTTAAGGTTAAAGAAGACTTTTTTCAAATACAATGGTAATGGTAGAAGCATGAAAGTGTGTCGTCACACGCACTGGCGGACGATCAAAAGAACCTCCTTTACCCAAACCATTAGTTCCACCCGCAGAAGATCACGCACCTAGATATGAGTTCTCTACTGGACTCCGGACCCGGTTTGGTCGAAGCTAAGAACAACTGTTCTGCCGATCGATTCTGTAAAAATCTCACCGTGATAAGTTAGGTGAAGTGAGCTGCCAATTAATGTCCATAGCATTTAGTTTGGAATGACAGCTCACTCCGCGTTCACTTCACCTAAGTTTTCACGGTAAGATGGTTACAGAATCGCACTGCAGGTTGAGATTCATAGACGACTCCGCCTTGGAATTGTGCTTTTCCACAAACGATGGGACACTTGCACGTTACAAGAAATGGTGAACACTAGTGATGGCTCCAAACACTTAGCGAAATTTTGGGTCGGGTCCATTTAGATTGCCATCGATACGCTAAGAAGGAGATGAAGGATGTCAGTCTTTAGTGGATAACAAGAAATTAAAGCCAAAGGAGGGTTATAATTTTAAAAGGCTAGTTGGTATTTTATCCTCAATAACAATTTTAAAGAATTCGAAATCAATTCGAATTCGAAAACAAAAAAATCAACAATTCGAGATCAATAAATCAGAAGATTGACCATACAAGTTATTTCTTATTTATTGAAATATATAATAATACAAACTGCTACAGCTAATAATACAAATTTTGCTGCATCACCAAAGCGTTACCAACCATTATCGGATGCCAAACAAAATGTCACAAAAAAAATTGAATCCTGACGAGAAAATTACACCTTAAGGTTGCCACAAAACGGAATGCTACCGCATAATCGTCGGGAGCATCTTTGTACCAAACAATTGATCCTTTCTTTACCCTTGAAGTTAAGATTGGCTATCACTCGTCCCATTACATATAATTATCTAATCTAAAACCTTTTAGGTGTAAAACTTTGAAGAGACTTCTGAGAAACATCAGGAGTAGGGTTGCCTCTGATGATAACAGATACGCATCCGATATTTATGTTTCTATGATTTTGTGTTGCTAATGTGATCATAAACAATTTAGGATCATAAACAACAACAATAATAGGAATGAAAAAAAGAAATGTTAGTGTTAGCTAGGTCCATTTTATAGCATATTTAAACAGATCGTTTCATACGGATTTACAATCACATTGCGTTGTTTTACTTCACGTCTTAAATCTTAAAATTGATCCAAAAATGGGTAACTATTATAAAAATCAATCAACTCAGCCTTACGCAGTCCATTGCTGGAAATCCCAGGCTGTGCCACAACACCTTTCTTGTCTTTCACCTTTCGCATTCAGCCTGTCCCAGCCACCTTTTTAAGGCATCTCATAAGAATGGTACCTTAAAAAAAGTGCTTTTGCCATCCCTAGCCGTGGGAGCCTGCCGCAACATATCGGCGTTTAATCACGGGCTAATTACCAGTTTTGGCTATCAGCTATCACATACAGATAGACAGTGCATTAGCCAAAGGTCAGGGTAGACTCAGCTTACCCATTGCTTTAATTACCTATGTTTTAGTTCACATGAACTTTGGCACTTGTCTTAGTCATCTAGTGAGTTATGGATTCTTTTCAGATGTGTAAAAAGTTGCAAGGTGTCGGCGGACGATCAATATCTATCATCAGCCTATATGATTGAAGTCCTTTGCTCATATGCCTCTTCAATCGCACGTCATTAGGTATACTCTATAGTCATTTACTCTCATGCAGCTACTACCATCGACTCAGCAGCGAAGATCATCGCTCCACCTAACCTTAGGGCAGGGAGTATTGACTGCAGAACGTAATGACAAATATTTATTTATGGAAAACAGCTTGTAAGCACCAGACGGTATTTTTAAGAACGTTCTCAGTCTGATCTCAGTTGTGAACTGTCAAAGATACCTCTAATTTCCCCACATTTTTGACAAGCTTTTCGTCGCTGAGATGAGATAGCGACTAGATTTTGAACGTTTTTAATTACAAGAATTGGCCTCCAGGTACTTAATAACTTATCGTCAATTAGCTAGCATTATGTTTTCGAAATTATTAGTATTTTATTTGTTTTATGATCTTAATCATTTAGCGATAACTGATTGAAGAAATGGAAGGGAAAGATGAGGGAAGGAGAGGATATTAAGGGAAGGCAGGTACGCATCATATAACCTTAACATAATTTCACATGTTACATTAAAATAAGTAAGTACCTTGGTATGGGGCTATTTATTACGTAAGACGATTTGAGGGTGGAGGGGGTCCAAACCAGTCTTATTTTTTCTTACGTGGGAGTGGGAGGGTTGCAAATTACTCTTACGTAATATTACAAAAGTAAAAAAAAAATATAAGTAAGTTTTAATTTTTTTTTGCTATTTTTTCTTTGCAATTTTGGTAGATACTAATCTGACGTAAGATTGAAAGGGAGCGGAGGGGGTTCATCCAAGTCTTATATTTTCTTACGTAGGGAGGGTCAGAACGTGGTCAAAATTGTCTTAGGTAGTAAATGAACAACCCCTATCGGAATGTTCAACACTTTAGCAATATATCCAAAACAAATTAGCAATTACCAAGCTTGTAATAAGCGGCGCTAACGTCGATCGTTTTAAATTAAGGGGCAGTCATTACCACGCGCTCATTTGCCAGCTTCTGTTACACCTTTTTGCGAAACGTAGTGAGCTCGATTACCGACCGATAATGTGCTGGCGATACGCATCTGTTGGAAGAATGTGGGGTACAGGGTGGTTTGGTTATTGGGGCTCGAAATTGTAAGAGAAACTAGAAGCATCTATGTTGATTTGTTTCACAATAGCAGTCGCTGGGTTGGTTTGCTTATGTTTATTTATTTTCTTTTTGTGCTATGTTTTACAGATTGATGTGTAAGAGGAGTCTGAAAGTCCGAATGGATTCTGTTCCGAACAAAAAAGACTCCGATTAGTAACAATTTACCGAACATGCTCGACATTCTATTTTTGGATATCGTTTCTCATAAAATTTTGAAAGGCACATAAATAAAACAAACACGCTCTGGAATTTAGTGCTGGAAAATATAAATACAAAAACAATACCTGGAAATAATAACAAAAGTAGCTACGTTGTTATTAGTTCACTCTCTCTTTCTCTCTAATAGAAAACCAGATACACGACACTATCAATAATATCCTGAAAATCATAAACTAAATAAAATATTTTACTTTCTAAAACAGCCTGTATAGAGACACTACACATAAAATACCTCGGGCCCGTCAAAAAGACGTAGTGGCCGCGTCAATCAAGGGGCGCTCGCACCTTTTAACAAAAAAATAAAAAGCCGTCGCCAATTATTGTATGCTTGCCCTTAATGGGTTTTACATGTACACTGATTATGAAAAGTATTCTATTTCTCTAGTAGTTAAAAAACTATTGTTATGATTATCAGCTCAATGTTCATTTTTCAGCCATTATAAAATGCTCTGCTGAATATTATCATCTACCTGCTATATTGGGGGGCTTTTTCCAATATATTGTCAGTCAGTCCAAGCGGACGAATACCACCATTTCATTTATTTATTCATCAAACAATATTTACATTGTGTTCGAATTTTACAAAATAATTACTTTTTAAACCATCCCAAGTAGCACGTTAGTGAATTTTGGAACTTATTTTGCAACTGTAGGTAGCATATAAGTGATGTAAGAGTGTACGGTATTACTTATAGATGCAAACAGCACTCGAATTTGCATATGAGTAGCTCTTATCACTAACACTTGCTTTTGAGTGTTTTTTGTTCCTGCTTTATCACTTATGGTGGCATTAAGCCGAATTTATTACTTATAGACGCATACAGGTTTCAATTTTTACTCTTTTAGAACTCAAAGAAGCATATGACATCTTAAAATCTCCCCTGAAGAACCGTGCCCTAATAGGTGGTAATTTTTCTTTATTTGGCACCTTTACTACTAAATAAGTAGTATATATAAGTTATTTATCACCTGTAGTGGCTCAAGAGTTATTATTGCAGCTCATTTGGAACCTAGTGTAATTGCCTTTGTAAGGTCTAATATACTCTAATATGCCACTGTAACGCGTAGACCGATTCCAAAAGATGGTTCTTGAAAACCTTATGCAACAATTTTCACTCATTTAGAACCACTTAAGATCTAACAGTTCTAAAAGATAGAAATGTAGAACTTATTTTTTATTACGATTCAGTGCGGCACTCCAATTGTTGAAAGGTAAGTAATTATCAATTTAAAGCATAATAAAAGGTACAGCAAGCAGATTGTAATAATAATAATTTTCTGTTTTGAGCAATTGTGTCTTGAGAATTTTACTATCAATAACGCAGGTTCCGTACATATTAATAAATTTAAAAAGAGTATGATTTGTATTTAAGTAGACCTACATTTTAGGTAATTGGACTAGTTTATATACCTAACAGTTATCAAATCACTTAGTTCACTTTGTAATTTTTTAATCTACATACGTTATACTGGGTGTAAATTACAGATTGGTAGGCAAGGCAAGATCAGTTTACATTCATGAGTTACCCTACGTCTCTTGTATTTCGATTTTCAAGTTGTAGGTAGGTACCTATTTGTCAGATTTATTCTATAAACATTTTTTTTTGCAGTCATGATCCTAGTGAAAGTTCTACTGAAATTACTGATGGAAATTCAACTGAAATAAGTGATGGAAATTTGGCTGATAATGATAATGTGAATAATGAAATAATAATAATTTAAGATTTAAAATAAAACACATTCAAATTCATGTCATACACGGATTTTATTTTCAATCACACAACTAAAAACACTGGGAATAGTCTCATAATTATAAGTTTACGTGAGGATTATTGCAGCATCACAATTTGAGTTAAGTAATTGTTTTACACTTAAATTTACATTTTTTAGAAGTCTTCTTAGTAGGCCAACTTAAAATTCCGTTATCCACCCATCCTTTCGGACAAATTGATAGTTTTTTGGAACCGTTTTCAATCGTTTCAACTATCAAAAACGGCATTCTGAAAAAAATAATAATATTACTGTAAAGTACATATTTTTATGCAGCATTATAAATTAAAATTAAGTAAGTCAATATGCCGTGTGCTGGCTTAGAATACTAGCACCCCATCTCTTCCCGTAGGTGTCGTAAAAAGCGACTAAGGGAAAACCAAGGAATAGGCAGAGCGTTCTCTGTGATGTTAATGTTACACTTTACACTGCGCCCGCCAACCCGCCTGCCAAGCGTGGCGAGTATGGCATTTGCCCCCGATTGGGGAGGCCTCATCACACACTGAATGTTACGGCTATTTAAGAAGAAGTAAGTACCTAATAAAACGGCAAACCTATGAACCTGCCGCATACCAGCTCTCTTTCTCATCTCGAAAATGATGGTTCCGAGCAACAGAATAGGATAGCAACATAGGAAAGTGCGATTCCGTGCGGTCAAATGTGATCCAACCCTTATTGTGTGCCAAATGTGGCCTATTAAAGCTTGATACCTCCTTTCCGTTACACCCTTTATATTAAGTACTTCATTTAGTCAAATAAATACTAATTAACACTATTACCTTTTACACAAATATTTTGATTATATGCCTAGTTCTACACATTGATAAAAATTACCTATTGCAAGTTAGTTCAAACCTACTAGTGTAGGTAGGTACTATATTATATTGTAAAGAAGAACTGCTAATGAAAAATTACCAATTGGAAACTATCAGTAGGAAATCGGGCATCGAATTAAGAAGTCTAGGATTATATTCCAGCCAACATTTACAATTTAAATAAATTTTACTTTATTTACCTTCATAAATGGGTTTTGTACCCGTCTTGAGGATCCCCAATTCAACGCAAAGACAACGAGACCTGTAAAGTGAAAATAATCACTACTAGGTACTAATGAGTGAATTTAGGACCTAGGAGCTCCAATAAGGCAACAAATGAGTGGAAATATGAACTGCAAGGTCTATTTTAAATCGCCATGTTTAAAAATGGAGTTCTTGAAAAGTACCTTGTTGAATGGTATTTTATTACAATAACATACAATAAAATGAGTTTTGATAACTGTTTTTGATGTAGTTTGACATTATACTTTTTGTAAAACCTTAATGTTAGGTTTTTATCAACCATATTTTTATAAAGTATTATCTAATTTATTTGATCAGTGCATATTTTTTGATAATTCTTGATTAGATCTAAGGCGCATCAAAATTTACTCAGTAAATATACCATGGTTTCACGATAAAAAACCATTTGCATGGGCTCCATGATGGTTATCCCATGTTACACACATATTTTTTTAATACTCACCAAATAGATGCAATAATCCAAATAAATTTGCTGTCACAACACAAAGCACAAACAACCGTCTTTTTGTTTATCTCCACCGAAAATAAGAACTTGTTAAGATCTCATTTGTCACTAAACGAATGAGCTGTATCGCTTTTTCGTGCAATCATTCATTCACGGCGCGCAATTTGCACCGTGAGTTCCAAGTGCCACTCAGGATAACAATTCGAACTCTTCTGCATCGCTTTTGCATCTATAAATAAGCTGCAATTTTTCTCCCTTTGGTAACATACAGGTTGCTTATAGGTTCTAACCACCTTTATAGAACTTAATCACGGTGGATTTTATTACTAAAGTTTCCAAAAAAATACTATATGCAAGCTATTTGTCACCAAATGTGTTACTTGGGATAACAGCTAAGCAATAATCAAACATATAGCAAACAAAAATAAAAATAGTACAATGTCATCAATCAAAAACCGTCACCTACATGTCAAACCATAAAGCACAAAAACCACCTTAATTATTCAATTTTACTTAAATCAACTGAGAATTAAATGTCATTAAAACTACTGTTTGTATGTCCAACCATAAAAAGCTCAATCACAACCATGTCCAACCATTAAATGGCAAATAGATGTCAATTAAATTACCATTTACATAATTATCCAACCACATAAGCTCAAAAACAACCATGTCTATTCCATATTGCGTTATTTAAAAAAGAATTAAATTTAAATGAAATGTTAGTCAAAATTAAATAAATGTCAATTTGAGGGAGACCAAATGTCAATTAAATGAAGATAAGGTCCATCAAATTAAATGTGTAAATCATTTGTCAATCAAAATAAATGTCAATTAAATTAAATGTCAATAAATTAAATGTCAATACCATATAAAATAATTCATACACAAATTATCTGGAATCATTCAACATCAAATCAGATACAGAATAAAAACATTGTACGACTGTTACGATACGTGTGACTTAAATAGTCCATTATTTCACGAGTCCTAAACGCCGTGCATTAATAGACTATGTACTTAAGTCACGCGTATCGTAAATTATTTTATAGCTCGTGGACCTAAACCCGCGTTAAGTCACGCTTTTCTGTATAAAAATGGACTAATTAAGTCACAGAAAAACGGGACTTCGGTGGGAGTTGAGGTCATACAGTGCCATAAAGGGATTTTAATTTTTTTTTTTACACAAATCAATCGTTTCATGATGAACTAAATAAAAATAAAAAAGACATGCACATACGTTGTTGTATGCACATGTTCCAACTTATAAGTTGTATACATACATAAATGTATTCAACAGTACCTTTGTTTCCGGAGAACGTTGCATTAAAAACGTATTCAAACGAAACACACCTTGAATCGATTGATAAATATCATCGACAGGAAATCACGACTCGATAGACAATCGAGACGAATCGATTTGTTAACATCCTTTATGTATATAAGAGATTTAAATGTAATTAACGCGATTGTTGTGAAGAAAGGATAAACTTTCGGCTGCTTAACTTTGATGTTCTTACTAATGTTCAGTGAATAATGTTTATTGATTGCAGTGAGAATGTTTTCATGTTGTCCTTGGGATGTCCAAGAGATGTTGAAGAATTTCTTAATACCGATTAGGCTTTAGAGGCTGTTGAAAGTCGGATCAATCACTGAAAAGATGTCGATATCAAACTAAAAGTTATGATAGATTCAGGAACATTTCAGTAGCCAGCTGAAAAGTTCGTAAATCTTTCCAACTACTCTCCTAGACGTAGGTATCCATAGCTATTAAAATCTGGACTATAGCTCTAGAAGAAAATAGTGACTAAAATCGTGTCGTATTATTGTGATGGTGATAGTGATTAATAATGATTAGCTTAGTGTATTTTGTGGGTAAGTGTTTTGATCTTTTTTGTCCCATATGGGGAAAAAATATAAACCACGTTGCCACCAAAACAGCACCTATATTCACCTCTTTGGTTTAATAAAGATGTGAGTATTATTATATTACCTAGACACCTTACACAACAGTCCCGTTTTAAATAACAACATTTAAAACAACGAACCGAAATCGGTCCAATTAAAACAGAAACTCTAGCACATAATTAGATATCATTTGATCGTCATCTTTTGTGGTTTGTGCCCGATCGAGAAACCGTAATAATAGCCCTCCTAGACAGGGGTTGTCAAAATGCTCATCTTATGCCACCGAAGGACGTTTTGATGGACAGACGAAAATTTTAATTGCATATTTAGTTAACCGTAACTGGCAACGAATGTAGGTAATTATAAAAATTATAGCGTTCACTATTGTGAAGTTGAAATCTGTATGAATTATTCAATATTTTGGATGTTTTCGAAATGCACACGATGAGATTGAAACACAAAGATAAAGCGAAACGTACCTATGCATAAAACTACAAAAATATTAAAACAAAAGGTGTTCGAAAGATGACGGTGCTCCTGCGTGCCTCGGAAAGCACGTTAAGGTCCTGCTGTCATCCTGGATCTCTGACAGTCGTTACAGCTCGTCAGAAGGGTGAAAGTCTGACAGCTAGTAATTATTACCAAGGGATATCGTATTACCCAGTTACTGGGTTATGGAGGTCAGATAGGCAGTCGCTCCATGTAAAGTACTGGTATTTAACTGCATGTGGTTAGACTGGAAGCCAACCTAAACATAGTAGGCTAGCAGCTAGGCAGATGATGAGGTGTTCAAAAGATGCTGCACCAGTTCAACTGTTTTTTTTTTTAAATCGAATACCAAGAAAAATGTTCCGACAGTCAACCTTAAATAGGTAAGTTGTTGTTCGCATTAGTGTTCATAGAAAACGATAAAATACTGATGTTCTAATGATAATAATTCCTAAAATAAAAATGTGAACTTTTATTGGCGGTAGACTTCATTGACGTAGGTATAACTAATATTTTAATATTATGTAGCGATTTCCAAACGCTGTAAAATTAATATAATAGGTGGCGCTCCAATCAATACAGTTGATGAGACAAAATTGAGCCAATCAGGATCCTAGAAAAAAATATTATGATTTCTCTTCGAAACGAAATCGTAAACGCACCATTAATAGCACCCGACTTTTTAACCCTTAAATACGTGCGTAACAAATCACACAATACGAAAGGATAATTTTATCTAATACCATCACTGGCACCGACCAAAGGCTTACCAATAAACGAATCGATTAATTAAAAATAAGGAATAGTAACGCGTGAATGGGTATCACAATAAAATTTGTTTTTTAATTATACTTTATTAGGCCAAATTGGCTTTGTTTTTTCAAACGTTTGCGGGCGAGTTAACGGCGACGGAACCCTTTGTCCAACCATCGGTCCTATTGATGATTTTATAAGGTCAATAATCATTATTGACAGTGATCATATAATTAACTAGTTTCAAGGAAGGGTTTTTGGTATTAACGATATAAAAAAAGTTATAAGTGAATCGTTTTATAATTGTTTTTTTTACACTCAACGCGCTGATTAACCATATTACGTATTACGCTAATTATTTTTTCGAAAATGTTGTTAATAAAAAAGGTGAAATATCGTTGGTGCCCATTAATTTGGAGAGCTCTGAGGTGGTCACGAGATAAGCTTGTTTGGACATGTTGTATTTATGCTGTGTTGGGACACACACCTTTTTTATCTAAATTACAGTATTGGAAGCCCCGGACGTATCTGTCTCAATTAACATAGATATTTTTTTGTTTCAAAATGTAATAATTTTCTTTGGAAAGTAGGCAAAGCCATTTGTTTGTTCTAATTTATACATTGATTTATGCTGTTCTTAAGTTTACATAATTTTTACTATACAAAACGAATAATATTATTATTAAAGATATACAGCAGAAGATGAGACATTGATTGCGCCACGCCATCTTTTAATTATTCCACCTTCACAAGAAATTATCTTTATCTAAAATCGAAAACCCAAAAATCCAACCACATGTAAACGCGAACGTATTCGTTTAAATTACAAATTAATTACGACCGCCAACAATCTGTTGTGTGACAAATTAATTTCGTTAATCAGCGTATGCGCAAGCGCAATGCATCACGAAGACAGCGCGCCGCAGATAACATTAACTTGATATACGACGCACCGAAAACGGGCGAGGTGTTAAAAAGACCCGTCCGCATTGGCACGGTTAACGTACTTACGATACCTTGACAAATATTCCGTGGAAAAATCTTGTTAGATACCTACGCAAAAGTTTCGTTAAAGGTGTCAAATGTTTTTGGGTTTTTAAGCGAATAATCTTTCTTTTTTGTTTTAGGTTGCAGTTTTATCCAATAGTGCTGTATAACCTAAAGCTTTGATAATTATTCGTAGCCACTATCAAAGTATAAAATAACCCATATACCTAATTCTTATTAAATCATGAAAGCCACTATGAAAAGGTAAGGAAAGTAAATAAGTAAAAAAAATGAAGATATTTATTATACGGAAGAAGGAAAACTAGTACGTATGCCTTAAGTATGATTATAGGTAAGCTATGCTTATTAGTAACCTACTAATGATCTGAGGGGCAATAATTTTAAAAAACCGGCCAAGTGCGAGTCAGACTCGCGCACCGAGGGTTCCGTACAAACCTGTAGGTATATAAGTAAAAGTTATGGTATTTTTATTGCTAAATGAAATCCATAACATAACAATGTGGAAAGCTGACGGTACCTTGTCAATACATATATGAAAACATTATGTATGTTTTCATATATGCCAACATCTGTTTTTTTTTTTTAATCGCTGAACAACGTTTGCTGGGTCAGCTAGTAAGTTTATGATTATTAAAAAAAATATACTATGTGATGTAACTAAAAATTTAAGATTTTCGGAATTTTTCCTATATGTGTACTTTATAACGTTGCTTCATGCCAAATTTCAAGATTCCAGGTCGTCTGGAAGTATCCTTTAGGTTTTGATTCCCTTGCGAGTAGTTGCGAGTTTCAAAATATGCGGCTTTAATTGCTGTATCTTTTGATTGCGTTGACGTAGAAGTTTGATTTTGTTACAGCTTAAAGATATTATAGACTTGAGTATTTGTTAAGAATTTCAATATAATACCACTACGCGTTCATGAGTAAAGGGGTAATAAGTTTAAAATTATTAAAAATATTTTTATTATATGATGTAACTAAAAATTTATGCTTTTCGCAATTTTTCCTCTATCTGTGTTATAAGACGTTGCTTCGTACCAAATTTCAAGATTCTGAGTTCACGGGAAGTACCCTGTAGGTTTTGATTCCCTTGCGAGTGTCGAAAATTTGCGGCATAAACGGGAGTATCTTTTGATCGCGTTGACTTAGAAGTTTGATTTTTTCACAGCTCCAAGAGACCATAGACTTGAGTATTTGATATGAATTTCAGCTTGATACCTCCACGCGTTCCTGAGAAAAAAGGTCTTGACAGACAGACAGACAGACAGACAGACAGACAGACGGACAACAAAGTGATCCTATAAGGGTTCCGTTTTTACCTTTTGAGGTACGGAACCCTAAAAACGTTCAGAGTCTGATCTCAGTGTCAATCTGTCAAAAATACCTCTAATTTCCCTACATTTTTGACAAGTTTTTGACATTGATTGTCGCTGAGATGAGACTGCAACTTGAATTTGAACGTTTTTTAAGTACGAGAATTGGCTTCTGTTCTAGACTCAATTTTATACTTTATTTACGAAATAACAAATGACAAAATTACTTGTCACGTTTCTAATCTCATCCTAGTCCAAAACCAACAAACAGTTTTCCACGACTCCTATGTTATTATTCTATTCATATTATGTACAAAAAAAAGTAGTACAAGTTGACAGTTGTATGTAGGCGTGACTTTAGTATATTGTTACACGAACAAGCAGACAAATCTATTAGTGTTGATTAATACTCGCTACTTTGTTAATGTAATGTGCGATGTTGAATAGTCTAGGAGCAGGACACAGATGGTGCAAGATATTATTGAGGAACATGTTCTAGCGAGATATTCAAACACATTTGGGTGTAGGTAAAAGTTAAATTAAATTAAGTCATAGATGTGTTTTGGTTACACAAGTACCTTATACATCAGCCAATAGTTTTTATGTCACTAGTGTTTGTCACTGAAGAGGTTGTTGTCTTGCAATGAGGACCTGGCAGCATCAATATAAAAGTGTCTTCCTTAGTAACGCATCGCAAATGTTTGAAGCGCCAACTTGATAGTTTCGAAGATATTTCGCAAAAAGAAAATACATATGTCGTATAAAAATCTAACTGTTATTGCTAGCCTGCATCAACCCACTGTTGGGCCTCCCTCCATGACTTTCAGTTCTTTCGATACACGGCTAACGTGGACCAATGGTCGATTGTTTTCTCTAGCTCTTCCCACCATCTTCAACAATTTAACATGATAAAAACATCATACACTCTAACTCCTAGTCTAAAACTAACAATGATGTCAATGACGTCGGAAATCCTATACTCACAAAAAAATAAAAAAGAGTCTATTTGATGCGTGATCAAGTCACATTTTAGGGTTAAAAACTTAATCTTTTATCTCAAAACCAACGGCTTTTGACGCGGACATATTGCTACATGGTTTTGCAATTTTGTTCCGAATACTTGCATAAATATTGTGACTCAAAATGCCTACGTATGTTAGTAGTATTTGTCACGATTTTCATTCGACTAATGATACTTAATATTATGGTGATAAGAAATAAAAAGGGGCTTGTGGCTAAGTAATAGCAGCCGCACGGGTTGATCGATCAGGTTAAGCTACGCTTGCCGCGGTTGGTCCGTGGATGGGTGACCATTTTTACATACCATAACCCTCCGTGCCTCGTTGGTCCCAGCTGTCAATCGTGAATCTCTGACAGTCGTTACGGTTTTCGTCATAAGCCCGGAAGTCTGATAATCAGTCTTACCAATCCAGTAACTGGGTTGTGGAGGGCAGATAGGCAGTCGCTCCATGTCATAATACTGGTACCCAGCTGCATCCGGTTAGACTGGAAGCCGACCCCAACATAGTTGGGGAAAGGCTACGCAAATGATGATGATGATGAAGAAATAAAAAGACCTGGGGGTCTACTCCGAAGTAGTATCGGCCGTTTCTTGCTACGAAATTACTATTTGGTTCGGTCGGTTCCAATCCTACACTCTTTCGAATATTGACTATGGTTCTGACCCAACTGAGCCGATCTGAACTTTTTTCGCATTTTTCAATAATATTCGGTTCGGCCATGTGTCGGTCCGATCCGAACATTCGCACTTTGCACTTCGAAGTAGACCCCCTGTGCCTTTTGTGTGCTCTGTGTAATAATTTAATGTAAGTTATTTAAATGTCGTAGCCCCCGTAGTGTTTTTGCTATGAAACTCATTGAAGAATAATGAGTTCAACTAAGTTACGTCGTCAACTATTTACATATTTAATTTATTAAGGGATATTATTATAAAACTGTCTCCAGCAGTAGACGTCTTTCGGCTGAAATAAATGAAATTATACAACTAATATTTAGGTACACTGGCTTGGCCTAGTAGTAGATAAAAAAGTAATATTTACACTAGTTACCTACTTAATTAAATAACTAACAACCCAAGCAAAATTAAAAAAAAAAAAAAATATAATTAGTTAATTAAATAGTAATATTTATAATTTACTATCTGGTAATATTTATAATTTAGTAAATAATAAGGGTACTTTAACCGACTTAAAAAAAGGAAGAGGTTATAAAGCTAGTGAGGACGGAATAAAACATGCAGTCATAATAAAAAAATGCAGTATTCACTTACAAATTAGATTTATTGCTCCTTTTATTTTTAAACAGTCAAAGAGGATGATTAAGCCCACCATCAGAAATAAACCACAAAAATCACCTACCTACTTAACACCACCTAAAGACCCTAAAATTCAATAAAAAACATGACGTGACTCATTACAAAATTCCACTACACGCAAAATAAATTCATTACAAAAGGACCCACAAAAACGACATGATTTATTTCAATAAAGTTAGCCCACAAACGCAAGGCTTTATTTTAATTTGTCCTAAGGCGAGGCGTAGCATGCAGTGTAATCATCTTGCCAGCTATCTAACAAGATGACTGATCGCTTATTGTCCGCTTGCTACCGGTCTTACCTGCCCCCAACTTTACACATAAAGACGCAAAAACCAACCACGCTTCAAAACAAAATCAACCTTTTACTTTAGACAAAACAGTCTATTCTCCTTTAATGAGATCACATAACTTATAATTCCTCGCCCAAAAATAGCGTGTAGCTACCGGTGTTACGTGGGCTGTCACTATTGATATTTTGAACTTTATCTTTAGTGATATAAAGATGAATTTGAGTTGTTGTGGTACAGAATAAATTACATAAGTTGTTGACAAAGGCGTTCGAGATCGTTTTCACGTGATTCCACTGCAAATGGTGAGTGAAAACACGCGAGTCCAAATGAACCCCGTATTTAGAGGAGTTGTATTGTTCTCACAAATATGCATATTGCAAGCTGTCGCATCAGATATAAAACGTGTATTATGTTACTTGTACTGTGATTAAATGATCTTGACACTGGTATAAGACAAATATTCGACGGTGTGTCCTCCCCCTCCTTTCTTCTTCATTTCTTTTGCTGTTCTAAAGACACCAATCAAATCTTCAATTAGATACTTTAAAGGTTAAATTATACATGAGTTTTCTTGGACAGCTAAATCCACGACCAGTGACAAAATAATAATAATACCAATATTATCAGTGTTAGGTATATGTCTAGCTAGTTATGATATCAAAATTCTGCTACACAATGAATAGTCAGGTAAATGACATTGTAATCAAATGCTTGTAAGACTCAGACACACTTAGTTAAAACAATAGAAAAGTGACTGGTTAATTGGTTCACTCGTTCTTTCTAGTATCAAATCACATCAGCTGTAGTATTCGCATTGATTTAATAACATCAGCGGAGCCGATCGTTCGATTCCAAAATGGTTTTGATTTGCCGGGAAATTATTATAATCTGTCCCCGAAACAATGGTGGGCGGCGCCGGCGCAGGCCGAGAGGTGCGTCCATTCATCGGTCCACGCCGCGTCCGTCACGCATCCGGCACGCTCACGCCACGCGCACGTCCCGCAGACGCGACGCAACATTACACAATGACAGTGTTGGCGCTTGGCGCATCTTTGCACAGAATAATGATGAGATGTTACATGTAATGTTTCTCGTAAGTCAAACAGAACATATGGACAGCCATTAATTTTGATGGAATTACTTTTGTGTGAGGTCGCTTGCCCGTTTCTTTAGCTCGATAGGATTTATATTGTAGTTGTTTCGGGGACACTATGATCTTAGGTAAACTTACATTTTTAGAAAAACTTTAATGAAGATGTAAGCGGAAAGATCAACAATGAGCATTCCGAGTATTAGTGTCAGCAAAGTGACTAATATTTTTTTACTTCGCGAATTTTCTCAAAAACATTCCTTCCACCATATTTAAACGGTCACGTTCTCTATGTACCGGTACCTATTATTCTATTATTTACTATACAAAGTTACTTTAAATAAGCAAAGGTCAAGCGGACGTCGAAATCCTGTCACGAACGAACTTTTCAAACAAAAGCATGGATGTGCGGAACAAACATGATCTCACTTCCCGTCCGACACTTCAAAGAAATACATTTTAGACTAAAATATAATATGACACCACAGGAGGAATAGTTTTAAGATTAGCGGCTTTGTTTTAAAAATGTGCCCTTATACTCAAACAAAGCTTTAAAAAACTAGATAAGTAATGAAAGAGACAAAGAGAGTTTCAGCACTATGATCAATTCAATCTTTCAAGATTTCAGTGTATTTATGTTTTATACTAGCAGCGCCCCGCGATCGATCCCGTGGGAATATCGAGATAAGTATTATCTTAAGTGTTATTCCGATGTATAAGCTATATTACTGTAAAGTTACATCAAAATCCGTTCAGTAGTTTTTGCGTGAAAGAGTAACAAACATCCATCCATCCATCCTCACAAATATGTAGTAGGAAATAGGATTTCAGTCGTCACGGCAGCTGAGATGAGAATGCTAAGAAGGATGTGTGGTATTAAACGAATGGATCGAATAAGAAATGAATAGGCAATATATAGGGATAACGAAAAGTCTGTAAGTGGCACCGGTAACTGAAAAGTGGTGTGGGAATCAGTTGTAATCATAATTCTCCTCAATTTATCACAATTTATTTAGCGTCGGCACAACATGTCTTTTTCTTTCATACTTCTCTACTTATTAGTCTTCATCGGTAGTTACCCCCTCACCAACTACATACACACATTTTAAATTTCATGAAGTCAACAAAAGCTTGCACTGATCGCATCATTTCGATATTCACTTGTAAATGAGAAAAAAAACAATTTTCATTTCTTTCGGACTGCTTATGAATTGAGTAAGAGGAGAATACTTATTAGGTACATACATGTCATCTTTCAAACAGTCCATCTATCGTTTGGAAAACCAGAGGACGCGTTAATATAGACATTCACGACACCGACAGCAGAAGCGCCATTCTTTGGAAAGGAAACGTATTAATTTCCAAACTAATAGAAATCAAACAAAATCAATCAATTCAGCCTGTCGCAGTCCACTGCAGGCCATAGGCCTCACCCAGACTGCGCCTGCGCCACAACTCCTTATCCTCCGTACTCCGGAACTAGTCATATTTTTAAGATCATCGGTCCATCTAGCTGGGGGGCTTCCCACACTACGCTTGCCGATACGAGGCCGTTAAAACATCAATGTATCCAAATCCACAGCTCCAATTCAACCAAACCATCGAATCAATCAAATTGCTACGAAAAATCTCCAACACAATGGATTTAAAGTAACAAAAAAAGTGATTAAAACAAAACATCGACATCTGAGTGCACATCGTTGTAATGGCAGACTGCAAATGAAACAACATTAGACATTTAACGTACAAGGCTATATATTTAAAGGTCCGCTCTTATGGGCCGTTTGTGATCTTATGTTGTCTGTCGCCACAGCTACGGGTTTAGCAAAAGATTGCGCCTGCGACGTAGAGATGTGCGGGTAGGGATGTGGCGGATGTTGTCATCGATAATGTTTTGTTTTTGTTTTATTTATCCGCCGTGAAACCTTATTTATATTTGGATTCCGATGAAAAATCAAAATATCTTTACAATGTTTTTTCTAATAAACATCAATTATTATTTTCAATAAAAGTCAAATGCTGAATATCCTATCTAATGTCTAGAAGAAATTACGTATATCACAGAGTGCGATGAAACAATCTTGCTCTATGTATCTTTATGGGGAACATAATAATCACTACATTTGGAAAACGGATTAAGTTTAGGTACCTGCTTAGGTCTACGGCTGGTACCTACTAATGATGCTGCCTATGTTCTCTTATCGTTGAATCGTTTGTATATAATACTAGCTGCGCCCCGCGGTTTCAGCCGCATAAGTCTCCAACCCGCGGGGATATCAGGATAAAAAGTATGCTTTATCCTAATCCACGTCATGGTCTACCAAAATTCATCCAAATCCGTTCAGGTCTTTAGCCTTTTTAGCGTGAAAACGTAACAAACAAACATACAAAACATCAATTTTTTTTTTCTTTATGGTTATTAGTTTAGACAAACGGTTTATTCTTGTTCCAAAAGCAGTCAGTGCCTATTATTTATGACATTCTGTTTGTTCTGCGGCCACGCATGGAACTTATATAAATCGATAGCTTACATATTGATGTCATGATCATCATGATGATGTGCATTGGCAAACAGAAAATATAATAGGATCAAATCCCGTATAGTGTCACGTTTCCGAGATATTAACGTTAAAAGTTGGTCACGTGACGTAAGCTAGTCTACAAATAAATATCCAAACAAATAACTCAAGCGTATATATCCCATCCCATTTGTAAAAAAATACAATTCGCATAGTGAATCAACCTGCTTCAACATACTCGTGGTCTAGCAATCTCGTCACTATCATTCAGTAAGAATAATACCACGTTTTGAATCCATAAAGCACCCAAACGAAAACGTTAGATATATCGATAAATCATTAACCTCAGCACGTTCACATCCCTACATCTCCGCCGCCCACGCGGGTCGCGATCGGCGCGAGCGCCGCCCCGCGTTCGTGACATAACATCACGGGATCGTTCAATATCTTTCGCAACAGTCCCACATCCACAACCTTTGGACGTACCTTCCATTAAAAATATACCCTTTAATCATGAAGGATCCATAAAGTCTTGGAAAGATGACCTATCTTTTAAACGTATTTATAGGTATGACATGTCCTTATAGGTGGAGGCGATCACTAGTGCTCGTCAAAAGTCAAGTGTAGTTTCAGTTTAAAGATGCATGTTGTAAGCTTTAATTTCTATTTTCCAGCGAATAATCCTGAAAACACCTGATAGAAAAGATACTGGCATAAAATTCTGAAAAATGCTAGAAAGCCTTGTAGCTTTCCAGTAATTGGTTGACAGAAAAGTATTTCTGTGATCTTCCTGCACCCTAATTGCGTAACACGCTATCAATCTCAATCATTTTGAAGGATATTGCTAATCCATTGCTCCATATGTTTTTAATTTGTCTGCTCAACAACGTAAATAACGCAATGAATGTTGTTGAACTGTCAAAAGAAAAACCATTTCTACTGATACCTAGTGTAACGCAATTACCGCTAGATTCTTTTACCCAAATTGACCCAATACAATGCGAACAAAGAACAAAAAGCTCTTCGAACAAACATGGATTTTTATTACGGTCAATAAGATAATCAATGAATATTGCATCACTGCCCACTACTAACATTTAAAAAACTATAAAAGCTGAATTAATAAGTAATCATGGGATGAACACTGGTGTGCTTTCAGCATGAGCTTGGCTCAATGTAGACCAATATTTGGGTATCAGAAGAATATTGGAAGAAAAGACGAACAGCATATTAAAGGGGCTCATGACAGGAACGTTAGACCACCGTGAGGGTCCCCGGAAACGTCAAACGACATCGAAGCAGACCCAGGAGAAGATGGTGAGACGTGCTAGACGCCTACAGACAGGATTGATCCACACTAGCTCAAGACAGGGAGGAGTGGAAAGGAGAAAGGGAGGCAGTGGAAAAACATAGGCTAAAAATAAATTAATTAATATTACAAGAACCTCCATTAGTATAGATAGTTTAGTATAACCGGCATTCATTTTCATTTTACCTCAGCATGAACTAAGCAATAGTGCTGATACGAAAGAAGAAACATCGAAAATAATTGGTTCCCATAGACATTCATTATTGTTTTTTAGATAGGAAGGCAAGCTTGAGTGTTATACCAGCTGCTGTGAAGGAAACTGGCCCATTTGGTCATGCCCAAAACTAGGCCTCCAACGCGTCCCCAATAGCAATAAAAAATACGATTATGAATGTCACCAGTTCATTCAGGGCCCAATTACCGCACCCATTGACTGGCTAACAACGGTACCGTCCAGTCACAATATTGTAATATAATATCAGATCATTAAGGCACTTAAACGCGGAAGTGTGTGGGTTTAAAACCACCGTATCTAAACTATAATTTGAGATCTGTCCGATGTTCGGCCCGTTATACGTCTTGTAATAGCCGTGACGGGAATAATTGCTGTTGAGAGCGATCATTTGTTAAACTAAGACTTTTAATTGTTAACACGTGTGTTCTGTAGTGTCGTTTATAATGTATCTGTATGTGTGGGTGCTCTGAGTGCCAACTTTCTATTTGTTTAGCCGTTATTATTGTTAATTAGTCGCGATTTTTGTTTGGGTCAGTGTTGTAAGAGTCATGGGTGGGCCTTACCCACGATGTGTCCGTCGTTTTCTAGTAATTTATTATGCGTTCTAACGTTGTTATTAAAACGAGTGTTTAGTATGAATTCGCTTCACAAAATCTTCTTTTAATACTACAGAGGTATGTAAATTAAATTAATTGCACCTTTTCAAGATTTGTGCATCCTTTGCGTCTCAAAATTTAGCCTACATAATTATGTAGAAAAGCACTCCGAGAGGAACTGCCTCAAGTTTTTTTTTTTAATAATATATTTTAATTTAAACGCTATTAGTTGTCAACTCCTGCGTTTAGTGAAGGCTCGGCTACGGCACGCGACGAGTCAGTGCACCCCACACGTAGGGTAGGCTATATGTTAGATATACTCTATATCAGTTAGGCTGTATCAGGTCAGGCAAAGTATAATTCTTCCTCAGTTGCCTCTAACAACAAAACTGCAATTATAATATTCTTCTACTTACACTTTTAGACACACTAACAAAACACTAGCTCAGTATTGTAATTCTGAAAATATGAGAACATGAATGTGATGAAAATGGACTCATGTCTAAGTAATAATAGCCGCAGGAGTCGATCGATTAGGTTAAGCTACGCTTGCTGCGGTCGGTCCGTGGATGGGTGACCATCTTTAGTACATACCGAAACCCCTACGTGGCTCGGGACGCACCTTATGCCATTGGTCCCAGCTGTCATTCGTGGATCTTTGACAGGCGTAACGGTAGTCAGAAACCCGAAAGTCTTACAACCACTCTTACCAAGGGGTAAGATCCCAGAAAGTGGATCGAGGAAGTCAGGCAGTTGCTCCATGAATTAAATACTGGTATTCAGCTGCATCCAATTAGACTGGTAGCCAACCCCAACATAGTTGGGAAAAGGCTGGGCAGATTGATTGGTAAAGATGAAAATGGTAAAAGCGACTTTATGCAACGAAATTGTACATAGCATAATGAACTTTATGTCAATTGTATAACATGCAAACTAAATAGGAGCCAAAAAAGGTCGTGCGTCTTCCGGGGAATCCTCGCGCATTCTCGAGAATTCCAGCAGTAATACCTAAGGTCGTATCTAGTTTGTAATTTAGACAATTGACTTACAGTTCATTTTGCTATGTATAATATCGCTACAAAAACTCGCTTCTATTCCATTCCGCGGCAGTGTAAATTGAGCCTTAGGGCTCACTTAGAAATCTGGCCCTCATGCAAGTAAAAAAAAGAATATCAAACCAATAAGTTATATTTCCTAACGACCTTGTAGAGGGCCTATGTAAGATTCGATTACAGAACAGTATGATGAAGTTAGCATGCAATTGTCATGTCGGTTAAAAACATTCGGATTGTCACTTAAATACCTTCGAGGATGAATCGAAATAAAGTGTCCAAGACGACATATAAAGTGCATCATTAAATTTAAAAATAACTTACAAGTTTAAAAGAAAGGGACACATTTGACAAAGAAGTTGCGATTGCAAAACATCGAAAAAGTGTGGGAAGGTCAAAAAGCTTTTAAAGCCTCGCAAAAGTTCACTGAAATGTCAGTCGATGTCGAGTTGTGATGAGACCCTGAAGAAGTGTGGCCTGTGAATAGGAAAGGTCTAGGCAAGAAAAGATATTGAGATTAATATTACACATACCTATATCTCGCATTTTTATTATAATAATAAAAAATACTAAAACATACAGAGGCGATGTTCTTTTTTGTGTGAAAATGGATAAAGTTCTAGTTTTTAGCATGTTTTTGTTTTGTAAACCCAACATAAAGGAGACGATATGACCTCGACGCGTACCGTAAGGGCTGGTTTGAGGTGGCGCGGGAAAAGATTTCCTAAAAGGATTTGAGGGTGGCCTTTGCCCACTGCTGGGCAAAGGCCACAATATAGGCTAAGTAAAAAATAAACAAATATCCACAACTTGCATCAAAAGCACTGTTTTATGCGAATAAATCGGTTTTAGAAGATTAAAAAGTATATTGTATTATTGCCCAAAGAACTATAAAATGTATACATAAATATTCTGGTACTTCACTATTATGAGACACTAACTTAGCTAGCCCAACAAGGCACATAGGTTAAAGATAGGCAAGCATTTGCCATCGTTGCTTGCACCCCATCATGTGGTACAAGCAAGCGATTTATTCAATGGAGATATCGCTTCAGTTTCACTTATATTGATAGTCATTTACATCGGGGTAGGGTTGCCATGCGAATTGGTAAATATACTAATAGTACAAATACAAAACTAGTTAAGTAACAAAGTTTTCTAGAGTTTTTGAAACTCCTCCTCTGTCTTTAGAAATTGGGAAGTTGATATTTGAATTATGATTAGATTTCCTAATGAGGTTAAAGAAAGTAGCTAATATAAAAAAAAAATTAAGCAATAATAAATCTGTTTTTGTTTGTGTCAGGACTAAACAACGCAAAATAATGAGGAAGTACCCATCTATGTTGTTAGTGCGCAAACGCAGTAGTTTCGTCTCCTGAAAAATAAAACAAACTGGAACTTTTAGTCACTGTGTTTCAGCTAGATCAAAACAATCTAAACAAAAAAATCTGATAGGTATACTTTCTACACAACCCTTTATCCACGATCCCGTTCGTAGTGAATGGGGGGCACTAAAGACCGTTCAACGGCCGAGCCGTGTCGGACACGATGTACAACACCGTCCGTCGAACGTATGTAGTTGTGTCCGCGTTATTTATGCCGTCCTGGTACTTGCTCCTCTTATTTTTCTTGTTTCATCTTAAAGAATTGACGTTTTGGTCGCTAAAATGTTCAGGGATATGTTCTTTAGCTGACTTTTTGTGCTTTCGATTTAATTTTTAAAGGTTTTTCTTTTTGGTGTAATAATAAAGTCGATGAAAAGATTGTTGACTTGTTATAAAAGTTCAAACTTTTCGTCCCTCTTATGTAATCAGCAGTTGTCTCCAGACAAGTTTTTCGCTTGGCATAGGCGTGATTCGCGGTGCTCCTTTAATTTGCTGCAAAACTATGGTGAATTGATCCTTTAAGTTGTCACAAGTCCACGAAACGCTTATGTTGAGAACCTAAATGACATATTATGTATATGCTGTTCAGGGGAAGATTTTACAAAAAAAAACTTACTTCGGGCAAGAACTTAAGGCTCAAATCGGTCAACAGAAAAATTAGGTCGCGTCAACATTGTGAGTCAAAAAGTTTCTCCGAAAGTCAATTTCACGGCGTTTTACTGGACCGCAACCCGCAACCACTGACGACATGTTATGATCTCATGACAAATGATCGGCCGCATCACTCACACGCACACAGAGCTATAATATGGCTCGGAATACTTTTCTGAGGATTTCGGAGTGTTTGTTTTTAGCAGGAATAGTGATTTTTAATATGTATATGTATGTAAGACTATCATCAATTTAAAATTTAAAATTAATTTTATGTATGTACCTAATATATTAATTTGCACACCTCAATAGGTTATAATACAATGTACCGTTTATACCTGTAACACCTTTTTAACATGTATTATGCAAATAAATGATTTGATTTGATTTGATTTGACTATATTTAGACTCGCTATGCTATGAACCTGGGGTCTACTACCTAAGCACGAAATCCGTAGTTTCTTACTTCGGCTTTTCCTACTCCATATCACCTACGGACATAAAATTAGTTCAGAGCCCGAACTAACAAAGAATGACAACACGATTTGACAGCTGTCCCTACTCGCGATGTGTTTTTGTCCGTTAAATTGAAGAACTGAATTTGTCACTTGTTTTGACGAAGCTACTTTCGGACGGGCCCGGACTTCGAGAGAAGACCCTTGGTGAGTACGGACGGTATTATCAGCATTTTATCAATCTTGAACTTTGCCATCCATAGATTAGACACTGATTAAATATACCCACTGACAGATGATCGAAACGTCACGGCGGTGTTGAAATGCCAGTGATATGTAAAGATCAAACCGCTGACTACCCTCTTTAACTTTAGGTAACACATAGCTTGCAGAGTAAGTAAGCTGCAGTGGCAGTGCTCGATGATCATGATCACTCAGTGATCGATGGCAGGTGGAGCAGATGAGTCTTGGAGTGGAGACAAGCATAGTGTGCGCCCCTAGCTAGATGGACCGACGACATAAAAAAGGTGACTGGGACAGGCTGGTTGCGGAAGGTGGAGAACAGGGTGTAATAGCGCAACATGGGAGAGGCCAGCAGTGAACTGCTATATATAACACTAAAAATGAGCAGTCTTTCTGATAACTGCACTATAGTGACGTATCGTAGTATAGTGGCTATTGCTGTAATAGATACCTGCTTAGTACACTTCACTTGGTAGGTTATCATCTTCTCTAACCATCTTTCGTAACACTCGCAAATACAGACGAACCACCCTGTCCTGTTAATATAAAAACTAGCACCCCTGCTTCTCACTGTTTTTACAACTTGACATAACATCGAGATTTCTTTTTTTTACGTAAGATTAATGTGAATGTATTGTCCAAAAGTCTACATAGAATGATCAGACACGAACTATTTGACATATTACGCAAATATGAAAAGGCCATATAAATATAAGATAAACACAACTGTTTTTAATAACTGTTTTTAATCTTCCATTATCTTTTTGTATGCACGTGTTTCTTTATCAAATATACCATTTTTTTCTTTACTTTATTTCTTACTTCCGGAATAAATTCTCTAAATGGTGGGAAAACCAAATTAAAATCCGTTGCGTAGTTTAGAAGAACAACACGATCACACAGACACCCACGAAAAGCGACTTTAATTTATAATATGCATAGATACATAATGTAAATAAGAACCCCAGTTCAATCAAAAATCTTCGTAGCTCCACGGACAGCAGATGTGTCAACCCACACAATGTTACACAAACTGATTTACTGGGCATAGAATTTCCTCTATATCGATATGTGATCCAACTTATACCTACATGAGTTATTACATGACATGTGGTCAAAGACCTGAATATAACGTGGTTTCAGTTCACCCAAGCAAGCAAGACCCCAAACATCCCAAGCATCTGAAAGCGTATGCACTTAGTTATGTACATTATATGTAAAGATATTGTAACATCTCTAACACAATAGTTTATTTAGACCAACAAAAAGAGAGGTAACGATAATAATGGGAAATGATGCTGGAATAGTCTGTGAATAGTGTTTGCGTGCCAATGGGAGTCAGTATTTCTTCGTGCAAGTGAAAATCTTCGACAGATCACAACTTGCTACAGACAAAACATACGCGAAAACTCCTAAAATTGTTCTGGTTATTTACACCTGTTAAAATAATACTAAGCTGCATTCTACTGGAAGGTATTAACTAAACGGATATTGATTATTTCTTAGAACCACCTATGGTTAACTAAGAATCCATAAAACCATTGAATCAAAACAAATAATTGCCAAAACCACAGATGAATGAAAATAACGCAATTGCCCAAAACCGCAAATGAACGAACTAATTCAATTCAGTTTCCATAAACTACCATGTCACACGCAAATCATTCTTGAAACTTGTTGTTTGTCATTCTCCTCAGCTCATTCATGATGAACCATTGATACAAAGTAATTAGTTTGCGGTTAGGAGTAGATGAATGATGGAGAGGGAATATCAATATTTACATAATTTTAGAAAACTCCTGTTGAATGAGGAATAAAAGTTAATTACACTGATTTACCATTACATACTTTTGAGGATAGGTGATGAAAGACTTCAATATAAAGAGAAGCAACAATTCACGTTAATAATTAATTAAATTATTTCTGTTTTGTTTCCTACGTTTCGTATATATCAAGGAGACGGAGGAAACCAAACAGAAATAATTACTCTAATGAAGGAACGAGTTGCATATAGAACTATAAAAAAATAAAAACGATGAATTTTCTCAAATCACCCAGACAGCAAACTTTTTGCTCACCGATAGGTATTACATAAACAAATATCCACAACACTTCATTGACTGTTCCACCATTCATAATCCTACAAAACATATTGTCATTCATAGTTTTCTATTGACATCAGCCCATGGACTAATTAGTTTGCGGTTACCCGTGGAACGAATAAATTCAACATAAGTCTGAATTGAAGATTCGAACACAAAATCGTCGGAACCAATGAATTGTGTTCTATTAATTGTATAACGAATCGCTATAAAATTTTCAACAATAAATATTGGTTCTTAGAAATGATTAATGATGGATTTAGGTACCTATGTTTTATCGTTGTTTTCATGAAAGAATAGAAACATCATAATATAACTTGGTAGATAATTATGGTGATCTTTAAACTTTTTTCGGAAATCCACAAAAAATAATAGCTAATAACGAGAAAATTATGAAAGTAAGGGCTGATTTTTCAATCGACGGATAATTTTTATTCGTAGAATAAAAGTGACGTCTGACAATTTTTGTATTTAAGGACTGTCAAAATTCAAAATTATTCCTCCGATAAAATTATCTAGCGTTGGGAAAATCGGCTCTAAGTAAACTAAACACGAATATTGTTCTTACAGGCATCAGAAATCTTTTCAAGTGTAAGTCCTTATGACTTACGATGGACGTATCTTAAGATTTTGAAAAACCTTTTAGCTCTACAATTCAGGACATACTGTAAATGGGTGACTTAGGAAAGCATCGACATAATGTCTGAAGAAGGATAGTGTGCAAAATTCCAACACATTTCAACTTTCACAATTCCAACACCTATCAGGGCCGATTTTTCGATCATTAGATAACATTTACCTGAAAAATAAATGTGACATTCTGACATATTGTCCTTACAAAAACTGTCAAAATTACAAACTTATTTGTCTGATAAAAGTTAATTGGCGATTGAAAAACCGGCCCTTATATCTGTACATAGATTACGGCGCTTATACATTGTATAAGGAGCTAGAGATCCACTCCAATTACAATGCAATTAACACTAACCTCGCGAAAGTTACGCGTGCCTATAAAGCTTAGGGCATAAACATGTAATTGTACCAACTGGTAGAAGACAATGTGTGTGAACTAGCCTCATTAGTATTGGCTCGCCCACACTCGCCCACGCCCTGGCCAATGCTCGCCACTTATTATGATATTATACTGTGTTATTCGTCTATAAAATGTGGCCAATCATGTAGTATAGGAGAAAATGTGGCCTCACTTGGTTGTTTTGAAGAAAATTTTTACAAAATAAAAAAGTTACAAAAGAACAGTAGCTTTAGTCACTTAAAAACCAGAAGAACGTAGAGACCCTAATAGTAAGATGAAATAAAGTTCAAGCGATTCTAAGCTTTAAGCACCAAATAAAAGAACTACTATGTTATTCTTTCTAATTAAATAGATTGCCAGAGTCCCTTACAAAAACACATAACGTTAGCAGGAGCTGTAGTGTAAGAAATTGTAATTTTATATAAAAATACCAAAATACAAATAAACACACAGACATAAACTACAAACTATATTATATCTATCATTATGTAATCCAAATTACGATCAAATCTATAAAAACCGAAGCAATCACTAGAGCCATAACCTGAATGATCACGGGAGTCTTCATACATATTTTAGTGACATTTTAACCTAATGAGGAACGCCATATAAAATAAATATTATATTTATAACCCGTCTAAATCAATAGTATTATTATATTAGGAAGCTATCCACTGAAAGATATAATATAATGTGGCTTAGCTGAACTATTTTTCCTACCATAACACACACACCAGCTATATATAGCATGGCTATATGTACTGACGTATAGCGACAAGATAATCACAGCTTTACTAAATGTAGAAGAGATTTTGGTACCACAACGTCGTGGTCTTGGCTTCAAAACTCGGCAAGTCTCAATGTTTCTTTTTCAATGCATTTAGTACATACTTTCTAAGTTTTATTTATTTATTTATAATAAGCACACCAACAACACAGTCACTTACAATTGAAATTAAATATCATCTAAAATTGACATTTCAGTAACCATGCAAATAACAGAAGGCCAATTCTCGTAATTTAAAACGTTCAAAATCTAGTCGCAGTCTCATCTCGGCGACAAACAAAATGTCAAATACTTGTCAAAATGTAGGGAAATTAGAGGTATTTTTGACAGATTGAGACTGAGATCAGACTGTGAACGTTCTTAAAATTACGAGAATTGCCCCTCAGGTATGCATGACATTTAACTTAAAAATATTAGAGACAAAGGAGAACAATAAAAAGTGTGTGTAGTCTTGGATATCAGTCGTGTATAGTCTTGGCTATCAGCTTAATAAGCATGCTTGATTGAGAAGCCTCTTCTCATGTAAAGAAGGCATGAGCCTTCTTTGTATGAGAAGAGGCTTTTGCCCTGCAGTGGGACAATAAGCTGGTATTACACTCTCCTTAGTCTTACTTTGGGCAGTGTTGATGGAAGCTCCAACTTAAGTAAATATTTCGGTACAACTGCAAGGACCTTTGACACTGAATACCTTATACAAAATCTAAGAAAGATACACACACTAATAAAACACACACACACACTGACACTAATAAAGCCGGATTAGTTACCAGAAAACGATGAGCTATGCAATGGACAATAGAATTAAATTTAATGAATAAGCAGAAAATGATGATAAATCTCTCGCTTCGCTTTCACTGTGGCTTCACAGCTTTAAACTTTCATTTTAAGGTCCATTCTACAGGATTATCCTACTAATATTATAAACGTGAAAGTTTGTATGGATGTTTGTTACTCTTTCACGGCAAAACCACTGAACGGGTTTGGATGAAATTTGGCACACAGATGCTTTATGACCAGGATCCCACAGGATCGAAACTTATACGGGTGAAACCGCGGGGCGCAGCTAGTAGGACAATATTTTTTGGTCTCTTGATTAGACACAAGCTTATGTGTTTGTTTAACATTGTAATGGGCTACTGAGCCGTATATTGAAGATTATAAATACTACTGATTGGCGTTTTTTTCGCCGAATTGGTTGAGAATGCAAGTTTAACATTGTGGATTACATTAAATTGCTGTCTGAAAATTTCTTGTTGGAACAGTGGTGGCCCAGTGGTAACGGCCCCCGACTTTCAAGGTGTAGGTCGAACCTAGGCAGATGCTTTACTTTGTGTAAATAATTTCATCACCGCTACTCTCAAAACGGTGAAGCAAAACGTCGTCGTGGGGAACCCGGCACGTCTTAGAACCAAAAATTCTGTGACATCTACCAACCTCTGAGCCCACGTGGTGGGTTACGGCTCACTCCCTCTCACAATGAGGAGGCTTGTGTCCCAGCAGTGGGAACATTATAGGATTATGCTGTCTGAAAAGAAGAAGAAAATTTATTATGTAGTTCGTCGTGAAACATGTTATTTTCTTCGTTATTTCACATTCATATAATTTCATCATCATCCACAGCCATTTTCATCCCACTTTTACCTTCGGAGTCATTCTTTTATACTTATTTTAACAGTCTTCTTTAATTTTCAGGAAAAAAAAACATCTTGAGCGGTTCACGCTCCAGATATGAGTCCGCCCCATAGCAGCCGCTGCAGTTGCGTTGAGCTTGAGCAATGAATACTTGTCGCCGCCGACGACACCACTATCATTACATACATCTGTGATGGGAGTCCCTAAAACAGGCCGGTGGCTCTTGCGCTTATCGGAGGCTGGCTTCAGGTGGAAGTGTACAGCACAAAAGATCAACACAAACTGTCAATGAAAATGTCATATACCCTCATTCTTTGGGGCTACAGAGGGGAGAAGTAACTTGACTGCGTAGTGTGGTTGGATGCGCCCTCTGTTTCAAATACTACACAACGATGATCGTGATCACATCACTACAAAGTACCAACAAAATAAAACCCACTATTTGTACATCCACAACCCTGCAACAGTACAAAGCTGCCTTCCGCGTATTGTGTGATTGTGCCGTGAGCGAAATTAGCGCGATACCGCCACTTCGTGTGTTTGTTTTTGTTCGATTCAAACGTCTTGGGAAGTCCTATTGGCGATAGAAATAGTGTGGATTGGGAATTAAATTAATAGCATTACGAAGGTAGATGATAAAAGTAATACGAGAGAGAAAGCTGGGAAACAGTTGTTGCTGGTGGAGAGTTGAAATACAATTAAAATAAAAGATTTTTGGGGACAAGTCATTAATCATCTTCATAAATACAAAGCCTGCAAGGCAAATGATTTAATTTGTTCGTTCCAAATAGATACATACAGGGAGGATGGGCAACCCGCAACCTATAACCACAGACTCAGTACATGATTCTAAATCACCTGCGTTGAAATTATTAGATGGTTATAAAAAAAAAATTGCTGTTCCATACATTTTGATCGCGTAGGTTTTGCACTTATGTATGAAACAGCAGATGTTTTTTTTATAACCGTTCAAAAATGTCCACGCCTAGGAACATGTGATGAATTCATGATTACAGTTTGCCGATGTCCCGTGCCACCCTGTATAATCATTCTCCGGATCTCAACAGGTACAATTATTTCTTAGAAATTATTGGAAGTCTCAATGTTAGTCATTTATTTATTTATTTTATTAGGTCTACCAACAATTGTTCACACTGGATACAGCAACACAATTCATTCTTAAAATTAAATTACAGCGCAACAATTACTTATAGGTAAATACCACATGCACAAAATAATAAATTCGGAAAATTAGTTAACTTACTAAATGCTAAGCGCAAATGTTGTTGTGTTGTCATGGAAATACATAAACAAGAATTCCGATTGAAAATGTATCACATAAGTATTCAATGACAAATTTTGCAATTCACAATCTCAAGCACTTTACCCGCCTACGGGCACTTTACTCAAAGCACATGTTACAACTTTTGTGAGATAAGCCGAAGCACCTGAATTATTAATACATGATTATGGACACTGGCAGACCAACCAGCTTAGCGTGTTTTGGTTTCTAAGTTCAATTCTTCCAAGTGAATTCAGCATGCATGGAGATTTCATAGGAAATCTTTAGTATTGCTTCTTCTTTCAAATCTGTGCTATATATATATATTAGCTAGACGGTCAAGTCCTGCTGAATGTCCAGGATTAGCATCTCCACTTGGGGTGGCTATTTGATTTTCAGCTGTTTCTTGATTACCTGAACCGTCTCCATGCACAAGTGGGAAGATGAAACCCCTACCTTGTAAAATGGGGCTACCTCGACGGAATGGCAGTAGGATGTGGAGCTATGTCGCAAACTATGTTCCACCTCCTATCCTCCCCTCTGTGTTCCAAAACATGCACTCAGAGTGACCTTTGCGCTGCTACCGACGACGCTGTGGAAGTGGCGAAGTTTTGAGCCAACAAGATCTGAAATACAGTCGTGCCAGCGACAAACAAGAAGACTGCTGAGTTCCATCCATTTATATACTTCTATCTGTCTCAAACAATACATTTTATTTGAATGTAAGTTCGTGTCACTTCCACCGCATGACAATGATTAGAAATTCACCATCATTGTTCTCAATATTGTGTAAGAAATTCAATTAAATAAAGTATATTTTATTATGTTTTGTTAGCAAGTAGTTCCATGTAACTCTATCGAGGTGAAGTGTGAACTCGTGACAACAAGGACCATGGCTGAACCCCACCGTCTTCACTACCGTTGTTCTAAGATAATGTTTACCTTATATATAGTATAGGATTCTAATATTACACTTTTATTTGCTACTCCATTATCGTTTACAGCCTTGTTGGTCTAGTACTCGAAATCGAGATTGCTAAGCTTGGAGTTCTAGACTCCGGACTTCCGGACTCCGATTTGAGGAAAATAGCTCAAGATTACAAGGTACAAGATTTTCAGTAGCAATCTTGAATCTGGTTTTGATTAGGCTTACATGGCATGAAATAGGAGAGAACCTGTTTCAAGTTTGTAGTACCTACCTACTGACTTGGTATGAACGATCCGCTATGACCACAATTTATAGTTCACTGCCATTGTTGCCAACAAAACGCATGAATTATAATTACAACACATCAACAAAAACAACAAACAACAACAACAAACACATAAACAACAACAACAAACAACAAAAAAATACAGATTAAAAATAAAAACAAAAAAAATGAGAAAAAATATATTAAAAAAAAAAAAAAAACTAAAAAAAAAACAGTAAATATTGATAACAATAATCTTGATTTCTGTAAAATCCGATTATTGAAATTATAGTTGTAGCATCACAACCCCAACCCTACAATTTCATTGATTATATTATGGAAGTAGAGTCAAATATAATTATACTCGTAACACAACATCACGCCTATATCCCCGACGGATTAGGCAGAGGTGACACCTATAGCACATAGATTTTACCAGTTATGTTTATTATGTCCATGTGATAGCAAGCCTGGAGTCTGGATATCACAAATCCAGATTCCAGGCTGCTACAGAGAAATTGTAGGTGGAAAGACTCAATAACATTTTTCCCAACCCGGGAATCGAACCCAGGACCTCATCTTCAACAGTAGCGACCACTAGACCAACGGGGCAGTCTGAGAAGAGTCAAATAGTAATCCCAAATTCAGCAATGAAACATTAGAAGAAGCTACCAATAATCCATGTGAAACATGAAATAAAGCCAATACCTACGCTACTTTATAAAACTTCAAATCTTAATTTACCTTGGTGAAAATCTTAATTTACCTTGGTGAAAATCTAAGACAAAATATTATAACATCTCAACACTCATTAGTAGAACATTTAAAACTGTGCCGTGGGAACTTATAGTGACTTACAATATAAAAATTCAGCTTTCTCGCTTGTTTTGCTTCCGTTGGGCGACCCGAGATACGATCAGAGATGACCGATATGAGTCGCGAAACGAGAGGCTGACTCACGTTATGTTTCATGCTAGACGGATGCTGCATATTGCTCAATTGAGGATTCTGTTGTTTGTAATGTTTCGTTAAACTTGCATGATTATTCATGTCAAGTTGTTGTATTTTGGGCCAGCATTATTATTATAGAACTTGGCTTGCACGTGTGGGTTTTTCGCTTCTGAAACGTCCATTATTTGAGCTTGGTAGACCTAAGTACGGCAGCCACTTCATTCTTTCCCTCTTCAGTAACTTCATCACCTACTCCAATTTATTTGTATATATTATTTCAGGCTTCTGGCACTCTTCTATTTAAACCATAAAATTAAATATATTAAATACTTCATCTAATGATTCCCATCCTAAAAGGATACCACGTCCACTTGAATCTTCAACTGCAGAAACACCATTTACTTCTACAGTATCTAAAATTTCATCATCTACATTTTTACACTGTATTTATTAATCAACGTTTGATACATTTTCCGTATCATATCAGCTCGTGTCCGTATCATTACGTATACATTGAGACAGCTATGAGTAAGCGGTGCCCCGCCGTCTGGCCGCCACCGCGTTACGCGCGCGAACCTGTCCAGACAAGTCCGATGTAACTTGTGTGGAATTTACGCACTAGCTATATGAGCCACTTTGTTTTTAAACTATAGTCTTTAGGTCCTTTTCTGTGGAGACAAAAATCTACCTATGTGATTTTGTTGATGAATCTCTTATGTATCAATTGCGAAGAAGACCATGTTAGTAAGCTTGGTGGTAAGTGTTGTGTGATGTGTCTTTCCCTGTAGAAAACGAAATAGAGATAATACAAGTATTTATAGAATAGTAGGCTAAGCACCCTAGGTTTCGAGAGCCTCATAAAGTGACAAAGAGTTAAGAGAATGTAAGACAATATACTTAGAAGTGATAAAGTGGTTAGGAGTCTTAAAAATCATATAAAATTTTCAAATTAATTTTTGTATTGTTTACAATTCTTATTAGTAAAGAGCCGTTTTCTCTTTCAGCTTCGTATATAGGCATATATATATATATAGCAATACATATCTCTAACAATGTCAAAATACAGACCTTTCTTCTTGTAAGTGATAAAGTGACAATGCTAAACTGTTGTTGTTGTTGCACTAAATAAACGTTTTTATCTATCTTATCTATCTTATCTTATCTTAAACTGTTCAATTGAAGCCATCGGAAGAATCACCAACAGGCTACTGCTGCAGTCGACCCCTGAAATGTTGCTCTCCAAAAAGACTAGAAAACGCAATTCAGGAAACCGTACAAACTGCTTTGTATTTTCTATACTTTGAATAGTAGGTAATCAGGCCCATGGCTTATTTGTAATTATATTATATATTAGTGGTGCAGCAGCTTCATCTGTACAGAAAATCTGATTATAGATAGATCAAAGCAGAAGTTCATAGTAGATTCTGTCAATTATTTCTAACATCAGTCACAGAAATCATCTCTACAATTGCGTCGCACTTGACGATTCAACAATTAGAAACCACTATCCATACAAGTATTTAATACGCTCTTAACGATAGAGCTAATCAACAACGTCATTCACAAAAAAAAGTCTGAAGCTCTAATACCGAACTCGTTTTCTTAGTAAAGATTGACATCATCAGTCGTCGGATCATTAGTGTGCTGAGTTAGTATATATTTCACAATATTATAATGATAGTGCATGACTAAAATGGGCTTCCCTAGCTTCCGTGTTACTCTCATTGAAACCGGTTTCTGTATTACCTACAATACCGTCCATTTACTTTGTAGTATTAGCAGACTTGTCTTCATCCTGTTTGATAAGCTATATAAGCGGACACGTGCATATTCTGCCTAGGTTGTTTTTTTTTTGTGTTATTTATTTTTCTGCATCTGTTTTGATTATTTGTAATATATTATATTAGTTTCCCACACTTTCCGTTGCACCTGCACCTCACTTGTTTTGTTTCTCTCGTTACATCACCTCTTTATTTAACTGACTTTTGACAGAAAAGATTGTGTCCAAACAAGTTCAGTGCATTAGTCGGTACGCACACCTGAGTCCAAATGTTTTATTTTGTAGATATTTGTCAAAGGAAAATGCTCATGGATGTATGGAATCCTGTACCATGCTGCATCAAAGTCAAACTTTGTTTTTTATAGACTACTCTTATCATATTAACTCCTACAAAAGTTTTTTTTATAAACAAAACCTGGGTTTCATAGATGATTTTGAAAAATCGAAATAACCTGAAAACTAGGTACTTTATTTTGTTTGACATGTCATACACAAATGGCCATTATTGCTCTAAAAAATGATAATCGTTTAAATAAAAATTTAATCTAGTTATTTTTAATTAATCTAGAATCGGCTAAGTATAATTCTTTTACATGTTTTTTGAAAGACGTGACCATGACACTTTCAAAATTCAAGGTTATATTATTCATATCATTTGAAACGGAACTTCATGTAAAGGGAATACAACAAAATCAAAACTTTTTTACTTTAAATTAAATTCCTTGTTCAAAAATCAAATCCCCGACGCGTAATGTCGTAAAAAAATTATGAAAATAATTACTATAGTATTTTGATCTTAATCCATGAGACTTTTTGGTACGACTTTTGGTCATTGTCTTTTACCTTTGAGCCTGTTGTTGCGTCATTGTTGTTTACGTAGAGCGATCATCTATCAAAAATATAAACAGTCTTGACTCATGTGTGCGCACAGTCAAAAGGCGAAAATCACAATCATGATTCTCCATAAAGGTATATCAACTCCAATAAAATAACGACAATGTCTTATTAATCAATCATTTATTATCATTGATCTACACAATGTAATGGAATACATACATATATAAAAATATATTCAAAAATATTATATTTTTTACATCTAAATCTATATCAAAAATATGGCTAGTGACAGAGCTTTAACCCCATCTATTTATTGGCACATGGAATATTATTTACCAAATCTAGATACATTTTTAATTTTATTAAAGCATAATAATTAATTAAGCAATTTTATTGGGTGTCTTGTATGACAATTAATATATAATATATTTATATATCGTGTATAAAGACAGCGTTTTAAAAAAACTTGTGAAAACAAAAATATTTTTAAAACCTTACATTTACTTCGCACAAATGTCGAAATATTGTAAAGTTTTATGGAAGCCAGGTTTCAAGTGTTTGTTGATTTAATTATCTCAATAATTATAACATATTTGATTACATAATTAGCTGCGATTATAATTGAAATTGTTCCGATTGGAATATCATATTTCAAAACAGACTTTTATTGAATTAAAAATTGAGATCGCTAAATCAAAATTAAATAAACTTAGGTATAATTAACTATAACTAAACGTAATCGCTGTCTTAGTGAACGATTCCAAAGTGCGTGGATATAAAAAGCGTTAATAATGATAATTAAAAATATACCGAATCATCATTTCCATTATTTCATTCATGGTTCATTTGGGATAATTAAAAAACATAATTGTTTGGCAATTTCTTTGAAACAAAATATGTATTATTATTCTTATAGAAAAACTTCGGATATAAAAATATTTTCACTGGGATCATATTGATCTCTACTTTTTAGGATCTTAATAGTTAAACCATGAATTTATAATTTGTTATCCAACATTAATTTCTTTACTACCCAAATTTTTTCTAGGTATTAGGAACAACCCTCAAAATATACATTATTTTAAGCAATAAATGGAATGTTATACTTAAACAAAAATTAATTAAAAATAAATAAAACATATACGGAATGAACCGTTTTGTCAAATAAATCAACCGTTCGCAAAAAAATATTGAGAGGTCATGATTTTAGAACTGAAATATTATTTGAAAGTTATTATCCAACAGTTTTAGATTTTCTAATAACTCTAAAATAATACATGAATATACGTCCTACGTATTAGAAAGTTTAATAACAATATTTTTTAAATATAATATAAATATTATTTTACATTAAAATATTTCTAAGCAGTTAAGCTGTAAATGCTACCATCACTTATCCTAATAAATACTATTTACAAAATCACCAGAATGTTTATGTTTGTTTAATTTTGAATTTCGAAAAATTAATTTTTCAGTAGGGTCACTCTTATTAGTTTTATCATTACAAATTCTGAATTAAAAAATACCTCAAAACATCATTCTCAATTAGCTTTTTTTCCAATCGATTAACATTTTATCACAAGATTTTATTTAAAACTACAAAAGATAAAACAAAAAAGATAAAAAGTAAAACATAAACAAGAGCAACCCCACTGGTCCAAATATCACAAAATTGAAGTCAAAATAATAAAATTAAAAAGCGCGAAGGTTTACATGGAGGCCGAAAATTTACAAAAAAAATTATCCAAAACATTGCAATATCCCATTCTGGCGGTGTTACTGACGAAGCACGAATACTGTTATGTAAAGTTGAAGCCCACAGGTGTTACAGGCGTTGATGACGTCATTATTCTTCGTGACGTATTTGATCACCATCGTAAGTACATGGTCTCCTTGTTAGGGTTGTAATGGATTTCTCTGTAACAAAAAGTAATATGTTAGAAAAATATAACGAAATTTTTGGAAGTCCTGAAACCGATCCAATTTTTTTCCACCAAGTGCCACAAACTGTTAATATAAAATGCTTGTAGGGCATTTATAAACTGCACGACCAAGAGTTTATTTTTTCGATTCATCATCAATTATTGCGGTCCTCCTTTATGATCGTACTTGGTTGTTTTAATGATCAATGATGATGATTGGTGAGATAAACAGGTAAAAATGTATTGATTAAATAAATTCTTACTCTATTTGTGTAAGAGAGACCGCTGTAGTAGGATCGTGCTTCCATCACCTTCACCGCCACAAGCATTGACTACATCTACAACAATTAAGAAAAAAACATGTTATTACAGTTAAAAATAAAATAACACCCTGTTGTTCAAAACACCACCCTCCCAATTCATAAATCAAACATATTCCTCAAAAACAAAATAATAATAATAAAAACAACTTAGAAATAAGTTAAATTCTTCGTTAATTAGGTAGATGAACTTAATACAATGAATAACATTAAAAAAAAACAGAAAATTAATGAGCATGCTGCCACAAAAAGTTAAAAGAATGTGCCCACTGTGCAAATAGTGCATTAAAAACCAAAAAAAATATTAGTTCATTGAATTTGAGGAGAAATTAATATTTAAAAGTGCACCGTTCTGAATACTTAGAGCTAAAATCATATAAACTAACATTATTAACGAAAATCCGAAAAGATTAAAAATAATTTCCTTAAAACTACCGTAAGAAAACAGTTACCAAAATATCAACAATGTATTACTTTTGAATGAAGACAGATCGCGTTGCCTTTCTTAGAAATCGTCATAATACTGTGAAAGGCACAAAATAAGATTAAAAATTGATCTCAAAATCCCTGCTTTGAGCTCAGAATCCCTTTTTAGGATTTTTCTGTACCGACCGTAACAAAGAAGGGGTTTACTTTTTAAAAGGATTAACGTCAAACTTCAGAGGACTTATTTGTGTAAAACGCCTTACTGCTAAAACAACAAATCTTTGCACATTTTCTTAATATTTTAAATGAACAAAGAACCGTCTAGGTATGCTACCTTTTTTTTATAAAAATACAAACTTCTAATCTGGACAAGAATCTTTTTATCTTTTTTTACAAAAAAAATATTGGAAATTACATGATAGATTTGACCAAAACAAAGCAACAAAAAGAAATCTGATGTTCGCCTAATGTATTTTATTGTTTTCGCCAATTTAGTTTCACAATATATGCCCAGGTAACATTTGCGTCCGCAAAAAAATCAACGGTGATTAAAAAAGTTTCCAAGCGTGTAAGTGTCATCAATTCATCAGTTTAATTATGCGAAATCGTGATGGAGATATTAAAATGTCCGTGAACTCGTATCAGGTGTTAAAAGATTTTTTTTTCCTTTTCGTACGTAACAACCTCAACATTGTTTTTTGATTTAATAAACACCCGAAACAGACGCGGAAACAAATTATTTGTCATTAACTTTAAGATCCTTGATCACCTGGTTCGTGGCAAAAAAATTGCCAAAAACACACGAACGAATCCGAAATTTATTTTTAGGTTTATTATAAAAATGGAGTCACGGTCATGAATAGGAGTTTCGAAACCGTTGAATACGAGTTCCATTGAGGCCTTTGCGTAACAAATACAATATCGATTACTAAAAATATCGAATTTGGCATTCCGAATCAATCAAAATCTGGAGCAAGTTTACAAACGCGATTTAAAACAGTTTATTTCTAGAAAAGCCTTTAAATACAAAAGGTACATCCTGATCGCAATCCGAGCTAATAGTTCTCCACGTGTTTCGAACCCAAGTGTCTAGATCTCGATACAGTGCAGTAAAAGGGCGCGGGTGACGGCCGACGCGGCATTATCCACTTCCGTACGATACACTAGGTTAGTTCGTGAGCGCACACCCTGTATGTGCGACTGTGGGAACTAAGCGGCTTTGTTCCCGTATACAGGCTGTTGTGTTACGTAATTCAACCATTAGATGAGACATTGTCTTGTGTAAGGAGTCGAACTGTAGATATTGTTGTTGTTTAAATAGTTGGATTAAATAATTTTGGCGATTCGGTTTTATCACTTACTAAATTATTAGGGTCACCTTCTGTAATGACTAATGAATCATGTCATGCTTGTTTAATTGAATAAAAAACCGCATGATTTGGTTGAAAAAGGTTTTGGGTCAACCAACTAAGTTGCAAAAGTACAATTATTTTATGAAAACATCGAATTAACTTAAACCTTAAAGATTATTTTTGCTTTTCTTGAGTTACGTATTTAAGAAACTAGTTCGATTTTAAGATAGGCCATGTTTTAGTAGGCAATAATGATTCTTCTTGAAATAACTTCAATTAGAATCCGTAAAAAGTATGATTGTAGCATAAGCATCATAATGAGCCTATAATGGTAGGACACAGGCCTCCTCTCTGCGACAGGGAGTGGGCCATGCGGACCCAGTGCGGGTTGGCAATTATGGTTGCAATGAACCACTATTTAAACGGCCGCTAGAACAGCCTGTATACAGGCAAAGATTTCTCAAAGGGTGCCTAATTAACCGCATTGCCACCTCTGTGGCGCGACGGACGCGCGAACTATTGTGTACTATGAACTGAACTAGGGCCAAGAACTGGAACCAATAGAAATAGAACTACATACGGGTAGAACTAAAGGCGTTTTTATCAACTGGATCTACGACCTTATAACGGTTGAAGATGTGAAAGAATTTTCTTTAAGGATTTCTTATGTTCTTACTGTATTGTTTTGTTTAGTTAGGATATAATATATTTATTTGCTTTAAAACGTGTTTGAGTTTGGTTTTATTAGTTTTTTTTTTGTTTACATAGTTTGAGTTAGGTTGAAATTGAATTTTTAACATTTACAGTTGCTTCGTTTTGTATAGTCATATTAGTCATTATCATCATCTGCTTAACCTTTTACCAACTATGTATTTTGGAGTCGGCTTCCAGTCTAACCGGGTGCAGGTGAATATCAGTATTTTACATGAAGCGACTGCCTTTCTGACCTCCAAAAGTCAATTGTTCCGTTATGTTTTGTTTTTGATCTCATTCGACAAAGCTAACATTGATGTGAAAGATGGTACCTTATTGCTTTTAATAACGACTGTCTCTGTCTATAAAACATACCCCCAAAACATAATGTTGACCAAAATCCTTTGTTTTATTACAAAAAACGAAGAAGAAAGAAGATCCCCTATTAAATGGCAATGTATATAGAAAATAATCGATATGTCAACTCGATTCTCTCGAGTCGTGAATCGAATGGATCGACCTATCGAGCGATGCAATAGATAAGTGCTACGGCAGAGACTGGGCGTGCACCGATGACCTAATGCACTAACTATATGGGACATCGCACTCTCGATTCTGCTTAGAATCGTAATTAAGCAAGATGTATTGTTTTAGCTAGATTAATGAACGATGTATCGATTGTAGCGTGTTTAATTGGGAAAGCACGGGAATAATTAATGGCAATACTCGATTTATACAAGGTTTGTTGTTTGTATTTAGGTTAAATTATAGCTGCAATTCATGCGTTTAATTTTCGCAAGACCATTTTGAATGTAGCCACTTATTTGTAACGAGGGATCAGACTGCATTAGTAGCATCAAATTCTTTCAATAAATAATGCAATCAATCTATCAATATTTATTCCAAAGAGCATATGGTAGCCACAACAGGAATAAAATTGAAAAATAACACAACCGAAGCTGAATACATTTCTTTCAATCAGAGAACGTGCCATTAATATTTTACTCCGAAATAAAAAATAAAAAAAATTTGAAAATGCATCCGCACTTTTAGAAGCGCATGCATGGACGTGTGAAACTGACAATAAGGTCTTTGGTACCCACGCCTCTATGGTAATAAACACGATCAATTCATACAACACAACTCGTCAATTCAAAGGCATGATCTTCATAAATTTTATGAACCATACGAACGGGTAACATTTAGCAAAACAATCAGTAGCGGTACTTTATGCCCGGGGCACTCACGCCGTCTTCCGAGTTTCCGGAGTTTCACACGATGCCTCATTATCCTTACATACAGCGATATGTGAAGGAAGTCTATGATGGTAAGATGCCAGAATAGGAAAGTGGTGGTTCGGAGAAGGTTTTTGATCGCTGAAGTGAATTAGTTTAGGATTTTTGGTGAAGTGATTGACAAGTCGTATGTTTCGGTTTAGGGATCTTGGTAGAGTAGTCAGACGAGCCCTATTGAAAGGACTATCATGCTGTTGTTCCTTTCTAAAGATGTGGAAGGTATTCTAGAACGTAACTTAAATCCAATTCAGGAGGTTTTTTTTGTTTTTTTGTTCCAGGTCTACGTCCAGGTCATGTCTTCACAATACATCGATCACTTGCCAATAATCCAAATACGCCATCGACACTTCACTTCCCTACCGACAAATTGCCGTAATCATCTTACTGTTAAGCGTGGTACACATTGTTGTGCCTTGTACGGCGAGGCATAAACTGCAAATTATACCGCTTGGGTCACGTGTGTTTCCCTGTTGAGGGCTACCGTCAGCGTTCGCACAGTTTCGGAAGCATTAGGGCCCATTAAGCACCGTTAACACACGGTCCCGTCACGAGCTCACGATTCACGCAGCATGAGCGATCTATCGGCGATCTCGCGGTAGCCCTGTGCTGGTTGTGTCGTTTCACACGGGGGTACGCGTGCACTGAGACAGTGTGTTCTAGAATTTTATTACACACGACAATTCGTGTTTTTATGCCGCAATCCTAGAATGAAAGTCGCGGATTGTGTTGACAAAAGGGAGGAGTTGGATGTCTGTTTCGATGAGAGAGTGTAAGGTTTCCATGGTTTCGTGGTGCCTTTATTATAAGTTTAGAACCACGTGAGACCCATAATTTTAGCCATTTATGACTTTTGCTTTTAAACTGTTCTCTACTCTCCTTGATTACATTGATGAAAATGACTTTAAAAAAGAAATCAAACTCAAGCTTTTGAATCAAAAGTATTTCCCATACGACTTTTCCAAAAGTACCTCCAAGATACCGTTCACGATCTTCCCACCTAGATCCTGAGTCGGGAAAGGTCACAGCAGTGTAGTAACGGCGTAATACCGTGGCATTATAGTTTTACAGCAGTTTGTTATTGACGGAAGACCAAACATCGCATATGCTCAAATATGGGGGACTTTATGTGGAAGACGTGAAACTGTTGTTTTTAGGGGCTGTATCTTCTTTACTGTTTAATCGTTGTAAAACAGAATAAATTCAAGAAGAAAATTGACATTTACTGAACTGAAGAAGATTGAGATTTACTTCTTCTTCCCAGCGATAGCACTAGGAAGTGGTGAAGGGCGGGCGTTTTTGGGGGACTGTCTTTTGTAATGTTGACGTTCAAAAAGTGCTGATTCTCAGCCTAATTTGAATAAACGACTTTTGATTTTGATTTTGAGACATTTTATTTTTATTTTTTTTGCTGTGTCAGTTCATTTAACATTAAAGGCAAGACTAGTTGTTGGTGTTTTCAATTACTATGCCAAAGAGACTTTGAAAAATAATAAATTCGCAAAATAATACTCGAATTTTTTGGTCAGACAGGGGGTGACTACCGAGATGACGACTAATAGAGAAGTATGGAAGAAAAAGACATGTTGCACCGACCGTAAATAATTTAGGATATCGGCAGAAGAATGATGATGAATACTCGTTTTTCTACTAATTACCGGGAAATCGGGAATTTCCCACTCCCAAAAAACCCTGGCTAAATTTCCCGCAAGAAAACAAGGCCGAGGCCGAGGACATGATTCCTTTGTTCACAACACATTGTCTCAAGATATTAGCATCAGGTCGCGACCCTATCAACTTAAAGCTACCGTCACATTGTATGATAATTACGAGTGACAACCACGGAATGTCGCTCCAAATGACATGCGAATGTATAAGAAGTTTACTGAACCCGCATTGAAACTGTATTGACAGATGATGAGTTAAGAGGATTTTGTTTTTAGTTGGCTATTAGATAGATATGTTATTATTCATGAATCAATTTAGACTGTTCAATAAAGGATATTAGCATAACCAGCCTTTAGCATTCCCACTGCTGGGCCACAGGCCTCCTCTCTTCGAGGGGGAGCGGGCTATAATCTACAACGCGGGCCCAGTGCGGGTTGGTAGATGTCACGTCTTCGAATGTTTGGTTCTAGGACATACTGGTTTCTCACGATGTTTTCCTTTTCAGTTTTTGAGAGCAGCGGTGATGAAATAAATTACACAAAGTAATGTGTAATGCCTAAAAAGTAATACTTATGTTGGAGCCGTTACCTACTGTCAAAGATAACACTACTCTCAAGGATATTAACTTTTTGTAAAAATGGACTTCAGTTGGAGGAGATTTTCTGAACTTCTTGAAAGGGCAATGGATCACATTGGTAATTTAAAATTAAACAGACGATATAGATTTTTAAGTACGGCAATTTTAGAATGGGCCAAAACTACCACCATGTATATGGGTCCCAGAAAAGGTCCGGTGACATCGAGGCAGACCCAGTAGAAGATGATAAGACGAGCTTGACGCCTACGGACAGGGTAAATCCACGCTAGCAACAGACAGAACAGAACAGAACAGAGAGAGGAGTGGAAAGGAGAAAATAAGGCCTTTGCCCTGCATTGGGACTACACAGGCTAAAAATAAAATAAACTTTAGAAAGGTAAAAAACTTACAGCGAAGGTACGCAATATTCTGAAGATATATATATTTTGATTGTAGACTTGACAATTGATACATTTTAAAGAAGCGATCTCATAAAACACCGAATAGAAACAATACGAACGTGACGTAATATTACAACCCCGTAGGTATAACTCTCGTGTGTATTCCTAAACTGTGTATATTTCAAAAACATCTGTGCACAATTTCTTACATGCACCTATCATCAGTTGCTATGAAGGAATCGTGAGGAACAACATATGTTTACAAGACACTCTATCGTGGAATAAAACAGAGATTTGGATAGTGCCACATTAGGGTTAATAACTTTGATACCTTGTGCTACTTTAGACTAGCATTTGGTTATATTTGTATCCACTGTTAAATACTGCGTTATATAATAAACACATTCCTCATTATATCGAGTACCAGCTTTGGAGCACTAAGTGCTCATACACAGGAGCGACACGCGTTAACGGCACAGGCCACTGCAGCCGTCGACATCATACCGCTCGTTTATTTAGCACCATACTCAATTACACGAGCGATACGTTGTCGATGCGTCGACGGCGGGCATCGGCGGATGTCGACAGCTGCAGTTGTATCTGCCGTTGACGTGTGTCGCTCGTGTGTATGCACGCAAAAGTTCTCGACATTTTGGGAAAAGGTCAGAAGTTGTAGAGCAGTTGTTAGCTGTTTCAGAAGGCAAGACTGATATAAGGGACGAAATAGAAACCCACGAAGAAATTTGACCAATTTATTTCTTAACTACCAGTACTGAAATAAAACACCAATCTGTCATAGTAAACGTCTATACCACGTCTATACGCAACAATAGTAAAATCTTCCAGCGCTGATAAACGCAAAGTAAATATGTTTAATTGCCTCAGTTTAAGAACGCAATGAGTCAATGTCACTAAGGTTTATGACCGTCCCTTGACTGAAGCCTTGATGATGCTCTAATTAAATTTTATCTTTTACTAGTTTATAGACTTTTCAGACGATCTTTTCTTTTTGGACTATCAATCTTTGAGGGGTAAAAGGAAAAAGGAGACATAATGCTGCTAGTTGCTATTCTACAACCCGATATAATAAAAAACCGGGAAAGGCTCTTAGATAATGAGTGATAAACCGGTGGCAATTACAACATATTTTGTGTTTAAAAAATACTAATTACTGTGGCGGGGTTTACGACGTTGCGTATAGTAACACAGAGGTAGCACAGAGGTCACTGTTATATAATACTAATTTTGTAAACCTAATTAACGTACAAGTAGATGCGACATTTTTCCAAAAAGACAAAGTTGCTTGCGACCCTAATTTGGAATTTGGAGGTCAAAGTATAACAAAAATAAATCTCAACAAAAAAAGACTGTAAAATTCTCTTTGATCAATATAATTTTAATAATCCAGTAAGACTCAATTGACTTTCAACCATAACAAAATGGCATGTCCTAGTACCAAAAACATGAAGACACAAATGACATCCACTAACCGGTACTGGACCCGCGTGGTGGGTTATGGCCCACACACCCCTCACAGAGAGTAAGCCTCTGTCCCAGCAGTGAAAACGTTATAGGCTGTGGCTGATTATGCTTATGCATCACAAACTCACAATTACTGCACTAATACTAGGATTAATGACATCAAATGCAAAATATGATGATAACATCACAAAATTTGCAGCCTCATTTTACCATAAAGTCCACCTCAATTTTGTGCATGAACACCTCAATCTGCGGTAATGGTGTAACAGTAGTATATTACATTGGATACTCTACTGCCTCCCTGAAGCTTAGGACCCTAATATATGGTGACTGTTGTAACCACAACCTTGTCACACCTGACTGGTGATTGGATAGCTAACCGCGGAGTATGTAGGTTAGCTAGTACTAAGTTCATACTTAATCCTTTTATGGATTAGATAAGAGGATTACAACGGGAAAGAATTCTTCTGCTGTTGCAGTTGGTACAGATATGAGATCATCTGTTTCAAAAGATTTTGTAGGTAAATTTTTCAACGTCGTGTTTGGGAAAATGAATATTATCCTTCTCTGATTGTAAACATCTTCGTGTCTTCTCAGTGTGTTCATATTTGAAAGTTGATTAACGTTTTTCCAGTTAATTTAAAAGTAAACTTATTAAAAGGGGTCAGTTAGCTAGCTTCGCATACATTTTAACAGTATCTTTGGTCTAAAGACACTTCAAATATTAAATAAATAATGCATCTATGAAGATGAAAAACTGCTCACGTTACAATAGGACATAAATATAGAAACAGTTGCAGAATTTGCTTGAACCTAAAGTATTACAGTGCTGTAAACGGTTTCTAATTACTTTGAAACGTTAACTGAAGAATGCTACAATATAGCTCTTGATGGATGATATTCTTGGAGGAGAAAACAAAATTATCCATACTGTCAAAACTATATTCGAATATATGACACAGTGCAGAAATATTTAATAATGCAACTAATGAAATAAACTACTTAGATAATTTAAAATTATTATAATGATGACAACATATTCCAGGCACACCGTCAAATGAGAACACTGAATTATCTCTTATAATTAATTTCTTAAGTAATGAAGAGTCAACATTTGAAGTAATTAATTGCTCTTAGAATCTGAATCCGTTCAAACATTAATCTAATATTATTAATTATTTATTCATACCGTAAAACTAGGTTAAAAAGGTAGTAGAGTCGGTCAATAATTATGTAATTTAATAGTCAACTGTTTAGCAAAGAAAATGAATGAGATATAGCTTCTGACGGCTTTAAATCCGTAGGTACCATTTTGGAATACGAGTTTTTGGTTCTTATGGAATGAAAATAAATGCTTTAGAACACCCAAAAGCCTATAATGAAATAAGCTTCTTAATCAGAACAGAGCGTTTAACAGTAGACATAATTATTGACAATCATTCAACAGCAAAAGTAGATGACAATTCTTGTGCTATGAAATTGATTATTGTTGACAAAAACAAAGTGACAAGTTTTCACCACGAAACACTTTTGAAAATGCAATAATCATCACCTACTTTCAATGTTAACAGTCCTCTATGTTAAATTCAGAACGATGATGGAGAAAGGAGAAAAGTAAAAGAAGTTTGTTACTCACCTGTGCTGGCGCAGATTGTCCTGTCGCTTGAAACTCTTCCCGCAAACCTCGCAGCTGAAGGAGAGCTCCGGGCTCTTATGGGTCCGTTCGTGTATCATCAGGTTGTAAGACTTGGTGAACCGACGCTGGCAGTACTTGCAGACGAACTCGCATTTTGGGCGCAGTTTGCGTCTGAAATCCCGTGTGTGGTCCTCGTCAATTTGCATCACGGCGAACATTTTGTCTGGACTAAGATGTGATGCTTACGACGGGCGGGGCTTGAGCGCCTGTACAATGATAAGTTATCAAATGTCGTGTGCGTTCGATATGTGACTGTATGTGCTAAGTATAGAGTTCATGTTTCGGTGGCTGTATTGTTAGTAAGTGTGCAGTGATAACGTTGTGTGTAGAGTATTTGGAAATGTTGTCGAATTTGTGTTCTGTCTCTCTCTGTTTGTGGTGTGTGAGGAGGATGGAATACCTAATGTCTAAGTCCCGTCATTAACCGTCGCAATTGATGATAATAATGATAGAGTCAACACCTATTTTTTTCATATGTTCATTAACACCTTATTAAACCATATTTAAAGGATAACAAGTGGCGTTCACCGTGTCATTAATAAATAATGGAGGCAATATTAGAAGAGGCTAATTGGTATGTAAATATTTAATAAGTAATTCGATACCCTAATAGTATTTCACGCCTTCAGTCCACATCAAATATTTAAATATACAAAGTAATTTCAAGCTAAACGATCGATCGACGATTATGATGAAGATATTATAACATTATTTCCTAACAAAGTAACCTTTATAGGTACACTCCAAGAATAATTTATTATATTGGTCATAATAACACTTTATGAATTATTAAAATACGCACCTTTAAAATCGATTGCCCACGAAGAAGATATTAAGCTTTACAAGCTTAACTTAACACTTTCACTAAAACTTTGATAAATAAAATTTCGAACTTATGTGTATACAATTAAGACTGAAAGGAGAGTGTCATTATTTGAGCGCGGATTTAAAGTGACTAGATGTGTCAATGTGACGTGCGACCAAGAGCGGGCGTGTTTAGCAACTGCGGCGGCGCGAGGGTGCGGAAACTACTGATAGCGTTACGCGGAAGGCGCGCGCAGCCCCCACCACGTGCGCCTGCGCCGTCAATGAACAGGTAGCACGACGGTAACCTGACGGCTCATACTGGGAAAACTCCACTGCAGATTTATTAGCTTTTAGTGAACAAACTACGTTTATGATTGTGTGCTATATATTTTCACGACGATCATAAACTTATTTCTCATTTGAAAGCTTCGTTTTCTCTCGTTACAGGTTTCGTTGGTATTACTTGTTTTTTTTAAGTAATTATGGTCACAGATTTTCTATTTTCACTCCATAGTACTTTTTCTTATTTTTTATTCATTTTACTTGCGTGGTACGGCTACAAGGCTACAAACGTGTGATTAGCATGCAGTGGCACGCTGTAACATAATTTTCATTAGATTTTGCTCTCTGTAAAATTTAACTTGACGACCACTACATTACCGTATCACATTTTTTTACGTGATTTGTAATAATGTCAGTAACGATTACATACATATGGCATTATAAAACGGTGGGAAAGCGCCCGGTGGCTCGCGGCGCTACCGTGTATTTCACTCACGACACACGACCCCGGCTATTTGGGCACCGTACTGTTTACCGGTAAATTGGTGATGATTTTCGGCTTCTGTCATTACCGCGCCCTGAGGTGTTGGTGTACTTTCTAGCTGTCGTAGTTCTGTGTAATTAGGTGCGGTAAAAATTGTTGTAATTGCAAGTGCGTGAATGATTGCGTTTAGTTTTAGATATGGTGTTTATTCATTAGTTATACAAGAGTAGCGTGAAGAATACGCTTAAACGCAATTTAGAAGACTTCTATAAATTAATAAATAGGCTGTTTATTTAGTAAAAAATTAAATATGTCCCGTATTATAAGTAACGGTGGAGTTTCTTGCCCATTCTTCTTCATACCGAAACGACCTTTTGGAACGGGCTCCTAGTATCAATTCTATTTTTTGTAAACTTTTACGTTCAAAAGTACCTTTAATGTGCCTATTAGAAATAAATTATTTGACTTTTACTTACATTTTATCAGACATTCCTGACTGAAATATTGAATGCACTGAATAAATCATATTCATTTCAAGACAAAACATTATAAACACAAAATACAACTGAAAATTATCATTCCTACTCACATCCCTGGCTAGTTACACGCACTAAACATGAAAACTCATTCAAAATACTCGCTGATTTTCACACAATATTCAAATTTCGCGTGTTAAAGAAGCTATAAAAGTTAATTCTTGGTACGGGCGTGAAGCGGCACTTATGACTTGCTTTATAGCCACGTAACTCCATTCAAATTATCTTAACCCTCGTGTACCTACGCGTCCGAGTTTAAAACTCAACTTTAATGAGTATTCATAGTTTTAGTATGACTGAACATAAGTGTCTACTGATTAGCAGTGTTGAATGGCTTTATTTTTACTTGTATTGTTATGTAGTATTGTCTAACATGTACCTAATTGTGGGAACATATTCTTGGGCTGCCAATATGTTACACGAATAGGTTCGTCTGTCAAATTCGTAGAATATTCAGACCTTATACCTTTCTATTTGTTAATGGTTTTTTAGAATGGTTTCGACTAAAAACTGACGGACGGGTAAGTATGTTTAGTGCCTGTCATAAAATATCTATTGGTTCCTATTCAATGCATAATAGAAATCTAAAATAACTCGGAAATCTACACAGCTTTGGCTTCATTATGACTAAGTTCAAACAATGGCATGCAATGCTACCTATTTTATGGCACCCATTGCGAATAGCTAGGGAATGTGTTATTTAAAAACGTAGAAAAGTATTTTAATGACTGAGCCCTAGGTTATGCATCCTATCAACATCATCTCAAATTCTAAAATAGAACCCGCTTGCCTACAAAAAAAAAGACGTAATACCAACATTACGCGCAAAAAAACCTTGTCTACTCCACCATATCATGCGAAAAAAGGTTGCATAAAACATTCCGCCATTACATAACCTTCTGCCGACTCCTTGATTGTCGATACAAGTCGTTTCACATCTCGAAGTCACGACAAAGCCGGAGTCTAAGGCGCCCGCGAAAAAAATCACCAATCATACAGATCTTTACATTTGGTACACATATTTTAGTCCCTAAATGGGCACACACACGGTTAACGTTTGATAACCATCGGATGGTCACGGCCAGTGAGATATGGTGGTCATAAAAACCATTGTCGGTCAGGAGTTAAAAGTCCCGGTCACGGAGGGTAAATAGGTACTTGGCTACATACGGACTGCAAAGAGGTTTTCTTTGTTCCAAACGATTTATGGAGCTTTACGCTATTCGTTTTGAGGTCAGCAGAAAGCCTATGGTGTGATGGTATGCGGTGATACCTTTCAGAAGCTTCGGGCAAATAAATTGGATTAAAAACTATTTTTCTCATTTTGAGAAGTAACCAACGCTGTCCCATTCCTTCCCTTCATCTTTCGCGAGCCAGCGTGCCCTACTCCTTCCAGTTTTTAGTGAGCTTTTATTTCTAACTTTAATAGGCCCCTTTAAGGTATAGCAACTTTCCAAAGTTTCGGTAATCCAATTTGCTAATAACATTACGCAAGACCACAATCAACCATTAATTTGCAATAAAAAAAAATAGGACTCCTACTACTAGATCGAATTTAATACCGAATCTCCAATACCGTAGCAAATCGAAGGTTATTCATGATTGGGAATTCTAATTTAGCACAACGATCGTCTAAAGTGCAATTTGAATATATTATGAATATCATTCAGATTCAGTATACCTGACATTGCATTAAGTACCGCTCATTCATCACCAAAGGGTTATGACGTGAATATAATTTTACTGTTGTTTCATTATTAATATTAATCTTATTTTATTATGTGGTGAAGTTTGCGTGACATTTCCAACGGGTCAAGGGGTCTACCGGTAAAGCCTGTACGATTATAGAGATGGTTTTGTCCAGCTGTTGGCAATAACAGTCATGCTGCCAGTAAGGTTCTTTATGTGAAGGCATTTATTAGATTACTAGTAGGGCCGGTAGGCACCCTCATAAGTGTCGATCCCGTGGGAATATCGGGATAAAAAGTATTCTATGTGTTATTTGTATATATAAGCTATATTACTGTAAAGTTTCATCAAAATCCGTTCAGTAGTTTTTGCGTGAAAGAGTAACAAACATCCATCCATCTATCCTTACAAAAATTTGGCGTTTATAATATTAGTAGGATATCTTTTTGTTTTTGAGAGCAGTCCCAGTGGTAACGGTCTGACTTATGAATTGTAGGTCGTGGGTTCGAACCCAAACAGGCAGTTTGCTTGGTCTAAATTATCACCACTGCTCTCAAAACGGTGAAGGAAAACATCGTGAGGAAACCGGCATGTCTTAGAAGGAACCAAAAATTCGAAGACATGTGACATCCGCCAACCCGCACTGGACCCGCGTGGTGGTTCCCAGCCACTCCCTCTCACAGAGAGGAGGCCTGTGTTCCAGCAGTGGGAACATCATAGGTTAGGCTTTTTGTTTTTAGCTCATTAGCCGTTTCTGGGTCTTAGCAGTAAAATCATTGAAGTAGAAATGAACTTTGCCACGATTTTAAATAGAGTTCTTTCTTCATAGTATCATGATTGTACAACGTTAAAATATCACAACAACTAAGGCTGCACACATCATTTTGGGTCCCCTGTAAGATTTATAACACTTTTCCTCAAACCAGACGGTTTAAAAGATCAATCGTATTAATAGACATACTGTCTTCACTAGATAAACAAACAAAGATTTTAACAACATTATTTCATCACACAAAACCACAAAATGTACTGATGCCATCATATTCATACCTACTTACATATTTAATGCGTCCAAGCGGATCTAGCGATGAGTCATGCACCACATGGGCTATAGGCCTCGGAATTATCTTAAAACGTGTCCGATGATTCACATCGTTGTCCCTTGAACTGTTGACATTTGTTACTGGAATCGATTTTAATTACCGAGTTTACCGTTAATCGTTTTGTGTTTTGCAATTATGTTACTGATTGATGGGTGATCGTTTCCCTTCGTATAATTACATATAGGTTATAGCTTCTGAAATATCAGAAATGTCTGCATATCTAAATAAGTCATTTGTATGCAGAGTTCTGATACTTGCTCCATAGGTAAAAGGATGTATGGAAAAAGTACTGGTAGGCACTGTACTTTACAAAATTTGACTCGAACTAATAAAGAATGAAAGCCGTTGTTGACTGGATAGCAGAAGAATCAAATTAATGTTGCAGAAACAATTTTATTTTGTCGGAGTCCAGGGGGCCTAAAAAGGCCACTTTAAGCAATACCTCTAAAAGCAATTCATTTCCTGAATTCCCAGCAGATCATTAGCAGTTCCTCCAATTTTCGTTAAATGGTTACACATATAATAGTTTAATCACCTACAATTCATTTCATATCAATCATATTTGGTGTAAACATTGGTGGACCATTTTACGAAATTCCATACTGTCAAACAGGTAAATTGCGTGATATGACTTGCACACAGATCATATTATGAATTGTCAGTCTGTGACCATTTTACGATTATTAATATTATGATTCATATTGTTATCCTATTATGATTCTGCAAAAGTGGCCTTTTTAGGCCCCCAGCCGTAGAGGTTGTTCAGAACTAGTACCAATAGGTTTTCTGTGATGGGCCCAGGCAAGAACTAAATCATAACAACGCAAAGTTCAAAATACCCAACACTTAGGAAACTTCCTTCGTTTTACCAACAATTCCTTGAATGATAAAGCATATTCAAGGAAATTCTCGTCATGACTACTGATGACGCCAAATGGCACGCGTCACGTATTTTTCATGTAACATGTATTGCTGTAAGTAGAACTACGTGATAAGTAGTAGGTACATCCTGACTGTATGAGCCAGGCAGTCTGACTATGCACAGTGACTTAGCAACTTATAATGAACAAATATACCCAGATCAAAGTCCGGGTGGATTTTAGTAAAACGGTTTTTACTAGTAGTTAGATCGCAAAAACTTTTTAAAGAAGTTTATGTTTTTTCGATAGAGATGATATGATGGTCAATCAGAAACAAAAATTTTCGGGAAAAAAATGGGAAATAAAGATCCTAGAATTTTTTTTTTTTTATTCAAATTGCAGTGCATGCAATGTAATGATCATTAAACAACGTCGCAATATTAAAACAAACTGTTACCGAATTATACCATGATACGAAAATCAAATGCCTTATAAATATTAGGTCCTAAGTACACAGTCATATGCGATGTGTCATATAGTTTGCGGTTCATTTCATAAGTGTTGAGTCAAAACAGTGATTAATTAGCAAAGATTGATTGAGAACACCTAAAGAATGTCGGTGACACGGTATCAGCATCCTACTTAGAACATCCTGAACCTAGCAAGATGATTATCGAGCTAAGTATTTAGCACAAGTTGGCTAGACGAAACATGCATTCATTCTTCAACTGGGAGACTATGAGAGGTTCATTTTGATTGATTGACAATGATGATTCGCCGAAACTAAGGCAAGCATCGTCGATTAACTTATACTTTCCTAGATTGTTCTTGAATCTAAACAGGTTCGTACATAATAATATCAACAGATTAACCAGTATCTATTCTTTTTACTTCTGACAAGATGAACTTAAGTGAACTCATCGAACGTTTATGAATAATAGCATCAACGCAAGAGAAGAAAATAAATTATTCCACAGCAGATTACTGAACGCAGTTCATTAATGCCATTGTATGGAATCTCGCGAGCCGTAAACATTGCACCTTAATAATTATCAACAAAAACTGCCACTACGAGCTTTAATTACTTAAAATTCCAGAATACATTGAAACACTAAACTACATTGTTGTGGTAATCGATCAATTTTAGTATGCGGCTATACATTACTGTTCTCCTTCAGTAACATTTCATCCAATTAGACCAAAACAGGCCATGTATGGTGAAATAAGGTTTTATGCGAAAAAACTGCGGCTATTCGGTTCGTGGTACACAGAGTATTTAATGCTCCGTCGAAGCATTGAACTATTTGAACCATGGATCAAATGATGTTCATAAAACATTGTCAGTGGTACTGCCAGGTTTTAAGGTCAGTAATTAAAATTCATCACAACATAATAAAATGCTGAGTGCATCGTAAACTTTGCCTGATTTTTATTCTATCTGAAGTAGTTATGACTGAGTTTTGAAACAATGTTATGTGCGCTTGCCTACATTATGGCTTGCATTTATTAATAGCATCAAGCACAGCCAAAGTTATGTCAAACGACTTACAACTTTGAAATGACTTAGGTCTGATTTTTCAATCGACAGATAATTTTTATTCGTGAAATAAAATTGACGTCTGACGGTTTTTGTATGGAAGAACTGTCAAGAATTCAAAATTATTCCTCCGATAAAATTATCTGGCGTTGGAAAAAATCAGCCTTGTAATGTGGTTATCAATTTTTAGGTGTTGAAAATATTTGTGGTTGTACGTATGTAGGGCTTAAAGTAATAATTTTATTGCAGCTACCTACTTCTCTCCTAAAACAAAACTATTAAAGGCTGATTTTTCAATCATCTGATCATTTTAATCGAGGAATAATTTTGAACTTTTGACAATTATTTCATACTAAAACTGTCAAACGTCAATTTTATTCCTCGAATAAAAGTTATCGTGCGATGGAAAAATCAGCCATATAACAAACATATTAAACAATTGACAACAACAATTTTCACAATTGCTGATACTTCTAGATTGACAGACCCAAAAACTACTGAGCATTTGAATTCGATTACCTTTTTTTGCGAACCTCAAAGGATACGCCAAAAATATGCGATGCGATGCATGATATTTCTTGGATAATTTAACACAATAGACAGAACTACGTCTCCAATATTTATCAAGTTATTGTGTCAATGCCTTTATGGTAACATTTAATACGGTCTATTATGGGCATTGACTCTATTGTGCAGCTTTCAATGAGGCCACGTTGCCGAGTCAGCGTGAGTTCGTTCGGCTTTCGTCTTTCGGCTTTTGACTATCTAGGAATTCGATGTGTAGGTAACTATTGTTGGTAATGTGTAACGAGTATTTTTGTTGTACAATTGTCATTGGATTACATATTATCTTTAATTGTAGAAATGCAATTTCTAAACACTTACTTAATTTTATCATGTTGTGATTTTTGTCATAAAAATGTAAGTGCTTTGTAAGTAATAATGCTTCAGATGACCAAGAGATGAGAAATAAAAACACATACAAATGAAATAAGTTAATATAAACTTTGTAAAAAGAGAACATACCGATAGAACTAAGCGATAGAGCCCTATTTTTTTAAATAATTACCTTAAGGAACTTAGGTATCACGGTTTAGCCCTGTTTAAATAATTTAAAATAAGTATAGGTATCCATCAGTTGCTTCCATCACTAAAAACCTTAAGACAATTTTTCAACAAACAGATCCAATATTTTAAAAACCACCTCGTTAAAAACCTTCCTTTAAAAACCATATTTCATAAAATAACAAATGTTAACAAAACTCGCTCATAAATTAATCGGTCTTTTAACAAATATCAAGGGAATATAAAAGCTGATGATCACCCACATTTGAATAAAATTATTACCATCTCATTGTTCGGCGCGTGCGCGAGCTCATCGTTTCAACACGAAATTTTATGTTTATCATTCTATTTGACATTTTTACGAACAATGCAATGCCTGTCTCACTCCCACGTAGATCCATGGTAGTAAGAATGAAAGGGATGGAATGCGATTATCAGCTTGCTCTTTACATTTTGAAAGAATTCCAAACATGAGCTGAATCACGTTGTTATAATTACCACGTTTGTTTCATGAATAATTCAGAATGTATCTGGAGAAAATTATACAATCAATAAGGGTAGCTAGAATGTTAAAATTATTAATAAAATGTCCCTACATTTTATTAATTTTTTTACAAAAAAAAAGAGCAGTGTAAATAATTAACGGTTTTTTTAATTAGGAGCGTTACAAAAGACATTTCATTCTATTTCAGCAACAAGTTGTTTTATTTGAATCCTACGAAAAATTATATTGCCTGCAATATTATACCTACCTTTTTAAAATAATCAACCACTGATCAAATAAATCTCTTTTTTCGAAGGTGTATCTTTGGAACATGAAATTATTTATCAATACTAGTATATCTAAAATAACAGTAATAATAAGGATTGAAATTCAACCCCACTGCGGCCAAATTATAATATACAAATGAGAGTGTAAGCAGAAATAACGAAACAGTTTATGTCCCGCACGTTCCCACAGGAAAGGTATACGCTTGAGTGGGAACAGAGCCGGTCGTGGAGACGCTAATCGGTTATATTATTTTTATAAGATTTATTTTCCTGTATTCGCTGTTATAAGTATATTGTTAAGGTTAAACTACACCAGATGTTGTTTATGTGGGGAGTTGTTTAACTTTTATAACAATGTCAATGTGAAAGAAAAAGTACTCTCTGCGGTTATCGTCAAATAATTCATTCAATCTATTATAATTTAACCAAAAAACAGTTCGATAATGCCGTTAAATAAAGAATTAAGATATATCAAAATAATAATGCTTTAATGAAATATCTACATCACATGATGTTAATTTAGAAAGTATTAATGGATGCCATTGAAAATAGTAAACACGTCGTGCTATTTGGCCACAATGAAAACGATGCAAGAAGAAAAAGTTTTCCCTCTGTCATCCATGCTCAGTCGCTTAGGCAATTAGACAGTTTCAGTACTTTAGGGAATATGCCAAAACTATTCAATTACATCCGATTCATTTAAGTATTGTCTTTTTTTGTGCAAGAAAAATTAATTGTAATACATCTCCACTGAATCCTCTGTGTCGGTACAACGAAGTATGCGCACTGATATATTGGGCTTCGGTCGGATAGCCTCCGGCGGCTGCCCGGGCTATATCCCCTAAGTCTTTGGTACTCCACTGACCATGTAGTTAGCGGATTAACTTGTTGTATAACTAATTTTATGTATAGTGGTGTCAGTTGATTGAGGTCGTTAATTAATTATATTTTTTCCTTACACGCTGTGCCAGTTTTTTTTGCATACTTCGAGTCCTATTAGACCTGCTCAGGGCTTGAGTTTTAAGAACCCCTTTTATTGCACTTCTGAAACCTCTGATGATATATTATTCCGAATTTCATTTTCTTACTATGATCTGTTGTTGAGTTTGTGCAGTTTTAGTCAGAAATTCACAAAATTTTAGTTTTATATCTACGTATTATTTCAACAACGGCTTTATTATTCTTCTTATATTAAAAAAAGTATACAAAACCAACCAGACAGTAATAAAAAATACTCTACGCCTTTTTTCCAGTTCCAACCACAGACTAATAGGTACATAAAAGATTCCACAGTTCCCACGGTCCTCTCAAACCCTCACAGAGGGCGTGCCCGGTAGCTAAATAAATACACGCATACGATACACATAATGTATATGCCGCAGTCGGCTACTGGTTTACGCGGTAGCCAATCAATGAGTGTAGGTAAAAATCTTGTAGCATATAGGAACGTGTAACGTGTGGGCAGTTTTTAAGTGTAATTTTATTCTTTGATAATTTTGTTTGGTAATTAAATTAGTATTTATTAGTATTTTTTTTGCTGTTTAGCTAGTTGTGTATTTTTTATTTCCTAATCTGGGGTAGAGTCGTTTTGAATATGTTTGTTTTCGAATATTTTTTGGAGTCTCATGCATGCGAGACTGATTTTATGTTATGCTGTGTTCGATCAATCTACCTCGTCTTCAAAGCTATTATGATCTCTCTATTACACGTAACGCATTACACGTAAGAATTGAAGCTATAGCTATCTTCAAGATTTTTAAATATTCAAATCAAGACTGAACACGGAACTGAATCTGCTCCACGAATCTATCAATGCAGAATTTGTGTTAGGACAACGTATTTACAGGGCAACAACCAGTGAGGGATCAGATCAGGGGATACGACCGGAATAACTCAACGATAATACCAATCTCAGCCAGAAAACAAATAGCTGATGAACTAAGGATTCATGAACAGTTCTAAATGTACGAAATACGTGCGAAGCACGGGTGCGTGTGTGTTTTACGAAATATTGGAACCAAGGATACAAAAAAAGAAGTTCTAAAACACGCCATTTCATTGCAAGAGTGTCTAAAACATTTTAAAGAACAAGATGTTAAGCAATCTTGATCTAAAATGTTTGTTTTAGTTTCTCACACATTCAATCTATCAATTAAGTGACTATTGCCTCGGGGACTACCGACCTTTAAATTAAGATGTCTGATCATGCAATATATTTTATGTTAATAGAACATTTAAGAGTCGTGTGAGAATCTAGTAAATATCGATATGTGGACTAAACACTGTAATTTCTTGTGTAGAAGATTCTTTTAAAGCTGTTAGGTATAGGTAATTTTACCTAAATGGTTAGCTAGCCTGCCTCATTTTTACGCCTATTTCTAAGCCCATAACTGAAATAGAAGTAGAGGAATAAATGCCGCTCTTAGCGAGTATATTCGGTAAGTATTGCCTTTTTATCTACTGATAAAAAGGCAATACTAACCGAATATATTCCATTTATTGCTTGCTTCCATTTATTAATTGCTTTGATGTTGTCTTTGTAGATGAGTCGTAATAACTCCAAAGATGTGTTTATTAAAACATATCGTCATTTTCGTACCGCCATTTATTGACAGGATACTTCTAGTACTAGCTAACAACAAAAATTGATACCAAAATATAATGTTTGTATGATTAAAATGCTTGGGCATCAGCTACACGGCACAAAATGGAATATTTGCACAATTTTCGTTAAAGAAAAAACTACAGTGACGTGACTCACATGACCTAATCAATTCAACACGCATCTTCGTGCGTGCGTGTGCACATGGAAAAAATGAAATTCGGCTACTGTTCATCAATCAGGAGGCGGGGGGCGGAGCGCGTAACACGGCAGCGAATTGTTGAACCGCGTTTTAAAAAAAAGATTATTCATTTTTTTCACCGCTTCGTCGGCGCGTGAGTTGTGATCAGTGTGGGTGGGACTTTCTAGAGCCCGCAGCGTTTTTCTCGTGGGATGCAAACGATCTTGCCTATACAGACTATACACATTATTATACCGAACGGGTATCGTCCGTTAAATTTATATGGGAGAGTCGAATTGCCTTTTTATAGAGGTCCGTATCTACGCGATTTTACATCGACGTCGCGTTTATGTGGAAGTTTTAGATGGCTATTTTATTCAATGCTTAGAATTGAACGGTGGATGGTTTTAGGTAGTATAAAACGTTTGTTTTTCTCCAGAGTTCCACCTCCAGCACTTAAAGTAATATTATAAAACAGATTGCCTACATAGCAAGGAGAACCGAAATAAAACCAAATTTAGCTGAAGTGAAAAATTTCTTGATATTTGTGATATATGTATACAAAAAAACTGACAAAACGCGAGACAAACACTCGATATCGGCCGGACAAAGACGAAGTGTAACATTAAGGCTATGTACACAATACAAAAAGCGGTCAGGTAGAACGTCACCTGTGGCGCTAACCGGCGGGATGTTTGCGGTCAAGCCGCGCAAATAGCGCCATGCGAACCCACCTTTACAAATAAACCGAACTCAATGGATGTGTCGCTTGTGAATGAACGTGCTAAGTGCCTATATGGTATCGTAATATACCTTGAAGTGTCAAATAGTTTGACGGAAAAAAAGTTAAACAAAGCTCAACGATTTCGTGATTAAACAGAACAAACGCGAAGACAAAATATTTGTTCAGAAATTAAATTCAAAAATATTTAAATATATAATATAGGTATAGTATCCGATAATAATTGCTAATATAAAATAATCTTCAATAGCATTAAACTGATACAATGTTTAATAGCTACCGAAACTATGTTCGACTTACTGTTTGTGATTCATCTTTAGGCAAAGCGGCAATTCGATTGAAAGTCTTCGCCAAACTAGAAGTACTTCAAGATAACACTAAATTAATAATGGCCAATAATAACGTTTCAATCGCCCCATCAATATCAGCAACAAATGGCATGAATACCTACCCACAATGTTATCTTGTCGGAGTTTCTTCAAAGAGTAAAAAAAACAACTCGTGGGCAAACATACGATAACTTATCTGCTCGCCTCACCCACTATTTAAACTAAGATAAGACACAAAAGAATGTATCAATTCTTTAACATAACACCTTCTATAATTGGCATTGTCGGTAATCTTAGCAATTACTATCAATGTCTTTATGTTAACGATAAGTTTAAGTCCTGTTTATAGATATACCTGCGATGATAGCATGTTATTTCCTTTATCGTTTGAAGATAATATTACTTCCTTTGTTTTTGAAATTTTCACATTAACGAATGCATTCTGATGTGGTTCAGTTATTGATAATGAACACACCCTTAAGCTATCGTAATTGGTGACTAAGGTATGAAATTGAGTCATTAAACGTCATATTCATGTTAGCTGAAATCCTATAGAAAAATCTCTGATTCATCGGGAATGTTCTATCTATGTAGAGGGACCAGGCGGTGGATATTCCAAACAGCCCACCTCCCTCCAGAAGCTGATTATGTCTCCTGGCCTGTTGAGAACATCTGTGTTCGTCAGGAATTTAAAGAATCAAATTTCAAATCAGGTTAAAATTATTCGAAAGAAATTGGTAGACGTGCTAAATAGCCATCTTAACAGTAAAATAATATATCCACATATAACAGACAACGATGGTTGATCAAAAAACGCTAAAGAACATGAAAAAAACGAAACGAAATTGATACCATTGAGGACCAATGTCCTTTTGGACGATGGTGAGCATAAAATCAATCCCACTGTATCCACTACTAAATGTTCTGCGTATTCTACTATACATAGAAACATCCCTTTGTTATATTTCATAAACTATTATGAAACTATATGTTAATATTTAACACATCTAAATTTGGAATTCGTTTATCTATAGCCGAGGTTCCCGGGAGATAAGCCATAGCCGGAACCCACGAACTTTTGTATTTTATCTCGTTCAAACAAAGGTACTCGTATCCTGCCTGAGCGCCAGTTTGCTTTGTGGACAAATTATGTTAAAACTTAGAAGTTTCGTTATGTATATATCGGCTTTTGTTGGGTTTGTCTATGACACCTTCATTTGTATAGTTTTGAAGATAGCAGTGTCTACGGTCAACAATTTGGTGGGTGCGCTGGTTGACTTTTGATCGGTCCTGCTAGTAAGGCCATCGGGTGAAAAAGCAAGCTACTGGATGCCAATATGGGCACTAAAATATTAGCGGGTTGGTAGACGACACATTTGTATGTATAATGTTCCTTCTACTGGGACATGGGCCTCCTCTCTGTGAGAGGAAGTGAGCCGTAATCCACCACGCAGGCCCAGTGCGGGTTGGCATATGTCACATATGTATCTTCGAATTTTTGGTTCTAGGACATGCCGGTTTCCTCACGATGTTTTCCTTCACTGTTTTCGGAGCAGTGGTGATGAAGTAATTTACACAATGTAAAGCGCCTGTCCTGTCCGGGTTCGAACCTACGACCATAATTCGTGGCCGTGTCCACTAGGGCACCACTGTTCTACATTACAATAAGATTCAGTATACAAACTGTATATCATACTTAATCGAATAATATCGGTTATAATCATAGCATCAAAACCAACAACCATAACAACCTGTGTTCTCGATCAATATTTAAGCACCGAAAAGTTATAAATGGTTACAACGTTCGGTCGGCGGTGTCATGACAAAAGCTTTTCTGATAATAAATAATCATTGTCTTTGGATTATTCCTCCCCATTGCTCGTAAACACAGGGCAATGTGTTAATACGTGCCCGTATGTATGTGACAGCCATGCCTTTTATTTGTGGTGAAACAAGATAGTGATGGGCGTTCTTTACTATAGAATCGACTAATGCAAATCGACTAAATCGATTGTTTAGTATCCCATTATGTGGATCGTGAGTACTAGTTCAGCTTGGTAATTATAATTTGCATTCAGAATCGGATGCATATCGCTCAGTTATATTTATTTTGAACAATTCAACAAATTATAAAACGATGACCTTCCAGGCCAACGGAATCATCTTAAACATGAATAAGAAAGAAATGCAAGATATATATTTTCTAGGAAACAATATTATGATAAATAACGCCCAACCCTTCATTTGACAATATACATCCCTCACAAAAAATACAACAAATTATCCTTCATATTATACTAATTCAAACCCTAATAAGAATAATCGATAATACATATAAATCGATTAAAACCGTCCATCACTACTAAAAACCGAACGCGGTGTGGTTCGGCGAAGTTGAAAGAAAGTGGCGATGCGCAGGCGCCCCGTCGTGAGTCCTCGACATTCCCGAAACGTTCTACGGATTCGATATTTGAAAATTTAAATATGGGCACCTACAAGTGGCGAATTTAAAGGCCACTTTTTAATGTCAGCGGGACACATTCGTTTGAAATGAACATTATAAAACGCTGTTGAGTTAACTACATTATGACTTTATGAGAATAATTTTACGAGCAGTTGATATTTTGTGATGATAAATTGCAAAACAGACATACAAAATTAAAAAGATACGATACTTGACCAATAGACTTGATAATTTTTCTTATTAAAATACACATTTTTACGACCATTTTCACCATTCAACAAAACATAGAAAACTTACAACGGAATTAAAATGAAAGCGCAGTAGACTTATCATTCACATCCAAAGGGAAAGTATATTCATCCTTATTTTGAAACTTCCTCTATCATTTTACGTCTAAAAGCAAATATTTCGCTTCATAAAATCTAAACGTCCATTCAAAAAGGTTACGAGTATCATCAGCTATAATTGAGAATGATCCACAATTTGCAAGGTGTGCAAGCGCGTGTTTCCCCGCCACCGTGATACGCTATAGACCGGGAGCTCGATCATTTTATATTACGTTTATTACATTTATCGCGCGATTGGTGGAAAGGTTTATGATTTTAGCAATTTAATCTAGTAACTCTTTATTTTATCGTGGGTGTACAGAGAAATCGGAATGGTTTTGATCATTTGTAGCGTGTAAATTTTGACAGAATTTTTGTATAAGAGAAAAAAACGCTAAATTCGGTTTTATTTTATAAATACCTATGGCAATTCTGGTTATTCTATTATTTTTTAGGTACATAATATGAACATAATTACAAATCTGCAAATTGCAAATCAATGAATTTGCTCCCTTTTATATTGATTTTTTGATTTGTCAGTTTTAGTGAGATAATTATTTAAACAGTGAGAAAACTTGACCCATAGGATGTATGTATACCCCCAGGATTATCTAAGACAAAATTTCTCATTATAAAGTCCATGGACTTAATCGCTAGTTATTTCACACATAGCGAAGACTTGCAAAAATTTTATTTCTGATTCTCCAGCTCTTAGCCTGCAAAGCCCACATTGTAAGTAATTATGGATGTAAATTGAGGTGCTTCGAGCTACAGAAATTGGCTCGACTTGACACATAAATAAGTTATTTAACTTTTTTGCAGCTCGATAAGGATCACTCAACTTATAATTATATATATTATTTGGGTTTTATGCATTTAGAAACACGCACATTTTGTTTGAAATCGCTTTGAATAAACAGATGTTTTAACAATGAGCGTTAACAGAAACATTTTGGTTTTTACCTAACTCAATTTATAAATTGATATTTTAGAAAAAGTCTCCATGAAAATTTTGTGATATTATATGTTTTTAATTAAAATATAAAAGCTGTTTCCGTATCAAGTATAAATAACGATTAAACAAGTTTATCAGAACTCATTTTAAAATAATAATAATGGGTAATTTATATTTAAACCCTGTCAGTGAGATAAATAGCCACAAAAAGAGAACTTAGACTTAAGTCTTAAGTACAAGAAATAACTTACAGTATTGTAACTTAAGGTTATAGTTAAACACCGGTTTTATCGTTATTTATAACTGTTCGTCTTATGGAGTTTAATTATCAACCGCAAATCATATCAAAGATTCATTTCAGTTGGAGTACAACAATGGCTGACCATACATAAATTAATTAGCAGTTATTATTGTGACTATAAAACTGTGTTTCCGTGTTAAAACATTACTTTTGACGATTATTATTTTTAAATTATTGTTAATTGTTTGGTGGAAACAATTCCAGTGGAATATTAATTGGACAGCTTACAAAACGTTTTAAATTATTTTATGGTGTTGATTTTTTGGATGGTGCTAGTCAAAACGAACCACATAATTCTCAAAAATGACTTTCGTCTTTTTAGGTTTGAATTTTCACCTTAAGTTAGCTTTAACATTTAAATCAATAATTTCAGAATAGATTTTGTAAACGCATTGGATGACAATAGAATTTCTGTGGCATGCTTTACGTTAAAAACTTTTTCTAGTTGCATCAATTATGGATATTCGCATAGAAGTCTCACGGGAACATATTTTAAAGGTGTCAAAATGTGTGTCTAATGATGCGTGCCGTACAAAACTTTTGAAAATCACAAAAGCCTCAAGTGTTACCTTAAAATATCTCTCAATGTTTTTTCTATAGCCATTATTCTTTTATTGTTAAATAAACCATAAATCGTTATAAAATGGTCACTATCTGTCGGTGAATGGATCGGCCGGTGGATGCACATGATTTTAGTAAAAAAATGTCTATAATAAGGACAATATTTTTGAATGTCCTTTGTGGTACTAGCGCCGAGAGGCGCTAAGGCGACATTTACATGATAATAGCCTCGATTATTCAAATAATATTTCTGTGTGTGTTTATGAAAGGATGGGAACATTTTTTTCTATAATTGTTTGAGATTCCTGTATAAAGTTTATTGCATTCATTTCTTAAATGTGAGACTATATTGTGGTCTGTATGAATTACTATTTTTAAAGCCCTGCTCCGTCCGTACTATAATTAAAATACTCGCGATGTTTATCGCGAATGTATCAACATTTATAATACTGACCTAAAGACTCAGAACTGTGAATGTGTGATGTCCAAACAGGAATCGCGCATGTGTGTGAGAGTGTATGAATATTATGATCAAGCAGAATGTGATGAAAATGCTAATTATGAATGATAATGAATTAATGAATGATAACTAAAGTTTTATAATATTTTATCTAAAAAGGACTTAGAATAACACAGAAATAAAATGGTATTATTGATTCAATCGTATTATCTTAGAGTGTTACACTTTTATTTAAATGAATTTAGTTTAAAGGAAATGAACAAGAACTTTGGTTAAGATTTTCTAAATGAAGACCTCTAGATTTAAAATGAAGAACGCAACATTTGAATCAACAAATATAAGAACAAATGTCAGAGTACTCACTGTATTCGGGCGATAGTAACTGCGATATTGTTGATTAATGTTTATTTTTACGTATAAATTACTCGGCTGCGCGGCGGTGACTGTTGCGTTTGCAGTAAAAAACAGTAATTTATTAGTGGCGACTTCTCGTGTTGGCACGGGCTTAACGAGTGTGTGGCGTGCGGTGCGGTGGACAGAAAAAACTGGCTCGCTTGGTACGTAGCTCGAGCAGCAGTGGCCTGAGGAAGAATAACCCCAGGAGTCGATGGGAGCTGCCACCGCTTCCGAACGTCCCCGCACCCCGCGCCGCCTCCACCCGCCCGATACAGATCACGCATTCTACGAATACCTTTAGCTACGGCGCCGACGACCACCAGCCATCTCTTTCGCTCCAATGCTGGTGCTGCTGCGCTGGAGGTCCGAAGAATCACTGTCGCGCGGGACGGAGGGGTTCTAATGGAAGTTTCACAGCGAACGACGCTTCCTAAGTTCACCAAGTAAAGGTCACACGGGCTAAGCGAGCCGAGCGACGCAGCGTGAGCGTGGAACTCAACCGCGGCGAGGTAGCAGCGCGTGCGCAACACCGGCAGCGCCCACATGACCGGCCGTTTAGCTGCGCGCCAACCCGCGAACCGATAGCTGTCCTGCTCGCACTTATTGGCAGACGTATGCCTCTCATTCTCACGCGGAGACGTGGAAAAATGTATCTAGTTCTGTAGAGGCGACGCGGAGTGCAGTAGCTAAGTTTTTTTTTTCGTTTCAATAAATTTGTGGTTGTTCGTCTCGCTTAGGCGCGCGCCCGGGGCGTCGTCGAGCGAGACGGTATATTGCCACCGGGTTACGCCTTCCGCGCGTTCTCTTTATTATGTAGGTTGGCCACGTATTAGAGCCTCCATGTACAGCGCAAGTATAAAATATAATATTGTCGTAAATACGAGTTGTTTGCGGCGTGGCCGGTTATTTATGTTCGGTGCGCGCGGCTACCGCAGTACGCGCCGCCTCCTATGTTTTCACATTACACAATCGATACACATTATTGTTGTGATGTTATATTTTAATGTAGCAAGCAATATTTATGTTACAATGACTAACGTTGACGGACTTGTTGTAAATAAATGAATGTACATTTTTTTCTATTATGGTAGACTTAGCAGATTCTAGAATGGGATATTAAATTCATGTTTTGGTATATTCATATTGCTACAAGATTATGAAACACCTATTCGATACCTAAAGCCTATTTTCATATCGAAATATTGTCTAAATGAAGGATATGTGCATACATTATTGCATATCTGTAGACATTGCCAAATACTTAACTAGGCGTGGGAGATGTATTCGGTTGCGAAGTAATAAATTATCAGAAACGGTTAAAATTTATTCAAACAATGAACTTTTTGTTCTCCTATTTATAGGAAGCTATCATATATCTTTTTGATTCTAATTCCTAATAGGGAACTCAGGCGTTTAGGTCATTACCTATGTATAAGCCTGGGTTCTTTATTCATCTTCCATTATATCCTAAATTTTAAGAGGCCAATTTATGGGTATTTCCAAACTTCACATGCAAAATTTCATGTGTTCTGATTGTCTAAGTAGGTAATTTAAATTTACTTTTATGTATTTTTTTATGCCTACCTTCTTCAATGAACCTATGAATGAAAATGTGTTTTCTTTTGTCATCAGTTTCAAAAACGTTGTTATCTATCTATGCTTCGGAAATGTAGGCACTTGTTACCTATAACAATCATAATGCAATTATGGTCCTAGCTAACTACTTTATATACTATATCAAATAGGTACCTAATAATGACTTTAATAATGTTATACTTAACTGACAACAAATCGATAAAAAATACAATAAACATTTACTAGAGTGACCAAATTCTATTGATTTCAGACTCGGCATTTACCTAATCACATAACTTTGAGCAAAATTTGGTTTTTCAGTTTTTTTTTCTAGTCTACGCTGTCTCACTTTCGCTGTTCATTTATATGAGCTTACACTGCTGACTGCAATGGGATACCTAAGTATATCAGCACTTGTTCACTGTAGGCATCGAGAGGCTCATTATGACGGATCCTCCGCAGATCAAAGTCATATCTACTTAATAAATGAACAAATGAAAGTCCCGTAACTCATGGAAGAAGAGAGATGAACCGTTCTTCCCCAGACCACACGGATACTTTAATAACACGACTCTAGTCACACCTCTACACAAACCATATTGTCACAAGCACAATTATAATAACGGAAATTTCGAAGACACGCGCGAAACTACAATAGAAACAAAAGCATTGTGACTAAAGGGACATTCCTTACAGTACCGTCACGGCTATAAACAAGCAATCAAGCGAACAAGCGGCGACAATGACCGAAAACATCAAAACATATTAGGGGATAAATTGTTTTCGAAATTGGCATCTATTATATGTGACGACGGGGGCTCATAGACGTATTGTTGCATTATCAAATGTAAAGTGTCACAGAATGTTTACATACAATTATTAAGAAACAAACCTTTTATGGTGATGGAAAAAGTGCGATTGTCCGGCTTTTGTCGGGGTATTGAATGGTCACTGCGACCACACTGAGGGTTGGTGCGTTGCTAATTTTCTAATTTACGAAACTGTTAAATGTTATTAAGATTTGGATAAGTTTAAAAGTTTGACAGTTTTTCAATTAGGTTATTTTTGTTTGTGTGTTGAGGAGTAATTGAAAAATGGTTCATAATTTATTCGACGTCAATATAAGTAAGATTCTATGCCAATAGTAAAAACTTATTTCTGAGCAAATCTGTGTGGGTTTCAAATAATTTTTACTCATCTGGGTATTCAGCGCGCGTTGATGTCTTTTCTTAGTAGTTAAATTTTGGCAGTTTTCGTGTAAATATTTTAAACAATAATTTTTAATAAATTCAGAGAACCATCGTTTATATTTTGTGAGCAGCATTATAAAATTGTTTTAAAAATAAAATAATGATGTAATTGTCCGGTAAATCGAATAAGTACATTCGATAACAGTACCGATTGTACAACGAATCGTCTGTATCGATCGTCAAACAATCACTGGTAACATCGTATCGGAAAACTCGAGCGTGTTAACAACTAAGCACGCTACCGGCCCCATAAAAGCGAATTGTATCTGCACTTCGATCGCCGTATACCTTATAAAGCGGCCGGCTAGCCGAACGCCTTCTAAAAATAATGTTTTGGCTCATCATTAGCCCGACAATGCGACGCGATCGGTTCGTGCTTTGTCTTTTTAGTCGGTGACGCAATTCATACCGAAACGGAACAATAAAATTCTTAAAAACACCATAGAAAATTAAACCCTATCGTCATTCCATCAAGGTTGAAAATCAAACAAGTGGCGCCGATGTTGATCTCCAAAAGAATTGTCCGTTGACAACAGAGACATCGATGCTGTTCTTTTTTTGAATATCGATTGTAAAGAGCATTCTCATGGGCTGTGAGAACTTTCAAGATGTACAGTCGCGGCTTAAATTCTTTTCTATTCAACGTGTCTTTGTTAATGCTCATTGTCGGATGCTCGAAGACAGTTTTGTGCGTGATGATACAGCGGTCGGTAGAAACGATTGTGATCGGGTATTTCTAGACGAGTATGCCAGTGACAGGGTAAATACTTGCGTTTCCTTTTCCAGCGACCACCCTATTTGTCTTGTAGACTCGTTCTTGATTTCAGACGTGGTGTGAAACTCTTTGCCTAAGTTATACGAAGTGTTCCAACTATCAATTTCTGTGAGGAACATTTTTAGTAGCACTCCGAGGTTGAATCGTTATCTTCTATAATTTAAACATGAATCGCGGAATGTGTTGGCTAAGCGCAAATCTCGAGAACAGTTGAACCGATATCGCTAATTCTTTTTTTAGAATATTTTTTGAAGTACGAGGATGGTTCTTACGGAAAAAAAAAGAAAGTTGCTTTACGCGGACGAAGTCACGGGCAGAAGCTAGTTTATTGCATCGGGATACGGAAACCTATTCCTTCAGTTTATCAATTATTAATTTTCGTGTCTATTTCAACTAAATTGCTTGAATTTCAAGTTTACTTATTCAAATTTTATTTATGTTTCAAATTGACGTTATTTCAAGTTAAACAATTATCAACTTTATTTTAATGGTAATTAATTTGGTTTCAGAATGACTAGCACTAATGAAAAAGTTATAAAAACGTTTGAAGCTGTAACGTAAACTGAACTTTATTGTGTAGGAATTAAAGTTATTTATCCATAAACTCATATTTGTTTACATTTTTGACGAATATGTCGCGATATTAGATTAGGTACACACATGTTCCAATTTTTCAGCCTAGTACTACAGTGCTGGCCCAGTAGTAACGGTCGCGACTTACGAGTTATAGGTCGGAGGTTCGAATCCAGACAGGCGTTTTTTACTTTGTGTAAATTAATTCTTTACTGCTCTCAAAACGGTAAAGGAAAACATCATGAGGAAACCAGCATGTTCTAAAACCAAAAATTCGAATATATGTGACATCTACCAACAGGCACTGGGCTCGCGGGATTTAACCTGTGTCCCAGCAATGGGAACATTACAGGCTGATTATGCTATAAGAAAATATGTCTGATTAAACTTAATAGCCAATCAACCGTTACGCACACTGCAGCTGTAGGAAAATCACATTGATTGATGACGTGATTTGATCAAACTTATAGATAACCTGTAGATTTAACAGCTTTATTTAAAACCCATAAAAAATTTAATACCTCATCGCATAAGCATCTATCGATCCATAGAATATATTATTACATCTTTATTTGTTTGATACTAAATATTTTATTATACTTATGAATAATTATGTCAAAAAATCTACAGGCTTATCTGCTAAGTAGGTTCATAGTTTAATCGAGAGAGTATGGTAGTATAAAAAATAATCTTGAACGAGTATAAAATAGGGGATTACTTAAATGTGGGGATTTCCCATTACCGGTATTGATAGGAACACTGCGCTATCAACCTCAAAGACATCATAACATCATGCCTTGTTTCCTCAAAGTGTTGGGCAGAGGTGTAACTATAATACACCAACAGTTTGCCAGTTATATTTGAGTGTCACGAAATAGGAGGCAAGGGCAAACCTATTGCTAGCAACCGGGCACCAATCCAGGCTCTGGGCTGCTATTGAGAAATTCCAAACCAAACCCAAGACCTCATGCTCAGCAGTAGCTTTTGGGACCACTAGACCAATGAGGCAGTCGTCAAAGACGTTCCATACAAATGCTGGTCATTAAGCACTCCAAGGAAATAATAGCCTAAAATGATAACTGACCATAGTCAGTTCAGTTCAGTTCAGTTTCAGTAATTTCTTAGGCAAATAATGTTGGTTTATTTCTAGAACGATATGTCGTTCTAGAAATAAACCAACATTATTTGCCTAAGAAATTAGGTACAGTACATTAGTTATTTACAATTAAACATAGCCTGTACGTCCATAAAGGCGTGTCTCCTGTGATTCACGCGCTGATAACATTATGCTACAATCACAAATCCATTTCTAAAGAGCGTTGATTACAGCTAAGTTACCTACTCTATTATTTATGGCATCAGCTCATGGCGTAGTGAAACGATATGACAATCAACAAGGCTGATACTTATCTGCCCAAAGTTGTTCGGACGAATTTAAGCATGACACAATTATCTACTCGTCTACTCTATTTCCTACAAGGAAAAGTATATCCCTATTTCCGTGTGTATTCACTAATGGGAAGCTACAATATTGCCGAGTGAATATATTTTATGACTAGCTGCGCCCCCGGTTTCACCCGCATAATTTTCGATCCCGTGGGAATATCGGGATAAAAAGTATTCTATGTGTTATTCCTGGTTATAAAATACCTGTGTGCCAAATTTCATCCAAATCCGTTCAATGCTTTTTGCGTGAAAGAGTAACAAACATCCATCCATCCATTCATCCTTACAAACTTTCGCATTTATAATATTACTAGCTGCGCCCCGCGGTTTCACCCGCATAGGTTTCGATCCCGTGGAAATACCGGGATGAAAAGTATCATATATGTTAATCCTGGTTATAAACCATATTTGTGCCAAATATCATCCAAATCCGTTCTGTAGTTTTTGCTTGAAAGAGAAAAAAACAAAACATCCATCCATCTATCCATCCATACAAACTTTCACGTTTATAATATTAGTAGGATATGACAGGATAGTAGGAAGTAGGATATAACAAGAAATTTCACGCGGTTAGCAGAAGCTATAATAGTAAAGAATATGTCTCATTCTTCTTCCACTTCGTATTTCGATACCATCGTGGTGAAAGGATTAAGTAACATGGCACAACACCCCTGAAAACTACACACTTCTTATTACGACCCTTTGAATTCCCCAAATTTTAGAAAATTTGACCTTTGAGAGCTGAAAATCTGGTAGTAGGTGGTCCTTTAGCCAATAATAAAAAAATAAAAAATTAACAACACCCTAACAAGGCCACAGCAAATACCGTTTACAATAAAATCTCACAAATCTTAATTCGCGAAATTCAAGAGAATTCGCAAAGAGAAATCGCAAACATTAAGCGTAACGGTTGACAAAACTAAAACAATAATATTATTGATTGCGGTATCGATTCGCATTCACGAGAAATCGATTAAAAATGTACGGTATTCGATATGGAGTTTCCGAATGATTAATAATTTTGATCTGCAATCTGCCACTGAATTCCACTGTTGTACAGGTAGTCGCGTCTTCGTATTAAATTAAAGTTCTTGTTAATTTTTTAATGTCAATAATAAAAGAAATAATTTTTTATTCAGTCGATGGTATTTTTATGGCTTTTGATATTATGATAAACTCATTTGCGAAGGTCTTAGTCAGTGCCTGAAGATTAATCAATAGAAGGGAGCAGTTGCATTTTATGTATAATTATATTAAGGTAATTTATGAAGGGTGACCCGATATAAATTATATGCCTGGCTTTGTGACTTTGGCCTTGTTTTCCTGCAATTCTAACGCAGAGTCATATAATAAATACGAATGGGAGACCCCCCATTCTGTTCTTCACCATTTGACGCCGGGAAAATGAAATTGAGAAAAGCGAAAACTTTTTCATTTTCATGTCTCTCGGTCCTGATTAGATGTCAAGGGTTTGACGCTGATTAGTATTTGAGTTAACTCATCCACAGTCTAATTGAACAGTAACCTTGAAAAGGTAACTGAGATTTTGTTTTGTGTCTGTCTGTCTGTTTGTTCCGGCTAATCTCGGAAACGGCTGAACGGATTTTAACGGGACTTTCATTGGCAGATAGCTGATGTTATAAGGAGTAACATGGATTTTTATTTTAGAAAAAGAAAAAAAATTAAGGTACCGCGCAAAAAAATTAAAACCCATGAAATCTAATTTGTTATCCGACATACACGCCAACGAAGTCGCGGACACAGCTAATTATAGATAAATATGAACGCTCCAAAGATTTACTCTCTTGAGCGTTCAACCTCAAAGAAACAAAGCAATTCGCCCCACCTATTATAACTCAATAAATTAATAACTATGATTACTTACCATCGGTCTAATCATGTGTGCATTGAAATCCCCAATTACGTTTTATACAATCCGTTCAAGATAATAAATAATTCAATTTGGCGGACCAAAGATTAAATTACGACCGTTCGCCTATTCTGTATGCGACAATAAAAATGCTAATGCCGACCAACGATGGTGTAATTTACGACACCAAATATAAAACAATATAATCCAATATAATAAGGTGACCGTCAAAGAATTCTATTCTTTTTTTCTCGTTCGTAAAATGGTCGCTGTGAGGCCATTAATGATTCTCATCATTAGCGCTGCGAACTTCTAAATTAATGTTATTTTGTTAATTAGCTTGTTATTATGTTCTTGATAGCTCCTTAAATTAGGATTGTTATGTGTTTCATTGCAAAATAAAGCAAAGAAAATTAAACGAATTGTGTGTGAACTACTACAAAATATTTACATTAGATTAGGCTAATGTTAGCTATTGGAGTTCTAATAAAAAGAACAAAAATACAATCAAGCGGCGTATTATCTTAAGTACCTATATGGGTGCAGTCCACAATCGTTGTTGAAACACTTTTATTATGCTTACACATACATGTGTCATTGTAGGGTTCCGTAAAAGTAATTCTAAACAATAGCCAATCATCACCAAATTAACCCATATTGCCTTCATTCATTCACAATTCACGCGACAGTAAACTCATCTTAACAATCGAATTTTTCTCAATCTTTGCTGAAGCAATCGGAAAGTTTCTTTGAGTCAGTGATCTGCTGACTGAGATCTACATCCTGTACATATTTAACTTTGTGTATGCTGTTTATATATCTCCACTAAAATAAAACCATTCTGCAAGAATTCAAGTCTACAGTTTGTAATATATCAATTATTACAAAAACGCACAGAACCGACCAAACTCGACATCAACAATTAACACTATATATTAATGGCTATCTACACTTGTCCACACAAATCATTATACAAATGACATTTTCAACTAAGTTTTTTACATCTTATTTCCTTCCTTATCATTTTATTGTCCATATGCTTCTATTTCGTCATCAGAACAGGCGGCCACGCCAAAAAATCAATTTACATGTTATTTAATGAATGTATTATGCAGATTTAGTCGATTTTATTCTTCGAATATCGATAAATCTGTACGGGCGAGACAAATAAGTCATAACATTGGACCGGGGGTAAGGACAAGGCCAGATTATATTCTTTTTTTGCACATATCGATACAAGAATCGACAAGTTTTCGAATAAAAAAACTTTAATTCACAAGAATAAATCGTTAGTAAAAAATACTAGACCACGCTGTTTTTGTCACACGGTTTGAAAAAGTCTACTTCATTTATATTAACTTAATATAAGGCGTGGTCCCAGGCAGCCTCTAAAAACTAGGTTCATGCAGCTGCTCACAAGTCACAACTACTACGTTCAGATTTCCACTAAAAAGAACAAGTAGGTAAGCTCCCTCTTCTTCTTAGTATGTCAATCTAAATGGACTCTGTCCAGAATTTGGCTACGTGTTTGGCGCCATCACTTCCTGTAACGCTGACAGGAAACGTAAGACATGATATTAAATGTCCCATCGTTTGTGAAACAGTACCACATTTACACTCCAAACCGGAGTCGTGTATGAATCTCCACTGAGTAGGTTTCCCTTGCTTCAGCCAACTTGGGTCCCGACCCAGTAGGTAAGCTGAAACATGAAACACCCCTATACGAGTATTTACTTGTCAATCCCTTCAGCTTCTGAATTGTTCTTAGTTGCAAGATTAGTGGAATCTGTTCCTATTACCATTTATGTAAATCGTAATCATTTAAGACCAACCTTCCTAGACGAAGTGGCGATCAGTTTTCAACGGATTGCATCATTCGCTTCGACATTTCTGCGATGAAACTAGGACGAAAATGTCGTCTACTGACTCTTCCACCGGTTTTTCCCGAAACCTTAAACATAAATGATTTAGAAATTTCGTTTATTCAGAACGTAATGAAGAGCATCTGGTGAGCGTGAGTAACCAGATGTATGAATGTAGGTAAACGAAGCAAAAGGAGTATTTAAGCAGGCGGTTTTCTGTAGTTCCTGCCTACCTTCATGGGAAGAATATTATAGTATATGAGGAGAAGTTCGAGATATCTAGTGAAACGCAAACGCTGCTCCTATAATTTTATTCTCGTTTTTTTCGATTACATAAGTAGACGTCGAGTACCTAGTTAATTGGATGCTAGTAGGACAATTAAGGATCCTACTCTAATAAGATTTACGACTCGTCTGAGCAGTCCCTAGGATTCTCGACATTTCTACGATGAGACTAAGACTAAAATGTCGACTAGTGACGTAGTCGTCACTAGTCATTGCATTGTTGTGCATTTTAGTCTTAGTGCACTGGTTTTTTCCGGAACCTCAAACAGAGGGTTTGATATTTAGTGGCAACCTTTATTCAGATCATAATGCCAAGGTATCCCCCTATGATACTTTTTTCGGTCCTAATACATAAGTTAATGATAAAATGATTTTATTTCTGGAAGTATGTTTGTACAAACACTTTTACACGTCGGTAGACGTCGGGTAGGTACCTAGTTAATTGGATACTAGTAGGACAATTAAGTATCCTGCTCTTATTCGATTTATGACTCGTCTGAGCAGTCCCTGGGTTTCTGGTTATTTGAACTTTGAGTGCCTAGCTAGCAAAAAACTAAAATGTGTTGTTACTCCAAATGCCATCCGTTCACTGCGGTATGACATTTAATCCTATTTTCTGTGACGGTTACATGGCAAAATGGCAACACACAATGTTGCAATGAGTTGAACTCAATCTCCATAATATTGCATGCTGTCAAGTTTTAATGACCATAAAAATCTTTGTGATAAAACTTCTGACAGAATATTTTTGAAAAAATAGCGAAATCATATCGAAAATATTCATCAAATTGTTTTCAAACTGATCACCATCATCTTCAGAGATTCAAATATTCCGGCCGGTCTATTCTGTAAAAATCTCACCGTGAAAACTCAAGTCAAGTGAGCTTGAAGCGAGCTATCATTCCACCCGATGCTAGAGATTGACAGCTCACACTTCGAGCTCACTTGACCTAAGTTTTCAGGGAGAGATTTTTCACTAGACCTAAGTTTCGCAGGAGACTGGTCAACTACGAGTTTATCCCCCATCCCAAAAGTTCTGGCATCCTCTTTCAAAATAGAAACGACGACGGCACGGTTGGCGCAGTGGTTAAGCGATTGACTGCTGCGCTACGTGTCGCGGGTTCGATTCCCGCACGGAACAAATATTTGTATGACCTACAATTAGTTGTTCCGGGTCTGGCTGTTTGTGTATGTATGTCACCTACGACACAGGAGAAAAAAAAAGAAAGAAGAAAGGTCCGTCACCAATACCTCATAAGATTTCTCGTTACATTGAATACACTAACGTGGTTTTAGGCAGGTGTTGCACGCACCAAGTCCAATATTAACGGACTGTTTGACTTGCACCGGTGAAAAGGGCGGAACATACAACTCATTATTTTGCTAAAACTGTAAGGGATTTGGCTAAACTACCGGAGATCGACCATTTAAGGGTGAAACGCCATGGTAGTCCGTGATATTTTTTCATTTTCTTACTTTTTTTTCAATTTGCAGGCCAGTGTCAGTATGTATGTTGAACGAAATTTATGATCGGCGACCGTAACTAGTTTGTATTTACAGAATTATAATAATTTAAATCATAAACCTCTAAGTTCATATACCTAACCCTGTTGATTATAATAAGTCATGAAATAGTCATTCAACAGGGATATATGAACTTAGAGGGTTGTGGGTCTGTAGCAGTATCGATGTACAGACGCCAGCACATCAAGCTACTAAAACCTGTCAAATTTCTTTAATAGTTTTTCAACTTTATCGCTAAAGTATTAAGGTTCAAGGTTGATTGGGAAAGTTTGACAGTTTCGGGTAGGTTGACCTGCTGGCGTCTGTACATTATTATTATTATTTTACCCTTAAATCATAACATAATAACATATTTTTTTCTTTTGTGTAATATCAGCTTACTAGCTCTTAATTTCCGTAGGGTTTTTAGTGTCCAAGTGGCAGTAGAACACTGACTCCTAAGTCACAGGTATTCCTAGTTTGGGAGTCAGGGTTTCAACTTTTGTGCACCTTTAATTATTGTGAACTTTTGCTAGATATTAAGCATAATTATTGTAAGGACTTGTATCAATAAAATATTATTATTATTACATATGTTGCCCGTGGAGCAGAAGACTACATGTTTACTCGAATTTCAGGCACACCCGAAAACACTCCAGTAAAGACATACCGCCAACAAAAAAACTCAATTACATTGAAAGTCGGTAAAGTCGGCGTTACTTTGTACTACGTGTACTAAAATTATGACTATTGCGAGGCATTACTCTTCTTTACTCATCGTATGAATGGTTGAACATGTTCCGTACAATGGCTTGCCTGTCCCCCTATTATTTCGAGCGGCTGCCTTTATGCGGACGTCATCCGATAAAGGGGTATAAATAAGCGCTTGCGCATGTCATGTAACGTGGCGACTAGTGATTGTAGCGTTATGAATCATCGTTCGTGTGTCGTTCGGGATTTATCGGGTCCGTGATGATTTTTAACTGGTGTGTTTGTTGGTAGGTGGTGTCCTGGATGTGAGGATCACTGTCCCAAGCTTCCTGTATATCTTTAGTTTTCGTCCTACCTAGCGTCGCAGTAAATTATTTGTCTGCTTTTCACGATATTGGTACTTATAACATTTTCTGTTCTTCTAACAAGTTGATAGCTTCCATCATGCTCGGCAATATTAATGGCCATGGATTTCTTCTCCACGTGTGACTGTTTTTTTACATAGTCAAATCATTGATTGCAAATAGGCACAGAAAAATAATTGATTCCAGTCGCCCCTTCCAAACGATAGTTTCGTGTATGGAGAAGAATGGGCAAGAAACTCCACCGTTACTCTTTTAAAAATATTTTACAATATCTTGTATAAATTAGTTATATAATCATATGTGAAGACGATGCATCTAGAGTAAAATTACTATACCACAATGGGTGGTACAAATGGTAGCAACAGATTTTCTTGCCAACTTCTTATGACTGACAACGAGTCCCTGTTCTCCCCAAAAAGATGTATCTTGATCAAAAGTAAACAATTTAAACAGCTCCTTCACTAACAACACATCCATCTTTTATCCCAAAACACTCAGTATTTGGTCTACAAAACGTATTTACGAGCGACCATTAAAAAAAACAATTAATTCATCTTAACAAGTCAACGGCCTCCCATCGCGCCTGTCACAAAAGTTCCGACTTATGTCGGTGGTCGCGGCAACTTGCGACATTATTTGCGAAATGTCACCACCAACGATGAGCGACAATAACATTCGGACAATAAAAAATCGCACCCAAAAAGCCCTGGGCCGAAAACCGCCACACTTATGGAGGAGGAAACAGAGTTTAATTTCGAATGGCTATGCGAATTTTCAGCAGCAAATATAAGTTGGTGTTACATTAAGTAAAGGCTATAAATGCACCCTATCGGTTTTCCGCGTTGTTCTCAGAATGCGTATTATGTTCGTATTTTGGTTACTTGTTTGTCTGTATGTCGAGGCAACGTGGAAACTTTGTCGGCGCCAAACAAAGACTTCCTGTGTGGTACGACACATCCGCTGAACAACAGGGTTTTCACTGATATAAGAAAATAACTTGGAGTATGGGAATGTTTTATTTATGAAGTGTTTTAAGAAGAAAGGTGCAATTCGTACTCATATTATTATAGATTATTTCTCCGAGGCAATTCTCGTAATTTTAAGAACGTTCACAGTCTGATCTCAGTCTCTATCTGTCAAAAATACCTCTCATTTCCACACAAAAACTTGTGAAAAAAATGTAGTTTTCACAAGTTTTTGACATTGATTGTCGCTGAGATGAGATTGCGACTAGAATATGAACGTTTTTAACTACGGGAATCGGTCTTCTGTAGTTTTACAGTATATTTTTCATTGTAAATTTTTCCTTCTGGAGCTCTAATAACTGGTAGCCTGTAACTTTCCGCCTGCTGCGAATGCCTAGTCTGATTTGGGGAAGGATTGTTCACGTACTTAGCTATCTCCGTGCTATAGCACATTCCGTCAATTTAATCTAGAGTCGTGAAAAAAAAACAGCTTTTTTTCAGGAGTAAATTCCTCCTAAAAAAAATTCTAATCTCGGTATCACTGGTCCCCATTACCAAACGAAGTCGCGTTTGCTAACTAGTGCAGCAACCCACAAAGTTTCTTATTATAACTAAATTATATCAATAAGGTTGTGCCGTGAAATATCACACCGTTGATGTGCCTCATCGGATTACACTATATCGATACATTATTTAAATGATGACAAAAGTATCTTTTTACGTTTTAATGTTCTTGGACCCTGCCTTTACATTGTTTGAAGTGCAAACATTTTAAATGTGACTGCGGAGTGTTCTTGTCTTGTCCAAATATGGATTTATTAGGTGTTTAACGCGTATGTTTTTATTTCGTCTTTAGCGCCTACAAAGTCCAACTCATCACGCAGAATATTAATTTTTTAACCTATGCTTAAACAATGGTAATGACTTTTTATTGACAAACAAGAAAAATACCTACAAAAACCCATAAAGTACAGCGTTTAAGTAGGTACCTACAACTCAATAATCAGTTCTGCAGGGTGGCAGGGTCATCGACGCGAAATCTGTTACCAAGGACCCCCTAGCGTAGAAATTGTTCGTTATCAAAAACAAACATACCTCCGCGGTCAAAATGTACGGAACACCAATTTTTTTTAATGGTCTACTGAAAATTTCAACGCCGGGGACTCTGGATCGTGTACTGAATTCATAGCGCGTCGATGTCCCTGCCACCCTCTTTAAACATTTTCAAAAAGAAAATAGAAGTTCACTTTATTGCCGAAAGAAATTAAGTGGAAAATTCAATGTTCTTCGTTCTCTCACAAAAATGAACCCCATTGGGTTCATGAACTCCGTGGGGTTAATTTTTAAATAAGCCGCGTAAAATTCTATGCTAAATACCTTACTAAATACATACTCTATAAACAATTCGACTGTCATCACAGTGTAACTAATAAAATAAATAAAATACTTTAAGACCACATTTAGCATTTAAATGACACTTTTTACATATACAACAGGTGTCTATGCAACGATCCTCAGCTATTATAAAAAAAAAAAAATCTTTTAAAAATATAAGTCCGCTACGGTTTTCCTTAAATCATCGTAATCATCATAAAAATCAGTATCTTTAATTTTAATTTCACTTTCTTTTAGTTTGTTATTTATTTTACAATTAATTAAATAAACGATTCATTAGATACCCGTAAAGCTACAGTTATGTGCATTATCTATTCATTGTTTTTTTTTTGTTAATTATTTCACACTTTATAATGTTTCTAGGTTTATGTAGCACACTTATAATATCAATAATCTTGAATCTTATTGCTATATGATATAGAAACGATAAGCTTTATAATTACACGGCCAATAAACTGCTACTCTTGATCTAAAGGAATAGCTAAATGTCAAATTGTTTTCACTTATACTACCTATACTCTGTCCACTAGGTTGACCGTTTTTTGACAGCTGCCTTATAACGTAACTATTCCAGATTATGTGTATACTTTAAATGCGTAATAAAATAAATATATAAAATGCTTAATCTTATTGAATTATCTTAATTATGTATGACTTCTCACAGACATTATAATAACGTACGTGTAACAGCTTTGACAAAAAAATATATAATTGCTCACTAGTTCGATCTGTCAAAAAACAGTTAACCTAGTGAACAGAGTATACAGACACACGACGCCGACGTTTACAGACGTTATAAAACAACCCAAGTAGCACGTTAGTGAATTTTGGAACTTATTTTGCAACTGTAGGTAGCATATAAGCGATGTAAGAGTGTACGGTATTACTTATAGATGCAAACAGCACTCGAATTTGCATATGAGTAGCTCTTATCACTAACACTTGCTTTTGAGTGTTTTTTGTTCCTGCTTTATCACTTATGGTGGCATTAAGCCGAATTTATTACTTATAGACGCATACAGGTTTCAATTTTTACTCTTTTAGAACTCAAAGAAGCATATGACATCTTAAAATCTCCCCTGAAGAACCGTGCCCTAATAGGTGGTAATTTTTCTTTATTTGGCACCTTTACTACTAAATAAGTAGTATATATAAGTTATTTATCACCTGTAGTGGCTCAAGAGTTATTATTGCAGCTCATTTGGAACCTAGTGTAATTGCCTTTGTAAGGTCTAATATACTCTAATATGCCACTGTAACGCGTAGACCGATTCCAAAAGATGGTTCTTGAAAACCTTATGCAACAATTTTCACTCATTTAGAACCACTTAAGATCTAACAGTTCTAAAAGATAGAAATGTAGAACTTATTTTTTATTACGATTCAGTGCGGCACTCCAATTGTTGAAAGGTAAGTAATTATCAATTTAAAGCATAGTAAAAGGTACAGCAAGCAGATTGTAATAATAATAATTTTCTGTTTTAAGCAATTGTGTCTTGAGAATTTTACTATCAATAACGCAGGTTCCGTACATATTAATAAATTTAAAAAGAGTATGATTTGTATTTAAGTAGACCTACATTTTAGGTAATTGGACTAGTTTATATACCTAACAGTTATCAAATCACTTAGTTCACTTTGTAATTTTTTAATCTACATACGTTATACTGGGTGTAAATTACAGATTGGTAGGCAAGGCAAGATCAGTTTACATTCATGAGTTACCCTTCTAGACGTCTCTTGTATTTCGATTTTCAAGTTGTAGGTAGGTACCTATTTGTCAGATTTATTCTATAAACATTTTTTTTTGCAGTCATGATCCTAGTGAAAGTTCTACTGAAATTACTGATGGAAATTCAACTGAAATAAGTGATGGAAATTTGGCTGATAATGATAATGTGAATAATGAAATAATAATAATTTAAGATTTAAAATAAAACACATTCAAATTCATGTCATACACGGATTTTATTTTCAATCACACAACTAAAAACACTGGGAATAGTCTCATAATTATAAGTTTACGTGAGGATTATTGCAGCATCACAATTTGAGTTAAGTAATTGTTTTACACTTAAATTTACATTTTTTAGAAGTCTTCTTAGTAGGCCAACTTAAAATTCCGTTATCCACCCATCCTTTCGGACAAATTGATAGTTTTTTGGAACCGTTTTCAATCGTTTCAACTATCAAAAACGGCATTCTGAAAAAAATAATAATATTACTGTAAAGTACATATTTTTATGCAGCATTATAAATTAAAATTAAGTAAGTCAATATGCCGTGTGCTGGCTTAGAATACTAGCACCCCATCTCTTCCCGTAGGTGTCGTAAAAAGCGACTAAGGGAAAACCAAGGAATAGGCAGAGCGTTCTCTGTGATGTTAATGTTAGACTTTACACTGCGCCCGCCAACCCGCCTGCCAAGCGTGGCGAGTATAGCATTTGCCCCCGATTGGGGAGGCCTCATCACACACTGAATGTTACGGCTATTTAAGAAGAAGTAAGTACCTAATAAAACGGCAAACCTATGAACCTGCCGCATACCAGCTCTCTTTCTCATCTCGAAAATGATGGTTCCGAGCAACAGAATAGGATAGCAACATAGGAAAGTGCGATTCCGTGCGGTCAAATGTGATCCAACCCTTATTGTGTGCCAAATGTGGCCTATTAAAGCTTGATACCTCCTTTCCGTTACACCCTTTATATTAAGTACTTCATTTAGTCAAATAAATACTAATTAGCACTATTACCTTTTACACAAATATTTTGATTATATGCCTAGTTCTACACATTGATAAAAATTACCTATTGCAAGTTAGTTCAAACCTACTAGTGTAGGTAGGTACTATATTATATTGTAAAGAAGAACTGCTAATGAAAAATTACCAATTGGAAACTATCAGTAGGAAATCGGCCATCGAATTAAGAAGTCTAGGATTATATTCCAGCCAACATTCACAATTTAAATAAATTTTACTTTATTTACCTTCATAAATGGGTTTTGTACCCGTCTTGAGGATCCCCAATTCAACGCAAAGACAACGAGACCTGTAAAGTGAAAATAATCACTACTAGGTACTAATGAGTGAATTTAGGACCTAGGAGCTCCAATAAGGCAACAAATGAGTGGAAATATGAACTGCAAGGTCTATTTTAAATCGCCATGTTTAAAAATGGAGTTCTTGAAAAGTACCTTGTTGAATGGTATTTTATTACAATAACATACAATAAAATGAGTTTTGATAACTGTTTTTGATGTAGTTTGACATTATACTTTTTGTAAAACCTTAATGTTAGGTTTTTATCAACCATATTTTTATAAAGTATTATCTAATTGATTTGATCAGTGCATATTTTTTGATAATTCTTGATTAGATCTAAGGCGCATCAAAATTTACTCAGTAAATATACCATGGTTTCACGATAAAAAACCATTTGCATGGGCTCCATGATGGTTATCCCATGTTACACACATATTTTTTTAATACTCACCAAATAGATGCAATAATCCAAATAAATTTGCTGTCACAACACAAAGCACAAACAACCGTCTTTTTGTTTATCTCCACCGAAAATAAGAACTTGTTAAGATCTCATTTGTCACTAAACGAATGAGCTGTATCGCTTTTTCGTGCAATCATTCATTCACGGCGCGCAATTTGCACCGTGAGTTCCAAGTGCCACTCAGGATAACAATTCGAACTCTTCTGCATCGCTTTTGCATCTATAAATAAGCTGCAATTTTTCTCCCTTTGGTAACTTACAGGTTGCTTATAGGTTCTAACCACCTTTATAGAACTTAATCACGGTGGATTTTATTACTAAAGTTTCCAAAAAAATACTATATGCAAGCTATTTGTCACCAAATGTGTTACTTGGGAAGAAGGTTCTCTGACTGACGGAAAAACCGGAAACAAAAGCAACTGAAAATTCAGAATGTAGTTCTACTTACACTGAAGAAAATCAACGATACTGAAACCAGAGCAGTGGTGGCCTAGTGGTAACGACCCCGACTTACGAGTCAGGTCAAGGGTTCGAACCCAGGAAGGCAATTTACTTTGCGTAAATAATTTCATCACCACTGCTCTCAAAACGCTGAAGGAAAACATCGTGAGGAAACCGGCAAGTAGTAGAACCAAAAATTCGAAGACATGTGACATCTACCAACCCGCACTGGGCCCGCGTGGTAGAGGCCCTCTCCCTCTCGAAGAGAGGAGGCCTGTGTCCCAGCAGTGGGAACATTACAGACATGCTGAAATAAGTAAATATGCACTTTTCCTGAGCAAAAACATGAGACAAAGACAACGGGAAGATGTTTAAATAATACTGCTTACTGAATTCGTATACTGTGCTATTTTCCTTGTCATCACTTGACAAGGAAAATAGCACAGTATACGAATTATACCTAGGTATCGACCATAACCTATAACTACAGACCAACTATTAGGTAGGAATAATATCATGACATCATAATCAGCCTATAATGTTCCCACTGCTGGGATACAATACAGTGTCCTCTCTGTGAGAGGGAGAGGACCATAATCCACCACACGCGCCCAGTTGGTAGATGTGTTAGAATTTTTGGTTCTAAGACATGCAGATGTTCTCACGACGTTTTCCTTCACCGTTCTGAGAGCAGTGATGATGAAATAATAACGGTAGGTAAGTGGTAGGAATGATACCTAACTGTAACAAACACCAGATTTATACCTACACCCAAAAATCATAGACAATCAAATAACCTATTGACTTAATAACTTTTTGACTGAGACTAATCAGCGAAAATAATATATCACCCAACGATTTCGTCAGCAAAATCTAGTTTCCAAATCAACATAATCAAATACACAATCAACTCTAAGATTGATTGAGAAATACCGATCTATGAAACTCGTAAAGGCTTTTCACATTTTATAGTCAACATTTGGCGAATAATAGGCATATCTGTCAACACCAATTGATTGGGCATCCAAAATCATTTTGGTGTTTGTCCAGTTTATTATAATCGACAGTTTGGATGTAAATGAGAGGTTTTTTCTATTGGTTCATTGGGACTGATTGATTTGATGAAATTAAGGTTTTCGAGTCTTTTTTTAATGATTTCGTCAGTGTTCTAAAATTAAGTTAGGCTGACATTATTGATAGGTTTTTCGCGGTTGAACAAGATCTCCAAAAAAGAAAACAAAAGATTTAAGGTGACAAGAAGAATCCACTCCTCTTACGCAATTAAAAGGGATTTACTCTTATAAGAGAAAACAAGAGTCACAATTATTGGCCTTCCCGCTGATATTCTAAGAAACGATTATTTAGGTAAAGCGGTGAAGCACCTGTTATAGTCATTCAAGACAAAACGATTTTCTAAATCTTTCCATAATTTTCAAGATAAACTTCCACGTATCGACAAACAACCTCAGGATATCTCTCTCAAAACATTTCCAACAGACACGAAAATAATTGTAAATAACAAAACCGATATTCTACCATCAAAACCAAACATTAATAACGGCACTAAATTCGGATTAAAGGGAGTTAAACCTCGTCCATTGACGGGAGTAAATCCAAGGAGGCTCGAGTGTTCCCACGGCAAAGTGCCGCAGGCTATGTCCGTCTGAAACACGATGGAGCATTACCTCTCTGAAACCTGGTAAAAGCTAAACCGTAGTTATGAGACACTCCGGTTAGATTGACGATCGGGTCCGCCGACTGATTTGCTTTTTAATTTTGCTGTTTTGTGTAAAACTTATAATTTTTGGACCATTCTTTGAAGATTGCATAATGATTTCAGGTGGACTGCAAACAATTGACTCATTCCAGTAGGTAAGGTCCACAATATTAAATGCGGGTATATTATGCACAGTAATACCTAATGAATACGTAGGCGAACCGCTCAGCAGTCAGTAAGCATTTCAGCTTATATTTCGATCGATAAAACAATCAAATAACTATGCAAAACGAGATATTCGCAGGAGCATAGTAAGCCGCGCTCTCTGCAGGGATTCTCACGTTTTAACTATTTTATTACTCCAACAGCCCTGGTTAGCATTGAAGAAAATTAATGCAATAATAAACCTTATTCCGACGAGATAAGGAGGTGAGTTGGCAGGAGAATTCAGTGTCTATTTGCGTTGTATTAATTGAAATGGTAATAGCAAACCACTACTGAATTCGTTTTTGTTCGACAGTTTATTTTCACGTAATAAAAGGGTTTCAGTGAATATAGATGTATATTTTAGATAAGTAGATATCTAGGCAACAACCTAAGAATTTACATAGATACCTACACAAATAAAACTTGATATGACTTTTCTCTGAAATTAATGGAACAAATGGGAGCATTTTCTTCCTATGGAAAGCGATGGATGAGGTCTATGATAGAACGAACGTGCCCAGTGATATCTGATCACTCTTCTCTCTGATTTGAAGGCAGACGGGTTAAATGTGAAAGGGTACACAGATGCTGGCAGAGAATTCCACACTTTGGCTGAAAGGGTGGTTGAATTCAAAGGAAGGTTTCAGTGGCAGCACACCCGTAGGCCCGTTTGTGCCCCAATATCTAGCGCAACATGTGACAGGGCTGTCAATGCTCTTGATATAACTGAAAAGAAAAAATTAATCAAAAACCATAATAAGATAGGATTGCCAGCAGATAACCTCAACTCTCTGCCAGCGTCGGTGTTCTCTTCCACATTTAACCGGTCTGCTTTCAAAGCAAGAGTGAACAGGCACCTTTTAGGCACGTGCGTTGCATCATAGACCTCATCCATCGCTTTCCAGGCGTGATCGAGGTCAAAAACAGGCCCATTCAGCAATAAAAAATAATGTCTAAATGTCGCTCATTCACATCCAAAGGTAAATCCGAAACTCAACGAAGCAGAATTCCCTTTTTAACCAAATCACACTTGACACAAATCACACGACACGTCCCAAATAAGAAATTAGTATTTTCATCCGTCTCTACAAATATTAGTCACGGTCAGGCGGGCCGGAATCGGCCGGATACAAGAAAAAATAATCGATGATCGCCTTGTGCGGCCTAATTAAGATATGTATCGATGGCCAACCCACCCCTGTTTCAAGCACTATTGTCCCTCACTACATAAAAGAACCACCAACCAACAGCTTAAACGAAAATGACCCTTATTTACATAGCATACTTAATTATGTAACAAATAATTGATTGTATTTACGATAAATTTCGTTCGGAAGTGAGGAATAGACGCGAGACCTTTATGTTCTATTATAGTTTTTGTTTTACTGCTTGCGTAGGTGTAAACTTCGAATTACAGGCGATTCTGATTGATAGTGATGGGCAGGGGAAATTCTCGACGGTATTATTAAGTTTACGACTGTAAATTGAAATATAAAAATCACATTTTGCAGTTAGTCAGTCCCATAGATTTTTGTGTAGGTTGATAGTCTCGTCTCTAATGAGACGTAGAAAACTATTACACCACTTTTCTTAGAAAGTTTCCGTACCAATTAAGGTATTTGAGGTGTCTATCTGCATATGAATGTGTTTATTTAAACCGTGTGGAAAAAAATATTTGCAATTTGGTGGGTGGGTACATGCTTACTTATGCACCGTAATTGATATTACTTTATCAAAAAATTCCGAAGTCAAAACCTTAAAGTCGCTTAATTAATTGAGCTTAACATTATCATCAGATATGATTATAAAACTGCCGGGCATCCGAGTAAATCTGCTCATTACGTGCAGCATCATGAAAACGTGTTTATTAAAGCATGTATTTCTTTTATTATAGGCGTGTGCCGACAAACTCCGTAAACACATTTGCATCCCGGTCGAAAGCCCGCCGCAGAAACCTCAATCGATCGCTAAAAAAAATTCATCGCATTATAGGTACCCGACGGAACTACCTATATAACTTTCAATACAAAAACGTTATCTGAAGTTCTTAAAAATGTGAATACAAAATTGAATCTTGCGACGTCGATATAAAACCGGTGTCCATTCTTCGAACATAATCTCATAAGCTGTTGTGAGCAGTAGAGATTCCAATACAATAATACGTGCACTGGGCCGGCGCGCGCGCACTCTGATCTGACCACTACTGTGCATTTCCCACGGGCAGCGTATTGTGCCGTGCTCCTCACTCTGTATAGCGTTGTCTCGCTCGCTCCTGATGGACTGCCGCTCTTTCGTTAAACGAAGCACTCCCACACACGCCGTCGGTATTTCAGATTGTTCTGAGGTGGAGACCGACATACATTACGTCAGCCCACAGCTTAGCTGCTAGAAGTTTGTTATCGATGTAACACTATGCTTTACTTGCCCTACCCGACACTGCTTTGACTTGTCTCGACATTTAGAAATTATACAACGTGACATTCAATCAGATACCTAGGTACCAATATAATGAATCACTGCTCCTCAATTAAGTAGAATAGGTTGTTGGTCCGAGACTTGCGTTTGGAGGCCAAAAAATAGGATAGGTAGAAAGTCTGTTTCTTCGCCAAAAAATCATCAAAATACAAATCGCCGACACCACTTCTTGAAAGTTTTGGAACTTTTTCTACAAAAAATATCTTCGAAAATGACCAGCCCTCTAATCTTTGTGTCATTATAGATTCTAGTAAACGTTACGATTTTCTAAAATCATCTAAATTGGCAATAATTTTATACTCGGAAATTAGCTGAAGAATTCCGCCAATCACAAATTGCAACAGTTGAAATACAAGCGGCTGGTAACACTGAATAGTCTTTCTCATACATTCACCTAGTTTCCGATACATTGTTGTATCTTGAAGATCTTCGTTTCTTACATGGCTATCAAAACCGGCAATGTATGTGGAAGTATAGAGAATAATCATTCAGAGGAATGGAAAGCAAAGTATCGTGGTATTAAGTTGTCTAATTCACATCTGTCTAGAGCGCGTGCATTCGGCGTCTCCTGTCAAACAAAGCCGCGGGGCAAGACTTCATTGCAGCTAATTAGGGCGAAAATATTTAGGAAACGTTTAGACCGTTCGTGAATCAATGAGTGACACGATAAAGGGATAATTTTGGAGCATTTTTTGTCGATACAATTTTATTAATGCTTAATGATTAGGTCGTTTTCTGTCTAGTTATTATTTTTGGTGAGTGACGGAATGGATGCGCTGTCCGAGTTATCTGTTCACTGTGAATGAGTGATTGCTGATCAGGCACTCTCGTGCAGATGATACTGCTGCTGGTTGGCAACACTGATATCAAACAGGGATATTTTTGATTCGTCAAGACCGTCTTGTCATCCCCTAACTTGACGATCTGCAATACGAATATTGATTTCTCAGGTAAAACGGGTCCTTGCTGGTATACAGGTCCACCTCAATAGAGGCTCTCCCCTACAGGCGCATCCGTTATTATCGGTCGATAATATCGGATGCGTTATTGCGATATCTGTCTGTGTCTCTGAGGCCTGGAGTTTGTGTCCCATTTTCCTGAAGCTTTGTCTGTAGTAAGGAAATGAGCTGACTTTTGTTGGTAGGATTAGACAAAAAATCTTCTTATTTCACTAGTATTGATGTGTTCCAAGACAAATTGATATCAGCCGACCTCCTCAGTTTGTATCATCGCCTCTGTTCTTGTGACTTTGTAGGTACAGTTAGCTGAGTTTGTGTAGGTACCCGTCAAATACCACAGTGCTACTTATTCCAGGATAGTGGCGGTGATGTAGGTGATATATCCATCACAAATCGTGGCAACACGGGCATCTTTTTTCCAAATTACTCTGTGCAGTAGGTAGGTCCACTGTCCACTACTATGTTCATTTGAGATAGTTCAACAGCCTTGATAGTAGGCTCGAACATGCTGTACAGAACAGATTTGGTGGTCTTCCTCGTCCCACTTTCATTAAACAGTGCCAAGGGAAATGGGGCCAACTCGTACTCCTAGAATTCCATCAAATCGTCCTCTGATCGTTTGCTTAGACACATTCGCTGAAATAGCAGTGTTGGGTCAAATGCAATCATTCATCTCAACGGCTGAACGGATTTGGATGAAATTTGCTAGGTAGATAGATTAGGACCTTTTTTTTCAAAGTTGTAAAATCCTAATGGATGTCCGCCGGGCCTCCTCTGGTCAGGGGGGGGAGTGAGGTCTTTGACTCCCCCCGCGATGTCTAAGAGGGGCGCGCGTCTAACACTACGCGCCGCCACCTCGGGTCCTGAAGTGTGGGGGGCGACGGAGTCCGTCGCCCCTGGACCCATTTACGGGCTGGAAGAGGGCGTTGTCCGCCGTCCGCCGACGTCCGGTGCGCCTGCTGCGGGCCGGGTGAGTGGACGAGATCTCCCTCTCCCTTTCCGCAGCCCTTTTGCGGGGCTCAATAGGCGGTACACGGGTGGGTAGCGGCCTTCGGGAACGGAGATTAACTTCATGTAAGCGATTTCTTATGGTTTGATCGCTTATTAACATCCCTGAAGAGCTATGAAGCCTCGTAGCCAACATCATCGCGGTCATTGTACGATTTCGTCGAGCAGCAATTTGTACGAAATTTCTTCTCTCTGTATCTTTCGAGTGTGCGTATTAGTATTGCGTAAGGAACTTCGATCCTGACTTTTTTTTTAAACGTTGCCTCACACTAGGAATTTCTCCTGTGTCGTGGGTGCGTTTACAGACATATAAACTCACATACACAAACAGCCAGACCCGGAACAACTAATTGTAGGTCATACAAATATTTGTTCCGTGCGGGAATTGAACCCGCGACATACAGCGCAGCAGTCAATCGCTTAACCACTGCGCCAACCGTGCCGTCAATTCCCCCGACTGCACACGTTTTTACAAGCTTTTATTTAACCTGTAATGTTCTTTCCTACATTAGGGACTAACCACACTTATTCAGATCTGTTCAGCTTTTGTCCATAGAAAACAACGATTTTGTATCGTATGCGTACGCATCCGTAAAGCTGAACTGATGCGTACGCATTCCATACAAAATCGTTGTTTTCTATGGACAAAAGCTGAACCATAGTTCTTGCGTATCTAGTCCGTTCTGCCTTCCCTTCCCCTGTTCGGGTGAAGAGCAGTACTTTATAGAAACAGTAAGAAAAAGATGCAAAGGGACTTTGGGACAGAGAATAAAAACATTGCATTTGTACAAAAATATTTATTACAAAAAAATACAATTGCGCGTCTCACAAAATAATCTATTATTACAGTCCTAGACGTTTTATAAAAAACTTAGACTTAGGTATGACCTAGGCAGGTACCTACATGACCAACTCAAACCACAAAAAGATGATACAACCATTTTTATCGGCATCGTACCTTACTAGAACCTCGAGAAATGCTCAACCATCCTAACAAAATCAATTTCCTTAAAAATTAGACAATCAAAAACAATAACATAATTCACTTTGTCAATAATTTACAACTAGTTAACGTTTGTTCGTATTTGGAGTCTGTAACACATTGGAACAAGTATTAAATAAGTTAAATCAATTTTTTTTAAGTATTAAAAAAAAGATGATCCAAAAAAAGGAGGTTATTCGTTGAGCGAGTTTTTAATTTTCGAAATTAAACGTGTATTACTCTAAGTAGATATTATAAGACGCTTTTACAATTGAAGGATGGGAACCAGAAAACTCACAATCATAACATTTTTAAATCTCTTAAAAAATAGAGCTCTTTGTAAGGTCTTGTCATGAATATTATGGACGAAGACAAGCTTTTAACATCGATATAAAAATGTCTTAGAATGCTTATTTACAAAATGATGGAATGTTTGCTTAATTAAAACCAGTCATAGATTTTAACATTCCACATTGTTTTTGAAACATTGTCAATGTTTATACATTTTAAGCAAATTAGGGTCAGCGCATTCATTATCAATTTGTCAATAAAAACGACTTAACCATTTTCGCTGACCGTTAAAAAAATTATTAAATTTGGAAATGAGGAAAATTAGTTTTAAAAGTAATACCGACTTACATATTATCATTTGAGTATGAAACATGTAAGTAATAAAATATAGGAACAGTAACAAAAACATAAGGATTTTTTTTGGTGTTTTATTAATAATAGACTTTAAATTAAGTCGAGGTAGTCAATCAGATCACAAAAATATTAAAAAAAAAATGTAACCTAAGCCAAAAAAAACGCATGGAATCATCAACTCAACATTTTCATTACAGGCACAAGGAAAATTGCTTAAAGCAGAGTGCTAGAAGATACACGAAGTTGTGAAGGATTTCTATGCTGTGGTCCCACTTCTTTCACGCAAAATGTTCTGCACCTTATCCTTCAAAGAAACTCCGAGCATAGCTTGCTACAGGGTTAGCAAACTGAAGTGGTAGTGGCCTGGCCATGTATATCCACGGCAGGATGGCCATTGGAGCAGACGAAACCTTGAATGAAGTGAGTCAGCACACGTAGCCTGGGACATGCCCCCAGCTCGACAAATGTCTGACGCTTACAGTAGGTACCTACACTTCCCGTATGCAATTGTCTCAAACTCAGGGCATTTATTTCAATTAAACCATTTACAAGTACATGTCAGATTTGCTCATTCATTTTACAGTGAAGAGCATTGACAAACATCCTATCGCTGAGAAAGAAAAGAAATTCTGTAAAATCACAGGGGGGGGGGGGGAGAGTATACGAGTGCTGCAGTCATCTTGTATTCAATCCCCGACGAAAAAAGAGGGTTATAATAACTTTGAAGCCCTTTAACTGTCTGTGTCATGGCATCGTATCTCCCAAACGGATGGGCCGAATTCAATGTAATTTTTCAATTAAAAGCTGACTTGAAAGTAGCAGGAAAAACACAGTTGGGTTTCTTGTTAGTCATAGAAGCTCGTTGGGAACGGATAACTTAAAAATAAAATTATACATACTTTTTAATATAAAAAGTATGTATAATTTTATCTGAAAAATGAAAAAAATTGAGGACTTAAGCGGAACTAAATTAATTTTGGCACAACTTATACGTAATTTAATTAGAAGCAATCCACCACGCAGGACAAGCACGTGTTGGTGGATGGCACATAAAATAACTTGATTGACCCACGACCTACAACTCGTAAGACGCTCTCATCGTATACATGAATTCCACAGAAATGCACAAGCTTATGCAAGCTTAACTTATTTGTGCATTTTCCAACTAGTGCAAAGTAGAAAAGTGGTTTGGAAATTAGAACCGGACTTTATAATTTTATCTTACAAAAGTAGAAAAAAGCATTATTCACATTTTAAACTTAATAAAGTTTCGTCAAACAGTTTACTCGACGCTCAGGCTGAAATATAATTATCGATCTTATTGAAATCATAAATCACCGCCGAAGATTTAAAATTAACTTATAGTTAATAATTCGATACCCTTAATAATTTCAGACCTACACGGATAGGCGGATTCTTAATACTATGTACTTACTTAACTTTTAGTACTAAATATAAAAATAAAAAACTACGATTAATTACGAATTAAAGTAATACGAAAGCTTGTAATATGCGAGGTATTTTTATACCAATATTGAGAGTGGGTTGCGTCGTTGATCAGAGTAACTAACCAAGCCTAATTATCAAATATTGATGTTTTGACAAAAATGAGTACTAAAGGCGGAATTCCGCTGTTCCATAGGTGTGTACGGAGAGGTTACGCAAGTTGGCTGCCGGGTCATTCGTTTGCCAGCTAGGCAGTCGTAAGTTGCTTCGGTCGCAGCGGACGATCCCGCTTACATTTTCATACAAATCGAAGCTAAGTACGCGTGCGTAGCTTAGCCGTGGACAGCTATGGAACACCACCTTTATGATGGCAACCCACCCTTAATATTTTATCCAAGTTTACTTTGACCGGGACTCCTGGGTATTCATTCAATTAAAATAATCACTTTTCTTAATTTTATTTTACATTTTCTCATTAACAATTACATCACATACATGAATTAGGTTGAAATCAGTCAAATTATATTCTAGTGGTGGGAACAGACTTTGCAAAAAATGCGTAATGAAATGAAACTCGATCGCATAGTCACACATGCATTCACACAAAATTGCAAATGCGTAAGTTAGTTTGTTTGTCTGAGACTCGGAAATACAAACAAAACTACTTTGCTCTCATAACAGTTTATAATAAAACTTTATACTCGCAGAAACTTAAAAACACCGCGCATATTAATAAAAAAAAAAAAACAGAATCGAAACAAAAAAAAAATCTTGCCACACTAAAAATTTCACGCCATTTTTCACGTTTAAACTAATTTACAAGAAGAACAGTTTGTTCGATAAGGATGGAGCAGGAATTGAATGTACACTCTGGCCTACTAGATACGCCAACTTATGTGCGTACTGACACGGCGCCGGCACACGGACCGTGCCGGGCCAGTTGTAGTATAAATGGCACAATTTGTAGGTAATTCTTTGGCACTGGTCCGGCGTCATGTCGCTTGAGTCGTGGATAACTACGTAATGAGTTGGCGTTACTGTACCTTGGTTCACCTTTTGGGAGACTATTAGGAAATCGTACCTGGAATGAAAGGGGGATATTTAATTTTATGAATCAAGGGTTATCGTATTACCCAATCACTGGGTTGTGGAGGTCGTTAAGCCGTTGGTCCTACGCGTGATCTCTATCCGGTCGTGTCGGATTGCCTTCTCATCAGACAATAACTTGACGAACGGACCTGTACTTGTGTACAGACGCCAGCAGGTCAAGCTACCCGAATAAAGTTTTGCCAATCAACCTTGAACCTTAACGCTAAGCGATAAAGTTGAAAATCTATTAAATAAATTTGACAGATTGTAGTAGCTTGATGTGCTGGCGTCTGTACCTATTTTATTTATGTTGTCTTTTTAATATATTTTTTTATTGTTATTTACTCCTGTTAAACAGAGCACCTGCCATCTCTACACCACCCTTGGTTGCCTGGTCGACCACCTGGTCCCTGCCAGGCGCGGTCCGAGGGGGGTTATGATCCCCCCAAAATCATTCAAGCTGTCGAGTCTGCATGACTTACTTGCCTTACTAATTTACTACTTGGACTGCGACCGCGCCTGGTCCCTGCATACCTGTGCGTGGGTGCGATTTCGTTTTTTTTTTTTTGGCTATTTCATAGTAAGCTCACACAAGCGATACCCGTGACTACGGTCAATCAATAATAATAAAGAAAACAGATCGGTTTTAGCGATAAAACCGCCCATTGTCTCCGTATGTAAAATTTTTACATCTATAACTGTATTTTTTATGGTGTACATAAAAAGAGTATTCTATTATATTAAAAAAAATATCAGAATTTACTTACCAATCGCGTCTAGTAACGCCATGATCTAAAATAGTCCCCGGGTTCGGGTTTTCGTAACCACCAGCAGTCTTCATAAATATCCTGGTGTTGATGCGTTTCTGTACTACTACGTACGTAAGCGCCGGCTTGTACGTAGCGCCTAGTACAGACAGACAGATCATCATTTGTGGTATTTCGTACTGTTGGACCACTTTCAATTCCCCGTCGCCGACGCCGTCCCTGAAAAAAGGAAAAAGAAAAAGTTTTTTTTTTTTTTCTAACAGTTTATCCTACTTATTGTTTGTTCCTTTAAACAGCTTTGTAGACGTCGCTGAACATAGGCCTCTCCTAAGTGACGTCACATCGACCATCAGTCCTGAGCTCATCGGTCCACCTTGGGGCAGCCCTTCGAACTCTGCACCTTCCGTTACTTTTCGTCACTCTAAAACCTTTCGGCCCCATCGGCCATCAGTTCTGCGAGCAATGTGCCCCGTTCGCAACTCTCAACAGCTGTGTCGCGTGGATCCATGTTTCGGACGAAGGGTTAAGTGTGGCAATACTTCGCGTTCTATAGGTTCAAAATGTCTTTCAATAGGAACTCGCGACCCGTCCCCGCTTAGTACGGTTTTTACAACTTACACTGTCCGTGATATTACAGCGGGCCCTTTCAGAATACCAGCGCTGTGACATTTATTTTTTAAATGTAGCAGCATCGTCATTTAAAAGATAAATGTCCTGTTGGCATCGTATAGGACTTTCTTTAATTTTTCTTTTTGTTACTTTTATTTATATCATATAGTTTTTTATTTTTTATTTAGTTTAGTTTGTGATCTTCCTGTACGAGTCGCGATAAATACTTTTTCTTTCTTTAACTTGATAAAACATCGTGACTTCTTAATATGTTAAGTTTAATTTAATGTATTATACTCATAAACCGTCCGGAATAAATTCTCTAAATGATGTTAAAAACCGCATCCAAAATCATTGCGTAGTTAAGAAGAACAAGGCGGTCACACAGACAGACACAAAAGGCGTATTTTCATTTTTTTTTTTAATGTAGCAGCATCATGCATATATAGGAGCCTTTTGTACTTTTTTTTTAATGTAATTTGTTTATTTTTATTTTTGACTGTGTTTAGTTTAATTTGTGATCTTCCTGTACGAATCGCAATAAATACTCTTTCTTTTCTTTAATTTACAATACGTATAGATAAAATTGTTCCGAGACATACCTGTACATTATAATTCTTTCAGGCAAGGTTCCATTAACACTGAGAAAATGTTTGAGGGACTCCACAAGGCAGTCCTTAAGATTATCGGTTATCTCCTGCCCCTTCTGTTGGAACACCACCCTTGAGTACCAATGCGTCATCGCTTGATTGTAGGACGCTACGAAGGCTGGAAACAAAAAGGTATTCGCGGCATTAATATCACCGCATTGACGTCACGCAAAATGCTGCATCGCAAAAGCAGAGTTTACCGCGCAGCTAGCATATATACAACGTCCCGACATCAGTCATCGGGCAGTAGCCTACGAGACACGACACCCATCTAGTCGGACGATCCTTCCTTTTCCATAGAAGATGAATGTTACGCCCTATTCCTCACACCTCTCAAGCCAGCTTCATTTCTCTCTTATAATCAATCTGCTAAGCGTTTTCCCAATTATGTTGGGGCCAGCTTCCTGTCTAACCGGATGCAGCTGAATACCAGTATTTTACATGGAGCGACTGCCTATGGAGCACAACCCAGTTACTGGATAACACGATACCTCTTGGTAAGGCTGGTTGTCAGACCTGGGCTTCTGACTACCCTTAACGACTGTCAAACATCCACCAATGACAGCCGGGACCAACGGCTGAATGTGCTTTCCGAGCCACGAAGGGGTCTCGACATGTAATAGTTGATTACCCATCCACGAACCGACCGCAGCAAGCATAGCTATTCCTTCAATGGACCCGTGCGGGCTGTTATTGTTGAGCCACGGACCCATCCATTTCTCCCTAGCACTGCAAAGAATGAGTTTGGCAAAACTGCAACTTACCACAAACACTCTGCTTCTTTCTAGTGGCGTCATGATGAGTGTCAATGCCTACAACCATAGCACTCTTGAAAGGTATACTGATGCTCCAAAGTGTACCACCGAGCTTGCAGTTCATTTGGAGGAGAATCTTTTGTGTTATAGCGCGCATTTTGTTCTGGTTCATGAGCGTGCGAGCGTTTATTACCTGGAATTAATTATTGATATTCTAAAGCGTTTGTTCACAATTATATTAAAAAAAATCATTCAGGTGCAACTGTAGTCTGCATAGAGAATATGGTTATTTTTTCATAGTTTATTACATCTATGTATATATTACGTAAATATCTTAAGAATATTTTGACCATTCTCATAGTAAGTATACATAGGACCTGCAGTCGATATAATTTCTTACATCTTAAAAACTCTTGCAGCTGCTTTAAGCCTTTTGAGGCAGAGCGAGAGTTTCATGATTGTTTGAAGTTTCAGTCTATCTGTGAACCAAGTTTCACCCAAGTTCGTTCACTGGTTTACCCGTAATTTAGAAACCAACAACGTCACAAACTTTTACGTAAGTAATATTAGAAGGATTTTAACAATCTCAGGATCTTGAGACCCAGGTCCTTTGGAAGGGGTAAGATAAGATAAGACAAGGACAATCCCCGGTTGGTGTAGGACTATTGCAGGATATGGAATCAAAGATATTGGGCTATGGGTTTGGGTGGTTAAATGGGAATGGGACGGGCCCCTGCCTGATCAATGTGTTCAGGGGGTGACTTGCACACTCAATAATGGGCCCCAGGAAACGGTCGCTAGCACATGGTAACGCCGTAGCGAGGCTTGAAGAGAAGAGAGGTATTCCAAGGCTATCAGGACAATCCCGGAAACTACGTTCAAGATCCCTGGCATAATGGCTGGATCCCAGCATCTTACTGGATTACTTCCTCCCTAAGAGCATGTTTGCTCTCGTGAATCTCTTCTCAATGCGGCCAACAAAAGCAAAAAAGAGAAGGAAGCTCTGTTCAATGTTCACTCCAGCCGGTCAATAAAGGCAAACCAGAGATAAGGAACAAGTTAGTAGGATTATTATTATTTACCTGTGACGGAATTGGATTATCAGCGCAGCATATCTTCTTGATAGCCCCGTAACGGTCATCTCTAGCCGAGGGACAGATAACCACCACGATCTGCGTGCTGGGTGTTATGACCTTCTTTAATGTGATGACGTAAGAGTCGGTGCGGTCGTTCGGCAATCGAATGATTTGGGGCTCGGCCACGTTCATGCCCATAGGACGACAGGAGCGCTTCAGTGTTTCGAGGAAGTCCTGTGAGATGTGTTTTATTTATTAGTGGGATAGGTTTTATTTAATCTGGGACGATGTTACTTATACCCAAGGCTTCTTCAATGAGCCATTTCGTGATCCACTATCATTCAATGCCGTGAGTATCAATAATGGCAATCATTTAATTAATAAAATCCCAATTAAAAAAATCTACATAAATTATGTAAAACCTAATGCAACTCTTAAAGCATTAAAAACCCAATCCTATTCATATTCTGCCAAACAAAAGACTTCTTCAACAATTTTTACATTAAGTACACTCGTCTTGGGAAGAAGTGGCGCAACAAACTCTCCAGAAGCACAGCTGTCTGTTCAGTTAGAAAAACTTGCTTCTATACAATAGTAGGTAAGTAAAGTAATTAACATTACGACACACAGAACATTAAATTAAATGATTTGTCATATGTCAGCTGGGCACCGATTGGGTCCCAATAAACGCACAACGCCATCGCAGCAGGCCGAGACGAAGATGGCGGGACGCGCTTGACTCCTACCGGAGGCTCCTCCTAACTGGCCGACACTCGCAAGACAGAATTGTGTGAAAAAGGGAGAGGGAGGCCCTTAGTTAGCTAACTCCGCCAATATACAATGAAAATTATATTGAAGCATAAAAAATTACAACTAAAAATAAAAAACCGGCCAAGTGCGAGTCGGACTCGCGTACGAAGGGTTCCGTACCATTATATATAAAAATCACGTCTGTTGTATGGGAGCCCCCCTTAAATATTTATTTTATTTTGTTTTTAGTATTTGTTGTTATAGCGGCAACAGAAATACATAATTTGTGAAAATTTCAACTGTCTAGCTATCGCGGTTCTTGAGATACAGGCTGGTGACAGACAGACGGACCGACAGACGGACAGACAGACGGACGGACAGACGGACGGACAGACAGCAAAGTCTTAGTAATAGAGTTCCGTTTTTACCCTTTGGGTATGAAACCTAAAAATGTAAACTTCTATTATCATTATAATCTATTCTTTCAATCACCATAACATGAAACTACTTACATGAGCAACCTGCTTATCCCTATCAGTGTGCAAAATGACCCATTTGATGATATCCACAGCTTGCATCACATGTTGCCTTGTGATGTCACCGTTCCAATCTGCATTGGGTTTTCCCGGCACCCTGACGTTGTTACCGAAGTATATCGTTTCCGGCTGCAGCGTGCGGGCGGTAAGGTTGACGGTCTCTGGCGCTATGCTCAGACCCCAACCCGCTAGGCGATTCCTTGCAGTTTCGTTATTCATTACTGTTTGTATGTACTGAAATAATATTGGAAAATTGGATGAACAAATTTTAAAAGTCTCTCAATACAATACAGGACAGGGACATCGACGCGCAGCCTAATATCATGGATTCAGTGCATGATTCTAAAAGCCCCTGCGTAAAAATTTTTCGTCGGTTATTTAAAAAAAAAAACGTGTGCGTCTCGGGACCCCCGACAGAAGTGATAACTTAAACTAATCTATGGTATATGTCTATCGCACACTAAACACTGAGTAGAGAGAGGGGGAAGCGTCTGCCCGAAATACGACTAGCGCTGTGGGTTAGAGTGAGAGAGGAAGAGCCTGCCTACCGCTGCCGTATGCGTGAGAGAAAGGGAAGCCAGACAAACTTTCTACAAAGTATTAGAAAGCCTTAAAAAAAATTGAAGAAATCGGTTAAGTCGTTCTCAAGGTATGGCGTGACCAAGGGAAATTGGGATACATTTATATATATTACTAGCTTCTGCCCGCGGCTTCGCCCGCGTGGATGTCGGAAGTTATCCCTTATGTGCTTCCCCAGGATGCCATCTATCTCTTTGCCAAATCAGAAGTTCAGTGTCTCTTAGGGGTGGAATTTCGAAAAACCCTTTCTTAGAGGATACCGACTCATCACGAAGAATACACCATCCAAATTTCATGTCTCTAGGACCAGCGGTTTAGGCTGTGCGTTGATGTCTCAGTCAGTAAGTCACGACTTTGAATTTTATACATATAGATAGATAATAATGTCGGATAAACAGACATTAAGGTGCAAAAAAAAGCAGTGAATAACAATTCTTACCTTTTTAAACGCTGCATGACGTTGGTTTGGCGTGATTTTGGTGTAAGTAGCGACATCCTTCATCAACTTAAAGTTGCTTCGTTGATCATCCGTGAGGCCGGTCAACTGACACAGCTCAGGGACCAAGCATATCATGAAGTCTGTCGGTTTCTCTTGGCCTGGCATACGTTTTGAATCCCTAAAACCATTATGTTGATTTATTAACATTATACAGCGTGTATCACAAATGTGTGGTTATATTTAAAGGTGTAGTTAAAGACCATTTAACCAATCCATTACTATGCGATACAAAACTTCAATACCTACTTGAACCAAATGTATGGAACGGCAGTTTTTTTTTACATACATGCTTTACTACGGTATTTTACGATTGTAGCTTGCCGCAGACTATCTATTGTGACCATTTAAAGTATCAGACCATGTCTTAAAAGAACGCGATTAACCCTTCATATGTCGGAACGTAGATCCACGCGAGACACAATGGCTTTTTAATTGTGTCTGTAATTACGGTGGTCGTGTGAACTTAGTTCGTAAGAACTCGTGACCGGTGTCGAATCGGTATTCTAATTCATAAATTTATTGGTGGTCGTGTACTTGCGTTCTATTACAACGGCTTAGGACCTGTTTTACGATGGCCGAACAGCCACTAGTCACGCACTGCTCAGCGCCGAGAGTTGAAAATCCAACAGTGTGTTTTTTTGACGTGCTGGAATGCGCTCTGTTGGATTCCCAACGCTCAGCTCAACACCGGGAGTTGAAAATACCGCCGCGATATTTTTACATCCGTCCGTGCGAACGTGTGCTTAGACTATCGCGAATTGTGATCTTCGGGTGGTCACGTGTATGAAATTACCTGGATACAAGCAATGGCTGATCCCAATCTTTGATATCTATGCCATAGTTGTCCTTATAGTAATCAATGAAGGTAATCTGCTTTGGTTGACCATCCACCATCTTCTCAAATGTTGATTTTGGTGACTGTGTATCATCGATACTGTCTACTCTGTAAAAAGCAAAGTCAGAATTTAGAACATTGTAAGACCTAAAGAGGACAAAAGGACAAAGTATGTATATGAACATGATTGTATGTATAATTGGCAACCTGATACATATTTTTGTTATACTGATACGTCGTTACTGTTGTTAGCACCCAAAAATAAACTTATTTCTGGGTTTATTTTCTGCTCGAAAAGCATAAGCTGAAATATTCGTAACAACCAAGTAATTTTATTTATTTGATGCTTACATGCTCTACATTTTGTAGGTAGGTAGGTGGGCTGGGCCGTAATCCACCACGCGGGCCCAGTGCGGGTTGGTAGATGTCACATATCTTCAAATTTTTTGATCTAGGACATGCCTCACGATGTTTTCCTTCACCGTTACGAAAGCAATGGTAATTACTTACATAATTTAAACAAAGTAAAGTGCCTGTGTGGGTTCGAACCTAAGACCTACAGCTCGTAAGTGTCGGCCGTTACTACTGGGCCACCAGTGCTCCCAAAGAGGGGTACTTAGTTACTTATGGGGAGTACTTACCTAAACATTTTCTTGTTATACATAGTCATGACTGAACAGCCAACCAGTCGTTCGGCCATCGCTTTCTTCCAGCCAGCTCCTTCCGATTGAACGGTCTCTTTTATAAATGACAGCACTGACTGCGTGCGGAGTACTTTGTGCGTGGAGTCCAGAGTCAACATGAGACCTCCTTCGTACTCGTCAACCGCTGTCACGTAACTGTTGGTAGAAAAAGATTTTCAAAATCGTGTCATGTCATATATTCAAAAAAACCTACGCATCGTCTTGAGAATTCCTCCTTCTTTTCGTCGGTTAAAAATTAATATGTGATACAGAAGGTATGTGTTGTATATATTATCAACAGTAGTTTGTCGTTATTTGTTGGCCGAAATAATAATAATAATCTATTGGTAAAGTGATAAATAAGCTTTTGAATTTTACGAGTACCTATATTTTTTATTTGCTGTTCTTGAGAGTTGTACTCTCGCACACATTAAGGATGCGTTTCATTCGACGATAACGGATAAATCATAAATCGACATGAATCGATTGGATCGTTTAGTAAAACCGTCGATCGACGTCGACTGATAATATTTTCTAAAGATCGATGACATCGATCAACCTTGCTCAAGTGAATGTAATAACAGCCAAAAGATCTTAATCTTCAGTCAACACCATTCTGACTTTTAGCTGTTACGGCGTCGTTTAACAAAACGTCTCAACTTTTAAACATAACATCACGCTTCTAGTCGCCGAGGGGTTAGGCAGAGGTGTAAGTTACCTATAAGCAGTACACCCACATTTTTTCAGTTATATTTAAGTCCCATGTTATAGTAAGTGAGCCTCAATATTATCAAGTTATATTGGTAAAACTATTTCAAACAATGACATACCCAGGCCAAACTTCCAGTTTATGCTGTGGAATTTGTATACCAGCTTTATCGTTGAAATGATCTCGATTAATCCTTACTAGCTGCAAGTCCTTCATAATACATTTGAATATCACATTGTAGATATGTATCATTTCGCTAAGACGGCGGGTTCTACGGAATACAACCTGTAATAACAACGAGAAAAGTTACGAGTTAGAATGCACACTATTTAAAATTACTTAGCTAAATAAAAACGATGAATGGCTACAGGTATTTTGAACAGCTTCAATAAAGCTGTTCAAAATAAACAAAATGCGCGTGAAGCACCGTACACGTAGTAAAAGTGAAAAAAAAAAAAAAAAATTAAAAGACATTTAGTGTGTGACCCAGAGGGAGCTATATCTTTCTTCTCGCTCATGTAACGAAATGTGCCTAAACGTGACGCGTCTGATTTTTCTTTAGAAATAAGCATCACATTTGTACCCATTTTTGTTCTTTTCTTCTTGACTGTTTATAATATAAATGTATGTGTACATAAATGGTTAAATAAAGATTTAGTAAAAAATAAAGGAAAACTATCATTCTATATTCCTCTATCAGCTTCTTCAAAAAGAGCTAAAACTCTTTTTACAAGCTTTTATTTAGTTTCACCTGGCTTTTATTTAGTTTGTCTGTAATCAAATCATGCAAGTTAAATTTGATCTACTTCCCGGTTACCGATTGAGCTGAATTTTTTTTTTTCAAGTAAATTTACAGATTAAGTAGGTACTTACAGTGATTCTGACTTTGCTGTTATCAAAAGGGTTGGTGGACACTAGGTTAAGAGCTTCTTCAGGCAGTTTGTGCGGCACATACAAGGTAGTACCATCAAACGTCTTCTCCTTGAAATATTGACGGTGTTCTGAAAAAACAAAGTCATGCAATCATGAATTCCAACTGCGGCTACTGTAATTAAGAATAATGTGGAAGTACTAAGTTGCATTGTTTTACATTTAGGACAAATACTGCACTTAAAAGTAAGGTGTGTATTTTTTTTCAGCTATGAAGAACAAACAACATCAACAAGTTTATGAATACTTTAAACAGCAAATAGAATTTTAGAAAGTACTTCCATAATATATTAGTTGAGTAAAGAGTTTAAGAACTTACAAAGTAAAAAACGTTTATTTGCGGTAAACATGACACAGTGAATACGAACAAGTTGGGGGAAAATTATGCATCACATCAACGCAAAACAGCCATCGCTCAGTATAAAACTACTTCACAAAATTGTTTCAACAAATTCGCAAAATAAATCAACTATTTCGGATCAACATATTACTTCATAGGATAAAAAACTTACCTGCCAACAGTTTAAAGCGTAAGTTCCTATAATCTTGGTCCGGATCGTATTTCACTTCATACTCATACACATTGTTCTCTTCAAAGTTCAGGTAAATGAAGTTGGCAGTAACTTGAACAGGTGTACCGCTGGTACCTTTCATTGTTACTGGTGGTGTGTCTTTTACTTCTCGCTGTAAAAAGGGTTATTATAACATGGAATTACGCGTTTAGTCTCTGAACCAGCTGAGACTATGGTTAGTTGAAAACCGTCAAAAAAATGGCACGTGGCGTGTATTACCACACACAAATTCAAACTCCAGACTGCTGCTGCTCAACAGTCGCGTTTGCGACCACTTAATCAATGGGGTATACCAGGATCGCTTAAGCGTGGCAATAGCGGTCAATGACCTACATTTTCTAGCATTCTTTATTTCATAAATTGATGTAAAGTTCGTTAACGCCCTGAATCAGTATAATCTGTCGTGATCTTCAACATGTTCCAATAACCACACATAGTTTATAGTTTTGATGCCTATGGCGAGGTATTTAGTGCAAGGGCAATGACCATTATTGCCACGCTAAAGCGATTCGGTTATAGACGTAGGTAAGATTTGTTAGTGAATGTAATAAAATAGTCCTCTGAGTGAGAGCTCATAAAATAAAGCTAAAGCCATGAGGAGTTTTTATTTTACCACAGATTACATTAAATATAATTATGATAAAAATACAATATTGTCCACTTACATAGGGTTTCTTCGTACGCTGGTCTCCAGGCGGCTTGGATATGGCCACAGTTGTTTCAGCCATTTTCTCCGTTAATTTCTGGACATCTGACTTCGAGCTATCGCCCGCCGCTTTTGAAGCTTGTCTGAACAAGGAAACTTCTGTTAGTGAAATACCGATGATCCTAAATCCGTCCCATAAGGTTTTGGCGCGGTATAAAAAGGCATTTATTATATGTTTTTTTACAACTTTGACATGCTGAACTTTGGTTTCCCCCTTGGGTGCGGCGACTGACTCTTACATTCATGTTTATTGAGTGTTAAACCACTAAGTATTGGAAATGAAATTTATTCAAAGTCAAATTGGTCGCAAAAATCGAGTACCCCTACTATAAATACCGCAATACAAACTGCATCATACTATTTTACATATTGACTTACAGAGATTGTAACAGCTTCAATCCTCTTCCGGCGCCTCTTATCGGATTAAGGTTTGGACTGATGTCACTAGCAGGAGAAAAGACCGGTGGCGCTACAAGAAAGTACAATTTATAAAAATACTAGCATTTGCCCGCGGCTTCGCCCGCGTGGAGGTATGCAATCATGCCACGGGAACGTACTAACAGGATTCATAGGTCATGTTTATTCATGTGCCAAAACAGTTCAGCCCTGAAGGCGTGAAAAATTTCTTTCACATTTATAATATTGAATAGCTATGTCTTATATGAGCGTGATATGATGATAAATATTATCATCATATCACGCCTATATTTTAAGTAAGGGTTAGGGACAGGAGCGTACACCCACATTTCGCTTATTCATTTATATCTAAGTACCATGTAATGGTAGTCCACTTGAATTAGGTAAGCTGTTTAGTGACTGACAAATACGTCAATTTTACAAACCTCCTGGTTTTTGTTGTGCCTTTGCGAGCAGCATGGCTGCCATTTGGCCCCGTCCGCCAATTGAAGTGGACCCAGATGTGTTGGACGAACCAATCTATAATTTTTATTATAATAACATTTATTTTACATACAAAACACATATAAATATTTTATTATAACATCGCCATTCGCTCAAATGAACTAAATGGTTTTTTCAAAGATTCCCTGTCCTCGACATTGTTCAGAGAAAAGTTACAAACACGCTCTTGAATAGCGGGGTTTGCGTAACAAACTATCAGCAGCAATAGCTTTCATTTGAGAGTTCAACAACATTCATTGCGTTATTTACACTGTTGGGCAGACATTTTCGAATATGAAGCATTGGATTAGCAACATTCTTCCAAATTATTCAGATTATGATTGATAGTGTAACGCAATAATGGTACGCAATGATGATGTCTTGACAATAACTTCTTTGTGAAGATTCGAGCTTCGAGTGCTATCAAGGAACTGTTTGAGGAAACCAACTACATAATAATATGCATTGTGTATGTTTCATTAGGGAAATAGTATGTCAGTTATCAGTTATCACCAACCAATAAGGTAATATTTGTAAAATCAAAACAATTTGAAGCAAGATGATGATAACACAAAATAAATTCTCTATTGAGGTTTCAGTTTAATGTCGTTCTTATCAAAGGGGCGCGACGACCTGCGGTTTCTTTTATCATGTCAAGAAGCAATGAACATTTGCAATAGACCATTTTATAAACCGGTTAATGATCATTAATCAGTTTCGTTTAAATAAAATTAAAGTAGCTTATTATATGTCAGCAGAGGACGGGGCCCGATAGGGCCGAAGCCTGCCAGGGCGGCGGGATCGTCCGAAAGGGTTACCTGGGTGCCCTGGAACAGAAAGGGCTAAGGAAGGAACATGGGTGGGTTTTAGTCAGTAAGAGTCTGACACTCCCTTCCGCTCCACCCAGAGCGGGAGGGGTCATTAATTTGATGATTACCCATCCTCAAAAAAAAAAAAAAGTAACTTATACACATTAGTGTAACACAACTATTTAAAGAAAATAATAAAGAATTTAAACAATACTTGCAGTTCAATTTTAATAAATTGCACTGCAAGTATTGTTTAAATTCTTTTATCACTGTAAATGTTGGTTCCACAAAAAAAAACGGAGGGAATCAATAGCAAATTATTGTAGTTACTTAATTGATAAAAAGCAGATACAATTATCTTCTTCAGGTTAGACAAAAACAGATAGAATAGGCAAACTGCAATGGCAAAAAATAGTAGTTAGTAAGAACATGAAGAACTACTACTAACTAGATTAATTGTTTGTTTTATCATAATCATCATGTCAGCTAAAAGATAGGCCTCCCACGAGAGTAGCTACATCAACTGCTCCTGCGCTTTTCACATCCAGCGAATTTCCGCAACCTTCAGCAGGTCACCAGCCCCTTAGTTGTTTCTTAAAGAAACATAATTCAAACAACACAAGTGACAATTACTGCACACCAACCCAAGACTATGGAAAAATAAGAGTACAATATAACTTACACTAGGTGGAATACATGAGCTCGCTGTGCCAGCAACACTTGGAGCAACACTTGGGGCTGCACTGGTTTCTGGTGTAGACTCCGGAGTGGTTTCATCAGATGACATGCCCGAGTGGGTCTTTTTCAAAGCTTGGAGAAGGGCCAAGCCCCTGCCACGGCCTCTCATTGGGTCTGCCATATTGTCCTCCTACCAAAGACATTGAGTAAATGAAAATAGGTAGATAATAAACATTGAGACTCACTTATCAGTGTCGTTTTTAAGGCTACATTAGGTTCATAATCCAATGTATATCAAGATTTTAACTATCTATGATTTTTTCAAATAACTACTTAAAAGTAAGTGACAAATATTGTTACTGATTTACTGATATTTATTAAGATAAGTGCTGCTTCAATTTATATTATTGTGTTGAAATTTATAAACATTGTAAAAAAAATTGAATTACAATTTTATAATAGTAGGTATAGTGACTGTTTTACTACACTTATTATTGATGCTAGGTGCTTAATTTTTTTTTTAAATTAAAAACGTTGCCCCACACTAGGAATTTCTCCTGTGTCGTGGGTGCATCTACAGACATACAAAGTCACATACACAAACAGCCAGACCCGGAACAACTAATTGTAGGTCATACAAATATTTTTTCCGTGCGGGAATCGAACCCGCGACACGCAGCGCAGCAGTCAATCGCTTAACCACTGCGCCAACCGTGACGTCAAATATAACTTGTTTTCTTAAAAAAATTGTATGCCAGTCCATGGCGAGACGTATAGATCATAGGTTCTCAATGTGGGCGATAATGCCCCTCGTGGGCATTTGAGACTTTCAGCGGAGCTTATAGAAGACCCAGAAAAAATTATTAAAATTAAGTAGAAATAAATTATAAGGTTGAGAAGCTATGATGTAGATCATAACCCTATTATTAAGATCATTATTATGCCAGGTTTTAATGCAAATGCAAATAAATATATTCTATTCTACCCAAAGGTGAATAAGTAATAGAAAGGAGTAAAACAATCAAGATTGTGTACCTATGGATCTTATAGATTTTTCTAGGTATCTATTTGAGCATTTATTAAACAATAATTTCTATTCTTATAATAGATATAGGCATGTTATATGTTAAAACTGTCTAGATGTTTTTGATATTCAGCAAAAATTTGTGAAATGTTAGCCATCATACGCACGGACGCTTTTAAACTCATGACCAAGCTTTTACATAATCAGCCTATAATGTTCCCACTGCTGGGCCTCAAGCCTCCTCTAGATGAGAAGGAGTAAGCCGTAATCCACCACGCAGACCTAGTGCGGGTTAGTAATGTATGTCACATGTCTTCGATTTTTTGGTTCTAGGACATGCCGGTTTGCTCACAATGTTTTCCTTCACCATTTTGAGAGCAGTGGTGATGAAATAGTAAAGCGCCTGTCTGGGTTCGAACCTACGACCTACAACTCCGGACCGAGCATTGAGAATCCAAATCTGCGTCCCAGGGCGTCTCAAATACCGCACTGTTGGATTTTCTACTCTCGGCGCGAAGTGCGTTCAAAATCCAGAATATCGGCGCGGTAAAAAATCGCCCGTGGGTACGAAGGCTAACATTTCGACGACGAGCAAAACCTGAGGGTAGGTCTGTACCAGTAAGTACCTACTTTAGGTACTAAGGTAGATAACTGTAAGCACCTATTAGTTCAAAGTTATGGTTATGGGCAAGGATAGGGGCAAAATGCAGTACTGAAGAGGTATGGTATTGTAAAAAAACCCAAACGAATGGTAAACTGAAAAAATTTAGTACACAAGTTTTGTATTTCGTAATTCTTCATCACAGAATATTAAATATACCTGTATTTAATATTTCAACGAGGCAAAAAGTAAGCCTTCTACCTACATAAAGTTAGAAGGAATTTCATTATTTAGCAAAAATGATTGCCTCAACTTATTATCAACAGGCCACCACATTTTGTTGCAATTGTTAAACTAATCAATTATGCACCAATAATAACAATGTGACAAAAATACGCAACTATGCATTACCTTTTTATTCTCTATTTGTTTTAATTCTCCAAAACACGAAAATAACTAAAATGTTAATGCTAGCTTCTTCCACAATCCACAGTCTTCTTCAACGACATTAAACAGATAAATAAACGCACGCAGCAAACATTAAACAAATCAAAGACTAAATAAATAGATTATTATGGAGATCACTGACAGCACGATAAAAATAATGCTAGATACACACGTGGGGACTTTAGTTGTCGGTGAAACACTGGCTATTTCAAAATTTTAGGTCATACACAGCCGCTTTGTTACCTGCGATATCAAAATATATGTGAGCAAGTGAGATTTTTAAATTAAACACCCCACCCATATAAGTATTCCCTGTGAAATAAACGCCTTTTCTAAATACACTCTATCAGAAGAATGCATCGACAACTTTAACCGTATAACGATCCAGCAATCAATTAAGACTTAATCACTATTATTACTACCTCAATACCTCCTCTTCAATTTTCAAAAATGTTTTGAACAATAAAAATTATTAAAATAAAACATAATTTTTGATGACGTACACACGGCTACACATCAAGCTATACATTTCCAGTTTTAGTCAGCTAAAACTCACGAGGTCAGCCTCTCATTGTATAGGGTTTTCGTACAATCAGAAGTCAGCTTATACTGGTTATGTATAGCTTGATGTGTAGCCGTGCGTACGTCTCGGGGGCCCTACAAAGTTTTGTTTTTTTGGAATTACGGAAGTAGTAATATTTAAGAACGACTTACTAATTCTACTTCAAGGACCCCCAAACGATTAAGCAAAATAAAATCAAACCGTTTAAATGGATGGGCCTGAATGCATATCCATCAAGACATTTCTTCAATGAGGAACGCTGAAGAAGTACGTAGTACGGTACTATATCTTCAGCATCAGTGGGGTATTTAGTAACTAGTTATTTTTTTCTGGTTACTAAATTTTTGGTTCAAAACGGTGCAGTAATTTCGTACTCGGGCACGTCGGCTATAGCCAATTAAGTGGTTCTGTATTAAAAAACCGGTCAAATGCGAGTTGGACTCGCGCACCGAAGCAGGTGCGGTCGCAGCTGGGGGGTCACCATGGGTGCCGAGGAATATTTTTAGGTAGGTAAATCTCCTCATTGGTTTAGTGGTCGCAAGCGTTACTGCTGAGTATCAAGTTCTAGGTTCGATTCTCAGGTCGGTTAAAGTGTTATTAAGTTTTTTCAACAGGAATTTCTCAGAGGCACTTTGGAGTCTGGATTTGTGCCCGGTTGGTGGCAGCTAGCTCGCCCCCTATGACATGAGACTTAAAAGTAACTGGTGAAATGTGGGCGTAAGTACTGTATTAAGTAGGGATACCTCTGCGTAACCCTTCGGGGATTAAAGGCATTATGTTAATGTTCACGCACGTCCTCACTCACTCATCTCAACAACAATGACAATGGCAGGCGTGTGAGTACGGCCTTATGTCTATCAAAAGGTCATGAATTCTCAAAAAAAAAAACAAAAACAATATAACGTAAAGGCGCATCCCCACTAGGGCCGCGCGGTCAGTGAGGCTGAACCATGCAGCTGAACCTTGTCCGTCCTTATACAAAACGAAACCTAATTTTTATAAGTACCAAACTAAGCTGTAATTTTTGTAAAAAGAACTGCATTTCTCTATCAGTTGAGTTCTTAATTCAATAACTGGGTCAGTGTTTTAAACCTGATCAAAAGAAAAATCTTGTTTTGTAATAAGGGGGCGTGAGTTTTTATAATGGGGACGCGTTGCAAACAGCAAAAGTCTCGTGAGGCCGGACCTCGCGAGGCTTTGAGGCCGAACGGCCTTAGTGGGGACGCGCCTTTGCGGGCTTTGCTGAGTGCAGGATGCAGGTGTCACCATAGATTATACAGTCTATTATTAGTGTACTGTCAGTGTCAGTGTCATATTCACAACGTGAAGTCACTGTCAAAGTGTTAAAGATTTCTTTCTACATAGTATTTCGCATTTTCGCAATTAATTGATAAAATATTCTGAAAAGCACTGTAAATTTGTGAACGGCATTACTGTAAATACACAAACGATGTTGAGAAGTTTATTTAGAATTCATAAAACGGGTAATCAATGTGGACGTTTTTGCGCGGCAACTGTGCTCAGGTAAAACAAGATAACATCATCAGGGAGTGCATTTTATGAGGCTCCAGATCCAGTGGCTTTTAATAACTACGTCTGGTGCACCCTGGGCAGTCAGTCAGGCTACCACCCATCCTCACCTGCTTACTTTTTAACCGTGAACTAGCGCAGTATGACGTTAGGAAAGTGTCTATTTTTTCGTTGTAGTAAAGTACTATTTGCCTGTAGAAATAAATACGTATTTTACACATTATGCAACAACCGTGCCATAGATACTGCTGGAAGGAAGTAAAGATCTGAGGGGCAATTCTCGTAATTTTAAAAACGTTCACAGTCTGATCTTAGTCTGAATCTGTCAAAAATTCCTTTACTTCCCCTACATTTTGACAGGTTTTTGACATCCGTTTCTCTCCGAGATGAGACTGCGACTAGAATTACGAGAATTGGCCTTCTGATCTATCATTTACAGTTTATGAATTACAGAATTTATTCAAATTTTCAGCCAAAACAGCATCAAGCAATTCAGTGGACTGTCCCAAACTGTCCAAACAAATGTCAACAGGAAGGCTCCTATTATCAACACCTGTGTCTGCAGAACAATGTTCATACAGACACAGGACACTCCTAATCCGAACAGCTTGAAGTTTCTACCGGGAGTCAAAGTGCTGGAGACGGGACAGACAATGGACTTTCCTAATATTGGAGCAGCACAGTGCAGTCCGTTAGGTAATTATTTCACAATTAACCCGTGAGAAGGCGCGCTATGAGCAATTTGCTCACACAAAAATTGAAAGCAAAAATGTATGGTAATACCGACGCCGTAACGACTCAAGCTTCTAGGTACCTTCCTAACTATTCATCCCCTCCCCCCTGACGCAACTCTCATACCGGTCAGTCCTGTTGCGACCACGCAGCGAAGCATTTTTGGAAGTCGCGTACCATCGTGCGGCAATTTGCTCATCAAGCGCCCATCCGTGTAAGTATTTATTTTTTCAATAATAAAAAGTAATATTGTATTTTTTTAAATATATTATTTTATTTATTTATATTATATTGGCTGATTATACGTAAATACTCTAAAGTAATATTTTAATGATTTTTTTTTTGTTTTTTGCTACAAACACACGTAAAATGGGCGATCGACGTGAAACACAAAGTTCGTGGCTGCAAGAGGATTCTGGTGATAAAGCATTGGATGCAGATCTTGAGAATAGAGAACAACATCGTGTTGACGCCATAGAAAGCGATAGTTCCATCATTCGCAGTCCTCATGCAACAGTTACGGAGCAATCTTCGGATTAATCAGCTAAGCCCGAGATTGTAACATTTTACAATTCCACAAAAGGAGGAGTGGATGTAGTGGACCAGAAGAAAGAGGACTATTCCGTTGCCAGAATCACTTCAAGATGGCCAATGCGTATATATTTCTCAATTTTGAACATAACTGGGATCAATGCACAAATAATATACAAAGCTAACACAACAATTTTGATCGAAAGACGTACATTCCTAAAGAATGTGGCGCTCGAGCTGGTAAAGCCACATATTTCACGCCTGATTTGCACGGAGAACATAAATCATCAGGTCTCAAGTTCCTTAGGAAGCGCTTTGTGCCGGCTCCTAGACCTACTGCGGAGCCTAGGCCAAGCGGATTCTGTTCCATATGTTCGAGATGTAAGAATAGACGCTCAAAAAAAAGCTTGCACTTTGTGCAAAGAATTACTCTGCACCGAACATACCACATATATGTGTTCAATGTGTTTTGAGAGGCACACTAGTCAATATCACATGGAAGAGTAATTTTTTAAAGTTTTTATGATGTAAGATATTTTATTGTGATTTATATGGAGACTGACAAAATTAGAAACTAGTAATAAGTTGTTTTGTTATTTGTTTTAGAAGTTGCATTTATGTTTCATAGTTTTAATTAAAATACTTATTTTCCTACTTACTAAACCTTGTTTTATTCATATAAATCCATTGTAAGCCAATAAGTAGGTATTAAAGTAGAAATATAAGCATTTAAAGTAGTGTGAGCAATTTGCTCGCGCGCGCCTCTCTGTGCAACAAACTGAGGCGCGCCTTCTCACGGGTTAAGACATAAAATAAAATGTATTTTTTCACAATTATTGTACATTTTCTGTTTAGATGATTGTTGTAATGAATGTGTGGAATGTAATGTTATTAATTGGTTGAAGGACATTGAACGAGATTTAATAGAGGTTTTATTGCTTTTACATTTGGTGCCATCCATCACTGACCCCTCTGTGCCTCGGAAAGCATATTAAGCCATTGGTCCCGGTTGTTATTCGTTGACCGGTGACAGTTGTCACAGGTAGTCCATAGTCTGACAACCAGTTCCATACTACCCAGTAACTGGGTTGTGGAGGTCAGATAGGCAGTTGCTCGATGTAAAATACTGGTATTCAGCTGCATCCGGTTAGACTGGAAGATAATAGTTAGGTTAGTAGGTGATAATAGTTGGGAAAAGAATAGATTGATTGATTTCTGGGGGTGTTTAGTGCCCTGCAGTGTTTAGTGTTAATATTATTGGCATAATACCAACTGAAGAAAGAGAACAGAATGATTTGTCATAATACGGACTGAAGAAAGAGAACATAATGTTTTGTCATAATACCGACTGAAGAAAGAGAACAGAATGTTTTGTCATAATACCGACTAAAGAAAGAGAACAGAATGTTTTGTCATAATACTGACTGAAGAAAGAGAACAGAATGTTTTGTCATAGTGCTGACTGAAGAAAGAGAACAGAATGTTTTGTCATAATACCGACTGAAGAAAGAGAACAGAATGTTTTGTCATAATACTGACTGAAGAAAGAGAACAGAATGTTTTGTCATAGTGCTGACTGAAGAAAGAGAACAGAATGTTATGTTATAGTGCTGACTGAAGAAAGAGAACAGAATGTTATGTTATAGTACTGGCTGAAGAAAGAGAACAGAATGTTTTGTCATAGTGCTGACTGAAGAAAGAGAACAGAATGTTTTGTCATAATACTGACTGAAGAAAGAGAACAGAATGTTTTGTCATAGTGCTGACTGAAGAAAGAGAACTGAATGTTTTGTCATAATACCGACTGAAGAAAGAGAACAGAATGTTTTGTCATAGTACTGACTGAAGAAAGAGAACATAATGTTTTGTCATAGTACTGACTGAAGAAAGAGAACAGAATGTTTTGTCATAGTGCTGACTGAAGAAAGAGAACAGAATGTTATGTTATAGTACTGGCTGAAGAAAGAGAACAGAATGTTTTGTCATAGTGCTGACTGAAGAAAGAGAACAGAATGTTTTGTCATAATACTGACTGAAGAAAGAGAACAGAATGTTTTGTCATAGTGCTGACTGAAGAAAGAGAACTGAATGTTTTGTCATAATACCGACTGAAGAAAGAGAACAGAATGTTTTGTCATAGTACTGACTGAAGAAAGAGAACATAATGTTTTGTCATAGTACTGACTGAAGAAAGAGAACAGAATGTTTTGTCATAGTGCTGACTGAAGAAAGAGAACAGAATGTTATGTTATAGTACTGGCTGAAGAAAGAGAACAGAATGTTTTGTCATAGTACTGACTGAAGAAAGAGAACAGAATGTTTTGTCATAGTACTGACTGAAGAAAGAGAACAGAATGTTTTGTCATAATACTGACTGAAGAAAGAGAACAGAATGTTTTGTCATAATACTGACTGAAGAAAGAGAACAATGTTTTGTCATAATACCAACTGAAGAAAGAGAACAGAATGTTTTGTCTTATTACTGACTGAAGAAAGACAATAAGATAATGTTTTTCATCCAATATGAAAGGTTTTCACCATTACAATCACAATCTAAAAAAATTGCTTTTTATTTCTTTTGTCATAACTTAATACAGTACTAGAGATAATTGATAAAAATCATTTAAATTCTCTTGTACGACAGTGTACAATGAAGCAGTGGTTATTGGAATGAATACTATCACTACATACTTAATTTTTAAAATTTCAGCAAAAATGATATTCCGCATTGATGGTGTGAAATCAGTTTTCTTTGGCCCCGAGTTTGTGACAGTTACCAAACAAGATGATGATGTTGACTGGAGACTTCTGAAGCCTGATATATACGCAACTATTATGGACTTCTTTGCCAGTGGCCTACCAGTTATTATTGATGCTAAACCTTCGGGCGGTACACGTAAGCTGCCTCTTAATAATATTAGTTATTATTTTATAGTATATTTAATGATCAATGAAGGGTGTGTGAATGTGAATAACATCCGCACTTTTCACATTAGGGTGAGCTACGCATACCGCGGTTGGTTCGTGGATGGGTGACCATCTTTGCGTACCAAGACCGCTCCGTTCCTCGGGAAGCATGTTAAGCCATTGCTCTCGGGTGTCATTTCTGGATCTTTGGCAGTAATTATGGGTCTTTAGAAGCCTGAAAGTCTGACTACCAGTCTTACCAAGAGGTATTGTATTACCCAGTAACTGGGTTGTGGAGGTCGGGTAGGTATTCAACTGCAACCGGTTAGAGGAAGCCGACCCCAACATATGTAGTTGGGAAGAGGGTAGGCAGGTTGATGGAACTAGTGGTCAATGAGGAGGTTGTTAGATTAAAGAACTTTATTTTCTCATAAGATCATAGTTCATAGTTGTTCAGCAGCAGATTATGCAGAGATCATTGTCTTCTATATTATTCTCGTCTCTTACCTATTGTAAGCAATTAACCCGATGAATGTCGTAATTACAGACACAGTTACGGCACGGTTGACGGAGTGGTTAAGCGATTGACTGCTGCGCTGCGTGTCGCGGGTTCGATTCCCGCACGGAACAAATATTTGTATGGCCTACAAGTAGTTGTTCCGGGTCTGGCTGTTTGTGTATGTGAGTTTAAATGTTTGTGAACGCACCCACGATACAGGAGTAATACCTAGTGTGGGGCAACGTTTTAAAAAAAAAAAAGTTAAAAAGCCATTGTGTCTCGCGTGGATGTACGTTCTGAAATATGAAGGGTTAATGGATTTCTTTTAAAAGTTGTTTTAATTTAAGATTAAAATATAATTTTCAGAAATACACGAAGATGACGATGAGATAGTTCAAATGATAAAGGAGCTTCTAGACACGCGTATCAGACCTACAGTTCAGGAGGATGGTGGTGATGTTCTGTTTGTGGACTTCAAGGATGGTATATTGAGGCTGAAGATGCAGGGGTCTTGCTCTTCATGTCCTAGCTCCATTGTTACTCTGAAGAATGGAGTGAGTTGAACTTTTATTTTGTTGGTACTGGTTTTTTTTTGCTTCATAACATTGTACTTTTAGCCCTGAAGGGGGTAGGTGAAAGTTTCTAATACGACACCTACGTTTCGGCACTTACAAAACATAGGGCTCCAGCTTATTGCTATTAACATGGCCAGCATCGAGACTTTGGGCTGTTGCAAAAAAATCGTAATAGAAATACGCAATAACACATTTAGCATAATGGGGCTGATTATGCTAAATGAGTCTGGCGAGGGAATTGAACCCAAGTCACCATGCTTTTTAGTTGAGCTGTTGACCACTAGACATACTCGTACAAGGTTTCATCAAATCCCAGTGTAAAAATTATGCAGTCATGGTCTAATGGTGAGTCCTCTTCTAATACAGGTCCAAAACATGATGCAATTCTACATCCCGGAAGTGGTAGCTGTTGAACAAATTGACGATGACGGAGACAAACTCAGCGAGAAAGTGTTCAAAGAATTTGAGCAGCTGAAGACCAAAGAGAGTGTGGAACCGAAATAAATGAATCTGTGAATAATATGTAAGTAGAAACGCAATATGTATATATATACTGTCCTGTTTTTTGTTAATTTATGTATAGTAAATAAATTGCCTATGTTGAAATTATTTTGTGATTTTTTTTTACTCTCCTATTGAGGCACAAATTATTGTCAGAAAATACATAGAATATAAAGCAAACGGCTCACAAATATGCAGATGCCAAACCTTCTACAATACAATTAAAATTGTATACAATCGAAGCTGGGCGTATCGCATGCCTCGAAGCTTGTAAAGCGACTTTGATCGTGTTTGGAGCAATAATCTCGATTATATACGATTATTTTATGCTCCTGTTATTCTTTATCAAGATCTATTAATTTATTTGGCTTTATTTATAACGGCCGAAACGAAAGAAATTACACTGTTAAACACATTTAATGAGAGAGGATTTATTTGGTGGGCTGGTTGGAATAACCACCGACAGTCGCCATGGCCCACGCTCTATGGTCCACTTGGAGGACTAAGTGCGGAAACCAAACTCTTTAACATAGAACATTGAATTTTTTGTTTCAAACAATTGCAATTTATTTATTTAATCAGACATTTTGTAACGTTTATAGTGATAACTGAAGGAATATTATGAAATTTTTAATAATTTAATGTGTTCTAGAATTGAAGATTTGCACACCACATGTAATTGTAGAATGTAAATGGGCCACATTTTAATTAAGATCATACAACTTTGTACACCTACATTTTTTTGCAAATAAAGTAGGTATTATTATTATTATTATAACACTTTTAAAACAAAAAATAAATAAATAAAAAGTAATTATTATAGTCCATTGCACTTTTATTATTCAAAGGTAAATGTTTTTTTTTTTAATTATATCTGAGTATCTTAGGCTTTCCAACGAAATTGACAAATCAACATTGTAGAATGTTTTCGTTATAATTTTTACTATAAAATAGAGATCGACTTTAAATTACACATTCTTAGTTGGAAAACCGTCTCTGTACGTTTCACACATAGAAATATAAATACAAATAATGTAGCCTAGTTAAAAGATATATTAGTAGTTGTCCCTTAAACTAAAAGTTATTACATACTAATACTAGCTCCTAAACTAAAATCTACAAATTACAATTGTTTGCAAAACCAATAATATCGATTTCAAAATCGATAATTTTCTATGTGTTTTAAATAGATGAAGTACCTATTAAACTAAACAATGGCAGTGTTCCATTTCATATTTTGAAACTATATTATTTTTTCGACATAAACTATATTTTATAATATGAGTACAGTCAACAGCAAAGATCTTGATTTGATGTCGAAGAATTTACAAAAAATGTGAGCTTTTGTTTAAGTAATTACTTATATTAATTTATTTCTGCTTTTGACTGTACCAAGTTTAAAAATAGATATTTATTAGAGACATAATATCATATTATATAGGATTGATAGTCTAAGGGTTAATTTTTCAATCAACAGATAATTTTTACTCGTGGAATAAAATTGACGTCTGACAGATTTTGTATGAAAGAACTGTCAAAAATTTAAAATTATTCCTTGTTTAAAATTATCTGGCGTTGGAAAAATTAGCCCTAATAGAAATATAAAATATTCAAACATTGATTCATAGTTTAATTAATTAAAGAAATAAAATCAAATATTTTATTCACACATTGATTTATAGTCAAATCAGTGTTGCAAACACAGGAGGCTAAATTAAAAGAAAAGAAAGAAGGTAGTGCTTAAAAAGATAGTTGGTACAATACTGTACTGTTGATCTAGGTAGGAAATCTATAGGTAGTTGGCCTAAGGGACACTTGAAACTAGTCACAATAAAATGTTTCTCTAACTAAAAATATAGATGCTTTGTCAACCATTTCGTACATAATTCTGACGTTGTCCAAATCACAAAACTTGAATTGCAAATCTATGATAATTTTTTAACTGATCATGGTATCAAAAGAATCACAAATACTGGGCGTCAAGCCAACGCCACGACACATTCCAATTCCCATTCTACATTTATAGCAATCGTACTTCCAATATTATCTACTTAGTAACAGAAATCGTAAATGCTAACTGTTTCAATTCATTTTAGGGTGCCTTAGTACTGGCGTTGGTCCAGGGTAGATGCCGAATGTTTGCGCCGCGTAGACGTCACTCAAAGGTGACGTTAACACTGCGTAGATGTGATGTAGTTACCGGGTACCTAATCAGTTACATCAACGCGACGCTTGCGCTACTGGAATATGCATTTACGCAGCGTCTACGCGACGTCAACGCCTACACTGGACATACGCTAAGTGCGAAGACACTAGGACCGAGTATTAATATGAAGATAAGTTTAATGTGTGTGCATCAAGGGTTGCACCTGCACACACAGCAAGAAGGGAATAAGAACCAGTCCATGAAAATGCCAGCGCAGTCGTCATTTGGGTCGTATGCCAGCAGTCTGTGCCATTTGTACTTCTGTTCGCAGCCGCAGTCGCGTGTACATCTTGCTGTTGTTGTTTTACTGAAAAATATAAAGATTTCTTATTTATTAAAAAAAAAAAACAAGGGATGGTAAACAGCGGACTCTTTGGAAAAGTGGGCCGAATTGATATTAGCTAATCAAGCTACCTATTTAAATTTATTCTTCAGTTGTTCCTCCCAGCTTTAAACAGCATACCCGGGTTCGGAAGAAAAATTATATTTTATTATTTATTTATTTAAACTTTTCGCATAAAAAGGTACAAAGGCGGACTTAAGGCCTTAGGCAGTCTCTACCAGTCAACCAAGGACGGTGAAGAGATTAGCTGGCAGGTGTTTTGGTTGAGAGGAACAATGGCTTAGAGGCCTCACACAGATACCAAGTAGCACTTTGTGATTCCGCTGTAAATAAGTACGCATTAAACTGGTCTGAGCTCTATGGAACGAGCGTTGGAACATTGAGGACTACGTAGGTAAACATGACCGAAAAACACATTACCCCTACTATCTTGAAAGTACCCATTTCAAAATATTTTTTGTAATCGGTGACATAAATATCGACATAAAAAATAACAATAAGGACCGACATTCTCAGGAGTATTTCAATTTTACCGCATCACAAGGCTTACTTCCGGCTCATCTGTATCCGACCCGTATCAATAAATGCCTAGATCATGTCTTGAGGTGTTAAGCTTGTCGTCAGTTTACGTAAACGAGTGCACAACTGCACATTTGAATGCAATGCATACCTGCACGTCTCCTGATGTATCGCCTGCTCGAAATGCATAGTGTTGACTATAGCGCGCAACTTTCTCGCCGAGTTGAGCGCCCAGTACGGCGTCATTATCTCCGTCTTGCTCTCGCATGCGTCCACTCTGAAATTACGAAATGAAAGGTTTGTGAATGCCTAGGTACTTAAGTGTTTTTAAAATTGATGACACTACCTAAGAACTTCGTCAGCAAAGGATTTACTTACAAAATTACCCGGAATGAACGCACCACCAAACACCCCAATTAGAATATTATGGTGTAATCGTATTACACACACTGAATTTTTATTATTATGTGTAAAACAATGTTTATTTATTAAATTAGTTACCTATACTGATTGTAGGAGAAAATTGTCGCAGACGTAGTCTAGCGTAGTATGTAGGACATATAACGGTATACCTACTCCGATTATCTACCACTTCGTTTGCGTATATACCTACCTATATGTCCAATGATCTAGGAGCGTTCAGTAGCTCTTATTTAGCAGTGGAAGTTTATGAGCTGATATAATCATGTAGGTACTGTACATAAAACCAATCTCGCCCTATACAAATTTAATAAATAATAACAGGACAACTAACTAATCATCTTCATCAACATTACCGTCAGCCTTTTCATGCCACTACAAGGCATAGCCTCTTGACGAGCAGTTTTATGCCTTCGTCCACGTTTTTGTGCCCAAATTCCAGGTCTTCCCGATAAGCTTACCTAACTATGTCTTCCTCCCATTTTGCCATAGTCTTCCTACGCTCTTTGAGCCCACTCTCGGCCTCCATTTCGCCATGGATCCAGTCAAGTGCCATACCCATTACCCACCTCCACTTGAATTTCGTCATCACACGTAAAACTGACCATATGCTTCTAACAACTCACCTGCCAGTATTGTTGACCGCCTGTGCATCAGGCAGCGGTGCGTTAGCAGCCTGTCGCACATGTCTGAAGTAGGAGTCGCCGGTCGCATCGTGCATGTCCGGAACGCCGGGCGCCCGACGCACACGGTTCCCCGCCGGCGTCGTAAACGAACCGTACATGCGCTTTATTAAAGCTTTGTTCTCGTCTATGAAGTTCTCGATTTTGTCTCTGTAACATGTTGGAAAAGAAATAAATTAATGTTCTTAGAAATAAATTAATGTCTTTTGGAATCTGAGGTCTATTTCCAGAGCACCTGAATTGTATTAGTGCTTTCTAAGATGCTTGGCAGCTTTCAACAATCCGTTAAAATACTTTAGTTTCCTAAGTGCCAGTGCCAGTGCCAGTGCTCATATACAGGAGCGGCACGGGTCAACGCTGAGGCAACTGCAGTTGTTGACACGCGTCGACAACACGAGCGGCATGTTGTCAACGGCTGCAGTGGCCTCTGCCATTGATGCGTGCTGCTCGTGTACATGAGCACTTACAACGTACATCGGGAAGTTTTCTGACTGCCCCTATCATATAGTTACTTATTTTTGGATTTGCACTAGTCTAGGTTCCAATCACTTGATATGCAAGACCAAGAAGACAGACCCACGAGGCACATTCTTAATACCTACCTAACTATTGTCACATAATTTATGCCTGCTCGAATTCTCACAACTTCCTCCAACGGCGCCCAGCAACAGATAAGTACGAGTGAATACAAGTATTCATACTTACAATGGATATGTATTTCCCGCCGTTGGACAATACAGCTGGAAGTTACGCTTCACGCACGGAACTCCTCTGATGATCTGACCTTGAAGCTCGTAGCCCAGTGCTAAAGATAGCGCTGTCCATAGTATCTGGAAATAATTACAAAAGTAATTAAGTACTTAAGTGATTTGCGAGAAGTGTTTTTTATAAAGATTTTTACTACTTATAAAATTCCATACAGACTGGGTAATTTGACTTTGATAATCAGTGGAAATATTTACACATGCACATGATAGGTATTTTTTTTGGGACGAGACCGGCACACTATTTCTGCCTCTGAAACTCTTGTAAGACCCACAATGATAGGCGACGAAAAAACGCTGACAGTGAAGTTTAGCGTACCTATGCCACAAAACTGATTCGGAGCAATCCTTGCGCGTTATACTACCCTCCTCAATTTCCAAGATAACAACCTTCTCTCACTCGTTATAGATAGTTTCGGGTGAAATTACGGGTTTGTCCTACTTCATATCATTTACACATACGAGACAGAGTAGTCCGGGCTTGGAACTAAGAATAAATGACAACACGATTTGACAGTTATCCCTACGCCGCCGGATGTGTTCTTGCCCGTCCGACATATTGAATTAGACACTCACTTGTTTTTACGGATCAACTACTTTCGGAAGGGCCCGTATTTTCGTTGACGGACTTAGAGACAATTTTATTTTTATTTAGGATGTATCCTGCATTTCATGCATTGCATGCTCGCGAAGGAGGAAGCGGAGAGCGTGAGGGAGAGGAAATCTTTGCGCCCTCACGCCCCTAGTCGCCGCAGGAGACGCCCTGGACATCGAGAATTGATAGCCGATTCCCGGCCACCGCAGGCGCGGGCTTGCGGACGGCCAGCAAAGGGTAGCTTGCCGTCCGGTAAGGACCAGCAGGCCCGGGTCCACGGCGCGTTGTGTTCCACACGCGCCTCAAAGATATGTCAACACTAACGTGATATTGATTGCTCAACAAGGCCAACATTAATAAGATCTCAATATAAAAATCTTTTACATACAGGCAAATTTAAAACAGCACTGCTGAAAAAGAATATTATGCATATGGGACCGGTGATATACAATAAAATACCTGATGATTTAAAAAATTGCACACTACAAATATTTAAAAGGAAATTAAATAAATTGCTACTTGAAAAATGTTATTATACAATTGATGAATTTTTGAATGACAAATCAATATGATTATAATACAATGATTTTCCTTGCGATTTTAATTTTCAAATTCTATTGCATTTTTGACTAATTATTAACTTATTATTGACGTTGTATTATTGACTAATTATTAGATAACTTATTATTGACATTGTAATATTGACTAATTATTAACTTATTATTGACATTGTTTACCACTGAATGAACTTACAAATTGAATGATTTATATTTTTATTGACTATTTTATAATTTGATACTCGTTAAATATTTGATTTTTTAAGATTATTTCATCATTAATTCTACTATATAAAATTTTTTGCATGCCTCACGGTAGAATGTACTGGATCCTTCTCTTACTTAACACCATACTTTTGTACCTACATTCATAGCAAATAAATTATTTCATTTCATTTCATTTCATTTCAACGGGTGGGGTCCGCTAGGGCCGATGCCTGCCAGGGTCGCGGGTTGTTCGAAAGAGTTACCGTGGCCTCTGGCACAGACAACTGAAGGAACACGGGTGGGTTTTAGTCAGTAAAAGTCTGACATGCCCGTCTCCCGCTCCCCCCAGAGCGGGAGAAGTTATTTGATGAATTCCCACCCAAAAAAAACCTCCATTTTATGCTTGTACATGTTTGAGCAAATAAATACTTATATCTTATTACTAAGCGAACTAGACGGAAGTTATTTGAAGAAAGACAAGCGATGAAGTGACGCAGTGACAGACTGAAGTTGTTGTAACAAGCAACGATAAAAAATAAAAACTAAACGTACCTTAAATAATAAGAATCAACTACGTACGTAATTGTTCTGCTATCAGCTGTTTGAATCAAACGGAAAATGCTATAACGAGTCTTTATTTTATAATGCATTTATTTTGGGAGTGACTTCAAACGAATTATATGTATACCTACCTAACTAGATATCTAATGATAATAAAGATTCAAAATATTATGGTAACATTGCAAACCATGATTAAAGTTAAGTGAAGTTCAAACATCAAAAATGTATGGTTAAACACTACTTAACTTTAAACAACGCTTACTTATGAATAAAGGGGATTATCACTACATTACCTCGATAAGTAGGTAAACTACTCGCAACTTTTAATATGCCTAAGGAAAAAAATATTATATTGACTGCACATAAAATACCTATGTGAACCTTTTACAATTCACTCCTCGCCAATTTAGCATTATAATGTGTGACCATGTACGCAATTAGAATTAATAATTACAATTTATCTTCCTACGTACAACTAAACAAATAAAAATAAACTCACGCTCATGCAGAACAAATCCATGTCCGGTACCGGATTAATGTTTTAATTAATACGTCCTGCTACTGCAGAGTTTGCTAATTAACTGAACGTATTCCAAATAAAAAACAATAAACAGAAAAAATCACGTTTAACTCTGCTCGACCTTACAACACTGGATCATGTTCTCAAGATACGTCCGGTGATATAGGTACGATGTTAAAAAACCACATTTTCCGCCGCATAAATTCGATATTACAGAAATATAAACCTTACGGCCTTACAATGTATAAAAAATAAAATTTAATTTTGCAATCCTCTATTGTTATTCTAGTTTATGCATAAAATGTGCCTGACATAAAACACTCATTGAGATTCAAAATAGCCAGCGGCACAAAACACGTACCCGCTCAGAATATTGAATTTCTCGTGCAAGAATATCTACTCTATCATATCTGAATACAAAAAAAATGTTGTATGCATATTTATTGCAGTGATTTATAGCGAATTTAGATTGAGCAATAGGTATAAATGGGAAACTGGATCGTGTCATTAATTTAGCAAGCGCTCGTTATTTAGCAATTCTAAAGTTATCCAGCATATTTTAAACGCAACTGTGTCAATAACCTTGCATGGAATGAAATAAATTTACATACTTATTTACAAGCAAAAAATCTGAGAAACGAGGCGCCCATCTTATGGCGCCCCAAGTTTGCAAATGAAAATGATTTATTAGATTTAATGTTCACTTTGTACGACTGTACACTTTTTCATTACCAATTGTAAAGTTCACACGTGTAGCACTTAAAAATCATTAGCTAAAGGTTTACGATGTTACGAAAAAAGTCTAACTTTATTGACTTGTCTATTTGTAAGAAATATTCCTAGATCCATCATTTAAAATTTAATGTCTGTTAACGACCAACCGTACAAAGGTCAAAATAAAACTAATTGAAAAAAATGCTAATTAATTTTTGCTATGTAAGTGCATTAGATGTTGCTCAATATATCTTAAGATGTATTAGATGATGTTTCCCGCTGTGTAACACAGTGTGTTGTTAGTGCCGAGTAGAGCATTTAATTTAAAATTAAAATACTTGATTCTCAGTAGCAAGTACGTACGGGTAATCGATTTGTCATGTTACTTTGCACTTGATTTATAGAGATAGAACATATTTTTTCTCACATTTTATTGCATATTAGCGGACTCGGCAGACGTCGTCCTGCCCGACCAGCACCCCAATTGCGTAACATACAATCAATCAGAATCTGAATCATTTTGAAGCAAATTGCTAATCCATTGCTTCTTAAGTTCGAAAAATTTGTTTGCTCAACACGCAAATAACGTAATGAATGTTGTTGAACTGTCAAAATGAAACCGTTTCCGATTAATCGTGTGTTACGCAATTAGGGTGCGGGTCCAACTGTGTTTTGAAACCATCCAGGAACCCATTGAAATATACACACAAAATTTTATGCAAATCGGTCCAGCCGTTTAGGAGGAGTTAGGTGAGAAACACACGTATGTACAGAAAAATAATCTATACGAGTATGCATTAAGATATATTTTTTGTCACATTTTATTGTATACAACATTTTTTTAGTCTATTGTGTTCAAGTTTAGATTTTTCGAGATTTGAGTTGGCGTCATGGCTGGGTTTTCCTTTTATTTATTTTTATTTTCTCTTTATAAAACCAGTCTGCGGTTCAAAAATATCATATTAAATTCTAATAAAATACCCATCCAGTCCCATACCTACCTACATTAAATTATGTCTACTAAGATGTTTAGGCATTCAGTTTAAAATACCAAAACGGTTCAATTGTTTTTTTTTTGCCTCCTTGGCGCCAGTTGACAACAGCAAGATAATCCCTTAATATAATTCGACGAAATTCTCGTATTTTCACGCCTTAGCTGCTAAACAAATAATAATGAAATTTTGATGTCTGTTAAAGGTACGGAGAAGCACATGGGGTTTCTTACGTCCCGTAACACTAAAAATAGGTATAATAATAAACTATAATTAAATAGGTAGGTATATAAGTTTATGTTTTATTAATTATTTAGTTTTTAAGTGTATTGTAAGAATTGAATTCTGCAACTTGTTTATTTTTAATATTTTTTTTAATCTGTAAGTAGGTAGGTAGTAGGTAGGTACATAAGATTTTTCACAAATTACTTTTTGTTGTTTAAATTACTTTGTCTATAGGTAGGTAGTATTAGTTGAAATAATAGTTGTATTATTATAGTTAGTGATCGAGAATGCCTCGAAAAAGTCCTAATATAATTTAACGCGAATGATTTGTTTGAACGCGCTAATCTCACAAGCAAGCCGAATTAAAAAAAAATGCATTTGATAGCCTAATTCTTGAGGAAGGTTGTAGGTTACTTAACATCACGCTACAACCCTTAGGAGCCGCGCACAAAAAAGACAAAAAAAAAACGCCAAGCGAAAACAAAGTAGCATGGGCTTGCGATGCAATGCGACGCGGTGGTTCGGGGCCGAGGTAGTCTTATCAAAAATTGGCTGTTATTTTAGTATATTCTGTATCCTTCGACTTCCACGCGAACGAAGTCGCGGGCAGAAGCTAGTTTCATAACATAATCGATTGGCCAGTTTTGGAGTGCACTTAATAATCTACATATACTATGTATGTATAAATATTATTCAAACAACTTCCTATTTAATCAGCAATTAAGTCTTCTATTAGATACCTACTAATCAATGAAGACATAATAAATTGGTATTTTTATTTCTTTATTTGTGATGTCTGTTCTAAGATTAGTTTTGACAGAAGGCCGTTTAACCTCACGACCTAACCAAAAATATCATTAGCGCGAATACGCGATCGTAGCGTTCATATGTCACTAGGAAGCGCCCTCTGTCGACGCGACACGCGTTCGGGTTCACCGAACAAAATGAACGCGAAGATCGGGTGTTCGCGTGTCGATCGGTTTGGTTAGGATGCAGCCTTCAAAGATAATTAACGGCCGAAAATAGAAGCTATTCAGAATCTATAATCAGTTCAAGAGAGATCGAGAGTGAACATTTCCATTTCCAAATTAAACGTTCATCATTATTTTCTAAATGGCTATATTAGTGCACGATAACGTCAATGGCCTTTTTTTCGAAGCAGCAACTGTGTTTTTTGTAGTAGTTCAAATGTTAGGTCACGTACAGACGCCAGCACATCAAGCTGCTACAATCTGTCAAATTTCTATAATAGATTTTCAACTTTATCGCTGAAGCATTAGGTTCAAGGTTGATTGGGAAAATTTGACAGTTTCGGGTAGCTTGACGCTCTGGCGTCTATACTTATGCACGAGCGATTTTTGCGCAGTTTAGAATAGAATAATGTAAGTACATACAAATTACAGAACATATCTAAGTATATATGTCCTAAGTATACTTTCGCGCTCTGGATTTTCAACGCACTGTTTACCGCCGAGAGTTTAAAATCCAACAGTGTGTTTTGTGACGAGCGTGATGCGCTCTGTTGGATTCTCAATGCTCGGCCAAATACTTACCGAGAGTTGAAAATCCAGTGCGCGAAAAAAAGTCGCTGCGTAGACCGTACTCAACTGCATTAAACCAAAAATGGTTAGGCACTTACGAGTACCGTGCAAAATTTCGTGACGCCACAAGTTATTGGCCTAACTACATACTTAATTACATTATTTTAAAGTGGTCAAAAAATAAAAGGCCCGTTTTGACATTTGAGAATGCGTTCTTGACACCTGTCAGTTTCAGACAAAAGAATACGTGTTTTGCGAATTTGATCTTTATTAACTAGGTCCTAGAACTGTCAATGTCAAAACGGGCCTTTTATTTTTTGACAACTTTAATGCGTCAGTTTACATCTAATTGTTTTTTTTTTACTACCTCGTTGGTCTAGTGGTTGCCTAATGCTGAGCATGAGGTCCTGGGTTTGATGCCCGGGTCCGGCAAAGTTGGTTTTTCGATCTGGAATTTCACAATAGCAGCCCGGAGTCTGTCTTTGTGGCTGGTTGATGGCAACCCCTGTTACAGGGGAAGTAAATAGAACTGGCAAAATGAGGATGATTTCATCCTCATTTTGCCAGTTCTATTTACTTATAGGTATACATATAGGTAGGTAAACCTCTGCCTAACTCTCCAAGCAATACAGGCGTGATGTTTGTTATGTGTTGATTATCTCGAACGCACGTAAAGTCTCAAAATTCGCCAAAGTCGAAATTGTCTATGATTTAGTGATGTGGTGGTATAAATTTTAAGTTTTGGTGCTATCGATGTTACGATTTTTTTTAGTTTTAGTGTTTCATCACTATTTTTTATATTGAGGTATCTTCATAAGTTAAGTTTCATTTGATTTGAAAATCGTGAAAACGAACAAGATATTAATACAATTATATTTGCACTGGTTGCAAAACGAAGGGAAGGTGTCATGCGGCCATGTTGACGGCAACACGTCTTGCAATTCGCATCTATTCCGTTCACGTTCACCGATGACATTTTGATGTGACTCACGCAGTTTACTTGAAACTCAGAAATTTTATTCGCTTATACGCGTCTGTATGACGAAGGTGTAGTCAGGTTTTGCATTTTGATTGTCGCACAATATCATTGTCACGCCTATGAATTGTAGGCAGAAGTTTTAAGTGTCGTGCGACCATATGTTGCCGGCACTGGCCGTAGACACGTTTTTTTTTATCGGCAGTGCCAGTGTTGGAGGCATTTATAATTTACTAGCGACCCGCCCCTGCTTCGCACGGACAAAACATCGTAAATACTTTGTTATATGTAAGTTTAATATTATACACATAAACCCAATGGAATAATTTCTCAAAATCATAGTGAAAACTGCAAAAAAATATGCGTACTATAGAAAAAAAACGGGGTCACACAGCAGACACGAAAAGCGACTTCAATGTATACATTATACATACAAGTAAATAAAAACTCTTTTACAAAAAAAAAACAACCGACTTCCATAAAAACACTACAAAGTGAAAAATAGCTTTAATTTCGCAAGTCGGTGGCGAAAAACGAAATACAAACACCAAAGACACCGACTTCCGAAATTTTTCACTTTGTAGAGTTTTTATGGAAGTCGGTTGTTTTTTTTTTATTGATTTTTCAGAAATCGCTTGTCCGATTTCGATAAAATTTTCATGGGACCATTTGGGAAGACCCTTTCTAACAAAAAAGATTTTTTCAAAGCGGTTGGCAAGCGACGGAGTTATGTGCGAACAAACATAAAAAATATATATATATATAAACATCCGAATTGAGAACCTCCTCCTTTTTTTAGAAGTCGGTTAAAAATTAAACTTTCAGTTTGTAATGTCAAAATATTAGCTTTTTACTAAATGCATATGAAAATATATACGGTACATACAACAAAACAACAAAAAAAACCAATTTTTAATTTTTTTGTCTGTTTGTCTGTCTGTTTGTTCCGGCTAATCCCTGAAATAGCTGGACCGATTGTGATGAAATTTGGTATGCAGGATACTTTGGACTCTGGGGAAGGACATACTCGACATACCACTCGGGCGAAGCCTCGGGCGGAAGCTAGTTTATAATATGTAGGTACGTAGAAATAGAACACTCTTTATTATATACACCATATAAATTACAGAACATAAGTATATAAGCACACTTTCGCGCTCTGGATTTTCAACGCACTGCACTGTTTAACCGTGTCCATCATGGATTTCAATACATTGGTCATATTTTCTTTGTCCATATTCAACCCTCAGTTTGTTAGGTAACTAATAATGACATTAAAGTAAAACAAAGTATTACTACGCCAGGTATTTTTTGCTTCAATTGTATTGAATGGACCAGGCAAGAAGCTTGCGTCGTGTTGATGGGGCTTTAGCAGCAAAGGCTGATCCACTTGAAGAGGAAGAAAATGAGAACAACAATTTCATGCAAGCGTGAGGTTTTCGTGATTTGGTGGCGAGAAGTGTAGTAAGTATACCTAAGTACCTATAAGATTTGACCAGCTGATTATAATAAGCGAAAGTGAGAACAAAGCATTGCTAGTTGCTACTGCCTACTCAAATAAAAATTGGGCACAATGCCGCTGCAACAGGAGATCAAGGCAAGGATTGCCACGAGGTACCTAAAGGCTTTACAACTTTCAGTGTCGGAAATCTAGGGTTCGAAGTATTGATGGGATCATGATTGGATTCAAAATTCTTATAAATAGAAGATGAAGCACGGAATAAGAGAAAAGTACCGTCAGTGTCAGCATCAAGTCTTGGCACCAAATAGTGTAAACCTATTGTATCGCCGGCTTTCATTCAAAGTTTATCATCATTATTCTGCCCTTGGGGGTGACCACCACCTCTTACAGCAGTATTATTTTAATCTTACTTCGTGTGGGAAAAGGATGGAGCTATACGGAATGTATAGCTCCATCTCTTTCACACACGGAAGTAAGATTATAATAATACTGCTGTAAGAGGTGGTGGTCACCCCCCTTATCTATAATTCTTTAGGGTCGACGCAACATGTCTTTTTCTTTTATACTTCTCTACTATTCGTCATCTTGGTAAACACGCCCTTTCTAGTCATATCATCTATCAAAATCATCAGTTCATTGAAAGTTTATACCTAGCAAGATTCTAATATTTTTTAAATTTTTTTAGTCCAAGACAAAGCATAAGTTTTAAAGAAAAGGTGAACGCTCCAAGCCGTAATGGCAGTCAAATAAGGTTATAAATAATGGCGACAGCATGCCGTGTATCATATAAATCCGTCACGATTTATATTTTATCGCAAAGACAGAGGAGCCCACGCCTGTGACTCACGGTGACTTAGATCGAAGTGTCGGACGCTTCTAGTGAACCTACGCTGTCGCAATTTTAATCAGGTATTGTATAAATAATAGCATTATGGGAAATGTAGTGCGGATTATATGGTTGTAAGGACGTGGCTGTTTTGAAAATCTACGATAGATTTCTGCTTATTTATTTATTTCACCATCTATGTACACACATTTTATATAAACAGACAAGAAAAAACAGAACAGAAAAAATAGGTACAGGGCTGATGCTTATTTCATAAGAAATCTCTTCCGACATACCTGCGATAGGAAAATAGAAACAGAGATGTAGACAGCGTGTGAAAGAGTAAAGGAGACAAAAAAAATAAAACATAAAAACAAAAACAATTCACTTAAAAAACTAAACAGAACCGCTACACTGCTTGTGGTAACTTTACCTACAACGTTGAACGTTGACATCCCCTGAGTTTTGTACTGCGGATCTATTTTGTAAGTCTCACCATGAAAACTTAGGTGAAGTGAGCTTGGAGTCAATAGTATCAATCACTAGCATCAAGTGGAATGACAGCTCACGTCAAGGTCACTTCAGCTAAGTCGCTAAGTAATAGACCGGGTGGAATAGTTGGCGTTGAAGACCGACCGACCAACTAAACAGTTTATTTGGCAACAAAACAGCTTCTGATTTCAATCTGTGCAGCCAGCATGAATATTTATTGCCAGTTGCCAGTGAAACCTTAGACGTCCCATTTGCATCAAATTGCAATTAGGGAAAATAGAAAACTCATTTGTGACAAGTGTGATTAGTACACAAGGGTCAAAGTGCTGTGTACATTGCAAAGCATTACTGTACCACACTTCGGGTGTTGACTCTGCTCTTGTGACGGTGTTTCTACATGCAATTAGCACCTTTACATTACGTAGTCACTAACTTTGTTTAGTAAACGATATCACAATACCTTAGAAACAAAATGTCCGAATGTTTGACGAAATATTTTGGGAAACTACGAATATTTAATGAAAAATAAAGTATAACTGAGTAGGATAAAATGCATTCACGGTACAGCAAATATGGCTTGAGATCATGATGCTTCCGCTATTGTCCCAATTTATTTGGGGCTGGCCTTAGGCAGAATGTCGTTTTCTTCCATATCTACACAATTGTGTGGGACAATAGGTAATACATCCTTCCATCCTAGCCATTTCATCTTTTACACAATCGAAATTCATATTTTTCTTGAGTCTCTTTTCCTTTAGTATTATGCGGATGCGCACAGCCAAAGTGTGGAACTCTCTGCCAGTGTCTGTGTTACCTTCCACATTTAACCCGTCTTCAAAGCACGCTCGTTCCCTCATAGATCCATCGCTTTCCATCAGGCGTGATCGAATCGAATCGAATTTGAATGGACCAAGAGTAGGTCCATTCAGCAGATAAAATAAAAAACCAATCGACATTTTTATGCTTCACACTTTCGTGTTGTTTTTAATATTAATAGCGTTTAATATACACTACTATTTACTCTCATTTTTCATAAAAATCTGACCTTTCTCGGGGTTGCTAAAAAAATGCAAATCCAAATAACGCATCATAATGAGCCGTTGTTTCCAAGTAAACTAATGTCACTGAAGCCTCTACATTATTCAACATTTTGAAACTATAATAAAGTCATAGAAATTCATTTATTCAGATTAATTTATTTAAAAAAAAACAATGCAATCTTCGACGCCATTCCGTCTGAGATGCCAGCTAAGATTGATATTTGTGAAATGTACGCAATTACTTTACAGTGTTTGCTCAACAAATAAAGGTATTGTATGTTGTTCGGTATTTGCCTGTTTTTATAGGCATAGTTTTAATTCACGGTTATTTGTATCGTTTTAATGTAATTAATTTTAATCGATATATTGGCACAGGCGTTGTACCACGTGCAGCGCAGTCTAGAATTTTTATTTTTAGATTTTTCGGTGTATAATGAAGCTTACTCCATAAGCACGAAGTCCGTAGATTCGATTTAAAATATAATATTTTTTGGTTGAAAAAAATTAACTAGGTCCTAAAACGCGATACTCCGAAATACTGTTACACCTTCTGGGCAACTGTTTTGATACGCCTAAAATCTACGTAAGAATTCGTTACGTACTAAGACAGACTATAAAGTTTATAATCGATTTTAATTATTCAGTATAAACATAGTTGGGAACCCAGGAAACTTGACACCTACGACTTTTAAATAAACCGTTAGGCACAAGTCCTCGCCCACCACGAACATTATGCATTAAGCAATATTTTGTTTAACTTAAGCCTTCGGAAACGTGACGAACAATCATTTGTTTTGTCTTAACTCAAATAATGCAGGTTTGTTTAACCCAGCTTTGACAATTTTCATTTGCTCAAATCATTCAGCGTCTTGGTAGAACATGTTCATACTACGTATTTGCGTATGCCATTAAATACGCAGTAATTACTCCTTTGTGTAAACGCAGTGTGTAAACAATTTATACTTATAATACAACAGCTGTGAAGTCAATGATAAAAATTCTAGTGCTGTAAAGTTGTCACCTGGACCCGCTAAAGCTAGCCAGTGCAGATATCTACTGTAGAATTCTGTCGTATTTAAACTGATTATATCACTACATCTACATATATGGCTCATCACCACATAAAATAATGTAGCTTATCGTCAAGAGTACGCTTCACTTTCAACTGTTTCCCGCCATTCTTGGTGGACTGACAGTTGACATCAATGACAGCTACCCTCCGTGCAGCACTACTGATGTGCATGAGATAGTGTTGACATATATCTATTTAGATACACTACACCTACTAATGGATGATAGAGGAAGTAATAGCTTTAGTTACCGTGATGTACCTCACCTTTATAACCTCAGTTTTGGTAATTTTGGTCGTAACACCTCATCTATCTATCTACCTCACGTGATGGTATGGTACGTAATGATGCAGTCGAAAATGGTGTATGGGTGCCTAGAAGTAAGTTGTACCTAAATTCGAGAATTGAAGAATCCCAGGTAACACATGATATTATAAAGAAGTCTTACAGGTATTTGGTAGAAGGAGCCATTGTTGATCGTCCGGTACGACGTCAGAGGCACCACGGGAACTGATCCGTTGCGTAGGAGTATTGGACCCTGGAGAGGAGTCACTGAAGGCTGGCCTGAATCTGGAAAAGACAAATTAAAGGTTTTAGATATAGGTAAATACGTGGAGAAATTGTATTTTGGGGTTTTCTACCTTGTGTGGCGCATTTATTATTGCTGCAGGTATGTTTGGATTTACAGGACAAAACCTAATCATAAGTAGAAAAAATTAAGAAGACTTGGAGTGTTTAATATTAGATAATAAACGAAGATGTGGATTTTCCAAACCAAAATTGGGATACATGCTGGCAACAAGATTGGAATTAGTTAGGCACCAAAGTAAATTCATAGGCATTATAAAAGTTATAAATCGCAATCGAAATTGCTTATTCGCAAACACCAAACATGTTCTGCCGAAACTCTTTATAAATATACCAAAACTTTTATATAACACACAACTACTAACTTCAGACAGCATGAGAAATTAAGAAATTATAGAGCAATTTGTATCGCATCATCCGACTGACACTGCCGACGTGCTCATACGCATACTATTAGTTGTAAAACAACATAATTTCATCACTCGCTGTCTCGAAGGTGCGTCACCAGATCCAGGTCATGTTACGAAACGACTAATCTTCCACATGTTAAGGCCATGCTTCAATGGCCTAGTGGATATGAGTAAGATTCGTTAGTAGCTTAAAAACTCCTGCGCAAATAGATGAGGATTTTTTTCTTTTACTTGGATAGAAAGGGAGAGGGAACTTGGATGATATTATGCCCCGCCAAACTTAAACCTCGAAAAATCTATGGTCAGACCGGGTTACTTAGTTAGCACTGGTTTAACTTTTCTCCGGATTTATTAATAACGGGTTGGGGGTCCCTACAACCTTTATTGTCGGAGAATCATCATTCTATATGTACTTGCAGACTAGCCGTTTTATCTGCGATACTACAGTACACAAAACTGTGACAAACTATCGTCCTAAGGTCAAGAGATTCACGCAATTATATAAGGTCATCACAATATGTACATATGAAGCTTTACGTTTCTAATCATAAATCACACGACGCTAAGCACGATCGATCTGTTAAATTATTTATATGCACATTTCAGATGTCAACTGTACAAACACAGAGACTCAACACTAACATTAAATAACTAAGTCTAATGGTTACATAAATTACAGACATGCATTGAATTCCAATAGCAGGGACAAGAATAGAACCCTGCGGTACTCCAAGTTCAATTAATATGAAAACCATCTAAGGTAACGGTAATATTATTATGTATGTTCCCCATAGGGATGGGGCATAGATGTTATCCATCCAATTAAAAAAAATCCGCGTGCAGCACCGTACACGTGATAGAATAATAGAGATTTTGTGTGTGTGAGAGAGAGAGAGAGTTCAATCTTCACTCTCATTTAATGAAATGTGCCTAAACGTGACTCGTCCTTGAAATTTCACTCTCAATTCTCGTCCAATTATAATCAAATCGCCGCATAATAAGTTTTACTTCAGAAAGTAGCATTGCAAGCTACCTTGCAAAGAAGTAACTCCTTAGTACCTAACTAATAAAATACACAAATAAGACCTTATTAACTTCTTGTCTAGTAGCAACTATTCTTACATATTAGGTTAATTAAGCAGTTTGTTTTCAATTCAATGGACTTAAATCGAAATACATATTTCTTAAAATTATTCCCATTAAGGACCACAGTTTACTCACGACTTGTAAACTAGATACGATACAAACTAGTTTACTGTTTAATCGCATTATGAGTAATATTATGCAGTTCATGAATAAGGGTTTGGTTCTCGACATTATCAAACGCTTTAGCTAAATTTACTTTGACTTCTGATAAAAGGAATTGAATGTATGTGTCTATTTGAGGAAATAGAGGTATTTTATCATTGTGCTTTTGGCTAATGAACTTGCAGTTAACCGTTTTAGATAATAAGGTTAACCCCCGAATTAAAAAATGACAGTTACGCCATTCTTTGATAGTATTTTTGTTTGTTTCATAAAATCTTAAAGGTGACGGGGGGCAGTCTGAGATTTAACAACGACCTGAGTTGAAGTGGGTTTGAGTATTTGGCCGCAAAACTCAAAAAAATGCTTTTAATGCTAATTGATAGGTCATGGGATCAAATCATGATTGCAATCATACTTAACCGTGTTTACTTGGAGAGGTTAACAAGGATATCTCTCAAACGTGCTTTACTGCAAGTGTTAATCAAATAATAGCGAACGAGCTTATTAAGTGTTACACATCATGAAAAATAAAAGCTTTAAAATATTGAAATTATAGTTACTAATTAAAACACATTGGTTTAATTATGTAATCAACAAGGTCTTCTTCTTATATTCATGATCTTCAATGTCAGTTTCGTACAATGAACTGATCTAATTAAGAAGTAAACGCATCGTGAATATAATATTAAAATAATTAATATGAAATACAAAGACGCTTCAGTTTCTCAGAGATTTGTAATTTATTTTAAAGATTCTACATGATTTAATGTGGATTTTTAATATACAACTACATGTGGAAGCTATAGATTTTATAATAGACCAGATGCAATATGCTACCTAGAAGGATTCTAAAAAGAAAATAAGAAATGTTTTGGTAGGATAGTCCCAAATATTTGAGAAATCACTTGAAAAAATATACAATATTATTAAGACTATGTAGTCTTGGTAATTATCGACAGCCACGTGGCTGTGGCTGTAATTACCGACGAAACAAATTGAAAACTACAAAGAGTCCTCAATTAAGGAAAGAAGACTTAATTATCGAATATAAACAGTGAAAGTACCTATGGCTCGTGATATTATGATCATGCTGCATCATGCTGCATGCTGATATGTGTGCATGTTACATTACCCTGTCTTCCGCCTTCCGCATCTAGTTTGTCCCAGCTACCTGGTCTAAGGTCGTCGGTCCATCTAGCTGAGGGGCGTCTCACACTACGCTTGCCAATACGCGGTCTCCACTCCAGAACTCGTCTGCTCCACCGGCTATCAGTCCTTCGACAAATGCTTACTCTGCAAGCTATGTCGGTAACTCCGGTTCTTTTCCGGATAATTTAATTTCTGAATTTACCCTTCAAAGAAACTGCGTTTAGCTCCAGTTAATAGTAAATCTAACTATTCATCGATGGAGAACAAAGAACAAAACAGGATTTTAGAATGTTTATTGCCATTGAACTTATTTATTGTGAATGCGCATGCAGTCGTGACTGTCGCTGTTAGACTAGCTGTGGGTTTTGGTTCCGCTCATGTTACAATTTAGCCTAATGTTATAGATTTTTTTAGATACAATTTAGGCTAGGTGCAAGAAATCTGAGCGTAAAACACGGCGTATCGGAGCGTAATTTCGCTTTAATGTTGTGACTTTGAATAGGTCATATTACATTACATAGTCGCTTAGATAAAGCGTAAATAAAAATGCTAAATTCTATAAACTAATTCCATTTTGGGTCTTTGGTTTCCCATGTTTCTTTGCTTCAATCATGTAAGGTTTCATCAAAAAATATTTTGTACTGTTACTGTTTATGAAAGAGTTGTACTAACGGATCTCCAGCAAAACTTCTGCAAAATATATGGCACCATAATAGGTACATATCATCAGAATTAGACCTATATAAGAAAAAAGATAAAGTAGAGGAAGTTGGCGAAAATTTAATCTGAAACTGACTCTAAACTCTAAATCTGAAACTGAATCTGTAAGTAGATTTATATATCCGTTTTTACACGTCAAAAATAAATTATGTTTTAGTGAATGTTCTTCCTCATCTCATCTAGATGTCAGCCTGTCGGGTAATAGATGATCTTTATTAGCATTTATTTTAGAGTTCACTTCCTTCCTAGCCATATCATCTATCTTACAATCCATACCTTCTTTTGTATGATCTGCCTTTTCTCTAGTAGCCAACACAACACACGCGTAGATACTTAACACGTCTGTTGTTTATTGTTGTTTATCCCATTATTTTATTTCCACTCTATAATTTTTCTCCAATAAGGACAAACAGAAAACACATTACTATCTTGTCACCGTAAATAACAGCCATGATATATCTGTATCATAAAATAAATGTAATATGCAATAATGTGAAGTGTTTGACCTTCGTATTGAACTTGGCAATAAAAAGGGCTCTTTATGCTTGACATAACAACGAACAAACATAAAAAAGTAATAAGCACGTGTGGGCAAACTTCCGGACTGGTTTTCCTTCCTAATGATTGAGCAATTAATATTAATTGAACTCTATTTAAGCGAATTACGTGCTTCATGACATGAATTACGGCTGTGGGTGGTCAAACGACTTCTTGGTTGGAGATCGGTAATTAAGTCGCAAAAACGGATCCATTGTGTTGGTTTTTGTTTTATTTCTTCCTACGGCTTTCTTTATCACATACATTGTTAAGTTGGATAAGAATTTCAGGGTTTACTTTTATAAATGACACCATTAAGAGGAAACGTGGTCATTCGGTCGTTAGCGTTCATTTCATACAAACGTATTCCTCTGTTTTCTCCCTGGTTAATAATACAAGAGAAAATATTTTTTTACGATGTTTTGTATTAGGTATCTACTACTGCAATTTCCCTATGACTTATTTTATGCCATAAATTAATTTTAGTAAAAAAAAATATTGTCGTAGAAATCAAACATACGAATAAACCGTGTTTCCTCCTAAAGTGAGTAATTCATTATTACTGGAAACAAAACGCACCTATTTGCTTTTAAGCTAATTCATAGTTTCCTTACTAGAAACACTATTTCTGTATACAAAAACTTCAAAAGATGATTTGACTGATTCGTTTACTGCCTAAACTCAAAAATCAATTTCAAGGAATAATGTAGGAAGAACTGGTACGATACTTGTTACGTTTCTACTAGTTTTTGCCCGCGGCTTCGCCCGCGTGGAGGTCGTACTTTATCTTTACTACTCGGGATAAAAAATTTATGTCCTAACCTTGGTCTTGGTTTCCCGTTTGTCTATGGATTTAGCTAAATGAAGTTTGGGCGACGGCCTTTAGCATGTATAGAAATGAGACCCGTTCAGCAGTTTGTGGGAAAAGGTGACTGACAGACAGATGGACAGACAGACAAATCGACAGATACACAGAGTTACTTTCGCATAGTAGGTATACATGTTAATACTAAGCATAAGTAGTGTTCGAGCACTCCTTTGACTGACTTATGTGGCAGTACCATATAAGTCAGTCAAAGGAGTGCTCGAACCATTTCCGATCGTGTCTTGGCAATCTATAAAATGTAAATTTATTTTCGTGTGGAAATTCTATGACATTGAGAAACAGGTCGTTATCTAAAGCAAGGTCGGAATACGATTGATTATTACTTATTAGGCCTGACGCTGATCGGAAAAAAAACATTGCAACACTTGTTCCGATCAGTGTCCGTGATGACGACCACAATATGGTGCTTACAACGATACGTAGCATAATCAGCCTATAATGTACCCTAATTGAGTAACACACAATCAATCTCACTCTGCTAATCCATTGCTTCATATGTTTGTCAAAAAAAAAAGCGTCATGTGCATGTGTCTGCTCAACAACGTAAATAACGCAATGAATGTTGTTGAACTGTCAAAATGAAACCGATTCCGATTGATCGTGTGTTACGCAATTAGGGTGCTGGTCTCCTCTCTTCGAGAGTAGACTGTAATCTGCCAAATTATGTTCGAAAAATTAGTCTGATCGACACCCGGAACGACGTTGGTAAGTATTTTCAAAATTTGTTTCAAATTGACATTATTTCAAGTTAAACAAATATCAACTTTATTTTAATGGCTATTAAGTTGATTTCAGAGTGACTAGCACTATTGAAAAAGTTATAAAAATATTTGAAGTTGTAGCGTAAACTTTTCCATAAACACATTTGTTTACATTTTTGGCGAATATGTCGCGATTATATAATATGTTAGGTACCTACATTGTTGAATCGTTTAAAACAATTCACTATCGTGGCCACTACAGTTTTATTAAAAGTGAACCAGCTACTAGTTTAAGTGGCCATAGGTACATACCTGCCTATATGTACCGGGTCGAATTAAATTAGCTGACGAAACTCCGCAGACGTGATGGGTATCGAAATCTAAACATGATAAAACAAAAAAGGTTTTTTTTGTGTGGTCATCGACCTATGTTAGTGTAATTACTTGAAAAATATCAGTTTAAAAAAATCTGTTTTTTTTTGCGTAATCTTCACACACGTGATTGGTATCGATATCTGATCTAAAAACGATAAAAAACATTTTCGCAACTTCATACTTCAAGTAACAACATTATCAGGGATCGTTGACCCCTAAGAAAAAAAACATCAATTCTTTTCATTTTATCGCGTTTTAACGTCTGCAGAGTTTCGCTAGCTAATTTAATTTGACTCTGTATAGAGTGGCCAACCCGGATGTAGGTATTCAACTTTTTATAGCCCCCTTCTGATTTCTCGGCAAATTTTGCAGTTGTCTATTTTTTAGTTAAAATGCGGCAAATTCTATATGCACAGTCTCGAGACCATGACCACCGCAATTCAACTTTCAGTAATATTATCCTGAAGTTTCTAAAGGAATTTAACAACGACTCAATCTTTCTAACAAGTCATTAAGAGTAAGGAATACTTCTTTGATCGCTGAGGATTTCGCGACACGTCCTGATTTTTTTCTAAGGGGTTATCTAAAGGGACATTTCGTGGTGATTGAATATGAAAAAAAATATTTGTGACTTAGTTAGTGGAATACCTAATGAAGTATGCGAAAAAGTGAAAAACACGATGAAATGTGATAGTATTTTTTTAGGTATAAAAAGGAGGAGAAAGCAGATCTTATTTATCGTACAAAATTGCAAATCCTGAATAATGAAATTATGAAAAAAAAAGCATAATAATTAATAATCAAACGAAGAAGAAAGTGGTACTTCTGAACACGGCTCGCATTGTCAGGAGGTTCCTCTCTCTGGAATCCTGACCACCGGTAGCTTGGACCCTGTTCCCGATACCGGTGGGCTACTATTTTTTTATATTTTTAAATGGTTTTATACTTTTTATATTCTAATATTTAAAAATATAATTTATATGTTTACATTGAAATAAAGGAATAATCATAAAAGCATAACCAGCCTATAATGTTCTCCATGTTCCCACTGCCGGGACACAGGCCTCCTCTCTGTGAGAGGGAGTGGGCCATAATCCACCACGCGGGCCCAGTGCGTGTTGGTGGATGTCACATGTCTTCGAATTTGAGGTTCTAGGACATGCCGGTTTCTTCACGATGTTTTCCTTCACCGTTTTGAGAGCAGTGGTGATGAAATAATTTACACAAAGTAAAGTGCCTGCCTTATTTATTATAATGAATACCAATGTTATCAATGTGATCTTAGTCTAACGAGTAGAATGAAAATTAATAAGTTTTACGACTTGTTTATTCAGCTGAATATTTGTAGCATCAATTAGAGACAGAACGCATCACCATAACGTTTAAATAATTACTCGAGTTTCGTTAGTCTGTCTGTATTTTTTTTTACGGAATTAGGTCATCAACCCATTATAAATATTATTTATACGTCAGTTTGTCCAAAGGCTAGGAAATAAGTCATGTTTAAATATTTGTTTTTGTCGATGACTGAACAGTTTTTTTTTGTGTTGACTTTTATCAATGTACAGTTAAACGGCGTTTAAAAGTTGTAATTATCAAAATTACATTGAATAATAACAAGGTTCCTATTAAGTACAAAAAATTTAAACCATTTGATTTCATTTTTACCGTAGGCTGACTGTCAGATGACCCATAGACAAAAAGTTTTGGATAATCTATGATAGACGGACTGACAAAAAAAAAACAACTCTGCTATCGCAGTCCACAGCTGGACATAAGCCTCCATTAGGCCTGGGACTGACAGAAAATGTTCCAATTTAATCCAGCAGTTTTTTTTTGCACCAATTTATATTATAACAATAATTGAAAAACGCCAATTCAACAAAGATTTTATCCTAACACTTGAAACAGCTTTAGTCAGACCTTAACACACAAATCAATACCTACAAGTCAGTGTTAAAGCACAAAGAAACTGGTCCAGCACCTACCGAATGTAAGGTCGGTATTTGAAAGGGCTGCCTGGGATATTTATGCGTTTAATTTTCGTTAGCACCGAGGACTTTGGGCTATGCTAAGATAAAATGGACGACTCATAGCTTAAAGCTGGTGGGTTTTGCCTGAGGGGACTGATTTATGTGCGACACAGTACAGTCACGAGCAAAAGTATGTATACACTCGGGTTTATTCAAAAGCGATTTACTCCTTTATTTTTTAATGAAATTTTATGTTTTTACGAACATAGGAACGCATAGGTTTATGTAATGTGTCGTATTTCAACGTTGGATTCGTTATTTCACGAAAAACTCGCATTTGGAAGTTGCCAAGTGTTGACATATTGGTGCTCGTGACTGTACACGAAACGTGTCAAATTATGTGAGAAATTTTGTACTAAGTCCAGTTCTTGCCCTTGTTACGTTTACTGTTGTAATGTTTTTGAATTTGAAACTAACTTATATACAGGGTGGCAGGAACATCGACGGGCAGCCTGTTACCATGGATTCAGTACACGATTCTGGACGCCCTTGCGTTGAAATTTTTCGTCGGTAATTTAAAAAAAAAAATGCTCTTCCATACATTTTGACCGCGTAGGATTGTACTTTTCTATAAAACGGCTGTTTTTTGTTTTTAATAACCGACGAAAAATTTCTACGTTAGGGGCTCTAGACCCCTAGCTCTAGACCCCTTTCTTGCGTAGAAATCTATTAAAATGATTCATGATTCTAGAATCATGTGCTGAATTCATGGTTACAGTTTGCGCGTCGATGTCCCTGCCACCTTGTATACTTTTACATATTATTGTTTTAAGACTGCAGCTTTTAAATTATGTAAATATCAGGGGGCCTAAAAAGGCCACTTTAAGCAATACCTCTAAAAGCTATTCATTTCCTGAATTCCCAGCAGATCATTAGCAATTCCTCTAATTTTCGTTGAAATGGTTACTTACACATAATAGTTTAATCATCTACAATTCATTTCGTATCAATCATATTTGGTATAAACATTGGTGGACCATTTACAAATTTCCATACAAAACTGTCAAACAGGTAAATTGCGTGATATGAATTGAACACAGTTCATATTATGAATTGTCAGTTTATGACCATTTTACGATTTTAATATGATTCATATTGTTATCCTATTATGATTCTGCCAAAGTGGCCTTTTCAGGCCCCCTGTACCTACCTACTTAGTTAAATAAATATATGTATGTAGTTCCTATTAGAAACTTTACAAATAGTTCCCTATCGCAGGGAAAGTGAGGGAAATTAATTGTTTATTAAACTTGAACAACCAATTTAAATTGTAGGTACGTACCTTTGTATACTTATTCAAATCACAACTATCTTTCTATGACAATTAATGAAATGGCTACAACACGGCAATTGATGTAAAGTGTCATTTTGATATACAATTGCATTCCCTGTCTGTACCTGTGTAAGTAGGTACCTAATGTGTATAAATAGACGAAAAAAAAGTAAATAGTTAAAATACTCACAGCAGCCACAGGTGCTTATGGTTGCCATAATTCCGTTAAAACCGAAAGCGTTATGGCAGAACAACGATACAAAAACAAACCACTATTTCTTTACACGCACTGAAATGTTCTCGAATTTAAAACTTTTACATATAATATATTCTTTAGAGAAGAATAGAGCCTACTTGGATCGGACATCAAAACTGTAAATCGTCAAATTCTATCTGCGAATCTGTTGGCGGTATTCACGCGCCCCTCCTGTGTCATGTTACGAGATGCTACTCATCATTACGTCACGCCAAACTCACCATACACTTACATAAACAATGTCAATGATTCGGTGCTAAAAAGACTTAAAAAGATAAACATTTTGACTTTTAAACGCATAGGTACGCACGGCTACACATCAAGCTATACAAAACCAGTATAAGATATACTGGATATAGAGATAGATTTTAGAGATACTTACATGTGTAGTTTTTTCGTACAGACGCCAGCACATCAAGCTACTACAATCTGTCAAATTTCTTTAATAGATTTTCAACTTTATCGCTAAAGTGTTAAGGTTCAAGGTTGATTGGGAAAATTTGAAAGTTTCGGGTAGCTTGACCTGCTGGCGTCTGTACATTTAGAATGTACGAAAAACCTATACTTACATGTACTTATAGCTTGATGTGTCGAAGTGTGTAAGAAAAAACAAGTAAGTACGTGGTTTCTTAAAAGTATCTCAAAGCTTAATTAATTTAGAAATTATTATTGAAATATAGAAAAAACCAATTAGCATGCGAATCAAACAAAAAATGTAAACAAATAAGACGATTATAAAATCCTTAATAAACCAAACAAAGTAATAGGTACAATAAAACCCAACTTCCTTTTGCTGACTACCACATATAAGATTAACGAATTAAATTAATAAGCATGAAAACCCCATTCTTTTACAAAAGACTAAACAAACAAATTCGGCATAGAGATAACATTTACGTTATGACATCATTGTCTATACCCTATTGTTTTTGTTTTAGCGGCAGAGTTACAAAACAACATATTAAAATTCCGTTAAAAAAAATCACAGTAATAATTCCGCGTGTGAAATGTAACATGAGGTTACTCGCTTAATTCCGATGCGGCGAGTGCCCCGACCTCTTGAGATGATGTTATGAGTTCGAAAGTGAAACCAAGGTCGCTGTTCCAAGTTTTTGTGTTACTTACGTCAAAGTTGCAGACATGGCTGCAACGTGCACGTCTTACGAGTTATGTGAATAGTCGCCGGTGTCATACGGAAACGATCATCAGAGTTAGGTAACTGTATAAAATATTTTAATCCAGATATTACCTCGTTTTTGATCGTCACGTAACGTTGACATGATTAAGTGGTACTGTGGAATTTTTGTTAATGAATGAGCTGGTAGTTTTTGACAGTTCTTTTTTGGAACAGTGATTTCTATATTTGGAATACGGTAAACAGAAACTTTTTGCAAAACATCAGATGACAATTCTCGTAATTTTATGAACTTTTCACCGTCCGATCTCAGTCTCAATCTGTCAAAAATACCTGTAATTTCAGACAAGTTTTTGACATTGATTGTCGCTGAGATGAGATTGCGACTAAATTAACGTTTTTAATTACCGGAATTGACCTTCTGCGGTTATGTTTTAGCAATAATCGTTAGTACATTTAAACCAGTTCTTTCTAGGTTTGATATGGAGATGATACCTGTGTTTTTTATCTGGCTGCATGTCATTTAATTATACTATTGTTATGAGAATGGGAATCCCTAAGAATCATATTTTTATGATGATCTTGAAACAGAATAAATTAAGAAAAGTTGCCATGAGTCAGTTAAAATAGAATTTACTTTTCGTCCCAGACGGTGGCTGTTGAATTTTATGTGAAGGACCATTTTAACACTGTGGCAATAATAGACATTAGGGACACGCAGAGTTTGGCAAGGTTCTGGGTCTTGTATCGATTGAAAAAGAAAAAAAAACCGTACCTTTAACAAGGCTTAACTATTATATTATCAATAGCCCAGAACTTATAGTCATAATCTTAATAGTGCGTCCAGCCAAAAGAGCCGGTAAAGATTATTTAGTAGATATATTTGGAAATAGATAGCTTGAGCTAAATACAAATAGAGCCTAACTATAATATTGTATATCTCAGGGCTAAGCAGAGGTCAGATATAACATTAATTTATGTTTGATCTATTAATACAATGCATTTGCAAGGAACGAGAACAAGCACATAATTATAGTAGAGATGATGATGTAATTTCTATTAAGCCTAAGTTATACTTAACACTTGCATATAACATTTGTAAACATAGTCGAAATCCCAAAAAAATCCATGGTAGTTACAAAAATATCTACATTAAGAATAGTTATGGACCAACAGAAATCCTTGAGCGATCAAACAAAATGGTTTATGTAAAAATAACCGCATAATGTAGGTATTGACATACTGAATAAGGGCTTAAGGAACCAAGCACATAATTGGAATGCTACATAAGGAAAAAAAGAAAAAAAAAATGATTCAAAAGTGAAAGGAATAAGGCAGACCAAATTAACGTCTTGCGCATAAATACCACTTGTACTTTTAAAAGGCAGAGTCTTAGCGTAACATGGGTAAACTTATGTTATACCACAAGACTATAAATATATTTTGGCTACATCCTGCTTAAAGACAAAAATAGTCCAAGGCAACTTGATAGACTCATGAAAATTAAGATCCTATTAATAGCTACAATGGCGAGCTATAAGGATAACAGAGATAAATAAATAAAGTCCTCCAGTCCTAATTTCGGCCGAGGCAAGCAATATCAGCGGATACCAGCCTTCTACTCGTAGGCGCAGTCTCTCTTCCCTCACTCTCGTTGTCCGATGGGACAGCAATCCGACACGCCCGAAAAATGATCAGGTGTAGGGCCAACGGCTTAACGTGCTTTCTGGGGCGAAGGGAGTATCACACCCCCAACTTCTAAACTCCGGCCAGTTACTAAGAAATTTCCAATGGAAGAACATAATACCCCTTTTGTGCCTGACCCGACAACTGAGATAACTCTTAAATGGAAAGAAGAAAGATATACAAAGAGAGAGTTGCAGGTACAGAAAGAAGTAAAAACATGATAAAATAATGCCATATGAAATAGTTGGGAGGTCGGTGCTTCTGATAAAGTTTGACAGTGATACCGATGTTGAAGATGTGAATGCAATCCGAATGTTTCTGGTTACAGATCTAGAGCTGAGAACTTTGTACTATACGAACAAAGTATTAGTTTGTATTTTTGGTGTGAATTAAAAATATAAATAAATTCTAGTTACAAGTTCAATGTTGCAGTTTGCAATATCAAATGAGTTGCTGTTCCACTGTCTTATTGTTCTACTACCTTGGCATTGAGAATTAACATCGTAACGTATCATAAACTAAGATTATCTTAATTATTACATCAGATCACGTTTTGCACAAAAATGGATGATATTATGGTTCGTATTACGTAGCTTTTAAGGAAACTTGTTGCTGTCGTGTCATAAGAGGTAGGCTCAATTTTGATTGTGAGTTCATATTCAAGACCTACAGTAGCATTACGCATAAAATAAATACGTGTTTTATTTTTATACAAGTAATATAAAGAAAGGAGATGTGAATCTTTTCTTTATATTTTGAGTACCCTGAAAGGGTTATAGACACAATTGTCGGGAACATGGCTAATACAAAAGATAACGTGATAATGTTTCGGTCTTCACATGATCTGACTAAGATTATATCTGGACTTTTAAAGAGACTGTGACCTCTGAGTTTGTTCCGGCCTTCCTTCTCAGAGTAGTCAGATAGGAAGCACCGACCTCACCCAGTTTTTAAATATGATTGACGTGAAAAACTGTTTGTACAAACCCACTTACAAAAGTAAAATCATTTATCACGTACCAATTTGCCAAAGAAATTACAGACAGATCTAATTTAACCATGTTCCTTCACTTACTCGATAACAAGGAAATGGAATATAAGCCTGAAGGCGACAATGCAAGCATTGTACTGCTGTAGACTGTCCATTGTATGACTGGCATTGGCGACCGGTTAAACGATCGAAGGTCTTGGACTTAGATAAGTGAAACGTGTTGGCTGTTAGTACGTCGGTACTCCACTTACTTTGACCTATACAAGTATACATACATACATTATTGTCTAGCGTGGTGGAGTGACTGCGTTCTGCACTGCAGCTGTGACGATAGATGTTAAACGATATTTTGATGTTATTCCTATTTCGTTTGTTACACTCTATACTTATTAGTGGCTGATCGGACCGGTCGATATGACGACGCTTGGAAGAGGCATTGCCAGCAGTACAAGTCACTACCCACGTGGGCCTTTTCAAATTTCAAGATTGAAAAACTTCCTACTTTTTAGCTTGCCCAGTATTGTGAACAAAGTTCTTAGTATTGCGGTAGACTCATAATTCAAATTGCTTTTTGACCGAAAATCTGTTTTTTTATTTAAATCATTCGCAAATTTCAAGTCTAGTCGTGATTAATGATTGCTATCAAACATTTAGGTGGCAAAAGAAGCCGTGATCAACAAACGGTCGTTTATTTGTTTGACAATTGCTCGAATGTTGACTATATAGAACCGCAAGGATTTCCTATATCGACGAATAAACAAAAGCGAGAGATATATCAAGGTAAGAGATTCTACTTAAAGGAAGGTTAAAGAGTCAAGACGTTGATTATTTCATGATCTAGACGGACTCTAATAAGAACTTCTTTGAAATCTTTAGAAACTTCAAAGAGTAATTCTAATTTCTCAATAGTACAAAATTATGAAGAAGGAAAACAAATGTGAGTTCAAAAATTTCGATAACAACAGCTTATTAGATCCTGCTAAAGAGAAACATAGCAAATTTTAGAAGTAAATTCTTACCTAGACTTGGATCGTCGTAATATTCATCATCATCATAGTCAAGGACCGCATGTAACTGCGTTTTGCCACCAGTTCCACCTGGTTCCACTTTAGTAAACCCTCGCGGTCTTTCCGGAGGATTTCCATTCTCACTACCACCAGTCTTGCTACCCTGATTACTAGGCGGCCTCGCCGGAGCTGCCGTACTACTGCTAGGTGGCCTGTTAAAATTGAAGTTATTCACATTTTGATTCGAATTTTCATCGAACCTTCGACTAGATGAAGGGTTTGGCTTTGATGCCGGCGGGTATGGCGCATCCGCGTAACCAGGGCTGTACCCTGGACCTGGCGGACCCTGGTTCATTCTCTTCTGTTCATAATCATAGTCACCAGTAGGATCGTGAACGTATTGTCCTGTGTTATCGTACTGTCCTGTGACATCGTATGGTGAGTTCACTTCTTTGACGCGCTGGTTCTCTATTTGTACATTAAGTCTTGTGTTTTGTTGGTAGACCTGTGTATGTAGGGGTGCACCGTAGGGGTTTTGTGGAGCCTCATTTTGGTATTGCGTATACTGGTTGGCCGGTGGCAGATAGGCGGTGCCAGCACGTTTTCTGACTTTGGGCCTGCGTTGATTTGGTGGAGTGAAGGGCTCGTTCTCTGGTGGCTGTGCGGAGAGTGTGTCTTGTTGGTATTCGGCGGGAGAGTAGAGTAGGTCGTCGAGGCCAACTCGGAGGGGTGTCGAGGAGGTGGGCACGAACGCCGGCGTGGCCGCGCCGACGCCCGCGAGCGTAAAGTTTGTCAACGCCATTGCCTACACACGCGGCATTGACGCTAAATGTCAACTCGCTAAGTCAACAGCCCCGCAGCTGTTACTAACGCACTCGCATGACGTGAACGGTTTGATAGTTAACACCAACGTATTCTCATTTTTGGCACAGAACACAATGCACTGACACAATTCACTGCCGTAACTCATCCACTGTTGATCTGTAACAAGAAAACATTGATAGGATTAGGATCGTGTTTTTAAATCTTCGGTTGCGCTGCCACCGACGATGCCGTGGAAGTGCTGAAGTTTTGGGCCAAAAAGATTGAATACACAGTCATTCCATCAACACGAGGAAGAAGAAGAATACTCGGTCACCAAAAAACAATCTGTTCAAATACTCTACATAAACTGGCAAGTATATATGTATAATAACGATCCGATTTAAGACTTTTGGATCAGACATTACTGTCAAATCAATTGTCGAAACTGAACCATTTATCGTGCATTGTTGCTAACTTTTATGACTGGATTTCCCCTCAAGTTTCGTGATATCCTTGCCACTTTACAAATGTCATCGATTTGAAAGGCGAATCGTGATTCCATTTGATGAACACGATTTTGGAATTGAATCCAGGGGAAACCCAAACATGATCTCTAAAATAATGAAACTATGTAGATATTATAAATAGAATACCTACTATTGTATATAAACAGTATAGATGTAAAGCATCGCTATAAAAAATGTAATAAGTTAGTCAAAGTTGTGATTAGATTCAGCCAAACAGTGCCAAAATCATAGTTATTAGGGTATATATACACTTTGCTAGAAGAGAAGATGAAAATTTTGGCAAATGAATGAATTAAAAATAGGACGTCCTGCTACGACATTAAGACAAATCGCGACCAACACATGAATGCGATTACCTCAGGATGGATAAAGAGGCATACTTTTAGGTACTTAGCAATGGATGAATGTATGAATAACACAAATTAGTTCTGTAGTTCTAATTTTTTTTTTTTTAATTTGTCCCTGTAGCATAATCAGCCCATAATGTAACCACTGCTGTGCCACAGGTCTCCTCTCTTCGAGAGGGAGCGTCCCTGTACATTTGATGTATTATGATTGTCATACACAATTACTAGTTACAGCCAACACTATTTTCCTGTTAACTCAGAATTGTTTGCGTGAACAGAGCAACGCGACCGCACGTATAGTGATTTATTAGACTGAGTCGTCCCTTCACTTAACATACTTAACATTTGGTGAGACTGTACTTAAATAGAACATTATTGTTTAGCTTAGTGACAACGGATTCCATTGCATTGCGAATTGTTTGCATCTTCATTTCATTAATATTAAAATGTTTATTTCATCGACATTAAAATGTTCATTTCATCAAAATTGAATTGTACATTTCATCAAGTATTTGCTTTTGTCAATATTTTTTTTCTCTTGATGACATAAAATTCATACGTGATTGCCCCAAATAGGAATCTGATAGCAGTACATACACATGCACGTAGACATACGCGAGAGAACTAATTAACGTATACTTTGAATAACAGGTAGAGCAAATCGTGATTTAAATATGCATGTACATTTTGATATAACCAAAAGCTATAATAAATGCACCGTCAATACAAAAGAATGCTGTCATAATAACGCACATATAAGGCGAGGTGGTGACTCAGGTTCAAGTCATTACAGAATTTTGGTTAATAAAGTCCATATTTTATATATTGTGCCTCATAAAAATGTTTGGTAAAAGGCTCTGTGTCAAGTCGAGTAGTTCATATAAAGAAAAAAACAAATAATATAATAAGGTAGTCTTCTATAGTAACAGCTTGAATGAATACTAAACGAAGATGTTGACTGAATGTGAGTTCCTCCGAGTATGAATGTGGATGGCAGTCAGAGTTGGAAAAGACCCAAGAAACGATGAATGGATTATAATTATGAAAAATAATAGGGAATGAACAAGTAAAAAGAAAAAGTATTGATTGCGACTCGTACAGGATCATAAACTAAACTAAACACAGTTAAAAATAAAACAAATTATATAAAAAAGCAACAAAACGAAAAATTAAACAGAAAGTCCTGTACGAGGCCAAAAGGCTCCTATCTCAGCATGATGCTTCGACATTTAAAAAATAAATGTCGCAGCACTGATACTAAGATTGGCCTTGTGAAGGCCGCAGAAAAGCACAGAATCTGTCGAAGTAGCGGTGCTTGGGGAAGGGCTATGTCCAGCATTGAACGTCTTTCGGCTGAAATAATGATGATGATGAAGTACTAAGACGGATGATAGAGACAAATGGAGGAAGAGGACATGCTGCGTCGATCCCAAATTAATTAGGTTGTCTAAGGACAAGTGGGTGACAAGAGTACATTACAAGCTGATAGATCATTTTGTTTTATATATTTGATTTGAAAAATGTGAACATTGGTAGGTAACCAAAGAAATTTTCCCTTAGAAAAGCTTACATTATCAATAGAGATGGAATACTCTTTATCGTACACCATAACAAATGAAAGTTACATTAAATGAGGAAATTATTTTTCTCTTTCATTTTAGAATGTCATTAACATTGTACCTACTATGATATTGCTGTTAAGTCGGAAGTAAGTACTCGATCACTCATTTAAAAAAGGTATTATTTATATTATATATTATACAATAATAATGTAGGTATTCTAATATGTATTATTCTGATGATAATCTACAGCACGACAATAATAAATAGTATGCATACCAACGTATACGCATTTAGATAAGATATTCAAAAATATGTAACCAGTTCACTTGTATATAAAAACGTTTCGATTGATTTATACTTTATATTTGTAAATTCGCAGTCATCAACAACGGTTCTGACATTAAATTGATTTCGTTATTCGCTTAACTATCAATTATACCAGAACATGAAGCAAAACATTATGTACAAATAGGTTTCTCACGCTTTATTATGTGGCCTATAAACGTACGACGTGACGGTACGACGCGTATTCTGGTAGAACAATTTCCATGAAGGTTTAAAAGAAATTGTTGTACCTACTGCGCGCTGTCGCGTCGCACCTTTCTGCAGGAGATATAATAGTCGTGAAATAATTATACTCCGCATTTCACTCCGCGAAATCAAATCTATCTGCCTAGCCTTTTTCCAACTATGTTACGGGGTGGCTTCCAGTGTAGTAACACTGAAAGCCGCCCCCAGTATGCAGCTGAATACCAGGTTTTTACATGGAACGACTGCCTATCTGACCTCCAGAACCCAGTGTTTGGGTAATACGATATTCCTTGGTAAGACTGGTTCTCAGACTTTCGGGCTTCTGACGACCCGTAACGACTGTCAAAGTCCACAATCCACGAATGACAGCTGGGTTCAACGGCTCAACGTGCTTTCCGAAGCGGAGGGGTCTATGTAAAGATGGTCTCATCCACGGATCAACCACGGCAAGCGGTTTGAGAAGAGAGAGAAGACTGGTTGTCAGACTTTCGGGCTTCTGACAACCCGTAACTATTGTCAAAGATATAGGAATGACAGTCGAGACCAACGGCTTAGCGTGCTTTCCGAGGCACGCAAGGGTCTCGGTATGTAAAGGCGTATTAGGGCAATTAAAATAAAAACAAAAAAATGCCATTTATGTCCCACTGTTTGGCAAAGAACTGATACTCTCTTTCCACCTTTCTCTGTCCAGAGCTGCCAAGGACTAATCTTTACCTCCGTTTATCTCCGTCTGGGCCTGCCGTGATGTCGTGTGGCTGTCTTAGGTAATTTTGACGTACAAAAAGTGCAGCTTAATTTGAATAAATTGCTTTTGATTTCGTGGATGAATTATACAGCTCTGCTTATCCCTTCGGAAAATACAGGGGTTAAAAATGTATGAGTCACACAACTTTAGCGTCGAATTGGTGCAATCAAACGCAATTTTCGCGAATAATTTTATGTATTTCGATCAGATATTGCGTCTAAATCTAGTTCAGCTCTTGACCATAATACTAAAAGTTGTATCGATGGAACCTTGGCACACTAGCACACGTGTTTATTAAGAAAATGTTAAGTAAGGGCACATAGTTAGGTTTGTTCGTGTATATTATTTTATCAAAGTGATTGAATGGCTGTCATTACCAGGCTATTTATTGGATGGGTGCTCTATTGACTGGTATTATCACAACATTACATAGCATCACGCTTGTAATTCCTGAAGGGCTAGGCAGAGGTGTATAGGAGTGGGGGGATGGTGGTATTTTTATAAGGTGGTAAGGTATGTATGTAAATTTGAATCACGACATATTCGCCAAAAATGTAAACAAATATGAGTTTATGGAAAAATGACTTTAATCCCTACACTATAAAGTTCAGTTTACTCTACAACTTCAAACATTTTTATGACTTTTTCAATAGTGCTAGTCACTCTGAAATCAACTTAATTGCCATCAACATAAAGTTGATATTTGTTTAACTTGAAATAAGGTCAATTTGAAACAAATAAAATTAGGCATGTCGGTACTTTTGGGTTTAAATTAGTTTGGATCATAATTTTCTTTCTTCATGGTGAGCAGTGGTGGACAGTGTGGTAGGTCGTAGGTTCGAACCCAGGTAGGCGTTTACTTTGTCTAAATAATTTCATCACCACTGCTCTCAAAACATTGTGACGGAACCGGCATGTCCTAGAACCAAAAATTTGAAGACATGTGTCATCTACCAACCCGCACTGGGCCCGCGTGGTAGATTACAGCCCACTCCGTCTTGAAGAGTGGAGGCCTGTGCCCCAGCATTGGGAACATTATCGGCTGATTATTCCCATTTTATTCTGTATTCTTCAATGAAAGATTGGCATCTTTTCAAATGGAACCCGTCCATGATTCATCTGATAAGTAGTTGTTATCACTACTCCATATTCGAAGGTTAATTCTGATCACTAGCTATCATTAGACACAAAGTTGAAATGTCTCATGTCTTATACATTTATTTTCTAATTTAATAAATGTTGTTAAATGATGTCAGGTCCACCTTCGAGGTTTGCCAGAGAGCTATGGAACGGAGTATTCTGGGTATTAAACTTGTGGACCGGGTTAAGAATACAACAATCCGTTCCATCACTAAAATAACTGATGTCACTCGGAAAGCTGCCACGCTTAAATGGAATTGGGCTGGACCCATCTGCCGCATGCCAGACGATCAATGGGCCAAACATACGACCCAGTGGGTCCCGCTTAATGGCAACGACATCGCGGCTGGCCCAGACGCAGATGGCGGGATGAGCTGGACTCCTGTAATAAAGATTGGTCCTTGGCAGCTCTGGACAGAGAGAGGTGGAAAGAGAGTAGGGTGGCCTTTGCCCAGCAGTCATTAACGGCTAATAAAACAAAAAAAAAAATGTGTGTTAACAAAAAGCAGTGTGATGTGCTCCTAACAATACGAACTAGATATAAAAGGGGAACGAAAAAAAAATCAGCCTATATGTTCCCACTGCTGGGACACAGGCCTCCTCTCGATGAGAGGGAGTAGGGTTCTAGGACATGCCGGTTTTCCCACGATGTTTTCCTTCACCGTTTTGTGAGCAGTGGTTATGAAATAATTTAAATAAAGTAAAGCGCCTATCTGGGTTCGAACCTACGACCTGCAACTCGTAAGTCGCGGCCGTTACCACTGGGCCACAACCGCTCTTGCGTACCAAGTGGTACGATGCTATGTTGATTTAGAAGCGAGTAAAAATTCATATGGATCGTAAGACAGCGAAAAAATCGTGACAAGACGTACTTGTTATTTTTCAATAGCAGACGTACTATGTTGCAAATTTTGAAGTTCACTTGAGTATGCACAAATTTGGCATGACCCCGTGAAGGCACGTTTGACACTAACTGCTATCGCCGAAGAGCATCTAGATCACGCTTGCGCCAGAGTAGGAACCGTGGGAAACGGCGTCTGCGCATTATGGGAAACATTGTACAATTGTACTAATTAGCTTCGAGAAAAACTGTTATATAACGCGGAATGTGGGTAAGGGGGCATACCCTAGATTTTTTGGCGGTAAACACATATATTTCGTAGTCATGTTCTTGGCAGGAAGCTGGTTGCAACTGGATAGATAAATAGATGGATAGAATACCTACTCTTGATTGCACATCAAACTAGGGAAAATAAAATACAAACGAGGCTGAGTATCGGATTAAATACTGTGCCTTGGCCTTAACCACTGGGCCATCAGGCCCACTGGTTTAAGCCTAGCGTCTCATGCACGTGGTTGTGGTTTCAGATCCGGGCAGGTACCAATGTAACTTAATCAATACATAATTATGTAGGTACTCTCCGAGTTTATCTTGGACATTACTGACATCGGTGAAGGAAAAATATCGTTAGGAAACCTGGTCTGAAATTGCCAACCCGTATTTAGTAAGTGTGGTGATCAATGGTCGTGCCTTCTCTGTATGAGAAGAGGAATTTGCCCTGTAATGGGACAATAATCAGCTGGTGTTTTTTATATATTATTATGGGGCTTTACAAAAATCATACGGATCGATCTCTGCTGCGCATTCGCTGTTCGGGTTCCATATTTCTAATCTATATCGCGACCTCAACATGAAATATTTAGTAGAATAAAATGGACGATTCGAGCATTACTTGATATTTATTTAGTATATTCAGCCAATAATGTGAATGACACAGTTCTCCTCTCTGTGGGCCGTAATTCACCACGCAGGCCCAGTGATGTTTTCCTATACCGTTTTGAGAGCAATGGTTAAGAGATAACTTACACAAAGTAACGCGCCTGTCTGGGTTCGAACTTGCGACTTACAACTCATAAGACGCGCCGTTACCACTTGGACACCACTGCTCTCCCTCGACCCCCAAAAATCGTCGAGAATAAACTATAGTCAGGGGTCCAGTGGAAACATTATGGATTGGGGGTCGAGCGGCCGAGAGTGGACTAAACGTCCATCATTCTCATATTTATTTAATAAGCTTGAATCATCATCTGCCTAGCCTTTTCCCAACTATGTTGGGGTCAGCTTCCAGTCTAACCGGATGCAGCTGAATACCAGTATTTTACATGAGGCGACTGCCTATCTGACCTCCACAACCCAGGTACTGGGTAATACGATACCCCTTGGTAAGACTGGTTGACTTTCGGGCTACTAACGACCCGTAACGACTGTCAAAGATCCACGAATGACAACCGGGACCAACGGCTTAACGTGCTTTCCGAGGCACGGAGGGGTCTTGGTATGTGAAAATGGCCACCCATCCACAAACCAACCGCGGCAAGCGTAGCTTAACCTGATCGATCGACCCATGCGGCTGTTATTACTTAGCCACAAGCCCCTTCAAGAGCTGAGCTCTTTATTTAGTAAGCTTGAATGTTTTTATTATTTCAGTCGAGCGATCATAATCTCAGAGATAGGTCAAGCACCTCACCAGCTCGCTCCAATGTCAACTAGATTTTTTTTGATGTCATTATAAAGCAATTAGGCATTAAGTGCGTTTACTGAGTATCTATTTGGTGTATACCTATTTATATAGGCAATGTAATTTGATGCGACAATACGCTCATAATTGCTTGAATCAGCAATCGACTTTAAAAGCTCGACGGATAAACAAGACCAATTCGCGAGCAATTTCGGTCACAATTTCAATCAATCAATCAACTCAGCCTATCGCTGTCCACTGCTGGACATAGGCCTGCAGCCTGGGAGAGCCCAGGCTGCGCCACAACACCGTGTCTTCCGCCTTTCGCTTCCAGTCTTTCCCAGCCACTTTCCGGTCCATCTAGCTGGGGGGCTCCACGCTACGCTTGCCGATACGCGGTCTCCACTCCAGGATCAGTTTGCTACACTGGCCATCGGTCGTTTGACAAACATGGCCAACCCACTGCCAGTTCAGTTTGCTTACTTTGCAAGCTATGTCAGTAACTCAGGCGACAATCTGTCATTTCGGAATTACATATTATGAATTTTATTAGCTCCAAAAACTCAATTTTATAATCACTCATTTGTGAGTAACAGATTTATTTAATAGATTTTTTTGTAAGATTATAAAAAAAAACATGTTATCGAAGACTGAAATGTGTGTCCATAACGCTTTTGTAAAAGAAAAAATAAGTTATGCCTTCGTTAACTATAAGCTTATGAAAATAAAAATTAAGATGAAGGTAGTTAGCTAGACCAATGACCAATAGGCAATTAATTATAAGCTGTTCATAATAAATGTGACATTAAAGAACCTACAAAGCGTTTGAACAATGACGCAGATTGTTACAGAATCATATAATATATAGAGCACTTCCTGACAAAACTGGTTGTGGTAGGTGTTTGGCTGCTTATAGATTTATTCACGTGGTCGCGTACGTACTTGTTAAAACAATAGGAGGAAGCAGTGTGTCTAATTCGCCTTGGGGTGTATCGAATCGGACACGGCGAAGTGAGACGCGATTTGATCCCAGTTCGGCACATGTACGGTCACCAAAGGAGATAAGTAACCAGGGCCGTCGGATATAGTTTAAGTTTGTAGGAAACCGATGGATGGATGGATGATGAATAAAATCAAATAAACTTAATAGAAAACAAACATTTCATTTATCAAATTAAATTTCATTCGAAAACATCCATCGGTTTCTTACTAAACTTCAACTATATCCGACGACCCTGGTTACTTATCTCCTTTGGTGAATGTACCTATCTACTCCTTCTTCATAGCGTGGCAATCTAAATAGAATCGGCTCAGAATTTGGCGACGAGTTTGGCACTTTCATTAGCGTCTATCAACTCCTGTAACACACACTGGACACGATATTAAGTGCTCTTTGGGGAACAGTACCACATTTACTGGTCGTCATTTGTAGATATTTGACAGTCGTTACGGATAATAATAATAAAATAATAATAATAATAAATAAATATCCCAGGACATTTCACACAGCACCATATGTCCCTAGCTAAGCAACCTAATGCTTGTGTTATGGTAACAAGATGGCTGATAAACTACTTTACAATTTTTTTTTTTTGTAAATACATACATATAGATAGAAAAACACCCAGACTCGGAACAAATACATGTAGGTCATACAAATATTTGTTCCGTGCGGGAATCGAACCCGCGACACGCAGCGCAGCAGTCAATCGCTTAACCACTGCGCCAACCGTACCGTCAATATAGGATAGTCAGAAGTCCGAAAGTCTGTTAACCTGTTGAATGCCGTAATTACAGACACAATTAAAATGCCATTGTTTCTGGCGTGGATCTACGTTCCCGGCATATGAAAGGTTAACCAAGTATTACCAAGGGGTGTTGTGTTAACCAGTAACAGGGCTGAGGTCGGAAAACCTTCATGTAAAATACTGGTATTCTGCTGCATCCGGTTAGACCGGAAGCCGACCCGATTGAGGTTTAGGCTGGTAATTTAAGAACACTATAATAAACCTACCAACCCAATAGGTTTTTATGTTTCTAAATAAATGTTAGAAAAAAGGGTTTTGACTATGACTTATCATATCGCATCTGTTAAGAGTATGCACATTAAAAAGACACCCAAATACCTTTTTTTAGTCGTGTGATGAGACTAGGAATTAGGACTAAGATTTCGTCGTGTTGATAATAATGTCATGCCCATAAATATTTGTAAATTAAAAAGAGAAAGTATAATCTGCACCCTAATTGCGTAACACACTATCAATATCAACCTGGATCGTTTTGAAGGATGTTGCTAATCCATTGCTTCATATGTTCGAAAAATGTGTCTGCTCAACAACGTGCAATGAATGTTGTTGAACTGTCAAAATGAAACCCATTGTAACTGACAGTGTGTTACGCAACTACCCCGCTGTTCTAAAACTTTTTGACGAAAGTGCAAACAACAGTTTGAGTATTCAAATACTCAAACTGTTACTTCCCATTTGTCCCCTCTGGTCAGTTTTCAAAGGGAACAGTCGGCACAAATTGTCACCCCGGTGACAACTGGGTAGACAGTTCCCAGCTGTCACCCCAGAGGACAGGGCTAGAGGGGACTATTGGGAATAATTCGAATCCACAAGCACGTAAAGTATCTGACCCATTTATTTAGGTATGTTCTTATTAAATACTTTTGGAACAGGGTAGGTATAGATCCCGTAGAATTGAAGATGTATCAATCTATATAGCAATTCACACATAGGTACGCACATGTAATGTATTACAAACAATTATTTGCGAATAATGTCGCAAATACGCTGGTACCTATACCAGAAAAAAAATCTGACTGTTACACATTCAGGGTCACTTGCATTCCTTTGGTCTGTTCGAATTACGGCGGCAAGGTCGCAGATTGTTACCGACTTAGAATTAGCACAAACACATGATTTTATATCGTTTAGTATTATAGGCTGGCCTCTCTAATGTATACAGATTTATTTAGTACCAGCTGTGCCCCGCGGTTTCACCCGCATAAGTTTCGATCCCGTGCGAATATCGGGATGAATAGTAGGTATCCTATATGTTAATCCTGGTTATAAACCATCTGTGTGCAAAATTTCATCCAAATCCGTTCAGTAATAGATCGTGGGACTATTAAAAGTAGAGTTATAACAATTAAAACGAATATTCATAAAAAAAATGTTGGAGCTTTGACCTTCAATATCTCTGTAACCAAAAGATTCCCAGGTATGGACCAGTTCCAAAAAAGATCATAATATCGGGAAGAACATGTAACTCTCGGCTTCGTTAAGAGGATTTTCACACCCGTTATACCACTGAATACACACATCCCTATAACATAAATATTTACTATACATATCGTTTAATTCTAGCTGAGGAGCGTTCCACACTACCCTTTCCGATACGCGGTCTCCACTCCACGGGGTCTACTCCGAAGTGCAAAGTGCGAATGTTCGGATCGGACCGACACAAATGGCCATGCGAAAAAAGTTCGGATTGGCTCAGTTGGGTCGGCACCATAGTCAATATTCGAAAGAGTGTAGGAGTTTAGGATCGGCACCCTAATTGCGTAACAAACGATCAATCGGAATCGGTTTCATTTTGACAGTTCAACAACGTTCATTGCGTTATTTACGTTGTTGAGCAGACACAATTACAAATTTTTTGAACATATGAAGCAATGAATTTGCAATATCCTTCAAAATAATTCAGATTGAGATTGATTGTGTGTTACGCAATTAGAGTGCTGGTCCGACCGAACCAAATAGTAACTTCGTAACATGAAACGGCCGAACATTCGGCCGATACTACTTCGGAGTAGACCCCCAGGACTCGTCTATCGTTGTCGAGGCCTATGTCGATAAACTGACTTGATTGATATCGTTTAAAAGCACGGAAGTGTGACAATGCTAAGTAACAATTGACTTTCAAATAAATGTAATTAATGAAACGTTTGTACATACTCTTAATTACGTTTTATCCTTTGTTCAATGCGCTTATGTAATCAAAGCATCAGGCAATGATTGTCAACGGAACTAATATATTTAAATTAAATACTCCATGTTGACAGCTAACACTGACATTTAAAGTCAATAGTTAGCAAGCAATTGAAGATGGAACTACTTAACGTACTTGTTGTGTGAAGGATACAAATTCAATGCGAATTATTTGTATTTTTAAAACTGCCGGTCGATTCTGTAAAAATCTCACCGTGAAAACTCAAGTGAAGTGAGCTTGATGCGAGTTGTCAATAGTGTCAATCCCTAGCAGTATTTGAAATGACAGCTCACTCCACGCTCACTTCACCTGAGTTTTCACGGTGAAATGGTAACAGAATCGCACTGCTGGTCTAGAGGTCTTTGGTAGCAAGTGGTACTGTTAAGCATGAGATCCCGGGGGTCTACTCCGAAGTGCAAAGTGCGAATGTTCGGAACGGACCGACATGTGGCCGAACCGAATATTATTGAAAAATGCGAAAAAAGTTCGGATCGGCTCAGTTGGGTCGGGACTATAGTCAATATTCGAAAGAGTGTAGGAGTGTAGCATCGGGACCAACCGAACCAAATAGTAACTTTGTAGCAGGAAAAGGCCGAACACTCGGCCGATACTACTTCGGAGTAGACCGCCAGGGTTCGATTCCTGCGTTTGGCAAAGTGTTATTAGGATCTGGAATTCTGCTGTCTGGATTTATTCCCCGTTGATGGCAATAGGCTCGCTCCTAATACATGGGACTTAAAGAAAGCTTGCGAATTGTGGGTGTATTATAGGTACACTTCTGCCTAACCCTTCGAAAAAAGTCTGTGAGATAGACATTCAAATGCATATGCATATGCATGGGCTGCTTCTGAGAAATTCCAGTTGAAAAATCCGGACCTCATGCTCATCAGTAGAATTTACAGCATTTAAATTATTTATGATAAATAATAAGATACACTTTAGATAAATATTTATCGCAGACCTAGCGCATAATCTAGATTAGACACAGATAACATTTTTTTATAAAGTATCTAAAAGTTACCTACACTAGATTTATATCACAATAAACGCAAACGATGATCAATAAAAAATGGCTGCCCACGCGTTTTGATTTCAATATTTTAATAGTTTTATCTTAAATTTTGTTTTTGTTACATAAGTGGAGCAGTTTATGAATAAGGCGCTATGGCTAAAAAAGTTAGCAACTTTATCCTCCTTTTTTTTTAAGGCTATGCTGTGCCGCTGCTGGGTAAAGGCCTCCCCCAAGTCTCTCCATGTACTCCTTTCCCACGCCATGTTTTATCCTACTATAGGCGAAAGTTTGTGAGGATGGATGTTAGTTACTCTTTCACGCAAAAACTGCTGAACGGATTTTGATAAAACCTGTAAGGTTTTATCAAAATCCGTTAGATTACATTACAGTAACATATATGATACTTTTTCGATATATTTGATCGACACTTATGCGGGTGAAACCGCGGGGCGCTGCTAGGTATCTAGGTATTTAAATAAAATTGCAATGCTTTTCTTTGGTAAGCGCATCACTTGAGAAAAGCTGGACCTATTTGGTTTACTTTTTTATTATTCTTTCTATGGTATTTTTGTATGAATTGTTGAAAAGACAGGACGACGTCTGTCGGGTTAAAAAGTTTTAAAATAAATATCTGTAACATGAGCTGCCTTTTTGTCTAGCAGTAACCACGCTCAGTTTGTTGATCAGTTACAGCAAAGGTTATGTTTATCATTAGAACACAAAATACCAAACATAATTATTTGGGTTACTCGAAAAAAGAGGAAATAAAAAAAGCGTGTTAAAAAGAAGAGAAAGCAAACACAAGGTCAACCATGACAAAAACCAAAATAAACACGGCGAAGCGCCGGGCAGAGGTTGACAAGAAAAACCATCGTTTATTTCGATCGATTTCCGATCGTTCATCGATTGATATAGTTTGAAGCGATCAATTTCGACTAATCTTCGATAGACCGCAGTTTAGTTGCGCTTTAGACCTTCATAATTCTATGGTCTTATTACGCTCCAGGACTCCTAAATCGAGCCACCCTGCACTTTTTGTATAGAATTGTATGACTTTTTAAATGGTCGTGAATTCAAATTGGAACCATTAACTACACCAACAAAATAGTGGCCAGTATGTCAGCGTCAAAACTGCATGGACAGTATTTCTATGACTTATAAATAATGATAAGTCATAGAAATACTGTCCATGCAGTTTTTGATGTTTTAGGAGTATGCTCGTACCTCACATAAAATATTGTACGATGGATCGATTTAGGAGTGTATTTCATTGACTTTAAAAACTATAACAACATTATTGGAGCGACAAAAGAGAATACAGAAGCGATTCGTGACAATCGTTTGACTTAGTTTAGTTCCATTTGTCTTTTCATGGACCTTCCTTCCTTTCATAAGAGTCAGTCGTCAGAAAGGGCAAGGCTAGTTCGCGTCGTTCGTTCAACTTTACTGTGAAATATGTCGTGTAGCTTATTGTATGGTATAGGTAGGTAGATGGTTACCAGCAATGAACAGGCTGTTGGATTATGTCATGACGATTGGATTTTTTTTTTCTTTATTTATTTACAGGGTTTTTATGACGATAGGATGCTCCGCATCTTCCCTATCAACAGCCTGTCTAATTCTTTTTCAAAATATATAATGTGGAGCCAACAATATGAGAATAAATGAAAACACTGGCAATCATAATGCACAGAGTATTTTAAAACTGCCAAATATTTTTTAAATACGTAGTAGTGATGGGGTGATTATGCATTGTGCCGATCTTTGAGAAGCTATAGTGACTAAACTATTGGATAATCATAAATCTTTATTTATCTCAACATCATGTTACAGGCGATATGATGTTGAGATAAATAAGGATATATTTGGTTGAATTTTCGAATGCAGACTGAGGGCGTCATTGAATGGGCGGCGGGATCTTCCGAAAGGGTTACCGCTGCCCTGGAACAGAGAGGGCTAAGGAAGGAGCACGGGTGGGTTTTAGTCAGTAAGAGTCTGACACTTCACCCAGAGCGGGAGGGGTCATTTGATGATTTCCCATACTCAAAAAAAAAAAAAAAGCTTGTATAAAATTGGCAGAAAAAAGGCATGTGACAATAATTTTGGTTCTTTTAAATATTTAATTAACTTTAGATGTTGTCGAAACACTGGGCAAGTGTCATTAATTTGTAAGGATTGCAATTTCCTAAGAATTCTATAAATCATTTTCATCAAATACAATTTTGATGTCAAGAAAAGTTCAAGGTAATCGAGCACCTTGTTTTTATAAGTTAGTTTAGCTTTATTATCGTATCAATAAGTAAGTGCCTACAGTTCTCTTCTAGCTTTCAATTGAAATAGCGTATAATTTTGGAAAACTTTGCTTGAAAAAGTTATGTAAACATACTCGTACTAAGTTATAAATTCTAATTTGAGTTCCTTGGTATCTACGTTTTCAGACCTAAAGCATGATGTAGGTAGATAACTTATCAATGTTACCATTTACTTTTATTCTGATACTATAAGCCTAGGTTGACCTACGGTAGTCCAGGTGGAGTGTCTAGAGAAAAGCCATTTTTCACACAAAAAAACAAAACGAGCAAAATTGAATCCATAACTCACTATTTTTGGAATTGTTATGTAGGTGCTAGAAAACATAACTATCTTTCTGACAACGATCTGATATTCCAAAAAGAGGCGATTGTCAGCTGTTTGCCTTCCGGAGCAAGTTGTCAGACCCTCGAGCATTTATCTTTGGATTTATCGGCAGATGAATCGCATGTCATGTCATATCAGACGATTCAATTTACATACACATTGCCTGCTACGCCGATTACAATTACATATGTATGTAAATGTATGTAGGTATTTTATGTACTCTGTCAGATTTAACTGGACGGGGTTATGGGTATTGATAAATTGAATCTGCTAACGACATTTTTTTAAACTAAGTTCTTTCTCTAAGTATATTTTAAAATGTTCCACGAATAAATTGCGAATATTGATAAATTGTATGCATTTAGCAATGAACTAGGTTCAGTATAAAATCTAAAACGTTCGGTAGATGGTATTTGTCGATGATGGTATTTTATAGCATTGTGGCAAGATTCCGTCTCGAACTCTCGACGAAGAATGGTTACATTGGTTACTGTCCAAAGTGAACCTTAAGTATACCTGACTGCGCGCGACAGCAAACAGGGTTATGTTTCTAGCGCGTATCTATTGTACCTTTCTATATTTGTATGTGGGGTTCTTTATACCCTCGAAGCATCCTAACGGCTGGATAAATGAGGTGTCTATCGACTCGTCTAGGTTGTGCAATAGTTATAGGCTAGGTATTGTTTTTATAAAATCAAAATGGCGGATAAATTGGAAAAATCAAAAATCCCTACTGCAACTAAAAGTTCAAAACAATTCACTTTTCTCAAGTTTGATGCCGCTAGTGGCAGTAATTTTAGTTCCATCTCAGATTTGATATTTTTTTGGCAGATTGTATCTACTTAAGCGACGATTAAAAAAAAAAATATTTACCACTGTTTAAGTAGCCAGTTGAGTACACAGTCAGCCTCTCATGGTACAAATAGTTTACACACTTTCATGAAAAACTTCGCTTTTTTGGCAACTGAGCTAAAAAGAAATGTCGAAAGACGCGACGCAGGCCACAATCACATTCACAATCCTACACGACCTGCATCATTCGGCTAACATGTAGGTTAGTGAATGGGCCACTTTACCCAATGATTGTGAAGCACTCGCTGTAAGGAGGCTGAGATCCGAGATGGCCCGATTCGATCAATCAATGTTGCGTCACTCTTAATGGTTTTTGTTAATGAATGTGCAATAAGTATCACTCACTCTTAACTACGGTTCACGATATGTGTTGGTATTTTTTTTAAAGGTACAATTATCATCAAGATGTTATTTTGTATACGTTTTTCAGCATTGCAAAATTAATTCAGATGAAAAGGGGTTTTTCACACGTAGCATGGCCGCCGCAGAAATGAAAGGCAAATTGACAGACTGTAAAAATATTTCTACGGCACGTTGTCAAAGATTAAGAAAAGAGGTATGTTTAATTGTCTATTCTCCGTAGAATAGAGATAGAAGTGGTTATATTATGTTCAGTGTATATGCTACCTATGCTGAGTTCCCTATTTATTTCTTTCTAGAATGGAAGGAGTGAAGAAATAAGAAAGAAAATACATTTATTTAGTACAGACTGAAAGGAACACAACACAACATTATTATACTACAAGTAAAAACAGAAATCTAAAAAATAAAACAAATACTTAAAAAGTGTAAAGTGCGTTGAAAAAAATTAGCAGGAAAGTACAGTGGAGTAGAGGGGGGCTTTTGCCCAGGAGTGGGACAGAGCTGGCTAGAAAAATAAAAATGTCTATGTTGGGTAAAGTTTTGGGTTTGTTTGGTTGAAGTTGGGTTGGGTAAAATTGATATTTTTATAAGTATAATCCAATAATGTTTGGAATAATAACCGACTTAATTTTTTGGCGACTGAGAAATCTGAACTTATTTCTCTGATCACGTATCTGACAGTGAATCAAAAACTTATTAAGCAACTACATACATATATATAAAATTCACAAAACAAAGAAAGTTAAGAACAATCAATTATCTTTAAACGCTCATAAAAAAAGCAGAAAAAATATGTTGAGATTGACATTACACGGTAATAAGTCATATCTCTGTATCGGTAATGATAATTATGGCTTGATCCGATTTAATCATTATTATTTAAATCTGATTAACATTATGTCCACAAGCGATGTGGAGTACCTACTTGAATATCAACATGCGCAGTCCGTGTCACACGTTTTGATAGTTTTTTGTTTCAACCAGGAAATATTACATTTTTTTTTCTTATCTCCGACCTTAAATCGAAAGTCCGTAAGCAATTAAAACAAGTTTTAATGAGTGAGAATTTAAACATATATCGCTATTATTTATTCCGGGTTTATAGCCTTGTGTGAGGTGACATGTTTCATTTTTCGTGGAAAGTATGAAGGAAAAATGTTTTTTTAAGAAGAAAGAAAGGTATTTATTTATTATTTTTAATTATTTGTAAACGGAGGTTTTCCTGTCATTGTAATGTATTGCTCGTACAGCATTCTATCATTTAAGGGATCCAGCAGAATATCAGCGTCAAATACACTTATTAGTCTGACACATACTGAGCTGAATTCCCATTTGGTGCAACTTTGAGACGCACATCGCACTTTTTAGGTACCTTCTTATTTGATTTAAAGTATATTATAGTCATAGACTCACTTTATTTCTTTGAAGTAAGTTTTTTTTTTTTGTAACCGGCGCCTTGTTTTTTATATAATTATGTATACACGTGTCTAATTTGTTATGATTTAATTGGGATTTCGCGTGATGTGCTATTTCTTTTGTCTGCATCAAGTACCTAAATGGTTTATCCATCTATCTATCATCTCTATCAATCAACAGTGACCTATCTTAAAACAAAGTTATGTTATACATGCGTCGGCGACAGAGGCAAACGTCGATCCATGTCGCTCGTGTATTTGAGCACGGTGCTCAAATACACGAGCGGCATGTCGGCTGCAGCCGATGTGTCGTCGGTTGCAGTTGCCTATGTTGTCGACCTGTGTCGCTCGTGTGTACACTAAAGCAGTTTCGATAGATCTTGCAAATCAAAATCGAAACGATTTCATTATTACCTACCTACATTTCAAAAATCTTAAAGTAGGTATTGTGCAAGAGTTTTCCCAGTGGGAAGACCTTCAGTTTTCTCTTCTCGTAGGTTAAGTGTGTCTTTGTGCATCACGTGCATTTTGGAGAGCTTTTTCCTATTATATACAAATAATAAACCTGAAGAGTTGGTTTGAACGCGCTAATCTCTGGAATTGCCAGTCAGAAAATAAGCCGTTTGAAATATTCTTTTTGCATTTGATAGCTCAATTCTTGAGGAAGGTTGAGCTATTTTACATCACGCTACAACCCATAGGAGAAAAGCAAGAAGATAAAAAAAAACGGTAGAGAGAATACTAAGTGAAAATGAAGTAAGAACGCTGGCGGACGATGGGGTGTGACACCAACGTGATAGGTCTCAACGTCATAGGAAAATTTACGAGGACGAAATCGCGGGCGGGAAAAGCTATTCTATATCATATCAGTTGTTTGGAACATGTCGTCACGGTCTCAATTTTGTTGTTAGATAAGAATTGACTTTGCTATAAATAGAACACCTATAAGAAACTTAATCATATAATTTAAATTACTTTTTGAAACGCAAAAACATGTATGTTAATTCAAGCAAAGAAAAGTCGATTAGGACAGTAAAAAACCAAGTGGAAAGGCTCTAAAGGTACAAAATACCGCCAGAATACGCGAGTTTTACTTTGGCATGTGTTTTTCAGTAATCAAAAACATTAGCACCACAGCACCACTAATAAAAAAAAAGGATTAACTTTTAAAACAACAAAATACAACATTTTTAACTCTTTTGAGACCTAAGACAAAAAAATACCACTTACGAGGGTAGTTTCTTGGACTGATTTCTGCGTTGCGTTGCATCATAGCTTTTTGATTAGAGTGTAAATAATATACGTATATCCAACATAATATATATATACAGGGTAGCAGGGACAACAACGCGCAAACTGTAACCATGAATAAATTCAGCACATGATTGTAGGGGTAAATTATTTTTGTTGTTACCTACCTATCAAAAAAAAAGTGTTTCATAGAAAAGTACAATAACTACGCGGCGAAAGGAACAGCAGAGTTGGTAGCGGCTCCAACTTACGAGTCGTGGTCGTGGGTTCGAACCCAGCCAGGCGCCTTTTTTTTTTTTCTTTAGCCTACATTGTGTCTCACTGCTGGGTATAGGCCTCCCTTTTTCCTTGCAAACCTCCCTGTCTTGTGCGAAGATTACATGTGCACAATAGCCAACAGTATCTACCAACGTCTGCCCACCAAACAACTTGCTGGATAATTTTATTGCAACAATATCCAGCAAGAGTAGTACCTTAGAAATGTATATAAAGACGCTATAGGTACCTAAATGCACCTGAAAAAAATAGAAGATTTGTTTTAGAAAATAACGTATTAGAAAAAATATTGTTAATATTTGAGGTGCTGGAATCCATTGCAAAATAACGTTCTTTTCCGCAAAATTAACAGGCAAGTATGCGTTTGTTGTGTACATCGACATGATTCCTGTATCCAAATCTCCATAATTAATAAACAGTTTCAATACTTTCTTGTATCATCAATACGCCCTTTCTCAATGTTTTAATTCAAAGAAGCGAAAAATCCATGCATACACAATTAACCGCACAACAACTAACACAACATCCTTCTGGAGTAAATGCTATATATACCATCTTGAAAATTCCATATTGATTGTAATCCTACAATTACACAAAGGGAAACAGAAACATCAATTTCATGCAATTCGAAAGAAACGGGAAAAAAAATGAATTAAATCTTGTTGTCACTTGACACTTGTCAAATAGTGATGTGGGTTGATTTTATTTAACTCGTAACTCAAATAAAGGCTCTATTCTATTTTCTCTCGAGGTGCCACTCGAAGTTTTCGCGATTAGATATAAATATCACAAACACTGCCACTATAGCCGATAGAATGCGAAGATAGGTAATAAACTGGAGATATTTCGTGTAATAAACCTTCAAAATACTGTGATGTACAGATTCACAGGATTTTAATAAAAGTAAAAATACATATTCTCTGGGTTAGTGCTGTCAGTTGATAACGTGTATTTTGTCATTAAAATCACCACCGTATCGTCATTGATTATCAGATTGACAGTGAAATGTGAGTCGGAAAAGACGCTCTTTACAAAGTCGAACAAGGCCAATCTGTCACTGACTTAAACCTCAAAGTATCAACATTTAATGGTTGCTGTATTTTGGATCTTGTTATGATTATTTTCTTCAAGTTTCTTTTATGTGCATTTCAAACGTACGAAGCTGCTGGGAACTTAGTTTTCGAATTAAATACTCAAGTCAATCTAGTACCTGAAAGTTAATGACTGAATAACATCACTATAGTCAAACTGACAAGCAACATAAAAACTACAATCAGCACCTTAATTGCGTAACACACGATTAATTGGAATCGGTTTCATTTTGACAGTTCAACAACATTCATTGCGTTATTTACGTGTTGAGCAGACACATTTTTCGAACTTATGAAGCAACGGATTAGCAATTTACTTCAAAATGATTCAGATTCCGATTGATTGTGTGTTACGCAATTGGGGTGCCGTTTCACGTTGATTGTTAAACTACTATTTATAAACGAGAGTAAGCAAACTTAAAAATGTGATTAATCAGAGGAGGACCTGCTGCAGCGTTAATGGTACATATTTGTACTAGATGAAACAGATTCGGTTACCACCTCGAACTGTAATTGGGGATATATATTGTTTTTATGATAAATCATAAAGAAACGCTCCTATTCATGAATTGGTGACATTGACGACTACATCTGGAATTGAATCAATTGAGTGCATTATCAAAACATTTTCTATTTATTACGATTTCGTGATTCCGGTTGGACTTATTGAAAAAAAATTACTTATTTAAAAAAATCGACCATTTTCAATGATAATAATTGGTTACGTCTTTTTAAGTATAATACGATTAATAGACGTTACAAAAGGTGGGCCCAAAAAAAACTGTCTCCTTTAAATGATTTAAAAACTAAAATGAAATAAATGCTATCAGTTCGACACGACCAGCCAAGAAATCGCAAAATTATGCAAAGACATCGGCATAAAAACTTTTTCCATTTATTACTTTATATGATTCAATAATCGCCGTATGCGTTATGTCATTAGGTAACTTTGTAAGCGAATCGGAGAGACGACGCGTTTGCGTAAATATTGGCGACAGAGCCTCAAGGCTGTTCCAATTAAGCTATGGACTGGCTAAAAATAAAATGCTTAAAATAATCATTACACGAACACAAATAATAGTGATCGGTCCATTACGTCCGCAATGGTAATGATATTTCCCAATCGAAATATTTTTTTTTATCCATGAACTTTTGTTCGCGAGTACCCTGTTCAAACTGTGCCTATTTTATTGACATGCTCGGTCACCTGATGCACTCAAAGAGACCACGTTATTGCCACGCAGTGCACTCTTGAGAAAAAGTCAATTGTCATCAATTTAGGCATTACTTAGGTTAAGTAACAATATTTATGTTTTATTGTGAAACCAAACGAATAAGATTCAAAAATCGATGCGACCAATTTTGTACTTTATAACTGACGCTTTAAAGCACATTGAAAATTAAATTTTTCATGGAGTTCCTTGCAACTTAGAAACAGAACTCAAGCAATTGATTTATGTACGAGTGGCCCTCGTACAGTGTTGTGTTTACATACTATTTTGCATTTGTTTAAATTAAAGCAGAAACACGCGGTAATACAGTGACAATAGAATTATTCATAGTCGGTATTACGAAATAAAAATACTAAGTACTTATACAAAGTTGACCGATAGTAAATTCTGATAAGCTTTACCTTAATTGTCCAACGCCTCCGAACAATCACGAGAAAAAAACTTAGTTAACCAGTCCACTTTCAATCAACTGTCACGTTCGATTTTACAATTTAAGAACACACTTTGAAAAGTGAAGTTTTGGCGGGTGTTGTGCAAGATGGCGCTAGCGTCGTGCGTGCGCTTGCGCGGGCGATCTCGCGGGCACTGATCGAACCTCCTTTCCTTTTACTTCGAGACCTCTGTCTGCATTGACACTGGTCAGTAGAATAGATCAGCATTCGACTTCCGATGATGTATGCATGTTCCGGTTGGGAATTGTGATTAGTCGCGTTTCATTTGTAATAGGATATGGAAACTACTGAGTTCGAAATACCCCCGTTTTTTTAAAGGAATTATGTGGTTAGATTTAAAGGATATTGGTATCTCCCACTGTTGGTTAGACATAATGTCATAAAACCTATGTAGGTTCTATGACAACCTAAAACCTAAGGGTTTTTAATGGGGATATTTTCTCCCCTTCTCTTACTACACCATCCTGATTAAGGGGAAAGGGTCCCTGAATATCGCGTAGTGTAATAAAGCTTTAATCTAACTAACAGTGGGACTGTTTAATATGAAAAAAGAGAAAAGGCTGAGTCAACTGCATCATTATTTTTGGAGTAGATTACTACCTCTTAAATACTGGGAAAGAGGAGTTATATTGCTTCTTTATGAATTTACGGTGATGTAGTAAAGTAGATAGAAGTAGAAGTAGGTAGACAGAAAAATATAAAATATTTGATTAAACAAAAAAGTTCTCTAAAATTACTTATTTTCCATAGAAAAGACATCAACGAAATCTTATCAAATATTTTGAACAAGAAAATCGGTTTACAAATAAAAGTAAAAAGATGTCTCATAAAATAACTGTAGGATTTTTCTAAAGATGTAGGATATAGGCTACTAAAATCATAAGCTCGCAAACGCAATCTCTTAATTATTACTGAAATCGAAGATCCAGTGATAAAGAATTAGTTAAATTCTCATATTCATCGGTAGCCTATCGTTCCTACTAATATTTTGAATAAGAAAGTTTGTATGTTTGGATGTTTGTTACTCAATCACGCAAAAACAACTGCATGGATTGGTTATTTGTCACACAGATAGTTTATAACCAGGATTAACACATGGAATACTTTTTGTCCCGGTAGTACGTTCCCGTGGGATAATTTCCGACCTTCTCGCGGGCGAAGGCGCGGCCAGAAGCTAGTCTAAAACATAAGTTTTCTGCACAAAGAAACAAAGAAAACACACAAAAACACACACATTTTACACAATCAAAAAGTGTATATTTTATTAAACTTTATTACGTTATCAAATAACAGAAACGAATATTATCATTACGAAGACGATTATGAGTCATTTGTGTGTTTTAAACATACTTAGATGCGCCGTTTTATTGCTAATGTAAGCTAATTGAGTTTCCGTGCATGTTATGGTATAATAGTTAGTTGAAATGATAATGTAAGGTGCAGAAGTTCCAAGACACATGATCCATGAAACAATATTACTATATTTCCTATTCCCAGACTCAACCTATCACACTTCGTCACCCATACACCCACTTCCACATACCACACACCACTCTTCAGTCCATCTCCATCTTTTATTTGTTTGTTAATAATATTAAGAGGAGGAGGTAGAAAACTATAAAGATATATTATATCTTTATAGTTTTCTACCTTCCTTTCTTTAATTTCATTCTACCCTTGGCTTTATTATTTAAGCTTTTCTTGTCGCTACACGACATGTTTACTTCCTTAGTTTTCACGGTGAGATTTTTACAGCTTGTTTGATTGAAGGATCTGCTCCCTTTTATTGAACCACATTGTAAAGTAAGTGACGATTACGGTTGTCTCTGCTCGTGAAAGTCAGGAATGGCGTCGAAACTTTTAGTATCACCATGTAATATTTTCAAAGTCTGCAACTCGTCTTGGCAACACTCCTGTACCTAGCAGTGCCCAGCCTTAAATTTAGCAGTGCTTCACCCTAAAAATATTGAAACTGGTCTATAATTAATATGGAACTAGAAAGAGAAAGAAAAAAAATGTATCCTGCACAAACAAAACTCATTTACAAAAAAAAAAGACATAAAATGTCAGAAATGGAGTGTGGACCTTCTATAATTCCTTTGTCTTTGTTTAAACGGTGAATCGTTTAGAGTAATAATAACTGGTGACCCGCTGGCGACTTTACATACCTATGCTGATAAAATACCGAAAATTCTCTTAAATAACATTGTGAGTCGTTGTCAAAAAGCAATTTGCTGCCATGGCCAGCATAGCAACAAGAAAATTCATCATAATTCACACTGTTGGGACAGGCCTAAATCATAATCAGCCTATAATGTTCCCACTGCTGGGACACAGGCCTTCTCTCGGTGAAAGGGAGTGGGCCCTAATCCACCACGCAAGCCCAGTGCGGGTTGGTAGATGTCATAGGCCTAATTACTTCTGCCAATCTCCACGCTCCTCCTATATGCCAGTCTTATTCAAAATCTTACCGAAAAAATCAAGGAAAATCGAACGAAACCGAAAATCATTTTCTCATGGAAAAATCTGCAACACTTCCAATTAAAAGAGTGTGATACGAACCTGAAAATACAAAAGACACCCTTAAGCTTTCTTCACTGTTTTTGTTATTTATTTATATATTATTGTAATTTATTTGCTGTTCCATTATTTTTCGTACAGTCAACCGTAGGTACAGAGGCAGCACATCAATCTACCCAAAACTGTCAAATTTTCCCAATCAACCTTGAACCTAATGCTTTAGCGATAAAGTTGAAAATCTATTAAAAAAACTGACAGATTGTAGTAGTCTCATGAGCTGACGTCTGTACATCAGTGATAATCATTTGATATAGACAGCGATTTTATATCGTAGTAGTAAGAGGGGTTTTTCTAATTTCACTAACCGATACGTATGCAGTAGTCGTTTAAATTTCGCTACAGACGAGTCTGGTTTGTCAGGAAAAGAAATAAGAAGACCGTGTAACGTGTTTGGACACGGTAATACATTTCATTTAAATCTTTAGAGGTTGTTGTAAGGTTGTCACTGCAGAGTTTGCTTATGTGAAAGTGCTTTTGGTTCAAATCGTTGACACAAGTTGCAAACATTAACGTTTAAAATCCCAAAATAATCCTATATCAACCCAGTTACTGGGTAACACGATACCCCTTGGTAAGACTGGTTGTCAGACTTTTTTGGCTTCCGACTACCCGTAACAACTGTCAAAAATCTACGAATGACAGCCGGGACCAACGGCTTAACGTGCTTTCCGAGGGACGGAGGGGTCACGAATGTTCATTATGTAATGGTCACCCATCCACGAACCGACCGCGGCAAGCATAGCTTAACTTTCTTTCGATCCGTGCTGTTGTTATTATTTAGCCACTAATACGAGAAAAGAAAATAATTATACAAAAAGAAGCGAAACAAAAGTACTTAAAGTACACTGGACGGGCAACCCTAACTGCAAAGTGACCAGTCGTAACATCCGTAAACTGTAGCAGTGGCCGACTTTGGAAAAACCACGTCTAAATAAAAATTCATTGTTTGCTAGACACACGGTGTCGCGCACACACAAGACCCTCACGATTAAATTAATCATTTGTTATTACAATCTATTTCAATGCTCTTTGGATTCAAATTCTATTTAAACACTGCATCAGAAATTTGCTCCAAAAATAGTTTATGACTACAGTCTTTCACTAAGTAGTTTGCCAAGTTAACGCATTGAGGGACACTAAACGCCCACAGTAATAACAATAAAACTTCTATTGTGTTCGGGCCCGCGGCCCCGCGTGGTGTATTATGGCCCACTCCCTCTCACCGAGAGGAGGCCTGTGTCCCAGCAGTAGGAACATTATACGCTGATTATGATATGCTAGTGTCCTTCAACCTATTCAAAATGCCAGTAATTTGCTAATTGAGATATTAAAGTATCGAGAAATAATATTTCCAACTATTCGTAGGATCTATCCTAAGATTGTGCTAGCACGTAACAGTTTAAAAACTAAAAATTTGTGTGAATGTTAAAGTTTATGAGCTGTGCCCCGCGGTTTCACCTGTCTTGCTCGGCTCCTACGGTAGCGGTGTTAAATAGCCTATTAACTTCCTCAAGAATTGGGCTATCAAAAGCATTTTTATTTTAAATACCACTTATAGTACAGATGCCAGCATATCAAGCTACCCGAAACTGTCAAATTTTCCCATTTAATCTTGAGCCTAATGCTTGCTAAGCGATAAAGTTTAAAATCTTTTAAAGAAATTTAACAGATTGTAGTAGCTTGATGTGCTGGCGTCTGTACAAGAGATTAGCGTGTTCAATCAATAAAAACTTTTTAACAAAAAAATTAAACCGCCGAAAAAACTGAAAAGCAAAAAATAATAAACCTTTTTTATTTAACCTTAATAATAATAACTAAGTTCTTAAACTAATGTAAGTATACCTAAGTAATTTTGAGTCAGCGCCAAACAATCAATAAACAAAGATCACAAATTGCCTTTTTAAACGGCGCCAACTCAAAATTACTTAGGTGTACTTAAATTAGTTTAAGAACTTAGTTATTAAGGTTAAATAAAAAAAGCTTATTATTTTTTGCTTTTCAGTTTTTTCGGCAGTTTAATTTTTTTGTTAAAAAGTTTTTATTTTATAATTTTTTGGGGCTATAATCTACTAATTGTTTGCCAAAGGGCAGGCATATGTGGCACTGAGTAGAGTAATAATACACAACTCAGCATTCAAATCTGTGAGTAAACAATAAATCACCCCTATTTCCCCACCCTTAGGGTTGGAATTTTTCTTTCAAATTTATATGGGACCAACTTTGGGGTATACCCTTTCCAATAAAAAAAGAATGATCAAAATCGGACTACTCTGTAAAACGTTATGCGAGGTCATACATAAAAAAAAATAAAAAAAATATACGCGTTGACTTGAGAACCTCCTCCGTTTTTTTTCGTCGGTTAAAAAAACAAACTCTTCAGCTTCATTATATTAGTATATATGGAGACATATTTATTTGTTAGTAACTTGAAAGAACATTTCAAAACCGAATCCTACTAATATTATAAACGTGAAAGTTTGTATGGATGTATGGATGTTTGTTACTCTTTCACGCAAAAACTACTGAACGGATTTGGATGAAATTTGGCACACAGGTGGTTTATAACCAGGATTAACATATAGGATACTTTTTATCCCGATATTCCCACGGGATCGAAACTTATGCGGGTGAAACCGCGGGGCGCAGCTAGTGATTCATAAAAGAACGACCTTCCTTGTGACAAGGGAGTTCGAACTTTTCTTTTCAAACGAATTAGTTGAGTAAGACAGGTTGACTCACAAATGCATAGGTGTACCTACCAAGGTTTCTGTTCAAAGAATGCAGTAAAGTTGTACTTTGTGTCAAGTAGCCATTAAATCTGTTACACCTTGTTTTCAGAGTCTTGAACATAACCGCAGAATTACATGTTTTATAAGGTTTTAATTGAATTCATTATTCAACCGTAACGTGTCGTAAATAACCCTGTACCTATGTATAAAATATTTTGATTTCTTATTTAATACATTTAAAAAATATTGACTTGACTGTACTTCCATTTTTTTGGAAAATAACATAAATATTTTGGGAATATCCTATTAGGGGAACGAAGGATTGCCTCTTGATATGCGGGCTATAGAAATTTCCACATTCCTATTTTATAAATCTGATAACCAGAACTTGGCATAATTCTCCTGCTGTCATTTTTATCATCACAAATCTGCATCATACAAAACAAATCTTCATCCTGAATTAGTTCAAATCGGCACGCCTGCTGCGTCATCAACCTTATCTTCGCTTAGCATCAGGTACAATAATGAACCAACGTACGAATAAAAAAGATTGCTTGGCACGTCATAGCAATGACGCAAACCAGATTTTTATTATTTTTGTTTATATTATAGAAGGTATTTTGTTCGTAGTAAGTACGAAGGATTAGTAGTTGGGAATTCCTTACTTCCGTCTATGGGGTTTTCTCTTCGCATGTCCGTTTTTATTGAACCGGACACCATGTTTTTACATAAACGGTCACTTAAGTGGATTTTCATTGATCCTTCAATCTTTTGTTGTAGGTACTTAGTAGGTTTTACCAGTGGTTGTAGTCATCAACAAGATTTCATCTGAAGAGAACCGAAGTCACCGACGTAGACGTAGTAGTCAGTTGAATGAACTATAGCAGTGGGTTCTTCATGTAGCCGAAGGACTGAAAATTGAAAATTGAAATCGAAGCCGAAGAAATAGCGACATGAACCGAAGATTCTTTTACACTACCCACATTTAATGGATTTATTGGGCTTGACACCTTTTTTCACCGTTTTCTCACGTCATGGGTCGACCGTAAAGCTGCGGCTACATTGTGCATTGTCGCGATAATGCGAACTACTCTTCGCGCGTTTTTCTCGCACACTGCTCGACGTCTCGATGTACAGACGCCAGCACATCAAGTTACTACAATCTGTCAAATTTCTTTAATAGATTTTCAACTTTATTGCTAAAGCATTAGGTTCAAGGTTGATTGGGAAAATTTGACAGTTTCGGGTAGCTTGACCTGCTGGCGTCCGTACAACAGAGACCGCGCGAAAAGCAGTTCGCGTTATTGCGACAATATAGCAGTAGCATAATGCAAGCTTGCCTCCACACGGTAACCTATTCATACTTGAATGAATACTTTCATATCAAGTATATCTAGGGTGAATTTTTTAAATGTGTCAAGGGTAACCTTAGGACATTAACCTAGTTACGGACAAAATACTCCTAAGAACGTTTTCTAGTAGCCAGAACGGTTAAGGTGCACTGCCCCGTCTCTCAAACTCAAAAGCATTTATTTCAAATAAACCAATTCCAGGCACTTTTGAATGGTCAAGGGGTCGGCCAGTCAGAAAGATGAAGCTAGTTGCCCATTCTAAAGCGTAGTAGGTACTATGGAGAAGAACGGGCAAGAAACTGCGTTCTCTAAAATCCACCCTGTATAAAGAATACAGCTGGATCGCTAGGAGTACTCTGTCTTCGGCAAGAGACACAGGGCCGGATGTTATCATGTAAATCAAGCCAGGCCTATATCCAGCTGGTGATTGATTGACACGGTTATGGAAAATAGGGTAAGAAAACCCATATTCATAATGTAAGTATAATGAATTCCGCTCGTGGTATTTCCACGCGGAACTTCAAATGTAGGGAGTGTAGGTGACTATTCATAAACATTGATTGCTTATTGTTACAATAAAACTTTAATGTCACACTTTAATAGTTTGAACACGTTTTAAATGAAGAAATAGTTTAAGTTTTCTTTGTGGTACTCAGGCATAACATGCTAGTCTGATAGTATATTATATAGTAGTAGATGTATAGTATTAAATCTATGGGCATAACATAGACAATACGACTACGGTTTTCCGTTAGAGAACGGATCCATCTAGCTCGTGCTGACCAGCTAGATGGACCAACGACCTAAAGAAGGTGGCTGGGACAGACTGGACGTGGAAGGCGGATGACAGGGTGTTTTTGCGCAGCCTGGGCGAGGCCTCTGTCCAGCAGTGGACTGCGATAGGCTGAGTTGGTTGAAGTACCATTTCAAAATCAAGTGTTTCAGGTATATTTAGTCCGGGGCCATCTAAAGTAACTTTACAGTCATATTTCCCATCTCTCTTTTCTATCAATATTTTTATGAGAACACATATATTCCGCTGAAATCCGACCATTATCACTTGGTAGCTGCGCTTGCGACGGCTAATTAAGCTATAAAAAACTTTTTAAGTACTGTAAGCTCGTATCCACGACAATGTGTCGTATCCGGCTGTGATTATGGTAATTATTTTATTATTGGTTTATAATAAGAGCTCAATAAAACTTAGTGACGGCAATATGTCACGGTTGTCGCCTGTATTACTGCCACGCCGGTGTTAAGGCATAGTGCATTTTAAATTTGATTGTTTTTTAAAAGTGTCTATAGATACTGGAGCGGTATTTACCCTACCATTATAACGGGTGTAAAAATACCCGAGAGTCACTTGTTTTTCCCGTTATTATGACAACTTTTTTGTACTGGACCATACCTGGGAACCTTCTGTTCACAGAGATACGTTGTATTACGCTTTTTAATGAAAACAAGTTTTAAATGTTATAACATAACTTTAAATACACTCACGATCCCTACGCCGTTGCGTGCACTCATAAACTATCTCCTCTCCTCTCTCATAAACTATATCCAGCCTGTCCTTTGCCTTCCCCCAGCGACGCCCTAAGCTAAGGTCCGTACCCCACAGGAACTGCCATTAGCGTAGTCGCTTAGTTTTTAAGCCCTGTCTGGACGCCATAATTTATTGAGGCACCCACAGGCAAGTCCAGTGAAGCAGCTGACAACCTGATAAGTTCACCTGCGAGATTCCATAAAAAAAAAGCGTTACATTATGCACTGCTGTAAACAGCTAAAATTCACACTAAAAATAAAAGTCGTTTCCCAGCAAATGTTTTGGCACAAAGTTTGATGTACAGAATGCGTAGATGACGGCTTCGTGATGGCGCTTTTTACACCCTGTGGATTTCACACTGTGGAAATTTAGTCTGATGGAAGATTTACTTAAGGAAGTGATTATACCTTTCGCTTTGCTATCATAAAGAGTTTTTCCTACGCGTCAAGCTTTGAAGGTATTGCCCGCGAAATACTGCTGTCGAGAGCAAATCGTTTTGGTAAAGGCAGAAAAATAATTTGCAGGCCTAACTTTTTTTAATTGTACACATTTCCTTTTTTGTAGTAAATTGAAACTTATTTGCTATGGCAAATGAAAAAAAAAATAAGTTCAGTTTGATTTGATTTTCGAAAATCAGCCGATCCAATTTTTACAGAATATTTAAAAATCTCACCGTGAAAACTTAGGTAAAGTGAGCTTGAAGTGAGCAGTCATTCCAATGACAGCTTACTTCAAGATGGACTTCACGGTGAGAATAGATTTGATTTGAGAATAGACCGGCTGATCTCATATGGTACCACGCCATTGATTCCTTCCTATTGCACGCCATTCAACTCGATTTTCGGTAACTATCATCCAGCTATAGAGAGAGGAGAGGGGAGAGACCAAGGTCCAGCAATGGACTGTTATAGGCTGATGATGATGATTGATTCTTTCACGAGTTATTTCCCTTCACGATCTGATAACTATGCCTTAACAAAAGTCGGTAGCGCCTTATTGTGAGGGCGGGGCACGTTCACCGTACATTCGCCTGCTGCCTGTTTGAGTTGGAATGTATTCAACTACCTAAATATACACTACCGGTTTGGAGGCACAAGCACTAGCTGCCTTTATATTTAACTGAAAAAAAATGATTATTATTACGCCTTATATGGAGCAGCTCCACACTAAAATGAAGGCCCAAATTCTTAAATCCTAGGAGTAAGTATTAGACGTATTGTATGTTTATACAAGTGACGTTGTTGAAAGCATTCAAACTTTAATCCCGAAATTACACGATAATTTAGCTTCGACAGAGGTGTTTATACTGCAAAACATTTCATGTTTCTATCCTGAGGCTATGTATTGTCTGTCAGTCACGGAGTTCCGTACATAAGTTCCGTGACCAATCAAAACACCACAGACTAGTCTATGCATAGAAAATTAAAAGTAAGTCAACGATTCTTAGTTTAATTAGTGTTGAGTGGTCAAGTTTTGGAGGTAGAGTTATAAATAAATAGTTATAGTCACGATTTTATAATAAACTGTCAGTTAGTTAACATTATAATAGCCTTTAACAATACAACTCACTGTGGTATGTCAATATAAATTGTAATTAATTATATGTAAGGGTATTTTCACTGCCGGTTTAAGACGTTCATTTGTATGCAATTATGTTTGATTAAGTGCTCACGCGCACGCTTAGACTAAGATACACACACACCTATGCACCCTCGTACACACACACACACACACAGGTTGATGTATGTTTGACACATCGACACGCATGATCTTTCGAACTGGTGCAATTTATATTAAACTTTGCAAGACTAACTAGGCAAGTCTCCCTAAGCTCAACCTCGTAAATACTCCTGCAAGGTTTATCTTAGAGAGGCTTGCCTCTTGTTTCTGAAAACTTGATCAGTAAAATCTGCTGTTGGATCACATGTTAGTTAGCCAATAATCTAAGTTAGCATGGGATTTGACCACACATTTAATTAAGTAGGTACGGTCACCGACACACATTCACACGGTCATCGACACACGGTCACACACAGTTGATGTTTTCGTATAAAATTTTATTTAATTAATAGAAAACAAACAGTTCCTTTTTCAAACTAAATTTCATTCGAAAACATCCATCAGTTTCTTACTATATCTAAACTTCAAATATATCGGACGACCCTGGTTAATTATCTCCTTTGGTTGGTGGCTGTACCTAAAAAGTTTTCAGAAGAGGGTTAGAGCTGTTACTGTAGAAATATACTATCTTAGTAGAGGCTAATCGTTTTCGGTAGACTGGTGGCTGAGATGAAACAGTTCTTTTACTTTAAACTTCAACTCGTTTAAGTCTTTAATAACCATGAGTCTTCCTTAAAATGACTTCTAGGAATACATTGGCGTAGTCTTTAGATTTGCTAACCCATCTGTGTGGGGATGAATAATCCAATTAGTGACATGTAAAAGACATGTTTTCCTTTACTTTGTCAGCATTATAGCTTCTATGGACTCCCGACGTCAAAGTTCTCAGCGTCCAAGCTAAAATGCGTATCCATCCAAGCTGTGCAGAATTAGTAATAGTCAGTAGTGAATGCAGCTACTATCTGTCATAATTAACGTCGGCCTAATGTCGTGAGATCATGACTGTTTCGTTACCGACCGGGAGCAAACCAGGGCTGTCTGAAGCCAATATTAAAATGGTTTGTTTCCAGCCTCATTGATGGGTTTCTTTTAGACTTTGAAGGTAAAAAGTTCATGTAGAAAATATAGCTTTATTAATTGTCAGATTCCTACCATTTCAAGAAAATGTAAACGGTTGCCTTTTTAAAGTTTTCTCGAAGATCGAAGCGTAGCTCTACATTTCATCCTATCGTAGTAAGCTTTCGTAGATTTTGTTAAATTCCAATTAATTAATTGATCAAATAAATCAATTAATTAATTGTTTCTAATCCTTCACGATTGTTTTTTATAAAAAAACTACTTGTTTATTGCAATTAGTTATCAAAATGTTCATAATTTTCTATAAAAAAACAACCAGCTTCTGTTCCTTTGATCTTGGAAACAACGGCCCCCGCCGCAATGTTTCATACAATCATTTATCCTGGTAATCCAGAAAATCATAGCTGTCTTTTTTTCTTTGATTTTACTTATTTAGTACTTTCGGCAACCCTATATTGCACGTGAATTGAACCAATAAATTATGTTTAGATCAAGATTAAATAACAATTACAAGCCATTTTAGTGCGGTCACCTGCTGGGTGACACCTGATTTGAAAGGTGACACGAACAAAGCGAATTCAGTGGCTTTGCTGCCATGTTGAGTAAGTTCGGTAAAGTCTGGTCTGCATTTAAAATGAGCAAGTGAACTTAGTTTACCTAAAGGTTTTTTTCCGGCCAAGTAGAAAGCTTGTAACAAACTTTTATATTTCAATTCATGTAGAGCTAACTGCTAAATCGTATCGTATCATACTATAAAAAATTAATACGACTCTGCTGTTCGCAACTTTATGAGAAAAAACACTCGAACTCGAAAGCATTTATTTGAAATAAACCAATTAGCACTTTTGCATTGTCAAGGGGTCGGTCAGTGAGATAGATGAAGCTAGCAATGATGAAGCTATTCAAAAAAGCGTAGTAGGTACCTATGGAGAAGAGCGGGTATGGCACTCATTCATGTTACATCATTTATGTTAAAATTATACATGTGAGAACGATGAAGAAAGACGTGTACGTTTTGTCCGTAATAAAAAAGATAAAAACAAAAAAAAAACAGAAATTAAAATAAGCCGTAGCAGCTAAGATATGACCAATTTAATAACAGCCGTACGGGTCGATCTTTGAGGTTAAGTAACGCATCTTTCCATACCGAGACGCCTCTGTGCCCCGGAAAGCACGGTAAGCAGTTGGTCCCAGCTATCATTTGTTAATCTTTGATAGTCGTTATGGGTAGTCAGAAGCCTGAAAGTCTGACAACCAGTCATGCCAGAAGTATCGTGTTACCCAGTAACTGGGTTCTGGAGGTCAGATAGGCAATCGCTCTATATAAAATACTGGTATTCAGCTGTATCTGGTTAGACTGGAAGCCGACTCCAGCATAGTTATGAAAACGCTAGGCAGATTATAAGCATTAAAAATCTTGTAGGGGCCCAGCCAGGCTTCTCATTACCATTGGCTAGTAGTTATAATAGAGACTAACTATGCCTTGAGCGTTAAAAATACCTTCCCATATTTTCCAGCTCTTGGACTATTAGCTGTCAAAGCTAATAAAGAATTACGCACAATAGGCCTCGAGCTATTCCGATCAATTCGCTACCGGATCAAAATAGTTTCTTTAGCGTGTTGATATAAATATTAGATTACATTTGTTATTCATAAATCGAGATCTCGACTTCTCGAGACGGAACACTTGGACGGTGGCCCGCAGAGCATTTGTCACTAGTGCGAACCAGATGCATAACTTAATGCTCCCGATAAGCTTGAGAAAACTATACAATAGCAACGTCACGCTATGGTATGCCATTGGATCGTGCTCGATTCTCATGATCAAATCTGATAGTAGGTATACCTTTGACCTCGCTGAAATCATATAAAATTAAACTTACGAACGTGTTATTAGGTAGTAAAAGATCCATCATAGTCTATATAGTATAGTGATCTTTTATGACACCCAATAAAAATGACTAATGTTTTGTATATCCCTCATTGCGTAATACATTTTGTTTCTGAATGCGATTTAGGTTTAAATCATTTATTCTCATAAAAGACAAAAATGCCACTCACATGAGAACAGACAAGATACATTCAGTAAACTTATTTTAGGTAACCGTCACCAAAGTAGGTACATGTATATTACTATAATTATATAATTATTCTATACTCATTCAGCAGTTCAAATGGTTGCGCCATTTAAGAACATTGGAGGACTTTAGTCTTTCCGAAACTAAGCAAACTCCTGTGTAGCAATCGTTTTTCATATTTGGTCAATGTGGCTTCAATTCCCTCTGGCCAGGCTGTGTTATTGAGTAATTTCTAAATTTAATTTAATTGAATTCTTTCTTCTAAATTTTTGCCTGGTTAATGGCAATCGGCTCGTCCCCTGTTTCATGGGTATTCTGTACACTTCTGTCTAACCCTTCAGGGTTCAACCCTTCATCACATCACGCCTGTATTGTGCTTGACAATTTAATTATCGGATTTTTTTCTCATCATAAGGGTGATTAATTGAATGCTTAGAAGCTACGTCTGTGACGGGCTTGACTTATTAATTAAATAATAAGTTAAGCCCGTCACAGACGTAGCTGTAATACATATTATTATATCGAGATATTTATTATAGTATAGCAAGCTACCACACACGGGAGCTATACTATAATACAGTCGGTTATCATTTTTTTTTTAATAACCGACGATAAATTTCGACGCTATGGAGTCTTAACTCATGTGCTGAATCCATGGTTACAGTTTGCGCGTCGATGTCCCTGCCATCCTGTGTATATTTTGCTCTACTCGGTCTGCGGTCGTCCTTGCAAGCGCACGATTTTAAAGCTTATTTTCTGTACAGGATGTTCAAACTTTGAAATACCTAACACTATAATCAATCTATAAATTCGACAAGAGCACTACTTTTAGATCTAATTGAAAGTAATAAAATATTGAAAAATATACAGAGATATATATGTCAACATATTTTGGTGACGTAATACATATATATTATAGCTGCGGGTGCGGTCACTTGAAAATTGATATAGAAAATATGTTGTAATATGCCTTGCTGATTCATATTAATATATATTATAGCTACGTCTGTGACGGGCTTTATCCATGATCGGTGCATTCGCAAGTCGCCAAGTGAAAATAGCTATAAAACTAGTTTTCAAATTAAGTGCGTGTCAAAGAGACGAGTAAATGAAATTAATTGCAATAGTTCCGAGTATACGGAGGAAACCACTTCCATGAAATAAAGAGTGGTTAGACCGGTCCATCGAGACTGGAATACTTAGGTTTTGTTTACGCAATCTCCATTGTTATCACATTGGTTGAGTAGAAGATGTAAGGACTAAGTCTGATTATTAAGAGGTAGAATTGTGACTAATAATGATAGGCTTGCCATAATTTCAATCATAATTATGCATGAAGGTACAGTCACCAAAGGAGATAAGTAACCAGGGTCGTCGGATATAGTTGAAGTTTAGTAAGAAACCGATGGTTGTTTTCGAATGAAATTTAATTTGATAAATGAACTGTTTGTTTTCTAATAATGAAATAAAATTTTATCTGAAAACATCAATCCGTTTTTTTACTAAACTGCAACAACATATTTATTTATTTAAATAACATGGGAGACTTACAGGTAAAATAGACAGATCAAGGACAGTACCTACGTTAGTTTGAAAGCCAATTACAGGTACTTATAAAATACAGAGAGAAAAAAAGTAAATTCTGAGGAAATTCACACCAAGTTACTATATACTACTGCATAATTACTATGTTGCTCGCACTACGTAGGTACGAGTAACAGCCACCATAACAAAATAAACTAGATGAAAAAGTTACGGCTTAAGCACTTCCTGGCTGACGACACACTAGGTAGGAATGGATCTACATCGTACTGTTTACAAAGCTTATTTAATTTTCTGCTTGCACGCACAATGTAGGAATTCTGCTTATTATAATTGGTTGACACAATAGGGTAGTTTCCTGGGTGAAAAAATAATAATAATATTTAATCCGTCAGTTAGATTATCGAAAAATAATGGACACGTATTTTTTCTTTTGTCAATCAAACAAAAAATGACAAAGATAAAGTGTAATATTATATTTGTATGCCGATTATTGGCCGAACATACAGATCAGCTAAAATGTATAAATAACACCTTTTTGTACTTATGTTCACAAATAAAAATTGATTTGATTGATTTGATTTGTGTATCATTTGGGAGTGCGGGGTCGTGACGTCACTTGCTTGCAAAAGTGTCGCAAGCAAGTGACGTCACGCGGAACTTTAACGGGCGATATCTTCATCGTTTTTTATATAATTAACAAAAGAAAAAATACGGGTTCAATATTTTTTGATAATCTAACTGACGGACTGATTCGATTTTTTTAGGAAACTAGCCTAATGTAACGCTTACAATTTATGCGACGACCACCCTTTGGTGACCGTACCTACGTCTTTTTACTGTCTCACTGGTCTAGAGCTCGCAAGGGCTACTGCTGAGCATGAGGTCCTGTTACGATTCCCGGGTCAGGCAAAGTATTATTAGGTTTTACCATCTGGAATTTCTTAGTATAGATGGTAGAGTGTAGATTTCTGCCCGGTTGATTAAACTAGGCTGGAACTCTATTACATCGAGCTTAAAAAAACAGGCGGAATGGGGGTCCTCTGCTTAGTCCTTCAGGGAATACCTACAGTCGTCCTGTTATGTGACGACTTTTTCTCAAGGTGGTTGGCGGTTACTATAGAACGACACGTCCTATGATCCTACATAGGTACTCCTTCTGCTTCGTTCACGTTTATAAATCTGGTATCACAATTTCTACTTATGTAAGGCCGGTTACTGCATGTGAGCCTGAAGGCCAATCTCGTAATTTAAAACGTTCAAAATCTAGTCGCAGTCTCATCTCAGCTACAAACAAATGTCAAAAACTTGTCAAAATTTAGGGAAATTAGAAGTATTTTTTGACAGATTGACACTGAGATCAGACCGTGAACGTTCTTAAAATTACGAGAATTGCCCCTCTGGGGATCTACTCCGAAGTGCAAAGTGCGAATGTTCGGATCGGACCGACACATGGCCGAAGCGAATATTATTGAAAAATGCGTAAAAAGTCTGGATCGGCTCATTTGGGTCGGGACCATAGTCAATATTCGAAAGAGTGTAGGAGTGTAGGATCGGGACCTACCCAACCAAATAGTAACTTCGTAGCAGGAAACGGCCGAACATTCCGCCGATACTACTTCGGAGTAGACCCCCTGGTCTCTTTAAATAATGTCGCTGAATGAATTGTATGACAGACCTAATGGCTTATAAGTGTTACCAGGAGCAAGCAGTGCAAAAAAATTATACTCATGCGCGGTGGTCGTGGCTATAGTGCATATAGGAGATTTGTTTGCAAGTTTGTTACAAGCCCCTTCACGCTATGTTATTCATGTAAGTACGATATTCTTATTTTCTATACAAATGCCACCGACCAAATACCTCAAAACATTTGTAAGCATCTATGTTCTACACAGACAATAGCTAGACACAAACACCGACATTCCAGCCGTATTCTGAACCGTATCCTTTCACTCCACGATATTATGAATTTGGCACTACTTGTTCTCAGAATAAAGCCTTACAATGCTTGGTAAAAATCTGTTATTTAGTACTCAGGGCCACGCCAACATACCTAAGAGTCGATGACGGTGCACTTCCTATATTTTTATGAGCGTAAGAAATACCGTACTGCGTTACTATGCAAATTGGGGATTGGAAAGCTGAAATTGGACTAGACAGGATACCTGATCATCTGGCCTGAAGAATCATTATTGTGCATACACATTAGCGGCACGCGTCAACCGCAGAGGCAAACTGTTCGTATATTTGAGCACCGTACTCAAACACACGAGCGATAGGTTGTCGACGGCTGGAGTTTCCTCTGCCGTTCACTCATGCCGTTCGTGTATGTGAGCACTTAGGATTGAAAACCGATGGCAAGAAAAGTCAAGTTAAAGGCAAGGCAAGTTACACTTTTCACCGAACAAAACCGTAGGTTGAAAGAGTAGAGGATTTCCTTTACGGTTTAAGACATTTCTTTCTCAAAAATAATACAATTAAATCATGAGAAATACAAGTTAATCATAATACTTGATACACGAACTTATGAAGAACGTAAATAAATTAGTAGGTAGGAGGTGCGCAAATATTTTTCTTACAATGCTGTGGGTAACAAGAAAAAGTTAGTGTTATTTTACCATTACATATCGTTTCCTGATAACAAGTCAAAAGCAATTACACACTGTTAATAGTACCAAGCTGACAATATTTTTAATTTGTTAATGTTTCAAAATGATAATATAGTTTAGTGCCTAAATGTAAATACATAAAAACATGTATTTAATTAAGTAGGTACCTAATAATTTAATGTAGTAGAAGTAAATTATTTTTACAGCAATTTCAAAACCTTTCAAATGTACCTTTCAAAATGTTCCCAAAGGGTTTGGACTATGAAGGAATGTCGTTGGCGCCTCGTCGCCAAAAGGTCACACAGTGGAATGCCGCGCGAGATACATTCTGATGGCACAAACCGTGAACTTTCATATGACAAACAGACAAAGACTTCCAGAAATTAATGATCCACTTTAGGTACCATATGTCACCAACACAGATAGTTCTTATTGAATTTTTAAATGACACTAAGAAAACAAAGGTGATCGTGATAGGTATTGTACCTATAGAAAAGTAAAACATGCAGGAAGTGCAGCAACAGAAATCATGATTTTAATTAAACAAATGAATATTGGTTTATGTAAGAAGTGGGTTCAATACTTGGTCAAAGGAGAAATTGCCATTTCAAGCTCAACACTAGGCGGAACGGATTACGGTATGTTCGCGGTATATATCTTCTTTATTCTAATTCTAGATATATACTGCGAACATACCGTAATCCGTTACTTTATCCATAAATGGAGGAAGGGTGATGAGCAATCCAATTCGTAAGGAACAGAGACCGGCTGTTCCTTTCTAGTCAGACGGGAAGTAAGCTGTCAATAGTGTCAATCCCTAGCATCAGGTGGAATGACCGCCCACATCTAGCTCACTTCACGTACATATGTTTTCACGATGAAATATTTACAGAATAGATCGACATGACTTTTTACTTTCCAATAAAGTACATTCGAAAACATTTCAACACACACAGCAATGAACTCTTAACCGTTTTAAGATGGCGGCTAATTAGTTTTCGGCTTTTCTCGTCCAACAATAGCAGGTGGCCTCGGGTAACAGGAAGCCAGTGAAATGATCAATCAGACTTGTCCTTCTTAAACTCACCACACCACTTCCTCAACGAGTGTTTGGATTGATGAAATGTCATGCGTTGTGGTCGCCATGGTAAATGTAGGAATGGGACAGTACCTTCTTATTGGTTTACTGAAAACTACTCTTGATGAAGATTATATACCTACATATAAATCTGGGAATTTCTGGGAATCTGGGAAAAGCGGCAGGGCAGACCGCGTAATTCTATTTTTCTTACGTTTTTTGCAGGTCAGCACCAGGTGGTATAATTATGTTGATCAAAATATGATTTGCAACCATAATAAATACCTATGTATTTATAGAATTATAATCATTCAAATTATCAATACCAATCTCTAAGTTCAAATTACCCTATCGAATGACTGTTTTCCGAAGTCATGATATTTCGGGCCAATTCTAACTGGAAGAGTTAATTTTGAATTCCTTCAATCCATGCCAAAGTCATGTGACCGTCTGTACCTACATACTATGTATACATTTGCATGTTACTGAGGCCCTGCAGCTTCTCTACAACAATAATCTTCTGGAAGAAGTCTCTACAACCTAAACAATTGATATACAAAAAGGCTGTCTGTAACAATTTGGAATTTAAACTTATTTTTTGGGGTCGACGCAACATAAATCTGTTTTTTTCATATTTCTCTATTAATCGTCCTCTTGGTACCCCCTTGCTGATTATATCATTAACACAGTCAATCCATCGTTTCTTTGGTCTTCCCAAACTTTTATAGGAATTTAAAAGAAGAATAGAAGTAAAAAGTACACGAGTATTGGATAATCATGGTCTCTCTATGCGCAATGGTGACATTTACTTAGACGACGCACTAAGGCATTGAAATGCGTTAAACAGGCGTGATTAACACGTACTGACATTATCCAAGCACAAAGAACTTACACCAGCTATAATGATCCAGTTTCATTTATTTTAACTAAGTAGGTACATGATTATATATCAAAGCTGTCGCCCACATTACACATCGTATGTGAAGTTCTTTTTCTAGTATGCTAGTCAGACGTAAGCTATCTTTTTGTCAAAGTTGGTATATATTCGTTGGTAGATACAGCTGTTATAATATGAGGCGGTACCATCTGATCCTGCAATAAGCATAAATATATAACTCAGTTTGTTGCCGTTCACATACTAAAGTTTATTGCAAGGAAATATTTATTCCAAGTTTTGAAACATACTTCCTATGAAACAGTTTTTATTACTGAGGTAACGCCACCTATCTAATGAATCAAGAACTAGCTGTAGCAAGGTTCTTTGGTGGCAATTTGTTGTACTGTTTACGATTGTTTTGAGTTCTGGGTTGTTGAAAATGTAAACTAGATGGCGTTACTAGTTCAGCCTGTGAAGGTTTTATACGATTGTTGAATATAAACTGGATCTCCAACATTGCTCCATTCTATTATTTATTATTATGTCTGGCTAAGCTTAGATAAGATGAATCAGATACTTTCAATGACTCGAGAGTTGTTTTTGTTTTATATTCTTGCCTTACCTGCTGTAATCTCTTGAGTGAAGTAAGTCTCCGAGTGATATTCATAGCGCTATGTTTCTCGAAGGGTTAGGCAGGGGTGTACCTGTAATACACCCACATTTCGCCAGTTATGTTTAAGTCCCATGTAATTCTTAAGTTTTTAAAATTATATTTCTTTTTCAATAATGTTTCTATTCTGAACCCATAGGGCACTCTGCCAAAGTAGGGCGATTCTGCCAAAGTGGCCTTTTTAAGCCCCAAGTTCAGGCCATGATGTGGTAGCTGGTCTGACTGAACAAGGAATTGGTATATATATATTATATTGGTATATATACAGGGTGGCAGGGACATCGACGCGCTAACTGTAACCATGGATTCAGCACATGAGTTTAGACCCCATAGCGTCGACATTTTTCGTCGGTAATTAAAAAAAAATATTGCTGTTCCATACGTTTTGACCGCGTAGGTATTGCACTTTTCTATGAAACAGAAGATTTTTTTTCTTCTAGTGAACTGCCATCCCATCCGATGCTAGGGATTGACACTATTGACAGCCTTACTTCACCTAAGTTTCTAAATCTAAACCTAACAGAGAAAACTTAGGTGAAGTGAGCTGTTAGATAAACCGGCTGATCAGATGCTGTTATTTTTGAAATATTTTCTTTTACTCAGGCACAAAAATAATTTGAGTAAGTTCTTTTCAGACTTCCTAGGAACTGCCTATTCGATATTGGAAATAACTCACGTAACACATAGAGAATCTATTTAAATTCGTATTGCGCTGGAACAATGTCGAAGATAGCTTGTGATGGGAAAACCTTGAATGTTTTTCCCCTTGATTGTACCTATTTGCCTAGATTACATTTAAGTGTGATCCTTAATTACGGTGTAATTCTTTTGTAATTTTATCATATAGCATTGATAGGTACATCACGTGTATTTACTATAATAATATGACAAATCTAAACATGCATAGTACATACAGGTGATAAGTGATTATATGACATACATACATATAATAGTCACATGACAGTGATTGCTTGAGTATAGTTTTCAATGTTTTTCTTCGTATGTACATTGGAGCTGACATGGCAAACAATTTAATTTAATGTTTTGTGTTTCCTAATGTTAATAACTTTGCGTAATCATACTATCTTGTAACATGACTAATTTGTAATTTGACATAAATATTATACTAATTTAATCTTAATGTATTGCATGTCAACTTGATGTACCTATTGTATTTTAACTATGTACCGAAATTATAATTACGAAGTTGGTATGCTCAATGGCGGGACATAGCAGAATTACCTGTAACCAACCCAACATCTTATAAACCTATGATCCACAATAAATTATTTGAATTTGAATACTAATGTTTATGGAAAAACTACTTTAATCCCTACACAATAAAGTTCAGTTTACGCTATAACTTCAAACATTTTTATAACCTTTTCAATAGTGCTAGTCACTCTGAAATCAACTTGACTACTATTAAAATAAAGCTGATATTTGTTTAACTTGAAATAAATTCAATCTGAAACAAATAAAATTTGAATATATATGTCTATTCTATAGAATCAAGTTCTTCTAACTTAACAGACAGCTGTGCTATTGGGAAGTATGTTGCGCCACTTCTTGTTCCCAGCAAAAGCACTAGGAAGTGGGGAAGGGCTGGTGTTTAGAGGGACTGTCTTATGTAATTATGACGTTGAAGAGTGTTGATTCTCAGCCTTGTTTGAATAAACGACATTTGTTTTTGTTTTTTATGCGTAAGTACAGTTTTATTCTTTGGTCCTTAGACCATTTTCAATAGACCAGGGGGTCTACTCCGAAGTAGTATCGGCCGAATGTTCGGCCGCTTCCTGCTACGAAGTTACTATTTGGTTCGGTCGGTTCTGATTCTACACTCCTACACTCTTTCGAATATTGACAATGGTCCCGACCCAACTGAGCCGATCCGAACTTTTTTTTGCATTTTTCAATAATATTCGGTTCGGGCATGTGTCGGTCCGATCCGAACATTCGCACTTTGCACTTCGGAGTAGACCACCAGAGTCTATAGTTGTGCCAGATAGAATAGCAATAATTTATTTTTCCTACACGGAACATAAAACTGGGGAGATGTGGGTGCATTGCACCTCTGCCTATCCCATCGTTGAATACAGGAGGATATTTATGTTTATTTTCTGAAATGAAGTGTTTATTTCTGTAAGTAGACCTGTAAGACACTTTTGGGGACCGTCTCCATGAGCGAGAGAATCGCTGCGATATTATCGTCGTGATGATATCGCTGGGTGGAGACACGTTCTAAGAGAGTGTATAGAAATACGTGGTTACACGTCAATATTTTGTTGGTCAATATTTTAAAACTAGATGGCGCCAGTTCTTAGTCACAGCGAATCAAAACCTACATGCTCACAATTGGACAAGGAACTCAACTAATCTTGATAGATAATACTGTAATCAGTATGCTGGGCAGGGTGTGTGGCGGTAAAGTATGACATCATCATTACCAACCTTTATTATATGGTTTGTATTGTGATGGGTACGAATGGAAGAAAACCTATTGGGAATCCCTGTCACGGTATATGTAAGTCCCTCTAAGGCGCGTCACACAGAAGCGTTGTGAGACGAGGACTGGACGCAGACACGGCGTTCCTTGCACGTATCTTCAAAATTCGTTTCACATTCGGTACCGTATACCGAGATTGTTTTGCCGGAATTTCGTCATAATCATTGGCATTTCATTCACTGCTGAAGGCCTACTCCCTTTTGTGCAATGCGGTGCGGACTCTAGCATTTGGCACAAATTGGATTTATGGGCTGGTTTTCGGTTTCAGACTATAACTTCCCCCTCGAGTACCTATCTACTTGTTTGTGCTAATGTCGTAGCTGTTGTAGGTAGGTACTCAGTTTAAGTTCGAATACTATTCTTTAGAATAAAACACTGTTATTTAAACCATAAAACTACTTAAGTACAAAAGTATACGGTAATAATTTACGTTGAAAAATATCCTGTGACCCACTATGGTGTTTATAAGTAGGACTTGTCAACAAATTGAACTCTTTGTTAACCAAATAAGATTCACTTTAGAATGAACAGTCACTGAGACTTGTTATTCCAGAGCTACCTCTGGTTTTATAGAGTCATTTATTTCGCCATAATAAAAGAAGTCTTTCTATTCTATTTTGTTTGAATAATTTTCTTACAGTTATCAAATCGAAATCTTGATCTCGACCGAACACTCTGGTTAGTCACATTGTTCTTAAAAAAAAATATCAAAAGTCATTTATTCAAATTAGGCTGAGAATCAGCACTTTTTGAACGTCAAAATTACAAAAGACAGTCCCCCAAAAACGCCCGCCCTTCACCACTTCCTAGTGCTATCGCTGGGAAGAAGAAGTGGCGCAACAAACTCCCCAGCAGCACAGCTGTCTGTTCAATTAAGTAAGTACAGTAGAATGAACACTGTGATTTTCACGAAAGCAATCTCCTAAATCTTGATGCCGAGTAAGACAAAATGTATGGTCAGCTGACTGCACTGACCCTAGATCATCTGATCTTGTAAGTTAATAAGTTAATTAACTTTGCCAATACGAGACGGTGACACATGTAACTGACAGCATAATCAGCCTATAGGTATTGTTGGGACTGTTGGGACACAGGCCTCCTGTCAGTGTGAGAGAGAATCTACAGCAGTGAATCACATAATATGGACAGTCCACTCTGCCAGCAATCATTTTCAGAACCCTGTTAGGACTGGCCTGGCCATTACATCTTATAAGCAAAGGATGACGCCACTGTACATAGGTGCCTTTGAGGAGAATAAAAGTAGGTATGAAGGTACTAAGGTACCTTTAGATCAGAGTGACAAATGGGAAATAATAATAAACCTAGTGACTCGAGGCACAATGAAGTGCGTCAAGTGATGAACACACAATGGAAGTCGAAACTATAGGTACCTACATTTCGCAGCACGACTAAGTGCCATCGCGGATACTGGCGGTGGACCACTTGTCAAGCTTATTACTAAGGACATAAGGGTGAAAACTGGTCGACCGCCGTTGTCCGCGATTGTACTTGCGGAAATTGCCTTTAATTTTGACAGTTCAGCCACATTCATTGCGTTATTTATGTTGTTTAGCAGACGAATTTTCCAAAGCTATGTGGCAATGGATTAGGAATTTCCTTCAAAACCCTCGGATTATGATTGAAAGTGTGTTACCCTATTAGGGTGCTGGTTATATTTCAAATTGAATCAAGGGCCAGGGCAAGAAGACGGTATCGCATCATAAATACTACTGCCAAATTGAAATTCTCTCTAGATACAGTCTGCAGTTTGTTTGTAGATGATTTGGCTAGAAACGGGATGACAACTGAGATGACGGCTAATAGAGATTTAGGTATGGAAGAAGACACGTTGCGCTGACCCCAATTATATTGGGACTAGTATTACATATATTATACATGTAGATGTGATTTCTAGATGCTATGTATTCTAAGTATAATAGGTATACACCTGCCAGGGCCACGGGTTGTTCGAAAGAGATACCGTGGCCCCTGGCACCACAGGCAACTGAAGGAACACGGGTGGGTTTTAGTCAGTAAAAGTCTGACACGCCCTTCCGCTCAGCCCAGCGGGAGAGGTCATTTGATGATTTCCCAGCCAAAAAAAAAAGTATAATATACACATAAACCTTTCGGAATAAATGCTATATTTGATGGTGAAAACCGCATCAAAATCCATTGTGTAGTTTAGAAGATCTAATCGATCACACAGACAGACACGATAACCGACTTTATTTTATACTATTTACTAACAACCCGCCCCTGTTTCGCATGTTTTTTTACGACTTGACAAAACATGGATACTCTTTTATTATTATGTAATTCGAACTTTATGTACATAACCCTTCCAGAATATTCTCTACATGATGGTGAGAACGGGTAGCGGGATCGTCCGAAAGGGTTACCGCTGCCCAGGAACAGAAAGGGCTAAGGAAGGAACACGGGTGGGTTTTAGTCAGTAAGAGTCTGACACTCCCTTCCGCTCCACCCAGAGCGGGAGGGGTCATTTGATGATTTCCCATTCTCAAAAAAAAAAAATGGTGAGAACCGCATCAAAGTGAGACAGAGAGACATCAAAGCGACTTTGTTATATATTATTCATTTGTAGATAAAGGCAAGAGAATTATTTGCAGTTTGAACGCAGGTCTTTCAATCAAATGCAGGAAAGCCATCAGTTTGTTTTGAAGTACTTAAGTGTGATGCAGTGTGTAATAAAATTGATAAGAGCCTTAACATTACATCTATGAAGAGCACTTCAGAAGTATAACTACGTCAGCGATAACGATTTCTCAAACGTGTTCTAAGTCGTTGTAATAACAACTAATAATCGTAGAAGTGAATGTTCCCGTGTAGTAAATAGATAAAATCCTTGAAAAGAATGACAAAAGTTTTACAGTTATGTCGTGGGTAGGTGGGTGCCACAATATACATATAAGGGACTTGGTTACCTCATCGATCCGCTTTTAAGCAACAAATTCTTGAAGAATACGAAACCGATTTTTAATTTTAAATTGATGTGGAAAAATATACTATATCTCTTTATACATATAACGTCTTCTTTATCTTAATTGTATAATAATTCTTCTGTACGTGTGTTTGTCACCTAACTTCTCCTAAACGGCTGGACCGATTCGGATGAAATTTTGTTTGAATATTTCAATGGGTTCCTGGATTGTTTGAAAATACAATGGGACCCGGCAGGTGGCGCTGCTTGAGAGTAGGTATTCAAAAATAGGTACCTACTACAATACGAATAAAAGTTTGAACAGTTTCCTCATTTAAGCAGTGAGCTAACCTATATTTTTATAAATAACTGATAGGTAAGAACTTTATTTAATGTTAATAAGCTTATTGTTTCTATAACAACCTGTTAAAATATCCTCGTAAATTGGGTATTTTATACCATTGTTGCAGCTGATAAAAGGGATTTTGTTTATATGAAAAATTCCTTGTGTTAATAAACTTGAAACTTAGCACGAATCAATCAAATCAAAATATTCATTTGCTAGAACATATTAAGGTGTTACAGTAAATTTATTTATAAAAAGCAAAAAAAAAAATCTAATCAAATCTTAATGTGTTGATACATTAAATGTCATAAGTAAATGGCAAGTGCAAGAAGGTAAATTACTAAATATAAAAACTATTTATTATCATTTGTCACCAATTCAGATATAGAATATACATAAATGATTCAACAGGAATGCTTTAAGTTTAGCTTTGAATAGAGTACTTTAGTAAATTATGAAGTTCGTCATTTTTTGTTTTTCCAAAGTTTCTATGGAAGAATTTTAACGCGCGGTCCGATTAAATCGAAACTCATTATTTATACTTAAGACCAAAAATAAAGAGTAACATGTATCAGGGTTTTTCGAAAATTTACCCCTAACCGGGTGAAAAGGGGTACCTAGGTACTTAATTTTACAGGGTAGGATTTCACTGCGTCGTTTGATTAACTTGAAAATTGCTATAGATAATCTTTGAGTCGAGTTATGAACACATCTTATACGATTTTTCAAAATGCACCCCCCACACCTGTGGGAGTGAAAAGCGCCCCATACAGTTTATATGAAAATTCTTATTCATTTGGTTAATAAACTTGAAACTTGGCAAGAATACATCTTAAGTAAATTATGAAGTTTGTCCTTTCTTATTGTGTTTGTGTCAAAATTTCATCGAGCGCAGTTCGATGGTGAAGAGGGTGTTAATTTTTTTTTTTGAGAAATCGTGGTATAATGCTAGTTCAAGTATATTACGTTTAAGTTGTTTATTTATTAGATGATAAATATTGAATACTTTGTACATACATAGCAATTTCAAATGAGAATATTTTTTTGTTTCATACTTTTCAGAGCGTGATTTCTCAGTAGTCGTGTTTTATTTTCTAAATAAAACCTGACCGCGAAGACTTGTAATTGGGTTTATGTCGACTATTGTTTCCTTTTTTTTGTTTGTTTTTTTTTAGCTGTAAGTTTTCCATGCTGCAATAAATAAATAAATGATACAGACAGTGGAACAATACACTGGTATTTTAACCTGATAGTCTTATCTATTGTTACCTTATCACGTTCTACATCGGGTTTTCCTTATAATGAAGTGGGTGGTTAATTTACACTTAAACTGTAGCAAGGTAGTATCAAATTACACCAGAACACTGTGTCTTGCCTTTCATCTTCGTCTATGGCATCGGTGCCAACTCTGGTTTTTAATTTGTTAGACCAAAATTACTGCTAGTACATACGAAATAATGTCATCGATGACAAAAAAGGTCGATCGCAGCTGTCATTTTAGTCTGTCAAATTAAAAATCAGAGTTTAAGCAAGTATTTAAATATTATTCTTTTTTTTAATTAAAGATAATTATATTATCAATAGAAACAAGTACCTAACTAAGTATAAGTTTATTTAACCACATATTTGTTACTGTTGTTATTTTGCTATGGAAGAGCGGGGTGTCCTATCACAAACAAAATTGCTTAAAAGGAGTCCCCAAACACAACCACCCATTGTTGTAACAAATTTCATGAATACATTTTTTTGTATTTTTTTAATAGTTGATGCCGTGCTAAAAATATTTGCTGTCGGAAAAGTGGTAGTGAGGCTGACAGCTCAAGGCCGGTCGTACCTTCATTAAGTGGTGGAGGCAATCTTAAAATACTAAAAAAAAATAAAAAAATAGATATTACTGTCGACTCATTTTCTGCCTAGCCTTTTCCCAACTATTTTGGGGTTGGGGTCGGCTTCCAGTCTAACTGGATGCAGCTGAATACCAGTATTTTACATGGAGCGACTGCCTATCTGACCTCAACAACCTAGTTACTGGGTAATACGATACCCCTTGGTAAGACTGGTTGTCAGGTTTTCGGGCTTCTGACTACCTGTAACGACTGTCAAAAATCCACGAATGACAGCCGGGGCTAACAGCTTCACGTGCTTTCCTAAGCACAGAAGGGTCTCGGTATATAATAACATACGTTAGGGATAATAAATATTAATTAAGTAATAAATAAAAATAATAATAAGAACCGGGGGTTGTCCTTGGGTGCACTTGCATGGTGCATACAGGGATAATCAACGGTTGGTGCCTCCTAATCATTTATAATTGTGTAAAGGGCCTCTGCGAGTTGTCTTTGGCCCCTAGTGCGCCTTTCAAAGGTCCGGGACCCCAGGGTCCCGAGATATGTCAAAGACAACTAAAGTAAATAAAACAATAACAAATAATTTAAGAAATAAATGTATATTAAAAAATAAATAAACGTATATAATTTAAAAAAACAATAACTTGCTAACTACTTCACTAATAATAAAATTTATCACATTAAACACCCAGTGCTCTTCCTCCTCTCTCTTACTTGATATATGCTGTGCCTGACAGGGTCCGTAATTGTGACTAAATCATTATTTCCCTATATCAACTGTATACATTATGGTGGGAATTGAGAAGTGAGAGGTACAGACAGACCGCGGCAAGCGTACTGTCGACTCTTACTACTTAATCTTGTTCTTATTCAACAACGACAAGCTTATTTTCTTGTTGTATTTACACAACTACTTACCCAGCATTTACCCCCATATATTAAAGGCACAAGATGTAATACTTGTTCTAAACAAGTTTTGTCAAAAACATGTGTGTATAAAATATGTATCCCACATGTATTGACGTTGTTTCTGAAATGTATTACTTACTACATATGTTGTATGTACACCTTGAGATTTCTTTACAAGTTGTTGTAGGTATACAATAATTAGGAGGCAATTTCCGTAATTTAAAGAAAATTCACAGTCTGATTTGTTTCAATCTGTCAGAAATACCTCTAATTTCCTTAGTAGCAGTAGACACAATATGTAAAATATATGTCTTATACGTTGATGTAAACGCGGGGTGAGGAAAAGCAAAACATTTGAAGAGGAAAATAATGATACCTATCTTGAAAGCTGACACTCAAAGCTGCCCTGAGTACCTGACCTGTCGTGACTGTGTTGTTATAAACAGGGTCAAACGGGGGGATTTAATAAACAAGCCATTGGCCTACTTAGATAGGATCCGAGGCGCCTCCCTTCCCGTTTGCGAAGTTAGGACGACTATCGCATTGTTAGACGGAAAAATTTCGGGGACTAAAGTAGATTGTGGTATAGTTTCATAATACTGTGTGTGTGTGTCACCATTGTAAAATGTCTACATTTACATATATCTGTAATTTTTATGGTGTACATAATGGGGTTTATTCATAAACGATGACTAAAGTTAAGTAACGTTTGAACGTCAAAAATGTATGGTTAAACAGTCGCTAATCACTGCTTAACTTTATGCAACGTTTATGAATAAAGGGGATTATAAAGAGTATTCTAGCTAATATCTGCTCTCACTTTTTCATTGGTTTGTTGTGTCATTATGTGTCACGGGCTGATTATGATCATAATTGGTATGATCACCAGACCACAGAACAGAGGTTTTTTCCACAATTTCTCAGTTGAATTGAGGAAAAATATCGAGTTAGGTATCTATGATATCTTTTGTAACGTTTTAGACTTAAAGATATATAAAAACTTATTGAATCAAATTTTCGGGCCCATCCCTACTGATTTATTACTGTGCCTGACTGAAGAGTAACAGGTAGGTCGCCAATGAGACGAGACGGCTTAGGGACTTTGATCTAATAGCTCCTAAAAGTATCCGAAACAGCTCGAAGACTGAGTTGAAAATAAATAGGATCTTTTCATTCGATTTTCAATTATATTGTTTAATAAATATCTAATTGGATGTAGACTTAATTCGAAATGTTTCAGAATTAAGAATGCTGGTTTTGACAAGGAGCTCTAGAAACACAACTATTTAGTGCTTGCTTGACTGGGAATTTAGTGCTTTAACAAAAGTTTTTCAGCAAAAACTGGACAAATATTTATGAATCTTAAGTGTAGTGCTATATAAGACTTTCTTCAGTTAATTTTTTATTGCAATGGTGCAAAATACGGTTACATAATAAATCATATAACCATTATATAACAAAAATTGAATCAGGGTTATGAAGTTACAGGATCTACAACAAAATATATTGAAAGAAAATTAATAAACACTCATTGTTCGAACCAGATTCAACTGATTAGTTTTTCTTGTTCAGTAAGTCCGAAGTTCAGTGAAGTTTTTATTCATTTTTACCCAGTCTCAGTGCCGAGACAGGCGGGCTGCCTTTCGAATGATCTCGAAAAATTCCGAATCCCGGAACAACTTAATAAAACACATAAAAACTGCACAAACAATTTGGATGAACTATCAAATCATCTCCATCTCATTCCATAATAACTTCAACTAATTTTATAATCCATTTGTTAACATTTCACTACTTACTTATTTTTAACTTACTTTAATTTTATTTTTCCCTTCTACCTCCTACTAATCTAAATATTGGAACATCTTTTTCACACTGTTATTTAGCTGCCTAACTTCACACATTTCAGGTGATTGACATTTTGAAGCAAATGATGACCCGCAGTGCCACAATCAAGGAGATGGAAGCAAAACTGAGATCTACCTTGACAAAGCTAGAGGCTTCTGAAGCTACATGCAAACAGCTGCTCTGTGAAAGGGAAGACAGTGAGGTGGAAATAAAGCTTGTTATTGACAAGAACACTGAGCTTAAGAACCAGCTGACTGAACTACATGTACGGCATATGGACATACTTGACCAGCATCAACACCTCCGTCAACTAGTGTCAAATTTCCAGGAATGTAGTGACACCCACGAACTGGCTTTGAGACGCATATCTGAACTAGAACAGGAATTAAGCAAGGCCCACAACACAATAACCGCCTTGGAAACTCTCAAAGCCCGTGAAGAGTCTGCGATCACCTGCAGTCTTTATGATGAGTTGGTTGGTAGCGGGTCGGGTCCCATATGTGTTGAGCCAGTGGTAACAATAGATTTAACTGATGATACTATCATTAAAAATAAATTGTTTACCAGTCACAATAAGCTAAAAAAATATATTAAAATTAATAGATTAATTAGAAAAACTCAAAAATCTTTGAAATGCCAAAAAGTAAACAAATTAAATACAAAACTTAGGCAAAAAAAAGTAAATTTAATACAAGAATTAAAAAACTGTAACAGTGAATTAGAATTGTGTAATGCTATGTATGACACAGACACTCAGCACCTTCAGGATGAACTGTTTGTTAGGGAATACGCTCTAAAGGATATCTTTAGTAAATATGAGGCTTCTCAACAAGACCTGAGTAAGCGCATGCAGGAGGCTAATGAGTTGGCAGACCTGGTCAAGTATAATGCGGAGAGGTATGAGTCTTTGACAAATAACCTCTCTTTTAGCTGTACCTGTTCCCGGGGACCCCAACTTATTACACCCACACCCTCAGTAGCTCAACCAGTAGGTAGCTGTATTAGTGATGATAGCAATAGTACAAATAATTTGATTAATACTACTTATATTTTTTCTGATAAATTTGGTCAAGGTTTTGGTAGCTTGTTAAATCAGTGTTCGCAACAATATGCAATTAATCATTGTTTACCCGGTGCCAGTATTAGCCAATTAATTAATAATATCAAATTGACAAAAATAAACCCCAGTTCAACTGTTATATTATTATATGGGGATAGCTTAAATGTAAGGAAAAAGGACTTAATTGAATGTGTCCATTTGATGTTGCATCTTAATGAGACTAATAATTGTAAATTTATCTTTTGTGCCTTGCCTTATTCCCATTATTTAACTGATGAGCAAAATAAGCATATTTATAATTTAAATATGTTCATTTATAATAGGACTTGTCGTCACAGTGATGCTATTTTATATTTTGATTGTAATCAATTCATTACTGATTACAAACTGACAAATTATACTATGTATTTGCCACCTAGTTGTAGGAGACAAATTGCTAATCTTTTAGCATACAATATACTCAGTGACACTGGTACTTGTAGTGTACCATCGATTACTGTTAGTACTGATACTAATACTACTTTTGATACGCCTTGTAGTTTAAACTATTAGGTGCGACAACGGGTCAGCCACATATGTTGAATGTTGTACATCAAAATATGCAGGGTCTGTCCGGCAAAGAGCTAGAATTAAGTTTATTTATGGAGAACTATGAGGTTCAGGTGTTATGTTTGACTGAACACTGGTTGAAGGAACATGAAGTAGTGTTTATAAATGATGAAAACTTTACCGTACAGAGTGCATTTGTGAGAAAAAGTGCTATTCGCGGTGGCTCTTTAGTTCTTGTTTCAAACACGTTGAAATGTAAACAACGTTTAGATTTAGTTAATCTTTCAATCGAGCGCACTATAGAGTTGTCTTGTGTTGAACTTGAGCGATATGTTATAATTTGCGTTTATCGACCCCCCTCTGGGGATTTTATTAGTTTCGAATCCGTAATGGAAGATACTCTCAATAGGTTAAAATCAAATAACAAAAGTATTATTTTATGTGGAGATTTCAATATTAATATTTTAGATGTTACTCCATTAAGTATTAGACTTCTCAATCTTTTGAGGTCTTATAATTTAATTAACTTGTTTTTTGAACCTACTAGGATCACAGCTTCTTCGTCAACTTGTCTTGATAATATATTTAGTGATTGTGATGCCAAAAATAAATTAGTGTTAACTGACTTAACGTCCGACCACTGTGGTTTATTAGCTAGCTTCCCCATGCCATTACATAAAAAGCCACATAAACTTGAATGCAGGCCTTATACAGCTAGTCGTTGCAAAATGTTTAAAAATAATATAGCTCATAGAATTACACCATCGATAGTAGAACACGAGAATCCTAATGAAATTTATGGTGCCCTTTTTGATGTTGTGCAAAAAGAATACCAATCCACTTTCAAGACCAAAACTATTAACATTAATGGATCCTCTGTTGGCTTTAACCAATGGGCTACTCCCGGTATTTATAAAAGTAGAGCGAGACTATACGAGTTATATGGTTTGAAAAAATACAGGTTTGATACTCCCTTCCTAGAGTATGTCAAAACTTATTCAAAATTATTCAAAAAGATTAGTGCTTTTGCTTAATCAAAATTTTTAGGCGATACGATAAAAAATTCTACTAATAAAGTAAAAACCACTTGGAAAATTATTAATAATGAAACGGGAAAATCGGTTAAACAAGAAAAACTACTTGAGATTATGGTCGACAACAAATTAGTTAACAAAGCAGCTGACGTAGCTGAGGCATTTAATGAGTTTTTTGCCAACATACCGATAACTACGACTCGCTCCTTAAATTCGTCCTCGTCTAAAGCTGAAAACCTTTTGCACAGTAGTGTACCTAAATGTAGTCCCTTATTTAGTTTCGAACATGTAACCCCGCGTGATGTAGTTAATGTTTTTAATACACTTAAGTCTAAAAACACCGCTGATTATTGGGGCATCTCCACTAAACTTATAAGTAATATAATAGACATCGTAGCCCCCTATCTAGCTGTTACTTTTAATAAATGTGTTGATTTAGGAACTTTTCCTGACCTCATGAAGAGTAGTAAAGTCATACCATTATTTAAATCAGGTAATAAGAATGACGTTGGCAATTTCAGGCCTATTTCTATCTTACCTGCATTTAGCAAAATATTTGAAAAGTTAATACTCAAGCAGCTGCTAAGACATTTTAATTTAAATAGCCTCCTCCATAATGAGCAATATGGCTTTACAAAAGGTCGTTCAACTACAGATGCGGGTGTTGCTCTGTTGAGACACATATTTGACGCATGGGAGAAATCACAGAATGCTATTGGAGTTTTCTGTGATCTCTCCAAAGCCTTTGATTGCGTGCACCATGACACGCTTTTGCGTAAATTACGTCATTACGGTGTCCAAAACGAAGCTCTCAACGTAATTATTTCGTATTTACATAATAGGGTCCAATGTGTAGATGTTAATGGTGTGAAATCATCCGGGCTACCAGTTCAGTTAGGTGTTCCGCAAGGCTCAATACTGGGTCCATTCTTGTTCTTAGTTTACATTAATGATTTACCATTTCATTTGACGGGCATCTGTGATGTTGTACTGTTTGCAGATGATACCTCTCTTATTTTTAAAGTAGACAGGAATAGACAAGATTTTGACGACGTAAACAGTGCACTCTCAATAGTTACAGATTGGTTTACGTCAAATAACTTAGTTCTCAATGCCAAGAAAACCAAATGTGTAAAGTTCGCCTTACCGAATGTTAGAAACCTAGGACCCAACATTGTCTTAGATAAAGAGGTGCTTGAAACTGTAGGCTCGGCAATTTTTCTAGGTCTAACAGTAGATGCCAAACTTCAGTGGGGACCTCATATATCAAGTCTAGCAGGAAGGCTCAGTTCGGCTGCCTACGCCGTCAGGAAAGTAAGACAATACACTGACGTTGATACAGCTCGTTTAGTCTATTTTAGTTATTTTCACAGCGTTATGTCCTACGGTATTCTGCTGTGGGGCAAAGCCGCTGATATACAAAATATATTTGTCCTTCAAAAGCGAGCTGTTCGAGCAATTTACCAGTTAGGTGCCAGAGTTTCTCTAAGAGATTTCTTTAAAGATATTGGTATTCTCACGGTTGCATCACAATTCATCCTTGCCAACATTTTATATATTAGGCAAAATTTACACTTGTACACTAAAAATAGTGATATTCACAGTGTTAACACTAGAAATAAGGACAAACTACGTGCCCCCTTTCACCGGCTTCATAAGGTTCATAACTCATTTGTTGGGCTTGGTATAACCTTTTATAACAAGATACCCTCTTCTTTTCTAGACTTGCCTTTTAATGCGTTTAAAGCTCAACTAAAATCCAACCTTTGTTCAAAGGCATACTATTCCATCAACGACTACTTAGACGATAAGAATAGTTGGTCACCCTAGTTTAACGCAAGACAATGTTTATGTTCCTTCTCCAGAATTAGCTTACTGCCAGGTCTTAGAACCCAGCAATGCATAAATGTGTAAGCTGTCACGCCCTTTATGCCTGGAGGCTTTTATTTGGCTAGTAAGTTTTTTTATTTACATTTTAATTAATTATTTTTTAGCTTGAGTACGTATAGTTTTTATTATATTTGTTGGTATATTGGCGTGGCTAGCTGACATGTTATGGCAAATAATTAAATTTTATGTTCTGGCTTTGTAATGTTAATTACCGAACATAAGCACCTAGTATTGTATACAAGCAAGTATTTTTTTTTTTAAATTGAACAGACAGCTGTGCTGCTGGGGAGTTTGTTGCGCCACTTCTTCTTCCCAGCGATAGCACTAGGAAGTGGTGAAGGGCGGGCGTTTTTGGGGGACTGTCTTTTGTAATTTTGACGTTCAAAAAGTGCTGATTCTCAGCCTAATTTGAATAAATGACTTTTGATTTTGATTGATTTTGATTTTGAAATACTGTGTGCAGTTTTTATGTGTTCCTCATGCAGTTTTACTCCAGTGACCGAGATTATACAAGATGGAGACGACAATAAATTAAGCTACGTATATCAAATGACGTTCCCTGTCTCCATATGAATTAAAAATATCAAATATTTTAGACATTATAACTAGTCAAAGATTGGCAAAACCCATAGGCGGTACATGACTACTATCTATTTAGTTTGTTTGAAAAAATCACTTTTTCCCCTTCTATACAGGGCTAATTTTCAAAGACCAGCCAAATTGAAGGGTGTGGTACAGACCATCAGACTGAACAATTTTCTCCATGGGACCAACATCGTAATCGCGAATAAAAATTCAGTCATCCCATACGCTTAGGTCGAGTAGGTATTGAAGGTTTCTATGGGGCTGTTGATAAATTTTTCGCGATTACGATATTGGTCCCATAGAGAAAGTTGTTCAGTTGGATGGTCTGTACCACACCCTTAAATTTGGCTGGTCTTTGAAAATAAACCCTGTATTTACTATGTTAGAATTTATTTAATAGTTTCAAATTACCAATGTATTAGTGTTATCCATATTTTCATTTACTGTCGCATTGTCTTCTCCACATTCTATAATTAAATTGCTCTTAACGGGATGCTGTCTGTACTTTTCATACTTCCTTTATATATGCAGTCGGGCGGGAAAATCAACTATACGCACCTGGAGATCGACCTATTTTGCAACAACGGACACAGTATTAGAAAGGTCATAAACAAGGAATATTTTGGAGATAATCTTGAATAACTACTAAATAGTTCGGCTTATGATATCTAATGTAATGTTGTGTGGTTGCTCATAATGTGATCTAACTGTTTTGATCTTTTGCACGTTGCACGACTCGACTAATTAACTTTTATTACACTTATAGCCTTTTTAATTTATTTTAATTTGTTTTTCTCTTGGTTTACAAATCGCTGTTAACGAACATAATCAACGCAAAGTACTTGTAGCTAGATGTATATATATGTAGAAGCTTGTTGTTAGCTAATTTTCCTGCATAAGAATTATTTTTAATTGTATTATTAGTCTGTAAGCTTTCTGTAAGAATAAATAACACCTACAGCATGTATCATAAAGGTGTGGTCAAATTTTTTAAGGTGTGACACAGACTATCAAACTGAACAACTTTCTCCATGGGATCAACATCGTATATTGACCCAAATGTATGGGACAGCTGATATATTTTCCCATGGAGAAAGTTGTTTAGTTTGGTGGTATGTACATACAAAACTCTTAAATATGACTACACAATTCTGACATGCGTCGTATATTTTGCCGCCCGGCTGTGCCTATTCTGACCCGAACAAGTGTGTATTAGCCACGCCTTTTGGATTATAAACAAAACAACCTGAACTTTTATTATTAGTAAGTAAAGTTCAGCACCCTAACTGCGTAACACATTTTTGATTAAAATTCAAGGCTCTTGAATAAAATTGATAATCCATTGCGTCATAGATTAGAAAAATTCGGCTGCTCAATAACGTAAATAACGCAATGAACGCGCCAGAACTGTCAAATTGAAAGGAATTGCGGTAAATTGTTATTTTATGTGTGTACACAATTACCCCACAGATAATCTTTTATCAGGTTCTTACTCAGCTGATAGTGCCGGCTATGCGATACATTTTCTATTGACATAATCCAACCAATGTGTTGGTAAATGAATTCTTTACTCAATTACGACTGATAAGAAATGAAATGAAATGAGGGGCTTGTGGCCAAGTAATAACAGCCGCACGGGTCGATCGATCAGGTAAAGCTACGCTTGCCGCGGTTGGTCCATGGATGGGTGACCATCTTTACATACTAAGACCCTCTTAGTGTCTCGGAAAGCACGTTATGCCGTTGGTACCAGCTGTCTTTCGTGGATCTTTGACATTCGTTACGCGTTCTCAGAAGCCCGAAAGTCTGACAGCCAGTCTTACCAAGGGGTATCGTATTACCCACTGGGTTGTGGAGGTCGGGTAGGCAATCGCTCCATATAAAATACGGGTATTCAGCTGCATCCAGTAAGACTGGAGGCTGACCCCAACATAGTTGCGAAAAGACTGGGCAGATTGATATACCTTAATGAAGTAAATAAATATAATATGCGAAACAAGTATTTTCAGTTTTAATATCGTTCGAATTTACTTCGATATTCGAGTAAAAACGGTCACAATGTTTAACTAAGTTTCAAAGAAAATCACTTTTGGCAGACAAACAGAACTAAACAGGAATTGCGTTTTTCCAATTATGATATGGAGAACTGAAAGAAAAAGCATTCAAAGAGGTCCAATAAAAATTAATTGGTACGGTCACCGACAAAAGTAGATTGGTACTTTTCATCGACTTTTGTCGGTGACCGTCCTAATGACGGTACGCTAATTACGCTACATGCCACAACCACATCACATCGCAGCGACAAAATGTGGGCAAGCAATGCTTACGTGTCTCTGCAGCTTCTTGCAGTTGCGTTGCAGTAACTAGAAAGAAAGAAAGAAAATACGTTTATTTGCAGTAAACATGACACAAAAAAGAACATAAAAAAAATAAAAAAAATAAGAAAGGGTTGGAAACAGGGGGGTTGGGTTGGGTTGGGTGGGTTGGGGGAAACATGCGTCACATCCACGCAAAACGGCTATCGCTCAGCATTATGCTGCGACCCTATGCAAGACAGAGTCCCAGCGCTGGCTTTCAGCGAAAGCCGGCGCCGACGTAATGACGTCGTTGGGTGCAGCAACCAATTATTAGGACGCTGTACCGGTACAGCGTACCTACTTACAGAAAAACTACAAAATTCGATGTGGTTGCGTTGTAGCTAGTAGTTGCGATGTAGTTACTTTGTGGCTAGTGTTTACAGACAGGTAGATCGGTGTTTTTTGGTGTCGCTGGTGGTTGCGTTGTGGCTGCGACGTGGCCTTTATGTGGCCGGTATCATGCAGTTTGAATAAACTAATAAATTTCATTCAAATTAGTACCCCTCCACGTGTTATCGTTGTGGTGTGGTTGTGGTACGTGTGATCGTCCCTAACACATCATCTAGTTAATAATTGTTTGAATTTTAGTTTTGTTCCGATTTTTATTAAATATTTAGCTCAATGACTAAAGTTAAACAAACTGAAGTATTAAACAACTTTTGTCACTGACTGTACCAACGTAGATTGAGACTTTTTATGTCTCCTAAGTCAAAGATTGAGATAAGTTTATTTATTAGAATCGTTTTAATATGGGCGTAATGCTTAGATTTTTCTTGCCATAGAGTTACCCACGTTTAGCGATAAGACCGCCCATTGTGTCACCCTCAGTAAAATGTCTATTTTTTGTCTTTAATTTATATTATTATGGTGTACATGATAAAGAGTCTGACAACCAGTCTTACCAAGGGGTATCGTATTACCCAGTAACTGGGTTGTGGAGGTCAGATAGGCAGTCGCTTCATGTAAAATACTGGTATTCAGCTGCATCCGGTTAGACTGGAAGCCGACCCCAACATAGTTGGGAAAAGACTAGGCAGATGATGATGACACGATAAAGAGTATTCTATTCTATGTTTAAGGAAAACAAAACCTGCTTTATTTTCCTTAATGGCATGGTAATAATTAAAAAAAAAATAATAATAACAGCACCGCTACTAACCACAATTTTGTGCGTATTATTGTGAAGATTTTAGTAAACAACAAGTAGGTAAGTAGGTATAATAAAAGGAAAAACTAGTAATTAAAATATCAATATAAACTTCGCCTAGCAGGTTCGTTACGAATGATATTGTTTTGTTTGTTTGATATAACCGTAGCTATTGTTGTATACTATTATATCTACTTTGAGAAGGGAATCTGTGTATCGTCGGGGACAGAGCGATGCGCCTCAATTTGAGTTGGGCAGGACATCTAGCAAGACGAAGAGATGGCCGATGGAGTAAAGCTGTGACCGAATGGTGGCCAAGGTTCGGCCAAAGAAACTAGGGCCGTCCAAAAGCGCGCTGGGTTGACGATATCGTCAAAGCTGCGGGAAACACCTGGATAAGAGACGCACAGAAACGGGAAGTATTGGAAGACGAAAGGGGAGCCCTATACCCAGCCGTGAGTGATTCCGGGCTGAAATGATGATGATGACCGATACCTACAAAAAAACTTGCCAAAAAATATGCAGCAAATATTATGTAGCGGTATCTACAACGCCACATGCGAACAACGCGTCATACTGACGTCACGCAAATCCTGCATCTCGCAAGCAGAGTTTACCGCGCAATTAGCATACATACAAACTTGCCGAAATCAGTCGTTGGACAGTTGCCCGCCAGACACAACACCCGTCTGGTCGGAGGATCCTCCCTTTTCTATGGAGGATGAGTGAACTTTACACCAAAATTATTAATTATAATTACTCATACCTCCAAAATTATGTTCATTATCATCTGCCAAGCCTTTTCCCAACTATTTTTGGGATCCGCATCTAACCGGATGCAGTTGAATACCAGCATTTTACATAGAGCGACTGCCTATCTGACCTCCGCAACCCAATTATGATAAAATTACTATTATTAATATCTGACGTGGCTAAATAATAACAGCCGTACAGGTCGATCGATCAGGTTAAGCTACGCTTGCCGCGGTTGGTCCGTGGATGGGTGATAATATTTACATATCGAGACCCCTCCGTGCCTCGGAAAGTACGTTAAGCCGTTGGTCCCGGCTGTCATTCATGTATCTTTGATAGTCGTTATGGGAAGTCAGAAGCCTGAAAGTCTGACCACCAGTCTTACCAAGGGGTATCGTACATATAACCCAGTAACTGGGTTTTGGAGGCCAGATAGGCACTCGCTCCATGTAAAATACTGGTAGGTATTCAGCTGCATCCAGTTAGACTGGAAGCCGACCCCAAAATAGTTGGGAAAAGGCTAGCCTTTTCCCAACTATGTTTTCACCTGTGACTTTCTAATCACAGGTGATAAGAATAAGCACTTTTTCATAGACTACAAGAGACTTCTGCGTCAACAACACAACTGAAACGTTATTCTGTACTATATGCTTAAACTAATTACCTTTTCTAAGCGCTGGACCCTGAGACAAGACATTCCATGCAGATATACTTGTATCCTCATATTAAGACTCCAACAGAGATTCTCGGCATCCAACAGTAGTGCGCACATAAAATACTGATCGAGGAAATTCTGATCTTTAATTGCCTATAACCAAAAACGAATCGTTTTGCTTACCATTCGCAGCATTTTTTATTGCCAAATTGGGCATATAAATAGAATCGTAAGCTAATTTTACCTTCCTACTTCCATTTTTACCTACTTCCATATGGGAGGGTCTAATAAGCAAAGCTATTAGGTCTTTGCTTCGTTATTGGTAAAGGTACAAGAGTCTTACTTTTAACCAATAACGGTCCGTATATACATAGGAATCGGCCATAAGCGACCTTGAATAGGGGAATGGGAATGAAATTTTCCGGGAAAACAAACCCACATAGGTACGAGTACCTAACATTTCCCTCGAAATACATCCACCGTCCTTTGTATCACGTAGCCGCTGAATCAATTTGTTATTTTTATTCAGGAGGGTGTTTAAAAAGGTCAAGTTTCGCGTCTGTCGGTGATGACGTCACATTGTCTGGGATCGAATGGAAAAAACGAATAACAGGTCCATAAATAAAATTCTTGGGTGACATATAAATCTTTTAGTGAGCCGTGCTTATAATAAAACTTATTTATACACTGATCAAAATTGTTTTATTGAACTTTTGATAACATACAAAGTAACAGCGCGGTTGGGCGATGCAATGCGACGGGGTAGGTCGGGGAACAAGCAATTTTACACGGACGAAGTCGTGGGCAGAAGTAAGCATGTATAATTATAAAAGAATACTTCTTAAATCATTAGCAATAAAATAAAATAAAACAAATTAAGGTAACAATAGCTAGTTAAACTTAATGGCGTTTATTTATAAACGTTGAAGTTAAGAGACGTTTATAGGTACTTCAAAAATGTATGTATTGTACCTACACCAGAAAATCCATAACAAAAATAATACGATTACTAATACAAAAATACAATGGGCTGCCTATGGTATTTTAGCCTACCAAAGAATTTATGGAATTAGTCAGCCTTGCTATTATTTTTATGTTGGGCTTACATTGCTGCTCATACCTATATCATCCCAAATACAATAATTGGTTGTTATTGTTAAAACTTATTTTCGCTGTTTCGTTACCCTTTCGGTTTAATGAGCGTGGTTTCATGATTGGCTTTTTGTTGTTGTTTTCCTGCAAAGAACAAATAATGTTGTACTGAGAAATACCTACCGAGATTCATCTACTTGTGTCCTACTCATTTCTGTGATTCCGTTTCTAGTTAATTGTTGGATTTGCACTATGGACCAGTATCCGCCTTCAATTTAGCCAGAAGTAGATGAATAAGGGAATTATTCACCTTATTCTATTTAATGTAGAGGCAAATTCAGCAAACTTCCACGGATAAATATGGACATTACGTCTACATGGCTCATTAAAATAATGTACAAACGTCAGCATATCAAGCTACCCGAAATTGTCAAATTTTCCCAATCAACCATGAACCTTAATGCTTTAGCGATAAAGTTGAAAATATATTAAAGAAATTTGACAGATGTAGTAGCTTGATTTGTACCAATGAGGTGTATAAAAATTTAACAACCCGCTGCCTGACCCTTGGGAAACAAAAGCGTGATGTTCACTTATCTTGATTATACATTATACCTCTCTAGAGTACTATTTACATTGCGCATGACATCATCAGACTCCCAAACTGCGAGGTGAATTAGTGAGACCTTCAATGAGACCATCAAATACACAAGATGGCGCATTTTTGTCACATGCATTACGTCATAACTAGATGTGTTGTATACTTAGGTATATCTTTGTCGTATCTATGAAGTTTGTGTTGAAGCTTTTCTTGTTAAGTATCTAGAAGAAATAACTTGAAGCGGTTTTTAGATGCTCTTCGTATGCATATGGTGCAAACAAGTTAGGAGTGCGCAGTTTGGTCACATGGCGACAACCTCATTTTACGACTTGTACATGTTGATGTAGCCAAGAAAATGAGTTCAGGTTCTCGACATAAATCCAGTATTAGGGCTAAAAACAAAAAAAAAAAAACTTTTATTCTACAATCTACACTCAACCTTGAAATTACGAGATTTGGAAGTCCATAATCGTGATCAAGACCATGGACCACAGAACCGTACTAAAAGGTAAACATTACACAAATCACGGGGGCATAACGACCAGAAATAATTATTGAAGTAACAATGGCACATCGGGCATCCATTACTGAATAGGTACACAGGCCATTAGCACAGAATAGGACAGAAGGTCTACTCCATATTGTAAACGAATACGCTCGCACACATTATCACAGCAAAGGAGTGGAATTGTCTGCCTGCGTCTGCAATCCCGAGTTCATACAACCCTAATCTCTTCAGGGCGAAATTGAATAGGCTTCTTCTGGGCAAGCTCGTTCCACCATAGATCTCATCCCTGCCTCTGGGCTGGATTGAGGTCAAGAGTGAGCCCATTGTCAATAAAAAAAAAAACATGCTTCACGTACAGCGAGTGCACTCGCAATTGACATAGCATAGATAGTACGGAACCGCTGTACATACGCATCTATGTATGCGTCCGCCTGTTTTCGCTCGTGTAAGCCACCGACCTTCTGTAGGTAGTATTCTATGTCAGTAAGTAGGTACCCCATAGCCTATTCACAGGTCACGTAACCATGACGAAAGGCAACGTTTGTTGAATTTGTTATGAGGTTACATACCGGTTTTGAGGTCCATACATAGCAGGTGTTACAGCATCACGGAATGACGGTCCTTTTACTGTGGTTGGTGAGCGCATAGACCGTGCTGCGGTACAGAAAATGGTCACCATGTCTCTCTCTAATGGATACAAAATCAGCCTATAACGTTCCCACTGCTGGGACACAGGCCTCCTCTCAGTGAGAGGGAGTGGGCTGTAATCCACCACACGGACCCAGTGCGGGTTGCTAGGTCTTTCTAATGGATGCAGGAGGTAAAAACCGTTTACTAATTTAAAAACGGTGGACGAACAAAAATAGAGATGAATGAACTCATTCGGCATTTATGAAGATGAAAAACGGAAACATTAAAGTTTCCAGTTTTTAAATAATCAACTCGTAAACAAAGTAAAAACGCTACCGGTTTATATCAATTTCAATAACAATGGCTTAAAATAGTACTTGCACCTGGATTGCGTTATTCAAAGCGTCTTCAACTTCTTGGTAGATACTCGTTTATGCCAGTAATCATTTGCGCCATATTTTTAGAAATTTGAAGTATGCTGATGTCCAGAACATAAAGTTTTTACTGCGATAATCCATCTTCCAAGATTGATCGAAGATCTTCGTTGTAGAAGTCGGAGGACACTTATATTTAGGATTGCGCTTTTCAAAGAGTCTCCAACTATTAAGTGCATATAAGCAAGTAAACATTTGCGCCATATTTTAATTTGAAGTATGTTGATGCCGAGACCATAAAGTTTTTACTGCGATAATCCGCCATCTGCCAAGATTGATCAAAGATCGTTCGTTATAGAAGTCGGGAGACACTTTTCTTTTATGACAATCGATAACAAAAATTTTGATTTTGACAGTTCAACCACGTTCGTTGCGTTATTTACATTGTTGAGCAGACGAATTATTAAAACCTATGAGGCAATGGATTACGAATTTCCTTCAAAACGGTTGGATTGTGATTGAAACTTTAATACGCTAATCGAGCTGATTAAGGTACTCAAAAAAACAAGTGAATGATCACTGCTACCCGCTAGTACTCATCATAGATGTCAAGGTTTAATGAGGATGAGGGGCCTCTTTCGGTATTTTATATGATGATTGATATTATGACACATACCAAATGAAACATAGTCTTGGGTTTTACCGCCAACGTATTAATTAAAGTACCTATAAAAGGGCTAAGGTGAGTAAAGCACATTTTTCACACGATGCCACGACTTTATTTAGAGCATGTTCACATGAGTATAACCGACAACGCCCGTAGTTATAAAATATTGCACGTGCAAAAGATTCACCTGGTAGAAGTGAATGTTCTTAAAAAAAACCGGCCAAGTGCGAGTCGGACTCGCGCACCGAGGGTTCCGTACAATTTAAAATTATTAAAAATATTTTTATTATATGATGTAACTAAAAATTTACGGTTTTTGCAATTTTTCCTTTATGCTATAAGACGTTGCTTCGTACCAAATTTCAAGATTCTGAGTTCACGGGAAGTACCCTATAGGTTTTGATTCCCTTGCAAGTGTCGATTTGCGGCATAAACGGCTGTATTCTTTTGATTGCGTTGGCTTAGAAGTTTGATTTTTTCACAGCTCCAAGAGTCAGTAGACTTGAGTATTTGATATAAATTCAAGCTCCTCCACGCGTTCCTGAGAAAAAGGGCCTTGACAGACAGACGGACGGACGGACAACAAAGTGATCCTATAAGGGATCCGTTTTTTCCTTTCGAGGTACGGAACCCTAAAAATGAGAATAGGTGAGATTTAGTGTGAGAGACAGAGAGAGTATATATCTTTCTTCTCTCTCATGTAACGAAATATGCCTAAACGTGACGTGTCCTTGAAATTTCACTCTCAATTCTCGTCCAACTATCGAATCACCGTCTAAGAAGGTTCACTACAAAAAGGAAAAATATATAGTAATAATATTTAGATAAAAGCGATTTGGTGTTCATTATACTATAAGCTTAGTTTGTGTTTTAAATAAGTAAACCGCGCGACCGTGTGAAGAGGCTTCTTCGTCTCTCGTGCCATCTCACGTGGCATTGAATAAGAATCATCAACAATAACATTTTCCTGGTTGGCCTGACCTGAGTCATATTTGTAAACATTAGTGAAATGATCATTATTTAGAGAACATAACATAATTGTCACCCTGTGCATGAGATTTTCGAATCGTGATTCGACAATCCCACTTCGTCTTGTTGAGGATATTACAATAGACTTATATCAGCAACTAGCTTCTGCCCGCGACCCACCCCCTCGCATCAAACTCAAACTATTTATTTCAACTAATCCAATTACAGGCACTTTTGAATTGTCAAGGGAAGCTAGTTCAAAAAGATGAAGCTAGTTGCCGATTCCAAAGCGTAGTAGGTACCTATGGCGAAGAACGGGCAAGAAACTCCATGGACACTCTTTTAAATCACAAAAATATGGGTAAAAAGTATTGGTTACATCATTCATGTTAAAAATGGCGCCATTCACCTCAACCATTTTGAAGGGAGCTAAATGATCCAACACATGCGCCACCATCAGCGAGAAATTAGAGTGAGCATGACATACTCTCAACCGCCAAGGCAAATTCAAGTCAATGAAAGACGTACCCAGTAAATGGTAGCTTTATAGTATGTTTATTGAATTGATTTTATATACTGCAAAAATAGTATTTTAAAATCTTCAGCAGCTCCAACAGTATGTAGGTAGGGAAGCCGTGTGCGAAGTATTTTCAAATGCTAATCAATTTATTTATGCGTCCTGTGGAGCAGGACCACCTTTTAGCCAAGCATTTTTGTCAGCGATGTAATCCCCCAGCTATAATATGCTTGGCTGCGTAGTGTGCGTTTTATGTAAGATTTGAATTTCGTTTCATTGAGTTGGAGTATGTGGGAATCGCGTCACCTGCCCGGGCTATATCTTCGTTTTTAGCGTCCTATCTTACTTTTTGCTCGGCTCCTAAGAGTTCTGGCGTGATTTTAAGTACCCTATAACCTTCCTCAAGAATTGTGCTATCATTCGATAGCACAATTCTATATCTACCGATAGCACGATATCAAAAATAATGTATTTGTCATGTGATGTATTTTTAAAATCCGACTGGTACTTCTAGAGATTAGCGCGTTCAAACAAACAAACTCTTTACCTTTATTATTAGTACAGATAAGTTCGCTTAGTAAGCTTTTGCGCTCGATTTTCAGCCTCCTCCTCCCTCCTCCTTTATTATCTATGGTTTAATCTATGAGCCAATATTGATTGTTTAGAACTTTAGATCATTGCCATATGCTTACAATGCCATATGTAAAAATTACCCTGGGACTTGAAAATAACGATGCTTAATCAGCCTATAATGTTCCCACTGCTGGGACACAGGCCTCCTCTCTGTGAGAGGGAGTGGGCCGTAATCTATCACCTGGGCCCAGTGCGGGATGGTAGATGTCAGATGTCTTCGAATACATGCCGGTCTCCTCACGATGTTTTCCTTCACCGTTTTGAGAGCAGTGGTGATGAATTATTTACACAAAGTAAAGCGGCTGCTAGGTTTGAACCCATGACCTACAACTCGTAAGTCGAAGCCGTTACCACTTGGCCACCATGGCTCAAGAAGGTAACGCAGAGCACTAACTTTACTAGAATAGACCACTCATTGGAAAATTATTAGTTCGTCTGCAATGGTTGATAAGAAGAGCTGACTGTCCAGGACGTAGATCCTGAAGTATTATTACTAATGGAGGCTCTCCTTAATACAACACCAACCCCATAAACAATCAACGCAGGCCATCGCAGTCCCCTGCAGGAGATAGGACTCTCCCAAACTGCACCAAAACACCTTGTCCTCCGCCTTTCGCACCCAGTCTGTTCTAGTCACCTTCAATGCAACCCAATAAATGAAATTCAAACATTTTAAAGAGAGTGCCAAGAGTTAATGCTTCTAGAATTTACTTTCGTAAATTAATGCATTCTCTGGCATTGTTTCATATTTTATACTAAGTAGTTGTGCCCGCGTCTTCTTCCACGGGAACGATTTAGGAATGTATTCCAAGACCGTTTCTAAAATTCACGTATTTTTTTCATTTTTTTTTTTCGTTTCTTGTAGGTTCTGAAACAGTAGCTTAATAAGAGACCTTTGATCATTGTTACATTCTTGGGTACGATTACAGACCAAATTCTCATACATACTCACCCTGCATATAAACCCACATATTATTGTATGCACAGTCTGCAAGCCATACAAATATTAGTTGAGAGCGAGAAAGCAACCTGTAGCATAATAGTCAATAATACTCGGTATAGACATGCGCTAACTTGGAAAATGACCCCAATATACACAGAGAATAGATACGATTATTCTAGGTATAGATTTATCATCATCATCAGGCCATTGATATACATAGACGACTCCACGTTTGAACTTCTTCTCACATCTGCCTAGCCTTTTCCCAACTATATTGGGGTCGGCTTCCAGTCTAACCGGATGCAGCTGAATACCAGTATTTTACATGGAGCGACTGCCTATCTGTAGTATGGGACGCCCCCCAGCTAGATGGACGGACGACCTAAAGAAGGTTGCTGGGATGGACTGGATGCGGAAGGCGGAGGACAGGGTGTTGTGGCGCAGCCTGGGAGAGGCCTATGTCCAGCAGTGGACTGCGATAGGCTGAGTAGATTGATTGATTGACTGCCTATCTGACCTCCACAACCCAGTTACTGTACGATACCTCTTGGTAAGACTGGTTGTCAGACTTTCGGGCTTCTGACCATCCGTACCGGCTGTCGAAGATCCAAGAATGTTAGCCGGGACCAACGGCTGAACGGTACGGAGGGGTCTTGGTGTGTAAAGATGGTCACCCATCCACGGATCAACCGCGGCAAGCGTAGCTTAACCTGATTGACCAACCAGTGCGGCTGTTATTACTTAGCCACAAGCCCGTACTATAAAAAATGAAAGTCGCTTTTCTTGTCTACCTGCGTGATCGCGTTGTTCTTCTAAACTACGCAACAGATTTTGATGCGGTTTTCGTAATCACTTACAGTTTTAGAGAATTTATTCCGGAAAGTGTATTTAATTTATTTTTTGTTTAAAAAAATGAATGGAATTAATGAAATGTTTATGTGTATAATACATTCATATTAATGAAACATTAAAGAAATCTCAATGATTTATCCAGATGTACACACCGTGTGAAGCAGGGGCGGGTCGCTAGTAGTGTATGTGTAGTACGCGGTCAGTGCTGACCGACAGCAAAGCCGACAGCGAACTTTCCCTTTAGGCTAAGCAAAAATCACAGTTCTACCCAAATTTAGACCAAATGTTTTTTTAATTAGATACTTATATCTAATGTCCAAATGTATGTTTTATTAAGCTTTAAGCAAGCAATGCTTCAAGCCGTATAACTAAAATGGCGCACGGCATCTACCATAAATGTCTTATCACACCCAAATCTATGATCTTTTCTAGCTAGTGTGGCAGTAAATCTTTCGTAAAAGATAAGTTTGGTCAAGCATAAGGTTGGCAACGAGTCCAAATTTAATTACACTACGACTCGTTAAGCCAATAAATTATCTTGAGCAAAAGACTTCGGAATTTTAAATTTTATGGATATGTTTTTGTAATGCAGAGCTATGCAAACTATTATTATCTATCATGGTTATTACTTTGCTATTTGCACCGACTTCGTGTTTAATTATCATAGGTAGATTAATCATTATAATGATGCAACAAAGTGATGTAGGGTAGATATTATGTAGGAAAAGATCTAACTTATTTCACCTTAGTAATAATAATAAATTATGGACGATTTAAAAGTTATCATCATAGCCAACATTATTATTCCTCGCGTTCTTGTTCTAGGGTCAAATTAAATTGGCTAGGGAAACTTTAGAGACGTGATCGATATCTAGGAGTTAAAACAAAAAAAAAAAAAAATTAGACATTTTAAGTAATTACATTGCAGGAACAACTACTGCAGTGCTATTCTGTAAAAATCTCATCGTAAAACTCAAGTGAAGTGAGCTTGAAGGTACCTGTCATTCCACCTGATGCTTCGGATTGATACACTGGCTCATTGGCTCACTCCAAGCTCACTTCACGTGAGATTTTTCAGAACAAATTAGCTGCGGCTGTTGACCCAAATCAGCTGTACTTACTAGATTGAAGTATGATTTTAGAAATATTTTTTGCGTCTCAGAAGTTTCGCCAGCTAATTTAACCCTGTAAAGTAAAGACGAATCTAAATTTTCCTTGATTGGTGATTAAATATTTCACTCTTCATTATGTATTATATATTTAAAGCTTGCCGAATCGTGTTCGAGAATTCAGAAAGCGTGATATTCGAAAACACATCTTGTTTTAGTGCATTACGTCAGGACCCAGACGCCCACAACATTTCTACCTAGCTGATTCGCCTTGGCTTCGCACTGCTAGCCTTGACTGAGCTGAGACATAACACATATGTTTTGATCATATACCAAACCTTCTCTGAGACAAAAGCTATGTAAAAAAAAAATCCGTTCGACACTTTTTGATATTATACTGTCCAATAGGTTAACCGTTTTTTGACAGATCGAACTAGTGAGCAATATTTTTTTTTTTTTGACAAAACTGATATATGTACGGTATAATATTATAATGTCTGTAATAAGATAATCCGATAAGATTAGGCAGTTTTTATATTTATTTTATTACGCATTTTAAAGTTAACTTCTACGTAATCTGGAATAGTTACGTTCTATGGCAGCTGTCAAAAAACGGTTAACCTTGTGGACAGAGTATAGCGCTATGAAACAAACAGATCAGATTCGACGGGTTGACTTTGGATGATGATGTAAAACCATCGATGCGCATTTGTTTTGTATCGTTGCTATTACGAAAATCCTGCTGCTGCATCAATCATACCCAAAGCATGTTTTAGATCTATATTTGGAGTGCCTTATGAGATTTCCAAAGAAATTACAGAACATAATGAAGTTGAATCAGTGAAAACAGCATAATCAGCCTATAATGTTCCCCCTGTTGGGAGACAGGCCTCCTCTCTTCAAGAGGGAGTGGTATGTAATCCACCACGCGGGCCCCTGGCCGGTTGGTCACATGCCTTCTAATTGGAATCGGTTCTAGAACAAAACACATGGTAACAGCAGCTTTAGAGATTTCAAGGCCTTCCGAAATCATGACTCCGTCTAACATTGAACTTTCATCAGAATAAATTGACATTATAGTATCCAGAATAAAACTATTATGTATGCTCAAGGACCGAATGTGAGACTTTTAGGATAATGATTTCTGATTGGTTCTAGTACATACTCATCGTACGTAAGGATTGTTAAATCATCACAAAAAAAGCTTGTTATTTTCAAGCTACGGTGTTAATAAAAAACGATGGGATCAGTGTCTAGTAGAAAAACAATACCATATAGGTAACCTTGAATATTTTCCGTTGATGTCCTGCCCAGAGATTTAGTACAAGTATATTTCTTTAGTCGGACAGTACTGTGACCAAACGTTTCGGAAGACTGGATATTAAGAATCTGTCTCGATCTCCTCTTATATTAATTTCAAATATAAATAAAAAACAAATCTGTTTTTAGTTTGTTATTTTCTTCTATGGTATTAAACTGTTTCCTTACATTCCCCTTTATGTGTTTATACAAACGACAATTAAAACCACCGTTGACCACAATATTAAAGCTCTGCTCAGTGAACAGAGTATATAAGTACATAATTATGTAAACATAAGTACATATGTGAGGAAAAAAACACATTGTTATTGAAACAATCATCCTCAATTTCAGCCTGGTACATCCTCAGTCTGGCCTACAGGCCCTTACCTTCAATTTTCCATTTTAAAACGCATAAATAAACTTCCATCTGTAGATGAATGGGATTTTGCTGAGCAATTTAGCGATGCTGATGTCATACAATAAAATAATACTAAACACGTGATTTGACGGAAAACTATGACATAAAAAAAATTAACACAACCGAGCGTACGTACCTTATTCTGAATCATTGGCACCTATTCGTTTTTCCTCATGTTCTTACTAGCTGAGGGTGCGCACAATTTTGTTTACATGAATACAGCTTCATCATAGAAATTCGAACAGTAGTGGCCCTCCGCGACTTACGAACTTTGCGGTCGTTGGTTCGAACCACTGGCTCGCGGGCACTTTACTTTGTGTAAATTACTTCATCACCACTGCTCTCAAAACAGTGAAGGAACACGTCGTCGTGAGGAAACCAGCATGTCCTAGAACCAAAAATTCGAAGACATGTGACATCCGCCAACCCGCACTGGGCCTGCGTGGTGGATTGTGATGGTGTTACATTAAAAAAATAGTATAGAAGCATGTTCTGAGGATCACCAGGTTCAGCATGGTAATTGACGGGGACAGTAGCTTTCAACTTTCGATCAAAAAAATATTGATCAATGGTTTCAGTACACGAATGCCTTTTTGTTCCCTTTATTTAATTTCAATATTATTTTGAAGACTTTACGGCACTTATTTATAAAATAAGTGAAGATGTGAACTTTCCTTGTCGGCTTACCAGAACTACGTTGGACATCTTTCTTTCTTTCTATGCTGTTGTTCCTTTCATTCCGCCACTAGAAACGGACGGAGTTCTCTCCTTTTCCATTGAGCTGATGCTGATCTCATTAAACATTTTCTGTCGAAATCTCTACTATTTTTACCACTAATCTCCATGTGGGAAGCACAGAACCAGTCGAAGTGAAGATGCTTGGGACGGCCATGTCCAGCAGTGGACGTCTTTCGGCTCAAATGATGATGATGCTGAATAACTGTAAGAAAGAAGTTAAATCCATGTACAGACGCCAGGACATCAAGCTACTACAATCTGTCAAGTTTCTTTAATAGATTTTCAACTTTATAGTTAAAGCATTAAGGTTCAAGGTTGCAAACTCAGGCCATACTTGGTATAGTTGTCGTCACGTAAAAAGAACGCTGAGCGATAGTGGAGAGGATGGGCCTGCGGACGCGTATACTCGCGTCCTAATGTACTAGGCTACTGTTTTATAGTATAAGTGTAATTGTTTTATTGTAGAATCAAAATAGATTACCAATTTGATCGATAAATCGCTCATTGCGCAGGCAAACACGTTTTTAAAAAAAAACAAAACAAACTGCCAGCGTTCTTTTTACGTGACGGGACCTGTAGGAAGGTCATGGACGCTGAAGTCACGGTTGCATGTGATATCAGAAGTAATATCATAGATATACGTTTCCACACATTACGTGACATCCTTGGTAGTTGTCATAGTACAGTCACAGTCATATTTCGAAATTCAGTTTCGTGTACTAAGTTTTTAAAGGTAGAAATGAGGAGCAGGTTGGAGAGTTACTCATCCTCGGTGGGTTATTGCCCGACGGTTGTGGTCGGTTTTCTGTATATGTGCTTGCGTGATGTAGGATTTTGTGTGCCGTCGGGTGTAATGCGTAGTTCGTATGAGGCGTTATAGATGTCGCCACAAGCTAATGACGCTTGTGGTGCTTAGCAAACAGTTCAGAAAAAGTTTTAGAGACGGGAATGTTAGTAACACCAAAGGGGTTTTCAAAACCAACAATAAGATAAAGATTTCGTTTAATACACGTAAATAAAACTTGTGATAACTGCTCTTATAAACAACAACAGCCAATCAAATCACTTGAAATAAGATTTCACTTATGCTTAATTTGAATACATAAGCTTTTGGAAACAGGGGCTAGGAAGTCCGCATCCTATTGGCGTAACCTTTTCCAAATGATAATTCCTTTCATATTTCACCCTTCTACCAGCGCTCAATATGCTTCGCGTTTTTTTTTTCTTGCCGACGACCAGCCAGTCTATATATTCTGTTAAAACCTCACCGTGAAAACTTAGATGAAGTGAGCTTTTTTTTTCTCCTGATTTTAGGGATTGATACTATTGAAAGCTCACTTCACTCAAGTTTTCAATGTGAGATATTTACAGAATACCATTGCTTATATACTATATTCTAAATACCAATTACAACTAAACTTGCTGTAATATCAAATTAATGAAGGATTGTCATTCCAAGTGTGTCACGCAAAGGGTGCTGAATGTATTAAGGAAGATGCTGTGAAATATATGTAATAAAACGCGGACTGTCCTCAAAAACAACCGATACGCGTATACCCTACGTTACGTGTAAATGCGTTGGTCGGCGTCGAACTGGCGGGCGGGTGCGGCGTTCAGCGTCTCAGTATCGTTCATCCGTGGCCCGAGCTCAGTCGTTTGCCGTGATTTAAACAAATATACAAGAGAAAATGGCAAGATACGGATTCACCGCATTGAACCTAGCCGTTCTGCTGGCTTTATTCGAAATTGGTACGTATTTTTTTTTTTTTTATATAAAAACAAATTTTGTGTTTTCAAACATACTTTTGTCCGTAAGTGTACTTTTATAAGTTTAGCACAGCTGGTTATCTACGCACTCAAAGCTATTAAGATAAGATAATTGTAGATATCAGTTATCTTATTATCACTTTTTACCGTAAGCAGCTTTTTCTTGATTTATGCTTTACTGTGTAGTTTGGTAGGTAGCAAATATTGGAATTGTGAATAACTTTTTTTCTGAGATCTTGTTAGTCTTGAACTAGAAAAAGTCGTTTCTACAGAAAAGCAGGCTTTCATAAACATGTCAGATAGTAAAGTTAAGATTACTTTAGATTCGATTCGCTAATAAAACTGTTGAAAACTTTTTTCTACGAGTACATTTTTCTTTTACGGAATTTTCCTTAATAATTCTTCAACACATAAAAAACTTCATAATCATAAAAGACTTGCTTTTAACATATATTATACTTATTTCTTTTGATTGTGAAAAGTTCTCCTTATCGTTTCCATGCTAGACTGAAGTTTATATGAAATGTATGTTTTATTTATACACTCAGTGCCAAGAAATTGGGTCAGCTTTTGTAGACGATAATACGTATAAAAGTAGAGTTTCAGTTGCCCTTTATTTGAACCACAGCACGATATATTTTTTCGAACGATTCAGCTATTAAATTGCAATTAAATATCAAACTTTTATTCCCGGAAAAGAAAGGCAAAATAATTAAAATATTTTTGAACTAAAAATAAAGTTAAAATACTCTTTATTATGTACACCATATAAATTACAGATATAATAATTGTACGAATTATATATACAAATTAAAAAAGGAAAGCGAAATAAGTTATATGAATTATTTTGTAATAATATATAATTTTATTTAAATTAATATTATTTTTTATTTTTTTATTTCTAAAAATATATAGATCTCCGCAATTACTGGAACGAAGTTCGTAATTTTCATCATCATCATTCTCCTACCTTCATTCCACTTTATATAAGGTCGGCGCAACATGTTTTTTTCTTCTACACTTCTCTATTAGTCGTCATCTCGGTAGCCAAGTTCCTTATTTTATTTTGAAATATTATGATATGACAAGCTGCGCCCAGCGGTTTCACCCGCATAAGTTTCTATCCCGTGGGAATATCGGAACGAAATGTATCCTGGTTATAAACTACATGGGTGCCAAATTTCATACAAATCCGTTCAGTAGTTTTTGTGTGAAAGAGTAACAAACATCCATCCATCCATACAAACTTTCGCGTTTATAATATTAGTAGGAAGGATTTGTCACCCCAATAAAACTTTTAAATCTAGTAAGTAGCTAGTCAACAACCATGCTCATCCAACCGAAAACGAAATGAAACTATTTGGCAAGCGAAGAATGAACAAAAAATAACAAATGACTGTCATGGCTATCAAAATAGTGTTTCGTTTTTTTTAATAGTAAAAATCAGATCATAATAATTTATACTAGAGTAATGGTTTTTTTTAATTCCGAGCACGACTCACTTTTTTTTTAAATCATGATGTCATTTCATGATTGTCGTTATAGCAACGTGCTCGAGACATTTTTTTTTAAATAACGCTGTTCACATTGAAATGTTAATAAACAATTATTTCAACAAGTGGGATCAATAATGTTGTTTAAAAGTTCTTCAGCTTCAATAATACGATGTTTTTTTTCCATTTAGTTTATATTGATGATGTTTTAATAACTTCCTGTCACTGATATGTACATAGCAAGCAGTGTTATATGAATTTGTGTGGGGTAGATACTTACAACTATAAAAAGAGAAAAATAAAAAAATACAAAAAAAAACAACCGACTTCCCAAAGAGTCAAAAAACGAAAAATAAAAAAAAAGCGATAAACGAAAAACAACACAACAAAATCCCCACCAACAACATCAACTTCCGAAATTAAAGTTATTTTTCACTTTGTAGTGTTTTTTTTTTGGAAGTAGGTTGTTTTTTTTTTTTTTTTGTAAAAAAGTTCTAGACTAACAGAGCCTCTTACTCCATTACACCATAACTATGTCCATTGCTAAATATGGTCCAACAAAACAAACCAGTTCTTTCAACGAATGACCCCCATTGCCCTAATCACCATGTTTAACATAACAATGTCAACAAAATGCCGTAAAAGGTGACAGGCCAAAAAAGACCTCAAGTTTGAAGATATGTCATAATTATTATTCGAAGTTTGCGCAACAACGTTCATCACCATCATCATCATTTCAACTCATCGTCTTAGGGTAATTACATGCCGAAGATGCTTCACTGCGATACCTCGCGCTCACAGTTTACCTCGCTACCTAGACGTCCCCTCTATGCATGCATTTGTTTTAACAAATGCATGCTAATAGACACGCACGCACATGCTGAAGGATATCTCACTGTGATACATCACGGGCTGCTTGGGGGTTTACCTCGATGCCTACGTCAAAACAGAATATTTTGTTTTTACATCGCGGTCGATGGCAAGCATCGATGTTTCTGGCTGGTGATTGGTCAAATCGGCTCCACTTGTTCTTCTGGAGCAGGTAGAGTACAGCACAAGCACACAACTGAGCAACTAAGCTTTCAGGTGCGAAAGAATCGACACGTTCGCACCTATAACCATGTAGAAGTAGCTAGTATCGACATCCAGGTATCGAGATAGCGACCGCGATCGCGAGCATCTTCGGCATGTAAGTAGGTACCTTAACAAGCTAATGACATCCACAGCTGGACAAAAGCCTTCCCATTGCCCCAGACAGCGTTCAGTTGATAACAAAATAATGCGATTGCCAATATGTGTATCGTGGTCATTATAATTCTAATCGTTCATAAATTCGAAAATTCAAAAAGTGTAGTGAATGTTAATGAGCAGATGATAAGGAAAGCTGCAGATATGTGTAAAATAATAACAGAAGGTACCTATACAATTTTAATGACCGATATTGGCTAAATTAATAGTCTTCAGCAATATCAAATCAATAACATAATATAGTAATTTAATTGATATATACCTATTACTGGTTCTTATTTAAATAATTTGTTTTAGAAATAGGAACTGGACTTTAACTAGAATTATAACAAAAACATATGTAGGTATGGAGTCAACTTCTTAACCCTCGTAGTAATACTCGTAGAAATAAAACTCACTCACTCACTCATAGAAGGAGTGAAAACCAAAGCCTTATCATACAGACAAACTAAGTATATGGCGTGTGAAATCAAAATTGACTTATTATAATAACGGTGAAATAAGTTCGTACAGGGAGGATAAAATCAATGTCTTTAAATAATATAGGTTTACATAACATTTGTCCGGATCCAGATAAAATGTGTATTACTGAAATAATAACGGTGAAATAGGGCGGCATAGGAGCGTACCTACAGGAAGGATGAAATCACTGTGTCCGGAGCCAAATAACATACAGTATTATGTAGTTTTCCATTTTACACATTTTACGTGTTTTAATTTGCCGATTACTTTAGCGCGGTGAAACGTTAAGTGAGGTTTTTTTAGCTATCTAAAATTCAGCTGCACAATCCCCTAATTGTTTTGGACAGATTGTGTATATAAACACTATTAAATCCAACCAGAATTTTAAAAATATCCTTTGGCTAATTTTAGAGTTCTAAGGAGGCCGTCCATTTCAGGCGTTAAAATTGAAAAAAAGAGCTACCATAAACGCCCTGTAACCACAAATTCCAGGCCGACACTGGATAGCCTGCGTGCTTTACGATATTACGTACAAACATACTTTTCATTATCCTCATCAAGAGCTCTATCAAAGCAGGTTGGACTAGTTTTTATTACAAACCGGGAAACTTATGAAAATCTAGCGGCTTCGCCATTACTTCGTTCGCGTACATTCTAGATTTTCTCATACAGACTCAATACGCCGCTTCACCCCGTTAAGAGTTGTTTGTTAAGATTCAGTATGCGTGTATGTAATAACTCTAACTTTTTATACAAAATGTTATTAAAATCCGTATAATCCGTCCGTGTAATCCGGCCGTTAAGACGTAAAAACGTGACAAATAAACAGAAAGAGAGACCAGCATTTATAATATCGTTAGAACGGTTATGGATAATCACTTAAAAGCCGCAACAGGCACATCCATGAATGTAACAATATCTATCAATAACCACCTGTTGATGCCAATTGCCTAACATTAATACTACTAATAGAGACACAACGTCAGGGTGTATTCACTTAGAAAGCTGGCATGTATGCGGCGGCGCGTTTGTCGGCTGACAAGCGCTGGTTGTCGCTGGTCAGGCAGTTTTCATACTTTTGTCCACATCAGCGCGAACCGTCGCCGATAAGCACCGGTCGGCACCGGTTACCAGCTTTCTACGTGAAAACATCCTTAGATAAAACACTTAGCGTGAGTCAACGTTCAAGATGGCAGCCACGTAAATATGGTATCATAATCATTGCAGCCAAAATATCATACATCCATTTTAAACTGGCTTCCGCCGGATATCGCCACTAAAGCATTTAATAATTAAATGAAATCTGTCTGCTACACTGCTGTGCTGGTATTATGTTATTATCACCATTTCATTCGTATCTATATTCTGGAAAATAAAATCATTAATTCACGTTGCAGTCTGGGTGTTTCAAATAACCGCCTTGATAGTTCACTTTTTGTAGCAAATAGTCAATTTCTGTGAAATAAATTATTTTATTTATTTATTTTATTATTTATGTACACACAGTAAAATACATAATGATATGACATAGATATAATATGAGTACAAAGGTACTGCTTATTTCTAATTATCTATAATATGAATAGGAGAATTCATTGAATCCAAACAAAATCCAATCCAATCCATTAATTTTTTCCTATTGCGTGTGGGGCAACGTTTTTAAAAAAAAAATGTTGGAAAAAATATAGTTATTTTTCGCGTAGCTTTACTGTCCCCAATATTATTGACCTTTGGTCTATGCATTTCGTTCTTGACCATTCATCAATTAAAACGCCAACCTTCGCTGACCCAAAACCGTCGAATTATGAAATTAAATTCGTTCTACAAACGTGTTTATAATATAGATGAACGGAAAATTGCTGGAACTTTTCCAGATTTTTTACGATTTTGCGCAATGTATACTAGTAAACTATGTAAGTAGAATGTTCCGTAGACATCTTCTAATTCGCCTGTGTTCCCATTGTACGACCTGATACTGTCACAGAAATAAAATGTCCAAGTATTGTGTCTTCTCATACGGCAAGAAAAGTTTCTAAGCTTACATTGTATTCAGACCTTGTATTTCATATTTTTCATGGAGTCTGTGTCGGAAGAATGAATTAATATTCTAACGACCACCAATTTTGTTATGAACAACCGTCAATGTGACCAAAATGGTTTGCTAATCGCATTGTACTAAAAAACAATTGCGCACCACACTAACAATCCCGATCCGAAGTTTTTTGAAGGAAAATCATAATACAATGCTTCATATATATTTGAAAAAATTGTCTACTCGGCAACGTAAACAAAGCAATGAATATTGTTAGATTTAGAAAATGAAAAGCATTTCCATTAGCGAAAGTCAATAGGGTCTTCCTCACTAAATCTTTTAGACTTGATTCCCCCAAGAACGAACGTGACACAATCTTTGCCAACAACTATACGACCATAAAATAATGTCATCCTCGAATCTAAATATTAGTAGATAATCTCTGAACATCAATCTTTCCGCCTACCAAGCGTGATTATTATGGCACCATTGTGTCAGAATAGAACGTTCTAGCTGTCTGGGCCTACCATAATCGTTTGCAGGGCAGATTATGTGCAGGGCAGGTCAAGGTGACAGTTAATAGTTGCAACGCATATGGTTCAAAATCGCTTGACAATTCGCATGACATTTCACCATGTATGTATATGTTTGTAAACTTTGATAAAAGGTCGTGCGAATTGTCAAGCGACCTTATGCGAGGAAAACGTGTTCCTCATGGTTTTCCTCCCATGAGGGTAGGCAGAAACTACAAAACGCCAACTTCTACGATTCTTACATACTCCTTTGGCTTCGTTTACGTTTATACATCTGCGGGGTAATAGCGTACCTAACACACTGTCAGTAGTAATGGCTTTTATTTTGACAGTTCAAGAACATTCATTGTGGTGAGAAAATAAATAAATATCATCATCATCATCTGCCTAGCCTTTTCCCAACTGTGTCGGGGTCAGCTTCCAGTCTAACCGAATTCAGCTGAATACCATTATTACTATATTAAAAATATTATTATTATTCATTGCATATAATGTTGCTGAGCAGATACATTGCATGGTAAACACTGTGTTGAGCCAACAACGTAAAGTACTCACATTTATGATGCAGTTCCTCGCAAACAGTAATTCTAAAGTAAAACAAGGAATGACGTCTTAAGTTCTTGCAGTTTGGCCCAACACCAGCAGTGTTGACCCCCTGAAATCGTAAAAGGCTAGTATCGTTACAATGTACAGACAAAACATTGTAGCATCTCTATTAGGTGGAATGACAGCTACGAGTAACTTCACATAAGTTTTCACGATGAGATTTTTTATAGAATAGCACTATAATACTAGTGTAACTAACATATTTCTACACTGCGACGTTGGTGCTACAATTTTTTGTCTCCAGGAACATTGTAACGATACTAGCCTTTTACGATTTCAGGCCTGGAGTAAGTCGTTTCCAGGAACATGTATTTTAGCACCTCTAATACAAGTATACAAGTCTCTGGGAATAAAATGTTTAAGCTTGGTGAAGTTACTTCTTTGGTACGGTCAATATAAAGTTAGGCAAGAACTAAACATATTTTTACTGGACAAGCTATTTTCATTTAGTGTAAGTGAAACTTTTTAAACAAGAGACTAGCTAAATAATAATTTTATCAACCCAGTACACGCACAGCATGGGTTCAATTCAAAAGTAGTTGAATATAGTTACCTGCATACTAATCTCTCTTGATAACTGTACATCTTTGATTTCTTTAGGGGACAGTGGGGGAATTGAGAACGGCGGGTAATTAGGAATAGCTAGGTTAAGTAATACTTTCCCCCGCACTACACCGCTCCGCACCCGTTCAACAGACGCGTCTAGCCCCCCTCAGTGCGTACGCGACAGTTGAACGGGTGCGGATCGGTGTAGTGCGGGGGAAAGTATCACTTACCTAGCTATTCCTAATTACCCGCCGTTCTCAATTCCCCCACTGTCCCCTATAGTGCTGTCCCACATCGTAACAATCTTTGAAATATGTTCGACTTGTTTAAAACAATTCAGAAAGCTTTGCGACCGCGACCGTTCCAAAACAAATTAATATGGATAGTTTGTATCTCGATCTCGACGTAAACACGTCGATATATTTATCTTCGATGACGACATACTATCTTACATCACATCTATTATAAGTCTAGTCAATGTTAGTATCTTGGTTTACTGGTTTTAGTTTAACATTCCGCCTCCATTATAGAAAAGCAAACGAGACCGTACAATCACGTATTGTCATTGGTATTTTTCTATTATACTTTATAGTGCGTTTTTACGACTTTCCTTGATATATCTTACTGTTTTGATCTGAATCTGGGGTATAAATAAAATAGTTATTTGTGATAGTCTTTTATGGCAGTTGACGTTGCATACAACATAAACCAGAAAGAAGTGAGCCGAGATTATGCGGGGAATAAGATTGAAATTATTTCAGCATCATAATGTTCAGCAAGCATAACTAAGCCAATATTATTACCGGCTACAACCAACTGAGCTGTATGGCTGTATGTGCTGTGGGTACATAAGCATTATGGCTAAGTACGAACTGAAACAATGGGGACATATCTACAGTACTATGTTCGTACAAGCCAAGGGCTATGAATTGCAACACAACTCTAAAAAGAATTCAAATACAAGACAGTAGCAGTATTTTAAAAATTCCTTTTACCAAAACTAGCAACTAGTTGGAACTCTTTGATAAACAGTGACCTTTTCGATTCTTTAAGTATTGATTTAAGCAGAGGGGCAATTTTCGTAATTTTAAGAACGTTCACAGTCTGGTTTCAGACTTAATCTGTCAAAAATACTTCTAATTTTCCTACATTTTGACAAGTTTTTGATATTTTTGGTTTGTTGCCGAGATGAGACTGCGACTAGATTTTGAACGTATTAAATTACGAGAATTAACCTTCAGATGTAAACTAATATAAAATAACAACATAGTGAAAAATAACATAACATCAAAACATAGGAAAGGGTTTTAAATCTATGTTTTGACTTCGACGATCCAAATAGTCAAAGCCATGACCGTGTTTTTTTTACCAATTCCAGCCAGTTGGCTCCAGTTGATTTTGTATTGTCCGTTTTTCCGGTTAGAGGGTCCAATTTTCCCGCCGGGAATTTCACTGTACCTATAGTAGGTATGCAGTATGCAGATATTTACGTTTGAATTTAGATGCTTCAAGCTAAACTGCATTCGTGATTTATTTGCAAAAATGTAAGCAAATATGAGTTTATGGAAAAATAACAATATTTCCTACAACTTCAAACATTTTTATAACTTTCTCAATAGTGCTAGTCACTCTGAAATTAACTTAATTTCCATTTAAATAAAGTTGATATTATTTGTTTAACTTTAAATAACCTCAATTTGAAATATGCGTTTGAATAGTGTTTAATTGTGTGGTATAATTCCAGGCCTTGCTAAAAAGACAATCCTCTAATGTCAATGTTAATTGTGTCTCCTGAAATGGTATTTCTCATAAATAATACAGTATTTGAGCCAACATTGCTAATCCCTTTTGTTAGATATGAGGTGAACCACTTGATCGTAAGTGGGCACCTTCCCGGAGACTAAAATGCTGCAAGTGCTTGTGATTCATAGAGAGGTTTACTACCTACTACGAAAATTATCTTATTCAATATAGTAAAATAGTGCTATAAGTACGCACGGCTTCACATCAAACTATACATAACCAGTATACACTGACTTCTGATTGTACGAAGAACCTATACAATGAGAGTTCAGCTAAAACTGAAAATGTATAGCTTGATGTGTCGCCGCCCGTGTGCGTGGGGCCGGGCATAGTTTATAGAAACGTGTTTCGTAAATACGTTTACTAGTAAGTACTTGAACATGGATTCCTAGTTAATGACATGGCCTTGGAGTGTGTTGTGACTCACATAGTCACCGTCACAAATAGATTAATAGTATCTAAATATTAGGTACTGTCTTATACTTTGTAGCAATAGGGTTTTATTCCCATGTAATGACGAATGTTGTTTGTACAAAATGTTCCGCATCTGTTTAGTGTCTCATGTGCACCTTTAGGAACTAAAGAACACCGCTTGTCCGCCAATAGGCCCTAGTATTGGAGCTAGACTAACTTCTGCCCACGACTTCATTCGCGTGAAAACGTATGATAAATAATATACTAAAAAAAAACAGCCACATTTTTATAAAGCTCCCTCGGCCCCTAACCCATCGCGTCGTATCGCATCGCCGCCCACGCTATTACTTCGTTTTGGATTAACATTCTTTCTGACGTTTAATCTTTTTGCTCGGCTCGCCGAAATTCCGGGCTGTTACTAAGAAATTCCTAATGGAAAAACTCAAAAAGACTGCCCGATCCGGGAATCGAACCCAGGACCCCACGCTCAGCAGTCGCGCTTCACCAGTATACACCAGTACGGGCCGTTATAATATGGCGGACACGCTTTTCTATAAAACCAAAGCTTTATTCTAAAAGTTTGTCGTAAGTATAAGAAAATGTTGTGGTTGCTGTTGTTGTGTTGTTGTTGTTGTTCTTTACATATTTACAATACTGCCCGAAGTGAAACATACCTAATCAATCCTGTTTACCCTAAGTATAAATCATAGTTTGTCATTGCTAAGCATAACAGCTACAAGTTCAATTAATTCCTTAGAAGACTCATAAATTCATCAAGAAGTATTCTGTTAAATGTTGGAGCTGTTTGCGTGGTTATCTAAATCATCTATTGACTACTATGGCATCAACTAATTAGTTTAATCAATACGTCCTCTATTGCAGCGAGACTCTCCCGAATTGGGCGTCAAGGCAACCAGGCAATAATAAAACATTTATGTAGTTTATTAAGTCCGGTCTGACCAATTCATCATCATCATCTGCCTACAGCAGTCTTACTGGCCTCTCCAATTGCACGCCATTTAGCTCGATTCTCGGCAACTCTCATCCAGCTGCTACCAGTAACTCTGCGAAAGTAGATCTATTTATATTGACCACAAATAGAATTCCGAAACTTTGTTGAAATCTTCTCATCATTTTTGTTTAGTTTTATTATGTGAATTGTTATTGATTGTATGTATCATCTTTTTGTCTCCTTTACTCTTTCACACGCTGTCTACATAAGCATGACCTCTGTATCTACCTATTTTTCTGTTCTGTTTTTTCTTGTCTGTTTATACAATGTGTTTTTTTTTTTATATCCCATAACTCTAGGGGATCATTGTACTCATCATTATGAACAACTTTTCCTATGGAGCCAAACCCGAAATCGCGAAACAAAAATCTGGTGTTCCCTACATTTTGACGAGTTATACGACAAAAATGTAGGGAACAGCTGATTTTTTTTTTCGCGCTTTCAGGTTTGGTCCCATAGTAAAAGTGGTTCATAATGATGAGTATAATGTCCCTAGAGTTATGGGATATAAAAAAAAGCGCGTTGTATATGTGTGTACATAAATAGTAAAATAAATAAATTCGTAGCTCCACCTAGTCCCGACTTTTGAGCGCTTTTCTGGTCGCCTGACCAATTAGTGTTCTTAAATGCAGAACATCCATCATAATTATTAAAAAGGCCATCGTTCATTGACTTAAAAATTATCTTCTATTAGTTGGTAGCCATAAAGTGTCATTATTATCACCATGTCTGGTGATAAACATATTAATGCACTTAAAAATTTGGCCAGCCTCCAAAATGTCGTGAATGCGCAATGTATACTTATAGTGACTGCTAATTTACGAATAATGTAAATCCATACAGATGAATGAGGACTTTATTTTGTAAAGTTCTTTCCTGTATATTGTTGACAAAGCGGTTTCTATGTCTTTGTACTGTTATTGTGACATTACTTTAACTTTGCTTCTATTTAAGTATTAGTAGGTACGTAAGTACATTAATCTAATAAGCTGTCTTTATGGCAACTTAATGGCTTTGTTGATCTTGTTTCAAATGATGAAGACAGGTTCCTCCTATTGTGTACGGCCACCAAAGGAGTTAAGTAACCAGGGTCGTCGGATATAGTTGAAGTTTAGTAAGAAACCGATGAATATTTTCGAATAAAATTTAATTTAATTAATAGAAAACAAACAGTTCATTTATCAAATTAAATTACATTAAAAAAAAATCCATCGGTTTCTTACTAAACTTCAACTATATTCGACGACCCTGGTTACTTAATTCCTTTGGTGACTGACATAAATTGGTGTTTCTGCAACGTACACCATGATTTTAGGTGTTGAATATGTTTAATTTAAGCACCTACTTACCAAATATTAGGTAGCTACTTACTTTAAAATCTTTGATACTATTTATATAAACCACAAATATAATTCCGAAACTTTGTTGAAATCTTGCAATCCAATTTATGTAGGTAATTAGAATTAATTAGAGCAGACGATCAGTAGGTAGTTATAACTATTATACAATTAAAGCTTTTGTTGGTAAATGTAAGAAGTTTTGAAAGGTTTCATTCAATCCAAAAACACCTTAGTAAAGGATTAATTTCCACAGAATTTTATCTATGTATACTACTAATAATAAAGCTGAAGAGTTTGTTTGTTTGAACGTGCTAATCTCTGGAACCACCCGTCGGATATGTTTTTTTTTTTGCATCAGATAGCCCCCTTTGAGGAAGGCTGGCTACCCAGCATAGGCTTGTTTAAACCTTGTTAATAGTAATATGGGCAAGAATTTGAATATTTTCTATTTAATATACTCCTCCCACTAGGTAGACAGGCAAAACCGAACTATTCCTAAAACTGGATGTGCTACAAATCATCATCTGCCTAGCCTTTTCCCAGCTATGTTAGGGTTGGCTTCCAGTCTAACTGGATGCAGCTGAATACCACAATTTTACATGGAGCTGCCTATCTAACCTTCACAACCCAGTCACTGGGTAATACGATACCCCTTGGTAAGATTGGAGGTCAGATGACCCGTAACGACTGTCAAAGATCCACGAATGACAGCCGGGACCAACGGCTTAACGTACTTTCCGAGGCACGAAGGGGTCTTGGTATGTGAAGATGGTCACCCATCCACGGACCAACCACGGCAAGCGCAGCTTAACCTGATTGATCGACCCGTGCGGCTGTTATTACTTACCCACAAGCCCCTCGTGCTAGAAACAGATATTGTAAATGCGACATTCAGCTTTTTAAAGCTACACACTTCTTTAGAGTTTGTAAATAATAATAAAATATGAGCAAGAATTTGAATATTTTCTATATCAAATACTACTCCTTCGAAGTTGGTCGGCAAAGCCGAACTATTTTTAAAACTGGATGTGCTACAAATATATATTGTGAATGTGACATTCAGCTTTTTAAAGCTAGACACACTTGTTTAGAGCTTGTAAATAATATTATGAGCAAAAATTTTATATTTTTACATAAAATACGAACTAAAAATACTACTCCCACTGAGTTGGTAGGTATAACTTCCAGTTTTCATCAAGCAAAACCATTGTTTGCAAACAAATGTGTAAAAAAGTATCGTTTTGCCTTCGAGAACAAAAAACTCGTTTTTTCCAAGGTGAACCGTGTGCTCATGGCCTTATTATATAAATGGCGTTGCATGACATCACCAGAATGAATGGTACCTAGTATGTGGGTACTACTAGTTACCACATTTTCTATTTTGCTTGTAATTGTGATTTTACACTGGAAAGTGTGTTTTTTTGGTTAACACACATTGAATACTATACTGAGTTTGTGATATTAAGGGTTTAATAATTATGTTTATGGTTAATTCGATGCAGATTTTGATGTTATTCATACCCTGGGTATTAATTACATCAAAATCTCCGCGGGCAAAACTCGCCGTTTTTTCCGCGGCGATTTTTTTTTTTTGCGCACTGGATTTTCAACACTCTGCGTAGTTCCAACAGTTGAAAATCCAACAGTGTATTTTTTTTGACGGGCTTGAATGCCGGCTATTGAGTTCTCAATGCTCGGCTTAACACTGAGAGTTGAAAATCCAGTGCGCGATATTTTTACGTCCAAGCGAACGTGGGCCAAGAGTGTTTCTGATGCGAAAACCCGTGATTCTAGAAGGTCTCTATGAAGTTTGTTTGAAAAAAAACACACTGTTCATACCTATTCCATTATTGTTAGTCTTGTCTCGTAAAAGTATGAAAATAATATCGTCGCTTTATAAGTTAGTGTATGATCTCAACAACCGTTTACCTACAGGTAATTATTGCTTCGATTAGTAATTATAAAACCATTCAAAACTAATCCAATGGTATTTTTCCATTGATTATCATCTACCTATGCTCCATTTGGAATAAGATTTGACATTTAAAGAAACCTGTTTACAGTCCGTTCAACCGATTTTAACGTCTATTCCGTAGCCATAAGATGGCATTTAATGCAAAAAAGTGGCTACAATACCAACTATTTACTGCGGCTGCCATTTGTCATGCCACCAACTTAATAGAAGTTAAAATCGGTTGAACAGACTGTAAAAAAGGTTTGTTTAAGTGTCTAATCTTATTCCGAAGGTAGCATAATAGCCTTTTCCCAATTAGTTGGGGTCGGCTTCCAGTCTAACCGGTGTATCCGGTTAGACTGGAATACGGCTGAATACCAGTATTTTACATGGATTGATTGTTTATCTGACCTCCAAACCCTATTTACTGGTGGAAAGACGAAAGTGAAAAACGGAAATATAATTGTTTGATTAATTTCTGTATCTCTTACACTGCGTCTGGCGCAGACAAGATTTTTGTCTTGTGCAGCGCCGACGCAGTGTACTCGTACACTAGTCGTGTGTAGAAACGACACGAATTCTTACATAGACCCGGCGATTTTTCTTGCCGTGGACACGCGGCCTTAGACTGCGTATTCATTTGTAGCTGAAATAAATAGCCCAGAGAACATGTCCTTTGTTAGCTATGCTAGGTATGATTAAATTAATCTACTACAAAGGTCATAGGGCAATGACAGATGTATGAGTAGGTACACAATAAGATAGGTAACTGTCCAATGTGTCCAGCAAGTCACAGGCACATTACACTCTAGGTGGGTGTGAACACACTAACCACCGTAAATGAATCCAATTTGCTGTTTAACTGATCTCTTGGATGTGAGTGGTGACTAACGGATGCCCTCTTAACCTCAGACAATCGCGACGATATTATTCCAGTCACTAAACTGAATAGTTTAAAACTGACGCACATAGTTCTCACACAGGCTACTCTTATGTACCTATTGTTAGGCCGAATAAATTTAATCCTGTAAGGTGCTGCGTAATTTTGATCCTCGATTTTCGACAATTGGCATGCCGAAACTAAAAGACGTAAAAACAGATAAAAGATCGAACGCGCAGAAGAGCGCCAAAAGTTTCTTCATAGCATAGTATGTATACTGCTACCAGGATATTTTGGCGCGAATGACGTAGACAGGGGGCGCAGTTCGTAAATTTTTGTGCAATTTGTTTTATGAAATGATATTAAAAAACAAGATGGCGGCATTAGTTCCAATTTTGACCACGCGCCAAGTAACCTAGCGCTAGCGCTAGCAGCGCTATAAGTATATATTTTGTTGGCTGAATGGTTCGAATTTCGAAACCTGTGATTGTCAAACGGCAACTGTCAAATTTCTAAGCAATTCTGATGCATTACTGCTTATAAAGAAGAGCTGCAGTTGAAATGCAGAACCTGCGGATCGAGTAAAGTTGTTTTTTAAATTTCTTTTCGAAATTGCATATAATTATGAAATTGCACCGTGAAATCTCATATTCCTGAATATAAATACCTAGTGTAAGAGTACACAAAGGAATTTTGTATCAGCATAGACGCTTACAAAATCCATCAAACCTTTGTCTATGCACATGTTTTGAAATACTTCTAAACCCTAAGTACAATGACTTGTTTGAATAATACTATGTCCACGATTGTTTTTAATTTGTAACGTCCATTTTGCTTCTGAGGGAAGAAGGCCATCGTAGAGAAATAAATATTTAAACTCGAAAAAAAAACAAAAAAAAAATGTTTTTAGAGATTTTGTTTCACAAGTTATAGGTACTTAATCTAAATAATTTCCAATAAGTAACCGTGATTTTTCACTAACGAAACATGATTTTCTTCAGCAACAACATACCTGACCTTGTTTAACACAACTGTTACGAAAATAACCGTTACGTATGCTTTGTTAAATAGAACGACTATTAATAGCAACCCCGCCCTAAATTATCGGCGTTCTACTCACAGCACGAAAGTGATGAAATTCTTTAATTACCTACTGCGTATCATAATGGGCACACGCAAGGAAGTAATTTGTTAGGTAGCCGATATTCGAATCGATAACAGGGTCTGATATGCACCTACTACATTTTTACTGCCCGTACGGCGATTAGAGCAAGCAGTTATATTATAATATTCTGATGTATAAAACTAAAGGAATTTGTGCATCGTTAATAAAAAAAAATTAAAGATTCAAAGAAGTTTCTTTAAAAGAGCAAGTACAAGTTAAAAGTAAGATAAGCTTTTGTGAATCATACGTTTACCGATAGCAACACAAATAACATCCATTATGGATATACGAGTATCTCAAACAGACGATCATTGTAGATATATAATACCAGCCTATTATTTTTCCACTTCAGGGGAAAGGCCTCTTCTCATACAGAAACGTCACAAGCATTGACCACCACGCCTGCTCAAGACAGTTTGGCAATTTCAGACTTACATTAAGTATAAGTCAAGCATTCCGCACGATGTTTTACTTAATCAATGCCGCTGTTCAGTGTATACTGCTTCTATTGTGGTTTTTTATAACTAGCTGTAGATACGGATGTCATAAAGAAAGAAAGAAAATACATTTACTTGGCACAAACTAAAAGACACACAATACATTACATACATACATCAGATAAAACAAACAATAAAATAAAAGAATAAGTGTGAAGTCCGATGTAAGAAATTAGCAGGAAAGTGTGCCTCACGACTGCGCCAAAAAGGCCCAGTTCAGCAAAAATGCCAGACAACTAAGTGCCTGACGCTGGTTTTCAACTGGACCTTAATGTGTGAGGTGACGGATATAAATCAGTTTTATACTGCAACGTGACGTGTGTATGCATACTTAAATATATGTATAAATAAAATAAAATAAATTTGTGTTAGATAAAAACAGTAACGATATGTGAATATGTCCAAATAGTGTGATATTGAGTGACATTGCAAAAATAAAACATTTCTATAACTCATAAAGTGAAACAGAGTAAAAGGATATTGGTCATCTCCTAGAAATTGGGTTACGTCTGAATTGACAGTCGCTTCGCCTAAAACGCTGACATTTAGCCGTATCTAGTTAGTTCAGCTAGTCTAGAAGCTGACCTCAATACATTTGGGACTAGATAAATCACGCGTAGGAATATCTGTAGTTACCAAATTATATAAAACTATCGTTAACTTATTGATCTGTTTGTCTCGTTCAATAGATAGAGATAAGTTATCATATCACAGCAATAAAAAGTTTTCCCTTCGCTCCCCTGTTTTGTGCTATACTAGATCAATTTTATGAGCCCCTTACATGCCTGTGAATGTCGAATCTTGTACTTGGGTCGTTGTTCCACTACACTGACTCCTGGCTTAATCATCACGGTTGATAGGAGGAGTAATTGCAGTGTTATTTTTATTTCTAGAATTGGAGATTGGTTCTTAGACTTGGGTGTGTGTCTCTTTATATATCTCTCTTCTGATACAAAACGATGAAAGTGTTTAGTCCTTACCATTTGCTTCAAGTAATAATCGTACTGGCCGTCATAGTTGATCGATTTTGAGACAGTAACGGTAGAACAGACGGATCTGAAGATAAGACCATGTACGGCATTCTTAATGCTAAATATGGTCCTATGCCAGCTATAATAAGAACTCAAGGAAAACTTGCCACAATCGCTTGATGATCGCAGATGATTGTTATTCTTGACTTAGTATTAGCAGATTAGAGGACATTTTCTACTCATACACATGACATAACGCATTTTATGACTGCCGCATCGAGCGGGGACCATGAGAATCTTCATTTATTACCGTTGACTAGTTATTTTACGATCCAGCATTAGTAATAATTATTTCTGTGGAACTACTCATGTTTTGTATTGTTTCATAAGATTTTGTAATTACCTATAATAAACGACGCATGGCACCTGTGTCGCTCCATATAAAATACTGGTGTTATACTAAGACAAAGTCTCAATATCAGATATTATTATATCTTATTGAGTTATATTATACAACATGTCCCAGAATTAACGCACACCACCAAATACCCCAATTAGAAAATTATGTTATAATCATAACACATACACTGACGACGACGGCTGAATTTTGACTATTATTAATTTATAAAACATTGTTTATTTTATTAAATTAGTTGTAATGACTGTGGGAGAAATTTGTGGTTACATTACAAATCTACGCACGCACTTAGTCGCACACTCATATAAGCGCCTCGTGTAGTAGACAAACTCCGGTTGGTTCTCAGAAACCCTTTCTCTACATGATCACTATTATTTTAACAAATTTGTTCTTTTCTTTTCAGGATCCTGCTTACATTGTTACCAATGTAATTCCGAGCAAGACCCAGCTTGCGGCGATCCCTTCAAAAGCACAAGGCATTTGGTGGTAAGTTGAATAATACTGGGAATTTTTTTTTTTTGGTTATCAACGCTGAATTCATGGTTACAGTTTGTGCGTCGATGTCCCTGTCATGCAAGGTGACAGGGACATCGTCATACTCATCATTATGAACAACTTTTACTATGGGACCAAAGCTGAAAGCGCGAAAAAAAAATCAGCTGTTCCCTACATTTATGTTCGTATAACTCGTCAAAATGTAGAGAACACCAGATGTTTGTTTTGCGATTTCGGGTTTGGTTCCATAGTAAAAGTTGTTCATAATGATGAGTACAATGACCCCCTAGAGTTATAGGATATAAAAAAGAACACGTTGTAGGTATATAGGGTTATAATTTATTTGAAATTAGTGTTTTATTTGGCAAAGGAACCTACAGGAATTTGCAAATACAAATTAATCGAATACAAAACTGTTACTTTACTGTTGAATTATAAGTCAGTATCCAGCAGGACTAAGAATAGACGTGATTCAACTGGGCCAGATTTGGACGAGGTGATCTAAATTATAATAAGTGTAAGCTAGCCAGGCGAGACGACGGCTACCAAACTCGATCTATACATGAACAACACTTTTATATCTAGTGCGTTCTTCAATGTAAATTATGTGGAAAGCCAAATGATTTTATAGAAAATTCTTAGTAAATACTTCCTTTATTATAATATTAGACAAATAAATCCCTTTTTAGCAAGAGAATGCGTAAAAATAAACAATGTGGTTCTTACCAGGGCCCAACGAAATACTTTGATTTCGTCCGTGTAAAATTTCCTGTTTCACCGAACCCCGTCGTATTGCATCGCCTAGCCGCGCTAATACTTCGTTTTCGCTTAGCGTTCTTCCTTACTTTTTTTTATTTTTGTTCAGCTCCTAAGAGTTCGAGCGGGAAGTTAAATAGACTACGGCCTTCCTTCCTTCTTTTAAAAAAATCTTTTATATTAGATGGCCCAATCTGAGGATTGGGCTATCAAATGCAAAAGATTTTTTTTAATTCGACTGTTATTTCCAGAAAGTGGCGCTTTCAAACAAACTCTACAGCTTTATTATTAGTATGGATATACATATTATATAGATCCCTACCATCTAAATCTATCTATACTAATAATAAAGCTGTAGAGTTTGTTAGAAAGCGCTATTTTCTGGAAATAACAGTCGAATTTTAGCTAGCCTAAGCCTAGCTTTAAGAATCTTGGCCCTTTGTACACACACGATTTTCTTGCCGTGAAAAACAACAGTTTATTCGCCGTGTGTAGGCACGGACGTCAGTGTTGTATGGATCTCTATGGAAGTTTGTAGAGGACACGGTGGCTACGGCACGAAGTCGACGCTGTATATTATAAAATCGTGTCATAATACAAGGTCTCACGATTTATTTACGGCGCGGATAACGCGCCGTACTGTAAAAGAAACTGTGCCGTGTACTAAGGGCCTGGCAACGGTCAATCAAAATGAGCCACACCTTGAAGAAATGGTAATAAAATCGTGTCTGGGCGAGCCACACTTAGTGGATTATAAATAGATCATAGAATATTGTTTGATCTGCCCCAAACAAATTGATTTAAAGGCAGAAAGATAAACTTCACCATAAAAGTAACATTGATGTTATGCAAGCGTGTACAGTCGAACATAGAGATTTGTATACAGGCAGGAAACTTGCAAATATTTTATGTTACAATATTGTGAGTATGCTAAGAAGGCGAGTATGACATCATTCGTTCATGGGTAAAATATGGTCAGTGTAATCCTACTAATATTATAAACGCGAAAGTTTGTATGGATGGATGGATGGATGCATGTTTCTCTTTCACGCAAAAACTACTGAACGGATTTGGATGAAATTTGGTTCACAGATGGTTTATAACCTGAATTAACATATAGGACTTTTTATCCCGATATTCCCACGGGTTCGATACTTATGCGGGTGAAACCACAGGGTGCAGCTACATAAATGTTTATGCCTGTATACCAAAGTCTTTGTTAGATTGTACAAGGGCGATTAAACTAACATTGTAAGTTATCATTTCTAAATATACATATATCGTGCCTGTGTTATTTGATTAACCGCTTCTATTGTATCTGTTCTAGGACTGCATGACCCAAGATTCCATTAACTACAACACACTGTACCTACGCACCGTGCTCCCCGGTGAAGTGTTCGGCAGCGTGGTCGGTGCACCCAGATACTGTCACAAAATCGTGATGCGTGAGTATTTTACAATATAACCCACTTTCCTAAGTTGTTTTACTAGCGTCTAGGCTTGGAGAGTATGAATTGTTGATTTTTTAGGACTAATGGGTGATTAAAGCTATGGTATTCAGAAGGCGATAAAATATAACGCGGCTGTATCTCCTGAGAATTGACGCCACTTCCCTTAGTGAATGCATGGCCCACGGCTATTTACACGTTCTTGCTAACTATGATGACTACAAGTACTCCGTACGTCCGTCCCAGCAACGTGAACGTGTGAAATGGGTCAACAGAAGAGCCGTTTCAGCTGACGGTACAACGCTAGGCCTGTTCACACCAAGTAGCAATGAATTTTGTTAAGTTTCCATTTAGGAATAATATTTGGCGTCAGTCTGGTTTCTAATCTCGATGAGTTTCAAAGCTATTTGCGTCTTTGTCTATGTCATAACTTTCGACTAATACGGTGTCTTTTGCTCTGTTACAGAGACTGGAGCCGTAGTCCGCACGTGCCTGGATGCCAACCCCGCCGACATCAACCACACTTGTCGCTCACTGGAGAACAGCTCTTCCAAACTGCCCAACTCCGACCCCAGCAGGAAGATCAAGCACTGCAGCGTGTGCGACAAGGACAACTGCAACGCAGCCACATCCCTGTCCTTCTCTCTGCCACTCGCCACTTTAGCTCTCATCGCTTCATACTTGTTCTGCAAGCAATAATATCTATCAGACTTCAAAGCAAGTGAACAATTTGGTCTAGCTTAGGCGCCTTGAGTGTACCGCTTGCAATTGTTAAAAATGGGGTGCCAAAACCATTTCGATTTCAACGTTTACAGTATTTTTTACACTCCATAAGCAGTGTCTGTTCATTGGTCACGCCGAAAATGCCTTTAAAATTAACATCGGACCGCCCAATTAATTGTTTATTTGCTTTGTCTGTTTATTTAGTGTTGTATCTAAGATAGGGTATAATAACGTGGCTGAAACACGTTGTGTCTTATAAATTAATACTGATACCGTTATTTACCAAAAGTAATTATGTAACCAATATATTGTTAGTGTTGATAGCAATAAAAATAATCTGTACCTGGGAATTGTTAAGTAGATTAACTTTTAAAAGAAACTATAAATTAAGACACGTGTTTTTAAAAGATGGTGTATTTATTTATAAAGTTCACCTTGTGTATTAAATATAGCAAACACTATTGTGGAATAAAAAGTTTTATTGCATGACACATATTATTAATACAATCTTGAAGCTACAACGGTTATTACATGTATAGCTTAAAGTTTTATGTGATCAAGTCACACATTGTTAACGAGACATTGATTAAGCATTTATGTATAGTTAAAGGCCGTCCTTTTAATGTGTATGTATGTATTTTTAATAAAATTAAAGAAAAACATGTTTTTCTGTTATTCAAGAACCAAACGTCGTCATTATATACCTGTTTTAGATATTATAATCACTGAAAGTTACTGAATTTACTAACACAATCTTCTTCGAGTCGAATATTGGACCCAGTTGCTTGTGTGCCCTTCTTTTGTAGACAGGGAACTTGGAACCTGGAAGCGGGATGAGCTGGACTCCTTCAGCAAGAACTTGTCCTTAGCAACTTTGAACAGGGAGAAGTGGAAAGAGAGTAGAGAGGCCTTCGCCCTGCAGTGGGACATCACAGGCTGATAATAAAGCAATGGATTAAGAATTTCCTTGAAAATCCTTCGGATTGTGAAAGAAAGTGTGCTACGCAATGAGGGTGCTAGTCATGCTTGGCAAACAGAAGGTATTATTGATAATCTATATCTATATATATAAAATTCAAAGTCCTGACTGACTGACTGACTGACTGACTGAGACATCAACGCACAGCCTAAACCGCTGGTCCTAGAGACATGAAATTTGGAGGGTGTATTCTTCGTGAAGAGTAGGTATCCACTAAGAAAGGGTTTTACGAAATTCTACCCCTAAGAGGGTGAAATGAGGGGATTTTGTTTGTATGAAAAATCTTATTCCTTGAGTTAATAAACTTGAAACTTGGCACGAATACTTATCTAAGTATATTATGAAGTTGGGCATTTTTTGTTTTTATAAACTACCCCCTAAAAGGGGATTGGGAGGTTTCAAAGTTTGTATGGAAGAATTGTAGCGCGCGGTCCGATTTAATCGAAACTCAGTATTTATACCTAAAATTGAAAGAAAAGAATAATGTGTATCAGGGTTTTTCGAAAATCTACCCCTGACGGCCTGAAAAGGGGTAGTCAATTTTACAGGGGAGGATTTTACAGCGTGGCTTGATTAACTCGAAAATTGGTATAAATAATCTTTGAGTCAAGTTATGAACAAATCCCAAATGATTTTTCAAAATTCCACCCCTGTGGGGGTGAAAAGTGGGGATACAGTTTATATGAAAAATCTTTTTCGTTAGGTTAATAATCTTGAAAATTGGCATGAATACTCGCCTAAGTAAGCAATAAAGTTTATCATTATTAGTTTTTCAAAACTACCCCTCAAAGGGGATATAGGGGTGTTAAAGTTTGTGTGGAAGAATTTGAACGCGCGGTCCGATTAACTCGAAACTCAGTGTTTATACTTAAGGCCAAAAATAAAGAATAACATGTATCAGGATTTTTTGAAAATCTACCCCTAACGGGTTGAAAAGGGGTAGTTAATTTTACAGGAGAGGATTACAATAAGTGTCTTGATTAATTAGAAAATTGGTATAAATAATCTTTGAGTCAAGTTATGAATATATCCCAAACGATTTTTATAACTTCCGACATCCACCCGGCGAAGCCGCGGGCAGAAGCTAGTAATATATAAAATTCAAAGTCCTGACTGACTGATACATCAACGCACAGCCTAAACCGCTTGTCCTAGAGACATGAAATTTGGAGGGTGTGTTCTTAGTGACGAGTAGGTATCCACTAAAAAAGGGTTTTTCGAAATTCCACCCCTAAGAGGGTGAAAGGGGGGATTTTGTTTGTATGAAAAATCTTATTAATTTAGTTAATAAACTTGAAACTTGGCAATAATACTCGCCTAAGTAAGTAATAAAGTTTATACTTATAAGCAAAACTACCCCTCAAAGGGGGATATATAGGAATGCGCTGTCCAATTAACTCGAAACTCAGTATTAATACTTGTGACAGAAAATAATTAATAATCAGCATGTAAAGTTGTCGAAAATTGAACCCTGACGGGGCAAAAAGGGGTAATTCGATTTTTAAGGGGAGGATTTGAACTTGAAACTGTAAGTTACATTTTCACACCTAAACCACTGAACATCTGATTTGGCAAATAGATAGATGGCATCCTTGGGAGGGACATACTTTTTATCCTGCCGGTCGATTCTGTAACCATCTCACCGTGAAAACCTAAGTGAAGTGAGCGTGGAGTGAAGTGTCAGTGTCATTCCACCTGATACTAGGGATTGACCAAGCAAATATTTACAATCATAATCGAGATTTTAATAATATTTTTATGTTAATTTTATTGCTATTTTTTTATAATTTCAAAGCTAGTATTTTAGTTGTCAAAACATTCCTATTTGGTGGGGTTTTAAAATAAAATAGAAAAACAGAAACTTAGTCAGAATCTCAATGTTGTATTTATCTCTTTTTTTTCTAGACTAGTCCTTATATATATAGCTTGAGGTGCGACCGTGCACAGAATGAAAATGCTTCTAAACGGAAGACTAGGCGGTATGGTCGAGAGACTTTAGCCTGCCCATTGGGCGAAATAAAAAAAAATAGTGAAAATGCGCATGGACATTGTTTGTTATTATGAGCGATTGTAGATGGAGTCTAATAGAGACTGCGACGATGTTCAGCGCTGTAAATAACCCAAATCGATTCAATTGGAAGAGATAACCGTGTGTGTCAAGTCATCGAGTGCTAACGGTACAGAACATAATATACCTACATACTGCTAACACGGTGTGCCTGGCTGACGGACTATAGACAACCCGACGTAGTTTGTGTGGGTGGAGTGATCACTTCACCCGATTCATGACATTTTGCTCCTGAATCGGGTGAAGTGATAAGATCACGCCGCGCTTGCGCGTTAGGCACTGTCATTATCATATTGGAATTTTGTTTTTACTTATTTATCTAGTAACGCGTCAAGTGAAAATATTTAATGCATATGGGTACCTACTTATAACTTGTCGATGCTAGGTAATAGTAAAAGAATCATCAACAAATACATTACATTATTCAACAGTTCAACCAACACTCGCTCATCGCGCGCCCGTGTTCACTTCACCTTGCTGAAGTGATTTTACGAGAAACTCGTGAAGTAATATCAAATTAAGTTTTTTTTTAAATTTTCTGTTATTGGCGACCATGGCCATACGCCTGTTCGTAATCGAGTTCAGGAAAATAATTAGTTCCTATTTATTTTAATGCTTTTAGATATTTTAATGACTAAATCCAACCGTGTTTGTACAGACGCCAGCATATCAACCTACTACAATTTGTCAAATTTCTTTAATAGATTTTCAACTTTATTGCTAAAGCATTAAGGTTCAAGGTTGATTGGGAAAATTTGACAGTTTCGGTTGGCTTGACCTGCTGGCGTCCGTACATCATTTAAAAAGTCAGTTTAGTGCCTAAATTTGGTCTTCAAGAATTAACCAGATTTTTAATAGATATTTATCCTGTAACGCGACACGCATGCGCACTTTAACCATATGGAAAATGCAATACCAACGTCCAATAAGTGCAAAGTTCAACTGAGCTCGCAATCAGATTGTCTCCCGTAAAATTAACTAAAACCCGTATTTTCGATGCTAGTAACCCTTAAATGAACTAGTGGTTGGTGGCACTGGCAACCCTACGCCGAAGTGTTGTTGCCATGGGACAAAACAAGTTCACTTCTAGGAAACGGCAGCGCCTAACGCGCTTGCGCGGCGAAAAATTTAGGCTATTCCGAATTAGGCCATCATCGCCCACAATATTTATTATAGATAAAATCTCCCTTCACGCGAATCTCGTAACCCATCACGGGTTACGAGATTCGCGTGAAGGGAGATTTTATCCATTCCTCCATAATCGATTTGTGCGTGCTTACACCTCTTCCGAATTAGCGTGAGGGCGATAACGATGTCCCGTGAATCGAAAAAGCTGAAGTCTTATGAGTGAGCGCTGTCAATCTAAATCGGAAGGGAAATTATATATTGTTGAAGGGAGCGCTGTGGGCGATGATGCTTAATTCGGAATAGCATTTACCTATTTCACGCCGCGCAAGCGCGTTAAAAAAAAACAAGTTCACTTCTAAGAACAAGTTCACTTCTAAGAAATGGCAGCGCCTGCCATTTCTTAGAAGTGAATTTGTTTTTTTTTTCTGTCACTAATGACCATGAACATAATATTATTATGTGATAAATGTCTGTTCGTATTCGAGTTCAGTGACAATAATTAGTTCCTAATATTGTTTTAATTCTTTTAGACATTTTATTGTCGAAATCCACTTCTACTACTACTACACACACACACCACACAGTCTTTGTACATTTAAAAAAAATATTTTATCAGCCTACATTATGTTTTCAACAAACGGCTATTACGATTGAGTAACTTCATAAAATTGTGCTAAGCAAGTCTGCAGTGATTGTGTACCTATTGTTCGTTTACATACGTATATAATATGTAAAGGCGCATGGGTTTTTTTATATCCCATCTTCTCTAGAGAAACCACAGCACAACATAAGTACAAACCTTTTATCATACATATTTAGGCATAGGTACCATAAACACACAATTTGCATTAAAATTATTATTATTATTCATGTAAGAATATAAGCATGTTTTTTTTTGGCTGTCTAGTTTAAGTTTTCCTGTATACCTACTGTTTTATACACTGTGTCTATGTTTCTCAGCCAACTCTCCCGTTGCCGTCGCAGGTCTACTGGAAGAAATTACTAAATAATTGATGTAAACAGTTCCTGTGTGCTCCTCTATCTTTATGTATTTTACTTTATTCGGTATTCAGTGTGTAGGTACATAAATAAAATTTACAAATTTGTATCACATCAAAAAAAATTGCTAATACATTTTTATCTACTGAGCCTGCTGCTTCCCGAGGCTCAACTTGTGAATGCCGGGAACGGAGGGTCATTGGACCCCCACCGCAACTAGCTGGAAATAATAGTAAGCATTTATTACTAAATATTTTATGTGATGTGCCGATGTGTACCACACCACCACACCACATCTGCAGCTCATTGGTAATGTTGCGCGCCACAATTAATGCCTGATACATGGTGACATTAGTTACCACTAGCGCCATCTATTATGAAGTAGCAGAACTAATTTATCCTTCTAGAAATTTCTATACTAGAACCAGTGTTGCCGTTCTAGCGACTTTGTCGCTAGAACTAGGGGATTTTATGAATTTTTAGCGGACAAAATTCCACATTTAGCGAGAAAAAAAATTATAGCGACTTCTAGCGACTTTTAGGCGGGTCAATATGTCGCTACAAGGGCAACCGTGGACCATCGTTTATCCTACAGAAAAAATGTATTAGAATTTTAGTAAACATTGATGAAGGAGAAAGTTGCAGAGTACATTTTAAAAACCTAAAAATATTAACTTTAACATCTATTTATATATACGAAATAGTCAAATTTGTAAAAAATTATAAAAAACCTTTTCGAACAAACAAAATAAAGACACCAAAGATCTTATAACCTTAGAAACAAAAACGAATTATCTCTTCCCTATACAAAATTCCAAATAGTAAGATCCGCAACACACCATAAGGCCATAAAAATATACAATATACTACCCCTTCAAATAAAAACAATAGAGACAGATTCAACCTTTTATAAAAAACTCAAAGAATATCTACTGGATAAAAGCTATTACAACATAAAAGAATACTTTGAAATATGAATAAATAATATTAAATATAAAAATTACTTTTAAACATCTGTGCCAAAAATAAAATAAATAAATAAACAATTATAGACATAAGATACTTTCAGTTACTATTCAGCATTAAGTATTATGTTAGTAGGTATTCATTTTAAGCTAGTAGGTATTAAGTGATTTTGTAGCGCCCCAATGGGGTACATGTTTGATACTCAATTTACCACATAAGACCTAGTGTAACGCAACAACATGTGAACAAATAAATAAATGATTCTAAATGCCTTTTGTATGAGACGCTTGAACTCTTAGACTAATTGTTTGTAGCTTTAAAAATACTGTTTTTTTTTTATTTCTTTTATTTTTTTTTTTTTAATATTGGTGTAACTGTCATGCATGAACAGTTCACCTCCTAGTGATTAAGGTTTAATTTATTAATGGTAATCCGTGAACAGCGCTGTGGGTTACATTATTACTTAAGTAACTTATGTTTTTCCGTTTATAATATTGCATAATGTAGCTGTTTGTTGTTCCTATATAATAAAAAAAAAATAAAAAAATTAAAAAAAAAATAATCGCCCGCTGCGCCACAAAGGTCGTCAGAGATGGAATAGAACAAACTACGGAGGAATAAAACTACAACTATTCAACTACTACTAAAATCGATATTTCGGTTTGAGCGTTGCTGAGGTTGGTTAGCGACTTCTAGCGGATTTTTATGGAAAGATTTTTTCCATATCTAGAGGAATTTTTAGATTTGACTAGCGACTTCTTATTTTGTTGAACGGCAACACTGACTAGAACTATCGACAGAGGTCAGTCGGGGCCGGTAGGTACTTGAAAAATAAAGTCTTTTGCAATTTTAATTCTAATGTTAATGTTATGTCTATGTTTTTAGAATAAGTTGAATTATTATAAGATACTTAAATGATAAGTCCTCTCCAAATTTTATTCATAATATCTTTTGCTGTGCCCGACAGGGTCCACGATTGTTACCTACCAAATAAATGTTTACCGCCTAAGCCTACATTGTGGAATGCAATAAAGTATTGAGTATATACCCGAACATTCTAGATGTTTCTACAATAGAAGGTACTAGAACAATCTGCTGCACTATATGCCAAAAACTTTGAAATAAAATTATGCTAAAAGTTTATATGTGCTTATCCTGTACATCAGGTTCAGGGTTTCCCTCTTGACATCTTACAATTTAAACTGCCACCGTTCATTAAGTCAAACAGATAGTATGTTGAGGGTAGCGTTAACTCCTCTCCCATCATCATGTGGAGCAGGAACAAATGACACTAGAATAAAACTTGGTGCACTTGTAAATTAATTGGAAAAAGAAAATTGAAGTTCAAATCACAGAAAATCAGAATAATTAAAAAAAAATAAACAAAAACAAAAATGTACTGCAAGTGAGGTATCTGAAAAACAACTTTTTTAAATAAATTATTAAAGATGTCTAAAAACTTTTGGTTGTTTTTGCCATAAATGATGGCGAAATTAAAAGTTTTTACTTTAATTTTGTGTTAATAATTGGCAGGAATTATTCACATGAATATTTATATAATATAAATAGTTAATTATAATATTATTCTTACCAGGTAGATAAGCATAATTATTATGGTCATCAAGTTTAATTTTCCGAATAGTAAAAAGGATCACAATAAATTATTCCAATATACATCTGGAAAAGAAATGAATGAAAAATTTATATTATTCATTATTCTACAAACTTGTTTTACAAAAATACTCATGTAAAACAAGTATTTAAAGACACTCGGTAATCATGATTGACAATGGTTTCGAAGGTTGCAGTCAGACTAATTAAATTTGCCACTAACTCATTTGAGTAACGTTGGACAGCCTCAAACTCAAATAAAAAGTATGCTGGCAAAGAAAACTTGACTGGATTGGAATTAAATATACTCATTTTACAAGATTAGCAAGTAGTTAATAATAACGTACGAACCTTCTTCAGCTTCCGTGACGATTCCTGTGGTAATTTCCTCGGCCTATACCAATTATGGAAAAGACCACCATATAGCTACTACTTCTAATTTATTGATGTATCTTTTTCAATATGTTTCTGGCACACACATAGTTTGTGAAGATCTTGAGCGCTTATGCCCAGGAGCCACTTTCTGCGTCCGATCTCACTAACAGGAAACATGCATAAATTCCTTTCAGTTAAGCCGCAATGTTCAGTACAACACTTGTACATCTTGCAATACCAATGAAATATAATATACTTTAAAATCACTGAGAAGCTATGAACGAAAATTAAGCAACGCAAACTTTACTTGATCAGAAACAAAACTGTATTAGTTACGCAGCTAACGCAGCATTAGTAGCGGAACACTGAAAAGTCGAAACCCCAAAAACCGCCAAACCAAAATTCTACAGATATATTCATAAATTAATATCTATGGTAGGTTATGGTTGTTCAATGTTCATCCAACCATAGAGTACAAAGTTGTTTTTTTTTGTTCTAGTCTAGTAATTTTCATAAATGCGAAAAAGAGAAAAAAATACTGTGTCCAATTACTGACGGATTATAATTTTATTTATGATATATTATAACGACAAATTATTTTTTCGATTTTTCAACGTTTCGATAAATGTTCATGAAATTATTTAAATTGGGCAAAGATTCGAGACGAAGAGACGTCACACACAGGACGCCTGAGAGTCGAGGGAGGATATCTCCGTCGAGGCTCGAGGCAGACCGCGGCGAAGGTGGTGTGACTACCTAATCATTTTTGCAGGGCAAACATGGCCAGCAATCGCACAACATTTGTAAGGAAAAAGGGGAGGCCTAGCAAAAACACGAGTAAGGCTATTAAAAAAAAAGTAAAATTAGTTTATTCAAATGAACGATTTTTTTTTAAACAAACAAACTAGCACTAAGACTACTGAAGGTGTCCAACATCTAGCAAATTCAGTAATAATTGTAAGATTGGACAAATTGTTACAATGTTAGTTCCATATTTCGCCACTATACACTAGGTCTTTTTGGGCTATAGATGCGTTTTTGTTTGTTACATTTTTAAAAATTTTGGTAACCGTAGTCGAGCGCAAACATTTACCGGTTTAGTTATAAACGCCTAAACGGTTCAGTTATTTTGTGATTTGTTTAATTTAAACATATATTTTCTATTCATCGATAGACAAAGATAACTAAATTTCATCATCTGTGGTGGATATGTGCTGTCTAAGTCTACTGTCAGAATAAACTTTTCGTTTACGAGTTTCAGATAATTTTTGAATGCCCTGCATATGATTTACAAAGAATTCCTCTAATCGATAAATTATTGGAAATATATAAAACGCCAGCAAGCATCCCGCGTGACACTCAAAGTTTGCTGGAAAATTACAGTACATACATAGCACTGTATAAATTTATTGACAGCACTGGATGGGCAATTTGACCGTTCGGGGCGACATAATAGAAGGATATGACCCGGATATGACCTTATTACACAAAATGTTTATGACGAATACACGGATATGACAACATATTATTAAGATTTTGACTAATGAATACTGAAGACGTGGCTTTGGCCTAAAATACATATAAAACAAGGTATAAACTACTAAAGACGTGGCTGTGGCCTTATTTACTTTTGGTCAAGAAGAATGAAACTAAAGACGTGGCTTCGGCCTTACTTATTTTTGAACAAGAAGGATGTAACTGTAGACGAGGCTTTGGCCTTACTTTTAGTCAAGAAGGACAATAAAGACTGAAGACGAGGCGGTATGGTCCAAGACCTTAGCCTGCCCAAGAAGGGCGAAGGAAAAAAAAAAAAAAAGTTTACGAGTTTCAGAATAAATATTGTAAATAAACAAATGAAAGTTTTAACCTAATGTCAACTTTGAATTAGTTTTTCAGTGACAATGATTAGTGATCAGTCTGGTGGTTAGCTTTGCAAGGACGAGTGGTGGTATTTCAGGTATACTAAACCTAGCTAACTTGATGATAATATTAATGTAAAAGACGTATGGGCCAGAATCGTCACAAAGTAACACATAGGGTGCCTGAAGACGGGCGTCGACACCGACACGTTCCTGGCTGAAGAAGGCACAACATAAGTAAAACTGGAAAGCTATGGGGGAGACCTTTGCCCAGCTGTGGGACAACATAGGATAACTTAAAATAAAAACACAAAAGCAAGTGAATTTAATTAATCTAATATATTCTATCTTTCAGCAGATGAGCCTAGTCGACCTTGCAGTTGCTAAGACATTAAAGGAACTGAAGACAATATAAACACTGCCTCTAATTGATTCAATCATATCGATCCTGGCTGTCTGAGGTCATTATTTCACACTCTGTTTTTGATAAACACAGGAACGACATGGACAGGCACGGAGCATGGATTAAGCAATGTTGCAACTCATTGTATTATAAATATAGGAATTATGTTGGCCCTTGTGATTGACATCAGGCGCTGCTTTAAATAAATCATACTGCTATACCTACTTGTTGAAAGTACTACATTAGCTGCAGATGTGTAGTAATTAAATAAATCAAATACTTAGTAATAAATGCTTAAAATTATTTCCAGCTAGTTGCGATGGGGGTCCAATGACCCTCCGTTCCCGGCATTCAGAAGTTGAGCCTCGGGAAGCAGCTGGCTCAGTAGAAAAAAATGTATTACCATTTTTTTTTGATGTGATACAAATTTGTAAATTTTATTTATGTACCTACACACTGAACACTCAATAAAGTAAAATACATAAAGATAGAGGAGCACACAGGAACTGTTTACAGCAATTATTTAGTAATTTCTTCCAGTAGACCTGCGACGGCAACGGGAGAGTTGGCTGAGAAACATAGACACAGTGTATAAAACAGTAGGTATACAGGAAAACTTAAACTAGACAGCCCAAAACATGCTTATATTCTTATATGAATAATAATAATAATTTTAATGAAAATTGTGTGTTTATGGTACCTATGCCTAAATATGTATGATAAAAGGTTTGTACTTATGTTGTACTGTGGTTTCTCTAGAGAAGATGGGATATAAAAAAAGCCCATGCGCCTTTACATATTATATACGTATGTAAACGAACAATAGGTACATACACAATCACTGCAGACTTGCTTAGCACAATTTTATTAAGTTACTCAATAGCCGTTTGTTGAAAACATAATGTAGGTTGATAAAATATTTTTTTTAAATGTACTAAGACAGTGGATTTGGACAATAAAATGTCTAAAAGCATTAAAATAATTAGAAACTAATTATTGTCACTGAACTCGAATACGAACAGACATAATAGTATTATGTTCAGGGTCGTCACAATCGAAAATACGGGTTTTAGTTATTTTTACGGGAGACAATCTGACTGCGAGCTCAGTTGAACTGTTGAATTTTGTAATAGTAATTGATGAATAATTCTTTTATCATCGACGAGTTACTTATGTAGGTATCTATGTATCCTGTGTATGTATCTACAATAAAATATTTGCTTTGCACCTATTGGACGTTGGTGTTGCATTTTAAGTGCGCATGCGTGACGCGTTACAGGTTAATGCCTAAAATAAGTTTATTTCAATTTGTTAGAATCGATTTCTGAAATTCGTCATATTAATTACTCGAATCGATTGAAAAAAAAAATCGTTTGGCATAATAATCGTTTCGCTTTCGCACATTATAACAATAAAAAAAAAACAATAATGGTCGGCGAACTCTGGGATTTTGAACACAAATTGAGTAGTGGTAATGAATATTACGTGTTATTGGACTTGTCGTGGCACTTTCTTGTTGTTTATAATATTTTAAATTATATTTGACACATTTTAAATCGTATCTCTAATAGTGTGTGTGATATTTGTGAAAAGTAAAAATGTCAACACGCATGATTGGCGCGAAACTTCGACTTTGAATATCAAAATACTTCATTACCACTACTTATTTAATTTGAACAATGGATGAATTCGTCAAATAATTAAATGATGTATGCCACCCCACTGCCCCTGCCTGTAGTGGGGTATGGATGTTCGAAATCTCCATTTTTGATGTTTTTATGCCTCAACCAGACAACCACCACTGTCATCAAAATGGCGATTATCGCATTTACAGAGTTGACTATTGTAGTAAATTAATAAACTTGTGCGCTTAATATTATGAAAGATATATTGGCGTTAACCTATGAGCTTTTATCAACTGATCTTAACTAACGCACATGGAGGTTCGTGTGTTAGGGTCCAATCGGAGGCGCTTCCGAACTAAACAAAATGTAGGCTGATAAAATTAACTTTTTAAATGTACAAAGACAGTGGATTTAGATAATAAAATGTCTAAAAGAATTAAAACAATATTAGGAACTAATTATTGTCACTGAACTCGAATACGAACAGACATTAATTATCACATAATAATATTATGTTCATGGTCATTAGTGACAGAAAAAAAAAACAAATTCACTTCTAAGAAATGGCAGGCGCTGCCATTTCTTAGAAGTGAACTTGTTCTTAGAAGTGAACTTGTTCTTAGAAGTGAACTTGTTTTTTTTTAACGCGCTTGCGCGGCGTGAAATAGGTAAATGCTATTCCGAATTAAGCATCATCGCCCACAGCGCTCCCTTCAACAATATATAATTTCCCTTCCGATTTAGATCCGATTAGATCACAACCGTTGACAGCGCTCACTCATAAGACTTCATCTTTTTCGATTCACGGGACAGCGTTATCGCCCTCACGCTAATTCGGAAGAGGTGTAAGCACGCACAAATCGATTATGGAGGAATGGATAAAATCTCCCTTCACGCGAATCTCGTAACCCATGATGGGTTACGAGATTCGCGTGAAGGGAGATTTTATCTATAATAAATATTGTGGGCGATGATGGCCTAATTCGGAATAGCCTAAATTTTACGCCGCGCAAGCGCGTTAGGCGCTGCCGTTTCTTAGAAGTGAACTTGTTTTGTCCCATGGCAACAACACTTCGGCGTAGGGTTGCCAGTGCCACCAACCACTAGTTCATTTTAAGGGTTACTAGCATCGAAAATACGGGTTTTAGTTATTTTTACGGGAGACAATCTGATTGCGAGCTCAGTTGAACTTTGCACTTATTGGACGTTGGTATTGCATTTTCCATATGGTTAAAGTGCGCATGCGTGACGCGTTACAGGATAAATATCTATTAAAAATCTGGTTAATTCTTGAAGACCAAATTTAGGCACTAAACTGACTTTTTAAATGATGTACGGACGCCAGCAGGTCAAGCCAACCGAAACTGTCAAATTTTCCCAATCAACCTTGAACCTTAATGCTTTAGCAATAAAGTTGAAAATCTATTAAAGAAATTTGACAAATTGTAGTAGGTTGATATGCTGGCGTCTGTACAAACACGGTTGGATTTAGTCATTAAAATATCTAAAAGCATTAAAATAAATAGGAACTAATTATTTTCCTGAACTCGATTACGAACAGGCGTATGGCCATGGTCGCCAATAACAGAAAATTTAAAAAAAAACTTAATTTGATATTACTTCACGAGTTTCTCGTAAAATCACTTCAGCAAGGTGAAGTGAACACGGGCGCGCGATGAGCGAGTGTTGGTTGAACTGTTGAATAATGTAATGTATTTGTTGATGATTCTTTTACTATTACCTAGCATCGACAAGTTATAAGTAGGTACCCATATGCATTAAATATTTTCACTTGACGCGTTACTAGATAAATAAGTAAAAACAAAATTCCAATATGATAATGACAGTGCCTAACGCGCAAGCGCGGCGTGATCTTATCACTTCACCCGATTCAGGAGCAAAATGTCATGAATCGGGTGAAGTGATCACTCCACCCACACAAACTACGTCGGGTTGTCTATAGTCCGTCTGCCAGGCACACCGTGTTAGCAGTATGTATAATGGGGTTTATTCATAAACGATGACTCAAGTTAAGTAACGTTTAAACGTCAAAAATGTATGGTTAAACAGTCGCTAATCACTGCTTATCTTTAAGCAACGTTTATGAATAAAGGGGATTATGTTCTGTGCCGTTAGCACTCGGTTATCTCTTCTTATTGAATATATTTGGGTTATTTACAGCGCTGAACATCGTCGCAGTCTTTATTAGACTCCATCTACAATCGCTCATAATAACAGACAATGTTGTTGCGCATTTTCATTAGTTTTTTTTTTTTTTTTTTATTTCGCCCAATGGGCAGGCTAAAGTCTCTTGACCATACCGCCTCGTCTTCCGTGTAGAAGCATTTTCATTAGTCTAGTAGCTGTGCACGGTCGCACCTCAAGCTATTATGGACTAGTCTAGAAAAAAGAGAAAAATACAACATTGAGATTCTGACTGAGTATTTTATTTTAAAACACCACCAAATAGGAATGTTTTGACAACTAAAATACTAGCTTTGAAATTATACCTAAAAAATGAGCATTAGAATTATCATAAATATATGATTAAAATCTCGATTATGATTGTAAATATTTGCTTGGTCAATCCCTAGTGTCAGTGGGAAGACACTGACAGTGACAGCTCACTCCACGCAAGATTTCACTTCACGGCGAGCAGGCGAGCACAGAATCGACCGGCTGGTAGCATGTTCCCGTCGGATAATTTCCGACATCCACGCGGGCGAAGTCGCGGGCAGAAGCTAGTACCTAATAGATATTAAGGTGAGGCTAAGGTCTACCATTGCTCAACATGAGCTTTTTTATGAGACATACCATCATTTACTGAGGATCGAGTTCAATAGCGTGCGATTTATTTTTTATTGTTTATTAATCAAAAAAAATTACAAGTCATTGTTGAACAATTAAACATACCACACAAACCATCGCGGGTTTAACAGCGGTATGTGGAGAGGTCTTTGGTAATTGGAGAGGACTATGTCCAGGAGCCCAATTCTCGCGCAACTCGCGTTCGTTATTGACATTCGAATCGAACTTTTCCCTCGAAAAAATCAAGCCGAGCTATTCTCGCCATGGCGATTCGAGCATTTCACGCAGGAAAGACACGCGACATGCCTTAGTTTACATGCGTCATGCAACGAGTGGTCATGACCAGTCGCGACGTGACGTATGACTGTGTCGACCTTCGTGCGAACGTCAAACAGTGGTTATGTCAATCATAATTGTGTCAATTGCGAAAGGAAATAATAAATATATTTTAACAAAATGTGTTACGAGTTCATAAACATCTTAGAAGAGTTTGCGACCGTCACAACAAGGAAAAACACGAAGAAAACTTCAGGCTTCCGCCAAAGTTGTCAACAGTGGATAGTTGTTGCTTGTGTAGCGTCGATCAATGAGACACTTAGGATACAGAAGCGGAAGGAGCCGGATTTAAAACCAGTCAAATGGACAAGGACGGCTTTACCAGGCTTTACTCTGGTTGAGGGCAAGAAAGGTCGATCGCGTCGCAACCACAACAAACGCGGTACTACTTCTGCAAGCGGGGATTTTTGAGCTGTAGTGCCCACTTTGCTCCCGTACATTTCCCGGTTGGATCGACAGATATCGAGAGAGAAAGAGCCAAGGTCTTATTAGTGCCGAAGGAAGGCCGATGCAGTCGAGCTAGACTACGAATTTTGACCGGCTGGAGTTGTGGTTAGATGTTACAGAGAAGCATGACCAAAAGTAAACTACCATGTGTGGTGTGATAATAATTATGTTTTTGTGGTTTATACTTGGATGTATATATTATACTGAATTTATTTATGAGTCTGTAAGGTATTCCTATAAAGGTTCTTTTGTAACTAGAAATAGTGTTTCAAAAGCATTTCAAACAATAAATATTTCAAATGTCTTTATTTTATTTTTTTCAATGTAAAACTTAGCTAAGTAACAAAAATAACATACGCAAATAATTGTAGGGCTTTGCAGTTAGGCTGCGCAGGCCGTTAACAAGTTGGGTTAGGAAATAGAAACACACAAGCAAAGTTCATATGTATAATCCTCACTGGGTGACAAATTTACAATAGGTTGGGAATGTAGGGATAGATACGTAGTAGTGGATAGGTGTGCGTGCAGCGCCCAGTTAAACTCCACGTGCAGTGCGAAGCGATTGTCCTGTCTTAAACCTGAACGTAGAATCCATATGTAGAACCGGTACGTAGAACCTCTAGATTTGGGGTATACCGTATAGTGAGGGTCAGGGAATCACTCCTGCTAGCAAGCGGATGTTAAAAAATGACAGTGTGTGAAACGGACAACCGGGGTACGTCCAGTACCTACGGTCGTACCTGGGACAGTCTCCCACGTTTTGACGTATGCTCTGATGTACTACTTTCGCTGGTGACATACGTCCCACGCACCCCTGAATGCGTAGTCTGTACAACTACTAGGGAGGGCTTCTTAGAGACGGGCAGCGAAGAGGTGATGAAATAAAAGAAGATACTCTTGTTGAAGTTTGCTTGCAGATTTCGGCTTCTTGCTTGTAGTGTTGCCTCTTCGACGGCTGAGCTGCGACTGACTTTTCGTCAAAAACTATTTATACCGGCCTAAGTTCCCTTAAGGCGGACCGTGTTTTTTGAGCCCTTTTTTACTTTAATTTTCGCTAAGCCGAGATCCGTCAAGCCCTTGTTTTATTTATTTATCCATATTATATCCTTACAATTTTTACATATATTATTCCTTACGTAATCCTTAACCTAATTACAGCTTAATAATTAACTTAATTATACACAATAAAAAGTTTCTAGAAGAAAAACTGTTCAAAATATCAACTAGGAACATTTTGATTATAAAAATCTCACTATAACTTCTGAACCAATGGTCCCATTTTCATAATTCAAACGGTATTATTGGTTTTATATCTAGACCTTTCATTTAAAACAAAAATTATTAAATTCTACCCATAAACAAAAAAGTGATTTTCCAAGTTACGTAATTATGTATGAACAAAATTTTACTTATTGGAATCCTTTCAAAAACAGTCTTATTCGTTCGGGATACAAAAACTAATAGCAAATACTGATAACAAATACTAATTAGAACATAAGAAATATAAAATAAATCTCTATAAAGTATTAACTATTAACATAGAATTATTTACTTTACGTTTTCTTTGTAGCGGTCCCTCCACTACTTGCGCCCTGGTACCCAGATAGGGTCTTGTCGCCGACAGTGTGCAAGTGCTCAGTGTGTTAGGTTTGGTAGGTTAGTTAGAATTGGGTGCCACTGTAACGGCTAGAGCACTTGCACATTCTCGCCATCCATCGTAGCGGTTTAGTTAATAACGTCTTCTACATGAAGCTATCAAACTAAAATAAACCTAAATCTGTGAGAATAATAAACACACACAACAACACAGTACAGTGCAGCACAGGACAGTATATGATCACTAGTTTACACGAACGGTCGGCGTGATGAGTCAAGCGTTGTCCGTTAGCTTAGGAATCGGCGGACCACTTCACGTTTCGCCCAGTCTTCATGTTTGTGAGGCAGTTTGACAGTTTGACCACAAAGAAAGGAGAATGTTTTTTTTGGTCCAAAAAATAATTAAAAAAAATAAAAGTATGACCCCAAGCCTGCCACATGGTTAGTTTGAAAGATCATCTCAAATACAATATTTTTTTGTACAGAATCCAAAAAATCTGTCCTGCAGAAATCTAGATATAAGCAAATAATTAGTCTTTAGAAAAAAATATTACGTTTTTTTTTCAGGCATCTGCAATCTTATATTATCGCAGGTAGTTAGCACGCGAGTTTGCCAGAGTGACTTATGCTGGCCAGCGAGCCTTATCCCTTTGTTGTTAGCACCTGTGTGAGCGAGAAAGCAATAAGTTCACATACACTTCGCTTGCATATTATCAGTGCAGTCCTTCTTTGCAGCTCTCCGCTTATAGTTGTGTACTGTGCGATTATCTTTGTGTTATTACTTTGTGAACCAATTGACACTTGTATTATACTCCTGGACCTGATTTTAAGCCTTTTGATCTGGATTAGTCGATTAAAGATGTTTCGTGCATCTGCTGGACAAGTGTGTCTGTTGTGTTCAAGATCAGTGCTATCCTTCAGAAGAAGAGTACTGACTATGCAGTTGTTTTTAAATTATCCAACTGCAGCTAGAAATATAACAGAACGTGCCCTTCCTTATCAAGTAAGTGCGTTTCGATAATATGCAGTAATATTAATAATCTATACATACTTGGCTTCTTTATATTCGTAGCTCAGAATATGTATTGCAATAATTATATTAGTTACTGGATGTGCGGAGCGGTTTTTATTTAAAAAAAGTTGGATTATTCATAAATAGCCAAGACTCTGGCTTTTACATGCAAAACAAACATTTCAAATCCAAAAAGATAAGCGCGTATAGTGCTTCTATTTTTTTAATGCCTCTTTGCCGTCTATTGCTAGCTCGTTCGCATCTCTTATCATTATCAGTTATATTGCTGTCGCTATTATTCGTTAGAAACACGAAGTTTACCGAGAGGCGGTAAGAAAATAAAAGCACTCATATATTTAATTATACAAATGTTATATAAAAATAATAGTACCTAGAACCTACGTTTTGTTTCAGATTCAATTTAATAACGCCGAGTTTGTTTGCCAGTCCTGTTGGCGACGCGAAGCGTACCTCCCAAGGCGTCGTCCCTCGGGTGAGAGAGAACAGGAACCACCGGTAAATCCTGTGGAACCTGTAGATCAGCCCCAACACGCTGATGCACGGCTTATAGATCAGCCCGAACACGCTGATTCACAGCCTATAGAACAGCCCGAACACGCTGATGCACAGCCTATAGATCAGCCCGAACACGCTGATGCGCACCCTATTGATGATCAAGGTGGGCTTATAGGGGGGGAACAAGATCCTTAATACGTCTACCGCAAGTTAGTCGACCCCCGAATACTTCGAACTCCTGTGTTGTATTTGGATGTACAAGCGGTACTCGACATCGAATCCCTAAAAGCATGAAAATCCGCTTGTTGCGTGATTTTAATTACTACTTTCCATCAGCTGCACGTGTTTGTGAAGAACATTTGATTTTGAATGATTTTGACATTTTGTTATCAGCACCAAATGTCAGTCATGATTTTAACGAAGCTCAGATCATGGGCATGATGAAAGTTTTAAAATCTATGCCTGAAGAGGGAAGAGTAGATTTTGAAAATATTGAAAGGATGGATCCTCATGAAGTTTATTTTCTGACTGGCCGAAATGTCGATCAGTTTAACAGATTGTTCGACGAAATTACTTCTCTACAAAGAAGGAGTAAAAGACCTAAAACCGCTTTGGCGATATATTTGGTCAAAATGAGAACAGGTGAACCAAACACCAGGTTGGCAGATATGTTTCATATCAGCAGAACAACTCTGGAAAAAGAGATGAAAATAGCAAGAATGTGTATGACAGAAGATTTTACACCTCAACATTTGGGTTGGGACCACATGACAAGGGAACAAGTGCTTAGTCGAAACCTTTTTATACCTCAGACATTATTCGGAAACGCAGAAAACAGCAAATGCATAGTAATTTTGGAGGGCACCTATGTCTACATTCAAAAAAGTGCAAACTTTTTGTTCCAAAGATTGACGTATAGCCATCACAAGTTTGTGAATCTGTTAAAACCATTTCTTCTTGTGTGTTGCGATGGTTATATAATTGAAGTTACTGGACCCCATTCAGCTATTACATCCGATGCTACTAGTTTAAAAAGCTTAGTCAATGAAGGTGGCGTGTTGAACTGGGTTTTCCAAGAAGAAGACGTCCTTATTTTAGATAGAGGTTTTAGAGATGCCGTGCCTGATGTTGAAGCTTGCGGCTATGATGTACATATGCCCAAGTCGGTAGAAAGAGGAGAAACCCAACTGAAGACTGCTGATGCTAATAAGTCTCGATTGGTCACGATTTGTCGATTGGGTCGTGGAAGTGAATGGCCGCTTTAAGAGAGACTTCAAAATATTCCGACAAGAATACTTTAATAAAGCTTTGCCTCACATGCAAGAAGATTTTAGAAACGCTGCGGCCATTACCAATGCCTTCCACGACCCAATCATTGATAACGTAAACGCCTCTGCTTTCGTGGAAAGAATCCATAATAGAATGAATCATGAAAATAGTCTTGCGCGTTATGTGAATGACCACAACCTCAGCAGCCGAAGAGTGCAGTTTCAAAAATATGTCTGCTGAATCACCAGAATTAGAAGATTTTCCACGATTGTCTGAGCAAGAACTTGTCATGTTTGCGCTAGGAACTTACCAGATAAAACTAGCCAGGAGTTATTACAGTGAACATGTCCGTAATGGTGTTTATACCATACAACTATATAGAGACAATGTTGATTTGAATAATTATAATATCGCTGGTACTAACTTCTGGCTATTAAGAGGTAAAATACAATCAAGACACACTCGTACGCGGACTTATTATACTTATATACTCGTAAACTCAGACCATAACGGGTTGGAAGCTTTAAGTAATTATTACTGCTCATGTAAAAGTGGTTTGCGCACTGTAGGCACATGCTCTCACGTAATGTCAATTGTGTGGTTCTTGGCGTGGGGGCGTTTTAACGATATTCACAATCCAGCACAATTCCTAGACAGTATTATTATTAACGAAAATGATTGATAGTTAATACTTTTTCCGAAAAGCGATATATTGTTTTTGTTAATAAATGTTTTTAAGAACAAACGTTTTTCATTTACTAAAAAAAATGATAAAATGAAGATACATGGAAAATGGAAATAAATACACCAGATGATGAATACTAATCATCGATCGCAAACCTATATACTACAGTAGTATATAGGTTTATAGTAGTATACAGCTGGGCTTATTTTAGTTCTAGTAGTATTACTACTAGAACTAAAATAAGCCCAGCTGTATCTTCTAGCTGTGTCTTGTAGGAGTTTTAAAATAACTTTAGGGGTCTTCTCAAGGCTAGAGTAAATAGGTTCTTAATATAGTGCGCTTGACCATCAACGATTGCATCACTGCTTACCATCAGGCGGGATCGCAGTCGCATGACTACGATTAGTGCATACTAATTATATATAAAAAAATTAAATGTAACTCGTAAACTTCAGGTTCGATTTTGTTGCGTCTTTGCCCACATAGGAACTTCAAATGAATGAGTCGATCAACAATGGGTTCATGCCTGGGGACCGCAATTTTTTTTTGGACCAGGGCCCATAGTAAAAAAAACATTCTCCTTTGAATTCGTGTTGTGACGAGACTAGTAACGCGACCCTCAGGGTGAAATCTGTTTTCGCAAGGATTTCCCAACAATCTTTTGGGCCTTTGTAAAGTAATGAAGCCAGGACACGTAGATACAGAAGCCTAACGTCGTTGGAAAAGCGTGTAGCAGGACGGTCCGATTGGTGCAGTACCGCACTCTTCAAAACAATCACCCTTCCTCCTCTTCTTCTCCATCTTGATAAACTTTTAGGTTATTGTGCTGGTCATCAGCTTACTTATAATATCATTAGCAGTCATTCTGTTTTATTTCATTACCTATTATTATGTAGACCAATGTAAACAAACAACATAAATTGTATTTTGACTTTACTTTGACGTGACAAATATCGATGACGTTGACAAATCAACATGAGCTATGCTTTCCGTTGTACGGAGGCCTTATATTATATCAATGTTAATAATAAAATAAAAATGGAGTAACGAAAACAATAATGATTATTAGATTGATAAATGTTAATGAAATACCTTTATAATGCTGCTCAAAATATGTTTTTGCCTTAAAAATCATTTTTTAAGATGGTCAAAAGTACATTAACGACTACGACAAAAAATCGCATCGTTATGTGGAAGGGATTACTTCGTGGGACGCATAATGGCAACATTATTGTCCCTAGACTCGTGATTTCTGATAGACTTGTAGTGAGAATAGATGTTTCTGGATATCTCACCGTTTTATAAGCGACATGCGGAGACGACCGGCAAGGATTTCGTGCGGGACGAACGCGATTTGCGCGAGAATTGGGCTCCAGCAGTGGACTGCTATAGGCGGATAATGATGGTGATACCATAAATTTAATCAGACAGGGAAGGATGGTGCTGTGACGATGAAAAGGCACAGCAATACATACAGGCCCGTACCAACGAACCTCAACACAACAGGATCCTGCTTCTCATGACCCTGGAAATTCCACAGGACTTAAACTAATGCCTCGTTGGTCGGTAGACCAACGAGGCATTAGTTTAAGGAGGTTGCAAGCGCAGTCCTGGGTTCGATCCCCAGAAAGTGAGAATCTTATCATCTTCCTGGGGCACTACGACACACATTGATACAACAATGAGGTCCTGGATTAAGCTTTACTTGCAGCGGCCTACCTGAAATTGTAGATGGTTTACGAGAGGTTCCCAAACTTTTACCATACGCGCATATTTTTTTTTATATATTTTTATTTTATTTTTTATATTTTTTTTTATAAATGAAATTTATCCAGTTAATGTTAGCTTAAATTATTAAATGCCTCATGCTGTAATAAGTTTGTAACCATCACTATTATACACTTATAAAGGTGATCCTAGCCTGTAAAAGTGTTATTGTAATATTATTAGTGTAACTGTTACTTTATTTTTAAGTACTACAGGTTTGTAAATGTTTTATGTTAATAAAGATTTTTTCTAAACAAACAAACAAACCATACGCGCCCCTCTTCAACTTTCAATTAGGATCACTATCCCTTGCCTGTCAGGTTAAAACTACAAGGAGACGATGACTACACATGTAACTAGTGAAAGTGCACGATGATAAAGTCAAATAGCTTGATTAATTGGTTACAAACGGGGTCACTGTTGTTAATATTAAGAACATATTTTTTCTAAAAATATACAGCTTAGTTTTGGGGCACCCCACTGGTTGGGAACCCATAGTTTAGACAAAGGTGCGCGGGCTATGGCAGTTGATGGACCTCTAAGACCTTTTTTACAGGCTCAAAGTCAGCTGGTAGAATCATTCTCTCTACCTCGTTTCTCATTGAGACGATTCTTAAAGATGTCTCTTTAGACTCGAGCTTGATCCTAAACACCTTTGTGTTTATCAAGACTTTTAGAACTGGTATCATAAAAATTTTCTGTAAACATAATGTATGTATTCACACAGGACATAAATGCATTCTTCGCCTCATCTATGTACTGCAAACATGATCTCTATTACAAAGCGTCAAAGTCCGCACTTGGAGCCTGCAAACGGGTTATGTAACGATGTTTACTTGGTGTCAAAGTTATAGACCGCATTAGGAACTTTATATTGCGTTCCTCAGGATATGTTGCTCCCTTGTCGCTACGTCACATAGCATGCCGCTACATGTATATATAAAACATTGATCAGGTTGGGGCCACAGACCTCCCATAGTCTAGGTCTCGAGATATGTCAAAGAGTTTAAAAGAATATATATTCTGATTTATACATCACGATTATCGCTATTGTGAATCACCAAGATCGAGAACTCAATGATAATGTTAAAGTTGGCCACTTGTAATTAGGTATATGGTGTTTGATTTATCGATTTAATTTTAATACTAATTCATAATATAAACGTAAACGTATCACCACGCCTGTATTTGCAAGAGTTTAAATCCTAGGTAATACGGAGCGAGCAGTATGCCAATGACCGGATTTCAGAATTGAAGCTGCTAGTGAAAATTAAAAAAAAAAAACAATTTGCCTGGCTTAGAATCCAGGACACTACTGTCAACAGTCGCACTTGTAGCCACTGAACGAGGAAGTAAATACCTACTAAAGAAACCTGGAGATATACAAAAGTGCGTTGCGCTGACGACATCCTCAAAGTAGTGGAAATACTTGCATGAGGACGGGTTCTGAACCGAGAAGTATGGCAGAGAGGAAAAGAGACCGTATATCCAGCAGAGGGTGATTCCAGATTGAAATAATGATGAAAATGACGGCTAAGAAGCACGCATGACATAATTTTATTAGCCCTCGCATTTTCTCGCGCTGAAGTTAAACATTACTGAGTAAACATTTTAGTCTTATCTTGCAAGTTTTGTAGCTATTAGTAATAGAGTGAGGTTTAATTAATCCGGGGAGTCCCGCAAGTGCACGTTCAGCCCAGTTCTTTGTCACAACCACCTGTATAATACATATTATCTTTGTGTGTCTCATTTGATATAAAAGTAATCACAATACTCTGATAGTCAGTACTTGTAGTACACGTTCAGAACATTTTAACCAGAAAATTATAAAATGGCTAAAGTATTCTATATTTTCTCTCTGGTGATTGTTTGTGCTGTTATCACAGGTATGGTTTCTTTTATTTACTTACCTATATTTGGTACAAATGAGGCATTTCGTTTGATTTGATTTGATTTAATGTAAGTGCTTTTTTATGATAAAAATACCAAAAAAAAACAACAAATGCGGTCGGTAGTCACAATAGTTGTTCATCATCTCCCGAGCCTTTTCCCAACTATGTTCGGGTCGGCTTCCAGTCTATCCGGATGCAGCTGAATACCAGTATTTTACATGGAGCGACTGCCTTTCTAATCTCCACAACCCAGTTACTGGGTAATACGATACGATACGATACCCCTTGGTAACTAAGACTGATTGTCAAACTTTCTGGCTACTGACGACCTGTAACGACTGTCAAATCTTCTAAATATATAAACTCAAACGTGACTGACTGACTGACATAGTGATCTATCAACGCACAGCCCAAACCACTGGACGGATCGGGCTGAAATTTGGCATGCAGGTAGATGTTATGACGTAGGCATCCGCTAAGAAAGGATTTTGATCAATTCTACCCCCAAGGGGGTATAATAGGGGATGAAAGTTTGTATGAAACTTTGTCAAACTATACTTCTTAACGCGAGCGAAGCCGCGGGCAAAAGCTAGTATAGCATATTGCTGATAAATTACAGTAGCTACTATTCTTGTCAGAAACGTTTCCGTAGTACATCGCAGTCTGGTCTAGTACCGGCTAGGCTGCCGCCCCTCCCTATTTAACTGGCGAGAATATAAGTGTACTATAAATACATACATACATCTGCCTGTCCCTTCGGGGAATGTAGGCGTTATGTTTTGTTATTCTTCTGAGATAAGCCTTTACACCACATGCAGCCTATTGCCAGGTTTTGTAATATCTACTTACAATACATGGGTACTTAACAGATAACGTGCAATATATTACAGGAATCATTATCTCTCTTATGTATCCAATTATGATTATCGCTCATCCCTATTTATTATCCTTATTGCATTGCATCACGTTTTGACAAATATTTATAAGTCTTTGTGCAATCAATTGATAATTTTATGCCAACTATATTGGGGTCGGCTTCCAGTCTAACTGGAAGCAATTAAATTTCCTATCTAACCTATTCAACCCTTGATAAAACTGGTTGTTCAGGCTTCTAACTACCCGTAACGACTGTCAAACTTTAGACATGTCTATGGATTGTAAATGCTTCATTTTTAGGGTTCCGTAGTCAACAAGGAACCCTTATAGTATCGCCATGTCCGTCTGTCCGTCTGTCTGTCTGTCCACGGTTTAGCTCAAAAACTATTGGTACTAGAAATTTGTAATTTGGCATAAGTATACATGTTAATGACGCCAAAAAAGTGGTAAAATAAAATTTTGAAAAAAACAATTATTTATGGTACCTCCCCTACATGTAAAGTGGGGATGATATTTTTTTTCGTCCTTCCCATACTGTGGGATATCGTTGGATAGATCTTCCAAAAATATTAGGGGTTTGGGAAGACCGGTTTTTGATTAAGTAAGCCGTTCGTGACTTATCAAGCTTTAAAGTACTAAGTTCGTTGGAGTCAAGTGCCCTCTACCAACTAAACGGTTGTAGTTAGAAATTCAAATGTCACGGCAGTAGTACCTATATATAACGAAATTAAAGGAAAACTATCACACTTAAGTGGGCTTTACAAGTTTACGAGTAATAGTCGACCAATTGTATTTGACTCGAAAATTTCGAACAACTCCATAGAAATGTCGATAGATGGCGCTAAGCGTCAGTTGCTGAAGGAAATTTATTTATCGTTACTGAATGTTTTCATCCTCCACGTCCACCCTCCGACCAAGATTCACTCGTAATGGAAATGGAAAAGCTGCGTCGAAATCCTCTAATACCCATGTATCGATTTATGAGGGAGCCCCACAGTTCACACCAAATTATATTCCATAATGTTCATTCCTTACGTGCACACTTGCAAGATATTGTAAGCGATCCTCAAGTAATGGCTTCAGATATCTACTTAGCAGTACAAACGTGGAGCTGTTCTCAAGATTCTTTTGATATAACTAATTTTAAGGAAATGATTAGAACAAATGCCCCTAAACAGTCTAGTTCAAATCCAGGTTTTGGTGTGTGTGCATGGGCAAAAAATGATATTGAATATAGCAACCCATGGTATTACATTGACATTGCTGGAAGTGACCACTGTGAAGCAGTAATTTTCGAAATAAATGCAGTGAAGATTATAGCTTTTTATATATCATGCAAATGTCCCAACAGTCGCGCAGTGGTTTTGTAAGTAATTTACTATCGCTTAACAGTCCTTGCATAATATTTGGAGATTTTAATGAAGACTATTTCCGTAACGACAATACTGCAGTATTCAAATTAATACGTGACGCTGGTTACCAGTCTTTATTACAACCACTTCCCTCTACACATGGTGGTACCTACTCAAATAGATAATATTTTTTCGAACTTCCCTTGTGAAGTTGGATTTTATAACTCCTTCTTCAATTACCATCGCCCTATGTGGGCCCGTTTTTAGAGTGAATCCAAATTAATATGTTTTTATTTATTTATTATTTTGCTACATACCTAGTATCAAACAAAAAAAAAAAAAAACTCCCCCAGGTATAGTAAACTACTTCCTCAATTTTATTTTTTTGTGACGAGTGAGTAGTGTAGCTCTGTGTATATTTAGATTCAAAACACCGGCTATGACAAGTCTTATCCAAATATAAAAAAAAAATTTAAACTTTCCTTGCAAAATTGTCGTATCAGGTGAGGATTTGTATAGGAAGTCAAATTAGGTAGGTAGTCATGTTTGGCTTTTAGTTAGAGCATGGTACGAAACTATCAGTCAGCGAATACCCGCACTTGACTGTTATAAAAACAACGGAACCCTACACTGCGCGTGGCCCGACACGCACTTGACCGGTTTTCATGATTATTTGTATATTTTAGTAAAAACTACACTATTTATAATTTAACAAATATATTAAGGTGAAGATAGCGGCAAAATGATAAATTTTAAATTTCTAATTATTTTCAGCAAAGGCGCGACAATGTTACGTGTGTAAGAACTGTCGTACAGTGAACTCAACCTACGTAAAAACATGTCCTAGCACGACCCCAACGCCTAGTTCGAGCCCTGATCCATCGACGCCCAGCTCGAGCCCTGGCCCATCGGCGCCCAGCTCGAGCGCTGGCCCATCGACGCCAACCTCGAGCCCTGATCCGTCGGGGCCCAGCTCGAGCCCTGATCCATCGACGCCAACCTCGAGCCCTGATCCATCGGCGCCCAGCTCGAGCGCTGGCCCATCGACACCTAGCTCAAGTCCTAATCCATCGGTGCCCAGCTCGACCCCTGATCCTTCGGTGCCCAGCTCGAGACCTGATCCATCGGTGCCCAGCTTGAGCCCTGATCCATCGACGCCCAGCTCGAGCCCTAATCCATCGGCGCCCAGCTCCAGCCCTAATCCTTCGGTGCCCAGCTCGAGCCCTGATCCATCGGTGCCCAGCTCGAGCCCTGATCCATCAACGCCTAGCTCAAGTCCTGATCCATCGGTGCCCAGCTCGACCCCTGATCCATCGGTGCCTAGCTCGAGCCCAAATCCATCGGTGCCCAGCTCCAGCCCTAATCCTTCGGTGCCCAGCTCGAGCCCTGATCCATCGGTGCCCAGCTCGAGCCCTGATCCATCGACACCTAGCTCAAGTCCTAATCCATCGGTGCCCAGCTCGACCCCTGATCCTTCGGTACCCAGCTCGAGCCCTGATCCATCGGTGCCCAGCTTGAGCCCTGATCCATCGACGCCCAGCTCGAGCCCTAATCCATCGGCGCCCAGCTCCAGCCCTAATCCTTCGGTGCCCAGCTCGAGCCCTGATCCATCGGTGCCCAGCTCGAGCCCTGATCCATCGACGCCTAGCTTGAGCCCTGATCCATCGACGCCAACCTCGAGCCCTGATCCATCGCCGCCCAGCTCGAGCGCTGGCCCATCGACGCCAACCTCGAGCCCTGATCCATCGGGGCCCAGCTCGAGCCCTGATCCATCGACGCCTAGCTCAAGTCCTGATCCATCGGTGCCTAGCTTGAGCCCTGATCCATCGACGCCCAGCTTGAGTCCTGATCCATCGACGCCTAGCTCCAGCCCTTATCCTTCGGTGCCCAGCTCGAGTCCTGATCCATCGGTGCCCAGCTCGAGCCCTAATCCTTCGGTGACCAGCTCGAGCCCTGATCCATCGGTGCCCAGCTCGAGCCCTGATCCATCGACGCCCAGCTTGAGCCCTAATCCATCGGTGCCCAGCTCGAGCCCTGATCCATCGACGCCCAGCTCGAGCCCTAATCCATCGGCGCCTAACTCCAGCCCTGATCCATCGGTGCCCAGCTCGACCCCTGATCCATCGACGCCTAGCTTGAGCCCTGATCCATCGACGCCAAGCTCGAGTCCTGATCCATCAACGTCCAGCTCGAGCCCTAATCCATCGGCGCCTAGCTCCAGCCCTAATCCTTCGGTGCCCAGCTCAAGCCCTGATCCATCGGTGTCCAGCTCGACCCCTGATCCATCGACGCCCAGCTTGAGTCCTGATCTATCGACGCCTAGCTTGACGCCTGATCCATCGACGCCTAGCTCTAGCCCTAATCCTTCGGTGCCCAGCTCGAGTCCTGATCCATCGGTGCCCAGCTCGAGCCCTGATCCATCGACGTCTAGCTCGAGCCCTGACCCACAGACGACCAGCCCGAGTCTTGATCCATCGACGCCTAGCTCGACGCCTACCTCCAGCCCTAATCCTTCGGTGCCCAGCTCGAGCCCTGATCCATCGGTGCCCAGCTCGAGTCCTGATCCATCGACGCCTAGCTCGGCCCCTGATCCATCGGTGCCCAGCTCGAGCCCTAATCTATCGACGCCTAGCTCGAGCCCTGATCCATCCACGCCCAGCTTGAGCCCTGATCCATCGACGCCTAGCTCGAGCCCTGATCCACCGACACCCAGCTCGAGTCCTGATCCATCGACGCCCAGCTCGACCACTGATCCATTGACGCCCAGCTCGAGTCCTGATCCATCGACGCCCAGCTCGACCACTGATCCATTGACGCCCAGCTCGAGTCCTGATCCATCGATGCCTAGCTCGACCACTGATCCATCGACGCCCAGCTCGAGCCCTAATCCATCGACACCCAGCTCAAACCCTGATCCATCGGGGCCAAGCTCGAGCCCTGAACCAGAGGTATGAATGAAAATGAAATAATGTTTTATAATTTCCAGTCCGATCACTATGTATGGTAAGATGATTCCTTGGCGGAAGGAAGCCAAAAATTTCTATTCAAATATTTATGTTTCAAATTGACGTTATTTCAAGTTTTTTTTTGTTTATTTTGTTTCTTTTTGTATAAAAATTAATATAAAATATATATAACTAGCTGACCCGGCAAACGTTGTTTTGCCATATAAATTATTTTTAGCTGCCCGGCGCTACTTCGTTCGCGTGGTGTCCTACCCCCTACCCTATCCTACCCTACTCCTACACTACTCCTACCCTACTCCTACACTACTCCTAGCCTACTCCTACCCTACTCCTACACTACTCCTACCCTACTCCTACCCTAGCCCTACCCTACTCCTACACTACTCCTACCCTACTCCTACTATCCCCTACCCTACTCCTACACTACTCCTACCCTACTCCTACACTACTCCTACCCTACACCTACCCTACCCCCTACCCTACTACTACCCTACTCCTACCCTACTCCTACCCTACTCCTACACTACTCCTACCCTACCCCCTACCCAACTCCTATACCCTACTCCTACCATACTCCTACACTACTCCTACCCTACTCCTACTCTACTCCTACCCTACTCCTACACTACTCCTACCCTATTCCTACCCTACCCCCTACCCTACTCCCTACCCTACTCCTACACTACTTCTACACTACTCCTACACTACTCCTACCCTACTCCTACTCTACCCTACTCCTACACTACTCCTACCCTACTCCTACCCAACTCCTACCCTACCACTACCCTACTCCTACCCTACTTCTACCCTACTCCCAACCTACTCCTACCCTATTTTTTTAATTTTTCTCTGCGTAAGAACCATCCTCGTACTTCAAGGAATATTCTAAAAAAAGAATCAGCCAAATCGGTCAAGCCGTTTTCATGTTATGTCGGGACAACGGAAAACGGGTTTCATTTTTATATATATAGATGTGCAAATTATGCCCTTCCAGATGCCCCATTTGACCGTATAGCTTATCGAGTTAGTGTTGGAACTTTATTTAAAATTATTCCCAGTTTTAAGTTGAAAGTATAGTAGTTAGAAGACCCTGAAATGAGCGGCTGTGACCGAAAGGCAGATGAAATCGCACCATATTTTACTATGTTGATACGAAAAAAGTTAAATGTTTTTTGTGGTGAATAATAACTAAAAAGTTTAATTAAAATTACCATCTTTTTTCAGAGATCTTACCGTGGAACTCGATCGTTGCTGCAGTTTAGAGCAGATGAAGTGTCAGAATCAGAACCTCAATGTATCGAAATAGTTTATGACGGTAATTTTTAAAATTTAGTCATTAAAAAAAAATAGTTACTGAAATTAATTTCATGGCAGTAGTTGCTAGGAGAATGGCTTATCATTCATCCATCAGTCTTCTGACCAAGCATGCATTTACCTACTTATTATCACTAGCAATTATTCAAAAACTATGAGTACCTACTGGCAACATACATAATTTCACTGTTTTTCCTATTGGTTTTCAGACAATGGTGTAACGAACTTTCACCGGGACTGCTACTACGCTCCAGAAGAATCAGAAGAATCTATGGATACATGTCGCGACATAGTTGGGTCAGATGGAACCATCAATAAATGTAACATATGTACCAAAGATCTATGTAATGCCTCAGCGAAACCAACAACGACCATTTCTCTGATCGCAGCCGGCATAATAACTATCAACTTTTTTCTATTTTAAACAGTGATTTGGCTATCTATTCAGATATCGTTTAAAAAACAAAGCTACTTCGTGGAATAAACTTTTCAGAGTTTTTGAGAAAAAGGTCATTTAAATCGTTTTAAATAAATGAAACGACTTAAATACTATATTTGAATGTTTCTTTTTTATTATAGTGAATGAATGAAATAGGCTAATTAATTAATCAATAGATTTATAAGTTAGACTTACTTTTTATTTTTATATAAATGGGACAAAGTATTTTTATACATATAGGTAAGTGTAGTGTTTTAAGCTTGTTTAATAAAATTGTGAAACAGCAAAGATTTAAATTGTAAAAGATCCAGATATTTCTGTATATTAAAATTCAAAGCCTGTGTCTGGCATTACTGCTGAAATTTGGATATCTATGGCGGATATTAATATCTATAGACCTTTTTGGCGCAGCCGTGAGACACACACTATGTTTGTAAATCATTATGAATAGTTCTCATTTTTGTTTCTGTGTACTGTTTACACGAATTTTTGCTAAATAAATGCGATTCTTTCTTTTTTGTCAACGTTTTTATTATTTAACATGTTACGTATATAAAATAAAACGTTAGGGTTGTTTAATGTGCCATAGAAAAATCGTTTACAGATCAAATTAAATTATAATTTCACGAACTAATTACCTAATCACACGAGTGAATCACACACTGTAGGTACCTACACGACACAACTAGATCATACGGAACGCGAGACAGAATTGACTACAGCGTTCGCCACAGCCTTCTATACTTACAAGCAACTCTTTAAAGAACTAGTAAGACGATCACTAGTAAATCATTGATTATTTTATTCACTGAATTATGGACTTTACGAATACCGACCAAAAATCGGAATTCGTAATTCAGACCATTTAGATGGTCTGAATTAGTTCAATCAATCCTGGCTCCTGTTTTTTATGAGGCTATGTATACGTCATACAAACTCAACCTCGCGATCTACTAGACCAGCCTAGACAAAAATGGATCTCAGTTTTATATTTTGCTATTGCAAAATAAGCATGAAACTCCACTTCTACTTAAAAGTGTATGGTAAGATCCCTTTTAGATTGTGTGTTAAATGGTTGGCGAAAGTAAAGCTTAGTAGCATTGTTTCAAGATGGACTTTTGATTGGAATTATGTTGATGTTTGCCATTTCCCGTGAAACTGAAACCAGGTAGTAGTGAAAAGTACGTGTGCCTACGTGATAGTGTGAAAGTGCAATGGGTAGATTTTTGAGCACATAAATGTTTAATAAGATCACTTATATAGTGTGGCAGCCAACTAACTTAATCAGCCTTTCAGTTAACAACCCAGCCATATTACTAAACTGTGCTGCCACCGACAATGCTATGGAAGTGGCAAAGTTTTGGGAAAACAAGATTTAAAATATAGTCGTGCCAGCAACACGAAGAAGACTACGAAGCCGTTCAACTAGCGGCCTGAATCATATTCAGCTATTCAATAAAACAGCTAGGCAAATTACTTGGATCTGCCGCCGGCAACTAGCCTAATTTGCCTTTCGGTAAACTGCCTTTTCCAAAACGGCGCCGTTCAATTAGCGGCCTGAATGATATTCAGCCAATGCGTCTAATACTACATTCAATGAGGTCATTATAGCGCCGTTATCCTACTTCCTACTATATTATATTAATATTATAAACGTGAAAGTTTGTATGGATGTTTGTTACTATTTCACGCAAAAACTACTGAACGGGTATGGATGTTTGGCACACACATGGCTTATAACCAGGATTAACACATAGGATACTTTTTATCCTGATAGTCCCACGGAATCGAAACTTATGCGGGCGAAACCACGGGGCACAGCTAGTCCTCCATAAAAAAGGGAGGATCCTCCTACCAGACGGGTGACGTGTCTGGTGAGCAACTGCCTGACGATTGATATCGGGACGTGCGTTGTTTAAATGCTAGTTGTGCGGCAAAGAGATTGTTAAGTAAATAGTTTAATGTCCAAGATTGCGCGGTACCTAAACTGCTTGCGCGATGCAAGAGTTTGCGTGACGTCAGTTTCAGGCGTATTTCATGTGGCGGTGTAGATGCCGCTACACCTCTAATGACCGGTTTTACTAACTTATTATAGTATAACCTTAATTATGGCCTTAATAATTATTGCGCTGTTAGAATTTCAACTCTCGGCACTAAGTTGAGGGTTGAAAATCACACTGTGCGCTTTTATTTAGAGGTCATATGGTGTAGGTGAAAACGAGCATCAAACTCAAACTCAACTCAAACTCAAACTCAAAGTATTTATTTCAATTAAACCAATTACAGGTACTTTTGAATTGTCAAGGGGTCGGTCAGTCAGAAAAATGAAGCTAGTTGCCCATTCCAAAGCGTAGTAGGTACGAGTACCTATGGAGAAGAACGGGCAAGAAACTCCATGGACACTCTTTTAAAACAGAATAATATGGTTACAAAGTATTGGTTACATCACTCATGTTAGAAATTATGCATGTGAGAACGATGCAGAACATTAAAAGCGTCCGTAATGAACAGATAAAAAAAAACAAATCAAATATAAAATAAAATAAAAAATAAGCCATGGCAGCAAGGTCCGAACCTTTAGGTGTTTCCTTATCCTGTATATCTGTGAAAAAGGGTTTTTACTTTTATCAATATAATATTTAGAGCGATACGTACATATCAATGTACTCGAAGATAAATGTTTGAGTGTTAGGTTCGAGAAGTTTATTGCACACATGGTGTTTAAAAAGCGAGCAATTAAATATTTGTTGTAAAACATACCTACATTATGTTGTATAATTCTAGTTTTTAGCAACTTATTCCGAAGTATTTCTAACTTGTTCTAACATTTTTATTACCCTTTCAATAATAAGGGCTGATTTTTCCACCGCCAGATAACTTTTATTCGAGAAATAAAATTGACGTTTGACAGTTTTTGTATGAACTGCCAAAATTTCAAAATTATTCTTCGAACAAAGTTATCAGAGGATTGAAAAATCAGCCCTAAGGTTTATGAATCATTGCCGGTCTGAACTTGGCGCAGAAGGCTGCGTAATAACATGATTTAGGAACCAAATGGTGACATGAGGCGAGTGTGAGTGAGAGAATAAACGCGAAAGTTCGGAGAGCCTATGTTCAGACCGGCCATGATTTTAAATTAAAATAAGTCATGGCAGCAAGAGATGACCAGTCCCTACTGACATTATGTTCGTATGTTTCTTCTACAGTTTGCCGCAAATTGTAAAAAGATGAGCTAAAAGGTTAGAATATTGCAGATGAGTTATAGATTTACCTTTTAAATGAATGATTATCATCACGCTATACCTTTATGGAGATAAGTAGTCAATTATGACATATACAGGGTGTCAGGAGAACGCTTCCGAAGCCAGAACGTAGATTATATACAACCTTTATGCAAACGGATACCACTAACCTTTCGCCTGAAATTGATTATTTTCGCGCGTCACGTGGACTTGGGGTCGTCAGCCGCACAGCTGTCGGCGAGCGCGCGCGCACTTTGAACTTGAGGTCACGCGCAAGCGTCAGATGATATTTATTTACGAATACATTGCTTGTTAGAGTTGTAAAGAAAACAAATGTGTTTAATAGCAAATAATGGTTTAATTTAACTGTTCTCACAGCATAGTGTACGAAAAATGCTAAAAAAAATAGGTAAAATTGTTCATTTTTTTTTCTCATTTTTTTATGGTATCGTATCGAGAATCAGTAGCCCTATCACCTGTCTTCGTTTTCGGAAGCGTTTCCCTGCCACCCTGTATAGTATAAGAACGGTTATTTTAATCGACTTTCGATAAAGCAATTAGCTAAGCGGTTTCACGAATTCTTTCCGAATCTGTGGTTGTAAGTTCGATTCTCAACTATACATAGATTCTGTGACAGAGAAAACTGAGAAAAGTCGATTTGATTGTTTGTATGTTTGTTTGTTTCACTTTCACGCTAAAACGACTGAACGGATTAGAATGAAATTTGGCACAGGGGCACACAACAACCTGGATTACGACATAGAATATTTTTATCCTGATATTGCTACTGGATCGAGACTTATGCGGATGAGACCGCAGTGTTGCAGCTATAAATCCCAAACTTCTCAGGACTGGGTGAAGAATCTTCTTGTATCACAAGGAATTCTCCATGGATACCTACCACCCTGGAAATGGTAAAAAGTTATTTATTTATAATTTTGTTTGGCGAACTCATACGGTCTCCACCTAGTTGATAGTCCTTAGCACATGCGGAGGGAGGTGGATGAGAGGGTATTCTAATATATAAGTACATGAAAAACCTGATTGGATACAACATGATGTATAATTAATATGAAAATCTATTATTCATAATAATGACGGGCATTACAAGTAATCGGAACAAAAAAGACTGTCATTTTATTAGTAGCGCTCATATCCTTAACAACAATTTTATTTATTGGGGACAAAAACAGTTACCCTACATGTGATATAAACACGAGAAAGCCCCACACCATTGCCCATTTATTCATAATAAAAAATAATAAAAAAAGCGGTGAAGGATTGATTACAAATTAGTTAACAAAGGTTCAAATGGGGAAGATTTTGTTCGTTCTAGTGCTTGTGACGTTTTTTGCAGTATTCAGGGGTAAGTTTCCTTTTTTTTGTGATAGCTACACTTATATTTAGATGATTTTGAAAGTACCTAGAATATAAAACAAAACACCACCACTAAAATACATAAGTGCTAGTTATACTCGCGTGGAGAGGGTTCCGTTCGATGAATATGTTACCCACCAAAAACATTTCATGTAAAGAAGATTTCCAAGACTCACATAAAGCTTTCACTGTTAAAAAGTTATCAGATGTAATGCCCCAAGCCCCTTTTTTCCCTTGATTCTCATAGATGTCCTCCGCCCTTTCTGTCAGACTCTTACTGACTAAAAACCTCCCCGTTGTTCCATCTCACACTTACGCCGGTTGTCGTGGGAACGTACGATCTTTCCGCAACCACTGGTTGGTGCCGGACAAAAGTTTTTATTCACTTTTTATTTATTTATTTATTTGTTTAGTTGTACCTACCCCACAAAAAATCATATAAATACTTGCAAGAGTAGAGGTACCCCAATAACAACTTTGACAGAAATGAGGGTGCACCGTGATATACTGAACACATCTTCGTACCCCCAGGCGTGATGTTATGCAGTGTGATTGCGTAAACAATGCATACATGCGATAGCAGCAATCGCGGTGAATTTGCTGGCATTTATTGAAGAGTTCCGTTGTCTGTCGTCGAAAGTCATCATCAGATCTTTACGAAATTTAAATGGGACCATTTCGGAATAAACCTCTTGCGAACAAAAAAATATTTTTGTAAATTTTATCCGTCTATACATGACGGAGTTATGCCCCGAACAAATATAAAAAAATATATAAACATCCGAATTGAGAATTTAGAAAGGATATTAATAAAAGCTCCGAAAAAAAAAATATGAGCATACTCAAAATATGAAATTTACTGCTTTATATACTAACTTTTCGACAACTTATAAGCGAATACAAATAAAGAAACGACCGAATAAAATGCTGAAAATTCCGAAAAATTAATACAATATTTGCTGACGTTATATTTTTCCACCAGCTTAAAATGCGTTTTATTGAAATCTACAGGTCATAATTTTTATCGTAACGTACCTATTTTATATTATAAATTTAGAATCAATCTTACACATTTTATAACTGTGGCGCTGTGGCTGTGTGGTTTGGTTTTACATTCAAAAATATGTTTCTGGCACTTATGTGGTCACAGTTAATAATAATAATAATATCCCCAGCACCATTTGTCCTAAGCAACCTAATGGTAACAAGATGGCTGATAAACTTCTTAGATACATTTTTTTTTTTTTTTTTAGTTCTAACCTAACCTAACCTGGCTCTTTCGATTTAAAGAAGATATATATTATGCGTGTTACTTTGCAAATTTCACTAAACTATAACTTTTCAGAAACTTAGTATTTTTTTCGGAAGTTTAATATTTTTTTGGAAATTTAGTTTATTACCTATTTGAAAGTACCTATTGAATAAGCTTCATGTTTGTTTGTTAAATACAACATTTTTTGTCAGTTAATTTTGTATTACCTTTTCGGTAATTCATTTTAACACAGCTTAGTTAGTATTACAGTCAACCACAGATCGCTGGAAGTTAATTTGTTTTTCGGAAGCTTTATTATTTTCCATTTAGAAACCTATTTTGAAGTCGGTTAAAAATAATAAAATTTCAAGTAAAACAACAATTTTAATAAAACCACCTTAGTAACTTTTAAGGGGTTTGTAATGTTTTAGTGGTGAACTGAACCTGCGGTCGTGAAACTATGTCCTGCGGGGTAATTGTATAACACACTATCAGCAGCAGGAGGTTTCAGGTTTCATTTTGGCAGTTCAACAACATTCATTGCGTTATTTACGTTGTTGAGCAGACAAATTTTCCGAACATAATTATAAGCAATGTATTAGCAATATCCTTCAGAGATTCAGATTGAGATTAATAGTGTGTTACGCAATTAGGGCGCTGGTTTAAAATATTGTATAGTTATTGAGCCCAGCCCAGTCAAATTACTGTAGTTATTGTTTACATGCTTCCGTGGGCGTGCTTTCCAAGAGATCTCGATATGTTGTGTTACCCATTCACGGACCGACCCGTTCGATTTATACACTAAACATAACGACGGTAAGACCATTGATACCCGGAAATACCCTTGTTATCATTACTAGATAAGTGCTATATTCATTATCATCAGTATTGAAAACCACCGTAAGTTACTGCTGTTATGTTAAGTAATAGTGTCGCATAATAACTGAATATAGTTTAGAAACCCACCGTATAGTAACTTGCAGTGTAACTTACTCTTGGGAAACATTTTCGATGGTTATCAGTTCACCAAAAATTAATTTACAAATTTTTACTTGACAAGCAAGGATTGGTAAAAACATGATTTGTCATTTCATCATTATTAAGCTGACGAACTAACATTTAAACTTCTTCGTGATAGGGTAAGAATATTAAAAAGTCAGTGTTACGCAAATTATATGAAACTTATCGAAGCAGCTATTAAAAATAACCCGAAATAATTTTGGACTTTTGTTAAAAAACGTCATAATATAAATGCAATCCCGAGCACGTTCAATTTTAACAACGAAACACTGCATACCGGGGAATCAATATGTTTGAAATTACGAGAATTGGTTTTCAGGTCTATTTTGTTCTGGAACAGTCGTTTAGTCCCTTCCAACACGGCTTTCTTAAAGGTAGATCCACTGTCACCAATCTTATTAATATATATTATCTACATCACCGTCGCAATGGACCTCGGTAAACAAGTCGACGTTGTCTACACAGACTAAGTACGTGTTTCGACCGAATTGACCACGTCATCCTATTACGGAAGTTAGAGGGCATCGGTATACGCGGGGACTTACTCAGATGGTTTTCCTCTTACATAGAAAACAGGTCACAAGCTGTGGTACTGAATAACTATATATCTAGCTGGGTTTTAGTCCCCAGCGGAGTCCCCCAAGGTTCGTTGCTCAGTCCGTTATTATTTATCATCTATGTAAACGACATCGACTCCTGTCTGACCTCATCCAAATTATTGTGCTTTGCCGACGATATGAAAATTTACGTTACCATATCATCGACAGCGGAAATGACAGCACTTCAAACTGACTTACAGTGTCTTGAAGTATACTGCCAAAAAAGTAAGCTTCATCTCAATCCCAAAAAATGCTCAGTTGTAACGTATTCCCGTGGACAATCAGTCCTAGCCACAACATATACTCTTGGAGGCCATATATTACTTAGATGTAGTACTATTCGTGATCTGGGGGTTCATCATGATTCCAAACTTATTTTTGATAAGCATGTTGAAACCGTCGTCGCTAAAGCTTCAAAATCCCATGGTTCCATAATGAAATTATCCAAGTGCTTCACTCAAACTAAAACGTTAAAAATCCTATTCTGCACTTTTGTTAGAAGCCATTTGGAATACACATCTGAAATATTGAGTCCATGGAGTATGTATCACAAATATATTGACCGTATTGAGCGCGTACAAAAAAGATTTATAATTTTTTTATGCTTTCACCAGAGGCCATATCAGTCAGTTAACTATCTCAATCTCTGTAAAAAATATCATATATATGTATTACCATTGAGTAATCGACGTGAGATCTCTGACTGTATACTTTTGTTGAAGACGGTTCGAAGTTTGAAATAATAACAACAGTTATTATTTCAAACTTCATATTTCTAATGTTCATATGACCTAATTTCATTTAATATACCTACTTTTTTTTAATATAACGATGAAATGATATAATGAATTATTGATATAATTTCATTTTACCTTATTTTATTTGGTATAATGAACATTTTCTATAATGCACATTTGAATTAATATTCAATTAGTATATAATATTCAGTTATTATAATATTCAAAACCATAAGTAACGTTTAATATAATTTACCTTAGATAAATACCTGAGTCAGATACCATGCCCTGTTATTGAAACATGTGGGTTAGGTTAGGTTAGAACAGTGATAGCGAGCGTGTCGCGGCAGCGGCCGTCGAGCGCCAGATCCCCTCTGTTGTTGGTGTTGTGGTTTGGGTTAGATAAGGTAATACAGTACGATGATTTCTGATATTTACTTACTCATTCATTACAGAATTTTGGCTGAAAATTAGTGTATATGAAAATTAGGTCAACTGAACGTTATGTAAAAAAGCATTATACAAATTGACAATTATATGAAATGAACGGTAATAGTATAACGTTAATTTCATATAATTTTCCAATGTTATTAGGAAAAAGAAGCTTATATGAAATATAACATTCGATCACATGAAATTAGGTTATTTGTTTTTATAGCATATGCAAATTTTATCATGTTAACTCTAATATTTACAAGACATAACAACTGAATCTATAATTTTATTTAATAATGATCAGTTAAAATAAACGATTGATATAATTTTGAAGTAACTAATTTTTATAAGCATAACATACATTGAATATAAATGTAAAATCGTTTGATATACCACTCAAAAGATATAAAACTTATTTAGTATAATATGATAAAACGCACGCAAACAAGCATACACCATACATGCAGCATGCAAGCAAGAATGCAGCATGCAAGCAAACATGCAATATGGACGGCCACCAGTCGGTATGCATTTAAGCGGAAATTGCAGTTATTTTCAAAACAAATTTAAAAAATAGCGTAGAGTCATCTTAACACCTCTCTTCCTTGATTTTGTATATATATATATTATAAGTATATATTATAGTAATAGTATGTATGTGTATATAACCTATTTATATACATAGTTTTAAGTTTTTTATCATTGTCCCTCTCAACCAAAGCACCTGCCATCTAATCTCTTCACCACCCTTGGTTGACTGGTAGAGAATGCCTAAGGCATTAAGTCCGCCTTTGTACCTTTTTTGTGCGAAAAGTTTAAATAAATAAATAAAATAAATATGCAGCAGGCATGGTTTCTGTCACGGCTCTGGCGGTCCCATGGGAGCTTATCGTCGCAGATGTGTTTCACGCTCACCACGTGCGGCGGGTGTTAAAACCTGCTCCTCAGCACGCGGGCTGCCTCGCCCCTCTGCGCCTACGCGATTTTAAATTACACACTAGGGGTAGGGCAGACAAGGCTACGTGGAGTCAGTTTTGCAGCGATTCGTTTCTGTCACGCCGCTCCCGCAGCACGCTCGGTTCACTCGTTCGCCTTCGCTCGTTAATGGTGACTGTTCTAACCAAACCTAACCCAAATGATTCACCAACATAGAGGGGACCTGGCACTCCGCTCCGCTCCCGCCTTAATCTTCTAACCTAAATTATAATAACCCATCCGAGTCGGATTGCTTTGAATCGGGGTGTTAACCATAAAAATGGTATCAATATTTATTATATATTTTAAAGGATAGGCATTAGGCCTATCGTTTAAAATATATAATATTGATTTTCGATTAAATGAACGTTATATCCAGTAACATTATACGAAATAAGTTTTAGAGTATATAAATGTTTTAACTAAAGAAATTATATAAGCAGTTGGTATAACTCACGTTGGTTATATCTTGTGAACGTTATTGAAATGAAAATATACCAAATAGGTAACTTTATATTATATGAGACGCACCCCGACACTAGAACTCACATTGTATTCAGTCGTGTAGGTTTACCTAAACAAGAAGCGTATAAATATGTGGCTCTTCGGCCCCTAGTTGTCATCCAAAAATACTTGTATTAGACTCGGGCACATAAAACTTGTAAGATTTACGCAAATTCTGTTCTTTTTTTGTTATGATTTTGTCTAACTTTACTAATGTGATATGTATTTCCATATTTTCCATAAGCAAAGACTCAGCAACAGAAGGTGATGAGTTTAGGGATTTAGTAGTTGAAACGGGAATATCTGAAAAGAAACTTTCAAATGCCTCGGCGACTTGTGAGTCTGATTTTATTATGTTGTCATTAATCGACAGGCTGTAGTCAGTGTTTCGATTACTAGACCTTCCCGTTTCACTATTAATAATATTCCAAGTCGTTTTAATTACATTACTGCTGTTTTTAATCTTTGAACCTAAATAAAGTGACTTGGCCATATAACAAACTTTTTTAAATAATTTTGAATAATTTCTAACATACAAATTAAATTCATCAGTGTTAACGTAAGTCCTTTCATTGTACAGTTCATAAAGCCGCGTTCTACTTTTATGAATACCAATGGTAGCCCAATCACTGAAGGATGCGTTACTATTAACCGAGATAGTCTTGGGAATAAAATAATAATAAATAATAATTCATTTATTTCAGACAATGTCCATAGTCCTAAACTATTACAAATTTAAATCAATAAAACATTAAAATTAAAAATAAAGGTTGAATTAAATTGTTTACAGTATATATTAAAAAAAATATCATAAAGATGATTAGGATCCGCATGAATTGACAAAACTGGTAATTTATTAGTGAGTTTACTTTTGAAAGCCTCCAAGCGACCTGCAGTTTTTGGGATAACAGTGATATCTTTTTTAACCACTATTTTGTTTTGATTCAGCTGCAACCGGTTAGAATGGAGGCCGACCCCAACGTAGTTGGGAAAAGGCTAGGCAGATGATGATAATTAACTATTTTAACTTCATTATCATTTCCTGCCAATTTATTTTTCATTTACCTTGTGAGATTTCATTTTTCAATAGACATTTATTCACATGGCTTTTTACCGGCACTTGCCAAGAAGACGCGTTTCAAGTGTGCGTTCTGTACCACCAAAAAAAAGCAACATGAAATAATGAATAGTTAAAGAAGTAGGTAATGCATTTTTCAGTTTTGAATTACTTGCGCATTCCTTATTGCCGGAGGTAGTGAAGCAATAAGCGGAGCGAACTTTATTAAGTTACTCAATATCGATCACATATTGTGTATCTTGGCATCACAGTTACTCGCTGGGTGTTGTCGTGACCTCCAATGCACACCTATAATTGCCCAGTATTGAGCAATTGAATTATAGGAAGATCTTAAACAATTGTAACCTTAGAGAAAATTAAAAAAAAATAACATTGCACTAGTTTTTGCGATCTCGCCTCAGAAGATAAGCCGACTAAAAATCGTAAAAATATAATTTAAATCAAACAAAATCCACAGATAAAAAAGGTCAATATTAAATTAATTTTTTAAATTATTTTTAGCTAACGCACTACAGTGTTTCGTGTGTCAGGGCTGTCGAAGAGTAAACTCAACATACGTAGTAACATGTCCCACAAGAAAACCGAATACAACCACACCTTTTCCAACAACAATAACAAGCACAAGTACAAGACGTCCAACCAGCACAAGCACAGTAGCGCAAACTATCACAAGCACCAATGCACCAATAACAGAAGCGCCAAGTACTACAGTCACCGATGCAGCGACAACAGAAGCGCCAAGTACCACAGTCACCGATGCACCGATAACAGAAGCGACAGGTAGCACAGAAACCGATGCACCGATAACAGAAGCGACAGGTAGCACAGTCAGCGATGCACCGGTAACAGAAGCGACTGGTAGCACGGTAACCGATGCACCAATTACAGAAGTGACACGTAGCACAGTCACTGATGCACCAATTACAGAAGTGACACGTAGCACAGTCACCGATGCACCAGTAACAGGAGCGACAGGTAGCACTGTCACCGATGCACCGATTACAGAAGCGACAGGTAGCACTGTAACTGAAGCACCGATAACAGAAGCGACAGGTAGCACAGTAACCAATGCCCCGATAACAGCAGCAACAGGTAGCACAGTAACCGACGCACTGATGACAGAAGCGACCGGTAGCACAGTCACCGATGCACCGGTAACAGAAGCGACAGGTAGCACGGTAACCGATGCACCGATTACAGAAGTGACAGGAAGCACAGTCACCGATGCACCAGTAACAGAAGCGACAGTAAGCACAGTAACCGATGCACCAATAACAGAAGTGACAGGTAGCACGGTAACCGATGCACCGGTGACAGAAGCGACAGGTAGCACAGTAACCGATGCACCAATAACAGAAGTGACAGGTGGCACGGTAACCGATGCACCGGTAACAGAAGCGACAGGTAGCACAGTAACCGATGCACCGATAACAGGAGCGACAGGTAGCACGGTAACCGTTGCACTGGTAACAGAAGCGACAGGTAGCACGGTAACCGATGCACCGATAACAGAATCGACAGGAAGCACAGTCACCGATGCACCGGTAACAGAAGCGACAGGTACCACAGTCACTGATGCACCAGTAACAGAAGCGACAGGTAGCACAGTCACCGATTCACCGATTACAGAAGCGACAGGTAGCACAGTAACCAATGCCCCGATAACAGAAGCGACAAGTAGCACAGTATCCGATGCACCGATAACAGAAGTGACAGGTAGCACAGTAACCGATGTACCGATAACAGAAGCTACAGGTAGCACAGTCACCGATGCACCGATAACAGAAGCGACAGGTAGCACAGTCACCGATGCGACGATAACAGAAGCGACAGGTAGCACAGTCACCGATGCACCGATAACAGAAGCGACAGGTAGCACAGTCACCGATGTACCAGAAACAGAAGCAACAGGTAGCACAGTAACCGACGCACCGATAACAGAAGCAACAGGTAGCACAGTCACCGATGCACCGATAACAGAAGCGACAGGTAGCACAGTCACCGATGCACCGATAACAGAAGCGACAGGTAGCACAGTCACCGATGCACCGATAACAGAAGCGACAGGTAGCACAGTGTCCGATGCACCAGACACAGAAGCAACAGGTAGCACAGTAACCGACGCACCGATAACAGAAGCGACAGGTAGCACAGTCACCGATGCACCAGTAACAGAAGCAACAGGCAGCACAGTCACCGATGCACTGATACCAGAAGCGACAGGTAGCACTGTCACCGATGCACCGATTACAGAAGCGACAGGTAGCACTGTAACTGAAGCACCGATAACAGAAGCGACAGGTAGCACAGTAACCAATGCCCCGATAACAGAAGCGACAGGTAGCACAGTCACCGATGCACCGATAACAGAAGCGACAGGTAGCACAGTCACCGATGCACCAGTAACAGGAGCGACAGGTAGCACTGTCACCGATGCACCGATTACAGAAGCGACAGGTAGCACTGTAACTGAAGCACCGATAACAGAAGCGACAGGTAGCACAGTAACCAATGCCCCGATAACAGAAGCGACAGGTAGCACAGTCACCGATGCACCGATAACAGAAGCGACAGGTAGCACAGTAACCGATGTACCGATAACAGAAGCTACAGGTAGCACAGTCACCGATGCACCAGTAACAGGAGCGACAGGTAGCACAGTCACCGATGCACCGATTACAGAAGCGACAGGTAGCACAGTAACCAATGCACCGATAACAGAAGCGACAGGTAGCACAGTCACCGATGCACCGATAACAGAAGCGACAGGTAGCACAGTCACCGATGCACCGATAACACAATCGACAGGTAGCACAGTAACCGATGTACCGATAACAGAAGCTACAGGTAGCACAGTCACCGATGCACCGATAACAGAAGCGACAGGTAGCACAGTCACCGATGCACCAGAAACAGAAGCAACAGGTAGCACAGTAACCGACGCACCGATAACAGAAGCGACAGGTAGCACAGTAACCGATGTACCGATAACAGAAGCTACAGGTAGCACAGTCACCGATGCACCAGTAACAGGAGCGACAGGTAGCACTGTCACCGATGCACCGATTACAGAAGCGACAGGTAGCACAGTCACCGATGCACCAGTAACAGGAGCGACAGGTAGCACTGTCACCGATGCACCGATTACAGAAGCGACAGGTAGCACTGTCACCGATGCACCGATTACAGAAGCGACAGGTAGCACAGTCACCGATGCACCAGAAACAGAAGCAACAGGTAGCACAGTAACCGACGCACCGATAACAGAAGCGACAGGTAGCACAGTCACCGATGCACCGATAACAGAAGCGACAGGTAGCACAGTAACCGATGCACCGATTACAGAAGCGACAGGTAGCACAGTAACCAATGCACCGATAACAGAAGCGACAGGTAGCACAGTAACCGATGCACCGATAACAGAAGCGCCAGGTAGCACAGTAACCGATGTACCGATAACAGAAGCGACAGGTAGCACAGTAACTGAAGCACCGATAACAGAAGCGACAGGTAGCACAGTAACCGATGCACCGATAACAGAAGCGACAGGTAGCACAGTCACCGATGCACCGATAACAGAAGCGACAGGTAGCACAGTCACCGATGCACCAGAAACAGAAGCAACAGGTAGCACAGTAACCGACGCACCGATAACAGAAGCGACAGGTAGCACAGTAACCGATGCACCGATAACAGAAGCGACAGGTAGCACAGTAACCGATGCACCGATTACAGAAGCGACAGGTAGCACAGTAACTGAAGCACCGATAACAGAAGCGACAGGTAGCACAGTAACCGATGCACCGATAACAGAAGCGACAGGTAGCACAGTAACCGATGCACCGATTACAGAAGCGACAGGTAGCACAGTAACTGAAGCACCGATAACAGAAGCGACAGGTAGCACAGTCACCGATGCACCAGAAACAGAAGCAACAGGTAGCACAGTAACCGACGCACCGATAACAGAAGCGACAGGTAGCACAGTCACCGATGCACCGATAACAGAAGCGACAGGTAGCACAGTAACCGATGCACCGATTACAGAAGCGACAGGTAGCACAGTAACCGATGCACCGATAACAGAAGCGACAGGTAGCACAGTAACCGATGCACCGATTACAGAAGCGACAGGTAGCACAGTAACCGATGCACCGATAACAGAAGCGACAGGTAGCACAGTCACCGATGCACCGATAACAGAAGCGACAGGTAGCACAGTCACCGATGCACCGATAACAGAAGCGACAGGTAGCACAGTCACCGATGCACCGATAACAGAAGCGACAGGTAGCACAGTCACCGATGCACCAGAAACAGAAGCAACAGGTAGCACAGTAACCGATGCACCGATAACAGAAGCGACAGGTAGCACAGTAACCGATGTACCGATAACAGAAGCGACAGGTAGCACAGTAACTGAAGCACCGATAACAGAAGCGACAGGTAGCACAGTAACCGATGCACCGATAACAGAAGCGACAGGTAGCACAGTCACCGATGCACCGATAACAGAAGCGACAGGTAGCACAGTCACCGATGCACCAGAAACAGAAGCAACAGGTAGCACAGTAACCGACGCACCGATAACAGAAGCGACAGGTAGCACAGTCACCGATGCACCGATAACAGAAGCGACAGGTAGCACAGTAACCGATGCACCGATTACAGAAGCGACAGGTAGCACAGTAACTGAAGCACCGATAACAGAAGCGACAGGTAGCACAGTAACCGATGCACCGATAACAGAAGCGACAGGTAGCACAGTAACCGATGCACCGATTACAGAAGCGACAGGTAGCACAGTAACTGAAGCACCGATAACAGAAGCGACAGGTAGCACAGTCACCGATGCACCGATAACAGAAGCGACAGGTAGCACAGTAACCGATGCACCGATTACAGAAGCGACAGGTAGCACAGTAACCGATGCACCGATAACAGAAGCGACAGGTAGCACAGTCACCGATGCACCGATAACAGAAGCGACAGGTAGCACAGTCACCGATGCACCGATAACAGAAGCGACAGGTAGCACAGTCACCGATGCACCGATAACAGAAGCGACAGGTAGCACAGTCACCAATGCACCGATAACAGAAGCGACAGGTAGCACAGTCACCGATGCACCGATAACAGAAGCGACAGGTAGCACAGTCACCGATGCACCGATAACAGAAGCAACAGGTAGCACAGTAACCGACGCACCGATAACAGAAGCGACAGGTAGCACAGTCACCGATGCACCGATAACAGAAGCGACAGGTAGCACAGTCACCGATGCACCGATAACAGAAGCGACAGGTAGCACAGTCACCGATGCACCGATAACAGAAGCGACAGGTAGCACAGTAACCGACGCACCGATAACAGAAGTGACAGGTAGCACAGTCACCGATGCACCGATAACAGAAGCGACAGGTAGCACAGTCACCGATGCACCGATAACAGAAGCGACAGGTAGCACAGTCACCGATGCACCGATAACAGAAGCGACAGGTAGCACAGTCACCGATGCACCAGAAACAGAAGCAACAGGTAGCACAGTAACCGACGCACCGATAACAGAAGCGACAGGTAGCACAGTCACCGATGCACCAGTAACAGGAGCGACAGGTAGCACTGTCACCGATGCACCGATAACAGAAGCGACAGGTAGCACTGTCACCGATGCACCGATTACAGAAGCGACAGGTAGCACAGTCACCGATGCACCAGAAACAGAAGCAACAGGTAGCACAGTAACCGACGCACCGATAACAGAAGCGACAGAAAGCACAGTCACCGATGCACCGATAACAGAAGCGACAGGTAGCACAGTAACCGATGCACCGATTACAGAAGCAACAGGTAGCACAGTAACCGATGCACCGATAACAGAAGCGACAGGTAGCACAGTCACCGATGCACCGATAACAGAAGCGACAGGTAGCACAGTCACCGATGCACCGATAACAGAAGCGACAGGTAGCACAGTCACCGATGCACCGACAACAGAAGCGACAGGTAGCACAGTAACCGATGCACCGATTACAGAAGCGACAGGTAGCACAGTAACTGAAGCACCGATAACAGAAGCGACAGGTAGCACAGTAACCGATGCACCGATAACAGAAGCGACAGGTAGCACAGTAACCGATGCACCGATTACAGAAGCGACAGGTAGCACAGTAACCGATGCACCGATAACAGAAGCGACAGGTAGCACAGTCACTGATGCACCGATAACAGAAGCGACAGGTAGCACAGTCACCGATGCACCAGAAACAGAAGCAACAGGTAGCACAGTAACCGACGCACCGATAACAGAAGCGACAGGTAGCACAGTCACCGATGCACCGATAACAGAAGCGACAGGTAGCACAGTAACCGATGCACCGATTACAGAAGCGACAGGTAGCACAGTAACTGAAGCACCGATAACAGAAGCGACAGGTAGCACAGTAACCGATGCACCGATAACAGAAGCGACAGGTAGCACAGTAACCGATGCACCGATTACAGAAGCGACAGGTAGCACAGTAACTGAAGCACCGATAACAGAAGCGACAGGTAGCACAGTCACCGATGCACCAGAAACAGAAGCAACAGGTAGCACAGTAACCGACGCACCGATTACAGAAGCGACAGGTAGCACAGTCACCGATGCACCGATTACAGAAGCGACAGGTAGCACAGTAACCGATGCACCGATAACAGAAGCGACAGGTAGCACAGTCACCGATGCACCGATAACAGAAGCGACAGGTAGCACAGTAACCGATGCACCGATTACAGAAGCGACAGGTAGCACAGTAACTGAAGCACCGATAACAGAAGCGACAGGTAGCACAGTTACCGATGCACCGATAACAGAAGCGACAGGTAGCACAGTAACCGATGCACCGATTACAGAAGCGACAGGTAGCACAGTAACTGAAGCACCGATAACAGAAGCGACAGGTAGCACAGTCACCGATGCACCAGAAACAGAAGCAACAGGTAGCACAGTAACCGACGCACCGATAACAGAAGCGACAGGTAGCACAGTCACCGATGCACCGATAACAGAAGCGACAGGTAGCACAGTAACCGATGCACCGATTACAGAAGCGACAGGTAGCACAGTAACCGATGCACCGATAACAGAAGCGACAGGTAGCACAGTCACCGATGCACCGATAACAGAAGCGACAGGTAGCACAGTCACCGATGCACTGATAACAGAAGCGACAGGTAGCACAGTCACCGATGCACCGATTACAGAAGCGACAGGTAGCACAGTCACCGATGCACCAGAAACAGAAGCAACAGGTAGCACAGTAACCGACGCACCGATAACAGAAGCGACAGGTAGCACAGTAACCGATGCACCAATAACAGAAGTGACAGGTGGCACGGTAACCGATGCACCGGTAACAGAAGCGACAGGTAGCACAGTAACCGATGCACCGATAACAGGAGCGACAGGTAGCACGGTAACCGTTGCACTGGTAACAGAAGCGACAGGTAGCACGGTAACCGATGCACCGATAACAGAATCGACAGGAAGCACAGTCACCGATGCACCGGTAACAGAAGCGACAGGTACCACAGTCACTGATGCACCAGTAACAGAAGCGACAGGTAGCACAGTCACCGATTCACCGATTACAGAAGCGACAGGTAGCACAGTAACCAATGCCCCGATAACAGAAGCGACAAGTAGCACAGTATCCGATGCACCGATAACAGAAGTGACAGGTAGCACAGTAACCGATGTACCGATAACAGAAGCTACAGGTAGCACAGTCACCGATGCACCGATAACAGAAGCGACAGGTAGCACAGTCACCGATGCGACGATAACAGAAGCGACAGGTAGCACAGTCACCGATGCACCGATAACAGAAGCGACAGGTAGCACAGTCACCGATGTACCAGAAACAGAAGCAACAGGTAGCACAGTAACCGACGCACCGATAACAGAAGCAACAGGTAGCACAGTCACCGATGCACCGATAACAGAAGCGACAGGTAGCACAGTCACCGATGCACCGATAACAGAAGCGACAGGTAGCACAGTCACCGATGCACCGATAACAGAAGCGACAGGTAGCACAGTGTCCGATGCACCAGACACAGAATCAACAGGTAGCACAGTAACCGACGCACCGATAACAGAAGCGACAGGTAGCACAGTCACCGATGCACCAGTAACAGAAGCAACAGGCAGAACAGTCACCGATGCACTGATACCAGAAGCGACAGGTAGCACTGTCACCGATGCACCGATTACAGAAGCGACAGGTAGCACTGTAACTGAAGCACCGATAACAGAAGCGACAGGTAGCACAGTAACCAATGCCCCGATAACAGAAGCGACAGGTAGCACAGTCACCGATGCACCGATAACAGAAGCGACAGGTAGCACAGTCACCGATGCACCAGTAACAGGAGCGACAGGTAGCACTGTCACCGATGCACCGATTACAGAAGCGACAGGTAGCACTGTAACTGAAGCACCGATAACAGAAGCGACAGGTAGCACAGTAACCAATGCCCCGATAACAGAAGCGACAGGTAGCACAGTCACCGATGCACCGATAACAGAAGCGACAGGTAGCACAGTAACCGATGTACCGATAACAGAAGCTACAGGTAGCACAGTCACCGATGCACCAGTAACAGGAGCGACAGGTAGCACAGTCACCGATGCACCGATTACAGAAGCGACAGGTAGCACAGTAACCAATGCACCGATAACAGAAGCGACAGGTAGCACAGTCACCGATGCACCGATAACAGAAGCGACAGGTAGCACAGTCACCGATGCACCGATAACACAATCGACAGGTAGCACAGTAACCGATGTATCGATAACAGAAGCTACAGGTAGCACAGTCACCGATGCACTGATAACAGAAGCGACAGGTAGCACAGTCACCGATGCACCAGAAACAGAAGCAACAGGTAGCACAGTAACCGACGCACCGATAACAGAAGCGACAGGTAGCACAGTAACCGATGTACCGATAACAGAAGCTACAGGTAGCACAGTCACCGATGCACCAGTAACAGGAGCGACAGGTAGCACTGTCACCGATGCACCGATTACAGAAGCGACAGGTAGCACAGTCACCGATGCACCAGTAACAGGAGCGACAGGTAGCACTGTCACCGATGCACCGATTACAGAAGCGACAGGTAGCACTGTCACCGATGCACCGATTACAGAAGCGACAGGTAGCACAGTCACCGATGCACCAGAAACAGAAGCAACAGGTAGCACAGTAACCGACGCACCGATAACAGAAGCGACAGGTAGCACAGTCACCGATGCACCGATAACAGAAGCGACAGGTAGCACAGTAACCGATGCACCGATTACAGAAGCGACAGGTAGCACAGTAACCGATGCACCGATAACAGAAGCGACAGGTAGCACAGTAACCGATGCACCGATAACAGAAGCGCCAGGTAGCACAGTAACCGATGTACCGATAACTGAAGCGACAGGTAGCACAGTAACTGAAGCACCGATAACAGAAGCGACAGGTAGCACAGTAACCGATGCACCGATAACAGAAGCGACAGGTAGCACAGTCACCGATGCACCGATAACAGAAGCGACAGGTAGCACAGTCACCGATGCACCAGAAACAGAAGCAACAGGTAGCACAGTAACCGACGCACCGATAACAGAAGCGACAGGTAGCACAGTCACCGATGCACCGATAACAGAAGCGACAGGTAGCACAGTAACCGATGCACCGATTACAGAAGCGACAGGTAGCACAGTAACTGAAGCACCGATAACAGAAGCGACAGGTAGCACAGTAACCGATGCACCGATAACAGAAGCGACAGGTAGCACAGTAACCGATGCACCGATTACAGAAGCGACAGGTAGCACAGTAACTGAAGCACCGATAACAGAAGCGACAGGTAGCACAGTCACCGATGCACCAGAAACAGAAGCAACAGGTAGCACAGTAACCGACGCACCGATAACAGAAGCGACAGGTAGCACAGTCACCGATGCACCGATAACAGAAGCGACAGGTAGCACAGTAACCGATGCACCGATTACAGAAGCGACAGGTAGCACAGTAACCGATGCACCGATAACAGAAGCGACAGGTAGCACAGTAACCGATGCACCGATTACAGAAGCGACAGGTAGCACAGTAACCGATGCACCGATAACAGAAGCGACAGGTAGCACAGTCACCGATGCACCGATAACAGAAGCGACAGGTAGCACAGTCACCGATGCACCGATAACAGAAGCGACAGGTAGCACAGTCACCGATGCACCGATAACAGAAGCGACAGGTAGCACAGTCACCGATGCACCAGAAACAGAAGCAACAGGTAGCACAGTAACCGATGCACCGATAACAGAAGCGACAGGTAGCACAGTAACCGATGTACCGATAACAGAAGCGACAGGTAGCACAGTAACTGAAGCACCGATAACAGAAGCGACAGGTAGCACAGTAACCGATGCACCGATAACAGAAGCGACAGGTAGCACAGTCACCGATGCACCGATAACAGAAGCGACAGGTAGCACAGTCACCGATGCACCAGAAACAGAAGCAACAGGTAGCACAGTAACCGATGCACCGATAACAGAAGCGACAGGTAGCACAGTCACCGATGCACCGATAACAGAAGCGACAGGTAGCACAGTAACCGATGCACCGATTACAGAAGCGACAGGTAGCACAGTAACTGAAGCACCGATAACAGAAGCGACAGGTAGCACAGTAACCGATGCACCGATAACAGAAGCGACAGGTAGCACAGTAACCGATGCACCGATTACAGAAGCGACAGGTAGCACAGTAACTGAAGCACCGATAACAGAAGCGACAGGTAGCACAGTCACCGATGCACCGATAACAGAAGCGACAGGTAGCACAGTAACCGATGCACCGATTACAGAAGCGACAGGTAGCACAGTAACCGATGCACCGATAACAGAAGCGACAGGTAGCACAGTCACCGATGCACCGATAACAGAAGCGACAGGTAGCACAGTCACCGATGCACCGATAACAGAAGCGACAGGTAGCACAGTCACCGATGCACCGATAACAGAAGCGACAGGTAGCACAGTCACCAATGCACCGATAACAGAAGCGACAGGTAGCACAGTCACCGATGCACCGATAACAGAAGCGACAGGTAGCACAGTCACCGATGCACCGATAACAGAAGCAACAGGTAGCACAGTAACCGACGCACCGATAACAGAAGCGACAGGTAGCACAGTCACCGATGCACCGATAACAGAAGCGACAGGTAGCACAGTCACCGATGCACCGATAACAGAAGCGACAGGTAGCACAGTCACCGATGCACCGATAACAGAAGCGACAGGTAGCACAGTAACCGACGCACCGATAACAGAAGTGACAGGTAGCACAGTCACCGATGCACCGATAACAGAAGCGACAGGTAGCACAGTCACCGATGCACCGATAACAGAAGCGACAGGTAGCACAGTCACCGATGCACCGATAACAGAAGCGACAGGTAGCACAGTCACCGATGCACCAGAAACAGAAGCAACAGGTAGCACAGTAACCGACGCACCGATAACAGAAGCGACAGGTAGCACAGTCACCGATGCACCAGTAACAGGAGCGACAGGTAGCACTGTCACCGATGCACCGATAACAGAAGCGACAGGTAGCACTGTCACCGATGCACCGATTACAGAAGCGACAGGTAGCACAGTCACCGATGCACCAGAAACAGAAGCAACAGGTAGCACAGTAACCGACGCACCGATAACAGAAGCGACAGAAAGCACAGTCACCGATGCACCGATAACAGAAGCGACAGGTAGCACAGTAACCGATGCACCGATTACAGAAGCAACAGGTAGCACAGTAACCGATGCACCGATAACAGAAGCGACAGGTAGCACAGTCACCGATGCACCGATAACAGAAGCGACAGGTAGCACAGTCACCGATGCACCGATAACAGAAGCGACAGGTAGCACAGTCACCGATGCACCGACAACAGAAGCGACAGGTAGCACAGTAACCGATGCACCGATTACAGAAGCGACAGGTAGCACAGTAACTGAAGCACCGATAACAGAAGCGACAGGTAGCACAGTAACCGATGCACCGATAACAGAAGCGACAGGTAGCACAGTAACCGATGCACCGATTACAGAAGCGACAGGTAGCACAGTAACCGATGCACCGATAACAGAAGCGACAGGTAGCACAGTCACTGATGCACCGATAACAGAAGCGACAGGTAGCACAGTCACCGATGCACCAGAAACAGAAGCAACAGGTAGCACAGTAACCGACGCACCGATAACAGAAGCGACAGGTAGCACAGTCACCGATGCACCGATAACAGAAGCGACAGGTAGCACAGTAACCGATGCACCGATTACAGAAGCGACAGGTAGCACAGTAACTGAAGCACCGATAACAGAAGCGACAGGTAGCACAGTAACCGATGCACCGATAACAGAAGCGACAGGTAGCACAGTAACCGATGCACCGATTACAGAAGCGACAGGTAGCACAGTAACTGAAGCACCGATAACAGAAGCGACAGGTAGCACAGTCACCGATGCACCAGAAACAGAAGCAACAGGTAGCACAGTAACCGACGCACCGATTACAGAAGCGACAGGTAGCACAGTCACCGATGCACCGATTACAGAAGCGACAGGTAGCACAGTAACCGATGCACCGATAACAGAAGCGACAGGTAGCACAGTCACCGATGCACCGATAACAGAAGCGACAGGTAGCACAGTAACCGATGCACCGATTACAGAAGCGACAGGTAGCACAGTAACTGAAGCACCGATAACAGAAGCGACAGGTAGCACAGTTACCGATGCACCGATAACAGAAGCGACAGGTAGCACAGTAACCGATGCACCGATTACAGAAGCGACAGGTAGCACAGTAACTGAAGCACCGATAACAGAAGCGACAGGTAGCACAGTCACCGATGCACCAGAAACAGAAGCAACAGGTAGCACAGTAACCGACGCACCGATAACAGAAGCGCCAGGTAGCACAGTAACCGATGTACCGATAACAGAAGCGACAGGTAGCACAGTAACCGATGCACCGATTACAGAAGCGACAGGTAGCACAGTAACCGATGCACCGATAACAGAAGCGACAGGTAGCACAGTCACCGATGCACCGATAACAGAAGCGACAGGTAGCACAGTCACCGATGCACTGATAACAGAAGCGACAGGTAGCACAGTCACCGATGCACCGATTACAGAAGCGACAGGTAGCACAGTCACCGATGCACCAGAAACAGAAGCAACAGGTAGCACAGTAACCGACGCACCGATAACAGAAGCGACAGGTAGCACAGTAACCGATGCACCAATAACAGAAGTGACAGGTGGCACGGTAACCGATGCACCGGTAACAGAAGCGACAGGTAGCACAGTAACCGATGCACCGATAACAGGAGCGACAGGTAGCACGGTAACCGTTGCACTGGTAACAGAAGCGACAGGTAGCACGGTAACCGATGCACCGATAACAGAATCGACAGGAAGCACAGTCACCGATGCACCGGTAACAGAAGCGACAGGTACCACAGTCACTGATGCACCAGTAACAGAAGCGACAGGTAGCACAGTCACCGATTCACCGATTACAGAAGCGACAGGTAGCACAGTAACCAATGCCCCGATAACAGAAGCGACAAGTAGCACAGTATCCGATGCACCGATAACAGAAGTGACAGGTAGCACAGTAACCGATGTACCGATAACAGAAGCTACAGGTAGCACAGTCACCGATGCACCGATAACAGAAGCGACAGGTAGCACAGTCACCGATGCGACGATAACAGAAGCGACAGGTAGCACAGTCACCGATGCACCGATAACAGAAGCGACAGGTAGCACAGTCACCGATGTACCAGAAACAGAAGCAACAGGTAGCACAGTAACCGACGCACCGATAACAGAAGCAACAGGTAGCACAGTCACCGATGCACCGATAACAGAAGCGACAGGTAGCACAGTCACCGATGCACCGATAACAGAAGCGACAGGTAGCACAGTCACCGATGCACCGATAACAGAAGCGACAGGTAGCACAGTCACCGATGCACCGATAACAGAAGCGACAGGTAGCACAGTCACCGATGCACCGATAACAGAAGCGACAGGTAGCACAGTCACCGATGCACCGATAACAGAAGCGACAGGTAGCACAGTCACCGATGCACCGGTAACAGAAGCGACAGGTAGCACAGTCACCGATGCACCGATAACAGAAGCGACAGGTAGCACAGTCACCGATGCACCAGAAACAGAAGCAACAGGTAGCACAGTAACCGACGCACCGATAACAGAAGCGACAGGTAGCACAGTCACCGATGCACCGATAACAGAAGCGACAGGTAGCACAGTAACCGATGCACCGATTACAGAAGCGACAGGTAGCACAGTAACTGAAGCACCGATAACAGAAGCGACAGATAGCACAGTAACCGATGCACCGATAACAGAAGCGACGGGTAGCACAGTCACCGATGCACCGATAACAGAAGCAACAGGTAGCACAGTAACCGACGCACCGATAACAGAAGCGACAGGTAGCACAGTCACCGATGCACCGGTAACAGAAGCGACAGGTAGCACAGTAACCGATGCACCGATTACAGAAGCGACAGGTAGCACAGTAACCGATGCACCGATAACAGAAGCGACAGGTAGCACAGTCACCGATGCACCGATAACAGAAGCGACAGGTAGCACAGTCACCGATGCACCGATAACAGAAGCGACAGGTAGCACAGTCACCGATGCACCGATAACAGAAGCGACAGGTAGCACAGTCACCGATGCACCGATAACAGAAGCGACAGGTAGCACAGTCACCGATGCACCAGAAACAGAAGCAACAGGTAGCACAGTAACCGACGCACCGATAACAGAAGCGACAGGTAGCACAGTAACCGATGTACCGATAACAGAAGCGACAGGTAGCACAGTAACTGAAGCACCGATAACAGAAGCGACAGGTAGCACAGTTACCGATGCACCGATAACAGAAGCGACAGGTAGCACAGTCACCGATGCACCGATAACAGAAGCGACAGGTAGCACAGTCACCGATGCACCGATAACAGAAGCGACAGGTAGCACAGTCACCGATGCACCAGAAACAGAAGCGACAGGTAGCACAGTCACCGATGCACCGATAACAGAAGCGACAGGTAGCACAGTCACCGATGCACCGATAACAGAAGCGACAGGTAGCACAGTCACCGATGCACCGATAACAGAAGCGACAGGTAGCACAGTCACCGATGCACCGATAACAGAAGCGACAGGTAGAACAGTCACCGATGCACCAGAAACAGAAGCGACAGGTAGCACAGTCACCGATGCACCAGAAACAGAAGCAACAGGTAGCACAGTTACCGACGCACCGATAACAGAAGCGACAGGTAGCACAGTCACCGATGCACCGATAACAGAAGCGACAGGTAGCACAGTCACCGATGCACCGATAACAGAAGCGACAGGTAGCACAGTCACCGATGCACCGATAACAGAAGCGACAGGTAGCACAGTCACCGATGCACCGATAACAGAAGCGACAGGTAGCACAGTCACCGATGCACCGATAACAGAAGCGACAGGTAGCACAGTCACCGATGCACCGATAACAGAAGCGACAGGTAGCACAGTCACCAATGCACCGATAACAGAAGCGACAGGTAGCACAGTCACCGATGCACCGATAACAGAAGCGACAGGTAGAACAGTCACCGATGCACCAGATACAGAAGCGACAGGTAGCACAGTCACCGATGCACCAGAAACAGAAGCAACAGGTAGCACAGTAACCGACGCACCGATAACAGAAGCGACAGGTAGCACAGTCACCGATGCACCGATAACAGAAGCGACAGGTAGCACAGTAACCGATGCACCAGTAACAGGAGCGACAGGTAGCACAGTCACCGATGCACCGATAACAGAAGCGACAGGTAGCACAGTCACCGATGCACCGATAACAGAAGCGACAGGTAGCACAGTCACCGATGCACCGATAACAGAAGCGACAGGTAGAACAGTCACCGATGCACCAGAAACAGAAGCGACAGGTAGCACAGTCACCGATGCACCAGAAACAGAAGCAACAGGTAGCACAGTAACCGACGCACCGATAACAGAAGCGACAGGTAGCACAGTCACCGATGCACCGATAACAGAAGCGACAGGTAGCACAGTAACCGATGCACCAGTAACAGGAGCGACAGGTAGCACAGTCACCGATGCACCGATACCAGAAGCGACAGGTAGCACAGTCACCGATGCACCGATAACAGAAGCGACAGGTAGCACAGTCACCGATGCACCGATAACAGAAGCGACAGGTAGAACAGTCACCGATGCACCAGAAACAGAAGCGACAGGTAGCACAGTCACCGATGCACCAGAAACAGAAGCAACAGGTAGCACAGTAACCGACGCACCGATACCAGAAGCGACAGGTAGCACAGTCACCGATGCACCGATAACAGAAGCGACAGGTAGCACAGTAACCGATGCACCAGTAACAGGAGCGACAGGTAGCACAGTCACCGATGCACCGATAACAGAAGCGACAGGTAGCACAGTCACCGATGCACCGATAACAGAAGCGACAGGTAGCACAGTAACCGATGCACCGATTACAGAAGCGACAGGTAGCACAGTAACCGATGCACCGATAACAGAAGCGACAGGTAGCACAGTCACCGATGCACCGATAACAGAAGCGACAGGTAGCACAGTCACCGATGCACCGATAACAGAAGCGACAGGTAGCACAGTCACCGATGCACCGATAACAGAAGCGACAGGTAGCACAGTCACCGATGCACCAGAAACAGAAGCAACAGGTAGCACAGTAACCGATGCACCGATAACAGAAGCGACAGGTAGCACAGTAACCGATGTACCGATAACAGAAGCGACAGGTAGCACAGTAACTGAAGCACCGATAACAGAAGCGACAGGTAGCACAGTAACCGATGCACCGATAACAGAAGCGACAGGTAGCACAGTCACCGATGCACCGATAACAGAAGCGACAGGTAGCACAGTAACCGATGCACCGATTACAGAAGCGACAGGTAGCACAGTAACTGAAGCACCGATAACAGAAGCGACAGGAAGCACAGTAACCGATGCACCGATAACAGAAGCGACAGTTAGCACAGTAACCGATGCACCGATTACAGAAGCGACAGGTAGCACAGTAACTGAAGCACCGATAACAGAAGCGACAGGTAGCACAGTCACCGATGCACCAGAAACAGAAGCAACAGGTAGCACAGTAACCGACGCACCGAAAACAGAAGCGACAGGTAGCACAGTCACCGATGCACCGATAACAGAAGCGACAGGTAGCACAGTAACCGATGCACCGATTACAGAAGCGACAGGTAGCACAGTAACCGATGCACCGATAACAGAAGCGACAGGTAGCACAGTCACCGATGCACCGATAACAGAAGCGACAGGTAGCACAGTCACCGATGCACCGATAACAGAAGCGACAGGTAGCACAGTCACCGATGCACCGATAACAGAAGCGACAGGTAGCACAGTCACCGATGCACCAGAAACAGAAGCAACAGGTAGCACAGTAACCGATGCACCGATTACAGAAGCGACAGGTAGCACTGTCACCGATGCACCGATTACAGAAGCGACAGGTAGCACAGTCACCGATGCACCAGAAACAGAAGCAACAGGTAGCACAGTAACCGACGCACCGATAACAGAAGCGACAGGTAGCACAGTCACCGATGCACCGATAACAGAAGCGACAGGTAGCACAGTAACCGATGCACCGATTACAGAAGCGACAGGTAGCACAGTAACCGATGCACCGATAACAGAAGCGACAGGTAGCACAGTCACCGATGCACCGATAACAGAAGCGACAGGTAGCACAGTCACCGATGCACCGATAACAGAAGCGACAGGTAGCACAGTCACCGATGCACCGGTAACAGGAGCGACAAATAGCACAGTAACCGATGCACCGATAACAGAAGCGACAGGTAGCACAGTCACCGATGCACCGATAACAGAAGCGACAGGTAGCACAGTCACCGATGCACCGATAACAGAAGCGACAGGTAGCACAGTCACCGATGCACCAGAAACAGAAGCAACAGGTAGCACAGTAACCGACGCACCGATAACAGAAGCGACAGGTAGCACAGTAACCGATGTACCGATAACAGAAGCGACAGGTAGCACAGTAACTGAAGCACCGATAACAGAAGCGACAGGTAGCACAGTTACCGATGCACCGATAACAGAAGCGACAGGTAGCACAGTCACCGATGCACCGATAACAGAAGCGACAGGTAGCACAGTCACCGATGCACCGATAACAGAAGCGACAGGTAGCACAGTCACCGATGCACCAGAAACAGAAGCGACAGGTAGCACAGTCACCGATGCACCGATAACAGAAGCGACAGGTAGCACAGTCACCGATGCACCGATAACAGAAGCGACAGGTAGCACAGTCACCGATGCACCGATAACAGAAGCGACAGGTAGCACAGTCACCGATGCACCGATAACAGAAGCGACAGGTAGAACAGTCACCGATGCACCAGAAACAGAAGCGACAGGTAGCACAGTCACCGATGCACCAGAAACAGAAGCAACAGGTAGCACAGTTACCGACGCACCGATAACAGAAGCGACAGGTAGCACAGTCACCGATGCACCGATAACAGAAGCGACAGGTAGCACAGTAACCGATGCACCGATTACAGAAGCGACAGGTAGCACAGTAACCGATGCACCGATAACAGAAGCGACAGGTAGCACAGTCACCGATGCACCGATAACAGAAGCGACAGGTAGCACAGTCACCGATGCACCGATAACAGAAGCGACAGGTAGCACAGTCACCGATGCACCAGAAACAGAAGCGACAGGTAGCACAGTCACCGATGCACCGATAACAGAAGCGACAGGTAGCACAGTCACCGATGCACCGATAACAGAAGCGACAGGTAGCACAGTCACCGATGCACCGATAACAGAAGCGACAGGTAGCACAGTCACCGATGCACCGATAACAGAAGCGACAGGTAGAACAGTCACCGATGCACCAGAAACAGAAGCGACAGGTAGCACAGTCACCGATGCACCAGAAACAGAAGCAACAGGTAGCACAGTTACCGACGCACCGATAACAGAAGCGACAGGTAGCACAGTCACCGATGCACCGATAACAGAAGCGACAGGTAGCACAGTCACCGATGCACCGATAACAGAAGCGACAGGTAGCACAGTCACCGATGCACCGATAACAGAAGCGACAGGTAGCACAGTCACCGATGCACCGATAACAGAAGCGACAGGTAGCACAGTCACCGATGCACCGATAACAGAAGCGACAGGTAGCACAGTAACCGATGCACCGATTACAGAAGCGACAGGTAGCACAGTAACCGATGCACCGATAACAGAAGCGACAGGTAGCACAGTCACCGATGCACCGATAACAGAAGCGACAGGTAGCACAGTCACCGATGCACCGATAACAGAAGCGACAGGTAGCACAGTCACCGATGCACCGGTAACAGGAGCGACAAATAGCACAGTAACCGATGCACCGATAACAGAAGCGACAGGTAGCACAGTCACCGATGCACCGATAACAGAAGCGACAGGTAGCACAGTCACCGATGCACCGATAACAGAAGCGACAGGTAGCACAGTCACCGATGCACCAGAAACAGAAGCAACAGGTAGCACAGTAACCGACGCACCGATAACAGAAGCGACAGGTAGCACAGTAACCGATGTACCGATAACAGAAGCGACAGGTAGCACAGTAACTGAAGCACCGATAACAGAAGCGACAGGTAGCACAGTTACCGATGCACCGATAACAGAAGCGACAGGTAGCACAGTCACCGATGCACCGATAACAGAAGCGACAGGTAGCACAGTCACCGATGCACCGATAACAGAAGCGACAGGTAGCACAGTCACCGATGCACCAGAAACAGAAGCGACAGGTAGCACAGTCACCGATGCACCGATAACAGAAGCGACAGGTAGCACAGTCACCGATGCACCGATAACAGAAGCGACAGGTAGCACAGTCACCGATGCACCGATAACAGAAGCGACAGGTAGCACAGTCACCGATGCACCGATAACAGAAGCGACAGGTAGAACAGTCACCGATGCACCAGAAACAGAAGCGACAGGTAGCACAGTCACCGATGCACCAGAAACAGAAGCAACAGGTAGCACAGTTACCGACGCACCGATAACAGAAGCGACAGGTAGCACAGTCACCGATGCACCGATAACAGAAGCGACAGGTAGCACAGTCACCGATGCACCGATAACAGAAGCGACAGGTAGCACAGTCACCGATGCACCGATAACAGAAGCGACAGGTAGCACAGTCACCGATGCACCGATAACAGAAGCGACAGGTAGCACAGTCACCGATGCACCGATAACAGAAGCGACAGGTAGCACAGTCACCGATGCACCGATAACAGAAGCGACAGGTAGCACAGTCACCAATGCACCGATAACAGAAGCGACAGGTAGCACAGTCACCGATGCACCGATAACAGAAGCGACAGGTAGAACAGTCACCGATGCACCAGAAACAGAAGCGACAGGTAGCACAGTCACCGATGCACCAGAAACAGAAGCAACAGGTAGCACAGTAACCGACGCACCGATAACAGAAGCGACAGGTAGCACAGTCACCGATGCACCGATAACAGAAGCGACAGGTAGCACAGTAACCGATGCACCGATAACAGAAGCGACAGGTAGCACAGTAACCGATGTACCGATAACAGAAGCGACAGGTAGCACAGTAACTGAAGCACCGATAACAGAAGCGACAGGTAGCACAGTAACCGATGCACCGATAACAGAAGCGACAGGTAGCACAGTCACCGATGCACCGATAACAGAAGCGACAGGTAGCACAGTAACCGATGCACCGATTACAGAAGCGACAGGTAGCACAGTAACTGAAGCACCGATAACAGAAGCGACAGGAAGCACAGTAACCGATGCACCGATAACAGAAGCGACAGTTAGCACAGTAACCGATGCACCGATTACAGAAGCGACAGGTAGCACAGTAACTGAAGCACCGATAACAGAAGCGACAGGTAGCACAGTCACCGATGCACCAGAAACAGAAGCAACAGGTAGCACAGTAACCGACGCACCGAAAACAGAAGCGACAGGTAGCACAGTCACCGATGCACCGATAACAGAAGCGACAGGTAGCACAGTAACCGATGCACCGATTACAGAAGCGACAGGTAGCACAGTAACCGATGCACCGATAACAGAAGCGACAGGTAGCACAGTCACCGATGCACCGATAACAGAAGCGACAGGTAGCACAGTCACCGATGCACCGATAACAGAAGCGACAGGTAGCACAGTCACCGATGCACCGATAACAGAAGCGACAGGTAGCACAGTCACCGATGCACCAGAAACAGAAGCAACAGGTAGCACAGTAACCGATGCACCGATTACAGAAGCGACAGGTAGCACTGTCACCGATGCACCGATTACAGAAGCGACAGGTAGCACAGTCACCGATGCACCAGAAACAGAAGCAACAGGTAGCACAGTAACCGACGCACCGATAACAGAAGCGACAGGTAGCACAGTCACCGATGCACCGATAACAGAAGCGACAGGTAGCACAGTAACCGATGCACCGATTACAGAAGCGACAGGTAGCACAGTAACCGATGCACCGATAACAGAAGCGACAGGTAGCACAGTCACCGATGCACCGATAACAGAAGCGACAGGTAGCACAGTCACCGATGCACCGATAACAGAAGCGACAGGTAGCACAGTCACCGATGCACCGGTAACAGGAGCGACAAATAGCACAGTAACCGATGCACCGATAACAGAAGCGACAGGTAGCACAGTCACCGATGCACCGATAACAGAAGCGACAGGTAGCACAGTCACCGATGCACCGATAACAGAAGCGACAGGTAGCACAGTCACCGATGCACCAGAAACAGAAGCAACAGGTAGCACAGTAACCGACGCACCGATAACAGAAGCGACAGGTAGCACAGTAACCGATGTACCGATAACAGAAGCGACAGGTAGCACAGTAACTGAAGCACCGATAACAGAAGCGACAGGTAGCACAGTTACCGATGCACCGATAACAGAAGCGACAGGTAGCACAGTCACCGATGCACCGATAACAGAAGCGACAGGTAGCACAGTCACCGATGCACCGATAACAGAAGCGACAGGTAGCACAGTCACCGATGCACCAGAAACAGAAGCGACAGGTAGCACAGTCACCGATGCACCGATAACAGAAGCGACAGGTAGCACAGTCACCGATGCACCGATAACAGAAGCGACAGGTAGCACAGTCACCGATGCACCGATAACAGAAGCGACAGGTAGCACAGTCACCGATGCACCGATAACAGAAGCGACAGGTAGAACAGTCACCGATGCACCAGAAACAGAAGCGACAGGTAGCACAGTCACCGATGCACCAGAAACAGAAGCAACAGGTAGCACAGTTACCGACGCACCGATAACAGAAGCGACAGGTAGCACAGTCACCGATGCACCGATAACAGAAGCGACAGGTAGCACAGTAACCGATGCACCGATTACAGAAGCGACAGGTAGCACAGTAACCGATGCACCGATAACAGAAGCGACAGGTAGCACAGTCACCGATGCACCGATAACAGAAGCGACAGGTAGCACAGTCACCGATGCACCGATAACAGAAGCGACAGGTAGCACAGTCACCGATGCACCAGAAACAGAAGCGACAGGTAGCACAGTCACCGATGCACCGATAACAGAAGCGACAGGTAGCACAGTCACCGATGCACCGATAACAGAAGCGACAGGTAGCACAGTCACCGATGCACCGATAACAGAAGCGACAGGTAGCACAGTCACCGATGCACCGATAACAGAAGCGACAGGTAGAACAGTCACCGATGCACCAGAAACAGAAGCGACAGGTAGCACAGTCACCGATGCACCAGAAACAGAAGCAACAGGTAGCACAGTTACCGACGCACCGATAACAGAAGCGACAGGTAGCACAGTCACCGATGCACCGATAACAGAAGCGACAGGTAGCACAGTCACCGATGCACCGATAACAGAAGCGACAGGTAGCACAGTCACCGATGCACCGATAACAGAAGCGACAGGTAGCACAGTCACCGATGCACCGATAACAGAAGCGACAGGTAGCACAGTCACCGATGCACCGATAACAGAAGCGACAGGTAGCACAGTAACCGATGCACCGATTACAGAAGCGACAGGTAGCACAGTAACCGATGCACCGATAACAGAAGCGACAGGTAGCACAGTCACCGATGCACCGATAACAGAAGCGACAGGTAGCACAGTCACCGATGCACCGATAACAGAAGCGACAGGTAGCACAGTCACCGATGCACCGGTAACAGGAGCGACAAATAGCACAGTAACCGATGCACCGATAACAGAAGCGACAGGTAGCACAGTCACCGATGCACCGATAACAGAAGCGACAGGTAGCACAGTCACCGATGCACCGATAACAGAAGCGACAGGTAGCACAGTCACCGATGCACCAGAAACAGAAGCAACAGGTAGCACAGTAACCGACGCACCGATAACAGAAGCGACAGGTAGCACAGTAACCGATGTACCGATAACAGAAGCGACAGGTAGCACAGTAACTGAAGCACCGATAACAGAAGCGACAGGTAGCACAGTTACCGATGCACCGATAACAGAAGCGACAGGTAGCACAGTCACCGATGCACCGATAACAGAAGCGACAGGTAGCACAGTCACCGATGCACCGATAACAGAAGCGACAGGTAGCACAGTCACCGATGCACCAGAAACAGAAGCGACAGGTAGCACAGTCACCGATGCACCGATAACAGAAGCGACAGGTAGCACAGTCACCGATGCACCGATAACAGAAGCGACAGGTAGCACAGTCACCGATGCACCGATAACAGAAGCGACAGGTAGCACAGTCACCGATGCACCGATAACAGAAGCGACAGGTAGAACAGTCACCGATGCACCAGAAACAGAAGCGACAGGTAGCACAGTCACCGATGCACCAGAAACAGAAGCAACAGGTAGCACAGTTACCGACGCACCGATAACAGAAGCGACAGGTAGCACAGTCACCGATGCACCGATAACAGAAGCGACAGGTAGCACAGTCACCGATGCACCGATAACAGAAGCGACAGGTAGCACAGTCACCGATGCACCGATAACAGAAGCGACAGGTAGCACAGTCACCGATGCACCGATAACAGAAGCGACAGGTAGCACAGTCACCGATGCACCGATAACAGAAGCGACAGGTAGCACAGTCACCGATGCACCGATAACAGAAGCGACAGGTAGCACAGTCACCAATGCACCGATAACAGAAGCGACAGGTAGCACAGTCACCGATGCACCGATAACAGAAGCGACAGGTAGAACAGTCACCGATGCACCAGAAACAGAAGCGACAGGTAGCACAGTCACCGATGCACCAGAAACAGAAGCAACAGGTAGCACAGTAACCGACGCACCGATAACAGAAGCGACAGGTAGCACAGTCACCGATGCACCGATAACAGAAGCGACAGGTAGCACAGTAACCGATGCACCAGTAACAGGAGCGACAGGTAGCACAGTCACCGATGCACCGATAACAGAAGCGACAGGTAGCACAGTCACCGATGCACCGATAACAGAAGCGACAGGTAGCACAGTCACCGATGCACCGATAACAGAAGCGACAGGTAGAACAGTCACCGATGCACCAGAAACAGAAGCGACAGGTAGCACAGTCACCGATGCACCAGAAACAGAAGCAACAGGTAGCACAGTCACCGATGCACCGATAACAGAAGCGACAGGTAGCACAGTAACCGATGCACCAGTAACAGGAGCGACAGGTAGCACAGTCACCGATGCACCGATAACAGAAGCGACAGGTAGCACAGTCACCGATGCACCGATAACAGAAGCGACAGGTAGCACAGTCACCGATGCACCGATAACAGAAGCGACAGGTAGAACAGTCACCGATGCACCAGAAACAGAAGCGACAGGTAGCACAGTCACCGATGCACCAGAAACAGAAGCAACAGGTAGCACAGTAACCGACGCACCGATACCAGAAGCGACAGGTAGCACAGTCACCGATGCACCGATAACAGAAGCGACAGGTAGCACAGTAACCGATGCACCAGTAACAGGAGCGACAGGTAGCACAGTCACCGATGCACCGATAACAGAAGCGACAGGTAGCACAGTCACCGATGCACCGATAACAGAAGCGACAGGTAGCACAGTAACCGATGCACCGATTACAGAAGCGACAGGTAGCACAGTAACCGATGCACCGATAACAGAAGCGACAGGTAGCACAGTCACCGATGCACCGATAACAGAAGCGACAGGTAGCACAGTCACCGATGCACCGATAACAGAAGCGACAGGTAGCACAGTCACCGATGCACCGATAACAGAAGCGACAGGTAGCACAGTCACCGATGCACCAGAAACAGAAGCAACAGGTAGCACAGTAACCGATGCACCGATAACAGAAGCGACAGGTAGCACAGTAACCGATGTACCGATAACAGAAGCGACAGGTAGCACAGTAACTGAAGCACCGATAACAGAAGCGACAGGTAGCACAGTAACCGATGCACCGATAACAGAAGCGACAGGTAGCACAGTCACCGATGCACCGATAACAGAAGCGACAGGTAGCACAGTAACCGATGCACCGATTACAGAAGCGACAGGTAGCACAGTAACTGAAGCACCGATAACAGAAGCGACAGGAAGCACAGTAACCGATGCACCGATAACAGAAGCGACAGTTAGCACAGTAACCGATGCACCGATTACAGAAGCGACAGGTAGCACAGTAACTGAAGCACCGATAACAGAAGCGACAGGTAGCACAGTCACCGATGCACCAGAAACAGAAGCAACAGGTAGCACAGTAACCGACGCACCGAAAACAGAAGCGACAGGTAGCACAGTCACCGATGCACCGATAACAGAAGCGACAGGTAGCACAGTAACCGAAGCACCGATTACAGAAGCGACAGGTAGCACAGTAACCGATGCACCGATAACAGAAGCGACAGGTAGCACAGTCACCGATGCACCGATAACAGAAGCGACAGGTAGCACAGTCACCGATGCACCGATAACAGAAGCGACAGGTAGCACAGTCACCGATGCACCGATAACAGAAGCGACAGGTAGCACAGTCACCGATGCACCAGAAACAGAAGCAACAGGTAGCACAGTAACCGATGCACCGATTACAGAAGCGACAGGTAGCACTGTCACCGATGCACCGATTACAGAAGCGACAGGTAGCACAGTCACCGATGCACCAGAAACAGAAGCAACAGGTAGCACAGTAACCGACGCACCGATAACAGAAGCGACAGGTAGCACAGTCACCGATGCACCGATAACAGTAGCGACAGGTAGCACAGTAACCGATGCACCGATTACAGAAGCGACAGGTAGCACAGTAACCGATGCACCGATAACAGAAGCGACAGGTAGCACAGTCACCGATGCACCGATAACAGAAGCGACAGGTAGCACAGTCACCGATGCACCGATAACAGAAGCGACAGGTAGCACAGTCACCGATGCACCGGTAACAGGAGCGACAAATAGCACAGTAACCGATGCACCGATAACAGAAGCGACAGGTAGCACAGTCACCGATGCACCGATAACAGAAGCGACAGGTAGCACAGTCACCGATGCACCGATAACAGAAGCGACAGGTAGAACAGTCACCGATGCACCAGAAACAGAAGCAACAGGTAGCACAGTAACCGACGCACCGATAACAGAAGCGACAGGTAGCACAGTCACCGATGCACCGATAACAGAAGCGACAGGTAGCACAGTAACCGATGCACCGATTACAGAAGCGACAGGTAGCACAGTAACTGAAGCACCGATAACAGAAGCGACAGGTAGCACAGTAACCGATGCACCGATAACAGAAGCGACAGGTAGCACAGTCACCGATGCACCGATAACAGAAGCGACAGGTTGCACAGTCACCGATGCACCGATAACAGAAGCGACAGGTAGCACAGTAACCGATGTACCGATAACAGAAGCTACAGGTAGCACAGTCACCGATGCACCGATAACAGAAGCGACAGGTAGCACAGTCACCGATGCACCGATAACAGAAGCGACAGGTAGCACAGTCACCGATGCACCGATAACAGAAGCGACAGGTAGAACAGTCACCGATGCACCAGAAACAGAAGCAACAGGTAGCACAGTAACCGACGCACCGATAACAGAAGCGACAGGTAGCACAGTCACCGATGCACCGATAACAGAAGCGACAGGTAGCACAGTAACCGATGCACCGATTACAGAAGCGACAGGTAGCACAGTAACTGAAGCACCGATAACAGAAGCGACAGGTAGCACAGTAACCGATTCACCGATAACAGAAGCGACAGGTAGCACAGTCACCGATGCACCGATAACAGAAGCGACAGGTAGCACAGTAACCGACGCACCGATAACAGAAGCGACAGGTAGCACAGTCACCGATGCACCGATAACAGAAGCGACAGGTAGCACAGTAACCGATGCACCGATTACAGAAGCGACAGGTAGCACAGTAACTGAAGCACCGATAACAGAAGCGACAGGTAGCACAGTAACCGATGCACCGATAACAGAAGCGACAGGTAGCACAGTCACCGATGCACCGATAACAGAAGCGACAGGTAGCACAGTAACCGATGCACCGATAACAGAAGCGACAGGTAGCACAGTCACCGATGCACCGATAACAGAAGCGACAGGTAGAACAGTCACCGATGCACCAGAAACAGAAGCGACAGGTAGCACAGTCACCGATGCACCAGAAACAGAAGCAACAGGTAGCACAGTAACCGACGCACCGATAACAGAAGCGACAGGTAGCACAGTCACCGATGCACCGATAACAGAAGCGACAGGTAGCACAGTAACCGATGCACCAGTAACAGGAGCGACAGGTAGCACAGTCACCGATGCACCGATAACAGAAGCGACAGGTAGCACAGTCACCGATGCACCGATAACAGAAGCGACAGGTAGCACAGTCACCGATGCACCGATAACAGAAGCGACAGGTAGAACAGTCACCGATGCACCAGAAACAGAAGCGACAGGTAGCACAGTCACCGATGCACCAGAAACAGAAGCAACAGGTAGCACAGTAACCGACGCACCGATAACAGAAGCGACAGGTAGCACAGTCACCGATGCACCGATAACAGAAGTGACAGGTAGCACAGTAACCGATGCACCAGTAACAGGAGCGACAGGTAGCACAGTCACCGATGCACCGATAACAGAAGCGACAGGTAGCACAGTCACCGATGCACCGATAACAGAAGCGACAGGTAGCACAGTAACCGATGCACCGAGTACAGAAGCGACAGGTAGCACAGTAACCGATGCACCGATAACAGAAGCGACAGGTAGCACAGTCACCGATGCACCGATAACAGAAGCGACAGGTAGCACAGTCACCGATGCACCGATAACAGAAGCGACAGGTAGCACAGTCACCGATGCACCGATAACAGAAGCGACAGGTAGCACAGTCACCGATGCACCAGAAACAGAAGCAACAGGTAGCACAGTAACCGATGCACCGATAACAGAAGCGACAGGTAGCACAGTAACCGATGTACCGATAACAGAAGCGACAGGTAGCACAGTAACTGAAGCACCGATAACAGAAGCGACAGGTAGCACAGTAACCGATGCACCGATAACAGAAGCGACAGGTAGCACAGTAACTGAAGCACCGATAACAGAAGCGACAGGAAGCACAGTAACCGATGCACCGATAACAGAAGCGACAGTTAGCACAGTAACCGATGCACCGATTACAGAAGCGACAGGTAGCACAGTAACTGAAGCACCGATAACAGAAGCGACAGGTAGCACAGTAACCGATTCACCGATAACAGAAGCGACAGGTAGCACAGTCACCGATGCACCGATAACAGAAGCGACAGGTAGCACAGTCACCGATGCACCAGAAACAGAAGCAACTGGTAGCACAGTAACCGACGCACCGATAACAGAAGCGACAGGTAGCACAGTCACCGATGCACCGATAACAGAAACGACAGGTAGCACAGTCACCGATGCACCAGAAACAGAAGCAACTGGTAGCACAGTAACCGACGCACCGATAACAGAAGCGACAGGTAGCACAGTCACCGATGCACCGATAACAGAAGCGACAGGTAGCACAGTAACCGATGCACCGATTACAGAAGCGACAGGTAGCACAGTAACTGAAGTACCGATAACAGAAGCGACAGGTAGCACAGTAACCGATGCACCGATAACAGAAGCGACAGGTAGCACAGTCACCGATGCACCGATAACAGAAGCGACAGGTAGCACAGTCACCGATGCACCAGAAACAGAAGCGACAGGTAGCACAGTCACCGATGCACCGATAACAGAAGCGACAGGTAGCACAGTCACCGATGCACCGATAACAGAAGCGACAGGTAGCACAGTGACCGATGCACCGATTACAGAAGCGACAGGTAGCACAGTAACTGAAGCACCGATAACAGAAGCGACAGGTAGCACAGTAACCGATGCACCGATAACAGAAGCAACAGGTAGCACAGTAACCGATGCACCAGTAACAGGAGCGACAGGTAGCACAGTCACCGATGCACCGATAACAGAAGCGACAGGTAGCACAGTCACCGATGCACCGATAACAGAAGCGACAAGTAGAACAGTCACCGATGCACCAGAAACAGAAGCGACAGGTAGCACAGTCACCGATGCACCAGAAACAGAAGCAACAGGTAGCACAGTAACCGACGCACCGATAACAGAAGCGACAGGTAGCACAGTCACCGATGCACCGATAACAGAAGCGACAGGTAGCACAGTAACCGATGCACCAGTAACAGGAGCGACAGGTAGCACAGTCACCGATGCACCGATAACAGAAGCGACAGGTAGCACAGTCACCGATGCACCGATAACAGAAGCGACAGGTAGCACAGTCACCGATGCACCGATAACAGAAGCGACAGGTAGAACAGTCACCGATGCACCAGAAACAGAAGCAACAGGTAGCACAGTAACTGAAGCACCGATAACAGAAGCGACAGGTAGCACAGTCACCGATGCACCAGAAACAGAAGCAACAGGTAGCACAGTAACCGACGCACCGAAAACAGAAGCGACAGGTAGCACAGTCACCGATGCACCGATAACAGAAGCGACAGGTAGCACAGTAACCGATGCACCGATTACAGAAGCGACAGGTAGCACAGTAACCGATGCACCGATAACAGAAGCGACAGGTAGCACAGTCACCGATGCACCGATAACAGAAGCGACAGGTAGCACAGTCACCGATGCACCGATAACAGAAGCGACAGGTAGCACAGTCACCGATGCACCGATAACAGAAGCGACAGGTAGCACAGTCACCGATGCACCAGAAACAGAAGCAACAGGTAGCACAGTAACCGATGCACCGATTACAGAAGCGACAGGTAGCACTGTCACCGATGCACCGATTACAGAAGCGACAGGTAGCACAGTCACCGATGCACCAGAAACAGAAGCAACAGGTAGCACAGTAACCGACGCACCGATAACAGAAGCGACAGGTAGCACAGTCACCGATGCACCGATAACAGTAGCGACAGGTAGCACAGTAACCGATGCACCGATTACAGAAGCGACAGGTAGCACAGTAACCGATGCACCGATAACAGAAGCGACAGGTAGCACAGTCACCGATGCACCGATAACAGAAGCGACAGGTAGCACAGTCACCGATGCACCGATAACAGAAGCGACAGGTAGCACAGTCACCGATGCACCGGTAACAGGAGCGACAAATAGCACAGTAACCGATGCACCGATAACAGAAGCGACAGGTAGCACAGTCACCGATGCACCGATAACAGAAGCGACAGGTAGCACAGTCACCGATGCACCGATAACAGAAGCGACAGGTAGAACAGTCACCGATGCACCAGAAACAGAAGCAACAGGTAGCACAGTAACCGACGCACCGATAACAGAAGCGACAGGTAGCACAGTCACCGATGCACCGATAACAGAAGCGACAGGTAGCACAGTAACCGATGCACCGATTACAGAAGCGACAGGTAGCACAGTAACTGAAGCACCGATAACAGAAGCGACAGGTAGCACAGTAACCGATGCACCGATAACAGAAGCGACAGGTAGCACAGTCACCGATGCACCGATAACAGAAGCGACAGGTTGCACAGTCACCGATGCACCGATAACAGAAGCGACAGGTAGCACAGTAACCGATGTACCGATAACAGAAGCTACAGGTAGCACAGTCACCGATGCACCGATAACAGAAGCGACAGGTAGCACAGTCACCGATGCACCGATAACAGAAGCGACAGGTAGCACAGTCACCGATGCACCGATAACAGAAGCGACAGGTAGCACAGTAACTGAAGCACCGATAACAGAAGCGACAGGTAGCACAGTAACCGATGCACCGATAACAGAAGCGACAGGTAGCACAGTCACCGATGCACCGATAACAGAAGCGACAGGTAGCACAGTCACCGATGCACCGATAACAGAAGCGACAGGTAGCACAGTCACCGATGCACCGATAACAGAAGCGACAGGTAGCACAGTCACCGATGCACCGATAACAGAAGCGACAGGTAGCACAGTCACCAATGCACCGATAACAGAAGCGACAGGTAGCACTGTCACCGATGCACCGATAACAGAAGCGACAGGTAGAACAGTCACCGATGCACCAGAAACAGAAGCGACAGGTAGCACAGTCACCGATGCACCAGAAACAGAAGCAACAGGTAGCACAGTAACCGACGCACCGATAACAGAAGCGACAGGTAGCACAGTCACCGATGCACCGATAACAGAAGCGACAGGTAGCACAGTAACCGATGCACCAGTAACAGTAGCGACAGGTAGCACAGTCACCGATGCACCGATAACAGAAGCGACAGGTAGCACAGTCACCGATGCACCGATAACAGAAGCGACAGGTAGCACAGTCACCGATGCACCGATAACAGAAGCGACAGGTAGAACAGTCACCGATGCACCAGAAACAGAAGCGACAGGTAGCACAGTCACCGATGCACCAGAAACAGAAGCAACAGGTAGCACAGTAACCGACGCACCGATAACAGAAGCGACAGGTAGCACAGTCACCGATGCACCGATAACAGAAGCGACAGGTAGCACAGTAACCGATGCACCAGTAACAGGAGCGACAGGTAGCACAGTCACCGATGCACCGATAACAGAAGCGACAGGTAGCACAGTCACCGATGCACCGATAACAGAAGCGACAGGTAGCACAGTCACCGATGCACCGATAACAGAAGCGACAGGTAGAACAGTCACCGATGCACCAGAAACAGAAGCAACAGGTAGCACAGTAACCGACGCACCGATAACAGAAGCGACAGGTAGCACAGTCACCGATGCACCGATAACAGAAGCGACAGGTAGCACAGTAACCGATGCACCAGTAACAGGAGCGACAGGTAGCACAGTCACCGATGCACCGATAACAGAAGCGACAGGTAGCACAGTCACCGATGCACCGATAACAGAAGCGACAGGTAGCACAGTAACCGATGCACCGATTACAGAAGCGACAGGTAGCACAGTAACCGATGCACCGATAACAGAAGCGACAGGTAGCACAGTAACCGATTCACCGATAACAGAAGCGACAGGTAGCACAGTCACCGATGCACCGATAACAGAAGCGACAGGTAGCACAGTAACCGACGCACCGATAACAGAAGCGACAGGTAGCACAGTCACCGATGCACCGATAACAGAAGCGACAGGTAGCACAGTAACCGATGCACCGATTACAGAAGCGACAGGTAGCACAGTAACTGAAGCACCGATAACAGAAGCGACAGGTAGCACAGTAACCGATGCACCGATAACAGAAGCGACAGGTAGCACAGTCACCGATGCACCGATAACAGAAGCGACAGGTAGCACAGTAACCGATGCACCGATAACAGAAGCGACAGGTAGCACAGTCACCGATGCACCGATAACAGAAGCGACAGGTAGAACAGTCACCGATGCACCAGAAACAGAAGCGACAGGTAGCACAGTCACCGATGCACCAGAAACAGAAGCAACAGGTAGCACAGTAACCGACGCACCGATAACAGAAGCGACAGGTAGCACAGTCACCGATGCACCGATAACAGAAGCGACAGGTAGCACAGTAACCGATGCACCAGTAACAGGAGCGACAGGTAGCACAGTCACCGATGCACCGATAACAGAAGCGACAGGTAGCACAGTCACCGATGCACCGATAACAGAAGCGACAGGTAGCACAGTCACCGATGCACCGATAACAGAAGCGACAGGTAGAACAGTCACCGATGCACCAGAAACAGAAGCGACAGGTAGCACAGTCACCGATGCACCAGAAACAGAAGCAACAGGTAGCACAGTAACCGACGCACCGATAACAGAAGCGACAGGTAGCACAGTCACCGATGCACCGATAACAGAAGTGACAGGTAGCACAGTAACCGATGCACCAGTAACAGGAGCGACAGGTAGCACAGTCACCGATGCACCGATAACAGAAGCGACAGGTAGCACAGTCACCGATGCACCGATAACAGAAGCGACAGGTAGCACAGTAACCGATGCACCGATTACAGAAGCGACAGGTAGCACAGTAACCGATGCACCGATAACAGAAGCGACAGGTAGCACAGTCACCGATGCACCGATAACAGAAGCGACAGGTAGCACAGTCACCGATGCACCGATAACAGAAGCGACAGGTAGCACAGTCACCGATGCACCGATAACAGAAGCGACAGGTAGCACAGTCACCGATGCACCAGAAACAGAAGCAACAGGTAGCACAGTAACCGATGCACCGATAACAGAAGCGGCAGGTAGCACAGTAACCGATGTACCGATAACAGAAGCGACAGGTAGCACAGTAACTGAAGCACCGATAACAGAAGCGACAGGTAGCACAGTAACCGATGCACCGATAACAGAAGCGACAGGTAGCACAGTAACTGAAGCACCGAAAACAGAACCGACAGGAAGCACAGTAACCGACGCACCGATAACAGAAGCGACAGTTAGCACAGTAACCGATGCACCGATTACAGAAGCGACAGGTAGCACAGTAACTGAAGCACCGATAACAGAAGCGACAGGTAGCACAGTAACCGATTCACCGATAACAGAAGCGACAGGTAGCACAGTCACCGATGCACCGATAACAGAAGCGACAGGTAGCACAGTCACCGATGCACCGATAACAGAAGCGACAGGTAGCACAGTCACCGATGCACCAGAAACAGAAGCAACTGGTAGCACAGTAACCGACGCACCGATAACAGAAGCGACAGGTAGCACAGTCACCGATGCACCGATAACAGAAGCGACAGGTAGCACAGTCACCGATGCACCAGAAACAGAAGCAACTGGTAGCACAGTAACCGACGCACCGATAACAGAAGCGACAGGTAGCACAGTCACCGATGCACCGATAACAGAAGCGACAGGTAGCACAGTAACCGATGCAACGATTACAGAAGCGACAGGTAGCACAGTAACTGAAGCACCGATAACAGAAGCGACAGGTAGCACAGTAACCTATGCACCGATAACAGAAGCGACAGGTAGCACAGTCACCGATGCACCGATAACAGAAGCGACAGGTAGCACAGTCACCGATGCACCAGAAACAGAAGCGACAGGTAGCACAGTCACCGATGCACCGATAACAGAAGCGACAGGTAGCACAGTCACCGATGCACCGATAACAGAAGCGACAGGTAGCACAGTAACCGATGCACCGATTACAGAAGCGACAGGTAGCACAGTAACTGAAGCACCGATAACAGAAGCGACAGGTAGCACAGTAACCGATGCACCGATAACAGAAGCGACAGGTAGCACAGTCACCGATGCACCGATAACAGAAGCGACAGGTAGCACAGTCACCGATGCACCGATAACAGAAGCGACAGGTAGCACAGTCACCGATGCACCGATAACAGAAGCGACAGGTAGCACAGTCACCGATGCACCGATAACAGAAGCGACAGGTAGCACAGTCACCAATGCACCGATAACAGAAGCGACAGGTAGCACAGTCACCGATGCACCGATAACAGAAGCGACAGGTAGAACAGTCACCGATGCACCAGAAACAGAAGCGACAGGTAGCACAGTCACCGATGCACCAGAAACAGAAGCAACAGGTAGCACAGTAACCGACGCACCGATAACAGAAGCGACAGGTAGCACAGTCACCGATGCACCGATAACAGAAGCGACAGGTAGCACAGTAACCGATGCACCAGTAACAGGAGCGACAGGTAGCACAGTCACCGATGCACCGATAACAGAAGCGACAGGTAGCACAGTCACCGATGCACCGATAACAGAAGCGACAGGTAGCACAGTCACCGATGCACCGATAACAGAAGCGACAGGTAGAACAGTCACCGATGCACCAGAAACAGAAGCGACAGGTAGAACAGTCACCGATGCACCAGAAACAGAAGCAACAGGTAGCACAGTAACCGACGCACCGATAACAGAAGCGACAGGTAGCACAGTCACCGATGCACCGATAACAGAAGCGACAGGTAGCACAGTAACCGATGCACCAGTAACAGGAGCGACAGGTAGCACAGTCACCGATGCACCGATAACAGAAGCGACAGGTAGCACAGTCACCGATGCACCGATAACAGAAGCGACAGGTAGCACAGTCACCGATGCACCGATAACAGAAGCGACAGGTAGAACAGTCACCGATGCACCAGAAACAGAAGCGACAGGTAGCACAGTCACCGATGCACCAGAAACAGAAGCAACAGGTAGCACAGTAACCGACGCACCGATAACAGAAGCGACAGGTAGCACAGTCACCGATGCACCGATAACAGAAGCGACAGGTAGCACAGTAACCGATGCACCAGTAACAGGAGCGACAGGTAGCACAGTCACCGATGCACCGATAACAGAAGCGACAGGTAGCACAGTCACCGATGCACCGATAACAGAAGCGACAGGTAGCACAGTAACCGATGCACCGATTACAGAAGCGACAGGTAGCACAGTAACCGATGCACCGATAACAGAAGCGACAGGTAGCACAGTCACCGATGCACCGATAACAGAAGCGACAGGTAGCACAGTCACCGATGCACCGATAACACAAGCGACAGGTAGCACAGTCACCGATGCACCGATAACAGAAGCGACAGGTAGCACAGTAACCGATGTACCGATAACAGAAGCGACAGGTAGCACAGTAACTGAAGCACCGATAACAGAAGCGACAGGTAGCACAGTAACCGATGCACCGATAACAGAAGCGACAGGTAGCACAGTCACCGATGCACCGATAACAGAAGCGACAGGTAGCACAGTAACCGATGCACCGATTACAGAAGCGACAGGTAGCACAGTAACTGAAGCACCGATAACAGAAGCGACAGGAAGCACAGTAACCGATGCACCGATAACAGAAGCGACAGTTAGCACAGTAACCGATGCACCGATTACAGAAGCGACAGGTAGCACAGTAACTGAAGCACCGATAACAGAAGCGACAGGTAGCACAGTCACCGATGCACCAGAAACAGAAGCAACAGGTAGCACAGTAACCGACGCACCGAAAACAGAAGCGACAGGTAGCACAGTCACCGATGCACCGATAACAGAAGCGACAGGTAGCACAGTAACCGATGCACCGATTACAGAAGCGACAGGTAGCACAGTAACCGATGCACCGATAACAGAAGCGACAGGTAGCACAGTCACCGATGCACCGATAACAGAAGCGACAGGTAGCACAGTCACCGATGCACCGATAACAGAAGCGACAGGTAGCACAATCACCGATGCACCGATAACAGTAGCGACAGGTAGCACAGCCACCGATGCACCAGAAACAGAAGCGACAGGTAGCACAGTCACCGATGCACCGATAACAGAAGCGACAGGTAGCACAGTCACCGATGCACCGATAACAGAAGCGACAGGTAGCACAGTAACCGATGCACCGATTACAGAAGCGACAGGTAGCACAGTAACTGAAGCACCGATAACAGAAGCGACAGGTAGCACAGTAACCGATGCACCGATTACAGAAGCGACAGGTAGCACAGTAACTGAAGCACCGATAACAGAAGCGACAGGTAGCACAGTAACCGATGCACCGATTACAGAAGCGACAGGTAGCACAGTAACTGAAGCACCGATAACAGAAGCGACAGGTAGCACAGTAACCGATGCACCGATAACAGAAGCGACAGGTAGCACAGTCACCGATGCACCGATAACAGAAGCGACAGGTAGCACAGTCACCGATGCACCGATAACAGAAGCGACAGGTAGCACAGTCACCGATGCACCGATAACAGAAGCGACAGGTAGCACAGTCACCGATGCACCGATAACAGAAGCGACAGGTAGCACAGTCACCGATGCACCAGAAACAGAAGCAACAGGTAGCACAGTAACCGATGCACCGATAACAGAAGCGACAGGTAGCACAGTCACCGATGCACCGATAACAGAAGCTACAGGTAGCACAGTCACCGATGCACCGATAACAGAAGCGACAGGTAGCACAGTAACCGATGCACCGATTACAGAAGCGACAGGTAGCACAGTAACCGATGCACCGATAACAGAAGCGACAGGTAGCACAGTCACCGATGCACCGATAACAGAAGCGACAGGTAGCACAGTCACCGATGCACCGATAACAGAAGCGACAGGTAGCACAATCACCGATGCACCGATAACAGAAGCGACAGGTAGCACAGCCACCGATGCACCAGAAACAGAAGCGACAGGTAGCACAGTCACCGATGCACCGAAAACAGAAGCGACAGGTAGCACAGTCACCGATGCACCGATAACAGAAGCGACAGGTAGCACAGTAACCGATGCACCGATTACAGAAGCGACAGGTAGCACAGTAACTGAAGCACCGATAACAGAAGCGACAGGTAGCACAGTAACCAATGCACCGATAACAGAAGCGACAGGTAGCACAGTAACCGATGCACCGATTACAGAAGCGACAGGTAGCACAGTAACTGAAGCACCGATAACAGAAGCGACAGGTAGCACAGTAACCGATGCACCGATTACAGAAGCGACAGGTAGCACAGTAACTGAAGCACCGATAACAGAAGCGACAGGTAGCACAGTAACCGATGCACCGATAACAGAAGCGACAGGTAGCACAGTCACCGATGCACCGATAACAGAAGCGACAGGTAGCACAGTCACCGATGCACCGATAACAGAAGCGACAGGTAGCACAGTCACCGATGCACCGATAACAGAAGCGACAGGTAGCACAGTCACCGATGCACCGATAACAGAAGCGACAGGTAGCACAGTCACCGATGCACCAGAAACAGAAGCAACAGGTAGCACAGTAACCGATGCACCGATAACAGAAGCGACAGGTAGCACAGTCACCGATGCACCGATAACAGAAGCTACAGGTAGCACAGTCACCGATGCACCGATAACAGAAGCGACAGGTAGCACAGTCACCGATGCACCGGTAACAGGAGCGACAAATAGCACAGTAACCGATGCACCGATAACAGAAGCGACAGGTAGCACAGTCACCGATGCACCGATAACAGAAGCGACAGGTAGCACAGTCACCGATGCACCGATAACAGAAGCGACAGGTAGCACAGTCACCGATGCACCGATAACAGAAGCGACAGGTAGCACAGTCACCGATGCACCGATAACAGAAGCGACAGGTAGCACAGTCACCGATGCACCGATAACAGAAGCGACAGGTAGCACAGTCACCGATGCACCGATAACAGAAGCGACAGGTAGCACAGTCACCGATGCACCGATAACAGAAGCGACAGGTAGCACAGTCACCGATGCACCGATAACAGAAGCGACAGGTAGAACAGTCACCGATGCACCAGAAACAGAAGCAACAGGTAGCACAGTAACCGACGCACCGATAACAGAAGCGACAGGTAGCACAGTCACCGATGCACCGATAACAGAAGTGACAGGTAGCACAGTAACCGATGCACCGATTACAGAAGCGACAGGTAGCACAGTAACTGAAGCACCGATAACAGAAGCGACAGGTAGCACAGTAACCGATGCACCGATAACAGAAGCGACAGGTAGCACAGTCACCGATGCACCGATAACAGAAGCGACAGGTAGCACAGTAACCGATGCACCGATTACAGAAGCGACAGGTAGCACAGTAACTGAAGCACCGATAACAGAAGCGACAGGTAGCACAGTAACCGATTCACCGATAACAGAAGCGACAGGTAGCACAGTCACCGATGCACCGATAACAGAAGCGACAGGTAGCACAGTAACCGACGCACCGATAACAGAAGCGACAGGTAGCACAGTCACCGATGCACCGATAACAGAAGCGACAGGTAGCACAGTAACCGATGCACCGATTACAGAAGCGACAGGTAGCACAGTAACTGAAGCACCGATAACAGAAGCGACAGGTAGCACAGTAACCGATGCACCGATAACAGAAGCGACAGGTAGCACAGTCACCGATGCACCGATAACAGAAGCGACAGGTAGCACAGTAACCGATGCACCGATAACAGAAGCGACAGGTAGCACAGTCACCGATGCACCGATAACAGAAGCGACAGGTAGCACAGTCACCGATGCACCAGAAACAGAAGCAACTGGTAGCACAGTAACCGACGCACCGATAACAGAAGCGACAGGTAGCACAGTCACCGATGCACCGATAACAGAAGCGACAGGTAGCACAGTCACCGATGCACCAGAAACAGAAGCAACTGGTAGCACAGTAACCGATGCACCGATTACAGAAGCGACAGGTAGCACAGTAACTGAAGCACCGATAACAGAAGCGACAGGTAGCACAGTCACCGATGCACCGATAACAGAAGCGACAGGTAGCACAGTAACCGATGCACCGATTACAGAAGCGACAGGTAGCACAGTAACTGAAGCACCGATAACAGAAGCGACAGGTAGCACAGTAACCGATGCACCGATAACAGAAGCGACAGGTAGCACAGTCACCGATGCACCGATAACAGAAGCGACAGGTAGCACAGTAACCGATGCACCGATAACAGAAGCGACAGGTAGCACAGTCACCGATGCACCGATAACAGAAGCGACAGGTAGCACAGTCACCGATGCACCAGAAACAGAAGCAACTGGTAGCACAGTAACCGACGCACCGATAACAGAAGCGACAGGTAGCACAGTCACCGATGCACCGATAACAGAAGCGACAGGTAGCACAGTAACCGATGTACCGATAACAGAAGCGACAGGTAGCACAGTAACTGAAGCACCGATAACAGAAGCGACAGGTAGCACAGTAACCGATGCACCGATAACAGAAGCGACAGGTAGCACAGTCACCGATGCACCGATAACAGAAGCGACAGGTAGCACAGTCACCGATGCACCGATAACAGAAGCGACAGGTAGCACAGTCACCGATGCACCGATAACAGAAGCGACAGGTAGCACAGTCACCGATGCACCGATAACAGAAGCGACAGGTAGCACAGTCACCGATGCACCGATAACAGAAGCGACAGGTAGCACAGTCACCGATGCACCGATAACAGAAGCGACAGGTAGCACAGTCACCGATGCACCGATAACAGAAGCGACAGGTAGCACAGTCACCGATGCACCGATAACAGAAGCGACAGGTAGAACAGTCACCGATGCACCAGAAACAGAAGCAACAGGTAGCACAGTAACCGACGCACCGATAACAGAAGCGACAGGTAGCACAGTCACCGATGCACCGATAACAGAAGTGACAGGTAGCACAGTAACCGATGCACCGATTACAGAAGCGACAGGTAGCACAGTAACTGAAGCACCGATAACAGAAGCGACAGGTAGCACAGTAACCGATGCACCGATAACAGAAGCGACAGGTAGCACAGTCACCGATGCACCGATAACAGAAGCGACAGGTAGCACAGTAACCGATGCACCGATTACAGAAGCGACAGGTAGCACAGTAACTGAAGCACCGATAACAGAAGCGACAGGTAGCACAGTAACCGATTCACCGATAACAGAAGCGACAGGTAGCACAGTCACCGATGCACCGATAACAGAAGCGACAGGTAGCACAGTAACCGACGCACCGATAACAGAAGCGACAGGTAGCACAGTCACCGATGCACCGATAACAGAAGCGACAGGTAGCACAGTAACCGATGCACCGATTACAGAAGCGACAGGTAGCACAGTAACTGAAGCACCGATAACAGAAGCGACAGGTAGCACAGTAACCGATGCACCGATAACAGAAGCGACAGGTAGCACAGTCACCGATGCACCGATAACAGAAGCGACAGGTAGCACAGTAACCGATGCACCGATAACAGAAGCGACAGGTAGCACAGTCACCGATGCACCGATAACAGAAGCGACAGGTAGCACAGTCACCGATGCACCAGAAACAGAAGCAACTGGTAGCACAGTAACCGACGCACCGATAACAGAAGCGACAGGTAGCACAGTCACCGATGCACCGATAACAGAAGCGACAGGTAGCACAGTCACCGATGCACCAGAAACAGAAGCAACTGGTAGCACAGTAACCGATGCACCGATTACAGAAGCGACAGGTAGCACAGTAACTGAAGCACCGATAACAGAAGCGACAGGTAGCACAGTCACCGATGCACCGATAACAGAAGCGACAGGTAGCACAGTAACCGATGCACCGATTACAGAAGCGACAGGTAGCACAGTAACTGAAGCACCGATAACAGAAGCGACAGGTAGCACAGTAACCGATGCACCGATAACAGAAGCGACAGGTAGCACAGTCACCGATGCACCGATAACAGAAGCGACAGGTAGCACAGTAACCGATGCACCGATAACAGAAGCGACAGGTAGCACAGTCACCGATGCACCGATAACAGAAGCGACAGGTAGCACAGTCACCGATGCACCAGAAACAGAAGCAACTGGTAGCACAGTAACCGACGCACCGATAACAGAAGCGACAGGTAGCACAGTCACCGATGCACCGATAACAGAAGCGACAGGTAGCACAGTAACCGATGTACCGATAACAGAAGCGACAGGTAGCACAGTAACTGAAGCACCGATAACAGAAGCGACAGGTAGCACAGTAACCGATGCACCGATAACAGAAGCGACAGGTAGCACAGTCACCGATGCACCGATAACAGAAGCGACAGGTAGCACAGTCACCGATGCACCGATAACAGAAGCGACAGGTAGAACAGTCACCGATGCACCAGAAACAGAAGCAACAGGTAGCACAGTAACCGACGCACCGATAACAGAAGCGACAGGTAGCACAGTCACCGATGCACCGATAACAGAAGTGACAGGTAGCACAGTAACCGATGCACCGATTACAGAAGCGACAGGTAGCACAGTAACTGAAGCACCGATAACAGAAGCGACAGGTAGCACAGTAACCGATGCACCGATAACAGAAGCGACAGGTAGCACAGTCACCGATGCACCGATAACAGAAGCGACAGGTAGCACAGTAACCGATGCACCGATTACAGAAGCGACAGGTAGCACAGTAACTGAAGCACCGATAACAGAAGCGACAGGTAGCACAGTAACCGATTCACCGATAACAGAAGCGACAGGTAGCACAGTCACCGATGCACCGATAACAGAAGCGACAGGTAGCACAGTAACCGACGCACCGATAACAGAAGCGACAGGTAGCACAGTCACCGATGCACCGATAACAGAAGCGACAGGTAGCACAGTAACCGATGCACCGATTACAGAAGCGACAGGTAGCACAGTAACTGAAGCACCGATAACAGAAGCGACAGGTAGCACAGTAACCGATGCACCGATAACAGAAGCGACAGGTAGCACAGTCACCGATGCACCGATAACAGAAGCGACAGGTAGCACAGTAACCGATGCACCGATAACAGAAGCGACAGGTAGCACAGTCACCGATGCACCGATAACAGAAGCGACAGGTAGCACAGTCACCGATGCACCAGAAACAGAAGCAACTGGTAGCACAGTAACCGACGCACCGATAACAGAAGCGACAGGTAGCACAGTCACCGATGCACCGATAACAGAAGCGACAGGTAGCACAGTCACCGATGCACCAGAAACAGAAGCAACTGGTAGCACAGTAACCGATGCACCGATTACAGAAGCGACAGGTAGCACAGTAACTGAAGCACCGATAACAGAAGCGACAGGTAGCACAGTAACCGATGCACCGATAACAGAAGCGACAGGTAGCACAGTCACCGATGCACCGATAACAGAAGCGACAGGTAGCACAGTCACCGATGCACCAGAAACAGAAGCAACAGGTAGCACAGTAACTGAAGCACCGATAACAGAAGCGACAGGTAGCACAGTAACCGATGCACCGATAACAGAAGCGACAGGTAGCACAGTCACCGATGCACCGATAACAGAAGCGACAGGTAGCACAGTAACCGATGCACCGATTACAGAAGCGACAGGTAGCACAGTAACTGAAGCACCGATAACAGAAGCGACAGGAAGCACAGTAACCGATGCACCGATAACAGAAGCGACAGTTAGCACAGTAACCGATGCACCGATTACAGAAGCGACAGGTAGCACAGTAACTGAAGCACCGATAACAGAAGCGACAGGTAGCACAGTCACCGATGCACCAGAAACAGAAGCAACAGGTAGCACAGTAACCGACGCACCGAAAACAGAAGCGACAGGTAGCACAGTCACCGATGCACCGATAACAGAAGCGACAGGTAGCACAGTAACCGATGCACCGATTACAGAAGCGACAGGTAGCACAGTAACCGATGCACCGATAACAGAAGCGACAGGTAGCACAGTCACCGATGCACCGATAACAGAAGCGACAGGTAGCACAGTCACCGATGCACCGATAACAGAAGCGACAGGTAGCACAATCACCGATGCACCGATAACAGAAGCGACAGGTAGCACAGCCACCGATGCACCAGAAACAGAAGCGACAGGTAGCACAGTCACCGATGCACCGATAACAGAAGCGACAGGTAGCACAGTCACCGATGCACCGATAACAGAAGCGACAGGTAGCACAGTAACCGATGCACCGATTACAGAAGCGACAGGTAGCACAGTAACTGAAGCACCGATAACAGAAGCGACAGGTAGCACAGTAACCGATGCACCGATTACAGAAGCGACAGGTAGCACAGTAACTGAAGCACCGATAACAGAAGCGACAGGTAGCACAATCACCGATGCACCGATAACAGAAGCGACAGGTAGCACAGCCACCGATGCACCAGAAACAGAAGCGACAGGTAGCACAGTCACCGATGCACCGATAACAGAAGCGACAGGTAGCACAGTCACCGATGCACCGATAACAGAAGCGACAGGTAGCACAGTAACCGATGCACCGATTACAGAAGCGACAGGTAGCACAGTAACTGAAGCACCGATAACAGAAGCGACAGGTAGCACAGTAACCGATGCACCGATAACAGAAGCGACAGGTAGCACAGTAACCGATGCACCGATTACAGAAGCGACAGGTAGCACAGTAACTGAAGCACCGATAACAGAAGCGACAGGTAGCACAGTAACCGATGCACCGATTACAGAAGCGACAGGTAGCACAGTAACTGAAGCACCGATAACAGAAGCGACAGGTAGCACAGTAACCGATGCACCGATAACAGAAGCGACAGGTAGCACAGTCACCGATGCACCGATAACAGAAGCGACAGGTAGCACAGTCACCGATGCACCGATAACAGAAGCGACAGGTAGCACAGTCACCGATGCACCGATAACAGAAGCGACAGGTAGCACAGTCACCGATGCACCGATAACAGAAGCGACAGGTAGCACAGTCACCGATGCACCAGAAACAGAAGCAACAGGTAGCACAGTAACCGATGCACCGATAACAGAAGCGACAGGTAGCACAGTCACCGATGCACCGATAACAGAAGCTACAGGTAGCACAGTCACCGATGCACCGATAACAGAAGCGACAGGTAGCACAGTCACCGATGCACCGGTAACAGGAGCGACAAATAGCACAGTAACCGATGCACCGATAACAGAAGCGACAGGTAGCACAGTCACCGATGCACCGATAACAGAAGCGACAGGTAGCACAGTCACCGATGCACCGATAACAGAAGCGACAGGTAGCACAGTCACCGATGCACCGATAACAGAAGCGACAGGTAGCACAGTCACCGATGCACCGATAACAGAAGCGACAGGTAGCACAGTCACCGATGCACCGATAACAGAAGCGACAGGTAGCACAGTCACCGATGCACCGATAACAGAAGCGACAGGTAGCACAGTCACCGATGCACCGATAACAGAAGCGACAGGTAGCACAGTCACCGATGCACCGATAACAGAAGCGACAGGTAGAACAGTCACCGATGCACCAGAAACAGAAGCAACAGGTAGCACAGTAACCGACGCACCGATAACAGAAGCGACAGGTAGCACAGTCACCGATGCACCGATAACAGAAGTGACAGGTAGCACAGTAACCGATGCACCGATTACAGAAGCGACAGGTAGCACAGTAACTGAAGCACCGATAACAGAAGCGACAGGTAGCACAGTAACCGATGCACCGATAACAGAAGCGACAGGTAGCACAGTCACCGATGCACCGATAACAGAAGCGACAGGTAGCACAGTAACCGATGCACCGATTACAGAAGCGACAGGTAGCACAGTAACTGAAGCACCGATAACAGAAGCGACAGGTAGCACAGTAACCGATTCACCGATAACAGAAGCGACAGGTAGCACAGTCACCGATGCACCGATAACAGAAGCGACAGGTAGCACAGTAACCGACGCACCGATAACAGAAGCGACAGGTAGCACAGTCACCGATGCACCGATAACAGAAGCGACAGGTAGCACAGTAACCGATGCACCGATTACAGAAGCGACAGGTAGCACAGTAACTGAAGCACCGATAACAGAAGCGACAGGTAGCACAGTAACCGATGCACCGATAACAGAAGCGACAGGTAGCACAGTCACCGATGCACCGATAACAGAAGCGACAGGTAGCACAGTAACCGATGCACCGATAACAGAAGCGACAGGTAGCACAGTCACCGATGCACCGATAACAGAAGCGACAGGTAGCACAGTCACCGATGCACCAGAAACAGAAGCAACTGGTAGCACAGTAACCGACGCACCGATAACAGAAGCGACAGGTAGCACAGTCACCGATGCACCGATAACAGAAGCGACAGGTAGCACAGTCACCGATGCACCAGAAACAGAAGCAACTGGTAGCACAGTAACCGATGCACCGATTACAGAAGCGACAGGTAGCACAGTAACTGAAGCACCGATAACAGAAGCGACAGGTAGCACAGTAACCGATGCACCGATAACAGAAGCGACAGGTAGCACAGTCACCGATGCACCGATAACAGAAGCGACAGGTAGCACAGTCACCGATGCACCAGAAACAGAAGCAACAGGTAGCACAGTAACCGACGCACCGATAACAGAAGCGACAGGTAGCACAGTCACCGATGCACCGATACCAGAAGCGACAGGTAGCACAGTAACCGATGCACCGATTACAGAAGCGACAGGTAGCACAGTAACTGAAGCACCGATAACAGAAGCGACAGGTAGCACAGTAACCGATGCACCGATAACAGAAGCGACAGGTAGCACAGTAACCGATGCACCGATTACAGAAGCGACAGGTAGCACAGTAACTGAAGCACCGATAACAGAAGCGACAGGTAGCACAGTAACCGATGCACCGATTACAGAAGCGACAGGTAGCACAGTTACTGAAGCACCGATAACAGAAGCGACAGGTAGCACAGTAACCGATGCACCGATAACAGAAGCGACTGGTAGCACAGTCACCGATGCACCGATAACAGAAGCGACAGGTAGCACAGTCACCGATGCACCGATAACAGAAGCGACAGGTAGCACAGTCACCGATGCACCGATAACAGAAGCGACAGGTAGCACAGTCACCGATGCACCAGAAACAGAAGCAACAGGTAGCACAGTAACCGACGCACCGATAACAGAAGCGACAGGTAGCACAGTCACCGATGCACCAGTAACAGGAGCGACAGGTAGCACTGTCACCGATGCACCGATTACAGAAGCGACAGGTAGCACTGTCACCGATGCACCGATTACAGAAGCGACAGGTAGCACAGTCACCGATGCACCAGAAACAGAAGCAACAGGTAGCACAGTAACCGACGCACCGATAACAGAAGCGACAGGTAGCACAGTCACCGATGCACCGATAACAGAAGCGACAGGTAGCACAGTAACCGATGCACCGATTACAGAAGCGACAGGTAGCACAGTAACCGATGCACCGATAACAGAAGCGACAGGTAGCACAGTCACCGATGCACCGATAACAGAAGCGACAGGTAGCACAGTCACCGATGCACCGATAACAGAAGCGACAGGTAGCACAGTCACCGATGCACCGATAACAGAAGCGACAGGTGGCACAGTCACCGATGCACCGATAACAGAAGCGACAGGTAGCACAGTCACCGATGCACCGATAACAGAAGCGACAGGTAGCACAGTAACCGATGCACCGATAACAGAAGCGACAGGTAGAACAGTCACCGATGCACCAGAAACAGAAGCGACAGGTAGCACAGTCACCGATGCACCAGAAACAGAAGCAACAGGTAGCACAGTAACCGACGCACCGATAACAGAAGCGACAGGTAGCACAGTCACCGATGCACCGATAACAGAAGCGACAGGTAGCACAGTCACCGATGCACCGATAACAGAAGCGACAGGTAGCACAGTCACCGATGCACCGATAACAGAAGCGACAGGTAGCACAGTCACCGATGCACCGATAACAGAAGCGACAGGTAGCACAGTCACCGATGCACCGATAACAGAAGCGACAGGTAGCACAGTAACCGATGCACCGATAACAGAAGCGACAGTTAGCACAGTAACCGATGCACCGATTACAGAAGCGACAGGTAGCACAGTAACTGAAGCACCGATAACAGAAGCGACAGGTAGCACAGTCAGCGATGCACCAGAAACAGAAGCAACAGGTAGCACAGTAACCGACGCACCGAAAACAGAAGCGACTGGTAGCACAGTCACCGATGCACCGATAACAGAAGCGACAGGTAGCACAGTAACCGATGCACCGATTACAGAAGCGACAGGTAGCACAGTAACCGATGCACCGATAACAGAAGCGACAGGTAGCACAGTCACCGATGCACCGATAACAGAAGCGACAGGTAGCACAGTCACCGATGCACCGATAACAGAAGCGACAGGTAGCACAGTCACCGATGCACCGATAACAGAAGCGACAGGTAGCACAGTCACCGATGCACCAGAAACAGAAGCAACAGGTAGCACAGTAACCGATGCACCGATTACAGAAGCGACAGGTAGCACTGTCACCGATGCACCGATTACAGAAGCGACAGGTAGCACAGTCACCGATGCACCAGAAACAGAAGCAACAGGTAGCACAGTAACCGACGCACCGATAACAGAAGCGACAGGTAGCACAGTCACCGATGCACCGATAACAGAAGCGACAGGTAGCACAGTAACCGATGCACCGATTACAGAAGCGACAGGTAGCACAGTAACCGATGCACCGATAACAGAAGCGACAGGTAGCACAGTCACCGATGCACCGATAACAGAAGCGACAGGTAGCACAGTCACCGATGCACCGATAACAGAAGCGACAGGTAGCACAGTCACCGATGCACCGATAACAGAAGCGACAGGTAGCACAGTCACCGATGCACCAGAAACAGAAGCAACAGGTAGCACAGTAACCGATGCACCGATAACAGAAGCGACAGGTAGCACAGTAACCGATGTACCGATAACAGAAGCGACAGGTAGCACAGTCACCGATGCACCAGAAACAGAAGCAACAGGTAGCACAGTAACCAACGCACCGAAAACAGAAGCGACAGGTAGCACAGTCACCGATGCACCGATAACAGAAGCGACAGGTAGCACAGTAACCGATGCACCGATTACAGAAGCGACAGGTAGCACAGTAACCGATGCACCGATAACAGAAGCGACAGGTAGCACAGTCACCGATGCACCGATAACAGAAGCGACAGGTAGCACAGTCACCGATGCACCGATAACAGAAGCGACAGGTAGCACAGTCACCGATGCACCGATAACAGAAGCGACAGGTAGCACAGTCACCGATGCACCAGACACAGAAGCAACAGGTAGCACAGTAACCGATGCACCGATTACAGAAGCGACAGGTAGCACTGTCACCGATGCACCGATTACAGAAGCGACAGGTAGCACAGTCACCGATGCACCAGAAACAGAAGCAACAGGTAGCACAGTAACCGACGCACCGATAACAGAAGCGACAGGTAGCACAGTCACCGATGCACCGATAACAGAAGCGACAGGTAGCACAGTAACCGATGCACCGATTACAGAAGCGACAGGTAGCACAGTAACCGATGCACCGATAACAGAAGCGACAGGTAGCACAGTCACCGATGCACCGATACCAGAAGCGACAGGTAGCACAGTCACCGATGCACCGATAACAGAAGCGACAGGTAGCACAGTCACCGATGCACCGATAACAGAAGCGACAGGTAGCACAGTCACCGATGCACCGATAACAGAAGCGACAGGTAGCACAGTCACCGATGCACCGATAACAGAAGCGACAGGTAGCACAGTAACCGATGCACCGATTACAGAAGCGACAGGTAGCACAGTAACTGAAGCACCGATAACAGAAGCGACAGGTAGCACAGTAACCGATTCACCGATAACAGAAGCGACAGGTAGCACAGTCACCGATGCACCGATAACAGAAGCGACAGGTAGCACAGTAACCGACGCACCGATAACAGAAGCGACAGGTAGCACAGTCACCGATGCACCGATAACAGAAGCGACAGGTAGCACAGTAACCGATGCACCGATTACAGAAGCGACAGGTAGCACAGTAACTGAAGCACCGATAACAGAAGCGACAGGTAGCACAGTAACCGATGCACCGATAACAGAAGCGACAGGTAGCACAGTCACCGATGCACCGATAACAGAAGCGACAGGTAGCACAGTAACCGATGCACCGATAACAGAAGCGACAGGTAGCACAGTCACCGATGCACCGATAACAGAAGCGACAGGTAGCACAGTCACCGATGCACCAGAAACAGAAGCAACTGGTAGCACAGTAACCGACGCACCGATAACAGAAGCGACAGGTAGCACAGTCACCGATGCACCGATAACAGAAGCGACAGGTAGCACAGTCACCGATGCACCAGAAACAGAAGCAACTGGTAGCACAGTAACCGATGCACCGATTACAGAAGCGACAGGTAGCACAGTAACTGAAGCACCGATAACAGAAGCGACAGGTAGCACAGTAACCGATGCACCGATAACAGAAGCGACAGGTAGCACAGTCACCGATGCACCGATAACAGAAGCGACAGGTAGCACAGTCACCGATGCACCAGAAACAGAAGCAACAGGTAGCACAGTAACCGACGCACCGATAACAGAAGCGACAGGTAGCACAGTCACCGATGCACCGATACCAGAAGCGACAGGTAGCACAGTAACCGATGCACCGATTACAGAAGCGACAGGTAGCACAGTAACTGAAGCACCGATAACAGAAGCGACAGGTAGCACAGTAACCGATGCACCGATAACAGAAGCGACAGGTAGCACAGTAACCGATGCACCGATTACAGAAGCGACAGGTAGCACAGTAACTGAAGCACCGATAACAGAAGCGACAGGTAGCACAGTAACCGATGCACCGATTACAGAAGCGACAGGTAGCACAGTTACTGAAGCACCGATAACAGAAGCGACAGGTAGCACAGTAACCGATGCACCGATAACAGAAGCGACAGGTAGCACAGTCACCGATGCACCGATAACAGAAGCGACAGGTAGCACAGTCACCGATGCACCGATAACAGAAGCGACAGGTAGCACAGTCACCGATGCACCGATAACAGAAGCGACAGGTAGCACAGTCACCGATGCACCAGAAACAGAAGCAACAGGTAGCACAGTAACCGACGCACCGATAACAGAAGCGACAGGTAGCACAGTCACCGATGCACCAGTAACAGGAGCGACAGGTAGCACTGTCACCGATGCACCGATTACAGAAGCGACAGGTAGCACTGTCACCGATGCACCGATTACAGAAGCGACAGGTAGCACAGTCACCGATGCACCAGAAACAGAAGCAACAGGTAGCACAGTAACCGACGCACCGATAACAGAAGCGACAGGTAGCACAGTCACCGATGCACCGATAACAGAAGCGACAGGTAGCACAGTAACCGATGCACCGATTACAGAAGCGACAGGTAGCACAGTAACCGATGCACCGATAACAGAAGCGACAGGTAGCACAGTCACCGATGCACCGATAACAGAAGCGACAGGTAGCACAGTCACCGATGCACCGATAACAGAAGCGACAGGTAGCACAGTCACCGATGCACCGATAACAGAAGCGACAGGTAGCACAGTCACCGATGCACCGATAACAGAAGCTACAGGTAGCACAGTCACCGATGCACCGATAACAGAAGCGACAGGTAGCACAGTCACCGATGCACCGGTAACAGGAGCGACAAATAGCACAATAACCGATGCACCGATAACAGAAGCGACAGGTAGCACAGTCACCGATGCACCGATAACAGAAGCGACAGGTAGCACAGTCACCGATGCACCGATAACAGAAGCGACAGGTAGCACAGTCACCGATGCACCGATAACAGAAGCGACAGGTAGCACAGTCACCGATGCACCGATAACAGAAGCGACAGGTAGCACAGTCACCGATGCACCGATAACAGAAGTGACAGGTAGCACAGTCACCGATGCACCGATAACAGAAGCGACAGGTAGCACAGTCACCGATGCACCGATAACAGAAGCGACAGGTAGCACAGTCACCGATGCACCGATAACAGAAGCGACAGGTAGAACAGTCACCGATGCACCAGAAACAGAAGCAACAGGTAGCACAGTAACCGACGCACCGATAACAGAAGCGACAGGTAGCACAGTCACCGATGCACCGATAACAGAAGTGACAGGTAGCACAGTAACCGATGCACCGATTACAGAAGCGACAGGTAGCACAGTAACTGAAGCACCGATAACAGAAGCGACAGGTAGCACAGTAACCGATGCACCGATAACAGAAGCGACAGGTAGCACAGTCACCGATGCACCGATAACAGAAGCGACAGGTAGCACAGTAACCGATGCACCGATTACAGAAGCGACAGGTAGCACAGTAACTGAAGCACCGATAACAGAAGCGACAGGTAGCACAGTAACCGATTCACCGATAACAGAAGCGACAGGTAGCACAGTCACCGATGCACCGATAACAGAAGCGACAGGTAGCACAGTAACCGACGCACCGATAACAGAAGCGACAGGTAGCACAGTCACCGATGCACCGATACCAGAAGCGACAGGTAGCACAGTAACCGATGCACCGATTACAGAAGCGACAGGTAGCACAGTAACTGAAGCACCGATAACAGAAGCGACAGGTAGCACAGTAACCGATGCACCGATAACAGAAGCGACAGGTAGCACAGTAACCGATGCACCGATTACAGAAGCGACAGGTAGCACAGTAACTGAAGCACCGATAACAGAAGCGACAGGTAGCACAGTAACCGATGCACCGATTACAGAAGCGACAGGTAGCACAGTTACTGAAGCACCGATAACAGAAGCGACAGGTAGCACAGTAACCGATGCACCGATAACAGAAGCGACAGGTAGCACAGTCACCGATGCACCGATAACAGAAGCGACAGGTAGCACAGTCACCGATGCACCGATAACAGAAGCGACAGGTAGCACAGTCACCGATGCACCGATAACAGAAGCGACAGGTAGCACAGTCACCGATGCACCAGAAACAGAAGCAACAGGTAGCACAGTAACCGACGCACCGATAACAGAAGCGACAGGTAGCACAGTCACCGATGCACCAGTAACAGGAGCGACAGGTAGCACTGTCACCGATGCACCGATTACAGAAGCGACAGGTAGCACTGTCACCGATGCACCGATTACAGAAGCGACAGGTAGCACAGTCACCGATGCACCAGAAACAGAAGCAACAGGTAGCACAGTAACCGACGCACCGATAACAGAAGCGACAGGTAGCACAGTCACCGATGCACCGATAACAGAAGCGACAGGTAGCACAGTAACCGATGCACCGATTACAGAAGCGACAGGTAGCACAGTAACCGATGCACCGATAACAGAAGCGACAGGTAGCACAGTCACCGATGCACCGATAACAGAAGCGACAGGTAGCACAGTCACCGATGCACCGATAACAGAAGCGACAGGTAGCACAGTCACCGATGCACCGATAACAGAAGCGACAGGTGGCACAGTCACCGATGCACCGATAACAGAAGCGACAGGTAGCACAGTCACCGATGCACCGATAACAGAAGCGACAGGTAGCACAGTAACCGATGCACCGATAACAGAAGCGACAGGTAGAACAGTCACCGATGCACCAGAAACAGAAGCGACAGGTAGCACAGTCACCGATGCACCAGAAACAGAAGCAACAGGTAGCACAGTAACCGACGCACCGATAACAGAAGCGACAGGTAGCACAGTCACCGATGCACCGATAACAGAAGCGACAGGTAGCACAGTCACCGATGCACCGATAACAGAAGCGACAGGTAGAACAGTCACCGATGCACCAGAAACAGAAGCGACAGGTAGCACAGTCACCGATGCACCAGAAACAGAAGCAACAGGTAGCACAGTAACCGACGCACCGATAACAGAAGCGACAGGTAGCACAGTCACCGATGCACCGATAACAGAAGCGACAGGTAGCACAGTCACCGATGCACCGATAACAGAAGCGACAGGTAGCACAGTCAGCGATGCACCAGAAACAGAAGCAACAGGTAGCACAGTAACCGACGCACCGAAAACAGAAGCGACTGGTAGCACAGTCACCGATGCACCGATAACAGAAGCGACAGGTAGCACAGTAACCGATGCACCGATTACAGAAGCGACAGGTAGCACAGTAACCGATGCACCGATAACAGAAGCGACAGGTAGCACAGTCACCGATGCACCGATAACAGAAGCGACAGGTAGCACAGTCACCGATGCACCGATAACAGAAGCGACAGGTAGCACAGTCACCGATGCACCGATAACAGAAGCGACAGGTAGCACAGTCACCGATGCACCAGAAACAGAAGCAACAGGTAGCACAGTAACCGATGCACCGATTACAGAAGCGACAGGTAGCACTGTCACCGATGCACCGATTACAGAAGCGACAGGTAGCACAGTCACCGATGCACCAGAAACAGAAGCAACAGGTAGCACAGTAACCGACGCACCGATAACAGAAGCGACAGGTAGCACAGTCACCGATGCACCGATAACAGAAGCGACAGGTAGCACAGTAACCGATGCACCGATTACAGAAGCGACAGGTAGCACAGTAACCGATGCACCGATAACAGAAGCGACAGGTAGCACAGTCACCGATGCACCGATAACAGAAGCGACAGGTAGCACAGTCACCGATGCACCGATAACAGAAGCGACAGGTAGCACAGTCACCGATGCACCGATAACAGAAGCGACAGGTAGCACAGTCACCGATGCACCAGAAACAGAAGCAACAGGTAGCACAGTAACCGATGCACCGATAACAGAAGCGACAGGTAGCACAGTAACCGATGTACCGATAACAGAAGCGACAGGTAGCACAGTCACCGATGCACCAGAAACAGAAGCAACAGGTAGCACAGTAACCAACGCACCGAAAACAGAAGCGACAGGTAGCACAGTCACCGATGCACCGATAACAGAAGCGACAGGTAGCACAGTAACCGATGCACCGATTACAGAAGCGACAGGTAGCACAGTAACCGATGCACCGATAACAGAAGCGACAGGTAGCACAGTCACCGATGCACCGATAACAGAAGCGACAGGTAGCACAGTCACCGATGCACCGATAACAGAAGCGACAGGTAGCACAGTCACCGATGCACCGATAACAGAAGCGACAGGTAGCACAGTCACCGATGCACCAGACACAGAAGCAACAGGTAGCACAGTAACCGATGCACCGATTACAGAAGCGACAGGTAGCACTGTCACCGATGCACCGATTACAGAAGCGACAGGTAGCACAGTCACCGATGCACCAGAAACAGAAGCAACAGGTAGCACAGTAACCGACGCACCGATAACAGAAGCGACAGGTAGCACAGTCACCGATGCACCGATAACAGAAGCGACAGGTAGCACAGTAACCGATGCACCGATTACAGAAGCGACAGGTAGCACAGTAACCGATGCACCGATAACAGAAGCGACAGGTAGCACAGTCACCGATGCACCGATACCAGAAGCGACAGGTAGCACAGTCACCGATGCACCGATAACAGAAGCGACAGGTAGCACAGTCACCGATGCACCGATAACAGAAGCGACAGGTAGCACAGTCACCGATGCACCGATAACAGAAGCGACAGGTAGCACAGTCACCGATGCACCAGAAACAGAAGCAACAGGTAACACAGTAACCGATGCACCGATAACAGAAGCGACAGGTAGCACAGTAACCGATGTACCGATAACAGAAGCGACAGGTAGCACAGTCACCGATGCACCAGAAACAGAAGCAACCGGTAGCACAGTAACCGATGCACCGATAACAGAAGCGACAGGTAGCACAGTCACCGATGCACCGATAACAGAAGCTACAGGTAGCACAGTCACCGATGCACCGATAACAGAAGCGACAGGTAGCACAGTCACCGATGCACCGGTAACAGGAGCGACAAATAGCACAGTAACCGATGCACCGATAACAGAAGCGACAGGTAGCACAGTCACCGATGCACCGATAACAGAAGCGACAGGTAGCACAGTCACCGATGCACCGATAACAGAAGCGACAGGTAGCACAGTCACCGATGCACCGATAACAGAAGCGACAGGTAGCACAGTCACCGATGCACCGATAACAGAAGCGACAGGTAGCACAGTCACCGATGCACCGATAACAGAAGCGACAGGTAGCACAGTCACCGATGCACCGATAACAGAAGCGACAGGTAGCACAGTCACCGATGCACCGATAACAGAAGCGACAGGTAGCACAGTCACCGATGCACCGATAACAGAAGCGACAGGTAGAACAGTCACCGATGCACCAGAAACAGAAGCAACAGGTAGCACAGTAACCGACGCACCGATAACAGAAGCGACAGGTAGCACAGTCACCGATGCACCGATAACAGAAGTGACAGGTAGCACAGTAACCGATGCACCGATTACAGAAGCGACAGGTAGCACAGTAACTGAAGCACCGATAACAGAAGCGACAGGTAGCACAGTAACCGATGCACCGATAACAGAAGCGACAGGTAGCACAGTCACCGATGCACCGATAACAGAAGCGACAGGTAGCACAGTAACCGATGCACCGATTACAGAAGCGACAGGTAGCACAGTAACTGAAGCACCGATAACAGAAGCGACAGGTAGCACAGTAACCGATTCACCGATAACAGAAGCGACAGGTAGCACAGTCACCGATGCACCGATAACAGAAGCGACAGGTAGCACAGTAACCGACGCACCGATAACAGAAGCGACAGGTAGCACAGTCACCGATGCACCGATAACAGAAGCGACAGGTAGCACAGTAACCGATGCACCGATTACAGAAGCGACAGGTAGCACAGTAACTGAAGCACCGATAACAGAAGCGACAGGTAGCACAGTAACCGATGCACCGATAACAGAAGCGACAGGTAGCACAGTCACCGATGCACCGATAACAGAAGCGACAGGTAGCACAGTAACCGATGCACCGATAACAGAAGCGACAGGTAGCACAGTCACCGATGCACCGATAACAGAAGCGACAGGTAGCACAGTCACCGATGCACCAGAAACAGAAGCAACTGGTAGCACAGTAACCGACGCACCGATAACAGAAGCGACAGGTAGCACAGTCACCGATGCACCGATAACAGAAGCGACAGGTAGCACAGTCACCGATGCACCAGAAACAGAAGCAACTGGTAGCACAGTAACCGATGCACCGATTACAGAAGCGACAGGTAGCACAGTAACTGAAGCACCGATAACAGAAGCGACAGGTAGCACAGTAACCGATGCACCGATAACAGAAGCGACAGGTAGCACAGTCACCGATGCACCGATAACAGAAGCGACAGGTAGCACAGTCACCGATGCACCAGAAACAGAAGCAACAGGTAGCACAGTAACCGACGCACCGGTAACAGAAGCGACAGGTAGCACAGTCACCGATGCACCGATACCAGAAGCGACAGGTAGCACAGTAACCGATGCACCGATTACAGAAGCGACAGGTAGCACAGTAACTGAAGCACCGATAACAGAAGCGACAGGTAGCACAGTAACCGATGCACCGATAACAGAAGCGACAGGTAGCACAGTAACCGATGCACCGATTACAGAAGCGACAGGTAGCACAGTAACTGAAGCACCGATAACAGAAGCGACAGGTAGCACAGTAACCGATGCACCGATTACAGAAGCGACAGGTAGCACAGTTACTGAAGCACCGATAACAGAAGCGACAGGTAGCACAGTAACCGATGCACCGATAACAGAAGCGACAGGTAGCACAGTCACCGATGCACCGATAACAGAAGCGACAGGTAGCACAGTCACCGATGCACCGATAACAGAAGCGACAGGTAGCACAGTCACCGATGCACCGATAACAGAAGCGACAGGTAGCACAGTCACCGATGCACCAGAAACAGAAGCAACAGGTAGCACAGTAACCGACGCACCGATAACAGAAGCGACAGGTAGCACAGTCACCGATGCACCGATAACAGAAGCGACAGGTAGCACAGTCACCGATGCACCGATAACAGAAGCGACAGGTAGCACAGTCACCGATGCACCGATAACAGAAGCGACAGGTAGCACAGTCACCGATGCACCGATAACAGAAGCGACAGGTAGCACAGTAACCGACGCACCGATAACAGAAGCGACAGGTAGCACAGTCACCGATGCACCGATAACAGAAGCGACAGGTAGCACAGTAACCGATGCACCGATTACAGAAGCGACAGGTAGCACAGTAACCGATGCACCGATAACAGAAGCGACAGGTAGCACAGTCACCGATGCACCGATAACAGAAGCGACAGGTAGCACAGTCACCGATGCACCGATAACAGAAGCGACAGGTAGCACAGTCACCGATGCACCGATAACAGAAGCGACAGGTGGCACAGTCACCGATGCACCGATAACAGAAGCGACAGGTAGCACAGTCACCGATGCACCGATAACAGAAGCGACAGGTAGCACAGTAACCGATGCACCGATAACAGAAGCGACAGGTAGAACAGTCACCGATGCACCAGAAACAGAAGCGACAGGTAGCACAGTCACCGATGCACCAGAAACAGAAGCAACAGGTAGCACAGTCACCGATGCACCAGAAACAGAAGCAACAGGTAGCACAGTAGCCGACGCACCGATAACAGAAGCGACAGGTAGCACAGTCACCGATGCACCGATAACAGAAGCGACAGGTAGCACAGTCACCGATGCACCGATAACAGAAGCGACAGGTAGCACAGTCACCGATGCACCGATAACAGAAGCGACAGGTAGCACAGTCACCGATGCACCGATAACAGAAGCGACAGGTAGCACAGTCACCGATGCACCGATAACAGAAGCGACAGGTAGCACAGTAACCGATGCACCGATAACAGAAGCGACAGTTAGCACAGTAACCGATGCACCGATTACAGAAGCGACAGGTAGCACTGTCACCGATGCACCGATTACAGAAGCGACAGGTAGCACAGTAACCGATGCACCGATTACAGAAGCGACAGGTAGCACTGTCACCGATGCACCGATTACAGAAGCGACAGGTAGCACAGTCACCGATGCACCAGAAACAGAAGCAACAGGTAGCACAGTAACCGACGCACCGATAACAGAAGCGACAGGTAGCACAGTCACCGATGCACCGATAACAGAAGCGACAGGTAGCACAGTAACCGATGCACCGATTACAGAAGCGACAGGTAGCACAGTAACCGATGCACCGATAACAGAAGCGACAGGTAGCACAGTCACCGATGCACCGATAACAGAAGCGACAGGTAGCACAGTCACCGATGCACCGATAACAGAAGCGACAGGTAGCACAGTCACCGATGCACCGATAACAGAAGCGACAGGTAGCACAGTCACCGATGCACCAGAAACAGAAGCAACAGGTAGCACAGTAACCGATGCACCGATAACAGAAGCGACAGGTAGCACAGTAACCGATGTACCGATAACAGAAGCGACAGGTAGCACAGTCACCGATGCACCAGAAACAGAAGCAACAGGTAGCACAGTAACCAACGCACCGAAAACAGAAGCGACAGGTAGCACAGTCACCGATGCACCGATAACAGAAGCGACAGGTAGCACAGTCACCGATGCACCGATAACAGAAGCGACAGGTAGCACAGTCACCGATGCACCAGACACAGAAGCAACAGGTAGCACAGTAACCGATGCACCGATTACAGAAGCGACAGGTAGCACTGTCACCGATGCACCGATTACAGAAGCGACAGGTAGCACAGTCACCGATGCACCAGAAACAGAAGCAACAGGTAGCACAGTAACCGACGCACCGATAACAGAAGCGACAGGTAGCACAGTCACCGATGCACCGATAACAGAAGCGACAGGTAGCACAGTAACCGATGCACCGATTACAGAAGCGACAGGTAGCACAGTAACCGATGCACCGATAACAGAAGCGACAGGTAGCACAGTCACCGATGCACCGATACCAGAAGCGACAGGTAGCACAGTCACCGATGCACCGATAACAGAAGCGACAGGTAGCACAGTCACCGATGCACCGATAACAGAAGCGACAGGTAGCACAGTCACCGATGCACCGATAACAGAAGCGACAGGTAGCACAGTCACCGATGCACCAGAAACAGAAGCAACAGGTAACACAGTAACCGATGCACCGATAACAGAAGCGACAGGTAGCACAGTAACCGATGTACCGATAACAGAAGCGACAGGTAGCACAGTCACCGATGCACCAGAAACAGAAGCAACAGGTAGCACAGTAACCGACGCACCGATAACAGAAGCGACAGGTAGCACAGTAACCGATGCACCGATAACAGAAGCGACAGGTAGCACAGTCACCGATGCACCGATAACAGAAGCGACAGGTAGCACAGTCACCGATGCACCAGAAACAGAAGCAACAGGTAGCACAGTAACCGACGCACCGATAACAGAAGCGACAGGTAGCACAGTCACCGATGCACCGATAACAGAAGCGACAGGTAGCACAGTAACCGATGCACCGATTACAGAAGCGACAGGTAGCACAGTAACTGAAGCACCGATAACAGAAGCGACAGGTAGCACAGTAACCGATGCACCGATAACAGAAGCGACAGGTAGCACAGTAACCGATGCACCGATTACAGAAGCGACAGGTAGCACAGTAACTGAAGCACCGATAACAGAAGCGACAGGTAGCACAGTCACCGATGCACCAGAAACAGAAGCAACAGGTAGCACAGTAACCGACGCACCGAAAACAGAAGCGACAGGTAGCACAGTCACCGATGCACCAATAACAGAAGCGACAGGTAGCACAGTAACCGATGCACCGATTACAGAAGCGACAGGTAGCACAGTAACCGATGCACCGATAACAGAAGCGACAGGTAGCACAGTCACCGATGCACCGATAACAGAAGCGACAGGTAGCACAGTCACCGATGCACCGATAACAGAAGCGACAGGTAGCACAGTCACCGATGCACCGATAACAGAAGCGACAGGTAGCACAGTCACCGATGCACCAGAAACAGAAGCAACAGGTAGCACAGTAACCGATGCACCGATAACAGAAGCGACAGGTAGCACAGTAACCGATGTACCGATAACAGAAGCGACAGGTAGCACAGTAACTGAAGCACCGATAACAGAAGCGACAGGTAGCACAGTAACCGATGCACCGATAACAGAAGCGACAGGTAGCACAGTCACCGATGCACCGATAACAGAAGCGACAGGTAGCACAGTCACCGATGCACCAGAAACAGAAGCAACAGGTAGCACAGTAACCGACGCACCGATAACAGAAGCGACAGGTAGCACAGTCACCGATGCACCGATAACAGAAGCGACAGGTAGCACAGTAACCGATGCACCGATTACAGAAGCGACAGGTAGCACAGTAACTGAAGCACCGATAACAGAAGCGACAGGTAGCACAGTCACCGATGCACCGATAACAGAAGCGACAGGTAGCACAGTCACCGATGCACCGATAACAGAAGCGACAGGTAGCACAGTAACCGATGCACCGATTACAGAAGCGACAGGTAGAACAGTCACCGATGCACCAGTAACAGGAGCGACAAATAGCACAGTAACCGATGCACCGATAACAGAAGTGACAGGTAGCATAGTCACCGATGCACCGATAACAGAAGCGACAGGTAGCACAGTCACCGATGCACCGATAACAGAAGCGACAGGTAGCACAGTCACCGATGCACCGATAACAGAAGCGACAGGTAGCACAGTCACCGATGCACCGATAACAGAAGCGACAGGTAGCACAGTAACCGATGCACCGATTACAGAAGCGACAGGTAGAACAGTCACCGATGCACCAGTAACAGGAGCGACAAATAGCACAGTAACCGATGCACCGATAACAGAAGTGACAGGTAGCATAGTCACCGATGCACCGATAACAGAAGCGACAGGTAGCACAGTCACCGATGCACCGATAACAGAAGCGACAGGTAGCACAGTCACCGATGCACCGATAACAGAAGCGACAGGTAGCATAGTCACCGATGCACCGATAACAGAAGCGACAGGTAGCACAGTCACCGATGCACCGATAACAGAAGCGACAGGTAGCACAGTCACCGATGCACCAGAAACAGAAGCAACAGGTAGCACAGTCACCGATGCACCAGAAACAGAAGCAACAGGTAGCACAGTAACCGACGCACCGATAACAGAAGCGACAGGTAGCACAGTCACCGATGCACCGATAACAGAAGCGACAGGTAGCACAGTAACCGATGCACCAGTAACAGGAGCGACAGGTAGCACAGTCACCGATGCACCGATAACAGAAGCGACAGGTAGCACAGTCACCGATGCACCGATAACAGAAGCGACAGGTAGCACAGTCACCGATGCACCGATAACAGAAGCGACAGGTAGAACAGTCACCGATGCACCAGAAACAGAAGCGACAGGTAGCACAGTCACCGATGCACCAGAAACAGAAGCAACAGGTAGCACAGTCACCGATGCACCGATAACAGAAGCGACAGGTAGCACAGTCACCGATGCACCGATAACAGAAGCGACAGGTAGAACAGTCACCGATGCACCAGTAACAGGAGCGACAAATAGCACAGTAACCGATGCACCGATAACAGAAGCGACAGGTAGCACAGTCACCGATGCACCGATAACAGAAGCGACAGGTAGCACAGTCACCGATGCACCGATAACAGAAGCGACAGGTAGCACAGTCACCGATGCACCGATAACAGAAGCGACAGGTAGCACAGTCACCGATGCACCGATAACAGAAGCGACAGGTAGCACAGTCACCGATGCACCGATAACAGAAGCGACAGGTAGAACAGTCACCGATGCACCAGAAACAGAAGCGACAGGTAGCACAGTCACCGATGCACCGATAACAGAAGCGACAGGTAGCACAGTCACCGATGCACCGATAACAGAAGCGACAGGTAGCACAGTCACCGATGCACCGATAACAGAAGCGACAGGTAGCACAGTCACCGATGCACCAGAAACAGAAGCAACTGGTAGCACAGTAACCGACGCACCGATAACAGAAGCGACAGGTAGCACAGTCACCGATGCACCAGTAACAGGAGCGACAGGAAGCACAGTAACCGATGCACCGATAACAGAAGCGGCAGGTAGCACTGTAACCAATGCCCCGATAACAGAAGCGACAGGTAGCACAGTCACCGATGCACCGATAACAGAAGCGACAGGTAGCACAGTCACCGATGCACCGATAACAGAATCGACAGGTAGCACAGTCACCGATGCACCGATAACAGAAGCGACAGGTAGCACAGTCACCGATGCACCGATAACAGAAGCGACAGGTAGCACAGTCACCGATGCACCGATAACAGAAGCGACAGGTAGCACAGTCACCGATGCACCGATAACAGAAGCGACAGGTAGCACAGTCACCGATGCACCGATAACAGAAGCGACAGGTAGCACAGTAACCGATGCACCGATAACAGAAGCGACAGTTAGCACAGTAACCGATGCACCGATTACAGAAGCGACAGGTAGCACAGTAACTGAAGCACCGATAACAGAAGCGACAGGTAGCACAGTCAGCGATGCACCAGAAACAGAAGCAACAGGTAGCACAGTAACCGACGCACCGAAAACAGAAGCGACTGGTAGCACAGTCACCGATGCACCGATAACAGAAGCGACAGGTAGCACAGTAACCGATGCACCGATTACAGAAGCGACAGGTAGCACAGTAACCGATGCACCGATAACAGAAGCGACAGGTAGCACAGTCACCGATGCACCGATAACAGAAGCGACAGGTAGCACAGTCACCGATGCACCGATAACAGAAGCGACAGGTAGCACAGTCACCGATGCACCGATAACAGAAGCGACAGGTAGCACAGTCACCGATGCACCAGAAACAGAAGCAACAGGTAGCACAGTAACCGATGCACCGATTACAGAAGCGACAGGTAGCACTGTCACCGATGCACCGATTACAGAAGCGACAGGTAGCACAGTCACCGATGCACCAGAAACAGAAGCAACAGGTAGCACAGTAACCGACGCACCGATAACAGAAGCGACAGGTAGCACAGTCACCGATGCACCGATAACAGAAGCGACAGGTAGCACAGTAACCGATGCACCGATTACAGAAGCGACAGGTAGCACAGTAACCGATGCACCGATAACAGAAGCGACAGGTAGCACAGTCACCGATGCACCGATAACAGAAGCGACAGGTAGCACAGTCACCGATGCACCGATAACAGAAGCGACAGGTAGCACAGTCACCGATGCACCGATAACAGAAGCGACAGGTAGCACAGTCACCGATGCACCAGAAACAGAAGCAACAGGTAGCACAGTAACCGATGCACCGATAACAGAAGCGACAGGTAGCACAGTAACCGATGTACCGATAACAGAAGCGACAGGTAGCACAGTCACCGATGCACCAGAAACAGAAGCAACAGGTAGCACAGTAACCAACGCACCGAAAACAGAAGCGACAGGTAGCACAGTCACCGATGCACCGATAACAGAAGCGACAGGTAGCACAGTAACCGATGCACCGATTACAGAAGCGACAGGTAGCACAGTAACCGATGCACCGATAACAGAAGCGACAGGTAGCACAGTCACCGATGCACCGATAACAGAAGCGACAGGTAGCACAGTCACCGATGCACCGATAACAGAAGCGACAGGTAGCACAGTCACCGATGCACCGATAACAGAAGCGACAGGTAGCACAGTCACCGATGCACCAGACACAGAAGCAACAGGTAGCACAGTAACCGATGCACCGATTACAGAAGCGACAGGTAGCACTGTCACCGATGCACCGATTACAGAAGCGACAGGTAGCACAGTCACCGATGCACCAGAAACAGAAGCAACAGGTAGCACAGTAACCGACGCACCGATAACAGAAGCGACAGGTAGCACAGTCACCGATGCACCGATAACAGAAGCGACAGGTAGCACAGTAACCGATGCACCGATTACAGAAGCGACAGGTAGCACAGTAACCGATGCACCGATAACAGAAGCGACAGGTAGCACAGTCACCGATGCACTGATACCAGAAGCGACAGGTAGCACAGTCACCGATGCACCGATAACAGAAGCGACAGGTAGCACAGTCACCGATGCACCGATAACAGAAGCGACAGGTAGCACAGTCACCGATGCACCGATAACAGAAGCGACAGGTAGCACAGTCACCGATGCACCAGAAACAGAAGCAACAGGTAACACAGTAACCGATGCACCGATAACAGAAGCGACAGGTAGCACAGTAACCGATGTACCGATAACAGAAGCGACAGGTAGCACAGTCACCGATGCACCAGAAACAGAAGCAACAGGTAGCACAGTAACCGACGCACCGATAACAGAAGCGACAGGTAGCACAGTAACCGATGCACCGATAACAGAAGCGACAGGTAGCACAGTCACCGATGCACCGATAACAGAAGCAACAGGTAGCACAGTAACCGACGCACCGATAACAGAAGCGACAGGTAGCACAGTCACCGATGCACCGATAACAGAAGCGACAGGTAGCACAGTAACCGATGCACCGATTACAGAAGCGACAGGTAGCACAGTAACTGAAGCACCGATAACAGAAGCGACAGGTAGCACAGTAACCGATGCACCGATAACAGAAGCGACAGGTAGCACAGTAACCGATGCACCGATTACAGAAGCGACAGGTAGCACAGTAACTGAAGCACCGATAACAGAAGCGACAGGTAGCACAGTCACCGATGCACCAGAAACAGAAGCAACAGGTAGCACAGTAACCGACGCACCGAAAACAGAAGCGACAGGTAGCACAGTCACCGATGCACCAATAACAGAAGCGACAGGTAGCACAGTAACCGATGCACCGATTACAGAAGCGACAGGTAGCACAGTAACCGATGCACCGATAACAGAAGCGACAGGTAGCACAGTCACCGATGCACCGATAACAGAAGCGACAGGTAGCACAGTCACCGATGCACCGATAACAGAAGCGACAGGTAGCACAGTCACCGATGCACCGATAACAGAAGCGACAGGTAGCACAGTCACCGATGCACCAGAAACAGAAGCAACAGGTAGCACAGTAACCGATGCACCGATAACAGAAGCGACAGGTAGCACAGTAACCGATGTACCGATAACAGAAGCGACAGGTAGCACAGTAACTGAAGCACCGATAACAGAAGCGACAGGTAGCACAGTAACCGATGCACCGATAACAGAAGCGACAGGTAGCACAGTCACCGATGCACCGATAACAGAAGCGACAGGTAGCACAGTCACCGATGCACCAGAAACAGAAGCAACAGGTAGCACAGTAACCGACGCAGCGATAACAGAAGCGACAGGTAGCACAGTCACCGATGCACCGATAACAGAAGCGACAGGTAGCACAGTAACCGATGCACCGATTACAGAAGCGACAGGTAGCACAGTAACTGAAGCACCGATAACAGAAGCGACAGGTAGCACAGTCACCGATGCACCGATAACAGAAGCGACAGGTAGCACAGTCACCGATGCACCGATAACAGAAGCGACAGGTAGCACAGTAACCGATGCACCGATTACAGAAGCGACAGGTAGAACAGTCACCGATGCACCAGTAACAGGAGCGACAAATAGCACAGTAACCGATGCACCGATAACAGAAGTGACAGGTAGCATAGTCACCGATGCACCGATAACAGAAGCGACAGGTAGCACAGTCACCGATGCACCGATAACAGAAGCGACAGGTAGCACAGTCACCGATGCACCGATAACAGAAGCGACAGGTAGCACAGTCACCGATGCACCGATAACAGAAGCGACAGGTAGCACAGTAACCGATGCACCGATTACAGAAGCGACAGGTAGAACAGTCACCGATGCACCAGTAACAGGAGCGACAAATAGCACAGTAACCGATGCACCGATAACAGAAGTGACAGGTAGCATAGTCACCGATGCACCGATAACAGAAGCGACAGGTAGCACAGTCACCGATGCACCGATAACAGAAGCGACAGGTAGCACAGTCACCGATGCACCGATAACAGAAGCGACAGGTAGCATAGTCACCGATGCACCGATAGCAGAAGCGACAGGTAGCACAGTCACCGATGCACCGATAACAGAAGCGACAGGTAGCACAGTCACCGATGCACCAGAAACAGAAGCAACAGGTAGCACAGTCACCGATGCACCAGAAACAGAAGCAACAGGTAGCACAGTAACCGACGCACCGATAACAGAAGCGACAGGTAGCACAGTCACCGATGCACCGATAACAGAAGCGACAGGTAGCACAGTAACCGATGCACCAGTAACAGGAGCGACAGGTAGCACAGTCACCGATGCACCGATAACAGAAGCGACAGGTAGCACAGTCACCGATGCACCGATAACAGAAGCGACAGGTAGCACAGTCACCGATGCACCGATAACAGAAGCGACAGGTAGAACAGTCACCGATGCACCAGAAACAGAAGCGACAGGTAGCACAGTCACCGACGCACCGATAACAGAAGCGACAGGTAGCACAGTCACCGATGCACCAGTAACAGGAGCGACAGGAAGCACAGTAACCGATGCACCGATAACAGAAGCGACAGGTAGCACTGTAACCAATGCCCCGATAACAGAAGCGACAGGTAGCACAGTCACCGATGCACCGATAACAGAAGCGACAGGTAGCACAGTCACCGATGCACCGATAACAGAAGCGACAGGTAGCACAGTCACCGATGCACCGATAACAGAAGCGACAGGTAGCACAGTCACCGATGCACCGATAACAGAAGCGACAGGTAGCACAGTAACCGATGTACCGATAACAGAAGCGACAGGTAGCACAGTCACCGATGCACCAGAAACAGAAGCAACAGGTAGCACAGTAACCGACGCACCGATAACAGAAGCGACAGGTAGCACAGTAACCGATGCACCGATAACAGAAGCGACAGGTAGCACAGTCACCGATGCACCGATAACAGAAGCGACAGGTAGCACAGTCACCGATGCACCAGAAACAGAAGCAACAGGTAGCACAGTAACCGACGCACCGATAACAGAAGCGACAGGTAGCACAGTCACCGATGCACCGATAACAGAAGCGACAGGTAGCACAGTAACCGATGCACCGATTACAGAAGCGACAGGTAGCACAGTAACTGAAGCACCGATAACAGAAGCGACAGGTAGCACAGTAACCGATGCACCGATAACAGAAGCGACAGGTAGCACAGTAACCGATGCACCGATTACAGAAGCGACAGGTAGCACAGTAACTGAAGCACCGATAACAGAAGCGACAGGTAGCACAGTCACCGATGCACCAGAAACAGAAGCAACAGGTAGCACAGTAACCGACGCACCGAAAACAGAAGCGACAGGTAGCACAGTCACCGATGCACCAATAACAGAAGCGACAGGTAGCACAGTAACCGATGCACCGATTACAGAAGCGACAGGTAGCACAGTAACCGATGCACCGATAACAGAAGCGACAGGTAGCACAGTCACCGATGCACCGATAACAGAAGCGACAGGTAGCACAGTCACCGATGCACCGATAACAGAAGCGACAGGTAGCACAGTCACCGATGCACCGATAACAGAAGCGACAGGTAGCACAGTCACCGATGCACCAGAAACAGAAGCAACAGGTAGCACAGTAACCGATGCACCGATAACAGAAGCGACAGGTAGCACAGTAACCGATGTACCGATAACAGAAGCGACAGGTAGCACAGTAACTGAAGCACCGATAACAGAAGCGACAGGTAGCACAGTAACCGATGCACCGATAACAGAAGCGACAGGTAGCACAGTCACCGATGCACCGATAACAGAAGCGACAGGTAGCACAGTCACCGATGCACCAGAAACAGAAGCAACAGGTAGCACAGTAACCGACGCACCGATAACAGAAGCGACAGGTAGCACAGTCACCGATGCACCGATAACAGAAGCGACAGGTAGCACAGTAACCGATGCACCGATTACAGAAGCGACAGGTAGCACAGTAACTGAAGCACCGATAACAGAAGCGACAGGTAGCACAGTCACCGATGCACCGATAACAGAAGCGACAGGTAGCACAGTCACCGATGCACCGATAACAGAAGCGACAGGTAGCACAGTAACCGATGCACCGATTACAGAAGCGACAGGTAGAACAGTCACCGATGCACCAGTAACAGGAGCGACAAATAGCACAGTAACCGATGCACCGATAACAGAAGTGACAGGTAGCATAGTCACCGATGCACCGATAACAGAAGCGACAGGTAGCACAGTCACCGATGCACCGATAACAGAAGCGACAGGTAGCACAGTCACCGATGCACCGATAACAGAAGCGACAGGTAGCACAGTCACCGATGCACCGATAACAGAAGCGACAGGTAGCACAGTAACCGATGCACCGATTACAGAAGCGACAGGTAGAACAGTCACCGATGCACCAGTAACAGGAGCGACAAATAGCACAGTAACCGATGCACCGATAACAGAAGTGACAGGTAGCATAGTCACCGATGCACCGATAACAGAAGCGACAGGTAGCACAGTCACCGATGCACCGATAACAGAAGCGACAGGTAGCACAGTCACCGATGCACCGATAACAGAAGCGACAGGTAGCATAGTCACCGATGCACCGATAACAGAAGCGACAGGTAGCACAGTCACCGATGCACCGATAACAGAAGCGACAGGTAGCACAGTCACCGATGCACCAGAAACAGAAGCAACAGGTAGCACAGTCACCGATGCACCAGAAACAGAAGCAACAGGTAGCACAGTAACCGACGCACCGATAACAGAAGCGACAGGTAGCACAGTCACCGATGCACCGATAACAGAAGCGACAGGTAGCACAGTAACCGATGCACCAGTAACAGGAGCGACAGGTAGCACAGTCACCGATGCACCGATAACAGAAGCGACAGGTAGCACAGTCACCGATGCACCGATAACAGAAGCGACAGGTAGCACAGTCACCGATGCACCGATAACAGAAGCGACAGGTAGAACAGTCACCGATGCACCAGAAACAGAAGCGACAGGTAGCACAGTCACCGATGCACCAGAAACAGAAGCAACAGGTAGCACAGTCACCGATGCACCGATAACAGAAGCGACAGGTAGCACAGTCACCGATGCACCGATAACAGAAGCGACAGGTAGAACAGTCACCGATGCACCAGTAACAGGAGCGACAAATAGCACAGTAACCGATGCACCGATAACAGAAGCGACAGGTAGCACAGTCACCGATGCACCGATAACAGAAGCGACAGGTAGCACAGTCACCGATGCACCGATAACAGAAGCGACAGGTAGCACAGTCACCGATGCACCGATAACAGAAGCGACAGGTAGCACAGTCACCGATGCACCGATAACAGAAGCGACAGGTAGCACAGTCACCGATGCACCGATAACAGAAGCGACAGGTAGAACAGTCACCGATGCACCAGAAACAGAAGCGACAGGTAGCACAGTCACCGATGCACCGATAACAGAAGCGACAGGTAGCACAGTCACCGATGCACCGATAACAGAAGCGACAGGTAGCACAGTCACCGATGCACCGATAACAGAAGCGACAGGTAGCACAGTCACCGATGCACCAGAAACAGAAGCAACTGGTAGCACAGTAACCGACGCACCGATAACAGAAGCGACAGGTAGCACAGTCACCGATGCACCAGTAACAGGAGCGACAGGAAGCACAGTAACCGATGCACCGATAACAGAAGCGGCAGGTAGCACTGTAACCAATGCCCCGATAACAGAAGCGACAGGTAGCACAGTCACCGATGCACCGATAACAGAAGCGACAGGTAGCACAGTCACCGATGCACCGATAACAGAATCGACAGGTAGCACAGTCACCGATGCACCGATAACAGAAGCGACAGGTAGCACAGTCACCGATGCACCGATAACAGAAGCGACAGGTAGCACAGTCACCGATGCACCGATAACAGAAGCGACAGGTAGCACAGTCACCGATGCACCGATAACAGAAGCGACAGGTAGCACAGTCACCGATGCACCGATAACAGAAGCGACAGGTAGCACAGTAACCGATGCACCGATAACAGAAGCGACAGTTAGCACAGTAACCGATGCACCGATTACAGAAGCGACAGGTAGCACAGTAACTGAAGCACCGATAACAGAAGCGACAGGTAGCACAGTCAGCGATGCACCAGAAACAGAAGCAACAGGTAGCACAGTAACCGACGCACCGAAAACAGAAGCGACTGGTAGCACAGTCACCGATGCACCGATAACAGAAGCGACAGGTAGCACAGTAACCGATGCACCGATTACAGAAGCGACAGGTAGCACAGTAACCGATGCACCGATAACAGAAGCGACAGGTAGCACAGTCACCGATGCACCGATAACAGAAGCGACAGGTAGCACAGTCACCGATGCACCGATAACAGAAGCGACAGGTAGCACAGTCACCGATGCACCGATAACAGAAGCGACAGGTAGCACAGTCACCGATGCACCAGAAACAGAAGCAACAGGTAGCACAGTAACCGATGCACCGATTACAGAAGCGACAGGTAGCACTGTCACCGATGCACCGATTACAGAAGCGACAGGTAGCACAGTCACCGATGCACCAGAAACAGAAGCAACAGGTAGCACAGTAACCGACGCACCGATAACAGAAGCGACAGGTAGCACAGTCACCGATGCACCGATAACAGAAGCGACAGGTAGCACAGTAACCGATGCACCGATTACAGAAGCGACAGGTAGCACAGTAACCGATGCACCGATAACAGAAGCGACAGGTAGCACAGTCACCGATGCACCGATAACAGAAGCGACAGGTAGCACAGTCACCGATGCACCGATAACAGAAGCGACAGGTAGCACAGTCACCGATGCACCGATAACAGAAGCGACAGGTAGCACAGTCACCGATGCACCAGAAACAGAAGCAACAGGTAGCACAGTAACCGATGCACCGATAACAGAAGCGACAGGTAGCACAGTAACCGATGTACCGATAACAGAAGCGACAGGTAGCACAGTCACCGATGCACCAGAAACAGAAGCAACAGGTAGCACAGTAACCAACGCACCGAAAACAGAAGCGACAGGTAGCACAGTCACCGATGCACCGATAACAGAAGCGACAGGTAGCACAGTAACCGATGCACCGATTACAGAAGCGACAGGTAGCACAGTAACCGATGCACCGATAACAGAAGCGACAGGTAGCACAGTCACCGATGCACCGATAACAGAAGCGACAGGTAGCACAGTCACCGATGCACCGATAACAGAAGCGACAGGTAGCACAGTCACCGATGCACCGATAACAGAAGCGACAGGTAGCACAGTCACCGATGCACCAGACACAGAAGCAACAGGTAGCACAGTAACCGATGCACCGATTACAGAAGCGACAGGTAGCACTGTCACCGATGCACCGATTACAGAAGCGACAGGTAGCACAGTCACCGATGCACCAGAAACAGAAGCAACAGGTAGCACAGTAACCGACGCACCGATAACAGAAGCGACAGGTAGCACAGTCACCGATGCACCGATAACAGAAGCGACAGGTAGCACAGTAACCGATGCACCGATTACAGAAGCGACAGGTAGCACAGTAACCGATGCACCGATAACAGAAGCGACAGGTAGCACAGTCACCGATGCACCGATACCAGAAGCGACAGGTAGCACAGTCACCGATGCACCGATAACAGAAGCGACAGGTAGCACAGTCACCGATGCACCGATAACAGAAGCGACAGGTAGCACAGTCACCGATGCACCGATAACAGAAGCGACAGGTAGCACAGTCACCGATGCACCAGAAACAGAAGCAACAGGTAACACAGTAACCGATGCACCGATAACAGAAGCGACAGGTAGCACAGTAACCGATGTACCGATAACAGAAGCGACAGGTAGCACAGTCACCGATGCACCAGAAACAGAAGCAACAGGTAGCACAGTAACCGACGCACCGATAACAGAAGCGACAGGTAGCACAGTAACCGATGCACCGATAACAGAAGCGACAGGTAGCACAGTCACCGATGCACCGATAACAGAAGCAACAGGTAGCACAGTAACCGACGCACCGATAACAGAAGCGACAGGTAGCACAGTCACCGATGCACCGATAACAGAAGCGACAGGTAGCACAGTAACCGATGCACCGATTACAGAAGCGACAGGTAGCACAGTAACTGAAGCACCGATAACAGAAGCGACAGGTAGCACAGTAACCGATGCACCGATAACAGAAGCGACAGGTAGCACAGTAACCGATGCACCGATTACAGAAGCGACAGGTAGCACAGTAACTGAAGCACCGATAACAGAAGCGACAGGTAGCACAGTCACCGATGCACCAGAAACAGAAGCAACAGGTAGCACAGTAACCGACGCACCGAAAACAGAAGCGACAGGTAGCACAGTCACCGATGCACCAATAACAGAAGCGACAGGTAGCACAGTAACCGATGCACCGATTACAGAAGCGACAGGTAGCACAGTAACCGATGCACCGATAACAGAAGCGACAGGTAGCACAGTCACCGATGCACCGATAACAGAAGCGACAGGTAGCACAGTCACCGATGCACCGATAACAGAAGCGACAGGTAGCACAGTCACCGATGCACCGATAACAGAAGCGACAGGTAGCACAGTCACCGATGCACCAGAAACAGAAGCAACAGGTAGCACAGTAACCGATGCACCGATAACAGAAGCGACAGGTAGCACAGTAACCGATGTACCGATAACAGAAGCGACAGGTAGCACAGTAACTGAAGCACCGATAACAGAAGCGACAGGTAGCACAGTAACCGATGCACCGATAACAGAAGCGACAGGTAGCACAGTCACCGATGCACCGATAACAGAAGCGACAGGTAGCACAGTCACCGATGCACCAGAAACAGAAGCAACAGGTAGCACAGTAACCGACGCAGCGATAACAGAAGCGACAGGTAGCACAGTCACCGATGCACCGATAACAGAAGCGACAGGTAGCACAGTAACCGATGCACCGATTACAGAAGCGACAGGTAGCACAGTAACTGAAGCACCGATAACAGAAGCGACAGGTAGCACAGTCACCGATGCACCGATAACAGAAGCGACAGGTAGCACAGTCACCGATGCACCGATAACAGAAGCGACAGGTAGCACAGTAACCGATGCACCGATTACAGAAGCGACAGGTAGAACAGTCACCGATGCACCAGTAACAGGAGCGACAAATAGCACAGTAACCGATGCACCGATAACAGAAGTGACAGGTAGCATAGTCACCGATGCACCGATAACAGAAGCGACAGGTAGCACAGTCACCGATGCACCGATAACAGAAGCGACAGGTAGCACAGTCACCGATGCACCGATAACAGAAGCGACAGGTAGCACAGTCACCGATGCACCGATAACAGAAGCGACAGGTAGCACAGTAACCGATGCACCGATTACAGAAGCGACAGGTAGAACAGTCACCGATGCACCAGTAACAGGAGCGACAAATAGCACAGTAACCGATGCACCGATAACAGAAGTGACAGGTAGCATAGTCACCGATGCACCGATAACAGAAGCGACAGGTAGCACAGTCACCGATGCACCGATAACAGAAGCGACAGGTAGCACAGTCACCGATGCACCGATAACAGAAGCGACAGGTAGCATAGTCACCGATGCACCGATAGCAGAAGCGACAGGTAGCACAGTCACCGATGCACCGATAACAGAAGCGACAGGTAGCACAGTCACCGATGCACCAGAAACAGAAGCAACAGGTAGCACAGTCACCGATGCACCAGAAACAGAAGCAACAGGTAGCACAGTAACCGACGCACCGATAACAGAAGCGACAGGTAGCACAGTCACCGATGCACCGATAACAGAAGCGACAGGTAGCACAGTAACCGATGCACCAGTAACAGGAGCGACAGGTAGCACAGTCACCGATGCACCGATAACAGAAGCGACAGGTAGCACAGTCACCGATGCACCGATAACAGAAGCGACAGGTAGCACAGTCACCGATGCACCGATAACAGAAGCGACAGGTAGAACAGTCACCGATGCACCAGAAACAGAAGCGACAGGTAGCACAGTCACCGATGCACCAGAAACAGAAGCAACAGGTAGCACAGTCACCGATGCACCGATAACAGAAGCGACAGGTAGCACAGTCACCGATGCACCGATAACAGAAGCGACAGGTAGAACAGTCACCGATGCACCAGTAACAGGAGCGACAAATAGCACAGTAACCGATGCACCGATAACAGAAGCGACAGGTAGCACAGTCACCGATGCACCGATAACAGAAGCGACAGGTAGCACAGTCACCGATGCACCGATAACAGAAGCGACAGGTAGCACAGTCACCGATGCACCGATAACAGAAGCGACAGGTAGCACAGTCACCGATGCACCGATAACAGAAGCGACAGGTAGCACAGTCACCGATGCACCGATAACAGAAGCGACAGGTAGAACAGTCACCGATGCACCAGAAACAGAAGCGACAGGTAGCACAGTCACCGATGCACCGATAACAGAAGCGACAGGTAGCACAGTCACCGATGCACCGATAACAGAAGCGACAGGTAGCACAGTCACCGATGCACCGATAACAGAAGCGACAGGTAGCACAGTCACCGATGCACCAGAAACAGAAGCAACTGGTAGCACAGTAACCGACGCACCGATAACAGAAGCGACAGGTAGCACAGTCACCGATGCACCAGTAACAGGAGCGACAGGAAGCACAGTAACCGATGCACCGATAACAGAAGCGACAGGTAGCACTGTAACCAATGCCCCGATAACAGAAGCGACAGGTAGCACAGTCACCGATGCACCGATAACAGAAGCGACAGGTAGCACAGTCACCGATGCACCGATAACAGAAGCGACAGGTAGCACAGTCACCGATGCACCGATAACAGAAGCGACAGGTAGCACAGTCACCGATGCACCGATAACAGAAGCGACAGGTAGCACAGTCACCGATGCACCGATAACAGAAGCGACAGGTAGCACAGTCACCGATGCACCGATAACAGAAGCGACAGGTAGCACAGTCACCGATGCACCGATAACAGAAGCGACAGGTAGCACAGTCACCAATGCACCGATAACAGAAGCGACAGGTAGCACAGTCACCGATGCACCGATAACAGAAGCGACAGGTAGAACAGTCACCGATGCACCAGAAACAGAAGCGACAGGTAGCACAGTCACCGATGCACCAGAAACAGAAGCAACAGGTAGCACAGTAACCGACGCACCGATAACAGAAGCGACAGGTAGCACAGTCACCGATGCACCGATAACAGAAGCGACAGGTAGCACAGTAACCGATGCACCAGTAACAGGAGCGACAGGTAGCACAGTCACCGATGCACCGATAACAGAAGCGACAGGTAGCACAGTCACCGATGCACCGATAACAGAAGCGACAGGTAGCACAGTCACCGATGCACCGATAACAGAAGCGACAGGTAGAACAGTCACCGATGCACCAGAAACAGAAGCGACAGGTAGCACAGTCACCGATGCACCAGAAACAGAAGCAACAGGTAGCACAGTCACCGATGCACCGATAACAGAAGCGACAGGTAGCACAGTCACCGATGCACCGATAACAGAAGCGACAGGTAGCACAGTCACCGATGCACCGATAACAGAAGCGACAGGTAGCACAGTCACCGATGCACCGATAACAGAAGCGACAGGTAGCACAGTCACCGATGCACCGATAACAGAAGCGACAGGTAGCACAGTCACCGATGCACCGATAACAGAAGCGACAGGTAGAACAGTCACCGATGCACCAGAAACAGAAGCGACAGGTAGCACAGTCACCGATGCACCAGAAACAGAAGCAACAGGTAGCACAGTAACCGACGCACCGATAACAGAAGCGACAGGTAGCACAGTCACCGATGCACCGATAACAGAAGCGACAGGTAGCACAGTAACCGATGCACCAGTAACAGGAGCGACAGGTAGCACAGTCACCGATGCACCGATAACAGAAGCGACAGGTAGCACAGTCACCGATGCACCGATAACAGAAGCGACAGGTAGCACAGTCACCGATGCACCGATAACAGAAGCGACAGGTAGAACAGTCACCGATGCACCAGAAACAGAAGCGACAGGTAGCACAGTCACCGATGCACCAGAAACAGAAGCAACAGGTAGCACAGTAACCGACGCACCGATAACAGAAGCGACAGGTAGCACAGTCACCGATGCACCGATAACAGAAGCGACAGGTAGCACAGTCACCGATGCACCGATAACAGAAGCGACAGGTAGCACAGTCACCGATGCACCGATAAAAGAAGCGACAGGTAGCACAGTCACCGATGCACCGATAACAGAAGCGACAGGTAGCACAGTCACCGATGCACCGATAACAGAAGCGACAGGTAGCACAGTCACCGATGCACCGATAACAGAAGCGACAGGTAGCACAGTCACCGATGCACCGATAACAGAAGCGACAGGTAGCACAGTCACCGATGCACCGATAACAGAAGCGACAGGTAGCACAGTCACCGATGCACCGATAACAGAAGCGACAGGTAGCACAGTCAGCGATGCACCAGAAACAGAAGCAACTGGTAGCACAGTAACCGACGCACCGATAACAGAAGCGACAGGTAGCACAGTCACCGATGCACCGATAACAGAAGCGACAGGTAGCACAGTCACCGATGCACCAGAAACAGAAGCAACTGGTAGCACAGTCACCGATGCACCGATAACAGAAGCGACAGGTAGCACAGTCACCGATGCACCAGAAACAGAAGCAACAGGTAGCACAGTAACCGACGCACCGATAACAGAAGCGACAGGTAGCACAGTCACCGATGCACCGATAACAGAAGCGACAGGTAGCACAGTAACCGATGCACCGATTACAGAAGCGACAGGTAGCACAGTAACTGAAGCACCGATAACAGAAGCGACAGGTAGCACAGTAACCGATGCACCGATAACAGAAGCGACAGGTAGCACAGTAACCGATGCACCAGTAACAGGAGCGACAGGTAGCACAGTCACCGATGCACCGATAACAGAAGCGACAGGTAGCACAGTCACCGATGCACCGATAACAGAAGCGACAGGTAGCACAGTCACCGATGCACCGATAACAGAAGCGACAGGTAGCACAGTCACCGATGCACCGATAACAGAAGCGACAGGTAGCACAGTCACCGATGCACCAGAAACAGAAGCAACTGGTAGCACAGTAACCGACGCACCGATAACAGAAGCGACAGGTAGCACAGTCACCGATGCACCGATAACAGAAGCGACAGGTAGCACAGTCACCGATGCACCAGAAACAGAAGCAACTGGTAGCACAGTCACCGATGCACCGATAACAGAAGCGACAGGTAGCACAGTCACCGATGCACCAGAAACAGAAGCAACAGGTAGCACAGTAACCGACGCACCGATAACAGAAGCGACAGGTAGCACAGTCACCGATGCACCGATAACAGAAGCGACAGGTAGCACAGTAACCGATGCACCGATTACAGAAGCGACAGGTAGCACAGTAACTGAAGCACCGATAACAGAAGCGACAGGTAGCACAGTAACCGATGCACCGATAACAGAAGCGACAGGTAGCACAGTAACCGATGCACCGATTACAGAAGCGACAGGTAGCACAGTAACTGAAGCACCGATAACAGAAGCGACAGGTAGCACAGTAACCGATGCACCGATTATAGAAGCGACAGGTAGCACAGTAACTGAAGCACCGATAACAGAAGCGACAGGTAGCACAGTAACCGATGCACCGATAACAGAAGCGACAGGTAGCACAGTCACCGATGCACCGATAACAGAAGCTACAGGTAGCACAGTCACCGATGCACCGATAACAGAAGCGACAGGTAGCACAGTCACCGATGCACCGATAACAGAAGCGACAGGTAGCACAGTCACCGATGCACCGATAACAGAAGCGACAGGTAGCACAGTCACCGATGCACTGATAACAGAAGCGACAGGTAGCACAGTCACCGATGCACCGATAACAGAAGCGACAGGTAGCACAGTCACCGATGCACCGATAACAGAAGCGACAGGTAGCACAGTCACCGATGCACCAGTAACAGGAGCGACAGGTAGCACTGTCACCGATGCACTGATTACAGAAGCGACAGGTAGCACAGTCACCGATGCACCAGAAACAGAAGCAACAGGTAGCACAGTAACCGACGCACCGATAACAGAAGCGACAGGTAGCACAGTCACCGATGCACCGATAACAGAAGCGACAGGTAGCACAGTAACCGATGCACCGATTACAGAAGCGACAGGTAGCACAGTAACCGATGCACCGATAACAGAAGCGACAGGTAGCACAGTCACCGATGCACCGATAACAGAAGCGACAGGTAGCACAGTCACCGATGCACCGATAACAGAAGCGACAGGTAGCACAGTCACCGATGCACCGATAACAGAAGCGACAGGTAGCACAGTCACCGATGCACCAGAAACAGAAGCAACAGGTAGCACAGTAACCGATGCACCGATAACAGAAGCGACAGGTAGCACAGTAATCGATGTACCGATAACAGAAGCGACAGGTAGCACAGTAACTGAAGCACCGATAACAGAAGCGACAGGTAGCACAGTAACCGATGCACCGATAACAGAAGCGACAGGTAGCACAGTCACCGATGCACCGATAACAGAAGCGACAGGTAGCACAGTAACCGATGCACCGATTACAGAAGCGACAGGTAGCACAGTAACTGAAGCACCGATAACAGAAGCGACAGGAAGCACAGTAACCGATGCACCGATAACAGAAGCGACAGTTAGCACAGTAACCGATGCACCGATTACAGAAGCGACAGGTAGCACAGTAACTGAAGCACCGATAACAGAAGCGACAGGTAGCACAGTCACCGATGCACCAGAAACAGAAGCAACAGGTAGCACAGTAACTGAAGCACCGATAACAGAAGCGACAGGTAGCACAGTCACCGATGCACCAGAAACAGAAGCAACAGGTAGCACAGTAACCGACGCACCGAAAACAGAAGCGACAGGTAGCACAGTCACCGATGCACCGATAACAGAAGCGACAGGTAGCACAGTCACCGATGCACCAGAAACAGAAGCAACAGGTAGCACAGTAACCGACGCACCGATAACAGAAGCGACAGGTAGCACAGTCACCGATGCACCGATAACAGAAGCGACAGGTAGCACAGTAACCGATGCACCAGTAACAGGAGCGACAGGTAGCACAGTCACCGATGCACCGATAACAGAAGCGACAGGTAGCACAGTCACCGATGCACCGATAACAGAAGCGACAGGTAGCACAGTCACCGATGCACCGATAACAGAAGCGACAGGTAGAACAGTCACCGATGCACCAGAAACAGAAGCGACAGGTAGCACAGTCACCGATGCACCAGAAACAGAAGCAACAGGTAGCACAGTAACCGACGCACCGATAACAGAAGCGACAGGTAGCACAGTCACCGATGCACCGATAACAGAAGCGACAGGTAGCACAGTCACCGATGCACCGATAACAGAAGCGACAGGTAGCACAGTCACCGATGCACCGATAAAAGAAGCGACAGGTAGCACAGTCACCGATGCACCGATAACAGAAGCGACAGGTAGCACAGTCACCGATGCACCGATAACAGAAGCGACAGGTAGCACAGTCACCGATGCACCGATAACAGAAGCGACAGGTAGCACAGTCACCGATGCACCGATAACAGAAGCGACAGGTAGCACAGTCACCGATGCACCGATAACAGAAGCGACAGGTAGCACAGTCACCGATGCACCGATAACAGAAGCGACAGGTAGCACAGTCACCGATGCACCGATAACAGAAGCGACAGGTAGCACAGTCACCGATGCACCAGAAACAGAAGCAACTGGTAGCACAGTAACCGACGCACCGATAACAGAAGCGACAGGTAGCACAGTCACCGATGCACCGATAACAGAAGCGACAGGTAGCACAGTCACCGATGCACCAGAAACAGAAGCAACTGGTAGCACAGTCACCGATGCACCGATAACAGAAGCGACAGGTAGCACAGTCACCGATGCACCAGAAACAGAAGCAACAGGTAGCACAGTAACCGACGCACCGATAACAGAAGCGACAGGTAGCACAGTCACCGATGCACCGATAACAGAAGCGACAGGTAGCACAGTAACCGATGCACCGATTACAGAAGCGACAGGTAGCACAGTAACCGATGCACCGATTACAGAAGTGACAGGTAGCACAGTAACTGAAGCACCAATAACAGAAGCGACAGGTAGCACAGTAACCGATGCACCGATAACAGAAGCGACAGGTAGCACAGTCACCGATGCACCGATAACAGAAGCTACAGGTAGCACAGTCACCGATGCACCGATAACAGAAGCGACAGGTAGCACAGTCACCGATGCACCGGTAACAGGAGCGACAAATAGCACAGTAACCGATGCACCGATAACAGAAGCGACAGGTAGCACAGTCACCGATGCACCGATAACAGAAGCGACAGGTAGCACAGTCACCGATGCACCGATAACAGAAGCGACAGGTAGCACAGTCACCGACGCACCGATAACAGAAGCGACAGGTAGCACAGTCACCGATGCACCAGAAACAGAAGCAACAGGTAGCACAATAACCGACGCACCGATAACAGAAGCGACAGGTAGCACAGTCACCGATGCACCAGAAACAGAAGCAACAGGTAGCACAATAACCGACGCACCGATAACAGAAGCGACAGGTAGCACAGTCACCGATGCACCGATCACAGAAGCGACAGGTAGCACAGTCACCGATGCACCGATAACAGATGCGACAGGTAGCACAGTAACCGATGTACCGATAACAGAAGCTACAGGTAGCACAGTCACCGATGCACCAGTAACAGGAGCGACAGGTAGCACTGTCACCGATGCACCGATTACAGAAGCGACAGGTAGCACAGTCACCGATGCACCGATAACAGAAGCGACAGGTAGCACAGTCACCGACGCACCGATAACAGAAGCGACAGGTAGCACAGTCACCGATGCACCAGAAACAGAAGCAACAGGTAGCACAATAACCGACGCACCGATAACAGAAGCGACAGGTAGCACAGTCACCGATGCACCAGAAACAGAAGCAACAGGTAGCACAATAACCGACGCACCGATAACAGAAGCGACAGGTAGCACAGTCACCGATGCACCGATCACAGAAGCGACAGGTAGCACAGTCACCGATGCACCGATAACAGATGCGACAGGTAGCACAGTAACCGATGTACCGATAACAGAAGCTACAGGTAGCACAGTCACCGATGCACCAGTAACAGGAGCGACAGGTAGCACTGTCACCGATGCACCGATTACAGAAGCGACAGGTAGCACAATAACTGAAGCACCGATAACAGAAGCGACAGGTAGCACAGTAACCAATGCCCCGATAACTGAAGCGACAGGTAGCACAGTAACCGATGCACCGATAACAGAAGCGACAGGTAGCACAGTCACCGATGCACCGATAACAGAAGCGACAGGTAGCACAGTAACCGATGCACCGATAACAGTACGCACCGAAGGCACCAGTACTTCCACTGATGGCTCAAGCTCAACCAGTGATAGCACAACAATAACCTCTAATGGCAAACCATCAATCAATGATGGAACAAGCACAACCACCGAAGGCACAAACATTTCCACTAATGGCACAAGCTCGAGTACTGATGGCAGAAGCTCAACCACTTAAAGCACAACAATAACCACTGACGGCTCAAGCACTTCCACTGATGGCAAAAGTGCAACCACTTTTTGCACAAATTGAAGATTGAGATGTCTCTACAAACCAATTTTTCAACGTAGGAGTAGTTGGGTAAAAGCCAAGGTAAAGCGGGACCATCATGAAATGCACATGAACACCACACTTGCACACGAACTTGCTACAAAAAGTTTGTAGCAAGTTCATGTGCAAATGTTTTTGTGTAAAAGTTTTTCTGCAAATGTGATATTCTTCGGAAAAAGAAAGAAAAAGAAAATACATTTATTTGCGTCAAACATGACGCAAAAAAAGAACGTAAACACACAAGAAAAAATAACAAGTTGGTGGTAATGCGTCAGATCCACGGAAAACGGCCATCGCTCAGCATAATGCTAGGACAGTATACGAGACAGAGTCCCAGCGCTGGCTGGTGGTGCCAGCGCTGAAAAGCATTTCTCTGACACCATCCTTACTTAATCATCGTCTGTAGAATAATCTGCCTGTAATGTTCCTACTGCGGGGAGAGAGACTTCCCTGTGTGAAAGGGAGCGGGTTGCAACCCACGTGAGCTCAGTGAGAGCGGGGCGTGACGAAGATTAGGATATTCATTAGATTTCTAAGTTAGACAACATACTATTTATATTTTATATTTAGGTACATAGTGTTTATATAAGTGGAGATGTTATAAATTTAACTTATAAGCTCAGTAACAATAAGTTTACTTTGATTTTTGTCTATTTATGACGAAAAACTTGTTTATTTTTCTACGGGTAATCAAATTGAACTTGCTTTGTTCATTTATAATGTATAATATTAAAGCTCTGAATCTTAAAGTAAAAATAAAACGCATTAATATTATTTAAAAATATTTATTGAAATTTTAATTTCAGTTATTATTGATGTGTCAACGAATAAAAACGTAACCTTTCCTCATTTTGGTTTTGCTAAGGGTGTTTTTTTCTTTGTCATTCTACTTATAATGAAAATAAATGTTAAAGAGTATTTATGACTTTGCAGTTGTGTGCGTTTGTTAGTCTTGTACGGATTTGAATATTTGACACAGGAATACTATCACCCATATTCTTAGCCCTTACTGCGATCCCTTACGATCGCGGTTTAGCTCGCTACCTCGATGTCACCTCCGTGTAAAACAATTGCATGCTAATAGACACGCACGCACATGCCAGGCATGCCAGGCAAGGATACCTCACTGCGATACATCGCGGACTGCTTTGCTTTGGGGTTGCGTTGCATGTGCGTGCGTGTCTGTAAGCATCTCTCCCTCGTACCATCTGTCCAGACTCCATCAGTGATATTGATAGTTAATACTTGTTATAAATTGTCGTAAACGTCAAAGGGGATTGAAGATTTTTATATGGAGCCTGGCATATCTACTATCCGCCATTTTTAGGGTTCCGTAGCCTAAAAAGGCTAAAACGGAACCCGTATGGATTCGTCATGTCTGTCTGTCCGTCCGTATGTCACAGCCACTTTTTTCCGAAACCATCAGAACTATACTGTTGAAACTTGGTAAGTAGATGTATTCAGTGAACCACATTAAGATTTTCACACAAAAATAGAAAAAAAAAACAATAAATTTTGGGGGTTCCCCATACTTGGAACTGAAACTCAAAAATTTTTTTTTCATCAAATCCATACGTGTGGGGTATTTATGGATAGATCTTCAAAAATGATATTGAGGTTTCTAATATCATTTTTTTCTAAACTGAATAGTATGCACGAGATCTAGTAGGAGTTTTTTTAATACGTCATAAATCGTAAATTGTATTTGTACGGAACCCTCTCGGTGCGCCTCGGCCGGTTTTTTTTTTAAATGGCAGCTACGCCTTTACTTGTAACCCCCTATTTAGACCCCTGTTGCAATGAAACTTGCAATAGTTTTCAATTATTTCACATGTTTCACAGATAGACTAGCACAATTTATATTTACGCCTCAAGTATATAAACAGCTGTGACAGACGAACGGTTACACTAACGAAGTAACACTATTCTTTATTTACCATTTTGATACTGAACTCTGAAAAGTCTTGACCCCCCAAGATGTTGAAGATTTATCTAAATATATATATAAAAATGAAACCCGTTTTCCGTTGTCACGACATAACATGAAAACGGCTTGACCGATTTGGCTGATTTTTTTTTTAGAATATTCCTTGAAGTACGAGGATGGTTCTTACGTAGAGAAAAATTTAAAAAATAGGGTAGGAGTAGGTTGGGAGTAGGGTAGATATAGGGTAGGAGTAGGGTAGGGGTAGGGTAGGAGTTGGGTAGGGGTAGGGTAGGAGTAGTGTAGGAGTAGGGTAGAGTAGGAGTAGGGTAGGAGTAGTGTAGTAGTAGTGTAGGAGTAGTGTAGGAGTAGTGTAGGAGTAGTGTAGGAGTAGGGTAGGGAGTAGGGTAGGGGGTAGGGTAGGAATAGGGTAGGAGTAGTGTAGGAGTAGTGTAGGAGTAGGGTAGGAGTAGAGTAGGAGTAGGGTAGGAGTAGTGTAGGAGTATGGTAGGAGTAGGGTATAGGAGTTGGGTAGGGGGTAGGGTAGGAGTAGTGTAGGAGTAGGGTAGGAGTAGGGTAGGAGTAGGGTAGGAGTAGGGTAGGAGTAGGGTAGGGGGTAGGGTAGGTGTAGGGTAGGAGTAGTGTAGGAGTAGGGTAGGAGTAGGGTAGGAGTAGTGTAGGAGTAGGGTAGGAGTAGGGTAGGGCTAGGGTAGGAGTAGGGTAGGAGTAGTGTAGGAGTAGGGTAGGAGTAGTGTAGGATTAGGGTAGGAGTAGGGTAGGGGGTAGGGTAGGAGTAGGGTAGGAGTAGTGTAGGAGTAGGGTAGGAGTAGGCTAGGAGTAGTGTAGGAGTAGGGTAGGAGTAGCGTAGGAGTAGGGTAGGATAGGGTAGGGGGTAGGACACCACGCGAACGAAGTAGCGCTGGGCAGCTAGAAATAATTTATATGGCAAAACAACGTTTGCCGGGTCAGCTAGTTGAAAATAAAAATCCGCTACCCGCTACACACATATTACTAATAGATCTTGTTAAAACATATTTATACACATACAGGGTCAAATTAAATTAGCTAGCGAAACTCTACAGACGTGATGGGTGTCGATATCTAAGCACGATAAAACCACAAAGAAACTTATTTGACGTACAATAGTAAAAATCCAGAAGATCCCACAACCAGTCTTCTAGTCCAGTCAAGGGATGTCGTATTACCTAGTAACTGGGTTGTGGAGGTCAGATAGGCAGTCACTCCATGTAAAATATTTGTATTCAGCTACATCCGGTTAGACTGGAAGCCGACCCCAACGTAGTTGGGAAGAGGCTAGGCAGATGATGATGACGCATAAAAGTCATTCCGATATCATATTTACAGAATAAAAAAAATCATTCATTACAACCTCAAGTTCCTATTAAAAAATCCGGAATTAATGAATACCTTATGAAAATATTAAAAATAACGTAATTTGTTTATAGGCCTTAGGCTTCAAGCTACGTCATCATCATCCACAGCCCGACTTCACCCACTGTTGAGCATAGGCCTCTTTTTAGGGTTCCGTACCTCGAAAGGAAAAACGGAACCCTTACAGGATCACTTTGTTGTCCGTCCGTCCGGCCGCCTGTCTGTCTGTCAAGACCCTTTTTGTTCAGGAGCACGTGGAGGTATCAAGCTGGAATTATCAAATACTCAGGTGTATTGACCCTTGGAGCTGTGAAAAAATCAAACTTCTAAGCCAACGCAATCAAAAGATACCTAGCCGCTTATGCCGCAAATTTCCGCAAATTTTCGACACTCGCAAGGGAATCAAAACCTACAGGGTACTTCCCGTGAACTCAGAATCTTGTTTGGTACGAAGCAACGTCTTATAGCATAGATAAAGGAAAAATGGCGAAAACCGCCAATGCCCACGCTTCTGTGCCAACCTGATCCATGTTCTATCCGCAATGGTAATAATGTCGTCTGCCCATCTCGCCACCGGACGACGAATACTTCGTCTTCCACTTCTTGGACGCCACTCGGTCAGTGCCTCACTCTACCTATGGTCACTGCTCCTTTTCCAAATTTAATGCGCAGCCCAACTCCCAAGCTACAGGCGCAGTCTAATTCACAAGCTCTCTGCTACTCCTTTGGAACTAATCGCGTAAACAGGCCCCTCATGTTTTTTTTATTCACGGTCCCATTATCTCTAGCCGTCCTGGATAGCCATATAGGATATTTTTTAATTGGGTGCATGTAATAGTTTTTCTTGGACCCTAGATGAGAATGAATGAATGAAATGCACCGACCCCAGCACGGTTAAACAAGACTCGATTTATCGAATGAACCCCAAGATTCGCGATTCCCTGTAGCCTCATGTTCATGGTGCTACAGCAACCATTGCATCTCAAGGAGTAGACCGGCGGCCGCTATAATGGTAGAGAAGGGAATACCGGATATACATCCTAGAGTAAGCATTGGACTAGAGGAGAGACGGGTGATTATTATCTATGAATGTTGGTTAAATAATAACGAGTAATTCATCGTTACTATTTGACGTAGGTACGTATGTTAGGTTAACCAACCGGCTCCTATGGCGCCATCTCCACGGGCGAGAGAATCGCGGCGATAACGTCGCCGTGCCATCAAATTCTCGCCGCGATGATATCGTCGTGTGGAGACACGTTCTAAGAGAGTGTATTGAAATACGTGCCACGACGATTATATCGCAGCGATTCTCTCGCTCGTGGAGACGGCCCCTTATGCTACAAAAGAATGCGGTATTTGCAGCTGCTTAATAGTTTGTATGAACATGGACGAAGCAAAAGGAATAAGGATCGTAGTAGCCGCAGTAGATGGCATTCAATAGCTTCTCTCTTTTGATAAAAAGGCAGGAATTTATGTTTGGGAGTTTTTTGAATTAAATAAAAGAATTGCCTGAATGGATATGATCAACATTTCATAACTTGAATTTAATGTAAATCCCGAAGACAAAATACAGTCTCAAGTTCACTAATACTCATCAAAGCGGAGCAGAGAAATCCACAGGATCAAAAAACTGAAACAGGCATAAGTACTTTTATAGCTGTTACCAACAAATTACTAGGCTTATGACGTTTAAAACAACGATAGCCTTATCAATTGCAATCTTTCATATCATCAATATCTTGTTTCTGATAAGTGTCTAAGAAATAAGAGCCTTGAAGGGTTGGTTGTATTTATAAGATAACACTAAAATAACAAAAATATATCCTAAATTAACTACACTATTTACAAACTAAAATATAGCGTCGAAAAATTCATCGGCATCGCTGTCGACTGGTAATGTACCCAAGACACTGGCGGCATTGCCACGTTGTATGGCAATGCTTAGCCTCTGGCCAAGGTAAAAGCCAGCCCTTGGGTCATGGGAAGTGTCAACCAGTCTTTTCGAAATTTCCTTAAAAAGACCATGCGCACTCGGACCCCACGGCCCGAGGGTCAATATCTTTGTTTACAATAATGGCACTTAGTGGATATCAGATACTTTAACACAAATTCCACATACCTATTAAATTACATGTAGGGTCAACTGCACGTCAGTGGCAACACCTGCACCCTAATTGCGTAACACACTTTCAATCACAATCTGAATCATTTTGAAGGATATTGCTAATCCAATACTTCATAAGTTCGTAAAATTTGTTTGGTCAGCAACGTTAATAACGCAATGAATGTTGTTGAACTATCAAAATTAAAGCCTTTGCTACTCTTAGTGTGTTACGCAACTACCCCCCTGGACTATAAAAAAATATAACATTTTTGGAAAAAAATTAAACCGACCCGAAAGTAAACAGAAAAGAGAGAAAAAAAACCTTTTAGTTTAACTAAGCTCTTAAATTAATTTAAATTACTAATAAACAATCACCGAAGATCAATCAAGCTGCCATCACTTGAAGCCTATTTGGTTTTGTAAATTACTTAAAACTAAATGGTAAAATATGTTATATTTTGTCAATTATGACTTCCGCAGCCCAATTACTAGGTAACACAATACCCCTTATTAGACTTTACCCGGTTAGTATTTCGGGCTTGGTGAAAGTGGTGAGTATCCACTGGACGGAAAAAACCAAGAACAGATCGATGCGTTGTTTGTGGGAGGCTTATGTCCAGCAGTGGAGGAATGATTGTGTTCACACTAGATGGTGTTCAAGTGAGTCATTCCATTTCTTACGTGCCAATGCCACCAGTCTCTTGGGTACATTACCAGTCGACAACGATGAGAAGAAATTTTTAATAGTTTTAGTTACGTTAGGATGTTATATTTATATTAAATTAATTAACTATGATAAGCCTGATATCGTGGTGGTGGTTCGATCAGAGCGGCGCGCAATGATGGTCGACATAACCGTCCCGCATGATGAGAACCTCGTGAAAGCCGAGAAAGATAAGCAAATCAAGTATCTTGACTTGGCTCGCAAGGTTGTCAACATGTAGGATGTGGACTCAGCAATTATTGAGCTGATAGTCGTGACAGCCAATGGATTAATAGCCAAGAGCCTCGACCAACACCTAAGGAGGCTCTCGTTGGGCAGCTGGAACAAGGGCTTGATTCAGAAAGCGGTACTCCTGGACACGGCCTGTATTGTTAGGAGATTCCTCTCTCTGGAACCCTGACCGACAGTACCTTAGACCCTGTTCCCGACACCGATGGGCTTGTTGAGGATGGCTATGAGATGCTTGTTAGCATGGAAATACGATCACAGCTTTTAAACGTATATACATATACATATTTTAACCATTTTTTTCACAGAGTGACAGCAAAGAGACAAAACAATTAGAAAAATAAATATAACAAGATAGAAAAGGTAGGTTGCTGGTCGTCTTGGGCTTTCAATCAAGAAGGTGAAGGGAGTTAGGGCATACTCCGCGTCCGCATCCACTGAGACATGTGTCAGGGGTCTTGAATTGATTATGGACTCCACCTCTAGGAGCAGGGTGCAATACGATCACAGCTTTTAAACGTATATTTTAACCATTTTCTCTCAGAGTGACAGCAAAAAGTCAAAACAATAAATTTATAGAAAAATAAATAGGTATAACAATATAAAAAGGTTGGTTGCTGGTCTTTTTTATTTATAATATAATTTTTATGTAAATATTGAAATAAAGGAAAGTATTGAATAAGAAAAAAAAACGCATAATATAGCACGTCAAATTTCTATATGTCCTCCAATCTGAATTTGCATCATAATCATGTTGATTCGCTTCAACTATTGCGTACCTTCAAGCTCATTGGCGCGTACAGAATCCACCCATTGTAATGATAACTGGTTATATAAAAGGATTAATTGAAAATGTCGCATCTCACTTTATTCATTTGCTAAGGAAAATGTCCAGAGTAGCTGTGATAATTTTAGCAGTATTCACTGCAACAATTAGTGGCAGATGTCTTGCAGAACCACTAGGTAATTCATTTGTTTCTTAATTGGATTAGCACGACGCGATCAGAAGGCCAATTCCCGTAATCAAAAACGTTCAAAGTCTAGTCGCTATCTGCGACAATCAATGTCAAACACTCGTCAAAAATGTGGGGAAATTAGAGGTATTTTTAATAGATTGAGACTGAGGTCAGACTGTGTGTACGAGAATTGCCCCTCAACATGTTTTGAGAAACTACACGGGATGTACTTAAGGCCTGGCATATGTGAGGTACCGGTGTACCTACTCCACGCGAGTTCCTGGAGTGCAATTCATTATATTATTATCTTGGTTGTCCCTCTGTGGTTTTTGTCAACAGATACCTACCACCATACTACAAACGAAAAAAATTACAATTGGTGGCTGGCACATCGCCGTGCAATCTGCTGCTATGGATTCAGTACATGATTCTGATCGTTCTTAAAGCTATTTAAAAACGATCAGAATCCATTAAATATTTTTTTTTGGGTGGGCTTTTTAGTGGGTTCAGGATCATGTGCTGAATTCATGGTTACAGTTTGCGCGTCGATGTCCCCGCTACCCTGATGTATATCGAAATCTTTACAATGACTTCAAATTTTTTATTTTACAGACGAATCAGAATCACAGCTGAGTCGAAGAGACGAATCAGATAACTTGGAATCGGATCCAGAAGAAGTCGATCGGTCAGCGTCAGCGCAGGCATATGCGTCCGTCAGTAACCGGTTTAGGACAGCCTACCCACCGAACCAGATTCGGCTGGTCGAATGTTACGCATGTACAGACTGCCCGAAGGTCTTGGCTAACACCACCTCCAAGTACTGCCCGTACACCAATGACCATACTAAAAATAACAAGTGTGTTGTCTACACTGAAAAGTACAATCGTGAGTATTACATAGTAGTGCCAATAACAACATAAGCGTCCTAGATTTTTATTACTGCCAGGGGCTTGTGGCTACGTAATAACAGCCACACTATTCGATCGATTAGATAAAGCTACGCTTGCCGCGGTTGGTCCGTGGATGGGTCACCGGCTTTACATACCAAGACCTCTCGCGCCTCGGAGAGAACGTTAAGCCTTTGGTACCAGCTGTCATTCGTGGATCTTTGACAGTCATTACGGGTCGTCAGAAGCCCGAAAGTCTGACAACCAGTCCTATCTAGCGGTATCGTATTATCCATCAACTGGGTTGTGGAGGTCAGGTAGGCATGTGCCTCAGGCTGGCTGGACAAATCATCAAAAAAGCTCGCATTTAACTAGGTCAATAGGGCACTTTATGTGGCGGCTGAACACCCTTATTTCAGAATTTGTAATGCTACAGAATCTTAGATAATCGATCGAAAACATGTCCAGGCAGCTTGTAAAACCACTTTTCGCTGGTCTCTCAATCTCGGTAACGGAAGTGATTTTGACGACTTTTTGCATATCAACGGGCGTCACATAAAGTAACAGGCATCGAGCTAAAAGTTTCTCCGTCACAAATTCAGGTTATCATTATCGTCCCCGTCACAAAATTTTGAACATATTTCGAAGACCGTAGATCATCAGGCAGCGGAGATACATGTGTCCAGCCAGCTTGAACTCAGGCTGGCTGGACATTAAGTTTTTATTGATTTCTTACATGTGACGCCATAAATAAATCGTTATTATCTACTGTTACACATTGCGTCACTAAATGTTAGTAAAGGAACTGCTGGACACAGATTTCTGCATTTTTCTACTAAACCGCTGTAAGTATCACAAAACTTTTAGCTCGATGCCTGTTACAAATTTATGAGACCGGACGCCCGTTGATATGCAAAACGTCGTCAAAATCACTTCCGTTACCGAGATTGAGAGACCAGCGAAAAAGTTTTTTCAGGCTGGCTGGACACGTTTTTGATCGATTATCTAAGATTCTGTAGCGATACAAATTCTGAAATAAGGGTGTATAGCCGTCACATAAAGTATTATTGACCTAGTTAAATGCGAGCTATTTTTTTTTTTTTTAATATCTTTATTAATTATTAGGGACTTTTATACAATTGTACATGTCAGTCCCATCGGACCTTATAACTTAATAATATTAACAATAAACTAACCTATCGGACCTTATAACGTAAAACGTAACAATACAAACTTAACTAAACTATAAGCAGCTCCGGAGTTAGGTGTCGACAAAATATGATGGAACATACAAACATCGTTCGTATTTATCTTGAGCTCTCTAACTAGATCTTCTCTTGCAGACTGAAATCTGACACACTCCGTCAATAAATGTACAACGTCTTCCAGTGTGCCACACACCTCACAATTTGGTGAATCAATTTTTTTCATTAAAAATCCAAAATTATTGAGCGGCATGTGTCCAGATCTCAGTCTGTGAGCTGTTACTATATTTTTCCTGCTTAGCCTAGAGTTACAAAACCACGGTATATGAGGAGGCTCCGAAACTATAGACCTGTACATGCGAGCTATTTTGAAGATTTGTCCAGCCAGCCTGAGTCACATCAGGTAGGCAGTCAATCCATGTAAAATACTGGTATTTAGCTGCATCCGGTTAGACTAGAAGCAGACCCTAACATATTTGGGAATAAGCTAGGCAGATGATGACTGTGTTACGCTATTACCCCGCTGTAAGAATAGCAGTACTTCGTGCGAGTCGTCTATAGAAAATAAAACTATTCAAAACTGACGATTCGCACATTTCGGGCGAGTAAATTCGTGCGAATCTACTAATAAGCCGTACAGTTCAGTACTTTAGTAATAATGTCTGTATAACCAGTAATCAGTACAAAGGTATCTATTCAAGTGGACTTTGAGTCACGTTTTTGAAAGAAAATGTTATTCGAAACATTATTCCATTCATCGTTATCACACATCCACGTAAGCCTCAAGACTCAAGAGTCAATTGAAAGTAATGAGTATTCACACAATCTTGATTCCTTCAAATTCCTTGGTGTTCTTGTGTATTCGGGGCAGTCCCACTTTACCAATAAGGAACTTTCACACTATCCAGGGTGTCAAGACGCATCACATTGCCCTCAACAAGTAATATTGCACCAAAATAATTACTGGGAAACGACTTTTATTTTTATGTGATAAGCTGTTTGCAGTTGCGTACGCAACATTGTGCTCACGGGGTGCATGCAACGGTACAGGAGTCGTGAGGGTATTTAAAGTTATGTTATAACATGAAAAACTTGTTTTCGTAAAAAAACGTCAGTAAAATTTGGAATTTTGACCTTCAATATCTCTGTAATCATTAATGTTGGGAACATTAATGATTACGGAGATATTGAAGGTCAAAATAGGAGTAGGTATTAGTTCAGTACAAAAAAAATATTAAAATGACAGGGAGAACCAGTGACTGTCGGCATCGATAATTAGTGTCTGCTACTGCAGACTGCTACGCTTAGACCTCTCGTAGTTTGTCAATCTCATCCACGTTCTACCCGCAAAGAAACAATCACCACAATGGCGCCGATTTCCTTGTTCACAAACTAAAGCAGTTCAGTGGATCTTTTTCTTTTTTCTATTTAAAAAAATAAAGTAAGTACCTAGTTTTTAGGTTATCTCGAAAAACCTAAAAACTCTACTTTATTTTTTTGACATGTCATACGAACGGCCATTATTGCTATAAAAAATCATAACCTTTAAATAAAAAGTCTATTCTATTTTAATCTAGTTATTTTTAATTAATGTAGAATCCGCAAAGTATATTATAGATTTGATCATGACACTTTCAAAATTCAAGGTTATATTATTCATATCGTTTGAAACGGAACGTCACGTAAAGGGAATATTAAACCAACATCAACACTTTTTTTTTTCTTTTTTTTCTCTTTATTTTTAATTAGGGACTTTTACACCACTGTATATGCCAGTCCCATCGTAACTCATACAAAATCTTAGTTAACTAAATCGTAACTTAGCGAACTTAAAAACTTTGTAGGAAGGCTTTGAAGGAACACTTTTTTACTTGAAATTAAATTCCCTGTTCAAAAATCAAATGCCCGACGCGTAATGTCGGAAAAAATTATGAAAATAATTACTATAATATTTTGATCTTGATGCATGAGACTTTTTGGTACGACTTTTGGTCATTGTCCTTTACTAACATTCTAAGGAAACTACCTAAGTAATTGATGTACAGACGCCAGCACATCAAGCTACTACAATCTGTCAAATTTCTTTAATAGATTTTCAACTTTATCGCTAAAGCATTAAGGTTCAAGGTTGATTGGGAAAATTTGACAGTTTCGGGTAGCTTGACCTGCTGGAGCCTGTACCTTAGATTACATAAAGAAATCTAGGACATAATCATTGTGTTCCACACATACGTGATATCTTAACTGACGAATCTGATTCGATTCATTCAACCAACTCAGCCTATTGCAGTCCACTGCTGGACATAGGCCTCTCCCAAGCTGTGCCACAGCACTCTGTCCTCTGCCTTCCGCATCTAGTGTGTCCTAAGCATCTTATAAAGGTCTTCGGTCCATCTAGCTGAGCTGTGGATAGACAAATCAGACGAATCTGAAGGTTTACCAACCATTAATAATTGAGGACCACCTTAAACGATAGAACCTTACAACAAATTCCAGGATTGTGCCTACAAAATCAGCTAATTTGCTACTAGTAACTGTAGTACTGGTAGTATCCGTGTTTAAATATAAGACATACAAATTGACTCCTCAATCCGGACTTACATCTTACGTACCTATTAAAGGTTTTCTTGTAATCTTCCAGAAATGGAGAAGTCATGGTACATTCGCGGCTGCGCTTCGGAGCGAGGATCATGTGCTGACATAACAAGAGCTCACGAAAACACTAACGCAAGATTAGTCAAAATGTTATACTGTTCGGAATGCGACGGAGACAAGTGCAACACCAACGGCGTTTTCCGATCTCTCCCGAACTTCGCTGCTGCAATACTCTTCGTAATAATAACACCTTTGGTTGGAAAATATGCTCTCTCATAATACTTATAGTTTATAGTGTCAAGTATGGAAGAATTTTTGTAAATTATGATAGCACAGGTCTCAAGTCCGTTTGCTTAGAATATCCAGTTTGTATTATCAATTAAAGCGATGTTCCATATCAATAGTAGTTTCATATTTATTTCACCTGTCTCATTATACCCACCTTTTTATTATTATTTCACTTGACTTTCAATAAGCGGAGAGTCATGCCAGATCTACACTACCTACGACACGATAACTTCAGTACCATTGGATGGGAGCCACAGATGGGAGCTTTGGAATCGTCCATGGAATGCACATCGCGGCTCGAATGCACAGCCAGGAAGGGTAGATGAAGTAGTTAACCCAAGGTGGCAGTCGTACTTTCTAATAAGTGTTTGAATTTAGGGAACTTTTATGCAAATGAAAATAAATATAGTTAAACATGATTAATTATATTAATAATTTTCATCAACAGTAGCGACATCTATCCTTTTACGCTATAACTAGACAGAGCGCCATCTAGTTTCAGTAAAGGAATAAGGTACTTCGCTAAATTATTTAAAGATAGATGTCACTACTATAGCGAGCACTTCGTACATTACAAATAGATTAAAGGGTTAGGCAGAAATAAAGGTAAAGTGCGCAGAATTTATTTAGAAGTTTGCTTGGCTGTGCCACAGAGCAGAAGGCCAATTCTTGTACTTGAAACACGTTCAAATTGAAGTCGCAATCTCATCTCTACCACAGTCAATGTCAAAAACTTGTCAAAAATGTATGTAAATGGCATACTTTTGACAGATTGAGAGACTGCGAACGAAGACGAAAAATACGGGAATTGGCCCTCTGATCTCCTTTTACCAGTAGCGTGCTCTGTGCCTTTTACGAGTACTATCTGGGTTTCGGGATCTTTCTCCCTCCTGAATACTAACGTTACTCATTTGCGACATGTCCCTGACCTACATGCCTAGTCTATTACGGTGGTTCCACAGTCACAGCAGGTACAGTAGGCTTATAAGTTTCAATAATGTTCCCTCTCACTTAGATGTTGATCTATTTAGAACCAGCACCCTAATCTGAATAATTTTGAAGGATATTGCTAATTCATTGCTTCATACGTTCAAACAATTTGTATGCTCAACAACGCAAATAACGCAATAAATGTTGTTGAACTGTCAAAATGAAAACCATTTCTACTGATAGTGTGTTACGCGATTACCCCGCAGCCCTAGCATATTAAGACGAACTATAAATAAAGAAATTAAGTTATTTGTTTAAGACTGCAATGATTAGTATTATTCATAATCGAAGTACAGTCACGAGCACCAATATGTCAACACTTGGCAACTTTCAATTTCGTTTTTTTCGTGAAATAACGAATGCAACGTTGTAATACGACACATTACATAAACCTATTGGTTCGAAAATACTATGTACGTAAAAAAATAAACTTTCATTAAAAAATAAAGGAGTAAATCACTTTTGAATATAGCCGAGTGTATACATACTTTTGCTCGTGACTGTACTTACATACATGTAACATATTGTGTACATTTCGCTTTTCTACTGTTTTTAGGACAATTAATAAACTGTGTCGCGATTATTAGATACTAATTCATAAATTCCAAGATATTTTTCTTACTTATTTTGTATTTGTTTTCTTTTTTTTTTAAATGTTACATAGTTTTTAATTTGAGAAAGCTTTTAAATGGCAATTTGTAACCGCTATTGTACATTACTTTATAAATATTTATTAGACTTTAGACTTTATGAACAATAAACAAATAAGCCTACTGTATCGACGCCAGCACATGAAGCTACTACAATCTGTCGAATTTCTTTAATAGATTTTCAACTTTATCGCTAAAACATTAGGTTCAAGGTTAATTGGGAAAATTGGAGAGTTTCGTGTAGCTTGATGTGCTGGCGTCTGTACTTATTGGTGTGAATTAATAAATAAAATAAATATAGCCTGTAGGCTAAGGAAAATGGACGATAAGGTGGATTTTAGGTGGCCATTGTTACCGCATTTAAAATTCTACCTACCTTCAGTTAATACATTTTAGTGAAAAAATAAGATATTTTAATAAACAGGAAAATTCTTTTTATTATTTTAGGTTTGTGATCGTTAGTAATTCGATCGAAAACGGCTAAAAATATACCTAAGGCGCGGTAGTGTATATAGGTAAGTAGAATAGCTACTTTATTTGCTTGAAAACATTGTACATACCTACCTACATTAAGGTCTTATTAGAGTTATGATTTTACACGTATTTTTAAATTGTGATTTTTTTATATATAATATTTGTATGCCAATCCATGGTCGCCATGGATTGGTATACAAATATTTAAAAATGTTTTTAAAATTAAAAAAAATTAATCCTTGACATTATTAATTATATTTTTTACTTACAAATTAATGAATAATTTGTAAAAAATATAATAACATTAATTATTATGTTTTCGTTTCTATTTCATCTTAACAATAATAGATATTATTATAGAAAGTAATTTATAGAAACTTTGCTACTTTTTAATTTAATAGTTTACACTTTGAAAACAACTAGGTACATACCTACTTACATATCTAGATAGGATAAGGAAGGAAACGAACTATTTTATAAATGACTGTCATAATCTATTTCGGTGCAAATGCGGCTATACATTATACCTACCTACCTCATGTTCTTGCGATTGTGACCGAAACTGTTCTGAAGAATGTGGGAAGTTGTTGAGTGACAAACATTCTGTGACCAAAATAGATATTGTAAGTCCACCAGAGACTCATTGATACAGAAATTTTGTCTAATTCTACCAAATTTCACCCAGTGAGACCAGGTACGCACAGGCGGCTATTCATCGCCGCGATTTTTTTTTTTCGAGCACTGGATTTTCAACGCGTTGTGCGTTAGCGCCCAGAGTTAAAAATTCAAGTCTTTTTTTTGACGCACTCTGGAATGAACGCCGTTGGATTGTCACTTCTCAGCTCAATAGAGAGTTGAAAATCCAGAATGCGAAAAAAAATCGCCGCGATGCTTTGTGACTTGTGATTATTTTAGTGAGTGAAACGATGGTGAAAAGCTTTCGTTGGAAGACGAAGGGTTTCATTAATAAAAAAAATACTGCCTGCTAATAAACATCGGATGAAAACTTTTGCGCCACCTTGTATATAAGACTATTATCAGATATAGCAAGCCCAAGTTTGGTATTCTGTAAAAATCTCACCATGATATTTCATGTGATTTTGTGTTTATGTAAGTGAGCCGTAAATAGTGCAAATCCCTATAGCATCAGGTGGAAGGACAGCTCACTTGACCTACGTTTGCACGGTGAGTGTTCACAGAATAGAATACTCATGCTATGTATTGATCTAGCTTATTTCAAGTTCACTTCACCTCAGTTTTCACGATTATTTTTTTAAATGGTGTGGCTGGTCTCATTTATTGGACACATAATCAGCCTATAATGTTCCCACTGCTGGGACACAGGCCTCCTCTCTGTAGGAGGGAGCTGTTTGTTTTTATGAAACAGATCAGCCAAATACCAGCTGGAAGCGACGGGGTCAGTTGAGAAACGTGTTAAGCTTGAGAGGCTCATTGGCGACGATGCAGTAGTAGAAACAAGACTTCAGTACTGTTACTAGAGAAGAATAAGTATTCTTCCTCTTTGTGTCTAGCATGACAGTTATTCATTTTGGTTGGCCTAAAACTTCGCCGCTTCCACGGCGTTATCGGTGGCATCGCAGAGGTCACCTTAGCTACATGTTTTGTGGCACAGAGGGCAGGATAGGAGGTGGAGCATAGTTTGTGACACAGCTCCACATCTACAGCCCGCTGCCGTTCCGTGCAGAAGAATAAGCGGTGGTTAAATTCACGCTAAAGAAGTCCAAGTAAAAGCTAAAGTTACTTAATTAATAAGAGCGGTAGATGCAGCTCTGTGGTCTCCGTAAGATTACAAGACATGTTGAAACATCCGAAGTCGGCTCGTAGAAATTAAAACTCGTTACGAAACGAAAATATCCCATCCAAGTCAGCGACACTGTTTCGCAACACACGTTTGGGACGAATGCACCAAAGACTAGATTAAACAACGTTGAACAGAATGGTCACTCCTTCTAATAAGTTAGTGCCTACTAAGAAGTCTGTTATTTTTTTTTTTTGGTAAGAAATATTTTTATTTATCACTTAGCTTTTTAGCAATTTTAGCACTATAAGCAATGTAACAGCCGCACAGCTCGATCGATCAGGTTAAGCTATACTTGACACGGTTAGTCTGTGGATGGGTGACCATCTTTACAAGCCCAGAGTCGTCCATGCCTAGGAAAGTACGTTAAGCTGTTGGTTCCGGCTGTCAGTCGTGGATCTTTGACAGTCGCTACGGGTCGTCAGAAGCCCGAAAGTCAGACAACCATTCTTACCAAGGGGTATCGTTATACCCAGTAACTGGGTTGTGTAGGTCAGATAGGCAGTAGCTCCATGTAAATTGCTGCATCTGGTCAGACTGGAAGCCGACCCCAACATAGTTGGGAAAAGCCGAGGCAGATGATGATAGCACTATAAGCAATGTTCAATTATGGTCTAATCTTAGATTCCAACTTCACAGTTCCAAAGTATTCTCAATTATGTATATAACTAGCTGCGCCCCGCGGTTTCACCCGTATAACTTTCGATCCCGTGGGAATATTGGAATAAAAAGTATTCTATATGTTAATCCTGGTTATAAACCATCTGTGTGCTAAATTTCATCCAAATCCATTCAGTCGTTTTTGCGTGAAAGAGCAACAAACATCCATCCATCCATACAAACTTTCACTTTTATAATATTAAAGCGCTTATTACACTATCTAATTTAAGGAATACTAACTAGGAACACTCTAACTAGGGAATCGGAAGCTAGTGATTACACTACACTAAATTGGATACTAAAGTGGATTCTAAATCGGTCAGACGACGCATGCAGACGCATTCGTGAAGAACGATCGTACACAATTTAGGAAGTAGTGCGAATGGACCTCCAATTTACACTAAATTGGATCCAATCTGTTCTAACTGCGATTACATCTGCCGATTTCCTAGTTAGCATTCCTTAAAATTGAATAGTGTAATAAGCGCTTATCAGATACCTACTAGTCTAATATAATGCCTTGTCCGGTCTGTAGGCTCCTTGATCTTTGGACACGTAGTACGCAGTATCTACCGTATTCGCGCCAATCAAACAGGCTTTAGGATTGCTCCAGAATAGCGTTCAAAACGATGCGTTTGTACCGCATGACAGCTATACTAGATAATAATAATAATCAGGAATATAAAGAATTAATCAATCAAAGAAAAGAAAGAAAGAAAATACGTTTATTTGCAGTAAACATGACGCAGAGAAAGAACACAAACATAAAAAAAATAACAAGTTGGGTGAAAATATGCGTCACATCCACGTAAAACGGCCTTCGCTCAGCATAAATGCTAAGACCCTATGCGAAACATAGCCCCAGTGCTGGTTTTCAGCGACAGCCGGCGTTGATTCAATTAATTAAAGCCATTTAGTATTTAGACAATTACAGATTTAAAATGAATTACAGATTTACATACGATAATTTCTTACATCACGTCGTGTTAGGCTACTTTACAAAATGCGAATAATTGAAAGATTGTTCATTTAAATCAAATTAATTAGAAGAAAAATAAAGTTCATCTGTAAAAAACGTTCACCAGAATAAGAATCGCGCTCAGCGTTTTGACCGCCGCGTTTCAGACGCCAGTTTATAAACCACAGAAGGGCCACTGCAGTTTCATTTTCGTGTTCCCGCGCCATTCGCTCGCCGAATGAGAATCGAGACGAACGTGTTTATTCGTTTTTGTGTTGTTATTTCGTAAGTAGTGCCGCGTGACTTTCTACCATAACAATGGCAAACCTCAGCTTACTTGTGCCCGTACTACTCCTGGCTTTATTCATAAAAGAAGGTAAGTTTTATTTTTAATTCAGAGGTTTTTTAAATCGCGTCGCCCCTAACAATATGCTGTTTTTTTTTCAAAACTGTTTGTTCGGAGTTCGGAATTAAAAACATGTTTTTTTTTTAATTATATGTGTTTTTCTTTTATGTAAATTAGGCTATTGAGTTTGACGTACGTTCCGTTGGTAAAATTAATAATAATAATAACTTTATTGATACCTACTAAATACCTTGTTACATTAGGTAGTAAATGTAGGTTACAAAAACAATTGGTTGTAAAAAGGTGTCTGGAATGGTGGATACCTGCCTCCAAAACTAGGGGAAGCCTGTGCTTTAGGAGACAATGTTCTACTGTTACTTCGTGCACAAATAGTCCTTTTCATCGCACCTTGTTCGTAGTAGTAATTACTTATTTGATGGATAAAAAAAAGTTTATTTTTAACTCTATTAGTGGCGATTAGGTCATCACATTGCATACACAGCGATTATTACTTAGGTATCAGTCTGATAAAATAAATAAATAAACAATTTTACTAAACAAAACGGATTTTTTTAAACAAAATAAATAGCGTAAAAATTGGCTCGAAATAATAACCCTTGATAATATGGCACTAGACACGGGCACTGCAATGGTATCAACAACTCAACACAAACTTTATGGTATTGTTATGGTAATAATCACAAAAGTTTAATATTGTTAAATACAAAAACGAAAAAAGGGTCCCGCGGCTAGAATGTTAACTGTTAATACGTAATGTAGAGTACGTGGTTTCAATTAATGTGATAACCTAATCCCTACACTGTATAGGGGGCAATACATTGACTTAAGGGGACAATCGATGGGACAGTTACTGAGTCTTATAACTTCGTACAGACCTACCCCACTTACTGCAAAAAGTTGCACTCACTCTAACTTGTGCATGACAACAATTTAACTTATTAATAAGTAGGTACCCTCGACCTATCTTTAAACCTGCCTCCAGTCTAGTGAAGGTAGGTACCATCGCGGACAACCAATTTTCAACCTTATAACTGAGTTAATAAGGGTAAATGTAGTTTGATGGTAGATCCTAGAGTAGAAAGTACCGAATTTGTTATAGGTAACTCAATTGTCAGTTTAATATGTAGATAGAACACACTAACAGTAACAATAGCATCCATTTTGACAGTTCAACAACATTCATTGCGTTATTTACGTTGTTGAGCAGACGAATTTTTCGAACATATGAAGCAATGGATTAGCGATATCCTTCAAAATGATAATGTGTTACGCAAATAAGGTGCAGTTCCTGAATAGAAACGGGCTAGATAGATTACGTGGAAGTTTATATATCAGTCATTACCACCGCATGTTGTTTATTCACATACCTATGTTTACCTAAGATAAAGACGACACAAGTCGACTGAGTCACCTGTTATTTATAAACACATTTACTAGCGAGCTCTGGCTGCCTTGAGAGCTGAAAACTCGACCATTGCCAATGCCATCGCAATAGGACTGGTTAGGGTACTTATATCCTTTTTGTATAGGTTTATTTAAAAGCAACTAAGTGGTTAGGACAGTAGCATTATATATATACCTATATCTATACTAATAATAAAGAGTTTGTTTGTTTGAACGCGTTAATCTCTGAACTACTAGTCGGGTTTGAAAAAATATTTTTTGCATTTAATAGCCCAATAGGGTAGATTGATACCTGGGTAAAAAAATAATGATTATATTTAGTCCGTCAGTTAGATTATCGAAAATAATGGACAAGTATTTTTTCTTTTGTCAATCAAACAAAAAATGACAAAGATAAAGCGCGTCTAAATTTGGGAGTAGGAGGTCGTGACGTCACGCCATGCTAAAAAGTGTAGCAAGGCGTGACGTTGCGCGGAACTTCAACGGGCAATATCTTCATCATTTTTTATATAATTGACAATAGAAAAAATACGGGTCCAATATTTTTTGATAATCTAACTGACGGACTAATTAGATTTTTTTAGGCATCTAGCCTATTCTTGAGAAAGGCTAGGTATAGGCTAGGCTAACATCACGCTAGGACGTTTAGGAGTCGAGCAAAAAGAACAAAAGTCAGAAAGAACGCTAAGCACGGACAGGCAATGCGATGCGAGGGGGTAGGTCGGGGGAATAACAAAATTTCACGCGGACGAAGTCGCGGGCAGAAGCTAGTTTAGCTTACAAAGAAACGAGGCAGTATTCTTTAAAAAAAACTTCGTGTAATATGCGCTTTATTGTACCCATCAATTATTTTATTTTAATGAGAAAAGTCTAAGCGCAATTAAAATAATTCAAGACATCAACTGAAATGACAGCAGATTCTTCCTTGTGATAATAACGCCATAGTTAAGTTGTATTATTATTCAAGTCGTTAATAACTATGATGACAGCAGTTTATTTCTAAGTGCAAAATGCTAAGTGTAGCAATATTATGACGATATTTCATCTAGATATTTTTTTTTATTAACTCTCAACAGCTAGTGTCCAGAAAAATACTTGGTCATACACAGCCTGCCTTTTAATTTATATAGATAAAGAATAAAAGGTAAAGGTATATACAATTAATAAACAGCTATTTACACCAGATACAAAGTTATTTATTTATTTATTACTTTTAAGAAGGCTTACAGACTAATTACAAATAATAGGTAACAACAACACATTATCAAGTTGCTAATAACAAGCCTCCACTGTTATATAACATAACAATTACTTAAAGCTAAACAATTAGAGCACATTGTGTGCATAGGTAAGTAGGTTAGGCTAGTTTTATTTATTTAAGTATTTATGTTACTAAATATGAGTTTAAGAACCACTAGCTGGCGCATCATTTACAAAAAATGATTTGGCTAAGAGCGTCCTTGCTGTGCTTATCTTAGTGCAAAATATATATATAATACATATATATATGACTAACTATAGAAATAAAAACAGAGACTTGATCATGAATCATAATTATAACTAATCGAACCAATAGAAACCAGCTATCGACTAATTGCGGTTAGAAGTAGGTAGGTACCTCAGAAACTGGAAAATTAACCGCAGGATTATACAAGCGACATTTTAGAATAAGGTTTATTTGGCTACGCCGTAACAGCTAGAAATGTGTTGCGTAGCAAAGGGTGCGTAGCAAAGGTCGCGTAGCATCGTGTAGACGGGGTAGTTCACTCGAATTCACATGATCTGTCCAAGAGTATGTCTGAACTTTAAGAGCGTTTACAACGTACGGCATTTCATACAAACTTTCATGTCCTTGTTTTTCGAAATGCATGAACGGATTATAATGAAACTTCCTACGCATAAGCAGGATATATAGGTCTAAAAAGTTATTTGAGTATATTTTCGAAAAAAAGTGTTACAGCTAAATTCGACCGATTTTAAATTTTCCATAGAAACGGAGATTTCCAATTATCTTTTTTGAAATAAGACATTTCGAAAATGTTCTTAACTAACTTTTTAGACCTAAATATCCTGCTTATGCGTATGAAGTTTCATTAAAATCGGTTCATGCATTTCGAAAAACAAGGACTTGAAAGTTTGTATGAAATTCCGTACGTTGTAAACGCTCTTAAATAGCCTTTTTTATCTCTCATTTTATTTCGCCATTCCTTCTCAGGGGCAATACAATACACAGGGGTAATAAAACAGATAGGAAATGGTACCCATTGAAAATTAGTTCCTTTGACCTTGCTGACTGATCACATCGGCATGACATATTTTATTCTTGTGCTGCCCAAATAGTTATGGGGTTACCTAGTAACTGGGTTGTGGAGGTCCGATAGGTAGTCGCTCCATGTAAATTACTGGTAGTCAACTACATCCGGTTAGACTGGAAGCCGACCCCAACATAAGGATTGGGAAAAAGCTAGGCAGATGATAATGGTAGTCAGTTATGAAATGCCGACGCCATCTAGCTTATTTTTTTATTATGACGTTTCGAAAGTGACTCCGATATTTACAGAATAAACAATTACATTTCATTTTATTTCAATTATAATGGTGGGTACTTTACTGTAGACTTTTTTATTTGGATAGCCGACCTCCTTAGTTAATTTGTATTTAATATAGAGTAAGTTTTCTTAAAAGTTGTCTTTTGCGAAAATATTTCTTTATTTAAAACCACAATTTAGATGCACTAAAACTTAAATGTGTGCAGATTTAACGAATGTTGTTTACTACTCGTATGTTACATAAAACGAGGTGGGCGAGTCCACGTACAACCGGTTACACCGGATCGAAATGAAACTTTATTTTTACACTCGTTTATGGAAGAAAGTAAATATTTCATTCTGTTACGTAAGACTTGAATGGTTTTATATTATTATAAACTTTACCGTATTCGTATAGAAAGTTTTTTTTTGTGAATAAAATTATAAAATAGATTAAAAATATAAAAAAAATATGTTATTTTTTTTCTTTTCAGTCTTTATAACGATTAAACAAAATCGCCAAAAGAAGGTTCTTTGAAAGAATCAAAAAACCTTTACTTAGTCATTACATTACTCAATTGTTGGTTTATACTTAGGTACTATAATTATAAACCACAGCTGGGTACACAAACATACCTAGAAGTATTTTTCACAAATGCGATGAAATTAAATGAATCATTTGAAAATACGTTGGACCATCTGTATTCTACATAGCTGGTATAATGGCTGATATAATAAAGCTGAAGACTTTGTGTTGTTTGAACGCACTACGACCAAAACAAAAAGCTGAGCAACAAGAAAAATTCAGAAAAAAAACTAAGCGAAAACCTAGTCAGATTGCGGGCGAACGATGCGTCGAAATCTCGACCTTCATAAATTTTCATTTTATAGTGGTGGAATGGATGTTGGAATTTGTAGAAAATACGAAATTTACGCGAATGATGTCGTGCAGGAAGTGCTTAGAATGAATCCGAAAGTTCGCAAGTCCTTTTAAGAACTTTCTTTGAATTGATGTGCAACAATTAATGCTGCCAAGTGTCAATAACTGCGCATTTCACACTGTCATGAAACAACACACTCTTTTGTTTTCCCCAACGTGAATAAATTAAAATAGTATGCAGTATGTAGTAGTAGTATGTTTATAATCTTCAGCAACTGAAGAATAAAAATAAAACCCACACTATTTTAATGTTTATGGTAAACAAGCCGTGACTGCGACCTCGTTCGCGTGCATTTCGGAAAACAAATTGGATTTCATGGGTGTCAATTTTTTTACACCCATGAAATAATAATGCTTTTTCTAAAATAAACGTAAATTAATCCTTATAACATCAGCTATCTTCCAGTGAAAGTCCCGACAGACAGACAAAATTTAAAAAATTGCATTTAATAAAAAGCTGTTATTTTTTTAACATTACAAACAGACACTGCAATTGTATTTATTTGTATTGTATGTATAGAAGATTGAGTTGATCTCACAAAGGGTCGGAGTCCCAGCCGTGGGAACATTGTAGGATGATTATGTAATATTTTATTATATGACTAACTAACTATACAAATAAATACGAAAACAAAAGGACAATAAACCCTGTCATTTAGGTTAACCATTTTTTGACAGCTGTCTTAGAACGAACATATTCCAGATTACGTAAAAGTTAACATGTGTAGTAAAATAAATCTGCCTTATTCTTATTGAATTATCTTATTTATTTATGGCTTCTTACAGACATTATAACACCGTACGTGTATCAATCAATGTATTGTGTGTTGCTGCAATCACTAGTTCCATCTGTCAAAAAACGGTTTACCTAATGGACAGGGCATAGGCGTCGAAAAACTCGTCCACGTAATGTTAGATTATTTTTTATTAAGGTTGCCGACTGAAATCTGAGATCTGTGCTAAAGAGGATGTACTAGAACAATTTGCACATATGACTTAGGTAATGCAACTTACACCCACACGAGATATTAAAGAGATCAAAATGGAAATATGACATCAGTACTTTGTCTCATATAGATAATGAGATTAAATCACCCCTGATGATACCTATATAAGCCAGTCTGTTAATTTATTCAATGTTATTCTAAAGAATTACTTTACCTTAGCTATACTAGGTCCTCAGATGTTTTCAAGAGGTACAAACAAGGACCTCCTCCTTTGTTTTCGTCGTTTATAAACTGCAGGCGGCACAAGAAATAAATATGGGTCAGTCAGCCAGACAGAAAGAAAAAATATTTTATAAGAGTTTTCTATTTCCATTGTCATTTTGATATATCCAAGAAAGGGTTCTCCATGTATCTTATAGTACCATAGACTATGCAAACATATACAAGCTAACTATGTAAAGAAGGAAAGAAATAAGTTTTTATTGGCATTACAGCAAAGTAAATACACCTTAAAACTATAAAAACAGAAAACAAAGATTATAATGTCAAAAGGGCCTCAGCTCAGCATAATGTCAAATGACAACACAAGGTGCCACCACACCACGAGTGCCATACGCTGGAATAAGAAACGCATAGGAAGTGTGTGTCCGTTTTTATGTGATGAAAATGTAACCAAATGGAACAGAAAACGTACTCATGGATGGATGTCATTTGCAAATTTTGTGATTTGATTATATTTTTAACACTTAAACCAGAAATTCTAACTTTTAATCACCTTAAGAAGTTTTTTATTATTCATAACCTTAATTTTCTACGATGATTTTTCGATTACAATTTAGTAATATTGGTTGAAACAAATAGTAGCAAGCAGCAGCAAGCAAGCAGTAGTTAGATAGAAAGTTGAAACCTAAACACAGATGAATGTGTTACGAATTCCCTTTAGCGAGTGACTGCGTATTTAAACCTGAACCTGAAACAGATTAAAGTGTAAACAAGGATTTGTTTACTCTTTAACCAGATACTTTTGAAACAGAGTATAAATACTCGTACTTTCATTCAAATGTAGAGTATGGTACGGCTGACGACGCAACAGCGAAAAAAGTACCAAGTTTGTTACGCAGTCCATAAATATTTAACACCACACATAAACGAGCAACACCCAGGGTACTATAGCACTGGTACTTCAAGTACCAGTAGTACACTTAATAGTACATTTCAATGTACTATGGTTACGGTCGCTTTCACTTGTGTTATCACACCGCCATTTGTTTGACACACTTAGCCCTTCGCCGGTAGAAAAATATGCGGTGAAGGGACTTTCTATAGCCACAAGATTAATGTAGTCACGATTTTATCGTGATGTTTTATTGTTTGGTGGCCCGGAAATGAGTGAAATTGTGGGAGAATACTTGTCTATTTTAAACATTGTGTATTTTAAAGTGAGAATTAAATTATTAATTTAACTGCTGTATTGTATGCACTTTATGGTTTCAATAGTGAAAGTGTTCTGAGTATGTAGTTTTGTAAGTATTATAAGATAGTATAGACTAGTTCCCTTCCGTTTGTTCCAAAATAATTGCTAAAGATTTATTGAGGTTCGTGAAAATTGGTTTCTTAAATCTCTGTTTATGTTCGCTTGTTAAAGGCTTTTATTTTTATGATGTTGATTGCAAAAGTCCTTAAATGCAACCAGTCATTTAATTAGTAGACAATAAGTACAAAAATATACAACAGCAGAATAAGTACCAACAGCTAATCAATTCAAAGTACAGCAATAAAGTCCCTAAGGACACTAAAAAAGTGAAACTAGGTCGATGCTCCATCTCCATAAAATAAACTCTGGAAGCCATATTTTCATAATAGGTGGGTAATTCATGCAATTTAATCATTGACCATTGACATTTAATCATCGTTTCCGGTACTAAACGGAATTGGCATAATAGGTGTGGTCTGTAGCGTGACTTGTATACAAATACAGGTAAACCAGCGGGGCGTAATACACTAACAGTAAAAATGGCTGTCATTTTGACAGGTTCGCCTCTTTCGGTCTGCTCCTTGATCGAAATCAAGGAGCAGACCAAAACAATCTTAATCTAAATCTTTTGAAAACGATTAGGTGAGATATTTAGATAGATAGTTAAATAGATAAAACGTTTATTTAGTGCAACAAAAGACACAATACAAGTTATGAAAAAAAAAAGGAAACAAAAAATAAACAAAGATTAAAAAGAGAAATCGACCCATAGACACCTCGTAAATCCATAACGGGCGGTGTGTGTCTCATGGTTGCACCAAACCCACCACCACCATGGTTGGTTGTTGTATTTCTGTATGAGAATTAAGGCGCCTCTGACCTGTAGACCCTTGGTCCAGCCACCTAATGAGAGCTGCATTTATCCAACGATTCTATCGAGAGCAGCCGATCTATTCTGTAAAAATCTCACCGTGAAAACTAAGGCGAAGTATGCTGTCATCATCATCTGCCTAGACTCTTCCCAACTATGTTGGGGTCGGCTTCCAGTCTAACCGGATGCAGCTGAGTACCAGTATTTTACATGGAGCGACTGCCTATCTGACCTTCACAACCCAGTTACTGGGTAATACGAAACCCTTGATAAGACTGATTATCATACTTTTGGGCTTCCGACGACCCGTAACGACGTGCATTCTGAGGCACGGAGGGCTCTTGGTATGTAGAGATGGTCCCATCCACGGATCAACCAAGGCAAGCGTAGCTTAACCTGATAGATTGACCCGTGTGGCTGTTATTACTAAGCCACAAGCCCCTCTGACTTAAGCTCGAGCTGTCAATAGTGCCAATCATCACTAGAATCATCACTAGTATCATGTAGATGTAGAATGACAACTCGCTTCAAGCTCCCTCACCCAAGTTTCCACGGTGAGATTTTTATATAATATACCGACTGATGTTCAGCGGAAACACGCCTACTAAAGATATTAAACGCACTAGTAATTTGACACTAAATCATAAACCGCAGTTTACTGGCGTAGTTCCACAAATATGAGGTAATAGAGATAAATGACGTCACTGTTCCCTTCGTTATAGTAGTGAAGTTAAAAATAATTTGGACAGTCGAAGGGCAAAGGAATATAAATTAGGGAAACGTACCAATACTCGTCTGGTTTTGAAATTCATTGACTTTATAGAATTGCTGTGTAAAAAGCAAATGAATAAATATTTTTTAAAAAAATTACATGACACTTTTTGCATGACGTAATAGAAAAATAATTCGTTATTTAAAGTAAGTTGAGTTGGAGTTGATACTTATTTAAGCAAATGTATAAGAAGGATGATATGTACCAATAGTCGTCAGATTTGTACTATTACTCATCAAAAGGACCCAGTAGTCGTCAATCTTTGATTGAACTGCGAACTTAATGCCATCAACCGGAGCACACAAATCAAGACTCCAAGCTGCTAAAAATTTAATAACACCTGAGAACCAAATTCAGGACTATAATTACGTAATTTCTCTTCTTTATAAACCTACAAAGTATTGACCATGTCTTTTCTATTCAAAGTTTACAGATCAAAATGATAATTATTTAAAAGTTATAGTTATTTGCAAAATAAATGTCTGTTCTATTCTATTCTATAGTTAGATACTGTTATCAAATTAATTTATTCGATATCCTGAACTACACAAATTTTACTTCATCAAAACGTTCATTCAGAATCTTTCATACAAGTCTGTGGTTCATTTTCAAAACACACAACTGGCTTGTTTTGTAAACTAAAAACCGCCTCAATGAAGCATTGTTTCATAATTGGATAATGGGCCAAGGACTTAGCTGTATTTTATCCTAGATAATCAGTGTGATTCATCCGATATGAGATCTTTTTATAACGCGGGCACAGTCATGCAGCCTTCTGTCAACTTGTTTTAAATTGACTGAGACTCAGATGCAACGCAATATAATAAATTATTTTGAAGTGAAAACTACTTAGGCACACTTTACGGTCTCCTCTACCGATCGTTATTTTCTCCTGATAAAGTTTATTTTGTATATATAATAGAAGAAAGAAAGAAAATACGTTTATTTGCGGTAAACATGACGTACAAAAGAACATAAGAAAAAATAAAACAATAAGAAATGGTTGACATGCGTGCAATGGCTGTCGTTAATATTATATGTACCTATGTATCTATATTTATGTATTAGTATTTATTCTTGAATTTTATAGTTATTTTCGAGCTATCTATTCCGTATGTTGCACCTGCCATGAGCAGGCAGCATTATCTGTGCATCATAAGGTTGATTGGTAGAAAATCCCTCAGGAATTAAGCCCGCCTTTCTACCGTATTGTTTTACTCGTGCATAAAGTTTTCACAAATAAGTAAACAAAATCCACGGAATAAGGAAGTAACAAAAAAGGAATAGCTGTTTTGTAATATAATTTATATCCGTTAGATTTATGTCCCTGCCCGCATAAACCCAAATGGGATTCATTCAATAAAAAAGCCATGACCTCACCACCAAGCGTGACCAGGTCTATTGTGATCACAATGGCGGCAAATCACACCATTGGTTAGAATTAATAGATGCTATTGACAATTAATTTCCTATTGAAGTCGTAAGAAGTTGTCAATTATTGTATTTAAGTGCAAATTATCCCTTCTGCGAGGTTGCCCCCATGATTTTGTTGGCTTTTGTTTGAATTATTCTTACTTGGGGTTGATTTTTCTATAGATATTTTTTATTCGTGGAATAATATCCCTGGACATTTCACACAGCACCATTTGTCCCAAGCTAAGCAACCTAATGCTTGTGTAACCTAAACCTAATAAAATTGACGTCTGACAGTTTTTGTATGGAAGAACTGTTAAAAATTCAAAATTATTCCTCCGATAAAATTATCTAGAGTTGGTAAAAACAGCCCTTCTATAACTATACTAATATTATAAAGACGTACGTTGGTTTAAAAGTTCGTATGTCCCTACATCGCATTTCAGAAATACCAGTCGGATTTGAAAAAATCTTTATGCATTTGATAGCCTAAATCTTAAGGAAGGCTATCACGCTAAAACTAGGAAGACCATCTAAAATAAAAAAAGAACGCTAAGCGAAAACGAAGTATACTAAAGTTGTAAAAAAATCAATAGGCCCGTTTTGACATTTGAGAATGCGTTCTTTACACCTTTAAGTTTCATACAAACGAATACGTGTTTTGGGAATTTGATCTTTATTAGCTACTAGAACTGTCAATGTCAAAACGGGCCTTTTATTTTTTGACAATTTTAGCGCGGGCAGGCGATGCGATGCAGACAGAAGCTTTCTGTCTGTTAGTGAACTACAACTAGAGTACCTAAACTTAGGTTTAATTTTAGGTGACACAGGAATAGATAACATCTCGCCTTGTGTCCCCGAAGCGTTGACCAGAGCTCCTACCTATACTTAGTACACCCACATTTCGCCAGTTATGTTGTACTTTTATACATTTGCCTACTCTAAGGGCTGATTTTTCCATCGCCAGATAACTTTTATTCGAGGAATAAAATTGACGTTTGACAGTTTTTGTATGAAATTACTGTCAAAAATTCAAAATTATTCCTCGAATAAAGTTATCAGATGATTGAAAAATCAGCCCTAAGTGTATTAAAAACTTTATTTATTATTATTATTTGGTTAGACACACTAGCAGCTAATTAGCTGATGCATGTGTATCGTATATATGTATATGTATTGTGTAGGTATATTATTTACCCAGTTTTTTTTTTTCTCAAAACTTTGACCGCCATTTTCATAACAACTAAATTATTACAATAGGTTTTAAAACACCCAAGTTTCTCAATAGCAATTTTATGTAGGCATAACAAATTATAAAATTATCAATATAAGTAGGTACCTCATCACCACATCCGCTTGAAAATGATATCAAAACAAGTTGAAGTCATATTAATTAGGTATTATAACAAAACCTAGCGTAATAACAATCCATTTGAATACAATTGGTCATTTAAGAACAAGAACAAAGAAAATTATGAGGAAAACATTAAAACTATTAGTAATTATGTAATTTAATTTCGTAAAGCAATAATTATAAACATGCCTATTACCTCTAAGTACACATATATATCTCCATATAAGTAGGTTATATCCTGAAATAACGAAATAATCCGTTCCATTCCATACATTATGTCCTCGTAGATATTGCACTTTTGTAGGAAACAGCAGTTTTTTTTTTAACAACCGACAAAAAATGCCAACGCCAAAAGACAGGTTCAGAATCATGTAGGTAATGAATCCATTATAACAAGTTGTGCTTGTCCCTACCACCCTTGTATACCTATCATCATTCTCTTGTCCAATTTATCTGGGGTTGGATCAACATGTCTTTTTCTTCCATACTTATCTACCATAGAAATATAAAAAATTAAAAACTTATTTCTCCATCTATGCCTATATCCGTCATTATTGATTACCTATTACCAGAAAATTTAAGTATTTCTAAACCTTTACACTCTCGCCAGGGTACAACATTTTTTTATTAGACTGTCAACACTTATCAGGAGACAATATTAACAAATACATTGCTGATTACAGATTATTCTAAGAAACTGTGTTGCAAAAAAAATGTAGCACTTGTTTTTTTTGTCCCACATACCTACTGCATATAACCTTTTTTACATGGAAAAAATAATTAAGCGTTTAATTTTTTTGCAACATAGTGTAAATCGTAAAATCTACGTTTAATTTCAAAATTAAACGTAGATTTTACGATTTGTTGGTTTGATGCTTAGCATCAAAACAGAGAAACAAACATTGGTGTCTATTTCTGGCAAAATTTTAAACCAATGGATGAAATTGTAAGTGCATTCATATTTCATTGTGTTTTTGTGTGTTGTGCTGTCTGTTGTGTGCACTAAATAAATGGTTTAAAATCTATCTATCAATGGCAAAAGGTTATGAAAATCTCAAATTCATTCACTAACATACAACGCACAGCCCAAACCATTGCGTCTAGAAGCATGAAATTTTGCAAAGAGTTCCTTATTGTAACAAAAATGAGCACCAAGGTAGGATTTTTGAAAAATCAACCCTAAATGGCGTTAAATAAGGGCGAAATTTTGCATACAAGTTCGATATTTTCCCGTTCGAATCCAATAGATAGTGAGATTTCTTGTTCCGTCACATTGCATCGCCTGCTATTACTTCATTTTCTAAGCTTAGCGTTCTTTCCGTTTTTTTTTTGTTTTGCTCAACTCCTGTAGGTCATAGAATAGAATAGAATATATTTTGTAGCCTGTTAAATAGTCTACAACCTTCCTCAAAAATTGGGCTATCGAATGCAAAAAGAATTTTTCAAATCCTAGTGGACTGGTGGTTTCAGAGATTAGCGCATGCAAACTAATAAACAGAAAAACTCTTCAGCTTTTAGTATCACTAGTATGAATTTAGCTATAACTAAACGTAGTTACACAAAAGATGAAACACCAACCGGTTAGAATTAAACACAAGTGGTCTTTAGTCACATTAAGAGCCCCGACCTTAAGATATGATATGAGGGCAATAAAGTCAGGTCATGGGTCACAAGACCTATTTTAGATACTATTGTTTAGAGCCGTGGGAATAAGAGTAGGTATATAAAGTAGTTGATTATAATCTCAATTTATTTTCGAACGTATTTTTATTAGATGACGTATGCACAAAGATTAATTACTTACTCAACATCAGCCGTTTCACATTTGTATGTATTTTAAACTATTTTTTTTTCCAAGATATTTGTACTTTTTTTTGTTAGCTTATATGTATTGTATTAGGATACAATACATATAAGCTAACAAAAAAAATTAATCGTAACATAAATGAGAAATGCCTTATTATAGAATCTGAACGCAATATTTGATGTAGGATAGGTCCTACATCAAATATTGCGTTCAGGTTCTATATTAAGGCATTTCTCATTTATTTTAACGATTAATTTAAAGTAGAATTAAGTAGGTACCTAAGTAATGTGTCAGGACTTTTTACGTATTATAAAACACTAGCTATGCCCCGCGGTTGTACCCGCATAAGTTTCGATCCCGTGGGAATTTCGGGATAAAAAGTATATGTGTGCCAAAGGATGTCACCAAAATCTGCCCAAACGAAGTACCGAGGTACACTTAGTGTCATAAAATACACTGAATAATATTGCATTTATATATTTTTCTTACAGTTACCCAGAGACGAGAATAAAATAACTTTTAACGTACTAAAAAGCTCGCCATTTTGGGCACAATTATACTACCTTGGTCTATCACCTTACCTATTAAAAAAAACTGTCAAGTTGACAGTTGTCTCCTGTCAGCTTCAGCTGCTGTTGTGTTTGTTTCATTTGAAATATTTTTTTAATATAATTCAATCTGAATTCAATAATAACTCTCATTGTATAATCGATTTTCGTTAGGCAAAGTTGTGTACCTACCTAACATAAAAAAGGATGCTTATACCCAAAAGTAGCTGAATAATGTCCACAGAACACAAATACTCCTAATGTCAACCCGTACATGCAAAGTTGCCACATGATTTAATTGTATTACAGGTTTAAAACTTTAAATAATTTATTATGAAGTTTTAAATTATTTATGGATAAAAACACAATTATTTTCGAATTCCCCTATTTTTTCTCTACGATTTGGTGCACGTGTACCTCGAGGTACATGTTTGGGCAAAGTTGTATGGGCTTTTGCTGACCTCCTTTCATCCAAATCCGTTCAGTAGTTTTTGCGTGAAAGAGTAACAAACATTCATCCATCCACACAAACTTTCACGTTTATAATATTATAGTAGGATAAGCTAAGTGCCGCTCCTCCTCATTTTCTGAAGTAAGTAATCTGTCAAGATAAGATTAATATCATGATTTGATTAATATCATCGCGGCTATTATGTGACTTTCCACTTCCACACAATTATGTTTGTTAGATTATTATTCCTAGTTTTATAACGTGACGTCATAATAGTCAAGTAGATGGGGGACCCGTAACAATAAGGGGGGCTATTAATGGCCTCTTGGACATGAATCACGTTGTAATTGACGGTTAAAAGAACAAGGTGACGGCTGTTTGTGACACAAAGTTTATGTTGTGGTTCTAGTTATTTTAAGTACGTGCTGTAGTTTGAGGATTAAACAGTTTTTTTATAGGTTTTTCGGAAGAACTTAAATAGATACAAGTTTTAATTGTTACTTGAGGGTATACCATTAGGTTTACGTTTTTGTAATTTGAGAGCTTTGAATTTTATGAATGAATTTGTAAAAGAACCCTAAGCCCAAAAATGTAAGTATACGGCCTGATACCCTGTCCTTTAGGTTAACCCTTGTTTGACAGCTGTCTTAGAATGTACATATTCTAGATTACGTAAAAGTTAACTTTAAAATGCGTAATAAAATAAATATATAAACTGCCTTATCTTATTGTAATTATTCAATAAAATAAGGCAGTTCATACATACCTATATTTATTTTATTGGTATTAAAATAAATATACACAGGGTTATTGGTAAAACATCAACCACCTCTCAGGACTATATTACTAACATCATAAGCAACAACTTTTGTTCTACGACATTTTTTTTAATTCATCAGACTTTCATACAAAAATAAAAATATATTCTGGTTGAATTGAATATATATTTTTATAGATTTTCTGTTACGAACTTTACGCGAAGCAAAAGAAAGCGCTAGTTAGGTAAACAAACTACCGTGTCTAGTACAAAATTCAGCGGGGGTTAGATAGAACAACGAAATCATAAAGGTTTGTTTTTGGTAAATGTATTATATTTTATAAAAATTCATAGAACAAAAGTTGTTGTATAAGATGTTAGTTATCCAGTCCTGCAAGGTTGTTAGTGTTTCACCAATAACCTTGTATATTGCCTTATTCTTATTGGATTATTCTATTTATGGCTTCTTACGGACATTATAATACAGTACGTGTATCAATCAATGTATTGTGTGTTGCTGCAACCCCTGTTTCCATCTGTCAAAAAACGGTTTACCGAATGGCCAGGCTTTAAAACAACGTTTGCAGTAGGCAGCTAATGTTCTTTTTTTAATTGCCAACAAAGTTTATATAACGCCACCTTCATTTTTAATCAACACAAAAAAGCCACCCTGCCACCCTTTACTTATATTAAAATAGTCACTCTTTGTCAGATAAAATATTGGTAAGTACTTTATGCTAAAACTTATTACTATAAAATATGACTCTATGGTCGCAAAGGTGGCTTCCTACGCACCACGTTCAATGGTAACAAGGCCAGTAGGTCAATCTGTCGACTAAAACGCATGTAAAGTTGTCGTTTAAGGGCCCACTAATGGTATCAGCCTTAAGCAAATATTTTTTCGACAGTAAACCTGCTTAATGGGTTAAGTGAAAGTTGGCTCGATTCACCACACTCGTAGAGCCGAAGCAAGTATGGCAAATAAACAATAGGTATCGTAGCTACTAACTTTCGTTGGTTTTTTTATAACGTAGGAGTGATTAAACCAAGAGATTTTACAGTATGGAATTCTTAAAAAATATTTTAATTTTGAAATAGTGTTTTTTCCTTAGGTCTCCTTGTAGTATTATAAATGTACTTTGAACGTAGAACTGATTAAACTAAGAGATTTTACGTTATGGAATTCTTGAAATATCTTAATATATATAATTCTTCTGTACGTGTGTTTGTCACCTAACTCCTCGTAAAAGGCTGGACCGATTTGGATGAAATTTTGTGTGTATATTTCAATAGGTTCCAGGATGGTTTGAAAACACAATTGGACCCGGTTGCTGCTTTTCCGGGCAGGACGACGTCTGCCGGATCCGCTAGTATCAATATACATGAAAAAAAAAATGTTTTCCTAAAGTCTTCTTGTAGTATTTCCTTTAAGTATTCTTTGTTATTGTAAAATAGATGAAGCAGACGCCTTCTATTTAAAAAAAAAATACCGAAGCATAATTTCCTGTACCCTAGTTTATAAAACGCATAACTTATAGTACTTACCTATCATACACCTTCAATGTATTATGTCGTAGTTACATTCATGTAAGAACAATGAAATTATGCTAATGGGTGCCGTCAAGAATGCGTGAATGGAATAGAATAGGTACCTACGTATTTAAAACACATCCTATGTTATAAATTATAAATGATTGTTTGCCTTCACAAATAGTCTATTCACGTCACCATAAATGTTCTCTATAACTAAGGTTGCAAGAAACAATCAAAGAAAGAGTCAACCTGTGAGTGAAAAAAATTTTACATTTTGTAAAAGTAATTTTTCTATTAGAATGTATGTCTATAGAGACCGATTCATATGCAATGTCTCTGTATATTATTGAAAATATAGTAATATAATTAATTATACGCTTTTATAATTTCTATCGTGACGATATTATCGTGGACGTCCGCGGCATCACGATAACATAGGGAAGTAAAATGTATGCAAAATTATATGAAGACGCTTTTAAATTTCCGTCCACGACAACATTAAAACGTGTGCGTATTTCCATACATTTTATGGACGTCCGCGGCATCACGATAACATGGGGAAGTAAAATGTATGCAAAATTATATGAAGACGCTTTTAAATTTCCGTCCACGACAACGTTAAAACGTGTGCGTATTTCCATACATTTTATGGACGTGGACGTCCACGATGTTATCGTCACGTTAGGAATTATAAAAGGGCACTTTACATACTTAGGTTAAATGGAGGAGACCGTGGCTAATTAATAACAGCCGCACAGGCCGATCGATTAGGTTAAGCTGTGCTTGCCGCGGTTGTCCTGTGGATGGGTGACCATCTTTAGATATCGGGACCCCTGCGTGCCTCGGAAAGCACGTAAAGGCGCGTTTCCATTATGCAAATCACTTGCATACAAGTTGCATGCAATTTGTATAGTGGAAACCACAACTTGCAAACAAGTTGCAACTTTTGTTCTATCTAAAAAATCACTTGCACACAAGTGTGACGTTATACTTGCATGGAAGACTTGCCTAATGGAATCGCGGCTTTAAGCCGTTGGTCCCGGCTGTCATACGTGGATCTTTGACAGTCGTTACGGGTCGTCAGAAGCCCCAAAGTCTGACAATTAGTCTTACAAAGGAGTATCGTATTACCCATTAACTAAGTTGTGGAGGTCAGATAGGCAGTCACTCTATGTAAAATACTGGTCTTCATCCGGTTAGAATGGAAGCCGATCCCAACATAGTTGGGAAAAGGCTCGGCAGATGATATTACATACCTAAACACCTAATTATGTAGGTAGATACCTATGTGTATGTTGTATATGTTACAGATAGATAGGTTTCTAAAAAGGGTTCAGGCGTCATCTAAACGCATAAGTAATGACGGATTCGTAAATCTTCTCATAGCCAGATTGCCCGTAGCCCATGAGTAATTAATGTAATTATAGGTTAAAACTCGTATAACATTGGGTTAACGCCAATATTAATAATGACACGACCTCAATTTTTTCAGCCATGCCTTATTCCTGTTTCTGAGCTATTCATAAACAGAGTTCATCTATTCGATAGTAATAATAATAATAATAAGCATTTTATTATCACAATACAAGTTTGACACATATTAAAATACACATAGTAGTAACAAGGGTACATAGAAAGAAACAAATAGGAATAGTGTACAGAAGATGGGAAAAGTACAGTCAAAACAGAATTTGAGCCCTGCCTCCTAAACTAGGAAGATCCTGTATCTTAGGAGGCAGTGTCTTCGCATAGATAGTGGACAAGCAAATTATGAGCGTACTAGCAGACTCGGATAGTTACAAACAGGATATAGACAATAGAAGATATACGGTAAGAAAAATATCTACATAACTATATATATTTAATTTTAATTTTAAATCAGAATTTTTAATAAGTAGTTAAGTTTGTATTGAGTGTGTGTGAAGTGAATTTGTGTCGTGTCATGTGTAAGTGTTGTGTGTGTATGTGTAAGGAGAAGGGTGTGTGGAGTGATGTGATGTGGTGTGGTGTGAATCTGATGTAGTGTAGTGGAGTGTGGTGTATTGTGAGGGTGTGTGGGGTGTGTTGAGTGAGTGTGCATTAAAGTAATATGGATGTAATTTGCGGGGGCACCTCCCTTCGTTGTGATGTGATGGGTATAAGTGATTTAGCTGATCCAGGCAAGTAGACTTTCAGTTGCCGCGTAGTCTTGATCCTTTATCCAGTCCTCAATTTTAACTTTAGCCCTATAAGTATTTAATTCGATTATGTTTATTTTTTTGTTAACTATTGTATATAGGTGTGAGCTTAGAACATAATGCTGGCGTCTAGCGAAAGCGGTCTTATGCGTTACCGAGAGAGTAACAGGTTTTTTCTTACGGCGTGTTGGGTCTGGAGGGAGGACCTTGGTGTCTTTTCTCAGTACTGATCGCAGCACAAACAGTTGCCTAACAGTGAGTACATTAGCATCTTTGTATAATTGTGTGGTAGGATACATAAAGTTCTTTTTTGACATCACTTTCAGGACAGCTCTTTGTGCTCGTTCCAACTTAAGAAACTTTGTCCGAGCGGCGCCTCCCCACACTGTGATGCAATAGGTGATGACGGACTGACATATAGCAATATACACCATTCTAATCGTGTTGAAATCAGCCGAAGACCCAAGTAGCTTGAATACATAAATCAGCCTTCTAACTCTTTTAGTAATAGTATCCAAGTGTGAGTACCAGTTGAGTCCGCTATCAATTACCACACCCAAATACTTAAGATGGTTTACCTCACGGAGAGAAAAGCATGAGCAGGTTGTATGGCCATTACATGTGTGGGCGCTAATGACAAAGCCTGTAGGAGGTTTAGTACCAGGGTGTAGCCCGAACGGGATGAAGAAGGTCTTGTCTAGGTTCAGAGTGAGGAGATTTAGCTGCACCCAACCCATAATAGATTTAAGTGAGGTTTCGGCAGTAGTTTTCAGATGCTCCCAATCTGTTCCATGAACAATGACTGCAGTGTCATCAGCATAGGTGAAAATTTTGGCGTTTGTGAGAGGTATGCTGCAAAGCTCGTTGATGTAAACCTGGAAAAGGGTCGGACCAAGCACACTTCCCTGCGGTACACCGAAGGTGGTAGTTTCCTCTCTACTGACATGGTCACCAACCCTAACACACAGTCTACGGTTAGAGAGATAACTTGCAAAAAAATCATGAGCGGTGCCACGTATGCCGATGTCCTCCAACTTCGATAGGAGGGTGGGAACAGAGACCGTGTCAAATGCCTTTTTTAAGTCTAGGATATTTATATAGATAACTATATCATATATGTTTAATCTATGTACTAATATATGTGTGTAGGTACTGTATATGCAAATGTTACACCACAGAGTACCTACAGTATTGTCTCTAATCCATCCAAGGGTTGTCTTTAAAAATAGCTTTTACCGTTAAGACTGCCTATTGCGTCCTCCTATATAAATTTTCTACTTCTTTATCTTTAATTTTTATGGTGTGGTGTATATTAAAGAGTATTCTATTCTACTGGTTCGATTTCTTTGCACATAACGTTTCTGGATAATTAGCTTAGAAGCTAAAAGCATAAAAGTAGACCTTTATTGGGAATTTATGGGATTACAGTGAGGACGATGAGTTCTGTTATTTTTCAGGAATTATAGGTTATAACATAACGCTTGTATTCCCCGAAGGTTTGGGCAGAGGTGGAGGGTGTGGTTGGCCACATTCCACCAGATATCTTTAAGTCCCATGTATCGTAATTGCCACTTGCCAGACGCCACTTACTCAGCGTAAAAGATTTCATAATACGGCACGTAAGATTGCTTTTTTGGCTTAAATGTATTGATGTCGACAGCAATAAAAAGATACATTGCTTCAGTCATTCGAAAATTGTGCTTATGCAACCAAAATAGCATGAAGTTTTTTATTATTTCTTTACTAAATATACTTGGTACAAACGACGACATATCATATAGGTACCATTCCAGTTTTGGCTGACCTCGCACTCTACTTATAGGCTTTTCGTGGAATGATAAGTCAGCTTATACTGTAAATGTATAGCCTGATTGTGATTTGTGGTCGTGCGGACAATCACGCTTACATTTACACGTATCTGTTGATACCTCGTTGAACCTTTTTATGTAAAAAGAACATTTCAACCTTTCCACAGTGGATTAAGTTAACCTCGTTTATCTCGTAAGGGCAATAAACTTATCCTTCATGCAATTAAATCCTCAAATAATTTATAATCAGTATCTTTAGGCTTAGACGTTCCCTTAATTGGTTTGGGTCAGTTCCCTTAATTCTAATTCTTCTATCAAAATTAGGCGCATCTGATCTCTGCAACCCACCCACCCCTGTTACCTTTCCCAACCAGGTAAAACTGCTTGCTAGGTACACTTTCAGGCTAGTTTTTTTTAACGTTAAATATCACTGATATTCTTTAAAGCTAAAATAACTATATTAGCTGCTGATAACATCGTTATTATTGTCTATAAGCTGCTGCTTTTCAGCCTTAAAAGGCGGCAAGCCTAGTTTAGCTGACGACAACCTCATAGATTGAACTGCGAGAGGGCGTTCCCAAAAAAAAAGCCTTAAAAGGTTAGACAACACTTAAAATATTCAGTCCTTTCTGTAATAGGTAGGATAATCCATAATCACATTAATGACCCCTGCTCGTGAGGATATATTAATATAGGACGGTCGTTCTTAATCGAAAGACGATGAAGCCCCTTAAGTGGCTTCACATCCTTGTTAATACCGGACTCAAGTTTCACTCGGGATGGGACTAACACATAAGTAGGTACATAATATTATGCCCTATAGCTTTTGCTCATGGTTTCGCTCCCCAGAACCCAGGATTTTATAAGATCTTGCTTTAAAAGAGTGTCCTGGAGTTTCATGCTCGTTCTTTTCCATAGAGATCTACGTTTATCGTTTATCTACGTTTTGGAATGGACTACCTTCAACTTTCGGACCAACTGACCGACTTTTCGACAGTTCAAAAGTGCCTATTTTTAATGCTTTGAGTTTGAGTTTGACATGAACTTGGATTATTTCGGGATAAAAAGTAGACCACGTTATTTTCCAGTCCTTACACTATTCTTATGCATAAAATCCCGTGGATCTGTCGTTCTGTTACTCCACGAAAGAAGGACAAGCCAACCCACCAACAAAAACGCGTTTTTATAATAACACTACTTTATACGTTACTAAGATAAGTAAGCTAAAATAATGAAAAAAACTAGTACCTACTTAATGACAATGGTGGCAGTCGGTGGCACAGATCACAAAGGTAGGTAGCTCATGTCGGTATGAATGAGAATGTACGATGAGATGACGCAACACAATCATTGAGCTGCTATTTCTAAATTTCTATATTACATAATATATTTTATTCTTTGTGCTTTCATTAAGCTAAAGGTAACCTTATACTGACGTAGATTGAGGTTTGAATTTCGGTAAATAATTTTATTTAAATCGAACGTTTAAATGTTCAAGAAACTTAGATACTCTGCGGGATAATTTGATTTCGGGGCGATTTGATGGTTGGTGCGCTTATGTTTTTGACAATCTGTCGTTTATAAGATCTCTTACTGTATTATTGTATAGCTAGCCGTGAAAACCTATAATTGGCTTCATGTTTCTTATTCATGTATACTTATTGTACTTATGTAAAGCTGTTGGTTTTCCATGTGATAAATAAATAAATAAATAAATAAATAAATAAATAAATAATTGCTTAACACACTATCAGTCACAATCTGAATCATTTTGAAGGATATTGCTAATCCATTGCTTCATATGTTCGAAAAATTTGTCTGCTCAACAACGTAAATAACGCAATGAATGTTGTTGAACTGTCAAAATGAAAGCCATGGCTTGCTACTGATAGTGTGTTACGTAGTTACCCCGCTGGTTTTTATTAAAGCACGATTTAACATCTCACAAACGTGGTACTTACAGTGTGTAAAATTTTACCAAGAATCCGTACAAAAGTTCGGGGCATGGCAAACATAATAGCACAACTCACTGTAGAAGTGTGTCAGCGACCCAAATACGTAGTTCACGGTTCCTTATACAAAAATATCAATACTGTTTAAAATATACGGAGCCTTATTGTGTGCAAGTCATTAATAATTCGAAGTCGAGCCCAATCTAAACAACAATGGGGCAATCGGTACTCGACGGTACTAACTTTGACCCAGAAAAAGTGTTGGGAAACAATATTCGAGAATTTTCGCACTATCCATGTAGGTTTGTCAGTTAGTTAGTGACATAAAATAAATGAACAATACTATTTATTTTTTAAATTGGCGCAACACTGTTTTTTATTCAGCCTTCATTTATTTAAGGGTCTTTTTCCGATTGCCCAATTTATCCTAAATCGGAAATCCTCGCTGAAAATTAATTAATTTTTTTTTTATACGGAAAGGCTTGGTTTTTTTTATTTCATTCTTGTTAATAGTACTTAATTAAACCTTGTACCTAGTTACAAATAAAAAAGTGTTGTTGATGACTACGCAAGTACATTATTATTGCATTAGCCAAATAATTACTGAATCCTTCCGTTAGACTGCGTCTGACTAAGTTATCTTAGTTTCCGCCTTTCAATGCTGCCTGCCTGTCATGACCATCTGGAATCTGAACTTCTCCCCATGGACAGAATCTAAGCTTCAAGTTTGGAAGGAGCATTTGGGAAGCATTACGTAGTCGAAACGTGGACACTCACAGCCCGGGTGGTCCATAAATTCAAGGTCGCTCAGCGAGCTATGGAACGAGCTGTGCTTAGAATCTCTCTGAGGGATAGAATCCGGAAGGAGGTCATCCTGTAGTGAACCTACTACTATCACCATAAATACCTGTAAAGTCATACACCATAAAGTCCTAACCTCAATCTCATTTCGAGGTTATAAAAAAATCACAATGAAAATCTCTAGGCTAACCCCGAAAAGGAAATTAGGTATATCAATTTGTTACAGCCGACAGCAAATCTTTAAACCACTACGAAAACAATCACTTATAATTTTCTTTTAACAATACAAATATACGTGACCAATTCCCTTTAAAACGACGTAGCAGCCAACAGGTTTTTCGATTGCGAAACTCTTGTTTATCAATACAATGCTCCATTGCATCTTTTAGCGTATGAAAGACAAGGACAGCTAATCGGAGGCTGTACAGCGAAACGTAGTGTAGACCTGTGTAGGTAGGTGCAAACTATTTGAGTCAAGGGAATTGCGTTTGGTATAGAGATGGGCTTGATCGAGTTTTTTCTTCGAATAGTTATTCGATCAGAGGCTAGTTTGTAAGTTTAGGTGACTAGTTATACCTACTTATGAATAGATTGTTGCAAGCACAGGCGCATCACTTAAACCAAAAAGCTGCTTAGAAACGAATTATTCTACAGTAAAATACTTCATAAGAAATTATTAATAAATAAAACATTTGCAAAACTAATTATGTTTATCTGAAATGGTTTTTATTCAAGGTGTATCAATATTTTTGACCTACTTACTGATAAAAATTAGTAAAGAGCTAACATTGCAGTATTCGATAAGAAAATAATCATGACATAACATGACATAAGACGGCACGGTTGGCGCAGTGGTTAAGCGATTGACTGCTACGCTGCGTGTCCCGGTTCGATTCCCGCACGGAACAAATACGAGTATTTGTATGACCTACAATTAGTTGTTCCGGGTCTGGCTGTTTGTGTATGTGAGTTTATATGTCTGTAAACGCAACCACGACACAGGAGATATTCCTAGTGTGGGGCAACATTTAAAAAAATAAAAAATAACAGTGTTTAAATGCAAACATTAATTTGTGACATAAAAAGACTTGATTACTAGATGCCAATTTATTCGCACGACGACGGATGAATTATCGAAAACTTTCGAACAAATAATGCGAATTTTTCTGTTGATATGTAACATTTGCCCAGCACTAGTTGGAAGGGAGTACGTACATAGAAGGTATAGGCTACGCGGTTCTGAACCGGTTGAGGTCTCTTTTTGTTAAAGTCGTGTTAATCAATGAGGCACCACTTACTTATGGGTTTCCGAAGGTCAGGCGTTACATAGTAGTTAATGAGCAATTATTTACCTACGGCACACATATATGTAGAACACGTCATCCATATATGAAGATTGAACTGCGAACAGTACAGTGCATGTCTTTTGATCCGATTTGACCATATCGGATCAAAAGACACGCAAAATTTATATAACACCAACAATAATAGTTAAGATATAAATTTTAAGATAGCCTGTACCTAGATTCTTCGTTCCGTCATTCAAATGTGGTTGGTGGCTATTTTGCATCGTGTCGGGAATTCCGGATGAGATCATTGCTAATATTTTGGCGTTGTCTACCGAAAACTTCACATTTTTTTAAATATTTTAAAAACCTGTTTTACGAATTACCCCTCCATCTAGCGACCATAAATACCTACCTGTGCTTCAAACGATACATAATCGCTTAGGTTAAAAAAGATTATCCTTCTATAGATGTTACTTCTAAGATAAATAATACTTCTGGGAGAAATCATTTTTGTCTTAAAGATACCTTCGGGCTAGGTTACCTGACATGCAAATATTTCATTATATGAACATTAACTTTTTAATGAACTTTTGGAGGGGAACGTATAGTCCCCAGTTACTTTATAAAATATATATCTATATCTATGCATAATATACAATAAAGTCGATTTTCGTATTTGTCTGTTTGACCGCGTTGTTCTTCTAAACTGCACAAAGGATTGTGATGCGGTTTTCACCATCGTTTAGAGAATTTATTCCGGAAGGTTTGTAATTTGTATGCACAAAACATTGACTTTAAACTAACACATAATAATGAAATCTGTTTTGTCAAATCGTAAAAACCGTGCGTACAGCACCCTAATTCCGTAACACACTATCGATCTGAATAATTTTGATGGTTATTACTAATCCATTGCTTCATATGTTTGAAATATTCTTCTGCTCAGTAACGTAAATAACGCAATGAATGTTGTTGAACTGTCAAAATGCAAGCCATTGCTACTGATTGTGTACAATTACCCAGCAGGGGCAGCTCGTTAGATACAATAATACACTATAATACATTAATACACTATAATTAATATTCACTATAATTTTTATTATTTTTATAATAAGTACACTATAATTTTATACAGCTACTATGGCACTTAATACAGTTCCGTAACTTAATTAAGCAACTACTTGTCATACAACACGATTTTATTCTAGATTGGTCGTCACAACAAAGTAATTTTCCTCTTACGCAGTTACAATGACAATTGAAAGGGCGTATGTACTTACAAACGCCATAATAATATACAATAGTACCACGAAGGCATTGTCTTATACGTTATCATGTAGGTAAATAACGACATGATCTGCATGCAACGTAGTTTTGTTTACACGATCTATTTACTCGTGGAAATTGAGTGGGAAATCAATACAAACGATTTTCCTTGCAGTTTCTTTTAGTTGTCCTTCTGATAGCTAATGGTATTTTTTTGACTGCCCAATTAAGTCATCTTAAATCGGAAAATCTGACAATTGCTTTTTTTTCCCTCAATACGGAATCATCGACAGGCTTGATTATTTGAATCTTATTAAACATTTGCTTAGTTACGAATAAAAAGCGTTGTAGTTGCATTAGCCAAATCATTAAAGAATCCTTACGTTGGATTCTGCTTGTAATGATGACTATCTGGAATCGGAACTTCTACCACTGGATACCTATAATCTAAAGTTTCAAGTTATTTAAAGAAGTCTACCACAATACCCATCCTCATAATCATCAGCCTATAAGTGTACTACGTGAGCTCGACAAATGGATGTGCGAATAACACTTGTGCGACAAAACTGTACTGCGACTCACGATAGTTCGAATGCACGCTTGTGCGACAAGCAATAATATTAATTCTTCGACGTCAGAGGCACCCCGAGGTTCGGTTCGGATAGGTTCCTCCCTGCAGACAGAAATACCCCGCGAAGCAGGGATCCGTCGACTAAGTCTTAATATTATTGCTTGTCGCACAAGCGTGCATTCGAACTATCGTGAGTCGCAGTACAGTTTTGTCGCACAAGAGTTATTCGCACATCCATTTGTCGAGCTCACGTAGTACACTCTCAGCCTATAGCAGTCCACTGCTGGTCATAGGCCTCTCCTTTTGCACGCCATTAAACTCGATACCCACAATCCCCACCTACCACAAATCCCTACTATAAATATCGCAGCATTATGCTGAGATAGGAGCCTTTAAGGCCTCGCACATGTCATTTCCTTTCTTGTTTTTTTTTTTTTTTGTTTTTAATATTTATTTTGTTAGTTTTTTAACGTTCCTGAGGGTGCACGTGTGTCCCAAATAAAATATTATTCTTTCTTTCTTTCTATAAGTAAAGTCCAAACCATGCTTTTTTCGAGGTTGTAGAAAAATGTATACCTATGTACAGTCGCCAAAGGAGATAAGTAACCAGGGTCGTCGGATATAGTTGAAGTTTATTAAGAAACCGATAGATGTTTTCGAATGAAATTTAATTTGATAAACGAACCGTTTGTTATTTATTAATTAAATTGAATTTTATTCGAAAACATTGAAGAGTTAACTCTTCAATTCCCAGTGTCACTTGTAGAGTTGTAGATGACAGTAGTTTTATAATTCTTTTCTACTCGTACCACATGACAATTTATTTTAGAATTCTACCATTATTGTAGCAAAGCTATTAGTAAAACTATTCATAACTATGAAAAGCGTTCGAAAAGGGTTTTTTAGCGTCTCACAAGCTGGACAACCTGGGCCCTAATTCATTATGACCACTTAACGATTCCTTACCGAAACCACATCAATTCCTTAGCTAATCCCGCCAATCTCGCATAGATTTTGTGCGGTTTCGTTAATTGTGTCAGAGAATTACGGAGGCATCTGCCGCATATACTCGTATAAGTGTAGTGTAAAAATCGGTCATAGGTATTATAATAGTCAGTCATTCAAAAGTCGTTTTGATGAATAAACATGTTTTATTTTTTATTAGAGTGTCCTTGTTTGACCTTGTTTATTCAAATCAAGTACCTAATATATGTATATTGGCTTTAATTTTGGCTTTGTACATTTGTGTGCTTAAAGTATTGCATAAATTAATTAATATATTATGCTATGCATCTTAAATCTAACCTTAAAAATAATTATTCGCTGACGTATCATTTGTTGTTGATCGCAATAAACATATAATATAAATACATAACATATTACTTGCATAATATATTACTTGATTATAATTATAATGACAATAATATATATGACTATATAGGTATTATGTTTATTGCGATCAAAAACAAATGATTACGTCAGCGAATAGTACACTTAAAAAATATTAAGATAAAAATATCTCGTTAATTTGATAGTTAGATAGATGGTTACAAAAATAGGTAGGTATTCAAAATAAAGGCTCGCGCAGATAGGCACGACTGGACTTTGGTGGAACAATTTCTATGAAAAACTTAATGGAAGTTGTTCTACCCGAGCTGAGAGAACTTCTGTATGACGCCCCGCGGCCCCGCCTTGAAGAATGTAGAGAAAAAAAAACGTGGGAGTCAAGTGCACAAAGATTAATTTCGTAGTCATGATAGCGTTACATAAGGAAAAAAAAATATAATAAACACTGATTCACAGACCGCGAAAACCTTGATAGGTGACCATTATTTTTTTATAAACATTCAACTCGAAGGTTGACACGTTCCGAAGCGTCGAAAAAATTATCTCTTCCACGGTTACGGTTTTTGTGCAAAACACAATGAAAGAAACTGTAAAAAGAGATAAAAACTTGAAGAATCCAACGATCTATTTAGGTCACAGATTTGAATGCATTTTCTTCAATTTAGGAACTAAATGAGATGACATTCCTTTGATGATGCAATGTCTGCACTAGGTACGCACGGCTACACATCGAGCTATACATAACCAGTATAAGCTGCCTTGTGATTTTACGAAAACCAATGCAAGGTCAGCTAACACTGGAAATGTGTAGCCGTGTGTACCTATCTACTTAAATATTTACATCTGAGAATCAGTAATTAAATCGGAAAAAGCAATTATATTGCAATTGCTTTGCTTCGTCCGAGGAAATAAACCGGTCAAGTGCGTGTCGGGCCACGCGCAGTGTAGTGTTCCGTAGTTTTTATAATAGTCAAGTGCGGGTCGTATTCGCTGATAGTTTCGTACCATGCTCTAACTAAAAGCCAAACATGACTACCTACCTAATTTCCTATACAAAGCCTCACCTGATCCGACAAATTTGCACGGAAAGTTTTAATTTTTTGTTTGAGATTTGGATAAGACTTGTTTGGTCGACTATTACTCGTAAACTTGTAAAGCCCACTTAAGCGTGATAGTTTTCCTTTAAACTTCGTTATATATAGGTACTACTGCCGTGACATTTGAATTTCTAACTACCACCGTTTAGTTGGTAGGGGGGGGGACACTTGACTCTAACGAAAATTGGTACTTTAAAGCTTGATAAGTCACGAACGGTTTACTTAATCAAAAAACGGTCTTCACAAACCCCTAATATTTTTGAAAGACCTATTCAACGTTATCCCATACTATGGGAATAACGAAAAAAAAATATCATCCCCACTTTACATGTAGGGGAGGTACCCTAAATAATTGTTTTTTTCAAAATTTTATTTTACCACTTTTTCGGCGTCATTAACGTGTATACTCATGCCAAATTACAACTTTCTAGTACCAATAGTTTTTGAGCTAAACCGCGGACAGACAGACAGACAGACGGACATGGCGAAACTATAAGGGTTCCTTGTTGACTACGGAACCCTAAAAATCACCATAAGCCTGTCAATTACATTTTAGTGTGTGTAACCACTAAATTATCATACCTAACAAAAAACAAAATCTTCATACAAAGTCGCGCGGCAGTAGGCAGTCGCCAGACTACTCAGCTCCCGTACTATTCGCACATTGTCATTGGTCTGTACTCGTTCAAGTCAATACGACGAAATTAAATTCCTGCCTACCTATTCTGAAAACCAATGCACGCCACTGAGAAATAGTAACATTAAAAAAAATCCGGGCACTATTGCAGCTCCTTGCTGGAATAGCGCAAATATTGATGAGTTAAGCCCTACCATATTCCACATAAGAAGTCAACAACAGAGCAGTGGTATCCGAATTACGAGTTGTATAGGTTGTGAGTTCGAACGCAGGCACGTTACTTTGTGTATTTAATTTCATCACCACTGCTCTCAAAGCGGTGAAGGAAAACATCGTGAGGAAACCAGTATATTCTAGAACTAAACATTCGAAGACATATGACATCCCGCACTGGGCCCGCGTAGTCTTTATGGCCCACTCCCTCTTACAGACAGGAGGTCTGTGACCCAGCAGTGGGAACAGTACCTATAGGCTGATTATGCGAGTCAAAGAGGTTTTTAAACTGACTTCCATCAGTTTATTTTGCAAAGACATTAAAGTTAAGAAGTTTTACCGTAGTAACTATTTAGTAATCTGTGGTTTTACTTCGGTACCTCTTGCGTGTGTCCGTATAACTTGTCTTAATAAATTACTTGCACGCAAAGACAATCTTAACTTAAGGTACAATCATCGTCGTGATTCAAACACATAACGAGTGTGTGTGACGTCTTTAAGTTAAACGATAACTTGGAATTTCACTTGCCCTATAAAACTAACGATAAGTAATAGTGGAACGTGTTGGGTTTACCCTAGAAACATTATCTCAAACCAAAACAGTGACTTTTCCTTTAAAAACATGCTTAGCTGGTCTACAGAAACTTTATTTGATGTTTCAATATAGGTATCTACGCCTAGCGTTATGATTATGGGGAATATAGTGTTAAGTATGAGTATGTAGATGGGTACTGATTTTATCAGAAGCGATATCGATTGATACCATTGGTGAACTAGTAAAAAAACAGCCTCTTATTGTCCCACTGCAGGGCAAAAGCCTCTTCTCATACAGAGAAGGCACAAGCATTGATCACCGCGCTTGTTCATTGCTCAAGACGGGTTTGGCGATTTCAGCCGCCTGGAACTCGTGCCATCAAATTAACGATCTGCCACTAAGAGCTTGAAATGCATTCGATTTTAACATCGAATATTGATCGATTCACGATTGCTTGAGATCCACCAACTTGGCCATTAATACCTAATACGAATACTTAGTTCGGGGGATTTCTCCCGCGGCGATCTTTTTTCGCGCACTTGAACTTTCAACGCACTGCTTAGCGCCGAGAGTTGAAAATCCTATCCTATTGCGTAACACACAATCAACCTCAATCTGAATCATTTTGAAAAATATGGCTAATCCATTGCTTCATATGTTCGAAAAATTTGCCTGCTCAACAACGCAAACAACGCAATGAATATTGTTGAACTGTCAAAATGAAACCCATTAGGTACGTGTTACGCAATTACCCCGCTGACATGCACTCTGTTGGATTCTAAATGCTCGACTCAACAGCGAGAGTTGAATACCCAGTGCACCACAAATTCCCGCCGCGATATTCTTACGTCGTGGGCTTAGATGACTGCAGCTCATTTACGGTTTAGGTACTTAAAAAACACGTAGTTAGTTATGGATAATGCAGAAAATAACAGAATTAGGTCCCGTTGACGACGTTAACAATGGGAGAAAATGTGTTGAGCATTCATTGATACTGTTTTTATGATGGCGCAACCGCGCAATGAGCTCTCGACTAGTCACGAATGTTCTTGAATGAGTAACCCGATAAGGAAGGAAAATGTATTCAATCGATAAGTAATATTCAAATATTACTACCCAGCTACCCTTGAATTCGTTCGCGTGAGTTCTCCATAAGTACTTATTATGTTAAACGAAAGATTTTTGGTTCTTTTTGATAGGATTTGCTAAGACAGTCCAATAATCGCTTTCTTCAAAATTTTTTTACCTACAGTGAGTATTATGACAATATTCCTTAATCCATTAACTCTTCTGGAGAATATATCACACTATAGGTGCCTACACCCCGCTACATTTATGTAAATACATACAAAACAATGTTTCGAAGCCCAACTTTTGTCGTTTATCTGCGTCGGTTCTCACTTCCGGAGGCAGCAAGGTTTTTCTTTAGAGGACACGTCAAGGATGACCTAATTAGCACCCACATAGAGCTAGTTTGATAAAGATTTTTAATTGACCATGCAATTAAGAAGACCACTTTGTAACAATGAAATGAATTCACATAATTAACTAGCGACTAAAGACGCAACAAAAGGCGTCTCACTGTCGACATTTCAGTTTTGTATCTTTATTGACAACTAGCTGCGCCCCGCGGCTTAACCCGCATAAGTTTCGATACCGTGGGAATATCGGGATAAAAAGTATCCTATGTGTTAATCCAGGGTGTCAGTTACGTCCATACCGAATCTCATCAAAATTGGTCCAGCCGTTTGAGCGTGAAGAAGTAACAAACACACACACTCACAAACTTTCGCCTTTATATAGTGTGATAGACAAAACACAATCGTAATTCTGTTCTTCTCTTTTCAATTTCAGGAGAACCTGTACGTTGCTGGGCGTGTTCCTCTGACCTGAACCCGCTATGCAACGACCCCTTCCTCGCTGGAAGATCAGACAACTCATACCTGTTCCGTCTGGAGAACTGCGACTCCAATGCTGGAGCCACTTACCCGTACCTGACGTCATCCAAGTCTGCTTGCAAGAAAATGAAGAAATACAGTAAGTCTATCTTTTTATACGAGTCTTACGAGTAAGTAACTAATAGCGGAGGAAGCGTAATTGCACAGGGCGCAAATCTAGAGCGGTAATTCTCGTAATTTTAAAAACGTTCCCAGTCTGATGTCAGTCTCAATCTGTCAAAAATACTTCTAATTACGCTATATTTTTGACATTGATTGTCGCTGAGATGAGATCACGACTAGATTTTGAACGTTTATAATTACGAGAGTTGGCCTTCTGATTAGAGCTGTTAAAAAGAAATTTCGAAAGGAAGAACTCGACAACACTACTTGACCAAGGAGGATAAAACCTTGCTCAGGCGTCGTGCTTGCGGTTACTAAAACAATGAAGCAGTTCCGAGAAAGATTTTACGAATCCCTCACTGTGGTTGGATGACAAATCGTTAATGCAGATAATGTAACTATCATCAATTAGTTGTGACGCCAATATTGGATTGATTTAATGACCGGTCGACAGCCAACATCATTTGTATTCTATACCTACCTAATGGCTGAAACTGTCATCATGTTTAGGCCATCAAACTAAACTCGAATGTGTTGTGGCGTTGTCTGTTTACAAACACACGTCATCATCGTCACATGACTTGAGTAAGTAGGTAGATATGTGAGTTCACGGAGTCACAAAGTCACAGTCACAAATATTAGTATTAACTATGCAGGATTTGTGAGCAGTGCTGACCCAGTGGTAACGACTTCGACTTACGAGTTGTAGGGTATGGGTTCGAAGCCAAGCAGGCGCATTTCTTCGCGTAAATCATTTCATCGCCACTGCTCTCAAAAACAGCGCAGGAAAACATCGTGAGGAAACCGGCAAGACCGAATCAAAAATTAAAATTTTTGACTGACATATGACACTTACCAACCCGCACTGAACCTGCGTGGTAGATTACGGCCCACTCCCTCTCGTAGAGAGGAGGCCCGTGTCCCAGCAGTGGGAACATTATAGGCTGATTTTGCTGTACAGTATTTTAACTAGGAACAAACGGTCGGATAGACTCAGTTACACATGCAAATGTTTACACGAAATCTAAGGATACTTCAGGTAACCAGTTAGGGCTATCAGTTTGAGACAAGTGATTAGGTTCGTTTTATACGTGTAGTACATTTTAATTAAAACGTTTGGTTGAAAACCCTAACACCCACCCCCTAGCTTTTGTTTTTTACAAAAAGGCCCAGCACCCTACTTGCGTAACACACAATCAATCTCAATCTGAATCATTTTGAAGGATATTGCTAATCCATTGCTTCATATGTTCAAAAAATTTGTCATGTGTCTGCTCAACAACGTAAATAACGCAATGAATGTTGTTGAACTGTCAAAATTAAACCGATTCCAATTGATCGTTTGTTACGCAATTAGGGTGCTGGTTGAAGTACCTACCTACTGGCTACTGGTTATCTTTATACTGTGCCACAGTATTCGGGCATCTCTTCGACAAACCCTAAACATGGTAGAAATAATTTATCCAGCATTTTCTATTTTATTGGCTGGATAGAAAGTTGCTCAGGAAGTCCTTTCCTGAGTAGGTAACTGCCTGGTAGATACTGGTATCAAGTTATCAACCACCACTTCTTAAATTCCATAAAAGGAACGGAAGTGGCCTGAGGCATGGCAGGATACTGGCTAGAATGCAGTTTAACAGTGTTTTGTTTAAAACAAAACAGGAACAGTATTCTGTCTACATGATTTGACGGGTTTTTAAATTGAAGAGCCGTTTTTGGTCTAAACTACGGCATACCTGCGCATACACATACCAAAGTGTTCTTAAAAATAACGGTAGTTCTTCGCGACATTGTTGTGGTGAAAAGTAAATATAGATGTGACGCGTTTTAAGCGCGAGATTTGCCGCAAAGAATTATATTATCAACACCGACGTCGTATCTGAAATGAAATATAAATCTCGAATAAAAAAAAATTGCAATTAGATAGATACTCGAACCCAGGCCCGGCGCAAAAGTTTTCTATCTCCCATTTTAGAGGATACTTATTTAAAAATAATATTATCAAAACTATCACCATCTCACTTTTTTCTTTTGCCCAAGAACTTTTGGAGGTTTTCTTATTAAAAACTCATTTTATCAATTAAAATATTTATTATTATAATATTAGAATATTATTTTTAAATATCCTCTAAAATCTGAGATACAAAACTTTAGGCCTGGGTTTTTTTTTGTATGGGATTTGGGCCTTGTCTTTTGCCTATAATACCTACTTTAAAAAAAAAAATTAAAAAAATGCTTTGCAGAGGCTTAATCTGTCCATTTTAACAAAGAATACGACTGTTTTCCCAGTAAAATTATGTAGGCCACGTGAAGTCACACATTCATTGCAGTTATAATTATAAACGTGTGAGTCTAGAAAGAAATGACCCATTTTATAATAAAACATGAGATTGTTATGCCGGTCGTGCATTCCGGTAGTGGGCGGCCAATGCGCATTTCTAAATATTTAAACAGACATAGCTGGCAACGTTTACTAATAAAATTCGGGACATTGATACACAATGCGGAAGAAAGTTTTCAAAAATAGGTATATAAACCTGCCCGCAGTGTAGGTAATTATGGCTGAAGTTCTGTAGACACTAAAAGCGAAGAACGGAACTGCGCCAAGCCTTAAATTTAATTGACCGTATGGAAGATGGATGATGATGTTATCGCCAGGGCCATCGTTTCCTTTGGCTCTGGCCAAGGTCCATGGGGCCCTCTATTTCCTGCCAGCGTCCTAGCTAGGGTCTATCAGAGGCAGAGTGCAACCAATTTCAAGCACCCTTTGCTCACTCTTACATCCTAGATTCTCCATAGTCTGAGTACACTTTAGTATACAATATTCCGTTTATACTAAAGTGCCCAAGACCTCCCCGGTATCAGGGGCTCTTGAGGGACTCTAAATACGTACATGATAACCATGTACGTATTTTCAGCATTTAATGTACCATACCTACCTACGTAGATATCGTTTCTAACTTCTTTCCAAAACCGCCAGTAGGTATCACAGAGTAGACAAAAACGTCACCACATGACGCTGGCAGTATAATCGACATCGGATCAGTTGCCAAAGTTGACGAAAAAAAAGAGAATAGTTTCCACGAGTGTAAAAACTAAAAACTCTAGAGCAGGGGCCCAGCAGTTACGGTTGGTAACTTTTTAAAGCGGGCCCTAACTCGCGACCAGTTTACATTTGATAACCGTTACTACAGTTACTTGACCCCATTGCAGTAACACCATGGGCATAATCATTGTACCTACCTACATAGAAAAGCTTTGCCGTGTGCAATAAATTAAATTCTCTTGATGTATAAATTCAGTAATTTAAAAAAGGGCCCAATTTTGTATCTTTACACGTACAAAATTACCTATGTAAAAATATGGTTGAATGTTGACTCGTTGGTTCAGTGGTCGCAGACGCGACTGCTGATCATAGGGGTACCCGGTGCGATCCCCTGCTGGGCAAAGTGTCAAGTAGGTACCTACTGGGGATTTGTGTTTATGATAAGGTAACAAGTACTAAACACCTTTGCCTACCTTTTTGAAAACACGGGTGAGATGTTAAAATATTTTGTATGAATGATCTCAACACAAGACATGGAATAACTTCTTTAACGCCAGCTCTCCTAATCATAGCCATCGAGAGATACGTAGGTACGCGTACCCACTACCTAAACACTTTCATTGTCCGCGAAGCAGACGCAATACTTAAGCAACCGTCGTGAATCATAGCTATTAAGTATCTGTGGCATTTTGTTTACTGCGGGGTAGTTGCGTAATACAATATCAGTACCGATGACTTTCATTTTGACAGTTCAACAACATTCATTGCGTTGTTTACGTTGTTGAGCAGACACATTAATCGAACGTATAAAGCAATGGATTAGCGACATCCTTCAAAACGATTCAGATTGAGATTGTTAATGTGTTACGCAATTAGGGTGCTGGACTAGCAAGGTTTAATTTAATGAATGACTTTGTAGCCGTACCTACAGATGATAGGCTCTGGTGTGCGATTTCTCTATGCAGAGTTTTAATATGAAACCGGGAACCACACAGCTACGCCAAAACGCAACTTATCTTAAAAATTTCTCAAACTATTCAGCTAGATGACATAAGATAACAAATTGGCACGTTAGTCTTGTCTAAAATAGTCAGCTTTTGTCACATAATTATGTACGGTCACCAAAGGAGATAAGTATTCAGGGTCGTCGGATATAGTGAAAGTTTAGTAAGAAACCGATTGATATTTTCGAATGAAATTTAATTTGATACTGTTTGTTTTCTATTAATTAAATTTAGTTTAATTCGAAAACATTCATCGGTTTCTTACTAAACTTCAACTATATCCGACGACCCTGGTTACTTATCTCCTTTGGTGACTGTACCTACGGCTCATACGCTGGTTATGTAGGCAGGAAGGCAATTTGTGACATTTTCTCATTTCAATGTCAAGTGCCCGCTAATTATACCTACTACCTATGTGAATAGCTACCACTTCTATTGTTCATTATAAACGTCGCTAATTTCTGATGTCATTTGTTTTTTGGTTCTAATTCTCTACCTTCGGGAACACGGGCGTGACAAGGCCATGTGAGCCATATTTATTACAATACTAGCGTTTGCCCGCGACTTCGCCCGCGTTGAAGTCGGAAATTATCTCACGGGAACATACTTCCGAGATAAAAATGAGAATCCAGTTTCTATTTCTGTGCCAAATTTCATCTTAATCCGTTCAGCCGTTTTTGGTTGACTGAGTAACAAACATCGAAACATAAAAAACTTTCACATTTATAATACCTATTAGTAGGATTCTGTCTCTCCGGGAAAATAGGTGTGACAAGGCCTTATGTGAGCCATATTTATCAAAATGATATCATTTAATAGTGACCTACATGGTGTACCTACCTACCTAATTAGTTTATGTGATACTGCGGTTTATTACGAAGTAGATACCTACCCATCTACTTCCACATAAAGAAAGAGGTTGATATCCGGTATCCCTCGGTGTGCCAGCCAGAACTCTCTCATTGTTTTATTATCAATCCCGTTTGTACTTCAGGCATAGGTACATTTAGGCCTTTTTTAAGGCGATACAATAGGTAATACCTACTTGTAAGTACACAAAGTTCTGTCGACCTGTCGAACATCGTAGTTACCTAATAATCACATCAACGCAACGGTCCAAAGTAGGAACATAGGTGCCGCTCTACTAAGCACATCATACCTACTTACATACAGCGTACTTTAACGGCCCACAATACAATACATCTGTGAGTGTGACTACAAACTACAAATAAATTCTATGAACATCGTTATCCTACTAACGCTTCGTGTAATTAATAGATACAAAGGGTAATTTTAATTACTCAGAGCATTAAGACCTCTACAAATTAGGTCACGCACGACCGCAGTTATCCACTTCATAGACAAATCAGACTAATTTCAATGCCAAAGGTTAGAACTTTATGAGTGAAGTATGTAGGTAGGTACTTTTACAAAGCTGTATACAGCAGTTGTTGAAACCTTTGTTGATGTCGGATAAATGGCGATGAATAAGGACTGGGAATGACAATACATTTCGGTAGTACTGTTAGGTTAAATTCGACATTCATCGAATTGATTTTATTGATTTATCAGCCAGACTGCCTCGTTTGTGAAGTGGTGGCAAACGTGACTGCCAAGTATGGGGTTCCCCCAATGATTCGAGTGTTAGGTAATGGATTATTTCATAAGGAATTTCTCAGTTGGGTACAGCCCGATTCAGGCTTTATGGCTCGGAACATGAGGCTGCGCAGGAACAAATTCATCTGTCAGCGGGGATGAGGGATTGAGGGGTGCGGTACTGCGCAGTGGGTAGTGCACTTCAGAGCCGCCACCATGTTTGAACCGGGCTTGACCGGGAAATTCCTAATAGTTTATTGCAGACGACTCGTCCCGTATTAGGTAATACGAACTGAAATATCCGCAATTCCAAGTCAACTCGCGTATTTAGCGCAAGGGTGGGAAAATCGATTATCCGATCCATGACAGTCTCACGGAGGTAAGTACTTCGGTAACGCAGGTGAATTGCCGAAGTACTTTGCCCTGTAAGTGGCTCGCCCCCTAAATATACATGGGCAAAACGCGGGTATAATACCTACACCTTCTTCTTCAAGGCATGATGTTATGATAGCCAAAGTATCCATACGGTGAATAATAATTTTCTTTGCTTGTTTACAGTCAACGGCCTGCTGATTGTCAGCCGTGGTTGCACGTGGAAGCGTCAGGACGACTACAGTACCTCATGCCCCAGCGCCTCCAACGGACCGAATGAAGTTACCAACTTCTGCGAAACCTGTGAATATGACGGCTGCAACGGCGCTGCCACCATCAGCAAAACAATCGCCCTCCTAGCCGCACCACTCACCCTCCTTCTCTTCAAGTAACCAACATAACAAACATACCAATACATAGTACAAATATATAGGTTTATTTTATTGTCTACCGTGGGACCATACCGAGAAAATTCCCCGTGTACCCAGGTGCCCACCGCAACAGTTTTAAAACTTGTTTGTATCACATCGAAATGTTGTAAATTGTTTTTATTTTTATTATAATGTACGAATACGAGTAGTTTCTTTAGTGTTTTGTGAATAATTATGCAATAATGTCTGTAGAAAGCTTTTAAGTGACTAAATACCATTTCATTTTTTTTTTCTCAGTTCTTGCAATAAAATTTAACTTGTGATTGTCACCGTATTAATATAGTTTGTTCTCACTTGCTGGTTAAGGAGTTATTTTATTTACCTGTAAATATTTTAGGTTCGCCTCTAACAATGTCTACTTACAATACATTAATATTTAAGTTAATAATAAGGATATGAAATAATAATATGTATCTAACATAGGTAATCTTGTTTAGCCCTAATTCCGATAGGTGCCTTATTTGTGAAAAATTACATTGACAAAAATATTATTGTTAATCATATTTTAAGATTGACAACATTAAATCTCAATATCTATGCAAACCACGAAGTAAATGCTAATTTTGTTTTAATAAATTTTATCGTAAATAAGTACTTATTGTTTTTTTTTTAACCGCATTCTAAAAAATGGTGGTTCTCAATTCGGATGTTTGTATTTTTTTTCATATTTGTTCGCGCATAACTCCCGTCGCTTGCCAACCAATTTGAAAATATATATTTTTTGTTGGAAATCCCATACTTCCCAAATGGTCCCATAAAATTTTTATCAAAATCGGACAAGCGGTTTTTGAAAAATCAAAAAAAAATATCACAACAAGAAAGTGAAAAATAAAAACTTTTTTACAAAAAAAAAACAATAGACTTCGAAAAACGAAATACAAAAACCAAAGACACCGACTTCCGAAATTAAAGTTATTTTTCACTTTGTAGTGTTTTTATGGAAGTCCGTTTTTTTGTAAAAAAGTTTTTATTTTTTTCTAATATTTTTAGTGGGTGTAGCAGATAAGCTGGAGAAGTGTCGTAGCCTGCGGGGTAATTGCGTAACACACTATTCAGTAGCAATGGGTTTCATTTTGACAGTTCAACAACATTCATTGCGTTATTTACGTTGTTGAGCAGACAAATTTTTCAAACATATGAAGCAATGGATAAGCAATATCCTTCAAAATGATTCATATTGTGATTGAGTGTGTTACGCGATTAAGGTGCTGATTCAAAATGTCAAATTAAACCATACACTATAAAAGATAATTGTATATTGAAGTCAACATTACAAAAGGAATGATTTATACAATACATGGACGAGACTCAGTCTTATAAATCTAAATTACTTGTATGCAACTTACAAAACAAGCTCCTATACAAGCAAACGGTGTATAAAAATATATATTCATCAAGTATGTCATAGAATACAAGATTGTTTTCTCTATTACATAACGATGTTGTTTATAAACATTCAAAGTAGAGCCACAAGTTGAATGTATTGGCATAAACAACTTTCGCCGAACATAATATTAGCATAATATTTAGCTTAAACCGAGCTTTCATTTAATCAAGTCAACGCACGCAATGTGGGAGTTAAAGGTCAAGTTGTATAGCGCTGTGAGTACTTAACCTTTGCTACTCTTGTCGTATTAGGTACAGGCCTACTGCTTAACTGAGACGGTGCCTGAGCGGCGAGGGGGCTGCGGGGCGGCGAGCGGTTTGAGCAGTGTTGCCGTTTTAGTGACTTTGTCACTAGATCTAGTGAGTTTTTGCTGTTTATGGTGATGTTTTTTATGACATAGTGACCAAAAAATCTCTGGTGACTTTTAGCGACTTTCTCATGATCAACATAGCAGTTCAATCAGCAGTTGTATGTTGTAATAAACGTTCAGTATAATGAACATAGTTAAATCGAAACTACGAAACAGATTAGCAACAACAATTCTGAATTCGATACTGTTGATAAGGAACCAGCTAAAAATTTTAAAAGAAACCTGCAAAACTTATGTTTTACCTAGTGAGTGTGTCTTATCCCAGATGACGAAAACCGTTAAAATATAATCCATCCATACATCCTTAGAACAACCGCCTTCGACTTCCACTGCAACTACAGAACAATTTTTAAGCAAAGAGTTTTAGATTAATTAAAATTGAAAGGTTTCGTTTTGTTTTTTGTTCATTGATTTTTCATATTTGTTTTTAATTAAGTGTCCCTATGTGTACAAACACCTCATATCTTTACAAATTAATTGGAAACACTTCACACACGTAATATCTGTCTGAAAAGTTTCACTAAAATAGTTCATTTAAATTGACCTTGAGTAATTTTGTTGATGAAGATTGCTTAAATAACTAAGTGACTTTTTTAATTTATTTTTTCACCCAATCTAGTGACATTTTAGTAAAAGTTTAGTGACTTTATGTTTTGCTAAGCGGCAACACTTTGACGTGTCATGAGAGCCCAGTCATTCACCGGCTGACGGGCGTCAACCCGTCCCGCACCGAGCTACAGCCCGATTCAAACTTTAAGGCGCCTCTGAAATGCGCTACTAGCTGCGCAGTACCTCACCCCTCACCCCCGCTGACACGTGAATTTGTTACTGCGCAGCGACTCGCGTCATGTTCCGAGGCGCTATAAGGTTCGAATCCGCTGTACTGCTGACATCATTACAGTAAGCCCTCGTACCTACAGGCGATTTAATATCGCGCATTAGATTTTCAATACAATGCTTAGCGCCGAAAACTGAAACTACAGTGCACGATTAAAAAACTTCGCGTTAAGCAAAAGCCCCTGCGCACCTGGGCTTAAACAGTAGGCCTATAGATTAGCCTTAGTACTTAATGTGTTAAACGGTTAAGGGGGATAAGATAACCTAACCGTTTTTAAGTAATCATGTTAATTTGATAACACGTTAACTTGCGTCCTAACATATACCCCTTGGCTGCTGGCACAAACAAGGTAAATTCAAGTGATTTTACAAAAGTTCTTATTGAGAAGTCTTAAAGTAAGTCATACAATTGCTTCAATTATGTCTACTTGTGCACTATTTAACCATTTAATAGTTTTCTTAATTTATTCTTAAAAGCTGCGTAACGTTTTACTATACTTACATACATACTATTTTATATTTATATGCTTTGATTTCATTTCTTGGACGGAATTAATGATAGTATTTTGTGCAATTACACAATAGATAAAACTATTACATATTTCTTATATTTAATTAGAGATTAAAATCCTCCAAGTCTTTCTATTTGTTTAACTCATAGCTACCACTAATTCAAATGCAACAGGGGTTTACAAGGAAACACGGTCATGTGGTTGCTAGTGTTAATCCATACTAATGTATTCCTGTTTTCTCAATGGCTATACTAGTTCAAATATTTTTTACGATTTTGTAATGTATATCCTCCGCCATGTCTCTGTTTTTTTTTTAAGTTTTATATTAATTTAAGGTATAATATGTTAGTATGGAATAACGCCAACGACTACGTGACCACGTTTCTCCTGAGTAATAATTACTTATGAGCATTTTTTTAATTAAAAAACAATCATTTAAAAAGAAACTGACAGAATGTGAATCAACTGGTACAATGGTACAGACGCCAGCACATCAAGCTACTACAATCTGTCAAATTTCTTTAATAGATTTTCAACTTTATGGTTAGAGCATTAGGTTCAAGGTTGATTGAGAAAACTTGACAGTTTCGGGTAGCTTGACCTGCTGGCGTCTGTACATTATGTCTTTCGACTGGACTTAAATACAAGAATATTCACTTATACTACCCACTGGTTTTTTTAACAAAACTAATAATTTTCCTTTATTTATTATATATATTTTAATTTATTCTTCCCTTTGTGTAAAAGTTTTTGATAGCGAAAATATAAAGTAGGTAAAAATATATAAATTGAAGAGATATGGTCCAATTTCTTGTAATAACATCAAAATTACGATAACCACTTAAGAACAACAGAGGACAGTATAAAAACGAATAAAGGTAACGGGCCAAACATCGAAGATGAATTACATCCGTCTTTACTGTTGCATGTGCAGTATTCGATGAAGATGTTGTATGTACCGGTTCTCATGAGACAGAACCTCTCGTCTCCTTGGATACCAACGTCTCCCAAGTATGCACAGTCTCTGAAGTAGCGCCATTCTCCGTTAACTGAAAGTAAATAATAAGGAGTATTATTATTAAAAAATAAATAATAAATTATTTATTGCTCGGTATTAATTACATTACAATATTTAAATAACACTAGCCACCACAATACGATTCCCTGTGTCATGGAGACTAGTCTCCTTCGTCTTACAAGATTATTAGGCACATAATAGGTAGGCTCATACATAGCATCGGTAGATAAAATTATTGAGGCCACAATAATAAGTACTGATAATAAAATTGAAAAGAGTAGGTATGCTTAGATGTTTTGGTCATGTTGAGACGATGAATTCAAGAAAACTAACAAAAGGCAAATGTGAGTAGAAACGCTGGGAGGGGACTCCCTAGAATGACATATTAGTCTTCGATCTCAAATCAGCTTACATACAAGTTTAATACCATAAATCTACTATTTGCTACCTTTGCAATAATTTTAGATACCTCAATATGTACGGAGTTATTTAACAAAATCCTGACTTTATTGATTATTCAGAATGGTCAGAAGGGCAATTCTCGTAACTTTTAAGAACATTTTCAACAAGTTTTTGACATTGATTGTCGCCGAGACGAGATTTTGAACATTTTAATTACGGGAATTGGCCTTTTGGTGTGTAGTACTCATACTCACAACCAACAAGTGGAGTATAATAATAATAAATCCCTGGACATTTCACACAGCACCATTTGTCCCAAGCTAAGCAACCTAATGCTTGTGTTATGGTAACAAGATGGCTGATAAACTACTTATATACAATTTTTTTTTGTAAATACATACATATTATAGATAGAAAAACACCCAGACTCGGAACAAATACATGTAGGTCATACAAATATTTGTTCCGTGCGGGAATCGAACCCGCGACACCCAGCGCAGCAGTCAATCGCTTAACCACTGCGCCAACCGTGCCGTGCTGAGTATGATGGTAAATGAAGCAAAAGGAGTATGTAAGGATGGTTTCAGGTGGGGTTCTGTAGTTTCTGCCTATCCCCATGAGAAGAAGGGGGCCTAAAAAGATCACTTTAAGCAATACCTCTAAAAGCTATTCATTTCCTGAATTCCCAGCAGATCATGAGCAATTCCTCTAATTTTCGTTAAATGGTTACATAATAGTTTAATCACCTACAATTCATTTCATATCAATCGTATTTGGTGTAAACATTGGTGGACCATTTTACGAATTTCCATACAAAACTGTCAAACAGGTAAATTGCGTGATATGAATTGCACACAGATCATAATATAATGAATTGTCAGTTTGTGACAATTTTACGATTTTTAATATGTTTCATATTGTTATCCAACTACGATTCTGCCAAAGTGGCCTTTTCAAGCCCCAAGGAGTGAATTAATGTATGTATGTGTATTATATAAGTATAACATTGCTGTTTTGATACATAAAGTACCAAAGAAAAGACTGATAACTTTTAATTTAAACTAATATTAGGTTATAAAAAATATGATAATCTGAAGGTTCAGATAACCTTTGCTTTATTTACATTTAGTTGTAATAAACATGAAGAGAACTCATAGAACCTTGAAGAATGATTGATTAAATAACTAAAATATTTAATCAATTCTGATTAAATATTTTAGTTATTTATGGAAAAAACAAATAGCTCAACAGATTTTTTGACAGTACATCCGTGTCTCCTAAATTACTACTCAGTGATTACGATTATACAGGCATGTAGTAGATCTCACTCTATTTCGATGTCTTGGAGTGTATAATTTACTATCTAATAAATTATTCCCGGACTTCAAAATAGAGCCTCCATACCATTTTTATGTTAGGCATCAAAGCTTGCAGTTTTGAAGCCAACATACGGGCCAGCTTTTTGGTATTAACCATCAAAAATCCATGACCATTTGAAAAGATGCAGAGTTTTTATGAAAAAATGCAGTATGGTTTGATATAAGAATCCGAGAATGTAAGTATTAATGTATGTTCCTAGAAGTATATACAAAGCATTTTGTTTGATCTGTGAAATGCTCTATTAACACATTTACATTTAACATGAAAGGAATTCATAGAAACTTGAAGAATTGGGGCTCGCAAAGATGACCCTCAGACTGAGGTTTAATTAGGTACCATACATATTCTTTTCTATTCAATATTTTAGTTAGTTACGGGAAATAACATCCGGCTCAACCAATTCGATAGGCAACAAGAATTAGATGTAATTAGTACCTATACTTTCTATTAAATTATTACTCAATGATAGCACAAGCAAGTACAGGGAAATACAAACCTTTTTGTCTGATCTTGCGGCACATTGAAGGTCGTACTCCCGGTAAATGAGATAACCCCTTCTCTTGTTTACAGTCCGTTATCGGCACCGTGCTGTTGTCGAAAGGATCAGCGCATTTCGGGTCATTACTTGACCGGCAATTCCAGCATTTGATACTGAAAACTAACATCAACAAGTGTTATTTCAGAGCACCTAGGGCGTGACCATTGTTTATGAATGAAAAACATCACTTACCGTAAGGTACGACGTTAAGTACGATGCAAATATATATGAAATACTTTACACTGATACACATGTCGATAATTAATTTTATCTTCTATTGATAAATGCTAAAATCGCCGCAATAAACAAGGAATGATTTCAGTTAGAATTTACGACTCGACCAAGCAAATATGACGTTCAATTTGACAGTTGATAATAGAGGAACGAACTAAGAAACGTTGTTCTTTCGATTTTATAGATACCGGTTTTTGAGTACAGACTGAGTAGTATATTTTAGAAAGCGGCTAGGAATATAAAATCCGTTTGCCGTGTCTTGAATGCGGAATTGCGGCCTAACTAGGCTAGCACCTAGTGGACAGCTTAGATTTATTTATTTCATCTAAGGGACCAATGAGGAAAAACTGCCACTTGCTCACTTTAGTAGGGCAATTTCCGGAATTAAAAACGTTCAAAATCTAGTCGCAATCTCATCTCGGCGACAATCAATGTCAAAAATTTGCCAAAAATGTAGGAATTTTAAAAGTATTTTTCACCGATTGAGACTGAGATCAGACTGTGAAAGTATTTATTTTAGGAACTATTGTTTATTACCAACCTTTATTTTTTTAATTGCATACTGGAATCCATTTAATTCACAAATATAAAAAACAAATTATTAGAAAGCATTGCAAAGAGAACATCGAAGTCAGTAAAGTACTGACTTCATCCTTCATCAAACCTGGTCTTTTACCAATGGTAGGTACTTTTTACACTTTTGATTTGCGATTAAAATTAAACACCAAGAGAAACAGAATAATGTTGGCATAAGAACATTACAACAGTGCTGACAGGGCACGGACGAAATTTCAGTTTTAAAAACATTGAAAAAAGTCAGTTACGGTTATTCTTACCGATTCACAAATGACGTTACAAGTTACCGGTTTAGCTCATCTCTAAACAAAGTTTGGGTTGGGTGTGTGCAGTTCGTTATTTTTATTATTTTAATCACTCTATAAGACTGAATAACATCAAAATGTTATTAAAGTCGCTCATATTTACGTTTCTGTGTATCTCGCCAACCGGTAAGTACTTAATTTTATTATCTAGTACAACTTTTGTAATGTTTTTGTACAGTGTTTGAATGTAGTTTTCTCATTTTATTTCAGTATTTTGTGTCAGATGCTACCAATGTGCATCTTCTCAAGATAATAAAGGTGAAGATAACTGTGGCGCCTACAAGAGATTCAATAAAGAAAGCCACATTGCTGTGGAGTGTTTCAGTGATGAATCTCATATGCCTGGATCTTTCTGCATGAAGCTGACTCAACAGGGACCCAAAGGATTTATTTGTAAGTTCATCTTTTTTCTAATGTTATTTTCAGGCCTCTTTGTAAAACAAAGCATTTGCCTGTATTGTTATTTTAAATTCTTAAAACAAATAATTCACGTACCTATGTGAATTGGAAATCATTAAAACATTCTGTAAATAGCTTGCATGTGATATTACGTATGCACCTTATTCGTTTTATAGAAAAGAGATTTCTTCCACCTTCAAATCACTTTTTATAAAGTTGCCACACTATTGTCACCATTTCGATCCATAATCATCTAATCACCCACAGCTGGTTACAGGCCCTCCTTTTATTCTGCCACACGTCTCTGTTCCATTCACTTTTCGTTCAGGTTTACCTTATATTTGCCCACAAATACTTATATATTTCAATCACTTAATATTTTTAAACCCCTATGTATTGTACCATTTAAAAAACTAATTCAATTTCTGAAACACATTTCCAGGGGATGGTAGATGGCGTCAAGTTATCAGACGCTGTGCATCGGTGGCTGAGACTGGAGTCACTGGTGTTTGCAACTGGGGTGTGTATGAAAATGGAGTCTACTGGGAGGAGTGTTACTGTTCCGCTGACGAGTGCAATGGTTCCTCATTTGTCACATCATCTGTAACACTTATTCTGGTTACTATAGGAACTGTTTTCTACTTGCACAAATTATTATAGGTAGTTCTAAATACTTTTAATCATGTGCCTTAATGATAACTTTTCATGTTATGGTTTTTGCCACACAAAAATTAAATATATATTACTTATTTTTTGTTATGGGATATATATAAAAAACAACAGACTTATAAATATTAAAGTGATATGATTTAATCATGTCCTTATGATACACTTTACGGAAAGCTTATGCTGAGGTAACAACTTGTGGTGTTATAGTCACCTTTTTCATCTTTTACCACCACTTTATACTGGTAATAGTAATGTATACAAACAAACATACATACTGTCATACAATGTAGGAGTGCAAAACGACAGCTAACATTTTACTTTATTTAGCTTAATAGTTATCACATGATAAAATGGATATGTACCATGTTGTATAGATACAACTGCATAGCAGCTATACATCTGTTTAGCTGTAACTTTATTATCTTTTTTTATTATAAAAGGCAGCTGAAATCTAAATTGTTAAGTACATAAAGTCACCCAATGCTTGGCCTAAATTTCCTTTCCTAAGCATTTAAATGTCCTATTTTTAAGTAATATGTGTTATTTTTTAAATAAATTTTATTTTGCTTTGTACAGACGCCAACACATCAAGCTAACCGAAACTGTCAAATATTCCCAATCAAACTTGAACCTAATGCTTTAGCGATAATGTTGAAAATCAATTAAAGAAATTTGAAATTTGTACTAGCTTGATGTGCTAGCGTCTGTACATTCTGTGCTTGAAAGCACAACGTAATTTTAACTTAAGACTAATAATATCCGTCCAAACTGAACTTTGATTATAAGATTTCCACTTGATATTATATTAATATGAATCTCATACTTTTTGTAGACTAGCAACTAAGAGATGAATGTTAATTGAATTCAATTACTAAATGTATGATAATACAGTGTTAAGTTATAAAAATTGGTCTTGAACAAAGAACAATACTGTCTTATAGATTAAAATGTTCAAGGATATCTTTGTTACCTGAAAACTGTTTAGCAAATCATGTTGAAAACTTGAAACATAGGTACTTGTGAATGTAATTTAATGATAATTTTGTGTTCAGCGCCACTTCAACTGACTGATAACAATAAATATTGTTATACATTGATTAGTTTGTTTTTTTAGGTAGTATATACCAAGGCTACCATATCTTTAGAAGTTGTGACCCGAAGGTTTTCATATTTCATTTCATTTATGAAGTTACCAGCAAATAGGCTGCAATTCCGTCCGTAAGGCCACCCAGTACTCGTATCTTTGTAGGCGATTACCACGTAATATACAAGGGCCTAATACCTGTAAGTAGAGTTATCGTCACCATTCGACAGGTTGTCAAATCAAAGAAGAACACATTTTCAATGACTGATTTGCCTTTGCCCCCGACATCACATTGCATTTAGGGCTGATTTTTCCACCGCCAGATAACTTTTATGTATGAAAAATAATATAAGAAAATTGTATGAAAAAATGTATAGGTATTCTTCGAATAAAGTTATCAGATGATTGAAAAAACAGCCCTTAAACTGACATCGGGTTTGCATTTGCGAACAGCCTCTTGAGTACCCTTTTGATAACATTGATTGATGTTCGATCCGGCACGGAAGCGTAGGTATATCAAACGATTGTGATTAGCTATACAGGTCTATTTGATACCTACATATAGAGCCACGGCGACACGTCGTGTCTAACTAATATGCAGATTACCTGCGAAGTTGTGCACTCCGCTGTTTGTTACTAAGAGGCGTGGCTGCCTATAATACCAGCCTATTATTGCCCTAGGGCAACAAAGGCGTCTTTAATATTTTAAATTTTGTTTTACACAGTCTTGTTTGATAAACAAAAGTATTAAATTGTAAAATCTTTACCATCACCGCATTTTCTGTTCACCCTTTGATATAACTTGTCTACCAGATTAAAATGAGTTTTAACGACAAAGTGGTTATTGTGACGGGGTCTAGTTCATCAGGTAGTTCGGTGCTTCTAGTTCGGCATCGGTGCTGCTACAGCCATCAAATTCGCGGAAGAAGGTGCTAAAGTGGTTCTCGTGGCGCGAAACCAAGCCAAGCTGAAAGAAGTGGCCGCAAAATGTCAAGAACACGGCGCGAAATACATCATGCATGATTATCGCTGACGTCACTAAAAACGAAGATGTCAAGAAAATTATATCCAACACCATCGTCCAGTTTGAAAAAATCGACGTGTTGGTGAACAATGCTGGAATGACTGGGAGGGCGGCAATCTGGGATTCGAATGCGATGGAGGTCTTCGACAAACTCATTTCGACTAATCTGCGCCCCTTAGTCTACTTGACCAGCCTTGCTGCTCCTCACTTGGTCAAATCTATAGGTAACATTATAAACATTTCTAGTATTGCCGCCTTAGATGTTATTGCACCTGAACACTTCCCTTACTGCACTTTGAAGGCCGGAATGGACCATTTCATGGGGTCTATATCTTGACTTTGCGCCAAAAGGCGTCAGGGTTAACAATGTGATTCCTGGGTCCGTAAAACTGACATTTGTACAAGGTTTTGGTGTGGCCAAAGCTGACTTGGACAGCTTCTGGAAAAACATGGAGACCGTGACTGCGTTAGGCAGGGTTTCGGATCCTGCAGTAATAGGCGACTTGGTGCTGTTCCTGGCTAGCGACAAAGCGAGAGCTATTACGGGATCGGTTTACTTTTCCGTTATAGGTGCATTGTTGCAGAGAAATATTTCATCATAATGCAGTGCAAGTGATTTTTGAAAATTATTAGGTTGACTGCCTTAAATGTTTTTTGTACCGACACCACAAGATGTTTTTGTTCGATTCAATAAAATATTTAATACTTTATAATCATTGTTTGTTTAATTTTAAAATTAGTTATTTATTGACGATGCAATAAGACGTCTTTAATACCTACTCTTGATAAGGGATGCTAATTAATTAAATTCCACATAATATACTAATTAATAATTGTTTTTAATTATTAATAATACTAATTAAGCACTTTACATACCTAATCAAGAGTAAAACTCCTTATTGTCTCGTCCATGACCATAAACATGATCGTAAACATGTAGCGGTTCTAACCATCATACGAATACGAGCATCTATCTTCTAGCAGGTGGATGAGAGTATCTGAGGATTGAGTTACATGACGTGAGATTAGAGGGGCCTATGTCCAGCTGTGAACTTCTACAGGCTGATGATGTTCGTGATGTTTTCACAAGGATTGAGTCCAAAGCCCCAACTCAATATCAATCCGCATCTACTAGATAAATAGGTCAATATATGCCTAGCTTTTTCCCAACTATGTTGGGGTCGGTTCCCAGTCTAACCGGATGCAGCTGACTGTCGTTCGGCCTTTCTGACCACCACAACCCAGTTACTGGGTAACATGATGTCCCTTGGTAAGACTGGTTGATAGACTTTTTGGCTTCTGCCTACCCGTAATGACTGTCAAAGATCCATGAATTTCAGCCGGAACCGTCCACTTTTGACTGCAGTCTTTTCAAAGATTTTACCTCTGATTTTGCATTACTGTCAAAATCAGTGATCCTTATTCCCGTTACCATAAGGTTGCTGTTCGGTGGCTGCCACTGACAATTCTGTCACTATCACAATGATCTTTATTCCCGTTACCATAAGGTTGCTGAAGGACTGTACCCGTAACGACTGTCAAAGATCTACGAATGACAGTCGGGATCTACTTGATAAATAGGGATCTAATGTTATTCCAAAAGTCCCGCACGGGTCCTCCTACCCTTTCCTTCAGTAGATAGGTAGCTATCATATAAGGGAATCTGATAGGTAGGAGTAACAATTCGTTTGTCAAGCGTGACGTGTACGCTACGCGTATTGTGCAAATATCTGTGACCGTTCATTGTCGCGGTCATGTTCATTCAGTGTCCTTAGCACAAACACACGGATATTATTTGCAACGTTATGGTAACTTAATATCACGCCAGAGTTCATCAAAGTCAAACTCAAAGCATTTATTTCAATTTCAAATAAACCAATCACAGGCACTTTTGAATTGTCAAGGGGTCGGTCAGTCAAAAAGATGAAGTTAGTTGCACATTCCAAAGCGTAGTAAATTCCTATGGAGAAGAACGGGCACGAAACTCCACGGATACTGTTTTAAATCAAATGATTGGTTAGATCATTCATGTTGAAATTATACATGTGAGAACGATGTAAAAAGAAAAATAAAACACAACAATTCAAAAATTAAAACTTACGGCGCCGGTCATGAACATGAAGTACGGATCAGTGCCAGTACCATTCAGGTTCAGTTCAACCATTTTGAAGGGAACTAATGATCCAACGCACACGCCACCACCAGCGAGACATTTGAGTGAGCATGGCATACTCTTAGCCGCCGGAGGACATTCAAGTCAATGAAAATTGCACCCAATAAATGGTAGCTTTATAAGTACATAGATAGTGGTACATAGTACTCACACAAACTTAAATGCTAGAACGTGAAGGGAAGAGAATATGCCTAAGTCATAGCCAGTGCTAAGTAACGTTTAATGATTCCGGCCTAAGCTACGAGTTAGGTACTCGTAGCTTAGGCCCGAATCATTAAACGTTTCATCATCATCTGCCTAGCCTTTTCCCAACTATGTTGGGGTTGGCTTCCAGTCTAACCGGATGCAGCTGAATACCAGTATTTTACATGAAGCGACTGCCTATCTGACCTCCACAACCCAGTTACTGGGTAATACTGTTGCGCGCCACAATTAATGCCTGATACATGGTGACATTTTTACCACTAGAACCCGAAGCTCGTCAGACTGGTTGTCAGACTTTCGGGCTATTGACAACCCGTAACTACTTTCAAAGATTCACGAATGACAGCCGGGACCAACGGCTTAACGTGCTTTCCGAGGCACGGAGGGGTCTTGGTATGTGAAAATGGTCACCCATCCACGGAATGAATCATTAAACGTTTATTATCAAAAAAAAAAAAACATTTTGCATGCTTTTCCAATAATATGCTCGATATGGGGGACGAAAGTATTTTTTTTTTGTCGAACAGTACCTACCTACTCCCAGATCTTTAATTTCATTCATTCTTGTATATCTTTATTTATTTATTTTTCTTTTCACTTTGTATATTTACGATTCTCACTCTTCATTTCATTTTGAAGATTCCGTAGGTAGTAGGTACGCTAAAGGATGAAAACCGAAAACGGGCCCCTATTTCTAACCTAACGTTATCTGCAGTGGCGTAACAATAGGGTGACAGAAGGGGTAAATGCCACGGGCCCCCAGCCGCAGGGACCCCCGACCCAAGAGGGCCATGAGCACAAGAGGATCTTAACGTTAGTATAGAAATGCAAACATTTTTTGAAACTAGGCAAAAATTTTATGAAAATAGCCATTTCCGTTGACAAGGTTGGGATCTTCAATGATGTTCTGGTCACCCTTTATGACATCCATGCATCAAAAAATAAAAATTCCCGTATTTCCGTAAATTTAAAAGGGATCGTCTGATGAGAACTGGATACTAGGTAAAGCTGCAAGGAATAGTTGTAATCAGTAACTTGGACGATCTCAACCGTCATTTCTCCGCTGTTTCTACGATGGATCGTCTAACCAAGCAACAAACTCTGTCTTTAATTTCTGGTTTAACGTGTCCTTGTGTATACTAATCCTTTCAGTTTCGTCCCAGTTAAAACGGGAGAGATCAAAAAGATAATTATATCTATTAAATCAAAACCGATGGGATGTGACACTATCATCTGTGGTATGATTATAACTAATCTGGATCACCTCCTACCCACTTCTACTTAAAAAAAATCCCTATACACCAGAATATTCCCTTCCATTTGGCGCAAAGCCTATGTGCGTCCACTACCTAAAGTTTCTAATGGCTCTGTTTCTACCCACTTTCACCCTATTTCTATCCTTCCCTTCCTATCCAAAGTGCTCGAGGCCTCCACAAACAATTCTCCAATTTGCTTCATAGTAACTCACTCATTAGCCCTCTTCAGTCTGGGTTCAGGCCCGGGCACAGTACTGTTTCCGCCCTCCTTAAAGTTACTGGCGATATAAGGGTACTACTGGATGACATCAAAGTTACTGCACTAGTGTTTTATTAGTGTTGGTAGATTTCTCGAATGCCTTCGAATTTCTTTAATACCGTCAGTCACGACATCCTGATAACCATTCTGTCCTATGTTATGATCTCTCTCGAGGCACTGGAATAGTTCTCCTCTTACCTTCAGAAACGTCGGCAGTCTGTTCATGTTGGGGATTCTTCACCATGCTGGTGTGATTTGGAAACTGGCCTTCCTCAAGGCGGTATTCTTTCTCCTCTTCTGGTTTCAGTATTTATTAATTTTATAACTTCCGAACTTCAGTGTGCGTATAATCACTTGCAATTGTACTGACAAGGGATGGTTGGAGAAATACCCGAACCTATCGACAAATTAAATAGGGACTTGATAGCCATAAAAACCAGGTTTGATAGATTTGGGGCAACAGTAATCCCCTAAAAGTGTCAGACGATCATCATAGGTAATTCTGGAGTATGAGTAAGGTTCTCTTCGATCGTTCCATTTAGTACTGATGTGAAGGACCTAGGCTTGCACATTATAGTACCTTGAACTGGCGTGGTTAGCCAGGCGGCTACTTGAATGCTGCGGGCTGGTACCGACTGAAAAATTTATTACCAATGAGTACGAAGACAATGCTTGTGCAGTCCTTAATTTTCCCTTTCATCGATTATGGTGATGTGTGCTACTATGACCTGAATGCAGATCTCCTCGACAAACTTGACCGTTTTCTCAATTACCTAAACGATTTTCTTTCAATCTGCATAAGTATGATCATGTCTGCGAATTGGTCGCTTATGAAGTGGTTACCATACGCCTGCGCTGAGAGCAAAGGGCCTTGCCCACGTTGTTTTCATTTCTTGACTCTCCCACTTCTCTTAGTACATATAATACTACAGTACTCAAACTGAAAACAGTCGACCGAGTTGTTGTTATATCACCCGTTACCTACACTCAGGTACTACTATAAGTGGGCATTAATTATAAAATAAGTAGGTAAGTGGTGTTTGATAAACAAACGTATATAAATTGTAAAATCATTACCAACGCCGCATTTTCTGTTCACCGTTTGATATAGGTAACTTGTCTACCAGATTAAAATGAGTTTTAACGATAAAGTGGTTATTGTGACGGGGGCCAGTTCAGGCATCGGTGCTGCTACAGCCATCAAATTCGCGGAAGAAGGTGCTAAAGTGGTTCTAGTGGCGCGAAACCAAGCCAAGCTGAAAGAAGTGGCCGCAAAATGTCAAGAACACGGCGCGAAATGCATCATGATTATCGCTGACGTCACTAAAAACGAAGATGTCAAGAAAATTATATCCAACACCATCGCCCAGTTTGAAAAAATCGACGTGTTGGTGAACAATGCTGGAATAGCTGGGAAGGCGGCAATCTGGGATGCGAATGCTATGGAGGTCTTCGACAAAGTCATGTCGACTAATTTGCGCTCCGTGGTCTACTTGACCAACCTTGCTGCTCCTCACTTGATCAAATCTAGAGGTAACATTATCAACATTTCTAGTATTGCCGCCATAGATATTATTTCATCTGAACACTTCACTTACTGCACTTCTAAGGCCGGAATGGACCATTTCATGAGGTCCATAGCTCTTGACTTTGCGTCCAAAGGCGTCAGGGTTAACAATGTGAATCCTGGGCCCGTAAAAACTGACATTGTACAAAGTTTTGGTGTGGACAAATCTGAATTGGACAGCTTCTGGAAAAAGATGGCGAACATGACTGCTTTAGGCAGGGTTTCGGATCCTGCAGAAATAGGCGACTTGGTGCTGTTCCTGGCTAGTGACAAAGCGAGAGCTATTACGGGATCGGCTTACATTACCGATAACGGTGCATTGTTAAAAAGAAATACTGCAACATAATGCAGTGCAAGTTTGTTTTGAAAATTATTAGGTAGACCGTGCCTTGTAATGTTTTTTGTACAGACGCCAGCACATCAAGCTGCTACAATCTGTCAAATTTCTTTAATAGATTTTCAACTTTATCGCTAAAGCATTAAGGTTCAAGGTTGATTGGGAAAATTTGACAGTTTCGGGTAGCTTGACCTGCTGGCGTCTGTACCTACACCACAAGATGATTTTATTCTATTCAGTAAAATATTTAACATTTTATAATCATTGTTTGTTTAATTTTAAAATTAGTTATTTATTGACGGCTTATTACCGCCGCTTATTAGGCGTCTTTAATTCCTACGTACTCTTGATTGGGTATGTAGATTGCTGCTATAATTTATTATAGGTACTTGAGTAATAAATAATACTAATTAATTAAATTCCACATAATATACTAATTACTAATTCTATTTGATTATTAATAATACTAATTAAGCACTTTACACTTACATACCTAATCAAGAGTTAAAAACTCCTTCGTGTCTCGTTCTCATGACCGTAAACATCGAGCGGTTCTACCCATCCAGTGCCTACCAAGACCGTTACCGCTAGGACCTTCAACCAGCCGCAAACCAGCAACGGTGGAACGAGTCTCTATCTTCTAGCAGCTGGATGAGAGTATCTGAGAATTGAGTTACATGGCGTGCGATTAGAGGGGCCTTTGTCCAGCTGTGGACTTCTACAAGCTGATGATGTTCGTGATGTTTTCACAAGGATTGAGTCCAAAGCACCAAATCAATATAAATCCGCATCTACTAACACTTGGACAGTGCAGCAAGTACCTATATAACCTATTTCTCGTAGAACTACATTTTCACCAGGTATGTTCAAATACCAAACCATCGAGTTTTTATTTATACCTACTTACATTAGGTACCTACACGTTACTGCACTTGTTCAATCATAAATTCATCAACATTAAATAACGGTGTTGTTTCCAGGTGTCACAAATTATTTTCGTACTGACCCGACTTACGGCGGTCAGGTTCCTTTGTATGAGATCAAGCATCTGTAGTTCTGTACGCAGTAGGTATCCATTATACAGGGTGGCAGGGAAATCGACGCGCAACCCGTTACCATGGATTTAATACATGATTCTGGACACCGCTTTTTTTTTCTTTTTTTTTTCTGGATGAGAAATCAAATGACCCCTCCACGCTGGGTGGAGTGGAAGGGAGTGTCAGACTCTTACTGACTAAAACCCACCCGTGTTCCTTCCTTAGCCCTTTCTGTTCCAGGGCAGCGGTAACCCTTTCGGACGATCCCGCTACCCTGGCAGGCTTCGGCCCTATCGGGCCCCTTCGCTATCGGGCACCCCTACGTTAAAAAATTTAATTGGTTATCATGTGCTGAATTCATGGTTACAGTTTAACGTTTATAGATCTCGGCTTAAGCTATATTGCCAAAAAAAACTTAATTAAGATGACAAATTATTGTTTGGTCTATCGTCCGGGATTCATTCATTCCGTTCGTCACCGAGACTACAATGGGACAGTGGTACCTACAATGATGCCATCACTCAAACTAAATTACTGTTAAGTAAGATTAATTGATTTCTTAAATGGAGTTTAGGAGTCAAATGTATTAAGTTTCAATCAAGAAGATTAGTCGTGGAATCTCATGACGATTATGACGCGTAGCAACTAGAAATATAAGACAAAGCAGTTAGCTTAGCGATCAGCGACGATTCTCACTGTTCGTTTCATTTTAAGGGTTCCGTAGGTACCCTAAAGGATGAAAACTAAAAACGGGCCCCTATTTGTAACCTAACGTTGTCAGTCTGTGTGTCGCAGAGCTGTAGGTATCTTTTTAACCGGATGACCTCAGTCACGACAAATACCTAGTAGTATGTATATGTAGTGGTTGTATCTATGAAACCAAGTATGTCGGAAAAACAAGTGGCACTAGCCAGGTTTTTCGTATCCTTCATGTTCAAACATACTTATTTAAGATCTTATTACAGGTACTAAGTAGGTAGGTAGTACAATTATCTACTTAGTAGCTAGAATCTCCATTGTGGAATATATTAGCCTCCTAATAACAACTAATGGTATAAGTCGTTAGGGAATATACCTACCTATTAGCCATACAAACTTAATATATCACCTATATATCGGTAGATACCTAATTACTAAGCCAGGTAAATGGATCTTCTTTGTCTTGAACGGTAAACTTAATTTGTTCCAAATAGAACATCATTCGAAATAGCCTGCAGCTTTCTATTATTTTCTTGATTCACATCAGCTTTGAACATAATATAGGTAAAAAGAACCAAATTCAGGCTATCTTTCTATTAATTCAATAAATCTATTCTCACGAATTCAAAATTTCAAAGAAATCCTTGGCCCTTACATCAAACGAATGAGGTAAAGGAAAGTAGAAAATGTCCTTTTCATAATGAATTATGGTTGCTCATTGAGCTTTCAGCGGTTCCTATCTCGGCTGTCCTCGCCCCCTCTTCGGCGAACATCGGGCCGGCCACAGAGCTTCGTAGCGAACGAAACGCTATACGCCCTGCCTTGTCTGACTCATAGCTGAGTCAACGCTCAGAGTGAGCAAGCACACGTGTTTCGCCCCTCCCCAGCTTGTATATTTTCATTCGAATCCCGGTCGAGGCTTGATATTTTCCCGTAGGCCCGAACCTTCAGTCCTCTGAAAGTCGCGGTGGGACTTCCACATTTCCCCCGAACTTCAAACCGGTACAACAGTTTCATGTGGAATGATTAAGTAACCATTGCGATGCTTTGTGTAACTGAGTGATGCTAATGATAAGACGTGAATTGTTGTGTTTTAAGTGTTGATTAATTGATAAAATTGTTCGAGAGCTCCCAGGGAACAATTGGTGGTGACAGAACGAGGTCGTATTACCGTCCTTGTGAACGGGCATTAACAAATTTAGGCGCCGTAAGTACTTATATTTTTTTGTTTTTATTGTTGCACTTAGGTATATTGATCTGCGTTTGATTTGTTTTGACGAAGGACGTAAGCATGCTAAAGGTTACGACCCCTGCTCCGTGGAGGCTGGAGGGAGGGAGCCTGTGACGTTATCTAACTACCCCTTTGGAAAAATAGGGGTATATCATACCTCTTTATGTTACATTTAAATATCTCGTGAAGAAGTTTCATTCGTGATCTTTGTATTCAAATGCGGGCTCAACCTGAAGTCTAATGTGGTACTTATTTAATCATTTATTTGATAAAGGTGTAGGGTACAGTAATTAGGAAATGACTCTAATAGAACATGACACAAATATTACAATTCACGCCAAGAACATTACCTACACAGGAAAACATAAACTAATTAAGTTGTCCTTATAAATCAAACGGCAAGGAATGAAATACCTACCTAAGTAATTATAATCTGAGGAAAAACATAATGCTGTTACCTACCTAAAGTAAAAAAAAACTATTAACATTACAGAAAGAAAATGATTGATCACCATAAAATATAATAGGTAGAGTTTTTCACGTAGCCGTATTAGGGACCTAACACCTATTTTGGAATAGGTTTTTTTAAAAGATAGGTAGGTACCTACTCAACCTAACCAATAGTTCTATACACCTCATAGGAACCGAAGCTTTTTTTAGGAAATCGCTGAATTAAATTGGCCCGCCTTTTTATTGAAGCCATACAACAAAACCTGTAGGTACCTACTGTACTACGGTACGGTACTAAGTATGGTACTACCAAAAAAACCGCGTACATAAACGTCAAAAAAGTCCTAACAATTTTGGCCTAAAATTCATTATGTTAATGGAATTTAAATCTCCTTCGAAATTTTTATTTTTGGCACTAGAACCAATTTGGGGCACCGGGTGGGAAACTTAGCTAATTAATCGGCCATACTGTCGTGAACTTGTCAATTTTTAGGCAAATAAATTGAACTATTAAGCTATCGAAAACCAACCTATCTGCCTAGCCTTTTCCCAACTATGGAATTAGAATCGGCTTCCATGACAAATCATACAAATATGTTGTGTTTTCCGTCACAAATATGTTGACCTAGGTACGATTTGTGGTTTCGGATTCCCATTTAAAATATGGAAATCATTTAATTTTAAAAGGGTAGTTAGGTATAACTACCCTTTTAAAATTGGATGTTTTTTAGGGGAGCTAAGTATTTACGAGTACTACAATAGGTATATTGTAGTAAATACTTAGTTGTCAATAAAACATCCAGAATAATTATTAAATTAAATTTTATTTTAATTATATTCATCATCTGCCTAGCCTCTTCCCAACTCTGTTGGGGTCGGATTCCAGTCTAACCGGATGCAGCTGAATACCAGTATTTTACATGGAGCGACTGCCTATCAGACCTCCACAACACAGTTACTGGGGAATACTTAAGTTTGTTTCGGTCTGTCTTTTCAGAATAGTCAGATAGGAAACGCCGACCTCATCTAGTTTTAAAATATGATTGACGTGTATAAGTGTTTTACAAACCTACTTACAAAATAAAATCATTTATCAATACAATACCACTTGGTAAGACTGGTTGTCAGACTTTCGGGCTTCTGACGACCCGTAACGATTTTCAAAGATCTACGAATGACAGCCGGGACCAACGGCTTAACGTGCTTTCCGAGTCACGAAGGGTCTTGGTATGTAAAGATGGTCACCCATCCATGGACCAACCGTGACAAGCGTAGCGTAACCTGACCGATCGACCCGTGGAACTGTTATTACTTGGCCACAAGAAAAACCAACCGTGTTACAAAATAAACAATGAGGCGCACGTTTTTGAAAGTAATTCTATGAAAAAGTATGTGCAGGTGTCGTTCTGTTGTTTCTGCCTAGAAAGCGTGCGTTATATGTATGTATGTCACATTAGGGTAAACCCTGTGATGATAGTTTAAGCTGATATAAAAAATAAATACATGTATAAAAAATAGATACCGAATCAACTCTACTGTGTTTAACTACACAGTTTAGAGCTTTTTTGAAACTCGCACATACCTGAGGGGAATTCTCGTACCTAATTTTAAGAACGTTCACAGTCTGATCTCAGTCTCGATCTGTCAAAAATTGCATCTAATTTCCCTACATTTTGACAAGTTTTTGACATTTGTTTGTCGCCGAGATGAGACTGCGACTAGATTTTAAACGTTTTAAATTACGAGAATTGGCCTTCCGGAGTCTTCCAGCCTAAAACTATTGTAACTCACATTAGTTTTAAACTGGAAGACCCAGAGATGCTAATTAGACTGGCAAGAAACAGCAGTACCTATAACCTGCCTACCATTACTTACCTAAGTGTTGCCATAAAACAAGAAATAAAAACTACGACTCTGTCGAACTCTTTAGACGAGGAGCTTTACTATAGCTAAACGTAACATTACCCAACGCTATCATAGGTTTACCTTTATACTCGTAGCGCTTGTGTATATTAAATTAAACTTTATAGCCTTCCATCATGGTAAAATTTTTACGGCATTATCTCTGAAGAAATGATGAAGAACGAATTCGATTATGATAAAGCAACAGATAACAGTTGAGGCAATCCATTGTTTGCAAGATGCAAAGGCTTCTTTCTCATACAGAGAAGGCATGAGCATGATGAGCACCACTTTCGGACTTACCTACATTTATTTATGTATACTAGTTGCGCCCCGCGGTTTCACCTGTATAAGTTTCGATCGATGGGAATATCAGGATAAAAAGTAACCTATGTTAATCCTGGTTATGAACCAACTGTGTGCCAAATTTCATCCAAATCCGTTCAGTAGTTTTTGCGTGAAAGAGTAACAAACATCCATCCATCCATCCAAACTTTCACGTTTATAATATTAGTACGATATAATATTAGTAGGATTAGAGCATCCAAGCTAAAACAGCTAAAAAAACTAAACAAACAAAAACCTGTACCTTACTAACACTAGATATTAAGTAAAATTGTTACTATTCCTATTTATGGACTCTGCCTGGGTAAAAAGTTTTCTATTTCTAACAGGAAGCCAATAACAAGTCATCCCGTTTATCAATATAGGTAAGTCCAAGTTCACGTGTACTTGAACTCATCTTCATCGTTCACGTGTACTTCAACTCATTGTCATCGTTCACGTGTACTTGAACTCATCTTCATCGTTCACGTGTACTTCAACTCATTGTCATCGTTCACGTGTACTTGAACTCATCTTCGTCGTTCACGTGTACTCAATGCATCATGATGATGCATTGTGTGAAAGCTGATGATAATGTGGTAGCTAGAAAGGGGGTAAATACTGAGATAACGGCTGATGTATCTATGGAAGAAGAAGACATATCAATCAATCAATCATTTATTTTGTTAAACATAGGTATGATTACAGATATTATAATTATACTCTTAGATATGTGCACTATGTTTTGCCAATATATGGCGTACAAAATTAACATAAACAAGCAATTAATAATAATAATAAGGTACAATCAATAAAGGCATGTCAATAGATTACATTAAAAAAGAAAAAGCATGTCAAAATATATTGAATTAAATAAAATCATAAGTGTTTGATTGGCATGTCGCAAACGTCATACCTACATACTGCACTGAACTCCAATAACTTCCGATTTTAAGAGCAAAATGCCGATTTGATTAAGTTGCGAGAGAGTGGAGAGAGGATAATACCTACAGGGTTGCAGGGATATCGATGCGCAACCTGTTACTATGGATTCAGTACATGATTCTGGACCCCCAGCGTTGAAACTTTTCGTCGGTTATTAACAAAAAAAAAAAAATTCATACATTAGGCCGCGTAGGCACACTTTCCTTCCTATGACACATCAGATTTTTTTGGTGACCGACGAAAATTTTCTACGCTAAAATCATGTCTGAATTCATGGTTACAGTTTGCGCGTCGATATCCCTGCCTTCCTGTATAGATAGGAATCCACACACATTTTCTATTGTTTTCAAAATAGAGAAAAACTCTTCCAAGAGTTTAGAACTTTATTGTCTTAAGACACGCCCAAGGCTGAAGGTCCGTTAATAAAATCGATCCACTTTGACGCATCTATTCGGTAAACAAGGATCCTCTAGGGGTAAACAGTAGGTACTCGTACGTTTTTTCTCAAGAGTTTCCTTCGTAAGTATATGTAGCACTTTCAGTGATTTTGATACGCCTCTAAATTTATTAGGGTTTCATGACTATAAAACGCTGATTCCGACTCAACTCTGTCAAGCGTGATATAATTAAAACTAATGATATAGTCAGGGGGCTTGTGGCTAAGTAATAACAGCCGCACGGGTCGATCGATCAGGTTAAGCTACGCTTGCCGCGGTTGGTCCGTGGATGGGTGACCATCTTCACATACCAAGACCCCTCCGTGCCTCGAAAAGCACGTTAAGCCGTTGGTCCCGGCTGTCATTCATGCACCTTTGACAGTCGTTACGGGTCTTCAGAAGCCCGAAAGTCTGACAACCAGTCTTACCAAGGGGTATCGTATTGCCCAGTAACTGGATTGTCAAGGTCAGATAGGCAGTAGCTCTATGTAAAATACTGGTACTCAGCTGCATCCGGTTAGACTGGAATCCGACACCAACATAGTTGGTAAAAGTCTAGGCAGATGATGAATATAATTAAATTATAATTTAATTTAATAATTATTCTAGATGTTTATATAATGAGAGCTAAGTATTTACTACAACATAACTACCCTTTTAAAATTAAATGATTTCCATATTTACTATTATATTTACTGGGAATCCGAAACCACAAATCGTACCTAGGTCAACATATTTGTGACGGAAGACACAACATATTTGTATGATTTGTCATCACTTGTTTAATAACTACTTTTATTAGGGGACGGAATCGCCTTCCGGTTCCGTTCCTTAATAAAAGTAGTTATTAAACAAGTAGGAACCGAAAGGCGGTTCTGTTCCTCAAAAGGAAAACACGGAACCCTTATTGGATCACTTCGTTGTCCGTCTGTCAGTCTATCAAAGCCCTTTGCCTCCTTTTTTCCTTTTTTTTAAGCCATTGGCTGTCACGACTATCAGCACAATGATCACTGAGTCCACATCCCACATGTAGACAACCGCGCGAGCCAAGTCAAGATACTTGATTTGTTTATCTTTCTCGGCTTTCACGAATATAATACCTATTTTTATTATTATTAACCATGAAACCAACCTTTGCCTAGCAGGGGCAAAGGTACTCCCATTGTACCTCTCTCTGTCCAGAGCTGCCAAGGACAAATCTTTATTAAAGGACTCCAGCTCATCCTGGCATCTCCGTCTGCGCCTAGATACCTATTAGATACCTTAGATTTTCTAATGCTACCGAAACATCATACTGTTAAAACATCCTACAGCAGCCACACAAAATGTAACAGTTACAAATAAGGAATCTACTTTAAATTGTGGCAATGGAACTTCAAACTCTTATCCAAATCGAAGTGCCGAAGTTTAACTGTGGGTATTGATTTTCAAAGGGCGCAAAAACTTTGCGAAGCTTTGAATTTACATAAGTATATATTACCTCCTTCGTAAGAAAACTCGGTGGCAAAGGCACTCAACGTATGCAATGAACTGCAGAAACTCGAAGTTTGAAAGAAATAAAAGAAAGAAATAAGCTTCACCAATCGCTATCGAAATAAATTCAAAGATACGGGGAGATCGAAAGAGATCTGTATGCTTTAGGTTTATTAAGATGGCGTCGACCGGAGACGATCCCTTGTTTGGACCACCCTTGGCTACTGAGTTTTTAAATCACAGGATCGATGACAGGTTGGTCGGGAAGGTTCAATCGTACTGATTGAACCTTCCCGACCAACCAGCGGGGTAATTGCGTATTTCATTTTGACAGTTCAACCACATTCATTGCGTTATTTACGTTGTTGAGCAGACCAATTTTTCGAACATTTAAAGCAGTAGCAGTAGTTACGCAGTTAGGGTGCTGGTTTTAATAAGACAAATCTAACTCTAGAAAGAGACAGTCACACAAGTATGAGACACGATACTAAAAAGAGTCGAACTTTGGTAAAACACGGTCGTGGTTTACTAGAGTGATGAAGAAGTACCAATCGTTAGCTTTAAGGTTTATGACCAAAAATAATGGTGTGTAAAGGACGAGGCCTACACCAGGCATTGGATGAACAAAGAGTGATTTATCACTCTTTGTTCTATTCCTAGATCACCTATTGCCTATTGCCTATTGGTTGCCTATTTCTAGATTTCTTCTTTATCTTTAGATAAAGAAGAAATCTAGAAATGACGATAATAATAATAATTTTGGTTTTGCCTGTTATGGTTTCACGTATATAATATAAATATAAAAACTGCTACTAAAAAATATATATTAGAAAATTGTGAGATGACAAAAGAGACGCTGACGTTGACGTTGGTGTTGCTATTATTTACGATGATGTGAGAATTACATACAGGTAAAATACATATATTTTAAGAGCATGTCGAATGTTCAATATGGTGCGCCGGGATGTTGAGCTTGATTTATTCACAAATAGTGTTTAGAAATTTAAAAAAATGTTGAGTAACTTTTTCTTTGAAGTGTAACTTGTTTAATATATTTTATTTTTGTTTATTCTCTTCAGTTGTTTCTGTGTTTAACTCTCACGCTGTATATACCGTTTTTTTTTTTCAATTTTATACATAAGTTTTTATAAGTGGAAACTTGTAATTGGCTTTCTTCTACATATTATTTTGGGCTACTCGAATGTATTAGCTGTAAGTTAATTAATAAAATAAAATGTAGGATACGACAATACGATTTCTACCCCTACATACAAACTATTGATCGTATAAACTGCATGGCATACAAGTGCATTCCATTTATTGATGCCAATTAATATTACAACTGCCAAGTTCAAATCAATTTGCAAGATTGAATGAATGAATCACTACTTCACTAGTTAAAGTACCTAGTTATATTGTACATGTGTGCTGCGAACTGACTTCATTATTGGTGTTTGTATTAATTGTGTGGCAAATATTGTGAAATAGCTGTGAGAAGTTGTCGCGCTTGCCAGAAAAAGGTAATAATATGTATATATTTGAACAATATTTGGTGTATTTTGGGGCTATTGTCACTCTTCTACAGGATATAAGCCCTTTTATTCATCAGCCTATAATGTTCCCACTGCTGGGACACAGGCCTCCTCTCTGTGAGAGGGAGTGGGCCGTAATCCACCACGCGGGCCCAGTGCGGGTTGGTACCTACATACTTAGTATGCCAAAATCTTAGAGTACCTAACCTTAATCCCCGATGAAATCCTTTGTTTATAGGTTTGTGGCTTTAGGTACCTATCTCCATATCCGTCATGAGGCCGAGCTACAACTATTTCATGATCATTAATATGATGACTACACGCTGACATCATCTCCTGTTACAACAAGTCGAATGCAGGAAAGACCTTTAAAGACAGAGAGTAAAAATATTGAGTACTTATAACAGTTTGAGTTTATGTTTGAATTTTGTGTTTGCTTAGCGAATTTCCCAGAGGACTTGCAGATTACACAAATACTATGAATCTACATGACATATTTGTCTCTGGGATCGCACATACTACATACTGGCTTATTTAGAACCGTTGTTAGATAGATAGATAGATCATTTATTAATTGCACACAAAGGAAATAGCACAACACAAAAAAGCAATATTAAATGATAATAAATCACATAAATAATTATTAAAAAAATACAAGGTATATTATATATATTTAAAAAACAAATTTTAATGAAATAAAGCAACTAACACTAGTACCTACTGTGCGTGTCTGATGGTTACGCCAAACGTAACATAAGGTCATCGAGTACTCGAAATAAATACGCGAATTATTAGTGTTGTAAAGAAGTGTTATGTAATGTAGTGGATGAAATGATGTAAGTATACTCGCAATTGATTTTATTGAACGTATCGCTAATTGCTTTCAATTTTCTTGTTTATTCTGGAACAAGCGGGTACATATAACCGAACGTGTGTTGCTTTATGTAAATCGATGATTGGTAGCTAGTTAGGGGCCCTCGGCAAAACATGTGTCTACATCGTCAGTATACATATGTATATTGTATGCTATATGGCGTGTTAACTATCCTTGATTACCTATACTCCATTTATTATATAACTTTTGATTTATAACGCGAGTAATATTTTTAAATGACTACATTTAAGAGTTCAATTTTAGTTTTTAATTAGCCATTAATTTCCCACTGCTGGGCATAGCTCTTTTATCTCTTTCCATCTCTGTGTCCAGAGCTTCAAAGGATCAATCTTTATGGTCACTACATATTTTTTCGTATAGGTATCGTAAAATAACGAAGCTTATTTTACGCTTATATCGAAATAACGATGTCGTTATTTACAGAGACTTAAATCTGAGGACACCCACTCGTTTCCTCTAGCCACGAAGATTTTAATTTTATTTACTAAAATCTAAGGAAACCCACTCGTTTCCTCTAGGCACGGAGATTTTAATTTACTAAAGTATTCTTAAAGCTATACCTACAGCTTAGTTGTATCAAAATGTTGACGAAAAAAATTTAAACCATGACAAATCCGTTTCCGAATTCCGTTTTAGAATAGAATCGAATAGTAAAACGTGACCAGTCGTACATCTCTGTCAGCGGAAGCCTTCTGTCGATGAAATCCTTCGCATTGATATTCGTGACAGAATGTGGATCTAACTGAGGCGAATATAGCATTACCGGCTGTCATGTCTGTCCTGGTCTTAACTAAGGATTTGCGGCTCATGTAATCGGTATGCGAAACCCGAAAACGAATTAGAAGCTTCCCAATTATTTAGGAAAACAAATCAAAATGGGTGCTTTTGGAGAGTTTTTTGCATCGCGTCTATGTGCGTCTTCTTTAAGTGTCGATGGTACTATTCCTCGTTCTTTTTTTGTATAGTTTGAGCCCAGTAGGTGGCCACGTTAATTTCGGCATCAGTGGCATCTTTGTGTGTCTATGTGCTAAAAAACATAAATAAACAATAAACAATATTTATTCGTTCAAGACTTAAACCTATCTACATACATTTGTATCAAATGTACAAATGTATCAATGTAGTAAATGTCTCACGATACACTAATTATTTGTTATGGTCCCACCTCTCAAATGAACAACATTTTGCCAGGGTAACGCACACGTATCTACAACGCCACATGCAAACTACGCGTCATACTGACGTCACGCAAAACCCTGCATCTCGCAAGGAAAGTTTACCGCGCAACTAGCATATATACAACGACCCGATATGAATAGTGATGTGATTATGAGTGAATCGGGATCCTCCCTTTTCTATGGAGAATGAGTAGTGAGGGCTTTACACCTGGTTCCTCATACCTCTATATACCTTCACACCGTTTTAGTCAGCAAAACTTCCCACTGACACCATTACTAACCGTATTATTAATCATTTCCATGTCTATGCTGACAAAGACTCAAAACCAATAACACACACTCAGTAATAAGACATTTACGATGAATCTTTAGCCATGAATCTTATTGATGAGACAGAAATAGTCCCACCTATTTCAGTTCTGCCCTAAAACCAATAATACTGGAAACTACGTCCTTAGTCCTAAATCCGTAGCGGGACCAATAGGTACATGCTTCCCTGAGCAATGTTTTATAGTCAGGTAGTAGAGCTAACCGACCTACTAATTAGATAAGACACGCTCCAACGAACATCTAAGCTTGGGCAAAATAAAGCATGAGCAAATGTGTGACTAAAACAAGCGAATAACGAGGAAAACCGCAAATAACACGGTTCTAAATGAGTAATATCGCTTTGGATCGTATCGTATTATAGCAGGTATTTCTAGAAGGACAATCAACAATTCGAGCATGAGCCTCGATTGAATACTTATAGATTCCTTACATACACGTGAGGGGCTCGTGGGTAAATAATTACTTAGGCGTGTGTCGATCAAATGTTAAGCTACGCGCGCCGCGGTCACTTCGTGGATGGATGACCATCTATTAGATACCAAGATCCCTACGTGCTTCAGTCCCGGCTAAAATTCCGTACATCTTTGACAGTCGTTACGGGTAGTCGGAAGCCAAAAAGTCTGACTAACAGTCTCACCACGGTGTATTGTGTTACACAGTAACTGGGTTGTGGAGGTCAGATAGGTGTTGCTACATGTGAAATAGTGGCATTTAGCTGCATCCGCTTAGACTGGAAGCCAACCCCGACGTACAACTACGCAGGGGTTGACAGAAAATGCTAGGCAGATTTACTTATTGAGATTTATTACCTGTCTCTACTTTTTCATTCATTCACTGAAAAAGCATAGTATACACCGCTAGGTCTAGATTTAGCTACTATTAATATTAGATTAGATTAGGCGCTAGATCTTGGATTTTTGACGATTCATCTCTAAAAGTGGTTAAAAAGCGGATGAAACTTCGTATGGACGTTTGATATTTTTGCCGATGGAAAATCCTGATAATGAAAAGTCCGATCTCCGATTCCAATAATTTATCCTCATACAAAATGTTAAGAAATGCTTTTATCGTCTACTCATAAGTGAGAAAACAAGTGTTCTGTGTGAGAATGTTATTAGAACGGGATTAAAATTCGATGAAGCGGCAATAGGACACATTCCTAAATGACATTGTTTTTCCTTGTTGTTGTTGCTCCCGGGGCGCTTAAGAACACAATTTGGTCGTAAGTGTACCTACCTACACTAGGTCCATTACCACGATCATTGGCGTAGTAAGGGATTTTGTCTAGGGGAGGCTGACGTCCAGCTGAACTAACCACAGTCATCAAATGAGACATCAAAAATGACGTCACGTAATAAATAATTCTACCAAAAACATTTCATGTAAAGTACGTTGCCAAGACTTAAATAACGCTTTCACTGTTAAAAAGTTATCAGAGGGCAATTCTCGTACCTAATCTTAAGAACGTTCGCTGTAAAAAATACCACTAATTTCCCTACATTTTGACAAGTTTTTGAAAATGTTTGTCGCCGAGATGAAACTGCGACTAGATTTTGAACGTTTTAAATTACGAGAATTGCCCTTCAGATCTAATGTAGAGCCGAGCCCTCGCATGCACTAAAATTGAAGCAATAAATAACACGTCTAAACACTGTTTAGACGATGTAACTTTTATAATTGTTTAAACTTACAGTATACCATGTTAAGTAAGCTAGCTAGGTGTTGAGATCACAATTTGGTCGTAAGTGTACTTACCTAAAGCTCCATTTACACGTTGTAATTTTCTTGCCGGTCGCATGCAATAAATAACTTGCATCGTCTAACAGTGTTTAGACGAGGCAACTTTTATAGTTGGTTAAAATTATAGTATGCGACAGGCAATCAAATCGCACTGTGTAAGTCAGGCATTAGAGTACCAAATCTTCCTAAGTACGGTAAGGGCCTACTATCTATATGAATCTTGGAATCTTTTGTATCAAGTTTATTACAGGCAAGATTGAAATGGCTAGCGAATCTACAAACAATTAAGTAGGTCCATCATTCCTTTATCACTTAACATTAGCACTGAAATGTTCGGGGTTATTCGAAGTTAATTTTGTATTTCAAACTATACCTACATTGAACTTGGTTTCCGAACGTCATTTTCGAGTGTCTGTGGGGCACAGCATTATGCTGAGTGGATGTCTTTTTGTCACAGTCACGAGGTGCAGCTGCCGACAATTTTAGTTTTGTATTCATGACTATAGATCTATTTTGTTTTTATTTTTGTATGCACGTATTTCTGTGACATATAAACCTATTTTTCTTTCTTTAAATCTTTCTTCTGATAAAACACCAAAATCATATTTGATCAGGTTCTATAACCGCCATCTTACCAAATAGACACTCTCGTGTTCATGAAATTAGTAGGCATCGAATTTTAGAAGAAGTTTGACTTTTTTGAGCGTGAGACAACGCGTCAACTAAATCCTGCCTCGGAAAGCACGTAGGTATAACCCGTTGGTCCCGGCTGTCATTCGAGATCTTTGACAGTCGTCACATGTAGTCAGAAGCCCAAAAGTCTAACAACAAGTCTTACCAAGGTGTAGCATATGACTGTTGTGGAGGTCAGGTAGGCAGTCTCTCCATGGGAAATACTGATATTCAGCTGCTTCCAGTTAGAATGGTAGCCGACCCTAAATAGTTGTGTAAAGGCTAGGCAGATTTGTCAATGCCAATTAAATACCTGTGTTGATTGAGACCCTACATGGCCTTAGTTAAATGGGTGTCGTAACATAGATTACAATTATTATCATATCACATAATAGGTGCTGATTATCTAGATAATCTTCTGTAAAGCGCACACAACAATGACATAATCTAAGCTTAGTGAATTGATTGCTACCGAATCTCGACGAGTAATCCTCTTAAAGCGGATTGATGATCTATTTGTAGTCGAGAAAGGTACGAACTTCGTAATGATATCACGAACTATGTATATACATATTCAGAATGTACCTATAAGTATTAACTTTATCAAGGGCTGAGTTTTCAATCTGATAACTTTATTCGAGGAATAATTTTGAAATTTTGACAGTTATTTCAAACAAAAACTGTCAAACATCAATTTTATTCCTCGAATAAAAGTTATCTGGCGATGGAAAAATCAGCCGTAAATAGGATAAAAGTACATATATTTGTTACCGGCCAAATTCGATTTTACGATGAACTAGTTTCGCCTAGGCCAAACCAGTTCTCCCTACACGCGATAGGACAAACCAGTATAGCCTAGGCCAAACTCGTTTATCCTGTTACCGATAGGATAAACCAGTTTAGCCTACGTCAAATCGGTTTATCCTAGTTAGAATTTACATGCTTTAGGATAAACAGGTACGTCCTAGTCTGAACTAAATAGCAATTAATCAGTGTACGTTAAATAAATTTGATAAGTAGGTACTATTAAAATAAAAACATAATAACCTAACCTAACTAAAATATGGCGTCGAAAAATTCCTCCGCATCGCTGTCGACTGATAATGTTCCCAAGAGACTGCTGGCATTACTACGTCGTTTGGCAATGTTTAGTCTCTGGCCGAGGTAAAAGCCAGCCCTTGTCACGGGAAGTGTCAAGTGGTTTTAAATATATTAATAATGTAATGCTATCCTGTTATTGTGCCAATACAAGGCAAAAGCCTCCTCTCACACGAAGTCATTGATAACCAAGCTTGCTCAATGCGTGTCTGGCGAATTCAGGCTTGTCCAGGTTTCCTCGCGATATTTTCCATCATTGAACATTCATCAATTATAATATTTAATTATCTGATTTCCATTTTGACTGAAACGCTCTACATAGGTACCTATAGGTAACATGAGTTTTAAGTTTTCTTTATTAACACTGTATGGATTCTCTGTGGTCTGAAAATAAAGGATTATTATTCCTATAAGGTAAAATACAGCATAGCATAATCAGCCACGTGGGCCGTAATCCAACACGCAGACCCAGTGCCTGTTGGTAGATGTCACATATCTTCGAATTTTTGGTTCTAGGAACTTCCGGTTTCCTCAGGATGTTTTCCTTCACCGTTTTGAGAGCAGTGGTGATGATATAATTTACACAAAGTAAAGCACCTGTCTGGGTTCGAACCTACGACCTACAACTTGTAAGTCACGGCCGTGACCACTGGGCCACCACTGCTCCTCTGAAAATACTGCATTGCGAGTTATTGTAGACATTACAAACAAATAGCTAGTAGCTACTGTTAGCTATCTACGAGCTAACGGTACCAGGATTAATGAATTAAACGAAAGTGTGTCGAAAAACTATGATAATTGTTTCTTTAAACGGTTCTACGTTTATTACATTTTTATATTTTATTATTCAAACATCGCTTGTCAGCTAAACTGGCTGCTAATCCGTTTTTCAGCCTTCTAAATTCGTATTGACGTTTATCCCTTAATAAATTTTATGCCATCATCTTATAATTATTAGAAAAGGTTGCATGACACAAACTATGCATGTCTCCTAAGTATCTTTGTAATAGGTTCAGCTGAAAAACTATCATGAACCCCTTTCACAATACTTCTGAAGAAGTTCTAACGCTCTAAGTTGGATCATACAAAATCCTTTCATCTGTTAACAGATCGCAATGAGATCTTTCCTTTTACAGCATGCAGCATCACTACTAAATAGATACTTTAATGGCTGCTCAATGCATTTGACCGCAAATTTAGATTGATGCCCTCTCGATTGTGTAATTCCAGTCACAATACAATTGTATTATTTATTAGCTTTAATTTAGACAATCACTTTAACAACGTTCATTGCACTGTAAGTATGTACATTTGTTTTGATAATCCGTTTTTCGTAGCTTTCAGTAATGCCTCCCGCACCTATCAATATAATTTCGTAACACACTATCAATCTCAATCTGAATTATTTTGAAGGATATTGCTAATCCATTGCTCCGTATGTTCGGAAAATGTGTCTGCTCAGCAACGTAAATAACGCAATGAATGTTGTTGAACTGTCAAAAGGAACCCCATTCCTACTGATAGTGTGTTACGCAACTACCCCGCTGACTAATTTTGAAGGATATCGCTAATCCATTGCTTTATATGTGCGAAAAAGTTCAAAAGCTCAACGTAAATAACGCAATGAATGTCAAAACGAAATTCATTGCTACTATTAGAGTGTTACTCAATAATTAGGGTGCTGGAACTTTTAATGGCGTTATTTTAACTTTGGCATGGGAAGGAAGTGTTTTCTGCACCAAACTTTGAAGCCTTTATGGCATGGTACTGTTGGTAATTTGGAAAGTCAAATTGGGGCCTCGTGGCTAAATGATAACAGACGCACGGGTCGATCGCAGGTTAAGCTACCCTTGCCGCGGTCGGTTCGTGGATGGGTGACCATTAATTACCCCTCCGTGCCTATTGGAAATCACGTTAAGCCGTTGGGCCCGGCTGTCAAAACTTTTGGGCTGGGCTTTTGGCTAGCTAAGTTGGTTCATGGTTGTCAGCCTTACCAATGGGTGTCGTGTTACCCAGTAACTGAATTGTGGAGTGAGTGTGGCAGTCACGCAATGTAAAGTACTGGTATGCAGCTGCATCTGGTTACACTGGAAGCCGACCCCAAAACTGGGGAAAATGTTAGGTACATTCAGAAAGTCACACATTGCAGTGATTTCTTCATGTGAAATTCTGTCCTACCCCAAAAGCTTACTACTCTACCCTTATATAGTGGAAAGTATAAGGGTGATTGTGATGGTAATAGGGTGCTTTTTAGTACCCTTTAGACGTGGAGAAACTTAAATGTACGTTCGGTGTACCTACCCTACCGGTAAAACCAGGAACCACCTTCTTAACAGGCATTACTTTAGGAGGTGAAACATCTAGATATATCTAAATGTTTCACATCACAAAGTAATAGGCGCGCCTTGGGAGTAAAACTGACCCCCTGCCTGGAGGCTTTGAGTTTACTTAAGGCAACCACAGGATAGTCCGGTTAAGTAGTTACGTTACGGCCTCTCAAGGTCAACTACGAGACGCCATTACCAAAAAAAAAAGTAAATCCGACTCATATGGCGGCAAACGGTATGACGCTCTCTTCAAATCAAATCATTCATTTGCAAAGAATGTAGGTATTGTATGTACTACCTACAATAAAGTAGTTATAGAAAATATAATGAACCGGGTACATTCTGCCAGAATTTTGGCATGCAAAATTTATCAAATAATGTCAGTATCAATGCGATTGAATGTAATATGAAAATGAATAATAAAGAAAATTATTACAATACTATTAAATAATTTAAAAATAGTCAAAGTTAAGCACAAAAGTTGATATTAAATGATGTCAATAATATTATTCTGATGAAATGTACACACACACATAATATGAAAATGAATAAGAAAATTATTACAATATTAATTAGGCTTGCGGCAAAGAGCCGCAAGCCCCGTCATGACAGCAAAATATATTTATTTCTTCTCCACATTTATTTATATTTTTTCGATAACCATCAATTTGGATATTTCAGAACTGCTGTGTTCGTGACGGCCAACTTCTTTTACTAGCCTGGTATTCTAAGCTGTGTATAGGAGTTCGTGCGAATACAAAAGAAGAAGAATGGAGATACTTAGCCATGATAGGCAACTGTATACATTAAAACTGCTATGTCATGGTCATATTACCTAAGGCAGTGCGCACACTACAAAGAGTGTTGTCATTTATGCACAAAACTGTTTTGCTTTGCGATAAAACTGGATTTTCTGCGAGAGTGTTTTGTATGTTGATAGGGTATTTGCGTTTCATAGAGTGATTTTCTGTAAAATAGAAAGTCTTGACTCAGTCTGCACACAACCTAACTCGCTGAAAAAACAAAACAGGATCGTAGATAAGATAAAAGCTAATATCTATTAACACTACTACTATAGCGCGGTACACTTTATCCTTATCTAACGGACTATCCAGTAATTGTTTTCCGAGGAACGATTTTGTTTACCGTGAGCACAATTTGAGCTTCCAGTTCAAAGTAAGCAAACTGATTAAATTCCCCCAAGGTAATGGAGAAGCGTTTTTTGTTTTCATTAAATAACGGATTTTGGGATTCCGTTGTTACACGAGGAAGCCATTTTGTTATATATGTTGATCCGTTATTTCGTATGTCACAGGAATGTTTTTGCAAGTTTCGGTACCAACATCATCATCTTCCTGCCTGTATCCCATGTTACTCGGGGTCGGCGCAACACGTTTTCTTTTTCCAAACTGTCAACCGTTACGCTATCATTCACTCCCTTCATACAATCCAATTTTCAAGTTTGAGTACCAAAAATCTGAAAAAAAGAGTCCTTATAATTTTTTTGGGTTTCTGATTAGGTACTCAATTTTTTTTTACATTTTCTTCCTAGATTTATGAAAGCGTAATTCAGTCGAAACAGAAAATGATGAGTTTTCTTATCAGAGTTTACGGCTTTTAAAAACCAGGGGGTACTTTAACCCCGTGTTGTAAAAGCCAATTTTTTTCTTAGTTTTTGTAAAACAAAATATGTTGTTAGCTCAGTAGCTATAAAATGTTTTTGACCACTAACTACCCTTCACATGTTTTTTGCGGGTTATTTAAATTTCAGCAAACAAAACATAAACAGAGACTCCTATTAAGCACTTCTAAATAAACATATTGAAAAAATACGCAATTTACAAAACAAACAGAAAATTGAATCGTGTCAAGTTCCGATTGATCCATTTCCAGGTAAGCCGCAGGCATGCTATAACGAATTAAATTTTCTACAACTTCGCTACAAACTCGCTTCGAAAGGTTGTGATCTAATTTGCACCTTATTTACAAGCAAGTTCAAGATATTAGATTTGTTTATTTTATTGGATTTACGAGGTTAATAAAGACTTTTTCGTTGAAAAGGGACGAGGTGAGGGTGACGTTCTTAGGATATAGTTTAGCATGGTGGAAATTTGCGAACATACGATTCCATGTTTCTATGTTCAGCAGTTTAGGCTGTGTGTTTTCTGTCGGTATCTAGTCAGTCAAACCGTTGCGTCATGCAAGAAGTATTCTAATAATCTGTCTAGTGGCCTCCAAAAGTTAGGTTAAATTTTTCCACGCCACATTACGATTTAAAATTAAAAAAATTATCAGGTAATCCAAAGGGATAACTTGATTATTTTTTATGATAAGTCAAAGGTAGTTGAATTAGTCGATAAACGTTATAGCAGTTCAAACATTTGGATCGTTAGAATTTTAAATTATAATTTGGTGTGTGGAAGCTGAACTGGAAAAATATCAACTATCTTTTGGAGACCACTGTACAAGTGTACCTACATATATACAAAAACTGACAATATCTTAAAGCCATAAACATATTATTCTTACCAACAACTAGATAACTGAAAACATTTTTATATTTGTTTATCTTTCGCCACACAATACACAGCAACGCCATTACGGGTACGCCAAATAAGGTCTCAAACAATTCCTGGCAGAAGGGTCGGATAAATAAACAGAGAACAAAATTAAACCGTTTGTTGCTTTAATCGTGTAGTTTTGTTGCTGTTTCGGTTTGGGCTCCAACATAAACAATAGCGCCACCAGTCACCACCGGCATAGCTTTGTTTTACACACCGAATGCCGAAATCAATACGATGTCGACACCTAAGAAACCGTAGCGTTGATAGAGATCTTCCATAGAAAGATGAAATTTCCCTTATAATAGACATGTCATGTTCCCTTCTAATAGGGTCGTGTCTCATCTTCCATAGAAAAGGGAGGCTCCTCCGACCAAACATGCATACCGCCACAGGTGCTTGGCAACCTTGGTCATAAGAACCCCATTATATTATTTTAAACGTAGATCGCAAAGTATTGATCGCAATAATACTTGCACCTAGCAGGTGGTAGGTAGGTGAGCATCTTTTCTTGTCCATCGAACTTGACAACCATGGCAAACGGTTCCGCAATGATCATCATGTTTGACAGTTGATCAGATTGCTCGGTACTATTGCAGTTGCTATATTTAACTCAGCATCTTTGATACGTCTCTCGATTTCAGAACAAAACATCCAAACTTAGACAGTCCCTTCAATGTATAATTTCTAAAGACTATATGTCATTTAAGATGAGGGATGTGTTTGTAAACTTCCACAATGGATGTCCACCCTGTCCATTATCTACCCAACTTACGAGTTTCAAGATAAACGATCATTTTGTTATGATAGTAGCGTGACGTAATAGGTAATAATGGAGGTATAGAAAATAAACATTGCATATATGAAGGAAGAAAGCAATTGAAGTTAATGATGCTCAATAGACTTCGCCTAAAAGAAAAGTTTCTGGGATAAATAGGAATATTTATAATATAATAACAGTGGTAATGTACCAACATCTATAAAAAAATCTACCCCTTGTCTTCCGAGCCCGCTATGGTGTGATTGAATAAGATAAGACAACTTCGCAACTACCCAGTATTAATATTTAAATTCAAAAAGATTCACGACTGGAGTAGTGGACACAGTGATTAAAAGTGGAAAAGATGAAATGAAATTGAATAAAAGATCTAAAACATTACACAAGGATAATCAGGACAAGTGCAAAATATTAATTGAATCAGCTCCTATCGAGTATCGACTGGCTATCGAGCTATCGTCCTCCAAGGTTGCAATAAAATAAATTATTCATACGGAACCGATCTAATGCGATCCGTATAAATATCAGTGTATCAAAACTATACACAATGTGAAACGTGATCATTAGACGTCACCCAACTTCGAGGGTTATTACAAAAGTTTTCAGACCTTTGTTAAGACAACTTCACAGTTGCCATTACAAACTAAAGGATTGCAGAATACATCTCACAGTATAACAACAGCAATTCAATTTCGGAAACTTCAACTAAACACTTGGACCGTGATCAAGAAATTTATGCTTTGATCAAAGGCCTATTAAACTAACAAGATCTTTGGATCCTTGTTTGCATAATGTTGTGGTTACAGTGGTAGGTACCTCTTGAAGCTATATATGTAGACTGTGTATGTGACAGATAAACTGGAGGAACATCAATGGGTACAGAAACAATTTAAGAGATACATAGATGGTTGTATATTGATGAACGTTGTGAAAATATTGGTAGAGGTTGTATAGGAACATGAAAGTTTGTGATAAAACATGGAAACGAACAATAGGTACAGTGATATTATTACAACGCTCATAATGCGGGTGATGTTATCAATATATTATTATAATTATGTTAATTACGTTCAAGTTGTAGGATATGCACGTAGATTGGGATTACCGTAAGTTGTTCATCTGTCATCGTCTATCACTTCCACTTCTATTAAAGCCATCGCCATCACTATGGTATATTTGGCACCTTTGCACTCGCGAAGGTAATAAAATAGAAAGACATTGGACTAGCGAAGAATTTCTTTATCCAATATTGAAGGTCCAAATAGATGTCCTTTTCTTTCATTAACGTGTCCAATTTCGGTCGGGAGAGCTTTTTGTGAATGAATAGTGTATCGGATACCTTAAAAAAAATTGTTATAAAAAAGTGAGAAATTGTTTCTGAAAACATCACAAAATGGCATGCAGCCTTTTGTGAGGGCAAAACCAGTTTCAATCCTACCTCAATTACCACTACTTACCTACTTACGTACATAACAGACCTCGGGCACTCGCGTTACGTTCATTTTAATATCAACTGTACTCGTTTGCATACATTCTTTAAATTCACTTGCTTTTTATTAAAATCTAGTAGCGGCTTGTGTTAAATTCTCAATATAAATAGAAACAATGAGTTTCGAGAACAAAGTCATTATAGTTACCGGTAGCAGTTCTGGCATAGGAGCTGCCACCGCGATAAAATTGTCGAAACAACGAGCGAAAATAACAATAGTCGGCAGAAACGCGACCAAACTTAAAAACGTTTCGAAAATATGTGAACAAAATGGAAGTAAACCGTTAATGATTATAGCCGATGTGACTAATGAGGAAGACGTGAAGAAAATAATTAGTGACACAATAGAATACTTTGGGAAATTGGATGTGTTAATGAACAACGCGGGGATGTTTAACCTTGTGAGTATCCTCGATCCACAAGCTATTGAAAAGTTTGATCAAATCTTGGCAACCAATCTTCGATCAGGTGTATATTTAACCCATCTAGCGGCACCATACCTCATTGAAAGCAAAGGGAATATTGTAAACATATCCAGCGCCGCCGCTACGGGAATATTTGCGCCGCAAAATTTCGCGTACTGCACGTCAAAGGCCGGCTTAGATCATTTCACGCGAAGTGTTGCATTGGAACTAGCACCAAAAGGTGTTCGCGTGAACTGTATAAATCCGGGTCCAGTGAAAACTGATTTCATGGAAAAGGTGACAATGGATAAAGGAGAGCAAGAAAAAATCTGGGCAGACCTAGAAAAAAATACTGCACTTAGTAAAATTGGCGAATCAGAAGAAGTTGCAGATCTGGTGCTGTTTTTAGCTAGTGATAAAGCAAAGAGTATAACAGGATCTTCTTATGTTATAGATAATGGTGCGTTATTGAAATGAATATGTCTATATATGTATGTGAAATAATATATACGATACAAAACTTGATTATTATTCATTGAACTGCACTTTTCCTATACACTGCAATTCGAGATGAAATAAAAGAGAAAATGGATGAATATAAATCCACGGATTTAAGTTCATTATTCCAGATGACAGCGACGTGGATGAGTCCTTTGATGCTTAAGTGTCTCTTTGTATGTAGTTTTAATTTGAAGTTACTGTTATTATTTTTTATTTTGTTTGGTGTCTGTAAGTATGTGCTCGTAGGTATATACACGTAGTTTACTGATAATAATGCAAAGTATTATGTGAATATTTTAAGGGCCAAATCTTAACTTATTTGCCTTCCACATATCGAAAATACATACCTCCAGATAAAAGACTGCATTATTTTGATCGTGTGGTATTTGAATGCTGTATAAACACCGTTTAAAAACATTACACCGCAACTGACGGCCGTGCCACGAACTGTACGGTTGCTCTATTAACCCAGTTTCGAAGATACAGTGTTATTTGAAAAGAGCTTTTAATTTTTTGCTGATCTTAGGTAGATGAAAACAGTAGTCGCTTTTAATATAAACATCGAAGAGGCTAAGTATTTCAATAGTTCCTATTCCGCTGTGGTTCGGGTTGTGAAATCGTATAATGATAATATATTAATAAAAAAAAATAAAAAATAAAAAAATTAATGGTTCGGGTTGTTAATTTATTTTTTATTTTTTTTCTAATGAGCGAGTGGTAAATCCCTCTTACCCATAAAACTAAATCCCTATATTGTATCTTCTTGGCGTCTCTAAATCATTTATATTGTATGATTGTGTAGTATGCTTGAAGTTTGCTTACAATAAAAACAAAAATGAACGTTAAATTAACACTGTAATTTATGACTGTAGAGGTAACACGATATTAAAATTTTAGATAAAAAAAACAGAAATAGTAGGTACGCGCACGAAATTGCATAGGTACTGCAATGTTATCGATTTTATGGTTCACGAATCGCCATTTCGCAATTTTTATGTTTTTTCATTCATTCACCCGTATATTTTGGAATAGCTATTAGCTAATTTGATAAAAGAACTCGCCGTATATCTATAACCCATAATTTAAGCCTTTTTCCCTTGGGTGTGAAGAAATTAAAGAACGCCACATGCTACGATTCTTCGGTACCGCTTTTGCTTCATCCGCATTGATACATTTGGTCGTAAATTTCGCGCCCGCTGCAAATACTTCACATCTTTTTAGAAGAACATCACCGACGAACAGCTTATTTACTGTAATTTTTATATCAGATTAATTCTCCACTTTTCTTCCAGTCTTTTCATTCAACAGCGCCGTTTAGTCAAAAGTTATCAAAACAAGTGATTTGAACACGATTAGTATCTTCGAGCTATGTAATCATTGCATCAATTCAGGCATGGGATTGAGTCCGACGAAAGTTTTGTTGAATACGGCAATTTCACGGTCGAACTGTCGCTGGAAGCTCCGAGCATTCCCGAGCCTGTCTCCGAACGAATACGCGATGCATTTGGCGTTAAGACTTCGTTTTTGTTTTGCTGCAATAAATCGAGCGCAGTCTCGGGGTATTTCTATACTTGCTATAGAGATTTGTAGCTCTTATTAGCTTTATAATGATGGAGACAGAACTCATAGGACGATGTACAATGGAAGAGTAATAAGGGATCGAAAAAAAAATATCGTAAGGTTAGCCCAGTTGCTCCTAGGTCTGTTACATCCACCAGAAAACAATCTTGGCTCTAAAACATCGTCATTATGTTTCAAGTATTTGCTTTAAATTACATATTTCTGATACTGTGTCAATGATAAGCTAAGGAAAATTCATAGATCAAACTTCTTAATAGAGACGAGAATATCGTCGCCTAATTTTTATATGCGAAGTCATAAAGGTATGAACGATATGCTCATAAATTGTACATCGAAAAAATGAGAAAAGACACGCTCCAATGGTTCGTACATGTTTAAAGAATACTAGAGGAAGGAGTATATAACGAAACAAATGTACGATACGAATATGATAAGGCAAGGGGCTGGGGGATCAGGAGAACATAAGTAACAAGTAACATAACGCGATCAAAGAAGGCAGGGGAACATTATAAAAATGTAGGAAGCAAGATACGTCAGCGAGATATTAATATTGTACTGTACTAGGTTGGAAGTGATAATCTCTAACTGTGAAGGTCAGAAATAACGCTGTTCCGACAGTCATTGCGATTTCCATGGGGAGAAAAATAAATACAAGCGTTAATTTCATGGAGGCTACTACACGTTAGGTACACGAGGTGCAGATGTCACCATTAGCCTTACAAACGTTACAGAAGGTATATTAACGGAATATTATGTGAGTATTTTTAAATGTTCGATAATACATGACGCTTCTTACTATGCCGCAGTGAGTCGGTGCGTTATACTCCAGTGCGTCGGATGTCGTCGACCAGGAGAGGGTGCTCTGCTTGTTGACCGGTCGAAAGTGCAGTGTGCTGTGCCAAGGTTGCTGATGAGGCTGAGGGTGATGACCAGGTATGCGCGGACGCTGCATGCTGGTGGTCAGGATTCCCGGTGAAGTCGTGGATGCTGGCTGGCTGGGTGACTCGCCGCTAAAGCTTGCAGGAGTGAGCCTTCGTGCAAATACTTCAGCGTGACGTCATAATCCGTCACGCTGAAGTATTTGCACGAAGGCTGCCCTGACGTTCAAACGCGAGGTCACCAGTTTGGAGGTATGAGGAACAGGGTGTAAAGTTCACTCATAATCCATAGAAAAGGGAGGATCCTCCGGCCAGACGGGTGTGGTGTCTGGCGGGCAATTGCCTCAACGACTGATGTCGGGAAGTTTGTATGTATGCTATTTGCAAAAAAAAAAAAAAAGAAAAAAAAAAAAAAAAAAAAAAAAAAAAAATTGTATATAAGTACTTTATCAGCCATCTTGTTACCATAACACAAGCATTAGGTTGCTTAGCTTGGGACAAATGGTGCTGTGTGAAATGTCCAGGGATATTATTATTATTATATTATATATTATTTGCGCGGTAAACTCTGCTTGCGAGATGCAGGATTTGCGTGACGTCAGTATGACGCGTTGTTCGCATGTGGCGTTGTAGATACCGCTACAATACCAGCCTATTATTGTCCCACTGCAGGGCAAAGGCCTCCTCCCATACAGAGAACTACCAATTGATCACCACGCTTGCTCAAGGTGGGTCGGCAATTTCAGACTTATATTGCCTATAAAGTTCAGGTTTTCTTACGATATTTTTCCTTCACCAATGTCAGTAATGTCCAAGATAAACTGAGAAAGTAATATAGTAAAACATATTTTTTATTGACAAGGGAATTTGATACCTATCGACCCATAAATAGTCAGTCGTGTTGCAATATCCAGAAGAGTTTTCTCAAGGGTATTGAAACGAGCGACAAAGGGCCGCCCCTAGCCTCATCTGTATGGAGTGGCAAATTAGACGAGAACCACACAGTGAACTAAAGTAAGTATCAATTCACATTTCTCCATAGCTAGTGTGTTTCAATCTAAGTGGTTGATGATTAAAAAGGAAAAATATCACATATATAGCACATTACCCTTCGTAAGATAGACTGAAGCTATGGCGAGACAGTGCTTCCTTACCCAAACCATAGGTCGGTGGAGGTCAGATAGGCAGTCGATCCATGTAAAATACTGGCACTCAGCTCCATCTGGTTAGACTGGAATCTGACCCCAACATAGTTGGGAAAGGGCTAGGCAGAGATGACTTCTTGTACACCAGAAAATACATAACAAAAAAATAAATTTAACAACAAAACACACATTTATTAACAACTTGAATGCCATTCATTTGTGTCAACTATTTTAAAAATGGTCAGAGAACCGTGCAACAGCTTACTTTGTGAAGTGCACTTCACTTAATGCAATTTTTAAAATGTCCTCCAGAGTCCCAGCTTTTCTTTGCCTATCTCAGATCAAGCTATTGTTGAACTTTCTGAAGTTCTATACATCACTTGCAATTACTTTCACTCCAAGCTCACCTTATCTATCGTCTGTTGGTTTTATACACGTAAACTTCTATTTACTGACTTTGACTTTTATTTAGAAAAAGAAGTAAACCAGGTGCGGACTACGTACGTACAATATTTAACACAACTGTATTCTAAACTCGTTTCTTGAATGGGGACCTATTTATTTTTTTACTTTATTATTTGTGGTTATTATCGGCAATACACACTCTGTAAAAAATTCATGTGTCTACCTATTACGGTTCAAAAGATACAGCCCTGTGACAGATGGACAAACAGTGGAGCCTTTGTAATAGGTCCCCGTTGGCAGCTTTTAGGTACGCAACCCTAAAAAACTGAAACGTGGAGTATAAAATGTCACGTATGAAAATAATAACGAGCACACACGTATTCAAATCACGCTGTATCCACATTCCATTCATTATAAAAAAAATACGCAAACAAAACTCAAAATGAAATTCGCTCTTTGTCATCCTTTTTAAATAACACAAAAGCTCTTAAAAGCAATTGAATTAAATCACCACTAACTTCCGGTCAACTTATTTATTGCATACTTTTAAATTCTGCCAAGTTTCAATGTGCCTTTTTCGTGGGAAATTCAATTAAATAGTACATTCTTGAACGAAAACTTTTTACAGAGTAGAGCATAAATGTTAGATTTTATTATATCGGATAATGTTTCTGTATTACTTTTTTATTTCTGTTTTATTTAGAGACTTCTTTCTTTTAAGTATCATCGTAACCTACCTATATTCAAATTTTATTTATGTTTCAAATTGACGTTATAAGTTACAAGTTGAACAAATATCAACTTTATTTTAATGGCAATTAAGTTGATTTCAGAGTGACTAGCACTATTCAAGAAGTTATAAAAATGTTTGAAATGGAAAACAATGTGAAGACATTGTTTTCCCTTTAGGGCCCTATATAGGGTCCTAGGGAACCTATATTCAGTCGACTAGGTATTTACAAAGGTAGTTGAGTGTCACAAAATATCCAATAGGTACTGAAATAAAGTATTTATTATTTTATAAACATTAAAACGATTGTAGGTATACAACATATAACGCAAGTTGTATCGTAAACTGAACTTTATTGTGTAGGAATTAAAGTTATTTTTCCATAAACTCATATTTGTTTACATTTTTGGCGAATATGTCGCGATTGAAATTTACATAATAATCATTTTTTTTTTCGGTTAGACTGGAAGCTGACGATCCCATAGTTGGGAAAAGGCTTCGCAGGTTTTGACCTACGTATTAATTAATTCTAAACGTATAAGTGAGATGATTGTTGATACAGCTTCCTGTTTTGCTTTTCATCATTATCATCAGCCTATAGCAGTCCACTGCTGGACATAGGCCTCTCTTGCACATATTACACGGCATATTGCACGCCAATCAACTCGATTTTCGGCAACACTCATCCAGCTGCTACCAGCCATCCTGCGAAGATCGTCGCTCCACCTAGCCTGAGGGCGTCCCACCTTACCTGCCTTTCATTATTATTTATTTATTAAACCAGAATTATAACACGTTAACAGAATCATCCAAGGCGATGTTATAAGTCACAATGTCTATTGTCTACCGCTTTACAAAAAATAAAATCACCTACCATGTAAGCAAAATTGCAAAAACATTACAAAACAATATCAGACCTTTTTGAATAATTAATTTGTGCCTTTTGAATTATGGCTCATTCTTACAGCTTTTGGTAATAAGAAAATATTTATTTAGGTACCTATTTGTCTTGTACGTTTACACATAAGATAACTCTATCAATCCATATTTATTACCAATTTTTCACATACGTTTTCTAAAATTCTATACATTACTTGCAATTCTATATTACGAGTACTTCTTCAAAATTCTATACATTACTTAAACTCTTGTAGCTAAGTAAAAACCGCCGGCCGGATCGATCGATCAGGTTAAGCTACACTTGCCACATTTGGTTCGTGGATGGGTGACCATCCTTACCTACACGGCATTTTAAGGAGGTCTTAAATCAGTATTTAAGACCCCTTAACATGCTTACCAGTATATACCAGTGTATATACTGGTAAGCTGCATCCGATTAGACCGAAAGCTGACCTCAACATACGAGGTTGTTGGGTAGTAGTTGGGAAAAGGCTAGGCAGATGAGATAATTAAAAGTGATTATTAGGTAGATTTGCGGCTGCATCGTTTGTGCATTTTCTGCGCAGCGCTTCGTCGAAAGCAATTTTTATTTTTATTTTTTCTTTAAAAAAACGTTGCCCCACACTAGGAATTACTCCTGTATCGTGGGTGCGTTCACAAACATTTAAACTGACATACACAAACAGCCAGACCCGGAACAACTACCTGTAGGCAATACAAATATTTGTTCCGTGCGGAAATCGAACCCGCGAGACGCAGCGCAGCAGTTGATCGCTCAGCCACTGCGCCAACCGTGTCGTCGAAATTATTTACGTACTGACAAGTTTATGTGGAAAAGGGAGACTGATGAACGTCAGATTTAATAATATAAATGTACCTAACGAAGTCAGAACGGAGTCGGATCCGCTTTCAGGACAGTCTGTCAACTTTATACAAAACTAGCTTCTTGCCGCGACTTCATCCGCCCATCCCGTCGCATCGCATCGCCTGCTCGCGCTATTACTTCGTCTTCGCAAGAATTGGGTTATCAAATGCAAAAAGAATAGTTGAAATCCGACTGGGACTTCCAGAGATTAGCGCGTTCAAACAAACGAACTCTTTAGCTTTATTGTTAGTAGGTACAGAAGTATGGGTATATTATAAACTTATATGTGTGTACTAATTGTGTACCTACTACCACTTGTGTTTATTTTTGCGCTGTGAAATACGGGTCGGAAGTCAAAACCTCTTACCCTTTGCCTTTAAATTTCTTTCGACGTAATGAGAGCTTTTTTTACGTTTAAAACATGTTGGAAAAACAAATTACGTGGGTCTTTAAATGAGTATTTCGTATGAAAATTCTCCTTAGAAGATTTTAAGGACCTGAAGTTTTCAATGTCTAGTAATACTGTTAATCATCGCCTGTAACTGCCTAATTCACAATAAGTAAGGACATGTAACATAACACACAACATCACGCCTGTGATTCCCGAATGGTTAGGCAGAGGTATACCCACATTTCGCTAGTTATGTTTTAATCCCATGTAATATATCTAATATCTGCGTGTATGTACAATATAACAATGCCTTCAGAGTGCTTGTGGGGCTGCCGCGGTTTTGTAGCGCTTCGGGTATGCCATCATTCGAAAGCTATGCGCTTCTCTCCGTCACAGAACTCGCGTCAGCTCCCATAGTGTGTTAAGGGCATTGAGTGACAGTGGGACTGCCCGATGCTTGGCCGGTGGGTGAGACTGCACACACAGGCGATAGGTAGTTTACGGGCATATAATGTTTTCTATTTTTATTTATATTATATTTTCTTTGTGATTGTATTTATTTATTTATCCTCACACTGGAACGCCATACAGCAATTACACCAATAGATCAAAAAAATCACTTCATGTGCTGCTTTCCATCCATCCTGTGCGCGGTGGACATCGACCGAGTGACGATGGATCACGCACGCTCACGCAGCGTGCAAGTGCAGCATGTCTCCAACCCCCCACCACTCCTTCTATATTGCACACATTCATTGCGAATTTTTGAAATTCAATGATTTTTCAAAGTAAATACCTACATAAAATTGAAAAAACAGAAAATTTTGAGGTGTCATCCTGCCTTGACAGATGACAGAAAAATGGAAAAAAAAATGTATATATGTTACTAACAATACTTAATTAAGTAATTTTATGTAAATACTAACATTATGGACTGCAAGGTTTGCAAATAAAAGTTTATTATTATTATTAATATCCCGCCTCTTGCTATAAACCAAGCACAAATCTAGACTCTGGGCTTCTACAGAGAAATTCCTAATGGAAAAACTTAAAAACACTGGCCGACCTGGGAATCAAACCCATGAACCCATGTTCAGCAGTAGCGCTTGCGACCACTAGAAAGAAAGAAAGAAAAATGCGTGTATTGGCATTAGGTAGGTACAGCAAAAAAAAATACACCTTATAACTATAAAAACAGAAAACAAAGATTATAATGCCAAACGGGCCTCAAAGTCAAAGTAAAATCATATATTTCAAATAGGCACATAAAAGGCTTTTTTGAACGTCAAAAATTTAATTAAAATAAAATTGATTCTAGTCGCCCCTTCCAAAAGGTAGTTTTCGTATGCAGAAGAATGGGCAAGAAACTCCACCGTTACTCTTTTAAAATATTTTCTAATATTTTGCATACATTAATTATATAATTATATGTGAAGACGATGCACATAAAATAAAATTACTATACCACACACTCAGCTCAGCATAAAGTCAGATGACAACACAAGGTGTACCACCTGACGCTGATTTTCAGCTGCAACCCACGAGTGCCATACGCTGGAATAAGAAACACATAGGGAAGTGTGTGTCAGGTTATAATAAATTGAGAGAATTATTAGATGCTAGAAATGATAGAAAAGTTCATACAAAATCAAATAAAATGTTGTGACATACCTACATGTATGTGTGTGGTATTGTAATTAATGAAAAACTAAAATAAATACCCAATACGTGCGTAGGTATTACCTAAATAAAAACTACCACTAGACCAACGACGCATTCAGGCAGAAGCTGAGGATTTCTGTAACTAAGAGTTATTTTCTCTAACGCGCAATACAGTATCCTCGACAGACGATAGTATCGACATTAATGGATTCGAAATGAGTACGTAAGAGCACTTATTTATATTCTCGAAAGTACTTATAAACTATGAAGAATATCTAAACGATGGAAACTTCTTAGAACATGAAAGTCTCGACTAGTACCCTGCAATAGAACATTTTCATTCGATTTCTACGTAAACGCTGTCCCAGCACTATAGAATAAAGTCGAAGCGTTCTTAAAGAATTCGAGCGGAATACAAAACAGAAGAGAGCTACAATAAAAGCTCCATTTCATACACTCGAGTATTCCTAGTTGCACTGACTCGATACATAGGTACTGGTAACTAAAATCGAATACGGAATCAAATCGCTACACTGCGATCCGGAACGTAAAATTGGAAAATGTGATGTGCAGTCCATTTCTACTTTTCTTTTTTGCTATGCTCTAATTAGTTAGCTTGGTACTTTTGCTTTGCTGACTGGCTGGTATTTTCACACGGTCTTATTTAGTTTGTACCGATACGAGAGAATAAGACCTTTTCGTATACGTTCTTGGAAAATACAGATAGGTGCTGAGTTTGGACCGATTGATTGAACTAGGAATAGTCTGTTCCAAAAATATCTGGTAAAATGTAAACAAACCCTGCTTAGGTTAAATTCTTACGCAATCACTCACTAAAGGGATTTAGTACCTACCTAACATACCTATTCTGTATCTGTATTTAGAAGGTTTCAATTTTATAGCGCACCGCTTTTTGCAACAATTATTTTTGCCACTTCGGGTAAAAATAGGTAAAAAAAAAGAAATACAATACCGACATGGCGTCATCAACCCACTGGACTTTAAGATGGTACAGACGCCAGCACGTCAAGCTACTACAATCTGTCAGATTTCTTTAATAGATTTTCAACTTTATCGCTAAAGAATTAAGGTCCAAGGTTGATTGGGAAATTTTGACAGTTTCGGGTAGCTTGACCTGCTGCCGTCTGTACAAAAAACCCATAATAATAAACACATCAAAATAAGATGGCCAAGGTCCAATAAACATGAATCAGCTTTAAAAACAAACAAACAATAAACTTCTCTCAATTCAAGTTTTCCATGTCAAAATCACTTTAACTTTTAAATATACAAAACTTTTTGACAAGTCCCTCCTTACTTTGTACCATCGTAGTACTCTTGAACCTCATCTCCTTGTATGCATAATTCATTGGCCATTATTATGTAAATACATGGTTTCCGTGCTACACTGAAAAAGGGCATTTTATTTACTGAAACGAGGACAAGTTTGGTGTACCATTTGAGATTTATTTAGCATAAGCATAAAACATAATCGGCCTATAATGCTCCCACTGCTGGGACACAGGCCTCCGCTCTGTGAGAGTGAGTGGGCCGTAATCCACCACGTGGACCCAATGCGGGTTGGTAGATGTCACATGTCTTCAAATTTTTGGTTCTAGGACATGCCGGTTTCCTAACGGTGTTTTCCTTCACCGTTTTGAGAGATGATGAAATTATTTATATAAATTAAAGCGCCTGCCTGGGTTCGAACACACGACATACACCTTGTAAGTCTGGGCCGTTACCACTGCGCCACCAGTGCGTTAAAAGCCAATAACAATAATTTTTATATAATAACTAGCTGACCCGGCAAACGTTGTTTTACCATATAAATTATTTCTAGCTGCCCGGCACTACTTCGTTCGCGTGGTGTCCTACCCCCCTACCCTACTCTACTCCTACCCTACTCCTACACTACTCCTACCCTATCCCACTCCTACTCTACTCCTACACTACTCCTACCCTACTCCTAACCTACTCCTACACTACTCCTACCCTACCCCCTACCCTACACTACTCCTACCCTACTCCTACCCTACGCCTACGTTACTCCTACCCTACTCCTACCTTACTCCTACCCTTCTCCTACACTACTCCTACCCTACTCCTAACCTACGCCTACCCTATTTATTTTATTTTTCTCTGCGGAAGAACCATCCTCGTACTTCAAGGAATATTCTAAAAAAAGAATTAGCGAAATCGGTTCAGCTGTTCTCGAGATTTGCGCTTAGCAACACATTCAACGATTCATTTTTATATTATAGATAATAATTAAAGACACATAAAACACAAAAGAGAAAATTATAAAGTTGAGGTTAAACTTAGGACATTGAGCAAACTGGAGTACTTAACAGTTTCTAATCAGAATCTAAGAGAGGGGCTCGTGGATAAATAATAACGACCGCACTGTGGTCAAAATCAAAAAAAAATATTTATTTATTTATTTAAATAACATGGGAGACTTACAGCTAAAACAAACAGAACAAGGACAGTACATTAGTCTGAAAGCATGTCTTTATTTCACATAAACCAACATGGGCACTTATGAAACGTCAGAAGCTAGGTGCACGGTTCCGATTGATCGTTTCATAGGGAGAAGAGCCGGTAAGAAACTCCACGGTTACTGGCTGTGGGAATACCGCAGATTTTCGGGGTAAAGGGATTTAGCTACCGCTTACTTCCCGAAAACGCGCACTGCTGACATTGCTGATTATTATTCCTTTTATACAATACAACGCTACAGGGAAAAAAGTCGTGTGGAAAGTTTTACGTACGGTTGGCCTTTCTCTACATAGCCAGCCCGGCTATAAGAGTAGAGGAAGCCCAAGGAAAAGAATGGAACAGATATTATGTACATAATATCTACACCACTACCACACGAATTAGAGATATTAATGTAAAAAAATGACAATGCGCGGTCTTATAGCTAATAGCGATCTTTGAGAGACCCTTTGAAATAAAGAAACGATGACGAGGCTATGATAGATGATACGGCTAGAAAGGTGATGACTACCGAGATGACGACTAATAGAGAAGTATGGACGAAGGCATGTTACGCCGACCCTAAATCAATTGGGATCTGAGCAAGAGACTGATGAATACCCGATATATTTGCCTTGGTAGTAAACAATGTATTTTTTAAAGAACTTTCCTTTGTAAACTAAGACATATTTATAGAATCATCATCTGCCTAGCCTTTTCCCAATTATGTTAGGGTCGGCTTCCAGTCTAAGCGGATGCAGCTGAATACCAGTATTTTATATGGAGCGGCTACCTATCTGACCTTCACAACCCAGTTATTGGGTAATACGTTACCCCTTGGTGAGACTGATTGTCAGACTTTCGGGCTTCTGACGACCCGTAACGACTGTCAAAGATCCATGAATTACAGCCGGGACCAACCGCTTAACGTGCTTTCCGAGGCACGGAGGGGTCTTGGTATGTAAAGATGGTCACCCATCCACGGACCAACCGCGGCAAGCATAGCTTACCTGGTCGATCGAACCGTGCGGCCGTTATTTCTTAGCCAAAAGCCCCTCTAGACATATTTATAGAATGTAAGGCCGATTTTAATGATCCTGACTGAAGAATGAGGTTTCCTATCCAATTTGCAAATGTCGTAGACGTCATTCTTCGCTGACAAGTCCTAACGACCGGAGTCTTCGACTGAACTTCGAACATGTCACACCTATCTCTGGACTTGTTGACATGATCTACAGGAAATGTAGGTCATACGAAGGGAAAGTTTATGTTTGCTGCACCTGTGACATTTAAACATTAAACAAGTTTATATCTGTTAATAATTTACGAAGTTAATGTCATAGGCATTTTCTACCAGCCAACCTTTGGGTGATGCAAAGAAAAAACAGTGGTAGATGCAATCACGAAACGTTGAGCAATAAATATTTATTTAAATATACAAAGACACACATATAACATTTACAAACTATAAATATAATACATATACCTAATAACATAACCTATTTGTGCGTAAAAATATAAATAATAATAAATAATATGAGCACAAATAAACACACATACACCAATAGTTATGCTTTTTTTTTGCGGATGGGAAATCATCCCGCTCTGGGTAGAGCGGAAGGGAGTGTCAGTCTCTTACCGACTAAAATCCACCCGTGTTCCTTCCTTAGCCCTTTAACTTCCAGGGCAGCGGTAACCCTTTCGCACGATCCCGCTACCCACCAATAGGTATGCTAAGGGTTGATTTTCCAACGCCAGATAATTTTATCGGTGGAATAATTTTGAAATTTTGACAATTCTTCCATACAAAAACTGTCAGACGTCAATATTATTCCATGAATAAAAATTATCTGTCGGTTGAAAAATCAGCCCTAAAACAAATAAGACAAACAATGGGAAAACATTAACATTGTGATGATAAGTTTACGCCACTTTCTTACGAATTTGCTCGCGAACATAATCTGTTTATTTTCATTCAATAAACATTTAGGTCCACCTCTGAATCGAATCTCGAAACTTGCACTGTACACTAGAGATAGAGTCTTTCTGTTACTGTTAGCCTGCACCATCCAATTACTGGGCAAAGGTTCTGCTCCCCATGACTTCCAGCTCTTTCGATCCAAGGCTAAAGTGGACCACTGGTCGTTTGTTTTCTCCAGCTCATCCCACCATCTTCCAAGGGGTCTGCCGCGACGCCTTCTGGCTGTGTCAGGGCTCCAGGTAGTGGTTATTTTGACCCAGAGCCATAGGTAGTGTTTTGGAATGCAATGTGGTGTTGCAAATATGGTCTGTCAATTTGACGCCTAGAATACAGCGCTCTAATGTACGTTGGCAAACGTTGAGGAGGTCAGATAGGCTGTCGCTCCATGTAAAATACTGGTATTCAGCTGCATCCGGTGAGACAGAAAGCCGACCCCAACATAGCCCTACTTTTTTCTGTCATCAGTCAGGCAGGATGACACCACCACCAAATTTTCAGTTTTACTGCTTTTTTACTTCGAAAAATCATTGAGTTTCAAAAACTCGCAATGAATGGGCGTAATATGGAAGCAGTGATGGGAGGGCTACGGAGAAATGCTGCACTTGCACGCTGCGTGAGCGTGCGTGATCCATCGCCACTCGTTCGATGAAAGCAGCACATGAAGTGATTTTTTGCTCCGTTGGTGTAATTGCTGTATGGCGTTCCAGTGAAGATAATATTGACATACAAGTCTCCATTAGTATCTAGTACTCACGTATTCCTACCTAAGTAGTCGGGTTACCTTCAGCTCGAAATTGCCTTTTCTCTCCGATCATAAGCGTATTATGTTACCTCTTACACAGAGATGTTATATTATGACCATGTTACTTAAGTTCATTACACGTATAGTTTCATTAGGTACCCTGAAAGCTTTTCAATAGATTGCCTTCTACCTACTACTAAACATATCTGTCTACATACTAATAATAAAGCTGAAGAGTTTTTTTGTTTGAACGCGGTAACTTCTGGAACTACTAGAAAAAATATTTTTGAATTTGATAGCCCAATTCTTGAGGAAGATTATATTTACTTTAGGAGCCGAGCAAAAAGAAAAAAAGCCAGAATTAACGAATTATTAGCGCGTGCGGGCGATGGGATGCGATGCGGTGAGCCGGGGGCCGAAATTTTACGCGGATGAAGACACGGAGCACCGTTTTTTTTGATAAATTTACGTAATCTTTCTAAAAACGTTTTGATTTTTAATTTGAACAAAAGATGGTTGTACCTAGCAGCCCGGAGCGGTATAACCATATTTGTATTATGGTACTTACTTAAACATAACTGTCGAAAGTTTGGGTGTACCTTCTATATGTACACCTCTGCTTAACCCTTCGGGGATTAACCAACCATAACATAATATCACGCCTCGTAATGTTTTGTTAAGGTTATGAATATGTATATCTAAAACTGCACTATTATTAAGTATACTAAGGGCTTATGTTTCAGTCGACAGATAACTTTTATTCGTGGAATAAAATTGACGTCTGACAGTTTTTGTATGGAAGAACTGTCAAAAATTCAATATTATTCCTCCGATGAAATTATCTGGCGTTGGAAAAATCAGCCCTAAGTTGAACATGAAAATAGTTCACTATTTTAAATTATCAATATTTTAAACCGCAAATACCGCAGCACATTCTTGTAACAAACAATAATTTAATTTAGTTAAATCCATATGAAAGAAATTACGTAATGGGGAAATCCCCCACAAAACTACTGAACCGCACACTTTGCACAAAGTTCTATTAAACCGTCACACAGGGCCACATTCCAATTGTCTTTCAAACCAGTTATTATATGGGCCGTATGTCTGATAACGCGTAGAAGTCCTTTGTACAGCTTTTCCGTCCTTTGTCCAATGGCGCTTTGTGTTTTTATATTATGTATCGCTGACATACGTCGGTGGATAGTTTTCGGGCCGTATTCTCTGAGGTCACATTATGTGGGAGGAAGTGACTACCAACTGTAATATGAGTGCCTAAACATTTGAAATACCCTGATGTGAGTTTTCCCTTTGAGTCACGTTTAGACTGCTAGTATTTTTATCGACCGTAGACCATGATTTAAGGATAAAAATTCGACACAGTGTGTGTCCTACGTGCCCGTTGACCTGCACATCGAATGACCTAAAAATGCCACTGATGCCGATCAATGTGGCCACCTACTGGGCTCAATCAAAATAAAAACATCGAAGAACTGTTCTATGGACCCGAAAACAAGAAGAAGCGGTTGCTAATATGTATTTATTTATTTATCAAAAGGTTTACCAACAGATTCTGTATACAGCGTGGCAGGGACATCGGCGCTAAACTGTAACCGTAAATTCAAGCTCATGATGACCCCCTAGCGTAGAATTTTTTAGCCGGCTATAAAAAAAACCACCTGTTGTGTTTTTTTTATGTATAGAACAGCATTTTTTTTTTTAAAGAAGTTAAATTTTATCGCATGGGGCTCCAGAATCATGTACCTACAAAATCCATAGTCACAGTTTGCCCACCGCCCTGTATAATGTTTCTAACAGATGAACTTGGTTCAATAATATTCTCGTTTCTCTACCAATAAGTATTCTTTCCTTAAATCTAAAATGTAGGATTCCATTACAGACAAATTTAAGCTGTCAGAATACACCCAGAAATTGATTTATCGCAGCATGCGCAGTCATTACAACTGCCGTCACGTACCAAACAAGGAAAATAAGCAATCTAATTGAATACTCTAATAATAGCATTTTTAACGTTCCGATTTAACGGTTATGTGAAGATTTATATACTCATACGCAACCGTATGTAATTAATTAACAAGGATATTAATTAACGCCAGTTGGTGCTTCTGATTTCTTGACACTTTTGCACTAATGCTCGGGTTACACGAGGCAATTTTTTTAGGCTAAGATAGTAAAATAATTTGCTTCGTGTATACGAAACTATTATCTTAAACACGAAGCTCACTAGTTTGCTAGCTTACTAGCACTGTCTTGCTATACTAGCTTGAAAAATAGCCTTGTGTTACATATTAGTAAGGTTAGATGATTTCGGCACAAAATAAGCGCTGCTAACATGAATCAAGGCGAAAGGAAATGAACAAATTGGTTTTATAGGAACGCTTCAGAATGTTTCTAATCCTAACTAATATTATAAATGCGAAAGTAAGTTTGTTTGTTTTTTGTTACCTTTTCACGCCTAAACCACTGAACCAATCATCCTGATATTTTGCATATATGTACGTTGTCAGGTGTACAGAAACGGACATGTTTCATCCCGAAAAAAAGTGCTGTTCCCGAGGAAAACAAGAATAACGTTATTATGATAATAGATGGCGCCACGTGTATTTCCAATCATGATTAATTAATCAGGAAACACGCGGACGAAGTAGCGGGTGGAAGCTAGTGCCTATATAAATATACATATTTTCTGTCAGTTTGTCAAAGATCCACAAATGACAGCCGGAAACAACGGTTTAACGAGCTTTCCGAGGCACGGAACCACTCAAAAAAAAATTAAAAAATGTAGACTAATTCTACATTACCGAAACGTCGACGCGTCTAAAAAATGTAGGTACCCCATATCATCCGAGCGAATAACCAAACGCTGTCGAGACTCTAGACTACTAGGCAATTCACGTTCGTCTGAAGAGCGCGTTATTGTACAGGCACAGGGTAAATAGGATACTGAATAAATTGAAATGCTCTCACGGTACGTCTTGCATCCTGTCACTATTTGAACGTGAGTATATTGAATAGGTATTTCAGAGGATTTTATAGGTCGTATAGTTTTGTGTGTATTGATGTGTGATGACAGTAGCACAGTAGGTACCTATTATTTATGTTTGGTGTAAGCTGGCATTCATCATCTTCCTGACGTTATCCCATGTTAATTGGGGTCAGCGCAACACGTTTTCTTCTTCCATTCTCCCCTGTCAACCGTCACGCTATCATTCGCTCCCTTCTCTTTCATATCATTCCTCACCCAATCCATCCATCTTTTCTTCGGCCTTCCTCTTCCTCTCTATCCATCAACATGTATATTCCCGTATGCCTACTTAGCGTAAGCACCTAAGTGCCTACTTGGTGTAAGTAGGCATACGTACCAACTATAATCAGCCTATAATGTTCCCACTGCTGGGACACAGGCCTCCTCTCTGTGAGAGAGTGAGCGGTAATCCTACACGCGGGCCCAGTGTGGGTTGGTAGATGTCGCATGTCTTCGAATTTTCGGTTCTAGGACATGCCGGTTTCCTTACGATGTTTTCCTTCACCTCCATGTAACGTATAAGTTCTTACTTTTATATTGTTATTCGGTACCTACTTACAATAATTTCGTGAATAACGGTGCCACTCAGTAATAGAAAATACATTTTGGAAATAGAAGTATTTGTAAAATCACCATCAATGAATATTTATGCAACAAAGTATTCGAGGCTTTACAGTTATTTCTACACGAAAGATTTTTAATCAAATGTGTAAAGTAAAAGAGCCAGAGAGTAAATTGTATGAAGTGACAAAATACAGTATGACAGCTGGCGTATTACTGTACATTTCCCCCAACAACATAGTTCAGAAATCACAGCAATTCCCTTTACGGGTGCGAGATGTATGTACCATAATTGTGACAAACACTCAAAGAAATAACCCTTTAATAATCCGGACAAAACATTCCTATTTCATAACGGAACAAAGGGGAACGCGGGAAAGTCTGGGTCAACCCTAAAGTGTCGACGCTGTACCGACGAGTTATAAAGGCTCCAGCACACAGGCGCGACGCGTCAACGCGACGTGAGTCTAGTGGAACAATTTCTATGAAAACTTTGTGGAAATGGTTCTACCAGAGTCGCGTCGCGTTTGCCTGCGGCAGCCTTAAGTTCATTTACATACCACAGTTGTTCTTAGTTCTTGAGGTACCTACTGTCCTAGTTACGTTACGGTTAGTTCGCTTTGCACACAAAACTCCTGCTTTGATAAAGCTATCGTCGGAGAATTGTGTTTATAAGGCAAATGGGCTGGAACTAGGTAATGTTAGCAGCTTGAACTTATTTGGCTCAATGTTTGTTTTCATTTTACAAGCTGTTAAAATATATTTTGGAACGTAGGTAGCTCGATGTAAAATTGGATAGATAAGTGACTTGGTATTCGATCTTTTACACAGTTTGTGAAAACTTGCGTACAAAAACCAAACTAGATTCAACTTGTTAAGTTATGTCCCACTTTTAATTTCATGTAATTTTTGTTTTCAAAAATTAACAGGTCAATAAAAATCGATATTTACACCGGCCGTAACGCATATCAGGAAACTGATACGGGATATACAGCAGCCGTAGCGCACGGAGGAGCAAACTCTATCAGAAGCTTGCCACGTTGAACGTGTTAAAAAAAAATGTTACCAGACAGTACCCACACTAATGCGGGTTGCATTAGTGTGGGTACTGTCATGTTAACATTTTTACAGTTACTATCGTAAACTAGAATCATTAATTTGTCTATTCCACCCTATTTTATTTCTGTACAGCGTGTGTATAGTTTCCATAAAATGGTGCCCAATGCCCAATAAAATATAGAAATTAGAAACAGATTCTCAATAATTACATCCCTCCTGAAAGATAAGCCCGTGGTTAAATGATAACAGTCGCTCAGGTCGTAGGCTTGCCATGGTCGCTTCTTCGAGAGTGTCGAGACCCCTCCGTACCTTGTAAAGCCCGCTAATGCTCGGTTCCTATAAACAAAAACGAATCGTTTTGCTTACGAACGGTAGCATTTTTTACTATCAAACTGGGCATATAAACAGATCAGTAGGCTAGTTTGACCTGTGATATCTACTAACATAGATTTGCATAGTAGACTAAGGTTTATCCAAAGCAATGAGGTCTTTGCTTCATTATTGGTAAAGATACAGGAGTCTTAATATTAACCAATAACGGTCCGTAAATTATAGGAATCGGCCATAAGCCGTTGTTCCCGGCTGTCATTCGTAGATCTTTGACAGTCGTTACGGGTAGTCAAAAGCCCAAAAGTTTGACAACCAGTTTTACCAATACTGGTATTTAGCTGCACCCGGTTGGATTGGAAGCCGACCCCAACATAGTTGAGAAATAGCTAGGCAGATTGCTTTTAAAGGGAATGTTAATTAAAAATAATAACATCGAGTAAAGTTAATCAAATAAAAAGCAAACGGTGAAGGAAAACATCGTGAGGAAACCGGCATGTCCTAAAACCTAAAATTCGAAGTCATGTGACATCTACCAACCCGCACTGGGCCCGCGTGCTGGATTACAGCCCACTCCCTCGAAGAGAGGAGGCCTGTATTCCAGCAGTGGGGAACCTTTTATGCTGATTATGTTATATGTTATGTTATGAAACTATATATTTAAAAAAAACATGCTTTTTAAAAATAGAGGAAGGGCTGTAAAAGCAATTTGTCACTGGGATTAAATTGCAGAAGTATTAAACAGATGTTACTCCGCTGGGTGGACCAGCGACTCGTGATCGCCATTTGTAAGCAGAAGCACGCAGTAAATTCACTTTAATGTTATGAAGTCAGCAGAAAGAATATTGTGTCTATTTTAAAAGGATTTTTGGGTTTTTAGATTCGTAGAACAGTTTTGTATAAGTTTCGAGGGTCAAAAAGGTCTCTTGAGCCTGCAGCGGGGTAATTGAGTAACACACAAACTGTTGCTGGCTTTCATTTTGACAGTTCAACAACATTCATTCATTTACGTTGTTGAGCAGACAATTTTTTCGAATATATGAAGCAATGGATTAGCAATATCATTCAAAATTATTCAGATTGTGTTTGATAGTGTGTTACGCAATCAGGCTTTATTGTTGACCCTGTTATTAATAAAATTAGCTTCTGCCCGCGGCTTCGCCCGCGTGTATGTCGGAAATTATCCCACGGGATTATAAAAAGTATGTGCTTCCCCAGGATGCCATCTATCTCTTTGCCAAATTAGGCATTTAGGTTCCAGGTTAATGTCCAAAAATAAGATACGAAACGTAGTCGTGGATTCGAATCCAGCCAAGCGCTTTACCATGTGTAATTTATGTCATCACCATTGCTCTCAAAATCAGTGAAGGAAAACATCGTGAGGAAACCGTGTGGAGGAAAACATCGTAGTAAAACATCATAGTGAAGGAAAACATCGTGAGGAAAATGTCTTAGGACCAAAAAATCCAACGTGGACATCTTCCAACCCGCGTTAGGCCCTTCTCTCTCGCAGAGATGAGGCCTTTGTCCCAGCAGTGGGAACGTTTTAGAGTAATTATCTCAGCCTGTGCTGGTATTCTATGCAAATTATATCTACGCCACATTATATGGGCTGGGTGTGCCGGAGGACGTGCCTAGATATCATCATCATCTCCCGAGCCTTTTCCCAACTATGTTGGGGTCGGCTTCCAGTCTAACCGGATCCATCTGAATACCAGTATTTTACATGGTGTAACTGCCTATCTAACCTCCAAAACCCAGTAACTGAGTAATACGATACCCTTTAGCAAGACTGGTTGTCAGACTTTCTGGCTTCTGACGACCCGTAACGACTGTCAAAGATCGACGAAGGACCGGCCGGGACCAACGGTGTAACGTGCTTTCTGAGGCACGGAGGGTTGGGGTCGGGTCGTGGGTGGGTGAAGATAGTCACCCATCCACGGACCAACCGCAAAAAGGGTAGCTTAACCTGATTGATCGATACGTGCCGCTGTTATTACTTAACCACAAGCCCCCCTTTTTTAATCCACCGTAAAAAAGTTTATGGTGTAGGTACCGAACTACCGAATAAGATTATCACTTCGGTTAGAAGTAAAAGTCGGTTAAAAGTTAAATATAAATGTGACTGAAACGGAAGCCTGCTCGCTCAACGAGATAATTCAATGAATTTAATATTTAACTTGTTGCCAATGTTTGCGACGCGGATGTCAAAAACAGCGGGACGCCCCTACGTTTATATTGAAACAAGAATACCTACCTTAGGTAAACCTTAATGGGTTTGCATTTTATTTTAAGTGGGATTACAAAATGAATGAATGTTTTTTTTTTTACTTCGTAAAGTATTATTTATTTAACATACACGGATTAATTAGCGATGCGGACGAACTTTTTGATGCCCAATGAGCTCCTGCCTTTTTCTTTAATTGTTTATTATATACTTGTATATAACTTGACTTTAACTTGTACTTGTATTTAAGTACTTGTATTGTTACTTGTTATGTATTTTAGTGTTAGCTTGTAAAAATAGTAATTAACAATGTTATGTTTACACAACGTTTCTTTTTTTCCAAAGAATCAGCATCGCCATACAACGTGGCAATGCTGCCAGCCTTTTGGGCATCAAAAAATTCGTCCGCATCGCTGTCAACAGGAACAGTTTCCTGTTGACAGCGATGCGGACGAATTTATTGATGCTCTATGATTGTTTTGCTTCTTTCATATACATTTACATAATATTATTATTTTAAGTCTGTTAGGGCATCACCATCATTATTCTCGCCCCTATCCCAATTTATTTAGGGTCGTGTAAATATGTTAAATAAAACCAAATCAATTTATTGCTTACAATGTTCAATAGATTGCTCATGAATTTATGATTGATCGAACTTCAGAAAAAAATGCTAATTTATTCAATCAGTAAAGCATGTATTGACAACATAACGTCAGTAAAATTACTATCGGAGGGTCCGTAATATAACTTACAAATTTTTTCCCGCGTCTTCGCCCGCGTGTTGTCGGAAAATATCCCACAGGAACGTACAACCGGGATTTAAAGTAGGTACCCTATCTGTTATTCCAGGTTATAAACTATCTGTATGCCAAATGTCATCCAATATTTACGCGGCGTACGCCAGTGAAGTCCAGTTGCCATGATTTTTTCCGACATCTTCAACAATCGTCGTCACATTTCAGCAAATTTTTACAAAACTTTAAATAATTATACACCTAAATATTCCTTATGAATCACTTCGTCTAATGGTGAAAACTGTATAAAAATCCGTTAGGTAATTTTTTAGTTTATCTCGTTCAGACAAACAGACAGACGTGGCGTGACGTTGTTTTATAATAAGTAGTGATGAAGGTATAAATTTTGAGAAAAATAATGAAAACAGGAAACTTTCTATGGAAGTATTTCCTCGAAACTCTATAAAACCTCTCAGTACCGATAATTTCATATTAGTGTATGGTACGGTACATCCATTAAGAACTTCGCGGAACTTTAATGATCTAAAGGTGGGTTCAGTTATAACGAACAGAGTATAACCCGACCTCAGAGTAATAACATAATATGCCTTTGCGACGGGGATACTATGTATTAACGAACGAACTTCGAGCAAATATTTGTCTAACCTACGATCCGCAAAAATATCAAAGGATTTCGAAATTAAGAACGACTTGAAAACACGTGTTCAAAATATTAGACAAAATAACAAAAATTTGAAATTAGGAACGACATGAAGACACGTCTACAATACCAAAAAGCCTACAAATTGGAGTATCTTGTTTCACTACAGTCTAATGTAATTAGATGCTTTAAAAATTTGTAGTGAATGGACTAAGCTCTATTCATTATAACATTAGACAAAAATGCCCCACCAAGGTACGGTACGAAAATAACATTTTCTACAATTTCTCTAAGCCAGCTAGACTTTCAGCTAATTTTAGAGTTCATTAAAGCATTAAACTGAGTTTAATTCCTGCTTGAGACAAAAAAGCTGTTTATTTCCACACATTTTCGTCCCAGAATGTGTCTTATCAAATTGTCTAACTAATGTATAAAAAGTATGTCCTTCCCCAGGATGCCATCTAAATATCTTTGCCAAATCAGAAGTTCAGTGGATTAGGTGTGAAAATTTAACATACAATTTGAAGTTCAAATTAATCCTCCCCTAAAAATCGAATTACCCCTTTTTTCCCCGTCAGGGGTCAATTTTCGCCAACTCTACATACTTATTATTAATTGTTTCCTGTCAAAAGTGTTAACGCTGAGTTTAAGTTAATTGGACCGCGCATTCAATTACTTCCACACAAACTTCAACACCCCTATATTCCCCTTTAAAGGGTAGTTTTGAAAAATGTATAATTATAAACTTTATTACTTACTTCGGCGAGTATTCTTGCCAAGTTTCAAGTTTATTAACTAAATGAATAAGATATTTCATATAAACTGTATCCCCTCGCTTTTCATCCCCACAGGGGTGGAATTTTGAAAAATCGTTTGGGATGTATTCATAACTTGATTCAAAGATTATTTATACCAATTTTCGAGTTAATCAAGCCACGCATTATAATCCTCCCCTGTAAAATTAACTACCCCTTCTCAACCCGTTAGAGGTAGATTTTCGAAAAACCCTGATACATGTTACTCTTTATTTTTGGTCTTAAGTATAAACACTGAGTTTCGAATTAATCGGACCGCGCATTTAAATTCTTCCACACAAACTTCAACACCCCTAAATCCCCCTTTGAGGGGTAGCTTTGAAAAACTTATAATGATAAACTTTATTACTTACTTAGGCGAGTATTCTTGAAAAGTTTTAAGTTTATTAACTTAACGAATAACATTTTTCATATAAACTGCATCCCCACTTTTCACCCCCACAGGGAAGGGAATTTTGAAAAATCGTTTGGATTTGTTCATAACTTGACTCAAAGATATCAATTTTTGAGTTAGTCAAGCCGCGCTGTAAAATCCTCCCCCGTAAAATTGACTACCCCTTTTCAGCCCGTCAGGGGCACATTTTCGAAAAACCCTGATACACATTATTCTTTACTTTCGATCATAGGTATAAATACTGAGTTTCGAGTAAATCGGACCGCGCGCTAAAATTCTTCCATACAAACTTTGAAACCCCCCAATCCCCTTTTAGGGGGTAGTTTAGAAAAACAAAAAGTGGCAAACTTCATAATTTACTTAGATAAGTATTCGTGGCAAGTTTCATGTTAACATGAAACTCAAGGAATAAGATTTTTGATACAAACGAAATCCCCCCATTTCACCCTCTTAGTGGTGGAATTTCGGAAAACCCTTTCTTACTGGATACTTACTCTTCATGAAGAATACACCCTCCAAATTTCATGTCTCTTGGGCCAGTGGTTTAGACTGTGCGTTGATATATCAGTCAGTCAGTCAGGACTTTGAATTTTATGTACATACATATGTACATAAAATTCAAAGTCCTGACTGACTGACTGATATATCAACGCACAGTCTTATATAGATAGACAGAGTGGTCGGTTTTGATATATTAAATACTATATCAATACTCAATAATTTATTTGCATTCCACAATATGTACTTAGGTGGTAACTTAAAATTATATGTGATCATTGTGAACCCTGTCGGACACAGCAAAATAGTAGGAGAGAGGAAGCAAAATAATAGTGTATCAGTGTAAACGCACCTTAAAAACACACACACGTTATAAAGGCAGCTTTACACGAAATGTTTTATTAATTAGTTCCCTGAAATAAAACCGGAGGCGCCTCGTAACTCAGCCACTGTTAATAAAAGACACTATTAATTTTCCATGGCGATGGTCACCATTATGCAAATTGCAATTTGCTAAATTGCTTTATGAATTATTGGGGACCACTTTGTTGGAAGAAATGCAACTCCGTCTGCAACAAATCAAAATGGCGAATTTTATTCTGCATTGCATTGTAAAATTGAAACTAACGAGCTGTTTCTTTTTTTTCAGATTCAGGCATGATTTGAACAATCGAGGTGAGTCGAGGTTTCTGTTAACTTTTGTTGGAGAATTGCTTTTTGTAAGAAGATTATAAAAAGATCATTTAACTATTATTGTGAAAATACTTATACAATTACTGTATCACGAGGAAAACATTGTTATAATTAATTAAATTACCAAAGAAAGAAAGAAAATAATAATAGAATATACAGCAGAAAATAAAAAGTGTAAAGTGTGTAAAGTGCGATGTAAGAAGCAGGAGAGTGTCCCTCACGGCTGCGCCAAACAGACCCAGTTCAGCAAAAATATCAGACAACTAGTGTCTGACCACTGATCTTACCAATCTCCCAATCCCAATCTACCAATCTTTAAGATACTTATAAGTAAATAGATAAACAGACAGAAGTTATATGATCTACGAGTATGTCATCACGCTCGATTGATTTCCTTGAAAACAGATCTACTGAAATTCAAGTACCGTTACATATACCTGTAACCTGGATGCTGCAAGTTACAGGTATATAGGTATATCTGCCTAGCCTTATTCGAACTATGTTGATACCAGTATTTTACACGGAGCGACTGGGTAACGCGATACCCCATGGCAAGACGGGTGGTCAGACTTTTGCATGGGCTTGGGACCACCCGTAACAACTGTCAAAGATTTACGAATGACAACCGGGAACGACCTCGGCAAATGTTGCTTAACCCCGTAGTGCGGCTGTTATTACTGAGCCACAAGCTCCCTTTCTTTTTGGGTGGGAAATTATCAGATGACTTCTCCCGCTCTGGGCGTGTTAGACTTTTACTGACTAAAACCCACCCGTGTTCCATCAGTTGCCTGTGCCAGGATCCACGGTATCTCTTTCGAACAACCCGCGCAGAGCCACATGACCCTCATGTTACAGGTATATTATAATCATTTTATTACGCGCACTCAATCTCAAAGTAACCGAACAATAACGTCTTTCAAATTGAGTATCTCATAAAATAAGGCTGCCGGTTCGCAAGAAGTTGATAACGATTTTTTTGTTTAGCAAAAAATGGGATTGAGTAAAAACACTGAGTTGGTTCCCTCTTTGTGGGGAAATCGCCTTTCACTTGTTCTGTGATATAGTGAACTGAGAAGTAGGTAGCTACCTCGTTTCTTACTAACCAGATTCCGCCTCTTTGGTGGCATGAATCTTTGTGAAATTAATAAGTGGATTTAATTCGGGTTTAAAATTTTGTTGTAGAGTAGTTTATTTCTGTAATTAAGTGGCTGGTTTTGGAAAATATTTAAGACTTGCGTAAACTTTAGTCTCTACATTTACACCAATAAAAAAAATTGAAAAGTATGTAATGTCAAAATAACAGCTTTTTACTAAATGCATATGACTAAAACTAAAAAACATTTTATGTTTTCTGTCTGTTGTTTGTCTGTCTGTCTGTTTGTTCCGTCTAATCTCCGAAACGGCTGGACCGATTTTGACGGGACTTTCACTGGAAGATAGCTGATGTTGTAAGATGGAGTAACTTAGCAACTTTTATTTTAGAAAAATAATTAGATTCCCGTGCTTTTCTAAAAAAAGTTGAAAGGAAATCGTTTGGCTTGGTATGGGCATGTGATGAGAAGGGACGAAACGCATGTGACTAAAAGAGTGATGAATATACATGTTGATGGATGGAGAGGGAGAGGAAGGCCGAAGAAAAGATGGATGGATTGTGTGAGGAATGATATGAAAGAGAAGGGAGTGAATGATAGCGTGACGGTTGACAGGGGAGAATGGAAGAAGAAAACGTGTTGCGCCGACCCCAAGTAACATGGGATAAGGGCAGGAAAATGAAAATGAAATGAATTAGATTCCCGCCAAAAAATGAAATCCAATTTTTTTCCGACATACACGCGAACGAAGACGCGGGCACAGCTAGTCGTAAATATAAAGCGTAGAAGGACACACAGCTGGCATTGTAGTACCTAATGTTAATTTTAGGCACCTTCATACGGGATTAGTCCATGTTCAACCCCCACAATCTTTACCCCCGACCATGTTTAACCCCTAAATGTTTCCAATACGTACCTACCTAAGGTGCCGACTTTTTAGTGTGGGGTCAACCTGAATAAGATAGCATAAGCATATTCAGCCTCTAGGGTTTGCACTGCACAAGACAAAAATCTTGCGCAGCGCTGACGCAGTGTACACTAGTCGTGTGTAGTAACGACACAAATTCTTGCATAGACCCGGCGATTTTTCTAGCCGTGGACACGCGGCAAGAAAATTTTTTCATAAAACAGTGACTTGCATAAGCACTCACTATTGCAGACATTATAAACTACCAGCGTGCTTTATTGAAAGAAAGAAAGAAAAATGCGTTTATTGCGTAGGTAACACACTAACATTAGGAATTGCTTTCATTTTGACAGCACAACAACATTCATTGTGTTATTTACATTGTAGAGCAAACAATTTTTTCGAACATATGAAGCAACGGATTAGCAATGTCCTTCAAAATAATTCAGATTGTGATTGATGAGTGTGAGTGTGAGAGAGTGTTACGCAATTAATGTACAGATTTTAAAGTGTACAAGTATAACGTTATCTGATTGTACGTTTCATTTATAAATAAATCATTTAAAAATCACCCAACCAAAATCTCATTACAAAGGTCCTCAAAATATTCAAGAATCAAATAGAAATTCGATACCAGAATAATAAATAGCTTTGTATAGAGATAGCAAAAACAGACTGGGGAGTAAAGACGGACAAAGGAAACAAGGTTATTGCTACCTCCGGGCCTATTGTACCAGGGAAGGGCTAACGTGGCTAAGTGAACAGTGCAAAATTGACTATTTATTCAACGGATTTCTTGAACATTGTAGTGCGGGAGACGGATATTAAAAAGCGGTAGTGCGTATTGAGAATTTTTTCATCGAAATAATTACTTACGGGGTTTTCTCTTCATGAAACTGGACTTCTGGATTTTTATAATGGTCTTTAGGTATATATACCTCCTTAAATAGGCTAGGTGTGTGAATGTAAATCTAGACACTAATAACAATATAGACAATAATAACTCCTGTCTCACCCTTCGGGGAATGCAGGCGCTATGTTATGTAACAATCAAATAAAAGTTGTTTTCCAATTTTAATTAATAACTAGCCCACTTCATAGACTCCTAAAAACTACGGAAAACAAAGAAAAATTACGGAGCTCGTTCTTTTTGAAGTTAATTAAAACAGGGCCCTCCGAAACGGCTTCCACTTTCAACTTATGTACGTAAGTACCAAGGAAAAGTAAAATGGCCGAATGAGCAAACTCCTACTGAAGTGTTGGGACAGAAACATTTGAATCTGGAACTATATAGGGCGTATCATTGCCGTTCCACATTGAGGGAATATATTATACCTACTACTTGTATACTTACAGAAGGCAAAAGGGGAGGCATTTACCCAGAAGTGGGACAGAATATAGGCTAACCAAAAAAAAACTTTTATATCGAAAAACAAGACTTCTTTTAATTTTTTTTTTTATGTATTAGAAGAACTTTACATTATTTCTCAATAACATAACTCACGACAAATTATTAATTATTTTAATAGTTCTGTGCTGTTGCATTGCTGGTATTGTGGTATCACTTCTATTTATTTCAAAGTTTGTATATTTGGATGTTTGTTACTCAATTACGCAAAAACGGCTGAACAGATTAAGATGAAATTTATTAATGTTAAGTTAAGAAAAAGAAAACAAAGTTAAGTAAAATTACTAAAATTTTGTTTCAGATAGGAGTCCATAGGGTATGGACTCCTGTCTGTAAACAAAAGTTTCCTATTCTATTAACCTTGATTAATGCATAGGATACTTTTTATCCAGGTAGTACGTTCCCAAGGGATAATTTCTGACCTCCACGCGGACGAAGTCTCGGGCAAAAACTAGTTAATAATATCTATCTATCAATACAATAAACAAAAATGAATCACCGAAATGTATGTACGCGCATAACTTCCGATCGACTGCACCAAATTGGATAATTCTTTTGTTTTTGTGTTTTTTATTATCAGGATAAGGTTTCTATACATAATTGGACGTACGTGGCGCTGCTTTTTCGGGCAGGACGACGTCTGCCGGTTCCGCTAGTTTTCAATATTTTAAAGTACCTACCTACTTCCTACTTTCCTCCTATCTATATTGAATGTCAATGGAACGACTGTAGGTAGTATAATTATATTCCTATCATACTATTTAAACGATGCAAATCGCTTAAGGCTAACATTTACGGATATGACATACTCAGAATATAGATTAATGTGTCGTATCCGAGCTATTAATGTGCTCCCTGACTTTGAACGGAGCAATTTATGTCTCGTTACTAGAAGAAGCCCCGGTTGCGCCTGCGAGTAACGGGCAATTTATTGGATAGCTCTTTCTTGTCCATTTTCCTTATTAATACTAGTTCTTTTCCTTTGTGGGCTTATTACTTAGAAGCTTTTTTAAGCCTTGTTATAAACGCTGTGTTCAGTTGTGACAAGAATATTGTCGCAACGATTGTAAAAGTACCTACAGAAAATGATTCCCTTAGGCCATTTGACAAGGATTCCCTTAGGCCCTTTGACATACACGTTTTTTTTCCCCGAAAAACTACGGTTTATACACCGCCGCCGCCGAGTGTTGGCACGTTTTTCTGTGTTATATGGATCACTATGGAAGCTTGTTGACGGATACGTTTGTTATACGGCGCGGTTTATACGCCGCGCCGTATGTAGGCACGGTTCGTCAGTGTTATATGGATCACTATGGAAGCTTGTTAAATCAACAAATGGTTTGCATCTTTAGTTGCATCTTTGATTTGCATAGATAACTGTTTAAACGGTGCAAGTTTTATAATAATAATTTTTTTTTTTTTATTATTGTTGCTGCAATTACATCGCGCCGTGTAATTAGCGGGGTAATTGCATAACACACTAACAGTAGCAGTGGATTTCAATTTGACAGTTCAACAACATTCATAGCGTTATTTAAGTTGTTGAGCAGACAATGTTTTGGAACATATGAAGTAATGGATTAGCAATATCTTTCAAAATGATTCAGATTGGGATTGTGTTACGCAATTGTGCTTTATTGTTGAACCTGTTATAAATAAAATAACTCTTTTTTTTTAAGTTTTGTTGAAATCTTATAAAGAACATATATTATTAAGGTCTTTTAAATATGTTCTCTATAAGATTTCAACAAAAATACACAGACAGACAGACAGACATACGTACGAAAACTAAGTAAGAAGCATGCAACGATATTTCAAACATTATTATTTCATACAACCATGCGAACACATACCGCGATGCATAATAATTTGTTTTAGTGATATTTTAACACTAAATTCTAACCTTGAAGCCGAAGGTCTTAGTCGAGGAGTCCATGCTATATGATATTCAACCGTTTTCATAGAGATGAAATAAATTCCTCACTTTATTGTAGCCCCGCTTTATGCGTGGAATTTGTTTAATTTTATCTTTGTAGTACAAAACCAGGAAAACAGTGAAGGGTAAAGAAACTAATTTGCATTATAATTAAGAAAATACTCAGTTTCATAATAAAATATTTCCGGGAAAAGTAGTGAACAGTCGAATATTTTTTTTCGCTTTTTTGTCTCTTCGGGGGCATTGTGAAGTGTTTTTTTTATGTACAACTCATGGCAGCTTTTAACTAAGTAATTCTATATTATTGATTTACCCATTAAATCAATGATATAGAATTGGTAACAAATTCCCCGCGCGAAAGCGTATATTTATTGAATTTGTATGTAAAAATCACGCGCGAGGTCGCGTTATCTGCGCCCCGTCGCGTGGCGCGTTACAGTGTGTGATCCACCCATACCCTGCAGTGCGATTCTGTAACCATCTCACAGTGAAAACTTGGGTGAAGTGAGCGCAGAGTGAGCTGTCATTCCAAGATTGTCAATACTGACAACTCACATCAAGCTCACTTCATTTGAGGTTTCACGGTGAGATTTTTACAGAATCGACCGGCTGTTCATTAGGTAAACCGTTTTTTGACAGATGGAACTAGTGATTGCAGGAACACACATTACATTGATTGATACACGTACCGTATTATAATGTCTGTAAGAAGTCATAAATAAGATAATTCATTAAGATAAGGCAGTTTATATATTTATTTTATTACGCATTTTAAAGTTAACTTTTACGTTATCTGGAATATGTACGTTCTAAGACAGCTGTCAAAAAACGGGTTAACCTAATGGACAGGGTATAAGTGATGAAATTTTTTAGAGTGGATGGTCTTTCACGGGTATACCTACTAAGTATGGACGAGTGATCCCGGAACATTTAGGACCACATTGGAACGAAGATAGTCAAAAGTAATTGCTACCACACGTTCCTAGAATTCAAATGTGAAAGTTCAGATGTTTGAATATAAATGTGGGGATATATTTTTAACTCGATCACGCCCAACCGCTAAAGGAATTTGGATGAAACTTGGCACAGAATTCCAACGTATGTAGAATGTTTCTGGGAACAGCACGTGGAACTTTTACTTCGTTTTCGATTATAATAATAATAATAAAAATATTTATTTCACATTGCACTGTATACACTGTAGATTATAAATTTAACATTTCTCACATTACGTCCTTAATGATAAAGGAAAATATGTATCGTGTATCGTGTGGAAACAAGGAAAGGGGGTCTACTCCGAATTAGTCCGTTTCCTGCTACGAAGTTACTATTAGGTCGGTACCGATCCTACACTCCTACACTCTTTCGAATATTGACTATGGTCCCGACTTAACTGAGCCGATCCGAACTTTTCCAGTGTTTTGCAGTGAGATTTATAATAAGCTCCTAGCCCCTTAGTTATGAAATATTAGTATGTTTCTTTTACTGTCTCTTATTTACACAGGGGCCCCGTGATTCTTATGCGCCCAGGGCCTTCAATAGGTTAAAGACGGCCCTGTCTAACAGGGGAAGAGTCTATTGCCATCAACCGACCACAAATCCAGACTCTGGACTGTCACTGGCCAATTCTAGATGGAAAAACCCAATGTCTCTTTGCCCAAGCCGTGGATCGAACCCAGGGCCTCATGCAAGTACCACAGGTACAGTCACGAGCAAAAGTATGTATACACTCGGCTTTATTCAAAAGCGATTTACTTCTTTGTTTTTTAATGAAATATTATGCTGTTACGAACAAAGCATTTTCGAACCCATAGGTTTATGTAATGTGTCGTATTTCAACGTTGCATTCGTTATTTCACGAAAAATAGCATTTGAAAGTTACCAAGTGTCGACATACATGATTGTCTGTTGCAATGGTTTATTTTATTACTTGTTTTGATTGTTGTTTTTATTTATTTATGTGTCCGCCGGCTGCCGCTGAAAACCAGCGCTGGGGCTCTGTCTCGTATAGGGTCTTAGCATTATGCTGAGCAATAGCCGTTTTGCGTGAATGTGACGCATGTTACCCCCAACTTGTTTTTTTTTTGTGTGTTTGTTCTGTTTTATGCGTCATGTTTGCCGCAAATGAATGTATTTTCTTTCTTTCTATGCTCAGCAGTAGCGCTTGCGACCACTAGACCAACGAGCGACTAATCGTTGTGATTAAAGTAAGTTCTTATGCTTTCAAAATTAGAGTCCTTTGTCTTATAAACTACACCCTAATTGCGTAACACACTATCAATCTCAATCATTTTGAAGGACATTGCTAATCCATTGATTCATATATTTCCATAACGATTTGGAAAACTTGGTGTGTTTTTGTCAATTATCAGTTGGCACAACGTCGAACAGTGTTTAATATTTTAGGTAAAAATTAGTAAGCTTTCATTTGTATTCGTATGGTGGATTTTATTGAAAGTATCATGTATCTGCATTTATGGTGACAATTAAATCTATCCAGCTTATAAAAAAAATCTGTTTTAAGAATGTGTTTGCTTTTCTGTTTTGTTACTGCATTTTCTCCTTCTATGTTTAGTGCATGCCGTGGCAGCCTTTAATTAAGGCTACACTATAAAATGTAAAAAATATAGAACCTTTAGCATATTGGTATTATAGTGTATGCTTTGTTGGTTGTCCTTTAATCAATAAATATGTTCGGAAAAGTCGGCTCAACAACGTAAATAACGCAATGAATGTTGTTGAAATGTCAAAATGAAAACCACTACTACTGTGAGTTACGCGATTGCGGGTTTTATTATCATCCTGTAAACTTGAAACTGTACCATACAGTAATGTGATAACATTTCTACATAAAAATATTTCGAGAAAAAACCTTCCTCATATAAATTACACATTGAAAGATTTTTCTTACAAAAAGTTATCTCGTGCCCGACAACAAGATAAAGGAATCAGTATTAGAAGGATCGCAATAATGCATGAAGAACTTTAGTAACTTTTTCCTCTGAAAGTGAATTTTCGTACAGACGCTTCCACACCGGGAGCATTCGCCTACAACCTCCTCCGACCTAACAGTGTTACTTCTACCTAATCTATATCTACTTACAATAATAAAGCTGAAGAGTTTGAGTCTAATTTGAAAAAATCTTTCTGCATTTGATAGCCCAATTCCTGAGGAAGGTTATAGGCTATTAACATCACGCTAGGGCTCTTAGAAGCCGAGAAAACGAAAAAAAACGTACTCTAAGGGAAAACGAAGAGACCGCGCGGCTAAGCGAGGCGATGCGACGGGGTGGATCGACGAAACACGCGCACGAAGTCGCGATCCTCCAGGTTTCAATTATCTCTCAACACTATCTAGCAGTTGTCGGCCTGCGCAGTCTTTTTGCAAAGCCCTAGCCGTTACAGTAGAATCTCGTATCGTATTGTTACGTTACAGGTGAATGCTCCTGGTGTGGTAGCGCCTTTGCAAGATTTTCCTATAAGGAAGTCTTCTTGTAAGTAATCAGATAAGCAGTCCCTTGCAACAAACAATTAGGAAAGTTATCTTATTATATGATGACTAGGATTGATGTAATTGATTGATATCCCATCAAACCCACCAACTGTTATAGCGTAACACGCTATCAATCACAATCTGAATAATTTTGAAGGATACTGCTAATACAGTGCTTCATTATTAAGTTCGAAAAATTTGTCTGCTCAGCAACGTAAATTACGCAATGAATGTAGTTGAAGTGTCAAAATGAAAGCAATAAAAGTGTCAAAAAGAAAAGAGGGCTTGAGGCGCTGCGTGCTGAAACACAGGCTATGAACCTAGTTCGGCAGCAGATGCTAATAATTAGACACAATATTGTAACTGATTTACTCTTAAGCATAATAATTATGCTTAAGAGTAGGTAAATCAGTTACAATATTGTGTCTTAATATATTTATTAGACCAAAAAGAATAAACAAGCTACACAATTTGTCTTAGCTACTTAAAATATTTTAAGTAGCTAAGACAAATTGTGTAGCTTGCTACTACAGTAGCTACTTAAAATATTTTAAGTAGCTATGACAAATTGTGTAGCTTGTTTATTCTTTTTGGTCTAATAAATATATTATTATAATTGCTACTGTTAGTGTGCATACACACGTGCGACACTAGTGGCAGCTGCCGTCGATCCGTGCCGCTTGTGTTTTTGCGTACGGTGCTTAAATACACTAGTAGCATGTTCTCGATGGCTGCAGTTGCCTCTGCCGGTGACGCATGTCCTTCATGTGTATGCACACTAACAGTAACAATGACTTTAATTTGGACAGTTCAACTACATTCATTGCGTATGAGCACTTAGTGTGTTACGCAACTACCCCACTGATGAGATGGACACCCTTTCCCTCTCCTTAGAGGTCGTAAAAAGTGATTGTATGCGCTTGGGAGATGATTGAAAACAGTCTATAGGTACTCTCATTTAGTGACAATGGGTCAGTATAATCAATTCATCACCATCAAATTATAGAAGGTGGTTTTAATCAAGCTACGATATTTTCATCATTTTATTCCTCGGGCAACCTATTACCGATACTGAATTATCAGTTTTCCAATATCTACAATGACAACAGAGAAGGTAGATAGGTACATACTAAGTAATCAGTGACACTTGACACAACTATTTCCATCTTGTGTGTAAGTACACAGCAGAGGGGCTCGTGGCTCAGTAATAACAGCCGCACGGGTCGATCGATCAGGTTAAGCTGCGCTTGCCACGGTCGGTCCGTGGATGGGTGACCATCTTTACATACCGAGGCCCCTCCGTGCCTCGTAAAGCACGTTAAGCCGTTGGGCTCAGCTGTCATTCTTGGATCTTTGGCAGTCCTTACGATTCATGAGAAGCTCGAAAGTTTGATAACCAGTTTACCAGTCTTACCAAGGGGTATCGTGCAGTCACTCCATGAAAAATACTGGTATTCAGCTGCACCCGGTTAGACTGGAAGCCGACCCCAACATAGTTGGGAAAAGGCTAGGCAGACTTGATGTAAGTACACAGCAAAAACCCGTATACGCAGGCACGGTGGTAGGTACCTTAAAACAAAAGATCTACAGTACCCGCACGACTTCCGAGCTCCGGTACCTAGTGACATCTTTTGTTTGTGTCATGTGTCAAACTGACGTACTCGGAACGTTAATTTGACACATGACACAAGTTATAGAATGAGACTGTCACACAGGTATGACAGAGACAACGGACAAGCCAAACTTTTTACCTAAATTCGATATTCGATATTTAAATAATTAAATAAATCGTGAATTGACCAAATAGTTTTCTTACATTTCCTTATAACTAAGTACAAAATAAATTAATAAACTACTCCTAAGATAATTTTTACAGGGGAAATATAATTTTATGTTTTAACTTGTGGATTCCACACTAGGTCGAGCCTGTCTCGTGGAGAAATTTACGGCCGGATTTTTACCCACTACCTGTAAGGGGATCAAAAGACTAAAAATAGCAGGGAACAGAATTCCTCAATAGTCTGGGAGCCTGTGCAAAAAAAAATCGTTTATTAAATGCCGTGGCTACGACCCGTAACCGATAGCACTCTATCCACAATTCCGTCGTAAAGTTGGGACTGAAGTCGAATTGGGTCCGCAATAAAACCGTGTAATAAAATAATACTCACATGAATTATTGAAAGTAATTATATTTTTGACCACATGAAATACGTCCGCTTTCGATGCTAGCCCCGAGCAAATAGGCCGAGTCCACTCCCGCCTTCTCAACCGTCATGTCCAAACGTCATTTATAAAAGTCGTGTTGCCAGTATATGAAATACAATGTCCCAATAATCGACTAAGACAATTTAACGATTTATTAATATTATTTCAAAACCTAACACTCGACCATCCTGACGTCGTGCATGCCCTCATGCACGTAAGCTATTTAGCTTCTAAAACCTAACACTCGGCCAGGAAAGGTGACAGCATCGAATTCGGCTCACAATTATTTACGCGTTATTTTCAAAACTTACATATACACTGTTTGCGAATTTTCCTTTCCAGAATTGAAATAGAATATAAATTAATTGTGAACCTTATGAGCTATTACTAATAACCTATTAAATTAAACAATCCTAGTCAAAATAAAATTACTTATTTAACAGAAGTAACTAAGAAAATCATAATTCTTGTAGGCGACATGTAAATTATCTAATAGATAAAATAACATACAACTATCTGTATCCTACTGTGTGTACATAAATAATAAAATAAATAGATACAAGGTAAGTAATTACTTATTTAATCATTATTTACTTAATTATAACAGCCCGTGACCTGGCTTTTAAACTACAATATATTAACATCCACAACAAAGTAGAAATACACGCCCCTGGACATAAGCTCGCTCGTGATGCTAACGTCAGTTAACTCCACGTCGAACCCAGTCCTGTTACCTGGCTTGTATAACAACTAACATGGTCTTTAACATCCACAATTAAGTAGCAATACACGCCCCTAGACATAAGCTCGCTCGTGATGATAACGTCAGTTAACTTCACGTCGAACCCAGCCCTGTTACCTGGCTTGTATAACAACTAATGTGGTCTTTAACATCCACAACTAAGTAGAAATACACGCCCCTGGACATAAGCTCGCTCGTGATGCTAACGTCAGTTGACTTCACGTCGAACCCAGCCCTGTTACCTGGCTTGTATAACAACTAATGTGGTCTTTAACATTCGCAACAAGTAGAATACATAAGTATAATATGCAGGATTACTTGTGAACCGTTACTTCTCACAAGCAATAAATACTTAAATATAATAGGTAGTGATTGTTCAAACAAAATTATAATTATGATGTTCATAGAAGTTCACAAGACAATAATTAATTAATTTTCAATAATTCATTATAAACTTTTCTCTATATTAGTTTACACACTCTTTATTTTCCACATACATATCTTAAATACAACATTTATATAATCATTAACTACTAACATATATAAATAAATATATCAAAAACAGAAGGACACTTAGGCGATTAATTAAGTTACATTAATCATATCTCAAAGCAATCAATCTACACATTTTAATTAAGTAGGAACACTAATTTTAGACAATATACAATAAAATTGTACTAAAACTTATTTGTACTAACTTCTAATATTGATCAACATTATCACTCAATTAGTTTATCATATCATATGGTACGTACTATTAATGAAATGTAGTGAGCTAACAAATGGGCACTATTCCATTTAGTGTTAACTTTACAATCGTAACTAGTACGTTGGAAAATCTCTAAAATTAATAAATTTACGCATCCGTGTCTTCATCATTACAGCTATTAGTCTCATCATCTACATCATCATCATTGCCCTCATTTAAATCTAAGGCAGCTACGTGAACCCATGGTAACATACGATCGGCAGATACAGTGGTTTTGCGCTTATTTTTGGTACTAGATAACCCGGGTATAGCAGCCAGTCTATAACGGTCGTTACCCAACACAGCAATCACACGATAAGGTCCCACATAGGGTGAAATTAGTTTTTTACTTTTGCCATCATTTGCAAACGAAGTTCTTGTAATTTTTACAAGATCGCCCTCACCATACACACGCGCAGGAAGCCGATTTTTGTCATGAGCGGATTTTTGCTTTTCCTGTTCTATGTCAATTTTATCTTTGACGGATTCGCGTAAAATTTCTGGATCTAGTTCCTCCCTAGTTTCCCGTACTAATTCATTAAGCCTAGGATTAATCTCTGCGTTCATTTTTAATCCGAACATGACTTCAGCCGGCGTCCTACCCGTGGTCTTTTGGCGAGTATTATTCATGCCCCATTGGACTCTACCTACTTTATCGTCCCAATTCCTCTCGTCGAAATTAAGATTCTGGGCAGTCAATGAGTTCAATATGGTGCGGTTGTACCGCTCTACCTGCCCATTCGATCTCGGACTAGCAACCGAATTCAAAATATGCCGTATGCCCTTATCTAAGCAAAAACGTTTAAAAGCGTGGGATGTAAAACATGTGCCACGGTCACTAATAAGTCGGTCGGGAATTCGGAACGTATAGAATATGTCTTCTAGAACTTTAACAGCCGTTTGTGTCTTAGTGTTTCGCACTGGCTTAACGAAAACGAACTTTGTGAACGCGTCCACTATTACGAAAAGGTAAGAATTTCCTAACTTTGAACGAACAAAGGGCCCAAGGTGGTCAACATGAATGGTGTGAAAAGGCACTTCTATTTTAGTGATCGGGTGTAAATGACCTGCATCAACCGGGGTTTTCTTTGAGTAAGCGCACTCAAGACATGCCTGAACATATTTCTTAATAAATCGAGACATTTTAGGGAACCAATACGTTTTCTTAATGCGTTCTAATGTCTTTTCTACACCAAAATGTCCAATATCATCATGATTCATGCGGCAGAGTTGCCACCTTGCGCCCCTTGGTACTACCCATCGTAAATTGTTTCTATCGCCGTTCAAACATTTAAAAAGTTTGTTATCCTTAATTAGATAATTTTCTTTTATATGTTTTAAACTATCAGCATCCATATCCGTAGTGAGTATATCACGAGTTCGTCGGAGTTCCGAATCTCCCATCTGCAAGGTGTGTAACCAGTCATTGTTACTGATTAGCATAATACTCGGATACTGGTCAATTTCAACCGTGCTATCTACCAATTCGACAGGATTTCGCGACAAAGCGTCCACGTGTGCCATTTTAATACCGGCACGATACTCTACATTACATTGGAATTCTTGTAGCAGAAGCCACCAACGAGCTATGCGTGGAATCATGTCTCGTTTCGAAAATGTGGAACGCAACGCGCTACAGTCCGTCACAATTTTAAAACTTAGCCCTAACAAGTAAACTCGGAATTTCTTGAGTGAACATACTACAGCCAGAGTCTCAAGTTCAAAAGAATGAAATTTCTTCTCCTCTGGAGAAGTTTGTCGGCTATAGTATGCCACTGGTTGAAAAGGGTCATATGCACGTTTACGCTGTAGTAAAATCCCGCCTATTCCTAGAATGCTTGCATCCGTGTGCAATTCTGTCTCAGCGGACGGTTCATAAATTGCTAATATCGGCCTATCAACCAGCCTATCCTTAAGAGCCTTAAAAGCTACCTCTTGTTCCTCAGCCCAAACCCAATCCACATCTTTCCTAAGCAGTTTATTCAATGGGTGTGCCAAGGTCGCGAAGTTCCTTATGAACTTTCTGAAATAGCCCACCAACCCAAGAAACTGTCGTACGGAATGTGAATTAGTCGGACAAGGAAAATCTTGGACAGATTGAACTTTCTTATTACCAGGACGAACACCTGCAGCACTTATTTCATACCCTAAGTAAATAATCTGATTCTGAAGGAAATCACATTTCGACAAGTTAAGGGTTAAATTAGCCTTCTCCAATAATTGCATCACTCTTTCAAACCTTTCCAAACATTCTTCTACACTCTTTCCGTAAATAAGGACATCATCGATGTAGACCATCGCCTCTGTAAACCTAGCAGACCCTAGTACCCTATTCATCATCCGCTGGAAAACAGCGGGTGCATTTGCCAATCCGAACGGCATACGATTAAATTCGTACTGGCCGTCCGGGGTTACGAATGACGTTAACGGTTTCGACTCTTCGGTTATTGGTACCTGGTAGTAACCGGAAGCCATGTCCAGAGTAATAAAGAATGCTTGACCTGATAGTCGAGCAATCTCGTCCTCAATTATTGGCATTGGGTACCGTTCTTTCACGGTTACAGAATTTAAGAGCCTATAATCGACGCATAATCTCTGCTTGCCATCCTTTTTGCGCACTAATATAATTGGACTAGCATATTCTGAGACAGATTCCCTTACGATTCCAGACTCTAGCATTTCTCCTATCATCTCCCTTACTTCCTCTCGTTCCTTATGTGCTAATCTGTATGGTCGATATACAACAGGACGATTGCTACTAAGTTCGATATTCATCTCAGCAACACTCGTGCACCCTAGTTCCTTTAAAGACGTGGCAAAACAATGTTTGTACCTACCAAGTATATTCATCAATTGTTGTCGTTGGGACTCATCGACTGCGCCACCTATTTTCACCTGACCAACATCAATAATATCGGATTCGACATTGAAATCATCTACTGACGTGAATATACGATTAACTACCTGGATCTTAGTACCCCTTCCTATAATCACTGTCTCTCGTAACTGACAGACCTTTGACAATGGCGTTATATAAATATAAAGTAAACCATCTTTGACCCGATATACTCCCCCATTCACGGTGAACTGTTGATGGGGTTTTCCCATAACCTTTCCGCTTAATAAAATATCTCCATCTTGAATCATTGTACTAACACGTGCCCTAACTGCGGCTGGACCATAAATGTCGATATCAGAAGCGACCACTACGGTAACAGATGTATCATCACCTAAATCTAATCGAGGAAAACCTAATTCATTATTACCATCAAAAAATTTTAATTCCTCCGCAGTTTTATATACGATGACATGAGATTGCTCTGTGAACGACTGTCCTACAAGCAAGGGTAAATCAAGTAATTTATCCTCTACTACTTGACACACAACGCGACCACTAACATTATCAATGTTTAATTCCACATCTACCCCACCTTTGGATTGTATTATGTCATTACCAAAACCTCTTAAAGGTATGGAAGGACTATTATATGTAAGGCCTAGCGCTGAAGCTGCGGTCTGCGTAATAAGTGTAACCTCACTACCGAAATCTATGAAAGTTTTTATAGGAACGTTGTTTATCCTACCTACTTTAATAAATTTTGAGTTTGATTCCGACGTTAATATACGCATTGTCTTTTTGGAGTTGTCAGGGTTTTTATCGTTACTGAATTTATCCCGACAATTTTCAGTTTTATGACCAATTTTATTGCACTTATCGCATCGAATTATGGGCTTGGGACATTTGTAAAAAGGATGTCCTTTCTCTTTGCAATTATAACAAACGAATTGAGCGCGATTACTATTTGAAGTTTGATTACTATTGGCCCTAGCCGATCGATTCGTGGTGTTACTATTTGTTGACTCAGAAGTAGAGGAAGATTGACCTTTAAAATTGGTGCGTCCAGAAGGTTGTGCAATATCCTTGTTACACATGAGAAATTGTAATAATTGCTCAGGTTGGGTACAACGTATCGCGTTGGCACTAGACCTCATTGTTTTATCGCTTAAACCATGTATTATACATTCCACTGCACGCTTGCCCTCGATATCACAATGGTTCAAGAGAGCCAATTTTTCATAATAATAGACCTCAAGAGGTTCATTAAAACTACTCTTTCTCCTGAGCATGTCCTCCAAGGATTGGCCATAATTTTGTTCGAACGGAAAGGCATTCGTCAATTTTTGTTGCCACTCATTCCAGCTAAATAGTATAGAGTTCAAACTCTCATACCACGTTTTGGCCAATCCTTGTAGTTTCTGCATAGCAAAATGTATGACCGTCCTTTCGTCCCAGCCGTAGACAGTGGCACACTCATTGACCTTTTTAAGCCAAATATCAATTCGTTGACTTTTTGAAGAAGGGTCAAAATTAGGTAAAATATTCTTGTGGTTAATATTAGTAGTATTAAGATTCTGTATTGGAGATGTCACTGTTAACGGCTGAGATGTATGCTTAAGGTTACTAATAGTGTTTAAAAGATTCACAATATCATGAGAGCTAAAAGTTGGACTGTCTGACCGTTTATTCCGTGGTGCGTTGTCAGCGGCAGCACTTGCTTCACGGGACCTCCGCACTATAGGGCTGCGTTCCCGAGGTAAGCTTCTATCTCGTGCCCGCAACCCATCCAGTTCATTGTCCTTCGACGCGCGGCGATTGCCTCGTTCAGCTCCGGTCACTGGTGTACCCCGTCGCCTGAGGCTGCGTTCCCGGCTTAGCTCGCCCTCCAGAGCGCGTAGTCGCTCGCGATGACGTTCCAACTCCTGTTCTAATTTTCGGACACTGTCACGTCCCTGCTTTTGATTCGGAGTGCGCACGCGACTGCGGCTCCGACTGCTTGAGTCTGCACTCCGATCAGCTTCTCTCCGGGTAGGCGTCCTTAAGCGCCGCCGCGGAGAGGGTTCACTTGCCCGTTGCATCGTTACACTGGAACTTGTAAACGAAAACGATGTAACTACTCAATTTGGCACGTTATACCAAAATTTCGTTAATGACGGTACTTTAAAATTTAAAACTGAAATATCTCGAAAACGGGGCCTCGTAGCTCAAAAATAACCAAATTTTGGGGTCCCTTTGCAACCCCAAGCATGAGCGGTACTATCTTGTAAACCAATTAGTATCACTTTGGAAATGACTTTTGGAAATAACCTACAAAATCACGAAAAACCAGACCCACACATTCTTTTATTCTATTAACTATTCTAGGGATACTAGTAACTATTTGTTAAGATATTGATCTGCTATTATAACATAAGTGAACAATAAGCGGGTTATCCCACTTCTGAAATGTAATAAAATAATACTCACATGAATTATTGAAAGTAATTATATTTTTGACCACATGAAATACGTCCGCTTTCGATGCTAGCCCCGAGCAAATAGGCCGAGTCCACTCCCGCCTTCTCAACCGTCATGTCCAAACGTCATTTATAAAAGTCGTGTTGCCAGTATATGAAATACAATGTCCCAATAATCGACTAAGACAATTTAACGATTTATTAATATTATTTCAAAACCTAACAACCGTATAACGTCCTAAGGTGTTTGTAAAGTGGTCACGTAACTATAATGGTGCTTAACGGAGTTTATGTAGGAGGAAAGACGGAGATTTGTTGTGTATTGGGAGAGTAACTCATTTGGTACACACAAAGCTCGCTGCTGATTAAAACATAGCCTATTACAATAATAGAGATAAAAATCATTACGAATGCCGATAATATTGAAAATCTTTGGTGTAAGTAATGTCGGATTACTAAAAGAGCGTGAATGCGCCCGGAATGTTACCATTTTATAAATATTATGTTTATATAAACATTTATTTTTTATTTATTTACCACAATTTGTACACACAGTACACATCAAGCTATACATTTCCAGTTTAGCTGACCTAGCATTGTATAGGTTTTTCGTACAGTCAGAAGTCAGCTTATACTGGTTATGTATAGCTTGATGTGTAGCCGTGTGTACAAGAATAGAACAGACGGTGACCCCCAAACTAGGCATCTGCCTGTATCTTGGGAGTCAGAGTTGCGACAATTTCAAAGTGGTAAGTGACAATTTCATAGTGATTATTGCAAGACAGGAAAACAAAAACTAAAATATAACTAAACTAAGATCAATTAAAATACAAAATTTAGAATATACATTTATAACTAGGTATTGTCAATTTATTTTGTTTTTATTTCTTATTGTGCTATTTATATCTCATTGTATACTGCACCGGTTGACGTCATCACGTCAACGCCGGCTGTCGCTGAAAACCGCCGCTGGGGCTCTGTCCCGCGATGCACGTTATGCGTGGATGTGACGCATATTCTCCCCCAACTTGTTATTTTTTGAGTATTGTGTTCTTTCTCTGCGTCATGTTTGCTGTAAATAAACGCAGTTTCTTTCTTTGAAATTTTGATATTTGACAACAGAAGGCCAAATGAAAAAGTCCAAAATCTAGTCGTAATCTCATCTCAGCGAAAATCGAAAACTTTATTTTGTCAAATTGACAGATTGAAATTGAAATGCGAACGTTCTCAAAAAGACGAGGCGTGCACCTCAAATTTTTAACTCCCCAGTTATATACTTTTATGATCTACATTTTGGAAACAATGACATATTCCAAAGCTATAGTTTTATGGCCTGTTTCAATGCTCGACTACTAAAAGCTTTAACGTGTATCCGTCTGGAACTTCTTTTCATGTCCGAAGTAGCTGGTAATAGATACTAAAACCCAGCTACAGATAATATGTCTATGAATTAAAGAGAAGAACGGGATCTGGATTAAAGAGAAGTACGGGGTCTGGATTAAAGAGAAGTCCGGGGTCTGGATTCCTAAAGAGAAGTCCGGGGTCTGGATTAGAGCCCGATTGATGGCAATAGGCTCACCCCTATTACGTAGGACTTAAACCATAACTGGTGTAATGTAGGTGTAGTAAAGGTGCACCTCTGGTCAACCCTTCGGGGAGTATTCCCTGACGTAACGTAACAAAATACGCCTGTAGAGGCGTGTTCTGTTACGTTATGTGTTGAAAAGGAATCATGTAAATCCTATAAGAGCAAATTCTCGAGTTATAAGCTCACATACGGATTACAGCTGCTGTATGTCTGTGTCTGTGTCACATCAAATTATACAAGGTATGCAATCACTGTATTGTACCTACCTGTGCCTATTCAGCTATTAAAATGACACCATTCTGTGTAACAATTTTTTCTAAAGTTCATAACATAACATCACGCTTGTAATCACCCAAAGGTTAGGTAGAACAGTACCTATCGTGCACCCACATTTCGCCAGTTAAGTGTAAGTCCCATGTAATGGGGGCGTGCCTATTGCTATCATCCCGGCACACATCCAGACACCAGGCTGCTACTGAGTATTTCTTGATGGAGAACCAAATACCACTTTGCCCGACCTGGGAATCGAACCCAAGACCTTATGCTCGGCAGTAGCGCGTGCGACCACTAGACCAACAAGGCTAAGCTCTTTCTAAAGTTCCATGTGTCATATTTACGCTCTAATATTTTATTTTATACATTGATTTTTTACAAATGATATTATAAATTTCCAAAGATCTACGATAAACATCTAGATTTAGTTACCGAAGCCTGTTGAAACTAGTCTACAATCCTAGATAGAGTCTGACGGTGCTTGAAACTGTCGGGACGCGGTAGGTACTTGTATCAACCGCCGTCAAAACTCGATATCAGATGAAATGTCTCGCTCGTAGTCAGTTCGTATTTATCTTCCACCAAATTGACAGGTTTAATTCCAAGTTGACTGTGTAAATATCAATGCTGTTGAAGCTAATAAACATGCATTGAACGAGTTATGTTTATTTCGATGTGGTTGGAAAATGGAGGTCTAATACATAACTTGGCTAGTGATAATTACCGTTAAGTAGGTACAATAGGAAAGTAAGTTAAATAGGCGCCTCGGAAAACACGTTAGATAGGTTCGTAGATCTTTGACAGACCAACAGTCTGACAGCCAGTCTTACCAAGGGGTATCGTGTTACCCAGTAACTGAGTTGTGGAGGACAGATAGGCAATCGCTCCATGTAAAATACTGGTATTCAGCTTGATTAATTGAAGTATAATATTAACCATTAATTATGTCACACAAACATGACCATAAAACAATAATATTTCATGGAAGGATACGGTGAAAAGATAAAAAACCGGACCACTATAAAAACTTTCCGCAACGCGCTTGTGGGTGAAATGGCGTTTTTATCATCTTTACTGTACCATTAATTACTCGAAGAACCCTTTTAAACAATATTTCTTTCTTTGCTGCTTAGTATCATGGAGCCAACTGGGTAACTAGCCTATTTTCGTAGTAGGTAAGTGTGCATACACACAAGCGGCACGCGGCAGCGGCAGAGGCGACTGCAATCGTCGACACTCGTTGATGACCGCAGTCGACGCGTCTGTGGCTGCCGTTGACATGTGCCGCTCGTGTTTATGCTAAGCACTAAGAGTGATCCATCCATTCGAAGGATATTTTAAAGAAACCTAGAGTCCAAGATTTCGTTCACATTTTACACGGAATTTTGCTTTCCCATAAAAGCGAACGTGCGTGCAAATGTCGTTAATAGTCGGTAAACAGTTTTTGCGTCATGAAAGTCACATAGCAAGGCGTAGAGCTAGTCAACACAGTCGTTAACTAGATATAAAAGACGTTAGGGCTAGTTTCAGGTGACGTTATGTTGCGTTTAGACTGAACTGTTAAAAGAGAAATGACTTTAACCACAGACACATTACTGTGTCGTGTTGTGCCGTGACTCGGCATACACCAATCAAACGGATATGTTCAGGACTACGTTAAATCACGAGATTTGATTGGCTAACACTGCGTCAGAAGGCGTCACGACACGACACAACACAGTAATAGGAATCCGGCTTTTGAGTACAGCTAGCGTTATATGGAGGTTAACCATTTCAAAGGTATGTTAACATTTCGGAATTTTGTAGTACCTACAATAGGGATTTGGCAGAGTTGCCGACATAGCTTGCAGAGTAAGCAAGATGAAGTGCCTGTGGGCTGGCCACCATGTTTGTGGAAGGACCCTTGGCCGATGGAGCAGACGAGTCTTGGAGTTGAGATCACGTATCGGCAAGCGTAGTGTGGGTTGCCCCCCAGCTAGATGTACCGACGACCTTAAAAAGCTGGCTCAGACAAACTGAATGCGGAAGGCGAAGGACAGGGTGTTCTGGCGCAGCCTGGGAGAGGCCTATGTCCAACAGTGGACTGCGATAGGCTGAGTTGATTGATTGAGGGTCTTTTTATTATTTGTATAAAATGATCGAACCAGCGTAAGTACATAGATAAGGTTGGTCGTCCCTCTAAATATCATTTAAATACTAGTAATATTATATTACTTTGTTATAGAATAGGAAAACAGTTGACCATAATCTCATCTTCTGCGAAAAACTTGTTGTGCGAGCTTATTGGTGCAAATTATACCTTTTCCTACCGTGACTAAATGACGGTTTCAATTATAACATTTTATTCAGTCGAGATATTATTAAGCATTGACAATTACAGTTCCTGTAAATCTCGCCTATAATGTTCCCACTGCTGGGTCACAGGCCTCCTTTCGATTAGAGGGAATGGGCCGTAATCTACCACGCGGGCCCAGTGCGGGTTGGTAGATGTCACATGTCTTCGATTTTTTTGTTCTAGGACATGCCGGTTTCCTCACGAATTAGAAATAGTAGGAAAAACTAAAAGAATAATTAAACAAAGGAAGTCGTCTGTAATCTGTGCTCGCAAGCCCTGTGGCGTAAGCAGAATAAAATTGTAGGTCTCAGCGGAGACTCAATTACGTGTAATCGAATGCCTTTGCGCATAGCGGATGCTTTCCTCCGCACAAAGGGTTTATATTCAATGAATTCATGGGAAAAAAGTCGAGCAGTGATGGCTAAAAATAGACGGTTGCGTGCAGGATTACGTAGATAAAATAGTGGAAAATCTAAAAAGGGATTTTTTATATCGCATTTTCCATTGAAGAGTCAATGGACATTGCCAAATAAAGCCGGTAAAATTTATGTGAATAAATCAAAATGCGATACCAGGCGTTATCGGACACTAAACCAAGCTTTTCAAGTTTATAGAAGGGTCTTCTAAACGTACTTAATAGATTCGGCTGTGAAAGACATCAGCCAACTTTACGTTACCTATTAACGCTTGAGGAAGCGTGGTGATCAATCCTGATGCCTTCTCTGTATGAGAAGAGGCCATTCCCTAGAAGTGAGCAATAATAGTCTGGTGTTATTTATTAACATATAGAGGTAAAACTGTAAGACCGACCGACGGTGGACTGTGTGTGTCAAGGGGTATTAAATTACCCAGTAACTGTGGAGGTCAGATAGGCAGTCGCTACATGTAAAATACTGGTATTCAGCTGCATCCGGTTAGACTGGAAGCCGACCAAAACATAGTTGTGCAATAAGGCTAGACAGATGATGACCAATTAAACTGTATAGCTCACCTTACACTGCTTGTGGTCGTTGTCGTTTCTGTGGTTATAGTTTAGTCATTACTTATAGCTAATTACCTGGTACGGTTTTGTTATGTCGCTGTATCATTGCTTATGAGTAGAAACCCTGATTTGCATTGAGATGCAGATGGGAACCTAATACAAATGCGACTTAGGTTTGAATACCGTCATGCAGTCGCTTCATGAAGTTTGGAAATCACAGTTATCGTGCAATTTCCTCGAAACTATTACTGCGAACTGCAATTATCAGGTTGTCAAATTGTGTAGGAGCAGTCATCAAAGTCTCGAATTCGAGAACTATTGCATTTCAGAAGCGCACGTCAATCATAGCAGCTTAAACCTTATAGTGAAGACTTAAAACTCATTACGCATTCTCCTGATTTACAACAATTATAATTTAAACGTCGAATATCTATTGTTCTACGCAACAGTAATTTCGCCGCCCAAGCCACTGTTTAATAAGTGAACTTTAACAACTTTGTTAAAGAAGATTGTGTTGGCAGATTTAAATGCTCTTAAGCAGGCTATAGTGAAAACTGAGGCGAGAGGGCAAACTTTTCCCTTGTATACGTGAGCTGAAGCTGAATGTAAGTACGGCTAGTTTGATGTTTTAAGATTTATTTATGTGAATCAACTGGTGGCGTAGCACAACGCTACGAAACTACTACGCAGCTACGAAAAAAAGTTCTATACAATTTGAAAATGTTAGGGTTTTAAACCAAAGGGAAGGCCGTTCTAGAGATTTCAATAATACGTTTATTAACCTTTTATTTAAATTAATAGGAAGGTATGTTTTTCTAATATTACGTGAGAAGTATGATCCCATCCCACGGAAGGCTAAAAAAATAGAACATCACACGTCACTCTGAGAAAGTAAGGACGTAAGTGGCAAGGGTGGCTCGGGTAGTAAAAAATAATATTTATGAGTCAGAATGAGATAGACGATAGTGTTGAAGTAAGATCGATTTGTTTTGGCTATACACCAACAGAAAACGATTCCAAAGAATTTAATAAGAAAGAATTACAAAGAAAAATTGTTTATTAAAATGAGAATTATAGTTATGACTAAGTCGTGTTTGAAATGACATCCACGAAAATCAACCGAATGTCGAACAAAATAATAAAATACTGAAAACAGCAATAAATATTACGTGATAAAAGTAACAAATAAAAAATAACTGCTCCAATAGTAAAAACATTTCGTATAATAAAGGCGCAATAACAATAAATAGAAGTGTAGGTTCTTATAAGCTTTCCGCGCGAAGCAGGGCTGGGACGCTAGTAAATAAGTAAATAGTTCGAATCGCTCCCTCGTTTGAAATGAGACTGAAGTTCACTGAATTGTTTGATCGTCCCCTTAGGGAATAATCATCTTGGCACCCCAGTTATTTGCAATAAACGGCTTGTACTAAAAGCAACGATACAAGGACGAACAAATACTCGAGAATTGAGATTCAGGTAAATAATAATCGTTCTAGAGAATCAAGATTCAGTTAAATAATAATCGTGTTTAGGGATCTGCGTTTCGTCCTTGCAAATTATTTTCTTCAATTTCAACTGCAAATATTTATTTTGATCCCATATTAATATGATTGATAATAATGTTAACTTAATAAATAAAACTAAGCTATTAATAGATTCTTATTCAATTAAACATTTTCGAAAATAACTTTGGACTACCTACCTACACGTAACTAAATTAAAGTCTTAAACGGATGGATCGGATAGCAATCTAATAGGCTACATTAGACGTCCGGCTCTTTAGTCTACAGAGGCCGCTTAAACTTATCCCGCGGGATGAGTTGACGGCCTTCTGACGACCCGTAACGTCTGTCAAAAATCCACGAATGACAGCCGGGGCCAACGGCTTAACGTGCTTCCCGAAGCACAGAGGAGTCTTGGTATTTAAAGATGGTCACCCATCGACGGACCAACCGTAGGCAAGAGTAGCTTAACCTGATCGATCGACCCGTGCGGCTGTTATTACTTAGCGACAAGCTTTCTCCATTATAACATTACGATATTCAACAAAAATTCTGACGGTTTTGAGTGACGTGACCTACTAAAATCAACCTGTTGGTGGAGTTTTGAAGGCAACTCTAGTTCGAGGAGTATTGTTTCCAACCCAAACAAAACATGGCTTTGTTAGTGAACCTATTCAATTTTATACATTGACTGTGGCTTCGAAATCCCGTTACGACACGACCTTTGCTAGAAATCGCAATTATATATCTCTTTGGTCTCGAATACTACACTCCAAGTCGCACAGGTTTTTTGGGCTATGATTACTGCCGCCTAATCCTGCAAAATTGCGCATGTGTGTGTTTCTTTGACAAGTTCCAATATACTTATTGTGCACGGTGTGTTTCTATTTAGATTGCTTCTCACGGGAAAAAAAAGAATTCTTTCGCATTTTGCGCCACTACAACTTAGCTAAGATAGTGTTTTGTTTTCTACAGACAGTTCACCTGTTACTATTTACTTTACCAGATGCTGTACTCTATACAATGTGGTGTAATTATACTTTTAAAAATAGCTCCATAGCTCTGCCCTCAACGGAAACCAAAAGAAGATTACAGAAACCATTACTGCACTGTCACACCCAATAAATTAAATACCCCTTTTGCGACCACACTATCGCCGGGGATTAAATCAGGAGAGCCATTAATTCCGCACTCACTAAATACAAATCTGATGTAACAGAGTCCTTAATTAACTAGGTTCCTACCCATCGTGTGGGTAATGAAATCACATTAGTTTGTTCAAGAGTCATGGGACTTCGGAGAATGTGTCTTTGTTTGTTCTTGCTTCCTGCTAATGAATGGATGAGATTGGCATTTTGCCGAAGTTATGTATTTCCACAAAAGCCTTGTCGATTAAACTAAAACTTCGGCCACTGTTATCCTTCCATTGAATATTGATTGGCCTACTCTGTTTATGATGAATCCTTGCATATTCATAGTCGCAGGCTAGGTGGAGCGAAGATCTTCGCAGGATGGCTGGTAGCAGCTGGATGAGAGTTACCGAAAATCGAGTTGAATGGCGCGCAATAGGAGAGGCCTATGTCCAGCAGTGGACTGCTGCAGGCTGGTGGTGATGTTGAAGTCCGCGTACCGATATAACGAATCTGTTCTTCTCCGATATTAGATGTCGTAAAAATAAAACGTCTGTCTGCTTACACTTCGACCATCCAACCACTCGCCAACCGTGATGATTTGGGAACACGCTCTGCAAACCTTCAGGAACTCAGAATGGTATTCCATATAACCATTCGGTTGTGTGCCCATTAAATAGTGAGCCGTGTCCACCAGCAGGTGCTTCTACGAATTTACCCTTTACCGATAGCTGGAATCATTAAATGGCCGTTCATATGAAACGACATACGGATGAAAGATTATTTCTGTATATCGTACATCCGGAGAGTAATTGGGATTACTATTCTGACCTGAACCTTTATTGTTTTTACGGTTCCGTGAGCAAAGGGTGCCTACATACAGCCATGCTCCATGCTACATGTCGCTCCATGAAGTGTGGAAATCACAGTTATCGTGCAATTTCCTCGAAGTTATTACTGCGAACTGCAATTATCAGGTAGTCAAATTGTGTAGGAGCAGTCATCAAAGTCTCGAATTCGAGAACTATTGCATTTCAGAAGCGCACGTCAATCATAGCAGTTTAAACCTTATAGTGAAGACTTAAAACTCATTACGCATTCTCCTGATTTACAACAATTATAATTTAAACGTCGAATATCTATTGTTCTACGCAACAGTGTGGGTGCCTACGGAATCCTATTACTAAACCTCCGCTCTCCGTTCGTCCGTCTGACTGTCAGCAGGCTGTATCTCATGTAATAGGTAGACAGTTGAATTTTCCACAGAGTGTGTATTTCTATTTCCGCTATAACAAAAAATAATAAAAATTCAATAAAGTTGTTAATACAAATTAAATGGGGTCTCCATATAAGAAACGTGTTTTTTTTTCGGTGTTTTTGTTTTGAAGTAAGGAACCCTTCTCGTGCGAGTCCGACTTGCACTCGGCCGGTTTTTTTTTAGCAAAGAGGTCGACGATATGTGGTCTTCACCTCAGGAAGTTCTGCAATACCAGAGGCTTCGCAGGTGTGTTGCTTTTCCAGAGACAAAACTGAGAATATGTCTCTTGTGCTTTTAATAACATCAACCCTCATACCCACATACTCTTCAAAATGACATAAATACTAGATACGCTCTTGGCGGAATAAATCGCTGTTTTATCTACACGACACAAATATTACAAATACAAAAAAAAAAATTGAAGTGTCCGTTTTTAATGGCAAAATAGCAGCTTTTTACTAAATGCATATGAAATTAGATACTTACTTACGGTAGTTACCTATAACAAAAAAACAATATTTTAAATTTTGTATGTCTGTCTGTTTATTCCGGCTAATATCCAATACGGGTGGACCGATTTTGATGAAATTCGGTATGGAGATACTTTTAACCCTGGGTGAGTGCCTAGGCTTCTTTCTATCGACACGATACGTGGCGGAAGATAGTTATTTTATAATTAACTAAAATAGCACTACATGTTTGTAGCAACTATAATAATGTCCCGGCAATAACTGCTTTTGTTAATATTTTCATATTTCACATCAAAGCAAGCATTTTCGTTTTGTTTAGTAAAAATAAACAACGTGTACAGTCGCCAAAGGAGATAAGTAACCACGGTCGTCGGATATAGTTGAAGTTTAGTAAGAAACCGCTGGATTTTTGCGAATGAAATTTAATTAGATAAATGAACTGTTTGTTTTCTATTAATTCAATTAAATTTTATTCGAAAACATCCATCAAATTTCTTACAAAACTTCTACAATATCCGACGGCCGGTTACTTATCTCCTTTGGTGACCGTACATTTGATACGTTACCCATGTGATAATATTATCATAGTCAGTATACAATAATATCGTCGTCACTGCTATGAGGCAGCATAATGAGGCAGCATAGATATACAAGATGAAATGTTATTCCGTGCGACATCGTCGTGGAGAGTTCTACATACACACCTATACACCTAAGTAATATTGCAGTCAACACCACAGCCAGGCCTTACGATATTGGAGTTACTTCCTGATTCAGTTATCTCCACGATTCCCTTCGAATTCTGATTAGCTGTCGCTCTCATTTCACTTTGAAGGAGGATTACAGAGGAATCAAATTATAACTAAAAGATTGATGAAAATTCTAATATTTCTTCAAAGAAAGATGTCTATCAGTAAGCCAATATCAATTTTAAATCATCTCATCTGCCCAGCCTTTTCAGAACTATGTTGGGGTCGGCTCCCAGTCTAACCGGATGCAGCTGAATACCAACATTTTACATGGAGCGACTGCCTATCTGACCTCCACAACCCAATAACTGGGTAATACGATACCCCTTGGTAAGACTGGTTCTCAGACTTTCGGGCTTCTGACGACCCGTAACGATTATCAAAGTCCACAATCCACGAATGACAGCCGGGTTCAACGACTCAACGTGCTTTCCGAAGCGCGGAGGGGTCTCGGTATGTAAAGATGTTCACCCATCCACGGATCAACCGCGGCAAGCGTAGCTGACCCAAGCGGCTGTTATAACTTAGCCAACTACAAAATAAAACTAACTAGAACTACACTTTATCTGACTCTTGAACTGAATCTAAAACGCTCGCGCGGGAGCTGCGAAGCGATAAGCACCCTATTCATTGGTTAACTATTGATTCTACTGCACAAATATAAAATACATTAGCTTGACTTTGATCGAGCGGTTTGCTTTAAGCTCATACTAATACCGCAAATATTTAACCTTACAATGAGACGCGGTACATCGCCATTTTAAATAGCATGAAGTTGCAGACTTTATGGCGCTCGGTTTATTGGTCTTTGACTAAACTTGAACTATACCCTGTCCATTAGGTTAACCATTTTTTGACAGCTGTCTTAGAATGTACATATTCCAGATAACGTAAAAGTTAACTTTAAAATTCGTAATAAAATAAATATAATTATAAACTGCCTTATCTTATTGAATTATCTTATTTATGGCTTCTTACATACATTATAATACCATAGTACGTGTATCAATCAATGTGTGTGTTGCTGCAATCAATAGTTCCATCTGTCAAAAAACGGTTTACCTAATGGACAGGGTACACAATCATTAGAGTGCTAGTAGGATTTTTTGGCGCTTGAATGACATTGACGGGGCCTTGTTGGTAAACATTTGTGGAACTGTCACAGAAATTGTATTGAAAAACAAGATGGCGGCGTTAGTTCTGAATATTTGGCTAAGGGAATCTTGTACCGTTTTAATTAAACAAAACTTTGACAACAAGTTATCATTTGTCATTTCAGCGTATCAATTTAAAAAAACATTTTCATTATTGCTTGCTGCAAGTAATTCTGAATAAAGTTCAGTAAGTGACTGTTGATTATTATTGGTCAATTTAGCTCTAAGTCTGCATCACTGTCAAAATCACAGTGGTCTTTACACTCCTTGTAATAAGGTGGCTATTGAACTGCTGCTACTGACAAGTCTGTCAAAATCACAATGATTTTTATTCTCGTTATAATAAGGTTGCTGTTGCGTTGTCAGACGTAAAAATAATGACTGTAAAAGGACTGTAGCTTCCTATCACATCAAAGAAGCTATCTTGGAATAGGCGAAAAGGTAATTCCCCGAATTATGAGCATAAACTACATACAACATTAAAAACTACAGTTCTCACACACATTTTACTCATACAATGAAAAATAAATGTCACCAATGAACAAAAAGCTCACAGCCCACAATTTGTGATTTCGCTGACGAGAATTTCACTCATTTAAAAATTCGTTGGATTGTTGGAGGAATGAATACGTAACGAAGTGGGTTAACCGCTATCATATTATTTATGTAATACATTTTTAATAAGGACAGAATAATAATGCTCCCACCTTTAATTAAATTCCTTGGAAATTCAACCAAAATAAAAAGAGGACCGTTACTTTTTTTTTTGCTAGAGAATGCCAACCATTTTCCATATTTTTTTCAGTGATGATACGCACAGGCATTTTTTCTTTGGAGTATGTTTTATTCAAATCAAATCAAAAGTCATATATTCAAATTAGGCTGAGAATCAGCACTTTTCGAACGTCAAAATTAAATAAAACAGTACCCCAAAACGCCCGCCCTTCACCACACCATTTCCTAGTGATTTCGCTGGGAAGAAGAAGTGGCACAACAAACTCCCCATCAGCACAGCTGTCCGTTTAGTTAGAAAAACTTGATTCTATACAATATTAGGTTGCAAAGTAATTAACATTACGAGACACAGAACATTATATTAAATTGTTTGCCATATGTCGGATCAGCTAGCCACGCCATTCAAATACAGTGAAAACTACACTCAAGTAATTGTTTTTATTTATATGGATAATTCCACGTCGACAGATATTCCATTGTTCAGATTGTTACTTTCACTGATCGATAACCCGTTTTAAATACATTGTTATTAACTAGCTGACTCGGCGAACTTCATATCGCCTCAGAATCATTAAGCCGTTCCACACAAAATGTATGAGAAAATTAAGTAGGTATCTTCAAAAAATTTTGTCGTGAATTTTACCCATGTTTTAATAGTTATTCTGCTGTTTGGGATGGAGACAAATCGAACAAATCAAAGATCATTAAAATCGATCCAGCCGTTCTTGAGTTATAAATGGTGTAACTCCAACTTTGTATAATTAAGGACTATTTTTTCCAACTACAGATAATTTTATCCGATGACTAATTTTGAATTTTTAACAGATCTTCCTTACAAAATCTGTCAGACCTCAATTTTGTTCCACGAATAAAAATTATCTGTCGATTGAAAAATCAGTCCTTACTTCCACGACGATAAGTATTCAATTGTTTAGATTCTTACTTTGGCTTACCGAAAAATCCGTTGATACTTTATTATTAATTTTGCTTTTATCTAATTAGTATCTTTGTTACCTCTAATAAGCTCGCCCTTCAGTAATTAGCACCTTTGTTATTTTACTTTACTTTTTCACAGTCCTTCAGAATGATTGATTTACCCCACGGCAAAACCTTTTCGTTTACGCCAAAAAGCATCCATCTTTTTTACAGTAACCTGAACACGTGTGGTAATTAATTTAGATGGTAATTAGCAGATCCCTTGACAGAAAATTAATGGATGTAGTATGTAAACGTACTTACACAGATTTGTTTTAAATTAATCGTTAAGCATTCTCTAATCTCTACATTATAATGTCTGCCGGCGGGCAGGACTGTAAGGGAAACCCTTCAATGGGATATTACTATCAGATGCTGCGAATATCAAAGGCAAGGGCAATTTTCATGAGAGTATTCTGAATTTCTTTATACTAACCATAATAGCTTCGAAAAGTCTTCTTCAGCTTGTTACATGTTCACAGCTGGCATTTTTAATGGAAGTACCTACATAAAATAAGATTGCTTCCTGAAAGAGGTCATATGGTACTTCAATACATTCCTCCCAAAAAACTTTATCCGCACGCAGAACCCGGTAACAGCCAGTATTATAATAATAACTATGTCGCTTTAATTGCCCGCGGCTTCATCCGTGAATGTCGGACCATTTTACACAGGAACGTAATACCGGGATTAAAAATATCTTACGTGTTAATCCAGGTTATAAACTATCTGTGTGCTAAATTTCATTTAAATCCGTTCCGCTGTTTTTGCGCCAATCCGGAACATACATATAACCAGATAAACGGACAAAAATTCTAAAAGCTATATTTTCGGCATCAGACGCGTTCGGCATCAGATTCGTGTTGAATATATTTGAAAAAAATCTAATTGATTAAGAAAAGAAAGAAAGAAAGAAAATACATTTATTTGCCGGAAACATGACGCATAAAAAAAGAACAAATACAAAAAAAGTGGGGGGTAAACATGCGTCATATTCACGCGAAACGGCCATCGCTCAGCATAATGCTAAGACCCTCGTGAGTCCTTTTTTTCAAAAATATTGAATGTACAGTTTTGACTTCGTTATTATTTTGTATGTAGAAATAGATCAGTATCTGTCGCCCAACAAAATAAAACTAAGGCTCATCCCAACAGGAAAATATCAAAGCAGAAAATCGGAGACAAACATGATTTTGGTAGAATTTGACACTCTTATGAAATCCATTCCCTTCGCACGTCATGAAAATGACAGCGTCAAGAATAAACGAAACAAGAGGAAATATGGTAACAAATATACGGAATCCTATTATGTATTCCCAGATCTTATTTGTATTAACAAGATTATGTGTTATGAAGCCTGAATGACACCGAGCATCTCATCATTTTTCGAGGCTATGCGTAATACGCGGAATATTAGGGTTAGATTACCACGTCAGATTGGAATATTCATTTGGGAACGGATTAGGTCCTTGTTTTCCTTCTCTATAATTTCTGGATGGGTACGCTCAGGCATTATTGCGCCACACACTATCAATCTCAATCTGAATCCTTGTGAAGGATATTGCTAATCCATTGCTTCATATGTCCGAAATATGTGTCTGCTCAACAACTTAAATAACGCAATGAATGTTGTTGAACTGTCAAAATTAAACCCATTGCTACTCATAGTGTGTTACGCATTTACTCGCTGTTCTTCCTCTGTAGGACAGGAGTTTTAATGGAGGAAGTTTCCGTTTTATTGTTATGGCCATTGGAATTTTCTCAAGTGTCAAAGACTTTGATTGAAAATCGATGGAAATAAAAGAAAAAAAACATTCATCAATCAGTTTCTCCGATCGTAAACCTTTGTCGAATTGCAAAGCTTTTTAAACCCCAAAAGACAAGTAACAATGCTCCATTTTAAGACCCCCATCTCGTCAGTGTTCGGGAAAAACAGCTGATGCAAGCTCGTTCCAAGATATAGTAGTACGTGGCAAAAGTGGTGTTTAAAACGTGCAGTTTTAGACCGCCAACTATTTGAATGGTGAGAATGGAATTTCGATTTGTGGTGGGTGGCGCACTAGCGGAAATCAGCGGGTGGAGTGAGGTCAGTTTCTATCCAGAAATGACCAGCGTGGAAATGACCAGTCTGATAGCCCATTATGGTCAAGTTGATGTTTTACATGAATGAATACTAGCTTCGGTTTCGTCCGCGTGGATGTCGGAAATTTCATGTGTATTTTTTTTGCGCACTTCCCTTATTATTTTTCTAAAATAAAACTAGCCTAAGTCCCGTTTAAGTGGACCGATTTTGACGGGACACCCACTGGCGGATAGCCGCCAGTCCGCCAGTAGAAGTGGAAGTGAAGTCCAGCGGTTTCGGAGATTAGCCAGAACGAACAGACAGACAAAAAATATTTATTATTTTTTTGTTTATAAGTACCGTATACCTACATATTATTTCATATGTATATAGTAAAATGCTGTTATTTAAGACATTACAAACAGATACTTCAATTTTATTGAATTTTAATAGATGTATAGACTATGTGACGTCTGTAGAGTCTGCAGCTGTTTTAAAATAACAGAATATTCTACAAATCCTTGAACTTTTACGCCAAAGAATTTCCATAAATGCCGTAGAACTGTGCAAAAAAGTTACCAACTGAAAAGTCAGGAAGTTTACCAAGAAGATTAAACATATTCATTAAAAGTAAATCACAAAAGCACCGTTAAAACTTTGGACAGTCCAACGAAAGCGTTAAAGCGCTGCATTTAGTTAGTGGGACACAACGTCAGATATATCCAGCTCTTACAGAAGTTCGTTGGAACGCTGCCCGCGGCGCGACACCAAAGTTGCGAACGCCACAACCATTTTATAGTATTAAAACACTAAAATTGAGTAATTAGAAAATCCCCTGCTGATAATATGTAGTCTGCGGCACTTAAACTGAGGATTTAACGATTTCGCTAACAATGCCCAACTGTTTCAGAGCTAAGTTATTCATGAGAGGGTTCGCAATGAAATTAAAAGTTTGTACGGAATTTAATGGTTTAACAACATGATAAATTAATTTGGATTTTGGAAAGCAATGTGAATTTCGCTTTTACTATGACTCGGGAAACGGAAGGGGTGATAGTCAAATTATTTGAACCCGAATTACCTATATCTAATAAATTCTATGACTTATCTTCGACATCACTCTACTACAAGACCAATACAACTTTTCCAATGCATAAGACTTAAATTTTACACGACGACGGCACGGTTGGCGCTGTGGTTAAGCGATTGACTGCTGCGCTGCGTGTCACGGGTTTGATTCCCGCACGGAACAAATATTTGTATGACCTACATGTATTTGTTCCGAGTCTGGGTGTTTTGGTGTCTATAATATGTATGTATTTACAAAAAAAAAATTGTATATAAGTAGTTTATCAGCCATCTTGTTACCATAACACAAGCATTAGGTTGCTTAGCTTGGGACAAATGGTGCTGTGTGAAATGTCCAGGGATATATTATATTATTATATATTTTGCCATTTCATCACTGACTTATGGTTACGATAAAAGAACGTTAAAGAAACTTAAAATTGTACAGCATAGCAAAAAAGATGGGTTTGTGGCTACGTAATAATAGCCGCACGGGTCGATCTACCAGTTTAAGCTACGCTTGACCGCATGGTTGGTCCGTGGATGGGTGACCATTTTTACATACCAAGACCCCTCCGTGCCTTGGAAAGCACGTTAAGCTGTTAGTCCTGGCTGTCATTCGTAGATCTTTGACAGTCGTTACGGGTCGTCAGAAGCCTGAAAGTCTAACAACCAGTCTTACCGAGGGGTATCGTATTACTCAGTAACAGGGTTGTGGTTGTCCGATAGGCAGTCGCTCCATGTAAAATACTGGTATTCAGCTGCATCCGGTTAGTCTAGAAGTAGACCCCAACATAGTTGGGAAAAGGCTAGACAGATGATAAGAATAGCAAAAAAACAAAAGTCAGATCAATGCTCATACCTTTTCTGTATGAGAAGAGGCCAAAATCTATGCCTTAGTCCTAAAGTTCGACAATTAAAAGCTAATATTACTTAATTATGTATTCTAAGTAACTACTAAAAAAAAAAAAAAAAAAACAGCAGTGGTGGCCCATTGGTAGCGGTCGCGACTTACGAGTTGTAGGTCGTAGGTTCGAACCCAGCCTGGTGCATTCGTTTGTGTAAATTATTTCATCGCCACTGCTCTTAAAACGGTGAAGGAAAACATCGTGAGGAAACCGGCATGCCCTAGAACCAAAAATTCGAAGACATGTCACATCTATTAACCCGCACTGAGGCCGCCTGGTTGAGGCCCCCTCCCTCTCACTGATAGGAGGTCTGTGTCCCAGCAGTGGGAACATTGTAGGCTAATTATAATGCATATAAGTCCTAATAACGCACACTATATACACACAAATACTCAATAACCAAACCAGTCTTTGTTGAGTTCTTATTACCGACAATGTGTAATTACCCAATGTGCGCCCGTTGATTTCATCTGCCCTCACCTCGGTCACTGCGGATTCTGTGTCCCTGGTACATTCGACGTGGTTCTCATTGAAATAATGGATGGCTTAACGGCTAATACGGCTGCATAGCTTAGAATAATCGTCCTATTAGAATGTTTAATTCATGATTAGCAATCGATAATTTACAATATGATTAGTTGAAATGCTTCCTCCAACTCGGTTTATACTTTGATCATTCTTCTTCTTCTTACGTGACGCTAGCACGACTGTATTTAAGTCTTGTTGGCCATAAACTTTGCCACTTCCACGGCGTCGTCAGTGGCAGAGCAGAGTCACTTTGACTGCATGTTTTGGGACATAGAGGGCAGGATAGGAGGTGGAGCATGGTTAGCGACATAGCTCCACAATCACACCCTACTGCCGTTCCGTCAAGGTAGCCCTACTTCACCAGGTTGGACTTACATCTTCCCACTTGTGCTCGGAGACGGTTCAGAGACTTCCGAGTGGACCACGGAAGGTTAAACATGCAGTCAAAGTGACCTCTGCACTGCCACCGACAGTGCCGTGGAAGTGGCAAAGTTTTGGGAAAATAACGTTTAAAATACAGTCGTGCCAGTGAAGAAGAAGAAGACCCTGTAATAATAGATGGAAGTTGGAAAAAAAGGTTGTTATTGGGCTTCTGCCATCGCGAAGTCTGTCAAAATCAATAAGGTTGAAATTCAGTTGTCGCTGTCAGAAGTAATAAATACGAAAGGGTTCTACAAATTCTGCGAAAATTAGTGACGTGTGTCACTGTAAAAGGCTTCTTGTTTTCTGATCGGGCGCATAAAACCCCTACGATTAAGTAGCTGATTACCGTGTAAAATCACATTACCTTTGTAACGCTGAAAGCGACGCCTTTTGTAAGAGCAAAATTCAATAACATGAAAATGTTGTTGAATAATTCATACTTCCACCTTTCAATGATAATAATTCTGAATATATTCCATATACTTCTGAATTTAAGGCAGAAATTAATTTTGGGACTGAAATACATATTTTGACGCCTGGCTTTCATTACAGTCTGTTTTTTCTTTCATGTCTTATTTGGTAAGCAAACACAGTACGAGAAACAAACGAAATCGTCAAAGTTCTTCGCATCAATCACAATTGAATTATATCATCTTTACACAATCAATTTCAATAAAACACACGGTAATGCCTTACTTTTTATTAAATATCGGGCTAGTGTCCGCAACTCCACGTACTCGTACAAACCGCGTATTTAAAGTATCAAGATTTTAAGAAGAAAAAATCTCTCAAAATGAAATGTCTCAGAATGCGCCACATGTGTTAGTGTTTACCAATTATGAAAAGTAAATAAAAATACACTTTATAGCTCCTATTTTATTACCTTTCTTTATGTCTCTGGAGGTTACAACATGTTTGATTTTCATTGACCTTAGTTTGTTTTCATTCCGATAAGTAAACAATACCAAGATGAAATGTTTACATCTTATTTTGTACCCACATTCATTGCAAATAAATGATTTCTGATTTCTGAAAAATATCATTCTTACGCTATTTGCCCATAAGAATAGGAGTAATATACAATGGGAGACGGTAAGAATTAAAATCATATTTTATATCTTTCACATAAACCTAAATGGGCACTTATAAAACGTTAGAAGCTAGATGCACAGTTCCTATGGAAAAGAGCCACAATTGAGCATACCCTCACTGCACATGTCCACAATGTCGGGTCTATTTCCCATTCTTTAAATTGGCTTATTTGACTTTGCATCGTCTCTTGTATGCCTCCTCTCAATTGTTTCGTGTTCACACTGATTCTTTGGTGAAGAATCTAAGAATCTTTATTCCGACATGTAGGTCTCCCACATTCCGGAACAAAGATAGGTACAGTCACGAGCAAAAGTATGTATACACTCGGCTTTATTCAAAAGCCATTTTTCCTTTATTTTTGAATGACATTTTATGTTGTTACGAACATAGCATTTTCGAACCCATAGGTTTATGTTATGTGTCGTATTTCAACGTTGCATTCGTATTTTACGAAAAAATCACGACTGAAAGTTGCCAAGTGTTGACATATTGGTGCTCGTGACTGTACAGACTACAGATCAATCTCCGTTTATTGCATTTTAGGGCAGACACAAGTCCTTGTCTTTTTAAAGAGATTTACGATCTAATACTAAATAGTTGTATCTTAGTAGGTACGCAAGATAGTTCCTTCAAAGGAAGCAATTCACTGTTGTTTGTTTCATTTAACAAGAACCGGGAGCTTCTGAGAAGCTATTTAAAGCTCCGTGAAGAAAGTGACACAAATTGCAACATTAATCCTCATTTTGTTAAGAACTAGAGAGTCTCTTGAAATTCATCGACATCAGTTTTTCTCTATGTAGTTTATGAATTATGTACTTTAGAGTATATGCATCGTTTCGCAATAATATAGTATTAAATATTTGCAGTTGACTGTAATGCCAAACAGAACTATAAAAAAAAGATTCATATGGTAATAACACCCGCGGGTATCGATAAAAGAATATGGAAGAAAAAAGAAAAATATAGGCGTAGCCGGCGTAGCACTGCGCTACGATGTGCTACGAACGCTACGATCCAAATTTTACGCACTACGCGAGTTACATTTTTTTTAGCTTATAATACTTTTTTAAGAACTGTAATGTAATAATTGCCTTACTAAATACAGTCATGAATGTATCCAGTAGTGCAATTATTATTTCTGCCATGTGACTTGGCTCAGTATCAAGAGATTCCGTTTCATACGAGATTCAACTTTTGAATAATGTTACTGCAAATACCGTGTGGTTTGGATGATAATGATATTGCCAGGAAACTGGCAAATAGTGTTGGCCATTTATCTACGCCTGGAGGCGCACTTTACTTTTGTTTACGGTCCGTTCGGTTGGGCAATTTCAGAACCAAGTGATATTATCGAAAGGTCAAAATGTGATTATATTTTTTATAGAGATTTCTTACAGAGAATAAGAAGACAAAGGCAGAGAATACATTATGTCTAAATAGCGTTTACGTAACAGGTAGTACTAACCACTCCAAATTACGAAATTACATTCGTCCCTGGGCGAATGAATCCCACATGAATTCATTGACCTCGGGAAGTTTCAATATAAATAAAAATCAGAAATAAAATATACATTATTACCCAAAAACCAACCTTTCCGCTGCGATATAAATAACGAGTTCTAAGCGGCTCAAAATTAATTCTCTCACAAACTGTCGTGTAGAGAGGTCGACTTTAGACGGAAGCGCCCGAGGCAGTGGTCGGCCGTAACACAGCTGACCTGGATACCAAACCACCCGACGATCACCTGGAGCCATTTCCCCTTTTTAATTTACCACATCACCTCGTACAATGTTATCTAATGGCGCGTTTTATGGAACAACTTGTGGCGGCTCTGATTTTCCAACTAACGTGTATATTGGCTGGTTCGTTGGAACACTATCAGCTATGTACTAACCATGGAAGGTTTTCGGTCTACGTTTGTGCTCCTTTTGGATAGCTTTCAATATTGTTTTCACTTTTATTCGTTCACTCTTCATTTCTTCACCAGCACAAGAGCGTGGAGTTTGGCATAAGCAGAGAGGCCTATGCCCGATAGTGAGTGAAGTCGGGCTGTGGATGATCATGATGATTAAATTTTTAAGTAAAATAATTATGCAAGTGAACGACTGTATTTGCGGTAAAAATGACGCATAAAAGAACATAAATATAAAAAAAATAAAAGAAAGGGTTGGGGGAAACATGCGTCACATCCACACAAAACGGCTATAGCTCAGCATTTTGCTGCGACCCTATGTAAGACAGAGCCCCTGCGCTGGTTTTCAGGGACAGCCGGCGCTGACGTAATGACGTCGTCCGGTGCAGCAAACAATTATTAGGACGCTGTACCGGTACAGCGTCCTTAAAGATTTTTTTTTTCATTTTGATTAAAATAAAATAAAATTTACGAGACGCGGATACCAGGCCGTTTATACAATATAAAACAATTATTATTAACTTATTACGCTTTTACTCGTGCCTAACAAGAACGACCGGTATTGATGTATGATATGTAAAAGTTTTCTGGACTTTAATTATGTTACAAAATGAGCCCTTTAAAGCGGGTTACTGCGTAAATATATAACTTGATATTTTAGGATAACGATAAATCTGATCCCATTAAGGGTTTTGGGGTTCAAGATTTGTTGATCTGGGTAATTTGATACAACATCAGCCCAGCCTAATGGCCGAATCTTGAAGTTTGAAAGCAAACTTGTGTATGTAACTAACATAACATTTAAACGCTTTGATGTATGATGGATTAACTAGCGATTATGGTGTGACAAGGTTTTTATGGATAGTTGTGATAATAGAGAGTCCGAACAACTTATCCTACTAATAATATTATAAACGTGAAAGTTTGTATGGATGGGTGGATGGACGTTTGTTACTCTTTCACGCAAAAACTACTGAACGGATTTGGATGAAATGGCACACAGATGGTTTGGAATCAGGATTAACATATAAGATACTTTTTATTCCGATATTCTTACGGGATCGAAACCTATGCGGGTGAAACCGCGGGGCGTAGCTAATTACTCTGTATAAATACCAGATAGATATACTCTAGGATCTCTTTAGCCTGTTCTAGTCTATGCTAAACTAGTTACCAAGTTCTCTAGCTTTATTACTCCACTGAGGACGAGTGGTTTTCTCTCTGAGGTTTCCACGTTTTCAGCAGCGCTTATTTCAAAACAACACAGCTAGCTACTATACTATAAGCTATGAAATACCATAAATAGTTATTCACGAGTTACGCGGCTATAGTCAAAGCCACACTCCTATACCAAAGTAGTAAGCAAGTCCCGAACAAAACTTCATCGGTTGTCACAAAAGTGAAATGGAGCCACTCGTAATAAAATTGAGACCTCTATTTGGGAAACAACACCCACGCATAACTGTTGGGGAATAAGATATTTGCGGGTGATTGACACATTTTCTTTGCGGAAATAATAACAAAATGTATGAGAATAATGGAACTGTCTTTGGCTGTGACATTGGTATGTTTGGAACATTGCGGGAGATTTGTTTCTAACATTTTCATTACGCACCTGCTTTTGATTTAAAAAATCCCATGTCATCTTAGTAAGTAGTGCAATATCTACACCGTATTCGTAGCTGGTACCTTCTATAACTAGCTTCATAAGTCGCTTCTGAACAGAGTGCGGTTTAGTCGCAACTAAATCCTGAAAGCTGTGGCGGACAGCTATACTCCAAATATTAGGCATTTAATGATGAGGTTCCACAGGTAGGAAACATGCTTTTTTGTCTGGTCGTCCTCTGCATGGAGTGTGCATTATTTTAACTACCTATTTATAATAATAATATTAATTTCTCTGGAGCCCTGACCACCGGTAGCTTGGACCCTGTTCCCGATACCGGTGGGCTACTATTTTTAAATGTTTTTATAATTTTTATGTTCAAATATTTAAAAATATAATTTATATGTTTACTTTTAAATAAAGGAAATAATAATATTAATGTAAATAATATAGTACTACTAACAATAGAATATAAGTTGTTTTGTAATACGAACACAATATCCGAAATATGTGAATTTTGTTTTATAATTTCCAACTAAAAGGACAGGCCAAGATTGTTTTAACAAAAAAGTAAATATCACAAGACACACATTGTCTCTTACCAGCAAGTAAATAATTTAATGTCTTTGCTTACCACATTCAAAATTTCGCCATCGCGTGTTCGCCACCTCAAATGCGTCGCAGCGGCCATTTGTTTTATGTGCCAACCGTCACCGTGATAAATAGCGCTGGATGAAATATATATCTTTCAGCAACGCAAACTGTTGATGATCGTTCCATTACACAAAAAGCCGAAAAGAAAGGTTGTTTATTTAACCGGTATAATTTTTGTGACGGAAGTATATTATGTTGATGATCTCCGATTATAACGCGCATAGTACGTTCCACGGAATAGTGTTCCTTCCGACTGTGTTTAGAAAGAAAAGACGAAATAAAATAGGCTTATTTGACCCAGGTTAAGTAAGGCACACAATATTCACACAAGAACAAAAAAATACAACTTAAAACAGCATTGTGTCTCTCTTTTTCATTAAGTAAAGAAGACGTTTTCATGAAAATGGATGTAAATTAAATGTGACCTGTTTTTTTTATCAGCAGAGGTTTGTTTGACCAATGTGCCTTAGGCCCAATCGTTGGAGATCGTCGGGAAAAAAATGATAATTTTACCCTATCTAGTTTTTTGTCATTTTACTATGAAGATAATGCGTTATCGCTTCGGTTCGATCGGTCGATTCTGATATTGGCGAGGCAAGGGCGAGGCGTATCATGCCAGTCTTTTGTTTTGCTTTTTATTCGGTCTGATCCGGAACCCAGGGTCTTGGTCCATAAATATATGCATACACCTCAAACCTCAATGCTTTGTTGCAGGAAGGCGCGTGCGCGCGCGAATGGTGGGCAGTGATGGGGGGGCCGCGGCGCATGTCCAGTGCGCTGCTGCTGCCCTTCGCGCTGTTGTCCCTGCCACCCACGGAAGCTGCAAACACTACCACCTACCGGGTACGTTGATACTTTCATCATGACATCTGCAATGGGAAACCATCACCAGGGCTGAAAGGTACCCTCCAAACCAGAGCACAGAAACACTGCTTGGTGGCAGAAACAGGTATTGTTGTGGACGCTACCTACCTGGACAAGCTACTTCATAAACGGCTCTACTACCTCCACCATCCACGCCTGACATACATACTATGCTCAGAGAACTTATCTCATTGTATCATAAATGACATTGTGGACAACGGGCACTCGAAATTATTCTTAGGTGTTGTAAGTTTCAGTAATAACGCACCGTAGTCTGTGAGGGCATTTGTGTGAACCCAACACAATATGCAACCAACGACTTCGACGTGTCCAAGCCGTTGGTCGCATATTGTGTGGCACAGGTTGGCTGTAACTTACACTTGGTTTCACTATAACGTAGCTACGTTTCAGCCTAGTCTTTGAATTCTATTATTAGCTAAGAAACACTTTGTATTTCACGTCATAGTACTTTAACTAATAACGAAATTGGATCCTATTGTCAAATGTATCGCACTGTAAACTCACATCCACTAGTCCAAAGCGGGAGAGTTACCTAAGTAACTATACAGCTCCTGTAGCATGACCAATTCTATCTCTATTCTATCAAGAATAGACAAAGTTCTTTCTACCCAACTCGACAAGTCTTCTGCCCGAGCACGGGGCAACCCGTAGACTCGCCTTTCTATAAAGACAAAGACATTTATTCTTTCCATAGCAACGCAGAGCAAATTTAAAAATCAATATAGATTCTTGTCTAAGTCCAATGTGATGTAGACTATTTGACACTTATTGAGAAGAAATGTTTCTATCTCAAATGCTAAAAGAAAGATTGGTCGTCATGTTTGACATTGTAGACTTTTTCGACTGAAGCATAGACACATTTCTTCATCGCCATGAGACGGTAGAAATCTTTCTACAATCTGTCATTTTGTCTATTTTTCCGTCGAATGGTGCTCATACTACGCGTGCTAGTGTCAAACCATCATTGACGGATGTCACGCTCTAAAACGCTGACTAAACCTCGATGTTCTCTATTTACAGTCTGATAGTGTAAATGAAGTTTTCCGTACAAAATTCTGCATAACACTGATAAAGTATTTGGGCCCATTTTCACACCTGCATCGTAATAAAAGCCGTGTTCATTCGTTAAAGCATAAAATTGGGTTACAGCCGTCCGTGTCAAGCTGTATTGCACCCTATCGACGTTTTAATTATAAAGCCATCATATTTACTGAAAGGGTTAGAATATATGTAGTTGCGAAAGTACGTTAACAAACTATTTCGATTTTTAAATGAAGCGAGGGAATTAATTCGATTCAAATCGGTATTGTGTTGGGTATTTATCAATTACCAACCAGTTTTAGTTGGATATTGATTAAAAACAAAAACTCCCGGTTTATTTTCAGATAAAGGCCATTTTAAAAATCTTGCAATTTAAACATTGATTATAAAGTCTTCATTACAAAACAATTCATTAACTGCCAGCCTAAAATAACACAAACAAACATCGCACCCAATCAGTTGAACAATTAATCACATGGACGGAAACTGCAAAATTCATACAAATGCAATAGATATTACATTCTGACGCAAACCATTGCGACTCTGAAATGTTAACGATCGCCCCTTCCCCAATGAGGCTGGCGTTGCGTAGGTATAATTATAAATCTCCTACCTACAATGGTTCATCGGGTTTACGTCAATAATTATCACCGCCCGAGGGGTGCGTCTGCGTGGGTCAAAATAGGCATAAAAGGGATGTTTTTATAAAGCTCCCTGAACCTGCGGAGAGCTGCGCTATTTATTGTGTCAACATCTTTCTTGAGTACGTTTTATGTAAATTTTAAAAAAGGTCAGAGTTACCATTTGTTTTAGGAGATAAAAATACGCAGGTACCTTGTTCAGGGATCGTTGTGTTTGTTTTATGGTGTTCTGAAAGAGAGAAAGAGTATATAATAATCACTTGATTATTATATCCTCTTTTCGTGCTTTCAGATCAACCACTATTTCTTAAAATGATGATGGTGAAGTCACCATCATCATTTTAAGAAATATTGGTTTGTAAACAGTATGTGCTGCACTTTTATAGGTAAGCTCTAGCTAAGGTCATATTTATTCTCTATCTGTTCTGTTAGTTTTTGCCATGGTCTGGCAGTTTGAGTAATTTATGTGGCCTACTCAAATGTCCTTTCTTTGGTATTCAATTCAATTCATTTGTTGCATCAAATATGGTAGGTACATGAAGTTCTTATATAAAATATTTAGTAACACACATTTGGCCAAAATATAGCATGCAATAGTGCAGTTATTATATAACATATTTACAGGGACACTTTTGAAAGAACTCATCTAACGAATAAAAACACTCTTGAAACAACCACTTCCGCAACGCAACACAAAACTTATTGAAGGGTAGTTGAGTAATTGAACTAGGCAAAGCATTGTAAATTAGGGGAGCCATATAAACGCAGCTCCGCCGAAAAAGTTCTAGCTTTGGAACGGGCATTTCAAAATCTAAATGCGTAGGTTTCCTTTTATTTGTATTATCTTTGAACCGTTCAAACAGTTCAAGATTGGACCTCACAAACCTGGCAACTTCGTGAATATAAAGTCATGAAGGGACCGTCAGTAGATTGTGCGACTTGAATATAGGCTTGGATGAATCAGACCACTGCATTTTGAATATTGCACGAATACACATTTTTTGGGCGATGAAGATCTTCGTTATTTCGGAAGAGTTTCCCCACACAACTATACCGTATCATATTACGGAGCAGACGCATGCGTGATACACCATTATGGCGGTGCACAAAGATGTAATAATTTTAATTCTTTTCAAAGCAAATACGAATTCATTAATTTTTTTTTATTATTTCAATGTGATTCTTCCAAGTAGTATGCTTATCAAATGTTACACAAGGATCTTGGTTTTAGTCTGGGTAAATTTTGTACCTACCTATGATATTGTAGCGGTATCTACAACGCCACATGCGAAGAACGCGTCATACTGACATCACGCAAATCCTGCATCTCGCAAGCAGAGTTAGCAGCAATAACAATCTTCTTATACGGATACATCAAAATATATAGGTGCTCAATTACTGACATCATTCAGGAGTTCAGGGGGGTTGATTTTGACAATTTGACCGCATTTATTGTGTTTTTTACGTTGTCGAGCAGATGATTTTTTCAAATAATGAAGCAGTGGATTAGGAAAGTGTGTCTTACGCAATTGTGGTGCAGGACATCTAAAATTTTATATCCCCTATCTCTGGTTATACTAATGAACTGAACGGAGATAGAGGGCTTATTTTTTTGGAACCTACAAATGTAAAATACACCCAATTATGGATGGTAGATATAATTATGCCAGTGAATTCGATAAGTTATTATGTAGCTTACCAATTATCTGGCTTCCCAGAGGTTTGTGTAACCAAATATTCGGAGGAAGCATCCGATTATCAGTGGGTAGGTTACACTTGTATATTTTGATGTATGATGGGTGAACCAGGCGTTTTTATCCATGGTTTTACCAAGTTGAATTTCAATAAATGTAGAAATGATTGTATGAAGGTGAATTTACGGAAACGGCTTCATTGTCGAATCTAAAAAACTTTACAGGCAAGACGCTCTGATTTTATAGTTGGATTAACATCTTAAACAAACTGATTTTGCGCTACCGTTGCTTTGCTTGTTGCTTTTCTAGAGATCCAATAATATTAATAGAGCACGCGAAAAGATTGAGATACATAAGTTATGCCGTTATTCCTTTGTGATTACTGTACTAACGAGAGTAAACTACCACCAGGTACCAGTAGGAAGTAGTAAGCTTAGTTGAATTTAACATAACATAACATCACACCTGTATTCCCCAAAGAAACCTGAAAGCCAATTCTCGTAATTTAAAACGTTCAAAATCTAGTCGCAATCTCATCTCGGCGACAAACAAATGTCAAAAAGTAGTCAAAATGTAGGAAAATTAGAGGTGTTTTTGACAGATTGAGATTAAGATCTGAAGGCCAATTATTCTCGTAATTTAAAACGGTCAAAATCTAGTCGCAGTCTCATCTCGGCGACAAACAAATGTCAAAATGCAGGGAAATTAGAGAAATTTTTGACAGATTGAGACTGAGATCAGACTGTGAACGTTCTTAAAATTACGAGAATTGCCCCTCTGAACCTTATGCTCAGCAGTAGCGCTTTCGACACCCACATTTCCCCAATTATGTTTAAGTCCCATGTACATTATAGAGGGCGAGCCCTTTGCCATACTAGGTGAATTTAGTATAAAATACTGCACAATACCTAACAGTTGAAGCGCTACAGCGCTGCAATCTTCCTCTCTACATGAAGTATGTACGGCTTCTCAATGGCTTTCACGATGCCCGATAGCAGCTTCCTTCGTGGACGGTTTTAAATTAAATTGAGAACATGTCGGCCGACCGTTTCAAATTAAATTCTTTAACATGTTTTGCTTAGAGGTTAGAATGAGCTGTCTTAAATTATTTACGACACAAAATAAAGCACGTTTATTCGGTAGGGAATTAATTTGTAGTTTGAAAAATGAAATATTTTTCTTAACGCTGTAGCCGCTGGATGATAAACATCTTAGGTCGATGTAGGAACAAAAACCTCTTCTACTACCTGTCGCTGGCACAACTCTATTTTAGATCTTGTTGAACCAAAACTTTGCCACTTCCCCGGCGTTGTCAGTGGAAGTGCAGAGGTCACTAGAAAAAAATGACTCCATGAAAGTAATACTCATTTAACACAAGCATAAAAAAGGTCTGAAATTGAAGAATTTTATTATTTAATTATTAGTAGGTAAGTACTACCTAGAAATAACTATATATAACTATAACTACCTAAAAATACTTGAAATTTAGCTCTCTCTAGAGGTCTCTCATTGAAAACTATATATATATAATATTACCTACTATAGGTAAAAAAGGGAGGGGGGTGGGTTGATCGATCAGGCTAAGCCACTTGCCGTGGTTGGTCCGTGGATGGGTGACCATCTTTACATACCGAGGCCCCTCAGTGCCTCGGAAAGCACGTTCAGCGGTTGGTCCCGGCTGTCATTCGGGCTCTTTAATAGTCGTTACGGGTCGTCAGAAGCCCGAAAGTCTGACAACCAGTCTAACCATGGTGTTATGAAGTAACCGGTATGTGGAGGTCAGATGACCAGTCGTTCTACGTAAAATACTGGTTTTTGGCTGCATCCGGTTAGACTACGAGCCGACCGGGCGACCCCAAAAATATGTAGTTGGGAAAAGGCAAGGCAGGTGATGACCAATATAGGTAAAAAAAAACGAAACAATAAACCATAAAGCATTTAAACCTTAAATTACAGTACCAACATTATTCCGATTCCCCAAGTAACAATATTCCCCCACAATTAGGGATACTTAATTAAGTAGGAAGCGAAGACTTCGTGGATCGTTGAAAACTCGTTAGAAACAAATGTGGTATCCCAATTTGAACTAACACTCACATAATGTCATACTTAATTAACTAGACACGTGCCTTTGATAAAACAGTGACGTAATAATTGGAAAGCAAACGCTTACCTCCAGGAAACTCTATCTTGTAATTTCTTAGTGGTTTTATTGTTATAATAACACTAATGAAACAGTGTTATATGTGTTGATGGTACCTTTTTTATATTGATTAGTGATACTTACTCTATTTAATTACTTAGAAAAGATTAGTATTGATATGTTTATCTTCCATACTGGCGCAATTTTTATATATCTTTGATGAAGTAAACATAGGTGTATCCAATGTGGCAAGGACGCGCAACCTATTACAGTGGATTCAGTACATGATTTTGAACCCTAATGCATTGAAATATTTCGTCGGTTATTAAAAAATTAAAATGCTGCTCCATTTTGACTGCGTAGGTATTACAGTTTTCTATGAAACACCAGATTTTTTTTCTTAATCGACGAAAAGTTTATTTGTTAGGAGTCTAGAATTATGTGTTGGATTCATGGTTACAGTTTGCTCCTACTGTCGCTTGTCCTTCGATCACAAATGTAGTACTTACTTACACACTAATAGCTAGGAACCTACCTAATTGTCAATGCGGTTGCATCTGGCTGGCGAAAGCTGATATGATTCTGCCCACCAAGTGGATATTTTCCTAACAAAGGCTTTGTTCAAACCAGCTAAGACTAACATCAAGAAGAGCCAATAGTTCCTACTCTAATACAAGTTTAAGGAATCCATTGCTGTTTTATGATAAGAAACGTTTGTTATTTGAATAGATTTTCATTCATTATTTTCTAGTCTTTCAGCATTAATTTGCTCTCCGTCGAAGTCAATGGGCGTAATCCTAAAAACACTCGACATTATACTTATTGAAGTTTGATTCGAAGTGGCGGTACAAAACCTCTCATCTCAGTAATAGAAAAATAATTACATTATTGTCGCTCCGTACTTCCAATCAGGTTATGGGTGATCCCGAAATGAGATTAGAGTCGTGTCGACCTAATCCTGCGTTACAGGAAGGCGGAAAACGGGAAAATATGTATGTCTCGTGTGTTATTGTTGAAATTACAACGGATATAAATTTTATCGCCTCTGTCCCATCTCTTTTCTTAATTACAAGTCCCGCTGTTGCAAATGTAACCCTTTCTGCTGCCGGCGACATTAATACTGTGCTATGTGTTATTAAAACAAACGATTCCCACAAAAACATTCAACAAGTTGAATTCAATATTGTAAAGTTTCGTGCTCATCTTTCAGCATATATGTTTAAACATGTTTGAAATGGAATTTGAATGAAAGGTGGATTGGTATTCTTGCGAATGTTCTTTTTGTGGCTTAGGGTGATTCAAAGTGGGGTTGAAACATTAAGTTGCCTTCTGTATGACTTGTGATTACGATGTTATGTTTATGGCAAGTATCTTAGATTTTTTTACGTGTTTTCTCTGATCTTGCATCGAATGTGTCCTAGATCACTTCTTTATATTATAATTAACTTACCTACTCTTACTGACAAAATAATTGCAAGTTCTTCAGCTTCCAGAAAGTTGAATGTTTTCTTCACACCCTCATTTGTAGCACGTCGAAAATAAGGGTTTAAGGTAAACGTATTAACGATCCACGACCCTTCTCTTGATTCTTCAACATTTCACTTCAAAAGTACAAATTGTTGCCGTGAGTCTTGTATTGTTCGGCGTGGCAACAGCAACAGTTCTTGTTATTTTTCAGGCTCAAAATTTCAAAAGGGAAATTTGGTAACCAATCAATACTCGTTAATATACTTGAAAAGCGAGGCGTCTGCTACAATAATATGGAGGTATTTTCAGCCGTTTCTTTTCTTTGCGAGATTTTCCAAACAGGAAAAACGCACCGATCACACGCTTGTCAAAGTAGCTCAAGGGTACGTAAAGAAAGGTTAAAGTCGGCTTTGACTGCAGTGTGAGATTCCCAGAATAAGTTCTTTGTTTCTTTGGACGGAATTCACATTCAAATTTCACATTTTCGGGAAATTTAAGCAGTTCAACTTGCAAGTGCTTTCTTTTCAGATTCACCATATCACTTACGTCACTTACCTACAGAACTAGAAAATGTTTTCAGTCAGGAGTGGTAAATAGACTATACTCGAAAGTATAGTTTGCTCTTAATCTACGTTTAAACAAGCTATTGAGACAGTTTGAACAAACTTTTTAAGCATTTATTTATGGAAAAGCTTCACGTTTGTTATTACTAGAATTAATTTCTCTTACAGGAAGAAGTAGAATCGTCACTACGTCTGGTGCACGCAGTAGCCACTGGTGCAACAGGAGCGCTATGCGTCACACTCCGGTATGGGCGGCTAAAGGCACCGCTCCACGCCGCAAGATGGGACACTGCTAGAGCCAGAGCAGACCTCGCGGCTAACCTGCTCCACCAGCTAGGACTTGAAAATGCGGGTAATGCTTACAAAACATCTAGAATCATCACTTGGTCTAGTGCACGCAGTAGCCACTGGTGCAACAAGAGCGTTGTGTTTCACACACTGGTATGGGCGGCTAAAGCCATCACCTTTCCACGCCGCACGATAAGATCATGCGAGAGCCAGGGCAAACCTCACCGCTAACCTGCTCCACCAGCTGTGACTGCAAAATGCGAGTAATGCATACGTACTGTAAGCATTACTCGCATCTAGAGTCAACACTAGGTCTTGTGCCAGTGGTGTAACAGGAGCGTGGTAGCGTTGTGCATTAAGTTTTGGCCATCATGGAGATGGACCACTGAACCCTGCGTGATGGGAGTAAAATTGTTGCAGTAACTTTACTGCAAGAATTTTACAAAGTCCAGGAAGGCAACTTATAAATTCAAGGTCAAGGTACTTAATTTGACCTTGAATTTATACGTTGCCTTCCTGGACTTCGTACTGGGCAAAGCACCGCTTCCGGAATAGTGAAGTAATAATAATAATGTTGGTTTATTAAAGCATCAGGCGGTACCTGCCTACTAAAGGATACCAAAACGAAATTTTTCGGGCTGTTCCCGTTGATATTCTCACAAAAGCCAGAATTTGGGGTGCGATCAAGTCTCGATAAACAATCGTTCAACGAAGGGCGAAAGGGACCGGCGGCGCCTCGAACCTAAACAATTTTGTTTGATTTGATTCTGCGCCGCCGTTACATTAATTGACGACCCCAGAAATCAAACAAACGAATCAAAATTATAAATGCTATAGGAGAAATCCTTACTTAAAAGTTTCAAGACGCCTTCTCAATTTCTTTTTTTTTTTTTTTCTTTTGGCAGAATCGAGAATTTCTTCTGGACGATCACGTTGGGGTAGCCAGAACAGTGTCGGACTTGTACCGAATAAAAACCTTACTCCTGCCTCGTACCCAAAACCAGACAAACTGCGTGGTCCGTGCGCCATTTTTTTGAAAAAAAGTGTTGGGCCCACCAACAAACTGATGGGGTCACAAACATACTTGGGGCTTGATTGGCTGCTAATATCAATTTGAAAACGATCGCTGTGACTCAATATTCACAGCGTTTTTGCTTTTTAAATGTGTTTTTTGCTTTTACGTGTCTAATAAAAATGCCTTGCAAGGTCAACCAATTTTTTATGTTAACAGTTGCTTTCAAACCACTCAGTTGATGACAAATAAATAATCTTTATTTGCTGTCTATTACCCACAGAAGTCCTAATGGCGGTGTCCCAAGGCCTGGTGTTAGGCGCGAGTCCCTCGGAGCGGGCGGTGGCGGCACGAGCGTTGGCCTTGCGGGCAGACGGCGTGGTCAACAGTGCCGTGGCCTGGGAGAGATACGGCACCGCGGATCCCGTCGCAGTTGTGTCTCCGCAGCTAGAAAAACAGCCCGATGCTGAATATCCATGGTAGGAAACCACATTACTTAATATTTGATGGCATGAACAGGTAGTGTTTACCTTTAAATAATTACCTAATACTTTATACTTTATATTGTGGAAAATGTGGGAAATGTGGTTGAAAGTAGATGAGATGAAAAGGGATTTGAAGGAGAGACCTTTTGTTTTGTTTTCGGGGGAAGCCTTCAAAAGGCGCCCGGTTTTGGGGATAAAACGAGAGTGTGGGATTTTCACCTCACTAAAACTACCCCGGTAGTCACCATCTGCACATGGAAGGAGCACCGTTACCTCTCAAAAGACCAATCTGGAGCCCCGTCTATGCAACGCCTGTCAGGGCACATCTCTGGGGAGACTGTAAAGGGATCTCCCCGAAACCTAACTGTGTAAGTGTGCAAGGCAGCACATGACCACTGTGCACCGTCTTCCTGAGGTAACTCAGTGGGCCGATAGAGTCCCCAGTCTAATCACCCGCGACTGCAATTCCCGCCTGCCCTATATGATGCAGGTGTGTATGTGTGACCTAACTATCCAACAATTAATTAAATCCGGCATAATTATAGTCGAGTTCGCCTCCACAGAAATTCAGGCTATGAACTGACAAACTTTTAACGCTGACCATTAATGAACCATTAATTAATGAGGCTTATAGTAATAAACCGAACTTGATGAATACCTACTGTAAAAATATGTTCGTTTTCAGGTATGTGTCAGCGCATGAAAGTGAAACGCTTCGGTCCCCAAAGTTTATGCCATCCCCGCCTGGTGCCACTATGGAAGGCTGGTGGACGTACCCCTACTACAGCTGCGAAGCAAAACGATGGTTGTTATCTTACACTGTGCCTGTCTCTACTATCCGTGGGTAAGTACCTAACTAAAAATCTATAATATATTGGCGCCGATTCCCTTGTTCACAAACTAAACTAAATTTAAGTTCAGTGCATCTTTTTCTTTCCATTTCATAAAGAAAAGGACAGAAGATAAAATGTTAGTTTAGTCCTGTCAGATTAAGATACTCTATAGACAGCTTAGACGTGATTTAAAACATGGCGACTAAACATACGTCAATTTACGGCAGGCGCTGACTAATTTGACAGGACTAAACTAATATTTATCCTCTGTCCTTTTCTTAATGAAATAGAAAGAAAAAGATACACTGAACTTAAATTTAGTTTAGTTTGTGAACAAGGGAATCGGCGCCAATGTGTCTTTCTTGCCTATTTTATGTGTGCCATAGGTTTATGGACTGGAAACTCCATGTTCCTTAGTCCAATTCGCTTCTTTAGGAGTAACACATCCCAAAACTACATTATGTTAATGATAGACCACCCCACCACTACACCCTCTAAAGGCACATTGTACCAGCAAAGTGTCAAGTACCCGCCTAGAATGTCAGGCAACCTAGCTACTTGACTCATCATGCATGCTGTCTTGCCTTTTCCCACTATTATATCGGCTTCCAATCTCACCCAAATCCTTCTGAACATCACAATAATATCATAAAGGCGAAATTTTGTGAGTGCGTCCCACGGGATCGAAACTTATGCGGGTAAAATAGCGGGGCGCAGCTAGTAATTAATAATTAACACAAATCGACTAGGTACCCTGCTAGTCGGTTCCTAAATCCTGACTTGGGCCGTGAGGCCTTCCTATTTCCTGAAATAGGAAGGCCTCACGGCCCAAGTCAGGATTTTGTTTATCGTGAGATAATAAAACAAAATCCTGACTTTTACATTAGTTTGGCCCACCCTATTTGGCCCGCATTGGAATATACCCATCTCAATTCTCAGTTAGGTTTATCATGACCGTAATGTATTTCCCTCTTACAGATTGAAAGGTATCGTCTCGCTCGACATAGACATATCTAGCTTGGAAATAAACCAGTGCGAGGCGGATACTGAAGATGATAATGATAACCAAATATATTCCTTTCACGGGACACACAAATGCCCTAACGAAACCACTTACGTGAGTATACCTAGATCTTGAATTTAATTTATTTATTAAAACAGAATATCTATGTTTAACATTAAATCTTTTGATTATTTTGTTTGTCTAGTGTGAATATAGGCCAAACAGAGAGATGAGTGTACGACACGCTGGTTGGGCGAGAGGATCGTATATTTGCCGATGCCGCCCCGGCTACTACTCGTTACTTCATCGTGAAGGATATAATGGATCCCTTGTTGAAGGTAACACAAACACACTGCGTTTTTTCTCTAAGTTCGTGGAAAATACGTCATCGGCATGTTGGCAACACAAATACACAATAAGAAAGTGTATTTTATTTTGAGATTCATACAAATGGTTACATCTATCTAGGATCGACAGGTCCGATTAATAAAAATATTCCATGCATTTTTCTTTTGTTTTTTTATGATTTGACGTTTGTGGCAGCTTAAAGCAAGTGTCAAAAAGTGAAAATGTCAATTTTCGATTTGACAGAAGAAAAAGAACCGCTTTGCCCTTGTTGTTTTGTTTTGTCTAAGTATAATTCATTTGTTTACTTTTAAAACTTTCTTTTGTTTTGTTTATTAAAACACTGTATGTGAAGACGACCCTCTGTGTTGAGGTGCAGGGTAAGCTGGCGCCAGCAAATGATTAACATAAGTTGTCAAAATTGTAGGCACGTAAAACTTATTTTAATGTTTGCATTCTTCCAGTTGCATACCAAGAATACGAAGAAAACGATTTAGAAAACTGGAGCGAGCCATACGAGTGTTTGAAATGTCAGCCGGGCTGCGAATCGTGTCATGGACCGGAGCCGTGTCTTGCCACTTACAACTGGCCATTCCGGTGAGAATACCAAAGAATTGAAGAGCCCAGTCCCTCTTAGTAAGAAGAGGACTGTCCCAGCAAAGGGAACATTATAGCGTGTTTATGCATGTGGTCAGCAACAGGATGTCATTTACCAGAATGGCACACAATAATGAAAACTAACAACTTTATTTCAAAGTTATTCTTTACTTTATCTCATTCTTTTTAACTCTTCAGGATATCGTTACTGGTGATATCGGTAAGCTGTGCGGTGATGACAGTCTGCCTGACCATCTACACTCGTCACCACCGCAGAGTGAAGGTGTTCCGTGTAGCCAGTCCCGTGTTCCTCTCCATCACACTCCTCGGATGTGCTATCATGTATATGGAAGTGAGTATGTTGTTTGTGTGGGTTTCATTGCAAGTTTACTTTTAGCTATTCATTTATTTTCATTTTTCAAATTTCAATTAAAAATAAAGGAGTAAATCGCTTTTTAATAAAGCTGAGTGTATACATACTTTTGCTCGTGACTGTACTAATTGAACTTACCAACCTTCACAACGGTGTACGGAGTTAACTACTACAACCCGTACAGACAAAGACTAAAAGCTTGTCTCAGAAATCCATGTTTAGTAGGTTCATAGCTAGCCTAGTGTACATACTTATGATTGTTTCAAGATGCAAATCTTTCTTTCATTAGTTAATAAGACAAGCAAAATGCTTAGGCATTGTGCTAAATGTGATATGAATATGAATTAAAAACTCAGATTGTGGTGTTTGTGGTTGTTGTTGTTGGTTGTGTTGTTGATTATATTTTTTTTCTGTTCTGTTTTTCATTGTCTGTTTATATATGTGTGTACATAAATGGTAAATAAATAAATTGTTTAATTTCTAGATGGCAGCTATATTCCCGGTGTTGGATAGATACTCATGTATTGCTACAAAATGGACTCGGCACATGGGATTCTGTATTACTTATACAGCACTTCTGATGAAAACATGGAGGTAAATACTGAATATCTCATTTGGTACCAATTGGTTTCCTTCTATTGTGTCTTCATGAGATATGAGTTCACAATATAAATTATAGAACTAAAAAAAAACTGCTCTCAAAACAGTTAAGGATAACATTGTGAGGAAACTGGCATGTGACATCTACCAACTCACTCAACCACTCACTACCACTCACTCAACTGGGCCTTTGTGGTGGATTAGTCCACTCCCTCTCACAGAGACATGGCCTGTCACAGAAGTAGGAACATTATAGGCCGATTATGCTTATAATATCCCTACTGATGGAACTCAAGCCTCCTCTGTTCAAGACAAATTGGGCATTATTCCATTATTATTATAAAAAAAATAATTATACAGCTAAATTAAAACATTTACTCACTTTTCAAAAACACGATAATATAACTCTCATCTAACAAGACAAAATTTGGCTTCACCTAAATATAACCAATGGTCTAAGAAATTAAATACTGTAGTATTCTTTTTTTTAGTTGAATTTTATCTAGTTAAGTTATTATGATTATGACTCATACTTTCAGAGTATCTCTAACATACCGAGTGAAGTCAGCTCACAAACTGAAGCTGACAGACAAGCAGTTGCTGCAGTGGATGGCGCCAATATTACTCATCATGCTAGTCTACTTAGGAACCTGGACTTTATCTGCACCACCTGATGCTGAAGTTGTAAGTATTCAAGTAGTCCAACAGAAAAACTTGTGATAGAAAATCAATTTCTGCCAGTTCTTTTGTTCTGTTAATCAAATGATGACAAGATGTGCTTTTTGTTTCTTTTCAATTCAACTTGGATTGCAAGACATTTAATTAATATTATTATGTGTTTACAGATAACCGATAATATAGGACTGAAATTCAAGCAGTGTACTTACAATTGGTGGGATCACAGTTTAGCAATAGGTAATTGGAACTTAAATTAATTAATTCAAACCATAATTAACTATAATTGCTAGTTTGTTTATAGGTTCATCATAATCATATAGTCAGCCTGTTAACTATCCTCTGCTGTACAAAGCCAGGGCCAGTAGGATTAGTTATGATAATTAAAATCCAATAACTCTTTGTTTAAATTAAGGGCTTTCAACATAATATATTTGTCAGTTCAGAAGTTAAAATATTTCTAATTTTCCCATATTTTATCTATTCCATCAGTTCAGCATCTATTTATGTTTTCCAGGTGAAATCCTCTTCCTACTATGGGGCGTGCGCGTATGCTACCGCGTCCGTCACGCTGAGAGTCTGTACAACGAGGCGCGACTCATCTCCATAGCCATCTACAACATATTCACCGTCAACTCCCTCATGATAGCTTTCCAGTAAGTATTATAAAATCTTGTCAAAACTATGTACAGAGGCCAGCACATCAAGCTACTACAATCTGTCAAATTTCTTTAATAGATTTTCAACTTTTTCGCTAAAGCATTAGGTTCAAGGTTGATTGGGAAAATTTGATAGTTAGTAGTAAATTTTACAGTTTCAGGTAGCTTGATGTGCTGGCGTCTGTACCTAAGCAAAGAAAGTATATATTACAATAGGGCCAATCTCAAATCTGCCTAGCCTTTTCCCAACTATGTTGGGGTCGGCTTCCAGTCTAACCGGATGCAGCTGAATACCATATTTTACATGGAACAACTGCCTAACTGCCCTCCACAACCACTGGATTGTGAAAGTCTGACAACCAGTCTTACCAAGAGAATTGTGCACCCAGTGACTGCACTGGGTACACAATTCCCTTGGTAAGACTGGTTGTCAGACTTTTAGGCTACTGACTATCCGTAACGCCTGTCAAAGATCTACGAATGTCAGCTGGGACCAACGGCTTAACGTGCTTTCCCAAGCACGAAGGGGTCTCGATATGTAATGGATGCCATCGATCGACCCGCGTGACCTGTTATTGTTTAGCGACGAGGAACCAGATGCCATACTACATTGTTGCACATGCTGCAATAATGACGTACCGCTGGAACTATAATTTAACAAATGGACCAACTATATTTTTATAATTTCAAGCTGTAACAAGGGCCATTATACAGTGCTGCTGGTTTATTCGTTAAGGAAAATCTGAACCAACTTTTTCTTCCATTTATTGTTTACTCCATACCCCAGAAAAGTTACAAATGCTGCAATCTTGTCAACATAAAGTATTACTTATTAAACATTCTATTTTTTTTACAGTTTACTAATATTGCCTCAAGCAGGACCGGATATAAAATATCTTCTTGGGTTTATAAGAACTCAGTTATCTACGTCAACTACAGTACTGCTGGTGTTTTTACCTAAGGTGAGTAATATTTTGAGTATTTTTAATTATGAGTAAATAAAACTGAAATTGGATGTTACTAATCAAACAATTTAAGTAGGTATATCAGATTCAGATTCATTTATTTGCAAAAACATGTGTAGATAATATACATTTTATGATGTTTATCATACAGTTAAATAATCTAAAAATAAATAACAATTACATTAATATTAGATTAAAAACAAAAAAAGTAATGATAAAACAATTCATAAATATTCATGCTATTCAAAACAAATACAATAGATCCAGTCAGTATATCAGAGCGATTTTTCATTAAAAATTCATTGACATTATAGTAGGCTTCCATCCATCCATTCATATACTTGCGATGATGGTGATGATGGTACTTGTTAAGGATGACCTGGGGAAGCCGATGTTATATAAAACTCCTACCGACTATAACCCCACGATGTTCCCCCAACTACTGAACTACTGCTCACTGCCTAAAATTAATGGCGGTATTATAGTAAAGGCACACCACAGGCCAGGTGCCTATTTAATTAAACCGACAGGCGACAATCTGAACCTTCGACAACGTTTAAAGTATTTTTTTTTTAATTTTCACCTTTCGTGAAAATGAGTAATTTTTGTTTTTTTTTTTACAAATAAGTCGCATTGTCAGTCTGGCCCCAGGTCAGGCCAGCACATCAAACTACTACAATCTGACAAATTTCTGTAATACATTTTCAACTTTATCGCTAAAGTATTAAGATTCAAGGTTCATTGGGATAATTTGACAGTTTTGGGTAGCTTGACCTGCTGGCGTCTGTACAAAATGGACACAATAAAAGTAAATAAATACAATACTTAATATTAATGGTATTATTGATATCTCCAGGTCTTGCGCGTGGTCCGTGGCACGGGCGACACGTGGGACAGTCGAGCGCGCGCGCGCGGCGTGCCGGCCTCTTCTTCACTCAACGGTATCGGCCTCGTGCCTGACGAGCCGCCCGACCTCTACCAAGAGAACGAGGAGCTAAAGGTACATACTAATAGAGATACAACACTGACCTCTAATAAACAAGTACGCTGGACCAAATATACTATACGAAATGACAGTTGTTTTTTGTGCCGATTCAAAGCGCCCCGCTCGAGCGTCTCAGGAACTAAAATTGACACACTGTTGCAAATGGTCGTCGTATTTTTTTGGTACGTCTTGGATGATTTAGTGTTTTTTGTGTATTTTCTGTTTACTGCGAGATATTTAGACCATGTTTATCATGAGAGTATCCGCATTTTGTAAAAATCACAATAAAAAATATGTATTAGTTAAAAAAAATCAAATGTCTTCATTTTGTCATCGATAGTATGATGCCCAGCGTACTTGTCTAATATACTCGTACCTAAGTTCAGTGTGATACAAGGATATTTTGGCGCCTGAATGACTTTGACAGGGGGCGTTGTTAGTAAACATTTGTCACTGACATTTGTGCAATTGTTTTGTGAAATATCACTTGATAATCCATAATTTTGTTTTATCAGCATAGATGAGATGGTGTCACTGACACATGAGATCACACCTTTTCTATGAAACTTATCTTTGCGTTATAAAAATATAAAATTTGTTTTGTTTGTAGTCTGTAATGTTGTTGTCAGTGACCGACCGAAGGTTCGGTTTCGGCCAAAAAATCAGTTTTCGGCCGCAGCATAATGTCATCTAATTATCTAACTTTTTCTTAAATTTAAACGTTTCGGTTTCGGCCGAAACTAGAAGAAGAGCCGAAGGTTCGGTTACGGTTTCGGCTGAAAAATCATGTTTTGGTCGGTCACTAGTTACTGCTTTGCTGCTAATATTTTGAGGGAAATAGAATACAATAAACATTATTTTTTATATCATTAGGTTTTATAAAACGGTCAACAAGTCTATCCATGCAGAAGGTTCGCGTCAGCTTCATGCATATCCTGCTGAAGTCTCATATTCGTTATACGTGTTTTTTTTTTTTGTATCCCATAACTCTAGGGGGTCATTGTACTCATCATTATGAACAACTTTTACTATGGGACCAAACCTGAAAGCGCGAAAAAAAAATCAGCTGTTCTCTACATTTATGTTTGGTATAACTCTTCAAAATGTAGGGAACACCAGATTTTTGTTTCGCGATTTCGGGTTTGGTCCCATAGTAAAAGTTGTTCATAATGATGAGTACAATGACCCCCTAGAGTTATAGGATATCAAAAAAAACATGTTGTATAACTTGAACAGGAAGACAAGTCAAGATTCTAAATTCTGAATTCCAGAATATATACTGACGGTTGTCAATGATATTGATATCAAAACCACTTGTTCGCCGAAGAGGATTTCCTCTCAGGGATCTTGATTTCAACAAGGTTCATACAACAGGGTATATCCTTGGAAAGTTAGACTTGACACCGCGCAAAGCTAAAACCGCTGTACAGATATTGTTGTACCCCTTCTTATATTTTGTTTCCCAAATTACAGGAAGAAGTTCAAAAGCTTGCTGCCCAGATTGAGTTCATGAAGATAGTGCAGATGGAGATGCACAACCGCCACCTGCGACCGCGGCCGGGCGGCTACTTCACTACTAACGCCAACTCCAACGCGCCGCAGAGCCCTATACACCCAAAGACTGTTAATATTTCACAAGTAAACTAAAATCATCTATAACTTAAGCTGGGCGAGAGAGCATGTGTAAACGCCCACGACCGAGTTCGAACCGTCGACTCGCTCAGACTTAAACAATTCTCTCGCACAAGGGAAACAAAAGGACAAGTTTTCATTTTCATCAAGCAGATTGGTGACCGATAAATCCATTATTATAGCGCTATCATCATCTTGGCTTTTTCCTTGCTTTCTATGATAATGATAAATAATTTTATTTTGTAAGTAGGTTTGTACAGACGCCAGCAGGTCAAGCTAACCGAAACTGTCAAATTTTCCCAATCAACCTTGAACCTTAATGCTTTAGCGATAAAGTTGAAAATCTATTAAAGAAATATGACAGATTGTAGTAGCTTGATGTGCTGGCGTCTGTACAGACACTTTTACACGTCAGTCATATTTTAAAAACTAGATGGGATCGTCGTTTCCTATCTGACTAGTCTGAGAAGAAAGGCCGAAACAAACTCAGAGGTCACAGTTTCATAAATGTTTTAGGATAGCTATATAAGGAGCTAGAGCGTCTTGAAAGACTTGATATTTTGGGGTGTATTAAAGTAGCCTTCACGATTGGTGATACTTAAATATACGCGCGGCGTACATGTCTGGTTAATAATATTACCACGGTATAGTACAGCTCGTGCAAATACGACAGAAAGGAAAGAAGCGCTTTATACCAAACACTAATAGCCAACTTCTTTCCAGGACAACACAGAATGGAGTGGACCAGTGTGACTGGTAGCACTGAGCGATAGTGGCTGGTCGTGGCCCGGGCCGGCGGCTAAGCGTGTCACCACTGCCGTCGATGCGCGCCCGCCGGCCTACGTGTGACGTCACTCAGAATCCGATGCTTTGTTATACACACGCTCAGTTCAGTGATCAGACTTTTCATTTGCATGTTTTAGTGGCTAAGGAACTTTTTTATTATTATTAATCCATATCTTTACTGGTACAGTCTGTAATAGGCACGGCTTTTGACGTTATGATGTCCCGAGTTACCATACATCAACTCGGGATATACTCTGTAAACATAAAAGAAAATATACCACTGTATAGATTATGTAGTTAAACTGTGTTATTTATCTCAAAACATAATCCGTCTTATTACAAAACGAAACCTAACTTTAGTTCTAGCCCAAACTATTGAACCAGTACTTGTATTTCGAACTTTATTTCGATTTGGGCAAAGTTCTTAATACTAAAATGACAACTTAGCACCGAACTAAGCTGTCATTTTTGTATAAAGAACTCGCATTTCTATAACAGTTGGGTTCTTAATTCAATAACTGGGTCAGTGGTTTAAACCTGATCGAAAGAAAAACCTGGTTTTGTAATAAGGGGGATCAAGTATTATTTCTTTGCAGTGTGTTTATATTCTGCTATAAATCTATTTATATTGTCAAATGATGATGAAACCTTAGTGTTAATTCTTAGATAGATACATCATGGAATAATATCGAAATAGCAATCCTTATGTTCTCAATGACACATTTGTATTTATTACATCGCTGTAGAAAAGGCTAGGTAGGGGTCAATACTGATTACCGTTAAATACTCATTAGTCATTATTACTCAGCTCAGGTAGATATACTATTAGTAACTTATACCAAAGAAATATTTGTAATAATCTATTTAACATCTTTAGTACAAAGTGTGCCACCAAAAGACAAAATTATGTAGTTGTCGACAACTACAGACAACTGTGTTCTTGTAAGACTTGTTATTATTTATATCGCTTGTTCTAGTTATGTATATCTTCCATACATTGTAATATTGTAAACATTCCAAATATTAATTTAGAAGATGTATGCTATGAATTAGTAATAGTATCTAAAGTGTCATTTTTTAAATGTTATTTCTGTGGTAATGTTACCAAATCGATTAAGTCAAGTAAATGTATGAAAAAAGTGAACATAAAATGATTTATTATTTGTAATATATTCGTAGTTATACATATAAATGTTGGGCACTGGGTGTTCATCCTTAGGACAGACAATAAGAAATAAAAGTTTGGAAAAATTTAATTTCATAAGTCATACGGAATTATAAAACTAAAGAAAGTCTTATTTAATTTAGATTAAAACTTAATTATTAAGTTTGATTTTAAAAATGTACCACTTGTTATCAATTATGTGTTGTAAACTAGGTACGTACATACATCATAATCCATTTGTATAGTTTTAGGCGTAAAACAAAATTGTAAATATGAATCAAGATAAAGCATAAATTCTAAAGTGTTGTACATAAACTCATTAGATATGATTAATTGTTGCTTTTTTTCATTTACCATCTGTGATAAGCAGTATTAATCAATTATGAATGTTGTGTCGTTACAGAGGTTGTAAGAATCTTTATAACAAGTGTTTGGTCTGAGTTCTTAGATTATTTGTGTACAAATTTAATATTTAAAAAAAAGTGAAATTTGTTACAGTATTGCTATACACGAAACCAAAGTTCTTTAACTCATAAACAATGTTATAGAGATTCATACAGTGTATTATCATTTTATAGATTTATTGCATGAGATAAAAATATAGTACTCTAAAGAAAATGTCTATCCATTGATTTCTATGGCTCTGCTTAGTCCTAAGAGAAGCGCAGAGCGGAGGATTTTTTTAAATTTGAATAGTGAACCTTATTTCAAGTGCAAACATAACCGCGCCAGACTTCCCAGGAGCAGTTTCTTGTTCTGCGTTCATACAATTTTGCACATAATACCACTAAAAATGAAGTGTATTATTCAAAGTCATCAGAAAATCTTTTGCTCCACTCCTACTTCATCTGCGCAGTGCGTAATCTTTCGTCTTCACTTTCTAATTATAGGTACTTAGAATAGCTAATGTTTATTTCTTTGACGCTAGTTGGCTATCCTGTCATTATTTTGACGTAGGTAATAACTGTTACTGTGTTCAGTGTGTATAGAATATTTTTCAAGCGCTCCAGTTTCTAAGCTGTTTTGAAAGATAACGTAAAATAGCGAGTCAACCAAAAAAGAAAGTGCAAGAATACAATACAAATAAAATGCTGATATGATATTTATTTTATAACTTATGTAAGAGAATGTGTTACAATAATGTTTGGCAATGGTATGATTATTTTCATTATTCTTCACATTTTTTGAAGTATTTAAAAACAGTTTTGTAAACAAATATTTCGGTCTTCTAAACAAACTATACAAATGTTTACTGTTGTTTGTTTTGATCAACGCACAAAACGAGAAAATCAATGATCTAGGATTAATATAACTAAATTCTCAACTACATAAGTAATGTCTTCTACTCGTGAATTGTGTACATACTGTAATATATACATAATATATCACAGAATCTAACCAACCATTATCAGCCTATAATGTTCCCAATACTGGTACACAGGCCTCCGCTCTGTGAGAGGGAGTTGCCCATAATCGACCATGCGGGCCCAGTGCGGGTTGACGGGTGTCACATGTCTTCAATTTATTTGTTCTAGGACATGCCGGTTTCCTCACAATCACAGAATCTATAATGTAACAAACATGAGAGAATAATTTAAAAGATAATGCTTGAAAATTAATTAAGAAAATTTCTTTGTAATGTGGGTTCGCCCAGACAGCAATTAAGGTTTTGAGAGAAAATCAAAATCATTTTAGCTATGTATTCAGCAGAGTAAAACTCTTCATTTATAGGTGTGCCCGTAGCTTAAGTTTTAAATGTGATACAAATAAAACTAGCACAATATAACATTTAATTTTATTTTCTTGAATATAATTTTACTCTTTCAATCTTTTTAGACTTAACTATTTCATGTTCTATGTGCCAAGTCATAAATTTTTAAAGTGAATATAAAAATTAAATGTATCAATTTTTGTATAGTTTTTTTGAAGATTAAAAACATTAAATAGTAAAAATGATGTAACATGGGTGTTATATTAGAATTGATGTAATAAGTATTGTTAATCTATGATACTCGTTTCTAGGTGAATTTTATGTAAGAGGTTCTGTTTTTACATTAAAATAAAAATGACTGTTTGTGATGTTTTATTAATACACTAGCGGACCCGGCAGACGTCGTCCTGACCAGTTGAGTCATCATATACTGACAGCAGCTCCACCTACCAGGTCCAATTGTGTTTTCAAACCATTGAGATTGAATGGTTTTAAATTGAAATATACACTTGTGTGTATATTTCAATGGATTCCTGGATGGTTTGAAAGTACTATAGTAATGGTAATTTCATCCAATTTGGTGCAGTCGATCGGAAGTTATGCGTGTCCATACATTTCGGTGATTCAGATTTCAGACACACAGCTTTTCATTACAGGAAAAAAGGAACAACTGACACTTTTCTCCACACAGTAGTTACATACAATAATGTTCCATTTAAACAAATTATTTCATTCTTTTCTAAAAACCATCGGAAATAACACTTTCTCAATGATTTCATGATAGGTACTTTAATTAATGTACAAATAAGTAGAAGATTCATGTGTCCAGCAACATAAAGTCAAACTAAAACATTCATTCATCAAACAAGTTATTTTGCTTTTTCATAAACGAAGCACTCGCACACAAGAACTGTGTTTCGCTTTGCACAACTTTCAAACTGTCACCATTATCAGCAGTCTTACAAAGTAAATCAATTGCTTCCATGTCCTTCTTCGCTGTTTCACATACTTTTTCCACTGAAGCGAGCTCCTCTTCTTCTGCCGACAGTAAAGCTTCCATTAACGCACCTCTTTCTACTCTCCTTCTTAGAGAAGCCACCTCCTCTTTTAACTTTTCAAAATCCGACTCCGATGTTTGCTCAAGTTGAACTTCATCTTCAGGCAACAAAACATTCTGTGGGACTTTTAACATGCGTTCTATCTCTTCATCAATAGCCCCCAAAGACGGTCCCGCACGCTCACAATACAAACGAATCAACTTATCACAAGATCTTGTTAGTGTCACTTTATCAGTCTCATTGAGATCCAACGATTCTTGCAAATAAGACTCCATATCTTTGACACCGTTTGTTATTTTTTGTTCTACCATTTGTCGCACCGCTATTTTGAGGCGTTGGGCCCCAAAACCGAAATGTTGAGTTTCGTATTCTTCGTCAGTACCACCGGTCCATGGCTTGGTTTTAATCATATTGATTTAAATTAGTTAAAATCTTTCTCACAAGCAAACAGTAATGAATAAAGTAATTTTTTTATCTACTTTTGTATGTTTCCGTTTAGTATTTCGTAAACAATGTTTTGAATTTTCAACCGTATGAGTTGACACTGACATATTTAAAATTGCCAGATGAAAAACATGCACGTTCGGATATTCACATTTTCGGAACCGACTGGGGGACCGTAGACAATCAATATGGCATCAGTTCGTTATGTTTTTATTTATGGCATCTCGTAGTTGACCTTGAGAGGTCATGACTACATAAGGTCAGTTCACAACGAGACGCGACGCGACGCTGCGCGCACACTTTAAAAGAGTGACTCAAAATATTATGCTCTCAACGCGAACTCTCACAACGGAATGTGTACCTTTTCGTGTAGAAAATAAAGTATATTTTGAGTCACTCTTTTAAAGTGTGCGCGCAGCGTCGCGTCGCGTCGCGTCTCGGTGTGAACTGACCCTTAAGCGGAGTACCCTGTGGTTGCCTTAAATAAACTCAAAACGTCCAGCCAGGGGCGTAAATCTTATAAAACTAAGCAACTACTCGCTAAGGGCACCCCCTGTGGGGTACGAACCTTGGCTTGGGGCGTCCCTGGAGAGAGGACAGCAAGATGGAACAGGCTGGATCAAAATTTGTATTATTTAAGCTTGATGAGGTCGGCGTTTCCTGAGAAGAAAGACCGAAACAAACTGAGAGGTCACAGTCGGAAATTTAAATGCAAGGAACTTATAAATCTGGAGTGCTTTTAGTCTTTAAAATTGTAAATCGAAAAAAACTGTAAGCGATGGCTATAAAGTTTGGTCTTGAAAAAGATACCACTACTTTTTAATATTCCCCTTTATTCATAAACGTTGCTTAAAGTTAAGCAGTGATTAGCGACTGTTTAACCATACATTTTTGACGTTTAAGCGTTACTTAACTTTAGTCATCGTTTATGAATAAACCCCATAATGTGTCCCTCTCGCACAATGAAAGTCCGCATCACGAAAGAACACACTTTTTTTTTATTTGACGTCTTTGTCTTTCATTGTGATATTTTTTAAAAGACATTTTAGCTTATTTCATCGGAATTTCTAGACTTCTAACAAGATTTAGTAACTTATCTTTCCGTTGCGGCATTGCTACAATATTTCCTATTTACTTGGTTTAAAATTAAAAGACTTTTCACTTCTTACCTACTAATACATATTATATTCGGTCTTTAACGTCGTAAATTATGCCTGACTTTTCCATCGTGACCTACTTTTTCAATGAATGTTTGGTTAACTTTTGCAGTCAAGCATTCCAGTTGTTCACCGCGTCGTCGGTGGCGGCGCAGTGGTCACTTTGACTGCATGTTTTGGCACACAGAGGGCAGGTCATGAGGTTGAGCATGGTTTGCGACGTATCTCCACAATCACAGCCTACTGCCGTTCCGTCGAGATGGCCGCACTTTACTAGGTTTGACTGGAGTTACATCTTCCCACTTGTGTCCGGAGACGATTGTACTATGTAGTACGTACTGATTCCATGGTTAAGTCAATCTCACAGATATAAGATATTTTTTTGGATATTTTGCGCCAATCTAGCATTAAAGTTGTCAAAAAATAAAAGGCCCGTTTTGACATTGACAGTTCTAGTAGTTAATAAAGATCAAATTCGCAAAACACGTATTCGTTTGTATGAAACTGACAGGTGTGAAAAAATGCATTCTCAAATGTCAAAACGGGCCTTTTATTTTTTGACATCTCTATCTCTACACGATTAATTTGGTAAGTAACATTCAAATTGAACTAATTCCAGATTGATCGTCTACGGTCCCCTCAAAAATAGTGCGCATCTACAACCGCTCTTGGAATTCTAATAATTTAGAATTTTTCCTAGGTTATTCTAATAAAAATATTCAATAAATACCAAATACCATGACTCTACGACCCATGATAGAGACAGAGTTGAATATTTAAGTTCCATGGACTGTGCTTGGCCAGACCATATTGTCAGTGGACAAAGGTGGTAGGGGTGGTCATAGAGCTCAGAGAGCTGTTCTTAAAGTTAGTCGTAAAGCGCTTATTACATTATCCAATTTTAAGGAATGCTAACTAGGAAATCGTCGATGTAATCGCAGTTAGAACAGATTGGATCCAATTTAGTGTAAATTGAAGGTCTTCACGAATGCGTCTGCATGCGTCGTCTGAACGATTTAGAATCCAATTTAGTGTAGTGTAATCACTAGCTTCCGATTTCCTAGTTAGATTGTTCCTAGTTAGCATTCCTTAAATTGGAAAAGAAGGTTTAAGCGCTTATTGAGCTTAAACCTTCCTATCTCTTTCCAACGAATGAACTTTTACCAACAGTGCAAAGTACTGACAGTTCGCCAATTATTCATTTTAAGCATCATCATTTCTAGGCATACCTACTCAACTTCCATAGAATCCTGTCGAAGTCCTTACCAAGAGACGCAAACACACAGTCTGTAAATCAAGGTCCTTCAAAACCAGATTTAGCCGTACTAGATTATTTTGTTTCCTAGGGGATTACTTTTACAACACAGTGAATAAAGCTATTTCCATCTACTCCTTATCCATATTCAATTGTAAAACGAAAGTCCAAAACTGGCTTCAATCTCACGATTATGAAGCCACTGAGAGGCTCTTGGAAGTCATCTCATAAAGAGCAGCTCGACATGTCCCAGACAAGTTTTGAATATCACACACACACTCACTACACACCCACACCCTCACTCACACACCCATATCCACCCTTACACACCCACACCCACACACCCTACTTTGCTGTCTAATTGATTAATTTTATTATTTGCTTTGTATGTTACTTGTTTTACATTATTTTTGTTTTTTTTTTTCTTTCATCGCATTATCAATCATTATCATCAGTTAGTAGACGTGATACAAACGTACTGTGTGACTTGTCTGTGTAGTATGGAGGCCCGCAGACCTGTAACACAGGTATTCCTAGTACAGGCTCCAGTCTCCACAACATCAATTTAAATATTTTGTATACACAATTATGTATTGTATTAACGTTTCATTGTGTGGTGGTGAAAATAAACGTTTTTATTAGTAATATAGTTTGACATTAATGAAATTGCAGTATGACAATACAAAAGTTACTGTCAGACGGTCCGCCGGCTTCTGTCTGAAACTCTGAATCTAAACAAGAACAATGCATTACCGGCTTACCTACCCCGAGTGCTTTCTCTCACTATGTTTTGGTAATTGGAGAACAGATGGTTTTAGTTTCGCAGTCTGTCTATCTGTCCGCGGTTTAACTCGGACACTCTTGATATTAATACTAGAAAGCTGTAATTTGACATACCTACATATTAATCAAGCCCACAGAGTTGTGAAATAAAGTCTTTTTAGATAAGATACATAAACCTTTAGCATATTACACCTACTTATATATTAACTAAAAATAATAAAATTACATATGAATTTAATTGTTTTTTTTTTTGTACTTCCCTTACGCATAAAGGGGGATGGTTTCTTTTTCACTTGTCTATTCCGTTGTGTAGTGTCGTAGGATAGGTCTTTTAAAAATATTATTGGAGGTATGTTATGAACATTTTTTCAATTCAGGGATCTATTTGCGAAATATTAATTTTTAAAGTTACAAATAGGTACCTACATTATAACCACGGTAATATTATATTACTTAGATAATATTACCGTGTTTTATCTTTGTTATGTTATTGTAAAAAATAAACATTTTATGATGAAAACTACTAAAACTTTATAATTTCTTTTGCGGGTTAGGCATCCAGCGGCACATAAGCGTGGATCGAACAATACCCCATTGTTCGATCCCATAATGAAGAGGTCATGATTTTTCCTATTGACCTTCTTATTGAAGTCAATAATTATTTAGATATTTTATAACTCTGTTTTTCATAGTTTTTTTTTAAAATACCATGAGTCACAAACTTATTTAGGACGTCGATAAATTCAATACTGTGTAGGTATGCGTACCTAAATAGTCATCCCAACTACGGAACCCTTTACTGTTTGTGGTCCGACACGCACTTGGCCGGTTTTTTTATTTCCCTATTGTGTTGGATATATGTAAACAAAATACTCCATGTAAAATACTGGCACTCAGCTGCATCCGCGGGGTAATTGCGTAACACAATGGGTTTCATTTTGACAGTTCAACAACATTCATTGCGTTATTTACGTTTTTGAGCAGACACGTTTTTTGAACATATGAAGCAATGGATTAGCAATATCTTTCATAATGATTCAGATTGAGATTGATTGTGTGTTACGCAATTAAATGTGCTGGTTAGACTGCAAGCCGTCCCCAACAAAGTAGGGAAAAGGCTAGGCATAATATTATGATTATGATGATTATGTAAGTAAACAAAATGGATCCTCCCTAAAATTAAAAATATTCTGATTCTATTCCGGATACTAAACGAAATCTTTTTTAATTAGGACTGGTTGTTTGGTTTTGTTAGGTCGTTACAATACCGATCTAAAGTTTGCCTCTTTCGTAACGATTTTAATAAGTCTGACATTCTAAGAAAATAGGAAATTTATGCGGGTAAACATTCGTGTACGTTACCCCAGCAAGAAAGTGTCTCCTAGGGTTATAGGAGTAAAACGTATAATTTGTGCCCTAACTGCTGTAAATGTGCCCCCACATAAAAAATGTGTGCCCCCTGTCGTTTTGGAAAAAAACGGAAAAAACGATTCCTGCTGGGGTAACGTTTTTCTAGCAGGAAAATTCTAAACGAATGATCGGAGAGAGAAAAATTGTGCATGGCCAGAGAGCTTATATGTGTGCTAAAATGTGCCCCCAAAAATAAAATCTGTGCCCCTTCAGGTTTTCGAGATATTGCATTTCCTGCTGGAGTAACGTTTTGATGAATCGTATATCTCTACAACCATTGCATGTGCCCCTGTGGAATAAACATACACGAGTAGCTCTTAATGTGTGCCCCTATGTGCCCCCAATTAGATTTAAGAAAATATTTATAGTTTTCAAGTTATCGCGGTTTCATGAAAAACCGAAAAAACATCGCAGCGCCTAAATTAGACAAGGCACAAGTTCGCTGAAAACTGTATTCGGTCCTTCTTGACGCTAATAATAACCATACAAAGTTTCAAAACTGTTCATGCATGCGTTTTTGAATAATCTTGCTAAAAGTCAAAACGATGGTGTCATAACTTTGACGGCAAAATACAAGGAACCGGCTCAATCCCAGATGTGTAGGTGTAAACCAAAATCATGTGCCTTTATTCAAAAATATATGGTGAAAATATTCAGCTTAGAATGTTTCGTATTAAGTAAATATTAACAAAAAACCAAAATATGTAAGCAACGGCTGGTTATCCGACCAAATTTGAATGACTACTAAAAAGCGACGGATTCATACATATCGATGACCTTCTTTATTGGACGTATTATACCTAAGCTGTTGTCCGTACAGTCGCGTTCAAAAGTTTTGGGGACTAATTAAAAAATATATTAAATGCACCCTTTTTTTTTTTTTTTTTTTTGGATGGGAAATCATCAAATGACCCCTCCCGCTCTGGGTGGAGCGGAAGGGAGTGTCAGACTTTTACTGACTAAAACCCACCCGTGTTCCTTCCTTAGCCCTTTCTGTTCCAGGGCAGCGGTTAACCTTGCACCCTGTGACTATAATAAATGAAACAGCTTGTTGATGTGGAAATTATTATTTTCATCATCGATATGTATGAATCCGTCGCTTTTTAGTAGTCATTCAAATTTGGTCGGATAACCAGCCGTTGCTTACATATTTTGGTTTTTTGTTAATATTTACTTAATACGAAACATTCTAAGCTGAATATTTTCACCATATATTTTTGAATAAAGGCACATGATTTTGGTTTACACCTACACATCTGGGATTGAGCCGGTTCCTTGTATTTTGCCGTCAAAGTTATGACACCATCGTTTTGACTTTTAGCAAGATTATTCAAAAACGCATGCATGAACAGTTTTGAAACTTTGTATGGTTATTATTAGCGTCAAGAAGGACCGAATACAGTTTTCAGCGAACTTGTGCCTTGTCTAATTTAGGCGCTGCGATGTTTTTTCGGTTTTTCATGAAACCGCGATAACTTGAAAACTATAAATATTTTCTTAAATCTAATTGGGGGCACATAGGGGCACACATTAAGAGCTACTCGTGTATGTTTATTCCACAGGGGCACATGCAATGGTTGTAGAGATATACGATTCATCAAAACGTTACTCCAGCAGGAAATGCAATATCTCGAAAACCTGAAGGGGCACAGATTTTATTTTTGGGGGCACATTTTAGCACACATATAAGCTCTCTGGCCATGCACAATTTTTCTCTCTCCGATCATTCGTTTAGAATTTTCCTGCTAGAAAAACGTTACCCCAGCAGGAATCGTTTTTTCCGTTTTTTTCCAAAACGACAGGGGGCACACATTTTTTATGTGGGGGCACATTTACAGCAGTTAGGGCACAAATTATACGTTTTACTCCTATAACCCTAGGAGACACTTTCTTGCTGGGGTAACGTACACTAAACATTCTTGCCCTTCTGAATTACATACAAAGTTCTTCCTACAATAATATTACAGTCTTTGCAAAGTGCAAACAAACATAAAATTAACAAAACCGCGTGCCGTGATCGTGAAAGAGTATAGTCAAGTGCGTCATTCCATTCTCTCGCCAACGCCAACCGTAAACCGTTTTGCGGTTCGCAATTCACTTCAGTTCAGTTCGTTCAGTAATAGCGCGGAGTTCGTACTGTGTCGACGCTTCTGTTACATCACAACAATAACATAACCTCTGCGTGGTTATCGCGAAAACTTTCACTCGGCAGGTTTCGAATGAGGTCCTCATTAGTTTTGAACTTCTATTATTCGTTGTAAGGGTGAATAAGAGTTTCATTAAAACTTTTTAGTTATTTTTCTACCGCGTGTGCAACCAGTGTTTACAAAGTTATTTGTCTCTTGGTGTTGTGTTCAGTTTGCAGTTTTTGTGTTTTGGCCGTGAACTTGTTGCTTTGAACCCGTCTTTGTGGTAAGAATCGTAGTAACTACATACTTATTTTTGCTATTTATTGACGATTGATGTGTCTTTCGACAGACGAAACGTTAAAGTTTGATTTGAAACTTTTATGTAATATTTACATTAGTATGAACGCGTGTCTAAATTACAATATAATGCGCAGTACCTAACTAGGAAGTAGTGAAAAAGCCGATAGTTTGTTTCTGTAGTCAAAAATTGTACATTTTTGTATAAGTACTTATTTCACGCGTTACACGTAGGATCGTAAAACTCGTTTCGATGTGGCGGTAAGTCCATTCACACACATCACACCTATTGTTTGTGGTTTTCTACCTGATCGAATATTTTAGACGCTATTGGCTCAAATGTAGGCTAATAGGTATTAAACGCGGCGACTGAGAATTTAATTAGAAGACAACACGTATGAATGTCTGTCTAGTTTATAATACCTACCTATTATTAAAATTAGACTGAAGCCATTTTAAAAACTCTAAGTTCTGAGCTACATTGACTAGAGGGCGTGCACTGACTGGACAGGTCCTCTCAATCTGAGTAGTCCTCAAAATAACATTTCAGCCATAAATGTAAAAGTGTTTGTGCCTACTTACAGAAATAAAAAATCATTTATCATTGTGCAACTAGGTAGGTACCCAGTTCAAAACATATTTGCTACACATCTACATGCCCGGTTCACGTCCACACAATTATTTACATAGTCACCAATTATTTACCTAGTATTTTTTTTTCAAAGAATATATACAATAATTGAGTAGGAATAATATCTAGGTATCTACAGTAGCGAAGCGATAGCGTAAGTACCTACCCACCAAGCTCCGATCTAAACCCCTATTACACACTACACGATATTCAGGGAGCCTTACCCTAAATAGGGATGGTGTAATAAGATAAAGGGAGGAAGAGTTCCTATTAAAAAACACATCAACAAACACACCTACATAAATATCGGGCCCTAAATATCGTGTAGTTTAATAGGGGTTTAAATCTTACAGAATACCTTTACGGCCTTGCAGGATTTCAAACAATCTACATTGCTGAATCTCCTGCGTACTCCTATCCCGGTTAAAATATTAGTGCTCTTCGCCACTTTTCGCGTACCTACTCCGTACTAGGCAATTATTACGTGCAAATAGCTAGGTACTCATTTCACTTCGCAGTTTGCACTAAAATATCATTCGGCGATCATAAATTCGCTTACCAAGCATGTGGTTTTGGCAATAATCTTCGTTTGCAGCAATTCGACGAGCTCCATTCTTATTCTTATTTTAACAAAAACTAGTTTAAAAAAAAAAATGTGATAAGTAAGTAGGTACAAAAAAATGAAAGAAAGAAAAAGAAATTGTTTATTGTATTCTGCACACATAAGACCTACATACCTAAATATCGAAGAATTTAATCGCCAAAACATGCCTGAAACGTGCTGGGACATTTTGATAACGTCGTATTAAAAAAGCGGCCACGAAGGGTACCGTACCACCGTACAACATTTCACACTGAATATATTTTTATAGTCATACTTTCGTAAAAAAAACAAAACTCGTTTCTTGTATAGGGACCCCCATTATTTTTTTACTTTATTGTATTTTTTATTATAACGGCCATAGTACGCACGGTTACACATGAAGCTATACATAATCAGTATAAGCTGACTTCTGATTGTACGAAAAACCTAAATACAATGTAAATTTTAAGTGTCTACCTATTACGGTTTAAAAGATACAGCCCTGTGACAGATGAACAGACAGACAGCGGAGCCTTAGCAATAGGGTCCAGTTGGCCACCTTTTTATCCATTTAAAAACTCTGCACAGCGGGCACCTACTCTAATAAAATCCTAACCAATAATGGTTCATAAGTATAATATAATATAATAACTTTTCATAAACTCGGCACAACAGCTAGGTATTATGTTGTGTGTTTTGTAGTCTTAACTGAATTTCTTTTTTTTAATATTTTTTGGTGTACAATACAGTATACAGAAATAAATTATTATCCATCATTCATTATAAAAATCTTACGTTGTAATCATACGATAAAGTTTAATCTACACAGTAGCACAGATTACTGAATAGTTACTACAGTAGCTTATCATCATAAGCACACACATATAATTTGTTATTGATAACATAGTGCGACCAATTGCTTAATAACTTGAGTGGAGCTAAAGGTCACTGATTTAATAATAAACCGGTGTTGAAAGACGAGAATTTACTTAAGTTTTTAAATATTAAAATGGTTTTATCTACCTGAACTAAATGAGGACAAGTTTGTCTTAAAAATGCAAGTTGCGAATCCAGGGGGGGAATTCTCGTAATTTTAAGAACGTTCACAGTCTGATCTCAGTCTCAATCTGACAAAAGTACCTCTAATTTTTACATAACATTTTTGACAAGATTGCGACTAGATTTTGAACGTTTTTAATTACTTACGGGAATTGGCCTTCAGATCATTGCCGAGACAAGAGCCTTGAGTTTCGATATCAGGTTTTATCAAACTACGTAGGTATTTAGGTATAAATAAATAATAAAAAATACTACCAGCCACTAATAATAAGACCACGAAGGAGATGATGGGACAGCTGGATAGGTTCCGTGAAAACTGGGAAGAGGACGCGTGGGCTTACGAAATATGGAAGGAGTGGACGGAGGCCTTTGCCCACGAGTAAGACAGCGAAGGCTAATTAAAAAAAAACAAATACTAACCTATTAATGTCCCATAGCAGGACACCGGCCTTTTCTCAGACAGAGAAGCCACGAGCATTGATCATCAGGCTTGCTCAAGGCAGGTCGGCGATTTAAGACTATATTAACTACATTTCAGGGTTCAGGGCTCAGTTTTAGTCAACACACCTTGATAAATCGTGTTAGGCATTGACAAAACTGTAAACCTACCATGAGTTTATGTTGCGTCATACTACCTTTTATTACTTATCTACTTGTAAAGTTGCTCTCAATTTTCATTCTACAAACATTAACAAACAAGGTCACAAACTGACTCTTACAAAAACGTTAATTACAAAACTAATTAAGCCGGGCCGCGAATGTGTTTGTCACAACTTACTTATTAAAAACGTCAAGTGGTATTTGAACAAGTTGAACAAGGGAAAATTTGTTCCAGCGCCTCGCATAGTTTAAAAATGGCAGTTTCCCAATATTGCATGATCCAGTCTCTCTAGGCCTTTCCCAAAGGCATGGTTTGTCATCTCAGAGTAATCTGACAGTTATCAATGCCACGAGTGCACCATTGCGGACTTTACACCCCTTATCACTGCATCGCGTGACGTGTATTAATGCAGTCTTGACCAATGATAAATCAAGATTTTTCATACCAAAAGGCCATCGCACCATTCCCACAATGTCATTGACATAATATGATAAAAACATTTTAATTATTTAACTGTGAAGATTGCGGAATTTTGAACTGCGTACTTTTCAAGTTTATTCCCTTTGGGTTGAGAACTTGAGAAGATATTATAATATTTCCGACTATGTCAGAAGTCCTAGTAGAACCCCGGCTAAATGGCCGACCATTATACAAAAAAAGGCGTTGAAATCAAACAGAAGATTATAAAGTTAATCTAGCTAGTTACATAGGTTAAAGTAAAATTCACAGAGTCATAATTTCTAAAGACCCAAGAAGACTTGGCCAGACTTAAAAAGTACCTATTACTATTTGAAATACATATTTAAAACCTTTACCGCAATGTCCCAAAGACGCGCTTACTTATGCATATAAAAATTCTAATGATCTGAAACTGCCTGGCAGGTAGGTAATGGCGCCGACGGCTATAAAGTCGTACCTTTGCTCGTGCAGCACACCACACATGCTAGATATTATTGCGATCACGTGGATCTTCACGAGCGCACGGCGTATTCCTTTGAGGCTTGTCATATAATCCTGCACCTTCAATCTTCATGAGACGAGTACGAACAAATATGTATGACACTCCAATTATGAGGAACAAACATAAGGGATGGGCATGCCTGATGCCGCGAAATTTCTAATTTTCTTTTATTTTTTGCTATTTGCAGGTGAGTGTCAGCTTGTATGTTGAACAAAATATGATTCGCGAGCGTAACAAGTATACATTGTTTCCCCCCTTAAGGAGACGGTTGTAAAGCTGTAATTAGTTAGAAATCTATGTATGTATGATTCGATTGACTCATTAATACTGGCAAAATACGCAATATCATGATCCATTATAAACATACAACATAGTCACGCGGTCTGCTTATCATTTTGAACATACATGCTGAAAGGGGCAACTGAAGGAAATCGATTAAGATAATGCTCACAGCCGTGACGCGTAGAAATTAAACGATCTGAAGTGATGGAATTTACTTGCATAAACGTTATACTAATGGATACATTTAGGATGGATGATTGGTCTATTAGCTACTAGTATGGCAATGGAGCGGACGGAGAGAAAGGCATTTATGAGGACTATCTAAAACTAAAGAAGTACGCGATAGTATTCAGTACTATCGCGTACGCCTAGAAGAAACAACTGTATGTATATCAACTCAGCCTATCGCAGCCCACAGCTGGACATAGGCCTGTCCCAGGCTGCGCCACAACGCCCTGTCCACCGCCTTCCGCATCCAGTCCGTCTCAGCAACCTTTTTTTAGGTCGTCCGTCCATCTAGCTGGGGGGCGTCTCACACTAAGCTTGCCGATACGCGGTCTCCACTCCAGGACTCGTCTGCTCCACCGGCCATGTATATAAATTAATTTATTTCTGTAACCTACTGAAGTGGAGCTGGAGTGCCCTAAGTGCTCGTTCACCTGCACCTTGGATGACTTAATGAATGCCACTGATGCCGCAATCAACGTGGCCAGGTGGCCACCACACGAAAGAGTACCGTCGACACGAAAATAATAAGAAACTACTTACAGAATCACCATCATCAATTTTTAACCGACTTCTAAAAAAGGAGGAGGTTCTCCATTCGGATGTTTGTATTTTTTTTTTTTTAATGTTTGTTCGCGCATAACTCCGTCGCTTGCCAACCGATTTAAAAAAAACTTTTTTTGTTGGATAGGGTATACTTCCCAAATGGTCCCATGAAAATTTTATCGAAATCGGACAAGCGGTTTTTGAAAAATCAACAAAAGTCAAAAAAATGATCACAACAAAAAAGTGAAAAATAAAAACGGTGGGTGTGTGGCGAAAAACGAAATAAAAAAACAAAAGACACCGACTTCCGAAATTAAAGTTATTTTTCACTTTGTAGTGTTTTTATGGAAGTCGGTTGTTTTTTTTTTGTAAAAAAGTTTTTTCACGTCAATTCAATCATATTTTTAAAACTAGATGAGGTCGTCGTTTCCTATCTGACTACTTTGAGAATAAAGGCCGAAACAACCTCAGTGGTCACAGTCCAGACATAATCTTGGTCAGGTCAGATAAGAAGAAATGAAAACCATTCAGTATCAATTTGTGGGATAGACATAGATCAAGCGGATTCGTGACTACGAAACCTCGTCACGTCAACCGTTATAACATTTTTCATGCATAAATGATGTAAGGAAATGGGTAGACACTAGACACTCCTACGACACGCGCCCACGCGACTAAAGAAAATAATCTGGAAATAGCACAAATTATTCCGTTTCCTGTCAAACAAAGTACCTACCTAAATTCAAATTTTATTTGTTTCAAATTGACGTTATTTCAAGTTAACAAATATTAACTTTATTTTAATGGCAATTAAGTTGATTTCAGAGTAACTAGCACTATTGAAAAAGTTATAAAAATGTTTGAAGTTGTAGCATAAACTGAATTTTATTGTGTAGAGTTAAAATTATTTTTCCATAAACTCATATTTGTTTACATTTTTGGAGAACATGTCGAGATTCAAATTTAAATATAATTGTATATATAATTATTAATTATATAGCCGAAGTGCGGCTACATGTATCCTAATCTAAGTTTAACCGCGCATGTGGCCGGCTGCACCTAGTTGTAGCCGGTTAAAACTAGGTGTAGCCGCAATTCGGCTAGTAGCCGTAACATATTGTATAATATATTTTTTTTATCTCGATTATTGACATGAAGTGAAGGCTCAGTTCATAGAGCTTAGAAACCCTCATTACGTCCTTCCCAGTCAGTTGCTTGATTGCTTTTCGACGCCGTCCGAACAATTTGTAGTAATCCTCGTCCATTATACTTAACGTTGGATGAAATTTTCCATTCAATCGACGATATTGAACATCAAAGCACGGGGACAATCAAATTGTTGATTTGATCAGCACTGATCACCTTTAATATTTTTTTGTGGACAAATCGTTGATGATTCGTTGCTTGTGGTACTAGGAGATGCTGATACTCAAATAAAATGTTTTTTCCGATACAATATATTCTACTATTGTCATTCAAGATTATTTAGTAATGTCTCCGGCACGTATACTGATTGAAATTGAATGTGGATGAAAGGCTCTTCGTTTTGCTAGAACGACACTCTAAGTACCTACATATTAACACCTTATGTATAAAGGCCATAACAATGAGAGTGTAATCTGCCATACTTAACTTCCTCGGTTGGCTAGATCGTATTGTTTATTTTGAGCACTCCACTATGCTCTATGGATATGCAGTGTGCACTATACAGAACCGTTCCGTGGCAAACTATAAAGTCGTAAATTAATGCAACGACTGTCCTACATAAACCGACAATAGCACAGCTGCTTGCGAGTTTGCGATCCTGCCGTTTGCAATATTGGGATTCAGCTCATGGCATATCATCTTACGAAGCACATGTGTAACTACCACATTAAGTACGTAGAAATGACTAGCAAAATTGTTCAGCGCAAAGAAATCCTGTATCAAGTCGCCTGATCGCCTATTGCAGTACAAATAGAAAGTGATGACGCCATATCCTGTCGTTGCTCCACTGTTTGTAATGATCCATGACCGTCTAGGGTCGAAACCGAACAGGTTATGTCTGCAGTCTGTAACATGATTAATTTAATACCAAACTTACCTTGTCCTGTTGGCCTGAGTTCACGATCAAGGTTCAATTAGTGTGAAACTAGTATTTCTTCTTACGCTCTATGTAATGCGATTAGCATGTTCTCATGTAGTTACACGGGTTACACCTTTGTGTCTTGCAGACTAGTTTTCAGTATTTTTTAATGTTTGATAACATTATTACGTTTGGAATGTCGTCGGTAGCCTCAGCGACATTATTCTTGCGTGTTTTGTAATAGTTGACTTTTAGGAGTGCATATATCGACTTAATTCAACATCAAAATAAAAGTAAGAAAAAAATCAAAATCGGCAGTAATAATAACACTCGTTTGGCTCAGAATTTGTTTGCCAAATTGGCATTTGAAATGCTAACGGACACTAACTATTTCTAGTCGTCTACACGTGGACGACGTATTCATATTTTTGGAATATGTATTGGCGACACATTGTGTACCTAGTCATGTTTCGTCTTCGGGTTTGATGCAGCTCCGGTCCAATTTGTACTGGAGCCCTATTAATTGCGTAACACTCCAGCAATTTCAACACCGTTCAGCTAGACAGTTCCACAATATATATATACATCGAAATAAGAATGTAGTTTTGAGAAACAATGATGAGGGACATGGAACGAATATCACTCTGAATTTGCTGTTCAACATCCAAATTAACCCAATCACTTATCAGGATGAACATAGCAGGATAACAGGTGAAACGTGGGTGCCTCTGTCTAACCCTTCGTGGATTACAGACAGAAAGAAATAACAAAGAAAATTAGATTTATATGTCACAGAAACACGTGCATACAAAAAGTTAATTAACTCGAATAATAAAGTAAAATAAAAACAAAGTAGATCTATAATCACGAGCAAAAAACAAAAATAGTCGACAGCTGCAAGTCATGACTGTGACAAGAAGGTTTACACTCAGCATAGTGCTGTGCTATGTGGGATCCACAGCACAGCGCTGATTTTCAGTGGTTACTCGAAAAGGACGTGATGTTATGATGTCAGGATGGGTGGCAGAAAACCGTGGTTCTGCAGTGTTTTACCATTCGTACTACGCATTACTTCTCAAGGATATAAACATGATAAATTGTTGCAAATTAACGTTGTCGAGAATGACATAACCCACTGGTAAACACTGTTTTTGTCACACGAGCTTTGTGATGATTTTGTTCATGTTGGTGTAACCCTCATTAACAATATATAATAATTTTGTTTCAATCACGTCCAGTTTTTTTGTGACAGCTACTGACATCTTATACAAAAAAACAATTGTATATAAGTAGTTTATCAGCCATCTTGTTACCATAACACAAGCATTAGGTTGCTTAGCTTGGGACTAATGGTGCTGTGTGAAATGTCCAGGGATATTATTATTAATATTATTATTATTATACGTGTCTTTTTTTTAATAACTTCATTTAGGCGACTGTACCTATAACTATTGCATTCAACTTACATCTTATATACGTTTGTTACATCGTAAACATACCATGAAAGTGTTCTACCAACCCCGACAGTTTTTGCTATGTGTGTGGAGAATTAACTTTTACATCTCAGCGTCGAAATTTTACATCATTAAGAACAGTGCTATTTAGACTATTTTGGATTTCCTGTGAGGCATAAATCCTGGGCTCCGCTTAAATGATGTGTAACGTGTGTGAGACTGCTATTAGGTTGGGCTAAACAAGAACCCAGACATGCCATTTGCTATACCAATGATTTGGACCGAACCAAAGGATCATGTGATTGTTATTTTTGTTTGACTCAAACAAAAAGCATTACAACCAAGTACATACACACTATCCAGTATCCAAACTTGTCTTCGGCCAACAGACCCATCCTATGTAGTGCCGAACTGCCTGTGCCAAAGCTTCCAAATCGATCAGAAAGTCAGGATTCCACTCCGGAACTTGTTATAAGTCAGCACGATAAGGCATCTGAAGATAGTGACCCAAGTTATGAACCGTCAACTTCAGAAGAATCGCACTTATTGACACAAAGTGATTTAAACGATTTAGTACGTGATTTGAATCTGTCTAACAAACAGGCTGAGCGTTTGAGGTCTAGATTAAACGGCTGGAATTTACTTTCTCCTGATACGAAAATTTCTTATTTTCGACATCGTGACGATGAAATTAATAAAGCTTTACTTTTCTAAAGCAGGTGATTTAGTCTATTGTAATAACGTTCCTGTTTTTGATCACTGGCGATTGTTTATTGACTCCTCAAAAACTAGTTTGAAAGCAGTGTTGCAGCATAACGGAAATAAACTTCCTTCAGTGCCGGTTGCTCATGGTTCTGATATGAAAGAGTTTTACGAAAATATGAGATATCTTCTTGGAAAAATTGAATACAGTAAATACGCTTGGAAAATTTGTGGCGATTTTAAAGTCATTGCACTTTTACTTGGACTACAGCTTGGTTACACAAAATTTTGCGGTTTCATTTGCGAATGGGACAGTAGGGACGGAAAAAATCACTATACAAAGAAAGTGTGGCCCAATCGTAAATCACTCACTCCAGGCTATAAAAATGTTAAAAATGATCCTTTAGTGAAGCCTGATGACATTCTTTTACCACCGTTGCACATAAAGCTCGACCTGATATTTTTTTTTTTAAAGCTATACCTAAAGATGGCAGTGGATTTGTACGAGTATATCTGAAAGAGAAATTCTCCAAACTTAGCGAGGCAAAAATTAAAGAGGGAATATTTGTAGGTCCACAAATACGGCAACTAATAAAGGCTAGCACTAGGCTGGCCCGTGCCGGACGGCGCGTTGTGTTCCACGCGCGCCTCAAAGAGATGTCAGCAGAGGACGGGGCCCCACAAGGCCGAAGCCTGCCGGGGCGGTGGGATTTTCCGAAAGGTTAAGCGCTGCCCTGGAACAGAAAGGGCTAAGGAAGGAACACGGGTGGGTTTTAGTCAGTAAAAGTCTGACACTCCCTTCCGCTCCACCCAGAGCGGGAGGGGTCATTTGATGATTTCCCATCCAAAAAAAAAAAAAAAAAGGCTGGCTCTAGCTTTGAAGAAAAACTGAATGATCAGGAAAAACTCGCCTGGGAATGTTTTGTGAACGTCGTCCAAAATTTTCTAGGAAACCATAAATCTATTTAAAATAATTTTAATAATATTTTATAAATATTTTTTTTTTCTAAAATAATTTCTGTAACTGTAACTGATGTTTGTACTTTTTACGAAAATATATGTTTTGATATCACAAAGAAAAATTGTTTGGTGGCCCTAGTACATTCAAAATTTGATACTTATAAGTTTTCATAAGACAAAAAAAAGTTAAAATTTTGTTAACCAGTGATATAAACGGTCATAAAGTTGCAGAACAAAATATTATGTTAGCTTGTTTACGACGTCACTTCCTTTTAATTGACAGACACGTGTTGCAACTATCAACAGCTTTTTATGTAGTTAATGATTAGATGGACTTTTTGCGCTATAATCTATACAAATAAATAAATCTGTTTGTAATGATAAAATAACAGCTTTTTACTAAATGCATATATTATGAAAGTATATACGGTACCTAATAACAAAAAAAAACAATGTTTTAGATTTTTGTTTTTCTGTCTGTCTGTTCTGGCTAATCTCCGAAACGGCTGGACCGATTTTGACGGGACCTTCTCTGGCAGATAGCTGCTGTTATAAGGAGTAACTAAGACTCTTACCTACTTTTATTTTAGAAAAATAAATAGGTAGGGTTCCGCGCAAAAACAATGAAACCCATATAACCCATAATTTGTTTTCCGACATGCACGCTAACGAAGTCGCGGGCACAGCTAGTATACATATGTATAATATATAATGTCGAATGTTATAATATAATGACAACGAAGTTTTGAAGATTTAGATGAATCTAGCTCCTGATTCGTTGTTTTTTGCTCATGTGGCCACATAGTTGTACCTCTCTTCCGCATACAACCTTCTTTGGTGTTATTTATTACATCAAATTATATGGTAAGGCTTGTTCTGTTTGGGATTCTGATTAGCATATACTTTTGCTAGCAGATAAAATTCATCACAGAATGTTTAATATTCTGCTACTTAGCTTACGGTTGAATTATCATTTTATCAAGTGCCGTTTCTGTTATTGTTATGTTTTTAAAGATTGAAACGTAATCGATTCAATACATATTAATAGGTCAGTCGTCGAACCTTGTTAGAAGTTAAACAACTACAGGACAGACCAATTTTATGCATGATTATTCAAGATTCGATGCTGGGTGCGAGCCAAAACAAATTTGGTACCTATACGGCGCTAAAGTGATTGGAGAGTTAAGAGCAACATGTTTTGAGCTGAAATGAAATTTTTATATATAATATAGACACTTAAATAGGATATCGGAATAACTTTTTATATGTCATATAAAAAAAAAATAAGCCAGATGGAGTCGACATTTTCTGAGAAGAAGTGGCAAAACGAATTCAAAGGTCAATGTCTCTTTTAAAGTCCTGACATAATGTTAGTCAGATCATGTGAGGACCATGTAGTTTTGTGTCTGAAATGGTCTTTTGGGGATAGAACCACACAGATTTCAGTGGACCTGTCCAATCAGTCCAAGCATTTGTCAGTAATACTAATCACGTAGCTAAACTCAGAATATTAATATTTTAACTTTGTTAGCTTAGTTGTTAACATCATTAATCATTATGCATGCCGTAGTCTCCTTTAAGTGAAGGAGTACACCTACTTAATACCTGAAGGCCAATTCGCGTAATTAAAAACGTTCAAAATCTAGTCACAAACAAACTCATCTCGGCGACACTCAATGTCAAAAACTTGTAAAAAATGTAGGGAAATTAGAGGTATTTTTGACAAATCAAGACTGAGATCAGACTGTGAACGTTCTTAAAATTACGAGAACTACCCCTCAGATGTTGCCCTTTATTTATGTGTCATGTATTGCGTATATCTTTTGTTGGAGATCTTATATAAATAAATAACTTATGGGGCTCAACGACTCGACGAACAATACTAAAGAAAGGACATTTGGGTAGGCCGCCTAAAGTACTCAAACTGCCAGACCATCATTAAAAATAACTGAGAAAGAAAAAAAAAAGACCCAGATAAGTAGTCCTCACATTTACAATGAATAGAAAGCAAATAATATGAGTGGTCTACTTACCTTTAAGCTTGGTTGCTTACAGGATGAAAATAACATTGAATTGGACTGTAAAGATAGTTTTCTCTTTGTTTAGTTTCTTGGGCGAACGTCGGAAATAGGAGAACGAGAATGTCAAGTTCACGGGTTGCTATCGATATGCTCAGCCATGTTGAATTGTATCTTCATCAGTCACAAATGTGATATCAAGCAAGAGCCGCAGAAGACCCATTTTCTTCCTGTGAATTTTGCAAGATGAAATGAGATAAGGGCTTAATTGAGTCTATTCTACACTATGTTTTGCCCGTAACTTCGCCCGCGTGGATATCATTTAGCGGGATAAAAAGTATCCTATGTGTTACTCCAGGTTATAAACTATCTGTGTGCCACATTTCATCCACATCCGTTCAGCCGTTTTTGCGTGATTGAGTAACAAACATACAAGCTTTCACGTTTACCTAAAATATTAATAGAATAGTGGGACTAGATGTATTCGATTTCATTGCAGAAATACATTAGGGTATTTTCACGGAACCCGTACGTAATCACACAGCAGAACAAGAACTGTTATTCAAGGGATAGTACTCGTAAAGTTATCCATCGACCCCACGTCAATAACCTTTTACAAATAGTCCATAGCACCCCTTAACTAGTTATGGTCCTCGTAATGGGCGCCAACGCCTTGCTTAGATAATAAAACGTCTTTTGTTACCTATGGTACTTTCTACGACAGTATCGGTTATAGAGACTTACCCCTCTTTATGTGTATCTGTTCGTAATGGTCCTGCAGATTGAGGCATCATCGGTAATCATTGAAACTATTGAAAGCTGATTTCATCATCATTATCCCCCTACCATTATTCTAAATTATTCGGAGTCGGCCCAAAACTTCTTTCTGCCGTCATGTCAGTTTTCATATCCTCTCTAATTAAAAGTTTAAAATCTTCTAAGGTGTATTTTAAATGATTTGTATGAGGTTCGGCTATTGCTAATCCTGTTCGTGGGTAAACACCGGACCGGATCTTCAATGTATTAGCATGTAGGCGTTCGCTGTTTTCAAGCATAGCAGGTGAACGAACGATAACAAATCAAACCTGTTTCTTTGGCGCAGTGTATGCGCCTTCAGACCGTACGAAATCAAAGGAATAATGCAATAGTGGTCTACATTTAGATCAACATCACCATCCTTCGTCCCCAAATTAATCTGGCGTTGTATTGTATGTCTTCTTCAATTTAATCATCATCTCTATCAGCGGACACCTCAGTATTAAACCTTTAAGCCGAATCATCTTCTAATCCTGCCAGCATTAAAGCAAATAATATATTGTTAAAGAGCATTAGATCATTAAAGTTTTTTGTACACCGGACTGCCATACTAGGCCACATTTTACGATGATCTAACACTACTTAAGTCCACTCACGAACTACTTCGAAAATAACGCAGGCCTTGTGGGAGCTTTGCGAAATATTCCTTTGTTGGGGACCATTTACACTTAGGTCTAAGAATAAGAATTTGAATCCGCATGGCTATTCTTTTTATCTTACCTTCGTCTAGGTTTTCAACGCAACTTTTTCTGAAAATACTTTCAAAATATTGTCTAAAAGTTTGGCAAGAAGCTGCACCCTAATTGCGCAACACATGATCAATCGGAATCGGTTTAATTTTGACAGTTCAACAACATTCATTGCGTTATTTACGTTGTTGAGCAGACACAATATGACACATTTTTTGAACATATGAAGCAATGGATTAGCAATATCCTTCAAAATGATTCAGATTGAGATTGATTGTGTGTTACGCAATTAGGGTGCAGGTTTTGGATCGTTTACGAGTCAGTCACGTACAGACGCCAGCAGATGTGCTGGCATCGAAGATTTTAAGATACTCGAAACTTTCAAATTTTTCCAATCAACCTTGAAAAACCTACCTACCTACCTTTCAAGAACCTACCTACCTTTCTTTTTGAATCGATTAAAGAAATTTGACAGTAGATAGATTGTAGTAGCTTGATGTGCTGGCGTCTGTAAATTTAGACCTGAATATATCTATAAGTAGGTATCTATTACTACTACACTACTACGACACTCGGGTTAGTTACACCATTTATAACTCAAGAACGGTTGGACCGATTTTCATGATCTTTGATTTGTTGGATTTGTCTCCGACCCGAATGGCAGAATAACTATTAAAACATGGAAAAAATTCACGAGAAAAATAAAACAATTATTGATTCTAAGGCGGTACGAAGTCCGCCGGGGTCAGCTAGTTGCTTATAAATATGTAGTTTGGGCCAATAGGTAACCCAGCCGAGGTTATTTTTCCATTAAAAGTATTTTTCCTAAATCTACAATATAAAAGGGTTAATGCGATGTGTTTCGAATCGTAATCTTGGGTTTTACTTAGCCTTTGGGCGCCATCTACATACATGTTGTATTGAAGGTCGTGAAATCAATTTCGGAATATGGACACAACCCGGAGGGTTAATATTGTCAACCTATATTAAAGGAAGGCTATGGCTCTAGCCGGGCAATAATATTGTACTGAATTTAAGTATCCCTCCCTGGTGCATACTGTGATTTGAGTTTGGAACCTCAATTAAAAAACTCCATTAAAAAACGGTTTTTCTATTAAAGTACAATTTGTCAGGAGTTGATTCAGAGCTTGCGCTTGTTAGATTAATCGTTATATACTAGAAGTATATGTATCTATATAATAGCCAAATAACAAGCTTTGAATATGAAAATGGTTACTAGTTAGTTATTTACTGTGTATGAAGGTTATTATTGAATATAGTTTGTAGGGAAAGGGTTTTATGAAGTAAAGCACAGACAGACAAGGCTAAGCATTTATTTGAATTTAGGCTTGTCAGTAATTAATCAGAAAACTAGTCGTCCGTTCGTAAAACTAGGTCATCATGGAGAAGAAGGACAAGAAACTCCATGGAAACAGTATTTAAGTATTCTATCAATACATTTCTTACGTTGTCATAAATTATCGTTATTTCTAAAAACAATTCATTCTATCTCTTGGACAACGGTCCAAGAGAATTCAAAATAAAAGTAACATAATAACAATAGTTAGGAATATTGGCCATAATATGATTTACAGAACAACATAGCCATAATAAGCAATAATTAAAGTATAATATCAAATTACTTAACTTACGTGACATCTCTGGTCGATCTATTCCACATAATAACGGCACTAGAACCAACCAACTGAACATCTACCAAGCAACTGACTCGATAACGTTGTTACAATCCTTTTTATACACTACCAACGTCTTTTACGTCAAACATCTACCGCCATTTTGACACAATCACAGATCATCATATATTTTGGCTTAATATCTTCTCACACAATTAGTAATAAACAAATCTTATATAGTGAAACCGTTTTAAAACATTATAAGGTAATTAATCAATTTAATAAGAGTTGATTCTTAATTCTTAGACTTCAAAAAGTATATCAACATAAACTGACAGTATTGTGCCAATCATTTGAAACAACCTATTATATTAAAATAGCAATATAAAATCTAAGATATACTACAAGTATAATCAAATATTAATTAATCATTTATAGTAATAACATTTAAGTGTTTTTTACAAGTGAAGACTGTTGTTTTTGGTAAACACAATATCTAGTCAAATTAGGTAGGTACTTCTGAAATGTGACGGATGTCACTATCCAATAAACAATATTCTAATATTATAATTATATCAAAATGAAATATCTAACACGCTCGTGAGCCCTAGAATCCTTAGTTATGTTCGGGATTCAATATAGCGTTCCTGACATATTATATGATATAAGACACTTCCCCATATTGAATAATCTACTGTTGTGATCATATCGCTTTCATTTATTCCACATTTTTCCTTGATTACTAGCGCGTAATAAAGGAAAATGTGGAATTTTCTATGATGCTGCCTTACATAATGAATTACTCATCAATACGTAATGATAATTATCATATTATGTAATAGGTATTTTAACGGCTTGCCGTTGCGGATTATAAACTCGATGTAGGTACACATGTATGTAATCATAATCAACCTTATCTTCTAATACGACTCCCATGATACTGATTATAATCAGCAAATCATTTGAAATGGCGTGCGCAGTCATATCCATATTTTTAGTTATTATATTTTGTATTATTGTCGCCGGTGTCCATCCAAAATGTTCTTTGGTCTGCAAAATATTTTGAAGCACCCTAATTGCGTAACGCACTATCAATCACAATCTGAATCATTTTGAAGGTTATATTATTAATCCATTACTTCATAGGTTCGAAAAAAATATCTGCTCGACAACGTAAATAACGCTATGAATGTTGTTGAACTGTCAACATGTAAGCCATTGGTACTGTTAGTGTACGCATGGGATACTCAGAATTCTGACTCCCAGAAATAGTACAATAGATTGATGCAATCCGTGCACATAAATGAGAACCACGAATGTGGAAGGATCAATTAAGTTAGAGAGCTTGCTCCGCAGCGCGAAACTGCAGATCACCTGCTTACCCGCTCTGTAGACGACATAAATCTACGTAGATTGAAGCAGGTGGTGACCCGTTTCGGCTAACTCCTTTGTGGTTACGGTACATGCCATGTATCTAATCTTATGTATGAATGGAAGGGAGATTTGCTCTCTGGGCTTGTTTGTCTAGTTCAATAGAAGTCTTTGTTCAAGACTAATAATGTGTTACTTTCTTCAATATATACAGTATTTCCTTTATTTCATTTAAATACCTATAAAATATATTTTTATATATTTTAGTAACAAAAAGATAAAAAAAAATACATTAAAAATATAATAAATTGTAGCCGCGCGGTATCGGGAACAGGGTCCAAGCTACCGGCGCGGCGGTCAGGGCCCCAGAGAGAGGAACCTCCTGACAATAATATATTATTATAAGCCTGTGATGTCCCACTGCAGGGCAAAAGCCTCCAAACCTCCTCTTCAGCTGTGATGCCACATTATGATGTAAAATAAAAAAATAATCACTTGATCCTAAGGGATTACCTTTTATTAGGGATTATTTTTTATGGTAATCCATAGGTAAGTAGTTGAATTAATGAATAAAAAACGGTATAGTGTAAAGTTCATACATTTGAAACTATAATTTTAAATCATATTGTACATATATCATCAGAGAGTAGGGAGGCCTTTGTCCAGCAGTGGGACAGGTGGGACATTAATGTCTAAGAAAAATGTAAAAATGTGTCATCACAGCTGAATTGGAAAAAGGTCCACTAACTTTTGGAGGCACTGTAAATTATAAGGTAATTTGGGTCTACCTCTTTTACGATTGGTGGTATGGTTCGGTATCTTCAACGTTTATTTACTAATATTTAGGGTATCAAATAACGTCTAGTAAATCAGTATCGTATCGATTGACTGAACAATAAAAATTGTATTTATAACTTATCATGAAATAATATTGAGAATCAAAATAGAGACGGATTACGAAACTAAATGAAGACTGGGGGTCTACTCCGAAGTAGTAACGGCCGCGGCCGCGGCCGTTTCCTGCTACGAAGTTACTATTTGGTTCTCTCTCTCCTACACTCTTTCGAATATTGACTATGGTCCCGACCCAACTGAGCCGATCCGAACGTTTTTCGCATTTTTCTACAATATTCGGTTCGGCCATGTGTCGGTCCGATGCGGACATTCGCACTTTGCACTTCGGAGTAGACCCCCTGGTGTTTAATTTCGCAAAGATGATAGCAAAAATAAACTCACCTACCCACCCAAACAATTGGTTTTCATTGCCACACCCAATTTTTCCAATATTTTTAGATGCTACTGATATTGATGCTTGACTCTAACTAGTGTAAATTGGGGCTAAAATTAATCTAGCACGGACTTCTTGGCCAAGGTTATGCTACGGGAAAACCGACTCTGTACATTATACAAAACATTATGTAAGCTGCTGCGAGTCAAACAAAAACAAACCATTTTCATAGAAGCCCGGAAGTTATTGTAGTGCAAATTTTGCATATCAAGGATGCAAAGTTTCTACAATTGCACATAACGAAGGCACTTCAAGAGTTCAAGTACAATACTGGAACTATTTGCCCCTCGTACTAACGACGGTATTGTTCGTATTTTAGAGTTTATACTGGGTTTTCAAGCTAAATCACACATAAGTTCGGATTCTCTACAACGTCGTTTGCATTGAATGTAGTCATCAACGCACGCATACATACTGATTTTGCTAGTACTTACAGTATTTTTATCTCAGGAAGCGACGCGCGCTTTTCTTGTGGTAACCAAGTGTACAAACACGCTGTGTATGTGTGCATAAAGGCGTGTAGCGTTAGAACATAACACTCACAAAAACACTCTTCCGATTTCACCATTGTCTCGGTAGGTATCGAGAGCACCTGCGCTTACACACGCACATTTACAGTGTATTTAATTTGTACACTTGGTGACCACGAGTAAAGCGCGTCGTTTCGTGACATAAAAATATTATAGCAGTAAGGTTTAGGTTATAGTAGGTTATATTTATACATTCCTGTCGTTTGGTTTTTGAAAAGCCACGTGTTTGCGTAATTTCAGTAAAATAATTCAAATCGTTCGTATTGTAATGTTTTAAGATAATCTTGTCAAACAATCCGTAAGATTAAAATCAAAATTTCCTTGATTTCAGAAGCGTTTTTGTAAAGATTATATTTTTTTTAAGTCTGATTTACACGTTGCCATTTTATTGCCTGGGGCGTAGCACAAGTTGAACTAGACCAATAAAATGTGCATCATCATAGACAGTGTTTACACGATGCAAGTCATTTCATCATCTGCCTAGCGTTTTCCCAACTAAGTTGGGGTCGGCTACCAGTCTAATCGGTTGCAGCTGAATACCAGTATTTTACATGGAGTGACTACCTATTTAATCTCCACAACCCAGTTACTGGGTAACACCGTACCACTTAGTAAGACTGGTTGTCTGACTTTTGGGTTTCTGACGACTCGTAACGACTGTCAAAGATCCACAAATGACAGCCGGTACCAACGGCTTAACGTGCTTTCCGAGCTACGGAATATAGGTCACGGGTATGTTAAGATGGTCACCCATCCACGGACCAACCGCGGCAAATGTAGCTTAACCTGATAGATCGACCCGTGCGGCTGTTATTACTTAACCACAAGCAAATTTGCATAATGTAATGTAGTCTTAGTTGATAAGTTTTCGATATTTTTATCATTTGGTCCTCAAAAGCCTTCATCTTTGTAACAGTTGAAATTCTCTTTCGGGTTTTTAGTCCAAGATCAGGCGAGTGCGATAACGAGAATTAAACGACCGAAGATAAGGCGCTTTAAAATATCTTGCGCCTACGCCAAAGTAATCAAATCGTTTAGATAAAAACAATACAACGGAGTTAATGGAATGGAGTAGTTTGTTTTGGCGATCGTCAAGTTCATAATAAACATTGGATTCGTAAATTACGCTCGCAATCAGTTCCTGGTTGATACCTACTTATGAATGATAATATTTTGTGTCATCCGGTTCATTATCAACTGTAAACAAACGATGCCTTAGTTTACAGTTTACAAGTGTACAATTTAATTAATAGTCATTTACTTAACTATTTCATAGTCTAAGGATGATTCTTCCAACGCCAGGTAATTTAATCGGAGGAATAATTTAAAATTTTTGACAGTTATTTCATACGAAAACTGTCAAACGTCAATTTTATTCCTCGAATAAAAGTTAACTCGCGATTGAAAAATCAGCCTTAAGTCAAATCTGTTATTTCAATTAGGCACATAAAAGGCACTTCTAAATGTAAAAATCTTTCTTGTAATTTTTACATACTTACTTTACCCCTTCCAAAAGATGTAGAAAACCATTATTCTTGACACATGATGATGATGATCGAGACATGAAGTGACAACTCCAAATCCAACTCATTTCAGTTTGTAGTTCCCTATGGGACTAACCACACTTACTCAACTCTGTTCAGCTTTTGTCCATAGAAAAAACTTTAATTTCGGAAGTCGGTGGCGAAAAACGAAATACAAAAACCAAAGACACCGACTTCCAAAATTAAAGTTATTTTTCACTTTGTAGTATTTTATGGAAGTCGGTTGTTTTTTTTTGTAAAAAAGTTTTTATTTTTCACTTTTTGGTTGTCATATTTTATTTTTATTTTTGTTGATTTTTTAAAAACCGCTTGTCCGATTTCGATAAAATTTTTAGAATTTTTCAAATTGGTTGGCAAGCGACGGAGTTACGCGCGAACAAACATAAAAAAAAAAAAAAATACAAACATCCGAATTGAGAACCTCCTCCTTTTTTAGAAGTCGGTTAAAAACGACGATTTTGTATGGAATGCGTATGCTTCCGTAAAACTGAACGGATGCGTACGCATTCTATACAAAATCGTTAGTTTCTGTGGACATAAGCTGAACAGAGCTGAATATGTGTGGTTAAGCCCTAAAGGGGTCGGTACCAATAGCCGAAAGCGACCCGACTTCATTATTATTTCAAAATACATATTGCGCACAAAGATATAACGGTAGCAACATACTTTCCTTTTCCATCTCTCATTTAGGTATGTAGGATACCTAAATGAAAGATGGAAAAGGAACGGAAAGAAGAAAAATACTACATAAAAAAAAGCTGCTAAGTAATTTTCATTGAGTTTATGAACCCTATGATCAAAAGTCACAATATTTACTGTGAAATATTTTGAAAGAATTAATGTCTATTACAAGTTGCATACAGCTGTGCGATTCTGTAACCATCTCACCGTGAAAACTTAGGTGAAGTGAGCGTGAAGTAAGCTGTCATTCCAACTAATGCTAGGGATTGACACTATTGACAGCCCAGTCTAAGCCCACTTCACCTAACTTTTCACAGGGAGATTTTTACAGAATCGATCAGCAAGTGTTTAATCAAAAATCATACATGTGCCAAATGTGGATCCGGCTCTATTCTAGAAAATATCCTGTTCTGGGATACTTGTTCATTTAGTCACTAATAACATGATTATGAAGGAGGATAACCTTGCCAAATCTTGACTGAAATTCTTAACACTGTAATAAAAAATACCTGTATTTTGTTTTTTTTTAAAGCAATGTGCAAAGTCACGTAATATTTGTTCGAGGACTGCCTTGAAAGGTAAACTTCTTAAGTTAATATAGGTGGAAGAGTGCACTGCACTCCACTGCACTTCAGCAGGAAATTGGATTCTGATGTTTGAACTGAAGGGTCATAAGACTAGGTACTCTGAAGAGTTTATTGCACTACTTGATTAAAAAATCCTGTTTATATCCGTAAGTAAGTTTATTTTTTTTATTTACTACAGGAGCTTCAATTTAGTTTTACTATTTTAGATGCCTAAATTATCTTTTTGAAGAGAACCTGCTCGTTTTTAGTAAAACAACAAGAATATTTCAAAACATTTTAATGCTTTGGAATAATTTTATCATTAACAATAACGTAGGAGCTTGGAAATGATCTAAAAATTTACAACAAAATGAATTGTAGTTAAGACTTATGTTATAGTGATAATAAAACCGTAGATACTTACCTACTGCATAATACATAAGGATAGTTAGATAATATAGGTCATATATTCCCTACTTGGTAATTTTCCTACATGCATTGTAAGTGCTCATGCACACACAAACATGCGTCGAATGCAGAGGCAACTGCAGCCGTCGACGACAGTCCCTCGTGTAGTTAGCACCGTACTCAAATGCACGAGCGGCACGTTCTCGACGGCTGCGGTCGACGCCTGTCGACGGCTGCAGTTACCTCAGCCGTTGACGCGTGCCGCTCCTGTGTAGGTAAGCATCATCATCTGCCTAGCCTTTTCCCAACCATGTTGGGGTCGGCTTCCAGTCTAACTAGATGCAGCTGAATTCCAGTATTTTACATGGAGCGACTGCCTATCTAACCTCCACAACCCAGTTAAGTAGCAGTAAGACGGGTTGGCAGATTTTTGGGCTTCTGACGACCCGTAACGACTGTCAAAGATCCATGAATGGCAACCGGGACCAACGGCTTAACGTGCTTTCCGAGGCACGGAGTGGTTTTGGTATGTGTGTAACACGAAGGGGGCTTGTGGCTAAGTAAAAACAGCCGCACGGGTCTATCGATCAGGTGGAGGGGTGACCATCTTCACATACCAAAACCTCTCGGAAAGCACACTTAGTGTTCTAAAGAATTTCCGTGACTCCAGTATCAATAACAATTATTATTACCTAAAGTATTATGCAACAACAACAATAACGTATAATAATTACGTATGTAGTAACTACATAATGAATAAGTGGACTTTGTTCTAAAATGAACACACTTATTAAATCGTTAATGTACTTCTGTAGGATATGTGATTGGCTCGTTTTAATCAAGTAGTCACAATTAACGATAGCTTGTGTGTTACAGTCGTATGTTTCTTAACAAATATATTGTTTGACATGTGCGTTTATGCTTGAATGATCTAAGAATATTCATAAGCAATTATTTTTACCAATAGACTGGATATTTTACGTCAGTTTAAGGTAACATGCAGAAAATAACCCACCAAAAACATTTCATGTAAAGAAGGTAACCAAGACTCACATAACGCTATCATTGTTAAAAAGTTATCAGATCTAATGTAGAGTCAAGACCCTAACTCTCAAACTATGTTTTATAAATCTGCTAACTATATCATATCATGAGAATTTGAACTCTCTAGCATTACCCAGGCTGAAGCTATGAGCGTATGCAAATAGGAAGAAACACCGAGAAAAGGTAGGCAGTGCCCTCCTGCTCTTTATTTTTGGCACGTTTTGGCGGGTTACTACCGTGCCCCCAAATCATATTAGGTTCACAAGCAGTGACGAATTTAATTTTCATAACTGAACCCTTCCAAATTCTGCGCAAAACACATACTTACCTACTATTATTTTGTGGGACCCAATCTCCATGTTCAGAAAAGGAATCCGATAGAAAAGGCCAGATAATTGAACTATCAGTATATTCAATACCAATACATTCTACAAGTTTATTAAATTCCGATAAGGTAACCTATTACCTATCATCCAAGATCTCGTTATTTCAGATAATGAGGAAAATTCTATTAGAAGAGGACCACCTGCGGGCTCTCAAGGCTAGACTCTGTGTGTGTTCCTCCTTTGTAGTTCAACAATGACTGGCCATATATCTTTAATTTATTGTTATGTGCTAGGGTCTGACCATTTAGCCTTCAAATCAAATCAAATCAAATCATTTATTTTTGCCAATAATGTAGGTAACAAAATAATATGGTGTTAATTTTTGGAGAGTCCCGATACATTTTGCCTTACGGCATGCAAAATTAGTTAATGAATAAAATTTAATCATTGCTTAATTACTACGTTAACATTTAGATAAATTTTTTTATACAATTGAGACAACATAATTAACCTTATTTGTAACTCTGTGTTACTATGTCGGCTGATGAAAAAGTCCTGCGGGGTATTTGCGTGTTACACTAACAATTGCAATACCATTCATTTTTGCAATTCGATTAGATTCATTGCATTATTTACGTGGTCGAGCAGACGAATTTTTCAAACACATGAAGCAATGGATTACGAATTTTTTGCAAAATCTTTAGAACTGTGACAGAAAGTGAGTTACGCAAATGTGGAGCTGGTGAAGGAACATTCGCAAATGCGTTGGGAGTTAATTTTGCAGAGCACAGAGGGTCAATTTTCGTAATTTTAAGAATGTTCACAGTCTGATCTCAGTCTTAACCTGTCAAAAATACCTCAAATTTCCCTACATTTTGACAAGTTTTTGACATTTGTTTGTCGCCGAGATGACACTGCGACTAGATTTTGAACGTTTTAAATTACGAGAATTGGCCTTCAGTTCTAGCTAGTCAGGTTGCAAAGGACAAAGAGAAAGTGAACAGAATATGGAAGAGATGGCAAAACCTTCAGTAATTAAAGAAGCACTACCTATGTTTTACTTTCGGTTTGCGTGAAACGTGATGTGGCTAAAAAGCAGGTTAATTCTAAGATGACGGTGGGTGTCGACGAAGAAGACTTGCTGTGCCGATCTCAAAGGAATCGGAAAAATCGGAGGAGGATGATGATTTATCATGTAAAACGCCAAGATTTTAGAAAACCGAGCATTTGAAAAAAATACGAAATGGTTCTGGAGAAGTACATCATTGTAAAAATCTCAACGCTCGGGATTTTTCTGCGGTACGCGCGTCATGGACGAATTTGAATAAAATGATACGAATTGCTAATCCAGTCTGCTGTATTGTCGTACGGTATAGGGGAAGACGACGGTGTCTACCTGTTTTGGTTTTGATACAAAATGAAGAGTTCGATAAACATAAAGGTGAGAACACCTAAACGCTGTGCTATACATGCTACTACCACCGCAACGGTTTTTTGATGATAATGAAACAAAGATAAACAATTAAACATTCGCATTCATTGATTCAATTAGAAATTAAAAGAGCATTCAATTTCAATACAATGTCTTAAGTAAATGGATTTCTTCGCTAATTACAGTGCTAATTTAATGCAAACATCGAAGACCATGCCAATAGCAGACGGCGATATTATGCAAATTAGTCCTGTGAGCGTAATAATACGTATTCGGAATTGTTACTAAATGCTCCTTACAAAGTTACAACCATCGTATTCGTGATAGCGACGAACAATGCTTGGCAAATTGGAACATTAAGAAGACATGCCAAAAAGCTAATTTAAAAAAACATGTGCGGTCGGCGGTCAGGAACGAACTTACGCGATATTCGCAGGCACACGCACTCGTATATCAAAGAAATAAGAGAAAGTGTGAATTTAATACGCGTTTTTAATACATAGCCATCTAGTTACATAAGTTTTTAGAAGCTCTTATAAACTGGTCGCCATCTTGGATTAACACTTTTATCTTAGTATCGAATTTAGCACCCTCGAAAACCATGAAAACTATGTCTCAAAAAAAGTCGAGTCGACGAAATCGCATGGAGGGGTCCTGACTCGGATATCTATGGTCCTGACGCTTTTTCGTTACGTGACGATTTCTACCAGTTTACTTCTACCGAAAGCCGCATTAAAGAACTTGGTTCAAAAAAATGAAGGGATGATGATGGTGGAGGTCCGAAAAGCGAAAAAAATATCAATTATTTCACTCGATAGACGTCTAATGCTAGACTGTGAGATAGACACCTTAAAACTGAATTCCTCCTGAGTAAAGACCTTGCGTCTACAACTAGATGTGGATTTTGCTTAGAAACCGATTTAAAAGGAAACAAACTTCCAACTCTTGTTGATATTTGCTGACGCGGGTTAATTCGCGGTCCACGTGGCAGGACGACATTGTATGTAGACTGCGGCGGTGATGTAAGCACGGATTTCTGCTTTGATGTGAGTGAACACGTGTATGACGGCCTTATTCACAAAAGTGATTGACAGACGGAGATGTGCCTGTACAGTGTATATGCTAGTTGTTTTACAAAACAGCTCCCGTTCTGTAAAACAACTGAACAACGTTCAGCTGGATTGCCATTGCGCTACGCTACGTTTTACACGACTGCTACCGACGTTTAGACGTAATGCAGAATGATTTATTTGCAGTCGCAATGAGCGTCTTTCATAAAACTCTCATAACTTTTAATTAATATTGCCCTTAAAATCACTGTCTTCACTTGAATTAAGGTAATTTTTATTTGTTTTATTTATTTCTGTTTCGGACGCCATTATTGTTGTTACGACACACAGAGCCACGAGCGATAAAATTTAGAACTAAAATCTACAATCTGACGTTTCATTTCACGCTGTTTTACAAAACTGCTAATTGTTGTCCCGCTGCATTGATAAATACAAAACGTTTATTTAATTTTGCGTGTTTAAGTTCAGTAATTAGGGAAACCGCTGAACGTTGTTCAGTTGTTTCACATAACGGAGCAGCCGATCGATTCTATAAAAATTTCACCTTGAAAAGTTAGGTGAAGTGAGCTTAGAGTGAGCTGTCAATAGTGTCACTCCCTAGTATTAGTTGGAATGACAGCTCCCTCCACGCTCACTTAACCTAAGTTTTGACGGTGAGATGGTTACAGAATCGCACTGCAGTTTTGTAAAACCACTAGCGGTTTTGTAGAACAACGGATTCGACAATCCATCTGCGACATACACATCTCTGTCAATTACTAGGTAGTTAGGTACAATACACAATCGACGACAGGCATAGCTCTTAACATTTTAACACTTGTTTGAAAATTTTGCATTGCAACACGGAATGTTAAAAATATGTTTTCAGTCTTCATTCATCTTGCATCCCAATGTATTTGTGGTCGGCGCAACATGTGTTTTTCTTTCATACTTCTCTATTAGTCGTTATCTCGATAGTCATTCCTTTTCTAGTCATTATCATCTTTCACACAGTCCATCCATCGTTTTTTGGTCTTTCCCTATTCATATAGCCGAAGCCATCCACATTCATACTCAAAACTTTCTGTGTGCAAATGAAAACATTTTTAACCTACGAAAAGTGGGAAAATAGGGGTGATTTATTGTTCACTCACAGATTTGAATGCTGAGTTGTGTATTATTACTCTACTCAGAGTCTCAGAGCCACATGCTACCCTTTGGCAAACAATTAGTAGAGTATAGTCACAAAAAATTATAAAAAAAAACCTATTAACAAAAAAAAAAGGTATTTTTTGCTTTTCAGTTTTTTCGGCGGTTTAATTTTTTGTTAAAAAGTTTTTATTTTTTGTTTGCGTATTTGACGCTATGTCTGTCGCTACGTAAAAACAAACTCCAATTTCTCTAAACCTTGGAACAGAAATCGAGTTTACTAGGTGTCCAATTCGCTTGGTAAACTCATTAAGACAGGTTCCAGATGATCTGAGATTAATCTAACCATCTTCTTCCCAACTCGAGATTGAATTAATAATTAAATACAGGTTAGTATTATTTTCAAAGTCATTGCTTTTTGACTGCCTCTTTGGCCTAGTGGTCGCAAGCGCTACTGCTGAGCATGAGGTCCTGGGTTCGATCGACGTGTAGGGCAAAGGGATTTTTTGGGTTTTTCACCCTCGGAGTTTGGCCATTCTTACAATTCGTACTCGTTTGATGGTAATATACTCGCTTCCTGTTACACAGAACGAGCGAAATGTGGGCGTTCTATATTGTGTGCCTTATTTAACCTGGGTCAAAAAACTTATTTTCTTTCTTTCTTACTATAGGTGCACCTCTGCCTTCGAGGAATGCAGGCGTAATGTTATGTGTGTCGTGTAATACTTAATGACATAGCTGAGGTGAATGGTGAATACAAAAAAAATCGCAGAGTTGCTTGTTCTAATTAGTGTTAAACGAGGCTAACAAGGTGACGAGCTCGAAAATAATTACACAATCCACGTGTCTGGTAATGTGGTAAACAACCTACTGAAAAGCAACAAGTTTTTGCAACTTGTTGTAACACGAGGCGACTCTAACATTATAGTAGCCTCGTGTGACGCATTCGCCTCGTGATTGCATTTTTTTCCTGTATTATATTAATGGAATAGAGACTCCCGCAGACAGGCGCCACGCGACTCTAGTAGAACAATTTCTATGAAAGCTTCAAGAAAGGGTTCTACCAAAACGCGTCGCACCGTTGCGTCGTGCCTGTCTGCGGGAGCCTTTATTATTGGTTCTGATAGTAGTTATGTAACAAGAAATAACAAAAGTAGTAAGTAACAATGAAACGATGGATGGACTGTGTGAATGATGATATGGTTAGAAAGGGGGTGACTACCGAGATGACGACTAATAGAGAATTTTGGAAGAAAAGAAATGCTGTGCCGACCTCAAATAAATTGGGATAAGGGCAGGAGAATGATTATGATGAATGTATACATATAAGTAATGACCGACCCCGCGGAGGCTATTACTGAGACACGAATACACAACCTCGCCGTGAAATCTCAACGGATTTAGTTGAAAATATAGTTCAAGAGAATACAGTGTGGCGATTAGGTTATCGCATGAATTGATACCACGTATTCTACATAACGTATATTAAACATACACAATTAAAAGAATTACTTAAACTTAATTTGTGTTTACTTAGTAACAATAACATAAAGTTTGTGTTGAGTTCTTGATACCATTGCCTCACGCGTGTCTAGTGACTTATTATCAAGCTTGGTTTATTTCATGACAATTATTTTATTTGTTTTTTTTTTCTATTTTTAGTAAAATTTAAAATTTATTATTTTAACACACTTTTAACAACTTGTAATGACCGCTGTATTATTAAATGTGATAACCTAATCGCCACTCTATATATTCTGCGTTCAAATATCTTCTCCGTGCCTCAAATGTATACTTTTATGTTTTATCCACAATCTGTACCCTAATCGCGTAACACACTTTTAATCACAATCTGAATTCTTTTGAGGTTTATTGTTAATATATTGCTTGAACAAAAGCAATGAACTGTCAAAATGCCATTTCTGCTGTTAGTGTGTTACGGAATTACCTCGCTGCTTGTTATTACACCAAGTCACAGGTATCAGATACTGTGTCTGTGAGACATTTCTTCTGAAGCTTGGAGTTGAATCTCATGGCTTTAAGCCACATTTACACGATGCAGGTTTCTTACCTGTGGCATACCTACAGGCTACAAAATTGCAGAAATCACTTGCATCGTCTAAATAGTTTTTAGATGGTGGAACTTTTATTGCTGCCTTCATTTATAGTATGCCTCAGTCAATTACATCGTACCGTGTAAACAAGGCTTTAGTGACCAGCGAGGTGCGAGACCGCCAAATTACATTACAAGGAAACATACTCAGATGTAATGTCCTTATTGTTATTGGATCTTCAAAATATTCCAAAAACAAAGTCTATTCACCTTGAAGGTGACAAGCGATTTGTTTTGCAACAAGGTGAACCTCCTTGACCGTCCTTCCGTCTGTCCATAACGATTTGTACACGATGTTTAATAGTTCGTACACGATTTTTAATGTCATTGATTGTAATCATTGTTTGTATCGCAAGCATGCTACTGATAACTGGTTTTATGGTCGCTTGTTACCTTGTCTACGATGGAGGTTGCTCTAAGAAAGGTTGATTGACCTGTAGGACTGGCTTTAGTACCAGATTTTTAGTATCGATTCGGTATCGATGCTTTTTTTCTTCTATTCGCGATTTATGTAAGTTTTAAAATTGCTAGAAAGTCTGGCAGACATATACGAGTTCTAGTAAATTGTTATCAAAAGCCTCCACGTAATTTCTGTTATAGGTACATTGTGGATATTCCTAAATGATGTCGGCAGCACTATATTTCGCAATAATACAGAGTTTGAAAAACCTCTATTTATGTACTTCCGCATTGTAAGCAATACGCCCTTAAGGCTACACGCAAATGAGGTTTGAGATAACTTTATTCTCATAAGAATACAAGAAATTCAAAAAGAATTTAGCTATGGTTATTAAGCTATCAAAATATAACCGAGTAATTTGTCATTAATTAAGATCTTGTCATAGAGAATTGTGCACGCAATTAATAAGATATGGGTTGCACGCAATTATTATGATTATGATATGGCTGTTTTCCTCTAAGATAGCTGTTAAAGATTAAAAAAAAACTCCGTCATATTTATCCGACGGTTTATCTAGAGCCCTTTTCATAATAACGTTGATAATAAATGGTAAAATTGCGTCATATCAATTCAAGTCCCGACATAGGTGCATCTCAGAATGGCAAACGCATTGTTCAAACAAAACCAAACAACTGCACTTGATTCATATGCACAGTCACGCGTCTTAAAAACTTTTGTCCTAAGTAAGCTATAGAGCTTACAGCAAACAAACACATAACACGATGCAACACTATCTCAAGTCAAAACCAAGAAGGAGAACCTACTGTAATTATCATTATTTCTGCATAGAGTTTCTCGTTCACGTACGACGAATTAGGCACGTGCTTGAAACACTACGTTTCTGCAGCCGGTCTGGATTCGTATTTCAAAGACTCGGAATGTACGAAGAATACGTGTGGGCGAGCCTCTTATCACGGCTGGATCTAGCCATTTGATAGGTCTTCACGTACTAGTTTATCTCATTAATTTATTTCCAGTGCTGCACGCAAGATTTAAATGAATTATAGGGAAATATACTATCTTGTTGACTGTGGATGTTGAGAAGTTCCTATACATTAAGTTTTAAGTTCTTTGTAAATCTATATGTATTGTATATAAAAATCAATGCAACTTTTCGTTGTAATTTTATAACTCAAGAACGGCTGGGCCGATTTAGCTGATTTTGGTTTTGAAATGTTTGTCGTAGTCCAGGGAAGGTTTAAACGGTCAGAAAATATGGAAAAAGGAGTAGGGTAGGAGTAGTGTAAGAGTAGGGTAAGAGTAGTGTAGGTGTAGGGTAGGAGTAGGGTAGGAGTAGGGTAGGGGGTGGGACACCACGCGAACGAAGTAGCGCCGGGCAGATAGAAATAATTTATATGGCAAAACAACGTTTGCCGGGTCAGCTAGTAATTGTATAATGTAGTTGGCCCATGACTTGACTTCGTCGAAAATCACATATCGTAACTATTTTGGCTGATCATTTCAACTGCTCCCCAATTGTTATGACTTATGAGATACGACCAATTATATTATACTGACGACCAAGTCAATGTTATATGGAGTGAAAATGGTGTGGCATATAATGAAATATTGTACGGTTATGTAAACAATTACGTAGCTCTTCCACTAAAATGACTCATTTGCACGAATACATATTGCAATAAAGCTTCGAAGGTCAGCCATGTAATCGGATAATATTAGAGTCACATGGTTTCATCTCAGTGTTTGGTATTTACCCAACACAGATGATCTCATTTTGCCGTTATGTTTAATTTGCCGTGATAACAGAGCGTTTGACTATGTACGTTTTACCTATCACGTACTATGTCTAGACTAGACATTATTGGACCGATAAAATCACAAAGATTGCGGAGTAACCTGGCTTGCCAAAAACGCTTGACGCCCGAAGTCAGTCAGTCAGAAGTCAGAAGAAGTGCAGTCTTGCTACCGGCTGGTTACTTGGTGCAGTAGCTTCGGCTATTATTTGCTTATTGGAAATCCTTATGAATACCCCCGTACTTATGGATTCTAGTAAAGCGGAGGGTTATATGTTATTTTTGACTTCTACCGACAAAAACCACACGGTGGCAGTCCTCAGTACATGTGGAACGGCTCTGGGATGTCCGGTAGAGCGCACCGCTCTCCTGTGCTATGCCGATGGCAACTCAATAGACGGTCACTACCTGTTGTGTACTACTAATTGTTTGGGGAGGTTTCTTTTGCTGTATCACGTAGCAAATTAAACTTTTACGGAGCAGTAGACCCTATCCAATTCATCATCATCATCTGCCTAGCCTTTTCCCAACTATGTTGGGGTCGGATAGAATAGACCCTATCCAAATATGAAAAGCAATTATGGAATCTTTTATTTTCTACGTTATTCGGGTTATTTTTTCTGGTGGATCATTCTTGGCTATCGTGATTTTAAAATGAAATACTCCGGCAGCCTATATTACATATTTTCTAAACGAAAAGAGTTTGGTTCCGAGATTCATAAAACTTTTATGTCTCACTGCCTTTCCCTTTTGTGTCCGGTTTTCTGTCTGTCGGTAGAGTCAGGGCTTCAACATATGACGGACGAAACGAAAATAATGTCTGATACATCTAGAGATTAGATCACACCCCTAGTGAACACTGCCGTCCATTATGAATGATGCACTAAGTCCTACGTAGACATCCCGTTATAAAAAGTTTATTATGATATCACTAAGGCATGCGAGGAATAATAAACAGCTGGGTTTATCCTCCGTGTCTACAACTAATCGTAGTATCGATACTCAATGAATATGATTCATCACGGGGACCAACTTTCTCGGCCTGTAATCCTTTTCTTACGTGATTTTTTTTTTGAGTGATAGTGATAACATATAAACCTAGAGACTTAAAATAATAATTTGCACATGCATATAAAACAAAACAATGGTAAAGAATCATAGCACATGAAAAAATTGGTCCGCATCGCTGTCAGCGGGAAAAGTGCCTAAAAGGCTGGCAGCATTGCTACGTTGAATGGCAATGCTGATTCTATGGCCAAAAAGTTGGCCAGCCCTCTAGTCACATAAAAAGTGAAAAAATAAAATATATAAATAAATAAATTTTAATCTTCCGTTTAGTAATAAGTTCTGTCAAGATTTTTCCTGCATCTGATAAGCAGAAAAATGTAATATGCATTTGCTGTCGTGAGGTGACGTGGTTGATGTGAATTGTGATTTTCCTCAATACTAACTAGTACCTACCTATAGCAGGCCGATGTTTTGTATACGTCTACCAGACCCTTAAAAGAGCCATCTGCGGTACGGTGGCCCCCCGGTGCCGCCTCCCTACGTCGAATGTTTAGCATTCAATTAAGGTACCCAGGAAATTCGTCTCCTGATTTTTATTCACCACACCTTATTTGATGACTTCATTCCATTTAAAAACTTCTTTTGAATTCGGTTCACGATGTTTTTGTTTCTTTCCGCTTCGTGAGTACGGTTGCGGACTATTTTTTTCTAAATTACGGAACTGTATCAGTGATTTTTTTATCGGTTTATTCTTCGTTATGGGTGTTGATTAAAACTATGGTAACAAACGTGAATGCCACGAGTTCAGTTTTTCTTTTGGCCAACAGCTATGTTCCACCCTCTGCTAAGTAACGGATCCCCCTTTGTGCAATGTTTCAAAGGTTTGTGCAGGTGTCATCCAGGTTTTGCCCTCGGTCCCTTGTAATTTATCCCCCTATGGTGGTAACCTACTAACAATTATTTCACCATCAGCAGCCATCGTACGCACATTGTCAGATTAATAATACCTTGCTTAAAAAGCCGAAACTTTTACACGGCGCGCGACGCCAAATCAAGCTATACGTTTCCAGTATAAGCTGCCTTCTCACTGTACGAAAAGCCTATACAATGCGGGAAATGTTTAGTTTAGTATTTTAGGTCGTGTGTACTATACTTCCTACAATTCTACCTCAATAAATAACATGATATTCGCCACAAAAAACCGGTACTCTCTCGGTAATAAAGAAGTGTGGTCTTTTTTCACGGCGCACGGACCCAATGTGGGCGTAAATACTTTAAGTGATCCCAAGCTTTTTCCTGCAGACATTTGTTTTCATCTAGCCGCCTCTTTGCTCTGTTTTCTTGACCTTCTACGGTCAGTTGTTTGTGTACCGGTGACTTGTTGCGTGGGATTGCATGAGAACAACGGTTTTCATCGTTTTTTAAAGGTCGCAAGAAACTAGAGGACCATACTGGAATATAGATTGGTGTCGGTGAAGACGGTGGATAATTTCCGCCCAATAATTAAAGGAGGTGAGCTGCGGAAGCAACTGTACCGTCTTGCCGTCAATCCGACAGATTGTAAAGCTAGTGTCAGACTTATAGTATCCGATATCTGTCCGAAGATAGACAGGAACATGATGGAAGATGGACCATGATTGAGGAACATGTTTGATTTATTTTGTAGTTATGAAAACAATTTGATAACTACAAAATAGATGTGACTTTGAAATAGGAAGAAATTAGACGCAACTCTAGTCATGAACTCATGGTAGTTAGCACGAAAACAACATTTGGGGGAGCTGGGGGATTCCTTTTAGTTCATTAAGCTAAGTCTGATCAACTCGACTGATCGACTCGTTAAATTAAAACCTTACGATGCACTGGTTGAATCAGCTAGTTCTATATCCTGTGTATAGTAAAAATACATACTATACATACATAACACAAATACTTTCACATGGAGGTACGCAAAAACTACATAAACCTATGTACGTCTTTTTTATCCTTTCCTTATCCTTATTCGGTTTCGTGCACGTTCATACATTTGGTTATAAATGTACTACATACGTTTAGCGAATATAACTTCTAATAAACAGCGAGGTGCCGTTGAAACGAAAAAGGTAATATTTTTATTTATTTATAGTAACGATGATTAAATTTCAGACCTACGGCAGACAGCCCAAATACTCGTATATCAATTCTCGTCGAAGCCGAGTGGAGACAGGGGTCGGTTTTATCGTCTTGCGTCCAAACAGCTTCTTAAATTATTTCCTTTTGCCTGAAACAGGTTTTATAAGTAGTTTGTCCTCGTTTCTGGTTAGAGGGTATGATCAGAGCAAATATATGTCACCAATGACACCTTTCAAGAAATCTTTTCCAAAGTTACCTATTATTTATTATTATTATATGTATATTTTAACTTTGGTAGCTTAGTTGTTCATTTTCTTGTGCATAATGTGGTCTCCTATAAGCGAAGGAGTGCACCTGCTCAATACCAGAGGGGCAATTCTCGTAATTTTAAGAACGTTTACAGTCTGGTCTCAGTCTCAATCTGTCAAAAAATACTTCTAATTTCCCTACATTTGACAACTTTTTGACATTTGTTTGTCGCCGAGATGAGACTGCGACTAGATTTTGAACGTTGTAAATTACGAGAATTGGCCTTCTGATGTTGCCCTTTATTTATGTGTAGTGTGTAATTCTTTTGTAGTTTTTCTTCAAGTTTTATTTTGTATGTGGTCAGTAGTCTCTGCTGTAACTGTGAAGAGCGTTAAATCGTTATCGCCCCAACTATTTAATTGATGTAAATTGACGCAACAAAACTGTTCGATAAAACAGTGGCCTGTCAAAAATCAATTAGCGACCTAATGGCCGCTGACAGTTTAATCAAAGTTCCACTAATTTCATACTTTACTCTGTCAGTCGGAAATTAAGTAGATTTTGCAAAAAAGCTTTTTAGATAAAGCATCAACGTCGGGCCCTCGATTAAACGCTTATCTAAATCGCGATGTCAGATTAACTTGTTTGTACTCGTAGTTCTCTTGTACTCAAATCTTATCTGAGGTGTTACTCTGATATGTAGGTGTGAGTGATAAATATGATAACATAATTTATTATTTGATTTTTTCCGGGGTGATAGCGACGCAGTTAGCGAATCTAGATCATTTTTATTATTTTATCGTCCTTGATATTTAGAGCGTTAACAACATGCTTCTCGACTACCATTTGGGACAGCGTTTCTTCTTTTATAATATGAAACTTATCGATAACACGAAAACTTACCGTACCTCTCCTTTCGCTTAAATAAAATACAGAAAACATTTTCATTTAACTTTGCCAGCGAAAAAGTTACGAATGCAAACACCAACTTTCATCGGAAAGGTAGAAACTATAACAAAACTGTGGGCAGGCTAGCTCGCGGGAATAAGGCAGTTGTAGACATACTTATATTCCCCAGTGCGGTGGTTTCGGCACGTAATAATGGTCTGATCAACCGCAGACAACAGTGTAGGCAGGCATTAACGAGTCTAATATTACTTACCGTATTGTGGCGGGCTGATGCTTGTGGTGCTTTACAATTTGTATTAAGTTTCCGAACTAATGTTGCCTCAGATTATACACGCTGTTGATTTAGTTACCGGCATCGGATAAAGTGGTGTTTCTACCGATTATTTGAATAGTTCGCCCTATGATGACACCCATATCAATCCATCAACACAGCCTGTCGCAATCCACTACTACATAAGCCTCTCCCAGGCTTCGCCACAACACCCTGTCCTCTGCCTTCCGCATCCAGTCTGTCCCAGCCACTTTCTCAAGATCGTCGGTCCATCTAGTTGGAGGGTCCCACACTACGCTCGTGGTCTCCACTCCAGGACTCATCTGCTCCACTGGCCATCGGTCATTTGACAAACATGGCCAACCCACTGCCACTTCAGTTTGCTTACTCCGCAAGCTTTCCGTATAATTTCATTTTTGATTTTAGCCTTCAGAGCAACTCCAAGCAAAGCGGGCTGAGTGACCTTGAAATTGTGGACCAGCCCGTCCATGACATGACATGACAGGGACACCCATATACAACTCGTGATCCGGAAAGTCGTAAGGCCGATAATTTTAGTAATAGAGTAGACTTTGTTTTCAGTTCAGCCTTGTCACAGCAGTGCTAAAGTTACTTCCTGTAGCCTCACCTAGTGGCAATACACAGAGCGGATACAGAAGTGACTTCTACAGAGAGGTGTTACTTTGAATAGCTTAGCCGTGGTCTGTCATCGGCGAACTTTGTTGTTGGATTCAACTTATCCCGCACCTTAATTAGGTACGTAACACACAATCAATCACACACAATCTAAATCATTTTGTAGGATATTGTTAATTCATTGCTTCAAACACAATTTTTTCGAAGATATGAAAAATTTGTCTGCTCAACAAAATAAATAACGCAATGCATGTTGTTGAACTGTCAAAATGACAGCCATTGCTTCTGTTATATTTTAGTACAATTGTATTGTTGATAGTATCGTTGATGAAGGCGTTATATTAATTAATTACCGGAGTCAGCGAGACAGGTTATTTCAATGAATCAGCCTATAATGTTCCCACTGCTGGGACACAGGCCACCTCTCTGTGAGAAGGAGTGGGCCGTAATCCACCACTCGGGCCCAGTGCGGGTTGGCAGATGTCACATGCATGTCTTCGAATTTTTAGTTCTAGGACATGCCGGTTTCCTCACGAAGTTTTCCTTCAACGTTTTGAGAGCAGTAGTGATGAAATTGTTTACACAATGTAAAGCGCCTGGCTGGGTTCGAACCCACGATTTACACCTCGTAAGTTGGGGCCGTTACCACTGGGCCACCACTGCTCTCAACAGGTTATTTAATTAATGCTAATTAATAGCTGGTCGATAGAGCTATTAATTAGCATTAACCTACCTACAATATTTTTTTCTACTTGTCATTACTAATCGACATTTCCTACAATATTGTCAGTCGACGTGACACAATGGAATGTATAATAAATATTTTTTTCTACAAAGATAACTTGTTTTATAAATTAATAAGCGAAACGTTCCTCAAGTTTGATCACAATGATATGGAAAATGGCGTAACATTTTTTTTTTATTTTATGTACAGACGACAGCACATCATGATACTAAAATCTGTCAAATTTCTTTAATATATTTTCAACTTTATCGCATTAGGTTCAAGATTGATTGGGAAAATTTTACGGTTTCGGGTAGCTTGATGTGCTGGCCGTTTGTACCTTCTTTGTTTTTGTGAAAGCTGTGGCGATAGCACGGCCAGTATAAGCTTTGAGGTGCAGAGGCAGCAAATGCAAAGATACACGCTAGATAACTGGCTGCAAAAGTGAACGAGTTACGCGTGTGAGTCAAAGCCAGAACGTAGGGGAATGGTAAACGTCAGCTGCAATTTGATCGCTTCGTTTATTCAGAAACTGGTTTCGACCCCAGCCATTTCCTTAGGCCTAAAGGTCACACGTTTTTGGTACATCAATCTTTGATTAAAAGCAAGGATTGTTAATAAAGCAGTATTTTTTACTGAGAGCGTGGGCATTAGGCTTCACAAAGATTTAATGAGATAAGAAGGCCAATTCTCGTAATATTTTGAAACGTTCTAAATGTAGTCGCAGTCTCATCTCGGCGACAAACAAAGGTCAAAAATTTGTCAAATTGTAGGGAAATAAGTAGAAGTATTTTTTGACAGATTGAGACTGAGATCAGACTGTGAACGTTCTTAAAATTACGAGAATTGCCCCTCAGGTGTATCGAGATCTTTGAGTAGATAAGCTCGTTTTTGCTTTTGTTTAATTTTCTTAGGGTTATGGAACAATAGAATGTTTACGAGCAGGCCTTGGTAATGGCCGTGACTTACGAGTTGTAGGTCATAGGTTCGAACTCAGGCGCTTTACTTTGAGTCAATTATTTCATCACCACTGCCATCAAAACGTTGAAGGAAAACATCGTGAGGAAACAATGTCCTAGAACAAAAATTTAGAAAACATGCATGTGGCATATACCAGCCCGCACTGTGCCCGCGTGGTGGATGACGGCCCACTCCCTCTCACTGAAAGGAGGCCTGTCTCAGCAATGGGAACATCATAAAGCTGATTATACTGTGTTGTATGTACCTACTAAAATTTTTACGATCCGAATGATGTCATATTTTTTTTATATTAAGTTACGCTGCTCTGTATGGATAAAAGCTCGCATTTTTCATGGAATGCTACAAGTAATTTTTTTCGGCCCAACGAATAAAATAAAAAAAATCCACCTTTCAGTATTATCTAGGAGCAAAATTAAATACTATTCAGAATACGATGGAAAAACAGTTAGAATTTCAATGCCTTCAAATTAACTTCACTCTATGACTACTGCTATCGATAAAATTTACATTTTTCCCGTTCTATTGATCAGAGCAAACGCTGCCATGCATACGAAATTATCTTTATTGAAACTCCCTCTGCTGTTCCTGTTTTATTCAAAAAGCCAATGTGTACATATCGAGGAAATTGGAATACCACAGTGTCAAGGGGTTTAATGATTGGTTGGGGTTGGCAGTTTGAAAACTCTCCTTTTGTTGGCGAGAGCTCGTACAAAATGCCATGGCTGTTTTCAACTAAGGGTAACACAACACCCGTCCGGCTACTGTGATGTAATTTCCCCTGTGTGTATTCTTTCGGTTTGTTTTTTGTACCGTTTACGGTTGCTTTAATTTTCTGTTGTATAGAGTACACATTTGAGGCTGGTTTCCTAGAAATCTAGAAGCTTCTGTCCGCGACTTTGTTCGTGTGGAAGTCTTAAGAAATACAATGCCTACACTAAACTAACAACCACATTTTTATAAAATTCTCCGTTTCTATTATTTCGTTTTCGCTTAGCGTTCATTTTGCTCGGCTCCTAGTCCTAGTGTCATGTTAAATATCTTATAGCCCTCCTCAAGAATTAGGCTACCAAACGCAAAAGATTTTTTTCATAAATAGCGCGTTCAAACAAACTCTTCAGCTTTATTATTAGTATAAATTGTCTCGGTACTAATAATAATAATAATAAACGTTTATTTTAGACTTTCTGTCCATAGGTACACTTACAGAACTTAGAACGAAACATACTTACAATAAAATACACATAATCTCAAAAATACACAACACATAAAAAAGATACTAACAATAAGATAGCAGTGACAACACAAAAGAAGCAACATCTTAATTAATTAATAATTAATGGGTAGGTATTTAATGAGTACAAAACCAGTAACAAAATTAAGACAAACACAGTTGTTGACGCACAAATTAAGCCGCTTACACAATGTAATTAAAACGCAAAGAAACAATTACAAAAGCTGACGGTTTTTCCTTGCGGCTCTTGTGTCGTGTTTGTTTTTTATCAAAGTCAGTTTGTCTCGTTAACGCTCTTAATTAGTGTACTGATGAGATTTCATACCGATCGGAGGCCATTTTATTGTTATGAGTCTCAAAATTAAGTTTGATTTATTTCGTCGAAATTCAGATTACTCTCATTAAGGCCGTACTTTTTTCGTTCGGTACTCAAAACTATTTTACTGTTTCCTATATTTAATTAAAGAAAATATTTTTGGCATTCCGCGACTACAGATAGGTGTACACCTACTTTTCAAATACTATCTACAACTCCTCCGTATGTCTGATCCAGCAATTTCTGAGGGTCCGTGGGTTACGTTACCCTATTTGTAAATCAAAATAGCTGACGTGTTTAGCATACCGCAATCCTATCCACCAGGTTCCCTTCATATGAATTTCTGCTCTGTCTGCTCGATGCGTCGGGAACGTCTGCCCCAAGAATGGCAATAGGTTCTTTTCAAAATACAACGCTTTGAGGCTGAAATTTATTCAAATTCCTACGCTTATAATTTCCATTTGAGTTATTTATGATTTCCGTATGTTGCTGTTTGTACGAATATCAGAGTCGTAATTAATTTAAAAGTTGAAAATGCAAATGCAACAAGTGAATGCAGTAACGTCGAATTGCATTTAATTTAACTTGTGACTTGATTACGGACACCGTCCGTTTTGGATACCATTTCAATGTAAGCAATTATTAAGCTTGTTTTATCTGTGTGGATTTGTGCATGTGCATGAAATGAGTCCACTGACAACATTATCGGTTCTTATTATCGAACCCTAAACATTGTCTTACAGCTTCCTTTTATCTTTCAGTAACGAACCGAAAAAGTGATATAAAACGCGAAACAGTTCGTAAAAGACGTCCATTTCAAACGCTGCACTGTCGACATTAAACAGAGCTGCCATGTTCGCAGTTCCATGGCCGTAACAAACTAACAATGTGTTTAGTAAACATTCGGTGCAGGAGTTCATTTTATCACCAGTTTCAAAGACGAACTCAACGTGCGAAACCATTTAAACGGTGATAAATAACTTTGTAGAACTTTCATGTTCTTGTTTAGACTAGAAATGCTCTACCTAAAATGGAGATACGGTGTAGCCAATGAAAACGGTTTCTGTCGAGAGACAAAAACAGCCGAGCATTTCCGGAAATACACGAGATTAAGATTCGTTCATGTGTTTCATCGTATTATAATATACCTATGTATTATTATTATTATCGTCATCATCACTGGTTTGTTACACACACCGCTTAGGCAACGCGTCCTCCTTTTTGTGCCATGCTTCCCTGGTATATCCGAGTTCCACTCAGGTCTTACCCACGTTCCTTTGTAGGATACCAATAGATATAATCAATAGTGCTCCTCCTACCGTCTTTTGTACGTGTATATAATTATGCAGATACTCGTATTCAGCTGCATCCGGTTAGACTGGAAGCCGATCCCAACGTAGTTGGGAAAAGGCTTGGCAGATAATAATAAGCAAAATCATGAGCAAGATACAGTTGCTGGTAATGTGTTTACTTGGTTTATGAGACGTACTATCAGCGACCCGCCTACATTCGTGTGCTAATTTGCTAAACGATGGAGTGATCATATTGGTTATCGATCATGAAGTTAGGAGTTAACCCTAAGCGAGGTTTCAAGTAAATTGGAATCTTCGTCGCTAGAGAAGTAACGAAAGTTACTTGGTCTTCTTGTAAGTTTGCTGTGCCACTTCTTCTTCCTAGCATTAGGAAGTGGTGCAGGACGGGCGTTTTGGGGGCCTGTCTTATGTAATGTTCACGTTCAAAAAGTTCTAATTCTCAGCCTAGTTGGAATAAATGTCATTTGATTTTGTGAAAGAAAACATAATAACACTCCTTTTTTTTGGGGCATACATAAACTCATGTCTTCATCCCAGGGGGGTGGGTAGGTAGACTACAGAACGGCTACGAGCCTTACATACCCCTTTTTCCTCCATTTTTTTAGACAGTTGTGAAATAATTGCGCGCATCGCTCACATACCCTTTCCTTCACGATGTCAGTAGAGTAAGTATGTAAACACACACAGTACAGTAGGTAAATCGTCTTTGTACACAAATTGTACTGCTAAAACACACATAAATAACACCACAAAATACCGAATAATTATTTTGCTTCGTTATTGTTAACCGGATAATTCCTTCATAAGTTAAAATATAGCACATGATCCTATCATGTGCTATATTTAGGTTAAAACCACAGCACCTGTTCAAAAAGCTTTGCTATTACATGCAGAATACGTGATGTGAGAACCAGGATTACTATTAATACTTTGTTGATGTAACATAAACTGGATCGATCGAAGGTTAAGCTACGCTTGCCAAGGTCGGTCCGTGGATGGGTGACCATCCATTACTTACCAAGACGAAGATTAAACTATCGTGTCACTTTCGGCGATGCTAGCAATTCCGTTCGGGCGTCCTCGATAAATATTCATTTAGGATGGATGCTTATTTGTTAGAACGGTTAAGAACATTGCTATACCAGACTAAACTAGACATATCCGCCGATGCAGACGATTTGACGGAGATTTTTAAGGATTTTAGAGCCTTGATGAATTAATTTGTTTGTAAAGTCATCGGATCACGCGTATTTTCCCCTTTTTTTTAAGGTTAGGCTGAGGTAGCCAGTTAGGCAGTTACGTTTAAGTCCCATGTAATAGGGGGAAAAGCCTATTGCTATCCACCGGTCACAGATCTAGCCTCCGTGCTGCTACTGAGAATTCCCAATGGAAAAACCCACAATAAACTGTGTTAGACTGGATACTGAAAGCAGGAATTCGGGAATAGCGCAACAAGGGAGAGCCTAAACCACTAACACGTCCGCAGACTTTCAAAAAAAAAAAAGACTTTGCAATTACATATTTGGAAAATCTTGATAAAGAGCTCAATAGGAATATGAATAATACGAGTATAATAGAAACACCTCTATAAATATTTCTTAGACTGTCAGAGTAATTAAATTGTACTTTAAACCTGTAATTATGTAAATACCTTAAGTACATAATCTCGTGAAAACAAACGCAGTATTTATCAACAACTGCTTTACATAGTACCTACATCTATGTTAGTAATACAGTTCGTCATTCATTAGATCTATCTACATTTCACATTATATTGTAAATAAATGCTAATATTGTTAGAGTAAATGGAACTGACTTTACCGTTGTTTGTGCTAAAGGAAATTCTGAAAAGGAAAACGTATTTTCAATATTCATGTGTCAAGGTGTGACGTCACTGTTGTGTATTCATGCTTGGCTTCATTTTAGAAAATGACAAAAGCAAACGGGAAACTCGAATGTCTCGTACTGTCGAGCGAGTAGGTATCAACAATACACCTGCCTGCTAAAACCTACTCAATTCATACATTCTTACGAACTAATTTTCTAACGATCTCCGTAATAATTTACACGTTGCTTTTTATTTGCAAAGTTTCACATAATTTACCTACGCATATACAATAATGTTCCGGAATTAACACAGACCATAAAACACCCCAACTAGAATATTATGTTATCATCATAATTACATTAATATACTGAATTTTTACTATTATGTATAAAACATTGTGTATTTATTAAATTACTTATTCTAATTGTGGGATAAAATTGTGGTCACATTACAAATCTACGCTCGCACGCAATCGCACACGTATAAAAGGGTCTAGCGGTAGTACTTCATCCGTTTTTGTTTGTTTTGACTGTACAGCGGAAGTGTGACTGTAATTTACGTAGTTTTAAGTATTTTTGGGACAAAAATACATTTATTAAAGGTGATAGAAATCGCTTCAGTAAACGATTCTGAACAGTGTACTTTCATTCAGCACCCTAATTGTGTAAAACACTCTCAGTCACAATCTGAATCATTTTGAAGGATATTGCTAAACCATTGCTTCATATGTTTGAAAAATTTTTCTGTTCGACAACGTAAATGCGCAATGAATGTTTTGAACAGTCAAATTGAAAGCCATTTCTACTGTGTGTTACCTACGCAATTATTCCGCAGTTAAAAAATCTATAAACGCGAACACAATCTTTCCTAACAGTTGTAAAGTTTAAACAAACTATAACAGTAGGTGTGTACGTTAGCATCGTTGTACAGTCAAGGACAACAATATGTCACATCTACACAAAAACTCGTAAAATAGCTAGTCGTCAAGTTCGTTCAATTACATCATTCACAAAAGCATTTGTGCGTAAATGGGAGATTATGCAGAACACCTCATAAATTAAATCAATAAAGACTCCTCGTCCTTAACCTAACGGGTCGGATCAATAAAAGACTTGTTTAGAATTAATCTCTTAATTTATTTAAATAATGAAATCATTTTACGTTTTATATGATGACGGCGTTTATCTCATAACTTATGCCATTATTCTATACCTAGCTTTTGCGCGCGGTTTTGCTCGCGTATCCAATTTAGACAATATCTTTATAAATTATAGCCTATGTGTTATTCTGATGTTTAAGCTATATTACTGCGTAACAAACATCCATCCATCCATCCTCACAAACGTTCGCGTTTATAATATTACTAGATGCGCCCCGCGGTTTCACCCGCGTAAGTTTCGATCCCGTGGGAATATCGGGATAAAAAGTATCCTGTGTTAATCCTGGTTATAAACTATCTGTGTGCCAAACTTTATCCAAATCCTTTCAGTAGTTTTTGCGTGAAAGAGAAACAAACATCCATCCATCCAAACTTTCACGTTTATAATATTAGTAGGATATTAGGATAGGATTACAGGAACAACACTAATCAATCATTAATTTGGGGATGTCCTTTTCACAATAATGTTTAGTCTGTCTGTGTTCTTCTGTGTTATAGTTTAAGTACTAGTAATAAGTTATTTTATTGTTTACTAACACGCTGGATCATTGTTGTCCGAGAATAAAGAAATAATAATAATAATTACTAGAAAAGGTTGCATACCACAATCTATGCATGTCATACATACAGTAATTAAGGAGAAAATCATTGTTGAATTTCCACTAAGTGTAACATATTTTCGTCGCAAACTGTACGTGTATTTACACAAAACTCAATGTTAACCACTTCGGTATCCTTCGGGGGTGACGTCAGAGCGGGACAGGATCGTGTTTTAGCGTAATGACCCAAAAATTTAGGAAATTCACCGCCATCCGCCCCAAATAACTATTTACTTAGTGGTTGTAAATGTCCTTTTTTAGGAGGACAGGAAAGGAGGTTGATGGGATTTCTAAGTAGGGTAAAAGTGCGGGGGCAATTTTCTCACATTTATGTTCCAGTTTTCAGCGCCTGTGAACTAGGTAGATGTTTTTTAGGGTTCCGTACCCAAAGGGTAAAAACGGGACCCTATCACTAAGACTTCGCTGTCTGTCCGTCCGACCACAAAATACTCAGTTGTATTTTTACTTTAATAATAAAATTAAAATAAAATAAATATTTAAGGACAAAAAACGGGTTAGGGGGACGCCATTTTTTGCCTATTTTTGCTCGATATCAATAAATTTTGTTTACCTAGTCAATGGTACGGAACCCTTCGTGAGCGAGTCCGACTCGCACTTTTCAGGTTTTTTTCATTGTCATCTTACTTACTAAAGTTACTACTTTTCTGCACTTTACTGTAAGTTACGTGTCTGAGATTTGCAAAGGGACAGAGGAAGACAATACCAAAGACGAATTAAAGCTCACAACAGCCGGTCGATTCTGTAAAAATCTCACCGTGAAAACTCAAGTGAAGTGAGCTTGATGTGAGTTGTCAGTAGTGTCAATCTCTAGCATTAGTTGGAATGACAGCTCACTCCACGCTCACTTCACCTAAGTTTTCACGGTGAGATGGTTACAGAATCGCACTGCAGGTCCAAATTGGAGAAGGTTTGCGAGAGATATGAAACAGTGGAAGTTGTTAAAGGAGGACTTTGGCCAAGACGCACACTGAACTCTGTAAACTACTACTGAAAATACCACAACGAAATTGTTCAACTTTAAGGGTCTAATTATATACGTGCTTAGAGGAGCTTGAGGCTAAGTAATAACAGCGGCTGTTATAACTTAGCCACAAGCCCCTCGGGTCGATCGATCAGGTAAGCTACGCTTGCCGCGGTTGGTTCGTGGATGGTGACCATCTTTACATACCAAGACCCCTCCGTGCCTAAGAAAGCACGTTAAGCTGTTGGTCCCGGCTGTCGTTAATAATATTTATTAATAAAGTTGTTAAGCAAATTGACAAATTGAAATTTTTATTCTAATTCGAAGACGTGTGACATCTACCAACCCGCACTGGGCTTGCGTGGTGGATTATGGCCTACTCCCTCAGCCCTCTCACTGAGAGGATGCCTGTGTCCCAGCAGTGGGAACATTATAGGCTGATTAAGTATGTAATATGTATGAGAAGATTATGATGTAAACAAATTGACTAGTAACACAACTTTAGCTAGAACATTGCAAATTGACGTAGTGTCCATTTGTCAAACAATTAATTTCTCTGACTTTACATCAATTTGATAAACGAGTTTTTAATGTGACAAAGTCCAAAAGTGATCAGCGTTTTCGCACATGTAAAACGTACGATTACTTACGTTTTGATTCGTTTACGATTACTAAAATAATAACGTCAACGTATTCAATACGCCTGATGCGTATGTTATTAATTTTTCGTGCAACATTTAATCTTAGATTTTTATGATTACTGTGAATTATTTATACAGAGTGGCGATTAGGTTATCACATTAAATAGTACAGTGGTCATTACAAGTTGTTAAAAGTCTGTTAAAATAATAAAATTTAAATTTTACTAAAAATAGAAAAAAAAAACAAATAAAATAATAATTACCGTAAAAATTGTCATAAAATAAACCATCCTTGATAATAAGTCACTAGACACGCGTGAGGCAATGGTATCAAGAATTCAACACAAACTTTACGTTATTGTTACTAAGTAAACACAAATTAAGTTTAATGTTGTTAGGTAAATACTGAAACGAAAAAAAGGTCCCACGACTGAAATGTTAATTGTAATTCATTCTTTTAATTGTGTATGTTTAATATACGTTATGTAGAATACGTGGTTTGAATTCATGTTATAACCTAATCGCCACACTGTTTACAGGGTGGCAGGCACATCGACGCGCAAACTGTAACCATGGATTCAGCACATGAGTTAAGACCCCATAGCGTCGAAATTTTTCGTCGGTTATAAAAAAAAAAACAGCCGTTTTATAGAAAAGTGCATGGAAAAATGTATGGAAGAGCAATTTAAAAAAAAATTACCAACGAAAAATTTTAACGCAAGGGCGTCCAGAATCATGTACTGAATCCATGGTGGCTGCGCGTCGATGTCCCTGCCACCCTGTATAGATGCATTGATTTCTGTCTGGATTTGAGCCCCGTTGGTCGCAATAGGCTCGTCCTCTATTCATTCATCATTTCAGCCCGGAATCACCAACTGCTAGTTATAGGCCTTCATTTTCTTCCGCCATACTTCCCGGTCCCGTGCGTCCCTGATCCAGGGGGTCTACTCCGAAGTAGTATCGGCCGAATGTTCGGCCGTTTCCGGCTGCGAACTACTATTTGGTTCGGTCGGTCCCGATCCTACACTCTTTCGAATATTGACTATGATCCCGGATCCGAACTTTTTTCGCATTTTTCAATAATATTCGGTTCGGCCATGTGTCGGTCCGATTCGAACATTCGCACTTCGGAGTAGACCCCCAGGTTTTTCCCGGGACTTTGACGATCACATGGGACTTTAAACATAACTAGCGAAATGTGGGTGTACATAGATACACCTCTGCTTAACCCTTCAATGAACAAAAGGCGTGATGTTATTTTTATGTTACACACATTGATGGCCTGTTTAGATCGCTATCTCGGATTAGCTATAAACCAGGATAATACGAAATTGTTATTCGATAACTGCAGGAATGATGTCATAATCTATGTTACCTTTTATACCATATATAGTAGCTTTTCGTGTCTGTCTGTATGACCGCGTGGTTCTTCTAAACTACGCAACGGATTTTGCTGCGGTTTCACCTTCATTTAGAGAATTTATTCCGTTAGGTGTATGTGTATTATAAATTAACTCACATGATTAAAGAAATCTCGATTTTTTGTCAAGTCGTAAAAACCGTGCAGAGCAGGGACAGGTCGCTAGTTTATTATATTCGGTTGACACAAACACTGATTGACGTCATAGGCGTTTTTTGATGTGCTGACATAATTTCAACCTTGATATAGAGCTGTGTTATAGATAAAATTGTCTATGCTTGATTTCCGAACAATCTTTCTGAGATAATTAAACTAAAATATAACATGAATTTATATAACGATACATATAAATTTTAATGGTCGTCGTGGCCTAGTGGTTAAGGTCTCGCCTCTCATGCATGAGGTTGTGGGTACAAATCTTAGCAAGTAGGTACCAATGTGACTTTTTCAATTCATATTATGTACTTTCTGAGTTTGAGGCAGTCGCTCCATGTAATATACTGGTATTCAGCTGCATCCGGTTAGACTGGAAGCTGACCCCGATAAACTTGGGAAACGACTAGGCAGATTAAGTGGTGTACTTTCTGAGTTTATCTTGGACATTAAAAACATCGTGCTGAAATCGCCAACCCGTCTTGAGCAAGCGTGGTGATCAATTCTCGTGCCTTCGCTGTATGAGAAGAGGCCTTTGTCCTGAAGTTGGACAGTAATAGGCTGGTATTATAATTATTATTTTCCTTTAATTATAAATAATTTAAAAAAAATCTCTTACAAATTGTTTTACAATCTCTGAATTCACGAACAAAGTCCTTTTGGCGTCCAAAAAAAGTTCTTCTGTTCAATCAAAATATTGTTGAGGTAGGTAAGTTTAGCCTCCATTTCCAGTGACCCAACAACATTACTGTAGGGCTGGTCACCCTGCAATCAAACACAGATGGTGCCCGTCATGGAGTTTACAAGCAACTTCATGGGATTCCTGTAATTAATGGCAAATTGATTTTCTGAGAGTTTCCCTACAGAGAATATCTGCAGTATTGTCTGTCATCCATTCAAAGGTTGTCTTCACAAGATCGCTTTTAGCGATAAGATCGCCAAATGTCACCCTATGTAAAATTATCTGCCACTTTATAGAGTATTCTATTTTATACAGGGTGTTAAAGTAATTGCGTGCCATAGCATAGGGGTAGGTTCAGTATCGATAAAGGAACCCAGGAAAACGAAAATAAATAAAAACATTAAAAAAATATTGCAAGATCGAACGCGTTGTTATTTCGTCCTTCACTTACTAAGGGCCGGCGCATTATTTGCTACTGAAAACGGTTCGCGACAAATGGCGCAAGATGTGCGTCCCCAACGCTACGACGGTATGTAAATTACAATTCCAATTTTCCTTTCGTACTTTAACGGCCTTAGGACCGTCAAATCAAAATACAAACCTACAAAAAAGATTTAGTTTAACTAGTATTCAACAGAAATACGAGTAGGTATTGTATTAGGGAGAAGAAATAAGTATTTGGAATTGTACTTTACGAATACGTACCTAGTTACCTATCCTTCACCCGGCGTTATCGAAGTGTTCGGGTGGAGGTATTTCATTGCGTTCGATAGTAGGTAACTCTAGGAAATTATTAATTAGCATTTAAACAAAATAAAATCTTATTTTAACCAATTTTTTAACCAATTCTAAACGATTGCTATTTAAATGATAATTTTCGTCTTTTTTTTAACTTTTTTTAAAGGTATTTATTTTTATTTTTTACGGGTTTATCTTTATCGATACTGAACTCACTCTGAAGCTATGACACGCAATTCAAACACACTGTATAATCTGTTCCCACTTTTAATTTTGCAGTTGAACGATTTAGTTTTTTTTCTAAGGAATCTTGCCATCGGTAGATAACCCTTGTGTGGTCGGGTTACAACGAATAATAATTGAAATCACGGTAGTAATCTTACGGTGCGCTGGTCACATAAGGCTTCGCTAATTTTTCCGCCTTTCGCATGGAAATTCCTAATAATGAAGTGACCTTGGATTTGAGGCTACGCTAAGATAAGGTCGCTAAGGACCTATTATAATTTCTATGCAAGTTAGTTTCTATGATAGTTTAAATGGGATTCTCATGTTGAAAAGTTTCAGACTTGCTGCTGTTTAAACATTCCTAACGAACTAACTAGGTACTGAAACTAGGTTTGTTTTTACATTTTCAGGGATTACCGAGTATATTCTGGGTACTTAATATTATACCTCATACGGGAAAATTACGTAAAAAAAAAAAAAAAAAATGCAGTCGGTCGCAATAGCTTTCATTTTGCCATTCATAGCTTCATAAGTTTGAAAAATTCGTCTCCTCAACAACGTAAATAACGCAATGAACGTGACTGCACTGTCAAAATGAAAGGCATTGTGATCGATTGCCATTTTATGTATGTTACGCAGTAAGTAGGTAGTGTTCAAACGGTGAAGGAAAACATCGTGAACAGATAGAACCAAAAATTCGAAGACATGGGACATCTACCAACCCGCACTGGGCCCACGTTGTAGATTACAGCCCACTCTCTCTCGAAGAGAGGAGGCCTATGTCCCAGCAGTGGAAACATTATAGTGGCAGTACCCCGGCTGCTATTGGATATCAATATATATTCTGACTGCTTATTTACTAACACTATAAAAGCGAGACGTGACTTACGATTTCCGATTATCGTCATTTCGATTTACTATTCCGAGGATTGTGGACTGACGTCATTTTCCTGTTTTCATGTGTTCTTATGCTTACACGTATTTTTCTGAGATAAATTATTTCATGCAACCGGATCCCACTCCTGAATCCCGTCCAATCTAACCGGTTCCAGCTGAATTCCAGTATTTTACATGGAGTGACTGCCTATCTGAACCCCACAACCCAGTTACTGGTTAACAAGATACCCTTTGGTAGGACTTGTTGTCAGACCTTTGGGCTTCTGACTCCCCGTAACGACTCTTAAAGATCTACGAATGAGAACCGGGACCAACGACTTAATGCGCTTTCCGGGGCACAAAGGAGTGACTATGACTGACCGCTGATCCGCGGACCGACCTCGGCAAGCGTAGCTTAACCTTCGGTGATCCTGCTTTTCCATTAAATATTGATATCTTGACTATTTGTTATTCGCGAATGTAGGCAAATATTTATTTATTTTACCATTTATGTACTTACACACATAAATAGACAACGAAAAACAGAACAGAAAAAAAAATAGGTACAGAGGTGGTGCTTATTTCATGAGAAATCTCTTCCAGCATACCTTAGATAGGACAATAGATACAGAGATGTAGACAGCGTGTGATAGAGCAAAGGAGACAAAAAAATAATACAAAGAATTAAAAAAGCAATTCACTTAAAAACTAAACAAAAATTACGAGACTGAACTAACATACATACAAATAAACATACATAAATATATACTTCTAAAATAAATATTACCAGAATGATAATAATTATAAACAACTATGATGATGTGGACAGATAGTGTTCTTTCACTCTTCTACAACTTCAACTTCTCAAATATTTGAGTAAGGTTTTAATTAAACATGAATAATAATCTAAAACTAATCGACAGATACATACTTGTTCATAAATGATTATTATGCCAGAATATTTATCAATCAACATAATAAGTATTTTATTTGGCAGCTGAGATAATTATGTCAAACAAAACCAATAATGATAATAATTTAAGCTTAGTATAAATCCAATTTTGTTCCCAATCCATCACCCTCTATTCCCTGGGTGCTTGATTACAAATGTCAACTGGACTAAGTGTGGTGATAAATTGGTCATTATGAAGAGTAATTAGAACAATACGCCGTGTTTATGTAACGCTGTAGTGTTTGTAAAAGCTAAGTCAGACTTTGTTCTGAAAATTATATATTCCAGCTGATAGTATTTCATTTATTGACCATACCACATCGTCTTCATATATTCCTAGGTAATAAAACTCAACAGTAACTATGGTATTTCTTACCCATTCTTCTCCATTCGAAATCGAAACTATTGGACAACACAAATTTTCTAAAAAAAAAAAAACAATTTTCTTGTATTTGACGTTTGAAAATACATTTTAATGATCTACTCGAAATAAATTATTTGACTAAGGGTTGATTTTTCAATCATCTGATAACTTTATTCGAGGAATAATTTTGAATTTTTGACAGTTCTTCCATACAAAAACTGTCAGACGTCAATTTTATTCCACGAATAAAAATTATCTGGCGTTGGAAAAATCAGCCTTTGACTCGTGAATCCGGGTTTGAATCTATAAAATAAATATACATTGTAAGTATTTAACTGCCTACTTACTGTTAGAATGTACACAAAGAAGTCCAGTGGGTAGGTACTCACTTTAATGATGTATTTAAAAGATTTTTTGTTAAACTTGATTGTAAAAAGATACCAAAGAAAAAACCCAACTCTTTTATTTAGTTATTGTTTCTTCTATCTTAGCAAACGAAACGTAATTGTTGATACTTCGATTTGAATACTTAATTTAAAAGACAAGGGCAGACGTTTGTCCCTTGATTAATAATTGAAAGTCTTCGACATTTTCGTTATCTTTTGTTCCTTCCGTTTTCTAAGAAACATTTTGAATAAATTAATATCTGCCCGATTCTAATTTGAAAATTTCATTTATCAAGAGACTTGTGTCGAAAGACAATCTTGTCAATGGAGTTGAGAGCTTCGATTTGAATTAAATTAACGACAAATATTTACTTGACTAGCATAAGCATAATCAGCCTATAGGTAATAATAATAATAATATCCCTGGACATTTCACACAGCACCATGTCCAAATAAACGTTTTTCTTTCTTTCTTTCACCATTTGTCCCAAGCTAAGCAACCTAATGCTTGTGTTATGGTAACAAGATGGCTGATAAACTACTTATATACAATTTTTTTGTTTTTGTAAATACATACATATTATAGATATAAAAACACCCAGACTCGGAACAAATACATGTAGGTCATACAAATATTTGTTCCGTGCGGGAATCGAACCCGCGACACGCAGCGCAGCAGTCAATCGCTTAACCACTGCGCCAACCGTGCCGTCCCACGTAACGTTCGCTCACGTAACGTTCAGGTAACGTTCCCACCACTGTTATGACACAGGCCTTCTCTCTTCGAGAAGGAGCGGGCTGTAATCTACCACGCAAGCCCAGTGCGTGTTTATAGATGGCACATGTATTAAAACTTTTGGTTCTAGGACATATCGGTTTCTTCACCCACGGCCACGGTTTACTTGACTATTCAAGCTCATTATTAGGAACCAAAATACCGGTTTGCCAGAATTATCTTAATTAATATCATCTAGAAACCACTTCCTCATCTAGTACCATAATAATAAGTACGAGATCTCTAAGAAACAAATGACCTTCATACAAAATAGTCATGCTAATGAATTTAAATGGTAAATACCTAAAGTGTGACCCGCCTCTGAAGCCTCGTGTAGTTTCAGTCATAATATTGTTTGTGTAGTAACTACTAAGTACCTACTGAACAACTTAGTTTTGCAGGCGACTTAGCTTGCGTGTGGAAACTAGTTGATGTATAAATTCAACGTTACTTGTATGTTTGCAGCCAGATTTTCTAGAACGGAAAATACCCTAAGTGCTAACGGAAATATGTGTCTTATTTTTCATTCCTAACAGTGACGATTATTCACGAGTGAAGCCTCTGGGCAGTGAGTTACCCTACCAATCATAGCGACAGTGAAATCTTGTACCACCCCTTTTTCTACTTTGGTAAGTAAAGCTCGTCTCTCCAAACGAGAAAATGTTCTTTCCATTTGAACATCAAACCTTTTGAATTCTTAATAATCTTATCAGAGGTACCAATAATCTCATTATGATTTCCGTTATTTTCTGCTCGAGTGCCCATAATGCTCGTTCAGCGGCATCAAAGACGACCTCGACGATGCTAAAGTTGACGCGATTTATATGGCCACCTACGGAGCAAGGAGCAATATTCCTTCTCTCGTATCATATGTCGTATCGAATAGCTCATGCAGTAGTGAATATATTAAGGATTGAAGGCAAGACTGACCGAACAGAGTATGCTGGACGAACATTTAAGTAACTAGAGACGAATTTAATGCAACACGACAAGGTGAGGTGATAGAAATGGGGAATCAATAGATAACACTAAGATAATGGTTCTCAAGTATCCCCAAAGGCATTTACGGTGCTTCTATACACCGTTAAATTTTCATCGTTTTAATGCTTAAAAGGGGTCATTGTACTTATCATTATGAACAACTTTAACTACGGGACCAATCCTGAAATCGTGAAAAAAAAATCAGTTGATCCATAGATTTATGTTCGCATAACTCGACATAATGTATGGATCAACTGATTTTTGATGAGTAGAACCCCCTATCAGGATTAAAACGATCAAAATTTAGCGGTGTATGTCCCAGTTGTAAATGTTTCCATAGAACAGGAGAGCCTTTTCATGTTGAAATTGAAATTTGATTAAATCACAGTAATTTGGTTTCATATGACATGGTATTTCGCCTGTTACGAAAAAAAGAATAAAGGGAAAGCGCAAAATGATGATAAAAGGCTTTTCCTTGTTCATTCTTTCATAATGTGGCATAACATTATGAAACCAATGGAAATGTGATGAGTGGGACAGACGTTTGGTCTTAAAGGCGTTGTTATTTGCATTCAACTGAGCCGCCAGTGACGCTCACTGAATTTTAAAAAGAACATCTCCAAGAAAGACTTTATGAAGAGTTTGCTGTTGTTTTTTATCAGCATCCATATCAATAGAAGTTGGAATTCCGTACCTAAAGCCTCTTTCTCTGATTCTTGAAACCCTGGTACTATTGCTGATTTCATATTTCTATACCTGGTATAATTATACTAATTTGGGAAATAATGTCTCTACTAAAACTATTATTTTAGGTAAGTTACAGACTGTTGGGTGTTGATAATATATTTAAAACAATACAACGGCCTTGAGACGGCACAAAACTAATACCTACTTTTATCACGTGTGAAGAAGTTTCAACGGTGGACTATTAATTACCAAGTAAATGTGTTACAGAATTACCGTAAAAGATTTTTTTTTTTAACAGTGCTATTTGTAAAGCGTTTGTGTAACTATCAGTTAATTAAGAACTGCGTCGTGGAATTGGGTTTCTTAAATTGTCACAACAAATTCTTTAATTAGGTCAGAAGGACTAGTTTCGTCTCCTTCTAATCTAGGACAAGACATTGTAACGCAACGATCAGGTTACACGAGATCAAATTTTATTTTCTATTTTCTCAAACGGCTATAAGAATTCGGATTTCCTACAGATACAGGCTTACCTCTTGGAGCTGTCACCTGACCTCCGGCACCCAATTATTGGGGATATCGATTTCCTCAAATATCTTAAATTCAGTTAGGATAGTCTTAAAGGTAATGGTAATGGGGTGGGGCTTGTGACTAAATAATAACAGCCGCACGGTTCGATCGATCAGGTTAAGCTACGCTTGCCGCGGTTGGTCTGAGGATGGGTGACCATTTTTACATACCAAGATCTTCCGTGCGTTGGAGAGCACGTTAACCCGTTGGTCCCGGCTGCCATACGTGGATCTTTGACACGGTTACGGGTCGTCAGAAGCCCGAAAGTCTGACAACCAGTCTTACCAAGGGGTTTCGTATTACCCAGTAACTGGGTTGTGGAGGTCAGATAGGCAGTCGCTCCATGTAAAATACTGGTACTCAACTAAATCCGGTTAAACAGGAAACCGACCCCAACATGGTTAGGAAATGGCTAGGCAGATGATGAGGAGTCTTAAAGGTAATAAAGGCTCTTCCATCGGCCCATTTTAGGTATTCAATTCTAGAGCTGCGACATACATGCTTGGGAAGTCTACACTTGTGAAGACAACATCATACTCTGCGATGACATCGTACTTCGCAATCATTTCTTCATAAAAGAATAGGTAATCCTTCTTCAGAAAAGTAATAAAAGTTCCTGAAATCTTGGTCACTATTAAAGAAATAGGACATGCCATGGACTTCGTCCATTTTGACGCTTATCCTGAATTTATCCCTTGTGACAACCCGGATCCTATAAGCTATCAAAGATTTCACTAGGTATAAACGTTTGATTGTCCCTTTTCGGTCAACGCTTCATAAATGAAATAACATTTTCTTTTTACATATAAGTATACCTTCTTACAATACGACGACGGTACCATTTATACTATGACGTGTAGCCGTATCTACAACGCCACATGCGAACAACGCGTCATACTGACGTCACGCAAATCCTGCATCTCGCAAGCAGAGTTTACCGTGCAATTAGCATAGATACAATTTCCCAATATCAATCATTGGGCAATTGTTCGCCAGACACAACTCCCGTCTGGTTGGAGGAACGGATGAGTGAACTTTACACCCTCTTCCTCATACCTCTAAAGACGGTACAGTGCTAGCTACACACCTTTCTTTTAGTCTGCTTTCAAAACTTGGCTAGCATAATTATGTGATTTCTGATATCCAATGTGATTGTTATTTACAGTGTAGGATAATCAAAAACTCCACAGAACTAACTCCCAAAAGATTTCGTTATTTTCCGCTTTAAAATCGCTAATCTAAAATGCAAGACTTGTACCTAAGTAATTCCCATTCGATTTCGTCTCCGTCGAACCTTAATAAACTGGGAAGAGAAACTTATAATTAAATCTAAATTAGATTGTGCCTTCAACGTTTACAGTGAGAAGGGAAAATACGGGCCGGTGTAAAAGCGTTTTCGTGCAGATGCACAATTTCATTCGCCAGCGGCAAATTGCCTGCCTCTATCTTCCTATCTACTTCTACCTAACGACCTGATATCCCTCTCCCGTTTATTGACCGCTATATCACGCCTCTTTACTGTTCAATACAAACGCATTAAAAACAGTTCGTATTGCTTTTTCTGTTTGGAAAATGGGTATTCATTCGCTTTATTTTCTCACAGAAGTATTGAGGACTAATTCGATTTATTTCCGTATTTGAATCTCGTTGCTTATACTGAAATGGTTGCCGTGGGCCGCTTTCATTAGATATCCCTGGACATTTCACACAGCACCATTTGTCCCAAGCTAAGCAACCTAATGCTTGTGTTATGGTAACAAGATGGCTGATAAACTACTTATATACATTTTTTTTTGTAAATACATACATATTATAGATAGAAAAACACCCAGACTCGGAACAAATACATGTAGGTCAATACTTTGTCAATAGATTTGACAAAGTATCGGTTTTTTTCAGAATTAATTCCGTTTCATTTTAGTTATTGATGAAAACAGTACCCGAACAATAACCGAAAAACATTTGTGCGAAATGGAATAGTGAATTTTTCATGTTTGCAGCGCTTTGTGTTTTTGTTGCACAGGTGTAAAAGCTATGTTCACGAAATGTAAACGCTGCAACGTTATTATTTCGACGATTCAACTGTTCAAATTATACAACTGTGTTTGCTTTGTCTGCAAATCTCAACTGTAAATCATTTGAGCGTCAATTCAGAATTTCAGTATCCGTCTGTCGACCCTTACAAGATAAGATGTCAATCGAAAGTGTCTAGATCCAGTAATTTGAAGCTGACACCATTCTAGCCCATCTGCCCCATTACATTACGTCCTAAACTTGCTTGTAGTTAGCACGTGCTGTCAAACAACTTTGCCGTGATTAGTGCTTGCGGACGGAAGTTAGCTGCTAGAACTATTCCTTCAAAACTTAATTAGAAACGCTCTGTTAAGTTGGTTAAGTCTAATCCACTGACGGTAATGCGAAATGATGTTGAAGGCCCTCTGATTTTACCTACTCTTTATTTTATTTAAACCTGAGGATATCCCTTGACTACTCTATTATGCTAATCATTTATTTATAAAAAAAATGTGATATTTAGAAATGTGGGTGATACGAGTACTACGGTCGTACGATATCAAACGTTTGCCCAAACATTTAGAGAAACTCCATTGGGAATTACAGGTGGTTCGTTTACGTTTCGTGCCTTTTTTCTATTCAGTCGACAAAAACCCCACAAAGTTTTTGGGATATAAATAATCCCTAAGCGCTCAAAGGCGAACACGTAGGGACGAAACCCGTCTCGAGTAGAAAAACCGACCCATTTCTCTTAATTTCTTCTCCGGCAGATAGGGCGTGGGACAGATGTTACTTTGTTTTTCTTTCATTTAAGATCAGCATGACAACAACAAATGATATCATTTTGAACTTTTCGCGTCGAGAAAGTTGGAAGTTATCGCAAGTCGTAATACCCTTTATAAGGTTGACACCATTTTTCTCGCAAACAAATCTGGAAATAACAAAATGGATCCTTTCGATAAGCAAGCCAGCGTTAACAAGATCTATTTGTCGCATAGTAAAATTATTTGTGCAATGTTTCTATCTGAGTGTTAAATCTCATTATGAGGTACTTTTCATAAGTCGATTCACAAATTATCATCATTGTCCTTAAACAGTTAACTAAGATGAAATTAAACACAAAAGAGGTAATGAAAGTTTCTTTTTTTGTTAGCCTATTTTGTTTCCCACTGCTGGCCAAGGCATCCCCTTTTTTCTTCCAAACCCTGTCTTGTGCGCTCTCTGGTCATATTGGCCCTGCAAAGCGTATCAGATCGTCACACCACCCTTCGCCGTTTTATTGAACAAATATAAAGTGTAACAAGTAAAAGACACTCCTGAAAGAATGATCTGCTTAAAAATCTGATGAGTGCACCTCACCATAGATTAGGTAGCCCCAACATTGTGTAGCACAATGGTCACATTGCCACGCACTGAATATTCTCAACATGGCTCCGTCCGTCAGTCGATATTAGTAAACATTAAAGAGAAAAGACGCCGTTCTTTAATCCAATAATTGAGTGGAAAAATCCTCCTTATCGGCAGTAGGCATTTTACATTTCTGCTTTGACTACTGTTCAAGCGTAATTTATTGTAAGATAAGGCGATATCCGCGTGTAATGAAACTCATTTTTATCCATACATAATATTATGAATGAATGCAACTCGTGCAAATTAAACTGAAAGATCCGCTGTCGACTCTTGGGAAGGAATGTGCCTAGTTTTATCTACAACTACTATGTTTAAACTAATGTCTGGAAGCAATACTATCTACATAGTTCATATCTTCATGCATATTGCATCCGGCAATAGATACTGCTATCACTTTTTATGTTTATTTTAACCGCCCTATGCAAATGTTTCGTAGATACCACTATCTTGAAATTACTTAGAGTTACGCTTAGAATTGCCATTAGGTTCTTCAACGTTTTATTCTTTATCTTTTTTCATTCATGAGACCTTTACTCTGGAATATACGTTTACGATGTGTCTGTTGCAACAATGGGCCTACAAAAAGCACGGTGAGTAGTTTCACATCAAATGAAACTAGAGTATAATGGTTTTCCATTTGCATCATTGCCTCAGTTGTTCATACTAGCGCAGAGCTATTTCTACTATTTACGTACGCTTACATTCCCGTCAAAGTACGGTTTAATTAAAACCATGAAATATGAATTTGAGTTAGGCAGCCAGCCGGTAGGCTGCGTGCGCTCTGCTCGCACCACAAACCTTTATGTTACAGTGGCGTATATTTTGGTTAGTTTGACATATTAGAATTTATAAACTATTCTATCTATGACGGATACATCTCATTCTTCTTTTTTGGAAAAAATGTTCACCGTTTGTCGCTACTATGGATAGTATTTTGTCCGAAAACTACCAAATCTCCAATCAAATCAAATCAATCAAATCTATCTTCTCCAATAAAAGGCATAGATATACATCTTTAGTGTCCTTACATCTTGTGCCTTATCTTCGTTTGGTTTGCTGTTCACCTTCAATCAATATTTCTCTTATTCATTGGTGCCACTTAGGTTGTTAAAAGTTTTTGCAGTTCACCATGACGCTTGTAGGAAGCTAAAATTAAGTAAACGTTTGGACTCGTAACAAAACCATGAAATTGGTCGATTCAAAATTTGAAACTTTTGTACTTTTTTTTACAGGCTTATTCATATCATATTAAATAGAAACCACTAAGGTTTAAACTTATGCTATCATGAATCTATCTCAATATCGAACTATACAATGAAGCATTTTATATGTATGCGTTAGTGTCCATACAATTAATAACATATTTAGGTCTTTAAATACTCGTAGTTGTTCTCACTCATTGGAAATTTTCATTTTTGTGAAACGAGTATTTTTAGAAACCAATCGTATAAATTGTGAAATGTTAATAACCAATATTTATGTCTTTCCGTCTTTAGTTATTAATAATCCAGCAAAATCTACGCCACCGTCACCGAATGAATAAAATATCAATATTTTAAAACTGATCTAAAAATCTACACTTGTTTGGTTATTGTTAACCAACAAGATATTATAGGTATACATACATACAGGGTGGCAGTGAAATTGACGCGCAACCAGGAGGCCAATTCCCGTAATTAAAAACGTTTAAAATGTAGTCGCAATCTCATCTAAGCGACAATCAATTTAAAAAATGTGGGGAAATTAAAGGCATTTTTGACAGATTGAGACTGAGATTAGACTGTGAACGTTCTTAAAATTACGAGAATTGCCCCTCTGTTACCATGGCTTCAGTACCTACATGAAACTGTTATTTTTAGTCGGTTATAAAAAAAAAAATAAGCTGTTCCATACATTTTGCTGTTTCATACAAACGTGTAATACCTACGTATTACACGTTAAACCTACGCAATACCTACGCAGGTAATGAACGTTTCTATGAAACAGCAGATATTTTTTTGATGACCTCCGGAAAATGTATACGCTAGGGGAGGGGATTTAGAATTATGTGCTGAATTCATGGTTACAGTTTGCGCGTAGATGACCCTGTATACATTTATTAGACGAAAAAGTTACCTGCTAAACCTGCTGTACCTAAGTAAGGTTTTAGTTTAGAAGCCAGGCAAATTTTACCTAACAACATATTCATAGGCTCTTATGAATAATGCAATACTTGCGTCATTTCAATTTTGCGTTGGGATGTAGGAAGATTTTATTTTACGGAAGCCAGCACATGTTATTTTTACGACAATGTGTGCGTAGAATGTAAGGTTTGCGAGGCAGATGTTGGTACACACATTTTTCGCCTTTATTCTGTAATATACTTGGTAGTATATGGGGGTTTCAGGACGAGATTGTAGGGACAATATTTGGATGGAATCTGTCTGTCTTTTATGGAACGTTTTATTGAGGGAAGGCAACAAAAATAGGCCTATGTTAATTATTATTTGCTAAATGGTTATTGAGAGATGAGGAGGGTGAAAATAATAGAATGTTTTATGGGTTATGGCTTGCTTAAGCAGACACGGTTTTCTTTTGGCATATTCATCTATTTGTTTATTCATCTTATTACTTGTTGATAGAGTCGCTATTATAGACTATTCGTAGTTAGATTAGGTTTTGAACCTTTTTTTTGTATTAAGAATTTTGCTCTTATCTACCTTCTTTTACATTCAGTGTTAATAATAAAATAAAATTAGTTTAATTCAAGTAACAAAACTCATATGCAAACATATACATAAAGGATACAGACAGGATAACAAGCACAGACAGAAACGAACACTCACAAGGTAGCAATATGTGTGCTGCAGGATTGCCGGATATAAGGGCAATCCAGTCTGTTGGCGATCATTGCCAAGACGGAGTTAGCGCTAATGCTAGTATATGGTGTCTTTACATAAACGTGGTCCCCCGAATTATTGCCATCAGCAAAATCCACCGATTTCTATTCCCATTGGACCCCTATTGCTTATTCAAACGTTCAAGGATACCATTTAAAAGTCAACCATCGGGAACATTCCGGTTTTCCGAACAACCCCGAGCTTCCCCGAACTTGCACGAGCAAAACAAATATTTTGCCGGTTCCCCGTCAATTCGCTGTGTTCACATTTGCGTCCCGTTTAATTCCCCGTTCGTCGATAGTCCCGATGCAAGCAATGTTCGAATACTCACTAAATAAACGGCAATGTCGTAAGTTTACAGCGAAGAGATGGTCTGTCTTCGAATCCTTCATGCATCTAACTTGGTAGAGTACAGCAGTGCGATTCTGTAACCATCTCACCGTGAAAACTTTGGTGAAGTGAGCGTGGAGTGAGCTGTCAGTCCAACTAATGCTAGGGATTGAGACTATCAACAGCTCACTCTAAGCTCACTTCACCTAACTTTTCACGGTGAGATTTTTAAAGAATCGATATGCTGTGATCGTGCTGAAGTAAATAGAAACGAAATATTTTTTGTACGCTTTTTTTCAGACTAGACTTGCTTCGACATTCTGCTCTACCTACTCTCAATTTTTATTTCATCGGTCTTGTATTTTAAAAACCTTGAATTAATTTTTTTCGGAATTATGAAAAAGAATAGAGGTCAAGAGCTGGCCTATTTTGCAATAAAAAAAGAAGAAAGAATAATAATAATAAACCTTGAGATAGATCTCGAAACATACAAAAGAATATCATAAGTATTACAGGCGAACAAATTGTTATCACCATATTCAAACGGAAGGAAAAACACTGAACTTTCACGTCTTCAATAAAATGTAACGACTTTCATGTCGTGAAAAGGTAGATAAGAATGTATTACACCTGGGAAATGTAAAAAAAGTGTCTCCAATGTTCACCTCAATTATTTTCTTTGATTAAACACCCTCTTTTACATCTTCCATATGGTTCTCATATCATTATTATTATGTATACGTTCGTACATAAAATCACGTTTCAAATCTCTGCTATGGTAAAGTATCTGATTATTTTCAGGCTGTATACGTCAGACGGCAGTATTTCCATGTTTTATTTAATAAAAGCAACTCCGAAGAAAATTCATTTTACGCATAGAGGATCGGGTCGTACTTGTGAAAAGGGCATAGGACTCTTTAATAAGACGATGATTTCAATCGCCAAAGAATATGAATTTAAATGAAATGGATTTGCATTAACAATGTCCTAGAAAGAAAGGTGCAACAACGCATTTATTTCAATTATGCACTTTTGAACGTCAAAATTTACGATAAAATAGAATTGATTCTAAGTAGTCGTGAAACGCCACCGCCTACTCTTTTAAAATGTTCAAGAATATTTTTTTTATTAATTATAGAAATTAATTAAATATATACCTATACTATACTACACCACAATCGGTAAGTACAAAGTATTGAAAATGAAGCAATGACAGATAAATTATTTATATAGTTGCTGCATAAGTCTTTTTATTAATTTGGAGATACATTTACTCATTCAGATTGTGTAGTCTTCACGAAAACTAAGTATATTCCACTTGTAATCTGCCCTGTTCCCAGAAGGTGTTTTTTAATATTAATAGCGGGTCTGTCATTGACCCTCAAGGATATAATATTCATTTCATTAGTGCTCCTGCCTTATTGCTTACTTCTTGGCGAAAGAATATTTTCATTTAGTCCAAGAAGGCAGTTCCTGCGGGAGCAGACGACCTCTTAAAGCTAGGAAACGCTTGGACGAAGGGAGGGAAGATTACAAAGACCCTTTGTGTGACATTTCATAAACCTGCTATGAAAATTCAAGTTCATTAAAACAGGGCAAAAATAGACGTCAATTTATTCGGCAAAGAAATAAATTATAGGGTCGGGAGAGTTCGTTGTTAAAACCGCTGTTTCGGGATATTTAGGGCCATCCGTTTGCTTTGAAACTAACTTTGTAATTAACGAAACGGTCCAAAGAATGGTTTTGGTCAACTCTAATAAACTTAGTTAGCTTCTCAGTGCTTAACCTAATAAAACCCAGGGTTGACGTTGTTTTACAGATGTTTGGAACCTACTTTTTTCCGTTCCCAGTAGTACCGAAACTTCTATTCACGTGTTGAAATCGTTTTTGATGAACCGTCTTATTCACTACATCAAATAACTATGATTCGAAAACTAAGAAGACGAAGCCTTGCTGCCTCTCATGGTTCGTCCGGGCAATTTACGGAGCTCAAATTGCAGAGCGATATAAGCGCCGCCTAACACTACCTACCTATGTGATACCTGCATCGCAGTGTAGAGAGCTCAAATCGCCCATAATTCCTAACGTAGGAGCATAGTGATAGCGGGGCGAGGAAATTGAGGAAAAGAAAACGACTGACTTCATATCAATCAAAGTTACTACGCCAGTTCCTGGCAGAGGATAAGAAGGGGTGTTAATTGTATTTTAAAATTTACTTTTTGAAACGATGTTCCTTATCTCATGTCATACTATGCACACTTTGCGAATGCCAAGTGTGCAAAAGCGAAAGGAACTTCGTTCCAACCGGATATCCCGCGACAGTTCTCGACTTTTTTTATCGATTATCATAGGTATATGCACTGGCTACTGTTCTTCGTTTTCTCTGTCTCCAGTCTTTAGTTGGATAAGTTTTATCTGGTCGGATGATGGAAAACCTCGCATATGCACAATTACACATTCCGCCTCGCTATCCGCTCTGCTACCACTCTGTGTGCACACTTACGCCATCACATATCGATTTAATTGTCGGAACCGGATATAGGGATTATATCTGATCCGTTGGCTAAAATAGCACACCATGTATCTATAATAACCATTTCATTCATGGGCCATGCGATATATCTGCCTATAGCGTGACTATTACCGCTTATGAACTAACAAATTACTACAGCGAATCTAGAGTCCGGCGCAATATAATTGGGTTTTCGAGCTCCCGCAAAAGTTGTTTTAATTTTCCTGAATGGAAAAACTCTACAGATACTTAGCTCACTGCAGTAAGCCACCTATCTACCTTTTTGCTGCAGTGGTTCCAAACAGATTGATGTATTAAAAACGCGAAAGAAAATGGTACTACCTTTCAACCTCTGCCAATTTATGGCAAAATGTTACAAATAATAGAGATTGATAGTGACCGAATCAATCAGGTATTACCTAACTATCTACAATCTGCGAGACCGTCCTTTTCTACGGTATTTTTTTATGGTTTTCATTTCTCAACTCATTTGGAAGAGAAGCGATCAATTGTCTGATTAGTCAAGAAGTCTCAAGAGCGACTGTCGGGATTAGATCGAGATATTAATCTCGACTCAAGTTTTAAATCGGAAATCATGACGACTGAGATTAGTTCTAGGATACTTACGGACCTATATTTTAATCTAATCCACACTAATATTATAAATTCGAAATTAACCCTGTCTGTATGAACCCTTTTCACGCCATAACCACTGAACGGATTTCGATAAAATTTGGCAAGAAGATAGATGGCCTCCTGGGGAAGGACATAGAATTTTTGTCCTGGTAGTACGTTCCCGTGGGGTAATGTTGTGTTCAGTTCTGTGATTTATGCCTTCATTATCTTCTTAAGTAAAATCGAACCATTTCAGATCTCTTCTGATATACATGCATCATTCATGAACATCGAATAAATGAGTGTTAAATTTTCAGGCGCTAATTATTGAAGTGCATATGCACTTAATTATAATTCTGTCTTGTAGTGTTCTTAATAAATACATGAGGCTTGAAGCCATGCTGCTGACATTTAAATAACATGTGTAAATGTTTAATTTGCCTCGTGTTTGTAATTAAAACTTGTAATGCATTTACTACGGGTGTCATTACTCGGGTTATTGCCAGTGCCATTGCCAATTCGGATAACTCATAAAACCCGTATTTTATCACAAACTAACTGTTTGTTCCCGGCGTCGCCTGGGAACATTTTTTATACAAAAATACCTCCGACATTTCCAGAGGATTTTCCAAAAAAAAAAAATTGGTACCAACCTTGTCCTGACAGTTACGAACACAACAAAAAGATAAACGAAATCGGTTGAGCCGTTCGCAAGTGATGATCTCTCATACATTATCATTCATCATCATCATTCTCCTGCCCTTATCCGAATGTATTTGCGCAACATGTTGCGCCGACCTCAAATAAAACATAAAAAAATATAAATAAAAAAATTCATAAAATTCATGATTATTTCTTTTAGTCTATTAGTCGTCATCTCGGTAGTCACCCCCTTTCTAACCATATCATCATTCACACAGTCCATCCATCGTTTCTTTGGTCTTCCCCTACTCTTATAGCATCGACATTCATACTCAAAACTTGCCTCTCGACATTTTCCTCATTCCTCCGTATAAGATAACAGATTTCCACACAGTTTTTCAGTTACCGGTGCCACTTTCAGAATTCTTTCAAACATGTATACGGCAATGTGTATTAATATAGATACAACGGTAAATCAAGATGTTCACACACCTAATAAAAATGTTGGAAGCAATATCCCCCGTTAATTTTGTTTGAACCGTAATTATTCGAAGTGCCCTAATTAACTGACCCTCGTACCACTCGTCCCACAGACGAATGTTGGACATCACTTATTTAATCTGCGTTTAATCTACGGTTAGTCCCTTATTATGGTAGACTTAACACAATTAAACGGAGCGATGCTTTTACGTGGATTAAAAAATATAACCTTCCAAGATGTAAGGTTAACGGATATTGGTTCCCTTTGCGAATGGCCAAATTTTCCTTTATGACACCGAAGTGCCATTTTATATTTTTCGTTAAAACATCCCAGCGGGGAGAGAGTTCGTCGATATAGTGGCGTTAGCCCTCGTACGCACAAACGTAAAAATATCGCGGCTGATTTTTTTCAACTCTCGGTGTTGAGCCGAGCCTTGAGAATCGAACAGAGCGCATTCCAGCGCAAAAAAGACACTGTAGGATTTTCTTTATCCCCGCGGGAAGAACACGCCCGTGCGTACCTGGGCCTACTCAAGATCAAAATGTGATATTATGGAATTAGAAATTATTATTAGAGCGATTGAGATTAAAAAAAAGGTCAAGAACTTCCAAGTCAAACACAAAAAATTCAAGATTTTCCTACAAAGTTTCCGCACGAGGAAACTGATTACATACAGTTTGCCGAGTATATTCAAACTAATCAATTTGTGAAAGAGCACAATAACACGGAAATATTGATTAAAAGGAGAAATACTCGACAGTCTATTAAGAGCCTACCGACATAAACGAAAGTGTCACAAAATGTATTACTTCGTGACACCTAATTACGAACGAACTTTTACATCAGAAATGGCCGACCTCGATGCTATCAGATAACGGTATTGAGATAGACCGAATACGGAATACCCCATAATAATGTGTTACTTTCTACTAATATTGTAAACGCGAAAATTTGTGAGGATGTTTGTTACTCTTTCACGCAAATACGGAATTTGATAAAACTTTCCAATAATATAGCTTATACATTGGAATAACACATAGGATACTTTTTATTCTGATATTCCCACGGGATAGACACTTATGCGGGCGAAACCGCGGGGCGCTGCTAGTATATTATAAAAGTGAAAGTTTATTTATGTATTAGGTATGTTTAGATGTCTGTAACTCAATCATGTAAAAACGGCTGAACGGATTTGGATGAAATTTGGGACACAGTGATAACCTGAGGGCGATTCCCGTAATTTTAAGAACGTTCTAATTCTAATCTCTGCCTCAATCTGTGAAAAATACCTGTAATATCTCTACTTTTTTAACAAGGATTTGGCATTGATTGACGTCAAGATGACTTTGTTTTTAAATACGAGAATCGACCTTCTGGATTAATACATAGGATACTTTTTATCCGGTAGTACATTCCCGTGGGATAATTTCCGACTTACACGCGGGCGAAGCCGCGGGCAAAAGCTAGTTACTTAGTTACTAAAGTAACTAGCTAAAAACGTTCGTTAAGATAACGATCGGTCAATTGCGTTAACCACGTCAATAGCATTTTGTCATTTTGTCATTTGGACACAAGTTCTGATGTCATCCTGCGCCTCTGTTGCGAATTGGCTTTCTATACCACGTGAGTATTTAGATGTTGACGCCATTATTGTATTAGGAAGTATAATATATAGTAGGCATTTGTTAGTTACACACAGAATGTTTAGTTAGATTTAGAAAAACTTACATTAAATTGCTTCTTTCCACGATTTTGCCAAAAAAACAAACAAACTTTCGGATCTACCACCATTCTTACTGATTATGTGTGATGTTTTATTACACAACTTAATTTCACGATATTGGCACTTGGGTATAAATAAATAATCAAACTTCTCGTAAACCATAGTTTAAATGAAACGAGACAAAAAAAAAGATGTTAGCTAATTTATTGAAAAGTTTAAAACCAAAAATACAACTGTTTACACAAAAGGTAATTAAATAGACCTAACAGTAAAGATGACCTGTTCCAGATAATCTTACCTCCGTACTGGAGGCTACGGAAAGTGGTCCAGAGCCTACTTGAATTTCAAATTCATCCTATGTTTACTGTTTATCGAGCTATTAGAAGCATTTCACTGTATCGACTCAATGATAAAACGGTAAACTTTTATGCCTTTTCATCATCTTTATTGTTTACGCATTTTACGTCTTGACGTGCGAGAAATTTCAATAAGTACGGTAGTTTCAGCCCGCCATTCTTACGTATTTAATGTTTCTGTAGGCTATACATACAAACACATAGATATTAAACACATACATACATACTACACACAACAACACATACATAAAATTACACTAATACAATAATCACAACCGTGTGTACACGTCCTAATAATATCGCCTGTCTGTACACCACCTTACTGCCTACCTACCGCTCGACCGCGCACCGCGGCTAGCGGAGCCCTGCGCCCGCGCTGTGCCGCAAGCCGCTGTATACCTCCGACCGAGGCAAATACGCGGAATACGACCGATCGCCGCCGCCCGCGCCCCTGCGTCTCCCGCGCACGGCCGCGTCCCTCGGACGCCCTCAAGAGTCCGCTACAAACCTCTACGGCGAATGCATGCCAAATTGTTACTCGCGCCGCGCATTGATAGTTCTAAGTTTACTTTGTTATTTGTGTATAATAAACATTTATTTTACATTCTAAAGTAGTGTTTAATTAATAGGTTCCATAACCTACCCTAACACACTACAGTGGTGACCCCGAATAGTTAACACGTGCTAGTGCTACCTAAAACTTTAGTGCGGTGCGGAGTGTGGACTCAAAAGTGAACAAATACTGAACATTTCACAACGTTATGAGTGATTCCGAACAGGTCATGGAGGATACGAAGCAGTCAGAATCACCGGCATCACATGACGTATTTCGAGTCGGCGTGCGAATCCCTCCATTTTGGCCCGAGAAGCCCGCGATTTGGTTCGCTCAAATAGAAGGCCAGTTCGCGATATCGAATATTACGGCGGACACAACGAAGTTTTATTACGTCGTCAGTCATCTCGACCCGCGATATTCAACAGAGGTCGAAGATATCATCGTGAATCCACCAGCGACCGATAAATACGGCAAATTGAAGACGGAACTTATAAAGCGACTCTCAGAATCCCGCGAGAAGAAAGTTCACCAACTGCTGACACACGAAGAGCTTGGTGATAGGAAGCCATCGCAGTTTCTTAGACACCTGCAACACCTCGCTGGTCCTAAAGTGCCTGAAGAATTTTTAAGAACAATATGGTCGAGCCGGCTGCCTAACAACATACAGTCTATAATCGCGTCTCAGGTATCAGCGCGCCTCGATGTATTAGCCGATCTCGCCGACAGAATTCACGACGTCGTGCCGAGAGGTCATCAAGTGGCGTCGACATCAGCAAATATGGTGAGTGACATGGAAACTTTGTCTAAAAATATGATCGAACTTACGAAACAAGTGCAATTATTAACGCAAAAAGTCGACAATATTTCCCGCGCAGGCCGATCAACAAGGCGTAACGACCGATCAAAATCCCGCCAGAGCCGATCTCACTCACGAAATACGGAATATCCATCATGTTGGTACCACTATAAATTTGGTGCGAAGGCCACCAAATGTATTCAGCCCTGCGATTTTAAGCCGGAAAACTGCAAAAGCAGTCAGTAATGGCGGCTGACGACTGCTCTACGTGTAAAGGCCGCCTATTTATCTCGGATAAACGTACCGGCATACAGTTCCTCGTAGATACAGGTTCAGACGTGTGCGCCTACCCTAAATCGTTGTTACGTCATCAGATACGATATAACAACAAATGTAATTACGAACTTGTCGCTGCAAATGGTACTCCGATACCTACTTACGGTACATACCAACTTAATCTCAACCTTGGATTACGTCGTGAGTTTTCTTGGAATTTTATAATAGCAGATGTCTCAAAGCCAATAATAGGCGTCGATTTTTTAAGTTTCTTCAATTTATTAGTCGATTGCAGACGACAACAATTAATCGACTCGATTACGAACCTGACCGTCGGCGCACCTTCATCTCACGCAGTAACACATGAGCTGCTGTCCTTAAAAACATTTACTGGTGACACAAATTATCTCAACTTATTACGCTGTTATCCAGAGATAACCAGACCAGCTGGTTCAAATAGTGTACCAATGCACAACACACAACATCATATTAGGACAACATCCGGTCCTCCAGTAACATCACGACCGCGACGTTTGGCACCAGATCGTCTACAGATCGCGAAGAAAGAATTTGAGGAAATGTTACAAAATGGTACAGCTCGCCGTTCAGAAAGTCCATGGTCATCTCCACTACACCTGGTACCTAAAAAAGATGACGGCTGGAGACCATGTGGTGATTATAGATCATTAAATGCACGAACAATACCTGACCGGTACCCTGTGAGGCACATCCACGACTTCGCATACCAGCTGTCAGGATCCACTATCTTTTCAAAAATTGACCTCGTAAAAGCATTTAACCAAATACCAGTATTTGAAGACGACATTAAAAAGACAGCAATCACAACACCATTCGGACTTTTCGAATTTACCGCAATGACATTCGGTTTAAGAAATGCTGCGCAGACTTTCCAAAGATTCCTGGATGAAATTCTGCAAGGATTCGAATTTACGTTCGGGTTCTTAGATGATATTCTTGTGTTTTCAAAAGGGGAGACAGAGCACATCGGACACCTACGAAAAATTTTTGAACAATTAAAAAAGTATGGCGTGGTTATCAACACCAATAAGTGCGTATTAGGTGTTAACGAAATAACGTTCTTGGGTTACCATGTATCCGCAGCTGGAATACGACCCCTGCCAGAAAAAGTAAAGGCGATCCAAGAATACCCCCTCCCCAAAAATGCTAAGGAGTTACGAAGATTTTTAGGGATGATAAATTTCTATAGAAAATTTCTTCCTGGTGCCGCTCAAATACAAGGCCCACTCAATCAAGCTTTAAGTGGCCCAAAAATTAAAGGAAACACGCCCATCACTATAACACCTGAGATTCAAGAAGCATTCGACGCATGCAAAAATAACTTGTTAGAAGCTACTCTCATCTCACATCCTGATACACAAGCTGAGTTAGCACTTTTCACAGACGCTTCAGACGTGGCCATCGGAGCTGTCTTACAACAAAGAAGAATGAATGACAGCTGGCAACCACTAGGATTCTTTTCCCGCAAGTTATCTCCTGCTCAGACAAAATATAGCACCTACGACCGTGAATTACTCGCCATTTATGAAGGAATAAAATACTTTAGGTATATGGTCGAAGCGAGAACATTTCAAGTGTTCACCGATCATAAACCCATCACCTTCGCCTTTACTACAAAAAGAGACAATTGTTCACCTCGTCAACACCGCTATCTCGACTACATCTCTCAATTCACAACAAACCTCAGCCATATCTCAGGAAATCAAAACGTAGTCGCCGATGCATTTTCACGGTTGGAAAGTATCGACACTACTATTGACTACAAAGCACTTCAAAACGAACAGGAAAATGACCGTGAGTTACAGAGTTTGCTAAATAACGACACAGCGCTGAAGTTAGAAAGAGTGAAAGCTATGGACGCACACATATACTGTGACCAGTCTACTTCTCGTCCTAGGCCATTCATAACACCAACTTTTCGAAAAGCAATCTTCAATAACCTACACAATCTCAGTCATCCAGGCCCCAACGCAACAGCTAAACTAGTATCAGAACGATTTGTGTGGCCTAAGATTCGCCGAGATTGCAGAAAATGGGCTCAACAATGCACTGATTGCCAACGCAACAAAGTTACCCGTCATACCCACTCTCCTCTATCATCATTCCCTGTTCCTTCCAACCGTTTTTCCCACGTCCACCTTGACATAATAGGCCCTATGCCACTTTCTTCTGGTTTCAGGTACTGCCTTACAGCTGTAGATAGGTATACTCGATGGCCAGAAGCCTACCCTCTAGCAGACATCACAGCGGAGACCTGCGCTAGCACCTTCATTTCTGGCTGGGTCGCGCGCTTTGGGTGTCCAGAGAAGATTACAACTGACCGCGGAAAACAATTAGACTCTCAACTGTTCCAGTGCATCTCGTCGATTATAGGCGCTTACCATTGTCCTACTACAGCCTACCACCCACAGTGCAACGGCCTGGTAGAAAGAATGCACAGACAGCTCAAGGCAGCCATAATGTGCCATAACAACACGCAATGGTCGGAGGTACTTCCTCTTGTACTCCTGGGAATGAGGAGCGCCTGGAAGGATGATCTCCAAACCTCTACAGCTGAGTTGGTGTACGGCGAGCCACTTCGATTACCTGGTGAGTTCTTGAAACCATCAACTACCCACGACATAACAGATGAAGCAGATTTCGCAGCACGACTAAGAAGACATATATCGAAACTATCACCTTCATCAACATCCACCCATGGTGAGAAAATGTTTTATGTTCCTAAAGAACTTAGTACAGCCAACTACGTCTTCCTACGAAAAGGACCTATAAAAAGGTCATTGGAATCACCTTACTCCGGTCCGCACAAAGTCATAGAAAGAGGACCAAAAACATTCACAATAGACGTCCAAGGAAAACATTTAACCGTAACCATTGATAGGCTAAAACCAGCGTACATGGCTAACAACAACGATGGCTCGTCTCAGAAAACACCACCACAACCTTTACCACCACCACCACCACCATCGTCGCAAGCACCATCATCACCTGAAATCAAAACAAGAAGCGGAAGAACTGTTAGATTTCCGCGCCACTATCGACCGTGAACCGGTCTCAGCGGGGGAGTGATGTAGGCTATACATACAAACACATAGATATTAAACACATACATACATACTACACACAACAACACATACATAAAATTACACTAATACAATAATCACAACCGTGTGTACACGTCCTAATAATATCGCCTGTCTGTACACCACCTTACTGCCTACCTACCGCTCGACCGCGCACCGCGGCTAGCGGAGCCCTGCGCCCGCGCTGTGCCGCAAGCCGCTGTATACCTCCGACCGAGGCAAATACGCGGAATACGACCGATCGCCGCCGCCCGCGCCCCTGCGTCTCCCGCGCACGGCCGCGTCCCTCGGACGGACGCCCTCAAGAGTCCGCTACAAACCTCTACGGCGAATGCATGCCAAATTGTTACTCGCGCCGCGCATTGATAGTTCTAAGTTTACTTTGTTATTTGTGTATAATAAACATTTATTTTACATTCTAAAGTAGTGTTTAATTAATAGGTTCCATAACCTACCCTAACACACTACATTTCCATTTATGTTCATGGCAGCTGAAAAGTGTTTCTTTATGTTTCTTATTCAAAACACGTTCGTTTTCAAGCCTGATTACAGTTTCTTCGGCTGATGAGTATCCTTGAAAAACAAATTAACGTTGAACAAAACAAGTCAGGATAGTTTAATGTTAACGAATATTCTTTAACATTAAAATATGCTGACTTGTTTTGTTCAAAATGGTTACTAAACAAAAATTATTCAACTGCTGAATATTATTTTGTATTTACATATTTAGAGAAACAAGTAGGATGTCTTTGTTCTCGTGGAGGATTGACTGGCGCCATCTAGGGGAATTCGTGTTTACTATTTCAAAGCGTTGAAAACCAAGTTTCAAACTAGTTCAGCTTTCCACCGTCACGTCGGCGCCCGCCGTGTCGCCTGCTCTGTGCTTACTTAGTTGGACCTGTTAGCAATAGATGTCGTTAGATGAAAATAAAGTTAAGATTTAATGGGCTTATTATCTGTCCTCTCTTCTCTCGTCTATGATGATTAATCCGTTTAGCAGTAGCAGTTCAGAAATTTTCACGAAGCAGAATTTGAAGCTCATTGCTTCTGACGTTAGTCATTTTATCTTAGTTAGCAGCTTGCAGCGTTCATTAGAAGGTTCATGTCCAGCGGTAAATGTAAAGGTATCTGATTACCTTTACATTTATGATGATGGCCACAACCTCAGTACTTTGGCAACCACACGTTCACTAACTTGGGGTTGCTCGGTGATGTTGTTGAATAAAGGTCAATCGTATCAAGATAGAATCTTGCTCTACCCCAACATAAACATCTATGTTGATCATACTCCAGGATGACGACATAGCCATAACAATAATACATTCTACACATATCAGTCATTCATAAATACAGTACTAAAGAAAGACGTTTTGTTTTTAGGTGACGGCATCAAGCTGGCATCGTCGGGCTCGGGCAGCCCGGCGCCGCCGCCGGTGCAGTGGCGAATGCGGAGAAAGCCAGGTAACATGAAGTTCATTGCAATAGATTTTATTAATACCTGTGACTGGAGACAGTCCATAAAAGTAAGCTTTAAGGAATTTGACTGTACCAAAAATCAGAGTTTTACTATTCAACAAACACAGCCAGGTAACGGCAATGGCCTAAAAAAACCGAAATTAAGAGCCTCCGGGGTATGATCCCGAATAAGTTACTTTCGAGTCATTCACAAACCTGAAAATAATGAGAAAAATCTTTTCAAGTCTCTAATTCAAACTGTGTCTTGATTTTTGGAGCGAAATGAACTCGATTCATCAATGTGCTTCATCATTGAACGAAAATCTGTGTCAGGCAGTTCCGCACTACACAGTTCACAAACTTTGTAGATCAAATCAACATCCAACATCTACAGACATTATCCAGGTATGCAGACAGCTATAAACAACTGATGACAGATGTGTAAATAACACTCCAAAGGCAATAAAATCTATACGACTACACTACAATGTAGGTATGTATTAGATTATAACACTGCAATATTTCTTGATTGTGTCAATGATAAATCTCCGTTGACCTATTTTCCTGGCATCGTTTATTATATCGATGTATCTGAAGAAAGATATCCAGACGAAATGGTAGATATCGAAGACAAAAATATAAAAATATTGGTGAACTAAAAATAGAATCCGACCAAACATCAGTCCAGAAATACAGAAACTGTGTTCATGTTTATATGTGTGCAACGTGGTAAGCCAAACACCTGTACTAATTCAATGAAACTTGGCAGCTAGATGAATCATACTCGGCATTGCTGAGCCTACATATGCATAATATGACTTCCCATCTCTGTTTCGAGCATAACGAAGACGAATCACTCACGAACTTTCATCATAGTGCTTTTATCCAGTCTGTAACATACGTCAATGATACATGGAAACTACTGGCGTTACTACGTACTGGCGTAATTAATGGCGTCGCAGACATAGAAAACGACGGAGAGTTTACATTTTTCTTTTACAACCATTATTTTAACCCTTTCCCATGTTGTAAAACTGATTCATTTTACGATTCCCGTGAAACGATGATGTGATAAATATGCTCATAAAACCCACAGACGATTTCCTCGAGAACTGTTTCATGATTCATAAAATCCTTTATTTATCGTAGAAGATTATTATGCGATTTGATGACTGGGAATGCATCTGAGAGGTGGTGTAAATATGTTTATTGTTAGTCTAGGAAACTTGAGTTATTGGGACAGTTTTATGCAACTACTAAAATTTAAACGAGCTTCTACATGAGTTACTCCTCTTGTTAGTCTGTCGAAGTGTTTAATTTTAGATTCTTATCGTTCATGGACAAATGGTTTATGAATCATTCTAGCTTTTCCCACGTGTTGGCTGCGGTTTAGCAAGATGCGGCTAAATGCTATCATTAGATGCAAATAATTAATTCGCCTGTTAACCATTAGTGTCAAACTACCAGAGCTTCCAAACATATACAACTTTCCTCGTGCCATCTGATTCGTAGAAAATATTATTTTATTTTGGCAAATATAATGTTGAATCAGAAAACGTTATGTCTGAAATTATGACTGTAAAAATGAGTGTTAATTTGAATAAAATAGATTAGAAACATGTATTAGTTCAGGAGCAAAATATATTGTTGACCGAGTTCTTTAGTCACATCATGTGAGCATCCAAAATAGTCACATGTGAGGTCCCCTAAACTATTTCTAGCCGTAATAGTCGAACCAATTATTTTCATACAAACGCAATACATATGGTCAATCAACTAGTAATCAACAGGGCAAACTAGTTAAATTGATGGTGTTATTAATTGCCATCCACCATACGTAAACGTACCCTTTTAATATCTAATAAACGTAAATGGTCTGCCATCTTCGAGATAACATCTCGTAATTATATTGGAGTGTTGGTGAAGTTTTCCCCGAGGTCATTATGTGGCGATACTAGAAACCATCGCGTGATAGTAATTTTCCTTTAGCGTCATCCGAAGTGTTTTCGATATTCCTAATTTGTGTGACGTAGCAAAAACTTGACGGGTGCCCTGATAAATTTGTTTTCCAAAACGCTTAGGAGGCCCTCGACTCTGACGCAATTTAATTACTTGTCGCTCCACTTCATATTGTAAGTCACTTGAATTATTTGGATTGCTGGAAGCTGAAATTGAAATTCATTTTTAATTCCGACGCCAAAGTTCTCTGTACACTGCGCAGGTTTAATTTTTAAATACTAGCAAGATTGTTCATAGTCCGGGCGCGAGTGCCTTGTATTAAACGATGCGGAAGATTTGGCCGTGATCGCTGAAATGAAAATAAGCTGTACTAAGTTTGTGGAAATCGATTTAAACTAAATATGAACACCAAAAAGTGGTGATTATTTTTTTTAAACGCAGAATTGTTGTTTTTTGTCACAAGATTAACGTTAGCTACAAAGATCGAAGTTTTTTTTTGCGGTAAACGTTGGCAACGTTGACTGAAAAAACACTCCAAGCAATTGAATTAAAACTATTAGGTACTAGATAAAATAAGTGCTCGTGGCTAAGTAATAACAGGCTAAGCTACGCTTGCCGCGTTTGGTCCGCGGATGGGTGAGCATTTTTACATACCGAGACCCGCCATGCCTTGGAAAGCACGTTAAGCCGTTTGTCCCGGCTAAATTCTTGGATCTTTGACAGTCGTTACGGTTTCGGGGTTCGTCAGAAACCCGAACGACTGACAACCAGTCTTACTAAGGGGTATCGTGTTACCCAGCAACTGGGTTGTGGTGGTCTCATAGGCAGTAGCTCCACCTAAACTACTGGTATTGAGCTGCATCCGGTTAGACTGGAAGCCGACCCCAACATAGTTCGGAAAAGGCTACGTCGATGATGACTAGATCAAATAATTATGTAAACAAATAAAGGTGACCTTTTACTTACTGCGCAACGTTAGACACACTTGAAGGAAGACGGTAAGGTAAATAAAAACTCAGGCAGAGGTAAGGTCTACAAATCTTAGCGGAACCCTGGATAAGTAAATGAAGCCTTTTCCTCAGATCGTTTGCTTAGGGAATTTAATTTAAAGAAGCATTTTCTTTAATTGTTTTGCTGAAAATATATAGGCACTGTAAATTCACTGAAGGACAGTCATTTAAGCAGCTACATTTAGGTTAATTCGTTTAAATGCATTACTTCGATACCGACATTGTTCCAAACCGTAGGGAAACTGAAACTAATTTCAGAATTTTATTTTTGCTCTAGTGAATCCGAATTGTGTTTTTATTTTCCTGAACTTAGTTTAAAATTACTTTTTAGCACTACCGATACAAAGTAACGTAAAAATAAAAATAACGTGAGCGCTTTCTTATGCATGAGAAAACATTAATGAATTCAATTAGTTCATACTATGTAGGTAATGACTGCAGGGTACCTAGAGTATCTACTTTAGATTTCTGGAACACTGCGCCGACGCCTTGTCACACAGTGCTCTATTAATTTTCGCGCGATAGTGTATGCAATAATTTTTCCTATACGATATTTATGTTACAGTTATTGAAAGCAATGAGTAACATTTACACATGTATCCAGGATCCTAGATTTTCCTCGAAGCTATTTTAACAAATGCAAACTATCAGGCATTTTTTTTTTCAGGAAAACGTTTATAATTAATTTCTTAGGCTGGTATGATTAATCGTTCGCCACAAGGCTGGGAGGAAAACTAGCTAGGATAATAAATTATCCATATCGTACGCACAATGGGCCGGCGGCGTTTTGTTCCTTGGAGAATTGAGTGCGACGGTATTATGATAATCTCGCTCCAATTCATCATCTGTGGACTTTTCCTATTTTCGTACGGGTCAAGGTTGCGTTGAAGGTCAAGTTCGTAATGTCTGGAGGGCTGTCATGTCATGAATAATGTTCTTTTGAGGATACTTCCGAGGCTTTTTATATGTAGAGTGCCTGATTGATATCCTTACATTGGTATCCTTACATAACAAAGTACATTTCATTTGGAATTGGCTAAGCTAAATTCTAATACTGATTTGATAAACACACACAATAGCCTAACGGCCACATCCATATTGGAGTAATGGTATGGAGAGGTCAAAAGTTTCAAATAATTTCCTTACCCTCATTGTTGATTTAGTTCGTTTAATGGATAAATACTGGTATTCAGCTACATCCGGTTATACTGGATGCCGACCCCAACATAGTTGGGAAAAGGCTTGGCAGATGACAATGGATAAATCATTTCATCCAAAATCCAAAATCCATTTGGACAAAAGAAATGATTTACCCATTAAACGAACTACGTATAACTGCGAACATCAATTAATTAACAGATCAGAAACTTGATAAGGCATCGCCACGAAAGCTTTAAAAGCACTATCTTTCAAGAACTCATATGTAGTAAAAATTGAGATCTTTTAGCGTAATAAAAGCAAAATGCTTTTTAAAATTATCTTTTAACCTTGTGTTTTAAAACGTATGGTTAACTTTATTTCAAATTGTCAACGCTTTTTTATGAAAATGGTACCATAAAATTATGTTTGGCTTGTTATGTGGTCAATAAAAGTTAGTGTTATGTAGTTATCATCTGACAAGGCTATACCATATTTTGACATTATCACAAGCTTTTATTGTGTTTATAACTCATCTGCTCATAGTGAAGTAGCATTTAAAAGATAATGTAAGTATTAGAATTCTGAGTAGTTTGATGTTTTACATAACACCGTCGTATTTTATATTTATAGCTATATTATCTGTGCCATAACCGGAATGTTTGAGCAAATATTGCCTTTTATCAAATTGATTTAATTTAGATATTTTTTCTGTTTATTTTTACTAAAAATGGTTTTGTACAAAGGCTTGTTCACATGGTTTTCTTGTCGTGAAAAACTACAGTTTATTGGTCGTGTGTAGGCTCGGTTCGTCAATCTTATATGGATCACTATGTTGAAAACCAGCGTCAGGCACTAGTTATCTACGGCGCGTTGTGTTCCACGCGCGCCTCAAAGAGAAAATGTCAGCAGAGGACGGGGCCCCATAGGGCCGAAGCCTGCCGGGGCGGCGGGATTTTCCGAAAGGTTAACCGCTGCCCTGGAACAGAAAGGGCTATGGAAGGAACACGGATGGGTTTTAGTCAGTAAAAGTCTGACACTCCCTTCCGCTCCACCCAGAGCGGGAGGGGTCATTTGATGATTTCCCATCCAAAAAAAAAAAAAAAAGGCACTAGTTATCTGGCATTTTTGCTGAACTGGGCCTTTTTGGCGCAGCCGTGAGGCACACTTTCTCGCTAATTTCTTACTTCGGATTTTACACTTTTTATTTGTTTTTTTCTGATGCATGTATCTGGTGTATTGTGTGTCTTTTAGACTGCGCTAAATAAATGTACCTATTTTCTTTCTTTCTATGGAAGCTTGTTGACAGACACGTTTTTTCCTACGGCCCATTTGTATACGCCGTACCTTAAAAAAACCATGCCGTGTACAAAGGGCCTGCGATTTACCCAAGATATCTCACAAGGCACACCTATTGAATATAAAAAATCATAGTAATATCATATAATCATAGTAATAAATAGACTAATTGCTCTCTTTCTTATTCAATCCGCGGTTTGTAAATCGTTATGACAAACATTGAGCCAGGAGCTTTTTACTTCGTGCCAATAACACTGCCGATTTCGACTAACTATACACTTGATTCAACTCTTCTTAGTACCAGTTCATAAAACACTTTGTCTGACCGTTTTGCTGGTATATTCAGATAACCTTATGAAACTAGCCCCTTGGCATAGGCACGTATCACCGGTACTTCTCGTTGTAATATGACAGACAGCACTGCCGGTCGATTCTGTAAAAATCGCACCGTGGAAACTCAAGTGAAGTGAGCTTGATGTATCAGTAGTGTCAATCCCTAGCATTATTTGGAATGACAGCTCACTCCACGCTCACTTCACCTAAGTTTTCACGGTGAGATGGTTACAGAATACCACTGCTGACTAGAGCCATAGAATAAGAAAGTGTACATGCGAAACTTTAGGCGGTTATCGCGCTGCACCGGACACCGCTCCGGTCTGCTGTGTTGCCGTTTTGAACATTGACTGTAGAATCTTGATTTATATAGAAAAACCGCAGGGTATAATACACTAGCACATGGTATCCGGTGCAGTGTAATAACCGCCTAGGAGTTTTAGAGCGTAAGATATAATCGACATTTTAGCTTGAGCCAGCACCTACTTCCTCTCACAGAGAGGCAGCCTGGGTCCCGACAGTGGGTATGTTAAAGGCTGATTGTCAGTGCCGGTAGCAACCTGAAGTGGGCTATCTCTGTCAGTCGAAGGAAGGATGGCCTTTGCAGTAGACGAGTCCACGAATGGAGACCGCGTATGGGCAAGCGTGGGATACACCCTGAGACAGACTGGATTAAGAAAGTGACGAATGGGGTAGCACAACTAGGAAGAGCTCTATGATATGATGCATTGGACTGCGATAGGCTGAATTAATTGGTTCATTGATTAAGCGCGGGTCGTGTCGTGTTGTGTCGGTCGGTGATAGGAAAGCGGGTGGTTCACACAATCGGCTCACAGTCACTGGAAGAAACACAAGTTTCGTTTCTGTGGTCTTCTTTTTCTATGCTTCAACTAAGGACTAGCTGTAGCCGTCGTGCCCTCTTCAAGAATATTACGCTAGACCGCGTTGAATTTAAAACTAACTTAGTTTCTTCTTTGTTTCATGTTCACAGGTCAGATAAGTTAGTTCATATTTCTTGAGAGCAGGATTACTTTTCTCGGAAATCTTGTTTTTCTTTTCTAGATTCATTGAGATCTCTCTTCTTTCAAGACACCTACCATAATCAGCCTATAATGTTCCCACTGCTGGGACACAGGCCGGCTCTCTGTAAGAGGGAGTGGGATATAATGCACCACCTGGGCCCAGTAGTGCGGGATCGTGGCTGTCACATTTCTTCGATTTTTTTTTTGTTCTAGGACATGCTGGTTTCCTCACAATGTTTTCCTTTACCGTTTCGAGAGCAGTGGTGATGAAATTAAATACACAAACTAAAGTGCCTGCTTGGGGTCGAACTCACGACCTACAACTCGTCATTCGGGGCCGATACCACTGGGCCACCGCTACTCCCAGACACCTGGGGGTCTAATCCGAAGGGCAAAGTGCGAAAGTTCGGATCGGACCGACACATGGCCGAACCGAATATTATTGAAAAATGCGAAAAAAGTTCGAATCGGCTCAGTTGGGTCGGGACTATAGTCAATATTCGAAAGAGTGTAGGAGTGTAGGATCGGAACCGACCGAACCAAATGGTAACTTCGTAGCAGGAAACGGCCTAACATTCGGCCGATACTACTTCGGAGTAGACCCCCTGTATTTACAGTTCAGCTCAACCCTTACCCACAAGAGAAATATAGCGGATTCACATCTCAACTCAACACCGTTCGTACGGACTAATGTTTAAATAATAATTCTTCTGGAGACAAGATATTGATTATTCTCTCACACGTTAGGTATTCCAGCTTTCTTCAAAACATATTGCGTGACAGAATATTCGGGTTATGCGGAGGATGGTTTAATAGCGACTCTCCATCTAATCGGGCCACAGCGAGGTCACACTGGAGAAATTCACGTTTATGTCGTTTTTACTGGCAACTACCCACCGCTGCAGCAAAGGACTATAAATTAATTCGACTGAAACCTCGCCACTTACTCAGTGGAAATACTGGCTTTTGTCGGACTGAATTAAACCATATTTTATCATTAGTTACCATATAATGGTGGCACGAAAGTAATATAGTCGTGAAAGTGTGAACTTTAATGTAACGTTTCGTTTCGATCCCGTGGGAATATCGGGATAAAAAGTATCCTATATGTTATCCTGGTTATGAAACACCTGTGTGCCAAATTTCATCCAAATCCGTTCAGTAGTTTTTGCGTGAAAGAGTAATCATCCATACAAACTTTCATGTTTATAATATTAGGGGTTAAAGTATGAAATTGCCGATTTGTACTGAAAAACTGAAATTCGTTTTTTTTTTTAATTTAACATATTTTTTTAATCAAAATAATTACCATTATTATCTATACATTGCTGCCATCTAATAGGAAGGTCATTTATGCCTTTGCGATAGAACTCTCGTGATCTAGATTCGACAAACTGTGTGAAAGCATTTTGTACTGCCTCCTGAGAAGAAAACTTTTTATCACGTAGAAAATTGTCCAAATCACGAAAAAATTGGTAGTCCGTTGGAGTAAGGCGAATACGGAGGGTGACGAATGGTTTCTAATTGCAGTTCCTGTAGAATTAAAACGGTTTCTTGTGCTATATGAGGTCTCGCGTTATCATGGAGCAATAATGGTGAAGATCGATTCATGAGTCGGGGCTGTGTTGGCTAGTAATTTTGTTATTCAAAATTATTAGAAATTTTGCGGGGCTTATAGCACTATAGCACGGTATAATAAAGTTTATTATAATTATTTGTGGCTAAGTAATAACAGCCGCACGGGTCGACCAATCAGGTTAAGCTACGCTTGCTGCGGTTGGTCCGTGGATGGGTGACCATCTTTACATACCATGACCCCCCGTGCCTCGGAAGGCACGTTAAGCTGTTGGTCCCGGCTGTCATTCGTGGATCTTTGACAGTCGTTACGGGTCGTCAGAAGCGCGAAAGTCTGACAACCAGTCTTACCAAGGGGTATCGTATTACCCTAATAAGTAGGTTGTGGAGGTCAGATAGGCAGTCGCTCCATGCAAAATGTATTCAGCTGCATCCGGTTAGACTAGGTTAGAAAAGGCAAGGCAGAAAAATACTTCTCATTTCCCTACATTTTGACAAGTTTGTGACATTTGTTTGTCGCCGAGATGAGACTGTGACTAGATTTTGAAAGTTTTAAATTACAAGAATTGGCTTTCAGGTGTCTATACACTTTCTTAATTTTATGGTTTTTTTTCTATAGCACCCATATTTGTATTTTTTATCGATGAAAAGAGAAAGGATATTTTAATTATGAATCTAGAAATATTGCTTTATATAAAATAATATTTAGATTATTAACCTAGTTTTCTCTTTTCTACCTCTCTGATGTTTTACTTTCGTTTTTAAAACCTGACCTTACACAACACTGATTTCTGTTTCTGAGGCGGTAGTTATGTCGTCATTCGATAATACTATCTCGTCAAACGGGACACCTGTACGAGTGAAGTACCTGAAGGTGAGGTATGATCAACTGAACCTTATTCACAAAACTGAGAAACTATGCCGATAGAGTATATGAAACTTTTAGATTCTTAGTTCATATCTTCATAAATTAGAGGCACACGAACTTACTTCATTGAGTTTACCTCTAATTTATTTGAGTTTGTGAATCGGCGCCGCTGTATAGATGTTGGTTTTAGTATGTTTTATTTGTTGTGGGTGCTATAATTCGCGGTTTCGTTAATCGTCCGTATCGTGCGAACTATGTGAATTAGGCAAAACCGCGGCTAACACATTGTATCACTAAATTTTGTGAGGCGGTCACAAATTCAATTAATTTGAAAGTTCGCTGCGGTCAATGTTCACTTTTAACTTTGTTATAGTAGCGTCAATGATTATTTGATTATGTTTCGATAAAGGAATTTTGGAAGTTTGTAATGGAAATTCTAATTGTATGGCCCAGAACCCGTTATCACTAACACTAGGCGACACCTAAATGACGGCTAAAATAAAACATCGCCGTTGGATTTTCAACTTTCGGCGCTGGGCCTATCGTTGTTTGCTCTATTAGAATTCAAAATCAAAATAGTTTATTTCACATAAACCTACATGGGTACTTGAGAAACGTCAGAAGCTAGGTGCACGGTTCCAATTGGTCGTTTCCTATGGCGAGCCGGTAAGAAACTCCACGGTTACTCTTTAAAAAATTATTGGATTTTACAATGTTTTGAAATTACAGTTATGCAATGGTCGCTGTAACACCATGAACATAAGGCTACAGGAGCTAGTGCGAATCTTGGGGTTCATTTGATTAATCGAGTCTGGTCAAACTTTGCTACATATCGCAACGCTTCGGGTTTACAATAGGTACGGAACGCACATATAAAAAAAAGAAACTTCAACCCAACTACGAATAAGGAAATGAAAGGGATGAAGTTTCGCATCATGATGGAAATTCAATATGGCGGACGCTGTAACATCGGCCACATTGCCCACATTGACTTTCTTGTGACACCATGTAGACACATTCTGGATAGAGGCAAATCCCAGGATACCAATAGGTTCTGTAGTTTAGGCTGAGTAAGGTTGCAAAATATTTTCTTACATACACGACCCACCAATCAACCTTCACAATTATTTGTAGTCCTTTGCTCTTGTTTCGTGATTATTTTTATATACCTATTATATTTTAGAGTACCGTACCCAAAGGGTGAAAACGGAACCCTATTACTAAGACTTCGCTGTCTGTCCGTCCGTCTGTCCGTCTGTCTGTCCGTCTGTCTGTCCGTCTGTCTGTCACCGGCCTGTATCTCAAAAACCGCGATAGCTAGACAGCTGAAATTTTCACAAATTATGTATGTCTGTTGCCGCTATAACAGCAAATACTAAAAACAAAATTAAATAAATATTTAAGGGGGGCTCCCATACAACAAACGCGTACAGCAATTTTTTTTGCCATTTTTTGCTCGATATCAATAATGGCAACAGGTAGGCACTTGTAATATTCACAAAATACTCAGTTGTATTTTTACTTTAATAATAAATAGTAAAATTAAAATAAAATAAATATTTAAGGGGGGCTCCCATACAACAGACGTAATTTTGTATAGATAATGGTACGAAACCCTTCGTGCGCGAGTGCGAGTCGCACTTGGCCGGTTTTTTAATTTGTTTTCGTGTTGTGGTTTGTGTATAGATAAGTATACACAAACCACAACAACACGAGGACATATTATCATATATATGTATATGATATTTATAGCCGTTGGTCCCGGCTGTCATTCGTGGTTCTTTGACAGTCGTTACGGGTCGTCAGTAGCCCGAAAGTCTGATAACCAGTCTTACTAAGGGGTATCGTATTACCCAGTAGCTGGGTTGTGGAGGTCAGATAGGCAGTCGCTTCATGTAAAATACTGGTATTCAGCTGCATCCGGTTAGACTGGAAGCCGACCCCAACATAGTTGGGAAAAGGCTAGGCAGATGATGATGATGATATGTATATGATATTTATATTGTATATTAGTATGGTTGTATGGTATGGTGGTGGTGGTTTTTAATTTTTTCTTTATATATGGTATTTATTGCATAATATGTGACTGACGGTACACATGGCGACATTAATCAAGCTATGCATTTCCAGTTTTAGCTGACCTCGCATTGTGTAGGTTATTAGTACAATGAGAAGTCAGCTTATACTGGAATACTACCTGCAGTGTTGTCTCTCCTTCTCCTTTAAATCCATCTAAAGGTGGTCTTTCTAAAAGATCGCTTTTAGCGATAAGTGTACATAGTAAAGAGTTTTCTATTATATTCTATTCTATGAACTGAGAAATTTAAAACCCTTCGTTGAGTCTTTATTTATTTTATTTTACCATTTATGTACACACATATATAAAAAACAGACAATAATAAAAAGAGAACCGAAAAATAGGTACAAAGGCGACGCTTATTTCGTAAGAAATCTCTTCCAGCATGCCTGCGATAGGACAATAGATAGAGATATGTAGACGGCGTGTGAAAGAGTAAAGGAGACAAAAAAAACATAAAATTATCAACAATTCTTAATTTTCGGTAGTCGGTTATAAAAACTACCAACATTATTAAGCAATCGTTATGGAAGTAATACCACCTTATTAAGTTACAGCACCAAGAGACTGATCCGCAACTATTCTGTAACTCGTAAACATCTATTTGCCTAACCTTTTCCCAACTATGTTGGGGTCGGCTTCCAGTCTAACCGGATGCAGCTGAATACGTATTTTCCATGTAGTGACTCAAATCAAAATCAAAATATTTTATTTCACATAAACCAACATGGGCACTTATGAAAATTCAGAAGCTAGGTGCACGGTTCCAATTGGTCGTTTCCTATGGAGAAGAGCCGGCAAGAAACTCCACGGTTGCCACGGTTTTCACGACGTCTTGCAACGACTGTCAAAGATCTAGGAATGCCAGCTGGGGCCAAAAGCTTAACGTGCTTTTAGAGGCACGGAGGGTTTCGATATGTAATGGATGGTCACCCATCCATGAACCTACCGCGGCAAGTGTAGGTTACCCGTCGATCGACTCGTGCGGCTGTTATTATTTATCCACGACACATATTCCGTTATACCTATTCGTATTTTCATATATTTACGAGATGTATATGGAAATACAAATAGGCACAACCTACTTGCAAAAGCTGTTATCAGATAAAGCTATAAAATTTCATCGCAACGTGTGTGCCCTCATCAAAGTCATCGATGGCGTTACGGGATGTTACTGGCTGAAAACCAATTAAGTATGAGGATACTAAAAAAAAACTCTTTTGCAATTTGGATGTGAGTCGAGTATATTGGAAATCGTCGATAGGTGTACAGTCCCGTGTTCCTCTCCATCACACTCCTCGGATGCGCTATCATGTATATGGAAGTGAGTATGTTGTTTGTGTGGGTTTCATTGCAAGTTTACTTTTAGCTATTCATTTGTTTTATATCACTAAATTCATTGGTAGACAATGTACAGTCCATTGCCGTCCATTTTTCTGCTTACTCTGTAACCTACTTAACTACATAAATAAACTTAACTACTTAGTGCATCTCAGTGGAACGAATTTCTCTGTACAGTCACGAGCACCAATATGTCAACACTTGGCAACTTTCAATTGCGATTTTTCGTGAAATAACGAATGCAACGTTGAAATACGACACATTACATAAACCCATGGGTACGAAAATGCTATGTTCGTAGCAACATAAAATTTCATTCACAAATAAAGGAGTAATTCGCTTTTGAATAAAGCCGACTGTATACATACTTTTGCTCGTGACTGTACATTATATAGCTACTGTGTTCTGAAAAGTGCTCTGATGAATATACAGAGTTAAATTAAATTGATGAGGTTTTTAGGGTCAATGGCCGCTGGTAGGTAGGCTGTTGTTATTATTGAGTAGGTATGAGTTGAGACAATCTGTTTTTTTTTATCGTGTTTTGATGTCGATACCTTTGACGTCAAGTGTAGGAAAACAAAACTGAAATTTCAAGTCTACACTATTGCGGTCGATGACCCCAAAAATGCATCAAGTTATTTTATTTTTTGCGTTATTAAATTTAGGTATCGATTCGATACCCATCATGTCTGCAAAGTTTCGCTAGCTATTTTAATTTGACCTTGTATATGCCTTGGTGGCACTCAGTTTTGAGTGTCAATAAATACAGATATAAGTGTCAGAAATATGTAGATCATAAAAAAGCTGTTTTAAAGTGATGTAATTTTTTTTGGACCACTGTAGGTATACCTACTCAAACTCAAACTCAAAGCATTTATTTCAAATAAACTAATTACAGGCACTTTTAAATTCTCAAGGGGTCGGTCAGTCAGAAAGATGAAGCTATTTGCCCATTCCAAAGCGTAGTAGGTATGTACCTATCGAGAAGAACGGGCAAGAAACTCCACGGACACTCTTTAAATCATAAAATTTTTACAAAATATTGGTTACATCATTCATGTTGAAATTATACATGTGAGAACGATGTAGAAAGACGTGCACGTTAAAAGCGTCCGTACTAAAAAATATCAAAACAAAAAAAACAATTCAGAAATGAAAATAATTAATATAATCCCCTTCAACCGTAACTATCACTGTAAATGGTTTATTTCCAAACAATAGATTCATTTAATAGACTGTCTTAAATAAAAACATGTCTAGACGCAGTTTCTTAACGAACTAAAAATAATAAAACCTTTCTCAAGTGCACACATCCGTGAGTAAATACCATAAAACTAAACGATTTTTATTTTATAAATGCAATTTAAGATTTTAATTAACTTGAAGAAAAAAAAGTTTTAATTGTGCTGTAAAAGCAAATAACTACTGCACATTGAGAAGTAGTTTGAACTGCAATATCGTGGCAGTTTTATGACTCTAAAAATCTTAAATCTTGATTTATTTAAGCATGTTATTACGTAAAGGTTCTTCACCAAACATTTTAGCTAAATATATGTAAAATCAAAAAGTTTTCTGTTCAATTGTCTTAATATATTGAAATTGATCCATCCGTTTGGGAGCTACGATGACACAGACAAAGACTTCCCACTTTCTTTCCGAACCCCTTTTGCATCGGTAGGTAAAAAAGTAAAAGGAGATCATTCATTAAATGACTCTGAACTATCCTTATTAACTATGTATGATAATAGTGAACTTTCAAACTCATGTCCTCGTAACTTGACGGAGAATAATCCTACTGGTTTGATCCGATAGTAATAAATGGAGAGAAAAACGTATTCTTTCGGAATATAGCTTTTTTTTTTGCTTGGCTCACTGTCTTATTGAGCCCAAAAATGTAGGAACGGCGAATGTTCTCCTTTAAACTTTTTCCCCAAGGGTGGTGAAAAAGTTTCCACAGTTTTTTGATCAAGTTTTTTCCTTTAATAATTAAGTATATTCATATAACATTTTGTTTGTTAATTCATTTCTAGGGCAATGAACAAATGAGCATCAGCTTAGAATACAGCATACTGGAGAAATTCAAATTACTTACAAAGTTACAAACTTATTGTTTGGTTGGCACGCTAATAATTCCCGTCAGCTAACCACTGACTGTGGCCTTTGTACTGTGGAATTACGTACTCAAGATATACGTGGAGAAAGTTTAATGCATTGAAACTTTCAGTTGAAGGGCTTCTGTTTATATTTTTGTAATACATTAAACAGTCGACATCACTTCATCTTTTCTACTAAGCAGAGATGAATGTAAAGTTGGTTGTAGGTTGGAAAAAACAGCAATAAATTTCGTTTTTATCATCCAACATATTAATCATACATTTCATCATTCATACGCTTTGCACAGTCAGATTCCATACATAATCGCAATAATTAGAGTTTGATATTCAACTTCCATAACTTTTCATCATTCATGTCACATTACAGGTACTAAACTGACATGGATTTGACGAAGGTTACTTCATATCCAATGATACCTATGTTACTTGATATTCAACGTAGATAGCACTTGTTTCTCGACCTATATCTGTTTATTTTTTTTATAAGGGTTAAGGCCACAGACAATTTTGTGAGTCATGCGAGCTGGCCAAATATTAGATAAGTAGGTAATATAGGTCACATTTTTTTTCTCTCTCGATAAGATCTGATATTTACTGAACCGAATCTTTACACGTTCTGATCATGTAGGTTGTACAATCGTTCTTACTTATAGATTTATTTTGATACTCGTAGGTACCTCTTGATTGACGTAATGCTCAGAGAATTTACGAGTTAATGCTAAGATCAAGTTGGCAGTATTGAGTTTGATAATTCACAACTTCACAAGGTCCTAGAGCCTTCAAGAATCTGTTTTGACAGTTTTGAAATGTAGATTATCTTCATGAACAGGCGTTTATAAACAAAAGTTTTCGTGTTTAAGTTTCATCTATGAAATGAAATGTTTGAAATGAAATGAAATGTTTGAAATGAAATGAAATGTTTGAAATGAAATGAAATGTTTCATGACGGCACGGTTGGCGCAGTGGTTAAGCGATTGACTGCTGCGCTGCGTGTCACGGGTTCGATTCCCGCACGGAACAAAAATATTTGTATTGCCTACCGGTAGTTGTTCCAGGTCTGGCTGTTTGTGTATGTGAGTTTAAATGTTTGTGAACTCACCCACGATACAGGAGTAATTCCTAGTGTGGGCCAAAGTTTTTTTAAATAAAAAAAATCTATACCTACATACTAATATTATAAAGAGGTCGAATTTGTTCGTTTGTATGAAGGGGGAATCACTAGAACTACCATACCACTACCATTCAGATTAAAAAAAATCTTTTTGCAATTTATAGCCCTGCAATTCTTAAGCCTCATCCTTCTTAATATCACGCTATGACCCTTAAGAGCCGAGAAAAAGAAATGAAATATAGCGCAGACAGATGCGATGCGACGGGATGGGTCGGGGGACAAGAATTTCACGCGGACGAAGTTGCGGACAGAAGCTAGTGTTCGAATAATTCCATTTTGTTTCTGAAACTAATCATCTTGTGAGGAAACATTGGTTTAAACTAAACCTAAAATGGGGCTTAATTAAATATCAAACATTATTTCGTATTATGTAATGGTCTTACGTGACTACGCTTATTTACAAACAACTATAAACCGCAATTTATCGCGGTTTGCCTGTTTCGTTTCCACGTGTATCTGAATCTGAACACTGTAACGAATTGCCTTCAACGATACCCATAACTTGTTATTGTATTTATTACATTGTTATGTATTACTTACCTACCGAAATACACAATGGAATTTTACCGCTTCCCGTAATATTTTTGTGCTACAAAGTAACCAAAGTTCACCAAAGTGCATTAGGTACTTCCCATTCGAGTTAAAGAAAACATGAAGGTCTCAACATGAATTATATTCAGCTGCGAAGAAACATAGGAACTATGTTGCATATCTTTCAAAGTTGAATGATTTGTACGATGATAATATCGAAATCAAAATAAAACACACATGCTGTTGAATCGACTTCGTAGTAAAGGTAGGGTAGCATGAAGCGTTTTCGGCACCAAAGCGCTGAAATAATCTTAAATAAGGGGGAACAACTTATTCCCCCTTATTTATGGCGGACACCGTGTGACCGCGGTGGCAGTTAATGACTTACAAGTTAAGTAATGATTTTTTTACTAGCCATTAATCCCACTGCACACATCCCACTGCTGGGGAAAGGCCTCCTACTCTCCTTCCATCTCTCCCTGGGGGGGGGGGGGGGGGCTAGACAAAATACAAGCGTTTTCCGCTCACGCTAAGGACTTAACGTTAGCGCTGCCAAGGACTAATCTTTATTAAAAGTAATATTTAGCGTCTGTTAACCATACATTTTTGACGTTAAAACGTAATAACTTTAAGCAACGTTTATAAATAAGAGCGATTAAGGCCAGGCTGCGTGGTGTGAACCATAGTTATATTATTATATTATATACAATTTTTGAAAATGTTTTTGAAACCATGGTTTTTCTTCAGCTCGGTCATCTTCAGGGAAAACTGTTTTTGGAACGGACTCTAATTGAAATGAATTACTGGTCTTTGATTGGATTCTATAGCCACTACAATATCCGAAGTGTATCCGGCTACAACAAAGAATAAACAAACAAACTGTAGGTAAGATAAAAGTTATAATATTATGAATCAGTTAAGAAACTCAATATAATGATACGGTATTATTCATAATCTTTCATAAATTGTTACAAAATATGAGGATGAGCACGTGCACCCCTCGTGGCTCACAGGAGGGCTCTGTTTGTGTTTGTTACGGCTTATTCCAGTGACGTGGTTAATAACCGGCGACGCATCCAAACCAAACATACGCTTCTAGACTTTCATACGAGTATAAATACCGTAAATACTCCGTTTAGTTCACACTTGGTGATCTTTCGGAAAGATCGGTTGTTAGTTCCGAAATATCCGATGTTTATTTTTCTACTACGGCTTTCGGAAGCTCTTCTTCAAAATTAGGAGCATTTCTGTCTGGTGCAGTTGCAGTGTTCATGTGGCTTATTTAACAAAACTTCTCGCTTCTCATTTTGAAATACTTCCTATGTTTCGTCCAGTTTATATAAAATACAGAAGATTAAAACCCAACATTGGCAAACGTGTCTATCTCTTAAAATTACCGACCAAACATTTAACCCTGGCACAATCCAAGTGCCAGCCAAAGCCATTACTGTAACCCTATCTCACGGAGGGAAGTCTATTCGGTTACTAACCCATCTACGACTAAGGTACATGTATAGGTAAAATACAGAGGTATTTCGTGATTAATCCGTTGAAAGCTCAGTCTTAGACATTGATTGCATTGTTAAATGTTTTACAACCTTGTAAATATTCTTAGGTTTTTACTTGGCTTTTTATCAGCAATGGTCATCATCATTCACAGACTTATATCTTATATAGCATTTTTATATCCCTGCTGGACATAAGCTTCCTCCCTCAGACGCCATTCTGTCCCGCTCTGTTTCGATCTTGTCCAGTCTTCCCGAAAAGAAAGTTTGTCATCAGTGCGATTCGTATACAAAGTGGTGGTTTGTATTGTACACGTTATTGTTGATTTCATAACCAAATCACTTGAATATAACTACGTGTCATATTAAAGATCTCTGTCACGTCTTGTATAACCTGTATTATACATAACGTTATGTCTTTCAAATTACCCATTCGTACATTGTTCATTCAAAAAGTATTATCCATTTAAGACAGTGTATTGTTGTTATATTCCTTGAATATAAAACACCGGCTGCGTTCCCCTTCGTGTCGGGACTGTCGGGCAAAGCTGTATTGGACTACATAAATAGGTAGCTTATGCCTACGGATGTATTTATATGGATTCGTGAACAGATGTTCATGCGATCAAGGGTCAGCGGTATCAAACACGTGTATTTTTACCCCTTTTATAGTCAAGGTCTCGTACTTAAATCCAACATAGGTAGTAAGTAAAGTTCTGTACAAATATTCTGAAATGTAGATGATTCAATCTTTACGCGTAGTTTTTATAGGATGAAAAGTTGATAGTCTAATCGTTGGCGTAGGTCGCCACTTTGTACCTTAAATGCATTCATCACAATGTGAGCTTTAGCGGTATCAGATTAGGATTCGTTTTCGTGTATACTGTCGGGTTCACTGGCAACAGTGTTCGTGTATCAGTGTCAACGATCGTGTGACTACTCAGCTTTTACTTGTTGGGACACGATTTCATCGCAGTAGCGATATCGATCAGCTGTTTGTTTGCATTGCGCTACAGGGGTCGCCAACCCACAATCCCACATCACATGCGTGGCGATGACACCATTCCGATACGAACGGCAAGCCAAAAATACATTAGTGAATGAACGAATCCCGCCAATTCCGAGCAATCCTGAAGCTGCTGTGGAAAATTTCACATCCGGCGACCGCCTGGAAACCTTCCGATAGCGTCACGCAAAAATGGACTTTGTTCGAGTGGAACAAGAGTTTTAGATATCATATAGGGTAGGTCAGGATTTTTTTTTGTTCATGCTCATGCATTCGAATTTGGATAAACCAGGTGTGAATAACAAAAGGCTTGATATTCAAATTCAATATATGAAATGACTAGCTGCGCCCCACGGTTTCACCAGCATAAGTTTCTATCCCGTGGGAATATCGGGATATAAAGTCTGTGTTAATCCTATGTGTTAATCCTGGTTACAGACTATGGGTGTGCCAAATTTCATCCAAATCTGTTCAGTAGTTTTTGCGTGGAAGAGTAACAATCATCCATCCATCTGATCCATCCATACAAACTTTCGCGTTTATAATATTAGTAAGATTCAGGCATTCAATTTGAACTAAATACATTTCACCTCTCTAAACCTACATTTTTATTTAAAAGGCCGCCCTGTGATAAATAGCTTGCTATATCTGAGTAATTTCAGTGTCGGCAGGACCGCAAATCCCGGTAATTTGCACGGAACCGTTCGCCTGTCATGATGGGGTGCTTAATCTTCAGCCTGTGTCGCACGTTCCTCAGTTGTAAGGGTGTGCACATAACGTGTAAGCTCACTCTATTTTCGGAACATTTCGCGTGGTGTTAGTGTCAGTCCTGACACTGGAGTTACGTGAAATATTTTACAATGTGAAGTGAAATTCGAGATGCCTGGCGCGCGAAATTTATTTCACGTTAATTTACACTCGGTGACGTGTGATAGCTGTAGAATGCGTTTTCACTGCGAATACCTCAGTGAACCTCATTCATGTAGGTTAGGTACAAAGAATAAACATTTTCATGGTCTTTGAACCTCTTATCGACGCGCAAACGTGCCCCTGAATTACATAAATATATTTACTTTTCATTGCTTTCAAGCAATGACAAGTAAATATATTTTTCAGGGTTTGTTTATAAACTAAACTATAAAGTATAGACCCCTTTTTAAAATTAACGAGATAACGAACACATAATAATGACAATGCAAATAGCTGCCTCAATGTAATGAAAATAAAAGCGATAATTCGAAGTAGGCGAAGAATTTTAAAGGGGAAACTTCAAAGCTGTTATCCCAGTGGCTAATTACAGTCTGTGTAGAAACTTCAGCAGTCAATCAAAACTGTCCCTTACTTTAAATAATGTAACTCGAGAAAATATCGTCGATAATTTATTAAAGTCCCAACTAAGACGCATGTCCTAGAACTCGGATAAATGACTCTAATTTATTAAAACGATATTATTTCCAAAGGCGTCTCTTTTCAAGATCCCTTTTGTAAAATGACTAGACTGGATAGTCGTTATTTATTTTGGACCCTTATTAAATATCTTTGTTGGGCGTCTACTTGAGAATTTATTAAGAAATCTTTTTGAAAAGTGTCAAGTATTATTACGGGCTAACGAAGGCCTCTGATTTCAGGGACATCTCCAAAGATAGTCACGTAAAATATAAACTTCGGGTTTGGGAGCGGTAATTTTGTACATGAAAAGGCGCCGCATCGCGCGGTTGTACATGTAGTTTTATTACACCTATATATTCGTGGAGTACTGTAATTTATTTCAGATAAGGATCGGGAGCATGCTTGGCTCTGTTCTGCGGGTTGAATGATAAATGACGTAAGCACTGCCAACATCTAAAGAACCTGCGTTTGTTTCGCACTTGGCACAACCATTGGCACTTCTACCACAATAAAATTTAGTAAAAAAATGTAAAATTCTTACTTATATTTTCTTTAGAATATCGCATTGACCCAAATATGTAACCCGAAAATACTGATTCTGAGTGAGTTCCTTGCCAAAAACTGGCAAAACTTAAATAATTATGTATATTGTTATTTCATTCAGTTAATGTTGTTCCCTGAATTTACTGCAATGAATTTTGTATGTTACACTTATGACGATTTAGATGGCAGGGAGTTTTTTTTTTTTTTATTACTGACGATAAATTCCAGCGCTGGGGGTTTCAGAATGATCTACTGAATTCATGGTAACCGGTTGCATGTCGATGTCCCTGCCACCCTGTATACAATATAATCCTACTAATATTTATCATATTAGTAGGATTATAATATTACCTACTAATATTATAAACGCGAAAGTTTGTATGGATGGATGGATGTTTGTTACTCTTTCACGCCAAAACTACTGAACGGATTTGGATGTTTGGTAGGTACACAGATAGTTTATAGCCGTGATTAACACATAGGATATCTTTTTATCCCGATATTCCACGGGATCGAAACTTATGCGGGTGAAACCGCGGGGCGCAGCTAGTATTTTAAAAAGCCATAAAAAAAAAGAATATTTAGACTCAATATCACAGCCCTTTGTAGTCCATATAAAACTTCTTCTAGTTAAAAGTACAAAATGAAAAGGGTCTAGATTGGGTTTTATTGCTTTTTATCTACGAAATAATAATCACGATGGCATTGTCTAGTTTCAACTGTTTCTATTTCACTGAAGAGAATCGGTGTACTGTGAAAACGATACGAAAAATTCTTTGCAATTGTTTTGGTATTCCGTTTTTCTGAACCCTTTGTTGGGTTGAGTGGAGCTTTTGTTGAAATGCACAATCATTTTAAACGTTGGAAAGTATTAAATGTTTTGTCCTTTTCATAGAACCTCCCATCAACAGGACCATTAGCTTTTATTGAACGAAAAACACCCGTTTACGCGTTTTTATTGAAAAGAGCCAATGTTCTTGAGACTGCAAGATATACAAAAACGTCCGAGATCTTGTCTACGTCCTTGCATATATTATATTTTAGTGCTAATAGTCTAGTATTATGAGTACTAAACAGTAGTATCAGAGATACAAAACACTTTTATTTACATGTTCGTATTGAATTACAATCATTAACTGTCAGTGTTTTGTTTACAAACCCGATTTCCAATTTACTGAAGTACTAGCTGCGCTCGTGGGTGCATAAGTCTCTATGGGAATCCGTGGGAATATCGGAATACAAAGGATCCTATGTCCTTATCCAGGTCATGGTCTACCCATGAGCCAAATTTCATCCAAATTAGTTCAGCTGTTTGAGCGTGACCACGTAACAAACAAATATATAAAAAAAAAAAATCCTTTCGTTTTAGGGTTCCGTACCCAAAGGGTAAAAACGGAACCCTATTACTAAGACTTCGCTGTCTGTCCGTCTGTCTGTCCGTCTGTCTGTCACCAGCCTGTATATCAAGAACCGCGATAGCTAGACAGTTGATAGCTTTTTTGCTCAATATCAATAATGGCAACAGGTAGGCACATAAAATATTTACAAAATACTCAGTTGTATTTTTAATTTAATACTTAATAAAATTAAAATTAAATAAATATTTAAGGGGGGCTCCCATACAACAGACGTAATTTTTATAGATAGTGGTACGGAACCCTTCGTGCGCGAGTCCGACTCGCACTTGGCCGGTTTTTTATAATATTAGTTCAGATAAAGCTTATCATTTTCGAAAACCAAAAAAGGTTGCCATTTTCACATTTGATTTACGTAACATGTTTAATACTTTAGCTACATTCGTGCTTGCCTGAATTCGAATAAACAAATTATTATTCGTTACGTAGTTTAAGGGAAAATATGCCTGGGAATAATTGTGTGAAACACGTGTACACGTGTTTCACACAATTATTCTCGTAGTGACGTACGTCACTACGTATTGGATAAAGGATCATCTCGATTAAATTAATCACACAGACGAGATCGAGTGTGTCGGCAGAGAACTGGGAGTCTCTCCATTGCTTTTGTATCTGCAGACCAGACAGCTTTATATCTATTACCTTCTGTCCAAAATATTGTTGTTATCATATTATGAACTAGTATGTACAGCATATATGTACAGTCACGAGCAAAAGTATGTATACACTCAGCTTTATTCAAAAGCGATTTACTCCTTTATTTTTTAATGAAATTTTATGTTATGACGAACATAGCTTTTTCAGGTTTATGTATTTCAATGTTGCATTCGTTATTTCACGAAAAAAATCGCAATTGAAAGTTGACATATTGGTGTTCGTGACTGTAAATACTCGTATTTTCTTTAAATGTTTTGTCTGTTTGTGTGAAATTTCGGCTCCCGACCCACTGAGTCGCATCGCATCCCATCGCCCGCCCGCGCTATTACATCGTTTTCGCTTCGCATTCTTTCTTTTTTTTCTTTTTGCTCGGCTCCTAAGGGTCGTGTAGCGTGATGTTAAAAGAATGAAATAACTTACCTCAAGCAATCAATCAATCAATCAGATCAAATGCAAAAAGAATTAAGTATATATGTGGTTTTTGCCTTTTTTGTCGTATACGTATCGAAAATGATCATCTTCGTTCTTCATTCATATTTACCCTAAATTCATGTCGTCTTTAATAAAATTCTACGAGGCATTATGAAAGTTGTTGTAACGAAACCTATGTAGTTTAACGATAATCAATTCACTGATGTTATAATAATGTAGAACCCTATTCGTTTCGTTTCTAAATTCTGAATTCCTAACTTAGTTGGACACATTAACATTTGTTTTTGGTTCTGGACTAAAAATAAACCGTTACCTTTAACTTTATTATTTTGTTAATACATTATTTAGTAGGGTTCTAATTGTTTAGATTTCCTATAGATAATTCAAAACAACTAAGTCTATTTTAGATTTTGACTGTTGTAACATTGGTAGATCTGTTATCTATCAAACGACGTAATTTCAGAAGAAGCAATAACGATATAGTAATTTACTGTTACCGTTAGCCTGCATCCTCCCACAGCTGGGCATAGGCCTGTCCCCATGTCTTCCAGCTCTTTCCATCCGGGGATAAAGTGGACCACTGGGCGTTTATAACAAAAAGCAATCATCGTGCGAGTACGCTATCGTCGCTCTTTTTTTAACCCACGACGCAAAAATGTTATTTAACCCCCGACGCAAAAGCGACGGGGTGTTATTTAACCCCCGACGCAAACGACGGGGTGTTAACGTGTCTGTGCGTGTGATTGTGTGTGTGTGCCTTCTGTGGCATCGTAGCTCCGCAACGGATGAACCGATTTTGATTTTGTTCTTTTTGTTTGAAAGGTGAATTAGTCGGGAGTGTTCTTAGCTATGTTTGATGAAAATCGGTCCAAGAAGGCCGCCGCCACAAAATGGCGGATTACATATTTTTTCATAACTCCCTCAATATGGGTATCAAATGAAAGGGCTTGACTAATAGAATACTATACACTATGGTAAATTTCAAATCCAAGATGGCCGCCACCACAAAATGGCGAATTATACATATTAGGCGATATATGTATATATGATTAAACATCAAATTACCTGAATCTTAAAACGCAAGAAAATAAAAGAAATGAAATAAAAACATTAAGTAGTCCATACAAAAAGCATGAAATAAAATTAAACATTTATAAAACCTTGACACAAAACAAGTTAAAAAAAACTATGAAAAAATAGCCACAAATAGAAAAAAAAAACGTATAAACGTGAATAAGAAAAAACTAACCTTGAAATTATGACCCTACGTAAGTACGTGTGAGTCGCGTCGGGGGCCCGCTACTATTTTAAACTTTAACAGAACGTTAGGCTAATAATTAGAGCGGGCCCCCGATGTGACATATTTAATCAAAAAAATTCATACGTAGGTACTTACCTAGGGTCATAATTTCAAGGTTATTATTTTCTTTTTGTAGGGTTTTATATGAATAGGACACAGTCGCGCGATCAATCAAGTCCCGTTTTTACGTCAAAATTCATACAAACGATCATGTTAATAGCGTTATCATGCGACTATCGTTTTTAGTTAGGACGCGGGGTATCTCCGAGAACGAAAAATATTGTATTTTCAAAATTTATTGTTACGGAAGAGGTTAAAATGTTTTGGATGATAGGCGTACATTCATAAATTGAGCAACGTTCAATTCCGAAAATGTAATCAAATCATCCGCCTCGAATTTTATTCCAATGCCAAGGAATCTTCCAATTCTAAAATTGATTGACAAAATATCTTTACGTTGTACCTGTGTGACAGTGTACGGGTGACTTGAAATTTTATTTGCAGAAATTGTAAGGAAGCAATATTTCTGGTCCTATAAAGAAGGGGGCCACACTATATTTACATCGTAATATCATAAAGGCACGGTACGGAATTTCTACTTCTGTCTAATCATCGTTGGAAACATTGAATTGTATTGCACTTTTTTTGTGACAGCCATTCAAATCCAGCTCAACTCTTAGACTATTCATGAATTTCTATGTTTAATATCTTTTCAGTATCGTTTTTTGCTTATGTCGACTTTTACGTTTTGCGCCCAGTGATTATCTTTTATCAAACAGTAATATGAATTAAAAATATAAATATTGGTCAGAGAAGGCAACACATAAGGAACAGCGGAAAGTTATGGGAACCTTTGCCCAGAAATGGGACAGTACAGGTTGACAAACAAAAGCGAAATATATTTAAATTTAAATCAATCTGTCTAGGCTTTTCCTAACTATGTTGGAGTCGGCTTCCAGTCTAACCGGATGCAGCTGAATGAAACAGTACCTATTTTACATGGAGCGACTGCCTATCTGACCTCCACAACCCAGTTTACTGGGTAACACGATAGCCCCCACGATACCCCTTGGTAAGATTAGTTGTCAGACTTTCGGGCTTCTGACGACTGTCAAAGATCCACGAATGACAGCCGGGACCAACAGCTTAACGTGCTTTCCGAGACACGGCGGGATTTCAGTATGTAGGTCAACCATCCACGGACCGACCGTGGCAAGCGTAGCTTAACCTGATCCGCGTGACGACTCCCGGCCACCGTAGGCGCGGGACTGCGGGCGGTGAGTAATGGGTAGCTCACCGTCCGATCAGGACCAGGCCCGTGCCGGACGGCGCGTTGTGTTCCACGCGCGCCTCAAAGAGATGTCAGCAGAGGACGGGGCCCCACAGGGCCGAAGCCTGCCGGGGCGGCGGGATTTTCCGAAAGGTTAACCGCTGCCCTGGAACAGAAAGGGCTAAGGACGGAACACGGGTGGGTTTTAGTCAGTAAAAGTCTGACACTCCCTTCCGCTCCACCCAGAGCGGGAGGGGTCATTTGATGATTTCCCATCCCCAAAAAAAAAAAAAAAAAAAAAAAGCTTAACCTGATCGATCGACCATGCACCAACACCAATTTAACACATGTATCATCAACATCCAGCTGACCTAATAGTACTTGGCAACCTTTTATAAACGAGTTACGAAGTTCTGAAGAAATTCGGCACACATATTATTAAGTACCATCATTTATTACAACTTTCCCTTTCGTATGTCACGATGTTTCAACTATTCAATGCCATTGATAGCGCTCCCATTGAATAATGAACAGGTTGAAATGAGTTTTTTATTGTGTAGTTGCCATGTCAACTGTTAGGCAATTTATTTATTTTCCTTTATTGGCCAACCAACAATTGCTTTCACTGTAAATATTTAAAGTGCTATCTACCATAATCACAGGTTAGCACCGCATGCCCAATAAACATTAGTACTATAAAATTAAACTTAAAATTGATATCTTATTAACTAAAATTAACAAGTTAAAAATGGTTTTACGTGATGGGATATAAAAGTAAAATAAGCAGTAAAAGTAAAATTCATTAAAGCAAAGCAAATATAGACAAAACAATGAAAAAACATGTTTATTTATGATTATAATCGTTCGTCGATTCATAAACCATGGGGTTTTTTTTTAAGCACAACGGCGTGGTCCACAGAATTTTCTTGTCATGCTAATCCCCTTTGCCATATGACAATATGGATAAAAAAAGTTAGAATTATGCCCCATCAAAACGGTTTTAATTACAATTCGAAATGCAGTTGACAATAAGATGAGAGCGAGTACAGATAGATAAATCAATTTCCAACAATTTTTTTATCTCTAGAGGTGTGTCGAAACACAAATAGAATTTCACGAAAGCTGAAATTGGATTTCTGAAGGCGACATCGTAAATAGGACCGTTTCGAGTAAATACCTTGTAAATAATAAGAGACGCTTCAATTGTTTTCGAGCTATTTTGGAAACGAAAGTGTCAAAATTGACACGAACATGATTATCCTTTCAGAGATCAAGTCAAGAAATACAATTGAGCCATTATTTAATTCACAGGTTGTGAAATAGTTTTCAGTAGATTTAAATAAAGCAAAAGTTAGAGAAATTCTTAAACACTGAAATAGAAAAGGGAATAAACACCTTAACCTTTAGAAGTAACATTTTTAGTACTCCGATAAACAGATAGAGAAAATTGCATCCACATTTTGTCACTGTCAAGTTCCAAATAAATGCAACCATCTATTAATGAACATATTTAATAAAAATAGAATAGACCAATCTATTATTGTTGCAACGTCAGTTCCTCCAGAAATCGGTAGACATAAAGATCACAATAGAAGCAAAGATTGGCATCTCATACGTTGACCCCACTTCGTTCAAGTTGAAGATAGAAACATTTTCTAAAGGGCTGTCGTGGAAAAGTTTCACGAATATAGAAATCACACGCCATGTCATGCTGGGTTTTACAATACAAGTTTGGGGTATTGTTCACAAAATATACAGTGCCAACAAAGAAAAATATAAATGAAGACTATCCAAAAGCATTTTCAATAAAATTTGAATGAGTCTGTCTTTTTAAAGTTGATAAGTTTCTGTTGTAATTTCAGGTAATTTCCGTACATGCGACCAAACAGATGGATTTTATTTCCGTAAGTATTATTTCTGATTATAAATCTTATTGCATCTTGATCATCATGCAAAACATCACTAATACCTATCTGTCATGCGCAGTACATTGTTATTGTTAATGAAAGGTTTGTATTTGTTTATTTTTTAATTAATGGTGTCATAACACTTATAACATATAATTAAGTTACACAATAGCTTCAAATCGTTATCACGATCATCGTTATCATTCTTATCAGAACTGTGGTAAACTGGTAATTATTACGCAGTTAACCCAGTGTCCGGACAAACGTTGAATAAATAATGTTGAAATGTTTATTAGCATTCGGAGAGATGTTTATTCTTTTGGGTATTTGTCTGTCATTCTGAAATACTACAGTGGGAGCGAGTATCTACGAATCGTCGCATACATTAAACCCTTGCGTATCGTTGAATGCAGCAGCATCTCCGGACTTCATTCATTAGTCCCCGTGCTCGTCTCCTATCGCGTCTACTGTTGATAACTGTCTCTATACGACACGCGGCTCACGTACCTACTCGTATGTTAAAGAGTGAGTGCGTGTTGCGTCTCGTCAATCGCTATTCGACCTCTCTGTTTATTGTCCGTGTTTTCCTGCTCCGTTTGTGTACAATGTTCCGTTGCGCACAGTGTGAATATATTTGAGTTTTCTGCTAAACACTCACCATTCAATCGTCAGTGCAAACCTGTTATAACTTTATATACCTGTCGCTATCTCTTTATCGTCGGGAATGTGTCTTTCAGATTGGTCACCCGCTAATGAGTTTTGATCGCGTTTAATGGATGATTTCTATTCGATATCGCATGTTTCTGCTCCAGTGTCAAACACACAAAAGCAGGAAAACGTGAAATGTTTATATGTGCAGTTGCAGAGTGATGTTGTGTTTTTATGCTGTTTATCAGTTTCGGATTGAGCGTGTGTGAGCCGTACGAGTAGTGCGACTGTGTTTATGATGCGGCCGCGTATGTGTGTGTTCCGGCGTCGGTGTGGGTGTTCCTGTGTCGGCGCGAGGCGCGGCGGACGGCGGAGCGCGGTCGGTCGGCGGCGCCAGTTCACTTCTGAGCGCCACGGGGCTGCCGCGCTCTTGTCGCGTAGAACCCTAGTTCGCGATCCCAATAACTTTGTGCATTGGAAACTTTTCAAAGCGATTCCGGACGGATCCGATGGCCGCGGATCGCTTTCGTTTCGAATTTCGAGTCGCGTCGTAAAGTAAAACGTGCGAGCGATCATTGTTGCGTGTTTATACGAGTCGGTCGGTCTATTTTTGAATATTCTCTAAACGCTTGACGACGAAGTTTTCGAAACGCAGCCCGCCGGAGCCGGGTTAACGTCCGCTGTGTATGCAACACGCCTGCATCACGTCTCTTGTGTTTTTGTTGATGGATTTTTGTTGTTAACCTCCACATTTTTATCCGACAAACGTTATCTGTAAGTATGACCCCGGTTGATTTACGATACTAGCTTGGCTGTGTTTTAATTCTAAACTGTAGAAATAAGTAAAAAGAGCAATGTTGTTTATTTAATATTAAGTTTTTTAAGGAATTGTGGCTGTTAATTACCCGAAACTGAGTAAAATGTTGTTAGCAAAAAAAAAAAACAAGCGACATCCATAGAGACGCGCATACATGTGGTGTGCGAGTGGGTACAAGTATTATGTGCACACAAACATACACATCAGTCCATAGTGTCGGCGTTCACTACGTGCATTTGAGCACAAGCATAATAAAGCATTTATTACGTGAACCTTTATGCATTATTGCATGCACTGCCTGTACTGAGTGAAGGGCTTCTTCTAATTAGAATAGTGTTAAGGAATAAGGACTGATTCTGACGAGTTTGATTCCATTTCTAGTTCACTTACGCTTCCCCTCTATCACAATGATACATGATTCATAGTTGTTTGGTCAAGCGAGACTGACACTGTACGGACGTTTATCTTTTTAATACACTTCTTCGACAGCGTTTTGTTTTTATTATTCGTGTTGTGTCAACTTAGTTAATTGAATTGTTGGCTCGTTCATATTTAAATTAGTCGGATAGGTATCTACGTTAATGTTTGACAAATCATATAAACAAAGTTATGATAATATATATAGTTTCGGGTTTTTTCTGAATATAAATAAAAGCAGACTTGAAAACAAAATAGAAGTAGTTCTCCAACAAACCTGATTAAAATAAAATTAATACGCGCATACTTACTAATTGTAGAAGTTCGGAGGTCTGTGAGCCTCTACAAACAGAAGCCAACATTAACTCCATGTGGCGAGCAAGATAACACACGTAATGACTTAAAGTAATGTGGGGTCGCCAATTTGTTCTATTATTTGGGGTAGGAACCGTAGCAAGCAACTCCTGGCTCACCGAAGTAAAGATTGAAGCAACAATTTTGCTGGTACATGAAAGGGCTTAAAGCGCTTTCTTTAATGCATTGTGTGACAGTTGTAAACCCGATGGTTACGAGCATCAACCAAACCCTTTTCCCTTATTCGTTTTTTACGATTTGCGCACAATGATACGCACGACATTCTTGTTTCAGATCGTAGCTGGATTACTTTTTTCAATCTTTTGATTTGGGACCAGTGAACAAAGTTCTATATTATATATCCTCACTTAGGCGAAAGAACGAAATTTGTTGAGTACCCTTCACACGCTTTGCGTTTACTAAACGTTTCTTTTACTACCTTGGGCCATTTTTATATAACAGAATAAACAAAACTATCCCTATACATCAATCCTCTTACGAAAAGTACAAACAGCAGATAACATGCTTTTTAACCAGTAAAAACTACGACGACACCGAATATCTGCTTACTTCACATTCGTAGTGAGTTCTTTAACACTCCGTATCTAAACCCAAACTCCTTCCCTTCCGTTAACACACACACCACACCTACATAATCTACACCACTCCACACCACACCTCATCACATACCACATACACATACTAACACTTCACACTTAGTATAAGTAGTTTTCATATGTTTTTACCATAAAGTCCTAAGCAGTCTCTATTGGATTTTTGTATTCCTTAAGTGGGAACCTGGGCTGGCGAACCTTAATACAGGTTACCATGTAACCTAGCTAGGACGCCAGATTCAATTCTGTTGTAAATCTCTTTGTTTTTTTTCCCCTAAATTGTATAATTTTTATCTTTATTGTAACAGACTGTATGTACCTCACTTTTTTAAATAAATTAATTAATATTAAATTATTATATAGCGTGTTTTGGAGACGATTGATGGAAAGGTTTAGCGGGTTTCCCTAATTCAAAAAGTCAGAGAGTTAGATACATGTTTTTTTTTTAATTATTAAGAGAATTAATGAAACACGTGAATGCGTGAAATATTTACTGATCGCCAAAAACTCGTTTCGGTTTCAAAGTACATTCAAAATTCTATGATCGTGTAAAATATTTTTTTAATGTGCCTTGAAAACCGATACAATACACCGGTCCATTGCTAAAATGGTTTAACCGGTTTCGGCGACCCGAACCTTTCGTATTTTTTTTTTACAAATTCTCCGGAATTAATTACTCATCTTTTTTTGTTCTAACTTGTTCTTCATGTAGGTATAGTATTGTATAGGCCAAGGTTTTAAAAACATAAAATGCAGATAAAATGAGCATTTCCTTATCGACAATTTAAATATATTTTGTCACAATCATTTGACGAATAAAACAAGACAAACCGAACTGGCTGAAATAAAAAACTGAAAAACTCGCCTGAAATTCAAACCTCACAAATATCTCTATTTCTTACAGTTTAATGAAATGAAATGATGTTTATTTCTGTAAGTACATAGATCTTTTAAGAAGCTTTTACACAATGTTAGTTTAGCACTAAACCTAGTCCTAAAACATGTCTCTTTTTATGGAGTATAAAACCTAATAGGCTTATGTAGGATAATGTAAAAGGTTTTAAAAGAGGATTTTTCTTAGTAACAAACTCAACGTAATGAAATGAAACATAGTTTTATCATTCTAGAAATCTAGAATCATCCTCACGTTTTCAGAAATACTAGCTAAATTCATCGACCATCATCACCCATCTACAAAACCAGTAAATAAATCTAGTAAAACGAACATACTTACGTAATTCCCGATAAAACCACAAGAAAATAGGTTCAGTGGTTTTCAAGTTATTGGCACACAAACAGATGAATAATGTTTTAGAACTTTTCCCCATTGTGAACTTATTTGGCTTCATATTACAAAACTGTTTTTTTTTAATTGTTACTTTTCTCATGTTACTTGAAAAACAAGTTTCTTCTATCAAAGCAAAAAGTTCCTTTCAGTAAGATTTACCGCTTGTTATACTTATTTATTTTATATCAAAACCTTTCACAATAAATCATTTGTATGTATACAAGACGCGTCCACTAACAACTAAAATATATACAATATTATATACACAGTAGGCACATGAGTAAGTAGGTAAGTACATGGTATATTATCGTATAAGCGGGTGACGCTATTCATTATACTATCTAAATATTATGCTAATATGTAGGTACCCATGTACTAACCCAAACAATTCCATTCTAACGCGTAGTGTTTTGCGGTTTATCAATGTACACTAGCTTCTGCCCGCGGCTTCGCCCGCGTGGATGTCGGAAGTTATCCCACGGGAACGTGCTACCAAGATAAAAAGTATGTGCTTCCCCAGGATGCCATCTATCTCTTTGCCAAATCAGAAGTTCAGTGGTTTAGGCGTGAAAATGTAACGTACAGTTTCAAGTTCAAATCCTCCCCTGAAAACCGAATTACCCCTTTTTGCCCCGTCAGGGGTCAATTTTAGGGCACGCCACGATAGTGGCGATAAGACCCCTCTTTGAGGAGTGGCTAGAGAGGCGTCACGGCGTTCTCACGTACCGCCTGACGCAGGTCCTCTCCGGACACGGATGTTTCGGGAGGTTCCTGCACATCATCAGGCGGGAGGAGACGCCCGGGTGTCACCACTGCCAGGATCGCCCAGAGGACACGGTGGAGCACACGGTGGAGGTCTGCCCTGCTTGGGCGGAGCCCCGCCGTGTCCTCGTAGAGGCGATCGGCAACGGCGGCGACCTCTCGCGCCCGGCCCTGGTGCAAGCCATGGTCCGGGGCGAGAGAGAATGGGAGGCAGTCACCTCCTTCTGCGAAGCAGTCATGCTAGCGAAGGAGGTGGCGGGGAGGCTGAGGGAGAACACCTCACGCCTCAGCCGCCGCGGGAGACGCTCCGGGCGTCGGGAGCCGCGTGACGACTCCCGGCCACCGTAGGCGCGGGCCTGCGGGCGGTGAGTAATGGGTAGCTCACCGTCCGATCAGGACCAGGCCCGTGCCGGACGGCGCGTTGTGTTCCACGCGCGCCTCAAAGAGAAAATGTCAGCAGAGGACGGGGCCCCATAGGGCCGAAGCCTGCCGGGGCGGCGGGATTTTCCGAAAGGTTAACCGCTGCCCTGGAACAGAAAGGGCTAAGGACGGAACACGGGTGGGTTTTAGTCAGTAAAAGTCTGACACTCCCTTCCGCTCCACCCAGAGCGGGAGGGGTCATTTGATGATTTCCCATCCACAAAAAAAAAAAAAAAAAAAAAAAAGGGGTCAATTTTCGACAACTTTACATACTTATTATTAATTATTTTCTGTTAAAAGTATCAATACTGAGTTTCGAGTTAATCGGACCGCACATTCAATTTCTTCCACACAAACTTCAACACCCCTATATCCCCCTTTGAGGGGTAGTTTTGAAAAACTTATAATGATAAACTTTATTACTTACTTAGGCAAGTATTGTTGCCAAGTTTCAAGTTTATTAACTAAATTAATAAGATTTTTCATATAAACTGTATCCCCGCTTTTCACCCACACAGGGGTGGAATTTTAAAAAATTCATAACTTGACTCAAAGATGATTTATACCAATTTTATAATTAATCAAGCCACTTATTATAATCCTCCCCTGTAAAATTAACTACCCCTTTTCAACCCGTTAGGGGTAGATTTTCGAAAAATCCTCATACGTGTTATTATTTATTTTTAGTCTTAAGTACACACACTGAGTTTCGAGTTAATCGGACCGCGCGTTCAAATTCTTCCACACAAACTTTAACACCCCCTTTTATATCCCCTTTGAGGGGTAGTTTTGGAATACCTACTAATAATGATAAACTTTATTGCTTACTTAGGCGAGTATTCATGCCAATTTTCAAGATTATTAACCTAACGAATAAGATTTTTCATATAAACTGTATCCCCCCGCTTTTCACCCCCACAGGGGTGGAATTTTGAAAAATTATTTGGGATGTGTTCATAACTTGACCCAAAGATTATTTATACCAATTTTCGAGTTAATCAAGCCACGCTGTAAAATTCTCCCCTGTAAAATTGACTACCCCTTTTCAGGCCGTCAGGGGTATATTTTCGAAAAATTCTGATACACATTATTCTTTCCTTTCAATTTTAGCTATAAATACTGAGTTTCGATTAAATCGGACCGCGCGCTAAATTTCTTCCATACAAACTTTGAAACCCCCCAATCCCTTTTTAGGGGGTAGTTTATAAAAACAAAAAATACCCAACTTGATAATTTACTTAGATAAGTATTTGTGCCAAGTTTCAAGTTTATTAACTCAAGGAATAAGATTTTTCATACAAACCAAATCCCCCCATTTCACCCTCTTAGGGGTGGAATTTCGAAAAACCCTTTCTTAGTGGATACCTACTCTTCACGAAGAATACACCCTCCAAATTTCATGTCTCTAGGACCAGCGGTTTAGGCTGTGCGTTGATGTCTCAGTCAGTCAGTCAGTCAGTCAGTCAGTCAGGACTTTGAATTTTATATATATAGATTACACAAGTTCACACACGCGTAGCATGCGCACACGCATAGATTGAGAGTCGTTTACACGTCTTGGATGGACCCTCCCACTCCCACCCTTAGAGGTCATCCGTGTCAAAGATATTGTCTATGTTCCTCAATGAAGTGTGTGTAGGTAAATGTTAAGAGGATTTAGTGTACGAGGTGTAATATGTATATACCCATGGACAAGTATTAAAAATTGTTTTGTATGGAACACGCTTTTTGCTAGGTTTTTTGGAAATTCTCAGTAAATTCTCATATAATTAATCATTAATTAATGTTATCATGAATTAGTGTATCTTTAAGAAAGTCCGATATAGATCATTGTTCATTAATCAGCGTCGGATCTGCTTTGGCGTGTGTCGGCGCAGCCGAGTATCTTAGTCTTGTTTGTAAGTAATTGATCGATTATCAATAATTATTAAAAAATGCAATTAATTGCGTTTATCACTTACGTGCATTCTATAGTATCACGAGATAGAGATAAGAATGCAATTAGTAAAACACGTCAAGAAGGTAGACTACTATACTATATGTATAGTTTTCATAGAGCACATTGTCTTATACTATGAAAAAAAAAGTAAATCTTAAGATTCTACCGAAAAACTTCATGAAATATTTCTTAACAGCCTGACTTGACCTACCTTTGTATCATCACAGATTAAAAAAATAACACCAACCATACATATAAAAAAATTAAAGTCTCTTTTCGTTTCTGTCTGTGTGACCGCGTTGTTCATCTAAACTTCGCAACGGATTTTGATGCGGTTTTCACCATCATTTAGACAACTTATCCCGGAAGGTTTATGTATGTATATAATACACTTAAATATTATTAATGAAATCTCGTTGTATCGTTAAATCATAACAACCGTGTGAACCAGTGGCGGGTCACTAGTTTTATCATAACATCCACACATCTGAATCTACATAATTACCTCATAGATTTATGCAATTTTCACCGTTACCATCTTGAGATTCCAACTACCAAATATGACATTGTCATACAAAGCACAAAATTATACGACTTAGCCAAATTCGAAGCAATTGTAATCGAATTTACTGGTACTGGCACAGAGAAATCGTGTTCTGAGTACGATAAACCTGACGCTTTGATTCTATCTCTTAGACTATTAATCATTAATAAGACAATTTCAGAAACTAGTTGGAAACTCGTGTATATCTTTACTAATGTGTAGCTAACACACTCATGTCATATACATAGCTTTTGCCTCTATCAAGAACAGCTAAGGATTAATTTTAAAAACAGTAGTAGAAAGTAGAAAAGCTTTCGGCTAGCTGAAATGACGTAACGACTATTAGCATAGGAAGGCAGTGAAGAAAAGCAACCTTACCTTCCTCATCTTTAAAAAAATCTCTGTTACGAAGACCTGGGACATTAGACACGCATGTATCGAATTCCGCGATTCCTCACAAATATGTAGTAGCTAAAAGGCCTAAATCGTCGAATATCAAATAGGTATTTAAAACGGTAACCTTAACGTACTAATCTATCTGAATTATTCATAAGACAAACATACGCCACACCAAGATAAAATATATCTATACGAGATGTTCCTTATCTCGATGCTCACTAATTTGGCACATTACGTGAATTTCGATTCGTCTCTTGATCCATTTTCATATCAATAAGGATTAATCAGAAGTCGGGTTAGGGGATTCGTAATCACGAACATTGTTCGCAGTTCTATTTCTAGACGATTTTGCGAGGAACGAAGATGAATGATCGCATTATTATTATGAAAAATATACTTGACGTAACTACGTAAATGGAGTTACCTGAAATGAAGGACTCTATTTCATTAGGCCTACATTGTTGGCTGGCCCTGTGACTGAGTGTTTGGGAATGGCTATTGTAATCTCAAATTGGTTAGTTCAGCCTGTGTTTACTCCTGTACCGCAGAGTCCGCAGACCAATCAATAGCTATCGATGAGACCTTTACAGTTTACATAAGACAGAAGCATTATGGAAATTGGTGTATCAACTCGGAGAGAAGATTACATAAAAGATTGTAATGGCCGGCTGAATTTTAGAATGAGTTTTTATGGAGTAACTGTTTATTTTAAATGAATGAATGTCAATGCTATTCTATCTATAATATGTATGTATTTACAAAAAAAAAATTGTATATAAGTAGTTTATCAGCCATCTTGTTACCATAACACAAGCATTAGGTTGCTTAGCTTGGGACGAATGGTGCTGTGTGAAATGTCCAGGGATATTATATTATATTATTATTATATTATATTATATTAATGCCAAGGATGTTCAATTTACAGAGCAGCCTGTTTTAAATATGAACAAAATCTGTTGAGTAGTAGCAAATAATGCACTGCGATGAGAATGAAGAAGATTTCCGAAAGCCAGACCATGTACCTAAAAGCCGCTTCTAAGTGCGGAAGCACTTAAACAGTAACAATACAAATTAATTCAAGGACCACCACAAAGTGTCCATTCAAACAATATGACACTTTATGAACGGTCATCGTAGAAACTCCAATAGGAATTTAGTCGAGTAGCAATTAAGGACGGATAGGCCCCTTGTGAGTCTTAAAACCATTCAAGACAATGTAACGCAAATGATAATTGACGATTTGGCTTAGACTTCGGTTTAATTCGTTGAATTGACTGAACGATTAACTTTTATTACTATGCACATCTCGGTAAATATTGATAAAGATATTATTATTCGCGAGTTTCGAGGCAAATGTTGCTTGATTATCTTTCTATTGGCCCTAAGTGATTTTTGATGGCAGTGCAGTGTAGCGTTTGAAGGCGTCGATTATTTGTTTAATCTCGTCCTAAACGAATATTGCTTAGGTTAAACAAATTGATGGTTGAGAAAACTGCATTAAATAGGCTATTGTTCCAGTTTTACGTTGCAATTATTCATTGCGTTGCGTTATTAAGGTACTGCCGTGATGTTGACAATTTAATAAACGATAGGACGTGAGTATGACTTGTGCTTTCGTTAAAGCCATTATCTGTGTTTATAAGACTGATGTCATTTTAAAACACGTGGAGTAATAACATCTGGTAATTCTGAAACAAAGAAGTTCCGGTCTCCTGAAGATAATTGAAGGTTTACTTCGTTAGGTTGTCTTTTATCCCATTTCTAGTAATGAGTCCCTAGTTGAGTCCAACTGCGATACCAAGAAAGAGATTTTAATTAAGAATAAAACAATAATTCTTTAACGACTACAAAACTTTCCCTTCGTTAGTGCAAGCATGTGTTGTCAAAGAGTTTTCTATTTAATAATACAGAAAAACGCAAATGATATACATACCAACATCGCACATGTAATGTTCTAAGTCACGCAAACCCATGTTAACAATACTTCGTAGTAAATTTTCCACAGTGAGAAAATTGTTTGCTTATTCTTGAAACAGTAGTCTCACGAGCACTCGGGCTAATGAATCTAAAAGAACTGGCAGACGTGGACGTAAAAAATTGAGCCGTTTAAAAGTGTTTTTTTTTTTTGTTTTACATGAAACTGGCAAGTCTTTTACTACTGATTCTTTTGTTGAAGCTGATTGAGAAGGCTTTGTACCAGTATCCTAAATCTTAGTAAGTATATGCTTCTGATTTTCTTTTCATTTAATGTTGATTTGTATGAAACTCAATTTCACCATAATTTTAATTTTTAAAGATTTAGGTGAAACTTGAGACAGAAGTAAAATATATCCTGGATTACCACATATGGGACTCCGAATCTCAGAAAATTAAGAAGTTTGCATTTGGGTAGATCCGCGAGCAGAGCCACTTATCGTTTAAGTTTAACAAGTACTTAGAAACTTCCTGTTATATCCGATGCCTTAAGGATATATTGCGCGTTTCTATGAAGTATTATGATACAGATCTTAATGCGTAGTACGTGGATCCGTGTATCCATCGATGTTCGTATCAGTTTCGATACATTCCCAAGAGGAACCGGTAATCGATAGCTATATGTTACACCAAGTAATTCTACTGTATAATATTTTTGTGATGGCTGGATATTCAATAATAGGAGTGACGGAGATACAATCCATGTAATGATTTTGCTTTACAATTTTTCCAAGATATTGGGAAGATGGCGTGTCCCAAAGGGCAACTTTGAAGGTATTGGTATACATATATTGGTATATTCATCGTTTTAATTAAAAAAAGGATACCTTTGATCCAAATAATACCAGCCTTGAAAGTACTAATCATTATTTGATGCTCAGTAAAATCTTTCATGAATCGATATAATGTAGTTAAGATTTTGCAAATATGTCAAACCTGCAATGTCAATAAAGAAATACTAGTTTCGCATCAAGCGGATTTCCCTCCAGAACTGTGTCGAGGTGGGTCTGCCGGCCTCTTCACTCTATAAAGTCTGCCGCTATCTCATCCATGGCGTATATCTGGCGCCTCTTAATTGCTTCAGACTAATAATTATTATCAGTTCGCGTGCGGCGCCCCGCCCCCCGTCCGCTCGACTACTCAGATACGCAATATCTAATGTATGTTGCACACACACATAAGACAACGCTAAACACGTGCTGGGTAGCCACGGTTTTGCCACCGCAACGGGAAAATATAACGCGGCGGCGGCGGATTAATTTACAATGATAATAGAGTTATAAAGTAAATTTTCTTCGAAGTCACCTGATTCAGTTGAAGTGGAGACGGAATCACGTGTATTTGGAATAATATTAACATTAAAATACACTTGTTCTTCCTCTTCACATGTCTTTAAATGTTATACTTACATATCTAGTGTCTGTTTATGAGATAGCGCGAGTTTGGCTTGGAAGTTGCATTGATACAGTGCCAAACCGTTGCATTTCGTATCATCAACTTGTTTGAAAACATCTATATGCATTATTTTCATGACCAAAACAAAATACTGCATCATCATTTCTGGCCATATTGCAGAACTGTTCAAGCATCTCCGGCCGTTTTAAGACGCATTTACAAAACAGCCAACTTATAACGAAAGTGAATATTTTAATATTGTTTACGCGACTCCCCTTGAGGAAACCAAGATTAAGTACCACTAAGGCATTAGTAAGTCATGCCATTAATTCTTTAACGGGTGAATAACCTTCGTCGTTCTCGAAGACGTCTCGTCTGGAATAGTAATTATTATTGTTGCTTGAAAACTACTATGTTACTCTACTTCGTGTCAACGGCCAAATAAAGTGTTGTAGTCAAGGAAACTTTATCAAATCGCTCTTGTTTGGTTTTTTCATCGCTTAACTGAATCATGTATCAGGGTTGAAATGATTCATCGTCGGTCGTGAAAAATTAAATTTGATGATCTGAAGTGCATTTATTATCCAAAATGGTGAACTTTTACATGGTTGCCTATCTTATGTTACCTGTTCCTAATCTTCCTGTGTATGTTCAGGTCGGTCATTCCCAATTTTTCCTTTAGCTTCGCCCAAATATCGTATTGGAGAGCCCTCAGATGGAACTAAAAGCGATCGCCATAAAGTCCTCCATGTGATCCGGTTGATATAAAGTTGTCTCAGCCTTTCCGCTATCGAGTTTCTCGAGATATAAGAAAACATATGTAGTAGACCACATATTTCTAGTAGTTTACAACTAGTAGGGAATTCTTGCAAGTTTTTTTACCATCTGACTAAGCATATTTTCCACTGTTTCTCTTGTTTTTTTCTTTTCTATGGGTTTGGTATTATATTAGCTGCCGACACCAGGAGGCTAATTCCCGTAATTTAAAACGTTCAAAATCTAGTCACAATGTTATCTTGCGACAATAAATTCTCAATAACTTGTCAAAAATGTAGGGAAATTAGAGGTATTTATGACAGACTGAGATCAGACTGTAAACGTTCTTAAAATTACTAGAATTGAACAGGTTCCTACATTGAATATCTTCAAAAAGTTGAAGATACCAGGTTTTATTGTTTTATCAAGATTCGGAATAATTGTTCATAACTTCGATGCAATATCGGCCGATGTATCATTCTCCTTTACCGTTACCGTTCCATTTCGAGTTTCAACGTCGATCAGGAGGTGTTCTTATCAGTCATAAATTATGTCACGAGGAAACAAGTATATATAGAATAAAGAGGTCGTTTTAAAGTCTGCACGAGTAGGTAAATCATATTCACGAATACAGGCGTCGTTATTGTACAACAGAACGGTTTATTGGCTGTCTGACCTCGTGTTATCGCGACAAGCCTCCGTCATCTTCCAAGTCATCGCTTATCGCTGGCTGTGACGTATCGCTAGCTGTTGGCGTTTTGTTATTATTTATTATGTTATCCTTCGTAATATTGGGTTGTATATAAGTGTCAGGGACGATGGATTAAAATAACTCTTGTAGGGCGTTTTGCGCTTGTTCGAGTCCAAGTAGGACTCGAACAAGCGCACAACGCCCACTTGACTGGCCTTATCTTCACGAGGCTGTCGCGAAAGGCGACTTTAATTGCAATGGTCTATAAGGGTCCCAGAATTGTTGTAAAGCTAGATTTAGGTACAGAATACTTGACAAGGTGCTAGTGGTCACGTTTTGCTTCTTTTACGGAAAGTTGAGTCATAAAAAGAATTACACTTTTTTTATGGCACAAAACTTAAAAGAGTGTTGTCTAACATATTCCCCTGGCTGCTTAAATTATGTATTACTTCGTTACTCAAGTTTTTATCACGGCTAACTTAATATTTTTTTATAGAAAATAATTCATGATCAACACAATTTTAACTTTCTTAATCCTGTTAAATATGTAGTGACAATTTTACTCATTTTATATTAACGCCTATTGCCAGTAAAAGGAGCGTAGAGGCAAACTCTAGTTCATAATAAATGGATGAAAAATTCTAAGCTCTGCCGTGCTAACTTAATATTTTTTTATAGAAAATAATTCATGATCAACACAATTTTAACTTTCTTAATCCTGTTAAATATGTAGTGACAATTTTACTCATTTTATATTAACGCCTATTGCCAGCAAAAGGAGCGTAGAGGCAAACTCTAGTTCATAATAAATGGATGAAAAATTCTAAGCTCTGCCGTCCTAAAGTGATTTTTCCCAACTTTGAATGCCGCTCAATTACTGTGAACCTGGCCAAATTGAGTTCTAACTGGCAACAAAAGTTACCTACTTGTTAAATTTTTAATCCAGCAATTCAGAATGTTTGATTGTTTTATTAGGTAGGTACTTTTTAGGATCATGCATAATAAAGTGGTTACCCACTTTTTACTAACATCGTTGAGAAAGGAAAGTTATATTATTCCCTTATCTCATTCTTACCCTTTGACAGACATCCTTTCCCAAGATAACCTAACCATTCAGGAATATAGATTCTTCTCACAAGGCAGGGATTCGTATCCTTGACAGCCCTATTTACCTGCGCCGCTAAATCTCCTGAGGGATCAGTGAGGACAGCGGTCCTATCAACACTCTGTCGGGTTAAACCCTACCTGTCTCTAACCCGTAATCGAGGCTCAATACTTTTTCTCCGAATTCACCTGGACAGTCACGTCCAAAAATTTGACTGTCCAAAACTGCACAGCATGGCAAAATAATATAAATTATTTTGCCACACAATCAGTAATAGCGGCCATAAAGCGTTACAAAAGATCGCTTCCTATTGTTCTTAAATCATAAAGGGGTCATAAAGCGTCCTTATATAGATAACCCGGCCATTTGCAATCGCATCCACAATTCTACACACGGACCCCACGTGCGGCCACATCTCATTAATGCAATCGATACGCCCTCACTAAAACATTATGTTAGTAACGCTATAGCACTACTTTATTGCCGTGCAAACCGGTTGAGTTCAGACGCTTTATCTCGCCGTGGACATCCATACTCAGAACCGGCTTCTCCTATGCGTCGCTTGTTTTATGATTGTCAATAGCGGCCGCCGCCGCCGCGCAGCGCCCATACGTTTTATGTTTTTCGTCCATTCTATTGTCTATAAAACGTGCTCGATCGGATTCGTGAGTCCTTTTACATCAGGCTCAGCCATTTGTGTCAATTTCATTCTGAAATGTACGAGTATCATAATGTACTTACATATATTCTTTCTTAGAGCGGCGCAGCTTCGAAATGTTTGTTTACTCAGACGACAGCTGCATTTAAAGGGCATTATAAATGCATTAGCCTTATAAAATCCTCTAACACACCACGTTTCTGGTTCACACACACGCTGACGGTTTTAACAGCTTTTTAAAATCCTACGACATTGGTTTTACATAGTTTGAACGAAATACGACACCTAAAAAACTGATTCATATTATCAAGAGTAATTGAGAGTCCTAAAAATTCCTCGCCTTAATAAGAAGAAATGACCATCTATTAACTAAAGCGTGTCTAATCAATCAGTGTCTACGAACTTTAATTAAGGACAAGTGTCGGTTTACGCTAGATAGACGCCACGGTAATTTGATGATTTTCTGTAATGTAAAAGTGTAGCCAAAGGTCATGTTGATATTCAGCGATTTTTTTTCGTTTATTCTCCTGGCAGTGTGGGCACGCGAGGGCACGACCTAGCGCGTGACGTCACGCCTCAGATGAATGAACATCCACCCCAGCCCCATTGCTCCCCACCCCCCACCGCCCGACGGTCAGCTTGCTAGCGACGAGCACCGTTATTGCAGTCAAAACATCTGTCGTTGAGTCAAAACGACTTTTACGTAGAAACCGTCGATGTTTCCACACTTTTCACGTAACACCTAATATTCTGGGAAATATTTGGGGAACGGGAATGTCGTGATGGTTGTGAAACTTTTTTCATGATAATCTTTCGATGAACACTGTATTATCGGCTTTTAGATCCCTGCGTAGGTAGTCAACTGGGTAAAGGTATTTAACCGAAACTTGTATTTAAATTATTAGTATGTTATCGGTTTATTATTATCAATTCATCGATATATCGTTTAAGACTAGTTTGTCGAAATAACGTTATCGTCATAGAACTGGTTAAACAGGCCATAAATAAAAAAAGTTTTGTTTATATAAAGAATCCGCTTGATCCTATAAAATGTGCAGTGCATTTACTAGTAAGGTTATATTATCTGCTATTATGCTAGCACACGTCCTAGAAACAATGATACTTGAACAAAGAAATGTTCAACATGTACTTGAATAGAAAATAATACTAGAGTCGAGTAATATGGTGAATCCGGCTCCGTTTCTCGGTGCAACAACGCTCAAGGGTCTTGGTCAAGTTCCATATTTGGTTTACGGTGAGTCATCCGAGTGTGCACGGACTCACGTTAACTGTTCCGATATCGAGGCCGTTTTAAGGAGAATCTAAATCGATAGAATTATATACTCGTATGAAAAGAAATGTTGATAGATGAACGTTCGGCAACCTCGTATATTTTATCCATTTGTCAGATGCGAATAGATAGATTGCATGTAATTTTTCACTCAGTCTTTATATTCTCTTTATTTTTACCAGTTTTTTTGTTGTTAACATTCACTTTTGCCTACTAAATGTTTTCTATAGGATCTTTTTAAAGCTATTAAGGATAAGCATTGAAGCGAACAAATAAAAAAAAACGTTACTACTTCTTTTCGTGTTCATGAACTTTTTCATTGTTTCTTACCAACAGAAGCCGCTGTTTTGTTGAGTAGAATGTTCTTAAATCTGCCTATTCATCTTTCTTTATTAAAGGGAGATAAGTTTGTTCATTACGCAGAAACTTCGTCTTAACTAAGGTTGGAGCAAAAACTGCCCACACTAGCGCTCAGGGCACGATGACGTGGTGTCTCCCTAAAATGGAAACGAGTTCGCGGACGCCATACCTCGACGATTCTTAGCTAGTGCATAACATGTAATTCTATGAAATAAGCGGACGATAAACTCTTCGACTAAGAATGGTTGATAACAAAGAAAATAGATACTTCGACGGCTATCGATTACTTCAGTTGTTTAGAGATTCTAGGAGCATCACTGGTCGACAATAATAATGTTTCTTAGAAATGTAGGAATAGCAGAAATGTTCTATTTAGCTTTTTTATTTATTTGGAAACCGGAAATATGCCATTACTTGATATATTAATTTATATTAGGTAAGCCACTATTAATAAAAACATCAAAAGTTAAGTTAAACGCTGACATAATTGATGCACAATGCACACTATTGTATCTTTTCCCGTATTGAGGATATCATCTTCAATACACACGTTGCTTTTATAAAGTAAACGGAAGAGCGATAAGGTTGTCCTTGTTTAGATACGTGCCTGTGTATGCATATGTGGATTATATTGTGTGTATGTATGTGAGAGCGCGCTTTGACCTTCCGTGGCCGGTGGACGCACGCTAAACGAGCCCACCGAATGATTTCGTTAACAGCTCTTTGGGTATTATGAGACAGACCAATGGTTTCAGTGTGGCTACCAAAGTCCTCTCTATCTTTAATCTCTTTGACTGTAGGCTAGAATCTACCGCTTTCAAAATCTCTTTTGGAGTTACTATCATTACCAGAATCAATCTCCTTACTTCAAACCCTAAACATTGTGTATATGCCTCGATATTTCCAATTTTGACTTTTGAACTTTGGCCCCAGATATCCTTAATCGTCATTACAAATGTTCACACTACTGAATATAGTCACTTCGAGAAGCGTAGGAACATTTTCTAAAACTCACGATAACCTTGAATTTTTGATAAATACGTCCCGTGTTATATGCTATATCGCAATAAAACGTTATTAATTAAAAATTATAAGAACGAAACCGGTATTCGAAGACCAAAATTTTAATTTAATTCAGCTTTCGTGAACCGCGAAGTATAGAACAAAAAAGGTAGCTAATGTATGTATGTTATATATAACTACATACATATTTCACTACAATCCTTGACATTAAATAAAAATACAAGTAATTTAAAAAAAAAAAACGAGAATAAAATCAAAGCTCACAACATTTTTGCGACTTTTGTTTCAGACATCTGTGACCGGGGAACAAACGAAATTAAAAGAAAATGTTTTCTTTGCCACGTCTGTCTTCACGCCACGAATTCAGAGCCCTTATAAACATCTGCTTCGTATTAAAACGCTCAAATTAATTATTATAGTAGTCAAGTCATCCGGTCGGGTTTATGGTCAAAAGGAACATTTACAAGTTAATGTCGCGTTAGACCAGTTGTGTACACGTCATTATGTCCTCGATTTCGTTTCTACGAACAGTCATTGCTGGTCGTGTTTTTAGTTTTACTACTTAAGAGATTTGTCTGATAGGAATCAAACTAGTCCTGGCGACGTAATGATCAAACAACATTGACGCAGACTTCCACTTTCAAATGTAACGGCACAAAAAACGCTGAGTCGTCGCTCAAATGGCTTTTTTGTTTCACTCTGTCTTGACATGCCACAGCGGATACAACCGTACATTATGGAGCACTCAGATAGAACCATTCAATATGTCTCCGTCCCACTTTGGAGACAAGAGAGAACATGCAATTACATGTCCCTACTTATTTTTGTTTTTTCTATCTATGGGAGGGGTTCAAAACTACATTTTTTCTTTTTTTTTCTTTTCAGTTACATTTGTGCGGGGCCTCTCCCATGTAGTCTTTCACTCGGACGGTGATGGCTACGGATGACCTTGATTTAGTGGTTGTTTTTGTGATTGGTGCTAGTGAGTGATTGGCAGCGAGAGTGCTTGTCGGCGGCTAAAGCCAGGCCAGTGTGGTTAGTGTTATGCCAGTGGTGCCAGTGATGTGACAGTCTATGGAAGCGTCAGGGTTTACTCGGAATGTTCACGAAGCACGGCAAGCCCGCTGAGCGGTGCCACCATCCCCACTCGCATAGGGGCTGTAAGAAGAAAAAACCGGCTCCGCACACGCCCTGGAAGTACTTGATGAATTGCCCACTCGTTAGAAAATGTTTTGGTACGGTATTTATTTTTCACTTTATTTTATTTTCTGATTAAACCTTTGGCGTTGGTGTAGGTGAACTAATTCATTTTAATGAGGTCAAGATTGTAATCGATGAATTTAAAGTGCACATAATTGCTTCATAAATTAACTGGATTGAATTCAGTAAAATTGATACCTTTGGTAACAAGGTGTTAAACAAGCTTGAATGCAAATAATAAAACAGTGAACAGGCACTAAAATAGTCTATGAACGTAATAATACTGGAATGGGTTTGTAATGAATCTATAATGATTTGATATGAACCATGAAGTACTGTTTTATCTGTGTTTCTGATAGTCCAAGATAAACGTTATCGGGCTAGAAATCGATCATTTAATAGTGCTTGGCCTACAGTTTGACGACAGTTGAACAGTTTGGTGGAGAGTTTAGAAGTTTAATAAAATTCTTGTGTAATGGTTTTTATCAAAAATGATCAATGATGAGGGATCAATGTTCGAAGTTGGCGCTAAATGGGTAAAAGTTTTGCTTGGCCTCGTCGCGGATGGATTCTGCTATTAAGGGTTAGAAAGTTCGATTGATACCGATCTCTTGGATTACAGTTTTACCGATGTTGAGTGGGAGCGGTAATTTCAGTTTTTCTTCTTCTTTATAACTATAATATCCATCGGATAACATTTCTGAACAATCAAAATTAATGACGTAACTAATTAATTGTTTAAGAACGTCAAGAACGTCCAGTACGAGTACTGGTTGTTTAATGTTTGCATTTCTTTTAACCGGTCATTGTACTGAATATTTAAGTATTATTTGCATGAGGTTCATGTTTCCCAAGTTCATAAAAAAGTTTATTGTTTGAACTTGAGTTTTTTGCAGTAGGTACTTGCATTACGGTATGGGTGATTAAATAATCTTCTCATTTAATTTTACGAGTTTTGTGTAAATTGATTTGCCCAATGTTGTTGCTCGTACTTAGTTGCACTGCGTGTAATCTTGCAGTAATGTACGCACTTACACTGAGGCAATGTAGTAGAATTGTAAAATTACCCTAGAGCATCTACTATGTATGTTCAATACCATGAAAAATGTCGTTTAAACATAGTCAATCGAATGTTAATAATAAATAATAGTAATAATAAAGAAATTACTGACATAAAAACAGTTGTTACATACTTTGATTGAAGCCCTGACTCCTGAGCTAGGTAGCAACCTGTGTTACAGGAGCCAGTGTCTTCGTCCATTTAATAACAATGTGCAATAAAGCAATAGGTATAAAAAAAATAAGAAAAAAAAACAAAACATAATAAGAAAACGAGATGTAATCTGTTGACCGTTGGATTTCATACAATAAAACTACATGTCCAAGTAAAGTTTTAGGTGTTACAGCAGTATGGACAGTACAAACGCCAGCGCATCAATCTACTACAATCTGTCAAATTTCTTTAATATATTTTGAACTTTATCGCTTAAGCATTAGGTTCAAGGTTGATTGGGAAACTGACAGTTTTGGGTAGCTTGATGTGCTAGCGTCTGTGCTTTAGTGTAGAGTCCGTCTCACGAAAGAAGTCTCGCAGACGCTGCGCTGCAGGCATGCGACGGAATCATGAATCTTTATCTATTTATTTGTCTCGACATCATATTACAAGCACTGGGTTATAAAATGCACAATCTTAAAAATAGAGAAATGTGTCAGGTAGGAGGGTTGTTGGAGGAATGTTGCGAACTATATAACAATAATTAGTTCTATTTATTGCCGCGGGACTTCTTTATAGAGACGGACTCTAGTATTACATTGCATATTAAAGCAAATATAGTCGTTGAAACACTCGAATGTTCGTGGTATTGCGTTTCATACAATTTTCAATATTGAGCGTCGGTATGTTCAGTGCAAAAAACTGTAAAAACAAATAGCATTGTTATATTGTTTTTAAAGAGAATAGATAGTCACAGAATTTAATTGTTTTTTTGACGTTTTTTTTGGCAACACTTTTTGTACAGATGCCAAACAGGTCAAACTACCCGAAACTGTCAAATTTTCCCAGTCAACCTTGAACCGTAATGCTTTTATGATAAAGTTAATCTATTCAAGAAATTTGACAGATTGTAGCTGGCATCTGTACTTTTGAAAGTCGCTGGGATTACCCATGCCCATTTTGGAAATAAATGTTGGTTTTGCGTTTTTTCATTTTGGTCACGAGTTTGCTTACTGGGAATAGTTTATCTGATCAATTTTCTTTTGATAACCGGAAAGAATTTGAAAAATTAGATAAAAAATTGAAAAATGTAACGCGAATTCTCGCCTAACTTCTTATGTGATGTGATAGTTCAGGAGTGAATTACATCTGTAGCTGTTACAATAATTCGTATTTGATTATTTGTAGGTAAACAATTCGATTATCATCATCTAATAAACGACAATAACTAGGGAATATTACATGAAGCGACTGCCAATCTGACCCCCACAACCCAGTTACTGGGTAAGACTGATTGTCAGAATTTCGGGCTTCTGACGAACCGTAACGACTGCCAAAGATTCACGAATAACTTCCGGAACCAGAGGCACGGAGGGGTTTCGTTTGATATGCAAAGATCCCCGTTTCCTTGACTATTCAACTTTAATGTCTACAGACACTAGACAGTGAGGTCAATGTCCTTGGCTTAAAACAACTGTATTTTCATAACAACAGACTAAATTATTTGTGCAGCACTTTCCGCATCACAAACTGTCCATAATAATAGTTTTATTTTACGCTTCTACTGACTTGTAATGACTATTATCGCTCTGGTTACGTTTCTTTACGTAATTGAGCTGGGGCAAAAGACAGCGATAAAATAAAAAGCATATTGTTTATTTAGCCTATTGTTTTATATAGTTACGTAAAAATGGTAATGTTCCGCTTTATCAGTTTGCGGCGGTAAACCACAACGTGGTTTGGTGGACACAGTACATTTGGTTCCAATGTCCGAACTTTAAAAAAAAAATGTCCCAACTTGATCGAGTCAGCATGTCTTTATTAGGTCTTCAGTCCGTAGACATCTGAAAGAAATGTCGGGCTATAAAACTAGTTTTAAAAAATTACATGGAACTAATGGTATAAAGTATTCATTTTTAGGGTTCCGTACCTCGAAAGGAAAAATACGGAACCCTTGTAGGATCACTTTGTTGTCCGTCCGTCCGTCTGTCTGTCTGTCAAGACCCTTTTTCTCAGGAACGCGTGGAGTTTATATCAAATACTCGGGTCTACTGACCCTTGGAGCTGTGAAAAAATCAAACTTCTAAGCCAACGCAATCAAAAGATACAGCCGTTTATGCCGCAAATTTTCGACACTCGCAAGGGAATCAAAACCTATAGGGTACTTCCCGTGAACTCAGAATCTTGAAATTTGGTACGAAGCAACGTCTTATAGCACAGATAAAGGAATGATTGCGAAAACCGTAAATTTTTAGTGAGGTACATCTATAATAAAAGTATTTTTAATAATTTTAGGTTGCAATAGTTCCAAGTGGAACTTACTGCATGGAACTACTGGGAATACAGGAATAAATCTATCTAGCGTTTTCCCAACTATGTTGGGGTGGTTTCTAGTCTATACGAATACAGCTGAATACCAGTATTTTACATGGAGCAACTGCTTATCTGACTACCACAATCCAGTTAATGGGTAACAGGACACCCCTTGGTAAGCCGGGTTGTCAGACATTTGAGCTGCTGACTACCCGCAACGACTCAAAGATTTACGGCAACCGGCGCCAACTGCTTAACGTGCTTTCCGAGGACACGGCTGACGGAGGGGTCTCGATAAGTAATGAATGGTCACTCATCCACGAACGCTGACCGCGGCAAGCGTAACTTAACCTTCGATCGACCCCTGCGGCTGTTATCGTTTAGCCACGAGTCCCGTAGACATACATACATTATATAATGTCATTTTAGCTTCGATATTTAATCATCCGACATACTGTTACATGTATAAAGTCCAATGATGTGTGTAGCGTAAATCTCGGACGATCTACGGCCGATGATCGTGCTCGACCTTGTGGCGGCATTCCGGCGCGTCCCGACCGCCCGATCGACGTTTAACTCTAGTCGCAACTACGAGAAGTACCATAAGAGGAGCTGCAGATTTTATATCTACAATTTCTAGATATTTCTTCAAGCTGTATTCGTCGACTGTGCTTTGAACTGCAAACTCGTCTGATAGGGCTTCGTTAATAGACCAAAAGCATATTATTGCACTTCAAAACTAAATCCTTTTGCGTTGTGCCTAAAAATATGACGAGGAAACTAATTGGACCCCGAAATAATTTCATCAAATTCAGTTTGTATAAGGATATGGCAAAATCATAAGCAACATTATGATTTTGTCATTCAAGGATTTATGCTTCTCATTTGTTGGTGCATCTTCTTGCAATCGACAATTGTATATTGGAGCACATTGGCACCACTGTGCCGGGCTAAGGACCACTATCGCAGTATTGCTCTATCTCATTACGGGATAGGTAGGAATGTAGCTGTGGATGGAGGCCGTATACGGCTATAACAGTGCTGAGCTTAGATTGCAGTGGTGTTAGTGCGTACTTGCAGTTTGCTGGGCCATTTACTTTGCCTTCGACAATAGTACTGGAATTGACATTCGAAATTCCTATATTTTATATCGGTGTTTCTCCAGCTGCTGCCTTGTCTGTCAGAAAGGGAACCGTATATTCCAATGGGTGTTGGAAATAGATGAAAGTGTAACTAGATATAGAAACAAAGAACAAAGTATCTGATACTCCTCACACAATCTCCTCTTAGCATAATCACAATTCTCACGGCTGGGACACAGGCCTTTTCTTGGTGAGCCGGAGTGGGGATTGATTCACCACGCGGGCCCGGAGCGGGCTGGTTGTCACAGGTCTTAATTTTTTTGGTTCTAGGACATGCCAGTTGTCTCACGATGTTTTCCTTCACCTTTTTGAGAGCAGAGGTGATGAAATAATTTACACAAAGTAAAGCGCCTGTCTGGGTTGAACCTACGACCCACAGCTCGTAAACCGCAATTCACAATCACAATCTCCTCTTTTAATTTAAAAGCATTGCCTGACATTAGGTATCTGGCAAAAAAAAGTCTGCACAGTAATTATTTTCCTTAAACAAGTCTTGGCCCAAAATTTTATCTGTTGATTTAAAGCGTCTATAATGTGATGAAAAAAAAATTGGCGCGGGTAAGTCATGACGGGAATGAGGAAAGTGAATGGTTATATTTTTTATTATTTTTCGTTATTGAATATGATCTCAATCCTTATGGTGTGATGTGTTTAGTATAGTGCGCAATTTAATAAAACAAGCAAGCTCCACAAAAGTTAAGAAAAATTGATGATTATCAACCAGTTTCCATTTGTGCTTACAGCATATATTTAAAAATTTTATATCCTCATTATAAATGTCATAATATTATAACCTGAGTTAAATCAAAATTCTCGATTCAATCAAGCAAACTGTCGTCTAGTATACCTTATAATTTATCTTATTAGTTACCTACTTATGCTAAATACAATGCTTTAGATTTGATATAAACTGGTATTTTGGTTTAAATTAAATAAAAAATACCAGTTTATATCAAATTTTCTAAAGCATTATATTTCATATTTTTATTTTATTTTATATTCATTTTATTGCTTGATAGCTATAAAATATCCTATTTTGTATATAAAATGGTATTATTTTTGTGATTTATTTCTCTGAATATAATAATACCTACATAGGCCAATATTGTTAAAACTTTTACTTTTTTGACAAAAAAAAACACTTATTGAATACTTGCTTCAGCCCGCGACTTCGTCCGCGTGAAATTTCTTGCTCTCTCGACCCACCACGTCGCATCGCATCGCCTGCCCGCGCTAATACTTCGTTTTTGTTAACGGTCATTCGTTTCTTTTTCTTTTTGCTCAGCTTCTAGGGTTCTAGCGTGATGTTAAAGCCTTCCTCAGGAATGCAAAAATAATTTTCTAAATCGACTGGTAGTTCCTGCAGTGCGATTCTGTAGGTAACCATCTCACCGTGAAAACTTAGGTGAAGTGAGCGTGGAGTGAGCTGTGATTCCAACTAATGCTAGGGATTGACACTATTGACAGCTCACTCTAAGCTCACTTCACCTAAATTTTCACGGTAAGATTTTTACAGAATCGATCGGCAGAAATTAGCGCCCGCAAACAAACAAACTATTCAGCTTTATTATAAGAATAGATAGGCATACACCCATATAATAATTTCTATATAATTAATTCAAGTTGTTGTCGATAACTCGCTAATTCAATGACGTTCCAAATAATCTTGTTCCTATTAGTCACTAGAGCAAAAAGTTTGACATCTTTTTCAGTGAAAGTGGCATTATTGACCTTCTTTATCAATACAAGCACCAACCAAAATGTACTTGTAGGTATATTACTCGTACCTTTTTTTTTCAAAGAAATTATACACCTAGATATAGCGAATTTCTTTAAGTTCATGACGTGAACTAATATTTCTATGATCAGTAAGAACTTTTGGTGACATTACGAGTATGTCCTACCAACCCGCAATGGGCCCGCGTGGTGGATTACGGCACACTCCCTCTTACTGAGAGGAGGCCTGTGTTCCACCAGTGTAAACATCATAGGCTGATTATGCTGTCATAATAAGAAAAGCGTTTACTTACAGATAACACTCATATTTTGCTACTCCTAATTTGAAAAATTTAATTAAAGTTAGGACTTTAATTAACTTTTTCAAATTAGGACACACACGTCGACCATTACCGGTGTGTTTATCGTAGAAGGTTCGCGAACATAATTACAACGAACTCTCAAAGGTAATCATTGCTCATTGTTTCAAGTACTCTATGAAGACAATGACACCGTTCGTTTTATTTCTTCAGGGAAGTTCAGTGGCAAGGAAACGTTTCAAGAATCAAGTTCGTCTGTATGATGTCGACTAGTCGAGCGATGTATCAGCCTTTCCGTATGAGGCGACCGCGGCCCCGCAAACAAAAACTGGAATTACGTTTGTAACATACATGACTCATTCGATTTTTAGAGTCCCGCATGCGAATAAAAAATATTTCAACATAATTGGACTTTTTTGACACATGATATAGAATATAGGTACCTACCATTCATTCTTTTTGTTATTAACTAATTAATTAATGTTCACGTTGTGGGAATGGATTGTCATAAAAAATCGATGTTACTGCGCAGGTGCCTTTTTGTGTTTCATGTTCGTAATGTTCTTCAGTTCCCTAGTCGATTATATTTTGTAATTTATTTCAGTCGCGCTACGACCTACACATAAGTTCCATTTTGTAATTAACTTTTATTACATCATTTCGTGCTTTTATGTCTGATCGGTATACCGATGGGGGTAATTAGACCTCTTTAAATGTCATATAACCTTTAAAATTAAAAAAAAAGTTCTAGCCATCCACTGTGTCTTGTATTTTCGCCAGTATAATTTCATACTTTGGCTAGTGAACATGAAGTTACTGAAAAAATGTAAGTACCTAGTTATTTGTACCTTACTGTGACAATCCTACTTAGGTATTTAAAATGTTTGCTATGCCCGACAGTGTCCATAATTGTTTCAATTGATTGATACTTACCACCTGTTGCAATCCATAATGTAGTATGTACATTATTGATTGCAATAAAGAACAATTGAATTGAAAAAAATACTTATTTAATTAGTCGGTGATACTAGACAACAGGTTTTGTTTTTTTTTATCTTCTATTTGTTGTAAGTATTTTCCGATACATTAGTAATTACCTACAGCATCTTCTACATCGTCAAATTAGTGATTAATTTATTGAATCAACAAAACCAATTAAAAAAATCTGTGCGGAGCCCTATGTAATCTCAGTGTTGTTTATTGACTTGTTGCAAGGTTAGTTGGCCGAACACACTTGTTGCTTCGCCAATAACGCCACAGTGTGCGAGTCCATCTGCAGCTTGGTCCCAATTACATTCACCACAGACCTGATGAGATGTAACCACAGCCTTAATCAAATCTAATCTCGGATTCACAAAGTCCGGACTCGAACAAAACCCGGACATTTCACGAACTTTTCATTCCCTTCTCTAATTCTCAAACACAATTACAATCTACGTGTCTTGACTATTAAAACAAAATTACTCGGTCTTCATTCCAATTTATACTTCCGGTATTTTGAACTGACTTATATGGCTACTGGCTGTAACTACTTGTGCCTTTGCCAATACTGGAAAGCATTTTAACGAGATTTTAATGTTTTCGCTTGCAAAATTTATTGCCCTCGGCGCCAAGAGTGGTATCTCCAGGGATTTACTACTGAACGCAATTTGCCGACACTGTGTATTTCTTCCAAGCAAAATGCAGGAATACCACTATTTTAAAAAACTTTACGCCGTTTGTGGGAATAAAAATTACATTTGAAAAAACTTTAAACACAATTTCAAATTTATAGTTGGAGTATAAAACGAATGTGGCTGGGAAGTTAACGGAGTATACGGAATTCAAATTACTTTAAGTTTTGTTTATTTATTATTTAAACACTTATTTACTTCTAAAATGCAATAGTTTACATACAAGAACGGGTGAAATATCATGTTATTAACCGTTGCTCTTACCTACTGCAATATTAGTTTTTTCAGGCCCAATTTTTTTTACGCAATGTGCCAAATAACTATGTTGTACATTCAATAAAAAAAAACTGCTAGCTAAGGATCAAGATCCAATTATGGTATACTAGCTGCGCCCCGCGGTTTCACCCGCATAAGTTTCGATCCCGTGGGAATATCGGGATAAAAAGTATCCTATATGTTAATCCTGGTTATAAACTATCTGTGTGCCAAATTTCATCCAAATCCGTTCGGTAGTTTTGGCGTGAAAGAGTAACAAACATCCATACATCCATACAAACTTTCGCATTAATAATATTAGTAGGATTAATTAGGTATAGGTAAAACAAAAACAAAACTTTATGTTTTTCTAAATTTTAAACATGTAAATAAAAAGTCTATAATCTCATATAGAAAAAAAACAGTTTTGGATTTATGTTTTTTAAAAGACACGACTTGTCGAATGGTCTTTGAAAAAAAAAAAAAAAAAATTAATACTTAATAAGTTCATATGTATATTACGTGACCAAAAATAAGGCTATGCACATGAATCAAACTAAAATATTGATCGAAAGGTTCGTTACTTTGCTATTTAGGTACTTAGGGCGAACTTTGTATTCCTAACAAAAAAATATCGAGATAGTCGATATTTTTTTGTTAGGAATACTAATACTAATAATAACTGACAGTTATGTATGTACTCGTATTTACGGGTATATGCGCTCAACCGAAGTAGGTATAGTCTTTCTGTCTTCTGATTCGTCCTCCATACACACAGATAAATTAGTAAATCGTGCATTAAATGCGACATCCGTTTCTGATGGTACAAGTCGTCACTCAAGTATGTACGACATTAAAATCGCAGTGTCCTCGCTCCTACATAACGATCAGTTGATTAAAATAACGTTCTAGTACTGTCAATCTTTCATAAACTCATCTTGATGTTAAAAAAATAGACGTAAATAGTCGCGTATCGATATTTTTAGAACCCCCCCCCCCCCTACAAGTAAATACAACGTATATTGGGTTCTTCACGTCAATCTTTGAGGTTATTTTTGCTGAAAGCGTTTTCGATTCAGAGGAATGTCGTCATGGAATAATAGGATTTGACTTTTATTGACGTTTTTATTTCAAGTTTTCCCGGGGCTTTGCTCTTGATAGATTAAGACCAAGTCTTTTTATAAACGCCCAAGAGGCGTTTTCAGCTGTTTTAGTTTGACTTTATCCTGACGTTTTCATTTTAAGTGCTGTCTTCCTATCTTCAATGATTTGAACAAATCTTTTTATAAGCGGCTCTCGGTTTTGGTGATTCTTACATTTATGCTCAGGCCTCCATTTGCCCTCACTTTTCTATAGATCTGTCTTACGAAAACTGAGGGCGCAATTCGGTACGTACACACGCTCGACACGTACAGCTATCATACTTACAGCTACTCATAATATTATTATAATGTCTGCAAATCTATGCCATTATAAAAACACCAGCTGTACTTGCTCGGAGAAATATTGGTGGAGGATAGGACTACGCTCTCCGCGGCCCTGGTGTTTGGAGGGCTCATGTTGTACAGAACTTCAATGCAGGGGGGTTCAGAATAATGTAGGTACTGAATTCATAGGAACAAGTTGCGCGTCGATGTCCCTTTTTTTTTCTGGATGGGAAATCATCAAATGACCCCTCCCGCTCTGGGTGGAGCGGAAGGGAGTGTCAGACTCTTACTGACTAAAACCCACCCGTGTTCCTTCCTTAGCCCTTTCTGTTCCAGGGCAGCGGTAACCCTTTCGGATGATCCCACCGCCCTGGCAGGCGTCGATGTCCCTGCCACCCTGTATAAAGAACGGTTACCCATCCGCTTCAATAATAATATCTATTTGTATTGTACATTCAATACAATATAGGTATTTGATTTGTCTGATGATAATCAATTAACATGGACAATTAAAAGAATTGCCTGTAATGTTTTATCTTCACCAGTTATAATTTTGCGAATAATTTCCGACATTGATTTGATCACGAGTTAAACAAAACATCGATGTATTAATTGAGTTATATTGTTATGGAAAGTTAATTCCTAGTGTTGATGTGTATTTCTGAGGCTCATGACACCAGAACTTTTTTTCTTTTTAGCAATTAAGCTCTTTTCTGCTTCTTAATATTCAACCACATATTTACATCGACTGCTTGTGGGCATCGTTGGGCTTGTGGTCGCAAGCGCTACTGCAGAGGCAGTGTTATTGGGTATTTTTTTTCATTTTCCGGGTTTTTTCATCAGCCTGGAGTCCGTTTGTGTGGCAAAAGGCTCACCCCCTTTTATATGGGACTAAACATAACTGGCGAAATGTGGGTTTAGGTACTATAGGTACGCCTCTACGTAACCCTTTGGGGATTACAGGCAAGATGTTAGGTATGTTATTTTAGATTTGAATCACAGTATTCTGACCCTGGGAATTCTGCTATCATAATTCCACTTTTAACGTCTAGACCCCAGATGTTGTACATGTGGTACACAATAAGTGTCATATCATATTTTCGATATTACATTCAGGGGAGGGTTCGCGACCGCGATTTTTCCAAGATGTATACATTACGTTCGCTTAGTATTCAGCTCTGTGGTCTCAGATTGCGTTACCTTGTCTCGTGGCATATTGCACGGTGCCGGTGACATACTGCCGACTTTGAAATATGCACCTCGGCTTATCAGTACCGAGTTGATAACGAATAATTGTGTTAGTTGATTAGGTATGTGAACTATGTAAGGTTATTCATATTTACGTTTCCATTGTATGTTATTTCAAGTTAAACCAATATCAACTTTATTTTAATGGGTATTAAGTTGATTTCAGCAGAGTGACTAGCATTATTTAAAAAGTCTTAGTAATGTTTGTAGTGGTAGCGTAAACTGTACTTTATTATGTAGAAATTAAAGTTATTTTTCCATAAACTTATATTTGTTTACATTTTTGGCATCTAAGTCGCGAATGCAGTATAGTTACTGGCATGGTTGGATAGATTCTTGCTTGGCATAGTTTTACCTACAGCAGTGCTCACGTCCGTCCGCCATAATTATGTGGCCATTTATTATCCGAGATAAAAAATAAACCTTTCTTTAGGTAATGAGTTCTAAGTCGGCCTTCAAAATTGGTTCAGTAGATCTAAAGACAGAGTGACTCATTTTCGCTTTGATAAAAGGTTTTATAAAGTGTCAAAGTCCATTAATATTTTACTATCATTAATGTCTCTAATACCTAGCTTGTGATAATTATTACAGTACAAAGTTTCCCAATACCAATCCATCTGAATTCAGTACTTAGTTAAACTTGAAGCCGGTCTCAACCGAGATTAGTCTGATTATAAACGTGTGTTAGAAGTGGAAACGACAGTCCAAAACAATATTAATCCAGTAACTAAGAAGACTGATTTCGTATGTATAATCCTACTCACTGATTACATTAAAAAAAAAATTGAGAATCATAGATCCATCCACGGTCCACCCATTGCGTGCGGTGGTTACTGGGGTGTCCCAAGTGTCTGTATATATACACTTTTGAGGACCCACAGCTTTAGAATCGTAGCCTCTGTGACAGGCTCAAGCAAAATAACAAAACACTATCGATTCGACAGCAAAACGAATGCATACGTAAAAATCTATACCTATCAATGCAAAAGTAACTCAGACAGAGTTACTTTTGTATTGATTGTTGTTTTGTCTTTTCACGGCTTAAAACGGCTGAACAGATTTTGATGAAATTGGGCACATGGACTTTTTTATCTCGGTAGTATCGTTCCAGTGTGATAATTTCCGACACAGGCAGAAGCTGGTGATAAATAAATATTGTTTGCCGTCCCCAGAATAAGTAGTTTACAATGCAGGTTGATTACTGATGACCTTTGCTCGACAGTGAATTGAGACCTAGCGCAATCATGCTATCAATCAATCAATAAATCAATTTATTTATCAACGCGGGTTAGGTCGGCTACAATTGATTGCAAGTTTTTCGATGTGGAATTTTAGATGGTTTTTTCATGACCCCTTTTGTAGTGAATATAAAATAGTATTACTTAGGGCGAATTTCACCAATCTTTTATGCCTAAAATAAGTCTTATTCTGAGAATAAATTTGGTCAGTTTTTCCATTCTAGAACTGTCAGACGTCAATTTTCTTCTACGGATAAAAGATAATTGGTAAATCAATTAAGGTCTTATATTTAATGTTAACCTTATATGTCTTCTAAGGACTGATTTTCCAATCATCGGATAACTTTATTCCATTGTCAAAATTTCATAATTATTCCAATTGTGAAATTTTGACAATTATTTCATATAAAAACTGTCAAAACGTCAATTTTATTCCTCGAATAAAAGTCTGGCCATGGAGAAATCAGCCCTAAGTCAAACCTTATTATTATATTAGTCATGAACTTTCATTCAATATTTCATTTAGGATTGTGTTTGAGATTAAATTCCTGAATATCTTTCAAGACATTTTCAAAAGCAGAAGAACGTGAGGGCGTGCAATCTGCTCATGCATAAGAATCTGGTTTCGGATCCGATTTCTGAATTATGCATGATTTTCATAGAGTTAGTCCGACAATAAATTCTTGTACAAAAATCCTTTTGAATTTTCACAGATTCCTTGGATTTGGTTTGTACCAATTTTTGTATACACAGCCATTTATAAACTATAGCTTCTGCCCGCGACTTCATTCTCGTGAAAGTTTTTGTTTTAACATTAAATATATCCTATGACACTCGGCAATACTGTTGACGAATCCGATTCCGAAAATTCTTTCAGTAATGGGAAATTAATGAAAGAACTTTCGGAATCGGATCAATAGTTCCGAAGATTACCCCCTAATACATACAAACTCACGTACCTCTTTATAATATTAGTATAGATGAGACAATATTATGGTTTCGCTGACGTATGTAATGGAAAACGAATGTTAAATGTCATGATAGAAACACGTAATGGGTACTATTGATGTGAACTTTACGGGTCCGTTATCCCAACAGTATCACTTACAAACTGATACGATACGTACCGAGATTAATGGATGCTGCCCCTTTCCTGGCTTATGGCTTATGAAACATGTCCAAACATATCAATAAGGTTTAAGTTACTGAGAGTATTAGGCATACAGATCCACGGGCAAGAGCCTTTGCTAACACTTTTATACTTTTTTTCGATTTACACCCATTTTCAAAAGGGTATTTAAATATAAAGAATGAAGTTTGAGTGAGTGTGTGACTGTATTATGATAACTATCTTTAGACTGAAATGAGAAGATGGGAAGCATTTGCTGAAATGTTACAAACAAGCCCTGTCAAATAGTGATACATATAATGATTGATATGTAACACTTTCTTCGACTAAATGATTGAATGACTTTCAACCAAATACGTGGCTAGTAGCGTAGGTCGTAATGGACATAGCTGTCGCAACCTCTAAATAAGTCATTAATTACAATTGTCTAACATACATTGTAGTGGCAGTGTAGACCTTAGCCCACGCGTTTTACTAAACGCGCATTGTCCTAAATGCCCTAACCGTCAATAGGCATGATAAAGAGAAAAGAAAGAACAATTGTTTATTGTTTATAAAATACATACATCGGACGTTGGCCGTACAACTGCTGGACTAAAGTGGAGCGGGGCTGGTCTTATATGTCGCATGTTGGAGCAATAATACACAAAAACTACAATTCAGTGGGTCCCAAATAGCAGGAAACGACTACGCGGTAGGCCCAGAAAGAGACTGGGATGTCCTGGACTGATTCTTAAAGGATTGGCCTACAATAGCAGTAGACCGGGAATTGTGGTTGCCCTGCAGTGGGACAACACAGGCGTATAAAAAACCGGCCAAGTGCGAGTCGGACTCGCGCACCGAGGGTTCCGTACAATAACAATTTACGATTTATGACGTATTACAAAAAAAACTACATTGCGTTATTTACGTTGCTGCGCAGACACATGACACATTTTTTGAACATATGAAGGAATGAATTAGCAATATCCTTCAAAATGATTCAGATTGAGATTGATTATGTGTTACGCAATTAGGGTGCCGCACTCTGTCTTTCCTCACTCTCTTACAGAGAGTGCACTTGTTGTAATAGGTGTAAACGATGATTAAAGCAGTTTACTATGAGAAGAGGAAGAACGTACTCACATACCGATATCCGTAGGCAATGAAAACATAAACTCACACACTTCCTTCCGTGAGTGAAACGAGGTAAACGAATTATGTGGTGGTTACAGTGCTCTAATCATTTCTACGTAAGTACCTATCTGTGGTCTGCGGCTTTCAGAGGCGCCGTGTATTTATACTATTTATTGCTGCATGAGGTAACTGTGAGAGGAAATGTTTTGAAACTGGTAAAATAGGAAAATAATACAGGAAAGTATTAGGAACAGTATCAGTGATGTTAATATCTATTTTAGTATGTAGGTGTGCATATTTATTTCGAAATATATTAAACTTTTAAAATAAATACTATAGGTAGGTATCTGCTTATAAATAAAACTGTTAACTTGTATCGATAATCAAGTTAGATGAGACCTACACTGGTGTACATAAAACAACTTTTCGGTTTTATTTAAATCTATGTCAAGTGACTGCGCTGAAGCTCTCCTACGTATATTTCGGTATTAAAATCTTCACGTACTAGATTTTTAAAATACGGGCTATATAGGGATCAAATCCGGTAAGCGGTCTGAAGCATTTTGTAAAAATAATAAAAATCCTTGAATTATAAAGTTATTCCAGGTTTTTCGCAAAGAGCTGACTGTAAGCCGTATTCTGAATACATAATCCCCGACCTGGCGACGTTTATATCGCAGTTTGCAGTGTCCGGGCATGTGCGCCGCCTCCGCCATACTATGGAAGTATGGACCTGACTCACTGTTACGGATTACCGAGATATTTCAAGTTTCAACCTCCCGTACTTTACTACAATCCTGGTATAATTTCGCGATGAAATTCCTATTAAATCGCAAGCTTTAAAACTAGTAGGCGCTCAAGTTAATAGTCACGAACTATTTATCGTTAAACGTAATTTAATGTTATACTGATGTGGGATAGGCAATTTGGAACTTGATTAAAGTTTAAATTGCAGACATCAGCTGGTAATTAATTGATAAATTCTTTACAGAGACATGCGTTTGTCTTTCGTTTTGAATAAAAGTGAATTAAATTGTTTTCTTTGAAAGGTAATTTATTATGATCTATGCACAGATTTTTTGCAAAGCCTACACAGGTCGTTTAAGTTGTTCGTGGGCGAATAAATAGGAATAAATCAAGACAGATAACAATTTATGTCAAGTCCGAGCAATTAATGTCGTGGTTTTAAATAAATTTTCATAATTAGGCAAGGTTTCTTAAAGCCTTTCCATGACAGATAGAATTTTACTTAAAGGGTTTGTAATGCCCAACCGAGAAACAGTCGTTAGCGGTTTCCAGAAAAATTGTTAAACGGAGTATGTCTCTTCATAATCGAATGTGGAAATATTTTGTAACGTAATCAAGCTCTTACGTAGATTTGCGACATTCTCCGAATGAAAGCAATGGGATATCTTTCGACTAGGTAATTGATTGCTGTAAATACTCGTAAAACGGTCAGATGAATTAATTTCCTAATTATAATCGAAACTTCGATTAATCTTGGTCTTCTAATTTCCTTTCTCTTTTTACTCCCGAATGATGATAGATGGCCCACTCCGTCTCACAGAGAGAAGGCCTGTGTCCCAGCAATGGGAATAGTATATAGACTGATTATGCAAAACAGACAAAGGGCAAAGACATATCGCTCGTTTTCTGGAAATCTGAAGGGTTTGGACATTGGGCAATGAAAAACGTCAACAATTAATACTGACGCGTATGAATAACCACCGACGGCCGCCATGGCCCACGCACAATGGGCCACTTGAAGGACTAAGGGCGGAAACCTAACCCTTAACACAGAACATAGAATACTTACGCGTTAAAATTAGCCAGTTCCTCGTAATCTTTGTGAAGTTAATTACATCGGTACAGAAAATTATATGATCCTTGAAAAATAGGAAGAAATCACGTTCTTGCCATCATCGTGCCAGGTTGATTAACTTCTACTAAAATTGAACTTTGAATTCGTGTTAGTAAAAGTCAAATTCGCGCAGTCACAATCTGTCTCATTATGAATGTCCGTATGTTTCCACAACTAGACTAACGCTATAAATAATGTTCTTAATCACAACGGTATTTAAAGCTGTTGAGGTTAAGTGGTTTAGCAGATTAGATTAGACAGCAGATGTGCTTCCGTGTGCAATATTATGTTAATATCTTAATTAAATTAGTAAGCAGTAACATAGCGAAATCGTTTGTACCCGGTTATTGGCATAAGAAAGAAAACACATTTTTTTGCGGCAAACATGACGCATAAAAAAGAACATAAACACGCAAAAACATAAGTTACAAGTTGAGGGTAAGCATGCGTCATATTCACGCAAAACGGCCATCGCTCAGCATAATGCTAAGACCAAAAAAAAAAAACAAAAAGCTTGGCCCCAAATGAACACGGTCAACGCAAATTATTGGAACGAATTTCGTAACACACGTTATACTTTGCACACTTGCGTATGAGAGCTAGTTCGAAAGAAGTGTAACATTTGGCCGTCACACTTTTTTTCTTCATTTATTTACCCTCAAAAGTCGTTTATTTAATTTAATTGTGCCTGTTATTTAATACATAATATACAGTGAAAGGAACTTCGTTCTAAACGGCACCCTATCAATCTCAATCTGAATCATTTTGGACGTCGCGCGACGTTGCGAATCCATTGCTTCATAATGTTAGAAAATGTGTCTGCTCAACAACGTAAATAACGCAATGAACGTTGTTGAACTGAACAAAATGAAACCCTTTGCTACTGATCGTGTGTTACGCAATTACCCCACAATCCCACGACACCTCTCGACTTTTTTAGTAGGTACCCGGTTATTGATTGAGCGCTTACCCTGCTATAAAATGGAACTCGTGAAATGTAGGTGTACTACCTACACTTACATTTTTGCCTATGCTTTACTTTTTTAGGTAATACAGGCTGATGAGAAAGAGAAAAGAGGTTGAAAAAAAAAGTCTTCTATTCTTTAAACGTAGTAAACGTCTAGGTTTTGTCAAAAACGTAAAGCCAAACCTTTCTCTAAAGCACGATTTGTTTCAGTGTTAACTCATCGAAAAAATATCTTATAAGTGAAACGTTATGAATCATGAATTAATGACTCATACTTTTTATTTTTCCACTGACCCAGGTTATTGCACTTTTCCAATGTTGTAATATTTATCATTATTATTAGTCACGAACATTATTTGCAGTTACAAAAAACATTGATATTGTTTTATTGCTAAAGAAAGTCTTATTTATTTCAGTCGTATTAGAGATACAATAGACGTATAAGTAGTTTACTTAGAGTACCTATTTAATTATTAAATTTTCTGTATAATTTATTACATTCATCTATAAAGTATCTTGAGAACAACAGTTAAATTAAATTAACAGACCGTTTATAAAATAATAAGAATAATTTATTGGTCCATTGTTACAAAATAAATTTAATACTATAAATAGAATAATTAATATAAGTAGTTATTTGAACAGTGGTCCCCCAAATTAGGCAGCGCCAGTATATTGGGGACCTGAGTTGCGTTATCTTTCATTCGAGACGTTTGCGGTAACTTGAATTTGATTTAGGATGTTTGATAATGTATAATAATCGGGTTTACTACATTTGACAACTCAACTCGAGACGACTTTCATTTCCATGAATAAATCCGTAAGTAACTTGGTATCTCCAGAAGTGGTTTATCTTCATTTTTGTAACCCCGTATTTAAGGCTTCCGCAAACAGGCGCGACGCGACTCTAGTAGAACAATTTCTGAGAAAACTTCATGGAAATTGTTATACCAGAATCACGCCGTACCGTTGCTTCGCGCCTGCCTGCGGTAGCCTTTAATTGCTGAGTGTTAAGATAAGTTTATTATTCCCAAATGAATAATGATAGGATGTAACTCAATTGGGAGTACTTAATTGTTTTTTATTGTGGTTGTGTAACATAATTTAATTGTTTACAAAGTTATACTTATTTATAATTTATTTAATGCGAATAATAATTTGAATAGGCATAAATTATTGCAGAATATTTGATCACGTTTGCGGTTTCAGTCACGTGTTTATATCGAAATAAACACGTGTTTTAAACCTTATAAATGTAAAACGGAAGTTATAATAGAAATATATATAGGTCCTCAATCAAAACCGGTTAAGTATCGCACGAAACGAAAATAAATGAAAACAACGAAAATCTTAGGATACATTAAGCATTGTGTCATCAATGAAAAAACTATTTTCGCACTGAACCCTGTGATACGAGCCAAAACTTTCCCCCATATATTTTTAGTATGATTGTCCAGTGTGCTCCCCGTCCCGTCCGTTCGGAAGGTAAGGCGGGGGTGGAATCGATAAACAATGATTTACTACTACCTCCATTCATGAATGACATTCCATTCGGCTAGTGTACGATTCATCAATGACAACTGTTGTTTTGTGTTGTGATTTGTTTTCGGGGTATACTCTCTCCTTTCGATGTTATTCACCCATTTGCAGAAACGTTTCACCTTTAGCCTTACCAAACTTATGATGTGTATTTTGTCTCTGACACAATTCGCACCTGTTTTATGTCGTTGGACTTCTTTTGTTTTGTTCTGTCTATGCTTCTGTTAGGAATTGGATAGTTTTTGGAACGTAGTTCTTTAACGGAGCTAGCGGTAGGAGTAAACTGGTATACATATATCGTCATATAACGAAAAAGCGGTATGTCCCCTCGCCATGCGACTTTTTTTTATAATAGAAAGAGAAAGAGAGATAGTTTTCATGGTTTCGAGGGTGCTGAAGCAGATAGTGAGGTCAAAATTAAAATCCAAGACGGCGGCTGCAAAAAATTCAACTTTTTCTAAGATATATTTTAATCTGTTGTTGCCTTTACTGCAACAAAAGTTTTTGTCTTTCGACTAGCGTAAAATCAAGGCTAACACAATCTTGAACAAATAGTTTAATCTTTTAAATGTGTTTAAAAGGTAAATACCGTGTTAATAGGCGTTCAGCTTGCTAGCTCAGTAACATTAAAGTTAAAGACATAAAGACGATACACTGCGCCGTACGCTCCCGCTTTTAAGAAGATTAAAATCTGCATAACTGATGTTTTTGTTGTTTTGTCGACATACTGAAGTAGGCAAACAATCGGTGCTGAATTTTGTTGGGGTTATAAATATTTTCTTTCAAATAAATATAAAACAGCATTCTTTTAATAAATTAAAAACATGAGCGTGGTAAACCATTTTCAAGAAATACATATTTCTAGTTTTTTTTTTATTTATTTTTAGAAGTGTAAATACATACACGCCTTTGAAGTAGTTTTCCTCTAGTTGCGTAGGTCGAGTTCTTAATAAATGTGGGTTTTACAAGCGAAGTTTGCTAAATAGATTCAGCACGAAGTGAATAAATAATTAGCTGGATCTCGCCTGATTAAAACATCTTATTATACAATGACATCATCTTAGTGTGTCGTACCCATGAGATTCTACGAGTAAGTACTATAAAAATACCATAATCTGCATTTTACCATAATGTCAACACAACAATAAATTGCCTACCGATATCGATCATTGATACAATAGAGCGTTTAATCATACCGGTCACAAACACTGATTGATCGACAACAAATCAAATTATGTTATTCTAACATCACTCAGCAAAAAGGTCGTCTCAGATCAATTTGTTACTCTGTACGTGTAATTAACGGGATTTCCACAGCCTAAAAAAATAAACAAAAAAGTCAGTATACTAAATCAACTGCGGTGTTTTTAGTGTATAAAAGATGTTAGGTGTGACGAATAGTGTTGTACCAGTGAAGTGTTATGGAGTGTCGATAAGGATCGAGATGTAGACTGGACTGGAAGCGTCTGGTGGCGCGCGGATGGCGACTAGAGCAAGGTAGCGCCCGCATGGGGCAAACGGCGAGCATGTGCCGCCTCCACGGATCATGTCTGCACCACAAGAAAAGTACGTACCTATTTAGATAAGGTAGAATTGTTCGTCAAAGACTGCAAGGTTTTTTACAAGCTTTTATTTAACTTACAATGTATGTATGTTTGTTCGGGTGGAATCTTGCAACTCAATTTTAAAGCAGATATCTTCAACCGATTGAGCTGAAAGTTTGTATACACATTCAGTTTGAATGACAATACATGCTTAGCTGTGTGACGTTATTCTAAATCCAACACGGTGGAACACCCAAGATGGGGGACTAATTATTTTTAAGGGATTGCTGAGAATAAGTCGAAAAATAACAAAATGTAAAAAGTAAATTAAACGTAAAAAACCTTTTTAAAAAACAAGCTTTTATTTAAATGCGCTAAAAAGAAAAAAATAAACTTTTACTTTAAAACTTTTACTATCAACTTATAACGTCATTACACAATTTATATGCTATAAAAGCTTGTCGGGAGATTTACTTCTGTAGATAAACAAGTAAATTAAATAACTTGATGTGATTGATTTTATCTATTAAATACGATTACTTAAATCTCGCGACAAGCTTTTATATCATATAAATTGTGTGTAAGTTTTAAAGTAAAAATTTCTTTTTTCTTTTTAGCGCATTTAAATAAAAGCTTGTTTTTTTTAAAAGGTTTTTTTTTTACGTTTAATTTATTCTAAGTTTAGTTTTATCTTTGATTGTTGCTCCTGATTTACTGTGTTCTCATCTAACCCCCTGATAGCAAAGTAAATTGATGTGCCAGAGGATCAGTTTAGGGAATAGCTCGGTATATTTATTTTTTAAAGGCTTGATAAGGTCCACTGCAAAATGAAAATGGCCATCACAACACCCCAGTATTTAGCGGTTGCTTGATTTTAATACAAAAAGCCTGTAATATTCCTACTGGTAGAACTCAAGCCTCAATCTATCACTAATTGGTAGACCAAGCGTGGTGATTATTACGGTATAATCCGTATAATGGATACAACTAGAATAATTCGTCGCGGCCTTGTTCAAGCAAGGCCAGTGTTTAATAGTGGACTATTAGTATGATAGTTATTGTGGCAAAATCTGACTTATTATTGTAACCTTTGTTATTCATCAATCCAAAGTTTGATGAATTTATGATGAGTTTAGAAAATTCTGGCAACACCCATTTTGAACTAGATGCGTATTACCATTTTTATTTCCTTTTCAAGGAGGCTGTCGTAATTTAGTGTCAAGGTAAAGGACTGTCATTAAATAGACATAATTTATTGTTTTTCGAATACGACCTACTGCTTTGCTGAGCTCTAGGTCGTGTTCGGAATTGGTCATCGATTTCTAATGTAACTATTGCGAATACTTGAAGAAAGTTTTTCTTTTCACGTAAATTAGCAATGTCGCTGACCTCAACGACACACACCGCAATGTGAAAAGAGTACACAATACAATTCAAAATTAAAATGGATTCATTCAAACTAACTGTATCGCAAATAAACGTCAATCAACATAAATATGCAATTTAAAATGATATCGTAACGATATTACGTAATCGGATTGAACCTGTCTATCATCGGGCGGTGTGGTCAGTAGCTCTATTAAATAATTTATATCTGCTGCAAAGTAATCCACTGAAAGGAATCTTCCATTCGAGCTGAGGCCAAGGCTATAATATTACGCAGCCTTAAACAGCTGTGTAATGATTATTGTGTACAGTTCTGGCCTCTTTTTACGTTAAAAACTATTTCGTTTTTTCACGTGGGTAATTTATTTTGTTCTAGTATGTACAACATCTTATCCAACCGTTCTACTGTTTTCTACAGTGTTATGCACAGATTGAATGTACACTGTACAGTCACGGTCACGCTGTAACATCTCCCGGTCTTTTCTGTAAATAAATCACCATGAAAACACGTGAAGTGAGCTGTCATTCTACCTGAAGGCCAATTCTCATAATTAAAAACGTTCAAAATCTAGTCACAATCTCATCTCAGCGTCAATCAATGCCTATATAACTTCTTTAAAATGTTGGGAAATTAAAGGTATTTTTGACAGATTGAAACAGATCAGACTGTGAACGTTCTTAAAATTACGAGAATTGCACCTCTAATGCGTGGGATTGACACTATTGGCAGTTCATTTCAAGCTCACTCCGACTAAGTTTTTACTTTTTTACAGATTAGACTGGCCCTAACAGCGGCGCCAACTAAAATTCTTAGACCTTGTCACATTTCATAGTGTTCCCATTTTCTACCACTGGGTCACATAAGTTTGTGGCACTATACAACTCATTCCATTCACAAATTGTTCGCAATCTTTTCTGTATGTTTATTTTCGCGCCGTTTCGTATAGGAACCTTGTGCGTATATTATTGTCATTTGAGCGTAAGGTCATTGACTCTGATAAGACCATTACTGTAACATTTCATGTATCCTAATGTAAAATGAGTACAATCGGTTATATTAATTGTCCTTACATTAGTGTATGTTTATATGTTGAAGTCAGATGGCAATATCATTCGCGAATATGTGGTAATTTTATCGCTTGCGATTCATTGCCTTTAATAGGTATACTAATCTGTGCTAGTGAACCTGCCACGATTATGTTCACCTTCATACAATGATAGAATATTTATCAATGTTTTAAATAAAAAAATTGAAAATGTTTCAACGTTCTAAGGACAATTAATATGTATAAGAATGTAGTTTGTGGAGATAAGTAAACATAATTTTAGTAAATGATTCATGATCTTCCATAATGTTTGGCTAATTGGGAATTTCAGGTAATAATATGGCTGATTTTTTAATTAGCGAGTTTAGTTCAAGAAGTAAGTTATGTGTCCAAAATTCAGTCCAATTGTGACAGTTTTTCATTGTGAAGTGTCACATATAGACGTCAAGGGACTTAATCAATACAAACGTAAAGGATGCCACAGATAGGCGCCACCTATAGCCCCTATTGGGGCTATAGAGTCAGTGCTACCTTTTTATGAATGTTTGTATATTTACCGCTATGACAATAAGTAATTATTTTAATTAAAATTAACATAGTGCTCACCTCATTTTTTGCATGTTTATTCATACTGCTAATTAAATTCGAATAGGTTACATACAGTGCCCTCCAAAAGTCAACGTGAAGTCAACGAAAAATGTCAACTAACTTTTGCACATGTATCGGAATCTTATAGAACAGAATAGCTTTTTATTTTCTGTTTGGTATTTTTAATGGCAGTCAATTTATATTTTACTTACTATGTATATGGGCGCCCTAGCTAGTAATATAGACTTCTAAATAAGTTTTTGTAGTCTGTTGAATCCGACCCCAACCAGACGGTTTGTTCTCACGCGATATGAGCTCCGGAAAGTGTTGTGTTTATTCAAAGAGCAGAAACGATTTCTATTTATAAACTCTGAAAAGAATTTTGAAGTGGTGAACTGTTGAGGGTTTAGTACTGGTTACCAAAATGGTTTGTTCGATACTTATTGTTGGTCATCCCTGGCTAATAAGAGTAGCAGAAAGCGCTCCTCTTTTAGCCACCATAAGAAGACACTTACCAACTTTAGGGGCCACCACATAACGGCCACAGCGACGGCAGTCATTAGAATGATGGCTTAATAAAGTCAAACCCATCGGGGTTTGATTTTATAAAGCCATCATCAAGCAAACATACTAACTTCTTTTCATAAATAACATTTCAGTGACGTCATTCGCATGTACTCAAACTCAAATCATTTATTTCAATTAAACCATTTACAGGCACTTTTGAATTGTCAAAATTAAATAGTCGGTCAGTCCATAGCGGATGCTATATGACGGTCACCGCTCTTCTAGGAAACTGTACCTTTAACCACTCTATGACTGAAAGTACCTCTCATTGATAGATAACGGATAGCTTAGACCACTGAAGGAAAACAAACGAAATTGGAAACATGTTTTCCTCTCAAACTGTCGAGTGCAAGACAGATTACCCGCACATGGGTAGAACTGTTGTGAAAGCAAAGGTTTGGCTTCCTAAACAAGCTGTGAACGGTCACACAATAACGGCGGTCCAAATCATCTGCCTAGCCTTTTCTCAACTATGTTGGGGTTGGCTTCCATTCTAACCGGATGCAGCTATACCAGTATTTTACATGGAGCGACTGCCTATCTGACCTCCACAACCCAGTTACTGGGTAATACGATACCCCTTGGTAAGACTGGTTGGCAGACTTTCGGGCTCCTGACTACCCGTAACAACTGTCAAAGATCCACGAATCATACCCTGGACCAACCGACGGCTTAACGTGCTTTCTGAAGCACAGGGGGTCTCGGTATGTAAAGATGGTCACTCATCCACAGACCAACCGCGGCTGTCTACATACAGAGCTGTTTTTGACACCTTAATTTCAAATACTGGCGAAAAACCCAGATATCATGACGGCCATTACAATACGACGGCAACCGCTTTTTTATGAAACCGTAGCTCAAGAATGTATTCAACAGAGTTTCCGAAGGAGCTGCTATTGATTTATCATAAGTGGTTTCAAAGAGGGGGAAGTATTATTCGTGTTTGATGTACCGTAAGTAGTGCATCATTAATCATGTAGGGAACTTCAAGTGTATGAGGAGTAGCTTTCAGGATGTTAGGCTGGGGTCTTTTGTGATTTCATCGTTTTTTTTGTGTTGGGAGTATATTTATAAGGAATATTATAAATAGGTTCTTATATCTAGAAGTAATTTAGCACAAGGATCCTATTAGGAAGACCTTTGTTGTAAGACCACATACTGTGATTGATTATTTTGATCAAAATTGAACTCTATTATAAAGGCTTGATTTGCTCGCCAAACTAGACTTGTAAGCAAACGAGCTATTACGTAAAGTTATGGGAGTCTTTTATTTGAATCTTATTACATACTAGCTTCTGCCCGCGACTTCGTACGCGGATCCAGTCCCTTTCTCGTTCCGATAGAAATTTCGGCAAGAGTTTGAACTGTGCGTTGATATGTCAGCCAATAAATCAATCAAAACCGATGAAGGATTTCGATTAAGTTTGGTATAACTTAGATTGAGTGTTGTTGACTGGGTAGGTTATAACTTCATTAAAATAATGAATATGTCGCGCATCACGTTCTTCACTGGTCTCCAGAGATCTCAAAGTCAACGTGCGAATGCGCTGAGAACTCAAGCGTGATGCTTTTTCTGTGAACGTTTCTGATTCGAGAGACAATGCATAGCGATCACGATCAGCGGCCAGTCGCACTTCACGTTCGTCACTGGTCTCTAAAGACCTAGAAGTTGACGTGAGGATACGCTGAGAACTCAAGCGTGATTCTCTTTCCGTTAACGTTTCCGACTCGCGACCTCGCGAAACAATGAATGACGATCACCATCAGCGGTCAGTCGCGCATCACAATCCTCACTGGGCTCTAGAGACCTAGATGTAGATGCGTAAATACGCTGAGAACGCAGGCGTGATTCTCTTTGTGTGTAAGTGTCAGAAACGCGAGACGATGCATGACGCTCACGATCAGCGCTAAGTCGTGCTTTACGATCCGAAGAAGTTTCCGCGGAGCGAGATACAGCCCGATGTTGTCGAACAGCATCAAGTCTTGCCTGGAGTTCTTCATTCGATTCTTGGGATCTAATGATCTCCAATCTTTTAGCTCCTTTCGAACATTGCGAAAGATTTGACCTCTTTCGTGGCATGGTTATTGTTATCGTTATTAATGTACTATAATAACTTTGCAATTAAGATCTAAGTGACTGCTCCCCTGCGTTATCGGGTAGGCTACCGTGTCACGAAGATAAATGGAAAAGGAAATTAAACACTCAAATAACATAAGCCCGAAGGCATATCTATTATATATTGTATATATATATATAAATGGGAGATTTCGCCAGTGAAGCCAAGTTTTCAATGATTTACCATCGTCATCGAAAAGAAGGCCCAAACTGTTACCGCCTTCACCGCGTGGAGGTCCCAGCTTATGTTAATACCTATATTAGTATAAAGTGATTTCCACATCAAATGTTCCTGATCCTTGATTTTTATTATCTCGGCGGAAAATACTCATCAGACCAAGAAAATTTTGTTAAAATGTCATGTCTGTATATGCCATAGTTTAGCTGTGCTTTCCGAGTTCCACATCAGATGTTTCAATCTTCGACTTTTATTCTCCCAGCAGAAAATACTCATCAGACTGAACAACTTTTGCAAAGATGTCATTCCTATATATGTTATGGTTTAGCTATGCTCTTAGAGTTCCACATCAGAAGTTCCGATCTTCGAGTTTTATTCTCGCAGCAGAAAATGCTCATCAGACTGAATAACTTTTGCTAAGATGTCAAACCTATATAGTACCTAGTTTAGCTGTGCTCTAAGAGTTCCACATCAGGTGTTCCGGATCTTCAATTTTATTCTCTCAGCAGAAAATGCTCATCAGACACAACATTTTTTTCTAAGGAACCATTTTTGTAACTCTTATAGTTTAGCTGGTCTGTTGCGGTTCTGCATCAGGTGTTCCAGTTTCCAAAATCAATTATAGCCTATATGTTGCCCAGGTTTAGTAGCTAGATAACAAAAAAAGTTTCATTCAAATCCGTCCAGTAGTTCCGGAGATTAGCGTCTACAAACAGACAAACAGACAAACAGATAAACAGACATACAGATAAACAGACAGACTTTTTTTATTAGATTCGTGTTCTATTACTGTTTCCTAACCCCCCTCAATTATTCTTTTTCAAATATATTCAATGTACAGACACAACTTTTTTACATTCTTATTATAAGTATAGATATAGATATTCTAAAGAAAATAAAATTGCTTCACTACATTAAACTTTAAGAAACTGATTCCTTTTCTCTGTGTGTATCAATAGCTGAGTAATACGACTATAGTTGGCATCCTTTCTGTAGTCTTCATTATTTCATGGTCAAGGATCTATGCCATCTATAAATAACTCCTAATTTGTGATATCAACAAAGAAAACTCCAGTTAGATTCTATTCTGCAGACCCTGAGATTCTTTATCTATTGCTGACATTTGAAGACAGATGGTAGCTTGTATTATACTTTCTATTGTTACTGAATCCATTTAGGATTCTTTACGAGATGCCTACTAAGATAACAAAGGACGAATAAAATTTATGATCAGCTCCAAGTGCTCCAACTCGACTGTTTAAAAGGCTCGGCCTCATCATATTTACTTACATAAAATAACCACAAACCTTTGACTATGATATTTTTTAAAACGTTCACACCTACACGCGAATTCGTTGTTTCTATACGATTTGACTTTTCCAGGTGTTATTTTAACGCAGTTTTTGCGGTTTTCGCTTCACAGTAACTCTGATTTTATTTTTTGATTGTCTCCATAAATATTGGGACTAAAATCTACGTAAATTTAAAACACCTTTTCATTGTATCTTAAATTGGTTACAATTTGTAATACCTACTGGTGTTTTTCAATTACGTGAAAGAAAGCACACTGAATTTATGATATTATTTGAAGATGAAACCGAGGCGAAATTTAATTAAGACTGAGAAGCACTGTCGATGCTAATTAGCCGACGAGCCGACAGATGTCGAAAGAATGAAAAGAATAATGTTGTTTCTCATTAATGAAAGATTTTCTCTGAATAAATACAGGGTGGCAGGGACATCGATGCGAAGCCTGTTACTAAGCATTACATGATTCTGGAATCCCCTGCGTTAACATTTTTAGAATCATGTGCTGAATGTGGCTACCACCCTGTATAGTTACTCATAGACAACGGGTAACTTACTAATACCTATCAGATTATCTGTAACCAGACTGCAAGCATCCAAAATCCAAAGCTGAAATCGATCCCTCTGTGATAGTCAGAGGAATCGTTACGGCTTTGGATTCATGCGCTGTTGGTTGAGTAAAGTGGTCAATGATGATAAATTCCTAGAAATACCAGTCAGCTTGCTCGATGTTATATTAGTTTCAGACGAAAGTCATGGTGAGTGCAGTATACCTACAAGACACGGAAGGTGGATAGTATTCAAACGACAACTAGGCGGATCACACTACAACGCGCCACGCGACGGGGCGCAGATGGCGTGCCCCGGCGTGTGATTTTTTTACATACAAATTCAATAAAAACGCTCTTCCGGGCCAGGAATTTGACCGTTTCCCGCGCCCCGTCGCGTGATGCGTACGATGCGATATAGTGTGTGGTCACGATCAGCCTTATACTGAACGTAAACGTAAACGTTGTCAAAAATTTACGTTGCCACGTTTCAAAGGGGCTTTTGGAAAGAGTAGGTTACTACAGAGGAGAATATAAGATTATTTTCTTCTGTTTCCATCAACTCAAATGAGTTGATGGATTCAGAGGTGATCTGTATTCAGTCGAAGAGTTATGATTCGTGGTATACCCTGAACAGAAATGATAGCTTGTGGGCCGATAGTTTACTGCACTGTAACACGTAACCGATAATCGGAAGAGTATATTGCCTACCGTAGTTGCGAGTGGGCTGACTTCCTGAATTGGAAATATTTATTGGTTCCATTGAAGCGTCGAGCCTTTAAAATATTGGTTTTTGTTCATGTGTGTTTCTTTTTTGTATGCCAAATTTTTTACTGAATTCATTGGAAATTTGCTTTCACGGTTGTCATTTAAATTTTGCATTGACATTTTATTTTTCTGTATAAACATGGGCTATTGATAGGTGATACGTGCTGATAGGCGATGTTCATGACAATATTCATGCTTGTTTATTTAAGTATTTTATCAGAACTTTCATTTGTTTTATGTAAAACACAAATAGCTTTAACTTGTAGTCCATTATGGTATGATTCATCTACTAACGTAAGTATTTCAACCATGCTAAAACATGACCGTCTCAAACTTTCATTTCGACCCTCCAGTTTTCCGCTCGCGTTTTTATCTTTTAATTTTACTCCATCCTATTTTTCTAGATCGTCCTTTTTCCAAAAATAGCTGTTCTTTTGTTCTGTATTTGTATTCAGAACGTTTGCGTTTTCCATTCAATTGAAAACGAAACAGCGAACTTTGCTTCGTGTCTATTTCGATATGTTGTTGCTAAAAATGGGTGAAAATATTTAGAGAATTTTCCATATTTTAATGTGGACATTATAATATGGAAAATTCTCTAAATATTTTCACATGAGTCACATCAGTTTGTCTCTTTGTCCGCTCCGAAAGGATGTGACGTGGTTGTAAAGAGAATCAAGTGCACTTCAATCCTTATACAGTTTTCTGGATTCTTACTTTGTCTCCTTATACATACATGGCCAAGTATTTTATTACATTGCGCGTTGGCGGGAATTTTACTACAGTTCTTTGTGTAACTTTGTAAACTGACGGTAAAAGTGTATATTTTAGTACTCGGGAAAGCAACGGGATTATCAAGAGATAATTATTTTCACCATCAAACTGAAACATTTTATTTCAATCAACCCATTTACAGGCACTTTTGAATTGTCAAAAACTCGGTCAGTTAGTCAGAAAGTTGAAACTAATTGCCCATTACGTTTTTACAAAACTATAGTTTGCAATGTATTTTATAGATGAATAAAATTTTACTACCAAATAAAAAGAAAACCATTATTATCTATTGAAGTATTTAACATCTTACGGTCTTCTTTATCTACCTACCTAATATCATTATAAGTTGGTTTCTGAATTTATATTGTGCCCATTTCCGACCACCCATACTAAAAACTTATCTAAATATTACAAAGTTGTGTATCTTATTAACCCCGAGGTTCGCTACAAAGTTATCAAAGCAGTTTTAAGGCCTTTGCTGAGTAACGATCGTCGAAGGCCACAAGCGGTCCAACTTTCTAACAAACCTGGAGTCAATTAGAACAGTTGAGGGTTATTAAAGCCGTGTGACTCATTAGTGGAATTAATGGAATTGGAAAGCCATAATGGGTAGCGAGTAGGGTAGATACGAGTGGCCGTCACCTGGCCTGGGACAGTTACGTTGCCACAAAGCAATTTAAACTTGAAGAACAAATAGCTCTGGGGGTCTACTCCGAAGTAGTATCAGCCGAATGTTCGGCCGTTTCCTGCTACGAAGTTACTATTTGGTTCGGTCGGTTCCGATCCTACACTCTTTCGAATATTGACTAAGGTCCATACCCAACTGAGCCGATTCGAATTTTTTTCGCATTTTTCAATAATATTCGGTTCGGCGATGTGTCGGTCCGATCCGAACATTCGCACTTTGCACTTCGGAGTAGACCCCCTGGTTCGGTTCGCTGGTTTCCGACGAAGTCCGACAGTGATATGAATTCAAGAAAACATGTCGCAATCTGGGATTCCGCTGCCTCATGGCCTCATCAGTACATTCAATATAAGAATAGAATGCTTGAAGTATTTTGTCTGTGCCGCTGATTGACCTGATCGACATACTAAAGTGATTTTTTATTACTTAAGCTAAGCTCCTTTAATAAGAGGCATCTGATGGAATTACGCCTCATTTCGCAAGAGTATTTGAGGCCAGTTTTTTGTGAGAAGAAATTTGTCTCTTGACAAAGCTGGAGTCTATTTTCTTAACGGACAAAAAGATTTTGTCAAATTACTCAGTCTATTTAAAGGACAAATCGTCGTTGTTAAATCTTTATCTAAAGCCCAACGGCTATTCGTTGAGATTTTAAGATTTTAACACTACGGATAAAAAGGTAGAATTTAGGAGCTTTGCGTTTTTCTTTTAAATAGAATCCAAGGTTTGAGCTAATAGGGCTATTATTTATTTTCTTAAAAAGACAAGAAAGTTTTTAGCATCTGAGAAGTTTTAGGTCAAAACCGCTGAATATACCTGCAACCTAAACTTTGTACCTGCGTATTGACGACCACGAAACGGAAAGACAAAACTTACAAATTGATTACAGATTGCGCAGAGATGAGTATTATGAATACTGTTTTATATTTTGTATTTAAAACATTAATCTTTGCGTAATCTTATTCTTTAAAACCGGTTTTATTGTTCGTTTATTTATTTACTTACATTTTTATTACACTTTTAAATACTTTTATAAAAAAAACATAAGAAAAACATTTAAAATAGTATAAAAGATAGGCACGACGGCACGGTTGGCGCAGTGGTTAAGCGATTGACTGCTGCGCTGCGTGTCGCGGGTTCGATTCCCGCACGGAACAAATATTTGTATGACCTACATGTATTTGTTCCGAGTCTGGGTGTTTTTCTATCTATAATATGAATGTATTTACAAAAAAAATAAAAATTGTATATAAGTAGTTTATCAGCCATCTTGTTACCATAACACAAGCATTAGGTTGCTTAGCTTGGGACAAATGGTGCAGTGTGAAATGTCCAGGGATATTATTATTATAGTAGTCCGTCGACATCGGGAGTAGGGTCCAACCTATCGGTGGTTAGGGCTCCAGAGACTTTTTGTTTTATTTTATTTATTTTTTAAGAAAATGGAACAAAAAGTGCGAGAAACACTTTTTTTTTTTTTTTTTTAATATCTTTATTGATTTAATTGGGGTTTTTATCCCAATGGATACGCCAACCCCATCATGTCGAGAAACACTTGATTTATAAAGTAGGTAGGAGGATCACAAAATTGTAGCTTACAAGTCCTTATCAATATTCCTGACCTTACAACAAAGTATCGCATTAAATTCGCAAAAGCATTAGGTAGTTATTGTCAAGAACCATAACTAATGCCTTTGCGAATTATTAATATGACTGGTCATAACGCAGTCATAATGTTATTGTTACTGTCAACTATTTGAAATAACGCAGACAGTTCCGAGTAGCGACTGCAACTTGATACTGGTGGCTAGTTGCTAACTTGATATGTTAACGATTCCGGTGAACACAACCGACTGTAGGTGGTCTCAGTTATAAGATAACTAACAACCCGCTCCCTGCTTCGCACGAGGTTTACGTCTTGAAAAAACACTGAGATTTATTGATTAAAACGCTTTTCTTAACTAATATGTATATAAAGAGAAAAGATTTGATTTTTTGTATGTTTGTTTGTGACGCTTTCACACTTAAACGGCTGAACGGATTTGAATGAAATTTAGCACATGAATGGACCATGACCTGGATTAGGACATAGGCTACTTTTTATCCCGATATTTTCACGGGATCGAGACTTATACGGGTGAAACAGCGGGGCGCAGCTAGTATTTTATATGTAAGTTAAATATTAATTGATTATACACATAAAGCTTTCGAAATAAATACTCTAAATGATGGGGAAAACTGCATCAAAATCCGTTACATAGTTTAGGAGCACAGCGGGGTCACACAAAAAGCGGCTTTAATTTATAATAATATGATTGTGTCGAAGTTGTATCAATTAATTCCCTTGATGGATATGAAGGTACTATGAGACTATTCTACTGAAACATTTCTGAATATTCATTCTCTTTCATAAATGATGTTCCCATTGATAAAATTAATACGATTATACGATTTTGTACTTATGTGTTCGGCTATGAAAAGAAACATGGCATTCATGTGTCCATTCAATAGGTAAGTAGTCGTATTAATAAAATTATCGGGAAGTTCCATTTATTTGAACGTTAATATCAGGAAATCAAGCGTGATGATATTGTATTTAGTAGTCCTAAAACGAATAAAGAAGATACAATGTGCTAAATCCTTACCTAGCTCAATAAATTACATTTATATAAAAATCCACCAAGTTTCACATGCCACACAGTGTTTAGAACCAGAAAAGGTACGTGAATTTGCTCCAAATAAAACAAACCCCATTCAAAAACTTACGCCAAACTATAACACCAAAGTAACATTTTACGAAACTCAAATAAAATCCAATTTCCTCAAAAACATTTCCAACATTCTGCCATATCATATTTATTAATAAACTTTTATTAAGGATTTTTCCTCGGGCGCTTCCAAATGTTATAACACATTTATTTGGTCTGCAAGCCACACGATCAACGTTTCCATTGCACTCAAGTAAAACAAACTTCATTTTTACAGTGCACTCACACAGAATTAAATTACAGAAGACTGCAGTAGGTACTCCGAACACCCTTAACTTTGAATTACGAGCTTGGTTAAGATTGCACGGCTCTTGATAAAAAACCTCTCTGTGTGCTTGTTATAAACGGTGTTGAGTGTGTTGTAAGTAACAATGTAACACGAAAAATATGCAGAATTGTTATATTTCTGCTGTTTATCGCGTAACGCTAAAGTTGTTAAACAGAACCTAGAGATACACGAAGAGTTGGGAAGATGTTTAATGTGTACCAAGATTTATAGGGTCTGGGATGTTAATCTAACCCAGCTCAAGGCAAACGTAAATACAGATTAAACCAATAAGTATGATAGCACCAAATCTGATCAGCACACTCATAACCACAATGGTGGTATACACTAATAGCTATAGCACACAATGCCGATCGCTATGATAGTTATTGTACGCAGTTATGCAACACATCGGCCGCAAACGAAAATGCTGCTCTAACTTAGCACTGATATGGGCAGAGCGACTAACACCGCATACAAAGTGGTCATTGGCCTTAACACGAAGCATATTGGTTACACCATTGATTTTAAACAAACATTGTTGCTAACCTCTCTAACGACACATTGTTAAACTGGCTCCTATACTTTTACGAGGCAATATTTTTCTTTCTTACCAACTTAAGCGGACTTAAAAAACCCACGTGGGACTCCTCGTACATCGCTCGAGATACGCATTTTATGGTCAACTTAATTTCCTCTATTGACAGCCGTTTTGTGATAATATGATGAATAAAAACAAGCCTCGTTTTACGATGCCATATATTTCGAAATACGGGTTATCAGTCGATATTCCTTTTTTGCGAATCGATAAATTTATCACAGTTTACGCTTTCATAACGACGTCAAACAAATGTAATAACGTTTTCAACAACTTCGTCTGTATCGTACTGACGTCGCTCATGCGTGTGGCTGCGTTGATCTTCGGGGTTCTCATGGACATACCGATTATTTATACGTTTCTTATGCAACACTTTAATTCTCTGACAGAAAACTTCCACTATAACCTGCTGGGGTTTTTCCATAGTTCTTGGTTAACATGGTGTTGACTCGTAATTAACGAAACAAAAAGTTCCATCTGAATATATTGACTAGTATGTGCCTATTATTATGAAGTCTATAATTATATCTAGATCACATTCATTTGTATTAAAACTTACATATAGTTCACAAACATACAAGTGTTAGCATGCAGTTCTAACCAAAATAAAACTTGACTGATTTAACAGCGGGTCTAAAACTAGGCACAGTCTGTATCTTGGTGACCCAAACACTACCTACACAAAGTTACTAATTGAATCAGTTCTGCTAGCGCAAGATTGGTATTGATAAATTCATAATAATTAACTATAAGATCATGACGGTGTTATTAAACTTCTTATAAACCATTAGTTTCAAGGTTTTTTTTTTGTATTAGAACTAAGGTTCTAAGTTTGGCGGTGTGTAGACTTTTTAAAACAGTTATTTTATCATGTAGAAAGAGAATTAAATTACTCTCAAATGTCTAGTCGAAATTGGCGCATAAAATTGCCCTACTCAATCTGCAATTTGAAATTATAATGTATGAAAAAATTGAATGAAAAAACTAAAGTTTCATCTGTCACTAATCAAAGTTCACTTGAAGTCAGAAAGTTTATTTGTTCCATAGCGTTACAATTCACATAATGTGTCATAGCTCGGATGAAGTTCAGTCTAATTTACTAAAAAATGTTTCTAACTTTTATCTCATTAGAATTCGTTATTTCACTTTTATTGAAATTGACAGTAACATATTTGCGATCAGACAGTTGAAAGACGTTTCTTACTCAAATAGTAATGTAAATTGAGTATATCCATTTAATATTTAACTTCACAGGCGAGTGATTAAATTTAACTGTCAATAAAAGTTTCTCTTTTATTGTATTTTTAAGCATTTTTATTAGATATCCTCTAAAAATAACTCATCATATTATTAATGTCATACTCGTACTAAAGTCCATTATTATCACAAGGGAATTAGGATTTCCTTATTTCACAATAGAGAAACCCTGCAAGAGCAAAAATAACTACATTTTCCTTACATTTTCCTCTCCCACACTCGTATAGCAGAGTCCGTTATTACTATGCCTGATCACAATAAAGATTAGGATCTAAATAGCAAGTACTACGTCAATATGTGGGAGTCGGTCTCGCCTCATCGTCATGTCCTAACAGTATTTATGTCAAGTCCAAAAGATCTGATAAGGGAACAAGTAGTATGAAAACTGACAGTTCGAAGCTGTAAATGTTCTCACTGTTCTAATATATATTATTGATGTAATGAGTGATGTATTCATGAGCATTATACTTACGACGTTACATCCTCAAGATTTAATAATAACTATGTAGTTTCACTTCTCCATGTACTAGGCGTCGCACATAATTTTAGAGCTGTGGAATCAAAAATAAAATTATAAAATTCAAAATTCTACTACATCTGCCGACTGCAGCGCCATCTCCGCTTAACTTCATTCTTTTTTTATGTGCGGCCGTCGTAACATCGTGCGTTTTGTAAAAATATAGTTTTGGCTAAAAAATAGTGTGTAGTTAGCGGAAAAGACGTGCTAATATGGGAAAACGAAAAAGGCAACGTAGTAATTCAAAAATTCGTCGAAAGATAAAGCGTTTGGAGCGAAAACTACGTGTCTCGTCGTCAACAAGTGAGGATGAGGAAGGTTAGTACTTACACATCTTTTGTTGTTCCTAATTTGAATATCGTAGCCAAATATTGATGCGTCTATATGGATCGTTATAACTATGAACGAATTTGTCTAAATAAACTTTTTATGCGTCTTATCGTTTTGCATATTTTTTGCTGTCTACCTTCATTTAAGGTAACTTTTTTATTTTGTTGCAAATTGTTCATAATAAGGATTAGGTTCGTATGGTTGGTGTTAGATTCGACATGTAAGTGTAATATAGGTCCTAACTGCGATTGTAAATTACTAGTCACTTATTGACTTTTTGCATCTACATAGTTATACTCCGTGATGAGCACGGCTGACAACGAATTAATCTAGTGGCGTATCGGGAATACGTATACAATGGCTTTAAAATGTACACACTGCATACAGCAACTTGTCAAATAAAGAGTCGAATGGCGTAACGAGAGTACGTACAAAGACTAAAAGACAACACTGTCAACTACTTACAGTGGTTCTGCTTCTTTTAACTTACAGACTACGAGTATAACCGTTGTCACTCAAGGTCGCCAACACCAGACTCACTGCGGCTGTCTTTGTATTCAGATTAATCAGAAGATAATATTCCAATTAGAAGGTCAATTCTCGTAATTTAAAATGTTCAAATTTTAGTCGCAGTCTCATCTCGGCTACAAAGAAATGTCAAAAACTTGTCAAAATGTAGGGAAATTAGAAGTATTTTTTGACAGATTAACTGAGATCTGTGAACGTTCTTAAAATTACGAGAATTGCCCCTCAGATTTGGCGTTGTAATCCTCGCTAGCCCACCGCGTACTGGTGATACTACAGATAATGCACATGCATCTAATTTGCTCCTTCAAGACCCTGGTCCTAGTTCAAATGATGTCCCAATAGCTGAATCCGAGGTTTTACCGCCTGAAATATTAGAGGCGCTAAGAGATTCAACAGGCAAAGAATTGGTCTTACGCCCGACTATAAATGAGGAGATTTCTAAACGTGTGGTAGGATCTTAGTAAAAGGGTTGACTAAAGAGTTGAAGGAAGCCACTTTAAAGAAAAAAAATAAACGCCAAAGCTTAATTAAGAAATTTCTGCCATCATAAGTGACAACATTAAGCATCGGGATAAGTGATGTTCGACCATAATTATTCGAGACATCCGAAAAGATGAACACATCTAAGTAAAGTTATTAAAATTATACAAGGTAAGTAATTCATTTAACCATTAATTAATGATGTTACAGGAAAATACGTCTGGACTTTAAAAGAGACTGTGATCTCCGAGTTTGTTTCGGCCTTTCTTCTCAGACTAGTCAGATAGGAACCGCCGACCTTATCTAGTTTTTAAAATATGACTGACGTGTAAAAGTGTTTGTACAAACCTACTTGCAGAAATAAAATCATTTATCAATATTTGTAGCGTTTTGCATTTTTATTCTCACTTTTTCGCACAGGTCTTTTGATTGCGGTTTTATAAATTAATTAGTGACACTACAAATAAGGATAACTTATCATTTTATTTTATCCCATAAATATGGCCATGTATTAACTCAATGCTCGCAAAACAAGAAATATAATTTCATTTCCAACCCAGTTTCGTTACAAAATAATTACTGAAAGTAAACACACAAAGAAAATGAGAAAGGAAACAATTATTTCGGCGACTTTGGTCAATATGGACTTATGAAATAATTACCTGTTTGTAAAAATAAGGCCCGATGTTCGCAACGGAAAATAGGACTGTTCTTATAGTAATTAAATTCAGTTATTCTGTGGTGCCAGAATATAAGACTAAATTAAATTAAATTGCGCACCACCAGTACCAATTTTCTCCGTTTCTCTTGGGAATCATAGAATTTCTTTACATACTTTTCGGTAGGCTGAAAATGAACTTAGTTTCAGTTTTGCGTGCATTAAACGTATTAAGACAATAAGCATTTCCAACAGCTACAGTTTAAATTTCCCGTTTTCTCCTACTTCAGACCGTCGCATCCCATTGGGTTTGGTAAGCCCAACTTGTAAGTTTGTGGTTAACTTAAGAAATTGCTAACTAGCTTTTCTCCGCAACTTTGTTCGTGTTAATTTTTGGGACGGCTAAAGTTTTAGTGTAAATGTATCTAGGACTGATTCTGTAAATGTTTCCATGAACGTTGGGTACGTTGCGACAAAGTTTCTGGGTCTCGTATTTGCGGCATTGTTTCAGGGTGGTTTTTGCTCGTATACTTGAGCTGAACGTGGTTTAGCTAGGCTAACGAAAAGTTTCTTCCATTCAACCCTCCTCCTTCCTTCTGGGTTCTAGTCCTTTTGTAAAAAAAATCAAAATAAAACCCAATTTTTTCGTAGGTTATCATAGCTTATTTTTTAAAATACCAACGTGTTTTCCAACAAAGCAGAAACCGTCGCACAAGAGCCCCCTTGTGTTACATAAGCAAACAATAAGTAAGTTACAAGATTATGTACGTGTGAACATTATCCAATATTGAGTGGAAGAGCCTTCCATATTTTAACAAGGCAAACAGGCTTACGTTACGGTGGAGATAGAGTAGGAAGTCATGTTACCACCCTTTGAGTTTCGCTAAATAGCTGTGATAAATATTTGAGGGTGTTTTTACGTAAATAAATTAGAAAATTATTAATTAGTGTGAAAATCTTAATGCGGTTCACAGAATACATCTACTTACCAAGTTTCAACAGTATAAGTCGTTCTTATAGTTTCGGAAAAAAGAGTGGCTGTGACATACGGACGGACAGACAGACAGACATGACGAATCCATAAGGGTTCCGTTTTAGCCAGTTGGCTACGGAACCCTAAAAATGACAGTATAATATTCTTACTAAAACCTATTAACAAACTAAGCAAATTGAATACCAACATAAATTTTGTCCGTATATATTCAAAGCGCATCTATCATTCTTTGATACTTGTATGAAATTGCTATTACACAGCAAATTGACATAGGGTGTCAATTAGCTTGAAAAATAATTTCTCTTATTGCTCATCAAGCAAGTACATACTATTAACATCAATGCAACGTTAACGACTCATTATATATAAAAAGCTATACTGTACTGAAGATGCTGCAAAACATGTACGTTCTGAAAATATGAGCAGTATTTTCTTTCTCTGATTGCATAAAACGGAACGAAAGAATATCGCATGTACCTATTCAATTTTAATGAACTGAAATGTTTATCTTGAATTTTAAAATAACCAAAGCATGTTTCATTCTGTATTTTTATTTCAAACTTCCGCAATAAACATTATTACATCCAAACTGAACGCGTCATATATTTTTCAACATCTCGAGTGTTAGCTATAGGTTTAATTCATTTATCTATCAAAAACCTAAACGCACTCTTGCAGTAGAATTTGAGCACACTTGCTCGACCCCATTCCTATACAAAAATAAAATCACATCAATCAACAATCTAGTAAGTTTATATACTCGTAAAAGCTTACACACGCAATATAGTTTGACAGAAACTGCGTAAGTTACCAAGAATTTCCACATTCGTTCAGTTAAAATGCCTTCCCTTGCTAGTTATGTAAATGTTAACAATTGCCCTCTTCATCTCCAAAGGGCGTTATGCAAACATCTGGAAACTTCAACCAACAATTTTATGTATGCAGGCAATGTTGTTAGGACTTTGATCCTGTCTCTCTCTCTCATTTCAAATGTTTGTGATTCATTTGTTTTAACGAGGGAGGTTAGATGTGTCAAAGAAGGAATTTGAAGCTTGAGAATGTTATGTTGTAATAATTCCTTTTGCGGTATGACGGTTGCGGTGGCGCCTAGAGAAAAGGTTTTGCACCTAACTCTTCTGCAAAGATACTTGAAATACTTTACATTTTTCTGCTTCATCATTGTCCTCGCCTTTCGGCAAACATCGAGTAGCGTTCCAGTCAACTGTAAAAATATAATTATATCTATACAACATAGTTTATTGTCCAGGTCATACAACAAGCAGGTTTACAGGTTTAAACACCAAGTTGAAACGACACACCTACCTACTCTTTCTCTCTCCGAATACTTAGTTAGTTTCATTCGTTTGTAGTTCCTCCACCATAGTAAAGTGCGTAGTATTTTCAACGAAACATGTTGTTTGAAAACAGCTTTATACTAAGGTTCGAACCGTTAATGATCAATCTTTGGAAAATGAAGAAAAGAGGCGTAGTGCAAAGTCAACTCCAACCGGGCAGCGGTAACCTTGTTCATACCGGCACTATATGATTTTTATTTTTCTGTTAAATAGTATAAAGAGGAGTACTCTCTCAAACACTAAAAATAGAGTCCATTATTCCCACAGGTGGTTTCTAGCTTTTAAACTAGCAACAAGACTTGCTACTTTACAGCAAGAGGTGGATTATTTCTTGGATTTTATATTTTCTTTATGTACGTACTTATCTAGTTTTTGCAACTTTAGTTGCGAACGTACGAGTATCATACATACCTACTTCCACTACCTTATACTTATTGCCTTTATAAAAGTAGAACCTTAACCAAAACTGGGATTCATAATCAACATTATTTTCACTTTTTTTTTTTTTACTAGCAGCGCCCCGCGGTTTCACTCGCATAAGTTTATATCCCGTGGGAATATCGGGATAAAAAAGTATCCTATATGTTAATCCTGGTTATAAACCATCTGTGTGCCAAATTTCACACAAATCCGTTCAGTAGTTTTTGCGTAAAAGAGTAACAAATATCCATCCATCCATCCATACAAACTTTCACGTTTATAATATTATTAAGATATGATTTGTATTTTGTGTTTCACGAACTGTGTCCAAATAAACGTTATTCTTTCTTCTTTTCTTTCATAAATCTAAATCTGTTGGAAGTATTAATTTTTAGGTTAAGCAGTAATAAAGATCCTTTAATTTATTTTTGTGAATTTTCTTAAAAATATATTACAATCGGTTTTAAACGATACCTGATATTTCTGTAACAAAATCAACCGAAGCCATTACCGCAACTTTATAACTTTCTCATAATGTAAAGGAAAAAAAAAAACTGTAGGCATATTGAAAGATCAAAAGAAAGGCTTTCAGCTGTCTAAATAACAGACCAGCGGGTTTGAGGAATAGAGGTACTCTATTCTGTAATAGCTTCGGAGATCGTATTACAGACTTCATAAGAAAGACGGGTGCGTAAGCCGGGGAAAGTAATTTACTTCCATTAATATACAAAGGACGGATGAACAATCAAAGGTTAAGTTACTTTCGCAAACTTATTAGATATTATTATATAATTTATTCTGGTACTAGTTTGGTTCTGTGGGGGCTTGTAGCTAAGTAATAACAGCCGCACGGGTCGATCAGGTTTAGCTTTGCTTACCGCGGTTGGTCCGTGGATTGGTTACCATCTTTACAATTCGTGGATCTTGGACAGTCGTTACGGGTTGTCAGAAGGCCGAAAATCTGACAACCAGTCTTTCCAAGGGGTTATCGTATTACCCAGTAACTGGTTTGTGGAGGTCAGATAGGCAGTCGTTCCATGTAAAATACTGGTATTCAGCTGCATCCGGTTAGACTGGAAGCCGACCCCAACGTAGTTGGAAAAACGCTGGGCATATGATGACGAGTTGGTTTCTGTGTAAAGAAAATAATACTGCCCTTACATGTAGAAGACGTGTGGGAGTCGATATTGAGTTATCATCAGTAATCTCGTAACAAAACTGATTATGTAAATGTGATTTCTTCAAAGTCTTGAGATTGTTGAGGGATTATCTCAGAAATGATCTCAGAAATGATCAGACGTAACTGCGAATAAATTGTAAAATTATTCTGTAATGTTTTTTGTAATACAAAGAGCTTATAACTCGTACAAATTGTTGTTTAGTATAACGCCACAAAAATGTGGAGATATACCTAATATCTGTATCTATACTAATAATAAAACTGAAGAGTTTGTTTGCTTGTTTGAACGCGCTAATCTGTGAAAGTACCAGTCGGATTTAAAAATTATTTTTGAATTTGATAGGTCAATTCAATTCTTGAGGACGGCTGTAGGCTACTTAACATCACGCGTTTTTCATGCAAAACAAGTAAAGTCAGGATGAACTATAAGCGAAGATTATGTAATAGCGCGGCGATGCGATGCGACCACCCGTCGCATTGCATCGCCGCGGGGGAACAAGACAATTCACACGGATGAAGTCGCGTACAGAAGTAGTAATACTATTTCCGTATCTAATCTAAAGATAAAAACCTAATTTAAAGCCCATTCAAAATTGGCTACGATACACGATTTAGGCGGATCGCGAGCTATCGTCTAACAATCTTTTCACGCTTCATTGCTGATCCAACAACATAACATGACGCCTGTCATCCCCGAAGGGTCAGGCAGGTGTACTTATAGTACACCCACATTTCTCCAGTTATCTTTAAGTCCCATGTAATGGGTCCTAATCCAACAATCTCTTTTATCAAAGCCGAGTTTAAATTACGACTTAGCGTCTCCGATGAGACTAAAAGATAAATAGAACTTAAATTAGCTAGTTACAACGCCTACATCTGTAGTGCTTATCCTTAAAAAGTCTTCTAAGAACTTCTTATTACCTTTTTTATCAGCCTAAAGTTACAATTTACTTTCGTCAAAAGAACTGTTTGTGAGCTCGGCGGCAATTAGCGAATTTCTTGTTTATCGCGAACTGACTTCTGACTTCCCCAACGCTTTTGAAAACCTGACCGGGTTTTCGCTGCAAATATTCTCGTTTACTAATTAATTTTCTCATGAATCATCGTAGTTACTTTACAAGGCCTTGATACTAAAAGCTCCTCTACCTCATAAAGCCCAGATATTTCCAAGATTGCAAATATCGCTGGAATCTCCCTTCAGTAGAACAATTAACCAGAATTAAGTGCCAACCTCTAGAAAACCTCGCTCGGGTTTCGCCATTTGCATTTTCATTCAATCATTCATATTTCTCATGAATCATGAAGCTACAGTAATAGGTAAAGGCCCACTTAAAACCCAGAAATTCCCAAGATTATAAAGATCCCTGGAATCTCCTTCTACTAGAACACAAACAGAGTTGATTGGAGTGGCTTTTCCTGTGTTTATGTTTTAAGAGAAACCCGTCGTTTTCTCGGAAAGCAAGACTTCCGCTTCGTAAGATGCAGCGATTGCTTTGTTTCCCAGTATATACCCGATAGCAAGACTTTGTTAGCGCGTGTGGTATCCTACGTTTTTCATTACCAAGCTAATGAAAGCAAAGTTGGATTGTTACGGGATGCGAGATTACGTCAGAGCTGTGTATGCAATGTTGTGCACATATTGTGTTTCTTTTAAAGCAGAATTAATTGCTTAATCGGCTATATTGCTGTTGTTGCTTACACACATACTTTATTTATGTACGAGGGGCGTTCAATGTATTCTCGGTATCAGCATGAAAAAATACGTAAATACAATTAAAATAATTTTTATTTTTCAATGTTATCCTCCATTACCCCAATGCATTTATTACATCTCGAAATTAACTTTTCAATACCCTGTAAAAAATAACTTTCCTCTTTCTCTGGACCGTACTAATATTTATCTTCTGTCCATTTCTTAATGAAATAGAAACAAAAGATGCACTGAACTTAAATTTAGTTTAGTTTATGAACAAGGGAATCGGCGCCATTGTCACGTTAGCCATTCCAGTGGTCGTTGACTAAGGGCCCGTTTTGATCCGTAATTAAACTCAACCAATTGTTAAAAATAGTAACTAATGGTAAAATTTTTGCAAAATGTGTTTTTGATCAATTTTTAGTTGATCTAATGATATAATATCATTGCTAATGGTCAAATAATTAACTATTTGTTAAAAAAATAACTATTAGATAAATTAACAATTTTAACAATAAAATTGGTTGAGACTACGGATAAAAAACCGGCCCTTAGGATAACTAGCAACCTAATTATCACAACTAGAATCATGAAATTTTAGATAATGTCATTAATTAGTTACTTCTTCAAATTACCCACATCATTAGTAAATCACCCTGATACCGCGAATACATTTAACTCACCTCGTATTTCTATTATAGATCAAGCTTTTGCCGGTAATTTCTTTCGGAACCTTGGTGTTCTACGTTGTGTATTAGGCACCCGGATAAAAAGTATCCTTTGTTCTTCACCGGATCGTGCAATCTGTGCCAAAAGTCGTCAAGAAGTATCAAATAAACAAAAACACTCACATTTAGATTTATAATACCAGTAACGATGCTCCATGCTTGTTCAATAAAGAGACTGGATCCATGTTCCTGAATGTATAATCGATATTTCCTGTTGTTTAAATCTCAGTCGTGCCAGACATGTCTACTAAATTGCGAAGGGTTGTTTACCCTTCGCAAGGGACATGTCGCTATAACTATACCTGTACATGTATGGTGTCTCACCCTTTTGCTTAGTGACAGTAATAAGATATTATATAAATATGATGAATCAGACATGTTGCCATCCAAAGGTATTATGTCATCCTCGTATCATTTTCCAGCATTTATTTATTCTAGGAAATAAATAGTATACCTATATCACAGACCTAAGTGTGATTCTTGGTTCTTTCTTAGTCCGATATAAATATACCTAATTTATATTGGAATCCGGTAAGGAAGCTTTATACAGTGGCCTCCCAAAGTTGTTGACATTTTTCGACTTCAGCTGTGATGCAACATTATGATTTAAAATTCTAGCTTAAAATGTTTGAACTGTACACTATAACGTTTTTATTGACTAATTCGACTATGATCTTTGACTAATCATAAAATAATCAGGTAAAGCAAAAGTAAAGGTATTTTTTCATTTTAAATCATAATTTGGCATCAAATAAATGAAAAAAAAAGGGACGTAACTATTGGAGGGCACTGTATGTAAATAATGGGATTATTAGAAAGCTGGGTTGCTAAGGTCTCATGGCCCTACATTTATTACATAAAATTCTGATATTCAGGCGCATCTGTTTAGCCTGAAAGCGGTCACATATGGCAGCCGACTGAATATGAAAACGAAACATTTTTATTCGCATTGATATTATAATAATCACCAGTAATTAATCCGGGACAAATTGAACCAAAGCTCTATTTTAAATAAATTCAATAAATATGCAAACAACAGCCTCGCCGTAAAAGCTTGAAAATAGTTTGGAATATGGAAATTTCAATAAATATTAAAAGCAGTCCTGTGGGATTTGCTTTTAAATTACGTATCATACCGCGATAGTGTTTTGTTGAATAATAGGTTTGGCCGCAGACAATAAGTGGGCCTTTGGGCGAAGAGATAGTAACATAACATAGTACCTACATGAAATTCGTAAAGATACCAATATATAGGTACAATTTATCCAAGGTTCTACTCTAGGTACAGACCACCTACAGTAGAAGGGTTTTCTACATTAGTTAACCTATGCTATTGATTTGAAAGCCTCATAGACAAGGGTTTTCCTTTTGAAGGTTGGCAACGCTTCAGCTTACATTTCTCAGTTCGTTTATGTCTCAGAGAGCAGTGATGGCCCGGAGGTGTCGGCCCCGACTTACGAGATGTAGGTCGTGGGTTCGAACCCAGGCAGGCGCTTTACTTTGAGTAAATAATTTCATCACCGCTGCTCTCTCGAAACGGTGAAGGAAAAGATCGTCAGGAAACCGGCATGTCCTAGAACCAACAATTCAAAGACATGTGACATCTACCAACCCGCATTGGGCCCGCGTGGTTGATTACAGCCCATTCTCTCTCGAAGAGTCTTTAGAAGAGAGGAGCATTATATGCTGATTATGTTCATGTCTCACCAATGCCATGCAGCCGCATAATGCCGCTCATACCTCAAAAAACCGGGACAGAATGTAGTTTGTAGACTTTTTCTTTGTCGTGTCGATAATTCCATTTATAACGTTCATCATCAGTCTATAGCAGTCCGCCATTCAACTCGATTAATAATAGTATTTATTCGTATCAACAATACAGCTATTTAACGTTACATAATTATGTCTTAATTGTGAATATAGCACTAGAAGTTGTCGTAACTTGCACCTTTGCTAGCTTATCAGGATAACTTGTATTAAGGACACAAGTCTCAACCCTTGGTTCATATGTTTTAAGGTATTGCAAAGATACAATAAAAGCAAATAATGGTCACTTTTACATGAAAATTGAGTAAAATAAAATCAACGAAGAGAAAATAAATGCCAAATACAAGCGAGAGGGTGTTTATTGTGGTGGTGATAGGTGTAAGTGATGTGTGTGAAGTGTGTGTGTTGTATGTGAAAGGGATAGTTGCTATTTAGTAGAACTTTTCTCCAGAAAGAAGAAGCCGTTCTGTGTCAATATAATTTTTTTCAAGTAGGCAATTAATTACATTTTTTTAAGGTATTACTTGGATAAGAGAGGAATTGCAGATTATAGGATCATTACTTCTTTTTTATTATTGTAATTAAGCTCGGACCAGAATTCGGCAACTTCAACATCGTTATCGTTTACCTCGCAAAAAATTGTGAGCAGAAATGGTTGAGGAGGTAGTTCTTTTCTGGATCCTTGACAGGTCTACAACAACGTGTTGTAAGACTAGCAGTGCCCCGCGGTTTCACCCGCATATGTTTCGATTCCGTGGACATATCGGGATAAAAATCCGATGTGTCAATCCTGGTTATAAACTATCTGTGTGCAAAATTTCATTTAAATCCGTTCAGTAGTTTTTGCGTGAAAGAGTAACAAACATCCATCCATCCTCACAAACTTTTGCGTTTATAATATTAGTAGGATTATTTCTTACAGAAAATTTCCTTTTTGTAACCTAATTTACGGATCTAGAACTATTTTGGGTTTATTAGCAGTAAACATATCTACTTACATATAACATTATTCATTATGTGAATAACTGGTTTTGTTATGTGTAACAGGAAAATCTCCTCGTGGTCCCAAGTGTAGATACACGTGGATGGCTCTTGCGATGTATTTCTATATTTCGGTCACGTGCACAGTGAGCAGAAGATTTGATTCCGTCTAAGATGTTTTTTTCTATCTTTGGCGATTGGCTTGTGCATGAAGATTGTATAAAAGTTAAGATACCCTAAATGATTTGCTGGGGAGACAGTAGTGGTGCCTTGTTTTCTTTCTGGGAGCATTTTGGGCTTTATGAGGTTTATTAAGTGTATTAACTTAGTTTCAATAGATATTTTGATTCTAATAAAATTCTATGACTCAAAGGGGTGACTACCGAGATAACGGCTAATAGAGACGTATTATAGAAAAAAAAACATGTTGCGCCGACCCAAGCAAATTGGATTAAGGAGGAGAGTGATAAAAATTCTGTGACTCATTCCTCAAATACAGTTAACTCTACTAGACAGAAGTTTTATTAATTGCTTTTATTTTAACACTTCAGCCTCATTAGAATTGTCAATTACGTTAAAGCTAATTAGAAACTAATTTAATTGCCAACACATTTACCCCGTAGCTAAGCTGGCCATCTAAATTGCCTATATCTGCCGTAATCTGCATAGGTAATTAACACTGATTGTATTCATTAATTAATTTAAATGTACACTATTTTCCCACGCCAGCGGAGAGTATGTTTTATTATAAATATAGTTTATCGTTGGAAGACATATTTCTTTGGGACTAGAATCGTGATAAATTGAAACAAACATCCGGTTTAAATAGTGTTGGATTTTTTACCATATTTTTCCTAGTCGGTATTCCAACTCACCTTTTTTACCATTTATTCAATTATGTATAGGTACTTTATTGCACCCCACAAAACTACATAAAAAAAAAAAAAGTGGCTTTAATGATAAATAATTTTGCCATTTGCACGTAGGAGAGGACTTATCAAATCTTTTGGAGTAGCGTAGCTTGCCGCCTACGAAACAAAATTTCGTAGCACTGAAGTGAAATGGCCATAACAGCAGCGCTACGTGCGTAGTGACTTTCGGCAATAACCTTTAAAACAAAAGCACTACGCCTGAGTGAGGGGTTACGGAACGAGTGTGAGCCGTGTGAGCGAAATCGAGACTGTGGCATGCTTTGGCCAAAGGCGTAAGTGCTAACACGGAAAGCGCATCACAAACCATGTCTACAAGCTCTTTTCAGACCATCTTAACATCATGCCTATATGAATTTGTGTAGGTGTAGTTCACCAAAAAGGGTAGGCCAGAGAAAATTTGTAAACCCACATTTCCTCTATTTAAATGTAAGTCCCATTTAATAGAGGGCTTTTGCCACAGTAACATTATTAATTACGTCTGCAATATCATACAATTTTAGCTAATATTACAAGTTTTTTTTATTACCTAAGCACGTAATACCTACCTACCATCCAATTCTATCTGCCATCTTCAATTACGACGCAAATCGCCCATGCTACCTTGTGTCAATTTCAATTAGGCAAAAACAAATGTTTATCCTCGCTAGCTCAATTAACAACGCGTTTGATATAACAGTCTACGCGACAGTCCCATTCTATTGCAGTTAATGTATCATTGTGACTATTACCGCTACTTACTTAGTTTACTTAGAAATTAATGTCTTCGGCGAACTGTTACCCCAAAATAGGGGAGTACATTCATCAGTAATATAATATAGTTCGTCTTTGGAAACTTTCTGAACATTATTGTTATCGTTATAGTCCAAATATTTGACAAATATATATGGGATGGGCCATACGTTTTGCTACAGCATGAATCTTCGCCGAAGCTGTTTCGAGTAAGTGTAGCCCTCGGGGTAGTCCAGACATTATTTAGGTGACCAAAGATAAATGGCTATGCGGGATAGGTACTGTTACAGATGTAGCTGTTTCTCTGACATTAAACTTTAGGCTCAAGTTTCTGTACACTACTCAATCATGACTCGATGCTTTTAAAAATATTAATATTGCCTTCATTCTACATGGTATTTATTACACGCAAGCATTGAAACGGAAGGGTAATACTCGTAATTTTAAGAACCTTCACAGTATGATCTCAGTCTCAATTTGTCAAAAATAGCTCTAATTAAATTTTTGACAAGAGTTTTTAATATTTGTTGGTCGCCGAAATGAGACTGTGATAAGATTTTGAACGTTTTAAATTACGAGAATTACTCTTCTGACCTATTAATGTTTTACCTACCGCACCTTCCCTACCAAATAAATTAACAATAAGATGGATGTCAGTATGTCACATTTGTTTCTCAATGCCAACAACCGTTATATTGAATTCATAATAAGCATAATAATTTGCACTTAATAGAAGGTCTTCTGACCTTTAATGAACAATCAACAGGTGAACGCCGGAAGGGTGATTCCGAAGCACGTATAGCCACCAAAAGTAATGTATGTCACGTTCGATCCCAGTAGGAAACGAGTAAAGGTCACAGAGTCACAGTATATACAATTGGTAACGTTATTACCGAAGAACGAGATCTTAAAGTAATTATTGGGTTATGTATTGTTGCTCGAGAAAGAGAAGTTACTCTTTGAAATATTGTGGTGGCACAGTCTAACAAATTAGGAACGTGTACCTAAGTTTAGTGTGCGGTTAGAATAATTAGAGCTGCTGGAATTAAACGTAAGCATAAAAGCTACTGGCGTAAGTATAAAACAGAATGAGTAAATGCTATATTATAAGAAGGAATAAGAATAACAGCGTTAGCTACGGTAATACTGGGTGGCGCAAAAGTAAAGACCCTATTTGGTTCAGCTATAACATTTTTTCTAAATTAGAAAACTAGATTTAGATTTTTTTAAATGTATATTTGTGCCATTAAATTTCGTACCATTAGGATTTAAAGATGATGTCTTTTAAATGGTGACCTCCAGAGTTGATACACATTTGAGCCCTATTTATGACATTTTGCATAACTTGCCGTAACACTTCCTGCGATATGTTCGTTATTTCTTGACGAATGTTTTCTTTTAGAGCTGCGAGAGTCTGTGGCTTGTTCACATACACCCGAGATTTCAAAAAACCCCAAAGAAAGAAGTCTGGACTGGTCAGATCGGGTGATCTTGCAGGCCAAGGCAAATCGCCAAAACGAGAGATAACTCGGCCTGGAAAAGCGTCCCTCACTAAGTCCATAGTGTCGCGCGCTGTGTGTGCCGTAGCGCCGTCTTGTTGAAACCAGATGTGCTCCAGCCCCAATTCGTCCAAACTGGGTATCAAAAACTCACGTAACATGGTTCTGTAGCGTTCTCGTTTGCGTGGCACGTCGCCTCGTTGATGTTTCTGGACACTCTTCCACATCTTCGCGCACAGCATCGATATTTTCAGCTGAACGGCCTGTTCTTGGTCTCCCAGACTTAGGTCTATCCAATGTTGAGCCAGTTGGTTCAAGGCGTGTGGCAAAGCGTCGAATTGTGCGACCAATCGGTGCCGGACGGTGGGGAAATCGTCGACGAAATTCACGTTGTGTTCTTATCGCTGATGAATTATTCCGTAAGAACATTGACACAATTATTCCACGTTCTTGGGGAGTAAAACGGTCCATGTTTATTTTCAGTGTATTTTACATTTGTTCACTACACAATTTTCAACAACAGAATGACAGAAAATGTCATATAAAAAAAAAAAGGTATTTTCTTTAGTGCCACTACTTTTGCGCCACCCAGTATAAATAAACAAATATAGTAAAACATTGATCAGGCAGGGGCCATATTACTTCCATAGTTTTACGTAACCAGTCCACTTTGGATTTGGGTAGCTTACTACACAAATCCATAGTCCAATATCTTTATTTCCATATCCTGCAATAGTCCTACACCAACGGGGGACTGTCCTTAAGGGCATTTGACGGCACGGTTGGCGCAGTGGTTAAGCGATTGACTGCTGCGCTGCGTGTCGCGGGTTCGATTCCCGCACGGAATAAATATTTGTATGACCTACATGTATTTGTTCCGAGTCTGGGTGTTTTTCTATCTATAATATGTATGTATTTACAAAAAAAAAAAATGTATATAAGTAGTTTATCAGCCATCTTGTTACCATAACACAAGCATTAGGTTGCTTAGCTTGGGACAAATGGTGCTGTGTGAAATGTCCAGGGATTTATTATTATTATTTATTATTTGCGTAGTGCGTACAAGGATCATCGCAAGTGACGCAAGTATAGAACAGAAATAGTATAATGCTCTACTAGAAGAAGGAATCAGAATAACAGTTATAAAAGCAGATTTCTATTTTAGAAATAGACTGTGTTAACTTTTATCTCTACGAGTCGTTATTAAGTAATCCGTAGCGGAAATATATGTCTAAAGGGAAACCCACGGTTCTTGATTAAGTCCTATCTTGATCGCAAGTATTACAGTTTCCATTTGAAATCCCTAGTACTCTAGAAAAAATATTTATCTTTTAAATTCCATTTCTACGGTCCGATTTGGAAATTGGGATTCCAAAATATTTTAGTATTCTGAAGCGTTTTGCCACTAGACCTACCGTTTTTCCATTAGCTGGTAGGATAAAGTACTTACTAATAATTTGGAATGTTACTTGTACAATTTCTATTTTGTTAGGCTATTTTTCAATCGGACATGTTACTTTCACTGCCCATTTGTCGAGAGCAGCTGTAGCTAAAGTAGTGTGGGCAGTAATTAGTAAATAAACTGAATTCTCTTTCTTGGCGCTAGAGAATTTAAGAAATCAATTATATATCTTCTGTTGTTTAAAGTTAAACAATTTCATCTTTATTAGCACCTATTTTGTCCCGATAGATGAGATGAGTTTAAACTTTTTGATTATCATGAGGTATCGAAACTCTATTGACAATGACGTATAAAATGTCATATTGAAAGTTTGACGTTCATTCTGTTTGCATCGTCTGCAATTTGAAGAAGTTTAGAAAATATTCTAATATTTACAATACGGATACGGAACCTACACCAAAGTGTACATGTTCTATAATGTCGATTTGTTTAAAATGTTGTAACTTTATATGTCCGTGGAAAGATAAACATCGTAGTATCTCAATCCCAGGTACGAACAAGACTGATAACTGATTTATCGGTTCTTATCATTTTTTTTTTGCCAAATTCTAGTACTTTCTTAGCACCGTATGCGATCTTGACTGCGGTGTATATTCAGCAATATTTTCCATGTCTTTGCCAAGCATCGGTTTTGTAATCAAAATCTCATTTTTGCCAATCTTATATTTTCTGTACGAGTCTCGTGGGTTGTAACATTTACTTCGTGTTTATGTCTTGATGCAAACAGTAAGCTTTTGGAATAGGTTTCATTATTATTCCCAGAAGAGCCTCATTAACATTTCTCGGGAATACTTGAAACTATTCTTGTATAGGTACGTTTATAGAAAAGCTTTCAAGTGGTTATTATATTGCTATAACGACTTTTAGGTTGCAATCGGAAAATACAGAAATAGTTCTGTTGTTTATGATCTTTATTTATTTTAAATAGAATTGATACCTAGGTCCCGTAGGATCACACGTACCATAATACGTCATAGCGATACAATGTGAGCAAGCAGTGCAAGAGCAAGTGTGTGGTTACGTGTGAATAGTGTCGCTGCAGCTTCTTGCTGTTGCGTTGTAGCAACTACGAAATTTCGATGTGGTTGCGTGTGCGCTAGTAGTTGCGATGTGATTACGTTGTGGTTAGTGTTTGCGGACAGAGCAGAGAGATCGACTCCGGCTTTCGTAGAGGAAGCACGCTTTGACTCAACGAACGCAACGTTGTGTTTGCTATGTGGCCAGCCGCCAGTGCCCGGTCTTGCTGGTGGTTGGGTTGTGGCTAAGACGTGGCCTTGATGTGGTCGGTATTGCCCACACGTTTGATTTTGACGGCCAAATGTGGTCCGTGCGAATAAACTATTCATTTTCATATAATTTGCGCTCGTCCACGTGTTATCGTTGTGGTGTGGTTGTGGTATGTGTGCTCGGGCACCTATTGCAATAGATGTTGTTTTTGAATTCATGCTTTTTTAATCCATCATCCATCAATCCATTGGCTTAATAATGCCTAGTAAACTTGTTATGTCTTGCCGTTAGTTTAAATGTAATGTAATGTTTTTTAAATGTAAGCTTCTTTCGCAAACCAATTCAGCAAATTTCTGAGAAACAAGAGTCCCCATCGAAAATATATCTGACCTTAAAAGGAGCGAACCAACAACCTAGCACTAAGCCGGGGTTTCCCAGATATTATCAATGCATGCAAATATGTAGGTCATTTTAGGTCCCATTAAGTTATTAGCAACTTATTAATTCCATTAAGTCCATAACTGAGTGTCATTCTGTATTGTCGCAGGCCTACAGTTGCGGAGCATAGAAGAGCCGGCGGGAGGCGCGGGCGGCGGCATGCCCGCGCCTACCTGCTACGATGCTGAATGCGCGCGCACCGAAGCCTGGCTCGACGAGAACCAGGAGTTCGTGCATGACTACTTCTTGAGGTAAATATATTCATCTCTTTCTAACGTACTACTGCCATAAGTGAAAATGAAAAGGATAGAATGAAGAATCTTCCCAAGAGCAGTTTTTACAGCTGTTGCATAGATAAATCTTATTGGCAAACGGTTTTGTGATTTATTTCATTGTAACCTATTTGTAATATTGTATTATTTTGTGTGTGTTTTTTTAGGAACTCCGGACTGTTTTGATAATATTTTCAGGGAAAGAAGGAAAGTCTCTGTAAGCCGACTCTTACAACCTACGCGTGCTGCTGATGTCCATGCGTAAGTTGTAAGTGCCAGCTGAAGGAAACGAATTCGATCATCATAGCGGCGGGAACAAGGAAGATGGTGTAGTCAACACCAGCGTCTCCAAAGCTCTGCGATCACCAACGCATCTTGTCTTTGGAAGAGAATTGGCCATTACACATAAGCAGCCCAGAATGATTTTACTGCTGAAACTCCTCTTTACGAGAGGGAGTTGACCGTAATCTGCCACGCACAGTGCTGATTGATATGTCCACCTACATGTGGGTTCATTCCAATTTCGCTCTAGGATATGCCGGTTTCCGCACGACTTACCATAGGACGGAGCTAAAATGTCTTCTCATTAATATCGAATGTTGAAACAACATGCAACATTATAATCATGTACTTAGTTGCTGTTAGGACCTAAAGTGCGGCGCTTGTCGAACTAAGCTTAGCGGTGCCAACGCAATTAGCGGTGGCACTAAAAGCACAGGTTACCTAATAGTTGGTCCTAATCCTGTTAAGTAAAACAAGCGTTAAACGGTGTTGGGACAACTAAGTATAGGGGCAGGCATAAATCTGTAGGCGTATCATTTGTGTCTTGATGTGAAAATCGAACCAATGACTCGACAAATCAGATGCGCAATGATCTGGCCTAAACAATGTTCAATTCCTGATACGAATTTTGGATTAGGACGCAGTGCAACACGAAAACCTGTTCATTGATTCAAATTTGAATCCCCCATTCAATTTGATTCAAATCTCTGAATGGGATGATGTAATGCCTCATTATACAGTCATCCTGTACGCCAACGATCACTGTTTTGATTGAGGTACAAGCCTATTGTAAACATTATCATTACAAAAGGCACCCACAATAATTTACGCGCTCTCTACATGCGGGGCATTTGTTGAAAACGTTGCCCGAATGTGTTCTATTCAGGTCATACGGATTCGTATACAATGGCTAATTCAAAAGGCCTGGATGCCGGCGGACGAAATGCGAATTACTACTGAAAACTGGCTTTAAGAGATTTGCTTCTAAGATTAATAAAAAAATTGGGCTTATTTCAAGACCTGCATGGAATATTTATTAGTTCGTTACAGTTACACTAATATGAATGACACTCATTAAATTGGATCTCATAATATCTGAGTCATTCCCAAGACATCGATGTCTTAATCATATATATATCCGATCAAGTGACAGTAATATGATAATGGCATACATTTATCTTGACATCTTGGCACGATCCCGTTTTCATAATGAGAGTGGTTCGCCACAGAATACGACGATCTAAAAATGTTCGAACTATGAATACAAACTCTTTCGAAATTTTATATTCGAGTCATTGACGAATACCCACGCATCCTGACCCGTTGTACAAACGATCTATTTTCGATACAGATTTTTTGTCGAAACTACTAATTTACTGTACAAATAAATCGTCGCTCGGCTCGTATTCATGGGCTTATACGGTTTTATCTCATCGTACGTGCAACACAGACATAATTCTGTTTATCATCGAAAGCTTTCGGTTAATCCCGTACCGTATGTCCGTTGGGCGTGTGTGGACCTATAACTTGTGTCAATAATGAAAACGGGATATTTAATTATTCTGAAGAGAAAGGGAGTTTTATCAGAGAAGCTCCTGATTCCGTTCCTATCTGATTTGTTACTAACCGAACCTAACGTGTGGTTATTTCGTTCGATTGTTGATTATTTGATTACTGGGTTGGGGATTTACTTTTTCGAATATATTTTGACGAATATTTAATTTGTCTTTGATATAACCTAGCAGCTTTCGAACTTCAATTTAAATACTATTTAAATGTCTGGTGCAATATCTCTGTCATAATAAGATTTGCAGAACCTTATTTCACAGCGCTCACTGTCCGCTTTTAACAGAACTCTGAAATGCAACTAACGAAAGTAATGGAAAGCTTTGCTCAAAACAGAACTCTGAAATGCAACTAACGAAAGTAATGGAAAGCTTTTCTCAAAACATCATTCAACGAGATAACAAGTTCGACTCCCGTCAATCACAGACTAGTGAAAAGCTGCAGACAGTCCGAACAACGATGCTAACAAGAAAATATCCAGACAGGACACCGAGTTAGCCACATGACACATGAGTCTAGGCTTGACACGTCCTACATAACACTAGACCTGCAAACTAGGTCGAACACAACAGATACCGTTTTATATGATTTCTTGACCGCTCTAGTTAGACCCTTTTCACTCTCAATTTACATCCCTGATACATCATTCGACAAGGTGACGTAAAATTTCATTGAGGCCTTTGACTACCGTCATCACGCTAATTGTAGCTCTCAAAAGGATTGACAGAGGATTTTTGTAGATACACCCGCCTAATATGATTGTCCAATGTAAATAGACAAGCTTATTGATGGTCACGAAACAGGCCCAAATTCGGACTCCAGGGCAGAAATTCTTGATGGAAAAATTAGATTCTAAAACTAAACTTGACAACGGCTTTTAATTACCTAACATCAAACCTTTTAACAAAATGTTTTAGAGAAATCAACAAAAGGGTTTTCAGTGATATTTGAACCTTAAAACATTTGTGGCTTTTAAATACAGATTAAAGTGTCTGTCGTGGTGATTGGGTTGAACTAAATTGTTTAAACATTGAAAGAGAATAATGAATGCGCATTTATTACTTTAAAAGGAGAAGATTATAAATGCAAATAAAAAATAATGGAACAAATGTGCCTTAATTGAAGTCATAGCTCGTTAACTGGTCATACTATTAACCTTATCAGTAGGTAGTGGTACTCATGGCTTATTAAGAGCTTGGCAGAAAACTGCACATGACAACACTGCACTGCAGGAGGTAAAACATTATCAAAAGCGGGTTTTCCATTCACTAATGAATACAATTTATATAATTTATAGCTTCATTTCATATGGTCTATTGCAATTGGTCGCTACAACCTTGAAAACTCATCTAGTTAAGATTTTCGTATTCATAAGTTCAGTTTCTTTGCTGATAACAATTAGAAATTAATCTACAGCCTTCATTGTTCTCAGGAAAGATTACAGGCTTCATAAATTAAATTAATTTTCACTTAATCATAAATCTTTGATTACTGAATGGAGGGTTTCATAGAGTTTCTGAACCCTTTTGTTGAAACTCGTTTAATTTTCAAAGACTTATCTCAATGCAACGCGTATTCGTGTTGGTGTTTGTTTTTTAAACAATCGAATTAAGGTTTTGTTTTGAAGTTTTAATTGTTCCATTGTGTCATAATCAAATTGTCACCAAAAAGTAGAACAATAGAAATTCTTTGGCTTTAATGTGAACTAGCGGTTTGTTTGGATCGACAAGGTCGATCGAATCTTTGGCCTATTTTACATTGTTGGCCATAGAAAGATTTTAATTAGAAGATCCGGTATGATGTGACTAATCTTACTTAAGGGGGAAGTGCCAGAGTAGCCCGCGAAATGCAAATTTGCTTACGGTTTTAGCAGGTCAGTGTCAGGTTCTATGTTAAACAAAATATGTTTCGCGACCGTAACAAGTATGTACAATGTAAAGAATTATAAAATCATTAAAATCATCAAGTGCATATAACTCTATTGATCAATATTTCATGAAATAGTCTTTCAGTAGAGTTATATGAACGCTTCCCCTTTTTTTTTTTTTTTTTTTTTGTGGTTGGGAAATCATCAAATGACGGTTCCCGCTCTGGGTGGAGCGGAACTGAGTGTCAGACTTTTACTGACTAAAACCCACCCGTGTTCCTTCCTTAGCCCTTTCTGTTCCAGGGCAGCGGTTAACCTTTCGGAAAATCCCGCCGCCCCGGCAGGCTTCGGCCCTATGGGGCCCCGTCCTCTGCTGACATCTCTTTGAGGCGCGCGTGGAACACAACGCGCCGTCCGGCACGGGCCTGGTCCTGATCGGACGGTGAGCTACCCATTACTCACCGCCCGCAGGCCCGCGCCTACGGTGGCCGGGAGTCGTCACGCGGTTTCCGACGACCGGAGCGTCTCCCGCGGCGGCTGAGGCGTGAGGTTCTTTCCCTCAGCCTCTCAGCCACCTCCTTCGCTAGCATGACTGCTTCGCAGAAGGAGGTGACTGCCTCCCACTCCCTCTCGCCCCGGACCATGGCTTGCACCAGGGCCGGACGCGAGAGGTCGCCGCCGTTGCCGATCGCCTCTACGAGGACACGGCGGGGCTCCGCCCAAGCAGGGCAGACCGCCACCGTATGCTCCACCGTGTCCTCCGGGCGATCCTGGCAGTGGTGACACCCGGGCGTCTCCTCCCGCCTGATTATGTGCAGGAACCTCCCGAAACATCCGTGTCCGGAGAGGACCTGCGTCAAGCGGAGAACGCTTCCCCCTTAACACACCTTATCTAACTAAGACAAACAATTAAGTTAATAAGTCTATGTGAAGGTTAAGCAGGCTTCCGAAAAGGGTTCCAAGAAGCTTTCCTTTCATCATCTCTGTAAACTTCAAAAACTTCTCAACTGAGTTAGGGTTACAACCCAGCCTAACGAGAAACTACTGAACATTTGTATTTTACACAAAGCCACTGTTTTCTTCATCTGACCTTACTAGTACAACTTGTTAAAGTTTCTAGCGTCCTATATATACAGTTAAAAGACCAACCAGTCTTGACAGATAATTGGTAGTGATTGCACAACTACATTTAAGTCCATTGTCTGATTCAGTTACTGTTGGCAATTGTTACTGTAGTACATCAAGTTAGCAACCTACTCGTTAAGTACTAACTTTATAAACTTAATTTGTCAGTTTTGTCTAACGTCTTTAATGTCACAGACTAAACTTAACTTTATTTGTGACATTGTTGCTTTTATTTTGTAGATAAACTTTTAAGGAATTTACGTATGCGGCTTTCGCGTTGATTTGGTTCTTTCAGAGTACAGTCTTGGATATTAATTGTTAAGCAAATTGTCAATTGCGCCACACGTCACATTACGTCACGTTACGTCACATTGCGCTATTATAATAACCATTTCATGCAACTGTCAAAGGATCACAGTTGCGATTTGAATATAGGGACAATTTAAGTTTGTAGTCAATTTGATTAACAATTCATTTATCTGATTTTACATTGAAGTCCTTAGAATATGACTCTGAATTCTGCATAATATTTTTCATTAAAACTTCTCCGTAATATTATTTACAAAACTATTACCAGTTCCCAGAGTCGGTAATAGGTACAGTTGGTCAATATTCTGAACACTACTATTTTTATTAAAAAAAAAAAATTACGAGCAAAGTTTAATTTTTTTATCATATTCCTGTTTTTTGCAGTGTTATATAAATGCAGAGAAACGAAGCGGTAAAATGGTAGAAAACAGTAAAATTATTCAGAGAGTAACAATTTCTGAATAATTTACAAGAAATATATAAGCAGTTACAGCCCTAGACTTAACATAGCGTAACATAAATTAAAATTTATTAGCAGAAGGCCACAAGTCTTAATAGTTTTGTTTAGGTCTCTTAATTACTGTGTCCCAGTTGTTGAAACCTTCTAGCTTTGTCACTTAACTTTTGGTTTGTTCAGGCTACTCAACAATTTCGACTTTAATTAAAATTAGTGTTATGTAGATTAATTTATGGGTACAAGCCTGGTTTATAGTCGCATGCCACGGGTCTTAGTAACCACTGTTTCCTTTGTGTCTGAGGCAGTTAGTGTGCTTCTATTTTAAGGTGTTTGTAGAGATTTGTGCCTGTTTAAGGGCAGTTCTGTTAATCTATGTAACGATTGTACATTGTTAGATGGGTGTTTATTTGAGTTTTGTACTGAATCAGATGAGCTGAATCGAATTTTCACACTAGAAGATCAACTGACAGATCAAGAAAACTCCGCTAGAATTTTACATACCTACCTACTTAAAAAAAATCGCAAGTAATACGGGTTTAAAAAGAAGGGTGGCTCATTGAAAAAAAAATCAGATATACACTTAATTTTTTGTTATATTATATCGCTCTCGAGCTTGAACACATTTTTATTTGTAAATTCTTTATGGATGAATTCGGCTTGTTTACGATTGGGTATAATATCTAAGTATTATGCATCTACCAACCCAACCCGCATTGGGCCTGCGTGGTGGATTACGGCCCAATTCCTCTCACCGAGAGGAGGCCTGTGTCCCAGCAGTGGGATCATTATAGGCTGACTAAGCATGCATCTTTGTTAATTCATTCTGTGCCTTGCTACTTCTGAATATAGCCAGCCGCCTTCCACATAGATTTTACCTTTACTTTCCTGTCACAATGGCAGAAAGATATTGCTTGACAGGAAGAAAATCTTTTTGAAGAAAACAGGAGTATTTACTATAAATAAATTCATAAAGTCGTCGTAGTGTGTATGTTTTAATCTGAAGGCCAATTCTCGTAATTTAAAACGTTCAAAATCTAGTCGCGGTCTCATTTCGGCGACAAACAAATGTCAAAAACTTGTCAAAATGTAGGGAAATTAGACGTATTTCTGACAGATTGAGACTGAGATCGGACTGTGAACGTTCTTAAAATTACGAGAATGGCCCCTCTGATAAAATATCACAGTTTTTTATAGAGATATGACTGTCCGTGACCCATACAAAGAAAAAAATTGTTATATCTATCCTAAATGCATTATTTCTTGCTTAAGTTATTCATTTAGGCTTGTTGTCAAAACTATGTATAATGGAAATTCATTTTCTTTAACATAATTTGAAGAATCAAAAGCTGTGTTATGTAAATTAATTCTTTGGGCTAGAAAATAACAATATATCATCCACTAATGACGTCACGTAAAACATTTACTTAAATTGACGCCATGTTTTTTTAAATTAGACATTTTCACGCTCCAAGGAGCTCCGATCGTAAATCATAAAATTAATGCCGCTTTTTCGGTAATAAATTCACTGGTTTTACTGTTAAAAATACTTCCGTCAGATGAAACAAATAAACGGAGACTGGACAATAAGGAAACTTGGATATATAAGGAAATTGACTGATCGTTACTGACCAGTCGTATAAGCCCTGTTATAAAGTTAATAAGAACAATATAAGTAAACCGCTTTTTATCGGTTTGTACATGTCATGTTTCTTGCCTTTGTGCGAATAAACCACAATTCCACTTCCCGTGGGTGTTGGAGGCAATTATGAGATTATATCAGAGCTGACAGCATCCAGACGTGTTTTATTAGCATCAAACATTATACCTGCTGTGATTACAGTCGCTTTATACAGGATTATGTGCTCATGAACTCATTCTACATCATCTTTCGGATAGTGGGTAAACGTCGTTTCTGCCACAGCCTTGATCAGTTCCGGTCATAAGGCCTTCCAGAGCATCTTCTTCTGTATCTCATCTTCTAATTGGCTTTAAGAAATAGGTGTAGAATACATAAAAATCAGTCGTGAAAAAAATAATTCTTAATAAGTACCTTCTCCTTTTTTGAAGCGTTAGTAAGATTTCTCCAAGACTCTTGTATTCCAGTAGCCTCATGTTTACCATAAAACTTTAACGTCCATTATGGCAGTGACTCCAGTTTTCAACCAGTAAAGTAGGTACTTCATGCAGTAAAACCTGACATAAACCAACTTATTCTGGAAGTTATTATTTTTATTGAAGTTTATAATGACAATGCTTCTGTCGGTCCTGAATGGGCCATAAAACGTTTAAGATATAAACACACTGATTAGTTTTATGAATGGATGAATTGGCTTGAATAATTACGATGGTGGCTGGCAAGCAGTAGTATGAATGTGTAATGAGGCAGTTGGGCCTATTCAAATAAATGGGCTTGTTGATAATGTGCTTTGGTGTCGAGACACTAACCGTCTTATTAATTACAAAACGAGTTCAAACTGTAGACCTATCCTAAACCTTCGACTCAGTTACTGTATTTTGACCTTTATTCCGAAAAACGTAAATTTTTTAATGCTTAATTGACAACTTAGACTCCGGTTCAGCGCCAGTTTTTGTAGTAAGAACTTCTTACACTTTGTCGGATTATAGTTCGAAATTTAAAAATGGCTCGGTGGTCACCTGCAGTGTGATTCTGTAGCCATCTCACCGTGAAAACTTAAGTGAAGTGAGCGTGGAGTGAGCTGTCATTCCAACTAATACTAGGGATTGACGCTGTTGACAGCTCACTCTAAGCTCATTTCACCTTACTTTTCAAGGTGAGATTTTTACAGAATCGATCGGCTGGTCCTAAAAATAAACCTTGTTTTGTAATCTTCTATAATATAAAAATGAATCGCTGAATGTGTTGCTAAGCGCAAATCTCGAGAACCTGAACCGATTTCACTAATTCATTTTTTAGAATATTCCATGAAGTGTGAGGATGGTTCTTACGGAAAAAAAAATGTAAGAAAGTTGCTTCACGCTGAAGTCGCGGGAAAAAGCTAGTAAAGCCATAAAAGTTTAAAATGTACTGCGCAAAATATTTCAGGTCATTCTCATCAATATTCGCCGTAGGATTCTTATTGCGCTCATCTCAAATGAACACTCCGATTAAGATTACCGAGACGTGTGAGCAATAAAACCTAATATAAATCCTCTAGCACGTAATGTTAATGTCTCGAATACGTTAAATGTAGTTTTATCGAATCTCATTGAATGTAAAATGCGGCACGCTGCATAAGCATTTTAGTGTCAGCTTATAAAATTGTTAACTATCTCATGCGCATTTCAAGTTTCGCAGACTCACTGAAATAAATTTGAAAATATACGGACCGTATGTTATTGTTGAACTCTACTCCGGTATACAAATTGTCACATTGGAGAATTTCCATTTGTCCTTTGGTTCGACGCCCGGAAAATGGGAAGGAGGATGTCAGTGCTATTCTACCGTATGAAATGAACATGCTGAATATTTATTAGTTTAATATGTCCGTCTTTGTACTTATTTTGTATACAGCTTCAATTGCTGTTACTTGTCTCTCTTTATTGTCTATGTTTGTCACAAGTCTGTTAAAGTAACGAAAATAATTTAGTTCTACTTTGTCTTTGTCTTTTCTGCTACATTATTTCAGTCTAGTGCAGAGATCCACTTTCCTTCCTGCTAAGAAGCTTTAGTACCTAGTTTGCAAGTTTTGATATCGGCTTTCAGAACATCCTGCTAGAGTTTCTAGAGCTTCTCGCGGGATTTCATTGCGGTGGCAGTTCGCAGTACATTGATATTTAATATGCTAAAACAGAGTCTTCTTAGTCTGTTTGTGCAAAGCTGCAGTTTGAAACTTCAATACTTACTGTGCTGGAACTCTCGAAATATCCGTTAATAATTTTACTACCTTGGCAAACTTGTCATCTTGACAAATAAAGACGACGCTGAAAAGACTTCCTTCTGTTTTAAATAAACATGAAAATGATTTTAATAACATTAATACTTGAAAGACCTGTTGGGACTAACCTTATTATCCCTGAGAGCTTTTGTCTCTTCAAGTTAACTCATTATAATTTGTAAAACAAAGGAAACGTGGTACTGTTCGTGTAATTTTTATGTAGATTCACTAATTAACACAGGCTCGACATTTGTTGGAGCTCTAAACAAGAAGATTATTATTTTCAATCTACGTTTAATGATGTTCCAAATCATTAATTCCGTCAGGAACAAGGGTTTAAACTGTGGAGCTATATTATGTCATGCATAAATTGTTGAATTCTGACAGTCTTGAAGTCACATGATATATATATATATATATGTATTATAGCTTTGACTCTTGGATGGCAAGGCACCTGTGAAGCTGCTTGTTTGCTACCGAATAACATATCTATTAAAAAAGCCACAGCTCCCAAAGGCAAAGCGTCAACTATCATCAGAATGCAAATGTTCGTATTATTCTACAAACAGTTATTTACTTTACACTTAGTTTCCAGTGCGGAGATATTCTCGTCCTATACAAACATTGTCAATGATGCTAGTTTGCGTCAACTAGTTTATATGAATACTATTGTTATCAAAGTTTCCGTTACAATTACGTTTGTGTACGTATGTTTCTAGTAGGATGATAGTTTTGTCCTGCTCTAGTTTATGATGTAAGATAGAGATAGAATATGTTTAAGATGCATGTGTCGAGGAATTGTATCATCAAATGTTTTATATATTTATACTGTACATAACTATGTATTTGTTAACACCAATGTCTATGATTTGTTACTTATTTGTTAATCTGATCTTCATAACTGTTTCAATTGCTCATGCACACAAAGAACGCGTAACATTGCAAAGATGCGCCAGCGCATTGTTGACGAGTTAACGTTTAAATCTCATAATCACGCGCACTAAACAGTCATTCTTGGAAGTCTTGATGTTGTTGCAGTCTTGGAAGTATTTAATAAGGTAAACGGCAATTGTCGGCAGGAAGGCGACGCGGCAAGTGGTGGACGCGTGGTTAGTGTCGCACGCGACGCCGCCGAGTGCCGAGCTTGCGTCGCCGTCGCGCGCTGGCTCCGGCTCCGGGGCCACCACACCTGTCAGGTAATATCATGGACAATATTTATAGGGCCTTTATTATTGTTTGTAAGGCCAAAGAAAGATTGTGTGAGGAATGATATGAAAGAAAAGGGAGTGAATGATAGCGTTGACAGGGGAGAATGGAAGAATTAAACGTGTTGCGTCTCCAAGTAATATGGGTCAAGGGTAGGAAGATGTTGATACAATAGGTAATAATTATGGCCTCTGCAAAATATCAACCATTTGTATAGCTTGATTAAGAGGGTGCTCACAGGTCCACTAGCGCCACTCCTTTAAAAAAATATTATCTCGTGACTGAGAAGGAATTATGAAAATCTGTTCAATCAGCGACCTCGGTAAATGTGTCTAGAATTTTCTAATACCTTTTATAAAATTTAATATTGAGACACGAAGCAACAAAATTCGATCTAAAGAAAAGCGGCCACATTCCTATATGTCGTATTTGGTTGCTTCGTGTCTCAATATGAAACTTAAAAGGTATTAGAAAATTCCAGACACACTTACCGAGGTCGCTGATTGACCAGATTTTCATAATTCCTTCTCAGTCACGAGATAATATTTTTTTAAAGGAGTGGCGCTAGTGGACCGTTGTACGCGCCCTTAAAGCCTGATTTACACGGTGCTTTTTAATTACCTGTGGTATACTATTACTCGAAGCAACAATAAAAGTGGCACCGTCTACACTGGTTGAGAGAATGCAAGTCATTTGTTGATTCAATTTGACTGTATCCCAAAGGCAAGAAACTTGCGTCGTGTAAATGTAAATGGGGCTTTAGCGATACCAATTAAGCGATAATTCGTAAAGATGCGGCAATCCTGCTCCGTAGTCCGTACACGTTCAGAATTACGCTTAGCGTTTGGGGGCGTATGCCACGCCCAGCTTCATTTCTAATCCGTGTATGATTTTTCTACCTGCGGCTTCACCCGGGTGGATGTAGGTTTCATGGGGTTTTTTTTTGCGCGGAACCCTCAATCTTTTTCTAAAGTAAGTCGGTCCAGCCGTTACGGAGATTAAAGGACTACTCACACTTATTCAGCTCTGTTCAGCTTTTGTCCATAGAAAACAACGATTTTTTATGGAATGCGTACGCGGTCGTAAAGCTGAACGGATGCGTACGCATTCCATACAAAATCGATGTTTTCTATGGACAAAAGCGGAACAGAGCTGAATAAGTGTGAGTAGACTCTAACAGAACAAACAGACAAAAAAAATCTTATAAGTACCGTATATACTTTCTATTGCATTTAGTAAAAAGCTGTTTCGACATTACATACAGACACTTAAATTTTATTTATTTGTATAGATTGAACTTCTCAAATATATATTTTCTAATGAAGGGGGGTACTCTCCTCCCCCGCAAGGGGGACCTAACCCATTTTCCTGACAATTCCACATAATTAGGAAAAACGAAAATTTTATCAGCTTAGGGTAATTTAGGAAGGGGCCTGCGGGCGGTGAGTAATGGGTAGCTCACCGTCCGATCAGGACCAGGCCCGTGCCGGACGGCGCGTTGTGTTCCACGCGCGCCTCAAAGTGATGTCAGCAGAGGACGGGGCCCGACAGGGCCGAAGCCTGCCAGGGCGGCGGGATCTTCCGAAAGGTTAACCGCTGCCCAGGAACAGAAAGGGCTAAGGAAGGAACACGGGTGGGTTTTAGTCAGTAAAAGTCTGACACTCCCTTCCGCTCCACCCAGAGCGGGAGGGGTCATTTGATGATTTCCCATCCACAAAAAAAAAAGAAAGGGTAATTTAGGAACATTCACATGAAACAATATAATTATGTAATATTTCCAAAAGGTTTAACCCTATAATATTGCGTAACCCGCCTAACCCTTGTAGTGGGTAATGGATATAATATAAACAAGGAAAAAGCCAAAAGGATTATGATGTTCACATGACGGTGACCGATATCGAAAGTCTCGGCCGGCTTTGTTTGTTCGCATTTTCAGGTATTAATTATCTGTCCTTTATTGTCTTACTTTTCTTAAAACATTTTCACTTGTAGCTCAAATGGATATTATGTTTTTCTGTCCGTTGAATTGTAATTAATCGTATCAGAGTCATAGGAAGAAAATAGCCATTAATCATAAGTACCTATATCTGTATTTATTTAATCTGCTTAAAACAAGTTATTCTAGTGTCTTTATTTTCACTAATGCTGTTTTATTTCTTTCTACATGTTTGTATCGGAAAACACGTCACAATTATTACACGTGTAGAAATAAGTTTTTTTTTTGAGATAAGTAACTATTTAATTGCTATGTTTGTTTGCAGGAGTTTATTATTATAAACTCCTGCTTCTATATAAAAACAACAACAAATAACATTCTTAGCTAAACGTTTATGTTATTATTGTAATCTACATTTGTCTAATATCTATGTATACCTACTAATAATAAAGCTGAAGTGTTTGTTTGTCGCCAGTCGGATTTTTTTTTGCATTTGATATTCATGAGGGAGGGAGACTATAAAAATGGCGCTGGGACCCATTTTTTTTTTTTGGATGGGAAATCATCAAATGACTCTCCCGCTCTGGGCTGAGTGGAAGGGCGTGTCAGACTTTTACTGACTAAAACCCACCCGTGTTCCTTCAGTTGCCTGTGCCAGGGGCCACGGTATCTCTTTCGAACAACCCGCGGCCCTGGCAGGCATCGGCCCTAGCGGACCCCGTCAGTTCGTGCTGACATCTCTTTGAGGCGCGCGTGGAACACTACGCGTCGTCGACCCGGGCCTGGTCCTTACCGGGCGGCGCTGGGATCTTTGCTTGTTAAGCGACGATAAGATGCGACGGGATGGGTCGGGTAAGAAAGAAATTACTCAGAGGAAGTCGCGGGCTAGTTATGGAATATAATGTGTAGTCTACACTAATATTATAGAGGGGTAAAGTTGTAAGTTTAGAGGTAGGAGGTAATTTATGGATGTAATAATCCGATTTCGAAAATTCTATTGCCAATTGCCTTGGGAAATGTTTTATAGTATAGTTGGCGACCACGTGGGCGAAGACGCGAGTAAGGCAGAAGCGAGTCTGAGATAAAATCTTAATAATTTAATATCGTTTTGGTTAAAATCAGTGGCAATCTGAAAATTATACAAACCGTACCAATTCGATACTTGACACGATAAACGGTATCTTAAGTCTTATTAATGAATGTGTAGACAGCAATTTCAAGCTTACTAGTCCTAAATAAATATACTATGTTAACAGTCACAGCTGTGAAAAATTCCGTTGGTTTAGGAGATGTAAACACGCTTATAGAGTCAACAGCTAACGAGTTGAGATAAATAATTGATGTAAATAAACAATTCGGAAATTTATATTAAAGTCTTCTAAGATATTTCTTATGTTCACAAAACATTTTATTTAAATAAGTACCATCCTTTCTAATAGTAATTGAACGGTTGAAGGACGCTGAACGAGACAGAATCATAGTTTTATTGTTATTACGTCTGGGGGCGTTTAGTGTCCCGCACTGTCTGTCTGTCTGTTACCTTTTCCCTCCCTAACCACTGAACCGTCGTTCTGCAATTTGACAGATAGGTAGCCTGGTGAAAAAAATGGGCTACTTTTTGTTCTGAATATTTGTATTAAAAAGTTATATACAAAATATACGTAGACGAACTCGCAGCCAACAGCTGGAAATATAATATGGTGCTTCGTAAGGAAGATCGTTGGTCAATTCTGGAGGAACCTTATAACAAGTTCTTCTAACTGAACAGACAGCTATGCTGCTGGGGAGTTTGTTGCACTACTTCTTCCCGCTAAAGAGTAGTGGAGGACGTGGTGAAGGGCGGGCGTGTTAAGGGACTGTCTTATGTAATTTAGACGTTCAAAAAGTGGTGATTCTCAGCCTAGTTTGAATAAATGACTTTTGATTTTGAATACGTGACAATCATGTTCTTGAGCACCTTCCTACTCGTTTCTGCATAAACATCGAATCTGCCATTCGAGACTCGCCTTTCCTGTTTTCAATGTTACGAGTAGTCAAGGGTTTGCGTGAACTATCGAGTTCGGGAAACTAAAGTCTATTTGATAACACCTAGGATCGAGGACACAAATTCTGTCTGTAATTATTTAAACACATTGGAGACAGACAACATTTACACTGTGATGATAATAACTTATCATAGGTCTTTAATATTTAGGACTTAATAGGTATACGTATAAGTAACAGCTTTATGTAGCTTCTGCCTTCACCGTTGCGAAAAAGACGTTACAAGATGAAGATAAATATTAGTGGCTTAACCAGTATCACCATATCCATAAGAAGTATAATATATAGAACAGAAAATAAATTCCCGTCTCCTGTCTTGGAAATCCTTGTTGCTAGTCTCCATCAATCTTACGTCATTGTCATCTCGTCTTTATCTGCCAGTGTTAAACCACCCTCCGTAGATTAGGAAGACTTTGCTGAACGCTAACCTACATGCATAATGATGAGGTACACTAGGTACAGTAACGTTTTGTGGAAGACAAGAGAAATTCGAGATGGGAATTGACTTGTGTAATACCTACTTCTGGTTACTTGTAACTGGGGCTGTAATATGAAGTATTAATGCCATCATTATTCCATTGCAAAAAAAAGATGGCGCTATCTGCCTTCTATAGCTCCGTCTCTCTCTCACAATGGAAAAATGATGGCATTATAGACACGCTGGTCCATTTGTAAAGCAAGGATCTTGAAAATGTTTTTAGTCGTATTTTTTTTGCATTGCTAAGATTCATGACAGTGTGAGTCTGTGACAGTCAGTTTTGCGTAAGATAAATGGTGGTTAAAATATTAAAATAATTCTTTAAGATTAATGTTATTTGAAATTATCAGATAAGTAGGCAAAAAATATGAAGAACTAACTCAAAGTTTTCTCCTTTCATTATCTTCAAACTTGGATTCTTTTCAAAGTTTGTTCATAGCCAAGAACTGTGGGATGGTAGCAAACAAAAGACAGGTCTTCAAAACTATAAGGGCATTTATTTTTAGCTGAAGACTCGAAAATCTTATAAAAACTATACCTATAGGGAGCCAGGGTCATTGACGCGCAAGTTGTTATCATGGATTGTGTGAGGAATGATATGAAAGAGAAGGGAGTGAATGATAGCGTGACGGTTGACAAGGGAGAATGGAAGAAGAAAACGTGTTGCGCCGACCCCAAGTAACATGGGATAAGGGCAGGAAAATGATGATCTGTCTATTGGCACTCGGAAAGCAGAGCCAAGATGCATAGACGAAGGACGTCGCCATCGTATTCTTACCCTCCTAAAGACAGATTTCTTAGGTCGCATTCCACCAAACTTTTATACATAGAATAAGTCATATACTGAGAAAAAATTATGAATTTTTGCCAGTTTTTCCTACTAGAACTGTCAGATGTCAATTTTATTCTACGGATAAAAGTTTTCTGACTTTGGTAAAATCAGCCCTTAGTGATCTAGCTAGGAGATTAGCGATTAACCCAACAATTCGCTTGTACCTACACCATGTACATACGCCAGCACATCAAGCTACTTTAATAGATTTTCAATTTTATCGCTAAAGTATTAAGGTTCAAGGTTGATTGGGAAAATTTGACAGTTTCGGGTGGCTTGATGTGCTGTACATAATCAATAATGCATACTTTGTCTATCCGTCGTGTACTACATACCTAACCTAACTTTATATACCTAAATAAAATTATATTACATTATTTTCATGTGTATAGGCAAATAAGTAGGTTTCAAAATAACCAACAGTTAACAGTTCTCAGAACCAAACGAATATTAAAGAAGAACAATCATGATTATGTTCTTGTATACTTAGTATTTCCCAGTTTCATCACTGCTCTGAGTGGCTGCGTACTACTTATACATATTTCAGAGAAAATTGGATGTGAATTCGTGGAAGGCTGATTGTTCTCAGTATTATCTTAGCTAGCTAACCGTGTAGCTAACCTAACTTAACGTTTCTCTATTAGTTTTTACTGTTTAAGTCTACAAGATGAAATTGATTATTCTGATGTCGGTACTGAGCGGAAGTACTTACGTTAGTTGGTAGGTAGGTACTCTGAGAATTTCATTTGTTTTGTTTTGAAAATTTACCCCTTTCTTTATAAACGTTGCTTATAGTTATGTAAGTAATTAGTGATTGGCGAATGTTTAACTTTACGCGTGTTTACATTTTTGACGTTTAAACGTCTTATTTTATACATAAACCCCTAATTTGAAAGTTATCATAATATTAAGTCGGCAAAAGAGTTTAGAATGGAGACGCACTTAGAATAATACCACAGATTTGATATACAATATGGTTTAACAATGATTCTTAGCAAGCTGCCACACGAACGGACACGCCATTTAGATGAAAGCCCGCTTGCAGCTAATAATTAATAATTTAATTTAATAATTTAATTTGTAAAAAATAAATAATAGCTTGCACCACAAAAAAACTGAATGCTTTCATGATGCTTATGCATTTTTGTTCATTCTGTCTCTGTCGTCCTCAAGCGATTGACAGGAACAGAACGACGTTTTAAATACGTTTAACGCTTAACACGTTTAGTTATTTGTGGTGCGAGCGGTCCTAAAAGAACTTGGTGAAATTCATGTTTTTGACTTTCGACCACATACAGTGCCGCCATTTACGTTCATTCATCGCCATGTTGGTCTCTCTCCACTCATATTTTCATGACTAAAGTATCACTCCCTAGTTTTACAATTGCCAACAACTAAAACACTCATCTCATTCGACAGGAAGATCTCAGCGCACGAATTCGAGCGTGGCGGTCTCCTGAAGCCGTTGGTGACGACGGTCGACGGCACACCCACCTTCCTCGGAGACCAGCCCCCTCACGCCACACCCTCGCGGCCGCAGCGGAGGTCACGGCATGAGCTCAGGCAGCTGGACGAAAAGGAACTTATATTTGAATTAGTGAGTAGACTTGAATAATTTATAATTTACTGGAGACTTAACACAGCACTCGGTTTCTTTATATCATACATGCAGTTAAGCTTTAAGAGGGATGAGAAACGGGGTGAAAAGTTTCTCATCCTTCATTGAAGGGAGGATTCTCCGACCAGACGGTTGTTGTGGCTGGTGGGCTGCTGCCCGATGGTTGTTGTCGGGTTTTATGTCTGTAGTTCGTATGCTGCGGTAAAGATGTCGCCACAAGCTTTAGCAGTAAAAGCTCGTGAAAGCGATAAATTAGCCATCTGCTAAGGTCCAAGACCTGCTGGAGGTAACTTTATCTGAGTCGGTATACCGTATCCCCGACCATTAAGGGACTAACCCATACTTATTCAGCTCTGTTCAGCTTTTGTCCATAGAAAACAACGATTTTGTATGGAATGCGTACGCATCCTTAAAGACGAATGGATGCGTACGCATTCCATACAAAATCGTCGTGTTGGTCGTCCCTAAAGAACACTGTTAGAGTTTAGGCGGGTAACCATTTGCCTTACCCAATGGTACCCAACCATTGGGTAAGGTCGACGATTACCCCTCATAAAAAGGCTTTACCTGTATATTGAAGTGTTTATTCTGTGCGGGAATGTTGACTGCGCCTTAGAGATGACAGCCAGTCAGTTTTTTTATTCTGTGCCAATAGTAGGTACGCCAATTGGGTCGGTTTTTTGGCAACTTCAGTTTTGAAAACACTTCACGATAGGTAAATGCCTTTGATATTACGAACACGTTTATTTAGTAGACTTGGGGCTACTGACATTTTCCCCCTGTCCTGTTGTGACATTTGCTCGGTAATGCCTTAAAATAAGCTTTGCTAAATTGTTGGTGTGCAATAAAGGATATTATATCTATCTATTTTAGATTAACAACTGTTACTGTTAGCTAGCTTGTCATCATCATCCCACTACTGGGCAAAGATCTCTCCCCATGACTTCCACGTCCAGCTCTTTCTTTATTTTCTATCCATTTTTTATCCAGGGCCAACTAGTCGTTTGTTTTCTCCAACTCGTCCCGTCATCTTTTACGGGATTTGACCCGACGTCTCTACAACTATATTTGAATTTTAGTTTCACTTCACAATACTAGAAATATTTTCTCTAAGTTTCAAACTTAATTTGAATGAATAAGTGTCACTGTACAGGTCTTATAAGATCTGAAAGTCCCAGCTGACTTAACGGTTGAATCATTTCAGATACTAATTTATTTGCATTTTGAATTTAAATTATAATTACCTGTGCCTTGTCTATGGCTTTAGTACGCTTTGAAAATTAATGTTGTAGTCTTTCGATACTAATTTATTATTGTATTAAATTGTCAATTCAGTTTACACTTTGAAAGACAATAGGTACAAACAAGTATAGTCGAACAAAACGATTGGTATCTATTGAGGCCGCGTCTTAACCAAAATCGATCTCGGCGTGCCCGCGATTAAGCGATCGTCGTGCTTGTTTATATGAATATGACATAGTCGCGCGATCAATCAACTCGCGTATGTACTTCATTATTCAGGTAAACGTCTGCATTTCCGAGTTCATACAACCCTAATCTCTTCAGGGCGAGAGTGAATAGGCTTCTTCTGGGCAAGCTCGTTCCACGGTCCACCGTAGATCTCATCCCTGCCTCTGGGCTGGATTTAGGTCAAGAATGAGCCCATTGTCAATAATAAAAATAAAAAAAAAACGGAAACGATCGCGTATTCGCGCGACTGCTTCCTTTTGGTTAGGACGCAAAGACAGGCAGCTAACTTGCAACTACTTTTAAGCAAATGCTTGGCAGTCTAGTGGAAATATCTATATATTTGCCCGTATACTATTTTTTTTTGTTAGCCTATACTGTCCCACTGCTGGATAATGGAATACTATACCAAACCCAAATACCTACTGGGATTCAGCTGCATCCGGTTAGACTGGAAAACGACCTCAACATAGTTGGGACACGGCTAGCTAGATTGATTGCTACCTACTCTATCAAACTTTTTGTTCGACTGTACGTTAAATATAAATTAAACCACTTTTCGTCCATGGCCTGAGTTAGGCACGTTTCAATGAAAGGCGCCACTTAACAATACGAGCCGCGTCAATGAGTACCACTTATTATTTAAAATCTATCGCTTTAGTCCTGTTGTCTGGGATTCGTTAACCACTCAAGTGTCACGAGACGACAAAGGACTGTTAAGTATTTGTACGATCGGCATCAAACACCCGTTTTATTTATAAAAAAGATTAACTCGATAAAAGATAAAGTTAAACCCCTTTATTCATAAACGTTCCTTAAAGTTAAGCAGTGATTAGCGACTGTTTAACCATACATTTTTGGCGTTTAAACGTTACTTAACTTTAGTCATCGTTTATGAATAAACCCCAAAATCGATAAAGTTTCTGTAATATGTAAGTAAGTAAGTACAGTGGCCCCCAAAAGTTTTGCGACATTTTTCCACTTCAGCTTAGACTTAGACACATCATGATGTAAAATTTTAGTCATTCAAATGTTTGAACTGCTATAACGTTTTTATTGACTAACGGCTGATTTTTACATCGCCAGAAAACTTTTATTCGAGGAATAAAATTGACGTTTGACAGTTTTCGTATGAAATAACTGTCAAAATTTAAAAATTATTCCTCGAATAAAGTTATTAGATAATTGAAAAATCAGCCCTAATTCAACTACCTTTGACTCATCATAAAAAATCATCAAGTAATCCCTTAGAAGGAGTACCTGAATTTTTGTTTTATTTTAAATCGTATTGATCACAGCTGAAGTGGAAAAATGTCAACTAACTTTTGGAGGCCACTGTATATAATGTCGCAGCCAACTGGTTTAATTAGCCGTTTAGTTAACCGCCTAGCCTTTTAACTAAACGGCGGCCGTTCAACTAAAGGCCTGAATGATATTCAATAAATTATAGTTTAGGTTGGAACTGTAACCGCCGAGCTGAGCCGAGAGAGCGAAGCGAGGCGAGCACTACTTCCAAAAGCCAGGCGGTTGACTAAACGGTTAACTTAACCAGTTTAACATATATACATATAAGTAAGTAAAAAGTATAAGTACCATGTAGGTACAGGTATCCGGCTGAAATTTTGTTTAGCTGTTCAATGCGTCGGCGGCCCTGTCACTCATAATGACTTATCCCATAAAAAAAAAATGTGAAAGGCACTGTGAACTGGAAATATAATATTTTAATTAATACTGTAGGTTTTTTCGTTACTAAAAAAACTATGTAAACAATATTAACGATAAGATAAACAATAAAGTTGAAACACGTGCGGCGTTTGATGAAAAATTAACTTAATTAAAAAATCATTCTCTTCGTAGAGACTACTCGAGTACTCGTGTATGCAGTTTGTAAGCACAGAGTTTGTTTGGCCTCTCGAAATAAATAATGAACTGGCCGGCTTTACATTTACGTAGGCATAAACAGACAGGTATTTAATTTAGAAGTAGGAGAGCGTTATTTGCTCGTCCGGGGATATAAGCTCTGAAGGCCAATTCTCGTAATTTAAAACGTTCAAAATCTAGTCGCAGTCTCATCTCGGCGTCAACAAACGTCAAAAACTTGTCAAAATGTAGTGAAATTAGAAGTATTTTTTGACTGATTAAGGCTTAGATCAGACTGTGAACGTTCTTAAAATTATGAGAATTGGTCCCTCAGGTAACCGATTTATTCCCGCCGAGATTTTTTTAGCGCCGAGTGTTGAAAATCCAACAGTGTGTTTTTTTAGCGCGCTAGGATGCGCTCTGATGCGTTGATGCGCTTCTTTTAATGCTTGCTCGGCTCCACACCGAGAGTTGAAAATCCAGTGCGCAATATAATCCCGCCGCGATATATTTCCGTCCGTGCGTACGCGGGCTTATACGACTATATCTCTTTCTACCGCCAAGCAGTGATGATGTGTTACCGTTTGAAGGGTATGGGACTATGCCATCGATCACTAATAAAGAACTTCTTCTTCTCTTCTTCTTAAGAGTTCTTTATTAGTGATCGATGGACTATGCCTATGAATACAGGGACGTGAAGTATGGGTGCCATTTCCATTACAGGCACATGATACATGTCAACACTCTTATTGCGTAACACATTATCAATCACAATCTGAATAATTCTGGAGGATGTTGCTAATCCATTGCTTTATATGTTCGAAAAATTTGGCTGCTCAGCAATGTAAATAAAGCAATGAATGTTTTTGAACTGTCAAAGTTTCCCCGCAGCTTTGTAGGTATCTAGAAGAGCAATGATGCGCCTACGATGTCACTTGGTATTTCAAATTGATATAGACTCCGGTGCGATGACCATCGGATAGGCCGCCTGGCCGCCTCCTTATTTGCAGTTTGTTAAATAATAAAAAGAAAAAAATACTGCGAAGGTTTTAAATGTATAATAAACAGACTATGACAGAAATAATAAATACTGTAATTGTAATGTCCTATTTATCTATTCAAATTATTCAACTCAATCTTTCAATGGAAATCGCGCTTTATCAAATTCAGAAAGGTTACTTATTATGCTAGCCCGTTAATTTGAATTTGACGTTTATTTTCTCGTCCACAAATCCTAAAAGAGTAAGTTAATACTATTTTGAAGGGTCGCTTTGTACAAATTGATTTATGATGTCTCTGGCTTATCTACCCTGTTTCTTGGAATTCATAACCCTTTAGCTTCGAGATGGTTTTTTTGGGCTCTACGCTTAAAATGATTTATAAAATAAATTGTCTTAAGAGGGAAGCTCTAAGGCCGCGATGTTCAAATTTTCTTACGTCTTGCAATTTCCAGGTCATTGTCAGGTTTTATATTGAACAAAACAGAATTAAAATCATCAATACGACCCTCTTAGTTCATATAACCCTATTGAAGGCTATTTCATGAAATATCAATCAATGGGATTATATTAACTTTTACGGGTAGTATAGTTGTCATCACGTAAAACGAACGCTGAGCGATAGTGGAGAGGATGGGCCTGCGGACGCGTATACTCGCGTCCTAATGTACTAGGCTACTGTTTTATAATATAAGTGTAATTGTTTTATTGTAGAATCATAATAGGTTACCAATTTGATCGATAAATCGCTCAGTGCGCAGGCAAACACGTTTTAAAAAAAAAACAAAACAAACTGCCAGCGTTCTTTTTACGTGACGGGACCTGTAACATAAGAAAATTTGAATTTCGCGGGCTACCCTGTGCTTCCCCCTTAATAACAACTTGTTTTATTGAACAAGACATTACGGTATGTAAATCGTACTCTCATCTGGGCGAGTGCGATATCTTTTGCATGGTCTCGAATTTTAATTAAAACTTTAGGCGGGCAGTTATTATAATTATTCCAGACCTCCTACATTCTGTACGGAATCAAGTTTTCTCAGTCTAGAGATAAGGGAGTTCCTATATGTATGATATACGCAGTTGGTTTAGTCAAAATTTCAGAACACCATTAACCCGGTGTGACGTCAATTAAAAGTTAATTTACGAAACAATCGGGTGTCGTTTTACATGTGTAAGTACCTAAATTAGGCCTCTGTTGGCTCGCCGCTGACAAGCACGGAGGTCAGCTCCGATAAAACAGCGGGCCGGCTTGATAATTACATGTAAACACACCGCTTGACCCCGCACACCCATAGCTCAATGGAAAGGACATCACATTTCGATTAATTTTAACGATTTGTTCATGAGGAGGTGGAAAATTGCGTAATGAATCTGCTGCTTATCTTTACGCGCGTGTTTCATGTTTACAAGATCGTAGATTATGGAGGATAAAACGAAACACCTGGCAGTTGGTTGTTGTTATTGTTTTAATAGAATTATATCAAACACGTGAAATGCGCAAAAACATGTCTCAATAGGACAGTAATCATACTTGAATGAGATAGGAGTTGTTATCGCAACCACTCAAGATTACACCTTTCCCGCCAAACAGTCTTGTCACCGTCTTATCGGGTACTCGTAAATAAAATGATCACGTACCTTTCTTTCGTCAATCAAGTTAACATTATTATTCGTTACCAACACCTGAATTATGCAGACCACGTCTGGTTTTCGTAAAAGCGGTCGCACTTCGCTTCCAGTAACATTGTTTCTGTGTTCTGGCTGGGTTGGCGACGGCTCGCCCGCATTTGATAAACGGGCGCCATTCACGCCGCCGGTACACATGCACCCAATGCGTCTTTAACCATTTAATGTAACTGAATGCTCAAAATTATCCTGTATTAATTAATTTTAATGGCCATTTACACATGGTGTGCTGACTAAATTGTTAAGTAATCAATTAGCGTATCATGTTATGATTTTCACATAAATATGGCGTCATTCTGACATCATATACCTGCAAATTCAAGTGCAACATAAACGAGGAAATAGCGATTATCCTCAATCTTGCATTATCCTCGTAATCCGTAATTTCAACTCGACCTTCAGGAATTACCCTTCCCTTCCTCTGTATTGTGTCAAAAATAACCTGGGAATATCTTCGTTAAGCCGTTGGTCGCGGCTGTCATTCGTGGATTCGTGTTTGATTCGTGGACGTGGATTCACGGTCGTTACGGGTCGTCAGTAGCCCGAAAGTCTGACAACCAGTCTTACCAAGGGGTATCGTATTACCCAGTAACTGGGTTGTGGAGGTCAGATGGGCAGTCGCTCCATATAAAAAACTGGTATTCAGCTGCATCCGGTTAGACTGGAAGCCGACCCGAACATATGTAGTTCGGAAAAGCTGAAGCTGAAGAAAAGCTGAAAATATGAAGATCATCATCATCATTTGCCTAGCCTTGTGTTACGATTTACGTTCTTTTGACATGGCTCGTATAAAAGCAGTTGGCTGACTGTACGGCTAGATAAACACCTCCACACTGGCCCGCGTGTGTGCGTGGGCGACCGTGAATATTCATAGCGCATTCATTGATGATGGCTGACGTCTACTCAGAAGCCGTTTATCTTCCAGCTATAGATAAGTAGGTACTTTCGTAGCCTTTCATCGTTCGGCCAATCTTCGACAGTGTTCGGATCACGCAGTTTCAAACTGGTTAAATCTCGGTTTTGCTATCGTGTATTACGGGACTTCTTTTCAGCAGGTACCGAGGTATAAAGAAAACCGTGTCCCAAATGTTCCGTAAGCGGAAAAAAATTAAGTAAAAACTTATTAAATTTTACGAAACAATGAACAAATAATACCTAATGAACAGTCTTTCTTTGACTGAAGTCCTAATATTTTCCGCTTCAATCGAAGATCAGAGATTGTGATCTTATTAACCGCTTATTCTTCCAAAAATGGTATATTTACGAAGAAAGTAACCTTTCTCGGAACTAAACTTACGCCTACACAGTGTAAATACCTTCCATTCAGAACTTCTCCCTCGACCGAGTTATTAAACGAAGTTCCTGTCCTACCTAAATGTTTGGTTGCTGGGGTCCTGGATTACTAGAGCGTCACGTTCGACCCAAATTGACTATAATTAATCATTTCGTGTTCGTATTCATTGAGACAGCGAGATCGAGCGGGTCTATACCTACACCAAATATGAAATTAGAACTGCTCTGAAAAAAAACATGTCTGATTTAAACGGCGAGTACGTTATGGAGGAAATATTCGCCGTTTCTGAGTTTTAGATCCGTGTCAAGGTCGTAACTGGGCATGATTCAGAATTGTTTAAAAATATTGTAAACAAACATTTATAAAGCAATGTAAATCCCATCAAAAGTGAGTAATTAATGTGGCCTACCCAAATGTCCTTTCTTTGGTATTGTTCGTCGAATCGTCGAGCTCCTTAAGTTTTGAGTTGAGCTGCACGATTTCTGACAAATGCGTGCACTGGCTGGACAGGTCCTCTCAATCTGTGTGGTTCTTTCCTCAAAAGACCATCTCAGACATCGACCTGCATGGTCTTCATATGATCTGACCAAGATTATGTCTGGACTTTAAAAGAGACTGTGACCTCTGAGTTTGTTTCGGCCTTTCTTCTCAGAGTAGTCAGATAGGAAACGCCGACCTCATCTAGTTTTAAAATATGATTGACGTGTAAAAGTGTTTGTACAAACCTACTTACAAAAATAAAATCATTTATCATTTATCATTATCATTTATAAAAAGATGACCTGCATTTTACTCAGAAAATTAATTACGGTATAATTTGTTCAAGGTGAAGCTCTAAAAGTAGGTTATGATATTGTGATGAAATCAATGAGAACAAGACCTTGCTATAATACCTATAAACCATTATCCCCAAAGTACTACGTATAGTAATTACATTGTATATTGACAAAACCAACATCTATATACATAATATTATACATTAAAGTCGCTTTTCGTGTATCCTTTATTATACCTTCCGCGTATGTGTGACCAGTGACCACGTTGTTGTTCTAAACTTTGCAACAGATTCTAATGCGGTTTTCACCATCATATAGATTTTTTCTTCCGGAAGGTTTATATGCATCATCATTTTAGCCGAAATACTGGTGGCCCTCCCTCAAGCACCCCCATTTCGACCGGTTCTGTGCTTCCCACATCCAGCGGAATTTATAATGTGCACCTAAATAAAAACATCTCGATGTTTAGTCAATTCGTAAAACCGTGCGAAATAGGGGCAGGCCAACTATAAATGAAACATACCTATTTACAAAATGTATTAGTGTATTCAGTAAATAGACGGCGCTGGTAGAAACATGGCGGAAATTAGTTCGGAAATCATATTCGACGTCTAGTTTTAACGAAACACTCGGGTTGGGATGTTACGTGGGTGGAAAGCGTTTGTTGACGTCCCTCCATTGCAGTCTGACGTCGGTCAGACGTCCCTCGACGAAAACTTATCGCCTTTTTGTGACACACAATAATCGTATAGAAGTTTCGGATTTCAAAACTTGTTAGTATCGAACGTTTTGTTGGTTGTATTGGGAGGTTGTTGCTGAAATCTTTACTATATTTACTGCTCATTCTTCTCGGACATTGATCGCTTTTGCAAAAGTGGCTAGATCCACTTCTATTATTTATACAATTTCCTATTACCGTCGATCTATCACTATATTATTATAAAACAAAGTCCTTTGGTCTGCCTGTCTGCCTTAACGCGCTAATCTCTGGAAGTACCCGACGGATTAAAAAAAAATCTTTTTGCATTTGATAGGCCAATTCCCAAAGAACATTATAGGCTATTTAATGGCCCTTAGGTACCGAACAAAAAGAGAAAATGTCAGAAATAACGCTAAGCGATAATGAAGTAAAATCGCAGACTGGCGATGCGCAGCGACGTGATGGGTCGGTTCCCGAAATTTCATGCGGACGAAGTCGCGGGCTTAAGCTAGTTTATTTTTTCATGTCTGGTCTCGGAAGTTCGCTACGGCTCCATTGTTAACAACGTATTACGACCAAGAGCCTAACTTCAGCAGTGATCGAAAAGTCACATAAACCGTATTAAGGTATAAAGTTGCCTAAACTTTTTTCTACTTCCAGTACTTTATTGGCTTTTCAAAAGAGTGATCTGTCTCCTTCTAATGTTCAGATAAAGTTTCGAACTGACTTCTGCAGTGGTTGTATTCCAAAATTTTATGCCCCAAGTCCCGGTAGCTCGTGTTGTTTTATTCATTGATATGAAACTGGGTTTGCACTTTAAACTAGTTTCTTGTTTTATTTCACTTTTATCCTGGGACGGATCCAAGGAGAAAGTTTATGTTATAAGTTGCTGGTATATGGGATTAGTTACGTTTGGTTGCAGCAAAAAATACAGTGTTATAAAAGGCGACTTACTGATGGATAAGGAAGGATGGCTCCACCAGCGTCCTTCATAACAATATCATCACCAAACTGAATATGACTTAGCAAGTTCTACTGCTAGGTGTACCTTTGTTACTCCTGAAGATGAAAAATTGTCTGTAGCACATCACTGACCACAGCGACATATTCCACCCATACGTTACCAAATAAATATGTTACTCTGCAGACTTCTTTTATTTTAATTTTGATACTAATATATCTCCTTTCTTTTTGCCGTAGGTGAAAGACATCTGCAACGAGCTAGAAGTACGGGTGCTGTGTCACAAGATCCTTCAAAATGTATCAATTCTGTTGGATGCTGATCGAGGGTCCTTGTTCTTGGTGCAAGGAGAGAGGGCGTCACCTAACCCTCAAAATGGCAGGTCAGTACAAAAATAATCAATTTTCATAAGAAATGGTGTCTCCCATGTAGATAGGAGCAGAGTGGTGGCCAAGTGGTAATGGCCGCGACTTACGAGCTGTGGGTCGTAGGTTTGAACCCAGGCAGGCGCTTTACTTTGTCTAAATTATTTCATCACTACTGCTCTCAAAAGGTAAAGGAAAATATCGTGAGGAAACCGGCATACCCTAGAACCAAAAATTCAAAGACAGTGACATCCACCAACCCGCACTGGGCCGGCGTGATGAATTACGGCCCACTTCGTCTCACCGAGAGGCGGCCTGTGTCCCAGCAGTGGGAACATTAAAGGCTGATTATGCTATGTAGATGGGTAGATGATAGTTGGACTGTAAATGATGGACATGCTTTATCTCTTAATGTTCTTGTACGTTGTAATGGCCGATGTTTATTGAGTTTTTACTTCGCAAATATTCTGTGGTGCCTCTTGAATTTTGTTTGCTAAGATTGGGTTACGAATAAGCACTAACCGTCTTTATCTATTCATACGCAATCTTTTTTCTTTTCATATCATAGCTTCGTTGCTGTATTTTTATTTTATCTATAATAGCATTCTTTCTAAATGCAAAGGTATGTTATCGTTTCCATTTGAGTTTGAATTTTCCTTCCTGTTTTCCTGTACGACCACTTTTGCCTGGCTTAAATGTCCCTAGAGATTGTCTTTCGCTTACCGATCTAAAAGTTGAGGACAGTCGCTACCTGGCCACTTGGATCCGAATAGCCAATGGAAACGATTGACATTATGAATAAAGTATGTCTCTTGGGCTTCCCACGCGGTTGCTTCAGCAGCCACAAAGATTGAACAAACTTTGATTTAGCAATAGTAAAGTTGCAGAAAGTTCCTACTGCCGTTTGTGGTGCCGACTTAAATCATCTGAACGTTACACAGGGTTTTAAGGATTAGGTACATCAAACAGTCAATCACACGATCCAAATTGTGAACTAAGTGCTTCTGCATAGTTAATGGTTCAGCGTTGGAGATGTAAGCTCAGCCACTGAAATGGTAGTTTCAATGTTGCCAGCATAATTGACGCATGCAACTATCTATTTAACACGAATATGAAACAAGGAAATAAGTACTCCTATTGTATGAATTAATTGGAATGCTGTTGATTAGAAAGGCGTACGTACCACAATGGACTCAAAAACATTCCCAATAAGAAGTAGAAAATCGAAATGAGAATTTGCACTTGAATGCAAGTCACCCGTTCGTAATCAGAATTTATAGCTTCAAGAACGAGTTTGTGCTACTGCAGTGCTGAGATGGATGCCTGTATAATTCTACAGACGTTTCAAGTGGCTATACATCACTATATTCGTCTCTTTTCTTTGTACGAAAAGCGACTTTGACGAAAAAGAAAGAGCAATTTGGCCGTGGAACCATAATACATCTCTCATGGACACTTACATGAATCCGCCAAGCCTATATATATATTTGATTGCGGCTTTCTAGATCCACGACAGCTGTATTTCCATCCGCCTGAGTGATTTTACTGTCTATGTGGACATTTATGAGGCGCTTGATTCATAGCTAATGAAACCATTTCTAATGAAGAATAGATGGGTATAAAATCTATACGAGTTATAATGGTTATACCATTCCTCGACCAATAAAAACATGACTTGTCCAAAGTCTAGACGTTCATCAAACTTGAATGCAATCCCCTTTACAAGCACTCATCAAATTATCATAAGAGAGCACACATCATGTTTGAATTTCTTATAACTTCCACTCAGACTTTTTATACATTTAAATATTTATATCGTCTTGTTTGAACGTACGTACATAATTTGCGTTTCCATTCGCTGTTATAAAATTTATATAAAAGTCTGCATACTTCAATTCTATTAGCCTGTTCAGCCTTGCTCTGATTTCAGTGCCAGGATTACTTGTATGTGCCCACACAATCTCATCTTGACATCATGCCGAAAAATCCTACATTTAGCTGTAATGTTCTGTACACATCTCAGGATTAAAATTACTACAAAGTTTAATCATTCCACCTTTCGCTAATTCTAATAGCTTTCTGTAATGTGGTTGGGTAAATGTAATAGGATCTAAAGGTGATGGAATTGCAAGGAAACTGCTTAAGAGATAATTACGTCTAGACGTCAAAGTGAATTTCGCTGTCTGAAGGGTCAAATTTAATTACGAAAATTAATAGTCTGACGTCTCCTGTCGACGACCTTCAGGGATTGAACCTTTGGATGACACTGCCGGACCATCGAGTGCACAATATGCAGGCGTTGTAAACTTTATGGCAGGTTTAATATTCAGAAAATAATGATTATGCTAATGAATGGAAAGTTCATAAATCGAATGTTAGTTAAGTCAGCTGTTTTGTAGCTGTTATAAATCAAAAGTTGTGCTGTCTGATTTCTTGTTTGTATATTCTTTTTTATATCAATTTTGACGGCTGCATGTTTTTAACTTCTGATACGGTTGTCATCTAAATAGTTAAAACTGCATTTTTTGTTTGTTTTTAACAACAGATTTTCAAACTCTTTTCATAATAATAGCATGCAGCTTTGATTTTACAAGATGAATGTTAAAAGTTTTCTAATTTAGCAAATTTTTTCCAAGACGTTGCTTCGAAATAGAATTTTTAAATGCGCATGTTCCCACATACTTTCTTGAACAAAGACTAAATTTCGCAAAGAATTGCCAACTGTCTGAAAGTTAAATTAATATCGTGACTGTGCATAGTTGTGTTATATGGAAACCACTTGCATATACCATATTGGTCTGGGAGCTAACGCAATTTTGTAGTAGTTTGTATTCTACGTGGCTCCGACCAACGGATGCACTTAACATATTGACAAAGTTCATAACAAACATGAATACAATGCATTATGTATTGCAAATGTATTATCCTTGTATTGATTATGGCATCTTGTTTATTCTGAGAGATGACGGATGTTTGTACCTATTCCGGTCCACTCCACAGATCCGGATTATATATACTTATTTTTATTTATCTTATTTTATATTGGTCACTGATAAAACGTGATTCAGTTAAAACAGAACCCCTTTTTATTAAAAATTAAATCTAACTTAAGCTCTACCCTAAACCTTTGTGCTGGGATTTTTATTTCGCACTTCATTTCGATTTAGGCAAAGTTCTTAATACTAAAATGAAAACTTAACACCGAACTAAGCTGTCATTTTTGTATAAATAACTGCATTTCTATAACAGTTAGGTTCTTAATAGGGTAGTTTCTTGGGTAAAAAAATAATAATTATATTTAGTCCCGTCACGCGTCAGTTAGATTATCGAAAAATAATGGACACGATTTTTTATTTTGCCAATCAAACAAAAAATTACAAAGATAAAGCGCGTCAAAATCTGGGATCGTGACGTCACTTGCTTGCAAAAGTGTCGCAAGCAAGTGACGTCACGCGGAACTTTAACGGGCGATATCTTCATCATTTTTTATACAATTGACAAAAGAAAAAATATGGGTTCAATATTTTTTGATAGTCTAACCGACGGACTAATTAATTTTTTTAGGAAACTAGCCTATTCCATAAGTGGGTCGGTGGTTTAAACCTGAAATAAAAACCTTGTTTTGTAATAAGGGGCTGAAAGTATAATAAAGACTTGCTGCTTTTACTACACACACGAACTCTTATTTTTATGTGCTCATCCACGTTTACGCGTATCGTAGGCGTTAAAAGCAAAAAAGTCTTCATACGTGACTGGTGCATATAATTTCCATCTACGGCCTCTATACCGAGCTGAGTACAGAAGCGTTCATAAAATATTTTCAGCGTTTTCCCGGTTTGTACATTCGTATAATTATTTCTCTGAGTTTCAACGGCTCTAATTCCTTTGAGGTTTCTCTAAAATGGAATTTCGCATGGAAATTCATTTGGAAGCGCCCAGTAAAGGTGCTTTACCTTTAGAGACTGCTGTGGTTTCTGTTTTGTCTATTCTTTTTTGACTTCATCCTGAACTCCTGACGTTTTATGCGTTGAACAAAATTAAAAAAGCGGCTAAGTGTTTTAGTCGGACACGCACACGAAGGGTTTCGTACTATCGTACTATATTTAACGCTACATGTTTCTTTAACAAGTTTCTTGTATTAAATTTCTACCGTTTTTTTTTTGTTATAGCGGCCATAGTTGTACACAGTCTGCAAACATTTCAATGAATGAATGATATATTTATTTGCAAGAATATAGGTAGCTAATATAAGTTCTTAAGATCTCTGGGTTTCACTATATTCGGCATTTCTGCCGTGCAAATATTTAGATTTTCAAGTGTCTACCTATTACGGTTTAAAAGATACAGCCCTGTGACAGACGGACAGACGGACTGACAGCGGAGCCTTAGTAATAGAGTCCTGTTGGCACCCTTTGGGTACGGAACCCTAAAAACCGAGTCACTTTTCCAAAGGTATCGTTGATTTCGTTCATACCGCGGTCACAGTACATTAATTTAATAAAAACAAAATAAATGGGCAGGAAGTAATTTCATGTTATCGCATTATGAGGCCGGAAAAATTGTTTGTCTTAGTTAGATAAGGTGTGTTAAGGGGGAAGCGTTCTCCGCTTGACGCAGGTCCTCTCCGGACACGGATGTTTCGGGAGGTTCCTGCACATCATCAGGCGGGAGGAGACGCCCGGGTGTCACCACTGCCAGGATCGCCCGGAGGACACGGTGGAGCATACGGTGGCGGTCTGCCCTGCTTGGGCGGAGCCCCGCCGTGTCCTCGTAGAGGCGATCGGCAACGGCGGCGACCTCTCGCGTCCGGCCCTGGTGCAAGCCATGGTCCGGGGCGAGAGGGAGTGGGAGGCAGTCACCTCCTTCTGCGAAGCAGTCATGCTAGCGAAGGAGGTGGCTGAGAGGCTGAGGGAAAGAACCTCACGCCTCAGCCGCCGCGGGAGACGCTCCGGGCGTCGGGAGCCGCGTGACGACTCCCGGCCACCGTAGGCGCGGGCCTGCGGGCGGTGAGTAATGGGTAGCTCACCGTCCGATCAGGACCAGGCCCGTGCCGGACGGCGCGTTGTGTTCCACGCGCGCCTCAAAGAGAAAATGTCAGCAGAGGACGGGGCCCCATAGGGCCGAAGCCTGCCGGGGCGGCGGGATTTTCCGAAAGGTTAACCGCTGCCCTGGAACAGAAAGGGCTAAGGACGGAACACGGGTGGGTTTTAGTCAGTAAAAGTCTGACACTCCCTTCCGCGGAGCGGGAGGGGTCATTTGATGATTTCCCATCCACAAAAAAAAAAAAAAGGCCGGAAAAACAATTTTCCTTCACATTATCTGTAATGTTTTTGCTTTGCCTCTGATTCCTTTTTGAAACAATTACCCCCTTATTATAAAACAAGGATTTTCTTTCGATCAGGTTTAAACCACTGACCCAGTTATTGAATTAAGAACCCAACTGATAGAGAAATGCAGTTCTTTATACAAAAATGACAGCTTAGTTCGGTGCTAAGTTGTCATTTTAGTGTTTAGAACTTTGCCTAAATCGAAATAAAGTTCGAAACACAAGTACTGGATCAATAGTTTAGGCTAGAACTAAAGTTAGGTTTCGTTTTGTAATAAGACGGTTTATGTTTTACAGAGGCTTGAAGTCTCGTTCCTTGCTCCCGTCTCGTCTTATTGGAGTTTATTTTTTTATAGCAAATAAATGTATTCGGTTGAAGTGCCGATGCCGGTTGTATTACCTAAATGAGGTGCTCTCTTACTCGCCCACCACTGTTTGGGGCTAAAATAGACGAAATTGATTCTGAATACTCAGAATACAAAGTATTTTACGTAGAAATGTTTTATGAACTAATTATTTTGGTTTCATTCGCTCGGAAAAATTCGAACGTAATATTTGTGAGTTTTTAATAATTTCGTCTTGTTATTTACATTTTAATTTCTACAGAAATAGTTCAAAAGTCCAGGGTCGCGACGACTTACCCACGCTTACTCATCTCAGACATTTTCATTTTTCATGCATGAATTTAAGCTCAGTGATCGTTAAAAAACGTCGTCTGCTAGTTTTAACTTGATCTCAAGTTTAGTATGAACTGTCCTTTGTTATACTTATAAACTACAGTCCACAGATCGAATATCTGTATCAAAACTTGATTCTAGGTTGTTTATCACGATTTGTGTAAGTTTTAAATACGATTACGATGTAAAATTTGAGCCTTAAGCTTTATGAGGAGCTGTACCTACCTACAGCCACTTCGACCGGTTCTACGCTTCCCGTATTCAGCGGATTCCTGCGGCCTTCACAAGGACAATTGAAATATTTTAATTTATTTAATTATCATTATCATCCTTCAGGTGAAAGATGTCCAACCTTCAGCCACTTCGACCGGTTCTACGCTTCCCGCATCTAGCGGATTCCTGCGGCCTTCACAAGGACAATAATTGAAATATTTTCATTTATTTAATTATCATCCTTCAGCTGAAAGATGTCCACTACTGGACATAGGTGTACTACACCGATCGCTCCATTATTTCCCGCATCCAGCAGATTCTCACGTCTTTCACCAGTTTAGGTCATTCCTTTTATAGAGCAAATCATTCAAGCGATTCTGAAAGAAATATATAGTTATGTGCATAACTTCTAAGCATTAATTTTCGGTATGCTCAAGATCCACGACAAAGTATGTTCTAGAGTGCTTACTATACTACACACATACTCGTAAGTGTAATAAAAACCATATAATTATACAACAGTGGACATAGGGAAAAGCCCACATGTGGTTATCTGCTGGAAAGATAAATCATACCCCCATGGGAAGCCTGAGTTAATTTGAATTACCGTTCTCTAGGCGCAAATGTGTCCTCGATCCGAGAATTAATACCTACGAGTATGTCTTCTTTGCACTCGACATGCTTAATATACATCACGACTTTACTCTCCGGAGGTGTAGGCAGAAGTGTGTAGGTTACATACACACCCCATCTTTTTTCAGTTATATTTATATCCCATATAATAGGAGGCTTGGCATACAATGTGTGGCTTTACGGGTTCCGTACCTCGAAAGAAAAAAACGGAACCCTTAGAGGATCACTTTGTTGTCCGTCTGTCTGTGTCTGTCAAGACCCTTTTTCTCAGGAACGCGTGGAGGTATCAAGCTGGAATTTATATCAAATACTCAGGTCTACTGACCCTTGGAGCTGTCAAAAAATCAAACTTCTAAGCCAACGCAATCAAAAGATACAGCCGTTTATGCCGCAAATTTCCGCAAATTTTCGACACTCGCAAGGGAATCAAAACCTACAGGGTACTTCTCGTGAACTCAGAATCTTGAAATTTGGTACGAAGCAACGTCTCATAGCACAGATAAAGGAAAAATTGCGAAAACCGTAAATTTTTAGTTACATCATATAATAAAAATATTTTTAATAATTTTAAATTTTACGGAACCCTCGGTGCGCGAGTCCGACTCGCACGTGGCCGGTTTTTTTTACTAGCCTACTCTGTCCCACTCTTGGGCAAAGGCCGCCCTCCACTTCTTCCTTCTTTTGCGAGTTCACGCGTCCTCCTTCCAGTTTTGACCTATCCAGTTCGTCCCCCATCTCCTACGCGATCTGCCGCGACCCCGCCTCACCGTCTCCAGGCACAATTACGATTATTATAATAAAAAAAAAATGTTATCTGGTCATAAAACAAACCACACGAAAGGAACCATTTTATTTCCGAACAAAATAGAAAAAGACTTGCACGTAATGCTTAAAGATTAAACAGCAATTATACGTACCTACATAACGAGATTTTACCATTATTATCTCATTAGCTCCGAGTTTATACGATTTCAGCGCAGTGCAGCGAAGTATGCTGCAGTAATGCCGTAAATATTATTGTATTTTCATTTTGTTTCTCCAACGCATAATCAGCCATAACGTTCCCACTGCGGAAACACAGGCTTCTTCTCTGTGAGAGGGAAAGGGCCGTAAACCACCACGCGGGCCCAGTGCGGGTTGGTAGATGTCACACCATCATCATCAGCCTATAGCAGTCCACTGCTGGACATAGGCCTCTCCTATTGCACGCCATTCAACTCGATTTTTGATGTCATATGTCTTCGTATTTTTGGGTCTGGGACATGCCGGCTTCCCCTCTATAATTCCTTCACCGTTTTATATATATATTATAAATAACACAAAGGAAAACGCCTGCCTGGGTTCGAACCCACGATCTACAACTCACCACTGCTTTACTACTCTGCTGTCTCACCAACGAAAAATTCTTTGTTCTAAAGACACAAACGGAAGCAATGACAAGCTGAAAATGTCGTGTAATATTAGTATAACAACTACCAACTGTCGCATTAGCACTTCAAGGAAATTAAACGTAACTCAGTTTGGCAGCCACTATGAAAAAGGCGGGAAGGATAGCGGAAACGTGTCACTACCTAATACCTGCCAAAAAGGCCCTCTGTCACGTTAAAGGGGCTTTTAAACTTAGTCTCCGCAGTGAAACGTATTTTCACGAGTCCACCGCAACTCCTTTAGTCTCTAGACACCATTAAAAATAAACTAGTCGGCCTTCTAATTGTAAACGCCGACAAATAAGTAACGTAGAAAGTTTTAATTAAAGATCGTGGTTTTCATTAACATTACAAAGTCGAGAGCGAATTATTTACCATGTTCTACGGAGAACAGTCGCCCAAAGCCCAAATAACATGCGCCTATTAGCATATCGGATGGTAATTTGTCCTTAATGAAAACATAAATATAATTATGTTAATATTCCATTATGATTTTAATCTGTTAAGGAACCTTTTGAAATTATAATTAGTTGGAAAAAGATTATTCGTTTATGCTTTGTTTGTAGTTCAACTAATAATTATTTGAGTACCGTTTGTAAACTGTTTCATGTGATATTTAATTCCAGACTTGTAATTCAGAAACCGCCCCTGTGTATCATATTTTCATTTCGCTTTTATGCTAGTTTTCGCGTAGGATGCGCCGTGGGAGGTTCCATTCAACACGACCAAAAAGCAGAAAAATCCCCTCTCCCGTCCACCTATAATTGAGTTGACGTTGTCGCACAAAATGACAGCAATCCAACTCCTACGTGAGAAAACGAAAAACCTTTAGTTACCCACATCCCCTCTTGGTTACAGATTAATTTTCTCTTACATGTACAGCGAGCCAATCCTTTAATCCACGTGCCGGCATTACACGTTCAATATATGTAGCTATACGTACTGTGGGTTGCACAAGTAACCGTTAAAGTGATGACGAAGACACGCTTAGGATGCAATTAGGGTTATCCAACCGTTATACGGTCAGACTGACTTCATTTCGTCAGGTATTAGTCATTTTACAGCGTGTTAAAGAATTTAATACGGTGCTTTGGGTATCGAAGTGTTTGTTTTTCGTAATGTTGAAGCAGGTAATTGAAAATGGTCACTTTCACGTTTGCGCAGGTCTATAACATTGAAAATATGTATAAAATATCTTGAAGAAATTAATTCCTTTACGACGAATAGGTACAGTCCCGAAATTAATTGTTCATCAAAGTAATACACTTAGGTTAATTTGCCGTGTTATAGCAATTCTATACAACTATCAAAGAGTGACGACAGCTGCGATTTAAATATACGGACAATTTAAGTTGGTAGTCAATTTGGTAAACAATGAATTTCCCTGACTTACCTCCATGTGTGGGTACAATAGGTAAAAATAATAGTATATGAATCACAACTGCGACAGAAACAGCTCAAATCACCAGCTCAACAAGCTCAACAATACTAGAGCTTTCAAAGCCAATGAATATAACATGCCACTACTCGAGGAGCACATTTCCCGAACCGTTTACATCTGCCGTCATATCTCGGCTGCAGTTACAGTCTTGCCGTTACATTTGTTCGTTCTCGGTTCGTGAACAAAGTGGTCGATTCCCCAGTGTGTTGCCGAGTAAGATGTGTGTAAGGGCTTTAGCAGACGTGCAACTTTAAGAATCGATTTTGTTACCACATCAATGCTGGATCGCGTATTGGCGAGTCTCTGTTTTCGGTCACGATAACATAATCACACGCTTCAGCGATTGTTTCGATGCTGCAACGCGTTTTGGCGACTCGGTGTGTTAAAGTGCGGTAGCAAAATTGCACGTTTTCTACAGGTGTCGCATCGTTTAGCGATCGGATGCTGTATCGAGCTTAAAGCGACTAAATCGCTGATCGCCGTTGCTAAAAGAAGCATGTCTGCAAAGGCTCTAACATATCTTATATAACTCGCTGTCACGCGACAAGCCCCTAGGGGCCTTTGTTTTCATAGACCCTGTGAGGCGTTGGCGTGCAATTTATTTTGACAGCGGAGATAGAACGTTTCAAATTTTTGAACGTTGCCCCTTGATTGTTGGAATATTTGGTGAATGGTTTACTTTATTCCTCTTGCTTGACTTGTTGGAGTCTATCGAGCAGTAATAAGTATAAAGGACATGGTAGGGCAATGGTATCCCGCAAAAACAAGTAAAAAAGAAACCAATAAGGTAATCGCTGGTTAATCCTTTAATGCGATTTGCGTATGAGTCTTAAATTCTTCTGAAGCAGTAAAGGCCTAACCTTCGTCGTTTTATGAAGCGATGGACAAAGGCAGGAATTTACGCTCAATTTCTGTGCGCTACTGTGTGTCTGGTAAAGACGTAAAAGAAGAACACAAACCAAAAAAAATGATAATTTAGAGGCCATTGAGCCAATATCTGCCCGTAAATATTTAAGATCTTGCATAACCGAACCGCATAACCGTTAAAATGCGGGGTATCGGAAGTAGCCGAAAGCCCGAGGGAATGTCCGGTCGCTGCGATTTTCATGTAGTTCGGGTTAACGATGTGCCGACTACGCCTTGTTTTAAAACATTCTGTAACGGTATGCGATCGAAATCTAATTAAATTCTGATATAATTAAGGTTTTTAGAAGTATCAAAAGCCATTATAATTTTTCATTCAGTGTCGATTACTTGAAGGTACGCGGTAAAATATTTGGGCGTTAGAAAATAAGTAAATTTTGTTACGAAGCGATGTCTTAATTTTAATTAATTTCACTCTAGAAAAATATTAATTAATCTACTATCTCCGGGCAAAAGATACCTACACTTGACAAAGCAAGTCAACCGCAGTGCCTAGATACTTATTAAAGTAAAAAACAAACTCGAGGAAATATGTTCCTGAGGTTCAAAGAGACGGGCTGCTGGGTTACCGATCTCTGTGCTATTATTGTATTTATATCCTGTTCTCGACTGTGAACATTATAGATATTGTTTTGTGGTGCAATGAATGTTGTGGTTACCGTAAATTAGGGCTTTACTGGCCCTGTCTGCTTGCTGATATAAATATGCAACAATCGTAAAATATTTCAGAGGCTGAAGCTTTTCATAGAACTGTAAATATTCGGTTTAGTTGTTATTAAGTATGAAGACTATTTAATATCGACCATTTTTTTAGGTTAACCGTTAAGAGTTATACCTTGACTTTAAAATGAGACTTTGACCCCTGAGTTGGTTTCGCCATTTCTTATCAGGGGTAGTCACCAGTCAGATACGAAACATGCGTGTGAGACACAACACAATGCGACGCATCTCGCGACACTCGCGCGATACGTTTACGTACTATCAAAGTTCATAATCGTAAACATTCGGCGGCTAACGCGATTGTGCTCGCACTGTGTCGGGTCCTATCTCTGTACTTGTCCATCGGTAGTTGCAAGTATGCAACTGTCATCACAGACGTGTGAGTTTCATTGCATGTAGTTGTGCACCGAGCCCAGGTTTAGTGATTGCGATGTAAGAGCATAACGATCTTCCCCTTTTAAGTTTAACCAAGCAGTACTCATAGTAATTTCAAAGGTTACACGTAATTTTCCTAATTGATTTCTAGTCAGCGTTTTAATGTAATTTCAATAACGTAATATTCGATCGCACGTTTCCAATTTAATTTAGTGAAGATTCTCTTGTGCTTAAAATAATCAAGGCCTTTAAGGGCCCACGTGTACTGTAGGGTTGTACCCGCAGAGCCTTTATAAGAGTGGCATGCTTAGCTAGGGTTGAGTTTACTAAAGTCAGTTGTCTTTTATCCGTGAAATAGACTGTCAGATTTTTATGGAAAACTGTCTAAAATTATTTGCAGAAAATACTTACACTATTTATAAAAGTTTGCCCGAATTCGCCCTTAGATGATTCAAAGACCATATTATATGTCATTAAAATCTTATTTTTCGGGAGCTTCTGTACGCACGTGATCGTAGAATTTGTAGTAAAACACTGTGAATTAGCTTGATTTGTTCTTGAAACCGGGAAGACAGTGCCTTCAATCGATTTCGATACAAAATTAAGGTAATACACATCTCCATCTCGTTACGATCTATGTCCGTTCCCTTATTCCATAAATCGTGAAATAGACTGTCAGTTTTTTATGGAAAACTGTTTAAAATTATTCGCAGAATAGACTTACACTATTTATAAAAGTTTGCCCGAATTCGCCCTTAGATGATCCAAAGACAATATTATATGTATGCCATTAAAATCTTATTTTTCGGGAGCTTCTGTACGCACGTGATCGTAGAATTTGTAGTAAAACACTGTGAATTAGCTCGATTTGTTCTTGGAATCGGGAAAGACAGTGCCTTCAATCGATTTCGATACAAAATTAAGGCAATACACATCTCCATCTCTTTACGATCTATGTTCGTTCCTTTATTCCATAAATCGCATGCAATATTTAGAAGAACAAAAGCCGGCTGCGAATTTTAGCGTCCATGGTTATATAGCTTTTGGCGTCAATCCAATACGCAATACGGTTATTTATATTTATGTTATAAACGCATTTTGAATAAAGGGCCATACAATACGAGTACAAGCTTATTTGGCAATAGCTCTTCGTTCGATCGCTTTCACCGATATGTGGTTGTGGCCAGTCGTAGTGGGACTAATTAATTAGTGGCTACCTACTAGGTCAGTACTAACGATCGTACAATTATTCCTCTGAATGCCACAAATAAAATTGTCCGTTTAATTATTTCATTTCATTCCCATCTGTGCGTGAAAAGGTAAAAGTCTGCCGTTCTCAGGATAAACATCCCACGCTACCTGTGGAATCTATTGAGGGAAAAATAGGCCTAACTTAATTAAGTCCTTGAAAGAAAGTAGGTCGATCTATTTTTACTTTAAATTGCCTAAAGATTAGAAGCCGTAGGTACTGTAAAGATATTACACATTTATAATGGCTAGTTTGTCATCGTAAATCCTCGTATATTACTGTGGCTAATCATGTGGTAATCTTAATGACGCAAGATCGGAAATGTGAAACAAAAGTCAAACGATACATTATTGATTATGATATGTTTAACGATTTCCGCCTTTCTTATCTTAGATTAAAATATTTTGATAGTAAATTCTTGGTGTTGAATGATTTATAACCCACTAGCAGTTTACATAATCAGCCTATAATGTTCCCACTGCTGGGACACAGGCCTCCTCTCGGTGAGAGGGAGTTGGCCATAATCCACCACGCGGGACTAGCAGTTTGCTTTGACTTTATCCCATTCAAACTTTGACACCCTATTTTCACTCTTAAGGTGCTGTTTTTTTTTTTCAAAGTACCTATCCCAACTGCTTCCCTTGGGTTTCCAGCTAATCGAGTTTCATGAAAATCGGTTAAGCGGTTTAGTCGTGAAAATGTAACAAACGGACAGTCAGACATTAGCATTTATAATATAAGTATGGATAATGGATGAAGCATGATACGTAGGTCATACGATATATTATATTCTTCTTTTGTTGTTATATCTGGCGAACCATTTTCATATTTGTAAATATTGTTTATGGCTGAACTGACCTTTGGTGAATATGTTAAACGGACAGATGCGATCCAGATTACAACGGACATTGTCAAGGTCAAGGTCATTTGAGATGTCTCTACTTAACCGACAAAATCGTTAAATATTTTGACTATATTTTATTACTTTCCTATTTGAATATTTTTTCTGAGCAATGCTACTTTATTTTAGAGATCAGCTGTTATAGAAATAATTTTCGCATGACTGATTGTAAGATGCAAAAACATATTAATAGAAAGACCAAAAAGTTCCTACTGGTTGTTAGCTAAATTGTTGTACTGGAACTTTTCATCTAAACAACTGTCGTCACGTCTTTCTTTAAAGAGAAAAACTATCCAGTGCCCTCTTAGTCTACATTTTCGAAATAAAATGAAGTGTCAAGTCCCTTAAAGCCTATAGTACCTATAGTTTCCTCATTTCCAAAAGCATGCGACAAAAAAAAAACATAAAACGGTCAAACATTTACACCGGCTGAATAATAAATGAAGAGTGTCAGTTAAAAGTTCCCCAGAGTCGAGGGTAGGTTGTAACAGTTGCCATCCCTTCAAAGGTCAAGGTCAAATGGGACCCCGTACGCGGAAATCATAACGGAATGTAACAACCGATGAAGTTTGGAAGTTTCGAGGGTTATATCCTGCCCCGTATGTACTCATATACTTATATTTGTCACCGGAACATGGATTTTATTGCTTTACTTATGTTATTGCTCCTTAGATCGTATCTTCTGTTGGTGATCATAAATATTGTTTTGCATCCTTGTTAATCGATTTTGAAATGTGAGCCTGGGTTCTGTTTGTTTTTTCTGCGGCGTGAAAAGGTAACATACAGACGGAGTTACTTTTGAATTGCATACGTTCAAGTTTTATTACATCACCATGAGATATCTCTTTGTTAGTCGATTTTGAAATGTAAGCCTGGGTTCTGTTTTTTTCTTCTAATAAAATAGAGCTTGCTTTTGTTAAGTTTTATAACGTCGTAAATATATTTAAATACCAACAAGCAATATTTACTTGGCACTAGAGTTGATTGGTTGAATTTACGAGGCAAAATTAATTAATTTTAACATGTTACCATTTACCTTAATGGTTTACAACCAGATAAGGTTATTTCTACTCATAACCTTTCGGTGGTATTACCTCCTTGGTGGTCCTTTGTGTGATGTATCAATTTTCGGAATAAAACCTTTGGGCGCCTCAAAGGACCAATTTTTAGTTCGGTAAATGATTAAATTGATAACAAGTACAAGGACAAACAACAATTTAGGATAAGATAAAGATAACAATAAACGGGCTACAAGCTACAGTTTCCTAAAAGAACGGTGGCCGCCACATGGCGTCTGCAATTACCTGGCGAATGACGGCACTGAAACGTTATTTATGCTTGTAAGTTGGTGTGTTTTCCTGGGGAGCATTTTTTGACACCGCTGCAAGCTGCCATCATTTTTATGACAACCGCCACTGCGGGCCGTTATGTGGCGGCCACCGCTCTTTTAGGGAAACGTAGCTTAAAAGAAAGAAAAAAAAAATAATGACAAAAGAGACTTATTTGGTAAAAAGAAGAGAGTAACTTCATATAATATATTTTGGCGTATAATTAATCAAATATTCATCAGTAGTCGGCACGAATCCTTTCTTCATTAACTTAATACTAACTATATCCTTCCACATTTAAGCGTACGAAAGCCGTCAACGTGTTTCTCTTATAAAGCTTATCCAATTATTCAATTTGACTGAACGAAAATGAAGTTACGTGTGTAGTCGCCACTTAAGGCTCCGTCTGAGGGTTTATTGAGTTTGAGTGCGCTCTTAAAGAGGAGGCTTCCTGGGGAGTCCAAGATTCGCTAACGTAACGTCATTGTGTCATGTATGTATGTATCGTTGTAAGTTTGTTCTTCTGTGAAAAAACGGTTAGGGAAGGGAACTTGCAAATCGGAATACATGATTGGATGAGTGTTTCTTTCGATTTGGGGTCGAATTATTTTTGTAGCTTAATTTGAGTTGAACAAAGCTGGTACAATATAAATGCTGCTATGGCAGTCGATTAGGTAATTTTGATGCATTAGTGATGGTGAAGTCAGTTTTATTATGTAAACAAACAATAAGTCGACCTGATTAACATAATCACATTAATTACCTTGCCAGGGAGCGGCCATATCAACGATCATCGAGCATAAATCATGAAACAGATATCATAGAAAATGCTACAGCAAGATAATCTCATGCAAATAAATCTTCAATTAGAATCTTGTAGATAATGACTGTAATAGTTTGAAATGTCACGTGTATCGAGTTTTACTTATACGTATGCGGCGACCACATGCGCCACCGACACATGGCTCTCGAGGTTTTATTAAACGGATTCTTCTTCCTATTTGCCGATTGGAAAATTCCCAGAGAGGTACTGGGAATTCGATTATGCCTGTCGTATGCCTCTCTAGTTGGTCTGTTTGTTAGTAACGAAATCAATAGAAATAAAAATAAGTCGAACAATGCAGCCAATATTATTGGTTTCATTGTTCACGTTTCCATTTGTATGTCCGGCTTAATGCTAATAAAGCCTATACGGGTATTGAAAAATTGACGCCAATTGTTTTTATTCAAACACAAACAGAGCTTCGCGTTTGTCGGAACAAATGGAACGCGAAAATATTTGCACATCTATAGAATTTGATATTGCGATGTTCAATACTGGTATTTATTTGAAAACTCTGGTGCCGCGCACGGTCAATACCTATGTGATAACTCCGACATTTTATTTCTGTGTCTATTCAAAATATTATTCAGCCAGAACCAATTTTGGCTTTCTAACTTTTATACACGTTATTCATTTTGAAATTTTCAAAATAGTTGTTATTTTCATTTCAAACATGTTGTTAAATGTTGTTGTTTTTTCAGGTGTTTGGTGTCGAAGTTGTTCGATGTCTGCTCGAAGTCAACACCCGAACAGATGGAAACGCTCGATGAGATCCGGATACCGTGGGGCAGCGGCATCGTCGGCTATGTTGCTGAGAGCGGCGAGCCCGTCAATATACCTGATGCGTATAAGGTTCGTAAAACCATGCATAATTAAAGAAATCACTGTTGATGATGTCTTTAAAACGTTTTTGAAGATCTGAGGCATATTAGGATCGAAGGAACTGAGCTCGAAACACCTTTGTGAATCACAAGAGAGGAAAAGAAAAGAGTTTTACTTTGAAAAAGTGTTTTAATTCAGGCAAGCTTTGAACTAATTATATTTTTATGAGAACTGCGATATAAATTATTCTGCGACACTGAAATGTCTCGAAGAACCTTCTCGTAATACTCAATGTCACAATTTTCGTTTGTCGGCTCTTTATTACTTTCGGGAAATTGACGAACTTATTTTTTTTATCAGAATTAAAAAATATTTTAAAATAATTTTCGCCGACTGGAAAATTGTTCATGAAAATTTCGGGATGAATTCCTAGAAATGTTTTCCACATCTGCCACTTGACCCTTACGGCTCAAAGTAATCGAAGTAAAACTAATCTTATCAAGTAAGAAAGGTGAGGTAATTGGAAGGAAAAAGCAGCGGATTTCTAAATGAAAATCCCGACTACTTTACCTAACGAATACTTAGATAATTAACAAAAATTTCACGAAGGAAAGTTTCTTACGAAAAGTTTATGTCTAAGACGTGTAATGAAAAGAGGTAAACACGGCTCGACTGAAAGCTACCTCATTTTACATCCCACTTGATTCCAAAAATAACCTCAGTAATGAAAACCCGCATTTTATGAATGTTAGGAGAACTCGACAAAAATAGCTATTTCATCTCATACCTAATACATTTGCATTTTTTTTTTACTTTTTACGTCCCTGAATAAGTCAGCCGACATTTTTTTAATTGGATTAACTTTATCGGAGTAGAAATGCCATGTTCGCTCCACATTAAGATATTTACTGAGTTCGTAGTTTGTGCAGGGATTGACGCAGGAGTGAAGTCCAATGGAAAAAGTTCGCAAAAATAATAAACGCCGTTAAAGTGTGTGTGTTAAAGAGTGACATTAAGTTAATTTTATTTATACCAGTGAATATTTTTTCGCAAGTGATAAAATTCTAAGATATAGAAAGATTCCGTTTTAGATTTTGATTGGCTACTTTGGTCAAGCCAATTGGTAACACAATTTAATCACAGACCAAAGAATTTTTAAGAATTTTGCTAATCCATTGCTTAGTATGTTTGAAAAAAAATATTGGTCAACCACGTAAATAACGCAATGAACGTGACCAAAATGGAAGCCATTTTGTGTATCTTACGCGGGTGGTCACCCCCGCAGTATATCAAGTCCCTTAAATAAACTACAGCGTTTAAAACGACATATTAAGTTATGAAGCAAAATAATATTTTGTTCCCAGCGACCCAACTCAGGGTCTCATGAAATATATGAGAGGCAAAACAAAAAAAGTTTACAGTAATATCCGTTTACGACTGGTCATTAAACACTGACAGTAGCAGGACTTATAAAGTTCTCTGTATATTAAGCAAAGTGTTTGTATGTACAGTCACGAGCATAAGTATGTATACAATTGGCTTTATTCAAAAGCGATTTACTCCTTTATTTTTTAAATAAATAAATGAGTTTTATGTTGCTACGAACATAGTATTTTCGAACCCATAGGTTTTTGCAATGTGTCGTATTTCAACGTTGCATTCGTTATTTCACAAAAAAATCGCAATTGAAAGTTGCCAAGTGTGACATATTGGTGCTCATGATTGTACAGAGGAGATATTTTTTTTGTCTGTATTCCTAACTCTTTTCCTACCTCGTTTGACCTACAGCTTCAGTGCGATTACAGTACACACAGTTACAGTTACAGTTTTGGTAGGTAATTTAAATCATCTTCTATAGATATAATAAAATAAAAACGAAATTCAAACTTTACGAGGCATGGGAACGAGTATGATGCTGAAAATATTTTTTTTAGAGAAAGTAATGATTTTTGTTTTTTTTTCTGTTTGTCTGGATGTATTTTCCGGATTGGCGCAAAAACGGCTGAACGGATTTGGATGAATTTTGGGACACAGATAGTTTATAATCTGCATTAACACGTAGGGTGCTTTAAATCCCGGTAGAACACGTACGACATAACAAATACATACCCGTGGGGTATTTCTGACATCCATGCGGGTGAAGCCTTAGGTAAAAGCTAGTTTTAGATAAAGTTAGTAAGTAAGCAGTAGGTATATAAAATATGCTTGATCATTTTTGAATACCATGTATTCTAATATCTAGGATTGGTACACCCAGATGTACAGTTCTGAATTAATAGCACGATGCACCTAAATATATGGCGCGTTTTTTAATAAATCAATAATTTCCTTTGATTTGTCATTAATATCAGTAGGTCAATTCTCGTAATTTAAAACGTTCAAAATCTAGTCGCAGTATCATCTCGGCGACAAACAGATGTCAAATGTTTGACATTTTCTTGTCGCCGAGATGAAGTTTACAGACACACACACACAATTCTCGTAATTAAAAACGTTCAAAATCTAGTCGCAGTCTCATCTCGACGACAAACAAATGTCAAAAACTTGTCAAAATGTAGGGAAATTAGAGGAATTTTTGATAGATTGAGACTGAGATCAGACTGTGAACGTTCTTAAAATTACGAAAATTACCCCTCAGGTATATACCCCTAATCACAGAGTATCGTTTATAAAAGATTAATTATTTAGCTTTTTATCCCGATAAGTACTAATGGGCTTAATCGACTCAAGATGAAGTATCTTTAAGGGCTTTTAATTTGTTTAAGTCTGTCAGACCTTTACTTGAGAAGTGTACATAATTATACCTACACTTGGCTTTTACTTCTAAAGGATGAATGGGTGTCGTATGTTGAGCAATGAAGGATTCGCTTTTTGCGATGTTTTGAAAGTGCTATTTTAAACTGTAAGAACTGTGTCTGATTGGTTATTAAGAACCAATCGGTAATATATTTAGTTTACCAGTTTTACCTTTTTATAATTTGTCATTGAAGAGCGGGGGCCTTTTAGCACAGGTATATCTTTTATTTAAAAGGAGGTCCCTATGTAAGATTTACTGTAAAAGTTGTACAAGTTGTTTACGTTTGTTATTTTTTTTTTAGTTTAAACATACACACATCACGCCTTGTTTTTTCGAAGGGTTGGGCAGAGGTGTATCTAGAGTACACCCACATTTCGCCAGTTATGTTCAAAGTCCCAAGTAGTAGGAGGCGAGGCTAGTGACATCAAACGGTCACAAAACCTGACTCTGGACTGCTACTGAGAAATTCCAGATAGAAAAACCAAATAACCCTGTCCGTCCTTGAAATCGAACCCGGGACCCTTTGCTCATCAGTAGGGCTTGCGACAACTAGGCTAACGAAGCAGTCAATATTATAATAGGCTAGTTTCCTAAAAAAATCTAATTAGTCCGTCAGTTAGATTATCAAAAAATATTGAACCCGTATTTTTTCTTTTGTCAATTAAGTTATATAAAAAATGTTGAAGATATCGCCCGTTAAAGTTACGCGTGACGTCACTTGCTTGCGACACTTTTGCAAGCAAGTGACGTCACGACCCCCCACTCCCAAATTTTGACGCGCTTTATTTTTGTCATGTCTTTTTTTTGTTTGATTGACAAAATAAAAAATACGTGTCCATTATTACACGACTGCCCAAAAAGGAGTGTAATGTATTCAGGGTTGATGTATGTTTTTATGTATGTGAGTTTCTTTATTCCACCATACCTTTTAAATGCCTGAACAGATTTGGATGTATGGGGTATCGTTAGAATCCTTATATCATCCCGAGTGGCACTGCCTATATTAAAAAAAAAAATCAATATGGCGGCAGTAGGGCTCCATTTTGAAAAGTAAAAAAATATTTTTTGTTCAGTTATTACAAGGCCTTATTAAAGCCACCTAGCATGAATAAAGCTTGTCACTAAAATGTATAAAATAAAAATAAATAATTAAAAAAAATTAAAAACACAACTGGCCTGCCAAAAAAACGAACTAAAAAGTAAAAAAAAACAAGTTGTATTCCCTGACTAAACAGATAAATAAAATTGTCAATGGAAAGGGGGTGATTGTCGAGATGGCGGCTAATAGAGGAGTATGGAAGAAAAAGACATGTTGCGCCGACCACAAATAAATTGGGATAAGGTCAGGAGAATGATGATGATGATGATGCAGTCGGGGGACCATTCTGTGGAACACTTTTTAATCTAAGAGGTCCCCAAATAAGGAACGGAAGGCCTTTGCCCCCCATTGGGAAAATACAGGCCGATTATTATTATTATGAAAATAAATGATTTCTTCTATTTACAACCAAACGGCAAAAATATTCCAACCTGATTGGGAGTTATATGTTCGAGCCGTTTGGGGTTGAAACACTAGGGCCATGGGGTCCGAGTGCCTACTTGGTTTTTCGAGATATCGCGAAGCGGTTAGTCGACTCTTCACGTGACCAGAGGGCTGGCCTATTTCTTGGCCAAAGAATTAGCATCGCCATACAACATGGCAATGCTGCCAGCCTTTTGGACACTTTTCCTTTTGACAGCGCGGCGATGCGGACGAATTTTTTGATGCCATACGATTCTTTTGCTTATTTTTTCATATACATGTAGATACATATTATTATTTTAAACGTAAGCCTATATTATGTAAGTTTTACAACCATAATGGAGAAATTACTCTTCTATAAAAAAAAATGCAGTTTCTCTTTGCAAGTAAAAACAGCAAAAACATGTTTTCAAAATAAAACAAGCCGTATTTTCCCTAACTTCGTGACACACGAATATAAACTACAGTCGAGCATTTTTCACCAGACTGTCATTATGGTCTGCGTTTTATCACCTGGACATTTATCTACGCACATTCGTATTTCTTGCTCACGGCTGGGTTCCGTCAAATGATCGCGTTCAAGTGAATGTGGCATTTTTAGCTGGCTGGCTTTGGTAATGTTACTTTTACATGGCATTTCTTCTTAACTGTCTCATTGATCATTGAGTTAGGCGTACCTAGTTTTTAGGACTTTGTTTGAGACTCAAACTCGGACAAAATAGGACAAGTTAAGTTTAAAAAAATAAAATTCTGACTTCTACCAAAATAAGTGCCTTCTACTATACTAGCTTATGCCCGCGAATTTGTCCGCGTGAAATTTCTTTTTCCCACTACCCACCGCGTCGCATCGCATCGCCTATTACATCGCGCCCGCGCTCGCTTCGCTCAGCGTTCTTTCTAACTTTTTTTGTTTTTAATCGTCTCCGAAGAGCCCTAGCGTGATGTTAAATATAAAAATGTTCAAATCCTACCGTTAGGTACTTCCAGAGATTAGCCGGTTCATACAAACTCTTCAGCTTTAATATTAGTAAGTATAGCTACGACACAAATCTCACAAGCCAAATATGGCAAAATAATAATATAGCAAAATGGGAATTTAATCTTCAACCCGCAAGCGCGACAAGCCAATCTGGCAAAAACGTGGCTTTCCCAGACGTCTTTTCAAAGTCAAAATTATCTTTAACACTTGAGTTACCGGTGAAGTAAACCGGTAAAGCTATTTCATCCGTCAAACGTGTTGTGGATTTTAAGTTTGAACATCCTTCGTACCGAATTTGTATACAATCCACTTATGCTGCTCCTAAGCTTCAAGATAGCCTCTTACATCTAAAAGATTTATGTTAGAAAAACGTTTAAGGTGAAAGAGAAATGTGTTACCGGAAAATATATGGAAACATTTGAAAAACTAAGAATTAGATTTTATTTATTTGTAAGAATCAAGGTCGCTCAGCGCGCTATCGAGCGAGCTATGCTCGGAGTCTCTTTTTTCTAGGATAAAATCAGGAATGAAATTATCCGGAAAAGAACCGGAGTTACCGACATAGCGCGCAGAGTAAGCAAACTGAAGTGGCAGTGGGCTGGCCATGTTTGTCGAAGGACCGGTGGCCGGTGGAGCAGACGAGTCCTGGAGTCAGTGGCGTAGCGTGGGTATCGGCTGCCCGGGGCGGAAGACAATTTTGCCGCCCTCTTAATTAGGTATTACAATTTAATGTATACTAAACATTATATACATTAATTCTAGAGAACTTTTCGGCAAGAACAGTCATCATTATTTTGCATTATACAGCACCTTAATTGCGTAACACACAATCAATCTCAATCTGAATCATTTTGAAAGATATTGCTAATCCATTGCTTCATATATGTTCAAAAAATGTGTCATGTGTCTGCTCAACAACGTAAATAACGCAATGAATGTTGGTGAACTGTCAAAATGAAACCGATTCCGATTGATCGTGTGTTACGCAATTAGGGTGCTGGTTAGATTTTAAATAAAAAAGTTTATTTGTTATACAATCACGTTTATTACCCCGCAAGTCAGTATAGACGGTGTTGCCATTCGCTACATAATATCATTCAAAGGGGATTCCCCGAATTCGTTACAGAATGAGTAATGAAAAATTCCGTGCTCTTTTCAATCGGTCCGACTCCGAATTTATAGTTGCGTTAAAAATATGAAATGGTTCAAATATTTACAAAATATATTTTATTATATACTGTGAAATTTTGCCGCCCCCTAAAAAGTGCCATTCATATATAACTAAGGGCTGATTTTTCAATCGACAGATAATTTTTATTCGTCGAATGAAATTGACGTCTGACAGTTTTTGTATGGAAGAACTATCCGAAATTCAAAATTATTCCTCCGATAAAATTATCTGGCGTTGGAAAAATCAGCCCTAAGTACAATTATTAATATTAAGATTTGTGATTTACAATAAGTCCAATGTGAATGAATATTATTATAATTAGGTAGTCGTTGCTTATAAACCAATGTCAAAATTAAGTAGGTGTCATCTTGGATTTTTACAATATTCCATATATTCACCAATCTCATAAAAGCAATTATCCAACAACCAACTTGTTAGCTTTTTCTTGAACATGGCGATGGGAAGTTCCTTAAATAAGTTAGATAACTAATATTGTTAAGTATAAATCTGAATGACACCGATATAAACGTTTGACGTATGATTTTCGAACGCTCGCTACAGAGATTATAAAAGAGTTAATTATATACGAATTCTCAGTAGCAAGGTAGAGCATTTTAAAAATTTAATAATACTTTCCCAGGAGATTCATATCCACCCACAGTTTACTAGAAAGGCTTCAATGCAATTTCATGTGATGCACGCCCACAGGCGTCGGAGTAGCAAACTTCCATTATTCAAACACTGTTGCAATTTTTATACCTGACACATTGTTGGCGTAGACGCCCATAGTTGCCGTTCAAAGGAAAACATACTTTATGAAAGCTATATTTAGTCTTCCGGGAAACGGTTGTCGTATTATTTCATGTAATGGGAAAAAATAATTTTACCCGAAATGATCATTCACGATAATAATGTATTAAAATGTTATTACGGCTTACTTCGTCCATATTTATTTAATATGAATTTTCTATTTCCATTTAACCTAATATGGACTGTCAACATTTTTGACATTCCCAATGATTTGGATAGAGGATCTCTGGAATAAACTTGGTCTATGGACCAAGTTAAGTCAATGGCAATGATTATGAGCATTGCCATTAACTTAGGATAATAAATTAACGGAGAATTCTGCTGAAATGGGTCTTCCTATTAATTATTTCTTTTAATTTAATGAAGACCATTTTTAATCCAGTAAACGATTAGTAGGATAAGATTGCGGTTCTTGTAAAATACGATTAAAAACAGATTTAAATATTTATGTCCTCGTAATTGCTAATCGAGGCATGTTATCACGACATTTTAATGTCTTGTAGCTAATCTATCTATCATTTATCTAGAGTTTTTATTGTACTACTTCGAGCATATACTTCTTAATGTAATGTAAACACCTATGTTTCACAAATAAACTGATTGATTGATTGAATGCATGTAATAAATGCGAATGTGAATCTCTCTTTCTCTCCTATAAAGGTCTGAAATTTTGAATGAATTATGTTGGATTTTTGAAGTGAGTTCTGCATAGCTCTTCACAGCTATTCCACAGGCTATCGTGTCGAAAATGACACATTTCGATAACCTGACTTGCCTAGTCTCCGTCAGCAAACATCTGTCGGAAGAACAGCGGTCGTCTATTGATTTAAACTGACAACATTTTCGGGTTTAGGATTTGTGAACAGCGTTTAGAGGACTCCTTCGATAACATTGACTGATGTTCGATTGGGTGTGGAAGCATCTTGAATGTTTGCGAATAGCCATGCACTACTAGCAGCATTGCGTAGGGTGATTTTTCACCAAACTTTTCATGCGATCGCCACCGTAGGGCTTTTGTGTAAAAAATACAAAAACGCGGGAGCAAAAAACGTTTAGCACAAAAGAACTGAAACACGCCTAAGTGGTTCGAACGGTAAAAGCAAGTCAAATATTAATAAAAATATAACAATGGATATTTGCCCGCCTGTATTTTTAACACAGTATAAATTAAGCGAGCGCCTAGAAACAGCTCTCATAGATCAATTTCTGCCTCGCACCTGTCAAAACTTTTCCTTAACAGACTGTAGGTAATTGTTTCCGGTGTTTCGCCGAAAATTTCTACCCACAGTCGGGCTTCCTGTCTGCGAATGTTTCAACGAAAACACTCACTTCGCCGAAACGTTGATATTATAAAGTAGACATGTAGAAGGTCATTATGGTTTTTTTCGGTCACCATTATATACATGGTGACTGAATTCAAATTCGGTCATCACTACATGTATAAAAAAAACAAAGCAGCCCCGCCGCGACTGTCTGTCTGTCTGAACGCGATAAACTCAAAAACTACCGAACGGATTTTCATACGGTTTTCAGTAATGGACGGAGTGATTTATAAGGAAGGTTCAAGTGTATAACTCATTAAGAATTTGTGTAAATTGGCTGAAATATGACGATGATTGTTGAAGATGTCGAAATAAATCATGCCGACGTGCACCGCGTAAACCAATTCAGTTATATGAAAACAATGTACATACCTATTACGGAATTATTCCTCTTAAAAATATCTATTAAACTGTTGCAATGCTAAATGTCTATCTTATAAGATTAACACTCGGTAACGAATAAATATTTCATGATCGTAGTACATAGGATACATTTTTTTATCCCGGTATTAGGTTGGCGTTGTATATTTTCCGACCTCCACGCAAACGAAGTCGCGGGCAAAACCTAGTTTAGATTAAATTAAAACTATACATACCTACATAGAATTTTGATTCAAAATTCAAAGTACCCCTTTGAGTTATTTTCGGATCTTATGGATTGTTACTAGTGAGTGTGGGAGGTTGTTACGTAAATTATTGCGATGGAGTATTTAAACGAAATAATTGGCTAATTTTAGAACTTCATTGAAGCAGATGATGCTGGCAATGTATGCGTTTGACGTGTAATTATGACGTCATAAAAATTGCTGTAGTAAAAGTACTGTAACATGCGTATACGTGAAATATAACATTAACGTGACGCTTCAATTATATAATATCATCTGTGTCTGAGTAAGAAAGCACGTAGGTTCCACTAGATATCAACAATAAAAAGTTATTCATATTTGTCGTCCAGGGGCCCGTGCCTATATAATAACAGCCGGACAGGTCGATCAGTCAGGTTAAGCTACGCATGCCGCGGTTGGTCGGTCGATGGGTGACCATCTCTACATACCGAGATTTATTTTCGTGACGAAACTTGAAACTTGTAAACTAACCTAAGTAAACTTGCATAGTCTAAAAGGATTTTCAGTTTGCTCCTAACATTTTGGAATATTATGTGCGAAGTCCATTTAGAGCTTTTCTTTGCGATTAAAAGCGCATTTTAATGTTGAAGTGGTATCGGTTTACTCGGTATCAATTTCGGAAGTTGCAGAGTGCAAACATTTAATGAGCAATTCCTGGCTTGCTCAAGATTCGCGCTGCGAAATGTACAGCGCTCCGTAAGTGGTTTTCCGATGCTGAAAAACGGGTTACGTCATATTATCCCTATTCATCTTGTCTACTCCCCGATTGCAGAAAGCCTGAAATCTATTAAGTACTGGTTGTAGTAACTCTTGGTCTACCAATGGCAGCATGAAATTTGACAGCAGACACATTGGTTAGCAGGTACAATAGAACAGGGTCATCACTCTCTTGATAGGCTCACTTCTCAGTGATAAACGTTTCTAAATAAAATACACAAATAAATCTACAATTTATTACAAAGCGGTTAAACATTTAGACATCTTGTTGAACGTGTTATTAATGTTTATGCATCTGTAAAATAAAATTAATCACACCGCATTTAATTCAATCGCAAACGAAAATAAAATTTGACGTGATAAATGTCCTCCAGTTTTATATTTGTGTTGCTCTATTAATATTCTCAATAAATCCGTCATCGAGTGTTTCTTATCTATTGACAATCACTTAATCCAAGTATTGTAATATATCTTCGTTGGACATGCCCTGATTTATGGGAGCAAATGTCCATTGTACTTGTTCGAGGATGGGGCTTGTTCGTAGAACGTTGCCAGCCTTCAAGCTTGAGTTTTATTCATCGATGTCAATTTTTCATTCTGCCCCGCAAGGATCAAGCGATTCTCATTCATCAAGGTCTTCGGAGAATCTCTCTAGAGGTGATTTTACTTATGTAAGCGGTTTTTCTTGTTCGGTTTTCTCCCGCAGGATTTTATTTGTGAATTCGTAATTTCGGACGAGAGAATAGTAGCAGTGACTTTTGTTGTTGTGGGGTGTGTATAAGAGTTCGTAAGGTTAGGCAATGTAGCAGAATATATAAATTGAGTGCGGTACTGGAGGCTGAATATTTATTACCTTTCTGTTGGGTTTTACTGTTTTAAGGAGAAGTAGTATAATTCATCTGCATAAATAAATAGAACACGAACAATCACATGGCTTACATATTATTATACAATGCAGAATTGCGAGCGTAGGAAGTTTTCTGAATAATGTGAATACTTTGCATTTATTTCGAACATCCCGCTTTCTTCTATTTTAAAACAGACAACATTGAAGTGAAATTGCAAAAAGAAAACCTTTTGGCCAAAACAGCGACAAAACGTAAGCGTCCAGATTTGTATCTCTCCCTGTGAAGAAATTCCAGCGTTTCATGTAATCCGTGGAGCGGGCACACCGCCTCGCTGAGATTCGTCAGAACAGTACGAGTGCACATAAATTATTCCCAGCGACACGATCCACTGCTGGATAAATTGCGCGCTTAAAAATGCTATCCCTCTTTAGTCACTTCATGAATTCGCTGATGTCGACCCAGCTGGATTTAACAACAATCTCACATAAACAAACTTCCCAATACTATCTTTAGTTTATTCGTCTGCAGATGGTGGGAGACGTAAATATGTGGGTGTTTTCTTTAAAGATAGCAAGACAAATAATAATGTTACACGTGTTTCGGCTGAGAGATGACAAATGAGCGGTAATAATAATAAATGGTTTAACTAGTAAATATTTGCGAATGTCTTAGACAAATGGCCAATTAATTATTCAATTGTAAAGTTAATTTTAGAAAACCATGACATTGGAACCAAGAGTCCAAAAGAATATTCCAAATATATATAAATTTGATGTGTCTCGTACGTGGGACTTATAAATGTACGTTTAGTACGGTATTATGAGTATTTTGTGTATGAAACATACGACTCCGGTCATGAATATTATAGCAGGAGAATGTTTTCTTTAGGCGCTGAGCTCGTTTAAATTATGAACGTGATTCATTCATCTTTAGCATACTGGCATCCAACGAATAGGAGTTTTCTTTTTAGACGTTTTGTATTTTGTGCTATTTTCATTTGGTTTCTTTCAAACCTTTTTGTTCTCTTGAAGGCCGATCCTTTTGCAGATTAATTCTCGGTCTTACCTAGATGGTATCTTGGGATGAGTATGGCCTCCCATCCTGGCCCGCCTCCAAGCCCCTGACCTTGCCAAGATTGGCAGTTCATGCGTGCTCACGTATCCACTGTTTATGAAAACGATTTGCATACAAATGCCTCTGAAAGATCGCACTAAACAGATTGCGTTCAACATGGCTACACTACTACACTACATTTATTTTGTTCTACTTCGATAGTCATAGGATTATGTTTGAAGCTGACAAACTACGTTATTATGTGACAAAGTGCGGCTATGCTTGTCAACTTGACTGGAAAATTGTCATTTAGTGTCACCAACGTTTTCTATTTCATGCTCCGTTACATTGTGTGATTGCTTTACAAAGAACACCTAATGTTCTGCCACATCATATATGTCCCATATCTCTTTCATTTCTGATATATTATCTTAGACCTAACCTTGTTATGGGAACACTGTTGAAATTTCCAGGAGGATTATTTAATTTCCTTTGATTTTGTAATTTGAACTGCCAAGACGCACCCATTCGTGTACGCCTACCTCATTGTGACCTTCAAGTAAATTAATTTCGTGATAATTAAACGCCGTCATGGTTTCTTCGTTACTTGACAACCGTCCTCGTTATGTAATTAAACATAGTCGCTCGCGGCTTCTCAGTGTAACAATCTTTGAAAATTTTAGGAAGACGTAAAACAACTGTTTTCCCTTTGTAATCCTTTTAATGTTCTTTGTGTTTATTCTTATAATTTTCTTTCCCCCTTAAAACAGATTCAAGTACTAAATCCGTTCTTAGATAATAATCTATGGAGCAGTAAAACGGATTATTACATAAATATTTATTTTACAACATTCATTACTTGTAAGTCAGCTGATAATCTTAAATGCCAAATGGTATATTGAGGTAGGCACAATAAAGAAACATAAATTACCATAACAATATTGAAGCTCGAAGGTTACAGGAAGTTGCCTTTTACGCACCGCAGTAATATGTATTTATTTCTCAACGATAATATACCAAGGAAAATTACACATAGGAATGCTTACCACTTGAACAGTAGGTACTGTTATGAAAATGAAACATTTGTCCGTTTTATAAGTTATGTGCAGCTTGATGGCAGTTCCTATCGCTCTCTCTAGACTCTAGGGTAAAGTTAGTTGGGTAGGAATTTATCTACGCGTCCGCATTTTGAACAGGGTTTGACCCTTCTAATCTGACTACTTTTGAAAGTTCTTTTTGGACTATCCGTCCGTGAGTTTCGTACATATATCGCCCTCCGTCTGCTGCTGAGACATGAGCCCATCGAAATCGGAAAATCTATATAGTGATAAGGTTACAGGTGGAAACTGCATCATTGAATTGATCTTACCCGAAATATTTGCCTCCTCGTGACCTAAGCTATACTAACACGAAAGCTCTATAAAACAATTATATTTGTTAAAAAACCTACAACGTTTATTTAGGTAGCGTAAAATGTTAGTTCTATTATTTGCGAAGTTCTTCCAAGTAGTTTGTAGACAATAGTGGCGGTGCGAATCGTGTAACTTTCTAAGGGGATAATGGAGCCTTTAGAAGAAAGCCTAACATTAGCACTTTTACGCTAAGCCGGCCACGAATCTGTTACATGGCGAAATAAAACGTTCTATCCTTTGTTCGTGGTTTAAGGGTTTCCGAGATTTTAGATCTAATGAAAAGAAAACAAGGTGAGCGAACTCAACCCTGCCTCAATTATAAGCTTGAGATAGTTTAGAATTCATGAAAAAAGAAACCTGTTGTTTTTTTTTCATACGTATTATCTTTACCGACCTACATGAATATTTCCTTCCCTTTTTTTTTAAAAACCTACATTTATTGTGTAATGTGACCAAAGCAGCCATATCGCACGTTGGCTCTAGTGCTGACGATAAAAAGGGAGAAACAATGGACAGTCACACTATCGACACCGTTTCGAGATCGATATAATTTAAATTACTTCCTGAGAATGTCAATTCGGTAAAATGGTGTGAAGAACGTACCGAGAGTTCTGCTGATCCTGTAGATATTATGACAAAAAAACTAAATAATAATAAATATAAAGAATCTTCTGAATGTTCTGCTTGTGTGAGTGAACATGTGTGACACGAGATTGAAGATGAATATTATGCCTGGCACAAAGAGAATTTGCGATGAAAAGGTATCAAAGGGCTTTTATTTCTGTGATGTTCAATATTAACACTGTCACAGTCAGCAGCTTGAAAGAATTTAGCATTCCTGAACGTCCAATTGCTACCTATTACTTTTACGATCCGTCCAAGATCAGAATCGTAAATGGAAACTTCGATCGCTGACGTTTCATTTTGATGTCAGGTTTTGATTTCTGTGAACTCTTATTTGGTCTAAAGACTCCCTGAGATAGTGCACTTCCCCACGAAGATATAAAATCCTTCCTCGGGGAAACTTGTATCCGAATTGAATCTCGCGTATTCGATTTAAAGCTATTGAGTTGGCAAGGGTTAGTTTTTTATTTTAACAAAATTTTATAGTCGGTCATGCTGCGCTAGGATAGCTCTAACTTTGGAGAAGCTGATTATGCGGAAAAATTTTTGATCCCGTGCCAAATATTCCATAAGAAAATTAATGCCACAGTGATATTTCAGCATCTAATTTGACAGAATTTCTAACACTGCATAATAATTTAATTAATTTAATGGTGAGGTGACAGTTTGATTTGCTTGTCTGATTGTCGAATTTATTAACATGGTTGGAAGTCTTGACTGCCTCTCAAAATTAACGATACACGTGCATAGTAGGTAACTAGTCGGAATCAATATTAAATTACCGAATGTCTCAAGCAGTAATGGCGGACGGAATTGCTACACGAATGCCGCAATCTGTCTTAGTCACTACTTCGGTATCGCTTACCATTACATTCTCATTACGAACGGGCCAACAAGAATAATGAGATGTTTGGCGAAAATTGGCTGTTCAAGTTTTGAGATTTGTCAACGTTGTTGTAGTTAGAAGATTTAGTTTATTGCGTTAAGGAACGGGGCATCGAACAAATGTTTTACTTTACTAGGACGTCAGCACACTCACAGGCCGAAGAATTTGAATATATGTAATTTAATTTAAGGTTTCAAGTTAAAACTTATGAATGTCGACGACTAAAACTCCCTTATTACAAAACAAGGTTTTTCTTTCGATCAGGTTTAAACCACTGACCCACTTATTGAATTAAGAACTCAACTGATAGAGAAATGCAGTTCTTTATACAAAAATGACAGCTTAGTTCGGTGCTAAGTTGTCATTTTAGTATTAAGAACTTTGCGTAAATCGAAATAAAGTTCGAAATATACACAAGTAAAGTTCAAGTACTGGCTCAATAGTTTAGGCTAGAACTAAAATTAGATTTCGTTTTGTAATAAGACGGTAAGAGTCGGAGAGAACCAAAATTATGGATAGACTGTGTGAATGATGATATATGGTTAGAAAATGGGTGACTACCGAGATGACGACTAATAGAGAAGTATGGAAGAAAAATACATTGTTGCGCCGACCCTAAATAAATTGGAATAAGGGGAGGAAAATTATGATAAAGTTAAAACTTAATCCTTTAACAATTTCGCAAATCCAAATGAAAGACGCGAACGTTATCTCACCAGCTATTAATATGCATAAGAATTTATGTTGCCAAAAGGTTTTATTGGTTCAATTCGAATTTCGTGGACAGATTTATACTGGTCAGACGTTTGACAAACGGCCTTAAACTCCAAAATATTCGCTCGGCTTTACCGAAAGTGTGATATGTATGCTCAATGGATGGTTTAAGCCCAATCTGGCTGGCTGACAGGCGTTGGTAATGAACGGTGGCTCGCAATAAACTTCCCTTTTGGCTTGGCTCCATACGTTGGAGTGTGGTTCAACAAATGTTCGTGTTCGCACTGCATTGTTGCACCGGTACATCCAGTCATTCGAGTCATAAATTCGCCGATACAACGGATTCCTCAAATCGCATTCTTCACAGGCGACAGATTTACGGTGTTTGCTAGAATAACTTATACGAAACTAGCGCCCGCGAATCGGCTCACGTTATGCCTTTCGCGTGATTTTCACGATAAATAAGATTAAACGATCTGTTGCCTCAGACACAACACCTGGACGATTGATTATGAGTGAGATGAGCTCTACTGTAATACCAAAAGTTGTTGTAGACAATTTTTTATACCTAATTAGAATAGTTGATTCAGACTTACAATTTTATTGCAGCATTGTAGTGTTGCAGCAACGTTTATGAATAAAGTTAAGTAGTGATTAGTGACTGTTTAACCATACATTTTTGACGTTTAAACGTCACTTAACTTAATCATCGTTTATAAATAAACTCCTTTGTGAATATTTATGACGATTACTGAAGCCTCATGAAGCCAATTTTTTGTAAATACGTGGTTGTTACGATATAGCGAATAATAGGAATTTATTCATTTCCCCAAGCCATACTATTTTTTTCCAGTAATATGGAAGATAGTCCCCAGCTATAAAATATATTTCATTGAAATTCTCGGTTTTGTATTTTCATAATAACACTAGTAACATGAAACGCCCACGATGAATGACCTGATGAATGGGAGTTATTTCCGTAGTTGTTAGTAGGGTATGTTGCAGAAGAAGTAATAATATTGAGAGTACGAGTAATACCACGCACAATGGTCCACTTGTAGGACTAAGTGCGGAAACCAAACCCGTAACATAGAACATAGAGAGTACGAGTACTAAGAGGCGCCTGCGCCTCGGAGGACGGCTGCGGTCTGTGGTTACTATCACGGCTCCGATTACTCGGCCCAGTTCCTATTATGAAACTTGATTTAGAAGTAGCCCCATCCAGACGAGTAATAATAGTTCAATTAAAGACTAGCTCAATGAACATCAGAGCAATTTTGGCCCAGTGGTAACGTCCTCGACATAACGAGTTGTAGGTCGTGGGTTCGAACCCAGACAGGCGCTTTACTTTGTGTAATTTATTTCATCATCACTGTTCTCAAAACGGCGAAGAAAAACATCATGAGGAAACCGGCATGTCCTAGTACCAAAAATTCGAAGACATGCGACATCTACCAACCCGCACTGGGTCTGCCTGGTGGATTACGGCCCATTCCTTCTCACAGAAAGGCATGTGCTTCAGCAGTGGGCACGTTATAGGCTGGTTATGATTATGCAATGAACATCGTCGCCATGCCAATGTCTTTTCGATAGAACGAGATACCTATATACTCAAAAAAGATTAAGTATTAGATTGTCAGGTATCAGTGTATTGCCGCCGGAGCTGCGGGGTGTTCGAAAAAGATACCGTGGCCCCTGGCACAGGCAACTGAAGGAACACGGGTGGGTTTTAGTCAGTAAAAGTCTGACAGAGCGGGAGAGGTCATTTGATGATTTCCCACACAAAAAAAAAGGTATCAGTGTATTTATATTTTGTTTTTCTTTGTTCCAGGATGAAAGGTTTAACCACGACATTGACCAGCAGACGGGTTATAAAACGAGGTCACTTCTCTGCATGCCCATTAAGGACATTAATGGAGAGGTCATCGGTGTTGCTCAGGTATTTAGCCGGTTTAAATTAAACGCATACCACGATATTATCCATTAAACTTTCATTACACCGCTTTCAATAACAAGATTTCTTTTATGTCATTTATTACCTAAATAAATCTTGTTTGCTTAAAGAAAATTTCGGCCTGTTTACATTTAAAATGTTGTTTCAAAAACATCTGGGAAACGACGAAATGAGGGCTCGGCGAGGAAAAAGATGAAATCAAAAAAGTTTGTAACGTCCTAAGCGTATAAGTTATAAATATTCCGACGTGGAATTGAAATTGCTTGGCGAATGTTGGCTAACTTTGTATTATCCCATGGCGTCTGCCTGTTAACAATTTCCCAGCAAAAAGTGAATTTAAACGTTACTTCCAAATAATATATTGAAATACGAAGAACGATATTTTTTGTAATCTAACATTTGTTTTTGCACATACATTTCATTTTGATGAACGACCGACAAATATTGTAACTGTTTTTGTAACATTTTTCTTTTGTATTAAATTAAAGAATTTGTTTACTGTTTTGAAGCTATAAATCAGTCTAGAATTATAGAAATTGTTTCTCTCAATTTCCTTAAAAACAATATTGAATTACTCTTCATCTTAACACGTTACTGAAGATAATCGAATATTTTTCTATCCACCACTATTTTGAGTAGTTTATATTTTACTAATTAACCACATTTTTCAGGTTATAAACAAACAGAGCGACGGTCCCTTCACGTCCTATGATGAGAAAGTCTTCTCATCCTACCTCCAGTTCTGTGGCATCGGTCTTCGGAACGCACAGCTTTACGAGAGATCCCAGTTGGAAGTCAAGAGGAATCAGGTCCTCTTGGATCTCGCAAGGATGGTGTTTGAAGAACAGAGTACTATAGAACACATGGTGTTAAGGATACTTACGCATACCCAGAGCCTCATTAGATGCCAGCGAGTACAGGTTAGTGCTATGATTTTAATATTATTAGTTGATTTGGGCAATTGAAATACGTTTATAGGTCCATCAAGTATTGATTCAATAGCACCAGGATCATCTACATAATGGTCATTTACATTAGAAATTGACACATTAATATTTAACGAATAGTCGGCGCATCTCTATTGTAAACGCACCGATGATACAGGAGTAATTCCTAGTGGGCGCAACGCTTTTTTTTTTTTTTTTTAAATATCACTACACTGATAACTTTATTCGAGGAATCATTTTGAAATTTTGGCAGTTATTTTCTACAAAAACTGTCAAACGTCAATTTTGTTCCTCGAATAAAAGTTATCTGGCGATGGAAAAATCAGCCGTAAGTAATACATTTCTTAAGTGCAGGTTTTAAATTATTCCAATTACCGTCTCCCTAAAATCTTCCTTACTCATCCACTCGACTTGATTGAGTTTGGTTTGTAATTTTCTATCATCTACGTTGTAGATAATCATGTTGCTGTTCGTTCCGTCTGTAAGATCTTATCTGTTAGCTCCTCTTTCCGAATCTGTTCCTACGTCAAGCAAGTCGAAGTTAAGTTCACTTGCACACGCCCCAGGTAACGTACCAGATAATACATGATGAAACTTCCAAATGTTGTTTATCTTGTTAGCCCAAATGGAAACTTGGAAGAGGTAGGTATCTCGCAATCCGGAAAAAGTTGGTAATCCAGACGAACTCGAGTAAAGCGAGCCGGTGTGTGATCCCGAGTTAACGGAACTATTTACATGTTTGTTTATTGAAAGAAATCTAAATAAAACGTTCCAGTATTCGTTCTTCTAACGCTAAAGGCACACAGCGGTTCCTTTTAAAAGTCTTCATACTCTTCGTTGCTTCCACTTAAACCCTCAAAGACATCATACTTTTGTATTTCAATAACGTTCTTTGAAATATATTGAATTTAATTATCCCTTTGAAGATAGCTTTCCCATCAATTTCTTAGTGGTATCTAATATTTCCATAGCGCTCCTTATTCTATGATTGAAAGCGAATCAATATCGAAATAAGTTTTGATAAATTGATTCATTCAATCAACGAACAATTTGGGACGACTCACTTTTAATATCAATTTCAATTCAATTCGAAATGCTTTGAGTCGAGAAAATTAATTTTGCTTGTTTTCCTAATGAAACGTTTGAGGCGTTTTGTTTACCATTAGTGTTATAGCCAGGGATTGTTAAAGTGCTTTCAAATTGCATTAGAAGTTGGAGATGTTATTATTACGAACCCAAACAGGCGCTTTACTTTGTGTAAATTATTTCATCACTACTGCTCTCAAAACGGTGAAGGAAAACATCGTGAGGAAATCGGCATGTTCTAGAACCAAAATTTCGAAGACGTGGCATTCACCAACCCGCACTTGGCACGCTCCCTCTCACTGAGAGGAGGCCTGTGTCCCAGCACTGGGAACATTATAGGCCGTTTATGTACTTGGGTTCGTAGTATCAGCTGTGATTAAACTTTGAACTTTAATTATAGAATTCCAACTATCAGGCTATCTGGTAAAAGCATACGAATATTCTTGCATGTTTATTCAACCATGTTTAACTTAACATAGTCTACGTCTTACCGTTTTAATTGAAAATTTTGTTCAAATATCACAATAATATATTGTATGAATGGAAATTAATCCGCTTTCGGGTCCAATGAATTGAGCAGCTTTGTGAATAAACGACAAAAAGGGGTGAAAGGTGTTAAATTTACATCAGAGTAATTAACATTCATATCTTTTGTTTATTATTCACCGGTTGGTCGAATATTCCAATTTTGTTTATTAGTTAATGGATTGCGATTTGATGTTTGAATGGTAAGAGTACAATACTCGTTTTGGAATATCATGTTACGGCGATTATAATTGTTCACGTGAAGACATACTTTTTGAGCATTACTTTCCCTTTTATTTCATTTCTCCAAGGACCAAGTATATGTCATAACATAAATTCTTGCAGGACTCTATCTAAGCTATTCTTAACCCAATACGTATTTACGAAGTTATATTCAAAAGATATCCTGCTTTTCTTCTACTATCGGTCCATGATCAAATAAAATACTTAACTTTATTCTTTTAAGCCCTTTTTACATTTCTAGAAAAACGTTAACAGCTGTTTAAGTATTATGTACAACTTTGTCGACAGACTAAATTGCTTTCAGCTCAGCCACGCGTATCATATCAAAAACATATGGTAGGTAAAAACTGTAAAAAAAAAAGTTATTTATAGACTGCCCAGCAATTATTAACGCCTCGCTGTCTGTGATAATAACAAGGGATTCTTCATCATTCCCGGGCTCGGGAAATATGTAATTCAAATTTTCAAATGGGCAAATCAGAAATGAAAATATCCGGAAAAGAGCCGAAGTTACCGACATAGCTTGTAGAGTAAGCAATTGAAGTGTCAGTGGGCTGGTCTTGTTTGTCGAAGGACCGATGGACGGTGCAGCAGACGACTCCTGAATTGGAGACCGCGTATCGGCAAGCGTAGTGTGGGATACCCCACAGCTAGATGGTCTGACGACCTTAAAATGCCGCCATTTTTTTGAGACAGACTGGAGGCGGGAATCGGAGGACAGGATGTTGTGACGCAGCCTGGGAGAGGCCTATATCCAGTAGAAGACGGCGATAGGCTGAATTGATTGAATGGGAAAATTATAGATGCAAGTTGGATACAAGTTACGATTGAAACGCAGGCCTTTAAATGGCGACGTTCGTGTCTTAGAATAACTATCGTTATCATCAACAAAGTGATCGATATCTTTAATGTTATATTCAATAGTAAAGGTATTGTCATCTGCTTCAAAGGACTATAACCCAAGGATTAAGAGCGTTACAGTTAATAAACCGTCCCTAATAAGGCACACAAGATATTTGGTATTGAACTATGACTAATCAATATTACATACTGGGAAACCCAATCATAACTAAAACGATATGATATCAATTGTTCGAAGACTATTGTGTTTGTTTTGTAAATCAATTTACTGTATCAAAGGAGGCTTTGCTATTGTTATCAAATAGGGAGTAAATAAGCGCGGGTGAACACTGCTCGTAATGTTATCAATTTGTGATAGAAAAAAAATAAAACGATTATTATTATTATTATAGAAAAATGTGCTGTTATGTTCATATTGTGACGTAACAGGATATATGTTATGGAGCCTTTAAAGGACTTAAAGGCGCCCGCAGACAACAAATCTGGGAGAACAATTTCCATGAAGTTTTTATACATAGAAATTATTCTACTAGAGTCGCGTGCGCCTGTTAGCGGGAGCGTCGTCATTTCGTCGTTAGAGGTTCTGGTTATGTTTTGTATTTTCCCTATGGCCCAAGGATTAAGCTGTAGTGGTTTTTCCATTTCCACGTTTTATTACTTTTTTATACAAAACAAAGCGCGTCGAGCACAATACAGTTTAGTGGTGGCGCGTACAAGTTTCAACCTATTTAATCATGCATTAGTGAAGATTTGTCAAAATAATGTTTGTGTTCCTACATTCAACAGTGATAGGCATGTCGGATTACAGGGGGCGCCGGATTAGACATGGGCCGGATTACCGGGGGTCCACTGTAGTAGGATATCGTTACAAGTAGTTAAACTTCGGCTTTCCCTCTGTTTACAGAGTTTCATTGTTCATCCATCAACGATCACAGTATTACACTTCATAATATTATTTGATAAAGTAAAACATGTAAATGAGTACGGTTCGCTGAAAGTTTAGTGCTCCTAAGCCCTGAAAGGGATTGTTCCCATCGAAATGAATAATAAACTTTGTTCTAGGTATGGTTTAGGGAAGTGAAAATAAAACGTTTTATACACCGATTTCATTATTTTCGTCTCAACTATATAGGGTAGTGAAAATTACGATCATTGTACCTAATGAAAGTGGTACTCGCATTTTTGTGACCAGCACCACAATTCCGTTACACACTTTTTTACACAATCCGAAGGATTTTAATGAAAAATCCTAATCCATTGCTAAAAAAAATTAAAAAAGTGTTAAAAAATTCGTATATTCTCGACAATGTAAATCATGCAATGAATGTTGTCGAATTGTCAAAAGGCAATAATTGTTAGCGTGTTACGCAATCACCCCGCCGTTTACCCGAAATTAACATTTTATTAATTAAAATTCAAAACGCGTTCAAAATATTTACAGGCTTTAGTTCTTTTTTAATAAAAAACACAATTACGCAAGTATCACAATGTTCAGATATTTATATGAACATTATTCATTGTAGCGTTGACGGGTAACCAGTACCAGGCTAGCCTTGACCAAGGCCTATACAAAGGGCTCGGAACTTCGGAATTATTCATGAAGTTGATATTATATATTTTAATTTCCAAACAATTTAGTTGCCAGGCGTTGAGTACAGTCGGCAACTAAGTGTAGTCATTTTTCGGAAATCCGGAATTAGATCGGAATTTTTAACCGACTTCAAAATAGGAGGAGGTTCTCAATTAGACTGTATTTTTTTTGTTATTTTTTATGTTTGTTACCTCAGAACTCCGTTATATATAAGCCGAATTGCGAAATTCTTTTTTATTTGGAAGGATATACTTTTGGATTGGTCCTAAAGAAATTTCATCAAAAACGGGTAGTAGTTTGGTTTTTAAACCAAAATTACTGGAAAAAATTACACCTTAAAAGTGAAAAATAACAACTTAAAAAAAAAAAAACAACCGGCTTTCGAATTTCGGAAGTCGGTAGCAAACAACGAAAATGCGAATCCAACGACACCGACTTCCGAAATTAAAATTATTTTTCACTTTGTAGTGTCTTTTTTGGAAGTCGGTTGATTTTTTTTTTGCAAAAAAGTTTTTCGTAAAAAGAATACCGATTCACAATTTGAATTGAAGTATTCTTTTTTAGTTGCCAGTTATTTTTGCCTCCTTCCTGATACCTTAATTGCTTTTGGATTTGATTCAGATATTTTCCTTCAAACTGTTTTATTACCTACCAACTTACTTTGTATTGTAGCTATGTAAGGCTATGACCATCAATTGTTTTATGATCGATATGTAAATGCTTAAGGTCTCACAAGTACATACATACATAGGTACGATGTCATGGGTATTTGCGACGTAATCGTGTGTAGATAGCAAGGTTTTATTACAACTGTTGGAGTAGGAAAGAACCTAGACTAAAGATACTCTCATATCCTGCGGAAATTACTACGCGGAATAAAGCCTTTCCTTTCCTATAAACCGTCTGCGGAGCATGAGGATATGTCTCGGATGTTAAATGTACAATATCAATTAATCTGCCTACCCCTTTCCCAACTATGTTAGGGTCGGCTTGCAGTCTCATCAGAATACTAAATACAGATAATACTAGTATGTTGTTAAATGTACCTACATACTTACCTAATTACAGAGTTCACAAGTGCTAGGTAAAGATAGACCACTGTCGTCGTGAAGGACTCGCATCCTTTGCACGAGGTGGTGTGTTTAAATTCGGCCATGTAATAATTTGACTTTTTCAATTCATACCTATGCACTTTCTAAGTTTATCTTAAACATCTCTGACATCGGAGAAGGAAAACATCGTGGAGAAACCTGGATTTATAGTTAACTAGCTGCGCCCCGCGCTTTCACCCGCATAAGTTTCGATCCCGTGGGAATATCGCAATAAAAAGTATCCTATATGTTAATCCTGGTTATATACCATCTGTGTGCCAAATTTCATCCACATCCGTTCAGTAGTTTTTTCGTGAAAGAGTAACAAACATCCATCCATCCAAACTTTCACGTTTATAATATTAGTAGGAAGTAGGATATAACTCTGAAATCGCCAATCCGCCTTGAGTCAGCGTGGTGATTAATGCTCATGCCTTCTCTGTATGAGAAGAGACAATAATAGGCTGGTATTATATTATAGATCATTGTAAAGTGTGTGCGGCAAATAAATTATGTGCGCTAGGTACTGGGGGCCTAAAAAGGCCACTTTAAGCAATACCTCTAAAAGCTATTCATTTCCTGAATACCCAGCAGATCATTAGCAATTCCTCTAATTTTCGTTAAATGGTTACAAATAATAGTTTAATCTCACCTACAATTCATTTCATATCAATCATATTTGGTGTAAACATTGGTGGACCATTTTACGAATTTCCATACAAAACTGTCAAACAGGTAAATTGCGTGATATGAATTGCACACAGATCATATTACGAATTGTCAGTTTGTGACCATTTTACGATTTTTAGTATGATTCATATTGTTATCCTATTATGATCCTACCAAAGTGGCCTTTTTAGGCCCCCTGATCTAGCACACGGAGAAAATCTACAATCTCCAATGAAAGTAAGTATTTAATTACATTCGAAATACGGAGAAAATCTACAATCTCGAATGAAAGTAAATATTTCATTTCATTCGAAAGTTGATTAGAGATTTTTTTTAAGTGTACCTCGACATTTCCAAAAACAATTATTAATTAGTTTTACCGTTACTGTATCAAAACCTGGAATGAAACCTAAATGTTTTTCTCATTCAAATAAAAGAAAAAGTTATTTGTAGTTGAATTTCTTTTTCGCGAAAGATATTTCGCTCCGACTGTACTAGACGTTAACTGACGGCTGCGGTAATGACGAAAATGTTTGCGAGCGTTTTAAAACGTAGAAAACTGTTATGTCAATTTAGTATGGTAGATTTATGCACGGCCACCATAACTCTTCCGCCTGTCTGTCGCCAGTAAAGTTTGCGGACTTCTTAGAGTACGAATGAGATATAGACTATCCACTTCTTTTTGGTAAATTAGGCTACTACTGGCGCGTTCTGTGAACAATCATTATTTGGAACAAATTTTGATTGAGTGTGAAAAGAATATTTAAAAAAAAAACTTTAAAGAGACTGGAGAGCTTTTGAAATTTCAAAAGTGATAATTTAACCACTGTAAAATATCTAATGCTTGCACCTACAAAAAAAAAATTCTGTGAGCTTAGTAAAGTCCTTCTCCTGCCTTTATCCCAATTTATTTGGGGTCGGTCGGCGCAGCATGCCTGTTTCTTCCATACTTCTCTCTTTTAATCGTCATTTCGGTATTCTGCCCGCGTGAGCTTAGTAAAGTAACACTTCAAAATTGCTTAGATATAAATTCCTTTCTGGCTGTCATAGCAGCTGATCTTATTAATACGCGAAGCGGTACATAATCTTACTATCTAATGATGATTGAAACGTCGCCGCTAGGTGGCGCCAGGCACTATCGCGGTCATCTACGCAAACGGTGGAATACTAATTGAGAATTATCTCTGATCAAAATCTAGAGGATTAGTCATTGCCGTTTCTGAATACGTAATTGGAAAAAGCATGGAATTTTCAACGAGCGGCAATAGCCCAAAGCAAAGAGGCGGGGGGGGGGCTCAACCGTCGGGCTACTCCGATTGGAAGGTCGTGATTTCGATCTCCACCTGTTGCACGTAAACTCACTCCTAGAACAAGCGTATTTAGTTTAGTAGGGTAATTTAATTTAGCTACTAGCAATGCGCAACCCACTTTTAGTACTTAGTACTAAAGTATTATAATAATTCTTTTTTTTTTCGCTAGCCTACATCGTGCCCCACTACTGGGCAAATGCCTTCCCTTTCTCCCTTCAAACCTCTCTGTCTTGAGCGATAGTAGCTAATCCAAAAAAAAAGAAAACTAGAAGCACGCTCTAGTTACAGACAAGAACCCACACAATCTAATTATTGTTTATTGCCATTCAACGTGCCAATGTTGCCAGTCTTCTGGGCACGTTTCCGGATGATAGCGATGCGGACGATTGTTTCGACGCCTAAGTGTCCTTTTGTTTTTGTATATATTTGTATAGTTTGTCATTTAATTTATAACCTAGTGAAAATAGCTAGTTGTCTAAATATTGTAAAAGTTGCGTATATTTCTAATAAATTATCCTTTAAATGTTTCTTATAAATTTAATCAATTATTTCAGCAATGTATTTATTAAATAATTTTACAAAGGCGGTAGTACATAAGACAGACTTCACTAAATTGTTGCAGTGATCCCGTGTGCAGTGCAGTGATAAAATTTTACAACGTGGTGTCGCAAGTCATGCTATTACGAGCAGCATAATCCCCTAAAATCGGCAGCAGTCCACTTGGGCCCGGTTCCATAACCAATTCCATTTTATAATCGGTTGTACTTTTGTAATATTGTAAAAGTGTCTAAGTACATTATAATGTCAACGTATTTGAATTAAAGTTTCGAAAATTCCGAAAGATTTTGACATTCGCAACGATAGAAATGTATAAAACTTCTTTCCTATATCTATGGTCGCAACGGGTACGCACGAGGTCCTTTTTTTTTTTTTGGCTGGGAAATCATCAAATGACCTCTCCCGCTCTGGGCTGAGAGGAAGGGCGTGTCAGACTTTAACTGACTAAAACCCACCCGTGTTCCTTCAGTTGCCTGTGGTGCCAGGGGCCACGGTATCTCTTTCGAACAACCCGCGGCCCTGGCAGGCATCGGCTCACGCATGAGGTCCTGGGAACGCTACCTAGGCCTGGCAAAGTACCTATTATTGGATTTTTCCATCAGGAATTTCTCAGTAACATATAAGTACACCTCTGACCAACCCTTCGTGGATTACAGGCGTGATGTTATGTTGACAGAGAAAGAAAAGCCTTCGCAGTTTTTTTAAATATGAGTACCTTCATATTTTGCACTTGACAGTACGCCAATAAAAACAGAGAAGTTACTTGATCGGATATCATTGAAGGGTTGGAAGCCCAAGCCCAAGGGGCCTATGTACATATGTTCCAATCAGTTTGTTGTTTGCAGATTTAACGACTGAAAAAAGCGTTTTCATGAATCCTTCTGTTCGTAAAAGCATTTATTCATCTTTAAAAAAATGTAACAAAATCGTGAATTTTATGTACAGTGACCTCCAAAAGTTACTTGACATTTTTCCACTTTAGCTGTGATGCCTCATTATGATTTCAAATAAGAAAAGATTCAAGTACTTCTAAGGGATTACTTGATTATTTTTTATGATAAGTCAAAGGTAGTTGAATTAGTAAATAACAACGTTATAGCAGTTCAAACATTTGGATCACTAGAATTTTAAATCACAATGTGATGTGACACTGCAGAAGTGGAAAAATGTCTACTAACTTTTGGAGGCCACTGTATGTATCTATTTACCCTTACAATTTTCCACCTTCCTATTGTTGGCCTAAGAATATTATCTCTGGCAAGTACACTGCAGTGTGGATGCAGCCACAACAACGCAGTGCCGCATAGTGCTAAAGTCAAGTGATGTAGTGTTTATTAAATTTTGACCGCATTGCCTCGGGTACGAGACAAAAACATTTAATAACTCTTGTATGGTAGCTCGGTGATATTAATTTTCTGGACGTCGTTCCATGACATAAAGCGCTCCATATTTTTTATAAATACTTTCTGTAAACAGATTATTTTAAATGTTTAGAGGTACTATAAGCTCGCTACGTGCTTACATCACCGGGATGAATAAATAAAATTCGTATTTAGTATTAATTTATGTACCGTAATATTCTTGGGATTAAAGCTACTCATTTTAAATTATGATACCCCGATCCTTTACTCTTTTTTGTATCCTTGTAATCTATATGAGAGGCAAAAGAATTTGAATATATATTTTTAGTAGTTGTATTTTGTGTATTTTAAAATTCTATCTGTGTTATTATTATTATGTTAATGCCTATGTTATTTAAGAGTATGTGTCTATATGGCATGGATTTAAAGAATTGCCTGAAATAAATTATATTTAATTTAATTTAAATTAATTAATATGAAATAGTGTTTATTTTATTTATTTTTCGCAATGTTCCCACTGCTGAGACAAAGGCCTCCTCTCTGTAAGAGGGGGTGGGCCGTTATCCACCACGCGGGCCCAGTGCGGGTTGGTGAAGAAATAGTACACTATTACTTTACAATTACTTCTTTTTTTTTTCTTTATGTCATTATAGATGCTATCAACTTAAACTACTCATGGAGGTTGCATGGGGGAGCCATGCATGCTAAAACCGCCACAGTACCTAATGCATGAACTTGCGCATTTATTTAGCACTTGGATTTAAAACAAACATTTACGAGTATGATATTAAACAAAATACTCCGGGAACACTAGTATCAGGAATATTACGATATTTAGAAAGACAGAGATGGCCCTTTTAAATTGTACTCATGTTTTTACTACTAACGGTCAAAGGCTCCAATACTGTGGTTTTACTATGGCAATTACTGTAAGGTAATGTTGCCAGTCCCAGTTCCCAAATGTTAAATTTTACGTCCACCACAATAATTGTGTGGAAAGTTAGTTTTGTTAACGGTGAATTAAGTTTTTATTGCGCACTAACCTGGAATTGGGTCCCTTATTTTAACTTTTATTGTTATGTGAGAAATAATAAACATAATTATTTAAATTTATGTATGAAATAAAAAGACATGTGACATACGCCACCCCGCAAAGGGCCCGCGTTGTGGATTAGGTACGCCCACTCCCTTTCGCAGAGAGGTGTGTTTATTTCCCAGCAGTGAAAGCATTTTATCCATATAGGCTATGATAATAATAGCTGCGCCCCGCAATGTCACTCGCACAAGTCCCAATCCCGTGGGAATATTGAGATAAAAATATCCTATGTCCCAATCCAGGTCATGGTGCCAAATTTCATACAAATCCGTTCTGCCGTTTTAGCGTGAAAGCAGAACAAACAAACATAAAAAAACAATCTTTTTTCTTTGTAATATTAGTTTAGACTAGCTGCGCCCCGCGGTTTTACCCGCATAAGTTTCGATCCCGTGGGAATATCGGGATAAAAAGTATCCTATATGTTAATCCTGGTTATAAGCCATATCCCCCTTATTACAAAACAAGGTTTTTCTTTAGATCAGGTTTAAACCACTGACCCAGTTATTGAATTAAGAACCCAACTGATAGAGAAATGCAGTTCTTCATTCAAAAATGACAGCTTAGTTCGGTGCTAAGTTGTCATTTTAGTATTAAGAACTTTGCCTAAATCGAAATAAAGTTCGAAATACAAGTACTGGCTCAATAGTTTAGGCTAGAACTAAAGTTAGGTTTCGTTTTGTAATAAGACGGAAAGTGTGCCAAATTTCATCCAAATTCGTTGAGTAGTTTTTGCGTGAAAGAGTAACAAACATCCATTCATCCATCAATACAAACTTTCACATTAATAATATTAGTAGGATAAAAGGCCAGTTTCATTGCTTGGGCATGTTAAAGTAATTAATCAAAAGTTGAGAGAGATGGATCTAAAACTAAATAGCGCACAAGAAACTTGGTATTGTGTTCACAAAAAAGAGACACGCCATTGAAACAAGAAATTGGGTTCGTCGCCTGCGTGGTCTGCAATGGAGATATTCATAAGAACTATGTAACATTTTCGGTTGAGATATGAACTTAACAAAAAACCTTTTACATAAAGTAGTCACGTCAAGAGTGTCTTAATCCATATCTCCATACGAAATAAAACGTTAATGTTTTTACATAAACGGTTTGGCACTTATCCCCTAAAGGCTCATTTACATGAGGAGACTTTCTCGCATTTTTTATTAGCGATTATGGAAATGAGATAAAATATTTGATTCGCGACGTAGTGGCTGTCGTAGTCGCAGGCCCCGCCCCTTTCTTTTAAAACCTCCTTCCTTCCTTTTTCCCTTTCTTTTCTTTATTAATTAATTGTAAATCCGCCCCTTTTAAAAATTTGCTAACAAAGAATGGTACTTATTTCGAGTTGTTATAAATCACAGTTCGAGAAAACCTTTTGACGAGTATCGTCTCGTATGACATTAACGTAGGCGATATTTTGTTTCTCGCTTGAAGATAAACACATAATTGCGTGAAGATCGCGAATCTCGCATGGACATTCTGGCCTCTCGACGAGCGAGAAATTCTCCTCGTGTTATGTGGCATAAGACTGGTTTGGCTGTCAGTTGTTTAGGCATGCTCTATGTATTATTGAACAATATATCAGTGTATTGGACTAACGCCAACGTGTCCTAACTTGGTGAGATGTAGCACACTATCGTAAAAATATAGACAAGGCAGTAAAAGAAGCAACTATATCTGTCAGTCATTCCGGGACTAGTATGCACAGCTTTAACATAAACATAACGCTAGTATTCCTCGAAGGGTTAGGTTCAGAGATGTACCTATAGTACAGACACATTTCGCTAGTAATGTTTAGGTCCCATGCAGTAGAGGTACCGGATTCCGGGCTGCTACTGAGAAATTCCAGATGGAACAACCCAATAACACTTTGCCCGACCCGGGAATCTAACCCAGGACCTCATGCTCGGAAGTAGCGCTTGACCAATAGACCAATGAGGCAGTCATTAAAAGTTTCTTTTCACTACAGTTACATTCGTGTTCTAAGGACATAGAGAGGATATTGGAGATGACTCTTAAAAAAAGTAGCTCTATGCCTTAGTTTTAGTTCGTCAAAGCTTCACTAAAGGTCCCTTTAATTTAGTTAGATGGAAGTTCGCTACGGTTTTTGTCGTTTCGAAATGCTTCAGCACATAGTTAGATTACAGGGTGGGAGAAGCGTAATGGAATGTCATTTATCACGCCCACACTACGTCGAATGCCGCTCCTGAACGAACACTCGCGTATGAGCACAAAGGTACATAAGGTACATTGTAAAAGCACTCTTCTTCAGCTATGACGCCCGTATTCAGAGTGCCTGGATGCTGAACGTATGCTTAACATACACTGTTTGTACGTAAAAGGACAGTTCTTTTACGTACAAACAGTATTTGTATCGGATTTAGGGGAGGACAACCGGGGCTAAATCCCCGGGGCCCCCACAATAGACTTCGAAAAAAAAAATTAAATTCAGACTAGTAAACAACTTTTCCTTTGATTTTTTTTTACGTTTTACCTTTACCTACAGTACTTTGTACAAACATGATTATATTAACAGAAATCATCGATCCAAGGTGTCGTTTTGGATCCTCGTCAAATTCAAGGAGGTAACTATGCTACTGATTCTCGACACGAATCAATAATAAAATAAGTAGGTATTTTTTTTTCTTCCAATTTTCGGAAATCGGCAAGTGTGGGACACGCATTTTAAAACGCGGCCTATGCGAGACCGCACTGTAACTGCCCTTTTACAAACACATAAAAACGCTGCCGCTTATACGATACCATAACGCGATTCAGGTTCTTTGAAAGTGGTGTATTCTGAAATACTGTCAAACTGAAATAACTAAAAAAACAAGTATGTATTCATTATTTACCAGAGATCGTAATTTTATTTGATTATTTATGTCTTTCATAACAGCCTCCTGAAATTTGACGAGGATGCAAAACAACAGCTTGTATTTGGTCACTCCAATCAGGCAATCAGTAAAATATCGAAATCTCAAATGGCCCTGATAAGCACTTGCAATTTACTCCCCATCAGAAGGACTTATGAATACAGAAGCAAGTAATTTCAAGATAATCTGCATTAACCTCTACGATAGATAACATAGAAAAATGTAGGTAGGATACCTTTCTCGTTATAAGCGAAAACGTAACCTATGAAAAAACTTGGTAAACGTAAAGTTAGGTAGTTACGTTACGACCTTGTTACATTTCTTCTCTTGTTGTAAAAGATAAAAATATCTTTCTTTATCGAACATTTTCGTGCTATACATAGACTACCCGAAATAATCACGCGGCTTACCCCAAGTGTCTTATAAAAACTGATGGATTGATATCATCACTCACATAATGAGATAGCCTCGAGTGCCTTGAAATATTAGAAAAAATGTCTGCCGACTTTCATTTTTTATTGGAAAGATGACTTTTATTTTTCAATATATGTAAAGAACAAGTTGTACCCACAGGATTTGGAGTGTATTAAAGGATTATTGGGGCCGATGGATGGATTAGGCTCTCGTGTTTGCCAGCTATATTTTCAGTGATAAAATTTGTTGACAAACGCTCTTAACATTTCTGTTATAATCCACCCAATGGGCCGGTATCGGATCGGATTATTTTTATTAAAAGCTATAATTTATTACAGTTTCCGTTGCTAAAATAACATGAAAGTAAAACAGCAAGTGGTGAATTTTTTTTTTGTTTATTTTGATCGTTTATTTTACTTCAAACAAATGCTAACCGGAACAAAGATAAGGGAACAAAAATGTTATCGCACACAAACATTCGCCATTCTGTACGTATTTCGTACAAAATGGCGAACCTTTAGAATAAATAAAATTTACCAGAGTCGGGTCCGGCCAGAGGATCAAGATAAAAGCGTGTCATGAGCCCTAATGAGAATGGAAAGCGATAAGCTGGCGAGCAAAATCTTCACTCTTGGGACTTGAAAAGGTTTCAGACAAGTATCAAGTTTATACGACACGTTAACAGCACTTAGATTAACGTTTTTGTGGTGCCTTTAAACTGTAATTACCTTTGAATTGATCACCTCGTAATATACAGGTGTGTAAAGTATGTTACTTAGCTAATGTAAATGTAGGTATGTTAATTTTTATTACTAGTCTCTCCCAGGAGCCATTATTTGTAAAGTAACACATTAGGACGACAGCGTGTTGGCAAAATCATTGATGCCTTGAAAGGGAACTCGCAAATGGGAATACCTGTGACTCAATTTCAGAAACAAATGAAGCCTTTGCTTTTAATACAACCAAGTTTGACGCATGCACCGAAAATAACCCGTGTTAAACATCGCTATAAGCCGTGACTATCAGAATGGCTTAGCACCAGATTATCGCAGATCATGGGGGCCCGATGAGGCCAGTACCTACGTCTACGTCCGATCATATTGTGCGACAGACCACTGTCCCTCGGGCAAATACTTTATTGGATCGTTTCCAAGGAAAACTCAATTATGAACGAACAATGTGAAGAAATAACACGAGGTCCTTTAATGGAAGTTGGGGTTTGTTCTTATGAAAGTGGAGCCCAAAGATCCGGTAAGGCGTTGATAGAAATTACACGAAGATGATAATAATACGTTCAGGCATTTACTGATGCTAGTCTAGATGTTATTAGTTTTTGGAGGGAATTGTTTGTTGGTTTAGCTTCAATTGGATACCTGGCGTTTTATGAGACCGTACAGGAAGAGTACGTAAGTAAGAAAAGTTGTAATAATATCCGGCGAGATGGATGGATTAAGTCTCAGTATACTGGGTGAATAATACCACTGCGTTCTCTGTTTGTACGTTTCAAAGTTTATGAAGCTCTATTCAGTTAGTATTGTTTTATTAAATCCAAGACAATATCTGCTGGCATTTTGCCTTGAACTAAGCGCTCTGGTGTCAGACAGAGTTTAACTAAGTGTGGACAACAAAGCGCATTGCAGCGAGCGTCCATTTTGTTCTATACTTCTGTAATTATATTACTATAGTAATCCTAGCAAATCAAGGAGAAATCTAGAGACAGAGGGAATTCATTAAAGTAACGAGAAGATGCGTCAGTTAAAGCCATTAAGTCTAAACAGAATTACGATACAGATATTGAATTACTTAGATTTAACCAGCTAAGCTTTAGCACGCAGCACGTTAATTTCTATAAATCCTTATCGAGATGTAACCAACTAACTACGCATTCTGAAAACATAATTGAATGAACATTGAACAGGTGTGCTCTGTTCGACAATATTAACATAGGCAATTTCCCACGATATAGGCTACAATAAAATTAGCATTCAAATCGAGTCCCAAAAATAATTTTAAATCGGACGGCCGGCCAGTGTAAACTTGCCCGAAACGAATTTTGTTTTGGCCTCCCAATTACCGCTGTTTGCAAGACAATATTGAAGTTTAATACCGCTTTGGTTACTTTGTGCTTCGCTTGTGATAAATGCCAATTAAAATATTACCTTAACCGCTACAGTAAACAATTTGGTAGCGTATAGTATAGTCACGAATCGATTAATGTTTTATTATAAACGAATATCATCTATAAACCTTATTGCAAGTATTTTACGTTTAGCGTTTCGAATCTCGTATAATATAAAGACTAGGCATTGAATAGTCATCATGTTGGTCGTAAAAATATCGTATAGAGTTAATGGTCAGTTAGAGAAGTAATAACACATAACGCGGCCGGTTCTGTCGGCTCGGGAACGATCATAGGAGTCGTGTTCTTATTGCACTTGTGTGGCTATTCGTACGCGTCGTGCGTACTGGCACAGAATATATAGGTACAGAAGGTCAGCTCCATGCAAAGCGCTCACATAGAATGTGGTTACGTAGGTCGTAAGTTCGAACCCTAGCAGGAACTTTACTTTTTGTATTTAATTTCATCACTACTGCTCTCGAAACGGCGAAGGAAAACACATGTCTTAGAACCAAACATTCGAAGACTGTACATGTGGCAACCCGCACTGGGCCCGCGTGGAGGATTATGGTCCACTCCCTTTCACAGAGGAGGCCTGTGTCCCAGCTGCAGCAGTGTTATAGGCTGATTATGAAACGAATGCAAGCGCACTCGCATCGCCCACCGTACGTACGCGTCTATGTGTGCGTGTGCCTGTTTTCGCTCGTTGTATGGAGCCGGTCTTCTGTACCTGTCTATTTTGTAGCACTGGTCGCTCACAGCCACAGCCAGACAGACATCTTTAATGTTTTATTGGTACAATACCCTCGGGCCCAGTCCGTACGTCCGCGACGAATCTCGGCGAGGAGGAAGTCGCTATCTCTATCTGTTTGTAAGAACTATTCTAATCTTGAACATCCTTTCGGCGTATTTCGGTGAAATCTTTGCAAACTTTTGAAAATTTACTGGAGATTACAAAAAAGCTTTGCTTGATCTGTGTTTGAAAAATGTTGCCAAAAATGCTATCATTTAGTGTTAATAAGAGTCAAAAATGCAGAGCATATAACGTGAAAATTTGTGGTCTATTTAAGTTTCCTGCATAGCAGTTATACCGGGTTTATAGTCAAGTTCTAAATTATGTAAACCTAATTTACATTTAAATAAAGGAGTCCTGAAGAGTACCTGCAATATTTAATCTGCTTATCATATTGCAATGCGCGGCTGCATGCCGTTTTGACTACGATTGCCCATATTCAATTTATGAAAACACTGCATAATAATTAAAATTCTCTTTGTAATTTACATGAACTTTTACAATTAATTATGTGTGGCTATTTGAATGAAGTATGTAAATAAAGCAGATAATAAAGAAATGCTGCTTTCTATGGGCACCTCATTACTAAGGCTCGTGACTTTTGAAGCTCTCGATGAGTCTGTTCTATCGGCTTGGTCGGTAGTCAGTTGAGGAGCTGCCATAATTAATTTGTAGCAGTCCTTTCACCGTGAACGCACTTAGCAGGTTTTTTTATCTCACTGATTTGCACTTGGAGTTCTTGTTAGTGCACAATATTTCAATGTGTATCGTGTTTTTTTGCCTATATTGACGTAAAGACAAGTCTGACTTTAGTATGTATTACGAAAATTATTTTTAGAGCATTTTCCTTATTTTCTACATCCCGAAAACGTTCCAGTGTCTACCATAAAATTAACCAATCTCTTTCTATTTCCAGGTCCTATTAGTCCATGAGGCGTCTAAGGGCAGTTTCTCCCGAGTATTCGACCTGGAAGCAGGCGATGACACCGACTTAAACGCACTAAGGACCTCCCCTTACGAAAGTCGGTTCCCTATCAACATTGGTATCACAGGATATGTGGCTACTACGGGCGAGGTAAGACCTGATTTAATTTGTATATCTTTGTCTTTAGTGATAGTGGACCTAGGTACTGGGATAGGAAAGCATAATGCTCAATTTACACTGCCGTGGAACGGAGTGGAAGCGCTTTTTTTTGTACAAAGCATAATGAACTTAATGTCAAAAGAGTAACGCATAAATTAGATACACACATACGCACAGGTCGCGCACCTTCTGGAGAATTAACGCGCAATCTCGGGAATGCCGGCAGTAATAAGCTCGTATCTAGTTTGTACGTCAAACAATTGACATAAAGTTCATTTTGCTATGTATAATATCGCTACGAAAACTCGCTTCCACTCCGTTCCGCGGCAGTGTAAATTGAGCCTAAAGTTAGGTGCCCATTGCTGAAAACTAGAGACGCAAAATGGTAGGCCCCAGACGATGCATTCTTAAATAAACTGAAGAATGCAAAGTCAAAGAAAACAAATAATGAATGCCATCTTGTACTATAGTAAACGAAATTTAGGAAGAGGTAGGGTAGCCTGAAACAAGGTAATATCGCTCAGTTTAAAAATAAAGGTGAAAGTGAAATGATCTTAATTGCATAGAAGAAAAAAAAAACATTTTTATGAGTAGGTATTCGTTGTAAAATAAAATGTTTGCTTAAAATTACCAATGACAGTATCCGTCAGCTGACTTTTACAACTCCCGTCTCGCGTGGGATGAATACTGTTATTTTCTGTGGTAAAGTTTTTAGCTGCAAAAGGTCACTATTTGATACTTAAATTTTGCTCCAATAAGCTTTGTGTGTATAGTCGCATTATTGTAATTTTATTTATGAATCCTTAACTTTATCTTCTCTTTGCCCTGGAACACTTTTGGAATTGCTATTAGCATTTATAACGTTAACATCATATTTGGCGACAGCATTTACGTGTTTGCCCGTATTGTTCATTCTTATCTATTTATGAACCATTTATGTACATACATAATATAAACAGACAATGGAAAACAGAACAGATAAAATAGGTACAGAGGTGATGCTTATTTCATAAGAAATCTCTTCCAGCAGCTGCATTCTTTTGATTATATAGCAATTTTTTGTCTTAAAAAACCTTATACTCCATTCCCTACTAGATGTGACTTTCCTAGAGCACTCCAGCTAAAGACCTTAGTCAACTTCAGCGCGCCAGTGGTTGTTAGACCACTGAGCCAAGTCAGCTTAATAACTGTGATAAGAATTAAGAGGGACCAAGGCTGTATTAAAGCTAATGGACTTATAGTTGAAACTTTAAAGCGCTTAGTGTGTGGACTAAATGAGGAAGGAAGGGATAAGTTTTAGTCCTGGGGCTTATGATAAGGTGTACATAATAATATGGATTATGAAGCTTGCGGACACCAGCCCGTTTTACCTATTACCTATTACCGGATGTTATATATATTGCTTAGGAACTTAATTTATTCAAATTAAGAATAAGAGCTCATTCTTCTCTGCACCAAACGAATTTATTGTCAACGGCTTAGAGACATGCAGCAACTTCCAAGTTTTCCCTAAGTGCTTTTCAACTAATTCGTGGTGGTTCATTAAAATTGTCTCGCTGAGGGGTTTAGCACGTATTCTCGTGTATGTCGCGAGCGTATTCATTCTGAAGAAGGTAAAGTGAGAGCTTGCGGGAACATTATAGTCTGTTAACATCGTGTCGGTAGAAATAACATTTCTGTACATTTTCAGACGGTGAACATTCCGGATGCCTATTTAGATCCCCGTTTTGATCCGTCGGTCGACGAAGGCACCGGATTTAAACACAACACAATACTTTGCATGGCCATTAAGAACTCCGAGGGGAGGATTATCGGAGTCATTCAGGTAAGTTGGCAAAATTTCACAGAAACATTTTGTTATTTTAAGCTAGTCACACGATCAGATTACGTTTGTAAAATTCTCAAGGGAAGCGTTTAAATATTAGCCTAATTATCTACGAAGTTTGCCAAAAACGTGTTATAATATGGCAATCGCATCCATAAAAATAGCCAAACGTTTCCATAAAGTGACCGGAGTTACTCGGCAAACATGCTGTTCTAAAACTTGGTCACGTTGAATTAACGAAAAATTCCAAAAAAGAGTAAAATAACAATTGTTATAGAAAAAGCGCATTGCGGTCGTATGCGGACACTATGATACTCAATACATAGGTACATATTGGAATAACACAAGAGATGGGATAAGGCATAACGACGTGGATTTTGCTAATTAACTCCCTGTAAATTGAGAACACAGACAGTTCGTTTCAAATATTGGATTTTGGATTTACGCGTTTCCCGCTGAATATATTAGCTCCGAATAACTTTATACGGGGGAGCATAAATTACTCAAACGAAACGTGTCAACCGTTAAGAGAACTTGACAGCAGAAATATTCAAGATTAAATATGTTGTAAACGGAAGGAACTAGAATGAAGAAACATCGCGTAAAAATATACTGGATTATAGGTATAGCAAATACGGATGATAAAGCCCTGTTTATTACTGAGTTAATGTGAATCTGTAGAAACGCATTAAAATTTTCCGCAATGCGACAAATAGGTAATATTTTTTTTGTACAGTCTATATGAGTAACTATATGAGTAACTGTAACTGCAGCTGGTTCTCTTTTATTTATTTTTGTATAAGTACTCATTAGCAAAAATGTGGGGTCTCATCCCTTGTGTACAGTTTCCTCTTTGTGGAGATGTTCTTTGTATGTATTATCTATCTGTCATGCTTGTTGATATGGAAACATTCTTTCATGCAGCATTACAAAGGATTTTTGATACGTAACATTTTACCCTGAATAAGAGTTTTGCTCTTAAGGGGAAAGGGCCAAGGTAGCCCGCGAAATTAAAATGTTCTTACGTTTTTTCGCAATTTGCAGGTCAGTGTGTCAGATTGTATCAAAATTAACACTACAAGACACAGAACATTAAATTAAATTATTTGCCATATGTCAGCTAGCCACGCCAATATACTCGTACAACGCCTATATTTGTATGTTATACAAACTATTATTCGCGACCGTAACAAGTAATATGTATTTACAGAATTATAATCATTAAAATCATCAGTACAACCTTCTAAATGCATATAACCACAGTGTGATATTGAATAACTATTTCATGAAATATCAATTAATAGGATTATATGAAATTAGGGGGTTGTATTTATGATTTTAATTATTATAATTATGTGAAGTAATATTTGTTACGCTCGCGAATCATATTTTAATCAACATTCAAGATCAATATGACACTGGCGTGCAAATCGCAAAAACCGTAAAAAATTTTGAATTTCACCGGCTACCTAGCGCACCCCCATAGGTATACATTCGAACAAATTTTGAGTCTTTTTCTCACAATATACTTTGATAACGTTACACAAAATTTCATTCAAAAAGTTTTTAATCTAATTGCCAAGGAGTACTCATTTTACTTTTAGGAAGAGTGAGTGGGATGGAAAGCTTAAAGTAGGGACAAATATTATTCTTTTAAATTGTGTTTACCTTGCGTTCGTCATTCAGACCCTAATTGAGGTGCTTAGTGTAAACTTTTTATTTGTGTTCGTAACGTAAACTGGAAATTTTCATGTCCTAAACTCTTAATTCTAAAATGTTTTTATACGGAACAATGTTCGTTTGTTACATTTTGTACTCATGTCGAAACCTGTTCATTTAATTTGGTTTCGTTAGCAAAGGGTACCTTAATGAAATATTTTACTCATCATCGTACAGAAGTATGGAAGTCTGACAATCAGTCTTACCAAGGGGTTCTTATTAGTCTTACTAGCTTCTGCCCGCGGCTTCGCCCGCGTGGATGTCGGAAATTATTCCACGGGAACGTGCTACCAGGATAAAAAGTATGTCCTTCCCCAGGATGCTATCTATCTCTTTACCAAATTTTATCGAAATCCGTTCAGTGGTGTAGGTGTGAAAATGCAACATACAGACAGAATTTATAATAATATTATATACATAGCACTCTAACCGCGACTTCGTCCGCGTGTACTCTACTCTTAAAATATCGAAGATGTATGTTTACGATCTTTATCATTTATTTATTTAATTCGGGTTAATTTTAAAGTTTATGATTATGTAGATCAAATGAATTCGATTTTTTAAATCAACCTTGTCGTCCCGTTTTATCACGAAAGGCTTTGTTTATAAAAAAGCATTTGGTACGTACCCATTGTACTATGACTTAAATATTATTTATACCCATTTTCGAGTTAATCAAGCCACGCATTATAATACTCTTCTGTAAAATTAACTACCCCTTTTCACCCCGTTAGGGGTAGATTTTCGAAAAACCCTCATACGTGTTATTATTTATTTTTAGTAGTAAGTACACACACTGAGTTTCGAGTTAATCGGACCGCGCGTTCAAATTCTTCCACACAAACTTTAGCACCCCTATAGGTATCCCCTTCGAGGAGTAGTTTTGAAAAACTAATAATGATAAACTTTATTGCTTACTTAGGCAAGTATTCATGCCAATTTTCAAGATTATTAACCTAACGAATAAGATTTTTCATATAAACTTTATGCTTTTCACCCCAACAGGGGTGGAATTTTGAAAAATCATTTGGGATGTGTTCATATCTTGACTCAAAGATTATTTATACCAATTTTCGAGTTAATCAAGCCACGCTGTAAAATCCTCCCCTGTAAAATTTACTACCCCTTTTCAGGCCGTCAGGGGTAGATTTTCGAAAAACCCTGATACACATTATTCTTTCCTTTCAATTTTAGGTATAAATACTGAGTTTCGATTAAATCGGACCGCGCGCTAAAATTCTTCCATACAAACTTTGAAACCCCCCAATCCCCTTTTAGGGGGTAGTTTATAAAAACAAAAAATGCCGAACTTCATAATTTACTTAGATAAGTATTCGTGCCAAGTTTCAAGTTTATTAACTCAAGGAATAAGATTTTTCATACAAACAAAATCCCTCCATTTCACCCTCTTAGGGGTGGAATTTCGAAAAACCCCTTCTTAGTGGACACCTACTCTTTACGAAGAATACACCCTCCAAATTTCATGTCTCTAGGACCAGCGGTTTAGGCTGTGCGTTGATGTCTCAGTCAGTCAGTCAGTCAGTCAGTCAGGACTTTGAATTTTATATATATAGATTACGCAGTAACTGGGTTATGGAGGTCAGATAGGCTGTCGCTCCATGTAAAATACTGGTATTCAGCATGCTGCACCCGGTTAGACTGGAAGCCGACCCCAACAGATGATGATGACTCATGATCGTACAAAAAATTAATGTCGTTTTTCTGGTTGGAATAAAGAAGCGTACACATTAAAAGTAAAGTCGGTACCAAGTTATGTAGCTTGCACTTAAAATCAAGAGTTACTTCTTTAAAAATAAAATGAAATAAGAAGCTCAAAGAAGTAGATACATCCCGAGGGTGTCGTCTGCTAACAAACTTAGTTGTTTTCATAATCTTGTTAACACAACAGTTCTTAATGAAAGTTTGTTGATGTAACGAATTATATCAGCCTGAGTATCGTTATTATGAAATTTCTTACTTTGTAAGAGTTTAATGAACAGCTGGTTTCTTTAGACGCGCCTGTAGAAAATCCAATATCTTTTACGAAATACAAAACTGACTTACACAACACGGGATATAATCGCCCTGGTAACCCCTGAAAAGGCCTGTCTAATCTAAACTCTTCTCCTAGGTTTTAGTAAACCTTAGGATATTTAAAGTAATTGCAATATCTTAAGGCATGTGTTTCTGTTATGTGTGTATCCAGACAGAGCGAGGCATGCGCTGCAAGTGGTTTTTTTAAAGGTGCATCCAGAAAAAGCGAGGCATACGCCGCAAATGATTTTTTTATATGTTAGATGCCTCAGCCTGAGGCGGCCGTCACATGCGTGGCTTACCATTCGGAGCACATGCCTCGCAATGTCTGGATGCACCTTAAGACTAAAACATATGAATCTGGTAATTTCTTCATATTTTATTCAATTTAAATGTTATGTTAATCTTCCAGTTAGTCAACAAATTCGACGAGCTCCTCTTCACGAAGAACGACGAGAACTTCGTGGAGGCGTTCGCGATATTTTGCGGCATGGGTATCCACAATACGCACATGTACGAGAAGGCTATCACTGCGATGGCGAAACAGAGCGTTACTTTAGACGTGAGTTTTACTTTTTGATATCAGTATCTTATTAAGTAAGGGCCGTGGCTATATAATAACATCCGCACGGGTCCATCGGAGGTCAAGCAACTGTTCACAAGGTCGTCCATTTTATTTGGAGACCTCACCGTGTCTCGGAAAGCACGCTAAACAGTTGGTCCCGGCTATCAATTTTATTGTAGATCTTTGACTGTCGTTTGAATCCCGACAATCTAACCAATCTTACTAAGGGGTATTGTTTTACCCAGTAACTGGGTTGTGGAGGTCAGATTAAGTAGTCGCTCCATGTAAAATAATGGTATTCAGCTGTATTCGGCTAGACTGGAAGCCGACCCCAACATAGTTGGGAAAAGGCTGGGCAGATGATGATGTTGATCAGTATCATATTCTTTGACATCATCAATATCGTTATATTAATAGTAACCAATTTCATCATCATCGTTCTCCCGCCTTTATACCAACTTATTTCTCATCGACGCAGCATGTCTGATGTTCCATGCATCTCTATTAGTCGTGATCTCAGTCCTGTCGGTCTTTTCAGCCCTCCTGACTTCAGTATCATAGATATTTCATCAACATCTAAATAGTCCTGTGATCTTCCTGAAGCCTAGCAATCGCAATCGGAAACATTTTGAAGGACATAGCTAATCCATTGCTTCATGTGTTCGAAAAACTTGTCTGCTCAGCAACGTAAATAACGTAATGAATGTTGTCGAACTGTCAAAATGAAAGCCATATCTACTGTTAGAGTTTTATGCAATGATCCCGCTGATCAGGCGATGGAATTTGAATTTCCATTCACATATGATATTAATTATGATGTGCCCCACTTTAAGCTAGGTCGTGGCCTTTTATTTCAAGTAGTAGTATAGGACTTAAGCCAACATCAGCCTTCGAATAGATATAATTGTCCATTGTGCCATATTGAAACGCCTACATGTATCTGGCACTATTCCAAATTCAACCTCCTCACTTACCGTATTATTATAATACTCCACTAAAATTTTATTGAGGGAACTTAACTCTGAGTTAAGTCGCCATTTTCTCCTAATGCTTGTGCTCCAAGGCTCGTTTGATCTAAATATATGTTATTTGTATGATTGCAGGTACTAAGTTACCACGCGTCCGCTTCATTAGACGACGCTCAACGGTTACGGGTGAGTTCACAACACAAATGTGCACGAATGCAGTAATCTGTTTTACATACTTTTGGAATTATAAACCTAACCTCTATAGTAATAGAGTTTAAACTTGTGTTTACGAGTTATAAACAGATGACTGCAGAAGTGTTCGATGTATGTGCCAGGTCGTATGTTGTTGCAAGTTGTAGTTTGTAAAGTTGGTAACTCCGAGCGAAACGCCTCAGCCTGTCATATAATTAACAAACTCAAAGTGTAATTAGATGAACATGTTTACGTAAACAGGTTTGTTTCCAAACTAGGCTCATGACTGCTCGCGGAAAGTTGGTAATATCTACGTAGGTTTGTTGCCTGTGGCGATTTAATGAAATGAGGATAATTATTAATTTATAAAAATAATTTCTACGACCATGAAAATAAATTAAATATTTTAAGATGTCTTCAAGATATTCCTCTCCAAAATGCTACCATCTTATTTCGTCTACTAAAACAATTAGTTTTCTTCTCTAGAATTTAATTAGATTATAATCTTGCTTAAATAAAAGCCTCTGTGACCATCAGAATAAAATAAATGTTTTGCCAACAAGATTATTCTCCAGTAAGAAATATTTTGTAATACATTGTAATAGTGCCATTCGACGATTAAAATGTTCTTCGACGAAAACTTAACGATGTAATCGCCTCGAAACATTAAACCGCAGGGAACCAAGTTAGCATGCCTTGAAGTTCGTAATTCTACGCAGCCACATTGTTTCAGCCATTTCATTTCATAACCTGAAGACTGAATGCGCGTAATTAAATTCCTTGCGATGTCACGTGGCGTATTTAATACTGCTCTGCAATATGCACATATTTGTTATTTATTCAAATTATATTGATAACTATTAATTTTCTGAATGGGTGAATGTTAATTATGTTCACCGTGTTAATAAATAAAGCGTTTAAATTAATTAGTAAGTGGTGGCTTGTGATTCCGTTTGCGTGGATATGTTATGGCAATTTTTTAGTTCAAAGATTTTGATTTATTTTTACACAGCGGTTGATCAATTGACGGCTCGGTTGGCGCAGTGGTTAAGCGATTGAATGCTGCGCTGCGTGTCGCGGGTTCGATTCCCGCACGGAACAAATATTTGTATGACCTACAATTAGTTGTTCCGGGTCTGGCTGATTGTGTATGTGAGTTTATATGTATGTAAACGCACCCACGACACAGGAGAAATTCCTAGAGTGGGGCAACGTTTTTATAAAAAAAAAAAAAAAATTAACGTACCTACCTACTTACCTACGTTGTTACGTCTTATCAATTTAATAGTAGTCTTATAAAATTAAATAGTATATAACATAAGTACACTCCTGAATTCCCCGAAGGGGTAGGTACCTATAATATACCCACATTTATATGTAGTACGTACACACGGCTACACATCAAGCTATACATAACCAGTATAAGCTGAATTCTAATTGTACGAAAAACCTTATACAATGCGAGGTCAGCTAAAACTGAAAATGTATAGCTTGATGTGTAGCCGTGTGTACGTCTTTAATTAATCAAATCACTTTAAATGCAATTGGCTGTTGCAGAATTTGAGTCAACATCAGAGGCAAAATAGAAGCACTTGATGCAAGCAAAATATTAATACCTTTTTTTTAAGTTTAGGGGGCAGTTGGTGCATATTTCACAAACGCGCATTTAACCTTCAAGAATAGCACTGGATTAAGGATTAGGAACAAAAACAAATCGCTCAAGTGGCCGCGATTGCATAAAACTTTATTATAAACCTTAACTTTCAAACATAAAGCCTATTATCGTTTGCAATATACTTACTACTTTAATTGAAAAGTAAACGTATTTGTAAAATAAGAAAAAAATTGTTTATGGAAAAATAAAACTTTTCTAAGCAATAAGGTTGAAGAGACTATGTTGAAAAATAATATTTTTCATGTGTGTGTGGTCTATTGTTGATCGAAGGCATTCTAATTTAAATTTTATGTCATTGAAATAAGACTTAAAAAGCTCACATGACGCGCGTTTGGGCTTAACCTATGTCACAGATCGTCTAATTTAAAACTGCATTCCACTAAAACATCTATACAAAGATTTGAAATGTGTCGCAAACATTCGAAAATCGCACCTTGAAATCTGACTTAGAACTGATTTATCAATCGTCGGATTACCTACTTTTGCCTGAAGAATATATAAATATATGAAAATTTGACGGCTTTTGTATAGAAAATATGTCAAACAGCCGTATTTCTACAGATAAAAGTTACCTGACGGTTGAAATATCGACCCTGAAATGAATATTATGAATGCCACTTCTGGCACTTGATGACTGCGTCAGTGAGTTCGCGTTGTTAAATTTTGGGCCAAACGTATTATATGAACTTTTTGCCATCTAAACGCTAAGAAGAAGAGAGTATTCAGGATAATTACTGACCAATTCTTTTACCTTCCACAGACATTAAGGATACCGTCCTCAGCTCACTTCAGTCTCCACGAGCTGGCTTTCGACGACATCGAAATGACAGACGACGACACACTCCGAGCCTGTCTGCGTATGTTCCTCGACCTCGACTTCGTGGAGCGGTTTCACATAGATTACAGCGTCCTCTGTCGGTGGTTGTTAAGCGTCAAGAAGAACTACCGCAATGTAACGTACCATAATTGGAGGCACGCGTTCAACGTCGCGCAGATGATGTTCGCTATTTTGACGGTGAGTGATTTTTAGGAAATGATTTTGTAATGTCAAAATTAAGCTTGATTTGACCTTTCTTACATAGATCGCCTTGTTCCGTCTTGTCCAGGATTCTGATGAAAATGCTGAGATCCTATAAGTTCTTGAATTTAATTCATAATTTCATTTAATTTACATTCCATTGCTAATTAGCGTTTTGTATTCTAAGTTGATATTTGAGTGACCGTTTGTAATAATAAGGTCCTAAAATTTTTTTATTGTAACTGTCATGGACATGCATGACATTAAGTTTGTTGTTCCAAAACTTTATAATAGGGAATGTCCTATTTTAAGTTGTCGATCTATGTGTAAATGCGTCGGCCGATCTTTTTGGATTTGGCCTTGTACTGCATTGCTGTATGCAGCAGGTGTAGTTCGCGGCGCCTATGAACATGTGCGAGTTAGCACATCCGGTCCTGATATCTCGCTCATATAGCGAGTACATAAATTCTTTTACCTGCAAGCCGTTCTTCAAATAAGACTCTAAGCTTTAAAAAAAAGTAGCAACCTTTATATACGTCGAATAGAACCGGCTTTCTAATGAGCGGCCTAATAACAAGTAGCTCAGATTCAAAACATTGCTTGTGACTCGCGTACATATCTGCGTATACATCTATCAGAGATGTTTATGGCTAAAATAGTTATGTGCAAAATACATATTTTTATGTACCTACATTTTTTCTTATATTTGTTTAGTAGTGATTAAGCAGTGTTGTTTTAGCGAAAGTGAGTACCAATACAAACCATCTCTGGTTTAATGGTACAAAACAAACATGAACCTGTATTAAGACTATTATTATGTTTAAATAAATAAAAGCGTAAAGATGTGGTCGTCTGTTGATCTATTGTTTAAAAAGGCAGCTTGAAAGTTGCCCAACTCCGTTATTCATTCGCATCTTTAGGGTTCTTGTTTGGCTTCAAAAGTCCAAACAAACTAAAACCCAGCAGCAGCTTCCAATGGAGATCCCTGAAATAATCGGAAAGATCTCACCAGATTGGCCCGTAAAGAGTCCTCAGAGTCACTCGACGTCACCAGGATCCTCGGCCGGAAAGCCTAGGCCTCTGGCTGTAGATCAGGAACGCACGAAGGTCACTCTTCCACCGTTTTAAGGTGTTTCAATTTGCACCCACGAAAACAACACACGAAACACCATTCAAATTTCAAATTCGAGTTTCAAACTCAATGTCAACCACATGTGGTGCACGCGAAAACACGACGGGACACATCTGTGCTCTTCGACGGTCAGTATCCGAATCTGCATCGCCTTATAATAGTAAAAAAAACATTCAACGCCAAAAAACTATTAAATGTACTTAAAAAAAAAGTTAAAATAGCCAACCGCCAAAAAAAAAGCCAAAGGACACACGGGCACTTAAACGCCCTCCTTTTTGCGCGCTTGGTTTGACGTCATCGTTCAAACCATTGACAACGGACTGAATTGCAAGCACTCCTTTAAAACACATTGACCTTTATTGTTGTCATAGACTTTTACATCACATACGCTGACTAATGGCGTCGCTTTTCTAATATTTGAATTTCCCACAGTTTTACTGAATTTCAAAAAAAAAACTTGCCCAAAAATAAATTATAATCAAAAATATTGATGGAGGAATCATTCTGAAGATAAGCAGTTGACTAAAAAAATCCCTTATTGGGATCACAACATGCATATTCCCTATTAGTTCAGATTCTGAATGCTCATAATTATCACAACATTTTGAATACTGGCAAAATTATTTCTAGAATCTAGAAAAACCTCAGCCATGATAAGTTCCCGTCCTTCCTTCTTTATATTCCTTCTCTTCCCTTCTTTATCTTCGGGCCATAATGGCCGTAGGTACCTACGGCACATAAAACCTTAGTACATAAAACCTTGAAGTTGGTCAATAATTGTAACTAGTAAGGTAACTCAACCTCGAGTAATATTTGGCCTTGCTTCAGGAGACGCAGTGGTGGAAGATATTTGGGGAGTTGGAGTGCCTGGCGCTGATCATCGGGTGTCTGTGTCACGACCTTGACCACCGGGGGACCAACAACTCTTTTCAAATCAAGTAAGTACAAACTTCTTTAACAAATATAAATAAAACCTTAATTTTTCAGTTAAATAAAAGTGGCACTATAAAAGTAATGGGTAAGTTACTAAGTGTAGCAACACGTCATGTTACCCAGTTACTGGGTTGTGGAGGTCTGACAGAAAGATGCTTTATGTTAAATACTGGAATTCAACATAGAGAAAAGGCTATGCTGATGATGAGCAACAGATATCTGAAATTACGCGGCGGAAAGTTTGTTGTATTTACCATTTCGGTCACGTAACTTTCAGTAGGTGTGTCGTTACGATAATTTACTCTAAACGGACCTTAATTCTATTTTCATTGCAATATCTGGCTACTAAATACTCACATCCCATTACCTCATTTCAGGGCGTCATCACCTCTGGCACAGCTGTACTCCACCTCGACGATGGAGCACCACCATTTCGACCAGTGCCTGATGATCCTCAACTCGCCAGGGAACCAGATCCTGCTCAACCTGTCCTCGGATGACTACGAGAAAGTCGTCAAAGTGCTCGAAGATGCTATCCTGTCCACCGATTTGGCTGTTTATTTCAGGTAGGATTTATTTCACATGACATAGAAAACAATTTAGGTTATGGATTTTCTAATCATCAATAGGATGTGCTCGCGTCAATCATTGTAATTTAAACCTTATGTTAATGATGTAAAAGTCTACAACTATCATTACAGGCCTTAACCTAATGCGACAGTGTACTTACATACCTATGACAGCACGGTTGGCGCAGTGGTTAAGCGATTGACTGCTGCGCTGCGTGTCGCGGGTTCGATTCCTGCACGGAACAAATATTTGTATGACCTACATGTATTTGTTCCGAGTCTGGGTGTTTTTCTATTTATAATGTATTTACAAAAAAAAAAAAAAATGTATATGAGTAGTTTATCAGCCATCTTGTTACCATAACACAAGCATTAGGTTGCTTAGCTTGGGACAAATGGTGCTGTGTGAAATGTCCAGGGATATTATTATTATTATACCTAACAACAAATAATAGGTATAACTTTTGACCTTACATAACTAACTATATTTAATAAAACTCTTGCGAATTCACTCAAAGAGCACGAAAAAATATCCAGTCTCTCATGGACTTCGTTCACCACACGGATTTTTCGGGTGAGGGGTGCTTTCGCCAGTAGATTGGTTCTGGCCACGGGCACGTTTAGCAGTTGCGGGCGTCGCCGCCTCTACACGTACCGGTCCGGCACTCTAAGTTCCAGTTGACGCAGCACTCCCGGGTTATGTGCTACGCCGCGCAGTAGCTGCACTAAATACGCAGCAAGACTGAACTCCCGGCGAACCCTGAGCTTATTATACCCCACCATACCCAGTACAAATAATTGTCTCTTACTTCTATGTTATTCTGATATCATAGAAGAAAGAGATGAGTAGAAATCACAGGCACCTACGGTGTATTTAAAACTAAAATTATAACAGCCTCCGAAACCTATAGCATAGCGTGATCAGCCAATTATGTTCCCACTGCTGGGACGCAGGCCTCCTCACGGTGAGAGGGAGTGGGCCGTAATCCACCACGTGGGCTCAGTGTGGATTGGTAGATGTCACATGTCTTCGAATTGTTGGTTGTAGGACATACCGGTTTCCTGACAATGTTTTCCTTCACCGTTTTGAGAGCAGTGGTGTGGTGATAAAATAATTTACACAAAGCGCCTGTCTGGGTTCGAACCTACGACATACAACTTGTAAGTCACGGCCGTTACCACTAGACCACCAGTGCTCTCACCTGCATGCAGGACATTTATTGGGAACAGCCTATACTCAGCCATAAATCATATGTCCAAAGTTTTCCATAAAAAGACAAGGTATTTAAACTATCATCACCTTACCTTCCAGCAAACGCAAAGGCTTCATCGAGCTGGTCAGCGAGGAGCGACAAGTGACGCCCAGCTGGGGCGAGTGCGAGGACCGCCGCGGTCTGCTGCGGGCGATGTTGATGACCGCTTGCGATCTCGCCGCGATCACCAAGCCTTGGCCCGTTGAGCGACGGGTTGCAGCCCTGGTTGCCGGGGAGTTCTTCAGACAGGGAGATCTGGAGAGGCAGAACTTGAATTTGACGCCTATTGTAAGTACTCATTGGTTGAATCTCATAATTTGACATTACTGCGCCTTGATGTTGCAGCAATAAGGGCGGTTTTCGTCGTGCAAGTGTTAGCACTGATGTGCGATTGAGTGTGCCTAGATTTAGGAAATTAATGGCGTTTTCACTAATACACCGCCGGAGACATAAAGCGAGCTGTTGGATTTTCAACCCTCAGCTGATTGCCAAAAGTAGAAAATCCAGTAGACATTCAGTTAGGTGTCGCCGGTTTGTCGGTGTACCGAGTGTTAGTGAAAATGGGCCTAGGTGCTGTTTACAACAACCATGCAACCTTGATGACTCACAACTTCATGACTTTTGTATGTAAATTAGATATTTTATTTATAGTTGGTTTTCTTTTATTTCAGGACATAATGAATAGAGATAAGGAAGATGAGCTCCCTGCTATGCAAGTCAAATTCATCGATACTATCTGCCTGCCTATCTACGAGGTAATCATTCGTTTGAATTATTTGAGTTTTTAGCAAGATTTTCACTTAGAAAATTATTTTGGTAGTAGGTATTATTGTCAATGTATCAACATTCTTCCCGTTTCATTTCTAGGCGTTCGCAGTCCTGTCCCCGGCTTTACAGCCGATGCTCGACCGAGTGAAGAGCAATCGAAGCCACTGGATCGACCTCTCCAACAACGACAGTGGCGAGAAATTCGACTACGGGCAACTCGACAAGGAGCTGCCAGAGAGAAACGACAAATCAAGCATCAGTTCCCAGAATGTGGATGACACAGAGAACACGTACGAGGGAGACAGCAGCGGTGCTGTCAGCCTCTCCTCAGAAACCAACTCTAAATATGAAAACCTCGAGAACCCCGTCGTAGGCCTCCTGTGCAACAACGCACTCACTCTCAGGGACCCCAACGCCAAGTTCTGTCAACTCAATGACTTTTAAAAGTTCTATAGACTATGACAATGTGATAAAGTGAATAAGCGGCTTGTTAGTGCTCCCACGTTTCAAAGGCCAATAGCGAAGCCAAATCGTCCATTTAGGATGTTAGGATTAGAACACTTTAAGTTTCTAAGTATCTAGCACAACTAACAATGAAATTTCACTAAGTTTTAATTGTGATTCGTAAGTTGTATTGCATTTTAGAAAAATCAATTTATTCGTCATTGCGTGTCTGTCCATTTGTTTATACGTCACATCATTATTGTCCTATTGGTCTGCTTGGAATGTTGGATGATTACGTGAATAATTATGCAGTTCGCGGGTTTCAACTGACAGCTGTGTGATATTCGTTTAGTAAATAGATGATTTAGTCGAATTTGAAATTTATCTAAACGCATGGCGTAATTTATCGATAAGTTGACCATCGCCGCACTATTTTTATACACTTCATTATGTAGCTTTACATTTTTAAGTACCTATAAGAGAAAAATTTACAAGTAGGTATGTAATGTTTTAATTTACCTCATTCATCTATTCCTACTACGTATTACATGAAGTTTGTTCGTGTGTCGATAGTTTTGGTATCATTTAAGATACATTTTACAGCTAATGAAATATTCAATTTCTCATAGAAACAAAAATATTTCGACTTTTTAAAATACTCTAACCCACGCTAATTGCAGTAAGTGTAACAAAACAGGGCCTAACTGTCGTGACGTAGTTGTATAACCAAAATACCAAAAAGTTTTTATGTAGTTGTTGTACTAAAAATCTTATTATTTTCTATTATTCGGATTTATCATTAATTTTTTCATACTTATGTATTTCATATATGTAAAAAAAATATATTATAAATTCTATTATTAAACCTCTGATTATGAGTATGTGTGTGTGCGGAAAATATGATAGACACTTGCGATAGTTTGTGTATGTCAACTAATAATTTTCAGTCGCACAACGTAATTTTTGTAAATAATTAATCAATGTTATAAATACTGTACCTAATACTAACATGTTGTAATTTTGGTAAGTACTTATTATAAATTCGGGTTTTCTCTATTAATTATACATGGATAATTTTGTTCTATATCTGCTTATAGGAATCATGACCTCGCATTAGTTATTTTCAAGACAGTTACGGCACCCGCTGATCCATTCCAATATTATTTTCGATTTAAAATAGTTTTTTTTTTGCATCGATTTTGTTTGTGTTGTCCATCAAGTTTTTGTAGTAAACGTGTCAATTATAAAAGCTGACAGAATATTTTTTTTAAGTAACGTGTCCGTTTGTTTAAATAATAAAGAAACTAAAACAAAGAAACAATGTTTTTCATGTTTTTTTTTTATATAAGTAAATGGACATTCGCTAGTAGTTGTTCTTCTAGTCTTTTATTAAATTTGACTACGATCATCTCTTAATTTGGATTCGTTTTTGTACTTTTTAATGTATTTAAAATATTGAAAATTAATAAATGATAACATTCTAACGTACAAAGTTGTAAAACTTTTAATATTGAGAAATTACTTTCAACTCTATGTATGCTTTACATTTGGAAGCAAAACAATTTCGAGTCGTTACTTCACATTTGGATCGAACTCTTCTTTCATACATTATTATGACCAAATCCTCCTTAACGAAAGTAAAAAAAAAAATATATTTTGTAATTGGAATAATTCTCTCTATAAGCATTAGATATTTACATGAAAAAAATCTCAAATTAATTGTGGTAATAAAACTATGTACAACATTAATTTTAAGATTGCTGTAAGTATTATTAGAAAGTAATTAGAAAATTAATAATTGTAATTCACTAAATGACGAGTTGTATGGTGTGTGAATAATAATGGAGGTTGTTTTGTTCCAAACAAAAATGTTATTTATTTATGATTAAACAAATTTTGAAATAATTAACGACTTTAATTTATTTATTACGATATATTATACCTCAAATAATTCGGACTATTATTTTAAATACACGCCATCTAGTAGGCAATCGTTGTAAACGTAAAGACCATATACTTGTTCACCTCTCACTGTGTTGTGTTGCCGGGGGCGGACAAAAAACCAAAATAGTTGAAGGTAGATGAAAAACAATTACCGGAATTGCAAATAGAATAAGTTTAGAGGAATCCAGAAAATGGAGGATCGTTTTCTAATAAAAATGATAAGATATCAGTACGCTGTCGACAACTACGGTTTCAAGAAGCGAAAACTCAAGGTAATTCAAGCAAATATTTTGATACATTGTGACCGCATGAACTACTCCTACAACTTTCTAATGTTCCAATTACACATAAAACCAAGTAAATAATTTAATGTCTTTGCATAAAACAAAATAAACTAAAAATGTTGACTTCAGCACCATCTAGCGGGGAAATGGACCTTTGCAAAAAGTCATGAGAATCTCTAATGCCTTGTACACGTACCAAGTAGTAGATGGGTGAGACAGCAAAATGATGGGCCGAGAGAGTTTAATAGTTTTCCGCCAGAAGAGCGTGGATTGTGGCGGGAGCGGTTACAATGAGGTTCGCGTTATATCCTCCCCTTTTTGACCAGGTTATGACCCCATTACCTGGACAAACAAAGTAAGAAACGCATCCTCCACGCGCGTCGTATGTTTTCTTAAGGAACCTTCTAGAATGTGCTAGCTTTAGAATGTGTTAGAGGCTTCTAGAATGTTCTAGAAGCTTCGACTCGCTCTCATTGGCCGGGCGGGAACGAGAGGCGTTTCCACCAGAAGCGCGTGGATTGTGGCGGGAGCTTACAAGAGTTACAAAGAGTTATAATATATTCTACACTAAGTCTAATGCTGGGCACTGGATTAGATACCCTTCATACAAATGCCTATCTCTACCTATCTATGTGCGCAAGGGTAATGAGCCGTGTTCTTGGTATAGGTACTAAATGTAAATTTTGAATGATAAATAAATATAAATATGATACTTAAATTAGTATTCTATTTGGCTGCCCACAACATCTCAAGAATAGTTTTATCATAATATCAAAACAACCTTTTTGGTAAGATTATCGAAAATATTTGAATGGGATACTGAAAAAATATTATGTCAGTGTTATACCGACTTGAAAGAGCTTCAAAGTGAAACTTGGTTTTAAAATATATTAGTCTGTGATCGGTACATAGGAAGTTTACAAATACAAACATAAACAATATAAAATTGTGAAATATTTGAAAATAAATTAAAAGACTGCAAATTACTTTTTACTTCCGACAATTTTTCAGGAGTTTCTGCTTTATATTTTACACTAAACAAAAAATAATAAAAACCCTCTCGCACAATGGCGAAGATGGACATCACCAAACCGGAAATTATATTGCTTCTTACCGAAGCGTATGAGAAAGAGAAACGTTTGCGTTCATTTTGGGTTAGCAAAAATAAAGATAAGATACAGTTGGCGGCCACACTCACAAGAGAACCTACCAATTATTACGAGCAAGATGTCATCAAGAACTCCATGGCCGCAGGTATGGCTACAATCACTCGAGACCATGCAGTTTCTGTTCGCAACAGGAGGAAAGTACCAATCCGCGACGCAAGGTCCATACCAGGCATTGAGAGCATACAACATGATAATTCACTCATCAACCTTGGTGTGGGAGACGCCAAAGAGGACCCTCGCCTAGCGCGACCAGACACTGACTTGTCACCTGATCCCATAATGCGCCCCGTAGATCCAGAGATCAGAGAGATATTATACGAACCAAAGCCTGAATTTGGTAGGCTGCAGTATCTAAATAAGAGGGCCAAGATTATGCCGGAGAAGAAGTACTATCTTCCGGAATGCGTGAGTTGGGATCATGGTTGGCGTATATGTGACAGTAAAATGCAACAGAGGTGCCAGTATGGTCGAAACTGGATCTTGCAAAAGACCTTGAAAAATCGTGTTGGGCCGACACCGGACCCAGATCATTACAAGCAAGCAACTACCGTCGAAAAATGTTGAGCTTATTAAAGTAAAGCATTTCACGAAACAGTGCATTCATTACCTAACTAAAGTGTAGTCGTGATTTGCTATCGGATTTTTTGTTACAGGTATTATTTATTATTAATCCTTTATGTCATCTAAATACTTATAAATTACATTTATCGGGACCAGGGTCCAACTGGCAGGTTAGAGCTCCAGAGAGAGGAACCTCCGGACAATGCGAACCGTGTCCAGAAATACCGCTTTCTGAATCAAGCCCTTGATCCTGCTGCCCAACGAGAGCCTCCTCAGGTTTTGGTTGAGGCTCTTGGCTATTACTACTAACCCATTGGCTGTCACGACTATCGACATAATGATTGCCGAGTCCACATGCCACATGTCGACAACATCGCGAGCCAAGTCAAGATACTTGATTTGTTTATCTTTCTCGGCTTTCACGAGGTTCTCATCATGCGGGACGGTTATATATATTTATTATATTATTCCAGTTGAACTACTAGCAACGATTTGGGCAACAATCCTAACATTACTGGAAGACGACGATGACGATGACCCGCTGGAGGTCACTCCTACCAGGAGTTGCGAAATGGCATTGAAACTCATGCAGGATCTGGGAAATTAATTTGTTTATCTTTCTCGGCTTTTACAAGGTTTTCATCATGCGGGACGGTTATGTCAACAACCATGGTGCGCCGCTTTGATCGATCCACCACGACTATATCAGGCTTATTGGCAACAATAGTCCTGTCAGTGATGATGGATCATATAGGTTTTATTGTTATAGGTATTATTATTGTTATTTGTGGTTAATGTTAAAAGTTTTACCTTAGTTACTTAGCTAATTTTACTTTAATGATTTATTGTATGTTTTCTTTTTATTTTCTAAGTTTCAATATACAGGTAAGTTTGTACTTATTTAGTGGTTAACTATAATATAATGTTTCAATGTAATGTGTAATTTTATTGTATAATGTCCTATTCCAGATCATGGTGTACCCATGTGCCAAATTTCATCCAAATCCGTTAAGCCGTTTGAGCGTGAAGAAGTAAAAATCACACACACACTTACAAACTTTCGCCTTTATAATATTAGTATGATTATTTCGAGTAGTTTAGGAAGTCGGGTTGTGGTACTGCTTTCTGATTATTATTGGGACTCCCAATTTAAAATCATCAACATTGCTCCTTCCTTCTCTTATTGAAAAAGGACAGAGACCTTTGTTGCCCTGCAGTGAAACAGTGGTTGCCTTTCCTGTGGAAAGGCTGAACTAAGTGCTTATACTCACGAGCGGCACGCGTCAACGCAAAGGCAATGATACTTATATGCTCAAACTCAAAGCATTTATTTCATTTAAATCATTTACAGGCACTTTTGAATTGTCAAAATTAAATAGTCGTACAGTTAGTCAAAAAGTTGAAGCTAGTTGCCTATTCTAAAACGTAGAGTTTAACACTCGTCGACAATTGGATTTAGAGTTTCTTACCCGTTCTTCTCTAGAAGAACGGGTAAAACTCTAAATCCAATTGTCGACGAGTGTCGATGGCTGCAGTTGCCTCTGCCGTTGAATCCGTCCCGCTCGTGTGTATGAGCACTAGCTGATATCACTATGCGCGAGCTAACTAAGTAGCTAAGCGGTGTGGCTAAGCTACGAAACTTGCGTGTCCATTCCTACTAGAGTCAAGTAGTGTAGTGGGCCGAGTAAGGTGTGCTATGAAGATGCACTTTGCACGTAGTTGTGTAAAAACTTAGCTTGCTTGAACCCTTTACCCCCGGGGCTAAGATAAGCAAAGCTATGAAAATTAGGGCTGATTTTTCCATCGCCAGATAACTTTTCTTCGAGGAATAAAATTGGCGTTTGACAGTTTTTGTATGGAAGAACTGTCTAAAATTCAAAATTATTCCTCGAATAAAGTTATCAGGCGATGGAAAAATCTGCCCTTAGACAACACAAAACCTACCTATGGCATAAAAATCTAATATTATAATACGAAAATCTAGGGTTAATGCAGTGGCAGATTATTAGAAACCAGAAAACATTTTCGTAAGTAAATAGGTAGGTTAGGTATACGAGTTTATTATTCCAAAAACCAGAGGGGCAATTCTCGTAGGATCTCAGTCTCAATCTGTCAAAAATACCTCAATTTTCCCTACATTTTGACAGTTTTTTGACATTTTTTTGTCGCCGAGATGACACTGCGACTAGATTTTGAACGTTCTAAATTACGAGAATAATTGGCCTTCAGATTACCTTAAGTAAACCGCGAACAACTTTGATCGTGATTTGACGACGAACGATCGTTATGATCTGACGAATGTGCTGATTTTCGAGCCATGTTCTGATAAACCAGAAACAAGGTGTTATGAAAGGACTCTTAGCAAATCATCATCGTCATCACCAGGAGAGCCTGGGGGTCTACTCCGAACATTCGGCCAATACTACATCGGCCGAATGTTCGGTCGTTTCCTGCTACGAAGTTACTATTTGGTCGGTTCAGATCCTACACTCCTACACTCTTTCGAATATTGACTATGGTACCGACCCAACTGAGTCGATCCGAACATTTTTCGCATTTTTCAATAATATTCGGTTCGGCCAATGTGTCGGTCCGATCCGAACATTCGCACTTTGCACTTCGGAGTAGACCCCCTGGATTTTTGGAATGATTTTGATAATAGCTCGTATGATTACGAAAATCTTTCTTAGTTTCCAATAGACCAAGGTTTTTGACAGATTAAATTTTTCTAATTATCCTGGGATATGTACCTACATATCCTTCCGTACACCTTAGACCGCAAAGATCGCTCTTAGCGATAAGACCGCCTATTTGTGTCACCCTTTGTAAATTTTATATATCTAAGTCTGTAATGTATGTTTTACATTATAAAGAGTATTCTATTCTATTCTAGACCGTTTAATGTTCTAAGCGCTACTACTTGTACTATTATGTATTCTGTGGCGCTACGCAGCTTAACATAAATCTCTGGTGGTAAAGCAGCATAAAGTCCTGTATACACCTCCCTGATGGCGTCAGCGTAGTTTGCTACGCTGACGACACGCTGGTCCTGGCGCAGGGGAGGTCGTATCAGGCGGCGGCCGACGCGATGACACGCGGGGCTGCGATAGTCGTGGATAGGATCCGGCGGTTGGGTCTCGAGGTGGCATTGCACAAGTCCGAGGCCATGTCCTTTCATGGGCCCCGGTACGGGCCACCTTCGGGATCCCAACTGATGGTAGGAGGGGTTCACATCGGTGTCGAGGCAACGATGAGATACCTGGGTCTCGTCCTCGACAGCCGGTGGAACTTCGTCGAACATTTTCGACGTTTGGCCCCCAAACTGGAACGGGCCGGGGCCGCCTTAAAGCGGCTCCTGCCCAACCTGAGGGGGCCAAACGCCTCCTGCCGGAGGCTTTACGCGGGGATCGTGCGGTCCATGGCCCTATATGGGGCCCCGGTGTGGGCGCGTTCACTGCGGCTTCGAGCCGCACACTACCTGAACGCGCCCCAGAAGGTGGTAGCCACAAGGCTAATCCGGGGCTACCGCACGATCTCGCGCGAGGCGGCAAGCCTCCTTGCAGGACAGCCGCCATGGGATCTGGAGGCGATAGTCCTCGCGCGCCTGCATGACTGGCGCGCGGAGGCACTATGCCGGGGGGAAACTCTGCACCCGCGGCAAATCGCTGCGGAGCGGACGGACCTCCGGCGCGATCTCATGGCGGAATGGAAGGCGCGACTATCGCAACCCAGCGCAGGGCACGCCACGATAGTGGCGATAAGACCCCTCTTTGAGGAGTGGCTAGAGAGGCGTCACGGCGTTCTCACGTACCGCCTGACGCAGGTCCTCTCCCGACACGGATGTTTCGGGAGGTTCCTGCACATCATCAGGCGGGAGGAGACGCCCGGGTGTCACCACTGCCAGGATCGCCCAGAGGACACGGTGGAGCATACGGTGGAGGTCTGCCCTGCTTGGGCGGAGCCCCGCCGTGTCCTCGTAGAGGCGATCGGCAACGGCGGCGACCTCTCGCGTCCGGCCCTGGTGCAAGCCATGGTCCGGGGCGAGAGGGAGTGGGAGGCAGTCACCTCCTTCTGCGAAGCAGTCATGCTAGCGAAGGAGGTGGCGGGGAGGCTGAGGGAGAGAACCTCACGCCTCAGCCGCCGCGGGAGACGCTCCGGGCGTCGGGAGCCGCGTGACGACTCCCGGCCACCGTAGGCGCGGGCCTGCGGGCGGTGAGTAATGGGTAGCTCACCGTCCGATCAGGACCAGGCCCGTGCCGGACGGCGCGTTGTGTTCCACGCGCGCCTCAAAGAGATGTCAGCAGAGGACGGGGCCCCACAGGGCCGAAGCCTGCTGGGGCGGCGGGATTTTCCGAAAGGTTAACCGCTGCCCTGGAACAGAAAGGGCTAAGGACGGAACACGGGTGGGTTTTAGTCAGTAAAAGTCTGACACTCCCTTCCGCTCCACCCAGAGCGGGAGGGGTCATTTGATGATTTCCAATCCACAAAAAAAAAAAAAAAAAGTCCTGTATACACCGCAGACATTTGGGGTGGTCGCGCATCTGAGATAAGGAAGATGAGTCGTGCGTAACTTCGTTAACTTCCAGTAAAGTTGCAGTTTCCTTAAAAGTGGTGACCGCCACATACATGCGGCCGTAATGTCCAAGTACAATTAAAGCATTTTTTGATTTTATAATGTCCGTTTGGATTGAGGAGCCACTTCACGATTTTAAAAGGAAACTCAACCCCTTATTTAGTACACCTTAGTATCAAATATAAAATTAACTTATGATTAAAATCCTAAACTAATTATTTGAGCATGCAGCTATGTTTATGTTAAGTTTCCACGGAAATAATAATGAAGTCATATAGGATGAAAATCTAACGATTGTCTGTAAACTTTGCATACACAAAATTTATTTTAATACTACCTGCATTGTGATCACTTTCTGTTCGTAGATAATGCAAAATGTTCTGATACCTACCTGTTTACATTGGAACATAATATCATAGATACTAAACTATTATACTGTCAAATAATAGTGGAATATTATTTGTATTTTTAATTGAGTAAGGACTGATTTTTCCAACGCCAGGTAGTTTTATCCGAAGAATAATTTTGAATTTTTAACAATTCTTCCATAAAAAATCTGTCAGACGTCAATTTTATTCCACGAATAAAAATTATCTGTCGATTGAAAAATTTGCCCTAAAAGGACACTGTGATACAGTTTCGACTAGTATGGAGGACAGTGTGAATCGAACGCTACAACATAAATAACAATATCAGTGTAAGTAATTTGGTGAGTGATTATTGCTTAAATACGTAAGTACTAAATAATAATCATGTGACGTAAGTGCTTAACGAACAACATATAGAAGACGTTAGAAAGGTGAGAAATAGAATATCACACTATTTATTGGCGTTTGCAGTGTCTACCTGCCAAATGTTAAAAACCTAATTTAGGGTTGCACTTTTATAATGCAAATAAAGTTATTATTATTTACTATTACTTTTACGTCTCTTGACATATCTGGGGCCCCGGACCTTAGGCTTACGAGGAGCCGAAGCCAACTCGCAGAGGCCCGTTGCACGTTTCTAATGAAATGAAGCACTAACCGACGATCATACCTGTTTGAGGCAAGTGCACCTAAGGGCAACCCCCGGTTGGTGTAGGACTGTTGCAGGATATGGAAACAAAGATATTGAATTATGGGTTTGGGTGGCTAAGTGAACTGGTTACTATGGAAATACTATAGCTTCTGCCTGACCAATGTTTTATATAAAATACACAGATAAAATGGCAGGGGGTGACTTGCACACTCAATAATAGGCCCCACGAAACGGTCAGTAGCACATAGTGTCGTAGGAATGTCATGAGGTATCCTGAGGTGCTTATGAGGAGTGGAGAGGTATTCCACGGCTATCAAAACAATCCCTGAAGTAGGGTCAAGATCCCTACTAGCATCTTACTGGAATACTTCCTTCCTCCGAGCACGTTTGCTCTTGCGAATCTCCACTCAAGCCGGCCAATAAAGGCAAGAATGAGGTGGGAGCTCTGTTCCTCGTCATTGTTCACTCCAGCCGGCTAATAAAGGCAAGCCTATTATTAAATACTCCCTCCCTCTCCGCTTTTTTCCCTTCTCAACTCTCTCACTACTCCTGTTTATCTCGTGTCTCACTTCCAATATCGATTTTCTTCTCACGCTAAGAATCTCCGTTATTCTAACAATCTTCTCCTACTCTGTCCTTCTCATACTTCTGGCTTTGTTTATTCTTCCTTTCATATTCAGTTCATTCTTCTTTGGAATACGCTTCCTTTGGATATCAAGACGGCCACCAGTCGGTATGCATTTAAGCGAAAATTGTAGATTTATTTTCAAAACAAATAGCGTAGTCTCTACACCTCTCTCCCTTGAATTTGTATATTTACATATAGGTACATTATAAGTATATATTAGAGTAAATAGTGTGTATGTATAGGTAGGTAACCTATTTATGTATTTGCGAACCTAGTTTTTTATCATTGTTCCTCCCAAGCAAAGCACCTGCCGTCTAATCTCTTCACCACCCTTGGTTGACTGGTAAAGAATGCCTAAGGCATTAAGTGTACCTTTATACATTTTTGTGCGAAAAGTTTAAATAAATAAATAGGTACTGTTGAAAATGACAGATTTCATGACGTCCGTTATAAGATGACGGAAACTCTCTTCTAAAGAAACCGTAGCTTTAGTATGCTTGACGCACTAAGGGCTGGTTGTTTCAAACCGTTGGTTAACGTAACAGACGTACGTCAATTAATAATGATTACTTACTCGTTATTATTTGACATACGGCAAGGCCATAATTTTGTAATCGTAATTTGAAACAACGCTTTTTTGGTTTGATGATACTTAGCGCCATGTTTGACATATATACGCGTACAAAAGTCATAGCAAAGATAAGCTAATCTGCATCGGGTAATTGATTGAGAACCGATTTTATGGAAGGAGTAGTAAAAAAAACTCATTAGCTGCATAATATTAATTTAAAAAAGGTACTAAAGTACCTATTATAAGTACAACTCCGCCTAATCTCCGGGGAAAACAGGCGTTATGTTATGTTACGTGTGACACTTGTTATCGATTCAAACTATGGTAACTAACCACCATACAATAAATGTATCCGTGTACAGTACAGCATCATCCATTGCTTGTCGTATCGTATATCCTTCAGCGAAAACGCGCTCGCTTAGAAGCGGTAACTAAACGAACGACTTTGCTTACTAACATTCAGCCAATCACCTAACGCCAAAGGATCACCTCAGATGGCGTGTTTTCCCGCCAAAATTTTCATCAATAACACTGCGCATGTTGCTCTAGTACACACCTGTCTCTTTCTCGTAATAAGGAAAGTGAGAGGGAAAGTAGATAACCTCCAAAAATACACGCATGCGCGGGAAGAAGCCTTTTAGAAAAAAAATGTTGGCTAGACAGCGCGTTTTCGTTTCGTTTTCCGCGACTCACATCACTGGAAATGCTGTGTGTATAAAATAGTGCAGTGAAATTGTACATTATTGTAAATTTTACTAGAATGTTATAAATGAATATTAGTTTACTGCTTGTAGTATACGTAAGTAGGTAAAATATATAGGATTAGTGAGTAATTATTAATATAAATTAGTGCTATAAATCAATTGAGCTGAAATTGCATTAAATCTGAGTTAATTATTCGGAATGGTACTGTGTGTTTGGACATAGAAGATCAAAGTTTATATTTGGTGAGTATATTGTGCTACAAATGCATTCTTTAGTGCCAGATGGAATAATGTGGCACCTAATAATATAACCTGTGTACAGTGTACCCAGTACATTAACATGTACGAAGCTGGAATACGTCTGACCTTCTTAGCTTTGTTTATTATGAATACCGTTATTTTTATATCAAACATGTGCTCCACATCTCGATACTCTGCAGGACTAAATAATCGGCCCGATCGATACGTTCACCATCAGATTCAGTGAATTTTGTATGACACCGTGATATAAAGCATGGTGTTACAGTAACCTCATGGCTTTTTAATGATTTCGTGAATAGGTTTTAATCTTGACACATTATTCATTTAAGTATACAGTTTTGTGAAATAATAGAACGTATTTTATTTACACAGGTTATGCAAATACGCCATGATTTCAGTTGAGAAAGAAAAACGTGAAAATTATACTAATGAAATTTTCCTTAAAAAAGTATTTACACTAAAGTTCAAATCTCTTTTCGTGCGAAATGTTTTATAAATTAATGTTGGTTGCAATAATTTTTTTGCACTTCATGTCAAAATTATGATTAAATAGGTACAAATAAATGGCTGCGTTCACGATGTTTGATGATAATTTAATTTGTAAAATATTTGCTTCAAATAATGAATAATTGAACATCGTTTCTATAACATAAATTATTATAACTAGTAGCTGGATAAATGTGCAATTTCGCGGGTTCAGTAATAAATTTTGTTACATCGGTTTCAATTTCAAGGTAAAAAAATTGTATTGTTTTACGATAATTACTAGTATATAGTCAGCTCATTTTGATATTGTGTCCCTACCTATTCTATTTGCTGTATTTGCGGAGTAAAAGTCGATGGAATGTCGTATATTTCTGATAGAGTTAGAAATACTGCTGAATTATTTGGCCGTCATTGTTCTATCAACGACTCACGAAAACAATTATGAAATTACATTCCACACTTCTCCGTCGGGAGTTATTTTTATTAAAAGTTATGGGTAAATTAGCTATTTGAATTATACTCAGCATATAATCAGCCTTTAATGTTTCTACTGCTGAGACACAGGCCTCCTCTCTTCAAGAGCTGGGCTGTAATCTACCACGCTGGCCCAGTTCAGATTGGTAGATGTCACATGTCTTCGTTTTGAATTTTTGGTTCTAAGACGTGCCTGTTTCCTCACGATATATTCCTTCACCGGCATTATACTCGGGCATTTTTCTAAATGTCATGTAATGATGTACTGAGAAAACTCAACTCATAAAATATTGCAATATCAAAAAAAAAAATTTCTTTATGGGATTTGCCAATACTTTTTGGTTGTATAGTCAAATACCACATATTATGTTACGAGTTGTTATACCTATTTCGTATGTATGTAGTTATCTTATACCTGCCAAATTAGCTACTAGAATGTTCATTTAAAAGATAACTTTGACAAAGGTAGACAGGAATTGTTTACTAACAGAGGGAACAGTTTGAATAGAAACCTCACGGTCTACCCTTTGAGCTCTACCTCCTGTAAAGTATTACAGAAACAGAATATTAATACATATATGATATTATCTATATCTGTACATAGTAATAACAAAGTAGCTTTTCGCGTCTGTCTGGACTGGTAAACAATAGATTTTCATGATAATGTAGACATGCGGTTTTCACTACATTTAGAACATTTATTCCGGAAGGTTTTGGAACGAAGTTGCTTATCGCTCGTTATACTATTCTTGACGAATGAGAGCTAGACCAAAAATAGTGTACCATATTAACCGTCGTCGCGAAGCGACACTTTTGTTTATTTATTTAGTTTTGTGATTTAGTTGCACTCAAACGCTATTAATTTATTTCATTGTGCATGTTACATATTTAATAAATAATACACAACAAAAGAAACTTCGTTCCAACCGACTTGACTTCGACTTATTATTTGTGTATTACAATTATTACTAACTCAGTTAAAGCATTTCGATGTTTTGACATGTTATATTTATATACGTCGACTGTGAAAGAACAAATCGTATTCGGGTAAAGACGTGGTCCTGCCTAAACAATTATGTATAACTTTTTATGGCATTGCAGATACTTTTTGTCGCATTCACGTGACTCTGAGTCACCATCCTTATTCCTTATCCTTCCCACCCTCCTGCCTATGTTCCAACTTGTTTGGGATCGACTCAGCATGTTTTTCTTCTTTCATAGTCTTAGTTGCGAGTAACTCCTAGTTTTCTTAGCATAATCAGCCGATAATGTTCCCACTGCTGGGACACGGGCCTCTGTGGACACTCTCTGTGAGAGGGAGTGAGCCCAGTGCGGATTGGTAGATGTTACATTTCATTGAACTTTTGGTTCTATTGCTGCTGGTGCTGGTTTTTCTCACAACGTGTATGTTTTCATTTCATAGCATATTAATTAAGTACACTAAAGACAGTTTCGTGATCCAACTGCTTAGTGAAAGGCAACTACAAACGCTTATAAATAATAACACTGCACTTAAAATAACGACCATTTAGAGATTACTATGGGGCGCTGTTAACAAAATACCTTTTTGGCATCATAAACTAATGATAAGTACCTGATAAGGAAAACAGAGCGTTTAACTGTGTCAAAATATATTTAAAACAACAGTTTGTTTCCTTTTGACTGCGGTCGTTTAAAACATTCGTGCACAATACTTAATGGTACACAGTTCTAAATTATCTTGATCTATCAATAATGATAGCATCTGTTTACGCAATACGCACCCATATTTTGAACTAAACAAGATTCGAATTATTTTGCTGCATGCCATCCAGTATTCACTAGTTGAATTAATATTATCAAACGCACTAGGTCAGTTCGTTGAAACAGTCGTAAGTAGAATATTACACGAAAATAGAAGGTTTATGTGTTAAATTATTTATTTTGTTTTGATTTTTTTTTTCTTTTTTTTTTTCAGGTTTCGTGTTGAATAAGTTGTGTACCGCGGTCCAGCAAAATGTCGAAACGTGAGTTTTTTTTTTACTTGTTTGTAATTTGGTTGCAAATCCCACTGTAATTCTATTTTTTAAGTTTTGATAGAAGCTTTTACTGAACTCATGAACATTTCAGTTGGAATTTCAACGTATTATTCAAGGTTGCTTGTGGAATTCTGATACCAAACAGTTTTGCGTTGGATAGCAGAAGTTGGTATTGGTCTATTTGTTGAAAATTCTTCTGATTGTGTCTTTGTAATACTTCGATTGATTCAAGGGTCCGCCATCACGTAAATTTTAACTATCTAAGAAATAACTTTAATAAGGGCTCTTATCATTGTGTAAGGAAGTGTCATGTTTAAATAATAATTATAACGATTGTTGATTGCACAATAAAGCGAGCTATCCGATGAAATAGGCAACGAGGACATAGATAGTAAATATTTGCTTTAGGCACTTATCAACTTGTATTGAATGTGTCGATAGTATTACACAAACGTACCAGCCCGGTGTCTGGATTTGTACCCGTTTTTATTATTTAATCTATAATAATTATATAAAAATGAAACCCTATTTCCCTTGGTCACGCCATAACTTGAGCACCACTTTACCGTTTTCATCCATCTTTTTTTTTAAGGTTTCTAATACTTTGTAGAAGGTTCTTAAGAACCTAAGAGAAAAAAATATTAAGAAAGTTGCTTCACGCGGACGAAGTCGCGGGCAAAAGCTAGTTAATTATAAAATGAAACCAAATAAAATTGATTTGAATTTTATCAAAAATCAAATCAATTTTATTTGGTTTCAGACTGATATTATTATTGATTAAACTGTGCTATTGCGCAGTATAATAAATTATACTGTGACATTAGGCTCGCCCCGTGTTACAAGGGACTTAAACTTAACTTACTATATGTACGTATACCGCTGCCTAACCCTTCGGGGAATACAAGCGTGATGTTATTGTTATGTTGTTGTATTATAGTTTTATTAATCAAACATTTAAACAGGTATCCTATCCACTTAAAATCAATGACTTTCTTCTCTACTCATCACATCCCATTTACCAAAATGTTAAAATTGTTAATTGTATGTGTATGTTGTTTAATTGAACGTTATGATCGGTTTAAAGAGTTCTCCATCATTATTCAAACGGCTCAAGCTGTTACTGACAGCTTTAAATTATTTTAAACCACCATTCTAATTGCTTTTCTATTTGTAATTTATTTAGCATCCATGCTTAAATAAATTACAAATAGTATATAATACACGTTAGTCTGTGATGACCTCGGGCGAAACAAATGTAGATACAAAATGGATACCACAGTAGCAGATCGATGATAAATGAGCAACTCACTTGCGGCGAAATGTCGATATTGTATAGTCGACCTCGTAATCGGTTTACCACCCCGAATGTTGTCACTTGCACGTCATAAAATGATAAGGTCTAATTGTTGATATGACAGCTAGGTAGATAGTTTCAATCTTAAATCGGGTTCACACGGTTCGATTTTAGTTGATCAACTTGGCAGATGACTTAGCAGTCGAATGCTATTTGAACCGTCTGAACAGACTTTCAATCAAACAACAAAAGTTGTTCAACAGAGATCGAATTGTGTGAATCCGGTATTAGTGCAGTCAAATTCAAAATATTTTATTTCACATAAACCTACATGGGCAAATGGGCACTTATGAATGTCAGAAACTAGGTGCTAGCGTCAGAAGCTAAGTTTTAATTGACTGGGATTGTTTGTCAAAAGTGGTAAACAATTACGAGGTTGGCTATACAATACCAACTGTCTACCGCTGCCTCATTATTATAATAATTATTTCACGGTCGACGTTTATGAAGCATGAAATTACCGCACTTGCAAAAATATCATCGCTGTATAATTATTGGTGTTGTGTTCGTATTGGTCATGTTATAATACTTACTCGAATATTTTAAAATACTGTTGAACAGGCACAATTTTACAACATTATGTACTTACTTTAAATAGGTCATTGTTCTGGCATGTACAGTCACCTTAGAAATAGGTTCGTCACCTAAGGCTATACCTAAGGGCTATTTTTGTCTGCTCAATGCACGATAAAATCTGCTTTCCCGACTCAGCATTGTAATATTCTGTTGTAATGTCAATATCGAATGACATTCAGCCATCTTCTTTACGTGTCTATCAGTGTCACATTTTCATTACGGTCTGATTAAAATACATTAAACAATATATACATACATATATGGTATAAAATGGCCAGCCGATCGATTCTGTAATAATCTCACCGTGAAAAGTTAGGTGAAGTGAGCTTAGAGTGAGTTGTCAATAGTGTCAATACCTAGTATTAGTTGGAATGACAGCTCACTCCACGCCACGCTAACTTCACCTTTTCACGGTGAGATGGTTACAGAATCGCAATGCAGGTCATTAAAAAGGTTTTTGGTTGAGGTCAACTCAATATTGGACAAAGGTGTGCTCAGTGCCGTAGCTTCAAAAGGTATTATGTGTGCTGACTTGATAAAGGACAGAATACGAAAACTGAAGAAGATATAAAAAACTTCACTGTACCTAGGTAAGTTTCACTAAAGTTAGCACTCCTGCTTTCTTCACAAATTTTAGTTTGTTCTAATCCAATAGTACTTAATTTCTCTTACTTAAAGCTCCACAAACAATAATATAGCAAAAGGTCCTGTTACCAAGTGACTGGAAGGGTCATAAACTCGCACTGCATACCATGAAGTCGTAAATCTGATTCTTTGGTGAAGAAAAGCGCTGTAAGTTGGCTTTTGAATTTGAAATCCTACTAATATTATAAACGCGAAAGTTTGTATGGATGGATGGATGTTTGGTACTCTTTCACGCAAAAACTACTGAACGGATTTGAATGAAATTTGGCACACAGATAGTTAATAACCAGGATTAATACATAGTTTACTTTTTATCCCGATATTACTACGGGATCGAAACTTATGCAGGTGAAACAGCGGGGCGCAGCTATAAGTTCAATAAGTCTGTCACCTATCATTATCACCTACTTAATACCGTTATTAGCTGATTGTGTGTGTGAAACAGCAGCTTAATTCCTCACTACTGACATATAGCTGCGATATCTTATATATTTATTAATATTTACAACTTTATTCGGCCACTCTAAGCTGCCTATATCAGTTTGAAAGTTTTACCATACATTCCTCATAAATAAACTAATATTTTCAATATAACACAATTAGTAGTTCATTGTCCTAAGTAAGTTACGAGAGTCAACTACTAGAAACGGGTTATTATGGGGTATTCGTGAACGTTAGGTTGGCAACCTCACGGGCTATTTGCGGATTTGTATTGAGATTTCAATCGGTTTCATTCATATGAGGCTGCAGAGAAAGAATGCTGTTTTATTTGCTGACTCTGCGACTCTGCTTTCGATTAACTACTTTGTTTCTGGTTTTAGATGAATAGGCTATTGAACTAAGTTAGCTTTGCATTCGTAAGGCTTTTCCATGAGAACAAAAAGCTTTAGTATCTTGGGGGTCATATTTCTAGTAATTTGATACCACTAGCCCTAAGTACTCCCCTGTAGGTACCCGAACGCCTCATCAGGCCTCTGATTAATATAATTTAATAATGTATTTATTTTCACTTCGAGACACAAACATCAGTGTAGCCCAGGCTCTTGGAGTTCTTGTACCACAAGAGCCAGAAATACCAAATTAACTGTTGTGATTGGTTGATCAATATTCATAAGTACATACATATACTCACGCCTTTTTCCCGTGGGGGTGGGCAAACACTACAGAACACCACATTACATACTCCTTACATACTCCTTTTGCCTGCACATAATAGCATCCAATCAATTGAATTCAATAGCCTTTCAGAAACTGGTACATAGGTGCTTAGACATCATCTTCCTGCCCTTGTCTCATGTTACTTTCACAGGTTTCATGTTTCGTAACACGTTTTCTTCTTCCATTCTCTCCTGTCAACCGTTAACGCTGTCCACTCCCTCCTCTTACATACCTATATATTCTTTTAATCAACTCGTATTGTTCCACTGTTGGACAAACGTTTCCCCCACAGCTTTCTACTGTTCCCTGTGTGTTGTCTTCTACGGCCAATCTCTCATAAATGCCTCTCAAGTCATCACACCAGCGTTTCCTAGGTCTTAGGTCTCCCTCGGTGACGACGCCAGTATTATTAGACAAGGATAACAATGAATATAATACTGATTTAAATTTAGACATAACGGCAAAAATATAAATTCAACCTTCAATATGTATCACTTTGACTTCTGCTCACCCCAATACGAAATTGTAAAAAATCAAAGCAGAAAAAATAAGGCTATGGTGAGTCATGGTTTCGTCCGCTCCGAGGTTTATCGCCTTCCCCACTTAGTTAATGTTTAGGTGCGGAAAGTGGGGGACACAGTTGATTGCGGAGAAAGGGGAAACGTTGACTTCCACCTATTATGTTGGTGTTATTACCGATAGGTACTAAGGTACCTACAGTGCAGTGTGTATCGTAGCAACTGGGTTTGGCAGACTGAGGGAAAAAACCCAAAACATTCTGTTTTCAAAATGTGCCACGAGCCAATTTCGCATTGGGTGACATTTTGTTTGTCTTGGTAGACTTGGTAGACGTAGGTTTAGGGATTAGGAGTAGAAGTATCCAAAATCCCAAGGGTCGCAAAATAACATTGTCCATCAAATTGAAAAATACGTACTAACTGTAGATTATACTATTATAGAACGTTGATAATTAAGGGGGAATCACTTATTTATAAACGCTGCTCTTACAGTTAAGAGACGTTGATAATTAAGTGGTAACGACTTATTTATAAACATTGCTATTAAAGTTAAGAGACGTTTAAACGTAACATATACATATGGTTAAGCAGACGTTTATCATTGCTTAACTTTAAGCAACGTTTATAAATAAGCCACTTAACTTAGGGCTGATTTTTCCATCGCCAGATAACTTTAATTCGAGGAATAAAATTGGCGACAGTTTTTGTTTGGAAGAACTGTATAAAATTCAAAACTATTCCTCGGAATAAAGTTATCAGGCGATGGAAAAACCAGCCCTAAGTTAAGTGGCTTGTTTATAAACGGTGCTTAAAGTTAAGCTGTGATAAACAAAAATTGATTTGATAAACAAAGTTCTTGATAGGGAAAATCAAGATAATAAACTTAGATGGCCTTTTTGACTGCTAGGCTGACAATTATTTGCGTAGTATTCAAAATATATTTTCAATATTCGGGATGAGGAGAGTTTCCATTTTATTACAATGGAATATACCGTTTTTAACACGCTTTTTATGATACCATAGAGAAATAGGAGAAATTATGAATAGATGCATACTAAGGTGGGGCGTTCTTTTAAGAATAAAATTCTCGATGCTTGCTGATGGCTGAGTTGATGTTAATTGTGCAGTTCAAGCATGCGAAATTCAAACTAGAGATAAAATTAGCATTCCTACTGTCGGTCCTTAGCAGCTCAATATAAAGTATCAGATATCCTGATTAAGGGATATCTGTAGGAAAGATAACAATAATCTTACATGCATTTTCTGTCGCGAATGTATTTATGGAAAACTTAAAAAAAAACTTTACTAAACATTTATAATGACACAATAGCGGCTGTAGCAGAAGAAAACAGTTCTATTCAGTTTACATCATGAAGAATTTTAAAACGGCACAAACAATTTAGAAAAGCACCGTATTGGATAAAAGTACTGCAATCATGAAACGGTGGCCAAAAGCTGACGCAAGAAATTACGATACAATTCCTCTTTTTACCGTAAACTACGGTTCATAAGTTGACTGTGCACTGAGTAACTCTCGTTTCGAAACGTGCCCTAAGTAATTCGGGAACCAATGTCCACAAAAGCGCTGTATCCATACTGAATAAAAATACCTAACTACTGTTATATAGGTAACCGCTTAACAACGAAGAAAAACGTATGCAATAAACTCAGATACCATTTTTTATTTAACCGTAAACCACGGCTCAAAAGTTGACTCAGCACCAGCTAATTCCCCTTTCGTAACGTGCACGAAGTAATTCGGGGACTGTTTGTTTTGGCGATCGTCGACGAAGATTGCCGGTCGTTGCACCCGCTGCAATTATAGTGAGAGCTCTGTCGGTCAGTGCGGACCGTGCACCAGGTTTCTGTGTCAGCGCAACCGGACCTGCAGTTGGCAGCCTCCGATACCACCTACATCATTGTTAATAGCTCGATGTATTGATGTAGCAGGTGTATTTAATTGAGTACGGTAAAAATGAGCGAGGTCGCCGATACAGCTATCTTCTAACGAGTGAAAATGTCGGGATTGTGGTCGGGGAAAGAAAAAATACTATATTCCGTACTAGCTAGTTAAAGTGCTTCCTGTGATTGATTTTGAGAGGAATGAATAATTCATTCCTTTCAAAATATTTAATTCCTTTCAAAATATTAAGATTATGAAAATCTTACAACAGACAGACTTTTCCCGTTCTGTAAAATGTATTTCTACAAAGTTTTCCTAATTAGGTGAATTGGTTATTTAAGATATCCCAGCCCAAAAAACAGCTTTTCAAGATTTTACATTTTACTGGTTTTTATTATTCTGTTGAGAACGTGACCTCTCTCATGTATTCCTTTGATTGCCACATAATAATCACATGATAAAAGTGAGGTAGGTACAATATTAATTCGATACTTCATTCACAAATTCAATTAAATCAATCGAATTCATTAATTTCATCATAATTTCATTAATTCGTACTCATGTTCTTACGATGACTTGATTGAATTTGAGCAGTTACTTCCACTGTTCCACCTTGAGCTTTGTCTCAATAGCTCACTATTTGTCTTTTGCTCAATCTCATACATTGTTTGCTGTGAAAATTGTTCGCAAAATCGTTTCTAATATCGAACAATGTGCCACTTTCTAATCTTATAAATCAAACTACGTTTTGTCAGTGTATGATAAATGTTACCCAGGGCCACGCTGTGAACCATAATTTTACGTCTAACTATACATAATTGTAACTCCTTTTCTTTGTCATTTTTGAAGTTAACAGATTCAATTTGGTCTTACAAAACCAGTTTTATCATTTCTCATCAGAATTATTTATTTTCTGCCACTTCGAGTTTATCTAATTCTATAAAGCAAAGCGTCAAACCGAAAACATCAGATGCTGCGGTCGTCGACCTCGGTTCTCCGGTCCTGCCTCACAGATGATATGATTCGATAGATAACTGTATAGATTTTTTATTGCTTCCAAATTTAGGTTATGCATTTGATTCGTGATCATTTTTTTTTGCTCGCAAATAGAGTCTCTTATACTTTGTAACTGTTTGGATATGTGACGTCGGGCATTGTAATTTTATAGTTGATCGTTTTTGTAGTGTAATGAGAAATACACGTCATCCTATTGAATTGGGCGCAAACTATAGGTTGTAGAGGTTTTGAACAATTCCACCTTGAGATACTTTGCTGGGAAAACTCATATTTTTTACCACAATTTTCGAAATTGGTGTGTGCGCCGCGCCATTATACAGCACTAATGAAAGAAATAGCATCTAACGGATCGGTGCAATTACTTTAATGGTTTCAACGCTGAAAGAAAGGAAATAACATAATTTTCGACTATTTTCAGTAGAAAGCTTCGAAATTTATTTTAATTCCATAATTTAAAATTTGTGAAACTTTAAAATCCTAACGTGTTTTCTGGTAGGTATTTCTATCTTATTTTATCTTTGTTAATGTGTTAGGACGGTCATTAATATTACACTTTACGTTTTTACTGGTTGATGACGCTATTTAACCATTAATAGCATAAAAGATAAAAGCGAAGTTCAGCAAAAAAAAAAAAAAGATTACCAGACAGTATTATTTATAAGTCAGTCCAATCTGACAGTGTGAACAATGGTCAATAAGGTTTTTTGTGTGATTTACAATGAAGTGGGTCACAGGCATCACATAACTGCTCATGACACAACACTCCCGCGCAAGTTCAACACTTTGGCAGCGAATGCGTATGCACACAGATTTTACTAACGTTTTGCAGACATGCAATTAGGCACAAACCTTTGTGTCTTTGTTTGTTGATATGAAGTGTAAATTGAATAAACATTTTGAAAATAGTTTACGTTCCTTTTGTGTAGAAACTGTTTTGAACTTTCTGAACTTTAAGCTACGATAAAGCTAAAAGCTAAAACCATTCTTGCCTGCATCTGAAAATAAACTTACTTATCAGCTAAAGTTCTTGCTCAAGTCTGCAATTCCGTTTATCCAAGAACAGTTTGATGTTATTCATACATTTGCAACACGTGTTTAAAGTACATCGCCTCTACAGAGGCTGATGATCTATGTTTCGGTGTAGGCGCGTTGCCTCCATCTGCTGTTGTACCGTTACTCGACACACTAACCGCAAACCGGGAGATTAATGTAACCAGTCTGCTCTGGCGCATAGAGGGCGGCTGCGGAGGTTCATAGTTCCATTCCGACACGAAATAGGTCGAAGATAGATGTGCAGCTCTATGATTATAATCATGCCTTCGGCTTTCTTTGTCTTTGTCGAACAAGAAACGAAACTTGCAATGGGCTGCCATGATTATGCGCGGTTCCTATATCGATATATGAATGGTTTAAGGTTACCAATGGGAGGTTGGTGGCACCGGCAAATAAAGAGACTCGTAACGTACGTTAATACTTTTTATCTTTCACGGTAGGTAAGATCTTCTCATTATGTAAAGTTATGGGGATTTATGCCTTACTTTGCACAGAGATGAGCGCTATGCACATTCATAAGCATGTTTTAACAGAAATGCTGGTACAGTTGGTTGCTTCCTCTTTTAATTGACTTGACAGAGTTGACTATCAGCATGGCTATTCTTTAAAAATCTCATCGTGAAAACTTAAGTGAAGTGAGCTTAAAGTAAGCTATCATTTCAACCAATGCTAGGGATTAACACTATTGACAGCTCACTTCATCAACATTTTCACGGTGTAGTTTTTACACAATAGGTACATCGGCAGGTCCGATAGTAGAAGGCATAGTAGGCATTGAAATGCCTGTACATGTAATTTTATATCCATCTCCATACATGCGTTTCCTTCGACTATTCGTTTCCTTTAAAACAACAAAAGAAACTTGTAGCGATGTATTACTTAGATTACAAGTAGGTGCATAAATTAGGCAAATTAGGCAATCATATCTAAGTATAGTTTCAATCATTGTGCAATGTTAATAAAATTGGCAATATTAGTCATAATGTTCAATTATCGGGTAATTTTCACCTTTAATGGCAATGGCAGAGAGAGGCGGAAAGACGGTAGGGACTTTTACCTAGCAGTGGCACAATAATATAAACAGAAATTAAAAAAAATTACATTGTTCCTGCTCATTAGGCACAAACTGCCGAGTAAAGTTCGTTTCATAAAAGAAGTCTCTTAGACGCGGCGCCACTGTCATACGACAGAATCATACATATTGATTGATTTATTTATCTCGACACTATAATATTACAGGCACTGGTTAATAAAATGCACAATCTTAAATAGACAAAGGTGTCTGAGGTAGGAGGGTAGTAGGAATGTTGCTAACTGTATAATAATAATTATTGACGGCGTGGTTGGCGCAGTGGTTAAGCGATTGACTGCTGCGCTGCGTGTCGCGGGTTCGATTCCCGCACGGAACAAATATTTGTATGACCTACATGTATTTGTTCCGAGTCTGGGTGTTTTTCTATCTATAATATGTATGTATTTACAAAAAAAAAAAAAATTGTATATAAGTAGTTTATCAGCCATCTTGTTACCATGACACAAGCATTAGGTTGCTTAGCTTGGGACAAATGGTGCTGTGTGAAATGTCCAGGGATATTATTATTATTAATTAGTTCTTGTTGCCGCGCGACTTCTTTCCGTGGAACGGACTTATAGTTAGTCGTTCATAACCCAGCAATAAGGAGTAACAGGAATACTAATAATGTGCAAGCCATACAAGGAGTTATTACCGACGCGTCATTGTTCCAATTCCAACAGCGAGGCCTATTGCTTTGTATATATTTTAAGAGAAGAGAGCCAGTGTAATAATTTCAGGTTTAAAGTTCATATGATCCTATTGATTGACTATTTCATAAAATATCAATCAGATTTTAATTATTGTAATTCTGTAAATTCATACTTGTTATGGTCGTGAATCATATTTCGCTTTTTTTTTTGCAACCTGCTAATTGCAAAAAAATTAAGAAGAACCCTTGCGCGTCCCCCTCAAAATAATAAAATAACTGGTCGCAGAATTTTATAGGGATTTATTCTAACAATTACAGCAACACAACTAATTCCCCATACTCGATTCCACATGTAAATTAGAAAATAGATTCCATTTTGAGTTCTCAGAGCTTTGCTTTCAGGCAATAACAATAAAACTGTTTACGACGCACAAACGCTTCGACGGGAAATTAGCACATTATCTCTTCTCTTTCGGGCGAACTAAGCTTGAAGTACTTATGTATCAAAGTCTTTGAACCGACTACAAAGTAATAACGACTACAAAGTAATAAACTTTAGAGAAACTTGACGATGCATTCATTCATTAGTTTTTACGTGTATGTGAGGAAATACCATACCATATGTCAACAGCGCATTCTCTCCTAGTTCAGCCACATAGAACGCCGAGGCGATGAAACTTTTGAAAAACTGATGGTGGTTGAACACCGAAGGCAAGCGATCGCGCGGTCGTTCACCAACACGATGGGCCCGCTGGTGAAGGGATCATCGTCCTCTAAACACGGTAGTAAAGGATGCGCTGGACAGAAACCGTTGAAGGCGGATCATCCGCTCCAGATGCAACTCCGAAGCTGACCACGATCCTCAGACGTGAGACACCCGCCATGGTATCTGAGGCCAAAGTGTTCGCCCACATATGGGAGTGGCGAGAGGAGGCAAAACGCTGGGGCGTAACTCCGCTGCCGCGAAAAATCACGGTACAGCGGACAGAGCTCCGGCGGGATCTCATGGCGGCATGGAGAGTGCGATTGTCGCAACCCAGTGCTGGGCACGTCACAATTGCGGTGATAAGTCCCCTCTTTAAGGAGTGGCTAGCACCTGACGCAGGTCCTCACCGAAAACGATTGTTTCGGGAGGTTCCTGTTCAGAATAAGGCGGGAGGAAACGCCAGGGTGTCACCACTGTGTAGATCGCCTGGAGGATACGGTGGAGCATACGGTGGAGTTCGTGGAGGTCCAGGCCATGGTACGGAGCGAGAGTGCTTGGGAGGCCATCACCTCCTTCTGCGAAGCAGTAATGGTCTCAAAGGAGGAGGTGGAGCGCGTGATGGAGAGGCAATCTCTGCGCCCTCACGTCCCTAATCGCCGCAGGAGACGTCCTGGGCGGGAGTCAACAGCCAACTACCGGCCACCGTAGGCGCGGGCTTGCGGGCGGCGAGCAATGGGCAGCTCGCCGCCCGATAAGGACCAGGCCCGTGTCGACGGCGCGTTGTGTTCCACGCGCGTCTCAAAGAGATGTTAGCACGAACTGACGGGGTCCGCTAGGGCCGATGCCTGCCAGGGCCGCGGGTTGTTCGAAAGAGATACCGTGGCCCCTGGCACAGGCAACTGGAGGAACAAGGGTGAAGGGTGGGTTTTAGTCAGTAAAAGTCTGACACGCCCTTCCGCTCAGCCCAGAGCGGGAGAGTCCATTTGATGATATCCCACCCAAAAAAATAAGGGACCGACTACAGAGAGAGGAAATAATTGTAGCGGAATTCCAATTTTGTTTTTTCAAAGGACAACGACGTAGAGCTACGAGATGTGCGTAGCGTTCGCTACGTTAATAACATATTGATTAATGGGATTTGTTTGAAGAATACACGCATATGTTCTAGATAATCAGGCTCAGCGCAGAAAGTTGATAGCCCATCAGATTAATTTTATTTAGGCATTCATTTTTAGTTTAACTTTACTGTTGTCTCGACTTTTTGGAGGTGGGCGTTAATGACTGCGACACAGTATTATACTAATGCAGTTGTTATCGAACACAGTTTCTTTAAACTAAGTTTGGGTTTCAATAAAAAATATTATTAAAATATTATATTATTTATTTGTCGCCTAGCGGTAGGTTTAATGAATACAAGTAAGAGACACAAGACCTCTGGAACTAACATCATGATATGTCATATTAAATTTATAGCGTAGCTAATTTGCAGGAAGTAGGCGGTTTCAATCGACGGTGTAACAGAAATTTGGGAATTGGCAACGCTTCGTTTGAAAATCACAAGGTAGGTGATCCCGGGGGTTTATGGAAAGCTGTTATTAGTTGTTTACTGAAAGCTGGTATTACCTAGCTGTTACGACAGCCACAAACACGAGGGGTTGCCTGCCAAGCCTATCTTTACGGAGTAAAACCACATGATAAAATAAAGAGTTCTAATGCATTGCAGTTAACATTCTTCTTTTTACATTAGCATATTATACACGCGCACGCGCATATTATACGCTACATTATTTTAAGAGGTCTCCTACAGGTGTCCTTAATGGTTCATAAAATTTATTTGTAACATATAAATGGCCTAATCGAGCTTTAAATTAGACTCAATTGCCTATTACTCGTACACCAGCATAATTAATATTATCATAGTAAGAAATATATCAATAAATAGTTCTTTCTAAATATGTATTTAGAGAACTATTTATGTATCGCTTAAAAATATTTTATAGTCTGGAGAAAAACATTAACACAGTTTTTATTATATCATGTGATATCCTTTGTGCGTTTGGCTATGGTAACATCAAATATTCTAAGGCTGGCAACACACGCTACGTAATGCAATGATAGCGAGCAGCGTTTGTGCACAATTTTGCGTTGCTTTGTATGTTGCCTTGTAGTTTTTACATACATACGTTCACACATGATTGTACCTACCTTAAAATTCTTGTTCACCAGCGCCTTCATATTATCCTCCAGACCCCTAGTTTTACACATAAAACGTGCTTTCCAAAGTACTCTAGTTTTCGTGTCCGACTCTGTCGGGACAATGTGTTTCAGTAATACATACCATAACATAACATAACGCCTGTACTCCCCAAAGGGTTAAGCAGAGGAGTGCCTATAGTATAACCACATTTCGCCATTCCTACTACTCGTACGTCGTCAGAAACACTCACGTTGACCGCCAGACAACGAGATACAATAGAAAATCTATTGTGGGCGGTCACTGGTGAACGCGGTGGCAGTCAATGCCTTATAGTATCCATAATGTCTTAATATAAAACCCCTCGAAGAATAACTTATTTTTGAAAATGAGTCAAACAAACCTTCCTACTTCCTTACGACAAAATTACATACCTTTTCACCCAGCTCGAATTATTTCTGAGCAATAAACTAAGCAATATATTATCCTTAACAAAGTTATTAACGAGAGAATATATTCTTCAATGACACGTAAAAGGTTGGAACTTCCATAATCCGTTATAATATCATTAAAATTGTTTATGGAGTGTGGTTGGAAGCTTTTCAATGTTGCAAATTAATAAAAGTCGATGACGAAGCGAACAAGGAAATAATGAGAAAAGTGCGGCCTCTATCATAGTAATGAATTTATTGTTTTGTCGAGGACGATACAAAAACCCGCGAGAAGAGATGTGTCATGGCAGATTTTATCTACATATATCTACTTCTATACTAATATTATAAAGAGGTAAAATTTGTGAGGTAAAATATGTAGGGGTAATCTTCAGAACTACTGATTGGATTCCGAAAATTCTTTCACTAATGGGAAGCTACAGTATTGCCGAGTCTCTCTGCCTAGCCTTTTCCCAACTATGTTGGGGTCGGCTTCCAATCTAACCGGATGCAGCTCAATACCACTATTTTACATGGAGCGACTGCCTATCTGACCTCCACAACCCAGTTACTGGGTAATACGATACCCATAGAAATGTAAAAAACTTATATCCTATATCTATGACGATACCCCTTGGTAAGACTGGTTGTCAGACTTTCGGGCTTCTGACTACCCGTAACGACTGTCAAAGATCCATGAATGACAACCGGGACCAAAGGCTTAACGTGCTTTTCGACGAGGAGTCTTGGTATGTGAAGATTGTCGCGGGCAGAAGCAAGCCTTAACTGATATTATAAGAGAAAAGATATTTTGATTTTTTTGTATTTTTGTTTATTACGCTTTCACGATAAAATTTCTGAACGGAGTTGGATGAAATTTGGCACTTGGGTAGATCATGACCTGGCTTAAGACATAGGTTACATAGAGTACTTTTTATCCCGATATTCCCATGGGATCGAGACTTTTGCGGGTGAAACCGCGGGGCCCAGCCAGTCGTAGTGTATAAAATACAAAGTCGGTTAAAAATCTTACAAACTGTGACACATGTCAGTGTATGTGATAGGCCGGCTGGTAGTAAGAAAATAGTTTTATGGTGGACGCTCGAGGTCTATTTTAATTGAATGTCACTTTTGACGTAGACGGTAGGTTCTGGAGAAACTGGATGTTTTTCAATATCCTTTTTACGATTCAAGTGTGGCATGTAAAATGATTGGCATTTAATTTTCTTTTCTTGAGATGTAAAGAAACCCACCGCTATATTATTTAGTAGCCAAATGAGATATTTTAGAATTAGCATAATATCGAAATGATCTGTAACAATCTCGTGCCGATATAAGGAAAACCCTTTACGAATGTAGTGGGACAAAGCTACAGGCCGTTGTTTTTATCTGTAGCGAGGCGAAGGTGCTGTTAGATATTTTCAACTTTGACTTCGAGCTGAAAAAAATCGTAGCACAACAATGCTTAGATCTGCATCTAAGCATTGTTGTGCTACGATTTTTTTCAGCTCGAAGTCAAAGTTGAAAATACAGAAATCACACAATGGTTAATCCGAGATCTCTAACGTTCTCCTACACATTTATACCAGTTGTAATAGCTTTGAAATGTGGGCCAAGTTTGTCTCACTATGTCCGCTCGGCAAAGCTTAAAGCCCGACCGGTTGGCGGGTCGTTGACCCCGCAACCTACTGGCTGTTTACCCCGTACAATTCGCGAGATCGTTGGAAAATTACTAAACTATCCTTTACTTAACTCTCAGAATGCGATATGAATGGCTACCGAGTAAATGTAGTACTTACCTACAGTACCCTTCAAAAGTTAGTTGACTTTTTTCCAGTTCTGCTGTGATGCCACATGATTGCTAGCAATTTAGGCGTTATTAATGTATATCGACATTTAAATAGATGTTAATGATGATGTAGATACTGAGCCTCCAATAAATAAACATGGTCAATTTCATAGTTAAACCGCGATAGCTTACGAATATAAAAATGTAAACGCATAAATATAAATCGCTAAATGTCATTTCTTTAGGAGCACTAGTGAAAATATCTTTGAAACCGACTATAACTTACCATGACTTTGACATTTATGTATTTACTAAGATTAGTATAAAACATGGGTATTTAAATGTAGAAGTTTTATTATTACCAACTGCCTGGCTCCTACCATTTGTTAGATGGACTTACAAGATGAAATCGCTATTTCACTTCAAGATGGCGAAATGTGGGTGTACTATAAATAGGTACACGTCTGCCTAATCCTTCGGGTAACGCAGGCGTGATGTTATGTTATGTTACCTATTATGTTTAGATACAGTTTTTTTTTTTTTTAATGGGCCTTATCTTCACCTGATGGAAAGCGATCGATGAGGTCTATGATGGAACGGACGTGCCCAGAAGATGTCTGTTCACTCTTGCTTTGAAGGCAGACGGGTTAAATGTGGGAGGGAACACAGACAGGCAGAGAGATTGAGATATGCGTAGAGATTTTCAGCTACCTACTCATGTTATATAAAAACTATTTATTTAAATGTATTTTATAATCTAGCGTGACTCTTCACTGCTTATAACATGTTGTATCATTTCAGTCGGATGAGATAATGATCATAAAATGCGAAAATACACGTTTCTGAATTTAAATTAATTTTTATGAGGTATTCTACAGTTATGATCTACCTATATTGAAATAGTAGTAGAGGATTATATTTATGTGACGAGTGCACTTAGATACGGCGTCGTCAACGCTTAATTAACATATTTCAGTGTTATCGGCCGACGCACACAGTGTTACACAGATGAAAGCACGGAGTGCATTCAGTCCATTGCAGTGGGAGCGACGCGTAGGTGCGTTTTGTGTCCGGCTAGTTGGAAAATGCCGCGTGTCGGCTTTTACGTACGCGTTACATGACGTGCCGACTAGAAATGGCGACTGCTTTCGCATTCATCGCTTGCATAGAAGTGCATGCACAAGTTCAAGGCTGGTCGAGTCCCGCTTCCCATTGCATGTGCATACGCATTAATTCAGCTCACAAACACGACTACCACCATTGTCTATCACTCGAGAACCGGGGTCGAGGAACCCATAAAGGATTAATGACACTATTGTGGGGAGTTATGATCGTGTCTTTCATTTTTCTGCTACCACCTGCGGGTATGCTTATTTCCCGCGGTATGGGTTTATTGCTGAACTGTAATTTCAGTGTAACTAAGTGTGTGGGTAGGCTGCCAATAAAATTCGATTCTATACAATTTAATATTGCCATTTCTTTAAAGCCGGCTGTACACATTGCGATTTATCGTGATTTGTCAGGTAAATCGTGATTGGCTTAAGGAAAATTGCAGTCTGAAAAGGATTTGTAGTGTGTACCGAGGTTTTTTTTACTGTCCTTTTTTAAAGCCATCACCGTAGTCTCGGGCCTACTGAATTTATTGTCCATTGATTTAGAAATAACATGTAAATTGACGACTGACCGCTCTGGTGTGTGAAAGGCTTAAGTCGTCGGAACAAGGAGCATCTAACAGAATTCTCAAACTGCATTTTGGCTTGTGTTAATCAACAGTTCTAAATTAAGAAACGTTTCGAAGTCCGTTTGAAGTTTTTTATAAAAATATATAGTTTCATTTTAACAGATCCTTTTCGATATGTTGCTGTCTTTTATGTTATTCTCATTTATATTTAACTTATTTAATAATGATCTTATTTATATCGTCCTATTAATACAGGTCTAATTATAAGCTTCATTTGTTTTAACGATATTGAAAAACTGCAGTCAAACCATTTACTAAAAGGAAGCTCTCAGTTTTACGAGTATCGATAGAGTAGAATATATATTCTCGGGTATGCAAATGATATGTCGTCATATCAATTAGGTGTTTATATAGACTTCCTGTTTATAATAATGTTCTGCATTATTTTGAGTAGGTAGTTGAGGTAGGTCCGTGTTTCTGAACTTGAAAAAACAAAGACGTGACTCGAATCTACGTATGTGTCTCGAATAATGTTTATCTACATAGATTTAAAGGTGACCAATTGCTTTTTTATGTTACACTAGCGAACCCGCAAGTGCTTTGCACGATTTTTACGATTTGACAAAACGTAGAGATTCCTTTATTATCTCGTTAGTTTAATATGAATATATTATAAATAACTTTCATACCTACATACATACAACCACCTGAACCTTCCAGAATTAATTCTCTAATTGATGCGGTCATAAAGACAGACACAAGAAGGGACTTTAATTTATAATAATTTTGTACGTATACTTAAAGATACCACCAACACAAATTACCATTAATTATTTGGTTAATTTGTTAGTTTAATTTTCTACACGTTTTTCTTTGAGGAAACTGTCATAGCATCCGGAGTTGAGTTGAGGAGGAATTTGAGTCAATAAATTGCAAGAACAGGCTTGCCCTACTATCTGAAGCTTACGGCTTCGCGGGTGGCGATCAATGGGCAGCTCGCCTCCCGGTAAGGACCAGGCCCAGGTCGACGGCACGTTGTGTTCCACGCGCGCCTCAAAGAGATGTCAGCACTAACTGACGGGGTCCGCTAGGGCCGATGCCTGCCAGGACCGCGGGTTGTTCGAAAGAGATACCGTGGCCCCTGGCACAGGCACCTGAAGGAACACTGGTAGGTTTTAGCACCGCCCAGAGCGGGAGAAGTCATCTCATGGATTCCCACACAAAAAAAAGCTTGCGGCTTCTACGAATACAAGTGAAATGTATATTTGTTATTTATTGTTAATAAGGACTAATAATTTTATGAAGTTTTTTCCTCAACTTTACTAGAGATGGATTTGGTCTTATCCTTACGTCTACCTACTATTATAAGCACCGAAGTTTATTGATGCGTCACAGAAATATAAAACCAAATCGAGAACCTAAAGTTAAAGGTACAATTTAAATGTAAAACAGTTCTATATTTAAATGTAAAACAGTTCTATTTACTTATAAAACGTGAGACAACAATTATGTATAGTCTTTGAAAATCGCCGCTCACGATAGCCTTGCGATTTAGACAGTCACCGTCCAGGCGTTGCGCCAAACTGTTTACACAGCACGAGATTTGCAGAGTTTAGTCTGTGCGACCACAAATGGGGCTGGCGTTTTTTGATAGGTACGATGAGACTTTTTTACCTGAGACTTTATCAGATATTTGGATCGTCTAATTATGTCATTATTATATGCCAAAATGTAGAGTTTTACTGGTTCAGCTCAGTCAAAGTTGACACTACTCAAAACGCGATCTCTGTGAGAATCTTGCGTCCTCTTGGTGACATACTCATACATCTTTTATTAAAAGTCATATCATTTTATCCTCCTCTATTTTTTCTTCTTCTTGAGCATATTACATTATTATATTAATAGAATTTTATGTATTTGTGATTTGCATATTAGGACTTGGTGCCTTAGTAAATAAATTATTGTATAGGTATATGATAACGTTACCACAATAAGATAGCTCTGTCAATAAAACCTGAATTATGCCTGTCTCCCTATTTTCGCCAATATCATTGGCTATTTGCCTTATTTATTTTGCCTACAGAGATTGCACGTCAAATTACACCTACCAAGAGTACCGGACCGTTGGCAAACCACTGAAGTTCCGCTATATAGTTCCAAGACAATATGTTTTTAATATGCATATGTATTTTTATGTAAGTAGGCAATTCACCTTTGTGAAGATTTTATTGCATACCTTGATCTCTTGGTTGTTTTGTACTGAATGAATCAAGAGTTGGTTTATCGGGGTTAATCTCAAGAATAACTGCAGCAATATTAGTTTCATCGGTTGTTCAAATAAGTTTTAACTGTAGATTTACACTCGTTCGCCTGTTGCTGGAAAATTATAAACGTGCAGTAATTAGTAAATAGCTTAGTTGGTATATACTTTCTAAAATATTATAGCTCTGATGATTGAAAGTATTTGAAAGCCATGCTGTAAATGAGGATTGTGTGTAAGATTGAAATAACCTAAAGAACACTAGGCAAGTTTCCCAACAGCAAATTTACTAAAGAAAGAAGAATGTCGGTGTTACATCATATCTGTCATCTTCCCAATGTTGACTTCTTTTAGCCAGCTCACAGGACTTTAGGATTTTACCTTGAGCTTTGTGCATCCAGGTAATCGCATTAACTTTACTGGGCCGTCAGTCGCAAATGGTTTTCTTTCGATAGGAATGTCGAGGGACAAGCATATCTATCGAAATAAGAAGAGCAGTCACTTCAGCTTATTAATCCTGAAAACTATCTTGGCTTATTTGGCTCTATTCCAGATTCATCGTAGCAAATCTCATGATTAAATTCAACTTTGTACACAACTAGCTCTACCTAACTACCGGACATAGTAGGTCTTTCCGAAATAAAATGTTAAGGCCCGTAGTCACTACGGTAGAAAAGCGGGTCAATGACCCAAGCCGGTCCTTTTGCATCGATGATGCTAGCTGTTCTCCGAACGCGACATACATCACGTTCCTAACATATTCGTCTAAACATTTTCATGTATTTCAAATACAAATTAGCACCGATTCTGCCAATATGTTCGGTCTATTTCGACGCCCTTGCGAACTGTATGTCTGTTTGTTTTACTGCATTGACACGGTTGATGCCTATGTCAATGTTTATATTACGGATTTCGTAAGAGTTGCGTGTATATGTTAACGTTCGCAAAGGAAGTATCAGTCAATAACTTTGATGTCCTTAGGTATTATGTTTATGTAGATATCTGAAATAGGCACGTCTTTAGATACGATTTTGTAAATGTTGGAAGGATTATCTGCTTTATTGTTATCGTTGATTCAACTCGAATCGAGGACAAATAAAAAAAGCGCAATTCATACTTAAGTCAATGTCTAAACAAAATAGGTTGGCTCGGATCACACAATGTAACAACGCGCCACGCGACTGGGCGCAGGAAACGGAGCCAAATTCCCCGCGTTTTTATTGAATTTGTATGTAAAAATCACGCGCGGGGGCGCATTATCTGAGCCCGTTGCATGACGTGTTGTAGTGTGTAATCCGCCTTACCGTATCTACCACAAACCTTTGGGTTTAATAAAAAAATATGAGAAATAATACCCACTTATTGAGTTTTGAAAAATACGGAGGCGTATGTATTGCTGGGGAGAATTTTGCACCACATCTTCCCAGCTCAAGCACTATGAAGTAGATGGTAAAGGGTGGGTTTTTGGCGGCTGTCTTTTGTAAATTTTGACGATCAAAAAGAGCTGATTTTTTCATCCTTATTTGAATAAAAGATTTTGATTCATGATCGTATTTTTTTTTTTATGAAAAGAATTCGTCAAATATTTAATATCTGTTGTAACTCCAGTGTAGTACCAAACGCTTTAGAGAGGTCCACTCTCCCAACTGCAACAGTTTAAAGATCCAGAGTGACAGTGCGTGGCAGGGCTAAGCCATAAGTTTTAATGTGCTATTGTAGTCTGAGCCACTGGACTATGCAGTCTCGACTCTACGGTTTCCTTATACTTATGGAGTCCTGTTTTGCTTTGAAAGGCCAACATTCTTAAGTGTAGAATTGCAAAATCTGTATCTTCTGTATAAATTATTATATCGCCGCGCCGTCGCGGTCGCCGTCTATCACTGAACATTGACCATTCCCGTAAATCACTATAACAAGGCAAATTGCTGACGTCATGTTACTGATTGCAAATTGCAATGATAATGATGATGATTGAATGAAGTATGATATTAGCTTCCTGGTCTTGTTTGTTATATTGTACGTTTAAATGTTTGTTGCACGATACCTATGTCTCATCAATTGATTCCAAGTAATATTCTCATAACTTTGCCATACTTTGATACCGCAAATTGCACTTCAATTTATCTTTAAGTGTTTCTCATAAACATAATATCAATTCATATATACCTAAAAATAGCCGAATAGGTATAGCGAAGCAGAATCTGGACATTGGCCTCTCCAAGGCTGCGCCACAACACCCTGTCCTCCGCCTTCCGTATGAGTTCGTCCCAGCAACCTTCTCTCGGTCTCTTTGAAGGATAAAATCAGGAATGAAATTATCCGGAAAAGAACCGGAGTTACCGACATAGCTTGCAGAGTAAGCAAATTGAAGTGGCAGTGTGCTGGCCTATGGCCGGTGGAGCATAGGAGTCCTGGAGTGGAGACCGCGTATCGGCAAGCGTAGTATATGGGACGCCCCCCAGCTAGATAGACGGACGACTATAATATGTGTGGCTACTCTAAGTTAAACAAACAAAGCGGTTACAGCGGCTTTATAGTACAACTCGCTGTTGATACTAGGAAAACTAGGTTAATTGGAAATGCTATTGTAGACGTTTTATATCCAGGAAACCATAGGGAAATAAAATAATCGAAATTCAATTGAAGCAAACAAAACGGTCAATCTATGATTAGGGAGTCAACAAATGGTAGAAATGTATTTGATTATATCCATAATCATTATAATGATAAATGACGATCATTCAGTTTTTATTATTCTTTTGCGAACATGGTTAACATTTCAATCGATCCATCTCAATAATGTTATGCACACGAATTCCGCTCTATTTCACATCGGATTTCACATGATTCTAAACACGCGATCAAATGGAAGCCTGAAATATATTGCTTATTAAAGTCTTATGTTGACTCATTTTGAAATATAGCTGTTTTATAAAACAAAGGATACACACGCCTTTATAAAGTGTTTCGTGACTCCTCGTTTCATATTTCATTATTAATTTCGGATATTAATCAAAGCCATGTTCAGATTTATATGACACCCTTGCAAATACATCAGTGGCTTTCAACACTGATGAAAGATAGCAAAGTGCGGGCCTGAGTGCTTACCGTTGGCCCGACCCGTGACAACTCAAAAGAGAGAGGTGGCTAGGCAATTGCTGAGACTGGGGGAGGCAGCACACGGCAACATGGAAGCGCATTGTCGCAACGGACAGCCGGCGCAACGGCCGCGCGTATAAGCCTGCGCACGCGCTTACCGCGATACCGCCTCAACGGCCCGGTAGCTTTGACGACCCATACGATACTAGTGACGATTACCGACTCGCGATAACCGAAACTCTGAGTGTTTACAAATTTTATAGGTAAAGTGTACGAGTTTGCCGGGAGAGTGTATGTTGTCGCCGCTCGAATGTCGCAATGTTTGTTGTCGTGTTTTCTGTTTTGTGTTTTCATTTTTTGCATGTTTGTTTTAATTTTGTCATTGTTTTTAACTGCAACTAAAGACGTCATGCGGTTGATGACGTCTGCGTTAGCTTTAATATTTTTATTATAACAATTTTTTGTTGCGTTATGCTCGATTGCGGAATCCAATCTCACATCATAGTACCATTTATTATTAATATTAAAAAAATCAATTGTAAAATTAATTGTATCTTACCTATTAGATATAGCTTGTGAATAACATGATTCAATCCTTCAAATGATGTCGTAGTCCAACGCTTGAAATGATATCGTATTCACTTTACCTACTTAAATAGTCAGTTCAAAGCCGCAAATATTCATAATAGGCAAAACTCAAGCCCATAAGGCTTCGGCGATTAATTTTAATACGCAAAAAGCGATCTAATGCAGTCGCGCTTGAAGCGATCATGACTTGCTCTAGCTATGGTAGAAATTCGATAGCCATTGTGCGTTTGTGGGTCACCACCGCTCTGAAGAGAATCTTTGTTCTGTCTCGCTATAAACTATACCCACATGCACTTAGAGACATAACGCGAATAACTTTTATCTCTCGAGGAACACATCACGACTAATGACATAAAATGTCACTTGAACTTAACTACCTGCACTCATGTTTCGAGTGGCATTGTTATAAAGATATAAATTGCTTCAGTTATATCACTTGACAATAACACTGAACTTGATCGAATTTCTTTTCAATCTAGATTTCTCGAAACTTCTATCGTCGTCGTAGTTTCTACATAAAATGGGTGTGAGTCTGAGCGAGATGGGAAAAGGTCGTTTGAACCGACATTAGGGCCAAATGATACTGGTCGGCTCGTTAGCGCGCACCTGCTTTCTTGAGGAGGAAAACGAGGAATAAAACCCACTCCTGCTCTATTTGAGGAAAAGGGAATTATAAATACAATGCAACTGACCTATGTTTTCATGTCTAAAGATGGCATGTGAGTAATGAGAGTTCTTGATTGATGGTTCTGTATTAGTCATGCTGTATTACTTTGAACAAGTATAGAATGAAAGATCTTATTTTATAGTAATTTATAGTCTATTCTTGCGTAGCTTTAATGATTACTTTGTGTTTCAATATGTTTAGGAAACATTTTGTTTCTACTTAGCTTTTGCAGAGCTACATTATTTATTATTTCTCACTCATTATAGTATGTCTGAATTTGGCTAGGTCTCGGTCTATCTAATTTGGCTGATAATTAATAAGCCAATGAATGCTAGCAATCCCTTTTATTATTAGTCACAATTCCGTCCAACTTTCTGTCAATAAAAAATCTGCAAGGTGCGATGACTCTGTACACAACCAAAGCATTGGACTCACACGTTCCCATCAGTAATAATACGGCTTGGCGAGTGAACAGTTCTTATTATTACTAAAGTAATTATATTCATGTCATAGGCCTTGAGCACTGCCAAAGAAATTGCAACGTATTCAGTCAACACGACGTCTCACGTCCTGTAGAACGAAGATAAATGATCTAAAGTTACCTTGTTGTCGGTACGAGATTCGAAGGTTACTTCATACAAATTGAAGGGAACTACTACACGTAGACGCACAACAAAAAGATCAAACCCTTTTCTCGTTTAAGCTCGCCCCTGACAGAAACGTTTGACCTTAAACTTTTAAACGTTGAATTACGTCCTTCGCTTGATGGACCCTTCAAAATATTGTACCTTTTTTGTCTGCAGCTGTCTCTATAATTAATTGGCCTTTACTTCTGACAGCGTTTTGCACATTATCGTAAACCTAAGTGAAGATGCGTGAATCGTTATAAAGAAGCCATGCCATACAAAGTTGGAACAACATTTTTAGCCGCGCTAATATTAGCCCTAAACGTTCTAAGAAACAGTAAAGACATCCTGTAGACATTTAATATCGTCATTTGAACGATGAAGTCTGTACAATAAACAACATTATTGTCTTTACTTGTACATAATGTATGTACAATAGTAAAGTAGGGCCGGAGGCGCGTGTGGACGTGACTCACTTACCGTGGGTGTCTCATTTCGTATGCGCAGGCGCAACGCCTAGGAAGTGCATTCGTGTTCGTACATTGGTACTTGCTTGCGTAATGTTCTGTGCGAAATCATTTTTGATGATATTAATTTGTTTCAAATTATTGACGATTTCATCAACATTACGCATCTCTAGTTTCAATGACCGTGCACATTTAAAAATGGCGCTTACTCAGTGTTTTATTTGATTTTAATTAAGCTAGAGGTGAATCTAACCAAACACGAACCTTGATTGACAACCATAAAACATAAATGCAGTCATTGACTTTTCAATGGTTCCGGATTGATAGATTGAATCATTTGAAACTGTAATTTTCGTTCCGATTTTTTTTCTCGATATGTGCCTCGAATTGCCGATTTATCCACTCATATTCCTTGATAGGTTATTGAACTTTTTTAAAAACTTAAAATAAAAGTCTTCTTTTTAAAATATTCTACCTGAAACGCTTTGGACTCGAAAGTACATAGTCGGCTGCGAATAGAATGGCGATAGTTCGATTTGCATTTAAACAGTGCCGATCGACACATTAAGTTATACGGACGGCAATAAAAATGTTAACCAGTTTAATTACGTATTTCACCACGAGGATGTGTTTGTTTTGATTTGGTAAATGCATCGGTAAACTGTTTTTAATAAGGCTGCTTGTCTGTTACTACCCAAAATTTTATAAATTAAAAAAATGCATGATGGCGTACCTGATTGCTGCAATACGGTACACCGCGATTCTCAAAAAAAAAAAATGTGGGTCCAATATCGAACACCGTCCGGTTTGTCATATCACTTTCCATTAACGGTAAAACTTACTTTACTACAAGTACGTGACTATGAAGTAATTAAAACGGTCCGCTTTTGACCGCTAAGCGCTTTTTTAACTGTAACTGCGGTTCTCTCGGAAAAAAATCGCGGATGGCGAATTGACGACCTTATCAAAACACGCTGCGCTCTCAGGTCGTTGAACCCGCGTTTTGTTATTGCCCGATCTAATACTACAATAGTACTTGGAATTCCTATCGAAGTATTTGTATTATTGTCGTTGAATTTGTACTGCAATTGTGTACACCACAATGCTATTCCACATACCGATTATGTTCATTGGCCTGAGTGGCACTACTGTATATGACAACGATGCAGATTATTAAGCTTGCAAATAAATGAGGGTGATGACACTTGAATAGGCCTACGGTATAACAAGTTTCGATGACAGGCATATAATTTTATTGTTTCGTGAACCAGATCAAAATGTCGAGAGTCACCGTTAGGTGTGAATGTTCCGATAGCGGAAATACTTGATAGTTTTATTAGTCCCTATTGAATGGCTTGATGGTTTTCTGTAATGAGGTATTTACGGTAGCTGGCTGACCGTGATTGAGGAAATTGTGACTAGAAACTTTAAGTTGGAACTGAACTATTGAACTTTCAAACCGTAAGCTTATATCAAACAATAATAAATAATTATTGTTTATCTATTTAAATTAATGTATTCATTAGCTATCATATTACGACAGCTACCATCTGCTGTAGGTATTTGATATCAATTCCGAGAACGATTGGCATACGTGGACGATGCATCACTGGGCACAACAAAGATAGAAGATTCGAATTTCCCAAGTCAATTATTATACAATGACAATGAACCATTATGTTAAAAGTACTGCTATATTTATATAGAATTTCGGTTTTCGCACGGTATGATGAGATTCCTAAAGATGATAGATATGCATAATTATTATGAAATTATTAGGTAGTTAGGGATAAAGGATTTAAAATAAATCCGTTCTAAAGAAAGGCACTTTAGTTTACAGGATGGTCACCCTAGAGTCCTATCTAAAAAAAGTACCCTGCATAATATTTTTAGGCAGCCTAGAGCTGTTTCACTGTTTGGCTTTCAATGAAAAAGGGCAAGAAAATCATAATACCACAACATAACTTAATCATTTACCATGAACAAGGTACTGTTACCAAACTCCTGTCACATTCACGTCATAAACGAAGAATAATACCGACAAATTGTGCGTATAAACCAAACGCTCACTATTTCTAGTTTTAGTGCGACTAGTTAGTGCCATTTGTTAGATGAAATATGGCTTATAGGCGGACGTAACAACGGGCCAATTAATAACTATAATGCCCGCTTTGTTCCTGCATTATCGGTGTTGACCAAACTTGTGCCCAAACTCGTGACCGATGTGTTGAAAGGGTCTGAGATCAAATATAACGACTAATTGTTTACAATACTCCGAGGTATTGTAAACAATTAACTTCTTATTGTGTCGAAAGTATTTGAGAAGTTTTCAAACTCTTAATAATGACAAAGTAGAGTTAACTTCACCAAACAAAATAAATTGAGACGAATCACTTGCTTTTTTTTTTTGCCATTATTGTCCCACTGCTGGGCAAAAGCCTAACTACTCTCTCTTTCCGCCTCTCTCTGTCCACCTCTCTCTGTCCAGAGTTGCCGAGTACCAATCTTTATTAAAGGAGTCCAGCTCATCCCACCATCTCTGTTTGGGCCTGCCGCGATGTCGTTTGCCACCTTCGTTGCTAGAAAGAAAATTTTCAAGACACTAAGCAATTCGAAAATCATACTTCATATTCAATACAGTAAACTAAATAAATAGAATAAGACTCGTCTTCGTATACGTTAAGTACGAATATGGACGCTGTTATTAGGTCAACATGCTCCTTGCATTCAATTCATGGATTAGGAGCGTGTTGTCGCACGCGAATTGAAGTTTGGCAGATTAGACACGAACAGTTACAAGTAGTTATAGTATCGCAATTGCTTTTGACAATAATTCCTAGGAAATTGAAACACTAAGGTTCAAAATATCAACTGTCACAAAGACAAATAGACCTTGTCGGGTTTGGAGTGCCAGTGATGTTCAACCCAAGGGTGGTAAAGCATTTACGAGGGCGATCATACCTATACTATTTAACAATGTCAAAGGGACTCACTGTATGTAGGTACAATTTTTTGCTCGTCGTAGCCAGAGCAAAACATTGCAGCACTCAATAATCAAGGCTGTTTTCAAGGAAACATAACGGTACTCATTGTGATCGATTTTTTGTTGGCAAATAATAAGTACCAGCCACAAAAAGGCAGTAACGAAAAAATACAGTTTATGGCTTATTAAATTGCCGTTCCACGAGCTTGTAAAAGTTAATCTTCTGCCGAGTAAAATCACAATAAATACACTTTTAGGGTTGTCATCATCATAAATTTTTTAATTTAACGAATAACATTGATTTTATTGACTTCAGTCCAATATTAACATAATTTTAACGTTTTAAAAACTAGAGCGGTAAATATTTATGGTTCATAATCACACGTCCGTTTTAATAATTTCAACTTAAAAACATTAAAGTGCACACCATAATTATCTCGCGGATAATCAAAGCAATTATACTATTTCGAAGTAATCGGCAAGCTAATTTAAATGATCATAAAGTTTTAAAAGCACTCCGCTTATGTATCATTGGGCTTATGTGTAATTGAACCGTCAGCCATTAATGTCCATGGGAGTATTCATGGTCATATCCCGAGAGCACCCACTCTCGGAGATGACGTTTAATTATGTGAGATGTTTAATTTTTCCGCTTTTATTAACCGCACTGAGCTCATAAATGCTATACCAAGCGACGTTTGCTTTATCTTTATTTTTGCTTATCAATTATTCTGCTGGACAGTGCACCGATGTATTTATTGTAATAAAGATACAATCTTAGGGTCTTTAGTGGTCTCTTCCGTATTCTGTGTGCCTCCATCACTCAGCAATTACTCGTGAATGTAAATAAACATTAATTGTTTATTACCACAGTGCAGTGCAGTGTTAATGTTGCACTGTTTTAAACCTACATTTGCCTGAGTGCCTATTAAGTAAATTCTCAGAGTTAACACTAACTATCCAATCACGGCCACAACAGAGCATTTGGTACTCCCAACAAAGTTGCAATCACATAATTAAATGGCGAGCTCTAGATTGATATTTACCTACAACTGGATAATACTTCTGTCGTGCATAAAGGGTCGCGCTTCACTGATGTGGAAAATATCGTCAATTTACATTATTGGATTCGTAAATGGTTCTTTATCTTGTCTATATCTAGAATCACCGATGCGCAAATACTATGTTAAACGCACCTGATTATCATTCCCCATTAATTTCAATTTCACTACGCACTTAATCGGTTCAACAGTATTGACTCAAACTAGATAAGCAACCGACGGAATCAGTTGCTTGATTATATTTCAGTTATCGACTGAATAGTGTTAATGAACCCTGCAAGGACAAAGCCTCCTCGAGATAACTCTATAAAACCTTTTAGTTTTATGGATTCCGATTCATTCCGCAACAAAATAATTCGATATCGAATATCTTTACGACACTCGAGTGGCGAACGTGTACTTATATAGTACAGTCATAATTTTAACATTTTAAACAATCCAGCCGACGCAGACCATGCCCTAGGCGTCAGTGGAAAGGATAATGTACCTATACGTGCACACTGTGCCGATGTGAATCGAACGCTATGTGCTAAACTGATCAAGATGGGAAGCGGAAAGTTCGGTTTTCAAGTTAAAAAGGACAAAGTGAACATGGGAACCCCAAAGACTGAGATTAGTGTTAAGGAAAAGTGTCAAAAAATACAGAAAAAACTAAAGAAGACTGAAAATAAGAAGACTGAAGAAAATACACGAGAAAAAACTATCTGGTGGAACCAATGCAACAGTTGTAAGTTGAAGTTGATGTTTTAACTTTTTTGCGTTACGTTACATACATTGTTATCATTCAATTCTTACTGAATTAAATCACTATACGTCTAGACATGTAAAGTGACAATTATCGCGATTATTGGGTTAATCTTGTGTATATTTATTAATTTAGGTAATGTTGCGATAATGTATTCATTGTAAACTATTTCCAAGATTATAACAATTTCACACCAAGCATGGAAATAATTGAAAGAAATATAACAAAGGAAAAGTATATAATAGAACAATAGAAATCAGTGATTACCGGTTTGTAGTAATGGAAGACTAAGGGCCCCTCGAAGGGCCGTCATTGTTGTTACGCCCTTTGAATGCTCAATGAGGGGAAATTAGATCACCAAGGTTCTAACTTTTGAAATCGACGAGTACATTTAGCTGTACAAGCGACAAGGTATCGAGGCCAACAATGTGACCTTAAACGTTGCCTTCAAATAATTTGAGCCCTTCTAATGATTGAAACGGTGATTACGACATTGACTTTTGCGATTTGTATAACCCTGTCCCTAATTTTGTAATTTTGGATTTGGTCTTGCTTTATTTCGAGGATAGTTGCAGTATCAAACGAAATGATAACAAAAACAATATTTATGCATTTTTTTAATTTGATATTTTTGACCATGGTACTGCTCGCTTGCTAGAAAATATTAAACACTACTACAGAGACGCTTCTTCATTTTAGTTACGTGAAAAGTCTTGAAAACATATACGCATTTATAGTAATGTCGTATATCACCGTAAAAGTATGTCAGTGGAAAGCGCGAGAGAATCCCGAGAAATCTATGCGCTAATGCGTCGTCTGTGCACGCTCCCCAGTTTCCACTTTCTAAACTGGCTAGACTGCGCGCGCGGTTTATAGTTCAGGAACTACTAGTCGCTCGGGCGCATGAAAGTTGTTTTATTGACATTTCCTTATGCGGAGGATCATAATGCCAGCGCAGGCGTATGCTAAGAAGCCGCTGCACCAACAATCATCTAAGAACAAACAACTTACTTACCTTCCCACTTATACAGCGGAATTTATAAAGCTATTAATATTTCTGTAATGCCCAACGGTTATAATTAAAGACGTCCTTCAAGTACTACTTTTTCCGCCAGAAGGAGTCGTTTTCTTAAAGAATTCTTCAATCTTCATTAGCGGCGTTGAGATTGACAAGGAAGGTCGTTTGTATGCAGGTCATTATCGAAAGTACCAGTTGCTCAGATAGCTCTTTTGTTAAGTTTTATTGGGTTGTCATTATCATATCACCATATTTGGCTTTAACGATTTATTAATCGGTGTCCTGACGGATTGTTTGTTCATGTATCGAGCATCTATAAATTGTATTTCTTACGACTTATCAGCAGGTATCACTTTATTATTCTTGAGCTACTTTTTCTCAGTATTTTACCTCGTTATATCAATGTCTCGTCCGTTTCTGAGGTAATGATTTCGAAGAATAAGCTCACCTAGTACGTGCTTATTATCGAAAGTTTCCGAGTGTATGTATCTGTATTAGGACAAGTTTTATTTTACGTTAAATTATATCCCAATAGGATTCAGAACCGTTCACTTTGTGTTTAAAAGAAAATACTTACCTACTAGATTAGATTAGGACAGCACAACCTTCCTGCCTGTTAAAATGATCTAACATCTGTTATTATACCTCATACATAAAGATAAATCAGCAATTGAAGTTGTTCTTGGTAGTTATCTACTATCTACGATGTTATAAATCTCCGGATTACCTACCTAGAGGGAAGGACTTAATGCATATCATAGGTAAGGCGGTAGAAAAATAATAACCAGTAGAAACTGGAATTAAGGAGTTCAAGTCTCCGAAGAACGCCCTTTGTATCTTGGTCTATACTATACCATATTGCTTCGTAACTGTCCCAGGATTATAAATATAAATAAAATCCAGAAAAAAAAAAAATTGTTTTACTAATCACTCATCTTTTCTTTTATGCAGTAAGCGAGATCGACCAGTATCTATGGATGGTTGGCGGGTCGGCGGGCGCGCTGGCGCTCACCGGCGTGGCAGCTGCCTCGGCCTTCTACCTCAGCACGAGGCCGAAGCCAGAGAAGCCTCTCGTCACACTCCACGAACAGAGCCTGCTTGAGCCAGTAAGTACGAACAAAGAACAAATTAGTAAAGACAGCATCACGATTCACGACTAAGCCATAGGTAGATCACGTAAAATTCAGAGTGGAGAGAAAAAATTACATATAACTGTAGCAGTTAGAAAGATTTGGAAGTCTGCTGGTTAACGTTAACAGTAATATAACATTCTTTGTCAAAGTATAGAAGGTTAAAATTACGTATTTTCAATGATGCAATTTTTGAGAAATGTCCTGGGCACGTGTCAAAATGTACAGGTAACAAACACGCTCCGTTTGCAAAGACTGATTAATTAATTGAATCAAATAAAGGGTATAAGTCGACTGTGTTACAATCCTTATTAAAGTTAGGTATAGTCATGAAACCACAAAATATGTTACGATTACAAAATATTATTATCATGGCCTATTGTTTCGATGCACGTGTATTAGTGGGGTCGATGATCGATAAACAAGGCTTACTACAAGCAGATGATAAAATAAAACATACTCTTCCTACGTGTGGTATATAATAAGCCGAAATATATTTAAAGATAACGACATAAATTGAAATTAAATAGGAGACATGTCAACATCGATAAAAATATCGTTTAGAAAATTATTTCCATCCAATGGAAAAATACATTTAAAATTATGACGACAGGGTATTCCTCTTTATTGCGGTATCAAAGTTCGAGTTGTCCTAATACCAACTGCCGGCGATCGCGAGTTGGCAGAGCGCATCTTCGAGCGATATTTTTAACTCATTGTACCACGAGCTGCCCAGCCCGCTGCTCTCCTGACAGTATCCAAAAGTCTCTAGCGAAAGTGACGAGATACTCGCAAACTTCGCCAAAGTGTATCAGCCAAAACGATTAAACGGGACGGACCATTCACACAAGGATACAAATTGTGAACTCTGAAAAGTGTAGTGAACCTAATGAATAGTTGAAACGCGCTCAGTTTAATTCAGCAATGATTGCGCAATATAAAACGGTTTAATTAAAACAAAACAAACGGTGCATTTTGTTGTGTGATAACATTTAATTGCAAAAATGGCGTGCTGTGATTGCTGCATCGGAGTCTCTCCGATTCGACCTCCGATAAGCGTCAGCGAACAGTCGGATGCCCTTAGAGTGAGTGATATAAACGTAGAAACCTTCGAAGACGCAATAAAAGGAATAACGTTCATCAAAGAATTTAAAATAATAAGATTTCCAATTATCAATCCTTAATGAGTATTTTGTATAAATAATCCTTAATGATTTGTTACGAAATGATCAGCGTTTATATTGTGAAAATAGAATTAAATGGAGACCAACATTCTGAATGTTCGTCGTAATGGTGATTAATAAGTCTGAAATTAGAGAAAAAATATTGAAACAAAACGGAACGGGACGAAGAAGTGAATAGAATTGTAGGATGTGGGATGATATTGTTATATCTGCAAAGTCTTGGGTAAAATTGATATGTATCGTAGAGGTATGAACATTGTTAGATGTTGCTCACGCCCCGACAGTTGGCAAAGCTCCGTAACATTTAGATTCAGATCATTTAAAAGTCCCACCGGCTAAGATACATGGTGCTGCTGATTAGAAATAGAAGCCACATTTAATTCTAAATAATTCATTTTAGATGATCTTAAAGTAACCAATAACTATTCCAATTCAATCAGAATCAGTCCAATTCAATCAGCAATAAGTCGACTACCACCTTTTCTATCATGTTCCTTACCTTTACTTATCAAGCCAAATGATGCTAAGTTAAATTGATAACCATTAATTAATGGAATTGGTGTTAAGCAAAGAATTTTTATCATTACGTAATTTACGTATGCCTATTTCCTAACTATTTCCGTAAGGTTCAAGTCTTCCCAAGGTAACCAGTATTTATATATATAAATCCATTTAAAACTATCATTAAAAAACTTAAAAGTAATTTATTATAATTAGTAGGTTAAATACTTAAAATATCGTAAACCTGTCCGTCTGTATACTGAAATAGGCCCAGTTAATGGATAGTGTTGTTTAGATATTATGTTATAACAAAATGGTTGTGTTGAACGGATATCTTATTCGTTGTTATTGCCTCAAACAATGATTGACGACTGAAGTATTTTAAATCTTCATTTCTCAATCTTCATTGATTTATGAAACATGATAATGTATAGTTTCTTTTATTCAGAACATGAATCCATTAACATGTTGCATTTTTGTCGAAAGGAATACTCATTTCTTAGATATTGCCTTAACTCCTATATCAATATACCTCAGTAATCTAATTAAGAAGTTTACAATAATGTGGGAGCCATTATGTTATATTACATAAGAACTACACTTTTCTCAAAATATTTATACTAATCGGTAGATTAACGAGCAAATCCTCTAATATTAAAGTAAATAGCAGCTATAAAATGTAAGACGTAAACATAGAAGTAATTTGTAGAGACTTTACATAAAACAGGCGACCTTAGGTGTTACAAATAGTTTTATCAATGTTCCGAATAAAATATGTAATAAATTTTGAGGAAGTCGCGACATACCAGCTCTTTGATGTGTCGGGGAATTGTATGGTACTCCTAAAGCTTTTTTATTGCTTTAGAAGTGTTATAAAGGATATCCGTTTGTGAATAGGCACTTCATCGTTGTTACCAGCAGCCGGCAAACCTTTCTCGACTATGCAACTTCCGCAGGCCTTTATAAATAACTGTTTATCAGGTCTATGATCACTATTTCTAGAGGCTACAGAACCACTTTTTATTATTCTATAGGTAGAACAAAGAATAGTGAGGTTTTCCATCAACCAGATGCGAGAATTTAATGTAGAACAAATGACAGTAAATACAATATGTTTACCTCAGGTGGTGTGGAGGCGGCTGTGCCGAATACTGACATTTACCACATCTTGTTAAACTGACCGAATGCTGGAAATTGGTAGTCTAATGAGATAGTGATTTATATAGTAAAGGGAAAATGTGCGTGTACAAATCTCTTCAAGAACTACTAATGGTCGGTTATTCAGTTTATCCACCCAAAAACGGCCACCAAAGGGTGGATACTCAGAAACGCCTGTTCATCTATATGCGTATCCACCCCAGACGGGGTGAATAATCGGAATTCGTATATTATTTTTCGTCCTATTTTCTCCCACGGCTGTGTACAGTGATTTATAGAAACATGTTAGAAACTGGCCCAAGATACTTAGTAGACATTAGCATACCATACATTTTTCGCTAATACGTCTGTTGAAGCAAATAAATGTAGAAAACGGTTGTAAATGTACATTAAAGAGACGAATTTATCCAGGATACACAATTACATCGTCTACTCAATAATGAAATTAGTGTTGGTCATTTCCTGGACATATTAATTTAATTTACATATTCATATTATTTAAAACGAGGAAGTTTAATTTAATTTAAATGCAATATACGTAATATTATTTTTGTTTAATTTTGTGGTTATTAAAATATTATTTATAATTTAGTTGATGATGACTGTACTTGCGATAAGTCGGAAGGCCAATCTGAAGTGAATTCCGACTATCCACCCGGTCTGGGGTGGAATCTCGTACATGCGTTTCCGCATATCCACCTTAGGGTAGATTTGCGGTACATAAACGGAATAATCCCTAACGCTACCTGAACCTTTATGACACATCATATATGCGCAGCATGGATTTTTGAGACAATAAATGTATGGGAAAAGTTTTTTCAATATCGGGCTTTTTATGTACCCTAACCTCGGCTGGTCCAAAAGACTATTTTAATCCTTATACGTAATTGCATCGATTGGCACTATAAAAATAAAACATTTTTCCAATATCTGTGAGTCTAGTTGCTAATTGTTAAAAAAGTTAAGGACTTATAAGAACGTTTTCTTGTACCCCCACCAGATAAGGTACTTGTCCTTACTGCACCGTCTTAAACACCACCCTGTGTACAACACAATATAGTTAATCCACAAGGAGTAAACAGATGGTTGTAAACTTCCTAAGACGTATTTCAATCTACAGTTCTAGAAACCTCTTATTACTGTTGACGTGCATCCATCGTTCCTACTTCGTGCATCTGTGTAAAATCATCGTTGTTAATGCTCAAATGTATAAATACTATAAATAGATCCCCATTTATATTATTGCTAGAAGATCTAGCGTGCCTAAGTCGTTACAGTAATGGCTTGACGTTTACTTCCATTCACGAAGGAACTTCGATATCGTGTAGATGTATATACATCATTAATGTACTATTCTGAGACTGATTTTTAATACTTTGTTTCTAAATATACTTTTAAACATTTTATTTCCTACGCCTAGTGACAAACATAAATATTTTTAATGAAGGGTCGTTTGCTCACGAGACAACTATTTTGTGTAGAAATTTGGCAAACGATGCAGACAAGTCACGGGACACTATCGAGAATATAGACGAACTATTGTTACGTTTATCCACACGCAATCGAGTTTTGTAAATGACATTGAAATATGACTTGAAAAGCATGGATTTAGCAAAAAGTATTATGTTCTATTTTACAATTCAATGTTTTACTTTTTAATAGAAGAGATAAATAACGTAAAAAGAAAGGAAGAAACATACTCTGATTATTTCAAAATCTTCTATGAATGTTGCATGAACGTCAGTTCAGCCTCCTCCATGTCCTATACTTTTATATAGAAGATCTTTGATCAATCTATTCATTTTGGGATATCACACACTCTCTCTGACATCAGCTGTAGCTTACTTTTCATCTTTTGATCCAACAATAACAAACAACAAATCAAGAAACAGCCTATTATTTATCGACGAGATATGCATTAATGTGAGGTTCATCTAAACATTCCATTCAAGTTTCGTAAATATCAATGGCGATATTATTAACTACTGAATTATCATCTCCAGAGAATTTCGTTGCTATGTCCAGTGCGTGGGAGTAAGAACCTCTCGCAAATCTGAATGAACTATAAATTATTGGCGGTTATAAATGTTCTGAAAAACAGGAACCACTGATGAGCATGTAATCTACACTAATAAAATTAGAATAGCATGTATGTCTATATTTAACTTTCAATGTGTTTTTACGATAATCTCTGAATCAAAAAAACACAATTTTCAGGAATTTTGTTTATTTTTGGCCACTTAATTTAAGTAATTGGCCAATTAATTAAGCTTGGCTACGAGAAGTCTTTCCGTTAAACCAAAAAACGAAAGGAAAAGAAAAGAATGGAATTACTTTTTAAATATAAATAAATGTTGGAATGAAAGGTCTATTAAAATTCGATTTGTGAATATAAACTCAGCATGAGCTTTACGAATGACTGAAGTAGTTAGTACTCGTTAGTCCTTATTTTGAGCTTTCATCTTATAGTGATTTGTTGGAAGGCTTTGACTCAAACATCATTTCACAATTTACTACTTCTGTAGTCATTACTATTGTTTGTGAATATTAAATGTAAACAAACTATTTTAGGATAGATAGAGTATAGTTTTTGTCGTCAATATTGTTCATTAGTTTAATTATATTTTAAAGTAATTGTACCCAGAAAGGCGTTATCCCGTGACATGTTTGATCGTGTGCCAAATTTTCCTATCGCTCATCATTACTAATGAGTGACATTCCTGTTGATTGATAATTAGTCTTCAGCTGATCTTAGCGTCTGTGTCGCTAAAAGATACACGAAGAAGTAGAAGAAGAAGTCTTATGTAGAATGTCCCATAGAAACTATAATAAAAAGAAAGCAATAAAACACTAACCCCAGACAAACACCAAATTGGCTGTTTGTAGTGAAGACCAAATATGACCGCCCGATATAGCTGTTTACCTATTGATGCGTTAAAAAAATGAAAGAGCGAAGCACTGCGGTGTGCTTATGACAGTCAACATATCGATTATTTGAGGAACCTCGATACCTTGTACTGAATTATTAGGTGGGTGACGCGCTTAGTGTGCACTATTCCATGGACTAGATTTACAATTTGTTACAGTTTTACTTTCATAATTCTACAAACAATAACATTTAGCACTTACTACTTTGCACCAAATGACGTGACATACTTTGAAATATGTGAAATGTGAATTAGTAGATAAATATAACTGAGACTTTTCACAATCATGTCATGAAGATGGAAACACGAGAATTTAAAGGCCTTGGTTTAGACAGATGGGTAAATTTAATCCGAAGTTTCTAGTGCTTTTTAGAAACTTAAGATCTTTTTGTATATCCATTTGTTCGTCTTTTATCTTTGTTAATTTATAGATGGTTAGATTAGTATGTCCTGTTCACCCTCACAGGACCAATCCATATCCGAATGTGCAACTGATGTACTTGATGTAGATATAATCTAACATATTGAAAAGGAAAATTCCCTGAGAGTTGGTTCTCTGTTGTAAAGTTAATACATAGAATCATCTCTGTCTGTACCTATTAGCCTTTACTCAATGTCCGGTTTCCAGGTTACTGCACTTAAATATAGTGTTAACAACTTTACAACTGCTAACGAATTTACGCGGAAATGACTGCCAGCTAAACACGTCTACAATGTCAACTATTTCGAAGACATCATAATTCTACTTGCCAAGAAAACTCGGGTAGTGGCCCGTCACGCCCTCTTCAGGGCTTTCCTATTGGTATTTATAGAAATCTATTGCGTCACATTAATTTTCTCGCCCATGGAAAGCTTTTCGTTGGTCAATGTCACGTTAAACTAAAGAGAAGTCTTCGTGTCAATGTTGGCGTTAAAATTTAGATTCACAAACTCATAGAAAGCTTTCATTCATTTTGGCAGGAAATTCTAGAATATGTGCTGGTCTTGATAAAAGAAGATTAAAGAAACATGACAACTTGTGTGAATCTCAAACATTAGAAGTCAATACTGAAAAGAATAATCTTGTTTTTGAAGATATAATGTTATTTGAAACACAAATATGTTTCACGCTGTTCAATTGAGTTTTCAACGTAGAATTACGACAATTCTGATTTCTAAATTTGTCATCATACGAGACCGAACTGAGGATAGCGTGGACAAGTCGTATGTGTCACGTAGTTTTGTTATAAATACTCGGTCACAAAACCGGCACATTTTTCAGTTGGCGTCGCGTGACCAATTTCCTTTTGACCTTGCATACTAAATTCAAGATCAGGTTGCTTGATCTCTCACACATTTTGTTTTTCATAATTTTATTTTGTTGGGTTGACATCCGTCATTGCTTTTTCAACGTCTTTCAAATTATCATCATAGTCTCCAATATGTTTTTCCTGTTGGTTTATTTAATCGAGGATTTCCTGACCAAGGCCTCTTTCAACGACTTTGTTTTCGAATAACAACAATGTTATGTCTACGACTTATTCATGCTTTCATGCGTTCAGTTAATAGCTAGTACCTACGCAATGAGACTTTGAAATGTCAAAACATCTAATAAAATCAATAAATTCTAATACTTATAACTTTAAGTAGCAACTTTCTGATTTGTATACAGATAGGTTATAATATAGGTTATATCTTCTTCATTAACTAACGAAGTTTAAGTTAAGTAAGAATTTTAGGCTATTAGATCCAGCTTTATTATCTAAAAAACCTTCAAAAAATTTCACACTGTATCTGTTCATTACGGTAATGACATAACATTTTATGGTTTGCCGATTCTATCGCCAAATTGTTATTTTTTTTCTTTTCCCACAAGTGTCTTTGACCCGTTCATCGTTCCATTTATCATTGTGCAAACTGTAATAATAATATACCGTAACGTGTAAGAGTGCTCCACGTTCCGAGTCGAGATTTGGAGTTAGTGGGCCAACTATGTCATTAGGTTAACGGAGAAGCATTTGCATATGATTTTAGTAACTTTGACACAGTACTCTTCTGCGGTTTATTCATTTATGAGATCTAAAACGCATTTTGTGTAGAATATGATAATGAAAACACGCAACAAATTATGTTCTACGATGAATTCACACATAATACAAAGCTTCTTGAATCTATTTGAATTACAAGCTTGCATTGCAACAGAAATTCCTGAACTGTGAAGTCATATTAAGTTGTATGTTTAAATATGTATTTCTCATTAGCCATTACTGGGTCGTCGTAATAATCCGATGACTGCGAGTTTGTTAATAAGATTACAGCTGATTAGTTCCCCGTGCGTTGGAAGGATTCAGTGCGATGACACTAAACTTGTTTACTTCGTTTATTATGAAATCATTATCCAGTACATTGTTTTGTTCTTTTATTACTTTTACCTAACTGTTGACAATTTTGTTAAAATGCTGAGTATCGCCATTATCGTTGTAGTCATGTCCCAATCTTTGTACGTTTAGCAATGTAATCATATTATAATCTCTGCTTTCCTTACAGGGGCCCGAAATGGTTCGTGTATCAAAATTCTACAAAGAAGCAAAAAACGGTCGTTTCCTTCGCTACCTACATGAAGACACACGCACACTTTACGAAACTTTCCGACGGGGTGTCAAAGAATCAAGTAAGTAACGTATTATTTTCATGTAATTTCCTTACGCTCAATGTATTCATAGAATTCCTTTCAACGAACCGAGATTCTCATTCCATTTAGTAAGATAGTTGCAACTTGCAAGTTGTGCTGGTTCTATTATATATCCCACCTATACGTTTACATATCCAATTGCCTGCACTCGTACTAACAGAATGGTCTGCATACAATTGCAAAGGTAGGGAGTGCCCCAAGGCGCAATTCTAAGACCCACCTCATTTCCCTCCAACATTTCCGCTCGTTAACGATAAATACGATAATACCCCACTATTACAAAATATTGTTAACATCATTCACGAACTGGTTTAAAGGATACAGTTAAACGTAATTTGTGCCACTAGAGTAGCCGGGACAGTAGGTTTTTTAGTTTTATACCACAATACACGGGTGCTTTGTACTCATTGGCGCAATAAAAATAAAACATTGGAAAAATGAAGCGAGTTTATATTGTATGGAATATTCCGCCACTTAACTACTGGTCGAGTTGAGACAGCTTTATGAGATTGAAGGCATGATAAATGAAGACTATAATAAATACCTACAATGTTAAATGACAATACGTTAATCTTATTGCAGATAATGGCAACTGCCTCGGTTGGCGCGAGGGACCAAATAAGCCATACGTGTGGCAGACATACAATGAAACTCTACTACGAGCGAAAAACTTCGGCTCAGGACTTATATGCCAAGGGCTTGTCCCTGGCCAGAACACATTTGTGGGTAAGTTTCCTACCAAATTCCAAGAATGACGTGAAGGATTTTCCTTATATTAAATCATGCTTTGTATTTCCAGGTATATATTCACAGAATTGCCCCGAATGGGTGATGACAGAACAAGCTGCCTACTGTTATTCAATGGTCATTGTTCCACTGTATGATACTCTTGGAGCAAATGCATGTGCCTTCATTGTAAACCAAAGTACGTGTATAAGTAACTTTTATATAATATCTATAATTAAACAGATGTTGATTATTTTTTATTCTGTTATTTTGCCGTAGGCATGTGTAGTTTACCTAAAGCTATAATTAAAGCTGAAAATATATTAACTTTAGTATTCAATTATACATACAGATAAAAGCTACAACGTCTACGGAATTTCTTACATTCCTTTTTTGTCTAGACGATTGGATTCAGATTTCTATTCTCTCTGTTTCTCAGAAAGCTATTAGAAAAAGACAAAGCATTCGAGAAATGTCCTAGATTGGAATCAAACTATTTCCTTTGTTCGTTCCAGCCGAAATGACTGTAGTTATTTGTGAAGACGACAAAAAAGCCAATTTGCTCCTCGACCAGTCGCCGAGATGTTTAAGGAAACTGATCACCATTAAGGAGGTCTCGCCTTCCACGCATCAAAGAGCGAGAAGCCGAGGCGTTGAAATTCTTAAGTTCAGCGATGTTGAAGTACAAGGAGCTCACAGGGACCACCCCTGCCATGTAAGCATTTTTATTATTTCTCGTTTTGTGTTAAATACTTTCAACGTCGACATTGTTCATATTCACCCTTTTGCCATGTAAGTATTTTTATTGTTTTTCGTTTTGTGTAAAATACTTTCAACGTCGTTCATATTTTTGGGTCTATGCCTTCTTCATAAGTCTTAAGTCATGCAATATGTAATTTACAATTTGATAATACTCAAGTCTTAATTTGAACTAGATTCGAAAATCTCTTGGTGAATGATCATGGTTCTCACAGGTCTGTCTCTGATGTCAGTGAACAATTCTATATCTGTTCTTCCAGCCACCGAAACCAGAAAGTGTATGCACTATCTGCTACACATCAGGAACCACAGGGATGCCCAAAGGCGTGATGTTGACGCACGAGAACGTGGTCGCATCCATGTGCAGCGTCATCATGCAGCTTGGCGAGCACCGGCCAATGAAACATGACGTCATGATCTCTTTCCTACCCCTCGCGCATATGTTGGAGCGGTGCTGTGAGGTACGTTCAATGAGGAATACGGATGATTACAATAAAAAAAAAAAAACTAAAAGCTATTTGAGAAAAGATAAACAATAGTACCAAGATTATTGTAATTTAATAATGAAGTTGTAAGGGCTTACAAATTATCTGCTGGACAGACTCCAGTACTAAGCAGTTACTTCACAAATGAATAACACACGTATATATTAATAATAATACACAACCGCCAGATATTGTCAGTGGCACCTTCCATGGATGGGAAATATCCCTTTATAATTTCCATCGATTTGATTGATTTCAATGGATTAGCGCATATATTTAGTATGCCTTTTTTGTTCAGACATTTTTAGATTAAACATTTTTAATGGCAGTAAACATCCCGATTAACTAGAAATGAACACGAAAGTGAATTCAGAGTTATTTTAGTACTATCAAATACAGACCGCCCTTCATACAGTGATCTAATTGTGTAATCGTAAGATGTCATCATTCTGCAATTAAATTATCTTTGTGTTTGCCAAGTGCAATGATAATATCATGTACAATTGATGCTGCTAAGATCACTCACTTCGCTCACGCACATTCTTCGTCGTTTGGTCCTGTACTATGATTAAACTATTCTATAGTTTGGTCTTATATCCATTCATTTATCTCTTTCCAGAATGCTCTTTACATGGTAGGAGGAGCCGTGGGTTTCTACAGCGGTGACATTAGACGGTTAGGTGATGATTTAACTGCCTTGAAGCCTACCATGATGCCTGCGGTACCCAGACTGTTGAACAGACTTTACGACAAAGCTCAGGCTGAAATATCTAACTCCAAGATAAAGAAGCTGCTGTTCAATATGGCACTATCAGCGAAGGAGTCTGAGTTAAAAAGGTAATTATACAAATTACTTTGTTCGTGCATGAACATAAAGCAATGCAATTCACCTAATTTATACGTATGAGATCGTAGCTATTCATATACCGGAAACGGAGGGCCCTATTAACAGTCAATTTAACATGATTATAGCCTTTGTACTTATTTGCTCGTTGGTACTCGGCTAAGCGTGGTAATGTAAGTTCATTTTACAAAATGGAACCATTCGTTGCTCTAGTTTGAGTTCCCCTTTGTATTGAATGTTGGACAGGAGTATTGAGCGTGACAGGACCGTAGGCTTTAAAATAAAGTCTTATTTTTTTTTATAGTTTAGTTTATAGGTGTAAATTATCTTTGCAGGGGTATCGTACGCAGTGACTCCGTGTGGGACAAGCTGGTGTTCCGCAAGGTGCGCGAGGGCATGGGGGGCCGCCTGCGCATCATGGTGGTGGGGTCGGCGCCGCTGGCCGGCAACGTGCTCACGTTCGCGCGCTGCGCGCTCGGCTGCCTGGTACGTACTCGGCGCTGGTGTTCCGCAAGGTGCGCGAGGGCATGGGGGGCCGCCTGCGCATCATGGTGGTGGGGTCGGCGCCGCTGGCCGGCAACGTGCTCACGTTCGCGCGCTGCGCGCTCGGCTGCCTGGTACGTACTCGGCGCTGGTGTTCCGCAAGGTGCGCGAGGGCATGGGGGGCCGCCTGCGCATCATGGTGGTGGGGTCGGCGCCGCTGGCCGGCAACGTGCTCACGTTCGCGCGCTGCGCGCTCGGCTGCCTGGTACGTACTCGGCGCTGGTGTTCCGCAAGGTGCGCGAGGGCATGGGGGGCCGCCTGCGCATCATGGTGGTGGGGTCGGCGCCGCTGGCCGGCAACGTGCTCACGTTCGCGCGCTGCGCGCTCGGCTGCCTGGTACGTACTCGGCGCTGGTGTTCCGCAAGGTGCGCGAGGGCATGGGGGGCCGCCTGCGCATCATGGTGGTGGGGTCGGCGCCGCTGGCCGGCAACGTGCTCACGTTCGCGCGCTGCGCGCTCGGCTGCCTGGTACGTACTCGGCGCTGGTGTTCCGCAAGGTGCGCGAGGGCATGGGGGGCCGCCTGCGCATCATGGTGGTGGGGTCGGCGCCGCTGGCCGGCAACGTGCTCACGTTCGCGCGCTGCGCGCTCGGCTGCCTGGTACGTACTCGGCGCTGGTGTTCCGCAAGGTGCGCGAGGGCATGGGGGGCCGCCTGCGCATCATGGTGGTGGGGTCGGCGCCGCTGGCCGGCAACGTGCTCACGTTCGCGCGCTGCGCGCTCGGCTGCCTGGTACGTACTCGGCGCTGGTGTTCCGCAAGGTGCGCGAGGGCATGGGGGGCCGCCTGCGCATCATGGTGGTGGGGTCGGCGCCGCTGGCCGGCAACGTGCTCACGTTCGCGCGCTGCGCGCTCGGCTGCCTGGTACGTACTCGGCGCTGGTGTTCCGCAAGGTGCGCGAGGGCATGGGGGGCCGCCTGCGCATCATGGTGGTGGGGTCGGCGCCGCTGGCCGGCAACGTGCTCACGTTCGCGCGCTGCGCGCTCGGCTGCCTGGTACGTACTCGGCGCTGGTGTTCCGCAAGGTGCGCGAGGGCATGGGGGGCCGCCTGCGCATCATGGTGGTGGGGTCGGCGCCGCTGGCCGGCAACGTGCTCACGTTCGCGCGCTGCGCGCTCGGCTGCCTGGTACGTACTCGGCGCTGGTGTTCCGCAAGGTGCGCGAGGGCATGGGGGGCCGCCTGCGCATCATGGTGGTGGGGTCGGCGCCGCTGGCCGGCAACGTGCTCACGTTCGCGCGCTGCGCGCTCGGCTGCCTGGTACGTACTCGGCGCTGGTGTTCCGCAAGGTGCGCGAGGGCATGGGGGGCCGCCTGCGCATCATGGTGGTGGGGTCGGCGCCGCTGGCCGGCAACGTGCTCACGTTCGCGCGCTGCGCGCTCGGCTGCCTGGTACGTACTCGGCGCTGGTGTTCCGCAAGGTGCGCGAGGGCATGGGGGGCCGCCTGCGCATCATGGTGGTGGGGTCGGCGCCGCTGGCCGGCAACGTGCTCACGTTCGCGCGCTGCGCGCTCGGCTGCCTGGTACGTACTCGGCGCTGGTGTTCCGCAAGGTGCGCGAGGGCATGGGGGGCCGCCTGCGCATCATGGTGGTGGGGTCGGCGCCGCTGGCCGGCAACGTGCTCACGTTCGCGCGCTGCGCGCTCGGCTGCCTGGTACGTACTCGGCGCTGGTGTTCCGCAAGGTGCGCGAGGGCATGGGGGGCCGCCTGCGCATCATGGTGGTGGGGTCGGCGCCGCTGGCCGGCAACGTGCTCACGTTCGCGCGCTGCGCGCTCGGCTGCCTGGTACGTACTCGGCGCTGGTGTTCCGCAAGGTGCGCGAGGGCATGGGGGGCCGCCTGCGCATCATGGTGGTGGGGTCGGCGCCGCTGGCCGGCAACGTGCTCACGTTCGCGCGCTGCGCGCTCGGCTGCCTGGTACGTACTCGGCGCTGGTGTTCCGCAAGGTGCGCGAGGGCATGGGGGGCCGCCTGCGCATCATGGTGGTGGGGTCGGCGCCGCTGGCCGGCAACGTGCTCACGTTCGCGCGCTGCGCGCTCGGCTGCCTGGTACGTACTCGGCGCGGGGGCGGGGACGATACGTTACAGCAAATATACTTTACTGCTTGGTGTCCAGCAAGGCAAAATGCTTTGTCCGCATGGAACTTATATCTCGCATGTTTCTCTTGCTATTCTCGTGTTTTCGTACGAAGACCAATTATTTGCAGCAGCGCAAACAACGTTCTTCAAATATTGGTATGACGGTATTCGTGTCGTATAATATTAGAAATTGGCCATCTAGAAGGTATGACAGGTTACTAATGAGGGCATTTAATAGCTCCCATTAAACCTAGTACTACTTGGCAATAAGCCGGCCACGCGGATGAAGAAGGTTCACGAATGCTGAAAACGCTTTCTCGACTTCGGCTTACATCATCGGAGAATCTCTGTCCGTAGTACGTAATTCGTACGTTTTACGTTCTAGAATGAAAATACTTGTCACTAAAACAAAACGGTTTAATTTTAGAGCACCACATTATCGTCTGAGCGCCTCAGAGACCATTCTAACAATGTCTCTGACATCAATTACATCTTCGCGCATATCTCAAATACTATCCAGCCGTATGGAATACCGCCAACAGTCCTCTTAGCTATTTCGAGAGCGGTTTTGCTGTTATTTTATATCATAACATTTTGATAGCTATAGGGATTATATCAATGTGTTCATATATTATTTTGACTACCATACTATGCGCCGGTGCTGTTTGTTTTCTTTTCTTCGATATTATGTTCATATCGTCGGCTTCTAATAATATAAGACGCAAAACTGTTTGTGCTTTATCTATCAAGACCATCGGAGTCTCTTTAAAAATTTCATTCACTTCTATTGTTGTCATATGAGTCACAGTGAGAGGCGTTTCTTGATTTGGTTTAATAACCACGCCTACAGCTGCAGTGTGAATGACCGTACAGTTTCAGGTTGCAGCAAATCTTTTGTTTCATCAAATGAAGGAAATTAATTTAAACGGCTTTTTTACTTTGTAACGGGACGGTTTACATCACGATTTTTATTTTGACCTAACCAGTGCGAACCGTCATGTACTCGTACTTTTAAGTGCTTTTTATTATTCTAGGAGTTGTTATTTTACTACCCAGTGCCCGTGTCTATATAAACAGTTACAAGGAAAATATAGATTTAAAGAAAATATTTAAAAACTGTGTTCTTTGCCTATTCATGTCCACCCACATACTTAATCCACTTTAAATTGTTCTTATGTTGAGTGTTTGTCTTCTTTTATATGAGTACCTACGCATACAAGCTCGTTGTTCCTTATTTATTCAGCGATTATCTTCAAGTTGGATGGATCGGTTTACTACGTTTGATATCTTTATGATATCATATTTATACAATTACTGTACTCAGAATTTTCCTTTTTCCTTAGATTGTGGAAGGCTACGGTCAGACGGAGTGCACGGCGCCAGTTACTCTCACAGTTCAGGGCGACCACGTGCCTGAACATGTCGGACCTCCCGTCGCTTGTTGCAAAGTGAAGGTAATTTCAAAATGATTGAAGATTTTTAGCCGCCAGTTTTTTAAATTATCAAAAAAAGCAGAAGTGGTGTGATGGTAACAAGAAGATGGTAACAAGTAATTGTACAAACCTACTTACAAAATAAAATCATTTATCATTTATAGCAAACTTAAAAAGACGAAAATAATCAGATGTGTAGTAGGACAACAAGTGAATTTTATCGTCATTGTTGAAGAGAATAAATATCCATACGAGACTTTATGTTAATAGAAGCTATGAATAGACATACCTAGGTTGAATAATTAGAATCTAGTTTATATATACTAAATATAATATTATAATAGCACATATCTGATTCACTCCACCAACCGATCGATACATTAAACACCTATCCCAGATATCGGCACCTGCCAAAACATTATGACTCAAACGCTTGACAAACAGCCGTTAAATCCAGGATTCAGTAAGTGGCCCTGGGAATTAGCTGTTTACTCACTGGTTTCGGCTTATTTATACACCTTTGCGCAATTCAAGGTATGTCTGTGAATTTCTATATCAAAAATATCTGGGAAATTTACTACCGCACTGATCGACCTTCGTGCTCTATGATAAATGTGATGACATCCACATTTATTCATAACTGGAATCCTAATCTATATTTTATTGCAGCCAACTGAGTTATTGCTGTTCTTTTAAAATCATATTTAAGTCGTTGAGATATAACGCATTAGCTGATCTTAAATGTGTTATTTCATCAAACACTCTAAATGTAATCCATCAAAATTTTATGGATGTTTAGTTTTACTTACAAGAAATCATAAAATGCTAGGAAACGTTTACCAATTGATTTAATCTCCCTCGATAGTAATTGATTCTCCCCTAACCCCATTTCTATTCCCGTAGGTCATGGCTACATAAATACATTAGCGGCGCCTTTGTGATATGTAATGGGGCTGTTTTGTTTTATCGTTTCCATTAACCTATCTTTAACGATTGCCATTATCTAGCCCGTTCGTTGGTCATTTTCGTATTTGTTCTTCCGACGGTCAGTTATGTACACACGGCTACACATCAAGCTATACAAAACCAGTATAAGCTGACTTCTGATTGTACGAAACACCTATGCAATGCGAGGTCAGGTAAAACTGGAAATGCATAGCTTGATGTGTAGTCGTGTGTACTCATACGTTGTAAGGCTTTTCATGCTTAGTAATGCTATTTATCCTTTGTTACCCAAACAATCAATCAAGTCAGCTTATCTCTACTGACAAACGACATAGGTATATCATCGACCAGTTATTCCTGGGCGCCTTTTTAAGGGCGGCGTCCTACCTTTGTCAATTCGCAGTCAGTCTCTCACCGAGAGGAGGCCTGTGTCCCAGCAGTGGGAACATTATAGGTTGATTATGCTATTATGCACTCAGTCTCAAACCAAGTTTAACTTTCTACCTTACCTTCTTCCTTCTAGTTAGTGGACGTGCCCGAGATGGAGTACTACGCGTCGCAAGGCCAAGGCGAGGTGTGCGTGCAAGGAGCCAACGTGTTCAAGGGATACTTCAAGGAGCCAGAGAAGACTAGAGAGGTCATTGACCAGGACGGGTGGCATCATACGGGAGATGTTGGCAAGTGGTTGCCGGTGAGTTTCATTTTTTTCTTCTATATTCTGAAATGTCTTTATTCAGCTGCATCAGGTTAGGCAGGAAGTCGACGCCAACTATGTTGGGAAAGGCTAGCCGATGATGATTCTCAATGTCTTTCTATTATTACAATAGATTATTTCTAATGTGGATAATTACAAAAAACTGAACGCATTGCATGTACTTACAAAAGACACCTTCAAGAAATCTGTCAAAAAATAATGGTAATAAAGGAAATTCCAGTGGTAAACGAATCTGGAAGAAGGACCTTGGCATATCAAATATATCGATTTGTTGTCTCGGTTACAAACTTATTTTTGTACTCTCTCTTTGTTTATTGTGGAGGTTGTAACGATTTAATTGATAGCAATATTATTCACAACGTCATGTGATTGCTATTACTTTATATTCGGAATAACGCACAGCTCTTGATTCGTTTTCGATGACAATTTAAGCATCTTTTTATTCTATTTTCAGAACGGCACCCTCAAAATCATCGACAGAAGAAAACACATCTTCAAACTGTCACAAGGCGAATACATAGTTCCTGAAAAAATTGAGAACATTTACATTAGAAGTCAGTACGTCGAGCAAGTTTTCGTACATGGCGAGTCTCTTAAGGTAAACACAACAGGGTTTTTAATCGATTCACTCTTTAGTAGGTATCCATTTTGTTATTCGAAAACAGGAAGCCCATTTCCTGTTTTGAAGGGATAACATTCTCATCGATCGATTTATTAATGCCAATCAACGTGTTTTTGACACCATACCATCAGGACAGTTGTGCCAAGAATGCCGAGTAACGTTTCAACAGGTTTTCTTTAAAAATGTACAAAGCAAACAATCTGAGCAATGGGTTGTTGACACCATCTCATCAAGTAGGTAATGGCCATTTTAATTTAAGTACCTACGCAATAATTATTAAAGTCAACATGAGATATAACAACAGACTTAATTAAATGGGGTGTCAGAAACCGGAAGGCCAATTCTCGTAATTTCAAACGTTCAAAATCTAGTCAGTCTCATCTCGGCGACTAACAAATGTCAAAAATGTAGGGAAATTAGACGTATTTTTGACAGGCTGAGACTGATATCAGACTATGAACGTTGACTGTCAACGTGCAACTTGAAAGTTTGAAACCCGATAGAACCCTATCGGATTTAAAGTCGTAGTTGGGGTTTGAAATGTTTGTGGGTCTATGTTGAGTAGTAGACGCCTTTTCACTGATATAATCTGTTGGTGTTAAGATAATACGTGACAACTGAGCCATCATTATTCCAATGCGAGAAAGAGATATTACTTTACATAACCACCATCTCTTTTTTCGCAACGGATCCGCAACGCTTCAAAAAACAGCCTCAGAGCGAGTTAAATAAACTTATCATAACAGCTTCCTTTTTCTTTCCAGTCATGTGTAGTAGCAGTGGTAGTCCCGGATGTGGACGTAGTGAAGTGCTGGGCTCTAGAGTACGGCATCAAGGGAACATTCTCGGAGCTGTGTGAGGACGCGCGCGTCAAGAAGATCATACTCGAGGACATGCTGCAGTGGGGACGGAATGCTGGACTTAAGACTTTTGAACAGGTGAGCGTGGAAATGATATTTTATGAAGGATTTTTTGTCTCGTATCTAGCAAGATTCGGTTGATGTAGCGATGCTTTGCTTTGCTGTCTAGCAATAGACGTCTTTCGTCTGAAATAATTATAATATTTCTAACAACATAATGAGAAGCGTTATGTATGTATGAAGCCCAACAATCTAACAACCAGTCTACCCAAGGGTTATTGTGCAGTAACTGTGTTGTGGAGGTTAGTTAAATTTTTTTAGGAAAAGGCTAGGCAGATGATGGATGAGATCACGAGTCCCAAGTTCCAAATGTTACGATCATGATAATAATCTTGTAGCACTAGCGATCGTAAAGCAGACAACTGTGTAGATAAATCTCAGTTAAGAGAAGATATATCATGTAAGATTAACAAGGAGGATAAATAAGTACCAATCAGCAGCATTTTTGTATTAGATAATAAAACTTACAATGACATTGACACATTCAAAATATGTGCCCAACTACACAAAACTAGTATTGTTTTCAACACTATTATCTCCGAGTATTTAGTATCAGTACACTATCTGAATTCTATTTCAGTAACACGATAAGCCCAAATCGATGGTTGAGGTAACATTGTGTAACATCCGGGAAAGTGGCATAAAAATAAAATATATTATAAAATAAAATAAATATACATTTAAAAAAATAGGAAGTAAAAAAAGTAAGGTTATTTCAGTCATAATCCAGTGAATTTAGTTCTTCAAATAAAAATTGATTATAATGTTTATAAACTGTTCAAGGATTTTTCGATACTTGAGTGGTATTACGTCTTACACGTGGTCAGATTAGGATGTGGCTTACCATTTCTTATAGACAAACTTTTAATACAGCAATTTGGGAAATAAAATTTGCAACACATTTACAAGATTTTGATTACATTTAAGATTGGCTGTATCTATTTCAAGATTTTTGGAAATACCACAGGTCTGAGAACTGAGGAAACTAAATCCGATCACACATAAAATCAGAATGTCGAATGTTCGATGGATTTATCACTGATAGTAAAAGTGAACAATAGAAACATTGACAGATTGTTGGTATATGTAAATAAACTTTTGATCCTTGACATTTCCCAACCACATCATTGTAGACGTCTGCTTCCAGTCCAACCGTTATATAGAAATATTAATTTTACGTGACTGTCTATCTGGCCTCCACAACCCAGTTGCTGGGTAATACTTTCGGGCATCTGACTACCCGTATCGATTTACGAATGCCAGCGAGAGATGCGTTGGGCAATAGAGCATCAATAAGTAGAAAATATTAGGTATCTTAACAAATCTACATCATCCTCTTCTATCTTTCCCAGGTCAAAGATATCTACCTACACCCAGACCCCTTCTCAGTTCAAAACGGCCTCCTGACACCAACGATGAAGGCGAAACGGCCAGAAATCAGGAGCTACTTCAAACCACAGATAGAAGACATGTATAACCACCTGGAATAACAGTGACCCACGTTATAATGTAGGGAATACAGTCAGATGGTGGACGAAACTTTTGTGCGCGACTGTACGATGACGTGATTGAGGCTTAAGGACTTCGTTGCTTTGATAAGTTTGATGAGTGGGGTGTAAACCAATGGGTGGTTTTGAATAATAGTCATAACGGCTTTTTTTATAATATATTGAACAGTTCCCTCAAATCTTTTGGAAATAGCTGGGACTTACCACCTGAAAATAATCTAAAGCACTAACATAGCAATTTATTTAGTAAAATATGGTTACGACATGGTAATAACTTAATAAGTCATAGAGGCTAACCATGTTGACTAAATACATGATCTTAATTAACTTCAGACAAAACTACAAGAACTAAAACTGATACGCATAAACACCATAATGTCCAGTTCCCTCTAAATTCTCTGAAAATTATACTTAACGACTTACAAAGCATTGGTAGGAATGTTAACTCGTTTTCTAATGTGTAGAACAGTTCGCTCTTACTTCCCAATTGGATAGCGGCCAAGTTCAATAAAAAAAAAAACACAACAATGAATTATGAGGTGAAGGAAGTTGGTATAGGTCCAAACAATACAGCCGCGGTCGTGCCAATTAACGCAATCGATGACGCTATATACGAATACTTTTGGACTCGGTTCGGCTCGATTGTATACAGTGTGACGTGAATCGATTTTAAATCGAGTAAATTTTTACTACACATTCGGTGTTACATCAATCTTTAGTTAAATCTCCTTGTCATCCATTATTATCTTGTTTGTTTTCTTAGTTTAACCCAAGGTTTAATGCGTACTATTTCATTTTTATTAACCGTAATAACTCAAGAAAGAAACCATTTAGTTCGAAATTTATTGCTATGAAGCGTTGAACGGTTAGTTTACGAAAATTGGATCAACTGCTTAAACGTTAGCTTGAATATATTGACGGAGTTGTCTTTAAAGTCATTTGCAGTTTCCATTTCAAGTTTAACAAGTCGTTAGCCCAGATCAACTATTGACGTCAATAAGAAATCAATAAAAAATAGTCTCATCATAAAGATTAATAGCAATCTTAGTCACTGCAGTTCCACTTATTGAAGCAATGAAGTCACTCCTAACTGTGATGACAACGTCACACACTTTGTTATATAGCATACTATCACAGTACAATGTGTTCGCTATAAATTTAGTCATTTCACTTCGCTAAACGCTAAAATATACACTGTGCTAAATTTCAACAATACCGTTTGATTTTACGCATTTTTATAATGAAAATACTCTTTGAAAATTCTTTAAATTATTAACTGTAGAATTGACATTGTATATAATCAAATTGAATAGTATGTAGGGAAAAGTTCTGTGCAGAAAGCAGTGTTAGTTGAATAGATTAAAAAGCAAGACGGGGTGTTGGGTCGTTGGGAGAGGTAGCGTTAAGAAATAATGGAAATTCCGATTTCAAAAATGAAAGATATAAAGGTAAAACTGAAAATCTCGAATCGCACCACTCCTGATTGCCCCATCCCGTCGAAAATATGCGATATTGTTATGGCAATAAAATTAACGGAAACTCTAGTTTCCTCTGCGGTCAATTAACATAAATCCTCAAGAAAAACGTATTTGGACACCTAATTATACATTTTCATTTTTAGATAAGAGATTTTACGCCGTTAGGTAAAATTTACGCTACGCTGAGCGCGCTGTTAGTCGATTATTCGATATACGATTTTGAAAATCGATACCTAGATACTGACAATTTTATTGATGACACTGACTTGGTACTTGTAACAATACATTTTAATTTATCCAGTATTTTTAATTCCCAAAGTGGATTTTAACAACAGTGTAAACCCTCGAGTGTTACCAAAAACGGAATTGCCTGTAGCAAACATTTTATGGTATTCACTTCAGGGATATTTCAATTTTATAGAAAATATCTTAAACAATAAATAGAATAAGGTAAAATTGTAAGCAATATGATTTACTTTACAATTATACTTAGACACAAGATGGTAGGAAGTGTGAGACAACTTAGAAGAACGGTCATGATTAGCACATGAAATACTTAACTGTTGTTTTATATTGCGTGTCTGATATGAGATTATAAGCAAATATTTTAACTAAACTTAACAAATTTTACCAATTCAGAGAAGCGAGTTAGTCCAGGCAAATTCATTGAAACTACGCTTTAAAGCCAAATATTGCTGCAAGAGTTCGCTTTTCTGAATTCTAAATAAATGACAATATAGGAAGTTCACTCATAATATAGTGAACCAATTTATAAGTTTCGGTACAAATAGGTAAAAGATACATGAGATAGAGGTAAGAAAATACACGTACATTATACCGTGCCTTCGACCGATGTTTTTTACTCTTGGGAGATGCTATTTCTGTTACTTGTTAAGTTCTTTTTTTATTTTTTGTCTAACTTTTGTGTGCAGAGTTGCTTTCATGTTGGGGCTACACTGAATTGAAGCAAAGCATGACTTGTGACGTCATTATACAGTCTTATGCCGGTGTATCTTCAACATTGTCTGAGGGGTGAATCTCCGTTTATGTTATGAATGATAGTGAGTTTTACACGATGAAATAGTATAAAAGTAATTACTTAATGTAGGTCAAACTATCGCACCGTGTAGTGTATATTTTTTTGTAATTCTTGAGCGCAATATTAATAAGTTGATATGCTTTGAGCGAACGTTACGGTTTCATGTTGTTCAAACCAAAATTTTGTTGTTATTGGTGCAAGTTGTACTACGATAATTTATTTTTAAATAAAATTTTCAAAAACTGTGTTGGTCTTGTTTATTTTTTAGTATCCCACTTTACTTTTTCTAAGTTTACACAATAGTCATAAAAAATCTAAGTCAAAGTTGTTAATTATTAAGTGGCATTATACTATGCAATCGAAGTTGGGAAAGACTTACTTTTGCGTTATTGCCTTTACATTAGGTGTAATATTCTCTTATTTATCTTTCCAGTATCGCGCTAAGAGCTGATTTTTCAATCATCTGATAACTTTATTCGAGGAATCATTTTGAAATTTTGACAGTTGTTTCATATAGAAACTCTCAAACGTCAATTTTATTCCTCGAATAAAAGTTATCTGGCGAAGGAAAAATCAGTCCTAAATGCATTAAATGGGTGGGCAGCATCTACTAGAGTTCGTTCACCAATTCGAAACGCAATCAGCCTTATTTGTGTGAAAGGCGTTTCGAGTTGGTAACATAAAAAACTGGTAAAATAACAATAAGTTGTACAAAAAACACATTTTACAAAAATTTAACCATTAAGTTTAACTACGGATAAAAAAATCGGCCCAGTGAATGTTTCGCTGTTACCATTTTGAAATTCAGACATACAATGACAATATGCGATAATAAGACCCCATAAAGAAGGGACCTTATGGGGGAATGACGACTGAAATGCATACTGAGATAAGAAATAAGAATACACCAAGAGATAGTTTTATACGTACAGCTTCAATGTTGTTGCTCATATAAAATCACTACTCAAAATTATAAAGTAACAATAATATACCGATCGTTACCCCAAGCTGGATACAAAATGTTCCTGACATTTGAAAGAGCTCCTCCCCTTTCACATGGAAATTTACAGCAACAGGTTCCGAGCAACAGGATAAACGTGCTCCTGATACCTGTTTTAAGGCAAATTTTTAATTTATCAAGATGTCCAGTAAGGCAACTCCTTACGTCACGATTTCGGAGAAATGGCCACGTCATTACGGAAAATTCTTCATCCATGCGATGGTAATGCTTTACCGTCTACCGAGATACTGTTGGTTTCACACGCCAATTTGTTTGACTTAAAACAAACAAGGTGAAATAAATAATTATATGCTAATGATTTCGATGAAAAGCATTGGGCAAGCAAGTAAGTGTTGGAGTCAGTTGATATATTACGAGTTACCGCACATGAGATCGATATAATAAATTATTCTGAGAAAATTAGGTGTGATGAAACTGATGATTAGTTTGATAACTTTACGAGTACCAGGGGCGTAATAAAATGTGCTACAAATAAACAGATCGCAGTCTACAATACGCAGAGTAGTCTAAGTAATGATTATTATAATGATCAGGCTGTAGAATGCCAATCTCGTGCTTCACGCAATCCATAACGGTTGCCATGAACTAAAAATACACTGATTATTAATTATATATTGTATGTACTATGAAGATAACCGTCAATACTTATATTGAATTCTATATATTGTATTGTTATTCTACATTTCAGACGCTTTCAAGTAAGTAAATGTAAGTACAAACGTTTCGAGATATATAAGATGATCGAAGCAAGATTCATTTTGAGATTCCACAAGGGTTATTTCTGGGACCACCCTATAAAACATGGAATACTGAATGAAATTAAAAGATACACATTTGATGACACTGTCGGGATTTTTCTGCTCGTGGTGGTGACAGTCGGGACCAGCTTTTGCTTGCTATCAGCGTAAGATATTTGCTAAATCCACAATTTATTTGTCCGCTTCATCACATCAACTTGATACTCCTTGTTATGGGTAGCCGGATGATTCTAATATAGGATCCACGTGGATGAAGATGCGTGGGATTATGACTGTTAAAAAGTCAGTGCAGACACGTGAAATTATTGCATGTATCATAATACATGAAGTATTCCGTTCGACGCATATCTCATAACTAGTCAACGGAGCTGACGGCCTGTCTGCATCCTTGCATATTTATTTTAGACGTGCCAATTCACAACTGTCACGTGATTGTTTTTTGAAAGGGTTGCAACGCAAGTTACTTAAAGTGACAGAGGATAGTAGGTAGACAAGTCCTCAGCGTATGCAGTATGAGATAGCGATAGTTCGACATAACTACATTACTGCAGCTACGTGCAATTAATATTGCCATACTTAGACTTTTACCCCAATCATGTGGGTAATATGGTACTTATTGAGTACTACGATTGTACTACGTCTACTACGAGACTCGAGCTAAAATAATCAAGAATTAATGATTTTTCGAATGAGTTTAGTAAGTTTCACTGCATCTCCTATACGTTGTTTGGTAGCTTAATAATTACAGGTACATATTCCACTTAAATTAATTACATATAAGTAAAAATGTGTCATTTTGACATAATTATGTCGTCTCACTTTCGCAATTATTATTATTTTAACAGCATGTCTACCTACTATACTCTGTCTACGCGTAAAATACTCCCGATGGCTTATAAAAAAATTGAGACCAAACCGAAGGAGAGTAATGTCAAACTAAGTGCAGTAAGTAACAGCAACAAGTTTTGTAACGGAAGAACCCTATGGTGAGTGAATGTCATTGAAGTGTCAGTTCCGAAAAGTATTGTGCCCGCTCTGATTGGTGAGTCATATTGCATTGTTTATTGTTTGTATTTGAATGTTATGTATATCAAAATCAAAAGTCATTTATTCAAATTAGGCTGATAATCAGCACCTTTCGAACATCAAAATTACAAAAGACAGTCCCCCAAAACGCTCGCCCTTCACCACTTCCTAGTGCTTTCGCTGGGAAGAAGAAGTAGCGCAACAAACTCCGCAGCATATAGTTATAGGTACCTATTACAATTTGCACATTCAGCCTTAGTTTTTAACGTGGAGGAACTTTTGCTGATACTTACCCTGATACTTTTTTACCAATTTCTTTGTTAGGTATATAAAGACGAAAGTATCTGTACAGTGAAGTATCAGAAACTGCCTCTTGTGCTTCATGGCTGAGAAAAAGTAAATTATTACTTCGGTAGTGTCATTATAAAATCTCGAGAGAAGAGATGTATATATTGGTAACGAGGCTAGATAATAAAAGACATACCAAGACCTACTAGATAGAACAGTCAAGATTAATATCACATCTGTCAGATTTATATCAAGCATCAAGATTCCTAACTGATCATGTTCATCACCTGTCAATAAATTCCTGCTTTGGGTTTTGGCTATGGTTGGTTAGCAAAAACTTGTCTAGATCAATATACACTTTAGTCTGTGGTCTAGATACGTTTTGTGACATACTAACGATCCAGCGATAGGTACTTACCTATTTACTTTGTCTTAGCGTGTTACTTTACCGTCAAATCAGACAGACACACCGCCACCAACATTCCATATACAGCCGTAGATAGACGCGATAATTGAGAATCCTATTTCAATAAACTAGTTTTGGCCAGACAGAATACCGTTTATCTATTATTAGAACATTTTCAAACCGCACCTACGCGCGTTTTAACTCCGCCGACGCGTACGCATAGACTAATATTGATAAATGAGACGCGTACGACTGTTTCTAATTCTTTATATTGTGGATGGTATTTTGTATAAATGTTATCGGCTTCCTTACTTTGTTCTGCTATCGTATCGACGGGTATATCTTTAGTTATTTTATGGTCGGTAGAAGCATCGCTAATGCCGGGCGTGCAGCACGCAAGTTGTACAGTTAGGACGATGGCTCTCATATTAAAATAAACAATAATATAGCCCTTAAAATTGGAGCTACAAAGTCCCTTTCAATACAGCTTTTAATCAAAAGCATCTCGGTGTTGTTCGTAGGTCGCAATCCTAGCTAACAGTATACGGGTAAAGATAATGTATATAGGTGTATGTTTGTGGTTGAATTCATAAAGATTAGATTACAATTTAGTTTTTTTTTTGAGGGTAGACAGAATTATACTCAATTTAATAAATCGAGTTTTTTAAAGTAACTAGTTACTACTGCCATCTAGCGTCGAGTAGCGAGCGGATTCAAAGGTTCTCTCTAAATAAATTATATGAAATTTTTACCTCTGATATTTTATTAGGTTTCTGATATTACGTTTTAATTAAAAAATCACAAAGAGCATTTTGTTAACCAAGATCAGTGTTGGCCTAAAAAAATACGACGCAATAAAGACTGATAAGACCCATGGTCCCTTGATAAGATTTTATCTTTTTCATCTGCGTCTGAAATAAATAAATTTAAGAGCTCGTAATAACGCCACATCAAAAAGTTGAACACAAGAAAGGTTAACGATTAGCTTTTTTTTTGGAAAAGAAGGTAGCTGGTAACGAGGACATGGATCCTTCGGTTTCGGATATTAACTTTTAAAGACCTGGTAACATGGCAACTTCTCTTTGAAGTACTAGTGAAATTAGTAGTAGTAGAAATAGGTAGGTACATACAACCGGTAATTAGCAGTGTCGACAGCTGTGGGCTATTTTTGTACATCCATTGTTTGAAAACAAATTGTGATTCAATGAAGGCATTTAGCGAATAACTTGCTCACTCGCTGTCATGCACCATTGTATGTCGATAGAAAGTACTCAATGTTACATCAAAGTAGGTATTAAAAAGACAATGAATACGTTGCGTTTTTATATATTCCATAATACCGCTTATCGGCGCATCATGCCGGGCCATACGTACAGTGTTTCTGTTTCTGTTTAGTTGCCATACGGGCAGCAACCAAGCTACTCGTGTACCTATTCGCTCGCGCCGTGTGCCGCCCTCTGCCGGAGCTGCGAGCTGCCGGTTTTGCCTCCAGTGACCTTGGCGCATCGGGCCGTGCCGTTCATTGGCCGCGAGAAGCTAAGACGAGTTACGCTCCTCCGACTACTTCACTCCCTAAACTATGTCATTCGACAACAGAATACACCACCGCTCGGGGAACTCTCCCGTGAGTCCCTAGCCGCGCGATCTGGCGGTCACAGCGCGCGTCACCTGTCAAAATGACGTGACGTTAACAGACAATCGTGTTTATAACCTCACTGTGAATCTTATTACTTTTTTTAGTGTAATTATGAAGGTTGGCAGAATGACGAAGGTACTAAAAGATGAATTAGGTGAGTTACATTTTGTTGTGTCAATTTTAGGTTATGTAACGTTTTGTTTTGATCGGCGGCGCAAACAGATTCTGTGAGACATGGAGTGGTTGATAGTCATTTACATTACAGCAGACAAAGACGTGATCTCTGTGCGGATTCTAAAAATAGCTCGTTCTGTAATGGCGGTTAATCAGCAGTTTACTCTTAGATTCAAACCCTAGTGTTAGTATTTGGTATAACGTTTCTTGTTTACTGTAGTTCGCTACAACAATCATGCATTAATTCCGTGCTCACTTGGGTAGTCATGTTATCGTAAACAAACTCAGGTCGGCTAATAACTATGCAAAGAAGTTTAATTTAAAAATAAACATCGATAAGTGAGTCAATTGTTAACTTGTAAATTATTTGTTGAACTGATTGCTCAGTTTAGAAACTGTTAAAACTGAATTTGTGACTTTCTAAAAGTTAACTTGTAGCGGTGGCATTGATTGATCGATAATATTACTGTCACAAAATTGGCACCTGCCAGGCCTAATTAATAATTGTATGTACGTAAGTACATACAATTATTAATTGCCGGAACAGGATATAAAATATAAATAGTATTTGTCTAACAATTAGCAACCAAACCACTAATTACGAATCAATACCAGCATCTCTTATGCTCTCCTGGACTAACCGAATTGTGAAGACGCGCAATCGTGGTATTTGTATATTATTATTCAAAAACTATCACATTTTGCTGCTAGACATAATCACAGTAATCCATCTACCGTCTTAAGTTCGTCGAACCTTCTAGCTAGAAATACTCAAATATCTTGAAATTAAAACTCGAATCTCATAAAACCTAATAAAATAGTAGAATTATCAGCAAAAAGAGTACACACTAAAACTATTAATTTTTCGTACACATTCAAGGACTATTTAATCGTAAATATGTCCGATAGATAAAAGACACGCTAGATAATAGTGCGTACTTATTAAAATTAATTTAATTATAATGATTTTTATTATGGCATGGCTGGCAATGGCAATCAGGTTTGTCAGAACCTTACAGACATCAATATCTGCTGTTTCTCCGTTCTAACTTCCAAACTGGACGAAACTTAAAAAAAAGTGAATGAAGATACCAGAAGGCCAATTCTCGTAATTTAAAACGTTCAAAATCTAGTCGCAGTCTCATCTCGGCGACAAACAAATGTCAAAAACTTGTTAAAATGTAGAGAAATTAGAGGTATTTTTGACAGATTGAGACTGAGATTAGACTGTGAACGTTTTTAAAACTACGAGAATTGCCCCTCTGTTACCTTCAAAAAGAAAAAAATAGCCATACCATCAGCAGCACGACTGTACGAGCTTTAAACTTGGGACTATTACCACTTTGTGAGTATAGAGAAAACAGAAGACAATAGACGGAAACTACAAGATTAGTGCAATGAGGATGTTTAAGCATAAGATCAGCCAGTATCTGAACATAATTAAAATACCCACCTATCACGGGAGGACTTGATGGAGGTACAAATAAAGGTAGCTAAGAAGCTACTAATACCAGATGATTAAAACGTTTTGTAACTGTAGTAAAATCCTTTGATGCTGCAGGAATAGAAAAAGTATCTATGAACGACATTGAATCCCCAAGTAGATGATATAGATAGTAGATATTAATGTGAAAACTGGGATGACAGCTGATAGGGATGTTTGAAGAAATATGACCTGCTGCACTTATAGAAGTTGGAATAAGGGCAGGAAGATAATCGGCCCATCGTGCTGCTCGATGAGGTGGGCAAGCTCTTTGAAAGAGTCATTGCAGACCGCCTTGTAGGGCAGCTGGTGCGGGTGGGGCCGGATTTGGCGGAAAGCCAGTTCGGTTTCCGCAGGGGGCGCTCTACGGTGGACGCCATCATGCGCGTGCGAGCCCTCACGACGGGGGATGCTGTGGCCCGGGGTGGGGTTGTCTTAGCGGTGTCTCTAGACATCGCCAATGCCTTCAATGCCATGCCCAGATACCAGGGAGGCACTCCGGTATCACCGGATGCCGACCTACCTCTGTCGCACTGTCGAGACCTATCTGACGGACAGGGCCGTCATCTACCCCGGTCACCGGGGAGAGTGGAACAGGCGAGAGATGTCGTGTGGTGTCCTACAGGGATCGGTCCTGGGGCCGCATCTGTGGGTCATCGGGTACGACTGGGTGCTGCGCGCCGACCTCCCTAGCGGCGTCAGCGTGGTTTGCTACGCTGACGACACGCTGGTCCTGGCGCAGGGGAGGTCGCACCAGGCGGCGGCCGAAGCAGCGACACGCGGGGTTGCGACAATCGTCGAGAGGATCCGGCAATTGGGACTCGAGGTGGCATTGCACAAGTCTGAGGCCATGTGTTTTCATGGTCCTCGGGACGCGCCACCGTCACAAATAACGGCGGGAGGGGTTCACATCGGCGTCGAGCTGATGATGAAGTACCTGGGACTCGTCCTCGACAGCCGGTGGAACTTCGTGGAACACTTCCGACGTTTGGCTGCCAGACTGGAGCGGGCCTGGGCTGCCTTGAGGCGGCTCCTGCCCAATCTAGGGGGACCAAACGCCTCCTGCCGGAGGCTCTATGCGGGGGTCGTGCGGTCCATGGCCCTTTACGGAGCACCGGTATGGGCGCGTTCACTGAGACTGCGACCAGCCCGCCGGTTGAACGCGTCCCAAATGGTCATGGCTGTCCGGCTGGTCCGAGGATACCGCACGGTTTCCGCTGAGGCGGCGAGCCTCCTTGCCAGATTGCCGCCATGGGATCTGGAGGCCAAAGTCCTCGCTCACATATGGGAGTGGCGAGAGGAGGCAAAACGGGGCGTAACTCCGCTGCCGCGAGAAATCACGGTACAGTGGACAGAGCTCCGGCGGGATCTCATAGCGGCATGGAGAGTACGATTGTCGCAACCCCGTGCTGGGCACGCCACAATTGCGGCGATAAGTCCCCTCTTTGAGGAGTAGCCACTTCTAGCCAGAGAGGCGCCAAGGCGCCCTCATCTTCCGCCTGACACAGGTCCTCACCGGACACGGTTGTTTCGGGAGGTTCCTGTTCAGGATAAAGCGGGAGGAAACGCCAGGGTGTTACCACTGTGTGGATCGTCCGGAGGACACGTTTGAGCATACGGTGGAGGTCTGCCCGGCTTGGGCGGAGCACCGCCGTGTCCCCGTGGCGGCGATCGGCGGCGGCGATCTCTCGCGTCCGGCCCTGGTCCAGGCCATGGTACGGAGCGAGAGTGCATGGGAGGCCGTCACCTCCTTCTGCGAAGCAGTAATGCTCGCGAAGGAGGAGGCGGAGCGCGTGAGGGATAGGCATTCACTGCGCCCTCACGCCCCTAGTCGCCGCAGGAGATGCCCTGGACGGGAGTCAACAGCCGACTCCCGGCCACCGTAGGCGTGGGTTTGCGGGTGGCGAGCAATGGGCAGCTCGCCGCCTGGTAAGGACCAGGCCCGGGTCGACGGCGCGTTGCATTCCACGCGCGCCTCAAAGAGATGTCAACACGAACTGACGGGGTCCGCTAGGGCCGATGCCTGCCAGGGCCGCGGGTTGTTCGAAAGAGATACCGTGGCCCCTGGCACTACAGGCAACTGAAGGAACACGGGTGGGTTTTAGTCAGAAAAAGTCTGACACGCCCTTCCGCTCAGCCCAGAGCGGGAGAGGTCATTTAATGATTTACCAAAAAAAAAAGGGCAGGAAGATAATTACTGCTTTAGTTTTGATACCTCTTAAAAGGAGACCGTAATTTCAACGTCTTTATTACTTCAATACCTTCAGTCAGATTATTGATATTACATGTTTTAATACTGATATTATGCTTTCAATAGCAACTATGATAGAAACTGTGTTTCGAATTTTCGATACGTAATATGGACTCATAGTCTCATTATTTTGGCAGATTATCCACGAATCAGAAAAAAAATACCTTCTAAACTCGATCTCTTTTAGCATACTTTATTTTACTAACATAATGATAAGTTAATGACTAACAATATTATACAGACGCCAGCACACCAAGCTACTACAATCTGTCAAATTACTTTAATAGATTTTCAACTTTAACGCTAAAACATTAAAGTTTAAGGTAGATTGGGAAATTTTGACAGTTTCGGGTAGCTTGATGTGCTGGCGTCTGTACCTACGTCAAACTAAACACACCGTTCCGATACTCGTTCCAAGGAACGTGTATATGTATGCAACCAGTGTTTCTCATTCTAAGTGAATAATTGTATTCTGTTTTTGAGAAATAAATGTCTTAAACCATATTAACATTTTATGTCCTTCAAAGATTCCATTAAAACTCCGAATAAAATTACGAGTATATCTTGATGGCGGACTCTTTGAAAGCCGTCATTTTTAATTGAATTTGTGATATATCGAGTATAATAAATAGATCTATTCCATACTCAGCTTATAGTTTCGCAAAATTCAAGAGGAATGTCGTATCTCTTATACGACATTCCTCTTGAATTTTGTCTCATATAGTCCAACAGCGGGACGCGAAAGACTTGATTATGATGGCTATGTATTGTATATATTGTATACTTAGACGAATGGCCAGGCTATTTATTTTGACGTTATTTAGTAATAAATTGTCCTCTTGGTTCCAATGTTTCTATTTGTTTAAGCACATAACCGCTATTACAATAGTGTCAGAATGATCTATCATTGATTTCATAATTGTTGATTTTGACAAGTTTGGTAATCTACTAATATAATGACGTCATTATGACTTTCCAGTGGTCAACCACTGACACTCCATTGAAAGAAATAGCCTAGAATGGTAATCTCGTACATAATGACAAATGAATGACTGACTTAGGCGTCTCATTTTCTGGTGTAAGATTTAATTCCCGGGAAATCAGGATTATCTAACAGACTGTATTAATCTTTAAAGAGGGTCAAAACTTTTAAATCCAATCCAACTGTGTTAACTTAATATGTTATAATCGATAAAGTAGATACTAAATAACTGTGTACGTTTCAAATTAAATCATATTATAAGAACTGTGCTAATTTCTTGTACTGAAATGCATGTAACATTTCAATTAGAACCGTTCGTGTTGCTCAGTAGTCAGTGATGTATGAATATAATGCATTGCGCATTCTAATGTGAGAATTTAGGTAACTTCGCAATCTGTGCGAGAAAACGAGAATTTGTTCCACCTATTTATTTAGCTACGTATTATTTTGAGCATAAATATTGGCCTGATTCTGCGTGCCCTGATAATTATTTTCTAGACTCTCAAATTGCGAGAGCAAGGTGCTCGAATATTGAGGTATTTTTAGATAAAAGCAAATATGTCTCTCGTCTAGATACCTAATAACCTCTTCGGTGTTAACATTGTTATTAATAAAATGTTGATGTATGTATTCTTTCTGAGACAGACGTTAACCTATTTAAAAACCGGCTATGTGATTCGATGAAATATTTGTTGATGATCTTTGAAGATAATCCTATACGATTATCTTCTCTCCTTAAAATAATCTCACTAAGATAGGTACCTTATAAGGTACCTTAGTAAGATTATTTTAAAGAGAGGCACAATAGTTATGCTTCCGATATTTTTGAATAATAACATGTCCGACTGTCCGTTGAGAAATGTTTCTATTATAATCAAACATATAGTCTGTAAAACTGAGACACAGGCCAGTAAACTTGTCTAGAAATCAATCTTCGCATTTTATTTATTAATTAACTTACACGATACCTATCAATCGGACTCTGAATTTAATTAATTTCAATAATTATTCTGTCAGCCGGTTCAAGGTTAATAAAACTAAAACATTAGTAGTAGATACATTATGTATAGTTATCTGGGTCAAAATATTTGCAGGAGAAGCAAGGTAAAAGGAATATTGAAATAAAAATATATTTAACGAACTTTTCTCTATTATAGTTTTCATATCCATCCTATATTTTCACAGACTTTAATTTAAATGGAAGGCCAATTAAAATGAATGCTTATAAATCTATTTGTTGTAAAAGGTCATCTTCATTGCGTTGACCGTTGATACTGGTTATAAAAATAGTTGAGTATTTTCAACTGATATCAAGGTCTGTGGTCGAGTTAGTGATGCGGTAAAATTTAATTCAAGTTTACTAAAATATACATAGATCTATGGTAATTTTTTCGATCTTGAAATTCATCATTATAATACTCTTTCTAGCCGTTTCATCAATCGTAAAAGAAATATTATATTTATATTGTTAATTGTACTTTCCTCCTTCAAAGCTTATCTCATTAAATTTTATTGCATTCTAAAAATAAACACAGAGCGAGATATAATTATCGCCTGATTTAAAATTATATATAGGGAAATATCGCGAGGAAACCAACAAGTTAAATATAAATGCTAATAAGTAAGTATGTGTTACATTCTGAGGACGTTGATAACGTCTCGTATTACGACCGACACAAATAACAGGCATAACTTAAACATATTGAGTAGCAAATTCATCATGAATGATTGAATAACTTATGTCAATATTAAACTCATTAAATATTTGAACTTAATAAACTTACTGTTAATTTTTGTTTAAATGTCGAGCTTGAGTCATTTCTGTGGTTCCCCAGTGGTAAAACAGCGGAAATCTTCCAACCTTCTATCCGATGAAGGTTGAAAATCTTGCACTATACCAACTACTAAAAATAACTATGTTTTCGAGAGGATATTCAAATCAATTTATGTTGAAAGCTCAACTTTACCAACAATATTGTCTCGTTCAAACACATTAATTCAAAATTATGTAGATAAGGAATATCTACAATAATGAATATTGCTGACATTATTGACAAAGGACAGTAAATGTTATAACAAGAGTTGATGGGGGTTGATGGATACTAATACCTAAAACAGATACGTACTTCTTACAAACTGGTCTCAGTGTTGGTATTATTATAATAGGAATACATATTAACATGATCAATGAAATGAATACTATTTTGTGTCAGTACACGGTCTCATATGGCCGTATCTGACCGCAACACAAACTCAAAATCATCAGTTCCTATATAATTATAGTTCAGCTGCACCCGACAAAAACTAGCGTTGCTATTTTGAAATAAACGAACCAGACAGTCGTGAAATGTCGTTTCTAAGACTAACTAACTAGTTATACTAGTAAACTGGTCAGTTTTGTACTTTTTACACCTTTTTTGCAATTCCATTGATATGGCTCGCGACGACATTCGGTTTAAAATCAGCATTATATTCATATTTCCAATCTTCATAATTTCCTATGTTATATAGGTGTCTCGCGCGGTTGGAACCCTGCCGGGTGATTGCGTAATAACCTATCAGTAGCCATGGGTTTCATTTTGACTGTTCAACAACATTCATTGCGTTATTTACGTTGTTGAGCAGACACATTTTTCGAACATATGAAGCAATGGATTAGCAAAACCCCTTAAAAATGATTCAAATTGAGATTGATAGTGTGTTACGTAATTAGGGTGCTGAACGGTGTAGAAATAGAAGTACTTAATACGAACGTGATAGGCATAGTTTATTCATCACTTGTATATCGTTTGGATAGTTTATCAGAAAAACCCAATTTCACTTCTGCCCATTTATGGATTGAACTTGAGATTCCACCTTCAGCGGTATGATACACGTACAATATACGTACGATGCAGTCCTTGTTTCACTAAACCAACGAAGCTTAAATTCCTGAGAAAATTACCGTAAAACGGTAGAAGCAATTGGCATCGAGGTATGCATTCGAAGTGTCTAGAATTAAATTTTCACATTTTAAAGAGCGTAAACGACATAGAAACGCTAAGCATTTACTTAGTATTCATCAATGTAATGTTTTATAGTCTACTAAGCAATAAACCAACCTAATTTTTCTATCGTGTAGTACCCATAAGTCAGGGTACAGAATGAATAATGCAACTATGCAAACCATGTAATGTATTACTTCGTCAAAACACGTGACTCGGGTAAATATCAGCCTTTCGAGGTACGGCCGTGGATGGCATAGCAATCGAGACTGCTAAAATATTTTCGAATGTGTTTGACTACGGCCTCTTTGATTCTGCTTTTGCTTATGGTACACAAAATTAATCTAAAATACAGAGCCCAGTGTGGGTATCAATAACTGACGTGCCTCGAGAAAAGTATTAAAAGGATGAATGTAGATGGACGTAAAGTTAGAGGAAGACGTGTGATGAGGATGGATTAAGTAAAAAATTACAGGGAAAGGGGATAAGAGTGAGTTTTGCATAACATAATCATAGACTCATTCATTGTCAGCTTTAGGGCATTGGTTAACGACATCATCCTAAATATTAGCTTAGTATACTAAAAAATATGCGAATAACAGTCGCTAGACGTTTTACCAAGTTATTATAATCGAGTGAGGCAAATCGATTATCGTAGTGTTCATAGTTGATACAACATGTGAGTTTATACAGTAGGTATGCAAATTTTAATCAAACGTTACTGTAACTAGTGGATTTTAAAAAAAAGCTGAAGCTTAGTTGGACATGGAAACAGTAAGCAATGAAGAAATGTGAAAGTTTGAAATTATAAAAGAAAAAAAAAATGTTATCATATTCGTCAAAATATTGTTATTGGGGCAAGAAAAGAAACTCATAGGTGAAGGGTGCTTTACAAAACAAAACACGGTATAATCGAACCAGGGGGTCTACTCCGAAGTGCAAAGTGCGAATGTTCGGATCGGACCGACACATGGCTGAACCGAATATTATTGAAAAATGCGAAAAAAGTTCGGGTCGGCTCAGTTGGGTCGGGACCATAGTCAATATTCGAGAGAGTGTAGGAGTGTAGGATCGGAACCGACCGAACATTCGGTCGATACTACTTCGGAGTAGACCCCCAGGAAAACAGGCGTGATAGTAAATTATGGTTCAGACCATAATTTACTATCACGCCTGTTTTCCTCGAAGGAAGGGTTAGGCAGATGTGTATGTATAGTAAACCAACATTTCATGGACTTTTGGGTCTATTCCGACCGCAAGTAGACTTGAGTCGTAACCGCTACTGCACAATTAATATTTTAAAATGCCCTAATCGTATTTACGACATGGAACAGATAGTGGACTATTTTTAGCTGAAGTTCACAGAGATAAACAAAGTAATATCGATGAATCACTTACGACCAAGCTAATAATATAATTAAACATAATCGTAAGCATCAAGAATCAAATGTATGCACACGTGTTTGATGGATTTTCCAAATATGTCGTTGTGTTCATAAGTACTAGAAATAGCAAGGACTGCCGACTGCGAGAGGTCACATCTGGAATCCAATGTGATGTTAATGTGAAATCTATTGAGTTAGGAGCATATCCATCGCGACATTTTGCACCATAAGTAGGTACTCCCCAAACTATAACAGATAAGTCTAATCTTCTTCATATCGAAACTTTGCGTGTTTGAATCTTCGTAATCGATTTGAGGTAGGTACAGGAAAATTCGGAACGTTATTGAATAATCAGATTTCTCGTTTATCATGATCGATGGGAGGCTACTTTATTTTTTTCCCATTATCAATAGAAGTTTAGGAGTATTTTCAATGTCAGTTGTAAGAATCTATAAATTGATAATGAAACGGAACCGTGTCAACTCCGATATTGTTGTAGAAGATCATTTGACCGAAACATTTTAGTCCTTCCGCGTTCTTAGCTCAATGTCGCGATGTGTCTTCATTACTTTCCAGAAAGTAGTTCAGAGCTAGGATGTGTAATCAATTATCAGTTCTATATTCATTTCAGGCGAGAAATGTTGTTACACCTTTTACAATAGTGTTTAGAGTTATAGAGAGACAGAAATCATCAGGATAATTTATAACCGCACGGTGCCGAAGATCTCTGTACCAATCACTACTTGATTTTAGAGGATCTTTGTTCATTAAAAAGCATTATCGAAAGCTTAGGAACGTAACCACCTCACGTATCAAAACAGTTTCTCAATTTGTAACGATCACGAATACAGTGTCTGCACGTATGCGTTGATGTGACCTTTTATAGTCCTTTTTCGTCTAGCGTTACACAACTACAAAATTTCGTGCACGTCTCTACTAAATTTCGCATGGCAACTAGTCACGGTTGATTTAAAAAATGGGAAATTAACATTCTATCGCGGAATCGAAAATAGTTATTATGTAGCCACTGTCGCTGGAAAAACCGTCAATGTGAATAGAATTGGTCGTTTCTTAGGACTAATAGTATGTTTAGCTTCTTATCTTAGTGTTCTGTTGTTAGCCAAGGCGCCTTCATAGAATGTAGTTCTAACGCGCACTGTGTAGTTGGCTAAAGGCAATAATGAACATGTATTATTGAATAAGAACACATTATTACATTATACAACGGACTAATTTCCAATTAAAATTAGTTGATTGGGAGTCAACAAGTATGCATTTAGATGTAGGTTACCTCAATTTAATCGAACTGAAAACATACAAGAGGAAAAGCAAAACGGAACGACGAAAAAACAATTCGAAGATAAATATAAAGAACGATTGAATAACGCGGTCAACCAAACCATTAATTGCGTTTCATTGCAGTGGAGTTTTACGAAAAATAAAACAGTTGACGACTGCAAAACAATTAAAATGTTACGGAAACATTTTATCTTTTGTTGTCCTTGGCTTGATACCAACTCAAGTATTAGCTACAAAAAATCTCAATAACGTAAACACAAAAGAAACTATGTATATTTGAGAGGGAATAGGAATATCTGACCAAGTAACACTAACATCCTGCAAAACCAGACATTTCATAATCGTAACTTTATATTGCTTCAATTAATCGTTCTACTGGTTTTATATCCTTTAAATTGCTCTTCGAATTTTTATGCTTCACAATTAAACGTGTAAAGCTGTGAATCTTAAAACGGATTTGCAATTTTTTATACGAAGAGATGAATCTTGGTGACCTCAGGAAATTGTTCTCTTATGAGTAAGGCTAATAAAGCATGATGCAGAAAGCCAGCAGTTATTAACAAGGAATGTCAGTCTTTCACTACGCTTACCACTCCCAAGGTTCGAAAGAATATACAAGTGCAATACCTACATAAATACTCGTATATACTCACAGATGCATTTCATTGTCATAGTGAAACTAAGATAGATGTTATTTGCATTCAGACTTCTATCACAAATCCTTTTCTCAGTTACAATAAAAAAAATGCCTTGCGGTTATCATTATCATTTGTAGTATCTTTCGATGGATTTCATATTTTATCTTGCATCGCCATGCCTCAATACACGTGCATCAGTGGCACAAAGCCAATTAACATTTACTTTATCTACCTGTTACTCTTGGCTGCGTATCAGAAACGCTTCCTATCACTCTATTAATTTCTAAGATTTAACGCCAGCTTAGACTCTCAAGGACGTGATTAATATTGACGTTATTTTGTTTCGGTGTGCGCTATAATTGAAGTTAGGTGTATGCCAATCAGCAGGTCGTACGAATTTTAGCAGTCATTTAGTAATCTGCGGATTTGTTCATGGTTGATTTTTCCCACGTCATTGTGAATGTTTTCTCTTATTGGTCTACTTACATCATTTTTTTTTATTTATCATTTTTGTATTCAAGTTATTCAACTTATTTAGGATTAACTTCAGTAAAGAAATGTTCATTCGCTTTCATTACCTATGTTTATGTTATTTTACAATAAAGTTTTATTTGGTGAGAGGTACCATTCAAAAGTTTACTTGCTATATTTTCAGAACATTCATTGTTTCTTTCACCCAATTTAAAAATTAAATTCAAACCGTCACGGCCATTCACCTCAGTTTTATAATAAAATTGCATATCTTCATTTATTTGAGTTAAATTTTAGAGTGGTGCTAAAAGTTTTTACGGTTTATCGTAATAAAGAGGAAGTTTTTTCGGCGTTTCTTAAAACAGGTGCAATAAAAGCCTCAAAAGATTTATTTGGCATATACTTTTACTTAGGTACTTATGGAATAAACATTCTCAATCCCGCATTATGACATGGAATACTGACTGCTCGATGTTATCAGCAACTCAATAATCGTTACTTTATGAAAACCGTTTTTGTAAGCGAGAATAAACTGAACTTGGTCGTCGGTTTATGCTAGAAATTTATTTTTGTAACACATTTTCGTAGTTTTCCATGATTTTACGCGATGATAACGGGTGTCACTGCCCGCTGCCCGTTTGGTATTTATTTTAATTCATTCTCCCATTTTCCAATGTTTATATAGTAGAGGAGATGTAAATGTATATTTTGCATAGCTTTTCGCCAAATCATCATACTTTAAAAACCCATAAAACTCACCACTATCTTTACTCGTAAATCCATCACATTTCGGCTTGATTTACGATGAGTGCCTAATGTGCACCATTTTATTAAAAGGTTTAATGTAACTATGTATATAATAAAATAGTAGTAAAAGTGCTACATTTTTGTTATTTATATTCATAATTGAATCTTCTTATTTCAAAGTATCGTTCTACTGTAATACATATTATGTAACAGGCGCTCTTTTTTATATCATTTTTAAAAGTGTGCTACAAATTATTGGGTAGCGATAAGTTTATCCAACTTTATCCACGTCAGTTTTATCTGATACATTCTATTTAGAGGCAGGGCGGTATTTTTCCTATAATCAGCACCGTCATACAGATAGTTGGCTGTGTCTGTGACGGAATGAATTGAAGAGTTACGTCATGAAATTGCAGAATGGCAATGGGTTTGCTTTATTCAAACTGCACTAAGAATAATGAAAACTGGCAATATGGTCATCCCTATTACAAGGGGGTAATAACTAGCAAAATGTGGGTGTACCTACTGGTACTTTTTTACCCTGATTCAGGCAATATTTTATGTTATTATATCGTACGTACGTACTTAACTAGTAAAATCCAATTTTCTGTAAAATGCTAAAAATCCACAAGTAGCCCAGTACCTACATCAATTTACACTAACTTAAGCTATTTGCTTCCCAATTTGCAATAAATTGCTGTGTAGTTTTTTAATGTTAACACTCTACTAATGGTAACAAGAAACATCATCATCTGCCTAGCCTTTTCCCAAATATGTTGGGGTCGGCTTCCAGTCTAATCGGATGCAGCTGAATACCAGTATTTTACATGAAGCGACTGCCTATCTGACCTCCACAACCCAGTTACTGGGTAATACGATACCCCTTGGTAAGACTGGTTGTCAGACTTTCGGGCTACTGACGACCCGTAACGACTGTCAAAGATCCACGAATCACAGCCGGGACCAACGGCTTAACGTGCTTTCCGAGGCACGGAGGGGTCTTGGTATGTGAAAATGGTCACCCATCCACGGACCAACCGCGGCAAGCGTAGCTTAACCTGATCGATCGACCCGTGCGGCTGTTATTACTTAGCCACAAGCCCCTCCACTTAGCCACAAGCCCCTCCATGGTAACAAGAAACATGGTTAACATATTATGTATGTACCTAGATACATCCGATGTTTTGTTGTAAAACCATTTTTTTAACTATTGCCTTACACAAATGTGGAAATATGAACCAAACGAGGAAAAGCAGCTTCTAAAAACATAACAAATTGAACTTTACTGTCTATTCATAGGTAAATAAATATTCCTTGAACTGTTGTTTATTTATAAACGTTGCTTAACGTTGTCGTTAAAACTTCAAAAATTTATGGTTAAACAGTCGCTAATCAGACTTGAAGCGACGTTTATAAATAAAGGAGTGTATGTTCAGATCGAAACCAAATGTGTGTTTTAAGGAAATATTTTCTCTTTTTAGCGAATAACTGGTAACTCAAGGTTTGACCTCAATAGTCAACATAGTAAAGGAACCGTGTATTCCGTAAACCAACAAGAAACATGCAAAACAATACGTTTTAGAAATCACCAAGTTTCCTATTTATTTGTGCTGCTAAGCATTAAAATATGTTGACATTTAGCTCCAGAGCACACAACCACAGATTAAGTACCTATGACACAACAGCGCACACCCGATAGTTGTAAGCATGGACAAAGCGAGTTAATGCAATATGCATATTCTATTATACATTAGCATGTAAGCACATAGTATTAGCAGAAGCCACAAGTTCAACAACGAAGCGATAACTATTTAAATTTCGTCCCACTTCGCAAATATCCACACATGATATCGTGTTTAATTATTTTCTAGCATATCGCTTTTTGTTAGCTTCTATCCGTTTTTTCAAGTAAGTCTTCATGTTTTTTAATCACTATAATTATTATATGTAGTTATACAAGTTGGCGGGGCCCGTGGCTAAATAATAACAGCCGCACAGGTCGATGCTTGACGCGATCGGTCTGTGGATGGGTGACCATCTTTACATATTAACAAACCTCCATGCCTCGAAAAATACGTTAAACCGTTGGCCCCGGCTGTCATTCGTGGATCTTTGACAGTCGTTACGCGCAGTCAGAAGCCCGAAAGTCTGACAACTAGTCTTACCAAGGGGTATCGTATTACCCAGGACTGGGTTGTGGAGGCAGTCGCTCCATGTAAAATACTGGCATTCAGCTGCATCCAGTTAGACTGGATGCCGACTCCAACATACATAGTTGGGAAAAGGATAGGCGATGATACAAGGTGGAGACGACAATTAATGAATCTGCGCATATCTAATGATGACGTTCCCAGTCTGCGTACAAAAATTCAATCAAATACAAATACCAATAGCAGGCCCATCACTACTATTTACAAATTTTGAAAAAAAAAAAAAAACTTTATGATTACGACGTTAGGATTGTTTTGATACTTTCTAATAGTTATAATATGCTTTAGTATTGCGAGTATTTTCATTTTTGTCGTATTTTCGTCTCCACATGGTATGTGAAAGTGGACAAAACAGAAGGACTGTGTGTAGGGATCGCGCGATCGCAGCATTTGCTTAAAAAAAAGTATAGTCCGAAACACCACTCAAAAATATTAATAACAATGAAATTCCTGTCTCGGCCGGATCGGGCGAGATTCAGCGGCCGAGTCGCCTACTAAGCCCAACTGACGTTCTGTAGTTTCTGCCTACCTCCATGTGTAAAAGGCAAGTTTATAAAATAATCAAGATTGTGTGGATTACCGTAGTATCGAATAGGCGAAAAGAGTCAATCAAGGAATAGGTATTTTTAACACTTTAATCAAATTACCGCGTTGAATCAATTAGCAATGAAATAAAGCCTCTGTAATAAATTAACTTGCATTAAGTTTATAGTTATTGCACTAAGTAATATTTTTAGATAGAAATCTTAAATATCTATGCAATATTATGTCCGATTTATTACAGTTATAAACATAATATATTTATAACATGTCACTTGTATTATAATAAACCTTTTAGTTACTGTACCCCTGTTACTTAACGCGTCGCACTTGCAAATCAGAGTAATAATGATTTGACTAATGAAATAAAATCATAAACTGAATTACAAAACTTAAAGCTTTTTGATATCTCAGCTGCCAGTTGAGGCAAATACCCTTTTAATTGAAGCTATTAACTGCAGAGCCATTGCACTATATGACGTAATAAGCATGCCGACTGGGAACCAAAACCCGAAATATGAAATTACCTTTCAGTCGCATGACTCATTCGCAGTTTTACACTGACTCGTTTAAGTGAATAAAATCGACCGTAACAAACTTCAAGTTACTCGTTCACATAAAGTTTGAACGCAAGAAGCTATAAATAATCACTTCAACGAGTTTCAACATAAAGGCATGTTAAGCGTATTCCGTAACTATTTCCATACCGTGTGAGCTATATTTGGATGCGACATGGCGTAAATATGACCAGTTTGGTCGAGTTAGTCCAGTTATCGCCACACATCCCAGGCGGGGTTCTATTTTTAGATCAGTTTAGTCATGCATGACCATTTACATAGAGACATTGCGATGCGTTGCGATGGCCGACAGTTAAACTCGAATAAAAGTTGTGGTACAATGTCACCCCACTTGATCCGACGAGTGGATCATCTGTTTGAATTTTAGGCTTATCGTTGGAGTGAGTTCCGTTGGGCGATTTGTTCCGAGAAAAAGAGCGAATGTATGTTCACTTATATTATTTTTGTCGTGTTTTATAACCTTGTCACTTCATTCTCGCACATTATGCATTGTTTCTGCTCCTGTTTGGCTTTGCTGCCGAGGTCAGCTTGTAAATGTGCAGTCATAACAATGCACCAACTGCCGTTGAATATTGTTAACTTAAATGCCTTTGAAATTTTGACAACTGATTCGTCTCTACTTGAAGTAGCATCTGTTGACGCATTTTGATTTGATTGGCTGGTTTGATTACCCTCGATACTTTGCTACGCTCAATGCTCCAGCTATAAAACGACACGTCTGAAATTGGAGAAAGTGCTTCCATGATCTTATCTGTGTTAACAATAATATTTATGTTCACTATACTGTTAATAACTTTTTAACTTTCGGTTATTGTAAGTGGTCAAAAGGTATGTCTTGAACGTGGAGGTATGCATATGTATTAGCTTTATTCCTTTTCGAAATTCTGTAACATGTTCAGGTGAAGTATTTAACTAGCTGTTGACCGTAATTCTGAACGGCCATCAAACAATCCTCTAGATATCTTCATAAGCTAAACTCGTGTTGCTAAAACATGTGTGCCTTTACTTCAAGACATGCCCTTTAAAGCACCAGATAGACACGAAAATCTCATTACTTCGACATTACAAAGCACTCCCAAAGTACAGTTGTTCAAGGATCATATCCAAACTAGTGAAGCATTTGACTATTTACTCGTATTTCTTTGAATATCGTTGCATCCTTTATTGGACTTTGCTCAGTTGATGCCAGTACGTAATAACATATTATCGTTAGTTGTAGATTTATTATTGGTTGCTGTTTGCGGTCATTACTTTCCATATCAGTACCACATAGTGTTATATGCATGCATGAGATACGTGCTTTAAGCAAATGTGATCTTTAACCCACCGGGACAAATTACATACTTGATTACTTGATAAACAAGAATGTCAGCGCTTGGATTCCCTTTAGGGATGTATAACTACAGCTGCTCTTCGTCAGCCTATTGCCGGATACCTAGCTCTTGTGCTACAAAATGTCAATGTACCTATTGCAAACACTATAGATTGAACTTATCATTACTAAGTTATGAAAACAATGTTTCCTTCAGTGATCTCACTATATCGGGGATCTAACTAAGAAGAAACAATACTCAAAGCTATACAAATCAAACAACATTGCATTACTGCCAAAGTGCCAATTGATTTCACACTGTCTGCTTTCTATTACTAAGATTTAAATTCAACTGAATAATCTTTAAGTGCAGAATGCTCTCCATCATCACGTTTCCAACCACATGAAGCTACATGATCTACGTGGGTAGAACCATTTACCTACTTATTTATGGCCCATATATTAACAAAATGATGTGAGGAATATTCGTCGGGTGTGACGCGAATATATCCATTTACTTTTGAAATATATTCAAATTTCTAATATTGCGTATTTTTAGCGGATATTGGAGTAGGTGTTCCAAATGTGTTTTTCTGAGTGATTGAGGACTGAAGTGTTTTATTGAACAACTTTATTTCGATTTGTGATGTAGGACTCTTTATGCATTTTGTAACTGTAGTGTTAGATGTCTTTGTAATGGGGTGTTGCAGAAAATTTATAGCTGCAATATTGTCAATTTGGTACTCAAAATGTTTTAGGCGAATAAATATTGTTGGTTTACTTACATTCTCAAATACAAGTCAGACCTAAATAGAGGATTATTTTATTGCTTGACGAATAAAATATCACCACTTATATCTTAACTTTCGTATAGTTACAAAGTAGCTAAACAGTAGAAAATATCATTGTATCACATGCCATTACATAAGAAACATCCGAAGACATATCATTCATCTTTATCAAAAGATAATCAATACGGTTATCAGTAACGACAACGTCTCAATTTCAAGCGTCTTTCTTCCTTATATTCAACAAATAAAATTTACTTATAAAGCCCTTGGCAATGAGAAACCGGTTGTATAGTCAAGTTCAAAATACTCACTAAAAGTGCGTTTCACGAAACTCATCTGTCAACTTGGTTTAGGGCGCGCGTCCATCGACACCGGTGCAACATCGTACGATACGATGACGTACGTGATGCGGACCAGGTATGCCGGATATGCAAAATAATAAAAACTTAACGCGCAAATGCACCAAAATACATTTTATTTTGCAACTTTAGTACGGACTGGAAGACTACCTTTTTGATCTTTGATTTTGTAGTCAACGTGTATTTTTGGTTCTTATCGAATTCATGACGATTGACTATCGAGTTACTAATCTACTATAGAAAAAATCATATCTCCGATTACTGAAAATTTCAGAATAATTTGGGCTAGTTCACTGTTTTTCTTTAGAAAATTTGTAGTATCATCAAGATTTTTATTATGCCCCTGAGCTCTATACCTACTCCGAAATTGGGCGTATAATTTATTTACATTTTGACTGGTCCTTCCTTCACGCATACCTAAATGTGGGGCCTTACCAGCAAGACAAGACAATTCACGATATAATAATATCGTCCAAATCGGGTTCAATTCACATTTGCTCGAAATTTTGAAGAAAACTTACCCAGATATTTGGCAACCTGCAGAGGTTTTATTGCAGTATAATGTTCCTTTTGAATTCACACTACATCAAGTCTCATTTGACTGTAACCGCGGGATTACGAGCGAATGAGATCTGCAGTGTGCGAGGGAGATAGCTTAGCATCTTATCAGACTGGCTAGATTACATGTACCTAGTACCCAATAATGACGTAGCGGTTGAGCTACACACATTACACTTTTATTCATATATATTTTCATTAAATCCCATTTTTTTAATGCTGAGTGAGACTATGCTTCTCCGGAAGATTAATCATTCTATCAATCTTGAGCCAGAATCAGAATCATGTTTGTCCATGTTGGTCTCTTTTGATAAGTGTCAGCCGCTTGCTTAGCGAAGAGTAAGAGCTAACATGATCACAAGTTTCGTAGGAAGTAGCCATGATGAGGCTAATTAATGCTTAGCAGATGATAATAATTAATACATCCGTCGCTTTACAAGAGGATCTTAACATTAGAACGAAGTTGCGTGACCGATGTCCATACATCCATATTTGGAATTGTCATTTGTTCCCTCTGTACTTAATTTGGTTGAACAAGTATTATTTAGAAGGCAAGATGTATCATCGTACAACACTAAGTACATATATCATTTTGTGAAGCTTGTATGTACATGTACAATTCAAATTACATGTTTGCACTTTCATCGCCAAATTCTAAAAACACACATGCTTTTTGCAATGACTGCCGCCTATTATTCAGCAAGTCGCTAATTAAACGTTATGAATCTATTTATTTACATAACCAATATGTAATCTACAAACGATCGCTATCGCCCCTGTATAAATTATAACATGTGTAACCCTAGGCAGTCTAGAATACTCTGTGTTATCAACTGAGGACTTAATATCAAACGTGTTGTGTTATGTGGTTCCAGACATATATAGTCCATAGAGCTGCATATGTGACTAGAAGAATATCGATTATCAAGAGCATTATTAACATTATATTTTTTACCATCTTCAATTTTGTCTCCGGTAGTGACTATAATGATATTCCCCCATATAACAGTTATAGTTTCTGCCCACTACTTGGTCTGCATGAAATTTCTTGTTGCCCCAACCCACCCCTCGCGACGCATCGCCCGTCCGCGCGATTACTTCATTTTCGCTTAGCGTTCTTTCTAACTCTATTTACTTTTTGCTGGCCTCCTAAGAGTCGTAGCGTGATATTAAATAGCCTATAGCCTTCCTCAAGAATTGGGCTATAAAATGCAAAAAAAAAAAATAGAATTTGACTACGAGTTTCAGAGATTAGCGCGTTCAAACAAACAATCAAAAAACTCTTCAGTTTTATTATCAGTATAGATTAGTTACGGCTTGTGTTCAGCAGTGTACATTTTAAGGCTGATAATTTTGATATTAATGCTATTTCCATTCCTGTCGCATCAATCGCTGAATTTAGTTCCAAAAGTTTAGGTACATTCACTCAGACCAAAATGTATCCATTCCTAACTTCGCATAATCCCTGTGCTGCCAGAGCTTAATCCGCTACATATCTCCCATATGCTGATGGACGGCAAGGCTTAGCCGATGATCCGTTGCGTTATCATTAACAATGGTTATGTGGCGACCGGTTCTGTAGCCGCGGGCCTACTCCACCCAAATCACTAGGTTATGAATTCTCAGCTATGATGTTGAATATAGTGAACTTTCATATCATCGGCATCGGCTAGAAGATTCGTACTAGTTTCGTAACTTGTCCACTGCATATTAGCCGTCTGATATAGGTACTTACCAGTATTGTTCTTTATATTCCACTAGGTTTTGCTGCACTAGGTTTTTGGTTTTACACATATGGTTCTCAAACATGGTCTTTGACAATTTAGCAGAAGTTCACCCTCGAGGTTTGCCAGAGAGCTATGGAACGGAGTATTCTGGGTATTAAACTTGTGGACCGGGTTAAGAATACAACAATCCGTTGCATCACTAAAATAACTGATGTCACACGTAAAGCTGCCACGCTTAAATGGAATTGGGCTGGACACATCTGCCGCATGTCAGACGATCAATGGGCCAAACATACGACCCAGTGGGTCCCGCTTAATGGCAAACGACATCGCGGCAGGCCCAGACGCAGATGGTGGGATGAGCTGGACTCTTATCATAAAGATTGGTCCTTGGCAGCTCTGGACAGAGAGAGGTGGAAGGAGAGTAGGGAGGCCTTTAAAAAAAAACAAAGTTTTGCCCACGGCTTCGACCGTGTAGAAGTTTTATTATCCAACGGAAACGCCTCTCCGTATATATACGGGTCATAGACTCAGGTTCTACTTGCCTGTTACTCACTAATTTCATAGAAATCCGTTCTGCCGTCAAGGCGTGAAAAGGTGACATACAAACAGACAGAGTTTTGAACTAGTATGAGAGTATGCATATAATGATAATGTCACTATGACTTTTATACGTTGGATTGGTCAGTACATTTTCATTTTGTCATTAGAATACAAATAATCTGTTACTCGACAAACCAGCACTACCGGGTTCTGAACGCCTACTCAATATCTATTGTCTATCTCTTGTCAAGTGGTTTGATTGGATCTTGTTGTTTCTGTCAACGAACTTCAACAGCTGACATAAGATTTGACAGCAGATTTACTGATCAGCGACTTGATCTGACTTTCGGGGGTTAGTGTGTCGACAACCTTGGGTGGGAGAAACGTTGGTCCTTATTCGAATGCTAATTGAAACATAAACACAATTATACTATGAATACTATGTACCAAAAATGAAAGATGAACATATATCCTTTCTATGCATCTGTAAGCCTTGCAATTAAGAATTTAGAGTACCTGTGGTAATTATGTAATATTAGTGATAATTGAATTATTTTGCTATAAATTATGCGTTGTTAAGAAGCCATGAATTTCTAAACAGATACAAGAACTACAGGAAAATCTGTTAATAAAGTCTATTAGCCTCGCCAACGGCGAATCATGATTCAGTGGCGGAAAAAGTTTATTATAATGATTAGGTACCAACCGTCAGATAACCTTGCCTCCATTGAAGTACCTAGCACACAACAGCCAGATCTGAAAGTGCAACTAACTAAATATTCGTTATAAAAACTGACATAGTTCCAAGCCATTTTCATCTTTCACACATTCTTTGTTTTATAGCCATCCTAAGTTTAACAATTTACGTTTAAACTTCTTTTTCCAACTTGTTTTGTCCCATGGCTGGGCAATGATCTCCCTCATAGCTTTCCGCTGCTCCTTGTGTGTTGTCTTCTCCGGCCAATCTCCCGTTAACGCATCTAGGACATCACGACAGCGTTACCTAGACTTCCCTTCCCGTCTTCTGGCACCCACTGCGTGGCGACTCTGAGCCATCTGTCCCGATGCGTCCTACATTCATGGCCTGTCCAATCCCACTAGCCTAGCAGACTTGTAAATTATTACCCACATCGCCGATTCCTGTTTAATGTACCACGAAACTAAGTTTAATGAACAATTATGAAATAATCTTTACACTTGGCAGACGAATTTAGATCAGATTTTAATGTCACTGACATACATAAAACCGCACTGGCGTTCATCCATCGCCCAAGGATTGTGCGGTATTCGCACAACGTTACCGTTTGACGTCCGCCGTCCACGTTGTTCTACCTCTACGTGAAGAAACGGAACTATACAATTATTTTGTTCAGCTGAGAAACGTACAAATACATGTCTATAACTTTAGTAGGGAAAATTTATGATTTTTAAGCAAATTGCACTCATGCAACTGTCAAAGAATGATGATTGTGATTTGAAAATACCAACGATTTAAGTTGGTAGTCAACTTGCTTGATAATTAATTTCCTTGACTTTATCTAAGCCTGAGCAAGACCATCTTAAAATCTTACAGAGCCCTGATTTTATAATTTTAAGCGATATTTTCCAGAATCTAAAGACTTGTTGTGCTATTAGGGTTATATGTCAGCAAAAGTGGAAACATTTTTGTTGCCTCTCTTTTTGTCTAAGTTTTACATTTGTCTAACTCTAACACATTCATTTCCTCATTCCGCTTTTTGATGCCTTTGACGAACATCTTTAAATTAAGGTATGAATATGAAATAAGATGTCTTATTTCGAATTAACGGAGCAGCATTTAGAGCTCGGAACCGTATCTATCAAAGTTAATCTCACTTCAGATTTATGGCCACATAAACTTTCTAAGATTATGGAAGGAATGTACAGTCGTAAATTAATCAGGTTACCCAATCAAACGGCCGTAAAGGACGTTACTTAATCAGCTGTGGCGGGGATAACAAAGAGCTGAACACTGATTTGGAACGTGAAAATCAGGCTAGTTTCTTCCTTAAAAATAGCAATGGTATTGCATTTCTAAATGCTAAGCCAACTAGGTAAGTGGGCAGTTTTACGTAAAACAAAATCAAAGAAACCAAGACTGGTAAATAGCAGAAGCTTTTTAGTTCTTAATAATTGGGGGGGCTAAAAATGCTTACTCTAGGATGCATATCCAGCAGGCTCTTAAATCTTACCCTTTCCTACGGGCACGTCTTTCCTACAATTACCGCGCCCCCCGGTCTACTCCTTAATATGCAATGGTCGCTGTAGCACCATAAACACACAGGTGGTTACAGGAGCTAGCGCGAATCTTGGGGTTCATTCGATTAATCGAGTCTGGCTTAACCACGCTGGGATCGGTGCATTTCATTTATTCATTCATTCATAATAATTTGGGGGCCCAAAACACGGCCCAGGACAATAGGTCTTCCATGCTACATGCCTAAGTACCTACTCTTGCTTGTAACTGAGGTTTGATTCGACTTGCATATAATGACTTGGTATAAGAGAAATGATGGAGATCAGTTTAATTACGTAAAATACAATTAAATTGCAATTCAATTTGACAATTCAACAATATTTATGTTGTCGAAGAGATGAATTTTTCAAACCTATGAAGTAATATTTGAGTAATAGGTATAGCATAGATTTCCTACAAAATCTTTTGGATTGGATTTGCAATAGTTCGTGTGCCGTTCGTTACGTCTCTCTACGTGATAGTTAGTCCTTCCTCTTTTTTTCGAGTCAATAGCAAAAGTAAAAAAATACATATATTATGATAAATGAGATGGGCCTAGTAGGTGGCCAATCGCGGAATTGGGATAGTTAGTTTTCAAGACATACTCTGCTGAATATGCACCAGATATTTACTGAAGATGACGACTGTGTCACAAACATTTAAAACGAAATTACATACAAAACATTTGTTGAGCATTAATCAGAGTGACGTAACAATAACAATGAGCGATAACAGTAAATCTTTTTAGTTTATAAAAGTATTTGCGTGTGACGTAGAATTGCATGAAAAATTATTTAATAATAATAATATCCCTGGACATTTCACACAGCACCATTTGTCCCAAGCTAAGCAACCTAATGCTTGTGTTATGGTAACAAGATGGCTGATAAACTACTTATATACAATTTTTTTTTTGTAAATCATTATTATCATTAGCCTATTGTATTTCATTCACTGTTGAACACATTTCCAATCGCACGCTAATTAATTCGATCTTCGGGTATGCTTATGCATCTAGTTACTAACACTCACCCTTTGAAGACCGTCGCTCCCAGCCTGAGTGCGTCCTATACTACGTTTGTCTACCTCCCAACGGTCATTAGCTGGGTCCATAACGGGCGCGGCAGGAGCGCGATCCAAATGTGCGGTCGGTGTTGACGTGCCGCGTGTGATCCGAGCACACGCGGTGTATACTATCTCTTCCACCCAGAACCGTCTTTTCAATCTTTGTTTTTGTAATCTTTGCATAAATATTGAATGAGCGGAATATAGGTTACAGCTGTCTCTGCAGACTGAAGACGTTGCCGTACGTGCGAATGCATATAGAGCGTGTGTTCAACTAAAGTTAACTTAGCTTAGACGTGGATCGGCAATGGAGCACGCGGCAGGTTCACGGGTTTCCTAAAACGAAACGTGCGAAAGAATCTCCGATCCACGATCGGCGCTCCATGATCACCGTGGAACACCGATCAACGTTTGGATCGTCCGGTTTGGACCCAGTTATCGGTTCTACGGCCAATATGGCCGGCACATTGCCACTGTAGCTTGCTAATGCTGTGGGATATGTCGACTACTGTAGATAAACCTAGATTCTTGATTGACCATAGTGTGGCCAGGATTTAGGAATTAAAAAAAAAAGAAAAATATACTTCCTATATTTTGTTATCTTATTTTGTTTGCCACGTAAAAGATAGCATTGTGCTGTAGATATCACTTAAGATAAATTCTGAAAAAATGATAAATATTATTGCGTAGTAAAATCGTAGATGGCAATATTTTTGAGTTATGTTTGCAATTACTTAATCGTTCTAAAAATAGACTCTTGATACAGAGGTAAAAATTAAGGAAAATCTTTTGTTAATTCTTTTTCCTGTTTTTGATTGAGTTTTGCCTGTAGGTGTGGAGGATGTGTGAAGTAGGAAAATTAAAATAAAATGTATCTGGTGAGTGTAGGTTGACAAATCATGCACAGTGAATGTTGGGATATACCTAAAAATAATATTTTCATGAAAATGGTCAATCTGCTAATATTGATATTGTATCTCGTGACACAAATGGTAAAAGATCACCGCAAGCAAAATATCATTCTCTACCTCCTTACCTAACGCTTCATTAGTTAGTAACAGAGATACAAGATAGAAAACATGCCAAATCATCCAGGAAGATAAGATCTACAACCAGACGACTTAAGATTAGCTAATTAATGTAAAAATATTTAAATATTTAGCTAGGTAATCATAGATCAAATTGTACTAATGAATTGTGTTTTTTGCTGTGACCGATCTAGGTAGGTACATACCATAACCAGTTTTTGATCAAAATCGATTCGGTGGTCAAATAAATATTCTTTCTACAAATTATGGAGGGTAGAGGTAAGGAGAACTGTCTGTTGTGAAAAAGTGTCCGTCAAACTGTGTTAAATTGGGGTGGAGCCACAGTAGCAACAGGATAAATTTCACACAGCGTTACGTTTTCTCACAGCAGTAATTTTAGGTTATGTTTACAAAATTATCTTGGGATTATAATTACCTACTACGTAAATAGTTAAGGTTTGGTATACTGTCTGGCTGTCACTCGGCATAGTCAATCCGTCAAAAGCTGCTACATTCATACCATACCCTTTGCCTACGCTAGCGCAATTTTGGAGAGTTTTTGAACAGTTATTTACTGCTTATAGCTGGACACGGTGAGACGGTTCTCCTTACCTCTACCCTCCATACTTAAAATAAACATTAGGTAGGCAGTTGGGTCCAATCCAGAGTACCCGGGATAATCCGTTGGCTGTCTACTAAATATTTTATATACTTAAATGTTGGATATTTCTATTAAACGGGGTCGTTGAACCACAAACAATTTAAGTAAAATAGAATGTGTCCAACAAAACCAGAATGATTATCAGTAAGAATCACGTGAGAAGCAATTTGAAATGTTCGCGATGAATTATGAATGACCTTTAACTATTTTAATGAAATAGGTATGTCTTTCCTACCTACGTATATATTTTATTTAGCAACATCTTTATTTAAAACAGCGGTAGGTAGGCAAGGCATTTTTTTTTTATATTTATGTTATAACACCCAATAAAAATAAATAATTAATGTAACATAAAAAAACTTTTAGCAAATGTCTATATTTTATTACAGCGCCATCTATCTGTTGGAAAAAATAACCTTTTTAGTTTAGTGTTGCTACTCGCTACTAGATGGCGTTATCTTAAGATCTTGCAATCGCTCGTTGAAAAAAATAATCAATGGACTGAGATGTAATGTCAGTCAAGCAAGAAACAGCTGATAATGTCAAAATATTATCTGAATTTGGAATAATACAATAAATAATGAATAGTATTCTTCTATTATTTTCATTATTCAGCTCGGTCTATATAAATATTGACCCGGAAAATCCGCAACGCTATAACGAATACATTGTGAAGTTTTTTGTGCATTGTTACCAGCAGTGGGTTGGAGACAGGCGCGTTTTCAGTCACGGAACAGTATGATATTGTAGAGGAACTAGCGATGCTAATAAATATGACCACTTGAGCTTACCAATATCTATCGACAGATGGCGTGACAGTGCAAAATTACACTTTAAAACTTTAATTTACAATCAAGCTGAATACGGAAACTTTCTTAATCAATAACACCAAAAGATTATAACAGGAAGTGAGGTATTAAAAACATAATAATATTTTTCCTATTTGTATATTTTTATTTAGTAAGTAAGTAGGTGTACTTTTCATTTATTTCACCAACAATGTGGAATACAGACTGTAAAATAAATCGATTTATCATTAATTTCTAATAAAACATTCGATTTACTAAAAATCAAAATCTTTTCTAAAAATAGATGATTATCATTATCAAAATACTCCAAATGACATAAGATAACATTATAAACAAATCACTTGATAAATTAAATACTGGCCAGTTATATTCCATTATTCGAATCACTGACTAGTGTTGTGTGTTTACGAGGCTAGGAATAGTGTTGTCAATTGCCGTTTTCCACGAGCGAGTAGGCGTGGTGTCCTTTGAGTGACTCTGGCTCCTCCAACATTTGCATCGCGTCCCGAGTAGTTCTAACCAGTAAACCTGACCGGCTGCACTTGCCTCAATATAAATTTATTATCCTCCGTGGCTGCGCACGCTTCTCTCTTACATACAACGAAATATACTATCGGGTTTTTTTTTCTATGATTTAAAATTAGTGTCAACATTGAGATAAGTTTAGCTATCGTTTTTTAAATCTGTGAATTGAACTGTCAGAAAATATTGTAACAAGTGCGTGGATACAGTGTGAAAACGGAAATTTTATTATTAGACCGAGTTTATCAAGATTTATTGGTAAGATTTTATTCAGTTACTTTTGTACCGTTAGGTTGTATCTTACGTTTTATATTTTTGAAATCCCTCACTTTAAAGTGCTAAAAAATCTTATAAAAATTTCAATGAAAAAAAATGGACAAATTATGACAGTACTGTCATAATTTATTATTGAGCAAGATGCTCTTCTTTTCTAAATACTTTTTTTTTTTGTAAATATCTTTTTATTTTTTATATCACGATGATTCATTTGACCTAGTTTTTATATCACGATTTGGAAAATAGTAGTTAACTACTATTTTAGCGTAATAGATTACGGGAACACCCACTTGCCTTTTCACAGATAACTAATTCAAATAACATAACAAGTACTTAGCCACAAAAACGTGGACTATTAATGAAGTGGTACATTGATTATGTGTATTTCTATAATTAGAAATAAAATCACGCGATCACTGAGACAATCGTTTATATTAACATGACAGTGTTAGTCATTGCAATTTATTAATAAATTATGTTTAATTGAACTAAGTGATTTTATATTGAAACTTTACGAGCTTTCGCAATCACGTTTATATTCAGCTGATAGGTACCTTATTGTTTTTAACTGCAAAACGCTGATTAAATAGTCTATAAAACATTAATTTTATAAAATAACTATTTATACTATTATATTCATATTTTTTATGCCTTGACTGTACATTTAAAAGGAGTTTTGGGAGTGTCCTTAGCAATGATTGTCTTAACAGAGCTAAGGTAATTCAATAATAGTTTGACATTCTAAAGATACTAACAGAATAAATGCACAGAAGAAGGATCGACAACAGCAAAATATTTAATTTAAATTACTTACTTATATGCAAGTAATGTAACAATCAGTCATTTAGTTTCGCTTATCCGACAAAAGTAATGCTTGTGGATTGCAAAAGTTGTCCTAAAAGTTGTTCATAATAAAATTACCCCTTTCCAAGTTTTCGGTTATTTTAATTGCACCTTGTGTAGGCTTTAAATATCCTTTGTCCAAAAGAAAATATTTTGATTCATGAAAAAAGAAAACACAATTCAAAAGACCTTAACTTGGTCTAGATATGAACATCTTGACACTCCTTATGACCCTCGTTGGGTCAGTTTTTGTCTCACCTAAGTAGTTTCAATTAGATACATTGCCCTTAAAAATGTTTTGATAAGATACAATTAATTACAAACATAGTTTGATCTCGTTGCATTTAATTGTTCTAGAATCTAGCTCTGCAGCTGGCGGCTCTTGATAAGTCCATCTAGTCACTTTGATAACTGATAACCCCCACTATGCTTTCGTAATGTAGCCGCTGAATATAATAGGTGCAAGTTTTGAGAGCTTTCGTAGTTCAATTTAAGAATATGAAGTAAGTATTTGTAATAGTTTTCACCTGTGGCCAGAGATCGCTTAAGGAAGAAAGGAAGGAAGGTGAAAGGAAAGGAAGGGAAGGAAGGGGAAAGGAGGGAGGTGAAGAAGGTGGAAGGAAAAGGGGAATGGGACACAGTGCAGAGCAATGGGGCTAACGATAATCCAATCATAAATAATTATTGTGTCATGTCATCAAAACGCAAACATACTTAGATATTTGAAAGAAAAGTCAGTTTCAAACATAATTTTCATTCCCATCTTTTTGACTTTCCTTCAAGAGAATGAAATGACTAATGACGTTGAATCACATGCTTCACATTTTTGAGCAGATAGTTCAAAGTTAAGTGCAATGACCGTTATCGTGTTGATTAGATACCCAGGGCTTCACGTGTACCTTATTTGCTGTATAGTGGATAGATAACATTTATTTACAAATAATATAACTAATAATTAACGTTTATCGAACTTCTCTGATTAGTAATGAAATGCCCAGATTTACACGATAGGAAGAAACTAAATTGTAGAACGTGAAGTTTTTTGATTTAACAAAATTAAATGAAAAAGACCAAATAAAAAAAATATACAAAAGACTGTCACGATCCGCGGGTATATTTACAGAAACAACCCATCTCCTTAATATTTAGCTAATAATAATAGTCAGTAAATAAAGGTATGATTTATTGATTTATCTTCTGTTCTTCTTTGGCCTCGCCTGTTCCCGTTACGCGGGTCAGCTTTCCCAATCATGCAACGCCATTTATTTTGGTCTTTTGCCTCATCTGCTGTAAGTCCCATCTCCCTCATGTCCTTTTGGACCTTTGTCATCCATGTAGTTTGAGGTCTTCCTCTTTCCCTCTAGATTTATTATATGCGGTCTACAGAATAAAGTTATGGCATCGTTAACGGGGATATTCCGGATAATTAATAGGTATTATTTTAAAGTCTAATTATTTGATTTATAAAATAATATACTATAATGTAATAAGTAATATAATGTACCAACGTCATATTGTTTTCCACTTTTACGTACGTAACGCCAACTTGCGTTTGTTTCTATAGCCAAGGTTTATCCCTAACCTATCCGTGTGACATACGTTAAATTTTGATATAACCACAGAATTTGTAGTTTCCTCGGCCATCAGTCATTACGTATTTATTGTACAATTTACTCATGATGTTTTCCTCTAACATATGAATCAATGTGAAAATAAAATCATAGCCATATTAAAGTCCTTAATGCCTTATCAACCGCGTGGGCTTCAAAGAGCACCGATCTAATGCTCCCTTCGTGCGCGTGCGCATTATGAATAATAAGCACCTACATAATAATAATAAAATACTATTTTCCGTCACAAATTAAAGCGTACAGGATGTATGTACTATGTATATACATGTTTTATGTACACTGTTATGTATAGAAGTAATGTATCGGTATCACGAGGTTTCAATTACTACAGACTCGCTAAACGAACAGCCGGCGACATTAAATACGTCATGTCTCTTCTGAAGTAAAACAATTCACGTTTGTTGAACTCGATTCTTTTTTAATCGAGTCATCGTCGATCGATGCATCTTGATTCTGCTCCCAAATTTAAATGGATGAGTAATCACTCATCCATTTAAATTTGGGAGCAGAATTAGAAGTGTCAATTAAATGTAAGGAAAAAGGGAAATCCCTCTCTGTGACATAAACATTTTCCTTTTGACATACCGAATCAGGTGTGACCTTAATACGCATTTTTTCGGCTTCTTAAAAGATAGAGATGACAAAAATGATTCTCGATCGTTTGATAAAATAACATTTTTATTATGGAGTACTTTGGTACCTGTATATTCTACTTGAATCTCTTCAAAACAATAAACGAAAATTATATTTTTAAAGGATAAAAGACAAGTCTACATTGTAAGAATGTCATTTCCTGTACAAAGTTTCGTATCAATTTGCCTAATTAAATATTTTTACAACCTGTATGGTTGGAGCAGTTATTAAAACCGTGACCACGCCCTTTTGATCACGCGCTCTGTGTTGCCGACACCTCGATGAATGAAACTGTCAATCAACCGAGAAACCTTTCCATAATAATAAGATATTATGAGCCGACAAAAACCAGATACAAACCTGTTGTTCCAACGATAAAAGATATTATAAACAATTATTATTTTATAAAAATAAAGGTGTTAATTTTATAAAAATTATAATAAACAATTATATTTTTTTAATAAAATTAAGAACTTTTATGTAAAATGGAAACGGTAGGTATGGAAAAAAATCTTGAGCAGATTAAATAATAAAAGTATGAAAGTTATATAAATCACGAAATAATCCAGTGAAAGTCGTTAAAACGCGGCCATAATGCGCCATTAAAATTACCCACAAATGTCAAAAATCGGTATCAGTTTAATAATATGGAGAATGTTTACTTTAATTTTATTTTTAACTTTATTTTACTAATTAAATCGTTAAAATTTCACGTAAAATGCCAGGAAAAGTTCACAAGTCGCATGTGGGTTGTTCTGTCTTGTTTGAGGTTGTAATCTTTAAAACCGATCATTGGTTACCGGTCATTGGTGATCTTAGTTTTAACTCAAACTTTGACCCTTGAACATGTTGCCTCATAACATAGTAAAGAAGGAACTAACTTCATTTGCGGCAAACATGACACATAAAAAAGAACACAAACACAAAAAAAAAATAACAAGTTGTAGGTAAACATGCATCACATCCACGCAAAACGGCCATCGCTTAGCATAATGCTAAGACCCTATACGAGAGAGCCCCAGGTTTTCAGTGTTGCAGTTGTAGTTTAGGATAAAATTAGAAGCCATTTGTATTCTACATAACGACGCTTTTAAGTCTGCATTTAGTCTCTTATAGATCAGGTTAAATTACCAAGTTGACACTTTATAAATGCGGCTATAATATGGTGATATTTCAATTTTATCTAAAATTATCAATCGTCTAGTCCTACGTCTTTAACTCTGTAGGTACCTACTGTGTCTATTTTTGACAAGTTAAGATTGATCTGGTTTACTAAGCCTTTAGTGATTTACTATGAGCTTTCAATTCTGATAATATCTGGGGGTCTACTCCGAAGTGCAAATTGCGAATGTTCGGATCGGACCAACACATGGCTGAACCGAATATTATTGAAAGACGCGAAAAAAGTTCGGAGCAGCTCACTTGGGTCGGGACCATAGTCAATATTCGAAAGAGTGTAGGAGTGTAGGATCGGGACCGACCGAACCAAATAGTAGCTTCGTAGCAGGAAACGGCCGAACATTCGGCCGATACTACTTCGGAGTAGACCCCCTGTACAGCTTTTAGATTGTTGTGTTAAATTCATCTTGATTAATTTGTTAATAGTAATAAAGAGCAGTGGTGGTCCAGTGGCAACGGCCGCGACCTACGAGTTGTATCACTTTACTTTTTGCAAATTATTTCATCGCCACTGCACTCAAAACGGTAAAGGAAAACGTAGTGAAGAAATCAGCATGTCCTAGAACCAAAAATTCGAAGACATGTGACATATACAATCCACACTGGACCCTTGTGGTGGATTATGGCCAACTCCCTCTCACAGAGAGGAGGCCGGTGTCCCAGCAATGGGGACGTTAAAGCCTGACTATGCATAGATCAAAATGTGTATGTACGATACCTATCTATTTGAACTTTATCACAAAAACGTTTACATTATTTTCAATTGAATCGTTAGTCATTATTAAAAGAGGCAATTATTAATACATTAGGTTATTTGATTTGTTTTTACATCATAATGCGATTACATATTTTATACAGGGTGGCAGGGACATTGACACGCAACCTATTACCATAGATTCAGTACATGATTCTGGACACACCTTTTTCTTTGTTGGGCAAAATTGAAATTATTCGTCGGTTATTTAAAAAAAAACTTTTTTACAAAAAAAAAACAACCGACTTCCATAAAAACACTACAAAGTGAAAAATAACTTTAATTTCGGAAGTCGGTGGTGAAAAACGAAATAAAAAACCAAAGACACCGACTTCCGAAATTAAAGTTTTTATTTTTCACTTTTTTGTTGTGATCATTTTTTTTATTTGTGTTGATTTTTCAAAAACCGCTTGTCCGATTTTGATAAAATTTTCATGGGACCATTTGGGGAGTATAGGTATCTATCAAACAAAAAAATAACTTTTTAAATCGGTTGGCAAGCGACGGAGTTATGCGCGAACAAACATAAAAAAAAAAAAAAATACAAACATCCGAATTGAGAACCTCCTCCTTTTTTAGAAGTCGGTTAAAAATGAGTTTTCCATACATTTTGACTGCGTAGGTATTGCACTTAGTATGAAACAGCTTTTTTATAATATTGACGAAAAATTTCAACGCACGGGGGAATCATGTGCTGGCTTCATGGTTACACTTTGCGTGTCGATGTCCCTGCACCCTGTAAGTATAATTATACTGCTTTTAAAATAGCTATTCTAGATATTCAAAGACACAATATATCTTATAGCTAGTAAAATATAGCTTTTGGAAATCCAAAAATGTCTTGACCGCGTTTTTTATAAAACTGGAATCTCGAATAAATTTTGTCATAAGAACAGCGTATTAGGTTAAATATAATATATATCATTGTCAGCCTACTAATAAATAAAAGCAAAGTAACAAAATATTTTTAGCAGAGTATTTCTCAGTTAATCGAGAGTCTGCCAAACAAGAAGATTTCATTTTAGCAGTCCTTGTTTGTGTTACGGAGGTTCTATTCAAGAATCTAAACTTGGTTGGATCGGTGGTAATAAATGTTTTGGTCAATAATGTAAAATCCATAATTTTTAATGAAAACTAGCAATTTCTTGGAAGAGAGACCGGAAAATTTTGTGTTGGATTTTTTTTTACTTTCGGTGTTAGTTGGCTAGATCCACGAATAGAACACAACGGACAAAGCTGTACCTACATTAGTAGTGACTTTTTTAGGACAAAGTACGTGCTCTAATTTCTATGTAACATTTATTTGCTATCAAAAGATCCGGAAGTAGATATGACAAAGAATATTTTTCTCCGTAGTGGTGCGCGTGAGTTTATTCTGCGCATGACCTCTTTTTATCCTGACACTTCCGATCGATACGTATCTGAAATCACTCAAATGTAACGGCCATCAGATCGACACGAACCAAGACACCTGACATGGTAAATACGTCTATTCATAACATAGAGTGTATGTCTGTTTGTATAATCTGTGTTAAAAAGTGACTGGAACAATACTTACTCAATAAGATTAATATGTTATAAACTAAAATACTTCTTAAGTAAGCATTCCAGTGCTGCTCCAAAGCCAGTATCAGTGTTTTCCAAAAAGGTCGCCACTATCAAAATAAAATGAAAAAATCGAATCGAAAACAGCTTTCATTTTGCAAAATATGCATGCAAATGTTATTACTTCAACATGGTTGTAGGACTTGTGATAACCAAAGTACCCGCATACCCATACAAACAATAAACTTTTAATAGATGCGAATTGCGTATACCATTCAGAAGGTTAAGTACTAACCGTGAACTCCAAAACTATAACTACATACCAACGTGTTTACTAATCGTAATTCACTATGATTAATTGATTCAGCTTTTCGAAAGGAACAAATTGAATGTGAACAGAAGTAGCCATGGTTAAATAGTGAATAGTTCGTTACAGGCAACAGTGACTGGCAGACAACGCGCATTCACGACAACTTGAAAAGAAGGCGATTATCTCTCTTACAAAGCGCAGAGGTAAGAAAGTCGTTTGGCTTGCATGTGATGAGTAGGAGAAAAATGCATATGACCAAAAGAGGGATGAATATAAATATTGATGGATGGAACGGGAGAGGAAGGCTGAAAAACGATGGATGGATTGTGTGAGGATATAAAAGACAAGGGAGTGAATGATAGCGTGACGGTTGACAGGCGAGAATGGAAGAAGAAAAGATGTTGTGTTGACCCCAAGTAACATGGGACAAGGGCAGGAAGATGATGGTGACGAAGTGCAACGGTGCACGATTAATGGATGGTTTTCAAACAAACTTCAAAGAGTGCAAAGGTTTATGCAGGTAGAAACAGGGTAATTCATAGCAAATACCGTGTACTGCATCATCACTTACTTAAGATCATAACAGAGAGGTGACTACCAAAACCGGAGCCTAGCCAATAAAAGAAACGAAGTCACAGGTAAAAGCTAGTAACGAACAGTTCAATTAAACAGCGGTCACGCAATTTCATGCACTTGCTTTGACAGTGCAGCATTGTATCCATTGTGTTACAGTCGACATGTGGCCTAAATAACAATGATAAATGTGTTTTGTTTGCACGCGAGAGCTTCGACGCTTAGATATCGACATGTATGCGAATGCAAACTTTAACTTGTATGAATAGCACATATATGGATTTAGCACATATATGGATTTAGCACATCCTGTAGTGACATAGAAGCTAGGCTACTAATTACTACACATTTCTTAATTAATATGCAGTAACAGCCTGATTTTACTAAAGATCTTCTGGCAGCACAATAAGACCAAACGTTTGGATACGTCATCGTCCAATTTTTCAGGATCTAGGTACCTACCTAGATCCTGAAAAATTGGACGATGGACATGTAACTAGATTTTAGATAACCCATGGAGCCTTTTTTTTTTTTTTTTGTGGATGGGAAATCATCTAATGACCCCTCCCGCTCTGGGTGGAGCGGAAGGGAGTGTCAGACTTTTACTGACTAAAACCCACCCGTGTTCCGTCCTTAGCCCTTTCTGTTCCAGGGCAGCGGTTAACCTTTCGGAAAATCCCGCCGAACCCATGGAGCCTGTCGTTTTTTCATGAATGTGGGATTTTTAAGCCAAGATTTTTCGTTCTGGATTTTATGCAATGAATGTTTCCATATTGCATCCACTGCAATTCAAATAAAAACCACTCATATCTCTTTCAAATTAGTATGACATGAGAAATACCAGGCAAGAATCAAACAAAGGAGAGTAAAAGAGCATGAAACTAGATAAATTAATACATATCAATCAATCAAATACATTTCTTAACACGTTCAATTTAAACATCTCAGCTGTATTAAACCCTAGTAGTGTTTATGTAATATTGTTGAGTCTAGCGTAACCAACGAGATTACAATAATAAATAGCAGTCACTCTATGACTTGCATTCAAGATCAAAGTGGAAAATGGAATATACCTATCATCTCTTCATAATTTACAAATTCCCAGTATCTACTACAGCACATGTAAAATTACACATTTGTGCATATAGAATGTGGAGACAACAATACGACAATAAATGAAAACACTGGCTTAGGATTATTTTAGAACTATCAAAATAATCGTAGCACTGAATTAACAAAAGTGATATTTTTAAACAAACTAAATGGTAGTGATTATCCGGCTATAGTTTTTGCTAAGCTTTGACTAGATATCGTGACTTAACTATTGGATGCTGGCAGGAAACATCATTTAGATGTACGCAGTTGAATTTCTTATCGTCTCCACCTTGTATATAATTATTATATTCTTTATTTCGGACCACACAATCCAGTAGTTCGTTAGAACTTTCCATATCACATCTATGAGTAAGACTCCATTAAAAAGCCATAAATGTTATTAGTTATTAATAGGCACATTAAGAGCACGTGCTATCAGAACACTTAATAGGCGCAAATGATTGATGTAATTAATCCAAAATGTTTTGATATGTTTGTAATTCGTCTACGTGTAGATACGAACGAGACGATTGATTTAAGATGGATTACTGCGCGTGCGCTGAACGTTCAATCAATATACTCGATACAACTCGATTCAGTATCGATGCTTAATTTACTTCGGTATAAGCATTAATTTACTGACGCTTTTACTCGGTAACGGCGGAAGGAGAGAAGGGTTATAAAATGTTGAAATTGTTTTTTTTTTGTTTGTGATTATCGGTTAAAAATGTTTCGTCCATTTGTTTGGGGGAAATGCGCATCTTATCGGTGGGCCGTACTGACAAGTTCTGAAGAGTTTGATTCTTACGACCCGAACCGTTGAACAAGAAATGTAATGTTTACTCGAAAAACTTATAAGTTATAACAAACACTCCTAAAGTAGTTCAGAGTAAAACAAAGCTTTCGTTCAATAATGCACTCCAGTACAAGTTCTCACTAGAAAGACATTAAGATTCTAACCCATTCTAAATTCCTGTCCAAACTCACAGCATACCTACTAACCTGTGCGAGCCAATTATTTAATAACGTAGCTTGTACGGAAGTCCCTTATTCTGACGAATATAATCTAACAGGCGTATTGACACACCGCCGGTGACCCGACTTGAGACAGCGTCCAAATAAAAATAGGACAGCGATGTGTCTTAAATAAAATGTGCAAGACGAAAGATTGTCCGGAATATTCTTAATTGATTATAATGGTGGATATTAAAATATTTATGGCCGAATCTCTGTCATCGTTTGTGTTAATCAAGAAAATGTTCTACATAAAATAGATTTTGGTACAGATTTTGACTTCATATTTCTGTTTAAAGATGACTTGGTAGGAGATAATCTGGATATGGATCCACCATATCCAGATTATCTCCTACCAAGTCAGCTTTTAACCTTTAAATGGATAAATTTTTAAAGTAGGGAATAATGTTAATAATAATGTTGTTTCAGCTGTTAAACTGGTTGTTATTGAAGAAAAGGAACCTCACAACAACAAAGCATGTCGATTAACTGATCAAAACAAAACCACTAAACTGTTATTAAACACTTTGCTTAACAGCCCGCCAGACGATGAAGAACAATTATTCTTAATTCCAAATAAACGCGATTTCACTAAACGTCGCGTCGCGTCACACACACAGCCGCCTCGTTATTCATAAATCACATAATTGTGTATGTGACAACCCTCGAGCACTGGAGAATTGAATTTAATTGACTCCGTTCTAAAAATAGTTCGGGATTGAAACTAACAGGGCTGTCACGTAGATGGAACGTGATGGCCCTTATGAGTGCATTGTCTTGAGCAGGAGCATTTATTTATTTTTGTTTGGTTCTTGACTCTATACACAAACGTTGTTCCAATAAGAATTACGCTTGTTAAAGCTTGTACAGATGTTTTCTTAGCATTGCTAGATCACATTAATTTTACAATAAGAAATATTTAAAAGTACGGACATAATATCTTTATCAGTATTCTTAACATGTAAGTACCTACGTTATGAATCTCAATTGGTAAATAACATACGACGAAGACTGGTCGACCATTGCCTTGTAGAGTTATCTATATCTGAGGCACTGCATAGCAAAGTGCTTGGATATGCAATCGTTGATGCAAATGTTTGTAAGTGCATATTAGGTATAACTTTATCATATTATATGCAACATGCAGTACCTAGATTGTTTGCTATCTTGCGGTCGCTGGTTTTAATTAACACGATATTGTAATTTTGTATTAGAATTATGAGTAGAACATGTTTAATTAAAAGTAAAGCGTAGCCGCCTGATTAATTATAACGACTTAATAAAAAGCCACTGTATGTAAGCAAAACAAATTTTAATGTAATAATCATATATTATGATGACAGTTCTAAAATAAAGAATAGATATTATTACGACATAGATATTAATGTGTTAAATTTACATCATGATGAAACTTCGGAGCCCATTGAAGTTTTAAATGGTTTGGACAAGATATATGAATTCATGCATATGCGCAATACTATTCTAAAAGACACACATTGATACCAAGATATTATAGCTATTTCTGTGTGTGACCCATGTCTAATAAAGGAAGCTCACTGAGTGATACCAACACGACTGGTGGATGTAGCATGAAAATAAGTGAGCTTACCTGCAGCTCTGACGCATGCTATTAAAAATGTTGCTTTTACGCCGTCTGCGGTAAGACGGGCGTTAATAACTGACCCGCAAAGGCCACTTTCGACTTCTAGCAATGAAATATTACTCAGAAAGCGGTTGCCTACATAATTGTACGTAATATAAAAGTGATTTATGTTTAGATTTAAACTCAGTAAACTAGGAAACTGGTATTTAAAACTAGCCACTTGTAGATCGTAGACTAGATAAAACTGAACAAATATAGGTTTTAAAGATTATATTGACTCAGGTGAGCGTGTTACGTTCTGCCAACTCGGTAGTCAGCAGTAATCCTATCAAAGTGATTTAAACAAGATCATGAGTCACCAGTCTTGTTGTTTATTGTTAGAAATTAAGCCGAGGTTACCGAGAAACATTTGCAATCGTAGAATATGGTGATTAAGGTGAATTCGGGAACCAGACATTAGATTTTGCAACCACTTATGAAATCACGTGATAGAGCTTCGGTCTGAGTAGCATAGCGAAAATTGCTAAAAATAAACTATCATAGCACTTCCCGGTTTTCCTGAGCTATAACTGAAATTAGCCAAAACATGCACAGCAGACGTGGAAATTTTGGCTATCATTTAAAATCTAGAGAGATCTAGATTTTAAATGATAATTACGAAAGGAATTATTAATGGCAAAATTTGATAGCAAAACCATCAAGTGCTGGTATATAATTGTGGAATTTTGTGGTGATATATGAGCATCACTTGGGCTAGGTACACACGCAGTGACTTAAATCACCGGCAACTCGCAGACAATTTCAAAATGTCACGTCCACACACAGATGTGGTCACTGAGTGTATACATAGTATTAGGAACGATAAACTTCTTAGGTTGTGGCATAAATAGTCTTATATCTTTCAGGTGCCCTTTACGGTTTTCCTTATACCCATAATTAAGAAAATTGCAGATAAGTAAATATTTACCAATCGAACATTTATTTTTAAACCCGTTCAATTAACGGTTAAGAAAATAAATAACATTTTAAGTAACACACGCAACATGAATAAGCAATACCTTACAGTGGAACTCGATAAACATTGTTGTATG